>CM070577.1:34030308-39030308 GCA_036346355.1 Rhipidocladum racemiflorum | reverse complement strand
CCCTGACCGCTAGAGCGTACACCTGTAACCAAGCCTCTGGGTCCCTCTCTCCATCAAACCTAGAGATGCCCTTGGGGTTAAACCCATCAGGCCAGACCACTCGGCGTAGGTGAGGGGTAAACGCGCGAACCCCTTCAATGACCCCGCGACAACTCCCGGGCGGTGACCGGCGCGGAGGGGATCGGGCTTGGTGGGCGTCGCGATCTCCTGGAAGGATGCCAAAACGTTCATACTCGTCGGCATGACGGCGCTGCTCCTCCCTCTCTCGGTCGCGCCGCCTGGCGTCGAGGTCGGAACGAAGGTCGCGGTTGAGGCTGTGGCGCAAGTCGTCCCCGCGGGGAGGAATATAACGTCCCCGATGGGGGGCTTCACGACCCGACCGACTGCTGGCCGTCTGGGTCCTCGCCGGAGTGCGTGATTGCACCTTTGCCGGCTGGTCGGTCTGAGCCTGCTGGATCGCTGCCGCCGTCACCATGGCCTTTACTTGGGCCACGATTCGGGCGGCTGGATTACCAGCCTCCAGCATGGGGCTCAAGGTATCCAGGAGTGTCTTGGAGGCGACGATATTCTGCTGTGGTGTATGGAAGACCGCTTGGTCCCCCATTTTGGCTTGCAGAATGTCTTCATTGACACCGCGGGCGCGGTCTCGTAGGGCGCGCGCCCACGCGTCCAGCTCTGTCTTTCGGCCGCCATCCAAATCAGCGGCCCCCGAGGTGTCGAGGCGTTGTTGCGAATCCGCCCGCGAGCCTTCGATCACGCAGACTCTGCGGAAATTCCAGCAACTCTCCAGGCTCTCTTCTGACTCAGCCGGTGAGCTGGGCGAGGCCGAAGGAGATAGCCCCAGGCGCTCGGAGGTGCCAAGTGGTTTGGCGGTGAGAACACCCACCATTCGCAACTCGGCACCTGTTGATCCGACTCCCTGGTGGGACCGGGTCTTCACTCCCCTGCTCAGTGCTTTTGAGCACGAGACAGGGGGACCTCCCGATCCGCGCAGAAGTCACAACGATGGCTCCCCGGAGACCTCGCCATGCTGGAACGCGGCCTCCTCAGAGAGGGAAAGATTCCCAAGGTTGTTGGCGATAAAGACCAGGCTTCTGAAGCGGAAAACCTGACCCGGGGAGAAAACTGTGGAGACTCTGCTCGTTGCAACCATCAAGCTCAACGGAGATCTTGACACGAGCCCCTACCTGGCATGCCAACTGTCGACGATCAGTTCCGCCGGCAATGAGATTTGTGATTCGAGGGGATTCGTGCGAGATCAGGGCAAGATGGTAACACAGGATGCGAGGGTGATCTTTTTGACAGGTTCGGGCTCTCACGGTGGAGATAATACCCTAGTCATGTGTTCTTGTTGATATGAGTCTCCTCTCTTTTCTCTTTTTCTTCCTCCCTCTCTACAGGGTTGCCCCTCCCGCCTTATATACTGGAGGGAGGGGATATTACACGGGGGTGCCACCTGGCATTGCATCAGGTTGGCCCATGAGTATCCCATTTGTCCTCACTCGTCTGGCTCAGCTGCCACCGAAGGATCTGCTCTCCACTTTCCTGACCCACGCCTGTCGATTCGCTAGGGTTAGTTGGTCTCAGGCTGTGGGCGTCAGACCGTGCGCCCTACTTTATGCAGAGGCGTTCTGTCGCGGGGTGGAGTCCAGTCGGGCAGGTGGTATGCCGTGGGCCTTGAAGAAGAGTTGGCCTACGGCCTTGTCCGCTTGAAACCATGGTAACCTTGTGACCCGGTACCCTCTAGCAGGCCGGCCGTGGGCTCCTTTAAAGGACCCCGACCTCAGCTATTCCACACCTCCGATTTCACATTTTATAATGTTTCGACCTTCCGAAGTGTCACATTCTCCCCCCCCCTTAAACAGGATTCGACCTCGAATCTAAAGAACGCCAAAGACAGCAATAAAGTCCCCAAGTGACAAAAGACTTCTTTACAACACAAAACATTCACACAAAGACTCAAACCGGACAAACGACAAACAAGTTCTCAAAACCAACACTTAGCGAGAAAGTGTTGATTTAGCTCAACAAAGTGCAACCTCTCACGGTTCCACCTTCACTTCAATTCCCAATAATTTTACAAAACTCAACCGAAGTCCTCGATTTCACCCACTAAAAGGCTTAATCAAATTATTACGCCCAAATCCTCACGTCAAACCCTTCATACTACTATCAGAACCAACCTGATGAACTCAGAAGAAGTTCTCTTCATTCCTGAACCTGTCTACCACATCTCATTAATCTCATGATGACACAATCAAAGCGAATCACATCTCTTTTAACACCCTTTCTACCAACGAATCACCAACGGTGTCCTATTAATAACTAGGGTTCTAAACGAGAACCGCCAAAAAATCAATTATACAAAATCCCATCTCTTCCAATTATTTGATCTTTTTCACAAAGAATCAAAATTAACTAATGACATCTACGCACACAGCCTTCCGCGACAATACTTTCCTTTCGAGCACAAACCATGGTACTCTTTCATTCTATCCTCTCCCATACATGATCCACACCCAGGGACAACTAGCTAAGGCAATGTTCACAACAGAACACTTCATTTCAAATTACCATCACCCTTTTAACAACCAACCATAATCTCAACAAAATTTGAACCGACATCTCAAGATTCCATCATAACCACCTTTTAAATCACAACCAAACTTCTACGCTAGCCCAAGCTAGGGCTGTAGATTCTTATCAACCACAACTGATTCTTATCAACCACAACTGATTTTTTTTCTATGAGGGTCTTGCCCTCACATTTCCTCACTCAAATACTACCAAGCCCATGAGCATAATATTCCATTATACTCAACAATTTCATAAGCATTTCTAATCATCTCCCAAACGAGATTGCCAACAAAAGCAACTCCCTTTAGCCGGATGAACCACATTCATCACTCGAATCCCAAAACGCCACAAATCACATTGAAACAAAGATTTGACAATATCGAAAGATCACTCTATTTCTTTTCCTAAGTCAAGTTGCAAAGGAAAAAAACTCCAATCTCAAATTAATGCGATACATTTCACATCGGGGAGCACTCAACAAAAAGAGAGACTCCACACAATTCTTTGACAGAAGTTCTCAACAATCAATGACAACTCAACTCACCTTCACCACAACCAAACATCTCATTTTAACCAAAAGCAACATTGTGGAAGAGAAAACTGATTCTCAAATCAATCGAAAGAATCCACAACCGCCGTAATAAATCTCAAGGAGACAAGGAAACCCAATCCTCTTACAGCATAGCCAAAAGGCAGAAATTATTCACTCTTTCTTTTCATGCTAGAGAGCAATGGAAATTCTCGATTCATGACATGAATGCAAACTTTTCAAGAGCACTCCGGATTAGTCATATACCCCTATATGACTTTCTCACCGACCTGGCTCAACAACTCTTGTATTTTGGCTACTCACTTTCACAAAGGCAAACACCAAGCCTTTACTAAGGCAAAACATCTCTTGAACAACCACAGAGCATTTATGAACAATCATAAGTTCATACTTTTCAAACACTTGCAAACACCACATACTTCTTCAATTAAACCAAGCTCTAATCAAGATAGAGTTACAAGGATTTTCAACTCAAGAACCTTCAACACAACCCGTTAGGTTTATTTGATTCCTTTAAATACTGATTACAAAGATAATTCAGATTGCACGCGAAAGGATGCGATCCCCTCGGAAACTTTTTGGTGCAAATCTATACTCATAGCGTAAATTAAACAAATGGCTAAAACCAAAGATTGGCACCAATCACTACAAATTTATGGAAACTTTGAAACGCAACCTAAGGAACACTTTGCCCGAAAGCATTCAACCAAAATGGTATGCCAAACTAGCCCAAAAGCTTTAAACACGAGCTCAGCACGAAACCCACCAAATCCAGTATTCCACTACACTTACCATTTGGGCATTCAATATTCACTATTTAATCATCGAGAAGGCCCAACAGGACTTAACAAAAAAAAACACACAACAAATTCTTTCTGTAATTACCTTTCCCAACATTTATAAATAAAGTTTATGATGCTTATCATAAGACATCCAACCAAGACCACCTCATCATGATCCCCACGGACCATCAAATCATATAGCATCATATTCTATATTTAAAAACATAATACTTCAACAAGTACTTCAGCAGGATCAACCTATCTATTTCATACCATCCATACGTCAACTTTTCAACAATCAAACTTATTCCATTAATCAATAACTCCAACAAGTAAATGTCATCTCCACAAGATAAAGTTTGTAAATAGGACTTTAAGACATACATTCATTAAGGATGAATCCTTACACCATGATAATTATCCATTGTTCATTCGATCACAACAGTGCTCAACATTAAACCACATTTTACAGTTTGTCTCTATTTTAACAATCGTTTTCAACGATTAATCACACTACCAACTCATCAATATCAATAATTTGCATGATCATCAAACAACAACATTGCTTTTAGCTACCCTATACATAGGTTATAACACAATTGCCACTACACAACGTACTCCAACTATTAAAATAAATTTAATGAGTTAGACAATCCCAATGCTCCTTACAACAACATCAAACAACAACTCCTACCTTCTCAATTGTCATCTCTATTAGCATTTCAAGAACACAATTACATCCTTCCAATTATGCTAATAGTTTGCAACAACATAAATAGCAACTCCAATCAACTTCCAAATTGGGTTCACAAACCAACACGATTAAATTTCTGTACTAACATGTTAATTTTGAACATCTTTAAACAACCAACCAAGTTTCTATAACAATTTTAATGGTTTACATCATCTTAATGTTCTCACTACGCATCAGGGTTTAAAACTTTAAATATTATCGGGGGTCATAGGCACTTTTACAGCAAAGCAACATATTCTAAGCCTGTACATTAACACATTTAATCATTCCCACTATGGGGGGTACTCTACATCACTAGAGGTTCATTTAATCTTAAGCTAACGATAACAATTACATTTAATTGATTCAACTCACAAATTAACTAAGGAGTACATCATTTCCGTAAACCACGTTGTTACATACTACATAACATGCTAAACAACAATTTTCACTTTTAACAAGTAATTTCAGTTAAACGAATACTTACTTTATTTGCAGCATTTTTCTTTTAATATTCAACCAAAACTCACAAAGAAGCTTGACTCTCAAAGTTGCAATGGGATATGACTCCAAAACACATTTCAATCTTAAAGACTCCCACAGGAGGGAACCAAGCGATCAAGAAAACCTTTACGGACAAAGGCACAAAACATAAATCGACACATCTTAAGTTTTTGCACACAACTTCAATAACACCTATTAAACTCAGAGTGAGACACACAAGATCCAAAACTATACTTTTCTTTGCAGAGTAACCAGCAAAGCCGGCGTCAAAGCCAAAAGGCGACCAAAAGACACGCAACTCAAAACTCTTCTTCTTCATCTTCAACCAATGAAGACAAAACTACAAACCGCCTACGGAACAATCCACGAAAATCCAATACCAAACACTTTTCTTTTGATTTCAATCAACTAAAACCAAGAAAACCAACCAAACCGACCATCGGGACGGTAAGGAACATCTGAAGGAATCCACCATCAACTTTTCTAATCAACTCCAACCAACTACCCGGTCTACGACAGAAAGGATAAGCACTCCTCTTCTACAGGGGTTAATAATTCTTCGGTGATGGCGTTAACCGGCCACACCGTCAAACCAGACCCTTACTACGAACAAAAAGAGGTGACCGAAACCCTTCGGCACCACAATCCCACTTTATCACAGTAACAAGAACCATCCAATCAATTCTCTCAATAACATAGCAACATACATTATCACATATAGTGTCGGGACCCGAATTTGCAAATCCGGACCCTCTGCGTATTCAGCACTAGTCCAGGATCGCGCTAGTGCAGACAGTCTCAACATTGGTAAATATCACAATCATACTCCACGAAATAGAAAGTACCTTAATTATAGTAACCAAACTGGTTGCTTAACCTTTAAGGTCAAGTTACAAAAGCATGCCTCGCAGGGCGAAAGTTTAATAAAAGAGAAATAATAGCAGCAGAAAATAAGATAACTTCGTGGCGCCATCCAGTATACCACAGGCAACTGACTGGGCTCGCTCCCTAGATAGACGGTTCCTCTTGGAGCTCCTCCTCCAAAGCTGGTGTAGACTCCTCTTCAACTGATGTTGTATTGTGGCAAGGGTGAGTACTTGGTACTCAGCAAGTCATGCACAGAATGCAAGCTAATATTCTACATGCATGGCTTAATACAAAGGAATAGCTCATGGTTCATTTGCAGTAACAACATTTAACAAATAACATAAGTAGATTCGAAAGCGATAAAAACAGTGTAATATCAATAACTTTTCCAGGAGTTAAATAAACATCTTTCCCATTCCTAATCCACATTTCCATCAACATCATCATTTAACCAAACCAAACCTCTCAAGTTCAAGTTATTTTCAAGAAAGTTTAACCCTTGACTGTAATCCCCGAGCAATGTCCAATACCGCGGACACGGCTATTCGAATAGATTTTACACTCTACAGATGTTATGCACTTTACCCATAAGATACAGCCAAACACCACAAAGGCGAGTGATCATAACAAAGCCTTTCGGAAATGGCTAACTACGCAAGTGAACCTTTCCGGTTTTTGCCATACACCATCCCTTCCTTTAACAAAGGCGAAGTATGGGACCGACATACCGTTGGACGGGTACCATGCCATCGCATTGGTACGCTCCCCTTCCAAGCTACACGAAGGGTGTAGTTGACACCCGAGGTATCACATGCAAGTTATTAGTAACTTACTCAACTAGGTCTGTCCCATTACGGACATGTGGTTGCACAATTAACTTGGTTCAAAGGCTTGCAAGGTTAAGTCCTTATGTTGACTAGGGCAAGACTACCCGAAGAACCAAACCATCGCTCCCGATGCCACAACTGGCCCACCCGATCATTCTTGCCACATGCCCCGGTCGAAAACTATTTATCAAACCCAGTTGATTACCATGCACCACGTGCCATCAACAATCACAACACATGATACTTTTCCAAAACAGGTTCAATATATCATAAAGTCAATATTAACATTTGATTGTCCAAAATCTTGTCATGAGCACGTAGCAGGTCTAAGCAATATACTACAACGATCTAAATACCCATGTTGGCAATTTGATAATGTCCAACTACTTAATCCTCAACTTAGGTGACAAGGGGTTCATGGTATTCAATTATCTATGTCAAGGTGGCCTACAGCAACTAGGCAATTAACTAATCTCCAAAAATTAATTAAACCATTTTATAATTGAACTAGCATGCAATAATTTAAATCAAATTAATTTCCAAATGGGATCAACATGGTCAAATCACAACTTGCCTTCAAAGAATACTTGATCTTGGTCCTAAGGTGGCTCCTGGGTCAACACATCACCTTCGAAGCCTTCGGGCACTTCAACGTCTACTCGTAACGCGTGCAAATAGCAATAAATGAATAAAACAGTAGACAAAAAGTGTCCAAACATCCAAATGAAGTCCATAAACAGAGAGAACATAATTTTATGAATTTTTAGGAATTTGAATCGGCGAAATCGGAGTTAAAACGCAAAAGTTACAAGCGTTTAAAGTTTAAATAATCAATTAAATAATATTACAGAGAAAAACTTTGGTCCAAAAATTAAATAAAATTCACCACTTGGTATATCTTAATTTTATAAAAATTTAGAAATTTGAATCACTCAAATCAGAGTTAAAACGCAAAAGTTATAAGCGTTTGAACTTTCAAAATTCAATTAAATCAATAATCCGAATTAATTCATTTATTTTTATACGGAAAAACCGAATAATGACGTCAGCATGGATTTTGATTTTCCACCGAATTATTTTTCTATTGAAAAATCGATTTATTGCGTCAGCCAGTCCATGGACATGGTCCACAGTTCAGTTTGGGTGACGTCAGCGGTGACGTCATCACGCTTAGCTGAGGGACGGCTGATAGCTGGGCCCCACTGTGACGTCAGCAGTGACGTCATGGTGCGGTTTGGCTGAGCCACTGACACGCGGGTCCCACGCTGACGTCACGCGTGACGTCAGTGGCGACCGGGTGGCAACCGCGCTGACCGCGGCGGTCAGACTTCCGCCCATGTGGCTAGATCTCAGCCGTTGATTTGAAAATCAATGGCCCAGATCGGATCTGGTTTCACGCGTTAGGAAAACTACTCGGCTGATCTGGACCGTTCGATCTTGATCGGACGATCAAGATCAATCTAACGCTATAACGTGGGTTAACGCTAGCCGTACGATCTAGATCTAATGGTTGAGATCTATCCTAGCACGGTGCAGTTACGGCTACGTGGCACGATCTAAACCGTTGGATCTAGATCCAACGGTTGGAAATAGATCTAGAGATTAACACGTGAGATTTTACCGGGGATGATGTGGACGAATCTGGGCCCTTGGATCTTGATCGGACGGTTGATGGAGCTCGAGCGACGGCGATGGCATGCGGCGGAGCTGGCTCACCGGAGATGAGGACGACGACCACGGCAGCAGCGTTGCTGGGCCCCTCCGGCGAAGTGGATGGTACTCCCCGACGCGGCTTGACCATGCGGTTCCGGATCTGGACCCAACGGCGGCGGAAACGACGCTTAACCGCGGTGGAACCCTAACGCAACTACGGCGAGCGATTGCGGCGCAACCACGGCGGCTTGAGGTCTGAGAGTTAGGGCTATGGGTGCACAAGGAAACGGAGAACATGATGGCGGTGGCGGCGCATTAAACAGGCCCCTCGGCGTCCGTGAAAATCGCGGAAACCAAGGTCCACACGGCTGCGGCGGCGGAATCCGAAATGGATTCGGATTGGGTGACGTGGCTCAACGTGAGCTGTTAGATCTAGATCCAACGGGCACGGAGTTTGGGCTCGGGTCCGGCTCGGTGACTTGGCTGGCTCGGTTGGAGTCGGGCTCGGGTGACGTGGCACGATCGTGGCCATTGGATCTTGATCCAGCGGTCACGCGGTTTAGGTTGGGTTGGATTCGGGTTCGGCTCGAACGTGGCTCGGGTCGGACTCAAGTCTGACTCGGGTTTGGGCTCGGTCGGATGAACAGTAAAACCCGGTTTGGGTTTTTCCAGCGTTTAAATAATCAAATTAATTCCCAGAAATTCATTTATTTTATTAAGAATAGCAAAACACTCAGAAAAATTCTAGAACAATTCTAGAAAATATTTTGGAACATTTTGGACTCAAATAAAATATTTCCAACAAAATTTTATTTGCCAAATTAAATTCTTTAATTATTTGAAAAGGGAATAAATTCAAATAAATTCCAAATAAATCCCAGAAAATTCCAAAAATTCACAAAAGTGCCAAATCTCATTTAAATTCATGAAAAGCAAAAATTGGGGTGTTACATATAGCATTCAACATCAAGGCTTAAATACAATATTTAAGCGAAAAGCAACGATACCCATACCCTTTCCTACTGTGCATCCGTGTGTGTCAAATTTTAAATTAGTTATTCCACTTACACAAGTTTTAATGTTGCTATCCTAAGACAAACTTTTAAGTACAATCTAAGCCATGTTTCTAGGTTATTCCACATCAAAATTGTTAGTTAACCCTATGGTATTTCACTAAGTTCATACACCACGGACCTGAAGCCCGTTCTGATACCAACTGTAACACCCCGGCATCTAGTATGCCTGAATGCTACTAAACATAGACTAAGCAACATCTAAATACCACAAATAAAGATAAATTATAGCAAAGGAGAAAATGCTAAAACCAAAAATTTCGGCAGCATCTCCTTTGTTTTGTCATGAATTGAAGCAATAGCAATAACATGGCAAGTCATATCATAACACAAATCATCTAAAGAAGCAATATGAATGGATATAGCATCAATATAAGTCAATAATACCAAGTCCAACCACACCATAAACTATAACAAAGTAAATAAGGAACATAAGCACACATTTTAATTCATACGCCAAGCTTCTTAGCATTATTACTATGATCACGACTTAAGTTGATAAATCTGCCTATATGTGTGGAGCTACGTGAAGATGTGTGGCTAATGCCCCTTCCCACATGCCGGTTTCATGGTACCTAAAAACAACATAAAACACAAGCGTGAGTTAATCAGTCAGCAAGTATATTGCAATGGACCATAAAGAACAATTCAATATTTACAGCACTACATACCAAGCTCAATCATCATGATTAAGTCATAATTTCAAACACAACATCATATCCATGTCTCAATCTCATTGTACTCATTTCATCATCATCATCGTGTATGCAATGCGATGCAATGCACATGTCTCCTCGAAGCATATACCGGTATTGCTGAGTGCACACCCGTCGGTGTGCACCCTCTTCCCCCTTCCATCCCGAAAACAGAGAATCTGTCCCTTGGGATAGCAGACTTCAATCTAGCATAACTTTGGTTCTATATCTCCAAATTATGTAAACGAGTACATCATCGCGAAGCTTAGGAAATTTCCTAGCTTTCTCTAAGTATTGGGAAAAGCTGATTCAGCTTCTAAAATTGTTTAATCCACAAAACATTAGGTTCTATCCCAATTACGTCACATATTTGAACACGTTCGGTAAAACGATCATAACTTTCAAACGGCTGGGCGGAATTGGACGTTCTTAGTGTCTAATTAAAGGTATTGAAGTTATCTACAACTTCTTCAATTGGCGGATGACCAAATTCCGACTCTAAAATTGCAAAAACTCGAACCCTAGGTCGTGTGCCCAATCTGCTCGAAATAGAGCACTATGCAATCTCTAGTTTTCATCCAATCTACCCAATCACAGCACCTCCTCTTGATCTAAAAGCATCAAATCAACCTCTAGATCAGCACCTAGACCAACCCCAAGGATCACCCATACCATACCTTTGCCCGATGAACGCCGAACGCCGAATCCTCTCCTCCCGGGTTCCCTGATTGTCTTTCTCGCCCCGGAACCGCCGGATCTCCTCATCGCGGGGCTTCTCGATGGAGGGAACTGCGGGGTGGCGAGGTGGGGAGCTCCCCCTAGGGCAGCAAGGATGGTGGAGAGGGGAGGGGAGAGGTGCTGGCGCAATGGGGGCGCTAGAGGGAGGCATGGAGAGGGAGGGGAGGGGTGGCGGCTTGGATGGTGGAAGAAAGGGGAGGGGAGGCACCTAGGGCAAGGGGAGGGCTCCCCCAAGGCAGGGAACCAGGTCTACCCCTCCCTCATGGGCCTAAAACCCTTCCCACTAAAGCCCACGACTCATCCCCTTGGGCCCAAACTCCCCCCGGAGAGGCCCAAACTCCCGAAATCGGCCCGGAAACGCGATTCACCTTCATAACGTAAAGTTTTAACCTCCGATTTCACATTTTATAATGTTTTGACCTTCCGAAGTTTCACACCATTTGTGCCAAATCAAAATACACCTTTGGTAGGGGACACCCTCAGAACCACACTTTCACCCACCATAAACTCCAAATCTCGTCTCCTCAAATAAGCGTAGCGTTTCTACCTACTGTCAAGACCCCAATTTGCAAATCCGGACCCTCTGTGTATTCAACACTAGTCCAAGATCACGCTAGTGCACATAGTCTCAACATCGGTATATAACACAATCATACTCAACAAAATAGTAAAGTGCTTTATTAAAAGGGAAATATAACTGGTTGCTCGACCTTATGGTCAAGTTACAAAATTACGCCTCGCAGGGTGTGAAATCATGTGCTGAAAAATTGGCTTTGAACTGAAAAATTAACTTAGATTTGAATTTGCAAAATGTGTTTGTTCATGTGTTTTGACAATTTGACAAAGCAAAAAAGTTACGCGATTAGCGGGACAAAGTTCTCAAGAAAGCAGTAAGTTTCCCATCCGCGACGCGTGTTTTGGGTCTGTTGTGAACATGTTTTGAGCCCATGACCCGGTCATTTTCACATGTACAAAGGACAGTTTTTCTTGGTCCGTTGTGAACAAGCTTTTTCGGTTTGGATAATTTCTTGGAACCAAGATTTTCACATGTACAACGGACTAATTCTTTTTGTCCGTCGTGAATGGACTTTTTCTAGGGTTTTACTTTTGTGAAACCGAGCGTGGTACGCTTTGCGCCGACAAGCCACGGGTCCGTTGTAGAACTTGTTTTGAGCTCATGGACCAAAGCCATTTTTAGCATGTACAACGGACCAACTTTGTTTGTCCGTTGTGAGCGTGTTTTCGCGCTTTTGGTTGCTTCTTGGAACAGAAACTTTCTTATACAAGCGGACCAACTTTGTTTGTCCGGTCGTGAATCGTTTTCGTCAATTAGGGTTTTGAAGCGATTTGGATTTGAATTTTGAATGTGAATTTGAAATTTGTAATGATTTCATGATGCTTCTTTTGAAGTGGACTTTATGCAATACTCATGTGAGTAGTTGCATGGATTGACATTGAGTCAAGTCGCGGACTTGTGCTCGATTTGTTTGTGGTTTGTTCATGTGCAGTATTGCTCGAAGACGAATGTGGTCGGCGACGGACCGGAACTAGGTTCATGGAGGAATCGAGGTTCGGGACTAGGTTCAGGAGGAACCGAGGTCTTGAGTGGTCAAGGATGTCATGCGGGACGCTCGGGCTAAGAGAATGGTGCACATGAAGAATGGTTAGTCACGTGAGAATGGCAGAGGTCATTCAGCGTGCAAAGTGTTAGTCACGTGAGTATGGCGGGTGGCCATACGCGTGCAAAGTGTTAGTCGCGTGAGTATGGTAGGGTTGCCATACGCTGGCAAGAAGAGTTGTACTACCTGGTTGGGCCAAGTAGAGTTGAGTTGAATCTGATTCCTTCTAGGAATAGGAATCGTGATTCGAACTCCTTGTGGGTTGGTGCTTTAAATAGGTGGGGTCTCTCTGTTGAAAGGCACCAAGTAGAGCTGAGCGCATCAAGATTTGAGCTTGGTTTTAGGGTTTGTACTCTTTTGATGAGAGTATTTTAGACAAGAAATAAAGATCAATTCTTCCAAGATTTTTGCAAGGCTCAAGAACTACTTGCCGCTGAGATTTTCTGTTTTGGTTCTTGTTTGCATGCTTGTTCTAGTTCTAGATTGGTTTTTGTTCTTCAAGTTTTATCTTGATTTGATCCATCAAAACCTCTCTAGGTTTTGATCTAGTGTTCTCAATGTCTAGTTGATCAATCTTTTATCGTTCTTGTTTAATCTTGAAGTTTTGATTAGATTGATTCTCGTCAAGTTCTGGATCAGCAAGATTGCAAAGCTCATAACTTTTGATCCGTAAGTCCGATCGAGCTGATTCTTTTTGGGTTCGATTCGTATTGGAATCTAGCTCTTGTGTCCAAATTTCAGATCGTTTCGACGGTTGGATCTCCGGGAATTCTTATTTTACCAAACCTCTGTCATTCTGTTTTTGTCAAAACGAGGCAATTATTTGGTTCTGTTTTGGGGTGAACTTTTAATAGGTCAAGAATTTGGTTTTAGCTTCCGCGACAATCATTCACCCCCCTCTGATTGCTATATTCGTATACTTGATCCTACAAGTGAGTATCGAGCAAGGTTTTTCTAATCTATCTTAATCGGTGATTAGATCAATGGATCATTATTCGACAAAACCTTGTGTGTTCAATGGTGTTGATTTTCAGTTTTGGAAGGCCAAGATGGAGGCGTTTCATCCAAGCTCAGGGATTCGCAATTTGGGAGAAGGTCTACAAGCCATATGAAGTCCCGCAAACGACAGCGTCAACGACACCAATCGCACACAAGTTGAAGCAAACAAAGCAAGGCGCGCAACTTGATCATCCAAGGCTTGGGGCCGCGGTGACTTTGATCGTGTGGTTCATCTTCGATCCAAGCATATGAGGTATGGAAATCTCTTTGTGATTACCATGAGGGTTCTAACACTGTCAAGAGGTTCGCCAAGATATTTACAAAAAAGAATACATGCGTTTTGAGATGAAACCTAGTGAATCAGAGATGATTTCTTTTGCACGCTTCAATAAAATTCTTAGCAATCTACGTGCTGTTGGAGTTAGCTACACCGATGCTGAAAATGCTCGACAATTGCTTAGTGCTTTGGACATGTCGGTGTGGGAGATAAGTAACATCTATACAAGAATCTACTACCATGAGCACACCACCTTAGATGTTCTTTATTCCAAGTTGAAAACTCATGAATTAGATATTCTTGCTAGAAAGAATGATCATAAATCAATTGCTTTGACATCTCAATCTAGCATATCTCATAATGGCCTGCTTCAAGCTTTGCTCTATCTTTCTTGTCTTCACTAACCGATGACAGTTGAGCAATTCTGCAGAAGACTTGTCACTACTCTCTTCGCTTTAACAAAGCTTTACAAAATGTGAGAATGAGAAAGAGAGGTGGTGGTGGCCCTCCAAGATGCTATGAGTGTGGTGATCTCGACCATATTCGTCCAAACTGTCCTAAACTTGCAGGTAAAGCATCAAGGAGGAGAAGGACAACGTGTAAGAAAAGAAGAAGTTATCTTCAAGTAATAGAAAGAAGAAAGAGCTTCATCAACAAAGAAAGTTGTCCTGAGTTCTTTCCGCTCTTGAACAAGTCAATTTGAGCGATGTGGACTCGGAGAGCAGCGAAGAGGATGCAACTCCAAGCAAGCATGATTTGATAGGATTATGTCTCATGGCAAGCGGCAAGGATAGCTTCACCAGGGCGACCACGACATACTTCCAATGAGGTAGATCCTCTTATGATGAATTAGCTTATCATTTGCTCGCCTTGGAAAATTGTGACAAACGTGATAAGAAAATTAAGAAACATGATTTCATTATTGAATCATTGAATGCTGAAATTGCTAGACTTAAGACTTTGATTCCTAGTGATGATACTTGCAAATCATGTGACTTAATTTACAATGAGCTCACCTTGCTTAGGAAAGAACATGCTCTTTTGTTGCATCTAAATGAGAAAAATGAGAAACATGTTGTACATGCTAGCTGTTCCACGATGATTTGCATGGTTTAACTTCTTGTTCTAAATGCTCAACTCTTGAATTAAAATTAAAAGATGCAAATGCTAGGTTTCTCAATTGACTGATGATCCGCTTACACATGAGGTTCTTTCATGCTCAACTTGTAAGTAAGCAAAAAGGAAAAGTGAATGTTCCTTGCAATAATTGTTTAACTCTTCTCGAAAAGTTGATTACTTGGAAAAATCATTAGAACGTTTCACTAAAGGAAAGAAGAACCTAAACATGATTTTGGATCAATCAAAAGTCAGCACTCATAACAAAGGTTTAGGTTTTGATTCTTATGCTCATCATAAATCACATGCTCCCAGCATTTGTTAAAACACTTGCGGAGGAAAATTTGAAATTGTCAATGAGCCTAAGAAAAACTGTCTTTAAGTCTCATCGAGTGTTATCTTCTACTATGATGAATGCAAATGTTGCTTCTACTTCTAAAGCCAAACATCCTGTTAAGTACACTTGCACTCATTGTGGTAGAGATGGACATTTAGTAGATTTTTGCTTTAGACTAGCCAAACAACAAAAGAAAGAAAGAGCTAAGGCTAGGTCTAATTTGAAAGGCACGCTTTGCTTCTCACTCGTGCCTAGGGTGATGCAAGCACCTTTTGTTGCTAGAAACACGAGAACAGCAAATTTGATTTTGTGCATAAGGCTGCTTGTGTTGTGCCTCTTTTGTCGTCCGTCAGGTGTCTCGATCTTGGATTCCTAAACATCTTATTTCTAACTTGATCACGAGACCTCGGCACTTTCTCGTTCTATGTAGGCTTCTCACGAGGAGGAGAACATGTGGCTAGTGAATTTCTGATGCTCACTTCATATGTTCAAAGTGATAAGATTTGGTTCTCCTTCACCAGGCATCTCATCTTTGAAAGTGTTGCCTTTGGAGATGCTTCTTCCATACATTTTCGCAAAGGCACTAGTTCAAATGATGCAGTACAAGTGCATATGTTCGGGGAGAGTGTCTTTGTTCATAAAGATGATGATAATGTCTTTGTTGAGGGACTAGATAATTAGAGGTTTACATGAGAGACTCTTCCCACATGCTTGTGTGTGCTTGTTTCAAGCTTCCCACGTCGTCACATCGACAAGCTATCAAAAGGATTTTTCGTATCTTCATAGAACTCAAGATTTTGGCATTTGGCTTTCGCTTCCTCATGGATTAGTTTAAGAGCTTTTTCTGATGTTGACTTTGGAGGATGTTGATTTGATTTGGTTCGTACACCTCTTGAGTAATCCCTTTTCTTGAGCATATTGATATTGGATTTCACTTTCTTAAAGATCATGTTGAAAAGAAAATATTGTGCTTCATCATGTGGATACCTTGAACATCAATTGGCAGACATTTTTCACAAAACCTTGTCTTCTTCTCGCTTTTGCTTTTATTCGGGAGAACTTGGGATTGTTCATCCAATGGGTTTGTTTTGAGGGGAGATTCTTTGACAAGTTTTTTTCACTTAATGAGCTCACTTTATCATATTTCTTTATATATTATGTAATTGTGCTAATATATGATAATCTAAATTGTTCCACTTGAACTAAAAATGATATTAATGGAATTCCTTGGTTTGATTGCCTATAGCTAAATGCTCTGTGATATCTTACTCTTCTAGGCTTGATATTGAATCTTCTTGACAAATTTGGGCTATGAAGCAAGTGTGTTTAGCTTTACTCTTTCATAAGACCTTTTAATCACTTTTGCATGTTTATAATCAAAGAAAAATGAAAAGAAAAGGAATCAATAAAAAAGGGTTGTTAAAAGCAAAGCCTCAAGTTATGAGCTTCAGGATGCTTTCCTAAAGATAAGATGTATGCTTCAAGCATGCCATTCCCTCAAAAGACAAGATGTATGCTTCAAGCATGCCACTCCAAGGAAATAAAAGTATGCTTCAAGCATGCCACATGCACTTTCGTTTAAAGATTAAATTGGTCCACTAGATTGGAGTTGAAACTACTTGCTCGCCCGATTTGTTATTTGCTTCAACTTTGAGCCTTTGTTTTTCTACTAAAGGTTTTGCTTAGTACTTGGCTATAGTTGACTGAATTGAGGTTGAGATGCATGTCATTCCCTAACTTGTTAAAATTACATCAAGATCATGTCTTTTGCATATTATGTGATATATAAGGTTATATGATCGAATGAGCTCATCTTTTCCTATCTTGGCACTCCCTTGTTTCTCTTGGTGAAATCATTGTTTCAGGAAAAATTTTGAACCTGTTCTCTCTTTTACTCTTGATGAATCCATTGTCAAAGGGGGAGAAATTTGGAAATCTTTCTTTGAAAAGTTTAAAGGAAAAGGGAGAGTTGTATTTGGAAATTTGAGAATTTTTTGGGAGAAGTTTGGAGAATTTTTGATGAGAGTATTTTAGACAAGAAATAAAGATCAATTCTTCCAAGATTTTTATGCGTACATAACCACGCTCTGGTATTTTTACTGTTTTGGTTCTTGTTTGCATGCTTGTTCTAGTTCTAGATTGGTTTTTGTTCTTCAAGTTTTATCTTGATTTGATCCATCAAAAACCTCTCTAGGGTTTTGATCTAGTGTTTCTCAAAGTCTAGTTGATCAATCTTTTGTCGTTCTTGTTTAATCTTGAAGTTTTGATTAGATTGATTCTCGTCAAGTTCTGGATCAGCAAGATTGCGAAGCTCATAACTTTTGATCCGTAAGTCCGATCGAGCTGATTCTTTTTGGGTTCGATTCGTATTGGAATCTAGTTTCTTGTGTCCAAATTTCAGATCGTTTCGACGGTTGGATCTCCGGGAATTCTTATTTTACCAAACCTCTGTCATTCTGTTTTTGTCGAAAACGAGGCAATTATTTGGTTCTGTTTTGGGATGAACTTTTAATAGGTCAAGAATTTGGTTTTAGCTTCCGCACAATCATTCACCCCCCCTCTGATTGCTATATTCGTATACTTCGATCCTACACAGGGCTAAAGTCTTACTCGAATAAATTTGTAGCAAAATATAAAGAAAACGTGTGGCGCCAACCAATATGCCACAGGCAACTGACTGGGCTCGCACCTAGTTCGTAAGGCTCCTCATGGAACTCCTCCTCCAGAGCTGGCGTCGATTCTTCTTCAACTAGTGTTTGTATTGTGGCAAGGGTGAGTACTTGGTACTCAGCAAGTCATGCACAGAATGCAAGCTAATATTCTATATGCATGGCTTATTACAAAGGATAGGCTAACAGGTGCATTTGTAGTAAAACATCAAGTGTAAATACAGTAATAGATTGCAAAGCAGTAAACAATAATAATAGAGTACTTTCACAATGATTTCATAAGTAAAACATTTTTCAATCCTAGGTCCAATCCATCATTCCAAACCAACCGTTGTCCAAAGACCAATTTATTTTCATGAAAGTCTAACCCTTGACTGTAATCCCCGAGTAGTGTCCAATACCGCAGACTCGGCTATTCGAATAGATTTTACACTCTGCAGAGGTTATGCACTTTACCCACAAGATACAGTCAAACACCACAAAGGCGAGTGTCCGTAACAAAGACTTTCGGAAGCCTCTAACTACACAAGTGGACCTCCCCGGTTGTTGCGCACTAACCCTTCCCTTGGCAAAGGCGAAGTCTAGGCCAACCAACCGTTAGATGGGTACCTAGCCATCGCCCCGGTACGCTCCCCCGTACAACTACACAAAAGGTGTAGTTGACACCCCGAGGTTCCACAAGCAAGTTATTAGCAACTGATTCAATTAGGTCCGTCCCATTACAGACATGTGACTGCCGAAGAACCAAAGCGACATTCTCGGTGCCACTCGTGGCCCACCAGATTATCCTTGCCACTTGCCCCAGTCTAAATCTATTTATCAAACCTCCAATTGATTACCATGCACCACGTGCCATCAACATCATCATTAATGACACATGACACTTCTCCAAAACAGGTTCCATATCTCATTAAGTCAATATTAGCATGCAATTATCCAAAATCTTGTCATGACAGCGTAGCAGGGCAAAGCATTATACTACATCCATCTAATTACCCTTGTTGGCGATTTAATAATGTCCAACTAAATATTCCCACAACTAGGGTGTGAGACCCCGGATTAGCTATCCGAAATCTCCTGGGTATTTCCGTAATAGTCCCAGATCAGTAGCTAGTACACACAGTCACAGTGATACTTCATTGCCGAACATAACGAAAATTGTAACATAAATATTCAAGTATGGGCCACCTAGCCACTTATTACAATACTCGGTCGACAGACCGGAGACACGACAGCGGAGAACGAAAGCAAAAACAAGCGAACACCAAAACGCCACAGGCGATGACTAGAAATGCAACTAGTTATCCTGGCAATCCTCCTCGAACTCCTCGGGGTAGAACTCACCATCTTCAGCCGCGTCTTGAAAGTGCTCTAATGATGACAAGTTGATGTAGCACGTGAGTACAAAAGTACTCAGCAAGTCGGGGAAAGTATGATTATGTGGGGCTTTCCAAAGGAAGCTTAATAGGGTTCATTTGCACAAAGCCACATTTTATTAAACCATACTTAGGTAATAAATTTCACAAAGCATCTTTTAACAATTCTTTTTAACAATTGAATTATATAATATTGCAGTGAGGTTCTATACACCATCACTAATATAAAGGCTCTATCCGCCAACTTTTAAAGATCAGGGTTAATCGTATGACTCCATCCGTCAAGTATAAAACAGGTTCTTTCCACCTGGTTGGCTCTATCCGCCAAACATCATCCGAGAGTTCTAACCACTCCCGAATCCCAAAACAAAGCACTGTTTAGTTTTTAAAACCAAAATCAAAGTCTACCAATATGAAAGCATTCTTTGCTTTGCCTTTTACCGTAGGCACAGCTATTCGAATAGTTTTAACTTTGCAGAGGTGTACAACTTTACCCACAAGACATGATCAACTCTTAATGCCAAGCTATTAACACACTTCCTTTGGTGTGCCGGCAGAGAGATCATGACAAGGCCGTTACAATGTATCTACCTAACTCGACCCACCCGCTGAGGTTTCACCGCTGTTAGGGTTCCATCCGCCCAGTACAGAAGCCCCCTCTTGCGCCGTGTGAGAAAAACGACATTGCCTCTATCCGGCACTCATATTCCACCGAGTGGTGAGTCTAAGCTAGGCTTCTACAAATTAGTTGGCCAGGTCGTACCATTATAGACATGTGGTAGTACAGTTATGCTTAGAATGGACAATCACAAGCGTCGGTCCTTAACTGACTTGGGGCGGTACTTGCACAAGACAACTAGTGCTCCATCCGCACCCACCCGACAATCCAATCCGCCCAAGTCCAAACCATTTTGTCCTTTTCTTTTTATTTTAGAAAAACAGTACCAAAATCATAATAATAATTTCCAAATCATACTTGAAATCATTCTTTTTGAGTAATCCCACCCATGGGTTGTTTTCACCGATAAAGGTCCTAAGCAATTCTATGGTACTATGTCACAAAGGATACCATATAAGCGTAAGCATGGTATAACAAATGTCCTAGGGTTACAAGTAACATGGAAGTCAATCACAAAGGAAGGAAATTACAATTCGGATTAACTACGCACTTATATTTGACATACGATAAAACATAGCATGCAGGTTTGTAAAACAATTAAAACAAGTTTATAAAGGTAGGTTCAATATGCGTCAAAGAGACTTGCCTTCGGTCGCGGGAAGGTCGTCGTACGAGCGAAGTCCGGCGGCGGGGTCGGCGGTCGCGTCGGAATCCTCGGATACGCGCAAATCGAGGCAATAAATAAAATCTAAAAATTACAAAATTAGTACTGGCAGGTAGATCTTGATTTTAGATGAATTTAGAAATTTTAATGGAGTCAATCGGAGTTCGGACGGAGAAGATATGAGCTTCCGAAGTTTGAATTTTGAAAAATTGGAAAACGAGGGAATATTCCCTGGAATATTCTTTTTCCAATTTTCTGATTTTTGGGAAATGTTTGTGTCTCTTGCAAGTGGGGCCACCATGTCATCCTCATGGAGGTTGTCTTCAAGCTTGGGCTTGCCATGGCCATGGATGGGGATGGAGGGAGCTTGAAGGGCTTGGGAAGGGGGCCGGCCGGCGAGGGGGGGGCCGGCGCCGGCGATGGGGTGGCGCGAGGGGCTCATGCAAGGCCGAGGCGGGCGGCCGGCCACATGGGCAAGACGCTGGGCTGGGCTCGGCGCAGGGCGTGGCGCACAAGACAGTAATGGCGGGCGGTGGCGCGGCGACGGGGTGGCGGCCAGCCGGCGAGCCCACGCGCAGCAGCACAGAGAGCCCAACCCCAAAACAGGGGCTCCAAAAACTCTAAAAATCCGATTTTTTCCCCCAATTTTGCATGGAAGTGACCGAAATAAAAGCATGGATCACATAGATAACCTCCTTAGGGACACATAGGAGGAAGGAATTGAGTTCAATCTCACCGAAGGCGATGAATTCGGCGACGAACGGAGCTTCGGCCGAAATGACCAAAATGCGAAATTCGCCTCCAAAACTTGATAAAACCTAAAATTGATTGTCGAGTTAGACTCTAGACTCAATCACGGTCTCAAGGAACCAAGTGGCACGAAGAATAACCCACCGTGGCAAGATCTATGGCCAAGAACGTGAAGAACACCGAAAAATCTAACCCGGAGGTTGTTTTCTTGCTCTAGTGGACGAACGAACGGGAGAGGCCAAAGGAGGCTCATACCATCGGGACGGGGGTTCTTATGTGGAGAGAATGGAAGTGGAATCACGCGGAACAGAGTTGAAACGGCCGAGTTATGAGAATTTAATTGCATTTCAGTTTTTCTTTAATGCGGCCGTTTCTGGCGAGATTAGTGGCTAACGAAGGTGTGGAATGGCAAGAGATCGTCGATACGAATCCAACGGAACCGGCCGTGATCAATTT
Source organism: Rhipidocladum racemiflorum (assembly GCA_036346355.1). NCBI lineage: Eukaryota > Viridiplantae > Streptophyta > Magnoliopsida > Poales > Poaceae > Rhipidocladum > Rhipidocladum racemiflorum. The sequence goes on along the minus strand of CM070577.1, from coordinate 39,008,427 downwards.
GGAGTTGATTTGAGGGAGATATGATGAATTAAAGAGGGAGTCCACCATAGTTGAGGCTTGGAGCTCTTCTCTGTACAAGCCATGGCTAGAGGTAGAAGATGGAGTACTGTAGCGCCACGTGGCGCTCCCCCATTGGCCCTCCTTTACGCGAATAAACCGCCCTAGAGAAAAATTAGGAAAAATGGTCTAAAAATTCTGGAAAAATTTATAGAGCTATTTTAGAATATTTGGGACCTAATAAAATTGGTTTCGCGGAATTTGGACCAAATTTGTGGAATTAAATATTCGGGCAGGGATTGCGGGCATTAAACAAAAGCCGCGCGAGATAAAATAGGAATGGAGGTCCAAAAATCCGGAGAATGATTCCTAAAATCATTTTGGAATATTTGGAACACAATTGAAGTGGTTTTGGGATTTTTGGAGCATTTTTGGACTCGGGGGAATTTCGGGTACCAGCGGGAACTGAAAAATTCGATTTTTCGACCGGAGGGGAATTAAATCCCGATTTTGGATAGGAATGGATGCCAGGTTAATATAAACACCAGGGAAACTCCAAGTTTTGAATTTAATTTATTTAAATTAGGTTTTTCTCCAGAAGGCAAAACTGAGGATGTTACATAGGGTGACAAAGGGTCACAATTATTTAGGTCAAGGTGGCTTACAGCAAATTGTGCATTTAACAAATTTCCAGAATTAATTAAAGCATTTTCTAATTAAATTAACAAGCAGTAATTCGAATCAAAATAATTTCCAATGTGGGAACAACATGGTCAAAGCATAACTTGCCTTCAAAAAGTACTTGTTCGTGGTCTTGGGCTGGCTCCTGGGACAAAACTTCACCTTCGAAGCCTTCGGGCACTTTAACGTCTACTCGTAACGGATGAATAAACACCAAATAAATAAAATAAGAGCAAAACTCATGTCCAAAAATGAAATAAAATTCACCATTAAATAGAGCTCAATTATATAAAAATTAGAAATTGGAATCGCCAAAATCGGAGTTAAAACGGAAAAGTTATAAGCGTTTGAAGTTTGAAAAATCAATTAAATAATATTACAAAGAAAAATTTGGTCCAAAAATTAAATAAAATTCACCATTAGGTAGATCTTAATTTTATAAAAATTTAGAAATTTGAATCACTCAAATCGGAGTTAAAACGCAAAAGTTATAAGCGTTTGAACTTTCAAAATTCAATTAAATCAATAATCCAAATTAATTCATTTATTTTTATACGGAAAAACCGAATAATGACGTCAGCATTGATTTTGATTTTCCACCGAATTATTTTTCTATTGAAAAATCGATTTATTGCGTCAGCCGGTCCATGGACGTGGTCCACGGTTCAGTTTGGGTCCACGGTGGACCCGGTCCACGAGTACATGTCTCACTGACATGTGGGCCCCGTCGGATGACGTCAGCGGTGACATCATCACGCTCGGCTGAGGGACGGCTAACAGCTGGGCCCCACCGTGACGTCAGCAGTGACATCATGGTGCGGTTTGGCTGAGCCGCTGACAAGCGGGTCCCACTCTGACGTCACGCGTGATGTCAGCGGCGACCGAGCGGCGACCGCGCTGACCGCGGCGGTCTGACTTCCGCCCACGTGGCTAGATCTCGACCGTTGATTTGAAAATCAACAGCCCAGATCGGATCTGGTTTCACGCGTTAGGAAAACTAATCGGCTGATCTGGACCGTTCGATCTTGATCGGACGGTCAAGATCTAATCTAATGCTATAACGTGGGTTAACGCTAGCCGTACGATCTAGATCTAATGGCTAAGATCTATCCTAGCACGGTGCAGTTATGGATACGTGGCACGATCTAAACCGTTGGATCTAGATCCAACGGTTGGAAATAGATCTAGAGATTAACACGTGAGATTTTACCGGGGATGACGTGGACGAATCTGGGCCCTTGGATCTTGATCGGCCGGTTGGTGGAGCTCGAGCGACGGCGATGGCGTGCGGCGGAGCTGGCTCACCGGAGACGAGGACGACGACCACGGCAACGACGTTGCGGGGCCCCTCCGGCGAAGTGGATGGTACTCCCCGACGCGACTTGACCTTGCGGTTCCGGATCTGGACCCAACGGCGGCGGAGGACGACGCTTAACCGCGGCGGAACCCTATCGCAACTACGGCGAGCGATTACGGCGCAACCACGGTGGCTTGAGCTCTGAGAGTTAGGGCTACGGGTGCGCAAGGAAACGAAGAACACGATGGCGGTGGCGGCGCATTAAATAGGCCCCTCGGCGTCTGTGAAAATCGCGGAAACCGTGGTCCACACGGCTGCGGCGGCGGAATCCGAAATGCATTCGGATTGGGTGACATGGCTCAACGTGAACCGTTGGATCTAGATCCAACGGGCACGGAATTTGGGCTCGGGTCCGGCTCGGTGACTTGGCTGGCTCGGTCGGAGTCGGGCTCGGGTGACGTGGCGCGATCGTGGCCGTCGGATCTTGATCCAACGGTCACGCGGTTTAGGTTGGGTTGGACTCGGGTTCGGCTAGAACGCGGCTCGGGTCAGACTCGAGTCTGACTCGGGTTTGGGCTCGGTCGGATGAACAGTAAAACCCGGTTTGGTTTTTTCCAGCGATTAAATAATCAAATTAATTCCTAGAAATTCATTTAATTCATTAAAAATAGCAAAACACTTAGAAAAATTCTAGAAAAATTCTAGAAAATATTTTTGAACATTTTGGACTCAAATAAAATATTTCCAACAAAATTTTATTTGCCAAATTAAATTTTTTAATTATTTGAAAATGGAATAAATTCCAAATAAATCCCAGAAAATTCCAAAAATTCACAAAAGTGCAAAATCTCATTTAAAATCATGAAAAGCAAAAATTGGGGTGTTACAAACCTCCCCCCTTAACATAATCTCGTCCCTGAGATTCAGGGCTTACTAAAGAATAGGTTTGGAAATTCTTTCTTCAAATCCTCCTCGCGCTCCCAAGTTGCTTCACTCTCTGCATGGTTGTTTCATTGAACTCTGCAGAAACGGGTTGACTTGTTTCTTGTCTCTCGATCCATGGTGTCCAAAATCTTGACGGGATGTTCCTTGTAAGTGAGATCCTCTCGCAGTTCTATCGACTCTAACGGTGTCTGCTCGTCTGGTACTCGAAGACACTTCTTCAGCTGGGACACGTGGAACACGTCATGTACCCCTACCAACGACTACGGCAACTCTAGCTGATATGCAACTTCACCTCTATGGCTGAGAACCTGGAATGGCCCAACATATCTCGGCGCGAGTTTTCCTTTGGTATGGAATCTCTTGACTCCCTTGAGTGGTGTAACCCTAAGGTACAAGAAATCCTCTGGTTCAAAGCTCAAGTCTCGGCGACAGTTATCTGCGTAGCTTTTCTGTCTTGACTATGCTATCTTTAGCCTTTCCCGGATCATGGCAATCTGCTCTTCGGCTTCTTGAAGAATGTCTGGCCCAAAGACACGGCGTTCACCTGTCTCATTCCAGTTCAACGGTGTTCGACATGGTCGACCGTATAGTGCCACAAATGGTGACATTTGTAAACTTGCTTGATAGCTATTGTTGTAGCTGAACTCAGCATACGGCAGACTTTAATCCCAAGAGGTTGCATAAGCTAATGCACAAGCTCTTAACATGTCCTCTAGAATCTGGTTAACTCTTTCGGTCTGTCCATCCGTCTAAGGGTGATAAGCTGTACTGAAATTCAAACCGGTCCCCATGGCTTCATGCATCTTATTCCAGAATCTCGAGGTAAATTGGGTACCTCTGTCCAATACAATCTTCTTCGGCACTCCATGCAAACAGATGATCCTGGTCATGTACAATTCTGCTAACTTATCTCCCGAGTAAGTGGTCTTTACCGGGATAAAATGGGCAACCTTAGTCAAGCGGTCTACTATAACCCATATGGAGTCATATCCTCCTTGAGTCTTGGGTAAACTGGTAATAAAGTCCATTCCGATTTCCTCTCATTTCCACTCAGGGATCTTTAACTGCTGCAGTAGTCCCGCTGGCCTCTGATGCATTGCCTTGACTCTCTGGCATATGTCGCACAGCGCAACATGCTCGGCAACTTCACGCTTCATGCTCGGCCACCAAAATCTTTCCTTCAAATCCTAATACATCTTGGCACTTCCAGGATGAATTGAATACTTGGAGTCATGGGCTTCCTCTAGGATCAACTGCTTCAGCTCCTTCTTGTTTGGCACACAAATTCGGTCCTCCATCCACAACGTGCCTTGCTCATCCAGCTTGAAGTTTTTTGCCTTGCCTTCATCCATTTTGGACTTAATCCTGCGGATCTTGTCATCATCCTTCTGTCCTTCTCGAATCTGATCCTCCAGGGTAGGCTTCACTTCTTATGCGGCCAAGAATCCTTCTGGGACCACTTCAATCTGCATTCTCTAGAAATCTTTGCATAGCTCTTCCTAACTCGCGGCTATCAACATGTTTACGGTATGGCTTTTCTGACTCAAAGCATCGGCCACCACGTTGGCCTTCCCGGGATGGTAATGGATCCCAACATTGTAATCCTTGATCAGCTCTAGCCATCTTCTCTGCCTCATGTTCAGGTCTAATTGGGTGAATATGTACTTAAGACTCTTATGATCTGTATACACTTCACATCTGTTCCCAATCAAATAATAACGCCACAACTTCAAAGCATGCACTACGGCAGCTAACTCTAGGTCATGCGTCGGATAATTCTCCTCATGCGGCCTCAGCTGCCTTGATGCATATGCGACGACCTTCCCATTCTGCATCAGCACACATCGAAGTCCTTGGCGCGATGCATCTCAGTAAATATCAAAGCTTTGATTGACATCTAGTAGAACTAACACTGGTGCTGATGTCAATCGCTTCTTCAACTCTTGAAAACCCTTCTCGCACTCTGGCGTCCAGGCAAACTTCTTCTCCTTCTTCAACAATTGCGTAAGGGTCTCGCAATCGTCGAAAATCCTTCAATGAAGCGGCGGTAGTAACCTGCCATTCCAAGGAAACTACGAATCTGGGTCACGGTCTTTGGCTGCTCCCAATGTAACACAGCTTCTACCTTGCTTGGATCTACAGCAACTCCTTCTGTGGTCATTACATGTCCAAGGAATTCTACCTTGTCTTTCCAAAAATCGCACTTGCTGAACATGGCGAAGAGTTGCTGTTCCCTCAGCTTCTCCAAAACTCGCCTCAGGTGCTCTGCATATTCTTCCTTTGTCTTAGAGTAGATGAGAATGTCATCTATGAACACGACGAAAAACTTATCCAAGTACTCTATGAAAACCTTGTTCATCATATTCGTGAAGTAAGCTAGTGCATTTGTCAGACCAAGGACATAACAGTAAACTTGTAATGTCCATATCTTGACGAGAATGCGGTCTTCGGAATATCTTTCGATCGGATCTTCAGCTGGTGGTATCCCGATCTCAGATCAATCTTGGAGAAAACTCCGGCTCCTCTTATCTGGTCAAACAGGTCATTGATCCTGGGTAGCGGGTACTTATTCTTCACGGTGACTTCATTGAGTGCACGGTAGTCAATGCACATCATGAAACTCCCGTCCTTCTTCTTGACGAACAGAACTGGCGCTCCCCATGGCGACGAACTCGGTCTGATGAATCCTTTCTCCATCAACTCTTCAAGCTGTTTCTTCATCCCCACCAATTCTTCAGTGGACATCCGATATGGTCTCTTTGCTATCTACTGCACTGTACAAGCTCTATCACAAACTCTATGTCTCTGTCGGGCGGCAAACCAGGTAGATCTTCAGGAAAAACATCTGGATACTCATTCACCACTGAGACATCCTCTATGCTGATTGCCTTTGCGCTGTTAACCATCAGCTGTCAATCTCTAATGGCAGTCGCTTGAAATTCCACTTTTCTTCCACACGGGCTCTCCACTGATATGACTCTTCGTCCACAATCTAACACGGCCTTGTACTTGGATAACCAGTCCATTCCCAAAATAACATCTAGGGTCTGGGTTCCCAATATAATAAGGTTCGCTAAGAACTCTACCCCATCTATTAATATTCTCACCCCAGAACATCCTACTTGAGATCGGAGTTCGACCTGTGGGTTTGAACTATAAGCATGCACTTAAGATCCACAATCTCCAAATCATTCTTAGAAACAAAATCTCGGGAAACAAACGAATGCGAAGCTCCAGAGTCAAACAAAACTGTTGTAGGTACTGAGTTGACAAGTATCTTACCCAGTATGACGTCCGTGGCATTCTGGAGTGCATCTACGGTCACGTGATTGACTCTGCCTCTCACCACGGTCTGGGGTGCGGCTTCTGGCTGTGCTGCTCCGCGGTTTGCTCCTGGGGCTGGGGTCCTGGCTGGTGTGGAGCCCAAGTTGAAGCGAATTGGGGTTACTCCGGCTGTCTTCTTGGGGCAGTTGTTGGAGAAATGCCCTGGCTCATTGCATGTATAGCAACGCCTCACTGTGCCCTGCTGGTTGCTTGTAGCGGTGTTCCTGGCTGGGGCTGGAGTCTGGAAATTCTGATTAACCTGCCTTGGTGCTAGCGACGGTGTTCTTGCTGCATTCTGCGGTTGGAATCTGAAAAACTGATTTGGCGCAACCCGCAGACGCTGCTGCGCTCCCTGACGTGATCCTTGCTGCTGCATTCTGCGCTTCCTGTTCTCATCCAGTTCCTTGCGCTTGTCCTCAAGAATAAGCGCTTTGTTCACAAACTCTTGAAAATCTGGAAAGGTGTTGGTGATCAATCCCACCTGCAGTCCTGAGTTGAGTCCCTTCATGAAGCGAGACTGTCTGGCCTTATCTGTCGCTACGTCTTCAGGTGCGTAGCGTGCAAGCTGTGTGAACTTGTTCAGATATTCTAACACCGGTTGATTACCTTGCTTCAATGCCCTGAACTCTTCCTTCTTAAGGTCCATTATTCCTTCAGGCACGTGATACTGACAGAACGCAGCCGTAAACTCCTCCCACGTGATGTCCTATGGGTTCTCCCGCGTGGCGCAGAAGTTTTCCCACCATTCAGTGGCGGTCCCTTCCAACTGATGAGATGCGTAAAGCACCTTCTCATTTCCCATGCATTGGGCAATGTGTAACTTCCTTTCTATTGACCTTAGCCAATCATCCGCCTCCAGTGGATTTGCATTCCCAGAGAATGTGGGTGGATGAGTCCTCATGAACTCCGACAACTTTGCTCCCTGTCGTTGCCCCTGATTTGCTTGGTTAGCGGTGGCCTGACTAGTGACCTGCTGCATCTGTTGCATCATGGCATGCATCAGCTGGGTTTGAGCAGCAAGAAAAGCTCCAAAGTTCTGCATGTCAACTGGCGCTGCTGGGTGGGGTGCAGGTGCTCCATCATTAGGGTTCCCAGCTAGGCAAGAACCACTCCCATTGCCTCCAAGGTTTTCGCGGGTGTTCACCATCTATCGATTGCTCCAAGGTTTAAAGACAAGAGGGAAGCAAGCATAGACATGTAGTAGAGTAACTTATGCAGGGAGGAAAGTGTAACTCAAAATTCAACTTTATTAACTAAACAATAATAACTCGGTATGGTTGCTTACAACACCTAAGGGCATGCAACACATACTGCACACTCAGCAAGCAATGAAAACCCAACGCCTCTAAGGGTGACTCTTTATTCTATAATGCGACTCAACGAAGGAGTCCCAACTACAAGACCTAGGCTCACTCGTCAAGAAAACCTCCACTGCCTGGGTGCGGGTGCGGTGGCATCGTCAAGAAAACCTCCATGCCCTGCAACTGTGGTAGTCGAAGAAGCGGTGTCCTCCTCGAGATCTGGCTCCTCCGGGTCTAGCTCATGCAACTCGAGTACTGGCTCTGGTCCTGGTCCGTACAATGCCATCTCCAACTCGTCAATTCTTTGCAGAAGGTGGGACACATGCTCCTGAGCCTCCCGCCATCAGTTCTTCTCTATCGTGACCTCCTCGTGAGCCTTCTGTAGCTCCCGGTTCGTATCATCGAGCACATCCTCCTGAGCGATGATAAGTCGTGCCAGTTGTGTGACCGTGGCATTCTCATCCTGAATCAGCCTCGGGTCAAGAGGGTTGTTATTGTGTCGATGGTAGCGGTACACCGCGCCCTCCAGCTCGCTGGCGTAGATGCGGGCGATGTGTCACATCACTCGTCGTGATACCTCCTGAATTCCCATCTGCATTGTCGACTCCATCGCTTGGCAGCAAGATATCGGACGGTTGCCCTTGCCCTTCATCCTGGCATGTACCGTGATCTTCACATCACAAGCCTTAATCAGTCCCGCTTGTCTGATGACGTTCACTTGGTATTGCGGCTTCTCAAAACCTTCAAGAAACTGCAGCATACGCCAAAGTTCCGCGGCGTGGCCAACCTCAAGATTGACGTAGTTGATCTCTCCCTCCATCTGTCACAAAATGCTCACGTAAGAACAGATTTCAAATTGTGATGAGGGTAAGAGAAAAAATTCAGCAAGGGGGTAAGAAAAGAGAGAAGGGGATAAGTCGAGAATTCATTCATTATCTTGACAAACTTTTATCTTTAGAAAATAGGTTTTATCCTTACTACGACCATTCTAACTAAGGGTTGAGCCTACAGTCAGTATGGCTCTGATACCACCTCTGTCGGGACCCGAATTTGCAAATCTAGACCCTCTATGTATTCAGCACTAGTCCAGGATCGCGCTAGTGCACACAGTCTCAACATTGGTAAATATCACAATCATACTCCACGAAATAGAAAGTACCTTAATTATAGTAACCAAACCGGTTGCTTAACCTTTAAGGTCAAGTTACAAAAGCATGCCTCGCAGGGCGAAAGTTTAATAAAAGAGAAATAATAGCAATGAAAATAAGATAACCCGTGGCGCCATCCAAGATACCACAGTAACTGATCGGGCTCGCTCCCTAGATAGACGGTTCCTCTTGGAGCTCCTCCTCCAAAGCTGGTGTAGACTCCTCTTCAACTGATGTTGTATTGTGGCAAGGGTGAGTACTTGGTACTCAGCAAGTCATGCACAGAATGCAAGCTAATATTCTACGTGCATGGCTTAATACAAAGGAATAGCTCATGGTTCATTTGCAGTAACATCATTTAACAAATAATATAAGTAGATTCGAAAGCGATAAAAACAGTGTAATATCAATAACTTTCCAGGAGTTAAATAAACATCTTTCCCATTCCTAATCCACATTTCCATCAACATCACATTTAACCAAACCAAACCTCTCAAGTTCAAGTTATTTTCAAGAAAGTCTAACCCTTGACTGTAATCCCCGAGCAATGTCCAATACCGCGGACACGGCTATTTGAATAGATTTTACACTCTACAGATGTTATGCACTTTACCCACAAGATACAGCCAAACACCACAAAGGCGAGTGATCGTAACAAAGCCTTTCGGAAACGGCTAACTACACAAGTGAACCTTTTTGGTTTTTGCCATACACAATCCCTTCCCTTAACAAAGGCGAAGTATGGGACTGACATACCGTTGGACGGGTACCATGCCATCGCATTGGTACGCTCCCCTTTCAAGCTACACGAAGGGTGTAGTTGATACCCGAGGTATCACATGCAAGTTATTAGTAACTTACTCAACTAGGTCCGTCCCATTACGGACATGTGGTTGCATGATTAACTCAGTTCAAAGGCTTGCAAGGTTAAGTCCTTAGGTTGACCAGGGCAAGACTACCCGAAGAACCAAACCATCGCTCCCGATGCCACAACTGGCCCACCCGATCATTCTTGCCACATGCCCCGGTCGAAAACTATTTATCAAACCCAGTTGATTACCATGCACCACGTGCCATCAACAATCACAACACATGATACTTTTCCAAAACAGGTTCAATATATCATTAAGTCAATATTAACATTTGATTGTCCAAAATCTTGTCATGAGCACGTAGCAGGTCTAAGCAATATACTACAACGATCTAAATACCCATGTTGGCAATTTGATAATGTCCAACTACTTAATCCTCAACTAAGGTGACAAGGGGTTCATGGCATTCAATTATCTATGTCAAGGTGGCCTACAACAACTAGGCAATTAACTAATCTCCCAAAATTAATTAAACCATTTTATAATTGAACTAGCATGCAATAATTTAAATCAAATTAATTTCCAAATGGGATCAACATGGTCAAAGCACAACTTGCCTTCAAAGAATACTTGATCTTGGTCCTGAGGTGGCTCCTGGGTCAACACTTCACCTTCGAAGCCTTCGGGAACTTCAACATCTACTCGTAACGCGTGCAAATAGCAATAAATGAATAAAACAGTAGACAAAAAGTGTCCAAACATCCAAATGAAGTCCATAAACAGAGAGAGCATAATTTTATGAATTTTTAGGAATTTGAATCGGCGAAATCGAAGTTAAAACGCAAAAGTTACAAGCGTTTAAAGTTTAAATAATCAATTAAATAATATTACATAGAAAAATTTTGGTCCAAAAATTAAATAAAATTCACCATTAGGTAGATCTTTATTTTATAAAAATTTAGAAATTTGAATCACTCAAATCGGAGTTAAAATGCAAAAGTTATAAGCGTTTGAAGTTTCAAAATTCAATTAAATCAATAATCCAAATTAATTCATTTATTTTTATACGGAAAAACCGAATAATGACGTCAGCATGACGTCAGCATGTATTTTGATTTTCCACCGAATTATTTTTCTATTGAAAAATCGATTTATTGCGTCAGCCGGTCCATGGACGTGGTCCACGGTTCCCTTTGGGTCCACCGTGGACCCGGTCCACGAGTACATGTCTCACTGACACCCGTCGGATGACGCCGCCGTGACGCTATCACGCTCTACCGGCGACGGCCGATACCGGCCCCACCGTGATATCAGCAGTGACATCATGGTGCGGTTTGGCTAAGCCGCTGACACGCGGGTCCCACGCCGACGCCACGGCGTCCGCAGCGTGGCGTCGATGGCGTGGCAACCACGATCGGCGGTCAGACTTCCGCCCATGTGGCTAGATCTCGGCCATTGATTTGAAAATCAATGGCCCAGATCGGATCTGGTTTCACGCGTTAGGAAAACTACTCGGCTGATCTGGACCGTTCGATCTTGATCGGACGATCAAGATCTAATCTAACGCTATAACGTGGGTTAACGCTAGCCATACGATCTAGATCTAACGGCTGAGATCTATCCTAGCACGATGCAGTTACGGCTACGTGGCACGATCTAAACCGTTGGATCTAGATCCAACGGTTGGAAATAGATCTAGAGATTAACACGTGAGATTTTACCGGGGATGACGTGGACGAATGTGGGTCCTTGGATCACGCGTGACGTCAGCGACGACCGGGTGTCGCCCGCGTGGATCGCGCCGGTTCGTCTCCCGGACACGTGGCACAATCTGGGCCATTAGTTTGAAATCCAATGGTTCAGATTGGATCTAATTTGGCTACTATGGAATCACGTGGTTTAATCTGGACCGTTCGATTTGGATAGGATGGTCGAGATCCGATCTGGTTTATGCATCACTGAGGGGCAACGTGGCATGTCCCGGTGCTCGATACGTGGCTCAATCTACACCATTCAATGTCAATCAAATGGCTGAGGTCGCATCTATTGCTTCAACGTGGGTCAATTCTAACCGTACGATCTAGATCTAACGGTTGAGATCCAATCTAGCTCGGTGCGGTCAAAGGGCTACGTGGCTTAATCTGAGACGTTGGATCTAGATCCAACGGTTGATATTGGATCTAAAACTGTAACATGGAAATTACTTACGGGTGACATGGACGAATCTGGGCCGTGCGATGGAGATCCAACGGCAGAGAGAGCTCGCGGTTCCGGTGATGGCGTGGTGGAGCAGAGGTGGCCGGAGACGAAGATGATGACCACCCGAACGGTGTTTCCGTGGCTCTCCGGCGAAGTGAATGGTACTCCCAGGTGCGTCTCATCGCGACGGTCTCGGATCTGACCACCAACACGGCGTAGGACGGCGACAGAAACTTGCCAAAACTGAAAGCTAACCCTAATTAACTACGGCGAGCAATCGTGGGTGTGTCGGGACCCGAATCTGCAATTCCGGACCCTCTGTGTATTCAGCACTAGTCCAGGAACGCGCTAGTGCACACAGTCTCAACATTGGTAAATATCACAATCTTACCACTCGATACTAATAAAGTACTTTAATTAGATAAACAAACTGGTTGCTTGACCTTAGGGTCAAGTTACAAATATACGCCACGCAGGGCGAAACTTATTAAAAGAGAAATAATAGCAGCGGAAATAACATTGTGGCGCCATCCAGTATACCATAGGCAACTGACTGGGCTCGCTCCCTAAGTAGACGGCTCCTCTTGGAGCTCCTCCTCCAAAGCTGGTGTAGTCTCCTCTTCAACTGGTGTTGTATTGCGGCAAGGGTGAGTACTTGGTACTCAGCAAGTCATGCACAGAATGCAAGCTAATGGCTTGATACAAAGGAAATAGCTCAAGGTATATTTGCAGTAAACAGCATTTGACAAGTAGCATAAGTAGATTCGAAGGCAATAGAAACAAGTATAAGATCAATAACTTTTCAAGGAGTTTAGTAAACATTGTTCCCAAACCTAATCCACATCTCCATCAACATCATTATTAATCCAACCCAACCTTTCAAGTCCAAGTTATTTTTGAGAAAGTCTAACCCTTAACTGTAATTCCCGAGCGATGTCCAATACCGCGAACACGGCTATTCGAATAGATTTCACACTCTGCAGAGGTTATGCACTTTACCCACAAGATACAGCCAAACACCACAAAGGCGAGTGTCCGTAACAAAGTCTTTTGGAAACTTTTAACAGCACAAGTGGTCCTCTCCGGTGTTGCACACTAACCCTTCCCTTAGCAAAGGCGAAGTTTAGGTCAATCCACCGTTAGATGGGTACCTGGCCGCAGCCCCGGTACGCTCCCCCGTACAACATACAAAAAGGGTGTAGTTGACACCCAGAGGTCCCATAGGTACGTTATTAGCAACTTAGTCAACTAGGTCCGTCCCATTACAGACATGTGGTTGCACGCTTGACTCAATTCAAAGGTTTGCAAGGTTAAGTCCTTAGGGTGACCAGGGCAAGACTACCCGAAGAATCAACACAACATTCCCGGTGCCACAACTGGCCCACCCTATCATTCTTGCCACAAGCCCCGGTCGAAAACTATTTATCAAACCCCAGTTGATTACCATGCACCACGTGCCATCAACATCACAACACATGATACCTTTTCCAAAAAAAACAGGTTCAATATATCATTAAGTCAATATTAACATTTGATTGTCCAAAAATCATGTCATGAGCACGTAGCAGGTCTAAGCCATATACTGCAACGGTCTAAAATCCCATGTTGGCAATTTAATAATGTCCAACTAATAATCCACAACTAGGGTGACAAGGGGTCATGGCACAATTTAAGTAATCAAGGTGTCATACAGCAAATTGGCATTTATCTAATTTCCCATATTTAAATAAAGTATTTTCTAATTGAACTAGCATGCAATAAATTAAATCAAAATAGGTTTCAAAATAGGATCAATATGGTCAAAGCATAAGTTGCCTTCAAAGAGTACTTGTTCTTGGTCCTGAGTTGGCTCCTGGGTCAACACTTCACCTTCGAAGCCTTCGGGCACTTCAACGTCTACTCGTAAAGCGTGTAAACAGCAATAGATAAATAAACAGTAGACAAAAAGTGTGCAAACATCCAAAGAAAGTTCATAAACACAGAGAGCATAATTTTATGAATTTTTAGAAACTGGAATCGTCAAATTCGGAGTTTAAATGCAAAAGATACAAGCATTTAAAGTTTAAAATAATCAATTAAATAATATTACAGAGAAAAACTTTGGCCCAAAAATTAAATAAAATTCATCATTAGGTAGATCTCAATTTTATACAAATTTAGAAATTTGAATCACTCAAATCGGAGTTAAAATGCAAAAGTTATAAGCGTTTGAAGTTTGAATCAAAATCTGAAATCAATAATTCGAATTAATAAATCATTTTCTTTTTCGGAAATTCTTTTATTGCGTCAGCATGACACGTGGACCAATCCGGTGCCACAACGTCGCCTCGGGTCTATGGACCCGGCGCACGGGCGCGGCTCGGTCCACCGTGGAACTGGTCCACGACTCATGTGTCTCGCTGATAGGTGGGCCTCTGATGACGCCGCATGGCGCTATCACGCACGGCCGAGGACGGCCGACACCGGCCGCACCGTGACGCCGCCGTGACGCCATGGCGCGCTGGCCGAGACGCCGATGCGTGGTTCTACTAACACGCGGGCCCCGTGTCGAGACACGCGCCATCGCCATGCTACGGCGCCGATCATGACGGCCGCCTCCCGGCCACGTGGCGCTATCTCGGCCATTGATTTGAAAATCAACGGCCTAGATTGGATCTGGACTCTTGCGTTAAGAAACTACTCCGCTGATCTGGACCGTTCGATCTTGATCGGACGGTCAAGATCCAATCTAATGAAAACAACGTGGGTTAACGCTAACCGTTCGATCTAAATCTAACGGCTGAGATCTATCCTAGCTCGGTGCGGTTTAGGCTACGTGGCACGATCTAAACCATTGGATCTAGATCCAACGGTTGGAAATAGATCTGGGATTTCAACGTGGAACTCAGCAGGGTGACGTGGCGTGATCTGGAGCGTTGGCTCTAGATCGGACGGTGGAGCGAGCTCGGGGTCGGTGACGGCGATGCGGCGGAGCAGGGGTCACCGGAGACGATGACGACGACCACGGCGACGGCGCCTCGGGGCTTCTCCGGCCAAGTGGAAGATACCTCCCGACGCGTCTTGGCCTTGCGGTTCCGGATCCGACCTCAACGGCGACGGGGCGAAGCAAAGTCCGCGGCGGAGCTTCACGCAACTACGGCGAGCAATAGCGGGTCGACGACGGCGGCTAGGGCTAGGGCACTGGGCAAGCGACGACGAGGTAAATGCGAACCTCGGCGCGAGTCCAGCATTAAATAATGCAAGACGGACGACGAGATCCCCGCGAATCCGCAATAAACCCGACAGCGCGAGTCCGACCCGGACACGGCGAGGGCGACGTGGCACGCGCACAGCCGTTGGATCAAGATCCAACGGTGCAAGGGTTTGGGCTCGGTCGACTGGCGAGCCGACCGGCCTTCGGCTGCTCGGGTGACGTGGCTCAATCTCGGCCGTTCGATCTTGATCGGACGGTCGAGAGGGTTAGGCTCGGTTAGGTTCGAGTCGGACTCGAACTCGAGTCTGACTCGGGCTCGGTCGGAGGAACAGTGCAAACCCACTCGCTATTAATCCAATTAAATAATTCAAATTAATTCCCAAAAATTCATTTAATTCAAGAAAAATAGCAATAGACTCAGAAAAATTCCAGAAAAATTCTGGAAAATATTTTGGAACATTTTGGACTCAAATAAAATATTTCCAACAAAATTTTATTTGCAAATTTAAATTCTTTAATTATTTCAAAATGATATAAATTCAAATAAATTCCACATAAATCCAAATAAATTCTAGAAAATTCCAAAAATTCACCAAAGTGCCAAATCACACTTGAATTTAAGAAAAGCAAAATTTTGGGGTGTTACAAACCTCCCCCCTTAAAAGAATCTCGTCCCCGAGATTCAGGGCTCTCTACAGAATAGGTTCGAAAACTCTTTCTTCAAATCCTATTCGCTCTCCCAGGTTGCTTCGCTCTCCACATGATTGCTCCATTGAACTCTGCAGAAACGGGTTGACTTGTTTCTTGTCTCTCGATCCATGGTGTCCAGAATCTTTATGGGGTGCTCCTTGTAAGTCAGATCTTCTTGCAGCTCAATTGACTCTAGCGGCGTCTACTCCTCAGGCGCTCGAAGACACTTCTTCAGCTGGGACACGTGGAACACGTCATGCACTCCTGCTAGTGATTGCGGTAACTCCAACTGATAAGCAACTTCCCCTCTACGACTGAGGACCTTGAACGGTCCAACATATCTCGGCGCGAGTTTTCCTTTGGCATGGAATCTCTTAACTCCTCTGAGTGGGGTGACTCTGAGATACACGAAATCTTCTGGTTCAAAACACAAGTCTCGGCGACGGTTATCAGCACAACTCTTCTGTCTTGACTGTGCTATCTTCAATCTCTCCCTGATCATGGCAATTTGTTCTTTGGCTTCTTGTAGAATATCTGGCCCAAAGACACGGCGTTCACCTGTCTCGTTACAATTCAACGGTGATCGGCAAGGTCGACCATATAGTGCTTCAAATGGTGACATCTGCAAACTGGCTTGGTAGCTATTGTTGTAGCTGAACTCGGCATACGGAAGACTTTTATCCCAAGAGGTAGCATAAGCTAATGCATAAGCTCGTAACATATCCTCCAAAATCTGATTAACCCTTTCGGTTTGCCCATCCGTCTGTGGATGATAAACTGTACTGAAGTTCAAACGGGTTCCCATGGCTTCATGCAGTTTATTCCAGAATCTCGAGGTAAACTGGGTACCTCTGTCCGATACAATCTTCTTCGGTACTCCGTGCAAACAGACGATCCTGGTCATATACAACTCAGCTAACTTATCTCCCGAATAGGTGGTCTTTACGGGGATAAAGTGGGCTACCTTAGTCAAGCGGTCTATTATAACCCAAATGGAATCATATCCTCCTTGAGTCTTGGGTAAACCGGTAATGAAATCCATTCCGATTTCCTCCCACTTCCACTTAGGTATCTTCAACGGCTGTAGCAATCCTGCTGGTCTCTGATGCATTGCCTTGACTCTCTGGCATATGTCGCACAGTGCAACATGCTCGGCAACTTCACGCTTCATGCTCGGCCACCAAATCTTTCTTTCAAATCTTGATACATCTTGGCACTTCCAGGATGAATTGAATACTTGGAGTCATGGGCTTCTTCTAAAATCAACTGCTTCAGCTCCTTCTTGTTCGGCACACAAATGCGACCCTTCATCCATAACGTGCCTTGCTCATCCAACTTGAAGTCCCTCTACCTTGCCTTCATCCATGTTGGTCTTAATCTTGCGGATCTTGTCATCATCCTCTTGTCCTTCTCGGATCTGATCCTCTAGGGTAAGCTTCACTTCTAATGTGGCCAAGAATCCTTCTGGTACGACTTCAATCTGCATTCTCTGGAAATCCTCACATAGCTCCTCCTAACTTGTGGCTATCAACATGTCCACGATATGGCTTTTCCGACTCAGAGCATTGGCAACTACGTTGGCCTTCCCGGGATGGTAATGGATTCCAACATTGTAGTCCTCGATCAACTCTAACCATCTCCTCTGCCTCATGTTCAGGTCTGATTGGGTGAAGATGTACTTAAGACTCTTATGGTCCGTGTATACTTCACATCTGTTTCCAATTAAATAGTGACGCCATAATTTCAAGGCATGCACTACGGCAGCTAGCTCTAGGTCATGTGTCGGTTAATTCTCCTCATGCGGCCTCAACTGCCTTGATGCATAAGCGACGACCTTCCCATTCTGCATCAGCACACATCCAAGTCCTTGGCGCGATGCGTCACAATAAATATCAAAGCTTTGATTAACATCCGGTAGGACTAACACCGGCGCTGATGTCAATCGTTTCTTCAGCTCTTGAAAACCTTTCTCACACTTCGGCGTCCATGCAAACTTCTTCTCCTTTTTCAGCAATTGTGTAAGAGGTTTCACAATTGTCGAAAAGCCTTCAATGAAACGGCGATAGTAACCTGCCATTCCAAGGAAACTCCGGATCTGGGTCACGGTCTTCGGCTGCTCCCAATGTAACACAGCTTCTACCTTGCTTGGATCAACGGCGACTCCCTCTGCGGTCATTACATGTCCAAGGAACTCCACCTTGTCCTTCCAAAAATCACACTTACTGAACTTGGCGAAGAGTTGTCGCTTCCTCGCCTTTCCAAAACTCGCCTCAAGTGCTCTGCATGTTCATCCTCTGTCTTGGAATAGATTAAGATATCATCTATGAACACAACAACAAACTTGTCCAAATATTCCATGAACACCTTATTCATCATATTCATGAAATATGCTGGCGCATTCGTCAGACCAAAGGACATAACAGTAAACTCATAATGTCCGTATCTTGACGAGAATGCGGTCTTCGGGATATCTTCTGATCGGATCTTCAACTGATGGTATCCCGATCTCAGATCAATCTTGGAGAAAACTCCGGCTCCTCTCAGCTGGTCAAACAAGTCATCGATCCTGGGTAGCGGGTACTTATTCTTCACGGTGACTTCATTGAGTGCACGGTAGTCAATGCACATCCTGAAACTCCCATCCTTCTTCTTGACAAACAGAACTGGCGCTCCCCACGGCGACGAACCTGGCCTCGATAAATCCTTTCTCCATTAACTCTTCAAGCTGCTTCTTCATCTCTACCAATTCCTCGGTGGACATCCGATAAGGTCTCTTTGCTATCGGCGCTGTACCAGGTACAAGCTCTATCACAAACTCTATGTCCCTGTCTGGCGGCATACCAGGTAAATCTTCAGGAAAAACATCTGGATACTCATTTACCACTGAAACATCTTCTATGCTGATTGCCTTGGTACTGTTAACCATCAACTATCCATCTCTAACGGCGGTAGCTTGAAATTCCACTTTCTTTCCACACGGGCTCTCAACTGAGATAGTCCTTCGTCCAAAATCCAATACGGCCTTGTGCTTGGATAACCAATCCATTCCCAAAATAACATCTAAGGTCTGGGTCTCCAAAATAATAAGGTTCGCTAGGAACTCTATCCCATCTATTAGTATTCTTACCCCAGAACATCCTACTTTCGTTCGGAGTTCGGAACCAGGGGTTTAAACTAAAAGCATGCATTTAAGTCTTGCAATCTCCAAATCATTTTTAGCATCAAAACCTTGTGAAACAAACGAATGCGAAGCTCCAGAGTCAAACAAAATCAAGGTGCAGTCGAGTTAACAAGTAACTTACCCAAAGATAACGCCTGTGGCATTCTGCAGTGCATCTGCGGTGACATGGTTGACTCGGCCTCTCACCACAGTCTGGGGTGCTGCTCCTGGCTGTGCTGTCCCTCGGTTGGCTCCCTGGTCTTTGGCGTCTGGCGGTGTGGATCCTGATTGAAGCGAATCAAGTTACTCCTGCTGCCTTCTGTGAAATCATGTGCTGAAAAATTGGCTAAGATTTGAACTTGGAAAATGTGTTTTGTGCATGAGTTCGACAAATTGGACAAGAAACAGTGAAGTTATCTTTTGTGCTGGACCAAACTTTCAAGAAACAGTAAGTTTCCCTTGTACGCCGGACCGCTTTTCTTTGGTCCGTCGTGAATGGTTTTTTGAGTGACTTTTTCATGTGTACGCCGGACCATATTTTTTGGTCCGTCGTGAATGCGTTTTTGCTCGATTAGGGTTTTGAGCAAAATTGTAATTGTGTTTGATTTGTTTTTGAGATTATGAAATTTGTGAGAATTTCATGATGCTTGAAGTGGACTTTATGCAATGCTCGTGTGAGTATTTGCATGGATTGATGAGAGTCAAGTCGTGGACTTGTGCTCGGAATTGTTTTGTGGTTTGTTCATGTGCAGGTATTGCTCGAAGACGAACGTGGTCGATGACGGGATCGGAACTAGGTTCATGGAGGAGCTGAGGTTCGGGACTAGGTTCAGGGAGGAACTGAGGTCTTGGTGGTCAAGGATGTCATGCGGGACGTTTGGGCTAAGAGAATGGTGCACATGAAGAATGGTTAGTCACGTGAGAATGGCAGGAGGTCATTCGCGTGCAAAGTGTTAGTCACGTGAGTATGGCAGGTGGCCATACGCGTGCAAAGTGTTAGTCACGTGAGTATGGCGGGTTGCAAAACGCGTGCAAGAGTTGTACTCGGCCAAGTTGGGCCAAGAGGAGTTGTATACATACTCCTTCTTGATTAGGAATTGTATTCAGAACTCCTTGTGTTTTGCTCCTTTAAATAGGAGGGGTGTCTCCTGTTGAAGGGCATCAATCAAGTAGAGCTGAGCGCATTGAGAGCTTGAACTCAGCTTTTAGTGTTTGTACTCTTTTGATGAGAGTACTTTAGACAAAAGAAATAACGATCAATTCTTCCAGATCCTTGCGTGCTACAGTAACCGCGTTGCTACAGTGACTCTGTTTTGGTTTTTGGTTGCATACTTGTTCTGGTTCTAGATTGGTTTTTGTTCTTTGAGGTTCATCTTGATTTGATCCATCAAAACCTTTCTAGAGAATTGATTTAGGGTTTATCTAAGTTTAGTTGATTAAACTTTTGTCGTTCTTGTTTAATCTTGAAGTTTTGGTTAAATTAATTCTCGTCATCTTCTGTCACAGCAAGCTTACAAGGCTCATAACTTTTCATCCGTAAGTCCGATCGAGCTGATTCTTTTTGGGTTCGATTCGTATTGGAACCTAGTTTCTCGTGTCCAAATTGCATATCAATCTAACGGTTTGATCTTCAGGAATTCTTGTTTTACCGAACCTTTGTCATTCTATTTTTGTCGAATACGAGGCAATTATTTGGTTCTATTTTGGGGTGAACTTTTAGTAGATCAAGAATTTGGTTTTAGCTTCCGCACAATCATTCACCCCCCCTCTGATTGCTATATTCGTATACTTCGATCCTACATGTGGTATTAGAGCAAGGTTTTTCTAATCTATCTTAACCGGTGATTAGATCAATGGATCGTTATTCGACAAAACCATGTGTGTTCGATGGTGCTGATTTTCAGTTTTAGAAGGCCAAGATGGAGGCATTCATCCAAGCTCAGGGCTTCGCAATTTGGGAGAAGGTCTACAAGCCATACGAAGTCCCTGCAAACGACAACATCAACGACGCCAATCGCGCACATGTTGAAGCAAACAGCACGGCGCGCAACTTGATCATCCAAGGCTTGGGACGCCGCGACTTTGATCGAGTGGTTCATCTTCGATCCGCATATGAGGTATGGAAATCTCTTTGTGATTACCATGAGGGTTCTAACACTGTCAAAGAGGTTCGCCAAGATATTTTCAAAAAGGATTACATGCGATTTGAGATGAAACCCGGTGAGTCGTTAGATGACTTCTTTGCATGCTTCAATAAAATTCTTAGTAATCTTCGTGTTGTTGGAGTTATCTTTGATGATGCTGCTAATGCTAGACAATTGCTTGGTGCATTAGACATGTCTATTTGGGAGATGAAAGTTACATCCATTAGAGAATCTACTATCATGAGTTCACTTACATTAGATGTTCTGTATTCTAAGTTGAAAACTCATGAATTAGATGTTCTTGCTAGAAAGAATGATCATAAATCAATTGCTTTGACATCTCAATCTAGCATATCTCATAATGGTGCTGCTTCAAGTTTTGCTCTATCTTTCTTGTCTTCACTAACCGATGAACAGATTGAGCAATTCCCAGAAGAAGACTTGTCACTACTCTCTTCTCGCTTTAACAAAGCTTTGCAAAATGTGATAAAGAGAAAGAGAGGTGGTGGTGATCCTCCAAGATGCTATGAGTGTGGTGATCTCGACCATATTCGTCCAAATTGTCCTAAACTTGCAGGTAAAGCATCAAGGGAGGAGAAGGACAACGACAGAAGAAAAGAGAAGAAGAAGTTCTCTCCAAGTGATAGAAAGAAGAAGAACTTCATCAACCGTAAAGTTGTCCATCGAGTTCTTTTCGCTCTTGAACAAGTCAATTTGAGTGATGTGGATTCAGAGAGCAGCGAGGATGATGCAACTCCAAGCAAGCATGAGTTGACGGGGTTGTGTCTCATGGCTAAAAGCAGCAACAGCTTTACTGAGGACGACCACGACAGCGACTTCAATGAGGTAGATCCTTCTTACGATGAATTAGCTATTGCTGTTACTCGACTTGGTAAATTGCTTGATAAACGTGACAAGAAAATTAAGAAACATGATTTTGTTGTGGAGTCATTAAATGCTGAAATTGCTAGACTTAAAACCTTGATTCCTGATGATGATGCTTGCAAATCATGTGACTTAATTTCTTTATCACGGACCCGAATTTGCAAATCCGACCCTCTCAGGTATTCAAAGACTAGTCCAGAACGCGCTTAGTGCACACAATCTTAACATCGGGTATATATCACAATCATACCAAACGATACTATCAAAGTACTTTATTTAAATAATCAAAGGGTTACTCGACCTTATGGCCAAGTTACAAATATATGCCTTGCAAGGCAAAACTTATTGAAAGAGAAATAACAAAGAGCGGAAAAATCAAATAAACTGCGGCGCCATCCAGATACCACGTGCAACCGACCGGGCTCGTGATCCCTAAGTAGACGGTCCTCTTGAACTCCTCTTCCCAACCGGCGAGTCTCTCTTCAACCGTATTGTGTTGAGGCAAGGGTGAGTACTTGGTACTCAAACAAGTCATGCAGTAATGCAAGCTAATATACTATATGCATGGCTTGGTACAAAGGAATAGCCTCAGTGTATATTTGCAAGAAATGTGCTTTTGACAAGTAATAAAAGTAGATTCAAAGCGGTAGAAATAAGTAAAGCATAAATAACTTTTCAGAAATTTGATAAACATTTGCCCCATCCTAAACCACATTTCCATCATCTTCATTATTAAACCAACCCAACTTTTCAAATCCAAGTTATTTTCGTAAAGTCTAACCCTTGACTGTAATTCCCGGAGCATTGTCCAAAGACTGGACTCGGCTATTCAAATAGATTCTACACTCTCAGAGGTTATGCACTTTACCACAAGATACAATCCACTCACCACGTCACCGTGAATCGCCATACAAAAGTATGCGAATGAGCGATCATAACAAAGCCTTCGAAGCCTCAAACAACATGGTCCTCTCCTGTCAGGTTTACACCATCCCTTCCCTTAGCCAAGGCGGCGTATGGGACCAACACATCATAGATGGGCACCGGCCACACCACGACACGCTCCCCTGCATAATCACACAAACGGTGTAATCGACACCCAGGCTCCACAAGTGAGTCCTTAGCGACTTAGTCAACTAGGGCCGTCCCATTCCAGCCATGTGGTTGCAAGTATGACCTGGCCAAAGGCTTGCAAGGTTAAATCCTTAGAGTGACCAGGCAAGACTACCCGAAACCAAATCAACATTCCCAATGCCACAACCGCCCAATTACATTTCTTGCCACATGCCCCGGCCGAAATTATCAAACCCTGAGCTTGATTACCATGCACCACGTACAGCCAACATCACATGATACTTTTCCAAAACAGGTTCAATATATCATTAAGTCCATATTATCATTTGATTGTCCAAAATCATGTCATGAGCACGAGTGTGCCCAGATACTACAACTGCTTCAAACCCATGTTGGCAATTTAATAATGTCCAACTAGTAAACCACAACTAGGGTGACGAGGATCATGGCACATACTTAGATAATCAAGGTGTCATAAAGCAAATTGGTATTTATCTAACCCCATGTTTAAACAAAGTATCTTTCTAATTAAACTAGCATGCAATAGTTTAAATCAAAATAGATTTCAAATAGGATCAACATGGTCAAAGCACAACTTGCCTTCAAAAAGTACTTGCTCTTGGTCTTGAGTTGGATCCTCGAGTCAACACTTCTCCTCAATCCTTCCAAGACTTCAACGCTCTACTCGTAAAGCGCAAATAGCAAATACCCAATAAACAATAGGCAAAAACATCCCAAAACTCCAAATAAAATCCATAAACAGAGAGAACGTAATTTTCTGGATTTTTAGAAACCGAATCGCCAAATTTGGAGTTAAACGCAAAAGTTATGATTTATTAAAGTTTAAATAATCAATTAAATAATATTACAGAGAAAAACTTTAGTCCAAAAATTAAATAAAATTCATATTTAGGTAGATCTCAATTTTATACAAATTTAGAAATTTGAATCGCTCAAATCGGAGTTGAAACGCAAAAGTTATAAGCGTTTGCCAGTTTGAATCTGGGCAAATTTGAATCAATATTTCGAATTAATAAATCATTTTCTTTTTCGAAATTAATTATTGGCGCCAAGATGACACGTGTCACGACCTCTGATTGGTGGTCGACGTCGGCCGGTCCATGGACTCGGTCCATGCTTGGCTCGGGTCCACGGTGGACTCTCGGTCCACGACTTTACGCCTCAACGACATGTGGGCCCCACTCGCTGGGTTTCACGCACGCGTGATCGTGGTCGACACGTGGGCCCCTCGACCAAGGGTCCCGCTGCAGTCGAGACACGCCCCACGCCGCTGCGGCGCGCCACGAGCACGCGTGGCACAATCTCTAGTTGATTTGAAAATCAACGGTCAGATTGGATCTAGACCTCTTGTTCAAAACTACACGGCTGATCCGGCCGTCGATTCGATCTAGATCCGGTCAGATCTAACCCTAAAGCTACAACACAACTAACTACGACCGTGCATTTATCTAAATCTAGCAGTTGAAACCTAATCGAGACGGAAATGAATTGGCGACGTGGCTCACTCGTATGCTGGATCTCGATCCAACGTGCACCGAGCTTCATGACGACGATGGCTCATGCATGGGCGTTGGCTGCCCGCTGTAGGACGGGCGACCACCCTAACGGCGCTTGGGCGCTCTCCGGCCAAGTGAGTGCACTCCAGAGAGTGCGCCTCGACGCAAGGTTCTCGATCCGAGCTTGAAGGCGGCGGAGGATGATTTAACGCGCTAAACGAAGAAAACTACCAGCGGCACTCCCCAAACTCCCGGCGAAATCGCGAGGCGACGCAGCGCTTAGGCGTTGGAACTTAGGGCAATAGGGCGCCAAGACACTCAACGGCGATCCTCGGCGATAACTCCACGCCTTAAATGGCCTCTCAGCAGCACAAAGCGGAAACCTAATCGGTCACAGCGGCGGGCGAAGTGAGTCCGGCCTTGGCCACGGAAGACGACGCATCCCAGCGCCCACGCCATTACATCAACGGCCACGATCGACGGCACGATCGGTCCGGTCTGACGCGGCTCGAATCCCAGACGGCGGATCTCGGCCATGGGATCTTGATCCAACGGTTGGGATCAATTAGGTTTTCAAGTTGGTTTTCGAGTCAACCTGCTCGGTCGACTCGAGTCCGACTCGGTCGGATGAACAGTATGACCCGAGTTGGATTTTCCAGCTGATTTAATAATTAAAATAATTCCCAAGAATTCATTTAATTCATTAAAAATAGCAAAAGACTCGTAAAAATTCCGTAAAATTCGAAAATATTTTAGATCATTTTGGACTCAAATAAAATATTTCCAGCAAAATTTTATTTGCAAAATTAAATTCTTTAATTATTTCAAAATGGAATAAATTCAAATAAATTCCAAATAAATCCAAATAAATTCCAGAAAATTCCAAAAATTCACCAAAGTGCCAAATCACACATGAATTTAAGAAAAGCAAAATTTTGGGGTGTTACATTTACAATGAGCTTACTTTTCTTAGGAAAGAACATGTTACCTTGTTAAAGCAAATTAATGCTGAAAATGAGAAAAATGAGAAACTTGTTAAACATGCTAGCTGTTCTACCATTGATTTGCATGATACAACTCCATGTTCCAAATGCTCCACACTAGAATTGAAGTTGAATGATGCAAATGCTAGGGTTTCTCAAATGACAGATGCTTTGCTTACACATGAGGTTCTTTCATGCTCAACTTGTCGCAAGCAAAAAGGAAAAGTGGATGTTCCCTGCAATAATTGTTTAACTCTTGCTAAGAAAGTTGATTACTTGCAAAATTCTTTGGAACGTTTCACTAATGGCAAGAAAAACCTAAAGATGATTTTGGATCAATCAAAAGTCAGCACTCAGAACAAAGGTTTAGGTTTTGATTCTTATGCTCATCATAAATCACATGCTCCCACTGTTGTCAAAACACTTGAAAGTGGAAAATTTGAAATTGTTAATGAGCCTAAGAAAACTGTCTTTATATCTGCTGGTCTTTTATCTTCTACTATGATGAATGCAAAATGTGCTTCTACTGTTAAAGCAAAACATAATGTTAAGTACACTTGCACTCATTGTGGTAGAGATGGACATTTAGTAGACTTTTGCTTTAGACTAGCTAAACAACAAAAGAGAGAAAGGTTTAATGCTAGGTCTAATTTCAGAAAGGCACACTCTACTTCTCATTATGTGCCTAGGGTGAAACAAACACCTTTTGTCGCTAAAAACACGAAAAAAGGCAAATCTGTTTTTGTGCATAAGAATACTCGTGTTGTGCCTATCACAGCGTCATGTGTCTCAAGATCGATTCCTAAACATCTTATTTCTAACCCCAGTACCGAGGCCTCGACAATTTCTGCTTCTATGTAGGCTTCTCACGCGAGGAAGGAGAACTGTGGCTAGTGAATTTCGGATGCTCACTTCATATGTTCAGTGATAAGTTTTGGTTCTTCTTCACTCGTGCATCTCATGCTAAAAGTGTTGCCTTTGGAGATACTTCTTCCACTTCTGTTTTCGCAAAAGGCACTAGTCCAAATGATGCAGGTACAGGTGCATATGTTCAGGGGGAGAGTGTCTTTATTCATAAAGATGATGATGATGCTGTTGAGGATGAGATAATTGGAGGTTTACATAAGAGACTCTTCCCACGTGCTTGTGTGTGCTTGTTTTCAAGCTTCCCACGCGCTTCACATCGACAAGCGGTCAAGTGAATTTTCAGGTATCTCCATGGTACTCAAGATTTTGGCATTTGGCCTTTTGCTTCCTTATGCATTAGTTTAAGAGCTTATTCTGATGTTGACTTTGGAGGATGTTGAATTGATTTGGTTCGTGCCACCTCTGGAGTAATCCTCTTTCTTGAGCATATTGATATTGGATTTCACTTTCTTAGAGATCATGTTGAAAAAGGAAGCATTGTGCTTCACCATGTGGATACAGAACATCAATTGGCAGACATTTTCACAAAACCTTTGTCTTCTTCTCGTTTTGCTTTTATTCGGGGAGAACTTGGGATTGTTCATCCAATGGGTTTGTTTTGAGGGGGAGTTTCCTTGCCAAGTTCTTTCACTTAATGAGCTCACTTTATCATATTTCTTTATATATTTTGTAATTGTGCTAATATATGATAATCTAAATTGTTCCACTTGAACTAAAAATGACTTTGCGGAATTCCTTGGTTTGATTGCCTGTAGTTAAATACTCTGTGATATTTTACTCTTCTAGGCTTGATATTGAATCTTCTTGACAAATTTGGGCTATGAAGCAAGTGTGTTTTCAGCTTTACTCTTTCATAAGACCTTTTAATCATTTTTGCATGTTTACAATCAAAGAAAAAGAAAAGAAAAAGGGAATCAATAAAAAAGGGTTGTTAAAAGCAAAAGCTTCAAGTTGTATGCTTCTGCATGCTTTCCTAAAAAATAAGATGTATGCTTCAAGCATGCCATTCCCTCAAAGATAAGATGTATGCTTCAAGCATGCCACTCCTAGAAAATAAAAGAAGTATGCTTCAAGCATGCCACATGCAATTTATTGTTTAAAGATTAAATTGGTCTACTAGATTGGAGTTGAAACTACTTGCTCGCCCTAAGTTGTTAGTTGCTTCAATTTTTAAAGCCTTGCTTTTTCTGCTAAGATCTTGCTTAGTACTTGGCTATAGTTGACTGAATTGAGGTTGAGATGCATGTCATTTCCTAACTTGTTAAAATCACATCAAGATCATGTATTTTGCATATTATGTGATATATAAGGTTATATGATCGAATGAGCTCATCTTTTCCTATCTTGGCACTTCCTTGTTTCTCCTTGTGAAATCATTGTTTCAGAAAAATTTTGAACATGTTCTCTCTTTTGTACTCTTGATGAATCCATTGTCAAAGGGGGAGAAATTTGGGAATCGTTGAAAAGTTTAAGAAAAAGGGGGAGAAGAAAAAGGGGGATTTGTTTCTGGAATTTTTGGAGAAGTTTGGAGATTTTTGGAATTTTTGGGCACATTGCACATTCACACACATTTTCCTTCTCAGGGGGAGATTTTGTTTTGCATTTTGGTCAAAGGGGGAATTCTGTGTTTTTTCTCTTTTTGGTCATTGATCCTTTGGATTTCAAAATCTTTTGTAAAGTGAATGCCAAATGTTCAATTTTAATTGGTGTTGCCAATGTTTTCATCAAGGGGGAGATTGTGAAATCATGTGCTGAAAAATTGGCTAAGATTTGAACTTGGAAAATGTGTTTTGTGCATGAGTTCGACAAATTGGACAAGAAACAGTGAAGTTCTCTTTTGTGCTGGACCAAACTTTCAAGAAACAGTAAGTTTCCCTTGTACGCCGGACCGCTTTTCTTTGGTCCGTCGTGAATGGTTTTTTGAGTGACTTTTTCATGTGTACGCCGGACCATATTTTTTGGTCCGTCGTGAATGCGTTTTTGCTCGATTAGGGTTTTGAGCAAAATTGGAATTGTGTTTGATTTGTTTTTGAGATTATGAAATTTGTGAGAATTTCATGATGCTTGAAGTGGACTTTATGCAATGCTCGTGTGAGTATTTGCATGGATTGATGAGAGTCAAGTCGTGGACTTGTGCTCGGAATTGTTTTGTGGTTTGTTCATGTGCAGGTATTGCTCGAAGACGAATGTGGTCGATGACGGGATCGGAACTAGGTTCATGAAGGAGCTGAGGTTCGGGACTAGGTTCAGGGAGGAACTGAGGTCTTGGTGGTCAAGGATGTCATGCGGGACGTTTGGGCTAAGAGAATGGTGCACATGAAGAATGGTTAGTCACGTGAGAATGGCAGGAGGTCATTCGCGTGCAAAGTGTTAGTCACGTGAGTATGGTAGGTGGCCATACGCGTGCAAAGTGTTAGTCACGTGAGTATGGTAGGGTTGCCATACGCGTGCAAGAGTTGTACTCAGCCAGGTTGGGCCAAGAGGAGTTGTATACATACTCCTTCTTGATTAGGAATTGTATTCAGAACTCCTTGTGTTTTGCTCCTTTAAATAGGAGGGGTGTCTCCTGTTGAAGGGCATCAATCAAGTAGAGCTGAGCGCATTGAGAGCTTGAACTCAGCTTTTAGGGTTTGTACTCTTTTGATGAGAGTACTTTAGACAAAAGAAATAAAGATCAATTCTTCCAGATCCTTGCGTGCTACAGTAACCGCGTTGCTACAGTGACTCTGTTTTGGTTTTTGGTTGCATACTTGTTCTGGTTCTAGATTGGTTTTTGTTCTTTGAGGTTCATCTTGATTTGATCCATCAAAACCTTTCTAGAGAATTGATTTAGGGTTTCTAAGTTTAGTTGATTAAACTTTTGTCGTTCTTGTTTAATTTTGAAGTTTTGGTTAGATTAATTCTCGTCATCTTCTGTCACAGCAAGCTTACGAGGCTCATAACTTTTGATCCGTAAGTCCGATCGAGCTGATTCTTTTTGGGTTCGATTTGTATTGGAACCTAGTTTCTCGTGTCCAAATTTAAGATCAATCTAACGGTTGGATCTTCAGGAATTCTCGTTTTACCGAACCTCTATCATTCTATTTTTGTCGAATACGAGGCAATTATTTGGTTCTATTTTGGGGTGAACTTTTAGTAGATCAAGAATTTGGTTTTAGCTTCCGCACAATCATTCACCGCCCCTCTGATTGCTATATTCGTATACTTCGATCCTACACCTTCTTAGGGCAACTGTTGGCAAAGTGCCCTGGCTCGTTGCAATTGTAGCGCCTCACTGCCCCTGTTGGATCGCCTCAAGCGGCGTTTACGGCTAGGGCTAGAGTCCGATAGTTACGATTGACGGGTCTTGGTGCCGTGACGGTGTCCTGGTTGCATTCTCGCGCTGGAATCAAAACTGATTTGGCGCAACCCTCAAATGTTGCTGCGCTCCTCGACGCGATCCCTCGCTGTTGCATCCTCGCGCTTCTGTTCTCATCCGGGCCTTGCGCTTGTCCTCAAGAATAAGCGCCTTATTCACCAACTCTTGGAAATCTGGAAAGGTGTGGGTGATCAGTCCCACCTGTAGTCCTGAGTTAAGTCCCTTCATAAAGCGAGACTGTCTGGCTTTATCTGTCGCTACATCCTCAGGTGTGTAGCGTGCAAGTTATGTGAACTTATTCAGGTATTCGGCCACAGGCTGATTACCTTGCTTCAGTGCTCTGAACTCCTCTTTCTTGAGATCCATAATTCCTTCTGGCACATGATATTGACGGAACGCAGCTGTAAACTCCTCCCAAGTGATATCCTGAGGGTTCTCCTGCGTGGCACAGAAGTTCTCCCACCATTCGGCGGCTGTCCCTTCCAACTGATGAGAAGCGTAGAGTACCTTCTCATTTCCCATGCATTGAGCAATGTGTAGCTTCCTCTCTATCGACCTTAACCAATCATCGGCCTCCAACGGATTGGCATTCCTGGAGAAAGTGGGTGGATGAGTCCTCATGAACTCTGATAGTCTTGTATTCTGGTGTTGTCCCTGATTGACTTGATTAGCGGTGGCCTGAGCAGTGACGTGTTGCATCTGTTGCATCATAGCATGCATCAACTGAGTCTGAGCAGCAAGAAAAGCTCCAAAATTTTGCATGTCAACTGGCGGTGCTGGTTGGGGTGTAGGTGCTCCATTGTTGGGGTTTCCAGCTGGGCGAGAACCACTGCCATTGCCTCCAAGGTTTCCGCGGGTGTTCACCATCTGTCGATTGCTCCAAGGTTTAGAGATGAGAGGGAACAAGAATAGACAAGTAGTAGGGAACTTATGCGGGGGAAAAGTGTAACTCAAAATCCAACTTTATTAATAATAATAGTAATAACTTGGTATGGTTGCTTACAACTCCTAAAGGCCTTGCAACACATACTGCACACTCAGTAATCAATGAAATCCAACGCCTCAAAAGGGTGACTCTTATTCTATAACGCGACTCGACGAAGGAGTCTCAACCTCAACGCCTATGCTCACTCGTCGAGAAAACCTCCACTGCCTCCTCGCGGCGGGTGCGGCGGCATAGGGGCGAAACAATCGCCATGCCCCACAACTGCAGCTGTGGTTGACGACGCGGCGTCCTCTTCTTGTTCTGGATCTGGCTGTTGCTGTGGCTGTGGCGCGTGTAGGATCGAAGTATACGAATATAGCAATCAGAGGGGGGGTGAATGATTGTGCGGAAGCTAAAACCAAATTCTTGACCTATTAAAAGTTCACCCCAAAACAGAACCAAAAAAATTGCCTCGTTTTCGACAAAACAGAAAGACAGAGGTTTGGTAAAACGAGAATTCCCGGAGATCCAACCGTCGAAACGATCTGAAATTTGGACACAAGAAACTATATTCCAATACGAATCGAACCCAAAAAGAATCAGCTCGATCGGACTTACGGATCAAAAGTTATGAGCTTCGCAAGTTTGCTGATCCAGAACTTGACGAGAATCAATCTAATCAAAACTTCAAGATTAAACAAGAACGACAAAAGATTGATCAACTAGACTTTGAGAAACACTAGATCAATACCCTAGAGAGGTTTTTGATGGATCAAATCAAGATAAAACTTGAAGAACAAAAACCAATCTAGAACTAGAACAAGCATGCAAACAAGAACCAAAACAGAAAATACTCAGAGCGACGTGGTTATCAGAGCACGCAAAAATCTTGGAAGAATTGATCTTTATTTCTTGTCTAAAATACTCTCATCAAAAGAGTACAAACCCTAAAACCAAGCTCAAAGCTTGATGCGCTCAGCTCTACTTGGTGCCTTTCAACAGAGACCCCACCTATTTAAAGCACCAACCCACAAGGAGTTCTCGAATACGATTCCTATTCCCTAGAAGGAATCCGTATCCAACTCAACTCTACTTGGCCCAACCAGGCCGAGTACAACTCTTGCACGCCGTATGGTAACCCTACCATACTCACGTGACTAACACTTTGCACGCTGTATGGCCACCTGCCATACTCACGTGACTAACACTTTGCACGCGAATGACCTCCCGCCATTCTCACGTGACTAACCATTCTTCATGTGCACCATTCTCTTAGCCCGAACGTCCCCGCATGACATCCTTGACCACCAAGACCTCGGTTCCTCCTGAACCTAGTCCCGAACCTCAGTTCCTCCATGAACCTAGTTCCGGTCCCGTCATCGACCACATTCGCCTTCGAGCAATACCGCACATGAACAAACCACAAACAAATCCGAGCACAAGTCCACGACTTGACTCAATGTCAATCCATGCAACTACTCACATGAGTATTGCATAAAGTCCACTTCAAAAGAAGCATCATGAAATCATTACAAATTTCAAATTCACATTCAAAATTCAAATCCAAATCGCTCAAAACCCTAATTGAGCGAAAACGATTCACGACGGACAAACAAAGTTGGTCCGTTGTATAAGGAAAAGTTTCGCTCCAAGAAGCCAACCAAACGGAAAAACACGTTCACAACGGACAAACAAAGTTGGTCCGCTGTACATGCAAAAATGGCTTCGGTCATGAGCTCAAAACAAGTTCACAACGGACCCCGTAAGCTTGTCCTGGCGCAAGCGTGCCACGCCGGGTTTCACAAAAAGTAAAACCCTAGAAAAAGTCCATTCACGACGGACAAAAAGAATTAGTCCGTTGTACATGTGAAAATCTTGGTTCCAAGAAATTATCCAAACCGAAAAGCTTGTTCACAACGGACCAAGAAAAAGCTGTCAGTTGTACATGTGAAAATGACTTCGGTCATGGGCTCAAAAACATGTTCACAACAGACCCAAAAACACTGTCTGGTCGCAGATGGGAAACTTCTTGTTTCTTGAGAACTTTGTCCGCGCTAATGCGTGAATCTCATCAAGCTTCTAGTCAAATTGTCAAAACACATGAACAAACACATTTTGCAAATTCAAATCTAAGTTAATTTTTCAGTTCAAAGCCAATTTTTCAAAGCACATGATTTCACAATCTCCCCCTTGATGAAAACATTGGCAACACCACTTAGAATTGAACATTTGGCATTCACTTTTCAAAAGATTTTGAAATCCAAAGGATCAAAGACCAAAGTAAGAAAACACAGAAATCTCTCTTTGACCAAAATGCAAAACAAAATCTCCTCGAGAATGAAAATGTGTGTGAATGTGCAATGCGCCCAAAAATTTCAAAAAATCTCCAAACTTCTCCCAAAATTCTCAAATTTCCAAATACAACTCTCCCTTTTTCTTTAAACTTTTCAAAGAAAGATTTCCAAATTTCTCCCCCTTTGACAATGGATTCATCAAGAGTAAAAGAGAGAACAGGTTCAAAATTTTTCTGAAACAATGATTTCACAAAGAGAAACAAGGAGTGCCAAGATAGGAAAAGATGAGCTCATTCGATCATATAACCTTATATATCACATAATATGCAAAATACATGATCTTGATGTGATTTTAGCATGTTAGGAATGAAATGTATCTCAACCTTAATTCAGTCAACTATAGCCAAGTACTAAGCAAAATCTTAGTAGAAAAAGCAAGACTTTAAAAATTGAAGCAACTAACAACTTAGGGTGAGCAAGTAGTTTCAACTCCAATCTAGTAGACCAATTTAATCTTTAAACAATAAGTTGCATGTGGCATGCTTGAAGCATACTTCTTTTATTTTCTAGGAGTGGCATGCTTGAAGCATACATCTTATTTTTGAGGGAATGGCATGCTTGAAGCATACATCTTATGTTTTTAGGAAAGCACCTGAAGCACATAACTTGAGGTTTTTTGCTTTTAACAACCCCTTTTATTGATTCCCTTTTCTTTTCATTTTTCTTTGATTATAAACATGCAAAAGTGATTAAAAGGTCTTATGAAAGAGTAAAGTTGAAACCACACTTGCTTCATAGCCCAAATTTGTCAAGAGGATTCAATATCAAGCCTAGAAGAGTAAGATATCACAGAGTATTTAGCTATAGGTAATTAGTCCAGGAATTCCACAATGTCATTTTTAGTTCAAGTGAGACAATTAGATTATCATATATTAGCTCAATTACATAACATATAAAGAAATATGATAAAGTGAGCTCATCAAGTGAAAGAACTTGGCAAAGAAACTCCCCTCAAAACAATCCCATTGGATGAACAATTCCAAGTTCTCCCGAATAAAAGCAAAACGAGAAGAAGACAAAGGTTTTGTGAAAATGTCTCGCCAATTGATGTTCAAGATCCACATGGTGAAGCACAATTTTTCTTTTTCAACAAGATCTTTAAGAAAGTGAAATCCAATATCAATATGCTCAAGAAAAGGGATTACTCAAGAGGTGGCACGAACCAAATCAAATCAACATCCTCCAAAGTCAACATCGTAAAAGCTCTTAAACTAATCCATGAGGAAGCAGAAAGCCAAATGCCAAAATCTTGAGTTCTATGAAGATACCTGAAAATCCTTTTGATAGCTTGTCGATGTGGCCTTGACGTGGGAAGCTTGAAAACAAGCACACACAAGCACGTGGGAAGAGTCTCTCATGTAAACCTCTAATTATCTCGTCCTCAACAAAGATTATCATCATCTTTATGAACAAAGACACTCTCCCCGAACATATGCACTTGTACCTGCATCATTTGAACTAGTGCCTTTGCGAAAAACAGTGGAAGAAGCATCTCCAAAGGCAACACTTTCAGCATGAGATGCACGAGTGAAGGAGAACCAAATCTTATCATGAACATATGAAGTGAGCATCCGAAATTCACTAGCCACATGTTCTCCCTCCTCGCGTGAGAAGCCTACATAGAAGCAGAAGTGTCGAGGTCTCGATGATCAAGTTAGAAATAAGATGTTTAGGAATCCAAGATCGAGACACACGACGGACAACAAGAGGCACAACACAAGCAGTCTTATGCACAAAATCAAA
This sequence comes from Rhipidocladum racemiflorum, assembly GCA_036346355.1. NCBI lineage: Eukaryota > Viridiplantae > Streptophyta > Magnoliopsida > Poales > Poaceae > Rhipidocladum > Rhipidocladum racemiflorum. Next base: position 38,973,770 of record CM070577.1, on the reverse strand, counting down.
TTTGCCTGTTCCCGTGTTTCTAGCAACAAAAGGTGCTTGCATCACCCTAGGCACGTAGTGAGAAGCAAAGCGTGCCTTTCTGAAATTAGACCTAGCCTTAGCTCTTTCTTTCTTTTGTTGTTTGGCTAGTCTAAAGCAAAAATCTACTAAATGTCCATCTCTACCACAATGAGTGCAAGTGTATTTAACAGATGTTTGGCTTTAGAAGTAGAAGCAACATTTGCATTCATCATAGTAGAAGATAACACTCCAGCAGACTTAAAGACAATTTTCTTAGGCTCATTGACAATTTCAAATTTTCCTCCGTCAAGTGTTTTAACAACAGTGGGAGCATGTGATTTATGATGAGCATAAGAATCAAAACCTAAACCTTTGTTATGAGTGCTGACTTTTGATTGATCCAAAATCATGTTTAGGTTCTTCTTTCCTTTAGTGAAACGTTCTAATGATTTGTCCAAGTAATCAACTTTTCGAGAAAGAGTTAAACAATTATTGCAAGGAACATTCACTTTTCCTTTTGCTTACGACAAGTTGAGCATGAAAGAACCTCATGTGTAAGCAGATCATCACCAATTGAGAAACCCTAGCATTTGCATCTTTTAATTTTAATTCAAGAGTTGAGCATTTAGAACAAGAAGTTGAACTATGCAAATCATCAGTGAAACAGCTAGCATGTTTAATATGTTTCTCATTTTTCTCACTTTCAGCATTAATTTTCTCAATCAAGGAAGCATGTTCTTTCCTAAGCGAAGTAAGCTCATTCCAAATTAAGTCACATGATTTGCAAGCATCATCATCGTGAATCAAAGTTTTAAGTCTAGCAATTTCAGCATTCAATGATTCAACAACAAAATCATGTTTCTTAATTTTCTTGTCACGCTTATCAAGCAATTTACCAAGACGAGCAACAAAGCAATAGCTAATTCATCGTAAGAAGGATCTACCTCATTGAAGTCGCTGTCATGATCGCTTCTGAAGCCGCTGCCGCTTTTGGCCATGAGACACAACCCCGTCAACTCATGCTTGCTTGGAGTTGCATCATCCTCGCCGCTCTCCGAATCCACATCGCTCAAATTGACTTGTTCAAGAGCGGAAAGAACTCGATGGACAACTTTGCGGTTGATGAAGTTCTTCTTCTTTCTATCACTTGGAGAGAACTTCTTCTTCTCTTTTCTTCTGTCGTCGTCCTTCTCCTCCCTTGATGCTTTACTTGCAAGTTTTGGACAGTTTGGACGAATATGGTCGAGATCACCACACTCATAGCATCTTGGAGGATCACCACCACTTCTCTTTCTCTTTATCACATTTTGCAAAGCTTTGTTAAAGCGAGAAGAGAGTAGTGACAAGTCTTCTCAGGAATTGCTCAATTTGTTCATCGGTTAGTGAAGACAAGAAAGATAGAGCAAAACTTGAAGCAGCACCATTATGAGATATGCTAGATTGAGATGTCAAAGCAATTGATTTATGATCATTCTTTCTAGCAAAACATCTAATTCATGAGTTTTCAACTTAGAATAAAGAACATCTAAAGTAAGTGTACTCATGGTAGTAGATTCTTGTATAGATGTTACTTTCATCTCCCACACCGACATGTCCAAAGCACTAAGCAATTGTCTAGCATTAGCAGCATCATCAAAGCTAACTCCAACAAAGACGCAAATTGCTAAGAATCTTATTAAAACGTGCAAAGAAGTCATCTACCGACTCACCGGTTTCATCTCAAATCGCATGTATTCTTTTTTTTTGTAAAGATCTTGACGAACCTCTTTAATAGTGTTAGAACCCTCATGGTAATCACAAAGAGATTTCCATACCTCATATGCAGATCGAAGATGAATCACACGATCGAAGTCGCTACGTCCCAAGCCTTGGATGATCAAGTTGCGCGCCTTACTATTTGCTTCAACATGTGCGCGATTGGTGTCGTTGACGTTGTCGCTTTGCAGGACATCATATGGTTTGTAGACCTTCTCCCAAATTGCGAATCCTTGAGCTTGGATGAACGCCTCCATCTTGGCCTTCCAAAACTGAAAATCAACACCATTGAACACACAAGGTTTTATCGAATAATGATCCATTGATCTAATCACCGATTAAGATAGATTAGAAAAACCTTGCTCTGATACCACTTGTAGGATCGAAGTATACGAATATAGCAATCAGAGGGGGGGTGAATGATTGTGCGGAAGCTAAAACCAAATTCTTGACCTATTAAAAGTTCACCCCAAAACAGAACCAAAAAAATTGCCTCGTTTTCGACAAAACAGAAAGACAGAGGTTTGGTAAAACGAGAATTCCCGGAGATCCAACCGTCGAAACGATCTGAAATTTGGACACAAGAAACTAGATTCCAATACGAATCGAACTCAAAAAGAATCAGCTCGATCGGACTTACGGATCAAAAGTTATGAGCTTCGCAAGTTTGCTGATCCAGAACTTGACGAGAATCAATCTAATCAAAACTTCAAGATTAAACAAGAACGACAAAAGATTGATCAACTAGACTTTGAGAAACACTAGATCAATACCTAGAGAGGTTTTTGATGGATCAAATCAAGATAAAACTTGAAGAACAAAACCAATCTAGAACTAGAACAAGCATGCAAACAAGAACCAAAACAGAAAATATCAGAGCGACGTGGTTATCAGAGCACGCAAAAATCTTGGAAGAATTGATCTTTATTTCTTGTCTAAAATACTCTCATCAAAAGAGTACAAACCCTAAAACCAAGCTCAAAGCTTGATGCGCTCAGCTCTACTTGGTGCCTTTCAACAGGAGACCCCCCACCTATTTAAAGCACCAACCCACAAGGAGTTCTGAATACGATTCCTATTCCCTAGAAGGAATCAGTATCCAACTCAACTCTACTTGGCCCAACCAGGCCGAGTACAACTCTTGCACGCTGTATGGTAACCCTACCATACTCACGTGACTAACACTTTGCACGCCGTATGGCCACCGCCATACTCACGTGACTAACACTTTGCACGCGAATGACCTCCTGCCATTCTCACGTGACTAACCATTCTTCATGTGCACCATTCTCTTAGCCCGAACGTCCCGCATGACATCCTTGACCACCAAGACCTCGGTTCCTCCTGAACCTAGTCCCGAACCTCAGTTCCTCCATGAACCTAGTTCCGGTCCCGCCATCGACCACATTCGCCTTCGAGCAATACCGCACATGAACAAACCACAAAAAAAATCCGAGCACAAGTCCACGACTTGACTCAATGTCAATCCATGCAACTACTCACATGAGTATTGCATAAAGTCCACTTCAAAAGAAGCATCATGAAATCATTACAAATTTCAAATTCACATTCAAAATTCAAATCCAAATCGCTCAAAACCCTAATTGAGCGAAACGATTCACGACGGACAAACAAAGTTGGTCCGCTGTATAAGGAAAAGTTTCGCTCCAAGAAGCCAACCAAACGCGAAAAACACGTTCACAACGGACAAACAAAGTTGGTCCGCTGTACATGCAAAATGGCTTCGGTCATGAGCTCAAAACAAGTTCACAACGGACCCTAAGCTTGTCCGGCCAAGAACGCATACGCCGGTTTCACAAAAGTAAAACCCTAGAAAAAGTCCATTCACGACGGACAAAAAGAATTAGTCCGTTGTACATGTGAAAATCTTGGTTCCAAGAAATTATCCAAACCGAAAAAGCTTGTTCACAACGGACCAAGAAAAACTGTCCGTTGTACATGTGAAAATGACTTCGGTCATGGGCTCAAAAACATGTTCACAATGCACCCAAAAACACCGTCTGGTCGCAGATGGGAAACTTACTGTTTCTTGAGAACTTTGTCCGGCGCTAATGCGTAACTTACTGTTTCTAGTCAAATTGTCAAAACACATGAACAAACACATTTTGCAAATTCAAATCTAAGTTAATTTTTCAGTTCAAAGCCAATTTTTCAGCACATGATTTCACAGCGCGGGTGCAGGTGGCGCCTCTTCTGGTTCTTCCTCTGGGTCTGGAGCGTCCAACTCCAACACTGGATCGGGTCCCTGGCCATACAGTGCAGTCTCCAACTCTGCGATCCTTTCCGCAGCATAAGCGACATACTCACGGGCATTCTCTAAGTGCTTCTTCTCCTCCTCGACCTGCTCACGAGCCTTCTTCAATTCCTGAACTGTGTCTTCGATCAGCTCCTCCTAAGCGGCGACGAACCTAGCTAAGTGGGTGACGGTAGCATCCTCATCCTCGGCTTCCGTTGAACTCTGCTGTCTCGGCGTGGGTGGCGATGGAACACTGTGCCTTCCAGCTCCCTGGAGTAAGTGCGAGCGATCTGCTGCATTGCTCGACGCGACACCTCCTGAATTCCAATCTCAAAGGTAGACCTCCTGGCGGTGAAGTGGAAAGGGCGGTTGAACTTCGTCTTCTCTCGGGCATACACCATGATCCGGACGTCCCATCCTGTGACCAGTCCTGCTTGCACAAGTGTAGTCCCTCGGTAGAGCGGCCTCTCAAAACCTCCAAGAAACTGAAGCATACGCCACAACTCGGCGGCATAGCCTCCTTCATGCTCGGCGTAGTTGTTCTTCATCATCATCTATCAAAGGATACTTGCGTAAGAACGCAACATTTTAAAATCAATGTGGAAGACGAAAAGAACTCAGCAAGGGGTATGAACGAGAAAGAAAAGGGGTAAGTCGAGAATTCATTCATTATCTTGACCAACTTTTAGCTTTAGAAAATAGGTTTTATCCTCACTACGACCAATCTAACTATGGGTGAGCCTACAGTCAGTATGGCTCTGATACCACCTCTGTCGGGACCCGAATCTGCAAATCCGGACCCTCTGTGTATTCAGCACTAGTCCAGGAACGCGCTAGTGCACACAGTCTCAACATTGGTAAATATCACAATCATACCACTCGATACTAACAAAGTACTTTAATTAGATAAACAAACTGGTTGCTTGACCTTAGGGTCAAGTTACAAATATACACCACGCAGGGCGAAACTTATTAAAAGAGAAATAATAGCAGCGGAAATAACATCGTGGCGCCATCCAGTATACCACAAGCAACTGACTGGGCTCGCTCCCTAAGTAGACGGTTCCTCTTGGAGCTCCTCCTCCAAAGCTGGTGTAGTCTCCTCTTCAACTGGTGTTGTATTGCGGCAAGGGTGAGTACTTGGTACTCAGCAAGTCATGCACAGAATGCAAGCTAATATACTATATGCATGGCTTGATACAAAGGAAATAGCTCAAAGTATATTTGCAGTAAACAGCATTTGACAAGTAGCATAAGTAGATTCTAAGGCAATAGAAACAAGTATAAGATCAATAACTTTTCAAGGAGTTTAGTAAACATTGTTCCCAAACCTAATCCACATCTCCATCAACATCATTATTAATCCAACCCAACCTTTCAAGTCCAAGTTATTTTTGAGAAAGTCTAACCCTTGACTGTAATTCCCGAGCGATGTACAATACCGCGGACACGGCTATTCGAATAGATTTTACACTCTGCAGAGGTTATGCACTTTACCCACAAGATACAGCCAAACACCACAAAGGCGAGTGTCCGTAACAAAGTCTTTCGGAAACTTTTAACAGCACAAGTGGTCCTCTCCGGTGTTGCACACTAACCCTTCCCTTAGCAAAGGCGAAGTTTAGGTCAATCCACCATTAGATGGGTACCTGGCCGCAGCCCCGGTACGCTCCCCCGTACAACATACAAAAAGGGTGTAGTTGACACCCAGAGGTCCCATAGGTACGTTATTAGCAACTTAGTCAACTAGGTCCGTCCCATTACAGACATGTGGTTGCACGCTTGACTCAGTTCAAAGTCTTGCAAGGTTAAATCCTTAGGGTGCAAGACTACCCGAAGAACCAACACAACATTCCCGGTGCCACAACTGGCCCACCCGATCATTCTTGCCACAAGCCCCGGTCGAAAACTATTTATCAAACCCCAGTTGATTACCATGCACCACGTGCCATCAACATCACAACACATGATACCTTTTCCAAAAAAAACAGGTTCAATATATCATTAAGTCAATATTAACATTTGATTGTCCAAAAATCATGTCATGAGCACGTAGCAGGTCTAAGCCATATACTACAACGGTCTAAAATCCCATGTTGGCAATTTAATAATGTCCAACTAATAATCCACAACTAGGGTGACAAGGGGTCATGGCACAATTTAAGTAATCAAGGTGTCATACAGCAAATTGGCATTTATCTAATTTCCCATATTTAAATAAAGTATTTTCTAATTGAACTAGCATGCAATAAATTAAATCAAAATAGGTTTCAAAATAGGATCAATATGGTCAAAGCATAACTTGCCTTCAAAGAGTACTTGTTCTTGGTCCTGAGTTGGCTCCTGGGTCAACACTTCACCTTCGAAGCCTTCGAGCACTTCAACGTCTACTCGTAAAGCGTGTAAACAGCAATAGATAAATAAACAATAGACAAAAAGTGTCCAAACATCCAAAGAAAGTTCATAAACACAGAGAGCATAATTTTATGAATTTTTAGAAATTGGAATCGTCAAATTCGGAGTTTAAATGCAAAAGATACAAGCATTTAAAGTTTAAAATAATCAATTAAATAATATTACAGAGAAAAACTTTGGCCCAAAATTAAATAAAATTGATCATTAGGTAGATCTCAATTTTATACAAATTTAGAAATTTGAATCACTCAAATCGGAGTTAAAATGCAAAAGTTATAAGCGTTTGAAGTTTGAATCAAAATCTGAAATCAATAATTCGAATTAATAAATCATTTTCTTTTTCGGAAATTCTTTTATTGCGTCAGCATGACACGTGGACCAATCCGGTGCCGCCACGTCGTCTCGGGTCTATGGACTCGGCGCACGGGCGCGGCTCGGTCCACCGTGGACCTGGTCCACGGCTCACGTGTCTCGCTAACAGGTGGGCCCCTCGGATGACGTCAGCAGTGACGTCATCACGCACGGCTGAGGACGGCTGACAACTGGGCCCCACCGTGACGTCAGCGGTGACATCATGGTGCGCTCGGCTGAGACGCTGACGCGTGGGCCCCACTGACACGCGGGCGCCTTGCGTGTCAGAGACACGCGCCACGCCAGCGCCGATCGCCGATCGCGACGGCCGCCTCCGGCCACGTGGCGCTATCTCGGCCGTTGATTTGAAAATCAACGGCCTAGATTGGATCTCGACTCGCGTTAAGAAACTACTCCACCGATTCGGGACCGTTCGATCTTGATCGGACGGTCAAGATCCAATCTAATGAAAACAACGTGGGTTAACGCTAACCGTTCGATCTAAATCTAACGGCTGAGATCTATCCTAGCTCGGTGCGGTTTAGGCTACGTGGCACGATCTAAACCATTGGATCTAGATCCAACGGTTGGAAATAGATCTCGATTTCAACGTGGAACTCACGGGGTGACGTGGCGTGATCTCGGAGCGTTGGCTCTAGATCGGACGGTGGAGCAAGCTTCGAAGTCGGTGACGGCGATGCGGCGGGCGAGGAGTCACCGGAGAGCGATGGCAGCGACCACGGCGAGCGCCGAGGCTTCTCCGGCGGAGTGGAAGATACCTCCCGACGCGTCTTGGCCTTGCGGTTCCGGATCCGACCTCAACGGCGGCGGGGCGAAGCAAAGTCCGCGGCGGAGCTTCACGCAACTACGGCGAGCAATAGCGGGTCGACGACGGCGGCTAGGGCTAGGGCACCTGGGGCAAACGACGCACGAGGTAAAGGCGAACCTCGGGCGCGAGTCCAGGCATTAAATACCGGCACGGACGCCGAGATCCCCGTGGAATCCGCGGTGAAACCGGTACGGGCGGCGGAGTCCGACCCGGACACGGTGAGGGCGACGTGGCACGCGCACAGCCGTTGGATCAAGATCCAACGGTGCAAGGGTTTGGGCTCGGGTCTGACTCGGGCGAGCTGGCTGGCTCGGTCGGGCTCGGGCTCGGGTGACGTGGCTCAATCTCGGCCGTTCGATCTTGATCGGACGGTCGAGAGGGTTAGGCTCGGTTGGGTTCGAGTCGGACTCGAACTCGAGTCTGACTCGGGCTCGGTCGGAGGAACAGTGCAAACCCACTCGCTATTAATCCAATTAAATAATTCAAATTAATTCCCAGAAATTCATTTAATTCAAGAAAAATATTTTGGAACATTTTGGACTCAAATAAAATATTTCCAACAAAATTTTATTTGCAAAGTTAAATTCTTTAATTATTTCAAAATGGAATAAATTCAAATAAATTCCAAATAAATTCCAGAAAATTCCAAAAATTCACCAAAGTGCCGAATCACACTTGAATTTAAGAAAAGCAAAATTTTGGGGTGTTACAGGGTGCGAGAGAGCTCTGCGGGCGATGGCGGCTAGGGTAACGGATGCGCAAGGAGAAGGCAATCCTCGGGTACGCTCCCGCGCATTAAATACCAACTCGGACGTTGAGATATCCGCGGATTCCGCGGCGAGGCCGGTACGGAGCGGCGGAGTCCAGCTCGGACACAGAGAGGCGACGTGGCAAAATCTCAACTGTCCACGTGGCTCGATCTGATGGCCATGCGCGCGGGCACACACAGACACGGACACAGCCATTGGATCAAGGCACGTGCAAACGTGGCTCAATCCTGACCGTTGGATATCGATCCAACGGTCGCACGCGAATAGGGTTTGGCTTGGTCGGTCCGGCTCGGGTCGGACTCGAGTCAGACTCAAGTCTGGCTTGGGTCGGATGAACAGTAAAACCTGGTTGGGTTTTTCCAGCGATTTCATAATTAAATTAATTTCTAAAAATTCAAATAAACCGAGAAAAATAGCAAAATACTTAGAAAAATTCCAGAAAAATTCTGGAAAATACTTTGATACATTTTGGACTCAAATAAAATATTTCCAATAAAACTTTATTTAAAATTTTTAATTACTTAATTATCTCAAAAGGGAATAAATTCAAATTAAATCGAAATAAATCCCAGAAAATTCTCAAAAATGCCAAATACCTCTTAAATACAAGGAAAGCAAAAATTGGGGTGTTACAAACCTCCCCCCTTGATAGAATCTCGACCCCGAAATTCAGGGCTGACTAAATAATAGGTTTGGAAACTCCTTCTTTAGATTCTCTTCGCGCTCCCAAGTTGCTTCACTCTTGTAGTGGTTGCTTCATTGAACTCTGCAGAAACGGGTTGACTTATTTCTTGTCTCTCGATCTATGGTGTCCAGAATCCCGCAGCTCGATCGATTCCAAAGGGGTTTGCTCGTCTGGCACTCTGAGACACTTTTTCAGTTGAGATACATGGAACACATCATGCACTCCCGCCAATGACTGCGGCAACTCCAACTGGTAAGCAAGTTCGCCTCTGCGGCTCAAAATCTTAAATGGTCAAACATAACGTGGTGCGAGTTTCCCTTTGGCATGGAACCTTTTAACTCCCTGGAGAGGTATAACTCTGAGATACACAAAATCTTCTGGTTCAAACTCAAGTCTCAGCGACGGTTATCAGTGTAACTCTTCTGTCTCGACTGAGCTATCTTCAGTCTCTCCCGGATCAGGGCAATCTGCTTTTCGGCTTCTTAAAGAATATCTGGTCCAAAAACATGGCGTTCACCTGTCTCATTCCAGTTCAACGCTGTTCGACATGGTCGACCATACAATGCCTCAAAAGGTGACATCTGTAGACTGGCCTGATAGCTGTTATTTTAGTTGAACTCGGCATACGACAGACTCTTATCCCAAGAAGTAGCATACTCTAATGCACAAGCTCTTAGCATATCCTCCAAAATCTGGTTAACTCTATCAGTCTGTCCGTCCGTCTGCGGATGATATGTTGTACTGAAGTTCAAACGGGTCCCCATGGCTTCATGCAGCTTATTCCAAAATCTCGAGGTAAATTGGGTACCTCTGTTCGATACAATCTTCTTCGGCACTCCGTGCAAACAGACGATCTTGGTCATGTATAATTCTGCTAACTTATCTCTCGAGTAAGTGGTCTTTACAGGGATAAAATGAGCGACCTTAGTTAAGCGATCCACTATAACCCATATGGAGTCATACCCTCCTTGAGTTTTGGGTAAACCGGTAATGAAATCCATTCTGATTTCCTCCCACTTCCACTGAGGTATTTTTAGCGGCTGCAACAATCCTACTGGCCTCTAATGCATTGCCTTGACTCTCTGACATATGTCACACAGCGCGACATATTCGGTAACCTCTCGTTTCATGCTCGGCCACCAAAATCTTTACTTCCTGGATGAATGGAATACTTGGAGTCATGGGCTTCTTCCAGAATCAATTGTTTCAGCTCCTCCTTGTTCGGCACACAGATGCGATCCTTAATCCACAACGTGCCTTGCTCATCCAGTCCGAAGTCTTTTGCCTTGCCTTCCTCCATCAAGGACTGATTCTCTTAACCTTGCAATCATCCTTCTGTCTTTCTTGGATCTGATCTTGCAGAGTAGGCTTTACTTCCAATGTAGCTAAAAATCCTTCCGGTACAACCTCCAGCTTCATCTTCTGAAATCCCTTGCATAGCTCATCCTGACTTCCTGCCATCAACATACTCACGGTATGTCTCTTCCGATTCAAAGCATCGGCCACCAAATTGGACTTTCCGGGATCGTAATGGATTCCGACATTGTAATCCTTGATAAACTCTAGCTATCTCCTCTGCCTCATGTTCAGATCCGATTGGGTGAAGATGTACTTAAGACTCTTATGGTCCGTGTACACTTCGCAAGACTCTTATGGTCCATGTACACTTCGCATCTGTTCCCAATCAGGTAGTGACGCCACAACTTCAAGGCATGCACTACGGTTGCTAACTCTAGGACATGCGTCGGATAGTTCTCTTCATGCGGCCTCAACTACCTCGATGCATATGCAACGACCTTCCGATTCTGCATCAACACACATCCTAGTCCTTGACGCGATGCGTCACAGTATATATCAAAGCTTTGATTAACATCCAGTAGAACTAACACTGGTGCTGATGTCATTCGCTTGTTCAGCTCTTGAAAACCCTCTTTACACTTCGGCGTCAAGGTAAACTTCTTCTCCTTTTTCAAAAATTGTGTGAGAGGTCTCGCAATTGTCGAGAATCCTTCAATGAATCGGCAGTAATAACCCGCCATCCCAAGGAAACTCCGAATTTGGGTCACTGTCTTCGGCTGTTCCCAATGTATTTCGGCTTCTACCTTGCTTGGGTCAACTGCAACTCATTCTGAGGTCATCACATGTCCAAGAAACTCCACCTTGTCCTTCCAGAAGTCGCACTTGCTGAACTTGGCGAAGAGTTGTTGTTCCCTTAGCTTCTCCAAAACTAGTCTCAGATGTTCTATGTGCTCTTCTCTTGTCTTGGAGTAGACTAGAATGTCATCTATGAACACAACAACGAACTTGTCCAAATACTCCATGAAGACCTTATTCATCATATTCATAAAATATGCTGGCGCATTCGTCAAAAAAAAGGACATAACTGTAAACTCGTAATGCCCGTATCTCGACGAGAATGAGGTCTTCGGAATATCCTCTGATCGGATCTTCAACTGATGGTATCCTGATCTCAGGTCAATCTTGGAGAAAACTCCGGCTTGTCTCAACTGATCAAACAAATCATCAATCATGGGTAACGGATATTTGTTCTTCACTGTGACTTCATTGAGTGCACGGTAATCTATACACATCTTGAAACTCCCATCCTTCTTCTTGACAAACAAAACTGGCGCTCCCCACGGTGACAAACTAGGTCTAATGAATCATTTTTCCATCAGCTCCTCGAGCTGCTTCTTCATCTCCACCAACTCCTCGGTTGACATCCGATAAGGTCTCTTTGCTATCGGTGTTGTACCAGGTACTAACTCAATTACAAACTCTATATCTCTGTCTGGCGGCATACCAGGTAAATCTTAAGGAAAAACATCCGGATACTCATCCACAACTGGAACATCTTCAATGCTAACCGCCTTCGCATTGTTGACCATCAACTGTCCATCTTGTACGACGGTCGCTTGGAACTCCACCTTTCTCCCACAAGGGCTCTCAACTGATATGACTCTTCATCCGTAGTCTAGTACGTCCTTGTGCTTGGATAACCAATCCATTTCCAAGATAACATCTAAAGTCTGGATTTCCAATATAATAAGGTTCACTAGGAATTCTACCCCATCTATCAATATTCTCACCCCAGAACATCCTACTTTAGTTCGGAGTTCGGAACCAGGGGTTTGAACTAAAAGCATGCATTTTAGATCCACAATCTCCAAATCATTTTCAGCAGCAAAACATTGAGAAACGAACGAATGAGAAGCTCCAGAGTCAAACAAAACTGTTGCAGGGGCTGAGTTGACCAGTAACTTACCCAATACGACGTCTGAGGCATTCTGAAGTGCATCCACAGTGACGTGGTTGACTCTGCCTCTGACCACAGTCTGAGTTGTGGCTCCAGGCTGTGCAGCTCCACAACTTGGTCCTGGTGCAGGTGTTCTTGCTAGCGTGGACCCCAGATTGAAACGAACTGGCGTCACTCCTGCTGCCTTCTTGGGGCAATAGTTGGCAAAGTACCCTGGCTCGTGGCAGTGGAAGCAATGCTTCACGGTTCTCAGCTGATTTCCTGCCACTACATTCCCTGCTGGCGCTGGGGTATGAAAATTCTGATTTGCAGGCCTCGGTGCTGGTGATGGTGCTCTTGCAGTGTTCTTTGGTTGGAATCTGAAGAAATGGTTTAGCGCAACCCTCAAACGCTGCGCTCCCTGGCGTGCTCCCTGCTGTGCCATCCTGCGCTTCCGGTTGTCCTCAAGTTCTTTACACTTGTCCTCCAAAATGAGCGCCTTGTTCACCAACTCCTGGAAGTCGGGAAATGTGCGGGTAATCAACCCCACCTGAAGTCCAGAATTCAGTCCCTTCATGAAACAGGACTGTCTTGCCTTGTCCGTTATTACGTCCTCAGTTGCGTAGCGTGCCAACTGTGTGAACTTGTTCAGATACTCAGACACTGGCTGATTGCCTTGCTTCAGTGCCCTGAACTCCTCCTTCTTGAGATCCATGATCCCTTCCGGCACATGATACTGGCGGAATGCAGCTGTGAACTCCTTCCAAGTGATGTCCCGGGGGTTCTCATGTGCAGCACAGAAGTTCTCCCACCATTCGGCTGCAGTACCTTCTAACTGATGAGAGGCGTAAAGCACTCTCTCAATCCCCACACACTGGGTAATGTGCAGCTTCCTCTCGATTGACCTCAGCCAATCATTTGCCTCCAATGGATTGGCATTTCTAGAGAATGTGGGTGGGTGAGTCCTCATGGACTCTGACAGTCTTGAATTCTGTCGCTGTCCCTGATTAGCTTGGTTGGCAGCGGCCTAAGCAGTGACCTGCTGCATTTGCTGCATCATCGCATGCATTAACTGAGTCTGTGCAGCAAGGAAAGCTCCAAAGTTCTGCATGTCAACTTGGCTTTGATACCACCTCTGTTGGGACCCGAATTTGCAAATCCAGACCCTCTGTGTATTCAGCACTAGTCCAGGATCACGCTAGTGCACACAGTCTCAACATCGGTATATATCACAATCATACTCAACAAAATAGTAAAGTGCTTTATTAAAAGGGAAATATAACTGGTTGCTCAACATTATGGTCAAGTTACAAAATTACGCCTCACATGGCTAAAGTCTTACTCGAATAAATTTGCATCGAAATATAAAGAAAATGCATGGCACCAACCAATATACCATAGGCAAGTGACTGGGCTAGCCCCTAGTTCGTAGGCTCCTCCTGGAACTCCTCCAGAGCTGGCGTCGATTCTTCTTCAACTGGTGTTTGTATTGTGGCAAGGGTGAGTACTTGGTACTCAACAAGTCATGCATAGAATGCAAGCTAATATTCTATATGCATGGCTTATTACAAAGGATAGGCTAACAGGTGCATTTGTAGTTAAACAACAAGTGTAAATAGAGTAATAGATTGCAAAGCAGTAAACAACAATAAATAGAGTACTTTCACAATGATTTCATACGTAAAACATTTTCCAATCCTATGTCCAATCCATCATTCCAAACCAACCGTTTTCCAAAGACCAAGTTATTTTCACAAAAGTCTAACCCTTGACTGTAATCCCAGAGTAGTGTCCAATACCGCAGACTCGGCTATTCGAATATATTTTACACTCTACAGAGGCTATGCACTTTACCCACAAGATACAGTCAAACACCACAAAGGCGAGTGTCCGTAACAAAGTCTTTCGGAAGCCTCTAACTACATGTGGACCTCCCCGGTTGTTGTGCACTAACCCTTCCCTTAGCAAAGACGAAGTCTAGGCCAACCAACCGTTAGATTGGTACCTAACCATCGCCCGGTACGCTCCCCCGTACAACTACACAAAAGGTGTAGTTGACACCCCGAGGTTCCACAAGCAAGTTATTAGCAACTTATTCAATTAGGTCGGTCCCATTACAGACATGTGGTTGCATGTTTGACTCAGTTCAAAGGCTTACAAGGTTAAGAGGCTTGCAAGGTTAAGTCCTTAAGGTGACCAAGGCAAGACTGCCGAAGAAACAAAGCGACATTCCCGGTGCCACTCATGGCCCACCAGATTATACTTGCCACTTGCCCCAGTCTAAATCTATTTATCAAAACCCCCAGTTGATTACCATGCACCACGTGCCATCAACATCATCATTAATAACACATGACACTTCTCCAAACACAGGTTCCATGTCTCATTAAGTCAATATTAGCATGTAATTATCCAAAATCAAGTCATGATTACGTGGCAGGGCTAAGCATTATTCTACATCCATCTAATTACCCTTGTTGGCGATTTAATAATGTCCAACTAAATATTCCCACAACTAGTGTGACAAAGGGTCATGGCATACAATTATTTAGGTCAAGGTGGCTTACAGCAAATTGGGTATTTAAATAATTACCAGAATTAATTAAAGCATTTTCTAATTAAATTAACATGCAACAATTTGAATCAAAATAATTTCCAAAGTGGGAACAATATGGTCAAAGCATAACTTGCCTTCAAAAAGTACTTATTCTTGGTCTTAAGCTGGCTCCTGGGTCAAAACTTCACATTCGAAGCCTTCGAGCACTTGAACGTTTACTCGTAACGGATGAATAAACACCAAATAAATAAAAATAGTGCAAAACTCATGTCCAAAAATGAAATAAAATTCACCATGAAGTAGAACTCAATTTTATAAAAATTTATAAATTGGAATCACCCAAATCGGAGTTAAAACGCAAAAGTTATAAGCGTTTGAAGTTTGAAAAATCAAATAAAAGAATAAACCGAATTAATTCATTTATTTTTCTATGGAAAAATACGATTATGACGTCAGCATTGCGTCAGCATGGAAATTGAATTTCCACCGAATTATTTTTCTAAAGAAAAATTGAATTATGACGTCAGCATTGCGTCAGCTGGCCCATGGAGTCGGTCCACAGCTAGGGCTCGGTCCACCGTGGACCCGGTCCACGGGTACACGTGTCGTTGACACGTGGGACCCACTACTGACGTCATCGCTGACATTAGTGGGCTCAGTCGAACGGCTCTGACACGGGGCTTCACCGTGACATCAGCATGACGTCACGGATGATGTCATCGAGCGGTTTGTGCAGTCGCTTACATGCGAGCCCGGGTTGACGTCACGCGTGACGTCAGCGACGAACGGGTGTCGCCCGCGTGCACCGCCTCGGTTCGTCTCCCGAACACATGGCACAATCTGGGCCATTGGTTTGAAATCCAACGGTCCAGATTGGATCTAATCTGGCTACTGTGGAATCACGTTGTTTGATCTGGACCGTTCGATTTGAATCGGACGGTCGAGATCCGATCGGGTTTATGCGTCACCGAGGGGCGACGTTGCATGTCCCGATGCTCGATACGTGGCTCAATCTACACCGTTCGATCTCGATGGAATGGCTGAGGTCGCATCTAATGCTACAACGCGGGTCAATTCTAACCGTACGATCTAGATCTAATGGTTGAGATCCAATCTAGCCCGGTGCAGTCAAAGGGTTACGTGGCTTAATCTGAGACGTTGGATCTAGATCCAACGGTTGATATTAGATCTAAAACCGTAATGTGCAAATTATTTACGGGTGACGTGGACGAATCTGGGTCGTGCGATGGAGATCCAACGACGGAGAGAGCTCGCGGTTCCGGTGATGTCACGGCGGAGCAGAGGTGGCCGGAGATGAAGACGATGATCGCCCGAACTTCATTTCCATGGCTCTCCGGCGAAGTGAATGGTACTCCCAGGTGCACCTCATCACGACGGTCTCGGATTTGACCACCAACATGGCGGACGGCGGCGGAAACTTGCCAAAACCAAAAGCTAACCCTAATTAACTACGGCGAGCAATCGCGGGCGCGAGAGAGCTCTGCGGGCGGCGGCTAGGGCAACGAATGCGTAAGGCGAAGGTGATCCTCGGGCACGCAGCTGCGCATTAAATACCGGCTCGGTCGTCGAGATACGCGCGGATTCCGCGGTGAGGCCTGTACGAAGCGGCGGAGTCCAGCTCGGACAAGGAGAGGCGACGTGGCACAATCTCAGCCATCCACATGGCTCGATCCGACAGCCATGGGCGCGGGCACACGCGGACACGGACACAGCCGTTCCATCCCGATCCAACGGTGCAAGGCACGCGCAAACGTGGCTCAATCCTGACCGTTGGATATCGATCCAACGGTCGCACGCGAATAGGGTTTGGCTCGGTCGGTCCAGCTCGGGTCGGACTCCAGTCAGACTCAAGTCTGGCTTGGGTGGATGAACAGTAAAACCCGGTTGGGTTTTTCCAGCGATTTCATAATTAAATTAATTTCTAGAAATTCAAATAAATCTAAAAAATAGCAAAATACTTAGAAAAATTCCAAAAAAATTCTGGAAAATACTTTGAGACATTTTAGACTCAAATAAAATATTTCCAACAAAACTTTATTTAAATTTTTTAATTACTTAATTATCTAAAAAGGGAATAAATACAAATTAAATCCAAATAAATCCCAGAAAATTCCAAAAATTCTCAAAAATGCCAAATACCCTTTAAATACAAGGAAAGCAAAAGTTAAGGTGTTACACCTACTATTGGCTGCAAGGAGGTTCTGTCTAGCTTCTGACACTCGCTCAAAAGTCTACTGAATCCAGTTAAGACCAAGAATTACCCTTTCCCCTACCGCATCCTAGCAAAGAGGTGACCTGCACTTCTGCCCATAGAGTACTTCATAAGGAGTAGCCTAAATACTTGCATGATAATTATTATTATAAGAAAATTAAGCAAGGGCCAAGTGATCCTCCCAACTACGCTTCCATGACAAAACACAAGATCTGAGTATATCCTCCAAGGTTTGAATTAGACGCTCAGATTGACCATCCGTTTGTGGATGAAAAGCGGTGCTAAGGCAAAGCTGTGTGCCTAGAGTACTCTATAAACTCTCCCAAATCTTAGAGACAAACTTTGCATTGCGGTAAGAAACAATCGTCTTAGGCACACCATGCAATCTCACAATTTCTCGCACATAAATAGGAGCCAACTCGCTCACTGAAGTTGTGCGAATAGGAATAAAGTGAGCAGACTTGCTGAGACAGTCTACTATTACCCAAATAGCACCCTTCCCTCGCTGAGTACGAGGTAGGCCAACCACTAAATCCATGGATATGTCATCCCAAGGCCACATCAGAACCTCCAATGGTTGCAACAACCCCGCTGGATGTTTATGTTCGGCCTTCACCTTCTGACAAACCCCACAAGATGCTACGTAATGAGCAATATCAACTCTCATTCATTTCCACCAGAAGCTGTTCTTCAAATCACAGTATATTTTAGTCTCTCCAGGATGAACAGTATACAGGGTATGATGAGACTCCCTTAAGATGTCATCCTTGACTTGAGATTTTTGGGTTACACAAAGGCGGCCCTTAAATCGCAAAGTACCAAACTCATCCATACTAAAATCCCCAGTTTTGCCCTCAACAATGCGCTTTCTCACCTGTTGTAGCAACCAGTCATGCTGTTGTGCCTGCCGCACATGTTTTGGAATTGCCGCCCCTAGAATCAATTGAGTTTCAGCTTGCACGGTGCCCGCAAAATAGTATGAGACTCCCATACACTCAAAATCAGCAATGATGCAGTCAAGAATAAGGGGCATTGTCTTGCGACTAAGAGCATCCGCCACTACATTCGCCTTCCGCCACTACATTCGCCTTGCCTGGATGGTATTGAATTGTGAGGTCATAGTTTTTAATCAATTCCAGCCACCTTCTTTGCCTCAAATTCAAATATTTCTATGTGAAGATATACTTAAGGATATTGCGATTAGTAAAGATATCACAGGATTCACCATACAAGTAATGCCTCCAAATCTTCAAGGCAAAGACCACAATGACTAGTTCAAGGTCATGAGTGGGATAGTTTTGTTCATGCTTTTTCAACTGCCTCGATACATAAGCAATAACTTTTCCCTCTTGCATAAGCACACAACCAAGGCTCACACGAGATGCATCAGAATAAACTATGAAGCACTTCCTGGGCTCAGGAACGGTGAGAATAGGAGAAATCATTAACTTCTCCTTCAAAGTGCAGCAAACTGTGCTCACACTCAGCCGTCCGTTAAACTTTCACACCCTTCTAAGTCAATTGACATAGTGGCTTTGTGATGATAGAAAAATCTTGAACAAAGCACCGGTAGTAACTGGCTAAACCTAGAAAACTGCACACTTCTTTGACATTAGAGGGTCTCTCCCAGTCCACGACTGTAGAGATTTTGCTAGGATCAATAGAAATGTCTCCTGGGTTAATGACATGGCCAAGAAAACCCACTTCTGAAATCTAGAATTCACATTTCTTTAATTTGGCAAAGAATTTTGTCGGGACCCGAATATGCAAATCCGGACCCTCTTTGTATTCAGCACTAGTCCAGGATCATGCTAGTGCACACAGTTTCAACATCGGTAAATACCACAATCATACTCAACGAAATAGTAAAGGTTACTCGACCTTATGGTCAAGTTACAAAAGTACGCCTCATAGGGATTAAGTCTTACTCAAATAAACTTGAAGCGAAAAATAAAGACACGCGTGGCGCCAACCAATATGTCACAGGCAACTGACTGGGCTCTCCCGTTAGTTTATCGGCTCCTCCTGGAACTCCTCGTCCAAAGCTGGCGTTGATTCTTCTTCAACTGATGTTTGTGTGGTGGCAAGGGTCAGTACTTAAAGCACTCAGCAAGTCATGCACAGAATGCAGTCTAATACTCTACATGCATGGCTTATTACAAAGGATAGGCTATGATGGTTCATTTGCAGTAAAGCACATTCACAATATCGATAATAGATTGAAAGCAGTAAAACAGTAATAATAGTAATAACTTTCATAAAAAATTTCACAAGTAAAGTATTTGTCATCCTAAGCAAATTCATCATTTCTGTGAAATCATGTGCTGAAAAATTGGCTTAGTATTGGATTTGCAGGATGTGTTTTGTGCATGTGCATGTGTTTCTCTTCATGCGCCGGACCAAAGTTTCAGAAAATAGTAAGTTCCCATTTTACGCCGGACCGCTTGCACCGGACCAAACTCTTGGTCCGTGGTGAACGGCATCTGCGCCAGACCATGTTTTCGCATCTACGCCGGACCAAAGTTTTGGTCCATCGTGAACGGCGATTTGAAGGTCTTTCTTCATATGTACGTCGGACAGATTTTTGTTTAGTCCGTCGTGAACATGTTTTGTACCCGACCAAGTTTTACAAAAACAGTAAGCTTCTATGTTACGCCGGACCATACACGCCGGACAAAATTCTTGGTTCGTCGTGAACGCATTTTTGAGAGTTGTTTTTGCATGTACGCCGGACCAAAAATTTGGTTCGTCGTAAACGTGTTGTTGAACATGTTTTGCTTTGAATTGAATCGAGACTTTCGCATGTACGCTGGACCAAATATTTGGTCCGTCGTGAGTTGCGCCGGACCAGTGTTTGGTTCGGCGTGAATGGATTTTTCTAGGGTTTTGCCTTGTGTACGCCGGATCAATGTTTGGTCCATCGTGAATGTGATATGCTCAGGTTGAGTTGTATGCAATGCTCGTGTGAGTGATTTCATGGATTGACTTTGAGTCAAGTCGTGGACTTGTGCTCGGATTCGTTTCTTGTTTGTTCATGTGCAGGTATTGCTCGAGGATGAACGCGGTCGATGACAGGACCGGAACTAGGTTCATGGAGGACCTGAGGTTCGAGACTAGGTTCAGGGAGGAACCAAGGTCTTGGTGGTCAAGGATGTCATGTGAGATGTTCGGGCTAAGAGAATGGTGCACATGAAGAATGGTTAGTCACGTGAGTATGACATGGTGGCCATACGCCTGCAAGATTTGTTAGTCACGTGAGTATGGCTGGGTTGCCATACGCGTGCAAGAGCTGTATTTGGCCAGGTTGGGCCAAGTGGAGTTGTGTTGAATACATACTCCTTCGAGGATTAGGAGTGGGACTCCTTCTAGGATTAGGAGTAGGAATTGTATTCAGGACTCCTTGTGTTTTGCTCCTTTAAATAGGAGGGGTTGTCTCCTGTTGAAGGGCATTAGTTAGAGCTTTAGGGTTTGTACTCTTTTGATTGGAGTACTTTAGATAAAAAGAAATAAAGATCAATTCTTCTAGATCCTTTGCGTGCTACAGTCATCGCGAAGATACAGTGCACGCGTTGCTACAGTGTTTCCTGTTTTGGTTCTTGTTTGCATGCTTGTTCTGGTTCTAGATTAGTTTTTGTTCTTTGAGTTTCATCTTGATTTGATCCATCAAAAACCTTTTTATGGTGTTGATTTAGGGTTCCTCAAAGTTTAGTTGATTAATCTTTTGTCGTTCTTGTTTAATCTTGAAGTTTTGATTAGATCAATTCTCGTCATCTTCTGTCACAGCAAGCTTGCGAGGTTCATAACTTTTGATCCGTAAGTCCGATCAAGCTGATTCTTTTTGGGTTCGATTCGTATTGGAATCTAGTTTCTTGTGTATAAATTTCCAATCGATCTGATGGTTGGATCTCCAGGAATGCACATTTGACCAATTGTCTATCAATCTATTTTTGTCGAATACGAGGCAATTATTTGGTTCTGTTTTGGGGTGAATTTTTAATAGATCAAAAATTTGGTTTTAGGTTCCGCACAATCATTCAACCCCCTCTGATTGCTATATTCGTATACTTCGATCCTACAAGTGGTTTCAGAGCAAGGTTTTGCTAATCTACCTTAACCGGTGATTAGACTAATGGATCGCTATTCGACAAAACCGTGTGTGTTTGATGGTGTTGATTTTCAGTTTTGGAAGGCCAAGATGGAGGCATTCATCCAAGCACAGGGCTTCGCAATTTGGGAGAAGGTCTACAAGCCATACAAAGTCCCTGCAAACGACAACGTCAACGACGCCAATCGCGCACATGTTGAAGCAAACAGCAAGGCGCGCAACTTGATCATCCAGGGCTTGGGACGCAGCGACTTTGACCGTGTGATCCATCTCAAATCCGCATATGAGGTATGGAAATCTTTTGTGATTACCATGAGGGTTCTAACACTATCAAAGAGGTTCGTCAAGATCTTTACAAAAAGGAATACATGCGATTTGAGACGAAGCCTGGTGAGTCACTAGATGATTTCTTTTTTTGGCTAGAGTTGGAGTTATTTGTAAAAAATTGTGTGTGGTGTTTACAAGTGCTTCAAAAGGTGGATTTTATGAATGTTTTATAAGTGATTTTGTTAGTGAAGTGTTCCCTTTTGGAAATGAGTTTCCCTTTCTCTTTGAGAAAATTTTTGGCGGTTGTGTGTGCAGATGTCTGACTTTGGAGTCGATGTTCTTTTCCAAAATGTTAATTTTGGTTAAAATGCGAGGTTTTGCAAATTTAGCTTTCAATTAATGGTGGGTTCTGATATGACGTGGTGTTTTCCTATTATCAGTGCTGCTGTCATAGTTTATATGAATTATCGCAATCATCGATGTTATTTGTGTTTTAATCACGTGATACTGAGGAAGAAGTCTTTTAGTGAATGAATATTCGGTATTGTTGTTACATGATGAATGAATGGTGAAAAGCAAACATGACATCATTTATGTATAATTAACCATAAAAGAGTCGATGAGCCAGGTTGGTGAGAAAGTCATATATGGATATATGACTAATCCAGAGTGCTCTTGAAAAGTTTGCATTCATGTCATGAGTCGAGATGTCCATTTCTTTCTAGTATGAAAAGAAATAATGAATAAATTATGGTATTTTGGTTGTGGTGTAAGAGATTTGAGTTTTCTTTGCATTTTGTCTTAGGAAAATAAAATTAGTGCTCTTTAGATGTTGCCGAATTCTTTCCAAAGAGGTTTTTAGCGCTTTGGGATTCGAGTTGTTGTATATGGATCAATTGGGTTCATGGTTTATGGTTGAGTATGCGAAATATGTATACACTTGGGCTTGATTACTACTCCCTCCAGTTTGATAATATCTATCATTTTGGACATCGACACGGTCTTCAAAACACAACTTTGACCGCTAATTTTTATTATAATATATTTATAAAACCCAATAAAATTATAATATTATGAAAGTACTTCTCGAAACAAGTCTACACATATAATTTTCATGTATCCAATTTAAATATTTAAAAATATTTCGATAGTCAAAGTTTTAGAAGTTTGACCATCACCATGTCCAAAACAACAGCTATTATCAAACTTGAGGGAGTAAGTGTTAATATGTGAGGGCAAGATCCTCTTAAGAAAAGAGCCAATTGTGGTTTGGTAAGGTTTTACAGACCTAGCTAGGGGCTAGGTGCTGGACATTGGTGGTATAAGGGTGGATTATGACGGAGGTTGATAATGTCTGGGTTCAACTTTAATTAAGAGTATCGATGGGAGGTAGTTGTAACATCCTCATTTTGGCTTTCTGGAGAAAAACCTAATTTAAATAAAGTAAATTCAAAATTGGCAGTTTCATTGGTGTTTATATTAACCTGGCATCCATTCCTATCCGAAATCGGGAATTAATTCCTTCCCGGGCGAAAAATCGGATTTTCCAAATTCACGGCCAGACTAAAATTCACCCGAGTCCAAAAATGCTCCAAAAATCTCCAAACCACTTCTAAAATGTTCCAAATATTCCGAAATGATTTTAGGAATCATCCCCCGGACTTTTGGACCTCCGTTCCTATTTTATCTCGCGCGGCTTTTGTTTAATGCCTGCGATCCGCGCCCGATTATCCAATTCCACAAAAATCATCCAAATTCAACCAAACCAATTCCATTGAGTCCCAAATAATCTAAAATGGCTCTAGGAATTTTTCCGAAATTTTTAGGCCATTTTTCCTTATTTTTCTCTAGGGCGGTTCATTCGCGTATTAGCCGGCCAACCGCGAGCTACCACGTGGCAATGCTACAGTGCCTTCTTCAACCTTTGGTTGTCTTGCACGATGGAGTATCCCAGGAGAAAGAACAGAGCCTTCTCATTCAAGCTACCATGGATTCAAACACTAAAATCTCCCTCTCTAATGCCTCAAATCGCGAACCGTCAGATCCGTTGGAATCACGACGGACTCCTCTTTCCATCTATGGGGTTAATGCACCCTAAATCACGCTGGAATTTGAACAATATTTCCAAAACCAAAAATCATCATTATGGCATTAATTCGTCCGTTTCTAATCCGCTTCGTGCATCTCCGCCTCTCAAATCTCCGTGAGGGAGTCCCCTTTCCAGAACACTCACCCTCCCTTTGCCTCTCATTGTCGTTTGCCCGGAGGATCAAGAAAACCAACGAAAGCTTGGTGTTCTTCGTGTTCTTCGGATTTTGGATCATATCTTCCACTCCGGTGGATCATTCTTCCTCCCGTTCATTTCTTTGTGTTCGTATGGGAGTCTAGATTCTAATTTATCTTCCAATTTTAGGATTTCTCAAGGTTTGGCGACGAATTTCAAGATTTGTTGCTTTGGCCGAACCTCCGTTCTTCGTCGATTTCTCCGATTCCGGTGAGTTTTGGTTCAATCCCTTCCTCCTAGATGTACCAAAGGATGTTATCTAGAGGTTCTAGGTTTTTGTTTGAATCAATTCCATGCAAATTTGGTAGAGAAATCAAGTTTTTGGGGAAGAACTTGTTCTCTGTTTATTTTGGGAGGCTACTGTGTTTTGGTGGCCATGTGAGCCAAGGCCACCGGCCGGCCGGCCTCGCCGCCGGCTCGCCAGCCGCCTGTCGGCGCCACACGCCGCCGATCTGCCGCCTCATGCCTGCCCGCCGCCGGACGCCGTCGCGCCACCATTGCCGCCACCCCGCCGCCGCCACCCCTCCGGCGAGCCCCCTCCCCCCCGAGCCTCCATCCCCTCGTTCCCAAGCTCCCTAGCCATTCATTGTTGCCATGAAGCCCAAGCTAGAAGACAACCTTTCCACCTATGACATGTGGGGCCCATTGCCATAGACACAAGACCTAGTCAAACCCAGTCAAAGTCAGTCAAAGTCCACTTTTGACCAGTCAACCCGAGAGGGAATATTCCGGGAATATTCTCGGTTTTCCGATTTATTCAAAATTCAAACTTCGGAAGCTCATAACTTTCTCATCCGAACTCCGTTTGACTCCATTCAAATTTCTAAATTCATCTAAAATCAAGATCTACCTGCCAGTACTAATTTTATAATTTTTGGATTTTATTTATTTTCTGTTATTTATTTATTGCCTCGTTTTGCGTGTAGTCGACGATCCCGCCACGACCGCCGATTCCGCCGCCGAACTTCCCGCGTACGAAGACCTACCCAGGACAGAAGGCAAGTCTCCTTGACGCATTTTGCTCCTATGTTTGCGAAATGATTTAAAATTGTTTTATAAAGTTGCATGGCTATGTTTAATGAAATATGTCAAATATAAGAGCTAGTTATTCCGAAATTGTTGATTCCTTTTTGACATTGTTAATCATATCCATTGTACCCTTAGGACATTATTTACATCATGCTTATGTTTATGTGGTACTCTTTGCTAAGTAGTACGATAGAAATGCTTAGGGCCTTTTCGATAAAAGCAACCCATGGGTGGGATTATTCAAAAAGAATGTTATGAAATGTAATTTGATAATTTTTAGTATGATTTTAGTACTGTTTTCTAAAATAAAAAGAAAAGGAAAATGTTTTGGACTTGGGCGGAAAGGTTTGTCGGGTGGGTGCGGTTGGAGCACGTTTTGTCTTGTGCAAGTACCGCCCCAAGTCATATAAGGACCGACGCTTGTGATTGTCCATTCTAAGCAATACCGTACTACCACATGTCTATAATGGTACGACCTGGCCCACTAATTTGTAGAAGCCTAGTTTAGACTCACCATTCGGTTGAATGTGAATGCCGGACGGAGGCAATGTTGTTTTTCTCACACGGCGCAAGAGGGCTTCGATCAAGGCGGTTGGAACCCTAACAGCGGTGAAACCTCAGCGGGTGGGTCTAACTAGGTAGATACATTGTAACGGCCTTGTCACGATCTCTCTGCCAGCACACCAAAGGAAGTGTGTTAATCCGGAGGCAACAAGAGATGATCGTGTCGTGTGGGTAAAGTTGTACACCTCTGCAGAGTAAAACTATTCAAATAGCCGTGCCTACGGTCAAGGTCAAAGCGAAGAATGCTTTCATATTGTAGACTTTGATTTTGTTTTAAAAACTAAAAAGTGTTTGTTTTGGGGTTCGGGAGTTGTTAGAACTCTCGAATATTGTTTGGCGGAAAGAGCCAACCAGGGGGGATAGAACCTGTTTTACATTTGACGGATGGAGTCACATGATTAACTTTGATCTTTTAACTATTGGCGGATAGAGCCTTTATGTTAGTGATGGTGGTTAGAACCTCACTATAATATTAACTAAGTCAATTATTAAAAAGAATTGTAAAAGATGCTTTGTGAAATTATTTATTTAAGTATGGTTTAATAAAATGTGGCTTTATGCAAATAAACCCTATTAAGCTTCCTTTGGAAAGCCTCACATGATCATACTCTCCCGACTTGCTGAGTACCTCCGTACTCACGTGCTACACGAACATTGTAATCATCATAGAACTTCCAAGATGCCGAGGAAGAGGAGGAGTTCTTCGAGGAGGACTGCCAGGAGGACTAGTCGCGTCGCTTGTCGTCGCCTGTGGCGTTGTGGCGTTCGCTCGTTTTGCTTTTGTTTCCGCTGCTTTGTGTCCGATCGTTGGACCGAGTATTGTAATAAGTGGCCATGTGGCCCATACTTGCATATTTATATTACAACTTTCGTCATGTTCGGCAATGAAGTATCACTGTGACTGTGTGTACTAGCTACTGATCTGGGACTAGTACGGAAATACACAGGAGATTCTGGATAGCCAATCCAGGGTCTCACAGCGGTGGTATCAGAGCCTGGACGACTGTAGGACGTGACCTAGTTAGCATGGCAAAGCCTTAAGGACTTATATTTTATAAAAATATACTTACAAAAGTTTAAGTTCCTTTGCTTCTACCTCCTCTATCTTAGTATCTTGTGCTCATCCTCTCCTTTATTTAAATTTTGGTTACTAATCCTATCTTCTTTCAAAATTTGTAGATGTCGACTTACACCACTTTCGCTTCGTTGGCTGGAGGCTTTTGTGCGGAGCTGTCCTTGATGCTCCAAGAGCTGGAGTTTCCCCACCGGCCTGAGTACCGCTGTACCTCCGTGTCTAGCTTAGGCTATACCACGTGGAAGGTTAGGCTGATGGTGCAGGCCCGAAGTCGCAGCGTGGTGGATGACAGTCCATTCTACTTCACTTCGGAGAGGGTGAAGATGGGTGATGCGATCCAAGATGCGGCGAGACAGGCCATTCTTCATCTCGGCTGCAGCTACAATGACCGACTGGAGGACTCGCCGTACCGTCTGTTTCCGTGCCATGATGAAGGAAGGTACCACAGCAGGTTCCGGAGTACGGAGCAGGAGCAGGACCCAGCGATGGTGCATTTGGGATCGCTCGTCCGAGCCCAGGATGAGGCATACGTCAGCACTACCCATGAACTCCGAGATCTGTATGAGAGGATGGCTGCATCTCGGGAGGAGAACCGTCGGCTCATGGATGAGCTGAGGACCTTGCGTTCACTTCTTCCACCGGCCCCTGTGCAGGCGGCACAGCCCATAGCACCCCCGCCACCAACGGCCGTTCCCGAGGGTCTGCCCAGGAGAGGGTTGACGCCAGATGCGCCGCCAGCCAAGCGTCATCAAGGCATGAAGCTTCGGACGACCGCGCGCAAGTCCGTTCGTCGCCATTCGCCGCCAGGGTTTTCTCTGAGTGCTTTGGCTGCCGCAGGAGGAGCAAGACCTTCGTCAGCAGCTACACCTTCCCGCAGCAGGAGCGAGGAGGAGGAGGACCCGTCCCCGCGCGTCTTCGGCAGTGACGCGAGTTCTTAGATGTTTTCAGTCTGCAGTATCTTAATTTTGTCGCGTTAGAGCGTTGAATAAGTGAGTGTTGGATTGTATCGTGCCCTTAGGCATTTGTGATACAGCCATCCCCAAAACTATTTTGTTTTAATTGAAGTTCAGTGGTTTTCTCTCCTGTTGTGTGCTTTTGTGGTGGTGCTCTTGTGGTTGAGGATGTGGTTTAGTCCCCTGTTGCTTACCTATGCTTCTCCCTCTTTCCTTGTACATGACCGCCTTATGCAGATGGAGAACGTTGGTCGTGGTTGTGGCCGTGGAAGACCCGTAGGCCGTGGCAGAGGCCGTGGACGTGCCCGTGGACCGGTGCACTTTCAGGAGGAAGAATTCGTGGAGCCCCCTCAGCAGCAGGGACAAGAGCAA
The DNA here is from genome assembly GCA_036346355.1 of Rhipidocladum racemiflorum. Lineage (NCBI taxonomy): Eukaryota > Viridiplantae > Streptophyta > Magnoliopsida > Poales > Poaceae > Rhipidocladum > Rhipidocladum racemiflorum. The sequence continues at coordinate 38,946,034 of CM070577.1, read as the reverse complement.
GTTCAACACCCAGCAGCTCAGCATGATCCGCCGCCGCCCCCACCACCAGTTCAGCCGCCGAATATGGAACAAATGATGGCGATGCAGCTTCAAATTCTTCAGGCGTTAGCTCAGAAAGTCCTGAACCAACCTCAAGCTGCTGCAGCACCCACTCCAGTTCCACCGCCCCCGTCCAAGTTTGGGGAGTTCATGAGGACTCGACCCCCGACCTTTGCTGGATCCGGAGACCCGCTGGATGTGGATGACTGGCTCAAGGAAGTTGAGCGCAAACTCCACTTGGCTCAGTGTGATGACACTAAGAGCGTGCATTTCGCTTCCTATCAGCTAAAGGGTACAACAGCCAACTGGTGGGAGAATTACTGTGCCGCCCATGCCGACCCGCAGAATATTCCAAGGAACGAGTTCGTGGAAGCCTTCAGGGCTACCCATATCCCGAGGGGGATCATGGAAATGAAGCGTCGTGAGTTTCACAGGCTTCAACAAGGAAACTTGTCTGTCTCGGAGTACCTGGACCGCTTTACTCAACTGTCCCGCTACGCGACCTCAGATGTCGCCACTGATGAGGCCAAGATTTGGCGATTCATGGAGGGCCTTGACCCTAGCTTGAAGGTTCAGCTGGTGTCGAGCGACTACCCGTCGTTCCAGCACATGGTGTAACACCCCAGCTTCTACTAAGCCCAGAATGTCACCAAACATAGACCATAACACATTTAATACCATAAATTAAAGTAAATTCCAGCAAGTTATCATTTAGAATAATTGAAAATTTTGACAGCATCTCCTTTGTTTTTGCATGAAACTTAACAACATAGCATCATATCAAAATGTAAGACAAACGAGATATCCATACGCAGCGATAAGGATAACTAATCATCAACTAAAACATCAATAAGCATCGATAGCAAAATAATAAGCATCAATTTAAATCTAGGAAGTTAAAACCACTCCCTCCATAGCCCCACATGATACACATGAGGGAGACAACCAAACATACGTACCATACACTAAAGATTATTGTAATGCTTATTGTCATGTCTCCACAACAGTGAAATTGCTAGATTATGATACTACGTGGAGTAGTGTAGCTAAGACCCTTTCCCGCCACGATTTCATGGTACCTAAAGAAAACAAACAACGAAAATACAAGCGTGAGTTCATAACTCAGCGAAGTGTAATACAATGGAAACAGAGTGCAAGACAACAAACCATCAACTTCAATCTTCATAAGCATTACATATCACATCATTACCATTCTCACGCATTACCGACATGGTAAAAACATCATAATCATCTCTTGATCAATATGGTGTTCGCCTCATGAACTCATGAACAATTCAACAACATTCTCATTCATAGTTTCATTCATGCAATGCAATGCACATGTCTTCTGGAATACTCATACCGTATGGTTGAGTGCACACCCGTCGGCATGCACCCTTTTCCCCTTCCATCCCGAAGATGGAGGGTGCCTATCACTCGCTTCCATTCACCGCGGTGGATGGAATCACGATGTAGGTCTTACTCAAAAGTTTAGCCCGGACTAGTCATAACAGCTCTCACCGACCCTACCGGAATAGTTATGACTTATCTCACCTCCAGCCATGAAAATATGCCATGCATGCAAAATGGACAGCCATGTATACACAAATAGAAGTATTGCATAGCAACACATGGCATCTCAACATGTAGGGCCGTATTCGACCATCGACGGTGCCCATTCACAACATAGCATGTAAATCACTTATCCTCATCAAGCATTTTAATCATGGCATGAAGACATCATATCATCGACAATATTTAAAACATGACATAAGGACATCATAACAATTATAACATGTAGTTCATGGCAAGACAACATGTTATCTATCCCAAACACTATCAAGCAATTCTAGCAACACATATAATGTTCAATCCACACAACACACTTGCCTTCAACCGCGGGCAACGGAGTGACGAGAGGTTGAGGGCACTCCCGGAGGCACACCACCTGTAAACACGTGCCACACACTTAATTCGACTCCTCAAAACAGTACCCACTACACCTAATACGCTATATACTCCAAAACCCCGAAATCACAGATTTTTGCCCCGTTCTGGACAGCGGCTTCGAAAAAACATAACTTGAGTTCTAGAACTCCAAATTGCATAAACGAGTACATCCTCGCGTAGCTTAGGAAATTTCCCAACTTTTTCTAGTTATAGGTAAAGACTGATTCGGACTATAAAGTTGTTTAATCTAACGTTGAACACGAACTGTCTCAATCTCGTCACAGATTTGACAGCGCTCGGTAAAACGGCCATATCTCCCAAACGGCTGGGCGGATTTTAACGTGCTTTATATACACGGAAAGATAATGAAATTATCTACAACTTCCTAAAAGTCCGTACGATCAGATTCAATATTTAAATTGGCCAAAACTCCTACCCTAGTTCGGGTCCCCAATCTGCCCGAACCAGAACGCGAATACAACTCTAGTTTTCATTAGATCTAACCCATGGCAGCACCTCCCTTGATCTAAAAACATGAAATTCATCCCTAAAACAGTACCTAGACCCAAACCCAAGGATCACCCATGCCTTACCTCCTCCCGACGAACGACGAACGCCGAGATCTATCCTCCCGAGCCTCCCGAACGTCCTCCTCGCGCTGGAATCGCCGGATCTCCTCGTCACGGGCTTCCCGTTGGAGAGGACAGCGAGGTTGTGTGGTGGGGATCTCCTCTTTGCAGCAAAGGAGGTGGAGAGGAGGAATTGGGGGCGCACCCAAGGGGGGAGGGGAGGAGGCGCCCAAGAGGGAGAGGAGGAGGCGCCCAAGAGAAAATGGGGAATGGGGGAGGGGCGGCTAGGGCAGGGAGGGACGCCCCTAGCCCCCAAAATCCTGCCTCTCCTCCCTCATGGGCCCTAACTTGCTCCCACCAAGGCCCACGACTCACCCCCCTAAGGCCCAAACTCCCTGAAGGCCCAAACTTCCGAAATCGGCCCGGAAACGCGATTAAACCGCATAACGTAAAGTTTTAATCTCCGATTTCATACTTTATAAGGTCACATTCTCTAATTTCACATTTGTTTACGGTGTCTCGGCATTTCGTGGTGTCACACATGGTCAATAAAGCGCTGGTCCAAGAGGATGCCCAGCGTCAGCTGGCTGAATCACGCAAGAGGAATATGCAGTTTCAGAGTCAGCGTGGTGCCGGCAGTTTGAGGCCCCGCACCTTCCAAAGAAGAAGAACCCAAAGAGGCCCAGCCGCCAGTGCCCCTAGGACCCCAATGTCTACCCTGCGCCCCACTGGACAAGCCCCTGCCGGCAATGCAGGAGCTCAAGCTTAGAAGAGCGGGACTGCTATGGCAGGAGTGCAGTGCTTCAACTGCCGAGAGATGGGGTACTACGCCAACAACTGCCCAAAGAAGCGTCAGGCCGTCACCCCGGTGAGGTTCAACCTGGGATCGACGCCAGCCCGCGCGCCTGCGCCGGCTCAAGGAAGAGGAACTCCGTAGACTCCGCGCACGCCAAGGACTGCAGGAAGAGGGCGTGTGAACCATATCACCGCTGAAGAGGCTCAGGATGCGCCAGACGTGGTTTATGGTAAGTTCCATGTGAACTCGGTACCTGCTTCAGTTCTGTTTAATTCTGGTGCAACCCATTCTTTTATATCAGAGTACTTGGTTAAAAAGCATAACTGGAACACCATACAGTTAAGAAACCCTTTGCTAGTGCAATCCCCTGGAAAAGAACTAAGAACAACTACTGTCTGTCCGAAAATGGATATAGTAATAAAAGGGGTAAAGTTCCTAGCGAACTTAATACTGTTGGATACTAAGGGTATAGAAGTAATCCTTGGAATGGATTGGTTAACCAAGTACAAGGGTCAGATAGACTGTGCTAGTAGAGCTATATCGCTTACCAGCCCTGAGGGGATTAGAGTGGAGTTCTTATCTAATCTTTCCTCTAAGGGGGGTAGCACCCTAAACCGCCTGAAGGGTACGTCATTGGAGAATGTACCGATCGTTAATGAGTACCCGGATGTGTTCCCGGACGAGTTGCCTGGAATGCCGCCAGATCGAGATGTGGAGTTTGTGATTGAGATTGTACCTGGTACCGCTCCAATCTCAAAAAGGCCTTAACGGTTGCCTTCTAATGAACTGGTCGAGATGAAGAAGCAGATTGAGGAATTGCAAGCCAAAGGATTCATTCAACCCAGTTCGTCACCTTGGGGATCGCCGGTGATCTTCGTTACCAAGAAGGACGGTAGTCTGAGGATGTGCATAGACTACAGGTCTTTGAATGAGGTCACGATCAAGAATAAGTACCCATTACCTCAGATAGATCTGTTTAATCAGTTGAAGGGAGCTCAAGTCTTCTCCAAGATAGATTTGAGATCGGGATATCACCAGTTGAAGATAAGAAAGGAAGATATTCCGAAAACAGCCTTCACCACCAGATATGGACTGTACGAGTTCACGGTCATGTCTTTTGGGTTAACCAATGCTCCATCTTATTTCATGAATCTGATGAATAAGGTGTTTATGGAGTATTTAGACAAGTTCGTCGTAGTCTTCATCGATGACATTCTTGTCTATTCCAAGAGCAGAAAAGAGCATGAAGACCACCTGCCAATAGTCTTGGAAACACTAAGAGAGCATCAGCTGTATGCCAAGTTTAGCAAGTGTGACTTCTGGTTGAAGGAAGTATCTTTCCTGGGTCATATCAATTCTGCTGCAGGAGTAGCAGTAGATCCAGCGAAAGTGAGAGATGTTTTGGATTGGACACAACCCAAGTCAGTCCCGGAGATCCGAAGTTTTCTTGGATTAGCTGGTTATTATCGGAGATTCATTGAAGGTTTCTCGAAGATAGCCAGACCTCTTACTCAGCTTCTGAAAAAGGAAAAGAAGTTTGAATGGACTAAAGCCTGCGAGCAGAGTTTTCAGGAGTTGAAAAAGAGATTAACCTCAGCCCCAGTGCTTGTGTTGCCGGATATTCACAAGGACTTTGAAGTGTATTGTGATGCTTCGAAGCAGGGTCTTGGATGTGTTTTGATGCAAGAAGGAAAGGTAATAGCCTATGCTTCAAGACAACTGCGACCTCATGAAGAAAACTATCCTATTCATGACTTGGAGTTAGCCGCAGTTGTGCATGCGCTCAAGATATGGAGGCATTACTTGATCGGCAATAGATGTGAGATCTATACGGATCATAAAAGCCTGAAGTATATCTTCACTCAGCCTGATCTCAACCTGAGGCAGAGAAGATGGTTGGAGTTGGTGAAAGATTATAATGTGGGAATTCATTATCACCCTGGAAAAGCGAACGTTGTTGCGGATGCTTTGAGCAGGAAAGCTCACTGCAACAATGTGATAGTACAACAACGCCAACCAGTGCTTCATGAGGAGTTTCGGCGTCTTAACCTGAAATTAGTAAAGGAAGGTTGCATTTACAATTTGGAAGTAAAGTCAACCTTGGAAGATCAGATTAGGGAGGCTCAGAAGAACGATAAAGGTATGGCGGACCTAAAAGAAGGTCTAAAGAAAGGAAAACACCCCGGATTTTCAGAAGATGACCAAGGTACTGTTTGGTTTGGGAAAAGAATGGTGGTCCCTAACCAAGAAGAAATCAAAAATGTGATTTTGAAGGAGGCTCACGATTCAGTGTATTCTATTCACCCAGGAGGCACCAAAATGTATGCTGAGTTGAAAGAGAAGTATTGGTGGTCCAATATGAAGAAGGAAGTTGCTGATTTTGTGGCACGCTGTGACGTGTGCCAGTTGGTAAAAGCGGAGCATCAGAGACCAGCCGGTCTGTTGCAGCCGTTGCAAGTGCCGGTTTGGAAATGGGAAGAAATTGGAATGGATTTTATAACTGGATTACCCAAAACTAAATTCGGTTATGATTCCATCTGGGTTATTGTGGATCGATTGACCAAAGTGGCCCACTTTATCCCGATAAAGACGACTTATTCTGGAGATAAGCTTGCTGAATTGTATATGGCCAAGATTGTGTGTTTACACGTTGTGCCAAAGAAGATTGTGTCTGATCAAGGTTCCCAGTTCACCTCGCGGTTTTGGCAGAAATTGCATGAGGTATTGGGCACAAACCTGAATTTCAGTACTGCATATCATCCCCAGACGGATGGCCAGACCGAAAGGATCAACCAGATCTTAGAGGATATGTTGAGAGCTTGTGCTCTAACATATAAAGGCTCCTGGGATCAGAATTTGCCCTATGCAGAGTTTTCCTATAACAACAGTTATCAAGCCAGTCTGAAGATGGCACCTTTTGAAGCTCTGTATGGAAGAAAGTGCAGGACACCACTGTATTGGAAAGAAACCGAAGGAGGGCAAATCATTGGGCCTGATGTTCTGAAAGAAGCCGAAGAACAAGTCAGACAGATCCGTGCAAATCTGAAGACAGCTCAGTCAAGACAGAAGAGTTATGCGGACAATCGTCGACGGGAATTAAGCTTTGTACCAGGAGATCATGTGTACTTGAAGGTATCCCCATTGAAAGGAATGAAGCGGTTCCGCGTCAGTGGAAAGTTAGCACCCCGCTATATCGGACCATTCAAGGTGATTGCCCGAAAAGGAGAAGTTGCGTATAAGTTGGAGTTGCCGCCACAGCTGTCAGGGGTACATGATGTCTTTCATGTGTCCCAGCTGAAGAAGTGTCTCCGAGTACCCGAGCATCAGATGCCGTTGGAAGAAATGGAACTGAAAGAAGACTTGTCTTACCCGGAGTATCCAGTCAAGATTTTGGATGAAGCCGAGCGTCGGACGCGAAGCCGAGTGATCAAGTTCTGCAAGGTTCAGTGGAGCAACCATTCTGAGAAGGAAGCTACCTGGGAGCGTGAAGAGGATCTTCGAGCAGATTTCCTACCCTCTTTCTTTCTTCGTCTGAATCACGGGGACAAGATTCTCTCTAAGGGGGGTAGGTTTGTAACATCCTCATTTTGGCTTTCTGGAGAAAAACCTAATTTAAATAAAGTAAATTCAAAATTGGGAGTTTTATTGGTGTTTATATTAACCTGGCATCCATTCCTATCCGAAATCGGGAATTAATTCCCTCCCGGGCGAAAAATCGGATTTTCTAGTCCCGCCGGTACCCGAAAATTCACCCGTGTCCAAAAATGCTCCAAAAATCTCCAAACCACTTCTAAAATTTCCCAAATATTCCGAAATGATTTTAGGAATCATCCCCCGGACTTTTGGACCTCCGTTCCTATTTTATCTCGCGCGGCTTTTGTTTAATGCCTGCGATTCGCGCCCGAATATCCAATTCCACAAAAATCATCCAAATTCAACCAAACCAATTCCATTGAGTCCCAAATAATCTAAAATGGCTCTAGGAATTTTTTCGAAATTTTTAGGCCATTTTTCCTTATTTTTCTCTAGGGCGGTTCATTCGCGTATTAGCCGGCCAACCGCGAGCTGCCACGTGGCAATGTTACAGTGCTTTCTTCAACCTTTGGTTGTCTTGTACGATGGAGTATCCCAGGAGAAAGAACAGAGCCTTCTCATTCAAGCTACCATGGATTCAAACACTCATATCTCCCTCTCTAATGCTTCAAATCGCGAACCGTCGGATCCGTTGGAATCACGACGGACTCCTCTTTCCATCCATGGGGTTAATGCACCCTAAATCACGCTGGAATTTGAACAATCTTTCCAAAACCGAAAATCATCATTATGGAATTAATTCGTCAGTTTCTAATCCGTTTCGCGCATCTCGGCCTCTCAAATCTCCGTGAGGGAGTCCCCTTTCCAGAACACTCACCCTCCATTTGCCTCTCATTGTCGTTTCCCCGGAGGATCAAGAAAACCGACGAAAGCTTGGTGTTCTTCGTGTTCTTCGGATTTTGGATCATATCTTCCACTCCGGTGGATCATTCTTCCTCCCGTTCGTTTCTTTGTGTTCGTATGGGAGTCTAGATTCTAATTTATCTTCTAATTTTAGGATTTCTCAAGGTTTGGCGATGAATTTCGAAGATTTTTTGCTTCGGCCGAACCTCCGTTCTTCGTCGATTTCTCCGATTCTGGTGAGTTTTGGTTCAATCCCTTCCTCCTAGATGTCCCTAAGGATGTTATCTAGAGGTTCTAGGTTTTTGTTTGAATCAATTCCATGCAAATTTGGTAGAGAAATCAAGTTTTTGGGGAAGAACTTGTCTCTGTTTATTTTGGGAGGCTACTGTGTTTTGGTGGCCATGTGAGCCAAGGCCACTGGCCGGCCGCTCGCCACGCCGCTGGCTCGCCGCGCCGCCGCTTCGCGACGCTGCCGCCGGCCGCCGCCGCCCGCCGCTCGGCCGCCAGACACCGTCGCTTGGCCATTGCCGCCACCTTCGCCACCGGCGATCGCCGCCACTGCCGCCCCTCCGTGAGCCCCTTCCCCTAGCCTCCATCCCCTCCGTCCCAAGCTCCCTAGCCATTCATGGTTGCCATGAAGCCCAAGCTAGAAGACAACCTTTCCACCTATGACATGTGGGGCCCATTGCCATAGACACAAGACCTAGTCAAACCCAGTCAAAGTCAGTCAAAGTCCACTTTTGACCAGTCAACCCGAGAGGGAATATTCTTGGTTTTCCGATTTATTCAAAATTCAAACTTCGGAAGCTCATAACTTTCTCATCCGAACTCCGTTTGACTCCATTCAAATTTCTAAATTCATCTAAAATAAAGATCTACCTGCTAGTACTAATTTTATAATTTTTGGATTTTATTTATTTTCTGTTATTTATTTATTGCCTAGTTTTGCGTGTAGTCGACGATCCCGCCACGACCGCCGATTTCGCCGCCGAACTTCCCGCGTACGAAGACCTACCTGGGACAGAAGGCAAGTCTCCTTGACGCATTTTGCTCCTATGTTTGCGAAATGATTTAAAATTGTTTATAAAGTTGCATGGCTATGTTTAATGAAATATGTCAAATATAAGAGCTAGTTATTACGAAATTGTTGATTCCTCCTTGACATTGTTAATCATATCCATTGTACCCTTAGGACATTGTTTACACCATGCTTATGTTTATGTGGTACCCTTTGCTAAGTAGTACGGTAGAAATGCTTAGGGCCTTTTCGATAAAAGCAACCCATGGGTGGGATTATTCAAAAAGAATGTTATCAAATGTGATTTGATGATTATTAGTATGATTTTAGTACTGTTTTCTAAAATAAAAAGAAAAGGAAAATGTTTTGGACTTGGGCGGAAAGGTTTGTCGGGTGGGTGCGGTTGGAGCACGTTTTGTCTTGTGCAAGTACCGCCCCAAGTCATATAAGGACCGACGCTTGTGATTGTCCATTCTAAGCAATACCGTACTACCACATGTCTATAATGGTATGACCTGGCCCACTAATTTGTAGAAGCCTAGTTTAGACTCACCATTCGGTTGAATGTGAATGCCGGATGGAGGCAATGTTGTTTTTCTCACACGGCGCAAAAGGGGGCTTCTGTACTGGGCGGTTGGAACCCTAACAGCGGTGAAACCTCAGCGGGTGGGTCTAGCTAGGTAGATACATTGTAACGGCCTTGTCACGATCTCTCTGCCGGCACACCAAAGGAAGTGTGTTAATCCGGAGGCAATAAGAGATGATCGTGTCGTGTGGGTAAAGTTGTACACCTCTGCAGAGTAAAACTATTCGAATAGCTGTGCCTACGGTCAAGGGCAAAGCGAAGAATGCTTTCATATTGGTAGACTTTGATTTTGTTTTAAAAACTGAAAAGTGTTTGTTTTGGGGTTCGAGAGTGGTTAGAACTCTCAAATGTTGTTTGGCGGAAAGAGCCAACCAGGGGGATAGAACCTGTTTTGCATTTGACGGATGGAGTCACATGATTAACTTTGATCTTTTAACTATTGGCGGATAGAGCCTTTATGTTAGTGATGGTGGTTATAACCTCACTATAATATTAACTAAGTCAATTATTAAAAAGAATTGTAAAAGATGCTTTGTGAAATTATTTATTTAAGTATGGTTTAATAAAATGTGGCTTTATGCAAATAAACCCTATTAAGCTTCCTTTGGAAAGCCTCACATGATCATACTCTCCCAACTTGCTGAGTACCTCCGTACTCACGTGCTACACCAACATTGTAATCATTAGAGAATTTCCAAGATGCCGAGGAAGAGGAGGAGTTCTTCGAGGAGGACTGCCAGGAGGACTAGTCGCGTCGCTTGTCGTCGCCTGTGGTGTTGTGGCGTTCGCTCGTTTTGCTTTTGTTTCCGCTGCTTTGTGTCCGGTCGTTGGACCGAGTATTGTAATAAGTGGCCATGTGGCCCATACTTGCATATTTATATTACAACTTTCGTCATGTTCGGCAATGAAGTATCACTGTGACTGTGTGTACTAGCTACTGATCTGGGACTAGTACGGAAATACACAGGAGATTCTCGATAGCCGATCCGGGGTCTCACAGTAGTGAAGATGACGGTAATTCGCTGACAATTGTCCTGTCATGAGCAATTGTCTTAGCTAGTGGTCTATGGGTATGAGGTTTACCTGGGAGAGGATGGAATGACATGTTAGCGTGATTGTGTATTGGAAAGGCAAATGTGCCTTAATGAGTTATTTCTTTCGATGGCATTTCTCGGGAATGTAGAGAGGTTGTTAAACGAAATGTGACTCGCTTTGATTGTGTCATGTTGATTTTAATGAAATGTGGTAGTCAGGTTGGTTGTGATAGTAGTGTGAAGTGTTTGTCATGAGGATTTGGGCGTATTAGTTTGATGGAGCCCTTTAGTGGGTGAAATCGCGGATTCCGGTTGGGGAATTGGAAGGGAAGGTGGAACCGTGAGAGGCTGCACTTAGTTGAGCTAAGTAACTCTTTCTCGCTAAGTGTTGATTTTAGAAGTTTGTTTGTCGTTCTTTTGGTTTGAGTTTTTGTGTGGTTGTCTTGTGTTGCAAAGAAGTTTTCAGTCCCTTGGGAACTTTGTCTTTTTCTTGGCGTTCTTCGGATTCGAGGTCGAATCCTGTTAAGGGGGAGAGAATGTGACATCACGAGATGTGACATTATGGAAAGTGACATTATGGAATGTGACTTTATAGATTACGGCTTTTTGGTACGACTTTATATCGTAGTTTGGGCCGTTTTTCGGGTGTTTGGGATTTTCCAGGGGAGTTTGGGCCTTGGGGGACCTTCTTGGGCCTTAGGTGGAGGCTTCTTGGCCCATGAGGAGGAGGAGGAGGGCAGCACCCTGCCCCCTTGCCCCCTAACCCTAGGCCCCCCTCCTTTCCCCTCCCACAACCCCCATAGCCACCACCCCCTTCCCAAGCCCTAGCCGCACGACTCCCCTCCCATACGCCACCCCTCCCTCTCCTCCCCACCCCTAGGTGACCCTAGCTCCACCTCCCCATAGCCTCTCCGATCTCGCTATCTGGGAGATCTTCGTCTAAGGAGATCCGGCGTTTTCGCCGTTTTTGGCGTCCCTGGTGATCAGCGGGAAGATCGGGCGTCTCGCTAAGAAAAGGTAAGCCCCGGGGATCTTGGTTTTATGGTGTAGGTGCTGGTTAGATGGTGAATTCCATGGTTAATTTTGGTGTTTAGGTGCTGTTCCTAGATGGGATTAGAATAATTGCAAATCTGCCCAAAGTTGTGTTCTCGGGCAGACTAGGCGCTTGAGTTTAGGGCTCGGTTTTGGCAATTTTAGATGTGTGTCCTGATTGGCCGGCTGTTATGAAAGTTGTAGGTAATTCAATTATCTTTCATTGGACACCAAGAACACTAAACTCCATTTAGCCGTTTAAAATTTATGACTATTTTACCGAACATTGTCAAAACTGTGACGTGATTGGGACAGATCGTGTTCAACTGTAGATTAGACAATTTTAGATGCCGATTCAGTCTTCGCAAATACTTAGGAAAAGTTGTAAAAATTTCCTAAGCTTTGAGAAAATGTATTCATTTACTTGATTTGAAGTTGTAGAACTCAAGTTATGGTCATTGGAGCGCTGCTATCCCGGTTGGACAGAGAGCTTTTTTTTATTTTGGGAGTGGGTTGCGAAGTCGATGTAGATGAGAGTTCTTGTACTGCATTGTGGGCATATTTTGAGTGTATTATACCTATGTGCAGGTGGTGTGACCCGGGAGTGACCTCATCATCTCACCACTCCGTCTCGCGTGGTGGAAGGCAAGTGTATTGCGATGGTTTGGCTTTGAGTGGTTATTATACTTGCATAGGTGCAATATGAATACATGATGTGTTAACTTGCCATGCTTGTTATTTGCTTATGATATAATGAGCATGATTACATACTGGCTATGAAATTTTCATATTAAGTATTTATGCAAGTTCCTACATGTTCATGACATATGTGCATTCATAATGGAAGAGGCGACCCATTCTGATGCGGGCCTCTATGTTCACATGTTGTGAACACGAAAGACCTACCTCATAGTCCCATCCATGGTTGTGTATGGGAGCGAGTCAGTAAGAGTAGGCACCCTCCGTCTACGGGATGGAAGGGGAAAGAGGGTGCACACTGACGGATGTGCACTCGGCAATACCGGTATGCGCTAATGAATGAGACATGTGCATTGCATTGCATTGCATTGCATGAATGAGAATGAGTATGAGATGATTATGAAGATGAATAGTGAATTGCGTATGATGATGTGTCATGATATATAATAGTGATGCTATTGAATATTGTTGTTTCTCTATTCCATTGCAGTACACTTTGCTGAGTGATGAACTCACTCTTGTTGTTTTATGTTGTTTTTAGGTCTTATGAACTCGGCATGCGGGAAAGGGAGATAGCGTCACATATACACTTAGACTCATTCACTTGGACAACTACACAGTCTCATTCGTAGTTGTGATGATTAATTTTATTGCGCTAGAACTTGGATTATGCCTTAATGTGTGCTCGGTTTTATCGTTCACTTCGTTTTAGTCATTAAACGTTTAAATTCATTAATTGGTCTTAAATTGTTGTTGTACTTCATGCTATTGCTATTTTAGATGTCATCCATTATGTTAGTGCTTGTGATATTATTACTGTTGCTTCAACCCATGGAATTACAAAGGAGATGCTGCTGAAATTTCGGTTAAAGCATTTACGCCCTTACTGTAATTTGTTCTTAATCTTGGTATTTAGTTTCTATTTCTAATATGTTTGGTGACATCTAGGGCATACTAGATGCCGGGGTGTTATAGCTCGGGCGCGGCGGAGACAGCTAGACGGCGGCGGAATCGAGCAAAAACAATGGTTGCGCTCTTCTTCAATTTCGGTGAGCTATTGCGGCGAGGCTACAACGGTTGGGGCTTGGTGACCTAGGGCAAAATGTGCTCACGAGAGAGGAGAGCACGTTGGTGGCAGCGGCGCATTAAATAGGGATCTCGACGTCCCTGAATCTCGTGGAAACCGAGGTCCACTTGTGCGTGGCGGCGAAATCCGGCGACATCTCGGACTGGGCGACGTGGCGCAATCTCGACCGTTAAAAATTATGGAAAATACTTTGAGACATTTTGGACTCAAATAAAATTTTTCCAACAAAATTTTATCTGAAACTTTTAAATATTTAAATAACTCAAAAAGGAATACATTCAAATTAAATCCAAATAAATTCTAGAAAATTCCAAAATTTCAATTAACTCAATAAACTAAATCTCGACCCCGAGATTCAGGGCTAACTAAGGAATAGGTTTGGGAACTCTTTCTTCAAGTCTTCTTCGCGCTCCCAAGTCGCTTCACTCTCGCCTTGGTTGCTCACTGGACTCTGCAGAAACAGGTTGACTTGTTTCTCGTTTCTCGATCCATTGTGTCCAAAATCTTTACAGGGTGCTCCTTGTAGGTCAAATCTTCTTGTAGCTCGATCGCCTCCAAAAGCGTCTGTTCCTATGGCACTCGCAGACACTTTTTTAGTCGTGACACATGGAACACATCATGCACTCTCGCCAATGACTACAGCAACTCCAACTAATAAGCAACTTCACCTCTACGGCTCAAGATCTTGAATGGTCCAACATATCGCGGTGCGAGTTTCCCTTTGGCATGCAATCTCTTAACTCCCTTGAGAGGTGTAAATCTGAGGTATACGAAATCTTCAGGTTCAAAGCTCAGCTCTCGGCAACGGTTATCAGCGTAACTCTGTTGTCATGACTGAGGTATTTTCAATCTCTCCAGGATCATGGCAATCTGCTCTTCGGCTTCTTGGAGAATGTCTGGTCCGAAGACATGGCACTCACCTGTCTCATTCCAATTTAATGGTGTTCGACAGGGTCGACCATACAATGCTTCAAAGGGCGACATCAGTAAACTGGCTTAGTAACTATTGTTGTAGCTAAACTCGGTGTACGGCAAACACTTGTCCCACGAGGTAGCGTAAGCCAACACACAAGCTCTCAGCATGTCCTCCAGAATCTAATTAACTCTTTCAGTCTGTCCATCTGTCTGCGGATGATATGCTGTACTGAAGTTCAAACGGGTCCCCATGGCTTCATGCAGTTTATTCTAGAATCTTGAGGTAAACTGGGTACCTCTGTCCGATACGATCTTCTTCGACACTCCATGCAAACAGACAATCCCTGACATATATAGCGTCGTTAAGCGGTCTCCAGAATAAGTGGTCTTCACGGGTATAAAATGAGCTACTTTGGTCAAACGATCCACTATGACCCATATGAAATCATATCCACCTTGAGTTTTAGGCAAACCGGTAATGATGTCCATTCCAATTTACTCCCACTTCCACTCAGGTATCTTCAACGGCTACATCAAATCACCTGGCCTCTGATGCATGGCTTTAACTCTTTGACATATATCGTATAAAGCAGCATGCTCGACAACCTCACGCTTCATGCTTGGCCACCAAAATCTCTCCTTCAGGTCTTGATACATCTTGGCACTTCTCGGGTGAATCGAGTACTTGGAATCGTGAGCTTCCTCCAGAATCAACTGTTTCAGCTCTTTTTTGTTTAGCACATAGATGCGATCTTTAATCCACAACGTACCCTGATCATCCAGCTTGAAGTCCTTAGCCTTGCTTTCATCCATCTTGGACTTAATTCTCCTTATCTTATCATCCTCCTTCTGACCTTCCCTGATCTAGTCTTCCAATGTAGGCTTTACTTCCAAGGCAGCTAAGAATCCTTCTGGTACCACTTCCAACTTCATCTTCTGAAAATTCTTGCAAAACTCAGCTTAACTCTCTTCTATCAGCATATTCACGGTGTGGCTCTTCCGACTCAAAGCATCGGCTACTACATTAGCCTTGTCGGGATGGTAATGGATTCCGTCATTATAGTCCTTCATCAATTCCAACCATCTCCTTGCCTCATATTAAGATTTGACTGGGTGAATATATACTTAAGACTCTTATAATCCGTATACACTTCACATCTGTTTCCAACAAGGTAATGACGTCACAACTTCAGAGCATGCACTACGGTAGCTAACTCTAAGTCATGCGTTGGGTAATTCTCCTCATGCGGCCTTAACTATCTTGATGCATAAGCAACTACCTTCCGTTTTGCATCAACACATATCCAAGTCCTTGGCGCGATGCATCACAGTAAATATCAAAGCTCTGGTGCACATTCGGTAGAACTAACACTGGCTGTAGGCTCCTGGATCGGCTATCCGGAGTCCTCTGTGTATTTCTGTACTAGTCTCAGATCAGTAGCTAGTACACACAGTCAAAAGTGATGAATCAACAACCATATCACGAATACAAATAACTAAATAAGAATAATACCAAATAAAAGCAAAGACCTTAAGGTCAAGGTTTACCATTACGGCCTGAACAGGCTGAACAACTTGAACAACCGCAGCGGAAGACGAAAACACCAAAGCGACCCATCCAAATGCCCACAGGCAATCGAGTGGGGAGCGCACCCTAGTCGTTGGAAATCTTGAACAGCTTCTTTCACTTCTGAGATAGGATTAGAATGTAGCACGTGAGTACATAAAGTACTCAGTAAGTCTGGGAAATTATGCACAATGTAGGCTATCCAAAGATGGCTTAATATGGTTCTTTTGCATAAAGCCAAGTTTCATCAAATCATACTTGTTAATAATTTTTACAAATCACATTTGAGCAATTCTTTTTAATAATTGAATTATGTAATATTGTAGTGAAGGTTCTAACCACCACTCACTAATATACAGGCTCTATCCGCCACATCTCAAAAAGATCAAGGTTCAATCCATTCACATGGCTCTAACTGCCACAGTTCACAAAATCAGGTTCCTTCCACCTACCTGGCTTTAGCCGCCAGAAGCACACCCGAGAGTTCTAACCGCTCCCGGATCCCAAAACGAAACATTGTTTAGTTTGAAACCAAAAACCAAAGTCTACCAATATGAAAGCATTCAGCAAGCTTTGCCTTTGACCGTAGGCACGGCTATTCGAATAGTTTTAACTCTGCAGAGGTTGTACAACTTTACCCACAGGACATGATATTCCCTTGATGCCATGCAATTAGCACACTTCCTTGGGTGTGCCGGCAGGGATATCATGACAAGGCCTTTACAATGTATCTACCTAACTTGACCCACCCGCTGAGGTTTCACCGCTGTTAGGGTTCTATCCGCCCAGTACAGAAGCCCCCTCTTGCGCCGTGTGAGAAAAACAACAACAACAACAACAATGCCTCCTTCCGGCTCTCACATTCCACCGAGTGGTGAGTCTAAGTCAGGTTTCTACAAATTAGTTAGCCAGGTCGTGCCCACTTTGACATGTGGTTGTACGGTTATGCTTAGAATGGAGACAATCATAAGCGTCGGTCCTTAACTGAATTGGGGCGGTACTTGCGCAATGAAAGCTAGCACTCCTTCCGCGCCCACCAGACAAACCATTCCGCCCCTGTCCAAAACCATTTTTCATTTTATTTTTATTTTGTAAAACAGTATTAAAATCATAATAATATCTTTCAAACCACATTTGAAATCAGTCTTTTTGAGTAATCCCACCCATGGGTTGTTTTCATCGATAAAGATCCTAAGCAATTCTACCGTACTACATAGCAAAGGGTACCATATAAGCATAGGCATGGTATAGACAAGGTCCTAGGGTTACAATGGATATGATTAACAATGTCAAGGAGGAATCAACAATTTCGGATTAACTATCACTTATATTTGACATATTTCGTTAAAAATAGCCATGCAACTTTATAAACAGATTAAAAGCATTTCATAAACACGGGATCAAAATGCATCAAGGGACTTGCCTTCTGTCGCGGTGGAGGTGTTGAACTCGGAAAACTCGGCGGCGGAATCGGCGGTCGCGGTGGGATCGTCGACTACACGCAAATCGAGGCAAATAAATAAATAAAATCCAAAAATTATAAAAATAATACTGGCAGGTAGATCTTGATTTTAGATGAATTTAGACATTTGAATGGAGTCAAACGGAGTTCAGACGGAGAAGTTATGAGCTTCCGAAGTTTGAATTTTAAATAAATTGGAAAATCGGGAATATTCTCGGAATATTCCTTCTCTGGTTGACTGGTCAAACGTGGACTTGGACTTTGACTGGGTTTTGACTCTATGGCAAGTGGGGCCCATGTGTCATTGAGTGGGGTTGTCTTCAACCTTGAGAAAGGCCATGGGAGCCATGGAGGTGAGAGGGAGCTTGAGGAGGAGTGAGGGGGGCGGCCGGCGAGAGGGGGGCGGCGGCGGTGGCCGGGCCGGCTGGCCGGGCCGAAGCGGCGGGGCGACAGCTGTCACATGGTGGAGGGCGCGTCCGGCCACGGCGGCGGCAAGACGGGC
This sequence comes from Rhipidocladum racemiflorum, assembly GCA_036346355.1. Taxonomy (NCBI): domain Eukaryota; kingdom Viridiplantae; phylum Streptophyta; class Magnoliopsida; order Poales; family Poaceae; genus Rhipidocladum; species Rhipidocladum racemiflorum. The sequence goes on along the minus strand of CM070577.1, from coordinate 38,928,341 downwards.
GGCGACGGCGGCGGCCACCGACGGCGGCACAGGCTCAAGCACAGGAGCAAAGCTCCATGGCTACTAAAACAGAGAGCAAAACCCACACACCAAGAAGCTAATACCTCCTAAAAAATCTAATTTCTTTCTCATTTTTGCATGGAATTGAGTCAAACAAAAACCTAGAACCTCTAGATTACATCCTTAGGAACCTATAAGAGGAACGAATTGAGCCAAACCTCACCGGAGATGATGAATTTCGCGAAGAACGGAGCTCCGGTCGGATGAACAAAAACTTGAAATTCGTCGCCAACTCTTGATCAAACCTAAAATTGATGATTGGGTTAGAACCTAGACTCATCCACGGTCACAAAGAACCAAGTGGCATGAAGAATAGCTCATTGGAGAAGAATCTACAAGCATGAACTTGAAGAACACCGAAAAAGTGTGACACGGCTTCGGTTTTCTTGATCTCACGGGCACATGCGTGGAATAGAGGGAAAGGGGAGCACACTCCCGGAACGGCGATACTTATACGGAGTGAATGGAGGTGGTGGTGCGGCGTTTGGATGAGAAACAGCCGAGATAATGGCATTTGAACGGTTTTCGGTTTTTCTTGAATGGGGCCGTTTCCGGCGAGAGTAGTGGCTAATCAAGGCGGGGAATGGCAAGAGCTCGCCGTTGCGGATCCAATGCAACCGACCGTTCGCGTTTTGGAGTTGAAATGAGGGAGTTATGAGCATTGGAAGCTTGCCCTAGCCATTGGAGCACTTTGCAAGCTCTCTGTCATTTCTCCTTTGGCTGGAGGTTGAAGAAGCCACTATTCCCTTGCAACGTGTCGCTTCCTTATTGGTCCTCCTTTACGCAAACAATTCGCCCTAGAGAAATATAAGGAAAAATGGCCTAAAAATTCCGGAAAAATTCCTAGAGCCATTTTAGAACATTTGGGACCCAATAAAATTGGTTCCACTGAATTTGGATGATTTTTGTGGAATTGAATATTCGGGCGCGGATCGCAGGCATTTAACAAAAGCCGCGCGAGATAAAATAGGAACGGAGGTCCAAAAATCCGGGGAATGATTCCTAAAATCATTTTGGAATATTTGGAACATTTTAGAAGTGGTTTGGGGATTTTTGGAGTATTTTTGTACTCGGGTGAAATTTCGGGTACCGGCGGGAACTGGCAAATCCGATTTTTCGCCCGGAAGGGAATTAAATCCCGATTTTGGAAGGGAATGGATGTCAGGTTAATATAAACACCAATGAAACTCCAATTTTTGAATTTACTTTATTTAAATTAGGTTTTTCTCCAGAAAGCGAAAACTAGGGTGTTACACTGGCGTTGATGTTAATCGCTTCTTCAATTCTTGAAAGTTCTTCTCGCACTCCAGCGTCCATGCAAACTTCTTCTCCTTCTTTAACAATTGCGTAAGTGGTCTAGCAATCATTAAGAATTCTTCAATGAATCGACGGTAGTATCCCGCCATTCCAAGAAAACTGTGAATCTGAGTAACCGTCTTCGGTTGCTCCCAATGCAAGACTGCCTCTACTTTACTCGGGTCAACTGCAACTCCCTCGGCAGTCATCACGTGTCCAAGAAACTCAACTTTATTCTTCCAAAAGTCGCATTTGCTAAACTTAGCAAATAATTGTTGCTCTCACAATTTCTCAAGAACTAGCCTCACGTGCTCGACGTGTTCTTCTCTCGTCTTGGAGTAAATAAGAATGTCATCTATGAACACGACAACAAACTTATCCAAGTATTGCATGAAAACTTTATTCATCAAGTTCATGAAATAAGCAGGTGCATTCGTCAGACCAAAGGACATTACTGTAAACTCATAATGTCCGTATCTTAATGAAAATGTAGTCTTTGGTACATCTTCTGATCGGATCTTCAACTGATGATACCCTGATCTCAAGTCAATCTTGGAGAAAACTCCAGCTCCTCTTAACTGATCAAATAAGTCATCGATCCTGGGCAACGGGTACTTATTCTTTATCGTCACGTCGTTGAGTGCACGATAATCAATACACATCCGAAAACTCCCATCCTTCTTCTTGATGAACAGAACTGGCGCTCCCCACGGTGATGAACTAAGTCTGATAAATCCTTTCTCCAACAGCTCCTCGATCTATTTCTTCATCTCCACCAACTCATCGGTAGACATCCAATAGGGTCTCATGGCTATTGGGGCTGTACCGGGTACTAACTCAATCACAAACTCAACGTCTCTATCTGGCGGCATACCGGGTAAATCTTCAGGAAAAACATCCGGGCACTCGCTGACCACTGGTACATCTTCAATGCTGACTGCCTTCACACTGTTGACCATCAATTGTACATCTCGAACGACAGTTGCTTGAAACTCAACTCTTCTACCATCTGAGCTTTTGTCGGGACCCGAATTTGCAAATCTGGACCCTCTGTGTATTCCACACTAGTCTAGGATCACGCTAGTGCACACAGTCTCAACATCGATAAATATCACAATCATACACATCAATAGTAGTAAAGTACTTGAATTAAAATAACCAAACTGGTTGCTCGACCTTATGGTCAAGTTACAAGAGTATGCCACACAGGGCGAAAACTTATTTAGGAAATAACTTTAGCGGAATAAAAGTATCAACGTGGCACCATCCAATATACCATAAGCAACTGACTGGGCTCGCTCCCTAGGTAGACTGCTCCTCCTAAAGTTCTTCCTCCAAAGCCGGCGTCGCTTCTCCTTCAACTGATGTTGTTTTGTGGCAAGGGTGAGTACTTTGAAGGGAATATGCCCGAGAGGCAATAATAAATTGTTTATTATCTTATTCCATGTTTATAATAGATGTTTATTTCTCATGCTAAAATTGTATTAACCGGAAACGTTGATACATGTGTGTGTAATAAACAAACAAAAGGTTCCTAGTAAAGCCTCTCTTTTAAACTAGCTTGTTGATTAACTGATGATCAAGGTTTCCTGATCATGAACATTGGATGTTGTTAATAACGGGGTCACATTATTAGAAGAATGATGTGATGAACACACACCCAAGTTGGTATAGCAAATTCGATCAAGTCATTAAAGTTTGTTGCTTTGTCTTGAACATATACAAAATAGCTCTTTTTCCTTAGACCATGAGATGATGTCAATCACTAACTCCTAAGAGTACTTTGATGACATCAAACGTCACTCCGTAACACGGTGACTATAAAGATGGATTTGGGTACTATGAAAGTATTAGTTGAGGCTCATGCATCAAGAGTGGGATTTGTCCATCCAGATGACGGAGAGATATACTCTGGGCCCTCTCGGTGATATCACATTGACATCGCTTGCAAGCACGTGACTAGGTCACAAGAATGTCATATCACGGAACGAGTAAAGAGTACTTATCGGTAACGGGATCAAACTAGGTATAGTTGATACCAATGATCGGATCTCGGATAAGTAATATATCGCGAGACAAAAGGAATTGGTTATGTTGGTTTTGGTTCACACGATCACTAGTTCATCGTTGAGTAAGTGGGAGTCATTATGGATCTCCGTATCCCGCCGATGATTATTGATCGAGAGGTGTCTTGATCATGTCCATTTTATTCACGAACCGTAGGGTGACACACTTAAGGTTCATCGACGCTTTGAGTGGATACGGAACAGGAGACAAGTTTGGACAGCACCGGAATAGTTTCGGGATATCAGAACATTCACATGAAGAGAATGGAGAGTCCATTCACATGGAGAGTCCATTCACATGAAGAGAATGGAGAGTCCATTCACATGGAGAGTCCATTCACATGGAGAGAATGGAAAGTACATTCACATGGAGAGTCCATTCACATGGAGAGAATGGAGAGTCCATTCACATGGAGAGAATGGAGAGTCAACTCACTCCTATAAAAGGGAGGGTGGAGCTCCTCTCTCATGACTAATCTCCATGACCCTTTGGTTGGTCTTTTCTCCTTCCTCCTGTTGCTCCACCTTTCAAGCGTTAGCTTAAGCCGGCCGCTGAAACAGCTTTCTCCACCACCACCACTAAGTCGTAGTGTTGTTGGAGTTTCCCGTGGATCCTCTACTTCCGCTGCCCCGGGATCGAGGGATTGGAGGTCGCCGTTGTTCCGCACGTGTGACCAAGTACTGAGCGCCGCCGCTTGTGGCGCTCATCTTCGCGACTTTGAAGTCGGGCGTGTACCTCTACTTCAACCACGTTTGTTTGCGGGAACGTTATTCCCGCTTTCGGTCTACGAGGGTGAGTCCTTCAAACCGCTTGCATGCATCTCCTAGATATGATCTTGGTGTTTGGTTGCATTCGTAGGAAAATTTTTGTTTTCCATGCTTCAAACCCATCGGTGGTATCGAGCCGTGTCTATGCGTAGATGTTTTGTACGGTTTAAAACACATGGGGATGTGGGCGTTGATGATCATGTTATTGCATACTTTCGTGTATTTTGGATCATTGTGGCATAGTGGGATTTGAAGCGGCCCGAACTAACCTTACATGTCATCGCACATGAGACTTGTTCCACGCCGACATGCAACTAGTATTGCATAAGTGGCTTTGCGGGTGTCGATTTCTCCTACTATAGTCATGATCTAATTTACAACGGTTTGCTAATAATGTTTTTATCACCGTTGTGGTTCTTGTTCGTAGGTAAGAACAGTTTTTCCTAGAAAGCCCAAAACCACGTAAAATATGCAAAAATAAATTAGAGGCGTCTAACTTGTTTTTGCAGGGCTTGTGATGTGATATGGTCATTGATACAAAGATTGTTGTATGAAATGAAATTTATTGTAAATTTAAACAACCGCAGTGAGCCATTTGGTTGTTTTTTCTTTTATGGCCTGCGTGCTAAGTATATGTCCATGTGATATATTGTAATGGAGGAAGACAATCAAGATGGCAGCATCATGGACCTTGGTGCCATGCCTGTGGAATGATGGAGATCATACCATGTCGCACAAGATGGAGATCAAGTCTTTGAAAGGACCATATCATATCACTTTATTCATGCATGTGATGTTAATCCTTTTATGCATCTTATTTTGCTTGGATATGATCACGTCGATAGCACTATAAGATGATCCCTCCAAATTAATATCAAGATAATAATGTGTTCTTCCATAGTATGCACCGTTAAGAAAGTTCGCTGCTTCAAGCACCACGTGATGATCGGGTGTAATAGACTCTACGTTCGCATACAACGGGTGTAAGCCGGTTACACACGCAAATACTTTGGTTCTACTTGGCGAGCCTAGCATGTACAGACATGGCCTCGAACACGAACCGAAAGGTAAAGCATGAGTCATATGGATGATATGATGAACATATTGATGTTCGCCTTTGAAACTATGCCGCCTCACGTGATGATCGGTTTCGGTATAGTGAATTTGGTTCGTGTAATCACTAAAGATGACTAGAGGGATGTTGTTTTTGAGTGGGAGTTCTCGTAGTAATTTTGAATTAAACTTGAACTTAATCTATTATGAACTTAGTCTAATTAACTTTGCAAATACGTTGTAGATGGCACCACCTATTTTCAATTTCAATCTGTTCATGGAGAAAGAGAAACTAGCCACCAACGGTAGCAACTTTATCAATCGGGCCCTTAACTCGAGGATTCTCCTCGCCACTGCTCAAAGGAGCTATGTGCTTGATGCGCCGCCGGGTGCCCCGCCTACCGATGATGGCCCCGAGGAGGAGAAAATGTTTTCTTGACTCGCAAGGAGGACCACAGTCTAGTTCATCAAGGCATTTTGTACGGCCTTGAGCCTGAGCCGAAAACGCTTTCGAGCACAAAGAATGCTTTTGATACAATGAGAGAGTTGAAAATGATCTTCGACACCCATGCCGCATGAGAGAGTTATGAAGCTTAAAAGTTCTTTAGCTGCATGATGGAGGAAAACAGCTCAGTTAGTGAGCACGTACTCAAAATGTCAGGTACGCCGATAAACTCATAGCTTTGGGAATAACGATCCCCATTGAGCTAGGAATTCATCGTGTTCTCCGATCTCTGCCACCAAGCTACAAGAGCTTTGTGATGAACTACAACATGCAGGCATGAAGAAGTCTCTCCCGAGCTTCACAATGCGAAAACTTTGAAGTGGAGATCAAAAAGGAACATCAAGTGTTGATGGTCCAAAAGACTATCGATTTCAAGAAGAAAGGCAAGGCTAAGGGAAACTTCAAGAAGAAGGGCAAGTCTGTTGCCACATCTCGAGAAGAAGACCAAGGCTGGCCCTAAGTCGAATCGAATGTTTTTTCTTGCAAGAACCTTTGGGCACTGGAAGCGCAATCGCCCAAAATATCTGGTGATAAGAAGGACGGAATGTGAACAAAGGTATATATGATATACATGTTATTGATGTGTACCTTACTAGTACTGCAGATGGCGCTGGTATTTGATACCGGTTCGGTTGCTAACATATGTAACTCAAACAGAGCTAAGGAACAGGAGACAACTAGCAAGGGATGAGGTGATGATGCGGCGTCGGCAATGGATCAAAGGTTGATGTGATCGCCGTCGGACGCTACCTATCCAATTACCATCAGGATTAGTTATAAACCTAAATAATTGTTATTTAGTACCTGCGTTGAGCATGAACATCATATCTGGATCTTGTTTAATGCGAGACGGTTATTCATTCAAGTCTGAGAACAATGGTTGTTCAATTTATATGAATAATATCTTTTATGGTCATGCACCTGAAAAGAATGGTTTATTTATTTTGAATCTTGATAATAGTACACATGTTCATAATGTGAATGCCAAAAGAATTAAGTTGAATGATGATATTGCTGCATATATGTGGCATTGCCGCTTATGTCATATTGGTGTTAAACGCATGAAGAAGCTCCATTCTGATGGACTACTAGAATCACTTGATTATGAATCATTTGAAACATGTGAACCATGCCTCATGGGCAAGATGACTAGAACCCCGTTTTCCCAGACAATGGAGCTGCAACCGACTTATTGGAAATCATACATACCGATGTGTGTGGTCCAATGAGTGTGTCGGTAGCGTGGTGGATATCGTTACTTCGTTACTTTCACGGATGATTTGAGTAGATATGGATATATTTACTTAATGAAACACAAGTCTGAAACATTTGAAAAGTTCAAAGAATTTCAGAGTGAAGTAGAAAATCATCGTAATAGAAAGATCAAATTTCTACGATCCGATCGTGGAGGAGAGTATCTTAGTTACGAGTTTGGCACACACATGAGACAATGTGGAATAGTTTCACAACTCACTCCTGCTGGAACACCACAGCGTAATGGTGTATCCGAGCGTCGTAATCGTACTTTATTGGATATGGTTTGATCTATGATGTCCCTTACAGATTTGCCACTTTCATTTTGGGGTCATGCACTAGAAACAGCTGCATTCACTTTAAATAGGGCACCATCTAAATCCGTTGAAATGACACCGTATGAATTATGGTTTGGCAACAAACCTAAGCTGTCATTTCTAAAAGTTTGGGGATGCGATGTTTATGTGAAGAAACTTCAACCTGATAAACTCGAACCCAAAGCGGGAAAAATGCATCTTCATAGGATACCCTAAAGAAACAATTGGGTACACCTTCTATCACAGATCCGAGGGCAAGGTTTTCGTTGCCAAGAATGGATCCTTTTTGGAAAAAGAGTTTCTCTCGAAAGGTGTGAGTAGTAGGAAGGTAGAACTCGACGAGGTTATTGAACCTTCTCTTCATGGAATGGCAAGTGCAAGCCATGGAAGTTGTTTCGGAGTTGACTTCACCAAATGAAGAGGGAACTAATGATAAGGATCATGAAACTCCGAAAGAGAACACTACCGCACCTCGCAGGTCAACAAGAGCGCATAATGCTCCTGACTTTTATGTTCCTACTATGAATGTCATGGTAGTTGAGAATAATGACCCTGCGACGTATGATGAAGCGATGATGAGCCCAGATTCCGACAAATGGCTAGAAGCCATGAAATCCGAAATGAGATCCATGTATGAAAACCAAGTATGGACTTTGGTGGACCTACCCAATGACCGCAAGGCCGTTGAGAACAAATGGATTTTCAAAAAGAAAATAGACGCTGATGGTAATGTGACCGTCTATAAAGCTCGACTTGTCGCAAAGGGTTTTTCGACAAAATTCAAGGAGTTGACTACGATGAGACTTTCTCACCCGTAGCGATGCTAAAGTCTGTTAGGATTATGTTAGCAATTGCTGCATTTTTCGATTATGAAATTTGGCAGATGGATGTAAAAACCGCGTTCCTTAATGGAAACATTGAGGAAGAGTTGTATATGATACAACCCAAAGGTTTTGTTGATCCTAAGGATGCTGATAAGGTATGCAAACTTCAGCGATCCATTTATGGACTGAAGCAAGCATCACGAAGTTGGAATCTCCGTTTTGATGAGGTAATCAAAGGTTTTGTCCAAACTTACGGAGAAGCTTGTATTTACAAGAAAGTGAGTGGGAGCTCTATAGCATTTCTGATATTATATGTGGATGACATATTGTTGATTGGAAATGATATAGAATTTTTGAAAAGCGTAAAAGATTACTTAAACAGTAAGTTTTCAATGAAGGACCTTGGTGAAGCGGCGTATATTTTAGGCATCAAAATCTATAGAGATAGATCGAGACGCTTGATTGGGTTATCGCAAAGTACATACCTTGACAAGATTTTAAAGAAGTTTAGAATGGACGAAAGTAAGAAAGGGTTCTTACCTATGTTGCAAGGCAAGACGTTGAGTAAGACTCAGAGTCCAACTATAGCAGAAGATAGAGAAGTAATGAATAAAATTCCCTATGCTTCAGCCATAGGCTCTATCATGTATGCTATGTTGTGTACAAGACCGGATGTGGCACATGCTATTAGTTTGACTAGCAGGTACCAATCTGATCCAGGTTTGGAACACTGGACAGCGGTCAAGAATATCTTTAAGTACTTGAGAAGAACTAAGGATATGTTTCTCATATATGGTGGTGAAGAAGAGCTCGACGTAAAGGTTACGCCGACGCTTAGTTTCGACATCGATCCTGATGACTCTAAGTCACAAACCGGGTATATTTTTGAAATGAATGGAGGAGCAGTGAGCTGGAGGAGTTCCAAGCAATCTGTGGTGGCGGGATCTTCAACAGAGGCGGAATATGTTGCCGCTTGAAGCGTATGCGAAGCGCTTTGGATGAAGATGTTCATATCCGAATCGGGTGTGGTTCCGAGTGCGTTGGACCCAATGGTTATCTATTGTGACAACAATGGTGCCATAGCCAATGCTAAAGAACCAAGGTCACACAAGAATTTCCAAGCATATTAAGCGCCCGGTTTCACTCCATCCGTGAACATGTCAAGGATGGCGATGTAAAGATTTGCAAAGTGCACACGGATCTGAATGTGGCAGACGCGTTGACTAAAGCTCTCCCAAGGGCAAAACATGATCGACACTAACTCAATGGGTGTTAGATTCATCACAATGTAATCTAGATTATTGACTCTAGTGCAAGTGGGAGATCAAGGGAATATGCCCGAGAGGCAATAATAAATTGTTTATTATCTTATTCCATGTTTATAATAGATGTTTATTTCTCATGCTAAAATTGTATTAACCGGAAACGTTGATACATGTGTGTGTAATAAACAAACAAAAGGTTCCTAGTAAAGCCTCTCTTTTAAACTAGCTTGTTGATTAACCGATGATCAAGGTTTCGATCATGAACATTGGATGTTGTTAATAACGGTCACATTATTAGAAGAATGATGTGATGAACACACACCCAAGTTGGTATAGCAAATTCGATCAAGTCATTAAAGTTTGTTCTTTGTCTTGAACATATACAAAATAGCTCTTTTTCCTTAGACCATGAGATGATGTCAATCACTAACTCCTAAGAGTACTTTGATGACATCAAACGTCACTCCGTAACACGGTGACTATAAAGATGGATTTGGGTACTATGAAAGTATTAGTTGAGGCTCATGCATCAAGAGTGGGATTTGTCCATCCGTGATGACGGAGAGATATACTCTGGGCCCTCTCGGTGATATCACATTGACATCGCTTGCAAGCATGTGACTAGGTCTGTAACACCCCAAAATTTTGCTTTTCTTAAATTCATGTGTGATTTGGCACTTTGGTGAAATTTTTGGAATTTTCTGGAATTTATTTGGATTTATTTGGAATTTATTTGAATTTATTCCATTTTGAAATAATTAAAGAATTTAAATTTGCAAATAAATTTTTGTTGGAAATATTTTATTTGAGTCCAAAATGATCCAAAATATTTTCCGAATTTTTCCGAATTTTTCTCGAAAGTCATTTGCTATTTTTAATGAATTAAATGAATTACTAGGAATTATTTTAAATATTAATTACCGAAAATCTAACTCGGGTCAAGTATCGTTTCAATCCATCGAGTCGGACTCGAGTCCGACCAACCCGATCGAGCCTTTTGATTCGGTCGAACCGCGTCGCCGAACTCCAACTCTAACCCTGGACCCACGGCCGTTGGATCTAGATCCAACGGCCGTATGCGCGCCAGCGTCAGCGAGCGTGTGGACCGTCCGATGCGGGACACGTGGACGGCATCCGTCGCGTCCTCATCCGAATCCGAGCCGGTGATCTCCGCCGTGACCGAGCGGGACACGGTTAGGGCTTCGTTTCGCGCAACGCCGGGCTATTTAATGCCCGAGCAGCCGAGGTTCGCCCTTGCCTGCGCTAACTTGCCCCACCGCCACTCTCTCGCTGCGTCTCGCCGTGCCGCGATTCCTCGCCGGTTGCTTTGCGCCGCCGGGTTTTGGTCACTCATCGCCGCCGTCGAGCCACCTCCGCCGCACCCAAGTCCCGATTCGTGATCCCCGACCGAGACGCACCGACCCGACCTCTCCTTCGCCGGATCTACTCCGTGGCGCCGCCCCGTGTGTCGCCGTCCTCAAGTCCGGCGACTCCCGTCAACTCCGCCGCGACCCCGCTGTCGCCGCTCGATCACCATCCGACGATCACGGTGAGTCCACGCTTCCGAGGCTTTAGAAGACCAGATTGGATCTACCGCTGGATCAAGATCCAACGGCCCACGATCGCCACGTGTTGGAAATCACCTAGGGTAGATCTAGACCGTTGGATCTAGATCTAACGGCCGTGATCATGCCACGTAGCCACCGCCGCCGCGTTGAGTCAGCGACAGCCGCCCGCGTGCGCGCCGAACTGGCGTGATCGCGTGTCACCGACATGCGGGGCCGCATGTCGCTTCTCGCCCGAGAGCCTCACCGCGCACGTGACCCGACGGTGGGACCCGCGTGTCACCTCTGTAGCCGTAGGCGCGCCCACCATGGGCCGGGCGTCGCACCGTGGACCCACCATGGATCGAGACACGTGGCGACCGAGCATGCCACGTGGCATGATGACGCCATGATGACGTCATCGTGGAGACCGTGCTGACGTCGGCAGTCATGGACCAATCACAGGCCGACACGTGTCATTGCCGAACAATAATTAATTTCCAAAAGAAAATGATTTATTAATTCAAATAATGATTTCAAATTTAGATTCAAACTTCAAACGCTTATAACTTTTATGCTTCAACTCCGATTTGAGCGATTCAAATTTCTAAATTTGTATAAAATTGAGATCTACCTAAATATGAATTTTATTTAATTTTTGGACTAAAGTTTTTCTCTGTAAAATTATTTAATTGATTATTTAAACTTTAAATAATCATAACTTTTATGCTTTTAACTCCAAATTTGATTTATTCCAGTTTCTAAAAATCCAGAAAATTATGTTCTCTCTGTTTATGGATTTTATTTGGAGTTTTGGGATCTTTTTGCCTATTGTTTATTTGTGTATTTGCTATTTGCACGCTTTACGAGTAGACGTTGAAGTGCCTAAGGATTCAAGGAGAAGTATTGACTCAGATCCAACTCAAGACCAAGAGCAAGTGCTTTTTGAAGGCAAGTTGTGCTTTGACCATATTGATCCTATTTCAAATCTATTTTGATTTAAACTATTGCATGCTAGTTCAATTAGAAAGATACTTTGTTTAAACATGGGGGTTAGATAAATACCAATTTGCTATATGACACCTTGAGTACTTAAGTATGTGCCATAACCCTTTGTCACCCTAGTTGTGGTTTACTAGTTGGACATTATTAAATTGCCAACATGGGTTTAGATCGTTGTAGTATCGCTTAGACTCGCTACGTGCTCGTGACATGATTTTGGATAAACAAATGCTAATATTGACTTAATGATATATTGAACCTGTTTTGGAAAAGTATCATGTGATGTTGATGGCACGTGGTGCATGGTAATCAACCTGGGTTTGATAAACGCTGATCGGGCATGTGGCAAGAGTAATCGGTGGGCCAAGGTGGCATTGGGAGTGTTGATTTGGTTTTTCGTAGTCTTGCCCTGGTCACTCTAAGGACTTAACCTTGCAAGCCTTTGAACTGGTCATACTTGCAACCACATGGTGGAATGGGACGGCCCTAGTTGACTAAGTCGCTAAGGACTCACTTGTGGAGCCTCAGTGTCGATTACACCGTTTGTGTGATTGTACGGGGAGCGATCGTGGTCGTGGCCGGTACCCATCTAACGGTGTGTTGGTCCCATACTTCGCCTTGGCTAAGGGAAGGGATGGTGTAGAGCACGAACCTGAGAGGACCACCTGTGTTGTTTGAGGCTTCCAAAGGCTTTGTTATGATCGCTCATTCGCATACTCTTGTATGGCGATTCACTACCGACGTGGTGAGTGGATTGTATCTTGTGGGTAAAGTGCATAACCTCTGCAGAGTGTAGAATCTATTTGAATAGCCGAGTCCACTGATCGACAATGCTCTGAATTACAAATAAGGGTTAGATTTTCTCAAAATAACTTGGATTTGAGAAGTTGGGTTGGTTTAACAAGGAAGATGATGGAAATATGGTTTAGGATGGGGAAAAATGTTATTTAAACTTTTGAAAAGTTATTTATGCTTTACTCATTTCTACCGCTTGAATCTACTTATATTACTTTTCAAATGTCATACATAAATATACCTTAAGCTATTCCTTTGTACCAAGCCATGCATATAGTATATTAGCTTGCATTCTGCATGACTTGCTGAGTACCAAGTACTCACCCTTGCCTCAACACAATACCAGTTGAAGAGGAGACTACGCGATTTGAGGAGGAACTCCAAGAGGACCCGGCTACTTAGGGATGCGAGCCGGTCGATTGCCTGTGGTATATCTTTGGATGGCGCCACGAAGTTTATTTGATTTTCCGCTGCTATTGATTCTCTCTGAATAAGTTCTGCCCTGCAAGGCATATATTTGTAACTTGGCCATAAGGTCGAGTAACCCTTTGATTATTTAAATAAAGTACTTTGATAATATCGATTGGTATGATTGTGATATATACCGATGTTAAGACTGTGTGCACTAGCGCGTTCCTGGACTAGTGCTGAATACACAGAGGGTCCGGATTTGCAAATTCGGGGTCCCGACAGAGGTGGTATCAGAGCCATACTTGACTGTAGGCTCAACCCTAAGCTAGAATGGTCGTAGTGAGGATAAAACCTATTTTCTAAAGCTAAAAATTTGTGAAGACAAGAAATGACATCTCGACTTATCCCCTCTCTCTTTTCTTGTCTATTGCTGAAATTTTCCCTTACCTTGTCACAATTGAAAAATTCGAGTTCTTACGAAAAGCACTCTTGTGACAGATGGAGGAAGAGTTCAACTCACGTTGATCTAGGAGTTGGTCACGCTCGGAACTTTGGCACATGCTACAAACTCGGAGATTTTGAGAAGCCCCAATACCAAGTGGAAGTGATCGAGACAAGCGTGATTGATCAAGGCTTGTGGCGTGAGGATTGAGGTACCGCTAGGAAAAAGGGCCCAGGCAATCGCCTCGATACAACCCAGCGCTAGAAGATCTACAATGCGGATGGGTATCCAAGAAGTATCACGACGAGCAATGCGGCACATTACCCGTGATTCTACGCCCGGAGAGTTGGAAAGTACGGTGTTGTTATCATCGCGATAACCTTCTTGACCAAGGCGATTCAGATGAGGATGCCACGGTTACGCTTGGCACGATTCGTCGTCGCCAGGAAGATGTACTAGATAATACAAGCAAGGAGCTACGAAGGCCCGGGCAAGAGATCACTGCAGAGAAGAAACAGATGGCGGGAAGCTCAAGAGTATGTAGCACACCTTCTACGAAGGATTGACGAGTTGGAGATGACTTTGTACGGACCGGACCTGAGCGATTTGAGCTACAGGCGAGCCGATCCAGAGGAGTCGGATTCGATGAGGACACTGCTTCTTCGACTACCACGAGATGACATAGTCATTTGGACATGGCGATCGCTTTCGCGCCTATGCCGACACCGTACTACCAGGCGTGGAGGTTTTCTCGATGAGTGAGCATAGGTTCTATAGTGAGACTCCTTCAAGGTAGTCATAGAATAAAGAGTCACCCTTTAGGCGTTAGGACTCGAGTTAGTTCGATTTGGATTTGCTTTGTTTGTCGAGTGTGCATTATGTGTTGCAAGGCCCTTAGGCATTGTGGCAGCCATACCAAGTTATTAATAATAAAGATGGACCTTAAAGTTACCCCTTTCACCCCCGCATAAGTTCCATATTACTTGTCTATTCTTGTTTCCCTCTCATCTCTAAACCTAGAGCAAATCGACAGATGGTAACCACCGTGGGAACTTTGGAAGCAATGGGAGTGGATCTCGCCCAAACGTAAAACCCTAATGATAGAGCACCGGCAGCCAGATGATATGCAGAATTTCGGAGCGTTTCTTGCTGCCTTCGACTCGCTTGATGCATGCTATGATGCAACAAATGCAGCACGTCCAAGCTTTCGAGGCCACTTTGCTAATCAAGTTAATCGTGACCACGCCCGAGAATACAAGGCCGCTGTCGAGTTCATGAGGACTCACCCACCCACTTTCTCTGGGAATGCCAATCCGTTGAGAGGCCGACGATTGGTTAAGATCAATTGAGAGGAAGCTACACATAGCTCAATGCATAGGGAATGAGAAGGTACTTTACGCTTCTCATCGCTTGGAAGGAGCATTGCCAGAATGGTGGGAGAAACTTCGCGCACGCAGAGAACCCTCAAGATATCACTTGGGAGGAGTTCACAATGCATTCGACAAGATCACGTGCCTCAAGGAATTATGGACCTTAAGAAGGAGGAGTTCAGTAGCATGAAGCAAGGTAATCAGCCAGTGGCCGACTACTCGAACAAGTTCACACGCTAGCACGCTACGCACTTTGAGGATGTAGCGACGAGATAAATCTGCAGGCAGTCGTTTCATGAAGGGACTTAACTTTCAGATTGCAAGTAGGAGTTGATCACCCACACCTTTCCAGATTTCCAAGAGTTGGTGAATAAGGCGCTTATTCTTGAGGACAAGCGCAAGGAACTGGATGAGAACGAGGAAGCGCCAGGATGCAAAAGGATCACGTCGAGGAACGCAATGTCACTGAGAGTTGCACCAAATCAATTCTTGATTCCAACCACGAATGCAACAAGGACACCATTCCCACCAAGACCTGCTAATCAAAACTACTGTGAACCCCGCTCGCTACGAGCTACTCGGCAAAGAGCGATGAGGAACAGCTGTTACAATCGCAACGAGCCAGACACTTTGCCAACAGCTTGTCCAAAGAAGACGAGGCGACCCGATTCGCTTCAATCTAGGAACCACCCCGGCTAGGGACGCCAAGACACAGGAGCCACACCCTGCATCGGGCAGTGGTGAGAGGCCGAGTCAACCATGTCACCACAGATGCAGCAAAATGCTACGAGCGTCGTCTTGGGTAAGTTACTTGTTAACTCGAAGACTGATTTTGTTTGACTCGAGCTTCGCATTCGCTTGTTTAAGGCTTTGCTACTAGAAATGACTTGAGAATGGCAAGACTTAAGTGCATGCTGTTAGTTCAAACCCCTGGTTCCGAACTCCGAACGGAAGTAGGATGTTCCGGTGAGAATACTAATAGATGGAATAGAGTTCCTAGCAAACCTTATAATTTTGGAGACCTGCACCTTAGATGTTATATTGGGGATGGATTGGTTATCCAAACACAAGGTCGTATTGGATTGTGGACGAAGAACTATCTCGCTTGAGAGCCCGTGTGGGAAGAAAGTGGAATTTCAAGCCACCGCAGCTTAGAGATGGACAGTTGATGGTTAACAGCATCAAGGCAATCAAGCATAGAGGATGTCCCGAGTAAATGAGTACCCCGATGTTTTTCCCCGAAGATCTACCTGGTATGCCGCGACAGGACATAGAGTTTGTGATAGAGCTTGTACTGGTACAAAGACCGATAGCAAAGAGACCCTATCGGATGTCTACCGAGGAGTTGGTAGAAATGAAGAAACAAATAGAGGAGTTAATGGAGAAAGGATTTATCGCACCAAGTTCGTCACCGTGGGGAGCACCGGCTTTGTTTGTCAAGAAGAAGGACGGGAGTTTCGTGATGTGCATTGACTACCGTGCACTCAATGAAGTCACCGTGAAGAATAAGTATCCGCTACCCGTGATTGATGATTTGTTTGATCGGCTTGAGAGGAGCCGGAGTTTTCTCCAAGATTGATCTCGAGATCGGGATACCATCGATTGAAGATCCGATCGTAAGATATTCAAGACTCGCATTCTCGCCAAGATATGGACATTACGAGTTCTGATTATGTCCTTTGGGATCGAATGCGCCACTTATTTCATGAATATGATGAATAAGGTGTTCATGGAATATTTGGACAAGTTTGTCGTCGTGTTCATAGACGATATCCTAATCTACTCCAAGACAGAGGATGAACATGCCGAACACTTAAGGCGAGTTTTGGAAAAGTGAGGAACAGAACTTTTCGCCAAGTTCAGCAAGTGTGATTTTTGGAAGGACAAGGTGGAGTTTCTTGGACATGTAATGACCGCAGAAGGAGTCGCCAGAGATCCAAGCAAAGTAGAAGTCGTGTTACATTGGGAGCACCAAGACTCGTGACCCGCATTCGAGTTTCCTTGAATGGCAGGATATTACCGCCGTTTCATCAAGGCTTTTCGACAATTGCGAAACCTCTTACGCAATTGCAAGAAGGAAAAGAAGTTTGCATGGACGCCGAATGTGAGAAAGGATTTCAGAGCAAGAAGCGATTGACATCAAGACCGGTGTTAGTTCTACCTGATGTTGCTCAAAGCTTCGATATTTATTGTGACGCATCGCGCCAAGGACTTGGATGTGTGTCATGCAGAATGGAAAGGTCGCCGCTTATGCATCAAGGCGCTTGAGGCCGCATGAGGAAAATTATCCGACACATGACCTAGAGTTAGCCGTAGTGCATGCCTTGAAGATATGGCGTCACTATCTGATTGGAAACAGATGTGAGGTGTATACGGATCATAAGAGTTTTAAGTACATATTCACCCTGATCTCGAATATGAGGCAAAGGAGATGGCTAGAGTTGATCAAGGACTATAATGTTGGAATCCATTACCATCCCGGGAAGGCCAACGTGGTAGCCGATGCTCCGAGTCGGAAAAGCCATACCGTGAGTGCGTTACTAGCCACAAGTCAGGATGAGTTATGTGAGGATTTTCAAAGATGAAGATTGAGGTTGTACCTAGCGGATTCTTGGCCGCATTGGAAGTAAAGCCTACCCTAGAGGATCGGATCCGAGAAGGACAGTAAGGATGATGACAGATCCGCAGGATTAAGTCCATCAAGGAGGAAGGCAGGCGAGGACTTCAAATTGGATGAACAAGGCACGTTGTGGATGAAGGATCGCATTTGTGTGCCTAACAAAAGGAGTTAAAGCAACTCGATTTTGGAAGAAGCCCATGACTCTAAGTACTGATTCATCCCGAAGCGCCAAGATGTATCAGATCTCAAGGAGAGATTCGTGGCCGAGTATGAAACGTGAAGTTGCCGACCACGTTGCATTGTGCGACTTATGCCAGAGAGTCAAGGCTATGAATCAGAAACCCGCAGGATTGCTACAGACGCTAAAAATACCTGAGTGGAAGTGGGATGAAATCGTAATTGATTTCATTACCGTTTTTCGAAAGACTCTAGGAGGTTATGACTCCATATGGGTTGTAGTGGATCGCTTGACTAAAGTAGCCCATTTTATCCTCGTGAAGACCACTTACTCGGAGATAAGTTAAGCGAGTTGTACATGATCGAGATTGTCTGTTTGCACGGAGTGCCAAGGAGGATTGTATCGGACAGAGGTACCCAATTTACCTCAAGGTTGGAATAAGTTGCATGAAGCCATGGGGACCCGTTTGAACTTCAAGATGTGACTTATCATCCACACGGATGGGCAGGCCAGAAGAGTCAACCAGATTCGAGGATATGTTAAGAGCTTGTGCATTAGCTTATGCTACCTCTTGGGATAAGAGTTTGCCGTATGCCGAGTTTAGTTACAACAATAGTTATCAGGCTAGTTTACGATGTCACCTTTTGAGGCCTTTGTATGGTCGACCTGTCGGACACCATTGAATTGGAATGAGACCGCTGGCCGTGTCTTTGGGCCTGATATTCTTCAAGAGGTCAAGAGCAGACGCCATAATTAGGGAAAGGTTGAAGATAGCCCAATCTCGACAAAAGAGTTATCGACAATCGTCGCCGAGATTTGAGTTTTGAACCGTAAGACTTTGTATACCTCGAGTTACGCCTCTCGTGGAGTTAAGAGGTTCCATGCCAAAGGGAAACTCGCACTCCGTTATGTTGGACCATTTAAGATTTTGAGTCGCAGAGGTGAAGTTGCCTACCACCGGAGTTGCCAATGCTAAGGTGGAGTGCATGACGTATTCCATGTGTCCCAGCTTAAAGAAGTGTCTCCGAGTTCCCGAGGAAATGCAGACACCGCTAGAGTCAATTGAGTTGCAAGAAGATTTGACTTATAAGGAGCACCCTGTGAGGATTCTAGACACAATGGATCGAGAAACTAGAAACAAGTCAACCCGATTCTGTAGAGTTCAAAGGAGCAACCATGAAGAAAGTGAAGCGACTTGGGAGCGAAGAGGATTTGAAGAAAGAATTTCCAAACCTATTCCTTTAGTAAGCCCTGAATCTCGTGGACGAGATTCTATTAAGGGGGAGGTTTGTAACACCCCAAAATTTTGCTTTTCTTAAATTCATGTGTGATTTGGCACTTTGGTGAATTTTGGAATTTTCTCGAATTTATTTGGATTTATTTGGAATTTATTTGAATTTATTCCATTTTGAAATAATTAAAGAATTTAAATTTGCAAATAAATTTTTGTTGGAAATATTTTATTTGAGTCCAAAATGATCCAAAATATTTTCCAGAATTTTTCCTCGAATTTTTCTCGAGTCATTTGCTATTTTTAATGAATTAAATGAATTACTAGGAATTATTTTAAATATTAATTGCTGGAAAATCTAACTCGGGTCAAATCTTGTTCAACCGGATCGAAGTCGGACTCGAGTCCGAGCCGAACCCAGCCAGAGCCTTTTGATTCGGTCGAGGCGTCGCCGAACCCAACTCTAACCCTGGACCCACGGCTGGATCTAGATCCAACGGCCAATGCGTCTTAGCGTCATGAGGCGTGTGGGACCGTCCGATGCGGGACACGTGGATCGGCATATCCGGTCGTCGTCCTCATCAGAATCAGACCGGTGATCTCGGCCGTGACCGGCCGGGACACGGTTAGGGCCCGGTTTCAGCATAACGCCGGGCTATTTAATGCCCGGAGCGGCCGAGGTTGCGCCTTGCCTGCGCACAACTTGCCCCGGCCGCCACCTCCTGCGCGTCTCGCGTGCCCGCGATTCCTACTTGAAGTTGCTGCGCCGCCCGGGTTTTGGTCGGCTCATGCCCAATCGAGCCACCTCCGCCCTGCAAGTCGGTCGTGATCCAGGCGAGACGCCTTGCGAACCGACCTCTCCGCTTCGCGGATCTACTCGTGGCGGCGGAATCCGTGTGATCTGCCGTCCTCAAGTCCGGCGAGACCCGTCAACCAGCGCCGCCCGCTGACGGCTTGTCGCCGTTCGATCACCATCCAGAAGCGATCACGGTGAGTCCACGTTTCCACGAGGCTTTAGAAGACCAGTTGGATCTAGGCGTTGGATCAAGATCCAACGGCCTGATAAATCGCCACGTGTTGGAAAGCTGCGTTAACCTAGGGTAGATCTAGACCGTTGGATCAGATCTAACGGCCGTGATCATGCCACGTAGCCACCGGCCGCCGTCGTTGAGTCAGCAGCGGCCGGGCATGCGCGTAATGCGAGTTTAGCGTGGCTGCGTGTCACCGACATGCGAGGCCGCATGTCGATGCTCTCGCCCGAGAGAGCCTCACCGTGCGTGACCCGACGGGGTGGGACCCGCGGTAATCGGCCTCATGTAGCCGTAGGCGCGTCCACCATGGTAAGGCGTCACCGTGAACCCAGTCCATGGGCCGGAGACACGTGGCGCAAGGAGCATGCCACGTGGCATGATGACGTCATGATAGCGTCATCGCGGAGACCGTTCGTGCTGGCGCTAGCGTGGTCACGTGGA
Organism: Rhipidocladum racemiflorum; assembly: GCA_036346355.1. NCBI lineage: Eukaryota > Viridiplantae > Streptophyta > Magnoliopsida > Poales > Poaceae > Rhipidocladum > Rhipidocladum racemiflorum. The sequence continues at coordinate 38,907,868 of CM070577.1, read as the reverse complement.
CCAATCACAGGCCGACGCGTGTCATTCTTTGGCCCTTAATAATTAATTTCCAAAAGAAAATGATTTATTAATTCAAATAATGATTTCAAATTTAGATTCAAACTTCAAACGCTTATAACTTTTGCGTTTCAACTCCGAATTGAGCGATTCAAATTTCTAAATTTGTATAAAATTGAGATCTACCTAAATATGAATTTTATTTAATTTTTGGACTAAAGTTTTTCTCTGTAAAATTATTTAATTGATTATTTAAACTTTAAATAATCATAACTTTTGCGTTTTAACTCCAAATTTGACGATTCCAGTTTCTAAAAATCCAGAAAATTATGTTCTCTCTGTTTATGGATTTTATTTGGAGTTTTGGGATCTTTTTGCCTATTGTTTATTTGTGTATTTGCTATTTGCACGCTTTACGAGTAGAGCGTTGAAGTCTTGGGAAGGATTGAAGGAAGTATTGACTCGGGGATCCAACTCAAGACCAAGAGCAAGTGCTTTTTGAAGGCAAGTTGTGCTTTGACCATATTGATCCTATTTCGAAATCTATTTTGATTTAAACTATTGCATGCTAGTTCAATTAGAAAGATACTTTGTTTAAACATGGGGGTTAGATAAATACCAATTTGCTATATGACACCTTGATTACTTAAGTATGTGCCATAACCCTTTGTCACCCTAGTTGTGGTTTACTAGTTGGACATTATTAAATTGCCAACATGGGTTTAGATCGTTGTAGTATACTGCTTAGACACACTTTCGTGCTCAGGACATGATTTTGGATAAACAAATGCTAATATTGACTTAATGATATATTGAACTTTGTTTTGGAAAAGTATCATGTGATGTTGATGTACGTGGTGCATGGTAATCAAGCCGGGGTTTGATAAGCGATTTTCGGCGGGGCATGTGGCAAGAGTAATCAGTGGGCCGGTGTGGCATTGGGAGTGTTGATTTGGTTTTAGATGTAGTCTTGCCCTGGTCACTCTAAGGACTTAACCTTGCAAGCCTTGAACTGGCCAGGTCATACTTGCAACCACATGGTGGAATGGGGCGGCCCTAGTTGACTAAGTCGCTAAGGACTCACTTGTGGAGCCTCGGGGTGTCGGATTACACCGTTTGTGTGATTATGCGGGGCGTATCGTGGGTGGCCGGTACCCATCTAACGGTGTGTTGGTCCCATACTCGCCTTGGCTAAGGGAAGGGATGGTGTAGAAACCTACCGGAGAGGACCACCTGTGTTGTTTGAGGCTTAGAAGGCTTTGTTATGATCGCTCATTCGCATACTCTTGTATGGCGATTCACGGTGACGTGGTGAGTGGATTGTATCTTGTGGGTAAAGTGCATAACCTCTGCCAGTGTAGAATCTATTTGAATAGCCGAGGTCACGCGATCTTGGACAATGCTCGAATTATACAGTCAGGGTTAGATTTTGAAAATAACTTGGATTTGAGAAGTTGGGTTGGTTTAACAAGGAAGATGATGGAAATATGGTTTAGGATGGGGAAAATGTTATTTAAACTTTTGAAAAGTTATTTATGCTTTACTCATTTCTCTTGCTTTGAATCTACTTATATTACTTTTCAAATCTTTGTTTACCGCAAATATACCTTAAGCTATTCCTTTGTACCAAGCCATGCATATAGTATATTAGCTTGCATTACATGCATGACTTCTTGAGTACCAAGTACTCACCCTTGCCTCAACACAATACCCAGTTGAAGAGGAGACTACGCCGGTTCGGAGGAGGAACTCCAAGAGGACCCGGCTACTTAGGGATGCGAGCCCGGTCGGTTGCTGTGGTATCTTGGATGGCGCCACTAAGTTTATTTGATTTTCATTTGCTATTGATTCTCTCTGAATAAGTTCTGCTCACGCAAAGTGTATATTTGTAACTTGGCCATAAGGTCGAGTAACCCTTTGATTATTTAAATAAAGTACTTTGATAATATCGATTGGTATGATTGTGATATATACCGACATGTTAGGCTGTGTGCACTAAGCGCGTTCCTGGACTAGTCTTTGAATACCACGAAGGGTCGGATTTGCAAATTGGTCGGCTTGATGACTAGGTCACAAGAATGTCATATCACGGAACGAGTAAAGAGTACTTATCGTAACGGGATCAAACTAGGTATAGTTGATACCAATGATCGGATCTCGGATAAGTAATATATCGCGAGACAAAAGGAATTGGTTATGTTGGTTTTGGTTCACACGATCACTAGTTCATCGTTGAGTAAGTGGGAGTCATTATGGATCTCCAGATCCCGCTGATGATTATTGATCAGATAGTTGTCTTGATCATGTCCATTTTATTCACGAACCGTAGGGTGACACACTTAAGGTTCATCGACGCTTTTGAGTGGATACGAACACCGGAGAAAAGTTTGGACAGCACCTAATAGTTTCGGGATATCAGAACATTCACATGAAGAGAATGGAGAGTCCATTCACATGGAGAGTCCATTCACATGGAGAGAATGGAGAGTCCATTCACATGGAGAGTCCATTCACATGGAGAGAATGGAAAGTCCATTCACATGGAGAGTCCATTCACATGGAGAGAATGGAGAGTCCATTCACATGGAGAGAATGGAGAGTCAACTCACTCCTATAAAAGGGAGGGTGGAGCTCCTCTCTCATGACTAATCTCCATGACCCTTTGGTTGGTCTTTTCTCCTTCCTCCTGCTGTTCCACCTTTCAAGCAGTAGCTTAAGCGAAGCGCTGCTGAAACAGTTTCTCCACCACCACCACTAAGTCGTAGTGTTGTTGGAGTTTCCCGTGGATCCTCTACTTCCGCTGCCCCGCTGGATCGAAGGATTGGAGGTCGTCGTTGTTCCGTACGTGTGACCAAGTACGGAGGCGCTGCCGTTTGTGGCGCTCATCTTCGCGACTTTGAAGTCGGGCGTGTACCTCTACTTCAACCACGTTTGTTTGCGGGAACGTTATTCCCGCTTTCGGTCTACGAGGGTGAGTCCTTCTGAAACCGTTTGCATGCATCTCCTAGATATGATCTTGGTGTTTGGTTGCATTCGTAGGAAAATTTTTGTTTTCCATGCTTCGAAACCCATCATACTTGGTACTCAGCAAGTCATGCACAGAATGCAGCTAATATCCTATATGCATGGCTTATTACAAGGAAAAGGCTAACAGGTACATTTGCAGTAAAACATCAGTTAACAAGTAGCATAAGTAGATTCAAAAGCAGTAAAAGTATAGGTTATATCAATAACTTTTCCAGGAGTTAAGCAAACACTTTTCCTTTCCTAATCCACATTTCCATCAATGTCATTATTTAACCCAACCAAACTTTCCAAGTCCAAGTTGTTTTCATGAAAGTCTAACCCTTGACTGTAATCCCCAAGCAATGTCCAGTGCCGCAGACACGACTATTATCGGGACCCGAATTTGCAAATCCGGACCCTCTGTGTATTCAGCACCAGTCCAGGATCACGCTAGTGCACACAGTCTCAACATCGGTAAATATCACAATCATACACATCGATAGTAATAAAGTACCTTAATTAAGATAACCAAACTGGTTGCTCGACCTTATGGTCAAGATACAAGAGTATGCCACACAGGGCGAAAACTTATTAAAGAAATAAATTGCAGCGGAATAAAAATAGAATTCGTGGCGCCATCCAGTATACCATAGGCAACTGACTGGGCTCGCTCCCTAGGTAGACGGCTCCTCCTGAAGTTCTTCCTCCAAAGCTGGCGTTGCTTCTTCTTTAACTGGTGTTGTATTGTGGCAAGGGTGAGTACTTGGTACTCAGCAAGTCATGCACAGAATGCGAACTAATATTCTATATGCATGGCTTATCACAAAGGATAGGCTAACAGGTACATTTGCAGTAAAACAGCGGTTAACAAGTAGCATAAGTAGATTTGAAAGCAGTAAACGTAGAGTTTATATCAATAACTTTTCTAGGAGTTAAGTAAACACTTTTCCTTTCTAATCCACATTTCCATCAACATCATTATTTAACCCAACCAAACTTTCCCAAGTCCAAGTTGTTTTCATGAAAGTCTAACCCTTGATTGTAATCCCCGAGCAATGTCCAATGTCGCGGACACAGCTATTCGAATAGATTTTACACTCTGCAGAGGTTATGCACTTTACCCACAAGATACAGCCAAACACCACAAAGGCGAGTGTCCGTAACAAAGTCTTTCGGGAACTTCTAACAGCACAAGTGGGCCTCCCTGGTTATTGCACACTAGCCCTTCCCTTAGCAAAGGTGAAGTCTAGGCCAATCAACCGTTAGATGGCTACCTGGCCGCAGCCCTGGTACGATCCCCCGTACAACTACACAAAAGGTATAGTTGACACCCCGAGGTCCCACAGGTACGTTATTAGCAACTTAATCAACTAGGCCCGTCCCATTACGGACATGTGGTTGCAAGCTTGACTCAGTTCAAAGGCTTGCAAGGTTAAGTCCTTAGGGTGACCAGGGCAAGACTACCCGAAGAACCAAATCAACGTTCACGATGCCACACCTGGCCCACCATCTCATTCTTGCCACTTGCCCCGGTCTAAATCTATTTATCAACCCAGTTGATTACCATGCACCACGTGCCATCGATAACAACATCAATAACACATGACACTTCTCAAAAACATGTTCCATATGTCATTAAGTCAATGTTAACACGTAATTATCCAAAATCATGTTGTGACTACGTGGCAGGTCTAAGCAATATACTACAACAATCTAATTACCCATGTTGGCAACTTAATAATGTCCAAATAAATAAACCACAACTAGGGCGACAAGGGGTTCATGGCATACAATTATATAGATCAAGGTGTCATACAGCAACTAGGTATTTAACTAATCCCAGAATTAATCAACATAAATTCTAATTAAATTAGCATGCAATATTTTGAAACAACATAATTTCAAAAGAATGGGCTCAACATGGTCAAAGCACAACTTGCCTTCAAAAAGTACTTGTTCTTGCTCTTGAGCTAGCTCCTGGGTCAACACTTCACCTTCGAAGCCTTCGGGTACTTCAATGTCTACTCGTAATGCGTGCAAATAGCAATAAATAAATAAAACAGTACATGTACATTGCTCAAAACTTCAAATAAAGCCCACAAACAGAAAGAGCATAATTTTACAAATTTTTAGAAATTTGAATCGCTCAAATCGGAGTTAAAATGCAAAAGTTATAATTGTTAAGTTTAAAGAACGTATTAATTAAATATAAACAGGGAAAATTTCATAATAAAAAATTAATTAAAATTCATATTTGAGTATATTTCAATTTTATAAAAATTTAGAAATTGGAATCTTCAAATCGGAGTTAAAACGCAAAAGTTATAAGCGTTTGAAGTTTCAAAATTCAAATAAATCAATAAACCGAATTAATTCATTTATTTTTCTATTGGAAAATCAATTTATTGCGTCAGCACGACACGTGGACCAATCGGAAGCTGCCACGTCGCCTTGGGTCCATGGACCCGGCGCACGGCTCGGCTTGGTCCACCGTGGACCCGGCCCTTGGGCGCACGTGTCTCTAACACGCGGGACCCACTGCGCACGGAAGAGGGATACACGACAGCGGTGATGGCGTAATAAATAGGGCCCTCGGCGTCCGTGAAAACCACGGAAACCGAGGTCCACTCGGCTGCGGCAGCGGAATCCAAATTGGATTCGGATTGGGTGATGTGGCGCAACGGTAGCCGTTGGATCAAGATCCAACGGTCACGCGGCTAGGCTCAGGCGCGACGCGGTTGGGCGCGACCGCGGTCCAGGTCGGGCTCGAGTCGGACTCGGGTCCGGCTCGGTCGCAGGAACAGTACTTGACCCGAGTTGGATTTTCCAACGATTAAATAATTTAATTAATTTCTATAAATTCAAATAATTCAAGAAAATAGCAAAATAGTCAGAAAAATTCTGGAAAATATTTTGAGACATTTTGGACTCAAATAAAATATTTCCAACAAAATTTTATCTATAAAATTTAATTCTTTAATTATTTCAAAAGGGAATAAATTCAAATTAAATCCACATAAATGCAAATAAATTTCAGAAAATTCCAAAAATTGTCAAAAGTGCGAAATGACATTTAAATTCATGAAAAGCAAAAATTGGGGTGTTACAGCTATTCGAATAGATTTTACACTCTGCAGAGGTTATGCACTTTACCCACAAGATACAGTCAAACACTACAAAGGCGAGTGATCGTAACAAAACATTTCAAAGACCGCAAACTATACAAGTGAACCTCTCCGGCCTTTGTCATACACCATCCCTTCCCTTAATAGAGGCGAAGTATGGGACCGACATACCGTTGGACAGGTACCACGCCGTAGCGCTGGTACGCTCCCCTTTCAAGCTACACAAAAGGTGTAGTTGACACCCCGAGGTACCACATGCAAGGTATTAGTAACTTACTCAACTAGGCTCATCCCATTACGGACATGTGGTTGCACGCTTGACTCAGATCAAAGGCTTGCAAGGTTAAGTCCTTAGGGTGACCAGGGCAAGACTACTCGAAGAACCAAAACGACATCCCCGGTGCCACTCTTGGCCCACCATATCATTCTTGCCAGTTGCCCCGGTCTAAATCTATTTATCAAACCCAGTTGATTACCATGCACCACGTGCCTTCCTCAAACACAACACATGATACTTCTCCAAAATAGGTTCAATATCTCATTAAGTCAAGATTAACATTTGATTGTACAAAATCCTGTCATGTTGTAACACCCCGGCATCTAGTATGCCCGAATGCTACCAAACATAGGCTAAACAACACCTAAATACCACTAATAAAGACAAATTACAGCAAAGGAGCAAATGCTAAAACCGAAAATTTCAGCAGCATCTCCTTTGTTTTAACATGATTTGAGATAATAGCAATAACAGGCAAGTAATAACATATCATAAGACATCTAAAGAAGCAATGTAAATGGATATAGCATCAACATAAGGCAATAATATCAAGTTCAACCACTCCATAAACTATAACGAAGCAAATAAGGGACCCGACCACAATTTAATCCATACACCAAGATTCATGGCACTATTATTAAGGTCATGACTCAAAATTTGGTAAATGTGACTGGAACTACGTGAAGATGTGTAGCTAATGCCCTTTCCCACATGCCGGTGTCATGGTACCTAAAAAAAACAACATAAACACAAGCGTGAGTTCATCACTCAGCAAGTATATTGCAATGGTACAAAAGAAACAATTTCATGGCTACAACATCTCACATCATGTCTATCATCTCATTCATGATCACATATCATTTTCATCATCATTATGTATTCAATGCAATGCGATGCTCATGTCTCCTTGGAAACTCATACAGGTATGGTTGAGTACACACCCGTCGGCGTGCACCCTCTCCCCCCTTCCATCCCGAAGATGGAGGGTGCCTACTCATCGCTTCCAAACATCGCGGTGGATGGAATCACGATGTAGGACTTACTCATTGGCTCTCTGGAATAGTCATAACTTTCTCACCAACCTTCCCCGGACTAGTTATGACTTTCTCACCGCCCGGGCCATGTATCATGCCATGTATGCAAACATGCCAACATCAAAATTAACTTGTACATTAACACATGGCATCATAACATAATAAGCATACTCATCATATCATTGGCAATCATTAAAGCATGGCAAGTGATCATATCATATAATCAATTTCATCTAGTCTCAACTAGCAACCTACAAACCGTTGTCCATTACAATACACTTGCCTCAACCACGGGCAACGAATTGGCGAGAAGTAGAAGGCACTCCCGGGGTCACACCACCTGCACATAGGTACCACACACTCACAATCATGTCCACAAGACAGTAAGCAATCCCTCTTCTACCCCGACATCGCAAACTACTCGCTAAACCCAAAAACAGAGGTTCTGTCCCGTCGGGACAGCAGCCTTCCGAAAGGCATAACTCTGGTTCTAAAACTCCGAATCAATTAAAAGAGTACATCCTCGCGTAGCTTAGGAAATTTCCTAACTTTTTCTAAGTATTTGGAAAAGCTGATTCGGACTCTAAAGTTGTTTAATCTACAAAATATCGTGATCTGTTCCAATCACGTCACAGATTTTAACACGCTTGGTAAAACAGCCATAACTTTCAAACGGCTGATCGGAATTACGCGTTCTTTATACCCACTGAAAGGTATTGAAATTACCTACAACTTCTTCAACAGGCGGCCGACCAAATTTCGAATCTAATTTGACAAAAACCCAAACCCTAGGTCGACTGCTCATGCTGCCCGAAACAGAGAACGTGGCAACTTCTAGATTTCATCTAATCTACTCAATTCCAACACCACCAATTGATCTAAAAACATGATAATCACCCTTATAACAGATCCTAGACCAACCCCAAGGATTCCCATGGCCATACCTTCGCCCGACGACCGAAAACCCAACGGATCTCCTCCCGGTTCGCGCGATCTCCTTCCTCGCTCCAACTCCACCGGATCTCCTCGTTGCAGAGCGCTCCAATGGATGGATATTCGAGGTGTGGAGGTGGAGAACTCCCCTAGGGGCAGCAAGGGAGGTGGAGAGGTGGTGGAGGGGTGGTGGCGCAATGGGGAGCAATGGGGGAGGGGAGGCGCAAGCAAGGGAGAGGGGAGGTGGGAGGTGGCGGCTAGGGCATGGGAGTGGGGGCGCAAGGGGCTGGATGGGGCGCCCAAAAGGGGTGGAGGAGGCCCCCAACCAGGTCTCCTACTCCTATTTGGACTCAAACTCTTTCCCACCAAAGCCCACGACCCTTCCCTTTAGGCCCAAACTCCCCCCAGAAAGGCCCAAACTCCCAGAAACAGCCCGAAAACTCGAATAAACCTCATACCGTATGGTTTCAACCTCAAATTCCATATTTCATAAAGTTTTTGACCTCAACATTCACATTATAAAAGGTTACGACACTCCGTGGTGTCACATTCTCCCCCCCTTAAACAGGATTTGACCTCGAATCCGAAGAACGCCAAAATCAACAACAAAGTCCCAAAGGGACAAAAGACTTCTTTGCAACACCAAAACATTCACACAAAGACTTAAACCAGAACAAAAGACAAGCAAGTTCTCAAAACCAACACTTGGCGAGAAAATGTTGATTTAGCTCAACAGAGTGCAATCCTCTCACGGTTCCACCTTTACTTCCAATTCCCCTATCGAATTCCTTGACTTCACCCATTAAAGGGCTCAATCAAACTATCACGCCCAACTCCTCACATCAAACGGTTCATACTTCCCTCACATCCAACCTGATGAACTCAGAAAAACTTCCCTTTTCAACTTCATATACAGAACCTTAATTTCATTTCTCCACCTATCTACCACATCTCATTAAACTTAAGATGACACAAAGAAAGCGAATCACTTCTCCTTTAACAACCTCTCTACCAACAAATTACCAACAGTGTCTTATTAATAACTGGGGTTCTAAACGAGAACCTCCAAAGAATTAATTACACAAAATCCCATCTTTTCCAATTATTTGACCTTTTTCACAAGGAACCACAATTAACCAATGTCATTTACATACATAGTCCACATCGACAATAACTTCCTTTCCAAACACAAACCATGCTACACCTTTTTTTTATTCTATCATCTTCCGGGCATATCTCATACCCAAGGACACTAGCTAAGACAATGTTCATGATAGAACATTTTACATCACCATTTCTATAACCTTCATTACCACCAAACGGTACTCTCCATGTATTGTTTGATGATCATGTTTCATAGATCATGGGATATGGAGATATCATCAATACATTGTGGACGCATGTTAAAGAACATGTGTTAGATAGACCCACAATGGGACACTGCGAGAATGTTACATTCTTATGTGTCATCAGTGTATCTCATACATAGTAGATGTATGATCCTTAGACCTGAGATTGTCATATTCCCTACATGTGTAATAGTTTACCTTGGGGTTACCAAACACTATTTCCTAACCGGATAGTTATAAAGGTAGCTTTCATATTTACTATGAAATATGCAGAGGGAAGTGAGTAGTTAAGATGGAATTTGCCACTCCAATGTAACGGAGATATATGTCTAGGCCACTCGTGTGATATGATTAAGGAAGTGCATGGCCATGCCGTGATTGAGAAGTCAATCACAACTTATTAATATATCACGGATACGAGAGATGGATTGAATTGTCAAAGGATGACATGCTTCTCGCCTTGAGTTCGATCTTCATATAGTTTGGCAAAGGGATTATTACATCAGTACTTTAATCATATGCATTTGGGAGTTGGCATGCTTTGCAAGGAGCCGCTACCGACTATTGGACTAGAAAATGGGTTTTCCGAATCCATGTCCAAATGTGCATGAACCTACAGGGTCACACACTTAACGGGTTGGGACGCATTAATTCGGATTGGATCCGTAATTAATGGACCTCGTGGGCTTAGCGCGTAGATGGGCCTTGACTGCCTAGGGTTTCACCTCATGGCTATATAAGGAGGGGAGGAGGCTAGACGCAGAATACACTTTCATGCAGTTTAGAGGTGTTTCGCCAAAAACCCTAGCCACCTCCTCTCGTTGCCCCTGCCGAGCGACCCGGTGCTTGCACACCGACGCACAGCGTTCCATCCCCGGACGTGTGGACTGCTGTGGTGACGTTGCTACTACTGCAGCGTGGAGAGGACGATCCGCAGCGAGGACGATCCATGGCGAGGACGATCCGCGGCGAGGATGATCCACGCCGAGAAGGATTCCGCAACTACGCGTCTAGTGGTAATAGATCTATGATCCCCTTCTTGCGAGTAGCTTTTCTGGTTTGCGGTAGAAATTTTAATTTGTGCTAGTGTAGCATACCGCGTTCCCCAACAGTTTATCCCTGGAGTTAAATTAGTTACCCATGTGTAAGGCAGTTTTGGTCTATGGTTAGAGATGTAATCAGTTAAGAGAATCTAGAGTGTTCCTAAGATAAAGTTAGGATCAGGGTAACTTCAGTATATTGGAGACAGCAGAGAACCGTCTATTGCGTTATGGGTGAGCCAAGAAGATGGGTGAGCCATCACATTAGAAGAAAGAATTGTTGCGTATGCTTAATAACTACCAAGGATAATTGTCTTCTTGAAGAATTACTCTAGCTACTGTAGTGTATGCCAGCAAGCCAATACCATTACTTCAGTAATAGTTGATGCTTGAGTTCAATGGGAAGGAATAACCAGTTGAAATAAAGTTTAAGTCAATGCTTAAGTGTGACACTATGGAATGGTGTGACATTATAAAATGTGAAATTAGAGAATAAAACTTTACGTTATGCAGTTTAATCGCGTTTCTGGGCCGATTTCGGGAGTTTGGGCCTCTCCGGGGAAGTTTGGGCCCAAGGGTATAACTCGTGGGCTTTAGTGGGAAGGGGTATGGGCCCATGAGGGAGGAGTGGACAGAATTGGGGGGCTTGGTGCACCGCCCTCCCTGCCCTAGCCGCCCCTCCCCTCATTTGGCGCCTCCCCCTCTCCCACCTCCTCCTAGCCGCCACCCTCCACCCTCCTTTGCGCCTCCACCTTCCTCCTCCCTTCCCAAGCCACCCACCCCTCTCCTAGCAGCCCTACAGCGTCCTCTCTCATGGTGCTCCTCGCTGTCCCGCTCGGAGGATTGCCGGAATTCGGGAATCTTCGGCGAACCGTTGCGGATCGGGAGGAAGGAGCGACCAGCAGGAAGGAAGGCTTCATCGGTTTCGGATCTTCTTGGAGAGGTATGGCATGGGTGATTTGTGGGTTGGGTCTAGGTGCTGTTCTAGAGGTCGATTTCATGTTTGTAGATCAAGTGGTGGTGCTGCCCTTGGGTAGATTTGAGTGAAAACTAGGTTTGCCACGTTCTCTGTTTCGGGCAGTTTGAGCAGTCGACCTAGGGTTTGGGTTTTTGCCAATTTAGAGTCGGAATTTGGTCGGCCGCCTGTTGAAGAAGTTGTAGGTAATTTCAATACCTTTCAGTGGGTATAAAGAATGTCCAATTTCGCCCATCTTTTTGAAAGTTATGCCCATTTTACCGAACGTATTAAAAACTATGACGTGATTGGAACAGATCACGGTATTCTATAGATTAAACCACTTTAGAGTCCGAATCAGTCTTTCCATATACTTAGAAAAAGTTAGGAAATTTCCTAAGCTACACGAGGATGTACTCTTTTAATTGATTCGGAGTCTTAGAACCCGAGTTATGCCTTTTGGAAGGCTGCTATCCCGACATGACAGAACCTCTGTTTTTGGGTTTTGCGAGTAGTTTACGATGTCGGGGTAAAAGAATGTTTGCGTACTGTTTTGTGGACATGATTGTGTGTGTGGTACCTATGTTCAGGTGGTGTGACCCCGGGAGTGCCCTCTACTTCTCGCCAATCCATCGCCCGTGGTTGAGGCAAGTGTATTGGAATGGGTAGCGGATTGTAATTTGCTAGATTGATTGAGATTGAAATTGAATATATGATATGTTCACATGCCATGCCTTAATGATTGCCAATGATATGATGAATATGCTTATTATGTTATGATGCCATGTGTTAATGTACAAGTTATTTATGATGTTGGCATGTTTGCATACATGGCATGATGCTTGGCCCGGACGGTGAGAAAGTCATAACTAGTCCGGGGAAGGTCGGTGAGAAAGTTATAACTATTCCGGAGAGCCATTGAGTAAGTCCTACATCATGATTCCATCCACCGCGGTGTATGAAAGCGAGGAGTAGGCACCCTCCATCTTCGGGATGGAAGGGGGGAGAGGGTGCACACCGACGGGTGTGTACTCAACCATACCGGTATGAGTTTCCAGGAGATATGTGCATCGCATTGCATTGCATTATATGAGGATGTTATATGGTGATGATATATGATGATGTCAATGATATGCTTACGCTATGAATATGAGATGTGTATGATATCGTATGTGAAAAGTGGTGATGAAGGTATTAGAATGTATTTTCTTGTTCCATTACAATATACTTGCTGAGTGATGAACTCACGCTTGTGTTTATGTTGTTTTCTTAGGTACCATGAAACCGGCATGCGGGAAAGGGAGCTAGTCACACGTCATCACTTAGCAACACACATATAAACAATGACATGTTCCTTCCTTTAAATTGTGATGGTTAATTTGTGTGCTTGGTTTCCTCATTTACTTCGTTTGGCTCATGAGATGGTTGGAATCTTTATTCTAGTCTTATAATGCTGCTAGAACCTTTATTATTGATGATTTAGATGTCATTCTTTATACTATATCCTGTGATCATATTGTTGTTGCTTCAATTCATGGAAAAACAAAGGAGATGCTGCCGAAATTTTCGGTTTTAGCATTTACTCCTTTGCTGTAATTTATCTTAGTTTATGGTATTTAGATGTTGTTTAGCCTATGTTTGGTAGCATTCAGGCATGCTAGATGCCGGGGTGTTACATTGAGAGTCAAACCGACAAGGACAGTACAAGACGAACCGGAGTGCCATTCAAATCTTGTTGAAGACCACGTAATTGCAAGTAAGCTTTGTTGTCAGATACAGCTTGTCCAATTTCTAGAAGAAGCAGAAAATCAAGTGTTCAGGAACCGCGCCTTGGGCCGGGTCGCCGCATTTCCCCGCCTTGGGCTGAACCGCGCCAGCCGCATAGGACACGCGCCTCAAGCGCCCAGGCCACATCGCCCACATTTCCTCGGCCGTTGATCGCTAATCCGACGGTTCCCATTGAGCCACATCACCTGAGTTCGGATTTCGCACGCTGAGTGCTCGTTTAAATGCCTATGAGACCCGTTTTTGCATTTTACTTGATTCTTTTTGACCTAGCCGCCACCCTAACCTCATTTAGACCTCCCATGTCCTCTCCCATGCATGCACCACCCCATGGATCTCATCCAAACCCTAGAATCCATCCCTCATCCTCCGAAACATCGCCCAACACTGGCCAAATTTTGGAGCGTGTTCCCCATCAACTCGTTGACTCTTTTCAAGATCCGTCTTTACCATGGTGAGCCATGATGTCCCCTCTATCTCCCTGCCAAATTTCGTGCAATTTGGTTCATGGAATCAAAAGTTATGGCCATTTAAATCTTGAATCTTGCCAAGGCCATATCTCCCTCAATTTTTCGAGTTTGGCCGTGAAATTTTTATTGTAGACTCTCCTTGATGTCCTCTACATGATGCACATCCTAACCCATGGTTATGCTATATGGATTTTGCACAAAAAAAATATTTTCCTGATCAGACTACGTTGCAAAACGCGACAACCGTCCTCGCGCGTTCCCCGTTGATCCAGAAGGTGAAGCTCTGAGCCACCTACGTCACAGTGTTCCATAAATGACATCTAGGTCTTGGTAAAATTTAGTTAAGTTCCTATCATTATTCTAGAAGTTATGACCGTCTGTAGTTTGGATCCGAAACCCATTAATCGAGTTTGTGATCAATCCGGCGCGTCACCGCAAAATCCGCTTATACCATTGAGTTTGTCTCATTGCGTTCTATTTGATGGACATTCCCCCTTTGCTATCCCATCCACTAAATTTTATTTATTTATTTAAGCTGTCTTTTCGCCGTCGCCGTGCGCCGCCTTTTGCCGCCAAACATCATAGCTTGCTTTGGTCGTGTTGTCCCATCCTTTGGGTCATCATGTACTATTTTGGTCCATGTTTAGAGTCCAATTGGTCTCGTTCTCCGTCAGGGCCCGGTTCCTGTTTGTAGCCGTTGTCTTTCGACCTAACCCTTTGTTACCTGTTCGCGTTTCGGTTAACCATCATTGGTAGCATTTTATCGTGGCCATGTCATTGCACCGACGGTCGCTACCTTCTCATTTCATGAGCGTCTCGCCGTTGTTTCGCCTTCGCCGTCAACGTGCGCCGTTAACGTTCCGCCGTTAACGTTCCGACGTTAACGTTCTGTCGTTAACGTTCCACCGTTAATGTTTTGCCGTTAACGTTCCGTCGTTAACGTTTTTCCATTAATGTTCCGTCGTTAATGTTCCATCGCTAACGTTTTGCCGCTAACGTTCCGCCGTTAACATTCCGCCGTTAACGCTTCACTGTTAACGCTTTGCTCTCGTTTCACTGTCATCGCATGGGCGCATACAAGCAAAAGCCCTAGTGCGATGTCCTTATCTGTTCCATCACCTTAATGTGATCTAGCCCTATCACATTGAGTTCAGCTTCATCTTCTTATCATCGCCGCCTTATCATCGTCGATCCTTTTCTTCGACGTATGACCGAAACCCAGATCGGATCGCAGTGAATGTCGATCCCATCTGTCTTTGTCTTATCCCTGAAAACCCAATCCGCCATTAATCGAGAATTCATTCGTGGACTTAGTGATAGACCATTGGCCATCTGTCATACCCCTGTGCCCGATCTATCCGTCTCTCTTTTGTTTGACCGTGTTCCATTTAGTCAACAAAAGTCAACATTTAGAATCAGTTTAGTTCATTGTGAACTAACATATCCTTATATACCCGGTCTATAGATCGACATCCTTATGTCGTTGTCCGTCCAATCAAGATGATAAATTCGGAAGAAATATTCTACGAAATATTATTCTTTCTCTCTCAATTATTAGTCTTTCCCTTTCTGGTGCATTTTCCAAAAGCCCGGTCTCTTTGGTCTAATCTTCGATCTAATCCGTTCGAGTTCCTAAATTTCATCCAAGCCGTTGTGCCCAATGCTATTCATTCTTAAATTGGAGTTTTACTTGATTTGTCTTTTGAATTGATTTGTATTTGCTTTTCTTTAATCGTTAGAAGCGTCGTCCGAAAGTCGCTCTACGGAGCCGAAGGTCAAGGAAGCGAAGATTGAAGATCGAGGATTAAGAATCGAAGATAAAGAGTAAAGAACAGTAAAAATTGCAAGGGCCAGGCAAGTTGTGCTTTGATCATGTTGATCCCATTTTTGAAACTTATGTTGTTTCAAATTATTGCATTCTAGTTAAGTTAAACTGATTTTAATTAATTTGGGGCCCTGAGTGTGGTAACCCGTCCCTTCAGTGTTGAAACCTTAGTGGGCAGTACTGGGTTTAGATAGAGCATTGTAAAGGCTTTGTTATGATCGCTCATTCGCATACTCTTGTATGGCGATTCACGGCTTACGTGGTGAGTTGATTATATCTTGTGGGTAAAGTGTAACACCCCGGCACCTAGTATGCCGCGAATGTCACCACAACCGGTACTAGCAACACACAAAGCACATATTTTACATTAAATTACAGCAAGTACGCTAAGTGCCTAACCAAAATTTCGACAGCATATCCTTTGTTTTTCCATGGTTAGAAGCAACAATAATATTATCACATCATAATAGCATAATAGATGACATCTAAACAGCACTAACAGGAGATAAATCATCATTTCAAGCCAATAACATAAACTCCAACATTTCATGAATGAATACGAAGGGAATAAGGGAACCAAAGCACCATAAAGCATAAACCAGGGTAAACATCACAACTATGAATGGGAGTGTATAGTTGTCTAATTGGGTGCCACTAAGTGAAGACATGTCACTAGTTCCCTTTCCCATATGCCGATCTCGAGGTACCTAAAGGAAACATCAAACAACAAGCGTGAGTTCATCACTCAGCAAAGTGCATTGCAATGGAGTAGACATTAACAACATTCATAACATTTTTGTTAACCTTTCATACAACATAATCATAATCATCTCATAATCATCTTCATAAACATCTCACGAAACATTATGAGCATCTCATTAAACATCATCATACATGCAATGCAATGCACATGTCTCTTTGAAACACATACCGGTATTGCCGAGTGCACACCCGTCGGTGTGCACCCTCTTTCCCCTTTCATCCCGTAGATGGAGGGTGCCTACTCATACTAACCCGCTCGCGTACAACCACGTGTAAGGGACTGCGAGGTAGGACTTTTGTGTTCACTATGTGTGAACACAGAGGCCCGCATTAGAATGGGACGCCTCTTCCTTTTATGAATGCAATGATGCAAATTCCATGATAATGTACCACATTCAATCATTAATAGCATTTGCATAATCTCATTCATAGCATTAATCCATTCATCAAACAACTACTCATATTGGAAAGCAAAATCCCACTCCTACCATGCTAGTATAACCTATCAATCACAATACCATAAAACAACCAATCACAATCCATCACAACACACTTGCCTTCACCCTCGTGAGACGGCGTGGTGCGACGACGATGGCACTCCCGGGGTCACACCACCTGCACAAAGGTTGTACTCTTTGTTTTAGTCCTTTGAGTGGAAGAGCATAAGGGCGAAACCTTCTTAGAAAGAGAAATCTAGTGTGGGTTGTTAATGACCTAAGCTATTAGGTGTTGCTAGTAGTGGGTCGTAAATAGTTTAAAAGTGAGGAGTAAAGGAAGGTTGTGTATGACTCAATTCAAACTTTCTTGGAGAGTTGTGTCATAGATGTGTTCCTCGGTGGGGTTGATTAAATTATTAGTGGACCACTTGGTGGTTGCTAGTAATTGCTTTTCCTTTTCGAAGTGTATTGGATCTTTTCGTCGCCGATCTTTGAGCGAGTTTTGTCAACCGAAGTGGATTGCTGGGTTGTTATTGTCTTTGCGGGTTTTAAGGACCCTAGTTATAAGTAGGCTTTTCCTTTGGTGGTAGTGGTGGGTATTGGTCTTTTTGTAAAAGGTCAATCTTTTTCTAGGTTTTAACCCCGATTGTTCAAGCAGTTGGTAGTCTTGGAGTGTAGTGTCTCACTTGGTTCGCGTCATCTTGAATTTGACGAACCACAGTAGAGAGGTTGAGGTGTGAAAACACTTTTGCTCGTGAGAGCTAAGGGGGATCTAGAGTTGGAGTTAGAGTTTGGTACCATGTTCTTCTGGAGAGTAGCGTTGGTTAATGGGATCGGGCACTCTAGTGCCAAGGAATGTATGAAACGAGGAGTGTGATACCATTTTCTTTTGTGGCCTGTTTGAGGATTTACCCTATCGCTTGGGGTCGTGCTGAGACCATGTGTGAGTGCTTTGTGTTTCAATGTTGAGTAAAGTTCTCGCAAGTTTTGATAGTGAGTTATCATTAGAGCTGTTGGTCTTCGAACCTAAGCGTCTTGTTGTCGAGTCTCGATCAGTGTAAATCCAGTGGTTTTATTTAGAGAAGCGACCTGGGAGTTGAAGTCTCACGGGGGCGAGCAATACCCAAAGCTCTTTTCTTCAGGTATGAACCTTGAAGTTTAGTTCTCTTTGTGTTGTCTGTTTGTGTAGTGGCGTATCTTCGATTCGAGGTCAAATCCTATTGAAGTGGGGGGGAGAATGTGACACTACGGCATGATGTGACATTATAAATTGTGAAATTAGAGAATAAAACCTTACGGTATGAGGTTAAATCGCGTTATCAGGGCGTTTTCAGGAGAGTGGGCCTTTCTGGGACAATTTGGGCCTTAGGGGGGACCCCACATGGGCTGAAGGTGGAGTTTTCCGGCCCATGTGGGGGAGGAGGGCAGCATAGCCCCCTGCCATGTGCCCACCATAGCCCTATGCGCCCCCCCCCCTCTCTAAACCCTAGCCGCCGCCCCCCATTTGCCCTAGCCGCCGCCGCCCTCCCCTTTGTAGCGCCTCCTCCCCGACCCACACGCCTCCCCTCCCTCCCCTCCACTAGCCGGCCCTAGAGCCTCTCCCTCCATGCGATCTCGCTGTCCGGGAGCTCTCCATCCAAGAGGATCCGGCGATTCCGGCGTTCCCGCGATTGGAGGAGAGAGCGGGTCGCGAGGAGGAGACGTTCGTCGATCGGGTTATCCGTCAAGAAGAGGTAAGGATTTGGGGTCTTGTTCGGGGTGTATTAGGTGCTGTGCTAGAGGAGGTTTTGGTGTCATTAGGTCAAAAGGTTGTGCTACAAATTGTTAGGATCGACAAAAACTAGAATTGGGGTGGTGTTCTGTTACGGGCAGATTGGACGTCCGACATAGGGTTTGAGTTTTCGCAATTTTAGAGTCGAAATTTGGTCATTCGCCTGTTGAAGAAGTTGTAGGTAATTGAATTACCTTTAATTGGACACCAAGAAAGCGTAATTCTGATCAATTTTTGAAAGTTATGGCTGTTTTACCGAACGTGTTCAAAACTGTGACGTGATTGGCATAGAACGTATTGTTTTGTAGATTAGACAATTTTAGAGGCCGAATTAGTCATCACGAATACTTATAAAAAGCTAGGAAATTTCCTAAGCTTCGAGAAAATGTACTCGTTTACTTAATTTGGAGTTTTAGAACTCAAGTTATGATTGTTGGAAGCCTGCTGTCCCGACGGACAGATTGGTCTGTTTTTCATGTTTTCAGGGTTTCGGGTAGAATCGTTGTGTTCTGAGTTTTGTACTTGCTTGGGTGGTATGGTATTGAGTGGAAAACATGTATGTGCAGGTGGTGTGACCCCAGGAGTGCCCTCATCCTCTCACCAATCCGTCGCCCGCGGTTGAAGGCAAGTGTATTGTAGTGGTTGCGACGTAGGGAGCTGTAATGTTTGATAATGAGATGGTTTACACATGTTTTATGATATGATGCCATGATTGACTCTTTCTTGCGACATGATGAAAATGGTTTATTATGAGGCTATGCAATTATTAGTTGAGTTTATGTGCAAGTTGTTTATGTTTATGACATATTTGCATACATAGCATGAGAACTGGCCAGGTTGGTGAGAAAGTCATAACTAGTCCGGTAAGGTCGGTGAGAAAGTTATGACTAGGGGTGAAACCAGGTCGAATACGGGCAGATATTGCTCGTCCTGTATCCTAACCCATATTTTTTTCGGATTCGGAGTCGGATACGGATGTCCCGGATACGGATACGAATTCGGATTATTCGGGATTCGGATACGGAGCGGATACCTAACGGATTCGGGTCGGGATCGGATTGTAACACCCCGGCATTTAATATGCCCGAATGCTACCAAACATAAGCTAAACAACATCCAAATATCATATTTAACATAAAATTCCAGCAAAGGCGCATAGGCTAAAAACCGAGATTTCGACAGCACCTCCTTTGTTTTATCATGAATTTAAGGAGCAACAACGATATAGCATTATATGGCAATAAGGGAAACATCTAAAACAGCAATAAATAGAGTCTTAACGACAATAAAAGACTAAAATTTAGCACTTAAAGTTCCAAGTGTCAAACGAACAATAAAACTCTCATTAACCAAGCTAAGCCTTAATTTAATGACCATCACACGCAATTTATTATCAATCTAAAAGAATTGACTTGGGGAAACATTAAGGTGAAGCAACGTGTGGGCGTGTGTCTATTCCCTTTTCCGCATGCCGTTCTCATGGTACCTAAAACAATAAGAAAAAACACAAGCGTGAGTTCAAACTCAGCAAGCATATTGCAATGGACAACAAGAACAACAATATGGCAATAGCATCTCCCTTCATGTAAATCATCTTATTCATAAACACTTAACATTGTCATCATCAATATGTATGAGATGTAATGCAATGCTCATGTCTCCTTGGAAACTCATACCGGTATGGTTGAGTACACACTGTCGGTGTGCACCCTTTTCCCCTTCCATCCCGAAGATGGAGGGTGCCTACTCATCGCTTCCATTCACCACGTGGATGGAATCACGATGTAGGTCTTACTCAATGGCGTTCCGGACTAGTCATAACTTTCTCACCGACCTTGCCGGACTAGTTATGACTTTCTCACCGCCCTCGCCCTATCTCATGTCATGCATGCAACTATGCCAATTATCATATTTCACATGTACATAAACATATGGCATCTCATCATGACAAATATTAACACATGGCATCGAATCATGATAATCATACTCAATATATCATTGGAAAACAGCAAGCATGGCAAGTGATCATAGCAAGTATTCAGTCTTTCATCTAATCTCCACAAGCAACCTACAATTCCGCTATTCATTACAACACACTTGCCTCAACCGTGGGCGACGGGATTGTGGGAAGTAGAGGGCACCCCCAGGGTCACACCACCTGCACAATGGCATCACATGCTCTCAATAATGCCCACAAAACAGTACACAAATCCCCATCTCACCCGACATTGCCCGCTACTCGCAAAACCTAAAACAGAGGTTCTGTCCCGGCGGGACAGCAGCCTTGCAAAGGCCATAACTTGAGTTCTGGGACTCCAAATCGATTAAACGAGTACACCATCGCGAAGCTTAGGAAATTTCCTACCTTTTTCTAGTTATACGGAAAGACTGATTCGGACTCTAAAATTGTTTAATCTACAGATTACTACGATCTGTTCTAATTGCGTCACAGATTTTAACACGCTCGGTAAAACAGCCATAACTTTCAAACGGCTGATCGGATTTTAACGTGCTTTATGTCCACGGAAATATAATTAAATTATCTACAACTTCTTTTAAGTCCGTACGGACAGATTCGGACTCTAAATCGACGAAAACTCGAACCCTAGCCCGACTGCTCAATCTGCCCGAAAACAGAAACGTGGCAACGTCTAGATCTAACCCAAAGAACTCCAACCCAGCACCACCAATTGATCTAAAAACTTCATAAACACCCTAAGAACATTACCTAGATCAAACCCAAGGATCCCCATGATCATACCCTTGCCCAACGAACGAATCTCCAATAGATCTCCTCGCGGATCGCTCCTCGCTCCACGCTCCTCGCTCCTCGCTCCTCGCTCCTCGCTCCAACGGATGGATCCACAAGGTGCAGAGGTGTGGAGACCACCCTAGGGCAGCAAGGGGGTGGAGGAGAGGTGGTGGAGAGGTGGGGCAATGGAGGAGAGCAAGGGGGAGGCGCAAGGCTCAATGGGATGGGGCGGCTTGGGCTTGGCATGTGGGGGGAGGTGTGGGGGGCGCACCAAGGCCTCAAGGGGCGCAAAGGCAGCAGGGTGGTAGCCCAAAAGGGGCAGGGAAACCCCTTTTACCAGCCCCCACAACCAATTCTAGTCCGTTCACGGAGACCTAATCCATCCCACCAAAGCCCACCAAGGCCCAAAACTCCCAGGAAGGCCCAAAACCCAAACGTCCCTAAACGGCCCTAAAAGCTATTAACCTCCATAACCTATAGTTTTAACCTTAATTCCACATTTCATACTGTTTTTAACCATATCAAGCACGTAAAATAAAGTTATGACACTCCGTGGTGTCACATTCTTCCCCCCTTCAACAGGATTCGACCTCGAATCTAAACGCACCAACACGCAACCCAGCAAAACCGAAGATAGCTAGATTTTCACATCACATACCTGAGGTGAAAAGCTCGGGATATTTCTCGCACATACGAGACTCCAGCTCCCAAATTGCCTCTCTCTCGGTCTGATGTGACCACAACACTTTAACGAACTTGAGCGTCCGGTTCTTCATCACTCGCTCCGAAGTCCCCAGAATTTCCACAGGACGGGACTCGAAGGTGAGGTCTTGCTCAAGTACTAATGGTTCCAACGGAACCACCAACTCCGGATCATGCAAGTATTTCCTCAACATCGAGACATGGAACACATTATGCACACCTTGCATAGCTTCCGGTAGCTCCAGACGATAGGCCAACCTACCAACTCGGGCGATGATAGGAAAAGGCCCAACATACCTTGGGTGAAGCTTTCCTTTGGTGCCAAAAGCGCACCACACCCTTGGTGGGAGATACTCGCAAGAGTACGCTATCACCCACCTCAAACTCCAAGTCTCGCCGCCACATCAAGATAGCTCTTATGCGCTCTGCTGCGAGAAGGTTCTGCTGTACCTCCGCCACGCGATCAACGATCTGCTGAACCCAATCCGGTCCAAGAATCGCTCTCTCGCCCATCGCATCCCAACAAAGTGGCGATCTGCACTTCGGCCATATAGTACCTCATAAGGAGCAGCCCGGATCTTTGGAATGATAGCTGTTATTATAAGCAAACTCCGCAAGAGGCAAATGATCCTCCCAGCTACCTTTCCAAGCCATCACACGTGCCCTGAGCATGTCTTCCAACGTCTGGATGGTACGCTCAGATCGCCCATCCGTCTGAGGGTGAAAAGCGGTACTAAGGCGAAGGCTGCGTACCCAAAGCACTCTGCAAACTCTCCCGAACTTGGAGACGAACTTCGCATCCCGATCAGAAATAATGGTCTTAGGTACACCATGCAGTCTCACAATCTCCTGCACATAGATGGGAGCCAACTCGCTCGCTGAATTGGTCGTGCGGATAGGAATGAAATGCGCAAACTTGCTGAGACGGTCCACCACAACCCAAACAGCATCCTTCCTCGTGGAGAACGAGGTAGACCAACCACGAAATCCATGGAGATGTCATCCCATGGCCACACAGAATCTCCAATGGTCGCAATGGCCGTGCGGGACGCTTATGCTCGCCTTTGATCTTCCGACAGATCCCACAAGATGCCACATACTTGGCAATATCCACTCTCATCCTTTTCCACCAGAAATTCTTCTTCAAGTCCCTGTACATCTTGGTCTCCCAGGATGGACCGTGTACGGGTGCGATGAGCTTCTTTCGAATGTCTTCTTTCACTTGAGATTTGAGGCACGCATAAACGGCCCCTGAAACCTCGTAACTCCCGCATCATCAATGGTAAAGTCTCCAGACTTGCCATCCTCAAAGCGTTCCTACTTTCTTTGGAGCAAAGCGGTCATGCTCGTGCCTCCCGCTGCACGCTCGGGAATCGCCGACTCAAGAATCAATCGAAGTTTCAGCTTGCACGGTCCCCGCAGCGTAGGAGACCCCCAAACGCTCAAAATCAGCAACAAGACAATCAACAATCGGGGCATTGTCTTGCGGTGAGCGTCGGCCACAACATTTGCCTTCCCGGATGATCTTTTGGATAGTAAGGTCATAATCCTTTATCAATTCTAGCCACCTCCTCTGCCTCAAGTTCAAATCTTTCTGAGTAAAGATGTACTTGAGGCTCTTGTGATCGATGAAAATGTCACAAGACTCGCCGTCTGAGTAATGCCTCCATATCTTCAATGCAAACACCACGGCGGCTAGGTCAAGATCATGCGTGGGATAGTTCTCGCTCGTGCTTTTTCAATCGCCTCGATGCATAAGCAATCACCTTGCCCTCTTGCATGAGCACACACCCAAGTCCCAACCGAGAAGCATCGAATACACCGTGAAGCGCTTCCCGGCTCGGGAAGGGTAAGAACAGGAGCGCCACTAACTTCTCCTTCATAGTGCAACTGTGCTCACACTCTGCAGTCCACTGGAATTTCATCCCCTTCGAGTCACCGCGAAAGTGGCTTGGCAATGATAGAGAAATTCTGCACGAAACGTCGATAGTAGCCACCAACCCAAGGAAACTACGCACCTCTTTGACATTGGAAGGCCTCTTCCAATCCAAAATCGCCGAGACTTTGCTAGGATCTACTGAGATATGCCCTCTGGATTGATGATGTGGCCAAGAAAACCCACTTCAAATCCGAACTCGCACTTTTCAGCTTAGCAAAGAACTGATTTTCCCTCAAGGTGCTCGGCAAGCCTCGAGATGTCGCTCATGCTCCTCTTCCGATTTAGAGTAAACTAGAATGTCATCGATGAACACTACCACAAACTCATCAAGATACTTGTGTAGCATACTGTTCATCGCCTCCATAAAGACAAATAGGAGCATTAGTTAGTCCAAAAGACATAACTTTAAATTCATAATGCCCATACCTAGTGGAGAAAGCGGTCTTCTCAATGTCCTGCTCCCTCACACGGATCTAATTGTACCCCGATCAAGATCAATCTTGGAGAACACCTTTGCTCCTTCTGGCTTGGTCAAACAGATCCTCGATGCGAGGCAAAGGATACTTTTTCTTGACTGTCACTTGATTAAGAGCACGATAATCAATGCACATACGCCAACTTCCATCCTTCTTCGAGACGAAGAGGACGGGTGCTCCCCATGGAGAAACGCTACGCCGAATGAAGCCCTTGGCCAACAGATCCTCCAACTGCTTCTTCAACTCGTCTTGAAAAGGACGAGCCAAGCGGTATGGAGAGATAAAAATAGGTCGAGTGCCAGGAACAAGATCAATACGAAACTCCACATTCCTCACAGGAGGTAGACCAGGCAACTCGTCAGGGAACACATCAACGAACTCCTTCACTACAGAAATCTCCTCAATGGGAACTGAGGAAGATGGTTTCTCGAGACAAAGTCATGAGGAAACCCAACAGCCTCAAACGCCGACCGAAAACAAACTAGTCAAAGCAAAGACGGAATCGAGGGTATACCACCTGAATGGTCAACTCTTCCGGGACGGGTCTGCAAGGCAATCGTCTTCCGAAACAACAGATCTTAGCACGGCATCGATGCAGCCACCCATGCCCAAAATGACATCAAAAGGAGCCAACTGGATCACCATGATTGGCAAAGAAAACCTCATCATCAATGGCAATGGTGCAACCAGGGCAAACCAAAGAACTAGCAATCAACCCCCAGGAGAATCGACTAACACGGACTCGTAAATCCGCTGAACTCCCAACTTAGCTCTACTAGCAAACTCCGACGAAACAAAAGAATAGGATGCTCCGAATCAAAGCGAACAAAGGCATCAACGGAATCCACGAGCGAGTACGAAACCACCTCTGGATGCCCGGTGACTCGGCGGTCGGCAAAGCGTACACTGGTGGCGCCGGATGACGAAGGAGCCCGACTCAGGTGATGCCCCATCAAGGCTGGGGCGGAGGAGGCAATCGAGGAGGAGCAGACGGCCGGGCACCAAGACGCTGGTGGCGCCACGCAAAGGGCGGTGAGAAACAGGGGCAGCCATCATGTGCACCGATCCTCTGGAAGACGCCACGGAGTGGGAGGAGAAGGCACCGTGTCCCACTTGATGATGCTTGGGATTCATCCGGAAGACTTCGTCCCATGTGGCCGGGCTTGCCACAGTGGTTGCAACTCCGGTCCAACCACACTCTGAAGCACGGTGCTCACCACCGCACTTGAAACACTTCATGCCCTGCCCGGCACAGACTAACACCGCTCGTGAAGAAGACGATCGCGGCCCCATTTTAGCCCCCGAGGAGGAGCCCTGTCCCCCTTGAACTTCTTGAAGGTGGGTCGAGAAGACCCACCTCCTCCACCAAAGGTCCTCTTCGGCCCCGCTTGCCGCAGGAACCCTGAACCGCCGGGTTTTGCTTATCCCGGAGAGCTCCAACTCGAGCTCCATGCCCTTCGCCTTTGCTCCACCACGGAGCGAGAAGTCACGAGGACGAGTCGCCCCATGACAACTCTGAACTCCTGGTTGAGGCCCCTACGGAACCTCCTCGCCTTCTCCCTGCCGGCTACCACGGCCAGACGAAACGCACCACGCTGTTGAACTCCACCTCATACTCTTCCACCGACCTCTTTCCTGGGAAAGAGTCGCCGAGTATGCTCCATCCTCTCAAGGAAAGACTCAGGTAGAACTTGGCTCAAGCGAGCCACAAAGTCCTCCCAGGTGATCGACCAAGATCGTGGGTTCTAGCACCGTAACCCTTCCCACCAGATATCGGCTTGGCCTTTCACCGAAGGCCACAAAGCGAGCCCTCTAGACCGAGGTCAATTCTAGGACCTCAAACTGCCTTTCCATGTACCGCAGCCAATCTGCGGATCGATCGGCGTGCCCGCTCCGTCAAAAGTGTCAAGGCGGAGGGTCATCCACTCTCGGAGACTCATCCTCGGCTCCGGCGCAGCGGGGCAACAAGCCAGGGCCATCTGCAGGGGAGGCACCACAGCAGGGGCTGCCCGCAATCGCCGGGCGCAGCCTCTGAATCTCCCTCTGAGCCTGAACTAAATCATCATTGGCGGCGGGCACCCCCGCCCGATCAGGTACCGAAGCTCCTCCCGAGCTGGTCCACGAGCATTGAGCGAACGCTACCCTCAGCAATAGACTCCTCAACTCCTCGAGCCTCGCCTGGCCTCCACGGCCCTCGGCGTCCACGGCCTCTACCCTCGGCATGGCCGCTTGCATGCACAACCATCCAAACACAAAAACATAAACACAACATCACACAACCAAGAACATAGATCAAACATCATCATAGCATAGTCTTCATCAAATAATTAAGCGCAATGCAATAATGAACCAAGACCCCATCCTACTATGCAACCAAGTGTGTCAAATTTTAGATTAGTTATACCACTTTTGCAAGTTTCAATGTTGCTATCCTATAACAAAGTTTTAGTTAGAACCTAAGCCATGTTTCTAAGTTATTCCACATCATATTTTAGTTGCAACTTAAGGTATAACACTAAAATACTTATTCCAAGGACCTACATGACCGCTTCGATACCAATCAGAACACCCGGCATTTAATATGCCCGAATGCTACCAAACATAAGCTAAACAACATCCAAATATCATATTTAACATAAAATTCCAGCAAAGGCGCATAGGCTAAAAACCGAGATTTCGGCAGCACCTCCTTTGTTTTATCATGATTTTAAGGAGCAACAACGATATAGCATTATATGGCAATAAGGGAAACATCTAAAACAACAATAAATAGAGTCTTAACGACAATAAAAGACTAACATTTAGCACTTAAAGTTCCAAGTGTCAAACGAACAATAAAACTCTCATTAACCAAGCTAAGCCTTAATTTAATGACCATAACACGCAATTTATTATCAATCTAAAAGAATTGACTTGGGGAAACATTAAGGTGAAGCAACGTGTGGGCGTGTGTCTATTCCCTTTTCCCGCATGCCGTTCTCATGGTACCTAAAACAATAAGAAAAAACACAAGCGTGAGTTCGAAACTCAGCAAGCATATTGCAATGGACAACAAGAACAACAATATGGCAATAGCATCTCCCTTCATGTAAATCATCTTATTCATAAACACTTAACATTGTCATCATCAATATGTATGAGATGTAATGCAATGCTCATGTCTCCTTGGAAACTCATACCGGTATGGTTGAGTACACACCCGTCGGTGTGCACCCTTTTCCCCCCTTCCATCCCGAAGATGGAGGGTGCCTACTCATCGCTTCCATTCACCACGTGGATGGAATCACGATGTAGGTCTTACTCAATGGCGTTCGGGACTAGTCATAACTTTCTCACCGACCTTGCCGGACTAGTTATGACTTTCTCACCGCCCTCGCCCTATCTCATGTCATGCATGCAACTATGCCAATTATCATATTTCACATGTACATAAACATATGGCATCTCATCATGACAAATATTAACACATGGCATCGAATCATGATAATCATACTCAATATATCATTGGAAAACAACAAGCATGGCAAGTGATCATAGCAAGTATTCAGTCTTTCATCTAATCTCCACAAGCAACCTACAATTCCGCTATTCATTACAACACACTTGCCTCAACCGTGGGCGACGGGATTGTGGGAAGTAGAGGGCACCCCCGGGGTCACACCACCTGCACAACGGCATCACATGCTCTCAATAATGCCCACAAAACAGTACACAAATCCCCATCTCACCCGACATTGCCCGCTACTCGCAAAACCTAAAACAGAGGTTCTGTCCCGGCGGGACAGCAGCCTTGCAAAGGCCATAACTTGAGTTCTGGGACTCCAAATCGATTAAACGAGTACACCATCGCGAAGCTTAGGAAATTTCCTACCTTTTTCTAGTTATACAGAAAGACTGATTCGGACTCTAAAAATTGTTTAATCTACAGATTACTACGATCTGTTCTAATTGCGTCACAGATTTTAACACGCTCGGTAAAACGGCCATAACTTTCAAACGGCTGATCGGATTTTAACGTGCTTTATGTCCACGGAAAGATAATTAAATTATCTACAACTTCTTTTAAGTCCGTATGGACAGATTCGGATTCTAAATCGACGAAAACTCGAACCCTAGCCCGACTGCTCAATCTGCCCGAAAACAGAAACGTGGCAACGTCTAGATCTAACCCAAAGAACTCCAACCCAGCACCACCAATTGATCTAAAAACTTCATAAACACCCTAAGAACAGTACCTAGATCAAACCCAAGGATCCCCATGATCATACCTTTGCCCAACGAACGAATCTCCAATAGATCTCCTCGCGGATCGCTCCTCGCTCCACGCTCCTCGCTCCTCGCTCCTCGCTCCTCGCTCCTCGCTCCTCGCTCCAACGGATGGATCCACAAGGTGCAGAGGTGTGGAGACCACCCTAGGGCAGCAAGGGGGTGGAGGAGAGGTGGTGGAGAGGTGGGGCAATGGAGGAGAGCAAGGGGGAGGCGCAAGGCTCAAAGGGAAGGGGCGGCTAGGGCTTGGCACGTGGGGGGCGGTGAGGGGGGCGCACCAAGGCCTCAAGGGGCGCAAAGGCAGCAGGGTGGACGCCCCAAAGGGGCAGGGAAACCCCTTTTACCAGCCCCCACACCCAATTCTAGTCCGTTACGGAGACCTAATCCATCCCACCAAAGCCCACCAAGGCCCAAAACTCCCCCGGGAAGGCCCAAAACCCCGAAAACGGCCCGGAAACGGCCCGGAAAAGCTATTAACCTCCATAACCTATAGTTTTAACCTTAATTCCACATTTCATACTGTTTTTAACCATATTAAGCACGTAAAATAAAGTTATGACACTCCGTGGTGTCACACGGATATCATAATCGGATAGCAGTATGGTACATAATTGTGTACGTAAAAGAAAGAATGAATCATTAACCTTACAACATTAGCTTCAAGTTATAATTATTTCAACGTAGGATAGTAGTATAGTTAGATGTGCAAATAGGTCGGATACAAGAAAAGAGATCGAGACATAAAGAAAACAGAGAACAAAGGGAGCTCTTTCATCAAACTTAACCTTACGGAATAAATTCCTGGAGATATTAAATAGTGTTGAATTGTCACATTCTGACAAACTAAAGATAGACTTCTCTCATAATGAGGACTACTCGGATTTGTTTGCTATGCTTCAATTTAGTGACTCAACTAATTCCAGTAATTTGAATATAAAAAGAAGTTTATCAAATAAGTTGAACAAATCAATTTAGGTAAAAGCATTATGTCATCACTCTATTTATTTGTTGATAGATTTGTTGAAGTTCACGCTTAATAACAAAGTAGTGTTTTTTAGTGCCAGTATCAAACAACTACTCTATCTATCCAATAATGAACCAAATTAATGGAAGAATAACTGATTTTATCCGGATATCGGATCGGATATTTACCAGATATCGGATCGGATATTGCTCTTCCCATATCCTAACCCATATTACATGAGATTTTTCGGATACGGATTGGATATTGCTCTTCCCATATCCTAACCCATATTATATTGGATTTTCCGGATACGGATACGGATAACATCGGTACGGATTTTAAAAGGATTCAGAATCGGATCGGGCGGATATTTCCTGTCCTGTTTTCACCCCTAGTTATGACTAATCCGGAGCGCCATTGAATAAGACATACCTCGTGATTCCATCCACAGTTGTGGATGGAAGCGAGGAGTAGGCACCCTCCATCTACGGGATGGAAGGGGAAAGAGGGTGCACGCCGACGGGTGTGCACTCGGTAATACCGGTATGTGCTTCGAGGAGACATGTGCATTGCATTGCATACATGATGATGATAACGAGATGTGTACAATGAGATTTGAACATGGTTATGATGTTAAGCATGATATATAGTGATATTAGCATTGAACTGTTCATTTTGTTCCATTGCAATATACTTGCTGAGTGATGAACTCACGCTTGTGTCTTATGTTGTTTTTAGGTACCATAAAACCGACATGTGGGAAAGGGGTTTGGCTACACTTCTACACGTAGCTCCTCACATATAGACAATTTTTATTATCTGGAGACATGATAATAAAATTAGTGCCATGAAACTTGGAGTATAGCTTGATCGTGTGCTTAAGTTCATCTTTTGCTTCGTTATAATTTGTAGAGTGGTTGGATTCATTATTTTAGACGTATGATGTTGCCATATCAATTGTTATTGCTATTTTAGATGTCTCACATTATGCTATACAATGCCATAATATTGCTGTTGCTTCTAATCATGGAAAAACAAAGGAGATGCTGCCGAAATTTTCGGTTTTAGCATTTGCACCTTTGCTGTAATTTACATTTATTTGTGCCATTTAGATGCTGTGTCTATCATGTTTGGTGACCTCCAGGGCATACTAGATGCCGGGGTGTTACACACATGCACACAAGACCACAAATGAGCACTTAGTTATACCCAAAAACAGAGAATTTGTCCAACGGGACAGCAACCTTCGGAAGACCATAACTAGGGCTTAATGACTCCAAATCAGACAAAAGAGTACATTTTCTCAAAGCTTAGGATAGTTCCCAACTTTTTCTAAGTATTTGCAAAGACTTATTCGGCCTCTAAAATTGTCTAATCTACAATTGAACACGATCTGTCCCAATCTCGTCACAGATTTGACAGCATTCGGTAAAATAGCCATAACTTTTAAACGGCTAGACGGAATTAAGCGTTCTTATTCTTCATTGAAAGGTTTTCGATTATATACAACTTTCTCAACGGGCGTCCGACCAAATTCCGAATCTAAAAACCCCAAAACCGCGACCGAAGTCGACTGTCCGAAATTGGCCGAGGCTACTGCGCGAAACAGATCTACTAAACGAATCTATACCTCTAATTACAGTACCTAAACATGAATTCTAGGCATAAATTTACCCATCTAACAGCACCTAGACCACCCCGAACAAGACCCCAAATCCTTACATCTTCTTGACGGATCACCCGGTCAACGAACGTCTCCTCCTCGCGACCCGATCTCTCCTCCAATCGCCGGGATCGCCGAGAACGCCGAATCCTCTTGGACGAAGAGTTCCCGGACAGCGAGATCGTGCGGTGAGGGAGAGGCTCTAGGGCCGGCTAGGGGTGGGGAGGAGGGGAAGGGGTGGCGCATGGGAGGGGGGAAGAGGTGGGCGGCTAGGGCAATGGGGGGTGGCTGCTATGGGGAGGAGGAGGAGGGAGGGAGGCGCAAGGGCTAGGGTTGGGGTGCATGGGCCATGTGCTGCCCCCCCAACCCTCCCACATGGGCCAAGAGCACCCACCTACAGCCCAATTAGGTTCCCCAAGGCCCAACCGACTCCCCCAAGGCCCAAAACTCCCCCGGAAGGGCCCAAACACCCGGAAACGGCCCAAAAACAGGGTATAAAGTCATACCGTAATGCCGAAATCTATAATGTCACATTCTCTATTTTCACATCCTATGATGTCACATAAAGTGTATAACCTCTGCAGAGTGTAAAATCTATTCGAATAGCCGTGTCTGCGGTACTGGACAATGCTCGGGGATTACAGTCAAGGGTTAGTTTTTCATGAAATTGAACTTGGGATTTGAGGCATTTGCTTGTGTAAAAGTGATAACTAGTTAAGGATGTGGAATGGTTTACTTGTGAAACAACTGTGAGATTTATTACTATTGTTATTTGTTTTACTGCTTTACAATCTATTATGAATATTTGTGAATGCTATTTATTGCAAAATAACCCCTTCAGCCTGTTATTTGGAATAAGCTATGCATATAGTTATTAGACTTGCATTCTGTGCATGACTTGCTGAGTGCTTTATGTACTCACAACACGTAGTGAACACGAAAGACCTACCTCGTAGTCCCATCCACGGTTGTGCATGGGAGCGAGTCAGTAAGAGTAGGCACCCTCCATCTACGGGATGGAAGGGGAAAGGGGGTGCACGCCGACGGGGGTGCACTCGGCAATACCGGTATGTGCTTTAGAGAGATATGTGCATTGCATTGCATAAATGAAGTGGCTTATGAGATGACTATGACGTTCTATGAGATGCATATGAAGATATTTATTTGAGATGTTTATGATGATGTTATGTGAGAGCATAAATGAAGTTCATGAGTTGATTCTCAGGCTATGTGAATGGCATTAAGTATGTATGTGAGTTGTTATTGCTTTTGTATGATTGCAATATACTTGCTGAGTGATGAACTCACGCTTGTGTTTATGTTGTTTTTAGGTACCATGAAACCGGCATGCGGGAAAGCGCATTAGCTACACTTCTACATGTAGCTTCACATTTATATACAGTATAATCATTTGGAGTCATGATAATAATGAGTAGTGCCATGAAACTTGGTGTATGGGCTTAAGTTCATCGTTTGATTTGTTTTTTTGGTGGAATGGTTGAATTCCTTATTTTATACATAAGTGATGCTTTATCCATTGTTATTACTATTTTAGATGTCTCTTACCATGCTATAACTTGACGTATGATTACTGTTGCTTCAATTCATGGAAAAACAAAGGAGATGCTGCCGAAATTTTTGGTTTTAGCATTTGCGTCTTTGCTGTAATTTATCTTTATTTGTGGTATTTAGATGATGTTTAGACTATATTTGGTAACATTCAAGCATACTGGATGCTGGGGTGTTACAAATGGAACAAGTAAAACAGTTTTCAATACCATTATCACTACACCCCATATTCAACATCATTAGCATGGCATATCCATATTGAAGACATCTCATTAACATCATATTCAACATCATAATCATGTCATACCCACATTAAATACATCTCATTATCATCATATATGCAATGCAATGCACATGTCTCCTTAAAGCCCATACCGGCATTGCCGAGTGCACACCCGTCAGTGTGCACCCTCTTTCCCCTTCCATCCCGTAGATGGAGGGTGCCTACTCTTACTGACCCACTCCCGTACAACCACGTGTAAGGGACTGCGAGGTAGGACTTTTGTGTTCACTACATGTGAACACAGAGGCCCGCATCAGAATAGGACGCCTCTTCCTTTTAGGAATGCAATGATGCAAATTCCATGATAATGTACCACATTCAATCATTAATAGCATTTGCATAATCTCATTCATAGCATTAATCCATTCATCAAACAACTACTCATATGGCAAAGCAAAATCTCACTCCTACCATGCTAGTATAACCTATCAATCACAATACCATAAAACAACCAATCACAATCCATCACAACACACTTGCCTTCACCCTCGTGAGACGGCGTGGTGAGACAACGACGGCACTCCCGGGGTCACACCACCTGCACAAAGGTTCAATACACTCAACCACATGCACACAAGACCACACAAGAACACTTAGTCATACCGACTTCGCGATCTACTCCTAATACTCAAAAACTAAGAATCTGTCCAACGGAGCAGCAGCCTTCGGAAGACCATAACTAGGGCTTAACGACTCCAAATCAGACAAACGAGTACATTTTCTCAAATATTAGGAAATTTCCTAACTTTTTCTAAGTATTGGGAAAAACTAATTCGGCCTATAAAATTGACTAATCTATAGATCAACACGATCTGTCCCAATCACGTCACAGTTTTGGCCAGGAGGAGGCGAAGGTCGATAGCTCGTCCGGCCCTGGCCTTGGAGGGGGCCGACATGGAAGAGGTCAACCCCATGATGGCACAGGCCAGCGACGCAGCTGCGAAGCGTACCGAGGCTGTTGCCGAAGCCTACGAGGCCGCCGCGGGCAGGGCGCCCGCGGTTCAAAGCGAGGAAGCCGAAGACGAGGGAGCCCTTCTGACGGAAGGTGATCTTTGCATAGTCCCTCTGTTTTTCCTTGTTCTTTTTCTTTTGATTTCTCGGGCTAACCCCACCCCGCTTGGCAAGGGCGTTATAGCTCGGCTGTTGTCTTTGGATCTCTAGCAAATGGCTGAGAGGATTATCGACTCTGCTGTTGACGCCGAGCTCGAGCGTATTGTTGACTTGGTGATGTCCGAAGGCCCAGAGGAACCACCATGAGCAGACCCTCCGGAGGCCTTCGAGCACCTAGCGGCGACCACCAAGCTCGCGCCGGTCGCAGAGGAGCAGGGCTCCCAAGGGAGCGAGCAGCCCAGGGCTCTGGTCTTGGTCCCTTTCGAGGGGACAAGCGCGGCGCCGAGCTCGGGGGGAACTCGGGAGACGGGCTTTGAGGCCCAAGAATTGGTCGCCCCCAACCAGTCGCCATTGCCCGGGTACCAAGGAACGGACCCTAGCCCAGCGGGTCTTCAAGGGGTAAGCCCCGAGGCGGGAGAGGCTGCAGCCGACGTTCATCCCCTGAGCGTGGAGTCCGAGCTGGGGGACGATCGCCACGAGCTGCAAACCCTGGGGGAAGATCATCCTCAGGGCGAGCAAGCCTCGGAGGGCAAACGTCCTCAGGAGGCGATGGAGGAGGAAGCTGCCCTTGCCCTCTTGGGTACATCAGGTGCTTAAGAGGAGCAAGACCTCCGCCTGGGTGACGCGCATGCCCGGGGCCAGGATGACCCTGCCTGGGTCAATCCATTCTTCCGAGCTGGTGCGACCGACCGCCAGCAGCTCCAGGATAAGTTGTTCAGCCGCGCTCTCCTGGTGAGATTTCTGCTTTATACCGTGCTTCATCATTTCTCTTATGACAAAACTTTTAAGGTGGCTCGATCCTTCTCCCCCTTTGTAGTTCGCTGCCAAGGCCATGGAGGACATCGATGCCTCCACTGTCTCTGCGGAGGAGTACTAGGGATACCACCGCGAGCAGGACGCCAAGATTGCCGACCTCGAGCATCGGATCTCCGAGGTGCACGCCGCTGACCGGAAGGAGCTGGAATTGACGAAGAGCCTTGTTGTCGAGCTTTCGGGACCGACTCTCCCAAAGTGAAACGGCGAAGTCCACCTTAGAGCTAAGGTGCACCAACCTTGAGGAGGAGTTGGGGAAGTTGTTGCAAGAGGTCCCCGACCTTCGCCGTCCTGTGCAAGAAGCTCGGGAACGCAAGGACGTTCATCTCAAAGAGGCACAGCGCCTCCGAGAGAATGCCGCCGAAGGTCGCGCAACCCGGAGGAAGGTCCTGGATCTCGAAGCCGAGCTTGATTAGGTCAAGGAAGAGCTTGCCGTTCTCCAAGTCGGGCGTCGGGGCGATTCGTAGATGTTCTCCTTTTTTTCTTTTTGTTCTGTAATGGTTGGTGATCCAGAACAAGAAATGTATATCTGGTCCTCAACCTGGAATGAAAAACGTTGATTTTGTCACCTTCCCCGACTTTCTGCTCTTGAGTAGGTTTTGAAGGTTGTCTTGTAAAAAAGAGCAGCAACGAGCAACAATGGGAGAGAACATGCTTCGAGATGAAGGGGCGAGCGCTTAAAATGTCATAGATTTTTTGAAAAAATGCACGATTGGTCGTTCGTCTCTACTACTCTACTAGCCCTTGCTATGGACAAAGATTGTGCACCTAAGTTGCGAGCACGGGTTTGTTCATAGGAGCTAAAACATTGTACACGCGGTTTAGAGAAAAACGGGCCTTTGTGCCGACAATGCTCGTGCTGGACCAGCGTGTCCTGGTCGGGGCTGAGCTCGAACAGGACTAGAGGGTGTCTGTGTGCGATCATGCATGCAGCGAAGAGCTACTGCGGATGGTGATCGGCTTAGATAGATCTCCCGCTGTTGTTCGAGCTTGTTTCCGGGAAGGCTGGCACACATGCATTGTCGGTTATGCTCGCTTTGCTAGGGTTTTAGAGCTGAAGCGAAGCGTTTGTTTTAGCGTTTGGCCCGTCTACTCGATCCTCAAGATTGTGAGAAAAGGTGTGCCGCTTGTGCGAGAATTGGTCGGCTTACCAGTGGGCAGGTACTGTAACTCACAAGTATTTTGGAAAGAACGAGAGAGGCAACGTGACGGAAGAACCGAATTTTTTTTCGTAAATAGGAGATTGAAAAAACACTTAAACACAGAACTTACGTAACTGGTCAATGTTCCAGGTGCTGGCGAGTACTCGTCTATCCTCCATCGTTAGGCGAACAGCCCCCAGGCGTGTTATGGATACAACCGTGTAGGGGCCCTCCCACCTGGGGGTTAGCTTATTGGCCTTTGACAGATCCTGAACCCGTCGTAGGACCAAGTCGCCAACTTGCAGGGTCCTTGGTCGAACCAACTTGGTCGTGTGCCTACGAAGTGCCTGTAGGTAAACTGCGGACCGAAGTAATGCCTATTCTCGTGTTACCTCTGTGAGGTCTAGGTCGAAATGGCCTCTCCACCATAGACAAGCTGGAACGGGGTTTCACCCGTGGCCCAACTTGCCGTGGTGCGAATTGACCAAAGAACAGAGGGGAGCTCATCCACCACTCCTGCTTATGCTGGCTGAGGTTCTTAAGGACCCTCTTTTTATGCCTTGGATTATCTGCCCATTTGCTCGTTCGACTGCCCCGTTACTCTGTGGATGTGCCACAGAGGCGAAGCAAACCTTAGTCCCAACCTCCTCGCAATAAGCTTGGAACAAATTCACTGGTGAATTGAGTTCTGTTGTCCATGATCATACGATTGGGTATTCCAAATCGTGTTACCACATTGCTTCGAAGGAACCTGTTGGCTTCCTGGGCCGAGATGGTCGACACGGGCTCAGCCTCTATCCACTTGGTGAAGGTATCGATGGCCACGAGCAAGTACTTGCAGCCCTTCCGACCTCGGGGAAAAGGTCTGAGGATATCGAGCCCCCAGGTTGAAAATGGGCACAAAGTGTGATGGTTTGCAACGCATATGCTGGTTGATGGACCTTGCGGGCATGATACTGGCATGCTCGACAAGTTGTCACGATCGACAGTGCATCCGCTAAGGCCGTTGGCCAATAATAACCCAACCAGAAGGCTTTGCTCACTAGCGTTTTGAACGACGAATGAGCTCCGTACATTCCTTCATGGATGTCACGAAGAAGGTACAGGCCCTCTTCCTAGGAGACACACTTGGAAAGAACTCCTAATGCGCCCTTGCGGTATAGGTCGCCTTCGATCAGTCGGTACTGAGAAGACCGCCTTGTAAGCCGGGAACGCTCGGCTTCTTCCTTGGGCAAAGTCCCATGCGCGAGGTATTGGACGAATGGCGTCATCCAAATCGCATTTTGCTCAAGGAGAGAGACTGTACCGGCTATCTCTGGTACCTCCTCTACAGAGGAAATGGAGGACTTGTATAGGTGCTTGACGAGCACCCCCGTCGGAGCGATAGTTTGGGAGGAACCGACCTTTGATAATTGATCGGCCAGGGTATTGTCCTTCCTGGGGATGTAGAGTACCTCGAAATTCTTGAAGTACTTCTCCATCTTCCTTACTTCGACCAGGTAAAGTGCCATTGAGGTATCGGAACACTGATACTCCTTGTTGACCTGGTTCACGACCAACTGCAAATCGCCCATCACAGTAAGCCGTTGGACTCCGAGTGATTTGCATGCTTGTAGTCCGGCCACGAGGCCTTCATATTATGCCGCATTGTTGGTCGCGGCAGAATGCAACTGGACGGCGTACTGGAGTTGCTCTCCATCTGGGGAGACCAACACGTCACCAGCCCCCGAGCGTTCATACGCTCGGGATCCATCGAAATACATGGTCCAGTGATCCTTTTCGAATATGGCTAGCTCATGCGTCGATGGTGCCGGAGCTGCCCATTCCACTACAAAGTCTGCCAAGACTTGGGACTTGATCGCCGTGCGGGCCGAGAACTGTATTTCAAACTCGGCGAGCTCCATTGCCCATTTTGCTATGCGACCACTCACATCTTGGTTTCTCAGGATCTCCCTGAGTGAAAAACTGGTCGGGACCACAATTTTGTGGGCTTGGAAGTAATGGCGTAGCTTTCTTGAGGCTATCAGTAGTGAGTATAAGAGTTTCTAGACCTCAGGGTAACGCTCCTTTGGTCCGTGTAGTACCTCACTAACATAGTAGATGAGTCGTTGGACCCCGTCCCTTTCCACTGTCAGTACCGCGCTTACATCTTGCGGGGTTGCTGCTAAGTACAGCAGCAACGCTTCTCCTATCTTGGGTGTGACCAGGATGGGTAGCTTGGATAGGTACTGCTTCAGTTCCTCGAAGGAATGATTGGCTTCCTCCGTCCAGACGAATCCATCGTGCTTACGTAGGGCTTTGAAGAAGGGTAACCCACGTTCGCCAAATCGGGAAATGAAGCGGCTTAGAGCGGCCATCCGACCAGTTAAGGCCCGCACTTCTTTTACACAAGTGGGAGGCCTCATGTTTTCAATGGCTTTGATTTTTTCTGGATTTGCTGCAACGCCTTTCGAACTGACCATGTAGCCGAGCACCTTGCCTGCTTTTACGCCAAAAACGCATTTTGCCGGGTTCAACTTTATTCGGTGCTTATTGAGATTACAAAATTTTTCCTCTAGGTCGGTAACATGACTTGGAGCGAGCTTGCTTTTGACGACTATGTCGTCCACGTAGACCTCTAGGTTCCGACCTATTTGATCCGAGAAAGTGTTCTGCATGAGGCGCTGAAAGGTTGCTCCGACGTTCCTCAGACCGAAAGACATGGTCGTATAGCAGAATGTTCCAAACAGAGTGATAAAGGAAGTCTTCTCTTTGTCTTCATGTGATATGCTGATCTGATGGTATCCCAAATAAGCATCTAAGAAGCTCATCAACAGAGATTCCGCTGTTGCGTCGACCAACTGGTCTATGCGAGGCAGCGGGTAATTGTCTTTTGGGCATGCGGCGTTCAAACCTGTGTGGTCGACACACATGTGCCATTTGCCCCCCTTCTTCCTGACAATGACCGGGTTAGCCAACCATTCCGAGTGTTCGACTTCTCTGATGAAGCTGGCCTTGAGAAGCTTATTGAGTTCTTCTCGGATGATCGCCTGCTTTTCCAGGGAAAATCGTCTGAGTTTTTCCCGCACTGGCTTTTTATCAGGCTGGACTGCTAGCCTATGCTCGATCACTTCCCTTGGAACATCGGGCATGTTGGATGGTTCCCAGGCGAACGCATCCGAGTTCTCCCGAAGGAAAGTGATGAGCTCGAGTCCCTATTTGGGATCTAAGGAAGATCCCAAATAGACGACCTTGGTAGGTTCCGATTCATTGAGTGGAACGTCCTTGGTCTCTCCCCCGGGCTAGAGGGCAAATTTAGGCCGGGAGTGCTTCGGCTCTTGATCAGAACCGCGCGCAGGCAGTTGCCCAACCATGTCCAATGCCCTTTCATCGCAATTTAATGCGGACTTATGGTTCCCCCTTATGGTTATGACTCCATTAGGCCCATGGACCTTCAAGCATTGGTACGCATGATGTGTGGAGACCATGAACTTAGCCAGAGCCAGCCTGCCGAGAATGGCATTATAGGCTAACTCGAAGCCGACCACTTCAACGGTGATCATCTCTGTACGGAAGTTGCTCGGGTTACCGAAGGTGACGGGCAAAACGACTTGGCCCAGAGGTTTGATCGAGGTACCCGGGACAATCCCAAAGAAAGGGACCGCTATTCTCTTGATCTTGGAGTGAGGGATCTGCATCTCGTCCAATACCTTGGCGGAAATTAAGTCCAAGGAGCTCCCGGAGTCTATGAGTACTCGGCCCACGATGGTGTTGCTGATGGTCGGACTCACGATCATTGGGAGCTTCTGCGGCTTGGTCATTCCAAGGGGACAATCATCCTTGGAGAATGTGAGAGGTAGATCGGTCCACTTGAGTTGCTGGATGGGGGGTTTGCCCTGGGTGACGTGATGTACCTCCCGGGCGGCTTCCTTCAAGTCTCGGTGAGATTTGTAAGCGGAGGAGCCCCCGAATATGACTGCGATGTGGTTCTGGGGCTCCTGGTACTCCATGTCATCATCCTTATCTTCCGCGGGCTGCTTACCTTTGCTGCTTTCACCTTGCTCTGGGAGCGATGGCATGGGACCTTTGTCGCTGTAGAATTGCTCTAAGCGGTAGGTCCATGTCCGGCAGTTTCGAAGGTCGTGTCTGTGCGCCTGATGGAGCAGACAATAGAGACCATTCTGCCGCATCGCTTGATCGCCCCAGCCTCGGTCTTCGTGGGTCTGAGGTTGTTGCCCTCTACCCCGAGCATTAAACCTCCGACGCTGCGGCTGAGGTGCTCGAGGTCGTTCCTGCTCCACTGCGGCGATCATAGCTGGCAAGGGTTGCCTCTTTTTCTTTTTTCTTGATTTTTTTATCCACAGAGTTGGAACCTTTCTTGCTGGTGGAGACCTCTAACCCGGGCTGAGGTGGTAACTTTCCTTCGTCCAGCATTTTCTTCCACTGGACGGCCTCGCCAGCGTTGGCGTACCTGTCGGCCATACGGAAGAGCTCGTTAGCCGTCAAGTCCGGGTGGATTTCCAGGTCCTGCGTGCAGCGAACGTCCCTTACCCCGAATTTGAACGCTCGTACGACAGCCTCGTCCGATATGTTCGGAATTGAGTTCCGGACTTGGATGATACTCTGGACAAACTGACGTAGAGTCTTGCCCTCCGTTTGAATCAGGCGCTTAAGATCGCGCTCTTTCCCTAGGCGAATGTAGCAACTCTGGAAGTTTGCTCGGAGCGCCGCACTGAGCTGCCTCCAAGATCGTATAGACCTTTCCTTCTGATTGAAGAGCCAAGTGCGAGCGGCCCCATCCAGGACCGTTGGGAGGTAATTCTCCATCACCCCCTGCGGCTAGGATCGCGGTGGTGTAGATCGAGAGAAATTCGTCCAGGTTCTGGGTCCCGTTGAACCTCTAGATATGCCCGGGCTTGAATTTACTCGACCATGTGACATTCTGAAGGGAATCCGTGTAAGCCCTACACCCGAAATCCGGGGTCTCGCGACAATTCCGCCGATCTCGAAGGTCGTCACGAGCGTCCCCTGTCCATCGATCGGTATGCGGACTAAGCTGGGAGAAGACCTCCCGAGGGCGGCGGGTTGACGATCGCTCGGTCGTAGTTCGCCCGGAGCGCTCGTAGTCCGAGTGGACGTAAGCCTGACGCCCCGAAGTTGCTCGGGAATTACCCCGACGGTTTTCACGGACCAGATTGGCCGCCTGGACCACCCTCCGAGCATTGTTCCGGGACTCATCCCTGCGCGAGCGGACAGGAGTGCGTTCCCTATGGCCCCGGGAAACACTCCGAGCATCCTGATCGTGGGGTGGATTCGAGATCCTCAGTTCTGCGGTGAGCTTTTCAAAATCCTCGGCCACGACCATACCTACTGCTTCCAGATCCACTTGATTGTGAAAGTTTCAGAGGTCGCGCATGACCGCCGCCAGAGCCTGTAGACTTTGTCTGTTCTGGAGGACGGGCGGAGGAGAACTCTGGCAGTGCTCGAGGACGCGATCAGGAGTGTGATAGCCACGAGAGTTTCTCTGGGGGGAGTTCCCTTCCCTAGAGGTCTGCCTTTCTCATGCTTAGCGACGAATGCTCGCCAAGGTCTTACCCAAGGACGCCTCCAGGTGATGCCTGGCCGCTTCATAGCGGTCACGCTTAGCAGCCCCCGAGGATTCCACCTCGGGTTCGACACGGCTCCCGGCCATGTTAACGTGGCGGGAGTGATATGATCGTGAGGGAGACATCATCGTGTCCCATTGAGACGTTGTCTCACGATCGAACTCTACATGATTTGCTATATCCAGACCATCATAGAGTCCATCGTAGTCGTCCTCGTCATCGTCGAGGGGAATGCGCAAGGGGCCAAGGGCCTGTCCTTGCATTTCAGACTCCGGAGTAAAGCTTCCGGGTTCAGTGTGGCCTGCCGGATCGGTCACACCAGCCACGCCATCGCCAACGTAGTACATGTCATCATCTTCAACATCGTCGAAGGCACAGAAGCTTCGAGTATCTCCCGGATTCGACATCCTCGGGGATTCCTCTCGGACGGAGATCACACTATCGTCCCCACGGACAATGCCAGCTGTCGACGATTGGAGAACAGGCTCCCGCCGAGCTTACTTGTTGAATGGGGGATCAACAGGGGCCCCTTCGTACGAGCGAGATTGCGTCCGAGCAATGTGCGAACGAGGGAGACACGCGGTGTTTATCCTGATTCGGGCCTCTCACTCCCGAGATAATGGCCCTACTCCAGTGTATTGTGTTTATGATTGGTAAAATCGTTTTTCCTCCCAGGTGTTTTTGGGGGGTTTAAATACAGAATCCTATGCTGTACAGAAGGTAATTACCCCCTAGAATTACGCCATGCGGCCATATCCGCTGTACCTATGATCCGAACTCCTTGATTTGCGCCTTATTTTGAATTGCCGGTGCACCTTCCCTTGATCTCCGGCGGATTGGTTACCGCTTTCCCTCCTGACGGTTTGACCGAGTCCCCCGACCATTCACTCCGGCCTCCGCACGGGTTACGCGAGCATGGTCGCCCGTACTCCTCTGGCGTAGGAGAATGGGCGGGCATGCATGCCCAGGCGTTGGTATGCTCGAGCGCTATTCCCGAGCATCCTCCGAGGGTGCCGTATGGTCAGTAGCTTTTGGACCTTCGGGGGTAAAATGGTCTTTTCAGCGAATAGTTAATCCCCGACAAAATGTAATGTCAAAAATATGTATTATGTGGAGTAATGGCAATTTTTGGTAAAAAAATACTCTTTTATTTTCACATGTGAAATAAGTAAACACATACATCCATTAGCAATTAGTAGCTAATATATATGATAGGTACATTAATACATCAAGTCATAGCTTCATATTAAAAGGAAGAGCAGTGCTTCTATGCTTTCCATCCTAATACAAATTGCACAAATCTTGAAGCAAGCGAAGGGGTAAGTAATCACCATCTACCCTTCATTCATGCTTTAATAGTTGTGCAATTTTTAAAAAGAAGAGCATAGAAGAACCTCTCAGGAAGGAAATCTTACAAATAGTATATGTGGCAGTTCTTAATCAGGGATTCAAATTTTGTAAGAATATAATTTATTTACCATAGATAAATTAATTATGAATAATTATTAGTTAATATATATGATGGCTTTATATTGAAAGGAAATCTGAAAATTAGTATCAGTGGCGGTTTTTAAGAACAACCGTCACTGATAAGGAGTATCAGTGGCGGTTTTTAATAAAAACCGGCACTGATACGTCCCCCATATAAACCCCGCAGTGTTGGTCTTCGTCACGGTGCTTCTCATTAACCCTAAATCCCTAACCTCACGGTGCTTCTCCCACCGCCGCCTCCCATCCCCGTCGGCGCCCCCACTTGGCGCCGCCCCCGTCCCCGTCCCCATCTTCGTCGGCCAATTTGGTATGTCCCCGTCCCCATCTGTCTTGTGCTTGTATGATAGCTCAAATGAGTCGTGCATGCCAAATGATTGTATGCGCGCCTGCTGTGTTGAATCAATGAAAATGATTGTGTTGCATTTGGAGGTTAAGAAGTCATGGTTTTTTATTGTATAGGGATGATCAGAAGTGCATTCTTTTCTAAAGATATTTATGCAATGTGTTTGCAATGCTTAGTGTGACAGTTCAAATGTTGTTTGCAATGTGTTGGATTGGTGATGCCTATCAAGCAATCACGTGATTATTGCATCCAGTCCACAATTATAATGATTCTTTTCTAAAGATATTTATGCTTCTACTAGAGTCTTTGTTATTATTGTTTGAAAAATATTTATGCCTATGTTATTGTTGTTTGAAAAATAGCATTATTACCTTTTTGCAAAAGAAAATGATGCTTCTACTAGAGTCTTCTCATCTATGTTTTAGACTAACTATTGATGCCATATGATGCTGTCATTTGTGCAGCAACAACTTCTGTTAACATTTAGGTGTTATCATGTTTTCACTCTGTTAACATTGGCAGCAACAACTTCTAATTCAGTTTT
This sequence comes from Rhipidocladum racemiflorum, assembly GCA_036346355.1. Taxonomy (NCBI): domain Eukaryota; kingdom Viridiplantae; phylum Streptophyta; class Magnoliopsida; order Poales; family Poaceae; genus Rhipidocladum; species Rhipidocladum racemiflorum. The sequence continues at coordinate 38,863,460 of CM070577.1, read as the reverse complement.
ATGTTAAGTGGAATGTTTGATTTGAAGTCGGTATGAATTAGCTCACTATAACCACGGTTGGTTATAACACATTTGTCTTTCTCTATATTTTAATACATTGATTTTATATTCTATATATAGAGGAAGTCACTTCTGTTTGAATTTGGGATTTTCAGAGCGTGTACTATATTTTGGGAGTTACTATCTTCATAAACATACTCATCCCACACCGACAAAAGTGCAAAGGGAAATGCAACAAAAATATTCGTATGGCATCCTGCCATCTATAAGTGTAGCGGTTCTGATTGCTTTGTTCTATTCGTATGGCATCCTACCATCTTCTGTCATCATATGACAAAGTGTGCATTATTCTAATTTTCAATATACATGTCAACGCTACAATGTTTTCTTTTGCTTTTTCTTTTATTGCTCGATGATGTAAATTAGGTCAAATGATGAATTAGACAATTAAGGTTGTGAATTAGGCCTTGAATCAGTAGACAACAACAATCCAGTGATCCATACTCTTCTTACACGTCCTTCGCCTCCAAACAACTCTGAAGGCTCGTAGGCTTGTAGCTTAGGAAGTAGTTGGTTCGTTAGTAGATCTGAAGTCTATAAATGTGGTTAGGATGTAGTGATGATGGTGCTCATCTTTGTATTCCCCGAAGATGACCATCATTGTTGGTTTATCATTTGTAATATGTTGAATGGGTTGCCACTTATAGTTCACTTCGAAAACTGTCAAAAATGGATATGAGAGCATTATGTGGGTGGCCATGGCTAGCAATTCCTGTTTGCATTATGTTGCTACAAAAGTTTTAGTATGTTTGAATTTTGGGCCCCACATCTCCACCATTGTTTTGGTATGTAATGTGTCTTTTCCAGATCTGCCACCACATCGGGAAATTGGGATGCCATCGCTCTCTCCTACAATGACTGAGGTATTTGTTAACCAAAAATTAGAATGAAACTATTATGAGTAGAATAATAGTTGAATTGACATTAGGATTTCATGTTATAAATTGCATATATGACATTTGGATCTTTTTTCAGGTGTTGTATAACATTCTTCATTGGCCCACCAAGCCAAATTCGAACCTAGTTGTGATAGGTACCTATTCTTTAGTTTTGACTTGTGATTTTAATTTATTCTTGTACTTATCTGTTGGCTGTTTTGTTACTGAATACAGGTATAGCAAACACAATGGAACTTTTGGAAAAGTTATTGCCTCATATTTGAAGAGCATTTGAAGAGCAAACTATTGAATTTGCTTCAAGAAAGGTTTGGATCGCAATACCACATGAATATATATGCTACTATGCACTCATATCTTTTCATCCATGAATGTTGCTTTGTCCATCTAATCTAAGTTTTGTTTAGAGATGATTTTAAACCATAGGTCTTTTACTTGAAGGTTATTTTCTCCTAACTGTTGTGAGACCTCGGATCAGCTATCCGAAATCTCCTGTGCATTTCCGTACTAGTCCCAGATCAGTAGCTAGTACACACAGTCACAGTGATACTTCATTGTCGAACAAAACGAAAATTGTAACATAAATATTAAAGTATGGGCCACATGGCCACTTATTACAATACTCGGTCGACAGACCGGAGACACGATAGCGGAGAACGAAAGCAAAACAAGCGAACACCAAAACACCACAGGCGACGACTAGAAACGCAACTAGTTATCCTGGCAATCCTCCTCGAACTCCTCGGGGTAGAACTCACCATCTTCAGCTGCGTCTTGAAAGTTCTCTGAGGATGACAAGTTGATGTAGCACGTGAGTACAAAAGTACTTAGCAAGTCGGGGAAAGTATGATTATGTGGGGCTTTCCAAAGGAAGCTTAACAGGGTTCATTTGCACAAAGCCACATTTTATTAAACCATACTTAAGTAATAAGTTTCACAAAGCATCTTTTAACAATTCTTTTTAATAACTGAATTATTTAATATTGCAGTGAGGTTCTATCCACCATCACTAATATACAGGCTCTATCCGCCTAGTTTTAAAAGATCGAGGTTAATCATATGACTCCATCCGTCAAGTATAAAATAGGTTCTTTCCACCTGGTTGGCTCTATCCGCCAAACAACATCCGAGAGTTCTAACCACTCCCGAATCCCAAAACAAAACACTTTTCAGTTTTTAAAACCAAAATCAAGGTCTACCAATATGAAAGCATTCTTCGCTTTGCCTTTGACCGTAGGCACGGCTATTCGAATAGTTTTAACTCTGCAGAGGTGTACAACTTTACCCACAAGACATGATCGTCTCTTGATGCCAAGCTATTAACACACTTCCTTTGGTGTGCCGGCAGAGAGATCATGACAAGGCCGTTATAATGTATCCACCTAACCCGACCCACCCGCTGAGGTTTCACCGCTGTTAGGGTTCCATCTGCCCAGTACAGAAGCCCCCTCTTGCGCCGTGGGTTGTTTTCCCAAATCATACTTGAAATCATTCTTTTTGAGTAATCCCACCCATGGGTTGTTTTCATCGGAAAAAGTCCTAAGCAATTCTACTGTACTATGTAACAAAGGATACCATATAAGCATAAGCATGGTATAACAAATGTCCTAGGGTTACAAGTACCATGGATGTCGAGAACAAAGGCGGTAATCACAATTGGGATTAACTAAGTATTTATATTTAACATATGGCGTCGTACGTGGGAAGTTCGGCGGTCGCGTCGGAGTCGTCGGCTACGCGCAAATCGAGGCAATAAATAAATACAAGAAAATAAATAAAATCCAAAAATTACAAAAATAGTACTGGCAGGTAGATCTTGATTTTAGATGAATTTAGAAATTTGAATGGAGTCAAATGGAGTTCGGGCGAAGAAGTTATGAGCGTCCGAAGTTTGAATTTCGAAAAATCGGAAAACCAAGAATATTCCCTGGAATATTCCTTTTCCTATTTTCTGAATTTTGGAAATGGATTGTGTCTCTTGCATGTGGGGCCACCATGTCATCGTCATGGAGGTTGTCTTCAAGCTTGGGCTTGCCATGGCCATGGATGGGGATCGAGGGAGCTTGAGGGGCTTGGGAAGGCCGGCGGCGAGGCGGCGGCGGCGCCGATGGCCAGAGTGGCGCTGAGGCTCGGCCCGTGAGGCCCCGGCAGCTGGCCAGCGGCGAAGCCGAGCGGCGTTGACATGGCGGCGGCGGCACAGCGAAGCCTGCAGCGCATGGGCTCTGCGCAGGGCGGCGCCACGTCTGTGGCGGCCGGCCGACCGGACGGCACGGGCCCGAGCCCAACCAAGCACAGAGCAACCCCAAAAAGTGACAGAGCACTCCGTTTTTTCCAAAAAAAATGATTTTGGCCCCATTTTTGCATGGAATTAAACCAAATAAAATCATGGAATTGAACCAAATAAAATCATGGAATCACTAGATTACATCCTTAGGGACTCATAGGAGGAAGGAATCGGATTGAATCTCACCGGAGGCGATGAATTCGGCGACGAACAGAGCTCCGGTCGAAATGACAAAAATGCGAAATTCGTCTCCAAATCGCGAGGGATCCTAAAATTGATTGTTGGGTTAGACTCTAGACACAATCACGGTCACAAGGAACCAAGTGGCACGAAGAATAACCCACCGTGGAGAGATCTATGGCCAAGAACGTGAAGAACACCGAAAACTCTAACCCGGCGTTGGTTTTCTCGATCTCACGGGCGCAAGAGTGGAAGAGGCTAAAGGAGACTCATACCACCGGGACGGGGGTTCTTATACGGAGAGAATGGAAGTGGAATCACGCGGAATGGAGTTGAAACGGCCGAGTTATGAGCATTTGATTGCAATTCGGTTTTTCTTTAATGCGGCCGTTTCCAGCGAGATTAGTGGCTAATGAAGGTGGGGAATGGCAAGAGATCGTCGCTACGAATTCAACGGAACCAACCGTGCTCAATTTGGATTTGCGTGGAGGAAGATATGGTGATTTGAATCCAACCCTAGCCATTGGAGAGAGCTTGGAGCCTTCTCTGTTCTTCATGGTCCAAGGTAGAAGATGACACTATTCCCGCCACGTGGCAGCACGCGATTGGCCGAGAATTACGTAAATGATTCGCCCTAGAGAAAAATTAGGAAAAATGGTCTAAAAATTCCAAAAAAATTCTTAGAGCCATTTTAGAATATTTGGGAGCCAATAAAATTGGTTCCGCTGAATTTGAATGAAATTTGTGGAATTAAATATTCGAGCGCGGATTGCAGGCATTAAACAAAAGCCGCGCGAGATAAAATAGGAATGAAGGTCCAAAAATCCGGGGAATGGTTCCTAAAATCATTTTGGAATATTTGGAACACAATTGAAGTAGTTTTGGGATTTTTGGAGCATTTTTGGACTCGGGTGAAATTTCGGGTACCGGCGGGAACCGGAAAATTCGATTTTTCGACCGGAGAGGAATTAAATCCCGAATTTGGATGGGGATGGATGCCAGGTTAATATAAACACCAAAGAAACTCCAACTTTTGAATTTAATTTATTTAAATTAGGTTTTTCTCCAGAAGGCGAAAATGAGGATGTTACAAACCTACCCCCCTTAGAGAGAATCTCGTCCCCGAGATTCAGACGAAGAAAGAAAGAGGTCTGGAAACTCTACTCGAAGATCTTCTTCACGCTCCCAGGTAGCTTCCTTCTCAGAATGGTTGCTCCATTGAACTTTGCAGAACTTGATCACCCGGCTTCGAGTCCGACGCTCGGCTTCATCCAAAATCTTGATTGGGTACTCCAGATACGACAGGTCTTCTCTCAGCTCCATTTCTTCCAACGGCATCTGATGTTCGGGTACTCGAAGACATTGCTTCAATTGAGACACATGGAAAACATCATGTACCCCTGATAGCTGGGGAGGCAACTCAAACTTGTAAGCCACTTCCCCTTTTCTGGCAACCACTGGGAAGGGTCCGATGTAGCGGGGTGCTAACTTTCCACTGACTCAAAACCGTTTCATTCCTTTCAGAGGGGAGACCTTTAGATACACATGATCACCAGGTACAAAACTTAATTCCCACCGTCGATTATCAGCATAGCTCTTTTGTCTTGACTAGGCTGTCTTCAGATTAGCTCGGATCTGTCTGACTTGCTCCTCGGCTTCTTTCAGAATATCAGGTCCGATTATCTGCCCACCTTCATTCTCCTTCCAATACAAGGGTGTCCTGCATTTTCTTCCGTACAGAGCTTCAAAAGGTGCCATCTTCAGACTGGCTTGATAACTGTTGTTATAGGAAAACTCCGCATAGGGCAAATTCTGATCCCATGAACCTTTATATGTTAGAGCACAGGCTCTCAACATGTCTTCTAGGATTTGATTGATTCTTTCAGACTTGCCATCTGTCTGGGGATGATACGTAGTACTGAAATTCAGATTTGTGCCCAACACCTCATGCAATTTCTGCCAGAACCTCGAGGTGAATTGGGAACCTCGATCGGACACGATCTTCTTCGGTACCCCGTGTAAACACACAATCTTGGCCATATACAACTCGGCGAGCTTATCACCAGAATAAGTTGTCTTCACTGGGATGAAATGAGCCACTTTGGTCAATCGGTCCACGATGACCCAGATGGAATCATAACCGGATTTAGTTTTGGGAAGTCCGGTTATAAAGTCCATTCCAATTTCTTCCCATTTCCAGACAGGCACTTGCAACGGCTGCAACAATCCTGCGGGTCTTTGATGCTCCGCTTTTACCAACTGGCACACATCACAACGTGCCACAAAGTCCGCAACTTATTTCTTCATATTGGACCACCAATATTTTTCTTTCAAATCCGCATACATCTTGGTACCTCCCAGGTGAATGGAATACACCGAATCATGAGCTTCCTTCAAGACCACATTCTTGATTTCTTCTTGGTTGGGGACTACTATTCTTTTTCCAAACCAGACTGTACCTCGGTCATCTTCCGAAAATTCGGGGTGTTTCCCTTTCTTCAGGCCCTCTTTTAGGTCGGCAATACCTTTATCATCCTTCTGAGCCTCTCGGATATGATCTTCCAGGGTCGATTTTACCTCAACATTGTAAATGCACCCTTCCTTTACCAATTCCAGGTTAAGACGCCGGAATTCTTCATGAAGCGCGGGCTGGCTTTCTTGTATCATAACATTGTTGCAGTGAGCTTTCCTGCTCAATGCATCCGCAACAACATTCGCCTTTCCAGGGTGGTAATGGATTCCTACATTATAATCTTTCACCAACTCCAACCATCTTCTTTGCCTCAGGTTGAGATCGGATTGAGTGAAGATATACTTCAAGCTCTTATGATCTGTATATATCTCACATCTATTGCCGATCAGGTAATGCCTCCAAATTTTGAGTGCATGCACAACTGCGGCTAACTCCAAGTCACGAATGGGGTAGTTTTCTTCATAAGGTCGCAGTTGTCTTGAGGCATAAGCTATGACTCTTCCTTCTTGCATCAAAACACATCCCAGACCTTGTTTTGAAGCATCACAGTAAACCTCGAAATCCTTATGGATATTAGGCAGAATCAGAACTGGGGCTGAGGTTAATCTCTTCTTTAACTCCTGAAAGCTTTGCTCACACGCTTTAGTCCATTCAAACTTCTTTTCCTTCTTCAGAAGCGGAGTAAGAGGTCTGGCTATCTTCGAGAAACCTTCAATGAATCTCTGATAATAACCAGCTAATCCAAGAAAACTTCGGATGTCCGGGACCGACTTGGGCTGCGTCCAATCCAAAACATCTCTTACTTTCGCTGGATCCACTACTACTCCTGCAGCCGAAATGATATGACCCAGGAAAGAAACTTCCTTCAACCAGAAATCACACTTACTGAACTTAGCATACAGCTGATGCTCTCTTAACGTCTCCAAGACTATCCTCAGATGGTCTTCATGCTCTTTTCTGCTCTTGGAATAGACAAGGATGTCGTCAATGAAGACTACGACGAACTTGTCTAGATACTCCATAAACACCTTATTCATCAGATTCATGAAATAAGGAGCATTGGTTAATCCAAAAGACATCACTGTAAACTCGTACAGTCCATATCTGGTAGTGAAGGCTGTTTTCGGAATATCTTCTTTCCTTATCTTCAGCTGATGATATCCCGATCTCAAATCTATTTGGGAGAAGACTTGAGCTCCCTTCAACTGATCAAATAGATCATCAATCTGCGGCAACGGGTACTTGTTTTTGATCGTGACCTCATTCAACGACCTGTAGTCTATGCACATCCTCAGACTACCATCCTTCTTAGTGACGAAGATCACAGGCGATCCCCACGGCGACGAACTGGGCCTGATGAATCCTTTCTCTTGTAGTTCTTCAATCTGCTTCTTCATCTCGACCAACTCATTGTAAGGTAACCAGTACGGTCTCTTCGAGATTGGAGCTATACCAGGTACCAGCTCAATCACAAACTCCACATCTCGATCCGGTGGCGTACCGGGCAACTCTTCCGGAAACACATCCGGGTACTCATTAACTATCGGGACGTTTTCCAACGAAGTACTTTTCAGACGGTTTAGCGTACTACCCCCCTTAGAGGAAAGATTAGATAAGAACTCCACTCTAATCCCCTCAGGGTTGGTAAGAGAGACAGCTCTACTAGCACAGTCTATCTGACCCTTATACTTGGTTAACCAATCCATTCCCAGGATTACTTCTATACCCTTAGTATCCAATAGTATTAAGTTCGCTAGGAACTTTACCCCTTTTATTACTATATCTATTTTCAGACAAACAGCAGTTGTTCTTAGTTCTTTACCAGGGGATTGCACTAACAAAGGGTTTCTTAACTGTATTGTATCCCAGTTATGCTTTTTAACCAAGTATTCTGATATGAAAGAATGTGTCGCACCAGAATCAAACAGAACTGAAGCAGGTACTGAGTTCACATGGAACTTACCATAAACCACGTTTGGCGCATCCTGGGCCTCCTCCGTAGTGATGTGGTTCACGCGCCCTCTTCCAGCCATCTGTGGCGTGCGCGGGGTCTGCGGGGTTCCTCTTCCTTGGGCCGGCGATGGAGCGCGGGCTGGCGTTGATCCCAGGTTGAACCTCACTGGGGTGACAGGCTGACGCTTCTGTGGGCAGTTGTTGGCGTAGTGGCCCATCTCTCTGCAATTGAAGCACTGCACTCCTGCCATCGCAGTCCCACTCTTCTGAGCTTGAGCTCCTGCATTGCCGGCAGGGGCTTGTCCAATTGGGCGCGGGGTGGACATTGGGGTCCTTGGTGTATTGGAGGCTGGCGGCTTTCTTTGAAATTTCTTCTTCTTTGGAATGTCTTGAGGCCTGGAGTCTTTGGCGCTTGTGGATTCTGGAACATCATCTTCCTCTTGCGCGACTCAAAGAGCTGACGCTGGGCATCCTCTTGGATCAGCGCCTTGTTCACCATGTGTTGGAACGACGGGAAGTCGCTCGACACCAGCTGAACCTTCAAGTTAGGGTCAAGGCCCTCCATAAAGCGCCAGATCTTGGCCTCATCAGTCGCAACATCTGCGGCCGCGTAGCGGGATAGTTGGGTGAACCGATTCAGGTACTCCGACACTGACAAATTCCCCTGTTGAAGCTTGTGAAATTCTCTTCGCTTCATCTCCATAATGCCCTTCGGGATATGGGTAGCTCGGAAGGCTTCAACGAACTCATTCCAAGGAATGTGCTGAGGGTCAGCATGGGCAGCACAGTAGTTCTCCCACCAGTTAGCTGCAGTTCCTTTTAGCTGGTGAGAAGCAAATATGACGCTTTCCACGTCATCACACTGAGCTAGGTGGAGTTTCCTTTCCACCTCCTTTAGCCAATCATCCGCCTCAAGTGGATCCACTGCTCCCGAGAAGGTGGGAGGCCTTGTTCTCATGAACTCCCCAAACTTGGATTGGGGCGGCTCAGCTGCTTGAGCTGGTGCAGCCTGAGGTTGATTCAGAACGTTCTGAGCTAACGCCTGAAGAAGTTGGATCTGCATCGCCATCATCTACTCGAGATTGGGCGGCTGGACTAGAGGTGGGGGCGGCGGCGGATCATGCTGAGGGGCGGGCGGCAACTGTCCAGCAGCACCCTACTGCTCCTGCGGCTCCACGAACTCTTCTTCCTGGAAGTGCACTGGTCCACGGGCACGTCCACGGCCTCTACCGCGGCCTCCTGGTCTTCCACGGCCACGACCACGACCAGGGTTCTCCATCTGCAACAAGGGCGGTCAAGCAGAAGGAAAGAGGGAAAAGCACAGGTAAGAGACAGGGGACTAAACCACATCCTCTACAACACGAGCACAACCACAAAAGCACACAACAGAAGGGAAAACCAACTGAACTCCAATTAAAACAAAATAGTTTTGGGGATGGCTGTATCACAATTGCCTAAGGGCACGATACAATCCAACAATCACTTATTCATCGTTCTAATCGAAACAAAACAAAGTAAAGGTCCTCCGGGCTAGACACTAGACACTCGCGTCACTCGCGTAGACACGCGGGGACGGGTCCTCCTCCTCCTCCTCGCTCCTGCTGCGGGAAGGTGTAGCTGACTGAAGACGGTCCTGCACCTCCAGGGGCAGCCAAGAAGTCCAAAGACACTCCCAACGGCGACTGGGGCCGAACTGACTTGCGGGCGGTAGTCCGAAGCTTCAGGCCCTGACGACGCTTGGCTGGCGGAGCGTCCATCGGCACGTCACGGGTCGGTGGGTCCTCGAGCAGGGGATCGTGGCGGTGGCGCCACGCAGTGTGCGTCTGCCTGACAGTGGTGGAAGTGACTGGGCGTCCCTCCTCTCCTCCAGGAGCTGACGGTTCGCCTCTCTAGCTGCTGTCAAAGCCCGACGCAGATCCTGCATCTCGTCGGTCATCCGCACGTAGGCCTCATCCTGAGCCTGGATGAGAGACCCCATGTGCACCACGGTCGGGTCAGCCTCCTGCTCCAAACTCCTGAACTGGTTGTACATCCTCCCGACCTGGAAGCGGGGAAACAGACGGTACGGGGAGTCCTCCAGCCGATTGCGGTAGCTATGCCCCAACATGAGGATAGCCTTTCTGGCAGCGTCCTGAAGCGCGTACGCCAGAATCGACCTCTCGGCTGTAAAGTAGAACGGTCGGTCCTCATCGCGAACTCGGCTCCTCGCGAAGACCAGCAAGCGGACCTGCCACAAGTCCTGGCCAAGACCCAAAACCGACTGGTAGCGATACTCAGGATGATGGCGAAACCCCAACTCCTGCAGCACCAGGGACAGCTCCTCGCAGAAGCCCCCAGCCTGGGCGGCAAAGGTGGTGAAAGCCGGCATCTATAAATTTTGAAATAGGAGGGGATTAGTAACCAAATTTTAAATAAAGGATAGGATAAGCACAAGACATTAAGATAGGAGAGATAGAAGCAAAGGAAGTTAAACTTTTGTAAGTATGTTTTTATAAAAATATAAGTCCTTAAGGCTTTGCCATGCTAAATAGGTTACGTCCTATGGTCGTCCAGGCTTTGATACCACCGCTGTGAGACCCCGGATCAGCTATCCGAAATCTCCTGTGCATTTCCGTACTAGTCCCAGATCAGTAGCTAGTACACACAGTCACAGTGATACTTCATTGCCGAACAAAACGAAAATTGTAACATAAATATTGAAGTATGGGCCACATGGCCACTTATTACAATACTCGGTCGACAGACCGGAGACACGACAGTGGAGAACGAAAGCAAAAACAAGCGAACACCAAAACGCCACAGGCGACGACTAGAAACGCAACTAGTTATCCTAGCAATCCTCCTCGAACTCCTCGGGGTAGAACTCACCATCTTCAGCTGCGTCTTGAAAGTTCTCTGAGATGACAAGTTGATGTAGCACGTGAGTACAAAAGTACTCAGCAAGTTGGAGAAAGTATGATTATGTGGGGCTTTCCAAAGGAAGCTTAACATGGTTCATTTGCACAAAGCCACATTTTACTAAACCATACTTAAGTAATAAGTTTCACAAAGCATCTTTTAACAATTCTTTTTAATAACTGAATTATTTAATATTGCAGTGAGGTTCTATCCACCATCACTAATATACAGGCTCTATCCGCCCAGTTTTAAAAGATCGAGGTTAATCATATGACTCCATCCGTCAAGTATAAAACAGGTTCTTTCCACCTGGTTGGCTCTATCCACCAAACAACATCCGAGAGTTCTAACCACTCCCGAATCCCAAAACAAAACACTTTTCAGTTTTTAAAACCAAAATCAAGGTCTACCAATATGAAAGCATTCTTTGCTTTGCCTTTGACCGTAGGCACGGCTATTCGAATAGTTTTAACTCTGCAGAGGTGTACAACTTTACCCACAAGACATGATCGTCTCTTGATGCCAAGCTATTAACACACTTCCTTTGGTGTGCCGGCAGAGAGATCATGACAAGGCCGTTACAATGTATCCACCTAACCCGACCCACCCGCTGAGGTTTCACCACTGTTAGGGTTCCATCCGCCCAGTACAGAAGCCCCCTCTTGCACCGTGTGAGAAAAACAACATTGCCTCTATCCGGCACTCACATTTCACCGAGTGGTGAGTCTAAGCTAGGCTTCTACAAATTAGTTGGCCAGGTCGTACTATTATAGACATGTGGTAGTACGGTTATGCTTAGAATGGACAATCACAAGCGTCGGTCCTTAAATGACTTGGGGCGGTACTTGCACAAGACAACTAGTGCTCCATCCGCACCCACCCGACAACCCAATCCGCCCAAGTCCAAACCAATTTTCCTTTTCTTTTGTTTTAGAAAAACAGTACCAAAATCATAATAATAATTTCCAAATCATACTTGAAATCATTCTTTTTGAGTAATCCTACCCATGGGTTGTTTTCATCGGAAAAGGTCCTAAGCAATTCTACCGTACTATGTAACAAAGGATACCATATAAGCATAAGCATGGTATAACAAATGTCCTAGGGTTACAAGTACCTTGGATGTCGAGAACAAAGGCGGTAATCACAATTGGGATTAACTAAGTATTTATATTTGACATATGGTTAAAATCATAGCATGCACGTGATAAAAACATTTACAACACGTTTAGAAAAGTAGGTTCAACATGCGTCAAGGAGACTTGCCTTCGGTCACGGGAAGGTCGTCGTACGTGGGAAGTCCGGCGGTGGGGTCGGCGGTCGCGTCGGAGTCCTCGGCTACGCGCAAATCGAGGCAATAAATAAATACAAGAAAATAAATAAAATCCAAAAATTACAAAAAAATAGTACTGGCAGGTAGATCTTGATTTTAGATGAATTTAGAAATTTGAATGGAGTCAAACAGAGTTCGGACGGAGAAGTTATGAGCGTACGAAGTTTGAATTTCGAAAAATCGGAAAACCGAGAATATTCCCTGGAATATTCCTTTTCCTATTTTCTGAATTTTGGAAATGGATTGTGTCTCTTGCATGTGGGGCCACCATGTCATCCTCATGGACATCCATTTGTTTCATAACAAAACTAGAGTTTGTCCGAGTTCCACATCAAACCAGTAGAATGAATGGTATATGAACGCATTTCCCTTTTCCAATAATTTGGTACAAAGTACCTAATAATCTGTTTGGCCATCAGTTGTTTGTTTCAACTGCATAGGATGCTTAGTTTTGGCTGAAGATACATATCATTCACTGTTAATAAGAAAGTTAGTTGACATTGATGGAAGTCAATGGAATAAACGGATTTGCAGCAATGCAGTGTAGTGACATTGACTATTATTTGCCAATTGTTATTGCATTAAATATGGACATTGCTTATATCACTGAGTTTAATCATATCTGTTTATCCATATCTCACTTCTAATTAACTTTTCTATTCCGTATTAAACAGTCTGGACAGACTTTTTCTTTTGCGAATAGAGGTACCATCCATATATGTATTGTAATTGTATTCACCTATTCACTAAAACATTGTACTTTGGGTTTATTATATCTTTATGCTTATATTCGACTTGCCTGTTAGTACCAATTTGCCATGTACTTTGGTTGTAAAATTTTACCCCTCCATTTGTTTAAACTCGATCCAAAATTCTATATAGCCCATTAAACTTTGATCCAATATTCTTTGTTGTGTGTATGTTTTAGGTTTTCCTGTAACCGCAATAACCTTATAGCTGGAACTGTTACCAGTGCGCAATGGTTTCCAATATTCTTTGTGTATGTGTATGTTGTTCTTTCTGTATGTGTGCGCAATCGTTAATTCACTATGCTGCTGTTCTTTTTGTATGTTCTTTCAGAGGGCGTGGCTAGCAATTCCTGAGGCTAGCCAGAAATACGTATTTTTTATATTGTGGGTGGGAATTATCAGTGGTGGTTTTACCCACAAACCGCCACTGATAATGGCAATATCAGTGCTGGTTTTACCCACACGTCGCCACTGATAATGGCAATGTCAGTGGCGGTTTTATCTACAAACCGCCACTGATAATGCCAATACCAGTGGCGGTTTAAGCCACAAACTGCCACTGATAATGGCAATACCAATGGCGGTTTGTGGGTAAAACCGCCACTGATAATCGCAAATTATCAGTGGCGCTTAAACTGTGGCGGTTCAAAAACCGCCACTGTTGTGAGTTTAGAACCGCCACTGATGTGCTTCTTTATAGTAGTGACATTTCATGCATGTGATATATTTTTGCATAAATAGGAAGGTTACCACTTTTAAATGACTTAGGATTTTGTTCCATCAAACTTTGAGTTTGTTTACGAAAGTTACGACTATTCGAGCTATTCTAGTATTGAAACTATGATTAGACAAAAAATAATGCATACCATGGCTAAACTTATATATTTTTGTATATTTGTGATCCTTGTAACATCAAGAACACAACAAAACTGGTTTTACAAAATTTTATGTTCATTTGATCTAAATTTTAACTAATTGATGTTGCATGCAAGAGAGGTTTGTTATAGTCATTTGGTTTATTCAACTGAGTTCATTCCTAACTATTTTTGCAAAAATGGGACATCTAAGATCTTAGGAATAAGTCATATTTATTTCATGATTTTTAGAGCCATGGTTTGCATAGTTTCTTCATGATTCACAAAAGGATCTTTAAGTAAACTTGATTTAAAAAATTTATATCTGCATTAGACATAGTAGTTTTATGAATCCTTATAGCTTAATACAAATTTAGAAATTTATTTCGCTGGATTTGGATCTTCTTAGCAAAAAATATAAAATATTGAATTAATTGGCAAAAGTAAATTATTTTTTCGCTTTTTTTTTGCTGTCGTGGCTGCTTTTTTTCTCTTTTTTTTTTGCTGTCACGACTGTTTTTTTTTCTCTTTTTTTCTTTAGTCGCGGCAGGCAGTAGCGATTGGTTCTGTTGGCGAATTCGTTGTCACGACAGCCCAGCGAGACTAAATTCGCTGTCGCGACAGCTCAAAAATTACATGAGCAAAAGTCAATTATTTTCTCTTTTTTTTTTTTGCTATCGCGACTACTTTTTTTTTTTGCTATCGCAGCTGTTTTTTTCGCTCTTTTTCTTCTTCAGTCGCGATAGGCGGTAACGATTGGGCCTCTCGAATTTGCTGTCACGACTTGCGACATCGCTGTCGCGATAGCCCGATGCGACTGAATTTCAGTTGGCGCGAGCGACAGACGGCTATTTGTGCAAAAAAAAAATTCAAGTGTAATTTATTTTTTTTCTCGGCTCCTCCTCACTTGTAAAAATAGAAAACAGTGGTATATTTTTGTAATTCATGAATAAAAATAATTATTTTAAAAAAATCGTCTTTTTCTTGCTGCCGCGACACCTTTTATCGCTGCCACGTGCTGCATGCTTTTGGCTGACGTGGCACTGTCACACCACGGTGGTGTGACTAGGAAGCTGTCGCGCCACGGCAACGCGATCGGGCTCTGTGTCGCGTTGCCATGGCGCGATTGGCGGCAGATCACGTGTCGTGGCAGCGATTGGTGGCCCGTCACGTTGCCACGGCGTGACTTTTGGCTACTTTTATATAAAAAATATATATCGTGGTATATTTCTGTAATTAACGTATAAAAAAGATTATTTTCAAGAAAAATCTAGTAGTTAGGCCTCTACGTAAGCAATTTTCATATGAATCTTTGTTCCATACTGGTCCTAAATTTGTACCATCGAGTTAGTCGTGCCAGTTGTATATATGCTCATATGAAAACGTATGTCCTTTGCTCAGGAACATGAGCTATAAACATTTTTTTTAAACTGAATGGACGAACTATAAACTTAATTGGCACAATTAATTTTGGTAGTTATTCTATTAATGTTTTCCTAACACAATTGGCCATAGACCTTAGGAAAAAAAAACTCTACTTAGATTATCCCACATACAGATATATTTTTGTACCTATAATTAAACTAGTTATTAGCTACATGCATAGCTTCCACCACAAGAAACAGATCCAATAAAAAGATCACAAGTGTGGTTGAGGGTCTAAGACTATCTCCAGCGGCTTCCTTTCCCCTCCAATTCCCTTCACGAACAGATCCCAAGTGCTCCAGCGGATTCCCTTCACGATTCCCTTCGGAAGGGATTCAAACATTGAATCCCTTTAGAAAGGGATTCTCTCTCCAATCCCTTCACAAATCCCTTGAGGGGATGCTGCTAGAGATAGTAGGAAATAAAGGGAATGAATATGGGGAAGGGAATAGAGAAGGGAATGAAATGAAGGGAAATTGTTGGAGATAGTCTAAGCTTAAAAAAATCCAAAGTTTGTTAATTTGGTGCATGCACTGTACACACACTACTGAGGCACAGATGGGACAAACCCTAATCATGATCACACACTAAACCTAAATTAAAATCAATGCTGCTAACACAAGATTAATTAAAAAATGTAGTCTGCTAGACAATCAGAGGCACTAAAAAACTCGGCGGCATCTTACTGGCACCACGACCGACACTATGCGTATGCAGTATGCGTAATTGCGTCCCGATCATAATGTATATTTACTGCTGCTATATAATTTTAAGGATATTTTCTATAATACCACTTCAGCATTCTCTTAGCTACACCATGTAAACAAAATTCTACATGGAGGAGAGAGGGTGTGAGGAAAGAGAATGGATCATATTTTATGCAAAAGGTAATTTGAGCACGGAAACCAACACAAAAAGTAATGAAGTATGAGAAAAAATATAATGAATTAGATGAATAATTTTAGAGACAACTATTGAAGATGTTGTCTCTAGTGCTATCTCTAGATGAGTTAAAATATTTAAAGACAATCTTTAAAAATAAACTATTATACATACTAGGTCCGAATGATTTATCCCCCACTAATTAAAGGTTTGCTTTCATGTAGCCTAACGATGGCTACATCGTACGGACCCATGCATCACCTTGTTTATTTTTATTGTAAATAATTGAAAGTAGATCAACGAATGGAGGAGCGTATAAAGGGGTTACGATATGTTGGTCCTACCAGTCAGTTTGGTCTACCACATGTAGCATATTTTATTGTAAATAAATGAAAATTAAGACGGTATATATATGTTGCAAATTTCTGCTATGTTGGAAGCGTGTCCGTTGATTGCATGATCAGATAAATGGATCAAGCCATATTTTTCCTATGTTGAAACCGTGTATAAGCAGAATTTTGCCGGTTTTGGTTCACATCCTGCTTTACTCATTTCAACAGCAAAAATAAGATATTTCTTTGTGGTTGGGTCGTACTCTCTCTCACACACACAACACACGCACACAAAAGCTAGGAAACAACTCTGAAAAGAATCGAATGCTAGTACACACGTCACCAACGGACCTATCTCTTGCTTGCTAGGCCCCAGTACTGGAGGTATGTCTTCATTTTTCTCTTGATCATTACTTCCTCCAGGGAGAAGGAATAAAAGCTGTACGTTTGAGGTATGCATAATTGATTGTTTTTTTTTCATTTATCTAAATGGAACCCAACCTTTAGGATCTAAGGAATTTTCGCTTGTAATTAGAGTTAGGAAGCCCAGATGTTTATTAGTAAGCAAAAAGAGAAAAAAAAACTCCAGGAACAGTGCAAACGGTTTTAGCGAGAACGAAGAAAAAAACTCTAGAAACCTGGCCAGAATCGATTGTGATGAGGTGGGTCATCACAATTGATTATGACTTAAAATCGATTGTGATGAGCGTATAACCACTACCGCGCGAAAACCGACTGTGGTAGTATCCTCATTACTGTCTAAAGACTTTGTATCGCTATCAAAACCGACTATGATAGCGAAAAAGAACCGATTGTGATGTATGTTCTTGTAATAGTGATTTGATTTCATTTTGCAGGATATCAATAATCGAGATTTGGCGTGGAAAAATGACAGTCAAAACTAGAACTCAGCTTAAGATTCTGGAACCTCACCTTCGATCAGAGGGAGACAAAGGCCAAACACCTTAAGGTCAAGTTCACAAGCTCTAGGAATTATTTGGATTCGACAAGAGCCTTCAAGGTTGCGTCGTTTTCATCCTTTTGCTGTCCAAGCTGTTCGGCAAAATGTAAAACCTGTTGTATTAAGACTCTAGTCTCTCAACACCTTAACGAACGGCAAAGTTCCTGCCATCCATTCGAAAAAAAAAAAAAAAACTTGAAAGACAGAACCGCATGCCTGCCCAGATTTTCTTTTCCCAATTACAAACAGTAGCTCAGTATAGAGTAACTTTACGCCTTTATATCCTTTTTTTTAAATGATGATTTGCCACCAAAGATGGCACTTGATTGAGGGTTTTATACTCGATGTCTCAGTGACATGCTAATGGAAATCCTAAGTGTACCTTGATGGAATGGTTTATCCTCAAGTGCACCTCAATGTAATAGCAAATCCTCATTTTTTTTTCCGTTTGATGAATTCCATGCCAATTGTATATGTTGTCCTCTTATCCCAAGTTGGAAATCAAAGAAACGAATGCAAAATGAATGTAAAATCAGTCTAGAAAATGTATCAGTGAATTAATTTGCATCTAGTTATTTTTTTCCATATTCAAAAGATTTCCACAATTTCATGTCTAAATTATGAGGTGCAATGTACTTTTTCAAAAAAGTAAAAGATTTTCACGTAGGTTTCTCTTGGGCATATATATATATATATATAGGAAAATGGTTGCACATACTCCTGGGAGTATGTACTCCCACTCTCAATATACTGCATAAATGATGCTATTATACTTCTTTATCTTTTTTAGTATACTCTAATATTAATTATAAGATACTCCAAAGTGAGTTTCACGAAAAATTTCATCAAAACCCACACTTTATAGCATAATTTGTTTATATACTCTTTTTGTACATGAAAAACGGTATATAGCAAGAAATAAATGGCTCCGATGAATTTTTTCAACAACGTTGCATTGTAGTATCTTAGAATTATTATTGGAGTATACTGAAAGTGATAAAAGAGTATAACACATTCGTTTAAGTTGTATCTTTGGATGTGGGAGTCATTACTCAGTCTGAAAAAGGCTTCCTATATATATATATAAATCTAAGATATATACGTATATATATATACTATACGTATATATATATATATATACTATACGTATATACGTATAGTATATATATATACTATATATATATACGTATAGTATATATATATATATATATATATATATATATATATATATATATATATATATACGTATACATATATACATGCATGATCCCAACAGCCACCTTTTCCGGATGGAGTTTGAACCTTTTCTATTTTTGAGATGGCATGTGTAGTTAATCTTTTCCCCTCTGAATTTGCTGAGTTTTTGATATTGGCATATCTCAATATTTATTCTAGGACAAGGCATATATCAAGAGGGTCAATGACCCCATAAAAAAGGTCCAATTAAAAAGAAACGCATTCATGTTTGCTAAATATATAGCATATCAATATTCACTCAAGAGATTCTGCTAAATATATAGCATATCAATATTCACTCAAGAGATTCTTATTTTTTCTTCTGAAATGAACTAAGATATGTTCAGTAACCCATCACAATCCACCCAGTTAATTAAGCTGATATACCCTAGTATACATAGCAGCCTGCAAAGTGTGTAATAGTGACATTGCCACTCCCAGAAAATATTTTTGACTTCTTTTCACCAAGACTTTACGTTCTTGTTAGATCTTCCAAGATCCTTAGTGTGACTGTCCCTACCATGCACCAATCGATTCCTTTCAATCATTCAGGGGAAGCAAAAGCTACACGTAGGAAAAAGAAAGGGAATTCCCCATTAAGTTAGGTCATTTCTAGGTTCACCCTTGACAAGTTTTATATTGCCAACGTTGTACTAATTAAAGAAACAAATTAAAAGAATTCAAGTTGTTTATGTGCAGTGATCAAGGACGACCTGGAGATTTTTGTATTGTAACGTAATACATCATTGTCCCTTAAGGATGACGTAGCGAATCAAGTTGTGTGATTTATTCTCCTAATTAACTTGCCGGTCTGTGTAGTCTCTCTGGTAAAATGATGATGATCACCATAGATTAAACACAATGCACTAATTGAATAGCCGGAACAATAATGAAGAACACAATGGATATAGAGAGGTAAAACTCTTTTCTCTTTATTAGATTGAATTTTCTTCTACTATGGATACATATTTATAGTGAAAAACCTATTAGAGATATATTCGAATTTGTCCACATAGAGATAGAGTACAATCTTAAATCAACAACTAGGACTAAGAATCTTACTATATCTTAACACTCCCCCTTAGACGAATACCATGTAATGCATATGTATCATCAAAAACTCCTAAAAACCCTGTGGAAAAAAGGATAGAGAAAAGAGTATATTTCATCCGCATATTGTGTTACACTTGTTGCCTCATTATAAATCTTTGTGTGAGAAAACTTCAGAAAAACTTAGGGAAAAGAAGTGCAACTTATAATCTTCTAGATTAAAGTAGTATCTTCAGGATCATACAAGGGTCATGTGTCGGGACCCCGAATTTGCAAATCCGGACCCTCTGTGTATTCAGCACTAGTCCAGGAACGCGCTAGTGCACACAGTCTTAACATCGGTATATATCACAATCATACCAAACGATACTATCAAAGTACTTTATTTAAATAA
Organism: Rhipidocladum racemiflorum; assembly: GCA_036346355.1. Lineage (NCBI taxonomy): Eukaryota > Viridiplantae > Streptophyta > Magnoliopsida > Poales > Poaceae > Rhipidocladum > Rhipidocladum racemiflorum. Next base: position 38,843,500 of record CM070577.1, on the reverse strand, counting down.
TCAAAGGGTTACTCGACCTTATGGCCAAGTTACAAATATATGCCTTGCAAGGCAGAACTTATTAAGAGAGAAATAATAGCAGCGGAAAATCAAATAAACTTCGTGGCGCCATCCAGTATACCACAGGCAATCGACCGGGCTCGCATCCCTAAGTAGTCGGGTCCTCTTGGAGTTCCTCCTCCAAAGCCGCGTAATCTCCTCTTCAACTGATATTGTGTTGGGGCAAGGGTGAGTACTTTGCTAAACCAAGTCATGCATAATGCAAGCTAATATACTATATGCATGGCTTGGTACAAAGGAATAGCTCAAGGTATATTTGCAGAAATGTTTTGAAAAGTAGTATAAGTAGATTCGAAAGCAGTAGAAACAAGTAAAACATAAATAACTTTTCAAAAAGTTTAATAAACATTTTCCCATCCTAAACCACATTTCCATCATCTTCCTTGTTAAACCAACCCATCTTTCAAAACCAAGTTATTTTCGAGAAAATCTAACCCTTGACCTGTAATTCCCAGCATTGTCACTGTGGACTCGGCTATTCAAATAGATTCTACACTCTGTGAGAGGTTATGCACTTTACCCACAAGATACGAGTCAAACACCACAAAGGCGAGTTCCCGCACAAAGCCTTTCGGAAGCCTCCTCAAACACAGGTGGTCCTCTCCTAGTGCTCTACACCATCCCTTCCCTTAGCCAAAGGCGAAGTATGGGACCAACACACCGTTAGATGGGTACTGCCACACCACGATACGGCTCCTCGCAAATCACACAAACGGTGTAACGACACCCGAGGCTCCACAAGTGAGTCCTTAGCGACTTAGTCAACTAGGGCCGTCCCATTCACCATGTGGTTGCAAGTATGACCCAGTTCAAAGGCTTGCAAGGTTAAGTCCTTAGAGTGACCAGGGCAAGACTACCCGAAAAACCAAATCAACACTCCCAATGCCACACCGCCCACCTGATTACTCTTGCCACATGCCCTCGATCAAGCTTTATCAAACCCAGCTGATTACCATGCACCACGTTGCCATCAACATCACATGATACTTTTCCAAAACAGGTTCAATATATCATTAAGTCCATATTATCATTTGATTGTCCAAAATCATGTCATGCACGTGTGTCTAAGCAAAGATACTACAAGCGGCCTAAACCCATGTTGGCAATTAAATAATGTCCAACTAGTAAACCACAACTAGGGTGACAAAGGGTCATGGCACATACTTAAGTAATCAAGGTGTCATATAGCAAATTGGTATTTATCTAACCCCCAGGTTTAAACCAAAGTATCTTTCTAATTAAACTAGCATGCAATAGTTTAAATCAAAATAGATTTTCGAAATAGGATCAATATGGTCAAAGCACAACTTGCCTTCAAAAAGCACTTGCTCTTGGTCTTGAGTTGGATCCCTGAGTCAATACTTCTCCTTCGAATCCTTCCTTCACTTCAACGCCTACTCAAGTAAAGCGTGCAAATAGCAAATACACAAATAAACAATAGGCAAAAACATCCCAAAACTCCAAATAAAATCCATAAACAGAGAGAAATATAATTTTCTGGATTTTTAGGAACTGGAATCGTCAAATTTGGAGTTAAAGCACGTTAAAAGTTATGATTATTTAAAGTTTAAATAATCAATTAAATAATATTACAGAGAAAAACTTTAGTCCAAAAATTAAATAAAATTCATATTTAGGTAGATCTCAATTTTATACAAATTTAGAAATTTGAATCACTCAAATCGGAGTTGAAAAGCATAAAAAGTTATAAGCGCTTGAAGTTTGAATCTAAATTTGAAATCATTATTCGAATTCATAAATCATTTTCTTTTAAGTTTATTGCGCCAGCATGGACACGTGGCAGCTCCCTCGATTGGCTTGGCGTCAGCCGGGTCCATGGGCTTCTTCGGCCCGGGTCCACGGTGGACTCGGTCCTGGCTCCCACGTGAGGACGACATGTGGGCCTACGGATGGCGTCATTCTTGGCGTCGACAAGACACCGGCCGACACCGCCATGGCGCCATGACGCTGGTCACGTGCGTCATGGTGTGGATTCGGCCGAGGCGGCCGACACGCCGGGCTGTGGTCACCGGCCAGCGTCTGCTGGCCGACGCTTGGTCAACTTCTCGACGCGTGGCTCGATCTCGACCGTTGATTTGAAAATCAGCGGCGGATTGGATCTAGTGTTGACACGTTTTTAGGTTAACGATTGATTTCGGACCGTTGGATCTAGATCCAGCGGTGGATTGATCTCGAGTTCAAGGCGTGATCTCACCGGGGCGGGGCGACGGCGAGATCCTAGCCGCGCGTATCCGGATCGGACGCGGCTGCGAGCTTCGCGAACGGCGATGGCACGCGGCGGCGGCTTGACCGAGATCGGGACGGCGATCACGGCGCTACGTGGCTTCTCGGCGAGATGAAACCTCCTTCGCAGTGCGTCTTCGTCAGCGGACTCGGATCCGGGCTCCTTCTCGTGGAAGACGACGACGACGGAAAACGGCGCAAACCGCAAATGAGGGAAGAGACAACTCGGCGGCGATTGCGGCTCAACGGCGGCCAGCGAGATGGCTCGAGGAAGCGAAAGTGCGCAGGATGAGGGCAACCTCGGGACGTCTCACGCTTTAAATAGCCTCGCGTTCGTGCCTGAGACCTAATTTGCTACGGCAAGGCGCGCGCGAGTCGGCTTCGGACTTCGGTGAAGACGACGCAATCGTGGCGTCAGTCACGGCACAACCACGATCGCGGCGACGGGGTCCGGGTCCGACACGGCTCGGTCTGGTCGGACGGATCTCGCCGTTGGATCTTGATCCAACGGTTGGGATTGATTAGGGTTAGGAGTGGGTCTTGGCCGAGTCAATCCGGCTTGGGTCGGACTGAGTCCGACTTCGATCGGTTGAACAGATTGACCGAGTTGGATTTTCCAGCCAATTAATATTTAAAATAATTCGATAATTCATTTAATTCATTAAAAATAGCAAATGACTCGAAAAATTCAAAAATTCTCGAAAATATTTTGGATCATTTTGGACTCAAATAAAATATTTCCAACAAAATTTATTTGCAAATTTAAATTCTTTAATTATTTCAAATGGAATAAATTCAAATAAATTCCAAATAAATCCAAATAAATTCGAGAAAATTCCAAAATTCACCAAAGTGCCAAATCACACATGCATTTAAGAAAAGCAAAATTTTGGGGTGTTACAAACCTCCCCCTTAATAGAATCTCGTCCCGAGATTCAGGGCTTACTAAAGGAATAGGTTTGGAAATTCTTTCTTCAAATCCTCTTCAAGTGCCCCAAGTCGCTTCACTTTCTTCATGGTTGCTCCAATCGAACTCTACAGAATCGGGTTGACTTGTTTCTAGTTTCTCGATCCATTGTGTCTAGAATCCTCACAGGATGTTCCTTATAAGTCAAATCCTCATGCAACTCAATTGACTCTAGCGGGGTGTCTGCCTCGTGAACTCGGAGACACTTCTTTAAGCGGGACACATGGAATACGTCATGCACCTGCCAACGATCAGGGTAACTCCACCGGGTAGGCAACTTCACCTCTGCGACTCAAAATCTTAAATGGTCCAACATAACGGTGCAAGTTTCCCTTTGGCATGGAACCTCTTAACTCCCCGAGGCGTAACTCGAGGTATACAAAGTCTTCGGTTCAAAACTCAAATCTCGCGACGATTGTCGGCATAACTCTTCGTCGAGATTGGGCTATCTTCAACCTTTCCCTAATTATATGGCGATCTGCTCTTCACCTCTTGAAGAATATTCAGGCCCAAAGACACGCTCGCGGTCTCATTCCAATTCAATGGCGTCCGATAGTCGACCATACAAAGGCCTCAAAGGTGACATCGTAAACTAACCTCGATAACTATTGTTGTAATCGAACCCTCGCATACGGCAAACTCTTATCCCAAGAGGTAGTGCATAAGCCAATGCACAAGCTCTCAACATATCCTCCAGACCGGGTTGACCCTTTCGGTCTGTCCATCCGTCTGTGGATGATAAGCTGTACGGTTTAAACGGGTTCCCATAGCTTCATGCAACTTATTCGTAACCTTGAGGTAAATTGGGTACCTCGTCGATACAATCCTCTTTGGCACTCGTGCAAAGCAGACAATCCTCGATCATGTATAATTGCGCTAATTTATCTCCGAGTAAGTGGTCTTCACGGGGATAAAATGGGCTACTTTAGTCAAGCGATCCACTATAACCCATATGGAGTCATAACCTGAGTCTTCTAAGGCAAGCCGTGTGAAATCCATTCGATTTCCTCCCACTTCCACTCGTATTTTCGGCGGTTGTAGCAATCCTGGCGGTCTCGATGCATTGCCTTGACTTCTCTGGCATACGTCGCACAATGCAACATGCTCGGCAACTTCACGCTTCATACTTCGGCCACTGCATCTCTCTTCGATCCTGATACATCTTGGCGCTTCAGATGAATCAGTACTTGGAGTCATGGGCTTCTTCCAAAATCAGTTGCTTTAACTCCTTTTGTTAGGCACACAAATGCGATCCTTCATCCACAACGTGCCTTGTTCATCCAATTTGAAGTCCTTCGCCCTCGCCTTCCTCCTTGATGGACTTAACTCGCGGATCCTCGCCATCATCCTTCTGTCCTTCTTGGATCCGATCCTCTAGGGTAGGCTTTACTTCCAATGCGGCCAAGAATCCGCTAGGTACAACCTCAATCTTCATCTTTCAAAATCCTCACATAACTCATCCCGACTTGTGGCTAGCAACGCACTCACGGTATGGCTTTTCAGGCTCGGAGCATCGGCCATTACGTTGGCTTTCCCGGATGGTAATGGATTCCAACATTATAGTCCTTGATCAACTCTAACCATCTCCTCGCCTCATATTCAGATCCACCTGGGTGAATATGTACTTAAGGCTCTTATGATCCGTATATACTTCACATCTGTTTCCAATCGATAGTGACGCCATATCTTCAAAGCATGCACTACTACGGCTAACTCTAGGTCATGTGTCGGATAATTTTCCTCATGCGGCCTCAATCGCCTTGATGCATAAGCGGCGACCTTTCCATTCCATCTCAGACAAGACACATCCAAGTCCTTGGCGCGATCGTCATAATAAATATCGAAGCTTTGAGCAACATCCTGAGAACTAACACCGGTCTTGTGTCAATCGCCACTCCTGAAATCCTTCCTCACATTCCGGCGCCCATGCAAACTTCTTTTCCTTCTTCAAAGAATTGCGTAGAGGTTTCGCACTGTCGAAAGCTTCGATGAAAACGGCGGTAATATCCTGCCATTCCAAGGAAACTCGAATCGGGTCACAGTCTTGTTTGCTCCCAATGTAACACACTTCTGACTTTGCTTGGATCTACGGGGCGACTCTTCTGGGTCATTACATGTCCAAGAAACTCCACCTTGTCCTTCCAAAAATCACACTTTGAACTTGGCGAAAAGTTGCTGTTCCTCACTTTTCCAAAACTCGCCTTAAGTGTTTGGGCATGTTCATCCTCATCCTTGGAGTAGATTAGGATACTCTTATGAACACGACGACAAACTTGTCCAAATATTCCATGAACACCTTATTCATCATATTCATGAAATAATTTGGCGCATTCGTCGGCCCAAAGGACATAATCAGTAAACTCGTAATGTCCATATCTTGACGAGAATGCGATCTTGAATATCTTCGATCGGATCTTCAATCGATGGTATCCCGATCTCAGATCAATCTTGGAGAAAACTCCGCTCCTCTTAACTGATCAAACAAATCATCAATCCTGGGTAGCGGATACTTATTCTTCACGGTGACTTCATTGAGTGCACTGGTGAGTCAATGCACATCCCAAACTCCCGTCCTTCTTCTTGACAAACAAAACCGGTGTTCCCACGAACTTCGATGCGATAAATCCTTTCTCCATTAACTCTTCTATTTGTTTCTTCATTTCTACCAACTCCTCGGTAGACATCCGATAGGGTCTTTGCTATCTGTGGCATCGTGCAAGCTCTATCACAAACTCTATGTCCTGTCTCAAGCGGCATACTGTAGATCTTCGGGAAAGACATCTGGGTACTCATTCACTCGGGACATCCTCTATGCTGATTGCCTTGATGCGTTAACCATCAACGGTCCATCTCTAATCAGTAAGGGCTTGAAATTCCACTTTCTTCCCACACGGGCTCTCAATCGAGATAGTTCTTCGCCCACAATCCAATACAGCCTTGTGTTTGGATAACCAATCCATTCCCAATATAACATCTAAGGTCTCGGGTCTCCAAAATTATAAGGTTTGCTAGGAACTCTATTCCATCTATTAGTATTCTCACCAGAACATCCTACTTCCGTTCGGAGTTCGGAACCGAGGGTTTGAACTAAAAGCATGCACTTAAGTCTTGCAACTCTCAAGTCATTTCTAGCAGCAAAGCCTTGCGAAACAAAGCGAATAAGCTCGAGTCAAACAAAAGCTGACAGGTGTAATGAGTTAACAAGTAACTTACCCAGATTACGTCCTCGTAGCATTCTGCGCATGCATCTGCGGTGACATGGTTGACTTCGGCCTCTCACCACTGGCCGGGTGTGGCTCCTGATCGGGCGCCCTAGCTGGGGTGGTTCCTAGATTGAAGCGGCGAATCGTCGCTTCCTGCTGTCTTCTTTGGACAATCGTTGGCAAAGTGTCCTGGCTCGTTGCGGTTATGTCTCCTTGTTCCTTCTTATTGCCTAACGCTCGGGTAGCGTTCTAGCGGGGGCCAGTCAGTAGTTTTGATTGGTGTCTTGGTGCTGGGATGGTGTCCTTGTTGCGTGCGTGGTTGGAATCAAGAATTGATTTGGTGCAACTCAGCGCATGCGTTCCGACGTGATCCTTCTTTGTTGCATCCTGCGCTTCTGTTCTCATCCAGCCTTGCGCTTGTCCTCAAGAATAAGCGCCTTATTCACCAACTCTTGGAAATCTGAAAGGTGTGGGTGATCAACCCTACTTGCAATCTGAGTTAAGTCCTTCATGAAACGACATCTGCTGATTTATCCGTCGCTACATCCTCAAAAAGGAGCGCGTAGCCGTGGTGAACTTGTTCGTAGTCGGCCATCGGCCGATTACCTTGCTTCAGCCACTGAACTCCTCCTTCTTAAGGTCCATAATTCCTTCGTGCACGTGATATCTTGTCGGAATGCGTACCGTGAACTCCTCCAAGTGATATCTTGAGGGTTCTCTCCTCTGCGGGCAATAAGTTCTCCACCATTCCATTGTTCTTTCCAACCGATGAGAAGCGTAGCACCTTCTCATTCCCTATGCATTGAGCTATGTGTAGCTTCCTCTCGATTGATCTTAACCAATCATCGGCCTCCAATGGATTGGCATTTCCAGGAAAGTGGGTGGGTGAGTCCTCATGAACTCGACACCTTGTGATACGGCGTGGTCCCCGATTAACTTGATTAGCAAAGGGCCTCGAAAGGACGTGCTGCATTTGTTGCATCATAGCATGCATCAATCAATCCGAGCAAAGAAGAAATGCTCCGAACATATCCGGTCGCAGGCTGGTGCTCCATCATTGGGGTTTTACTCATTGCCGAGATCCACTCCCATTGCTTCCAAAGTTTCCACGGTGTTCACCATCTGTCGATTTGCTCTAGGTTTAGAGATGAGAGGGAAGCAAGAATAGGCAAGTAGTATAGAACTTATGCGGGCGAAAGGTGTAGCCTAAGGTCCAACTTTATTATTAGTAACTTGGTATGGTCAAGCATACAATGCCTACAAGGCCTTGCAACACATAATGCACACTCAAGAAACAATGAAAAACCAAATCGAACTAACTCGGAGTCTAACGCCTAAAGGGTGACTCTTTATTCTATGACTCGACTCGCGAAGGAGTCTCGCTTATAGAACCTATGTTCACTCATCGAAAACTCCTCCACGGTCGGGTGCCGTGGCATAGGCGCCGATACGACGCTATGTCCGACAAGAATCGTCATGTGGTAGTCGAAGAAGCGATGTCCTCATCGAGATCCGACTTCTCCGATGGCTCTAGGGGTGGCAATCATACCCAGCGGGTTCGGTACCCGCGGGTTCTGCACCCGTCGGGTTCGATTCGGAGTCCTATTTTTACCCGTGGGTTTTTGGTCGGGTACCCGCGATGAGTCGGATCGGATTCGGGTTTAGAAAATCACCTTGCACCGCCGTATCCGAGATGCTATATGGCGCGCCAGTAGATATGCCTTTGTGGGCCTTGTGGCTTCACCGCTTGTTACGCTTTGTAGCCGCTGCCCATCCCAAAAGGCCAAAACCCGAGATCCCCTTACCCCGTGGCGGCGGCGCCTCGTTTCCCCAATCCCAATTCCCCAAATCCCTAATCCTGAGTAAGCCGACGGCCGCCTTAGCGGGCGACGGCTTTGGCAAGCTTTGCCGGTCGGCGCTCCCTATCCTGTCGCGTGCTCCCATCTGTCGGTATGCGCTCCCTATCCCGTCTTGGCGCGCGCCCCATCTCTTCCGGCGGCGGTGGAAGGGCAGTCCTATGCCTCGTGGCCAAGATGAAGACCCGTTGATATACGCTAGACCAAGCTATGTTTTCTAGTGGTAGTGGATCGAACCCTAGTTATGCTAGATTATATCTTGCTATCGGGGAACTCTATGGCATATTGGCATGTTCATATTATATTGCTATGGCGTGTCATGATTGGAAGCATGTTTGAGACTCCATCCAATAACTACCTTGGCCATATGTCTCATTGTATTGTGCTTATTAAGTATATTGTTGTGCTCATATTGCATATCTACAATTGCAACTTTGCAAGTGTTAGCTTTCGCTTCTGCGTGTGGTATTTATTGTCGCTGCCTTCTATCGTCTCGCCAAAACAAGAAAACATTGTCTACTGCTTGATACCGTCGGTACCCGTCGGTAATTCGCAGGTTCGGTTCGGTATACCTTTCTACCCGAAGGGTTATTCGGGTTGGTCGGGTATTCCGAATCGTTCGAGTTCGGGTCAGATTTTGTAAAACTCCGCCCGATCCGACCCGCTGCCATCCCTATCCGCTCGTAGCTCGAGTACCGGCTCTGGGTCCGTCCGTACAAAGTCATCTCCAACTCGTCAATCCTTCGTAGAAGGTGTGCCACATACTCTTGAGCTTCCCGCCATCTGTTCTTCTCTGCGTGATCTCCTTGCGGGCCTTCGTAGCTCCTTGCTTGTATTATCTAGTACATCTTCTCGGGCGACAAATCGCTAACCGTGTAACCGTGGCATCCTCATCCCGAATCTCCTTCGGGTCAAGAAGGTTATCGCGCGGATGATAACGGAACACCGTGCTTTCCAACTCTCTGCGATAGATCTTGGTAATGTGCCGCATTGCTCGTCGTGAAACTTCTTGGATACCCATCTGCATTGTAGACCTTCTAGCGGTCGCGGTGTATCGGCGATTGCACAGGCCCTTCCTAGCGGTACCTCAATCCTCACGTCACAAGCCTTGATCAATCCTTCCGCTTTGTCCGATCACTTCCACTTGATATTGGGGCTTCTCAAAATCTCCGAGTCTGCAGTATATGCCAAAGTTCCACGTGACCAACTCCTAGATCAACGTAGTTGAACTCTTCCTCCATCCGTCACAAGAGTGCTTTCGTAAGAACTCGAATTTTTCAATTGTGACAAGGTAAGGGAAAATTTCAGCAAGAGACAAGAAAAAGAGAGAAGGGGATAAGTCGAGATGTCATTTCTTGTCTTCACAAATTTTTAGCTTTAGAAAATAGGTTTTATCCTCACTACGACCATTCTAGCTTAGGGTTGAGCCTACAGTCAAGTATGGCTCGATACCACCTCTCTCTGTCGGGACCCCGAATTTGCAAATCCGACCCTCTGTGTATTCAGCGCTAGTCCAGAACGCGCTAGTGCACACCAGCCTTAACATCGGTATATATCACAATCATACCAAGCGATACTATCAAAGTACTTTATTTAAATAATCAAAGGGTTACTCGACCTTATGGCCAAGTTACAAATATATGCCTTTGCAAGGCGAGAACTTATTAAGAGAAATAATAGCAGCGGAAAATCAAATAAACTGTGCGCCATCCAAAGATACCATACGAACCTGACTCGCTCGTGATCCCTAAGTAGTTTCCGTCCTCTTGGAGTTCCTCCTCCAAAGTCGGGCGTAATCTCCTCTTCAACTGATATTGTGTTGGGGCAGAGTGAGTACTTGGTACTCAAACCAAGTCATGCACAGTAATGCAAGCTAATATACTATATGCATGGCTTGGTACAAAGGAATAGCTCAAGGTATATTTATGCGAAATGTGACTTTTGAAAAGTAGTATAAGTAGATTCGAAAGCAGTAGAAACAAGTAAAACATAAATAACTTTTCAAAAAGTTTAATAAACATTTTCCCATCCTAAACCACATTTCCATCATCTTCCTTGTTAAACCAACCCATCTTTTCAAAACCAAGTTATTTTCAGAAAATCTAACCCTTGACTGTAATTCCCGAGCATTGTCCGAAAGACTGGACTCGCTTATTCAAATAGATTCTACACTCTGCGAGGTTATGCACTTTACCCACAAGATACGAGTCAAACACCACAAAGGCGAGTTCGTAACAAAGCCTTCTAAGCCTCAAACAACACAGTGGTCCTCTCCTGCGTGCTCTACACCATCCCTTCCCTTAGCCAAGGCGAAGTATGGGACCAACACACCGTTAGATGGGTACTGGCCACGCCACGACACGCTCCCGTGCAATCACACAAACGGTGTAATCCCGACACCGAGGCTCCACAAGTGAGTCTTAGCGACTTAGTCAACTAGGGCGTCCCATTCCAGCCATGTGGTTGCAAGTATGACCCAGTTCAAGGCTTGCAAGGTTAAGTCCTTAGAGTGACCAGGCAAGACTACCCGACAAAAACCAAATCAACACTCCCAATGCCACATCGCCCACCTGATTACTCTTGCCACATGCCCTATTAAAATCGTTTATCAAACCCCGATTGATTACCATGCACCACGTGCCATCAACATCACATGATACTTTTCCAAAACAGTTCAATATATCATTAAGTCCATATTATCATTTGATTGTCCAAAATCATGTCATGAGCACGTAGCAGTCTAAGCGACATACTACAGCGGTCTAAACCCATGTTGGCAATTTAATAATGTCCAACTAGTAAACCACAACTAGGGTGACAAAGGGTCATGGCACATACTTAAGTAATCAAGGTGTCATATAGCAAATTGGTATTTATCTAACCCCTGTGTTTAAACCAAAGTATCTTTCTAATTAAACTAGCATGCAATAGTTTAAATCAAAAATAGATTTCAAATAGGATCAATATGGTCAAGCACAACTTGCCTTCAAAAAGCACTTGCTCTTGGTCTTGAGTTGGATCCTGAGTCAATACTTCTCCTTCGAATCCTTCCCACTTCAACGTCTACTCGTAAAGCGTGCAAATAGCAAATACACAAATAAACAATAGGCAAAAACATCCCAAAACTCCAAATAAAATCCATAAACAGAGAGAACATAATTTTCTGGATTTTTAGGAACTGGAATCACAAATTTGGAGTTAAACATAAAAGTTATGATTATTTAAAGTTTAAATAATCAATTAAATAATATTACAGAGAAAAACTTTAGTCCAAAAATTAAATAAAATTCATATTTAGGTAGATCTCAATTTTATACAAATTTAGAAATTTGAATCACTCAAATCGTGGAGTTGAAAGCAAAAGTTATAAGCGTTTGAAGTTTGAATCTAAATTTGAAATCATTATTCGAATTCATAAATCATTTTCTTTTTTTGAAATTAATTATTATACAGCATGGACACGTGGCAGCTCTCATTGGCTTGGCTGGACGCCAGCCCGGTCCATGGGCTCGGTCCACGCTGCCGGTCCATTTGACTCGGTCACGGCTCCACGCGGAGAATCGACATGGGCCTCTGAGATGATCGTCATTACGACGTCGGACACTGGACGTACCGCCGACAGCGGCCCGCCATGGCGTCGGCGTGACGTCATGGTGTGGTTCGGCCGACACGCTGGCCTGGCCAGAAACGTCACGCACAGCGTCTGGCCCGGCAGCGTCGGTCCAACTTCCGACGCGTGGCTCGATCTCGGACGTTGATTTGAAAATCAGCGGCGGCGGATTGGATCTAGTGTTGACACGTTTAGGTTAGCACGCATTGATTTCGACCGTTGGATCTAGATCCAGCAGTCGGATTGGATCTGAGTTCGAGCGTGATCTCACCGGCGGGTGACGTGGCGAGATCCTAGCCGCGTGCGATCTGGATCGGACGGTGACGAGCTTCATGACAATGAACGCGATGGCACGCGGCGGCTTGACCGAGAGCGGGGCGATGACCACGGCTTACGGCGCCACGGGGCTTCCGCGAGATGAAACCTCGCCAGTGCGTCTCGTCGCGGGGACTCGGATTCAGGCTCCTTCGGCCGAAGACGACACGAACGGAAAACGGCGCCATAAACCGCAGCGGAGGGAAGAGACAACTCCGCGGCGATTGCGGCTCAACGGCGGCTCAGCGAGATGGTTTTCGGAAGCGAGTGCGCCAAGGATGAGGGCAACCTCGGGACGCCTCACGCTTTAAATAGCCTCGGCGTTCGTTGCCTGAGCGGAAACCTAATTTGCTACTGCGGCATGGGCGCGGCGAGTCCAATGACTATGAAGACGATTTAACGTGGCCGCCCACTGGCACAACCAGCGGCCACGATCGCATGCGCATGACCGGTCCGTCCGACACGGCTCGAACTGGTCGACGGATCTCACCATTGGATCTTGATCCAACTGGGATTGATTAGGGTTAGGAGTGGGTCTTGGCCGAGTCAATCGGCTTGGCTCGACTCGAGAGTCCACTTCGATCGGTTGAAACGATACTTGACCCGAGTTGGATTTTCCAGCTAATTAATATTTAAAATAATTCCCGAATTCATTTAATTCATTAAAAATAGCAAATGACTCGGAAAAATTCGAGAAAAAATTCGGAAAATATTTTGGATCATTTTGGACTCAAATAAAATATTTCCAACAAAAATTTATTTGCAAATTTAAATTCTTTAATTATTTCAAAATGGAATAAATTCAAATAAATTCCAAATAAATCCAAATAAATTCCAGAAAATTCCAAAAATTCACCAAAGTGCCAAATCACACATGCATTTAAGAAAAGCAAAATTTTGGGGTGTTACATCATGGTTCAGAGATTTACTCCATCTGAAATCTGCATGTGTCTAAGTCATCTTATTCCAATGCCATAAACACATCTTTAGAAACTGGATGTTGGTAAAGTCTTAGTGATCATAAATCTACTAGATTTTCACATAACTTAGTGTTTGCACCAAAATTCGGCGTGCATGATAAAATCGACCCAATTCAAGTATGGAGAGTTTATGGAAAGGATAAACCGGAACCCGCAAGAGAATCGTCGCCAATAAGGGAAAGAGAATCGGATCAAGAGCCGATACGGATATGGTTGCCATGTCCTTGCAGGACTCGGATCGGCCGAGGCAGTATAAAAGGGGACGGGCCATGAAGCAGAAGGATAATCAGCCAACCAATCAACACAACCCTATTTACAATTTTCTGTTTCTAGTTCTCGTAGCAATCTTTCCTCTGTAAGTCATCGAGATCAATAAAAGTTGCGCATCGCCGATTTGTTGCTCTCATCAACTCATTTTTCAGGTTCGATCTTCTTTGTTTGTTGCGCATCGCCTTTCAAAGTCGATCTACCTTTACCCCCGGATTAACCATAAATGGTTGATCTAGTTATCTCCTGATCGGCTATTAGCCGACCAGTGTTAAGCCGATAATCATCCATTTATCGACTCCAATTGATTTCGATTTTACCTTGTCAATTCCATGTCAAATTGACTGGCACGCTCCGCAAACCCGGCGTTTGTCTCGTGTGTTCGAGGCTAGAGACCCTACCTCATGTTTTTAGCGCGAACATATTTTGGCACGCCCAGTGGGACACGAGAGAAGCCAATATGGCATCAACCAGAAAATCTGCAACTGCTCCTGACATTGACTCCGACGTGATAATGTGCCAACTTTGACCGATCTGACGCCGGAGCAACGCAAAGAAATTGAAGACAAGAAGGCAGCACTAGAGGAAATGATGCTGGGGTGCTATCAGAAGACCCGATGGGGTGTTACCCAGAAGACCGCGTTCCCAACGCTCAACCCCATCGGCGACGGTAGCATCCCGACCAAGCCGGTAAGCCGATACATGCCAGCTCAAGCCGAGTTATCGGCTATGATTGAACAATCTATGCATCATGCATTAACTAACCAATCATCGGCTTTGGTTACAACTTTAAAGCCGATGATTGAAAATAGCATCAAGACAATTGCCCAGGAATTGGCTTCATCTGGAGGGCTGCTAGACCCCTTACAGCCACTCCCATCGTACCCCATTTTCTCCATAGCACAAAACACCAGTACAACAAAAGGGTCGGCTCTAACGCCTGCGATGATGCCGACCCAACCTACGGTGTTGGCACCCAATGCTCGTTTGGACGGGATTACACATACACCGATGCGGCAAAGTTAGGCACAACGACCTACTTGCCATCGGTGGTTCCGGCCAACGCTTTCGTCCAATCGGTTCCTCAGCCGATTGAGTCAGTTGGGGTTCCTCAATCTCAAGGGCCGATCCCACATAGGGTAGTCCCATACACCGAACTCTTTATTCCTATACCCGATTCACTGGCCGTAAAGAGAGATGAGCACAACCAATCACTTCAATATCAGCCGGTTCCATCTAGCCGATCGCCCGAGTTTTCACTCGGGGAGCAGGATGCCAGTTACCACAATTGGCAGAACTCTAACGCCCAGTCGGCCCGAGCTAGCCGACCACCCAAGTTTATATTCGGGGGCAGGATGCCAGTTACCACAATTGGCAGAACTCTAACGCCCAGTCGGCCCGAGCTAGCCGACCACCCGACTTTGCACTCGGGGGGCAAGATGCCAGTTACCTCAATTGGCAAAACCCAATGCTGCATTAGCCGATAATGTTAATCAGGCCGATCAAATTTCTACCATTTTGAGAGATCAATTCGGCTTGCAGCCCAAGGAAAAAGTAATCGGCTATAGAAAGCCGTATGCTGATTATATTGATCGAATACCATGTCCCAACAATTTTAGAGTCCCTGATTTTGCAAAATTTTCAGGAGACGATTGCATCACCGCCTTGGAGCATGTTGGCTGCTTTATTTCACAATGTGGAGAAGTAGCCCACTCCGACGGTTTAAGAGTGAAATTGTTCCCATTATCCTTGACAGGGGCAACTTTCACTTGGTTCACAACCTTATCTCCAAATTCGGTTAATACTTGGGCCGATTTGGAAAGCCGATTCCACAAATACTTTTTCCGTGGGAGTCTAGAACTTAGAATTTCAGATTTGACTTCTATCCGATAGAAGTTTGGAGAATCGGTAACTGAGTACATTAAAAGATTTAGAGATATGCGAAATCGGTGCTTCAGTGTCACACTACCTGATGACCAATTAGCCGATTTGGCTTTCCAAGGGTTAATTCAATTCAGCGGACAAGAATTCGCTGATTTAAGTCACCTGCTGCACCGAGTATCGGTTCAAGAAAGTCGTTTATCCAATAATAATGGCTTCCAAGATGAATGCAAGAGTAATGGAGACAATATACAATCGGCTATAAAAAATGGTCGATTACAATTTTCGGAAGAGCCGACGATGCAGCTAAATGCCAATCCTTTTCCTATCAACATGATCCAGTGCTCACGCAAAGGAAAATAACCGATGGGCGAAGATAATAAGCCGACTTAGCGACTCGATATTCAAGCAGGCGTCCAGGGCGAGATGATAAAAATAACGATCGGCTTAATGCAAATAGAAGCCGATCGGGACGGTCGGAACTCTAGGACCATCAAGCCAAAGGAGAATTGCAAGTTGGGAGATGGTATAAGGCTGAGAGACCTTCACTAAAAAGGGCAGCAACCAGGCTTAAACCAACATTCTCTCAGCTCCTAGAAAAGTGATGAGGACATCACTCCTATGCATACAACCGAGCCTCCTCCAGTTGTGATGCAAGGACCCATCACAAGAGCACGAGCACGGCAATTGAATCAACAGGTGAGCTCGTTCCTAAGTGCCCGTGCAGATACTTGTGAGGATGGTATGCTACCTAATGATATTATTGATTATCTTGTACTTAGGAACTTTGGAGAGGACCATGAAGGCCTTGGAAACCAGCAAGGACCAGTAGGGAGGCAAGGAGGGTGTCCAAGTCAAGTTGGAGGTTCAATTCATCTCGGAGTCGACTACCTCGGCCACCAGGAGCAGCGTTCACTAAAATCGTCGCCCAGGCCACAAACGGGCTCCGATTTTGATGATCCACATATGCGTCGAAAGCTAAGGAGATAAACTTTACAATGGCACCAGTTTCAGGTCATTTGGACTTCGGAGTCGACAGGAATTTACGTTGCAAGCTGGCGGACAGAATCTGTCCCAGGGTGCTGCGTCACCAATTTGGGCCGTTGGCCCATGTATCATGTTGGAGTCCATCACGGACACGTCTAGGGTTTCTAGGACGTCCCCTAGCCTTTATATCCAGTAGCCGCCACTAGGGTTTGATTTGGGTTTTGCTTAGATTAATTCTGTCTTTGAACAGTATTGCCGTTCATCGGTTTGTGAGACCCCAACTCGTGAGCTTCATCCTCAATTTCAACTTCAGTTGCATCTTTCTTGTTCTTGCTTGTGTTCTCGATTCATTGGCAGGGATTAGCCTTCGTGGCGAGGTCAACCGGGCAATGCACGGTTGATAACCAGAGGACGCGTGGTGCTGCGATTGCAGGGGTTTTTGATCGTGTCGATCAAGAAGCCGGATCGTGTGTGTCTCGCGCTGCCTAATTGACTTATCCTCCACCTGACGGAAGTTCGGGCATCCCTCTACACCCCATCAAGTGGTATCAGAGCAAGGTTTACCGTCAGGTTCGCCTTCTCCCCATAGTTTGATTTAGTTTTGCGTTCGTCCTATAGTCCACGAAAAAGCCAAAAAAAAATGCAGTTCATAGTCTACCATACCTAGAACCACGCCTAGCCTTTGCACAATTTCGGTTTCAGAGTCCGTAGTACTGAGTTTGTGTCCAGAATCGAGTCGTGTTGCTGGTTTAGATTGTGGTCTTAATTTAGTCGTGTTTCACCTCCGCTGCATCCCATATCCTACACCGATCCAGTCACCAATCGCTATTTGAGTCCTTGTTGGAATCGGATTGTTTTGTGGTTTTCCTCAGTTTCGGAGTCCTAGTTGTGTTAGGGTTTCTCCTTCATAAACCCTAACCCCCACCTCCTGTTAGCCATATCGCCACCCCTCATCACAGAACCTGCCACCACAGATCATCGCGTTCATATCCACTCCATACGCCCTTGAGTTTGGAGAGGTGCCGCCTAGAAAACCCTGATTCGGAGTCCTTCCGTAAAACGACCATAACTTTCGCATACGGACTCGGAATTAGGCCATTTTTTTTCACGGATATCTAGATAACCCTGATTCATCGAAAAATGCCCTCCAGCGACCAATGATGGAGGTGCAACCGTCAACAACGGCGCCAACCACGACAACAACGACCACGATGAGGATGGTGATTTTGAGGAAGATGAAGATGAGCAGCAACGTGCCGCCAGGGAGCGTGCTGCTCAACGGGATGCCTGTCTGCATGACCGTCTTTACCGCAACCATCACGGTATGGGAGGTAATAACCAGAACCGCAATGATGATCCTTTCGCTAAGGTAAAATTCACCATCCCTTCCTTTTCTGGAGCTTATGATGCTAATGCTTACTTAGATTGGAAGATGACGGTTGAGCAGAAATTTAACTCCCATCTAGTTCCCGAGATTCATAGGGTTAGACAAGCCACTAGTGAATTTAAAGATTTTGCTATAATCTGGTGGAATGAACTAGTAAATGCCCGCTTACAACCTGATTCTTGGGCGAGATTAAAAGATGCTATGCGTAATAGATTTGTTCCTCCTTCCTACCAACGTGATATGCGCAAGAGATTGCAACGATTAGATCAAGGTAGTATGACTGTTCAGGAATATTACCAAGAGCTTCAAAAGGGTATGTTACGTTGTGGGGTAGTAGAGGAACCTGAGGATAAAATTGCTCGTTTTTACGGTGGGTTGCGTCCAGAAATTCAGGATATTGTTGATTATAAAGAATATACAACTGTCAATCGCTTGTTTCAACTCGCTATGTTAGCAGAGAAGGAATTGCAGGGACGCCATTCCAAGAGCAGGAGCAATGCTGGTAGCACCTTCACGCCCCGAACGACTACGGGACAACCAAAGACAGTGCCTTCTTCCACCTTTCAACCAGCGGCAACGCCACCTTTGCCGAACACACGACCGGCAACGACGGCACCACCCACCCGTGCCACAGACAGCAGCAAGTCGACCCCTCCAACACCGGCCAAGAGCTCCTCCGTCGCTTCCATAGGTCGTACATCGACGGGAATTCGCTGCCACAAGTGCCAAGGGATTGGCCACATCAAGAGAGAATGCCCCAGCCAGCGGGCATACATCGCCACCGATGACGGAGGTTACATCAGTGCCTCCGATGTTGAGGACGAGATCGACGACACCAGGCTGGACAACGACGAGGTTGATGATGAAGCCACCTTTGGCGCCGAGGATACTGCTGCGTACAGGTCCATCATTGTCCAGCGTGTCCTTAGCGCACAGATGGAGCAATCCGATCAGCAGCAGCGCCACAACTTGTTCCAGATTTTCTTCGTCATCAACGGTACGGCGCGGCGTGATCATTGACTCCGGCAGCTGCAACAACTTAGTGAGTACAGATTTGGTCAAGAAGCTTGGCTTGACCACACGCCCGCACCCAAATCCATACCACATTCAGTGGCTGAATGATTCTGGCAAAGCTAAGGTAACACAAACAGTTCGGGTTTATTTTTCCATTGGTTCCTATTCTGATTTTGCTGATTGTGATGTGGTGCTGATGCAAGCTTGTTCTCTTTTATTGGGTCGCCCATGGGAATATGACACTGATGCACTTCACCACGGTAGAAGTAATAAATACACTTTTATGCATAAGGGAAAGAAAATTACACTTCTACCTTTGACCCCCGCTGAAATTGTTAAATCTGATAGGGAGCGGATTGCTAATGACAAGAACCCCATTGATGAAAAATCTGAAATTCAGCATGTAGCCAACCAAATTAAATTGAGGAATCCCGTCTTGCTTGCTACAAAATCTGATCTTGCTGCAATTAGTGATGATGCTTTGTGCTATCTTTGTGCTATGCAAAGATGCTTTGTTTTCATTGGATGATCTCGCCAAGATTTTTGCCTCCTATTGTCACTAACCTTTTGTAGGAGTATGCGGATGTTTTTCCTGCCAAGATACCTCCAGACTCCCACCCCTACGAGGATTGAGCACCAAATTGATTTGATACCTGGAGCGAGTTTGCCAAACCGAGCTGCTTATAGGACCAACCCGAGGAGACTAAGGAGATTCAGCGCCAAGTCCAAGATCTTTTGGACCGCGGGTATATACGTGAGAGCCTTAGTCCTTGTCTTTGTTCTGTTATTTTGGTTCCTAAGAAAGATGGCGGTTAGGCGCATGTGCGTAGATTGTAGAGCCATTAACAATATCACAATAAGGTACCGTCTATTCCTAGGCTAGACGACATGCTTGATGAGTTAAGTGGTTCTATAATTTTCTCTAAGGTTGACTTGCGTAGTGGATACCACCAAATAAGAATGAAATTGGGAGATGAATGGAAAACAGCTTTTAAAACCAAGTTTGGATTGTATGAGTGGTTAGTCATGCATTTTGGTTTAACTAATGCACCGAGCACCTTCATGCGCTTAATGAACGAGGTTTTACGAGTTTTCATTGGGAAATTTGTGGTGGTTTATTTCGATGATATATTGATTTACAGCAAGTCATTACATGAACATCTTGATCATCTACGTGCTGTTTTTGATGCTTTGCGTGCTGCACGTTTATTTGGTAACCTCGAGAAGTGCACTTTTTGCACCGAACGAGTATCGTTTCTTGGCTATGTTGTGACTCCACAGGGAATTAAGGTTGATGAAGCCAAGGTGCACGCGATTAAGAGTTGGCCAACGCCCACAACGATTTCACAAGTGCGGAGCTTCCATGGACTTGCCGGATTTTACCGCCGCTTTGTGAAGGATTTCAGCACCATTGCAGCTCCATTGAATGAATTGACGAAGAAGGAAGTTGTGTTCCATTGGGGGCAAGCACAGGAGAATGCCTTCAACCTTTTGAAAGATAAGCTTACTAATGCACCTTTACTCCAACTTCCTGATTTTAATAAGACCTTTGAGCTTGAATGTGATGCTAGTGGGATTGGAATTGGTGGTGTTTTGATGCAAGATAGAAAACCTGTTGCTTATTTTAGCGAAAAATTGAGTGGTCCTGTTTTGAATTATTCCACGTATGATAAAGAATTGTATGCTCTTGTGCGATCTTTAGAAACGTGGCAACATTATCTTTGGCCCAAAGAATTTGTTATTCATTCTGATCATGAGTCGCTAAAACATATTCGCAGTCAAGTGAAACTGAATCGTAGACATGCTAAATGGGTTGAATTTATTGAACCTTTTCCTTATGTTATCAAACACAAGAAAGGGAAGGATAATGTGATTGCTGATGCCTTGTCTAGGAGATATACCATGTTGTCCCAACTTGATTGTCGTATATTTGGATTGGAATCAATTAAAGAACAATATGCTCATGATGATGACTTTAAAGATGTCTTGCTGCATTGCAAAGAGGGAAGAACATGGGACAAATATGTGATAAACGATGGATTTGTGTTTAGAGCTAACCGCCTATGTATTCCAGTTGGATCCGTTCGTTTTCTTTTGATACAGGAGGCCCATGGAGGAGGGTTGATGGGTCAAGATACTTGAGAAAATAAATGATAATGCATATAAACTTGAGTTGCCGCCCGAATTTGGGGTTAGTTCCACGTTTAACATTGCAGATTTGAAACCGTTCATGGGAGAAGAAGATGAGCTTGAGTCGAGGACGACTCCACTTCAAGAGGGGGAGGATGATGAGGACATCAGTCCTATGCATACGACCGAGCCTCCTCCAGTTGTGATGCAAGGACCCATCACAAGAGCACGGCAATTGAATCAACAGGTGAGCTCGTTCCTAAGTGCCCGTGCAGATACTTGTGAGGATGGTATGCTACCTAATGATATTATTGATTATCTTGTACTTAGGAACTTTGGAGAGGACCATGAAGGCCTTGGAAACCAGCAAGGACCAATAGGGAGGCAAGGAGGGTGTCCAAGTCAAGTTGGAGGTTCAATTCATCTCGGAGTCGACTACCTCGGCCACCAGGAGCAGCGTTCACTAAACTCGTCGCCCAGGCCACAAACGGGCTCCGATTTTGATGATCCACATATGCATCGAAAGCTAAGGAGATAAACTTTACAATGGCACCAGTTTCAGGTCATTTGGACTTCGGAGTCGACGGGAATTTACGTTGCAAGCTGGCCGACAGAATCTATCCCAGGGTGCTGCGTCACCAATTTGGGCCGTTGGCCTATGTATCGTGTTGGAGTCCATCACGGACACGTCTAGGGTTTCTAGGACGTCCCCTAGCCTTTATATACAGTAGCCATCGCTAGGGTTTGATTTGGGTTTTGCTTAGATTAATTCTGTCTTTGAACAGTATTGCCGTTCATCGGTTTGTGAGACCCCAACTCGTGAGCTTCATCCTCAATTTCAAATTCAATTGCATCTTTCTTGTTCTTGCTTGTGTTCTCGATTCATTGGCAGGGATTAGCCTTCGTGGCGAGGTCAACCGGGCAGCGCACGGTTGATAACCAGAGGACGCGTGGTGCTGCGATTGCAGGGATTTTTGATCGTGTCGATCAAGAAGCCAGATCGTGTGTGTCTCGCGCCGCCTAATCGACTTATCCTCCACGTGACGGAAGTTCGGGCATCCCTCTACACCCCATCAAAAAGTACGAGAGAATAAGCCATTAGCAAAAACAGCGTCCTTATCGGCTAGATAACTTATATCGGCCAAATAATGAGGAAGAAGCCCATCGGCAGTGTCTCTTTTGGCAGTTCTATTGGGAAAGAAGAATGACATTGCTGACAGTGCGATCTTGTCCAATGCAGCACCCCGGAGGGAATTGGCCAAGGCGATCGGTCAAAGACAGATTATCCAGACCGGTGCACAGTCGATTAAGACTGAAGAATAAGAAGCCAATTCGTGAAAGGCTATCCACGTCAAATCAAGGCGAGTCCCCCGAGGTCTCAAATTCTCCAGGATCCGACGGTGCTCCCAAGTCTTCGGAATCTAGTGGCGAAACCAGCAATCTGGCCGAAAAAATCCGAAAGCCGATTGAACCCAAGCTGAGATGGTGCCCCTCTGGTTTTAGTCGATTGCAGCGCAGACGAATCCAACGCTTAAGGACACAGGAAATGAAGGAAGCCGATGGCGTAAAGCCGACACGATTTTTAGAAGACAACAAGTTATCTTCCAAAAATGGGGGGCATATGTTTGCACCAAAATTTGGCAAGGCTGATCTCATGGAGATCGGCTTTGATAAGGGATATGTCAGTTATAGCAAGTTGATAACGTTTTGGACTGGAGGGCCGCGATTCAAAGGAAACCAAGTCCAATACGGGTAGGATAAGAGATCGAGTTGGATATGATCGGACTTAACATGGTAAGGAGAGATTGAGGCCGATACGGGTGATTGAAGAGACCAAGGAGGATACGTTCAGGTCTAGTGCTATATAAGAGGACCAGAGGCGAGGAGGAAAAGCACCCAAAGCCAACCCACAAACACGCTTTACTTTTCCCTTATTTTCCTGTCAACTAGGAGTAGTCTTTTAGTTTTAGAATCTTTCCTCTGTAATTCGTTTTGATCAATAAAGTTGTGCATCGCTGATTGTTGATCTTTACCGATTACACCCAGCTCTGGTTTGCTTTGTTTTGTTGCGCATCGCCTCTCAAAGCCAATCTACCTTTATCCTCGGATTAGCCCTGATCGACTAATCTAGTTATCCCCTTATCGGTCTATAGCTGATAGGAGTCAAGCTGATAATCTCGTTATCGGCTGGTTGTGCTTACAAATTCACTACCTTGTCGATTATAGGTCAAATCGATTGGCACGCTCTGCAAACCCGGCGTTTGTCTCGTGTGTTCGAGGCTGGGAACCCTACTTCACGTTTTTGGCGCGAACATATTTTGACTTCAAAGAAGCTATCGAAGACTTCGAAGAGGAAAGTCGAGGACAAGGATTTACCTCCTCCAATCTGCTCGAAGAAGTTGACATTGGAAAAGGCGATAGGAAAAGGCCAACTTATGTAAGCGCTAAACTATATCCAGAATATAAATCAAAGTTGGTCGACATACTCAGAAAGTATAAGGATTATTTTGCATGGGAGTACTACGAAATGCCAGGTTTAAGCCGACAGTTTGTCGAGCATCGGCTACCCATAAAAGTAGGGTATCGGCCATTTAAACAATATCCAAGGCGATTTAATCCTACACTATACGACGCCATAAAAGAGGAAGTAGAGCGATTACTAGAGACGAAGTTTATCAGGCCTTGCCGATACGCTTAGTGGGTCTCAAATATCGTGGGTGAAGCCCAGAAGATTGGCAGGATCGGCTGAGTCGGGGGAGACAGGCATGATGTCTGCGGGCGGTGGCACATCAGGAAGCGTCGGAGATAGTAAGGGCGGAATGGCCGATGAAGTACCCTGGAGGTCGGCTAGAACCCCCGCCACTTGCACTGACGGTGATTGCTGAAATCAGAAGATGATGGTCAGCACCACGTAAAGTACTTCATTTAAGGTGAAGGAATAAGACCAGATTTACATCGGTAGCCGAATGCTCCGGGGAGTGGTCAGCTGAGCGTCTCGTAGGCCTTGGCAATCGCCTGGTGGACTTCTTCTTCCTCGTTAGCATCGACAAAAGCAATAAGAAGAAATATAGAAGCTGATGCAATTGGAGCAACTTACTTGCAGGGCGTTGCTGACAGGCAAGATCCGACAGAGATGGGCTCCGAATACCTAAGGTACCCGATGTATAGCCCGTAGTACCGGTCGTCTTTGTCAGCTACTACCAGCAGAAGCGTTGGGGTCGGCTGCTTGCCCCCCAACGTCCGTCGCTGTTCTCCCCTGTAAAGGCAAAAAAACTCAGTAAAACCGATCACAAGGGGAACCTTCGAAAGAAATATAGGCGCCGGTACCTCCACAGCTACTGAAGAATTGGTATAACCCGGACTCTCACTTGAACAGCTGGTAGATACTACCATCGGCTCACGAAAATCGGGCAGGAATAAGGAAATAATAGCCGATGGAGTCCTATCCAACAGGTGGGCATCAGATACCAGAGACCATCAGTGAGAGAATGGGCTTCACCGACGAGTGTTAAGGAAAAATGCGGCATATGGAAATTTTGGAGGTCGTTGGCTAATTCAAGAACGAGTTCAGCCGCAGTCGAATTGGTTACCTTAGTACGAGGCTGGATGCGCTCGAGCAAAGAGAAACTAGGTATAGCTTGTCCGAAGCCCAACTGTTGGGCATAGACAAAGGGGTGATAAAACTCATACGACGGTTGAAAAGTGTTGTTTCTGGTATTCAAGCCGACATGAAAGATGCTAGGAGACAGGAAGATTTTGTAGAAGTCTAGGGTCGATTGGGGCATTTGAGAGCTATCAGCGTCTAAGTGAAGAAAAGAGGGCCAAGGATGGTCGGCTGCGTCAAGATAATTGAAAAAGTCCTGCTGGCCAAAGGATGATCGGTCTATTGTCAAGAAGAAGGTCAGATACTTATGCATACAAGCGGGAGTTATTTTTTGATCACCAGTAGAACACATTATGAACTTTTCCCCGTAGGATCAGTTGGCTCTGTATTGAGGGTTTGCGTTTTCTGGGTAGTCCTCACGGGGGAAAGCCGATGCGCCTAGGGGTTCAGAAAGGATAGATCGGTTGAATATGCAGTACAACCAGATCTGGACAAACCATAAGGGACGCCCTACGTTGCCAACAATGAAGTTGGCAAAACCAGAAAAAAGTCGGCTCCGAATGATGTGCATTGTTTGGAATACAACCCCTAGAAACAATTTTCCTAATTCAAGCCGACGACCCACCACCAGTTGCTCGGCTATCAGTTGATAAGTTTGGGTCGGACCAAGAGAAGCTCCACAGAAGAGGAATCTATCTAGCCAAAGGTTAAGGAAGGCGACATGCTCTTCATTCAACACAAGCCCATTTACCTTATTATTGTTTTGGATATACTTACACCAACCTTCTCCTTTCTTATGGGTTAATTTATAACGGGGTTTGCCACTAAAAGCCGATAGTTGATCGCCATCTGGTCTAAGGCAACAAAGTTGAGCGACATGAAGGAGGGTTGGGCCGACTAGACCAGTTTGAAAAAAGGAAGGCATTAAAAGAGTCGAACCAGAAGTAACAAGCCGTGGCTACTAGAGGTTCGTTAGCTTCTGGATTGGCTAAACACAGAGGGAGACATTCGGCTATCCCTAGCCGTTCCCACTCTGCCCTTTTCTGGGCCGATACCCTAATGTACCACGATCTCCATCCTTTAAGGGCTGTTGGCTAGGCTCTAAAGCTTTTCCCCCTTTCTTTTATGTTATACCCCGCAGCCTATAGGGGAAGTCTAGGGATTTCTTGATTAATCACAACATTGGCTTCTATGTTTCCAACTGGTCCAAGGAAGAATTGATCTACACTCTGAGAGATCGGTATAAATACCTGAGATGGGTCCATGGCAGCCGATGTGAGAAAAGGGAAATGACTTGATGCGAAAAGATGGAGAAAGCCGATTGCTGGTGAATCGAGAGCTCGAAAGCGTGAAAATGACCGTAGGGGGACCCACTTATTTATACCGCAGTAAAAAAGGTGAACAGGCGGGAACAGTTTTTACATTAAAAGCGCACCGAGATTTTGACGGCACCATTAATGGGGCAGGCATCGAGGAGGTATCCCCTAGAAGCCGATTTCAAAGCCGATTATATCAGGACATGATTTTTGAAAGACAACAAGTTATCTTCCAAAAATGGGGGGCATATGTTTGCACCAAAATTCGGCATGCATGATAAATCGACCTAATTCAAATATGGAGAGTTTATGGAAAGGATAAACTGGAACCCGCAAGAGAACCGTCGCCAGTAAGGAAAAGAGAATCGGATCAAGAGCCGATACGGATATGGTTGACGTGTCCTCGCAGGACTCGAATCGGCCGAGGCAGTATAAAAGGGGACGGGCCATGAAGTAGAAGGACAATCAGCCAACCAATCAACACAACCCTATTTACAATTTTCTGTTTCTAGTTCTCGTAGCAATCTTTCCTCTCTAAGTCATCGAGATTAATAAAAGTTGCGCATCGCCGATTTGTTGCTCTCGTCGACTCATTTTTCTGGTTCGATCTGCTTTGTTTGTTGCGCATCGCCTTTCAAAGTCGATCTACCTTTACCCTCGGATTAACCGTAACTGGTTGATCTAGTTATCTCCTGATCGGCTATTAGCCGACCGGTGTTAAGCCGATAATCATCCATTTATCGGCTCCAATTGATTTCGATTTTACCTTGCCAATTCCAGGTCAAATTGACTGGCACGCTCCGCAAATCCGGCGTTTGTGTCGTGTGTTCGAGGCTAGAGACCCTACCTCACGTTTTTAGCGCGAACATATTTTGGCACGCCCAGTGGGACACAAGGAAGTCAATCATGTCATCGACTGGAAAATCCGCAGCTACCGTCGACATCAATACGGAGGCAATAATCGCGCTTACACTGGCCGATTTAACTCCTGAGCAGCAGAAGGAAATTGAAGATCGAAAAGCAGCAATGGAGGATATGATGTTAAAATGCTTCCAGAAAACACGGCGAGGAGTCACCCAAAAGGTTGCGCTTCCAACCATCAATTCTATCGGCGATTCTCCTGTTGACCCGGTAAGCCGATATATACCCGGTCAAGCTGATTTATCCAGTATGATTGAGCAGTCTGTACATCATGCATTGATAAATCAATCATCGACTCTAGTCTCTACGCTAAAGCCGATGATCGAAAATAGTGTCAAAACAATTGCCTAGGAGTTGGCCGTATTTGGGAGTCTGCTAGACCCGTTACAATCCCTACCAACGTACCCAGTGTACTCGATACCACTGAATACAAACACAATAAATGCGTCGGCTCCAATACACCTAATTATGCTAACCCAACCTACTGTATTAAAACCTAGCACCCATGTAGATGGAATTGCACATTACCACGGGCGCACGGATGGGGCTAAACTAAACATGAACCTACCCAATGTGCCCTCGACCAGTGGGTTCGGTCAATCGGCTTCTAGGCCAATTGAAGTAGGCAGGGTTCCTCCGTTCCAAAGGACTATGCCTAGACACCAAGCCCTGCAAAAGGTGGGCTCGTATGATGAACCTTATCCACCCGCACTTGAAGTATCGGCTATAAGAGATAACGATTATGACCAATTGCCCAGGTGTCCGGCGACACGATTCGGCCGACAGCCCTAGTTTGCACTCGGGGGGCAGGGCGTGAATCACAATAACTGGCCAGGCCATATAGCACCAAAGCCGATAATATCAACTGGGCAGAGTAGATCGCTGCTGTTTTAATGGAGTAGTTTGGTTTGCAGCCCAGGGGGAGGATTATCGGGTATAGGAAACCATACCCAGATTACATCGACCGCATGGCCTACCCACATAACTATATGATACCAGATTTCACGAAGTTTTCGGCGATGATTCCGTAACCACTTTAGAACATGTCGGACGATTTATTGCTCAATGCGGCGAAGCAGCCCAGTCTGACGGATTAAAAATTAGATTGTTCCCGTTGTCCTTGTCGGGAACAGCATTTACATGGTTCACCAATTTACCACCAAATTCGGTCCACGTTTGGAACAATTTGGAAAGCTGATTTCACGAATACTTATTCTCCGAGACTACTGAACTAAGTATTTCTGATCTAAGTTTGTTCAGACAGAAATTCGGTGAGTCCGTTTCCGATTACATTAGGAGGTTCAGAGATGTGTGAAATAAATGCTTTAGTGTCATGTTACCCGACGATCAATTGGCCGATTTGGCATTTCAAGGGTTAATTCCACCTCTGAGGGAGAAATTCGCGGGGCAGGAGTTCACCGACTTGGGCCATTTGCTCCATTGTTTATCGGCATAAGAAAGCCGATATTCAGACAAAGGGTTTAAGGACAAGTTTAGGGCTAATAATGGTGAAAAAGGTAAAATGAACATGGTCGAGTGTAGCTCAAACGAAACATCCGAAGACGACGAAGCGGACGTGAATATAGCCGAGTGGACCAAGGGTCCTAAAAAACCATTTGTTTGCTCTTGGTTTAAACCGACGAAGAATAAAACGGAGGTTAAATATTCCTTTGACGTGTCCAAGTGCGATAGGATGTTTGATTTGTTGTTGCAGGAAAAACTTATAAAATTACCGGAAGGGCACGTCATTCTGTCGGCCGATGAAATCAGAAAATGAAGATATTGCAAGTGGCATCATTCTTTTTCGCACAATACTAATGATTGTAATATCTTTTGGCAACAAATTCAATCGGCTATTACTGATGGACGATTGAAGTTTGCGGACGAATCAACTATGCAGATAGATGTGAATCCTTTCCAAGTCAACATGGTCCAATTCTAAGAGAAAGGAAAAGAACCTATGGATGAGGACAATAAGCCGACGCAGAAAATTGGAGTCCGGTCCAGCACTAATGGAGACGAAACAGTACAGATCACTATCGGCTCAATACAAATTGAAGCCGACCGTAGTGGTCGAAGCTCAAGGACCGTAAAGCTGAAGGGAGAGTTGGAGATTGGAAAATGGTACAAGGCAGAGAGAACTTTGCCGAGAAGACCCAATCTCAAACCTAAACCAACCTTCTCCCAACTCTTGGAAAAGTATGAAAAGATAAGCTATCGATGGCAAAGTTACCATCGGCCGAGCTATTTCCATCGGCCAAATACTTACCGATCAAACGAGCGTTATCGGTTGGATGGCTGTTATCGACCAAGCAGCGAAGAAGAAGCTCACTGGCAATGTCCTTTCTGGTAGTTTTGCTGGGAGAAGGGGATGACCCTACCCACAGTACAATCATGCCCCATGCAACATCCATTCAGGGATCGGTCAACCAGTCGGCCAAGGACAGGTTGTCCAAACCAGTACGTGACCGGCTAGGGCCGAAAAACAAAAGGCCAGTCCACGAGAGGTTGTCAATACCAGAAAAGGGTGAATCCTCCAAAACCCCCCAAGCACCAATTTCTGACACTACTGCCGAGCCAGAATCTATTGGTGAAATGAGTAATCTGGTTGGAAAAATCCGAAAGCTGATTGAACCCAAGCCAAGGTGGTGTCCCTCGGGCCTTCGCAAATCACAGCGCAGACGTCTCCAATGACTAAAGACACAGGAAGAAAGGGAGACCAGAGCAGAAAGATAACGAGATCAGATTTTCAGTAAGCTTCGGCCAATACCCGCCATAAGACAAGAATGGAAGAAGAAAGATCAAGCCGATAGTGATTCAGACCAATCGGTTGATTCCGGATCTCCAATGATTAGAGACAACACACCACCGATGGATATCAACATGGTATTCATATTACCCGCAGAATTCAGGACCGAGGCAGAATCGGTCGAGGGGGTGTTCGCCCAGTTGTGCCTTGGTGCGCAAGATGCCGTATTCAAAAAACCTCAGGACATGCATCGGCATTTGAAGCTGTTGTATCTCAAAGGGTACATCAATGGCTGACCAATATCAAGGATGTTAGTCGACGGCGGAGCAACAGTGAACCTAATGCCCTTAAGCATGTTCAGAAAGTTGGGTAAAGCCGACGAAGACCTGATCAAAACCAACATGGTGCTGAACGACTTCACAGGAGATCCCACCGAAGCAAAAGGGGTGATGATGACAGAACTAATTGTCGGTAATAAAACACTGCCGACCGCGTTCTTTGTGATTGAGGCTAAAGACAGTTACATCATGCTCTTTGGGCAAGATTGGATCCACACTAATTGCTGCATTCCGTCAACTATGCATCAGAAGCTTGTGTAGTGGAATAATGACGAAGTTGAAGTCGTATCGGCCGATACATCGGCTCACATCGCCATGGCTAGCCCTGATGCTAACTGGTAACATGAAGAAGTCGAATGCATATAATGAAAGTTTTTGGACGATTGCGATTTTATCTGCATTGGGAAATCAGGGTTAAATCCGATCAGCGTCAAACCCAATACGATTGATCGGACGGATGAAGTTGTGAGAAAATGGAGTCCAAAACGGTGACAAAGTTATAGAAAAAGACGAGGAGCTATGGTGAGAAATAGAATTCGAAGAAGCTATCGAAGACTTCGAAGAAGAAAGACGAGGACAAGGATTTACCTCCGCTAATCTGCTCGAAGAAGTTGACATTGGAAAAGGCGATAGGAAAAGGACAACTTATGTAAGCGCTAAACTAGATCCAGAATATAAAGCAAAGTTGGTTGACATACTCAGAAAGTATAAGGATTGTTTTGCATGGGAGTATTATGAAATGGCAGGTTTAAGCCGACAGCTTGTCGAGCATCGACTACCCATAAAAGTTGGGTATTGGCCATTTAAACAATATCCGAGGCGATTTAATCCTACACTATACGGCGCCATAAAAGAGGAAGTAGAGCGATTACTAAAGGCGAAGTTTATCAGGCCTTGCTGATACGCTGAGTGGGTCTCAAATATCGTTCCCATAAAAAAGAAAAACGGTAAGCTATGGGTATGCGTAGATTTTAGGGATTTGAATAAAGCCACGCCAAAAGACGAGTATCCGATGCCAATAGCCGATATGCTTATCGATGCTGCATCCGGAAATAAAATCATAAGCTTCCTTGATGGGAATGCCGGATATAACCAAATATTTATGGCTGAAGCCGATATACCTAAAACGGCCTTTCGATGCCCAGGGGCTTTAGGGCTCTACGAATGGACCATCATGACATTCGGCTTGAAAAATGTTGGGGCCACATACCAATGTGCTATGAACCATATTTTCCACAACTTAATCGGCAATACTGTAGAAATCTACATCGATGATGTTGTAGTGAAGTCCAAAGAAGACTGGCAACATTTAGCTGATTTGGAAAAGATGTTTGAAAGCACAAGAGCACATGGGCTGAAGATGAACCCGCTCAAATGCGCTTTTGGGGTATCGGCTGGACAATTCCTCAGGTTCACGGTGCATGAAAAAGGAATTGAAGTAAATCAAGCAAAAGTCAAAGCTATAGCCGACACTAAGCCAACCAACAAATAAAAAAGTGTTACAGATATTGATCGGCAAGATCAATTACTTGCGGCGCTTCATTTCAAATTTGTCTGGTCAAATTCGTGCCTTCACCCCATTGTTGAAACTAAAAGACAACCAAGAGTTTGTGTGGGGAGCCGATCAGCAGAAAGCTTTTGATGATATAAAAGGCTATCTGATGAAACCTCCGGTTTTGGTTGCACCAAAAAGTGATTTACCTTCCAGAATGTACATATCAGCTGAAGAAGAAGCAGTAGGAGCCGTCCTGACGCAGGAAGCTGATGGCAAAGAACAAGTCATATTTTACTTAAGCCGACGACTTTTAGATGCTAAAATCAGGAACCCCCTTGTGGAAAAGTTATGCTTATCTTTGTACTTTGCTTGCACAAAATTGAGGCACTACATCCTGGCGTCGAGATGCACTATTGTATGTAAAACCGACATCATTAAGTACATACTATCCGCGCCAATTCTACGAGGTCGACTCGGCAAATGGGCGTATGCTTTAACCGAGTTCGACCTAACATACGAATTAGCTAAATTCGTCAAAGGACAGGTTATAGCCGATTTCCTCACAGGAAGTGCCACGTTAACTGGAATGGACGATGTCACTCCTTGGCGACTGTACTTTGACGGATCAGTTTGCCAGGAGTTCATGTATCGGCTTAATGACCGATGCTCAAACAATCAAGCAGAATATAAAGCGTTGCTCAAAAGGTTACAGCTGCTAGAAAGCATGGGGATAAGCAACGTAGAAGCCTTTGGGGATTCAATGTTGATCATACAGCAGGTCAAAGGGGAATACCGATGCAACGATGAGGTACTGGCTCAGTATTTGCATCAATGCCTCCAAGTTGTCGAAACATTCACAACATTCTCCATAAAACATATCCCCAGAAAGATCAATGATAAAGCAAACCTACTAGCATAATGGGCATCAGGGTATAAAGGTAAAAGCCGATAGGAATCGACCGAGTTAAGCGACGGGTCGGTTATGTGTGCTCAACCTGTCGACTGGAGAACAGAGATAAGGGATTATTTGCTAGATCCGACTAAGCCGACTGAGAGGAAAGTCCGGCGCAAAGCATTAAAATATGTAGTACTGGAGGATACATTGTACTTTTGAACCATGGAAGGCTTACTGCTAAGGTGCCTTGGGACTGAGGAAGCCAAAATAGCAATGGGGGAAGTCCATGAGGGGATTTGTGGGTCACACCAATCGGCTCACAAAATGAAATGGATGCTAAGACGGACAGGATACTTTTGGCCGACAATGTTGGAAGATTGCTTCAAGTATTACAAAGGATGCCAGACATGCCAAAAGTTTGGTAATATACAGTCAGTACTAGCATCAGCTTTACATCTGATCGTCAAACCGTGGCCGTTTAGGGGATGGGGTATAAACGCAATTGGCCAAATATTCCCAACATCCAGCAGGGGTCATAAGTTTATCCTTGCAGCAACAGACTATTTTTCGAAGTGGGTGGAGGCCATACCACTACAAAGGTCACAAGTACAGAAGTAATCAAGTTTGTCAATGAACATATCGTCCATAGATTTGGAATCCCGCAAACAATCACGACCGATCAGGGGATGGTATTCATGTCAAAAGAATTCCAAGACTTCGCAAAAAGCTTGGGTATCAGATTACTCAACTCTTCGCCCTATTACGCTCAGGCTAATGGACAGGCCGAGTCATCAAACAAAACTTTGATAAAGCTGATAAAAAGAAAAATCGAGAAAAAACCAAGGAACTGGCACTCAATGTTATCGGAAGCTTTATGGGCCTATCGGCTATCTTACCATGGATCGACTAAGCTGTCACCCTTTCAGCTAGTATATGGACAAGAAGCTATTTTGTCCGTGGAAATCAACATCGACTCAGTCAGGGTATCTTTGCAAGATAATTTATCGGCTGAT
Source organism: Rhipidocladum racemiflorum (assembly GCA_036346355.1). Classification (NCBI taxonomy): domain Eukaryota; kingdom Viridiplantae; phylum Streptophyta; class Magnoliopsida; order Poales; family Poaceae; genus Rhipidocladum; species Rhipidocladum racemiflorum. The sequence continues at coordinate 38,810,268 of CM070577.1, read as the reverse complement.
GAATACAGACACTTGATGTTTGATAATTTAGATGACTTAGCAGAATTAAGGCTGACCACGCTGGATCAGCTTAAAAAGAACAAGGAAATAGTCGCCAGATCCTACAATAAAAAGGTGGTGCTGAAATCCTTCTATCAAGCCGATTTAGTGTGGAAAACTGTATTGCCCGTCGGATCTAAAGATAGTAGATTTGGTAAGTGGTCTCCAACGTGGGAGGGCCCGTATAAAATAAATCGGCTAACCGATGGTAACTCGTACATACTCGAAACTCTCGAAGGGTACGTGTTGCCAAAAGCGATCAACGGAAAATACTTGAAGCCGTACTATCCTAGCATTTGGATCGGGGCGTAGACACATCTAGTCAAATAACACTCAAGATAAAGCGAAAGCATTAAAGCAATCGGCTACCTAAGTCGATGATAAGACTATTACATGCCAACATCCAAAACAGTTACAACCACAAGTTTCAGCCAGCATCTAACCACGAGTAATGAATAAAACATCATTTAACTTGAGAAATTACAGCCCTGATTCGGGCAAATGAGCTCCCAAGCCCGATAGTGCCGCTGTTGCCTTCCCGATGGTTGTCTGGATGCTGTCTACAAGTCTTTCGTCGGCCGCTGCATCACCCAGAACGGGAACCACCTTGGCCGACTGAAGCTTGACCTTGGCAAAGACTTCACCGATCTACCATTTCTTGTCTACCAGGGACGAAGTCGATTCGGCATTCTTCAGTTGACAGTCAGTCAGCTCCTTCGTCACCAAAGCCAGTTGTTCCTCAAGTTTTTTCTTGGCCGTTTCCAACTCTTGGACCTTGCCCTTGGCTAGCTTAAGGGCAGCAGTGCCTTGATCAAATTCCTTCTTCTTAAGCTTGGTATCGGCTACCAGTTCGTCCAGAATCTTCTGATCAGCTCGTTGCACTTCCCTTTCAGCGATTCTGGACCTAGTTGCTCGCACCGCCTCCCTCCGGTCATCTAAGTGACAAATGTCTAATAAAGCATTCATGGCCGCGGGGGGAAGATCAGCTTGAACTGTGGCGTTCCCGAGTGGTTGGGTGTTCTCCAAGAGCCGAGCTTCAGGCTACATGACTTCGTGAAGAAGACGATTGAGCCTTTCCTGCATGCTCGCCTTGGAGGTTACAGTAGCCGACGCGGTGATGAAGGCATCAAGTATCCGCCGAACATTAGCCAGATAATCATCTGTGGCCATCACCTCGGGATCGTTCAATTCATCCAGGGTGAAGCCCAAAAGATTGGCAGGATCAGCTGAGTCGGGGGAGACGGGCACGACGTCTGCTGGCGGCGGCACATCAGGAAGCGTCGAAGATAGTAAGGGCGGAATGGCCGATGAAGTACCCTGGACGTCGGCTAGAACCCCCGCCACTTGCACTGATGGCGATTGCTGAAATCAGAAGATGATGGTCAGCACCACGCAAAGTACTTCATTTAAGGTGAAAGAATAAGACCAGATTTACATCGGTAGCCGAATGCTCCGGGGAGTGGTCAGCTGAGCGTCTCGCAGGCCTTGGCGATCGCCTGTTGGACTTCTTCTTCCTCTCTGAACCACACGGGTTAGCATCGGCAAAAGCAATAAGAAGAAATATAGAAGCCAATGCAATTGGAGCAACTTACTTGTAGGACGTTGCTGACGGGCAAGATCCAACAGAGATGGGCTCCGAATACCTAAGGTACCCAATGTATAGCCCGTAGTACAGGTCGTCTTGCCCGACCGTCTTTGTAGGCTACTGCCAGCAGAAGCGTTGGGGTCGGCTGCTTGCCCCCCAACATCCGTCGCTGTTCTCCCCTGTAAAGGCCAAAAAAGTCAGTAAAACCGATCACAAGCGGAACCTTCGAAAGAAATGTAGGCGCTGGTACCTCTACAGCTACTGAAGAATTGGTATAACCCGGAATCTCACTCGAACTGCTGGTAGATACTACCATCGGCTCACAGAAATCGGGCAGGAATAAGGAAATAATAGCCGATGGAGTCCTATCCAACAGGAGGGCGTCAGACACCAGAGACCAACAGTGGGAGAATGGGCTTGACCAACGAGTGTTAAGGAAAAAATGCGGCATATGGAAAATTTGGAGGTCGTCGGCTAATTCAAGAACGAGTTCAGCCGCAGTCGAATTGGTTACCTTAGTACGAGGCTGGATGCGCTCGAACAAAGAGAAACTAGGTATAGCTTGTCTGAAGCCCAACTATCGGGCATAGATAGAAGGCTGATAAAACTCATATGACGGTTGAAAAGTGCGGTTTATGGTATTCAAGCCGACATGAAAGATGCTAGGAGACAGGAAGATTTTGTAGAAGTCTAGGGTCGATTGGGGCATCTGAGAGCTATCTGCGTCTAAGTGAAGAAAAGAGGGCCAAGGATGGTCGGCTGCGTCAAGATAACTGAAAAAGTCCCACTGGCCAAAGGATGATCGGTCTATTGTCAAGAAGAAGGTCAGATACTTATGCATACCAGCGGGAGTTATTTTTTGATCACCAGGAGAACACATTACGAACTTTTCCCTGTAGGATCGGCTGGCTCTATATTGAGGGTTTACGTTTTCTGGGTAGTCCTCACGGGGGAAAGCCGATGCGCCTAGGGGTTCAGAAAGGATAGATCGGTTGAATATGCCGTACAACCAGATCTGGACAAACCATAAAGGACCCCCTACGTTGCCAACAACGAAGTTGGCAAAACCAGAAAAAAGTCAGCTCCAAAAGATGTGCATTGTTTGGAATACAGCCACTAGAAACAATTTTCCTAACGCAAGCCGACGACCCTCCACCAGTTGCTCGGCTATCAGTTCATAAGTTTGGGTCGGACCAAGGGAAGCTCCACAGAAGAGGAATCTATCTAGCCAAAGGTTAAGGAAGGTGACATGCTCTTCATTCAACACAAGCCCATTTACCTTATTATTGTTTTGGATATACTTACGCCAACCTTCCCCTTTCTTATGGGTTAATTTATAACGGGGTTTGCCTCTAAAAGGCGATAGTTCATCGCTATCTAGTCTAAGGCAACAAAGCTGAGCGACATCAAGTAGGGTTGGGCCGACTAGACCAGTTTGAAAAAGGTAGGCATTAAAAGAGTCGGACCAGAAGTAACAAGCCGTGGCTACTAGAGGTTCGTTAACTTCTGGATCGGCTAAACACAGAGGGAGACATTCGACTATCCCTAGCCGTTCCCACTCTGCCCTTTTCTGGGCCGATACCCTAATGTACCATGATCTCCATCCTTTAAGGGCTGTGGGCCAGGCTCTAAAGCTTTTCCCCCATTCTATTATGTTATACCCCGCAGCCAATAGGGGAAGTCTAGGGATTTCTTGATTAATCACAGCATCGACTTCTATGTTTCCTACTGGTCCAAGGAAGAATTGATCTACGCTCTGAGAGATCGGTATAAATACCTGGGATGGGTCCATGGCAGCCGATGTGAAAAAAGGAAAACGACTTGATGCGAAAAGATGGAGAAAGCCGATTGTTGGTGAATCAAGAGCTCGAAAGCATGAAAATGACCGCAAGGGGACCCGCTTATTTATACCGCAGTAAAAAAGGTGAACAGGCGGGAACAGTTTTTGCATTAAAAGCGCATCGAGATTTTGACGGTGCCATTAATGGGGCAGGCATCGAGGAGGTATCCCCTAGAAGCCGATTTCAAAGCCGATGATATCAGGACATGATTTTTGGAAGACAACAAGTTATCTTCCGAAAATGGGGGGCATATGTTTGCACCAAAATTCGATGTGCATGATAAAATCGACCCAATTCAAATATGGAGAGTTTATGGAAAGGATAAATCGGAACCCGCAAGAGAACCGTCGCCAATAAGTGAAAGAGAATCGGATCAAGAGCCGATACGGATATGGTTGCCGTGTCCTCGCAGGACTCAGATCGGCCGAGGCAGTATAAAAGGGGAAGGGCCATGAAGCAGAAGGACAATCAGCCAACCTATCAACACAACCCTATTTACAATTTTCTGTTTCTAGTTCTCGTAGCAATCTTTCCTCTGTAAGTCATTGAGATCAATAAAAGTTGCGGATCGCCGATTTGTTGCTCTCTTCGACTCATTTTTCAGGTTTGATCTGCTTTGTTTGTTGCGCATCGCCTTTCAATGTCGATCTACCTTTACCCTCGGATTAACCGTAACTGGTTGATCTAGTTATCTCCTGATCGGCTATTAGCCGACCGGTGTTAAGCCGATAATCATCCATTTATCGGCTCAAATTGATTTCAATTTTACCTTGTCAATTCCAGGTCAAATGGACTGGCACGCTTCGCAAACCCGGCATTTGTCTCGTGTGTTCGTGGCTAGAGACCCTACCTCACGTTTTTTAGCGCGAACACTTAGTTTGCAGGATCTTTGCTTCACCATTCTTCTGAAGTTTATGAGAATAGAAAAGTTTTGGGGCAATATGCTTTGTGATATTGCTCATTACGTATCCCATTTTCATTTGTGCAATACAAGCAGCATTATCTTCATAGATAATTGGGGGTATCGATGGCATTAAAGCCACATGACTTCTGGATATGGCTAATCACACATCTTAAACAAACAGATTCATTTGAGGCTTCATATAATGCTATAATCTCTTAGTGGTTGGTAGAGATAGCTACAATGTCTTCTTAAAAGACTGTCAAGAAACAGTTATATCACCGCAAGGAAACACAAACTCAGTGTGAAATTTGGCACTATGGGGACCAGACAGAGAGCTAGCATCCATTTATCCCATCATAATAAAGTCTTGGTTCATCTGGTAAAATAAGCCAAGATCTTGAGTACCTTAGAGTTATTTGAGTAAAGTCTTGACACCAGCCCAATTCCTTCTAGTTGGAGCTACACTATATATAGCTAGCAAATTTACTACGAATGTGAAAGTGCATCTAGGCCCACTAATGAGTTTTGGATGATTGATGACAAATGATTAAAGGGACTAATGTGTTCAATGAGCTTGTGAATAGGTAAAAGTCCCAATAAAAGATCATCTACAGACGTTGGACATCCTCAAAAAGAATTGAGTAAAAAAACGGCATCATTCGTATGTATTTTACATTTTTGAGTCATAGGATGCCGTACTATTAGGAGGAATGCATTGTAGTTGATCTAGGGTTAGTCTCTTTGCTCAGATGAATGATAACCAGTTATGTGAGAGACACCGAGTCACTGCACTTGCACCGGAATGGGTTTTGTTTGAAGTTTAGGTCGGACATTCCGACTTTGGGTCGGAAGTTCCGATGCATCAGACTTTCCGATGCTTAGTTGTGCCCAAGTTCGAAGCACCTAAAACAGGTCGGACATTTCGATTGTTTGAATCAAAAGTTCCGATGAGTGTTATGTTTTCTAAGGGTACTCTTTGTCGAGTTCAGACATTCCGATCTCATGGATCGGATGTTCCGATAAGTGTAAATTAGAAAAGGGGTGCTCCCTCTGTAGAGTTCGAATATTCAATCGGAAGTTATGATTTGTTGTTGTTCAAAATGGGAACTCTCTGGTGACATCGGATGTTCCGATCTGAGTATCGGATATTCCGACTTGGACTTGGTGAAATTAGTGAGAAAATTCCTTGGAAGTAACTTTCTGTAGACATCAGACATTCCAATCATGGAATCGAAAGTTCCGATGTTTATTCTTTTCGACTGTTGGGAGTGTGCTGATTTTCTGGAGATTTAGCCTGGTCAAAAGTTCCGATGTGGGTATCGGAAGTTCCGATTTGTGGCTGAGTGCGGGTATAACAGCTAGTTTTTGAATCAAACTATATATACCCCTCACCCTCTCCATTTTAGGGTTACACACTTCATGAGGCTGAACTTGTGAGCTTGTATAGCACATTCCAAAGCATTCTTGAGTCCTCCTCTTTGATCCTAGTGATCATCTAGAGAGTGAGAAATAGAAGTGATTTCTAGTGCTAGAGCAGAAGCGAAATTCATTCATCTTGAGCATTAGAGAGCATCTCCAAGATCACAGCACTTTACATTTGTTACTTTTGGAGGTTGAAGGACTCCTAGACGGCTAGGCATTGCTCACGAGCCCTTGAAGAGTGTGGGACGCCATGAGAAGTTTGTAAAGGTTGATTTCGCCTCTCAAAGGGAAGAAAACAAGAGTAAAACCGAATCTCAAGTGTGACCGAGGTTTGGGAGGAAAGGGTTGGAAAAGACCCAGCTCTTTGTGAGCCACCTCAACGGAGACGTAAGATCCCCTCAAGGATCCGAACTCCGGGATACAAAATTTTGTCTCTCTAGTTTGATTTCTTGTTATTTGCTTGTGTATAATCCTTGTTTGAAATTCTCTATTGTTGTCTCTCAAGTCTAGATAGCTTACTTATTCTTGCACCTATTCTGAGTAAAAGTGCTTTGTGGATTTCTAGACTTAATTGCTTGTTCTATAATTTCAATATTGATCGGACATTCCGATAATATACCAGAAGTTCCGATTAAGTCGGAAGTTCTGACATAATACCGGAAACTCCGATACCTTTTCCACTGCGATAAAAATTCGTTTGAAATTTTAAATAGCCTATTCACCCCCCCTCCCTCTAAGCAATTATCACATCTTTTCAATTGGTATCAGAGCCTAACCTTCTCGAAGGCTTAACCGCTTGAAGGAAACGAGATGGCCGGCACGGGGTTGAAGGTTGTCTTCCTGGGTGACCCGGAAAGCCCAAAGTCCAGAGATGGCAGTTCCGGCAAGAATAAAGAGGGTGGAACCTCTACATCGAATCAGGGAGTTGAAATTCCTTCAACTATGATAAATTGAACACCTCTTCTTCACATTCTTATATCATCGTGCCTTCCAAGCGTGCACCATTCTTCGATGGTACATACTATTCCGCTTAGAGGCACAAAATGAAAATGCATCTAATATCTCTTCATCCAAGTGTGTGGAAGATTGTGTGTACAGGTTTAGATTTGCCAGATGAAGACATGGAGCTTACACTGGAATAAGAGCAAAATATTCACCGGAATGCGCAAGCCGCAAGTGTGTTGCTTGGAGCCTTGAGTCCCGAGGAATTCAACAAGGTTGATGGTCTCGAAGAGGCTAAAGAAATATGGGACACACTCCAAGTTGCTCATGAAGGGACATCAAGCGTGAGGGAGTCAAAAATTGAGTTGCTTGAAGGAAAGTTGGGGAGGTTAGTCATGAATGATGACGAGACTCCGCAACAAATATATGACTGCTTGATGATCCTCATCAACAAGATCCATGGATTAGGAAGCAAGAACATGACAGATCATGTAGTTGTGAAAAGGATGTTGAGAGCCTTCGCTCCAAGGAATTCGACTCTCGTAACACTCATTCGAGAGCGAAAAGATTTCAAGAGGCTCACTCCAAATGATGTGCTTGGAAGAATCCTCTCACATCAGCTCATGGAAGAGGAAGCAAAAGAAGTGAAGAACCTTGACAAGCAAAGCTCAAGCTCAAGGCCGAAAGAGATCGCATTGAAGGCAAGCAAGAAGGAAGACTTGAGCTCGAGTGACGATGATGATGAGAGGAAGATGAAGAATACATGGCCCTATTTGTGAAAAAATTCAAAAAATTTCTCAAATATGACGGGTCAAGCAAGTACAAGAAGAATTACAATGACAAGACAAGAAGAAGAAGAAATGTCAAGAAGGCTTGCTATCAGTGCGGTGAAGTGGGACACTTCATCGCCGATTGTCCAAAGAAGAAGAGCAATCCCAATGAGCACAAGAAGAATGAGCTATACAAGAAGAACAAAGCTCATAAGAAGAAGTACTCAGGGCGAGCTCACATTGGCAAAGAATGGGACTCCAATGACTCCGACTCCGATTCCTACGATGAAGGAGTTACCACCATCGCCATTGAAGCCACTCCCCCAACCAAATCACTCTTTGGCAATATGAGTGACAATGACACCGACAATGACACACCCATTTGTCTCATGGCAAAAGGGTGCAAGGTAATGACCAAACTAAAACATTCAAGTAGTGATAGTGAAATAGATAGTAGTGATGATGAGGATGATGCTTTATTTAGTGACTTGAATAAGTCAATCATTGCTAAGATAAATAAGCTAATGAAAATAATAGATAGCCAAGAGGAAACTCTTGAGAAACAAGAAGATCTGCTAATACTCAAAAAGAAGAAAAATCTTGCTTTTGAGAAGTTTCTTGCTAAAGAGAAGGAGAAAATTGAATTGTTAACCAAAAATCTTGATTTGGCTAACGGCTCAATCACATTGCTTAAGAGCTCAAATGAGTCGCTTCAAGAAAATGTCTTTAGTCTAGAAAACAATCTCAAATATCTTGAAGTGCAACTTGAGTCTCTTAATGATCTTAATCCTCCTCAAAATGATGCTTCATTGGCTTCTATTTCTTCCACTAGCAATGGTTGCTCTTGTTGTTATAATGTTGCTATTAATGCTTGTGCTACTAACTCTCAATTTGTGCAAGTGTTAAAAAGCGAAAACGAGAGACTAAGTGCCTTGGTAAGATACGGTTGCATCAAGACTTATCAATCCAATGATGCCCTATATAAGACCATCAACGATCGAGGAAACAACAACAAAGAAGGGCTAGGATTTGATAAGTATGAGAGTAAAGGAAATGACCGTGTGGTGGTAAAAGGTAAGGAATGTATTAAGTTTGTCAAAAGGAAATGGCAAGCTACCATTGACCACCACACGAGTCAACAAGGCTGTGTAAGAACCAAAGAAGCATCCTCAACATTATGCATCTCATTCTATTCATTATGCCTCGTATGTTTTGAAGAGGAACCACCATGGTAAAGTGGTTGCTCTCTTTGTCGGTGCCCACAACTCTAATGAGACGGCTAAGAAAAAGGTGTACCGAAAGTTTTAATCACTAACATGCAAGGACCCAAAAGGATTTGGATTCCTAAAGTGAATACCTAACTCATTCTTGTAGGACTATCTCTCCGGAGGATCAAGTTGCGTGCTTGATAGTGGTTGCACAAACCACATGACCGGAGAGAAGAGTATGTTCTCATCTTTTGATGAGAGAGGGTCACAATATGAAAATATTGTGTTTGGTGATAATGGTAAAGATGAGGTCATGGGACTAGGTAAAATTGCAATCTCGAATGATCATTCTATCTCTAATGTCTTACTAGTTAGATCATTGAATACAATTTATTATCCGTATCGCAACTTTGTGAAATGGGTTATAATTTCTTATTCACTAATGTGGATGTGACCGTCTTTAGAAGAGAAGATTCATCAATTGCCTTCAAGGGATATTTGAATGGTAAGCTCTATTTGGTTGATTTCAACTCAAATAGCGCTAAACTTCAAACATGCTTGATGGCAAAGTCTAGCATGGGTTGGTTATGGCATCGCCGACTAGCCCATGTCGGCATGAGGAATCTCGATAAGCTTCTAAAAGGGGAACACATCATCGGAGTAACAAATGTTGAATTTGAGAAGAATAGGATTTGTAGCGCTTGTCAAGCCAGAAAACAAGTTGGAGCACGTCATCCCACCAAGAACATCATGACAACGACGAGACCATTGGAGCTTCTACATATGAATCTTTTCGGACCCATTGCTTATATAAGCATTAGAGGTAACAAATATGGTTTAGTCATTGTCGATAATTTTTCTTGCTTCACTTGGGTTTCCTTTTTGCAAGAGAAAAGTGAAACTCAAGGCATAATCAAGAAGTTTGCAAGAAGAGCACAAAACGAGTTCGAGATGAAGATAAAGAAGATTCGAAGTGACAACGGAAGCGAGTTCAAGAACACTCAACTCAAGGACTTTCTCGATGAAGAAGGGATAAAGCATGAATTCTTAGCTCCCTACTCCCCTCAACAAAATGGAGTTGTAGAGAGGAAGAATCAGACGTTATTAGAGATGGCAAGAATGATGTTTGACGAGTACAAGATCTCCGATCAATTTTGGGCGGAAGCCGTCAATACCGCATGCCACGCGATCAACCGATTGTACCTCCACAAGATCTTGAAGAAAACGACATACGAACTCCTCACCGGTAACAAGCCTAATGTTTCTTACTTTAGAGTCTTTGGTATTAAATGTTTCATTCTCAACAAGAAGCCAAAGAACTCAAAATTTGCACGTAAGATTGATGAAGGCTTCTTGCTTGGGTACGGATCAAATGCCTACGCCTATTGCGTTTTCAACAAAACCACTGGTTGTGTTGAAGTAGCAAGAGACGTGATATTTGATGAATCTAACGGCTCTCAAGTAGAGCAAGTTGATTTGAATGTGCTAGAAAATGAAGAAATGACAAGCATTCAATTAAGAAGATGGCAATTGGTGAAGTGAAGCCACAAGAAGTGGAACATCAAGACAATACATCAATTCAAGTGGAGCCACCAACTTCAAATCAAGGTCAAGACATACCCCAAGATAGTTCAAGAAAACTCATGGAGGATGATCAAGTGGAAGATGTTGAACCGATTCAACAAACATCTCAAGCGGCGCATCCAAGAGTGCATCAAAGTATTCAAAGAGACCATCCCGTTGACAACATACTTGGTGACATCCAAAAGGGGGTAACAACACGCTCTCGAGTATCAAACTTTTGTGAATTTTAATCTTTTGTATCCTCTTTGGAACCTTTAAGGGTGGAAGATGCACTAAAAGATCCGGATTGGGTGATGGCAATACACGAAGAGTTGAACAATTTCGTGAGGAACAAGGTATGGTTGTTGGTGGAGAGGCCCAATCAAAATGTGATTGGAACCAAATGGGTCTTCCGCAACAAACAAGACCAAAATAGGATCATCACGAGAAACAAAGCAAGGTTGGTTGCCCAAGGATACACTTACATTGAAGGTTTGGATTTTGGTGAGACCTATTCTCCCGTTGCTAGATTAGAGTCAATTCGTATATTGGTTGCATCGCTACTCACCATGATTTCAAGCTTTTCCAAATGGACGTCAAGAGTGCATTCCTAAATGGTCCAATCTCCGAATTAGTCTATGTTGTGCAACCGCTGGGGATGGAAGATCACAAGAACCCTTCGCATGTTTATAAACTCCATAAGGCACTCTACGGGCTTAAGCAAGCACCTAGAGCATGGTATGAATGCCTTAGGGATTTTCTTGTTAAAAAGGGTTTTGCTATCGGTAAAGCCGACCCTACTCTCTTCACCAAATATGTTGACGATGATTTATTCATGTGCCAAATATATGTCGATGACATTATATTTGGTTCTACTAATAAAAACTTTTGTGAAGAGTTTAGTAGGTTGATGACTAAAAAGTTTGAGATGCCAATGATGGGTGAATTAAAGTTCTTCCTCGGATTTCAAATCAAACAACTCAAGGAAGGGACGTTCTTGTGCCAAACAAAGTACATCAAGGACATGCTTAAGAAGTTTGACATGGAGAACTCCAAGCCAATTCATACCTCCATGGCGACAAATGGACAACTCGGCCTAAATGGGGAAGGTAATCCGATAGATCAAAAGGTATATTGGTCCATGATTGGCTCATTGCTTTATCTTTGTGCATTTAGGCCCGATATTATGCTAAGTGTGTGCATGTGTGTAAGATTTCAAGCAGTTCCGAAAGAGAGTCACCTAGTAGCCGTGAAAAGAATCCTTAGGTATCTAGTTCACACACCAAGTCTAGGGCTTTGGTATCCTAAAGGATCAAAATTCGATTTGATTGGATATTCGAATGCTGATTATGCGGGTTGCAAAGTGGATAGAAAAAGTACCTCGTGGATTTGTCAATTCTTAGGTAGATCACTAGTCTCTTGGTCTTCAAAGAAACAAAATTCGATAGCTCTATCCACCGCCAAAGCCGAATACATTGCCGTGGGGAGTTGTTGTGCACAATTATTATGGATGAGGCAAACCTTGAGAGATTTTGGACTTAATTTGGATAGAGTTTCACTCTTATGTGACAATGAGAGTGCCATTAAGATAGCCAACAACCCCGTTCAACACTCCCGCACCAAGCACATAGACATCCGTCATCACTTCCTTAGAGGTCACTCACTCAAAGGGGACATTGACATTACCTATGTGAGAACCGAGAAACAACTAGCCGATATCTTCACCAAACCTCTTGATGAGAGTCGCTTTTGCGATCTAAGGAGTGAGCTAAATGTCCTAGACTATCGGAATGTGACTTGATGTCTTGCATGCATTGATTGTTATTTCTCTTGACAAATTTTGAAATAAAATGTTTGCAAAACCTCTTCAAATGATCTTCAAAATGTTTTAACTTGGATCTTAATTGTAATTCGATCCACTTGTGATCATTGTTTTGGTTGCTTGAATGCTTGCTGATCACGAGTGGAAGGGATGCCCTAGAGTTCACATGACTCAGTGTTTCAAACCTCTCTCAAAAATCTTTTCTTTCCCTTCTGTCAGCTAGAAAAATCAACAGATCGGAACTTCCGATTCAGGTATCGGAACATCCGATTTCTGTGAATCTCAACTCTTCGGAATATCCGATCCCCATATCTGAATATCTGATTCCTCCTCAGTCTTCCCTCTGCCTGGAAAAGTGCACCCATCGGAACATCCGATGTGAAATCAGAATATCCGATGTGTAGCAGCCTTTTAAGAAAGTGACCGGTTCAATTTTCTTTTCTTGTCCTTTGTACCTCCCTCTCAAGTCCCTCTCCATCTTTTCATCTTTTGCCGATTTCGGAGACTCTGATAGATCAGAAACTCCGATACACTCCAAGCAAGGATGCTCATCGCGAAGAACGCTATCTTCACCTTGCAATTTCTTCCGTGTTCTTCGTGACGTAATTCCTAGGGCAAACTCTTAGATATTGTTTCTACCCATGTTCCTTTGTTAAATTCCTTCGGTAGATCAATAGATCTATGTCTCTAGACTGCAGTCTCAAATTTCCATCAAATTCCATTGTTCATCTAGGAGACTCCATGATTTTTTGTTGCTCTCCATAAGCATCGGATACTCCGATCGCTGATATCGGAACTTCCAATTCTATCAGAACTTCCGATCAGATTTCGGAACATCCGATGTTAACAGAATAGCGCAAAAATGAGTTGTGTCCTTTCCTTCCGCTTCTCATCGCTTTCATCCTTGTCTCAGATTAGTTGTGATGGACCCTAGACAAGGTGGGAGTAAGTCCTAGAAGGGCACCGTCACCTTTAGTCGAAAAAGGAAGACTCCAACAGGGCCAAGAACAAAGAAAGCCGCATCCAGAGGACCTCAGCCCAGCAGCTTTGCAATCAATGAGCCTGTTGAAGAAGCATAAACGGTAAATGTTCCTCGAGGAGCACCCTTACCTTCTAGGAAGGTTAAAGAGATTGCAGGAGCTTCTCAATCTCAATCGGCTTCGGCAAGAAGAATGCCTATGCTTAAGCCGCCTAAGAGGAACCCTCGACTCAGGCGAAAGCCAGTCAACTACAAGGGCAAGGCGGCTCAAGTTCGCAAGGCAAGAGAAGAGAATCCCAGAAAGGAAGATAGGTTCTCCACAGACTCTCGTTTTTGGACTTTCTTCCAACAAGACTTTTATGAATAAGTCATACATCCAAGAAAAAATCCTGTGATTCTGATGAAGTGGGTTGATTGGGATTACATGGCAAAAGCAAAGGATGCTACCTTTACTGAGGTGATAGCTGTTTGTGAGAGGACTGGCACAAAGAGAATAATGGGCTTCCAACATAATTGGAACACTACGATAATAGCCCAATTCTATGCCACCTTGTACATCTCCAAGGACAGAGTCTCCACTCTACATTGGATGACCGAAGGACAGTGGTATGAAGTAACCTATGTTCAGTTTGCCAGGTCGCTTGGATTCTCTGAAGCTGACTCCAGAGACAGGGATCAAATCCATAATGAGTACTCTCTCTCAGCAGAGCAGTTAAATTTTTTTTATGAAGAAGATTCTGAGTTTGAGGTGGTGATACCAAGGGGATGAAGCCCTTCTTTGCCTGTCTCAATAGGCTATTCAGAAAGACTCTGGCACCTAAAGAAGGTGATGCATCCCACGTGCTTTCCTTCACAAGAAATCTTCTGAGTAGGATGCAGGAGGGTCAGCGTCTTTTTGATGTGTTTGATTTCATCTGGAGTGAGATCAGATTGAATGCTCAGGTGTGACACTACGGAATGGTGTGACATTATTTAACGTGAATGTTCAGGTCAAAAAACTTTATGAAATATGGTATTGGAGGTTAAAACCATATGATAGGAGGCTTAATAGCGTTTCCGGGCCGTTTTCGGGCCGTTTCCGGGGTTTTGGGCCTTTCCGGGGGAGTTTGGGCCTAAAGGAAAGGGTCGTGGGCTTTGGTGGGATGGAGTTTGAGTCCTAATAGGAGTAGGAGACCTGGTTGGGGCCTCCCCCAGCCCATTTACGCGTTCACCCCCTGCCCTTGCGCCCCCACAAGTCCTAGCCGCCCCCCCACACCTCCCCACCTCCTCCTTGTGGCGCCTCCACCTCCCCCATTGCTCCCCATTGCTCCACCACCTCTCCACCACCTCTCCTCCTCCCTTGCTTCCCCTAGGGGAGTTATCCACCTCCACACCTCAAAGATCCATCCGTTGGAGCACTCCGCGATGAGGAGATCCGGCGGGATTGGAGCGAGGAAGGAGATCGCGCAAACCGGGAGGAGATCTATTAGGTTTTAATGCGTTGGGCAAAGGTATGGCATTGGGAATCCTTGGGGTTGGTCTAGGAACTGTTCTAAGGGTTTTTATCAAGTTTTTAGATCAATTGGTGGTACTGGAATTGAGTAGATTGGATTAGATCTAGAAGTTGCCACGTTCTCTGTTTTGGGCAGCATGAGCAGTCGACCTAGGGTTCGGTTTTTTGCCAAATTAGAATCGGAATATGGTCATATGGACGTTTAAGAAGTTGTATATAATTTCGTTATCTTTCCGTGGATATAAAGAACGTTAAATTCCGCCCATTCGTTTGAAAGTTATGGCTGTTTTATCGAGCGTGTTAAAATCTGTGACGTGATTGGAACAGATCACGGTATTTTTGTAGATTAAACAACTTTAGAGTCCGAATCAGTCTTTCCCTATACCTAGAAAAAGTTGGGAAATTTCCTAAGCTACGCGAGGATGTACTTGCTTAATTGATTCGGAGTCTTAAAACCCGAGTTATGCCTTTTGGAAGGCTGCTGTCCCGACGGGACAGAACCTCTGTTTTTAGGTTTTGCGAGTAGTTGGCAATGTCGGGGTAGATGAGGGTTTGTGTACTGTTTTGTGGACATGATTGTGAGTGTGTGATACCTATGTGCAGGTGGTGCGACCCCGGGAGTGCCTTCTACTTCCCGCCAATCCGTTGCCCATGGTTGAGGCAAGTGTGTTGTAATGGATACCGATTTGTAGGTTGCTTGTTGAGAATAGATGGAATTGACTACATGATATATGATCACTTGCCATGCTTTAATGATTGCCAATGATATGATGAGCATGTTTATTATGTTATGATGCCATGTGTTAATGTACGAGTTGCATACATGGCATGTTACATGGCCCGGGCGGTGAGAAAGTCATAACTAGTCCGGGGAAGGTCGGTGAGAAAGTTATGACTAATCCGGAGAGCCATTGAGTAAGTCCTACATCGTGATTCCATCCACGTGGTGTTTGGAAGCGAGGAGTAGGCACCCTCCATCTTCGGGATGGAAGGGGGGAGAGGGTGCACACCGACGGGTGTGTACTCAACCATACCGGTATGAGTTTCCAAGGAGACATGAGCATTGCATTGCATTTCATACGTAATGATGATGATAATGTTATGTGTTCATGAATGAGATGATATACATGAAGTGAGACATTATTGCCATGTTATTGTTCTTGTTGTCCATTGCAATATGCTTGCTGAGTGATGAACTCACGCTTGTGTTTATGTTGTTTTCTTTTAGGTACCATGAATCCGGCATGCGGGGAAGGGAAATAGTCACACTTCCACACGTAGCTTCACTCTTTTGATTTCACAAGTCATTCAATTAGTGTTGATAATAAATTGCGTGTGATGATCATTGCTTTAAGGCTTAGCTTTGCTAAATGAGAGTCTTTTCGTTCGTTTGACTCTTGGAGACATTATATGTTTGGAACTAGACTTACATTGTTGCTAAGTCGTTAATTATTGCTGTTTTAAATGCTTTCCATTATGATATAACTTGTGTTACTGTTGTTGCTCCTTCAATTCATGTTAAAACAAAGGAGATGTTGCCGAAATCTCGGTTTTTAGCATGTGCGCCTTTGCTGGAATTTATGTTAATTGTGGTATTTAGATGTTGTTTAGCTTATGTTTGGTAGCATTCAAGCATATTAAATGTCGGGGTGTTACATCAGGAGCCAAAGAGGAGCTGTGGTTACACTCCTTATATTATGTATATGATAGAGCATGTGACCAAGCAGCAGTTTGAGTATGATGCCAAGCACATTGGAGTGTAAGTCAGGGCAGTGAAGGCCTCAGCTCAGCAGGCTAGAAGGCCTACCACCAAAGGTGCTTCCTCAGTCGGTCCTGCCACCTCAGCTCCCAGTGGATCTTCTTCGCCTATTCTCCGTGCACTCAAGTCTATTTTTCTGCTTGTGCAAGGAGAACACCAAGCGACTCAAGGATATTCAGAGACACCTCAATCTTCCCTGCTCAGATGATGAGGAGATTGAGGACCCTTTCGCTCCAGATTGTGGTGAGTCAGACTCAAATGACCACGTCGAGGAGTCTAGATCTGAGGCGTCTGAGTGACTCTCCTAGCTTTCCTTCTCTTCCTTTCTGTGGTGCTTGATGCCAAAGGGGGAGAGAAAGAAAAGCTTACAATCTAGATCACAGTCTATCTCTGCAGTATATCTCTGAGTGTCTTTTGAAACCTTATGTCATGTGGGCTCCTTGTGATAGTTGAACTTTAATCTTATTGGTTGAACTGTTTACTTCTCAGTATTGTTGGATGTCAGTTAAACTTTTTATCTTGTATTGATGGATGTTTATCATATTATTTGTATGCATGTCATGTATGCACTTTATCCTCGAATGCAATGTTTTAGGGGGAGCCCTCTCAAAATTTCAATTCAAAATGTGCATTGTTTGTCAAGTCATATCTTAAATGCACATGTTGAGGGGGAGCTCACCTATGTCCATACTTTTTCATATCTACTATATTCAATTGATTGGTAAGCTTTAATTGGGTTGTCATCAATCATCAAACCTTGCCTAAAACCCTCAAGTAGGTGCTGATTATAGATGTATTCAAGTTGGATCTAGATCTGTCTCACATGCTACCCTCGGCCAGATTAGATGGTCATCTTCGGGCACAGATTTGGGAATTTTAGACTCACTTCCTGGGGGACCGGTTGTTGTGAAAGTTGTATATAATTGGAATACCTTTAATTGGGCACTGAAAACGTTAAATTCCGTTCATCCGTTTAAAAGTTATGGTCGATTTATCGAGCGATGTCCAATCTGTGATGTGAATGGGAATAGGACAGTCTGTGTTCAACCATAGATTAGAGGACTTTAGAGGCCGAATCAATTTTCGCGAATACTTAGAAAAAGTTAGGAAATTTCTTGAGGTTCGAGAAAATATACTCATTTACCTGATTTTGAGTGGTATAACTTGAGTTATGCTTGTGGGAAGCCTGTTGTCCCGTTGGACAGACTCTCTATTTTTTGGGTTTTAGGAGTGGGTTGCGAAGTCGTTGTAGATTATTGTTCTTGTATTGTTTTGTGGGTATGATTTTGAGTGTATCATACCTATGTGCAGGTGGTGTGACCCCGGGAGTGCCCTCCATATCCCACCACTCCGTCTCGCGTGGTTGAAGGCAAGTGTATTGTGGTGAATATGGTTTGGTGGCCATATGAATTGATATAGATGTGATTCAACTTTATGATGTGTTGCTTTACTATGAATTGTTCTTGCAATTGATTAGATGATTATGAAATGCTATGTTATGGATGTGAGGATGATTATGTATCTAATTATGGCTATGCAATTGTTGAATTGAGTGCATATGCAAGTTTATTCATGTTTATGGCATGTGTGCATTCATGGCATGAGGATAGGCCAAGACGGTGAGAAAGTCATAACTAATCCGGTAAGATCGGTGAGAAAGTTATGATTAATCCGGAGCACCACTGAGAAAGACCTACCTCGTAGTTCCATCATTGTGAATAGGGGTGAGTCAGTAAGAGTAGGCACCTTCCACGGGATGAAAGGGAAAGAGGGTGCACACCGACGGGTGTGCACTCGGCAATACCGGTATGTGCTAAGCAAAGAGACATGTGCATTGCATTGCATGAATGAGAAAGTTGACGAAGATGTTTAATGAGATGTTAACGAAGATGCTTCATGTGATGTTAGTGAAGATGTTAATGAATACTGTTATTGTTTTATTCCATTACAATACACTTTGCTGAGTGATGAACTCACGCTTGTTGCTTAATGTTTTTTTCAGGTACCTTGAGTTCGGCATTTAGAAAAGGGAGCTAGACACACACTTTCACTTGGCATCACCCGAATAGAAAGTTTCATACCTATTCGATAGTTGTGGTGGATTACTTTATTGAACTAGATCTGGTTTATGACGTATCATTTGCTATGATTAATTGTTCTTTCCGTAATGGTACATGAGACGTTTGAGGTTATAGTCTTGGCTTGAACTGATGCTGAAATTACTATTATTCATGCTATAAGTGTCCTCTAGTTTGCTATTGTGTTATGATATTAATATTGTTGTTTCGAACCATGGAAAAACAAAGGATATGCTGCCAAAATTTCGGTTAAGCATTTATCGTAGTTGCTGTAATTTATCGTTAAAAATGTGTTTTGGTTGCTTCTAGTAGCGTTTGGGTGACATTCGCGTCATACTAGGTGTCGTGGTGTTACACTGGATGTCCATAAATTGGCACACATAGTAGCCACATAAAATGTTCTCGGCTGTTGAAGCAAGATCTGTGTTGGAAAAAGCTAAGAGCGTGAAATGGATGCATGGAAATTAAGCTAACTAACTAAAAAGCTAGCATGATGGCATACGTACTCGAGAGGCAAGTGTAATATCGAATTTTTGTTTCAATTCGCCGACATTTTCGGCACGGAACCGTGCGAATGCACTACACATATGATTGTGAATTGAACATGATTAAAATTTGTTTTAAATGAAGTAGAACTAGCACAATAATGAAAGGAACAAGAATACCGGTTTAGGATGTCGATCACATTTTGAAAACATTCAACTGGTTTCCTCCTCGAGTCCATAATTGTGATCATGCTACGATCTAGCTCGATAATAAGAAGAATTAAGTGAAAGCTGTACATATATATGTCACCGTATGTAACTAATTAGTTCTAACATCGTGTTATGGTAAAGGATTAGAACGAGGTGGCACGAAAACACATACTCAAAGGCGTAGGATAGAAGTATCGTTGACTTATATCTTTGACCCATTAGCCCATTGTATATGATGTTCTCTGTATCGACAGAACAGTTAGTAACAGTCGTGTTGTTGATAACCGAAGGGTCAAGGAAGGCTATGTCGAAAATGGCCTCCTTTCTGCATCTTTGTACCTCCATTCTACATAAGAAGAAATTAGTTAGTCTTGCACGTTAGTATAGTCAAAGGGCTTGCACAGTAGATTTTTGCAATTAAATAAGAACTTACAAAGTCCAGCAACTCAACATGACCACATCGAGGGTGTCTGTCTGGTATAGATCGTACATTATGCGCCATTGGACATAAAATTCACCATCGCCGTGAAAAAAATCTCGGTCGTTGTACTTAACGGTGAATAGCTCTATGCCATGCCGGAACGCATCCAGGTACCATTCATGGAATTAGCGCATCCTAGTTGGTTGCTGGCCAAACTCCTTACGCCTGACCAATTGTGCGCCCGGTGTAAATGGCCATCTGACTTAAGCAGATTCAATCTTCTGGTTGCCTAATATTTGATCTGGCGGCATGACCAGTTTCTTCGAAGAATTCTAGCATCTCATTGGGCTTCTAATCAACTGATGACATCTTCTTCTTGTTGCTTGCCTTGACCAGTGTGCGGTTGTAGTTAGAGACACGAGGTTTTTCCTTACTTGAGCAGATTCAATCTTCTGGTTGCCTAATATTTGATCTGGGGGCAAGACCAGTTTCTTCAAAGAATTCTAGCATCTCATTGGCCTTCTAATCAACTGATGACGTCTTGTTCTTGCTGCTTGCCTTGACCAGTGTGCGGTTGTAGTCAAAGACACGAGGTTTTTCCTTTGAATCCTTCAAAACTTTAATTGTCCTCAGGCCTTTTAGAAATTCTTCTGTACCAGGCTAAACCTTCTTCTCTGGTGACATAGGTTTAAAAAACTGAGTGACCTCAGCCCTGACTACCTTGGCGGTCTCCTCCTCCGTCATATCGTACGCCCACTTTGGAGGTGTAGCCAGCTTATTGCTTTGGGTGGACCCCGTCTTCTTGCGAGCTATTGGCTGAGCTGGCTGGCTTCTCTTGGGTGACGATGTTGGAGTTGGAGTTTTGCGTGCGGGGGTTGGTGCAAGAGACAGGCTTCTTCTGATGGGCATCTTCTTTGGTGAGGATGGAGGTGATGGAGGTGACAATGGAGGTGCCGAAGGTGTCGGAGAGGGCCGCTTATGTATGTCTCCAAAAATGATGTACTTCTTATGCCATAGGATGAAATTGTGCACTGCCTCTCCTAACTTTGTAGTCCCGTCACCTCTGGGAATGTCGAGGTCAAGGTCCTCACACCCTGGGCATACCTCCTCCATCGAGACCTTGGAGTAGTCCGGTGGTATATGCTGGCCATGGATGACCTGCCCCGGCTCCACTTGGTGAGCCATGCCGTGAGCCGCCATGAAGGAGATGTTTTTCACTTTTGGACGTGCAGCAAACAAGGTGTCCGCTGCGTGATGTCGTCTACAAGCATGTGGCCCAAGTCCTCTTCAGGCATCCCACCAGAAGTGCAGCTGCTCTGTCGCCCTATGGGGCTAATGACGTCTGCATTAGTAGGAGGTTCCTGACTCGCATCCATCCGTTGACTCAAGGCTATCTCCAACTGTCTTTTGACCTCTTCCTTTATGCTTTCTTGTGTTTGTTTCACATGTTCTTCAAGCATTAGCAGCCACTGTGCCTGTTGGGACTTGCTTCTCACCCGACTCCTATAGGTCTCGGCGTCTTTAGCAAAACCAATCTTCCACGGAACAACACCAACGCCTCATGTGCGTCCAGGGTGCTTCGGGTTTTGTAGGACCCTTGTTAGCTCGTCGTTCTCCTTGTTTTCCATGAAGGTGCCCTGGGAAGAGTCCTCGATTGACTGTACAAGTCTACTGAACACATCTGTCAGCACAACCCCGAGCACCGAGTTTCCATCATTGTCAAGGGCACCGCCGTGAGCATAAAACCAGTTCTTCGCTCTATCTGGCCACTCCATAGTCGTCGGCGTGACACCCTTCAAAAGCAATCCCTATTCCCTCTTCTCCCATTTGGGCATCGCCCGGCAGTAACCACCAGTGCCAAGGCGGTGGTGGTATTGCTTCTTCTGTGCATTCCGGATGTTCTTTTCAGTCAAACTTTGACCTTCTTCCGAATTCTTATAGTTGACAAACGCATCCCAGTGATCCTGCAAATTTGGGTGCTTGTTGAAATCAGGCGTTAGGTCATTCTTGATATATTCTGTGTTCAACTTCTTTTTATATGTCTAGAATGCGATGGCCATCTTCTTCAACGTGTAACTCTTCACCTTCTCTTCGACCCCTTCGGGGAAGGTGAATGTCTCCTTCAAATCGGTCCAGATCATGTTCTTTATATCTTCAGGGACATTCTCCCATTCGCGATGCTAATTGGCACGTGGTCTCTGACGTGGAAGCCGCATGCCGAGTTGAACGGTGGAATCGCCCCCTCGGGTTCAATAGGTTGGCCGTCATCGGCGACTATAGTAATAATATGTCTTGCCTTCTACTTCTTGCTTGGACCTCAGTGATGTGATGGCCTACTCGATTGACTAGTCTGAAAATATGGTACAATGATGAACAGGTTAGAATGTTGACTTAGCATGATAGTTCAACCAACATATATGCATTCGTACTAATTATCGTTGCGGCCTCAGCGGACTCGACAGGCCTTGCTGCCTCAGCAGGTTCACGATCCACGAGGGCAGGTTCACGATCCCCCGCCTCTACAAGATCATCTCCCGCAATCAAATTCCTCATGAACTCCTCTCCATCAAATCCTTTGCCCGCCATCGTTATTTCTTAGGCTAGAAGAAGGCACTAAAAATTAACGAAAAAAGATCAACACATATACTTACATAGGTAACATATACTTACACATTTCAGAATTCAAATTTTCAGGCGGCATATACTTACATATTTTAGGCAACATATACTTGTTAGAATTTGATTTTATATACATAACATATACTTACATATTACAAAATTCAATTTTACAATAAATTCTTAAGCGATGGGTAAGAGGGGGTAGAGAAGGATGGGCGGCAACATTCTAACCCGGGAGGTCGGGAAGAGAGGTAGAGGAGGATGGGCAGCAATGACGAGGGGGCGGTGGGGAAGAGAGGTAGAGGAAGACGGTGGCAACGACGAGAACGGCGGTGGGGATAGAGGAGGACGGGTGGCAACGACAAGGACGGGCGGCAACGATGAGGATGGGCGGTGGGGATAGAGGTGGAGAAGAGAGGTAGAGGAAGACGGTAGCAACGACAAGGAGGGCGGTGGGGAATGTGACATTACGGTAATAGTTTATTGTGGCATTACGGTAAGAGTTTATGTCGCGTTTTGGGCTTTTCATGGTGTTTGGACTTTTTCTGGGAAAGTTTGGACCTTGGGGGATTGAGTTTTGGGATTTTCGGGGGAGTTTGGGCCTTTGATGGGGGTTTTCTGGCCCATGTGGGGGATGAAAATTCTGCCTAACCCTAGTTCCCCACCTCCCCCCATGCGCCCCCCTAGCCCTCTAACCGTGCGCCCCCCTCCCTTTAGCCGCTGCCCCTCCCCTCCCCTCTCCTCCCACCCGTGCGCCCCTCCTCCTCCACCCTAGCCGCCCCTAGCTAGGGGTCTTCCCCCCATTGCTGCCGCACCTTCCCCTCTATTGATCTCTCTATTGGGAAGCCTTGCAACCGAGAGAATCCGGCGTTTGGAGGGACTTCGTGGACGAAAAATGAGTGTTTTCATCAGTTCTTCGATTCGTCAAGAAGAGGTATGTTGTTGGGGTGTTTTTGGGGTGGATTAGGTACTGTTATAGTGGGGAATTTTGGTGCTTTTATCCTCTAATGGTGAGCTACAACTAGTTAGATTGGAAGAAAACTAGATCTGAGATGGCATTCTGCTCTCGGGTAGATTAGAGGTCAGAATTTGGGCGCGATTTTGAAAATGTTAGAAGCATTTTATGGGGGTCCAGCTGTTGTGAAAGTTGTAGATAATTGAATTATCTTTAAATGGGCACAAAAATAACTAAGTTTCGTTCAGCCATTTAAAAGTTATGGCCTTTTTACCGAGCGTTGTCCAATCTATGTTGCGATTGGTACAGTCTGTGTTCATCTACAGATTAGATGATCTTAGAAGCCGAATTAGACTTTTCGAATACTTAGAAAAAGATGGAAACTTTCCTATAGTTCGAGAAAATGTATTCGTTTACTTGATTTGGAGTGGTTAAACTCAAGTTATGGTCGTTAGAAGGCAGCTGTCCCGTTTGGACAGATTTCTCTTTTTCGGGTTTTAGGAGTGGGTTGCGAAGCTGTTGTAGTTATTAGTATTGTGATGCTTCATGGGCATGTTTTTGAGTGGATTATATCTATGTGCAGGTGGTGTGACCCCGGGAGTGCCATCAACATCTCGCCACACCGTCTCGAGGGGTTGAAGGCAAGTGTATTGTGATGCATGATGTGTGAAAATGAATGATGGTGCATTATTTGTTTCTTCCGCTTGGTAGAAATCCTTCTGTTGGGTTACTACCTCTCTTATTCATGAGCTGATTAGTTTTATATGAATGTGAAGTTATGGATGTGAGCATTGTTGATGATCATGTGTTTAAATATGGTTATGCAAGTTGTTAAAAATGAGTATATATGCAAGTTATTCATGTTTATGGCATATATGCATTCATAGCATGAGGACATGCCAGGTCGGTGAGAAAGTCATAACTAATCCGGTAAGGTCGGTGAGAAAGTTATAACTAATCCGAAGCGCCACTGAGAAAGACCTACCTTGTAGTTCCATCCACAGTTGTGAATGGGAGCGAGTCAGTAAGAGTATGCACTCTCCACGGGATGGAAGGGAAAGAGGGTGCACACCGACGGGTGTGCACTCGGCAATATCGGTATGTGCTAAGCAAAGAGTGAGCATGCATGATGCATTGCATTGCATAAATGAGTATATGAATGAAGAAGTTTTATGAATGGTTCCCCATGATTTGTGACATAAAGAATGTATGTATGTTAACTGTTATTACTTGTTTCCATTGCAATACACTTTGCTGAGTGATGAACTCACGCTTGTTGTTTAATGTTTTTTTAGGTACCTTGAATCCAGCATGTGGGAAAGGGAGCTAGATTCACATCTTCGCTTAGCGTCACTCAAATAAATAACTTCAAACCTTTCCCTTAGTTGTGATGGTTACCATATTGAATTATATTATGGTTTAATTGCCTCGTTGATTGTCATGAATAAATGTTTATTCCTTATTGGTTTATGTGATGGTTAAATTATGTATTGGACTTGAATTGTTGCTGAAATCCTTAGTTGCCATGTTAGAATTGTCTTCAATTATGCTATCTTGCTATGCCTCTATTATTGATGCTGAAAACCATGGAAAAACAAAGTACATGCTGCCGAAATTTTGTTTAAGTTATTAACCTAATTGCTGTAATTTAATGTTAAATATATGATTTGGTTGTTGCTAGTATCCTTTGTGGTGACATTCGCGGCATACTAGGTGTCAGGGTATTACAGGGATAGAGGAGGACGGGTGGCAACGACGAGGCGGACGGTGGGAAAGAGTGGATAGAGGAAGACAGGCGGCAACGACGAGTATAGTATCAACAAGTATACATATACATCTCGATCGAATTTACAAGTACTATAAGTACTTCTCTAAACAATTCAAATTCACATAATCAACATCATCATTAATAATGTATGGCACACAAGTAAACATCCACATAATCAGCATCCACATTCTAACATCCACATAATCAGATCTAACATAATCAGCATAATCAACATCAACATTAATAATGTATGGCACACAAGTAAACATCCACATAATCAGATGTAACATAATCAGCATAATCAACATCGACATTAATAATGTATGGCACACAGGTAAACATCCACATAATCAGCATTTTAACATCACATAATCAGCATCCACCAAGGGCGAGGCGGAGGGAAGGGACGGTGAGGCGGAGGGCTCACCGAGGGCAGCGCTGGCGAGGAGGATGTGGCGCCGACGTGGAGGATGATGGTCGAGGATGCGATGCCGGCGCGTGTAGGATGCAGCGCCGAGGGTGCGGATAGCGAACGACGGGGGTGCGGACGGCGGACGGCGAGGGTGAGTATGGCGCGGACGGCAGGGTCGTCAGAGGACAGCGCGGATGGCGGGGTCATCAGAGGCGCGGACGGCGTGGGTTGGAGGCGCAGACGGCGGGGGTGCACACGGCGCGGACAGCGGGTTTGAGGACGGCGTGGTCATCGGAGGCGTGGACGGTGCAGGTTGGAGGCGGCAGTGGCGAGAAAGACAACAGTTGGACCTCTCCTATTTTTATACGAGAGGGAATTAGTACTGGGTCATATTACTAACCGGTACTGATATGACACATCAATACCAGTTGGTTTATTCAACCGAGACTGATGACCCTCCAGCCCAGCCCACCAAAATAACCTGCCAAAATGTCAGTTCCTTGAGGGGCATTAGTACCGGGTCATAATATGAACCGGTACTAAAAGGGACATCAGTATCGGTTGGTGGATTAAACCGGTACTGATTCCCCCCGCCAGCCCGCTAAAGTGACCCGCCAAATATTGCCTATCAGTACCGGTTTGTATTATGACCCAATGGGGCAACTGGGTCCACCGGTCAGTGAGAGGACAGAGGGAAAAAAGGAATTGACCGTGAACAACTAATTAAATCTTGGGCCAAATCAACTCAACAATTTATGAAATTTTTAATTTAATTTCCTGGTAATTTTTTCTCACCTATGTAAAATTTTCAGGTAAAAATATCCAGTATTGTATTTTTTAAAATCCTGAGAAGTGGGATCTTTTTAAAAAATATCCATTATTGTAATTAATTAATTTGAGGACATAAATTGGTATATAAATTTCTCATAAATTTATAATGGGTTTTTCACAATATGCTAACATATTTTGTTTTTACAAGTGATCCTTCGTTATGATCGTGTCGTACATATGGAGATTCTTCTATATCATTCAGGACACTAATGTCTATGTCCACCATAAAAGGAGGTAGCTTGTCAAACTGATTGTACTCTTCTTCATCTGTGACGCCCTCAACTCCGACACACTACTAGAATTACAAGTATTAACGACCAATAAATAACAACCGCGAGGAAGTTTTTGTCGTTAATTGATTTTGTCCAATGATCTTTCCAAAAAAATAGGTACTACCTACCACTTTTTTCCCGTCGTTAACTCACCCGTAGGATGGCATAGAAAATAGCGGGATAGCCAATTTTTTTCGCGCAAACTCCCGACTCATCAGTTCCTTAAAAAAATTCGATCTGCTATACATGTCTTCTTTCCATCCCTAGCGCCGGCGCTCTGCACTACTCGATCCCTTGCGCTCTTCCTGCCGATCCCCTACTTGCGGCCTGCGCGCGCTCCTTCCTCCCAATCCCCCTCCCCTGCGCCCTTCCGTGCCATCCCCAACGCCGGCGCCCTGACCGCTTCCATCAAGGCTCTTCCTCCCAATCCCTCCCTAGAGCTCGATGCCTCCGCCGGCCTTCGCCCGCCTCCGCCGCCGCCCCTTGCGCTTGGCGCTCGCCGTCTCCGCCGGCCCCCCAGAGCTCACCCCGCCTCCGCCGGCCCGCCCCACCCGCGCCCGGGCTCGCCCCTGCCTCCGCCGCCCCCTCCCCCGCCTTGCGCTCGGAGCTCGCCCCCGCGTCCCGATCTACATCGCCAACGCCCCTATACCTCCCCTCCCCCACGCCCTTGACATCCCCATCGTCCCTAGCTCGATCATGTGCACTGCCCTCCCCTGTGCCCTTCCTCTTTACAGGTTCGTTATGAATAAGTTACTACTCTATATGATTTTGTTCTTTCTTCCTTTTCTACATGAAGTGCTATGTTTGTTTGTTTGTGTATTCTACGTTGTATTTCCAGTTTCGGTTTGGTTGTTCTTCAAAGAGGACAGGTCTATGGTAAATGCTAATTTGTGGTCAAAGCTTCTAATAAAATTTTACCTGATACTACACTTGTATCAAGTACCTACTAAGCTCCAGGTCAAATTGCAGCTACAGTTCTTACAGGAAATGGATCCAAGCTCCAGGTTAGTGACATGAACAGAAATTTGGTCAAGCTCCAGGTCCTAGATTCTAAAGGTATGCCAGAGTTATCTGGTTGCAGCTTGCAAAGGAGTAGCTCCAGCTGAAGGCTTGGTTGGAGCTGCATCGCAGTGTTGCAGCTATAGTCAAATTGCATAAAATTGGAGCAGCATTTTTTGTGCTTCAAGTGCTCCGGAAAGGTACGGAGGGACAATCCTACAACCTGCGGGACTATAAATTTAAAACTTCACAATCATTAGTTTCCAGGAGAGAAGCTAGTGTACAATCAAAAACTCCCCATGCCTCCTACTCCAAAGAGATTCATAACATTAGTTTCTCCATACTACGAGTAAGAGTAGGAACTTGATCAAACACTGCCTAAGGACATATATGAATCAAGCCTAACTGCTGGTGTTAAATCATTTCTCAAATATCCTTTTCCCTTTGCAACCATTGCTCAAATTCGCTTACCATAGATTTCATGTTATTGTTATTTTTGCATACCTCTTATTCCTATCCAATACTGTAGTAGATTCAAGAAGTCATTCAGTAAATCAGTTTTTAATACTAGGTAGTTTTTTAGACTCTGTTAGAAGCAAACATTTTAGTTTAGTATTTCAAAACTTTTATGTCCTCCCAACCTGCATATTTCTAATGCCATTCATTTCTTTCCAAAAAAAATCCATCAGGTGCTGCTTCTTTGGTGATATTTCTTCAAAAGAGATCGTAAATGTACTGAATTGTCTATTTCATTTGTATGACTACTTTGTTGAAAAATATCGATGTGGTGTGAGTGAAATGCTACCTTTAATTGTCAACACTCCTGGATGGGTGAAAGGTATATACATTAAGAATTGTCCTAAGTTGTCCTAAGTTGTTGAGATACGCATCACAAAGCAGAGCAAGAATCTCCCTGATGGAATGTTTTGGCTAGACGATGGACAAACAGGAACTGAAATGATTAACATCGATGCTGCATGTTGTGATTCCAATAATAGAACATAAGTATCAAAAGTTGTTCCCAAATTGAGTAGTTGAAAAATGGTCAAATAGTCCTGCTAATACTTTGTTGTAGTTGTTGCTAACATAAACTCACCATCTCTTGTACCAATTCCTGACTATACTGAAGCTGTAATTTGCAGACAGCAATGAATGTGTCATTAGAAGGATAGATGCACTGGGGAAATTAGGCACATTATCTACCATATTGAGTAGATAACAGAGACCACAACTGTCCTGCCTTTTTCCTACCAGTTTCAACTTTCGATGCTGTCTACTTCTCCATGCCATAGGAGATTACGAATCCATCTGCCTGACATATGATAATTAAAACTGAAAGAATGCTTAATTTTTTTGTCAAATACTTTGGTTGCTAGGACAGCATACTTCCAATCATGTATTGCTCAATTACCTGTAGTATTGTAATATTGTTGCTGCATGTATATTGTTTTTAAGTGGCAGACATTCTTTAACTTCAATACTCTAGTTTTGCACTTCTGTGATGCATCAACTCGCTTGACCACATCAACTGCAGTTGATGGATTGTACTTACAGACTTACTGTACAGAAAGTACTGATTTCTGCTTCTGATGTAAAGAAAATACTAATGTCGTCTGTGTGTTGCGAAGGAATCAGAAAGATGCATTTGGAATGCGTGAACGAAGGCTTTTCGAGTACTTCAAGCAATGTTTTCCAAGTGAAATATCACTGACAACAAATAAGAAGCTTGCATATGGCCTAGCTTCACTTCCACCCTACGAAGTATCATTTTCAGATGTTATAGTTATGCATCTCCATTGCCAGGTCAGTTGTCTTCCCCATTCTTAGTTTCCTACACTTTGTAACATAATATGCTGCGCTGCATTTATTATTCACATATTTGGAGTTTGAAATAAAATTTGAACCAATTGTCTGCTACTCTGCTTTTTAGTCTCTCATTTTATCTTCCTGTGGCCAGAAGTCCTGGCATTAAGGCCCCAAGTAATTGCTCATTTTTGTAGCCAATTTTTACAAATTTTGAAGCGATGAGCAACCTTTGCATCACAATTGCCTCTGTACTTTCAAAATTAGTAATGCGCTCTGCCACCACTTTATTATTTGATTTGATTAGAACTTTTCCGTCTTTGAAAAGGTGTTACGAGTAAAGATTAAATCTAGCAGTAATATGCTGAGAAATATAAGGTGCTAATCAGACGTACTAGGACACTGTTGGAGAAGCTTTCTTAATATCAATCAAGTATTAAGCAAATGATTCTAGACTAGAAATGCTTATAAACCCAAAAGAGAAGACAATAACATAAGAGAGCATTAGTTTTCTTCTATAACATGTTGGATTATATTGTTGTCAGCTTTATGAGTTACTTGGCTACACATAAACAAACATTGGACACAAGATCTTAATTAAGATATGGTCAACAATATGGAGTATTTATAAGCTGTGAGTTTTTGCTGTGATGATAAAGTAAGGTGGGAATTGTAACATGCAAGAGTATTTGTGATTTATAATAATTATAATTGCATTTCTAGTTTTTTCCCCAAGTCTTGAAGAGCAACAGATAAATTCCATTCATGATTATTAATCAAACTCTCTCTTCAGGTACCTCGTAGTGAGATATGGCGTAGTCTGAACGCTAGTTGGCTTGGCAATTAGTTGTGACACATCTGAGGCAGCCCGTTCAATCCCTTGGTGTGTTGGTCTTGGTACTCTCTCTCTCTCTCACACACACACACGCACACAAATTTGCCTTTTTTGGCTGTATCGGAATACCTCTAGTAAGTTTAGACGAGGTTGAGTGGGATAACGTATATGGACATGTAATTTTTCTGATAATCATAAGCAATCAAGCTCAATCAGTCACTTTCTAGGAAATTATCGAGCAAGTATGGACATCGGTTTGCATTTTTGTTTGGCCCTTCGTTTAGTTACAACCAATATGCAGATGAGCCATGCTCACCTAGATAGAGCATGAAGCTGTGAAAAAAATCACTTAGTTGTTCAATAAAGAAATTGTACTTGTTTTATGTAGTTTGTCAATGTTATATGGTTTCAGCAACTTAGTTCCGCTAGTTCTGAGTCGTAGACTCGTAGTCATCAATGACCAATATAAATTATGACAATAGCATCCATTCCAACCTCTATATTTAACTTGTGTAAACTGTGATGATCGTATGCACCTGTCCAGGTATTGTCAGAGGCGTCGATGTGCATAGGGGGCTGTTATATGTAATCACTCCTGTTCCTCTTGGATGTCTGCAAAGCGTAGATCTTTTACTGCAGGGATTCATCGAGATACCAACATCTCTTCTGCAGGTAAACAGTTTTCCCAGGCAATAGTTTTTTTTTCTTTTTCAATGCTCCATGGCGATAGTTCGTTGAGCTTAGTAGGTACTTGATATTAGCTCTGTGGTGGACATGGCCTATTTCCTGATACTATACTTGTATAAGATAAATGGGTCTCTTGTCAAACAGATTTCAGGCTAAAGTGTTAACCTACCAAAATTTGATTACAAAATCAATGTATGATAAGCAGCTTGATAGTGGGAAAGGAACACTTCTGCACTTATGCGATGATGTGATCCAAAGAAGAAGTATGTAACCACTAAAGACTTCTCTTTGCTATGTATTACTTGTACTGTATATGCCAATGACATATCGTAAACTTTTGTGCAGGTTAAAGAAGTTATTGTTTCTTACTATATTTTGATGGAGCAAGGAAAGGCAACTATACAAGTAAGCATGTCTACATGCTACTAACTTCTATGTCATACTTCAGTTATCCATATCCATTGTTTTCCTTCATTACCTCTCATTGACATTAATGTTTTTAAATAAAAACTTATGTTTTCACTACATTTCTGCCAAAGATACTTTTCCAAAGAGTCTAGACCGTCTGATTACATGTGTCTTTTCTCTATTTAAATGCGAAACTTGTGAAATTAAGTTACTGAATTTCTCTGTGACATTAGATTATCTAACTTCCGTTATTTGAGTGTGTGAGTACCTTTTTTTATAATATGGGCAGAACAGCCTCACAATACACGCTATTGAATGTTTTCCATCTAATTAAACTTTATGTGTTTAGAAATATAGATGTTATTCCGGCAAATATTACCTTCTTTGTAGAACTATGCTAGACCTGACATGTCAAAAAATGTGACGGGCTTCTTGATCATTATCAGCTTTCTTCAGTTGCTTGACCTAACATACTCTTTGCATTGCAGCTGAAAGTGTACACATCAGAGACGTCTCAAACAAGCTGGAAAGAGCCAAGATCGAGTACCTAGAATCGTCAGTTCATGTCGTGAGCAAGAAGAGGATCATGCTCCCCAAGCTGCTGCACTGGCACATGCGCGACCTCGCCGATGACGTATTTGTGGCATATTTTTTTCTTTTTCTTTTTATTTGCATTATATGGATGTACATCGTTACTATTACTAGATAAGTGAGTTTAAATTTCATTTGAATTATTGTCCATAACATTTGATATGAACGTGTGTGCTCTGATTGTACTTTTGGATTGCAATAAAAAGGATTTTTATTCGTTGCTGTGGATCCTCGATGTTTTGACAGAAAAAATGTTGTCTTAAACATACGGAAGTGTTCATTATTTCTGAATGATCAAAATTGAATATATATATAGCTGGGACTATTCTTATACACTAATAATGTGGTCGTTAATACTATAGAGTGGTCGTTAATGCTACAGCAGTGGTCGTCTAAATGTTAGCTAGCCACGACCACAGAGTTGTTGTTAATACTAGAAATGTGGTTGTTGATAGTACATAATTAACGAGGACACACCATCTCATCGTTAAAAAAATTAACGTTGGAAATTTGAATGTGGTTGTTAATACTATTAACGACGGAGGCTTTAACGACGGCTAACGACCACAATTTTGTGGTCGTTAATGACTTTTAGCGACCACATGTGGACTTTTAACGACCGTATCTTCCGTCGTTGATAAACGTTTTTCTAGTAGTGACAATCCTTCTTTTACCTAGAAGAACCACATGGCACCTTGGCTGTTCGCTGCTGATAGTCTCCACCTTCTGCTTCTTGCTTTTAGTATGCTTGTCCTTCTACTTTTTTGGTTTGCTGTTCATGTCCATCACATAGAATACATGTGCACATCATTGGCAAGCACAAACGGTTCATCTCTATAGGCCACTTGCTTGAGGTCCACGGTTCTCATACCATACTCGTCGATCTCAGCAGCTGTCAGTTTGACCCATTGGCACCGAAACAGAGGGACTTTTAAAGGTCCATACTCAAGCTCCCAGATCTCCTCTATGTAACCATAGTAGGTGTCCATCTTTCCATTTTTGTCCAAGGCATCTATACGGACGCCGCTGTTTTGGTTGGTTCTCTTGCTATCCTGGGCAGTTGTGTAAAATGTGTACCCATTTATCTCATACCCATGGAATGATATGATTGTAGTGGATGGTCCCCGAGCCAGGTGTTTTAATGTTCATTGTCTGTCTGGTTGCCTATCAGCTGATTTTGTAACCAACCGCCAAAACGATCCATTTGCTCTAGTGCGATCCACTTTTCTGACTTCTCTGGGTATTGGTCACGTAGAATCATCTCATGATCATGGATATACTAAGCAACTACAGTTGCTTGTTTCAAGACTGTGAAATGTGCTTATTTAAATGAAAGTAGATCGTCGCTAAAGAATTCTTTTCTCCCTAGAGTCCATTTTCCCCGTAGCCTCCCCTCATGGCGTGATACAGGGATGCCAATCGGATTCAGATAATCAATGTAATCGACACAAAACTCAATCACCTCCTCTGCGCCAACACCCTGTGCAATGCAACCTTCTGGACGAGACCGGTTGCGAACATACTTCTTTAGGACACCCATGTACCTCTCGAATGGGAACATACTATGCAGGAACACGGGTCCGACAATTTCTATCTTTTTAACAATGTGGACCATGAGATGGACCATAATATCAAAGAAGGATAGAGGGAAGATCATCTCAAGGCTAACTAGACTATCGACCACATCATCCTGCAGCTTAGATACGTTATTCGGCTCGATGACCTTCTAAGACACCGCGTTGAAAAATGAGCACAAGTTTACAATTGTCCCTCGTACCCATTCTGGAAGAATATCTCTCACCGCCACTGGGAGCAGTTGTGTCATCAACATGTGATAATCATGGGATTTCAAGTGTACGATTTTATTCTCTTTCGTGTTTATGAGTCTCTTTATGTTCAAGGAGTATCCAGAAGAGACCTTCACGCTGCTCAAGAACTTAATCTTGTTTTTTTCTCTTCTTTGCTCAGAGTGTAGCTCATGGGGTGGAGGTAATGTTGTCCTTTCGCTCTCTTTTCCAGATGTAGGTCGTTCCTGAGTCCCAGTAGAAGTAGGTTCTTTCATGCTTGAAGTGTATCTTTTGATTTTCCGTACATATCTAGTAAGCCTAGCGGTTCACGCAGGCATTCTTCGTGATATGCATGAAGTCCAGTAAGTGGCGGACCTCTAAGTCTTTCGAGTACGGTAAGTCCCAAAATATTGATTTCTTCTTCCAAATGGGTTTCGTATGATCTTGTTCAGTCGAGGCAGATTTGCTACCAGGACCCTTTACAAATACTACTTTTAGATCCTTTACCAAAGAAAATACAAGTGTCCCACTGCGATGCAGAGGCTTCTTACGTTTCTGTTCTGTCCCATCAAAATTCTCACCCTTCCTTCGTAACGAGTGCTTCGTATTGAGGAACCTACGATGGCCCATGTACACAACCTTTTGTGAGTTTTTTAGATACTTGTTGTCCATATCCTCTAAGCACTGGATGCAGGTTTTATATCCTTTGATAGATAGGCCAGACAGGTTACCAAGTGCAGGCAGTCATTGATGGTTACGAATAGCAATGCACGTAAAGTGAAATGCTCTCTTTTGTACTCATCCCACACACGTACACCATCGTTCCACAGCGTTAGCAGATCTTCAACCAACGATTTGAGGTACACATCGATGTCATTTCCAGGTTGCTTTGGCCCTTGGATAAGCAACGGTATCATAATGTACTTCTGCTTCATACACAGCCAAGTAGGAAGGTTGTACATACATAGAGTCATGGGCCAAGTGCCGTGACTGCTACTCATCTCGCCGAACGGGTTCATCCCATCTGTACTCAATCCAAACCTTATGTTCCTCGCATCCTCAGTAAAGTCCGGGTACTTTCTATCGACTTTCCTCCACTAGGATCCGTCAGCGGGGTGCCTTAGTCTTCCATCGTCCTTACGATATTCTTTGTGCCAGTGCATCATCTAGGCATGCGTTTTGCTCGCAAATAAACACTTCAACCGGGGGATTATAGGGAAATACCACACCACCTTAGTGGTGGGTCTCTTCTTCTTATGCTGCCCATCTTCCTCACCTGGGTCATCACGCCTGGTCTTATACCGCGAAGTTTTACACACCGGACAAGCTTCCAAATCCTCGTACTCATTGCAATAAAGGATACAATCATTACGGCATGCATGTATCTTCTGTACCTCCAACCCCAAAGGGCAGACAACTTGCTTGGCGTCATACGTAGTTTCAGACAACTTCTTTATGAGGCATAACAACTCGTCGAATCCCTTATAAGACAATCCATTGGTCGCCTTCCATTGCAACAGATTTAGCGTGGTAAGCAATTTTTTGTGGCCCTGTTGGCAGTTTGGGTATAGTAGTGTTCCGTGGTCCTCCCACAGGCACTGGAACTTTTTGTAATGTCTTTCATCAGTGTATTCTCCCTATCCATCAAGCAGTATCTGGTCTAGGTCATCATCGCCAAACTCCCCCAATGTATTTCCAAACGAACCATGTTGGACAACATCTGAGATATTGTTGTCTCCCTCTTCTTCTTCACCATCTTCCCGTATAGTCTCTTCTTCACCGTGCTTGGTCCAGCAGGTATAGTTTAGCATGAAACCTCTTGAGAGCAAATGGAAGTGAAGGTGGCTAGATTTTGGCCACTCCTTCTCATTCTTGCAGTCTATGTATGGACAACATATGTAGCATGACTTCGTGTATGCATCGGTCACACGAAGAAAAGCTTGCAAACCCTGCAAGAACTCCAGGGAGCGTCGGTCCATGTACATCCATCGCCAGTCCATCTACATTATGTTACATCAAGGCAACTGTTAGCTCATTTCCAATAATGAATTTTTGAACATTTCCCAAAATTCATATTAAACCAATATTAAATTTATTTAAACATTTTAGGTGGATAAATTTAATTTTAGGTGAAATTTCATTAAAAAGTTAATATTTTTAAAATATCAATACTTCATTACATATTTTGAAAAGGATTATTCTTTATATATCTAATTTGTTAAAATTCATCAATAATTTTTCAATTTTCATGATAAAATTTCATCTTGTTATATAAATTGAATTATTTCTTCTTTGCAAGCTACATCTAATCCAAGCAAAGCTTAAATTTGAGCTAGATGGAACCAAAGCTTAAATTTGAGCTAGATCCACACCTTCAATGCGAGCTACATCTAATCCAAGCAAATTCCAAACTTACACAACAATTTATTGCAACATACATGAAAAGATCGAGCTAGATCTCTACATTCTTAATCTTTCATCGATCATGAGAAAAGATTAAATTTTCTTCACATTTCAAGCAAAGAAGAAGCTCCATTTTACACTAAATGTAGTGAGGAATGATGTTACTAACCTTGGTTAAATTGGCTTGGAGTAAAATGACCAAAAATTTGAAATTTTGGCAGCACCTCCCCTTCTTGAAGCTCTAGCGCTGCATTGTTCTTGGTCGAGCATTGTTCTTGATCGAGCACAGTGTAAGGAGGAGACGAGGGAGAGGACAACGGCTTATTGGGCTTCAGTACAGGTTGATGTTACCAGCCGGGACTGATGCTCTAATATTAATGCCGGTTGGTTACACCGACCGATACGAATGTGCCTATACTTATTAGTACCGGTCGGTGTAACCAACCGGTACTAATTTTAGAGCATCAATCCCAGCTGGTAACATTAACCGGTACTGAAGCCACAAAAGTCGGTTGGTATTGTAAACCGGTACTGATGCGCCCCTAGTGATCGTTGAACCAAAATTTTGAAGAAAAAAAATCCGATTTTCTCCTAAATGTTTCTCGAAGCCGATTTTTTTGAACGATTTTCTCTCATTGTGGCATAATTTTTTTGAACTTTTTTTTACATTTCATAATTTTTTTGAATATTTGAATTTAACGATTGAGGTGACGGGAGGTGCCCAGGGTTGAAGCGGCGACCATAATTTTTGGCTCATTATTGCTGTGACAATGGCCTACTTCTTCACATTTGAATGTTTCTCGAAGCAAATATTTTTGAACGATTTTCTCTCATTGTTGCATATTTTTTTTGAATGTTTTTTTATCCTCCTCCTCCTCCCGCTCCTCCTCTGGGGGTGGTGATGGTGCGCCAGAGGGAGAAGGAGATGGAGCTACCATTTTAATTGGGCGACTATATGTCTCACTGGTCGTATGCCTCCCTCAGTAATCTGATCATTTTATAGGTGGCCTGGATCGGAAGATGAAGAGATGAAGCTGAACACGAAGAGTTTCATCGAAAAGGAGCACAGGTTGGGATCGAGGGAGCGTGTGGGAGACGAAGAGCTTTAGTACCGGTTTAACACACCAACCGGTACTAAGCAGCCTGTTGGGTCCACGGTTGCTTAGCACCGGGTTGTATAACCAACCGGTACTGATGTTAGACCATCAATACCGGTTGGTATATTAAACCGGTGCTGATGTAGGATCATCAGTACCAATCCACGGCTGCTTAGTACCGAGTGGTGTAACCAACCGGTACTGATGTTAGAACATCAGTACCGGTTGGTATATTAGACCGGTACTGAGATGCCCCCCGGACCAGTAGACCGTTGAACCGGTACTGATGTAATTGTCAGTCCCGGTTCATGCATAACCGGTACTGATGGGTCGGTATGGAAGGCCAGATCTGTAGTAGTGCACCTATGTGCTATTTTGTAGTAGTGGCAACAAACATCTATCGGTATGTTTATATAGTGGTTCAATTGATATCATAGACGATTCATAATTAGAACTGTCTGTGATGGATAGATATCACAGACAATTCTAGAATAGAACTGCATGTAATAGCTATAGGAGTCATCACTGACAGTTTTGTATTAAAACCGTTTGTGATGTTGGTGCATATCACAGACAATTAATTCATAGTTATAACCATCTTTGATGATGTTGCTGACGATTTCACTTTAGAACCATTAGTGATGTTTCTTGTCACAAACGGGTATTCAAAACCGTTTGTGATGAGGCGTCCAATATAAATCTTTCTATAGTAGTGCAGGATGGATGTAGCATTTTAAAGAAAATTTTAACGCTATAACCAAAAGTAGTTTCAGCCTACGTACAAAAGAAATGAAAAATACCTTTGGCACCTACTTGTTGATTGCCAAGAGACTATCATGTGTATATACTTTCAGTTCAGTCAGATAATGTTTCGCTTTCACCACAATATTATCTTATCATATTAATATAATTTACTAGATTGAAGCAAACTTTATCTAGTATATATATAATATATACACAGTTGTTGGAACTACATTCTGATGCATGCCATCGATCGATCCACCTAGACAAAGTGATAGCCTAACGCACCAACCTATTCGAAAATAACATTGATCGTGCTTTATAACAGTACGAGTCCAACGATCATATACCGACCTGCTATTAAAAAATAAGAGTGTGTACGCAACACCCAACTAAAAATTCAAGTGTTTTCAGTCACATCCGCCGCAACTGCCACGGATGTCTTCCCCATCTCCGGCGTCATCCACACACCTCTTCTTCCTTGCCATTGCCTTCGGCGACGGGTCCGGCGCAACTCTTTAATATTACGAAGAAAGGAGGCATCTGGCGGAGTGCCCGTTTGTCGGATGGGGCATGCGGGCCCTCGGTGGTGCCAGCGAGTACGGCGTGATGCGCTGGCGAGGTGCTGGCACTCATGGGCTCGGCTTCAATAACGCAGGTGGCGGCACTCGGCTCAACTTCTCTGGAGCGCGAAGGAGGAAGTCGCCAGTGCACGAATGTGAAGATGGTCCAAAGGTTAGAAATTTTACTGAAATCACAAAAAAAAAAAAAAAAAATCAAGTCAATTTCGTAAAACAAATGAGCTCCTATTTTCACAAAATTTATATAAAAAAACTATTACACAATCAGAAGAGTACGTTGTATTTTGGGACGGCAATATGATTTAATTAATTCATATCCCTTATTTACAATTTTTTATTTGTGGTTCTTGTATCATGCAGAATTATCCAATAAGGTCCCTATACCATAAAAATAGGTTCTACTTAAGTTTGTGTTTTAGACTTATTCGCTTAAGTCCGTGTAATCTGATAAAAATTTTATTTCAGTTCTTGCAACAATTTGTATAATTGTACATAGCATTGTAATATTACTTTGGAATTTGATGGTATTTTAGCTTTCTTAATACTGGAAGCGACGACACGTAATATATAATCCTCTGTCCTCATGAGGGAATTACGTACTCTCTTCAACCACAAAAATATATCGTTTTAGATATCGATACGGTCCTCAAAACATAATTTTGATAATTAATTATTATTATTATATATTTATAAAACCCGATAAATCATATCAATAGCTAAAATTTCAAAAGTTTAACTGCACGTAACAAGGCTACCATGATTTTCGCGGCTTCCCAGCAATGTTCCAAAAATGCTACATCAACTATCGCTAGCTATGATAGTAGCTATCCTTCGTCATTTTCTCAGTATTAAAAAATAAATATGTACATATGTTGGCAACAAGATTTGGCGCCCATAGCCGATTTGGCAGGTGTGACAGATTTGGTAGTTATAGCCAATTTGAAAAGATCAGGTTAAACATGGATGCAAGGTTTTAGCTATTATCGGTTCAGGTAAAAGTTTGTTTTTGACATTGAGGCTGATACGATTCATATTTTTACAAGAATCGAAGAATGGTACGATTGACCTAAATTCTATAAAAAGGGGTGACAGACAGGACGAAAAGGACATCCAATGATCAACCAGCTAGCTCTACTTTTTATTTACTTTTCGTTGACTAAGAGTAGTTTTTAGACTTATAATCCTTCCTCTATAA
Source organism: Rhipidocladum racemiflorum (assembly GCA_036346355.1). Classification (NCBI taxonomy): domain Eukaryota; kingdom Viridiplantae; phylum Streptophyta; class Magnoliopsida; order Poales; family Poaceae; genus Rhipidocladum; species Rhipidocladum racemiflorum. The sequence goes on along the minus strand of CM070577.1, from coordinate 38,770,764 downwards.
TTCATTTTGATCAATAAAGTTGTGCAACATTGATTTTGATCATGTCGACTTACATTATCCTAGGTTTGTTTTTTCTTCAATCTTATTGCGCATCGTCTTTTTTTAGGAAAATCCACCTTTATCAACCATCTATTCAGCTCAATCACTTATAGTCTAATTAGCTTAAATAGCTGTTGAGATTAGATTATCATCTAAAACCTAATCGGCTAAGCTAGTAGTTTAGATCATATTTTTTTTCTTGCCAATTGCAAGACCAAATCGGCTGGCACATTCGCACCCAAACTAAACCCAGTGTTTGCGTGTGTTTAGAGCTGATCAACCCGTCGTCATATTTTTTGATGTCAACGATATAATATAAGTCACATCCAGAAAAAATCATGAAACCATTGTACTTTAGAAGGTATGAATATAATAAGAATATACGTAAAATCCGGAATCAACAAACATGATAATACATGTCAAAGACCATAACTGATAACTATATCATAATATTCTTAACAACAAGCACTTCATTACTAGGAAATATGAATGCCGAATTATTGAAAAGGGCGAGATGATGTCTTTAACTAAGTTTTCTCATAGTTCAGACTTATAAAAGATGCATTTGAACCTTTTAGTAATGTTTGACTTCAAAATGGACCAAATATTTTGGCCTGTGTGTACCTATGTAGAATAGCAGTGATATTTCTAACTATAAGCTATGATATATAGTGGAGCTATTACTAGCTATAGCGCTTGTAGCTAATATAGCGGAATATTGACCCATAGATTCACATTTAGGGTCTAGAAAAATTATAAGTAGCTATTTAGAGTGTGTTTGGTTAATGGAATGAGGTTGAATGGGATGGGATGATCTCGTACCATTTGGTTCCATTGTTTTGGGTGAATGGGATGGTTCAGCACCTAGAGAGAATATTCGTCAAATTTGTATCACTTGGTTCAGGATGGGATGGTTCCATTCAAGCAATCAAACATATAGATAACTTTCTTCTTGAACCATCTCATACATGTACCACTTGGTACAGACAATCAAACCCTTAATCTAAAATGACATGTTTTTTAACAGACGGGGGTAGAAATAGCAATTACTGCAGTTGCATTGTTGTCACTGCAATAGCAATTAAGCAAAGTTGTCATAACCACGATCCTAACTTCAGTGGGTGGTTCTGCGGCAGGATCGCAAATCATAGGATCTGTGTAGAATCTAAGATTGTACCAAAGAAAGATTTTTTAAATATACCATGTATGTAACACCCCAGCATCTAGCATGCCCTGGATGTCACCAAAGATAGCAAAAGAAGCATCTAAATGCCACAAATTATGATAAATTACAGCAAGGGCGCAATTGCTAAACCGAAAACTTTCGGCAGCATCTCCTTTGTTTTTCCATGGTACGGAGCAACAACAAGAATATCTCAAGATATATCATAATGGAAAGCATCTAAAACAGCAATAACAGGTGACATAGCAGCAATTTAAGTCTAGCATAACGAATTTAACCACTCCATGAACTAAAATGAAGTAATGGATGTAAACAAGCACACGAACAAATCATAATCCTAGTTTCATCATACTAAATTTATTATCACAACTCAGAAAAGTAAATATTGTCTAATTGTGCGGAAATTATGTGATGAAGTGTTGCTAAGTCCCTTTCCCGCATGCCGGTGTCATGGTACCTAAAAACATCATAAACACAAGCGTGAGTTCATCACTCAGCAAAGTGTATTGCAATGAATCAAAGAAACAGATTTCAATAACACCATGTGTACATCTCATAATTGACATCATAAGTATTTCACATTTGCATGGTATTCATCTCATAACATCATTATGCATGTATGCAATGCAATGCACATGTCTCCGTGAAGCACATACCGGTATTGCCGAGTGCACACCCGTCGGTGTGCACCCTCTTCCCCTTCCATCCCGTAGATTGAGGGTGCTTACTCTTACTGACTCGCTCCCATACACAACCGTGAATGGGACTACGAGGTAGGTCTTTCGTGTTCACTACGTGTGAACACAGAGGCCCGCATCAGAATGGGTCGCCTCTTCCATTATGAATGCACATATGACATGAACATGTCTAATCTCGCATTAACATTTAATACAATGAATTCATAAAAAATATATAAAACCATATTCATCATATAATAGGAAAACATCAATCATGGCAAGATAGCGTATCGTGTAATCATATTGCACCAAAGCAAGTCTAGCAATCATACAACCCGAACCCATTCCAATACACTTGCCTTCAACCGTGGGCGACGGATTGGCGAGAGGTTGAGGGCACTCCCGGGGTCACACCACCTGCACATAGGTACCACACGCTCAAAACGTGCCCACAAAACAGTACATGAACGATCCCCTAACCCGACTCCGCAAACCACCCCTGAAACCTGAAAACAGAGAATCTGTCCCGACGGGACAGCAGGCTTCCAACTAGCATAACTTGAGTTCTAAGACTCCAAATTAAGTAAAAGAGTATATTTTCTCATAGCTTAGGAAATTTCCTAACTTTTTCTAAGTATTGGGAAAAACTGATTCGGCCTCTAAAATTGAGTAATCTACAGATCAACACGATCTGTCCCAATCACGTCACAGTTTTGAACACGTTCAGTAAAACAGCCATAACTTTCAAACGGCTGATCGGAATTTCGCGTTCTTGGTGTCCACTGAAAGGTATTGAAATTACCTACAACTTTCTCAATAGGGGACGACCAGATTCCGAATCTAAAATTGCGAAAACCCAAACCCTAGGTCGGACGTCCAATCTGCCCGAAACAGAACACCATGACAACTCTAGATTTCATCAATCCTAACTAGTTGCAGCACAACCTTTTGATCTAATAGCATGAAAACCTCCTCTAGCACAGCACCTAATGCACCCCAAAGACGTCCCATCACCATACCTTAGTCCGACGAACGACGAATCGACGAAAACTCCTCCTGATCGTCCGATCTTCCTCCACGCGCCAATCCCACCGGATCCTCTCATCGTGGAGCTCCCCAATGGCGAGGGCAACGGCGTGGAAGAGCGTGGCAGCAAGGGGTGGGGGTGGAGCTCGCCTAGGGCCGGCTAGAGATGGTGGGGAGGAAGGGGAAGGGTGAAGGCGCCAAAAGGGAAGTGTGTGTGGGGGGGGGCTAGGGTTGAAGGAGGTGGGGGCGCACCAAATGGGGGAGGGGCTGGCGCGAGGAGCCTCTTTTTGCTGGAAATTCCCCCCAAAGGCCCAAAGACTCCCCCACTAACGGCCCACTTCATCCCCCGTAAGGCCCAATTAGCTCCCGCTAGGCCCAAACTCCCCGGAAGCCCAAATTCTCCCCCGAAAAAGCCCAAACGCGTGGAAAAGGCCCAAAAACATGATACCAAAGTCGTATCTTAATGCCGAAATCGAAAATGACTCACACCGTCATTCTATAGTGTCACAATATATTTTAGCACTAATACGATTTTAAAATTACACCTTTTGAACTATTTTTTACAAAAAATCTAGTGCAAAAGAAAGATCATATGTCATTTATGCAAATTGTATTAGACATGAAGAGAGAGAAAGTAAATTTTACAATTAAAAGGAGTATACAAGTAATTATTTATAATAAAACACTAGAATCGGTAGAAGATCCTATCAAACTTTTGACCATGTTCCTACAAAATTTTTTGGTAGGATTGTAATAATATTTAGATTCTATTTAGGATCGGATCGGTCCAATGTTAAGAGTCATAGGATTGTAGCTGTGGTAAAGACCTTTCGGCAAGTAGCTGTGGTAAAGACTTTGGAAGTAGAGAGGTCTAGAATAACTATTTATAAAAGTACAAGGATTTTGATTATGGTATTTGATTATTTACCACAAAGTTAATAGAAATTGAATTTCTGTCTCACTGACATGTGATCTCAGAATCCAAATATCAGTGAGACAAGGGTGTGACAAATCATCGATTACTATCAACTTTGTGGTAAATAACTAGTTGATCCTTTGATTAAAGGATTAAATTAAGTTGTTGAGCTGTTGATGTGTGTGTGTGTAAGAACAATTTCTCATAGCACAACGACTTGGTCTGTATTTTTTGCGAACTAATAATGCCTATCTTTATATTAGTCTATTGATATCAGTGTCTAATAGTTCGATATTACTAATACTAGTTATATGCCCGTGCGTTGCTACGAAAAACAAAATTGATAACGAAAAATAAAGATTAAAAAATAAAAAAATACTATTTCATAAGATCAAACATCTATCTTTAACGCTTCGTTTCTTGCAAAAGCTGGCTAATTAAAGCAACGCTTCGTTTCTTGCGTAGGGCAATTAAGCAGGGCAATTAAGTAGAGCAATTAAGCAGGGCAATTAATGTGACGTGGGAAGAAACTCTCACTTTATATAGTAGAGATTATTTCATAACGATAATTTCTATGGTTGTTTAAGCAATTCAGTGAGGGCGTACGTACTGAATCATTGATTAGCACCCCCTTTGGAAAATCGAGATCTATATATTTGAATTATTCATCATGGGAAACGAGGTTAGAATTTCTCGTGCGATATAAATTTTAGTGTGTGTGTATTTTATATATATATATATATATATATATATATATATATTGCCTGAGGTCAATCTTAATTAAGCATTGGTTGTTGATGTTATAACCAGTCGGGTGTTGAATTTTGATCTGATCGGCCACACAAACACACACATATATATTTGATCTTATAAGCAGCCCATGATCGACAACACATAATTATTGGCTATTCATATATACAAACAAAAAATACGCAGGAGTAAGTCATTTTCAGGAACATTGTTCTTCAAAAAGGAAATTACTTTCAGGAAATGGAATTAAAGTTAATTGCACCTGGTCGCTGCTACGCTCTCCTGTAGGTCCTATGCACAGTAGGCACCCGTCACCTCGAGATAGCCCAGTCCGAGACGCAACGCAAACCAAAAATTAATAGTACATCGATTAGACCTAAAAATAGAATGCAGTACATAGGTACCCATCTTGGGAAAAAAATTCTGTGGAGGAGGTATGCAAATTTAACTCTGTGCATCCCTACTCCGATGGATGCCATGTGTCTATCTAGCTAAATCTCAACCTCATCCTATCAACAGTGTTATTAATTGGAGGAGTGAGAAATCAAGGGTGTTATTAATGGCAGGAGTGAGAAATTAAATGAATGGTTGAGATTGGTAAGATGAACACGTGGCATCTATCGAAGTAAGGATGCACAGAGTTAAATTTGCATACCTACTCCACAGAATTTTTTTCCCCATCTTGACGGAATGCCGATGTAACGCCCAATTAAGTAATCATTCTCTTTCTCGACGGTGACACCACAAAGTAGAGGTCGTATAGCGGCAAAACACACACCCACACCTAAAAAGATTACCTATGCTAAATACGTATAGTTCATCGTAAAACGTTGGCATATATACTTACCGCGTTAAATTCACTATTATAGAGAGGAACTATAGATTTTTAATGCCTCGATTTTACACCGTAACAAAATCAAAATCTCTTCCTTGGAGAGAGAGAAATTCCAATTTGATTATTTTTGCGAGGGAATTTTTGTTATATCAGTTGATATTGTTACCTAAACTAGCGGAGTTTCCCATGTAATTACGCGGTTAAGATATTGTAGCATATTGTATTTATTATGATGCAACTGTAACATCTTGAAAATTTTAAAAATAGCTAAAATATAAACCTAAAAGAGAATTATAATTTCATTTGGAATTTTCATATTTTCTATGACTTTCTTTAATTTTGATCTTATATAAAACCATTTTAAATACTAAAATTTTAATTTATAAACCATGAAGTCCAAAAATACAATAAAATATAAAATTCAGCCGACATTATTATTTAATTATGAATTTCTATATTTTTTGTTTTTATGAAATTTTGGTTTTAAAGAAAACTATTTTCAACATTTGGTTTTCGAGTGATAAACTTTGGAAATAAAAATTATATAAGAATAAAATCTGGAAAAATTATATTTAAAATCAAGGAAAACTCTAGAATGAACCTAAAAAATCCCAAAGTAGTTTGAAAGAATATAATTCCTTAATTAATTAAAAAAGATGTGGACTAATAGCATTGCACATGTCAGATTAAATTAAAACTCCACAAACCATATCTTAAGCTAAAAATTTTAACGTATCTTCTATAATTAAATGGAAACCTCCCGTAAAATATAAAAAATAAATAATCAAATGTTATGCCTTTAAAAAACTCCAAACCTAAAAACCTAGAAATTTCAATGTTAGAATTATTATAAAATAATTATTAGTGTCCATCCTCCCAAATTTTTACAGTAGCCACAAAACACTACACGCACTCACTGCAGCACGGGGCCCAATGCAAGTGCTCAACTAATTCGAAAATGACCGAAAGTAGAAATACGCTTTCTAAGCTTAAAAAGTGTATTTTTTTTTTTTTTTGAAGTTTCTTAAACCTAGAACAATAAAACGTGTGTATCTTTTGTGTCATAACTCTAAATGAAGTTGGGCAAGTTTCTAAATTCATGTTAAATCATGCAGATTATAAATATGCAAAAAAAAAACTATTTTGAATCTAAACTTTGTACATATTTGAATTTCAAATTTAAAGAGAAGACGTAAAACATGTTACACATGAAACTTTTGTAATTGGACACCAAATTGAATGAGACAAGTTTTGTTAGACTCCTTAGATCATAAGTGACACAAATATACAAAAAATATTTATGTTTCAGCTTGGTTTCAATTCATTTCCTGAATAGATTATTTTCTATGTGTTGAACATTAAATTATTTAGAACTTACACAAATAAATACCAAATTAAGTAATACTACTTCATATGCTTCAATAAGATAACTTGATAAAATTTACTCGCTAATTGAATTGAAACATCAATACTTTAAATTAGGTAAACCTTAATTAGTTTAGTCTTTATCTTTATTATGTCCTTAAGTATGTAGGTCATATAAAACCTTTGTTCCAAGTATATCTTTATGCATGTAAAATCTTTGTTTAAAACACGTTATAGGTCCAGATCATCCTGCAAATTAAAATATATAGTGTATAACTTAGTTTAAACCAAGTTTCCAAATAGCATTGCTTCCCATGTACAAAACACCAAATAATATTATAAAAATCATTATGATAGTCATAATCTGCATTTAACCCCTAACGGAAACTTGTTTATATGTAATATAGTACATAAGTATTCGAGATATAAACAAACAAAAATAAATAAAATATCACAAATAAATGTTAGATCATCGGCTGGGTTACTGTGTGAATGATAGAGATGGATTGAGATGTGTTGGGTGTGTGTTCCTAGCACCATAGCAAGGGCTCAACGTCACCGGCTAGTGCAAAGTTAGGATAGGTAATATAATGGTTATGTTATGATCTCTTTGTGGTACACCAAAGGAAGTGTGTTAAAATTGCAATTCAAAATCAAAAGGCCGTGCCCACGGTCAAAGGCACTTGGTAAAGTCATCACATAGTTAGATGTTTGATATTTTCACAAAACGGATAGAGATAGAAAACTTTGTTTGAAACTTCTTATTCAGATGTTATGCCATGTGTTGGCAAGGAATGGATCGATTCTCACCTTCATGGAGGAACTGTGAGCTGTTATATTTATGTTATATACTTATTATTTTATATATCTATCAAATTGCTTTTACAAAATTCAATTTACAATCTATTATTTAGTATTTACAATTCAAATTAGCTTTATACAAAATAACCGTAGGAGCCTTTTTTTTATACAAAGCCTACATTTATTATAGATTTGCAAGCACTTCAAGTCTTGCTAAGTACGTAATATTCTTAACCTTGCTATTATTGTTGTTTTTAAGCAAAGGAACAGAAAACCCCGATGATACTTTCTATACCATAGGATACGGGGAATATATATATCATGATGAGTTTTTCTACGATTTATACCTCATCAGTTGCCTGAGGGTTATGTAGACACACTACAAGACTTTTAAATTTTTGCTAGAGTTTATTTTGTCTTTTAAAACTATTGTATAAACAACTTCCGCTATTATATGTAATATGTTGTCTATGGATGTGTTATTAATATTGTAAATATGCATACTAGCTACTGATCATGGGACTAGTATTGTATACACATGAAACCTATTATTGGTATTTAGTACCAAAAATAGACAGCAACTCTATTGCTTTTAGAAACTGCAGGTGTATATGTTATGTAATTGAAATAGATATAATATCTAAGCATGATCGGTTTGCACTGTTATTATTTTGGGTACCAAAATAAGTGGTTTAAATTTTAAATTTTTCTCTCTGTTAATGAGAGAAGTTCTAGATTTTTTTTGTGTGTGCGTGTATGTATGTATGTATGTATGTATAAATTGTTCCAATTCTGGGATTATGTACTCCCACCTTTAATATACCGTTTAAATGATGTTGTTAAGCATCTTTATTGTTTCGAGTATATTCTAATATTGATTATAAGATACTTTAAAGTGATTTTCATAAAAAATTTCATCGAAGTCCATCCTTTATAGTATAATTTATGTACATAATCATTTTTATATGAAAAAGCTATATAATAAAAAAAAATGGTTTTTGTGAAATTTTTCAATCAAATCACATTGAAGTATCTTAAAATTACTTATTGAATTATACCAAAAATGATAAAAGAATACAACGTGCTTGTTTAAGTGGTATATTAGAAATAAAGTATCTAGTCCATGACATCGGATCAGTTGGTTCTATCCACTTTCGACTTATAGGCAGCTGCTGAATTCTTCGTTTTCATACCGCAGCCCAGAAATGCGTGCGTAGAAAGTCTGACAAGATCTGTTGGTGGCTACCAGGGTTTCAAAAATCGTAGAAAATCGCAAGAAAATCGGGAAAATCGCACGTATCGGTGGGGTAAGGAAATCAAAACCGTGAGGAAAACCGGTTTAATTCAAATTTGAATTTAAAAAATTTGAAAGAATTTAAAAAAAAGCTGGCTAAAATTATTAATAATAGGGTTTTATCATTTGGGATAAAATTTAGATAAAAAAACGACTTTATGGTGCATTTTTGAGCTAGAGAGAAAATGAAAAATAAAAATAACTATTTAGTATCACAGTATTGGGCTGAGGCCCATTAGCACACATGGGCCCATTATGTATTTAAGACTTCCTCAGCCAATTTCAACCAGCATTTCCAATCACTGAGCAAGCAAATCATTGACCTGAAGCTCCTGTCGCCGGCAGAGCTCACGCCGTCCAGATCTCGCCGGCGCCGGCAGGGTTTTCTGCGTCGCGAAGCCGAAAATCTGCAGGTAAGCGCCGATTATCTTCCGGTAAGGCGCGATTTTCTTCCGGTTTGCAATTCAGAGGAAAAGCTCAGTGGCCGACGCGATTTTCTGCCAATCTAACACTATTTTCTGTGATTTGGTGCGATTTTCTGCGATATTGTCTGAAGGTCAGGGTGGGTAGGCTTGCTGCGATTGAAGTGTCTTCCTCATCAGTTAATCTTTGTTTACTAAAATGCTATTTACAAGTAGGTTTGTCCATCCACTGTTCACTCCATCAGTGAGTAAAAACTTATATGTAACATGTAGTAAATCTTAGATGTAACATGTAGGTTTCATGGTAGATGTAGTAAATCTTGTATGTAACATGTAGTAAATTTTAGATGTAGTAAATCTTATATGTAACATGTTTTAAATGTTGTAAATTGTAATCCTACATGCATTGTGTTTGGGAAGGAACAAGTAGTTGGAGATTTAGTAGGGTTCATGTTAGATGTAGTAAATTAATAGGATTTACTACGGTTCATCTTAGCTTGTTGTGCTATTGAATGTAGTGTAAGATTTATTAGGGTTTATCTTAGCTTGTTTGCAACATCTTAGCCTAGTGTGCATGAACGAGGCAAAGTTGGCATGAGTTGTTAGCTACTCGAGGATTAGCACTCATGTCGACAGATGAGTACAACATGGCGAACCAAGTGTACACCCAACAATACCACCCGTAGCCACGAAGGTATTGTTTTATTTGTATGTTTTATTTCATTGCGACTTAATTTATATTACCATAATGATTATGTAGGTTGAACATGGCAAATGTCTGACAATGGAAGGACGATGGAACATTCTTTTTCCATGACAAATATTGCTTTCAAATGTCATATGTCATTCGTACTGACCGGTGAACTTATTGGATTGATATGTAAATGTATTTCAAACGAATTGTTATATGTTGAGGTATTACTGCTGCATTACATTTTACAACTTGAGATTGACTAAAATATAGCAAAGATCATGCCAAAAATTTGTTATATTTTCTATATATTCCTTACATTTTTCTGATTTTTTTTGCAATTTTACGAATTAGTTTTCTATCTCTACCGATTTTCCTGACATTTCCCCGATAATCGGTTCTTATCTCCCGATTTTCTTACAAAATCGGCCGATTTTCCTGCACCATCGCTATTATACCAACTTTTGGCTTTCAAACGGTTTGATTCTAAATTTCATCCGATTTTTCACGATTTTCTTCCGATTTTCTAAGAAAATCGGTACCGGTGGATTGTCGAATTTCCATTGCAAAAAGAGAAGGTGAACCCTGGTGGCTACCACCTTTTGTTCTTTGAGATAATTTGTGGAATCATATCGCACAGGGCGAAGCTGGAAGAGGAGGATGCTTGCACGCAACAGCGCATGGATTACGTTTGGAATGTCGCGATGCAACTGGCCGGTTAGGTGCTGCTGGGTAAGGCAGATGTGATGTCAGTCGTTTATATACTTTGTTATATAAAATTTTTGTTAATATACAAAAGAGAGAAGGAGGAGACAGCAGTGCCGAAACTTAAAATTTTTGTTGGGTGTACACTTTACACGTACAACTCGTAACACCATAAATTCAACATATATATTTAAAATTTGCTAAAAACATAATATAAATAGTTCTGAGGTCTTAAAAACTCTAAACCACTAAAATTAGAATCAATTCAATAAATAAATTTGGCACATTAAAGTGGTGGTGTTATATAACTTTTCAAAACTATGGGGTGCCGGAGCATATCTATCTAGCACCCCTGGTACCGCCCATGGAAGATAATATGATTATCTCTTCGTAAAGAGACAGCAATATAGATATAATAAAACAAAATTGTATGAATTGTTGTCTATTATAAATATTTTTTCCTTACAATAACTAAAATATTATAGGATCTCCTAGAACAATCTTAAGATATTATTTATTATAGAAGTTATTTTTAGTTTTATTTTTAAATTAATAATATGAAAAAGTGTATAAATAATCATCGTCTCTACTGTCAAAGATACTTAGGTCCTGTTTGTTTCAGCTGGGGATTGTAGAAAGCAGATTTTAAAATCTGGATTGTAAAAGCTGGATTGTTAAAAGCTGGAGGTTGAAAAGCTGATGGCTGTTTGGCAATCCAGATTATAGTGTGTTTGGATTGCTATTTCTGCTTGGCAAAAGTCTATAGTACCCTCGATTATAGGTTGAAAAGTCTGTGTGAATAGGGGGGCAATGGTGGGTAATTTTTACTGAAGTTGAATGGGTATTGTGGTCTTTTGCAAAAAAAAAAGCTGAAAAAAGCTCATTCAGAGTGGATTGTGGGATTGCTACAATCTAGCTTCCAGATTATTACAATCCAGATTGAAAACTTTCTGTTTGTTGACCTTCCAGCTTTTAAAAGCAGCTTTCTACAATCCCTAGCTGAAACAAACAGGGCCTTATTAATTGAATTGGACGTTGTTGTGATTAGAGCCCACTAGTTAAAGCTGGTTGGTTAGCTAGCGAGGCCATAATGACACGATCGATCGAATGTGGAGTATCGATCTAGCTTTGCCTTTTTGTGCCTGCCCCGCCCAAAGGTCGTCGAGCATCGTGCTAATCGAGTAATGTCATCATGTCTGGTGATTAGTAGCTACAACCTCGGTACTTTAGTTTCTTTTTTACTTTGTTTTTGAGAAGGCCTGGTGCTAGCGTGTTATTGCTCATTTAACTAATTAAGGATTAGAGTCATGGATTACATGCCTTGGTCAATTGTCAATGCCCTCGTGAGAAAGAAATGTGGACGAATCTATTTATTGATAGATGGATTATTTGTTTTTCTATACATTGGGCGTACATTGTTCCATACTTTTGTGTATGCTTCTACTATTGTTCATGCATTTCTGTTAGCATAATATTTATGGGTGCGAGTGAATAACTACACTTTACAATATGTTATCAACATGAAGCTCTACGCATGGCCACTGGTGATCGATCTGCATTGCATCGATGTTCTACCATGACCGAGCGTGATCCTCTACACTGCATCGTCTACACGTCGTCGATCTACATTACATGAAGCTCTATGCGTGGCCATTGGTCATCGTCTACTTGCATCGATCAACGCTGCATCGAGTTCATCCTGCGACAGGCGATCAAGCTGCCGCAAGCCCTATGTAAGCTCGAACTGTGTTCATCGATCATTCATGAGCAATACTAAATCTTGCAGATTGGTATTTGTTGATTAGATTAATCTAATCTGTCATAATGAAATTAAATTGTTGTCCACAACAAAAAAAAAACTCTCAGCCCTGACGACTGTGCCTCACCAAAGGCCTCCATCGCCAGCCTCACCGGCCGCACCTCGCCTTAGCCTCGAAGGCCGAGCCTCCAGCAGCCAAGCCTTGGAGCTAGTCGGTGGCAGCACTCCGTGCCTGCGGTAGAGGCGGCTCTTTCGGAGTTGGTGGATGGCGGCACTCGAACTCACCACGTAAAGAATCCGAGACGGTGGCGTAGGACACATCGCGCATGGAACCCGAGGCAGCGGCGCCCAAATGAGCCGCGCGCAGGAACCGAGCTGGCAACACCTGAAGCACCGCACCAGGGTTCACCTTCTCTTTTTGCAATGGAAATTCGACAATCCACCGGTACCGATTTTCTTAGAAAATCGGAAGAAAATCGTGAAAAATCGGATGAAATTTAGAATCAAACCGTTTGAAAGCCAAAAGTTGGTATAATAGCGATGGTGCAGGAAAATCGGCCGATTTTGTAAGAAAATCGGGAGATAAGAACCGATTATCGGGGAAATGTCAGGAAAATCGGTAGAGATAGAAAACTAATTCGTAAAATTGCAAAAAAAATCAGAAAAATGTAAGGAATATATAGAAAATATAACAAATTTTTGGCATGATCTTTACTATATTTTAGTCAATCTCAAGTTGTAAAATGTAATGCAGCAGTAATACCTCAACATATAACAATTCGTTTGAAATACATTTACATATCAATCCAATAAGTTCACCGGTCAGTACGAATGACATATGACATTTGAAAGCAATATTTGTCATGGAAAAAGAATGTTCCATCGTCCTTCCATTGTCAGACATTTGCCATGTTCAACCTACATAATCATTATGGTAATATAAATTAAGTCGCAATGAAATAAAACATACAAATAAAACAATACCTTCGTGGCTACGGGTGGTATTGTTGGGTGTACACTTGGTTCGCCATGTTGTACTCATCTGTCGACATGAGTGCTAATCCTCGAGTAGCTAACAACTCATGCCAACTTTGCCTCGTTCATGCACAATAGGCTAAGATGTTGCAAACAAGCTAAGATAAACCCTAATAAATCTTACACTACATTCAATAGCACAACAAGCTAAGATGAACCGTAGTAAATCCTATTAATTTACTACATCTAACATGAACCCTACTAAATCTCCAACTACTTGTTCCTTCCCAAACACAATGCATGTAGGATTACAATTTACAACATTTAAAACATGTTACATATAAGATTTACTACATCTAAAATTTACTACATGTTACATACAAGATTTACTACATCTACCATGAAACCTACATGTTACATCTAAGATTTACTACATGTTACATATAAGTTTTTACTCACTGATGGAGTGAACAGTGGATGGACAAACCTACTTGTAAATAGCATTTTAGTAAACAAAGATTAACTGATGAGGAAGACACTTCAATCGCAGCAAGCCTACCCACCCTGACCTTCAGACAATATCGCAGAAAATCGCACCAAATCACAGAAAATCGTGTTAGATCGGCAGAAAATCGCGTCGGCCACTGAGCTTTTCCTCTGAATTGCAAACCGGAAGAAAATCGCGCCTTACCGGAAGATAATCGGCGCTTACCTGCAGATTTTCGGCTTCGCGACGCAGAAAACCCTGCCGGCGCCGGCGAGATCTGGACGGCGTGAGCTCTGCCGGCGACAGGAGCTTCAGGTCAATGATTTGCTTGCTCAGTGATTGGAAATGCTGGTTGAAATTGGCTGAGGAAGTCTTAAATACATAATGGGCCCATGTGTGCTAATGGGCCTCAGCCCAATACTGTGATACTAAATAGTTATTTTTATTTTTCATTTTCTCTCTAGCTCAAAAATGCACCATAAAGTCGTTTTTTATCTAAATTTTATCCCAAATGATAAAACCCTATTATTAATAATTTTAGCCAGCTTTTTTTTAAATTCTTTCAAATTTTTTAAATTTTTTAAATTCAAATTTGAATTAAACCGGTTTTCCTCACGGTTTTGATTTCCTTACCCCACCGATACGTGCGATTTTCCCGATTTTCTTGCGATTTTCTACGATTTTTGAAACCCTGCACCGCACCTGTGTGTCCTTCGTCTCATGAGCTGGCAACCAGAGGCAGCGTTCGCGCGCTTCAGTGGCGGATGGAGATGGCACACGTTTAACAACTCAATTTTTGAGTTTTTGAAAAGTTTCAAAGTCAAAAGGAATCATTTGGATTTTTCCTAAATTAACTAGTGCTTAGTTTGAACTTTTTTTTGTATTTTTTTGGCATTTTTTGAATTTATTTGCTACTTATTTGAATTTATTCGCTATTTATTTGAATTTATCCACTTTTATTTGAATTTTTGGAATTTTCTTAATTTGAAAAATGAATTTTATTTGCTAAAAGGCCTTGTGGGCCGAATATTCCCGGCTCAGCCCGCTTCGACCCACCACATGTTGCCCCACCAGCATGTTCCGTAACCCAGCCCAGCCAGCGCGCCGTGCGAAACCCTAACCACTGCCAGGGAATTCCGCCACAACACATCCTTGACGGCCACGTACGCGCCACATTTTCTGAGGCTTTAAAAGCCAGGCCGCATCCTCTCCGATATTTTCCTCCTCGCGTTGATTCCAACACTACCCTCGCCGTCACTCGAGACCTCATCCTCCATGTGCACGAGCTCGCCGAAGTTTCGCCACCACCATTGCCATCTTTGACAAGCCTGTTCTCCACCGCCGATTGGTCTCTGCCTTCCCCGTTGGTGTCTTTGGGTAGCCTGCATCGCTCGCATCTAGATCCATGAGAAATCTGAGCCAATCCGATCGAGATTCGCTGTTCTCGTGGCCCTCTTCTCCGCATCTAGTGAAGCGCCGTTGTGGGGTTGTGGTCACCAGAACCTGAGCCAATGTGGATGTTGACGTCATTGCCACATGCGCACCCCACCAGCGCCACGTCATTGTGACATCTGCGCGTTCATCAGCTGTGGACCGAGTCTACCATGAGCTGTGCACCGAGCTGTAGACCTGGTACACCAGAACCCTAGCTGACATCAGTAGTGACGCAATAAATCTATTTTCCTTTAGAAAATAGCAATTTTCTATTTTCTCTGATTTTAAACTTCTAGAAACCCGTTCTTCCACGTACAAACTCCGATTGAGGCGATTCCAGTTTCTAAAAAATTGTAAACTCAAGCTCTACATTCCAGAGCCATTTATTTTTCACTTTTGATCTTGTTTGTGCCTCGGTTTTTTTTATTTATTTATGTTTATTGTTTCCTTTTCTGGTAGACGTTGATCCTCAAGGAGTGAGCACAGGATTTAGAGATCAAGACTCAACAACAATAGTTGATCAACAAGGCAAGTCGTAGTTCTTGACCATGTTAGACCCAAATTTGCAAAAGTACTTTATTTCATACAATTACATGCTATTTGTTTACAAGCACTACTACAAAACTACACATTGGTGACACCCTATTTGTGGCATTTTTTTTCAAACCATCACAAATAGTATTATTTGTGGCGGTTTTTTGTGTTAAAATAGCGAAAAGACTATTTGTGATAATTTTTCTTTAGAACCGTCATAAATAATGCATTATTTGTGGCGGTTTTTTTGTTGGAACCGTCACACATAATTTCAATATTTTGTGCATCACTTAGCTTCATCCTAGCATCATGTCGATGTTTGCATGAAGTGGTATCAAGTGTCAACCCTTGTAACATCCCAAATTTGTGCTTTTATTCAATTTATTGAGTTATTTGAATTTTTGGAATTTTCTGAAATTTATTTGGATTTAATTTGAATTAATCCCTCTCTTGAGTTATTAAATATTTAAAAATTTTAAATACAATTTTTCTGAAAATATTTTATTTGAGTCAAAAATGTCTTAAAGTATTTTCTAGAATTTTTCTAAGCATTTTGCTATTTTTCTTGATTTAAATGAATTTCTGGGAATTATTTTAAAGATTAAAACAAAAAAGAAAATAGGAAAAACCCAATCGGGTTTGTACTGTTGGACTGACCAAGTCGGACCGCGCTGAACCCGACTCGGACCCTAACCCTGCGAACCGTTGGATCGCGATCCAACGGATGCCAGCGCGCCACGGCACCCGAGCATTCGAGCCATTGATCGTGGGCCGCGTGGATGGTCGAGATTGCGCCACGTCACCTCTCCGTGTTTCCGTCGGACAGCGCCACCGCGCAACGGCCACCCACGAAATCGGGCTGGGGCACGCACGCTTAGGGGCAATAAATACCCCTACCAGAACCGCAGCGCCGCTGTGAGACCCCGGATCGGCTATCCGAAATCTCCTGTGTATTTCCGTACTAGTCCCAGATCAGTAGCTAGTACACACAGTCACAGTGATACTTCATTGCCGAACATAACGAAAATTGTAACATCAATATTAAAGTATAGGCCACATGGCCACTTATTACAATACTCAGTCAAAAGACCGGAGACAGGACAGCGGAAAACGAAAGCAAAAACAAGTGAACACCAAAACGCCACAAGCGATGACTAGAAACGCGGCTAGTTATCCTGGCAATCCTCCTCGAACTCCTCGGGGTAGAACTCACCCTCTTCAGCTGCGTCTTGAAAATTTTCTGATGATGACAAGTTGATGTAGCACGTGAGTACAAAGGTACTCAGCAAGTCGGGGAAAGTATGATTATGTGGGGCTTTCCAAAGGAAGCTTAACAGGGTTTATTTGCACAAAGCCAAATTTTATTAAACCATACTTCAGTAATAAGTTTCACAAAGCATCTTTTTACAATTCTTTTTAACAATTGAATTATTTAATATTGCAGTGAAGGTCCTATCCACCATCACTAATATAAAGGCTCTAACCGCCAACTTTCAAAAGATCAAGGTTAATCATATGACTCCATCCGTCAAGTATAAAATAGGTTCTTTCCACCTGGTTGGCTCTATCCGCCATTCCACATCCGAGAGTTCTAACCACTCCCGAATCCCAAAACCAAAACATCTTTTAGCTTTTGAAACCAAAATCAAAGTCTACCAAGATGAAAGCATTCTTTGCTTTGCCCTTGACCGTAGGCACGGCTATTCGAATAGTTTTAACTCTGTAGAGGTGTACAACTTTACCCACAAGACATGATCATCTCTTGTTGCCTCCGGATTAACACACTTCCTTTGGTGTGCCGGCAGAGAGATCATGACAAGGCCGTTACAATGTATCCACCTAACCCGACCCACCCGCTGAGGTTTCACCGCTGTTAGGGTTCTAGTCACCCAGTACAGAAGCCCCCTCTTGCGCCGTGTGAGAAAAACTACATTGCCTCTATCCGGCACTCACATTCCACCGTGTGGTGAGTCTAAGTTAGGATTCTACAAATTAGTTAGCCAGGTCGTACCATTATAGACATGTGGTAATACGGTTATGCTTAGAATGGACAATCACAAGCGTCGGTCCTTAATTGACTTGGGGCGGTACTTGCACAAGACAACTAGTGCTCTATCTGCACCCACCCGACAATCCAATCCGCCCAAGTCCAAACCACTTTTCCTTTTCTTTTTATTTTAGAAAAATAGTACCAAAATCATAATAATAATTTCCAAATCATACTTGAAATCGTTCTTTTTGAGTAAGCCCACCCATGGGTTGTTTTCATCGATAAAGGTCCTAAGCAATTCTACCGTACTATGTCACAAAGGATACCATATAAGCATAAGCATGGTATAACAAATGTCCTAGGGTTACAAGTAACATGGATATCAATCACAAAGGGGGAGATTACAATTCGGATTAACCATACCCTTAGATTTGACATACGATAAAACATAGCATGCAAATTTATAAAGCATTTAAAACATGTTTATAAACGTAGGTTCAATATGTGTCAAGGAGACTTGCCTTCAGTCGCGGCGAAATCGTCAAACGAGGAAAGTCCGACGGCGGGATCGGCGGTCGCGTTTGGGTCCTCGGCTACATGCAAAACGAGGCAATAAATAAATACAAGAAAATAAATAAAATCTAAAAATTACAAAAGTATTACTGGCAAGTAGATCTTGATTTTATATGAATTTAGAAATTTGAACGGAGTCAATCGGAGTTCGGACGGAAAAGGTATGAGCTTCCGAAGTTTGAAAATCCTGAAAAATCGAAAACGGGAGAATATTCCGAGAATATTCCATTGTTGACTTTTTCTGAATTTTGGATTGGGCTTGAGTCTATGGCAAATGGGCCTCACCTGTCATTGGGTGGAGGGCTTCTTCAACCTTGGGTTAGCCATGGGAGGCATGGGAGTTTGGAGGGGCTTGGAAGGGGTGGGGACATGGCCGGCGGGAGGGGCGGCGGCGTGGCGGCGGCCATCGGCCCGTGGCGAAGCCGGCTCAGCGAGCGACAGGCGGCGTGGCGCGAGGCCGGGCAGCCTTGGCGGGCGGTCGCGAGGCTTTACAAGCAGCGCATGCGCCTGAGCGGCAGCCGTGGCCAGCGCGAGCTGTGGCAGCGGCCGCCGATGGCCCGGCCGCGAGCCCACATGCACGCACGAACACAGGGAGCTTCCAAAAAATAACAAAGAGCCATTTTTCTCAAAAAAAAACCCGATTTTTCCACCATTTTTGCATGGAATTGAACCAAATAAAAGCATGGATTCACAACTCATAATCCTAGTTTCATCATACTAAATTTATTATCACAACTCAGAAAAGTAAATATTGTCTAATTGTGTGGAAATTATGTGATGAAGTGCCGCTAAGCCCCTTTCCCGCATGCCGGTGTCATGGTACCTAAAAACATCATAAACACAAGCGTGAGTTCATCACTCAGCAAAGTGTATTGCAATGAATCAAAGAAACAGATTTGAATAACACCATGTGTACATCTCACAATTGACATCATAAGTATTTCACATTTGCATGGTATTCATCTCATAACATCATTATACATGTATGCAATGCAATGCACATATCTCCGTGAAGCACATACCGGTATTGCCGAGTGCACACCCGTCAGTGTGCACCCTCTTCCCCTTCCATCCCGTAGATTGAGGGTGCCTACTCTTACTGACTCGCTCCCATACACAACCGTGGATGGGACTACGAGGTAGGTCTTTCGTGCTCACTACGTGTGAACACAGAGGCCCGCATCAGAATGGGTCGCCTCTTCCATTATGAATGCACATATGACATGAACATGTCTAATCTCGCATAAACATTTAATACAATGAATTCATAAAAAATATATAAAACCGTATTCATAATATAATAGGAAAACATCAATCATGGCAAGCTAGCGTATGGTGTAATCATATTGCACCAAAGCAAGTCTAGCAATCATACAACCCGAACCCATTCCAATACACTTGCCTTCAACCGTGGGCGACGGATTGGCGAGAGGTTGAGGGCACTCCCGTGGTCACACCACCTTCACATAGGTACCACACACTCAAAATGTGCCCACAAAACAGTACATGAATGATCCCCTAACCCGACTCTGCAAACCACCCCTAAAACCTGAAAACAGAGAATCTGTCCCGACGGGACAGCAGGCTTCCAACTAGCATAAGTTGAGTTCTAAGACTCCAAATTAAGTAAAAGAGTATATTTTCTCATAGCTTAGGAAATTTTCTAACTTTTTCTAAGTATTGCGAAAAACTGATTCGGCCTCTAAAATTGAGTAATCTACAGATCAACACGATCTATCCCAATCACGTCACAGTTTTGAACACGTTCACTAAAACAGCCATAACTTTCAAACGGCTGATCGGAATTTCGCGTTCTTGGTGTCCACTGAAAGGTATTGAAATTACCTACAACTTTCTCAACAAGAGGATGACTAGATTCCGAATCTAAAATTGCGAAAACCCAAACCCTAGGTCGGACGTCCAATCTGCCCGAAACAGAACACCATGACAACTCTAGATTTCATCAATTCTAACTAGTTGCAGCACAACCTTTTGATCTAATAGCATGAAAACCTCCTCTAGCACAGCACCTAATGCACACCAAAGACGCCCCATCACCATACCTTAGTCCGACGAACGACGAACCGACGAAAACTCCTCCCGATCTTCCTCCACGCACCAATCCTGCCAGATCCTCTCGTCGTGGAGCTCCCCAATGGGTTTCTTCAACCTTGGGTTAGCCATGGGAGGCATGGGAGTTTGGAGGGGCTTGGAAGGGGTGGGGGCATGCCCGGCGGGTTGGGGGGCCGGCGGCGGTGGTCTGGCAGCGGCCGACGGCCGGCAACGCGGCCGGCTGAAGCGTAGCAGCGTCTGGCGTCTGGCGAAGCGCAGCGAGCGGCGCCAGCGGTGGGCGGCGTGGTCGGGCAGCAGCGCTACAAGATGCAAGCGGCGACGGCGGGCGCGGCATGGTGCCCGACGGCGGCGTTGGTGTGCCCACATGCACGCACGAACACAATTAGCTTCCAAAAAATCACAGAGAGCCATTTTTCTCCAAAAAACCCAATTTTTCCACCATTTTTGCATGGAATTGAAGCAAATAAAAGCATGGATTCACTAGATAACATCCTTAGGGACCTAGAGGAGCAAGGAATTGGATTGATTCTCACCGGATACGACGAATTTGGCGATGAACGGAGCTCCGGCCGAACCGAAAAAAACGTGAAATTCGTCTCCGAAACTTGAGGGATCCTAAAATTGATTGAATGGTTAGATTCTAGACTCCCTCACGGGCAAAAGGAACCAAGTAGAATGAAGATTGACCCACCGGAGAGAGATCTACGGCCAAGAACGTGAAGAACACCGAAAACGGCAACCCGGCGTTGGTTTTCTTGCTCTAGTGGATGAACGAGTGGGAGAGGCTAAAGGAGGATCAGACCACTGGGACGGGGATTCTTATACGGAGAGAATGGAAGTAGAATCACGCGGAACGGAGTTGAAACGGCCGAGTTATGAGCATTAATGTCCATTTCGGTTTTTCCTTAATGCGATGGTTTTCGGCGAGATTAGCGGCTAATCAAGATGAGGAATGGCAAGAGGGCGTCGATACGGATCCAACGGAACCGGTCGTGATTGATTTGGAGTTACGTGGAGGAAGATATGAGCATTTGAAGGAAACCCTAGCCATTGGAGAGCTTGCTAGAGCTTCTCTGTTCTTCATGGCTAGAGGAGGAAGACGACACTGTAGCAGCGACACGTGGTGGCTTGTGATTGGTCGAGAATTACGTAAATTATCCGCCCTAGAGAAAAATTAGGAAAAATGATCTAACAATTCCGGAAAAATTCCCAGAACCATTTTGGAATATTTGGGACCCAATAAAATTAGTTTCGCGGAATTTGCATGAAATTTGTGGAATTAAATATTCAGGCGCGGATTGCGGGCATTAAACAAAAGCCGCGCGTAGGGTTCTAGCTCCAATCTACATTCTATACTAATATGTTCCTTCCAAACTGTCTTCCAAATAGTCATGCCCCTAATCAAAGAATATTTTATCAAAAGTATTTATTATGGTGGATTACTGTACTAGGGCGACAAAAGATCATGGATAACAATATCAAGGAGGTATGAACAACAGGTATAACTAATAGCCTAACGTTAACATCATTCTTTTATATAAATAGCGATGCAATTTATAAAAATATTGTAAAACATTTATAAATCATGGGATCAACATGCGTCAAGGAGACTTACCTTCGGTCGTAGCGAGGGCGTCGAAGTCTTGCGGGTCGGCAACGGCGTCGACGACTCCAACGAACTCTTCCGCTACGCGCAAAACGGTACAACCAAATAAATAAAATCCAAAAATTACAAAATTAGTACTGGCAGGTAAATCTTGAATTTATATGAATTTAGGAATTTGAACGGAGGAATTTGGAGTTCGAATGAAGGAGAACGGGATCGCCGGAGTTATCGCTGGTCTTGGAGAAGAAGGATGGCCGACGGTGCTACAAAGTGAATCAAGCAAAACTGTTTATATGGGATATAGAGGATGATGAGAGGATGTTACAGTAAAAATTTGAGGTCCAACGGAGTAGCCGATTGGTCGAGAGAGCTCGTCGAAGTTGTAGAATAAAATGGTTGCCGGTAGTGCTCCGATGGGAATTAACCAAAACTGTTTCACGGCGGTGTAGAGACCAAAGTGGGGATACTCCACAAAAAATTGGAGGACGAATGGAGTTCGGGAGCGCCCGGTGGAGCTCGCCGAAGTTCTTACCGGAGTTAGGAAAGAAGGGTTGCCGAGGGAGCTCCGCTGCGATTCTAATGACAAAATTTGAGTATGATGTGGGTCATGAGGATAGGAATCTGGAGTTCAATTTATACCTGAAAAGGAGCAACAATTCAACGGCAAACGCTCGCCGGAGTTGTAGAAGAAATCGGTGGCCGGAGCTTCTCCGAAGGGAATTTGCAAAATCTGATTTTACTGGACGTAGACCACGACAAGAGGAAGCTCCAGCAAAAATTTCAGACCAAACGAAGGTTGGGAGTGACCGGGAGAGCTCGCCGAACGTTCGCCGGATTTCAAAAAGAACGGCTTCTACAGGAAGATCCGTAGCTTGGATTGGAGAAATTCCAAATGGGTTGTGTTGGGAATGGTGAGAAGATTTTGGGGTTCAATTTATAGGACGATCAGACCAGCGGATCACCGGGAAACGCTCGCCGGAGTTATGGTTGGAATAGTAACCGAGTTCGCCGGAGTAAATGAGTTGAAACGGATGCATTAATTTCGGATTTTACTGTAGCGACGGGTTCCACTGTAGCTGGCGGGTCGCCGGAGAAAGTGGATCGGGTCTAATGAATTGTAACCGTTTTATTTAATTCCGAAAATAATTAATTTCTTCATTAAATTCCAAATTAAATCGAAAAAATGGCAAATAAATTCTCATAAATTTGAGAAAATGAAGAGACAACGGTTTCAGCAATAAAAGCACGAATAAATATTTTTAAATAATATGATATTATTATTTTTAAAGCAGTAATTAATTTTTAAATACTAATAACAATTTTTAATTTGGAAAAATAATAGAACAGCTCCAAAAATTCTAGAAAAATCCCGAGAATTTAACTAGAGACTTTTGAGCTTATTAAAATTTTTTATAATTTATATTTATACATTTTTTATTTTAAAAAGCTACAAAAACTGTAAAGTCTTTTTAGAAAATAGCAAAAATGGTCTACAAAATCTCGGAACAATTCTTAAAAATATTAGGAAATATATTAAACCTAATAAAATTGGTTTCATGGTATTTGGATGAAATTTAGAATTTAGAAAATTTCGGAATGAATAATGGGCTTTTGACGAAAGGCCGCGAACGATAAAATACCAGAGTGTTTCCAAAAATCTTGGGAAAATTCCCAAAATGTTTTTGGAATATTTGGAACCTAATGCAATAGGCTTCAGGATTTTTGGAGCATTTTGGAACTCGGGTGGAATTTCGGGTACGGACCGGAATTCGAAAATTCGACTTTTCAACGGATGAAGGATTGAACTCCAATTTCGGAAGGATAAGGATGCCAGGTTAATTAGAACACCACGGAAAATCCAAATTTTGAATTTAATTAATTTAAATTAGCTTTTTTGCAAAAGACCGAAATTGGGGATGTTACAAATATTAGTTAGACATTATTAATTCGCCAACATGGGGTATAAAGATCGCATGTAGTATGCTTAGCCCTGGAATGTGTCAATGACATCATTTTGGAATGTTAAATGTTAATCTTGACTTAATGAGAGATAGAACATGCTTTTGGAATTGCGACATGTGTTATTGATGCGATGATGGCATGTGGTGCATGGTAATCAACCGGGGTGATAAAATGATTTAGACTGAGGCAAGTGGCAAGATTGTTTCTTGTGTGTCAGAAGTGGCACATGGGAGGTCGTACTTGGTGTTTGCTTATTTGAACATTGTGAATTCTTGGATAGTCTTGCATTGGTCACTTTAAGGACTTAACCTTGCAAGAATTTGAACGAAGTCCAACATACAGCCACAAGTCTGGAATGGGACAGACCTGACCGAGTAAACTGTGATGTCTAGATTTCTGTGCTGTCATGGTGGTGTGAACCCCAGGTTAACGGGTGGACTTACATGTGCAAGAGGGGGGCCCTAAGTGTGGTAACCAGTCCCTTCAGTGTTGAAACCTTAGCGGGCGGTACCGGGTCTAGAAGTAGCTTTGGAAAGGCTTTGTTACGATCACTCACCTTTGTGGTGCTTGATTGTATCTTGTGGGTAAAGTGTATAACCTTTGCAGAGTGTACAACCTATTCGAATAGCCAAGTCCACGGTATTGGACATTGCTCGGTTATTACAGTCAAGAGTTAGACTTTATGAAAATGAACTTGGGTTTATGGATACTTGGTGTTGGAAATAATGAACTTATTTGGGTTGGTAAATGCTTTACTTGAGAAATTGTTTATGAAGTTATGATTGTTATTACTGTTTTACCACTTTCCAATCAATTACTGTTATTTATGAATGTTGCTTATTGCAAAAGAAACTCTTAGCCTGTTGTTGGAATAAGCCATGCATGTAGCTATTAGCATTGCATTTATGTGCATGACTTGCTGAGTGTTTTTAAGTACTCACCCTTGCCACAATACAAACATCAGTTGAAGAAGAATCGATGCTAGCATTTGAGGAGGAGTTCCAGGAGGAGCCGATGAACTAGGGGCGAGCCCAGTCAGTTGCCTATGGCATATTGGTTGGCACCACGCATTTCTTTATTTTCCGCTAAAAGTTTATTTGAGTAAGACTTAAGCCCTGCGAGGTGTACTTTTGTAACTTGACCATAAGGTCGAGCAACCGGTTATATTTCCTTTCAATAAAATACTTTACTATTTCGTTGAATATGATTGTGGTATTTACCAATGTTGAGACTTTGTGCACTAGCGTGATTCTGGACTAGTGTTGAGTACACAGAGGGTCCGAATTTGCATATTCGGGTCCCAACAACCCTTGTCGTGGCAAATGGCAATTAATATGGCATGACTCTAACATGATCTACCCCAAAACACTTTGATCTACTTTTTGCTGAATGATGAATAGAACATGCATATAGAAAAGGAGATAGCACAAGGATTGATAAGTAGAATTGCATTGCCTCAAAAAGTGATTTTCTTTTATTGTGGTACATGGGATATACTGGTAGCAATAGTGGAATACTTCCTGGACAAAAATGACATGCATTATTACCTCAACTACAATGCCTGAGATTTGAGATGAATAGAACACATGCCTAATCGAAGAGGCTATTTTTCAAGGATGCTGCTTGGCGTCGCAAATTAGCATACTCCATTTATATATTGAATGATGGGAAAAGAGGCAAAGTGAAGGCCTTAAAAGTGGGAGCCGACCCCAAAATGCATATACAACTGGTCAATCACTTTGGTTAGAAAGTTGAACATCAGGTTCGTTTATATAAAGCTGAGGAAAATGTTAGTGAAAGCGAAGATATTTACTAGTACTATATATGAGCTATATACCTGCAGTGCTCATACTGGCATGCTAGCATTTTTCTTCTCCAAACCATGATCTCCAAACCTTATTCGGAGTATGAGAATACTAAAATCAATGTTCAGGTGCTTTGTGAGGTTAAGGGGAGGGGGACACGTTATATTTCAAATGAGATCATACCAACACTACAGTACTAGATCATATAAGAACTCTAAAGTTAAGTGTGCTCGAGCAAGAGTAGTACTAGGATAGATGACCTCTTGGGAAGTGCTCGTATATATTGCGATTAAAATCGGCAACAGAACTCATTAATTAAGTGTGCTTGGGCGAGAGTAATACTAACTAGGATGGGTGACAATCTGAATCACTTCGTGTTGTGTTAATATTAAATATAAGTATTTGTGGCGATTTTTGGCTAAAACCGCCATTGATAATTTTATCAGTGGCGGTTTTTCTTTGGAATCACCACAAATAATATTATTAGTGGCGGTTCAAAACCAACACTAATAATCTCCGATTATCGGTGGCCCTATATCAGTGGCGGTTCGAAAAACCGTCACTGATGGCAGTTATGAACCGCCACTTATGTGTATTTTTCTAGTAGTGAAGTATTATTTACTGGGAATAGCTAAATACTTGATTATCATTATGCCACCTTGATTAATTGAGATGCCATGTATCCATTGTCACCCTAAGTTGGGTCATTTAATAGTTGGACATAACTGTAATACCAACATTGGGTTACCGTAGCTATGCTTAGACATGCTTAGTTGTACGATGGGTTCATGTCATATGATGAATTAATAATCTTGACTTAATGAGATAAGGAATTGTGGTTGGTAGCCATTGTTGTAAAATTTGATGTACCATGGCAGGATGTGCCATTGGTCTTGGTTATACAAAATTGTTTTACTCGAGCAAGTGATCGTGCAGTAAAGGGGGTGCTGCTAGCACATTTGGGATGTGGTTGTCTTGCCTGAGAATACTTAAAGACTTACTCTTGTGCGCCATTAAACTGGGCCTAACTGTACAACCACATGTCTGGTATGGGACTGACCTGGCTAATTAATTTGCAATGTCTAAATTTGAGTACTTTTGTGGTTGTGTGGGTTTCGGGATGGACAAGTTGACTCACATGGCATAAGAGGGGGCCCTGAGGGGTGAAACCTTAGTGGGCAGTACTGGGTTTAGTCAGAGTATTGTAAAGGCATTGTCGTGATCTCTCTGTTGCACAACAAAGGAAGTGTGGTAATCGCGTGGTATTAAGAGATGATCATGTCTTGTGGGTAAAGCTGTTCAACCTTTGCAGAGTGTGTCAAACTATTTGAATAGTCGTGTTCGTGGTCATAGATGTGCCTGGGAATTTCACACGAGGTATAGAGTTTTCATAAAATGTTGGAAGATGGAAAATTGTTGGAAGTGAAGGGGGAGTTCACTGTTGTTTTGATGTCTAAAGTTAATGCTGTTGAGTTCAGTGGTTGATAATGGTTTCAGATGGTGATGGGTGAGGCCTTACCAATCTTTTGTTATTGTCTACCATTGGTTTACCAGTTATTTATTATCTTTTTGTCAATTATACTTCGAATCTATTTACTTTATTTACATTCCAGTTATTGTTTTCTTCCAAAGAACCATATGACTATCATTTGTCAAGCTGTACATTATTTGCATCATTTTCTACGGCTTGCTGAGTACTTTTTGTACTCACGGTTTTATGCCTTTGTTGATCGGTTGCTGAGGAAGAACAGAGAAATACTGAGTTCTACGATGACGAGTACTATGAATGCTACGAGAACTAGGATGGTGTGTCCCTAGAAGATTGCGTGTGGTATGTCGTATAACCCAAGTTATTTTATTTTCGCTGTAAGAGTTTATTTGTTTCTTAATCCCTTAAAGCACAGTTTTGTAAACTTTGATCGTAAGGTCCATTGTTATTACTTGCTACTTTCTTAGTTAATTCGATTAATGGAATAATATTTCAGCTTTATTGCCACTGTGTCTACTAGTGTGATCCTAGACTAGTGCAGCCCACAAATAGGTCCACACCCCAACTAAAAAATTCCTTAATCTAGAAATGATCTGTGATATTACAATGAGCGACCACGGCGATGGTGTTTTGGCAGATGGGAGGTGCAATTTGAGGCGACGATGAGCTCAAAACATAGCAGTGATGGTCCAAACTTACGAAATTGAAGAAATTCTCACTGTGGAATGGTAATTAGATTTTTTGCCCCTTTCGGGTTTTTTTGCCAGAATTGATGAAGAAGATGGCATACACGCTCGGTTTGGCATTGGAGAGGCTTTAAAGAGGTGAGTGGGAACTGAAGAGGTCAACATGAAATTGGGATTACTTTACTGAGTTTTACCCAATTGAGCCATGGTCTAGTCTCTGGAACTCACGGGCAACAATGGAAATAATAGAATACTGGTATTAGGCTTAGCTTTTGAGCTCCAGGATATGTTTGGTGGCTGTGTGATATTAAAGTGAATGCTCGGCTCCTTCTATAGCCAAGGAAATGGACCATGGCAGGGTTTGAACACAAGAATGAGAATGGCGGCTTGGCTTTGTGCTCTACCGAGACAATAGGAAGAGGAGAAAAAGAATAAGAAGTTTGGAGAAGAAGAGAGAAGAAGAAAGAAAGAGGGTATGACTTGTGGGCCATGGTAACAAAATGAAGGTCCAGCAGCAATTTGACTGAGAGAGAGAAGTTCTTCCCCTCTTGGTTGGCTGGGTAAAATAAATGTGTGTAACACCCCGACGTTTAATATGCCTGAATGCTACCAAACATGAGCTAAACAACATCTAAATACCCTGAATTAAGGTAAATTACAGCAAAGGAGTAAATGTTAAAACCCGAAAATTTCGGCAGCATCTCCTTTGTTTTAACATGATTTGAAGGAGCAACAACAGTATAGCAATATATGGAATATGAGAGACAACTAAAAACAGCAGTAATTAACGACTTAGCAACAATATAAGTCTACTTTCAAACATGTAATGTCTCCAAGAGTCAAACGAACAATAAGACTCTCATTTAGCAAAGCTAAACCTTAAAGCAATAATCATCACACGCAATTTATTAACAAAAACTAATTGAATGACTTGTGGAATCAAATGAGTGAAGCTACGTGCGGAAGTGTGACTATTTCCCTTCCCCGCATGCCGGTCTCATGGTAACTAAAACAACAAGAAAACACAAGCGTGAGTTCATCACTCAGCAAGCATATTGCAATGGTACAACAAGAACAATTACATGGCAATAATATCTCACATCATGTGAACCATCGCATTCATGATCACATATAATTATCATCATCATTATGTATGCAATGCTATGCTATGCTCATGTCTCTTTGGAAACTCATACCGGTATGATTAAGTACACACCCGTCGGTGTGCAACCTCTCCCCCCTTCCATCCCGAAGATGGAGGGTGCCTACTCCTCGCTTCCGTTCACCGCGGTGAATGGAATCATGATGTAGGACTTACTCATTGGCTCTCCGGAATAGTCATAACTTTCTCACCGACCTTCCCCGGACTAGTTATGACTTTCTCACCGCCCGGGCCATGTAACATGCCCATGTATGCAATTATGCCAACATCATATTTAACTTGTACATTAACACATGGTATCATAACATAATAAACATGCTCATCATATCATTGGCAATCATTAAAGCATGGCAAGTGATCATATCATATAGTCAATTTCATCTATTCTCAACAAGCAACCTACAAATCGCTATCTATTACAATACACTTGCCTCAATCACGAGCAACGGATTGGCGGGAAGTAGAAGGCACTCCCGGGGTCACACCACCTGCACATAGGTACCACACACTCACAATCATGTCCACAAAACAGTACGCAAACCCTCATCTACCCCGACATCGCCAACTACTCGCAACACCCAAAAACAGAGGTTCTGTCCCGTCGGGACAGCAGCCTTCCAAAAGGCATAACTTGAGTTCTGGGACTCCGAATCAATTAAACGAGTATATCCACGCATAGATTAGGAAATTTCCCAACTTTTTCTAAGTATAAGGAAAGACTGATTCGGACTCTAAAGTTGTTTAATCTACATAATACCGTGATCTGTTCCAATCACATCACAGATTTTAACACGCTCGGTAAAACAGCCATAACTTTCAAACGGTTGATCGAAATTGGACGTTCTTTATACCCACAGAAAGATATTGAAATTATCTACAACTTCGTCAACCGGCGGACGACCAAATTCGGACTCTAAATTTGTGAAAAACTAAACCCTAAGTCGACTGCTCATGCTGTCGAAAACAGAGAATGTGGCAACTTCTAGATCTAATCCAATCTACTCAATTCTAGCACCACCAATTGATCTAAAAACATGATATTGATCCTTAGAACTGTACCTATCCCAACCCCAAGGAGTCCCATGGCCATACCTTCGCCCGACGCACGAAAACCCAATAGATCTTCTCCCGGATCGCTCCTCGCTCCTCGCTCCAACGGATGGATCCTCGAGGTGCAGCTGTTGGGGAGGCTACCCTAGGGCAGCAAGGGGGTGGAGGAGAGGTGGTGGAGAGGTGGGGAGCAAAGGGGCAAGGGGAGGGGGCGCACAGCCAAAGGGGAGGAGAGGGGGTGGGGCGGCTAGGGCCAATGGGGGGGTTTGGGGCGCACAAGGAAGGGGTGGGGGCGCAAGAAGGGCAGGGGAGCCCCCTTTTACCAGCCCCAAATCTGTTTCCTAATCCTAAATGGACTCATACTCCATCCCACCAAAGCCCACGACCCCTTCTCTTAGGCCCAAAACTCCCCGGAAAGGCCCAAACTCCCGGAAACGGCCCGGAAACAGCCCGGAAGCGCTAATAACCTCCATACCTTATGGTTTTAACCTTAATTTCATATGTCATATTCTTTTTGACCTCATCATGCACCATTTATAAGGTTACGACACTCCGTGGTGTCACATCACTTCATAAGGCCCAAAAACGCGAGTAAACCTCAAGCCGTAAGGTTTTATTCTCTAATTTCACATTTTATAATGTCACACCATACCGTATTGTCACAATGTGTGGGCCCACTTGTCATTGAAAGAAAGAGACAAAACAAGTTCATACCCCTGACAAACGTAAAGAATGAATTATCGAAGGGGTCTACACACTTTAAGAATTTTTAAAACTTTTTGATAAGGTTCCTAGGTAAGTTATCTACCAGATGTAAAAAAAATTGGGATGTAAATTCATAGCCAATTAACTCTTAAAATTCTAACATGGTGATTTGTTAAAATATTTTAACTCAAAAATGATTTATTTAAGGGACCAAATCAAATTATTAATTTTTGACATTTTTTCACAAGGTTTAAACTATTTTTAGGAAGCTTCCATAAAACTTTCAAGCCTAAAACTTTAATATTTATTTTCTAATAATTCTTTTGCATTGTGTTGCTGATTTTTAATTTTGAGATAAATAAATTGGGATAAATAGTAAAATTGCATATTAATTTTTTTTACCAATTTTGCCAAAGAAGGATAACGGTATGGAGATCACATGGTAAAAGTTCCAGCTTCGGAAGACATATACAAAAGTCTACAAAAATCTTTCTTTGTACTATTTACAATCAAACCAATTTAATAAAATTAATCATTTCATTGGTTAAATATGTTCATATTGATTTTTGACTAATAATACATATTTCCACCAAGATCTAGGATCTTTATAGCAGCTTGGTAGATTTTATCTCATTTTTACCTTTTAACCACTTTACCTTTTACCATTATCTTCTCTTTTTTTTTACTAAATGACTTTTCAATGATGATAAATTGATAAAAGATTTAGAAATTTAGAAAAGATGCATATTCAAAATTTTATATTAGCTTTAAAACTTATTTTTAATAGTTTGTTCATTTTGGAAAAGAATTTCTATATTGAACTTATTCTTTATGAGGATTTAAGAAAATGAAGTGAAGATGATAAATTTTAAATTAAGGTCTTGATTCTAATTAAAATTTCTATTTGATTCTATTTTTTATTTTTTATTTTTATTTTTCCTATTTTGAAAAATTTGGGATGTTACATAAAACAGATAGAATCGTAATCCAAGTTGGATGGACTCTATCTATTGGTGGGCGAATCAAAATCTATTTTCTGATTGTTTTCTATATATTGGGCACCCCTTGTATAGAGAAAAATCAATCTAATAAAAAGAGAGTACATTACCTCATAGTTTTGTGTGTGCTTCTACTTTTGTTTGTGCAGGACCGAGATGGCGATCAGAGGGGGGGTGAATGATCCCAAATAAAATCGTCCCCTACTCAACGTACTCCAAACAATCTAGCAAGAAAACCGGTGCCCCTCAAAATCGCAAAACCAGCAAGAATGGGAATGACTAGACAACTATGTGTACCCCTAGCTTACATGGAAGAGAACCATGAATCATGTGACGGATTTTTAAATCATAATCCTGGTTGTCAAGTGTCCAAAGTAAAGAGGAATCAATTCAAATACTTCTTTTCTAAAAGAGATCAAGCCAAATCACAAAAGCCTCTTTTAGAAAAGCAAAAGTAGATTTTTCAGGAATTGTCCCCACTTGGAGTAGGTGGTTGGTGCAGTTATGTTGCTCCAACATTTTTGGAAAATTTTCAACCTATGAGAAGATGAGTCATGAAACACTCCACCAAAAATTACCTCCAAAAGCCTTCTAAAAAATCAGGAAAAATCAAGGACTACAGATAGTCAAGAACTTCGATCAGGAAATTTCGGGCTTAGTTTTCACCTCATAGCTCCCAAATGGTGCAACTAGTGGACTACAAAATTTTTCCTCATATGGGTATATGAGTCACACAACTTCTCCAATTGGTGGTTTGATAGGGCTAAAAGAGACTTCCCATTTTTATGACTCCTACTCTTGTAACCAATGAAGATGTTCATTTGCAGAGTAGAGATGAAGTTTTCATCAAGTGGAGGTCTACTGAATGGAAACCAATCACTTTCTTTCATATGTCTTAATGACCATAGCAAGGTCCGGCGCGAATGGGATTTTGTCTTAATGATTTGTCCTGTGAACCAAGGTACTTACTTGTACATAATCCCCCTTTGTAGTACGGCCAATATATAACTATCCTAACTACTTGGCTTGAAACAACTCCTAAGCCAGAACTAGTAACAAGGGTCATTAATCTTTTGTCCTTCATTCCAAGATTTCTTCTCATCACAATGGATAATTAACTTAATCATCAACACAAAAACCCATAAAAAACATACTCAAAAATTAGGGGGCCTATATGCTTTCACATTGTCAATTCCATCCCCTGCTTATCAATCCAACTGACCTCTGGACGAAAGTCCCTCCGTCGACCACTCGTAATGCATATTACGTAAGGAATATCGAGGGGATGAGGGAACGATATCTAACGATGTGGAATGTACCCAAAAAATTCATCACGTGTCACATCAGCCCACTGAAATGTCGTAATCATCTATCATGGGATTACTCCGGAGTCGACGACGCTACCAGGGATACTCACGACAGTAAGTTTCTAGGACACTCATCGTTCTTATTGTCTTTTTCCATAACCTGAGTTGACTCTCCTCTTTGCTAGACCTGATGGGCCCGAGAATCGTCGCTAGGCTAAACAAAATATTCCACAGCCCAGATCCTAGTGACTATGACATTGTTGGATACGCCCAAGGCAACCCTCGGCCAAAGGTGAGTACGAATTTATGGCTTGTAATGCATTTGTCGTGTATCTGTCATCCATTCTAACCCAACATCTCCTTAGGAGGCGAGGTTCGAGGGTGAAGGCGGACCATCAAAGGGGGTCATCGACCTGGTGGATGAAGAGCCAGCTCGAGATGATTATCGGGCATCGACCTCTGCTTCTGCTGAAGCAGCCTCTCCTCCCGGTGATCACATCCTCGAGCTGCCGCCCCCAATGAAGGCGAAACTGCTGCAGGCCCGGTGACAATCGAGTCTCCTAGCGAGCGGAGGTTGACGTCTCCAAAGATCACTCGACCCGCCAAGTGGTCCCAGACACAAGCGTCGAGACTACCCAGCTAGGTGATCTTCAACTCTTCGCGTGAATGTTATGAACTTTCTTCTAATGTCATTCGGCAACTAATGGATGAGCAGCAGGATGATTGGCGAGCTGATCTACAAAGGTCAATGATGCCTCCACATACACCTCCTCGAGCAGGTTCCCCATCGACCAGAGTAATCGAGCAGGTAACTTCACTGGTTTGAATAGCTCCTGATTAAGCATTACTTCAGTAATTTTTTGTTTATCATGACTTTTCATCGCAGCCATTTTTGCTAGTTACCGACCCATCGATATCCACTAGGTTGGTCGAAGTGGCAAACGTCTGGACCAATCTAGCTCCAATGAAACTAGCTGTGCGTCTCGTGCTGAAAGTGTTACTTTTGGAGATGCTTCTTCCTCTTCTGTTGTGGCAAAAGGTACAATAAAGGTAAGTGACAAGTTTATGTTCAAAGATGTGGCTCTTGTTAAAAATTTGAAATATAACTTGCTTTCTGTCTCACAAATGCTTGATGAAGATCTTGAGATAAGCTTTAAGAAAAATGAATGCAAAGTGCTAGATGCTTCAGGTGATCTTGTGTTCAAAATTTCTCGTTTTGGAAGAGTCTTTAAAGCTGATTTTGATGCATCACCTTCTTCTAAGCATAGGTGTCTAATTGCCAATGTTTCTAAAGATTTATTCTTTTGGCATCGTAGACTTGGTCATGTTGGTTTTGATCATCTTACTCGTGTAAGTGGTTTAGATCTTATACGTGGCCTGCCTAAGCTTAAGGGTGATAGCAATCTAGTATGTTCTTCTTGTAGACATGGTAAGTTGTTTGCAGTTTCACATCCACATCTTACCATGATGATGACAAACGCTCCAGACAGCTTCTACATCTTGATACTGATTGGACCATCTCGAGTTCAATCCTGAGGAGGCAAACGGTATGTGCATGTGATTGATGATGATAATAATAGATCCTCGTGGGAGTATTGTATGGCATCTAAGGAGGAGGCTTTTAGTCATTTTAGAAGTCTTGTTCTTAGGCTTTCATTGACCATCCAGAGCTCTCAAAGCTATTAGAAGTGATAATGGAACTGAATTCAAAAATGCTTCCTTTGATCTCTTTTGTGCTGAAAAGGAATTGATCATCAATTTTCATCTCCTAGAGTGCCTCAACAAAATGGTGTAGTCGAAAGAAAAAGCGAGCGTTAGTTGAGATGGCTAGAACCATGTTAGATGAACATCTCTCTCCTAGAAATTTTTGGGCTGAAGCTATGTCAACTGCTTGTTATGTTTCAAACCGTGTGTTTTTGAGATCAAAATTGGGTAAGACTCCATATGAGCTTCGGTTTGGACATAGACCTTCTGTTTCTCACTTTCGAGTTTTTGGATGCAAATGTTTTGTCTTGAAATCTGGAAATCTTGATAAATTTGAAGCTAGATCAACTGATGGCATTTTTCTTGGATATCCTGCTCATACTCGTGGCTATCGTGTGCTTGTTTTGGAGACTAACAAAATTGTGGAAACTTGTGAAGTTACTTTTGATGAGGCTAGTCCAGGCACTAGTCCAAGTGATGCAGGTACAGGCGCATACATTCAGGGGGAGAAAATCTTTGAAGATGATGACGATGTTGAAGATGAGGTCTTGACTCTTCCTAATGCACAACAAGATGTAGCACCTTTGGCACCTACTACTACATCACCTACAGCTAACCATCCTCAAGCTACAACATCATCTGTACATGCTGAAAATGAAGAAGGAGAAGGAGAAGTCTCAAAAGCCAATGCTCCCTTGTACATTCAAAAAATGCATCCATCTGAACAAATGATTGGAGACCTAAATGAGAGAGTCACTCGATCCAGGTTTATTCATTCTGACACTCATGCTCATTCCGCTTTAGTTGCTTCTTTTGAACCCAAAGATATATCTCATGCATTATCTGACGAATCTTGGATCAATGCCATGCATGAAGAAATAGAGAATTTTGAACGAAATAAAGTTTGGAAACTTGTCTCACCTCCTCCAGATTTTAATGTTATTGGAACTAGATGGGTTTTCAAAAATAAACAAAGTGAGGATGGTGTTGTTGTTAGAAACAAGGCTAGATTGGTTGCTCAAGGTTACACTCAAATTGAAGGCTTAGATTTTGATGAAACCTTTGCTCCTGTTGCTAGAATTGAAGCCATTAGAATCCTTTTAGCTTTTGCTGCATCCGAAGGTTTCAAATTGTATCAAATGGATGTGAAAAGTGCTTTTCTTAATGGCTACATAAATGAGGAGGTTTATGTCAAGCAACCACCTGGTTTTGAAAATCCAAAGTTTCCAAATCATGTGTTCAAACTATCAAAAGCTTTGTATGGTTTGAAACAAGCCCCTAGAGCATGGTATGATAGGCTAAAAACCTTTTTACTTGAAAAAGGCTTTTTAATGGGAAAGGTTGACAAACCTCTCTTTTTACTCAAGCAAGGCAATGATCAACTATTCGTTCAGATTTATGTTGATGATATTATCTTTGGTGGTTCATCTCATGTTTTAGTGTCTGAGTTTTCAGAAACAATGAGGAAGGAGTTTGAGATGAGTATGATGGGTGAGTTGACATACGTTTTGGGATTTCAAATCAAGCAAACGAAGGATGGTACTTTTGTACATCAAAGCAAATACACGAAAGACTTGCTACATCGCTTTGGAATGGAAAACAGCAAGCCGATCATGACACCCATGGAGAGCACTTGCGCACTTGACCCTGATGAAGATGGTGAGCAGGTTGATCAAAAGGAATATAGAAGCATGATAGGTTCACTTTTGTACCTCAACTGCATCAAGGCCGGATATACAATTTCTTTGTATGCTTATGTGCTCGTTTTCAAGCTTCCCCACGTGCTTCACATCGACAAAATTTGTCAAAAGGATTTTCAGGTATCTTCATGGAACTCAAGATTTTGGCATTTGGCTTTCTGCTTCCTCATGCATTAGTTTGAGATCTTTTTCTGATGCTGATTTTGGAGGATGTAGAATTGATAGGAAAAGCACTTCTGGTTCATGTCACTTCTTGGGAAATTCTCTCATTGCATGGTCATCTAGAAAGCAATCTTCATTGCACAATCAATCACTGAATCTGAATATGTGGTCAGCTGCTAGTTGTTGTTCTCAAATTCTTTGGATAGTAGCTACACTTAAAGATTATGGGGTTATTTTGGATAGTGTTCCTCTTCTGTGTGATAACACTAGTGCAATTTGCATTGCTAAGAACCCTGTGCAACATTCAAGAACAAAACATATTGACATCAGATTTCACTTTCTTAGAGATCATGTTGAAAAAGGCAACATTGTGCTTCATCATGTGGATACTGAACATCAATTGGCAGACATTTTCACAAAACCTTTGTCTTCTTCTCGTTTTGCTTTTATTCGGGGAGAACTTGGAATTGTTCATCCAATGGGATTGTTTTGAGGGGGAGTTTCTTTGCCAAGTTCTTTCACTTGATGAGCTCACTTTATCATATTTCTTTATATACTATATAATTGAGCTAATATATGATAATCTAAATTGTCTCACTTGAACTAAGAATGACATTGCGGAATTCCCTGATCTGATTGCCTATAGCTAAATACTCTGTGATATCTTACTCTTCTAGGCTTGATATTGAATCCTCTTGACAAATTTGGGCTATGAAGCAAGTGTGGTTTCAACTTTACTCTTTCATAAGACCATTTAATCATTTTGCATGTTTATAATCAAAGAAAAAAAAAGAAAAGGGAATAAAAAAAGGGGTGTTAAAAGCAAAAGCTTCAAGTTGTATGCTTCAGGCATGCTTTCCTTAAAAAATAAGATGTATGCTTCAAGCATGCCATTCCCTCAAAGATAAGATGTATGCTTCAAGCATGCCACTCCTAGAAAATAAAAGAAGTATGCTTCAAGCATGCCACATGCGATTTATTGTTTAAAGATTAAATTGGTCTACTAGATTGGAGTTGAAACTACTTGCTCGCCCTAAGTTGTTAGTTGCTTCAATTTTTAAAGCCTTGCTTTTTCTGCTAAGATCTTGCTTAGTACTTGGCTATAGTTGACTAAATTGAGGTTGAGATGCATGTCATTCCCTAACTTGTTAAAATCACTTCAAGATCATGTATTTTGCATATTATGTGATATATAAGGTTATATGATCGAATGAGCTCATCTTTTCCTATCTTGGCACTCCCTTGTTTCTCCTTGTGAAATCTTTGCTACAGGAAAAATTTTGAACCTGTTCTCTCTTTTACTCTTGATGAATCCATTGTCAAAGGGGGAGAAATTTGGAAATCATTGAAGAGTTTAAGGAAAAAGGGGGAATTGTTTTTGGATTTTTGAGATTTTTTTGGAGAAGTTTGGAGATTTTTGGAATTTTTGGGCACATTGCACATTCACACACATTTTCCTTCTCAGGGGGAGATTTTGTTTTGCATTTTGGTCAAAGGGGGAATTCTGTGTTTTCTTTTTGGTCCTTGATCCTTTGGATTTCAAAATCTTTTGTAAAGTGAATGCCAAATGTTCAATTCTAAGTGGTGTTGCCAATGTTTTCATCAAGGGGGAGATTGTGAAATCATGTGCTGAAAAATTGGCTTAGAATTGAATTTGCAAATATGTTTGTTCATGTGTTTTGTCAATTTGACAAGAAGCAGTAAGTTTTGCTTTTGCGCCGGACCAAGATCTCAAGAAACAGTAAGTTTCCCATCTACGACGGACAAACTTTGTTGGTCTGTCGTGGACATGCTTTTGAACTCATTGAGCCAAACTCAATTTTCCTCAAAAACCAGTAATTTGTGCATGTACGACAGACAAAGTTTTTGGGTCTGTCGTGAACGTGTTTTTGAGCTCATGAGTTGAACTCAATCTTCCAAGAAACCAGTAAGTTTTGCATGTACGGCGGACAAACTTCTTTGGTCAGTCGTGAATGGCTTTTTGAGGTTTGATTTCGCATGTACGACGGACCGATTTTGTTTGTCCGTCGTGAACGTGTTTCGCTGAATGATTTCTTCTTGGAACCGAAACTTTCACTTGTACAATGGACCGATTTTGTCTGGTTGTGAATGGTTTTTTGAGTGATTTTTCATGTGTACGCGGACCATATTTCCTTGTCCGTCGTGAATGCGTTTTCTTTGAATTAGGGTTTTGAGCGAATTGAAATAATTTGAATTTGAGATTATGAAATTTGTGATGATTTCATGATGCTTCTTTTGAAGTGGACTTTATGCAATGCTCATGTGAGTAGTTGCATGGATTGACATTGAGTCAAGTCGTGGACTTGTGCTCGGATTTGTTTTGTAGTTTGTTCATGTGCAGTATTGCTCGAAGACGAATGTGGTCGATGACGGACCGGAACTAGGTTCATGGAGGAACCGAGGTTCGGGACTAGGTTCAGGAGGAACCGAGGTCTTGGTGGTCAAGGATGTCATGCGGGACGTTCGGGCTAAGAGAATGGTGCACATGAAGAATGGTTAGTCACGTGAGAATGGCGAGGAGGTCATTCGGCGTGCAAAGTGTTAGTCACGTGAGTATGGCGGTGGCCATACGCGTGCAAAGTGTTAGTCACGTTAGTATTGTAGGGTTGCCATACTCGTGCAAGAGTTGTACTCTGCCAGGTTGGGCCAAGTATAGTTGTGTTGGATACGGATTCCTTCTAGGGAATAGGAATCGTATTAAGAACTCCTTGTGGGTTGGTGCTTTAAATAGGTGGGGGGTCTCCTGTTGAAAGGCACCAAGTAGAGCTGAGCGCATCAAGCTTTGAGCTTGGTTTTAGGGTTTGTACTCTTTTGATGAGAGTATTTTAGATAAGAAATAAAGATCAATTCTTCCAAGATTTTTGCGTGCTACAGTAACCACGTCGCTACAGTGTTTTCTGTTTTGGTTCTTGTTTGCATGCTTGTTCTAATTCTAGATTGGTTTTTGATCGTTGAGTTTCATCTTGATTTGATCCATCAAAAACCATTCTAGGGTATTGATTTAGAGTTTCTCAAAGTCTAGTTGATTAATCTTTTGAAGATCTTGTTTAATCTTGAAGTTTTGATTAGATTGATTCTCGTCAAGTTCTGAAACAGCAAGCTTGCAAAGCTTATAACTTTTGATCCGTAAGTCCGATCGAGTTGATTCTTTTTGGGTTCGGTTCGTACTGGAATCTAGTTTGTTGTGTCCAAATTTCAGATCAATCCCACGGTTGGATCTCCAGGAATTCGCGTTTTACCGAACCTCTATCATTCTGTTTTTGTCGAAAACGAGGCAATTATTTGGTTCTGTTTTGGGGTGAACTTTTAATAGGTCAAGAATTTGCTTTTAGCTTCCGCACAATCATTCACCCCCCCTCTGATTGCTATATTCGTATACTTCGATCCTACAATGTTGCTGCTAGGACCACAGCTTCTCCAATGGCTTCAGCTTCGACTGCAACTCTCGTCTTGCCATCTTTTCCAAAGCCTCCGAAAAGTTGGTCCATCCTGAAGCCTCAGGTTTAGGTATGTGGACATAATCGACCTAATTTTTAGCCCTAATTAGACTGACTTTTTGACGTCTTGGATTTTCTTCGCAGGCGGTCTGGCATGACCTTGAGATCTTTTGTGATCAGGCTCACCAACAACATGAGCAGCTCACGAGAACCAACCAACAAGCACTCGAGCAAAAGGATGCCAAGTTGGCGGCTCTCAAGGCTAATCTAGACACTACTAGGGTCAAGGCGAAGAGGTCGAGGAAGGAAATGGAGAGACTCAGGACCGAGAAGGCCACTGCCAAGGCTGGTTAGGCGCAGTCGAATACCCCATACGCCAAGCTACAATCGGAAGTCTTCCATCACATGACTACGTCGGCCCGCCTCGCTACCTCCCACATGCTTGGCATGGTTAAGAGTCATCACCCTGACATGGACTTTTCGGTTTTGAATGAAGGATTCGTGAGTCAGGTGAGCGAGGCTGCTGACCACGTCCAACACTTCAAGAGTTTTGCCGCAATGTTTGTGGATGCGCTAGAGCTGACACTTACTAATGGTGAGGACAAGAGTTAGAGTCCTTAAGACTGCTTTTATTCTTGTAAGATTCTAACTCTTCTGGTTGTGTACTGGCCGTGGGTAATAATACCGGCTCGTTTGCTTATCTATTGTGTTTTGTCTACCATCCCCTTGTCGATGAGATAGATTAGCACAAGTAGATGCAAACCTGACCTAGTAACTGTAGACCTTCGGTGGACAACCTTGCTACTGACTTGATCTGTTTTCTGCGCACAGGGCTAGAAAATTTGCGTTAAATAGTTGAGCCCCCGAGCTTGCGCTTGGGTGGGCTGTAAATAACATACAACTACTATCCATGTTGAAGTGGGAAGCTGCATGATTTTTGCGTGTCTTTATCGACCTTATCACTCAAGCTTTTACAGCAAACGTGAATTCAATAAATAGTACACACAGAAAAGACTGGAGGCCTCGTCTCCCACCGACCGCTGGGCGTTAGATGTCTGACAATCTGGTGCTCGTATGTGTGTAGGATAGATTTTACTCATCGTTGAGTTCAGGCGTAGCTACACATTGGTTTAGGCTGCTAGTACACTGAGTGCTTGATCGCATGAATACACGCAAAGAACCTTGTGCAAAAAAACTAATAGAATAGCTCTCTGACACGCTTATTATCGACAAGAAAAATGAGAAGCAGAAAAGTATCAAGACAAAGGTGTCGAGTTACCTGTAGTAGCCCCCGACTCCTTACTTGATGTTATCATTGAGTGAGGATTGATGTGGTCCTTGCAAAAATCCCTCGTGGCAGCTCCCCACTGTCTACTCGATGGGCACATCGACTGAGGAGTTGTGCGAACGCATTGAAAAATATCTGATGTAGCCCCTGACGCTCCGCTCGATACTTATATCAAGTGGAGAGTTGGGCATACGCATCAAAAATATTCAATGTAGCCCCCGACTCTCTACTCGATAGTTATATCGAGTGGAGAGTTGGGCATACGCATCGAAATTATCCAATGTAGCCCCTGACTCTTTGCTCGATAGTTGTATCGAGTGGAGAGTTGAGCATAAGCATCGAAAATATCCGATGTAGCCCCCGACTCTATACTCGATAGTTGTATAGAGTGGAAAGTTGAGCATAAGCATCGAAAATATCCTAGCCCCCGACTCTCTGCTCGATAATTGTATCGAGTAGAGAGTTTAGCATAAGCATAAAAAATATCCGATGTAGCCCCTGACTCTCTTCTTGATAGTTGTATCGAGTGGAGAGTTTAGCATAAGCATCGGGAGTTGTGGCCTTTTTGGCTCCCGTGTGGCGTTACACCCTGTCGCCATAAATTAGCGTCGCTTCGGTTTTCACACACTGCATGGTGAGTTTGACAGACGCCTCAGGAATCTGGAGAGGCATGATGTGACCCGTTCCTAGAGCTATAAATAGACAGGACTTGCAACCACCTCGCCACAGCTTGTTTTCGAGGTCTTACCTTTCCACTCTTCGTTTAAAGAGCCTCAATCCTTCTGACGCGCTCATGGCTTCTACTCCACCATCTTCTTTATCTGTAAAGATCCTTAAGGACTTTCCTTCCCTGACACCACTAGCCATAGACTTGCCAAGTCAGATCGTCATCTCCTCTAACGCGGATGATGAGATCCACTGAGAGGCTATCGAGAAGGCGGTGTGGCCGGAGGACGAAGAAGAAGTCACCAGTGAGTTGAAGCTCGATGCCGGCCGGGAGACTGTTGAGAAGAAGTCAACTACGCCACCGCTGGGGAAGGAAGTGAAGCTCAAAACAAGCTTCACCACCCCAGCACCTTCGTCCCCCGCCGGGGTGCACAAGGGGAAGGAGGTGAAGCTCAAGACAGCTTCACCAACCCGGCACCTTCCGGTAGTCTGGATTCCAACAGCGCCTCTCGGCCTCTTACGATGGAGAGGACGTCATTGCCAGGGGCCAAGGATCTAGATTTTGCTCATTCCTCCTATTCGCACAGAGGGCAGAGGCGCAATCCAGGGACCATCAGCTTCCAGTTCCCGTGGATGCAGGGGAGGTGATGCAGCGGCTTCAAAGACAAGTAGTGATAGGGTACATGTTTGTAACATGTAACAGGATAGGCTTTTGTAAGTAATCTTTAATGAAATCATACTTACCTTACTCTCTGCTGTGACGTGCAAACTTTTATTATTCATGTATGAATTTTCTTAGTTC
This sequence comes from Rhipidocladum racemiflorum, assembly GCA_036346355.1. NCBI lineage: Eukaryota > Viridiplantae > Streptophyta > Magnoliopsida > Poales > Poaceae > Rhipidocladum > Rhipidocladum racemiflorum. The sequence continues at coordinate 38,727,685 of CM070577.1, read as the reverse complement.
TTCGATGTTCCACGAGTTGCCTAGTATTACTATGTCTGGTGTAGATAGTCGTACGGATCCTGGTCGGGTTGCTTCGACTATCACGTAAGGGCCTTCCCACTTAGGTGATATCTTGTTGCGATTGTCTTGCTTTTGCACCTTCCGCAGCACTAGTCCCTGGCAGTGAGCGCTCTTTCACAAATCCATTGACTGTGATATCTATGTCGAGCTTGCTGATACTTGGCTGCTCGAATGGACACTCGATCCCGATGTTCTTCGAGTAAGTTTATGTCATTTGCTCGCATCTGCTCTTGATCTTCTTCAGAGTAGTTATCCACTCAAGGCGATCTGAATGTTAATTCACTTGGGAGCACTGCTTCTACACTATAGACAAGAAAAAATGGTGTTTCACCAGTGGCATGGTTGGTCGATGTTCGAACGGCCTATAGTACCAAAGGTAGTTCTTTCACCCATCGAGTCGAGTAAGCCTAGAGCCTATCGAACACGCGGGTCTTGATTCCCTATAGGATGATGCCATTGGCATGTTCAACCTGACCATTACTCTGAGGATGAGTTCTTTCACAAAATGCTATGAAAGCACTGCTTTTGAATTGGGTGCCATTGTCTGTGATTACTCGATTGGGAATGCCAAACCGAGTAATGATGCTCCTCATGAATTTCTTAGCTGCTTCTGAGGTGATGTTCCTGACGGGTTCGGCTTCGATCCACTTGATGAATGTGTCGATTACCATGAACAAGAACTTGTAACCTCATTGGGCTCTTGGGAAAGGTCCCAAGATATCCAAACACCAGACAGAGAAGGGCCAAGATAGAGCAATAGTTTGCATTGCATGGGCTGGTCGGTTGGTTTGCTTGTCAAAAAATTGGCAGTTTTCGCACTTTCACCAATTCGCAAGCATCCTGGAGGGCAGTCGGCCAATAGAACCCTTGAATAAAAACTTTTCTGATGAGAGCGCGATGGTACGTATGGTTGCTGCAGAAGCCTCCATGGACATCGAATAATAATTTATTGCCCTCTTCCTAAGTGATGCACTTCATCAAGATTCTGTTACTCCCCTTTCGGTAGAGTTTGCCATTTACCAATACGTATGACTTGGACTTACGCGCAATTTTCTCGGCTAAGGCATCATCGTCAGGGACCTCTCGACCTTCGAGATAGGCTTGGAATGGGGTCATCCAAGTTGGCTCACATTCGAGTAGTGTAGCTTCCATGTCTATGAGTTCTGCCTCACTGACTTGACCAGGCTGCTGATTGAGTTGCGCAACATCTATTTCCAGTGCGGAGGAAATAGATGGTTTGAGGAGCTCGATGAAGACTCTTGTAGGGGCTGGTGAACAAGACGAAGCGAGCCTGGCAAGTTCATTGGCAGTGAAGTTGTCACTTCGCCGGATGTGTCTTACCTCGAGCCCTACGAACTTGCGCTTTAGTTTGCGCACCTCATTCAAGTATGCTGCCATGTTATCATCCGAGCATTGATATTTCTTCAGCACTTGGTTTATGACTATCTATGAGTCCCCTTTCATGAGTAATCATCTTATGCCAAGTGATGCAGCTATCCGGAGGCCGTTAACCAGTCCTTCATATTCTACAACATTGTTTGAAGATTCGGAGTCAACTTGGATGACGTATTTGAGCTCTTCACCTATTGGATATTTGAACAAGATTTCGGATCCTGAGCACTGGAGCATAAGCGATCCGTCAAAGAACATGGTCTGATAGTCTTCGACCATTTCGTGCTTTCTCTCCTCGGCATGTGTCCATTCTACGATAAAGTCGGCTAGGATCCCAGACTTGATGCTAGTCCTGGTACGAAATCGACCTTGAACTCATCGAGTTCAACTGCCCATTGCATGATTCGCCTTGTCACTTCTTGGTTATGAATTATCTCCTTAAGCGGATAGGTCATCATGACGGTGATCTTGTGGGCTTGGAAATAGTGCCGCAGGTTTCAAGAAGTCATTAGGACAGCATACAATATTTTTTGGATTTGAGGGTACCTTAACTTGGCATCATGCAGGACTTCACTCACGTAGTACACCATTTTTTGGACTTTGATCTTTTTCTCAGGGCAATCCCGTTCGACCACTAGGACCATACTCACTACTTGAGGGGTAGTAGCAATGTAGAAGAAAAGATCCTCTTTTTCGTTAGGAGAAATTAGTATGGGCGGAGACGATAAATACCTTTTTCAAATTTTGAAAAGCTTCTTTTGCCTCCTTGGTCCATTCGAAAACTTCTTGTTTCTTGAGTAGCTTAAAAAAGGGTAGCCCTCGCTTGCCCATCCGAGAGATGAATCAACTAAGGGCTGCCATACAACCCGCGAGCTTTTGTACCTCCCTCAGCGTCCGTGGGGGTCCATTTGGTCGATAGCTGCAATTTTGTGCATGTTGGCCTCGATGCCCTGACTTGACATTAGGAAACTAAGAAGGTTGCTGAACGGGACACCGAACGTGCACTTTTCGGGGTTAAGCATCATTCGATACTTCCTGAGGTTGTCGAATGTTTCCTCGAGGTTGCTGACTAAAGAACTCTTGGTTCTAGACTTTACTACGATATCGTTGACATATGCTTCTACATTTCGCCCGATTTGGGGCTTCAGACATTTTTGGATGCATCGCTGATATGTAGCTCTGGCATTCTTTAAATCAAAAGGCATCTTAGTGTAACAAAATACACCCAGTGGGGTGGTAAATGTTATTTTTTCCTCATCCTCTACTGCCATGCTAATTTGATGATATCCCGAGCAGGCATCTAGAAAACTTAGCAATTCACAACCCGTAGTCGAGTCCACTATTTGGTCGATGTAGGTGAGGGGAAAAGGATCCTTAGGATATGCTTTGTTTAGATCGGTGTAGTCGACGCACGTCCTCCACTTGCCATTGGGCTTTCTGACCAAGACAGGATTTGCCAGCCATGTTGGGTGACGAACCGCTCGGATGAAGCCTGCCTTCAAGAGTTTGCTGACCTCCTCTTGCATAGCTTGTTTGTGGTCTTCCACGAATCTATGTTGTTTCTACACCATAGGTTTGGTGCTAGGTTCTACAGCCAGTCGATGCTCAATCACCTCCCTAGGGACCCCAAGCATGTCGGATGGTTGCAACGCAAATACGTCATGATTAGCCTGGAGGAAAGTGATGAGCTCGAGTTCCTATTTGGGGTTGAGGTCGGTGCCCACCTTGATCGCCTTAGATGGCTCAAACGGATCCCAAGGCACCGTCTTGGTTCCTCCATCTATCTTTTTATCCTTTTTGCCGTCATCGACTGGGTAGTTGGCGGTGTTGTCAGATGTCGAGGCAATGTCAATGCCTTTGGGTCGTCGACACTTGATTCCTTCACCGTCTACAGTGGTAGCATCCATGTGGACATTTTTTACCATCTCTAGGCTTTTTTTGTAGCAACGGACTGTGGCTCGCGTATCCCCCCTTATCGTGGGGACTCCTCTTGGCACCGATATCTTGATGGTCTGGTAAGCGTAATGCACTACCACCACGAACTTGGCCAGCATCGAGTGGCCCAGGATCACATTATACGTGGTTTCAAAATCTGCTACGTCAAAAAGAATCTTTTCGGTGCAAAAATTATCCGGCGTGCCGAACGTGACTGGCAACTCGATCTGGCCAAGAGGTGTTGAGGATGAATGCAGGGTTATGCCGTGAAATGGCTCAGCTTCAGCCTTCATTTCTGTCTGGGGGGTTCCCATGTTGTCCAACGTCTTTGCGAAGATGAGGTTCAGCTAGCTGCCTCCATCGATTAGAGTTTGGGCGTCCCTCACGTTAAGGATGGTGGGTTTGACCACCACGAGATACTGACCTAGTCATAGGACTATGGCTGGGTGGTCAGACTGGTCAAAGGTAATTGGGACCTCGGACCACTTGAAAAATCGGGGGAGGGTTAGCGTGACCAGACTGACCTCTCTCTCGACTGCTTTGTACTATCTATTGGACTCGTATGTGGCGAACCCCCCGAAGATATGAACCAACTTGTGATCAGCCCCGTGATATTCGGGCTCCTCGCCCTCAGGTTTTCCTTTAGCCTGCTCGATCCCCCGCTCGGCAAGGGCAGCCTTGAATTTTTCCTAAACCTTCTTGCAATCACTTGGCATTCATCGAAGTCATGTTTGTCCGTGTGGTGGACTGGACAGTATTTATTTCCCCCACGGCTTCGACCTTTGTTGTCGCCGGTGTTGCGCATCTTGCCTCTTTTGACTGCGGTGATGGTGGAGTCACCTTTACACTTCTCACCGTGGTTCTTGTTTTTCTTTGCCCCCTGCTTGGACAACTCGGGCTTGTCATTGTCAGGCTTGGGGTCATCAAGATAATCTCGAGTTTCGACGCATATGGAGTACTTGTCTACCAACTCGAAGAGCTCTCGGGTGGTCTTGATCTTTTGAGTGGTGAGCTTTCCTTTTAATTCTCTATCCTTGACACCATTCTCAAAAGCCATTATGATGGCTTCATCTGAGATATCAGGTATCAAGTTGCGCTTATTGCTAAAGCGCCAAATGAAGTCGCACAACGATTCTGCCGGCTCTTGTACCACCCGATGAAGGTCGTTGCGCGTTCTGGGGCATTCATAAGTGCCTTGAAAATTTGCAATGAACTGGGCCCGTAACTCTACCCATGATGATATCGAGTGTGGTGGGAGGATAAGTAACCAAGATCTGGCTGCACCATCCAGGGTGGTGAGCAGATAGTTGGCCATTAGCTTCTCGTTTTCTCCTGTTGCTCTCATGACCGTGGTGTAGATTTGCAGCCATTCGACCGGGTTAATCTTCATGTAGTATTTCTCAATCAAACCAAGCTTGAACTTGTTCGGCCACCTGACGGTGTGTAGCTTGGCAGTGAAGGCCTTGCACCCTTCGTCAATGTCCTCATGCGTCCATCGCCGCAGGTGTTGTTTTATTCCTTGCAGAGGAAAAAACCTGTGCTGCATTGGCGATCAGCCCCTCGAGGATGAAGACTCGCCTCGTCGAACCTGATGTTCAGGGGACTGATACCTCGGGGACAGAGGCTCCCTTTTGAGTTGTTCATGGTCATGCTCTTCTCTTCGATCGCGGATGATGAGATGTAGGTCCTGCCGGTCGTGAAGGATATGGTCTCGAAGATTTCCACGATGCTGTTGGTAAGAACCGGACTGATGCGTCCTGTTGGCACGGTGACCAGAACTGGCCACCACCAATCCTGTTGCTCGGTGACCGTTGTGAGACAGTCCTGGCAATTGGCTTGTGGTACCCTGTTGATGGGATTGCCCAAATCTTGAGTTGGTGGCTCGTGCGGTTTGAGCTTGCGCTGCATCGAGCAATGTCTTCATTTGGTTGAGCACTGGAGTCTTATTCGGGTCCGATGGCAGGAGTGAATTTAGCAACATATGTGCACACTGGACATTCGCTTCAGGGGTACTTAAGATCTCACTGTTGCAGTGTTGCCAGGATATTGTTCCCGGAACGTGGCCGGGCCTGTTGTCATGGTCAAGTTGTCGAAGGTTCTGCTGCCCTTGGAAATTCATTACCCTTGGGATGGTGCCATCGGACTATTATGGTCGAATCATTTTGACAAGTTGGCCATGGTTCCGACGACAGCCACGGTTGTTGGATCTCGTCGGTGATCCGCAGTGTTGGGGGCAACAGTGTTTACTGCCGCTTGTGCTGCTGTTATTGCTACCACAAGATCTTGAGGTGTGCCAGGGGGGATTTGATGTCCCTAGGTGCCTATGGTGTCTGCACCTAAAACTCTCTCTTGTGAGTCTTCAACAGTAACACCCTTGTTGGCTCTAGTCATGAATATGTAGTGATCTGTGCTGCTGTTTTGGCTACTGGGGCCAGCACTATCACTGTCGCTATTCGTCTCGACGTACTTGAGGATGCTGGGCCCTATGGGGTCAAAGTCGATGAAGGACACCTCTCGGCTAGGATCCCGAGATAAAACTCGATGAAGTTGATGTACTCAATATTCTTATTGGGTCCCCAGCGATAGAACATCATTCCGAATGCGATCTTGGATCCGGTAGCAGGACCTTGGTCGATGAAGACACTTGGGTCGATGTCACCACAGGAGTCAGTGTTGGAGATTCCGTCATGGGCATTTCTCGAAGACATGGTCGATTTACAAACACAGCTGAAGGCCGCTACCTAGTGCACCAACTATTGAAAGTTAGTGAATCGATAATAAACTTATATACTCAGGACCTTTGAATATGCAGAGTCAAAATGCAATCAAGGGCACACAACGTAGACAGGTTCGGGCCTCTTAAACCGAGTAATACACTACTCCTGTGTGGATGCACTATGAGGTTGGTAGAGTACAAAGCCAAGAGATCAAGCTTTCGCTACAATAGAGATTGTTTCTGGGGGTGTGGCTAAGACCTAACTTATCTATTGTTCTCCAAAGGTTGCTGGTTGCCTATATTGATTCGGCTGCCGATCGCTTATGTCTTGACTGCCTCTCCTCTTTTCTAAGTGTCTACCCCCTTATTGATATGGTTGGAGTAGCTTTCTTTTGAGTCATAGTTGGTTCAGAACACCCCATCGTGCACGATGAGTAGTCCTCCATTCCGAGATCTGCATGGTGTATTCAAACCTCCCTTATTTCTAATGTACTTAGTTTGGTTTCCTCGTAACAGGAACATGACCGAGTCCTTCCCAAATGTGGGGATACTCCTTCCACATATATCTTATCCTGTATAATTCGGGCCCGAGATATTATTAGTTTCTTGGTATGTGAGTCGCCATGTATGGTATGGTATTTGAGTTTCCTGGGTGTGCACATATCCCATATTTAGATATTCGACAAGTTTCTTGTCCTCCTTCTAGGCTGATCAGAGCTTGATGCTGGCATTTGCCTCCTGGATAGACTGTTTTTTATCGTCTAGGAAGCAAACTCGAGAAAGGATGCTTAAGTCTCTTAGGGGATATTGTCTTTAACTTGGTCCATCAGGTCCCTGATAGGCTGGGAGTTGTCCACAAGGGCAGCCGATGAACTATGAAGTAAACTAAAAAGCCATTGTAGTGAGTACTTTGTCAAGGCCCCAAATTTCAAAATTCCTAGGAAGTCCGGAGTCTCCGGATTTAACATCCGGAATGTCCGGATATAACCCGGAGTATCCGGATAAATCATCCGGAGTATCCGAGTTGGATCTGACCGAAGGCCCTAACCCGGAGTGTCTGGGTTAAATGTTCGGAGTATTCGGGTTAGTCAGCCGAACACCCCAACCCGGAGTGTCCGGACTAATTGTCCAGAGTGTCCGTATTTGTCAGGGCAAGCAAATAAATGCCTATTTTCTTGGCTCCCTATCTCATTTCTCTCCCCACCCATTTGCTCTCCTCTACTCCGGTGACTCCTCCACCCTGGCTCCACTCCGGCGACTCCCCACCGGCCGGTGACCCTTTGTGGCTTCTCCCCGGTGACCTCAAGCTCCTCCTCAAGCCGGTGTTCTCCTTCCTCTACCCGGCTATTCCTTCCTCCTCCTCCTTGAAGGTAAGGTCCTCTTCTTGGGGGTTTGATTCATTGGTTTCTTGGATTCTAGGGCCATTCATGGTGGGTTTAGGACTTAGGTTTGGATTTGAGGGTTTGGGGATGAACTTTGAAGTTCTAGGGTTTTTGAGGTGTGGTGATTCTTGGGTAGGATTTGGGGTTGGATTTGGGAATGTAGGGTGCTTAGGTTGGAGATCGGGTAGTAGCAAGGCCATTCCTTGGCGTGGAGTTAGTTTTGGGCGGGTTAGTTGGATGTCGTCGTCTCCGTGCGAGTTGAGCTAGCTTGGAGCTTCTCCCGGCTTGCAAGGTGTAGAGAAGTCGTAGATCGGGTCGTTGTGAAGCCGTAGAGAGTGGTAGCACTCCCGTCCCCGAGCCATTTTGCACTAGATGCTCCAGGTCCGGAGTATCCAGACAAAAGACTCGGAGTGTCCGGATTATCCGGACTGTCCGGATAAATTGTCCGGACTATCCGAACTAGCTGGTCTGTCTCTCGCGCGGGATTTCCGTCAGTTGAGCTATTACTTGGGGGTTTTACAATTGTACTTCATTCATATGCATTGCATGCATCTTATTTATGCATTGTACCCGTGTAGAGAGCGACCCCGCAGGACTTGACTCCGCGGTGACTGAGGGTGCTACCGGAGAGCCAGCTACCACCGACCCGCAAGCAGAAGAACAAGGCAAGCACCTAAGCATATTCAAACCTAACTGTAATTCTATTTTGTGAATTAACTGCTCATTTGATGTTTAAGTGTTGCATTAGGAATTGAAAGGAGGGATAGGCTAGATCCTAATTGCTGCATATCCCCTTTTATTGTTGCTTGTCGAACACCTCCTTTTGAGCTAGATTATGGGTACTAATTGTGTCATGCTTAGTATGCTTAGAAATCGGGTTGGGCCAAGTGGTGGATGGTTCCACTTCTTGTGGTCTTACACTTTACAATCTCTGGAATGGTTGGTTATGGTTATGTCGTGGAAAAAGGTATAATTAGAGACCGGGCGAGAGAAATAGGCATTTGGGTAAGGAGACTCAAATGTGGTAGTCCCGCCTGAGTCAGCTAAGGACCGATTCGATGTGGTACCATGGCTGAGCACCATTAGGTTGATCACATGCCCGATTATGGTGCAGTGGCCGCTCTTTCATCGCATGCCGTTCGATGAGCCATGCCCACATGCGGTTGGACGTGGTTGAGGGCGAGGCCTAGGCCGGCTCTCGAGCGCCAAGCCGGGCTTGGGGCTGCTCGAGGGGGTGCTAGGTTTTCGGGCCGCATGAAGATGCCTCAACGAATGGGTATGGATGGGAGGGGGTTGACATGAGGTTCCTTCGTGGCACATGTCGTGTGATCAATGCTTCCCTGCAGGGTTAATTAAGCGATTCGAATTGCCGCGCTCTCGGATATGAGCACGCTTGGTCACTGCTATTACACGTAGTAATAACTCAAACTGAAGTTCGCCGTTGGGCTTGAGCTCGAAACGAATGTGAAATAAATTGTTGTGAATTGGTAATTGTTAACTTTATTTAGTGATAAACGTTGTTACAACCGCATTAAAATTGTGAATTGAGTAGTTTGAGTAACTAAACAACAAATGATAAGCAATTCAGCAACAGTTTACCTTAAGCCTATTCCTTGTTACATCCAAATGCATATCCTTTTTGGAGTCGGTCATATATGGACCACGGGTAAGACTTGCGAGTACCTTCTCTACTCAGGCTTCTGCTTTTGTGGTTTTGCAGGTGAGGATCCAGCAGGGTGTGAGTTTTGCCCCTACTGCCTGTCGGTGACCGGGCGGGGCACCGAGTAGAAATTTGTCGGCAGCGTGTCTTGAAGTGTTCAGGGCATGACACTTCCGGAGGAGTTTTACTTTTGTTGTATAGAATAGGGTTGGATCTTTTGGTTGTACAGCTACGCTTGTGTTTTGTAATGCCAGTTCATTCCCTTTTGCCTTGTCTGTGTGCTCTTTCGTTTGGTCGTTCTTTGGGCTTCCGTGTGTCGTGTTGTGTGTTTTGTTGCTTCCGCGATTCTTGCGCCTCTGGTAGCGAAGTTTGGGGCTCGATGCCCCTTTGTGCAAATTGATTGTCGATATGGCAATGGGAACCGGTATGTGGGGATCCTGGGCGAGATTCGGATCGCATACCGGGGGAATACCAGGATGGTTGTTGAATTGCTTGGAAGTCCGTAGAGTTGTCTCAATTGGGTTTGGGTGTTAGCACCGAGGTCACCTCCGGTGATTTGTTGCTAGGATCTAAATCCGGTGGGAGCAACTGTTCATCCAACAACTCGAGGACGATCTGGGCGGCTCCTCTCATACTTGGAGCCCAGAGTAGCCATAACCTAATTGAAATCATTACATCATCATCATCATGTATGCAATGCAATGCACATGTCTCCTCGACGCAAATACCGGTATTGCCGAGTGCACACCCGCCGGCGTGCACCCACGTCCCCCTTCCATTCCGTAGATGGAGGGTGCCTACTCCTCGCTTCCACTCACCGCGTGGGTGTAATCACGAGGTAGGTCTTATATCCATGGTGCTCCGGATTAGTCATAACTTTCTCACCGACCTTACCGGAATAGTTATGATGTTCTCACCGACCGGGCCAAGTTTCATGCCATGTATGCAACATATGCCATAATCATTAACCATAAACCATTGCATAGCATCTTAACATACCCTTTTTATCATATCATGTCAAATACTAAGCATGGCAAGATAAACATAACATGGAAACAATTGCATCTAGTCAAGACAAGCAAATAAACCACATGCTACCCATCCCAATACACTTGTCTTAACCTCGGGCGACGGATTGGCGGGATGAGGAGGGCACTCCCGGGGTCACACCACCTGCACATAGATGCCACACAATCACAACGTGCCCACAAAACAGTACGCCATTGCCCATCTACCCCGATATCGCAAACTACTCCCGAAAACGAAAAACAGAGAATATGTCCCCCCCCTCGGGACAGCAGACTTCAAACTATCATAACTTTAGATCTAGGACTCTGAATCGATTAAACAAGTACATCTTCGCGTAGCTTAGGAAATTTCCTAACTTTTTCTAAGTATATGGAAAAGCTCATTCGGAATCTAAAGTTGTTTAATCTACAAAATACTACGATCTATCCTAGCTACGTCACAGATTTGAACACGTTTGGTAAATCGAGCATAACTTTCAAACGGCTGGGCGGAATTGGACGTTCTTTATGTACACTAAAAGGTATTGAAGTTACCTACAACTTTCTCAACAGGAGGCCGACCAAAATCCGACTCTAAAGTCGTGAAAACTCAAACCCTAGGTCGACTGCACAATCTGCCCGAAGTAGAGAACGTGGCAAACTCTAGTTTTCATCTAATCAACCCAATCACAGCACCACCACTTGATCTAAAAGCATCCAAATACCCTCTAGCACAGCCCCTAGACCAACCTCAAGGATTCCACATGCCATACCTTCGCCCGACGAACGATGAATGCCAAAATCCTTCCTCCTGGGCTCCCCGATCGTCCTCCTCGCGCCGGAACTGCCGGATCTCCTCATCGCGAGGCCTTTCGATGGGTGGAACAGCGGGGTGGCGTGGTGGAGAGATTCCTTAGGGCAGCAAGGATGGTGTAGAGGAGAGTGGAGGGGAGGGGCGCAAGGGGGAAGGAGATGGGGGCACACCAAGGAAGAGAGGGGGGTGGCGGCTACCAAGGGCGAGAAGTGGGAGGGCTGCTAGGGCAGCATGGGGGGCGCACCAAAGGCCCCTTGCTGCCCCCCCTCTCCCCTCATGGGCCAGAGAGCCCCAACTAGCCCCGGAAAGGCCCAAACTCCCGAAATCGGCCCGAAAACGCGATTAAAACTCATAGCGTAAAGTTTTAACCTCCGATTTCACATTTTATAATGTTTCAACGTTCTGTAGTGTCACATTCTCCCCCCCCTTCAACAGGATTCAACCTCAAATCCAAGACACACCACTATGCGACCCAGCAAAACAAAAGATAGATAGGTTTCACATCCCATACCTGAGGTGAAAAGCTCGGGGTACTTCTCGCGCACGCGAGACTTCAAACTCCCAGGTCACTTCTCTCACTAACTAAAACCACTGGAATTACACTGATCGATACTCGATGACAAGACACTTAGGTTCGAAGACCAACGGCTCTAACGATAACTCACACTCCAAGCTTGAAAGAACCTTACCCAACATTGAAATGTAAAGCACTTACACAAGGCCTTAGAACGACTCAAGCAACAGGATAGATTCCCAAACAGCCCACGAAGAAAAACAGTCTCACACTCCTCATTCTATGCATTCCTTGGCACTAAAGTGCTCGATCCCTTTTTAACCGAAACTACTCTCCAGAAGAACACAGTACCAACCTCTAGAACCCTCTTCATCTCCCACGCACAACCGTGTTTTCACACCTCAACCTCTCTACTGTGGTTCGCCGTATTCAAGTCGATGATGAACCAGGTGAGACGTACACTCCAAGACTACCATTTATTTGAACAAAAGAGGTTAAAACATTACAAAATATTGATCTTTTACAGAAGACCAATACTCAACACTACCACCGAAAGGAAAGACCTACTTTACAACAAGGGTCCTTAAACCCTTAAGAAACAGTAACAACCGAACAAAATCACTACGGTTGACACAACCTCGCGCAACCTCAGCGACAGAAAGATCCAATTCACTCTGAAAAGGAAAAACAATTACTAGCAACCACCAAGTGGTCCACTAATAATTTAATCAACCCCACCTAGGAACACAACAACGACACAATTCTCCAAGAAGCTTTGGATTGAGTCATACACAACCTTCCTTTTCTCTTCAATTTTAAACTGTTTACGATCAACTACTAGCAACATCTAATACCTTAGGTCATTAACACTCACACTAGATTGCTCTTACTAAGAAGGTCCCGCACTCACATTCTTCTACTCAAAGGACCAAGACAAAGAGTACAATCATTGAGTAAACTCATCCATAGACCCAATTGATCCACATACCACAACTCGAACCCCAAAGCGCTAGAAACCACTTTGGAAAGAATTCGATAGCAACCAAAGAGCATTCATTTTAACTTCCTAAGCCAAGACGCAAAGGAAACACAAATCTCCTACACCACAACCAACATACTAGAAATTCTTCATTCTTTCATACTAGAAAGAAATGGACACCTCGATTCATGACATGAATGCAACCTTTTCAAGAGCACTCCGGATTAGTCATATATCCATATATGACTTTCTCACCGACCTGGCTCAACGACTCCTTTATGATTAATTATGCATAAACAATGTCTCGTTTTCCTTTTCACCATTCATTCATCATGTAATAACAGTACCGAATAGTCATTCACCAAATGACTTCTTCCTCGGTATCAAATAATTGAAACACAATTAACATCGAAGGTTGCGGAAATTCATATAGACTATGACGGCAGCATAGTTAACAGTAAAACACCACGTCACATCACATTCCACATCAATTGAAAACTGAACATGCAAAACATTGCATTTCAACCAAACTCAACATTTTGGAAAAGAACATCAACTCCAAAGTCAAACATCTGCACACACAACCACCACAAATCTTCTCAAAGAGAAAGGGAAACTCATTTCAAAAGGGAACACTTCACTAACAAAATCACTTATGAAACATTCATAAAAATCCACCCTTGCGAAGCACACACCAGACACATTTTCCAAATAACTCCAACTCTAGCCAAATAGAGTTACACATCAAGGGCTTAACTCAAAAGTTTCCAACACAACCCACTATGTCCATCTGCTTCCTTTAGAAATAATGATTCCAAAGATAATTCAATGCGAACGCAAAGAAGCGCGATCCACTCAACAACTTTTGGGCGTAAACTCATACTCACAACACAAACTAAACAAATTCGCCAAAACCAAATATTGGCACCAATTTCTACGAGTTTTAGGGAAACTCTGAAACTCAACATAAGGAACACTTTGACCAAAAGCATTCAACCGAGATAGCAAACAACCAAACCAATCTAGAAGGTTTTAAACACCAGCTTAGCATAAATACAATCATCTCTAGTGTTCCACTACGCTTTCCATTAAAGACTTCAAAATTCACTACTTACTCATTGAGAAAGTCCAACCGGATTTAACAAAATTTACATAACAATTTATTTCTCTAGTTACCATTCCCAACACTTTTAATTAGGGTTTATGATGCTTATCAAAAAGGCACCCAACCAAGACTACATTGACATGATCCCCACGGATCACTAAATCATAATACATCTTATTCTAAATTTGAAACATAGTACTTCAACAAATCTTTCAGCATGATCAACCTATAAATTTCATACCACCTATATGTCCACGTCTCGACAATCGAAACTTATTCAGTTAACCAACAACTTCAACATGTAAATATTATCTCTACAAGACAAAGTTTGTAACTATGGTTCTAAGACATACATGCATTAAGGATAAAATTCTACATCATGTTAATTATCCATGGTTCACTCCATCACAACATGTTACAATAACCTCCATTTTAACAAGGATTTACAACAATTAATCTAAGCAAATACCACCACTACTAAGCCATCAATATCAATAATTTGCATAATCATCAATCAACAACATTGCTTTTAGCTACCCTATACATAGGTTGCAACAAAAATATCACTACACAACATACTCCAACTATTAAATTAGATTTAATAAGTTAGACCTTCACGAAGCTCTTACAATATCATCAAACAACACAACCTATACCTTTCCAATTGGCCTCGATACTAGCATTTCAGGGACACGACTGCATAGTACCAATCATGCTAATATTTTACAACAACATGAATAGCAACTCTAATTAACTTCCAAGTTAAAGCCACTAGCCAACACGATTAAATTTCTCTATTAACTCATTAGATTAGAACATCTTTAAACAACCAGCAAAGTTTCTTTAACAATAACAGCAGTCTACATCATCTTAATGTTCTAACTATGCATCAGGGTTTAAAACTTTAAACATAATCGGGGTCATAAGCACTTTTAAAGCAAAGCAACAGATTCTAAGCATGTACATTAACACATTTAATAATTCTTGCTATAGAGTAATCTACAACACTAGAAGTTCATTTAATCTTAAGCTAAAGATAAAAGTTACGTTTAACTAATTCAACTCACCAATTAACTTAGGAGTACATCATTTCCATAAACCACATTGTTACATACTACATAACATGCTAAACAACAATTCTCACTATTGACAAATAATTTCAGTCAAATGACTGCTTACTATATTTGCAGCATTTTCTTTTTAAAAAAAAACTCAACCAAAATTCACAAAGGAACTTGACTCTCAGAGTTGCAATGGGACATGACTCACACTGGGTCATGCAAAAGATCTCCAAAACACATTTCAATCTTAAAGACTCACACGGGAGGGAACCCAGCGATCCGATAACCTTTACGGAGAAAGGCACAAAACATAAATCGACAGATCTTAAGTTCTTGCACACAACTTCAAGAACTTCTTTTAAACTCAGAGTAAGACACGCAAGAACAAAACGATACTTTTCTTTGTAAAGCAACCAACAAGACCGGCGTCAAAGTCAAAAGGCGACTAAAAAGGCGCAACACTAAATTCCTCTTCTTCGTCTTCAACCAAGGAAGACAAAACCAAGAAACATCGAAGGGACACTCCGCGAAAATCCAATTCCAAACACTTTTCTTTTGATTTCAATCAACTAAAACCAAGAAAAACAACCAAAACCGACCATCGGGATGGTAAAGAACATCTGAAGGAATCCACCACCAACTCTTCTATTTGTCTCCAGTCATCTATCCGATCTACGACAGAAAAGGATAAGCACTCTTCTCCTACAAGGGTTAATAATTCTTCGGTGATGGCTCTAACCGGCCACACTGTCAAATCACACCCTTACTATGAAAAAAAAGAGGTGACCGAAACCCTTCGGCACCGCAACCCCACTTTATCACAATAACAATAACAATCCGATCGATTCTCTCAATAACGTAGCAACATACATTATCACATAAAGCATTCAACATCAAGGCTTAAATATAACATTTAAGTGTAAAGCGACGATACCCATACCCTTTCCTATTGTGCATCCATGTGTGTCAAATTTTAAATTAGTTATTCCACTTAAACAAGTTTTAATGTTGCTATCCTATGACAAAATTTTAAGTATAACCTAAGCAATGTTTCTAGGTTACTCCACATCAAAATTTTAGTTAACCCTATGGTATTCCACTAAGTTCATACACCACGGACCTGAAGCCCGCTCTGATACCAACTGTAACACCCCGGCATCTAGTATGCCCGAATGCTACCAAACATAGACTAAACATCATCTAAATACCATAAATAAAGATAAATTACAGCAAAGGCACAAATGCTAAAACCGAAATTTTGGCAGCATCTCCTTTGTTTTAACATGAATTGAAGCAATAGTAATCACATAGCAAGTTATATCATAGCATAAGACATCTAAAACATCAAAATCAATGGATAAGGCATCAACATAAACCAATAAAACCGAATCCAACCACTCCATAATCTATAGCTAAGCAAATAAGGATCACAAGCACACTAAACTATTCCATACACCAAGTTCATGGCACTTATTATGATCATAACTCAAATTGGTAAATGTGACTGGAACTACATGAATATGTGTAGCTATTGCCCCTTCCCACATGCCGGTGTCATGGTACCTAAAACAACATAAAACACAAGCGTGAGTTCATCACTCAGCAAGTATATTGCAATGGGTCATACAGAACAATTCAATATCATCATCACTACATAACAAACTTAACATCATGATAAAGTCATACTTCATATGCAACATCATATTCATATCTCAACCTCATTGAAATCATTTCATCATCATCATCATCATCATCACATATGCAATGCAATGCACATGTCTTCTCGACGCAAATACCGGTATTGCCGAGTGCACACCCGTCGGCGTGCACCCACGTCCCCCTTCCATTCCGTAGATGGAGGGTGCCTACTCCTCGCTTCCACTTACCGCGTGGGTGGAATCACGAGGTAGGTCTTACATCCATGGCGCTCCGGATTAGTCATAACTTTCTCACCGACCTTACCGGAATAGTTATGACGTTCTCACCGACCGGGCCAAGTTTCATGCCATGTATGCAACATATGCCATAATCATTAACCATAAACCATTGCATAGCATCTTAACATACCCTTTTTATCATATCATGGCAAATACTAAGCATGGCAAGATAGCATAACATGGAAACAATTGCATCTAGTCAAGACAAGCAAATAAACTACATGCTACCCATCCCAATACACTTGCCTTAACCTCGGACGACGGATTGGTGGGATGAGGAGGGCACTCCCGGGGTCACACCACCTGCACATAGATGCCACACAATCACAACGTGCCCACAAAACAATACACCATTGCCCATCTACCCCGATATTGCAAACTACTCCCGAAAACGAAAAACAGAGAATCTGTCCCCCCCGGGACAGCAAACTTCAAACTATCATAACTTTAGATCTAGGACTCCGAATCGATTAAACGAGTACATCCTCGCGTAGCTTAGGAAATTTCCTAACTTTTTCTAAGTATACGGAAAAGCTGATTCGGAATCTAAAGTTGTTTAATCTACAAAATACTACGTTCTGCCCAGCTACGTCACAGATCTGAACACGTTCGGTAAATCGAACATAACTTTCAAACAGCTGGGCAGAATTGGACGTTCTTTATGTCCACTGAAAGGTATTGAAGTTACCTACAACTTTTTCAACAGGAGGCCGACCAAAATCCGACTCTAAGGTCGCGAAAACTCAAACCCTAGGTCGACTGCACAATCTGCCCGAAGCAGAGAACGTGGCAAACTCTAGTTTCCATCTAATCAACCCAATCACATCACCACCACTTGATCTAAAACCATCCAAATACCCTATAGTACATCCCCTAGACCAACCCTAAGGATTCCCCATGCCATACCTTCGCCCGACGAACGATGAACGCCAAAATCCTTCCTCCCGGGCTCCCCGATCGTCCTCCTCGCACCGGAACCGCCGGATCTCCTCGTCGCGGGGCCTTCCGATGGGTGGAACAGCGGGGTGGTGCGGTGGAGAGCTCCCTTAGGGCAGCAAGGATGGTGGAGAGGAGAGGGGGGGTAGGGGCGCATGGGGGAAGGAGATGGGGGCGCACCAAGGAAGAGAGGGGGGGTGGCGACTACTGTCGGGACCTGAATTTGCAAATCCGGACCCTCTGTGTATTCAGCACTAGTCCAGGAACATGCTAGTGCACACAGTCTCAACATTGGTAAATATCACAATCATACTCAACGAAATAATAAGGTACTTTAGTTAGTTAACCAAGCTGGTTGCTCGACCTTAAGGTCAAGTTACAAATATACGCCACGCAGGGCGAAACTTATTAAAAGAGAAATAACAGCAGCGGGAAATAAGATAACTTCGTGGCGCCATCCAGTATACCACAGGTAACTGACTGGGCTCGCTCCCTAGATAGACGGTTCCTCTTGGAGCTCCTCCTCCAAAGCTGGTGTAGACACTTCTTCAACTGATGTTGTATTGTGGCAAGGGTGAGTACTTGGTACTCAGCAAGTCATGGACAGAATGCAAACTAATATACTACATGCATGGCTTAGTACAAAGGAGTAGCTCATGGTATAATTGCAATAAAACAACATTTGACAAGTAACATAAGTAGATTCGAAAGCAGTAAAAACGAGTATAAGATCAATAACTTTTTCAGGAGTTAAATAAACATCTTTCCCATTCCTAATTCACATTTCCATCAACGTCATTATTAAACCAAACCAAACCTTTCAAGTACAAGTTATTTTCAAGAAAGTCTAACCCTTGACTGTAATTCCCGAGCAATGTCCAATGCCGCGGACACGGCTATTAGAATAGATTTTATACTCTGCAGAGGTTATGCACTTTACCCACAAGATACAGCCAAACACCACAAAGGCGAGTGTCCGTAGCAAAGTCTTTCGGAAACTCCTAACAGCACAAGTGGGCCTCCCCGGTTATTCCACACTAACCCTTCCCTTAGCGAAGGCGAAGTTTAGGCCAATCAACCATTAGATGGGTACCTGGCCGCAGCCCCGGTACGCTCCCTCATACAACTACACAAAAGGTATAGTTGACACCCCGAGGTCCCACAGGTACGTTATTAGTGACTTAATCAACTAGGTCCGTCCCATTACAGACATGTGGTTGCACGTTTGACTCAGTTCAAAGGCTTGCAAGGTTAAGTCCTTAGGGTGACCAGGGCAAGACTACCCGAAGAACCAAATCAACGTTCCCGGTGCCACAACAGGCCCACCCGATCATTCTTGCCACATGCCCCAGTCGAAAACTATTTATCAAACCCCCAGTTGTTTACCACGCACCACGTGCCATTAATATCATCATCAATAACACATGACACTTCTCAAAACAGGTTCCATATCTCATTAAGTCAATGTTATCATGTAATTGGCAAAAACATGTTACGTGGCAAGGCTAAGCATACTACATCGGTCTAATTACCCATGTTGGCAATTTAATAAAGCCCAACTAACAATCCACAACTAGGGTGACAAGGGGTCATGGCACATAAATAATAATCAAGGTGTCATAGTGCAAAGTTGGCATTTAGCTAATTTCCCCAAACTTAATTAAAGCATTTTCTAATTAAGCTAGCATGCAATAAATTAAATCAAAATAATTTTAAAATGGGATCAACAAGGTCAAAGCACAACTTGCCTTCAAAGAGTACTTGTTCTTGGTCTTGAGCTGGCTCCTGGGTCAACACTTCAACTTCGAAGCCTTCGGGCACTTCAACGTCTACTCGTAACGCGTGCAAATAGCAATCAATAAATAAAACAGTACATAAGAGTGTTCAAAAGTTCAAATAAACTTCATAAACAGAGAGAGCACATTTTTATAAATTTTTAGAAACTGGAATTGTCCAAATCGGAGTTAAAATGCAAAAGTTATAATCGTTTAAAGTTTAAAGAAAACATTAATTAAATATAAATAGAGAAATATTCATAATCAAAAATTAATTAAAATTCATACTTGAGTAGGCCTCATTTTTATGAAAATTTAGAAATTTGAATCACCCAAATCAGAGTTGAAACGCAAAAGTTATAAGCGTTTGAAGTTTGAATCTATATTTTAAAATCAATAAACCGAATTAAATAAATAATTTCTTTTTCGGAAAATGATTTATTGCATCAGCATGACACGTGGACCAATCAGAGGCCGCCACGTCGCCTCGGTCCATGGACTCGGCGCACGGTTCAGCTCGGTCCACCGTGGACCTGGTCCACGGCACTTGTGCCTCTGACAGGTGGGCCCCTCGGCTGACGTCAACGCACGGCTCGGCCGAGGGCTCTGACACGCGGGCCCCACCGTGACGTCAGCATGACGTCATGGGTGACGTCATGGTGCGGTTCGGCGGTCGCTGACGCGCAGGTCCCACGCCGTCGCGTCTTTGGCGTCGGCGGTGACGGTGGACCGCGCGGCCAGTGGCGATCCAGGCTTCTAGCCACGTGGTTCGATCTGGACCGTTGATTTGAAAATCAACGGTCCAGATCAGATCTAACCTCACGCGTTTGGAAAACAACGCGGTTGATCTGGACCGTTCGATCTTGATCGGACGGTCAAGATCCAATCTAACGCTACAACGTGGGTTAACCCTAGCCGTACGATCTAGATCTAACGGCTGAGATCTATCCAAGCACGGTGCAGTTACGGCTACGTGGCACGTTCTAAACCATTGGATCTAGATCCAACGGTTGGAAACAGATCTAAAAACTAAAACGTGAAAAATTACCCGAGGATGACGTGGACGAATCTGGGCCCTCGGATCTTGATCGGACGGTGGAGAGAGCTCGGAAGACGGCGATGGCGTGCGGCGGCGCTAGCAGACCGGAGTTGGGGACGACGACCACGGCAACGGCGTTGCGGGGCTCCTCCGGTGGAGTGAGTGGTAGTCTCCGACGTGTCTCGTCCTTGCGGTTTCGGATCTGGGCTCGGTGGTGGCAGAGGACGGCGGACGGCGGCGGAATCAACGGAGAACCGCGGCGGAAGCCTAACCCAACTACGGCGAACGATTGCGGCGCAACCACGGCGGCTCAGGCGTGATGGACTAGGGCTACGGGTGCGCAATGAAACGGAGAAAACGATGGCGGCGGCGGCGCATTAAATAGGGGCCTCAGCTTCCGTGAATAACTCGGAGACCGAGGTCCACCCGGCTACGGCGGCGGAATCCGAATCCAATTTGGATTCGGTGACGTGGCTCAACGTGGACCGTTGGATCTTGATCCAACGGGCACGGGGTTTGGGCTCGGGTCCGGCCCGGTGACTTGGCTGGCTCGGTCGGGCTCGGGTTCAGGCGATGTGCCGCGTTCGTGGCCGTTGGATCTTGATCCAACGGTCACGCGATTAGGGTTGAGGTTGGGTTCGGGTGACGTGGTTCGATCGAGACGGCTGGCGCGGTCGGGTTCGGGTCGGACTCGAGTCCGACTCGGACCCGAGGAACAGTACTAAACCCGAAGCGATTAATTATTCAAAATAATTCCCAGAAATTCCAATTAATTCATGAAAAATAGCAACATACTCAGAAAAATTCCAGAAAAATTCTAGAAAATATTTTAGGGCATTTGGGACTCAAATAAAATATTTACAACAAAATTTTATTTGAAAAATTAAATTTTTTAATTATTTCAAAAGGGAATAAATTCAAATAAAATCCAAATAAACTACAGAAAATTCCAAAAATTCACAAAAGTGAAAAGTAGCACTTAAAGTCATGAAAAGCAAAAATTGTGGTGTTACAGCTACCAAGGGGGAGAAGTGGGAGGGCTGCTACGGCAGCATGGGGGCCGCACCAAAGGCCCCTTGCTGCCCCCCTCTCCCCTCATGGGCCAGAGAGCCCCACTTTTAGCCCACGAGGGGTGCCCCCCCTAAGGCCCAACTAGCCCCGGAAAGGCCAAACTCCCGAAATCGGCTCGAAAATGCGATTAAAACTCATAGTGTAAAGTTTTAACCTTCGATTTCACATTTTATAATGTTTCAACGTTCCGTAGTGTCACACCTAACACATTCATAATATTCCTATAAAATTTTTAGATGATGATCAAGTTTGAGAAATTTTTAAACATTCGGAAAGTGCTACTGAAGGCTGACCGGCAAATTTCAACTAAATGAAAAGTAGTTCAAACCATGGTAGAAATTTTTGAAAATTTTTTGTAGATGGTCCTAATGCTCCCATAAAATTTTTAGATAATAATCATGCTTGATAAATGTTTAAAAATTCGGACAACCGAGGTACTTAATTTATGACCGCGAGAATTAATGTGCATAAGCTAACTAGATGATCTACTTGTCCCACAAGAAAAACAACTGAAAAATCTAATTCGATCAAAATCCGGTCAAATTCGATCAATCCAGTCAAATTTTGGTAAAAAAAAATGTATTTTTTTCAAATTTTTTTAATTTCGTTGGAACTATGATCCGTGGCAGCGACTAATGTCAGGGATCGATCGGGCAGCTCCCAATGAGCGACGATAAATTGACAAATTTGTTGCAGTACTTACTAGCTTCGGAAAGCCCGATTCCTATCTTAAGATGCGATTTTGTGTCAAACTTGTAGAAGAGGAATGTAAACATGGATGGGCATGCCACGTAGGTAGTGAATACTAACTCTATTATGTCCGGAGGGATTGCCGATCAACCAGGCAGCCACGTCGCCCCTCTCGCCATTTTGCAGAAAAGCCCATCCTTTTCTTTGAATTACGGATAGGTTGTTGTAAATTACAAATAGGTCCTTTGTAATTTTTTGTGAGAGTAAGAAAAACATTTTTAAATTGCATTTGGGTCCATAATTCGTTACTTTACGGAAAAGCGTCCCGCTAAATACAAATCTCGAACGAATCATTTTCTAATTTTTCAGGATAGCGATCAGGTCAAAAATATAACAAATAGGTTTACGTCCCTTACGTCCAGGTCATTTCTCCGTTTTTCTCGGAAAAAAATATTTTTGTCAACAGAAATATGTTTACAGCTCTATCTCTAGAAATGTTTTTCAACTCGATCTCTAATCTCTAGATTTTTTTTTCCCAACTCGACCTCTAATATTTTTCGGAACGTGTATTATTACTCGATGAACGCATAGAGTATTAAACTCGACAAAAGGAGGTTAGCCGGGTAATAATAAAGTGTTATCCAAATTCTTCAAAAAAAATGTGTCCAGGTCTTTTCTTCGTTTTTCCCGAAAAAAAATTTTCATTAACAGATATATGTGTGCAGGTCTATCTCTAGACTTTTTTTCCCAGCTCGATCTTTAATCTCTAGACGTTTTTCTCCAACTCGATCTCTAATATTTTCCGAATATGTATTATTACACGGTGAACGCATAGATTGTTAAACTCGACAAAAAAAGGTTGGCATCTCTAATATTTTTCGGAAGATCTATTATTACCTGGTTAACACATGGAGTGTTAAACTCGACAAAAGAAGGCTGACTGGGTAATAATAAAGTGTTAATCAAATTCGTCAAAAGAAATATGTGTACACCTCTATGTCTCTATTTTTTTTTTTGTAGCTCGATTTCTAATATTTTTCGGAATAAGAAATATATGTATACAGCTTTATCTCTATAGTTTTTTTTTTTTGCAACTCGATCTATAATATTTCTCGGAAAATGTATTATTCACCGGTGAACATATAGAGTGTTAAAATCGCTCCGAAAAAAATATGTTTAGGTCCTCCTGTAGTTTTTTTTAGAAAAAAATAGAGTAAATTTTACACGGTGCGACATGCGCCGCACATTCTGTCTAGTTGGAATTATCACCAGTGAAATCAGCTAATTTAGCCCACATCATGTGACAATTCAGGTTGGTTTTAGCAGGAGGGAGGTGAGGGATAAGATAACTTCCGCTCATTGTTAATCCGCGGCACCTAGTAGAGCAATTTTTTTAAGGGTACAAGGACGCACACGCATATCCCACGTATACCTCATGCACGCACCGTGTATGTGTTCACTACACACATCAATAAGATTAGAAGCACCAGAGCCTCTTAAACGTGGCAACACGGTATACCATTGAACGCATGCACGTGCCCATCTCTAATTTTATTAGAGGGTGAGGCTCATGCTTGATTTCAAGGATCAAAGCCACAACCGGCCGTACGGCTCATCCTTCTAAGGGTATGTATAATGATACATGTCAGTTGTCTATAAGGGTATGCTATATCGGATTTTGAATGATGTGGAGGAGTGAGAGGGAAGAAAAAGAAATATGTTGTTTACTATTTAACAGACGGCCTTATAGACAGCTTTATACTGTGTATATCATTGTATAGACAGTCCATTAATTATATGAGGTATCATTACAGACAGCTATATAGACGGCCTATTGTATAAGTTATCTTTAGTACTGTTTGTAGATGACATGGAGCTATACTATAGACAGCTACCAGGGGCGAATCTATCGTTGGGGCGGGTTGGGGCGCCAGCCCCACCTCCGGCCGGCCGCCGACGGAGACCCCCCCTCCCCGGATCCCAGGCTCCCAGCGGCATTCCCCTCTCCCGTGCGGCCGTACGCAAGCAAAAGATTCAGAGTTTCAGACTTAGTCTTCAGAGTATCAAACATCAGAGTATTCAGAAACATCACAATTCACAGACACGGGCTGGTGGGCCGCCAAACCCAGTCACCCAGACAACCAGTACGAAATGGGCCAAAGGGCAAGTACGCCTGTACATTAGTACCTTGTTCTGTAGCGCCGCCGCCGCACCGCACGGGAGAGGCGAGAACTGAGAAGCCGAGACGGTTCTGGAAGGCGAGACCGCGAGAGGGCTGCGTTGCGCTGCGTCTGGGCGAGGCGCCGGGACCAGGGTCAGCATCGCTGCGCCGGGGTCGGGGAAGGCGAGCGCGTGCGGGCTGTGACGGCTCGGCGCCTCGGCCGCTCAGCGTCGACGAGCCGGCTGCGGGCGAGGGAGAAGGTCAACGCCTGGGCGTGAGTGGGGAAGGGGGAACGCTGGCGCAAGCGAGGAAGGAGAGGAGCCGCGTCGAAGGAGTCGCCACCGACTCGCCGAGACGCCGAGTGCCCGAGTCACGAGAGCCCAGACTCCAGAGGACCACGCTAATTGGTTTGGTCCATTGATGAACAGTCTGTCTCAGTATAAATTGCTAGTGCGGCTGTGCCCACATTGATGAACAGTGGCAAAGGCTAGGCTAATTTTTATTCTATTGACTGGTTGATTCTTTTATTGTCTCGCTGATTCAATTTCTTTTATTACAGCAAGTCAGCAAATCGTAGAGTGAAATTGCGTCGTACTCAGTACTAGTGTCTTCATAAGTATTATTTCAATTTATATTTTTATAAGTATTCACAAATTGAAATTGCATCACTGAGTTTTGTATTTTTATCTACATGTTAAATGGTCGATGATCCATCCTCATATATTTATGTCATTCTATCCGTTAGCAAGGTACCACACTTGTTATATTTTGGTTATTTACTTTTTTTCCTTCCTATTTATGCATGAATTTATAATTTGGATAGCAGTAGATCGGTACATACATCATTAACATACTTGTCTTGAGTTAGAACTTCGATATAGGAGCCCCCCTCTATTTCTATCCTGGATTCGCCACTGACAGCTACCGTCTATACCATTGTACATACCCTAAAATAGCAATTTTGAAATATACTGTGCCATTTACTTCTTGCTGATCATGGTATAAGTGTATTGTGATCGAATTAAGCAATCAGCTAGATCTGTACCTTCATCGAAGCGGTCACAATCTTTCTTTCTCGAAAGAAATGGCTTTTCTTTTTCATGGACTTTCCCTTTGAGAGCGAAAAAAAAAAAAAGATGGTCAAAGGCCCTTTCCACTTGGGTATTTTCTGATGTGCGTGTCTCGAAAAGAAACACTATGCTTGTTCACGGGCATCGAATTGTTTGCGCAAATTGACCAAATGGAAATACGAGCAAACAAGGTGATTTTGTGAAGTTGATGTCTTGACGTCATGAGAGTTATGCAAATGTTTCCCACCAAGTTGTTCTGAAGTGTGGCTTGTATGCGGCACGAGCATACCTGGAGCACGAGAATTATATAGAGTATCATCGTTAGTCACAAATTTTTGTCCATGGGAGATATGTGGTAAAAGTTTTGATCACATAAAACTGGTATAATTAAGTTTGCAGCAGTGTTTCTGTGCTTCACCCCTCAATAAAAATTATATAAATCCTGAAGCAAGTAAAGGGATAAGTGATTATCATCTATCATTAATTTATGTTTTAATATTTATGCAATTTTTAAAGAAAATGTATTGAAACACCTCTCTTAAGTTTGTTATACAAAATCCATTTATAGTAGTAATCTTCTTTTTTTTTCTCAATACGAACTAATGGTTGAAAGTGCAACTCGAAAGGAATGAAGAGTCAAATAAATTACGAAATTCCTCGTAAAAAATAAATATTAAATAAATTATGAAATTTCCCGAAAAAAAAACATCACGATTTTGTTTTTTTATTCCAGCGAACACCATTTATCATGATCATTTATTGGCCATCACAGTAAATATGCACATGTGTGTTCAATGGAACAGCCTGTGTGTGCTGTCCTTGAGACTCTAGAGCATCCACAGAATTTCTAGTGTACGTGTACTGCAGGGCACCAACCTGGTTCTTCGGTTTCCGATAACTTTTTCTTATTTTTCCAAAGGATCCCATCCGTGGTTATCCTTTCGTCCTTTTATAGCATCATTAATCGCTTGAATCAGTAATGATAATAAGATGTGAATGTATATATCAAACTTAAAAATCAACTGTAGCTTTTGCTCGCGAAAAAAGAAAAAAGAAAAAACTACTTTAGTTTTTCTTCATTTGACGTGGCCCATTAGAGATCCATGCCTCAAAAAAACTTGAGTGACCCAACTGAGCGCAGACACAGCACAGGCCAGCCTGTACTTAAGTGGGCGAAGAATCAATTACAAATTTAAATGGCCAAATCCAAGATATATTCAACTTAATCAGTTAGCTATTAATAGCACTATTCTCCTAAGCGACCGTCTAGCTCGTCTAGGCAGCGCCTAGGCATTAGACTCCTCCCTTCTACCTAACTGCTTAGCCATTTTTTCCCGCCTAAGACTATCTCCAGCAATTTCTCTTCATTCCATTCCCTTTCCTATTTCCTTTCCCATATTCAATCCCTTTATTTTCTACCATCTCCAGCAGCATCCCCTTAAGAGATTTGTGAAGGGATTGGAGAGAGAATCCCTTCTTCATTGTTTGAATCCGTTGGAGCACTTGTCGATCTGCGATCCGCCTCGCGCTTAGCGTCTATGAGAACAATGATTAATAATAGTACAGTTGCTCGGTGTCCGTGGACGCGTTGGCGTTTCACGGCCCATGTTAGGATGATCAATAACGCCTTTTTAGGCCGTCGAGACGTCGCACAGGTTTGATGGTTGTGTTGCATCAATGGTCACTTTTGGGCTAGGCCAAAATGCTTAGCATCGCTAATTTCCCATCCATTTTCTCTTCTTTTAGAGGAACTAGTGCTTTTTCGAAAAACGTTAGCCCCTCGTCTTTCCCCAAAGGAAAATTAGGTGAACAGTGGATCGGCGTAGAAATAGATGTCAACCTCAGGAGGTATTCACTGCACCGTTGTAATACGAAGGACATTTACCTAGAGTTAAGTTTTTTGTCACCATACCACCACTAGCAAAGGTGGTGGGCCCGCGTGTCGCCTGTGCTCAGGGTTCTCAATGCCGACGAATTTCAAGCTTACCGACCGGTATTGAAAAGCAATTTCGTTCGGCTTTTCGTTCAAATTCAAATTCAAAAAAAATAAAAAAATTTGACAAAATTTATCCAAAATTTTTCTATAATTAGTATTAATAGTTTTATAACCTCTGGTGTGAATATTTTTGAAAAAAATAAAGTTTGGAGACGTTTTTGAAGCGTTCAAAATCTAGAAAATAGAAAAAATAAAATAAAAAAAGAAATTAAAAGTATTTTTAGTAGCAAAATTTGTTCAAGTATGTCAAGTAGTAATATTTGTTCAAGTATGTCAAGTGGTAACACTTAGTATCATTTTTGCATCATTAAACATATTCATTGTTGGACTAATTGCTAATAAGAATTAAAAATTTCGAATCTTGAAATGCATGGATGCTTTATAAAAGTCAATGGAGTAATAAATGATCTTTTAGGGGTGAAACCGTCAAAGTGTATTTAATATGTTTATGTTATCTTGCTATGGTATATTTTAATATTTTAATTATGTGAATGCCATGGTATATTTGTACATCACCAAAGGAGAGCGTTGAAACTAAGAATAGAAGAGCCAGCTGAGCTAACTCAACATGGACACTACTTGCTGCTAATTCACAACAAGTAACAAAGTTAACAGCGAGAGACAATGTAATATGCCATAGTATTGAAATGTGGATTTGTTGAATTGAGTTGTGAACAAAGTTTAAATGAAATGTTATTATTGGTGCAACTTGATATTGTTTAAAATACAGCAAAGGTCGTGCCAAAAAATTTTATATTCTTCCATATTGTGCTATTATAATTTTCCACAATTTTTATAATTTTTTTTCCATTTTTTTGCATTTTTTATTGTATTTTTTCCATTTTTCCATTTGGTCCACATTGTTTCCATCCAAACAAATGGAATTTCGAGAATTTCGATCGAATTTTGAACGAATTTCGAGAATTTTCAAATTTTTTCGAGCTGATTTTGACCGGATGTTTGACTTTCAAACCGTTCGATTTTTACCGAATTTCGAACGAATTTCGCTACCGCTGGGAATTCGAATTTCTAATGTAAAACGAAATTGTTAACCTGCGTGTGCCAACTACATTCCAAATAAAACCCCAAACTTGTATATTGAGAATTCACCAAAAACCTAGTCGAATATTCAAAACCCAAACTTTTTTTTTCGTAATTCTAGTAAATTTTACCCGAAGTTTTGTTATAAAGCTAAAAAAAACCTGTTGAAATTTGAAAATTTTCTGCTGAAAGTTGGAATCCCCTGCAAACGCGATGCTCCTTATCAGGGTCAAATGTCAAGCACCACCTCTGCGGCAGTGGGGCCAGAAGTGTTGGCCTGTTTGGATTTTCAAGAAATGCATCGGAGAAGGGATACATTCCTCGGAATAATTAGAGTTTGTATCAATTTTCATCCTGCAATGTAGAATAAGTAAAATTGCTATATTCCAGTAGCCAACTATTCTCCACACATTCTCATCCATTCATTATCACACGTAGACACATCTTCATCAAAGCCAATTGTATTGGAATACATCGAGCCTCTACGTATCAAGTACTAGCACCAACACGATTATAGATTTCAACCTACAACCAGATGATCCAGCAGCAAGAAGCCACCTGAACAGGGGCAGGACACTCGCCAACTACAATCATAGCGGTAAGCTCAATTAAACACAATAAAGAGACTATGAAAATCATAGGAGATTACAGAGAGTACTCAAGTAGGAGGGAAACAATCGTAGTGCCTCTTCTTTCCTCCGTTGCAGCACCACACACACAATAACACAGTCTCACATAGTCACATTGGACCTAATGCTCTGGTAGTTTGCCCAACATTAGGGCAAGAAATATTGAACGGTGATGTGCATGGGGTTTCCGAGGAATCCAAATAACCTCTGGGTTTTTTCAAATTTGGCGAGTATTCCGAATAACTAGTGAATTACAAAACACATACATGACTTTTACTCCAAACACATACATTGGAAGAGAACTGATGGTCTTCCTATTAGAAAGCTCCTTAGTGTTTGCTCTGCTGACTTGAGTAACTTTTGTTGGTTGGTAAAGACTAACTCTTACTACCATGCCTATCACAAAGTTTCTCTAATCTAACCGAAACATTGGTGATGACTTCATTCCCCACACATAATTTTATGGAAACACATATAAGCACGCACTTGTATATAGCAATATCGAAATATGTATCACCACATGAAGAGCTTGACAAAGAATGCAAATCTTATATATCTTCTCTGTACATGTTTTCCAAAATTATAAATATGAAATTTTTGCTGTTGATTAAGATAAATGATATTTCTCAAATTATTCAATACATATTGTGCGCTAATGTCTCTTCTTAGCTTTATTTGTGTTCAATTAGTTTCATTACACAATTTCTTCAAACAATAGAATTAGTGTATTCTTATGTTTTTATTCATCTTTTTGTTATAAAAATGATAGCATGTGCAGTTTCTTATTAATAATATTCCCTACAATGGTTGTATGCACCTGTTGACACCAAAATTTAGCGCTCCTAGCCGATATGGCAGATATGACCAATTTGTAGTTGTAGCCAATTTGGAAAGATACGATTAAACATGGATGCATGATTGTAGCTAACAATCGGTTCATATAAGAGTTTATTTTTGGAGATTGAGGCCAATACGAATTATATTTCTATAAGACTTGGAGAAGGATACTATTGACACCAAATTTAGCGCTCGTAGCCGATATGGCAGGTGTGATCAATTTGGCAGTTGTAGCCGATTCAGAAAGATAAAGTTAAATATGGATACAAGATTTTAGTTGACATCGGTTTAGGTAAAATATTATTTTGGAGATTGAGGCCAACACGAATTGTATTTTTACAAGAATTGGAGAGGGAATGATTGGCCTAAACACTATAAAAAGGGCTGACGGGCAAGATAGAAAGACATCTAACAATCAACCAACTCACTTTACTTTTATCTACTTTGTCGTCGACTAGGAGTAGTTTTTAGATTTTTAATCTTTTTTCTGTAATTCGTTTGATCAATAAAGTTGCGCATCACCGATTTTGATCATTGTCGACTTACATTATCCCAGGTTTGCTTTTTCTCCGATCTTATTGGGCATCGCCTTTTTCAGGAAAAAAAATCTACCTTTATCAACCATCTATTCAGCTCAATCAGGCTATTTAGATTTATCATTACTTGCGGTCTAATCAGCATGGGATCGAGTTGCTAAATTCATCACCTTATTATGCACAAACCAATGGGCAAGCCGAATCGTCAAATAAAACATTGATCAAGCTGATAAAGAGGAACACTGACAACAGGCCAAGGAACTGGCATGTGACATTATTAGAACTAGTTATATGCCCGTGCGTTGCTACGAAAAACAAAATTGATAACGAAAAATAAAAATAAAAAAATAAAAAAATACTATTTCATAAGATCAAACATCTATCTTTAACGCTTCGTTTCTTGCAAAAGCTGGCTAATTAAAGCAACGCTTCGTTTCTTGCGTAGGGCAATTAAGCAGGGCAATTAAGTAGGGCAATTAAACAGGGCAATTAATGTGACGTGGGAAGAAACTCTCACTTTATATAGTAGAGATCATTGTGGGCCTATCAGATTGCATATCATGGAGCCACTAAGTTGTCACCATTTCAGCTTATGTATGAACAAGAGGTTGTATTACCAATAGAAATCAGTATCGGCTTACTAAGGATTGCTAAACAGGGTGAGTTGATATTCAAGATTATAAAGATTTAATTGCTGATAATTTAGATGACTTAGCAGAAATAAGATTACGGACACTGGATCTGATTCTCAAAAAAATAAAGTTAAGAGTCGCAAGGGCTTACAACAAAAGGTTGTACCCAAATCATTTAACGAAGCCGAACTAGTTTGGAAAACAATACTTCCCGTTGGCTCGAGGGGCTAGCCGATATGATAAATGGTCTCCTACCTGGGAAAGGCTATATAAAATTAATCGGCTAGTGCAAAGTAAATCTTATATACTAGAGACTTCGAACGTAGTAATATTTGCTAAGGCGATCAATGGAACATATCTAAAGAAATACCATCTAAGTATTTAGATTGGATCTAATCGGCTAGGGTTCTAATTAACACGTTGCTGTCAAGTGGGAGAATGATCGTTCGCGGATACTTAAGCCAAATTAACACGTTGCAATTAATTCTGACTACAAAGACATACAAACATGATATGACTGATGAGATGCATCGTCCTTAGAATACTGAAGATAAATTAACATGCTGCAATTAATTCTAGGTACAAAAACATACAAACAGTATATGGCCGATGATATACATCGTCCTTAGAATAAAATAACTTAGCATAAAAAGGAATTTAAAACATTAAATAGGTTAAAAAGCAGATTAAATATTCTTACAAAGAGATAGTACCCAGCAAACGAGTTTCAAGCCAATGCTATTTCAAAGCAGCTGATGATGCTATTACATAGTTTCATTCGAAGGAGGCCGAAGAGCACAGCCACAGCCTTGGCATTAACTTTATGCACATCGGCTAGCATTTCCTCATCTTCCTCCTGGTTCCAGGGATATCCTCCGCCTTTGCCTACTGCTCCTTAACTACCTCCACTGATTTAGCCAGCATAGCCTTCTAGGTCTTCAAAGTTGATGAAGACTTGGGCACAGAGTATTGGGCATCAGACAGTTGAGCGTCGACCTTTGCCAGTTCCTCTTCTAGGAATTTCTTTGTCGTCTCCAACTAAGAGTAAACTTGCTTGGCAGCTTTGAGCTTCTTTGCATCTTTATCATATTTCACTTTATTAGCTCTAGCGTTGGCTACCAAAAAATCAAAGCGAGCTTTATCTTTGCGTTGTGCTAACCAACACTCAATTCTTGACCTCACGGCATGCACCAAGTCTTTTTTTCTTGTCAAGAAAGCATATGTCAAGCAGCGCAGCAGTCGTCTTGGCTGGAAGATCGGCTTTCACCTCGTCCATGGCATCACAAATTGGCTGGGAATTCTCGACCAGAGAAGTTAATGGTCCAAGAAGCGGATCAAAGAAATCCTCGAGTCTGTCTTTCCACCACTTGAGCCGATGCTTTTTTTTCAAGGCAGAAATGATTTTGTCAATAGCAGTTGTCTCCCTTTCATTTTCCACATTCTCATCCTCAGAGAAGTCAAATCCCAGCAAGTTGGCTAGGGAAGATGCTGGTTTGCTGCATGTCAGAGCTATGGCCACGGAAGGAGCCTAAGATTGTGGCATCGATTGTGTTGGCAGAGGGGGAAATCATCGGTGCCGATGAGATGATCGGTCACAGCCATGGAAGCGAAGGCAAGTAGAGAAGGTATGCGTTACAAAGTTGAAAGAAATTGTTAGCCGGTTGATTTAGTAAGTTTAAAAGTTAAATCATTGGACTACTTGTTACCTGGCCTGCGACAGAGGTTTGAGGAGAACTTTCAGCCAATTCTTCTCGGACCGATTACCCCGGGGGTGCCTATCTGGACAACCCTCTTATATGTGTGTCCGCACTTCTTTTCTGCAAAATAATCGGCTAAGATATTGTTAGGATATGAGATTGAGTACGAAGGAATTCAAAAAATTACCCAATAAAGTGAAGACTTACTAGGTTGCTACTTCTCCAAATTGGAGAGAAAAGGAGATTGGATCCCCAAAGCTCCCGACTTATAGCCAGTAAGAGAGGATCCGACGGTAGGGTGTGGCCATTTGCCCAATGGACCACTAATAGGCTTCTTGCCCACTACTATTTCCTGCAAAATGAAAGGAGAGCCGATTAGTAAGGTTCAAAGGAAACTATGGAATGAAAAAAATCTATTCTTGCTGATGACTTATCAATGATATTAACTAAACTCGTGTTAGTGTAGCCCGATGAACTAACATCACTGCTAGATCTTGAGCCATCACTAAGCGATTTAGTTACTGTTGTCAGCTCAGTATGTAGACCTGGGAAGAAATCAGAGACGACTGCTAATGTAGTACGCTCTACTAGGTATAAGGCTGAGGAGATGCCCAACCACCATGCGATAAAACCACCGGCCGACCGAGTTTGCAGAATGAAATGTGGCAAGGTCTGAACTTGGAGATCATTAGCTATATGCAAAGCTATCTCAGCTGATGAAGCACAATGCATTCGGTCCCGTGGCCAAAGCCGATCAAAAAGTTGGAAACTTGTCTAAACCCGAATTGTCTTGCATATACCGATGGATGGTAAATTTCATATCATGGCTGGAATGTCTGGCCTTTGGCGTGTAAGCTGACAGAAAGAA
Organism: Rhipidocladum racemiflorum; assembly: GCA_036346355.1. NCBI lineage: Eukaryota > Viridiplantae > Streptophyta > Magnoliopsida > Poales > Poaceae > Rhipidocladum > Rhipidocladum racemiflorum. The sequence goes on along the minus strand of CM070577.1, from coordinate 38,694,145 downwards.
CACTTGGGGAGATAAATATCTTGAACAGATTTAGTGTGTCCTCAAGCATATCATTGCTATTGGCTATCAGGTAGAGGAAAGATGGGCAAAGAAAGCAGCTGGCTTCTCTATAGCTAAAGAAATCCCACCAACAAAAATCTTGATTATCAAGCTAGAAAAAGAACACCAAATATTTCCCTGCCTAATGGGTGTGACCTTGGTTTCATTTCCAAAGCAAAGTATAAACCACTCACCAAATGATCAGCTATGTCTATATTCAATCTCTTGGTTGTCTAGACCTGGATGAACCATAGAGGACTGCTTACATTCCCGACAGTATAGGATCCTAATCCAGTAATTAGCCGACAACAGATTACGTGCATCATCTGGTAAACAGCTCCTAAAAACATTTTTCCTAAAGCAAGCTGACAGTCCTCTACTAGTTGTTCAGCTATAACCTAATAAGTCAGGGTTGGTCCTAGTGCTACACCGCAAAATATGAATCAATCAAGCCACATGTTAAGGAAGGCGATGTGTTGTTTATCCGACACTAGCGGATCTGATGTTGTCAGCAAGATATCATCTCCAACCTTCCCCCTTGGTAGAAACAAACTTGTGCTGGGGCTTGGCACTGAAAGCCGATATTTGGTCACCGTTTGGCCTAAGGTAGAAAAGTTGTGCATATCAAAGAGAGTTGGGCCAATAGGGCCAGTTCTAAACATGAAAGCATTAAGTGTATCTGACAAAAAATAATAGGTCATGGACACGAAGAGCTCATTGGCCTATAGGTCGACTAGAGAGAGAGAGGCGGACACTACGCCATCCCCATCTGCTCCCACTGAGGCAATTTTTCTATAGCTATCCGATTATACCAGTCTCTCCGTACTTTTAATGTTGTCAGCTAGGCCCTAAAGCTATTGATCCATCCATGGATATTATACTTAGGAACATGCAAAGGAAATATAGGAATCTCATGTTCTATTATGGCTAATGGGTTCAGATTTCCTATCAGGCCTATATAATATCTATCTTCACAGTGAGGCACTGAGATGAATACCTGGTTTGGGTCCATTGATCTTGAGCTGATGAGATTAAACACTAACGCGTTGAAGTGTTGAATTTGAAGGAAAGGGAGTACAAACCGATGGTGTCTGATCTAAGAGCTTGAAAGCGTGAAAATGACAGCGGTGAATGGTGATATTTATAGATGGTAAAACCAGTGGCATTGGTGGGTAATTTTGGCTAAGATCTAAAGTGTAGTTAATGCTAAAAACCACATGTTCACATGATTTACGGTGCAGTAAGTAGTGCATTGAGAGAGAATCGTAGTAAAGCCGATGGAGGTAGAATCAAGGGTGTAGATGACAACGATGATTTTTGGAAGATTCACACAATCTCCTAAAAATAGAGGGGCATATGTTGACACTAAAATTTGGCGCTCCTAGCCGATATAGCAGATATGACCAATTTGTTAGTTGTCGCAAATTTGTAAAGATAAGGTTAAATATGGATGCAAGATTGTAGCTGGCAATCGGTTCATGTAAGAGTTTATTTTTGGAGATTGAGGCCGATATAAATTATATTTCTATAAGAATTGGAGAAGGATACAATCGGCCTAGACGCTATAAAAGGGGTCGAGGGGCAAGACTAGAAAGACACCCAACGATCAACCAAATTGCTTTACTTTTATCTACTTTCTCGTCGACTAGGAGTAGTTTTTAGATTTGTAATATTTCCTATATAATTCATTTTGATCAATAAAGCTACGCATCGCCGATTTTGATCATTGTCAACTTATATTATACCAAGCTTGCTTTTTCTTCGATCTTGTTGCGCATCGCGTTTTTCATGAAAAATCTACCTTATCAACCATCTACTCAGCTCAATCAAGCTATTCAGATTTATCATTACTTGCGATCTAATCGGCTTGGATACCTATTTAGATCAAATTATCATTCAGAAACTAATTGGCTAAAATAGTAGTTTAGATTATATATTGTCGGGACCCGAATGTGCAAATCCGGACCATCTGTATTTTCAGCACTAGTCCAGGATCACGCTAATGCACACAGTCTCAACATCGATGAATATCACAATCATACATAGCAGAATAGTAAATAAGTCTTTATTATAACAAAAGCGGTTGAGTCAACCTTATAGTTACTATTTACGATCTATTTAACCCATGTTGGCAATTTATTAATGTCCAACTAGTATTCTATAATCTAGGGTGACAAATGATTCATGGCATACAATTATTATACACAAGGTGGCATAAAACAATTAGATCGCATGGCTATTCCCAGAATTAATTAAAAACATTTTAATTAAACTAGCATGCAATAATTAAATCAACATAGTTTTTAAAAGTTGGATCAATATCCTGTTCCTGATCATGGACTTATCCCTGGGTCAAGACCTCCTTCAAATCCTTCGAGCAATTCAACGTCTACGCGAAACGGATAAATAAACAACAAATAAATAAAAACAGAGCAACTAAAGTCCAAAAATTAAATAAAATTCACCATTAAATAGAGCTCAATTTTACAAAAAAAAATTAGAAACTGGAATCACCTCAATCGGAGTTAAAACGCAAAAGTTATAGCTGTATGAAGTTTGACAATCAATTAAAAAGAATAAACCGAATTATCTTATTTATTTTTATATTGAAAAAACAAAATTATGACGTCAGCACCAAATTTGAATTTCGGCCGAATTATTTTTCTAAAGAAAAATCGATTTATTTCGTCATGCTTGCGTCATCCAGTCCATGGACTGGGTCCACGGTGGACCGAGTCCACCAGACCACGTGCCACTGACAGGTGGGTCCCGCCCGAGATGACATCATGCTGACGTCAACACGGCACGGTTCGACTCGGCTGATAGCTGGGTCCCACCGATGACGTCATCATGATGTCATCGATGACATCACGCACACGGGCATAGCCACTAACATGTGGGCCCGATGCTGACGTCACCCGTGACGTTAGCGGCAGCCATGACTCGGCCAGCGACGCCTCGGAACCTGTGCTCCACGTGGCATGCTCTGATTTGCTCATGTGCGGCGCGATCTCACTCGTTAATTCAAAATCCGACGGCTACGATCGAATCTAATCCCCACAGTGGATTCCCACGACTAGATCTGGTCCGCTCGATTTTGATCGGGCGGCTAGGAAGTAGGAATGGATGAAGCTTCCCGCACCGATGGGACTACGTGGCCTAATCTCACCCGTCCACTTCAGATCAGAAGACCGAGATTGCATCTGGTTGGTTGGGTTAAAGGGGGTGACGTGGATAGCCCCGGAGGGCGCCACGTGGAAGCATCTGGACTGCACGCTACGAATCGAACGGCTACGGTTGGATCCCACTGAGTCTACACCATGAAATCTAAGCCGTTCAACCTTGATCCCACGGCCAAGATCCGATCTAGTGCTCCACTGCCACGAGCTACGTGGCTTAATCTGCATCGTAGGATCTAGATCTAACGGCTGCAAATAGATCACTACTGGGCTATGCGAGTCAATCTGAACCGCTTAATCTAAATCGGACGGCTAGGATCTAACTAGTTCATGCCAGTACGATTCTAAGCAGCCTAATTCCGACCCTCCAGTCTAGATCCAACGGTCTAGATCCAATCTAACGCAATTAACAGGACGGCTACGTGGACGTACCTCGTGCGTCAGATCTGGATCAGACGGCAGAGAAAGCTCGAGGGCGTCGGTGATGGCGTGGCGAGGCTGGCTGGCCGGGGATGAAGACGACCACTGCAACGGCGTTTTGGGGCAGTTCCGGCGAAGTGAGTCATCGGTCAGGGTTTGTCTCGTCACGAAGATACCGAATCTGCCCTCGTTTGCGTCGGAGGACGGCGGACAATGGCGTTCCTCTCGAAGAACCGTGGCGGCGCCGCTCAACTTCGGCGAGCAATCGCGGCGGCTCGAGGGTTTCCCAGCGGACGTGGGCTAGGTCAACAGGCGCGGCGTGAAACGGCGATTCTCGGGAGGGAGTGCACGCAATAAATAGCCCCGAAGTCCGTGTCCGCGACGACGGCGGAGATGAATTGCCGCGGCGAAGAATTCGGATCGGAGACGACGATGGTCAGCCGTCCACGTGGCGCGATCGACGGCCCAGATTCGATCCGACACGGCTCGGTCCAACCAGTCACCTCAAGGCGATGTGGCGCTATCGTGGCCCTCCAACGCGATGTGATCCAACGGCTCGCCTCATGCGCGCATGTGGATGAATGCTGGTTTGGTTTGGGTGGGTTAGCGGTTTACGGGTCGGGTTTGGGCGGTGCGGTTGGACCTGTTAGGGTTTTGACCCGCTAGGGTTTTTTGGATTTTACTTTTAGCTCTTATTAATTAAAATAATTCCAGAAACCCAAATAAATCAAAAAAATAGCAAAATACTCAGAAAAATTCCAGAAAAATTCTGAAAAATACTTTGAGACATTTTGGACTCAAATAAAATATTTCCAACAAAATTTTATATGAAACTTTTAAATAATTCAATAAAGGACTTAATTCAAATTAAATCCAAATAAATGCTAGAAAAATTCAAAAATTCAAATAACTCAATAAATTGAATAAAAACACAAATTTAGGGTGTTACATATATTTTCTTACCGATTGCAAGGTTAAATTAGCTGGCACGCCCTCACCCAAATTAAACCCGGTGTTTATGTGCGTTGGAAATTGATTAATTCATCGTGATATTTTTCGGCGTCAACAATGATGCTATGGATTTTTCATGGTAAGATATGATAACTGTTAGGGTTAGCACGGCAAATAAACTGGAGATAGATTTAACGTGGAAAAACCCCTGCGGGAAAAACCACAAGAAACAATTCACTATGATGGTTCAAAGATTACATGTGCAAGGGTGTGGCTTATATAGCCAAAGAGTCCTAGTTGTAGAAGATTTGACTCCTAACAAACTACGGATAAAACCAGAAGATTTGGTATGTTAGAGATATCCGAGTTATCTCCAACAATAACTTCCCTTAACTAGATGAATCCTAATAGGATTAGGATTCCTACTAGGAGAGGGATTCCTAATGCTAATAGGAGTAGGATTCCTACTTTATTTGGAGTAAGGGAGATATATAAACCCATGAGGTGGTCATAGAGAAACCAAGCAACCAAGAAGCCACAAGCCAACACATCTATAGTAAAAGAAGCACAAGAGGATTAGATGCTAGGTTATTCTTTAGAACTACATTCTTGTATAGGAAAAGGATCCAAGAGTCCTAAAAGGTTCGAGAGGCTGTGAGAGCAACAATCCCCTGTACTCTTTTGAGCCTGTGCTTAAAGAATTTGCATTCAGCGTTGCCAAAATTTTCTCTATCGTTGTGGTTGCTTCCAAGGTTGTCAAGGCGACAAGGCGAGGCGAGGCGCCAGCCCATCGCCTGGACACCTAGGCGGGTGCCTAGGCGAGGATTAGGCGAAGGTTAGCATTTTTAGTATATCACATTATCACCAATACATATATACCTTGTATGGATGCAAATAAATAGCAGGACGATGCCAATTAAATAGATATACAAGTCTTAAACAAGTATATCACATTATCAGCCATTTATCCCTTAGCCCTCACTCGCTGACTCCCTGTAAAAGCATCAAGCCATCCATTAACACAACAGAACAGCGTCAACAACACAACCGAGCAGTCGAGTTCGAGTAGCAGAGGAGGGGAGCAAGGCGCGGAGCGGAGGGGAGCAGCACGGATGGGAGCAACGGCGCGGAACGGAGGGGAGCAGGGGCGCGGAGGGCGGCCACGGCGCAGAGCAAGGAGGGACGGCGCGGAGCCACGACCAGGCGAGGAGGTCGATGCGGAGGAGGTCGGCGCGGAGGGGAGCCACGCCCGGCGGGAGGGGAAAGAGAGGGAGGAGGAGGGCGACTTACGGATCTGCAGCCGACGGCAACGACAGAGGTGGTGGCGGGCTGGCGGCGAATGGCGGAACGTTCGCTTGTCCTCCTAAATGCCATCGACGGAGCCAACCCTAGGCGACAAAGGTATGCTCGAGCATCCTAACCCAACATATCCGCTCGGCCTCCTCCCAAATCCCAGCCCTAGGCGGCCGCCCGACCACGCCTAGCGACGCCTGAACGGCCCGGGCGACGCCTGGAACGTCCAGGCGCCCATCTTGCTCCGGCCAGGCGAGGCGACCGGCTCTGGCGAGCTCCCTCCGGCGCCGCGACACGCCTAGGCGACGCCTTGACAAGCATGGTTGCTTCAACATCGTTATTTTGATTCTTTATACGAGATTCATCCTCTTCATTCTTGAGACCGTGCACGCTCGTGCCGTATATCACAAAACTCTTTTGAGTGTAACAAAGGGTATCAGAGTGTAACAAGTGGTATTGGAGGCAAGGCTAGATTAATCAGATTTGTGAGAAGGTTGGTAAAGCATCAGGTGGCACAAAATCAAGATTGATGTCAATGATGTGAAATTAAGTAAAAAATTTGACGATGGAGAAAACTTCAGCGTATGGCAATGTGTGGTGAAGGACGTCCTTGTCCGGCAAGAGTTAATCGTTGCTCTTGAAGGGGACAAACCAGAAAGGATGTCCACTGAAGATTGGAAGGTGATGGAGCAGAAGGCTATCAGTACAATCCGTCTATGTTTCTCTGATGAGGTAAAGTACTCAGTGATCAAGGAGAATTCACCGAACAAATTATGGAAGGACTTCGAAAAATTTTATATGGAAAATTTGCAACAAATCGATGGGTGCTGAAGCGACAACTGTACAGGTTGTGCATGGAGGAAGGTACACGGTTCATTGACCATCTCAATGTCTTCAACAAGATTATCACAGTTGATTAGTGTGGATGAGAGAATTGAGGAGAACGGTAAAGTCCTCATACTAGCATCATCTCTACCACCATCATGGGAGCAATCGGTAATGAATATTATCATTGACCATCTCAATTTCAATGAGGCAGTTGCATATCTATTGGAGGCAAAATCCTTTAGAAAAAAGCCATCCGAATCTTTATCCCCAGGTGATCAAGCATTAACTGCAGTAGGTGTTACATGCAAAAGCAAGAGTTATAGGAAGAAGGCAAAAGGCAAGGACACACGTGTATGCTATCTATGTGATGAGGAAGGTCATATGATATGATAAAGGACTATATGAGTTTGAAGCAAATGAATGGTGCATGCTCAATGGAGGTAGCAAAAGATGATTCGGACGTACTTGTCGTCAGTCAACCAGGTATTTCTCATGGAGAGATATTAGATTTAAGTTGTTGCTTCCATATTTGTTTGGCAAGGGAGATGTTTGACAAAGGATCTCTATGCCCGATGCATGGAACTGTTCACTTGTCTTATTACAAGGAGTATGCAATTACTGAAGCGAGAACAGTTACATTGGAGATGTATGATGGAGCACATCACACATTGATGGGAGTTCGGTATGTTCCCGCCTTAAAAAAGAATCTAATATCTATGAGGTCGCTTGAACTCAAAGGTTGTAAGGTATCACTTCGAGGTAGAGTCATGCAAGTTACATGCAAAGGGCATGTGATCATGAAAAGTATATGGAGCAATGAAGGATACCAATTGATGGGCGAACCTAAAGGAAGGGCAACCAATGAGAGGTCTAAAAAAATCTTGATCAGGAAACTATATTATCAATGGTAGGTAATCAGATCTCAACTGCAGTTATGTGCGGAACTGCAAAGACGGTTGCAAAATCTAATAGACGTAAAGGCAAATGTGCGAGTTGTTGGAAGAAGCACTATTAGAGGAATGTACATCACAATCGATTCTTTTTCATTATCACAGTCGGTTTTTGTGGAGATAGAAATTCTTTAGACAGTGATGAGGAGGCGCTATCACAGTCGGTTTTTGCCCGAATGTGATAAACGGTCATCGTAATCGGTTCTAGCTCAGAACCGATTGTGATGACCCCCTTATTATAATCAGTTATGAGATAGAACTGATTGTGATGGCCTCATTTGATTGTGATGAGGGGTCATCATAATCGGTTCTGAGCCCGATTGTGACGAGGGGTTATCACAATCGGTTCTGAGCATGATTGTGATGAGGGGTCATCATAATCGGTTCGCGCTCCTCATTTGATGTTATAGATTACAGTACATTCACAATACATAATATTGTAAACCAGTTAAGTCTGCTTTCATGTAATTTTAGCTTTATCTACTTTCATGTAAACCAGTTCAATAACAATATTAGCATGAAACCAGTTCTAAGTCTACTTTCATGTAATCCTTAGGAAATGTGTCAACAATGATAAAAGAAGTCAACAAGTTATCTTTTCTCTCCAATAAAACCATATTAGTAGCAAGTTCAGGGGAGCAAAATTCCCAACCATCACAAATGCAAATAGCCATATGAGCAAGATATTGCTTCGCAGCTTCAGCCTCACTGAGGTTCAGACTTGCATTAGATACCCACTTTAGAAATATGCAAGATCTCACAGTAATCAGATATGCCATGCTGGTTGCACCAAACAATTTAGTATAGATTTATCTAATCAGACCAATTCAGAACTCTACATGATTACTCAATTTATCAATCGAAGAAATTACAACTAGCACTAAAACGGAAATTTATAGTTCCTCTAGAGCTTTAGAGTAGACAGTCCTAATGCTCATATTCCTGCTATACATGCAGGAGGTGAACCATTGAAATTGAACTCCCTCAATTATCAGTATTTTAAAAATACGATAATTACATGGACCTTTCTTAGGGAAAAATAAACAGAAAGGTGGTTTATCTTGAAATATCTGAAGCACCAACTTTACCTTGTTCTTTAATCCCACTGATACTAATCTGATTTAGTGAGATTTACAATAGCAATAAACTTAAGATCAGATATCAAGATGGATATTCCTAACTAGAAATTCAGCAAATCAAACAAATTGCAAGATAGTGAAAAGCATGTTTAGAGTTTAGACATACCTCGTTCGTTGAACTTTTTCAATGTAGGGCCTACAAGCAGAATAGAAGCAGCTTCCAAGTGTGCCATCTCAAGAAATGGATTCTCCTTGACACATAAATGCTGCAGGCAGTTTAATATAGCCACCAATTCAAGAATACCGTGGTTGTTATTACTTATCAGTTTCCATTAGTGAATTACCTAATATGTGTACTGTACAAGTATACATATTTCGTCCTTTGTTAAGCACCAATAGAAAGTTGCAGTCTTCATGAGTTCATAGATATAAACATCTCATTATTTAACAGAAGGACTAATAGCCTGAAGGCCATCATCTAAGATATTTCAATACTTGTAGAAATAGCCTAGTTCAATAACGAAATAAGCAATGTGGAAATCCCTTGAAAGTTGATATTTTGTTTCTGTTGGCTGCTAGCACCTATACAAAAAGCAAAGCAAGTTAAGATCTAACTGGAATATTTGATCATGTAATTATGTTTAATTCAAACACAGTCAGCATACTCACTTGAAGTCGAGGCTAACTAGCCATACACAGTGACTTCAACCTATTTTGCGCAATAGAAGAGAACTGATGCAGCAAGAGATATAAGAGGAAGAGATTTAGCTTTGTCAAACAAGTAAAAGATAAACTGCTAAGACTAAGTTGGCAACATAAGCATACCTCCAAGTTTAGAGATATAAGAGGAGCCCGGTGAGAATTCTGCAGCACAAAAGCATGTGTCAGACCAGTGAAAGAAAAAAATACATGGATCAGTTTAGATATCCCAGAAGATTCGGGATGAACTACAAAAACACATTCCACAATAATAAAATAAGTAATAAAAATTCTTGGACCATCTGCTATTCAAGAGTTGCGTTGATACCATGAGTTGAACTAATATCTGCGAGAAGATAAAGCTAATGTACACCACTTGTTGTAAGCAACCAGATATTCATTAAGCAGTTGCACTCTATATCAGCACAAATCATTAAAAATAAAATGCTCTACAACAAATAACATATAAACATTTTGAAACAATGTTACCTATGAATGGATGATGAGGAAATTACTCAATAGCAATAAGATAGGGCATTATGCTCACAGTGTCAGGATCTTGAATAAGCAAAACATCTAGGCTGTGTTATCCCGTCCAAGTTGACACAACATAATCATGGGGTCAGCTCCAACATCGCCATGTTTAGAAGGAGACAAACAAAGCCAGGACTAGACTCTACAGTTACAATCAATAGAACATGTTAAGACTGAAAACTCTCGCTCAAACCATACCAAGCAAAGCAACATTGGAGTACTCCAATTGTACACTTTTACACATATTACGTGGAACATTGCAGAAAGATCTGGGTTCGCTTGCTCACAACAAAGAACATAAAAGCTTATGGCAGAGAAAATCTACACCCTTTTGCAGCACCAATACAGTGACTGGTTTTTGCCAGCCGCCAGCACAAAGTGAAAGATTCGGATTTGATCACTAACAGTAAAGAATGGAACAAAATAGGGCACATCCTTTTTCTCAAGGAAAAGATTTGGGAAATTGATCCAAAAAAGGAATGGGGGGACGCTAAGGCGGGGGCGGGGGCAACTGGCGCCCGTCCTGGCAGCGGTGCAGGATGGGCAGGGTAGGCCTGAAGAAGCACCGCTGCTGCCTTTCTTCCCCCGTGAAGGAGCGTCGCCGCCTAGGTGGAAGCGTAAGAGGGGGCAGCAAGTAGAGGAAGAAGACTTAGAAGAGGGACATTCTGATCCAAGCACGGAAGGGGAAGATGAGATGGAGGTCGATGATGAGGGGGATGAGGAGATGGTGGTCGATGATGACGATGTTGATGACTATGGTGAAGATCCCACGGATCTTGAAGAGGGTGGAGAAGGAGGAGAAGATGACACTACTAATACTGATAACGATTTGATGGATGATTATTGATTATGCAGTTATGCCTAGATGAGAGAGGGTTTGAGATGCAAAACTATGTTATTTTGTTAACTATGTTATGTCATTGTGGTCATGTGGCGCAAAACTACATTATTTTGTGAACTATGTTATGTATTAGGACTTGGTGGTGTCAACTTGTCAACTATTTTAATGTCTTGTTATGTTGCAATTTGGTTGTTTTTATTCGCCTTACATACATGTCTAAATAGTCGCCTCGCCTCGCGCCTTAACTTTTTAAAAGATAAAAAGGTCCTGGCACGCCGCGGACGCCTTACCGTCGTGACAACCATGATCTACACTCCCCTCTGCTCATGAACAAGAAGAGGCATAGGGGTGGGAGCGCTTTGGTGAGAGAAGGCGCGGCTGGAGGAAGAGACGTCAATGGAGGCAGCCGAGGGCTAGGGTTCAGTCGTGGGATGGGATGCGAGCAGAGGTGCGAACCGTGGGACTTGAGCGTGTGCACGATTGTGCGAGCCAGCAGCAGCCAGGTAGTTTTTATTTCTAGAATGGCTCATCAGTGTCAGTTCTTCTAAAGAACCGATTGCATTGAAAGTTTTATTTATGTCGGTTCTTTGTAAGAACCGATTGCACTGCTACCATTGCTATTTGTGTCGGTTCTTTGTAAGAACCGATTGCATTGCTACCATTGCTATTTGTGTTGGTTCTTACAAAGAACTAATTGTGATAGCCATGCACATCACAATCGGTTGTAATGTCAGAACCGATTGTAATGTGCACGTGTACATCACAATCAGTTCTTTGTAAGAACCAATTGTGATGGGCACATCATAGGAACTGATTGTGATGTACATGACATATCACAATCGGTTCTCATTTTAGAACCGATTGTAATGTGTCTAATGCTACATCACAATAGTTTCTAACATGAGAACCGATTGTGATGTTTCTCGCCAATTCTTAACACCCTCGCCAAATCATCTATCACAATCGTTTTTTTCCTGAAAAGTAAGGAATCGATCTAGATGAAGCGATAGTATTGCACCATTCTGTAGTAGTGAAGGAAGACGTGGCGGACGAACCACGAGTACCAACAAACAATTGGAGCTCGGAGGAGTTACAAACATATGGCATGGAGGGCTATAGGAAGGAGGTATGGTTAACCAAACTATACAATAAAGGGATCTCAGGTAGAGGGTTCGGGAGGCCAAGCCTGAACACCAACACGCACATTGCAGTGATGTGCATAAGCCCTGTGTTGAGGGAACTCCCAAGGTGGCAAGAAAAAGAAAAAAAAAATGCGGTGCCGATTTGGAGCGATTTCTTAGAGGAGCATGGTGACTTCAATGGATTAGAGTCAAGGTTAAGATTGTTAAATATGATGACTCATATCTAGTCTTTTAGAATTTGAAAATATGTGCTAAATAAATCCTAATAGGATTAGGATTGGGATTCTTAATAGGAGAGAGATTTCTAATCCTAATAGACGTATGATGACTTCTTCTACTTCAGATCGTCACATGTGGACGAATGGTCAGCACAACTCCACTAGAACAATTCTGCAATCTGCGCTTTGTGCTGCACCACCAATGCACTGTAGGCAGACTTCACGGTGTAGACGCCATGTTTGTGAAGACCCATGCATCAAAACCTTCTGAATTGCTATTGCTCAGTGGAATATTCAGTATGGCATCAGCATCTAAAGAGATAAAAAAAACATCTCTAATTACCTCAGTTCCCACGACTTAACCATCGGATCAATCAGATCACACACCCCCAGTTCACCCCTCTAATTAACCTATTTATTTCAAATCATATTTCATGCCAAAATTAAATAATCCTAATTGTGTCTAGTGTGTGTGTGTGTGTATCCCAAAATTCAAATCTGCAAAATCAAAATTATCAAAATGCTTGAAACACTCTAGCAAATAAAAACCGTCGGTTTTATTCAGCTTTGACCTAGTCTATCCACCAAACACTAGGCTGGTATAATGCTTAGAAAGATGCCTTTAAATTTGTCCTGAGCTATTGCGACTCGGTGTCAATGACAAACGTTGCTTTTGCCAAGTCCGGATTCGTTTAACATGTTCATCGACATCGCCTCTCAAACTTCTGGACCTATTCCTTCTAGATTTTCGTCTTTCTATACAAATGAAGCTAAACGATAATACAGTTAGCAAAAAAAAATTAGTCGCGTGTTCAGGTTTGTCCATAATCATTAAAACTAAATGAACGGAGCTGGAACCTACGAGGCTACACCCATCTGTTAGTGGTGATCTCGGCTAAAGCTAACTACCTTCAAGATTTTCGGATCTGAGACAACCACACTCACGTACGCGTGATCGGGAGCGCTTCAACTAACTTTGGTTCGGTCCTGTCAGCCAGCGCCAAATAAAAAAGAGGGGAGATCAACACTCAAAAATGCGATCGATTTTTGAGTTCAATTTTCTCCCTACTACACTCTGTCCGATCCGGTTTTCTTGGCGCTAAGGTTGGCGAAGATCATCTACCATCACCGTGAGGATCACGGTGCATCTCTCACTGCTTCTTCCTCACCGATGCATCAAGAACTGAACTAATGGCTTCATCCACTTCATCGGGTTAGTATCTAATGTTTGATTTCCGCATTAGTTTGTGATCATGACTTAGGCTAGATCAAGTCTTTGCCCTTAGCAATCCTAACATTTGGTATCAGAGCGGCTAGTCTAAATCATGTTCCTTTTTTAAGCCCGAATTAGTTCTTGTGTGTCGGTTTAGCTCTTATTTTGGCTCGGTTTAGTCTTGATTTAGCTCGGATTATGGCTAATTAGAATCGTTTTAGCAATTTAGAAAGATGGGATGAGTCAAATCCGAACCCTAGCCCCAAATCCCCATCAAATCCGAACCTTAAACTCCCAAATTTTTCACCCAAAATCCCGAAACCCTAAAACCAAATCCCCAAATCAATCAAGAACCCTAGCGTTTTCGGGATTTTGGGCTTACCTTCCAAGCGTTTCATCTTCGGCTCACCGCGCGCGTGTCGTCGCGGCATCCCTCGCTCGCGCCGCCTAGCGTGCGTCGTCCCGCCACCTCGCCTCGCCGCGTGCGCACCGCCGCTCCGCTCGGGTATTCCCCGTCTCACCGCGTGCGTCGTCCCGCTGCTCCGCTCGCGTCTGCGTGTGCATGTTTTTCGGGCGAGGAAGCCGAATGGCCCTAGGTTTAGGGTTTCAGTCGCGTTAGAGTATCTCCAGCAAGGGCCCCTAAAACAGGGTCCCTATTTTGGATTTAGGGACTCTCTCTATTTTTTGGGGCTCTGTTTTCAGAGCACAAGTCCAGCAACAGCTCCTAAATCTCAGCCCCTATTTTACTTTTTCTCCTATTTTGACATATCCGCTATGTATAATCTTCATTTGACACCACTAAAATTCAATCAAAAATATTTGTAATACATAAAACATAAGCATATTAACATTTACAATTTAAAAACATGATATTTCAAATTTAAAATTAAAATTTTCAAAACATGATAAAAATTTCGAAGCCTCTCATGTATTTCCCTATCTTCAATAATAGGGGTTGTACTCGTGTCCCTAGGAATTGGGGCTAAGGCTGAACCCAAAGATGACCTAAAAAATTAGGCCTCTATGAGCCTTGAATAGTGTGGCCTGTATTTAATTTAGGCCTTTATATTGGGTCTATTTCCAACCATGGCCTGAACTCTCCTTCACACATAGCACACGCGAGGACGGCCTCTCCATTTAGGGATGAATCCCTCCGGCCTTTTCAATAGAGACGCACATAGCACACCCCATTGGGATGACTACAGGCCTAAATAGACCTTTAAATATCCAAAAAAGCTATTTTAGAGGCCATCCTTGGAGAGAGTTTAAGGAGTCAAATTTAGAGGCCTCCTAATTTTAGTGGTTTGAGTTGGGGCCTCCTGGGAATAGGGGCTGAGGAGGCAAATTTAGGGGCCTCCTAAATTTAGGGGCTTGAGTTGGGGCTTTGCTGGACCTGTTTTTTTAATACAATCCCTATTTTATGGTTTAGGGGCTGGTTTAGGGGCTCTGCTGGAGATGCTCTTACCCGTTTGTTCCATCCTGCGCGATCCGAGTCGTCGCGGTTGGCATTCCGCCTTGCGCGGACAAAACGCATCGCGTGGGCCATGTTCGCGCGCAAGTGGGCCGCGGCCCCTGCTGGGCCGTTGGATGGGTTTGGGCTGCGCGCGTGGGCTGGCTGGCTGCTGGGCCGTGTGATCAGTTGCGCTAGCCGGCTGGTCTCTGGGCTGAGAGCGCTTGCTTGAACTAGGCCGACTGTTGTTTTGGGCCACAAGGTTTTTACCTTTTGGAGATAATTCCAGCCTAATACACTTAATTACCTTATGTCATTTGATTTCAGCAATGAGTACTGTTGACGATTAATTTCCTGGGTATTGTTATTCTGATTAATTTTGTGATTAATATTCCGAACATTAATATTCAAATTACTTTTATGGTTAATTTTGGATATGTTAATTAATATGACAATTGATTCTATATTATGATTATTTCTGAATATTGTTTCTAATTAAAATTGAACCAATGGAAAATTTTGATTAGAGATTATTATTTAATGTTGAAAATTTAGATTATGTCATGACCATGATCATATACTGACCAAAGTTGTTTATGAACATGTGTCACCCATAAGATAATTTAGTTCTTTTTCGTTTCTGCCCAACGGTGATGCGAGTTAGAACTATTAATTTTTCTATCATTAGCATGTTATTAATCAGACCAACGTAGGATTAATTTCATGCAAGACGTTTATTTTTCTAATGTTTACTGATTATATTTTGTTTTTGATTCAGCCATGAACAACACTAACATTGCCGCTTATTTGAACAGCATTAAGCAGATAACTAGGACAAACTTTCCCTCTTGGAAGGAAAGGATTCAGATTGTCCTTGGAGTCATGGACTTGAACATGCATTACATGAGGATGCTCTCGTAGCTCCTTCCGCTGATGATGAGAGTTTCATTGAGAAAAAGAAACTCTATGACTTGACGGCAGAAAAGTGGGAGCGGTCCAACCGCATGTCCCTAATGGATTTTCAAGAGCACGATATCGGTTGGGATAAGAGGAGCAATCCCTGAGTCCAACAATGCTAAGCAGTACTTGGCCTCAGTCGAGGATCAATTCAAGGGCTCCTCAAAAGTATATTATCGGTGTTTTGTGCACCGGCAATACGAATTTTTGGTTAGTGGGGGTCGCGCGTTCCCTCTCCCCGAATGGTCGACTCAAGGAGCCAAAGGTATATACTGGTTTGGGCTGAATGTCCCTACTCCAGTTCGTGCGGTGGATGTATATTTCTTCTGGGAGCAAGTAGATGTGGGGTGTTACAAGCGAGGAAGTGTCTCTCGTATTCGCCCGACCGGCCTCTAGTTTGATCGATCGGTCGTCCTCTCCCCTTTCGGGGTCCTGCCTTTCCTTATAATGGCGGAAGAGGTAGGTTACATGGGAGTTTGGAAGGAAAAGGAAGGGGTACTATACGCCTTGGAGTCTGGCCTTCTGTCTTGTTGCTTGCCAGGCCCCCCGTTTCCTCACGATCCGGGTTGGTAGGCTCGCCTGAGGGGGTCGGTGACACCCCTAGTCAGAGAGGTGACGCACTGCTTCGTTCGTCCGTCTGGCTCTTGCGTCATCACGTTTGACTTGGTGCTCCCTCGGGAGGGAGCGTTCCACCCTGCTGCGTGCTGGGGTGATGGGACCGGTGCCTGAATTTTTGGTGGGTCTTCTGATGTCCTCGGGAAGGGGCCGCCTGCTCTGGTATGGACGTCAGAGGTCGTCGCGTCCGTCGAGCAGTTGGCCGAACGCAGGCTGGGGACTCGGTGTCCCGACTGCTGGAGAAGCTGACCCTAGTTGGGTCGGATTAACGGGCGTCCTGACCAAGCGGGGTTGGGACAAGCCGAGCGCTCCGACCCGAGGGGTCGGAGCCACCCGAGTGCTCGGACTGAGGGGTCGGAGCGCTCAAGGCCTGGCCCAAGTTGGGGCTAGGTCGCTTTCGGGGCCCATGGGCCCTTTGTGGGAGTTGGCCTCTTAAGAGACAACCCGCTCATTGTTTCGGGCTGCTGGGGGTACCCATGGTACGTATACTCGTCAGTAGCCCCCGAGCGCGTCACACCAGAGGCGGTCGGGGGTTTTCTTGCCACGCCGTCTGGTCGGATGGCGTCCGTCGGTCCATCTGGGTGCACGCAAGCGCACCCGGTGGGTGTAGCCCCTGAGCCCCCGAGTAGGTCGGAGAGCCGGTCGGGGGGTAACCCTGCTGATGTAGACCCGACTGAGAGCGTGCGGGGCATTCCCAGCCGGTCTTCTTGGCCCGGTCTTGTGGCGCTCCCCGGTGTAGCCTTGAGCCCCCGAGTGGGTCGGAGAGCCGGTCGGGGGGTTACCCGGCTGATGTAGGCCCGACTGAGAGCGTGCGTGTAACAGCCCCAAATTTAAGTACGAGTAATATTGTGCATGGCATGCTCATAATCATTCATGTTAACGGCACAATTAACACCTAATTAGGGTCATATAAATGCTAGCATCATTTTTTGTTAGATGAGTACGAATTTATAAGGTCCTTGAAACCTAAAAACTGCTACTTATTGAACCATGCCTCAATTCCATCTTAGGCAATGACATATGGACCCCACTAGTAACTGAGAGAATAAAATTCTGCACACCTAACCTACTTTTTCCACCTTACTTACCCCATACCCACTCCCTTACCTCTCTATGTCATGTGGGACCTAGCCCCACATGTAAGCAATGGTTGGGCAGCCATATAAAAGGGTTCCTTCCCCTTGGGTTCTCCTCCACACCCCCATTTTCAGCTCACCTCATTTCAGAAAATAGCAAAAGGGAGGAGAGCAACCACCCTCATTTACCCTTCCATTCATCCCCATAAAAACCATCCAAGGTTTTAGCTTGAGCTTGTGCATGCTATACCATTGGATTCTCCTCATCAAGAGCTTCGATTCCATCCAATTGGATCCTTGAGGCACCAAGATTTGGGTGAGTTCTAATCATTCCTTTGCTTTCCTTTTTCTGAAATTTTGTCACCTTGAGCTCATTCCATTTCCCTCCATGAAAATCATCTCCAAGTGGAGGAGCGGATCGTGCATGTCGAGTTGCTATCTTAAGAAGGATAAGGAGAAGACATTGTAGACCTTAGGAGGAGAAGGTGTCATCTCCAAGAGCTAGGAGGAAAAAGTTGATACCGGGAGAACCAACGGAGATTACAACCCCGACGCCATTCTTGATCTCTTCGTCGAACCAACCTTCCACCGAGTGCAAGAGTATCCCCATAGTGGTAAGGCTATACCCAAGTTGTCGTTTTTGAAGTATAGGAGCACATGCACCCACACCTATTTTCGGACAGATCAGCCCAACCCGGATACTCCGGGGTTAATCCGGATATTCCGGACTGTAACACCCCAAAATTTTGCTTTTCTTAAATTCATTTGTGATTTGGCACTTTGGTGAATTTTTGGAATTTTCTGGAATTTATTTGGATTTATTTGGAATTTATTTGAATTTATTCCATTTTGAAATAATTAAAGAATTAAATTTTGCAAATAAAATTTTGTTGGAAATATTTTATTTGAGTCCCAAATACCCTAAAATATTTTCCCATTTTTCGAATTTTTAAAGTCTTTTGCTATTTTTAATGAATTAAATGAATTACTGGAAATTATTTTAAATATTAAATCGCTGGAAAATCGAGTCGGGTCAAGTACTGTTCATCCGACCGAGTCGAACCCGAGTCGGACTCGAGTCCGACCCGAGCCACGTGACTCGACCGAACCAACTCCAAAACCTAATCGATCCCAACCGTTGGATCAAGATCCAACAAATGATTTCCGTCAGACGCTTCGATCGGATCCGCCCGGATCCGATCCCAGCTACAAGATCGTGGCCGCCGATCGTGCCACGTGGACGGCCGTCCGTCGTCGTCTCCGCCTCGAAGTCCGAAGCCGACTCGCCGCG
Source organism: Rhipidocladum racemiflorum (assembly GCA_036346355.1). Lineage (NCBI taxonomy): Eukaryota > Viridiplantae > Streptophyta > Magnoliopsida > Poales > Poaceae > Rhipidocladum > Rhipidocladum racemiflorum. The sequence goes on along the minus strand of CM070577.1, from coordinate 38,675,370 downwards.
CTGGCGCCGCCGTGGGAACTAGGTTTCCGTTTTAGCGCGAAGCCGAGGCTATTTAATGCCCGGATCACACCGAAGATCGCCTTAACCTTGCGCAGCCGCTGTTCTAGCCGTCGCCGCCGCAGCGTTCTCGACGCTACGCAATCGCCGCTGGAGTCGTAGCACCCTCCGCCGCGGTTCGCTTTGATTCCGCCGCCGCCGCCCCCCCGCCGCTTATTGACCCAGATCCGGACTCACCGCGACGAGACGCACCCGAAGGACCTCTCACCTCGCCGGAGGAGGCCGCAACGCCGCGTTCGTCGCCGTCCTCAGCCTCGGCCGGCCAACCGCCAGACGCCATCGCCGTCGCTCGAAGCTTCTCAGCCGTCCGATCAAGATCCAACGTCCCAGATCACGCCACGTCATCTCACGGTGAGATTCCGTCCAAAACCACTAGATCCAATCTTGACCGTCCGATCTAGATCCAATGGTCCAGATCAACCGCGTTCACCCCAAACGCGTGAGTCCAGATCCAATCTGGACTGTTGATTTTCAAACCAACGGCCGAGATTGCGCCACGTGTCCGAAGGTGACCGCCGCGTCAAGACTGGCCCACGCCGCGAAGCGCAGGACGCTGACACGCGGGGCCCGCATGTCAGCGGCCCGGCCAAACCGCACCATGACATCACGCTGACGTCATGGCGGTAGTATCCCGTCTGTCCCAAGCGACCCTTCCTCGATAAGGTCGTGGGCGGCCGCCCTGACGGACGCGCTGTCGGGGCTTCAGGCCACCCTAGCTGCCCAAGCTGAGGCGGCCGCCGCGTGGGAGGCGGAGACAACAGCCTGCGGGTTCGGGTCAGGATAGCTGAGGAAACGCTCGCCACGACGCGCCAGGATCTCCTCTCCGTGCTTCGCCCGGCCTTAGAGAGCTTGGCGAAGTGCCTGGAGTCACTAGGGGTGTGCCTGGAGGAGCCCTTGGAGCGTACTACGGAGCAGTATGCCTTTGGTCTCGTCCGGGCGTCCGAGGCGCTGACCGCAATGCCCCGCGCCCTTTGCGAGTGTTCAGCTCGTGAGGGGCGAGACGTCGCGATCGTGGTCGTGGAGCACGTGCTGACTCGTTGCGCTAACCGCGACGCCTCTTTTGACCTGATGGCAACTATCGCCGGGTCCAGAGGGGATGCGGGCCGCGCGCGAGCGAGCGTCCGTGTGGCGGCGGAGCGGCTGTGCGCGGACCCTGTAGGCACGTCCATCGACAGCAGCGAGGACTCCGACGATGGCGCCTAGGGCTTGGAGCCTTTCGAGCGCGTTACTAGCGCGGCCCTTCGCCTTCTTTTGTTCCTGCATTTTGGTTTTAGTTGTAACTGTAACAGGACGAAGTGTTACTTATCTTAATGAGCAGGGTCGGCCTGTCGTCCCCATTTTGGCTCTGCTCTTGTCTTTAGTGAATGCTTCGATCGTCATCCCCGGTCGCTGGGTACCTCGCGAGTTGCCCAAGCGCAAGTTGACGTCACCGTCGTTGCCTCCCTTCCTGACGGCTCCGCGCGACATCGCCGGTCACAAAATTGCTGGGTACTGGTGGTCAGGTGCGAAGGTCGGCAAGCCCGAGGTCCCAGCCCGGGCCGTTCTTCGAACAAACGCCAGGTGAGTAGCGTTGCGGGATGCCCTCCGATGAAGGAGGAGATTGTATTAGAGGGTTTCACTTTTAGCGAAAAGACGGCTTCAGCGAGTGACGCGCCGGAGTTTTGCGTGCTCCCCGCTGTGGGGAGCGAGGTATTGAACTAAGCTAGATGCTTGGGCATGAAGGGTTCCGCCGAGTGTGCATGGGAACGGAGTGTTCGCGACCTCGACCGTGAAATCCTTCCCTTGGGCGTCCCCCTCTTCCATGAGGCATCACTTGGCAACCGTAGCCGCTGGGGTGTAGGCCGTAGTGCTTAGGTCATGGCGGGCTGCCACTGGGGAGGAACTGATGGTCGACTGTGTCATCGATCCACGCACGTGTGCGAACCTGCTGCCGATCTTGCGCTTGCACGAGATAGGAATGTTCCCGACCAACCTCGAATCGCCCCGCAGGGGCACTTCCTTCTTCCGCAAAGCGCTACTTCATGACCGTAGCCGCTGGGGCATAGGCCGTAGCACTCGGGTCGAGAGGGTTACCACGAGGGGGAGTCCGACGGTTACTCGGGTCACCGACCCACGCAAGGGGCGAGGAAGGGCAGCAGATGCTCCTTAGTACGAGGAATTTATGTGATGAACCTTTTAGGAGGTCGAAAGCCGCTTTGGCCGGCCGGGCCGATCTAAGTGCTATTTGCGTTTTTTCGACGCAATGAGCAACTGACGACCGGAACCGTGGGGGTTACCCGGGCGCGGGTTGCCGTGTTCATCGCCCCTGGGGGGAACGCAAACAGAGCTTAGGCTTAGACCGCTCACCCCGCGAGAAAGGAAAGCGTCTGACCGGCGGACGGTCGCCCCACTCGAGCGCACCCTTCTTCCGCAGAGTGCTACCTCGCAACCGTAGCCGCTGGGGCGTAGGCCGTAGCATTTTGGGTCAAAAGGATGGCCGCGAGGGGGGAACCCAAAGGGCCGGTCGGACCGCTGATCTGGGCGAGCGTGTGAGCAAAGCGTTTACCCACGCCTGCAAGGGGAAGGGGCGGTTTCGATCGACCGAAAGGAGCGTTTTCAACTGATCGAGTGGTTTTGACCCGTGTAGGCGTGAGTAGCCCCCGAGTGGTGCGTGGGGACTGGGTTGCAGTCGCTACGCGCCGCTTTGAACTTGGAGGCTGGGTAGCTAAGCGTAACGGAATGGAAGAAGTTTAAGGGATAGGATCGCCTTAACTCTTTCGATGCCCGTGCTTCGGTTGGAATTGGTGCAGGGTGCTTCGGCTTCTGGTCCTTATATTTAGTTGAGCCTCTTCGTTTTCCACGTCTTGGGGTACAAAAGAAGGCGCCGGATGCATTAGCGATGCAGGCTCCTTCATCCTTTCTTCTCGTTGTCTCGAGTAGTCTTCTTCTTCTGCCTCTTGATGGCCGATCGCCTACCACTCGGCCTGCCACCTACCTTCGACCATAAGGAGGCATGGCGGCAGATTGTAGCGGATGTGGAGGAAGTCTAGGTTAGGCGGGATATGGAGCGGGTCGACGTGCTCATCCGGGCTGTCCCCTGCCTGCGGGAGACGAGGGAGGCCTTGGTTGAGGCGGTCGTCCATAGGCGGCACGAACTGGGCGGCTGGGGGGTGATGGCGCGGGACCCTTCGCTCCCCCCACTGTAAATACTCTTGATGAAATAAAAGCTTTCTTTTTGTTGAGAAGAGTGCCTGCTGTACTTCTTGTTTTTGCCTTTCTCGATTGCGAACTCTCATTCAACGACCGTAGCCTTTTAGGGACCGCGGTGGTCAGGCGTGAGTCGGCAGGAGAGGTCGAATCGTGAATTCAAGTACAGGCAGGTGTTTTACACGGACGATAGAAATTTTGAAGGATAAAACTTCCTTAGCTTCTCTATATTCCACGCGTTGGGGAGGACGTTGCCCTCGACATCCTTCAGGCGAAAGGTGCCAGGTCAGAGGATATCCACGACGGTGAAGGGGCCCTCCCACGGTGGTGCGAGCTTGTGTCTTTCTTTGCTGGACTGGACTTGGCGCAGAACCAGATCTCCGATATTGAACGACCGGTCGCGGACTTGGCGATTGTGGTATCGTCGTAGGGCCTGCTGGTACTTGGCTGATCGCAAAACGGCGACGTCGTGTGTTTCGTCGAGCTGGTTGATGGCATCTTGTTGTGCTTCAAGCCCCTGTGTCTCGTCATAGGCTTGAAGTCTCGGGGCGTCGTATTCCAGGTCGGTTGGGAGGACAGCCTTCGCCCCGAACACCATGAAGAATAGCGTGAACCCGGTCGACCGGGTCGGCGTGGTTCGCAGGCTCTAGAGGACAGAGGGCAACTCGGTCGCCCATCGCCCCGCCAATTTCTTCAGTCGACTGAAGATCCGTGGCTTGAGTCCCCAGAGGATCATGCCGTTGGCCCGCTCCGCTTGGCAGTTGGCACGGGGATGCGCCACTGCCGCCCAGTCGACGCGGATGTTAAAGTCGTCCCAAAACTCGAGGAACTCCTTCCCCATGAATTGCGTCCCGTTGTCGTTGATGATGGAGTTCGGGACTCCGAACCGGTAGACGATGTCGCGAAAGAAGTTCGCTGCTTGCGCTGAGGTGACGGTTGCGAGCGGCTTGGCCTCTACCCACTTGGTGAACTTATCCACCACGACGAGCAGGTGAGTGAATCCCCCGGGCGCTTTTCTGAAGGGCCCGACCAGATCGAGTCCCCATACCGCGAACGGCCACGTGATAGGGATCGTCTGTAAGGCTTGTGCCGGAAGGTGGGTCTGCCGGGCGAAGAACTGGCATCCCTCACAGGTGTGGACGATCTGCTCGGCGTCGGCCACGGCGGTCGGCCAGTAGAAACCTTGTCGGTAGGCTTTCCCTACTAAGGACCGGGGCGCGGCATGGTGACCGCAGATCCCACCATGGACGTCGAGCAGCAGCTGCCTCCCTTGGTCAGTCGGGACGCACCTTTGGAGGATTCCGAAGGGGCTTCCCTTGTACAAATCCTTCTCAACTAGGACGAAGGATTTGGCCCGCCATGCGAGGCGTCGAGCCTCGGTCGGGTCGGTGGGGAGTGCCCCGTCGGTTAATCTGTCAATGAAGGGCCGCCTCCAGTCGGAGTCAGTCACGAGCACACTTCGGTCCGACCCAGGTCGGTCCGCCCCCGACAGAGCGTCGGTCGGGGCGACCGCTTTTAGGGGGTCGAATGTGGTCTCACCGGTTAAGTCCAACCGGATGGACGGCTTGTGTAGATCAGAAACGAAGATCCGGGGGGGACCGGGCCTTTGCTGGAGACAAGACTGGCAAGGGAGTCAACCTCACCATTGTAGCGTCTATAGCTGTGGTGGAGCTCGAAACCTTTGAATCTCTCCTCGAGCTTGCGTACCTCCAAGCAGTAGGCCGCCATACGGGCGTCGCGAGGCTCTGTGGCCTTCATTACTTGGTCGACAACAAGGAGTCTTCGTGTACGTAGAGTCGCCGGGCGCCAAGGTCAGCGGCGATCTGAAGGCCGTTGACGAGGGCCTCGTACTCGGCGACGTTGTTGGTGGCATCGAAGAGCAGTCGGATAGCGTACTGGAGCTTGTTGCTGAGCAGGGAGATGATGACGACTCCAGCACCTGCTCCGTTCTTGGTGTAGGACCCGTCGAAGTACATTGTCCAGTACTCAGGGTCTTCGAGCGCCGGTGGAGTCTGAGCCTCGGTCCACTCGGCTACAAAATCGGCTAGGGCCTGTGACTTAATCGCCATCCTAGGGACGAATGATACGTCAAGGCCGTTGAGCTCAAGTGCCCACTTAGCAATCCTTCTGGTGGCTTCGCGGTTGTGAACGATCTCCCCGAGTGGAGATGAGGTCACCACCGACACGGGGTGCTGGTCAAAGTAATGTGCGAGCTTCCTCTTTGCGATGAGCACCGCGTAGAGTAACTTCTGCACCTGCGGGTACCAAACCTTGGTTTCAGATAGTACCTAGCTGATGAAGTAGACCGGGCACTGCACCTTGAACATGCGGTCCTCCTCTACTCGCTCTACAACGAGTGTTGCGCTGACGACCTGGGTTGTGGCGGCAATATAGAGGAGCAGAGGCTCCCCCGGTGTCGGGGCGACCAATACCGGGGGTGAAGTCAGGAGCGCCTTCAGTCGGCTGAGGGCTTCCTGCGCTTCTTGCGTCCAGCTAAAGCGGTCGGATTTCTTCAGCAGCTTGTAGAGCAGCATCCCGCGCTCGCCCAGTCGAGACACTAAGCGACTCAGAGCTGCGAGACACCCTGTTAGCCTCTGGACTCCCTTTAGATTGCTGATCGGCCCCATCCTCATGATAGGGAAGATCTTCTTCCGATTGGCTTCGATGCCGCGCTCGGAGACGATGAAGCCGAGTAGCTTCCCTTTTGGGACCCTGAAAGCACATTTCTCGGGATTGAGCTTTATGCGGAACCGCCGAATGTTCGCAAAAGTCTCTTCTAGGTCGGTGATGAGGTCGTCGGCCTTCCTAGTCTTGACGACGATGTCGTCGACGTATGCCTCGATGTTACAGCCTATTTGGTCGAAAAAACACGTCTGCATACACCGCTGATATGTAGCACCCGCATTTTTCAGACCAAACGGCATTGTGACGTAGCAAAACGAACCATGGGGGGTAATGAAAGAGGTCGCGAGCTGGTCGGACTCTTTCATCGCGATCTGGTGGTAGCCTGAGTAGGCATCCAGAAACGATAGGGATTCGCACCGTGCGGTGGAGTCGACAACTTGGTCGATTCGGGGTAATGGGAATGGGTTTTTAGGACATGCCTTGTTTAGGCTCGTGTAATCAACGCACATTCTCTATTGCCCACTTTTCTTTTTTACAAGAACAGGGTTTGCTAACCACTCAGGGTGGCGCACCTCTCTTACAAACCCCGCGGCCAGAAGTTTGGCAATCTCCTCCCCGATGGCCTTGCGCTTTTCTTCGTCGAAACGGCGCTGGCGCTGGGCGACCGGCTTCGAGCCTGGTCGAACGTTCAAGGAGTGCTCGGCGACCTTCCTCGGGATTCCTGGCATGTCCGAGGGCTTCCATGCGAAGACGTCCCGGTTGGCTCGGAGGAAGTCGACGAGCGCGCCTTCCTATTTGGCGGGGAGCGTGGCTCCAACCCGCACAGTTTTCGCGGGATCGTTGGGATCGACTGCGACCTCCTTCGTGTCCTCCGCGGACTTGAAGGAGGTTGGTCCCGACTTATCGGAGTCGGGGGTAGACTCGGGGACCCTCTCTCGAAGGTCGGTGAGCTCAGAGGACGCGACGACCACTGAAGCTAACTCACAACTGCTTCGTTCGCAGTTGTAAGCGAGCTGGAAAGATGAGGCCACGGTGATCACTCCCTGTGGCCCAGGCATCTTCGGCTTCAGATAGGTGTAATTGGGGATTGCCATGAACTTGGCGTAGCACGGCCTCCCCAGAATGGCGTGGTAGGAGCCGGGAAAGTCCACCACCTCAAACATGAGGGTCTCGGTGCGGAAGTTCTCTGGGCTCCCAAAGGAAACGGGCAGGTCGACCTGCCCGAGTGAATGGGCCTGTTGGCCTGGGACGACGCCGTGGAAAGGGGCCTTGCTCGGTCGGAGACCCGAGCGAGGGATTCCCAGGGCGTCGAGGGTCTCAACATACAGGATGTTAAGACCGCTACCGCCGTCCATCAGCACCTTGGTTAGGCGCTTCGTTCCTATGATGGGGTCGACGACGAGCGGGTAGAGTCCCGGATGCGGGACGTGGTCAGTCCGATCAAACGTGGTCGAGGACTCAGACCACCGAAGGTAGCTGGGTACGGCGGGGTCCACCGCGCGGACCTCGCGAAAGGCGAGCTTGAGGCAACCATCGAGTTGCGGGAACTCGTCGGTCGCCTCTTTGTCCTTGCCACCGTCGTCCGGCGCCGGATCACGCTTCTTCCCCTTGCTCCGCGACGCCGTAGGGTTCCCGAAGAGGAAGCGCCTTAGGACTTCGCAGTCCCGGTACTTGTGTTTGACGGGATAGTCGTGGTTCGGGCACGGACTATCCATCAACTTCTCAAAACGATCTAGTGCCTGCCGAGCCTACTGTTTGGCAGGACGGTCGGCGGCGGCGACCATGCGGCCCTCGCGGCCGTGCTTCCCCCTCCGCTTCTGCTTGTTGGTACGGTCGGGGGCGACGCCGGCTTCGTCGCGAGGCGCTTGCTTGGCCTTCTTCTTGTCGAAGATGGGCCCCACCGCCTCCTCGCCGGAGGCGTGGTTGGTGGCGATGTCGAGGAGTTCCTTGGTGGTCCTAGGTTTGGCGCAACCCAGTTTGTGCACCAAGGCCTCGCAAGTTGTGCCATAGATGAACACCCCGACGACGTCGGCATCGCGGATGTCGGGGAGCTCGTTGCACTGATGGTAGAATATTACTAAGTTTGTGGAAACCCATTAGGTTGTATTCTTAGATAATGATGAAATCAGTGGGAGCTCAAAGGCTAGGAAAATAGATCTTGAGGAAGTTCGGACTTATGTACCATTACCGATAATCCAAGAGACTATTATTCCTATACCTCATACAGTTATACCTCTAGCTGAGAATCCTAGAGTTGAGCCCCCACCTGAGGATTCAGGTATCAATAGTACAGCATCTAATGATGAGTCTCAACAGCCTCCTGTCATAACTAATGAACCACCAAGGAGATCACAGCGGGAAAGATCTACCATCCCGAATGATTATGTTGTATTCATGAATGAAGATGTATATGACATAGGGAAGGTAGATGATCCTACATCATTTAAGAAGGCTATGATGACTAAGGATTCATCCAAGTGGCTTGAGGCCATGTAGGATAAGATAAAGTCTATGAGCATTAATGACGTATAGGATCTAGTACAAATTCCTGATAGAGTCAAACCAGTAGGCATACATATGGGTCTACAAAACTAAGCATGACTCTAAAGGAAATGTCGAAAGATTATGTCGGGACCCGAATTTATAAATCCGGACCCTCTGTGTATTCAGCACTAGTCCAGGATCACGCTAGTGCACACAGTCTTAACATTGGTAAATATCACAATCATACTCAACGAAATAATGAAGTACTTTAATTAGTTAACCAAACTGGTTGCTCGGCCTTAAGGTCAAGCTACAAATATATGCTACACAGGGCGAAGACTTATTAAAAGAGAAATTACTACAGCGGAATAAAATAGACTTCGTGGCGCCATCTAGTATACCATAGGCAACCGACTGGGCTCGCTCCCTAGTTAGACGGCTCCTCCTGGTATTCTTCCTCCAAAGCTGGTATCGACTCTTCTTCAACTGATGTTGTATTGTGGCAAGGTGAGAACTTGGTACTCAGCAAGTTATGCACAGAATTCAAACTAATATTCTACATGCAGGGCTTAGTACAAGGGATGTTTCAGGGTTCATTTGCAATAAACAGCATTTAACAAGTAACATAAGTAGATTCGAAAGCAATAGAAACAATATATTATCAATAACTTTTCCAGGAGTTAAATAAACATCTTTCCCATTCCTAATCCACATTTCCATCAACGTCAACATTAAACCCAACCATACCTTTCAAGTCCAAGTTGTTTTCATGAGAGTCTAACCCTTGACTGTAATCCCCGAGCAATGTCCAGTGCCGCGGACACGGCTATTCGAATAGATTTTACACTCTGCAGAGGTTGTGCACTTTTACCCACAAGATACAGTCAAACACCAGAAAGGCGAGTGATCGTAACAAAACATTTCAGAGACCGCAAACTATACAAGTGAACCTCTCTGGCTTTTGTCATACACCATCCCTTCCCTTAACAGAGGCGAAGTATGGAACCGACATACCGTTGGACGGGTACTATGCCATAGCACTGGTACACTCCCCTTTCAAGCTACACAAAAGGTGTAGTTGACACCCCGAGGTATCACATGCAAGTTATTAGTAACTTACTCAACTAGGACCGTCCCACTCCGGTCATGTGGTTGCACGATTGACTCAGTTCAAAGGCTTGCAAGGTTAAGTCCTTAGGGTGACCAGGGCAAGACTACCCGAAGAACCAAATCAACTTCCCCGGTGCCACAACTGGCCCACCTGATCATTCTTGCCACATGCCCCGGTCCAAATCTATTTATCAAACCCCAGTTGATTACCATGCACCATGTGCCATCGATAACAACCTCAATAACACATGACACTTCTCAAAAACATGTTCCATATGTCATTAAGTCAAAGTTAACATGTAATTATCCAAAATCATGTTGTGACTACGTAGCAGGTCTAAGCAATATTCTGCAATGGTCTAAATACCCATGTTGGCAATTTAATAATGTCCAACTATTTAATCCTCAACTAGGGTGACAAGGGGTTCATGGCATACAATTATATACAACAAGGTGTCATACAACAACTAGGTATTTAACTAATCCCAGAATTAATCAACATAAATTCTAATTAAATTAGCATGCAATATTTTGAAACAATGTAATTTCAAAAGGATGGGATCAATATGGTCAAAGCATAACTTGCCTTCAAAAAGCACTTGATTTTGGTCTTGAGCTGGCTCCTGGGTCAACACCTCACCGTCGAAGCCTTCGGGCACTTCAACGTCTACTCGTAACGCGTGCAAATAGCAATAAATAAATAAATAGTAGACAAAAAGTATCCAAGAATTCCAATAAAGTTCATAAACAGAGAGAGCATAATTTTACAAATTTTTTGAAATTTGAACCGTCCAAATCGGAGTTAAAATGCAAAAGTTATAATCGTTGAAAGTTTAAAGAATCTATTAATTAAATACAAACAGAGAAAATTTCCTATTCAAAAATTAATTAAAATTCATATTCAAGTAGAACTCAATTTTATGAAAATTTAGAAATTTGAATCACTCAAATCGGAGTTGAAACGCAAAAGTTATAAGCGTCTGAAGTTTGAAACTATATTTAAAATCAATAAACCGAATTAAATAAATAATTTCTTTTTCGGAAAATGAATTATTGCGTCATGGGTGACACTTGTCAGCACCTCATTGGTCCACGTCGGCCTGCTGGCGTCAGCACCGGCCGAACCCCCCAATGACATCAGCATGACGTCATCATGACACGTGGCACCTCCCGGGTGCTGCCACGTGTCCCGGTCCATGGACCCGGTCCACGGACCTGGCGGGGTCTACGGTGTGCTCGGCGCACGCAACAGCCGCTGACATGCGGGCCCCGCATGTCAGTGGCCCGCTCACACGCGCACGGTGTGGCGGCTAGGCTATGTGGCACGATCGGAGGCGTTCATTCAAAAATCAATGGCGCGGATCGGATCTAACTCACGCGCGGAAAAGGGTGACGCGGCATCACCCGGCGCGTGACACGCGGCACGATCGGGGTCGTTCAATTCGGATCGGATGGTCCAAATGCATCAAATCCGCACCCAAGGCTCCTACGTGGCTCAATCTAAGCCCTAGGATCAAGATCCAACGGTTAGGATCTAACCCAGGTCATCACAGTTACGGGTTACGTGGCGAAATCTAAACCGTTAGATCTAGATCTAACGGTGGAGATTAGATCTAGAAACCGAGACGTGGAATTTACCTCCGGGTGACGTGGACGTTTCGGAGCCCTTGGATCTTGATCAAACGATGAAGGAGCTTCGCGAGTGGCGATGGTAACGCGGCGGCGCTGGCAGACCGGAGACGAAGTCGACGACCACGGCAACGGCGTTTCTCGCTTTCTCCGACGAAGTGGAAGGACTCCACGGGTGCGCCTTGGCCCGGGGGTCCCGGATCCGGGCTCAAACGCGGCGGATGGCGACGAACGACGGCGGAATAAAGCAAAACCCGTGGCAGAGCGAGATCCAACTACGGCGAGCAATAACAGGCAATTGGCGGCGGCTAGGGTTTGGAGACTAGGGGTGAAAGGTGCGCACGGAAAAGGGGAGAATGGCGCTGGGGTCGATTCCTTAAATGGGGCCTCGGATTGCGGGATTCTCGCGAACCCTAACCGAGCCCGAAAATGGCTTGGCGGCGGAGTCCGTTTCGGACTCGGCGGAGACGACGACCCACAGCCATCCACGTGTCCGATCAACGGCCACGATCACCTTGCGCGCACGGATCCGAGCCGGATCCGGTTGAACGGTGCGGCCTAAATCCTGACCGTTGGATTGATTAGAGTTAGGGTTAGCGCGGTGCGGGTCTTGTTCGAACGCGGTTCGAGTCAGGCTCCAGTCTGACTCGGACCCGGACTCGGTCGGATGAACAGTGCTAACCGATTCGATTTTCCAGCGATTTATTTATTCTTTTTAAATTCCAAAATTTCATTTAATTCAAGAAAAATAGCAAAATACTCAGAAAAATTCCAGAAAAATTCTAGAAAATATTTTAGGACATTTGGGACTCAAATAAAATAGTTTCAACAATTTATTTGCAACTTTTAATTCTTTAATTATTTCAAAAGGAAATAAATTCAAATTAAATCCAAATAAATCCAAATAAATTCCAGAAAATTTCAAAAATTCACAAAAGTGCAAAATAACATTTAATTTTATGAAAAGCAAAAATTGGGGTGTTACAGATTCAAAGCAAGGCTTGTAGCAAAAGGGTTTACACAAAGAGAGGGGATTGATTATATTGATACTTTCTCTCCCATCTCAAAGAAAGATTCAATAAGAATTGTCATGGCGCTTATCGCTCATTATGATTTAGAGCTATATCAGATGGATGTTAAAACTGCGGTCCTTAATGGTGACTTGCATGAGAATGTTTACATGGCTCAACCGGAAGGTTTTGTCGTGGAGGGCAAAGAACATACGGGATGTAGGCTTAGGAAATCCATCTATGGACTAAAACAGGTGTCCAGGCAATGGTATCCTAAGTTCGATGAAACCATAAAAAATTTTGGTTTCAAAGAAAATGAAGTGGACAATTGCATATACATTAAGATTAAGGGGAGCAAATTTACTATCTTAGTACTTTATGCGGATGATATCTTGTTGGCCAGCAGTGATAATGATATGCTGTATGAGACCAAAAGATTTCTTTTTGCTAATTTTGACATGAAGGATCTTGGTGATGCCTCTTATGTTTTGGGTATTGAGATTCACCGAGATAGATCCAAAGGGATATTAGGCCTATCCCAAAAGGCATATATTGATAGAGTGCTTAAGAGATACGATATGCATAACTGCTCTGTCACGCCTACTTCTATTGTTAAGGGCGATAACTTTGGAACATTCCAATGTCCAAGGAATCAATTAGAACTAATCAGATGAAGGGGATTCTTTACACTTCAACTGTTGGAAGCATTATGTATGCTCAAGTTTGTACTGACCCTGATTTAGCATTCGTAACTGGGATGCTTGGCAGATCTTAATCAAATCCAGGGGTGAACCACTGGAAAGCCGTTAAGAAAGTCTTGCGTTATTTGCAGGGCACTAAGCATTTCATGCTCACATATAAGAAATCTGATACCCTTGAAGTTGTGGGTTATTCGGATGCTGATTTTGCGGATTGTGTAGATACTAAAAAATCCACATCAGGTTATATCTTCACACTTGCGGGAGGAGCCATTTCATGGAAAAGCTCCAAACAATCACTTATTGCATCATCAACGATGCAAGCTGAGTTTGTGGCATGTTATGAGGCTACCGGGCAAGCGGTATAGCTTAAGAACTTTATTCCCAGACTAAGGGTGGTTGACAGTATATCTAAACCACTAACTATATACTACGATAATAAGGCCGCAGTTTTCTATTCGAGTAACAACAAGTCAAGTGGTGCTGCGAAACACATTAACATTAAGGCCCTGTTTGGCAGAGCTCCAGATCCCAGCTCCACCTGAGAGTTGAAACTTGTAGACTAAAATAAAATGACTTAAGTTTATAATTTTATTCTAAAATGTAAACAAGATGATCCACCTAAACACTCTTAATATACACACAACTCCAGCTCCACGAATTTGGTGAAGCTAGGAATACTCAGCTCCACCAACTCCAAGAATTTGGTGGAGCTGGAGCTCTGCCAAACACCCTCTAAGTATCATGTTGTGAAAGATAGAATTCAGGGTCAAACAATTGATGTCAAGCATATAAGTACTAAGTCTATGCTTGCGGATCCACTTATTAAATGCTTACCACCCAGCCTCTTTCGAGAGCATGTTACCGGTATGGGTTTATTGGAAAGCCTCTGATCCTGAAAATGAGGACCATAAGAACAAAACCAACTCCCTCTAAGTTTAAGTGGTTGTCCTATAGAGATAGAATGGTACATTATAGATACTGGAGTTTCAGCGACATTTATTGACCGCTGTAACACATTATCTTGGTGTGTTATTCTATTATGAGTGGAGTTAAGTTAGCCTTTTGATCAAGTGGGAGAATGTTAGTGGTGATCTCGGCTAAAGCTAACTACCTCCGAGATTTTCGGATCTGAGGCCACCACACTCACGTACGCGCAATGATCGGGAGCACTTCAACTGATTTTGGTTCGGTCCTGTCAACCACCGCCAAATAAAAAAGAGAGGGGAAACCGACACTCAAAAGTGTGATCAATTTTTTGAGTTCAATTTTCTCCCTACTACACTCCGTCCGATCCGATTTTCTTGGCACTAAGGTTGGCAAAGATCATCTACCATCACCATGAGGATCACGGTGCATCTCTCACTGCTTCTTCCTCACCGACGCATCAAGAACACTCAAGAACCGAACAAATGGCTTCATCCTTTTCATCGGGTCAGTATCTAATGTTTGATTTCCGTATTAGTTTATGATCATGACTTAGACTAGATCAAGTCTTTGCCCTTAGCAATCCTAATACCACCGCCTCCCTGAAGCTGTCGGTAGAGGCCGCAATCAGATTTTGCATCTCTTGAAACACTGAACAAGCTCGTTGTTCGATTGAGATGCTGTGGTTTAGTCCTGGGTAGTGGGGCCCATGCGGTCTCTGATCGTGAACGTTGTCTCCAAAATGGACGCTTTGGATGGGCTAAGGCAAACCTTTGCCGTTCCATATGCTTCCTGGGTTAAGATACGCTTGCTTTGAGATTGCTAAAGACATGTGTATTATGGAGTAGGGCGAGGGCTTTCTTGATTGGGAGTGGGTATTTGATTTTTTTCAGTTCGGTTTGTTCAATTTAAAAAATTTCGATTTTTGGGAAATATAAATCGAATCGAATTAATCAAACTAATGCGGTTCGGTTAATTTGTTTTTTTGGTAAACCAAATTTCATGATGCAGCACACATACATATATATTAGGATTCAAACTCTAATTCTGTTATAAGCAGTGATATATATGAGAGGAAACTTCTATGAACTACCTACGAGAGGATATAGACACTCGATAAGAGCATCTCCAAGAGGGGCCTAAATATGGTCCTAATTTGAATTATAGGGCTTTTGGGGAAAAGATTAACTCCAGCAAGAGCCCTAAATTGTTAAAATTTAGCAAATTGTTTTAGGGCCCCTAAGAGAGTAGCTATATTTAGCAACTCTGTGATTGAGTCCTATCTTTGCTGGATTTTAGGACCTAATTGCTGGAGTGAATATTTCGTTGGAGCCCTAAATCTAATTAGTTGAGGTCCTAAATTAAAATTTAAGGCTCATTTTTAGGGCTCTCTCTTGGAGATGCTCTAAGAGCCTATCAGAGATTTAATGAGCTGATAATTGTTTCTTGTTAGAGATATTCGTGGATGTCCTAAATCCTAACTTACCAACCGTGTTAATCTATCTAAATCTAGAACTCTCTATGTTGACTATATAAATCAACCCCTATGTATATCTACATTAAATCGAAATAATAGATTTTTTATTCCGGTGTTTATTCCTACAAGGATTTTTACGTAAAATCTTATGTCCGTTTTCTCGTGCCTGTGCTTTTGCACCTAACAAGTGGTACACATGAGATTTCTGATCTACTGCCATACAGTTCGTTGTTGCCGTCCTCGGTGTTCAAGCGCACCGGCTACATCGGCGCCCCTGCCTTCGTGTCCATCCCAGCCCGCTTCGCAGCCCTCGGCTTCCGCACGGTCACCATCTGCACGCCGTCCTCCTTCGGCTCCATTGAGCTCAATCGCTCCGCCCCCGCGCTGTCCGCGGACCAGCGCCGAACACCACTGCGGACCGGCCGATCCCCCGCTCGTCCGGCGTCCAGCCGGTCATCTCTCCCGCTGACGTCCACCCGGCCAATCGGCGCACAAAGTGAAGCTCCTGCCTCCCATCCAGAGCACAACACAAAGCCACGGCCCACGAGAGCAAAATAGACCGCACTTCAAGTTTTTTTTGTGCACACGGACTTGAAACAGATCATAGATGTGGATTTAAGTTTTTTTTAGCTCCAACAGGCTCTAGAGTTACATTGCTTCGGCTCCAATTTTTGGGATTCTAGTTATTTGGCTCCGGCTTTTTATAGCTCTCACAGCTTTGGCTTTAGAGCGGCTCAAGCTCTTCCGACTGAAATTGCTAAGTGCACCCAACGTGTACCAGAACACATTAAAAATTGCTACGCGCACCTAGAGCGCATCGGAAAGTATTTTTAGAACCTATCATATCTTTGATCTGCAATTTTATTCTCCACCATGCTATCCACTAAATTTGACACAATTTTATTCTCCACCATACCATCCACTAAATTTGACATTGAAAAGTTTGATGGCAAGATCAGACTTTCGATATGGCAGGTTTAAATGAAAACCGTTTTCACACAGGTGGGCGTCCGAAAAACACTGTCAGCTAAACCAGCAACAATGACAGATGAACAATGGGAGGAACTTAACTAGAAAGCTCTTTTTGATATATAACTTAGTTTGTCTAAGATGTTGTATGCGAAATTATCATCGAGACTACTGCCACAAGTTTATGGAAGCAATTAGAAGCTTTGTACATGAAAAAAAAAGTCTCGCCAATAAATTACGCCTAAAAAAATGTTTGTAGTTGCATTGCGTAGTGAACAGTCTAGAAAAATCCATCTAACTCGGGATACATTACCTCTCCAATCAGCGCTGGTCCGATAATAGTAGTTGCATTGTGTAGTGAACAGTCTAGAAAAATCTGATATGCCACACTATTAGTTAATTGGAATGGAGAGCTACTATTAGTTATAGCGAACCACAAGGACCGTATGGGATGTACAATTGTCGATTCAGCTAATTCACAATTCAGAACTAACCTAAGACATGCATAATTCTCATTTCTCATAACACTATTGACAATTTCATATCTGACAAACTTGAAAAGTCACACAAATTCCCAATCTCTCAATAAGCAAGTCAGTTGTAAAATGGTAAAAAGTCTAGAAGAGGAAGAGGCGTATAGGTCTGACTGTGAATCGCATACACACCAGACAATCTGCCTCCCTGCTGGTTTACAACTCTTGCCATAATATGTTAATGCATAGATTAAAATTTTTGATCTGATCTAGTGATCTGCGCACTAAAATAAGCAACCTTTGCAAGAAAATCAACACTTTGAACCACGTACCAAGTAGATAAGAGAGCCTACTTACCATGGATTCGTCGGGATGGTAGAGGGATGTGGCAGCAATAGTAAGTCATTGGAGGGAACGTGATAGTAGTGGAGATCTGTAACACCCCAAAATTTTGCTTTTCTTAAATTCATGGGTGATTTGGCACTTTGGTGAATTTTTGGAATTTTCTGGAATTTATTTGGATTTATTTGGAATTTATTTGAATTTATTCCATTTTGAAATAATTAAAGAATTTAATTTTGCAAATAAAATTTTGTTGGAAATATTTTATTTGAGTCCAAAATGATCCAAAGTATTTTCCAGAATTTTTCTGGAATTTTTCTGAGTCTTTTGCTATTTTTAATGAATTAAATGAATTATTGGGAATTATTTTAAATATTAAATCGCTGGAAAATCAACTCGAGTCTAGTATCGTTTCATCCGATCGAAGTCGAACCCGAGTCGGACTCGAGTCCGACCCGAGCCATGTGACTCGATCAAACCAAATTAAAACCCTAATCGATCCCAACCGTTGGATCAAGATCCAACTACCGAGATCCGCCTGCAGACGGCTCGAGCCAGATCCGGCCCGGATCCGATCGCGCCACGCCGATCGCGGGCCGCTGATCGTGCCACGTGGACGGCTGTGCGTCGTCGTCTCCGCCGAGTCCGAGCCGGACTCACGCCGCCGCCGCCGCGCCGTAGAATTAGGTTTCCGTCTCGGGCACGAACACCGAGGCTATTTAAAGCCCTGGTCACGCCCCGAGGTTGCCCTCATCCTTGCGCACCCGTTCCCCCGAGCCATCTCGCCTGAGCCGTCGCCGTTTGCCCGTGCGATCTCGCCGTAGTTGAGCGCCACTCCGCCGCGGTTTTTGCCCCGTCTCGCCGCCGTCCGTTGTCATCCGCCGGGAAGGAGCCCAGATCCGGAGTCCCCACTTCGAGACGCACCCGAAGAGACCACCCACTTCGCCGGAACGACCCCGGAGCGCCGTCGGGCTCGTCGTCGTCTCCGGTGGCTGCAGCTCCGCCGCGTCGCCATCGCCCTCGCGAACTCTGTGCGCCGTCCGATCTTGATCGTGCGGTTGAGGTGAGTTCACGTGTTCCAAACCCGATTAGATCTGGACCATTGGATCAAGATCCAACGGTTCACAATCGCCACGTGCCGTAGTAGTGATTATTATAGGATTAGATCTGGACCGTCCGATCTAGATCGAACGGCCCACGATCATCGAGTAGTTTCAACGTGTTAACCCTGGATCCAATCCGCGCCGTTGATTTTCAAACCAACGGCCGAGATTGCGCCACGTGTCGGGAAGTTGGACCGACGCGGTCAGCGCCGTACGCGCGCGACGCTGACATGGCGGGCCCGCATGTCAGCGGCTGACCCAGCCAAGCGCTGACGTCAGCGATGACGTCATCCGAGTGGTCCCACATGTCGGGCCTCACGTAGAGTCGTGGACCGGGTCCACTAGAGACCCGAGCCGAGCGTGGACCGAGTCCATGGACCTACCGACGCCACCAACCAATCAGAGGCTGCCACGTGTCCATGATGACGCAATAATTAATTTCCGAAAAAAAAAATGATTTATTAATTCGAAATATTGATTCAAATTTAGATTCAAACTTCAAACGCTTATAACTTTTGCGTTTCAACTCCGATTTGAGTGATTCAAATTTCTAAATTTGTATAAAATTGAGATCTACTTAAATATGAATTTTATTTAATTTTTGGACTAAAGTTTTTCTCGGCAAAATTATTTAAATGATTATTTAAACTTTAAATAATCATAACTTTTGCGTTTTAACTCCAAATTTGACGATTCCAGTTTCTAAAAATCCATAAAATTATGTTCTTTCTGTTTGTGGATTTTATTTGGATGTTTGGACACTTTTTGCCTAGTGTTTATTTGTGTATTTGCTATTTGCACGCCTTACGAGTAGACGTTGAAGTGCCGGAAGGATTCGAAGGAGAAGTATTGACTCAGGATCCAACTCAAGACCAAGAGCAAGTACTTTTTGAAGGCAAGTTGTGCTTTGACCATGTTGATCCTATTTCGAAATCTATTTTGATTTAAACTATTGCATGCTAGTTCAATTAGAAAAATACTTGGTTTAAACATGGGGGTTAGATAAATACCAATTTGCTGTATGACACCTTGATTACTTAAGTATGTGCCATGACCCTTTGTCACCCTAGTTGTGGATTACTAGTTGGACATTATTAAATTGCCAACCTGGGGTTAGACCGTTGTAGTATACTGCTTAGACCTGCTACGTGCTTATAACATGATTTTGGATAATCAAATGTTAATATTGACTTAATGATATATTGAACCTGTTTTGGAAAAGTATCATGTGATGTTGATGGCACGTGGTGCATGGTAATCAACTGGGGTTTGATAAACAGTTTCGACCGGGGCATGTGGCAAAGAGTAATCAAAGTGGGCCATTGTGGCATTGGGAGTGTTGTTTTGGTTTTTCGTAGTCTTGCCCTGGTCACCCTAAGGACTTAACCTTGCAAGCCTTTGAACTGGTCTAACGTGCAACCACATGTCTGTAATGGGACGGACCTAGTTGACTAAGTTGCTAATAACGCACTGTGGGACCTCGTGAGGTCAACTACACCCTTTGTGTAAGTTGTACGGGGAGCGCATCGGCCGAGGCCAGTACCCATCTAACGGTTGATTGGCCTAGACTTCGCCTTAGCGAAGGGAAGGGTTAGTGCGCAATAACCTGGGAGGACCACTTGTATTGTTAGAGGTTTCAAAGACTTTGTTACTGAACTCGCCTTTGTGGTGTTTGACTGTATCTTGTGGGTAAAGTGCATAACCTCTGCAGAGTATAGAATCTATTCGAATAGCCGTGTCCGCGGTATTGGACATCGCCTAATTACAAATAAGGGTTAGATTTTCTCAAATAACTTGGATTTGGAAAGTTGGGTTGGTTTAATAATGAAGATGATGGAAATGTGGTTTAGGATGGGGAAAAAGTTTATTAAACTTCTTGAAAAGTTATTTATACTTTACTTATTCTCGCTTTCGAATCTACTTATATTACTTGTCAAATGTCATTTCGCAAATATACCTTGAGCTATTCCTTTGTACTAAGCCATGCATATAGTATATTAGCTTGCATTCTCGCATGACTTGCCGAGTACCAAGTACTCACCCTTGCCTCAACACAATATCAGTTGAAGAGGAGATCGCACTGCCTTTGGAGGAGGAACTCCAAGAGGATCCGCTCTACTTAGGAAGCGAGCCCACCGCTGCCTGTGGTATCTTGGATGGCGCCACGGGTTATTTGATTTTCCGCCGCTATTATTTCTCTTTTAATAAGTTTCGCTTGCGAGGCATACATTTGTAACTTGACCATAAGGTCAAGTAACCAGCTTGGTTATTTAAATAAAGTACTTTGATAATATCGATTGGTATGATTGTGATATTTACCGATGTTAAGACTGCGGTGCACTAGCTGCGTTCTGGACTAGTGCTGAATACACAGAGGGTCCGGATTTGCAAATTCGGGTCCCGACAGAGGTGGTATCGTGAGCCATACTTGACCGTAGGCTCAACCCTAGCTAGAATGGTCGTAGTGAGGATAAAACCTATTTTCTAAAAGCTAAAAATTTGTGAAGACAAGAAATGACATCTCGACTTATCCCCTTCTCTCTTCTTGTCTCTTGCTGAAATTTTCCCTTACCTTGTCACAATTTAAAAATTCCGAGTTCTTACGTAAAGCACTCTGGTGACAGATGGAGGAAGAGTTCAACTACGTTGATCCGGGAGTTGGTCACGCCATGAACTTTGGCATATGCTTCGCACTCTGAGATTTTGAGAAGCCCCAATACCAAGTGGAAGTGATCGGACAAGCGGGATTGATCAAGGCTTGTGACGTGAAGATCGAGGTACCGCTAGGAAAAAGGGCCAGTGCAATCGCTCGATACATCGCGACCGCCAGAGATCTACAATGCAGATGGGTATCCAAGAAGTATCACGACGAGCAATGCGGCACATTACCCGTATCTACGCCAGAGAGTTGGAGAGTACGGTGTTCCGTTATCATCCGCAAGCGATAACCTTCTTGACCAAGGCGATTCAGATGAGGATGCCACGGTTACACGCTTGGCACGATTTGTTGTCGCCAGGAGGATGTACTAGATAATACAAGCAAGGAGCTACGTAAGGCCCGCAAGGAAATCACGACAGAGAAGAACAGATGGTGGGAAGCTCAAGAGTATGTGGCACACCTTCTACGAAGGATTGACGAGTTGGAGATGACCTTGTACGGATCGCACTCCGAGCCAAGATTTCGAGCTACACGAGCCAGATCCAGAGGAGTCGATCTCGATGAGGACACCGCTTCTTCGACTACCATAGAGGACACAAATGCCGGACATGGCGATCAAGTTTCGGCGCTTATGCCACAAAGACTGCACTCTGTGCCGTGGAGGTTTTCTCGATGAGTGAGCATAGGTTCTATAGTGAGACTCCTTCGCCGAGTCGCGTCATAGAATAAAGAGACACCATTTAGGCGTTAGACTCAGAGTTAGTTCGATTTGGATTTGTTTTGTTTGCTTTGAGTGTGCAAGATGTGTTGCAAGGCCCTTAGGCATTGTAAGCAGCCATACCAAGTTATTAATAATAAAGTTGGACCTTAAAGTTACACCTTTCGCCCGAATAAGTTCCATATTACTTGTCTATTCTTGTTTCCTCTCATCTCTAAACCTAGAGCAAATCGACAGATGGTGAACACCCGTGGAAACTTTGGAAGCAATGGGAGTGGTTCTCGCCAACAGAAAACCCCAATGAGGGAGCACCAAAGACCGCCATCGATATGCACTTTGAGCTTTTCTTGTCGCCTGCACTCGCTTGATGCATGCTATGATGCAACAAATGCAACACGTCACCGCCAGGCCACCGCTAATCAAGTTAATCAGTGACCACGCTGAATACAAGGTCGTCAGAGTTCATGAGAACTCACCCACCCACTTTCTTCCGGGAATGCCAATCCATTGGAGGCCGATGATTGGTTAAGGTCAATCGAGAGGAAGCTACACATAGCTCAATGCATAGGAAATGAGAAGGTACTCTACGCTTCTCATCACCGGAAGGAACAAATTAATGGTGGGAGAACTTCGTACACGCAAGAGAACCCTCAAGATATCACTTGGGAAGAGTTCACACCGCATTCGACAAGATCACGTGCCTGAAGGAATCATGGACCTTAAGAAGGAGGAGTTCAGAGCATCAAGCAAGGTAATCACCAGTGGCCGACTACGAACAAGTTCACACAGCTAGCACGCTACGCACTGAGGATGTAGCAATGTATAAATCCAGCATACCTCGCTTTTATGAAGGGACTTAACTCAGATTGCAAGTAGGATTGATCACCCACACCTTTCCAGATTTCCAAGAGTTGGTGAATAAGGCGCTTATTCTTGAGGACAAGCGCAAGGAACTGGATGAGAACAGAAGCGCAGGATGCAACAAAGAAGGATCACGCCAGTGAACGCAATAATACCGAGAGTTGCACCAAATCAATTCTTCGATTCCAACCACGAATGCAACAAGGACACCACCCCAAAGACCAAGACCTGCCAATCGTAACTACTGCACCCCAACCCCGCTAGAAACGCTTACTCCAGCGCAGTCAAGAAGGAACAGTGAGACGCTGCTACAATCAGCAACGAGCCAGGACACTTTGCCAACAGCTTGTCCAAGAAGACAAATGAGTGACCCCAGTTCGCTTCAATCTAGGAACCACCCCAGCTAGGGCGTCGGCACAGGAGCCACACCCTGCATCGTGGTGAGAGGCCGAGTCAACCATGTCACCGCAGATGCCTGCAGAATGCGACGGACGTCAGATCGGGTAAGTTACTTGTTAACTCAAGACTGCACAGCTTTGTTTGACTCGAGCTTCAGATTCGCTTGTTTCGCAAGGCTTTGCTACTAGAAATGATTTGAGGATTGCAAGACTTAAGTGCATGCTTTTAGTTCAAACCCACTGGTTCCGAACTCCGAACGAAAGTAGGATGTTCCGGTGAGAATACTAATAGATGGAATAGAGTTCCTAGCAAACCTTATAATTTTGGAGACCTGCACCTTGGACGTCATATTGGGAATGGATTGGTTATCCAAGCACAAGGCCGTATTGGATTGTGGACGAAGGACTATCTCGATTGAGAGCCCGTGTGGGAAGAAAGTGGAATTTCAAGCCACCGCAGCTAGAGATGGACAGTTGATGGTAAACAGTACCAAGGCAATCGCATAGATGATGTCTCAAGAGTGAATGAGTACCCGATGTTTTTCCCGAAGATCTACCCGGTATGCCGCTGCACAGAGACATAGAGTTTGTGATAGAGCTTGTACTGCACAAAGACCGATAGCAAAGAGACCCTATCGGATGTCCACCGAGGAGTTGGTAGAGATGAAGAAATAGCTAGAAGAGTTAATGGAGAAAGGATTTATCGACCGAGTTCGTCGCCGTGGGAGCACCAGTTTTGTTTGTCAAGAAGAAGGACGGGAGTTTCAGGATGTGCATTGACTACCGTGCACTCAACGAAGTCACCGTGAAGAATAAGTATCCGCTACCCAGATTGATGATTTGTTTGATCACCGAGAGGAGCCGGAGTTTTCTCCAAGATCGATCTGAGATCGGATACCATCGATTGAAGATCCGATCGATGATATTTCAAGATCGCATTCTCGCCAAGATATGGACATTACGAAGTTTACGCTATGTCCTTTGGGTGACAAATGCGCCACTTATTTCATGAATATGATGAATAAGGTGTTCATGGAATATTTGGACAAGTTTGTCGTCGTGTTCATAGACGATATCCTAATCTACTCCAAGACAGAGAGTGAACATGCCGAACACTTAAGGCGAGTTTTGGAAAAGCTGAGGGAACAGCAACTTTTCGCCAAGTTCAGCAAGTGTGAGTTTTGGAAGGACAAGGTGGAGTTTCTTGGACATGTGATGACCGCAGAAGGAGTCGACGTAGATCCAAGCAAAGTAGAAGCTGTGTTACATTGGGAGCAACCAAGATCGTGACCAGCATTCGAGTTTCCTTGGAATGGCAGGATACTACCGCCGTTTCATCGAAGGCTTCTCGACAATTGCGAAACCTCTTACGCAATCGCCAAGAAGGAAAAGAAGTTTGCATGGACGCGGATGTGAGAAAGGATTTCAGGAGTGAAGAAGCGATTGACATCAAGACCGGTGTTAGTTCTACCGACGTTGCTCGTAGCTTCGATATTTATTGTGACGACGCGCCAAGGACTTGGATGTGTGCCGATGCAGATGGAAAGGTCGCCGCTATGCATCAAGGCGCTTGAGGCCGCATGAGGAAAATTATCCGACACATGACCTAGAGTTAGGCTGCCGTAGTGCATGCTTTGAAGATATGGCGTCACTATCGATCGGAACAGATGTGAAGTGTATGCGGATCATAAGAGCCTTAAGTACATATTCACCCAAATGATCTGAATATGAGGCAGAGGAGATGGTTAGAGTTAATCAAGGACTACAATGTTGGAATCCATTACCATCCCTGAAGGCCAACGTAGTAGCCGATGCCCCGAGTCGGAAAAGCCATACCGTGAGTACGTTGCTAGCCACAAGTCAAGATGAGTTATGTGAGGATTTTCGTAAAATGAAGATTGAGGTAGTACCTAGCTGATTCTTGGCCGCATTAGAAGTAAAGCCTACCCTAGAGGATCGATCCGAGAAGGACAGAAGGATGATGACAAGATCCGCAGGATTAAGTCCGTCAAGGAGGAAGGCAAGGCAGAGGACTTCAAGTTGGATGAGCAAGGCACGTTGTGGATGAAGGATCGCATTTGTGTGCCTAACAAAAAGGAGTTAAAGCAACTAATTCTGGAAGAAGCCCATGACTCCAAGTACTCAATTCATCCTGAAGCGCCAAGATGTATCAGATCTCAAGGAGAGATTCTCGTGGCCGAGTATGAAACGTGAAGTTGCCGAGCATGTTGCATTGTGCGACGTATGCTAGAGAGTCAAGGCAATGCATCGAGACCAGCAGATTGCTACAGCCATGAAAATACCTGAGTGGAAGTGGGAGGAAATCGGAATGGATTTCATTACCGGTTTGCCGAAGACTCAAGGAGGTTATGACTCCATATGGGTTATAGTGGATCGCTTGACTAAAGTAGCCCATTTTATCCCCGAGAAGACCACTTACTCTGAGATAAATTAGCGTAATTGTACA
This sequence comes from Rhipidocladum racemiflorum, assembly GCA_036346355.1. Lineage (NCBI taxonomy): Eukaryota > Viridiplantae > Streptophyta > Magnoliopsida > Poales > Poaceae > Rhipidocladum > Rhipidocladum racemiflorum. Next base: position 38,650,177 of record CM070577.1, on the reverse strand, counting down.
TGATCAGATTGTCTGCTTGCACGGAGTGCCAAAGAGGATTGTATCGGACAGAGGTACCCAATTTACCTCAAGGTTCGAATAAGTTGCATGAAGCCATGGGAACCCGCTTGAACTTCAAGACATCTTATCATCCACGCATCGGATGGGATGCATCGAAAGAGTCAACCAGAGTCTCGAGGATCTGTGGAGAGCGTGTGCATTAGCTTATGCTACCTCTTGGGATAAGAGTTTACCGTATGCCGAGTTCGATTACAACAATAGTTATCAGGCTAGTTTACGATGTCACCTTGAGGCATCAGATGGTCGACCTCGCGGACGCCATTGAATTGGAATGAGACCGGCGAGCGCCGTGTCTTTGGGCCTGATATTCTTCAAGAGGTCAAGAGCAGATCGCCATGATTAGGAAAGGTTGCAGATAGCCCAATCTCGACAGAAGAGTTATGCCGACAACCGTCGCAGGATTTGAGTTTTGAACCGTAAGACTTTGTATACCTCAGAGTTACGCCTCTCGGGGGAGTTAAGAGGTTCCATGCCAAAGGGAAACTTGCACCCTGCTATGTTGGACCATTTAAGATTTTGAGTCGCAGAGGCGGTTGCTTACCACCGGAGTTGCCCACAATCGTTGGCGAGGAGTGCATGATGTATTCCATGTGTCCTAGCTTGAAGAAGTGTCTTCGAAGTTCCCGAGAACAGACACCGCTAGAGTCAATTGAGTTGCAAGAGGATTTGACTTATAAGGAACATCCCGTGAGGATTCTAGACACAATGGATCGAGAGACCGTAAATAAGTCAACCCGCTTCAGAGAGTTCAAAGGGAGCAACCATGAAGAAAGCGGGCGACTTGGGAGCGAAGAGGATTTGAAGAAAGAGTTTCCAAACCTATTCCTTTAGTAAGCCCTGAATCTCGGGGACGAGATTCTATTAAGGGGGGAGGTTTGTAACACCCCAAAATTTTGCTTTTCTTAAATTCATGGGTGATTTGGCACTTTGGTGAATTTTTGGAATTTTCTGGAATTTATTTGGATTTATTTGGAATTTATTTGAATTTATTCCATTTTGAAATAATTAAAGAATTTAATTTTGCAAATAAAATTTTGTTGGAAATATTTTATTTGAGTCCAAAATGATCCAAAGTATTTTCCAGAATTTTTCTGAGTCTTTTGCTATTTTTAATGAATTAAATGAATTATTGGGAATTATTTTAAATATTAAATCGCTGGAAAATCAACTCGGGTCTAGTATCGTTTCATCCGATCGAAGTCGAACCGAGTCGGACTCGAGTCCGACCGAGCCATGTGACTCGATCAAACCAAATTAAAACCTAATCGATCCCAACCGTTGGATCAAGATCCAACGGCCGAGATCCGCCCGTCAGATTCGAGCCGTGATCCGCCCGGATCCGATCGCGCTTCACGCGATCGCGGGCCGCTGATCGTGCCACGTGGACGGCCGCGTCGTCGTCTCCGCCGAGTCCGAAAGCCGACTCCGCCGCCGCGCCCGCCGTGTAGAATTAGGTTTCGCCTCGCACGAACGCCGAGGCTATTTAAAGCCCTGGTCACGCCCGAGGTTGCCCTCATCCTTGCGCACCTGCCTCTCGAGCCATCTCGCCTGAGCCGTCGCCGTTTGCCCGTGCGATCTCGCCGTAGTTGAGCGCCACTCCGCCGCGGTTTTTGCCCCGTCTCGCCGCCGTCCGTTGTCATCCGCCGAGAAGGAGCCCAGATCCGGAGTCCCCACTTCGAGACGCACCCGAAGAGACCACCCACTTCACCGGAACGACCCCGGAGCGCCGTCGGGCTCGGGCTCGTCGTCGTCTCCGGTGGCTGCAGCCCGCCGCCGCCATCGCCCTCGCGAACTCAGGCGCCGTCCGATCTTGATCGTGCGGTTGAGGTGAGTTCACGTGTTCCAAACCCGATTAGATTCGACCATTGGATCAAGATCCAACGGTTCACAATCGCCACGCGTCGTAGTAGTGATTATTATAGGATTAGATCTGGACCGTCCGATCTAGATCGAACGCCCACGATCATCGAGTAGTTTCAACGTGTTAACCTTGGATCTAATCGCGCCGTTGATTTTCAAACCAACGGCCGAGATTGGCGCCACGTGTCGGGAAGTTGGACCGACGCGGCAGCGCCAGACGCTACGACGCTGACGACATGGCGGGCTCAAGATGTCGGGCCGGGCTGACTCCAAGCCTAGCGCCGACGCCGATGACGCTATCCGAGTGGTCCCACATGTCGGGCCTCACGTGAAGTCGTGGACCGGTCCACGGTAGACCCGAGCCGAGCGTGGACCGAGTCCATGGACCGTACCGACGCCACCAACCAATCGAGGCTGCCACGTGTCCATGATGACGCAATAATTAATTTCCAAAAAAGAAATGATTTATTAATTCGAAATATTGATTCAAATTTAGATTCAAACTTCAAACGCTTATAACTTTTATGCTTCAACTCCGATTTGAGTGATTCAAATTTCTAAATTTGTATAAAATTGAGATCTACTTAAATATGAATTTTATTTAATTTTTGGACTAAAGTTTTTCTCGGCAAAATTATTTAAATGATTATTTAAACTTTAAATAATCATAACTTTTATGCTTTAACTCCAAATTTGATTTATTCCAGTTTCTAAAATCCATAAAATTATGTTCTTTCTGTTTGTGGATTTTATTTGGATGTTTGGACACTTTTTGCCTAGTGTTTATTTGTGTATTTGCTATTTGCACGCCTTACGAGTAGACGTTGAAGTGCCAAGGATTCAAGGAGAAGTATTGACTCAGATCCAACTCAAGACCAAGAGCAAGTACTTTTTGAAGGCAAGTTGTGCTTTGACCATGTTGATCCTATTTCGAAATCTATTTTGATTTAAACTATTGCATGCTAGTTCAATTAGAAAAATACTTGGTTTAAACATGGGGGTTAGATAAATACCAATTTGTCAGATGACACCTTGATTACTTAAGTATGTGCCATGACCCTTTGTCACCCTAGTTGTGGATTACTAGTTGGACATTATTAAATTGCCAACCTGGGGTTAGACCGCTGTAGTATCGCTTAGACACTTTCGTGCTTATAACATGATTTTGGATAATCAAATGTTAATATTGACTTAATGATATATTGAACCTGTTTTGGAAAAGTATCATGTGATGTTGATGGCACGTGGTGCATGGTAATCAACTGGGGTTTGATAAACGATTTCGGCCAGGGCATGTGGCAAAGAGTAATCAGTGGGCCATTGTGGCATTGGGAGTGTTGTTTTGGTTTTTCTGTAGTCTTGCCCTGGTCACCCTAAGGACTTAACCTTGCAAGCCTTTGAACTGGGTCTAACGTGCAACCACATGTCTCAGAATGGGACGGACCTAGTTGACTAAGTTGCTAATAACGCACTGTGGGACCTCAGAGGTCAACTACACCCTTTGTGTAAGTTGTACTGGGAGCGCATCGAGGTCGAGGCCAGGTACCCATCTAACGGTTGATTGGCCTAGACTTCGCCTTAGCGAAGGGAAGGGTTAGTGCGCAATAACCGGGGAGGACCACTTGTATTGTTAGAGGTTTCCGAAAGACTTTGTTACGGGAACTCGCCTTTGTGGTGTTTGACTGTATCTTGTGGGTAAAGTGCATAACCTCTGCAGAGTATAGAATCTATTCGAATAGCCGTGTCCGCGGTATTGGACATCTCTCGAATTACAAATAAGGGTTAGATTTTCTCAGAAATAACTTGGATTTGGAAAGTTGGGTTGGTTTAATAATGAAGATGATGGAAATGTGGTTTAGGATGGGGAAAAAGTTTATTAAACTTCTTGAAAAGTTATTTATACTTTACTTATTCTGCTGCTTTCGAATCTACTTATATTACTTGTCAAATGTCATTTCGCAAATATACCTTGAGCTATTCCTTTGTACTAAGCCATGCATATAGTATATTAGCTTGCATTCTGCATGACTTGTCGAGTACCAAGTACTCACCCTTGCCTCAACACAATATCGCTTGAAGAGGAGATCGCACTGACTTTGGAGGAGGAACTCCAAGAGGATCCGTCTACTTAGGGAAGCGAGCCCGATCGGTTGCCTGTGGTATCGGATGGCGCCACGGGTTATTTGATTTTCCGCTGCTATTATTTCTCTTTTAATAAGTTTCGCCTTAAGTAGGCATACATTTGTAACTTGACCATAAGGTCAAGTAACCAGTTTGGTTATTTAAATAAAGTACTTTGATAATATCGATTGGTATGATTGTGATATTTACCGATGTTAAGACTGTGTGCACTAGCGCGTTCCTGGACTAGTGCTGAATACACAGAGGGTCCGGATTTGCAAATTCGGGGTCCCGACAAGATCTGGGCAAGGCCGACCGAATGGCGGCTCAATTGCTCGATGCTTGGATTCAATTGGGGATTTTCAAATTTAGGATAGGAAATGGGGATTGAAGGTTGGGGGCACTAAGGGAGGAGGCGTTGGCGCCGAGGGTCGAGGGACAGAGGGAGCAGGCGTTGTGTCGAGGGCTCGTCAGCTTGAGGCGGGGCCGAGGTAGGGGGTGTCGGCACTGAGGATCAAGGGCTATCGACGACTACCAGGGGGGCTTGAGGCAGCGCCGAGGGTCAAGGCCAGCACCGAATGGCTTGGGACTGGGGGTCGCGGCAGTCTATGTGGGGCTTCAGTTTTGTCGGTTTTCGACATTAAAAACCGAACCGAGTATTAAAAATCTAATAGAGGCGAAATACAAATCGAATCAAAAATCGAATAAATCGATTTTTTGGTTAATTCAGTTCAATTTAGTTTGGTTTTCAATTTCGATTAAATAGCGCTCACCCCGATTTTTGATCTTGCTCATCGCTCCCCTTTTTACTTGTACACTTGTTGCCCTTCCCTCTGCGCGAAAAGCACTCACCGGGCCCACCTGCCATCCTCCCGCTCAACGTTCCCTCTAAATTAAGCTAGTGCGGAGCAGAAAAAGGATCATAGGAAACCATCACGAAGCAAACGAACGCCACAAAGCCACAAACAATGGTTAGAGGCAGTTGAAGGACACGGCTACATTTAGCAAGCCAACTAACTACGTACCTGAGCCATCACGCGCGCGCGCTCGATCGAGCGCACGACCCCACAGACGCGAGCTCCTCTCCTCCCCTTGAAGGAGAAGCCAGGCAACTATTGCCGTCGACCAACGCGCCGATGTGGTCGCCGTGGGTCCGCCGGAGCAAGGCCTCTGGGCGGCTCACTCAGTCGCCGTCCTTCTCCTCGTCTGTCACGTCGTCGGCCAAGGACCACCAAGGCGTCGGCTCCGTCCTTGATGACGTCGCGCCCGGTGCTGGCGCAGGCGGAGGAGGCCGCAGCGTCCTGCACCGCGTGCGGTCGGCGTCCAAGCTGCGGACGTGCAAGTCGTTCGCGGTGGCCGAGGAGGCCGCGGCCGCGGCTGTGGCCGGCGAGCGGCGCGTGGTGCTCTACTTCACCTCCCTCCGGGCCGTGCGGCCCACCTTCGAGGACTGCCGCGATGTGCGCGCCATCCTGCGCGGCCTCCGCGTTGCCGTCGACGAGCGGGACGTGTCCATGGACGCCGCCTACCTCGCCGAGCTCCGCGCGCTTATGCGCCGGGACCGGCCGCCGCTGCCGCAGCTCTTCGTCGGCGGCCGGCTCCTAGGGGACGCCGACGAGGTGCGCCTCCTGCACGAGAGCGGGGAGCTCCGGCGCGTCGTGGCGGGCGCTCCGCAAGTGGCCCCCACGCCGTGCGCGTCCTGCGGTGGCTCGCGCTTCGAGCCGTGCGGCTCGTGCAGTGGCAGCCACCGCCGGTTCAGCGAGAAGACCGGTTGCTTCCGCGTCTGTACGGCGTGCAACGAGAACGGCCTCGTCCGGTGCGCCGCCTGCTGCTCCAGCAGCTGACGCGCGACATCGCGCCATAGAATTGGAAACGGAGACGCTAGCTGCTGGATTATCCCAAATTCATAAATGTGCTTTGTTCGATTCAGCTCGGAGGATTGATTCATCAAAACCGTGTGATTTTGTACGCACACAATGTTCATATTTGACGATGTTTCGACGTGATTTGCGCGTTTCAAGTTAAACTTAATTAGCTCATGTTCATGAATAGAAAGATCAATTAAACGAAGAAAACTATTGATTTGTTACGTGTTTTTGTTCATGGATTTGGGTGAAATTATAGTTGGTAACCTGCAGAAAACAGGAACGAAATTTGCCTGATATATAGCTACTTAGTCTTATTGTTGCGGTTGCCCTCAATCTATTTAAGCAGTTTTACTTTACGACTGAAATGAAAATGGTGTCTTCTGTTCACGCTTTGTTGTATCAGGAACTTAATGAATGTTGTTTTGAACAATTTGTTCTACAAATTAGATTCTGAAACACAATTGCGAACACAGGCAGAAAGATTGAAATTTGCATGTATCTGCAAGAAGAGGTGGTGGTGTGAAGAGGCTATGCATGTCCATGCATGGGTGGTAAAGTTTGAAGAAATTTTATTAAAAAAATTCAAAAATTGATTTTTTTTTTTCCCCTGCGAAGCAAAGGTTTGTAACATTTATGGTTTGCTGGAAAGTGTGTGTGTGGTTCTATAAAAAAAAAAATACTTTCTACTCTTATGAGTAATTACTCCCACCTCTAAAATACCACCCAAAACAAACTTGAAATACTCCTTTATCACTTTGTATAAACTCATATACTAATTATAAGATATTTCAATGTGATCCATAAGAAAATTTTTTAAGGGAGTACATAGTTTTTAGCGTATTTTGCAAATACCTTCATATATGCACATAAAAAGGAGTATATGTAAAAAGTGTACATACCACCTCTGACAAATTGTAAATACTACCTAGATGATCTTATATACTTTATACTGCACGTACATATCCTTCGTTGCATGAGATACTCCCTACGTTGTGAGATACAACATAGGGATTAGCTACTCTCGGGAGTAGAAAAGAGGCTTCTTATATATATATATATACACACACATGTATGTATATACATGTATACATGTATATATGTATATATATATATATGCACTTGCACTCAGATTAGGCTATTCCACGCGTTGGCCGAAACTACCACATCCCACCATACCTAGATGAACACGCGTTGCTATTAATGTATCGTTGGTTACCTTTTAATCGTTAGTACAAGTTTGGTAGTAATAAATCGAGAAATGTATTACATGTTCGACAATAATCTGTATCGTATTTTACAGTAAAAATAGTTTATGTGTATATTAACAAGAATTCTTTCATAAAGCCTATCAAAAAAAAGTCATGAATCTTGGACGTATTCTAGGAAACAAATTTACGACCTGACTCTGGTCAACATGAGCGCAAATATCAGGCGAACTAGAAACGAAAAAGGAATAAAGAAAGAAATGCATTACATGTTGGGCAATAAAACAAATGGTAATGCATAGTAAAAACATGCATTCCATCTACGACTTAACATCCAAAAATTTAAAGTCGATTCGTAGTTTGTAAACTTATAAGTTACGGATTTACTAGCAATGACGAAGAATATTACTTTTGGAACCATCCACATATGCCGTGTGTTGACTAAGCCAATCACCTATGTAGCCAAACAACTAGTAAATGACTTTTCTAGTTTGTACACGAATATGTTTTTGCTTTGATTTAGCCATAACTTTTCATTGACAGCTCCGATTTACGAACGGTTTCACCAATAGCTTACTGACAATGAGAGCAATATATTGATATAAGTCTCACCAATAAACGCCGCATGAATCAGATTTTACAATCCGTAAGCATAGATTTTACTATTGGTATGCATTGATTTTACTATCATACCAGATAGTTCAGTATCCTGTGCAGCACTAAAATCTTACGATACATCGGTGAATTGGCAATAACTCCAGAATGTAGTTGACAATAACTTTAGAGTAAATAGTTTTTCAGTTATTATTGATCAGTACGTACCACGAAAAATACTCACGAGTGATGCAAATGTATGTATCACAACTTATTGAGCTAGTGATATGTACATTGCGTGACATTGATCATGGTTAGCACGTAGTGTGATTTGATGTTTTTTTTGCTCATATATGGAACCAAACGGCTCATATCGCTACTATTGTTTCGGCAACACTGTAGGCTCATATCGGTTTACTTTGTTAAAAACTTATATTTGTTAGATTATGATTTTATAATTAACTATCTCTGTCATACAGTATTACTACTGCAACTTATGTTTTTTACTATGTTAGAAATAACACATGTACAGAGCTCGGTCAGTGGCTAATAAAATCGTATAAATTAAATTTTACTGTCAAATGAATATCAATTTACTACTGACACATATTACTACTGAAATCAGAACCATGGCCAACTAACTAGTAATGTGTTTACTAGTTTGTACATGAATATATTTTTCCTTCTTTTAGACATAACTTTTTACTCACATCTCCAATTAACGAATGAATTTTACCAGTACATTACTGCTGATGAGAGGAACAAAGTGATATAAATCTCACTAATAAATGACACATAAATCAAATTTTACTACCGAATGAATATTACTTTCCTACTGTATAAACAATAATTTACTACTGAAACACATTACAACTGAAATTGAAACCGTTGCCAACTATCTAGTAACGCGTTACTATAGTTTGTATACGAATCTATTTTTTCCCTTCTTTTAGTCATAACATTTTACTCGCAGCTTCGATTGACGAACGAATTTCATCAGTAGATTACTAGCAATGAGATGAACTGTATGATATAAGTCTCACTAATAAACGTCGCATAAATCAAATTTTACTGCCAAATAACATCAACTTGCTACTATATGAACATCAATTTACTACTAAAATGCATTACTACTGAAATCAAAACCGTGACCAACTAACTAGTAATGTGTTTACTAGTTTGTACATGAATCTATTTTTTCTTCTTTTAGCCATAACTTTTTATTCGCAGCTCCAATTGACGAACGAATTTCACTAGTATATTACGCCGACGAGTGGAATAATATGATATAAATATCATTAATAAATATAGCATAAATTAAATTTTACTACCGAATGAATATCACTTTCCTACTGTATGACTGTATGAACATCAATTTACTATCATGCCCAACATGGTTGGAAATCCTTCACAGATCGGTCATTTGGCATTAAAAGTCTGTGAAACTATATGCAAAATTTTTGAAAATTCTTAAAAAAATTAACATACGTAGGGGATGTAAGCTTCTACAACCCTCTAAATTTGAGTACCAAACTTAGTAGCATTTGAAAGATATGAAAAGAATAAATTTACTATTTATCACTGATTAGCACTTATCAATTTCATATATTTCAAATCAGATTGGTTTTGGTATTCAAATTTTACAAGGATGTAGAATCTCACCTCCTCTACTTATGGTAAATTTTTTTTTTAAATTTTCAATTATTTTACCACATGAATCAGATTTTAGTGTCAAATGAATACTAATTTACTGAATATATTGTTAGATTTTACTTTTGTTTCTGAAGATAGTGGAGAACAAATACTCATCAGGTGTTGTGCCATAGTAAAATTTAATAACACAAATAGTAAATTGGTACAATACAAGTAGTAAAGAAAAAACAATAGGGCAGGGCACATGCATCTATCCTGTACGAAGGGTGCAAACAATGCAACACGAGTTGGGCCATAGGGCATTGTTGTGTGTTTTGCTAGCTTAATTAGCTTTGCCTGCTCGGCCGTGTATTGCCACCAACCATTCGTGTCCATCAATCATCTCGCAGTCTAGGCGGCCGGTTAAGGCGAGGAGATGGCCGATGTGCTGCTGCTGTTGCAATTTGCCTGCTTAGCAGCTGGCGGATATGATGCATGCATAGCAACGAGAGCAGGCTAGATAATTGCATGCATGTGTGTGATCGAGAGATGCAAAGATGTATGCATCAACCATCTAAACTAATCAATTGGGTACTAATAATCTCACCATCAAGTGTGTTGTGATATGTATGCAGCTTGTTTCGCAAGCATATATGGCATGTATGTATACCAAACTGATAATGCATGCTAGGCTTAGCTTTGACGATCGATCGATCGTGTGTGGCTGTGCGCTTAGACAACAACTTCTGCAAAGTGCAACGACGACCTGCAGCATGCGCACATACTGACTCAATTTTACTATCAATCTATATAAAGTTTATGATCCATATACTGTAAGAATTTACTACTACACAGGCTTCTGAACCTCTGCATGATAGTAAAATCTATCTGTAAGAATAGTAAAATCTATCACTGGACAGCAAAAATAACTATTTATTAGAGAGACTTATATCATTATGTTCTTCTCATCGTCAGTAAGCTACTGGTGAAAACTGTTTGTAAATTGGAGTTGTGAATAAAAGTTATGGCTAAAATAAAGAACAAATATTCATGTACAAACAATGAACCACATTTAATTATAATTATAATTATAGGAATAATCTGATATATACCACTCCTCAATCTGAAAATTCGATGGCATGTGTAAAAAATGCCACTCAATGGCATGATTTTCAACATACCATCGAATTTCCAATTCCTAGAGTGGCAAATATCCAAATGCCCCTTTATTATATGGTTAGTGGGATTTATGGCTTGGTCAACTTGAGCAAGTTCGATGCGTTGATTAGTGCATTGCATGGCTCGGTTGAACTGGGTCAACTGATTGGAGAGTACAATAAGCTATTCTATACGCAGCTTTAGAATAGCATATGTGTGTGTATAGGGTTGATGGTAGAAAATTGTTTGGTATTAGAGACAAGGGCTTCAATGTGGCTTCTTTAGATACGTGGGGATGAGAACCAATCCCTTTATACGGGTGGAGATTTTAGTTCAATTTTTTTAAGAGATATGGATAGGCTATGCTAGCATAAATTAAAAATTCTACCATATAAATCAGGAAGCTAAGCGAGTAAGTGAACATGTATCGTTACCGCTAAACGCGCAATACAGCAGAAGGAGAGTTGATGAATGTAACATCCTAAATATTTCAAAAATAGAGAAAAAATAAATATTTTAAATATAAAAATAGAACTGAATAAATTTTTTAATTGAAATCAAGATTCTAATTTAAAATATTATCTTTTCTCTCTTTTTCTTGAATTCTAATTTAAAAAAAAGAACAACTATGATGTTGAACTCCTTTCTTACAAAATAAACAAACTATAAAAATAAAAGTGAAGTATGATCTTACTTTGAATGTTCATCTTTTTTGAATTTTTCTAGAATTTTGGTTTTTAAGAAAATCATTTGTTTTGAATTACTAAAGTGGTAAAAAGTAAAAAGGTAAAAGTAAAATCTCAACAAAATTCTAAACAAACAAAATAATAATCATAATAATAAAATACTATAAACATATTAATTAATGAAAAGACATTAAAATTAATGCAATTTGAATAGCAATAGTACAATGACATAATATTATAAAATTCCACAAAGATTATTCGGAGACAAAATTTTTACCATACAATTCTCAGATTAATATTTACCTTTACTAAATATTAATAGTTAATAATTAAAATTAATGCCCTTTTCAATTTAAAAACCGAAAACATGAAATTATAAAAATAACATTGTCAGATTTATTAAAAAAATAAATATTCGAGCATTAAATCTAAAATTTTTACACAAGGTTAATTAGGTCATTTAAATTCTGACAAAAAATTTGTAAAAATTATTGACCCTATTTATATCTTCAATTAAATCTAAAATATAAAATAAAATTTTATACGGTTAGCCTTATTAGATTTTTGTAAATTTTTATGCAAGGAATTTTTACTTAAGGTAGAGAACTTATCCAAGATACTAAGAAAAAATTTATAAAATTTTTCACGATGATTTGAACCCTCAAATAAATTACCTAAACTTGTGCAGATAAGTAAGACCGCCTGGCGAGCAGGCGGGCGATTAGGCCCCACTCGCCAGGCGGCCGGGCCATGTGGCGACCTGGCGGCGGCAAAGGGCCATTCCACTTTCGGCGGCCTGGCGGCAAAGTGGCGTCCAGCCCCACTCGCCAGCGGCCGTCACTCGGGCGGCGGCGAGCAAAGCGGGCCCAGGCCCCACTCGCCGAGCGGCCGGCTCACTTGGCGGCTTGGCGAGTAGTTGGGCGTTCAGGCCCCACTCGCTGGGCGGCGTGGGCGACCAAAAGGATGAGAGGGAGGCTTCGCCCCGAAGTCTCCTCCCCCTGACACGCTATGTCAGAGCCATTGATTGCGAAGGGATCTGCTGTCGACGCAACAACGACCCATCCCCCTGATGCCTCACACCTAACCCATCGCAGGAAAGGCATATCCCGGGCGGACCGTGCGAAGCTAAGTGACGGCACAGACAATGAGGCTTAGGGGACAAGACTGCAGTGATGGGTGTAATTAATGAGTCATAGATCAGTATGATGTCACCTTCTCACCTGCCCGAGCTAGCCCCAGCTATATATGGGAGCTCTGGTGCATGGGAGAGGACGGATGACAAACAACAGCAAAACGAGAGAGAGAACCTGAGGGAAAAGCATTGTAACCAGTTCCACAAACATCAACAATGAGCTAGTAGGATGTAGGGCTGTTACCCTCTCCGGGGGCCCGAACCTGGGTACATCGGTGTGTTCTTTGGACCTGTTGATCCCCGGGATCCTCTGAGGGAGGGCCATCGGGAGTCCAGCTGTGAAAGCTCCCCCTACCGAACCTTATTCTCCATCCCGGGAAAAATCCTGCCGGTGGAAAACACTAACAGGGGCGCGCCAGGTAGGGGCTAGTGGTCGGCTCACCCGGCCGCCCGATGAGTGGGGCCTGGATGCCCGCCTGCTCGCCAGGCCACCGAGTGGGCCGGCTGCCCGGGTAGTCGGGCTGAACGCCCGCCTGCTCGCCAGGCGGCATACTTTACACCTGGGTACCCTCTCCACCGCAGATAAGTAAGACTGCCTGGCGAGTAGACGAGCGATCAGGCCTCACTCGCCGGGCGGCCGGGCCATGTGGCTACTTGGCGAGCGATCAGGCCTCACTGTTGGGCTAAGGCTAGGTCTAATTTCAGACAGGCATGCTTTGTTTCTCATTATGTGCCTAGGGTGATGCAAACACCTTTTGTTGCTAAGAACACGAGAAAAGACAAATATATTTTTGTGCATAAGAATGATCGTGTTGTGCCTACTGTTGTGCGTCGTGTGTCTCAGTACTGGATTCCTAAACATCTTATTTCTAACCCCAGTACCGAGACCTCGACACTTTCTGCTTCTATGTAGGCTTCTCAAGCGAGGAAGGAGAACATATGGCTAGTAAATTTCGGATGCTCACGTCACATGTTCGGTGATAAGATTTGGTTCTCCTTCACTCGTGCATCTCGTGCTGAAAGGGTTACTTTTGGAGATGCTTCTTCCACTTCTGTTTTCGCAAAAGGCACTAGTCCAAATGATGCAGGTACAGGTGCATATGTTCAGAGGGAGAGTATATTTGTTCATAAAGATGATGATGATGATGTTGAGAATGAGGAAGGCTGGATATACAATTTGCTTTGTGCTTGTGTGCTCGTTTTCAAGCTTTCCCCCGTGCTTCACATCGACAGACTGTCAAGCGAATTTTCAGGTATCTTCATGGTACTCAGGATTTTGGCATTTGGCTTTCTGCTTCCTTATGCATTAATTTAAGAGTTTTATTTCTAATGCTGATTTTGGAGGATGTAGAATTGATAGAAAAAGTAAATCTGGTTCATGCCACTTCTTGGGTAGTTCTCTTTCTTGAGCATATTGAGATTGAATTTCACTTTCTTAGAGATTAAGTAGAAAAATGAAATATTGTGCTTCATCATATGGATACTGAACATCAATTGGCGGATATTTTCACAAAACATTTGTCCTCTTCTTGTTTTGCTTTTATTCGGGGAGAAGTTGGGGTTGTTCACCTAACAGGCTTATTTTGAGGGGGAGTTTGTGAAAACTTTGTGATTCTTTGTTTACACTTTCTTCTTTCTTTTTCTTAAATGAAAAAAATTAAAAAGGGAAAATGAAAAAGTATTGAGCATTATATTTAATACACATATGTGATTTGAAGCCATGTCTATGCTACAAAGTCTTTGTAACTTCATCTTTATGCATATATGGTGTAGTTTATGACATGACTATTTAAATGGAATGAAAACTTGAATTAAATCTTGTCATGGTTAAACTTTCTTGACTATCTTGATCCTGCTCAAAAAGATGCTCAATGTGAAAGTTTTCAAAGTTAAAGAGCTAAAAGCTCAAAAAGTGATTTTTGATAGATGCAAGATCAAGGTTATGCTCTGTCGCACTTCCTATTTACGAGATTGCTTATCATTGCACTCTGATATAAACTTGGAAGAGGTTTTGTATGACCGAAACCATGAAACCTTAAGCTCATTGCTTGACATGGTTGAAAAGTAAGGCTGATGGTGCATATAATTCATTGCAATTTTATATTTTGTTGCAATCAATAAATAAATCATCTTTTCAAGCACCAAAGAAGTGCACAAAAATTCAATGTTTTCAGGTTTTGAGATAGTTGAGAAAGGGAAATCATGCCATGCAAAAAATCATTAATAGTACTTGATTTCTAGTTGTGCTTACTCTACATTGTTTATGTGTAGATTTGAGGGTGCAAGTACTTTTGATAGCATGACTTGGAAGATGTTACATTTGTTGATGATTTATAATGCTCATTACATAAAAAAATGGCAAAAAAAAAAACAAAAACAAAAAGATTCTGTTATCTCTTTTGTATTCTTGATGAATCCATTGTCAAAGGGGGAGAATTTTGGGCACATTGCACATTCATACACACATTCTTCTTCTTAGGGGGAGATTTTTTTATTATTTTCACTTAGGGGGAGTTTTTTTCACTTTGCATATTTGTCGAAGGGGGGAGATTGTGTGTTTCTCACCTTGACTTTTGATTTTAAACCTTTTATTTCAAAAACTTTTCTTGTGATGTGAATGTCAATGTTCAGTTCTAAGTGGTGTTGCCAATGTTTTCATCAAGGGGGAGATTGTGAAATCATGTGCTAAAAAATTGGCTTAATGATGATTTTGGTATTGCAAAGTGGTTGTGCTCATGGCATGTGTAGTGCATGTGCATGTGTTGTTTTAGATGCTTAATTGATATGCTTGTGATAGCATGATAATTGTTTTGCTTGATGCAATGCGCTCGTGTGAGTGGTTGCATGGATTGATCTTGAGTCAAGTCGTGGACTTGTGCTCGTACACGGTTGTGTGTTTGTTCATGTGCAGGTGTTGCTTGAGGTCGAACGTGATCGGTGACGGGACCGGAACTAGGTTCATGGAGGAACTGAGGTTCGAGACTATGTTCAGGGAGGAATCGAGGTCTTGGTGGTCGAGGATGTCATGCGGGGCGTTCGGACTAGAGAACGGTGCACGTGGTTGCTAGTGAGTCACGTGAGTACGGCAGGTGGGCCGTACGCGTGCAGTTGTAATCGTTTTGAGGTAGTTTGCATGTATTGGTCCATGTTGGGCTAATTGGACATGCATGCGAACTCTTCTAGGATTTTCTTATAAATAGGGGGAGGTGTCCCCTGTTTATTGTGGGCTGTGGATTAGGATTTGTACTCTTTTGTTTGGAGTATTGTAGCCAGATTATAAAAAATAAAGATTAATTTCTCCAAAGCCGCCACAAAAAATCGACGTCGTCTGAGGCGGCGCATAGGAGAGGCGAGTGTCGTGCGTTTCCTTCCGGCGTTTGAGCGAGGTTGCACAAAACAACAGAAGACGCACAAAAAGGAGCCGCACAGAAGAAATAATCGGCGGCGGCCTTTTGTGGTAGTGCAACAGGCGCAGAGGTGCGGCGGCAAACGTCAGACCGATCGGGCGTGCACGAGGCCACGAGCTCCAGCCCACGGAGCGATCTGTGATTGGTATACTTGGTAGTATATGAACTTCTACCGCTAGCCCAAATCCTTCATCGGGAAGTTTCCTATAGCTCAATATACATATGCATCACGTCTCATCATTAATAAGCTATCCATGCATGAAGTTTCCTACATATGCATCACGTCTGATCGTTGATGAGATATTCATGCATGCATCGTTTACTGCATAGCACGAATAGTAACTTTGTGATTATTCTTTTACCAAGTGCAGCCTTGATTGGTGTCCATTTACTAATTCGATAATACTATATGCGTGTCGACCATGACTAGTATTTAATACTACAGTATTTCGTTTTCTTTACCTGATCTCCGTGTGTCGTCTGATTTAGTTCTAGATTGATTCATTATTTTACCTTGATAATTTTGATTTGATCTATTCCAAACCTTTCTAGGGCATCAAGTTAGTGATCTAAAAACTTTGATTGGTTAATTCCTTATAGATTTTGTTTAATCACGATATTAGGGTTTAATCAATTCGCGTCACTTTTGGAACAGTCAACTTGCGAAGCTTATAACTTTTGATTCGTAGATCCGATTGAGTTGATTCTTATTGGGTTAGTTTATAAATTGAATCTAGTTTCTACAGTAAAATTTTCAGATCGATCCGACGGTTGGATATCCAGGAATTTGTGTTTTACCGAACATCTATCAATCTGTTTTTTCCAATCCGAGGCAATTATTTAATTTCGAATTGGGGTGAATTTTTTAGTAGATCAAAAATTTAATTTTAACTTCCGCGCAATCATTCACCCCCTCTGATTGCTATACTAGTATATATCGATCCTACATGACGACACAGAGAATGAGGCTTAAGGGACAAGACTGCAGTGATGGGTGTAATTAATGAGTCATAGATGAGTATGATGTCACCTTCTCACCTGCCCGAGCCAGCCCCGTCTATATAAGGGAGCTCTGGTGCATGGGAGAGGAGGGATGACGAACAACGGCAAAACGAGAGAGAACCTGAGGGAAAAGCATTGTAACCAATTCCACAAACATCAACAACGAGCTAGCAGGAGTAGGGCTGTTACCCACTCCGGGGGCCGGAACCTGGGTACATCGGTGTGTTCTTTGGACCTGTTAATCCCCGGGATCCTCCGAGGGAGGACCATCGGGAGTCTGGCCGCGAAAGCACCCCATACCGAACCTTATTCTCCGTCCCGGCAGAAATCCTGCCGATGGAAAATGCCGACAGGGATATTATCTAGTGCCTTCTCTTGCATGGGCCCACCTGTCAACATGTTTTTCCCCATCGAGCCAAGAACAGCAAGCAGCAAACACAGCCAACCATTCTCTATTTTCTTGGTCAAGCAAGCAAATCAAGTCACAACTCTCGCGTACACTTGACGCAACCATGTCACAAGGTCACCAATGCACTGCCACGAACCCGCAAAACCCGGACCAACGCCGCAAAACCGAGCCGCAACTATGGTCGCCGTTCACACCCACGAACCACCTCAAATCCGGTTATTTAAGCAAGCCTAAGCCCCCACTGAGGACCCAAATCATTCCCTCAACTTCCCTATTGCCTTCTTCTTCGCAATCAAGCACCAATTTGGGGCATCCTTGTTTACTCACCAATAAAACACAGGAGCTTTGCGACGCCGCCACCATTGCTCCACCGTGCCATTGCTAAGGAAATCATAGCCCGAACCGATGCCCTCCACAGTCTCACCAAGATCTCCTCTACCCATTTTGACCCTTGCGCGAAGCTCCCTCCATTTGCCCTGGCCACTGACCAAGCTTACAGAGAGCTCTCGTGGCATGGTGTTGTAGCAACAGGGCTACTATAGCTGCGTGAAACTATGCTATGTTCGGTTCTTCCATTGGCTATATTTAGAGGTGGGCATCGTGCCCGGCCTGGCCGGCTCGGCCCGGGCCCATCGTGCTTTGGGCCGGAACCATGCCGTGCCACGTCGGCCCGTCGTGCCCACCGTGCCGGGCCGTGCCGGCCCAACTAGCTTTTGATGAGCCCAAGCCCGACCCATTTGCGCTTCGTGCCAGCTTCGTGCCGTGCCGGCCCAGGCCCGGCCCATTTTCACTATTGCAATGAGAGAAAAGAACACAGAGACGCACGGAGCTGAGGCAATGAAGGCAAATGTTGGGGGTAAATATTAAATTTTATTCAATAGTGAATATGTACAAAGTTACTACCTCGTTAAAAACCTTACACCCCGGTGTGGGGTACCCCCGGTAAGGAAAAGAGTACAGTAACTACGTAAACATACATTAATACGTAAACTACTCGAGGTTGAGATTGTCGAAGTCAGCAACTGCCTCCGTAATCTCCGGATCCTCGGGCTCATGTTGTGTCCTATCTTCTGCACGCTCCCAGTCCTTTAAGCATGTAATTGCCTCAACCAACTCAGGCCGAAGAGACGACCTCCTCGGCTCAAGTACCCTTCCCACCAAACTGAAAGTGGCTTCCGACGAGACAGTGGACACCGGAACAGTAAGTACATCCCGTGCAAAATGGGATAGCACGGGGTAAATACGTTCGTTATTCTTCCACCACAAGAGCAAGTTGAGTTGATTATCCTCGTCCACGTCAAGGTCGGTCTCCACAAAAGACGTGTCGAGGTAGTGGTTGAGTTCTACTCGTGGATTCCACGTCGACCTGGTCGGCGATTGGGAAGAGCCGGATGCCTTGCCTTTTAGCTTCTTCCAAATACTTGAAGCGGTAGATTGCCTCGTGCTTGTTGCGTTGTTGAAGTAGATCTTCTTGCTTCACTTCTAGTGCCAAACTTGTCGTAATATTTGTCGAAAACACTGAAAAACTCGTTATAAACATGAGTATAGGCATCGGAGAAATCAAGATCGAATGCCTCACCTATTCCGTGGAAGGCGCCCTGCAAGTCAGATAATTTTCTCCGAGGATCCAAAATAGTAGCAAAGCAGTAAAGATGCGGAATAGCTTGAAAATATTTTAAATATTTTTTCTCCATTGGTTCTATAATGGGTTGTAAAATATATTTATCTCTATTTTCTTTAAAAGAATTAGCAATAGTCCAAAGCCACTCGATAACTAAGCAAGAAGTTGGGTAGTACACACCGGATAAATTTTTGGATGCATTGTAAAAAGTTCCTAAAAAATCATGAAAATAACCGGCAATGTGCCAATCCGATTCATTTACCAACGGCTCACCATTATTGCAATTGACGAAGACAGTGATAATATGCTTATAGCCCTTGCAATTGTCCAACATAATATACGTTGAGTTCCACCTAACCATCATATCAAGGTTAATTTTTTTTGGAACCTTACTATTGGCCTTGCAATAATCTGAGAATTGTGCAAACCTTACGGGCGAAGCAATAATGAAATAGATAGCTTTGCGTATGTTTTCCAAACTAGGTCCCATTACAGTCAAACCCGTCTGCACAATGAGATTAATAATATGGCATGCGCATCTCTGGTGGAGTACAAAACCTCCAATATAAGTTTCTAGATGCGGTGAGAGATAATTTATAGCCGTCGTGTTAGCCGATGCATTATCAAGAGTGATGGAAATAATTCTACCTTCTATTTTAAAGTCGTTAATAACCTCGAGTATATGGTTAGCGATAGCCTCTCCGGTGTGTGACTCGGAGATTGGCTTAAACCCTATGACTCTTTTGTTTAGTAAGTAGTTCTCGTCTAAGTAATGGGCAACAACACTAATATAAGCCATTCTTTGATGTTGAGAAGTCCATATATCCGATGTTAAGGCAAAAGAATAACTAGTTACCAAGAAAGTCTGTTTTAATATTTCTAGTTTTTTTAAACATTTTATAAATATCACGTGTAGTTGTTCTTCTACTAACATGTTGGTATTGTGGACAAAAACCACGTTGCACCATTCTTTCAAAACTAGAGCTCTCGCCCATTCTAAGTGGAAGATCCTCTGTAACTATGTACCGTGCAATTTCGTCTCTAGCTACATCGGCGCTGTATAACCACATACTTACCGAACCGTCGGTGTTGAAGTTGAGCTGCGTCTGGACACCCTCGCCCGCCCTCTGTCCTGCCGATATCTTCTTCAAGCATGCCTCCGCGTGTCTCTTCAGATGACCTGTTCCAGCAGATGCACGTGCAGATAATTTAGTTTGACAATATTTGCAAATAGCAGATACCACCTCACTTCTGTCTACAAATTTGACGGTTCTGTCCATGTGTTGCCAGCACCACGCCCGTCGAGTGCCGGATATGGACGCCCGTCCCTGTTGCGGTTGTGTCGATGTCGCGGCATCCGAGCTCGGTGCCGACACCGACGTTTGTCCCGGATACACCGATGCGGTGCCGTCGGAGCTCGGCGCACCCGGAATGTACGAGGCATCCTCGATGCCGTGCGTACCGTCCAGATGACGGTCATCCATGCCGTAGTCTCCCATGCTGGGGGAGAGTTGGCGCGGATCGATCTTGTCATCTCGGCGAGTGGGACTTGGAGAGCGAGGGCGTGCTCTCCTGCTCTTGCTCTTGCGAAACATTTTTTTGGTGGAGGAAGAGCGGGCGAGATGTTGTAGAATATGCTAAAAAATGATAGCGCGAACGGCTGTTTTGAGCAAAAAATTGAAAACGAGTGGGATGTTGAAATGAGAGCGCGTTGTTAGATTTTATAGCGATTATGAAGCTAACGTCCGTTCGACATTCAAAATTTGAAATGCATGCGCTGCACGGGAATCACGCCTCTTTACATCGTGTCCATTCATTTTATGTTGAATCGTGTCACTTTACGTCGCATTCAACCGTTTTATGTCACTTCATGTCACTTACTGCTTGAGCGGGAGAATAAAATCAAAATTTTCACTACCTCTCTCCCTCTCTTTTGCTACTTTTCCCACCCGGACGCTTTCCTAGACTCCTACTCTCCTCAGTCTGCTACTCGCCTACTCCTACTGAGCTACTCTCCTGTCCCCCCTTGAAACCCCCTGGCCCCACCCGCATGCTCCGGCCCCCCCACGCCTGCGCGGCCGCGTGGGCAGTGGGCACGCCCCCCCACGCCCCTGCCTCTCGATCTCTCCGCCCACGCCCCGTCTTTGCCCACTTGCCCAGGCCCCTGCCTCGAGGCCTCGATCTCTCCGCCCACGCCCCTGCGGCCCCCGCCCGCCTCCTCTCCTCTCTCGACCACGGCCGCCCCGGTGCCAAGCCGCCAGCCCCTTCGCCCGGTCCGCCCCCTCCGCCGGTCCCACCGCCTCCCCGTGCCTCGACGTCGCCCCGCGCCTCCTTCCTCCCCTCCGGCGTCCACGCCCGCCCCGCTCTCGCGCCGCCACACGCCGCCCAGCGGCCTCGCAGCCACCGCCCCGTCGCCCCGCGCCTCCTTCCTCCCCTCCAGTGTCCGCCCGGTTGCAAAAGTGTAGAAGCCTAATTTAGACTCACCACTCGGTCGAATGTGAGTGCCGGATAGAGGCAATGTCGTTTTTCTCACACGGCGCAAGAGGGGGCTTCTGTACTGGGCGGATGGAACCCTAACAGCGGTGAAACCTCAGCGGGTGGGTCGAGTTAGGTAGATACATTGTAACGGCCTTGTCATGATCTCTCTGCCGGCACACCAAAGGAAGTGTGTTAATAGCTTGGCATCAAGAGACGATCATGTCTTGTGGGTAAAGTTGTACACCTCTGCAGAGTTAAAACTATTCGAATAGCCGTGCCTACGGTCAAAGGCAAAGCGAAGAATGCTTTCATATTGGTAGACTTTGATTTTGGTTTAAAAACTGAAAAGTGTTTTGTTTTGGGATTCGGGAGTGGTTAGAACTCTCGGATGTTGTCTGGCGGATAGAACCACCCAGGTGGAAAGAACCTATTTTATACTTGACGGATGGAGTCATATGATTACCCTTGATCTTTTAAAAGTTGGCGGATAGAGACTTTATACTAGTGATGGTGGATAGAACCTCACTGCAATATTAAATAATTCAATTATAAAAAAGAATTTAAAAGTTGCTTTGTGAAACTTATTACGTAAGTACGGTTTAATAAAATGTGGCTTTGTGCAAAATGAACCCTATTAAGCTTCCTTTGAAAAGCCCCACATAATCATACTTTCTCCGACTTGCTGAGTACTTTCGTACTCACGTGCTACATCAAGTTGTCATCATCAGAGAATTATCAAGACGCGGCTGAAGATGGCGAGTTCTACCCCGAGGAGTTCGAGGAGGATTGCCAGGATAACTAGTTGCGTTTCTAGTCGTCGCCTGTGGCATTTGGTGTTCGCTTGTTTTCGTTTTTCGTCTTTCGCTGTCGTGTCTCCGGTCTGTTGACCGAGTATTGTAATAAGTGGCCATGTGGCCCATACTTGAATATTTATGTTACAATTTTCGTTATGTTCGGCAATGAAGTATCACTGCGACTGTGTGTACTAGCTACTGATCTGGGACTAGTACGAAAATACACAGGAGATTTCGGATTGTTGATCCGGGGTCCCACACAATGCCCAAAACAGCTCAAAATAGTGATACCACACATTGTTTTGATGGCTTCGGCTAACCCACAATGAATCTAGAGATAGAACCAAATCCATTGGGACTATCTCATTGTTAACTTTTTAACGAGCACAAAAAATCCTTCATTGGACTTCGTATGAGGGAGATATGCCTATTCTAATGCAGTGATGTCTGCTAACTCTCAACTAAACACAGAGTCCAAATTATGGATGACTTGGAGTCCGACATGATTTGGCATGGAAAGGGTGGAGTCCATCTGGGATGTGTTGTATGGAGGTGATGGCGCCCTTCAAAAAGTGCGCCAACTTGTAGTAGAGGTGGCCGATTCGATTTGGCGTCAATCTGAATTACTCCAATAAGCTGAGTACTTGTGGCTGTCCTGGTGGTGCTTTTCCCATGTTCCTAAGTAGTAAAACATCACAAATATTTAGTAGTATCCCATCCTCAATAACATTGTTGTGAACAGTCAGAAATAAGCTCACCTCATGATTTAATTTACGTGCACAAGCTCTTGTCATAGGACCATGATGTATGCACGTATCCAAAAAGAGTGATATCCTCATCGTCCTCCCCTCTTGAATTGGAGTTGTCCTCGACTCAAGCTCATCCTCTTCTCTCATGTACAGCTTTAAATCTGAAATATTAAATGTGGGACTAACCCCAAAACCTGCTGTAACACCTCGGCATTTAATATGCCTGAATGCTACCAAACATAAGCTAAACAACATCTAAATACCACAATTAAACATAAATTCCAGCAAATGCGCACATGCTAAAAACCAAGATTTCGGCAGCATCTCCTTTGTTTTAACATGAATTAACACAATATCAATATCATGGCAAGATATGTCATAGCACACGACAAATAAAACATCAACATAAATGGATATATCATCAAATTACGCCAATAAAAGCATGCTCAACCACTTCATAAGCTATAACCAAGCAAATAAGGAATCACAAGCATTCTAAATTAAACCCTACATTAAGTTTATGGCACAACTCTTAATATCATGTCTCCAAGTGATTAATTATGGACTATGATGGTGGAGCTACGTGTAGAAGTGTAGCTAGACCCCTTTTCCCGCATGCCGATCTCAAAGTACCTAAAAACAACATAAAACACAAGCGTGAGTTCGAAAACTCAGCAAGCATATTGTAATGGACAACAAGATCATTTACAAGACAATAATACCTTACATCACATATAACATCTCATACTTGAGCACATAACAACATCATCATCATTAAATATGTATTGCAATGCAATGTTATGCTCATATCTCCTTGGAAACTCATACCGGTATGGTTGAGTACACACCAGTCGGTGTGCACCCTCTCCCCCCTTCCATCCCGAAGATGGAGGGTGCCTACTCCTCGCTTCCATTCACCAGGTGAATGGAATCACGATGTAGGTCTTACTTAATGGCGTTCCGGACTAGTCATAACTTTCTCACCGGCCTTTCCCGGATTAGTTAATGACTTTCTCACCGCCCTCGCCCCATCTCATGTCATGCATGCAACTATGCCAATTATCATATTTCACATGTACATAAACATATGGCATCTCATCATGACAAATATTACACATGGCATCGAATCATGATAAGTATAGACACATAGCATCATATCATGATAATCATACTCAATATATCATTGGAAAATAGCAAGCAAGGCAAGTGATCATAGCAAGTATTCAATCTTTCATCCAATATCAACAAGCAACCTACAATCCGCTATACATTACAACACACTTGCCTCAACCGCGGGCGACGGATTTGTGGGAAGTCGAGAGCACTCCCGGTGTCACACCACATGCACATAGGCATCACACACTCACAATCATGCCCACAAAACAGTACGCAAAACCCCATCTAACCCGACATTACCCACTACTCGCAAAACCTAAAAACAGAGGTTCTTATCTCGACGGGACAGCAGCCTTGCAAAAAGCATAACTTGAGTTCTGGGACTCCGAATCAATTAAACGAGTACATCCTCGCGTAGCTTAGGAAATTTCACAACTTTCTCTAGGTATAGGGAAAGACTGATTCGGATTCTAATGTCGTCTAATCTACAGATTACCGTGATCTGTTCCAATTACGTCACAGATTTTAACACGCTCGGTAAAACAGCCATAACTTTTAAACGGCTAGGCGGAATTTAACTTTCTTTATATCCACGGAAATATAATTAAATTATATACAACTTCTTCAACATCCGTACGACAAGATTCGGATTCTAAATTGGCGAAAACGCGAACCCTAGCTCGACTGCTCAATCTGCCCGAAAACAGAAACGTGGCAAAATCTAGATCTAACCCAAATTACTCAAATCCAGCGCCTCCAATTGATCAAAAAACTTGATAAACTCCCTAATAACAGTACCTAGCTCATCCCCGAGGATCCCCATGATCATACCTTTGCCCGACGCACGAAAACTCCAATCGATCTCCTCGCTCCTCGCTCCTCGCACCTCGCACCTCGCTCCTCGCTCCTCGCTCCTCGCTCCTTGCTCCTCGGATGGATCCATGAGGATGCAGGGGTGGGGAGGTCACCCTAGGGCAGCAAGGGGGGTGGAGGAGAGGTGGTGTGCAATGGGGAGCAATGGGGGCGCCATGGGGGCAAGAGATGGGGCGGCTAGGAGGTGGAGGGAGGAGGAAGGGTGGCGGCTAGGGTTAGGGGCGCAGGGGGCAGGGGTGGACGTCCCAAGGGCTGGTGGGGAGCCCTTTTACCAGCCCCGACACCAAAATCTAGTCCGTTACGGAGACCTACTCCATCCCACCAAAGCCCACCATGGCCCAAACTCCCCCGGGAAGGCCCAAAACCCCGGAAACGGCCCGGAAAAGCTATTAACCTCCATATCCTATAGTTTTAACCTTAATTCCACATCTCATAATGTTATTAACCTTATCATGCACGTTAAATAAGGTTACGACACTCCGTGGTGTCACAACGCTTCAAAAGACCCAAAAACGCGAGTAAACCTCAAGCCGTAAGATTTTCTTCTCTAATTGCGCAATTTGTAATGTCACACCAAAACGTAGTGTCACATTCTTCCCCCCTTCAACTGGATTTGACCTCGAATCCGAAGGACACCAAAAACAACTACCAAGTCCCCAAGGGACAAAAGGTTTCTCAGCCGCAAAGGCTCCATCAACCAAAAACGCTCGAATCCTCACGACAAACATTTCGCACTTCTATCACAACCAACCTGACTACCACACTCCATCAAACTCAATCATGACACATAATCCCATCTCTTCCAATTATTTGACCCTTTTCACAAAGAATCAAAATTAACTAATGTCAGCTACGTACATAGCCTTCATCGACAAAACTTTTCTTTTCTTCCACAAACCACGCTACACTTTCATTCTACCCCCTCCCAGGCATAACACACACCCAGGGACAACTAGCTACGACAAAGTTCACGACAGATCACTATATTTCAAATTATCATCACTTTTTAACAATCCAACCATATTCTCAACAAGGTTTGGACCGACATCACCAACTTCCAACATGACCACCCTTCGAACCACAACCAAAGTTCTACGCCTAGCCCAAGGTAGAGCTGTAAATTATTACCAAACCTCAATTGGTTCTTTTCCTATGAGGGTCTCGCCTCACACTTTCTCACTCAAAACTACCAAACCCATGAGTATAATCCTCCATTATGCTCAACAATTCCATAGACATTTCTATTCACATCTCAAACGAGAATGCCAACAAAGAGCAACTCCCTTAGTCGGATGAACCACATTCATCAACTCGAACCCAAAACACAACAAATCACTTGGAACAAAGGTTTGACAACCTCGAAAGATCACTCGATCTTTTTTCCTAAGTCAAGTCGCAAAGGAAAAACTCCAATCTCAAATCAATGCGATACATCTCGCATCGGGGACCACTCAAACAAAAAGAGAGACTCCTCACAATTCTTTGTCAGAAATTCTCAACAATCAATGACAACTCGACTCACTTTCACCATAGCCAAGCATCTCATAAAAACAACATTGTGGAAGAGAAAACCGATTCTCAAACCAATCGAAAGAATCCACAACCGCCATAATAACTCTCAAGGAAACAAGGAAACTCAATCCTCTTACAACAAAGCCAAATGCCAGGAACTCTTCACTCTTTCTTTTCATGCTAAAGAGCAAATGGAAATCTAGATTCATGACATGAATCCAAGCTTTTCGAGAGCACACCGGATTAGTCATATTTCCCTATATGACTTACTCACCGACCTGGCTCAACGACTATTTTATCAATAGACATCTATAAATGATGTCATGTTTCCTTTTCACCATTCATTCATCATGTACAACGCTACCAAATAGTCATTCGCAAGACAACTTCTTCCTCTGCATCACATGATTAAAACTTGGATAGCATCGATGATTGCGCCCAATCATAAAACTATGAGGGGAACACCATTAACAGGAAAACACCACGTCATACATAACCCGTCGACAATTGAAAGCCAAATTTGTAAAGCATCGCGTTTTAACCAAAATCAACATTTTGAAAGAGAACATCAATTCTCAAAGAGAAATGGGAGACTCATTTTCCCAAAATGAGAACACTTCACCAACCCGAATCACTTATAAACATTCATAAAATCCACCCTTTTGAAACACTCGCAAGCACCACATGACCTTTTCCAAATAAATCCAGTTCCAATCAAATAGATTTACAAATTAAATCTTAAGAATTTTCAACACAGCCCACTATGTCCATCGGCTTCCTTTTTAAGATTTACTCCAAGTATGCTTCAGTGCGAACGCGAAGGAGCGCGATCCACTCAAAGGCTTTTGGGTGCAAAATCAAACTCATAGCATAAACTGAACAACTTAGCCAAAACCAAAGATGGGCACCAACCTCTACGAGTTTTAGGGAAACTCGAAAATGCAACATAAAGAACACCTTGACCAAAAACATTTAACCAAGATAGCAAACCACCAACCTGCACCAAAAGGTTTTATACACAAGCTCGGCATGAGACTCACCATAACCAAGTGTCCCACTATCCTTAACATTTAAGCATTCCATAATCACTATTTACTTATCGAGAAAACCCATCTTAAATCAATCCATACTACCTCCTCAAGAACCCCACAAACCAACACATCATAAAACAACGTATTCTATATTTCAAACGTAGTACTTCAACAGATACTTAAGCATGATCATCCTATCAATTTTTATACCATAAATACGTCAACATCTTGATAATCAAAACTTATTCCATTAACAAATGACTTCAACATACAAATAGTATCTCCATAAGACAAAGTCGAAAATTATGATCCTAAGATACACCTTCTTTAGGATACAATTCTATATCATGCTAAAATATCCATGGTTCACTTCATCGCCACATGTTATAATAATCTCTATTTTACAATGGCTTCCAAAAGTAATCCAAACAATTACCACCACTACTAAATCATCAATATCCATAAATAGGCATAATCATAAAAACAACTACATTGTTTTTAGTTACACTATCCATATACCATAACAAATTGTCACTACACAACATACTCCAACTATAAAAACAAATTTAATAGGTTAGACCATCCCAATGCTTTAGCAATAACATAAACAAAGAAAGCCTATGTCTTCACAATTGACATCGATACTAGCATCGTAGGAACACAATCGCATACTTCCAATTATACTAATGGTTTGTGACAATATAAAAAGCAACTCTAATCAACGTCCAAATTAAAGTCACTAGTCAACACGATTAAATCTCTCTATTAATCCATTAGATTAGAACATCTTTAGACAACCAAAGAAAGTTTCTTTTACAATATCAAGTCTACATCATCTTAATGTTTTAACTATGCATTAGGGTTTAAAACTTTAAACATATTCGAGGGTCATAAGCACTTTCAAAGCAAGGCAATGATTCTAGGCATGTACATTAACATATTTATTCATTCTCATTATAGGGTAATCTGCAACACTAGAAGTTCATTTAATCTTAAGCTAAGCACAAATATTACTTTTAACTGATTCAACTCACCAATTAACTTAAGAACAAATCATTTCCAATAACCACATTGTTACATACTACATGACATGCTAAACAACCATTTTCACAAACAGGATGCAACTCCACTTTTAAGGACAACCACAACTCAAGAACCAGAACGAACACCGATAGACAATTTCTCCTTTTTCCAGGCAAGGAAGAAAACAAAACTCTAACAGAAATGCAGGAGAGTTCCACTCTCAAGTTCCCAAATTTGCCCACAAAACTCTTCAGGAAATCTCAAGATCCATACTTCCAAGAAGGAAGAAGGATGCACTAGGGAAAACAAAATGTTCAACCAAACCTTTTCCGATAAAGTTACAAAACTTAGCTCCACCCAACCTAAGGTCGGCACTAGGAGAACTTCAACTCTTTTCTCAGATAGGGAGGACAACAACCACATATGTTTCCTCCCTAAGACAATCCACAATAACCAGCAAAACCGGGTGTCAAAGCAAAGGCGACTAAAAAGGCGCAACACTAAACTCTTCTTCTTCGTTTCCAACCAAGGAAGACCAAAAAAACCACAAATCGCATACGGAATGATCCGCGAAAAAAATCCAATACCAAACTTTTTTTTTTTGGTTTCCATCAACTAAAACCAAGAAAACCAACCAAAACCAACCGTCAGAACGGTGAAGAACATACGAAGGAACCCACCACCAAACTCTTCTATTTGACTCCCGTCAACTACCCGATCTACTGACGTAAAGGGTAAGCACTCTTCTCCTACAGGGGTTAATAGTTCTTCGGTGATGGCGTTAACCGGCCACACCGTCACACTTCACCCTTACAATGAATAAAGAGAGGTGACCGAAACCCTTTGGCACCACAACCCCACTTTAACATAATAACATGAACAATTCCATTCAATTCTTTCATAAACATAGCAACATACATAAACAAATGTAGCATTCAACATCAAGGCTCAAATACAACATTTAAGCGTAAAGCAACGATTCCCATACCCTTTCCTACTGTGCATCCATGTGTGTCAAATTTTAAATTACTTATACCACTTTTGCAAGTTTTAATGTTGCTATCCTATAACAAAGTTTTAGTTAAGACCTAAGCCATGTTTCTAAGTTATTCCACATCACATTTTAGTTGTACCCTATAGCATGATACTAAAAATTCACATTCCAAGGACCTACAAACCGCTTTGATACCAATCAGTAACACCAGGCATTTAATATGCTGAATGCTACCAAACATAAGCTAAACAACATCTAAATACCACAATTAAACATAAATTCCAGCAAATGCGCACATGCTAAAAACCGAGATTTCGGCAGCACCTCCTTTGTTTTAACATGAATTAACACAATATCAATATCATGGCAAGATATGTCATAGCACACGACAAATAAAACATCAACATAAATGGATATATCATCAAATTATGCAAATAAAAGCATGCTCAACCACTTCATAAGCTATAACCAAGCAAATAAGGAATCACAAGCATGCTAAATTAAACCCTACATTAAGTTTATGACACAACTCTTAATATCATGTCTCCAAGTGATTAATTATGGACTATGATGGTGGAGCTACGTGTAGAAGTGTAGCTAGACCCCTTTTTCCCGCATGCCGATCTCAAAGTACCTAAAAACAACATAAAACACAAGCGTGAGTTCGAAAACTCAGCAAGCATATTGTAATGGACAACAAGATCATTTACAAGACAATAATACCTTACATCACATATAACATCTCATACTTGAGCACATAACAACATCATCATCATTAAATATGTATTGCAATGCAATGCAATGCAATGCAATGCAATGTTATGCTCATATCTCCTTGGAAACTCATACGGTATGGTTGAGTACACACCGTCGGTGTGCACCCTCTCCCCTTCCATCCCGAAGATGTAGGGTGCCTACTCCTCGCTTCCATTCACCACGTGAATGGAATCACGATGTAGGTCTTACTCAATGGCGTTAGGACTAGTCATAACTTTCTCACCGGCCTTTCCCGGATTAGTTAATGACTTTCTCACCGCCCTCGCCCCATCTCATGTCATGCATGCAACTATGCCAATTATCATATTTCACATGTACATAAACATATGGCATCTCATCATGACAAATATTACACATGGCATCGAATCATGATAAGTATAGACACATAGCATCATATCATGATAATCATACTCAATATATCATTGGAAAATAGCAAGCAAGGCAAGTGATCATAGCAAGTATTCAATCTTTCATCCAATATCAACAAACAACCTACAATCCGCTATACATTACAACACACTTGCCTCAACCGCGGGCGACGGATTTGTGGGAAGTCGAGGGCACTCCCGGTGTCACACCACATGCACATAGGCATCACACACTCACAATCATGCCCACAAAACAGTACGCAAAACCCCATCTAACCCGACATTACCCACTACTCGCAAAACCTAAAAACAGAGGTTCTTATCCCGACGGGACAACAGCCTTGCAAAAAGCATAACTTGAGTTCTGGGACTCCGAATCAATTAAACGAGTACATCCTCGCGTATCTTAGGAAATTTCCCAACTTTCTCTAGGTATAGGGAAAGACTGATTCGGACTCTAATGTCGTCTAATCTACAGATTACCGTGATCTGTTCCAATTACGTCACAGATTTTAACACGCTCGGTAAAACAGCCATAACTTTTAAACGGCTAGGCGGAATTTAACTTTCTTTATATCCACGGAAATATAATTAAATTATCCACAACTTCTTCAACATCCGTACGACAAGATTCGGACTCTAAATTGGCGAAAACGCGAACCCTAGCTCGACTGCTCAATCTGCCCGAAAACAGAAACGTGGCAACATCTAGATCTAACCCAAATTACTCAAATCCAGCGCCTCCAATTGATCAAAAAACTTGATAAACTCCCTAATAACAGTACCTAGCTCATCCCCGAGGATCCCTATGATCATACCTTTGCCCGACGCACGAAAACTCCAATCGATCTCCTCGCTCCTCGCACCTCGCACCTCGCTCCTCGCTCCTTGCTCCTCGGATGGATCCATGAGGATGCAGGGGTGGGGAGGTCACCCTAGGGCAGAAAGGGGGGTGGAGGAGAGGTGGTGTGCAATGGGGAGCAATGGGGGCGCCATGGGGGCAAGAGTTGGGGCGGCTTGGTGGTGGAGGGCGGAGGAAGGGTGGCGGCTTGGGTTAGGGGCGCTTGGGGCAGGGGTGGACGTCCCAAGGGCTGGTGGGGAGCCCTTTTACCAGCCCCCACACCCAAACCTAGTCCGTTACGGAGACCTACTCCATCCACCAAAGCCCACCAAGGCCCAAACTCCCAGGAAGGCCCAAAACCCGAAGCGGCGGAAAAGCTATTAACCTCCATATCCTATAGTTTTAACCTTAATTCCACATCTCATAATGTTATTAACCTTATCATGCACGTTAAATAAGGTTGACACTCCGATAGTGTCTAGCGCTTCAAAAGACCCAAAAACGCGAGTAAACCTCAAGCCGTAAGATTTTCTTCTCTAATTTCGCAATTTGTAATGGTGTGACATTACAAATTGCGAAATTAGAGAAGAAAATCTTACGGCTTGAGGTTTACTCGCGTTTTTGGGTCTTTTGAAGCGTTGTGACACCACGGAGTGTCGTAACCTTATTTAACGTGCATGATAAGGTTATTAACATTATGAGATGTGCAATTAAGGTTAAAACTATAGGATATGGAGGTTAATAGCTTTTCCGGACCGTTTCCGGGGTTTTGGGCCTTCCCGGGGGAGTTTGGGCCTTGGTGGGCTTTGGTGGGATGGAGTAGGTCTCCGTAACGGACTAGGTTTGGGTGTGGGGGCTGGTAAAAGGGCTCCCCACCAGCCCTTGGGACGTCCACCCCTGCCCCATGCGCCCCTAACCCTAGACGCCACCCTTCCTCCTCCCTCCACCTCCTAGCCGCCCCATCTCTTGCCCCCATTGCTCCCCATTGCACACCACCTCTCCTCCACCCCCCTTGCTGCCCTAGGGTGACCTCCCCACCCCTGCATCCTCATGGATCCATCCGAGGAGCAAGGAGCGAGGAGCGAGGAGCGAGGTGCGAGGTGCGAGGTGCGAGGAGCGAGGAGCGAGGAGATCGATTGGAGTTTTCGTGCGTCGGGCAAAGGTATGATCATGGGGATCCTCGGGGATGAGCTAGGTACTGTTATTAGGGAGTTTATCAAGTTTTTTGATCAATTGGAGGCGCTGGATTTGAGTAATTTGGGTTAGATCTAGATGTTGCCACGTTTCTGTTTTCGGGCAGATTGAGCAGTCGAGCTAGGGTTCGCGTTTTTGCCAATTTAGAATCCGAATCTTGTCATACGGATGTTGAATAAGTTGTAGATAATTTAATTATCTTTCCGTGGATATAAAGAAAGTTAAATTCCGCCCAGCCGTTTAAAAGTTATGGCTGTTTTACCGAGCGTGTTATAATCTGTGACGTAATTGGAACAGATCACGGTAATCTGTAGATTAGACGACATTAGAGTCCGAATCAATCTTTACCTATACCTAGAGAAAGTTGGGAAATTTCCTAAGCTACGCGAGGATGTACTCGTTTAATTTATTCGGAGTCCCAGAACTCAAGTTATGCTTTTTGCAAGGCTGCTGTCCCGTCGGGATAAGAACCTCTGTTTTTAGGTTTTGCGAGTAGTGGGTAATGTCGGGTTAGATGGGGTTTTGCGTATTGTTTTGTGGGCATGATTGTGAGTGTGTGATGCCTATGTGCAGGTGGTGTGACACCGGGAGTGCCCTCGACTTCCCACAAATCCGTCGCCCGCGGTTGAGGCAAGTGTGTTGTAATGTATAGCGGATTGTAGGTTGCTTGTTGATATTGGATGAAAGATTGAATACTTGCTATGATCACTTGCCTTGCTTGCTATTTTCCAATGATATATTGAGTATGATTATCATGATATGATGCTATGTGTCTATACTTATCATGATTCGATGCCATGTGTAATATTTGTCATGATGAGATGCCATATGTTTATGTACATGTGAAATATGATAATTGGCATAGTTGCATGCATGACATGAGATGGGGCGAG
Source organism: Rhipidocladum racemiflorum (assembly GCA_036346355.1). NCBI lineage: Eukaryota > Viridiplantae > Streptophyta > Magnoliopsida > Poales > Poaceae > Rhipidocladum > Rhipidocladum racemiflorum. Next base: position 38,616,782 of record CM070577.1, on the reverse strand, counting down.
GGTGGTGAGAAAGTCATTAACTAATCCGGGAAAGGCCGGTGAGAAAGTTATGACTAGTCCGGAACGCCATTGAGTAAGACCTACATCGTGATTCCATTCACGTGGTGAATGGAAGCGAGGTGTAGGCACCCTCCATCTTCGGGATGGAAGGGGGGAGAGGGTGCACACCGACGGGTGTGTACTCAACCATACCGGTATGAGTTTCCAAGGAGATATGAGCATAACATTGCATTGCATTGCATTGCAATACATATTTAATGATGATGATGTTGTTATGTGCTCAAGTATGAGATGTTATATGTGATGTAAGGTATTATTGTCTTGTAAATGATCTTGTTGTCCATTACAATATGCTTGCTGTGTTTTCGAACTCACGCTTGTGTTTTATGTTGTTTTTAGGTACTTTGAGATCGGCATGCGGGAAAAAGGGGTCTAGCTACACTTCTACACGTAGCTCCACCATCATAGTCCATAATTAATCACTTGGAGACATGATATTAAGAGTTGTGCCATAAACTTAATGTAGGGTTTAATTTAGCATGCTTGTGATTCCTTATTTGCTTGGTTATAGCTTATGAAGTGGTTGAGCATGCTTTTATTGGCGTAATTTGATGATATATCCATTTATGTTGATGTTTTATTTGTCATGTGCTATGACATATCTTGCCATGATATTGATATTGTGTTAATTCATGTTAAAACAAAGGAGATGCTGCCGAAATCTCGGTTTTTTAGCATGTGCGCATTTGATGGAATTTATGTTTAATTGTGGTATTTAGATGTTGTTTAGCTTATGTTTGGTAGCATTCAGGCATATTAAATGCCGGGGTGTTACACATGCAGGCAACTCAAGCTTTATGCATTATCATTAATCGTTTCAAGTATTTTAAAAGGACCATCAGCTTGATGCATTAATTTAGACTTCCTCAAATTTGAAAACCTATCTTTTCTCAAATATAGCCAAACAAGATCACCTGGTTCAAAAGATAAATATTTTCTACCATAGCTACCAGCAATCTTATACTTTTCAGTCATCTTTTTCTATGTTCTACGTAGTTGTTTCATGCATTTTCAAAATAAATTCAACACACTTCTTAGCATTTAAATTCACCTTTTCAAAGGTAGGGAAGGGCAAAAGATCATTGGAGCATGAGGATTAAACCCATACACTATTGAAATGGACTTACCTTGGTGGTAAAGTGTACCGACCTATTATAAGCGAACCCAACGTGTGGTAAACACTCTTCCCACAACTTCAAATTCTTCTTTAAAATAGTCCTCAATATGGTTGACAACGTATGGTTGATGACCTCCGTTTGTCTGTCAGTTTGGGGATTACATGTAGTAGAAAATAGCAACTTGGTCCCCAATTTATTCCATAAGCTTCTCCAAAAGTGACTCAAAAAATTAGTGTCATGATCTGAAACAATTGTGTTTGGCACTCCATGTAGACATACAATCTCCCTGAAAAAGAAATCAGCAACGTTTGTAGCATCATCGCTCTTATGACAAGGAATAACATGTGCTATTTTTGAAAATTGGTCCACAACCACAAAGATATTATCCCTCCCCCTCTTTGTCCTAGGCAACCCTAAAACAAAGTCCATAGAAATATCCTCCCATGGAATGCTAGGAACAGAAAGAGATGTATAAAAACCATGTGGATTTGAATGAGACCTAGTTTTATTGCACGTAGTGTAGCGTGCCACGTAACGCTTGACATCGCATCTCATATTTGGTCAAAAAGAAATGCGTGGACAATATATCTTCAGTTTTCTTCACTCCAAAATGGCCCATCAAACCATCTCCATGCGCTTCTTGAAGAAACGAAAGGCGAATAGAGTTAGCTGGAACACATAGCTTGTTAGCACGATGTAACAATCCATCATTAAGCACATATTTACTCCATGTTCTTCCTTCTCTATAGTTTTCAAGGGTATCTTTAAAGTCCAAATCAGTAGCATATAACTCTTTTAGTGTTTCTAAACCAAAAAATTTATGATCAAGTTGAGACAACATAGTATATCGCCTAGATAACGCATCGGCAATTACATTGTCTTTACCCCTCTTGTGTTTAATAACATATGGAAACAACTCTATGAATTCAACCCATTAGCATGGAGTTTATTCAGTTTGGCTTGACTTCTAACATGATTCATGATCAGAATGAATAACGAACTCCTTAGGCCAAAGATAGTGTTGCCATGTTTCCAATACTCGTACTAAAGCGTGCAATTCTTTATCATAAGTGGAGTAATTCAAAGTTGGCCCATTCAATTTCTCACTAAAGTAAGCAACAGGTTTGCCTTCTTGTAGTAGTACACCTCCTCTCTCAATTCCGTTAGCATCACATTCTAATTCAAATGTCTTACCAAAATTTGGAAGTTGGAGTAGAGGTGCATGTGTAAGCTTCTCTTTCAGCGTGTTAAAATCTAGTTCTTGTACTAGTCTCCATTGAAAAGGTATGCCCTTCTTTGTCAACTCATTTAGCAGGGTAGCAGCTGTGCTGAAATCTTTCATGAAATGCCTATAGAACCCTGCAAGATCATGAAAACTTCTCACCTGTGTAACTTTCTCAGGGGTTGGCCAGTTCTTGATGGCTTCAATTTTTGCTTCGTCCACTTCAATACTCTGTGGAGTAACAACATAGCCAAGAAAAGAGACTTGATCCGTGCAAAACGTGCACTTCTCAATATTACCAAACAAATGTGCATCTCTCAAAGCATGAAAAATAGCACGCAAATGTTCCATGTGTTCTTTATGTGACTTGCTATAGATCAAAATATTATCAAAATAAGCCACCACAAATTTTCGAATGAAAGCATGTAGAACTTTGTTCATCAAACGTATGAAAGTGCTAGGTGTATTAGTTAAACAAAAAGGCATGACTAACTACTCATATAAACCAAACTTAGTTTTAAATGTTGTTTTTTCATTTATCTCCCAATTTCATTCTAATCTGGCGGTATCAACTATGCAAGTCAATCTTTGTGAAAATAATAGAACCAACTCATCAAGCATGTCGTCTAACCTAGGAATAGAATGACAATACCTTATTGTGATATTATTAATGGCTCTACAATCAACACACATACACCAACTACCGTCTTTCTTAGGAACCAAAGAATAAGAACAACACATGGACTAAGACTTTCCCGTACATATCATAGGTCCACAAGCTCTTGGACTTGTCGCTGTATTTCCTGTCGGGACCCCGAATTTGCAAATCCGGACCCTCTGTGTATTCAGCACTAGTCCAGGAATGCGCTAGTGCACACAGTCTTAACTTCGGTAAATATCACAATCATACCACTCGATACTAATAAAGTACTTTATTTAAATAACCAAACTGGTTACTCGACCTTATGGTCAAGTCACAAATGTATGATTTCGCAGGCAAACTTATTAAGAGAGAAATAGTAGCAGCGGAAAATCAAATAACTTCGTGGCGCCATCCAGTATACCACAGGCAACTGACTGGGCTCGCTCCCTAAGTAGACGGATCCTCTTGGAGCTCCTCCTCCAAAGCTGGTGTAGTCTCCTCTTCAACTGGTGTTGTATTGTGGCAAGGGTGAGTACTTGGTACTCAGCAAGTCATGCACAGAATGCAGCTAATACACTACATGCATGGCTTGGTACAAAGGAATAGCTCAAGGTATATTTGCAGTAAACAGCATTTAACAAGTAACTTAAGTAGATTCGAAAGCAGTAGAAACAAGTATAGCATAGGTAACTTTTCAAGGAGTTTAATAAACATCTTTCCCATCCTAATCCACATTTCCATCAACATTATTAATCCAACCCAACCTTTCAAATCCAAGTTATGTTTGAGAAAATCTAACCCTTGACTGTAATTCTCGAGCGATGTCCAATACCGCGGACACGGCTATTCGAATAGATTCTACACTCTGCAGAGGTTATGCACTTTACCCACAAGATACAGTCAAACACCACAAAGGCGAGTTCCCGTAACAAAGTCTTTCGGAAACTTCTAACAATACAAGTGGTCCTCCCCGGTTATTGCACACTAACCCTTCCCTTAGCTAAGGCGAAGTTTAGGCCAATCAACTGTTAGATGGGTACTGGCCTCACCCAGACGCTCCCCGCACAACTTACACAAAGGGTGTAGTTGACCTCCGAGGTCCCACAGTGCGTTATTAGCAACTTAGTCAACTAGGTCCGTCCCATTACAGACATGTGGTTGCACGTTAGACCCAGTTCAAAGGCTTGCAAGGTGAAGTCCTTAGGGTGACCAGGGCAAGACTACCCGAAGAACCAAATCAACATCCCCAAGTGCCACAACCGCCCACTGATCATTCTTGCCACATGCCCCTGGCCGAAAAACTATTTATCAAACCCCGCTTGATTACCATGCACCACGTGCCATCAACATCACATGATACCTTTCCAAAGCAGGTTCAATATATCATTAAGTCAATATTAACATTTGATTGTCCAAAATCATGTCATGAGCACGTAGCAGGTCTAAGCAGTATACTACAACGGTCTAAAACCCATGTTGGCAATTTAATAATGTCCAACTAGTAATCCACAACTAGGGTGATAAGGGTCATGGCACATATTTAAATAATCAAGGTGTCATACAGCAAATTGGTATTTATCTAATCCCTCATATTTAAATAAAGTATATTCTAATTGAACTAGCATGCAATAAGTTAAATCAAAATAGGTTTCGAAATAGGATCAACATGGTCAAAGCACAACTTGCCTTCAAAAAGTACTTGTTCTTGGTCTTGAGTTGGATCCTGAGTCAATACTTCTCCTTCAAATCCTTCCGGGACTTCAACGTCTACTCGTAAAGCGTGCAAATAGCAAATACACGAATAAACAATAGGCAAAAAGTATCCAATCATCCAAATAAAATCCATAAACAGAGAGAACATAATTTTATGAATTTTTAGAAACTGGAATCGTCAAATTTGGAGTTAAAACGCAAAAGTTATGATTATTTAAAGTTTAAATAATCAATTAAATAATTTTACAGAGAAAAACTTTAGTCCAAAAATTAAATAAAATTCATATTTAGGTAGGTCTCAATTTTATACAAATTTAGAAATTTGAATCACTCAAATCGGAGTTGAAACGCAAAAGTTATAAGCGTTTGAAGTTTGAAACAAAATCTGAAATCATTATTTCGAATTAATAAATCATTTTCTTTTTCGGAAATTAATTATTGCGTCAGCGAGGACACGTGTCATCCTGTGATTGGTCCACAGTGACCTGCCGACGCCAAGACTGAACGGCCTCCATGATGACGCCAAAGATGACGTCATCATGCCACGTGGCATCACTTCAGGTCTTTGCCACGTGTCCGGCCCATGGATCGGGTCCACGGCGACACGGTCCACGGTGGATCGGGCGCGACGGCTTGGTGCGGCCGACATGCGGGCTCGCATGTCACGCCCACGGCGCTTGTACCGCGGCGGCGCGCCTAGGCTACGTGGCACGATCGTGTCCGTTGATTTGAAAATCAACGGCCGCGATTAGATCCAGGGTTAACACGTTGAAAACTACACGGTGATCGTGGGCCATTCGATCTAGATCGGACGGTCCAGATCTAACCCTACGTTAACACTGCTACGGCCTGAGGTGATCATGGGCCGTTCGATCTTGATCCAACGGTCCAGATCTAATCGGGTTTGGAAACACGTGACTCACCGCTGCCGTTCGATCGGGATCGGACGGCCCGTAAGCTTCAGACTGGTGATGGCGGCCTTGGCGGGCTCGGGCTACGGAGGCGAGGACGGCGACCTTCCGTATGGCGTTCCGAGGGTCTCGGCGCGAGGTGGATGGTGCGGTCCGACGCGCCTTGCTCGTGGCGGTTCCAGATCCGGCTCCAACACGGAGACGGCTTGACGGCGGCGGCGGCGCGACGAACCTGGCGAAGCCCTAACCCTACTACGGCGAGCAATTCTCAAAGAAAGACGGCGTTTCGGCGGTGTGGCTTGGGGCAATAGGTGCGGCGTCAAACGACGATTCTCGAGGGCGGGTCCACGCCTTAAATCTTGCCGACGCGTGCGCGCAAGAATCGAACCCTAACCGTGTCCCGCTCGGTCACGGCGAGCTCTTCGGCTTGGATTCGAACGAGACGATGGTCGGGACTGCCCACGTGTCGCGATGAGCGCTACGATTGCTCACGCCACGAGCGGTCCGACCGGACTCGGGCTCGAGCCGGTGCGGTCCAATCCGGACCGTTGGATCCCGATCCAACGGTCGGGATCGATTAGGGTTAGGAGTGGGTTTGGTCGAGTCGACTGGCTCGGGTCGGACTCGAGTCCGACTCGGTCGGATGAACAATACTCGACCCGAGTTGATTTTCCAGCGATTTAATATTTAAAATAATTCCCAGAAATTCATTTAATTCATTAAAAATAGCAAAATACTAAAAATTCGGAAAAAATTCTGGAAAATATTTTAGGGTATTTGGGACTCAAATAAAATATTTCCAACAAAATTTTATTTGCAAAGTTTAATTCTTTAATTATTTCAAAATGGAATAAATACAAATAAATTCCAAATAAATCCAAATAAATTCCAGAAAATTCCAAAAATTCACCAAAGTGCCAAATCACACATGAATTTAAGAAAAGCAAAATTTTGGGGTGTTACATTTCCTTAGTCTCCTCCTGATTGGTCCTATATGCCTGACCCACATTGATGCTGGCGTCCCTTTTGTCTTTGGCAGCCCATACAAATATGTATATGTATATTTATATACATATATGTATATGTATACATACATATATATACATATATATCTATATGAAAAATACTTTCTACTCCTAGGAGTAGTTACTCCCACCTCCGAAATACCACCCAAACGAACTTAAAATACTCCTTTATCACTTTGGATATACTCATATACTAATTATAAGATACTATAATGTGAATTGTATGAAAAAATTGCAAGAGAGTACATATTTTTTAGCGTATTTTGCAAATACCTTCATATACGCACATAAAAAGGGGTATGTCTAAAAAGTGTACTGTGACACTACGGTATGGTGTGACATTTTAGAATGTGAAATTAGAGATTAAAACCTTTCGGTTTGAGGTTTACTCGCGTTTTTGGGCCTTTTGAAGTGTTGTGACACCACGGAGTGTCGTAACCTTATTTAACGTACATGATAAGGTCAAAAACAGTATGAGATGTGGAAATAAGGTTAAAACCATAAGGTTTGGAGGTTTTTAGCGCTTCCGGGCCGTTTCCGGGGTTTTGGGCCTTTCCGGGGGATTTTAGGCCTTAAAGGGGGGGCTGTGGGCTTTGGTGGGATGGAGTAAGAGTCCATTTAGGACTAGGATTCCTTGTGGGGGCTGGTAAAAGGCCTCCCCCTGCCCTCATGCGCCCCACATGCCCATAGGGTGCCTCCCCACCTCCCCTTGGCCCCTAGCCGCCCCCCACCTTCCTCCCTTTTGTGCTGTGCGCCCCCCCTTGCACCTCTCCACCTCTCCACCACTCCACCACCTCTCCTCCACCCCCTTGCTGCCCTAGGGTAGCCTCCCCACCCCTGCACCTCGAGGATCCCTCCATTGGAAGCGAGGAGCGAGGAGCGAGGAGGAACGAGGAGCGAGGAGCGAATCGGGTGGAGATCCATTCAGTTTTCGTGCGTTGGGCAAAGGTATGATCATGGGAAAGCTTGATAAACACCCTTAGAACAGTACCTAGATCAACCCCAAGGATGAGAAGTCGACCTAGGGTTCACGTTTTCGCCAATTTAGATTTGGAATCTGGTCATACGGACGTTAAAGAAGTTGTAGATAATTTCATTATGTTTCCGTGGATATAAAGAACGTTAAATTCCGATCAGCCGTTTGAAAGTTATGGCTGTTTTACCGAGCGTGATAAAATCTGTGACGTGATTGGAACAGATCACGGTATTTTGTAGATTAAACCACTTTAGTGTCCGAATCAGTCTTTCCCTATAACTAGAAAAAGTTGGGAAATTTCCTAAGCTACGCGAAGATGTACTCGTTTAATTGATTCAGAGTCCTAGAACTCAAGTTATGCCTTTTGCAAGGCTGCTGTCCCGACGGGACAGAACCTCTATTTTTAGGTTTTTGCGAGTAGTTGGCAATGTCGGGGTAAATGAGGGTTTGCATACTGTTTTATGGTCATGATTGTGAGTGTGTGGTACCTATGTGCAGGTGGTGCGACCTCGGGGGTGCCTTCTACTTCTCGCCAATCCGTTGCCCGTGGTTGAGGCAAGTGTATTGTAATGGATAGCGATTGTAGGTTGTTTGATTAATTGAGATTGAAGATTGAATATATGATATGTTCACATGCCATGCTTTAATGTTTGCCAATGATATGATGAGTATGTTTATCATGTTAAGATGCCATGTGTTAATGTACAAGTTAATTATGATGTTGGCATATTTGCATACATGGCATGATTACATGGCCCGGGCGGTGAGAAAGTCATAACTAGTCCGGGAAGGTCGGTGAGAAAGTTATGACTAATCCGGAGAGGCAATGAGTAAGTCCTACATCGTGATTCCATTCACCGCGGTGGGCGGAAGCGAGGAGTAGGCACCCTCCATCTTCGGGATGGAAGGGGGGAGAGGGTGCACACCGACGGGTGTGTACTCAACCATACCGGTATGAGTTTTCAAGGAGACATGAGCATCGCATTGCACTTCATACATATTGATGATGATGATAATATGTGACCATGAATGAGATGGTTTACATGATGTGAGATATTATTGCTATGTAATTGTTGATGTTTGTACCATTGCAATATGCTTGCTGAGTGATGAACTCACGCTTGTGTTTATGTTGTTTTCTTTTAGGTACCATGAATCCGACATGCGGGAAAGGGAGCTAGTCACACGTCATCACTTAGCATCACACATTTAAACAATGACATGTTCCTTCCCTTATGGTTATGGTTAATTCATTGAACTAAACTATGGTTTCGATGATTCGTTGGTCGTTATGAGTAATTGATTAGGCCATATTTGTCATGTGATGGATAGAATTTATATCCTTAGTGGTAGGGTGGCTGTTTTTCCGTTTGATCATGTTATTGCTATCGTTCGTTATGCCACATTGACATGTTATTATTGTTGTTGCTTCAATTCATGTTAAAACAAAGGAGATGCTGCCGAAATCTCGGTTTTTAGTATGTGCGCCTTTGCTGGAATTTTATGATAATTGTGGTATTTAGTTGTTGTTTAGCTTATGTTTGGTAGTATTCAGGCGTATTAAATGCCAGGGTGTTACATGTACATACCACCTTTGAAAAATTGTAAATACCACCTAGATGATCTTATATACTTGCATATTACACGTATAGTGGCGGAGCCAGGATTTGAGTAAGCCTCGGGCCAAAAATAAGTGATACACCAGACTACTATTGAGGTATAACAAAAGTCTAGCACAAATACACAATTAAAAATAAACTTGAATTGTTGAAATGTTAAGCATGGAATTCAAATTTAAATCTAAAGCAATCTATTTTGCATACAGTTTGGTACAAAAGTGTAAGAGAAAATTTTGTTAAGTAGTTTTGAATCTTTTTATTCACTTATGAGAATGGAATTGCAACTAAAGCTATTTGTGGAATTACAGCTAAAGCTATTTGGTTCCCTGCGGAAAGCGTACTAACAAAGAAATAAAATGCACAATGGTTCCATAAAATGTATGTGAAAACGCAGGTGGAATTAGATACCTGTCACTAATACTTGTTGGAATGACTGGATGAACTGCATTTTGCCAGTTCAGCTCCAACAAATTTAGGTTGGTGCTCTGTAAACTTTCAGCCATCCAGTTTGGTAAACAAAATTGTCAAAGGATCAAGGCGAAGGATCGGATGGTCTCAGTTTGAAATGTAAAGGTTTCCAATATTGACTTATGTAAAAAAGGTGAGCAGAGAATGTTTATCTATGCACTTTTCTTCTGACCTTGACACCCATTTTGCAGGTTAGCTCCTGCCTGCTTCTCTTTCTTTTGCCTATGCCATGTTTATTCATCTAGTTATCAGATGCCTGATTCATCATTCAGCTCTCTGGGGCACCATGGATCTTATCAATCTGAAATGTGTGGAAGGCCTTTTCTCGTCAAAAAGAATGTGTGGAAAGCAGCCTAAAATCTGTTAATACAATCAGGCTACATATACCTTTGGTCGTGCTGATCAGTAATCTCTCAAACTACTACCTCCAACATTTTGCCTTTTTAGATGACCAATTTTGGCAGAGATGGCTCGGAAGTCATAAGGGCATAATGGAACAAAACGAGTGGACAACAGAGCAAGAAAAAAGCTTACTAGTTCCTAGTTTGCCAAAGAAGCAGGAACCCTATTGAAGATGATGCGTGACCCACGGCAAGCGGTTTGCCTACAGTCTTCCAGCGGCGACGGGGCCGACCGGCAGGCAAGCGGGTGCGACGGCTGGTGTAAGTTCAAGCTCCATTTGGTTTTGGTGATTGGTTTAGATTAATGATTAATCTTTGTTTAATGACAAATCTAATCTTATTGAGACTAACATGCTTTATTGAGTTATATTCAATAGTCTCGTATTTTGATGGAAAATGGAAAACCCAAGGTATGTATGCATATCCATTCTAGTATAAATTGCATACTTTGGAATCAAGTTAAAGTATGAATTCTCCATGACATTAACCACAAAATGTGCATTATGTTTCCCAATCCATATGTTACATGGATGCACATATTTAGGGGGAGTTCACACTTGAACTTGATGTATTGATGTATTGATCTATTCTTTACTCCATATATAAAGGATCAATACATTGAAACATATCAATTTAAATGAATGTTTAAATTGAGTTCATTTGTCTCCTAATCATCAAAGAACATTGCATCATGTGTTGATGGTGTTCTTATGATTGATTAAGGGCAAATAAAGAGTTCTTGAGTAGCATGAAGCATTAGTTGCATCATGTGCTCAAGACACATATAAATTCATTTAGTTGACTTAGGTTGTGCTCAATTGATGTAAGTGGTATCCATTATGTGTTAATGGAGTACTTAGATGATTGAGACAACCATGCATCTTGGACTAACCATTTCTATAAGTGATGATTGAGCCAGGTTAGTTCCAAAGGTTGAAAAGAAGAAGGTTTATCAAGAAGAGATGAACAAGCTTATAGAGTCGGGTGACGATCTTGAAGATAAGATGATTGAAGATCATAAAGACTTCAAGAGAGAGTCGAGTAATGATCCCGGGGTACAAGGTGATTGAAGATCATAAAGACCCCAAAGGGGATTGCTTAGGCGCTAAGGTATAACTAGATAGGCTAAGGATTTTCCTAGCTTTGTGTCTAGTTTTAGCACCATACTATTAAGAGGGGTTGAGTATTTGCTTTAAGCTTCATCATGTGGTGATGATCTCAATCCCGTAGTCACTCAAGCTCAAATCTTAATTGGATTTGGTTTTTGCATGGAGCTAACCATTTGGCATGTGTTGCGAATGGGTGAAGCTCGTGCTTGGTTTTTGCATAAGCTCTATTTGGCATTTGTTGCAAATAGGTCAAGCTTGTGCTTGGAGTTTTCGCATTGAGCTTTGATTTGCATTAGTTGCAAATAGGATAAGCTAATGCGTTGGCTTTTGCGTGAAGCTCATTTGTTTGCATGTGTTGCAATAGGTGAAGCTTCATGCTTTTGTTTTTTGTTTTACAAACAAAATCCTTATTGCATTTATTTGGTATTGCTTGGAGCTATATTTGCACGGGTTGCAAACGGAGAGAGCTCAAGCAAGTGTTTGGTTTTGTTGCATGGAGCTAGAGAATTGCAGGAGTTGCAATTAGAGAGCTCATGCACTCTGATTTAGATTTATTGCTTGATTGGAGCTAGGTTTTGCATGAGATGCAAAACGAGGATGCTCAAGCAAATTAAGTTGATTTGAAGTTGGGATGAGGCTATGATTTGCAAGTGTTGCAAAAGAGAGATAGCTCATTCCTTGAGGTTTAATTGTTATTTGCATATTCGTTGTGCGAATAAACGGGATGTCTATGGGTTTCGGTCCTGAAAGCATGTGATACTTGCACCGTAGTTTTTGCAAGTCAGTTTGGTTCGTGGTTTGACCATCACATGGCTAAGAGGATAAACCTTATAGACTCTGGGATTTATTTGCTTAATACGTTCTTGCAAATATAATCTTTGAAGAGTTTGCGAAAGGTGTTTTCGCAAAGTATTTGGAATTTGATTGAAATTCTATAAGCATGAGTTGAGTTGTTGCAAATGTGATTTGCAAATTATTTTGAGCATGAGTTGATCATTTCATGGCTCAAGATTTAATCTTATTGACTCTTGCTAGCTTGTGGTCATGGTTTTAATCAAGTCTATATGAGGATTTCGAGAAAATCGGTTTTAGACTTGAGTGGCCACTTTGGAGTTTTTGTGATTTTGGAAAATATCTATGATTGCTTAAATCTTGAAAAAGGGTGGAAAATGTAGCCCTCTTGATAAGCTTTTCAGAGAGTCCAAGTTCACCGAAATCGAAGTTCGGAGTAAAAAGTTATGGCCGTTTGAAATCTGAAAAGTGTGGCACTACCGCCCCTGAAGAGAGGTAGTGCCGCCCATATACCTGCGGCACTACCGCCCATATACCTGCGGCACTACCGCCCATATAAGGCCGGTAGTGCCGCCCGAGGCCGGCACTACCGCCATTTTAACTGCGGTAGTTATTTTCCAGAGGGGGTGTTTTCTGGAGTTTGCCCTGAGATCGGCACTACCGCCCGTAGAGGCCGGTAGTGCCGCCCGAGCGGCACTACCGCGATTTTGCCTGCGGTAGTACCGGATTTATAGCCGTTAGCCGACCGTTGGGGCTGAGGGCGGCACTACCGGCCCTATGAGTGCGGTAGTGCCGGTTTTGTCGATTTTTCAGGGTTTTTGTCCCCAACGGCTAGTTTTGGCTTGGGAGGCTATATAAGACCCCCTTGGGGGGCAAGGGCATATGGTTGCTGATGTTTTTGGTGTTCTTGAGCTAGGTTTGAGTTTGTGGGAGGGTTTGCATGGTTTTGCCTCTTCCAATTTGGTTTTGAGCTCAAGAGTGATTCTAATTGCATGAGTTGCAATTAGAGGGAGTTTGAGAGGACCCTAGTTGCATGAGTTGCACTAGGTGATCACCGGAGACGCGGAGGTGCGTTCGGTGAAGCTTGAGCGGAGTGCTCAACCTATTGCTCTTGGAGGTGGTGGCCTCCTAGACGGCGTCGGTGCGTCGTGCGCGGGAGCTCTCAAGGATTGTGAGAAGCCCCGGCGAAAGATTGTGAAGGTTGGTGCTTAGCCTACCCGGCGGGGTGAAAAGCAACCATAGTGGATTCGAGGTGAAGGCTCAAGTGAGTGGGCCGGTCCAAAGTGAGTTGGACTTCCTCAACGTGGAGTAAGAGGGTTTGCTCCGAACCACGGTAAAAAGTTTTGTGTCTCTTGCCCTTTTACATTCAAGCATTTACTTTATTGCAATATTATCAATTGCTTGATTGTGAATAGAATTGCTTAGTGTAGTTTGCTTGATCAACCTAGCAATTCTAGCTTAGAGACATAACTTAGTTTGTGCACTAGTGAGCCTAGTTGATTTAGGCTTTAATTGTCAAAACCTCAGTCTTCCGCTTGCGCATATTTAACTGTGTAGGTTTTGACATAGGGGTAATTAGGCGATCCTCGATTAGTGAGTAGAAGTTTTTAAAATCGCCTATTCACCCCCCCCTCTAGGCGCATCCTCGACCCTACAAGTGGTATCAGAGCCACGGTCACTCTCATTTTAGGCTTTACCGTCTAGAGAGTAAAAAGGATGGAGACTAGAGGTTTAGTGCACTCTCACGATTCACCCATGCTTGATGGATGCAATTATGACTCATGGAAATGCTTTATGATTTCGCATTTTAAATCCATGAGCCCCCAAATATGGTGGATCGTAGATGTAGGCTTTTCTCTTCATCTAAACAAAGTTGCTCCAACTAAAGGAGAAGAGAAATGCTTACATCTCGACGCTCAAGCTACTAATGCTTTATTTAGCTTTGTGAGCGTAGATGTTTTCAATCTCATATGCAACCTCACGAGCGCTCATGATATGTGGATTAAACTTCAAGAAGAATTTGAATCATCCACATCATTTGAGGATTGCATTGAGGAGAAGACACCGGTAGAAGAACTCTCAACTTCTACCTCAAGTGATGATGAGGACACCTCAACCTCCGCCTCAAGCGACGACGAATCCTCACTTGTATCAAGAATTCGTTGCTTCATGGCAAAAGGTAAAATGGAGGTAAGTGATAGCGACGACGAGGAAGGTGAGCCCTCTTACGATGAACTATTCAATATGCTAGAGGAGCTCAACGAATTTCTTGGGAAGGAGAAACAAAAATATAAATTGTTGAAGTTAGAGCATGACTCACTTCAAAAGGATTATGATTTCCTAAAAGAAAATCATGAAAAAGTCCTTCTCAAGGAATTCACCGAGTCTAGGGTGGATATTGATACTCAATGTAATTTAGTAGATGAATTGCCTTGCACAATTTCTATTCCAAACAATTCATCTAATAAAAGCATATCCACCTCTAGCGATGATTTGCCTTGTTGCGCTAACAGTATTGCTTCTAGCTCTTCTACGTGTTTAGATGCTAATCTTGTAGAAGAAAATGAAAAGCTCAAGGCTAGAGTCATCAAGTTGGAAGATGACTTGAGGAGGTACATCAAAGGAAAAGCCGTCCTCGACGAGATCTTGAGCACACAAGATCATCCTCAAGATGGACGAGGACTCGGCTACAACTCCAAGAGGGAGAATAGCAAGACGAGGCACAATGGAAGACACTCCAACAAGGTCAAGTGCTTCGGATGCAACAAGATGGGCCACTTCGCCTCCAAGTGCCCAAACAAAGTGGATAACAAGGCCACACCACCAACCGTGAGGAGGACCGGCAAGGAGCACAACAAACAAAAGAAGAAAAGCCCATACCGTCAAACGTGCTTCAATTGCCGGGAAAAGGGACATATCGGTAAGGATTGTCCCATAGGTATGACTCCCAAGCCTATTATTCATGAAAATCATTATTTTCTTAGGAAAGACAAAAATGGCAATGTATTTGCCAAGTTTGTCAATTCTCCTAAGTGCTTGAAAAATAATGATAATCATATGCCTAGGAGAAATATATCTAGAAATGGCTTTGCTAAAAATGCTAGATTTCCTAAACCTATGCAACACAATGAAAAATATGTGTTTAGGAAAAATATGTATCGCAAACCATTTGCTAGATATACAAGATCCCCTAAGCTTGATCAATATGATAATACTCATTTGCTTAGGAAGAGTAAATCTAGAAATGAATTTGCTAAAATTGTTAGGACTCCTAAGCCCACTCAAAGGAATTCCAATAAATTGCTTAGGAGAAATAACAATAGCAAACAATTTGCTAGATTTGCTAGATCCACTAAGCCAATGCATAATTTCAATTATCATATGCTTAGAAAGGATCAAACTAGAAATAGGTTTGCAAACTATTCCTATCCTCCAAAGCCATCTCACTTCATTCCAAATACATTGCTTAGGAGGAACAATTATCGCAAACCTATTCCTAGTAAAGTTAGTCAATTCAATAATGCTAAAGTTAGGGTCATTTGGGTGCCTAAATCTATTATGACTAACATTGTTGGACCCAACAAGGATTGGGTACCAAAAATCGCCTAAAAGGATTTTAGGTGGTACGAGATGGATTGGACGCTTGATCTCCACAAGAAGAGAAGGAATATCATCTCCTACAAGTGGTGTCAAGCATGAAGATAATCAATCCAATCATGAGCCAATGCCATCTCGGTAACAAGTATTTAAATTGATTACATTATTGCTTCTAGCCTTGTGTAGGTTTGGATGCATTAGGTTCATGCAAAATCAGTTTAATTGCTTGCTATGTGTGCTTGCTCTTGCTTATTTTATTTTATTTGTTCTCAATTGCAAATCTTGAGCAAGCTAGAAGTGGCACATTTAGGGGGAGTGCTAATTCATATTCATGTGTATCACATCCCTACGTGTGCCCATATTTATATAAGTGCATAATATAGATTTTCAAAATCAAACCTTTTAGCCAAAACTCAAAATTTGTATATCTATTAGTAATATTTTAAAAGAAAACTAGTTGAAAATGTATACAAATGTTTTTAAATGGTTTTGGCTTCACAAAATCTATTTTACAAAGAAAATGAGATTTATAGCCAAAATCTAGATAGAAGTATCTTGTTTTGGATTTAAATTTATAATTTTCATAGAATTAAAAGTAAAAGGATTTTGAAAATAATTTCAATGCAAAAATCCTAGTGTTGGTTATTCTTAACACTTTTCGTGTTCAAAAGATTTTCAAAAGACCAACCAAACAAAAGTTATTTGATTTTGAAACTCGCCCGAAAAACTCGCTTGACATATATTGGTCATATTATTGCACTTTGTGATTTTCGCCATTTGGACTAGATCTTGTGCCATATCTTAGTTCAAAATGGTATTTCAAACTCATACATAAAGTTTCAAATCTCTAATTCTTATCCCATTCCCTTAAGTTGGATTTGTCTCTTTATGTTGATTGGATTTGACTTTGTTGGATTTGTAACACCCCAGCTTTTACTAAGCCCAGAATGTCACCAAACATAGACCCTAACACATTTAATACCATAATTTAAGGTAAATTACAGCAAGTAATCATTTGGAATAATTGGAAATTTTGGCAGCATCTCCTTTGTTTTTGCATGAAACTTAATAGCATAGCATCATATCAATATGTAAGACAAACGAGATATCCATACGCAGCGATAAGGATAGCTAAACATCAACTAAAACATCAATAAGCATCGATAGCAAAATAATAAGCATCAATTTAAATCTAGGAAGTTAAAACAACTCCCTCCATAGCCCCACATGATACACATGAGGGAGACAACCAAACATACAGACCATACACTAAAGATTATTGTAATGCTTATTGTCATGTCTCCACAACAGGTGAATTTGCTAGATTATGATACTACGTGGAGTAGTGTAGCTAAAACCCTTTCCCGCGCGCCGATTTCATGGTACCTAAAGAAAACAAACAACGAAAATACAAGCGTGAGTTCATAACTCAGCGAAGTGTAATACAATGGAAAACAGAGTGCAAGACAACAAACCATCAACTTCAATCTTCATAAGCATTACATATCACATCATTACCATTCTCACGTACACGACATGGTAAAAACATCATAATCATCTCTTGATCAATATGGTGTTCGTCTCATGAACTCATGAACAATTCAACAACATTCTCATTCATAGTTTCATTCATGCAATGCAATGCACATGTCTTCTGGAATACTCATACCGGTATGGTTGAGTGCACACCCGTCGGCATGCACCCTTTTCCCCCTTCCATCCCGAAGATGGAGGGTGCCTATCACTCGCTTCCAGTCACCTCGGTGATGGAATCACGAGGTAGGACTTACTCAAACGAATGGCCCCGACTAGTCATAACGGTTCTCACCGCCCCTACCGAATAGTTATGACTTAACTCACCGCCAGCCATGAAAATATGCCATGCATGCAAAATGGACAGTAACGTATTCATAAATAGAATATTGCATATCAACGTATGGCCTCTCAACATGTAAGACCGTGATCAACAATCAACGGTAACCTTTCAAAGACATGGCATGAATCCTTTATCAACGACAAGCATTTTAATCATAGCATGAGGACCCCATATCATCGATATTATTTCAATCATGGCCTAAGGACATCCTATCCATTATAACATGTAATTCCATGGCATGGCAAGACAACATGTTAACTATTCCAAATACCATCAATCAATTCTAGCAGCACGTATAACATAAAAACCACGCAAAACACTTGCCTTCACCCACGAGTAACGGAGTGACGAGAGGTTGAGGGCACTCCCGGAGGCACACCACCTGCAAACACGTGCCACTCACTCAAATTGGGTCCACAATACAGTACACAAATAAATCCCACTACCCGACTTCGCATACAACTCCTAAAATCAGAAAACAGCAAATCTGTCCCTTCGGGACAGTGGACTTCCAATGGGCATAACTTCTGTTCTAGGACTCCAAATTGAATAAACAAGTACATCCCCGCATAGCTTAGAAAATTTCCCAACTTTTTCTAGTTATATGGAAAGACTAATTCGGACTCTAATGTTGTTTAATCTAACGTTGAACACGAACTGTCCCAATCTCGTCACAGATTTGACAGCGCTCGGTAAAACAGCCATAACTTCTAAACGGCTGGGCGGAATTTCAATTTATTTATATGCACGGAAAGATAAGGAAATTATCTACAACTTCCTAAAAGTCCGTACGGTCAGATTCAAACTCTAAATTGGCGAAAACGCCTGCCCTAGTTCGGGTTCCCAATCTGCCCGAACCAGAACATGAACACAACTCTAGATTTCATCAATCCTACCCCATGGCAGCACCTCCCTTGATCTAAAAACATCAAATTCATCCCTATAACAGTACCTAGACCCAAACCCAAGGATCACCCATGCCTTACCTCCTCCCGACGAACGACGAACACCGAGATCTATCCTCCCGAGCCTCCCGAACGTCCTCCTCGCGCTAGAATCGCCGGATCTCCTCGTCGTGGGGCTTCCCGTTGGAGGGGACAGCGAGGTTGTGTGGTGGGGGATCTCATCTTTGCAGCAAAGGAGGTGGAGAGGAGGAATTGGGGGCACACCCAAGGGGGAGGGGAGGAGGCGCCCAAGAGGGAGAGGAGGAGGCACCCAAGAGAGATGGGGATTGGGGGAGGGGCGGCTAGGGCAGGGAGGGACGCCCCTAGCCCCCAAAATCCTGCCTCTTCTCCCTCATGGGCCCTAACTCTCTCCCACCAAGGCCCACGACTCACCCCCCTAAGGCCCAAACTCCTCCGGGAAGGCCCAAACTTCCGAAATCGGCCCGGAAACGCGATTAAACTACATAACGTAAAGTTTTAATCTCCGATTTCATACTTTATAAGGTCACATTCTCTAATTCACATTTGTTTACGGTGTCTCGGCATTCCGTGGTGTCACAGGATTCCATTTGGTTCTTCTCAAGAACCTTCTTTGGACAAAAGTCAAAATCATGTTTGAAAAGGCCTAAATTTGCTAAAAATCTTTTTAAAAACATTATAATGAGTATTTCAAATGTTTTACAAGCTTTCAAATTGAAAATCCTATGTTGAAAACTATTTCGACTCAAAAATTCTTGTTTTCAACCAAAAGAGCCTAATATTGGATTTTGGCTTTCAAATCGGATTCCATTGGTTTTATAAGTGGATATGGCTTCAAAAATGTATTTCAAATCCTTCAAGCCATGAGGGTTCAATTGCCGATGAAATCCGAGTTGAAATCGCACTTCGAGGACTTTTCGAGTTTCAATTTCATTTTTATGCCTCAAAGCGCATTTCGCCAAAATTGAGCTAAAAGAAAATTTATTTTAAAAGAAAAAGTTGTTTTAAAACCTTCAATATAGTCCAAAGTTGGTTTCTTGAAAATTTCAAATCATTTGGACTTCATTTGATCAAAATTTGACAAAAATTGCAAAAGTTTCAGATTCAGTCGTGCCAAAGTCGGCACTACTGCACCTGTATGGCAGTAGTACCGGAGGTCGGCACTACCGCACCTGAAGCAGCGGTAATCTGGACCCAAGCACTACCGGGCGTTGTGTCTTGTGGCGATCTTGCCCTGGCAGATAAAAGTCTGAAAAATCTGAAAATTTCAAATTTTCGGATTTTGTTTTGGGATAACTTTAAAATGGTACTTCCTTTTTCAAGAATTCTTTTTGGAAAAGATTCTTGCTATCCCAAAGCATCTTTTTGCAAAATTTCAAAATATTTGAAAATTATTTGAAGTGTTTTCTAGTGGTATCAGTTTTGAGCTAAATTTGATTGCAAAAGGGTTGATCTTTACAAGTGGTTTCTTTGCACCCCTTTGCTTGTTCTCAAAGGTTTTCAGCTCTGATACCTTTCTAAATCTTTGTGATTTAGATTTCGTCTGTATTTGCTTTTGCTCTGATACCTGTCAGCATTTATTGCTCTGATACCCTTCAAGCTTATCGATTTTCTTTCAAGTGGTATCATTGGCTAATTGATCTCAACAAGTAGCATCATTCTTGATTGATGTCTACAAATGGTATCAAGCCAACAAGTGGTATCATTAAGGATAGTGTTTATTCCTTCAAGTGATATCCTTGTCTATTTGCAATTCAATTTCACAAGTGGTATCAATGTATTTTATTGTTTCCTACAAGTGGTATTCATTGCCCCTTTGTAGCATTGCTTCGATACCCACATTCTCTTTGTTTGGATTCTCCTTAAGCTTCAATTGTAAGTTCAATCGCTTAAGAATCCTCTGTGTGAGATTCTTTATGAATTGAAATACATATAAAGGAGATTTCCTTTTTGAGCATTGTTCTTCATTGAAATCTTTCGAATGCTCTTTATTGAATGAAGATTTTAAAGCACAACACTTGAGATAGATTTTAAAATGATATCTTTTTCTCAAGTGACTTGTGTGTTGGGTTTCTCATATTACCCAATTAGGCAAAATTCAAGATTCTTCAAGAGAATCATGATGTTTATTGTAAAGCCTAATAAAATGAGGTTCGTTATTTGAATTAGTTTCAAATAACCCGTGTGATACCCTTACTTGACTCTTTGAGCTTAATTTTACAAAGTGGTATCCAAACTCAAAATATGGCCTCTTTTAAAATTGGTTTGCTCTTTAAGGTCATATTTCAAAATTTGCAAACCTTCTTGACTTCGTGCAATTGGTATCAAGTTTTAAAATTGGTATCAATCTCAAGTTTGCAAAAAAATCTTTTATTGCATTTAATTCCTTCAATTCTTTGCCAAGGTCATGTGATTTCTAGATAATCCTTTTATGACTTTCATTTGAAAAAGGGGGAGAATTGATTTCTCTCTACTTCTCGGGCACTCGTGTTTACATGTGGTATCTCCTTTTTGGATTGGTTTTCCTTTTTTGGTGTTTAATGCCAAAAGGGGGAGAATTATGAGTGCTATTAATTCCTTCTTTAATTCCTTCTTTCTTCTTTGCCTTTTGGATGATTTGAGTTCTTTGCCTCTTTGCCAAAAGGGGGTTTGTGCCAAAAGGGGGAGTAAGGGGAGTTGATAAAAAGGGGAGAACTTATGCTTCTTGTGCAAAAGTTCTTAATTTTGATTTAAGTGTGGTATGAGAGCCACATCTTTGGTTTTGCAAAAAGTAAATGTTTTAAGTGGTATAAGAGCCTCTTTCCTTGATTTTCTTTGGTATAAGAGCCACCTTCTTCCTTGTGTTTAATTTGTTTTATTTGCCAAGAAGAAGGAGTGTTTATTGCAAAAGGAAAATTTGTCATGCCTTCAAATTTAATCCTCTATTCGTTTTGATTTTCAAAACCTTTTGCATCATGTTTCATCCAAATAATGAATTAATAGCGGATTTGTCATCAATCACCAAAAAGGGGGAGATTGTAAGTTCAAGCTCCATTTGGTTTTGGTGATTGGTTTAGATTAATGATTAATCTTTGTTTAATGACAAATCTAATCTTATTGAGACTAACATGCTTTATTGAGTTATATTCAATAGTCTCGTATTTGGATGGAAAATGGAAAACCCAAGGTATGTATGCATATCCATTCTAGTATAAATTGCATACTTTGGAATCAAGTTAAAATATGAATTCTCCATGACATTAACCACAAAATGTGCATTATGTTTCCCAATCCATATGTTACATGGATGCACATATTTAGGGGGAGTTCACACTTGAACTTGATGTATTGATGTATTGATCTATTCTTTACTCCATATATAAAGGATCAATACATTGAAACATATCAATTTAAATGAATGTTTAAATTGAGTTCATTTGTCTCCTAATCATCAAAGAACATTGCATCATGTGTTGATGGTGTTCTTATGATTGATTAAGGGCAAATAAAGAGTTCTTGAGTAGCATGAAGCATTAGTTGCATCATGTGCTCAAGACACATATAAATTCATTTAGTTGACTTAGGTTGTGCTCAATTGATGTAAGTGGTATCCATTATGTGTTAATGGAGTACTTAGATGATTGAGACAACCATGCATCTTGGACTAACCATTTCTATAAGTGATGATTGAGCCAGGTTAGTTCCAAAGGTTGAAAAGAAGAAGGTTTATCAAGAAGAGATGAACAAGCTTATAGAGCTGGGTGACGATCTTGAAGATAAGATGATTGAAGATCATAAAGACTTCAAGAGAGAGTCAGAGTAATGATCCCGGGGGTACAAGGTGATTGAAGATCATAAAGACCCCAAAGGGGATTGCTTGGCGGCGGCTAAGGTATAACTAGATAGGCTAAGGATTTTCCTAGCTTTGTGTCTAGTTTTAGCACCATACTATTAAGAGGGGTTGAGTATTTGCTTTAAGCTTCATCATGTGGTGATGATCTCAATCCCGTAGTCACTCAAGCTCAAATCTTAATTGGATTTGGTTTTTGCATGGAGCTAACCATTTGGCATGTGTTGCGAATGGGTGAAGCTCGTGCTTGGTTTTTGCATAAGCTCTATTTGGCATTTGTTGCAAATAGGTCAAGCTTGTGCTTGGAGTTTTCGCATTGAGCTTTGATTTGCATTAGTTGCAAATAGGATAAGCTAATGCGTTGGCTTTTGCGTGAAGCTCATTTGTTTGCATGTGTTGCAATAGGTGAAGCTTCATGCTTTTGTTTTTTGTTTTACAAACAAAATCCTTATTGCATTTATTTGGTATTGCTTGGAGCTATATTTGCACGGGTTGCAAACGGAGAGAGCTCAAGCAAGTGTTTGGTTTTGTTGCATGGAGCTAGAGAATTGCAGGAGTTGCAATTAGAGAGCTCATGCACTCTGATTTGGATTTATTGCTTGATTGGAGCTAGGTTTTGCATGAGATGCAAAATGAGGATGCTCAAGCAAATTAAGTTGATTTGAAGTTGGGATGAGGCTATGATTTGCAAGTGTTGCAAAAGAGAGATAGCTCATTCCTTGAGGTTTAATTGTTATTTGCATATTCGTTGTGCGAATAAACGGGATGTCTATGGGTTTCGGTCCTGAAAGCATGTGATACTTGCACCGTAGTTTTTGCAAGTCAGTTTGGTTCGTGGTTTGACCATCACATGGCTAAGAGGATAAACCTTATAGACTCTGGGATTTATTTGCTTAATACGTTCTTGCAAATATAATCTTTGAAGAGTTTGTGAAAGGTGTTTTCGCAAAGTATTTGGAATTTGATTGAAATTCTATAAGCATGAGTTGAGTTGTTGCAAATGTGATTTGCAAATTATTTTGAGCATGAGTTGATCATTTCATGGTTCAAGATTTAATCTTATTGACTCTTGCTAGCTTGTGGTCATGGTTTTAATCAAGTCTATATGAGGATTTCGAGAAAATCGGTTTTAGACTTGAGTGGCCACTTTGGAGTTTTTGTGATTTTGGAAAATATCTATGATTGCTTAAATCTTGAAAAAGGGTGGAAAATGTAGCCCTCTTGATAAGCTTTTCATAGAGTCCAAGTTCACCGAAATCGGAATTCGGAGTAAAAAGTTATGGCCGTTTGAAATCTGAAAAGTGTGGCACTACCGCCCCTGAAGAGAGGTAGTGCCGCCCATATACCTGCGGCACTACCGCCCATATAAGGCCGGTAGTGCCGCCCGAGGCCAGCACTACCGCCATTTTAACTGCGGTAGTTATTTTCCAGAGGGGGTGTTTTCTGGAGTTTGCCCTGAGGCTCAAGACTACCGCCGTAGAGGCCTGGTGAGAGTGCCGCCGAGCGCACTACCGCGATTTTGCTCATCGCGTAGTACCGGATTTATAGCCGTTAGCCGACCGTTGGGGCTGAGGGCGGCACTACCGGTCCTATGAGTGCGGTAGTGCCGGTTTTGTCGATTTTTCAGGGTTTTTGTCCCCAACGGCTAGTTTTGGCTTGGGAGGCTACATAAGACCCCCTTGGGGGGCAAGGGCATATGGTTGCTGATGTTTTTGGTGTTCTTGAGCTAGGTTTGAGTTTGTGGGAGTGTTTTGTAACACCCCAAAATTTTGCTTTTCTTAAATTCATGTGTGATTTGGCACTTTGGTGAATTTTTGGAATTTTCTGGAATTTATTTGGATTTATTTGGAATTTATTTGAATTTATTCCATTTTGAAATAATTAAAGAATTTAAATTTGCAAATAAATTTTTGTTGGAAATATTTTATTTGAGTCCAAAATGATCCAAAATATTTTCCGTAATTTTTACGAATTTTTCTCGAGTCATTTGCTATTTTTAATGAATTAAATGAATTATCGGGAATTATTTTAAATATTAATTATTTGGAAAATCCAACTCGGTCAAGTACTGTTCATCCGACCGAAGTCGGACTCGAAGTCCGACCGAGCCGATTGACTCGACCGAACCCACTCCTAACCCTAATCAATCCCAGCGTTGGATCAAGATCCAACGGTGAGATCCGTCAGACCAGCACGAAGCCGTGTCGGACCGGACCGGTCGCGCCAGCGCGATCGTGGCCGTTGGTTGTGCCACGTGGGCGGCCACGATTTCATCGCTCTCCGCCCGAAGTCCGAGACTCCGCGCCGCCGGGCCGCGTGAGAGCTAGGTCTCCGTTTTTACCCGACGGACGCCGAGGTTATTTAATGCCCGGGCATACCCCGAGGATCGCCATCCCACGCCCGGTTCGAAACCTAGCTCGCGCGCTAGGATCCCCACCGTCTCGCCGTTATTGCTCGCCGGAGTTGGAAATGCATTCGCGCGATTAAATGCCGATATTCTTTGCCGTCCGTCGTCCTCGCCGTCATCAAGCCCAGATCCGGATTCCCCAAGACGAGGCAGCGTTAAAGTACCCTCACTTGCCGGGCGCGCGAAAGCGCCGACGGCAAGGTCGCCGTCCCGTCTCGGTCAAGCCGCCGCCGCGTGCCATCACCGCCCCTCGAGCTGCGTGCACCGTTGGATCCAGATCGGACGGCAGCGGTGAGTTCACGTGTTTCCCAAACCCTAGAAACCCGATTAGATGCGGGCCGTTGGATCAAGATCCAGCGGTTCACAATCGCCACGTCTTTGTAGCAAAGGCGATTATAGGATTAGATCTGGACCGTCCGATCTAGATCGAGCGGCCCACGAGCATCGAGTAGTTTCAACGTGTTAACCCTGGATCTAATCCGCGCGTTGATTTTCAAACCAACGGACGAGATTGCGCCACGTGTCGGGAAGTTGGACCGACGCGGTCGGCCGCCGCCCACGCGTGCGTGTGGCAGTAGACGCCGACACGCCGGGCCCGCGTGTCGAAGGCCCGCATGTCGCTGGCTAACCCAGCGCCGACGTCACCCATGACGTCACGGTGGGTCCCACCTGTCGGCGCCGTGGTGAGCCCCGGCCGACGTCGGCCGATGACGTCACCGAGTGAGCCCACATGTCGATCCACGTGGCCGTGGGACCGAGTCCACCGTGGACAGCCGAGCATGGACCGAGCCCATGGACGGTGGCGACGCCGCAGGCCAATCAGAGCTGCCACGTGTCCATGCTGACGCAATAATTAATTTCCGAAAAAGAAAATGATTTATTAATTCGAATAATGATTTCAAATTTAGATTCAAACTTCAAACGCTTATAACTTTTGCGTTTCAACTCCGATTTGAGCGATTCAAATTTCTAAATTTGTATAAAATTGAGATCTACCTAAATATGAATTTTATTTAATTTTTGGACTAAAGTTTTTCTCTGTAATATTATTTAATTGATTATTTAAACTTTAAATAATCATAACTTTTGCGTTTTAACTCCAAATTTGATTTATTCCAGTTTCTAAAAATCCAGAAAATTATGTTCTCTCTGTTTATGGATTTTATTTGGAGTTTTGGGATCTTTTGCATAGTGTTTATTTGTGTATTTGCTATTTGCACGCTTTACGAGTAGACGTTGAAGTCAGGAGGGATTCGAAGGAGAAGTATTGACTCAGGATCCAACTCAAGACCAAGAGCAAGTGCTTTTTGAAGGCAAGTTGTGCTTTGACCATATTGATCCTATTTCGAAATCTATTTTGATTTAAACTATTGCATGCTAGTTCAATTAGAAAGATACTTTGTTTAAACACAGGGGTTAGATAAATACCAATTTGATATATGACACCTTGATTACTTAAGTATGTGCCATGACCTTTTGTCACCCTAGTTGTGGTTTACTAGTTGGACATTATTAAATTGCCAACATGGGTTTAGGACCGTTGTAGTATCGCTTAGACACACTACGTGCTCATGACATGATTTTGGGCGATCAAATGCTAATATGGACTTAATGATATATTGAACTTGTTTTGGAAAAGTACCATGTGATGTTGATGGCACGTGGTGCATGGTAATCAAGCGGGGTTTGATAAACAGTTTCGGCCAGGGCATGTGGCAAGAGTAATCAAGTGGGCCAATTGTGGCATTGGGAATGTTGATTTGGTTCTTCGGGTAGTCTTGCCCTGGTCACTCTAAGGACTTAACCTTGCAAGCCTTTGAACTGGGTCATACTTGCAACCACATGGCTGGAATGGGACGGCCCTAGTTGACTAAGTCGCTAAGGACTCACTTGTGGAGCCTCGAGTGTCGATTACACCGTTTGTGTGATTGTACGGGGGAGCGTATCGTGGCTGTGGCCAGGTACCCATCTAACGGTGTGTTGGTCCCATACTTCGCCTTGGCTAAGGGAAGGGATGGTGTAGAGCACGTACCGGAGAGGACCACCTGTGTTGTTTGAGGCTTCCGAAAGGCTTTGTTATGATCGCTCATTCGCATACTCTTGTATGGCGATTCACTACGGTGACGTGGTGAGTGGATTGTATCTTGTGGGTAAAGTGCATAACCTCTGCAGAGTGTAGAATCTATTTGAATAGCCGAGTCCACGATCTTGGACAATGCTCGGAATTACAGTCAAGGGTTAGATTTTACGAAAATAACTTGGATTTGCAAAGTTGGGTTGGTTTAACAAAGAAGATGATGGAAATATGGTTTAGGATGGGGAAAAATGTTATTTAAACTTTTTGAAAAGTTATTTATGCTTTACTTGTTTTTCTTGCTTTGAATCTACTTATATTACTTGTCAAATCTTTGTTTACATAAATATACCTTAAGCTATTCCTTTGTACCAAGCCATGCATATAGTATATTAGCTTGCATTACGTGCATGACTTCTTGAGTACCAAGTACTCACCCTTGCCCCAACACAATATCGGTTGAAGAGGAGATTACGCCCGGCTTTGGAGGAGGAACTCCAAGAGGACCCGACTACTTAGGGATGCGAGCCCGATCAGTTGCCTGTGGTATCTTTGGATGGCGCCACAGTTTATTTGATTTTCATTCTTTGTTATTTCTCTTTTAATAAGTTTCGCCTTGCAAGGCATATATTTGTAACTTGGCCATAAGGTCAAGTAACCATTTTGGTTATTTAAATAAAGTACTTTGATAATATCGATTGGTATGATTGTGATATTTACCGATGTTAAGACTGTGTGCACTAAGCTGCGTTCTGGACTAGTGCTGAATACACAGAGGGTCCGGATTTGCAAATTCGGGGTCCCGACAGAGGTGGTATCAGAGCCATACTTGACTGTAGGCTCAACCCTAAGCTAGAATGGTCGTAGTGAGGATAAAACCTATTTTCTAAATCTGAAAATTTGTGAAGACAAGAAATGACATCTCGACTTATCCCCTTCTCTCTTTTCTCGTCTCTTGCTGGAAATTTTCCCTTACCTTGTCACAATTAGAAAATTCCGAGTTCTTACGTAAAGCACTCTTGTGACAGATGGAGGAAGAGTTCAACTACGTTGATCTAGGAGTTGGTCACGCCGCGGAACTTTGGCACATGCTACAAACTCTCGGAGATTTTGAGAAGCCCCAATACCAAGTGGAAGTGATCAGGCAAGCAGGATTGATCAAGGCTTGTGACGTGAGGATTGAGGTACCTGTCAGGAAGAGGGGCCAGGCAATCGCTCGATACCTTTGCCGCTAGAAGATCTACAATGCGGATGGGTATCCAAGAAGTTTCACGACGAGCAATGCGGCACATTACCGATATCCACGCCAGAGTTGGAAAGCACGGTGTTCCGTTATCATCCGTAGCGATAACCTTCTTGACCGAAGACGATTCGGGATGAGAATGCCACGGTTACACGGTTGGCACGATTAAAGTCGCCAGGAAGATGTACTAGATAATACAAGCAAGGAGCTACGGAAGGCCCGCAAGGAGATCACGGCAGAGAGGAGCAGATGGCGGGAAGCTCAAGAGTATGTGGCACACCTTCTACGAAGGATTGACGAGTTGGAGATGACTTTGTACCGGACCGGACTCCGAGCCGATTTGAGCTACACGAGCCGATCCGTGAGGAGTCAGATCTCGATGAGGACACTGCTTCTTCGACTACCACAGATGACATAGTCGCTGGACATGGCGATCGTTTCGCGCCTATGCCACAGCACCCGTACCCAGGCCGTGGAGGTTTTCTCGATGAGTGAGCATAGGTTCTATAGTGAGACTCCTTCGCCGAGTCGAGTCATAGAATAAAGAGTCACCCTTTAGGCGTTAGACTCCAGAGATTAGTTCGATTTGGATTTGCTTTGTTTGCTGAGTGTGCAGTATGTGTTGCAAGGCCCTTAGGCATTGTAAGCAGCCATACCAAGTTATTAATAATAAAGTTGGACCTTAAAGTTACCCCTTTCGCCTCGCATAAGTTCCATATTACTTGTCTATTCTTGTTTCCCTCTCATCTCTAAACCTAGAGCAATCAGCAGGATGGTGAACACCCGTGGGAACTTTGGAAGCAATGGGAGTGGATCTCGCCCAACAGAAAACCCCAATGATGGAGCACCGGACCGCCACTGGATGTGCAGAATTTTGGAGCATTTCTTGCTGCTCAGGACCAGATTGATGCATGCTATGATGCAACAAATGCAGCACGTCCTTTGCTCAGGCCACTTTGCTAATCAAGTTAATCGGGGACCACGCTTGAGAATACAAGGTGTCGAGTTCATGAGGACTCACCCACCCACTTTCTCTGGGAATGCCAATCCGTTGGAGGCCGACGATTGGTTAAGATCAATTGAGAGGAAGCTACACATAGCTCAATGCATAGGGAATGAGAAGGTACTTTACGCTTCTCATCGGTTGGAAGGAACGAACCGAATGGTGGGAGAACTTCGTGCCACGCAGAGAACCCTCAAGATATCACTTGGGAAGAGTTCACACCGCATTCGGCGATATCACGTGCTGAAGGAATCATGGACCTTAAGAAGGAGGAGTTCAGGGCATGAAGCAAGGTAATCGGCCGGTGGTCGACTACTGAACAAGTTCACACAGCTAGCACGCTACGCACTGAGGATGTAGCGACAGATAAATCTAGACAGTCTCGTTTCATGAAGGGACTCAACTCAGATTGCAAGTAGGGTTGATCACCCACACCTTTCCAGATTTCCAAGAGTTGGTGAATAAGGCGCTTATTCTTGAGGACAAGCGCAAGGAACCGATGAGAACAGAAGCGCGGGATGCAACAAAGAAGGATCACGTCGAGGAACGCATAGCGCTTGAGAGTTGCACCAAATCAATTCTTGATTCCAACCACGTAATGCAACAAGGACACCCTCCTCAAAGACCAAGACCTACAATAACTACTGCACTTCAGCCCCCGCTAGAAACGCTACCCCGGCAAACAAGAAGGAACAAAGTGAGACGCCTGTTACAACCGCAACGAGCCAGGACACTTTGCCAACAGCTTGTCCGAAGAAGATGCAGGAGCGACCCCGCCGCTTCAATCTAGGAACCACCCAGCTAGGACGCCAAAGACAGGAGCCACACCCCAGGACCGTGGTGAGAGGCCGAGTCAACCATGTCACCGCAGATGCACCTTTGCAAAATGCTACAGGACGTCAAATCTTGGGTAAGTTACTTGTTAACTCGATACACCTGCTTGATTTTGTTTGACTCTGAGCTTCGCATTCGTTTGTTTCGCAAGGCTTTGCTACTAGAAATGACTTGAGAATGGCAAGACTTAAGTGCATGCTTTGTTAGTTCAAACCCACAGTTCCGAACTCCGAACGGAAGTAGGATGTTCCGGTGAGAATACTAATAGATGGAATAGAGTTCCTAGCAAACCTTATAATTTTGGAGACCTGCACCTTAGATGTTATATTGGGAATGGATTGGTTATCCAAGCACAAGGTCATATTGGATTGTGGACGAAGAACTATCTCGATTGAGAGCCCGTGTGGGAAGAAAGTGGAATTTCAAGCCACTTTGCAGCTAGAGATGGGACAGCTTGATGGTTAACGAGTACCAAGGCAATCAGCATAGAGGATGTCCCAAAGAGTGAATGAGTACCCGGATGTTTTTCCCGAGGATCTACCTGGTATGCCGCACAGGACATAGAGTTTGTGATAGAGCTTGTATGCACAAAGACCGATAGCAAAGAGACCCTATCGGATGTCTACCGAGGAGTTGGTAGAAATGAAGAAACAACTAGAGGAGTTAATGGAGAAAGGATTTATCGTACCAAGTTCGTCGCCGTGGGGAGCACCAGTTTTGTTTGTCAAGAAGAAGGACGGAGTTTCGGGATGTGCATTGACTACCGTGCACTCAATGAAGTCACCGTGGAAGAATAAGTATCCGCTACCCAGGATTGACGATTTGTTTGATCAGTTAAGAGGAGCCGGAGTTTTCTCCAAGATTGATCTCGAGATCGGGATACCATCGATTGAAGATCCGATCGGAAGATATTCAAGACTGCATTCTCGTCAAGATATGGACATTACGAGTTTCTGATTATGTCCTTTGGTGCAACGAATGCGCCACTTATTTCATGAATATGATGAATAAGGTGTTCATGGAATATTTGGACAAGTTTGTCGTCGTGTTCATAGACGATATCCTAATCTACTCCAAGACAGAGGATGAACATGCCGAACACTTAAGGCGAGTTTTGGAAAAGGCGAGGAACAAAGAACTTTTCGCCAAGTTCAGCAAGTGTGATTTTTGGAAGGACAAGGTGGAGTTTCTTGGACATGTAATGACCGCATGGAAGAGTCGCCAGTAGAACCAAGCAAAGTAGAAGCCGTGTTACATTGGGAGCGACCAAGACTGTGACCCGTCCGAGTTTCCTTGGAATGGCATGATATTACCGCCGTTTCATCGAAGGCTTTTCGACAATTGCGAAACCTCTTACGCAATTGTGAAGAAGGAAAAGAAGTTTGCATGGGCGCGAATGTGAGGAAGGATTTCAGAGGTGAAGAAGCGATTGACATCGACCGGTGTTAGTTCTACCGGATGTTGCTCAAAGCTTCGATATTTATTGTGACGCATCGCGCCAAGGACTTGGATGTGTCTTGATGCGAGAATGGAAAGGTCGCCGCTTATGCATCAAGGCGATTGAGGCCGCATGAGGAAAATTATCCGACACATGACCTAGAGTTAGCCGCCGTAGTGCATGCTTTGAAGATATGGCGTCACTATCTGATTGGAAACAGATGTGAGGTGTATACGGATCATAAGAGCCTTAAGTACATATTCACCCAATCGGATCTGAATATGAGGCAAAGGAGATGGCTAGAGTTGATCAAGGACTATAATGTTGGAATCCATTACCATCCCGGGAAGGCCAACGTGGTAGCCGATGCTCTGAGTCGGAAAAGCCATACCGTGAGTGCGTTGCTAGCCACAAGTCAGATGAGTTATGTGAGGATTTTCAAAGATGAAGATTGAGGTTGTACCTAGCGGATTCTTGGCCGCATTGGAAGTAAAGCCTACCCTAGAGGATCAGATCCGAGAAGGACAAGGATGATGACGGGATCCGGCAGGATTAAGTCCATCAAGGAGGAAGGCGAGGCGAGAGGACTTCAAATTGGATGAACAAGGCACGTTGTGGATGAAGGATCGCATTTGTGTGCCTAACAAAAGGAGTTAAAGCAAGCGATTTTGGAAGAAGCCCATGACTCTAGGTACTCGATTCATCACTGGAAGCGCCAAGATGTATCAGGATCTCAAGGAGAGATTCTGTGGCCGAGTATGAAGCGTGAAGTTGCCGACCATGTTGCATTGTGCGACGTATGCCGTAGAGTCAAGGCAATGCATCGAAACCAGCGGGATTGCTACGGTACCTAAAAATACCGAGTGGAAGTGGGAGGAAATCGGAATGGATTTCATTACCGGTTTGCAGAAGACTCAAGGAGGTTATGACTACATCTGGGTTATAGTGGATCGCCTGAATAAAGTAGACCATTTTATCCCAGTGAAGACCACTTACTCGGTAGATAAGTGAGCAGAGTTGTACATGATCGAGATTGTTTGTTTGCACGGAGTGCCAAGGAGGATTGTATCGGACGAGGTACCCAATTTACCTCAAGGTTGGAATAAGTTGCATGAAGCCATGGGGACCCGTTTGAACTTCAGTACAGCTTATCATCCACAGACGGATGGGCAGACCGAAAGAGTCAACCAGATTCTGGAGGATATGTTAAGAGCTTGTGCATTGGCTTATGCTACCTCTTGGGATAAAAGTTTGCCGTATGCCGAGTTTAGTTACAACAATAGTTATCAGGCTAGTTTACGATGTCACCTTTTGAGGCCTTTGTATGGTCGACCACTGTCGGACACCATTGAATTGGAATGAGACCGTGGCCGTGTCTTTGGGCCTGATATTCTTCAAGAGGTCAAGAAGCGGTCGCCATGATTAGGAAAGGTTGAAGATCGCCCAATCTCGACAGAAGAGTTATCTTGACAATCGTCGTCGAGATTTGAGTTTTGAACCTAAGACTTTGTATACCTCGAGTTACGCCTCTCGGGAGTTAAGAGGTTCCATGCCAAAGGAAACTTCGCACCCGTTATGTTGGACCGTTTAAGATTTTGAGTCGCAGAGGCGGTTGCTTATCACCGGAGTTGCCACGATCGTTGGCGAGGAGTGCATGATGTATTCCATGTGTCCCGATTAAAGAAGTGTCTCCGAGTTCACGAGAGCAGAGACACCGCTAGAGTCAATTGAGTTGCAAGAAGATTTGACTTATAAGGAGCACCTGTGAGGATTCTAGACACAATGGATCGAGAAACTAGAAACAAGTCAACCCGATTCTGTAGAGTTCAATTGGAGCAACCATGAAGAAAGTGAAGCGACTTGGGAGCGCGAAGAGGATTTGAAGAAAGAATTTCCAAACCTATTCCTTTAGTAAGCCACGAATCTCGGGACGAGATTCTATTAAGGGGGAGGTTTGTAACACCCCAAAATTTTGCTTTTCTTAAATTCATGTGTGATTTGGCACTTTGGTGAATTTTTGGAATTTTCTCGAATTTATTTGGATTTATTTGGAATTTATTTGAATTTATTCCATTTTGAAATAATTAAAGAATTTAAATTTGCAAATAAATTTTTGTTGGAAATATTTTATTTGAGTCCAAAATGATCCAAAATATTTTCCCGAATTTTTCTGGAATTTTTCAGTCATTTGCTATTTTTAATGAATTAAATGAATTATCGAATTATTTTAAATATTAATTACCGGAAAATCCAACTCGGGTCAAATCGTTTCATCCGATCGAGTCGGACTCGAGTCCGACCGAGCCGCTTGACTCGACCGAACCCACTCCTAACTCCTAATCAATCCCAACCGTTGGATCAAGATCCAACGGCCGAGATCCGTCCGACCAGTACGAAAGCCGTGTCCGGCCGACCGGCCGCCAGCGATCGTGGCCGTTGGTTGTGCCACGTGGACGGCCACGATTTCATCGCTCTCGCCCGAAGTCCGAAGCTGGACTCCGCCCGTGTCGCCGCGGAGAGCTAGGTCTCCGTTTTTCTGCACGACGCCGAGGCTATTTAATGCCCGGCATACCCCGAGATCGCCATCCCACGCCGGTTCGGAAACCTAGCTCGCGCCGCTTAGGATCCCCACCGCCTCGCCGTTATTGCTCGCCGGAGTTGGAAATGCATTTCGCGCCGCGATTAAACGCCGATATTCTTTGCCGTCAGTCGTCCTCGCCGTCATCAAGCCCGGTCCGGATTCCCCAAGGCGAGGCAGCGTTCGAGTACCCTCACTTCGCCGGAGCGCGCCGAAGCGCCGACGGCAAGGTCGCCGCCCCGTCTCCGGCCAAGCCGCGCCGCCGCGTGCCATCACCGCCCTCGAAGCCGTGCACCGTTGGATCCAGATCGGACGGCAGCGGTGAGTTCACGTGTTTCCCAAACCCTAGAAACCCGATTAGATGCGGGACCGTTGGATCAAGATCCAGCGGTTCACAATCGCCACGTCTTTGTAGCGATGCGATTATAGGATTAGATCCGACCGTCCGATCTAGATCGAACGGCCACGAGCATCGAGTAGTTTCAACGTGTTAACCCTGGATCTAATCCGCCGCCGTTGATTTTCAAACCAACGGACGAGATTGGCGCCACGTGTCGGGAAGTTGGACCGACGCGGTCGGGCCGCCCACGCTGGCAGTGCGTGTAGACGCCGACACGCGGGCCCGCGTGTCGAGGGCCCGCATGTCGCTGGCTAACCCAGCCAAGCGCCGACGTCACCCATGACGTCACATGGGTCCCACTGTCGCCGTGGTCGAGCCCCGCCGACGCCGGCGATGACGCCACCCGAAAGTGGGCCCACATGTTAGTCACGTGAGCCGTGGGACCGAGTCCACCGTGGACCCGGCCGAGCATGGACCGAGCCCATGGACCGGTGACGCCGAGCCAATCAGAGCTGCCACGTGTCCATGCCGACGCAATAATTAATTCAGAAAAAGAAAATGATTTATTAATTCGAATAATGATTTCAAATTTAGATTCAAACTTCAAACGCTTATAACTTTTTGCGTTTCAACTCCGATTTGAGCGATTCAAATTTCTAAATTTGTATAAAATTGAGATCTACCTAAATATGAATTTTATTTAATTTTTGGACTAAAGTTTTTCTCTGTAATATTATTTAATTGATTATTTAAACTTTAAATAATCATAACTTTTGCATTTTAACTCCAAATTTGATTTATTCCAGTTTCTAAAAATCCAGAAAATTATGTTCTCTCTGTTTATGGATTTTATTTGGAGTTTTGGGATCTTTTTGCATAGTGTTTATTTGTGTATTTGCTATTTGCACGCTTTACGAGTAGACGTTGAAGTGCCGGAGGGATTCGAAGGAGAAGTATTGACTCAGGATCCAACTCAAGACCAAGAGCAAGTGCTTTTTGAAGGCAAGTTGTGCTTTGACCATATTGATCCTATTTCGAAATCTATTTTGATTTAAACTATTGCATGCTAGTTCAATTAGAAAGATACTTTGTTTAAACCTAGGGGTTAGATAAATACCAATTTGATATATGACACCTTGATTACTTAAGTATGTGCCATGACCTTTTGTCACCCTAGTTGTGGTTTACTAGTTGGACATTATTAAATTGCCAACATGGGTTTAGACCGTTGTAGTATCTTTGCTTAGACACCTTTCGTGCTCATGACATGATTTTGGACGATCAAATGCTAATATGGACTTAATGATATATTGAACTTGTTTTGGAAAAGTACCATGTGATGTTGATGGCACGTGGTGCATGGTAATCAAGCGGGGTTTGATAAGCGATTTTCGGCCAGGGCATGTGGCAAGAGTAATCAGTGGGCCATTGTGGCATTGGGAATGTTGATTTGGTTCTTGGGTAGTCTTGCCCTGGTCACTCTAAGGACTTAACCTTGCAAGCCTTTGAACTGGGTCATACTTGCAACCACATGGTCGAATGGGACGGCCCTAGTTGACTAAGTCGCTAAGGACTCACTTGTGGAGCCTCGTGGTGTCGATTACACCGTTTGTGTGATTGTACGGGGGCGTATCGTGGCTGTGGCCAGTACCCATCTAACGGTGTGTTGGTCCCATACTTCGCCTTGGCTAAGGGAAGGGATGGTGTAGAGCACGTCTGGAGAGGACCACCTGTGTTGTTTGAGGCTTCCGAAAGGCTTTGTTATGATCGCTCATTCGCATACTCTTGTATGGCGATTCACTACCGACGTGGTGAGTGGATTGTATCTTGTGGGTAAAGTGCATAACCTCTGCAGAGTGTAGAATCTATTTGAATAGCCGAGTCCACGCAGTCTTGGACAATGCTCGGGAATTACAGTCAAGGGTTAGATTTTCTGAAAATAACTTGGATTTGCAAAGTTGGGTTGGTTTAACAAAGAAGATGATGGAAATATGGTTTAGGATGGGGAAAAATGTTATTTAAACTTTTTGAAAAGTTATTTATGCTTTACTTGTTTTTACTGCTTTCGAATCTACTTATATTACTTGTCAAATCTTTGTTTACATAAATATACCTTAAGCTATTCCTTTGTACCAAGCCATGCATATAGTATATTAGCTTGCATTCTGTGCATGACTTGCTGAGTACCAAGTACTCACCCTTGCCCCAACACAATATCAGTTGAAGAGGAGATTACGCCAGCTTTGGAGGAGGAACTCCAAGAGGACCCGACTACTTAGGGATGCGAGCCCAGTCAGTTGCCTGTGGTATACTGGATGGCGCCACGAAGTTTATTTGATTTTCCGCTGCTGTTATTTCTCTTTTAATAAGTTTCGCCTTGCAAGGCATATATTTGTAACTTGGCCATAAGGTCAAGTAACCAGTTTGGTTATTTAAATAAAGTACTTTGATAATATCGATTGGTATGATTGTGATATTTACCGATGTTAAGACTGTGTGCACTAGCGCGTTCCTGGACTAGTGCTGAATACACAGAGGGTCCGGATTTGCAAATTCGGGGTCCCGACATGTTTGCATGGTTTTGCCTCTTCCAATTTGGTTTTGAGCTCAAGAGTGATTCTAATTGCATGAGTTGCAATTAGAGGGAGTTTGAGAGGACCCTAGTTGCATGAGTTGCACTAGGTGATCACCGAAGACGCGGAGGTGCGTTCGGTGAAGCTTGAGCGGAGTGCTCAACCTATTGCTCTTGGAGGTGGTGGCCTCCTAGACGGCGTCGGTGCGTCGTGCGCGGGAGCTCTCAAGGATTGTGAGAAGCCCCGGCGAAAGATTGTGAAGGTTGGTGCTTAGCCTACCCGGCGGGGTGAAAAGCAACCATAGTGGATTCGAGGTGAAGGCTCAAGTGAGTGGGCCGGTCCAAAGTGAGTTGGACTTCCTCAACGTGGAGTAGGAGGGTTTGCTCCGAACCACGGTAAAAAGTTTTGTGTCTCTTGCCCTTTTACATTCAAGCATTTACTTTATTGCAATATTATCAATTGCTTGATTGTGAATAGAATTGCTTAGTGTAGTTTGCTTGATCAACCTAGCAATTCTAGCTTAGAGACATAACTTAGTTTGTGCACTAGTGAGCCTAGTTGATTTAGGCTTTAATTGTCAAAACCTCAGTCTTCCGCTTGCGCATATTTAACTGTGTAGGTTTTGACATAGGGGTAATTAGGCGATCCTCGATTAGTGAGTAGAAGTTTTTAAAATCGCCTATTAAGTTTACCGAGCGTGTTAAAATCTGTGACGCGATTGGAACAGATCGTAGTAGTCTGTAGATTAAACAATTTTAGAGTCCGAATCAGTCTTTCCGTATAACTAGAAAAAGGTAGGAAATTTCCTAAGCTTCGCGATGGTGTACTCATTTAATCGATTTGGAGTCCCAGAACTCAAGTTATG
Organism: Rhipidocladum racemiflorum; assembly: GCA_036346355.1. Classification (NCBI taxonomy): domain Eukaryota; kingdom Viridiplantae; phylum Streptophyta; class Magnoliopsida; order Poales; family Poaceae; genus Rhipidocladum; species Rhipidocladum racemiflorum. The sequence continues at coordinate 38,579,145 of CM070577.1, read as the reverse complement.
GCCTTTGCAAGGCTGCTGTCCCGCCGGGACAGAACCTCTGTTTTTAGGTTTGCAAGTAGTGGGCAATGTCGGGTTAGATGGGGATTTGTGTACTGTTTTGCGGGCATTATTGTGAGTGTGTGATGCCTATGTGCAGGTGGTGTGACACCGAGTGCCCTCACGTCCCACAAATCCGTCGCCGCGGTTGAGGCAAGTGTGTTGTAATGTATAGCGGATTGTAGGTTGTTTGTTGATATTGGGTGAAAGATTGAACACTTGCTATGCTCACTTGCCATGCTTGCTGTTTTCCAATGAAATATTGAGTATGATTATCATGGTTCGATGCCATGTGTTTATATTTGTCATGATGAGTTGCCATATGTTTATGTACATGTGAAATATGATAATTGGCATAGTTGCATGCATGACATGTTACATGGCCCGGGCGGTGAGAAAGTCATTAACTAATCTGGGAAGGTCGGTGAGAAAGTTATGACTAATCCGGAGAGCCATTAGAGTAAGTCCTACATCGTGATTCCATCTACCGTGGGTTGTGGAAGCGAGGAGTAGGCACCCTCCATCTTCGGGATGGAAGGGGGGAGAGGGTGCACACCGACGGGTGTTTACTCAACCATACCGGTATGAGTTTCCATGGAGATATGAGCATAACATTGCATTGCATTGCAATACATTTTTTTTTAATGATGATGATGTTGTTATGTGCTCAAGTATGAGATGTTATATGTGATGTGAGGTATTATTGTCTTGTAAATGATCTTGTTGTCCATTACAATATGCTTGCTGAGTTTTCGAACTCATGCTTGTGTTTTATGTTGTTTTTAGGTACTTTGAGATCGGCATGCGGGAAAAAGGGATCTAGCTACACTTCTACACGTAGCTCCACCATCATAGTCCATAATTAACCACTTGGAGACATGATATTAAGAGTTGTGCCCTAAACTTAATGTATGGTTTAATCTAGCATGCTTGTGAATCCTTATTTGCTTCGTTATAGTTTATGAAGTGGTTAAGTGTGGTATTATTGGCGTAACTTGATGTTATGTCCATTTATGTTGTTGTTTTAGATGTCGTGTGCTATGATATATATCTTGCCATGATATTGAGATTGTGTTAATTCATGGAAAAACAAAGGAGATGCTGCCGAAATATCGGTTTTTAGCATATGAACCTTTGCTGGAATTTATGTTTAATTGTGGTATTTGGATGTTGTTTAGCTTATGTTTGGTAGCATTCGGGCATATTAAATGCCGGGGTGTTACAGTTGGTATCAGAGCGGGCTGTAGGTCCTTGGAATGTGTATTTTTAGTGTCATGCTATAGGGTACAACTAAAATGTGATGTGGAATAACTTAGAAACATGGCTTAGGTTTTTACTAAAATTTTGTCATAGGATAGCAACATTAAAACTTGCAAAAGTGGTATAACTAATCTAAAATTTGACACACATGGATGCACAGTAGGAAGGGTATGGGTATCGTTGTTTACGCTTAAATGTTGTACTTAAGCCTTGTTGCTAAATGCTATATTTGATATAGTACGTTGCTATGTCTATGAGATAAATGATTGAATTATTCCTGTTGTGGTGGTAAAAGTGGGGTTTTGGTGCCGAAGGGTTTCGCCACCTCTCTTATTTCATAGTAAGGGTGAGGTTTGTGGTGTGGCGGTTAAGCGCCACCACCGAAGAACTATTGACCCTGTAGGAGAAGAGTGCTTATCCTTTACGTCGTTGATCGGGTAGTTGACCTGAGTCAAATAGAAGAGTTAATGGTGGTTTCCTTCATATGTTCTTTGCCGTTACGGCCGGTCGGTGTTCTTTACTTTTCTTGGCTTTAGTAGATTTGAATCAAATGAAAAGTGTTGGGTTTTCGCGGATCGTTCCGTATGCGGTGTGTGGTTTTCTCTTCCTTGGTTGAAGACGAAGAAGAGGAGACTAGTGTTGCGCTTCTTTTGGGCGCCTTTCCAGTTTTGATGCCTGTTGATTGCATTATGGGGAACAAGTATTCAATTTATCCCTGTGTTTGTCTTTCTCTAAGGTTAAAGGAGTTATTGCGGAGTTGTGCCGGACACTGTCGGGGCTGAAGTTACGTGGCTTTGTAGTAGTGCGTGGTTATTGATTTCGTTATTTTCTTGGTTTAAAAATCATCTTTGAAAAACCCGTCTTGTTTCGTGAAAGATTGGGGTTTGGTGCTAAGGTTTTATTTGTAAAAGTTTATTTGATCGGTTGGTTCCCTCCAGTGGGAGTCTTGGAGATTGAAAAGTGTTTTGGAGAATTCCTTTGCATGACCAAGTTTGGGTTTGTCTCATCGCAATTTTGAGAGTCAAATTTTCCTTATGAACTTAGGATGAGTTTTAAAACTAAGATGTCAGTAAACAAAGTAGTCTTTTGACTGAAATCGTTTGTCCCTAGTAAGAATTGATGTTTAGCATGTTATGTAGTAGGTAACAATGTGGTTTATGGATTGATGTGTTGCTAAGTTAAATTTTGAGTTGAATCAATTCAATGTGATTAATATCTCTAGCTTGAGAATAAATAGACTACTAGTGTTGCGATTTACTCTTAGCGAGAATGATTAAATGTGTTAATGTACATGCTTAGAATCTGTTGCCTTGCTTTAAAAGTGCTTATGATCCTTGTTAATGTTAAAAGTTTAAACTTTGATGCATAGTTAAAACATTAAGATGATGTAGACTTTGTTATTGTAAAAGAAACTTTCTTTGGTTGTTAAAGATGTTCTAATCTAATGGATTAATAGAGAAATTTAATCGTGTTGACTAGTGACTTTAATTTGGATGTTGATTAGAGTTGCTATTTATGTTGTTGCAAACTACTAGTATCTTTGGAAGTATGCGTTGTGTCGCTACAATGCTAGTATTGATATCAATGGAGAAGACATAAGACTTATTGTTAATGATGTTGTTAATGGTAGTGTTAATGCTAGTATTCAGTCTATTTTAAATAGTGGGAGTATGTTGTGTGGTGGTAATTTTGTTATCACCTATGTATAGGGTAGCTAAAAGTAATGTTGTTGGTTGATGAATATGCCCATTTGTTGTTATTGATGACTAAGTAGTTGTGGTAACTGTTTAGATTATTCGTTGGAAAACCACGGTTAAAATAGAGGAAAATTTTAACATGTTGCGATGGAGTGAGCTTTGGATAATTAACATGATGTACAATTTCATCCTTAATGAATGTATGCCTTGGAATCCTAGTTATGAACTTTGTCTTGTAGAGATAATATTTACATGTTGAAGTCGTTGTTTAACTGAATAAGGTTCGGTTGTCGAGACGTGAATATATAGGTGGCATGAAATTTATATGCTGATCTTGCTGAAAGATTTATTGAAATACTATGTTTCCAACTTGGAATGAGATGTATTATGATTCGGTGACCCGTGAGGGTCATGTCAATATAGTTTTGGTTGGGTGCCTTTTTCGATAAGCACCTTAAACCCTAATTAAAAGTGTTGGGATTGGTTACTAGAGGATGAATTTGTTGTGAAGTTTCTGATTTATTTGTGTTGGGGCTTCTCAGGAAGTAGATAGTAATTATTGAAGTCTTTTAATGGAAAGCGTAGTGGAGTACTAGAGATGGTTCTTTTTATGCTGAGCTTGTGTTTAAAAGCTTTTGGACTGGTTTGGTTGCTTGCCATTTTGGTTGAAGGGTTTTCGGTCAAGGTGTTCCATATCTTTGTGTTTGAGTTTCCCTAAAACTCGTAGAAATCGGTGCAAATATTTGGTTTTGGCTAACTTGTTTAGTTTGTGCTATGAGTTTCCCTTTCTCTTTGAGAAAGTTTGTGGCGGTTGTGTGTGCAGATGCTTGACTTTGGAGTCGATGTTCTTTTCCAAAATGCTGATTTTGGTTAAAATGCGAGGTTTTGCAAGTTTAGTTTTCAAGTAATGGAGGGTTCTGTTATGACGTGGTCTTTTCCTGCTAACGGTTTGCAGTCATGGTCTATATGAATTTCTGCAACCTTCGATGTTAATGGTGTTTCAATTCTTTGATACCTAATAAGTCGTTTGGTGAATGACTAATCGGTACTGGCTGTTCCATGATGAATGAATGGTGGAAAGGAAAACAAGTCAACGTTTATCGATGTTAAATGATAAAAGAGTCGTTGAGCCAGGTCGGTGAGAAAGTCATATATGGAGATATGACTAATCCGGAGTGCTCCTGAAGAGTGTGCATTTTTGTCATGAAACGAGATTTCCCTTGCTTTCTAGTATGAAAAGAAGCAATGAACAATTTCTGGTATGTTGGTTGTGATGTAGGGGATTTATGCTTCCTTTGTGTTTTGGCTTGGATGTTGCCGAATTTTTTCCAAAATGGTTGTTAACGCTTTGGGTTTGAGTTGTTGTGTGTACACTTGGGCTTGATAGCTAAGTGTTTTTGTGTGAGGGCGAGACCCTCTTAAGAAAGGAACCAATTGTGGTTTGGTAAGGTTTTCGATCCTAGCTTGGGCTAGGTGTCGAACCTTAGTGGTATAAGGGTGGTTTGTGATGGAGGTTGATGATGTATGGGTTTAACCTTTACTAAGAGTAGCGATGGGTGGAAGTGAAGTTGACGGTAGATCGGTGATAATTGCCCTGCCGTGAGCAGTTGTCTTCACTAGTTGTTTTTGGGTTTGAGTCTTGCCTGGGAAAGGATGGAATAAAATGTTAGTATGATCGTGTATCGGAAGGGCTAGTGTGCCTTAATGAGTTATTCCCCTCGATGGAAACTTTCGGGAATGAAGAGAGGTCGTTAAAGGAATTGTGACTTCCTTTGACTTTGTCATGTTGAGTTTATTGCAGTGTGTAGTCAGGTAGGTTGTGATAGAAGGGTGAGGTGTTTGTCGTGAGGATTCGAGCGTTTTGGGTTGTTGAAGCCCTTCGAGGTTGAAACACAGATTCTGTTTGGGATTTGAATTGAAAGTTGAACTGTGAGCGGTTGCACTTTGTTGAGCTAAATCAACATTTCCTCGCCAAGGGTTGGTTTTGAGAACTCGTTTGTCGTTTGTTCCGGTTTGAGTCTTTGTGTGAATGTTTTATGTTGTAAGGAAGTCTTTTGTCCCTCGGGGACTTTGTTGTTGTTTTTGGCGTCCTTCGGATTCGAGGTCGAATCCTGTTGAAGGGGGGAAGAATGTGACACTATGGTTTGGTGTGACGTTATAGAAGGTGAAACTAGAGAATAAAACCTTTCGGCTTAGGGTTTTCTCGCGTTTTTGGGCCGGTCGAAGTGTTATGTCGCCACGGAGTGTCGTAACCTTATTTAACGTGCATGATATGGTTAAAAACAGTATGAAATATGGAATTAAGGTTAAAACTATAGGTTATGGAGGTTAATAGCTTTTTCGGGCCGTTTTCGGGGTTTTGGGCCTTGGTGGGCTTTGGTGGGATGGATTAGGTCTCCGTAACGGACTAGAATTGGGTGTGGGGGCTGGTAAAAGGGGTTTCCCTGCCCCTTTGGGGCGTCCACCCTGCTGCCTTTGCGCCCCTTGAGGCCTTGGTGCGCCCCCCTCACCTCCCCCCACTTGCCAAGCCCTAGCCGCCCCTTCCCTTTGAGCCTTGCGCCTCCCCCTTGCTCTCCTCCATTGCCCCACCTCTCCACCACCTCTCCTCCACCCCCTTGCTGCCCTAGGGTGGTCTCCACACCTCTGCACCTTGTGGATCCATCCGTTGGAGCGAGGAGCGAGGAGCGTGGAGCGAGGAGCGATCCGCGAGGAGATCTATTGGAGATTCGTTCGTTGGGCAAAGGTATGATCATGGGGATCCTTGGAATTGATCTAGGTACTGTTCTTAGGGTGATTATCAAGTTTTTAGATCAATTGGTGGTGCTGGATTGGAGTTCTTTGGGTTAGATCTAGACGTTGCCACGTTTCTGTTTTCGGGCAGATTGAGCAGTCGGGCTAGGGTTCGAGTTTTCGTCGATTTAGAATCCAAATCTGTCCGTACGGACTTAAAAGAAGTTGTAGATAATTTAATTATCTTTCCGTGGACATAAAGAACGTTAAAATCCGATCAGCCGTCTGAAAGTTATGGCCATTTTACCGAGCGTGTTAAAATCTGTGACGCGATTGGAACAGATCGTAGTAGTCTGTAGATTAAACAATTTTAGAGTCCGAATCAGTCTTTCCGTATGACTAGAAAAAGGTAGGAAATTTCCTAAGCTTCGCGATGGTGTACTCATTTAATCGATTTGGAGTCCCAGAACTCAAGTTATGGCCTTTGCAAGGCTACTGTCCCGCCGGGACAGAACCTCTGTTTTTAGGTTTGCAAGTAGTGGGCAATGTCGGGTTAGATGGGGATTTGTGTACTGTTTTGCGGGCATTATTGTGAGTGTGTGATGCCTATGTGCAGGTGGTGTGACACCAGGAGTGCCCTCTACGTCCCACAAATCCGTCGCCCGCGGTTGAGGCAAGTGTGTTGTAATGTATAGCGGATTGTAGGTTGTTTGTTGATATTGGGTGAAAGATTGAACACTTGCTATGCTCACTTGCCATGCTTGCTGTTTTCCAATGAAATATTGAGTATGATTATCATGGTTCGATGCCATGTGTTTATATTTGTCATGATGAGTTGCCATATGTTTATGTACATGTGAAATATGATAATTGGCATAGTTGCATGCATGACATGTTACATAGCCCGGGCGGTGAGAAAGTCATTAACTAATCCGGGAAGGTCGGTGAAAAAGTTATGACTAATCCGGAGAGCCATTAGAGTAAGTCCTACATCGTGATTCCATCTACCGTGGGTTGTGGAAGCGAGGAGTAGGCACCCTCCATCTTCGGGATGGAAGGGGGGAGAGGGTGCACACCGACGGGTGTGTACTCAACCATACCGGTATGAGTTTCCATGGAGATATGAGCATAACATTGCATTGCAATACATTTTTTTAATGATGATGATGTTGTTATGTGCTCAAGTATGAGATGTTATATGTGATGTGAGGTATTATTGTCTTGTAAATGATCTTGTTGTCCATTACAATATGCTTGCTGAGTTTTCGAACTCACGCTTGTGTTTTATGTTGTTTTTAGGTACTTTGAGATCGGCATGCGGGAAAAAGGGATCTAGCTACACTTCTACACGTAGCTCCACCATCATAGTCCATAATTAACCACTTGGAGACATGATATTAAGAGTTGTGCCCTAAACTTAATGTATGGTTTAATCTAGCATGCTTGTGAATCCTTATTTGCTTCGTTATAGTTTATGAAGTGGTTAAGCGTGGTATTATTGGCGTAACTTGATGTTATGTCCATTTATGTTGTTGTTTTAGATGTCGTGTGCTATGATATATATCTTGCCATGATATTGAGATTGTGTTAATTCATGGAAAAACAAAGGAGATGCTGCCGAAATATCGGTTTTTAGCATATGAACCTTTGCTGGAATTTATGTTTAATTGTGGTATTTGGATGTTGTTTAGCTTATGTTTGGTAGCATTCGGGCATATTAAATGCCGGGGTGTTACACACCCCCCCCTCTAGGCGCATCCTCGACCCTACAGCTGGCAGCGGCGTGACCTCAGCTTGGGCAAGAGCAGTAGCGGCGACACGGTGTGACCTCGGCTCCAGTTCTACTGGCGGGTGGGAGCGATGGGTAGCGACGACACTGACCTCGGCTCGAGCATGGTCGTGTGTGTCGTCTGGTGGCTAAGGGGATTTTTTAAAAAAATAATATTTTTTATTCAAATTGCAAAATTATACTTCTATTCAAAAATATTACAAAAATATACCTTTGTCGCCACCATTTGAATTGGTGACAGGAACTATTTTGTCACGGATTGAATTTGGCCGATGGATTATTTTATCATAGATTCATTTAGTCAACAAGATTGAAGTCTCTGTCGCCATTTGAATTGGCGACATAGGTATATTTTTGTAATCTTTTGAATCGAGGTGTATTTTTGTAATTTGAATAAAAAGATATTATTTTAAAAGAAAATTCGTGGCTAGGGCATGCTCCTCTGGTAGGGACGCTGGGTTAAGCACAATCAGGCGGATGGGCCGAAGGGAGTGCACTCATGCGATAGCAGGTCTCGGGCCCAAATTAATATGAACAATAATTTTATACTATTATTTGGGCAAGGCCTCGGGCCTAGGCCCCACTGGTCCAAGGCCCAGCTCCGCCCCTGTACACGTACATACCCTCCGTTACGCGAGATACTCCCTAAGTATGAGATATAGCATAGAAGTAACTTCTCCCGGGAGTAGAAAAGAGGCTTGCTATACACACACACATATATATATATATATACATACATACATATATATACACATAAATATATAAAAAGCCTTTTTCATACTCCTGGGAGTACGTACTCCCACTTCCAGTATACCACTTAAACGAATGTGTTATAATCCTTTATCACTTTCAGTATACTCCAATAATAAATTTAAGATACTACAATGCGACATTGTTGAAAAAAATTCATCAAATGCCTTTTTTTTTGCTATATACCCTTTTCCATATGTAAAAAGAGTATATAAACAATTTATGCTATAAAGGGTAGACTTTGATAAATTTTTTTGTGGAACTCACCTAGGAGTATCTTATAATCAGTATTAGAGTATACTCAAAAGAATAAAGAGGTATAACAACATCATTTAAGCGGTATATTGAGAGTGGGAGTACATACTCCTAGGGGTATGGAACCATTTTCATTGATAACAGCTTCCTAATCAGGAGGAACCAGTTAATAACTTATACTTATGGAGTATACTTCCACTTGCGTAACACCAGTTAATATACAGGGAGTATGGAATATATACTCCTGGTAGTATGATATATATATATATATATATAACCCATTTTGTACTCCTAGGTGTATGTACTCCCTACCTCTATTTAGTTAATAACAACTTCCTAATTAGGAGGAACCAATTAACAACTTTCACTTATGGAATATACTTTCACTTGCGTAACATCAGTTAATATATATACAGGGAGTAGGGAGTATGTACTCCTGGTAGTATGCTATATATATGTGTGTGTGTATATACAGGGAGTAGAGAATACGTACTCCTGGTAGTATGCTATATATATATAAATGCTATTCTGTGCATGTGCGTATAATAGTCTATTCTATGCTCGAGCTATTTAACCCCATCAGACCAAGCCTTCCAACCGCTAGCTCTCATTGCTATGCATTAATTAGCTCTCGTTACATGAATACTGATACACTTTAGCTTTTACTAATGTGCATATTACAGCACGTTCGAAGCATATGTAATTTTCCACTATAATATTTGTATGAATTTACCAATGCGGAATAGTATGATTTACTACTCAGCATGTCATATTATACTATCATCTTACATTTTCTACTATCAAAATGTGCTTCAGTGAATCCTCACATGCTTCCTGCAAAATTTTACTAGCGTGCTTCTTACCTTTTACTACTGTTCACTTATATGGAAATAAAATTGTTACGTGCATTCAAATTTTACTTTTTAATTCATATGAAGGCTGTTAGTCTATATTAATAGCGTATTAGTAATTATTGGAGTGCAAATAGATTTACTGTCGACTTTACCAAATACGCTAGTAATGTAACACCATGCAACTATTTTGCGTTTTTTACTATTTATTCTACTGGCTGTTACATTTTACTAACATGCTTCTTATCATTTACTACCGTTCACTTACATGAAAATAACATTCTTATGTGCATTCAAATTTTACTATATATTCTGTTTGGTGTAGCCATCTATTCTGCCTATGTGTATAGATTGATAGTAAAATTATCTAGCTCTCGTTGCTATGCATGCTCTCGTTTCTTGTTTATACATGAATATGATTTTTTTTTGTTATAGCTATAACTTTTTATTGACAACTCAGTTTCACAAAACAGTTTTCATCAGTAGCTTACTTACGATGAGAGCAACACATTGATATAAGTTTAACCGCATAAATCAATTTTTATTATCCATAGGCATAGAGTTTACTATCGGTATACATAGATTTTACTATCAATACACACATCATTTATTAGTGAGACTTATATCATTATGTCGCTTTCATCATCAGTAAGCTACTGGTAAAAACCTTTTATGAATCCGAGTTGCCAATAAAAAGCTACGGCTAAAACAAAAAAAATTAGATTCATGTACAAACTAGAAACGCAACTTACTAGCTGTTTAGATGATACGATACATTAATTACTTACCATCGGTGTTATGTGCAGAATGAATTAACCAACACAGAATAGTATGATTTACTACTCAACATGTCACATTATAATATCATCTTTCATTTATTTACTATCAAAATCGGTACCTCAATTAATAATGTGTGTTGTTTTTTGTGCTGCCGTACGCTAGTTAATTCCTGTTTACACATTTCGACCAGCACGTGAAATAGCATAATCTGCGCGCAAGCGCAAATTAGCGCTACTGTATGTGTGTGTATATCTATTACTAGTATATTGCCCGTGCTAACGCTACGGTGATATTTGGTAATACAATTCAAATAAGCAAATGGTGTTATATGTTTTGGTAATCAAGTGTCGTAAGATGTGCACACAAAAAAGATACAAAGATTTATTATATCGTTGAAGACAAATCCATACTCTGCGCCAACATCTTCCACATCTGGCCGCTCTTTCCCAGAAGTGACCATACACATCATTGATTGAAACATCTGCCTCCCTAAAGAATCACCCACATAAGCAATGGTTTTATCCTGCATTCTGAAATATGACCAAATTAGTAATTACCTAAATGACTAAAATATAATATTAGGCCAAAGAGTGCAGTATATGCCATCTACAAATTCATCTTGGGCAGGCTATGGTCATGTACCTCCTCAAGAACTGAGAGGCCTCAAACTCTGGCATCTCACTACCTTCAGGCTGCCATCTAAATTTTACATAAGCAAAATCCGTGCGCTGGGTTAATCTGCAGGCCCAGCTCTCAGAAAGCCATTGTTTACAGCCAAAACCAGAGTATAGTGGTCTGCGTTTGTCAGAAACCCATTTTCCATTCATGTAGTTACATTCTGTAAGGTAGATGAAGCAAACATCATATATAAGTATTAGCGCTGGATAACCCATGTACAACGAGACTGGCCAAAAAGCAATCTTCTGGACATAACAAAAAGGAGAAATGTGACATTGGAGAATACAAGCATATTCTAGCATGCTTACAGAAGAAATGCATTCATGGTTCATCCTGCAGTCATAGAAGAAGAATAACCTTTCTTCTCAGAAGGTGATGCTTCCTTTTCCTCTGCAACATCAACGTAATGGTCTACTATAGACAGTCGTGGTGGTGCACCAGTAACTTGCTTTTTTAGTTTAACTACTGACTGAGGCAATGAATCTGCACTTGGAAAGTCTTCTTCTGAAGATATATGCTGATCTACAAACTTTGAGTTAGCTACAGAAGTTTGAAACAAAATGATAATTGAGATAGGTGTAATATAAAAAATTAAGAGAATATTTCTGTATTCTTAAAATAACCTGGATGAGTCAAAACCAATGAATCTGGTCGGCGACGAAGCAACAGTTAATTGTACTTACCTGTTGGTCTTGCCGTATTGGCAATCTATCTGCACAAACAGATATCAGACTAATGATCTGCGTCAGAAGAGTGAACCTTCTATATATAAAAAAGTCAGCAACCAGACCAAAGTAGAGACACAAATGTGACAAGATATTGAGAGATTACTCGCTCAGGAAGCTCACACATTCTGCAAGCGGGGCGATGCCTATCAAGCTGAAAGCAAACACCCAGGCCTGCCGATACAATTTCTCACCATAAGGGCAAAGACAAGAAAATATAACAAGTTCAGGGAACCAATTACAGTAAAGGTACCAAGGGGAAAACATGTCGAAAATTTCTCAGTTGGACCGAGCCATTATAATTTTTCATGTCCATAGTGTGCAAACACTGTATTCTACCAACAGCTTCGTTGGTTCATCATTTCAGCAATCGTTTGATCTAGATAACATGTAACAACAGTTAGGGAGAAGAAACCACAAGTTAAGACATTACCATCCATCTCATCCTCGAGGCCAAGCGTGAGAGCGAGGCGTGGCATCTACCTGCGCCACGAGAAGCTCACAACAAAGTGAATGATTAGTATCTGAAAGCTTTGAGGTGAATGAATAGAAGATGCACAAACATTTAGCAGCATCAACAAAAGAAAATGTAGCACTTCAAAAGCTACAAGAAGGTTCATCATAAAATGGGAAAAATGACGCAGAAAGATTGTTGCTACAAAAACTGTAAACTAATCTGTTAAGCACCAGCTATGAGCTCCACTGTTTACAAGTAACCAAACAATTGCAAACAACAAGCAATCAGCAACTCAGGCCAATGGTCTACCAATGCATCCATGTTGACTGGTATTTCCAGCAAAACCAAGCAAACATAATTGGCAAAGCTTAACCAATGGATACAAATATAACATTTATCGGATTAACTATCTCATTGTCAAATTGTTGATACAACGATGATACTTTGACCAAAGCCTCTCTCCCAATTTTCATACTAAAATCACCATTTTTCAACCTGACCAAAGCCTAAGCTCAAAATCAACATGAAAGCAGAAATAATTACCACCCACTTTCTACAAAGGAAAAGTGACTTAAAAACATCCGTACAGAAACAACAACTAACCACAAGAAAATGTTCAAAATTTCAGAACTGAAACAATAAACCAAGCTCAAAAAATCAACAAATTACACATCAAACTATCCACCGCATCTCATGCACCTACCCCTATTGCACAAACTTATGTCCAAAAATGCTAAAGCAATAAACATTATTTAGTTTGATCTATATAGCTCAGTGCCATCATCCAATCGTAACACTCCCACCAAAAGTATCAAGTAACACAAGAAATAACAGGGGTAGATCACGTTTACTATATAATGGCCCCAACAGTCAACAGAAGTCATGTTGGATTTGCAGCATTAGACTGTCCTGATATTCCATACTAGGGGTGAAAACGGATCGGATACGGACGGATAATGGTTCTATCATATTTGTTTTCATATTTTTTCTCGGATTCGGATACGAATACGGATAGTTCGGATACGAATACGAATACGAATAATTTCGAATACGGATACGGATCGAATACGAATCGAATCGGATACGGTTACGAATATTTATCGGAACATAATAATCCCTTAGATTATACATAAAAAATCAACGAAAATACATAACTAGTTGATTTGATTAAAACATTATTGAAAATTGAATAAATATAAGCATTTTCATTCACTTTGACAATAGTTAGATACCATGTTGCAAACAAAATTATGTAAGACTTAGTTCATCACGTACATACGATTAATTCATCATACATATAGATCAAAACACAAAATAAATATGATCCTTGTTCAGAGATACAAATGGAAACAAATATAGAACATACAAAAAGTTTGATAATACTTAATTACCATATCTCTAGAAAACATATATAACACTTACATGTAATGACCCCAAGATTTGTATTATTTGTTAAATTATATTTAAAATAATAAATTATATATTTTATGAGTTTTTATGCATTTTAGCTACTTATTTAACATATTTTCCTATTAAAGACAACAGTTTTTGAATTTTTTAGAAAATTTAAAATATGATAAAATTTTAAAAATAATTTTTTAAAAAATTATAGACTATGTTAGGAATTTTATCAAAAAATTTCATAATTTTTGGAGCTAGTTTGCTAATTTTAATAATTGAAACTTGATTTATGGATTAATTAAATTAGAAAACAAGTTAAAATTTTGTAACCTTTTTGGGCTAAAAGAGTAACTTGGCCCAGCCCACATGTATATCCGGATATCCGATCCATCACTATCCGGATTATCCGAATCCGTATCCGTATCCGACGGATAGTGAGCTACCGAATCCGTATCCGTATCCGACAAAAAATATCCGTATCCGTATCCGATCCGATACTATCCGACAAATATCCGATCCGACAGAATCCGTATCCGAAAATTATCCGGATCGGTCGGAAACTATCTGATCCGTTTTCATCCCTATTCCATACCCGTCAACCTAGCATAGCAGCAACTGAGACATATACAAATAGAGCTATAACAATTTCACACAAAAACACACCATTACGACACCCCAACCAGCAATTCATACATATCGTCTTTTTAGGGAAAACATGTTTTTTCATCACATAAATGCATAAACCCTAGATATCGCCAAACGAAAGCTCGTTTATCCTGACGTGACTCCTCCTGCAACATCCCACCCAAAATAATCCTCAAAAATCACTATCTGGAAGTTCTGGACGTGAAGAAGCAAAATGCAAAACGGCTGGAAGGTGTAAGTTTCATGCGTAGGAAATGGAAACGCATGGCTTCATGTGTGTGTAGAGAAATGGGAAATGTTGCTAGCAAATGCATTGCAAGGAAATGGGAAACACGATAAACATTATTTAGTTTGCTAACAATCCTCATGTACAGCTCCCTGTCCTCCTTCTCCGCCACTGCGAAGGTCGCCACATGCTGCAGGAACGCGTGCGCGTCCGGCGGCTTGGCGCCCTCCACCACACCCTTCCGATCGACCGCCTCCTTCCACTCCGCTGCCATCCCGCGCGCCCTGTCGCGCTCATTGTCACGCGCCGCCTGCGGCACCATCGGGCGCACCGCCCCGATGTCTGGGTCCGGATCGGCCAGCGCTGGCACCACCACCTCCAATATCAGCACGCACGCCCACGCCAGGTCGGTGGGCGACCTCACCGCCCGCTTGTCCACGGGAAACACCTCGGAGACCGCGTCCATCATGAACCTAGCCGGATCGACGCAGCGCTTGAGCGCATCGGGCAGCTCAGCGCGCAGTGCGTCCACCTCCTTCCGCCGCGCGACCACGAAGCCGAGGAAGGCCGCGGAATTCACGTTGGAGCAGAGCGGCCGGAGGCGAGCGCGGCGGCGAGGTCGTCGCGGGAGTGGGCGGCGGGGCCGAAGGCGAGCGCGGCGGCGCGGGTGGAGGAGCGGCTCGGCGAGCGCGTGGGCGACGTCGTCACGGGAGGGCTCGGTGAGCACGTGGGCGACGTCGTCGCGGGAGAATCGCGAGATAGGCGCGATAGAGGCGATTGGGGCGAGATAGGCGCGATTTGGGCGATGATTGGGCCTACGGACGACTGGTGCCGCACGGGCGGGGAGAAAATTATGATGGCATGAACCGGGTAATTTGGTCCCTCAGATTTGATGAAGTGATGTGATAGAACATCTCAGCGCTTGATTTTGAGGAAGTAGAATTTCTGTGTGCACGTGCTAGGGTGAACAAAGAAATAATATCCTCTGTGGGGGCAAAAAAGTGTGTGCATGTAGGAAAAAATTAACTGATGAACTATAAAGGGGTATAGATATAAAGGGGTATAGAATAGAAAAGGAGTTTACTCCTTCACACAATCCCACACTAATGGATCGTCCACAAACTGGCGAGGCCCAACTCAGCCCATTATCCACGCTCGTGCACAGCGCTCCTCCAACCACCACCCCCACCCCCACGATCTCGTTCGCCAGTTCTTCCCTCCCCCCTCCCCTCTCTCCTCTCTCCCCGTCCCCCGATGCCCTCCCGGCCTCACCTCCTTCTCCCCAACACCGCCGACTCCACCCCCTGCGCAGTTGCGTCTTGTTCCAGAGTTCGCCGGACTAGCCGCTCCTCGCTCATCAGTGTTACGAGACCTTTGGGCCTAAGAGAAGGGGCAGCAGCAGGACGAGGAAGTCCAGGAGGCGATACGCATGGCTACAAGGCACCAGCGCGCGGCTGCTGCTCTGCAGCCTGCGAACAGGGGTGAGTAGTCGGATCTTGGGATCTGACACTGCGTGGGTTCTTGATTTTATCCTGGTTTGCATTGTGGGGTTCTTGGGGGGCAAGATTTTGGGGGTCTGACGTGGATCGGATTGTTAGGGTTCATGCTCTTCTTGATCTGCTCGGTGTTTTGCTTCGTTCGATTCCTGGGGAAAGATTCTGTTTTAAGGCAATCCGTCTTGAGTTGGTTGGAGTTATTGATCTGTTCGCTGCCTGTTTGGTTTGAATCCTTCCCAGAAATGATTTTTGATGTTGCCAGGGCCGTCTGATACGAGTTCCTGATCTTTCCCGGCCCTTCTTGCCCAATTCGTGCATCAAGAATGGATTCCGATATGGCCCAGCCTATTTTTGAGTCGATTTCTCGATTTCCCCCCCTGATTTTCTATTGTTTATCCTTAGTCGAGATTGCGTTTCGCATGTCTAATGAAGTAGAATTTGATGAAAGTTCGCATCTTTGCTCTTTTGTCGACGTTTTCCCGAGCTTTTTAGGTCGATTTCATATGAAACTTATCCCGTGCAAATGTCATCATGTTCTTATTTCTCATCGGAAATCGCCAGGTGCTGCAGTCCCGGCGGGAAAGAAGAAGGCCGCCGCCGCCGTATATGTTTATACACAGGAAAGCCCTCGGTGATATCGGCAACCTCGTGAACACCCAAGTGGTCGACAGGTCGATTTCATATGAAACAAGAAACCACCGCAGCCTTTTGTAGCATTCCCCTCCGAAACATATACATGATGCCAAGCTAAAGGGTTCAGTAATTAACATCTCGTTTGTTGCTGGTCTTAACCGTGGGCATCTGCCTGGCAACATTGGTTACACATCTTCCAAGCCTGCTGTGCATTATGTCACAAAGGTACTGTCATTCTTCCTCGTCAAATGTTTGTTTCATTCCTGTGTTCATAACAAACTAGATTGTATATGTTTATGTTGGCGCAGCTAATGGCTTTGGAATTAGGAGCATATGGCATTAGAGTGAACTCAATTGCACCTAGAATCTTCAATTCGGAGATAACCACACCTCTATTGCAAAAGAGGTGGCTGAACACTGTCATTTCAAAGATAGTTAATATGTTGAGTTCCCAAAATGTGACTAATATTCAACAATCCACCAACTTGCTGCTGACTTACCCAGTCGACTTTGAAGTCGTTTCTGTTTAAATATTAATTCTCCTTTACCTAAGCGCCTCACGCCATGGAAACTGATAATGTAGCTTTAGTGATTGATGGCATGAGTCAATTTATGAGAGATCAGAAATTACTAATATTTTGTTTATGCATTAGCCTTTCTTATGCTAATCATTATTACGACTGTTGCTTGTCTTTGCCTGCAGCTACTGAGCATGCCTTCAAGAATATTTTGACCAGCCTCCCTAAGCCTGAGGGTGGTGAATATGGGAAGTTCTACAACCTTCCTGCACTAAATGATCCAAGGATCGGTAATTGCTCTGCTTGCCTCCTCCCTTCACTTTGGCCATTGCGATTTACTTTCATATTTGGGTTGTGTAGATTGGGTCTTATTCTTGCATATCATAAAGCTAGGAAAAACTATAACACGTACTAATCTTATAAGTCAACTATGCATTTCCTCACTTCCATTCAACAAGAGGGTTGACTTGCCAGCTTTTATAACTTAGTTATCCAGGTTTTCAAAATGAAGCTTTTCAATGTCTCTTCTTACTTGAGAAAGTTATGATTATCACATTAAACTTACGAATATATTTTTTGCATGAGAATACGTCAAAGGCTATGTGTAAGCCCGAAGCCCCTTGGGCCTTTATTGTGTGTACTTCTAGAAATTGCAGTCCTATAGTTTGTACCATTATGTTGTATATTTACTTATTATTGTTGTTATCTAACGAAGATTTTCTTTTCGCCTATCAGATAAGCTGCCCTACACTATCCGTATTCTTCTGGAGTCAGCTATCCGCAACTGCGATAACTTCCAAGTTACCAAGAACGATGTCGAGAAAATCATTGATTGGGAGAACACATCTCAAAAGCTGGCTGAGATACCTTTCAAGCCAGCACGTGTTCTTCTTCAGGTTTGAACTGACACATCACACAAAATTACCCCTGTTTCTAAATGCCTTTTGCTTATGATTGACATTACTCTCTAGGACTTCACTGGAGTTCCAGCGGTTGTAGATCTTGCTGCTATGCGCGACACGATGGCCAAGTTGGGCAGTGACGCCAACAAGATAAATCCATTGGTGCATACATCTTCTCTCGTTATCTGAAAAGTCCCATCAGTTTTTTTCTGGACCATCTTTAGTTTTCACAGCAAAATCATTTCATGTAGCCCAGAAGTTAGATCCTATATTTCTGATTACATCACTCATCGACCCTCTTGACATCTTGTTCTTAAACTCTATTTTTCTGAGGTACATATTTTCATTTGGCGTGCAGGTTCCAGTGGATCTTGTTATTGACCACTCGGTGCAGGTGGATGTAGCAAGGTCGCCCAATGCATTACAAGCAAACATGGAGCTGGAGTTTAGCCGCAACAAAGAAAGATTTGGTTTCCTTAAATGGGGTTCTACTGCTTTGCACAATATGCTGGTTGTCCCCCCTGGTTCTGGTATTGTGCACCAGGTAAATGCTCTTTAGTCTGAAACCTGAATAGAAGGAAAAATTTCTGTATTGCTAACATGTCTACTATCTGAACTCTTTATTTTTCATTATTGATTTGTATACAAATTTAAGGTCAATCTTGAGTATCTTGGCCGAGTTGTTTTCAACACAGATGGCATAATCTATCCTAACAGTGTGGTTGGCACTGATTCACACACCACTATGATTGATGGTTTGGGTGTTGCTGGTTGGCACTGGCGGATCCAGAGGGTGGGCCGGGTGGGCCCCGGCCCACCCAAAAATCCCTTAGGCCTCAACCAAGAATTGCACCCAGGAGTAAAGGACTTCCATGCGATCATGCTGTAAGAGTATACGTGACGCTGTGACGGCTTCTAGTTGCATTGCACCTCTCGTATTCCATGCGACCTTGAAAGTTCTGATCTCATCTGATCCCGTGTTGCTGTCGGTTCGGCACTTCGGCTGATCGGCTCTCGCCGCATTGCACGGGTGCGATTGCAGCCGGCAGACGGCAGTGCGGCACCGCCCGCACGTCGGCGCATCAGCGGCCGGCACTGCGTGCCTGGCGCCGAGCGGCCAACGGCCTGCGCATGCGGCGTTGAGAAATAGGATGGGTGATAGTCTTTTGGACGATTGTCTAGTCATATTTATTGAGCGAGATATTTTCTTTAAAGTGAATGAAGAAGATATAATTGACACTTTCATGGCCATTAGAAAGCGTAGACCCAACAAGAAGTAGTATTGTAATCTTCTTCAAATTATTGTAGCCGTGTAAGCTTCTTTAAGTCAAATTTCATACTTAGTTGTTAATTTTAGGATGTTCGTAAGACACCTTATTAATATATCATGATGCACTTTCGATAAATTCTATACTTGTATTGTATATTGGCATGTTACATTTAAGGTATTTAAAAAATTTATGCCAAGTTGGACCACCCATACCCAAAATACTGGATACGCCACTGCTGGTTGGGGAGTTGGTGGTATTGAAGCAGAGGCTACAATGCTTGGGCAGGTAAATATCAAGTGGAGCCCCACCTTTTTGAATGATATTTATTACAATCTTGTGCTGAGAGGAAAAGATGCACTAACGATGATCTCTTTGGGGGAAAAAATCCTATTTAGCACATGTTTGAACCCGTAATTCCAAAAACAATACAACTTTTTGCGGTATTTACAGGATACACAGCCATGGCCGGTTCCTGGGATTCCACTCATGCATGGCCGGTTTTTGGGGTACCACTCATGGGATTGGCCGGTTTCTGGGCTACCATACAAGCCATGGCCGGTTCCTGGTGTCCCATACATGAGCTTGGCCGGTTTCTGGGCTACCATACAAGCCATGGCCGGTTCCTGGTACACCATACAAGCCATGGCCGGTTGCTGGTGTCCCATACAAGCTGTATACCAGCACTATACTGGAAAACTATACAATATCGCTGTACTGGAATACAAGCATTGTACTGGAATACAATATCACTGTACTGAGGGTTCTAGCAATTGATATCCTTTCGCAAATAATTGAAATGCAATTTCGTGATCTGGATCTTTAATTGTTGGAAACTTTTGAAGTTCTTCTGCCAAGCCTTGATTAATGACCCTAAAAAATCCCTCGAATTGTACTAAATCCGGGTATTGTGGACATTCCCTCCTTTCCATTCCGGAGCATCTTAATCTTAAGTTTCCTTTTTATCGAAGAAAAATTCCATTATTAGTACAAGCACTGTACTGGATTATTTATTTCAGGCCGAATACAAGCACTATATTGGAATACTATACAAATTGTCACTCACTTATACAAATGTGAAAACATAATCGTTTATTGAAATTTTGACTGTATCAGCCCCTTCCGTGATATTTTATTTACACCTTACTTTGCTACAAAAATATGCTGCCGCAATACCCCTAAGTTTTATTGTCAACGTTAACTTTTAAGCCTTTTCGGCAGCCCGTAAAATATCACGTTTAAATGTAATTTTTGGCACGAATACTGCAGATTTGCTCTTCGATATATGGAGTACCATATTCTGGGAAAATATTTTATTTACACCTTGCTTTGCTACAAAAATATGCTGCCGCAATACCCCTAAGTTTAATTGTCAACGTTAACTTTTAAACCTTTTCGGCAAATTTAAAATATCACGCTTAAATGTAATTTTTGGCACGAATATCGCAGATTTGCTCTTCGATATATGGAGTACCATATTCTGGGAAAATATTTTATTTACACCTTGCTTTGCTACAAAAATATGTTGCCGCAATACCCCTAAGTTTAATTGTCAACGTTAACTTTTAAGCCTTTTCGTCAGCCCGTAAAATATCACGTTTAAATGTAATTTTTTGCACTAATACTGCAGATTTGCTCTTCGATATATGGAGTACCATATTCTGGGAAAATATTTTATTTACACCTTGCTTTGCTACAAAAATATGCTGCCGCAATACCCCTAAGTTTAATTGTCAACGTTAACTTTTAAGCCTTTTCGGCAGCCCGTAAAATATCACGTTTAAATGTAATTTTTGGCACGAATACTGCAGATTTGCTCTTCTATATATGGAGTACCATATTCTGGGAAAATATTTTATTTACACCTTCCTTTGCTA
Organism: Rhipidocladum racemiflorum; assembly: GCA_036346355.1. Taxonomy (NCBI): domain Eukaryota; kingdom Viridiplantae; phylum Streptophyta; class Magnoliopsida; order Poales; family Poaceae; genus Rhipidocladum; species Rhipidocladum racemiflorum. The sequence goes on along the minus strand of CM070577.1, from coordinate 38,558,171 downwards.
CAAAAATATGCTGCCGCAATACCCCTAAGTTTAATTGTCAACGTTAACTTTTAAGCCTTTTCGGCAGCCCATAAAATATCACGTTTAAATGTAATTTTTGGCACGAATACTGCAGATGTGCTCTTTGATATATGGAGTACCATATTCTGGGAAAATATTTTATTTACACCTTTCTTTGCTACAAAAATATGCTGCCGCAATACCCCTAAGTTTTATTGTCAACGTTAACTTTTAAGCCTTTTAAATCGGTAAAATATCACGTTTAAATGTAATTTTTGGCACGAATACTGCAGATTTGCTCTTCGATATATGAAGTACCATATTCTGGGAAAATATTTTATTTACACCTTGCTTTGCTACAAAAATATGCTGCCGCAATACCCCTCAGTTTAATTGTCAACGTTAACTTTTAAGCCTTTTCGGCAGTAAAATATCACGTTTAAATGTAATTTTGGCACGAATACTGCAGATTTGCTCTTCAATATATGGAGTACCATATTCTGGGAAAATATTTTATTTACACCTTGCTTTGCTACAAAAATATGCTGCCGCAATACCCCTAAGTTTAATTGTCAACGTTAACTTTTAAGCCTTTTCGGCAGTAAAATATCACGTTTAAATGTAATTTTTGGCACGAATATCGCAGATTTGCTCTTCGATATATGGAGTACCATATTCTGGGAAAATATTTTATTTACACCTTCCTTTGCTACAAAAATATGCTTTGCCTTGATTCTAAGTTTAATTGTCAACGTTAACTTTTAATCCTTTCGGCCAGTAAAATATCACGTTTAAATGTAATTTTTGGCACGAATACTGCAGATGTGCTCTTTGATATATGGAGTACCATATTCTGGGAAAATATTTTATTTACACCTTGCTTTGCTACAAAAATATGCTGCCGCAATACCCCTAAGTTTTATTGTCAACGTTAACTTTTAAGCCTTTTCGGCAGCACGTAAAATATCACGTTTAAATGTAATTTTTTGCACGAATACTGCAGATTTGCTCTTTGATATATGGAGTACTATATTCTGGGAAAATATTTTATTTACACCTTGCTTTGCTACAAAAATATGCTGCCGCAATACCCCTAAGTTTTATTGTCAACGTTAACTTTTAGGGATAATCAGATATATGCCACTACAGGAACCGCTTATTCGAGATTTGCCATTGTTCCTTTGCTTCTTCGAACGATGCCATTATGAAACCGTGTTTATTCGAAATATGCCACCGCTCGCGTCCGGTCACGACACGTGTCCCGTCCGCGATGGCAAATCTCGAATAAGCGGTTTCTATAGTGGTATATATCCAATTAATACGGGACACGTGTCGTGACCAGACGCGAGCGGTGGCATATTTCGAATAAGCACGGTTTCATAATGGCATCGTTCGAAGAAGCAAAGGAACGATGGCAAATCTCGAATAAGCGGTTCCTGCAGTGGCATATATCCAATTATCCCTAACTTTTAAGCCTTTTCGGCAGCCCGTAAAATATCACGTTTAAATGTAATTTTTTGCAAGAAGACTGCAGATTTGCTCTTAGATATATGGAGTACCATATTCTGGGTTCTAGCAATTCCGCCAGGATTGTAATACCCCCGTAATATCTTTTGCAAGAAAAGATATGGTACTCCATATATCGAAGAGCAAATCTGCAGTATTCGTACCAAAAATTACATTTAAACGTGATATTTTACGGGCTGCCGAAAAGGCTTAAAAGTTAACGTTGACAATAAAACTTAGGGGTATTGCGGCAGCATATTTTTGTAGCAAAGTAAGGTGTAAATAAAATATTTTCCTAGAATATGGTACTCCATATATCGAAGAGCAAATCTGCAGTATTCGTGCAAAAAATTACATTTAAACGTGATATTTTACGGGCTGCCGAAAAGGCTTAAAAGTTAACGTTGACAATTAAACTTAGGGGTATTGCGGCATCATATTTTTGTAGCAATGCAAGGTGTAAATAAAATATTTTCCCAGAATATGGTACTCCATATATCGAAGAGCAAATCTGCAGTATTCGTGACAAAAATTACATTTAAACGTGATATTTTACTGGCCGATTTAATAGGCTTAAAAGTTAACGTTGACAATTAAACTTAGGTATTATGGCAGCATATTTTTGTAGCAAAGCAAGGTGTAAATAAAATATTTTCCCAGAATATGGTACTCCATATATCGAAGAGCAAATCTGCAGTATTCGTGACAAAAATTACATTTAAACGTGATATTTTACGGGCTGACGAATAGGCTTAAAAGTTAACGTTGACAATTAAACTTAGGGGTATTGCGGCAGCATATTTTTGTAGCAAAGCAAGGTGTAAATAAAATATTTTCCCAGAATATGGTACTCCATATATCGAAGAGCAAATCTGCAGTATTCGTGCCAAAAATTACATTTAAACGTGATATTTTACTGCCGCCGAAAAGGCTTAAAAGTTAACGTTGACAATAAAACTTAGGGGTATTGCGGCAGCATATTTTTGTAGCAAAGTAAGGTGTAAATAAAATATCACGGAAGGGGCTGATACAGTCAAAATTTCAATAAACGATTATGTTTTCACATTTGTATAAGTGAGTGACAATTTGTATAGTATTCCAATATAGTGCTTGTATTCGGCCTGAAATAAATAATCCAGTACAGTGCTTGTACTGATAATGGAATTTTTCTTCGATAAAAAGGAAACTTAAGATTAAGATGCTCCGGAATGGAAAGGAGGGAATGTCCACAATACCCGGATTTAGTACAATTCGAGGGATTTTTTAGGGTCATTAATCAAGGCTTGGCAGAAGAACTTCAGAAGTTTCCAACAATTAAAGATCGAGATCACGAAATTGCATTTCAATTATTTGCGAAAGGATATCAATTGCTAGAACCCTCGGTACAGTGACAATTTGTATAGTGAGCACTCTCTGTGATATGTATGGGACACAAGGAACCGGCCAAGGCTTCAATGGGGTACCAGAAACCGGCCAAGCCTTCGTTGGGGTACCAGAAACCGGCCAAGCCTTCGTTGGGGTACCAGGAACCGGCCATGGCTTCATTGGGACCCCAAAAACCGGCCAAGCCCATCTATGGATGCCCAGAAACCGGTCATGCATGGCTGGTACCCCAGGAACCGGCCATGGGTGTGTTTTCTGTAAATACGCCAAAAAGTTGTATCATTTTGTAATTACGGGTTCAAACATGTGCTAAATACGATTTTTTCCTCTCTTTGGGGCATAACTACATCTTTTCCCCATAGCTCCAAATCCAGTGTCATTTCCAATTTTCCATTTTCCTGAATTCACTTCACTTCGCTATAAGATTCTAATTTGTGGAATTTGTCTTGAAACATCTTATTGGTTGTTATGTCCTATTGCCTATTGGCACACTGAATAAACTGGGGCTTTAGTTCTGTAACATAATCTGATAAATGTTGTCTTTCTTGCCAACTTCCTTATTTTGAGTTGCATCGGAATTCAGTGACCTTGGCTTCAGATTACCCTTTGGAGACGCATTGGTGGCACCGCGAGCAGCCTTGTCAGAGGTTCCTATAACTGGAATCTAGCCAAAAATGATCCTGCAAAGGAAGTAGTTGGTAAAAATACTGGTAAGAAAACCAAGAAGCAGGCCAAGGGGCAGCAGAAAGATTTCAATGGAGGTACGGAGGCTTTGCCGGTTGGTGCAGATAAGAATCTGGTAAGTGCCATCGTGTATTCCTGAATTCCTAATATAAATATCACCCATCTGTGCAAAAGTTTGGGCTTGCTAATGGTAAATTTATTTTTCAGTTGATGTGGTAAAGGAGATTACACATGAAGATAAGGAGAACATGGTAAGAATTATACTGTGCAATAGCAAGAGCATTACTCTGCATTACATTTGTACCAGGTTACTATTTTGCTCTTGCTAATCGAAACTTTTATGCTTGTAGGGCGATACTGAAATGCCAATAGATGCTGGCATAGCCCAAGAAGTCTAGAACAGCCAGACCGACTTCAAATTCAGACCTTTTTATTGCTGAATATGAAGTATGAGTGTGTGGTGCTTGTTTCCTTTTCCCATTGTTGATATGTTACTGGAGGTGGTCTTTCTGTTTGTCAAACAGTAAAGAGGTCTTTAAGAGTGTATTATAGTTTGCCTGTAGTTCCTTGTTAAGTTTACAACTCTGCGTATGAGTCTTTCATACAGGTTGGACAGGAAACATGGCCACTGTGATCAGCGCATGACGAATAGTGGAGGCTATCGTGCGGCTCTTCATTAAGCATGGTTTGAGAGTGGTGATTGTGAACAGCCGAACATACATGGTGCATGGCGGAGAAACCGAGGCCTCTGACGGTGGTGGTTTGAAATGTAGATATATTTTTGTAAAAAATGTCTTAGATTTCTCATGCCTATGATACTCTCTTTTGTTTAAAGATTGTTTTTAAAAATATTGGTTTGACAATTTTTGAAGATGTCAATGAACTTTCTTTTATGTAATTAGCTTGATATGTGTAAGAGAAAATTGATGTTCGTTGCATGGCTTGGTATTATGTTTAGATGGTATATATGACTTTTAAATCCGTTGTAACGCACGGGCATCCTACTAGTATATATATATCCCCTTCAACTCTCATGGGCAGCGGTGGAGCTAGATTAAAAAAACTGTATTGTCCGATATTTTTATAAGATCTCTTCGATCTATTAATTTCATCGAAAATGTCGCACTACTAAAGTTTTTACACGTAAATTCTACTACCTTTTGATTTTCTTGCAGACCCCACGACTTCCTACATCCCTCACCATGGCGCTCATGCCCCTGTCCATTTCCTCTGCCAATTGCCACAAGTGCTAGTAAGCATCGTCTCGAATGAACATCATTTTCACCAAAAGAACAAGAAAAGCAAAGCAGCGTATGCTTATTTGTCCATTCGATCATTGGAAGCTAAAACACCATTTATTTAAATAAGGATAGGGTGCTAACAAATCCAGTAAGGAGGAACACCTGCCTACCAAATAATACTTGTTAAATACTGTTTTAGATATTATATATTGTCCAAATTAGACAAAGTTTAACTGCTATAACATCCCAATTTTGGAGATTTTGCAAAGTTTCAAAGTCAAAAAGAACCATTTGGATTTTCCCCCAATTAATTCCAGTTTAATTTGAATTTTCCAATTATCAAAAGATTTTATTTATTTAATCTATGCATCAAATCAAAGATTTTCAGTTTCAAATTCAAGGAATTTTTCTGTATTTTTTGGGATTTTTCCGAATTTGTTTGCTATTTATTTGAATTTATTTGCTTTTATTGGAATTTCTGGGATTTTCTTAATTCGTAAAATGTTTTTAAAATTCCAAATCGATCGTGGGCTGAATCCTCCACTGTTCAGCCGGTCTGGCCTGGTCCAACCCGGCCTGCCACACGTTGGCGCCCGGCCGCTCTCGCAGCCCGCCTCGGCCCTCGCGAGCCCACCACCCGGCCCAGCCGCCGCCGGGCAACACCTGAACCCTAGCCTCGCCCTTCTCGGCGTCCGCACCGCGCCCCCGATCCTTAAAAGCCAGCGCCGCCACCTGATTCGGGTTTCCCACCTCGCGCCGCATCCGCCACCCTCTTCCACCCTGCCCGAGACACCGTCTACTGCCGGCAATTGCTCGCCGCAGCAACGCCGCCGCCGAAGCAGTCTTCCCTGTCGTGCGACCGTTCCGGGGCATCTCCGCCGTCCTCAGTTGCATCATTGTGTCGCCCGTGTCGTGCTCTTCCCGATCCCCCACAGCCTGTCTTCGATCTGGTACAAAACCGCCGTCGCCCACATCATCTTCCTCCCTTCCGACGAGTCTCCACCGCCGCTTCTCGCCGTTCATCGGGTCGAAGGACCTGGGCCGTTGGATCCACATTGGGCGCTGCAGATACCGCCACGTCGCTGCTATCCATGGCCACAGATCTACACCACACGATCTAGGTGAACCATTGGATGCGAGACATGTGACCGACTGGGTCAGCGCCCCAGTCACCGTGCCGCGTCAGCAGCCATTTCAGCCTTAGAGACGACGTGTCGCCGACGTCAGTGCCTACGTATCGCTTGCGTCACCTTTGGCACTGTTTCCATGAGCCGAGTCCACCATAAACCCTAGCCTTTTCGTGGATCCGGTCCATAGACCGAGGGCCCCACCTGTCAGCCTCTAAGCCAATTCCCAAATTCTTTTTAATTCTGGAAATTCCCCTGCTGACGTCAACGTCATCAGTGACGCAATAAGTCCATTTTCTTTTAGAAAAATAATTCCCGAAATTAACTCTTTTCTTTTTTCTGATTTTTGAAACTTTCGAGAGCCCGTTCTCCCTCATACGAACTCCGTTTGAGCCCGTTCAAATTTCTAAAAATTTGTAAAATCGAGCTCTATGTTCTAGAGCCATTTATTTTAAATTTTGGTATTGTTTACTCTCTATTTTATTATTTATTTGTGTTTCTTGCATTCTTTTCTGGTAGACGTTGATCCCCATAGAGCGAGCACAGGATTCGGAGATCAAGATTCAGCAATTGCAGTTGATCAACAAGGCAAGTCGTAGTCCTTGACCATGTTGGACCCATGTTTGCAAAAGTGTTTTTATTTCATACAATTGCATGCTATCTGTTTATAAGGATTATTTGCTGGGACTAGTTAAGTTCCTGATTGTCATTATTCCACCTTGAATAGTTGAAATGTCATGTATCCATTGTCACCCTAGGTTGGATTGATTAATAGTTGGACATATTGTAGTACCAACATTGGGTTAGCGTAACTATGCTTAGCCATGCTTAGTTGTACGATGGGATTCATATCACATGATGAATTAATATTGACTTAATGAGATATGGAATCGTGGTGGGTAGCCACTATTGTAAAATTTGTTGTACCATGGCGGGGTGTGCTGTTGATATTGGTTATACAAAGTTGTTTTCACTTGGGCAAGTGATCGTGCAGTAAAGGAGGTGCTGTTAGCACATTTGGGATGTGGTTGTCTTGCCTAAGTATACTTAAGGACTTAATCTTGTGCGCCATTGAACTGGGCCTAACCGTACAACCACATGTCTGGTATGGGACAAACTTGGCTAATTAATTTGCAATGTCTAAATTTGAGTACTGTCGTGGTTGTGTGGGTTCCGGGATATACGGGTAGACTCACATGGCGCAAGAGGGGCCCCTGAGGGGTGAAACCTTAGCGGGGCAAGTACTGAGTTTAGACAAAGCATTGTAAAGGCCTTGTTATGATCTCTCTGCCGACACACCAAAGGAAGTGTGTTAATTACGTATGGCAATAGGAGTGGATCATATCTTGTGGGTAAAGCTGTACAACCTCTGCAGAGTGTATGTTAAACTATTCGAATAGCCGTGTCCGTGGTCATGAACGTGCCTGGGGATTTCACACGGGGTATAGTGTTTTCAGAAAATGTGGAAGGATGGTATCGTTGGAAGTGAACAGGGAGTTCACTATTGTTTTCAATGTTAAATTATTAATGCTGTTAAGTTCAGTGGTTGATGATGATTTAGTTGGTGACGGGTGATGCCTCACCAATCTTGTGTTATTATTTACCATTGAGTTACCAGTTATTATTATCTTTGTCAAATATACTTTGAATCTATTTATTGTACTTACAATCAAGTTATTGCTTTCTGCAAAATAACCATATGACCATTCTTGTTAAGCCATACATTATTTGCATCATTACCCTACGGCTTGCTGGGTATTTTTTACTCACGGCTTTACGCCTTTGTTGATCAATTGCTGAAGAAGAATAGGGAAATACAGAATTCTACGAGGAGGAGTATTATGAAGACTACGTGAACTAGGATGGCATTCCCCAAACGATTGCCTGTGGCATGTCGTATGGCCCAAATTATTTTATTTTCCGCTGCAAGAGTTTTATTTGTTTCTTAAGCCCTTAAGACACAGTTATGTAAACTTAGCCATAAGGTCCGTTGTTACTATTTGCTACTTTCTTAGTAAATTCGATGAATGGAATGATATGTCAATTTTGTTGCCACTGTGTGCACTAGCGTGATCCTAGACTAGTGCATTATACACAGAGGGTTTTGGATTCGTAAATCCGGGTCCCGACAACTGCACGGTCCTAAAACACATATCACTCATCAAAGGGCGGCCGGTAGAGTACAAACAAATCACAAATTCACCACAAAACACATGTGACCTGCCTACAATAGAAAATTGATCAGTTGATCGCCTCATCCTGCAAATTTAGTCTTCTTCTTTTGTAAAACTAGATGAATTTCTAACATTTTGATTTGCTTGAGATTTTTCGGTCCAACAACAGCAATGGCAAGTTAGGGTAGAGTTTCACCGGGTTAGAGTTTTGGTGAGAGTTTAGGCTCACCATGCCTCAACCTTAGAGTTAACGTGGGCAAGGATAAAAAAACCGGCGAAATTTTGGATTTTTCGCCCTCCCCCCCCCCCCCCATCTTAAATCTTGGCTGGATAAAAAAATTTAAAAAATTCAAATTGGTACAGTGATTTCGGACTTCTCGTCGAGTTCTTGGTGAGTTTGACCAAAATTTGGTAATTTTTTTTTTTTGCCAGATTTTAATTTTTTGTGCATTGGATTTGATTGGATTTAGGGTCAAGATCATCCACAAAAAATTTCAAATTTTTTTGACATGTTTTTGACCATTTTTTGGTCGGTTCAATTTGTCGGTTAGAACTGTTCGAATTTTTTAAAATTTTTCAGGATTGATCATCATCTGAAAATTTTATGAGAATATTATGGATGTCTTAGGACCATTCATAAATTTTTTTCAAAATTTTCTAAAGTGGTTTGAACTATTTTTCATTCAGGTGAAATTTGTCAATCCGTCTTTAGTAGCACTATTTGAATTTTTAAAAATTCCTAAAGATTGATCTTTATCTAAAAATTTTATGAGAATATTATGAATGTGTTAGGACCATCCACAAAAGATTTCAAAAGCTTATAACGTGTTTTACATCATTTTTCGTTCAGTTGAAATTTGCCGGTCAGCTTTTTATCAGGACAATGGCACTGTAAGATTTTTTAAAAATTCCTCATGTTTTATCATTATCTGAAATTTTTATGGAAACATTATTGATGTGTCAGGACCATCAAAAAAATTTTAATTTTTTTTTATGTGTTTTTGACAATTCTTCGGTCGGTTCAATGTGGCAGAGATCTCAGTGATTTCGGTCGAGATCTCGGATTTCCCAGTTGAAACAAAACCGCATTTGAAATTTGGTTTTTGAATTTTATTCAAATTTTGTCTGAAACTTTCGAATCTCGCTGAAATTTCAGATTTGGATCGGTCCTGAGATAGAGTTTAAAAACGAAATTTGAATCCTTGAACGTGGATGGCAACAGCCCAGCAATGGATGGTAGATGTGGTGATAGCGCAACCGACCGTGGGATGGAGAGCAGTGCGGCGGACGGGCCAATGAGACCTTGTGTGACGAGTTAGATTGGGGCGGCGGGATATATAATTATAGTCACTCGCTAATTTGTTTGCATGTATGTTCTGTGATTTTTTCCTTTGACCCATCGCCTGTCAAGAACCAACTGTCCAGACTATGACAGTGGGCATGCATATAGTACTAAACTACTTAATCCAAATTGAGCCAAGCAGAATTTATTGCTGTGCCGTGGGCGGTGTGCTGTGGTGCTGTGTGGTAGTCCTCCCTCATGGTGGTCACACCCAGGTTAATTAAATTATTTTTAAATTAAAAATCAAAGTCCCGATAGTATTTAGTATTGATTTATCCCAAAAATCATCAAAATCGAAAAGTTTCGAAACCAAGTATTTGAAATAATAATAATAATAATAATAATAATAATAAACGAGAATTGATCGGTTTTGTTGAAAAACTAATCAGTTTTTTGAAAAATTGACCCGTGAGTAGAACCTTTTGGTCGGCCAATTTTTTAAGTGATCTTTGTCGATTTTTATGGAAAATGAGTGGTTTTCACCGATTTTTGACCGGTTTATGTTACAATTTTTTTTGAAATTTTTTTTATTTTTTTAAATTGAATCGGTTTACCACCGATCTAGAGTTTTAAACCGACTCGATACCAATGTTAGTGAAAATCGACCGGTTTTGGTTTTGCCCAAATCATTATCGCTATTCCCTATTTCCCTTCCTACGCGTGGCCATCTCATCTTTCCTCTCCTCCTTGCTCCTCTCTTCTTTTCCCTGTCTCGACGGCAAAGCTGAGGAGACCCGAGGTCTTCTCTGCTCCATCGCCATTGCCGATTCTACTGTCAGGCACATGCTTAACTAGGCCTCTCTCTCTCTCTCTCTCTCTCTCTCTCTCACACACACACACACACACACCATTCCTTGCGAGCACAAGATAAAGCATGTGAGGTTTCTTTATTGGTTTGTCCGCCATGCACTGGTTTGCGTAGTTGCATTCTGTATCGGTCCATGGAGATGAGGCTGTGCTTGGTGGTTGCGCTGCTGCTCGTCTCCTTCCATTTCCATCTTGGCAGCAGCAGCTACGATGCCCAGCAAGGTGTGTGTGTGCGCGCGCGCGCGCCTCTGTTCTTATGAACATGTCAACTGCTTCAAGTCTTTGGTCCAGTTAAATCCTTGTGTTTTTGTTATAAGAGAAAGTTTCGCTAGTTCCTTCTCGTCTCTTGAGATTATTGATACTAGTATGAACTGACTGTAGGAACGGTGAGCCGGGAGGAAGACGTGCACTCCGCAGCTCGGTGAGATCTCTGACGACATCTTTCATGTTCAGGAATGCTCTGAATTTCATTGTGTCACTGTGGCAACTTCCAGTAGGTATTCTGTCAGTGCAGTCTTATAAAAGGCATTACAGTAGCGTGATGTTTTCTTCCTGCAGATATTTCATATCTTTCATCACAAGTTTCTACTTTTCACATGAAATTTAGCAAACAAACGCATTCAAATCACTGAAAATAGCACAAAAATATTCGGTGCAACTATCTTCTTTAGATTGCATTGGGTAGAACAATTTAAGTGCTGGGAATAACGTCTCTGCTGTCAGAAATGGACAGCTGAACCACCAAACAACCCCAGCTATTGTCCAATTGTTCTTCACTTCTAATGCTCACACTATATCTCTACCCAATCATTGATAGGGTAATCCAAGCGAAACATATCCGAAAAGCTCTGCAACATCCTAAGAGGTACAGATCCAGGCGACATTTTGTTAGCAAGGCAGGATGGCCAAATCTTGGAGCCTACCCTCCACCAGCATACAGAAGTTGGTACACCGGAGTCAATTTTCAGGGAAGCTCCTTTCCCCAGCCAGCGTCGTCATCGTTCTCGCCAAACCTGTTTGGAATGCCGAACCAGCAGCCACCGTTTCCACAGTGGCCACCCAGGCCATGGGCACCGAATTTGCCACCGACGACAAACTTTCCACCATTGCAGGGTAGTGGCATCCCATCAAGTGCTCCTGCACCTTCACCGGTGGTCCCCAAGCCTTTGCCGTTACCTCGGCAGGCTGAGAAGCCTGCACACAGCATTGCATTGCCCCCGCAGCCTGCGCCGATGGTAACCGGAGCTGCGCCTGAGGCGAAGCATCCTGGTGCTACTAGGCCTATCTATGTCATTGCTGCAGCGGGAGCTTCCTTCCTTGTGGCCATGTCCATGGCGCTGTTCGTCTTGTGTTACTGGTCCAGCAAGGTGGTCACCGTCAGACCGTGGGCGACCGGTTTGAGTGGACAACTGCAGAAAGCGTTTGTGACAGGTTGAGTTCATCTCTGACACTCTGTTAGTATCATATTTCCATTTGTAGCACATAGCTTCAGAGAAATGCTTGACAGATACGGCTGCTTTCCCAGGTTTGCCTGCGCTGACAAGATCAGAGCTTGAGGTTGCCTGTGAAGATTTCAGCAACGTCATCGGTTCCTTGTCGGATTACATGATGTACAAGGGCACATTGTCAAGTGGTGTTGAGATTGCAGTCGTATCGACGACGAAAAAGTTCGCCAAGGAGTGGTCCAAGCACTGCGAAACACAGTTCAGGAAGAAGGTCACTACAAGGATGAAACTTACCAAACTAATGTGAAAAATGCATGAAACTGAACAGTCTACCTTGGAAGATACTACTATTCTAATCTTTTCATACCAATGATCATTGTGTTGTGTCAGATAACAAGCCTATCCAGAGTTAACCACAAGAACTTTGTGAACCTGCTCGGCTACTGCGAGGAAGAGCAGCCTTTTACAAGGATGATGGTGTTTGAGTATGCTCCAAATGGGACACTCTTTGAGCATCTCCATGGTAATGGAGTTTCATCAGCACAATGACTTAAGTGTACCACTATATGACCAATTTTTCGTGAGTTATAGCAGCTGTTTCACTGTAAGAACTGTAAGATAACTAAGTGCGACAATGATCTTTCCTGCAGTGAGGGAAGATGGACACCTGCACTGGCCGACGCGCGTGCGAGTGGTGGTCGGGATCGCCTACTGCCTGGAGCACATGCACCAGCTGAGCCCCCCGGAGATCCTGAAGACGCTAGACACGTCGACCATCTACCTGACCGACGACTTCGCGGCGAAGATCTCTGACGTATTCCTCTGCGATGAGGAGGCCAGGGGGGCGACGGAGATCGCGAGCCTGTCCCCGGTCCTGTCCGACAGGGAGAGCATCGTGTACAGCTACGGCATGGTGCTGCTGGAGATCATGTCAGGCAGGTTCACGGCGTCGGAGGGCGGTCTGCTAGAGGGCTGGGCGGCGAGCTTCCTCAGGGGGGAGAGGCGGCTCAGGGACGTCATAGACCCCGGCCTGGGCAAGTCCTTCCACGCCGAGACCGTCGACAAGCTCGACAGTGTGGTACGGTCCTGCACCGACCGGGAGCCGACGAGACGGCCGACGATGCCGGAGGTCGCGAGGCGGCTGAGGGAGATCACCGCCATGCCGCCGGACGCCGCCACCCCCAAGGAGTCGTCGCTGTGGTGGGCCGAGCTTGAGATCATCTCCACAGAGGCCACCTAAAGATGGAAGTGGAATTACAGAGCTGTTAACCTACCTGGCGTACGTTGCTTTGCTAGAGCATTACAAATTTGATTTGTTGCTTTTTTTTGGTGGGGTAATGCTCAGTTTGTAACCATCTGTATATACTGTATATATGGAATTAGAGCTAGGATCAAGTTCAGTGCTGCTTGTGACTTGTGAGGTGGTTAAGATGGTGAAATAAAGAGACTATAGTTCTTCACATTGCAGAACCAGCAATATTATTTGCATACAATACATGGGCAAATTTTACTTTGAGCAGTTAAATTTCTCCAGCACAGAGACTGACCGCTTGAGTAACTGATATGCTCAGAACAAATTTCGTCAAATACAGTACCTGATATGCTCAGAAAAAAATTCATCAAATAAAATTCTGACATCACTTGCCAAGATATTACTCAAACCGACAACGCAACAATCTTGGAATAACTTTTCATACCAACAAGGATTAATCTGGTGGCACAAAAGCAGATGACAAGAACATTGCACTGCAATGGATAATAACCTAATACCTCTTCATAAGTTCAAATCAGCTGGACGTGAAAAATGACAAGCAGCAACATCAGCAGCACTGAATCAATAAACACCGACAAAATACATTAATAAGTTTAGCTGTTCATTGCCAGAATACAGCCCACCAAATATGATGCATAACGACATGACAGACTGACGACAAGCACAGAAGCCTACGACAGGGATCCTACGACTCACGCTACATATATGTTTGTATCCTTTCATTCATCTGTGGCAAATGGACTTGGCACAACCACAAAACGAAACCTCCGCCATAACTGACAACAAACTAATGTCTCATTAAGAAACCAATGCTTGGTTTATCATTCCCTGGGTCCATGACGCAGTCTCCCTGACTTCATCGTCTAAGTCAAGGCACTCCCTCAAGAAATCAGCATGGAAGAGGTGGCTCTTGAACAGGTCCTTCGAGATCGGGCCAAGCATGTCCGCAAGATCCCCCAGGACAGCAACTGCAGCCTTTGTCACACTCTCATCCCTGAAAGTATAGACACGCACATGTCAGGATAAGAAGCAGGTAACAATCACCCATATAACAAGCAATGCAAATGAAGTGCACCTGCTCCGGTCTTTGTAGACGGCTTCGGTGAACTGCAGCAGATGGTTCGCATAAGGTATCATCAGATGAGCTTTTGGGCCCTTTATACCCTGGAGTATGCCGGAGTAGGCCTCAAATATTCCCCGTCTGAGCTGGTTACCATAATCAACCATATCCTCATCATTTTGATCCAAAACACCAAGAAGCTCTGCAGCGCCTTGAAGCATTGGCATGGCATATGGCAGGTATTTCTCGAAATTCTCACCAATAGCAAGAGCAATATCCCCAAAGCATGAGAAAATCGGAGGCTTGACAGATCGATTGAGCATTGAGTTTGACAGGTCCTTGAGAAGAACAGTCATAATTCCATCACAGAAGGGCAAAACTTTATCTTCCAAGGCACGGCAAATATCACCCACCACCCCTACAGAGATGGAGCATACTTGGTACTCTTCGTAATTCTGCAAGCCTGCTTCCAGGTATTTGAAAAATTCAGGCATATATTTCACGAAATCTGGACCAGTGGCATAAGCAAGAGCACCGATGGCAAGCATGGCTTCTTCATGTACAGTAGAACTGTGGCAAGCAAAGACACGGAGAAACAGAAACATCAACTGATCAGCAGTCTGGTCAATTATGTTCTGTGCATCTGAGCTGCTCAGTTTCTGGATGATGACCTGCAGTACACCACACAGCAAAGCCTGCAGATCACTTTGCTTCTCCTTGTCACCTGATGAAAGTATTTGGAAATCAAACGTCAAATTCAGTCTTCTCATGATCTCCTGCAATAACTGGCCTGTAATGCCTGAAGCTTCTGGTATGTTGCTGACTCTAACAATCTCATTCAATGCTTCATAAGCAGATGCACGAAGCCTGAAATGGGTGGTGTCAGCACGATCCGCAGCAGAAAGGAGAGCAGCGATAACATTAGGAAGATAAGGTGTAAGCACAGATGAGATCGACTCTGCATCTTCAAAACCTTGGGCAAGAAAATATATAGCCCCACAGACTTTTTCAGCCACATTTGGAACATCTTTACTACTCTCCAGCAACACAGTCATGATACGAGGAAGGTTTGCATTTGTTATAATTGGATTTGCACTGGCTGGAGAATGCAAGAGTTCAAATACCCTCCCAAGAGTCCATGCAGTAGTGTCTTTTACTTGGCTGTTTGGATCATTCATTGTGTTGAGCAAGAAATCAAGTCCAGCCTGTACCAGAGGAGCAAGTTTATCAATAGAGGGACCTTCAAGGATAGAACCAAATGCATAAGTAGCTGCCTCACGACAATGCCAATCCAGCTTTGTGATGTTAGCCTCAACAAATGGCATCACAAGAGGGACAATTGCATCACCAACAGTTCTAGCGATGAGTCCAAGGCATGTGCCACCACTCATGGAAATGTTCCATACATTATCATCTTGATCTTGATCTTCCTCTTGCTTCAACAGAGTTTCTAGAAGCATAGGAACAAGTGAAGGGAGGGCCTTTTCAATAACGCGATAATGCACAGTAGAATTAGCATCATCAGATCCCTCATATTCTTCTTGGAGTTCAATCTCTTCATCACAAATAGTGCTCCAGAACTCAATAGCTTGAAATGCAACTGGTTCCTCATCTCCTTTGACAGCATTAGCTGTCAGGTTGAATATGGTTTGCATATAAGAATCTAAGTGCACATAATATGTTGATGCAATGGCAACGAGGCATTCAAAAGCAGCCTGCCTGATTTCCACTTCTTTAGATACAGCAGTATCACAGATTACCTTCATTATATAATTTCTCTCCATATCATTTGCAAAATTGCTCTCAGCAAAATCAAGAGCATTATATAGAGCTTTAACTGCCGCAAGACGGACTTCATGGCTTAGCTCTGTCTGGTTCATACCCTGGACCACAGCAGTCAGAACAGCATTTACTTCATCCTGCTCCAAGTGCCGAGGAGGAATCTCCTCGCAGACATACCCCAGTGCCTCTAGCGTTGATTGCTTTAGCGAAGCAGATGCACCCGGCTGTGTCATGTTGCCCAGTAATTTTGCAATGAGGTCTTGCCATTCCCGACGTGGTATCTCAATGGATGCAACCTTGGCAATGACTTGTGATGAGCTCTGCCTTGCATCAAGCACCGAAGATCCTAGAGTTATCAGCAATGACTCCTTAATCTTCAATTTAATCGGTGGATCCAGGTTGACCCATTGTTGAATCAGTAGCTCCTTCTTTGCAGAATCCTTTGCATCCAATGAATTCTTAAGGATAATACCAGCAAGTCTTCTAGAATCTGGTGGTCTTTCATCATTTGAGAGCTCTACTGATAAGGAGAGGAGGAAGTTGGAAAGATTCTGCTCCTGGAACTGCTTGAGGCTGGCTTCTGCTACTGTCCGAAGATTAGCATCCGGAGATTGAGCAGCCAGAAGAATCTGAGTGATATCCATGGCTGTATCAACTGTCCTATCGAGCATCAAAGAAACAGATTTCTCCAGTTAACAATGTTCAGGGAAAAGCAATTACATACAAATTAAAAAAAATGGCATCTATCAACACTCGCAACTCCTGAGGGCCATGGGCCAGTTTGATCTAACTTAGTCTTCTTCTGTATGTCAGCTTCGAATCCTTTTGCATTAAGAACCACATAAGGACATGACACTAATATTAGTCAAAAGCGTTGTTTGGCAAATTATAGTTATAATATAAAACATTCACTACTTATGGAACCCACATTCATAAGCTAGTTAATTGCCTGTTACAAACAGATTGTTTATCCCCATAAGCAAGACAAGTTTCTCAGTTAGTTAGTTGAATAATCTCCCTTTTTTACCATGAGTTGAACTAATTTCTGTGAGAAGATAAAGCTAATGTACACCAAACATGTTGTAAGCAACCAGATATTCATTAGGCAGCTGCACACTACATCAGCATAAAAATGCTCTACAACAAATAAAATATAAACATTTTGAAACAATGCTACCTATATGCATGGGCGATGAGGAACTTATGCAATAACAATAAGATAGGGCATTATGCTGACAGTGTCAAGATCTTGAGCAAGCCAAATCAAGTTATATCAATTAACAGCGTGCAAACACATATCTAGGCTACGTTCTCTGAGTACACTAGTCTGTCCAACTTGACACAACATAATCTTGGAAGGAGACAAACAGAGCCAGGACTAACCTACACAGTTACAATCCACAGAACATGTTAAGACTGTCGCTCAGCAAATACCAAGACTCAGCTCCAGTCCACAGAAAAATTCAGGCTGACCTAACCTACACAGTTAGTGGCAGGTGCGGATGCACCTGAAGGTGTCATGGGATCTGATTGAGATCTTGTGTGTTCTGAATAACCGAACCATATGGATGGATGGATTACATCAGTACCAGTCTAACAAAAAAGGAAGCAACATTGGAGAACTCCAATTGCGGGCGCATGTACACTTTTACACAAATTAC
This sequence comes from Rhipidocladum racemiflorum, assembly GCA_036346355.1. Lineage (NCBI taxonomy): Eukaryota > Viridiplantae > Streptophyta > Magnoliopsida > Poales > Poaceae > Rhipidocladum > Rhipidocladum racemiflorum. The sequence continues at coordinate 38,540,686 of CM070577.1, read as the reverse complement.
ATGGAACATTGCAGAAAGATCTGGGTTCGTTTGCTCACAACGAAGATCATAAAAGCTTAGGGCAAAGAAAATCAACACCCTTTTGCAGCACCAACTAGGTCGTGGGAGTGCATATTTACTTGCTAAATCCTAACAAATACAACCTCATCATGGTAAAAAAGCAATATCTGAAACTCAACACGCCGTGACAAGAGACCTACACATTTTGCATTTTCTACTGCCTACCAAGCAATATCATCTACACTCAACGATAGTAACCTACCACCACAAGTGCTTATCAGCATCAAAACAAGGCAGAAATCAGCACCAGAAAACCATCAAGCCAGTCAAACGTCCCTACCCCTTCAACTCAGAGAGACAATCCGCACAAAAACAGCAGCAAGAACCCGCCGCGAGTTGAGTTCTTGCAAGGCGATGACAATGACCGTGCGCACGAACTTCCAACCGCAAACTACAACGAGGTGTGCAGGAAACTGCAGGCGAACAATCCAGTGCCTGGTTTTTCCACGAAATAACCCAGCGCTTTTGCCCGTTGCCAGCACAAAACTACACTAGGGTGAAAGATTCTGATTCGGTCGCTCACAGCAAAGAACAGAACAAGTTAGGGCAAATCCTTTTTCTCGAGGAAGAGATTAGGGCAGAGCTAAATCAATCCAAAAAAAAGGCGCAGAGCTTACCAGTAAAACGAATCGGGCCGAAAGCGGATCTGGATCTGCACTCCCCTCCACTCGTGAGCGAGGAGGAGAGAGGGGGCGGAGGGGTGGGCGCTCCGGCGGGAGAAGGCGCGGCTGGAGGAAGCGGCGTCGATGGAGGCCGCCGAGGGCTAGGGTTCGGTGGTGGGATGGGATGCCTCCGAGCTCGCCCCGCTCCCAACCAAATGGAACTCCGGCGGAGGGGACGGCGGCGGCGGCGGCGGCGGCGGCTAGGTTTTAGAAGGCGGGATTCGGGGTTTTGGAGGTGGGCTCTTCGGAGGAAGATGCGGGAATCGGACGGCCCAAAAAAACCCCACCGTTGTGGACGGGCCTTGCCGGGATGATCGGACGGTCGGCCATGACACGCCTTCTTTTTTGAGGAAGTGCGCGTTTGGTTATTGTAGTACTAGAAAATTGAGCGCGGCGGCACGCCGCGCACGTGAACGAAAAAATTGAAAAAATGTTTTTATAAAAAAAATGGACCACGAGAATACTTTAATACATTTTTTCCATGCTTTGAAGGAAAAACGGACCACAAAAACATTTTTTCGGGTAAAACGGAGAAACAAAACATTTTTTCCATGCTCCGGAGGAAAAACGGACCACCAAAATATTTTTCGGTTTTTTTTTAGGAAAAACGGAGAAACGAAAACATTTTTTCCATGTTCCGGAGGAAAAACGGACCACAAAAGCATTTTTCCGGGCAAAACGGAGAAACGAAAACATTTTTTACATGCTCCGAAGGAAAAACGGACCACAAAAACATTTTTCGGTTTTTTTTAGGAAAAACGGTCAACGAAAACATTTTTTCCATGCTCCGGAGGGAAAACGGACAACAAAAACATTTTTCCCGGGCAAAACGGAGAAACGAAAATATTTTTTCCATGCTCCGGAGGGAAAACGGACCACAAAAACATTTTTTTCGGGTAAAACGGAGAAACAAAACATTTTTTCCATGCTCCGGAGGAAAAACGGACCACCAAAATATTTTTCGGTTTTTTTTAGGAAAAACAGAGAAACGAAAACATTTTTTCCATGCTCCGGAGGAAAAACGGACCACAAAAACATTTTTTCCGGGCAAAACGGAGAAACGAAAACATTTTTTGCATGCTCCGGAGGAAAAACGGACCACCAAAATATTTTTCGGTTTTTAGGCAAACGGATTTTTTCCATGCTCCGAGGAAAACGGACCACAAAAATATTTTTTTCGTAAACAGAGAAACAAAACATTTTTTCCATGCTCCGGAGGGAAAACGGACCACAAAAACATTTTTTCTGCAAAACGGAGAAACGAAAACATTTTTTCAATGCTCCGGAGGGAAAAACGGACCACAAAAACATTTTTTTGGGGCAAAACGGAGAAAAGACCTGAACGAAAAGCGCACGGACCTATTTGTTATGATTTTGGACCTGTTCGCTATTTTGAAAAACTATAAAAGGGCTCGTTTACGATTCGTATTTAACAGGATGTTCTTTACGTAAAACGGCGAAGGAGGGACCTAAACGCGAACCGAGGAAAAAATCTTCCTCTCACAAAAAATTGCAAAAGGATCTATCCGTAATTTCAAAAACTGGGAGGACTTTTTTGCAAAAAGAGGAGAGAGAAGGTGGAGGTGAGGTGGATGCTCTAGGAGGGCTTCAAACCTCCCGAGTGTAAGGGAGGGATAATTTGTATATCGGGATAATTGAAAAAATAAATCTACAAGTAGACCTGGGGACGGGCCCGGGCCGAAGAAAAGCCGGTTTATTTCGGTCCTAAACATGATACCCAGGGTCGGCCTGTTAAGACTACTGGGTTAGGATGGGCTTATATTGGGCCATACCATATCTTATTTTTGGCTGAGACGGGCTTTTTATATTTTTTGGTGCGTATACCGTTTAACTATAAACCCGTCTAAAGAACTCCTTAACAATGCAAAACTATTTAAACAACTCTTTGAGGTGGTTTTCCCACGTGATGATATGGTAGTCAATGTGTAGTTAAAAAATTTTCTCACACTATGAGTGAAACAACCCAAATTCAAAATGAATTTGTTTGATCTTTATTTGCTTTTGAACTGAATTTGGAGTGTGGAAATTTGGAAAACGGAATTTGAAATTCGTTTTTTCCTGGGCCTCTCGGCCCGTTTCCACTCGCTGGCCCAACTCACTGGCCGACCGGCCTCGCTTCTTCGGCCGGCGCGCCACCTCGCGCCGGCCGCTTTGTTCTCGCCTCGGCCAGCCGCCGCTTTGCGCCTCCGTCTGCTGCCCGCCGCCTCGCCGCCCTTGTTCGATCGTCAGCCGCTTCCACCGCATCGTGCCGCCCGCGCTCGGCGCCACCTCCGCCGCTCCCGTGCCCTTGCCGGCCTCGCCCGTGCTCCCCCGCGCCTATAAAAGCCCGCTCCGCCCTCGCTTGCTCCTTGCCCCGAGCTCCCCTTGCCTCCTCGCGGTGAGCCCCACTCTCTCCCTCTCTTCTCGGCCCGTCCACTGGCCAGCCCGCACAAGGCCATTGCTGTCGCCATGGAACCCTAGGGTTCCTAGGCTCCTGCCGCCCATTGGCCGGCCAATTCACTGGCGGCCTCGCCCGCTCAGACGATCGGGCCGTGCGGCCAAGATCTTATTCGGCCCACGACCATTTTCCTTTTTTCGATTTTTGGGTTTTTAATCCTTTTATAAATCCAAAAATCGATTAAAAATTCCAGAAAAATGCCAAAAAAATCCCGAAGAATTCCGTGAGCCCCAGAAACCCACCAAATATACTACCCGAATTGTTTCGATCCACTGATTCCAAAAATGCCCTCCGTTCCTCAATCCGGAGTCTCCAAAATTCCCGAAATGCCCAATTCGCCCTTCGTTCTCTCTCTCGGCCCGGTTCCGGTTTCCGTTTTCGTTTCAGTTTCTTTTCGTTTTCCATTTCTTTATTGTCGTTCGCCCTTTTTCGCGCTAGATCTGGACGTTGGACAGTTCCAGGAGCAGCCGCAGATCCCGGAGCAGACGTTGGACCCGACAGGAGCCCAGAACGACTACTTCCTCTATAGTTCGGCCGATTCGATCGCCGAGCAAGGCAAGCTGTACCCCTTTGATCATGTTGAACCTATTCATGCCATGTTATAGTTAGTTAATTAATTTCTATCGCATTACTTTGCTGTATATTGAAAATATTGAAAACTATTATTTTAGAATGACATGATAACTAGTTAATGCCGAATTGCACATGAAACTTCCTTGAAAAATATTGAACCATACTAAATCCCTTGTAACCCTAGATGACTACTATTACCCTGTTAAGTTAGTTATTATTAGTCTTGTTAGTTTAGACAAATGTTTTGAAAATGGAAATGAAATGCTATCGAATCTCGGATTCGGATGTTTGTGAAAGTGCTACAGTTTGGGGGACAGAATCGGATAGATCCCGGAGTGGATGTAACTCCGATCCCCGGCTGATGATTAATGCCTTGGTTTGACTGATGGCCGGTGGTGTGGAATGCCGGAGTGGGTTGTGAATGAAGGCTTGATCTTTGGCAGTGTAAGGATAATGAACCCCTTGAGCAAAGTAAATAACTTAGTTCCCGCTCAACCACAGGTCGGACTGGTCGGTGGACCCGTATCCGACATAGCTCAGTAGGTTAGTCATTCCTAAGATAATAATTGGACTTCTGGTAGCAACTATACTCCTGGGAGAATAGGGACCGGCCTTCCTGGCAGGGAAGTATACCGGGGAGAGGTGGAACAGGAATAGTCCGTGGTGTCATTCTTGGTTCTCACAACGGTAGGTGCTAATGGGGACTGTGAGTCCAAGGTAGCTGTATACCTATCGGTTAACAACTAAACAACAGGAATGATTAAATGAAAAGCTGTGATCATCTCGGCCTGGCTGCATGCATTTAAGTTGCATGTTAACGTTAGATGGCATTAACGGTCGCTGATATCTTGTGGGTAAAGCTGAGCACCTCTACAGAGTTAATCTTGATGGTATTCGAATACGCCGTACTTCCGGTTAATGAAGTTAAGTTTGAACTGGGGTGATACCCATAACCAAGCTCAAGTAATTGTTTTGGAATTTGAAGAAGTTGGTTAAGTGTTGTGTGAACTTGTGAAACCCCCTAGCTACTATTTATGGTCTGTGCTTCAAATATAAAATGAGTTAGAAAATAAAAATTGCATCCTCTATACTCGAACCTGTACCCTCCTGTGACTATTCCAATACATATAGTATTCAGAGTCCCCGTACGACTTGTTGAGTACTCCCGTACTCACCCTTGCAAACCCCCGCCCCTTTCAGAGTTTGAAGAAGCTGGAGCGTATCAGGAATTCGTAGATGGCGATATCATTTGGTTTTGAGGTCTTAGTCTTTTTGCTCAGGCCTGCCTGTGCGGTGTTTTGCTTGTAAGATATTTGGGCCCTGCTCCGCCCTCTTTTGTAAAACCCTGGCCGTTAGGCCCTATATTGAATAAAAAGAGTTGAATCTGCTTTTGCCTGGCAATATACTCTTGTCTTTTCCAACAGTTAGTCTTCCTGGTTAAATGTTGTGAGGTCACGATCTGCCCCTAAAAAGGCGGTCCGTCACAATGAGGCCCATGAGCCAGTGTCTACTCCATTCTTTCTCAATCTCTCTCAGTTGGTTACATCATCCGTAACGTCATCCACCACAATGATAAAACCACCAAAAACCATCTTAAGAGATTATTTAGACGATTTTACATAGTTCAAAGATTATTTACACTCACCATGATACTTCATATGGTAGTTTAGACCCTTTTTCCTACATCAAATCACCGCCAAAAGCCCTGCCCATTAAGAGATTATTTAGACGATTTTACATAGTTCAGGGATTGTTTGCACGCACCATGATAGTTCATAGGCTAATTTAGACCATTTTTTCTACATCAAATCACCGCCAAAAGCCCTGCCACCGGTTATTATGCAGATTTGGTTTTTACTGTTGCTTTTTTTGCTTAACTGGCTTGTCAGGACCGAACTTGTAAATCCGAACCCTCTGTGTATCACGAGTCCAAGTAATAATTAATCAACAAGTAACGACCTTATGGTCGAGAATTACAAATAACCATCAACAAAGACTTAAACTCAAATAAGTAGCAGCAGAAACGAAATAAACAATAATAACAAGATAAGCCCATCCATTCGCCCAACAGGCAATTGACTGGGGTGCGTATCCTAGTATTCCGGCCATGACACACTTCCTTAGGCGTGCGACTAATTGATTATTACAACGCCTTTACAATGTACAACCTCACTATTATCCTCGCCCGCTAAGGTTTCATCGCTGATAGGGTTCCATCTGCTCAGTTCAAAAGCCCCCTCTTAAGCCGTGCGAGTGCTCCAACTAGCACTCACATACATCCCACTTGTGAAAGCTAACAACAAGATGCACAAATTAATTGGCCAGGTCATACCCAATTAGACTTGTGGTTATACGGTAGTGTTCGGTTTGAAATAACACACACTTCGCTCCTTAATTGACTAGGGCAGAACAAACACTTAACAAGCATTGTGCTTCCTGCACCCACCTTACTCCCATCCGCCCCGATCTAAAACTATTTTTTATTTATTTTACTTAATAAACAGCAGCAATACCTATTGGCACAACTTTACAAATAAGTTTGAATAAAGTTTTGAAGTGTTACCCCACTAGTGACATGATACCTATGTGTTTAAGCTTGACTAAGCAACTCTACCATATTATGCTACTCTACTAGTTGTCATCAAATATATTAGATAATGCTAACTAGGGTGACAAGGGTACATAATGTTCAATGTCAAGGAGTCATACCGATACTAGAATTTAGCTAAATGCTAAGACTGGAATATTGAAATACATCACATAAAAGTAAGCATGTATTAGTTTAAAATGAAATAAGCATTTGTGAAAGTGCATCTAGGCCCCTCATTTTATTTTGGTGATTAATGATGACACAATTAAAGTGATCTAATGCTTCAACTAAGATTAATGCAGTTATCGAGATCACATCAAGCTCGGAATAAGATTGGACGGTCCTAAGCGCGTCAAATTTCGAGAAAACGGCATCAAGACGAAGACTTGTAATTTTCATATTTGTTTTGAGTCTTAAGGATAGCCGTACTATTAAGAGGATGCGACGGAAAATCGGTTTTAGGATGTGCATGTGCTCAAGGTCAAAACTTGCATACAAACTAGCACTCAAACACTCGCATTTTCCTTAATCTGGAAATCAAACCGAGTCAGTGAACTCGGAGAGTCCGGACCTTATGTCCGGAGTGTCCGGATTCAATCCGGAGTATCCGGACAATATGTCCGGAGTCTCCGGGTTGGACCCATCGGTCTCTTTGGTTCCAGATTGTCCGGAGTCTCCGGGTTATTTGTCCGGACACTCCGGCCTGTACAAAAACGAGAGTAACGGCTAGTTTTTGAACTGACTATTTAAAGCCCCCACTCTCTCCCAACGGCTAGGAACGGTATTGAGCTCATTCATTGCAGCATTCAAGCCACTCCTAACCTCTTCCAAGCATTCAATAGAGCTCATACTTCCTCCCACCATTAGATTTGGTTGTTGATCCATTTTGGTGAGGAGAGGAAGAAGCAAAGTGCTAGGTGCATTCATTTCTAGTCTTTGAGCACTAGTTCATCCTCCAAGCGATTCTTCGAGGTGTTATTACTCTTGGAGGTTGAAGGTCTCCTAGACGGCTAGGAGTCACCGGGAGCTACCAACGCGTGTGGTGAGCCCCGGTCGTTGTGAAGACGAGTCTCGCCTCCGAAAGGAAAGAGACAAGAAGTGAAGCCGGCGAGTGCATTTGTGCAACACCGGGAGGAAAGCGGGTTGAAAGAGACCCCGGCTTAAGTGCGACCGAGCCACCTCAACGGAAACGTAGGGTTCCCTTCAAGAACCCGAACTTCGGTGAAAATTCGTGTCCCTCCCTTTCACTTTTACTTCCTAGTCTTGCTTGTTTGGATTTGTCTTTGTAAAGCTAGATCTAGCTCTTTGCTTAGCTTTAATTCAAATCCTTACTAGCATTTGTTCTAGGTTGCTCTTGCTATCTATTTCTAGTGATTTATTGTGCTTGCTAGAGTAGTTTTAGTCGCGCTCCCGAGCCAGCTAACCCGGAGTATCCGGATTTAATACTGGACACTCCGGACAAGCCGGAGACTCCGGACCAAATACCCGGAGACTCCGGATTGACCAGTTCGGCCAGTTTTAATTCCGCTGCGATTTTTTAATTCGCCTATTCACCCCCCCTCTAGGTGACATCGTTGGTCCTTTCAATTTGAAAACTTGGGATCAACATAGTCAAGGAAGACTTGCCTTCACTGTACGCTGCTAGCTCTACCTTGTGTTGATTTGGCAAAGCATGGGCGATGACGTCTACACGTGAAAATGAGCTCAAATAAATAAAATTTAAAAATTAAAAATAATGATACTGAAAGGTAGATCTTGAATTTAGATTAATAGTTACATGCCCGTGCATTGCTACGAAAAATAAAGATTAAAAAATAAAAAAATTATTTCACAAGATCAAACATCTATCTTTAACGCTTCGTTTCTTGCGAAAGCTGGCTAATTAAAGCAACACTTCGTTTTTTGCGTAGGGCAATTAAGCAGCGCAATTAAGTAGGGTAATTAAGCAGGGCAATTAATGACATGGGTAGAACTCACCACTGCCACCAACTGTTGCTTTATAATAGTAGAGATTTAGAAATTGGAATCACAGGATTTGGAGCTCGAACGAAGGAGAACGGGCTCTCGGAAGTGGCTCGAATGAAGAAATTCATAAAAAAGAAAAAGGAGAGAGAATGTGACATGTGGCGCAAAATGACTGGCTGGGATTTTTTGGAAATCTATGGAATCGGGCAAATGGATTTGGAAATCCACCACATGTGGGGCCCACATGTCGGTGGCTCGGTTCACGGTGAACCAAGTTCACCGAAATGGCTGGGAGGTGACGTGGCGAACCATGATGACATGGGAACCACGTGGTGGGGTAAGGTGGATAAGGCAGTCAACATGGCTGTCACGTAGGATCTAGGGCACACGTGGCACTGACTCAGCAGCCACGTGGCTAGGGCTGGCGTACTGGGTGCGCGGCCGAATGGGAAGCTAGCGTCACGCTAACATTAGTGTTGATGTCAGCGTCGGCTTGAATGCAGCTCTTCAATCTCCGACTTAGTGCGGAAGATGGAGTGGTGGCACAGGGAACGAGGCGACTCACGCGGCTAGCCGGTGGGCAACGCGACAGGGACGGCGCACGACGACAGCTCGGTGAGCTTGGCTGGTGTGGAAGACGGTGGCACGACAGGGAACGGACGACCGCGCGACTAGATGGGAACGAAGTCGGTGGCTCACTGGCGACAACGAACAATGGCGAAGGGAGCTCCGAGGTCAGTAATGGCACAACGCCGGTGCTCAAGACCGACGAGGCTTTTCGCATGGCTACGGGGCAATGAATCTTGGGAAACACGAGAGGGAGGAGTGCAGCACAATAAATAGGCATGATCATCGACGAGTTCAGCACAGATATGGCACGACGGACGTGGATTCGACGGCGATCGTTGCGGCTATTCAGGCATCAGAGAGAGAAGCCGACGAGAAACGATGAGCATGCTGCTAAAAGGTGGGCCCCACCTGTCAGCGGGCGCGAGCGCCGAAGGACAGCTGACGGGTTGGTCCCGCTCGTTAGCGAGTGCTGATGCTGAAAGTGCATCTTGACCCCTAAGCGTGTTTTGGATAATTAATGACAAACGATTAAGGGACTAATGGGTTCAATGAGTTAATGAACATGTGAAAGTCCTAAAGCAAAAAGGATTTACGGACATTGATGACCCTCAAAAAGCAAAAGAATGAAACACGATGTCACATCGATGTAATTTGCATTTTCGTTTGGTCATAGATATGTCGTACTATTAAGAAAGATGCAACTTAGTCAATCTAGGACAAGTCTCTATGCTCAGATGAATGCCTACTCATTTTTGTCGAGAGACACGAGTCGCAACACGCACACTGAGTAGTTTCCTTCTCTGTCCATATCGGATGTTCCGATCTTTCATCGGAAGTTCCGATGTATCAGACTGTCCGGTGTGAGTGTTTTGTGCACTCTCTGGACACATCGGATATTCCGATGTTTTTGATCGGATGTTCCGATCCATATAGAATCTGAAAAGAGTACTCTCTGGACAGATCGGAAGTTCCAATCTATGCATCGGACATTCTGATGCTGACTTAGAATCGTTTTGAAATTGTTTTTCAAAAGTAGCTCTCTGGACATATCGGACATTCTGATCGTAAATATCGGAAGTTCCGATGTGTGGTTTTTGACCGTTTAAGCCAGTTGATTTTTTGGAAATTAGACACATCGGATGTTCCGATATGTGGCTGAGTGGAGGGATAACAACTAGTTTTTGCCCAATCCTTTATATACCCCTCCACCCCTCTTATGTGAGTCTAGCTTTTTGGCTATGGTGTCTCTTGAGCATTCAACACACTTCTTGAGTTTCTTTTTCTTCCTCTCCTCTTTGATCTTAGTGATCAAATTAAAGAGTGAGGGTTGAACAAGATCTAGGGCTAAGAGCAAGATAGAGACATTCTTGAGCATTAGAGATCATATTCAAGATTGGTTTCAAGTTACATTCATTACTCTTGGAGGTTGAAGGACTCCTAGATGGCTAGACGTCACTCACGAGCCCCCGAGGATTGTGGATAGCCGTGAGAAGTTTGTGAAGGCCGATTTCACCTCCGAAAGGCAAGAAATCAAAAGTGGAACCAAATCTCAAGTGTGACCGATGTTTGGGAGGAAAGGGTTGGAAAAGACCCGGCTCTTTGTGAGCCTCCTCAACAGAGACGTAGGATCCCCTCAAGGATCCGAACTCCAGGAACAAATTCTTTGTCTCCTTGATTTGATTAAAGTTTGTGCAATTGTATTTAATCTCCTTATTTGAGTTCTACTCTAGTTGCCAATCTTGTCTAGCTCTCTTACTTTGCATTTGTACTAGATTGAACTAGGAACAAATTGAAGTTCACTTGATACAGTTGCTTGTTCCCTTGTTTCCTGTTCAGTTCGGACATTCCGATAGTAAATCGGAAGTTCCGATATCACATCGGAAGTTCTGATTCACTCATCTAAAGTTCCGAATTACTTTTCCATTGCGATTAATTTAGTTTAAATTTTCAATAGCCTATTCACCCCTCCTCTAGACAATTATTACATCTTTCAGATGCGGGTTGGGCCACGAGCGCGAAGGGAGGAAATGGGTCAAGGCCACAGAATGTGGTCCACACCGATTCTGACAAATTAAAATTGCCTTTTCTTTTTAGGAAATTCAAAAATCAATAAATGTCGAATTAAATATCAAATAAATTGGGAAAAACTCCAAAAAATTCTCAACAATACTTTGAAGCATTTAGAACCTGGATAAATTGTTTTGAACACATTTTAACTCATAAACTTTTGTTTCAGTTAATTCACGAAATTTTATAAAAAGAGGAAAAACTAAAAAGGACTAAATTTGGAATGTTACATGGCTCTGTCATTAGAATTTTCAAACTTCTTTGGATTTTCTCACTGTTAGCTTACTTTTTATCAAAATTCCAGAATTACCTATCCCTTCTCTTTTCTTCATTTCTTATCATAAATGGGCCGGCACACCACACATACCTAATGTGCACACTTGAGTAGTGGGATCCAACTTGAACAAAAAAAAAAGGAGTAATATTTGTGATGGCATCAAATTGAAAATTCAACGTATTTTGAAACGCGATAGTGCCTTTCCACTCAATCAATGGGCATTGGCCTTGTAGTTGCATTTTCCAAAAAAAACTTTTCGAATCGAGTTGCATAAACCAGTTAAGCAAAAAAGTAATTGCAAAAACCAAATCAGCAAAACAACCAATGGCATAAACAAAAGTTTTTTGAAAACACACCTAAAACTTTTCCTTCGTAGTACCCGTGTCTTACTAGAGCATAACGAACCCCTAAACCAGTCTAGATGTTGACCTGCGAAGTGGAGTTGAAATCGGCAACAATATTATCACTATTGTTCACCGTGGGTTGCGAATTTATCTTCGACCTTAACAATTATAAGCCTATGCTATGGAGCGTATGCGCATGTATACGTGTGTGGTGGTGCGTGTATTCGATACGTAAAGCACCTGGTCCAGACAAAAAAAAACATTGGCGTCTACATACATATTCCTACACAAGCAATTTAAGACAATTTTAAAAAAGTGGAAATTAATTAAGTTAAAAAAAGTCCACAAAAGTATTTGAACGTGGCAATGAGCTCAGCCAGGCTAGCGGGAGTTAGGCTGAGTGGATGCAAAGAGATGTTGTTTGTTGGTTGTATGAGGTTGGACATGCTGTACAGAGATGTTGTTTGGTTGGCTGCAATAGAATGGAAGTGTGATAGAAAAATTCAAGGAAGGGATGAAACCAATTTTAAAAATACTAGAAAATCAATAATTTCACAAACGAAAATAAAAAGTTTTAAAATATATTCCAAAAAATTAATAAATTGAAAAACTAAAATTTTAATCTTTTGAAATTTATATAGCAAATATGGTCTAGTTTTTTTTTGAAAAAATATCAGGAACACATAGGTGAAATCGGTTCGTTGATCGGAGATGATAATCAAAAGATATAGCAAAGAAAAGAGAAAAACTAGATAGTAAATGCTGATGTCAGTATACATAATGCATGGCTCGGCAGAGCCTGGCCCTGGGAAAACGGTGAATTTTCTCGTTTCCCTAGAGCCAGGCTGAAAGGGGTGTTTTGCATCTGTAGAGCCAGTTGAGTTGGATGAGAAGACAACCAAACACCCATCTTTTACATCTGCAGATGAAAATCTCTTTAGATGCAGCCAACCAAACAGTCCATTACATCACACATATTCCTGCACAAGCTTCCATGATACCGTAGGTACTGCACAACTACAATGCCTCACATCGCATGGATAATAAAATCTTGCAATTTTTTTTTCCGTTCCTTAAAATGTTGGATGATAATCTAAACATTTCAACTTCTTGGTAATTTACCATCTAAATTACTCTGTTATGGTTTGAACCATTAAGAGGCGCTCCATTTCTTGTTCAACAGAGGCTTATCAGAGTCAACAACTGATGTATATCACAACTTCACAGTTTTTTTTTTAATTTTTTATGCGCAACTTTACAAGTAAAAAGTCCGTAAGACAAGTATGCAGTCATCAACAATTCCTTCCATCCTTGTACGATCCCCTACAGGCTGCAGCAGCACCCTCGTTTCAACACCAACTGTAGATCGTAACACTGAACATTTACACATTTTGCTGGTACAACAATAGCTCTAACGGGGATGATCAGTTCACAGAGAGCTCCTGTTCGGTCAAAAATATACAAGGAACCGTAATTATGTACCAGCTGGTTCACGTAATAGGAGCTTTCTACATCTTGTTCATAAGCTGGGGCGGAGTCAGCCCAGGCCCAAGCCTCGGGCTGGCCCAAGAGATATTGGGCTAATTTGTGAATTTATAAAATTTTTAGAAAATTTACATGAGTTTTTTTGGCCAAACCTCGAGCCAAGACTTGAGTTGCCCGAGGCTTGTCTCCGTCGCTGTCAGCCCAGGCCCAAGAGATATTGGGCTAATTTGTGAATTTATAAAATTTTTAGAAAATTTACATGAGTTTTTTTTGCCAAACCTCGAGCCAAGACTTGAGTTGCCCGAGGCTTGTCTCCGTCGCTGTTCATAAGTGCCCTGAAAGAATTTGAAGCACCTGCAGACTGCACATGTACCCGCTCTATGTGCAGATTTATGATGCAAGGCTTCATCGGAGCCCTCAAAGCATGTGCATCATCCACAATTTGAATTTGCGTACGTAAATATATATGGCACAAGGTCCGATCAGATCTGTCTCGGACAGTCGCTTGCAGAGTTTCAGGTATGATTCCAGGTTGCCGTATTCCTGTATGTTTCCCCGCAGTGCAGTCAGTACAGCAGCTCTGTCCAGGTGCTCAGGGCATAAGCCCATGGCAAGCATCTGCATGAGTGTCTCCGAGGCATCCAGATAGAAGCCTCCTTTGACATAGCCTCGCAGAAGCCATGACAGACATTGACTTCTTCCTGCACTGGTGGACTCGACTCCTGCAAGCGATCGGTGGACAGCAGCCGCTTCCCCCCTGAGAAGCGCAAATGGCCAAAACAACATCATAGAGCCGGGTATCAGGTTCCCTACCAAGAAGCTTCATCTCCCAAAGTTGGTGCTCAGCTTCTAAGCCACAACCAGCACAGTTGTATAACGAAAGGAGTCTTGTGCACGAGTCCTAGAACCTCGCTGCTGCCTTCCCGTAGTGCCCAATTTGATAAGAGAACACCATCTCTTAGGACCTGTTTGGCAACAAGGTTTTGCAAAACTATGGTTTAGAGATTGTCATGACATAAAAACCATAGTTTTACCAAACCCCATTGAAACCATGGTTTTTCTTGGAACTCCCAACTGTTTGGCTACAAAGTTTTTGGTTGAGAAAGTCTTCAAACAAGAGTTGTTTTGGCACTAGCACTCAGAAAAATTTGCCCAAGACCAAAGTTTCCAAAACAGAGAAAAAACCATGGTTTTTAAAACAGAGTTTTTTGAAGGGCTACCAAACACCTCTTGGTTTCTAAAACAGAGTTTTTCTCCAAAACCATGGTTTTGTCTCGAAACTATGAAAAAACCTTGTTGCCAAACAGACCCTTAGTTATTCAGATTGGTACTTTTCAATCCTATGCATGCTCTCAGCATCCAGTTTGGAAATTGAGCCACCCTTTACTGACAAATTCAATTTACGCAGTGACTTTGAGAATTCCTTTTGCTCTTTAACCAAGGCAGTCAGCCCAATAACTTTGTTAAATATATAGCTATTTTTTTTTAATTTCAGATTTGAATATGAAACATAATTCCAAAATAATCAAACACAACAGTCTAGACAGAAGATACCACATATCTTTGAAAAGTAGATCTAGAAATGATGTGTACGAGATAAACAGAGGGAAAATAGGAGAATTCTTACGATGGGCTTGATGACAAAAAGGATGCAGCGCAGTAGCGACCGGCCGTAGAGGAAGTAGTCGACGCAGAGAAAGCTCAAGCGGTCGCGCAGTTGCGCTGCCCATAAACCCTATTGCCGCCCCCCGTGCAGGTTCTCGCTGCGGCAACGGTTCGGAGATCCCGCTCTCCTTGCCTCGCGGTGCACGCCGAGAGGAAGGTCGGTGAAGAACGAGCGCAGCACGAAGACGCAACACAGATCAGTGGATGAACGCGAGTGCCAGAGGAAAAAACTCATTTCAGTCTGGACGTCTCCAGATTTTATAGCCTCGCACCATGTGACGCCCTGCTCCTCCGCGCCCGCAACCGCCGCCCAACGGCCAGCCCCGCCCCCACGCCCGCAACCACCGCCGCCATCACCGCCCGGCAGCGACTTGCGGCGCGTTCTGCGCCGCCGTGCCGCCTCCCTCCCCTGTTTAAAGCCCCGAGCCCCATTCTTCTCGTGCCTCCCCTCACCTCCTCTACTCCCTCTCCTCCCACTGCGCCACGCGCGCCGTCTTCCCAGCGCCCGGCCCGCGCCCGAAACGCGCCGCTCACCGGTCGCCGAGCCGCCCGAGCCCCTCGGCCTCATCGACCCGCCCGCCTTCGCCCGCGCCACAGCGCGGTGCGCGCCCCCTCCGTCTTCCCAGCGCCCGGCTAACCGCGCGACGCCCAAGCCCTCCCCTGGCAGCGCCCAGCGTGCGCGTGGGCGTGCGCCTAGCCCACGGGTCGCGTGGACCCGGTCCACGCGCCAGCCGGTCCCACCCGTCAGTTTAAATGAAAAAAAAAGATTTCCAAAAAAAACCGAAAATGGCCGCTAACGTCAGCATGACGCGGAAATTCGGATGTTCCTTTTTAAAAATGATTTAAAATTCCAGAAAATCCGTTTTATTCGTTTTTAAACTTCCGGGAGCCCGTTTTCGCCCGTTCGAACTCCGTTTGGCTCCGTTCTTCTTCCTAAATTCATTAAAAACCTTAAACTTTAGTTTAGTGCTAGTTTGAAGTTCAATTTGTGTTTATTTGAATTCGTTTGGATCTTATTTGAATTTGGGTGCTTTTTACGCGTAGATTACGGAGAGACCGAGGAGTTCCCGAACGACGATTTCGAGCAGCAACTCGTCGAACCTGGCAAGTCACACCCCCTTGACCATATTGCTCCCAATTTATGAACTTGTGTGTTGTATTTAAAATTATTGCATGCTTATTTGTAATAGACATTAATTTCCGACGTAGTTTTAAAAGATAGATATGACCATGTTTGATATGCCACCTTTGACATTTAAATCCAATATCCTTGTAACCTTAGGAAAAATATGACTTATGACTATGATAATATTTAGACATTGCTTAGATATGCTTAGAACTGAACTTAGGAAGTTTGGGGGAATTTTTATGCCAAAATGATGACATGTTCAAATGGAAACTTATGACGATCAATGTTAGTAAATAATGTGGAGATAGTATGGTTAAAATGAAAATGACTTAGACCGGGCGAGAATTGGTTAGAAAGTGGTCAGGTCATGGATCTGGGTTTGAGGACAGTCTCGCCTAGTCAATTAAGGACCGGTCTGAGTCTCGCTGAATGTAAAGCCTAACCGTACTACCACGAGTCTGGAATGGGACAAACCTGGCTATCCTTATTAAATTATTTCATGGACAGTCATGCCATATGGGGGTAGTGGTGTGGTGAAAGCGAGATGCTGCCACTCTGGCGCAAGAGGGGGCTTCTGAATAGAGGGAGTCTTTTCAGCGGTGAAACCTTAGCGGGCATGACTACATGTATGAATTTAATATAGGGGCCTTGTCATAATTTTCTCTGTCACTCACCAAAGGAAGTGTGTTAACATAAAAGGGAAATATTATGTCTTGTGGGTAAAGTTGTACAACCTCTGCAGGAGTGTCAAACTAATCGATTAGCCGCGCCCGCGGTTATGGGCATGCCGAGCAAGCCATTCTCATATTAGACTTTAGTAAATTAAAATTTGGTTTTCAGAAATGATGTTGAATGGAGGGAGTCCATCATGGGTATAACTTAGCCAATTCCAGGAGAGATTCCTGAGTCGTAAAGGAAAATGTATAGATTTGAGTTTCATTATAAAGTATGCCTTTTAAAATTGTTTTAAATGATTATTAAACTGTTGTTTTATGCTTAAAACAAACCATATTGCCATCCTTTGATTACCCGTACAATTATATTGCATTTCCGGTGTGGTTTGCTGAGTACGTATGTACTCACCCTTGCTTAATTTACCACTTCAGAGGAGGAGTACCACGATGGTGAGGAACAGTTGGACTAGGCCGCGTCCCCAGTCGATTGCCTGTGGCAAATTAATTGGGCTATATCTTTTGATCTTCATTTCCGCTGCTTTATTTATTCGTTTATTTATTTGTTGGCCTGCGCGCCTCTTCCTATGTAACCTTGAATATTTATTATTAATAAAGAACGCTGGATATGCTATGGTTTCATTTCTACTGTGTGTACTAGCATTTCCTGGACTAGTACAGAATACACAGAGGATTTCGGAGGTGTTATTCTGGGGTCCGACACACCAGTAACAGTCAATAATTGACCATTACAACACCATTAAACGTTAGTAAACTGCATGTCTCTCAGTAAATGACCCCATTATTGTAACACCCCAAAATTTTGCTTTTCTTAAATTCATGTGTGATTTGGCACTTTGGTGAATTTTTGGAATTTTCTGGAATTTATTTGGATTTATTTGAATTTATTCCATTTTGAAATAATTAAAGAATTTAATTTTGCAAATAAAATTTTGTTGGAAATATTTTATTTGAGTCCAAAATGATCCAAAATATTTTCCAGAATTTTTCTGGAATTTTTCTGAGTCATTTGCTATTTTTAAATGAATTAAATGAATTACTGGGAATTATTTTAATTATTAAATAGCTGGAAAATGCGAGTGGGTTTGTACTGTTCATCCGATCGAAGCTAGTCAGACTCGAGTTCGAGTCCGACCCGAACCCGACCCGAGCCAGTTGACTCAACCGAACCCGTTCAACCCCAATCGATCCCAACCGTTGGATCCAGATCCAACGGTCAGGATCATTCCGTGCGTGACAACGGCAGCGCCCGAGCCATCCCCGCCGTCGATCGCGCCACGTGGACGGCCGCGATTCGTCGTCTGCTCACGGATCCGAGCCGGAGTTCTCCGCCGCCGCCATCAGTGTCAACCTCGGTTTCGCGCTCTACACGGAAGCGAGGCCCCCTTTAAATACGCCACCGCCATCGGAAGCGCACAACCGTCACGCACTCCGAGCCCCTTCTCACCTCGCTCGAGCCGCCGCCGTCGTCCGCAATTGCTCGCCGGAGTAGAGGAAGTCTTCCGCCGGTTTCGTTGATCCTCGCCGCCTCGCCGTTCTCCGACGCCACCAAGCCTGTGAATCGAGATCGCCGTGTCGCGCCGCTACGCTGAGTGCCGGCCTTCACGCCGGAGTTGCAAGGAAGCGCGCCGCGGGAGGTCGTCGTCTTAAATCTCGGTCAAGCCAACGCCGCGCCGCCATCACCCTCGCGAACTCGGACGGCCGTCCGATCAAGATCGACCGTCACGGTGAGATCACGTTTAGATCCTCGGATCTAATCGGCCGTTGGATCTAGATCCAACGGTCGGATTGGCCACGTTCACCCCGAGCGTCGTCACCCGATCAATCCGGGCCGTTGATTTTCGAATCAACGGCCGAGATTGTGCCACGTGTCGGGAAGCTTGACCGCCGCGATCAAGACCAGCGTGAGACGCCGACACGGCGGGCCAGCGCGTCGGATACGTGAACCGCACCATGACGTCATCGCCGACGTCACGGTGGGGCCCGCTTGTCGGCATGCCCAGCAGTGTCCGACGCCGAATGACGTCATCTCAGAGGCCCCACTGTCGGGCCGATCGTGAGCCATGGACCGAGTCCACGGTGGACCCGAGCCAAGCGTGGACCAAGTCCATGGACCGGCCGACGTCGACCAACCAATCGAGGCTGCCACGTGTCCTCGCCGACGCAATAAATGATTTTCCGAAAGAAAATGATTTAATAAATCGGTTTAATAATTGATTTGAATTTCAAAACTTCAAACGCTTATAACTTTTGCGTTTCAACTCCGATTTGAGTGATTCAAATTTCTAAATTTGTATAAAATTGAGATCTACCTAAATATGAATTTTATTTAATTTTTGGACTAAAGTTTTCCTCTGTAAAATTATTTAAATGATTATGCAAACTTTAAATAATCATAACTTTTGAGTCTAAACTCCAAATTTGATTTATTCCAGTTTCTAAAAATCCATAAAATTATGTTCTTTCTGTTTATGGATTTTATTTGGATGTTTGGACACTTTTTGCCTATTGTTTATTTGTGTATTTGCTATTTGCACGCTTTACGAGTAGACGTTGAAGTGCCAGAAGGATTCGAAGGAGAAGTATTGACTCAGGATCCAACTCAAGACCAAGAGCAAGTACTTTTTGAAGGCAAGTTGTGCTTTGACCATGTTGATCCTATTTCGAAATCTATTTTGATTTAAACTATTGCATGCTAGTTCAATTAGAAAAATACTTTGTTTAAACATGGGGGTTAGATAAATACCAATTTGTTGTATGACACCTTGATTATTTAAGTATGTGCCATGATCCCTTGTCACCCTAGTTGTGGATTACTAGTTGGACATTATTAAATCGCCAACATGGGTTTAGACCGTTGTAGTATACTGCTTAGACCTGCTACGTGCTCATAACATGATTTTGGATAATCAAATGTTAATATTGACTTAATGATATATTGAACCTGTTTTGGAAAGGTATCATGTGATGTTGATGGCACGTGGTGCATGGTAATCAACTGGGGTTTGATAAACGATTTCGGCCAGGGGCATGTGGCAAGAGTAATCAGTGGGCCATTGTGGCATTGGGGATGTTGATTTGGTTCTTCGGGTAGTCTTGCCCTGGTCACCCTAAGGACTTCACCTTGCAAGCCTTTGAACTGGGTCTAACGTGCAACCACATGTCTGTAATGGGACGGACCTAGTTGACTAAGTTACTAATAACGCACTGTGGGACCTCGGAGGTCAACTACACCCTTTGTGTAAGTTGTACGGGGAGCGTCTGGGCCGAGGCCAGTACCCATCTAACGGTTGATTGGCCTAGACTTCGCCTTAGCGAAGGGAAGGGTTAGTGCGCAATAACCGGGGAGGACCACTTGTATTGTTAGAGGTTTCCGAAAGACTTTGTTACGGGAACTCGCCTTTGTGGTGTTTGACTGTATCTTGTGGGTAAAGTGCATAACCTCTGCAGAGTTTAGAATCTATTCGAATAGCCGTGTCCGCGGTATTGGACATCGCTCGGGAATTACAGTCAAGGGTTAGATTTTCTCAAAAATAACTTGGATTTGGAAAGTTGGGTTGGTTTAATAATGAGGATGATGGAAATGTGGTTTAGGATGGGGAAAAATGTTTATTAAACTTCTTGAAAAGTTATTTACGCTTTACTTATTTCTACTGCTTTCGAATCTACTTATATTACTTGTCAAAAGCTGTTTACTGCAAATATACCTTGAGCTATTCCTTTGTACCAAGCCATGCATATAGTATATTAGCTTGCATTCTGTGCATGACTTGCTGAGTACCAAGTACTCACCCTTGCCTCAACACAACACCAGTTGAAGAGGAGACTACGCCACGGCTGAGGAGGAATTCCAAGAGGATCCGTCTACTTAGGGATGCGAGCCCGGTCGATTGCCTGTGGTATACTTGGATGGCGCCACGACTATTTGATTTTCATTGCTATTATTATTTTTCTCTGAATAAGTTTCGCCTTGCGAGGCATATATTTGTAACTTGGCCATAAGGTCGAGTAACCACTTTGGTTATTTAAATAAAGTACTTTGATAATATCGAATGGTATGATTGTGATATTTACCAATGTTAAGACTGTGTGCACTAGCGCGTTCCTGGACTAGTGCTGAATACACAGAGGGTCCGGATTTGCAAATTCGGGGTCCCGACAGAGGTGGTATCAGAGCCATACTTGACTGTAGGCTCAACCCTAGCTAGAATGGTCGTAGTGAGGATAAAACCTATTTTCTAAAAGCTAAAAAAAAATTGTCAAGATAAGAAATGACATCTCGACTTATCCCCTTCTCTCTTTTCTTGTCTCTTGCTGAAATTTTCCCTTACCTTATCACAATTTAAAAATTCCGAGTTCTTACGTAAAGCACTCTTGTGACAGATGGAGGAAGAGTTCAACTACGTTGATCTGGGAGTTGGTCACGCCGAGAACTTCGGCATATGCTCTGAGACTCTCGGAGATTTTGAGAAGCCCCAATACCAAGTGGAAGTGATCGGACAAGCGGGATTGATCAAGGCTTGTGACGTGAGGATTGAGGTACCGCTAGGAAAAAGGGCCAGTGCAATCGCCTCGATACACCGCTTTGCCAGAGATCTACAATGCGGATGGGTATCCAAGAAGTATCACGACGAGCAATGCGGCACATTACCCGTATCTACGCCAGAGAATTGAGAGTACGGTGTTCCGTTACCATCCAGCAGCGATAACCTTCTTGACCCAAGGCGATTCAGGATGAGGATGCCACGGTTACACGATTGGCACGATTTGTCGTCGCCAGGAGGATGTACTAGATAATACAAGCAAGGAGCTACGTAAGGCCCGCAAGGAGATCACGGCGAGAGAAGAACAAATGGCGGGAAGCTCAAGAGTATGTGGCACACCTTCTACGAAGGATTGACGAGTTGGAGATGACCTTGTATGCGGACCGGACCAGAGCCAAGATTTGAGCTACACGAGCCAGATCCGGAGGAGTCGATCTCGATGAGGACACCGCTTCTTCGACTACCATAGAGGACACGATTCTTTGGACATGGCGATCGTTTCGCGCCTATGCCACAGCACCCGTACCCAGGCCGTGGAGGTTTTCTCGATGAGTGAGCATAGGTTCTATAGTGAGACTCCTTCGCCGAGTCGCGTCATAGAAGAAAGAGTCACCCTTTAGGCGTTAGACTCGCATTAGTTCGATTTGGATTTGCTTTGTTTGTCGAGTGTGCAAGATGTGTTGCAAGGCCCTTAGGCATTGTAAGCAGCCATACCAAGTTATTAATAATAAAGTTGGACCTTAAAGTTACCCCTTTCGCCCCGCATAAGTTCCATGTTACTTGTCTATTCTTGTTTCCCTCTCATCTCTAAACCTAGAGCAAACCGACAGATGGTGAACACCCGTGGAAACCTTGGAAGCAATGGGAGTGGTTCTCGCCCAGCAGAAAACCCCAATGATGGAGCACCAGACCGCCACCGATATGCAGAATTTGGAGCTTTTCTTGCTGCCCGGACTCGATTGATGCATGCTATGATGCAACAAATGCAGCACGTCATCGCCAGGCCACACCAATCAAGTTAATCGGGGACCACGCCGAGAATACAAGACTATCGTAATTCATGAGAACTCACCCACCCACTTTCTCCGGGAATGCCAATCCATTGGAGGCCGATGATTGGTTAAGATCAATCGAGAGGAAGCTACACATAGCTCAATGCATAGGAAATGAGAAGGTACTCTCGCTTCTCATCACCGAAGGAACACCGCCGAATGGTGGGAGAACTTCGTGCCACGCAAGAGAACCCTCAAGATATCACTTGGGAAGAGTTCACAAATGCATTCCGACAAGATCACGTGCTGAAGGAATCATGGACCTTAAGAAGGAGGAGTGTAGAGCATCAAGCAAGGTAATCACCGGTGGCCGACTACGAACAAGTTCACACAGCCTAGCACGCTACGCACTGAGGATGTAGCGACAGATAAATCCGCAGTCTCGTTTTATGAAGGGACTTAACTCAGATTGCAAGTAGGATTGATCACCCACACCTTTCCGGATTTCCAAGAGTTGGTGAATAAGGCGCTTATTCTTGAGGACAAGCGCAAGGAACTGGATGAGAACAGAAGCGCAGGATGCAACAAAGCAAGGATCACGCCAGGAACGCAATACCGGCGCTGAGTTGCACCAAATCAATTCTTGATTCCAACCACAGTAATGCAACAAGGACACCATCCCCGGCACCAAGACCTGCCAATCGTAACTACTGCACCCAGCCCCGCTAGAAACACTACTCCAGCGCACAAAGAAGGAACAAGTGAGACGCTGTTACAACCGCAACGAGCCAGGACACTTTGCCAATCGTTGTCCAAAGAAGACAGCGAGAGCGACCCGATTCGCTTCAACCTAGGAACCACCCAGCTAGGACGCCAAAGACCAGGAGCCACACCCCAGGCCGTGGTGAGAGGCCGAGTCAACCATGTCACCGCAGATGCACTGCAGAATGCTACGGACGTCGTCTTGGGTAAGTTACTTGTTAACTCGATACACCTGCAGCTTTGTTTGACTCGAGCTTCGCATTCGCTTGTTTCGCAAGGCTTTGCTACTAGAAATGATTTGAGGATTGCAAGACTTAAGTGCATGCTTTTAGTTCAAACCCACAGTTCCGAACTCCGAGCGAAAGTAGGATGTTCCGGTGAGAATCTTGATAGGTGGAATAGAGTTCCTAGCAAACCTTATAATTTTGGAGACCCAGACCTTAGACGTCATATTGGGAATGGATTGGTTATCCAAGCACAAGGCCGTATTGGATTGTGGACGGAGGACTATCTCAATTGAGAGCCCGTGTGGGAAGAAAGTAGAATTTCAAGCTACTGCAGTTAGAGATGGACAGTTGATGGTTAACAGTACCAAGGCAATCAGCATAGAGGATGTCCCGAAGAGTGAATGAGTACCGATGTTTTTCTCGAAGATCTACGGTATGCCGCGACGAGGACATAGAGTTTGTGATAGAGCTTGTACTGCACAAGACCGATAGCAAAGAGACCCTATCGGATGTCCACCGAGGAGTTGGTAGAAATGAAGAAACAATGGAAGAGTTAATGGAGAAAGGATTTATCGACCGAGTTAAATCGCCGTGGGGAGCACCGCTTTGTTTGTCAAGAAGAAGGACGGGAGTTTCAGGATGTGCATTGACTACCGTGCACTCAATGAAGTCACCGTGAAGAATAAGTATCCGCTACCAGGATTGATGATTTGTTCGATCACCGAGAGGAGCCGGAGTTTTCTCCAAGATTGATCTGAGATCGGGATACCATCGATTGAAGATCCGATCGTAAGATATTCAAGACTGCATTCTCGTCAAGATATGGACATTACGAGTTTCTGATTATGTCCTTTGGGTGACGAATGCGCCACTTATTTCATGAATATGATGAATAAGGTGTTCATGGAATATTTGGACAAGTTTGTCGTCGTGTTCATAGACGATATCCTAATCTACTCCAAGACAGAGGATGAACATGCCGAACACTTAAGGCGAGTTTTGGAAAAGCCGAGGAACAACAACTTTTCGCCAAGTTCAAGCAAGTGTGATTTTTGGAAGGACAAGGTGGAGTTTCTTGGACATGTAATGACCGCAGAAGGAGTCGCCGTAGATCCAAGCAAAGTAGAAGCGTGTTACATTGGGAGCAGAAGACTGTGACCCGGTCGGAGTTTCCTTGGAATGGCAGGATACTACCGCCCGTTTCATCGAAGGCTTCTCGACAATTGCGAAACCTCTTACGCATGGCTCTTTGAAGAAGGAAAAGAAGTTTGCATGGGCGCCGAATGTGAGAAAGGATTTCAGAGTGAAGAAGCGATTGACGTCGGCACCGGTGTTAGTTCTACCGGATGTTGCTCAAAGCTTCGATATTTATTGTGACGATCGCGCGCCAAGGACTTGGATGTGTGCTTGTCTGCAGAATGGAAAGGTCGCCGCTTATGCATCAAGGCGATTGAGGCCGCATGAGGAAAATTATCCGACACATGACCTAGAGTTAGGCCGTAGTGCATGCCTTGAAGATATGGCGTCACTATCGATCGGAAACAAATGTGAAGTATATACGGATCATAAGAGCCTTAAGTACATATTCACCCAATGGATCTGAATATGAGGCGAGAGGAGATGGTTAGAGTTGATCAAAGACTATAATGTTGGAATCCATTACCATCCCGGGAAGGCCAACGTAGTAGCCGATGCCCTGAGTCGGAAAAGCCATACCGTGAGTACGTTGCTAGCCACAAGTCGGGATGAGTTATGTGAGGATTTTCAGAAAATGAAGATTGAGGTAGTACCTAGGGGATTCTTGGCCGCATTAGAAGTAAAGCCTACCCTAGAGGATCAGATCCGAGAAGGACAGAAGGATGATGACAAGATCCGCAGGATTAAGTCCATCAAGGAGGAAGGCAAGGCAGAGGACTTCAAGTTGGATGAGCAAGGCACGTTGTGGATGAAGGATCGCATTTGTGTGCCTAACAAAAAGGAGTTAAAGCAACTGATTCGAAGAAGCCCATGACTCTAAGTACTCAATTCATCCCGAAGCGCCAAGATGTATCAGATCTCAAGGAGAGATTCGGTGGCCAAGCATGAAGCGAGAAGTTGCCGAGCATGTTGCATTGTGCGACGTATGCCGAGAGAGTCAAGGCAATGCATCGAGACCACAGGATTGCTACAGTTGAAAATACACGAGTGGAAGTGGGAGGAAATTGGAATGGATTTCATCACTGGTTTACCCAAGACTCAAGGAGGTTACGACTCCATATGGGTTGTAGTAGATCGTTTAACCAAGGTAGCTCATTTTATCCCCGTAAAGACCACTTACTCGGGAGATAAATTAGCGATTATACATGATCGATTGTCTGCTTGCACGGAGTGCCAAAGAGGATTGTATCGGACAAAGGTACCCAATTTACCTCAAGGTTGGAATAAGTTGCATGAAGCCATGGGAACCCGTTTGAACTTCAAGATGACTTATCATCCACAGGCAGACGATGACAGGCAAGAAAGAGTCAACCAGATTCTGGAGGATATGTTGAGAGCTTGTGCATTAGCTTATGCTACTTCTTGGGATAAGAGTTTACCGTATGCCGAGTTCGATTACAACAATAGTTATCGAGGCTAGTTTACGATGTCACCTTTTGAGGCATTTGTATGGTCGACCCTGTCGGACGCCATTGAATTGGAATGAGACCGTGAGCGCCGTGTCTTTGGGCCTGATATTCTTCAAGAGGTCAAGAGCGGTCGCCATGATTAGGGAAAGGTTGAAGATAGCCCAATCTCGACAGAAGAGTTATGCTGACAATCGTCGCCGAGATTTGAGTTTTGAACCAGAAGACTTTGTATACCTCAGAGTTACGCCTCTCAGGGGAGTTAAGAGGTTCCATGCCAAGGGGAAACTTGCACCTCGATATGTTGGACCATTTAGGATTTTGAGCCGCAAAGGCGAAGTTGCTTACCGACTAGAGTTGCCGCATCGTTAGCGAGAGTACATGACGTGTTCCACGTGTCCGGCTAAAGAAGTGTCTTCGAAGTGCCGGAGGAGCAAACGCCCTTGGAGTCAATCGAGTGCAAGAAGATCGACTTACAAGGAGCATCCCGTGAGGATTTTGGACACTATGGATCGAGAGACTAGGAACAAGTCAACCCGTTTAGAGAGTTCGGTGGAGCAACCATACAGAGAGTGAAGCAACTTGGGAGCCGAAGAGGATTTGAAGAAAGAGTTCCCAAGCCTATTCTCAGAGTAAGCCCAGAATCTCGGGGACGAGATTCTATTAAGGGGGGGAGGTTTGTAACACCCCAAAATTTTGCTTTTCTTAAATTCATGTGTGATTTGGCACTTTGGTGAATTTTTGGAATTTTCTGGAATTTATTTGGATTTATTTGGAATTTATTTGAATTTATTCCATTTTAAAATAATTAAAGAATTTAATTTTGCAAATAAAATTTTGTTGGAAATATTTTATTTGAGTCCAAAATGATCCAAAATATTTTCCAGAATTTTTCTGGAATTTTTCTGAGTCATTTGCTATTTTTAAATGAATTAAATGAATTACTGGGAATTATTTTAATTATTAAATAGCTGGAAAATGCGAGTGGGTTTGTACTGTTCATCCGACCGAGCCCGAAGTCGGACTCGAGTTCGAGTCCGACCGAACCCGACCGAGCCGCTTGACTCAACCGAACCGTTCAACCCCAATCGATCCCAACCGTTGGATCCGGATCCAACGGTCGGGATCATTCCGCGTGACAACGGCGGCGCTGAGCCATCCGCCATCGATCGCGCCCACGTGGGACGGCCGCGATTTCGTCGTCTCACGGATCCGAGCCGGAGTTCTCTGCCGCCACAGTGTCAACCTCGGTTTCGCTCTACACGAGCGAGGCCCCCTTTAAATACGCCACCACCGCCATCGGGAAGCGCACAACCAACGCACTCCGAGCCCCCTTCTCACCTCGCCTGAGCCGCTGCCGTCCCGCAATTGCTCGCCGGAGTAGAGGAAGTCTTCCGCCGCGGTTTCGTTGATCCCCGCCTCGCCGCTTCTCCGACGCCACCAAGCCCAGGTGAGATCGCCGTGTCGCGCCGCGCCACAGGAGTGCCCGGCCTTCACGCCGGAGTTGCAAGGAAGCGCCCGCCGCGGGAGGTCGTCGTCTTTCTCCGGTCAAGCCAACGCCGCGCGTATCGCCGACCCTCGCGAACTCGGACGGCCGTCCGATCAAGATCGGATCACGGTGAGATCACGTTTAGATCCTCGGATCTAATCCCACCGTTGGATCTAGATCCAACGGTCGGATTGGCCACGTTCACCCCAGAACGTGCGTCACCCGATCCAATCTGGGCCGTTGATTTTCGAATCAACGGCCGAGATTGTGCCACGTGTCGGGAAGCTTGACCGCCGCGGCCAACGCAGCGTGACGCCGACACGGACGGCTGGCCCGGGCCAGCGCGTCGGCCAGGACAATGGAACCGCACCTTGACGTCATCGCTGACGTCACGGTGAAACCCGCTTGTCGCCACCGCCGGTGTCTTTGACGTCAGCAATGACGTCATCTGTAGGCCCCACCTGTCAGCGACCGTGAGCCATGGACCGAGTCCACGGTGGACCCGAGCCAAGCGTGGACCAAGTCCATGGACCGGCTGACGTCAGCCAACCAATCAGAGGCTGCCACGTGTCCCTGCTGACGCAATAAATGATTTTCCGAAAAAGAAAATGATTTAATAAATCGGTTTAATAATTGATTTGAATTTCAAAACTTCAAACGCTTATAACTTTTGCGTTTCAACTCCGATTTGAGTGATTCAAATTTCTAAATTTGTATAAAATTGAGATCTACATAAATATGAATTTTATTTAATTTTTGGACTAAAGTTTTCCTCTGTAAAATTATTTAAATGATTATGCAAACTTTAAATAATCATAACTTTTGCGTCTTAACTCCAAATTTGATTTATTCCAGTTTCTAAAAATCCATAAAATTATGTTCTTTCTGTTTATGGATTTTATTTGGATGTTTGGACACTTTTTGCCTATTGTTTATTTGTGTATTTGCTATTTGCACGCTTTACGAGTAGACGTTGAAGTGCCTAAGGATTCGAAGGAGAAGTATTGACTCAGATCCAACTCAAGACCAAGAGCAAGTACTTTTTGAAGGCAAGTTGTGCTTTGACCATGTTGATCCTATTTCAAATCTATTTTGATTTAAACTATTGCATGCTAGTTCAATTAGAAAAATACTTTGTTTAAACATGGGGTTAGATAAATACCAATTTCTTTGTATGACACCTTGATTATTTAAGTATGTGCCATGATCCCTTGTCACCCTAGTTGTGGATTACTAGTTGGACATTATTAAATCGCCAACATGGGTTTAGACCGTTGTAGTATCGCTTAGACACACTTACGTGCTCATAACATGATTTTGGATAATCAAATCTTAATATTGACTTAATGATATATTGAACCTGTTTTGGAAAGGTATCATGTGATGTTGATGGCACGTGGTGCATGGTAATCAACCGGGTTTGATAAACGATTTCGGCCAAGGGCATGTGGCAAGAGTAATCAGGTGGGCCAGTTGTGGCATTGGGGATGTTGATTTGGTTCTTGGGTAGTCTTGCCCTGGTCACCCTAAGGACTTCACCTTGCAAGCCTTTGAACTGGGTCTAACGTGCAACCACATGTCTCAGTAATGGGACGGACCTAGTTGACTAAGTTACTAATAACGTGCACTGGGACCTCGTGAGGTCAACTACACCCTTTGTGTAAGTTGTATGCGGGGGGCGTCTGGGCCGAGGCCAGTACCCATCTAACGGTTGATTGGCCTAGACTTCGCCTTAGCGAAGGGAAGGGTTAGTGCTTGCAATAACCTGGGAGGACCACTTGTATTGTTAGAGGTTTCGAAAGACTTTGTTACTGAACTCGCCTTTGTGGTGTTTGACTGTATCTTGTGGGTAAAGTGCATAACCTCTGCAGAGTTTAGAATCTATTCGAATAGCCGTGTCCGTGGTATTGGACATCGCTCGGGAATTACAGTCAAGGGTTAGATTTTCTCAAAAATAACTTGGATTTGGAAAGTTGGGTTGGTTTAATAATGAGGATGATGGAAATGTGGTTTAGGATGGGGAAAAATGTTTATTAAACTTCTTGAAAAGTTATTTACGCTTTACTTATTTCTCGCTTTGAATCTACTTATATTACTTGTCAAAAGTCAAGCATCGCAAATATACCTTGAGCTATTCCTTTGTACCAAGCCATGCATATAGTATATTAGCTTGCATTCTGTGCATGACTTGCTGAGTACCAAGTACTCACCCTTGCCTCAACACAACACCAGTTGAAGAGGAGACTACGCCAGCTTCGGAGGAGGAACTCCAAGAGGATCCGTCTACTTAGGGATGCGAGCCCAGTCAGTTGCCTGTGGTATACTGGATGGCGCCACGAAGTTATTTGATTTTCCGCTGCTATTATTATTTTTCTCTGAATAAGTTTCGCCTTGCGAGGCATATATTTGTAACTTGGCCATAAGGTCGAGTAACCACTTTGGTTATTTAAATAAAGTACTTTGATAATATCGAATGGTATGATTGTGATATTTACCAATGTTAAGACTGTGTGCACTAGCGCGTTCCTGGACTAGTGCTGAATACACAGAGGGTCCGGATTTGCAAATTCGGGGTCCCGACAGAGGTGGTATCAGAGCCATACTTGACTGTAGGCTCAACCCTAGCTAGAATGGTCGTAGTGAGGATAAAACCTATTTTCTAAAAGCTAAAAAAATTGTCAAGATAAGAAATGACATCTCGACTTATCCCCTTCTCTCTTTTCTTGTCTCTTGCTGAAATTTTCCCTTACCTTATCACAATTTAAAAATTCCGAGTTCTTACGTAAAGCACTCTTGTGACAGATGGAGGAAGAGTTCAACTACGTTGATCTGGGAGTTGGTCACGCTGCAGAACTTCGGCATATGCTACAGACTCTCGGAGATTTTGAGAAGCCCCAATACCAAGTGGAAGTGATCAGACAAGCGGGATTGATCAAGGCTTGTGACGTGAGGATTGAGGTACCTGCTAGGAAAAAGGGCCCAGGCAATCGCCCGATACACCTTGACCGCCAGGAGATCTACAATGCAGATGGGTATCCAAGAAGTATCACGACGAGCAATGCGGCACATTACCCGTATCTACGCCAGAGAATTGGAGAGTACGGTGTTCCGTTACCATCCGCGCAGCGATAACCTTCTTGACCCGAAGGCGATTCAGGATGAGGATGCCACGGTTACACAGTTGGCACGATTTGTCGTCGCCCAGGAGGATGTACTAGATAATACAAGCAAGGAGCTACAGAAGGCCCGCAAGGAGATCACGACAGAGAAGAACAAATGGCGGGAAGCTCAAGAGTATGTGGCACACCTTCTACGAAGGATTGACGAGTTGGAGATGACCTTGTACGGACTGCACTCCAGAGCCAAGATTTGAGCTACACGAGCCGCATCCAGAGGAGTCGATCTCGATGAGGACACTGCTTCTTCGACTACCATAGAGGACACAGATTCTTTGGACATGGCGATCATTTCGCGCCTATGCCACAAAGACCTGCACTCCAGGCCGTGGAGGTTTTCTCGATGAGTGAGCATAGGTTCTATAGTGAGACTCCTTCACGAGTCGCGTCATAGAAGAAAGAGTCACCCTTTAGGCGTTAGACTCGAAATTAGTTCGATTTGGATTTGCTTTGTTTCTTTGAGTGTGCATTATGTGTTGCAAGGCCCTTAGGCATTGTAAGCAGCCATACCAAGTTATTAATAATAAAGTTGGACCTTAAAGTTACCCCTTTCGCCCGCATAAGTTCCATGTTACTTGTCTATTCTTGTTTCCCTCTCATCTCTAAACCTAGAGCAAACCGGCCAGATGGTGAACACCCGTGGAAACCTTGGAAGCAATGGGAGTGGTTCTCGCCGCCAGAAACCCCAATGATGGAGCACCAGCACCGCCACCGATATGCAGAATTTGGAGCTTTTCTTGCTGCCTGCACTCGATTGATGCATGCTATGATGCAACAAATGCAGCACGTCCTTTGCCAGGCCACAGCCAATCAAGTTAATCAGTGACCACGCCGTAATACAAGACTATCGTAATTCATGAGAACTCACCCACCCACTTTCTCTGGGAATGCCAATCCATTGGAGGCCGATGATTGGTTAAGATCAATCGAGAGGAAGCTACACATAGCTCAATGCATAGGAAATGAGAAGGTACTCTACGCTTCTCATCACCGAAGGAACAAATGAATGGTGGGAGAACTTCGTGCCACGCAAGAGAACCCTCAAGATATCACTTGGGAAGAGTTCACAAACACATTCCGACAAGATCACGTGCTGAAGGAATCATGGACCTTAAGAAGGAGGAGTGTAGAGCATCAAGCAAGGTAATCGGCCGGTGGCCGACTACCGAACAAGTTCACACAGCTAGCACACTACGCACCGAGGATGTAGCGACAGATAAATCCAGGCAGCCTCGTTTTATGAAGGGACTTAACTCAGATTGCAAGTAGGATTGATCACCCACACCTTTCCAGATTTCCAAGAGTTGGTGAATAAGGCGCTTATTCTTGAGGACAAGCGCAAGGAACTGGATGAGAACAGAAGCGCAGGATGCAACAAAGAAGGATCACGCCAGGAACGCATAAATACCGAGAGTTGCACCAAATCAATTCTTCGATTCCAACCACGAATGCAACAAGGACACCATCCCCAAGCACCAAGACCTGCCAATCGTAACTACTGCACCCAGCCCCGCTAGAAACACTACTCCAGGCAACAAAGAAGGAACAAGTGAGACGCCGTTACAACCGCAACGAGCCAGGACACTTTGCCAATCGTTGTCCAAAGAAGACAGCAGAGCGACCCCGGCCGCTTCAACCTAGGAACCACCCAGCTAGGACGCCAAAGATCAGAGCCACACCCCAGGCCGTGGTGAGAGGCCGAGTCAACCATGTCACCGCAGATGCACCGCAGAATGCTACTGACGTCGTCTTGGGTAAGTTACTTGTTAACTCGATTACACCTGTGATTTTGTTTGACTACGGAGCTTCGCATTCATTTGTTTCGCAAGGCTTTGCTACTAGAAATGATTTGAGGATTGCAAGACTTAAGTGCATGCTTTTAGTTCAAACCCCTAGTTCCGAACTCCGAACGAAAGTAGGATGTTTCGGGGTGAGAATACTGATAGGTGGAATAGAGTTCCTAGCAAACCTTATAATTTTGGAGACCCAGACCTTAGACGTCATATTGGGAATGGATTGGTTATCCAAGCACAAGGCCGTATTGGATTGTGGACGGAGGACTATCTCAGTTGAGAGCCCGTGTGGGAAGAAAGTAGAATTTCAAGCCACTGCAGATTAGAGATGGACAGCTGATGGTTAACAGTACCAAGGCAATCAGCATAGAGGATGTCCCAAAGAGTGAATGAGTACCCGATGTTTTTCCGAAGATCTACCTGGTATGCCGCTGACAGGGACATAGAGTTTGTGATAGAGCTTGTACCTGTACAAAGACCGATAGCAAAGAGACCCTATCGGATGTCCACCGAGGAGTTGGTAGAAATGAAGAAACAATTTGGAAGAGTTAATGGAGAAAGGATTTATCGACCGAGTTCGTCGCCGTGGGGAGCACCAGCTTTGTTTGTCAAGAAGAAGGACGGGAGTTTCAGGATGTGCATTGACTACCGTGCACTCAATGAAGTCACCGTGAAGAATAAGTATCCGCTACCCAGGATTGATGATTTGTTCGATCACCGAGAGGAGCCGGAGTTTTCTCCAAGATTGATCTCGAGATCGATACCATCAGTTGAAGATCCGATCGTAAGATATTCAAGATCGCATTCTCGTCAAGATATGGACATTACGAGTTTCTGATTATGTCCTTTGGGTGACGAATGCGCCCGGCTTATTTCATGAATATGATGAATAAGGTGTTCATGGAATATTTGGACAAGTTTGTCGTCGTGTTCATAGACGATATCCTAATCTACTCCAAGACAGAGGATGAACATGCCGAACACTTAAGGCGAGTTTTGGAAAAGTCGAGGAACAGCAACTTTTCGCCAAGTTCGGCAAGTGTGATTTTTGGAAGGACAAGGTGGAGTTTCTTGGACATGTAATGACCGCATGAAGGAGTCGCCGTAGATCCAAGCAAAGTAGAAGCTGTGTTACATTGGGAGCGTAGAAGGCGTGACCCATTCGAGTTTCCTTGGAATGGCAGGATACTACCGCCGTTTCATCGAAGGCTTCTCGACAATTGCGAAACCTCTTACGCAATCTGCCAAGAAGGAAAAGAAGTTTGCATGGACGCCGTAATGTGAGAAAGGATTTCAGAGTGAAGAAGCGATTGACGCCGGCACGGTGTTAGTTCTACCGATGTTGCTCAAAGCTTCGATATTTATTGTGACGCATCGCGCCAAGGACTTGGATGTGTGCCGATGCAGTAGCGGAAAGGTCGCCGCTTATGCATCAAGGCGCTTGAGGCCACATGAGGAAAATTATCCGACACATGACCTAGAGTTAGCTGCCGTAGTGCATGCCTTGAAGATATGGCGTCACTATCTGATCGGAAACAAATGTGAAGTATATACGGATCATAAGAGCCTTAAGTACATATTCACCCAGTCGGATCTGAATATGAGGCAGAGGAGATGGTTAGAGTTGATCAAAGACTATAATGTTGGAATCCATTACCATCCCGGGAAGGCCAACGTAGTAGCCGATGCCCTGAGTCGGAAAAGCCATACCGTGAGTACGTTGCTAGCCACAAGTCAGGATGAGTTATGTGAGGATTTTCAGAAAATGAAGATTGAGGTAGTACCTAGGGGATTCTTGGCCGCATTAGAAGTAAAGCCTACCCTAGAGGATCGATCCGAGAAGGATGAAGGATGATGACAAGATCCGCAGGATTAAGTCCATCAAGGAGGAAGGCAAGGCAGAGGACTTCAAGTTGGATGAGCAAGGCACGTTGTGGATGAAGGATCGCATTTGTGTGCCTAACAAAAAGGGGTTAAAGCAACTGATTCTGGAAGAAGCCCATGACTCTAAGTACTCAATTCATCCTGGAAGCGCCAAGATGTATCAGGATCTGAAGGAGAGATTCTGGTGGCCAAGCATGAAGCGAGAAGTTGCCGAGCATGTTGCATTGTGCGACGTATGCCAGAGAGTCAAGGCAATGCATCAGAGACCAGCAGGATTGCTACAGCCGTTGAAAATACCTGAGTGGAAGTGGGAGGAAATTGGAATGGATTTCATCACTGGTTTACCCAAGACTCAAGGAGGTTACGACTCCATATGGGTTGTAGTAGATCGTTTAACCAAGGTAGCTCATTTTATCCCCGTAAAGACCACTTACTCGGGAGATAAATTAGCAGAATTATACATGATCAGGATTGTCTGTTTGCACGGAGTGCCAAAGAGGATTGTATCGGACAGAGGTACCCAATTTACCTCAAGGTTCTGGAATAAGTTGCATGAAGCCATGGGAACCCGTTTGAACTTCAAGATCTGACTTATCATCCCGACGGACCAGACCAGGCCGAAAGAGTCAACCAGATTCTGGAGGATATGTTGAGAGCTTGTGCATTAGCTTATGCTACTTCTTGGGATAAGAGTTTACCGTATGCCGAGTTCAGTTACAACAATAGTTATCAGGCTAGTTTACAGATGTCACCTTTTGAGGCACTGTATGGTCGACCCTGTCGGACGCCATTGAATTGGAATGAGACCGGCGAGCGCTGTGTCTTTGGGCCTGATATTCTTCAAAAGGCTGAAGAGCAGATCGCCATGATTAGGGAAAGGTTGAAGATAGCCCAATCTCGACAGAAGAGTTATGCTGACAATCGTCGCCGAGATTTGAGTTTTGAACCAGAAGACTATGTATACCTCAAAGTTACGCCTCTCAGGGGAGTTAAGAGGTTCCATGCCAAGGGGAAACTTGCACCTCGATATGTTGGACCATTTAGGATTTTGAGCCGCAAAGGCGAAGTTGCTTACCAGCTAGAGTTGCCGATCGTTAGCGAGGAGTACATGACGTGTTCCACGTGTCCCAGCTAAAGAAGTGTCTTCGAGTGCCAGAGGAGCAAACGCCCTTGGAGTCAATCGAGCTGCAAGAAGATCTGACTTACAAGGAGCATCCCGTGAGGATTTTGGACACTATGGATCGAGAGACTAGGAACAAGTCAACCCGTTTCAGAGAGTTCGATTGGAGCAACCATACAGAGAGTGAAGCAACTTGGGAGCGAAGAGGATTTGAAGAAAGAGTTCCCAAGCCTATTCTCGTAGTAAGCCCGAATCTCGGGACGAGATTCTATTAAGGGGGGGAGGTTTGTAACACCCCAAAATTTTGCTTTTCTTAAATTCATGTGTGATTTGGCACTTTGGTGAATTTTTGGAATTTTCTGGAATTTATTTGGATTTATTTGGAATTTATTTGAATTTATTCCATTTTGAAATAATTAAAGAATTTAATTTTGCAAATAAAATTTTGTTGGAAATATTTTATTTGAGTCCAAAATGATCCAAAATATTTTCCAGAATTTTTCTGGAATTTTTCTGAGTCATTTGCTATTTTTAAATGAATTAAATGAATTACTGGGAATTATTTTAATTATTAAATAGCTGGAAAATGCGAGTGGGTTTGTACTGTTCATCCGACCGAGCCCGAGTCAGACTCGAGTTCGAGTCCGACCCGAACCCGACCCGAGCCAGTTGACTCAACCGAACCCGTTCAACCCCAATCGATCCCAACCGTTGGATCCAGATCCAACGGTCAGGATCATTCCGCGCGTGACAACGGCAGCGCCCGAGCCATCCCCGCCGTCGATCGCGCCACGTGGACGGCCGCGATTTCGTCGTCTCCGCCGGATCCGAGCCGGAGTTCTCCGCCGCCGTCACCGTGTCAACCTCGGTTTCCGCGCTCTACACGGAAGCCGAGGCCCCCTTTAAATACGCCGCCATCGCCATCGGAAGCGCACAACCGTCGCACCGAGCCCCTTCTCACCTCGCTGAAGCCGCCGTCGTCCGCAATTGCTCGCCGGAGTAGAGGAAGTCTTCCGCCGCGGTTTTCGTTGATCCCCGCCGCCTCGCCGCTTCTCCGACGCCACCAAGCCCAGGCCCGAGATCGCCGTGTCGCGCCGCGCTGGGAGTGCCGGCCTTCACGCCGGAGTTGCAAGGAAACGCCGCCGCGGAGGTCGCCGTCTTAAATCTCCGGTCAAGCCAACGCCGCGCGCCATCACCCTCGCGAACTTCCAGACGGCCGTCCGATCAAGATCGGCGTCACGGTGAGATCACGTTTAGATCCTCGGATCTAATCCCAGCCGTTGGATCTAGATCCAACGGTCCAGATTGGCCACGTTCACCCCAGAACGTGCGTCACCCGATCCAATCTGGGCCGTTGATTTTCGAATCAACGGCCGAGATTGTGCCACGTGTCGGGAAGCTTGACCGCCGCGGTCAGCGCACCCGCGCGTGAGACGCTGACACGGCGGGCCCGCGCGTCAGCGGGACAGCGGAACCGCACCATGACGTCATCGCTGACGTCACGGTGGGGGCCCGCTTGTCGGCCAGCCGCCAAAGACAGCGTCGACGCCAAGAATGACGTCATCTGTAGGCCCCACCTGTCAGCGACCGTGAGCCATGGACCGAGTCCACAGTGGACCCGAGCCAAGCGTGGACCAAGTCCATGGACCGGCTGACGTCAGCCAACCAATCAGAGGCTGCCACGTGTCCCTGCTGACGCAATAAATGATTTTCCGAAAAAGAAAATGATTTAATAAATCGGTTTAATAATTGATTTGAATTTCAAAACTTCAAACGCTTATAACTTTTGCGTTTCAACTCCGATTTGAGTGATTCAAATTTCTAAATTTGTATAAAATTGAGATCTACCTAAATATAAATTTTATTTAATTTTTGGACTAAAGTTTTCCTCTGTAAAATTATTTAAATGATTATGCAAACTTTAAATAATCATAACTTTTGCGTCTTAACTCCAAATTTGACGATTCCAGTTTCTAAAAATCCATAAAATTATGTTCTTTCTGTTTATGGATTTTATTTGGATGTTTGGACACTTTTTGCCTATTGTTTATTTGTGTATTTGCTATTTGCATGCTTTACGAGTAGACGTTGAAGTGCCGGAAGGATTCGAAGGAGAAGTATTGACTCAGGATCCAACTCAAGACCAAGAGCAAGTACTTTTTGAAGGCAAGTTGTGCTTTGACCATGTTGATCCTATTTCGAAATCTATTTTGATTTAAACTATTGCATGCTAGTTCAATTAGAAAAATACTTTGTTTAAACATGGGGGTTAGATAAATACCAATTTCTTTGTATGACACCTTGATTATTTAAGTATGTGCCATGATCCCTTGTCACCCTAGTTGTGGATTACTAGTTGGACATTATTAAATCGCCAACATGGGTTTAGACCGTTGTAGTATCGCTTAGACCTGCTACGTGCTCATAACATGATTTTGGATAATCAAATGTTAATATTGACTTAATGATATATTGAACCTGTTTTGGAAAGGTATCATGTGATGTTGATGGCACGTGGTGCATGGTAATCAACTGGGGTTTGATAAACGATTTCGGCCAGGGCATGTGGCAAGAGTAATCAGTGGGCCGGTTGTGGCATTGGGGATGTTGATTTGGTTCTTGGGTAGTCTTGCCCTGGTCACCCTAAGGACTTCACCTTGCAAGCCTTTGAACTGGTCTAACGTGCAACCACATGTCTCAGAATGGGACGGACCTAGTTGACTAAGTTACTAATAATGTACTGTGGGACCTCGGAGGTCAACTACACCCTTTGTGTAAGTTGTACGGGGAGCGTGCTGGCCGAGGCCAGTACCCATCTAACGGTTGATTGGCCTAGACTTCGCCTTAGCGAAGGGAAGGGTTAGTGCGCAATAACCTGGGAGGACCACTTGTATTGTTAGAGGTTTCAAAGACTTTGTTACTGAACTCGCCTTTGTGGTGTTTGACCGTATCTTGTGGGTAAAGTGCATAACCTCTGCAGAGTTTAGAATCTATTCGAATAAGCCGTGTCATGGTATTGGACATCGCTCGGGAATTACAGTCAAGGGTTAGATTTTCTCAAAAATAACTTGGATTTGGAAAGTTGGGTTGGTTTAATAATGAGGATGATGGAAATGTGGTTTAGGATGGGGAAAAATGTTTATTAAACTTCTTGAAAAGTTATTTACGCTTTACTTATTTCTACTGCTTTCGAATCTACTTATATTACTTGTCAAAAGCTATTTACTGCAAATATACCTTGAGCTATTCCTTTGTACCAAGCCATGCATATAGTATATTAGCTTGCATTCTGTGCATGACTTGCTGAGTACCAAGTACTCACCCTTGCCTCAACACAACACCAGTTGAAGAGGAGACTACGCCAGCTTCGGAGGAGGAATTCCAAGAGGATCCGTCTACTTAGGGATGCGAGCCCAGTCAGTTGCCTGTGGTATACTGGATGGCGCCACGAAGCTATTTGATTTTCCGCTGCTATTATTATTTTTCTCTGAATAAGTTTCGCCTTGCGAGGCATATATTTGTAACTTGGCCATAAGGTCGAGTAACCACTTTGGTTATTTAAATAAAGTACTTTGATAATATCGAATGGTATGATTGTGATATTTACCAATGTTAAGACTGTGTGCACTAGCGCGTTCCTGGACTAGTGCTGAATACACAGAGGGTCCGGATTTGCAAATTCGGGGTCCCGACAATTATCATGGCTGTTTCAATTCTCAGTAAATGACCCAATTTATTAGAAACCAAAAAATAAAAGGGTTTAAACGTGCTAGGATTTAATCCACTGCACGGCGACTCGCCTTTTAAACTGGTATTCTCCTCTCTCAACTAGCAATATGGTACCATTCTTTGTAGCTTTGGCATTAGAGATAAATGGGCCACTTGGGCCTTATTTCTAACAATCCCCCACCAATGCCGAAGCAGACAAAGAATCAAAAGTTTGATCACTGTGCTGAATCTTCGTTTAATATATCGGTGTTTCGGTGTAAGTCCCATACGGGTTGAACTTTCACCTAGAATAACGAGATCCATCTTCCCACAGCTAATGAATGGACTCAGCCTTGAATTCACAGCTTTGTGTGGTTAGATTTCACCCGAAATCTTAACTGATACTAGGCTGCCAAAGAACTTCACCTCAACGGAGCGTTAAATGGTCATGCTCCCTAATCTTCTCATGAGCTTTCTAGAGAATGCCCCTTTCTCGTGAACTGCGACCTCACAGTTAGGCTCAAGTAGGTGTATTCATTTTAGGTATCATGTAGGCCGATACCTTTTCCTCTCATTAGGACACTAGAATACATTAAGATTTTAAATCAGCCTTCCATACAGATTAGAGTACTTAGAACATGGGTAGATTTAGTGTACTCTCTTGTTACAACCACAACTTGTTTTTCCCATTACCTAATTCACGGGATCTCCGATCAGAAGGATGGGTTACAATTGTGAAGTAACTCATATGGGCCTCATTACTATGTCCTTCGACGCAATAGAAATCACATTTCTTGTTAACCCTTTTGTAAAAGGGTCTGCCAGATTTTTGTCAGTGCGTATATAATTGACAGCTATAACTCCGGAGCATTTCAATTTTTTGACAGATTTAAGCCTACGTTTCACATGTCTGGAGGACTTCATATTATCCTTAGCACTCATAACCTTGATCAACACTGTTTGGTTATCGCAGTACATTAGGATCATCGGGATTGGTTTCTCAACCAATGGCAAGTCCAACAGAAGCTCTCTTAGCCATTCAGCCTCAAAAGCGGCTGTGTCTAGTGCTACAAGCTCATCTTCCATGGTTGACCGCGTCAATATAGTCTGTTTACATGACCTCCATGAAACTGCAGCACCCACTAGTGTAAACACATAGCCACTTGTAGCTTTGATCTCATCTGCATCAGAGATCCAATTTGAATCACTATACCCTTCTAATACCGGAGGGTATCCAGTATAGTGAATTCCATAAGAGGTAGTACCTCTTAGATAGCGCAACACTCTCTCAAGAGCCTCCCAATGATCATCTCCCGGATTCGATGTAAACCAGCTTAATTTGCTCACAACAAATGAGATGTTAGGTGTAACACCCCAAAATTTTGCTTTTCTTAAATTCATGTGTGATTTGGCACTTTGGTGAATTTTTGGAATTTTCTGGAATTTATTTGGATTTATTTGGAATTTATTGGAATTTATTACATTTTAAAATAATTAAAGAATTTAATTTTGCAAATAAAATTTTGTTGGAAATATTTTATTTGAGTCCCAAATACCCTAAAATATTTTCCAGAATTTTTCTGGAATTTTTTTGAGTATTTTGCTATTTTTAATGAATTAAATGAATTACTGGAAATTATTTTAATTATTAAATCGCTGGAAAATCAAACCAAGTCGGTTACTGTTCATCCGACCGAGCCCGAGTCAGACTCGAGTTCGAGTCCGACCCGAGCCCGACCGCGCCCGTGGTCAAGCCAAACCCGCTCATTTGGAACCCTAGCAGCGTGGCCGGTTGGATCTCGATCCAACGGCCACGATGGAGCCACGCCACCAAGCCCGAGCCCGGCCAAGGCGGCCGGCTCGAAGTCCGACCGGACCCAAACTCGCGCACCGTTGGATCTCGATCCAACGGCCGCGGCGCTGCCACGCCACCCAACCCGTGTCGCCGCCGACTCGTCGCCAAGAACGGAGAGGACCTCGGATTCGCGCGTTTCACTGACGCCGAGGGGCCCTATTTATTGCGTCGCCACCCGTGTCGGGATCGCCGCTTCATTGCGCACCGTAGCCCTAGACAACGTTACTGGCCGCCGCCGTTGAGCCGCAATCGCCGCCGGAGTTGCCTCTTCCCTCCGCCGTGGTTCTTTGCCGATTGCGGCCATCTCCGTCATCCTCCGCCGTTGAGGTCGGATCTGGAACCGAGACCAAGCCGCGTCGGAAGGACCTCTCACATCGCCGAGCACGCTCGAAGTGCCGTTGCCGTGGTCGCCGTCCCCAACTCCGACAAACCCGGCGCCCGCAGTGAGCCATCGACGGACTTCAAGCTCCTCGGCCGTCGGATCTTCATCCAAGGGCCC
This sequence comes from Rhipidocladum racemiflorum, assembly GCA_036346355.1. Taxonomy (NCBI): domain Eukaryota; kingdom Viridiplantae; phylum Streptophyta; class Magnoliopsida; order Poales; family Poaceae; genus Rhipidocladum; species Rhipidocladum racemiflorum. The sequence goes on along the minus strand of CM070577.1, from coordinate 38,499,497 downwards.
AGATTGCGCCACGTCATCTCACGGTGAGATTTCGCCCAAAATCCTGAGATCAATCTCGGCCGTTGGATCTAAATCCAACGGTCGAGATCAACCGCGTTCACCCCAAACGCGTGAGTCCAGATTCAATACGGGTGTTGATTTTCAAATCAACGGCCGAGATCTAGCCACGTGTCCGAAGGCCGACCGCCGCGCTGCCGCCCACGCCGCTGAAGGCGTGTGACGCCGACACGCCCCGCATGTCACGCCCGCCAAATCGCACCATGACGCCACGCCGACATCATGGCGGGCTCAAGATGTCACGGCCGTCCCAGCCGGCGCCGACGCCAAGAATGACGTCACAGCTGGTCCCACTGCTGGCCATTGGCCGAGCCCCGTGAAGTCAAGAAGGTCGCCACCCGAGGGGACCCACCGCCGATGACACAAGGAGCCGTGGACCGAGTCCACGGTAGACCCGAGCCAAGCGTGGATCAAGTCCATGGACCGGCTGACGTCAGCCAACCAATCAGCGGTTGCCACGTGTCCAGGCTGACGCAATAATTAATTTCTGAAAAAGAAAATGATTTATTAATTCGAAATAATGATTTCAGATTTTGTTTCAAACTTCAAACGCTTATAACTTTTGCGTTTCAACTCCGATTTGAGTGATTCAAATTTCTAAATTTGTATAAAATTGAGATCTACCTAAATATAAATTTTATTTAATTTTTGGACTAAAGTTTTTCTCTGTAAAATTATTTAATTGATTATTTAAACTTTAAATAATCATAACTTTTGCGTTTTAACTCCAAATTTGACGATTCCAGTTTCTAAAAATTCATAAAATTATGTTCTCTCTGTTTATGGATTTTATTTGGATGTTTGGACACTTTTTGCCTATTGTTTATTCGTGTATTTGCTATTTGCACGCTTTACGAGTAGACGTTGAAGTCTTGGGAAGGATTTGAAGGAGAAGTATTGACTCAGACCCAACTCAAGACCAAGAGCAAGTACTTTTTGAAGGCAAGTTGTGCTTTGACCATGTTGATCCTATTTCGAAATCTATTTTGATTTAACCTATTGCATGCTAGTTCAATTAGAAAAATACTTTATTTAAATATGGGGGTTAGATAAATACCAATTTGCTGTATGACACCTTGATTACTTAAGTATGTGCCATGACCCCTTGTCACCCTAGTTGTGGTTTACTAGTTGGACATTATTAACTTGCCAACATGGGTTTTAGACCGTTGTAGTAAATCGCTTAGACTCACTTACGTGCTCATGACATGATTTTGGACAAACAAATGTTAATATTGACTTAATGATATATTGAACCTGTTTTGGAAAGGTATCATGTGATGTTGATGGCACGTGGTGCATGGTAATCAACTGGGGTTTGATAAATAGTTTTTCGACCGGGGCATGTGGCAAGAATAATCAGGTGGGCCAGTTGTGGCACTGGGGATGTTGATTTGGTTCTTCGGGTAGTCTTGCCCTGGTCACCCTAAGGACTTCACCTTGCAAGCCTTTGAACTGGGTCTAACGTGCAACCACATGTCTGTAATGGGACGGACCTAGTGAACTAAGTTGCTAATAACGTACCTGTGGGACCTCAGGAGGTCAACTACACCCTTTGTGTAAGTTGTACGGGGGAGCGTACCGGGGCTGAGGCCAGGTACCCATCTAACGGTTGATTGGCCTAAACTTCGCCTTAGCTAAGGGAAGGGTTAGTGTGAAATCATGTGCTGAAAAATTGGCTTTGAACTGAAAAATTAACTTAGATTTGAATTTGCAAAATGTGTTTGTTCATGTGTTTTGACAATTTGACAAGAAACAGTAAGTTTCGCTTTGGCGCCGGACCAAACTTAAAGAAAACAGTAAGTTTCCCATCTACGACGGACAAACTTTGTTGGTCTGTCGTAAACATGTTTTGGCACTTTCCCATGTACGACGGACCAAGTTTTTGGGTCTGTCGTGGACATGCTTTTGAGATTCTGAGCCGGACTCAATTTTCCAAGGAACCAGTAAGTTTTGCATGTACGTCGGACCAATTTCTTTGGTCAGTCGTAAACGGCTTTTTGAGAATTGATTTCGCATGTACAACGGACCGATTTTCTTTGTCCGTTGTGAACGTGTTTTTCCGCGTTTGGTTGGCTTCTTGGAACAGAAACTTTTCCTTATACAACGGACCAACTTTGTTTGTCCGTCGTGAATGCGTTTTCGCTCAATTAGGGTTTTGAGCGATTTGGATTTGAATTTTGAATGTGAATTTGAAATTTGTAATGATTTCATGATGCTTCTTTTGAAGTGGACTTTATGCAATACTCATGTGAGTAGTTGCATGGAGTGACATTGAGTCAAGTCGTGGACTTGTGCTCGGATTTGTTTTGTGGTTTGTTCATGTGCAGGTATTGCTCGAAGACGAATGTGGTCGATGACGGGACCGGAACTAGGTTCATGGAGGAACTGAGGTTCGGGACTAGGTTCAGGAGGAACCGAGGTCTTGGTGGTCAAGGATGTCATGCGGGACGTTCGGGCTAAGAGAATGGTGCACATGAAGAATGGTTAGTCACGTGAGAATGGCAGGAGGTCATTCGCGTGCAAAGTGTTAGTCACGTGAGTATGGCAGGTGGCCATACGCGTGCAAAGTGTTAGTCACGTGAGTATGGTAGGGTTGCCATACGCGTGCAAGAGTTGTACTCGGCCTGGTTGGGCCAAGTAGAGTTGAGTTGGATACAGATTCCTTCTAGGGAATAGGAATCGTATTCAGAACTCTTTGTGGGTTGGTGCTTTAAATAGGTGGGGGGTCTCCTGTTGAAAGGCACCAAGCAGAGCTGAGCGCATCAAGCCTTGAGCTTGGTTTTAGGGTTTGTACTCTTTTGATGAGAGTATTTTAGACAAGAAATAAAGATCAATTCTTCCAAGATTTTTGCGTGCTACAAGAACCACGCCGCTATAGTATTTTCTGTTTTGGTTCTTGTTTGCATGCTTGTTCTAGTTCTAGATTGGTTTTGTTCTTCAAGTTTTATCTTGATTTGATCCATCAAAAACCTCTCTAGGTATTGATCTAGTGTTTCTCAAAGTCTAGTTGATCAATCTTTTGTCGTTCTTGTTTAATCTTGAAGTTTTGATTAGATTGATTCTCGTCAAGTTCTGGATCAGCAAGCTTGCGAAGCTTATAACTTTTGATCCGTAAGTCCGATCGAGCTGATTCTTTTTGGGTTCGATTCGTATTGGAATCTAGTTTCTTGTGTCCAAATTTCAGATCGTTTCGACGGTTGGATCTCCGGGAATTCTCGTTTTACCAAACCTCTGTCATTCTGTTTTTGTCGAAAACGAGGCAATTATTTGGTTCTGTTTTGGGGTGAACTTTTAATAGGTCAAGAATTTGGTTCTAGCTTCCGCACAATCATTCACCCCCCCTCTGATTGCTATATTCGTATACTTCGATCCTACAAGTGGTATCAGAGCAAGGTTTCTCTAATCTATCTTAACCGGTGATTAGATCAATGGATCGTTATTCGACAAAACCATGTGTGTTCGATGGTGTTGATTTTCAGTTTTGGAAGGCCAAGATGGAGGCGTTCATCCAAGCACAGGGCTTCACAATTTGGGAGAAGGTCTACAAGCCATATGAAGTCCCTGCAAACGACAACGTCAACGACACCAATCGCACACACGTTGAAGCAAATAGCAAAGCGCGCAACTTGATCATTCAAGGTTTGGGACGCAGCGACTTTGACCGTGTGATCCATCTCAAGTCCGCATATGAGGTATGGAAATCTCTTTGTGATTACCATGAGGGTTCTAACACTATTAAAGAGGTTCGTCAAGATCTTTACAAAAAAGAATACATGCGATTTGAGATGAAACCCGGTGAGTCGCTAGATGACTTCTTTGCACGTTTCAATAAAATTCTTAGTAATCTTCGTGCTGTTGGAGTTAGCTTTGATGATGCTGCTAATGCTAGACAATTGCTTGGTGCTTTAGACATGTCTATTTGGGAGATGAAAGTTACATCCATTAGAGAATCTACTGTCATGAGTACACTTACCTTAGATGTTCTTTATTCCAAGTTGAAAACTCATGAATTAGATGTTCTTGCTAGAAAGAATGATCATAAATCAATTGCTTTGACATCTCAATCTAGCATATCTCATAATGGTGCTGCTTCAAGGTTTGCTCTATCTTTCTTGTCTTCACTAACCGATGAACAGTTGAGCAATTCCCAGGAAGAAGACTTGTCACTACTCTCTTCTCGCTTTAACAAAGCTTTACAAAATGTGAGAATGAGAAAGAGAGGTGGTGGTGGCCCTCCAAGATGCTATGAGTGTGGTGATCTCAACCATATTCGTCCAAACTGTCCTAAACTTGCAGTGTAAAGCATCAAGGGAGGAGAAGGACAACGACGTAAGAAAAGAGAAGAAGTTCTCTTCAAGTAATAGAAAGAAGAAGAGCTTCATCAACGACAAAGTTGTCCACTGAGTTCTTTCCGCTCTTGAACAAGTCAATTTGAGCGATGTGGATTCAGGGAGCAGCGATGAGGGCGATGCAACTCCAAGCAAGCATGAGTTGGCGGGGTTGTGTCTCATGGCTAAAAGCGACAACGACTTCTGAGAGGGCGACCACGACAACGACTTCAATGAGGTAGATCCTTCTTACGATGAATTAGCTATTGCTGTTGCTCGACTTGGTAAATTGCTTGATAAAGCGTGACAAGAAAATTAAGAGACATGATTTTGTTGTTGAGTCATTGAATGCTGAAATTGTTAGACTTAAAACCTTGATTCCTCGATGATGATGATTGCAAATCATGTGACTTAATTTACAATGAGCTTACTTTGCTTAGGAAAGAACATGTTACCTTGTTAGAGCAAATCAATGCTGAAAATGAGAAAAATGAGAAACTTGTTAAACATGCTAGTTGTTCTACCATTGATTTACATGATACAACTCCATGTTCTATATGATCCATACTAGAATTGAAGTTGCATGATGCAAATGCTAGGAGTTTCTCAAATGACAGAAGATTTGCTTACACATGAGGTTCTTTCATGCTCAACTTGTCGCAAGCAAAAGGAAAAGTGGACGTTCCTGTAATAATTGTTTAACTCTTTCTCGAAAAATTGATTACTTGGAAAAGTCATTAGAACGTTTCACTAAAGGAAAGAAAAACCTAAACATGATCTTGGATCAATCAAATGTCAGACACTCATAACAAAGGTTTAGGTTTTGATTCTTATGCTCATCATAAATCACATGCTCCCACAGTTGTCAAAACACTTGAAAGTGGAAAATTTGAAATTGTCAATGAGCATAAGAAAAATGTCTTTAAATCTGCTGGTCTTTTATCTTCTACTATGATGAATGCAAATGTTGCTTCTACTTCCAAAGCTAAACATAATGTTAAGTACACTTGCACTCATTGTGGTAGAGATGGACATTTAGTAGACTTTTGCTTTAGACTAGCTAAACAACAAAAGAGAGAAAGGTTTAATGCTAGGTCTAATTTCAGAAAGGCACACTCCACTTCTCATTATGTGCCTAGGGTGAAACAAACACCTTTTGATGCTAAAAACACGGGAAAAGGCAAATCTGATTTTGTGCATAAGAATACTCGTGTTGTGCCCCTCTTGTTGTCGTCGGGTGTCTCGATCTTGGATTCCTAAACATCTTATTTCTAACCTTGATCTGAGACCTCGACACTTTCTCGCTTCTATGTAGGCTTCTCGCGCGAGGAGGGAGAACATGTGGCTAGTGAATTTCGGATGCTCACTTCATATGTTTAGTGATAAGATTTGGTTCTCCTTTACTCATGCATCTCGTGCTAAAAGTTTTATCTTCTGAAGATGCTTCTTCCACTTCTATTTTCGCAAAGGCACTAGTTCAAATGATGCAGTACAAGTGCATATGTTCAGGGGAGAGTGTCTTTGTTCATAAAGATGATGATGTTGTTGTGATGAGATAATTGGAGGTTTACATGAGAGACTCTTCCCACGTGCTTCACATCAACAAGCGGTTAAGTGAATTTTCAGGTATCTCCATGGTACTCAAGATTTTGGCATTTGGCTTTACCTTCTTCATGCATTAGTTTGAGATCTTTTTCTGATGCTGATTTTGGAGGATGTAGAATTGATAGGAAGAGCACTTCTGGTTCATGTCACTTCTTGGGAAATTCTCTCATTGCATGGTCATCTAGAAAACAATCTTCTGTTGCACAATCAAGCTGCTGAATCTGAATATGTGGTCTGCTGCTAGTTGTTGTTCTCAAATTCTTTGGATAGTAGCTACACTTAAAGATTATGGGGTTAATTTGGATAGTGTTCCTCTTTTGTGTGATAACACTAGTGCAATTTGCATTGCTAAGAACCCGTGCAACATTCTAGAACAAAACACATTGACATCAGATTTCACTTTCTTAGAGATCATGTTGAAAAGGCAACATTGTGCTTCATCATGTGGATCTTGAACATCAATTGGCAGACATTTTCACAAAACCTTTGTCTTCTTCTCGTTTTGCTTTTATTCGGGAGAACTTGGAATTGTTCATCCAATGGGATTGTTTTGAGGGAGTTTCTTTGCCAAGTTCTTTCACTTGATGAGCTCACTTTATCATATTTCTTTATATACTATATAATTGAGCTAATATATGATAATCTAAATTGTCTCACTTGAACTAAGAATGACATTGCGGAATTCCACGATCCGATTGCCTATAGCTAAATACTCTGTGATATCTTACTCTTCTAGGCTTGATATTGAATCCTCTTGACAAATTTGGGCAATGAAGCAAGTGTGGTTTCAACTTTACTCTTTCATAAGACCTTTTAATCACTTTTGCATGTTTATGATCAAAGAAAAATGAAAAGAAAAAGGAATCAATAAAAAAGGGTTGTTAAAAGCAAAAGCCTCAAGTTATGAGCTTCAGGATGCTTTCCCTAAAAGATAAGATGTATGCTTCAAGCATGCCATTCCCTCAAAGTTAAGATGTATGCTTCAAGCATGCCACTCCTAGAAAATAAAAGAAGTATGCTTCAAGCATGCCACATGCGATTTATTGTTTAAAGATTAAATTGGTCCACTAGATTGGAGTTGAAACTACTTGCTCGACCTGATTTGTTATTTGCTTCAACTTTGAGCCTTTGTTTTTCTACTAAAGGTTTTGCTTAGTACTTGGCTATAGTTGACTGAATTGAGGTTGAGATACATGTCATTCCCTAACATGCTAAAATCACATCAAGATCATGTATTTTGCATATTATGTGATATATAAGGTTATATGATCGAATGAGCTCATCTTTTCAATCTTGGCACTCCCTTGTTTCTTCTTGTGAAATCATTGCTACAAGAAAAATTTTGAACAAATTCTCTCTTTTGTACTCTTGATGAATCCATTGTCAAAGGGGGAGAAATTTGGGAATCGTTGAAAAGTTTAAGAAAAAGGGGGAGAAGAAAAAGGGGGAGTTGTTTGAGAATTTTGGAAGAAGTTTGGAGAATTTTGAAATTTTTGGGCACATTGCACATTCACACACATTTTCCTTCTCAGGGGGAGATTTTGTTTTGCTTTTTGGTCAAAAGGGGAATTATGTGTTTTCTTACTTTGGTCTTTGATCCCTTGGATTTCAAAATCTTTTGTAAAGTGAATGCCAAATGTTCAATTCTAAGTGGTGTTGCCAATGTTTTCATCAAGGGGGAGATTGTGAAATCATGTGCTGAAAAATTGGCTTTGAACTGAAAAATTAACTTAGATTTGAATTTGCAAAATGTGTTTGTTCATGTGTTTTGACAATTTGACAAGAAACAGTAAGTTTCGCTTTGGCGCCGGACCAAACTTAAAGAAAACAGTAAGTTTCCCATCTACGACGGACAAACTTTGTTGGTCTGTCGTAAACATGTTTTGGCACTTTCCCATGTACGACGGACCAAGTTTTGGAGTGCATCGTGGACATGCTTTTGAGATTCTGAGCCGGACTCAATTTTCCAAGGAACCAGTAAGTTTTGCATGTACGTCGGACCAATTTCTTTGGTCAGTCGTAAACGGCTTTTTGAGAATTGATTTCGCATGTACAACGGACCGATTTTCTTTGTCCGTTGTGAACGTGTTTTTTCGCGTTTGGTTGGCTTCTTGGAACAGAAACTTTTCCTTATACAACGGACCAACTTTGTTTGTCCGTCGTGAATGCGTTTTCGCTCAATTAGGGTTTTGAGCGATTTGGATTTGAATTTTGAATGTGAATTTGAAATTTGTAATGATTTCATGATGCTTCTTTTGAAGTGGACTTTATGCAATACTCATGTGAGTAGTTGCATGGAGTGACATTGAGTCAAGTCGTGGACTTGTGCTCGGATTTGTTTTGTGGTTTGTTCATGTGCAGGTATTGCTCGAAGACGAATGTGGTCGATGACGGGACCGGAACTAGGTTCATGGAGGAACTGAGGTTCGGGACTAGGTTCAGGAGGAACCGAGGTCTTGGTGGTCAAGGATGTCATGCGGGACGTTCGGGCTAAGAGAATGGTGCACATGAAGAATGGTTAGTCACGTGAGAATGGCAGGAGGTCATTCGCGTGCAAAGTGTTAGTCACGTGAGTATGGCAGGTGGCCATACGCGTGCAAAGTGTTAGTCACGTGAGTATGGTAGGGTTGCCATACGCGTGCAAGAGTTGTACTCGGCCTGGTTGGGCCAAGTAGAGTTGAGTTGGATACGGATTCCTTCTAGGGAATAGGAATCGTATTCAGAACTCTTTGTGGGTTGGTGCTTTAAATAGGTGGGGGGTCTCCTGTTGAAAGGCACCAAGCAGAGCTGAGCGCATCAAGCCTTGAGCTTGGTTTTAGGATTTGTACTCTTTTGATGAGAGTATTTTAGACAAGAAATAAAGATCAATTCTTCCAAGATTTTGCGTGCTCTGATAACCACGTCGCTCTGATATTTTCTGTTTTGGTTCTTGTTTGAATGCTTGTTCTAGTTCTAGATTGGTTTTTGTTCTTCAAGTTTTATCTTGATTTGATCCATCAAAAACCTCTCTAGTGTATTGATCTAGTGTTTCTCAAAGTCTAGTTGATCAATCTTTTGTCGTTCTTGTTTAATCTTGAAGTTTTGATTAGATTGATTCTCGTCAAGTTCTGGATCAGCAAGCTTGCGAAGCTTATAACTTTTGATCCGTAAGTCCGATCGAGCTGATTCTTTTTGGGTTCGATTCGTATTGGAATCTAGTTTCTTGTGTCCAAATTTCAGATCGTTTCGACGGTTGGATCTCCGGGAATTCTCGTTTTACCAAACCTCTGTCATTCTGTTTTTGTCGAAAACGAGGCAATTATTTGGTTCTGTTTTGGGGTGAACTTTTAATAGGTCAAGAATTTGGTTCTAGCTTCCGCACAATCATTCACCCCCCCTCTGATTGCTATATTCGTATACTTCGATCCTACAAGTGGTATCAGAGCAAGGTTTCTCTAATCTATCTTAACCGGTGATTAGATCAATGGATCGTTATTCGACAAAACCATGTGTGTTCGATGGTGTTGATTTTCAGTTTTGGAAGGCCAAGATGGAGGCGTTCATCCAAGCACAGGGCTTCACAATTTGGGAGAAGGTCTACAAGCCATATGAAGTCCCTGCAAACGACAACGTCAACGACACCAATCGCACACACGTTGAAGCAAATAGCAAAGCGCGCAACTTGATCATTCAAGGTTTGGGACGCAGCGACTTTGACCGTGTGATCCATCTCAAGTCCGCATATGAGGTATGGAAATCTCTTTGTGATTACCATGAGGGTTCTAACACTATTAAAGAGGTTCGTCAAGATCTTTACAAAAGAATACATGCGATTTGAGATGAAACCCGGTGAGTCGCTAGATGACTTCTTTGCACGTTTCAATAAAATTCTTAGTAATCTTCGTGCTGTTGGAGTTAGCTTTGATGATGCTGCTAATGCTAGACAATTGCTTGGTGCTTTAGACATGTCTATTTGGGAGATGAAAGTTACATCCATTAGAGAATCTCATCATGAGTACACTTACCTTAGATGTTCTTTATTCCAAGTTGAAAACTCATGAATTAGATGTTCTTGCTAGAAAGAATGATCATAAATCAATTGCTTTGACATCTCAATCTAGCATATCTCATAATGGTGCTGCTTCAAGGTTTGCTCTATCTTTCTTGTCTTCACTAACCGATGAACAGATTGAGCAATTCCCAGAAGAAGACTTGTCACTACTCTCTTCTCGCTTTAACAAAGCTTTACAAAATGTGAGAATGAGAAAGAGAGGTGGTGGTGGCCCTCCAAGATGCTATGAGTGTGGTGATCTCAACCATATTCGTCCAAACTGTCCTAAACTTGCAGGTAAAGCATCAAGGGAGGAGAAGGACAACGATAAGAAAAGAGAAGAAGTTCTCTTCAAGTAATAGAAAGAAGAAGAGCTTCATCAACAGCAAAGTTGTCCACTGAGTTCTTTCCGCTCTTGAACAAGTCAATTTGAAGCGATGTGGATTCAGGGAGCGGTGAGGACGATGCAACTCCAAGCAAGCATGAGTTGACGGGGTTGTGTCTCATGGCTAAAAGCAGACATGACTTTACAGAGGGCGACCACGACAACGACTTCAATGAGGTAGATCCTTCTTACGATGAATTAGCTATTCTTTGTTGCTCGACTTGGTAAATTGCTTGATAAACGTGACAAGAAAATTAAGAGACATGATTTTGTTGTTGAGTCATTGAATGCTGAAATTGTTAGACTTAAAACCTTGATTCCTGATGATGATGATTGCAAATCATGTGACTTAATTTACAATGAGCTTACTTTGCTTAGGAAAGAACATGTTACCTTGTTAGAGCAAATCAATGCTGAAAATGAGAAAAATGAGAAACTTGTTAAACATGCTAGTTGTTCTACCATTGATTTACATGATACAACTCCATGTTCTATATGCTCCATACTAGAATTGAAGTTGCATGATGCAAATGCTAGGGTTTCTCAAATGACAGAAGATTTGCTTACACATGAGGTTCTTTCATGCTCAACTTGTCGCAAGCAAAAAGGAAAAGTGGACGTTCCCTGTAATAATTGTTTAACTCTTTCTCGAAAAATTGATTACTTGGAAAAGTCATTAGAACGTTTCACTAAAGGAAAGAAAAACCTAAACATGATCTTGGATCAATCAAATGTCAGCACTCATAACAAAGGTTTAGGTTTTGATTCTTATGCTCATCATAAATCACATGCTCCCACTGTTGTCAAAACACTTGAAAGTGGAAAATTTGAAATTGTCAATGAGCCTAAGAAAAGCTGTCTTTAAATCTATTTGGTCTTTTATCTTCTACTATGATGAATGCAAATGTTGCTTCTACTTCCAAAGCTAAACATAATGTTAAGTACACTTGCACTCATTGTGGTAGAGATGGACATTTAGTAGACTTTTGCTTTAGACTAGCTAAACAACAAAAGAGAGAAAGGTTTAATGCTAGGTCTAATTTCAGAAAGGCACACTCCACTTCTCATTATGTGCCTAGGGTGAAACAAACACCTTTTGATGCTAAAAACACGGGAAAAGGCAAATCTGATTTTGTGCATAAGAATACTCGTGTTGTGCCCTCTTGTTGTGCGTCGGGTGTCTCGATCTTTGGATTCCTAAACATCTTATTTCTAACCCGATCACGAGACCTCGACACTTTCTGCTTCTATGTAGGCTTCTCGCGCGAGGAGGGAGAACATGTGGCTAGTGAATTTCGGATGCTCACTTCATATGTTTAGTGATAAGATTTGGTTCTCCTTTACTCATGCATCTCGTGCTAAAAGTTTTATCTTCGAAGATGCTTCTTCCACTTCTATTTTCGCAAAAGGCACTAGTTCAAATGATGCAGTACAAGTGCATATGTTCAGGAGAGTGTCTTTGTTCATAAAGATGATGATGCTGTTGACGATGAGATAATTGGAGGTTTACATGAGAGACTCTTCCCACGTGCTTCACATCAACAAACGGTTAAGTGAATTTTCAGGTATCTCCATGGTACTCAAGATTTTGGCATTTGGCTTTCTGCTTCCTCATGCATTAGTTTGAGATCTTTTAGATGCTGATTTTGGAGGATGTAGAATTGATAGGAAGAGCACTTCTGGTTCATGTCACTTCTTGGGAAATTCTCTCATTGCATGGTCATCTAGAAAACAATCTTCATTTGCACAATCAATCATTGAATCTGAATATGTGGTCGCTGCTAGTTGTTGTTCTCAAATTCTTTGGATAGTAGCTACACTTAAAGATTATGGGGTTAATTTGGATAGTGTTCCTCTTTTGTGTGATAACACTAGTGCAATTTGCATTGCTAAGAACCCGTGCAACATTCTAGAACAAAACACATTGACATCGATTTCACTTTCTTAGAGATCATGTTGAAAAAGGCAACATTGTGCTTCATCATGTGGATCTTGAACATCAATTGGCAGACATTTTCACAAAACCTTTGTCTTCTTCTCGCTTTTGCTTTTATTCGGGAGAACTTGGAATTGTTCATCCAATGGGATTGTTTTGAGGGGAGTTTCTTTGCCAAGTTCTTTCACTTGATGAGCTCACTTTATCATATTTCTTTATATACTATATAATTGAGCTAATATATGATAATCTAAATTGTCTCACTTGAACTAAGAATGACATTGCGGAATTCCCTGATCTGATTGCCTATAGCTAAATACTCTGTGATATCTTACTCTTCTAGGCTTGATATTGAATCCTCTTGACAAATTTGGGCAATGAAGCAAGTGTGGTTTCAACTTTACTCTTTCATAAGACCTTTTAATCACTTTTGCATGTTTATGATCAAAGAAAAATGAAAAGAAAAGGGAATCAATAAAAAAGGGTTGTTAAAAGCAAAAGCCTCAAGTTATGAGCTTCAGGATGCTTTCCCTAAAAGATAAGATGTATGCTTCAAGCATGCCATTCCCTCAAAGTTAAGATGTATGCTTCAAGCATGCCACTCCTAGAAAATAAAAGAAGTATGCTTCAAGCATGCCACATGCGATTTATTGTTTAAAGATTAAATTGGTCCACTAGATTGGAGTTGAAACTACTTGCTCGACCTGATTTGTTATTTGCTTCAACTTTGAGCCTTTGTTTTTCTACTAAAGGTTTTGCTTAGTACTTGGCTATAGTTGACTGAATTGAGGTTGAGATACATGTCATTCCCTAACATGCTAAAATCACATCAAGATCATGTATTTTGCATATTATGTGATATATAAGGTTATATGATCGAATGAGCTCATCTTTTCAATCTTGGCACTCCCTTGTTTCTTCTTGTGAAATCATTGCTACAAGAAAAATTTTGAACAAATTCTCTCTTTTGTACTCTTGATGAATCCATTGTCAAAGGGGGAGAAATTTGGGAATCGTTGAAAAGTTTAAGAAAAAGGGGGAGAAGAAAAAGGGGGAGTTGTTTGAGAATTTTGGAAGAAGTTTGGAGAATTTTGAAATTTTTGGGCACATTGCACATTCACACACATTTTCCTTCTCAGGGGGAGATTTTGTTTTGCTTTTTGGTCAAAAGGGGAATTATGTGTTTTCTTACTTTGGTCTTTGATCCCTTGGATTTCAAAATCTTTTGTAAAGTGAATGCCAAATGTTCAATTCTAAGTGGTGTTGCCAATGTTTTCATCAAGGGGGAGATTGTGAAATCATGTGCTGAAAAATTGGCTTTGAACTGAAAAATTAACTTAGATTTGAATTTGCAAAATGTGTTTGTTCATGTGTTTTGACAATTTGACAAGAAGCGATAAGTTTCGCTTTGGCGCGGACCAAACTTAAAGAAAACAAGAAAGTTTCCATCTACGACGGACAAACTTTGTTGGTCTGTCGTAAACATGTTTTGGCACTTTCCCATGTACGACGGACCAAGTTTTTGGGTCTGTCGTGGGACATGCTTTTGAGATTCTGAGCCGGACTCAATTTTCCAAGGAACCAGTAAGTTTTGCATGTACGTCGGACCAATTTCTTTGGTCAGTCGTAAACGGCTTTTTGAGAATTGATTTCGCATGTACAACGGACCGATTTTCTTTGTCCGTTGTGAACGTGTTTTTCCGCGTTTGGTTGGCTTCTTGGAACAGAAACTTTTCCTTATACAACGGACCAACTTTGTTTGTCCGTCGTGAATGCGTTTTCGCTCAATTAGGGTTTTGAGCGATTTGGATTTGAATTTTGAATGTGAATTTGAAATTTGTAATGATTTCATGATGCTTCTTTTGAAGTGGACTTTATGCAATACTCATGTGAGTAGTTGCATGGAGTGACATTGAGTCAAGTCGTGGACTTGTGCTCGGATTTGTTTTGTGGTTTGTTCATGTGCAGGTATTGCTCGAAGACGAATGTGGTCGATGACGGGACCGGAACTAGGTTCATGGAGGAACTGAGGTTCGGGACTAGGTTCAGGAGGAACCGAGGTCTTGGTGGTCAAGGATGTCATGCGGGACGTTCGGGCTAAGAGAATGGTGCACATGAAGAATGGTTAGTCACGTGAGAATGGCAGGAGGTCATTCGCGTGCAAAGTGTTAGTCACGTGAGTATGGCAGGTGGCCATACGCGTGCAAAGTGTTAGTCACGTGAGTATGGTAGGGTTGCCATACGCGTGCAAGAGTTGTACTCGGCCTGGTTGGGCCAAGTAGAGTTGAGTTGGATACGGATTCCTTCTAGGGAATAGGAATCGTATTCGTAACTCTTTGTGGGTTGGTGCTTTAAATAGGTGGGGGTCTCTGTTGAAAGGCACCAAGCGGCTGAGCGCATCAAGCCTTGAGCTTGGTTTTAGGGTTTGTACTCTTTTGATGAGAGTATTTTAGACAAGAAATAAAGATCAATTCTTCCAAGATTTTTGCGTGCTACAGTAACCACGTCGCTACAGTGTTTTCTGTTTTGGTTCTTGTTTGCATGCTTGTTCTAGTTCTAGATTGGTTTTTGTTCTTCAAGTTTTATCTTGATTTGATCCATCAAAACCTCTCTAGGGTATTGATCTAGTGTTTCTCAAAGTCTAGTTGATCAATCTTTTGTCGTTCTTGTTTAATCTTGAAGTTTTGATTAGATTGATTCTCGTCAAGTTCTGGATCAGCAAGCTTGCGAAGCTTATAACTTTTGATCCGTAAGTCCGATCGAGCTGATTCTTTTGGGTTCGATTCGTATTGGAATCTAGTTTCTTGTGTCCAAATTTCAGATCGTTTCGACGGTTGGATCTCCGGGAATTCTCGTTTTACCAAACCTCTATCATTCTGTTTTTGTCGAAAACGAGGCAATTATTTGGTTCTGTTTTGGGGTGAACTTTTAATAGGTCAAGAATTTGGTTCTAGCTTCCGCACAATCATTCACCCCCCCTCTGATTGCTATATTCGTATACTTCGATCCTACAAGTGGTATCAGAGCAAGGTTTCTCTAATCTATCTTAACCGGTGATTAGATCAATGGATCGTTATTCGACAAAACCATGTGTGTTCGATGGTGTTGATTTTCAGTTTTGGAAGGCCAAGATGGAGGCGTTCATCCAAGCACAGGGCTTCACAATTTGGGAGAAGGTCTACAAGCCATATGAAGTCCCTGCAAACGACAACGTCAACGACACCAATCGCACACACGTTGAAGCAAATAGCAAAGCGCGCAACTTGATCATTCAAGGTTTGGGACGCAGCGACTTTGACCGTGTGATCCATCTCAAGTCCGCATATGAGGTATGGAAATCTCTTTGTGATTACCATGAGGGTTCTAACACTATTAAAGAGGTTCGTCAAGATCTTTACAAAAAGAATACATGCGATTTGAGATGAAACGCGGTGAGTCGCTTTATTTCTTCTTTTCACGTTTCAATAAAATTCTTAGTACTCTTCGTTCTGTTGGAGTTAGCTTTGATGATGCTGCTAATGCTAGACAATTGCTTGGTGCTTTAGACATGTCTATTTGGGAGATGAAAGTTACATCCATTAGAGAATCTACTGTCATGAGTACACTTACCTTAGATGTTCTTTATTCCAAGTTGAAAACTCATGAATTAGATGTTCTTGCTAGAAAGAATGATCATAAATCAATTGCTTTGACATCTCAATCTAGCATATCTCATAATGGTGCTGCTTCAAGGTTTGCTCTATCTTTCTTGTCTTCACTAACCGATGAACAGATTGAGCAATTCCCAGAAGAAGACTTGTCACTACTCTCTTCTCGCTTTAACAAAGCTTTACAAAATGTGAGAATGAGAAAGAGAGGTGGTGGTGGCCCTCCAAGATGCTATGAGTGTGGTGATCTCAACCATATTCGTCCAAACTGTCCTAAACTTGCAGGTAAAGCATCAAGGGAGGAGAAGGACAACGACAGAAGAAAAGAGAAGAAGTTCTCTTCAAGTAATAGAAAGAAGAAGAGCTTCATCAACAGCAAAGTTGTCCACCGAGTTCTTTCCGCTCTTGAACAAGTCAATTTGAGCGATGTGGATTCAGGGAGCAGTGAGGACGATGCAACTCCAAGCAAGCATGAGTTGACGGGGTTGTGTCTCATGGCTAAAAGCAGCAACAGCTTTACAGAGGACGACCACGACAACGACTTCAATGAGGTAGATCCTTCTTACGATGAATTAGCTATTGCTGTTGCTCGACTTGGTAAATTGCTTGATAAACGTGACAAGAAAATTAAGAGACATGATTTTGTTGTTGAGTCATTGAATGCTGAAATTGTTAGACTTAAAACCTTGATTCCTGATGATGATGATTGCAAATCATGTGACTTAATTTACAATGAGCTTACTTTGCTTAGGAAAGAACATGTTACCTTGTTAGAGCAAATCAATGCTGAAAATGAGAAAAATGAGAAACTTGTTAAACATGCTAGTTGTTCTACCATTGATTTACATGATACAACTCCATGTTCTATATGCTCCATACTAGAATTGAAGTTGCATGATGCAAATGCTAGGGTTTCTCAAATGACAGAAGATTTGCTTACACATGAGGTTCTTTCATGCTCAACTTGTCGCAAGCAAAAAGGAAAAGTGGACGTTCCCTGTAATAATTGTTTAACTCTTTCTCGAAAAATTGATTACTTGGAAAAGTCATTAGAACGTTTCACTAAAGGAAAGAAAAACCTAAACATGATCTTGGATCAATCAAATGTCAGCACTCATAACAAAGGTTTAGGTTTTGATTCTTATGCTCATCATAAATCACATGCTCCCATTGTTGTCAAAACACTTGAAAGTGGAAAATTTGAAATTGTCAATGAGCCTAAGAAAACTGCCTTTAAATCTGTGGTCTTTTATCTTCTACTATGATGAATGCAAATGTTGCTTCTACTTCCAAAGCTAAACATAATGTTAAGTACACTTGCACTCATTGTGGTAGAGATGGACATTTAGTAGACTTTTGCTTTAGACTAGCTAAACAACAAAAGAGAGAAAGGTTTAATGCTAGGTCTAATTTCAGAAAGGCACACTCCACTTCTCATTATGTGCCTAGGGTGAAACAAACACCTTTTGATGCTAAAAACACGGAAAAGGCAAATCTGATTTTGTGCATAAGAATACTCGTGTTGTGCCCCTCTTGTTGTCGTCGGGTGTCTCAAGATCGATTCCTAAACATCTTATTTCTAACTTGATCTGAGACCTCGACACTTTCTCGCTTCTATGTAGGCTTCTCGCGAGGAGGGAGAACATGTGGCTAGTGAATTTCGGATGCTCACTTCATATGTTTAGTGATAAGATTTGGTTCTCCTTTACTCATGCATCTCGTGCTAAAAGTTTTATCTTACAAGATGCTTCTTCCACTTCTATTTTCGCAAAGGCACTAGTTCAAATGATGCAGGTACAAGTGCATATGTTCAGGGGAGAGTGTCTTTGTTCATAAAGATGATGATCTTTGTTGTGATGAGATAATTGGAGGTTTACATGAGAGACTCTTCCCACGTGCTTCACATCAACAAGCGGTTAAGTGAATTTTCGTGTATCTCCATGGTACTCAAGATTTTGGCATTTGGCTTTCTGCTTCCTCATGCATTAGTTTGAGATCTTTTTACGATGCTGATTTTGGAGGATGTAGAATTGATAGGAAGAGCACTTCTGGTTCATGTCACTTCTTGGGAAATTCTCTCATTGCATGGTCATCTAGAAAACAATCTTCTTTGCACAATCAATCACGAATCTGAATATGTGGTCTTTGCTAGTTGTTGTTCTCAAATTCTTTGGATAGTAGCTACACTTAAAGATTATGGGGTTAATTTGGATAGTGTTCCTCTTTTGTGTGATAACACTAGTGCAATTTGCATTGCTAAGAACCCCGTGCAACATTCTAGAACAAAACACATTGACATCGATTTCACTTTCTTAGAGATCATGTTGAAAAGGCAACATTGTGCTTCATCATGTGGATATCTTGAACATCAATTGGCAGACATTTTCACAAAACCTTTGTCTTCTTCTCGCTTTGCTTTTATTCGGGAGAACTTGGAATTGTTCATCCAATGGGATTGTTTTGAGGGAGTTTCTTTGCCAAGTTCTTTCACTTGATGAGCTCACTTTATCATATTTCTTTATATACTATATAATTGAGCTAATATATGATAATCTAAATTGTCTCACTTGAACTAAGAATGACATTGCGGAATTCCACGATCGATTGCCTATAGCTAAATACTCTGTGATATCTTACTCTTCTAGGCTTGATATTGAATCCTCTTGACAAATTTGGGCAATGAAGCAAGTGTGGTTTCAACTTTACTCTTTCATAAGACCTTTTAATCACTTTTGCATGTTTATGATCAAAGAAAAATGAAAAGAAAAGGGAATCAATAAAAAAGGGTTGTTAAAAGCAAAAGCCTCAAGTTATGAGCTTCAGGATGCTTTCCCTAAAAGATAAGATGTATGCTTCAAGCATGCCATTCCCTCAAAGTTAAGATGTATGCTTCAAGCATGCCACTCCTAGAAAATAAAAGAAGTATGCTTCAAGCATGCCACATGCGATTTATTGTTTAAAGATTAAATTGGTCCACTAGATTGGAGTTGAAACTACTTGCTCGACCTGATTTGTTATTTGCTTCAACTTTGAGCCTTTGTTTTTCTACTAAAGGTTTTGCTTAGTACTTGGCTATAGTTGACTGAATTGAGGTTGAGATACATGTCATTCCCTAACATGCTAAAATCACATCAAGATCATGTATTTTGCATATTATGTGATATATAAGGTTATATGATCGAATGAGCTCATCTTTTCAATCTTGGCACTCCCTTGTTTCTTCTTGTGAAATCATTGCTACAAGAAAAATTTTGAACAAATTCTCTCTTTTGTACTCTTGATGAATCCATTGTCAAAGGGGGAGAAATTTGGGAATCGTTGAAAAGTTTAAGAAAAAGGGGGAGAAGAAAAAGGGGGAGTTGTTTGAGAATTTTGGAAGAAGTTTGGAGAATTTTGAAATTTTTGGGCACATTGCACATTCACACACATTTTCCTTCTCAGGGGGAGATTTTGTTTTGCTTTTTGGTCAAAAGGGGAATTATGTGTTTTCTTACTTTGGTCTTTGATCCCTTGGATTTCAAAATCTTTTGTAAAGTGAATGCCAAATGTTCAATTCTAAGTGGTGTTGCCAATGTTTTCATCAAGGGGGAGATTGTGAAATCATGTGCTGAAAAATTGGCTTTGAACTGAAAAATTAACTTAGATTTGAATTTGCAAAATGTGTTTGTTCATGTGTTTTGACAATTTGACAAGAAGCGATAAGTTTCGCTTTGGCGCGGACCAAACTTAAAGAAAGCAAGAAGTTTCCATCTACGACGGACAAACTTTGTTGGTCCATCGTAAACATGTTTTGGCACTTTCCCATGTCGACGGACCAAGTTTTGGAGTGCATCGTGGACATGCTTTTGAGATTCTGAGCCGGACTCAATTTTCCAAGGAACGATAAGTTTTGCATGTACGTCGGACCAATTTCTTTGGTCGTAAGAACGGCTTTTTGAGAATTGATTTGCATGTACAACGGACCGATTTTCTTTGTCCGTTGTGAGCGTGTTTTTCCGTTTGGTTGGCTTCTTGGAGCGAAACTTTTCCTTATACAACGGACCAACTTTGTTTGTCCGTCGTGAATGCGTTTTAAGCTCAATTAGGGTTTTGAGCGATTTGGATTTGAATTTTGAATGTGAATTTGAAATTTGTAATGATTTCATGATGCTTCTTTTGAAGTGGACTTTATGCAATACTCATGTGAGTAGTTGCATGGAGTGACATTGAGTCAAGTCGTGGACTTGTGCTCGGATTTGTTTTGTGGTTTGTTCATGTGCGTGTATTGCTCGAAGACGAATGTGGTCGATGACGGGACCGGAACTAGGTTCATGGAGGAACTGAGGTTCGGGACTAGGTTCGGGAGGAACCGAGGTCTTGGTGGTCAAGGATGTCATGCGGGACGTTCGGGCTAAGAGAATGGTGCACATGAAGAATGGTTAGTCACGTGAGAATGGCGGGAGGTCATTCGCGTGCAAGGTGTTAGTCACGTGAGTATGGCGGTGGCCATACGCGTGCAAAGTGTTAGTCACGTGAGTATGGTAGGGTTGCCATACGCGTGCAAGAGTTGTACTCGGCCTGGTTGGGCCAAGTAGAGTTGAGTTGGATCACGGATTCCTTCTAGGAATAGGAATCGTATTCGTAACTCTTTGTGGGTTGGTGCTTTAAATAGGTGGGGGTCTCTGTTGAAAGGCACCAAGCGAGCTGAGCGCATCAAGCCTTGAGCTTGGTTTTAGGGTATGTACTCTATAGATGAGAGTATTTTAGACAAGAAATAAAGATCAATTCTTCCAAGATTTTTGCGTGCTCTGATAACCACGTCGCTACAGTATTATTTGTTTTGGTTCTTGTTTGCATGCTTGTTCTAGTTCTAGATTGGTTTTTGTTCTTCAAGTTTTATCTTGATTTGATCCATCAAAAACCTCTCTAGGGTATTGATATAGTGTTTCTCAAAGTCTAGTTGATCAATCTTTTGTCGTTCTTGTTTAATCTTGAAGTTTTGATTAGATTGATTCTCGTCAAGTTCTGGATCAGCAAGCTTGCGAAGCTTATAACTTTTGATCCGTATGTCAGATCGAGCTGATTCTTTTTGGGTTCGATTCGTATTGGAATCTAGTTTCTTGTGTCCAAATTTCAGATCGTTTCGACGGTTGGATCTCCGGGAATTCTCGTTTTACCAAACCTCTGTCATTCTGTTTTTGTCGAAAACGAGGCAATTATTTGGTTCTGTTTTGGGTGAACTTTTAATAGGTCAAGAATTTGGTTCTAGCTTCCGCACAATCATTCACCCCCCCTCTGATTGCTATATTCGTATACTTCGATCCTACAGTTAGTGTGCAATAACCGGGGAGGACCACTTGTATTGTTAGAAGTTTCCGAAAGACTTTGTTACGGGAACTCACCTTTGTGGTGTTTGATTGTATCTTGTGGGTAAAGTGCATAACCTCTGCAGAGTGTACAATCTATTCGAATAGCCGTGTCCGCGGTATTGGACATCGCTCGGGAATTACAGTCAAGGGTTAGATTTTCTCAAAAATAACTTGGATTTGAAAGGTTGGGTTGGATTAATAATGATGTTGATGGAAATGTGGATTAGGATGGGAAAGATGTTTATTAAACTCCTTGAAAAGTTAATTATGCTATACTTGTTTCTACTGCTTTCGAATCTACTTATAATATTTGTCAAATGTCGTTTCGCAAATATACCTTGAGCTATTCCTTTGTACCAAGCCATGCATATAGTATATTAGCTTGCATTCTGCATGACTTGCCGAGTACCAAGTACTCACCCTTGCCACAATACAACACCCAGTTGAAGAGGAGACGACACCGGCTTTGGAGGAGGAGCTCCAAGAGGAACCGTCTACTTAGGGAAGCGAGCCCGGTCAGGTTACTGTGGTATACTAGATGGCGCCACGAAGTTATTTGATTTTCATTGCTACTATTTCTCTCTTAATAAGTTTCGCCCTGCGAGGCGTACATTTGTGACTTGACCATAAGGTCGAGTAACCAGTTTGGTATCTAAATAAAAGTACTTTATTAGTATCGAGTGGTATGATTGTGATATTTACCGATGTTAAGACTGTGTGCACTAGCGTGTTCCTGGACTAGTGCTGAATACACAGAGGGTCCGGATTTGCAAATTCGGGGTCCCGACAGAGGTGGTATCGAGCCATCTTGACCGTGAGGCTCAACCCTAAGCTAGAATGGTCGTAGTGAGGATAAAACCTATTTTCTAAAGCTAAAAATTTGTCAAGATAAGAAATGACATCTCGACTTACCCCCTTCTCTCTTTCCTTGTCTCTTGCTGAATATTCCCTTACCTTGTCACGATTTAAAATTTCGAGTTCTTACGTGAGCACTCTTGTGACAGATGGAGGGAGAGTTCAACTACGTCGATCTGGAGGTTGTTCACGCGCGGAACTTTGGCATATGCTTGGACTCTCGGAGATTTTGAGAAGCCGCAATACCAAGTGGAAGTGATCGGACAAGCGAGGATTGATCAAGGCTTGTGACGTGAAGATTGAGGTACCGCTAGGAAGAAGGGCCAGGCAATCGCCCGATACACCGTGACCTTTGCCAGGAGGTCTACAATGCAGATGGGTATCCAAGAAGTATCACGACGAGCAATGCGACGCGTTACGCATCTACGCCAGAGAGTTGGAGAGCACGGTGTTCCGTTATCACCGTAGCGACAATAACCTTCTTGACCGAAGACGGTTCGGGATGAGGATGCCATGGTTACACAGCTTAGCACGACTTGTTGTCGCCAGGAGGATGTAATCGATGATACAAGCAAAGAGCTACGTAAGGCCCGCAAGGAGATCACGGCAGAGAAGAAACGAGATGGCGGGAAGCTCAAGAGTATGTGTCACACCTTCTGCGAAGGATTGACGAGTTGGAGATGGCTTTATACGGACCGTAACGAGCAGGCGATTGAGCTACACGAGCCGATCCGGAGGAGTCAGATCTCGATGAGGACA
Source organism: Rhipidocladum racemiflorum (assembly GCA_036346355.1). Taxonomy (NCBI): domain Eukaryota; kingdom Viridiplantae; phylum Streptophyta; class Magnoliopsida; order Poales; family Poaceae; genus Rhipidocladum; species Rhipidocladum racemiflorum. Next base: position 38,476,544 of record CM070577.1, on the reverse strand, counting down.
CTTTGCTTCTTCGACTACCACAGATGACACGATTCTTTGGACATGGTAATCGTTTCGCACCTATGCCGCAGCATCCGTACCCAGGCCGTGGAGGTTTTCTCGATGAGTGAGCATAGGTTCTATAGTGAGACTCCTTCGCCGAGTCACGTCATAGAATAAAGAGTCACCCTTTAGGCGTTAGACTCCAGTGTTAGTTCGATTTGGATTTTCATTGTTTGCTGAGTGTGCAGTATGTGTTGCAAGGCCCTTAGGCATTGTAAGCAACCATACCAAGTTATTAATATCAATAATAAAGTCGGACCTTAGAGTTACACCTTTCGCCCCGCATAAGTTCCATATTACTTGTCTATTCTTGTTTCCCCCTCATCTCTAAAACTTAGAGCAAATCGACAGATGGTGAACACCCGCGGAAACTTTGGAAGCAATGGAAGTGGTACTCGCCCAGCAGAAAACCCCAATGATGGAGCACCAGCACCGCCAGTTGATATGCAGAATTTTGGAGCATTTCTTGCTGCTCAGACTCAGTGGATGCATGCTATGATGCAACAAATGCAACACGTCATTGCTCAGGCCACAGCTAATCAAGTCAATCAGGGACAACGCCAGAATACAAGACTGTCAGAGTTCATGAGGACTCATCCACCCACTTTCTCTGGGAATGCCAATCCATTAGAGGCCGATGACTGGTTAAGGTCAATTGAGAGGAAGCTACACATAGCTCAATGCATAGGAAATGAGAAGGTACTCTACGCTTCTCATCAGTAGGAAGGAACAGCCGCCAAATGGTGGGAGAACTTCTGTGCCACGCAAGAGAACCCTCAAGATATCACTTGGGAAGAGTTCACAGCTGCATTCCGTCAGTATCACGTGCCAGAAGGAATCATGGACCTTAAGAAGGAGGAGTTCAGAGCACTGAAGCAAGGTAATCAGCCAGTGGCCGACTACCTGAACAAGTTCACACAGCTAGCATGCTACGCACCTGAGGATGTAGCAACAGATAAAGCCAGACAGTCTCGCTTCATGAAGGGACTTAACTCAGGACTACAAGTGGGATTGATCACCCACACCTTCCCAGATTTCCAAGAGTTAGTGAATAAGGCGCTTATTCTTGAGGACAAGCGCAAGGAACTGGATGAAAACAGGAAGCGCAGAATGCAACAGCAGGGATCACGCCAGAGCATAGCGGCGTCACGAGAGTTGCACCAAATCAATTTTTCGATTCCAGCCACGAGAATGCTACAAGGACACCGTCACCGGCACCAAGACCCGTCAATCGTAACTACTGACCCCACTTCGCTAGAAACGCCGCTTGTAGGCAACAAAGAAGGAGCAGTGAGACGCCTGCTACAACTGCAACGAGCCGTGACATTTGCCAACATTGTCCAAAGAAGACAGCGAGAGTGACCCGATTCGCTTCAATCTAGGAACCACCCAGCTAGGGCGCCCGGCACCAGAGCCACATCCTGCATCGTGGTGAGAGGCCGAGTCAACCATGTCACCGCAGATGCACCGCGAATGCTACGGACGTCGTCTTGGGTAAGTTACTTGTTAACTCGATACACCTTGATTTTGTTTGACTCTGGAGCTTACGATTCGTTTGTTTAGCAAGGCTTTGCTGCTAGAAACGATTTAGGGATTGCAAGACTTAAGTGCATGCTTTTAGTTCAAACCCCTGGTTCCGAACTCCGAGCGAAAGTAGGATGTTCCGGGTGAGAATACTAATAGATGGAATAGAGTTCCTAGCGAACCTTATAATTTTGGAGACCCGGACCTTAGGCGTTATTTTGGGAATGGGTGGTTATGCAAGCACAAGGCCGTATTGGATTGTGGACGAAGGACTATCTCAGTCGAGAGCCCGTGTGGAAAGAAAGTGGAATTTCAAGCTACTGCCGTTAGAGAAGGACAGTTGATGGTTAACAATACCAAGGCAATCAGCATAGAGGATGTCTCAAGAGTGAATGAGTACCCGGATGTTTTTCCCGAAGATCTACAGTATGCCGCGACAGGGGACATAGAGTTTGTGATAGAGCTTGTACAGTGCAGCGCCCGATAGCAAAGATACCTTATCGGATGTCCACCGAAGAGTTGGTAGAGATGAAGAAAGCAAATAGAGGAGTTAATGGAGAAAGGATTTATCGGATCGAGTTAGTCACGTGGGGAGCACCGCTTTGTTTGTCAAGAAGAAGGGCGGGAGTTTCGGGATGTGCATCGACTACAGTGCACTCAATGAAGTCACCGTGAAGAATAAGTATCCGCTACCCAGGATCGATGATTTGTTCGATCAGGTGAGGAGGCGGAGTTTTCTCCAAGATTGATCTTAGATCGGGATACCATCGATTGAAGATCCGATCGTAAGATATCCGAAGATCGCATTCTCGTCAAGATATGGACATTACAAGTTTCTGATTATGTCCTTTGGACTAACGAATGCGCCAAAGATATTTCATGAATATGATGAATAAGGTGTTCATGGAATATTTGGACAAGTTTGTTGTCGTGTTCATAGATGATATCCTAATCTACTCCAAGACAGGAGGATGAACATGCCGAACACTTGAGGCGAGTTTTGGAAAAGGCGAGGGAACAGCAACTCTTCGCCAAGTTCGGTAAGTGTGATTTTTGGAAGGACAAGGTGGAGTTTCTTGGACATGTAATGACCATGAAGGAGTCGCCGTAGATCCAAGCAAAGTAGAAGGCGTGTTACATTGGGAGCGTACCAAGACCGTGACCAGGATCCGGAGTTTCCTTGGAATGGCAGGTTACTACCGCCGTTTCATTGAAGGCTTTTCGACAATTGCGAAACCTCTTACGCAATTCTTTGAAAAGGAGAAGAAGTTTGCATGGACGTCGAGAATGTGAGAAAGGATTTCAGAGCTGAAAAAGCGATTGACCTCGGACCGGTGTTAGTTCTCTAGGATGTTGCTCAAAGCTTTGATATTTATTGTGACGCATCGCGCCAAGGACTTGGATGTGTCTTTGTCTGAGAATGGAAAGGTCGCTAAACTTATGCATCAAGGCGATTGAGGCCGCATGAGGAGAATTATCCGACGCATGACCTAGAGTTAGGCTGCCGTAGTGCATGCCTTGAAGATATGGCGTCACTATCGATCGAGAGCAGATGTGAAGTGTATCACGGATCATAAGAGCCTTAAATACATATTCACCCGATCGGATCTGAATATGAGGCGAGAGGAGATGGTTAGAGTTGATCAAGGACTATAATGTTGGAATCCATTACCATCCGGGAAGGCCAACGTAGTTCTGCCGATGCCTTGAGTCGAAAAGCCATACCGTGAGTATGTTGCTAGCCACAAGTCGAGAATGAGTTATGTGAGGATTTTGAGAGAATGAAGATTGAGGTGGTACCTAGCGGATTCTTGGCGCATTGGAAGTGAAGCCTACCCTAGAGGACCAGATCCGGAAGGGCGAAGGATGATGACAAGATCCGCGAGGATTAAGTCCATCAAGGAGGAAGGCAAAGCGAGAGGACTTGAGGTTGGATGAGCAAGGCACGTTATGGATGAAGGATCGCATTTGTGTGCCGAACAAAAAGGAGCTAAGGCGATCGATTTTGGAAGAAGCCCATGACTCCAAGTACTCAATTCATCTGAGCGCCAAAATGTATCGGGATTTGAAGGAAAGATTCGGTGGCCGAGCATGAGCGTGAAGTTGCCGAGCATGTTGCATTGTTCGGCGTGTGCCGGAGAGTCAAGGCAATGCATCGAGACCAGCGAGGATTGCTACAGTACCGAAAATACCGAGTGGAAGTGGGAGGAAATCGGAATGGATTTCATTACCGGTTTGCCTAAGACGCAAAGGAGGTTATGACTCCATATGGGTTATAGTGGATCGCTTGACCAAAGTAGCCCATTTTATCCTGTGAAGACCACTTACTCGGGAGATAAGTTAGCGAGTTGTACATGATCGGGATCGTCTGTTTGCACGGAGTGCCAAAGAGGATTGTATCGGACAGGTACCCAATTTACCTCAAGGTTTTGGAATAAGTTGCATGAAGCCATGGGAACCCGTTTAAACTTCAAGATCTGACTTATCATCCACAGACGGATGGACAGGCCAGAAAGAGTCAACCAGGTCTGGAGGATATGTTAAGAGCATGTGCATTGGCTTATGCTACCTCTTGGGATAAGAGTTTGCCGTATGCCGAGTTCGATTACAACAATAGTTACCAAGCTAGTTCTGAGATGTCACCTTTGAGGCCTTTGTATGGTCGACCTGTCGGACGCCATTGAATTGGAATGAGACCGTGGCGCCGTGTCTTGAACTGATATTCTTCAAGAGGTGAAGAAGCGAGGTTGCCGTGATCGAGGAAAGGTTGAAGATAGCCCAATCACGACCAAGAGTTATCTTGACAACCGTCGCCGAGACTTGAGTTTTGAACCGAAGACTTTGTATACCTCAATTACGCCTCTCGGGGAGTTAAGAGGTTCCATGCCAAAGGGAAACTCGCACCCGTTATGTTGGACCATTTAAGATTTTGAGTCGCAGAGGCGAAGTTGCTTATCACCGGAGTTGCCCACGATCGTTAAGCGAGTACATGACGTATTCCATGTGTCCCGATTGAAGAAGTGTCTCCGAGTACCGAGGAACAGACACCGCTAGAGTCAATTGAGTTGCAAGAAGATTTGACTTGCAAGGAGCATCCGTAAAGATTTTGTACACTATGGATCGAGAGACCGGAAATAAGTCAACCCGTTTACAGAGAGTACAGTGGAGCAACCACACGGAGAGTGAAGCAACTTGGGAACGCGAAGAGGATTTGAGGAAAGAGTTTCCAAACCTATTCCTTTAGTAAGCCCCTGAATCTAGGGACGAGATTCTATTAAGAGGAGGTTTGTAACACCCCAAAATTTTGCTTTTCTTAAATTCATGTGTGATTTGGCACTTTGGTGAATTTTGGAATTTTTCTGAATTTATTTGGATTTATTTGGAATTTATTGGAATTTATTCCATTTTAAAATAATTAAAGAATTTAATTTTGCAAATAAAATTTTGTTGGAAATATTTTATTTGAGTCCCAAATACCTAAAATATTTTCGAATTTTTAGAATTTTTCTGAGTATTTTGCTATTTTTAATGAATTAAATGAATTCTTGGAAATTATTTTAATTATTAAATCATTTGGAAAATCAAACCGAAGTCGATTCTGGATTCATCCGATCGAGCCCGAGTCGACTCGAGTTCGAGTCCGACCGAGCCCGACCGCGCCGTGGTCAAGCCAAACCGCTCATTTGGAACCCTAACTGCGTGGCCGTTGGATCTCGATCCAATGGCCACGATGGAGCCACGCCAGAGCAGAGCCCGGCCAGAGCCCGGCTCGCCCAAGTCCGACCCGGACCCAAACTCGCGCACCGTTGGATCTCGATCCAACGGCTGTGTGCGTGCCACGTCACCCAACCCGTGTCGCCGCCGGACTCCGCCGCCGCAACGGAGAGGACCTCGGATTCCGCGCGTTTCACGGACGCCGAGGGCCCTATTTATTGCACCACCACCCGTGTCGGGATCGCCGCTTCATTGCGCACCCGTAGCCCTAGACAACGTCGCCTGAGCCGCCGCCGTTGAGCCGCAATCGCTCGCCGGAGTTGCCTCTTCCCTCCGCCGTGGTTCTTTGCCGATTGCGGCCATCTCCGTCGTCCTCACTTGCCCGTTGAGGTCGGATCTGAGCAAGGAGACCAAGCCGCGTCGGAAGGGACCTCTCACATCGCCGGAGCACGCTCGAAGTGCCGTTGCCGTGGTCGTCGTCCCCAACTCCGACAAGCCAGCGCCGCCGTGAGCCATCGACGGACTTCAAGCTCCCTCAGCCGTCGGATCTTCATCCAAGGGCCCAGATTGTGCCACGTCATCTCACGGTGAGATTTCGTCCAAAATCCCGAGATCCAATCTCGGCCGTTGGATCTAGATCCAACGGTCCCGAGATCAACCGCGTTCACCCCAAACGCGTGAGTCCAGATCAATGCGGGCCGTTGATTTTCAAATCAGCGGTCGAGATCTAGCCACGCGGTCCGAAGGTCGACCGTCGCGATCGATCTGCCCACGCGGCGTGTGGCACGCCGACACGAGGCTCGTATGTCACGGCGGCCAAAGCGCACCATGATGTCACGCCGGCGTCATGGCGGGCCGCATGTCACGGCCGTATCCCGAGCGCCGACGTCGGCAAGAATGACGTCCACAGTCCCACTGCCGGCGTAAGTGAGCCCCGTGACGTCGGCCGATGGCGTCACCCGAGGGGACCCACTGTCGATGACACAAGGAGCCGTGGGCCGAGTCCACGGTAGACCCGAGCCGGCGTGGATCAAGTCCATGGACCGGTGGCGTCGATAACCAATCAGCGGTTGCCACGTGTCCAGGTGACGCAATAATTAATTTCCGAAAGGAAAATGATTTATTAATTCGAAATAATGATTTGATTTTGTTTCAAACTTCAAACGCTTATAACTTTTGCGTTTCAACTCCGATTTGAGTGATTCAAATTTCTAAATTTGTATAAAATTGAGATCTACCTAAATATAAATTTTATTTAATTTTTGGACTAAAGTTTTTCTCTGTAAAATTATTTAATTGATTATTTAAACTTTAAATAATCATAACTTTTATGCGTTTAACTCCAAATTTGACGATTCCAGTTTCTAAAAATTCATAAAATTATGTTCTCTCTGTTTTTGGATTTTATTTGGATGTTTGGACACTTTTTGCCTATTGTTTATTCGTGTATTTGCTATTTGCACGCTTTACGAGTAGACGTTGAAGTCTTGGGAAGGATTTGAAGGAGAAGTATTGACTCAGGATCCAACTCAAGACCAAGAACAAGTACTTTTTGAAGGCAAGTTGTGCTTTGACCATGTTGATCCTATTTCGAAATCTATTTTGATTTAACCTATTGCATGCTAGTTCAATTAGAAAAATACTTTATTTAAATATGGGGTTAGATAAATACCAATTTCTTTGTATGACACCTTGATTACTTAAGTATGTGCCATGACCCCTTGTCACCCTAGTTGTGGTTTACTAGTTGGACATTATTAACTTGCCAACATGGGTTTTAGACCGTTGTAGTAAAGCTGCTTAGACACCTTTCGTGCTCATGACATGATTTTGGACAAACAAATGTTAATATTGACTTAATGATATATTGAACCTGTTTTGGAAAGGTATCATGTGATGTTGATGGCACGTGGTGCATGGTAATCAAGCGGGGTTTGATAAATAGTTTTTCGGCCAGGGGCATGTGGCAAGAATAATCAGTGGGCGGTTGTGGCAGGGATGTTGATTTGGTTCTTGGGTAGTCTTGCCCTGGTCACCCTAAGGACTTCACCTTGCAAGCCTTTGAACTGGGTCTAACGTGCAACCACATGTCCGTAATGGGACGGACCTAGTTAACTAAGTTGCTAATAACGGCACTGTGGGACCTCGGAGGTCAACTACACCCTTTGTGTAAGTTATGCAGGGAGCGTCTGGGGCCGAGGCCAGGTACCCATCTAACGGTTGATTGGCCTAAACTTCGCCTTAGCTAAGGGAAGGGTTAGTGTGCAATAGCAGGGAGGACCACTTGTATTGTTAGAAGTTTCCGAAAGACTTTGTTCACTGAACTCACCTTTGTGGTGTTTGATTGTATCTTGTGGGTAAAGTGCATAACCTCTGCAGAGTGTACAATCTATTCGAATAGCCGTGTCCGCGGTATTGGACATCGCTCGGGAATTACAGTCAAGGGTTAGATTTTCTCAAAAATAACTTGGATTTGAAAGGTTGGGTTGGATTAATAATGATGTTGATGGAAATGTGGATTAGGATGGGAAAGATGTTTATTAAACTCCTTGAAAAGTTAATTATGCTATACTTGTTTCTACTGCTTTCGAATCTACTTATAATATTTGTCAAATGCTGTTTACTGCAAATATACCTTGAGCTATTCCTTTGTACCAAGCCATGCATATAGTATATTAGCTTGCATTCTGTGCATGACTTGCTGAGTACCAAGTACTCACCCTTGCCACAATACAACACCAGTTGAAGAGGAGACGACACCAGCTTTGGAGGAGGAGCTCCAAGAGGAACCGTCTACTTAGGGAAGTGTCGGTGTTTCGTGCACCAGCAATACGAATTTATGGTCGGATGGGGTCGCGCGCTCCCTGTCCCCGAATGGTCGACTTAAGGAGTCAGACGATGTATACTGGTTCGGGCTGAATGTCCCTACTCCAGTTCGTTCGGTGTGGATGTATTGATCTTTGGGCGATGAACAAGGGGTGTACAAGCGGCGAAGTCGGCTGTCCGATCCCCTTCGTGCTTTGGCTAGGGAGTCGTGGCTTCTTAGAGGGCCTTTTTCTCTGTTTTCCCCCCTCCCTCTCGGGCCCCGCCTCTCCTTATATAGACGGAGGAGGCAGGTTACACGGGTGTTTGGGAAATCCACTAGAAAGGGGGGCGTGCGTGTCTCGGAGTCTGGCTCCTGTCTTTTCCGACCGTCCCCTGCCCGTCCCGAGGCAAGGTTGGTGGCTCTGCGATGTGTGGTCTTGCGTGATGATGTCTGGATGACGCCTCGCGTGGTGCTCCTGTCTGCCTCGGCGGCTTTAATGGCGCTTGACTTCACCTTGGCCTCGGGAGCGGGCGCACTCCTCTGCGGTGTGCCAGGTGATGGGACGGGGGCTTGACTCCTTCGGTGGCTCTTCTGATAGTCTTGGGAAGGGGCCGCCTACCCTGTCTGCACGGACGCCAGGAATGCTGCGCCTGAGGCGGCCGTCGACACGGCGTGGGCCATCTTTGGCCCGTCTTGCAGTGGAGCTTGAGCTTCAATATTAGGCGGTCGGAGCCCGCCGACCGCCCGGAACCGGAGTCCGCCGACCGTCCAGGGTCGGCCCTGCACAGGTCGGGGCTCGCTCCCCGCGGCCCAAGTACCTTTCGGCGGTGCTGGGCCTTCGCCGTGGTTGGTCAGCCCGTTCGCGCTTCCGGGCTGATGGGGGTACCCATGGCATGGGTACTCGTCAGTAGCCCCCGAGCCCCTGAGCGGGTCGGAGAGCCGCTCGGGGGTTTAACTTGGCGGTGGTAGCTGCCGGCCCGGAGGTCGGCGACGCTAGGTCGGCGTGACTGCCTGGGAGCCGCGCCAGCCTAGAAAGGGCCCGGTCTTGTGCGCTGGCCCCAGCCCCGAGCGGTCGGAGAGCCGGCCGGGGTTTAGCTCAGCGATGTGTAGCCGTCGCCCCGGAGGTTGGCGGCGCCTAGGTCAGCCTTGGCCTGGGGAGCCGCGCCAGCCTAGAAAGAGCAGTCTTGTGGCGCACCAGGTGTAACCAGAGCCCCGGCGGTCGGAGAACCGCTCGGGGGGTTTAACTTGGCGGTGGTAGCTGCCGGCCCGGAGGTCGGCGACGCTAGGACGGCGTGACTGCCTGGGAGTCGCGCCAGCCTAGAAAGGGCCCGGGTGCGCGAGTGCACCGGTGGAGTGTAACCAGAGCCCGGCGGTCGGAGCCGGTCGGGGTTTAGTGATCGGACCCTGGCAAGCCACGCCCGTTAAATGGGTTTTTTCGAGTCGGGTGAGCGAACGCCGCGTTTGCCTTCGTCGGCTTGAGCGTCGTGCTCGTCGCGAGCTACTATCGGGTAATCCGAGTGGAACCTTGGCGATCTCCTCGAGGGGATCGTTTCCAGCGGACATAGCTCGGCGTGGGCGTCAGGCCGGCAGGCGTTCCATAAAAACCTTTCCTTACTCGTCCGCATCAGACGCTTGGTCGTCCGCCGACCGGGCGCGGTGCCGCCACTCATCGATGAGCTCGCGGAGAGTGTGAGGTATGGTCTCGGGCCGGGCCACAATGATTGGGTCGTCGCCGACCCTAACTAGGGCCTCTGGGGCTCACTGCGACCCGCCCCTCGCTCTCTCTCTTTTTTTACGTGTCGGGGCGGCTTTCATTCCAGCTGGCTGGATTCGGCCTTCGTAACCCTCAGCACGGTGCCGGGCCTCGGGCGCGAGCCCGCAGGCCGCTTGCTTTCCCCGAGGGCGGCCCAAGATGGCCGTTTTCATACCTTTCTTGGCGTGGGCGCCCGGCCGATGTAGCCGGCGAGTGCGGTCTTTGCGTGGCGTCTTGCGCGAGGCGTTCGCTCTGTCGGAGCAGTTAATGCCTAGTGGGATTCAAAATGGGCTGCGTCACGTTACCGGGCGAGGTGACAGGCTGACGGTTCGGCGATCGGCTTGGCTTGCGCGAGGAGGCGCGGCCATGAGGCCCGCCTGCTTCCCGCCAGCGCCTATGAAGGAAGGGAGGCGGCGTGGGGAGCAAAACCTTCCGCTCGTGCCTTCGCAAAAGGAAAGAGAGAAAGCGCAAGGAGAAAAGAGCTTCTGCCCGTCGCGCCGTCCCCGCTTCCCCACGCACTTTCGAGGATGTCGCCGACCCGCTTGCCAGCGCGGCCAGTCGCTACCTCGGCTTGGAGAGGAAGGAGCTCCTTCCTCCGCGGCCTCGATCCGGTGGCCGGGTGCACTGGCTGGGACCGAGGTCCCGATTGGAAAGGCAGCGAGATAGTCTCATTGGCGGCCTTCTACTGGCGGGGTTTCGGCCTCCACTCCACCCGTTCGTTCGGGCTGCTTCACTACTACGGGGAAGTTCACCACGAATCGAATGGAGTCCTCCACATTGCGGTCTTCATGACGCTGTGCGAGGCTTTTCCGGGGATCGAACCCCACTAGGGACTCTGGCGCCACTTCTTCTTCGCGAGGCCGCCGTCGGGTGCCGCCGACCTTCTTGGCGCTCTGGCGATCCAACTGCGCCCCCGCCGCAAGTCGCTTTACACCGATGTAAAGCTGCCGACGTCCAACCGGGGGTGGCATAGCGAGTGGTTCTATGTCCGGAACATCGACAACAGTGCCCCGGCCTTCAGTGGGAATCTACCGACGCCGCATCCTCGCTGGACCTGGGGTCCCGACACGAGGGACCGGGCGAAGGTGGATGAGATTCTCGAAAAGCTCGCAGACCTGAAGCGGCGGGGTCTGACGGGCAAGGTGGTCCTCCGTACGTTCGTGGAGAGGCGCATTCAACCCCTCAAGGATCGGGCGCATCCCATGTTCGAGTACACAGGGCCGACCGACCCTGCGAGGTCGTCAGAGCGGGAGCTTCCTGCGTCGGAGGTCCTCGCACGTGTGGCCGCAGTTTCCATTGAGGGAGAATCTGAGCGGCGGGCGCGGTGCTGCGCCGTTCGGCGCGAATCCATGAAGCAGTACGCGTCGATGGCTCTTGTTTGCTTTTGCTTTGCTCTGCTCCTTCGCCCCCTTACCGGCGTGTTCGTGCGAGGGCTCGGTGGCTTTGATCTCCGCCCCTTGCTTCGGGAAAAGAGGCGAGAGCGGCCGCGCACTAAAAGCGGGCGGCGTGGACGCCGCCCTCTGGCGAAGAAGGAGGCGACGAGGATCGAAAGAGGAAAGAAGCGCGCGGGCGTCCGATCGCGCGTGGCGAGGAAGGTCTCGACGAGACTCAGAGTGACGGCGACGAAGAGCCGTCGTCGAGCGAGGAAGCGGTTGGCGGAGGCGACTCGGCGAGCTGCGACGCGGGTTCGGCCAGCGGGGCGGCGACCGTGGTTCCTCGAAGAAACCTCGAGCGCAGGTACATCCCGAAGATGCGCAGACCCCTCACGCCCCCTCGTGGGGCCCGGCAAAAAGACACGCCCAGTGCGGTTGTTCGCTCCTCTCGGTAGGTGACTTTACGTGCTCCCGCTTGGTCCTCTCTGGTGCTTTTTCCTTCAGTAACTCCTGATCGGTATTGTGTGCAGGGGCATACCTGGAGAGCGCTGAGTCCTACCTCGGCGGTGAGGAGTCGCACCCATCCTGGTCCCATCGGGCGTCTTGGCGGCGGTTGTTAGGAGCGGGGCTTCTTGGATCGCTCCCGTGGGTGGTCTGTCGCGAGGACGCCGCCGGAGGATCTGCGCAGGAGCACTACCGGTTGCGGCAATGCGCAGAAGAAGCTTTCAGCCGGGCGTGCTTCCGCCCGTCTGCGTTATGCAGTGAGGCGGTGCAGTCCCGCCGCCACCGGGGCCAGGACCGCCACCGTCCGCGGCATCGACGGAGACGCCGCCATTCTTGCCTTTCCCGCACCGGCCGTGAAGTCGGCGCGACTCTACCGCCCGAGAGGTAGTGGAATCTGCGGCGTTCGCGACACCGTCGAGCGAAGTTCTGCCGCCCCGCCGCTACCGCCCGCTTCGGCGGTCCAAGTGTTGCGGGAGGGCGCGCAACCGGCTGCCGCAGACGCAGTGACGGGAAGTCGAGACAGGCGGCTGCCGACCGCCATCTTTATCTTGGCCCGCCGACCGGCCGGGGCCGCGTTCGTTACGGGCAGCAGGCGAGCAGCGGATTGGAATGCTTTGGAGGAGGAGATGGAGAGGGTCCACGCCGACCTCACTCGCCGCTGACGCCGCGTCGAGCGAGAAGTCCATTGCTCAGAGTCCCGCTTGGTCGGATCGGTAAGTCGGCGGGGTTTTGTCTTTTGTGCATCTTTTGGCCGGAAAACGAGGTGGCCGGGCAGAATTTGCAGCGCTTGACATCCGAGGCGGTAGACAAGTCGATGTTCCTCCGGCGTTTACCTGGCCGGGAGTGCTATAGGGGAGAGGCTGCTCGACGCCCGAGGGCGCTTTGTCGCCGAGCAAGGGAGGCCGCCGCGTGGTCGGCCAGTGGGGAAGTCAGAAGCCTTGCGGGAGGCTCAGCGACTTGCGGAGTCCCTGACCGCCGAGGGAGAGCAGGCCAGGTCATCCCTGGCGGATGCTGAAGCAGCCAAGGCTTCTGCGGTCCGCGCAGAACGGGCCGCTCGGGCGGAGGCCACCCGCCTCCGAGAGGAAAACGAGTCGGCCCGCAGGGAGGCCGACCGGCTTCGCGGCGAGCGGGATCTTGCTCGGGGGGAGCTCGCGACGGCGAGGGAGCTTGCCGCTCGTGCCGCTTCCGATCGAGAGGCGCTTGCCAAGGTCGAGGAGGAACTTCGTGCCAAAGAAGCTTCCGTGGCTGGTGAGTTGTTCAATCCCTCGGGAGCCACTGCGACGGGCGTCTTCTGACACTGTTTTTGTTCCTGCATGCCTGCAAAAAAGCCTTAGCGACGCGCTGGAGTCGCGAAGGGTGGCGGTGGAGAAGCAGGATGCGGCGGTCGAGTCACGTGACTCGGCCCTTGTGGACAAGCGGGTGGCGGAGAGGGACGCGGCCGAAACGACGGCCGAGCTGACGGTCCTCCGCATGGGCGTCGGGCTCACGACGGGCCTGTTTGGACTTACTCCAGGCCCCAGCGCCATCCCCACCGTACTCGGATGGGTCCCCAAGCGCGTTGAGGCGTCGGTGCGGGAAGCGGCGGTGCTTGGCGCTTCCTCGGCCCTGGTCAACACCGTCTCTTATTACGACGGTGTCGACCTTGAGGCGGTCGGGAGCGGTGTTGCTGCTGACCGAAGTGATGAGGAAATCGACGCATTCATGGCCCGGGTCGACCCGTGCGCCCAAGAGATTGCCCGCCGGATCTCGCCGCGAGAAATCCTCCGTCGGACGGAGGGAGATGATTAGTTTCCTTCTCTTCTTTTTCTTTGTAGTGCATGTAATGAACGTGATCGCCCCAATCGGGCCCGACGTGTCGGGCTGCTTTCGAGTTCTTTTTTGCCCGTCTACCTCGTGCTTCCTCTGTGGTTTGGGCAATCTTACGACCATAGCTATAGGGCCCGCAGGGGTGCCCTGAGAGCGTAGGCGTTGCCCCAACTCAGTCTGAAGAAATCACGGGATAGGACAAGCTACCTAGAACGCTCGCTTCGCGGAGGAGAGGTGTCTGGGTCGGACCGTCTCCTTCGCGAAGGCTCCGCTTGGTCGGCTAGAATGTTGCCCTGAGTGGGGGTGCTTCGACCGTCCCTAGCGTCTCTTGCTCGGAGGGCTTGTTTTCCCCCTACAGAGTGTCACTTCGAAACCGTAGCCGCGGGGGCGTAGGCCGTAGTACCTTGGACCGGGGGAAATAGCCGCGAGGTGGATAGCTTGGTCGGTTGGAGTACGGCTCAGGGTAACGACTTGTGCGCTTTTTAACGACGACCGGGGTCGGTCTATGCTGACTGATCAAGTTGCCTTCCGCTTGGGCAACCTCTTTTTTGCGAAATGCTACTCGGGAGCCGTGGCCGCTGGGGCTTAAACTGTAGCATTTGGTTCGAGGAGGTTGCCTCGAGGGAGTTTGTTTGATCAGTCGACTTGCCGACCTAAATCGAAAAAGGCTCCATCCGACCGGCGCTTGGCCCTTCGCTCAAGTAGCCTCCCTTTTTGCGCAAAGTGCTACTTCGAAACCGTAGCCGCGGGGGCGTGGGCTGTAGCATTTTGGTTTTGAAGAGGTTACTATGAGGGGGGAAGCTCGGTCGGAGCGGTTACCGAACATCGATCTAGGTCAATGACCCCTGGGCTCATAATGCAGCCCCCGAGTGGTGCGTGGGGACTGAGGGGTGCAGTCGCCATGCACCGCTTCGGTTTTACAAGTTTTTTTGAAAGGGATTTATGTTTTCCTTTAGAGATAAGGGCGGATTAACTCGCCTTGGGGGTCACGCCGTCTTTGGAACTGGGACGCTTCGGCTTCCGCTCCGCTGCGCGTTCTTGAGGCGCTTCGTCTTCCGTGCGTCCCACACTGTAGGTTATAAAAGGAGAGAACGCCGGTGCGTTCGCTATTCTGCCAAAGCTTCCACAATACTTCCTTCGCGCGCCATGGCGGACCGTCATGCTCAGCTCCACGAGGAAGTAGGCGCTCATCAGGCTTGGCTGCAGGAGGTGACGGAGGCCGAGGCTGAGGCTGTTCGCGAGGACGTACGGCGAGTTGGCGTCCTTGTCGTGGGCGTTCCTCGGCTGCGGGAAGTGAGGGCGCCGCTGGTGCAGGCGCTGGTTGAGAGGCGCCGCGCGTTGTCCGGCTGGCGGGGCGCACACCAAGACAACGGCGGGCGGTTTGTTCTTGGTTGGGGTGATGCGCCTCCGTGAATGAATAAAGTGTTTCTTTTGCTCTCTGCTCCCTTCTCTTCTTCTTTTTTTTTCTTCCTCGAGGATTTTCCACTTTTGCGATCGCCCACATCCGTAGTCTGTTGGGACCGCAACGGGTTCGGCACAGACTGCGCTTGTCACCGGAATGGGTTGGTCCGACCAACTGTAGGTCGGCTATTCGTAGTCTTTGACATGGGTAGAGTACTATTTTGGGACCTATGCTTTCGGGGCGGAGGTCATAGTACTTGTGGTAGATCAAGGGCGAGAGAGAGAGAGAGAGCACTCGGTCGATCTTTCGACAGTTGCGACTTCTTTTGTTTGGAAACTTATCGCGCGGTACAGAGAAGGGGCAGGCTGATTAGGGATAGAACCTTCTCAACTTCTCTATATTCCACGCGTTTGTAAGGAGATTTCCTTCGGTGTCCTCGAGACGGAAGGTGCCGGGCCGGAGGACTTCCGCGACGGTGAAAGGGCCCTCCCAAGGCGGGGAGAGCTTATGCCTGTCCTTCGCGGTTTGGACTTGACGTAGTACCAAGTCGCCGACTTCGAATGAGCGACCGCGAACTCGTCGGCTGTGGTAGCGGCGCAGCGCCTGCTGGTATTTTGCCGACCGTAAGACCGCGACGTCTCGAGCCTCGTCGAGTCGGTCGAGGTCATCTTGCTGTTCCTCGATAGCCCGTGCGCCGTTGTAGTTCTGTACCCTTGGCGCGCCGTACTCAAGGTCGGTCGGGAGGATAGCCTCTGCTCCAAACACCAAGAAGAAAGGAGTGAACCCGGTCGACCGGGTCGGCGTGGTTCGCAGACTCCAAAGCACGGGTGGTAGCTCGGCGGCCCACCGTCCCGCGAATTTCTTGATCGGTGAAGATTCGCGGCTTGAGTCCTGGAGGATCATGCCGTTGGCTCGCTCGGCCTGGCCGTTAAGCGCGGTGTGCCACGCCGCCCGATCGACTCGGATATTGAAGTTGTCGCGAGTCGAGGAACTCCTTTCCGTGAAGCTGCGTCCGTTGTCGGTGATGATGGAGTTGGGCACCCGAACCGTAGACAATATCGCGGAAGAAGCCTGCTGCCTGGGCCGACGTGATCTTTGTCAACGGCTTGGCTTCGATCCACTTTGTGAACTTGTCCACGGCGACAAGCAAGTGAGTGAAGCCCCCGGACGCCTTTTTGAAGGGTCCGACCAGGTCGAGCCCCCAAACCGCGAAGGGCCACGTGATGGGGATCGTCTGCAGAGCTTGCGCAGGGAGATGCGTTTGTCTGGCGAAGAATTGGCATCCTTCGCAGGTGCGGACGATTTGGGTTGCATCTGCTACGGCGGTCGGCCAGTAGAAACCTTGTCGGAAGGCCTTTCCTACCAGGGACAGCGGGCGCGCATGGTGTCCACACACCCGCCGTGGATGTCCAGCGAAGGTGCTTCCCTTGGTCGGTCGGAGCACGCCGAAGGATTCGGACGGGCTCCTCTTGTAGAGGCACCTTCGACCAGGGCGAAAGACTTAGCCGCGAGGCGGCGCCGAGCCTCGGTGGTATCGGCGGGGAGCGACCCGTTTGTCAATCGATCGACAAACGGTTGCCTCCAGTCGGTTTCGACGGTCAGGACGCCCAAATCCGACCCAGATGGCTGAGCATCTGGCTGAAGATCGGCGGGAGCGCCCGCCTTTGGGGGATCGGTAGCGCCTTCAGCACTTGGGTCCAAGCGGATTGACGGGCTGCTGAGGTCGGAAACGAAGATCCCCGGGGGAACCGGCCCTTTTTCGGAGGCGAGGTTGGCGAGGGAGTCGGCTTCACCGTTGTAGCGTCGGTAGCTGTGATGGAGCTCGAAACCCTTGAACTTCTCCTCAAGCTTGCGGACCTCCAAGCAGTAGGCGGCCATCCGAGCGTCACGGGGCTCGGCGGCTTTCATCACTTGGTCGACAACCAGCTTGGAGTCGCCGTGAACGTAGAGCCGTCGTGCGCCTAGGTCGGCGGCGATTCGAAGGCCGTTGACGAGGGCTTCGTACTCGGCGACATTGTTGGTAGCGTCAAAGAGTAGACGGACAAAGATCACGGAGCTTGTTGCCGAGTGGGGAGATGATGACGATCCCCGCGCCGGCCCCATTCTTGGTGTAAGACCCATCAAAGTACATCGTCCAGTACTCCGGGTCTTCGACCACTGCAGGGACTTGCGCTTCGGTCCACTCGGCGACGAAGTCCGCCAAGACCTGGGACTTGATCGCCGTCCTGGGGACGTACGATATGTCGAGGCCACTGAGTTCGAGAGCCCACTTGGCGATTCTTCCGGTGGCGTCGCGGTTGTGGACGATCTCTCCGAGCGGCGTGGAGGTTACCACGGAGATGGGGTGTCGATCGAAGTAATGGGCAAGCTTCCTCTTGGTGATGAGTACTGAGTAGAGCAGCTTCTGTATCTGAGGATATCGGACCTTTGTTTCGGAGAGCACCTCGCTGACGAAGTAGACCGGTCTCTGCACCTTGAAAACGCGGCCTTCCTCTGCTCGCTCCACAACAAGTGCCGCGCTGACGACCTGAGTCGTGGCGGCGATGTAGAGGAGTAAGGGTTCCTGTGGCTCCGGGGCGACCAGGACCGGAGGTGAGGTCAGAAAGGCCTTTAGTCGGCTAAAGGCTACCTGAGCTTCGTGGGTCCAGGAAAAGTGGTCGGACTTCTTCATCAGTTTGTAGAGTGGCATCCCGTGTTCACCGAGGCGGGATACGAAGCGACTTAGCGCCGTGATGCACCCCATCAGCCTTTGAACTCCCTTCAGATCATTGATTGGCCCCATCCTCGCGATAGCGGAGATCTTGTCGTGGTTGGCTTCGATGCCGCGCTCGGAGACAATGAATCCCAGCAACTTGCCCTTGGGGACCCCGAAGACGCATTTCTCGGGGTTGAGCTTTATGCGAAACCATCGGAGGTTCGCAAAAGTCTCCTCCAGGTCGGTGATGAGGTCGTCGGCCTTCCTGGTTTTGACAACGATGTCGTCGACGTAGGCTTCGATGTTACGGCCAATTTGGTCCGAAAAACACGCCTGCATACATCGGCCGCGTGGCGCTGCGTTTTCAGGCCGAAGGCATCGTGGACGTAACGATCTGGCCGTACGGGGTGATGAAGGAGGTCGCGAGCTGATCGGACTCCTTCATCGCAATCTGGTGATAGCCCGAATAGGCGTCCAAAAAAGAAAGGGACTCGCACCCGGCGGTGGAGTCTACGACCTGGTCGATGCGAGGTAATGGGAATGGATCTTTCGGACATGCCTTGTTGAGGCTCGTGTAGTCAACACACATTCTCCATTGCCCCGACTTTTTCTTTACAAGGACGAGATTGGCGAGCCACTCGGGGTGACGCACCTCCCTTACAAAGCCGGCGGCCAAAAGTTTGGCGATTTCTTCCCCAATGGCCCGACGCTTTTCTTCGTCGAAACGGCGCAGGCGCTGGGCGACCGGTCTAGATCCCGGTCGAATGCTTAGGGAGTGCTCGGCGACCTCCTTCGGGACTCCTGGCATGTCCGAGGGTCTCCAAGCGAAGACGTCTCGGTTTGCTTGGAGGAAGTCGACGAGCGCGCCTTCCTATTTGGTGGTGAGGGCGGCCCCGATCCGCACGGTTTTGGCGGGATCTTCGGGATCAACAGTGACCTCCTTCGTGTCCTCCGCGGACTTGAAATAGCTAGGCCCCGACTTGCTGGAGTCGGGGGCGGATCCGGAGACCTTCTCCACTGGTAGGCGAGCTCGGCGGAAGCGACGACCGCCGAGGCCAATTCACAGCTGCTTTGCTCGCAGTTGTAAGCGAGCTGGAAGGATGCGGCCACGGTGATGACACCTTGTGGCCCTGGCATCTTTAGCTTGAGGTAGGTGTAGTTGGGGACTGCCATGAACTTCGCGTAGCAAGGTCGTCCCAGGATGGCATGGTAGGAGCCGGGGAAGTCCACAACCTCGAAAGTGAGGCTCTCGGTGCGGAAGTTGTCCGGGCTCCCGAAGGTGACGGACAGGCCGACCTGCCCGAGGGGATGGGCCTGTTGGCCTGGTACGACGCCGTGGAAGGGCGCCTGCTCAGTGGAGGGCGGAGCGGGGACCCCAGCATCGAGTCTCAACATACATGATGTTGAGGCTGCCGCCGCATGAGCACCTTGGTCAGCGCCGTCCCCACGATGGGGTCGACGACGAAGCGGGTAGCGTCCGGATGCGGGATGTGGTCGGGTGGTCGGTCCGATCAGCGATCGGGCATTCCGACCACTTCAGTATGAAGGCACGGCCGGGTCGCCGTGTGTACCTCTCGGTGGGCGAAGTTTCAGCCGTCGCTTGTCGGCGTAGCACTCCGTCCCTCCGAAGATCATGAAGGCGGCCGTCGAGTGTGGGAACTCGTCGGCTGGCTCATCGCCCTTTGCCCCGGCGTCGGGTGTCGGGTCGCGCTTCTTCCCCTTGCCCCGTGATGTCGTGGGGTTTCCGGAGAGAAACCGCTTCAGGACTTCGCAGTCCCGATACTTATGTTTGACGGGATAGTCGTGGTTCGGGCACGGACTATCCATCAACTTCTCGAATCAGTCGGGCGTCTGCCGAGCCTGCTGTTTGGCAGGTCGGTCGGCAGCGGCGACCATTCGGCCTTCGCGGCCCTGCTTCCCCTTCCGCTTCCTTTTGTCAGGGCGGTCGGAGGGGGCGCCGGCTCCGAGGCTGGTTGTCTTGTGGGCCGTCTTCCTTTCGAAGATGGCCCCCACGGCCTCCTCGCCGGAGGCGTGGTTGGTGGCGATGTCGAGGAGCTCCTTGGTGGTCCGGGGTTTCGCACAGCCCAACTTGTGGACCAGGGCCTCGCACGTGGTGCCGTAGATAAACGCCCCGACGACGTCGGCGTCGCGGATGTCGGGGAGGTCGTTGCACTGCTGGGAGAAGCGGCGGATGTAGTCCCGGAGGGTTTCCCCCGGCTGCTGCTTGCAGCTCTTCAAGTCCCAGGAGTTGCCAGGGCGCTTGTACGTGCCCTGGAAATTCCCGACGAAGAGGTTCGTCAGGTCGGCCCAGCAGCCGATGGTGTCCGCGGGCAGGTACTCGAGCCAAGCTCGAGCTGAGTCCGCAAGGTAGATGGGGAGGTACTGGATGATGAAGGAGTCGTCCGTTGCTCCCCCCGCTCGGCAGGCGAGCCGGTAGTCTTCTAGCCAAACACTGGGGTTGGTAGCCCCTGTGTACTTGGCTATGTTGGTCGAGCCGGAATGCAGTCGGGAAGTCGGCGTTGCGGATGTGACGGGTGAACGCGCGCGGCCCAGGACCGTCGAATCCTGGGTCGGGATGGTTGCGTCGCCCGCTATCGGCAACTTGCGAGGGCGCTGCTGCATCGGTAGCTCTCCTTCGCGCCTCGAGGGTGGTGCAAAGATCATACTTATCCCCCAGGCGATGACGCACCGGGGTGTATGATGCCTGGGGGAGCTCGTGGAGCGGGGCCGTCTTGGCTGGGCTCCGCCGACCTGCGAGGGGAGTGGCCCAGCGGCGAGGTGGCGCCCGTCCGTCGGGAGCGTAACCTTGGGCGTCTTTGAACGACAAGACGTTCTACCAGCCGGAGGTTCGATAGGTGGCCTTGGCCACGGCTCCGTTGGCTCAGGCGACCCTCGGGCGGCATTGCCGCCGCGAATGTTCGTTGGCGTGAGGGAAGAACGGAAGGCCGTTCGTCTCCTCACCAATCGATGCACTGACGCAAGGCGGGCGCGGAGACGGGTGGTGGGTTAGGCCGACGGCGCTCGATTCGGCCTGGAGCTTATCGAGCTCGGCCTTCGAGCTTCTAACTCCTCGTATCGCCGAAGGTCAGCAGCGTTATGTAGGTCTTTGTCGTCGTCTTCCGCCGGGATTCCTCCCGCCGGCTTCGCCGCGGGAGGAGGGTCCCGAGGGTAACGGGGTGGAGGATGGCTCCGCGCACCCGTCATGTTGCACTCAAGGAGTAGGCCCTACGAGGGGACACTCCTTGTCGGAGCTAGAGCCATGGTTGGAGGAATCCGCCATGGAGT
This sequence comes from Rhipidocladum racemiflorum, assembly GCA_036346355.1. Classification (NCBI taxonomy): domain Eukaryota; kingdom Viridiplantae; phylum Streptophyta; class Magnoliopsida; order Poales; family Poaceae; genus Rhipidocladum; species Rhipidocladum racemiflorum. Next base: position 38,455,640 of record CM070577.1, on the reverse strand, counting down.
CATGGAGGAAGCCGTGCCAGAAGCGCTCATGGCCACGAAGCCGCGAGCTCGTGGAGAAGCGGCTCCGCCGCCGCCGCAATCCGTGGCGGTGTCGCCAGGAGCGGCCCGGCCGCGACGGCCCGCCACGGCCCGTCAAGGGGCCTCGAGGTCGAGGTTCTTGAGGACGCCAAAGAATCGTATCCAGCTAGCGGAGGGCGCCCGGTCCCGGACGGCAGCGGGAATGAGAACAAGCTCTCCCGCGGCGGTGACGACGAAATCGAGGGCGCCAAAGCGGATCCAGCCCCTCGACATCGGCGAACCGTGGCGGGAGGAGGCCATCAGGGAGGAGAAATGGGAACCCGAGGATGAAGATGTCGGTGAAGACGCGCGAGAACCCCCTACCTGGCGCGCCAACTATCGGTGTTTCGTGCACCGGCAATACGAATTTATGGTCGGATGGGGTCGCGCGCTCCCTCTCCCCGAATGGTCGACTCAAGGAGTCAGACGATGTATACTGGTTCGGGCTGAATGTCCCTACTCCAGTTCGTTCGGTGTGGATGTATTGATCTTTGGGCGATGAACAAGGGGTGTACAAGCGAGGCGGGGGGTCGGCTGTCCGATCCCCTTCGTGCTTTGGCTAGGGAGTCGTGGCTTCTTAGAGGGCCTTTTTCTCTGTTTTCGTCCCCTCCCTCTCGGGCCCCGCCTCTCCTTATATAGACGGAGGAGGCAGGTTACACGGGTGTTTGGGAAATCCACTAGAAAGGGGGGCGTGCGTGTCTCGGAGTCTGGCTCCTGTCTTTTCCGACCGTCCCCTGCCCGTCCCGAGGCAAGGTTGGTGGCTCTGCGATGTGTGGTCTTGCGTGATGATGTCTGGATGACGCCTCGCGTGGTGCTCCTGTCTGCCTCGGCGGCTTTAATGGCGCTTGACTTCACCTTGGCCTCGGGAGCGGGCGCACTCCTCTGCGGTGTGCCAGGTGATGGGACGGGGGCTTGACTCCTTCGGTGGCTCTTCTGATAGTCTTGGGAAGGGGCCGCCTACCCTGGTACGGACGCCAGGGAATGCTGCGCACAAGGCAGCCGTCTGACACCGGCGTGGGCCATGCTGGCCCGTGCGCAGGTGGAGCTTGAGCTTCAATATTAGGCGGCCGGAGCCCGCCGACCGCCCGGAACCGGAGTCCGCCGACCGTTCAGGGTCGGCCCTGCACAGGTCGGGGCTCGCTCCCCGCGGCCCAAGTACCTTTCGGCGGTGCTGGTCCTTCGCCGTGGTTAGTCAGCCCGTTCGCGCTTCTGGGCTGATGGGGGTACCCATGGCATGGGTACTCGTCAGGAAGCGAGCCCAGTCAGTTGCCTGTGGTATACTGGATGGCGCCACGAAGTTATTTGATTTTCCGCTGCTACTATTTCTCTCTTAATAAGTTTCGCCCTGCGAGGCGTACATTTGTGACTTGACCATAAGGTCGAGTAACCAGTTTGGTATCTAAATAAAAGTACTTTATTAGTATCGAGTGGTATGATTGTGATATTTACCGATGTTAAGACTGTGTGCACTAGCGTGTTCCTGGACTAGTGCTGAATACACAGAGGGTCCGGATTTGCAAATTCGGGGTCCCGACATTAGGCCTTGTTGCACCAGATAAATACATAAGGGACCCTATTATTTGTGAATATTTTAATTGATCTTTCCTTAATCCGCTATTTTTGCGAAGTTTTACACTTGCATCATAGGGAGTTGGGGCTACTTTGCAGTTCTCAAAGCCGAAGCGGCTCAATAATTTTTCTGCATAATGAGACTGACTCAAAGTAATCCCATTCTCGGTTCTGATCAATTTAATATTTAGAATTACATCTGCCTCACCCATGTCTTTCATATCAAAACAACTAGATAAGAAAGACTTGACCTTGTTAATGATAGCAGTGTTGGTCCCAAATATAAGTATGTCATCAACATACCAACACAAGATTACTCCTTGACCCCCACCATAGCGATAATAAACACATTTATCCGCCTCATTCACAGTAAAACCAGCAGATGTCAAAGTTTTATCAAACTTTTTGTGCCATTCTTTAGGTGCTTGCTTTAAGCCATACAAGGATTTTAATAATTTGCACACTTTATTTTCCTGTCCAGTAATCGCATAACCATATGGTTGCTTCATATAGATTTCTTCCTCCAACTCTCCATTAAGGAAAGCTGTCTTTACATCCATTTGATGGATGTGTAGACCATAGGAAGCTGCTAATGCAATGAGCACTCTAATGGTAGTTAATCTGGCAATAGGAGAATAAGTATCAAAATAATCCTCTCCTTCTTTCTGGGTATAACCCTTGGCTACAAGCCTTGCCTTATACTTATCAACAGTACCATCAGGCCTCATTTTCTTTTTAAAGATCCACTTACATCCAACTGGTTTACACCCAGTAGGAAGTTCAGTGATCTCCCATGTTCCATTAGCCATGATGGAATCCATCTCGCTATAGACAGCCTCTTCCCAATACTCTGCATCAGGTGATGCATAAGCCTCTGAAAGAGTTTTTGGCACATCATCCACAAGATATACAATAAAGTCATCACCAAAGGTTTTCTCAACCCTTTGTCTTTTGCTCCTGCGATGAGCCTCATTTGTGACAATATTGTTATCCTCCTCAGGGACATCACAAGCTGGTTCATCAATATTTGGTAACTCATAAGTAGATGGAAGATCAGAAGTTTCAGAATTTTCATTAAAGACTGCTGTTCTCAATGGATAAATATTCTCAAAGAAAGAAGCATCTCTAGATTCCATTATTGTGTTAGCAATAATCTCAGGGGAATCTGATTTTACTACTAAAAATCTATAGGCCATACTGTTATGTGCATTTCCCAGAAAAATACAATCGACTATTTTAGGTCCAAGCTTTCTCTTTTTCTGCAATGGTATATTGACTTTAGCCAAACACCCCCATGTTCGCAGAAAATTGATATTTGGTTTTCTCCCCTTCCATCCCTCATAAGGAGTAATATCACTTCTTTTAGTAATTACTCTGTTGAGGACAAAGGTTGCTGTTAAGATAGCTTCCCCCCACCATGACTTAGACATACCAACACTCTCCAAAATGACATTCACCAAGTTTGTTAGTGTCCGGTTTTTCCTCTCAGCCACCCCATTAGATTGAGGCGAGTATGGTGGTGTCACTTCATAGATTATACCATGCTCAACACAATATTGAGAGAATTCCTGAGAGATATACTCTCCTCCACGGTCAGACCTTAACCTTTTAATTTTCTTTTCTGGTTGGTTCTCAATCTTGACCTTATAAATTTTGAAGTAGTTTAAAACTTCATCCTTTGTTTTCAGCAAATACACATAACAATAACGTGTTGCATCGTCTATAAAAGTTAGAAAATATCTTTTGCCTCCTTTTGTCAACAATCCATTCATCTCACACAGGTCAGAATGGATGAGATCTAATGGTGCCAAATTCCTTTCTTCCTGTAACACCCCAAAATTTTTGCTTTTCATGAGTTTAACTAAGATTTGGCACCTTGGTGAATTTTTGGAATTTCTTGGAATTTATTTGGATTTATTTGGAATTTATTTGAATTTATTCCCTTTTGAAATAATTAAAGAATTTAACTTTGCAAATAAATTTTTATTGGAAATATTTTTATTTGAGTCCAAAATGCCCCAAAATATTTTCCAGAATTTTTCTGGAATTTTTCTGAGTGTTTTGCTATTTTTAATGAGTTAAATGAATTTCTGAGAATTAATTTGAATATTTAATCGCTGGAAAATGCGAGTGGGTTTGTACTGTTCATCCGACCCGACCCGAGTCCGAGTCAGACTCGAGTCCGACCCGAGCCAGCCGATCCGATCGAACCCGCTCGACCGAACCCTAACCCGCGTGACCGTTGGATCTTGATCCAACGGCCACGATTGAGCCACGTCACCTGAACCCGAGTCCGACCGAGCCAGCCAGGTTGCCCGAGCCAGACCCGAGCCAGACCCGAGCCCAAACCCGTGTGACCGTTGGATCTTGATCCAACGGCTCACGTTGAGCCACGTCACCCAATCCGAATCTAATTCGGATTCCGCCGCCGCAACGGAGTGGGCCTCGGTTTCCGCGCATTTCACGGACACCGAGGGCCCTATTTAATGCGCCGCCGCCGCTGTCGTGTTGTCGACTTCCGTGCGCACCCGTAGCCCTAGCCTGCCGAGCTCAAGCCGCCGTGGTTGCGCCGCAATCGCTCACCGTAGTTGGCCGTGCGTTCCACCGCGGTTTTGCGCCGTTTCCGCCGTCCTCCGCCGCCGTTGAGCCCAGATCCGGAACCGTGAGGTCAAGCCGCGTCGGTGAGTACCACTCACTTCGCTGGAGAGGCCCCGCAACGTTGTCGGGCGTGTCGCTGTCCCCGTCTCCGGTGACCTTGCTCCGCCGCGCGCCGTCGCCGTCGTTCGAGCTCCCTCCACCGTCCGATCCAGATCCAAGGGCCCAGATCGCACCACGTCACCCCGGTGAGTTTCGTCGTTGAAATTCCCAGATCTATTTCCAACCGTTGGATCTAGATCCAACGGCTTAGATTGTGCCACGTAGCCTAAACCGCACCGAGCTAGGATAGATCTCAGCCGTTAGATCTAGATCGAACGGCTAGGGTTAGCCGCGTTGTAAATGTTAGATTTGATCTTGACCGTCCGATCAAGATCGAACGGTCCAGATCAGTCGAGTAGTTTTTCCACTGCGTTAAGCCAGATCCAATCTGGGCCGTTGATTTTCAAATCAACGGCCGAGATCTAGCCACGTGGCCTGGAGGCCGACCGTCGCGGTCAGCGCGGTCAGCGCCCGCGCATGGGTGTGTGTCTCTGACACACGGGGCCCGCATGTCAGTGGGGCCCACTGTCAGTCGCGCCGCGCCGACGTGAGTCCAGGCCGCTGACAGGGCGGGCCCACCTATCAGTGAGACGTGTGAGCCGTGCGCCAGGTCCACGGTGGAACGAGCCGCGCCAGGTCCACGGTGGAACGAGCCGCGCCGTGCGCCGGGTCCATGGACCCGAGGCGACGTGGCGGCTCCTGATTGGTCCACGTGTCACTGCTGACGCAATAATTCAATTTCCGAAAAAGAAAATGATTTATTAATTCGAAATATTGATTTCAGATTTTGATTCAAACTTCAAACGCTTATAACTTTTGCGTTTCAACTCCGATTTGAGTGATTCAAATTTCTAAATTTGTATAAAATTGAGATCTACCTAATGATGAATTTTATTTAATTTTTGGACCAAAGTTTTTGTCTGTAATATTATTTAATTGATTATTTAAACTTTGAATGCTTGTAACTTTTGCATTTAAACTCCGAATTTGACGATTCCAGATTCTAAAAATTCATAAAATTATGCTCTATTTGTTTATGAACTTTATTTAGATGTTTGGACACTTTTTGTCTACTGTTTATTTATTATTTGCTATTTGCACGCTTTACGAGTAGACGTTGAAGTGCCTGAAGGCTTCGAAGGCGAAGTGTTGACCCAGGAGCCAGCTCAGGACCAAGATCAAGTACTCTTTGAAGGCAAGTTGTGCTTTGACCATGTTGATCCCAATTTCAAATTAATTCGATTTAAACTATTGCATGCTAGTTTAATTAGAAAATGCTTTATTTAATTATGGGAGATTAGATAAATGCCAAATTGTTGTATGACACCTTGGTTAATTAAATATGTGCCATGACCCCTTGTCACCCTAGTTGAGGATTAAATAGTTGGACATTACTAAATTGCCAACATGGGAATTTAGATAGTTGTAGTATATTGCTTAAACCTGCTACGTACTCGTGACATGATTTTGGACAATCAAATGTTAATATTGACTTAATGATATATTGAACCTGTTTTGGAAAGGTATCATGTGTTGTGATGTTGATGGCACGTGGTGCATGGTAATCAACTGGGGTTTGATAAATAGTATTCGACTGGGGCATGTGGCAAGATTGATCGGGTGGGCCAGTTGTGGCACCGGGAACGTTGTTTTGGTTCTTCGGGTAGTCTTGCCCTGGTCACCCTAAGGACTTAACCTTGCAAGCCTTTGAACTGAGTCAATCGTGCAACCACATGTCTGTAATGGGACGGACCTAGTTGATTAAGTCACTAATAACGTACCTGTGGGACCTCTGGGTGTCAACTATATCTTTTGTGTAGTTGTACGGGGGAGCGTACCGGGGCTACGGCCAGGTACCCATCTAATGGTGGATTGGCCTAAACTTCGCCTTCGCTAAGGGAAGGGTTAGTGTGCAATCACCGGAGAGGACCACTTGTGCTGTTAGAGGTTTCTGAAAGACTTTGTTACGGACACTCGCCTTTGTGGTGTTTTACTGTATCTTGTGGGTAAAGTGCATAACCTCTGTAGAGTGTAAAATCTATTCGAATAGCCGTGCCCGCGGTATTGGACATCGCTCGGGAATTACAGTCAAGGGTTAGACTTTCTTGAAAATAACTTGGACTTGAAAGGTTGGGTTTGGTTTATTAATGATGTTGATGGAAATGTGGATTAGGATTGGAAAAGATGTTTATATAATTGCTGGAAAAGTTATTGCTCTTAAACATGTTTCTACTGCTTTTGAATCTACTTATGTTACTTGTCAAGATGCTGTTTTATTGCAAATATACCCTGAGCTATTCCTTTGTACTAAGCCATGCATGTAGTATATTAGTTTGCATTCTGTGCATGACTTGCTGAGTACCAAGTACTCACCCTTGCCGCAATACAACACCAGTTGAAGAAGAGTCTACACCAGCTTTGGAGGAGGAGCTCCCAGAGGAACCGTCTAACTAGGGAGCGAGCCCGATCGATTACTGTGGTATACTGGATGGCGCCACGATGTTATCTTACTTTCCGCTGCAGTTATTTCTCTTTTAATAAGTTTCGCCCTGTGAGGCGTATATTTGTAACTTGACCTTAAGGTCAAGCTACCAGTTTGATTATCTAATTAAAGTACTTTATTAGTATCGAGTGGTATGATTGTGATATTTACCAATGTTGAGACTGTGTGCACTAGCGCGTTCCTGGACTAGTGCTGAATACACAGAGGGTCCGGATTTGCAAATTCGGGTCCCGACACTTCCTCTAACCCCTTAAATGGTTTCTGAGATTGTTTTGCTTGCACGCAAGATTGGCACTTTGATTCTTTGACAATATCACATTTTGGAATTATTTCAAATCTGGACATTCGAGCAATGGTATCATAACCAATATGACATAAACGAGAATGCCAAACATTGGATTCACAATTATTAATTTGAGTAGCAACATTTAAATTTAAACAAGACTCCAGTACACTTAAGCGGAACAGGCCTCCGCTTTTATAACCTTTTCCAATAAAGTTTCCAAACTTGGACATTACAACTTTATTGGACTCAAATACTAGCTTATAGCCATCTCGATATAATAGGGAACCACTGACAAGATTCTTATTTACTGTTGGCACATGCTGCACGTTTCTCAAACGGACAGTCTTCCCTGAAGTGAGCTTCAGTTTTACCGTGCCAACACCACGCACAAAAGCAGGCGACCCGTTCCCCATTAGGACGGAGGAAGCCCCTGCTGCCTGGTAAGAAGAAAATGGAGATATATCAGAACATACGTGAACATTTGCACCAGTATCAACCCTCCAATCAGTGGATTGACATGCTGAAAAAAACAACAGGAGAATTACCATACCCTCCTGAAGTAGTTCCCTCACTTATGGTCACGTTGGCAATTTTCTTGCCTTGCTCATTTGGCCTGTTCTTGCGGAAACGACAGTCTTTAGCCATGTGACCATCTTTTCCACACACATAACAGGTAATGTTCTTCATATGTTTCTTCTCAAATTTCTTCTTGAAGCTAGTATTTTTGTTTGGTTTCAAGCCTTTGTTGTTGTTGTTGCCACCCTTCTTCTCAATCACATTTGCGTTGTTTGGTTCTTGAGAAAAAGTTTTTGGTGCATCTTTGGCTCTGGGTTTTTCTTCCACGTCGAGGGCAGTAATGATATCTTCAATAGAAATCTCTTCCCTCTTGTGTTTTAGACAAGTGGCAAAATTCATCCAAGATGGGGGAAGTTTAGCCACAATACCCGTAGCCACAAATTTTGCAGGTAAAGCACATCCAAATGTGCAATCTCACCCACTAGTAGCTGAAGGTCATGCGCTTAAGCGACAATCGATTTAGACTCATCCATGGTAAAATCGAATAGTTGCTCACACGTATACAACCAGCGACCAGCCTCAGCTTCTGCATATTTTTGTTCAAGAGCCAACCACAACGCAGTGGCAGATGTGTAACTCATATACACATCATATAACTGATCTGCCAAGATGGTCAGAATGCAGCCCAATGCGGTGTTATTCGCATTCTCAAACTGCGCATTCTCCTCATCTGTAAGCGGGTATTGAGGGAAAATCACCCACCACATACCCATAGACATGAGCCAACACTTGGCTCTAGTCTGCCACCTACGGAAGTTCTGACCATTGAACCTCTTAGGTTTCATGGCATCACTTGCACCAGTCATTTCTGAATCACAATCACACAAATAATACCAATAAGGTTTCTGGAATGTTAAATATATAGGTATTATTTTAATTTCAGATTTGAATATGAAACATAATTCCAAAATAATCAAACACAACAGGCTAGACAGAAGATACCACATATCTTTGAAAAGTAGATCTAGAAATGATATGTACAAGATAAACAGAGGGAAAATAGGAGACTTCTTACGGTGGGCTTGATGATGAAAAGGATGCAGCGCAGTAGCGACCGACAGTAGAGGAAGTAGTCGACGCAGAGAAAGCTCGAGCGGTCGCGCAGTTGGCTGCCCATAAACCTTATTGCCATCCCCGTGCAGGTTCTCGCTGCGGCAACGATTCGGAGATCCCGCTCTCCTTGCCTCGCGGTGCACGCCGAGAGGAAGGTCGGTGAAGAACAAGCGCAGCACGAAGACGCAACACAGATCAGTGGATGAACGCGAGTGCCAGAGGAAAAAAACTCATTTCAGTCTGGACGTCTCCAGATTTTATAGCCTCGCACCAGTAACAGTCAATAATTGACCATTACAACACCATTAAACGTTAGTAAACTGCATGTCTCTCAGTAAATGACCCCATTATCATGGCTGTTTCAATTCTCAGTAAATGACCCCATTTATTCACTAATAATAGAGAGAAACCAAAAAATAAAAGGGCTTAAAAGTGCCAGGATTTAATCCACTGCATGGCGACTCACCTTTTAAATTGGTATTCTCCTCTCTCAACTAGCAATATGTTACTATTCTTTGTAGCTTTGGCATTAGAGATAAATGGGTCACTTGGGCCTTATTTCTAACAAACTTAACTATACACTGCAGGTTTGAGGAAACTCTCCTTAAATTCAATGACCAATTTAACAGCATCCCGGTAGTCCCCGTCCATATATCAGTAGAAAAGTAACATAAACTGTTTAAAAAGCTGGAATTTAGAGATGTCATATTGATATGAGATAGCATGGGCCATGTGATAGTGTTTATAAGCAGCTAGGACATGTTAAATACTGGTGTGTGGATACTACTTACAAGACATGGATGCCTAGTAAGTTCGTCAAAATGATCCTTTAAGACTTTTACTAGCATCAATCGTCTAAAGTTTGATTTGCATAATACGGCACAAGTGTCTAGATAGAAGAAATGTATGTCTGATAAGTATGTAAAAAATGATCCTTTAATACTTTTAGAATTACAATTTGCAAGCATTATAGCATGCTATGCCTCCACTGACACAAGTCGACACTGCCTTTCAGCATTTGTTTAGCCTACAAAAGCAGCAACCATTTCTCTATTATAGCACTCAACCAAGTTAGGTACAATTATTAGAACAAGCATAAACAAGCAATTTAGAAAAAGCATTATTGACATGGAGCCATGGAGTACAATGAAGGGAATGGGACAACATAAACTAGCAATTTAGAGCAAATAAAAGTAATTACAATCTACTAGACAATAGAAAATGGTCCATAACATGAACGTAAAGGTGAACTACGTAATACATTGAGGGAATATAAAGCATACCAGTACTTGTGATCAAGAGGGTACCATCTGCAAATATGAAATGAAGATATGAAATATTAAGAAAAAGAACTATTACCAAACATAAGAAAAAATCAATGAGGTCAGCACTCTAACCTTAGAGGTTTTCCCTCACGATGTACCTAGTTACCTAGGCCAATTTGTTTGAAATACTAAGCTTGTTGAATGCTCGGGCAAGTGCAACATTCTCACACAAATAAGCATAGTAGTGGGCTAAATGTGCTTCATCAAATCCAGGGAGATCTATCATATTGTCCCAAAGATCTTCTAGAACATTGGTATCTGAACTATTGGCCTTCTCAATAGCTTGAGCGAGTCTATCAATACTAGTGGTCATGGCATAAAGCACATCATCATCAGTGGATATCTTGGCTTTCTTGTTTGGTGGTTTACTTGCCGAGGAGTCACCTCCACCATACCCTAATGCCGTCACATCTTCTGTAACCGCATGTTCATCAGTTGGTGCTTCTTCTTATATTTCAATCACATTTGTAGCTAGAAGGTCGTTTGCTTCCTTAGCATACTGTCCTGTAGCCATGCTGTTCCCAAAGATAGTGGCCATCTCATGATAATGCTCAAGGGGAATGTTCAAGAAACCAGCATCTTTGGGGTGGTCCTGTCATCGTTATAGAAGTAATCATTCTCAAGCAACAACAATCTCTAGTATAAACAAGTCACATGAACCTTCATATACTCATTCAATTCCTTAGCACAACTATTGAGATGAGATTGCTTAAAGCCTGTAGATGTTCTTGTACCATTAGCCACTAGATTAGACAAGTAGGTTAGCATAAATGCAGACATTGCATTTGTCCAAACAACCCCAGCACCACCACCCATATTGTTACCCCCAATACTATCCCCCTGATGATCGAAGTCCATTGCCTACAATAAAGTAATGATATCATAATATGTGAAAAACACAATATATCAAGAAAGAAGCATGAAATTGCATCAACACTGTATCAATTAGACAAAGGTTCACATGAAAATGAGAACACACGGTTCACATGAAAATAGAATACAAGGTTCACATGAAAATGAGAATACACAGTTCACATGATTAATGGCCTAGGTAGTTTTTACGGTTCTCCCACATCTCATAGACAAGACTCTGCCTCTTGTCAACCATGGCTCTATGGTTGCGTGCTTGCTCCCTTACTGACCTACGGGGGTTAGGTGTCCAAGAATCCTTTGATAGAACGAACTGGTCGGTCCCTTGAGAAAGAACCCAATTATGAAGGATGCAACAAGCGATGACAACATCAACTTGAGTTGAGAAGGGGAAGAATGGAGTAGCATCATCAAGGATTTTGAATCTCCTCTTAAGTGATCCAAAGGCATGCTTTACGCCTACTCATAGGGAGGAGTGCCTGAGATTGAACAATTCCTCCACATCTTGTACTGGATTGTTCCCCCGCTCATTCAAATGGTACCTAACACCCCGAAAAGGTGGCATGAACCCAGGTTTGGCTCCATATCCAGCATCAACTAGGTAGAATTTCCCTAAAATAGATGAACTCATTAATGACATTGGTTTATAAAAATTTGGTATGAATATATACTGATACAATGATTCTATTTACCTTCAGGGACACATAAGCCATTCCCACATTCTATCGCATCTGCTAAAATTGTAGCATCATGAGCTGTCCCCTCCCAGCTAGCCAACACATATGTGAATCGAAGATCAAAGTCTACGACTGTCATCACATTTTGAGTAGGAAATGATTTCCTACCACGAAAGGCTACTTCCATAGATTTACTAACAAAAGCTCTTATATGTGTACCATCAATGGCTCCAGGTCAAATAAATTGGCAAAAAATTAGTAACCCCAGAATTTTATCCATAAATCTCTAAGGCATACTTGTTAGCTATCATAACTTAAAATACAAATCCCATCTTAGGTTTCCTGCAATTTTGGTTGGTGTCTCCAATGAAGGTGGCCTGATAAGATCATTTCGTAGCTCACCTATGGCATGTATGACATGTCCAAAATATCAGCTAACTGTTTCACCTGATCTACTGAAGTTGGTACCAACTATCCTATTCCTTATGTTACGCCCAACTGTGTTCAAGAACATGTCAACTTGCTCCTCAACACATACATGTATAGTGTCGCGGAGCAAAGAGCGTTCTCTCAATACTTGACATAACCTAAAGAAACGAGCTCTTTGAAGTCGTATTGTTGTAATACAATTTGTATCATTCTTCCAAATTTTATAATTTAGATAACAAATTCTATTCTTGTCACCTTGCTCGATTGTGCCATACATAATACGTCGCCTCCTATTACATATTCTACACCGCACATACAACATCATCATGCAAGCAACCACATATGCAACAACATCACTAATCAACATCTTCCTTTGTCTAAGCTTCCCTTGTCCATCTAAAATTAAAGTAATAATCACTACAACATCAACCACATATGCATGATATTTAACCACATGGACCTAATTATATCAAAACTATGTAGAAATCCTAACAATCAATGCAAAAAAAATAATCAATGAAAAGGTTAAACATGATTTGAAAATGCATAAAATGAATAACTTGTAAAATTTATAAAAGGTTAAACTATGTATCCTTTCTACTCTAGGATCGATGGTGGTGGGGTCAATGATGGTAGGGACTTAGAGAAGACAATGAACATGGTGGCGGTGGCGCTAGAGGTGGGCGTTGTGCCGTGCCGTGCCGGCCCGGGCTGGGCCCATCGTGCTTCGGGCTGGAACCGTGCCGTGTCACGCTGGCCCGTCGTGCCCACCATGCCGGGCCGTGCCGGCCCAACTCGCTTTTGACGAGCCCAAGCCCGGCCCATTTGCGCCGTCTTTGGCCGTCTTGCGTCGGCCCAGGCCCGGCCCATTTGCACTATTGCGATGAGAGAAAATAACACAGAGACGCACGGAGCTGAGACAATGAAGACAAATATTAGGGGAAAATATTAAATTTTATTCAATCATTAACATGTAAAAAGTTACTGCCTCGTTAAAAACCTTACACCCCGGTGTGGGGTACCCCCGGTAAGGAAAAGAGTACAGTAACTATGTAAACATACATTAATACATAAACTACCCGATGTTGAGATTGTCAAAATCAGCAACCGCCTCCGTAATCTCCGGATCCTCGGGCTCATGTTGTGTCCTGTCTTCTGCACGCTCCTAGTCCTTTAGGCATGTAATTGCCTCAACCAACTCAGGCCTAAGAGACGACCTCCTCGGCTCAACTACCCTTCCCACCAAACTGAAAGTGGCTTCCGACGAGACAGTGGACACTGGAACCGTAAGTACGTCCCGTGCAAAATGGGATAGCACAGGGTAAATACTCTCATTATTCTTCCACCACAAGAGCAAGTTGAGCCGATTTTCCTCGTCCACGTCAAGGTCGGTCTCCACGAAAGGCGTGTCGAGGTAGTGGTTGAGTTCTACTCGTGGATTCCACGTCGACCTGCTCGACGATTGGGAAGAGACGGACATCTTGCCTTTGAGCTTCTTCCAAATATTTGAAGAAGTCGAACTGCCTCATGCTTGTTGTGTTGTTGAGGTAGATCTTCTTGCTTCACTTCTAGTGCCAAACTTGTCGTAATATTTGTCAAAAACTCTGAAAAACTCATTATAAACATGAGTATAGGCATCAGAGAAATCAAGATCGAATGCCTCACCTATTCCGTGGAAGGCGCCCTGCAAGTCAGATAATTTTCTCCGAGGATCCAAAATAGTAGCAAAGTAGTAAAGATGCAGAATAGCTTGAAAATATTTTAAATATTTTTCCTCCATTGGTTGTATAATGGGATGTAAAATATAATTATCTCTATTTTCTTTAAAATAATTAGCAATAGTCTAAAGATCCTGGATAACTAAGGAAGAAGTTGGGTAGTACACATCAGATAAATCTTTGCTTGCATTGTAAAAAGTTCGTAAAAAATCACGAAAATAACCGGTAATTTGCCAATCCAATTCAGTAACCAACGGCTCACCACTATTGCAGTTGACGAAGCAGTGATAATATGTTCATAGCCTTTGCATTGGTCCAGCATAATATATGTCGAGTTCCACCTAACCTTCATATCAAGGTTAAATTTTCTTGGGTCTTTACTGTTGGCCTTGCAATAATCTGCAAACTGTGCAAACCTTACGGGCGAAACATTAATAAAATGGATAGCTTTGCGTATATTGTCCAAACTAGTTCCCATTACAGTCAAACCCGCCTGCATAATGAAATTAATGATATGGCATATGCATCTCTGATGGAGTACAAAACCTCCAACATACGTTTCTAGATGCGGTGAGAGATGCTCCATAGCCGTCGTGTTAGACGATGCATTATCAAGAGTAATGGAAATAATTCTACCTTCTATTTTAAAGTCAGTAATAACCTCAAGTATATGGTTAGCAATAACCTCTCCGGTGTGTGACTCGGAGATTGACTTAAAACCTATGACTCTTTTATTTAGTAAGTAGTTCTCGTCTAAGTAATGTGCAACAACACTAATATAGGATGTTCTTTGATGTTCAGAAGTCCATATATCCGATGTTAAGGCAAAAGAAAAGCTAGTTGTCAAGAAAATCTGTTTTAGCATTTCTAGTTTTTTTGCAAACATTTTATAAATATCACGTGTAGTTGTTCTTCTACTAACATGTTGGTATTGTGGACAAAAATCACGTTGCACCATTCTTTCAAAATTAGAGCTCTCGCCCATTCTAAGTGGAAGATCCTCTGTAACTATGTACCGTACAATTTCGTCTCTAGCTACATCGGCGTTGTATACCCACGTACTTACCAAACCGTCGGTGTTGAAGTTGAGTTGCATCTGCATGCTCTCGCCCAGTTTCCGTCCTGTCGATATCTTCTTCAAACATGCCTCCGCGTGTCTCTTTAGATGACCTGTTCTAGCAGATGCACGTGCAGATAATTTAGTTTGACAGTATTTGCAAATAGCATACACTACCTCACTTCCGTCTACAATTTCGACGGTTCTGTCCATGTGTTGCCGACCACGCCGTCGAGTGCCGATATGGACGCCGTCCCGATTCTTGATTGCGTTGATGTCGCGGCATCCGAGCTCGGTGCCGATACCGACGCCCGTCCCGGATACACCGATGCGGCGCCATTGGAGCTCGGTGCACCCGGAATGTACGAGGCATCCTCGATGCCGTGCGTACCGTCCAGATGACGGTCATCAATGCCGTAGTCTCCCATGCTGGGGGAGAGTTGGCGCAGATCGATCTCATCATCTCGGTGAGAGGGACTTGGAGAGCGAGGGCGTGCTCTTCTACTCTTGCTCTTGTAAAACATTTTGTTTCGTGGAGGAAGAGCAAAAATATAGAACGAGCGGATGTCGCAGAATATGCTAAACTGAAAGCGCGAGCGGGATGGTTTGAGCAAAAACTGAAAGCGAGTGGGATGCTGAAATGAGAGCGCGTTGGCAGATTTTATAGCGATTATGAAGCTAACGATCGTTCAAAATTTGAAATGCAGCTGTTGCACGGGAATCGCACGTCTTTACGTCGCGTCCAGTCATTTTATGTCAAATATCACTTTACGTCGCTTTATATCCCATCCAATCGTTTTATATCAAATCGTATTGCTTTATGTCACTTTACATTGCGCGATTGCGTGACTGCATGAGCGGGAGAATGAAATCAGAAATTTACAGCCGCGATGCTCTCATGCTTCCACTCTTTTTTACTTTTTTCACGGCATCGATTGGAAATGGAATTGTCTCCTTCTCCTAATCTCCTGAGTCCTGACGCTGGCCCCTCTCTCTCCCACTCGCGCACGGCACTATGGCCCGGTCCCTGGCTCCCTGCCCCTGCCCCATGTGGCGTGGCTGGCGCTCCTGTCCACTCCTGTCTCCATCGCTGTCCCCCTGGCCCCCCCGTGTCCCTCACGCGGTCACGCCCTCTCCCTCAGTCTCCCTCCCTCGTCTCCCCTGCGGCCCTGCCCCCTCGTCTACCACGCTGTCCACGCGTCCACACGACCACGCCCCACCTCATCTCCCTCGCGGCCTCGCCCAGCGGCTAGCCAGGACCCGCCCGCCTCGTCTCGCACGCTCTCGCCGGGACCCGCCTCGCGCCCTCGCCCAGCGGCCAGCCGGGACCCGCCCCCTCTTCTCCCACTGGCGGCTCGCCCTCGAGGGCTCGACCGCCCGAGGCCTCGACTCCCTAGCTCGACGCCCCCTCGACTCCTCGGCAGCCCGGCTCGACGCCCCCTCGACTCCTCGGCTCGATGCCGCCTCAACGCCCGGCGCGGGAGGCAGCCAAAGCTTGCGGATGACGGCGGCCCATGGACGACGCCAAAGCTGTGCGGACGACGGCGGGCGCGGCCATAGGACGACGGCGGCGTGGTCGGGTCTCCTACTCTGCCCCCACTGCTGTGCTGTGTGTGACGTATTTGGGCTGGCGTGCCGTATTCGGGCTGGGCCGGCACGGACCCGGCCCAAATGCCCGTGCCGGGCCGTGCCGCCCAGCGTGCTTGAGTTTTGGGCCTGGCACGACCCGTGCTACAGTAACGGGCTGGCCCGGCACGGCCCGCTACGTGCCGTCCCGGGCTTTGGACCGTGCCGGGCTGCCGTGCTTTGGGCCGGCCCACCAAAGCACGGCCCATATGCCCACGTCTAGGTGGTGCTTATGGGTTTGATTTTGTCAGGCAGAGTGGGTGTCGCCGGAGTCTGAAGGAAGTTGAATGTAGTATTCATGTGTTCAGGAGGTTGGCTTGACAATGAACAGTGTTGTCGGTAATTAGTTACAGGGTGTGATTAGTTACATGATGTGAGTAGTTACAAAGGGGTATCCAGGATTGGACCCACATGTAAGTGAGTAAAGGGGACAATTGTAACTAGAGAAGCGATCGATGAAATGAAATAGTTCTTCCATTCTCTCGTTCTAGTTCTTTCTCTCATCTTCTTCTCCTCCTTCGGTAGCCCCTGACGATGACTATCTGATGACTGATCTCATGCCAAAGGGTTGCATCGGCTAGGGACATTACAGTTGGTATCAGAGCCGCGTCGATTGGGGTAATCAAGTACTCTCGAGCCGTAAAATCCCGAAAGAAGGTTTGGAAACTTGAGGGAATCTTCTTGCAGCTGTAAGTGGCATCAAGCAACCACCAAAACTCTCTTAAAATGTGGCCAATGTGCTCTATTTCAGTAATTGTATTTTTAGGGAGATTTAAATTACCACTATTATATTGAGTTTTGAACTACGGTGTTCAATAAACTGCTATGATTGGGGGTCTCGGGACAAAATCAAGAAACAAATTTGCCAAATTTGCTACTATGATCCTATCATAATATATGCACCCTGAGCTATTGATAAGAAACAAGGCTTTCTTAAAAAGTTATTTTTATATCACATAGTAATTGGTTCTCAGGTATCATAATAGTATAGCAACCAAATACAAATAGTGATAATCGTGGTGGAGTTTGCCTTGCACTTACGCTTTCATAGTCACCCAACGGCATGATTTTTGGTGCAAGCTTAATTACATTTCATAGAGTCAACTAACAGTACAAAAACTTAATCTTTTTTTTTTGAGAGAGAATATGCGCTGCTTATTTATCTTTCAGAGTTTACAATTTCATGGTCTATTTGATTCTGCACTTCCAAGCATATGGTCATTCGAAATAGCATTGTCAAACTTCTTATCTAGTATAACCTGCATAAAAAAAACTTGAGCACCATTTCACTAATGCAGCCAACACCAATTCATCCGTTTAATGAGCATTGTATCCTAATGTTGCTGCTTCTATTATGCTTATTATCATTGCCATTGCTGCTTCTATTATGCTTATTATCATTGCCATTATTGCACATGAAAGAGAAGTTTTAGTAGTTCATGTCATGGTAAAATCGTGCACTTAGATGAAATTGGGAGCACCCATATCATGGTAAAATCGAGCACTTAGTTGAAATTTGGAGCACCCATGTCATGGTAAAATTGAGTGCTTAGTTGAAATTTGGGGCACTCAAATTATCAGTTTTTAATTTTCTGACAGTTTAAAAACAAAACTAAGTAACTATAGTTATCAGTGTCGGTTCTATCAAAAAACCGACACTGATAAAATATTATCTGTGGCGGTTCTAGCCAAAAACCGCCACTGATAATACTATCAGTGGCCGCCAAAAACCGTCACTGATAATATTATCAGTGGAGGTTTTTGGTTAGAACCGCCACAGATATAAATATTTATCAGTGACGGTTCTATCAAAAAGCCACCACTGGTAATATATTATCAGTGGCGGTTCTAGCCAAAAACTGTCACTGATAATATTATCAGTGGCGGTTCTAAAGAAAAACCGTCACTAATAGTCTTCCCGCCATTTTTTTGTTGTTAGAACCGTCACTGATAATACTATTTGTGGCGGTTCAAACAAAACCGTCACTGATAGAGCGTCACCAATGTGCAGTTTTGTGGTAGTGGCCACGCTCCATGAACGCCGGTATGTTTTCTACAAATGTCATTCAAACATTTTTAAAATTCAAAATTTATTTGAAAACTCCCAAAATTTCCAGGAATCTCGGTGATCCTCGTATTTTCCCCTCTGGTAACCAAAACCCTGGTTGTTCCTAGGCATTTTTTTCGTGTGTGCAAGCCATGTGTTCTACGAAATGCCTGCAGAGTGATGATACTGCCACATGATTGCGTTGTTGTTGCAGATAAGGAGAACAAGTATTAGTCTCGCTCTAAATTGTTTCATTTTGTTTTCCCTAGCTAGCTAGGAGAAGTGGTTTTCATGGAGGACCTTGGCAAAAGCATGCGTGTTGAAGGAAACTAGGCAGAATGTGCGGCGCATGCCGCACCATGTAAAATTTACTCTATTTTTTAAAGAAAAACTGTAGGAGGAACTAAACATATTTTTTTCGGAGCGATCTTAACACTATATACGTTTACCGGTGAATAATACATTTTCCGAAAAATATTATAGATCGAGTTGCAAAAAAACTATAGAGATACAGCTATATACATATATTTCTTATTCCGAAAAATATCAGAAATCGAGTTACAAAAAAAATAGAGAGATAGAGTTGCACACATATTTCTTTTAACGAATTTGGTTAACACTTTATCATTACCCGTCAACTTTCTTTTGTCGATTTTAACACGTACAATAATAATACATGTTCCGAAAAATATTAGAGATACCAACCTTCTTTTGTCGAGTTTAACAATCTATGCGTTCACCGAGTAATAATACATATTTAAAAAAATATTAGAGATTGAGTTGGGAAAAAAGTCAAGAGATTAAAGATCGAGTTGGGGGAAAAAATCTAAAGATAGAGTTGTATACATATATCTGTTGATGAAAATATTTTTTTCTGGGAAAAACGAATAAAGAACTTAGACACATATCTCTTTTGACGAATTTAGTTAACACTTTATCATTACCCGGCTAACCTCCTTTTGTCGAGTTTAATACTCTATGTGTCAACCGGGTGCTAATACATGTTCCGAAAAATATTAGAGATGTCAACCTTCTTTTATCGAGTTTAACACTATATGCGTTCACCGAGTAATAATACATGTTTCGAAAAATATTAGAGATCGAGTTGGGGAAAAAAAATCTAGAGATAGAGCTGTACATATATTCTGTTAACGAAAATATTTTTTTCGGGAAAAACGGAGAAATGACCTGGACGTAAGGGTCGGGAACTTGTTTGTTATATTTTTGGACCTAATCGCTATTATGAAAAATTAGAAAAGGGCTCGTTCGAGATTCGTATTTAGCGGGGGGCTTTGCCATAAAGTAACGAACCAGGGACCTAAACGCAATCTGGAAAAGATTTTTTTATACTCACAAAAAACTGCAAAGGACCTCTCTTTAATTCACAGGGACCTATCCGTAATTAGAGAAAAGTGAGAGACCATTTTGCAAAATGGCATGGGGGTGAGGTGGGTGGGCTTAGAGCTCTCCAATTCTTTCCCCTTTAATATATAGTATATTTTTTTATACTAAAAAAAATCGCAAAGGACCTCTCTTTAATTCACAAGGACCTATCCGTAATTAGAGAGAAGTGAGAGACCATTTTGCAAAATGGCATGGGGGTGAGGTGGATGGGCTTAGAGCTCTCCAATTCTTTCCCCTTTAATAGATAGTATTAGAGAAAAGTGAGAGACCATTTTGCAAAATGGTATGGGGGTGAGGTGGATGGGCTTAGAGCTCTCCAATTCTTTCTCCTTTAATATATAGTATATTTTTTAATACTAAAAAAAATCGCAAAGGACCTCTCTTTAATTCACAGGGACCTATCCGTAGTTAGAGAAAAGTGAGAGACCATTTTGCAAAATGGTATGGGGGTGAGGTGGATGGGCTTAGAGCTCTCCAATTCTTTCTCCTTTAATATATAGTATATTTTTTTATACTAAAAAAAATCGCAAAGGACCTCTCTTTAATTCACAGGGACCTATCCGTAATTAGAGAAAAGTGAGAGACCATTTTGCAAAATGGTATGGGGGTGAGGTGGATGGGCTTAGAGCTCTCCAATTCTTTCCCCTTTAATAGATAGTATATAGCTATGTACTTATTAGCAAGCATTGGCCTTCCCTGTATTATGAAGAATTTTCACCTCACGTCTTTGCTTTTCCGTGGTGATTTCTTGAACTAGTTTTTTTAGATCGGTATCGGTAAATATTCACCTACATTCATGTGCACACACGTTTTCAGGCCTCAAATTTGATAAGGAGAAAATGCCGGAGCATTACTAAAAATACCTGATCAAACATGTCGTCTGGTAATTCTTCGACCTATGATGTTTGACTTTCAGTTGCTTCCAATGGTTGATTTAGTGTTTTTGCGCTTTTTATATTATTCACGACCAAGTAAAATCAGTACAATTAATTCAAATAGCAAGTAATGCTAGGATATTACACATAGAAAGGTTCAGGATTGTTATTTATCCATTATTTCATAAAATGCTGCTTTATTAATAGTTCAGATTTACTCAGTATAAGATCTATGATGGTTCTCTTCACATACTGCTATTCTGCCATACTCATAAACTATATTTAATGCATATTGTTCTCAAAGGGAATTTGTCTACCAATTTCGTTTCTTTCTTCATTGCATAGTGCTATTCACATTACTGTCAAATACTCCAAACCAAGGAAATAATTTTGGCCAAGATTCGGTGAAATTCATGAAATCTCATTTCTATTGGGACCCGCTGAGAAAGGCCCAACTCAGCCAAACAATTCGGTCTAATTTGCATTTGAACCATGAGGTTGACATGTAAGTGTAGTCACAACAGTGGTAAGGAGCAGAGGGTTCGAAACTGCCATACGTATGTGTCAATTTTTTTACTTCTCTTTTGCTTTTGTTATTTTTACCTATGGGAACCACATTTATGCATATATCTCTCATTAGCCGCACATTCATCCCCAACCCCAACTCTCGTAACTCCCAAGTTATCGAGTCCTGAATACCAAACCCTAGCCGCAATTTGCTACTGCTGTTGGGAGTCGCGGAGGCTGCCACTCACCGGAGGAGCTGGCCATGGCTGTTGCTGCGGGAAATGTCGCGGAGTATGTATGGTAAAATATTGGCAACTTCCCTGGATTTCTTTTTGCCTAAGTTTGTTTTGTGCTTAATTTAGCCTTTTTAGTCATAAATAGGTTTGAAATTTAAATGGGAATTTGAAAATTTCGGATGAAAATGTCCCTTTTTTTTTTTTTTTTTTTTGGCAAAAATCTGTTCTATCGAGGGGTTCGAAAGTTTGTTTTCAACAAGAATGTTTTCTCTTCGCTAGATTGCAGTCATATGTGAGTGATTCTTTTCGATACCATCTTTTTTATTAATTACTTCAAAACAAATAGACACTCCATGCTCCGAGACGTGACTTTGACCATTACTTTTTATAACCAAATGTTGATATATACTAATAAAATTATAATATTGTGCAAGTACTTTCAACGACAAATATAATAATATGTAGTTCTCACATAGCCATTATAGACAGTTTTAAACGTAGTAGTGGTCAAACTTTACAAAGTTTATGGCACATATTCTAGGACATCAAATTAAAAAGAATGAGTGGGTAAATTTTATGCAGGTAGGAAATTTTGAACAAATTTGCTGCAACACTCGCAAATTGCTTGCTGGAAATCCTCGCCAAAACGCGTCGTTTAGTACAAATTTTACTCAACAACAAACAATTCGAGCTCTGATGCGATTGCATTTGCTCACCACTACTATATGATTGGAGAAACCATAGGTTATATGACCTTGAATTATTATAAGCAAAATTCTCAGCACATTGCATGCTGTTTTTCTTCTAGCTCAATTATTCGTACTAATTTTGCATATTTTGAATTACTCTATTATGCCCACAGCAACACATGGGGTATCAACAAGTATATAGTAGATGGCATTGTGGATTTGCCAAGTCAGAATTAGTAGGATGTTTATCGTTTTATTAAAGCACAAAATGTTAGATATGAACTAGATCTATTCAAAGGGTGTGCTAGGCCTAGAAAGTCCAAGCCGAAAGCCCAAAAATCCATTTTCCACAAATAAATTCAAAAAATTCGAATAAAATATTATTTTGAAGTTCTTCTTTCTGAAAATTATTATTGTTTGTTAATAATTAATTTTTGGTCTTCTAGTTGGGCCCGTGTGATGAAAACATGAGCCTGGGCTTGAGAAAATTGGGTGTCGGGACCCAAATGTGCAAATTCGGACTCTGTGCATTCAGCACTAGTCTAGAATCATGCTAGTGCACACAGTCTCAACATAGATGAAATATCACAATCATACACAGCAGAATAATAAATAAAGACTTCATCTATTAATACAATCTGTTTGATCAACCTTATGGTCAACTTACAATAATATGCCACTCAGGGCAAATACTCAAAAATTTGAAATATGCAAAGGAAAAGAAGACTCATAGTAACCCATTAACTTGCCGTATGCAACTGACAAGGCTCGCACCCTAATTATTCGTCTTTTCCTGAAACTCCTCGAGAGCTGGCGTAGACTCCTCTACTAGTGTTTGGATTGTTGCAAGGGGGTGAGTACATAAAGCACTCAGCAAGTCATGCACAGAATGCAATCATATTATCTACATGCATGGCTTATTCCAAATGAATGGCTGGAGTGGTTATTTTGTACAAAGCAACATTTCAAAAATTAACATGTATAGATTAAAATGATTGTAAATCAAATGTCATTACTAAGAAACTTTCTCATTTATTTTCCAAGACTCAATGGCACACGGCCTAACCAAGTTCATCATTATTTCTATAGGCACACAGCCTCCCATTCCCAAGTTTTATTTTTCAAGATCTAACTCTTAACTGTAATTCCCGAGCATTGTCCAATACCACGGGTACGGCTATTTGAATAGGTTTGACACACTCTGCATAGGTTATACACTTTACCCACAAGATATAATCAACTCACCACGTCTGTCGTGACTCATCATACAAGAGTATGCGAATGAGTGATCATAACAAAGCCTTTCAGAAACTTCTACCTAATATATAAATATCTCCAGTATTGCCTTCACTATCCTTTTCCTCGCACAGAGCCGAAGTATAGGACCGACATACCGTTGGATCGATGTTAAGCATACGCACAGACATCCTTCCCCATAACCATACCCCTGTGTGACTATCACCCTGAGGTATCATATGCTAAGATATAGGTAACTTACTTAATTAGGTCTGTCCCATTTCAAACATGTGATTGTATGTTTGGCCCAGTTCAAAGGCTTGTAAGGCTAAGTCCTTAATTGATCAAGGCAAGACTTCCAAACTCTCAACATGGCACACAGCCCTCAATCTCTCATTAACCCATTGCTACATAGACCCACCATGTCACACAGCCTCTTGACACTTGCCTCAGTCTAAATCATTTCCCACCCCAGTTGATTATTATGCAACATATGCCATCAACAAGTCAACATCCATGTAGAACAACACATGTCTTTACATATCAACATCATCGTGTGGCAACACATGGCACATCATTTTAGAATCACATTGCATATTTCATTAATCAATATTAAGTTTCCATTTCCAAAATGATATCAATAACACGTTGCATATCTAAACATACTAGTCACGATCTAGCAACCCATGTTGGCAGCTTAATAGCATCCAACTAACATTAAATCAACTTAAGATGACAAATGAACATGGCATACAAATGAAAAGGTGGTTATACAACAGTTAGGTTGATTAACTAACCCAAATTAATTGAAAACATTTTTAATCTGAATTAACATGCAATAATTTGAATCAATGTAAATTTTGAAACATGGGATCAACATGGTCAAAGCACAACTTGCCTTGAAAAAGCTCTTGCTCCTGCTATGGACCTTGCTCTTAAGTACCAACACTCCTTAGAAACCCTTGGCACTTCAACGTCTACGCGTAACGAATAAATAAACAAATAAACACTAAAAACAAAGAGAAAAATCAACTCAAACATTTAAATAAAATTTACTATTAAATAGAACATAAGTTTACACATTTTTAAGCTCTAGAATCACCTCAATCGGAGTTCGTATGAGCAAGAACGAGCTATTCAAAATTTGAAAATAAAATAAAAAGAATAACCCGAATTTCTTGAATTAATTTTATAAAGAAAAATACTATTTATGACGTCATGATGATGTCAGCTCCGAAAAGAATTTCGGTCGAAATATTTTCCTAAGGAAAATCTTGTTGTGAAACTAGATCGTTCACCCACGCCAAACAACGACACGCCAATACAAGCACACGAACAGAAGAAGGAGAAGCACACCATACAAGGGGAAAACCTCTCTCTTTATTTGATTGATTGTTTCTGTACAAGGCAATGCCCTATATATATATAACAGGGAAAACCCCTGGAGATTAATTCGGATTCGCCTACCAACGGATAGAGTCCGATCATACAGGGACACCGACTCTAACCATATCATAACACTCCCCCTTGGGCAAATACCGCGTAATGCACATGTCTCATTAAAAACTCCTTCCAAAAACCTAGTGGGAAAAAAGGGATGGGGAAAAGAGTACATTGCACTCGCACTCCGTGTTACACTAGTTGCCTCATTAAAAACCTTGATGTGAGAAACTTCATGAAAACTCACTTAAGGGAAAAAGAGCACAACTTGTAATCTTCAAGATATAAACTATGATCTTCAGGATCGAGCAAAAGGGATTATGGTTCAGGATTTACTCCCCCTGAACTCTACAAATCTCTAAGTCGCCTCATTCTAATGCCATCGACATACCTTTGGAAGGTAGACTTTGGCAAAGATTTTGTGATAAATCTGCTAGATTTTCACATGACTTAGTTTGCATTTTTTTTACCTCACCATTCTTCTGGAGTTCGTGAGGATAGAAGAACTTAGGGGCAATATGCTTCGTGATATTGCTTTTTACATAACCCATTTGCATTTGTGCAACACAAGCAGCATTATCTTCATAGATAATAGTAGGGGTGTCGACGGTATTCATACCACATGACTTCTGGACATGGTTAATTACACGCCTTAGCCAAACACATTCCCATGAGGCTTCATACAAAGATATAATCTCTGAGTGGTTGGTAGAGGTGGCTACCAAAGTCTGTTTGAAAGACCGCCAAGAAATGACTGCACCACCGCAGAGAAATACAAAACCAGTCTTAATTTTGGCACTGTGGGGATCAGACAGATAGCCAATATCCATATTTTCCCCCATGGTTAAGTCTTGGTTCTTCAGGAAAAACAATCCAAGATCTTAGGTAGCTTAGAGGTATATGAGTAAAGTCTTGATATTATCCCAATATCTTCTGGTTGGGACTATACTATTTCATGCTAGCAAATTTATTGCGAATGTAATACCAGACCTTGTGCAATTCACAAGATACATAAGTATGGGACTCCAGGTCCAAAAGACTTTCTCATTTTTCATTCCTTGGTCTAAATGGGTCTTTGTACGCTTCAAGGGATCTTGCTACCACGGGTGTTTTCAAAGGATGAGATTTATCCATGTTAAATATTTCCAATACCTTCTTGGTATAGACAGACTGGTGTACTAAAATTCCTTCTAGGAAATGCTCAAGCTGCAGGCCAAAGCAAAATTTGGTTTTACCCAAATCCTTCATCTCAAACTCCGTCTTGAGGTAAGCATTTTCTTCATTTATTTCCTTTGTGGTTTCGATGATATTCAGATCATTGACATATACCAAGATGATACAAAATCCATTCTGAAATTTCTTTATGAACACACAGGGACAATCATCATTATTTGAATATCCCTTCTTTAGGAGGAATTTACTAAGCCGGTTGTACCACACCCTTACCGACTGTTTTAATCCGTATTCAGCGACCCATATAAATATGCGGTCACTACGTCCATCAACTGTATTGATAAATTTAAGCTTGCTGCCATCAATATTAAATTTCGAAACGTTATTTCACTCATTACAAGAGAACAGGTTTCATCGTAATCGATGATAGGTCTCTGCTAAAACTCTTGTGTTACAAGCCTCGCTTTATATCTCACCACCTGAATATTTTCGTATCTCTTCAGGATGAAAAATCCATGTGATCCTACAAGGAATATTTCAGGAAACGTTCGGTCAATAGGACCAAGAACTTTTCTCTTATTAAGCGAGCGCTACCTCAATTGCTCTTTCATTTGACCCTATGTGAGCGTTCCTGGCACTCTGCCATGGACTTTGGTTCTGGATCCAGATTTTAGCAATTTTTTTAGAGGCAAATATGTCGACAATTGTAGTCTTTCTTTATATATAATTCTCCTGCATCACTCCAGGGATATCTCTTTATTAATTTCTTTCAGCTCCTCGTGATTTCCCACAACGATGAAGTCTGGGTGTTCCGACTTCCCAGCGTTGGATTATGCACACAAATATACGCTGGGGTTATCATCTTTAGGATGGATCACTTCAGGGATGTTACCATCTTCTATATTGCTCACTTCAGGGATTTTCTCAACATCAGGTTGAGCTTCTTCCACTATCATGGGTAGTGTTCTCAATTGTTTGGTTCTCTATTTCTGCGGACGTCTCCAAGAAATTGAGTCCCGTGCACTTGGAGGCCTCCCCCTCATTTTATCATGAGGGTCAAGAGTGGGTTCAATATCCTTCTAGGATATTTCCATTCTTTCAGGTGCATATACTGCAGTTATATGTGATTTTCCACTACCTTATGACCAGTGAAGGCATTTGGCAGATTATTAGCTTATTTATTGCAGATTTATTACTTTCTAAACTTCAAGTTCGGTCTCTTTTAGTGCGTGGATCTAAGGAATCAGCATTCTTTATTGTGATACTTATCTCCCCCTAATGCCAGAAAAGTCCTTAGTACAATCAGTGTACCGAGCCGTGTATAGATCTCCAACTTCCGGTGAAGTCCCATGGTGGTACGCTGTGGTGGAGAGATTGGCATGTATACAACACAACCAAATTTTTCGCAGATGGAAAATACTTAATTCTCTTGCATGCACTATCTGCAACAGGGAAATTCTATAATATGCAGTTGATTTGAGTTGAATTAATAACGCGGTGTGCAGCACTGCGTGGCCCCAGCAACTGGTGGGTATCTATTATTCTGCAAAAATGGCTAAGCAATAGATTTTATTCCTTTAATAATGACTCTACAAGGCCATTCTAATGTGTGGACATGAGGTACTAAAAGTTATGCATTAATTCCCAGGGCCACATAATAATCATTAAATGCTTTTGAGGTTAAACTCGTTAGTATTGTCTATTTGCATAGACTTGATTCTTTCTTCTGGAAAGGAGGCTCTTAAAAATTTGGGCAATTAATTTTTGGCAGAAGCATGGTTCCTAGTAGATAAGAGACATAAAATATCTGAAAGGGCCCAACATGAGCTGAAAATGTCTACATATATCACTTCGAATTTTCTCCAGGAAATTCAGTGATTCCTCTAAAAGTTAGAGGATCTAACTGTAAGTTTTCCTATAGCACAAACAGGGCATAAGAAATCTTTAGGTCTAGGAAAGTCTTTATGCTATGACCAGCAGAATTACTAATTATTTATCATAATATTCAACTCAAGATTACCTAGTCGATCTACAAGATCTTTAAATATATCTGGGTTTTTATCGCAACACAAACTTCAGGTTTTATACATGCGTAGTATAACCCAGAGAAGAAGGGAGGAAGTTTTTCAACCACACATTTATTACACCCATTAAACTTAGCCATGAGTAGGTATTCAGTACCATCCTCTTTCTATATCTGCATATGGGTATCATTCAGACCAATATCTTTAAGATATAAATGAGTACAACTGGACTCAGGGTATAATATGACATTCTTTCAGTGCCAACTATAAGATCATCGCTTCTGGCGATAATCATAATTTTCAAATCACTTAGTGTGGTATAGCTGTCTTCTAGACAAATTTATTCCTCTTTAGCTAGATTATACTTTGTTCTATATTAAAGGTATGACTTAACAATCAAACAATTATTGCTCAACAGGAGCATAGACCAAATGTTCATGCAGGAACATAAATATTCAAACAGATAATATGAGGCTCTTAAGGAGACTCAACTAATGGAAATGCGACATAAAGCAAAAAGGGGTACAAGGAAACTATTGCAAGTCTCCATATAAGTCATGTTCCTCCTCCCGGGGAACATTAGTATTCTTCTGGAATTCCACAAGTTCAGTACCAAGAAGGTCATATTCCTCCATGGGCGAGTCACCATATCCGAGAAGGCTTTCTTTGAACTCGACCGTAGGGTCGGTGGTTGTCGTCCTTCTTCCCACCTTTTTGTTCAACGAAGTGTGCCTCAACCTTTTTTTCTTGATTCTTCAGGAATCTCCCAGTGGATTTTATGTAAAGTTCCGCTAGGTGCTTTGGGGTGTGACAGGTATGTGACCAATGGCTAGCGCACCCACACCTAAAGCACGACTGATGGGGGGGGGGGTTAGGTGCCTCATTGGCTGGACCTTGCTTCTGGAAGGTTCCAGTACCTTTCCCTTTTACCTTTCCATTGGGTTTTGTCCTTTTCCTTTTGGTTTATGCTATTCTTCCATTTATTCCCCTTATGCATTTGACCTTCTTCGCGGCCATGGCTATTACTAGCCTGTTGAGCGGTAGCATGTGCTTCGGGCAATGCTTGATTTCCATTAGCATTTGCATGATGATTCTTCAACAGGAGTTCATCATGTTTTTCTGCTTCTAGCAGAACACTAATAAGCTCAGAGTACTTCTTGTACTTTGCATGATGGTACTGTTGTTGTAGTATCATCATGTTGGGAGTGGAAGGTGCACAAGGTTTTGTCGATCATTTCAGCATCAGTAACTTTCTGGTTACAAAATGTTAATTTAGCGACAAGTTTGTGCATTGCAGAATTATATGCTGCCACAGATTTGAAATCCTGAAAGCGTAGGAGGGTCCATTCTCATTGTGCTTTTGGCAACAACACAGATCTTTGCTGGTTATAGCGTTCCTTTAGGGAATTCCATAATACCAGCGGGTCCTCCTCCATCAAGTATTTGGCCTTCAGGTCCGGATGAAGATGGTGCCTTAGGAAATGTAAAACGGTGCATTTTGAGGGTTCGGGTATAGCAGGTGCACCAGCTTCAGGCTGGGCAATAGCAGCTCTAAGTGCTCTAGCTGTTAGGTTGATTTTGACATCCATTGCCCAAGTGAGATAATTGTTGCCATCCAGGGCAAGCACAACAAATTCCCTTTTTGCGATGTTAGACATATCCTATACGCAAGCAATACGAAATTTTACTACTGGTAAAATATTATTTTGCATGCATTCTCATTGAATCAATAAAGTTTTGGTCTATATCTATTCAGTAGATAATTATCACAATTCTCGCAGAATTTTCCTAGCATTTAGCAATTTTCTGTTAATTATACAGCAATTTTCCAGCATTACTTAATAACAGAAAATAAATCCCAACATCAATTAAATGCAGCATAATGCTAATTACATCTTATGTAATTCTTGTTTGCTGGGAGTGAAAACAGGTAATGAATGTCTCCGTCAGCTCGACTCATGGTTAGGTCAACCCGCCCTAGGGCTCACATGAGGGAGGGAGCACTTCCCGTTTCCAGGTGCTAATTAAAGAACCAAGTCTCATGTGTGTTTTCTTAGACACCAATTGTCTTGCATCTGTTCCTTCATTACTGAAATCAAATCCCAACTACTCATGTCCTCAAAATTTTCTAGCAAATTTTGCTATTCTCCGTTAATATTTGAGCAATTTTCAGAATTACTTATGTAATAGAAAAATCAATTTACCACATATTAAACATGGCAAAAGCTAGAAAATAAACCCAGGGTATGGAGCTTCCAATAGTGTGCTAAACAATTTTTTTTATGGACAGTAACAGATCAAGAACGATCTCTAACAGTAGATTAGATCAATACATCCAATGAGACAATCTGCAGGATTTTGATCATGCACAATTACTTACGTTCTTGATGTCGGATGTGTTGACTATCGTGTAGGACTTTTTTTTGGCGATCCGAGTGGATGCTGGCTTGATGGCGAGTTGATTGCAGATCGGATCGAGCGATCAATCGTTGGTAGTAGTCGTTCGTCGTAGTTGACAATTCTTCGCTTCTTGTGGTAGAGACTGGTGTTGATAACGTGTTGTGAAACTAGATTGTTCACCCACGCCAATCAACGACACGCCAATGCAAGCACACGAACAGAAGAAGGAGAAGCACACCATGCAAGGGGAAAACCTCTCTCTTTATTCGATTGATTGTTTCTGTACAAGGCAATGCCCTATATATATAGTAGAGGACCCCTGGAGATTAATTCGGATTCGCCCACTAATGGATAGTCCTACCATACAGGGACACAGACTCTAACAATATCATAACAAATCTAAATATGACATCATGTTGACGTCACTGTGACACATGGACCAATCACAGCATGACACGTGTCACTGCTATTTTAAATTTCCAGCTGGATTACTTTTCTACTGAAAAACCCGATTTATGATGTCATTACTAATGTCATAATATAATTAAAGTAAATAAATATATACTGGAAAAACCTTACTAGACTGACATGTGGGTCCACGGTCTATGGACCAGATCCACGAAATAGTGCAAGTCTACGGTGGGCTTGGTTCACGAATTATTCACCGGCGGTCAATGTGACGTAAGCTTTAACATCAAGCGCGCGGATGCGAGGCGGTGGGCACATGGCAGCATTCTACTGGCTCAATGCGCGATGTGATCATGACCGTACAAATCAAATCGGATGATGGAGATTGCACGGATCTGCAGTGAGACAAGGACACGTGGTAGAGTAACACCTATGCCACGTGTCACTACCGAGGCGATCCGATGTAGATCTAACGGTTGAGCACGCGATACGATGACACATTATGTGAGATACGTGGCTCAATTAGGTATGCTCGTTTCGCAATCGACAGCTAAGATTTCAGAACGAGAATGAAAGCTGGCACGGTGGCGAAACTCATCGAGCTTGAAGAAGATGACCACGCAAACAACGAAGAAGCGGCAGATTTAGCTCATCTTCGCGTGAATCCAGAAGAACTCCCCTCGATGAATCCAATCATACCCTTGATTCCGATGGAGATGACCTCGTGACGTGGATCCTCACGGAAAATTGACAGCAGCGACCTCGTGAACTCCAACGAGCATGTGTGAGAGAATGATGGCGTCTCGGTGAGACGCGGCTAGGGAAAACAAAGTGGCACATTTTAGCGAACCTCATACGGGGTCAAGGGTAGTTTTTACGCCTTCGAAGGCATATCCGCGGCGGAGAAGCTCAATGGACATGGAAGTGACATGACGGAGGAGCCTGCGATGAAGATGACAATCGACCATCGTGCATGTGGTGAGATCCAACGGTCCAAAGCACGGATCAACGTGGCTCACTCGAAGCCATCCGATGCTGATCCAACGGCCCAAGGTTTTAGGGTTAGGATTTGCGATGAGTGGGTCGGCGGTGCGGGTCGGGTTGGGCTGGGCCCGGATCAGGTTTCGGCCCAAATACCATTTAGGCATTTTTTGAATTTTCTAATAAATAATAATTCTAGAAAATAAACTAAGCTAAAATAAATAGAAAAAATATCCGAAAATTCTAGAAAAATTTTGAAAAATATTTTGAGACATTTGGAACTCAAATAAAAATATTTTCAACAAAACTTTATTGAAACTTTTCAAATTCTTTAATGCATTTAACAAAAGGTATAATTCAAATAAATTTCAGAAAATTCTCAAAAATTCAAAAGGCATAATAAATGCAAGA
The DNA here is from genome assembly GCA_036346355.1 of Rhipidocladum racemiflorum. Classification (NCBI taxonomy): domain Eukaryota; kingdom Viridiplantae; phylum Streptophyta; class Magnoliopsida; order Poales; family Poaceae; genus Rhipidocladum; species Rhipidocladum racemiflorum. Next base: position 38,423,366 of record CM070577.1, on the reverse strand, counting down.
AAAGCAAAAATTGGAATGTTACATTGGGCTAGGCCGGGCTGTCAATGAATAGGTCTACTATGAACAACTTAATAACTGGATTATTAATTCTCCAGTGCTGGCACCCAAGAGGCACTACATTTATTCTTTAGTAGTGTTATTTGAGCTGTTTAATTGGCATCCATATCTTTTTGTGCATTAGTTGTTTTCCCTTTGCTAGGAAGCCTGAAATTTAATGAACTATTATTAGATACCTAGTATTCCTTGCCAGCCAATTCCTATTTAAAGCACCCAACCCACTCGAGATAGAACACAATACTCCAATTATCTATCTAGTTTCTTTCTAGAGAGATTCCATTGAGCTCGTTGCAAGATCATGGTTGCAGGGTTTGGCAATGGTAGATCAAGGCAAAGGGATGTGATCCCAATGCTTGGCCAACCATTGTACAAGTGCTACCTCTGCTCCAAGACCTTCACAAACCTCCAGGCCCGTGGCGGCCACATGACAAAGCACCGTCAAGAGGTCATAGAGAATAGGAGGAAGCATGAAGAGTACATGTCCAACAAGCACAAGGAGTTCACCATGGAGCTACTATCGCCAAACAAGGCTTACTGGAGAAGGTACCACAAGGGCAAGAATAAGCCTCGAGAAATTGCCTTTGTTCCATTCAAAATGTTTGATGTTTTATGCGATGGCGCTGAATCAAGCCTTGACTCGTTAGCATCTGAGGGTGAGGAGACCGATCTGACCATGGGGGGCAAAGAGAAAGGTGGGGAGGTAGAGATCCCGAGTGTGGATCTTACCTTGAAGTTGTGATGCGTTTGGCTATCAAGAATCGGATGATGTTCTATTCATGATCTCTGAGGCCATTTTGCTCTTGGCTTGAAGGATATGGTGTATGTGTTAGTTTCCAATAATTGCTTATTGCTCTTGTAGTGCATGTTTGTTACCCATAATTGATTGTTGTCCTTGTTGTGCTTGTATAATCCATGGCTTGTGTTTTGGTTACCTACAAAAAGTTATCTTGTCATGCTATCAAGTTTGACGGATGTATACAACTCTTGAATGTTCCACTTTGTTTCGTAACTCTCATGCATTCACAATGCTCGGTCGCAACAATGTTCAACATCTCCTAATGGGTGGGTCATGTCCCATCTGTCAGAGAGGGGGGAGGGAGACTGGTTTTCGAAGGGAAAGGCGACATGGAGAGGAGGAGGATGTCGATCGAGCAAAAGAAGGAAAGACGATTTTTAAAGGGTAAGGAAGAAAGGAGAGGAGAATATGAATTGAGGAGGGGAGTGGAGCTAGGTGGGCTAGAGCAAAGAGTTGGGCCGAGGAGATGCACTTTGGCCCAAGAAGGATTGAGGGGGAAATTAAGATAAGAATTTGATTTTGAAATTTGTAGAAACTCAGTTTAATTTACCTCTAATTCAAATAAACTCCAAAAGTTTCAAAATAATTATCCTAAATAATTTGAATTTAAATATGTTTTCGAACTTAATCACCTTTTTTATTATTCCAAATTAAACACTTTTGAGATGTTATAAAAAGAGAAAGGGTTTGAAAATCTTCTAAAATTATGAAACAAAATTTGAAATATACTAAAAATAGAAATTTTGAATTATTATGAATTTAAAATGGTATACCCTGACATGATTTTTTGTTTGTTTAGGCTATGTAACATTCCAAGTTTGGCGTCACAAGTGTTCAAGATAATTATACCATTACTTATGTTACAAGTTTGGCCCTCAAGATTTTTGTACATAACAAGATTTAGATATTTGAAAGATGGTTCTCAAATTATGTTGATAGTTAAAACATTGATGTTTAATTATGTCTTGGTACAATAATGCAAAGTTTGCATGTGCAATATTGTCGAATGAGGACAAATGTATTGGATTTAACGGGGCATGGGCCACATGATGGACCACTTTATGGATAAACCACTCACATGTTGGAAAATTATTTATGAGGGCTCCCATATTCTCAAGCATTCATCCTTGATCCAACGGTCCATATTGGGTTTGCAGTATTGCACCTATACATGAATTTGCACTTGATGTGTTCCCTTTAGGTTTAAGACTTGTTTAGATATTTGTGTCACGTTGAGTTTCCCTTAAAAAATGTTTCTAGGATTACTAAACCTAGGATATATATTGTTGATAACATTGACATTAGTTGTGATTTGTTGCCAAATCTACCCTTTAAAGATACCTTTCTCTCGTACTACTTGCATTCTCCTAGATTTATGCAATTGAAATATATTGGTTATTATTCCTTTTAGATCCATGTTTATTACTTGCAATCCTAGCCTATACCTCATTGGACTAGGGTACTTGTAATCCGTTTGGTTGGACATAGAAAGGTGAATGGGATGGGATGGTTGTAACATTCCAAAATTTTGCTTTTATTTAATTTATTGAGTTATTTGAAATTTTGGAATTTTCTAGAGTTTATTTGGATTTAATTTGAATTTATTCCCTTTTGAGATAATTAAATAATTAAAAGTTTTAAATAAAATTTTGTTGGAAATACTTTATTTAAGTCCAAAATGTCTCAAAGTATTTTCCAGAATTTTTTTGGAATTTTTCTGAGCATTTTGCTATTTTTCTTGATTTAAATGAATTTCTAGAATTATTTTAAATATTAAATCGCTGGAAAAACCCTAACCGGTTTTTCTGTTGGAGCGACCCGAGTAGGACTCGAGTCCGACCCAGCCCGACCGAGCCGGACCCAAACCATAATCCCGCGACCGTTGGATCTTGATCCAACGGCCGAGATTGCGCCACGTCGCCCCGCGCGGGATCAGAATCGGACCCGTTCGCGCTGATCGGATCCAGGGCGTTGATCGCGCACACATGGACGGCCAGGATGCGGCCACGTCACCCAGTCCGACCCGCCGCCGGATTCCGCAGCCGTGTGCGAGTGGGCCTCGATTTCCGCGAGATTCACGGACATCGAGGGCCCTATTTAATGCGCCACCGCTACCAACGTGCTCCCCTCTTCCATGCACACACATTGCCCTAGGTAACCGAGCTCAAGTCGCCACTATCTGCACGCGATAGCTCGCCGAAGTTGGAGGAGAGCTTCGCCACGATTTTTGCCTTTTTCCGCCGCTGTTCGCCATCCTCCGCCGTAGTGGTGCCCAGATTCGGAGTCCTCGCGTCGAGCCGCACCCGAAGGGACCATCCACTTCGCTGGGACGCGCCCGAAACGCCGTTGGGCTCTTCATCGTCTTCGTCTCCGGCAACCATCGCTCCGCCGCGACATCGCCGTCTTCGCGAACTCCACTAGCCGTCCGATCAAGATCCGAGGGCCCAGGTTCGTCCACGTCACCACACCATGCAATTCCCCCAGATTAGATCTTAGCCGTTAGATCTAAATCGAACGGCTAGGGTTAGATCAAGTAGTACTGTGTAGATCTATTAGCAACCATTGGATCTAGATCCAACGCAACATATTGAGCCACGTAGCCTGTAACCGCACCATGCTAGGATTAGATCTCAGCCGTTAGATCCAGATCGTACGGTTAGATTCAACCCGCATTGTGGCGCTAGATGTAATCTCAGCCATCTGATTAAGATCGAACAGTGTAGATTTTGCCACGTGTCAGCCACCGGGACATGCCACGTCGCCCCCACGATGCAGTGAAACCCGAACGGATCTCAGCCGTCCGATTCGAATCGTACAGTCCAGATCAACCGCGTTAATCCAAACGTGCGGGATCCAGATCCAATCTCGACCGTCGGATTTCAAACCGATGGCCCAGGTTGAGCCACGTGGCCGGGAGCCAAAGCGCCGCGGTCCATGCGGGCGACGCCCGGTCGTCGCTGACGTCATGCGTGACATCAGCGTGGGGCCCGCGTGTCAGCGGCTCGGTCACCCGCACGATGACGTCATTCGTGATGTCATGCTGACGTCACGTGGGGCCCGCGTGTCAGCCGCCCCCTCAGCCGAGCCGTGCTGACGTCAGCGATGACGTCATCAAGCTGGGCCCACATGTCAGTGAGACATGCACCCATGGACCGGGTCCACAGTGGACCGAAACCAGGCCGTGGACCGAGCCCATGGACCAGCTGACGTCATGTTGACGTCATAATTCGATTTTCCTTTAGGAAAATAATTCGGCCAAAATTCGAAATCCACGCTGACGTCATATTTTTGAATTTCCCGTATAAAAATAAATGAATTAATTCAATTTATTCTTTTAATTGATTTTTCAAACTTCAAACGGCTATAACTTTTGTGTTTTAACTCCGATTGAGGCGATTCCAGTTTCTAAATTTTTGTAAAATTGATCTCTATTTAATGTTGAATTTTATTTAATTTTTGGACATTAGTTTTTCTTTGTTTTTATTTATTTGGTGTTTATTTATCCGATACGCGTAGATGTTGAACTGCCCGAAGGTTTCGGAGGTGAAGTTTTGACCCAGGAGCAAGTGCAAGACCAGGAACTAGTACTTTTTGAAGGCAAGTTATGCTTTGACCATATTGATCCCACTTTTGAAATTATGTTTGTTTAAATTATTGCATGCTAGTTTATTTAAAAATGCTTTTGAATAATTCTGGGAATAGTTGTGACCTACTTGATTATGCCACCTTGTCTATAATAATTGTATGCCATGAATCATTTGTCACCCTAGGATGTGGAATAATAGTTGGACATTAATACTTTGCCAACGTGGGTTAATTAGACCGTAATAGGCTAGCTTAGCCATGCAATCGTGTTATTGATATAATTTTGAATGTCGGAAATTAATCTTGACTTAATGAGAGATGGAACATGATTTTGGAAATTGCTACATGTGTCGTTGATGATGTTGATGGCACGTGGTGCATGGTAATCAACTGGGTGATTAAATGATTTAGACTGGGGCAAGTGGCAAGATTGTTCTGGTGGGCCAGGTGTGGCACTTGGGAAGTCGCATTTGGTTTTATTGCTTTGGTTACTTGTGAATCCTTGGGTAGTCTTGCCTCGGTCATCCTAAGGACTTAACCTTGCAAGAATTTGAACTGAGTCCAACATACAACCACAAGTCTGGAATGGGACAGACCTAGCTGAGTAAATTGTGATGTCTAGTCTTTGGTACTGTCGTGGTGGTGTGAGGCTGAGTTTATAGTAGGCTCACCTGGCGCAAGAGGGGGGCCCTAAGAGTGGTAACCAGTCCCATCAGTGTTGAAACCTTAGCGGGCAGTACCGGGTCTAGAAGTAGCTTTGGAAAGGCTTTGTTACGATCACTCGCCTTGGTGGTGTTTGATTGCATCTTGTGGGTAAAGTGTATAACCTCTGCAGAGCGTGCAACCTATTCGAATAGCCGAGTCTACGGTATTGGACACTGCTCGGTGATTGCAGTCCAGGGTTATACTTTCATGAAAATGACTTTGGATACTTGGTATGGAAATGATGAACCTGCTTTAGGTGGACAAATGCTTTACTTGTGAACTGTTTATGAAAGTTATTATTGTTATCACTGTTTTACTGCTTTCAATCTATTACTGTTATTTGAGAATGACGCTTTACTGCAAAAGAACCACTTAGCCTGTCCTTTGTAACGAGCCATGCATATAGAATATTAGACTGCATCTCTGTGCATGACTTGCTGAGTGCTTTTAAGTACTCACCCTTGCAACAACAATACATCAGTTGAGGAAGAATCAACGCCAGCATTGGAGGAGGAGTTCCAAGAGGAGCTGATGAACTAGGGGCGAGCCCAGTCGGTTGCCTGTGTCATATTGGTTGGCGCCACACGATTCTTTATTTTCCGCTGCAGATTTATTTGAGTAAGACTATAGCCCTGCGAGGCGTACTTTTGTAACCTAACCATAAGGTCGAGCAACCGGTTATATTTCCCTTTCAATAAAGTACTTTACTTTTTCATTGAGTATGATTGTGGTATTTACCGATGTTGAGACTGTGTGCACTAGCGTGATCCTGGACTAGTGTTGAATACACAGAGGGTCCGGATTTGGGTATTCGGGTCCCGACAATGGTACAGGATTGATGGGATAGTCTTGGATGGGATGGTACAGAGAGGGTGTTTGGTTGCTTGAATGGGATGGTACAAAATTTTGTTTGGTTCCTTGGATGGGATGATTCTGGATGGTTCAAGTTGCTGTTTGGTTTGAGGGATGAGTATTCTTTCAAATAAGTGATAGCATTATAGTATATTTGCAAAACGTACTGTAATATATCACTAACAGGATAGGCTACACCACCCACTGATTCAATTTTGACATCTATGTTTTTCAGGTTGTAGGAACCCCAAACTACATGTGCCCAGAAATCTAGCCGACATATCTTATGGTTACAAATCTGATATTGCTCTTGGAGTTAATTTCTAGTCTTCTGTGATTTTAGCATTAGGTTGCTGTATGATTGACATTTTAGCACCAGTTTGTTTCTAGTCTTCTGTCTTAGGTTATCAAGTAACACCTTTGTGTTAGAAACATAATCCAATGCATTTAAAACATCCAAAGATTTCTGTTGAAGTGTTTGACATAGCACATCAGTGATCATAATATCTTCCATTAGGTGTAGAATGCACACAAAATCAAATGAGATAAGAATCTTAAGGGCACCTCCAGCATCTCCTCGAGAATATTTTGATATTGAACTATCATTTGCTATACTTCATAAGACAAACTGCAGCGGCAAACATCTTTTTGAAGCTTTGGATTGACCTGTAGTGAGAACTCCATCTAGTATCCCCTGCTCTTTGTAAAGAGCCTATTTGATTTTCCCCTCTTCCTATATCAAGCTCTTCCAATTCAACATAGAACACATACATTATAGTTCGTACTACATCAACTGGTACATGTATGAAATAAGTGGCAAGCTGTACAAATACATGCCAAGTTCCAGAAATCTGAGCAAACTGTACAAATCCATGCAAATATTTTCAACCATAAGAGTTCATACCATTGCAAATATTTTGTTCAATGTGCATGGTTCCAGATGACAATTTCTTTAGAATAACAAAACAAAAGGGATGGAGATACAACAAGGGTGAATAAGGAGTGGAACATCCATTGATACCCCACTAAATTAGCTGCTGAGTACTACCTGACTAGAGATTTATCCCCTTCCACCTCTCTATTCTAAATCACTCTCCATGCATTGAGCCTTCATGCCTCTAGCCCTCTATAGATATTGCTCACATTAGCAACCGGCAATAATAGACCTATAGACTTAAATTCAAACTATAAGCTACAATATATATTACTTGCAACAATGGAAAACAAATGAAATCTAGGTTACTTTTCTGGAACTCTTCTTCTCTCTAACTTCATACCTGTCACGCGGCAAATCCGACAACCATGTCAGTCCCCTGAAAATCGGAGATCATGTAACAATGAGATGATCCATTTTTCTCTATGTTTTACTTGGGGAAGGAGGATTTGGTGTTGTTTACAAGGTATTGATACTCATTAAGTATTTTTAACTGTCAACAAAAACAGACCCCTTGCAACTATACATTTCTTTCAACAAGTACTACTTATCAGCATCTCCATTTGTGTAGGGATCCTTACCTGATGGTCAAGATATAGCAGTAAAGAGGCTCTCACAGAGCTCTAGGCAAGGAATAGGGGAGCTGAAAAATGAGCTGGTCTTGGTGGCCAAGCTTTGGCAAAGCAATCTTGTGCCCAATACATGCCCAATAAAAGCCTATATACCATCCTTTTTGGTGCATTTTCTAAGAATTTAGCACTACTTGTAACACACCGGCATTTAATATGCCCGAATGCTACCAAACATAAGCTAAACAACAACTAAAAATCACATTTAAACATAAATTCCAGCAAAGGTACATATGCTAAAAACCGATATTTCGGCAGCATCTCCTTTGTTTTTTCATGAATTAACACAATATCAATATCATGGCAAGATATATCATAGCACACGACATCTAAAACATCAACATAAATGGATGTATCATCAAACTACGCCAATAATACCACGCTCAACCACTTCATAAACTATAACGAAGCAAATAAGGGATCACAAGCATGCTAGATTAAACCATACATTAACTTTATGGCACAACTCTCAAAATCATGTCTCCAAGTGATTAATCATAGACTATGATGGTGGAGCTACGTGTAGAAGTGTAGCTAAACCCCTTTTTCCCGCATGCCGATCTCAAAGTACCTAAAAACAACATAAAACACAAGCGTGAGTTCGAAACTCAGCAAGCATATTGTAATGGACAACAATAACAATATCATAGAAAATAACATCTCACATCATGTATATCATCTCAATCATGAACACTTTAACAAAATCATCATCATTGTGTATGCAATGCAATGCAATGCTCATATCTCCTTGGAAACTCATACCGGTATGGTTGAGTACACACCCGTCGGTGTGCACCCTCTCCCCCCTTCCATCCCGAAGATGGAGGGTGCCTACTCCTCGCTTCCACAACCCACGGTAGATGGAATCACGATGTAGGACTTACTCTATTGGCTCTCCGGATTAGTCATAACTTTCTCACCGACCTTCCCGGATTAGTTAATGACTTTCTCACCGCCCGGGCCATGTAACATGTCATGAATGCAAGCATGCCAACATCATATAAAACTCATATTTTAACACATGGCGTCATAACATCTTAAACATGCTCATAATATCGTAGCAATCATTAACACATGGCAAGTGGACATATATCATGTAAACAATTCCATCTAATCTCAACATGCAACCTACAACTCGCTATCCATCACAACACACTTGCCTCAACCACGTGCAACGGATTGGCGGGAAGTAGAAGGCACTCCCGGGGTCACACCTCCTGCACAGGGGTATCACACAATCACAATCAAAACCACAAAACAGTACGTAAACCCCCATCTAACCCGACATTGCTCCCTACTCGCAAAACCTAAAACAGAGGTTCTGTCCCGTCGGGACAGCAGCCTTGCAAAAGGCATAACTTGAGTTCTGGGACTCCGAATGAATTAAACGAGTACACCCTCGCGTAGCTTAGGAAATTTTCCAACTTTCTCTAGGTATACGGAAAGTCTGATTCGGCCTTTAAAGTCGTTTAATCTACAGATTACCGAGATCTGTTCCAATCGCGTCACAGATTTTAACACGCTCGGTAAAACGGCCATAACTTTCAAACGGCTGATCGGATTTTAACGTGCTTTATGTCTACGGAAAGATAATTAAATTATATACAACTTCTTTTAAGTCTGTACGGACATATTCGGATTCTAAATCGACGAAAACTCGAACCCTAGCCCGACTGCTCAATCTGCCCGAAAACAGAAACGTGGCAACGTCTAGATCTAACCCAAAGAACTCCAATCCAGCACCACCAATTGATCTAAAAACTTGATAATCACCCTAAGAACAGTACCTAGATCAATTCCAAGGATCCCCATGATCATACCTTTGCCCAACGAACGAATCTCCAATAGATCTCCTCGCGGATCGCTCCTCGCTCCACGCTCCTCGCTCCTCGCTCCTCGCTCCAACGGATGGATCCACAAGGTGCAGAGGTGTGGAGACCACCCTAGGGCAGCAAGGGGGTGGAGGAGAGGTGGTGGAGAGGTGGGGAGCAATGGGGCAAAGGGGGAGGTGGAGGCGCAAGGAAGGGAGAGGGGAAGGTGGGGGTGGCGGCTAGGGCTTGGAGGGAGAGGTGGGGGCGCCCAAGGGCAGGGGGAGCACACCCAAAAGGCTGGTGGGGAGCCCTTTTACCAGCCCCCACACCCAATCCTAGTCCGTTACGGAGACCTACTCCATCCCACCAAAGCCCACCAAGGCCCAAACTCCCCCGGGAAGGCCCAAAACCCCGGAAACGCCCCGAAAAAGCTATTAACCTCCATATCCTATAGTTTTAACCTTAATTCCACATCTCATAATGTTATTAACCTTATCATGCACGTTAAATAAGGTTACGACACTCCGTGGCGACATAACACTTCAACCGGCCCAAAAACGCGAGAAAACCCTAAGCCGAAAGGTTTTATTCTCTAGTTTCACCTTCTATAACGTCACACCAAACCATAGTGTCACACTACTGCACCTATTGCAATTTGCAAAAGCAATTCATGCCTCTAATGCTTCTCATTTGAATGACAGATCCTGACAAAAACAGTTTGCTAGACTGGGGAAGGAGGTTGAAGATAATAAACGGAATCGCTCGAGGATTGCAGTACTAAACTTCGATTATAACCCCAAGATTTCAGACTTAACAAGAATGCATTATCAGTTATCCACCAAAGCACCAACAACATGATAGGATATTGTCGAGACCCGAATTTGCAAATCCGGACCCTTTGTGTATTCAGCACTAGTCCAGGATCACGCTAGTGCACACAGTCTCAACAACGGTAAATATCACAATCATACACATCGATCGTAATAAAGTCCTTTAATTAAGATAACCAAACTGGTTGCTCGACCTTATGGTCAAGTTACAAGAGTACACTACACAGGGCGGAAACTTATTAAGGAAATAAATTGCAGCGGAATAAAAACATCAACGTGGTGCCATCCAGTATACCACAAGCAACTGATTGGGCTAGCTCCCTAAGTAGACGGCTCCTCCTGAAGTTCCTCCTCCAAGGCTGGCGTCGCTTCTCCTTCAACTGATGTTGTTTGTGGCAAGGGTGAGTACTTGGTACTCAGCAAGTCCTGCACAGAATGCAAACTAATATTCTACATGCATGGCTTAGTTCAAGGATAGGCTAACAGGTACATTTGCAGTAAAACATCATTTAGCAAGTAACATAAATAGATTCGAAAGCAGTAAAAGTAACAACAATAACAATAACTTTTCCAGGAGTTAAATAAACACTTCTCCTTTCCTAATCCTCATTTCCATCAACGTCATCATTTAACCCAACCAAACTTTCCAAGTCCAAGTTGTTTTCATGAAAGTCTAACCCTTGACTGTAATCCCCGAGCAATGTCCAAAGGTCGCTGCATACCCGCTATTCGAATATATTTTACACTCTGCAGAGGTTATGCACTTTACCCACAAGATACAGTCAAACACCACAAAGGCGAGTGATCGTAACAAAGCATTTCAGAGACTGCAAACTTTACAAGTGAACCTCTCCGGCTTTTGTCATACACCATCCCTTCCCGTAACGGAGGCGAAGTATGGGACCGACATACCGTTGGACGGGTACCATGCCATAGCACTGGTACGCTCCCCTTTCAAGCTACACAAAAGGTGTAGTTGACACCCCGAGGTACCACATGCAAGTCATTAGTAACTTATTCAACTAGGTCCGTTCGTCCTATTGCGGACATGTGGTTGCACGTTTGACTCAGATCAAAGGTTTGCAAGGTTAAGTCCCTAGGGTGACTAGGGCAAGACTACCCGAAGAACCAAATCAACTTTCACGGTGCCACTCATGGCCCACCATATCATTCTTGCCACTTGCCCTGATCTAAATCTATTTATCAAACCCAGTTGATTACCATGCACCACGTGCCATCAACAATCACAACACGTGATACTTCTCCAAAACAGGTTCAATATCTCATTAAGTCAATATTAACATTTGATTGTTCGAAATCATGTCAGGTGCACGTAGTAGGTCTAAGCAATTTACTACGACGGTCTAAGTACCTAATGTTGGCAACCTAATAATATCTAACTATATAACCACAACTAGGGTGACAAGGGTTCATGGCACATAATTAAATAGTCAAGGTGTTATACTGCAATTTGGCATTTATCTAATTCCCAGAAATAATTTAAACAATTTCTAATTAAATTTGCATGCAATAATTTAAATTAAATTAGCATGCAATAATTTAAATTAATTTAATTTCAAAAATGGGATCAATATGGTCAAAGCATAACTTGCCTTCAAAAAGTACTTGTTCTTGATCTTGAGCTGGCTCCTGGGTCAACACTTCACCTTCGAAGCCCTTGGGTACTTCAACGTCTACTCGTAACGCATGCACATAGCAATAAATAAATAAAACAGTACATGCACATTGCTAAAAAATTCAAGTAAATTCCATAAACAGAAAGAGCATAATTTTACAAATTTTTAGAAATTCGAATAGCCCAAAACGGGGTTAAAATGCAAAAGTTATAACTGTTTTAAGTTTAAAGAATCTATTAATTAAATAAAAATAGAGAAAATCTCATATTCAAAAATTAATTAAAATTCATATTTAAGTAGATCTCAATTTTATAAAAATTTAGAAATTGGAATCGTTCAAATCGGAGTTAAAACGCAAAAGTTATAAGCATTTGAAGTTTGAAAATTCAAATAAATCAATAAACCGAATTAATTCATTTATTTTTCTATTGAAAAATCCATTTATTGCGTCAGCATGATGCCAGCACGGGATTTGAATTTCCACCGAGTTATTTTTCTATTGAAAAATCGAATTATGACGTCAGCACGACGTCAGCGGGTCCATGGACTTGATCCACGGCTTGGGCTCGGCCCACCGTGGACACGTGTCGGGACCCCGAATTTGCAAATCCGGACCCTCTGTGTATTCAGCACTAGTCCAGGAACGCGCTAGTGCACACAATCTTAACATCGGTAAATATCACAATCATACCACTCGATACTAATAAAGTACTTTAATTAAATAGTCAAACTGGTTACTCGACCTTATGGTCAAGTTACAAATGTACGCCTCGTAGGGCGAAACTTATTAAGAGAGAAATAATAGCAGCAGAAAATAAGATAACATCGTGGCGCCATCCAGTATACCACAGGCAACTGACTGGGCTCGCTCCCTAAGTAGACGGTTCCTCTTGGAGCTCCTCCTCCAAAGCTGGTGCAGTCTCCTCTTCAACTGGTGTTGTATTGAGGCAAGGGTGAGTACTTGGTACTCAGCAAGTCATGCACAGAATGCAAGCTAATATACTATATGCATGGCTTGGTACAAAGGAATAGCTCAAGGTATATTTGCGAAACAAAGATTTGACAAGTAACATAAGTAGATTCGAAAGCAGTAGTAACAAGTATAGCGTAATTAACTTTTCAAGGAGTTTAATAAACATCTTTCCCATCCTAATCCACATTTCCATCAACATCACTATTTAACCAAACCCAACCTTTCAAATCCAAGTTATTTTTAAGAAAATCTAACCCTTGATCAGAATTCCCGGCGATGTCCAAGATCATGACACACGGCTATTCGAATAGATTCTACACTCTGCAGAGGTTATGCACTTTACCCATAAGATACAAATAAACACCACAAAGGCGAGTTCCGTAACAAAGTCTTTCTAAACTTCTAACAATACAAGTGGTCATCCCTGTTATTGCACACTAACCCTTCCCTTAGCTAAGGCGAAGTTTAGGCCAATCAACCGTTAGATGGGTACTGGCCTCACCCAGACGCTCCCCGCATACAACTTACACAAAGGGTGTAGTTGACCTCCCGAGGTCCCACAGTAATGCGTTATTAGCAACTTAGTCAACTAGGTCCGTCCCATTACGAGACATGTGGTTGCACGGTTGACTCGATTCAAAGGCTTGCAAGGTTAAGTCCTTAGGGTGACCAGGGCAAGACTACCCGAAGAACCAAATCAACATCCCCAAAGGCACAACCGGCCCACCCGATCATTCTTGCCACATGCCCGAGCCGAAAACTATTTATCAAACCCCGCTGATTACCATGCACCACGTGCCATCAACATCACATGATACCTTTCCAAAACAGGTTCAATATATCATTAAGTCAATATTAACATTTGATTGTCCAAAATCATGTCATGAGCACGTAGTGTGTCTAAGCAAAGATACTACAACGGTCTAAAACCCATGTTGGCAATTTAATAATGTCCAACTAGTAAACCACATCTAGGGTGACAAGGGGTCATGGCACATACTTAAGTAATCAAGGGGTCATACAGCAATTTGGCATTTGTCTAATTCCCATATTTAAATAAAGTATTTTCTAATTGAACTAGCATGCAATAAGTTAAATAAAAATAGATTTCGAAATAGGATCAACATGGTCAAAGCACAACTTGCCTTCAAAAAGTACTTGTTCTTGGTCTTGAGTTGGATCCTGAGTCAATACTTCTCCTTCGAATCCTTCCCAAGACTTCAACGTCTACTCGTAAAGCGTGCAAATAGCAATACACGAATAAACAATAGGCAAAAAGTGTCCAAACATCCAAATAAAAACCATAAACAGAGAGAACATAATTTTATGAATTTTTAGAAACTGGAATCGTCAAATTTGGAGTTAAAATGCAAAAGTTATGATTATTTAAAGTTTAAATATTCAATTAAATAATTTTACAGAGAAAAACTTTAGTCCAAAAATTAAATAAAATTCATATTTAGGTAGATCTCAATTTTATAAAAATTTAGAAATTTGAATCACTCAAATCGGAGTTGAAATGCAAAAGTTATAAGCGTTTGAAGTTTGAATCAAAATCTGAAATCATTATTTCGAATTAATAAATCATTTTATTTTTCGGAAATTAATTATTGCGTCAGCCTGGACACGTGTCAGCATCCGATTGGGCGGCTGACGTCAGCCGGTCCATGGACTTGGTCCTCGCTCGGCTCGGGTCTACCGTGGACTCGGTCCACGGCTCCTCGTGAGACTGACATGTGGGTCCGCCTCGGGTAGCGTCCTTCGCCGGCGTCGGCGGGGCTCGACCACGGCAGCGATAGGTGGGACCCACGTGGCGTCATTCTTGGCGTCGGCGCTCGGTGGGGCGATCGGCCCGACATGCGAGCCCGCCATGGCGCCGCAGACGTCATGGTGCGTGGTGGCCGGGCCATCGACATGCGGGCCTCGTGTCGGCGTACACGCACGCTGCGTGGACGGCGCCGATCGCGCGTCAGCCTTTCCAGACGCGTGGCGCAATCTCGGCCGTCGATTTGAAAATCAACGGCCCATTAGATCTCGGCTCTCACGCCGTTTGGGTTAACGCGCGTTTGATCTGGACCGTTGAATCTAGATCGAACGGTCAAGATTGGATCTAGTGGTTTTGGATGGAATCTCACCGTGAGATGACGTGGCGCAATCTGGGACGTTGGATCTTGATCGGACGGCTGAGAAGCTTCGAGCGACGGCGATGGCGTGCGGCGGAGCTGCCTGGCCGGAGCTGGGGACGGCGACACGGGCAACGGCGTTTGCGGGCTCCTCCGGCGAGGTGAGAGGTCCCTTCGGGTGCGTCTCGTCGCGGTGAGTCCGGATCTGGGGTCAACGGCGGCGGGGGACGGCGGATCAAGCAGAACCGCGGCGGAGGAGTGCTACAACTCCGGCGAGCGATTGCAGGCGTCGAAACCGCGCGGCGACGGCTAGAACAGCGGCCGCGCAAGGTCAAGGTGATCTCGGTGTGATCCGGCATTAAATAGCCTCGGCTTCGCGCGAACGGAAACCTAAACCCTCACGGCGGCGGGCGGCGGCGAGTCCGGCTCGACTCGGGCGGAGACGACGACGGAGGACCGCCCACGTGGCGCGATCAACGGCCCACGATCGCTGGCGCGGGCGCGGTCGGATCCGGCCCGGACTCAGCTCAACCGGTGCGATCCAATCTGGACCATTGGATCTCGATCCAACGGTCGGGATCGAATAGGGTTCGGTCAAGTCACTTGGCTCGGGTCGGACTCGAGTCGGACTCGGACTCGGGTCCGGTCGGATGAACAGTACTTGACCCGACTTGATTTTCCAGCGATTTAATATTTAAAATAATTCCCAGAAATTCATTTAATTCATTAAAAATATCAAAAGACTCAGAAAAATTCCAGAAAAATTCTGGAAAATACTTTGGATCATTTTGGACTCAAATAAAATATTTCCAACAACATTTTATTTGCAAAGTTTAATTCTTTAATTATTTCAAAATGGAATAAATTCAAATAAATTCCAAATAAATCTAAATAAATTCCAGAAAATTCCAAAAATTCACCAAGGTGCCAAATCACACATGAATTTAAGAAAAGCAAAATTTTGGGGTGTTACAACACGGCCCACGGGCACATGTCTCACTGACATGTGGGACCCCTCGAGTGACGTCAGCGCTGACGTCACCGCGCCTCGGCAACACGGTACTATCACGCGGGCTCCACCCGTGACGTCAGCGTGACGTCATGGAGCCGTTGACACGCGGGCCCCACGCTGACGTCACGCGTGATTGGATCTATTTCCGCGCTGACTGTGGTTGACCGCGCTGACTGCGCTGGTTCGGCTCCCGCGCACGTGGCTTGATTTGGGCCGTTGATTTGAAAATCAACAGTCCTGATTGGATCTATTTCCGCACGTTGCGGTGCAACGCGGTTAATCTGGGCCGTTCGATTTGGATCGGAGGTCCAGATTCGATCGGGTTTCGCCTCAACGTGGGGTGGCGTGGCATGACCCAGGTGGCGACACGTGGCTCAATCTACGCTGTTCGATTTCGATCGAATGGCCGAGATTACATCTAACGCTACAACGTGATTCCACCCTAACCGTACGATCTAGATCTAACAGCTGAGATTAGATCTAAAGGGGTAACACGTGAGGCTTACCTGTGGTGACGTCGACGAATCCTGGGCGTGCGATGATGATCCAACGGCTGAGAAGCTTCGCGGTCCGGCGATGGTGACACGACGGAGCTGGGTTACCGCCGGTGGGGACGACGACACGCCCAACAGCGTTTGGGTGCGACTCCGACGAGGTGAGTGGTACCCCCAGGCGCTGATGTCAATTGCTTTTTCAGCTCCTGGAAACCTTTCTCACATTCCGGCGTCCAGTTAAACTTCTTTTCTTTCTTCAATAATTACGTAAGAGGTCTCCCAATTGTCGAAAAGCGTTCGATAAAACGGCGGTAGTAACCGGCCATCCCAAGGAAACTCCGAATCTGGGTCACTGTCCTCGGCGGTTCCCAATGTAACACGGCCTCAACTTTGCTTGGATCAACAGCGACTCCTTCTGCGGTCATCACATGTCCAAGAAACTCCACCTTGTCTTTCAAAAAATCACACTTACTGAATTTGGCGAAGAGCTGCTGTTCTCTCAGCTTCTCCAAAACTCGCCTCAAGTGTTCTGCATGTTCATCCCTAGTCTTGGAGTAGACTAAGATGTCATCTATGAACACAACAACGAACTTATCCAAATACACCATGAATACCTTATTCATCATATTCATGAAATAAGCTGGCGCATTCGTCAGACCAAAGGACATAACTGTAAACTCGTAATGTCCGTATCTTGACGAAAATGCGGTCTTCAGAATATCTTTTGATCGGATCTTCAATTGGTGATACCCCGATCTCACATCAATCTTGGAGAAATCTCCGGCCCTGCTCAACTGGTCAAACAGATCGGCGATCCTGGGTAGCGGGTACTTACTCTTCACGGTGACTTCATTGAGTGCACGGTAGTCAATGCACATCCTGAAACTCCCATCCTTCTTCTTGACAAACAGAACTGGTGCTCCCCATGGCGATGAACTCGGTCTAATGAATCCTTTCTCCATAAACTCTTCAAGCTGTTTCTTCATCTCCACCTATTCTTCAGTTGACATCCGATAGGGTCTCTTTGCTATCGGTGCTGTTCCTGGTACTAACTCAATCACAAATTTTATATCCCTATCTGGCGGCATTTTGGACTCAAATAAAATATTTCCAACAAAATTTTATTTATAACTTTAAATTCTTTAATTATTTCAAAAGGGAATAAATTCAAATTAAATCCAAATAAATTCCAGAAAATTCCAAAATTTCACGAAAGTGCCAAATTTCATTTAAATTCATGAAAAGCAAAAATTGGGGTGTTACAGATATCAACAAAAAGTGCGAGTGGTTACCGAAGAGGAGAGGGAAGGGAGAAGGAGAGCCGACACCTTGGGAGCTGTGGCGTGTCGCGAGGCCTGGGCGGCACTGATGTGAGGTCACCGGAGAGGGAGATGAAGTGGATCCAGCGACGACAACGTGAAGTAGGAGTGGATCCAATGGCGCCAGCGTGCAGCGGCAGGAGAGGTTGCGGTTGAGGGCAGCACCGGTGTAGATCTCCAGGGTCACCGCCGTACGCACCCTTCTCTGCGCCGCGAGTGGTCAGATTTGGCCGAGAGAAGAGGAGATGGAAGGGAGAAGGAGAGGCAACACTGATGGGTTTCGAAGCATGGAAAACAAAAATTTTCCTACGAATGCAACCAAACACCAAGATCATATCTAGGAGATGCATGCAAACGGTTTCAGAAGGACTCACCTCAGAGTGGGCCAGCGGGAATAACGCTCCCGCAAACAAACGTGGTTGAAGTAGAGGTACACGCGACTTCAAAGTCGCGAAGATGAGCGCCACAAACGGCGGCGCATCCGCATTTGGTCACACGTACGGAACAACGACGACCTCCAATCCTCGATCCAGCCGGCAGGAAGTAGAGGATCCACGGAAACTCCAACAACACTACGACTTAGTGGTGGTGGTGGAGAAACTGTTTCAGCAGCCGCTTAAGCCAAGCTTGAAAGGTGGAACAAAGCAGGAGGAAGGAGAAAAGACCAACCAAAGGGTCATGGAGATTAGTCATGAGAGAGGCTCCACCTCCCTTTTATAGGAGTGAGTTGACTCTCCATTCTCTCCATGTGAATGGACTCTCCATTCTCTCCATGTGAATGGACTCTCCATGTGAATGGACTTTCCATTCTCTCCATGTGAATGGACTCTCCATGTGAATGGACTCTCCATTCTCTCCATGTGAATGGACTCTCCATGTGAATGGACTCTCCATTCTCTTCATGTGAATGGACTCTCCATGTGAATGTTCTGATATCCCGAAACTATTCGTCTTGTCCAAACTTTTCTCAGGTCTTCGTATCCACTCAAAGCGTCGATGAACCTTAAGTGTGTCACCCTCACGGTTCGTGGAATAAAATGGACATGATCAAGACACCTCTGATCAATAATCATCACGGATCCGGAGATCCATAATGACTCCCACTTACTCAACGATGAACTAGTGATCGTGGTGAACCAAAACCAACATAACCAATTCCTTTTGTCTCGCGATATATTACTTATCCGAGATCCGATCATTGGTATCAACTATACCTAGTTTGATCCTCGATCGATAAGTACTCTTTACTCGCTCCGCGATATGACATTCTTGTGACCTAGTCACGTGCTTAGCATAGCGATGTCAATGTGATATCACCGAGAGGGCCTTATATATCTCTCGCTCATCCGATGGACAAATCCACTCTTGATGCATGAGCCTCAACTAATACTTTCATAGTACCCAAATCCATCTTTATAGTCACCGTGTTACGGAAAGGACGCTTTGATGTCATCAAAGTACTCTTCCGGAGTTAGTGATTGACATCATCTCATGGTCTAAGGAAAAGAGCTATTTTGTATATGTTCGTACAAAGCAACAAACTTTAATGACTTGATCGAATTTGCTATACCAACTTGGGTGTGTGTTCATCACATCATTCTTCTTAATAATGTGACCCCGTTATTAACAACATCCAATGTTCATGATCGTGAAACCTTGATCATCAGCTAATCAACAAGCTAGTTTAAAAGAGAGGCTTTACTAGGAACCTTTTGTTTGTTTATTACACACACATGTATCAAGCGTTTCCGGTTAATACAATTTTAGCATGAGAAATAAACATCTATTATAAACATGGAATAAGATAATAAACAATTTATTATTGCCTCTCGGGCATATCCCCTTGAGTCTCCCACTTGCACTAGAGTCAATAATCTAGATTACATTGTGATGAATCTAACACCCATTGAGTTCTGTGCCGATCATGTTTTGCCCTTGGGAGAGCTTTAGTCAACGCGTCACACATTCAGATCCGTGTGCACTTTGCAAATCTTTACATCGCCATCCTTGACATGTTCACGGATGGAGTGAAACCGCGCTAATATGCTTGGAATTCTTGTGTGACCTTGGTTCTTTAGCATTGGCTATGGCACCATTGTTGTCACAATAGATAACCATTGGGTCCAACGACTCGGAACCACACACCCTCGGATATGAACATCTTCATCCAAAACTGTCTTACGCTTCAAGCAAAGAACATATTCCGCCTCGTTGAAGATCCCGCCACCACAGTTGCTTGGAACTCCTCCACCACCGCCTCCTCCATTCATTTCAAAAATATACCCGGTTTGTGACTTAGAGTCATCCGATCGATTATCGAAACTAGGCCGACGTAATCCTTTACGACGAGCTCTTCTTCACCACTCATATATGAGAAACATATCCTTAGTTCTTCTCATACTTAAAGATATTCTTGACCATGTCCAAAGTGTTCCAAACACCTCGATCTGACTGCTAGTCAAACTAATAGCATGTGCCACATCCGGTCTTGTACACAACATAGCATACATGATAGAGCCTATGGCTCAAGCATAGGGAATTTTATTCATTACTTCTCTATCTTCCTCGCTATAGTTGGACTCTGAGTCTTACTCAACGCCTTGCCTTGCAACATAGGTAAGAACCCTTTCTTACTTTCATTCATTCTAAACTTCTTTAGAATCTTGTCAAGGTATGTACTTATGATAACCCAATCAAGCGCCTCGATCTATCTCTATAGATTTTGATGCCTAAAATATATACGCTTCACCAAGGTCCTTCATTGAAAAACTTGCTTAAGTAATCTTTACGCTTTTCAAAGTTCTATATCATTTCCAATCAACAATATGTCATCCACATATAATATCAGAAATGCTATAGAGCTCCACTCACTTTCTTGTAAATACAAGCTTCTCGTAAGTTTGGACAAATCCAAAACCTTGATTACCTCATCAAACGGAGATTCCAACTTCGTGATGCTTGCTTCACCATAAATGGATCGGCGAAGTTTGCATACCTTATCGGCATCCTTAGGATCAACAAAACCTTTGGGTTGTATCATATACAACTCTTCCTCAATGTTTCCATTAAGGAACGCGGTTTTACATCCATCCGCCAAATATCATAATCGAAAAATGCAAAGCAATTGCTAACATAATCCTAACCGGACTTTAGCATCGCCACGGTGAGAAAGTCTCATCGTAGTCAACTCCTTGAATTTGTCGAAACCCTGCGGCCAAGTCGAGCTTTATGAAGACGGTCACATTACCATCAGCGTCTATTTTCTTTTTTGAAAATCCATTTGTTCTCAACGGCCTTATGTCATTGGGTAGGTCCACCAAAGTCCATACTTGGTTTTCATACATGGATCTCATTTCGATTTCATGGCTTCTAGCCATTTGTCGGAATCGGGCTCATCATCGCTTCATCATACGCCGCAGTGGTCATTATTCTCAACTACCATGACATTCATAGTAGGAACATAAAAGTCAGGAGCATTATGCGCTCTTGTTGACCTGCGAAAGTGCGGTAGTGTTCTCTTCGAGTTTCATGATCCTTATCATTAGTTCCTCTTCATTTGGTGAAGTCAACTCGAAACAACTCGTGCTATTGCACTTGCCATTCCATGAAGAGAAGGTTCAATAACTCACGAGTTCTACCTTCCTACTACTCACACCTTTCGAGAGAAACTCTTTTCCAAAAGGATTCATTCTGGCAACGAAAACCTTGCTCTCGGATCGTGATAAAAGGTGTACCCTAATTGTTTCTTTAGGGTATCCTATGAAGATGCATTTTTCCGCTTTGGGTTCGAGTTTATCGGGTTGAAGTTTCTTCACATAAACATCGCATCCTCAAACTTTAGAAATAATGACTTAGGTTTGTTGCCAAACCATAATTCATACTGTCATTTCAACGGATTTAGATGGTGCCCTATTTAAAGTGAATGCATTTGTTTCTAGTGCATGACCCCAAAATGAAGTGGCAAATGCCAGAGGACATCATAGATCGAACCATATCCAATAAAGTACGATTTATTACGACGGATACACCATTACCGTGGTGTTCCAGCAGGAGTGAGTTGTGAAACTATTCCACATTGTCTCATGTGTGTGCCAAACTCAGAACTAAGATACTCTCCTCCACGATCGGATCGTAGAAATTTGATCTTCTATTACGATGATTTTCTACTTCACTCAAATTCTTGAACTTTTCAAATGTTTCGCACTTGTGTTTCATTAAGTAAATATATCCATATCTACTCAAATCATCCGTGAAAGTAACGTAACGATATCCACCACGCCAATGACACACTCATTGGACCACACACATCGGTATGTATGATTTCCAATAAGTTGCGGTTGCCCGCTCCATTGTACCGAAAACGGGTTCTAGTCATCTTGCCCATGAGGCATGGTTCACATGTTTCAAAATGATTCATAATCAAGTGATTCTAGTAGTCCATCGAATGGAGCTTCTTCATGCTTAACACCAATATGACATAAGCGGCAATGCCACATATATGCAGCAATATCATCATTCAACTTAATTCTTTGGCATTCACATTCCGTCCTTCTTATCGACCAGATATTTTGGGCGCTATGCGCTTCCTAAAGGCTCAGTGTGGGTGAAAAAAATATTCAAGATTCGACTTAGGGGCCAGCCTTTGGTCTTCTTCTCGATGTGGCTTAAATGCAGACTTGCCCTTCTTCTTGAAGTTTCTTAGCCTTGCCTTTCTTCTTGAAATCGATAGTCTTTGGACCATCAACACTTGATGTTCCTTTTTGATCTCCACTTCGATTTCAGCCATTGATTGACAGGCTCGGGAGAGACTTCTTCATGCCCTCGTGATGTTGTAGTTCATCACAAAGCTCTTGTAGCTTGGTGGCAGGATCGAGAACACGATGAATTCCTAGCTCAATGGGGATCGTTATTCCCAAAGCTATGAGTTTATCTGCATCTGGACATTTTGAGTACGTGCTCACTAACGGAGTTGTTTTCCTCCATCATGCGGCTAAAGAACTTTTGAAGCTTCATAACTCTCTATCATGCGCATGGGTGTCGAAGATCATTTTCAACTCTCTCATTGTATCAAAAGCATTGCTGTTGCTCAAACGTTTTGCGCCTCAGGCTCAAGGCCGCATAAATGCCGCAGTTGAACTAGACTGCGTGGTCCTCCTGCAGTCAAGAAAACATTTTCTCCTCCTCGCCATCATCGGGCGGGGCACCCAACAAGCATCAAGCACATAGCTCCTTTGAGCGTGAGAGAATCTCGAGGTTAAGGGCCCAGCTTGGTAAAGTTATACCGTTGGTGGCTAGTTTCTCTTTCTCCATGAACAGATTGAAATTGAAAATAGGTGGTGCCATCTACAACGATTTGCAAAGTTAATTAGACTAAGTTCATAATAGATTAAGTTCAAGTTTAATTCAAAATTACTACGAACTCCCACTCAAAACAACATCCCTCTAGTCATCTCTTTAGTGATTACATCGAACCAAATTCACTATACCGAAACCGATCATCACGTGAGACATAGTTTCAAAGGCGAACATCAATATGTTCATCATATCATCCATATGACTCATGCTTTACCTTCGTTCGTGTTCGAGGCCATGTCTCAGACATGCTAGGCTCGGCCAAGTAGAACCAAAGTATTTGCGTGTGTAAATCTGGCTTACACCCGTTGTATGCGAACGTGAGAGTCTATTACACCCGATCATCACGTGGTGCTTGAAACGCATTTAACTTTCTTAACGGTGCATACTATGGAAGAACACATTATTATCTTGATATTAATTTGGAGGATCATCTTATAGTGCTATCGACGTGATCATATCCAAGCAAAATAAGATGCATAAAAGGATTAACATCACATGCATGAATAAAGTGATATGATATGGTCCTTTTCAAGACTTGATCTCCATCTTGTGCGACATGGTATGATCTCCATCATTCCACCGCATGGCACCAAGGTCCATGATGCTGCCATCTTGATTGTCTTCCTCCATTACAATATATCACATGGACATATACTTAGCACGCAGGCTATAAAAGAAAAAACAACCAAATACTCTCACGGCTTGTTTAAATTTACAATAAATTTCATTTCATACAACAATCTTTGTATCAATGACCATATCACATCACAAGCCCTCGCAAAACAAGTTAGACGCCTCTAATTTATTTTTGCATATTTTACGTGGTTTTGGGCTTTCTAGGAAAAGCTCGTTCTTACCTACGAACAAGAACCACAACGGTGATAAAAACATTATTAGCAAACCGTTGTAAATTAGATCATGACTATAGTAGGAGAAATCGACACCCATAAAGCCACTTATGCAATACTAGTTGCATGTCGAAGCGTGGAACAAGTCTCATGTGCGAGGACATGTAAGGTTAGTCCGGGCCGCTTCAAATCCCACTATGCCACCATGATCCAAAATACACGAAAGTATGCAATAACATGATCATCAACGCCACATCCACATGTGTTTTAAACTGCATACAAAACATCTACGCATAGACACGGCTCATACCACCGATGGGTTTCAAGCATGGAAACAAAATTTTCCTACGAATGCAACCAAACACCAAGATCATATCTAGAGATGCATGCAAACGGTTTCATGACTCACCTCAGAGGACCAAAGCGGGAATAACGCTCGCAAACAAACGTGGTTGAAGTAGAGGTACACGCCCGACTTCAAAGTCGCAAGATGAGCGCCACAAACGGCAGCGCGCTGCATTTTGGTCACACGTGCGGAACAACGACGACCTCCAATCCCTCGACCCGGGCCAAGCGTGAGTAGAGGATCCACGGAAACTCCAACAACACTACGACTTAGTGGTGGTGGTGGAGAAACTGTTTAGCCTTAGCATTAAGCTCTTGCTTGAAAGGTGGAACAACAGGAGGAAGGAGAAAAGACCAACCAAAGGGTCATGGAGATTAGTCATGAGAGAGGAGCTCCACCCTCCCTTTTATAGGAGTGAGTTGACTCTCCATTCTCTCCATGTGAATGGACTCTCCATTCTCTCCATGTGAATGGACTCTCCATGTGAATGGACTTTCCATTCTCTCCATGTGAATGGACTCTCCATGTGAATGGACTCTCCATTCTCTCCATGTGAATGGACTCTCCATGTGAATGGACTCTCCATTCTCTTCATGTGAATGGACTTCTCCATGTGAATGGACCTGATATCCCAAACTATTCCAGTCTTTGTCCAAACTTTTCTCCGGTGTTCGTATCCACTCAAAAGCGTCGATGAACCTTAAGTGTGTCACCCTACGGCTCGTGAATAAAATGGACATGATCAAGACACCTCTCGATCAATAATCATCAATGATACGGAGATCCATAATGACTCCCACTTACTCAACGATGAACTAGTGATCGTGTGAACTTAAAACCAACATAACCAATTCCTTTTGTCTCGCGATATATTACTTATCCGAGATCCGATCATTGGTATCAACTATACCTAGTTTGATCCGTTCGATAAGTACTTCTTTACTCGTTAGTGATATGACATTCTTGTGACCTAGTCACGTTTGCAAGCGATGTCAATGTGATATCACCGGAGAGGGCCTGCAGTATATCTCCTCCGCCATCTGGATGGACAAATCCCACTCTTGATGCATGAGCCTCAACTAATACTTTCATAGTACTCCAAATCCATCTTTATAGTCACCGTGTTACGGAGTGACGCTTGATGTCATCAAAGTACTCTTCCTGAGTTAGTGATTGACATCATCTCATGGTCTAAGGAAAAGAGCTATTTTGTATATGTTCAAGATAAGCAACAAACTTTAATGACTTGATCAATTTGCTATACCAACTTGGGTGTGTGTTCATCACATCATTCTTCTAATAATGTGACCTCATTAACAACATCCAATGTTCATGATCAGGAAACCTTGATCATCAGTTAATCAACAAGCTAGTTTAAAAGAGAGGCTTTACTAGGAACCTTTTGTTTGTTTATTACACACACATGTATCAACGTTTCCGGTTAATACAATTTTAGCATGAGAAATAAACATCTATTATAAACATGGAATAAGATAATAAACAATTTATTATTGCCTCTCGGGCATATTCCCTTCAAACACCTTGGGAGCTGTGGTGCTGGCGTGAGGTCACCGAAGTGGGAGACAAAGTGGATCTGGCATGTTGTAGGTTGCTAAGGCTGGTGATGGCTGAGGCTGGGATCTGCCCCGTGACTATGGGTGAAAAGGGATCATATAGTTTCTGACTGATCAGAATAATTTTCAGATACAAATTCTGTCGGATCGAATATTTGTTTGATAGTATCGGATATGAATGCAGATATTTTGTCGTATATGGATTAGATAGATCACTATCTGTCGGATACGGATCTAGATCCAAATTATCCAGTGAAGAATGAGTTCAGATATCCGGTCAAGTGTACTCCCTCAGACACTGAGATGGTCAGACCCTCAGTCTATCTCCACTCCCCAATCTCCAAAATTTAGTTTGTACATATCATTATTACAATCCAAAATTTAAAATAACATTATCTTGCCGTTTGCCTAACTACCCATTTTTTCATAGTCAACTGACAAGATAAAACTCTAGATAAAGCATAGTTGTTACTCCTCGTATTCTGCATTAACATAAGTACCTCCAAAGTATTCTATTTCTTCACCTAAAACAACAGATATAGCAAGGTTGAGTACATTGTGTACTCAGCAAGATTTGAAGTGTTTGCAAATTCTAATTATATACAAGTTGATACGAAGTTACTACAATTATTGGCATAAAGCTGAATTTAAATTCTAAATAGTAAATTGAAAGCTTAACTCGTAAAGAAATTTGACTAGTAAGTAAAATAATAGGCATAAGTAACAGTATTTCTCAAATGATAATAAGCAACTATAGCATATTTCCTAACCGACATATGGCATAATTTCATCCTTTTGCCAACACATAACACAACAGTTGAAATCAACCTAACCAACACATGGCTAAGCATTGAGTCAACTGTAAGGTAAATTTCTCCAAAATTTTCCGATCCCAACTCATTTTTATGAAAATCTCAAAAATCTAACTATGTGATTACTTTACCAAGTGCTCATAACCACGAGCGCGACTAATCAATTAGTTTTAACTCTCTAGAGGTATACAGGTTTAGCCACATGGAATGATTATATCTTTTTATGATGCATATTTAACACACTTCCTTTGGTGTGTTCAGACAAATTAATCATATATAACTTTTACATTACTCAATCCTAACTTTGCACCAGCCTAGTAACATCAAACCCCAAACTCTTACTATGATGGGAGAAGATATTTGTATACTAAGTACGATGAACAATTTCACATCCGAACGTCCCACTTCTCCCTATAGTAAGGCGTATAATGTTGTATTGGTATATGTTTGACCCACACCTCTGTATGGACACCCCTACGAGCAATCCAACCGGAATAGCCTATGCTACTAGTCTTTCAATGTGCAAAGCTAGTTTTAAGTAACCTAATCAGTTATAGCCGTCTCATACTAGCTCTTGTGGTTATATGATTATTTTGGCATGAAAACAACATCATAGTTCTATCCTTATATTGACTCGGGTGACAACTCTCCTCCTATCTACATGCAAGTCACATGCACAACCAACTATTGCATATCCAACCTTTTTAAATTTCGTAAAAACTCAATATTACCATTTTACCCCTTCTTAGCTAAAGCACAACTAAGCATATGTGATTATTAATAGAATATACCTGTTCCACACGTTTATGTGTCATTCCATTGTCTAGGGTTTTCAATGGTTCATAAGGCAAAATTGATTAAGGAGATCCATAATGATGGTTTTAACTACCACACCCCATAATATAACATTGTATGAACATTTAGCATGCATGAAAACGTTTATGAAAGCCTTTCTGAAAACTGGGATCAATATGTTCAAGGATGTGCTTGTCTTGCTGTTCGTTGTCGTCGAGTTTGATTTTAGTTTCGTTCACTGTAACGTCTATTACGTCGAGTTCTACATATCATACCGCGATACATAACAAAGAACAAACTCCGATAAGCCAAAAAGAATGTATATAGGAAGAATAACAAATCGCTACATACAACAAGCATGCCTTTTTAGAGTTAGATTTTTATGATTTCATGTACAAGCAAAGTAATTTGTCTTTTTAGCTTTTAACATAATTTCAGCAGTTCTGAGTTAAACCGATGCATAACCACTTGTTCTTTATGAGTTGTTTATTTTTATTTTACGAATTCAAGAAGCTAATATTATGTATGTTTGTATGTATTATTTCAAATTCAGGAAGTTTAGATTATTTAAGTTAATAAGAACAGGATACTAAACTACCAGATGAAACAACATATAAACTAACATATTACCTTAAGTATTTCAGTTAAAATTGGTACCCTACTATTTTAAAGACATTTGGGTAGTGATTTCATTCAATTTAAAGTTTATATGTTGAAGTTATACAAGTATGTATGTTTAACATATTGAAATGAATTCCAAATTAAAACACGATCTAAAATAGGTAGAAAATTAAATATTTTACAGATTTGGGTTGTTCATATTCTCTGGATTCTTAAAAAATTGGTTCCATGTAATTTTGAGTTCATTTGTTCAAATTTTAACATGTACCCTATTTTAAACCTGTACATTAAATTCAAATTTGAATTTCAAACAGAGATCATATATTCAATACTTTTGCATAATCAGGAAGTTCAGGATTAAACGAGATTTAGAAATCCATTTCAGAAATTTTGGATTTAAAATGTAAAAGTTATAAGGATTTGAATATTTAGGTTTACTAAAATTTCTAAATAAGGAAACTATGTTTTCTAATTGAGAAAACACACTTTCCGTTTTTGAAAAATCTTCAAACTGAGCTGGAAGACATGCGGGGACCACACGGCAGTGAGCACGCATGCGCACGAGTGAATGACAAAAAAGGTCCCATGTGTCGGTGAGAGGAAAAACAGATGAGTGGCTTAGGGCACACCGGCGGTGAGGCTATGGCCAAGATGGCAGCTAGTCGACGGTCCCACGAGAACCAGCACATCTAAGCGCACACGTAGGTGGGTTCAGTCACCGCCGGTGATGGTCAGAGGTGCCCTATCGCCGTGGACATGCGGCGGCACCATGGCCGGACGGTGGAGAAGACAATTAGGTGGGTACTAGGTTCAATCAATGGAAGTTCAATCTTCAAGGGACTGTTGGTATTCGGTTTTACCAGTTGGCGAGGTCGGAAGTTGACCGTAGCACTCTGCCACCGTATGCCAGACTTGGAGGAGGAGAAGCTCGGCGGCGGTGATGATTCAAGCAATATGAGCTGGAATTGAAGATATGTGTGAGATCAAGGAGTCTCGAGGGAGTTCCAGTCCAAATGAATTGCTACCTTACTCACCAATTTCTTGATTCGGGCTTTCCCCCTTTTCTCTTATTCTTGCCGGCGGTGAGGATGATGGAAGTGTTTTTGGACAGAGCTAGAGGACAGACCCAGTGAAGAGGGTGTAATGGCAGACGTGAGTGCTCAATAGAGCCTCGGTGATCTTTATAATCGGCTTGGGCGGAGACCTTCGAGCTTGGATGCAGAGGCGAGGAGGTGATTGTAACACCCCAATTTTTGATTTTCATAAGTTTGAATGTTGTTTTGCACTTTGGTGAAATTTTGGAATTTTCTGGAATTTATTTGGATTTAATTTGAATTTATCCCCTTTTGAAATAATTAAAGAATTTAATTTTCCAAATAAATTTTTGTTGAAAATATTTTATTTGAGTCCCAAATGCCCTAAAATATTTTCTAGAATTTTTCTGAGTATTTTGCTATTTTTCATGGATTAAATGAATTTCTGGAAATTATTTTGAATATTTAATCGCTGGAAATTGCCGAGTCGGTTTCATTGTTCAAGCGACCGAGCCCGAGTCGGACTCGAGTCCGAGTTCGACCCGAACCACGGTCGAGCCAAACCGAGTCGGGACGAACCCTAACCCCCCGATCCAACGGTCGAGATCAAGCCACGTCGCCCGAGCCATGCGCACCGAGCCCTCGCACGTAACCGTTGGATCTTGATCCAACGGCTCTCGTTGCGCCACGTCACCCAATCCGAATGGGATTTGGATTCCTCCGCCGCCTGCGCATGGGGCCTCGTTCTCCGCAATTATCACGGACGTCGAGGGCCTATTTAATGCGCCGCCACCTGTGTCGGGACCCCCTCTTCCGTGCGCATCGTTTGTCCCAACCCACGCTGGTCAAGCCGCCGCCGCCAGCCCGCGCAAGCTCGCCGAAGTTGGAGCCTTGTTCCGCCGACTCCGCCGTCCTCCGCCGTCACCGAGCCCAGATCCGAGACCGTCGCGTCAAGCCGCACCTGGGAGTACCACTCACCTCGCCGGAATCGCGCCCAAATGCCGTCGAGCGTGTCGTCATCCTCGTCTCCGGTGACCTAGCCCCGCCGCCTCGCCATCGTCGCCATCGAGCTCGGACAACCGTCCGATCAAGATCTAGCGGCCATGGTGAGTCCACATGTTCCCTAACCTGCAGAAACCAGATCAGATCTAGACCGTTGGATCTAGATCCAACGGCCCTCGTTCGTCCACGTCGCCGCAACGGAATCCACGTTACGGTAATTAGATCCAATCTCGACCGTTGGATTCTGATCCAACGCACGAGATTGAGCCACGTAGCTATAGCCGCACCGTGCATGGATAGATCCCAACCTTTCGATCGAAATCGAACGGCATAGATTGAACCATGCGTCGGTCACCGGGACATGCCACGCCACCCACGGTGAGGTGAAACCCAATCGGATCTGGACCGTTCGATCCAAATCGAACGGCCCAGATCAGCCACGTTATCCACAACGTGCGCGGCCCAGATCCAATCTGGACCGTTGATTATCAAATCAACGGTCCGGATCAAGCCACGTGTCCGGGAGTTGGACCGGCGCGATCAGCGCGGTCACGCCCGGTCGCCGCTGACGTCACGGTGGGGCCCACGTGTCAGGCGCCCTCGGCCGATGTAACACCCCAAAATTTTGCTTTTTTTAAATTCATGTGTGATTCGGCACTTTGGTGAATTTTTGGAATTTTCTGGAATTTATTTGGATTTATTTGGAATTTATTTGAATTTATCTCCTTTTGAAATAATTAAATAATTTAACTTTGCAAACAAAAATTTGTTGGAAATATTTTATTTGAGTCCAAAATGATCCAAAATATTTTCCAGAATTTTTCTGGAATTTTTCTAAGCCTTTTGCTATTTTTAATGAATTAAATGAATTTCTGAGAAATTAATTGGATTAATTTAATCGCTGGAAAATCGAGTGGGTTTTACTGTTCATCTGACCGGACCCGAGTCCGAGTCAGACTCGAGTCCGACCCGAGCCAGCCGTTCCGGTCGAACCCGCCTAGAACTCCTAACTCCGCTGCGTGACCGTTGGATCTAGATCCAACGGCCACGATTGAGCCACGTCACCCGAGCCCAAGCCCGACCGAGCTAGCCAGCTCGCCCGAGCCAGACCCGAGCCCAAACCCTCGCACCGTTGGATCTTGATCCAACGGCTGACGTTGAGCCATGTCGCCCAATCCGAATCCAACTCGGATTCCGCCGCCGCAACGGAGTGGGCCTCGGTTTCCGCGCGTTTGACGGACGCCGAGGGCCCTATTTAATGCGCCGCCACCGCTGCCGTGTTGCTGACTTCCGTGTGCACATGTAGCCCTAGCCCGCCGAGCTCAAGCCGCCGTGTAGCCGCCGCAATCGCTCGCCGTAGTTGGCTTAGCGTTCCACCGCGTTCGATTGATGTTTCCGCTGCCGTCCGCTGTCCTCCGCCGCCGTTGAGCCCAGATCCGGAACCGTGAGGTCAAGCCGCGCCAGAGGAGACCTTTCACTTCGCCGGAGGAGCCCCGCAACGCCATCGCCGTGGTCGCCGTCCTCGTCTCCGGTGACCTCGCTCCGCCGCAAGCCATCGCCGTCGATCGAGCTCCACCAGCCGTCCGATCCAGATCCAAGGGTCCAGATCGCGCCACGTCACCCCTCGGTGAGTTTCACGTTGAAATCCTCATATCTATTCCCAACCGTTGGATTTAGATCCAACGGTGTAGATTGTGCCACGTAGCCTTCACCGCACCGTCTAGATTCATTCTCAGCCGTTAGATCTAGATCAAACAGTTAGGGTTAGCCGCGTTGTTTTTGTTAGATTGGATCTTGACCGTCTGATCAAGATCGAATGGTCCAGATCAGCCGAGTAGTTTTCTACTGCGTTAAGCCGGATCCAATCTGGGCCGTTGATTTTCAAATCAACGGCCGAGATCTAGCCACGTGGCCGGGAGGCCGACCGTCGCGATCGGCCAGCGGTCGATGCCGCGCGTGGGCGTGTCTACGTCTGCGGGGCTGCGTGTCGATGGTGCCCGGTATCGGCGTCGACAAACCGCACCATGACGTCACGGTGGGGCTCGCCTGTCAGCCCACTCGGTGGCGTGTCTTGGCGCCACCGGCGAGCCCACTGTCGGCCGACACGAGCCGTGGACCGAGTCCACGGTGGACCGAGCCAAACCGTGCGCCGGGTCCATGGACCCGAGGCGACGTGGCAGCTTCTGGTTGGTCCACGTGTCATGTTGACGCAATAATTGATTTCCGAAAAAAAAAATGATTTATTAATTCGAAATATTGATTTCAGAATTTGTTTCAAACTTCAAACGTTTATAACTTTTGCGTTTTAACTCCGATTTGAGTGATTCAAATTTCTAAATTTGTATAAAATTGAGATATACCTAATGATGAATTTTATTTAATTTTTGGACTAAAGTTTTCCTCTGTAATAATATTTAATTGATTAATTAAACTTTAAATGCTTGTAACTTTTGCATTTAAACTCCGAATTTGACGATTCCAGTTTCTAAAAATTCATAAAATTATGCTCTCTCTGTTTATGAACTTTATTTGGATATTTGGATACTTTTTGCCTCCTGTTCATTTATTTATTGCTATTTGCACGCTTTACGAGTAGACGTTGACGAAGGCTTCGAAGGAGAAGTGTTGACCCAGGAGCCAGCTCAGGACCAAGAGCAAGTACTTTTTGAAGGCAAGTTGTGCTTTGACCATGTTGATCCCAATTTCAAATTAATTTGATTTGAAACTATTGCATGCTAGTTTAATTAGAAACTACTTTATTTAATTATGGGAAATTAGATAAATGCCAAATTGTTGTATGACCCCTTGGTTAATTAAATATGTGACATGACCCCTTGTCACCCTAGTTGTGGATTACTAGTTGGACATTACTAAATTGCCAACGTGGGAATTTAGGTCGTCGTAGTATATTGCTTAGACCTGCTACGTGCTTATGACATGATTTTGGACAATCAAATGTGAATATTGACTTAATGATATATTGAACCTGTTTTGGAAAGGTATCATGTGATGTTGATGGCACGTGGTGCATGGTAATCAACTGGGGTTTGATAAATAGTTTTCGACCGGGGCATGTGGCAAGAATGATCGGAGTGGGCGGTTGTGGCACCGAACGTTGTGTTGGTTATTCGGGTAGTCTTGCCCTGGTCACCCTAAGGACTTAACCTTGCAAGCCTTTGAACTGAGTCAAGCGTGCAACCACATGTCTGTAATGGGACAGACCTAGTTGATTAAGTTGCTAATAACGACTGTGGGACCTCGGGATGTCAACTACACCCTTTGTGTAGTTGTGCGGGAGCGTCTGGGGCTGCGCCAGTACCCATCTAACGGTGGTTTGGCCTAAACTTCGCCTTCGCTAAGGGAAGGGTTAGCGTGCAACACCGGAGAGGACCACTTGTCTTTGTTAGAAGTTTCAAAGACTTTGTTACGAAACTCGCCTTTGTGGTGTTTGGTCGTATCTTGTGGGTAAAGTGCATAACCTCTGCAGAGTGTAAAATCTATTCGAATAGCCGTGTCCGCGGTATTGGACATCGCTAAGGAATTACGATTAAGGTTTAGACTTTCTTGAAAATAACTTGGACTTGAAAGGTTGGGTTTGGTTTAATAATGATGTTGATGGAAATGTGGATTAGAATCGAAAGATGCTTATTAAACTTGGAAAAGTTATTGATGTTATACTTGTTTATACCGCTTTCGAATCTACTTATGATACTTGTCAAATGCTCTTTCTTTGCAAATATACCTTGAGCCATTCCTTTGTATTAAGCCATGCATGTAGTATATTAGCTGCATTCTCAGGCATGACTTCTTTGAGTACCAAGTACTCACCACGACGCAATACAACACCAGTTGAAGAAGAATCTACACCAGCTTTGGAGGAGGAGCTTCAGAGGAACCGTCTAGCTAGGGGCGAGCCCGATCGATTGCCTGTGGTATACTGGATGGCGCCACGAAGTTATCTTATTTTTCCGCTGCAGTTATTTCTCTTTTATTAAGTTTCGCCCTGCGAGGCGTATATTTGTAACTTGACCATAAGGTCAAGCAACCAGTTTGGTTAACTATTAAGTACTTTATTAATTCGTTGAGTATGATTGTGATATTTACCGATGTTAAGACTGTGTGCACTAGCGCATTCCTGGACTAGTGCTGAATACAGAGAGGGTCCGGATTTGCAAATTCGGGTCCCGACAGCCGAGCACGATGACATCAGCGCTGACATCATCCGAGTGGTCCCACATGTTAGTGAGACATGTGCTCATGGGCCGGGTCCACGGTGGACCCAAGCCGAGCCGTGGACCGAGTCCATGGACTGGCTGACGCAATAAATCAATTTTTCAATAGAAAAATAATTCGGTGGAAATTAAAATCCCGTGCTGACGTCATAATCGGATTTTTCAGTATAAAAATAAATGAATTAATTCGGGTTATTGATTTATTTGAATTTTCAAACTTCAAACGCTTATAACTTTTGCGTTTTAACTCCGATTTGAGGGGTTCAAATTTCTAAATTTTTATAAAATTTAGATCTACCTGAATATGAATTTTAAGTAATTTTTGAATATGAATTTATCTCTGTTTATATTTATTTAATGAATTCTTTAAACTTTAAACAATTATAACTTCTGCATTTTAACTCCGATTTGGACGATTCCAGTTTCTAAAAATTTATAAAAATGTGCTCTCTCTGTTTATGAACTTTATTTGAACTTTTGAACATTTTTTTGTACTGTTTTATTTATTTATTGCTAATTGCACGCGTTATGAGTAGACGTTGAAGTGACCGAAGGCTTCGAAGGTGAAGTGTTGACCCAGGAGCCAGCTCAAGACCAAGAACAAGTACTCTTTGAAGGCAAGTTGTACTTTGACCATGTTGATCCCATTTTGAAATTAATTTGATTTAAATTATTGCATGCTAGTTTAATTAGAAAATGCTTTAATTAATTTTGGGAAATTAGTTAAATGCCAACTTTGCACTATGACACCTTGACTATTATTTATGTGCCAAGACCCCTTGTCACCCTAGTTGTGGATTATTAGTTGGACATTATTAAATTGCCAACATGGGTAGTTAGA
Source organism: Rhipidocladum racemiflorum (assembly GCA_036346355.1). Taxonomy (NCBI): domain Eukaryota; kingdom Viridiplantae; phylum Streptophyta; class Magnoliopsida; order Poales; family Poaceae; genus Rhipidocladum; species Rhipidocladum racemiflorum. The sequence goes on along the minus strand of CM070577.1, from coordinate 38,388,149 downwards.
CCGATGTAGTATGCTTAGCCTTGGCACGTGAAATGTTTTGGACAATTACATGTTAATATTGCCTTAATGAGATATGGAACCAGTTTTGGAAAAGTGTCATGTGTTCTTAACGATGATGTTGATAGCACGTGGTGCATGGTAATCAACTGGGGTTTGATAAATAGATTTGGACCGGGGCATGTGGCAAGAATGATCGGGTGGGCCGGATGTGGCATCGGGAAGGATGATTTGGTTCTTTAGGTAGTCTTGCCCTGGTCACCTTAAGGACTCAACCTTGCAAGCCTTTGAACTGAGTCAATCGTGCAACCACATGACCGGAGTGGGACGGTCCTAGTTGAGTAAGTTACTGATAACTTGCATGTGATACCTCGGGTGTCAACTACACCTTTTGTGTAGCTTGAATGGGGAGCGTACCAAGGCTACAGCATGGTACCCGTCCAATGGTATGCCGGTCCCATACTTTGCCTCTGTTAAGGGAAGGGATGGTGTATGGCAAAAACCGGTAAGGTTCACTTGTGCAGTTAGCAGTTGCCGAAAGGCTTTGTTACAATCACTCGCCTTTGTGGTGTTTGGCTGTATCTTGTGGGTAAAGTGTATAACCTCTGCAGAGTGTACAATCTATTCGAATAGCCGTGTCCGCGGTATTGGACATTGCTCGGGGATTACAGTCAAGGTTTATTTTTTCATGAAAACAACTTGGACTTAGAAATTTGGTTGGGTTTAATGTTGACGTTGATGGAAATGTGAATTAGGAAAGGAAAAAGTGTTTATCTAACTCCTGGAAAAGTTATTGATAATATATTGTTTCTACCGCTTTCGAATTTACTTAAGTTACTTGCTAATTGCTGTTTATTGCAAATGAACCATGAAGCATTCCTTGTACTAAGCCATGCATATAGAATATTAGTTGCATTCTGTGCATGACTTGCTGAGTACCAAGTACTCACCCTTGCCACAAAACAACATCAGTTGAAGAAGATGTGATACCAGCTTTGGAGGAGGAATATCAGGAGGAACCGTCTATCTAGGGAGCGAGCCCAGTCAGTTGCCTGTGGTATACTGGATGGCGCCACGAAGTCTATTTTATTCCACTGCAGTTATTTCTCTTTTAATAAATCTCGCCCTACGAGGCGTACCTTTGTAACTTGGCCATAAGGTCGGGCAACCAGTTTGGTTATTTATTTAAAGTACTTATTTACTATCGTTGTGTATGATTGTGATATTTACCGATGTTGAGACTGTGTGCACTAGCGTGATCCTGGACTAGTGCTGAACACACAGAGGGTCCGGATTTGCAAATTCGGGTCCCGACAGTGATGGTCAAGCGGCGTACACGAACTCTTCGGCGGCCAAGGCATGGGCGCGAGGAAGATTATGGGTGGTGGTGTCAGTGTAGGGAATGGGCAAGAGCCTCGGTTCATGTGAAGAGCAGTGCTGATGAAGGATTCGGCAGGAGCTTGAGCGGTGGTCTCTGGTCCGGTCGGCTGCGTGGAGGAGAAAGAGAAAGAAGGGGGAATGGAGAAGAGAAAGGGTTGACAAGTGGGACCTCGTCCACTGTCAGTGAGGGAATGGAGAAAAAAATAGTAGCTGTGTGGGAACTGACTGATGGGGTTACAGTGGCAACCGGGACCGCAGGCAAGAAAGGGAGAAACTCAAGTCCATTTAATTCCCTTGAGACAGCGGTGATATCCAATTAATTTGCTTGCCACTCCATCTCAAAATTTGTTGAAAATTTATATATAAGTTTTTGTACAAGTTATCTACTTATGATAAAAATGTCAAGTCAAAATACTAAGTAGATTATTTTATAAAAATCTAATAAGTGGGCCTTCACATATTTTTATTTTCTAAAAATAATTTATTTGAGGGAACAAATTTCACTATTAATTTTTGATAAATTTATTCAGTAGTCTTCATTTTATGGGTAATCTCCTATAAAAATTTCAAACTTATTTATTGAGTATTTATTTTCACAGATAGTAAAATTAAGCATTATTTTCAATGCGTATCCAATCTATTTTCACCCCTAACCATGACGGTGCAGTACGAGATGTCGAGGGCCTGGGAGGCGTGATGGCGAAGCAATGGGTTGACGGCAAGAGGTGGGATGATGGTGAAGCACGGAGCGAGGCTTCCCAGCCGCGTGCGAGTGGGGTGAGGCGCCCCAGCTGAATGCGAGTGAGCGAACGAACTAGTCCTCTATCGATCGGTTCGAGCGATTTCCCCGTATCGGTTGGTAGAACATCTTTGAGGAATATTCCAAGAATATATGTGTTGGCGTGGAAAAACGTAGCGTCGAGTCGATCGCCGCCAATACACGAGAATGCCAAGTTCAAGGGTTGCGAGCGTGCCAGCCGATTTGATCACGCAATCGACAAGAGATGTATACCTGAATATGATCGTCCTAGGGAGAATGATCTGAGTCTTGGTATCAATATGGCCCTCGCTAGCTCGGTACAAACCAGCACGAACTGGATAAACAGATCTAATCTGCTCTCGCGAGCTGATCAGACAGGGTAAAAGCTTGCTTCCCCGAAAAAGGCGATGCGCAACAATATCGGAAGAAACGAGAGCTTGGTAGGGCGTAACGCAGCAGATATCAATAACCGGCGATGCGCAACTTGTATTGATCAACGTGAATTACAAAGGAAAGATTACAAAGCTATGAGAACTACTCCCAGTGCAAGGAAATAAAAGTAATTGGTAGATTGATTGGTTGGTTTTGGATTGGTCTCCCGTTCTCTATGCATCACGTCGCCTTTTATAGCCAGCATAGCCTTGATCGTGTTCATCACGGTCTCTCCATAATTGTGTCGGCCTCATGTTCATCTTTCCATCTTGATCATAACCGTATGAGATCCGGGTCGTATTGGCTCTGGCTTTTCCTTCTAATCTTCACCCGATCGTGCCTTCCCGATCTTCGTTATCCGTTGCTGACCTGATTCGTGCCGCTTTGACCCCGACTCGTGCCAGAACCGTACCCACCTCGGTCGGTCAAATTTAGGTGCTAACACATGCCCCCATTTTTGGGATATGTATGAACATGTCCCAAAAATCAGCCATTAGAGCCTGAGCGAGTCATCATTTCCATTATCCCTCTTTGCTGGCAGTTATCTCCTCAAGACGCCGTATCATAAATTTTCCTGTGTCAAAATTCCACCAGCATTTGCTTGAAGGACGCTTCGTTCTCCATGCCATGGCGATTCGTTTGCTTATTTTGCTCTATAAATATCAGATGAACCGTAATCCACCGCATCATCTCGAATTAACTTTCACAATCTGCGCCATGTCTTCTTCCTCTTCTAACTCCTCCTCCAGTTACTATTCGTCATCGGATGATGACTCGGCCATCACCTCGGCCCTTCTGGAAGAATTATCGGCCGAGGTCCGCGCCGAGGAAGAAGTTGCCGATGATGAAGCCATCGCGTGCACCCTTCAGGAATAGCTCGACGTCGAGGCCGTCAAAGATCTTGCCGCAACCGCCCCCCTACCTGCAGAAGCTGAGGTACTTGATGCCGGCGCAGATGCTGCTCCTACGGAGGCTACCCCAGAAGCCGTCGCTCCCCCACCAGCCGATCACAGCCTGGCGCTCCCGCTAGCACCCCCCGCCGATGCTGCCCTCCATGAGTCATCAGACTCCAACAGTAGTTCCAGCGCGGATGATGTTCCTGGCGGGAAGCGTCATCGGCTCCATTAGGCATAGGAGTCTTCCTTTCCCTTTTTCCTCTTTTTCTTTTTGTTTTCAGTCTTTATTCTCTACATCTGCCGCGAGACTTCTGTGCATCCTTTAGCCAACTCATGTAATCGCTACCTTACTGTTTCAGCCGATCATGTAAACAGCCTTCTTAATGAAGCGTGTGAATATTTTGTCCTAATTGGCTTTTGTATGTCTTCTGTTTGTTTTCACATCGATTAGTAAGGCTTTAGTATAGGACGCTTTCGCAACGCATCGGCTGAACAAGTGTCCATTGGCAGATAGGATTTTGGGCTGACCGGACTGGCCGTTTCTTCTGCTGTACGCTCCCCAGCAAATGTGTCGCTTTTATCTTTCCTCATTAACTTCCTTGCAGCCTTCACATCACATTCTGCCACTTGTTTGCGTAGTGGGTGGCGTAGCTTGGGGCACAATTCTTGGTGCCATTCTGAGCAAAATGTACCCTTTTCCTTATAAAATATTTTCTTCTCTTCGAGTACTTTCATCTTATTCCTCTGAACGCATCGCCCTCTTAGCCGACCACCTAAAGTGGGAAAAACCTCCTTCTTTGGCTCGGCTATTCTCCATTGACCCTCTGACGATTTGTCTTGTAATTTTCTTCTACACCTCGCGTTCCACCATTGGCCATTCGCTTTTCCGCCTGATTCCTTTTCCCACAGATGGCCGATTATCGATCCAAGATCTTGATTCCGGTACCTGAGTCAAATGATCATTTCCTGCTTGGACCAAAAGGGAATGAAGATCCGACGGATTATGTCAACAAGGAGGTCATGCGGATCCCCCTGAAGGCCGTTGGCCACAATCTCTCAGGGTGGACTAACAGCTTCAGAACCTGGCCTACCGACACTGCGGGCTAGAGGAAATGGTACAACCGGGTGGCTGCTCTCCAGAAGGCAGATTAGGAGGCTTGGGAGATAGCCGATTGCATCGTCCTTTCCTTATCGGGTATGTGCCGAGACGAATCTCTGATTGCCGCCGCTTCTTATTTTTGGTCAGATGCCTTCAATGCTTTCTCTTTCCGGCCCAGCTTCCTTGGTCTAACCTTGATGGATGTGGTAGTACTGACTGGTCCTAAATCGATGGGCCAACAATTCCATGCCTTCGACACGACCCACTCCCATCGTCTGCCAACCAAGACCAACTGGTTCCTGTATCTTCACGAATTCAGCCAATCATCAGGTCCGGTGGAGCCTCGTGAGCACGTCGCCTTCTCGACCATGTGGTTGGAAAAAATTTTCTTTTGTGGTGCCACGGTGGGTCCCACCACCAACTTCCAAGGTCTGGCGGAGGCTCTGGTCGCCGGTAAGGACATAGCTATGGGGAAGCTACTGCTGGGTGCAGTTTTTCGGACAATGCATCTCATCACCTCGAAGCTGAACAGCGTGGCCGAGTCTCATACTGTCAAGCATCTGGGGGGCCCTCTCTGGTTCATCCAACTATGGCTGATGGCCCAATTCCAAATGCCTTTTGGATTCACACTTTCCCCAGACCTTCGCACCGCGCGAAGACGTCGGAAGGAAAAGCGACCTGCGAGCTTCCTCTCAGACGCTGCCGATTGTACGGAGAGGCTTTATCTCAAGTTTTCCCGGGCGACCGTAAGCTGGATATGGTGGCTTTTGCCGGATACTTTACTTATTTTTACTCCACAGAGCATCTTTCTACTATGGACTTTCTCCCGTATCGGCAAATCGACTTCTTGGAGTATGAGCGCCCCAATCTCTGCCGACCGGACCGTCCTGACACCGAGCGGCTCAAACATTTCATTTCCCCGGGCATCTTTTCAGTTGGTCTTAGCTCCTCAAGCTGCACTTAGAAGCCGTCATATGAGTATTATCATCCGGCCGTTTGCGGCAGGCAATTGGGATTTGGGCAGATACCCCCCCGGCTGGTGCTGTTCGACAGGCTTCAGGAACGGGAAGTGCTGGAGGGTCCCCTTGATGTAAACATTGCTCTATACCAAAGTGAGGAGTTGTTGATTGACTCTGTTTCTGGAGTTGTCATGATGTCCCGGTCTCGCACGACTTTCACCCGTTGGTGGGAAGGATGGAGTCATCAACTGTTCTTTGCTTCACTGAATGAGATGCTCCATCATTTTGATGAATCTCACTCGTTGCCTCCTTCGCCCCTGGTATTTCCGAGGTACTGCCTCTTTCTTGCAGAGCATTCGTTGCTAATCCTCTTTTTTCGCTTCTGTACCTTTAGGATGCTGCAGATGCACGGTCGCTGCTGTCGGCCAGTGGCAAAGCCATTGAGTTTTATGCTAATACTGCTGGGTGCACGAATGTTGGCCTTACTTCCCCAACTCTGAAAGATATCAAGAAGAAGGGTCGTGGAGGGGCACCGGCTCAGCTTCGGTAGAAAAGAAAATCGGCCAATGCATCCAGGAACCAATCTCCCCCAAGAACTGGGACGGTTGGTGTGATACAGCTGACGCCGTCACAGGCTGGTACGGCTTCCGTCAAGCGCGATAAGTACCTGTTTCTTCTGCCAACCTATGGGTTTGCATTTTATTTATGGACCCCATTTCCTTGTTCTTTTCCAACACGGCACAAGCGGCTCACTGGCCGGAGAAGACTTGTGAAGGTCTCTACTCCTTCCCCACCTGCTTCCCCGGCTCCTCAGGTATCTGTATTTTGCTTCTGACTCTCCATTTAACCATTCCTGAGAGTTATGCTTTTGCACAGCCGATTATAGGAGATGCAACGTTACATGCTTCTGCGACAGCCTATGGCGCGCTTGCGGCCTCAACCGTTGATTCCCCGAGAGAAGCTGCTGTTGATGTTATTCCTGAGGATACCACTTCGGAGACCATAGTGGTCGTTGTTGCGGATATTGAAGGGAGCGCTGCTATGGCGGGCATCCAAGTGGTTGACGTAGAACAAAGTGCTGACGTCGCCCCTGCGGAGATTGTTATTGTAATACTCCAGATAAAATTTAGAGAGAATGTAATTTTTTAGGTGAAATTTAGGGAAAAATCTGAATTTCGGGAGAGATTTTCAGGTTTGGACCATATAATGGGCTTTCTTGCAAGGCTTTTTGGGCCTGAAGTGGGGGATTCCCTCCCCCAAACCCTAAAATCCTCCCCTCACCCCCTTTAGGCGCCTCCCCTCCCCCCTTGACCCTCCAACCAGCAGCCACCCCCTCCTCTCCCTTTGTTCTTCAATTTTGATCACCTTTGCCGGCCCCGGTGGATCGAATCGCTTGAAGTGCTGCAGATTGGGCGGGTTCTTCGTGTCGTCTTTGATCCTATGGTTAGGTAAGATACATCACTGTAACACCCCAAAATTTTACTTGTCCTAAATTCATGTGTGATTTGGCACTTTGGCGAATTTTTGGAATTTTCTGGAATTTATTTGGATTTATTTGGAATTTATTTGAATTTATTCCATTTTGAAATAATTAAAGAATTTAATTTTGCAAATAAAATTTTGTTGGAAATATTTTATTTGAGTCCAAAATGATCCAAAGTATTTTCCAGAATTTTTCTGGAATTTTTCTGAGTCATTTGCTATTTTTAATGAATTAAATGAATTACTAGGAATTATTTTAAATATTAAATCGCTGGAAAATCAAACTCGGGTCAAGTACTGTTCATCCGACCGAGTCGGAACCCGAGTCGGACTCGAGTCAGGCAGAGCCACGCGACTTCGACCAAACCCACTCCTAAACCTAATCAATCCCAACCGGTTGGATCAAGATCCAACGGTGAGATCCGCCCGTCTGGTTGAGCCGTATCCGGCCCGGATCCGATCGCGCCCGTCGCGATCGTGGCGTTAATCGCGCCACGTGGGCCGGTGAGAGTCGTCGTCTTCGCCGAGACCGAGCCGGACTCCGCCCAAAGTCTTGTGGCCGTGGACCGACTAGGAGCTCATGCTGAGCACGCCTCCGAGGGCTATTTAATGCCCGGATCGCACCAGTATCGCCGTGACCTTGCGCTACTTTTTGCCCTAGCTTGCTAAGCCCTAGCAGCCGCCGCTTGCTCGGGATTGCTCGCCGTAGTAGCTAGGGTATCGTGGTGGTCTTTCTCACCTTCCGCCGTCGCCGTCGCCGAGGAGAAGGAGGTCGAGCAGGATCCGAGCCAAAGGCGACTCGAGCGTGACCCGCCGCGTCGCGGAGGAGCCTCGTAGCGCCGTCGGGCTCGTCATCGTTCCGTCTCCGTGCCCAAGCTTCGCCGTGCCATCGCCGGACTCGCGAAGCTCTGTGGACCGTCGAGATCCGGATCGGACGGTTGAGGTGAGTTCACGTGTTCCAAACCGATTAGATCTTGACCGTTGGATCAAGATCCAGCGATTCACAATCGCCACGTCGTGGCGGTACTATTATAGGATTAGATCTGGACCGTCCGATCTAAATCGAGCGGCCCACGAGCATCGACTAGTTTCAACGTGTTAAACCCTGGATCTAATCCGCGGGTTGATTTTCAAACCAACGGCGAGATTGCGCCACGTGTTGGGAAGGTGGACCGACGCGGTCGGCGTAAATGCTGCGTGTGGCGCGTGTCACGACACGCGGGCCCGCATGTCGAGGGCCCACACGTCGGCCGCGTTGGCGTGAGACCACTTGCGACCGACAGTGGGTCCCACTGTCGACCTCACCCGAAGCCGTGGACCGGGTCCACTGTGGACCAAACCGCGCCGTGAGTGAGCCCATGAGCGGTGGCGTCAATGAGACCAATCCAGTGCTGCCACGTGTCCATCTTTGACGCAATAATTAATTTCGAAAAAGAAAATGATTTATTAATTCGAAATATTGATTCAAATTTAGATTCAAACTTCAAACGCTTATAACTTTTGCGTTTCAACTCCGATTTGAGTGATTCAAATTTCTAAATTTGTATAAAATTGAGATCTACCTAAATATGAATTTTATTTAATTTTTGGACTAAAGTTTTTCTCTGTAATATTATTTAATTGATTATTTAAACTTTAATAAATCATAACTTTTGCGTTTTAACTCCAAATTTGTGATTCAGTTTCTAAAAATCCAGAAAATTATGTTCTCTCTGTTTATGGATTTTATTTGGAGTTTTGGGATGTTTTTGCCTATTGTTTATTTGTGTATTTGCTATTTGCACGCTTTACGAGTAGACGTTGAAGTCTTGGGAGGGATTCGAAGGAAGTATTGACTCAGGATCCAACTCAAGACCAAGAGCAAGTACTTTTTGAAGGCAAGTTGTGCTTTGACCATGTTGATCCTATTTGAAATCTATTTTGATTTAAACTATTGCATGCTAGATCAATTAGAAAGATACTTTGTTTAAACATGGGGTTAGATAAATACCAAATTCTTTGTATGACACCTTGATTATCTAAGTATGTGCCATGATCCCTTGTCACCCTAGTTGTGGTTTACTAGTTGGACATTATTAAATTGCCAACATGGGTTTAGACCGTTGTAGTATCTTTGCTTAGACACACTCGTGCTCATAACATGACTTTGGACAATCAAATGTTAATATTGACTTAATGATATCTTTGAACCTGTTTTGGAAAAGTATCATGTGATGTTGATGGCACGTGGTGCATGGTAATCAAGCTGGGGTTTGATAAGCAGATTCGGCGGGGCATGTGGCAAGAGTAATCAGTGGGCCGGTTGTGGCATTGGGAGTGTTGATTTGGTTTTGGGTAGTCTTGCCCTGGTCACTCTAAGGACTTAACCTTGCAAGCCTTTGAACTGGGTCATACTTGCAACCACATGGGTGGAATGGGACGGCCCTAGTTGACTAAGTCGCTAAGGACTCACTTGTGGAGCCTCAGGGTGTCGATTACACCGTTTGTGTGATTGTGCGGGAGGCGTATCGTGGCTGTGGCCGGATACCCATCTAACGGTGTGTTGGTCCCATACTTCGCCTTAGCTAAGGAAGGGATGGTGTAGAGCACCTGACAGGAGAGGACCACTGTGTTGTTTGAGGCTTAGAAAGGCTTTATTCACGGAACTTCGCCTTTGTGGTGTTTGACTGTATCTTGTGGGTAAAGTGCATAACCTCTGCAGAGTGTAGAATCTATTTGAATAGCCGAGTCCACGGTACTGGACAATGCTCGGGAATTACAGTCAAGGGTTAGACTTTCTGAAAATAACTTGGATTTGAAAGGTTGGGTTGGTTTAGTAATGAAGTTGATGGAAATGTGGTTTAGGATGGGGAAAATGTTTATTAAATTTCTTGAGAAGTTATTTATGCTTTACTTATTTCTCTGCTTTCGAATCTACTTTTATTACTTGTCAAAAGTCATTTCTTGCAAATATACCTTGAGCTATTCCTTTGTACCAAGCCATGCATATAGCATATTAGCTTGCATTCTGTGCATGACTTGCTGAGTACCAAGTACTCACCCTTGCCTCAACACAATACCAGTTGAAGAGGAGACTACGCCAGTTTCGGAGGAGGAGTTCCAAGAGGACCCGTCTACTTAGGGATGCGAGCCCGGCAGGTTACTGTGGTATCTTGGATGGCGCCACGAGTTATTTGATTTTCATTCTTTGTTATTTCTCTTTTAATAAGTTTCGCCTTGCAAGGCATATATTTGTAACTTGGCCATAAGGTCAAGTAACCTTTGGTTATTTAAATAAAGTACTTATTTGGTATCGAGTGGTATGATTGTGATATTTACCAATGTTAAGACTGTGTGCACTAAGCGCGTTCCTGGACTAGTGTTGAATACACAGAGGGTCCGGATTTGCAAATTCGGGGTCCCGACAGAGGTGGTATCAGAGCCATACTTGACTGTAGGCTCAACCCTAGCTAGAATGGTCGTAGTGAGGATAAAACCTATTTTCTAAAGCTAAAAATTTGTGAAGACAAGAAATGACATCTCGACTTATCCCCTTCTCTCTTTTCTTGTCTCTTGCTGAAATTTTCCCTTACCTTGTCACAATTTAAAAATTCCGAGTTCTTACGTAAAGCACTCTTGTGACAGATGGAGGAAGAGTTCAACTACGTTGATCTAGGAGTTGGTCACGCCGCGGAACTTTGGCATATGCTTCAGACTCTCGGAGATTTTGAGAAGCCCCAATACCAAGTGGAAGTGATCAGACAAGCGGGATTGATCAAGGCTTGTGACGTGAGGATTGAGGTACCTGCTAGGAAAAAGGGCCAGGCAATGCGCCGATACATCTGCCTTTGCCAGGAGATCTACAATGCGAGATGGGTATCCAAGAAGTATCACGACGAGCAATGCGGCACATTACCCGTATCTCGCCAGAGGAATTGAGAGCACGGTGTTCCGTTATCATCCGCAGCGATAACCTTCTTGACCGAAGGAGATTCGGGATGAGGATGCCACGGTTACACGATTGGCACGATTTGTCGTCGCCCAGGAGGATGTACTAGATAATACAAGCAAGGAGCTACGAAGGCCCGCAAGGAGATCACGGCGGAGAAGAAGAGCAGATGGCGGGAAGCTCAAGAGCATGTGGCACACCTTCTACGAAGGATTGACGAGTTGGAGATGACTTTGTACGGACCGGACCCAGAGCGATTACTCGAGCTACGAGCCCGATCCGGAGGAGTCGAGATCTCGATGAGGACACTGCTTCTTCGACTACCATAGAGGACACAGTTGTTGGACATGGCAATCGTTTCGCGCCTATGCCGCAGCATCCGCACCCAGGCCGTGGAGGTTTTCTCGATGAGTGAGCATAGGTTCTATAGTGAGACTCCTTCGCCGAGTCGAGTCATAGAATAAAGAGTCACCCTTTAGGCGTTAGACTTGAGTTAGTTCGATTTGGATTTGCTTTGTTTCTTTGAGTGTGCATTATGTGTTGCAAGGCCCTTAGGCATTGTAAGCGACCATACCAAGTTATTAAATAATAAAGTTGGACCTTAAGTTACACCTTTAAGCCCCGCATAAGTTCCATATTACTTGTCTATTCTTGTTTCCCTCTCATCTCTAAACCTAGAGCAAATCGGCAGAGATGGTGAACACCCGTGGAAACTTTGGAAGCAATGGGAGTGGTTCTCGCCCAAACAAAACCCCAATGATAGAGCACCGGCCGCCGATTGATATGCAGAATTTTGGAGCCTTTCTTGCTGCTCGGACTCGATTGATGCATGCTATGATGCAACAAATGCAGCACGTCCTTTGCTCAGGCCACTTTGCTAATCAAGTTAATCAAGGGCCACGCTTGAGAATACAAGGCTGCCGAGTTCATGAGGACTCACCCACCCACTTTCTCTGGGAATGCCAATCCATTGGAGGCCGATGATTGGTTAAGATCAATTGAGAGGAAGCTACACATAGCACAATGCATAGGGAATGAGAAGGTACTCTACGCTTCTCATCAGTTGGAAGGAACAAATTGCCAGAATGGTGGGAGAACTTCGTGCCACGCAAGAGAACCCTCAAGATATCACTTGGGAAGAGTTCACACGGCTACATTCAAGCGATATCACGTGCACGAAGGGATCATGGACCTTAAGAAGGAGGAGTTCGAGCAACGAAGCAAGGTAATCACCGATGGCCGACTACGAACAAGTTCACCACAGCTAGCACGCTACGCTTTGAGGATGTAGCGACAGATAAATCCAGACAGTCTCGTTTTATGAAGGGACTTAACTCAGGATTGCAAGTTGGGTTGATCACCCACACCTTTCCAGATTTCCAAGAATTGGTGAATAAGGCGCTTATTCTTGAGGACAAGCGCAAGGAACTGGATGAGAACGAGAAGCGCGAGGATGCAACGGCAAGGATCACGTCGAGGAGCATAGCAGCGCTGAGAGTTGCACCAAATCAATTCTTGATTCCAACCACAGAATGCAACAAGGACACCATCCCGGCACCAAGACCTGCCAATCGAACTACGGACCCAGCCCCGCTAGAAACACTACTCGAGCGGTCGAGGAACAGCGAGACAGCTGCTACAAGCTACGAGCCCGGACACTTTGCCAACAGTTGTCCAAAGAAGACAGCGAGGCGACCCAGTTCGCTTCAATCTAGGAACCACCCAGCTAGGGCGCCAAAGAGGCCACACCCAGGCATCGTGGTGAGAGGCCGAGTCAACCATGTCACCGCGGATGCAACTGCGAGAATGCTACGAGACGTCGTCTTGGGTAAGTTACTTGTTAACTCGATACACCTGCTTGATTTTGTTTGACTCTGGAGCTTCGCATTCGTTTGTTTCGCAAGGCTTTGCTACTAGAAATGATTTAAGGATTGCAAGACTTAAGTGCATGCTTTTAGTTCAAACCCCTGGTTCCGAACTCCGAACGAAAGTAGGATGTTCCGGGGTGAGAATACTAATAGGAGGAATAGAGTTCCTAGCAAACCTTATAATTTTGGAGACCCAGACCTTAGACGTCATATTGGGAATGGATTGGTTATCCAAGCACAAGGCTGTATTGGATTGTGGACGAAGGACTATCTCAGTTGAGAGCCCGTGTGGGAAGAAAGTGGAATTTCAAGCCACTGCAGTTAGAGATGGACAGTTGATGGTTAACAGTACCAAGGCAATCAGCATAGAGGATGTCCCGATGGTGAATGAGTACCCGATGTTTTCAGAAGATCTACAGTATGCCGCAGACAGGGACATAGAGTTTGTGATAGAGCTTGTACAGCACAGCACCGATAGCAAAGAGACCCTATCGGATGTCTACCGAGGAGTTGGTAGAAATGAAGAAAGCAGCTAGAAGAGTTAATGGAGAAAGGATTTATCAGGCCCGAGTTAAGTGCGCCGTGGGGAGCACCGGTTTTGTTTGTCAAGAAGAAGGGCGGGAGTTTCGGGATGTGCATTGACTACCGTGCACTCAATGAAGTCACCGTGAAGAATAAGTATCCGCTACCCAGGATTGATGATTTGTTTGATCGATTAAGAGGAGCCGGAGTTTTCTCCAAGATTGATCGAGATCGGGATACCATCGATTGAGGATCCGATCGGAAGATATTCAAGACGCATTCTCGTCAAGATATGGACATTACGAGTTCTGATTATGTCTTTTGGGGTGACGAATGCGCCGGCTTATTTCATGAATATGATGAATAAGGTGTTCATGGAATATTTGGACAAGTTTGTAAATGCGTGTTCATAGACGATATCCTAATCTACTCCAAGGCAGGAGGATGAACATGCCGAACACTTAAGGCGAGTTTTGGAAAAGGCGAGGAACGAGCAACTTTTCGCCAAGTTCAGCAAGTGTGATTTTTGGAAGGACAAGGTGGGGTTTCTTGGACATGTAATGACCATGAAGGAGTCGCCAGTAGATCCAAGCAAAGTAGAAGGCGTGTTACATTGGGAGCAGTAGAAGGCGTGACCAGATTCGGAGTTTCCTTGGAATGGCAGGATACTACCGCCGTTTCATCGAAGGCTTCTCGACAATTGCGAAACCTCTTACGCAGTTGCTAAAGAAGGAAAAGAAGTTTGCATGGACGCCGGAATGTGAGAAAGGATTTCAGGAGCTGAAAAAGCGATTGACGTCAGCACCGGTGCTAGTTCTACCGGATGTTGCTCAAAGCTTCGATATTTATTGTGACGCATCGCGCCAAGGACTTGGATGTGTCTTGTCTGAGAATGGAAAGGTAAATCGCTTATGCATCAAGACAGTTGAGGCCGCATGAGGAAAATTATCCGACACATGACTTAGAGTTAGGCTGCTTTGTAGTGCATGCTTTGAAGATATGGCGTCACTATCGATTGGAAAGCAGATGTGAAGTATATACGGATCATAAGAGCCTTAAGTACATATTCACCCAGTCGGATCTGAATATGAGGCGAGGAGATGGTTAGAGTTGATCAAGGACTATAATGTTGGAATCCATTACCATCCCGGGAAGGCCAGCGTAGTAGCCGATGCTCTGAGTCGGAAAAGCCATACCGTGAGTACGTTGCTAGCCACAAGTCGAGGATGAGTTATGTGAGGATTTCCGGAAAATGAAGATTGAGGTAGTACCTAGCGGATTCTTGGCCGCATTGGAAGTAAAGCCTACCCTAGAGGATCAGATCCGAGAAGGACGGAAGGATGATGACAAGATCCGCAGGATTAAGTCCATCAAGGAGGAAGGCAAAGGCGAGAGGACTTCAAGTTGGATGAGCAAGGCACGTTGTGGATGAAGGATCGCATTTGTGTGCCTAACAAGAAGGAGTTAAAGCAGCGATTACGGAGGAAGCCCATGACTCCAAGTACTCGATTCATCACAGGCGCCAAGATGTATCGAGGATCTCAAGGAGAGATTCTGGTGGCCAGTATGAAGCGTGAAGTTGCCGAGCATGTTGCATTGTGCGGCGTATGCCAGAGAGTTAAGGCAATGCATCGAGACCGGCGGGATTGCTACAACCGTGAAAATACGAGTGGAAGTGGGAGGAAATCGGAATGGATTTCATTACCGGTTTGCCGAAGACTCAAGGAGGTTATGACTCCATATGGGTTATAGTGGATCGCTTGACTAAAGTAGCCCATTTTATCCCGTGAAGACCACCTACTCGGGAGATAAATTAGCAGTGTACATGATCGAGGATTGTTTGTTTGCACGGAGTGCCAAAGAGGATTGTATCAGACGAGGTACCCAATTTACCTCAAGGTTACGGAATAAGTTGCATGAAGCCATGGGAACCCGTTTGAACTTGATCTGACTTATCATCCACAGGACGGATGGACAGGCCAGAAAGAGTCAACCAAATTACGGAGGATATGTTGAGAGCTTGTGCATTAGCTTATGCTACCTCTTGGGATAAGAGTTTGCCGTATGCCGAGTTCGATTACAACAATAGTTATCGAGGCTAGTTCTGAGATGTCACCTTTTGAGGCCTTTGTATGGTCGACCCTGTCGGACGCTGTGAATTGGAATGAGACCGTGGCGCCGTGTCTTTGGGCCTGATATTCTTCAAGAGGTGAAGAGCAAATCGCCATGATTAGGGAAAGGTTGAAGATAGCCCAATCTCGGCGAAGAGTTATCTTGACAATCGTCGCCGAGATTTGAGTTTTGAACCGAGAAGACTTTGTATACCTCGAGTTACGCCTCTCGGGAGTTAAGAGGTTCCATGCCAAAGGGAAACTTGCACCCTGTTATGTTGGACCATTTAAGATTTTGAGCCACAGAGGCGAAGTTGCTTATCATTTGGAGTTGCCCACGATCGTTGGCGAGGAGTACATGATGTATTCCATGTGTCCCGATTAAAGAAGTGTCTCAGGAGTTCTGAGGAGCAGACAGATTAGAATCAATTGAGTTGCAAGAGGATTTGACTTATAAGGAGTATCCGTGAGGATTACGGACACAATGGATCGAGAAACTAGAAACAAGTCAACTCGTTTTTGTAGAGTTCGATTGGAGCAATCATGAAGAAAGCGAAGCGACTTAGGGCCTTGAAGAGGATTTGAAGAAAGAATTTCCAAACCTATTCCTTTAGTAAGCCACTGAATCTCGGGGCGAGATTCTATTAAGGGAGGTTTGTAACACCCCAAAATTTTACTTGTCCTAAATTCATGTGTGATTTGGCACTTTGGCGAATTTTGGAATTTTGGAATTTATTTGGATTTATTTGGAATTTATTTGAATTTATTCCATTTTGAAATAATTAAAGAATTTAATTTTGCAAATAAAATTTTGTTGGAAATATTTTATTTGAGTCCAAAATGATCCAAAGTATTTTCCAGAATTTTTGGAATTTTTCGAGTCATTTGCTATTTTTAATGAATTAAATGAATTACTAGGAATTATTTTAAATATTAAATCGCTGGAAAATCAAACTCGGGTCAAATCTTGTTCATCCGATCGAAGTCGGAACCGAGTCGGACTCGAGTCCGACCGAGCCACGCGACTCGACCAAACCCACTCCTAAACCTAATCAATCCCAGCGTTGGATCAAGATCCAGCGGTGAGATCCGCCGTCTGGTTGAGCCGTATCCGGCCGGATCCGATCGCGCCGTCGCGATCGTGGCGTTGATCGCGCCACGTGGGCCGGTGAGAGTCGTCGTCTTCGCCGAGACCGAGCCGGACTCCGCCCGGCAGAAGTCTTGTGGCCAGTGGCCGACTAGGGCTCATGCCGAGCACGCCTCCGGGGCTATTTAATGCCGGATCGCACCGAGTATCGCCGTGACCTTGCGCTACTTTTTGCCCTAGCTTGCTAAGCCCTAGCAGCCGCGCTTGCTCGGGATTGCTCGCCGTAGTAGCTAAGGGTATCGTGGTGGTTTTTCTCACCTTCCATGCGCCCGTCCGTCGCAGAGAAGGAGGTCGAGCAGGATCCCAGAGCCAAGGCGACTCGAGCGTGACCCTTGCGTCGCCGGAGGAGCCCGTAGCGCCGTCGAGCTCGTCATCGTTCCCGTCTCCGGTGCCCAAGCTTCGCCGTGCCATCGCCGGACTCCGCGAGCTCTGTGGACCGTCAGATCCAGATCGGACGGTTGAGGTGAGTTCACGTGTTCCAAACCCGATTAGATCTTGACCGTTGGATCAAGATCCAACGGTTCACAATCGCCACGTGCCGTAGCGGTACTATTATAGGATTAGATCTGGACCGTCCGATCTAAATCGAACGGCCCACGAGCATCGACTAGTTTCAACGTGTTAAACCCTGGATCTAATCCGCGCCGTTGATTTTCAAACCAACGGCCGAGATTGCGCCACGTGTTGGGAAGGTGGACCGGCGGTCGGTCGTAAATGCAGCGTGTGGCGCGTGTCCACGACACGCGGGCCCCGCATGTCAGAGGGCCCACACGTCAGCCGCGTTGGCGTGAGACCCCGCACTGACAGGGGGGTCCCACCTGTCAGCCTCACCCGAGCTGTGGACCGGGTCCACCGTGGCCCACACCGCGCCGTGGTGAGCCCATGAGCGGTGGCGTCAGCCAGACCAATCCAGTGCTGCCACGTGTCCATCTTGGCGCAATAATTAATTTCGAAAAAGAAAATGATTTATTAATTCGAAATATTGATTCAAATTTAGATTCAAACTTCAAACGCTTATAACTTTTGCGTTTCAACTCCGATTTGAGTGATTCAAATTTCTAAATTTGTATAAAATTGAGATCTACCTAAATATGAATTTTATTTAATTTTTGGACTAAAGTTTTTCTCTGTAATATTATTTAATTGATTATTTAAACTTTAATAAATCATAACTTTTGCGTTTTAACTCCGAATTTGTGATTCCAGTTTCTAAAAATCCAGAAAATTATTTTATCTCTGTTTATGGATTTTATTTGGAGTTTTGGGATTTTTTTGAGTATTGTTTATTTGTGTATTTGCTATGTGCACGCTTTACGAGTAGACGTTGAAGTGCCGGAGGGATTCGAAGGGGAAGTATTGACTCAGGATCCAACTCAAGACCAAGAGCAAGTACTTTTTGAAGGCAAGTTGTGCTTTGACCATGTTGATCCTATTTCGAAATCTATTTTGATTTAAACTATTGCATGCTAGATCAATTAGAAAGATACTTTGTTTAAACATGGGGTTAGATAAATACCAAATTCTTTGTATGACACCTTGATTATCTAAGTATGTGCCATGATCCCTTGTCACCCTAGTTGTGGTTTACTAGTTGGACATTATTAAATTGCCAACATGGGTTTAGACCGTTGTAGTATCTTTGCTTAGACACACTCGTGCTCATAACATGACTTTGGACAATCAAATGTTAATATTGACTTAATGATATCTTGAACCTGTTTTGGAAAAGTATCATGTGATGTTGATGGCACGTGGTGCATGGTAATCAAGCGGGGTTTGATAAATGATTTCTTGGGGCATGTGGCAAGAGTAATCAGGTGGGCCGGTTGTGGCATTGGGAGTGTTGATTTGGTTTTGGGTAGTCTTGCCCTGGTCACTCTAAGGACTTAACCTTGCAAGCCTTTGAACTGGGTCATACTTGCAACCACATGGCTGGAATGGGACGGCCCTAGTTGACTAAGTCGCTAAGGACTCACTTGTGGAGCCTCAGGGTGTCGATTACACCGTTTGTGTGATTATGCGGGGGGCGTATCGTGGTGTGGCGAGATACCCATCTAACGGTGTGTTGGTCCCATACTTCGCCTTAGCTAAGGAAGGGATGGTGTAGAAACCTGAGCAGGAGAGGACCACTGTGTTGTTTGAGGCTTAGAAAGGCTTTATTCTGAGGAACTTCGCCTTTGTGGTGTTTGACTGTATCTTGTGGGTAAAGTGCATAACCTCTGCCAGAGTGTAGAATCTATTTGAATAAGCCAGGAGTCCACGATCTTGGACAATGCTCGGGAATTACAGTCAAGGGTTAGACTTTACGAAAATAACTTGGATTTGAAAGGTTGGGTTGGTTTAGTAATGAAGTTGATGGAAATGTGGTTTAGGATGGGGAAAATGTTTATTAAATTTCTTGAGAAGTTATTTATGCTTTACTTATTTCTCGCTTTGAATCTACTTTTATTACTTGTCACAAGCATTTCTTTGCAAATATACCTTGAGCTATTCCTTTGTACCAAGCCATGCATATAGCATATTAGCTTGCATTCTGTGCATGACTTCTTTGAGTACCAAGTACTCACCCTTGCCTCAACACAATACCAGTTGAAGAGGAGACTACGCCGATTTCGGAGGAGGAGTTCCAAGAGGACCCGTCTACTTAGGGATGCGAGCCCGATCGGTTGCACGTGGTATCTTTGGATGGCGCCACGAGTTATTTGATTTTCATTTCTTTGTTATTTCTCTTTTAATAAGTTTCGCCTTGCAAGGCATATATTTGTAACTTGGCCATAAGGTCAAGTAACCTTTGGTTATTTAAATAAAGTACTTATTTGGTATCGAGTGGTATGATTGTGATATTTACCAATGTTAAGGCTGTGTGCACTAAGCGCGTTCTGGACTAGTCTTTGAATACACAGAGGGTCGGATTTGCAAATTCGGGGTCCCGACAGAAGGTGGTATCGAGCCATACTTGACTGTAGGCTCAACCCTAGCTAGAATGGTCGTAGTGAGGATAAAACCTATTTTCTAAAGCTAAAAATTTGTGAAGACAAGAAATGACATCTCGACTTATCCCCTTCTCTCTTTTCTTGTCTCTTGCTGAAATTTTCCCTTACCTTGTCACAATTTAAAAATTCCGAGTTCTTACGTAAAGCACTCTTGTGACAGATGGAGGAAGAGTTCAACTACGTTGATCTAGGAGTTGGTCACACGCGGAACTTTGGCATATGCTTGGACTCTCGGAGATTTTGAGAAGCCCCAATACCAAGTGGAAGTGATCGGACAAAGCGGGATTGATCAAGGCTTGTGGCGTGAGGATTGAGGTACTGCTAGGAAAAAGGGCCAGGCAATCGCCGATACACCTTTGCCTTGCCGGAGATCTACAATGCGAGATGGGTATCCAAGAAGTATCACGACGAGCAATGCGGCACATTACCCGTATCTCGCCAGAGAAGGTGGAGAGCACGGTGTTCGTTATCATCCGCGCAGCGATAACCTTCTTGACCGAAGGAGATTCGGGATGAGGATGCCACGGTTACACGGTTGGCACGATTTGTATCGCCAGGAGGATGTACTAGATAATACAAGCAAGGAGCTACGTAAGGCCCGCAAGGAGATCACGGCGGAGAAGAACGAGATGGCGGGAAGCTCAAGAGCATGTGGCACACCTTCTACGAAGGATTGACGAGTTGGAGATGACTTTATGCGGACCCGGACCCGAGCGATTACTCGAGCTACGAGCCCGATCCGGAGGAGTCGGATCTCGATGAGGACACCGCCTCTTCGACTACCATAGAGGACACGATTCTTTGGACATGGCAATCGTTTCGCACCTATGCGCGACATCCGCACCCAGGCCGTGGAGGTTTTTTCGATGAGTGAGCATAGGTTCTATAGTGAGACTCCTTGGCAGAGTCGAGTCATAGAATAAAGAGTCACCCTTTAGGCGTTAGACTTGAGTTAGTTCGATTTGGATTTGCTTTGTTTCTTTGAGTGTGCATTATGTGTTGCAAGGCCCTTAGGCATTATGTGCCATACCAAGTTATTAAAAAATAAAGTTGGACCTTAAGTAACACCTTTCGCCCCTCATAAGTACAATATTACTAGTCTATTCTTGTTTCCATCTCAACTCTAAACCTAGAGCAAATCGGCCAGATGGTGAACACCCGTGGAAACTTTGGAAGCAATGGGAGTGGTTCTCGCCCGTGAAAACCCCAATGATAGAGCACCAAGCCGCTTGATTGATATGCAGAATTTTGGAGCCTTTCTTGCTGCTCGGACTCGGTTGATGCATGCTATGATGCAACAAATGCAGCACGTCCTTTGCTCAGGCCACGCTAATCAAGTTAATCAAGGGCCACGCCAGAATACAAGGCTGTCAGAGTTCATGAGGACTAACCCACCCACTTTCTCTGGGAATGCCAATCCATTGGAGGCCGATGATTGGTTAAGATCAATTGAGAGGAAGCTACACATAGCACAAGGCATAGGGAATGAGAAGGTACTCTCGCTTCTCATCAATTTGGAAGGAACATTGCCAGAATGGTGGGAGAACCTGTGCCACGCAAGAGAACCCTCAAGATATCACTTGGGAAGAGTTCACAATTGCATTCCGATAGTATCACGTGCACTGAAGGGATCATGGACCTTAAGAAGGAGGAGTTCGAGCCTTTGAAGCAAGGTAATCAGCCGATGGCGACTACTGAACAAGTTCACCACAGCTAGCACGCTCGCTTTGAGGATGTAGCGACGGATAAATCCAGGCAGTCGTTTTATGAAGGGACTTAACTCGGGATTGCAAGTAGGGTTGATCACCCACACCTTTCCAGATTTCCAAGAATTGGTGAATAAGGCGCTTATTCTTGAGGACAAGCGCAAGGAACTGGATGAGAACGAGGAGCGCGAGGATGCAACAAGGATCACGTCGAGGAACGCATAGCGGCGCTGAGAGTTGCACCAAATCAATTCTTGATTCCAACCACGAGAATGCAACAAGGACACCATCCCGGCACCAAGACACCTGCCAATCGAACTACGGACCCAGCCCCGCTAGAAACACTACTCGCGCGAGCCGAGGAACAATGAGACGCCGCTACAATCTAACGAGCCCGGACACTTTGCCAACAGTTGTCCAAAGAAGACAGCGAGGCGACCCAGTTCGCTTCAATCTAAGAACCACCCAGCTAGGGCGCCCGGCACGAGAGCCACACCAGGCCGTGGTGAGAGGCCGAGTCAACCATGTCACCGCAGATGCACTGCGAGAATGCTACGGACGTCGTCTTTGGGTAAGTTACTTGTTAACTTCGATACACCTGCAGTTTTGTTTGACTCTGGAGCTTAGCATTCGTTTGTTTCGCAAGGCTTTGCTACTAGAAATGATTTAAGGATTGCAAGACTTAAGTGCATGCTTTTAGTTCAAACCCACGGTTCCAGAACTCCGAGCGAAAGTAGGATGTTAGGGGTGAGAATACTAATAGGAGGAATAGAGTTCCTAGCAAACCTTATAATTTTGGAGACCCGGACCTTAGGCGTCATATTGGGAATGGATTGGTTATCCAAGCACAAGGCTGTATTGGATTGTGGGCGAAGGACTATCTCGATTGAGAGCCAGTGTGGGAAGAAAGTGGAATTTCAAGCCACTTTGCAGATTAGAGATGGACAGTTGATGGTTAACGCATACCAAGGCAATCAGCATAGAGGATGTCCCAAGTAGTGAATGAGTACCGATGTTTTTCGAAGATCTACAGTATGCCGCCAGGACGGGGACATAGAGTTTGTGATAGAGCTTGTACAGTACAGTACCGATAGCAAAGAGACCCTATCGGATGTCTACCGAGGAGTTGGTAGAAATGAAGAAGCTTGACTAGAAGAGTTAATGGAGAAAGGATTTATCGAGGCCAGGAGTTAAATGCGTGAGTGGGAGCACCAGTTTTGTTTGTCAAGAAGAAGGGCGGGAGTTTCGGGATGTGCATTGACTACCGTGCACTCAATGAAGTCACCGTGAAGAATAAGTATCCGCTACCCGGGATTGATGATTTGTTTGATCGATTAAGAGGAGCGGAGTTTTCTCCAAGATTGATGCGAGATCGGGATACCATCGATTGAGGATCCGATCGAAGATATTCAAAGGCGCATTCTCGTCAAGATATGGACATTCTGAGTTCTGATTATGTCTTTTGAAATTTGACGAATGCGCCACTTATTTCATGAATATGATGAATAAGGTGTTCATGGAATATTTGGACAAGTTTGTCGTCGTGTTCATAGACGATATCCTAATCTACTCCAAGGCAGAGGATGAACATGCCGAACACTTAAGGCGAGTTTTGGAAAAGGCGAGGAGCGACAACTTTTAGCCAAGTTCAGCAAGTGTGATTTTTGGAAGGACAAGGTGGGGTTTCTTGGACATGTAATGACCCTTGAAGGAGTCGCCGTAGATCCAAGCAAAGTAGAAGGCTGTGTTACATTGGGAACAGTAGAAGGCGTGACCCGGTCGGAGTTTCCTTGGAATGGCAGGATACTACCGCCCGTTTCATCGAAGGCTTCTCGACAATTGCGAAACCTCTTCTGCAGATTGCTAAAGAAGGAAAAAGAAGTTTGCATGGGCCGGAATGTGAGAAAGGATTTCAGGAGCTGGCGATTGGCGTCGGCACCGGTGCTAGTTCTCTGATGTTGCTCAAAGCTTCGATATTTATTGTGACGCATCGCGCCAAGGACTTGGATGTGTCTTGTCACGAGAATGGAAAGGTCGTAAACTTATGCATCAAGACGATTGAGGCCGCATGAGGAAAATTATCCGACACATGACTTAGAATTAGGCTGGCGTAGTGCATGCTTTGAAGATATGGCGTCACTATCGATTGGAAAGCAGATGTGAAGTATATACGGATCATAAGAGCCTTAAGTACATATTCACCCGATCGGATCTGAATATGAGGCGAGAGAGATGGTTAGAGTTGATCAAGGACTATAATGTTGGAATCCATTACCGTCCGGGAAGGCCAGCGTAGTAGCCGATGCTCTGAGTCGGAAAAGCCATACCGTGAGTACGTTGCTAGCCACAAGTCGGGATGAGTTATGTGAGGATTTCCGAAAATGAAGATTGAGGTAGTACCTAAGCGGATTCTTGGCGCATTGGAAGTAAAGCCTACCCTAGAGGATCAGATCCGAGAAGGACGGAAGGATGATGACAAGATCCGCAGGATTAAGTCCATCAAGGAGGAAGGCAAGGCGAGAGGACTTCAAGTTGGATGAGCAAGGCACGTTGTGGATG
The DNA here is from genome assembly GCA_036346355.1 of Rhipidocladum racemiflorum. Lineage (NCBI taxonomy): Eukaryota > Viridiplantae > Streptophyta > Magnoliopsida > Poales > Poaceae > Rhipidocladum > Rhipidocladum racemiflorum. The sequence continues at coordinate 38,364,310 of CM070577.1, read as the reverse complement.
AAGGATCGCATTTGTGTGCCTAACAAGAAGGAGTTAAAGCAAGCGATTGGAGGAAGCCCATGACTCCAAGTACTCGATTCATCCTGGAAGCGACAAGATGTATCAGGATTTGAAGGAGAGATTCTGGTGGCCGTGTATGAATCGTTTAGTTGCCGAGCATGTTGCATTGTGCGTCGTATGCCGGAGAGTTAAGGCAATGCATCGAGAGACCAGCGAGATTCTTTGTCGGGACCCAATTTGCAAATCAGGACCCTCTGTGTATTCAGCACTAGTCGAGAGCAGCTAGTGCACCACAGTCTTAACATCGGTATATATCACAATCATACCAAGCGATACTATCAAAGTACTTTATTTAAATAATCAAAGGGTTACTCGACCTTATGGCCAAGTTACAAATATATGCCTTGCAAAGCGTAACTTATTAAAAGAGAAATAATAGCAGCGGAAAATCAAATAAACTTAGTGGCGCCATCCAGTATACCACAGGCAGCGGTGGGCTCGCATCCCCTAAGTAAGCGGGTCCTCTTGGAGTTCCTCCTCCGAAGCTGGCGTAGTCTCCTCTTCAACTGGTATTGTGTTGAGGCAAGGGTGAGTACTTGGTACTCGACAAGTCATGCAATGAGAATGCAAGCTAATATACTATATGCATGGCTTGGTACAAAGGAATAGCTTAAGGTATATTTGCGAGTATGACATTTGACAAGTAATATAAGTAGATTCAAAGCGGTAAAAACAAGTAAAGCATAAATAACTTTTCAAAAGTTTAAATAACATTTTTCCCATCCTAAACCATATTTCCATCATCTTCTTTGTTAAACCAACCCAACTTCTCAAATCCAAGTTATTTTGAGAAAATCTAACCCTTATTTGTAATTCCGAGCATTGTCGATCACAGTGGACTCGGCTATTCAAATAGATTCTACACTCTGCAGAGGTTATGCACTTTACCCACAAGATACAATCCACTCACCACGTCGGTAGTGAATCGCCATACAAGAGTATGCGAATGAGCGATCATAACAAAGCCTTTCGGAAGCCTCAAACAACACAGGTGGTCCTCTCCGGTTCGTGCTCTACACCATCCCTTCCCTTAGCCAAGGCGAAGTATGGGACCAACACACCGTTAGATGGGTACCTGGCCACAGCCACGATCGCTCCCGTACAATCACACAAAGGTGTAAGCTGACACCACTGAGGCTCCACAAGTGAGTCCTTGGCGACTTAGTCAACTAGGGCCGTCCCATTCCGACCATGTGGTTGCAAGTATGACCAGTTCAAAGGCTTGCAAGGTTAAGTCCTTAGAGTGACCAGGGCAAGACTACCCGAAAAACCAAATCAACACTCCCAATGCCACACTGCCCACCTGATTACTCTTGCCACATGCCCCGGAAAATCAGCTTATCAAACCCGATTGATTACCATGCACCACGTGCCATCAACATCACATGATACTTTTCCAAAACAGGTTCAATATATCATTAAGTCAATATTAACATTTAATTATCCAAAATCATGTCATGAGCACGTAGCAGGTCTAAGCAGTATACTACAACGATCTAAACCCATGTTGGCAATTTAATAATGTCCAACTAGTAAACCACAACTAGGGTGACAAAGGGTCATGGCACATACTTAAGTAATCAAGGTGTCATATATCAAATTGGTATTTATCTAACCCCACAGTTTTAAACAAAGTATCTTTCTAATTGAACTAGCATGCAATAGTTTAAATCAAAATAGATTTCGAAATAGGATCAATATGGTCAAAGCACAACTTGCCTTCAAAAAGCACTTGCTCTTGGTCTTGAGTTGGATCCTGAGTCAATACTTCTCCTTCGAATCCCTCCGGCACTTCAACGTCTACTCGTAAAAGCGTGCAAATAGCAAATACACAACTAAACACTATGCACAAAGATCCTTATACTCCAAATAAAATCTTTACACAGAGAACATAATTTTCTGGATTTTTAGAAACTGGAATCGTCAAATTTGGAGTTAAAACGCAAAAGTTATGATTATTTAAAGTTTAAATAATCAATTAAATAATATTACAGAGAAAAACTTTAGTCCAAAAATTAAATAAAATTCATATTTAGGTAGATCTTAATTTTATACAAATTTAGAAATTTGAATCGCTCAAATCGGAGTTGAAGCATAAAAGTTATAAGCGTTTGAAGTTTGAATCTAAATTTGAAATCATTATTCGAATTAATAAATCATTTTCTTTTGGAAATTAATTATTGCGTCGGCATGGACCACGTGGCAGCTCCTGATTGGCTGCGGCGTCGGCCGATCCATGGGCTCGGTCCATGCTTAGCTTCGGGTCCACGGTGGACTCGGTCCACGGCTCACGTGGCGACATGTGGGCCCACTCGGGTGACGTCATCGGCGTCGGCCGGGCTCGGCCACAGCGCAGTGGGACCAACGGACGTCATGGGTGGCGTCGGCGCTTGGCTGGGTTAGCCAGCGACATGCGGCCCTCTCGACACGCGGGCCCGCGTGTCGGCGTCTACGCACTGCTGCTGCGGCGTGGCCCAGCGCTGGCGTCGGTCCAACTTCCCGACACGTGGCGCAATCTCGTCCGTTGGTTTGAAAATCAGCGGCGCGGATTAGATCCAGGGTTAACACGTTGAAACTACTCGATGCTCGTGGGCGTTCGATCTAGATCGGGCGGTCGAGATCTAATCCTATAATCGCCTTTGCTACGACGCGTGGCGATTGTGAACCGCTGGATCTTGATCCAGCGGTCGAATCTGTCGGGTTTCTAGGGTTTGGGAAACACGTGAACTCACCGTTGCCGTCGATCTGGATCCAGCGGTGCCGCACGGCTTCGAGGGCAGCGATGGCACGCGGCGGCGCTGGCTTGACGGAGACGGGGCGACGACCTTGCCGTCGGCGTTTACGGGCGCGCTCGGCAGTGAAGGGGTACTCGAGCGTGTCTCGTCTTGGGAATCCGGATGCAGGCTTGATGACGGCGGAGGGCGGCGGGCCGGCGGCAATATCGGCGTTTAATCGCGGCGAGCAGACTTCCAACTCGGCGAGCAATAACGGCGAGGCGGTGGAGATCTAAGCGGCGCGAGCTAGGTTTCGGAATCCGGCGTGGGATGGCGATCCTCGGGGTATGCTCGGGCATTAAATAGCCTCGGCGTCCGTCTGAAAAGCGGAGACCTAGCTCTCCGCGGCCCGGACCGCGGCGGCGGAGTCAGCTTCGGACTCGGGCGGAGAGCGATGAAATCGTGGCCGTCCACGTGGCACAACCACGCGGCCCACGATCGCGGCGGCCGTCCCGTCGATCGGACCGCGGCTCGGGTGCAGGTCAGACGGATCTCGGCCGTTGGATCTTGATCCAACGGTTGGGATTGATTAGGGTTAGGAGTGGGTTGATTCGAGTCAAGTGGCTCGGTCGGACTCGAGTCCGACTTCGGTCGGATGAAACGATACTTGACCGAGTTGGATTTTCCAAATGAATTAATATTTAAAATAATTCGATAATTCATTTAATTCATTAAAAATAGCAAATGACTGAGAAAAATTCGGAAAAATTCTGGAAAATATTTTGGATCATTTTGGACTCAAATAAAATATTTCCAACAAAAATTTATTTGCAAATTTAAATTCTTTAATTATTTCAAAATGGAATAAATTCAAATAAATTCCAAATAAATCCAAATAAATTCCAGAAAATTCCAAAAATTCACCAAAGTGCCAAATCACACATGAATTTAAGAAAAGCAAAATTTTGGGGTGTTACAAACCTCCCCCCCTTAATAGAATCTCGTCCACAGAGATTCGAGGGCTTACTAAAGGAATAGGTTTGGAACTTCTTTCTTCAAATCCTCTTCGCGCTCCCAAGTCGCTTCACTTTCTTCATGGTTGCTCCTTTGAACTCTGAGAATCGGGTTGACTTGTTTCTAGTTTCTCGATCCTTTGTGTCTTTAATCCTCACTGGGTGCTCCTTATAAGTAAAATCTTCTTGCAACTCATTTGACTCTAGCGGTGTCTGCATTCCTCGGGAACTCGGAGACACTTCTTTAAGCTGGGACACATGGAATCGTCATGCACTCCAACTTATCAGTGGCAACTCCAGGTGGTAGGCAACTTCACCTCTGCGACTCAAAATCTTAAATGGTCCAACATAGCAGGTGCGAGTTTCCCTTTGGCATGGAACCTCTTAACTCCCTGAGGCGTAACTCTGAGGTATACAAAGTCTTACGGTTCAAAACTCAAATCTCGGCGACGATTGTCGGCATAACTCTTATCGAGATTGGGCTATCTTCAACCTTTCCCTAATTATGGCGATCTGCTCTTGACCTCTTGAAGAATATCAGGCCCAAAGACACGGCGCTCACGGTCTCATTCAATTCAATGGTGTCAAGCGAAGTCGACCATACTGATTGCCTCAAAAGGTGACATCGTAAACTAGCACGATAACTATTGTTGTAACTAAACTCGGCATACGGCAAACTTTTATCCCAAGAGGTAGCATAAGCCAATGCACAAGCTCTTAACATATCCTCCGAGAATCTGGTTGACTCTTTCGATTGCCGTCATCCGCCTGTGGATGATAAGGTACATCTTGAAGTTCAAGCGGGTCCCCATGGCTTCATGCAACTTATTCCGGAACCTTGAGGTAAATTGGGTACCTCTGTCCGATACAATCCTCTTTGGCACTCGTGCAAACAAACAATCGATCATGTACAACTACGCTAATTTATCTCAGAGTAAGTGGTCTTCACGGGGATTAAATGGGCTACTTTAGTCAAGCGATCCACTATAACCCATATGGAGTCATAACCTCCTTGAGTCTTTGGCAAACCGTAATGAAATCCATTCCGATTTCCTCCCACTTCCACTCAGGTATTTTTAGTGGTTTGTAGCAATCCTGCTGGTTTACGATGCATTGCCTTGACTCTCTGGCATCGTCGCACAATGCAACATGCTCGGCAACTTCACGTTTCATACTTGGCCACGAATCTCTCCTTGAGATCTGATACATCTTGGCGCTTCGGGATGAATTGAGTACTTGGAGTCATGGGCTTCTTCCAAAATCAGTTGCTTTAACTCCTTTTTGTTAGGCACACAAACGCGATCCTTCATCCACAACGTGCCTTGTTCATCAATTTGAAGTCCTGCCTCGCCTTCCTCCTTGATGGACTTAATCCTGCTGGATCCTGTCATCATCCTTCGTCCTTCTCGGATCGATCCTCTAGGGTAGGCTTTACTTCCAATGCGGCCAAGAATCCGCTTAGGTACAACCTCAATCTTCATCTTTCGAAGATCCTCACATAACTCATCCGACTTGTGGCTAGCAGCACTCACGGTATGGCTTTTCCGACTCAGAGCATCGGCTACCACGTTGGCCTTCCCGGATGGTAATGGATTCCAACATTATAGTCCTTGATCAACTCTAGCCCTCTCCTTTGCCTCATATTCGAGATCCATTTGGGTGAATATGTACTTAAAACTCTTATGATCCGTATACACCTCACATCTGTTTCCAATCGAGATAGTGACGCCATATCTTCAAAGCATGCACTACGGCGGCTAACTCTAGGTCATGTGTCGGATAATTTTCCTCATGCGGCCTCAAGCGCCTTGATGCATAGCGGCGACCTTTCCATTCTGCATCGGCCACACATCCAAGTCCTTGGCGCGATCGTCACAATAAATATCGAAGCTTTGAGCAACATCCAGGTAGAACTAACACCGGTCTTGATGTCAATCGCTTCTTCAGCTCTGAAATCCTTCCTCACATTCGGCGTCCATGCAAACTTCTTTTCCTTTTTCAAAGCAATTGCGTAAGAGGTTTCGCAATTGTCGAAAAGCCTTCGATGAAACGGCGGTAATATCCTGCCATTCCAAGGAAACTCGAATGGGTCACGAGTCTTGTTGCTCCCAATGTAACACGACTTCTACTTTGCTTGGATCTCTGGCGACTCCTTCCGCGGTCATTACATGTCCAAGAAACTCCACCTTGTCCTTCCAAAAATCACACTTGTGAACTTGGCGAAAAGTTGCTTTGTTCCCTCGGCTTTTCCAAAACTTCGCCTTAAGTGTTCGGCATGTTCATCCTCTGTCTTGGAGTAGACTAGGATATCGTCTATGAACACGACGACAAACTTGTCCAAATATTCCATGAACACCTTATTCATCATATTCATGAAATAAGCTGGCGCGTTAAATCGACCCAAAGGACATATATCGTAAACTCGTAATGTCCATATCTTGACGAGAATGCGGTCTTGAATATCTTACGATCGGATCTTCAAGCGATGGTATCCGATCTCAGATCAATCTTGGAGAAAACTCGGCTCCTCTTAACTGATCAAACAAATCATCAATCACAGGTAGTGGATACTTATTTTCACGGTGACTTCATTGAGTGCACGGTAGTCAATGCACATCCTGAAACTCCGTCCTTCTTCTTGACAAACAAAAGCGGTGCTCCCCACGGTGACGAACTTGGTGCGATAAATCCTTTATCCATTAACTCTTCCAGTGTTTCTTCATCTCTACCAACTCCTCGGTAGACATCCGATAGGGTCTCTTTGCTATCGGTCTTTGTACCCGGTACAAGTTCTATCACAAACTCTATGTCCTGTCTGCGGCATACCGGGTAGATCTTCGGGAAAACATCGGGTACTCACTCACTACCGAACATCCTCTATGCTGATTGCCTTGATCTTGTTAACCATCAAGCTGTCCATCTCTAAGCTGCGGTGGCTTGAAATTCCACTTTCTTCCCACACGGGCTCTCTCTTGAGATAGTTCTTCGTCCACAATCCAATACGACCTTGTGTTTGGATAACCAATCCATTCCCAATATAACATCTAAGGTGCAGGTCTCCAAAATTATAAGGTTTGCTAGGAACTCTATTCCATCTATTAGTATTCTCACCGGAACATCCTACTTCCGTTCGGAGTTCGAACCAGGGGTTTGAACTAACAGCATGCACTTAAGTCTTGCCATTCTCAAGTCATTTCTAGTAGCAAAGCCTTGCGAAACAAGCGAATCTGAAGCTCGAGTCAAACAAAGCTGTGCAGTCTTGAGTTAACAAGTAACTTACCCGATCTGACGTCAGTAGCATTCTGCGGTGCATCTGCGGTGACATGGTTGACTCGGCCTCTCACCACGATGCAGGTATGGCTCCTGGTCTTTGGCGTCCTAGCTGGGGTGGTTCCTAGATTGAAGCGACGGGGGTCGCTCTGCTTGTCTTCTTTGGACAAGCTGTTGGCAAAGTGTCCTGGCTCGTTGCGCTTGTAGCAGCGTCTCACTTGTTCCTTCTTTGGCTGCACTGGGTAGCGTTTCTAAGCGGGGTGAGGTGCAGTAGTTTTGATTGGCAGGTCTTGGTCTTGGGGATGGTGTCCTTGTTGCGCATTCTCGTGGTTGGAATCGAAGAATTGATTTGGTGCAACTCTCGGTATTGCGTTCCTGGCGTGATCCTTCTTTGTTGCATCCTGCGCTTCTGTTCTCATCCAGTTCTTTGCGCTTGTCCTCAAGAATAAGCGCCTTATTCACCAACTCTTGGAAATCTGGAAGGTGTGGGTGATCAATCCTACTGCAATCCTGAGTTAAGTCCCTTCATGAAAGCGAGGTATGCGGATTTATCTGTCGCTACATCCTCGGTGCGTGGCGTGCTAGCTGTGTGAACTTGTTCGGTAGTCGACCCTTTGGCTGATTACCTTGCTTGGTGCTCTGAACTCCTCCTTCTTAAGGTCCATAATTCCTTCAGGCACGTGATCTTTGTCGAATGCATTGTGAACTCCTCCCAAGTGATATCTTGAGGGTTCTCTGCGTGTACGAAGTTCTCCCACCATTCGGCGGTTGTTCCTTCCAAGCGATGAGAAGCGTAAAGTACCTTCTCATTCCCTATGCATTGAGCTATGTGTAGCTTCCTCTCAATTGATCTTAACCAATCGTCGGCCTCCAGCGGATTGGCATTCCCGAAGAAAGTGGGTGGGTGAGTCCTCATGAACTCGACTGACCTTGTGATTCTGGCGTGGTCACTGATTAACTTGATTAGCGTGGCTTTGGCGATGACGTGCTGCATTTGTTGCATCATAGCATGCATCAGCTGGAGTGCAGCGACAAGAAATGCTCCAAAATTCTGCACATCCGATGGCGGTCTTTGGTGCTCCATCATTGGGGTTTTACGTTGGCGAGATCCACTCCCATTGCTTCCCAAGTTCCCACGGGTGTTCACCATCTGTTGATTGCTCTAGGTTTAGAGATGAGAGGAAACAAGAATAGACAAGTAATATGGAACTTATGCGGGGCGAAAGGGGTAACTTTAAGGTCCATCTTTATTATTAATAACTTGGTATGGCTGCTTACAATGCCTAAGGGCCTTGCAACACATCTTGCACACTCGACAAACAAAGCAAATCCAAATCGAACTAACTCTGGAGTCTAACGCCTAAAGGGTGACTCTTTATTTTATGGACGCGACTCGGCGAAGGAGTCTCACTATAGAACCTAAGCTCACTCATCGAGAAAACCTCCACGGCACGGAGTGCGGGTGCTTTGCGGCATAGGCGCGAAACGATCGCCATGTCCAGCGACTATGTCATCTGTGGTAGTCGAAGAAGCGATGTCCTCATCGAGATCGACTCCTCTGGATCGGCTCGTGTAGCTCGAATCTTGGCTCTGGGTGCAGTCCGTACAAAGTCATCTCCAACTCGTCAATCCTTCGTAGAAGGTGTGCCACATACTCTTGAGCTTCCCGCCATCTGTTCTTCTCTGTCGTGATCTCCTTGCGGGCCTTCAGTAGCTCCTTGCTTGTATTATCTAGTACATCTTCCTGGCGACGACAAATCGTGCCAAGCGTGTAACCGTAAGTGGCATCCTCATCTGAATCGCCTTCGGGTCAAGAAGGTTATCGCTACGCGGATGATAACGAACACCGTGCTTTCCAACTCTCTGGCGTGGATCTTGGTAATGTGCCGCATTGCTCGTCGTGAAACTTCTTGGATACCCATCTGCATTGTAGATCTTCTAGCGGTCTGATGTATCGAGCGATTGCCTGGGCCCCTCTTCTCTGACAGTACCTCAATCCTCACGTCACAAGCCTTGATCAATCACTGCTTGTCTCGATCACTTCCACTTGGTATTGGGGCTTCTCAAAATCTCCGAGAGTTTGTAGCATGTGCCAAAGTTCAGCGGCGTGACCAACTCCTAGATCAACGTAGTTGAACTCTTCCTCCATCTGTCACAAGAGTGCTTTACGTAAGAACTCGGAATTTTTCGATCGTGACGAGGTAAGGAAAATTTCAGCAAGAGGCAAGAAAAGAGAGAAGGGGATAAGTCGAGAGGTCATTTCTTGTCTTCACAAATTTTTAGCTTTAGAAAATAGGTTTTATCCTCACTCGACCATTCTAGCTTAGGGTTGAGCCTACAGTCAAGTATGGCTCGATACCACCTCTGTCGGGACCCGAATTTGCAAATCGGACCCTCTGTGTATTCAGCACTAGTCGAGAACGCAGCTAGTGCACCGCAGTCTTAACATCGGTATATATCACAATCATACCAAGCGATACTATCAAAGTACTTTATTTAAATAATCAAAGGGTTACTCGACCTTATGGCCAAGTTACAAATATATGCCTTGCAAAGCGAGAACTTATTAAAAGAGAAATAATAGCGGCGGAAAATCAAATAAACTTAGTGGCGCCATCCAAGATACCACGAGGCAATCGGTGAGCTCGCATCCTAAGTAGGCGGGTCCTCTTGGAGTTCCTCCTCCCAAAGCTAGCGTAGTCTCCTCTTCAAGCGGTATTGTGTTGAGGCAAGGGTGAGTACTTGGTACTCGACAAGTCATGCACAGAATGCAAGCTAATATACTATATGCATGGCTTGGTACAAAGGAATAGCTTAAGGTATATTTGCGTGTAAACAACATTTGACAAGTAATATAAGTAGATTCGAAAGCGGTAAAAACAAGTAAAGCATAAATAACTTTTCAAAAGTTTAAATAACATTTTTCCCCATCCTAAACCATATTTCCATCATCTTCTTTGTTAAACCAACCCAACTTCTCAAATCCAAGTTATTTTCGAGAAAATCTAACCCTTATTTGTAATTCAGAGCATTGTCGATCACAGTGGACTCGGCTATTCAAATAGATTCTACACTCTGCAGAGGTTATGCACTTTACCCACAAGATACAATCCACTCACCACGTCGGTAGTGAATCGCCATACAAGAGTATGCTTGAATGAGCGATCATAACAAAGCCTTTGGAAGCCTCAAACAACACAGGTGGTCCTCTCAGGTTCGTGCTCTACACCATCCTTCCCTTAGCCAAGGCGAAGTATGGGACCAACACACCGTTAGATGGGTACCTGGCCCACGACCCACGATACGCTCCCCGTACAATCACACAAAAGGTGTAAGCGACACCCTGAGGCTCCACAAGTGAGTCCTTGGCGACTTAGTCAACTAGGGCCGTCCCATTCCGACCATGTGGTTGCAAGTATGACCAGTTCAAAGGCTTGCAAGGTTAAGTCCTTAGAGTGACCAGGGCAAGACTACAGAAAAACCAAATCAACACTCCCAATGCCACCTTGGCCCACGATTACTCTTGCCACATGCCGGCCGAAATCGTTTTATCAAACCCGAGTTGATTACCATGCACCACGTGCCATCAACATCACATGATACTTTTCCAAAACAGGTTCAATATATCATTAAGTCAATATTAACATTTAATTATCCAAAATCATGTCATGAAGCACGTAGCGAGTCTAAGCGTTATACTACAACGATCTAAACCCATGTTGGCAATTTAATAATGTCCAACTAGTAAACCACAACTAGGGTGACAAAGGGTCATGGCACATACTTAAGTAATCAAGGTGTCATATATCAAATTGGTATTTATCTAACCCCAGGTTTAAACAAAGTATCTTTCTAATTGAACTAGCATGCAATAGTTTAAATCAAAATAGATTTGAAATAGGATCAATATGGTCAAAGCACAACTTGCCTTCAAAAGCACTTGCTCTTGGTCTTGAGTTGGATCTGAGTCAATACTTCTCCTTGAATCCCTCCCGGCACTTCAACGTCTACTCGTAAAGCGTGCAAATAGCAAATACACAAATAAACACTATGCAAAAGATCCCAAAACTCCAAATAAAATCCATAAACAGAGAGAACATAATTTTACGGATTTTTAGAAAGCTGGAATCGTCAAATTTGGAGTTAAAGCATAAAAGTTATGATTATTTAAAGTTTAAATAATCAATTAAATAATATTACAGAGAAAAACTTTAGTCCAAAATTAAATAAAATTCATATTTAGGTAGATCTTAATTTTATACAAATTTAGAAATTTGAATCGCTCAAATCGGAGTTGAAGCATAAAAGTTATAAGCGTTTGAAGTTTGAATCTAAATTTGAAATCATTATTCGAATTAATAAATCATTTTCTTTTGGAAATTAATTATTGCGTCGGCATGGACACGTGGCGGCTCCTGATTGGCCTCTTGGCGTCGGCCGATCCATGGGCTCGGTCCATGCTCGGCTTCGGAGTCCACGGTGGACTCGGTCCACGGCTCACGTGGTCGACATGTGGGCCCACTCGGGTAGCGTCATCGCCGGCGTCGGCGAGGCTCGGCCACGGCGGCGAGTGGGACCACCTTTGTGGCGTCATGGGTGGCGTCGGCGCTTGCTGGGTTAGCCAGCGACATGCGGCCCTCGACACGCGGGCCTCGCGTGTCGGCGTCTACACGCACGCCAGCGTGGGCCAGCCGGCCGCGTCGGTCCAACTTCCCGACACGTGGCGCCAATCTCGTCCGTTGGTTTGAAAATCAACGGCGGCGGATTAGATCCAGGGTTAACACGTTGAAACTACTCGATGCTCGTGGGCGTTCGATCTAGATCGGACGGTCAAGATCTAATCCTATAATCGCCTTTGCTACGACGCGCGTGGCGATTGTGAACCGTTGGATCTTGATCCAGCGGTCGAATCTAATGTCGGGTTTCTAGGGTTTGGGAAACACGTGAACTCACCGTTGCCGTCCGATCTGGATCAGCGGTGCACGGCTTCGAGGGACGGCGATGGCACGCGCGGCGCTGGCTTGGCCGGAGAGGCGAGGGCGGCGACCTTGCCGTCGGCGTTTCGGGCGCGCTCGGCGAAGTGAGGGTACTCGAGCGCGTCGTCTTGGGAATCCGGATCTGGGCTTGATGACGGCGGAGGGCGGCGGGCGGCGGCAATATCGGCGTTTAATCGCGGCGAGCAGACTTCCAACGCCGGCGAGCAATAACGGCGAGGCGGTGAGATCCTAGCGGCGCGAGCTAGGGTTCCGAGCGGCGTGGGATGGCGATCCTCGGGGTATGCTCGGGCATTAAATAGCCTCGGCGTCCGTCGCAAAAAGCGGAGACCTAGCTCTCCACGGCGGCGGACCGCGGCGGAGTCGGCTCGGACTCGGGCGGAGCGATGAAATCGTGGCCGTCCACGTGGCACAACCCACGGCCACGATCGCGGCGCGGCCGGGTCGGTCGGACCGCGGCTTCGGGTGCAGGTCGGACGGATCTCAGCCGTTGGATCTTGATCCAACGGTTGGGATTGATTAGGGTTAGGAGTGGGTTCGGTCGAGTCAACTGGCTCGGGTCGGACTCGAGTCCGACTCGGTCGGATGAAACGATACTTGACCGAGTTGGATTTTCCAGGTAATTAATACTTAAAATTATTCCCAGTAATTCATTTAATTCATTAAAAATAGCAAATGACTCAGAAAAATTCCAGAAAAATTCTGGAAAATATTTTGGATCATTTTGGACTCAAATAAAATATTTCCAACAAAAATTTATTTGCAAATTTAAATTCTTTAATTATTTCAAAATGGAATAAATTCAAATAAATTCCAAATAAATCCAAATAAATTCCAGAAAATTCCAAAAATTCACCAAAGTGCCAAATCACACATGAATTTAAGAAAAGCAAAATTTTGGGGTGTTACAATTGCTACAACCGCTGAAAATACCTGAGTGGAAGTGGGAGGAAATCGGAATGGATTTCATTCTTAGGTTTCTTAGAAGACTCAAGGAGGTTATGACTCCATATGGGTTATAGTGGATCGCTTGACTAAAGTAGCCCATTTTATCCCGTGAAGACCACCTACTCGGGAGATAAATTAGCGAGAATTGTACATGATCGGGATTGTTTGTTTGCACGGAGTGCCAAAGAGGATTGTATCGGACGAGGTACCCAATTTACCTCAAGGTTACGGAATAAGTTGCATGAAGCCATGGGAACCCGTTTGAACTTGATGTGACTTATCATCCACAGACGGATGGAGCCAGGCCAGAAAGAGTCAACCAAATTACGGAGGATATGTTGAGAGCTTGTGCATTAGCTTATGCTACCTCTTGGGATAAGAGTTTGCCGTATCTGGGAGTTCGATTACAACAATAGTTATCGAGGCTAGTTTACTGAGATGTCACCTTTTGAGGCCTTTGTATAGTCGACCACCTGTCGGGCCTTTGTGAATTGGAATGAGACCGGCGTGGCCGTGTCTTTGGGCCTGATATTCTTCAAGAGGTGAAGAGCAAATCGCCATGATTAGGGAAAGGTTGAAGATAGCCCAATCTCGACGAGAAGAGTTATCTTGACAATCGTCGCCGAGATTTGAGTTTTGAACGAGAAGACTTTGTATACCTCGAGTTACGCCTCTCGGGGAGTTAAGAGGTTCCATGCCAAAGGGAAACTTGCACCCGTTATGTTGGACCATTTAAGATTTTGAGCATGAGGCGAAGTTGCTTATCATTTGGAGTTGCCACGATCGTTGGCGAGGAGTACATGATGTATTCCATGTGTCCCGATTAAAGAAGTGTCTCCGAGTTCACGAGGAGCAGACAGATTAGAATCAATTGAGTTGCAAGAGGATTTGACTTATAAGGAGTATCCGTGAGGATTACGGACACAATGGATCGAGAAACTAGAAACAAGTCAACTTCGTTTTGTAGAGTTCGATTGGAGCAATCATGAAGAAAGCGAAGCGACTTGGGAGCCTTGAAGAGGATTTGAAGAAAGAATTTCCAAACCTATTCCTTTAGTAAGCCACGAATCTCTGGGCGAGATTCTATTAAGGGGAGGTTTGTAACACCCCAAAATTTTACTTGTCCTAAATTCATGTGTGATTTGGCACTTTGGCGAATTTTGGAATTTTAAAATTTATTTGGATTTATTTGGAATTTATTTGAATTTATTCCATTTTGAAATAATTAAAGAATTTAATTTTGCAAATAAAATTTTGTTGGAAATATTTTATTTGAGTCCAAAATGATCCAAAGTATTTTCGTAATTTTTCTCGAATTTTTCTCGAGTCATTTGCTATTTTTAATGAATTAAATGAATTACTAGGAATTATTTTAAATATTAAATCGCTGGAAAATCAAACTCGGGTCACAGTACTGTTCATCCGACCAGAGTCGAACCCGAGTCGGACTCGAGTCCGACCGAGCCACGCGACTCGACCAAACCCACTCCTAAACCTAATCAATCCCAACCGTTGGATCAAGATCCAACGGTGAGATCCGCCCGTCTGGTTGAGCCGTATCCGGCCGGATCCGATCGCGCCCGTCGCGATCGTGGCCGTTAATCGCGCCACGTGGGCGGTGAGAGTCGTCGTCTTCGCCGAGACCGAGCCGACTCATGCCCAAAGTGCGCCCTTGCGGATGGCCGACTAGGGCTCATACGCCTCCGGGGCTATTTAATGCCGGATCGCACCGAGTATCGCCGTGACCTTGCGCTACTTTTGCCCTAGCTTGCTAAGCCCTAGCAGCCGCCGCTTGCTCGGGATTGCTCGCCGTAGTAGCTAGGGTATCGTGGTGGTTTTTCTCACCTTCCGCCGTCGCCGTCGCCAGAGGAGAAGGAGGTCGAGCAGGATCCAGAGCCAAGGCGACTCGAGCGTGACCCGCCTTGCGTCGCGGAGGAGCCCGTAGCGCCCGTCGGGCTCGTCATCGTTCCGTCTCCGGTGCCCAAGCTTGGCGGAGTGCCATCGCCGGACTCGCGAGCTACGTGGACCGTCGGATCGGATCGGACGGTTGAGGTGAGTTCACGTGTTCCAAACCCGATTAGATCTTGACCGTTGGATCAAGATCCAGCGGTTCACAATCGCCACGTCTTGTAGCGGTACTATTATAGGATTAGATCTGGACCGTCCGATCTAAATCGAGCGGCCCACGAGCATCGACTAGTTTCAACGTGTTAAACCCTGGATCTAATCCGCGGTTGATTTTCAAACCAACGGCGAGATTGCGCCACGTGTTGGGAAGGTGGACCGACGCGGTCAGCGTCGTGCAGCGTGTGAGCGTGTCCTGACACGCGGGCCCGCATGTCGAGAGGGCCCACACGTCGGTAGCGTTAGCGTGAGACCCGCAGCGAGTGGGTCCCACCTGTCGGCCTCACCCGCCGTGGACCGGGTCCACCGTGGACCAAACCGCCGTGAGTGAGCCCATGAGCGGTGGCGTCGGCCAGACCAATCCGGTGCTGCCACGTGTCCATGCTTTGGCCTTAATAATTAATTTCGAAAAGAAAATGATTTATTAATTCGAAATATTGATTCAAATTTAGATTCAAACTTCAAACGCTTATAACTTTTGCGTTTCAACTCCGATTTGAGTGATTCAAATTTCTAAATTTGTATAAAATTGAGATCTACATAAATATGAATTTTATTTAATTTTTGGACTAAAGTTTTTCTCTGTAATATTATTTAATTGATTATTTAAACTTTAATAAATCATAATTTTTGCGTTTTAACTCCAAATTTGACGATTCCAGTTTCTAAAAATCCAGAAAATTATGTTCTCTCTGTTTATGGATTTTATTTGGAGTTTTGGGATGTTTTTGCCTATTGTTTATTTGTGTATTTGCTATTTGCACGCTTTACGAGTAGACGTTGAAGTCTGGGAGGGATTCGAAGGAAGTATTGACTCAGGATCCAACTCAAGACCAAGAGCAAGTACTTTTTGAAGGCAAGTTGTGCTTTGACCATGTTGATCCTATTTCGAAATCTATTTTGATTTAAACTATTGCATGCTAGATCAATTAGAAAGATACTTTGTTTAAACATGGGGGTTAGATAAATACCAAATTGTTGTATGACACCTTGATTATCTAAGTATGTGCCATGATCCCTTGTCACCCTAGTTGTGGTTTACTAGTTGGACATTATTAAATTGCCAACATGGGTTTAGACCGTTGTAGTATACTGCTTAGACCTGCTACGTGCTCATAACATGACTTTGGACAATCAAATGTTAATATTGACTTAATGATATACTGAACCTGTTTTGGAAAAGTATCATGTGATGTTGATGGCACGTGGTGCATGGTAATCAAGCGGGGTTTGATAAACAGATTTCGAGGGCATGTGGCAAGAGTAATCAGGTGGGCCGGTTGTGGCATTGGGAGTGTTGATTTGGTTTTGGGTAGTCTTGCCCTGGTCACTCTAAGGACTTAACCTTGCAAGCCTTTGAACTGGGTCATACTTGCAACCACATGGTGGAATGGGACGGCCCTAGTTGACTAAGTCGCTAAGGACTCACTTGTGGAGCCTCGGTGTCGATTACACCGTTTGTGTGATTATGCGGGGAGCGTATCGTGGCTGTGGCCGGATACCCATCTAACGGTGTGTTGGTCCCATACTTCGCCTTAGCTAAGGAAGGGATGGTGTAGAGCACGAACCTGAGAGGACCACTGTGTTGTTTGAGGCTTAGAAAGGCTTTGTTACTGAGGAACTTCGCCTTTGTGGTGTTTGACTGTATCTTGTGGGTAAAGTGCATAACCTCTGCAGAGTGTAGAATCTATTTGAATAGCCGAGTCCACAGATCTTGGACAATGCTCGGGAATTACGATCAAGGGTTAGACTTTCTGAAAATAACTTGGATTTGAAAGGTTGGGTTGGTTTAGTAATGAAGTTGATGGAAATGTGGTTTAGGATGGGGAAAATGTTTATTAAATTTCTTGAGAAGTTATTTATGCTTTACTTATTTCTACTGCTTTCGAATCTACTTTTATTACTTGTCAAAAGCTGTTTACTGCAAATATACCTTGAGCTATTCCTTTGTACCAAGCCATGCATATAGTATATTAGCTTGCATTCTGTGCATGACTTGCTGAGTACCAAGTACTCACCCTTGCCTCAACACAATACCAGTTGAAGAGGAGACTACGCCAGTTTCGGAGGAGGAGTTCCAAGAGGACCCGTCTACTTAGGGATGCGAGCCCGATCGGTTGCACTGTGGTATCTTTGGATGGCGCCACGAATTATTTGATTTTCCATTCTTGTTATTTCTCTTTTAATAAGTTTCGCCTTGCAAGGCATATATTTGTAACTTGGCCATAAGGTCAAGTAACCTTTGGTTATTTAAATAAAGTACTTATTTGGTATCGAGTGGTATGATTGTGATATTTACCAATGTTAAGACTGTGTGCACTAGCGCGTTCCTGGACTAGTGCTGAATACACAGAGGGTCCGGATTTGCAAATTCGGGGTCCCGACAATCACTTTTTTTAGGGTTTTATTTATAGTAGAGATTGATTTTGTTCTTGGTTTATCCGTCGGGAAGATGAGATTAGAGGTGGATTCAATTTTGGGATTGTTTCTGGATTCACGGGCAGATTTGAGGTCTGATTTCAGGCGTGATTTAGAGAATGTTAGAGGCGTTTTCTGGGGTACCGGCTATTTTGAAAGTTGCAGATAATCGAATTACCTTTCAATGAAGACTGAAATCACTAAATTTCGTTCAGCTGTTTAAAAGTTATGGTCGTTTTACCGGGCGCTGTCCAGATTGGGTCGCGATTGGAACAGTCTGTGTTGAACTGCAGATTAGAGGAACATAGAGGCCGAACCAGTCTTTGCGAATACTTAGAAAAAGGTTGGAGATTTCTTGAGGTTCGAGAAAATGTACTCGTTTATCTGATTTGGAGTTGTAGAACTCAAGATATGCTTGTTGGAAGCCTGCTGTCCCGTTGGACAGATGCTCTGTTTTTCGGGCTTTGGGAGTGGGTTGCGAAGTCGATGTAGTTGATTGTTCTTGTGTTTTTTTGTGGGCATGTTGTTGAGTGTATTATACCTATGTGCAGGTGGTGTAACCCCGGGAGTGCCTTCAATGTCTCGACAATCCGTTCCGCGTGGGTGAAGGCAAGTGTATTGTGTTGAATATGGCTTGGTGGCTATATGAATTGATATAGATGCGATTCAACTTTATGATGTGTTGCATTACTATGAATTGTTCTTGCAATTGATTAGATGATGATGAAATGCTAGGTTAAGGATGTGAGGATGATTATGTATCTAATTATGGCTATGCAATTTGTTGAATTGAGTGCATATGCAAATCTATTCATGGTATGGCATGTGTGCATTCATGGCATGTGGACTGGCCAGGTTGGTGAGAAAGTCATAACTAGTTCGGTAAGGTCGATGAGAAAGTTATGACTAATCCGGAGCGCCATTAAGAAAGACATAGCTCGTAGTTCCATCCACAGTTGTGAATGGGAACGAGTCAGTAAGAGTAGGCACCTTCCACGGGATGGAAGGGAAAGGGGGTGCACACCGACGGGTGTGCACTCGGTAATACTAGTATGTGCTAAGCAAAGAGGCATGATGCATTGCATTACATTGCATTGCACAAATGAGAATGTGAATGAGAAAGTATATGAGAATGTGATTTAGGCAGTCTTCATGGATTGTTTTCCGTGGTTGGTGATCGGTATGTCGTATATATATGAATTGTTATTGTTGTGTACCATTGCAATACACTTTGTTGAGTGTTGAACTCACGCTTGTTGTTTAATGTTTTTTTTAGGTACCTTGATTCCGGCTTGTGGGAAATGGAGCTAGACTCACGTCTTCACATAGCGACACATAAATGAACAATTTATACCCTTCCTTAGATGTGTTGGCTACTTTACTGAATTACACTATGGTATATTTGCCTCGTTAGTTGTCATGAATAAGTGTTCATTCCCTGTTGGATATGGGATGGTTAAATTTATGAGTTGGACTTGAAATGATGCTGATTAACTTGGTTGCTATGTTATTGTTGTTTCCAATTATGCTATCTTGATACTATTGATGTTTAAAATCATGGAAACATAAAGTACATGCTGCCGAAAATTCATTCATGCTATTAACGTAGTTGCTGTAATTTACGGATAAATATGTGTTTTGGTTGCTGCTAGTATCCTTTGTGGTGACATTCGCGGCATCCTGGGTGCCGGGGTGTTACAGTTATGGCAGGCGTAGCGGCTGGACCGATGTGATTACTTCCGCAAGAGTTGCCGTGGTGGTGGCGGGGTAGTCCCCTGTGGTCAACCCAACGGAATCGGCCGATACCCCTTGTGCCATCGAGTCTTTAGGCGTCGCCCTTCCTTCAAGTCCTTGCTTCGGTGAATAGGTACCTTTTCAGCTCGCTACTTTTGTTCCTTTTTGAGTGTTCTGACCTTTTGGTCGACGTTCTGCCCTTCAACTGCTGATGAGCACCCTTCTTGTATTCACCCCGGGGGAACTCAGCTTCTCCCCTAATGGTGCACCCTCTGTTGACCAGCCGCTCCAAGTAGGACTGGATCCTTTATCAGCGTCATGGTGGGATAAACTGAAGCAGCTTCATCAGTTGTTGGTGCGATCAGGGCCGATGGTGCTGGATTCGTATCAATTGGTTTCTGCTTTGCTTGCTGAAGTTACTTCCTGCCTCCCGTCGTCATCTACGGACGCGTTTCGCCATTTGCATGGGCTTTTCTTGGAGAGGGACACCATTCGATCGGCACAGGAGCACCATCGGCAACGGGAGGAACTTGCGAAGGAGCGTGCAGAACTTGCTCTTCAGGTGGCTGATGTGAAAAAGGAGAAGGTTGCGTTTGACGCTATAGTCGCTTCAGTTCAAGCCTTAGCGTCATCAAGGGCAGAGCTGGCCGATGAGATAGCTCGCCTGAAACAGGTCCTAGCCGAAGCCGAGATCCGCCTTTCCGAGATGGACCGCAGGTCTGTTTTGGCAAAGGTCGACATACAAGTCCGTCGAGCCAGTTTGGTAGAGTCCTTTCAGAGGATCGATGCCAGGGTCAAAGCTGTTACTCCGGTCCCAAGTAGTGCATCGGACGACAAAGCTCTGATCTCAAGCGTGGGCCGAGCTGCACAGGAGGCTGCTGACAGCATCACCCACCTTATCTAGATGATGTACCTGAGCAAATACTCTTAGTCGTACACCGCCTTTTGTCTTGTAATGTTTTTGATTTGCAACCGAACCTATCCCATACTAGACTTCATTCGGCTTTCGGTGATTTTTCCTTTTACCGTTTTTCTAAGCTCCGACCCATATGCTAGGGTAGTACTTCTTCACGTATTTTTCGTTGTGGCCTTGACATATGCTTCCCCCTTCAGGGTCTCGAGTATGTACGAATTTCCTGGTACCAGCCGACTAACTTTGTATGGCCCTTCCCACGTGGGTGACCATTTTCCGTACTTGCTGTCCCTCATTCCGACTAGCAGGATAGTTTTCCATACTAAATCACCTTCCTCGAATGACTTGGGTATGACCTTTCTATTGTACGCTCTTGCCACCCTCGCCTTGTGTGAAATCATGTGCTGAAAAATTGGCTTTGAACTAAAAAATTAACTTAGAATTGAATTTGCAAAATGTGTTTGTGCTTGTGTCTGACAATTTGACAGCAAACAGTGAAGTCATCTTTTGTGCCGGACCAAACTCTCAAACCAGTAAGTTTTGCATTTACGTCGGACCAATTTCTTTGGTCAGTCGTGAACGGCTTTTTGAGGATTGATTTCGCATGTACGACGGACTGATTTCTTTTAGTCTGTCGTGAACGTGTTTTCGCCGGAATGATTTCTTCTTGAAACCGATACTTTCACTTGTACACCGGACCGATTTTGTTGGTCCGTCGTGAATGGCTTCTTGAGTGACTTTTTCATGTGTACGCCGGACCATATTTCCTTGTCCGTCGTGAATGCGTTTTTGCTCGATTAGGGTTTTGAGCAAAATTGGAATTGTGTTGATTCATTTTTGGGATTATGAAATTTGTGAGAATTTCATGATGCTTCTTTTGAAGTGGACTTTATGCAATGCTCATGTGAGTAGTTGCATGGATTGACTTTGAGTCAAGTCGTGGACTTGTGCTCGGATTTGTTTTGTGGTTTGTTCATGTGCAGGTATTGCTCGAAGACGAATGTGGTCGATGATGGGACCGGAACTAGGTTCATGGAGGAAGTGAGGTTCGGGACTAGGTTCAGGGAGGAACTGAGGTCTTGGTGGTCAAGGATGTCATGCGAGACGTTCGGGCTAAGAGAATGGTGCACATGAAGAATGGTTAGTCACGTGAGAATGGCAGGAGGTCAT
The DNA here is from genome assembly GCA_036346355.1 of Rhipidocladum racemiflorum. Taxonomy (NCBI): domain Eukaryota; kingdom Viridiplantae; phylum Streptophyta; class Magnoliopsida; order Poales; family Poaceae; genus Rhipidocladum; species Rhipidocladum racemiflorum. The sequence continues at coordinate 38,342,952 of CM070577.1, read as the reverse complement.
TCGCGTGCAAAGTGTTAGTCACGTGAGTATGGCAGGTGGCCATACGCGTGCAAAGTGTTAGTCACGTGAGTATGGTAGGGTTGCCATACGCGTGCAAGAGTTGTACTCGGCCAGGTTGGGCCAAGAAGAGTTGTGTTGGATACATATTCCTTCTAGGGAATAGGAATCGTATTCAGAACTCCTTGTGGGTTGGTGCTTTAAATAGGAGGGGTTGTCTCCTGTTGAAGAGCATCGAATTGAGGAGAGCTAGGCGCATAGAGCTTTAAGCTCAAAGTTTAGGGTTTGTACTCTTTTGATGGGGGTACTTTAGACAAAAGAAATAAAGATCAATTCTTCTAGTTCCCGCATTGCTTCAACGTTCTCTTTTTGGTTCTTGTTTGCATGCTTGTTCTAGTTCTAGATTGGTTTTTGTTCTTTAAGATTTATCTTGATTTGATCCACCAAAAACCTCTCTAGGGTATTGATCTAGTGTTTCTCAAAGTCTAGTTGATCAATCTTTTGTCGTTCTTGTTTAATCTTGAAGTTTTGATTAGATTGATTCTCGTCAAGTTCTGGATTAGCAAGCTTGCGAAGCTCATAACTTTTGATCCGTAAGTCCGATCAAGCTGATTCTTTTTGGGTTCGATTCGTATTAGAATCTAGTTTCTTGTGTCCAAATTTCAGATCGATCCGACGGTTGGATCTCCGGAAATTCGCGTTTTATCGAACCTCTGTCATTCTGTTTTTGTCGAAAATGAGGCAATTATTTGGTTCTGTTTTGGGGTGAACTTTTAATAGATCAAGAATTTGGTTTTAGCTTCCGCTCAATCATTCACCCCCCTCTGATTGCTATATTCATATACTTCGATCCTACAAGTTGTATCAGAGCAAGGTTTTTCTAATCTATCTTAACCGGTGATTAGATTAATGGATCGTTATTCGACAAAACCATGTGTGTTCGATGGTGTTGATTTTCAGTTTTGGAAGGCCAAGATGGAGGCGTTCATCCAAGCACAGGGCTTCGCAATATGGGAGAAGGTTTACAAGCCATATGAAGTTCCCGAGAACGACAACGTCAACGACGCCAATCGCGCACATGTTGAAGCAAATAGCAAGGCGCGCAACTTGATCATCCAAGGCTTGGGACATAGCGACTTCGATCGTGTGATTCATCTTCGATCCGCATATGAGGTATGGAAATCTCTTTGTGATTACCATGAGGGTTCTAACACTATTAAAGAGGTTCGTCAAGATCTTTACAAAAAAGAATACATGCGATTTGAGATGAAACCCGGTGAGTCGCTAGATGACTTTTTTGCACGTTTCAATAAAATTCTTAGTAATCTTCGTCTTTGTTGGAGTTAGCTTTGATGATGCCGCTAATGCTAGACAATTGCTTGGTGCTTTAGACATGTCTATTTGGGAGATGAAAGTTACATCCATTAGAGAATCTCTTGTCATGAGTACACTTACCTTAGATGTTCTTTATTCCAAGTTGAAAACTCATGAATTAGATATTCTTGCTAGAAAGAATGATCATAAATCAATTGCTTTGACATCTCAATCTAGCATATCTCATAATGGTGCTGCTTCAAGCTTTGCTCTATCTTTCTTGTCTTCACTAACCGATGAACAGATTGAGCAATTCCCAGAAGAAGACTTGTCACTACTCTCTTCTCGCTTTAACAAAGCTTTACAAAATGTGAGAATGAGAAAGAGAGGTGGTGGTGGCCCTCCAAGATGCTATGAGTGTGGTGATCTCGACCATATTCGTCCAAACTGTCCTAAACTTGCAGGTAAAGCATCAAGGGAGGAGAAGGACAACGACAGAAGAAAAGAGAAGAAGTTCTCTTCAAGTAATAGAAAGAAGAAGAGCTTCATCAACAGCAAAGTTGTCCACCGAGTTCTTTCCGCTCTTGAACAAGTCAATTTGAGCGATGTGGATTCAGGGAGCAGTGAGGACGATGCAACTCCAAGCAAGCATGAGTTGACGGGGTTGTGTCTCATGGCTAAAAGCAGCAACAGCTTTACTGAGGACGACCACGACAGCGACTTCAATGAGGTAGATCCTTCTTACGATGAATTAGCTATTGCTGTTGCTCGACTTGGTAAATTGCTTGATAAACGTGACAAGAAAATTAAGAAACATGATTTTGTTGTTGAGTCATTGAATGCTGAAATTGCTAGACTTAAAACCTTGATTCCTGATGATGATGCTTGCAAATCATGTGACTTAATTTACAATGAGCTTACTTTGCTTAGGAAAGAACATGTTACCTTGTTAGAGCAAATCAATGCTGAAAATGAGAAAAATGAGAAACTTGTTAAACATGCTAGTTGTTCTACCATTGATTTACATGATACAACTCCATGTTCTATATGCTCCATACTAGAATTGAAGTTGCATGATGCAAATGCTAGGGTTTCTCAAATGACAGAAGATTTGCTTACACATGAGGTTCTTTCATGCTCAACTTGTCGCAAGCAAAAGGAAAAGTGGGCGTTCCTGTAATAATTGTTTAACTCTTTCTCGAAAAATTGATTACTTGGAAAAGTCATTAGAACGTTTCACTAAAGGAAAGAAAAACCTAAACATGATCTTGGATCAATCAAAAGTCAGCACTCATAACAAAGGTTTAGGTTTTGATTCTTATGCTCATCATAAATCACATGCTCCCACTGTTGTCAAAACACTTGCAAGTGGAAAATTTGAAATTGTCAATGAGCCTAAGAAAACTGTCTTTAAATCTGCTGGTCTTTTATCTTCTACTGTGATGAATGCAAAATGTGCTTCTACTGTTAAAGCAAAACATAATGTTAAGTACACTTGCACTCATTGTGGTAGAGATGGACATTTAGTAGACTTTTGCTTTAGACTAGCTAAACAACAAAAGAGAGGAAGGTTTAATGCTAGGTCTAATTTCAGAAAGGCACACTCTACTTCTCATTATGTGCCTAGGGTGAAACAAACACCTTTTGTTTCTAAAAACACGGAAAAAGGCAAATCTATTTTTGTGCATAAGAATACTCGTGTTGTGCCCTCTTGTTGTGCGTCGTGTGTCTCGATCTTTGGATTCCTAAACATCTTATTTCTAACCCCAAGATCACAGAGGCCTCGACAATTTCTGCTTCTATGTAGGCTTCTCACGAGGAAGGAGAACATGTGGCTAGTGAATTTCGGATGCTCACTTCATATGTTCAGTGATAAGTTTTGGTTCTTCTTCACTCGTGCATCTCATGCTAAAAGTGTTGCCTTTGGAGATACTTCTTCCACTTCTGTTTTCGCAAAAGGCACTAGTGCAAATGATGCAAGTACAGGTGCATATGTTCAGGGGGAGAGTGTCTTTGTTCATAAAAGATGATGATGATGCTGTTGAGGATGAGATAATTGGAGGTTTACATGAGAGAATCTTCCCACGTGCTTGTGTGTGCTTGTTTTCAAGCTTCCCACGTGCTTCACATCGACAAGCGTTCAAGTGAACTTTCAGGTATCTCCATGGTACTCAAGATTTTGGCATTTGGCTTTCTGCTTCCTTATGCATTAGTTTAAGAGCTTATTCTGATGTTGACTTTGGAGGATGTTGAATTGATTTGGTTCGTGCCACCTCTTGAGTAATCCTCTTTCTTGAGCATTTGATATTGGATTTCACTTTCTTAGAGATCATGTTGAAGAAGAAAATATTGTGCTTCACCATGTGGATACTGAACATCAATTGGCAGACATTTTCAATACCCTTGTCTTCTTCTCGTTTTGCTTTTATTCGGGGAGAACTTGGGATTGTTCATCCAATGGGTTTGTTTTGAGGGGGAGTTTCCTTGCCAAGTTCTTTCACTTGATGAGCTCACTTTATCATATTTCTTTATATGTTATGTAATTGAGCTAATATATGATAATATAATTGTCTCACTTGAACTAAAAATGACATTGTGGAATTCCCTGGACTAATTGCCTATAGCTAAATACTCTGTGATATCTTACTCTTCTAGGCTTGTTATTGAATCTTCTTGACAAATTTGGGCTATGAAGCAAGTGTGTTTTCAGCTTTACTCTTTCAAAAGACCTTTTAATCTCCTTGCATGTTTACAATCAAAAAATAAAGGAAAAGGGAATCAGCTAAAAAAAGGGTTGTTAAAAGCAAAAACCTCAAGTTATGTGCTTCAGGATGCTTTCCCTAAAAGATAAGATGTATGCTTCAAGCATGCCATTCCCTCAAAAGACAAGATGTATGCTTCAAGCATGCCACTCCAAAGAAATAAAAGAAGTATGCTTCAAGCATGCCACATGCCGTTTACTGTTTAAAGATTAAATTGGTCTACTAGATTGGAGTTGAAACTATTTGCTCGCCCTGATTTGTTAGTTGCTTCAACTTTGAGCCTTTGTTTTTCTACTAAAGGTTTTGCTTAGTACTTGGCTATAGTTGACTAAATTGTGGTTGAGATGCATGTTATTCCCTAACTTGTTAAAATCACATCAAGATCATGTATTTTGCATATTATGTGATATATAAGGTTATATGATCGAATGAGCTCATCTTTTCCTATCTTGGCACTCCCTTGTTTCTCCTTGTGAAATCTTTGCTACAGGAAAAATTTTGAACCTGTTCTCTCTTTTGTACTCTTGATGAATCCATTTTCAAAGGGGGAGAAATTTGGGAATCGTTGAAAAGTTTAAGGAAAAAGGGGGAGAAGAAAAGGGGGAGTTGTTTTTGGAAATTTGATAATTTTGGGAGAAGTTTGGAGAATTTTGAAATTTTTCGGCACATTGCACATTCACACACATTTTCCTTCTCAGTGGGAGATTTTGTTTTGCATTTTGGTCAAAGGGGGAATTCTGTGTTTTCTCTTTTTGGTCCTTGATCCTTTGGATTTCAAAATCTTTTGTAAAGTGAATGCCAAATGTTCATTTCTTAGTGGTGTTGCCAATGTTTTCATCAAGGGGGAGATTGTGAAATCATGTGCTGAAAAATTGGCTTTAAACTAAAAAATTAACTTAGAATTGAATTTGCAAAATGTGTTTGTGCTTGTGTCTGACAATTTGACAGCAAACAGTGAAGTCATCTTTTGTGCCGGACCAAACTCTCAAACCAGTAAGTTTTGCATTTACGTCGGACCAATTTCTTTAGTCAGTCGTGAACGGCTTTTTGAGGATTGATTTCGCATGTACGACGGACTGATTTCTTTTAGTCTGTCGTGAACGTGTTTTCGCCGGAATGATTTCTTCTTGAAACCGATACTTTCACTTGTACACCGGACCGATTTTGTTGGTCCGTCGTGAATGGCTTCTTGAGTGACTTTTTCATGTGTACGCCGGACCATATTTCCTTGTCCGTCGTGAATGCGTTTTTGCTCGATTAGGGTTATGAGCAAAATTGGAATTGTGTTGATTCATTTTTGGGATTATGAAATTTGTGAGAATTTCATGATGCTTCTTTTGAAGTGGACTTTATGCAATGCTCATGTGAGTAGTTGCATGGATTGACTTTGAGTCAAGTCGTGGACTTGTGCTCGGATTTGTTTTGTGATTTGTTCATGTGCAGGTATTGCTCGAAGACGAATGTGGTCGATGACGGGACCGGAACTAGGTTCATGGAGGAACTGAGGTTCGGGACTAGGTTCAGGGAGGAACTGAGGTCTTGGTGGTCAAGGATGTCATGCGGGACGTTCGGGCTAAGAGAATGGTGCACATGAAGAATGGTTAGTCACGTGAGAATGGCAGGAGGTCATTCGCGTGCCAAGTGTTAGTCACGTGAGTATGGCAGGTGGCCATACGCGTGCAAAGTGTTAGTCACGTGAGTATGGTAGGGTTGCCATACGCGTGCAAGAGTTGTACTCGGCCAGGTTGGGCCAAGAAGAGTTGTGTTGGATACAGATTCCTTCTAGGGAATAGGAATCGTATTCAGAACTCCTTGTGGGTTGGTGCTTTAAATAGGATGGGTTGTCTCCTGTTGAAGAGCATCGAATTGAGGAGAGCTAGGCGCATAGAGCCTTAAGCTCAAAGTTTAGGGTTTGTACTCTTTTGATGGGGGTACTTTAGACAAAAGAAATAAAGATCAATTCTTCTAGTTCCCGCATTGCTTCAACGTTCTCTTTTTGGTTCTTGTTTGCATGCTTGTTCTAGTTCTAGATTGGTTTTTGTTCTTTAAGATTTATCTTGATTTGATCCACCAAAAACCTCTCTAGGGTATTGATCTAGTGTTTCTCAAAGTCTAGTTGATCAATCTTTTGTCGTTCTTGTTTAATCTTGAAGTTTTGATTAGATTGATTCTCGTCAAGTTCTGGATCAGCAAGCTTATGAAGCTCATAACTTTTGATCCGTAAGTCCGATCGAGCTGATTCTTTTTGGGTTCGATTCGTATTGGAATCTAGTTTCTTGTGTCCAAATTTCAGATCGATCCGACGGTTGGATCTCCAGAAATTCGCATTTTATCGAACCTCTATCATTCTGTTTTTGTCGAAAACGAGGCAATTATTTGGTTCTGTTTTGGGGTGAACTTTTAATAGATCAAGAATTTGGTTTTAGCTTCCGCTCAATCATTCACCCCCCTCTGATTGCTATATTCGTATACTTCGATCCTACACCTTGTTTTTCTGGATATATTCCATCGCTCTTAGTCTCAACTCTGTTAAGTCTTCGAGGTTATCAGCCAATGCATTCCTGTAGTCCTCAACCGATAAAGTGTCTTGCATGGTGGTTCTAAGTGAGCTTATGCTAATTTCCAATGGCAATACCGCTTCTTATCCGTACACCAACTGGTACGGGGATACTTTGGTGGCCCCGTGGCCCGATACTCTATATGCCCACAGTGCATCAGCTAGTGTTGTATGCCACCCTCTTGGTTTATCATCTATTTTCCTTTTGATCAACTTGATCAATGTTTTATTTGACGACTCGGCCTGTCGGTTCGCCTGAGCATAGTATGGTGAGGAGTTCAACATTCTGATCCCTAAACTTCGAGCGAAGCTTTGGAGTTCTTCTGACATGAACACGGTGCCCTGATTAGTCGTAATAGTTTGTGGGATCCTGAACCGATGAACGATGTGTTCTCAGACAAACGCTATTACCTCCGTGCTAGTGACTTTCTTTAGTGGTACCGCCTCGACCCACTTGGAAAAGTAATCTGTGGCGGCCAATATAAACTTGTGACCTTTGCTGGACACTGGATAAATCTGCACGGTGATGTCAACGCCCCATCCGCTAAATGGCCAGGGTTTCACAATTGCGTGCAAAGCCGCGGCAGGGGCGTTCTATATGTTTCCAAACTTCTGAAAGTCTTGGCACCCTTTGTAATATCGAAAACAGTCTTCCAGCATTGTCGGCCAATAGTAACCAGTGCGCCTAAGCAACCACCTCATCTTATGAGCCGATTGATGCGTTCCGCAAATTCCTTCATGGACCTCTCCTAGGGCCGATTTTGCTTCCTCGGTGTCGAGGCAGCGGAGAAGCAAACCCTCCATCGTCTGATAATACAGGGTATTATTGATCATCATGTATTTCAGCGCTTGTCTTTTAGTTTTTACATCTGTCTTGGCCAAGGGGTTTGTCAAATAGGCTACAATCTTCGTGCACCAATTAGAAGTTGTTAGGCATAGCACTGTTTTCTCAATTGACTCACAATCGGTGGTTTGCTCTAGAGGTGCATACCCGAATGCTTGCTGGGCCAGGGCATTAGCCTGATCGTTCTTCTCTTGGGGTATGTGGCGGATTGTGAAGGAGTTGAATGCCTTTATCAACTCTCGGCAGCATGTTAAATATCTGGCCAGGACATCGCCGTAGCAATTGAATTCTTCTCGCACCTGTTGGACCACAAGCAGAGAATCTCCAAAGGCTTTAATGGAATCTGCTCCGATATTTTGCAGCATGTATAACCCCTTAATTAGGGCCTCATATTCAGCCTGATTATTTGAGCATCGTCTGTCTAACTTAAAGGTGAATTTGTAGCAATACCCTTTAGGAGATACTAAAACTATCCCAATACCATTTCCTTCCTTACATACTGACCCATCAAAATATAGCTGCCAGGGAGCAAGGCCCACTAATCTACAAGCAGGGGTGTGGTCCGCCATAAAATTGGCTATTACCTGCCCCTTCATTGCCTTAGCCGATTCGAACACGAGGTCGAAATTTGTAAGCCTGTAAGCCCACTTCCCGAGTCACCCTTTCATTATAGGAGCCGACAACATATATTTTATGACATCGGCTTCACCAATGACCGTGCATGTTGATGTCAATATATAATGTCTCAGTTTCGTGCATGCAAAATAGAGGGACAAACAAAGTTTCTCAACTGGCGGGTATCTAGTTTCAGCATCTATCAACAGTCGACTTAAGTAGAATATCGGCTATTCTTTTCCTTTGACCTCTTGCCTAAGAACTGCTCCGATTGTCATTTCTTCTACCGATATATATAATCTGAATGGTGCTTCCTTCTGTGGTGCTATCAACACCGGTGGTTCCGACAAATATTTCTTGATATCATCGAAAGCCTTTTGCTGCTCTTCTCCCCATACGAATTCTTGATTCTCTTTCAACCTCAACAAAGGGTTGAATGTGTTGATCCTTCCTGATAAATTCGAGATGAACCTCCTTAGATAATTAATCTTCCCGACCAGTTTCTACAGGTCTTTCTTGTTCTTCGGAGGCTTTGTATCGGCTATGGCCCTGACTCGTTCTTGGTTTACCTCTATTCCTCTTTCGTGTACCATGAACCCGAGAAACTACCCAGCCGATACCCCAAATGCACACTTCAATGGATTCATTTTCAAACCGTGCATTCACATCTTTTTGAGCACTTCCTCCAAGTCGGCTAAGTGCTGTTGATCTCCTGCTGACTTTACCACTACATCGTCTATATAGATTTCCACAATGCGGCTGATCAACTCATGAAATATCAGATTCATAGCCCTCTAGTATGTAGCTCCAGCATTTTTTAATCCGAAGGTCATAACAATCCACTCGAACAGTCCTAGTGCCCCAGGACATCTGAAGGCCATTTTATGAATATCGGCTTCAGCCATGAAGATTTGGTTATAGCCTGCATTGCCATCAAGAAAGCTGATGATTTTGTGCCCTGATGTAGCGTCGATAAGCATATCGGCTACATGCATCGAGTATTCATCATTGGGGGTGTCTTTATTTACGTCCCTGAAATCAACGCATACTCTAATCTTCCCATTCTTTTTTGTTACCGGAATGATATTGGAGACCCATTCAGCATACCGACATGATCTGATGAACTTATCTTCCAGTAATCGCTCTATTTCTTCTTTAATTTTATCATACATTGCTGGGTTAAAACGTCTCGGGGGTTGTTTGAACGGCCGATACCCAGTTTTCATTGGCAGCCGATGTTCAACCAATTGATGATCCAAACTGGGCATCTCGCGATACTCCCAAGCGAAACAATCGTTGTATTCTTTTAATAGTCTTACAAGACCCTCTTTATGCTCGGTGCACAACCTAGCATTAATGAAGGTTGGCCTTTTCTGATCCCCGTTTCCTATATCTACTTCTTCCAACGGATCGGCTGAGGTGAATCCTTGTCCGAGCATTTCGTCGTCTTCAAAGTCCCCGATAGCTTCGGAACTATCGTCCATGTATTGGCAGCTTCTTGTTCCTCCTCGCAACCATCTTGTGTTCAGGCAGGCTTCCATCGTCGCAGGACTTCATTTATCCGATCAACTGCACTATGACTTATGCTGAACGGATTTATCTTTGCATCGTTGATGCAAACAAAATCACAGTCTTCTAATGCTTTACCCGAGATGCACCTGGCTCCTTCATGCGACCAATTTGCATCGGGACTGGCCATGGCAATATGAGCCAACGTATCGGCTTCCACAATCTCGACCGCATCTCCGTTCCATTGCACCAATTTTTGATGCATGGTAGACGGGATGCAGCAATTAGCGTGGATCCAGTCTCTTCCTAGCTGCACACTGTAACTGCCTTTGGCGTCCACCACGAAGAAAGCGGTCAGCAAAGTTTTACTGCCGACAGTCAATTCCGTGACCATGACGCTTTTGGCTTCTATGGGATCCCCGGTGAAGTCGTTAAGAACCATATTGGTTCTTATGAGATCTTCGTCGGATTTTCCCAGTTTCTTACACGTCGAATATGGCATCAAGTTGACAGTTGCACCTCCATCTACTAGCATCCTAGATATCGTCTTGCCGTTGATATACCTTTTTAAATACAATGGCTTCAAGTGCTGGTGATCTTCCTGCGGCTTCTCAAAAATCACCTCCTGGGACCCCAGGCACAACTGCGCACATGATTCCAGGGTCGTAGTGGCTTGAGCCTTGAATTCGGCCGGTAGGGAGAACACCATATTGATGCTTACCGGAGAGGGCATGCCGTTTTGTGTTGCTAGTGCTCTCACATCATCTGGCGCAGAACTATTTGTATTGTTAGCCGTAGGTGTGTCATTTCCAGTCATAGATGTTTCTGCTTCTCTGGTCCCAGATCTTTCCACGTATTTGGCCATAAAAGCCTCTATGTCCTCGCTATGGGTGTCTCTACATCCTCAGCCATGGGTGTGTCCATATCTTCAACTATAGAAGGATTATCTGGAGCAACTTTTTTCCTGCGCCATTATTTCTTTGGGATCTTTACAGGGCACAGTTTATTGAAAGCGTCGTCTCTCTGCTTTTCTTCTTCAGCCCTTCTAGATTATTGCGTCTTGAGGTGCTGGAGCCGACGTCTTTGCGATTTCGTGAGACCAGCCGGGCACCATCGCGGTTTTGGCTCCACAGGTTGGCGGATTTTTCTGGCCACCTCGGCTGTGTCGTCCTTCTGACTATGTTTCCCTTTTGGGATTGCCTCTTCAGGGTTCCCGGTCTTAGCCGATTCTAACTGATCGGCTTTGCGTTTTTCCCCAGTGATTGTTAGGTTCTTTCTTGGCCATGAAATTCTTTCATGGACTGACTTTCTCTGACCCCTTTGCTTGGCCGATCTTGGTCCTTTGGCCTCGCTTTGCTCTGTCGACCGCTTTAGTGTTCTTTCCATTATGATGATCCTTTAGTGGACCAGCCTTCGATAGCTTTCTGAGTGTGGTTCGTATCTCTGCCCTGGGCGTGTTCTTGATGGAGAGCGGAGATGTTCCTGGTTTTGCCCTGGGTAATGCTGCATGGGACAGACATGAGGGGATGGCAGAGCCAATCTCCTTTCCCAACAGAAATGCCAGAAAGGGCACCGCTCGTGGGCTTTCTCAGCAGCTGTCGGTCGATACACTTTTATCGGAGCTTGCTGGGATACGTTGGCTGTTTTAAGTCCCCTCCTCTCGTATTTAGCTAATAGCTGAGCAAAAGTCGGTCCAGCCTTCACTATCAACTTTTTTGGCGGCAATTGCCTTTCGGCCTTCTACCATTTGCCGACCTCAGGTTTACCTTTCACTTTAACTGTCCTGGACCGTTTTCCTTAAAGATCGTCCTCTATCTGGATCGAACCAATAGTGATCTGCACTGTTTTTTCCTTGTCCACCGTCTTCCTATCGGCTTTTGTGGCTGATACCGCCAATGAACATACTTCGTCTTGTTGTATTTCCTTCCCCTTAAGCGAGCAACTGACAATGTTGACCGGAAAAGGGTTCTTGTCGACCTGCAAGTTTCGCTCCTCTGCGAACTTGAGTCGTCCATCTTCTATGGCCGACTGTATCTGTTGACGAAATATATTACAATCATTAGTGTTATGCGAGAAAGAGTTATGCCATTTGCAATATCTACGCTTCTTTAACTCTTTAGCTGATGGTATAACGTGCCCCTCTGGGACTCGCACCAGCTTCTCTTGTAAAAGCAGGTCGAATATGCGGTCGCATTTGGTTACATCAAATGAATATTTGACTTTCGACTTGGCCTTAGTCGGTTTTAGCCAGGAGCATACCAAGGGTTTTTTGTTACCCTTGACCCACTCGGCAATATAAATATATGTTTCCTCATCATCGGCTAAATCATCTGGCTCATACTCCACGAAATTAACCTTTGGTTTTTCCTTTTCTTTACCACTTTTAAACTTATCTGTAAACCCTTTATTTTCGTACGATCGGCCTTCCTAAGCCGATACTCTCTGCAATAAGTGGCTTAAATCGGCAAATTCTTGTTCGCCGAACTTCTCTCGTAGGGGAGGGATTAAGCCTTGAAAGGCCAAGTCGGCAAGTTGATTTTAGGGCAGAGTAACGCTAAAGCATCGGTTGCGCACTTCTCTGAATCTCATGATATATTCAGCCACTGATTCTTCGAACCTTTGCCGTACGGAGCTCAGATCAAAGATCCGTAACTCTAGACTTCCGTAAAAGAAGTACTCGTGAAATCAGCTTTCCAAATCGGCCCAAGTGTTGACCGAATTTGGAGGTAGAGTGGTGAACCATGTGAATGCCGCTCCAGACAGGGATAATGGGAACAGTTTTATTCTGAGCCCGTTGGAATGTCCTTCCCCGCATTGCACTATGAAGCGGCCGATGTGCTCCATGGTGGTGGTTGCGTCGTCCCCTGAGAACTTAGCAAAGTCAGGGATTCGGTATCCGTTGGGATATGGGATCCTATCAATGTTATCAGGGTAAGGCTTTCTGTAGTGGAGAGTTCATCCTCTCGGCTGAATGCCGAACTAGTCTAGCAGGATGTTTGTGATCGCGTCCATCCAATCAGCTTCTCTGGGCGGAGCGACCGGTGATGGCGATACCGGCCTATGTAGTCCGTGCTGACATCTTCCGAGTGCAAACTCGGGTGTTTCACGACGCTGCCCCCCGAGTACAAACTCGGGCATGTTGTGGCGGTGCCCCCCGAGCGGGAGCTCGGGCAAAACCTGGCGCTGCCCCCCGAGTGCAAACTCGGGCTGTGCCACCAGTCTGTGTTGTCAGTGATTCTGCTCGGCCTCCTAATCGATGACTTGGTGCCGCGCATGATCTGGTTGTGGTACGAAAGGTTTCGTGTATGCGGCTACCCAATGTGAATGCTGCGCATTAGAGACCGAGCTAACCCTGGCACCTATTTTGGCACCATCGGTGTGGGCATAGTACTGCCTGACCTCGCTTGTCCCAAGATCCCTAGGCAAGGTGACGGTCGGCTGTGGTGGTGTAAGCGTCATAATTGCGGCCGATGGTTTGTTTTCAACCATCGGCTTTAGCCCCTGAGTACCGGTACCGATTGAGTAGACCGGGTACGTGGGGAGAGCCTGTGGTGGATCAAATACGGTTTTGGTTGTTACAAGCTCCTGCGCTATCTCCATTACGCTGTTAGATATCGATACGGTTACGCGTGATTGATAGACTGATTAATCATTTTCGATAATTCTGCTTGTGCGGGCATGTATCGGCTTACCCCATATTCGTCGTTGGAGTTTGGGGCAAAGGCTCTGAAAGAGTCGACCGTCGGCAGCGCCATCTTCTGGGTGACAACGCGTCATGTCTTCTGGAAGCAGCTTAGCATCATTTTCTCGAACGCCGCCTTTTGATCTTCAATCTCTTGGCGTTGTTCTGGCGTTAAATTGGCCAAGGTAGGCGCGATTATTGCGTTGATGTTGACGTCAGTAGGAGCGACAGTCTTTCCTGATGACGTCATCGATGTTTCTTCGAGTCCCACCGGGCGTGCCAAAAGTATGTTGGCGCCGAAAAATGCAGCGTCGAGTCGATCGCCGCCAACACACGAGAACGCCAGGTTCAAGGGTTGCGAGCATGCCAGCCGATTTGATCACGCAATCGGCAAGAGATGTATACCTGAATACGATTGTCCTAGGGGGAACGATCTGAGTCTTGGTATCGATACGGCCCTCGCTAGCTTGGTACGAGCCAGCACGAACCGAATAAATAGATCTAATCTGCTCTCGTGAGCCGATCAGACAGGGCAAAAGCTTGCTTCTCTGAAAAAGACGATGCGCAACAAGATTGGAAGAAACGAGAGCTTGGTAGGGCGTAACGTAGCAGAGATCAATAACCAGTGATGCGCAACTTGTATTGATCAACGTGAATTATAGAGGAAAGATTACAAAGCTACGAGAACTACTCCTAGTGCATTCATAACTTAAGCTAGTTTTCTTATCAAAGATGAATGAATGACGATATTTAATAGAATAACATTCCAAAATCTCCACAAATTACTTCAAGGTTAATCATTCTTTTATCCTTGTTTTAAGCCTCGAAATTAACCCACATTTGGCAGAATCATTCTAAGTTTAGGAAACTCAAACACAGCACAAAGAATACTTTGACCGAAAGTATTCAACCCAAATATCAAACAAACAAACCAATCCATATGAATTTTTAAACATAAGTTCAGCATAACTCCCGCCATCTATAGCATTCCACTACCCTTACCATTTAGATTTCAATATTCCCTATTTACTCATTGAGAAGGCCCATCAGGATTTAACAACAACTACACAACAAATTCTTACTCTTATTACCTTTTCCACAATTATAAATAAAGTTCACAGTGCTTATCAAAAACACATCCAAACAACACTAACTCATCAAGATCCCCACTGATCTGCCTTACCTATATCATCATATTCTAAATTTGAAAGGCGATTGCTTCAACAAGTCTTTCAGCATGATGAACCTATAAATTCCATACCACATACGCGTCAACATCTCGACAATGGAAATTTATTCACCTAAAAGATGACTCAACAAGTAAATATTATCTCAACAAGGCACCAATCATAAATAGAAGTTTAAAACATACATTTATTAAGGACAAAATCACGCGTCATGCTAACTATCCCTGGTTCACTCCATCACAACATGTTACAATTTCCACCATTTTAACAAAGGTTTTCAACAATTAATCTAATCAGTTACCACCACTACTAAGTCATCAATATCAATAATTGGCATAATTGTAAAACAACAACATTGCTTTTAGTTACCCTATCCATAGGCTATGACAAACTGTCACTACACAACATACTCCAACTATGTAAAATAGATTGAATAATTTAAGCCATCCAAAGCTCTTATAACAACAACGCTAAATTAAATTTAAATTTATTTATTTTTAATATTTTTTTTAGCTACCCTATACACGGGTTATAGCAAAATTGCCACTCCAAGACATACTCCAGCCTTTTTTTTAAAGTGAACTGAATAGGTGAAATCATCACAAAGCTCTTACGGCAATGGCAAAAACTTATGTCTTCCCAATTGATATCGATACTAGCATTATTGGAACGCATAGCGCATACTTCCGAATCTACTAATAGTTTGCAACGTCATAAATATCAACTCTAATCAATTTCCAAGTTAAAGTCACTAGCCAACACGATTAAATTAGAACATCTTTAAACAACCAGCATGGTTTCTTTAACAATATCGGTAGTCCACCATTACAATTAAATTGTTCTACCGACCTTATATTAAAATGTCTCTAAATAACCCACTAATTTTCTATTACCTTCACAGTAGTTTACATCATCGTAATGTTCTAACTACGCATCAAGATTTAAAGCTTTAAACATTGTCCATGGTCAAGGACACATTAAAATAATGCAATAAATCCTAAGCATGCACATTAACACATTCAATCATTATCGCTATAGAGCAATCTACAATACTAGAAGTTTATTTAATCTCAAGCTAAAGATAACAATTACATTTTAATTGATTCAACTCACAAATTAACTTAGAAGTACATCATTCCATAAACCACATTATTACATACTACGTAACACAGACATAAAATTTCTAAACATCGTCATGGGTCACCTACCCTTGACAAACAGGAGGCAATCCAAAACATTAAAAAAACAAACACAGTTCTAGATCAAGAACAAACACCGAAAAAAAATTCTTCTTTTCAGGCAAGGAAGAAAAGCAAAATCCAAACATAAATGCAAGAGAGCTCGACCCTCAAATGTCCAATCATAGTAGCCAAAACTCTTCAAGAAATCCAAAACCTACACTTTCCACAAAGGAAGACGGATGCAAAAGGGAAGACCAAATGTCCAACTAAAATTTTCCGATAAAGATTCAAACTTAGCTCCATCCAGCTTGATCTGCAACAGGAGAAACTCCAACCCCCTTCTTTTTTTAAAAAAAAAATCGGGGAAACAACAACCACAGAAATTTCCTCCCAACGACAGTCCATCACAATAAATCAGGTGCCAAAGCAAAATTGTGACCAAAAGACGCGCAACGTAGAACTCTTCTTTTGTGTCTTCACTCAAAGGAGACAAAACCACAAACCGCCAAAAGGACAAATCAGCAAGTGCTCAAAACTAAGCATTTTCCTCGGTTTCGAACCAACCACATACCCAGAAAACCAACCAAAACCGACCGTCAGCACGGTAAAGAACATCCGAAGGAATCCATCACCAACCTCTTCTATTTGACTCCAGTCACTACCCGATCTACGACAGACACGGATAAGTACTCTTTCCCTACAGGGGTATAATAGTTCTTCGGTGGTGACTCTACCCGGCCACACCGTCAAACCACACGACCTCACTACAAACAAAAGGTGACCGAAACCCTTCGGCACCACAACCACACTTTATCACAAATGAAGCAACTCAATCAAATCTGTCATAAATATAGCATTATACATCATCAAAAGTAGCATTCAACAACAAAGCTTAAATTCAACCTTTAAGCATAAGGCAACGATACCCATACCCTTTCCTACTGTGCATCCATGTATGTCAAATTTTAAATTAGTGATTCCACTTACACAAGTTTTAATGTTGCTATCCTATGACAAAATTTTAGTTAAAACCTAGGCCATGTTTCTAAGTTATTCCACATCACATTTTAGTTGTATCCTATAGTATGACACTAAAAATAGACATTCCAAGGACCTACAACCAGCTCACGATACCAAGCTGTAACACACTACAAATCTAAACTGTCGTACAAGAAAATTTCGACATCATCTCTCCTAAAATTAGGACAAAAGCAGGCGACAACAAGATTCATAATAACCATTATAAACAGGAATAACATAAAAGCATCAATACTAGAGATAACAAGTCTAAATCAACCGTAAAACAAACATAAGCGTAAAACAGCTCCAAAGAGGACATCAACAGGTCTATGATTAATAAAAATTTCAGCAAGCTAATGAATTATTAAATGCACTAGTCCATGTGATTCGTGATGACCCGGAGGGTTGATTGTGCTACTAAGCCCACCCTTCAAGCTTACGACTCGCGAGAACTACACGAAAACAACAAAATAACAAGGGGTGAGATTGGGTAATCTCAGCAAGCGGAACAACTTCTAACGAATAACACAGCCCACAGTAAAACTAGCATACCAAATTCCTCATGTCCAATACCACATTATAGAGTCCACACAACCTCAGTAAAATGCATATGATTATGCACATGCTTATGCCATGATCCTCCTCACCGTGCCCTTTCTCAGGAACACACGGTGTTGTACCCGTCTTGATCGCGCCTTAGGCGTCGACAAACTTCCAATGCATGATTATGCAGTTAATGCTTCATGCATAAATACATTCATAACTTCCCACTCTGAATTCACATGCTTGCATACCATCAAATAACATGGATAGAATGCGAACATCATTGAGATAGAATATCTCCACAATTCATCTTGCAAACAACATCTTTCTTCATTCTTACTCATGATTCAAAAGCCAAACAACCACATCACAATGCAGGATAGGATATTGTAATCTCATAAACAAGTAGTTAAACCATGTAGGTGTGCTGCAATTAAGGTTTATATTGAAGACGAAACAAATAGCGAGTTATAGTTTAGCAAGACCGCTACTTCCACTTGCCTTTACCAACGTGGATGACGAACCTAGTTGCGTCCAGAAGGGGCACCACCTGTACAAGTATTATTTCAGTACATAGCGACATCACAAATGATCACACAACTCGAACACACGCTTCCTAATCCCCGTTCCCTTCTTAAGCGCCAAAAACCCCAATCTGTCCGGGTCAAACAGCATCACCCTCTCTTCACAATTTCGTATCTTTTTTTATACAGATCATAAAAATACAAAAAAATTATAGTAGCTAGATATTGACGAGATCTACAACTTTCATGAAGATCACAAATTTCAATTCCACTGTTAAATATGCCTAAACAAACGTCCAACACAGTGGACAAAATCTGTTTCCAGATTCTGTCCATCATCTTGCAACAGCGATAACTCTCAGACCCACGGCCCAAAAATTCTGAAAAAATTACAGAAGATAGATCTCGACGTTATCTACAACTTTCTAGTTATAGGTTTTTTGCAGGAAAAATCGTCTATGCCACGTAAAACGCGAAACAATCCGCGCTGCACAATCTCCCCTTCCAAAAACAGCACCACGTGAACATCTACCCTTCTCCCCCATCAAGATCCATCTAAATCACTCACCACCAGATCTAATACACTCCTAATCCCTAGGTAGAACAGGGGTAAAAGATTGGGAATTTTACCTTGAGTTCTCCCTTGAGAACCCACGAAAAACGCGCGACGATTCCCGAAACGGAAATCTGCTCGTCCTCCACGCCTCCACGGATCCTCTTCTCGCTTGCTCCTTCGCGTTTCGCGGTGGATCTTGAGCCACCACGCAAGGGGAGGAAGAGGAGGGGTGGTGTGGCTGCTAAGGGAGGAAGGGGGGCGCCCTAGGGCTTTTGGGGGGGTGACACCCCTTTTATATGGTGGGCCGGCCCACTAGGGGAAAAGAGAGAGAGGTGGAGAGGGGATTCGCAGCCCAGGCCCAGGTTTTCCTCGGCCCACTATTTCTAGCCCGACAACTCCAAATTTAATAGTAATACGCTGGATAAACTTCAATTATTTCATCCCCCGACAAATCCTTCATTCCTCTCCCGAAACAAAACCAGGAAAAGGAACCCTAGAATCGCTCTGACGCTCTAAGGCATCACATTTACTCTCCCTTTCGATTCCAATGCATTTACAATTATCATTTGTTTCATACCAAAGAAACCATCATTTTTTTTCTAGAACAAGTATCGCATACTTATGACTAGTAAAAAGTTACATGTGGTAGCTAGAAAATATAAATGAAACAATATATCATCATCAATCTTAATAGTATATAATAACTTTTGTTTTATGTTTTTAAAATATTTCATCTTTATGGCACGATAATCATATCTAACCAAAAAGTTTTGTTTTTAATTTATTCCATTTGGTGCAACGAATAAAATGATCTATGTGGATAAATTGGGGTACCATCAAACACTACTATAGAAAGATCTATATTAGACACCTCATTACAGACGGTTTTCAAAAACCATTTGTGTCAAAGACATTCATAGATGATTCTTGACTGTAACCGTCTAAGTTACTAGATATGCTAAAAACCATCTATGATAAACTGATATCACAGACGATTTTAAGCATGAACCATCTGTGAAGTATCATAGACTTTTTTTTACATAAAACATCAAGTGATATTTCACAGATGGTTCATGGTCAAAACTGTCTGTAATACTATAAATATCACAAACAATTTTTTTATCAAACCGTCTGTGATATTTCCTGCCAATATATAAAATAGAGTCTTGACCCACTTAGGGTTTTTAGGCTTTCCAGATCTGTCTTTGAGGTGACGATGATTTGGTGAAAGAAGATTGTGCATTTGAAAGAGTGATTATAGATTCATTTGTTCTATGTGATTTAATATTAGTAATTTGTTCTAATTGCATTATATTCAAGATCTAAGTTGGTAAAGAGAGAATTGGAGATGGTTTACATCTAGTTTGGTGTAGATCCATTTGTTCTTGTGATCTAAGGTGGTAATTGCTTCTAATTACTTTATATTCAAGATGTATCTAGTTTGGTTTAGGAGTTTAGCCAGTTAATTTGTGCTCCAATAGTTTGAAATAGTTTGATCTGGTCGACCAGACCAGGCCGGATCATGAGTGAACATAAAATTGAAAACTACATAGCTGTTCTAGTGGAACTACTTCGTTTAATTCTACCGCTTCTACTAGGAGTAGCCTTTTTAGCACTAGCTGAACGTAAAGTCGAAAATGTCCTGATGTATTTTTTGTACAGTGAGGGCTGTGTATACTTATAAGCATTTCTCTTAGCCATTTACTAGTAGCTTGTGACTTCATCAACAACCAAACATAAATAGAAGATTACTGCTTGGATACCTCAGTCCTGGCATGCATGTACTCCTTTCCTTCCAGAATATTGCCGTTTGCATGCATGGCATGCTATAACATTCTAATTTTTACTTTTCTTGTATTTATTATGCCTTTTGAATTTTTGAGAATTTATTTGGAATTAAATTGAATTAAGCCTTTTGTTTGAATTAATTAAATATTTAAAAAGTTCAAATAAATTTTTGATGGAAATATTTTATTGAAGTTTAAAATATCTCAAAATATTTTTCAGAATTTTTTTGGAATTTTTCTAATATTTTTTCTATTTTTCATGACTTAATATATTTTCTATAATTATTTTAAAAGAGAAAAATAAGAATATTCCTAACTGGTAATTGGGCCAAAACCCTAGCGGGCTTAGCCCAAATCCAACCCAATCTAGTTCGGCCCAGTACCGCATTGCAGCCCACTCGCTCGCTTGAAACCTAAACCCTAGATTTGTGACCATTGATCTTGGATCGGGCGATCGAGGTGAAGCCATGTAGCTCAAGTAAATCTAGGGGTTGGATCCTATGGCCGATCAGGATTGTACCACATCACAGTGAATCATGGTCGTTGATCTTGACATGTGGATGATCGACCGTCGTCATCTTCATCTTAGACTCCTCTCACCGCGTCGCCGTCGTGTCAATGGACTCCATCGCCTACATGTCTTCTGAGGCTATTTAAGGCCTACTGAACCCCCCTGTCTCATATCCATCTCTTTGCGATGCTTCATTAGCCCCGAGAATCATCGCCCGAGGAGCCTTCATTGACTAAGAATCACTCGCCGTTGTTTGTGATCGTCACCGCTGTTCTTCACGAAGTCCGTCATTGTCAAGCCGTGTTCTACCGCTTTGACCCTGGATCTGGACTCCTTGCGATGAGCTACGTCTGAGTTGATATCTCACCTCACCAAAGGACTGTGAAAACACCGTTGGAGACGTCATCGTCTTCATGTCCGGTGGAACTTCACCGTTGGGCGCCATCAAAGCTTTGTGAAGTTTCCTCAGCCATAGGATATCCGTCGGACGATGCAGGTAACGCCATGCATCATGATCCGAGGTGCTTCAATATTCTTCTACTCAGATTAGATCTTAGTCGTAGGATCTAGGATGAAGGGTTGGGATTAGATTGCATAGTCGCTGCTGTAGATAAGTCTTAACCGTTCGATCTAGATTAGATGGATGTGACTGAACCACTTGTTGCGCACTGGGACTGGACACATAGACGCTATCGCCGTTGCTGCCTCCTTATATCTACACCGTTGGATTTGAAACATGTGGACTAGATTTCACCACACAGTGAACCAATAGGAAGTCGTCGCATGTTGCATCGTAATCTGAATTGCCGCGCGACGATGACCATTCGATCAAACGAACGGACGGGATGGTGCGACGTGTCAACAGATTAGACTATCACGTGTCACCAGCTGAGATGATGTCATCTCTGATGTCAGGCCTAGGAATCGAGGCATCATGCACTGGGTTCACTGTGAACCAGAGGGATTCTGTGGACCATGTCCATGCATCGTGGCGACGTGTTGCCACCTGATTAGCTCATGTGTACAGTGACATTAGCATGATAGCATGTTTAAAATTTTTTGTAATAAATATTTCGACCAAGAATCCTTTTCTATGTTGACATCATATTTTCGAATTTCCATTGCAAAAATAATTCAATTGATTCGATTTATTATTTTATTTGTATTTTCAAATTTCAAATAACTCATTCTAATGGTGCATTTTATTTAATTTTTGGAGTTGATTTTGCTCTTTCTATTTGGTATTTATTTGTTTATTCATTCATTACACATAGACATTGAAGTGCCCGAGGGGTTCGAGGGTGAAGTGCTGTCGGGACCCCGAATTTGCAAATCCGGACCCTCTGTGTATTCAGCACTAGTCTAGGAACACGCTAGTGCACACAGTCTTAACATTGGTAAATATCACAATCATACCACTCGATACTAATAAAGTACTTTATTTAAATAGTCAAACTGGTTACTCGACCTTATGGTTAAGTTACAAATGTATGCCTCGCAGGGCGAAACTTATTAAGAGAGAAATAGTAGCAGCGGAAAATCAAATAACTTCGTGGCGCCATCCAGTATACCACAGGCAACTGACTGGGCTCGCTTCCCTAAGTAGACGGTTCCTCTTGGAGCTCCTCCTCCAAAGCTGGTGTAGTCTCCTCTTCAACTGGTGTTGTTTTGAGGCAAGGGTGAGTACTTGGTACTCAGCAAGTCATGCACAGAATGCAAGCTAATATACTATATGCATGGCTTGGTACAAAGGAATAGCTCAAGGTATATTTGCAGTAAACAGCATTTGACAAATATCATAAGTAGATTCGAAAGCAGTAGAAACAAGTATAGCATAATTAACTTTCCAAGGAGTTTAATAAACATCTTTTCCCATCCAAATCCACATTTCCATCAACATCATTAATAATCCAACCCAACCTTTCAAATCCAAGTTATTTTTGAGAAAATCTAACCCTTGACTGTAATTCCCGAGCGATGTCCAATACCGCGGACACGGCTATTCGAATAGATTCTACACTCTGTAGAGGTTATGCACTTTACCCACAAGATACAATCAAACACCACAAAGGCGAGTTCCCGTAACAAAGTCTTTCGGAAACTTCTAACAATACAAGTGGTCCTCCCCGGTTATTGCACACTAACCCTTCCCTTAGCTAAGGCGAAGTTTAGGCCAATCAACCGTTAGATGGGTACTGGCCTCGGCCAGATGCGCTCCCGTACAACTTACACAAAGGGTGTAGTTGACCTCCTGAGGTCCCACAGATACGTTATTAGCAACTTAGTCAACTAGGTCCGTCCCATTACAGACATGTGGTTGCACGTTAGACCCAGTTCAAAGGCTTGCAAGGTTAAGTCCTTAGGGTGACCAGGGCAAGACTACCCGAAGAACCAAATCAACATCCCCAATGCCACAACTGGCCCACCTGATTATTCTTGCCACATGCCCCGGTCGAAAACTATTTATCAAACCCCAATTGATTACCATGCACCACGTGCCATCAACATCACATGATACCTTTCCAAACAGGTTCAATATATCATTAAGTCAATATTAACATTTGATTGTCCAAAATCATGTCATGAGCACGTAAAGGTGCTAAGCAAAGATACTACAACGATCTAATTTCCCATGTTGGCAATTTAATAATGTCCAACTAGTAAACCACAACTAGGGTGACAAGGGGTCATGGCACATATTTAAGTAATCAAGGTGTCATACAGCAAATTGGTATTTATCTAATTCCCCATATTTAAATAAAATATTTTCTAATTGAACTAGCATGCAATAGGTTAAATCAAAATAGATTTCAAAATAGGATCAACATGGTCAAAGCACAACTTGCCTTCAAAAAGTACTTGTTCTTGGTCTTGAGTTGGATCCTGAGTCAATACTTCTCCTTCGAATCCTTCCGGCACTTCAACGTCTACTCGTAAATCGTGCAAATAGAAAATACACGAATAAACAATAGGCAAAAAGTATCCAATCATCCAAATAAAATCCATAAACAGAGAGAACATAATTTTATGAATTTTTAGAAACTGGAATCGTCAAATTTGGAGTTAAAACGCAAAAGTTATGATTATTTAAAGTTTAAATAATCAATTAAATAATTTTACAGAGAAAAATTTTAGTCCAAAAATTAAATAAAATTCATATTTAAGTAGGTCTCAATTTTATACAAATTTAGAAATTTGAATCACTCAAATCGGAGTTGAAACGCAAAAGTTATAAGCGTTTGAAGTTTGAAACAAAATCTGAAATCATTATTTCGAATTAATAAATCATTTTCTTTTTCGGAAATTAATTATTGCGTCATCCTGGACACGTGTCAGCCTCTGATTGGTCTGCTGACGTCAGTCGGTCCATGGACTTGGTCCACGCTCGGCTCGGGTCTACCGTGGACTCGGTCCACGGCTCCACGTGTCACTGACATGTGGGTCCCCCTCGGGTGACGTCACTGGCGGCGTCGGCGGGGCTCGACCACCGCCAGCGAGTGGGACCGGCTGTGATGTCATTCTTGGCGTCGGCGCTACGGCTGGGACGGCCCGACATCTTGAACGCCATGACGTCAGTGTGACGTCATGGTGCGGTTTGGTCACGTCGCTGACACGCGGGCCCGGCGTGTCAGCATCACACGCACGGGGGCGCTGACCGCGGCGGTCAGGCTTCCCGACACATGGCGCAATCTTGGCCGTTGATTTGAAATTCAACGGCCACGATTAGATCCAAGGTTAACACGTTGAAAACTACTCGATGATCGTGGGCCGTTCGATCTAGATCGGACGGTCCAGATCTAATCCTACATTAACACTACTACGGCACGTGGTGATCGTGGGCCGTTGGATCTTGATCCAACGGTCCAGATCTAATCGGGTTTGGAAACACGTGAACTCACCTCAACCGCACGATCAAGATCGGACGGCGCACAGAGCTCGCGGACGGTGATGGCGACACGGCGGAGCAGGGCCACCGGAGACGAAAACGACGACGAGCCCGACGGCGTTTCGGGGTCTCTCCGGCGGAGTGAGAGGTACCCACGGGTGCGCCTTGGCTTGAGGACTCCGGAACTGGGCTCCAACTCGGCGGAAGACGGCGGACGGCGGCGGGATGAAGCAAAAACCGTGGCGGAGCGGCGCTCAACTACGGCGAGCTATCGCGGCTAAACGGCGGCGGCTCTGCCTTGGTGAGTAGGGGCTACGGGTGCGCAAGGTCAGGGCCGACCTCGGGGTGTGACCCGGGCCTTAAATAGCCTCGGCGTTCGTGCCCGAGGCGGAACCCTAGATCTACGCGGCGGCGGAGTCCGGCTCGGTTTCGGCGAAGACGATGACGCATGGCCGTCCACGTGGCACGATCGACGGTCACGATCGCGTGGGTGCGATCGGATCCGACCCGGACTTCGGCTTCGAACCTGCGATCCAATGCGGGCCGTTGGATCTCGATCCAACGGTTAGGATCGAATGGGGTTCGGTCAAGTCACGTGGCTCGGGTCGGACTCGAGTCGGACTCAGACTCGGGTCCGGTCGGATGAACAGTACTTGACCCGACTTGATTTTCCAGCGATTTAATATTTAAAATAATTCCCAGAAATTCATTTAATTCATTAAAAATATCAAAAGACTCAGAAAAATTCCAGAAAAATTCTGGAAAATGCTTTGGATCATTTTGGACTCAAATAAAATATTTCCAACAAAATTTTATTTGCAAAGTTTAATTCTTTAATTATTTCAAAAGGGAATAAATTCAAATAAATTCCAAATAAATTCCAGAAAATTCCAAAAATTCACCAAAGTGCCAAATCACACATGAATTTAAGAAAAGCAAAATTTTGGGGTGTTACAAGTGCTATCCAAGAACAGGGTCCAAAGCAGGAGCAAGAGCTTTTCCAAGGCAAGTTGTGTTTTAACCATATTGATCCCATGTTTAACAATTACACTGTTTTGAACTATTGCATAATAAATCAAATTAAAAATGATTTCAATTCATTTGGGAATAAATAATCAACCCATTTGACTTATGTCCACCTTGCATTATTATTTGTATGCCATGTTCTTTTGTCATCCTAGGATTGTTGTTTATTAGTTGGTTGCTATTAAATTGCCAATAGGGGTTGCTAGAGCGTGACTAGTATGCTTAGACACGCAACATGTTATTGATATCATTTTAGAAATACAAAATTAATATTGATTAGTGGGATATTCAATGTGTTTCTAAAATGTTGTGCCATGTATTGCTGTACGATGGTGTTGATATTTAGAGGCATGTGTTGTTCTACATGGATGTTGAATTGTTGTTGGCATACTGGGGCAAATGGCAAGATGTTTTGTGCCATGGTGGGCCTGTGTGGTAATGGGTTGATGAGTGTAATTGAGGGTTGTGTGCCAATGTTGAGAGTTTAGAAGTCTTGCCTTGGTCAATTAAGAACATAACGTTACAAGCCTTTGAACTGGGTTAAATATACAATCACATGTCTGAATGCGACAGACTGTAACCTCCCCATTTTCAGTTCTTTTGCCAAAAAGTAATTTAAATTAATTAATTCAAAAATTTGGACTTTATTCAGAGTTTTAGTTATCCGGGCATGCTTTTCTATCCAAAAATGGACTTTGTTCCATATTCGTTCGAAAAATCTTAATTTTGTTCCAATTCAATTTCTAATTCCAAATATAATTCTTTTTCCTCAGCTAAATTCAAATTTGAAATTTATTTCCCAGTCCAAAATCCAATTCCAAACCTTATTTGAAATTCCAATCAAATTCTAAAATTCCTCAAAAATTCAAAATTCATTTCTCTCCCTAATGGGCCAAGCCAAATAGCCCACTACTATTCATCCTTCCTCTAGCTCATGTGCATGGCAAAATCCTCACCTATGGCAAGCTCCAACTTCCCTTCTTTATATCTTCCAAAATACTACACCAAATTAAGTGGGATTCAAAGCATTGCGACCGCATTGATGAGAGGATCCATTTCCTGGCCATTTCCCTCTCTCAACCAAACCGAAACTGTCACAATTTGCAATCAAACCGAGTTCATTGCTCGCTTAATCGTGTGGCCGTTTCTTCACCTCTCGGCTTGTGCAAGTACTCAAACTCTTCGTTTTGTCATCCCCTACATGGTGCTCACCATTCCCCTCTGATTCCTTTAGTTTTGCCTCACCAAAATTCGTAAAAACCGCAGCCCAACGTCGACCAATGACATCGCCATGTCAACTTTTGTTCTGGTGAGTCAATCTAAATTCCATTCACGTCACTTCGTGCCTCTCGTCCCAAGGAGCATAAGCCCTCAAGAAATTTCTATTTTGGCGCAGCGGTTTACAAGAATCGAAGCAATCTTCGTCGGTGTTTTTCATCACTTCCGGCATTGATTGCAGGCACTCCGGTCATCTCTTCCAAAATCCGGCACAACCATTGGATTCGCGTCGTCGAGATCTTTTCGGTGCTCACTCTCCCCAACCTCTCCACCTTCTCCCTCGCTGGCACAAGCCGTAGCCCCTACAGTCTCCTTTCCTGGCCTGGGAAGTAGCCATATCGACCACTATAGCATTGAGTCAAGCATTGTAGCATTGAGTACTGTAGCATTGCTACAGTGCGATTTCGCATTTTTTGGATTTTCTTTCTCGTCAAATTTCGGATGACCCATTCTCTTCTGTCGTAACTCCGAATCAAGTGATTCAAATTTCTAAATTCATATAAATTCATGCTCTTCCTGCCAATATTAATTTTATAATTTTTATATTTATTTTATTTATTTGTTGCTCCGTTTTGCATGTAGTCAAAGAAGTAGCCGCCATCACCAACGAACGTGCAGGTCAGTAGAGCGACGCTTCTCTTCTCATCAACGAAGGCAAGTCTCCTTGATGCATGTTGATCCTATGGTTTATAACTGCTTTTATAAAAATGTTTACAACTTGCATTGCTATTTATATAAAAGATGATGTTAAATTTAGGTTGGTAGTTAATCCAAGTTGTTATTTCCACCTTGATATTGAAATCCATGATTATTTGTAACCATAGGTTGCTGTAATATATCATAATAATATTATGTTCTGATATAAATTGTTTAGTGCGTTAGATGGGCTTAATTGCGAAGTTTATCAAATACCTATGGATGGATTACTTTGAAATTGTCATAAAATATGAATTTGAAAAGTTGTGGCCATATGTATGCTGTTGTGTTTGCAAAATAAAAATAAAATAAAATGATTTAGACTTGGGCGGATTGGTTTGTTTGGCGGGTGCGGATGGAGCACTAGTCTTTATTTGTGCAAGTACCGCCCAAGTCAACTAAGGACCGACGCTTATTATTGTCCATTCTAAGCATAATAGTACAACCATATGTCTAAATGGGTATGACCTGGCTAAATAATTTGTAATAATCTAACTTAAACTCGCCTAATGGTGGAATGTGGGTGCCGGATGAAAGCAAGTTGTTTTTCCCACACGACGCAAGAGGGGGCCTCTGACTAGGTGGATGGAACCCTTCAGCGGTGAAACCTTAGCAGGTGGAGTTGGGTTATATTGTTGCATTGTAAAGGCCTTATGATATTCACTTTGTCGCATGCCTAAGGAAGTGTGTTATGGCCGACAGAAAAAGTGAAATATCTCTTATGGGTAAAGTGTACAAACTCTGCAGAGTGTAAAACTATTCGAATAGCCATGCCTACGGTCAAGGGCGGGCAAAGAATGCTTTCATATCGGTAGACTTTGTTTTTGCTTTAAAAACTGATGTTTTGGGATCCGAGAGTGGTTAGAACTCTCGGATGTGTTCCTGGCAGCTTGAGCCAGTCAGGTGGTTGAAACCTATTTTAAATCATGATGGATGGAGTCATTTGTTGGTTAATCTTGATCTTTTAAAATGTACGTTTAGAGCCTGTATACTAGTGTTGGTGGTTAGAACCTTCACTAGAGTTATAAGTAATTTTAATTGTACAAATAATTATTAAAAATTGCGTTGTGAAAATTTATACTGGTAATGTTTGCTAAAAGTTGGCTTTGTGCAAAAGAACCATAATAAGCCATCTTTGGTAAACCTTGCATCTTGCATGTTTACTAGGCTTGCTGAGTACTTTTGTACTCACATGCTACACTTAACTTAATCATCAGAAGCTTTCCAAGATGTTGTGGAAGACGGTGAGTTCTATGCTGTGGAGTTCGATGAAGGCAATCCAGAAAGCTAGGCGCGCGTTTTCCCCAGTTGTCTGCCTATGGAGTTTATTGACTTTACCTTTTGTTTCTTGTTTCCACTACTGTAAAGCTTAAGATCATGTGACCTAGTTTTGTAATAAGTGGCCTTTCGGTCGGTACTCAATTTTTTATCTTTATATTTCATTCTTTTTGGTTTTGATTCATCACTGTGAAATGTGTGTACTAGCATTGATCTGGGACTAGTACAAAAATACACAGGGGATTCTGAATAGCAAATCTGGGGTCCCACATAGATCTACTTAAGTAAGTTACCAATGTCTTAACATAGGATACCTCAGGGTGATAGACGCATATATAGTGGTGTGGTTATGGGGGGGTCTCTGTGCTTATGCTTGATGTCGATATAACGGTATGTCGGTTCTATACTTCTGCTCTGTGTGACGGAAGGGATAGTAAAGGCAATACTGGAGAGGTTCATATGTTATGATAGAAGTTTTTGAAAGACTTTGTGGTGTCTCTCTACCGACACACAAAGGGAAACGTGTTAATTGCATGGCAAAAAAAGAGATGATCCCTGGCACTAATCTAAATCACCCATTTAAGAATGGCTAGGATTAATTCAATCTATGATGATGAAATGCTACAGATTCGCGACACGTGGACTCACTTGGGCCATACGATGTTGATCCAACGAGTGAGGAAGCTCATGTAGACACGGTGGTGCTCACTAGTGTCCTCCTCATAGGCAACAAAGACGATGACCAAGGGAACATCGCTCCGATGAGCAAACATCAACGTGGCTGTAATATCTCAGAACAATTTCTAGGTGGAGGAAAATTCCAAGCAGGGGTTGGGCTGGTCTGTTAGGCTATTTGGGCTTTGAGGGGATATTTTTTGGCCAACAAAGGTTGGTCTTGGCCCTTGAGGGAGGGGACTTTACTCAAAACCCTATCCCACCTCTCTCTTTGCCTCCCCATGCGCCCCTAGCCTACTGGACTCCCCATGCGCCCCCTCCATCTCCCCCTTGCGCACTCCCTACCTCCCTCAACTAGCCGCCTCCCCTCCTTGTTTCACTCCAACTCTTCCCTCCTCTAACTGACTCCATGGCCTCCTTCTTGCTGCCCCCATGGTCTCCCTCCTACTGAGCACCCCTATCCTTCCTCATCCGAGCAGCCTGGTGGTGCTGTCTTGTAAGGAGGAGTGGAGTTTGCGCAATCCGAAGGAAGTGATTCATATTCTGTTGGAAGGTAATTTATTTAAGTTTTTTGTTGGTGTTTTGGAGGATATGATTAGGAGGGATTAGATGAGTTTTATTGGTTTTAGAGTTGGGGATTAGAATTGTTTAGGGGAAATTAGTTTTGTGGCTGTTTCTATGAGCTAGGGCAAATTCGTTTGCGTTGTTACGATGTGATTTAGTGAACTCTATATTCATTTCTAGAGGGGACGACTATTGTGAAAATTGTAGATAATTGTCTTACCTTTAATTAGAGACCAAGATCACAAATTTTGGATGGATGGTTTAAAATTTATGGTTGTTTGTTTGACTTCTGTCCAAAATTTGTCACAGATGGCAAAGCTTGCGGTAATTGGTGTGTTAGGGCTAGTTAGAGGCCGAATCAAATTTTCTTAAAAGTTAGGAAAAGTTGGGAAATTTCCTGTAGATTCTAAAAATATCATCATTTGCTTAATTTGGAGTCTTATAACATTAGTTTTGATTTGTTTAAGTATGCTATCCAGAATTGGATCACAGATGGAAGAGCAGACTTTGTACAATTCTGTATCCGGAGTTCGGGTCACATTTTAGGGCCCTTTTGTTCAATTACTGAAGGGTTGGATTTTGTAAAAAAACGTATATCATTGTCATAAGTTTCATTAGAGATTAAGAACACAAAGTTTGGTTAAGTAGATCAAAAGTTATGATCTGTGGAAGCCGACTGTGCATAATCTGTTGGCTGCTAGATTTAGTCTTGGTATTTTGAAGATTAGGATTGTTTAGAGTCCAAATTAAATTATTTTAATAACTAGAGAAAGTTAGATAATTTTCTGTAGTTTTCAGAAATATCCCATTTTGCTTTATTTGGAGTTGTATAGAAATAGTTTTGAGGATTTGAAGACAGTTCTCCTGCTTTTGGATAGAGCTGTCTTCAGAGTTGAATTTGAGAGTCTAGATGGCTTACCAAAGAAAATTGGTTAACTAGATTTTTGTAGGTAATCTTCGGATGTTTCATAAAGTTCTTCGTTCCCATGGTATGGGATATTGGGGGTAGAACTTTTAGCCTTTATACCACCGGAACAGCAAAGGGGTGGATTTGTCTGCTGAGTGAGAAAGTTAAAAGTTTGGGTTGGCGTAGGTTCGATGTGGCTATGTTTATTTCCTATGCTGTGATTGCATTATTTTGAGATGTATCCAATTCATTTCAGGTGGGGTGAATTTAGGAGTGGCGTCAACCTCTCGCCACTCCACTCCTCGAGGTTAAAGGCAAGTACATCGTGTATTTGAGAATGTCTTGAAATGAGATGTTGTGTTCATTGTTATATTTGTTCATATGCTAATGTATATGGATTAATGCAATCATTGGTATTATTTATGCTCCATTCATACGGTGTTGTTAACGAATTCTTATTGAGAGTGGTCATTTGGTAATGTTGATTCATGGCAAATGAATAATACAAAGAAAATATGCATCGTTTGCTTACATATTGTTAAAGAGTCACTACTAGAAATCTGGACTTTTGCCACGAAACATTTTACAACACCATAAATTTTGTTGCATTAGAGTGGTGTTATTGCCTTGATTTGAAAAATTGTGGCAATACGTTCAATATATTACCACGATATAATGTGTGTTGTGATATTGTAAACTGTCGTGGCTAAAGGTTGGTCGTATTGCAATAAAAAATAAAATCGTTGCATTAAATAAGATTTTATTACCACTGATAAATGTTGTTGCTATAATATTGTTTTTCGTGGCAAATTTTAATTCTATAATAATGATTTATTTTCTGTTGCAATAACCACTGCGTGGGCCTTCCTGGTCAGGGGGAAAAACATACTGCGTCTTGACCACACCGTGCCCCTGCCTCACCCCTTTGCGCTCCAACCGACCATCCCCTGCTTCCATCGCCGCCGCCTTGTCCTCCCGTCGCCTCCCGGTCCTCCCACCACGGCCCTCCCGCCGCCACTCGGGCCTCCCACCGTCGCCCTCCCCCCTCCGCCTGGGCCCCCTGTCACCGCCCTCCGGATAGCGCCCGGGCCTCCCGCCACCGCTCGGGCCCCCCATCGTCGCCCTTCCCCCACCGCTCGGGCCTCCCATCGCCGCCGCCGCCCGGGCCTCCCGTTGCTGCCGCTTTCCAGGTTTGCTGGCACCTGGTAGAATCTTTCAGTGTGATTCGAAAATATTGAGCAAAAAGTTATCATTTCAGTTGGTTCTTAGAGACATTCTCTAGCGGTCTAGCCATACAAGATAATAGCTTTTCACTCAGTGATCATATAGAGATAGTTCCAGTGATCAGGATAATTTACTGTTCTGATAATCAGAAGACGAATCACAAATAAAATTTAGCTCGAACCAAAAGAAAAGAAAAGTTAAGTACATGCTGTGAATAACAGAGATAGCATAATATGAAAGAAAAGATTGAAGAGCATCCAGAAGATTTGGGCAGATTTCCTTAACCTGACAGACTTCCTAGAAAATGCATGCAACACCACTGGTAGCCTTATATGGGGTAGAAAATTAAGAAGGTGGTGTGGTAACATCAGGGCTCGAGCTAGGCAAAGGACAACCTTCTATAGTTAACCCTTGCTTAGCAGCGAATTTCAGAATCTGTTTTTGGTTTAGCCCTGCTCCGTACAGAATGTTCCACAAGTTCCTCATTGCTTCCCTCTCATTGTTACGCAGGAAGGAGTTGGACATTTGTTGAGAAATTTCTTGCTCTTTGATTGATAAGCCTCGAAAGCATGTCACATGATAATAGGAGTTGGTTGCGCATGGATAAGGCATCAGATGAGTGGCAACAAGGATTCAAGGAATTTATGGAAATTACATTTGGAGGCACCTCTATAGGAGAAACTGCTCCCTGTCCTTGTTCAAGATGTCGTAACATGTCGTACAGAACGCAGTCTGAGGTCCAAAGCCATTTGATTACCAGAGGGTTTGATGAAAGTTTCATCCAAGGGGAAGACCATGGCGACGATTCAGATGAGGAAAACACTGAAGGACTTGGTGCAACAGGCGATGGTGCTTCTATCAATGATCTGGTTTCCACATTGATCAGGGGTGCTATAAATGGAGACATCATAGGTAGTAATGAAGAGCCAAATGAACGTGTTAAAAAATTCTTTGAATTGTTGAAAGAGGCTGAGAAGGAATTGTACCCAAGTTGCAAGGAGGCTACTAAGATATCTTTCATTGTCAAGCTCTTTCAGATCAAGTGCATGTTTGGTCTGAGTAACAGTGCTTTAGCGGCCATACTTCACCTGTTCTCGCTTGTGCTCCCTGAAGGCCACTGCATTCCAGACACTTTGGACAAGGTGCGAAAGGTTGTTCGTGATCTTGGCCTCGACTACCAAAAGATACACACATGTGTCAATGATTGTGTGCTATTTCGAAAGGAATACGAGGACTTGGATACGTGTCCAAAATGTGGTGAGTCTAGATGGAAAATGGCTGCTTCCGCTGACAAGGATGAGGTGAGTGGTAATGGTTCAGCCAAGAAGCGTGTTCCATGTAAAATCCTACGGTATTTCCCTGTTATTTCTCGTCTGCAAAGGTTATATATGAGACAGTCCACATCTTCACATATGCGATGGCATAAGGAAGGACTGACCCGCGATGGAAAAATGCGGCACCCTGCTGACTCCGTGGCATAGAAGCACATAGATAACAAGTATCTGGAATTTGTATTGGATCCTCTCAATGTTAGGCTAGGTCTTGCTTCTGATGGCTTCAATCCATTTGGGATGTTAAATGTTACATACACCACATGGCATGTGATCCTAATCCCTTACAACTTGCCTCCTTGGTTGTGTTTGAAACAACCGTTTTGGATTATGTCAATGTTGATACCAGGGCCAAAGTCGCCAGGAAACAACATTGATGTATATTTGCAAATTGATCGATGAGTTAAAAGAGCTTTGGGTTGATGGTGTTGAGACATGGGATGCAAAGGTGAAGAGGAATTTCACTTTGAGTGCAGTCCTGTTATGGACAATTAATGACTTTCCAGCATATGGGATGCTATCTGGTTGGAGCACAAAAGGCAAGTTTGCATGTCCCTATTGCCACAAGGATACTGAGTATTTGTGGTTGAAATTTGGGTCTAAGCATTGCTACTTGGGCCATCGCCGGTTTTTAGTTTCGAACCACAGGTGGCGTCGGAACAAGATTAGCTTCAATAACAAGTTTGAGACTAGGGATGCTCCGGTGCCACTAACTGGTGCTCAGGTGCTGCAACAGTTTGAAAGTTTTGAGCAAGTGGCATTTGGGAAGAAGTCAAATAAGAGGAAGCAGTGTGAAGAAGAAAATAGATGGCACAACTGGAGGAAGAAAAGTATATTTTTTGAACTACCCTATTGGAAAGATCTGCTTGTCAGACATAATCTGGATATGATGCACATTGAGAAAAACATCTGTGACAGCATATTGGGTACTTTGCTTGACATAGATGGTAAATCTAATGATAGCGAAAAGGCTCGGCTGGACATGCAACATCTGGGGATCAGGAAGGATCAACATCCTTTATTCAAGAATGATAAGTACACTTTGCCAGCAGCGTTGTACTTTTTGGGCAAGGATGAGAAGACATATTTATGCAAATTCATAGGTGGAGTGAAGATGCCAGATGGCTACGCCTCCAATATTAAGAGATGCGTGGACGTGAAGGGGTGTAAGGTGTCCGGACTCAAAACTCATGACTGCCATGTTATATTCCAAAAACTTTTGCCCATAGCAGTACGCAACATATTACCAGAAGATGTTGTTATCCCATTGATTCAACTTAGTAGGTTCTTCAATGCCATATGTTCAAAGGAGCTGAGTGTGGAAGATTTAGAAAATATGAGCAATTCAATTAGAGAAACCCTGTGTCGGCTTGAGATGATCTTCCCACCAGCTTTTTTTGATATCATGATGCATTTGCCGGTTCATCTTGCTGAAGAGGCTAAACTTGGGGGGCCTGTGTGCTATAGATGGATGTATCCAATTGAGAGATATCTACGCACGCTTAAAGGCTATGTTCGAAACAAAGCCTGCTCTTAAGGTTCAATTGCCGAGGGATATATATCGGAGGAGTGCATGACATTTTGCTCTCGCTTCTTGGAGGACGTGGATACCAAGCTTAATCGTCCAGAGCGGCATGAAGGCGCAGCAGTGAATGAACCTCCATCTGGGTTAAGAATATTTGGAAAGATTGACTACACTAAGGAAGGATTTACTATTGAGTCACTTTCTAGGTATGAGATACAGCGGATTAGGCACTACATATTAACAAACTGTGATGAAGCCACTGCATGGGTCAAGTAAGCAACTAAGATGAAAATATACTTTACTTTCTGTATGCATTATTATTTTACTAAAGCCCTATTTTTTTCCTTCTCTACAGTGAGCATATGGATGAACTAAAAAAGAGTAATCCACGGAATGTTGAAAAGCGGCACAAAGATCAATTAGTAGGGTGGTTTGAGCACAAGGTGAGTGACTACATTGTTTTATAATGGAAATTAGTATCTGTTGTGAAATAATACCTTTAATGTAGAAATTTGTACTTTTGCGCAGGTAAATGAACTCTATGAAGAAGGAAAAATAAGTGGTATTCTGTTCGACCTTGCTCAAGGACCTGACCATCGGGCACGTGTTTACAACCGCTGTTTCATCAATGGTTTTCTATTTCGGATAGATTTTATAGAGAACAACCTGAGTACACAAAATAGTGGTGTTGTTGTGAAAGGCGATGACAAAGACTGCAATATTGATTGGTATGGTGTGGTGAAAAATCATATCTCAGAGAATTTCCAAATGAAAAGGAGGTCGTCTTTGTTTGATTAGTGATCTACGATGTGCCTTGCCAATAAAAATAAAGGTAGAGGATTCAAAAAGGATCAATATGGAATTATTGATATTGACACAACTCGATTTCGATATTTAGATGATCCTTATATTCTTGGGACTCAGTGAAAGCGGTGTTTTATGTGAAAGGCACAAAGAATCCAAATTGGTCCACTGTTGTAAAAATGAAACCTAGAAATCTATTCGCCATGCCCGGTCCACCAGATCGAGACAATGAGGGTGAAATTGATGTTGACTCATTGGACGTAGGGGTAGCAGACATGGATGTAGCGCACACACATGAAGATATGACAACTTGGAGTAGGTCTGACATGGAAGGGGTAAGCGGTGATGCTTCTGTGATTGAAAAGGCACATGCAGAATGCCGAGATGAGGAGCCATGTGATTTAGAATTAGAGGATAACGAAGACGATGAGACCTACATTGATGATGGCCATGTTGCTCCTGTCGAATCTATAGGACAAGAATTGGATGATGAATTCTTTGTTTAGACACGTTGTCTTAATATTTTTTTAGGTATGATACTTGGGCTTCTGTTTTTTGCTTCAGTTTAGAGCTTATGGCTAGGCAAAATGCATATCCAAACTGATTTCAAACTTTGGGCATTTTCTGCATACTTCCTACTTCATGGTCTATTTAAAATTACATTACCTGCTTTAATCTGATACTTTTTGCCTTTAGATACCTTACTGATCTCTAAAACCTGCTTGATCTAATATTTCTTGCATTTACATACTTCTTGCCTTGTAGTGGAGCTTATGCCTTTTACCATGACATCTGCAGGGACAAGTCATATGACCACCACTACTAAGACAAGGAAGTCTAGCGTCGAATGCTCCGAAGAAAAAGCTGACTCCAAGGAAGGCAAACAAATGGATGAGCTGCACTTGGCTGCTTTTGTGATCTTTTATTTCCTGACCTTTCAATTGTATCAACCTATATGGTGTTGAATTGTATGAGCCTGTATGCACTTGGAGTTGAGCCATCTGCTTTGTTGTCAAAGCCGTTTGCTTTGTTGTCAGAGAATAAGTTTTTGAAAGGCTCTATCATGTCACCTCTGGTTATCTCTCTTATGCTATTGACTTACTGTATCATAACATACTAATGTTATCGTTCTATCTGATTCTTGAATTTGTACTTCCTCAAGTATCTTGGTCATATGTTCCTCAAGTATCTTCCTCAAGTAACAAATTATGACATAAAAAAGACTTAGGACATAAGTAAAAGACTACCTACTCTTCACCGCGGACAATTTTTTGTTTAGACAACTCCAGTGAACTGTTAACTTGCTGGATTTGCTTCTGTAACAAATGCTTTTCAGAGAGAAGGGAACCAGAGGCTTGCTTCATCTTCACACTATCTGATACTAGTTGTTAGATGAGAATCAAGTTACTGATATAACTAATAAGAAAAAACAAATTGTCTGTAGTGAGAATACCATATGCTTTCACTCGTGCATACACACAACAAAAACTGCCGATAAGAAAGAACAAAAAGAACTAACCTCAATATCAGAAATATAAGCATCTCCTTTAGCTTCTTTAATTCTTATTGCCTCCTTAAGTTTTACAACATCCCTGGCAAAATAAACCATACAGGTGATGAAAATTGCATCTTGGATACAGAATATCATACTCGATAAATAATCTTATGTTCACTGGTTCACAGACATAACATGTACCGTTGCTTGTCAACAAAAGTGCACCAGGAAAATATTACGCACAATTAGCGGCATGACATCAGCACGTATTACGCACAAAACTACCCCCTCGACGAAACCCTTGCCGCCAATTAGCGACGCTTTCATTGTCCACCCTCGACCCCCTCGACGAAACGGATCTACGTGAGTTCACCTCCCCGCCGGCGCCGCCCACCTCACGCCCTCAGGCTGCCGCCACCTCACATCCTCAGGCCGCAGACGCAAGCGCCGAAGCCGTCTCACGCCCTCAGGCTGCCGCCCACCTCACGCCGCAGACGCGAGTGCCGAAGCCATCTCACGCCCTCAAGTTGTCGCCGCCTCACATCCTCGGCGCGGCCGCGCTCGCGCTTCAGGCGGCGCCGGCGCCTCGCGCCCTCGGGCGCCTTTGTTGCCACATCGCGCCCTCAGATTAATCGTGTTTTGGGTCAGTTGCTATCTGTCACTCCAATTTTGCTCCCAATTCATTATACTTTTGCTTTGTCTCTCGTCTTGCTCGATGACGACAGTAGCAATTTTGATCCCGTGAATGTTCATCCCGTGAAATTCAGATCACGACTGTGGCAATTTTCTTCCCGACAAGAGCAATTTTGATCCCGTGAATGTTGATCACGATAGTAGCAACTTTGATCCCGTGAATTTTGATCCCGTGAATGTTGATACCGTGAAATTCAGATCACAACTTCTTGCTGAAACCGGGAAGCTATGTTTTATCAGTTGCAAGACTAAACTGTGATGATTTATTGATTAGGGATAAATTTTAGCATACTCTGTTGATTACTAGTTCTCAGTCATCCTTAGTGGGTTCCTCCATTTTGATAAATACTTAAGTAGCATTTTAATTCTCATTGTATATTGCTATCAGTTATATTGTATCAAATGCATATACTTCATATTTTTAGTTAAAGTCTCATTTCCTGTACAGAATATAAACAAATGAGTACTTTTTTCCTACATATTTTTAGAACCATGTTTGATTGGTATTTGGCAACATTGCAACAACAAAGTATTTTCTTGTTGAATGCATTATATGCTTCAAATACTATTAATTGTTGCATTATTACTGCATGTTGTCTTACCTCTTTGCAGTAGCCTTGTTTTAGATACTCAGGAAGGTCTTGTGAACTGGAACATGACTATTGAGAATGGCGTTCGTGCTGCAGCGCCCCCCATTTTTGATCCACCCCCTAGAGGGTAAATTCACCCTCCAAAATGAATCCACCATCTGAAATTGTTTTGTTCTGTCATTTCTCGGTCTGACATAATTAGACTAGCATATACACATTCATATTTCAATTTAAAATATATTTTGGCAGGCTCACCGGTGAGAGTTGGACTTTACTATTTCAGTGTGAGGAGGCACCTGCAGGAGAAGAATTCCATGAAATGGATATGGATAGAGCTGATATCTCCTTTTACAACTTGATGTGCTTGAAATCAAAGTTTGGGTACTCAGGGAGAGATTACTTGTTCTATAAGAAGCGATGTGGCAGGGATGTAGAAACTCTTGAGCCGATTGATTTTGAACATGAAGCACTTACAATGGTAACAAACAACGAGGCAGAGAGGAAGGTTCGATTATTAATGGCTAAGGATCCGCCGAGGGAGATGCAGGTTAGCATTACACCAATAAAGCGCTCTAGGGAGGCACCAGTCCAGGATGAATTTGTTACATATGACAATATTGATGCATACAAATTATGGATTGAGAACCTTCAACCCGAAGAACCAGATACGGGTAATTAAGCTATGTTGCTGCACTTTTCACACTTCTAGGCATATAATGCATTGACCATACAAAGCTAACATGCTGATGAATTGCAGAATTTAAGGATGAATATAGAGAGGATACAATCAGAACATATAAGGAATGGTTGAGGCAGCAAGGCGACCTTCTAGATATTAGTAACTGGTTTTCTAACACTGAATACATGATATATTGTATTGTTCGTAATTACTTACCGATGTTTGCATTGTATGCAGCGGCGTATGTACAGGAGCATCGCAACAATCTTCCTAGCATACCTAATGGGGAAATCGATGACAGCAACCCATCAACAACTAGCCGGCCATCTCATGCTCGTCGTTTAAAGCAGAGAACTGATGGTAAAGTATAAATAAATGGTACTTGTTTATATTATTATGCTCAAATCTGCCTTGGTGAATATATTTGTTTATGTTCTTGATGCTATGTTAGCAGCTTCTGATCAAGGGTGCAAAAAAACTGGTCATGGTACACTCAAAGGTCTAGCAGCAGCCAATAAGAGAATAAAAATGGGCTCTCAAAAAATGGAAATACAATTTTCTGCGAGGCTGGGAGGTCCCATAGGAATAAACGCCCGCTCCTTTGTCGATGAAGTGGTAATGTTTACAAGAAAAAGGGCACCACTTATTGGAGTGAAAAAGTGGAAGGACATAAAGCAAATAGTAAAAAATTCTATAGCTACAGATGTCATGGTTCGTATAATGTTATTTGTTTCGGTTCCATGTATATAATTCTAGTTACTAAAAACTTTGATTTCTTTCTGTGTTTTCATTCAAAACAGAATAAATGGGACCTTCAAAACACCCCTAATGCAAAGGAAAAGATATGGGATATTGCCAAAGAGCGTTACAGGGGATGGCGGTCAACATTGAGTGCTACATACAAGGCGTATAGTACTTATGCTGAGAGAATGAAACAAAAGCCTGAAGATGTAGACATTGTTGAGTGGCACTACTTGAACTTATATTTTGGGTCTGAACAATTCAAGGTTAAACGAAATTATGCATAGCTTTTATTTTGAATACAACATACAATGCTTTCTTTCTCTATTACAGTATATAGAGTTATATTCTACGCATACTGTACTTTCTTTCTTATATTTTACACTGCTACATAAAGTGTGTCTCTAATCTTTTTTGTACTGTCACCTACTACAGAAGGTTAGCAACCAAAACTCTGGAAACCGCCAAAAACAAAAGACCAAGCATTTGATGGGTTCCAAACCATTTTCTCAAATTAGCTATGAGCATGTAAATATATGTTTGAATGCTCTTATTTTCATAAATGATGTAAGATTAATATGTCATGTCCTTGCAATTTTAGAGACACCCAGAAACAGGTGAAGAGCCAAATGATGTGCACCTCTGGATGAGCACTCACATGAAGAATGGGCAATGGTCAGACACTGCATCTAAAAAAGTTTATGTGAGTACTTCTTTGATATTGGACTCACAATGTGTTTGTAATTTTTTGCAATCCTTCGGAACTTAAATATTCAATTAACTTTTGTTCTGTCACTTAGGACGGAGCATGTGAGAAGATTTGTGAGGTAGAATTATAGCGAGACAATGGCATCCTTTCACACGAAGAGGAAAACAATATTTTCCAATCAAGCTACAAGGAACTCACATCAAGCAAAACATCTCAACTTCATGGACAGGGATACTTGGCGGCTTGTCGAACACGTCTTGAAAGGATGCAGGCTCAAATCGAACAACAAGCCCGTGTTACATTGCAGCCCAACTACAAAATCTTGAGCTCCAAGGTGAGGTTCAAAGTTAAAAGAGCAACTTGCAAATGAGGTTGCTTTGAAAGGGATAGGATAGCGAGAAGAAAGTAGGCGATGATTCAAGAGGAGCAGAATGCAAGGCATGCACTCTGGGAAGAAATGCTTTCATTGATTGCGTAACGTAGAGAAGCATCAATACAGCAGGTAAAAAATTGGAAACAATTTAGTTCAATGATGGTTTTGCACATTGTATGCGAGCTTAATTTATTTTTACATTTTTCTAATGCAGACTAACCCAACAAGCATCATCCCAACTGATGATGCAGCTACGACAGTTGTGGGCAAGAATAATCACAACACTCGAAGTTCTAATGTCAAGCGTAATCTATTCAATAACGATTCCAATGGGACACCGTGTTATATAACTACCCAGCAGCTGATGAGGCAAGTTGTTAAAAATCATGGTCGGTGAAGGGCTGAACAAGGTACGATTTGCAACTGAGTAGTTGTTTAGTTTAACTTGAGCTCATGGGCTTTGTCGAGTCCTTTCACCTGATCTGCTAGTATTTACAATATGGCAGCCTATAAAATTTCATATTGCATTTGTTTATGCTCAAAAGAATAAACCGTGCTTTTATTCAACAGGAGGATACAATTTGAGCGGAGCGTCTGGTCTCATGGCATGGTCAAGTCAAGCAAGCCTACAATGTGGAACAACCTATTCTCAAATCACTAGTCGATAGATTAGTTTGTCATCGCAATCTTAGTTGAGAAATTTAAAGTTTTCGTTCAGAGATTACTATGAAGTTATTCTATTATTTGTCTCTTTTTCATCATGTTTGTACATACTGAAAAGATTCTTACAAATGCTCTTATATATGATTTGATGGCTATAATTGATATTTCTGTTCATGCAATTTCTAATTTGAGTACATTTCTTTTGCAAAAACGGTATATAAGCAAATATTATTGCAATATCCATTGACGCCTTGTTGCGAAAAAATTAATTGCTACTGATATAGATCGTTGTTATAACTTATTGCAACGAAGTTATTTCATTGCAATACATTATATTGCCACGAAAATTATTTCGTTGCGACCTCACTTATTGCCATGGATTGGGTTTTGTTGCATCTACTGTCTAATGCAATGCCTAAACCCGTGGCAATAGAGACCTCTATTGCCACGGCAATAAAAAATATTGCCACGGTATTAAGGTCATTGCGACTACTATCTAATGCAACGCATGAGAGCGTGGCAATAGAGACTACTATTGC
Source organism: Rhipidocladum racemiflorum (assembly GCA_036346355.1). Classification (NCBI taxonomy): domain Eukaryota; kingdom Viridiplantae; phylum Streptophyta; class Magnoliopsida; order Poales; family Poaceae; genus Rhipidocladum; species Rhipidocladum racemiflorum. Next base: position 38,300,687 of record CM070577.1, on the reverse strand, counting down.
CACACAATTGAGACTATTGCCACATCAAACTATCATTGCAACTACGGAGTAATGCAACGCATATTCCCATTGCAATTAGCATTACAATTGCAACAAAACGCAAATCGTTGCCCAAACTTTGGACCACGCAACTAATAGCCACGCCTGCCAACGATTGTGTGATTGTGGCTACTGGTACATATTGCAACGAAATGAGCCCTATTGCAACGATTTCTCACCGTTGCAGAAGCCTAGAATTCTAGTAGTGAGTTGATGAGCCAGGTCGGTGAGAACTGTCATATGTGGTCATATGACTAATCCGAAGTGCTCTTTCGAAGTCCTACCCCGTAGTCCCATCCACAGGGATGGATGAGAGTGAGACCTTAAGAGTAGGCCTCTCCACCGAGATGGAAGAGAATGAAAGGGTGTGACACCGATGGGTGTGCACTCAAGTTATACCGGTATAAGCTATGAAAAATGTGCATTTGAGCATGAAGGCATATTTTATTGCATAACATGCTAATGATGAATCATGTTTATTGAGATGATTGTGATACATGGTAATGAGATTGAGTCGTGGACTCATCCAAAGATGATTAAGGTCTTAGAGGTAACAACTGGTATGTTATTGTTTTATAATGTACTTGCTGAGTCATGGACTCACCCTTGCTTTCGTCAATTGCACCTAGTTATCCGATCTAAGTTGATTCGTCCCTGAGCCGGCGAGGACCACCCTACCGTCAAGGCATAGATCGTTTCCTTTGGGAGCAATCATCGTTTGAAGATACACCTCTTGCCGATTGCGGGATCAAATCAGCTGGCACGCTCGTGAACCTTGAACCCGGCGTTCTCGCGTGTGTTGGCGGCGACCGACTCGACGCTGCGTTTTTTGACGCCAACAAGGTCACATTTAGAAACCCAATTAGAAACAAGTTACCATTGGTGATTTGGTGGTAGAGGTTGTTAAAAGAGATGTGACTCGCTTTGATTGTGTCATGTTGAGTTTAATGAAATGTGGTGGTCAGGTTGGTTGCGATAGTAGTGTGAAGTGTTTGATGTGAGGATTTGGGCGTATTAGTTTGATGGAGCCCTTTAGTGGGTGAAATCGAGGATTTCGGTTGGGGAATTGGAAGGAGAGGTGGAACCGTGAGAGGCTGCACTTAGTTGAGCTAAGTTAACTCTTTCTCGCTAAGTATTGGTTTTGGGAGTTTGATTGTCGTTTGGTTCATTTTAAGTTTTTGTGTTATTGTCTTGTGTTGCAAAGAAGTCTTTTGTCCTGTAGGGACTTTGTTTTTGGATCTTGGCGTTCGTTCGGATTCGAGGTTGAATCCTGTTAAGGGGGAGAGAATCTGACATCATGGGATGTAACATTATAGAAAGTGATATTATGGAATGGGACAATATGGAATCCGATTTTTGGTACAACTTTATAGCGTGTTTTGGGCTGTTTTCCGGGTATTTGGGCTCTTCCGGGGGAGTTTGGTCCTTGGGGGAATTGGTTTGGGCCTTGAGGGGATCTATTTGGGCCTCAGGTGGAGGTCCCCCGCTCACATGGGAGAGGAAGGGGGTAGCAAGCCTGCCCCTTGTGCGCCCCCATAACCCTAGGCGCCCCCACCTCCTCCCCTCCCACCCTCTAGCCGCCCCCTTGTGCGCCCCTCACTCTTGTGCCCCCCATTAGGGTTTCCCCACCCTAGCCGCCACCCTCCCATTTCCTAGCAGCCCCTCACCTCTCCCTCCCCGGTGTTCTTCGTTTCCTCGCTCGGTGGATCGTCGGTCCGGAGATCTCCGGCGATTCGCTGCGGTTCCGGAGGAAGGAGCGGCCGGAAGGAAGAAGGGATTTGTTGCGGTTCGATTCTCCAAGATGAGGTAAGGATTTGTGATTCTTTTTGGGGTGGTCTAGGTGCTGCTAGATGGGGGAGATTGGGGTTAAATTTAATGTATAGGTGCTGTTGTTAGAAGGACTTGGAGTGATTGCAACTCTGTCCTGCGTTCTGTCCTCGGACATATTAGGTCGTTGGTCTTCGGACGCGATTTTAGCAATTTTAGAAGCATTTTCTGATCGGCCAGCTTTTACGAAAGTTGTAGTTAATTTAATCACCTTTAATTGGACACCAAGAATGTTAAATTTCGTTCATCCTTTTAAAATTTATGGTTCCTTTACCGAGCGCTGTCCAATCTGCGACGTAATTGGGACAGTCTGTGTTCAACTATAGATTAGAGTACTTTAGATGCCGAATCAGTCTTTGCGAACACTTAGAAAAAGATCGGAAATTTCCTAAGGTTCGAGAAAATGTACTCGTTTACCTGATTTGGAGTTGTAGAACTCAAGATATGCGTATTGGAAGCCCGCTGTCCCGTTGGACAGATTCTCTGTTTTCAGGTTTTATGAGTGGATTGCGAAGTAGTTGTAGCTGATAGTTCTTGTGTTGTTTTGCGGGCATGTTTTGAGTGTATTGTACCTTTGTGCAGGTGGTGTGACCCAGGGAGTGCCTTCCACATCTCGCCACTCCGTCCCTCACGGTTGAAGGCAAGTATATTAAGATGGATTTGGGGTTTTGGGTGACCAACTAGATGTGTAGCTTTGCTATAATACTATATGATGTGCAAATTTTCCATGTGGATCATTGCATGTGATATGATGTTCATGTTTAGTTTAAGGTTATGTCGTTGTTATTTTGAGTTTCTTTTATGCAAGTTATATCATGATGTAGCATATGTGCATTCATAATGGAAGAGGCGACCCATTCTGATGCGTGCCTCTGTGTTTATACGTAGTGAACACGAAAGTCCTACCTCGTAGTCCCATCCATGATTGTATATGGGAGCAAGTCAGTAAGAGTAGGCACCCTCCACGGGATGGAAGGGAAAGAGGGTGCACACCGACAGGTGTGCACTCGGCAATACCGGTATGTGCTAAGCAAATAGACATGTGCATTGCATTGCATGAATGAGCATGTTTATGAGATGTTTATGAAGATGAGATATTGAGATGCTTATGATGATGTTTATGAGATGTAATGATGAAGTTACTGAAAACTGTTTTGTTTGTTCAATTGCAATACACTTTGCTGAGTGATGAACTCACGCTTGTTGTTTTATGATGTTTTTAGGTACCATGAATTCGGCATACGGGAACGGGAGTTAGCGGCACATCTCCACATAGTTTCATTCACCTAGAAAACTACACACTTTCGTTCGTAGTTGTAATAATTATTTTATTGCGCTAAACTTGGATCATGCTATCTTGTGTGCTTGGTTTTATTGTTCAATTCGTTTTGGTTCATGAAACATTGGAGTTTATATTCTGGGCTTGAAATGCTACTATAACTCATGCTATTCCTGTTTTAGATGTCAACTGTTATGCCATTGTGATATGCTATTATTATTCATGCTTAGAACCATGGGAAAAACAAAAGAGATGCTGCCGAAATTTCATTTAAAGCATTTGTGTACTTGCTGTAATTTGTCTTTAATTATGATATTTGGTTGTTGTTTCTACTCTGTTTGGTGACATTCTAGGCATGCTAGGTGCCGGGGTGTTACATTGGGTGCTTTAGAGCATCTCTAAGAGGGGCCCTAAATATGGTCCTAACTTGAATTATAGGGCTTTTAGGGGAAAAGATCAACTCCAGCAAGGACCCTAAATTGTTAAAATTTAGCAAATAATTTTAGGACCCCTGGGCGAGTAGCTATATTTAGTAACTATGTGATTTTGCCCTATCTAATTAGATGGTAGTTGGGTTTTAGGGTCTAATTGCTGGAGTGAACATTTCTTTGGAGGTTTAAATCTAATTAGTTGGGACCCTATATTGAAGTTTAGGATTCTTTTTTTAGGAGTCTCTCCTAGAGATGCTCTTAAAGAGGCATTGACCGGTGGGGAATACTAGGAATTTAATAATAGTTCATTTAATTTCATACTTTCTAGGAAAGGGAGAACAACTCATGCACAAAAGGGTATGGATGACAGTTAAACAGCTCAAATAACAGTACTCCCTTCGGTTTGGTAATATCTGTCGTTTTGGACATCGACACGGTCTTCAAAAAACAACTTTGACGGCTAATTTTTATTATAATATATTTATAAAACCCAATAAAATTATAATATTATAAAAGTACTTCTCGAGACAAGTCTACACATATAATTTTCATGTATCCAATTTAAATATTTAAAAATATATCGATAGTCAAAGTTTCGGAAGTTTAACCATCACTATGTCCAAAACGACAGATATTACCAAACCGGAGAGAGTAGTAAATGATAAATGTAGTACTCCCTCCGTTGTTTTTTATAAGGCGTATTAGGTTTCGTTAGGACAAGGCTTTGACCAACAATTACTCTATTAGCATATAATTTTTATGACACAAAATTGATATTAGTAGATTTGTATTCAAAAGTACTTATATATAATTATGATTTTGTATTGCATAAATATGGTATATTAATGAAGTAATCGTTGGTCAAAGTCTTGTCCTAACGAAACCTAAGGCCATTCACAATGGAGAGTTTCATTACACAGTTTCCAAGAGTGCCACATCTACTTTTGTCTAGATAACCGTGTATCTCAGGTTTCATCCTGATGAAACCCACTCACCTCCCATGAAACTCTTTCTATCTCTCTCTTCATAATTATCTTGCCATGTCACCAAACATGATGATGTGTCACATCATTTAATGAAAATGAAACTCCCACTGTGAATGGCCTAATACGTCCTCTAAATTCCAACTGAGGGAGTACCTTGTGTGCGTCCAGCGCGGACAATTTAATTGTTATCCAGCTATTAAATTGTCAAGGGTAGACATGTTGATTGGCGGCCATGTCGGCCCCCATTTTTTCAGTCCCAGACCCATGTTTTCCTCACGTAGGCCTGGCCCAATGCCAAATAACAATATTTCTGATGGAAAAGTATTTTTAAAATAATGTTTTTATTCAGAAACTATTTTAAAACTATATGTGAATAATTCTCACTAATAATTTTTAGTATTTTATCATGTGACCAATAGTATTGAGTCTAAACAGTACATATTTTTCCTATATGTATATGGACACACATAAACTATCACCACCATCAAACGTGCCTTAGACTGATATAGACTTTAAAATTTCAAGCTATCGTCGTATCTTCTTGTATGAATCTTGAGACACTTCAAAGGTTTAACAGGTATACTGGACATCCGTATACACGTGAAGTTCCTTTTTTTTATCTTTCTCTCATGAGTGTAGGATAGAACTCATGAAGTGTAGGATAGAAGACGGAGGGACGAAACGGAATTAGGCCGTCAAATCCGAGGCGGTGAGAACTGGCGGCCCGCAAGCTGTTAGTGTTACGGCCGACCACCACCACCCACGCAGGCGCCCACCGATACTCTCCATCCGCCGTAACGATTCCTTTTGCAATTGCCTCACGTACACCTGCGTAGCCGCTCCTCGATCGGCCTTAAGGCACACGTATGCGCAGCTCAGCTTGGTCGCGTCGCTCTGACAGATAAGCTGGTGCTCCGTATCCTCTTGCCAATAAAGGCCTCTGATCACATCGTGTGCTAGCTTCTTCTGTAAGTAGAAATTCGCTCGGTAACATTATAACATGGTATATTCGGCGAAATATATCGCAGTCATCGGCAAATTTCCACGCACTTTTTCGCCAATACACGAACATCCTCCGCATCTCAATCAGAGAGCCGTCTGAGTGAACAGTCACGTGGAGATACATCCAAATTTATAATGAGTATTTAAATTTATTTAAGCCTGAGTTGTTTAGGTTTAAATTTAGATTTGAATTGGATTTTCATATAAAAACAATTTGAATTGTGTCAATTCAAACGGTAGTAACGATTTTGAGCGAGACATGAATTAATCTTTAGGAAATTTGTTTGCTCTTGAATATTAACTCTATATTATTGTTGAACAATGCTATGTGAAGGATTTCTTTGTCTTTGTTTTTTGCAGCACTTCGATCCGAGGTCATGGTTAGGCGAAGGATGGCCGGGATTAGGCAAGGAGCGTCGAAGGTCCAAGTAGCTGGTGATCGCCGGATGATAACTAGAGATGAAGCGGGTGCAAATCAAAAATTCAAGAGAACCTTGTTAATACTGGCTTGAAGCTACCGGGTCAAGAAATCCATTAGATCATGGGTTTTAGTAGATATAGTAGCGGTCAAGTTAGCTAGTGGATAAAACCCGGTTATTAGTAGGTTTCAGGTTAGCCTAAAATGTAAAGTGTGTGGGATCAAATCCTAGCTCTTGAAGGTTAGTTTAGGATTGAAATAAGCCATCCAAGGGTGCAGGATGACTCATGAACACTACAAATAAGATTGTAAAATCCTTCAAAGAAAATACAAAGATCCATTCTCTCTAAATTCTGAATTTAAATTTCGCATTTACATTATGTCTTTACTTTACGTAATTTAAACTCAGTATTTACATTCTCGCATTTAAATTTATGCATGTTGGATTTGCTTCCCCTCCTTCTACTTGCTTCTAGTTCTTGTTGCCGAAGATGAGAAATTGATTGGATGAAACTTCACTTAGATCATATCCCAATCCTCTAGGCAAGTTTAGTTTGAGTTCTTTGCGAAAAACCGATCTTTTGGCTTATCCATGAAGATATTGTTATGGATCGTGTTTTGAGGTTGCCTCTCTTGTACTCTAGCTTGTTGTGACAAGTGGGAAGTCATCCAAGATCATCTTGATCATTAAAACTGATGGGTTCTAAGCATGGAAAACAAAATTTTTCCTACGAATGCAACCAAACACCAAGATCATATCTAGGAGATGCATGCAAACGGTTTCAGAAGGACTCACCCTCGTAGACCGAAAGCGGGAATAACGTTCCCGCAAACAAACGTGGTTGAAGTAGAGGTACACGCCCGACTTCAAAGTCGCGAAGATGAGCGCCACAAACGGCAGCGCCTCCGTACTTGGTCACACGTACGGAACAACGACGACCTCCAATCCCTCGATCCAATAGGCAGCGGAAGTAGAGGATCCACGGAAACTCCAACAACACTACGACTTAGTGGTGGTGGTGGAGAAACTATTTCAGCAGCCTTAAGCTTAAGCTCTTTGCTTGAAAGGTGGAACAGCAGGAAGAGGGAGAAAGGACCAACCAAACGGTTATGGAGATTAGTACATGAGAGAGGAGCTCCACCCTCCCTTTTATAGGAGTGAGTGGACTCTCCACTCTCTCTATGTGAATGGACTTTCCATTCTCTTCATGTGAATGGACTCTCCATTCTCTTCATGTGAATGGACTCTCCATTAAATAAATAAACAATTTTATTTCTGTTATTTTAATATTTGTTAATTCTTTTAATTAACAAAAATTAATACATACCCCCTTGAACTATTCCGATATCCCGAAACTATTCCGGTGCTGTCCAAACTTTTTTTCAGTGTTCCGTACCCACTCAAAAGCGTCGATGAACCTTAAGTGTGTCACCCTACGGTTCGTGAATAAAATGGATATGATCAAGACACCTCTCTGATCAATAATCATCAGCGGGATCTGGAGATCCATAATGACTCCCACTTACTCAACGATGAACTTGTGATCGTGTGAACCAAAAACAACATAACCAATTCCTTTTGTCTCGCGATATATTACTTATCCGGGATCCGATCATTGGTATCAACTATACCTAGTTCGATCCCGTTACCGATAAGTACTCTTTATTCGTTCCGTGATATGACATTCTTGTGACCTAGTCACGTGCTTGCAAGCGATGTCAATGTGATATCACCGAGAGGGCCCAGAGTATATCTCTCCGTCATCTGGATGGACAAATCCCACTCTTGATGCATGAGCGTCAACTAATACTTTCATAGTACCCAAATCCATCTTTATAGTCACCGTGTTACGGAGTGACGTTTGATGTCATCAAAGTACTCTTCCGGAGTTAGTGATTGACATCATCTCATGGTCTAAGGAAAAGAGCTATTTTGTATATGTTCAAGACAAAGAACAAACTTTAATGACTTGATCGAATTTGCTATACCAACTTGGGTGTGTGTTCATCACATCATTCTTCTAATAATGTGACCCCGTTATTAACAACATCCAATGTTCATGATCAGGAAACCTTGATCATCAGTTAATCAACGAGCTAGTTTAAAAGAGAGGCTTTACTAGGAACCTTTTTGTTTATTAAACACACATGTATCAACGTTTCCGGTTAATACAATTTTAACATGAGAAATAAACATCTATTATAAACATGGAATAAGATAATAAATAATTTATTATTGCCTCTCGGGCATATTCCCTTCAAAAACTCCACGAGCAAGTCTAGATCACAGGTTTGGATTTTTGCTTGTTCTTGGTGCGCTCCCTCTTAGAATAGTTAAAGATCGAAACTTTGACATCAATCTTCGTGATTGATAGGTGAAACAAGTTCCTGACATCCTTAAGAGGGTATCTACCAAGTTTCACAGATTTTGGATCAGCCGATCAAAAGTTATATCGATTTTTATTTCTCAGATCGTATTGATTTTTACTATTCGCCTGAGCATTGTTCGCTGAATACTGTTCATCCAGACTCAATTTGGTCAAGAGTATTGTTCACCGAACACTGTTCATCCAGCCTTAAACTTGGTCAAAATATTGTTCATCCAACCTCACTTGGTTGGAGCAAGGATTGAAATTTCGGACCGAAATCCGAAATCTCGGCCAAGATTTCAGATTTCGGACCCCTCCGAGATTCAAAATCCCAGAAAGTTCAAAAAATTCAAATTTCGAATTTCTCAGCGAGATCTCGGGAATCTCGGGCGAGATCTCGGGTGTTTTTGCCGGATTTTGATTTTTGTGCACTGTATTTGATTGTATTTAGAGTCAAGATCATCCACAAAAATTTTCTAAAATTTTTGATGTGTTTTTGACCATTTTTTGGTCGGTTCAATTTGTCGATTTGTACTGTCCGAATTTTTTAAAATTTCTCAAGATTGATCATCATCTGAAAATTTTATGGATGTGTTAGGACCATTCACAAAAAAATTCAAAATTTTCTAAAGTGGTTTGAACTATTTTTCAATATGTAATATGTTGTGTTGCCCCGATTAAGTTACATTATGGCTACTATGTATGGAATAAATATTTCTCTATAATACATAGGATGATAGGAACATATATAAAACTTTTCAAATGACTTGAAGTTCATTTGTTACATTTAAAAAATCAAAAACTGATTTTACATACGGTTTTATGACGACTTTACCACTGTTAGATTTTTAAAAAATTACTCATGCTTGATCATCATCTCAAATTTTTATGGAAACATTAGTTATGTGTTAGGACCATCCAAAAAAATTTTCAAAATTTTTTGACGTGTTTTGGACCATTTTTTGGTCGATTCAACTTAGACCGAGATCTCGGTGATTTCGGCCGAGATCTCGGATTTCCCGGTTGAAAAAAAAACCGGATTTGAAATTTGGTTTTTGTATTTCGTCCGGATTTTGTCCGAAATTTCCGAATCTCGCCGAGATTTCGGATTTCGGTGACCTTCGGAATTTTACCAAAAACGAGATTTGAATCCTTGGGTCGGAGTACTGTTTGTCCAACCTCAACTGTTCAGATTTTACAGTTTATTTGATCTATTTTCTTAGTGGTTTGAATTTTTAAGGGAGAATTTTTTTTTCCTCCTATTTACCTACCTCTAGTTGTCTTTTTGTCCTTCACTGAGGAAGATCCATGTGTCAGCGCGTGCGTGCGTGTCTGCGTTGTGCGGTAGCATAGGTGCGTGCTCGTGTGGTTGGGTTGCGCTTTTCTTCATGCTTACCGGCCGGTTTGGTGCGGGGTCCGGAGCCGGAGGTCGTTACGCGAACCGCCGTCGGTGTTAGATGAGCCGTCTCACGGGGCGACCGCGCGCGGCTGATGTCTCACCGGCCGCCCGGCGCGGCTAGCTAGCATTTCTGTTGGCTCGCACAGGTATGTGCCGACGACCCTATTGGCCGTTTGGCCCTCTGCATGCAGGCTAGCTGCGTGCATGCCTGACTGATGCTTGTGTTTAAATTTTTTCAGGACAAAGCAAGCGATCGATGCAGCTGACCCCCTAATTACTTACTTTGATAGAGCGGGTGACTACCCAACGCACGCTTGGCACCAGCACAGACATGACTCGATTCTCTTCTCTCTTTTTTTCTCCCTCTCTATTTTTTCCCCTTTTCCCTTTCCTTTAATGTTTCTTTTGTTTTGTCTCTTTTTTTTTTATGAATGCAATGTGAATTGGGGATGAAACGAGGAATGCATGCATGCGTGTTGAAAACAGCTGTGTACATCAAACTTTTATTTTGTTAAGTTCGAGTGTATAGTATTTATATGTTCTTGTCATTAATTACGCGTTCGTTTTTCCGGGTGAAGAGATCCAACCTTTTTATTTTGTTAAGATCGAGTGTATAGTATTTATATGTTCTTGTCATTAATTACGCGTTCGTTTTTCCGGGTGAAGAGATCCAACCTTTTTATTTCCATGCATGTGTAGCGTGCTGTCGTATTTGCTAGTTAAGTACAAACAACCAAAATTGTTTGCTATATATTATGAAACTGCGATGCACTTTCTTCAAATTAACCACCGGTAGAGTACTACACCGAGATGTGACAGGGAAGCTCATACTGTAGGGCACCAATGCTAAACTAACCTGACAGTTCACACGTCATATGTCTCGCAATATCTGCCACAAAAAAAGGTCCCAAGAGAGAGAACGTGTTCTCCGACTCCCAACTCCTGCGTCCTTGGGACTCATGACAAACTAACGATCAATCCTCATGTGATTTAAGCGAGATGTTCTTTGAGGTGGGTGAATGTCCGATCCATAAAAACACTTTTGAAATTCTTTATGTATCATATAATAGTTTAAAAAAAATTAGTACACAATAGAAATATTATCACAACATATCAAACATACTTTATTAATTAATTAATTACCTAAGTTTACAAAATGAGTGGCACGCAGGCCGAAGAAAATAAATCATAAGAAATAAAAGTAAAGTAGTAAAGCCCAATTAATTTACCATAGACAATTGACTCGAAAGCGGCTTAGTCCATCTGATCCTCACCATCGTCAAACTCCTCCTCTGAATCAACACAGTAAGCAAAAGTAAGTATAAAAAGTACTCCACAAGTTACATAAAAGATATAGTATTAATGTAAAATATACAAAGGAAGGTTATATGGTTAAGTTTAGCATAAAGCAGCAAGTTTTTCAATAATGTAAGTAGTTTTTTCAAGGCATAATTTAATAAAAATATTTTTTTTAACAAATTTTAGCACATAAATCCCTCGTGGAGTTACCCCAACTTTTTCCCAAACAGTGGAATCATTCCACAATGGAATCACTCCATATGATAATCACCTTTTTAATGTTATTTTTTAAAACATTAAAATCTAATCCGTGAAATGCTTGCTCGGCATGCCCATGATCGCGGGCGCAGCTGTAGGGTCTAGGATACGCCTAGAAGGGGTGAATAGGTGTTTATAAAAATTTTCTACGAATAATCGAGATACGCTCTAATCATCCTCTATGTCAACACTTAATAAAAATAATGCAGAAGCGATAAACTAAGGTCTTAACAATTAAAGTCTAAATCAACTAGGCTCACTAAGTACACTAACTATATTATGTCTCTAATCAAGAAAGCATGAATAAGCAATTCTATGCAATCAAGCAATTAATAATAATACATGAAAGTAAATGCTTGAATGTAAAAGGGACAAGAGACACAATACTTTTTTCGTGGTCTCAGAGACTTGCCGATCTCCCCTAATCCATGTTGAGGCAAGCCCAACTTACTTTGGACCGGCTCCACACTTGAGCACCCGCTTCGAATCCACTAGTGAAGTTTTTCACCCTTTCGAGTAGACTCAACTTGAATATTCACAAACTCGTCGAGGCTTCTCACAAACCTTGAGAGCTCCCATGCACGACGCTTTTATGTCGTCTAGGAGGCGGCAACCTTCAAGAGTAACAAGCCGAGTCTCCTACTTGAGCTTTACCTAGCGCAACGCATGCGCTCTGGTGACCACCTAAGTGCAACACATGCACTAGGCTCCTTCTCAAGTGCAACACACGCACAAGAGGGCTCTCAATCCACTCCTAATTGTAACACATGCAATTAGTCTCACTCTTGAGCTTAAAAACCAATTTAAGTAGTGCAACACATGCACAAGCTCCTCACACACTCAAGAGAACCAGCAACAACAAGCAAATGCCCCCAAGGGGTCCTTTTATAGCCCACATGCCAAAACTAGCTGTTGGGGGGAAAAATGCAACTTTTTCAGCCAAAACTGGCACTATCGGCCTCATAGGCCTAGTAGTGCCGCCTTTGACCCCAACGGTTGGCTAACGGCTATATTCCCAGCACTACCAGCATATAAACAGCGGTAGTGCCGGGCTTCGATTGGCACTACCTAGCTGTAGGGCAGTAGTGATCTTGGATCAAGAGGGCTATATTTTTCACCCTTTTTCAAGATTTAATAAATCATAGATATTTCTCAAAATCACAAAAACTCCAAAGTAGCCACTCAAATCTAAATTTGATTTTCTAGAAATCCCTCACATAGACTTGATCAAAAGCGTGACTACATGTTAGCAAGAGTCAACAAGATTAAATCTTGAGCCATATGATGATCAACACATGATCAAAACAATTTGCAAAACATATTTGCAAATTCTATTCACATGCTCCAAATAATTTCATTCAAACTCCAACAAATTTGCGAAAACACATTTCGCAAGTAACTCAAGATATATTTGAAAAAATGAATTAAGCAAATAAATCCCAAAGTCTATGAGATTAATCCTATTAGCCATGTGATGGTAAAAATCAAGATCAAGTCAACTTGCAAAAATCACGGTGCAAGCTCTATTCACATGCTCTTAGGATTCGAACTCAAAGACCTCCCGTCTATTCGTACAACGAATTTGCAAATAAACAATTAAACTAATTCGTACTTGAGCTCCCTTGCTATGCAACATATGCAAGGCCTAGCTCCAAGCAAACTCTAAAACAACTCAAATTGCTTGAGCATCCTCGCTTTGCAACACATGCAAAACCTAGCTCTAAGCAAAGTCCAAAACAATCTCAAATGCATGAGCTCTCCATGCAAACCACTTAAACACCAAATTGCTTGAGCTCTCTCCATTTTGCAACCCATGCAAACCTTAGCTACAAGCAATGCAACTTCGAATAAGAGATTGAACTTAAGAACCAAGCGTGAAGTTCAACAATTGCAACACATGCAAAATATGAACTCCATGCAAAAGCCAACATATGAGCTTATCCCATTTACGATACATGCAAATCAAAACCTAATACGAAAACCAACACATATGCTTTCCCTATTTGCAACACATGCAAATCAAAGCATTATGCAAAAACCGAAGCACGAGCTTCACCCATTCGCAACACATGCTAAATGGTTAGCTTCATGCAAAAACCAAATGAGAAAACATTTGAGATCGAGTAACCAACGAGATTGAGTTTACCAACACATGATGAACATCAAGTTAAAGACTCAACCCTTCTTAATAGTACGGCGCTAAAAACTAGACTCAAAGCTAGAAAATATCCTTAGCCTATCTAGTTATACCTTGTCGCAGGTGTGCAATCTCCTTTGGGGCTTTAAGATCGTCAATCTTTTCGCTTCTCCCCCGGGATCGTCGTCCAGCTCTCTTGAAGTCTTCATGATTTTCAATTATTCTTCTTCTTCAAGAACGTCACCCGGCTTCTTCTTTTCTTCTCTTCTTTGGGATCTCCTCTTGACGCCCATCAACACATGATGTCGTCCTTGTCCCGTTCTTCATCTTAAGCTTAGACTTAACCTAACTCATCACAACTCATTAAAAGTAGTCAGTCCAAGACATGGTTGTCTCAATCATCCTTGCACTCCATTAACACATAATGAATGCATTCACGACCAATTGAGCACAACCTAAATCAAATTAAATGAATTTATTGTGTCTTAAGTACAACGATGCAACACATGCTTCATTATACGTAAGAACTTTCTATTTGTCCAAAATTAATCAAGGAACACCGTCAACACATGATGAAGTGTTCCCTAATGATTAACAAGACAAATGAACTCAATTTAAATTTTTATTTAAATTGACATGAGTAGTATATACTAACTACACAAGTTTTCATATACTCATGTTAACGGTAAGTAATGATCCATAATATGTGAAATGTATGAAAATGATCATCACTCTAAGCCATCAACTATAGAATAAACCCCACAAAAACATGTGCATACATATAATTGACTTGAAACAATATGCACATATTTAATTGTGATTGTATTGGAGTTTATCCTATATTACCATCAGTATACTACAACTAGACAATTAGAGTATATATTCAAGGATATATTTCAATGTATTGATCTTTTATATATTGAGTGAAGAATATATCAATACTAATGAAACATCAAGCTAGAGTGTGAACTCCCCCTAAATACGTGCATCCATGTAATATATGGATTGGGAAACATAATGCACATTTTGTGGTTAAAGTAATGGGGAAATTCATTCATTAACTTAATACCTAAGTATGGAATGAGATGATGAATATCAATACAAGTGCATACTTTGGTTTTTCATTTTTCATTCAAATTGAGACTACAAAAGATAAACTCAATAAACATGTTAGTCTTATTAAAGATTAGGTTTGTCATTAAACAAGGATTAAACATTAATCTAAAACCAATCACTAAAACCAATGGAGCTTGAACTTAGAGCAGCTAATTGATTAGCTTTACACTCTCAGAGGTTGTACAACTTTACCCACAAGACAAGATCATCTCTTGTTTGCCAAAATATGAGACCCCGGATCAGCTATCTGAAATCTCCTATGTATTTTTGTACTAGTCCCAGATCAGTAGCTAGTACACATAGTCAACACTGATACGTCATTGCCGAACATAACGAAATTGTAACATAATCATAAAGTATTAGCCACATGGCTACTTATTACAATACTCGGTCACAAGACCGGAGACACGGCAGCGGAAACAAAACCAAAAGAAGCGGAAACCAAAAACACCACAGGCGACGACAAGACAAGCAACTAGTTCTCCAGGCGATCTTCCTCAAACTCTTCAGCGTAGAACTCACCGTCTTCAACGGTGTCCTGATAGTTCTCTGATGACAACAGTTTATGTAGCACGTGAGTACAAGATTACTCAGCAAGTCTGGGAAATTATGCACATGTGGGGCTTTCCAAGAAAGGCTTAATATGGTTCTTTTGCATAAAGCCAAATTTCATCAAACCATATTTATTAGTAGGTTTCATAAAGCATATTTTAGCAATTCTTTTTAACAATTGAATTATGTAATATTTCAGTGAAGGTTCTATCCACCATCATTAGTATAAGGGCTCTACCCGCCATAATTTAAAAGATCAAGATGTCCACACATGACTCTATCCGTCATGACATAAAAACAGGTTCCATCTACCTGGTTGGCTCAATCCGCCAAATGAACATCCGAGAGTTCTAACCACTCCCGAATCCCAAAACATCATTTAGTTTCGAAACCAAAAACAAAATCAAAATCTACCAGTATGAAAGCATTCTTTGCTTTGCCCTTGACCGTAAGCACGGCTATTCGAATAGTTTTAACTCTGCAGAGGTGTACAGCTTTACCCACAAGACATGATCAACTCTTAATGCCATGCAATTAACACACTTCCTTTGGGGTGTCGGCAGAGAGATCATGACAAGGCCTTTACAATGTATACGTCTAACCCGACTCACCCGCTGAGGTTTCACCGCTGTTAGGGTTCTATCTACCCAGTACAGAAGCCCCCTCTTGCGCCGTGTGGGGAGTACAACTTGCCTCTATCTGGCACCCACATTCCACCAACTGGCGAGTCCAAGTTAGGTTTCTACAAATTATTTAGCCAGGTCGTACCATGTTAGACATGTGGTAGTACGGTTATGCTTAGAGCGGACAGTCATAAGCATCGGTCCTTAATTGACTTGGGGCAGTACTTGCACACTGAAAACTAGTGCTCAATCCGCACCCACCTGACATTCCAATCCGCCCAAGTCCAAATCATTTTTCCTTTTTCTCTTTATTTTGGAAAAACAGTACCAATTACTCTATAATAATTTCCAAATCATACTTTGAATCATAATTTGTGTACAATCCCACCCCATGGGTCAATTTCATCAATGTTGGCCCTAAGCAACTCTATCGTACTATTCAACATGGGTCACCATATAGGATAAACATGGCATAGCAAAAATCCTAGAGTTACAATCAAGGAAAAAATCGTATTTTAGACAACTTTGAGCTCATAATTTCAAAACGATACAACTTTTTCACGTATTTACCAAATTCCCACCCATGGCCGGTTTCTGGGGACCCAACCATGCATGGCCGGTTTCTGGGAAACCATACAAAGCCTTGGCCGGTTCCTGGGGACCCAACCATGCATGGCCGGTTCCTGGGAACCCATACAAAGCCTTGGCCGGTTCCTGGGGTCCCATACAAGCAATAAAAAAATCGAAAATACATTTCTATTGAATTTTTTTGGAATTTGAAACCTAGGTGATTAGAAATGGCAAAAAAAAATGTATTTGATACAAGTTTAAACTTTAATTACAAGATGAAACAACAATTTTGCGTATTTACAAACAAACCAGTGATCTACGGTTACCTGTACTCCGGAGATGCCTGTATAGGTTCGATGCCAATCACAAAGTTGTTCATGTGCCAAGACTAAAGTATACTTTGAACAAAAACATAAAAACGAAATAGATCACCAGAAAACCCCCAAGAACTCATCAATATCCATCAGTATATCACTCACCCAACAACAGAACAATACAATGTGACTCACCGTAGAAAATATCTAAAATAGTTGTATCATATTGTAAATACGAGTGCAAACATGTGCTAAATACGATTTTTTCCCCTAAAAAATGTATCCTAAAAAAGTTATTTTTCTAGAAAACATACGGGAAAAAATCGTATTTAGGTCATATCGGGAGCCATGACGCAGTTAAAGTATACCGTAATGCCGTAATATGCTGCCGCAATACCCCTAAGTTTAATTGTCAACGTTAACTTTTAAGCCTTTTCGGCAGCCCGTAAAATATCACGTTTAAATGTAATTTTTGGCACGAATACTGCAGATGTGCTCTTTGATATATGGAGTACCATATTCTCGGAAAATATTTTATTTACACCTTTCTTTACTACAAAAATATGCTGCCGCAATACCCCTAAGTTTAATTGTCAACGTTAACTTTTAAGCCTTTTCGGCAGCCCGTAAAATATCACGTTTAAATGTAATTTTTGGCACGAATACTGCAGATTTTCTCTTCGATATATGGAGTACCATATTCTGAGAAAATATTTTATTTACACCTTAATTTGCTACAAAAATATGCTGCCGCAATACCCCTAAGTTTTATTGTCAACGTTAACTTTTAAGCCTTTTCGGCAGCCCGTAAAATATCACGTTTAAATGTAATTTTTTGCACGAACAATGCAAATGTGCTCTTTGATATATGGAGTACCATATTCTGGGAAAATATTTTATTTACACCTTGCTTTGCTACAAAAATATGCTGCCGCAATACCCCTAAGTTTTATTGTCAACGTTAACTATTTTCGGCAGCCCGTATGTTTTCTAGAAAAATAACTTTTTTAGGATACATTTTTTAGGGGAAAAAATCGTATTTAGCACATGTTTGCACTCGTATTTACAATATGATACAACTATTTTAGATATTTTCTACGGTGAGTCACATTGTATTATTCTGTTGTTGGGTGAGTGATATACTGATGGATAATGATGAGTTCTTGGGGGTTTTCTGGTGATCTATTTCGTTTTTATGTTTTTGTTCAAAGTATACTTTAGTCTTGGCACATGAACAACTTTGTGATTGACATCGAACCTGTACAGGCATCTCCGGAGTACCGGTAACCGTAGATCACTGGTTTGTTTGTAAATACGCAAAACTGTTGTTTCATCTTGTAATTAAAGTTTAAACTTGTATCAAATACATTTTTTTTGCCATTTCTAATCACCTAGGTTTCAAATTCCAAAAAAATTCAATAGAAATGTATTTTCGATTTTTTTTATTGCTTGTATGGGACCCCAGGAATCGGCCAAGGCTTTGTATGGGTTCCCAGGAACCGGCCATGCATGGTTGGGTCCCCAGGAACCGGCCAAGGCTTTGTATGGTTTCCCAGAAACCGGCCAAGCCCATGGTTGGGTCCCCAGAAACCGACCATGCATGGTTGGGTCCCCAGAAACCGGCCATGGGTGGGAATTTGGTAAATACGTGAAAAAGTTGTATCGTTTTGAAATTATGAGCTCAAAGTTGTCTAAAATACGATTTTTTCCTTACAATCAAGCATGGATATCAATATAGGATAAACATGGGTCACCATATAGGATAAACATGGCATAGCAAAAATCCTAGAGTTACAATCAAGCATGGATATCAATAACAAAGGAGGTAATCGCAAATTGGATTAACTATTCATCTATATTTGACATACGATGATAAACATAGCAATGCAAGTTTATGAAACATGTTAAAATATTTGCAAACATAGGATCAAAATGCATCAAGGGACTTGCCTTCAGTCGCAGCGAGGATGTCTAAACCTTGGAGTTCAGCGGCGGGGTCGACGGACTCGGCGGGATCCTCGGCTACGCACAAAACGGTACAACAAATAAATAACAATAAAATAAATAAAATCCAAAAATTATAAAAGTTATATTGGCAGGTAGATATTGAATTTAGATGAATTTAGGAATTTGAACGGAGTCAATCGGAGTTTGGACGGAAAAGTTATGAGCTTCCGAAGTTCGAAAATCCTAGAAAATAGAAAATCAGGGAATATTCCTCGGAATATTCTTTTTCTTGATTTTTCTGATTTTTGGATTGCTTGGAGTGTATGGCAAGTGGGCCCTCCATGTCATTCACACATGCCTTCTTCCTCATGGAGCTCCATGGCAAAGAACAGAGGAGGCCAAGCTGTGGGGGAGGGACTGGCATGAGGAGGCGCGGCCACATGGCGGCGGCAGCGGCGATCAAGCGGCGCTGGCGCGAGCGAGGGCGGGGGCGGCGGCGGTCCGGCCGGGGCGGCGGCAGGCCGGCGGCCATGCACGGTCAAGCCCAAAAAAAACAGAGAAGCCCCAATCTTCCAAAAATCCAAAATTTCCCCAAAATTTGAATGTAACTAAACTAAAATGGACAATGGATCATATAGAGAACATATAGAGGGATCTAGCATGCCAAGGAATTGAACAAGAAAGTACCGAAAATGATGAATTCGACGAAATTTGCCGGTTCGGCCGAAGCGACAAAAGCTCGAAATTCGTCGCCAAAACTCGATGAATCCTAAAATTGATTGAAGGATTAGAATCTAGACATCCATACGAACACAACGAAAAAACCGGAGCGGACATTGACCCACCGAAGAGGAAGATACGACGATGAACGCGAAGAACACTAAAACGGTGTCCCAACGCCGGTTTTCTTGATCTAGTGGACGCACGGGTTGGAGAGGCTAAAAGAGGATGACACCACCGGGAAGAGCACTCCAACACGGAGATTTGAAGGGTGGTGGTGCGCCGTTTGGAGAAGAAACGGCCGAGTAATGACCATTAAGGTAGATTTCGGTTTTGGAGCCAATGCGTCATCTCCGGCGAGATTTGGGACTAATGATGGTGAGGAACGGAAAGGTCGCGTCGCTACGGTTTCAACAGATCCGGCCGTTCGCGATTTGGAGCACGAATGCAAGAGATATGAGGGATTTAAAGAGGAGACCTCCATTGATGGAGAGATGAACTCATGCTCTGGACATTCCATCGGGAGGTAGAAGAACATGAATAGTGCTGCCACGTGGCATCTCGTGATTGGCCGAGGTTTACGCGAAAGTGACACCCTAGAGAAAAATTAGCAAAAATGGTCTAAAAATTCCAGAAAAATTCCTAGAACCATTTTGGAATATTTGGAACCCAATAAAATTAGTTTCGCTGAATTTGAATGAAATTTGGAGATTTGAATATTCTGGAGCGAATAGCGGGCATTAAACGAAAGCCGCGCGAGATAAAATACCATAGAGCCTCCAAAAATCTTGGGAAAAATTCCCAAAATGTTTTTAGAATATTTGGGACCCAATGCAATAGGTTCCATGATTTTTGGAGCATTTTTGAACTCGGGCGAGATTTCGGGTACCGGCGGGAATCTGGAATTTGATTTTCTGAACGGAGGGGAATTGAATTCCGATTTTGAAGGAATAAGGATGCCAGGTTAAATTAAACACCAAGGAAACTCCAAACTTGAATTTAATTACTTTAAATTAGATTTTTCCAGAAAACCGAAAACGAGGATGTTACACAAAATACACACTTTCTTTGGTTTGCGGTAGAGAAAACTACGACAATGCCCCTATAAAGATTCATCACATAGTCTCCATATAGTCATGCCTGCTAAGGTTTCACCGCTGGTAAGGTTAAACCATCCAGTCTAGAAGCCCCCCTTGCGTCGAGTGGCAGCCTTGCACCCACCCCACTTTCAACCTAATGGCATGACTATCAATGGCATGACTATCAATGGTATATTTTAATTGAAGGCTGTTCTGGGGTGAGAATACTAATGGATGGGATAGAGTTCCTAGCGAACCTTATTATATTGGAAACCCAGACCTTAGATGTTATTTTGGGGATGGATTGGTTATCCAAGCACAAGGCCGTATTGGATTGTGGACGAAGGACTATCTCAGTCGAGAGCCCTTGTGGAAAGAAAGTGGAATTTCAAGCTACTGCCGTCAGAGATGGACAGTTGACGGTTAACAGTACCAAGGCAATCAGCATAGAGGATGTCTCAGTAGTGAATGAGTACCCAGATGTTTTTCCTGAAGATCTACCTGGTATGCCGCCAGATAGGGACATAGAGTTTGTGATAGAGCTTGTACTGCACAAAGACCGATAGCAAAGAGACCCTATCGGATGTCCACCGAGGAATTGGTAGAGATGAAGAAACAACTTGAAGAGTTAATGGAGAAAGGATTTATCAGACCGAGTTCGTCGCCGTGGGGAGCACCAGTTTTGTTCGTCAAGAAGAAGGATGGGAGTTTCAGGATGTGAATTGACTACCGTGCACTCAATGAAGTCACCGTGAAGAATAAGTATCCGCTACCCAGGATCGATGATTTGTTTGACCAGCTGACAGGAGCCGGAGTTTTCTCCAAGATTGATCTGAGATCGGGATACCATCAGTTGAAGATCCGATCGGAGGATATTCCGAAGACCGCATTTTCGTCGAGATATGGACATTACGAGTTTACTGTTATGTCCTTTGGTCTCGACGAATCTTGTGGCATATTTCATGAATATGATGAATAAGGTGTTCATGGAATATTTGGACAAGTTTGTTGTTGTGTTCATAGATGATATTCTAATCTACTCCAAGACAGAGAGGATGAACATGCAACACTTGAGGCGAGTTTTGGAAAAGCCGAGGAACAAAGCAACTCTTCGCCAAGTTCAGTAAGTGTGATTTTTGGAAGGACAAGGTGGAATTCCTCGGACATGTAATGACCGCAGAAGGAGTCGCCGTTGATCCAAGTAAAGTAGAAGCTGTGTTACATTGGGAGCAGCCGAAGACTGTGACCCAGATCCGGAGTTTCCTTGGAATGGCAAGATACTATCGCCGTTTCATTGAAGGCTTTTCGACAATTGTGAAACCTCTTACGCAATTGCTGAAAAAGGAGAAGAAGTTTGCATAGACGCCAGAGTGCGAGAAAGGTTTTCAGGAACTGAAGAAGCGATTGACATCAGCGCCGGTGTTAGTCCTACCGGATGTTAATCAAAGCTTTGATATTTATTGTGACGCATCGCGCCAAGGACTTGGATGTGTGCTGATGCAGAATGGAAAGGTCGTCGCTTATGCATCAAGGCAGTTGAGGCCGCATGAGGAGAATTATCCGACGCATGACCTAGAGTTAGCTGCCGTAGTGCATGCCTTGAAGTTATGGCGTCACTATCTGATCGGGAACAGATGTGAAGTGTACACGGATCATAAGAGCCTTAAGTACATATTCACCCAGTCGGATCTGAATATGAGGCAAAGGAGATGGTTAGAGTTGATCAAGGACTACAATGTGGGAATCCATTACCATCCCGGGAAGGCCAACGTAGTTGCCGATGCCTTGAGTCGGAAAAGCCATACCGTGAACATGTTAATAGCCACGAATCAGGATGAGCTATGCCAGGAATTTCAGAGAATGAAGATTGAGGTGGTACCTAGTGGATTCTTGGCCGCACTGGAGGTAAAGCCTACCCTAGAAGATCAGATACAGGAAGGACAGAAAGATGATGACAAGATCCGCAGGATTAAGTCCAAAATGGGGGAAGGCAAGGCAAAGGACTTCAAGCTAGATGAGCAGGGCACGTTATGGATGAAGGATCGGATTTGTGTGCCCAACAAGAAGGAATTAAAGCAACTGATTTTGGAGGAAGCCCATGACTCCAAGTATTCAATTCATCCTGGAAGTGCCAAGATGTATCAAGACCTGAAGGAGAGATTCTGGTGGCCGAGCATGAAGCGTGAAGTTGCCGAGCATGTTGCATTGTGCGACGTATGCCAGAGAGTCAAGGCGATGCATCAGAGACCAGCAGGATTGTTGCAGCCGCTGAAGATACCTGAGTGGAAGTTCGAGGAAATCGGAATGGATTTCATTACCGGTTTGCCTAAGACTCAAGGAGGTTATGACTCCATATGGGTTATAGTGGATCGCTTGACCAAAGTAGCCCATTTTATCCCCGTAAAGACCACTTACTCGGGGGATAAGTTAGCAGAATTGTATATGATCAGGATCGTCTGTTTGCACGGAGTGCCAAAGAGGATTGTATCGGACAGAGGTACTCAGTTTACCTCAAGGTTCTGGAATAAGTTGCATGAAGCCATGGGAACCCGTTTGAACTTCAATACAGCCTATCATCCACAGACGGATGGACAGACCGAAAGAGTCAACCAGATTCTGGAAAATATGCTAAGAGCGTGTGCATTGGCTTATGCTACCTCTTGGGATAAGAGTTTGCCGTATGCCGAGTTCAGTTACAATAATAGTTACCAGGCTAGTTTACAGATGTCACCTTTTGAGGCACTGTATGGTCGACCACGCTTCGGACGCCATTAAAGCGGAATGAGACCGGCGATCGCCGTGTCTTGAGCCTGATATTCTTCAAGAAGTCAAGAGCAGATTGCCATGATTAGGGAAAGGTTGAAGATAGCCCAATCACGACAGAAGAGTTATGCTGACAATCGTCGCCGGGATTTGAGTTTTGAACCAGAAGACTTTGTATACCTCAGAGTTACGCCGCTCAGAGGAGTTAAGAGATTCCATGCCAAAGGAAAACTCGCGCCGAGATATGTTGGACCATTCAAGATTTTGAACCGCAGAGGCGAAGTTGCTTACCAGCTGGAGTTGCCGCAGTCACTAGCAGGAGTGCATGACGTGTTCCACGTGTCCCAGTTGAAGAAGTGTCTCCGAGTACCTGAGGAACAGACACCGCTAGAGTCAATTGAGTTGCAAGAAGATTTGACTTACAAGGAGCACCCCGTGAAGATTCTAGACACAATGGATCGAGAGATGAGGAATAAGTCAACCCGTTTCTGTAGAGTTCAGTGGAGCAACCATGCAGAGAGCGAAGCAACTTGGGAGCGCGAAGAGGATTTGAAGAAAGAGTTTCCAAACCTATTCTGTAGTAAGCCCTGAATCTCGGGGACGAGATTCTATTAAGGGGGGGAGGTTTGTAACACCCCAAAATTTTGCTTTTCTTAAATTCATGAGTGATTTGGCACTTTGGTGAATTTTTGGAATTTTCTGGAATTTATTTGGAATTTATTTGAATTTATTCCATTTTAAAATAATTAAAGAATTTAATTTTGCAAATAAAAATTTGTTGGAAATATTTTATTTGAGTCCCAAACGCCCTAAAATATTTTCCAGAATTTTTCTGGAATTTTTCTGAGTATTTTACTATTTTTCTTGAATTAAATGAATTACTGGAAATTATTTTAAATATTAAATCGCTGGAAAATAGAAACCGGGTCGGTTACTGTTCCTCGGATCCGAGTCGGACTTGAGTCTAACCCGAACCCGACCGAGCCACGTGACTCGACTCGACCGCGTCGGGTCATAACTCGCCCGACCGTTGGATCTAGATCCAACGGCCAGCCACCAGCCGCGTCGCGCACGCGTGAAGGCCGCCCGATCGGGGCCACGTGGACGGCCACGATTGCATCGTCTACCCGAGTCACGCTCGGATTGCGCCGCCGCGGGGCCACCGCGTCCGTTAGGGTTTCATGGAAAACCCGCACGCCGAGGCTCCATTTAAAGGGCCGACCCCGCCGCCACCTTCTCCTTGTCCCTGCGCGTTGTTTGCTCTAGACGCTGGTGCCTGAGCCGACGCCGAACCGTGCCAATTTCTCGCCGAAGTTGGCGCACCACCGCCACGGTTTTTCGCGTGTGACGCCGTCGTCGAGGCTTCTTCCGCCGCGTGGAGTGCAGATCCGGAGAGAGCACGTCGAGACGCGCTTGGGGCACCCCTTCGTTTCATCGGAGTCGCGCCGACACGCCGCAGCCGTAGTCATCTTCTTCGCTACCGGCCGGGACTCGCCACCGTGCCATTGCCGGAGCCGCGAAGCTTGTCCGTCGTCCGATCCCCATCCGACGCTCGAGGTGAGGCCACGTATTCCTTTTTGCGTAGAGACTTAGATGCATTACGAGCCGTCAGATCTAGATCTTGCGGTGTAGATTGGATCGAGTAGTACCGTTTAGGGCTATTAGTCACCGTTCGATTTAGATCCAAAGGACGAGATGGAGCCACGTAGCGCTTAACAGCAGTGCACCGGGTTAGATGTGGGAATTTAGATCTAGAATCAAGGGTTGAGACGCACCCATGTGTCTCACGCCGGGTCTATCCACGTCGCTGTTAAACCGCGACGGATGGATGCGATCCGAGCCGTCCAATTTCGAATTTAGGGTTTAGATCTACCGCAGCCAGAACCAATCCGGACGTGACACGTGGCCGGGGGCTTGTCACACCGTGCGGGCGCAGCACGCATCGACCGCGGGTCCCGTGCATGTCGCTGGATCGCGAGTCGCTGCGGCCGAGTCCACGGTGGACCGAGCCGAACCGTGGGCTGAGCCCATGGACCGGCTGACGTCAGCCAGCCAATCAGAGGCTGACGCGTGTCACTGCTGACGCAATAAATGATTTTCCGAAAAAGAAAATGATTTAATAATTCGGTTTAATATTTGATTTGAATTTCAAAACTTCAAACGCTTATAACTTTTGCGTTTCAACTCCGATTTGGACGATTCAAATTTCTAAAAATTCATAAAATTCAGATCTACTCAAATATGAATTTTATTTAATTTTTGGACTAAATTTTTTCTCTGTAAAATTATTTAATTGATTATTTAAACTTTAAATAATCATAACTTTTGCATTTTAACTCCGAATTTGACGATTCCAGTTCCTAAAAATTCATAAAATTATGTTCTCTCTATTTATGGATTTTATTTGGAGTTTTGGGATGCTTTTTTCTATTGTTTTATTCATTTATTGCTATTTGCACGCGTTACGAGTAGACGTTGAAGTGCCGGAAGGATTCGAAGGAGAAGTGTTGACCCAGGAGCCAGCTCAGGACCAAGGACAAGTACTTTTTGAAGGCAAGTTATGCTTTGACCATGTTGATCCTATTTTGAAACCTATTTTGGTTCAAATTATTGCATGCTAGTTCAAATAGAAAATGCTTTACTTAATTATGGGAAATTAGATAAATGCCTAATTGCTGTATGACACCTTGATTACTTAAATATGTGCCATGACCCCTTGTCACCCTAGTTGTGGATTATTAGTTGGACATTACTAAATTGCCAACATGGGTTTGTAGATCGTTGTAGTATACGGCTTAGACCTGCTACGTACTCATGACATGATTTTGGACAATCAAATGTTAATATTGACTTAATGATATATTAAACCTGTTTTGGAAAGGTATCATGTGATGTTGATGGCACGTGGTGCATGGTAATCAACTGGGGTTTGATAAATAGTTTTCGACCGGGGCATGTGGCAAGAATGATCGGGTGGGCCAGTTGTGGCACCGGGAATGTTGTTTTGGTTCTTCGGGTAGTCTTGCCCTGGTCACCCTAAGGACTTAACCTTGCAAGCCTTTGAACTGGGTCAAACGTGCAACCACATGTCTGTAATGGGACGGACCTAGTTGAATAAGTTGCTAATAACGTACCTGTGGGACCTCAGGAGGTCAACTACACCCTTTGTGTAAGTTGTACGGGGAGCGTCTGGCCGAGGCCAGTACCCATCTAACAGTTGGTTGGCCTAAACTTCGCCTTAGCTAAGGGAAGGGTTAGTGTGCAACAACCGGGGAGGACCACTTGTATTGTTAGAAGTTTCCGAAAGACTTTGTTACGGGAACTCGCCTTTGTGGTGTTTGACTGTATCTTGTGGGTAAAGTGCATAACCTCTGCAGAGTATAAAATCTATTCGAATAGCGGTGTCCGCGGTATTGGACATCGCTCGGGAATTACAGTCAAGGGTTAGACTTTCTCAAAAGTAACTTGGACTGGAAAGGTTGGGTTGGATTAATAATGATGTTGGTAGAAATGTGGATTAGGTGGGAAAGATGTTTACTAAACCTTTGAAAAGTTATTTATGCTTTACTTGTTACTACTGCTTTCGAATCTACTTATGATACTTGCTAAATACTCTTACTGCAAAAATACCTTGAGCCACTCCTTTGTATTAAGCCATGCATGTAGTGTATTAGCTGCATTCTGTGCATGACTTGCTGAGTACCAAGTACTCACCCTTGCCACAATACAACACCAGTTGAAGAGGAGATTACACCAGCTTTGGAGGAGGAGCTCCAAGAGGAACCGTCTACTTAGGGAGCGAGCCGGTCGCTTGCATGTGGTATACTGGATGGCGCCACGAAGTTATCTTATTTTCCGCTGCTATTATTTCTCTCTTAATAAGTTTCGCCCTGCGTGGCGTATATTTGTAACTTGACCATAAGGTCGAGCAACCAGTTTGACTACTTAATTAAAATACTTTATTAGTATCAAGTGGTATGATTGTGATATTTACCGATGTTAAGACTGTGTGCACTAGCGCGTTCCTGGACTAGTGCTGAATACACAGAGGGTCCGGATTTGCAAATTCGGGTCCCGACAACTTGCAAAAGAAAAGAACGCAATTTTTACTTGCTTTTTGGGGAAATTAATGCCATGAATGGCAAGAGGAGGTCAATGGGACTCCGAATATAATTTTTCCGAGATTTTTGGTGCACGAATCATGGAGGTATTAAAGTTTTTGTTTCGGCATCAATAGAGGTGAGATTGAGAGGAAGCTCTCCTATGTAACGGCTAGAGGAAAAAGAAGCAACTATTGACACGACATGTTTTGGGTAAAATAGTAAAAAGACTCTAAAAATTTTGAAAAAATGTTTTAAAATACTATCGAATATTTGGAACCTAATAAAATTTGTTTCAGAATTTTTAATTTTTTTATTTTCTGTAAAAATTCTGTTAATAGATTGAATAATTGCAAAAAGACTTTATAAAATCTATAAAAATCAGGAAAATTATAAGAAAATTCTAAATAATAATTAAACCAAAAATATGCAAATTTTTAGGGTGTTACAGTGAAGTGTAAAAAAAAGATAAAGCAACTAACTACCGTAGTAGTAAATAACTATAGAACAATGTAGGATTCACCCGATTCTCCTTTAAAAAAATGAATCCTATAATAATCCCAGATAAAATCCCACTTTCTTTTCGAAGCCAAAACCCTATAATTATACCGCCATCCACTCGTATGTCATGCCTGCTTCTATGTCCTAGCCCTTTTCTCCTCTACAGTTTCCGTTTGAAGCGTCCACGACTAGTCTATTGATAAATTGCAAAAAGCAAAAGCCAATTCTCTTTTGCCCACTACCTGCCACTACCGGTTGAAACCGTGACGCATATACATGGAAAAAGTCACTCACCGTGGACACGACCTTAATTTAAAAACATATACTCCCTCCAGTTTGATAATAGATGTCGTTTTGGACATCGACACGGTCTTCAAAACACAACTTTGACCGTTAATTTTTATTATAATATATTTATAAAACCTAATAAAATTATAATGTTATGGAAGTACTTCTCGAGACAAGTCTACACATATAATTTTCATATATCCAATTTAAATATTTAAAAATATATCAATAGTCAAAGTTTTAGACGTTTGACCATCACTATGTCCAAAACGACATCTATTACCAAACTGGAGGGAGTACAATATTAGTATCAACAACTATTATTTATAGTATACTCTATTTATAAAATGACAGAATAGAACCAGGTAGGCACGCTAATCTTCCACCACGACATATCTCACGCATACGGCATGGAGGTGAAAAACCGAAAACGGCAAAACCACGCTGTCACTTGGCGGGCAACAGCCCCGTTTCACACAGTATGCTGCACAAGCATGACGCACTGATCACACACCAAAGTTCAGCTTGTAACAACGCTTCCCAGCAGAGTAGGGGTACAATTAGATCAGATAGAAGTCGACCGACTTGATTTGTTCGGATCGATTTTAGATAGTCGTGTTGGATAATTATCGGATTCGTCATTGATTTCAGATGGTTGGTTTCGGATTCGATATTGGATTCAGGATATCACTATCCGTTGGATCGTAATATTTCGATTATATTCTCGAATAACTCTATTCGGATATTTACGGCATATATTCTAGCAGCTTTAATTTGGCCCAATCAAATAGCCCAAGTTAGGCCCTCCCTCCATGAATCTACACTCTTGCAGTTGTCCCATCCGCCATCCCGCTAGCTGGTGCCAACTACCAACAGAGCTTGACATGCAGGAATATGTTTCCACTTGCCTACTCGAATACTTTGTATTCTGTTGCGAAATAAAAAGGAATGTTTAATGACTTGTTAAATTGCAATAATCCTATTGCATATTGAAATCATACGGTTTATTAATCATTACTATATGTGTTCTATATACAGTATCTATTTTGTGTGATATCCGACAAAACAAATTCAACACTGTATCGATTTTACTCATTTTTTTATTCAAATTCGTGATAATATTATCCTCACCCTATTCGTATCCATTTCTAAATCTAATAAAAAAATGAACTATAATGAAATGAACGATAAATCCGAACTAATTGTACCCTACCACGGAGCATCGCGTGACCGTCCGGCCGGGCGTGGCAAAGTGTCACATCGCACACGCATGAGTGACAAGACGTGCGCTGCGGGTGTCTGGAGCCAGCCGGCCATGCATCCCGGCGGTTCGCGGCTCATGCTACACATCCCACGTACGTTCCATGCGCTCTCCCAAGAAAAACCCACCGAAAACGGCAGCCCCGCGCGCCCGAAACTGTAAAGTGCGGCCGCCCACCTAACACGAACAAACGCAAGCGCCGCGCCCCACGTCCGTCCGCACCGCACGGCAGCCTTTATATGCAACCACCGCGGCAGCAGCCGCAGCCGCGACACACCGACGCACGCGCGTGCGAGAGAGAAGACATGGTGGCTCCGAGCGGCGGCGGAGGGATGGAGGGCGCGGCGGCGATGGGGAGGATCAAGGGATCGTGGAGCCCGGAGGAGGACGAGCTGCTGCGGAGGGCGGTGGCGCGACACGGGCCGAGGAACTGGAGCGTGATCAGCGGGGAGATCCCGGGGCGATCGGGCAAGTCGTGCCGGCTGCGATGGTGCAACCAGCTCAGCCCCGGGGTGCACCGCCGCGCCTTCACCCCCGATGAGGACGTGATCATCGTCGACGCGCACAGCAAGTACGGCAACAAGTGGGCCACCATAGCGCGCCTCCTCGACGGCCGCACCGACAACTCCGTCAAGAACCACTGGAACTCCACGCTCCGGCGCAACCGCAGGGCGGCCGCCGCCGCCGCCGCCTCGGCCAACGCCGTGAGCTCCTTCCCCGCGGCGCCTGCGGCGTCTGCCTCGTTCAAATCTCCGGATCTCACGGAGAGCGACGAGGGCGAAGACGACGACGAGGCCAGCGACCACTCGGTGGCGGTGCCGCCGCCGCCGCCCGCGAAGCGGCAATGCGTGGCCGTCGGCGGCGGCCCTCTCGCGGCTAATCAGGAGAACCGGGCGCCGCCTCCCGACCCGCCCACGTCACTGTCCCTCAGCCTACCTGGAACTGGCGCCGAAGCCGCCGCCACCACGGTAGCCCCGGTGCCGCAGACCGCGGCTGTGGCGAGCGAGAAGGCGAAGCTGGAGCAGGACCCTTGGCTGAAGGCGGTGATGCGGCAGATGATCACCGAGGAGGTGCAGCGGCAGGTGGGCATGGTGTACTCGCTCGTGGCTTCGGCGGCGGCGGCGGCCCAGAGCAACGCCGGCGTGGGCAAGGGACCGGACGGCCAGGATTGATCGAGCGTACTCTGCATGCCCAGAACGAACGGACGGACAGTTGGATAGATGGAAGCGACATTAGTTGCATTGCAAGTTTTACTCAACCTCTTTGTTGTTTGTCCATCCCTCCCTAGAATCTAGCTAGCTTGATTTACTTTAGAAGTTAATTACAAACTAAAAAACCATCCGGATAGATTACAGCTTATATTTTCTTGTGAATTTGTTTGGCCGGTTTGATCGATGGATGATGCATCGATCTTGGGGGTGAATTATGGAGTAGCAGTGAGAAGTTTGTTTTTTTTTTTGTTCCGTTGGGCCGTCCAGGTGTAGTTGGGATATCAATGTATGTGTTGAGAACCGAACCCAGTCGAGTGGTATTTGGTTGGGTGGGCGTTACCCAACCGAACGAAACCGACGCACGCACGCACGCACGTACCGCCGTACGCGGTAGCAGCGCACAGCACACTCGTCTTTGTGGTGTTTCACGTCGGTTTCCACCCGCTTCAGTCGCCGTACCTTTTCTTTCCTGTTTCTTTGCAGGTTGAGATTTTTTTTTCTCTTTCCTTGTAACGGTTTTCCCCATCATTTGCGTTACACGTTGCTAAGAGCTTAGCGATGGGGTGTTACGTTTGATGGGTGGATTGCGTTCTCATTACCTCGTTGGGTCTATTTAATTGCACAGTCCATATTTAACAATACACATTAATAAAGCATACGATTTTGTAGTATTAGACAGCATCATTCGGAGAATGCATTGTGTTAATATGTGAATTTTCACCTTTAAACATGCCAATTTTCACCTTTATCACAATCATCACATTAACAACCATTCATCATTACCAACACTATGCAATGCAAATATGCTTGCATGCTCATATGCACCTTTCATAGCTTATACTGGTATAATTGAGTGCACATCCGTCGGCGTGCACCCTCTCATTCCCTTCCATCCCGTGGAGGGGGCCTACCTAAATAGGGCTTACTCAAGAGCACTTAGGTCAAGTCATATACCTTTCTCACCGACCTGGCATATGCACTAAGATTAGGCATATGACTCACTTACCGACCTGGCTAATAATGCACTATCCATGATATGAATGCAAGTGATGCAACATATTCCAAAAAGAACCATTCGCCATGAACCAACATCACCAAATTATCCTTCTCAACATGCATTCACCACAACAATTTAAAGATCTCCAACATAACAATAATCAATAAATCAACGATGTAATATTAATCAACGTAAACGACAATCCTTCATAACCAAATTATCATTCT
The DNA here is from genome assembly GCA_036346355.1 of Rhipidocladum racemiflorum. NCBI lineage: Eukaryota > Viridiplantae > Streptophyta > Magnoliopsida > Poales > Poaceae > Rhipidocladum > Rhipidocladum racemiflorum. The sequence continues at coordinate 38,268,974 of CM070577.1, read as the reverse complement.
ACCATACACTTGCCTCTAACCGTGAGGAGTGGAGTGGCGCAAGGACGAGGCCACTCCCGAAGACACCTCCTGAAATAAAATTTCATACATTTCAATATCATACCATCACAACATTTCAACGTCGCACCTATGTTCAACCCAAACTTTGCTTTCTCGCATAAAGAACCAAAATCTATTCCGCGTTGTCCTGATAACAGAAAGGCTACAAATTCTAGCTCAAAAACCCAAACAATGGAAGCATGAACTATAGGTGGGCTACCAAAGCTTGCTCTCAAGTTTCAACTTGCTCAACATGCCCCAAAACCTCATCTAGCAAAACCAACCCTAGCCCAGAGTTTTCAGCATGCGGCCATCCAGGATAGCTTGCTTCAAATTACCATAACTTCTAGCATATAACTTCAAATTCAACAAACAAAGGTATTTTTGGAATCTACATGAAATTTCCTAGCTATCTCTAGTTATAGGAATAATTTAATTTGGCCTCTAAATAATCCTAAACAACACAAATCTAAAACCACTACTAATCAACAGCAACTTTGGACAGCATTCATAAAAACAATCATATCTCTTAAACGATTGATCCAAAAATTGTGTTCTTGAGCTCTAATTAAACATAAGACAAAGCTCTACAACTTTCGCAACAACCAAATTCTCTGGAACTGACCAAAAGGACCCCAAATCTCGATCTAAAGATCAATTCAGTAATTGCCCAACTCTGAACTTTCAGCAGAGATACACTTCTGAACAGCTAACTTCACATAGCACAAATAATGGTATACAACACCAAAATTAAGCAAATAAAGACATTTTCAGCATCTACACGAAATTTCCACTACTACAGAAATGCTTATATTAGACTCACCATCACAGACGGTTTTAAAAAACTATCTGTAATATAGAACATCACAGACGATTCTATAAACCAACCGTCAGTGAAACTATCACAGACCATTCCTTGTCTGCCATCACAGACGGTTTGAATACAAAACCGTCTGTGAATTTATCACAAACGGTTTTATGAAATAACCGTCTGTGATATACTTAACTATCACAGACGGTTTAGTGTATATAACCGTCTGTAATACATCACCGACGGTTTGTACACATCACCGTCTGTAATCTTCCCTATATCACATACGGTTATTTTATAGAACCGTCTGCGATAAAGTTTGCCTATATATAGGCCCGAGCGCAAGTTCGAGTTTGTGGTCCCTGGCTGGGATGAAATGCTAAGACCGTTATATCACCGACGGGTTGGCAATAGAACCGTCTATAAGCTTACATAATAGGTGATTCTTGTGATCTAATTAAGGTTAGTAATGGATAATTGCATTATATATATTAATTCAGATCTAAGGTTAGTAATGGATATAAAATTGCCTTATATATATTAATTCAATATCTAGCTTGGTTATGTAAGAAATTTAAGATTGTTTAGATCTAGCTTGTAGATCCATGTTTTGGTGGTGATCTAAGCTAGCTAGTAATTGGATGTTATAATTGCAATATTATTTTCAAGCTTTAACTTGTTAAGGAAATTGTACTTAATCAGTTCAAAAGAGGGTTCTAATTGGATCGAATATTACATGTGTAGCATAGATGGATCGAAGCTGGATGTACGCTGAGGACCGTACGAGTGTGGAGTATATTAATGGCGTCTCCACTTTTAGAAGAGCTGCAGAGGAGGACATGTTTAATAAGGGAGTGCAGTATATGCCTTGTCCATGCATCGATTGCGAGAATATGATGATGTTTCGAAACTCAGCGCAGATCGAAGCACACTTGATTATGCGAGGTTTCAAAAAGGGGTATACATGTTGGACCAGTCACAGCGAAGAGCAGAATATACAAGAAGCAGGTGGTACTGTTAACATCTTCGACGAAGTCAACGATATGCCGAATGATCACATTGATTCTGCTTCCGACAAGGATATGTTGCATGATGACAATCTGGACCAGATGCTGCGCGACGCAGAAGGGAACCGTGATGAAAGGGAATATGAAAAATTCGTGGGTTTGATGGAGGACTCGAAGAAACCTTTGTTTGCTGGTTGCAAGGTGAAATACACAAGGTTGTCGTCCGTGCTTGAACTGCTGAAATTGAAGGCAAGCAATGGTTGGTCAGACAAGAGTTTCACAGCGCTGTTACGTCTATTGGCAGACATGCTTCCAGAGGGAAATGAGTTGCCGACAACAACCTACAAAGCCAAGAAGGTTCTTTGTCCCTTGGGAATGGAGGTAGAAAGAATACATGCATGTCCGAACGATTGTATCCTATACCGCAAAGAGTATGCAAACTTGCATGTATGTCCGGTGTGCAACGCATCCCGGTACAAGCGTAAGAGTCATTCAGATGAGGAGGTGAAGAAAGGAAGTCCTGCTAAGATGGCATGGTATCTGCCTCTAATTCCCCGATTGAAGCGTTTGTTCGCTAACCCAAAGGAGGCAAAACTGATGTGTTGGCATTCCGAGAAGCGTAAGAACGATGGAATGCTAAGAAACCCTGCTGACTCCACCCAGTGGAGAAACATCGATAGGAGGTATGAAGAATTCGCTGCGGAGATGAGGAATATAAGGTTTGGACTGAGTACAGATGGAATGAATCCTTTCGGTAACATGAGCAGCCGGCATAGCACTTGGCCCGTGAATCTCTGTATCTACAACCTTCCTCCTTGGTTGTGTATGAAGCGAAAGTACATTTTATTGTCTGTGCTTATCCAAGGACCGAAACAACCTGGGAACGATATTGATGTGTACCTAGCTCCATTGGTGGAAGATCTAAAAACATTGTGGGTTCCTGGGGTACAGGTTTGGGATGCATACAAACGAGAGAACTTCACTTTACACTGCTTGTTGTTCTGCACCATAAATGATTACCCTGCACTTGCTAACCTGTCGGGCCAGAGTACAAAAGGTGCCAAGGCTTGCACTCACTGCCTAGACGATACTGAGAGTGTGTGGCTGAATCACTCGCGTAAAACCGTGTACATGCGTCACCGTAGGTTCCTTGGGAGGAAACACCCATACCGCAAGATGAAGAAACTATTCGACGGGATGAACGAAAACGGTTCAGCTCTAAGGCCTTTTAGCGGGAGAGATGTTCATGACTTTGTAAAGGATTTGGATGTTACGTATGGAAAGGGACGTAAAGCAAGGTCGACCCGTGAGAAGAGCTTGTGAAAGAAGAGATCAATCTTTTGGGACCTACCTTACTGGGAGCACCTAGAAGTTCGCCACTGCATCGATGTCATGCACGTGCAGAAGAATGTCTGTGATAGCCTGATTGGTCTCCTACTAAACATTAAGGGCAAAACAAAGGATGGTATCAACGCACGACTTGACTTAGTCGATATGGGCATAAGACCTGAGTTAGCACCAAAAGAGACCGTTAAAGGTGGTACGTATTGCGAACCAGCTTGTTACACTCTGTCAAAGGCCGAAAGAACTGAACTGTGCCAGTGCTTGCATGGTGTGAAAGTTCCGTCCGGCTACTCGTCCAACATGAAGAGACTTGTTTCAATGCAAGATTTAAAATTAATTGGCATGAAGTCTCATGATTGTCATGTGTTGATGACACAAATGCTCCCTATTGCAATTAGAAGTATTTTGCTAGTCAAGGTCCGAGATTCAATCACGAGGCTGTGTTATTTATTTAACACAATCGCCGTAAGGTCATCGATCCCGAAGGACTAGATGCTCTACAGGCTGAGGTGGTGATGACTCTATGTAATCTTGAGATGTATTTCCCTCCGTCATTTTTCGATATCATGGTCCATCTCATTGTTCACCTTGTGATAGAGATAAAGATGTGCGGGCCTGTGTTCCTACGTAGCATGTACCCGTTCGAGAGGTACATGGGAATTCTTAAGTCTTACGTACGAAATCGATCTCGTCCGGAGGGTAGCATTGTCGAAGGTTATGCAACCGAAGAGGTCGTCGAGTTCTGCGTCGATTACATGGCTCAGGCCCAACCAATTGGTGTGCCTCGATCTCGCCATGAGGAGGCTCCAGGTATCGGGACCATCGGAAGGAAAGCAATCACGCTGATCGATTCGCGTGTGCTCAAGGCCATTTCACGGTTCTACAACACATGGCTGTAGTGTCCCCGTATATCGTCGAGCACAAGCAATGGCTAAGGCAAGAGAATCCAGCACGACAGGAGTCTTGGATCACAAGACAACATAACCTTCAGTTCAACAATTGGTTCAAAGAGCGACCCATCACTAGGAGCTCGTCATATAACACCCTGAAATGGCTGGCAAAAGGCCCAGCTTTTACAGTTGTCACATGGAAAGGATACGACTTAAATGGATACACATTTTACACGATAGATCAGGATTTGAAGAGCACAAATCAGAACAGCGGGGGTCCGCATAGATGCGTTCAATACCACTGGGTCAACAAGGAGCTCCTACTATGGGTTCATAGAGGAGATTTGGGAGCTTCTTTTCAAGATCCCACTATTTCGGTGTCGTTGGGTCCACCTCCAGCACGTGAAGGTTGACAAGTACGGCATCACTACTGTGGACCTCGAACGTGTCGGATACCAAGATGAACCATTCGTGCTCGCAAACCAAGTTGTTCAAGTCTTCTATGTTACCGACCCGTCCAACAAGAAGCGCCACGTAGTTGTTCAGGGAAAAAGGAGGATTGTCGGAGTTGAGAATGTAGTAGATGAGGAAGAGTACAATCAATTTGATGATTTGCCTCCTATCGGAAATGCCAGCATGGTCCAAGAAGAACAAACTGAGGAAGTCAGCTACACACGCGTCGATCATCGTGAAGGGATAATTTTCACTGTATAATTACAATGTTAACTTGTAAGCAAGTGCATGCATGTATGCATAATAAAGTAATATTTCTGTACTTCTGTGATATTTATCTGTAATATTTTGTGTGTTTTGGAAAAATAATATTCTGCAATGTATATAATAAGAACTAAAAGTAATTTTTTGTGTCCTTTAAAGACGGTTCTTTATGAGCACCGTCTGTGATATCTATTGCACAGACGGTTCGTACACACAACCGTCTTGAATATTTATCTATTACAGACGGTTATATTGAAGGACCGTCTGTGGTAGTTACTATTACAGACGGTTATTAAATAGAACCGTCTGTAATAGATAAACATTAAAGACGGTTGTGTTTTAGAACCGTCTGTGAAATATATATCACAGACGGTTGTTTTTTTAAAACCGTCTGTGATAGGTGCCTCTATATAACTTCTACACTGAAAACGTTTCGATCGACTGAAAACCCTACGCACACTTCAAACCCTAACCGCACTGATGGAGACTGCCGCCGCCTCCCCGAGCCCCGCCGCCGCCTCCCCGAGCCACGCCAGCGCCTCCCCAAGCCCCGCCGCGGCGTTGGCGCCTCCTCCCCCGGTGAACGCGCCTCCTCCTCCCCCGACTACTGCGTCTCCTCCTCCCCCAGCAACGTCTCCTCCTCCATCACAAGGTTGGTCTCCTCCTCCCCGGTGGTAGAACAATAGATTTGTGGATGTGTGTGCTAAGGTTGAAACTGTGAAATCAAAGGAAACATTGCATAAGAAGGGCACCTAAAAGAGAAGATGGTGGCCTTTTGGATGGTTTGTAAAGCAAACTGAGAATGAACTCCGTTCCTATATTATTCATTGCCTCTGTTTTGTATATTGTAGGTGCTACTAACAATTGAATAATATTCATTGCCTCCGTTCCTATATTATTCTCTGCATATATTTTATGGCCTCTCTCTATATTTTTTTTATTTGTATGTTTTGCAAGTCTTTCTGTACCATTTCTCCTTCCATGTCTTCTCTATAAATTGTATAAATTAGTTAGAATGAAAATAGTGCAAGCTCTGCAGAGGTCTAGATTCCGAATTTTAACAGGAGTTAATACATACAAATATAACATATTGTGAATTAGTATATTGTGAACTGTCATTCTAGTGTTGTTCTTTAAAATATCATCAACAAAGATCATAAATAACAACCAAAGCCAATCCATACACTCTAATAATAATCTGGTTCTTAGATTGCTCCCAAATGCGATTGCTTAACAGCAGAATAAAGTATTCATATGAGAATAGTAGCTAATCGGAAATAGTAGCTGTCAACAGTTCATAGCAATGCTAGTACACATCCCATTTAACTACAACCACAAAATAACCTTCATTCTAACCTACCACACAAATACAATATCAAGGCTTTACGCAACACAAACAACTTTAGAGAATTGAGCGCATATCAACAGGTCTGTATGTCAAGGCTTTACACGACTAAATTGCAGACAAATCAATTGGAGAACTAGTGATAGTAGATGGCTACTACTATGAACAGATTTTTAACACAAAAACCAAACATCTCAATTATTTATATTGGATAATATAAATAAATTCCATTGGAAGGAATACTTCTAAGCTGAAACTATTCCATTGGAAGGAGGCATACAGTCTAGAATACTTCCAAACTGAAACTATTCCAAGCTGAAACTATTCATTAGCATTAGAAGGAATACTTCCAAGCTGCAGCATTAGAAGGAATACTTCTAAGCTGAAACTATTCCAATATGAAACTATTCATTAGCATTAGAAGGAATACTTCCACTAGGAACAAGAAAATTTGAATGCTATTTGTTTCTTTTATATCACAGTTATCTATGGTTATTCAATTCTTATATTATTTACTCTGTATTCATGGAAATTTTCCTTGTTTCCTTTTTGTGTGTGTGTGGATTCTATTCATTCTCATTATGCAAGTACTCTAGTATATGTTAGTGTCGTAATCCACTTGGCCTGATGTTTGCAGAGTAGTAAGATCAGAAACATATTCAGTTTCGCTTTAAAACATAAGAAGCCACCGCTTATAGAGATTTTACACCGAGGTAAGCTTACTGGAGAGAGAGAGAGAGAGAGAGAGCGCACTGAGCAGCAGAGTGCCAGTAAGCTAAGCGAAATGGGAAAAAATTGCACGAGTATAAACTCATCTTTGCTGCCTCGGTACTCGGAATCCATGTAGTGCAGTGCAGGCTTTACTGTTGACGCGATCGAATAGATGGACAGATCAGAAATTAGACAGGAGAGATAGCTCTTGACTCTTGTTCCTGGTAAGTGCGTGAAAATGACACGGGCAATCCAAGGAGGACCTCCTGAGCGGATGGCGGCTTGAAAAGTCCTCCAAAGCATCACGTCGGCTGTAGCGCCACCGATGCATCGACATTTATCTTGCCGTAAGTTCCAAAAAAAATGACGCTAGGCAGTCAAAATTAACACAGAATCGTAGTTTTCTGCTCATCATAATATTCCCCGTATCCTACGGTATAAATAGTATCATTGGGTTTTCTGCTCATTCACCTAAAAACAACAATTGTAGCAAGTTGAGTACAAAAATGTACTCACAAGACTTTTGCAAAACATATAATATATGTAGGTTGTATTAATAGAAAGGCTACTGCGGTTATTTTGCATAAAATTGACTTGAATTGTAAATACTGAATAGTAGATTAAAAGTGGAATTTAGTAAAAGCAATTTAACAGATATAAAATAACAAGTATGCAAGCATAAATATAACAACTCACAGTCCTCCATGACGTGAGCAACAAGTTTTCCATTTTCTACCAACACATGGCATAAAACCAATCTTTGCTTACACATGACACAACAGTTGAAAACAATCTTGCCAACACATAGCAAAGTATTGAATAATCTGTAGGGTAAACTTTTCAATACCAAAATTTCCAATTACAAACCATTTTATGAAAAATATGAAAACATCTAGCTAGTGCTAGTGCACCAAGACTTTCATAACTGTGGAAACGGCTTTTGAAAAAGATTTTCACTCTGCAGCTTTACCCACAAGATATGTCCTCTCTTTGCATGGCCTTTTAAAACACTTCCTTTGGTGTGCCGCAGAGAGTCCATAACATAACTATTACATTACCTAGCCCTAACTTTGCATCAGCTTGGTGACGACAAACCCTTACTAATTGCGGCAGAAGATATTTGTACAATCACTATATGATAGTAGTAATCAATGATACGACTACTGAACACCCATTACTACCGAATGGGATGGCACAACAAGTCAACAAACCATAAATCAGGCATTTGGTGAATTAGTTTGGGTTGGGTTTATGTGTTATTTTCTTATGTCCATTTGGTGAATTTTCAAATTAATTGCAACCTCTGTACGTTTGGTGAATAACATTATTTCATTATTTTCATTCACCTTAGGCCCAATCGATGAGCCGAGTCAAGTCAAACCAACTCGCGCTTCCAAGAAAAGCAAACAAAGGCCAACAGGCCGATATAGCATCACGGCGATCGATCCGAAGATGGGTCCCCTACCGAAGTAAAAGGTAGTGAATGCATTACGAATAATGTGCGGATAGTTGCACGTGAACGGGTCCCCATCACATGTACATCCCGAAGTCGATCGACGAGGGCCGCAACGACCGCTACGTAAATCCTTTCCTCCTTCGATCTCCCAGAAGAACTCGAGGACCCTGTGCGACGGTATGCACTGCTAGTGGCAGGAAAGGCGTGGAAGACCTTTAAGAGCACACTTGTCAAGGAATACGTCAATAAGGATAGGACTCCCTACTCTAAGTACGGGTTCATTAGTGAGGATTCATGGAGACGTTTTGTTCAGTTGAAGACGACAGATCAATTCTTGATTGAAAGCGAAGCACACAAGGCCCTGCAGGCAAGGAACACCCACCCCCACAAACTCGGCACCGCTGGCTACGCAGGGAAGAGGATGCAATGGGACAGGGAGGACGAGGGGGACTCCGCGCCATTTGCATCGATTGTCGACTGCGCCGTAGATAGCTAAGAGCGAGGTCATGTGCCACACCATCTGGCACCATCTCCTTTACAAACCCTGCGGACTAGGAAGTCTGCCAATGTTTGGTAAGATATCGAACCACCATTTTGGTACGTATTTAGTTCCTAACTTCATAAGTCAAATAACTTGCTGCAATCTTGCAGGCAGAGTTGAGTGCACAATCTTCCGGTGGATCTTTTGTCCCAAACAGGGAGAGAGATGCACTCTCCACGGCATTGGGAAACAAGGAACACCCTAGTCGCACGCGAGGCAAAGGGGTTTTCGTTCCCTGGAAAACGGGCTTCGAAGACACTCACATGTACCGGAGTAAGAAGAGAGGTAGAGACGAGCGCGAGAAAAAGATCGTGAAGGATCTTGAGGACAGGCTGAGAGGAGAATTCGATGATAGGATAAGAAGCCTCGAGGAAAGGCTCAATGCTCAAAACACACAGCCTGTGGAAGGCCAAGGGTTCACCCACTACACGTAAGAGCAAATTGCGTCCCGCCTCGACTGTGGTAAACACGTCGGCAAATTCCCTGTCTGTGACATCAAGGTATACTAATTTAGATCTCTTGAATGCTCCATAGATATATCTTTTGGGCACATTAGCTAATTGGGTACCGTTGTGTAGGAGCCCACGCGGTGCAATCTCCAGGTGAGAGTTGCCAATTGCTCCCTTCCTATACAGGCTGCTTGGGGCCTCACGTATCCATCTATTGAAGAGCGATGGTGCACGGTACCACTGCTAGCGCTGGTTTCCACGAAGGTCAATGTGGACGGCGTTCATGACATTTTCAAGATCGCCACGCTACAATTGCCTCCAAATGACGAAGCTTGAGACATCGGGATGTCATCGGCACATTCATCCAAAGGCTCAAAGAAATGACATATCTCTAGACATCCATCCTCCACCGTAAGTACCTCTTCTTCCTCCGCCGTAAGTTGATCCAATTCCCCCAAATCGGTTATCGTGCCCTCCCCACCCAAAAACATTGACATGAGTTTGATATTGACTTTGACTATGATTGCTCTCTACTCCCCTCGTCTCCCGAAGATTTTCGTTCCAACAAAGAAAGGGAAGGGCAAATCGAAAAGATAGCGAAGGCCTTGGAGTAATATCCGATGGCCCCGTTGGCCTGTATTCAAGCTAGGAGAGCCTTTAATAATGAAGATCGCATGAAGACATTGACTTATCACGCAAAAGCCTGCATACATACTACATGAGACAAGCTAACAAGCCAAAGAACGAACGTACAACAAGTATCATGGTCCGCTACAAGCCTAAACATCTGTTCAACGAGTCGTGCGGGGCTACTTCAGCGGTCGCCTTCCAGACTGTTCGATCTCTTCAACCTCGACGCCCTCGACGCCTCGCTCTTAAGATGCTGGACATTGTGAGTGTGTCTTCCCTGTAATACCGATAAATGCCATATATATATATACATATATATATATATTTGAAGTGACCCCTTTGCCTAACTTTTGTATATATAGATTCATGATACGCGAAGCGAGAACGAACAATACATCGGTGGGTTTCCTCGACCCACTCTTAGTCTCGCATGCCAACAATAATGAACCAAGATGCAAAAGCGTGAGAGGAATACGTCGACATGCCTTGGATGCTCGTAAAGATAAAAGTTTCATACTTTTACCCTTTAACCCAGGGTAAGTGCTTTGCCCGACTTGGTATACTCTCATTTGTAATGTGCACACAATACTTTGGTGCTAATTGACCATGGCAACATACCTATGCAGGTTTCACTGGGTTCTAATTGTAATTCATCCGCCAAGAACCGGTTATTTACGTTGATTCCTCACATACCTAAGCAACCACGACTTGAACCCTATCCACGGTTAATCACCAGGTAACCACGTTGTTTAAGGTGCTTGTTGCTCCTAGAATAGCTGAGGCTAACCTTTCGAAATCACGTAGGACGGTCAAAGCTTTGCGAGATCCTTCTGTTCAAGGCGGGGATAAGGCATTGCAGCACGATTTCAAGTTTCCGGTATCCTCTATACAGTATAATCCTATTTCAAACTCCGTAGCCATGATTCTGGAACTAAGCAATTCTATTTTTGCAGTGCCACCAACAGGGACAGGGCAATAACCGATGTGGATTTTACGTTTGCCATAACATGCATCTCCTCGTTAATGCAACACAAATGAGTAAGGATAAAACTTCGTTGCAAGACAAGGATCTGGCGTCCATTCGAGAAAAACTTTGTTTTTTCCTAGTCACTGAAGTCATTAGTAAAATAGGCGAGTTCTACGCAGGTGCCTAACTGCAAGAGTTAGGTTTTTCTCTGTATTGCTACTTGTACTGTTTTAATTTATGAAACTTGTGCTGTAATTTGTGAAGATTGTGGGCCTTGATTTTTCTCTGTATTGCTGATCTGTGAAATGGATGTAATGATGCTTGTAATGTCTCTGTGACCGCTAAAATGGATGTAATAATGCTTCTGTGTTGATCGCATATATCTTGTGGACATATATCTTGGCGTAAAATGATTGTCTTGATAGGGAGCTAGGCTCAATAAGTTTTACGAGTCATGGGAAGACAATCCAGACATTGGCTTCGTCATGATGAAGGTATGGTGCTTCATCTTGTTTGTCAGATGTTCATTTTCTGCATCTTTTTTACCTTTATTCTTCAATTTGAGAATTTCTCTGTTACTCCTTTGCACTTCACTTCACTGGTTTGTTTTATACCGTTCTTAACCTTATCGATTTCCGAGGTTTACGAGAAGAAGGCTAAAGCATGGTGTGCTTCCAAGGGAAACATCCCTTATTTTGAGACGTCTGCTAAAGAAGGCTTCAATGTGGAAGCCGCTTTCGAATGTATAGCGAGGAATGCTGTCAAGAATGAACCGGAAGAAGAGATGTAAGTTTGCCTCTTGGACTTGTAGTAGTTGAATTGCTTAGGAAAAAAAATATCATTCTTAGTCAATTCTTTTTTTGAGAGGAGAGCATTTCGAAATAGTAACACCGTGATGTAGTAGCCATGTACATATTAGGCAGTTGGAATGATGCCTTAGTAAATTTTGTAGATATCTTCCTGATACAATTGATGTGGGGTCTTTGGAAGGCAACAACGTTAAATCAGCCGTGATGGATCAAGTTATATCCTTCGTTGGTTTTATTGGATCGATGCTGCTTGCCATTCTCTTTCCATGTTTGATATATTTAGTTTGAAAGCTGCTATTTGTGTCAATTGCTACGTATGGTTGTTTAGTGTTTACTTCTCCAATAACGTGATTGGAGAAAATTCATTTGTAACTTCTGTTTCCTTGCATGAGCGCTAGATGATAATAGAGTTGGGATTCTTTTAGTCTTTATACGCATTTGATATATTGTTTGCGATCTGATATGTCTGTGTTATGTGATCTGTGATCTGTGTGTGTTATGTATGTGATCTGTGTTATGATCACTTGTTTGTGATCTTATGTCTGTGTTATGTCTGTTTCAGAGGGCATGGCTAGCATTTCCTGAGGCTAGCCAATAAACAAAAAAATGTCGATGTATGAAAACCACATCACAGACGGTTCTTATTTGTGAACCGTTTGTGATAACCTATCACAGACGGTTCACAAATAAGAACCGTCTGTGATACAATACAGCACAGACGGTGTTATTTGTGAACCGTCTGTGATAGGTTATATAACACAGACGGTTCGTACAATAAACCGTCTGTGATGTCCATACTATCACAGACGGTTCGTACAATAAACCGTCTGTGATATCCATACTATCACAGACGGGTCTTTTGTCAAACCGTCTGTGGAAGAAATATATCACTAACGGTTCTGAATAAGAACCGTCTGTAATATTATTATCACAGACGGTTGTTGAAACCGTCTGTGATGTGGCTCTATTATCACTGACCCATTGTTAGAGACGGTTCACAAAGCCGTCTCTGATGATATTTGTGAACCGTCTCTGATAGAGTTTTCTATAGTAGTGTTCTCAACTTTTTCTAGGCATTTAGAAATTATAATTCGTCCTCTAATCAGATCTAAACTGCAAATCTTCCTAGCTGTTATCCACAGCAGCAGAAACCAAACAGTGTGCACTCAATTAAGCATAACTCTCAAATGGCTGAAGAATAACGAGTGATCTCGGTCTCTAAATAAAGGTAAGACAATGACCTACAATTTTCTCAATAGTCAAACCAACAGGAAATGCCTCTAAGGGCCTCAAATCGCAGCTCTAAAGTCAGGGTTTGCTCTACCCGCGAAATTTCAAAATCTCCCCAAACCCTAGAGCCACCATTTCCCTCCAAAATCCCCAAATCTAAGAACCCTTGAACACCAAAATCTATCAAGCTCCCTCTTAGAACAGCATGCACACCTCCAAGCCCTAGAAATCCTCACCTCCATTACCCAGAAGGAAGAAGAAGGCGGGGGAGCTACTGCTACCATGGAGGGAGGCCGAGTTGCTACCATGGAGGGAGGGAGTCGAGCTGCTGCCACCATGGGGAGGAGGAGGAGGCGCCATGGGGAGAGGAGCTTGGAGTGTGGAGGAAGAGCCTGCTGCGGGGGGAGAATCAGAAGGGGGGGAATCGAGTTGGGAGGGAGGAGTCTGGTGGGGGTGTCGGCCTGGTGGGAGGAAGCCAGGGAGGGAAAAAAAACTAGGTGGGGGAGAAAAGTTAGGTGCTTGTCTCCCACAACCAAAAAAAAGAACCCTAAAGACTACAGGTAGGTTCACCAAACACCTGAGACCGCCTGCTAGGGGGACCCACCACGACTGAGAAATCCAAAAATTGGAGAAAGATATGCAGTATTACAAAAGGCTTCATATATATATATATATATATATATATATATATATATGTACGTATGTAAGTATAAGGGTATACCCATCTATAATAATTCAAATGAAGCACCTACCTTAAAAAAAAATTCGGATTCAAAAAATTTGAATGAATTTAGATCACATACTTTGCTGATTTATATATATATAATAAGGACATACCTATAATCAAACTATCATCAAAAAAGAAAACTTTAGTTTGAATTTCAGTTCGATCTTGTTTGAACTAGTTTACAAAAATATTACTTAAGAAATATTAGGAATAAGAATCCCAATAAAAATAAAACTAAACCCAAATGTTACTTACAAAATATTAGCACTAGTAGACACTGGTTGTACAAAAAATATTATTCACGGTAAATATTTTATAAAATGTCCCGAAATAGTGCATACTATAGACAATGATAAAGCAGAAACATCAACTAATATGTTAGGAATAAAAAAGGTACATAACCAACTTGCTTACAATCTTAAATTATACATAAATGGAACTATATACATAATAGATGAAATTACAATAAGAGATTTATCCAAGATAAATGATGAAATGATCATAGGATTAAGATTTTTACAGCAATCGGTTCAAGCCACAATTATACATGAGCAAGGAATTACTTTCATCCCATATCAAGATAATGTGACACTACGGTATGGTGTGACATTATAAAATGTGAAATTAGAGAATAAAACCTTACGGCTTAAGGTTTACTCGCGTTTTTGGGCCTTATGAAGTGATGTGACACCACGGAGTGTCGTAACCTTATAAATGGTGTATGATGAGGTCAAAAACATTATAAAATATGGAATTGGAGGTTAAAACCATATGGTATGAGGTTTAATTACATTTCCGGGCCGTTTCCGGGAGTTTGGGCCTTTCCGGGGGAGTTTGGGCCTAAAAGAAAGGGTTGTGGGCTTTGGTGGGATGGAGTATGAGTCCATTTCGGACTAGGTTTCCTGTTTGGGCTGGTAAATAGGGCTCCCCCCTGCCCTTGCTTGCGCCCCCAACAGCCCTAGTGCGCCCCCACCCTCCCCCTCCATGCCCTAGCCGCCACCCCCACCTCCCCCTCTCCCTTGCATATGCCCCCACCTTCCCCTTGCCCCCTTTGCTCTCCACCACCTCTCCTCCACCCCCTTGCTGCCCTAGGGTAGTCTCCCCACCCCTGCACCTCGAGGATCCATTCGTTGGAGCGAGGAGCGAGGAGCGAGGAGCGATCCGGGAGGAGATCTATTGGGGTTTTCGTGCGTCAGGCGAAGGTATGGCCATGGGACTCCTTGGGGATGGGCTAGGTACTGTTCTAAGGATCAATATCATGTTTTTAGATCAATTAGTGGTGTTGAATTTGAGTAGATTAGATGAAATCTATAAGTTGTCACGTTCTCTGTTTCGGACAGCATGAGCAGTCGACCTAGGGTTCGGTTTTTCGCCAATTTAGAGTCCGAATTTGGACGTCCGCATGTTGAAGAAGTTGTAGGTAATTTCAATACCTTTCAGTGGGTATAAAGAACGTTAAATTCCGATCAGCCGTTTGAAAGTTATGGCTATTTTACCGAGCGTGTTAAAATCTGTGACGTGATTGGAACAGATCTCGGTATTTTGTATATTAAACAACTTTAGAGTCCGAATCAGTCTTTCCATATACTTAGAAAAAGTTAGGAAATTTCCAAAGCTACGCGAGGATATACTCGTTTAATTGATTCGGAGTCTTAGAACCCGAGTTTTGCCTTTTGGAAGGCTGCTGTCCCGGCGGGACAGAACCTCTGTTTTTGGGTTTTGCGAGTAGTTGGCAATGTCGGGGTAGATGAGGGTTTGCATACTGTTTGTGGACATTATTGTGAGTGTGTGGTACCTATGTGCAGGTGGTGTGCCCTCTACATCTCGCCAATCCGTCGCCCGTGGTTGAGGCAAGTGTATTGGAATGGGTAGCGAGTTATTGTTTGCTAGATCGGTTGTGATTGAGATCTAATATATGATATGTTCACATGCCATGCTTTAATGATTGCCAATGATATGATGAATATGCTTACTATGTTATGTTGCCATGTGTTAATGTAAAGGTGATTTATGATGTTGGCATATTTGCATACATGACATGGCATGATACATGGTCCGGGCGGTGAGAAAGTCATAACTAGTCCAGGGAAGGTCGGTGAGAAAGTTATGACTATTCCGGAGAGCCAATAAGTAGTCCTACATCGTGATTCCATTCACCGCGGTGAACGGAAGCGAGGAGTAGGCACCCTCCATCTTCGGGATGGAAGGGGGGAGAGGGTGCACACCGACGGGTGTGTACTCAACCATACCGGTATGAGTTTCCAAGGAGATATGAGCATCGCATCGCATTGCATACATAATGATGATGATAATGATTTGTGATCATGAATGAGATGATATACATGATGTGAGTTGTTGTAGCCATGTAATTGTTTATGTTTGTACCATTTCAATATACTTGCTGAGTGATGAACTCACGCTTGTGTTTATGTTGTTTATTTTAGGTACCATGACACCGGCATGTGGGAAGGGGAAATAGCTACACATCTTCACGTAGTCCAGCCACATTTACTATTGTTTAGTCAAGTTCATAATAAGTGCCAGGAACTAGGTGGTTGGAATAACTTTTGTGTGCTTGTGATCCTTATTTGCTTAGCCATAGTTTATGGAGTGGTTGGCTTTAGTATTATTGTCTTATGTTGATGCTATATTCGTTTATATTGTTGTTTTAGATGCCTTATGTTTTGCTATGAACTGCCTTGTTATTGCTATCGCTTCAATTCATGTTAAAACAAAGGAGATGCTGCCGAAATTTTGGTTTTTAGCATGTGCGCCTTTGCTGTAATTTATGTTTAATTGTGGTATTTAGATGTTGTTTAGTCTATGTTTGGTAGCATTCGGGCACACTAGATGCCGGGGTGTTACAGTTGGTATCAGAGCCAGGTTGTAGGTCCTTCGAATGTGTATTTTTAGTGTCATGCTATAGGATACAACTAAAATGTGATGTGGAATAACTTAGAAACATGGCTTAGGTTTTAACTAAAATTTTGTCATAGGATAGCAACATTAAAACTTGCAAAAGTGGTATAACTAATCTAGAATTTGACACACATGGATGCACAGTAGGAAAAGGGTATGGGTATCGTTGCTTATGCTTAAATGTTGTATTTAAGCTTTGATGTTGAATGCTAAAGTTGGTAATGTATGTTGCCATGTTATTGAGAGATTTGATTGAATTGTTCTTGTGGTGGTGATAAAGTGGGGTTGTGGTGCCGAAGGGTTTCGGTCACCTCTTTTTGTTCATAGTAAGGGTGTGGTTTGACGGTGTGGCTGGTTAGCGCCATCACCGAAGAACTATTAACCCCTGTAGGAGAAGAGTGCTTACCTTTTCTGTCGTAGATCGGGTAGTTGACTGGAGTCAAATCGAAGAGTTTGGTGGTGGATTCCTTCATATGTTCTTTACCGTCCCGACGGTCGGTTTAGTTGGTTTTCTTGGTTTTAGTCGATTGAAATCAAAAGAAAAGTGTTTAGTAGGGTTTTCGCGGATTGTTCCATAGGCGGTTTGTGGTTTTGTCTTCCTTGGTTGAAGACAAAGAAGAAGAGTTTATGTTGCGCGTCTTTTGGTCGCAATTTTTGCTTTGACATTCGGTTTTGTTGATTATTGTGGATTGCCTTGGGGAGGAAGCTTTTGGGTTGTTATTCTCCCTATTTAAGAAAAGTGTTGGAGTTTCTCCTTGTGCAGACTTTAAGATTGGGGGAAGCTAAGTTTGAATCTCTATCGGAAAAGATTTAATGAACATTTGATTTTCCCTGGTGCATCCTTCTTAGAAGTATAGATCTTGAGATTTCTTGAAGAGTTTTGTGGGCAAATTTGGGAAATTGAGAGTTGAGCTCTCCTGCATTTCTGTTGGAGTTTTGTTTTTTTTCCTTGCCTGGAAAGGAGAAATTGTCTATCGGTGTTCGTTCTGGTTCTTGAGTTATGGTTATCTTTAAAAGTGAAGTTGCATCCTGTTTGACAAAAGTGAAAATGGTTGTTTAGCATGTCATGTAGTATGTAGCAATGTGGTTTATGGAAATGATTTGTTCTTAAGTTAATTGGTGAGTTGAATTAGCTAAATGTAATATTTGTGTTTAGCTTAAGATTAAATGAACTACTAGTGTTGTAGATTACTCTGTAATGAGAATGATTAAATGGGTTAATGTACATGCTTAAAAATCTGTTGCTTGGATTTGAAAGTGCTTATGACCCTCGATAATGTTTAAAGTTGTAAACCCTGATGCATAGTCAGAACATTAAGGTGGTGTAAACTACTGAGATTGTTAAAGAAACCAGATACGGAACAATCCGCGAAAATCCAATACCAAACACTTTTCTTTTGGTTTCAATCAACCAGAGCCAAGAAGACCAACCGAAACCGACCGTTAGAACGGTAAAGCGCAACTGAAAGAATCCACCACAAACTCTTCTATTCGACTCCAGCCAACTACCCGGTCTACGACAGAAAGGATAAGCACTCTTCTCCCATAGGGGTTAATAGTTCTTCGGTGATGGCGCTAACCGGCCACACCGTCAAACCCCACCCTTACTATGAACAAAAAGAGGTGACCGAAACCCTTCGGCACCACAACCCCACTTTAACACAACCACAAGAACAATTCAATCATTTATCTCATAGACATAGCAACATGCATTATCAAATGAAGCATTCAACATCAAAGCTTAAATATAATGTTTAAGCGTAAAAAAACAATACCCATACTGTTTGCACCAAAATTCAGCGTGCATTGAAATCGGTCTGAATCGGAAAAGAAGTATTCATATAATAAGGAATCGGTAAACGACTCGGAAAAGAAACCGTTTCTAAAAGGAAAGGAAATCAGATAAGAGGCCGATACGGGTAAATGCACCGTATCCATGTACAACTCGGATCGGCCAGGCGTGTTATAAAAGGAGGTGGGCGTCAAGCAAAGAGAGAACCAATCAATCCCACAACACACACCTACTTTTTATAAGCTTTTCTTTTACATTGTTTTAGACTCATAGATCTCTCTACAAGTCGACGGAATCAACATAGTTGCGCATCGCCGATTGTTGATTTTAGCCGATTTCACCCAGGTTTGATTTGCTTCGTTTTGTTGCGCATCGCCTTCCCGAAGCCGATTTTACCTTGTATCCGGATCAACTGTAACCGGTTGATCTAGTTATCTCCTAATCGGTTCTTGCCGACTAGCGAAAAGCCGATAGATCCTTGTTCATCGGCTTTGATCAAATCACAAACTCTACCTTGTCAATTTCAGGTCAAATTGACTGGCACGCTCTGCAAACCCGGCGTTTGTCTTGTGTGTTCGAGGCCGAAAACCCTCCTTCACGTTTTTTGCGCGAACATATTTTGGCACGCCCGGTGGGACCAACAAAAAGAATGTCGTCAACCGACAAGCCCGCGGTCACCGCCGATATCAACACTGATGCTATAATCGCGCCTCAAATGGCCGATTTAACCCCTGAGCAACGGAAAGAAATCGAAGACCGAAAGGCGGCTCTGGAGGAAATGATGCTACGGTGCTTCCAGAAAACACGCCGTGGCGTTACTCAAAAGATTGCACTCCCAAGCATCAATCCTATCGGAGATTCATCATCTGAATCGGTAAGCCGATACGCACCCGCTCAAGCCGATTTATCAAGTATGATCGAGCAATCTGTCCATCACGCATTGATTAACCAGTCATCGGCTCTAGTATCCACATTAAAGCCGATGATAGAAAATAGTGTGAAAACAATTGCTCAGGAATTAGCTGCATCTGGAAGCCTGCTAGATCCACCACAAACCATCCCTACGTACCTAGTATATTCCATAACGCCTAACACCAACACAGTAAACGTGTCGGCTCAAGCACCTATTATGGTACCAACTCAACCTACTGTTTTGAAACCAAGCATACAGAGAGATGGATTCACACACTACCATGGGCACACGGATGGGGCCAAGATAGGCGCATCAAATCAGTCAAATGGGCCCTCCAATAGCATCGGATTATCGGCTTATCAGCCGATCGAAAAAGGTCAGGTTCCGCAGTCACGGGGAACCACAACCATGAAGCAAGCGCCGTATAGGGTGGTGCCGTACATCGAACCTTTCGCGCCCGTACCCGATGTATTAGGTTTTAATCATGATTATGACACAGTGCCAAGACCTCCTGAGGTGCGATTTGGACAAAGACCCGAGTTTGCATTCGGGGGGCAGGGTACGAACAATGAAAATTGGCAATGTCCTACCGCACCACAAGCCGACAATGTTAATTGGGCGTAACAAATCGCCAATGTTTTGAGAGAGCAGTTCGCTTACGACCCGGAAGGAAGGATCGGCTACAGGAAGCCGTATCCCGATTACATAGACCGAATGCCATACCCCCACAACTTCAGGATACCAGACTTTGCTAAATTCTCAGGTGATGATTCTGTTACCACAATTGAGCATATCGGACGGTTTATGGCTCAATGTGGGGAGGCTGCACAGTCCGATGGATTAAAAATTAGATTGTTCCCTTTATCATTGTCTGGCACTGCATTCACTTGGTTCACGAATCTACCTCCAAATTCAGTTCATATATGGAACGATTTAGAAAGCCGATTCCATGAATACTTCTTTTAAGAACTATGGAGCTTAGGATTTCTGATCTTAGTTCAGTCCGACAGAAGTACGGCGAATCGGTCTCTGATTATATCAAGAGATTTCGGGGCGTACGGAATAGGTGCTACAGTGTAACATTACCCGATGATCAATTGGCCGATCTAGCGTTCCAAGGATTAATCCCTCCATTGAAAGAGAAATTATCGGGCCAAGAGTTCCCCGACTTATGCCACTTACTCCATCGCCAGATCGGCACATGAAAGCCGATATGCAGAGATCAAAGGGTTTAAAGATAGATTTAAACCGAACAGCAATGAAAAGGCCAAAATAAACATGATAGAGTACAATTCAAGCGATACCTCACGAGGACGGCGAGAGGTGAACATAGCCGAGTGGACCAAGGGTTCTAAAAGCCACTCATATGCTCTCTACTTAAGCCAACGAAAAATAGGGCGGAAGTCAAGTACTCATATGATGTGTCGAAATGTGACAAGATATTTGATTTATTACTACAAGAAAAACTCATAAGGTTACCAGAAGGGCACGTCATCCCCTCGGCCGAGGAAATTAAAAAGCGAAGGTATTGTAAATGGCACCATTCATTCTCACATAACACTAACGATTGCAATATTTTTCGACAACAGATTCAATCGGCCATCGCCGATGGCAGGTTAAAGTTTGCGGAAGAATCGGCTATGCAAATAGATATGAATCCTTTCCAGGTCAATATGGTGCAGTGCTCACAGAAAGGGAAGGGACCTATGAAAGATGTTAAGCCGATTGAAAGATTTAAAGCACGATCAAAAGATGAAACGGTACAGATTACTATCGGCTCAATACAAATAGAAGCCGATAGAAATGGACAAAACTCAAGAACGGTAAAACCAAGAGGGGACTTGGAGGTCGGCAAATGGTATCGGGCTGAGAGGGCTCCAAGAAAAATCGGTTTCAAACCAAAACCGACTTTCTCACAGCTCCTGGGGAAGTATGAGAGGATAAGTCGAAGATGTAACACTCAACACCAGAGTTTTCATCGACCAGGGCAAAAGAGGGACGAACGTTGGCGGCCAGATATGTCATGTCGGCCAACTACTGAAGAAGAGAAACATCGACAATGTCCCTTTTGGCGCTTTCTTTGGGAAAGAGGATGACCTTACCATGATCGTATCTGTCCTATGCAACACTCGTCCGCATACCGGCCAAACCGATCTGTAAAAGATAGGTTGTCTGGACCGATATACAATCATCCAGAAGTAAGCAGGAGGCCGATCCATGAGAGGTTATCGACGTCAGAGCAAAGCGAATCCTCCCGAAATCAGGAACTATCGGCTAACACAAGTAGAATGGAATTTGACAGCGAGATGAGCAATTTAGCTGGAAAAATAAGAAAGCCGATAGAACCTAAGCCTAGGTGGTGCCCCTCGGGTCTCAGCAAATCACAACGCAGGAGGCTTCAGCGATTGAAGACACAAGAAGAAAGGGAAGTTGAAAAGGAGAGCGAGAGGGATCGGATGTTTAATAAGTTAAGACCAGTACCAGTTTTGAAAAAAGAATGGAGAAAGAAGGAACAGATCGATAGTGATTCAGATCAATCGGTCGAATCCGGTTCCCCAATGATCCGAGATGATACGCCGCCAATGGATATAAACATGGTATTCACTCTACCTGCCGAGTTCAAAACCGAAGAATCGGCTGAAGAAGTGTTCGCCCAATTGTGCCTCGGAGCACCAGACGCCGTGTTCGAAAAACCACAAGACATGCATCAGCATCTAAAACCATTATATCTAAAAGGATACATTAATGGCCGACCGATATCTCGCATGTTGGTCGATGGCGAAGCGACGCTAATCTAATGCCGTTAAGTACTTTCGAAAATTGGGTAAAGCCGATGAAGACTTGATCAAGACCAATATGGTGCTAAATGACTTCACGGAGACCCAACCGAGGCTAAAGGCGTAATGGTGTCGAAATTGTGATCGGAAATAAAACTCTGCCGATTGCATTTTTGTGATTGAAGCCAAAGGCAATTCTGACGTGCTACTTGGGCGGATCGATCCATGCCAATTCTTTGTATCTGATCAACTATGCACCAAAAATTGGTGCGGTGGAACGATGATACTGATAGAAGTCATACCGGCCCGACACATCGGCTCATATCGCCATGGCTAGCCACGACACCAATTGGCCACGAAGAAGCCGAATGTATATCAGGGAAAGCCTTGGACAATTGCGATTTTATCTGCGTTGAGAAGTCAGGATTCAAGCCGATCAGCGTTAAACCCAACACGTTTGATCGGACAGACGAAGTAGTAAGAAGATGGAGCACAAGACACTAGCAAAGCTGCAGGAAAGGGCAAGAAGCTATCGGCAAAAAGAATACGAAGAAGCTGTTGAGGATTTTGAAGAGGAAAGAAAAGGGTTAGGATTTACTTCTGCCGATTTGCTCGAAGAAGTCAACATTGGGGAAGGTGATAATAAAGACCAACGCGTTTGTAAGTGCCAAACTAGAACCCAGTTATAAAGCAAAGTTGGTCGAAATACTCAAGAAATATAGAGATTGCTTCGCGTGGGAGTATTACGAGATGCCAGGCTTAAGCCGACAGCTAGTTGAGCATCGGCTACCAATAAAACCTGGGTATCGGCCATTCAAACAGTACCCTAGGCGATTTAATCCTACATTGTATGATGCTATAAAGGAAGAAGTAGGACGATTGCTAGAGGCCAAGTTTATCCGGCCCTGCCGATACGCTGAATGGGTCTCAAACATCGTCCCTGTAAAGAAGAAAAATGGCAAACTTAGGGTATGTGTCGATTTTAGAGATTTAAACAAAGCTACACCAAAAGACGAGTACCCGATGCCTATAGCCGATATTCTTATCGATGCTGCATCTGGGAATAAAATCGTAAGCTTTTTGGACGGGAACGCCGGATACAATCAGATATTCATGGCCGAAGCCGATATACCCAAGACGGCTTTCAGATGTCCGGGAGCTTTAGGGCTATATGAGTGGAAAGTTATGACCTTCAGTTTAAAAAATGCCGGTGCTACTTATCAACGGGCCATGAACCATATTTTCCATGATTTGATCGGCAATACCGTGGAAATATACATTGACGACGTAGTGGTAAAATCCAAAGAAGACTGGCAACATTTAGCCGATCTGGAAAAGATGTTCGAAAACACAAGGTTGCATGGGTTAAAAATGAACCCTCTCAAATGTGCTTTCGGAGTATCGGCAGAACAATTTCTTGGGTTTACGGTGCATGAAGGAGGAATTGAAGTAAACCAAGCCAAAGTAAAAGCCATAGCCGATACTAAACCGCCGACAAGCAAAAAGGAGTTGCAGGTATTGATTGGAAAAATCAACTACTTGCGACGTTTCATCTCAAACTTGTCAGGGCGTATTCGTACCTTCACACCGCTACTGAAAAATAAAGACAACCAAGAGTTCAAATGGGAAGCCGATCAACAAAAGGCCTTCGACGACATAAAAGGTTATCTGATGAGTCCGCCAGTATTGACCGCACCAAAACACGGTATACCTTTTAGACTATATATATCGGCTGAAGGTGATTCGATTGGGGCAGTTTTAACACAAGAAGCCGATAGGAAGGAACGAGCAATATTTTACTTAAGCCGACGTCTTTTAGATGCAGAAACCAGGTATCCCCTAGTAGAAAAATTATGTTTATCATTGTATTTTGCTTGCACCAAGTTAAGACATTATATGCTGGCTTCCAAATGCGTTATAATATGCAAAACCGATGTAGTTAAGTACATATTATCGGCGCCAATCCTGCGGGGTCGGCTTGGTAAATGGGCATACGCCTTAACAGAGTTTGAGTTAACCTATGAGTCGGCTAAATCTGTGAAAGGACAAGCTGTGGCCGATTTTATCACAGAAGTGAAACATTAGTAGGAACAACTAGTGTAACTCCTTGGCGGTGTATTTTGATGGATCTGTTTGCCAAGAAGGCGAAGGCATCGGTGTGATACTAGTTTCACCTAGGAAACAGGAGTATGACTTCATGTATCGGCTAAATAGCCGATGTTCAAATAATCAAGCGAATCTGAAGCATTGCTAAGAGGTCTACAATTGTTAGATAGCATCGGAGTGAAAGACGTCGAAGCTTTTGGAGACTTCGATGTTAATTGTACAAGCAAGTCAAAGGAGAATACCGATGCAACGATGATGCGCTAACTCAAGATTTACATCGCTGCCTCCGGATCATCGAGATGTTCACTACATTTTCTATAAAGTATATCCCCGTGAGAAGCTAATGATAAGGCAAACCAATTGGCACAATGTGCATCGGTACAAGATTGAAAGCCGGCGGTCGATCGGACTAAACGTTTGGCCGATTCTATGTTCACCCTGTCGATTGGAGAACAGAGATAAGGGATTATTTGTCGATCCACCAAGCCGACCGAAAGGTAAGGTCGAGCGCAAAGCACTCAAATATGTTCTAATAGAAGATGTATTGTACTTTCGGACTATGGAAGGTTCGTTGTTAAGATGTCTGGGAACCGAGGAAGCCAAAGTGGCGATGGGTGAAGTCCATGAAGGCATTTGTGGATCACATCAATCGGCCCATAAGATGAAATGGATCTTGAGGCGAACAGGATATTTTTGGCCGACGATGTTAGAAGATCGCTTCAAATATTATAAAGGATGCCAAACATGCCAAAAGTTTGGTAACATACAATCGACACCAAGATCGGCTTTGCATCCGATCATCAAGCCATGGCCATTTAGAGGATGGGGTATAGACGTGTCGGCCAAATATTTCCGTCATCCAAAGAAAGGACATAAATTCATCCTTGCAGCCACAGATTATTTCTCAAAATGGGTTGAGGCTGTACCACTCAAGAAGGTTACTAGTAAAGAGTCGATCGACTTTGTAAATGAACACATCGTCCATCGGTTTGGGATTCCACAAACAATTACTACCGATCAGTCTTGTGTTCATGTCCAACGATTTCAAAGGTTTTGCGGAAAGTCTTGGGATAAAATTGCTTAACTCTTCCTTACTACGCCAGGCCAGCAGGCGGCCGAGTCGTCAAACAAGACATTGATAAAGGCGATAAAAGAAAAATTGAGGAAGAGCCAAGGAAATGGCATTCAACGCTATCGGAGGCTTTATGGGCTTATCGGCTATCTCATCACGGATCAACTAAATTGTCACCCTTTCGGTTGGTATACGGACAAGAAGCCGTTTGCCCGTTGAAATCAACATCGGCTCAATAAGGCTACACGAGCAAGATAAGGTATCGGTGATGAATACAAGCAGCGATGCTTGACAATCTAGATGATTTGGTGAACTAAGGCTGATCACACTAGATCGGCTTAAAAAGAATAAAGAGAGGGTTGCCAGGTCGTACAATAAAAAGTGATTTCAAAGTCGTTCAATCAAGCCGATTTGGTATGGAAAACCGTGTTGCCAATTGGGTCTAAGGATAATCGATTCGGCAAATGGTCTCCAACATGGGAAGGGCCTTATAAGATCAATCGGCCGATTGACGGAATTCGTATATCTTTGGAATCCTTGGAAGGGTTCGTCCTACCTAAAGCGATCAATGGAAAATATCTCAAGGCGTATCACCCAAGCATATGGGTCGGGTCCTAACTACGTAAAAGGAAAACATCGGGATCAATTACAAAAGCACATGCATATAAAATCGGTCATACTGACCGAGTCGCTTTAACACCCATCCACAGTTAAAGTTTACAAAATCGGTTGCATAGCCGATCAAACAAGTGTTCAAAGGACATCATCCCAAGATTAAAGCAATATTACAAAAAAGATTGGCCACAACCGATACCAATGAATCAAAGTTTAGTGTAGTCCTGATCCGGGCAAATGGGCTCCCAAAGCCGATAGTGCATTGCCGCTTTGCCAATAGTGGCTTGGACACCATCTATAAGTTGTTGGTCGGCCACTGCATCACCCGGAACTGGAACTATTTTAGCCGATTGAGTCTTGACTTGCGCAAAAACCTCGCCGATCTCCCGCCTCTGGACGGCCAGTGAGGATGTAGAGTCGGTGATGCCAATCTGGCAGTCTGCAAGTTCTTTTACGACCAAGGCCAGCTGTTCTTCAAGTTTACTCTTGGTCGGTTCCAGCTCTTGAGCTCTGCTTTTAGCCGATTTGAGTGTAGCAGTACCTTGATCGAATATGCTCTTCCGATGTTTGGCATCTGCTATAAGCTTGTCCAAGAGCTGTTGATCGGCTTGCCGGGCTTTCCTCGATCAACCCTTATTTTGGCCAACTCCACATCCGGTAGGCGTGCGTCCAAGTGACATACCTCTAGCAATGCGTCCATAGTCATGGAGGAAGATCGGCCTGCATGGCTGCCATCGCATTCCTCAAAGGTTGAGTGTTGGCCAGAAGAGCCGCTTCCGGTTGCAACACTTCATCTAGGAGGCGATTGAGTCGCTCCTGCATACCCGGCGTAGCGGTAACAGCAGCCAATGCTGGAGCAGAAGCCGCTATTATACGTTGGATATCGGCCGGATAATCATCGGTGGCCACAATCTCCGGGTCGTCAAGCTCGTCCAGAGTGAATCCCAAAGAATCGGCCAGATCGATTGATGGCACTTTGGGGTCATGATCGGAAATATCGATCGTCGGGGTGGTACGGCCGCGGTGTTGGAGAAATAGCCGATCGACACCTTAGAGATCATTTGAAACCCCGCTACTTGCAACCGACGAGATTGCTAGGGATTAGAGAGAATAAAAATCAGCAATGCAAGATAAGCGTAAAAATGATATTAAGCAAAGAATAAACAATAAAACTTACATCGCATGGCGAGTGCTCCGGAGAGCCATCGGGTTCTTGCCTCACGAATGCAGGCGGCGCTGGCTGATTTCTTCCTCCTCTCTGCAGGGACCTCGGGTTAGCAGTTATCAAAGCAAGGGATATGATGGCTAATGCAAGAGTAGCTTACTTGGGAGCGCATTTGGCGAGCCAAGTCCGATA
The DNA here is from genome assembly GCA_036346355.1 of Rhipidocladum racemiflorum. Lineage (NCBI taxonomy): Eukaryota > Viridiplantae > Streptophyta > Magnoliopsida > Poales > Poaceae > Rhipidocladum > Rhipidocladum racemiflorum. The sequence goes on along the minus strand of CM070577.1, from coordinate 38,241,750 downwards.
AAGATGGACCTTGGATATCCAAGTTGCCTGAAGTATACCCGTAGTGCCGACAGATTGACCTGGGCGTCGGCTGCCAACCTTTGCTCGCGAAGCGTGGGGATCGCTTGCTCACCAGCCGTCATCGACTGAGGAGATCGGAGGCATTTTAGTAAAAGTCGATGACCAATGTAAAACAGAAGGATACAAGACAACGGTACCTCTACAACATCAAGAGTCGCTATAACCCGAACTCGTCTTTGGAACCAGATACTACCGTCGGCTCATGAAAGTCGGGAAGAAATAAGTGAATTATGGCCGACGAGTCCTGTCCATGAATACGGCTTCCGATATTCTCGTCCACCACTGAGAATGCAGCTGACCGACGGGAATTAAGAACAAAATGTGGTGTCGAAAGAATTTGCAATCCATCGGCTACTTCGAGAATAACCTCAGCGGCAACGCTGTTGGTTACCCGAGCTCGGGGCTCGACGCAAGATAGCAGAGGAAAGGATGGGATGGTTTGCCCAAAACCCAGTTGACGAGCGTAAACCGAAGGGTGGTAGAACTCATAAGATGGCTGAAATGTCCGATTGCGGGTATTCAAGCCGACATGAATGATGCAAGGGGTAAGGAAGATTTTGTACAAATCTAAGGTAGATTGGGGCATTGAAGAACTATCGACATCAAGGTGAAGGAATGATGGGTAAGGGCAATCGGCTAAATCAGTATATGGGAAAAAATCTGGCTGGCCGAAGGAAGTCCTATCTAGGGAAAGGAAGAAATTGAGGTATTTATGAAAGCCGACTGAGTCCATTTTTAGTTCCTCAGCCGAAGACATAATAAACCTCTCGCCGTAGGATTGGCTAGCTCTATACTGTGGGACAACATGCTCCAGGTTGTCCTCCCGAGGAAAAGTGGAACTCCCCGAAGGTTCGGATAAAATGGATCGACTAAACATGCAATAAAGCCATGTTTGAATGAACCACATAGGGCCCCCTATGTTGCCAACGACGTGTTTGGCAAAACCGGAAAAAAGTCGGCTACGAATCACATACATCATTTGGTATACCGCCCCTAGGAACATCTTGCCAAGGGAAAGCCGACGCCCCTCTACTAAACGTTCCGCCACTAGCTGAAAGGTTTGAGTGGGGCCAAGAGAAGCACCGCAGAAGAGATATCGGTCTAACCAAAGGTTGAGAAAAGCGATATGCTCTTGGCCGATCTGACCGGTGACTCTATTGTTATTCTCGATATATTTGTGCCACCCTCGCCTTTCTTACGGATTAGTTTGAAAGAAGGTTTTCCTTTGAAAGCCGATAGTCGATCCCCATCCGGCCTAAGGCAAAGACAGTTGGGCCACGTCAAGCAAAGTAGGGCCGATTGGGCGGACGGAATAAAAAGGCGTTCAAAGAATCGACCAAAAGTAGCATGCCGCAGCCTACCAAGGGCTCATTGGCTTGTGGTCGGCTAGACTCAAAGATAAAGATTCGGCTATACCCATCCTCTCCCATTCTACCCTCTTCTCGAGCCGACACCCTGATAAACCAAGATCTCCATCCTTTAAGGCTAGTGGGCCAAGCCCTAAAACTTTTTCCCACTCAGAGATATTGTACCCAAAGAAATTATAAGGGGAGTCTAGGGATCTCGGTATTGATAATCTGCTTACCGACATGCTACCTATCGGTCCTAAGTAGAACTGATTTGAACTTTGAGGAATCGGAATGAATACGAGAGGGTCCATTTCACCGATTTTTAAAGAACCAGAGAAAAGATGAAGAGCCGATTGTGCGTGATCTCGAGAGCTTGAAAGCGTGAAAATGACCGTGGGGACCCCATATTTATACCGCGATGAAAGAAGGCGGCAAAGGGAGCAGTTGAGCATTTAAAACGCACCGAGATTTTTACGGCGCGATTAATGGGGAAGTTACTGAGGTGAATCTTAAACGGTAAGCCGATCACGGAGAAAAGTGAAGGATTTTTGAAAGATAGCAAGCTACCTTTCAAAAATGGGGGGCATATGTTTGCACCAAAATTCAGCGTGCATTGAAATCGGTCTGAATCGGAAAAGAAGTATTCATATAATAAGGAATCGGTAAACGACTCGGAAAAGGAAACCGTTTCTAAAAGGAAAGGAAATCAGATAAGAGGCCGATACGGGTAAATGCACCGTATCCATGTACAACTCGGATCGGCCAGGCGTGTTATAAAAGGAGGTGGGCGTCAAGCAAAGAGAGAACCAATCAATCCCACAATACACACCTACTTTTTATAAGCTTTTCTTTTACATTGTTTTAGCCTCATAGATCTCTCTGCAAGTCGACGGAATCAACATAGTTGCGCATCGCCGATTGTTGATTTTAGCCGATTTCACCCAGGTTTGATTTGCTTTGTTTTGTTGCGCATCGCCTTTCCGAAGCCGATTTTACCTTGTATCTGGATCAACTGTAACCGGTTGATCTAGTTATCTCCTAATCGGTTCTTGCCGACTAGCGAAAAGCCGATAGATCCTTGTTCATCGGCTTTGATCAAATCACAAACTCTACCTTGTCAATTTCAGGTCAAATTGACTGGCACGCTCTGCAAACCCGGCGTTTGTCTTGTGTGTTCGAGGCCGAAAACCCTCCTTCACGTTTTTTGCGCGAACACATACCCTTTCCTACTGTGCATCCATTGTGTATCAAATTTTAGATTAGTTATACCACTTTTGCAAGTTTTAATGTTGCTATCCTATGACAAAATTTTAGTTAAGACCTAAGCCATGTTTCTAAGTTATTCCATATCACATTTTAGTTGTACCCTATAGCATGACACTAAAAATACACATTCCAAGGACCTACAACCTCGCTCTGATACCAACTGTAACACCCCAGCATTTAATATGCCCGAATGCTACCAAACATAGGCTAAACAACATCTAAATACCATAAACTAAGGTAAATTACAGCAAAGGAGTAAATGCTAATACCGAAAATTTCGGCAACATCTCCTTTGTTTTTCCATGAATTGAAGCAACAACAATATGATCACATGGTAAAGTATAAAGAATGACATCTAAATCATCAATAATAAAGGTTCTAGCAGCAGTATAAGACTAGAATAAAGATTCCAACCATCTCATGAGCCAAACGAAGTAAATGAGGAAACCAAGCACACAAATTAACCACCATAATTTAAAGGAAGGAACATGTCATTGTTTATATGTGTGATGCTAAGTGATGACGTGTGACTAGCTCCCTTTCCCGCATGCCGGTTTCATGGTACCTAAGAAAAACAACATAAACACAAGCGTGAGTTCATCACTCAGCAAGTATATTGCAATGGAACAAGAAAATACATTCTAGCACCTTCATCACCACTTTTCACATACAACATCATACACATCTCATATTCATAGCGTAAGCATATCATTGACATCATCATATATCATCATAATATAACATCCTCATATAATGCAATGCAATGCAATGCGATGCACATATCTCCTGGAAACTCATACAGGTATGGTTGAGTACACACCTGTCGGTGTGCACCCTCTCCCCCCTTCCATCCCGAAGATGGAGGGTGCCTACTCCTCGCTTCCATACACCGCAGTGGATGGAATCACGATGTAGGACTTACTCATTGGCTCTCCGGAATAGTCATAACTTTCTCACCGACCTTCCCCGGACTAGTTATGACTTTCTCACCGCCCGGGCCATGTATCATGCCATGTATGCAAACATGCCAACATCATAAATAACTTGTACATTAACACATGGCATCATAACATAATAAGCATATTCATCATATCAATGGCAATCATTAAAGCATGGCATGTGAACATATCATATATTCAATTTCAATCTCAACCAATCTAGCAAACTACAACCCGCTACCCATTCCAATACACATGCCTCAACCACGGGCGTCGGATTGGCAAGAAGTAGAAGGCACTCCCGGGGTCACACCACCTGCACATAGGTACCACACAGTCACAATCATGTCCACAAAACAGTACGCAAACCCTCTTCTAACCCGACATCGCAAACTACTCGCAAAACCCAAAAACAGAGGTTCTGTCCCGTCAGGACAGCAGCCTTCCAAAAGGCATAACTCGGGTTCTAAGACTCCGAATCGAATAAACGAGTACATCCTCGCGTAGCTTAGGAAATTTCCTAACTTTTTCTAAGTATATGGAAAAGCTGATTCGGACTCTAAAGTTGTTTAATCTACAAAATACCGTAATCTGGCAACCTCTTCAACAGAGAACCAAACCCTAGGTCGACTGCTCATGCTGCCCGAAACAGAGAACGTGGCAAACTCAAGATTCCATCTAATCTACTCAATTCCAGCACCACCAATTGATCTAAAAACATGATAATACCCCTTAGAACAGATCCTAGACCAACCCCAAGGATCCCCGTGGCCATACCTTTGCCCGACGACCGAAAACCCAACGGATCTCCTCCCGGTTCGCGCGATCTCCTTCCTCGCTCCAATTCCGCCGGATCTCCTCGTCGCGGAGCGCTCCAACGGATGGATCTTTGGGTTGATGAGGTGGAGAACTCACCTAGGGGCAGCAAGGGAGGTGGAGAGGTGGTGGAGAGGTGGTGGCGCAATGGGGAGCAATGGAGGGGGCGCAAACAAGGGAGAGAGAGAGAGGTGGCGGCTAGGGCATTGAGGGGGCGCATGTGGGCAGGGGGAGGACGTCCCCAAGGTAGGATAACCTGCCTCCCTCTCCCTCATGGCCCCAAAAATCCTCCCACCAAGGCCCACGACACATCCCCCTTGGGCCCGAACTCCCCCGGAGAGGCCCAAACTCTCGAAAACAGCCCGGAAATGCGAATAAACCTCACAGCGTATGCTTTCAACCTCCAATTCCACATTCCATAATGTTTTTGCCCTCAACATTCACATTTTATAAGGTTACGACACTCCGTGGTGTCACAGGGCTAGGGTTTGGGGGAGACGAAACACGCTAGTTAGGTGCTAAGGTCTGCGTGAGTAAACTTGATATGTTTATATAGGTCTCATTCGTATCGCAGATGAGTTGTAGATAAAACCGTATGTGATATCAACACGCTTGTTAGCATTTCCAAAAACTTAGACGGTCGCGCTTGAAAACCGTATGTGGTTATCTTTAACATAGATAGTTTCTGAGAACTGTCTATGATGAAGCATCTAATATAGGACTCTATAGTAGTGTTTTTATGTGAAAAAGGCTATATAACCAAAAAAAAGGGGGGTTTCAATGAAATTTTTTTGCCAAATCACATTGGAATATCTTAAAATTACTATTAAATTATACTAAAAGTGATAAAGGAGTATAACATGTTCGTTTAAATGGCATATTAAAAGTAGGAGTATATATTCTTGATAGTACGAAAAAGGCTTTCTATCTGCGTAACACCGGTTAATATACAAAGAGTAGGAAGTACATACTCTTAGGGGGTGTTTGGCAGAGCTACAGCTCCACCAAATTCTTGAAGTTGGTGGAGCTGGGTATTCCTAGCTTCACCAAATTCGTGGAGCTGAAGCTGTGGTTGTATTAAAAGTGTTTAGGTGAGTCATCTTGTTTACATTTTAGAATAAAACAATAAACTTAAGTCACTTTATTTTAGTCTACAAGTTTCAGCTCTGAAGTGGAGCTGGGATCTAGAGCTCTTCCAAACAGGGCCTTAGTAGTATACTTTCAATTTCCTATGTCTGTGTATATATATTATATCATGAATCTGAAGAGGTGAAAGAACAGAACAAGATGGGCCCGTAATTAATTCGTACACGTTAGTACTCCCATAAGCCTTAAACGGGCATGCAAAACGTTTCAAAATGGCAAAGAGGAACATGCCTCGCAGGTAGCAACAAAGGCGTGCGCCATCTATTGCCGTAGACCGCAACTACTAACAAAATGCCAACAGATGACGAGAGTAAAGCTATAACTGACTTCGCTTTATTTCAGCATTAGGATGATGGTGGTGGTGATGATTTTATATACAGCCTTTTTAGTACATCTGGATAAATGAAGCAACTAGCTTCCCTACCTAGTACATACCAAAAGAGATATGTACACCACAGACTTACATACGGTACAAGGTAGGGAGGCAAATTACATGATGATACAAAGCGGAGAAATGTGGGAAAGGAATGTGAGGTGGTCTCTATAAACTTTATCAACACTACATTGTCCTGGAGCCTATCCGGCCTGGTGTTAAAACCTGCTGGGGTTGGTGGTTATCTTGAGAAAATCACCTGTTACCTGTGCACTATAGGAAGCTTTCTATGGGGGCCGTAGATACGCAGGCTACGGGTTATATCATGAGATTAATCTCGTTTATGTCGTCCATGGGGATCTCGAGGCCCATCAAGTCAAGATCCTGGAGTCCATCGTCTTCGTCTATATTTAACCAGCCGCCAAAATCACCGTCTATTCCTGGCAGCTCAAGGTTAGACAAGTCCGGCATTTCAGCATCATTTGAAGCATTTGCTGGTTCATCCCGTCCAGTAGGAGCAGAGGTAGTGTCCTTGCCATTGTCGGAAGATGTTATTTTGGCCTGCAACTGTGGATCCCTAGAAAGAGCACTACTGACAGGAGCAGATATGTTGGCTGTCTTCTGTTTGGGCTTTGTTTTATTCTTCCGTTCCCCTTTCACATTGGATGATGACGGGCGCCCAGATCTACCACTATCACGATTGTGCCCCTTCCCTTCCCTGTCTCTCTCACTTCTCTTTCCTTTTGTATTGCTCACAAGGGGAGTACCAAAGCCTGAGGATTTCAAGGTTCCTCCTGTTATGCTACCTACAACCTCATCAAGCAACAATTCCCTTTGTTTTACATTATTTGTCCAGGGATCCTCAGAAAATGACAGATCTGACAGGTGACTGCTTGCTCGAGAAGCATCCGATGTACTAGCCCTTTGGATCGATTTCGGTAGTGTATTATCGTCTGTAAAGAAAAACTAGGCAATCAGATCACAGAAAATGTGCCGGTCTAGCTGTCGAAGACAAGTTAAAACAACACTTGATATAAACAAATGCCAATAGCTTTTCAAACCAGTAGTTGCTTACTTCATGTTCATCAAAATCTACAGAAAGACAGGTGCTCAATAGTAAATATAAAGTACAAACATACTATACTGACCACAATACCTTGTGAAGTAGAATCGTGGTCACTTCTATGAGAAGTTGCTGATACAAACATATCCTTGAAAGGGGGCTCATCAAAGCAACTTGTTCCTGCCTCCTCATAGTTTTGGCAACGTGCTATTGTCCGTTTAACAAAACTTAATGCAGCATGTTTGCCAGCTCTATTAACATTTTTGCTGCTTGAAGTATTTGAACCACAGAAGGCCTGTATATTGGCAGCAACAACAGCTAATCATTTCATAAAAGTTACTTAGAATATTGAACTTGATGGTCCATAAAGAAAAATGTCATGGGCTCAAAGCCAACAAATGCCTCTAAATTGCTTCTTTCCAATTTTATCACATAATCAGCATAAGGCGTAAACATTTTACTTCCAAGTTCTTGTGCAATATTAATATATCGTGTAATATATCATGTCAAAGGGAGACAAATTCCCAAAATGATACAATACTTTCAACTCTAGACACTGATCAATGTCACAAATCCAAACAATGAAATGATTTGCCACCTTCAATATTAGTCAACTACTGCACAGTTGGCAACAACTTAAACCATCTTATCATTCCACCATTTGGTATACTGACACTAGCTACCAACTGCGGACCAGCTCGTCTATAGCCATAGCCTATGATGGGAGCTAAGCCAAGGCTGTTGTGGCAAGGGTAACCAGTAATCTGTGGTGCAGCTGTAACTAGGAAGGAACAGAAAACTTTGAACTCTCCTTTACTCTAACAACACAACACTTATCTTTGAATATCAAATAAGTAATCCAAATAACTGTTGCCATCAATACTATTAGACAGTATCCTGTTATACCTTGTATAGATATTGCCTAATATAGGCTTTCCCTTTATACTCTCATGTACATGTATATATACTGGCACATTGGCCTCATGATGAATACAAGTGCTATTCATAACATGGTATCACAGCATTAGGGTTAGGGTTAGATTTCCTGGGCGTTGCACTTGCGCTTTTCCGATCTCTCCTTTTCCTCTCTCCTTTGCTTCGGCCTGGATCAACGGCCTTGTCTCTGCCTCATCTGATCTGGTTTGACGGCTACGCCGACCTACCGCGACTTCTCCCGGCGTTAGCTCGCATCTGTGAGACCGGCCGCCTCTGCTCCTTCGGCCGCCGTCGTCGCCTCACCTCCACGGACACGCCGCTGCTATCTTCTGCGACTCCTCTGACTCAGTGCCGCCGAACGTGCTGGTGAAGGTCGCCCGACGCGCGACCGGGTCGACAGTCGGCCCGCTCCATCTAAAGATTGCCCGATGCGCGACCGAGTCGACGGCCGGCCCGTTCCATCCCCGGCGCATCCTAGGCGCGCCTGCCGGCCCGCACTCTCGCACGAAGAAGAGGATCATTGTAGCCGGCCGCCGTTTTCGCCGTCGACCAGAACGCCGGCTTCACCGCCGACCCGCTTGCAGCCATGCTCGCCCGCTCCAGCCGACCGCTCTAGTTTGAGTTGAGCTCGGTCTGGATTGCGTGGCTTGAGTCTGGTCAGCTTGGCTTGAGTCTGTGGCTTAAGTCTGGTTGTTTTGGTTCGTAGAAAAAAAATGACGTCTTTTACTGGCTCTTCTTCGGGGACTGTTTTTGTTCCTCGCTACCCGGTTATCTTCGATGGTCTCAATTATCGAGACTGTGTTCTTCATATGCGTCTTCACATGCGTGGTCAGCGCCTGTGGGAGCTTCTTACCGGCGAGCTATCATGTTCGCCTCGCCCTGCTCCCCCTACCAGGCCTGTTATTCCCAAGGAGGCCGATGATGCTGCTCGCCACAAGGCCTCTGATGATTAGGCTTATGCTAAAAGACTCAGTTTACTGCTCACAGAACATGGATTGATGAAGATGCTCGTGCCTCTGCTATTTTGGTTGCTAGCATGGAGGTGCATCTTACTGGCGACATTGTTGTTTTGTCTTCGGCACAGTTGATGTGGGCACATCTTCGCGACCGCTATGAGCCTGCTGGTGACTCTTTATACCTTGCTGTTGTGCGACAGGAGCAGTCGCTACAGCAGGGTGATTCTACTGTGGATGAGTTCTATGCGCAGCTGTCTTCAGTGTGGCGTCAGCTTGATTCGCTAGGACCGGAGATTTGCCGAACTTGCCAGTGATGTCAGCGTCAACACTCTCATTTGGAGCTTCGCCGCATCTACGACTTCCTGACACGTCTTCGGGCTGAATTTGAGCAGATTCGTGCCCAGCTGCTTGCTCATCATCCTCGTGTGACCCTGTTGGAGGCCCTTGCAGCTATTCGTACCGAGGAGACTCGTCTTCGTGGCGCAGACCTGCTGGTGTCTCCCTCAGTTTTGGCGGCATCTCACTCTACTCCTCCGTCAGTGACGCCTACTCCAGTTCCAGCTACTGGAGGTGGAGGTCTTCACTGCACCTACTGCAATAAGAACGGACATGTGGAGCAGTTTTGCTACAGGAAGGACCTTGCTCGTCGTGGTGGACGCCCTTCTAAGGGCACTGGGCTCTTGAGCGCCTCTCCTCAGCAGACTTCTGTTGGTTATGACTCTACTCAGGAGATTCTTACGCTACTGCGTCGCATTGCTGCCGCTACACCGACAGGTTCCGCTGGTTCTGCTACTCAGTCTTCTAGTGAGAAACCACCGCCCTCATCAGGTATCACACCATGGATTCTTGACTCTGGAGCTTCCTTCCATATGACATCTGATCGCTCGAGTCTTATTCCATTAGTCATCTTGTTGCTCCTACCACTGTGCAGACCGCAGATGGTATTTCTCTTTCTGTTGCAGGACGAGGCAATCTTTTGTCGTCCTCTTTTCATGTTCCTACTGTTTCTTATGTTCCCAAACTGACTATGCAGCTCATATCCGCTGGCCAGCTTACTGATCATGGTTGTCGGGTTATTCTTGATTCCGACTCTTGTTGTGTTCAGGATCGCCGCACGGGGGCTCTAGTTGGGATTGGCCCTCGCCGACATGACTCTCAGCGTCTTTGGGAGCTTGACTGGCTTCATCTACCTTCTGTTGCCTCTGCCAGTCTCTCTGTTTCCTCTACCACTTCAGCATCCGTTGCTTCTTCTACTTTGACGTTTGCTCAGTGGCATCATCGTTTGGGCTATCTTTGTGGTTCGCGTCTGTCTTCTTTAGTTCGTCGTGGTCTTTTAGGCTCTGTGTCTGGTGATGCCTCTTTATATTGTACGGGTTGTAAGCTTGGCAAACAGTTACAACTCCCCTACCATTCTAGTGAGTCTATATCACAGCGTCCTTTTGATCTTATTCATTCTGATGTTTGGGGTCCGGCTCCTTTTGTTTCAAAAGGGGGTCATAAATATTATATTCTTTTTATAGATTTCTCTCGCCACACTTGGATATATTTTATGTCCTCTCGTAGTGAGGTTTTATCCATCTATAAGAATTTTGCCACTATGATTCGCACTCAGTTGATTCTCTCATTCGTGTTCTTCGTGCTGACTCGACAGGGGAGTATCTGTCAGGAGCTCTTCGAGCTTTTCTTGCTACGCAGGGCACTCTTTCCCAGTATTCATGTCCTGGTGCTCATGCTCAGAATGGTGTGGCTGGGCACAAACATCGTCATCTTCTTGAGACAGCTCGTACTCTTATGCTTGCTTCCGTTGTTCCACCACACTTCTAAGTTGAGGCCATTTCTACTGTCATCTACTTGAATAATATCCAACCTTCTTCTGCTCTTAAGGGTGGGATTCCAGTGGAGCGTATTTGTGGCATGACTCCGGATTATTCCGGACTTCTCCTTTTTGGGAGTGTGTGCTATGTTCTTCTTGCACCTCGTGAACGCACCAAGCTGACTGCTCAGTCTGTTGAGTGCGTCTTTCTGGGATACAGTGCTGAGCATAAGGGATGTCGTTGTTGGGATCATGTTGGACGACAGATGCGGATCTCACGCGATGTCACTTTTGATGAGTCTCGTCCCTTCTACCCTCGTTCTTCTTCCTTTCCTACATCTCTTGTTGAGCCACTATCTTTTCTGACTTTTCCTGATACTCCAGTTGTCACTTTTCCTCTTTCACAATCGGCATCTCCTTCACCACCGACCTCTCCTCCAAAAGCTTCTTCGGATAGTGTTCCTTCCTATCCTCTATACTACACTCGCCGTCCGCGAGTTAAGGAGTCTTCTGATGTGCCATCTTCTTCAGTCCTCGTTATGCTCTTCGTGATCGACAGTCTATTCGGCCTCCTGAGCGCCTTGGCTTTGTCGGTGCAGCTCTGGCCGAGCCGACTTCTTACCGTGATGCTATTATTCACCAGGAATGGCAGCATGCGATGGCAGAGGAGCTTGCTGCCCTTGAACGCACCGGCACGTGGGATTTTGTACCACTTCCTCCACGTGTCTGTCCCATTACTTGCAAGTGGGTCTATAAGATCAAGACTCGCTCTGATGGTTCTCTTGAGCGCTACAAGGCTCGTCTTGTGGCGCGTGGTTTTCAGCAGGAGCATGGTTGTGATTATGATGAGACTTTTGCGCCTATAGCTCACATGACCACTGCTCGCACTCTGCTTGCTGTGGCCTCTGTTATGTCAAGAATGCTTTTCTTAATGGTGAGCTGCATGAGGTCTATATGCAGCCACCACCAGGGTATTCTGTTCCTGAGGGCATGGTTTGTCGACTTCGTCCACCTTTTTCTGGGCTTAAGCAACCCCCTCGTGCTTGGTTTGAGCGTTTTTCTTCTGTGATCACTGCAGCTGGGTTTTCTGCAAGTGCTCATTATCCTACGCTTTTTGTTCACACTTCTTCTCGTGGTCGGACTCTTCTTCTATATGTTGATGACATGATCATTACTGGAGATGATTCTCAGTATATTGCCTTTATAAAAGCTTGTCTCAGTGAGCAGTTTCTCATGACCGATCTAGGTCCTCTTCGATACTTTCTTAGGATTGAGGTTTCTTCTACATCTGAGGGTTTCTCTCTCCCAAGAGAAGTATATCCAGGATCTTTTTGATCGTGCTTCTCTCACTGATGAGCATACAGCTGAGACTCCCATGGAGCTCAATGTTCAGCCTCTTGAGGATCCTACTCGCTATCGCCATCTTGTTGGGAGTCTTGTTTACCTTGGTGTCACTCGTCTTGACATTTCGTATCCAGTCCATATCTTGAGTCAGTTTGTTTCTGCTCCCACTCAACTCCACTATAGTCATCTTTTTCGTGTTCTACAATATCTTCGTGGAACTATCTCTCGCCGTCTTTTCTTTCCACGCTCCAGCTCTTTTCAGCTCCAGGCATACTCTGATGCTACATAGGCTAGTGATCACTCTGATCGTCGGTCTCTTCCTGCTTGCTGTGTTTTTCTTAGTGGTTCTCTCATTGCTTGGAAGACTAAGAAGCAGACAGCAGTTTCTCGTTCGAGTGTTGAGGCTAAGTTGCGAGCTATAGCTCTTTTGACAGCAGAGGTTACTTGGCTACGGTGGTTACTTGAGGATTTTGGTGTTTTTGTTTCTACACCGACTCCTCTTTTATCTGACAGTACGGGTGCTATCACTCTATCAGCATTGCTCGAGATCCAGTGAAGCATGAACTCACCAAGCATATTGGTGTTGATGCTTCTTATATGCAGTCACAGGTACAGGATCAGGTTGTGGCTCTTCAGTATGTGCCTTCAGAACTCCAGTTAGCGGATTTCTTCACGAAGACACAAACTAGAGCTTATCATAACTTTTACCTTTCCAAACTCAGTGTTGTAGATCCACCATGAATTTGAGGGAGGGGGTGTTAGACAATATCCTGTTATACCTTGTATAGATATTGCCTAATATAGGTGACAGTGTACCCTAAGCGGCCCGAGTAAGCAGTTGGGCCTCTCCAGGCCCGACTCCGCCAAGGCAGGCCTTCGCTGGGCAACAAGGGAGTCCCGCCCGGCCGAGCTTGGACGCACTCCGACCACCACCATCGGAGTGCCCGCCAGACCCCGACCCCTGTGGGTCGGAGCACCCACGGCTTTGACCCGACCGGGACCGTCTCCACCAACGACCGCGGCGTCGAGACCTGTGCTGGGAGTAGGCCGCCTACCCCGCGGGCACGACGCTCAAGACGCCTCCGTCAAGGTAGATGGCTCCTTCCCAAGGAAGCAGGGGAGCCACGCGAAGTCAAGCTCCGGTCCCATCCGCCTGACACCTAACTAGAGGGTGCGCCCTATGGCGGGGGACGCCGAAGTCAAGCATCGCTACGTCAGCATCTATCGACAAACAAAACAATACGTCACTCCCCCAATTGGGTCCCGAAACGACTCCCTCGACTAGTCGATCGACCCGGCGTGAAGGACGCAAGGACTGGTCGAGCGACAAGACCAAAGAGCGGACTCCGAGACACGAGGGGCCCTACCCCTTTTCCTTTCCAAACTTCGTCGTCACTACGATGGCAGAGCTCGTGCTCATCCCCGCCGCCGTCCGCGACCAGGCCCCCTGCACGAGCCTGGACGCGGTCGCCGATGTGCTCGGCAACCTCCGCCTCGAGGTTCCTACCCGAGCCTCGATGACGGAGATACCCCACGAAGGCACCGCCCCTGGTGGCGCCATGCACGCACAGTAGCGGGCGGCGCCCCTGCCCCCCGCGAACCCTCAGCTCGTGGCGATGGCTGGCTACGTGCCGGCCTCCCTCCACGACTTGCTGGGGGACTCCTCTAGCCGCGGCTCCAGCTCCGACAGGGAGTACCCCCCGCGCCGGCTGCACTCCCGCGAGTGCAACATGGCAGGTGCGGCGGACCCCTCCGCCACCCCTGTAAGCCCCAGAACTCTCCTCCCGCGCACCGAAGCGCGGGGTGATGAGAACCGGCGTGAGCGCCCCGCGCACCTCCAAGCTTGCCGCGCCGAGATCGAGCGGTAGCAAGAGGAGCTCGAGGCCCACAAGATCGACCTCGACAGGCTCCAGGCCAACCTGGAGCAGCGCCGGCTCGATCCGCCTCTTGAATCCGGCAAGACGCCTGCGCAAGACGCCAGTGCATCGTCACCACCGAGGGCCTGACGGTCATCCATTCTTCCCACACGCTGAAGCGAGCGTCGCCGCGGCCGGCGATGTTGCTCTGCGAGCTCGTGGCCGACGGACCCGAAGGCCAAGGTCACGCATCAAACCTCCGAGGGTCGATGGAGCGTCTTGCCATTCAAAGACGCACAGGATCCGGCTCCACCACTGGAAGCGACCTCGAGCCGCCCGGGCCACCCATCCTCGCGGGGTCAGCAGAGCCCAACGAAGACGGCGCGACACCTCGAGCGGCCCCAGGCGTCACACACCCCGGTGCGCCACCGCCTAGGGGACAACCGCGACCTCCGCGCCACCCTCGAGGCACGAAGGAGAGGCCGACACGGCAGCACAGTCGCAGGATGCGGACAGCGGACGGCGCGACAACCGCGCACCAAGCCCCGATGGCCCGGGGCCACGGGCATTCGCTCGCGCCATCCGCAATGCCGATTTCCCGGCCAGATTCCAGGCCCCCATCAACGTAACCAAGTACACGGGGGCGACGAACCCCAGTGTCTGGCTGGAGGACTACCGGCTCGCCTGCCGAGAGGGAGGGGCTACGGATGCCCTTTTCATCATCCAATACCTTCCCATCTACCTCGCAGACTCGGCTCGAGCCTGGCTCGAGTACTTGCCCGCCGACACCATTAGGAGTTGGGCAAACCTAACGGACCTCTTTGTCGGTAACTTCCAGGGCACATACAAGCGCCCTAGCAACTCCTGGGATTTGAAGAGCTACAAGCAGCAGCCGGGGGAGACGCTCTGGGACTACATCCGGCGCTTCTCCCAGCAGTGCAATGAGCTCCCCGACATCCGCGACGCCGACGTTGTCGGAGCATTCATCTACGGCACCACCTGCGAGACCTTGGTGCACAAGCTGGGTTGCGCCAAACCCAGGACCACCAAGGAACTCCTCGACATCGCCACCAACCACGCTTCCGGCGAGGAGGTGGTGGGGGCCATCTTTGACAAGAAGAAGGCCAAGCAAGCGCCTCGCGACGAAGCCGACGCTGCCCCCGACCGTACCAGCAAGCAGAAGCGGAAGGGGAAGCACGGCCGCGAGGGCCGCATGGTCGCAGCCGCCGATCGCCCTGCCAAGCAGCAGGCTCGGCAGACGCCAGACCGCTCCGAAAAATTGATGGATAGTCCGTGCCCGAACCACGACTATCCCGTCAAGCACAAGTACCGGGACTGCGAAGTCCTGAGGCGCTTCCTCTCCGCGAACCCTACGACGTCGCGGGGCAAGGGGAAGAAGCGTGATCTACCGCCGGATGACGGAGGCAAGAACAAAGAAGCGACCGACGAGTTCCCCCAGCTCGACGGTTGCCTCATGATCTTCGGGGGACCAGCATCCTACTCCGACAAGCGGCGGCTCAAGCTACCTTTCGCAAGGTCCACGCGGCGGACCCCGCCGTACCTAGCTACCTCCGATGGTCTGAGTCCTCGATCACTTTTGATCGGACCAACCACCCCGACCACATCCCGCATCCGGGACGCTACCTGCTCGTCGTCGACCCCATCGTAGGGACGAAGCGCCTAACCAAGATGCTGATGGACGGCGGCAGCGGCCCTGGGAGCCCCTCGCTCGGGTCTCCGACCAAGCAAGGCACCTTTCCACGGCGTCGTTCCTGGCCAACAGGCCCACCCCCTCGGGCAGGTCGACCTGCCCGTCACCTTTGGGAGCCCAGAGAACTTTCGCACCGAGACCCTCACGTTTGAGGTGGTGAACTTTCCTGGCTCCTACCACGCCATTCTGGGGAGGCCGTGCTACGCCAAGTTCATGGCGATCCCCAACTACACCTATCTGAAGCTGAAGATGCCTGGGCCATAGGGAGTGATCACCGTGGCCTCATCTTTCGGCTAAACTTACAGCTATGACGAAGCGGTTGTGAGTGCTTTCAAGCCAGTCATCGCATCCGCTGAGCTCACGGACCTTCGAGAGCGTCCTCGAGACCACCCCCGACTCCGGTTAGTCAGGGCCAAGCTCCTTCAAGTCCGCGGAAGACACGAAGGAGATCGCGGTTGATCCTGATGATCCCGCGAAAACCGTGCGGGTAGGAGCCACGCTCCCCGCCAAATAGGAAGGCGCGCTCGTCGACTTCCTCCAAACCAATCGGGACGTCTTCGCATGGAAGCCCTCAGACATGCCGAGAATCCCGAGGGAGGTCGCCGAGCACTCCTTAAACATCCGACCAGGCTCGAAGCAGGTCGCCCAGCGCCTACGCCGTTTCGACGAAGAAAAGCGTAGGGCCATCGGGTAAGAGATTGCCAAGCTTTTGGCTGCAGGTTTTGTAAGAGACGTGCGCCACCCCGAGTGGTCAGCAAACCCTGTTCTTGTAAAAAAGAAAAGTTGGCAATGGAGAATGTGCGTTGATTACACGAGCCTGAACAAGGCATGTCCTAAAGACCCATTTCCTTTACCCCGAATCGACCAAGTTGTCGACTCCACCACAGGGTGCGAATCCCTGTCGTTTCTGGATGCCTATTCAGGCTACCACCAGATGGCAATGAAAGAATCCGACCAGCTTGCCACTTCTTTCATTACCCCCCATGGTTTGTTTTGTTACGTCACGATGCCGTTTGGTCTGAAAAACGCGAGTGCGACATTTCAGCGGTGTATGCAGACGTGCTTTTTCGACCAAATAGGCCGTAACATCGAGGCATACGTCGACGACATCGTCGTCAAAACTAGGAAGGCTGACGACCTCGTCGCCGACCTAAAAGAGACTTTTGCGAACCTTCGATGGTTCCGCATAAAGCTCAATCCCGAGAAATGTGTTTTCGGGGTCCCAAAAGGGAAGTTACTCGGCTTCATCGTCTCCGAGCGCGGCATCGAAGCCAACCGGGAGATCTCTGCAATTATGAGGATGGGGCCAATCAGCAATCTGAAGGGAGTTCAGAGGCTGACTGGGTGTCTCGCGGCTCTGAGTCGCTTCGTGTCTCGACTAGGCGAGCACGGGATGCCGCTCTACAAGCTGCTGAAGAAGTCCGACTGCTTCAGCTGGACACAAGCGCAGGAAGCCCTCAGCCGACTGAAAGCGTTCCTAACTTCGCCCCCAGTATTGGTCGCCCCAATGACAGGAGAACCTCTACTCTATATCGCCGCCACGACCCAGGTCGTCAGTGCGGCACTCGTTATAGAGCGAGCGGAGGAGGGCCGCGTGTTCAAGGTGCAACGGCCAGTCTACTTCATCAGCGAGGTACTCTCCGAAACAAAGGTCCGGTACCCGCAGGTACAAAAGCTACTCTACGCGGTGATCATCGCAAAAAGAGCTTGCACACTACTTTGACCGGCACCCGGTGTCGGTGGTGACCTAGTCCCCACTCAGGGAGGTCGTTTACAACCGCGAAGCCACCGGGAGGATTGCCAAGTGGGCACTCGAGCTCAACGGCCTCGACGTGTCGTTCGTCCCCCGGACGGCGATCAAGTCACAGGCCCTGGCCGACTTTGTCGCCGAGTGGACCGAGGCTCAGACTCCACCGGCGCTCGAAGATCCCGAGTACCGGACAATGTATTTCGACGGGTCCTACACCAAGAATGGAGCAGGCGCTGGAGTCGTCATCATCTCCCCGCTCGGCAACAAGCTCCAGTACGCTATCCGGCTGCTCTTCGACGCCACCAACAACGTCGCCAAGTACGAGGCCCTCGTCAACGGTCTCTGGATTGCCGCCGACCTCGGCGCCCGGCGACTATACGTACACGGAGACTCCAAGCTGGTTGCTGACCAAGTAATGAAGGCCACGGAGCCTCGCGACGCCCGCATGGCGGCCTATTGCTTGCAGGTACGCAAGCTCGAGGAGATATTCAAAGGCTTCGAGCTCCACCACAGCTACAGACGTTACATTGGTGAGGCCGATTCCCTTGCCAACCTTTCCTCCAGCAAGGGTCCGGTCCCCCCCCCCCCGGAATCTTCGTCTCCGATCTACACCAGCCATCCGTCCGGTTGGACTCACCCGACGAGACCACGTCCGACCTCCCAAAAAGGGCCGTCCCAACCAGCGACCGGCCGGGAACAGACCAGCCCGGGTCGGACCGAAGCGTGCTCGCAACCGACTCCGACTGGAGGCGGCCTTACATCAACCGACTGACCGATGGGGCACTTCCCGTCGACCCGACCGAGGCCCGGCGCCTCGCACGGCGGGCTAAATCCTTCGTCTTAGTCGAGAAGGATTTGTACAAAAGGAGCCCCTCCGGAATCCTCTAAAGGTGCGTTCCGACCGACCAAGGGAGGCAGCTGCTGCTCGACGTCCATGGTGGGATTTGCGGTCACCACACCGCGCCTTGGTCCTTAGTAGGAAAGGCCTTTCGACAAGGTTTCTACTGGCCGACCGCCGTGGCCGACGCAGAGAAAATCGTTCGCACCTGCGAAGGATGTCAATTCTTCGCCCGGCAGACCCATCTTCCGGCACAAGCCTTACAAACAATCCCTATCACGTGGCCGTTCGCGGTATGGGGACTCGATCTGGTCAGGCCCTTCAAAAAGGCGCCCGGGGGCTTCACCCACCTGATCATCACGGTGGATAAGTTCACCAAGTGGATAGAGGCCAAGCCACTTGCAACCATCACCTCGGCGCAAGCGGCGAACTTCTTCCGCGACATCATTTATCGGTTCGGAGTCCCGAACTCCATCATCACCGACAACGGGACACAGTTCACGGGGAAGGAATTCCTCGAGTTCTGCGATGACTTCAACGTCCGTGTCGACTGGGCGGCGGTAGCGCATCCCTGCGCCAATGGCCAAGCGGAGCGGGCCAACGGCATGATCCTCCAAGGACTCAAGCCACGGATCTTCAGTCGACTGAAGAAATTCGCAGGGCGTTGGGCGACCGAGTTGCCTTCCGTCCTCTGGAGCCTGCGAACCACGCCAACTCGGTCAACCGGGTTCACACCATTCTTTATGGCATTCGGAGCGGAGGCCGTCCTTCCGACCGACCTGGAGTACGGCGCCCCGAGACTCCAAGCATACGACGAGACACGGGGGCTTGAAGCACAGCAAGATGCCGTCGACCAGCTCGACGAAGCACGTGACGTCGCTGTTTTGCGATCGGCCAAATACCAACAAGCCTTGCGACGATATCACAGTCGCCAAGTCCGCGGCCGGTCGTTCAACATCGGCGATCTGGTCCTGCATCAGGTCCAATCCAGCAAGGATAGACACAAGTTCTCTCCACCATGGGAAGGTCCCTTCACCGTCGCAGAAATACTCCGACCCGGCACCTTTCGTCTCAAGGATTCCGAGGGAAATCTCGTCCCCAACGCGTGGAACATTGAGAAACTAAGGAAGTTCTATCCCTAGATTTTCTCTCTTTCCCGTCCAAGTGTCACTCGGAGCTGTCGGTTTGCGGGGCCGCGTTGGTCGGCGCCCCGACCAAAGTGTTCGGACCTCCCCCGTGGTCTCTCTCTCTCTTTCTCGCTTTGCCCGAATGATGTCACTCTGGCCCACGCCCGACCCCCACGGTCCCAAAAAAGAGCTACGGCCCTCAAGTGATCACGAGCACGCAAGCCAGAAATAAAAGAGAAACACAACATCTCGGAATTTCAAGACTTTATTTCTTTGTACAAGAAAAGTGATAAGACGCCCAGCCTACCGACCCTCGCAGCATTTTCAGTTGGGGCGCCCCCCCGACCCAGCCGTCCACCTCGCAGCGACGCCTCGTCAACGCCTCGTTAAGGGCCCCCCTCGCCTGGCGAAGGTAAGGGAAGGCCGCAATGAGCGCATCGACCCGACTAGCATCCCTGGCGACAGCGCTGGCCTCCACGTCCCTGACGATCATCTCCCACGCCTCCTCGGCGGAGAAGCCCGCGGCCAGTTGATCAGAGGGTCTGCCATCCGGAGAAGAAGCAAGCTAGAAGAGGCGAGCGAACCACGCTTGCATTCCAGAAGTTCGCTGCACCTTTTTTATACTCCACGGCATGGGAGACGAAGCGCGTCGAGTAATGGCAGGGACCGGAAGCCGGTGCATCCCGCACCAATCTCAACCATGACGCGGCCATCCAGGAAAGTTAAGGCACTCTAATCCCTCAGACTCTTTTCCATTTCGTCACGTCTCTTACCCCCGAGCTCAAAGTGGTCCGCGGCGACTGAAACCCAGCCCCCGCGAACCACTCGGGGGCTACTTATGTGTACCCACACGAGTCGATGACCAACCAAAGGGTTTCCCTCACGGTAACTCCTTCGACCCAAGCGCTACGGCCTACGCCACAGTGGCTACGGTTGCGAAGTGACACTTCGCGGAAGGACATACTCGGGCAGGGCAACCCAAGGCCAGTCGGAAGCACTTCCTTCCCACAAAGTGAGCGCTCTAAGTCCTAGTCCCGTTCCGCGTTTCCTTCAGAGGAGATGAACACAACACCCACGCTCGGGAAAACCTCGAGGATCCCATGGCTACGGTCGTCAAACGTTCATCACAACGAAAAAACGCAGAACGGGCGAAGGGAAACTTAGAAAGGCCCAGCAGGCCAAAGCCGTTAAACGACTCGTCCATTGTTCATTACATGAAATTCATCACCCTACGAAAACAAAAAACAAAAACTAATCGTCTCCCTGATCTCGATGGAGGACACTCCGCGGCGAAATCCTTTCGGCAATCTCCCGGGCGTATGGCTCGACTTGGGACTCAAACCCATCGACCTCCTCCTCGGTCCGGTTCCCGGCGATCCCGCTCCCGACAGTCTCGAGGTCGATACCATCGTAGTAAGAGATGGCGTTGACCAGTGCCGAGGAAGCGCCGAGCGTCGCTGCCTCGCGCACCGAAGCTTCGATGTGCTCCGGCACGCTGGCCAGCACGGAGGAGAGGGAGCTCGGGCCTAGGATGAGCCCCAAAGATCTGGCCATCGACAACCGGCCGACCTCCTGAAGGGTCGCTACCGATCACTCGGCCACTTCTTCGCTATTTGCTGAGCCGACGGGCCACATCTCGCGACGTGACCGCAGCGTCGCACTCCTCCACCGCCAACCTTCGCGACTCCAGGGCGCCGCTCAGGTTCCTTTGTAGCTCTGCAAGATCAAGACCATGTCAGAGGAAGGCTACCACCCGATCCCGATTGCAAGGTCCGCCGAGGGTTCGGGTATCTCACCGGCCGCGGAGGCCCCCATGGCGCGGAGGTCTTCCTCGGCCTTGGCACGCGCCCCTGCCGAGCGCCAAGGCCTTCGGCGAGCTTCTCACTAAAGACAGCTCCTCCCGAAGTGAGTCTCGCTGACGCTAGCCGGCCGGCTCTCCGGCCGAGTCACTTTCATCCCAAAAGCAGGCCGCCTCCAGCCGAGCGGACTACTCCGCACTAACGGCAGAAGCCCTGGCTCTGTTGGCCTCCTCCAGGAAAGACCTGGCCTCGGATACCTCGTCGCCCAGGGACCGAACCGACTGTCGAGCCTCACGCAGAGACCCGGCAACTTCGTCCAACCTCTGATTAGCGACAGTGGCCTTCTCCTGCTCGGCGGTAAGCGCTCCCCGAGCCTCGCGCAACATCGCTCCGAGGCAGTCACGTTCTTCCTCGACAGCCTCCCTCCGACCGTACAGGTGCCGGAGGAAGGCTGACTTCTCCGTTGCCCGAACCTGCAGGCGCTGCAAAAAACCGCCTGGCTGGTCAACCACGGCCCCGTTCAAAAAATCGTTAGGACAAGGCTTTCGACCTTACCGTCCCGACCGGGTGAGTTCCCCCGGTGATAAAGCCTAGCGCTTTGCTAGAGGACTCAAGAGCGAGAAGAAGACCCTTGCGGATCCGGCCGATCTCGTTCTCGACGCTCCTCTCACCCTCTTGCAGGGCCACCCATTCACTGTTCTCCGCCATGTCGTCCAAGACGAGCAGCGGCTCTCCGGACGGGCCGCTACCCGGCCAGGTGAGCACAGGCAGGAACCCTGGGACGGACCCCGACTGCGCCGTCTCGGAAGTCCGCCCTTCCGGAGACCGACCCGGAGAATCCGACCCGACCTCGATCAACTCCTGGGCCACCCCCACTAGCGCGTCCCCAAGAGCCCGTCGCAGGGCCTCCTTCGACAGTCGGCTCATGCTGGCCGGCGGTGGCCTGGAAGAACCTCCTCGTCTCCCCCGACCGGTGGCGCGGAGAAACCCACACTCGTCCAAACTCCGAAGCGCCACCTCCTTCTTCCGCGGCCTTCGCCAGGATCGCCCCCACGTTCCCCGCTCAACGACTGCCGCCATTTACCCGCCGGCGGAGGCGCACGACCCCTCGCGACCGAGGTCGGGCTCAACACCACCTGACCCTGTGCACGACAACTAGTCGGGGACCGCACAAGATAGCCCAAGTGGAGGGCGGGCCAAAAAACGAGCGGGACACTTACCGCGACGAGCGGATGCGCGGCGACCGACGCGCCCTCTTCGCCGGACCTCCACGTAGGGGCGTGACGGCTCTCCGCCTCCTCAGGAGGAACCCCGTACTCGGAGCATCCTCCTGGGGCTCAAGGGCGCCAGCCCCTTGGCCGGCACCCTCACCAGAGTTGCCCGAATCGCCTCCGACGTCCTCGCTCCTCTCGCTTGAGGACACCTCCAAGCTGCCCTCGCTCAAGGACGTGTCGGAGACCTCCTCGCCCTGCGCGGCCCTGGCCGCGCGCTCCTCCCTCTTTCGCGCAGCCTTGGCCTTTCTCCTCTCCTCCCTCCGCTCGTACCATCCGACCTACCAGATTCGGCAGGTTGAGCGCCGAAAACGGCGCGGGAGCGTCGCCTGCCGCCTCGGTGTCGCTCGCGCCGACCACTGCAGATACCCGAGCCGAGAGTTCCGACGCCGGAAGCTCCGCCTCAGACGTCCTCATGGGATCGGATACCCCGACATATCTGAACATGGGGTGCACCCGATCCATAAGGGGCTGAACGCGCATCTCCATGAATGCGCGAACGACAACATCTCCGGTCAGGCCCCGCGTCTTCAGGTCTTTGATCCGCTCGACGACCATCTTCACCCTCTTCTTGTCCTTTGCGTCGGGTCCCCACCCCCACTGGGGACTCGCCTTGGGAAGTTCGCCGGTAAAGACCGGGGCGCTGCCACCCAGGTTCTGGACGTAGAACCATTCGTTGTGCCATCCCCGGTTCGACGACGGCAACTTCACATCAATGTAGTCCGCCCTGCGACCGCCACGTAGTTGGACAGCGGCGCCCCCAAGGGGAACGGCCGCGTCGGATGGCTTGTCCTGAAGCAGCCGCGCCAGGAAGAAGTGCCTCCAGAGCCCCCAGTGGGGTTCGATCCCCAGGAAGGCCTCGCACAGCGTGATGAAGACCGCGATGTGGAGGACGTCGTTTGGGTTCAGGTGGTGCACCTCCGCTCCGTAAAAGTGCATAATTCCGCGGACGAACGGATGGAGAGGGAGCCCGAACCCGCGCTCGTAGGAGGAGGCGGGCACGACGACCTCTCCGTCGCCCGGCGCGGGGACCGCGGCCCCCGCTGGCACCCTCCACCGCGAAACATCCCGCGGAGGGAGGAACCCTTTCTTCTCCAAGCCAAGGATGCGGCCGGGCGCCAGCAAGCACGATGGCCACGACATCGCAAAGACCAAGGAGGAGCGGAGAGGAAAGGCAAAGGAACAAGGGATCCCCTTCACCAACTGTGAGCCTTCTCTTTCTCTTTTTTCCTTTTCGCAGAGGACGAAAGCATGCGCCCCCCTCTTCGCGCTTCGCGCCTTTTATAAACACCTGACGGCACTACCGAACAGACGCCTTCGCGAATCCCAAGACGAATCCCGACCGCTCGTCTGCCACCACCTCCACTACCGCCGGTAACGAGCTACGGTTTCCAATTCCCAATGAGCATTAAAATTCTGACAGGACAACTGCCTCGCGCCGCACGCCCCACAGCCCCGCGGTCTCCGCCGGGTGTCGTAGGCCGAGCGCCCCGCAAAAGGTATGATCGGCCCACTGGGCCGCCCGGCCTCGAGGTAACGGACCGCTTTCCGGCTCGCACCCGAGGCCCGGCACCGTGCTGAGGGTTACGAAGGCCATGTCCAGTCAAACGGACCTAGCACCGCCCCGACACGCATTTAGAGCGAGGGGCGGTCCGGGGTGAGCCCCCAATGGGCCTCCAGTTGGGTCGGCGGACGACCCAATCACCCTGGCTCGCGTCTGAGACCATACCTCACTCTCCCGCGGAATTCATCGATGAGTGGCGGCCAGCCGCACTTCAGGTCGGCGGACGACCTGGAAGCCCGATACGGGATCGAGCAAGGAAAGGTTCTCATGGGACGCCCCGCGGCGGGTCGGACACCCGGGCCGGGTTTTCGTCCGCTTGGAGATGACCCCCCTCGAGGAAGATCACCAAGGTCCCACTCGGATTACCCGTTAGTAGCTCACACGAGCACGGCGTTCGCACCGACGTAGGTAAACGCGCGTTCGCTCACCCGCTCCAGGTCCCACACCCGCGGACGGGGCGTAAGCCTGAGGCAGACAACGGCTACTCCGCCCGCGAATACCCTCGCCGAATGAGTAGTCGGGGTAAGTGCCCCACGGCCGACCAGAGCCCGTCCAGCTACAACGAAAAAACGAGCATTTGAATGCCAGAACCTCCCAAAAGGCATCCAGGGACCCGACGACAGGTCGACCTTGACTAGGGTAAATCCCCGACTGGCTCTCCGACCCGCTCGGGGGCTACACCCACCGGGTGCGCGCGAGCGCACCCGGGTTCTTCAGCCGAGGCAGTCCCTGGCACGCTGCGCCGACCGGATTCCACCGATCAACCCGACGTCAGGACGACCTCGATTGGGGAAAACACCCGACCGGCTCTCCGACCCGCCCGGGGACTACACTCCACCGGCGCCACACAAGACTGTTCTTCGGCCAGGCCTCACAGACGCATACGACCGGACCTCACCGACCGACCCGACGCCAGGTCGGCCCCGACAGTCGATCAAACCCCCGACCGGCTCTCCGACTCACTCGGGGGCTCGGGGGCTACTGACGGATGCTCATACCACGGGTACCCCAAGCGGCCCGAGTAAGCAGTTGAGCCGCTCCAGTTCGACTCCGCCAGTGTGCCTTCATTGGCAACAAGGAATCCCGCCTCATTGGCTTGGACGCACTCCGACCACCACCATCGGAGTGCCCGCCAGACCCCGACCCCTGTGGGTCGGAGCACCCA
Source organism: Rhipidocladum racemiflorum (assembly GCA_036346355.1). Taxonomy (NCBI): domain Eukaryota; kingdom Viridiplantae; phylum Streptophyta; class Magnoliopsida; order Poales; family Poaceae; genus Rhipidocladum; species Rhipidocladum racemiflorum. The sequence goes on along the minus strand of CM070577.1, from coordinate 38,216,609 downwards.
CGGCTTTGACCCGACCGGGACCGTCTCCACCAACGACCGCGGCGTTGAGGCCCGTGCTGGGAGTAGGCCGCCTACCCCGCGAGCACGACGCTCAAGACGCCTCCGTCAGGGTAGATGGCTCCTTCCCAAGGAAGCAGGGGAGCCACGCGAAGTCAAGCTCCGGTCCCATCCGCCTGACACCTAACTAGAGGGCGCGCCCTCTGGCGGGGGACGCCGAAGTCAAGCATCGCTACGTCAGCATCTATCGACAAACGAAACAATACGTCACTCCCCCAATCGGGTCCCGAAACGACTCCCTCGACTAGTCGATCGACCCGGCATGAAGGACGCGAGGACTGGTCGGGCGACAAGACCAAAGAGCGGACTCCGAGACACGAGGGGCCCTACCCCTTTTCCTTTCCAAACTCCCATGTAACCTGCCATTTTTCCATCTATATAAGGAAAGGCGGGACCCCGAGGGGGGAAGAGGTTCGATCGATCAAACTAGAGACCGGTTGAACACCAAAGGGAACACTTCCTCGTTTGTAATACCCGACAACTATTCGCCCCGAAAAACAATACACGTCCGCAGCACGAACTAGAGTAGGGACCTTCAGCCCGAACCAGTATAAACCCTTGGCTTTTTGAGTCGACCATTCGGGGAGAGGGAACGCGCGACCCCCACTAACCAAAAGTTCGTATTGCCGGTGCACGAAACACCGACAATAGGCTCTCTTTATACCCTCATGTACATGTATATATACTAGCCCATTGGTCTCATGATGAATACAAGTGCTATTCATAACAAATACCACCACAGTGCCATTTGGACTGGTAAAATTTACCATGAATAGGCCAGCCAGGCTAAGAAGGCTAAGGTACTAGAAAAACAAATGACAGAGAGCATACTGGCAAACCAGGGTGTGTTTCTTTCTCTTAAATTATCCAGCCAAAGCAAGTTTTAGAAAACCAACCATTTAGACTGAATTAAAGTCAAAATAAACTTTGAAAAAAGCAAAGATGGACAGTAATGTGAATTGCACTTTTTTTTATGGGAGTCAAGCTTAGAGCAGGGTTAGGTTGCACCAATGCTTCTAAGTGGTATGCCATGTGCCTGACTTGTATTTGATGTCAACACTTGCTAGACATGAATTGGAGGCTTGGAAGCATCAGTTGTATGGTTGTATAAAATGGTCAGCACAATTTTGGCATACTATAGGTATTTTTATGGTTATCACGGTGCCCCGGCGAGGTGAGTTGCCTCCAGGGCGCCTAGTCACCTAGGCGCCCACCTAGGCGACAGTTAGGCAACCAAAACAAAGGCTCAAGCGGCAAGCAGTCACTAGCCAAGAAATGCACTAGCAGCAGCCAAGCAATCTAGCAGTAGCAGCCAAGCAATAAATGCTCAAAGCCATCAATATAAACTCCTCCAAACCTCTATTCTTCAGTCGGCCACTCTCCACCTTCGCGTCCAGCCACCTCCTTCGCCTCCAGGCAGCCACCAGCCAAGCAAAGCACCAGCAGCAATCACCGCCACCTCCTTCACCTCCAGGCCATCCACCTCCGTCGGCAGCAGCGGTGTAGCATCGGCGGCGGTGGAGGCGACGGAGGTGGACGAAGAGGTGAAGGAGGTGGCGGCGAGCCGGCGACGGAGGTGGAGGTCAGGAGGCTTACCGGATCTAGAGGCGATGGGTCGCGGCGGGCTAGAGGTGACGGGATCTAGAGGCGACGCCTCGACAGGCTGTGGACGACGAAGGCGACGGTGACTGTCCTCTCTAGAGTCTCCGCGCACTAGGGTTTCCACTTTACCCGACTCTTCTGCTCTCTTTGACCTCAAATCGACTCAGCGTGCGCCTGGCTACCTCAACTGCGACGCCTAGTCGCCTACCGCGATGCATGGGACGACTAGGCGGTCGCCTAAAGACCTCCAGGCGAGGCGACTGGTCCTGGCAGCCCTCCTTGGCCGCCGGGACGCCTAAGCGATGCCGTGATAACAATGGGTATTTTGATGGGGCCACAACAAGGGGAGACTTTTGTCCCCAGAAATAAAATTCTCACAATGGTGATATCTATTGTTCACACAACTAACCATAACTTTTTTGCCTTATGTATTTGCTACTGAGCAACTTATGATCTATATGGAAAGACAATGCAAGATACATATAGAACTTGTAAAACTTCAAATATTATATGTTTGGTACATAAATAGAAATATTTATAAATAATAAGCCAAGAGAAGTTCAAAAACTTATATCGAAAAATAACCCTCAAATTAGCAAATATTTGTAAGAACTTAGTAGAAAAAAATAGGTTGAATCCAAGCTATATTGGCAGTTAGGAAACTACATACTAGTGGTCTAGTGCACAGTTGTAAGGACCCACTATATTAACTAGTTAAATAATAGTATTAGTGGTTAATGAGGTTATTAATTAGTGTTCTTTGTTAGTGTAAAATTTAAAAATGCGAATAGAGCGAATAGAAATAGAAAAGAGGATTGCCGTCAGACCCGCATGCGAGGTATTGATCACCGAGATACTGCATCGTAAGGGCTTCGGCACCTCTCGCTAGATCGGCCATCACTCGGCAATCCGTACTTACCGGATTTGTATCCGTAGCCGTGTAGATCGGCTTAATAAGTGCACCGCCCATATAGTAAATGAGTAAAAAAGAAGCCAAGAGGTAACTCAAGAACTTTGACCATTCCATGCTTTCAACCACCGTACCACAACTAACCCAAATGCAACCTCACGCCAAGACTAAGATGCATGCCTGCCTATACCAAGAAGACTCGTGGGCAAGAAGGAGAGGGCACGGCCGCCACGCCCCTTTCCCCGCCTCTTTATAGCAAGCATTCCTCCTTCCTCGCCTCACCAACCAAGGACACAAGCGCAACCACACACCACACCCAGAGCATTCAAGAGAGCAAGCAAGCAAGAAGGAGCAAGAAGCCTATGGGAGAAGGTCCGTAGGCGGAGGAGGAGGCAATCCACAAGACGAGTAAGAACCGGAGATCCACCGTATAAGCACTAACTAGGAGGATCCCAAGTGCTGCCAGCAGAGAACCCCAAGGAGCACCGAACCGAACCGGGCAAGGAACAACCACAAGAACCGAACCACAGTGGAGATCCCCAAGATCAAGTGAACTGAACTAGCAAGAACCGTGGGAACCACAAGAACCGGACTCGGTGATCCCCAAGAACAGAGTCGCACGCCATCTTCTTCCTCAATAGGAACCTTAACCAAATCCCTCGGTGCACACCATCCATAGTAGTAATAGCAAAGAGCTAGACTATTTAGTGCAATCGAGTAGATCGTAGTTGTGGTCTCAAAGAGAGCTCTAGGGTTGCTAGACTCCAGTCTTGCTGCCTCCGCTAGAAGCTCTTGAATCATCGACCCCAAAGAACTTGCATGCGAAGAAATGAAGCAAATGAATAGATCGTAGTGTCTGCTCTTGTCATCAACCCGTAAATGCGAAATCAAAGGTAGAATAAACATAAAAAGAGGCAAACGAATACCGAGTAGTATCTCGTTTATGTCCGGCCACTAGTGGCAAATAAGGAGAGAGGGGAGTAGAGGAGATTGCAGGAGGATTTGGCAGAGAGAAGAAGAAGAAGAAAGAGGGAGAAGTAGAGAGGGAGAGGGCGGCTTACCTACAGAGGTGGCGTCGGCCAGTAGAAGGCCAGAGGAAGGCGTAAAGGAGGGGGTTCGAGAGAGAGAGAGAGAGAGAGAGAGGAGAGGAGAGGAACTGAGAGGGAGAAGCTGGCGGCGTCACACGGGCCGAGCAAGCGGCGGAGGCGCCGGCGTGGAAGCAGAGAGGTCGCCAAAATGAAGGGGCGCACGGGAGGAGAAACCAGAGAGCAGAGCTAGGAGGCTTTTGGCCACGTGAAAAGAAGAAAGGAGAGGAAAGAGAGAAGAAGAAAAGAGGAAAAGAGAGAAAAGAAAAAGAGAAGAAGAGAAAGGAAAGAAAAGAAAAGAAAAGGAAAGAAGAGAAAAGAAAAATAAGAGAGGAAAAGAAAGAAGAGGAGAAAAATAGGAAAAATAGGAAGTTGTATATTCCGTTGCATCTGCTAAGGTTAACTTGCCGTATTCATATCGTAGGAAAAACTGCATTTGAATTTCTAAAAGCCATGCGAGTTAGTAGTTAATAAATGTGTAGATTGTTAATTGTTGTATTAATTGAATTGCTATGTTCATCTGTCGCTAGAATATTGTGGATCGGTTAAGTCGGTGGGTTTAGTAGTGAGTAAGCGCTTGTCCGTAGATCTCGCACGTGAAAGTTGCCGTGGGTTAATTCCTCGTAGAGTTGATACGTTGTATTTGTCGTCCGTAACCGAACCAGTATTCAACCACCTCTCAGATTCGAGCCGAGGCCGCATTTGCAAATCCTACTTCGTGCAAGATTCCTTTGAGCAAATTTCATTAAATGTTTTCCACTTGATTTCAAGATTTATCATTATAAGTATCATTCATGCATTGCCAACTTTATATATAATTTGAAAGTACCATTGAATACGGATGGAAATGTGTGTGGTGAAAATGAAAGTATGGATGATGATGAGGTGTGGAGTGTCTTGGCAAGTCCACCGATGGAGCAAATTGGGTTATTTATTATGTTGGTGTGGTGTTAATATGGTGGTGGGGGCCAAGGTACTTGAATGGCCTGGGACCTCTACATAGGCTATGATGTAAGGATAAACAACTACACTCTGGGCAATGAGCCGTATTTTGATATCAACCATAGTGTGTGGATCGACTAAAAGGTTGTCCTAGGAAGGTATTATGATCTCCACATTGGGTAAGAGTAGATAACACGCTGGCGTGTGAAGTCGGTATCTTGGGAAGGCCCAGGTGAGGACACAGATGGTTCTTTTCGTGCTATATATGAATAAAGCCTTGGGTTGAGTATCGCTTGTGCTACTACGGTAGCCTGGATAGTCTGCAGTACAATCAAGTAGCCGCGAGCCGGTAGGATGGCCTAGCGGCGAATCCGCGACTGCAAGTAACAGGGTTGGAGATCTAATCGACTAGTGATAAACATTCTGGGCCTCTCGCGGCTAGGGGTCACTATGGGTAAAGTGGTACAAACTCACGCAGGTCAAATCATGAATTCATGCCTGCTCTCTCGATTGGAGGCTACTTAAGCTAAGTCCGCTCATACTGGTGTTAGTAGTCTCTTGAATTAAAATGTGCAACTCTTAAAGAAAATCAAAATCTATTTCCAATAAAAATCAGATTTTTGGGAAGGAGGTGTCGATTTGGAAAAAAGGAGGAAAAACTCATGTATTGCATTCTATACTATTACTTCTTGAGTACTCTGTACTCACTCTTGCTAACTCTCCCCGCTAGATATTTGTTCTCGAGGGTCAAGCTTCGTTGGGACGTGGATCCCAATTGGTCCGACCAATTGAGACTTGGAGTAGGTCACCCGCAGAACCAAACCTACGCGTGAGGACTACCAGGGAGAATAGAGGTCTTGAGTATCTCAGGTTACACTACGCCTGGCCTTTGTGTAACTAGTAGTTGTGTCTTATGCTTATGTTGTACTTGGATCCTATGTCTAATTATGTATTGGACATGTAAGTTCTGCGTGGTGAATGTAATATATTTGGTCGCCTTCTCTCGATTATTGTTACATTTGCAACACTCGAATCACAGATAGTAGCTAATAAAAATACCGGACGCCTGCTATTTTGTTAGCCACTATGCCGAGATTCGCTAATTAACTGGGTAATGGCAATTGCTAATTACCCGGCTAATCAGTGGGTCGCTACATGTGTGGTATCGAGCAATGGTTACGAGAACCACGCAAATAAATAACTAGAGACCGGAGAGCAGACTAAGTAAAACTAAAAAGACTCTGCTATATGGCAATAAGTATATGGAAATCCTCACCTTGTCAACTAATAAGTGCCCTGTTTGAATTATTTATTTTGTTAAGTGGCCACCTATTGTAAGTAAATCCTCTTTTAAGGGGGATAGGGCAGCGAGTGTAGTTCCTGTGGTATGGGGTCTTGTGTGTTGTAGTTGTAATGCTATTGTGGTAGAATTGCTCTCTTTATGTAATCGAAAGAAATTGCATTTGCATCTTTAGCATCGCATATCATCATGGTTAATATTTCAATATAGGATGATAGATTAATTGCATTGTTGTAGCATCGGGCCTAATCATGATCAAGTAGTTAATTGCAACTATTTTGCATGTCTTCTTGATTTATGCTTGCATGCATACCTGTAGAGTAGTAGGTTTGTAGCATTCTTTGTTTTAATTCTTAATTCCTACTAGTATGCATAGATGCACCGCATAAGCATGCTAACCTCTGGCCTTGCATTCTTGTCAACCTTAGAAAACCAAGATTGTGCAATTGTGATGTGCTTGTGTATCTAAATAGTCAATACGCATAGAACTAGGAGCTAAGGATAGGAAAGGCCCTGATGTCAACTGCGGGCGACTTGGATATGCGTTGAATCCAAGCGTGTGAGCACGTAACTTTCGAGGAATCCTTGGTGCTTGGGCATCGAGGATTCTTTACGCTTTTCCCTGTCTTGTTTTGATTTTCAAGCCAAGTTCTTCTCTAAGTTTCGCGTGGGCTCGAGCGGCCGCCTTGATTAGTTCTTGGTGCATGTGCACCATGTTTCTTTATCGCTTCTTCATCGGATTTGTTCAGGTTGTATTGTTTCCTGGTTCCTTTTTTTCTTCGCCTTTATTTGCTTCTTTATCCGTTGTTTTGTGTTTTACCTTCCGAGGCGATTAGGTAGATGGTATTGTATAGTTTCAAAAGGAGTGGCGATTGAGAGCGAGTTCTCGGTTTCTTATCCCACTTCTTAACAACTTGGCCCTAAGACCTTCTAGCTATCACAATACTTCTTATCCTTTAATTAAACTACTTGTAAAAGTTTTAGATCACCCTTGCCATTAATTAATCGACTTCTTTCCATGCAAACAAGCTGCCGTTTTAAGGACATCACTCTCTCCTTAGTTATATCTATAGTTCAAATTAGGAGACTCTTCTATTAACCAAAGGTTTGTGTTAAGGGTAAACGCTTAATTAAGTTGCACCCGATTCTCGGTCTTTTGCAGATGTCGAACCGCTGAAGTAGAAGAACAAGATTTGATTTTGAGGTTAGTGCTACCCAAAAAACCAACCTGAAGAGTAGAGCCTCCACAAGCACCACTCCATGACCTCAACCAACCATTTCCTGCACCATCTAGGCAACATCACCTTTGGGAGGTCTAGCTAATGCAACTAGAGCTCCAACAAAACCCACTCCACTGAGAGAGTCCTCGTGTGTATTGCATAGCCACTGACTCAAGAGAGCCGTAATCGGCCAAGCCCTTGTCACCAACCTCACCCCTGCAACTCCACATTCTACCCGACACGTAACCACCTTGGGAGATTTCCTTCAAACCCGCCCACCTACATTTGCTAGAGCCTACCGAACCATTAGCTGATGATTGGCTTGAGGAGATTGAGAAGAAGTTGACTACTTTAGGTCAGCCCGTATGGAGGAGAGAGTGCGGCTTGCAACCTACCGCTTAATCTGTCCGCATGAACCTTTGGTGGAAAAACTATTACCGCACTGGCAGGAGATCAACCCGTATCATGGGCGAGTTCACCAAAGAATTTCACCACCCATGTTCCTCGTGAGAAATGGATATAAAGAAGCAAGAGTTTTGGGATTTGACACAAGGAAATAAAAGTGTTACGTAGTATTTGCATAAGTTCAATGAGCTATCCGGATATGCCCTGCAGGAGAGGTAGACACGGAGGCTAAGAAAATCTATAGGTTCACCTGGGGATGAATTCATATTTGAAGTCAGATTTGGCTACTCACTGCTTACAAGAGTTTCAAGACTCTAGCCAATAAGGCCATCGTGAGCGAAAGCATACAGGACCAAGTGAATGAGAGAGAAGAAAGAAGGCAAGATTTGATACTCCGACATTTACTTTCGCCTACCAACACCTTCTAAACCACCATTACCAAACAAGTCTCCACAACCATCTGAGATGTCTGCAGATCTTCTCAACATCCCATTAGCAACCTATCAAATCCATCTTTAAGGTGTTTCCATCAGTGAGGTCCGCATTATGCTAGTCGTTGCCCCCAAGTACCCATCAAGTGTTACAATTGCGGTCGTGAGGGACATAGGAGGTACAATTGCCCAATTCATCTGGCTCCGGCCGCAACAAAGTGCTTCGGGACAGCCAAGTCGTGCACCATCGGCTTCGGACACAACCAAGGAGGCCCCAGCGCCATGTCATCTAAAGGATCTAACAAGGGAGTACCAACAAAGAAGATCTCGCTGGCTTGAACTTCGCCTCTGCAAGCGTAAGGGCCGGAACCACCAACGCAGTGCAGTGTACTTCTCATTTAATCGCCCATGTGGTGCAATCTTAATGATTCCCTAAGCCCTCTACCTAGTCGAGCCGGATTTCGGGACCAAATCCCTTTTAAGGGGGATAGGATGTATGACCCACTATATTAACTAGTTAAATAATAGTATTAGTGGTTAATGAGGTTATTAATTGAGTGTTCTTTGTTAGTGTAAAATTTAAAAATGCGAATAGAGCGAATAGAAATAGAAAAGAGGATTGTCGCCGCATGCGAGGTATTGATCACCGAGATACCGCATCGTAAGGGTCGGCTCGCCTCTCGCTAGATCGGTTCATCACTCTAATCCGCATTGCCTGTCCGGATCATGCGGTATCCGTAGTCGCGGTAGATCGATTAATAGTGCACCGCCCATATAGTAAATGAGTAAAAAGAAGCCAAGAGGTAACTCAAGAACTTTGACCATTCCATGCTTTCAACCACCACAACCAACCCAAATGCAACCTCACAAACAAACACTAAGATGCATGCCCCCAGCTAGCACTAGCAGACTGTGGCGGCAAGGGAGAGGGAACTGGCCAACACCCGTCCCTTTCTCGCCCCTTTATAGCAAGCATTCTCCTTCCTCGCTTCCACCAACCAAGGACACAAGCGCAACCACACACCACAGTCGTAGAGCATTCAAGAGAGCAAGAAGCAAGAAGGAGCAAGAAGCCGAGGAGGAAGGTCCAGGTTTTATGAGGAGGCAATCCACAAGACGCAGTAAGAACCAGAGATCCACCGGAAGCACGAACTAGGAGGATCCCCAAGTGTTAGCAGAGAACTCCCAAGGAGCACCGAACCGAACCAAGCAAGGAACAAACCACAAGAACCGAACTACGTGGAGATCCCCAAGATCAAGTGAACTGAACCAAGCAAGAACTGGGGGAACCACAAGAATCCCACTCGGTGATCCCCAAGAACAGAGCCACACGCCATCTTCTTCCTCAACCGAACCCGAACCAAATCCACCAAAGTACACCATCCATAGTAGTAATAGCATTAGCTAGACTATTTAGTGCAATCGAGTAGATCGCAGTTGTGGTCTCAAGAGAGCTCTAGGGTTGCTAGGTATCAGAAGTCTTGCCGCCCCGCTAGAAGCTCTTGAATCATCGACCCAAAGAACTTGCATGCGAAGAAATGAAGCAAATGAATAGATCGTAGTGTCTGCTTTGTCATCAACCTTAAATGCTAAATCAAAGGTAGAATAAGAAACATAAAAGAGGCAAACGTAAATCACAGTAGTATCTGTTTCTTATGTCCGCCACTAGGGCAAATAAGGAGAGAGGAGTAGAGGAGATTAGAGGAGGATTTGGCGAGAGAAGAAGAAGAAGAAAGAGGAGAAGTAGAGGGAGAGGCGACTACAGAGGGTGGCCGTCGGCCAGAGCTGGCCGAGGAAGGCGTAGGAAAGGAGGTGGGTTCGAGAGAGAGAGAGAGAGAGAGAGAGAAGGAGGAGAGGAAACCGAGAGGAGAGAAGGCTGGGCGCAAGGTCATCGTGGCCACGGCGGCGGAGGCGAGGCGCTGAGGTAGAGGTCGCCTAAAATGAAGGGGCGACGGAGAGAAACCGAAGAGAGCAGAGCTAGGAGGCTTCGCCACGTAAAAGAAGAAAGGAGAGGAAAGAGAGAAGAAGAAAAGAGGAAAGAGAGAAAAGAAAAAGAGAAGAAGAGAAAGGAAAGAAAAGAAAAGAAAAGGAAAGAAGAAAAGAAAAATAAGAGAGGAAAAGAAAGAAGAGGAGAAAAATAGGAAAAATAGGAAGTTGTATATTCCGTGGCATCTGCGTAGAGGTTAACTTGCCGTATTCATATCGTGAGGAAAAACCGTGATTTGAATTTCTAAAAGTCGCAGTTAGTAGTTAATAAATGTGTAGATTGTTAATTGTTGTATTAATTGAATTGCTATGTTCATTCTTGCTAGAATATTGTGGATCGGTTAAGTCGTGGGTTTAGCGAGTAGCGTTGTCCGTAGATTCGCACGCCGTAAAGTTGCCGTGGGTTAATTCCTGTAGAGTTGATACGTTGTATTTGTCGAGTCCGTAATCGAATCCAGTACTAACCACCTCTCGTATTCGAAATGAGGCCGTATTTGCAAATCCTACTGCAAGATTCCTTTGAGCAAATTTCATTAAATGTTTTCACTTGATTTGATCATCATTATAAGTATCATTCATGCATTGCCAACTTTATATATAATTTGAAAGTACCCGATTGAATACTTGATGGAAATGTGGTGTGGTGAAAATGAAAGTATGGATGATGATGAGGCGTGAGTGTCTTTGGCAAGTCCAAATTTGATGGAGCAATTGCTTGTGTTATTTATTATGTTGGGCAGTTAATATGGTGGGGTGAGGGCCAAGGTACTTGGAATGTACGCTGGGACCCTACATAGGCTATGATGTAAGGATAAACAACTACACTCAGTACAATGAGCCGTATTTTCAGATCAACCATAGTGTGTGGATCGACTGAGAAAGGTTGTCCTAGGAAGGTATTATGATCTCCACATTGGGTAAGAGTAGATAAATACGCTGCGGCGGTATGCCAAGGCCCAGCGAGGGACACAGATGGTTCTTTTTTCAGGCTATATGAATAAAGCCTTGGGTTGAGTATCACAAATTGTGCTACTGTGAGCCGATAGTCTGGCATAATCATAGCCGCGAGCCTACGGGATGGCCTAGTGAAGGAATCCGCGACTCGGAGTAGCAGGGTTGGAGATCTAATCTTGGACTAGTGATAAACATTCTGGGGGCCTCTCGTGTGCTAGGGGTCACTATGGGTAAAGTGGTACAAACCTCGCGCAGGTCAAATCATGAATTCATGCCTGTCTCTGGATTGGAGGCTGGAAGCTAAGTCTCCTCATATACGGTGTTAGTAGTCTCTTGAATTAAAATGTGCAACTCTTAAAGAAAATCAAAATCTATTTCCAATAAAAATCAGATTTTTGGGAAGGAGGTAAGCTGGATTTGGAAAAAAAGGAGGAAAAACTCATGTATTGCATTCTATACTATTACTTGCTGAGTACTCTGTGACTCACTCTTGCTAACTCTCCCCTCGCTAGATATTTGTTCTGAGGGTCAAGCTTCGTTGGGACGTGGATCCCAATTGGTCCACCATGAGACTTGGAGCGAGGGTCACCCGCAGAACCAAACCTACGCGAGGACTACCAGGGAGAATAGAGTCGAGTATTCGTGTTACACTACGCTTCGGTCTTTTGTGTAACTAGTAGTTGTGTCTTATGCTTATGTTGTACTTGGATCCTATGTCTAATTATGTATTATTGACATGTAAGCTCCGTGGTCGAATGTAATATATTTGATTCGATCTCGATTATTGTTCTGTTGCAACACTCTGAACACGGTATAGTAGCTAATAAAGTACCGGGACGCCCGTTATTTTGTTAGCCACTATGCCGAGATTCGCTTAATTAACCTGGGGTAATGGCAGCTGTTGCTAATTACCCGGGGCTAATTGGGCGGGTCGCTACAACAGTAGTCATTGACTCAACAAAGAAAATAAGAAACAGCTATATCTTGGGAGATTTTGGGGAATTACCATGTATTTCTCGTATGCAATCTGCACAAGTCTGTCCATAGCACGCCGTGAAAATTCCCTGGTTATATAGGGTGAACCGCGTAGACGTAAGAGCTTGAAACTCAACAAATAGTTTTCTAACAACGAAAAAATGATGTACACTACCTCTGCTGAGACTCCTTTTCAGTTCTAACCACGCCATCCAGCTTCACTAGCAAGTTTTTCTTCTCCCCAACCTTTCAGATCATAAAAGTACTACAATTAAACTTGGCATATTATGCTGAAGGCATGGGTCGAAGACATTCAAAATAGTGAAACAGGTTGATCAAGGCCCATGCACATAAGAGTGAATTATTAATACCTCTTTACGAAGTTCACCTTCCAATTTGCGGATTTCAGAATTGATATCCTCATCCTCACTCTGTGCAAGGTCAGGCTGGAATGGTAACACGATGACAGTCAAAACATTACAAAATGCTTTGCTATGTTATTTGATCAAACTAAGAGATGTTGGAAAGTAAGATTAAAAGTGTGCGATAAATCCAATGTTCTAAATAACGGTGAACAAATGGTCACCATACCTTTTAGTGTTTATACAGTAAGCGGCCTTGTAGACGATTTTACTATTTAAAATGAAGAGAAATATATAAATGTGTTTGCAGTAAAAAAATAAACATCTAATAATCCATCTTCTTTCATGCATATAGAATGGAACTACCAGGTTATCAACAATTGTCCACAGCGGTGACATGAAGAAAGAAGATAACATGATGTGAATGTAATTAAAGAATCATAACTACATGAATGAACGGCTCAAGTGACATTGAAAAGTAAAGCTAGCATTCTCTTATGTATGTTATAATGTTCCATGTCATATGGCACTAATGCAACTTTACCTAAATAAACAGCCCGATAAAACAGGCCTCTTAAACGTTAACGGTTGTTAAACCAAATAAACGGCCAGATAAAATGGGCAAACCTTGAAATGTCTATAAACGTAATGGGCAAGGGACATTTACCATTTTAACAACCGATTACAAGGCCTTAACAGCCTTTATTTAGAACACTGGATAAATATAAGAATAAAATATTTCAGAGAAACCACAAGACATTAAACTATTTTATTATATGCTGAAGCTTCTTGGAAATAGTCACATGAAACTTTTTTCTCATCAATAACTTCCATGCCATAGTTCATGTTCTTTAGTTGATTTAAGCAAAAGGATAGTATCACATGTTTAGGACAAGATGCAGCGCAGCTCACTAGTGAGTGGACATGGGGCTAGAACAAGATAACACTATTATGGTCCAGCCAATGCACGAATCCAACAAAAATTATTAACATCTTAAGAGGATATGGATGTAATATGGAATCCAGATTGTAGTATATGCTTGTATCAAAACAGTTCAACATACAAATACTTCTCAAAACAATAGAACTAAGCATAAATTGTAATATCTCTTAGTGTTGTTTCCGAGTTTTAGAGCTTGCTCGTCTGGGAAATCAGTGGTTCACCTGCTGTTCTGCGGGTTAGTCAATCATCTGTGTGTGAGAGGCAAACTTCTAGCATTCCTTTTTCCCCCACTCCACCTAACCCTCCAAGCCAACAGCCAAAAACTTTTTTCTTGGAATCTCCTCCCCATTCGGTTTTGGGCAGCCACCTTTGCAGCTCTCCTCTCCTCCGCGCCTTGCTCTCCACCTTGAGCAGCAGCCATGGGACCTCCTCCTCTCCAGCTAGCAGCAGGGGAGCCCTCCTCCCTGCCCTAGCTCGACGCCCCCATGGCCAGCCCCTTCTTCTCCCCCAGCCAGCCGGCGTCCAGTAGCTGCAGCAGCTTCTATCCCTCCTTCCTTCCTCTTCTTTGTTGAAGGTAAGCCTTGGGAACTTCTTTGAGCTCAGCTATGGAGGTCCTAGACTGGTTGGGATGAGTTCTAGGGTTGTTAGGATTGAAATTTTTGGAGGGAACTAGCTCTAGTTTTGGAGGGAATCAATTCCTGTTTTCGAGCAGATTTTGGTCTGTTTTTGCAGCTCAGTTTTGAGGTAGTTGGTCTCATGGATTTTTGGCTGTAGAAGATGTTATAGATCTTCCTTTCCCCTTTAATTTGAGCACAATAACTCGAAAATCCATTAAGCCAATTAAAAGTTATGCCACTTTTAGTGCTTGCTGTCCCGAGTAGGTTGTTCTGCGAGCTGTAATGTTCAACTGCTGTTTTGAGCTTCTTGCAGACCGATTCAGCACTTCCACTTGCCTAGAGAAATGTAGGAAATTTCCTGTAGTTTAAGAAAATGTATTCGTTTTCTTGATTTGGAGTTAGGAATCAAAAGTTATGTCCCTTTGAAGATGCTGTCCAGAATGCTGATTTTTGCTGAATGTTCAGAGTTGGTCTGAAGTTCAGAGTTCAATTTGAGGACTTTAAATTCAGATATTGAGCAAATGGTTGTGGGGTATTTGTAGCACATCCTCTTGTGCTCGTTTAGAGTCCAAGAACTTGAATTTTGGTTAAACCATTAAAAAGTTATGCAAGTTTTACCTTGTTGCTGTCCAAATTGTGACTAGTGGAAGATTTAATCTTGTTCTATGAATTAGAGCAAGTTGGAGGCCAAATTGGGATTAAAAATCGCCTAGAGATAGATAGGAAATTCTGAGTAGATGTTTAAAATGTCTTTGTTTGCTCAATTTGAAGTTGCATAGCAATAGTTAAGCTATGGCGAAGTAGGCTATCCAAGCTAGTTTGTACGAAATTCGGAATGTGGGCTGTTTTTTGGGGCAAAGTTTGTTGTAATGAGTGAAAGGAGTTGTTTGTTGTTTGTTGTTGGCTATAGATTGTATGAAATCGAATTCGCGGTGTTTATTTCAGGAGGTGTGGCTTCGAAGGTGGCTTCAACCTCGCGCCACATTGCTTTACGAGGTTAAAAGGCAAGTGTATCATGTCGATTCAAATGCTACAAAGAATGTGGCATGCTTTGCTTTACGATTTTGATCATGTTGATAACTATGATGATGCAAATGCTAGGTTCATAGATATATTACTGTCTTATGTATGTGAATTGATTAGATGAATATGAATGTTAAGTATTGGTTGTGAGTATTGTTGATGATTATGCATTTAAATTTGGCTATGTGAAATGTTAGAAATGAATGTAGTTGCAATTTAAATGTGTTAATTGCATTTGTGCATTCATAATGGAAGAGACGACCCATTCTGATGCGGGCCCCTGTGTTCACACGTAGTGAACACGAAAGTCTTACCTCGTAGTCCCATTCATCGAGGTGAATGGGAGCAAGACAGTAAGAGTAGGCACCTTCCACAAGATGAAAAGGATGTGAGGGTGCACACCGACGGGTGTGCACTCGGCAGTACCAGTACGTGCATCGAAAAGAGCATACATGAGCATGCATATCGCATCGCATACTAACAATGGCATTGAGTTAAATGGAAATATGCAGTGTTGGGATCGAGTCGTTGACTTATCCAAAGAAATTCAAGAAGGTATGTGTAGGAATTAAGTAATGAAGTGAAAAAAGGTAATGTTGTTGAGATTATTGTTTTATGAATTTGTGCATTTAGATAAGAAATATGCTCTGACTGTTGATTTAATTGTGTTAATTAAGTTTTGTGATGCACTTTGCTGGGTCTTGGACTCACGCCTGTTTGTTTAATGTGGTACCCTAACGACGACTCGCCGGGTTGGGACTTAGATCACCCTCACTCACTTCAAGACACATTTAAATTATAGCTTGAAAGAATGTATCTTGATAATAATTAGTGTTGGATTCTTGAAGTAGTATGCTTATGGTTAAACTATTCTTGTATGGTTATGTATGGTTTATGCCGATAGTTCCTTTATGATGCATCGTAGTTGTCTCTTGATTATTTAGTGTAGTTGTTTTTGCTCACATGTCATGATGGTTGATTGATTCCATGACATGTGATATTGTTGCTATTATGCTTATTGTGATCTCTTTGAGGTTGAGGATTTGTAGTTGTTAGAAGACTATGACCCATTGTGTGTGCTTAGCGGGTAATGATGGTTAGTGGATTCCTTGTTGTTGTTAATAATTTGTTATTTGACATCTTTTTGCCTGCTGAATGAATGTCCATTTAGCAGGAGAGATCTTGCAAAAAAATTTATAGAAAAATTTAGATAGTTTTGGTAGCACTTCGGGCACGTGAGATGCCGGAGTGTTACATAAATACCCATATTTAAATGCTGTTACAAATTTACCTAGCATTTTATGTCATCCGTTATTTCATACTTAGTTACATCATGCAGTCATGCTATCAAATATGATATAGTTGCAGGCATATGTGGTCTGCATCCAATCTGTTTCAAACTTTCAATACATTCATGTAATCTTTAGATGTTCAAACACTAATGATCACTGGAAATGGAGAGCCCATAAAAAAACAAGTTACCAAATTACCAAAGCGACAAATGGAAGGAATTGTTAATGCACTGGCTTTGATTGAGATGCTACTATATAATCCTACTGAATAACATGTAATAACAAGAAACCTCAAGAATCGAATAATTAACTTATGAACTATTTCTACATTCCATAATAAAATAATTGGTCATCCTCAATCTTCAATGTTATCATCTGGTTACTCAAAAGCAACAGATTAAAAAGCTGTTACTGAAAGTAGGCATGCATAGAAGTGCATAAAATACAAATGAGAAGATAACTGAATCAACAGAAAACTCCTAACCAGCATAACCAAAACAAATTGTACAAAATGTACAGTAATAGTAAGAAAAACACGTACCACAGGTTCAATAGATACACCAACTTCACTTAGTTCAATGATAATCCTATCATTAAAGCACATCTCACTGTATCGAAACTCAGGCCACACCTTGGCCTTTTCCATGACAGTACTGCTTTTGTGTGACAGTCCATCATGATATTTCCAATCAGAATCCAACATCAAACCATTAGGGCCCTTCCCTGGAGCTTCAAAATTCATTAAAGACTCCAACTTATAACCCTGTGAATGAGATTTCCATCCACCTTCCTCAAAATGAATTTCATGTGTATCGAATGGATATCCTTCACTTCTGTAAATGTTATTGGTAATATTATCAACCTTATCCTCATCAATCAAAGCTTGAATTAGTCTTTGGCCAACTGAAGCTCCTCCTCGCACCCCAATTCCTTGGACAAGTTGATCCAGGATAGGTTCAATGCAGCTTGTCTCCCAAGCAATCCCTACATCATTCTCCACCTCATTCAGGGCATACCCATTTGGAAGAGCACTATGGTCATCTTTGTTGCTAGCAGCCGGAGTTGACGGCTCTGAAATGTATTCAAGGCCACCCTGAAAAATGTAAAAATAGCAGCATAAATAAATTGGACCCAAGGGAAGAAACTAGCACCAGGAGAAAATAAGATGGTAGCGGTTCATAATAAAGAGAGAGTATCAAACTACCAATGCATTCTATCACTTCTATATACGGTAACTTCCCACAAAAATGCATAGCTAACCAGACAAATTTTGATAGTACTGCATTGAAAATATAGCGTACCTTGTATTTCCGACTTTCATCTCCTTCAACTGACCTGCTCATGGCGGAGTCGTCCGGCAAATGTATCTAACCAATTGAAGTACTAATCAAGAAACTACCAACCAATGTTACCAATCTACTAAAGAACAAAACGTACTTCTTTTGATACAAAATAAGATGACTCTGTAATACCTGTTGACTCGGATAGGCTATGTCTTCTGTGGTCAGAAAACCAAAGAAAGGTTCAACCTGCCGCCAGAATAGATTTGCATAAGCAGACTCTGCAACGAAAAAAGACATCATTCAAAGGCTTCTGAAAAAAAAATGATAGAATTTGATAAGTAAAGTCAATACTTAGAGCAAAATTTGCTGCAGCGAGAAGCTCCTCATGATCATCTTCTGATTGCACTGAGAAGTGAATAAAACAAGTTAGTATGAAATTGTTATAATAATCACAAAAAACACTAGAAACCCATGTAGTGAGAGTGTACCAATAGAGTCTGACTGCACATTGCTACTTATATGTCTAGGACGCGCGCTGCCTTTGCGCTCAGATATCTTCTTTACCAGTGGTCTTCCAGATTTACTGCACGGAAAATTCAAGGTAAGAGTACCGATGAGCCTTATTTCAAAAAATTGGTGGTTAGCTGAGGAAGAAATCACCTTTCATTTTTCTCTGAGACTGTCCTAACACTTCTTTGTTTCGTAGTTGGACCATTTTCAAGCTTTTCAATTGATGCAGGGGTACCAGGCCTGGTTAGAGTAAAACTCCGCCCAATCCTTCCTTGCCTGCGTGCAGCATCTCCAATATCCTCATCAGCAGACAACTTATTCCTTTTGGAAGGATGTCCAAGCATTGCAATCTTTTGATAACCAGAGTGCCCATCATCCAATTCACCAGTCCTTTTGCACTTGTCCCTTAACTTTTTCTCAGCAACTCCAGGCTCATCGCCTTCAGATCCAGTTGAAAGTTCATGGTCTCCCCTTTTAGTTTGTTGTGGACCAGTTATAGATGCCCGCCTGGGTAATCCTGCAGACTCTTCAATGATAGAGGGACTTTCCAGCGAACCTGACACTAATGCACCATCAGTGCTTGTGATAATGGGAACTAAATTTGACTTCCTTGCTGAACGGGATATCTTTTGAGGCCTCTGCCCACCCCACTGGGTGGGAGGGGATAATGAATGTGTAGACTTTGTTCGTTTGGAATTGCCAGATCCACTAGCAGAATTTAACTTATTTGTACCAGAAGGATGTTCCCAATCGTCAGAATTAGCTTGTAGTCGATGAATGTTTGGAGATGACTTCAATAATGAACCAGAATTCGATCGGGGGCCCCTAGCAGATCCATTCGCCTTAGGTACTGATGTGATATTAGCACCACTGTCGTCTTCGTTATTTCTGAAAATTTCAATGCATAAAATAACATGTTTTTTTTACTAGTACAAAAAAAAAGCACAAATACGACAAGAAAATTAAGTCTTAACATGCAGCAGGAGATAGCTACCTCAGTTCAATGTGGTAACTGATGAATTGAGGTAAGAGGATCACAGAGTGAAAGAGGTAAAGAAACACATCTTACTTGTTAATAGCTTTTGGATTAGAAATTTCCTTATCTAAAACAACTTGGCGATCCCTTTTGTTGGTAGGATGGAAACCACTTTCTTGGTCACTCCTATTTAAGGATCGTCCAACAAGACCGTTTTGTGAAGAAAGGTAGTCTGCTTTACCAGTGCCAGAGACAGATGCAACCGTTCCAGACCTGCACATTCAGTTTCATATAATCAATGCCCAGAAATTAAAAACAGCCTGATTAAATTGTCAAATCTTTCTATTAAATTTAGTTGAATTATTCAATTTGAAGAATGTTTGGAAAGAAACTTATTAACACGTTTCCTCGTTATTTTGTTCATGCCAAAAAGAAGTGGAATCACCCTTGAAATAAGCTCAAAGGGAATGAAGTTCTGCATCAATAGAGAACCAATGCAATGAAAACAAGGAGCAAGAATCTATGACCTGAAACTAGGGGAACTTGCCATTCTTGCCCTAGCATCATTACTAAACTTGTGTTGCATGCCTTGCTTCTGCTCCCGGTCTACATCAGCAGTTCTTGAAGTACCAGCCGATGACACATCTGCCTTAATGGCAGAACGTTTTTTCTTCATCTTTGGCTTCTCCCAACCATCAATACTAGTTGTCAAGCCTCTATTTTTTTCTTCAGGGACTGCTGGACCACCATTGGTGACTTTGCCAGGATCTATGCTTCTATCGATAGCCCCCAACCCCCTTGACAGACCAGTAGTCCTTGCATCCATCTAGTACACAAGAAATAAGTTGGGCTAATGAATTATAAGAATAATCCAAATGGCATAGTTTAACAAATGGTACAAAGATACACAATAGATCAAACAAGACGGTAAATCATCTGATTTCTATGCAAAGAAGTGTCATCAGATGCAAGTCAACAATGACAATGAAATAGCTTATCACACTGAATGTACCAATGCCAATAGCCAAGCCACATAACAAAATGAATAAACACATCAGGGTAAAGAATGACTTACTTTGATATACAGGAAAGTTAAAATAGACCTATGGCTTAGCAGCAAGCAGCCAAGCAGTATCCCAGAATCCAACCACATCATTTTTTATATGCAAAATTGTAGTAGCTAGCTATTTGGAACCATTGTAGATGACTAAAACATAATGATAAATAAAGAGCTGAATAAGTTTGGAAATGCAAGCCACAACCTCCACCATGGATGTACGTAGTCTCCTATTTTGTACAGCATTCTTTGTCCTCTCTTCTCCTCTCTGAGGTCCAAGTTCCGCATTGTCTGCATTTAGATGGCCTTGAGGACCGATCTTGGATATAACTCCTCCAGACAACGATGCACTAGATCGTTCATTTGATGAACCATCTCCTCGGGAACGTTTTCGTAAAATATTAGGACAACAACTATCAATCTTTGTTACAGCAGCACCAAAAGCTCTAGCTCTTTCCCTGCAAAGACACTCATAACTGTATAATTACTGCATAGTATCACACAAATGTCAAGTTCACGTACCAATCCATATGCACTGAGAAAATTTTTCCCATAAACCTTCCCCTAAAAGGGTATCAGCATTATAAAAGAAAGGTCCAGGGCCAAAATAAGTTGCCTTTGTAAAATGAAGATATTTTCCCAATCAACTCATTAATAGCATTTCAGTATTTGCTACCCCTTTCACATGTTAAGTTCAACTCACAAGACAATGTAAAGAGCAGTGAAATCATACCTAGCTTTGTTTGAGATATCATTTAGATTATTCTTCATGCGCCTGACCTCTTCAACAGAATTAGGTAAGTTTCTTACTATACATGGAGTTGATGTTGACTCTTCTGGGGAGGATCCAAAAATGGAACTTAATGATTTTTTTACATCTAGCCGAGATGCTTTCTGGTCCAGAGTTGTTCTTAAATCTATGGCAAGTGATTGAAGCAGGGTAGAAGAGTCAACTGCTGGTGACCTCGAAGAGCTTGATGCAGGAAACATCACATAACTATCACCACTTTCACGAAAGCTTCCTGACCTTTCCAATGAAGCAGCTGAGTACGGCCCACGCTGCCCATTGAAGTATCCATGCCCGTCAGGGCTACCAGACACCAATTCAGATTTTGTACCAGATGCCATTAACCTGATTCTGGTAATTTTTAGACTGCTAAAAAGTTCAACATGACCACCAAAAGTCACAACAACCTGGTCTTGCAACCATGGAGCTCAAATGCCCAAGAAGCAGTGAGAAATCTCAAATCACGGAAATACCTCTCAATATAGAAGACGGTAAGTTGCAAATAAAACCTGAAATAAAATTTTCATATCAAGTCACAGAGCACCATGCCCAAAGTAAATAGCAAAAAAGTAGCTTTGACCAAACAAAATTACAAAACACCTAGCCCCTACGGAATTGTACTACAACTTTATTTTGACATAAATGCTTCAGTATGTAATAGCTTGGTTTATTCCACGCTTTCTATTAATATAGCAAAAACTAATCATCCAATACAGATCTTTGCTTATTAATATTGACCAATAAAACATAATATGCAAAAACATCAAATGCATTGTTCCATGCCAATTAGTCAATCAGGAAATAATTGAATTTGTAGGATTCTACTCTCTCATTCCATTAATTCAACAGTATGCTATTAATACTAATAAATGTGACTAGCTTTATTCCATAATTCTTCACAAATCTGCACAATGCTGCACGACACAATGCAAGATCTGTCAAGCACCCCGTGAGACATCTGCTTAATAATCACCAAATCCACTTCATCATGCCACAGATGAGAATGCACCAAGCAAAGCTCAACAGAGATATTTAGCATATCTTGCAGAAGAGTTCTAGTGCCAACCAAAGACCGTTTGACCACCAGCATCACATGAACAAGTGCACCCAAGCTTGGCATACCAATTACCAACATACTAAAATAGAAAGAAAAAAAAAAGGACAACAGTTTGACTTCATCCTGGGAGCCAGTTAACAATTCAAAACCCCCATGATCCATGTAACGTCCATCAATGGACTAAATGACAAAGTTACCAAAGCTCGAGATGGAGCAAGCACTACGAACTGTTCTCCTTTCATTTCAAAGGTACAGCAAACACCGCGACGCATGGCTAACTAAGCACCGTCGCCAACTGTTACACCACCACGCTACAATCAAGAATTCTCTGAATTCAAAGAACACCAAGCAACCAGCTTGCCAATGCAAGACCCTAGCGCACCCAGCTCGATCCACCGGGCTCGACCGACCGCCCGGATCTCAGCGGAGATTTCCATCAATTCAAACGCAATCGAGCACGACCAGCACGGACTACCTCACTCGCATCCCTCCCCAAGCCCTCACCGTCCTAGACGCCACCGACCCCCGCCAGAACCACGTGCCGAAACCCTGGGCGTGGATCAACCCCCGGGATGGCCTCCACATGTCGGGCCACGTGTCCCCCAGAGAAACCCCTCGCCCCCAAGCTCCAGCAGCTGCCCCCAAGCGCGCGCGGGGGGGAATTGGGCAATTGCTCGGCGGAATCGGATTGGGCGAAAGGGGAATTAGGGCTTACCGATCGCGCGAGGATCCGGATCTCCAATCCGGCGGGGGTGGGCGCAGCTGGGGAGGAAGAATCGAACGGAGCAGAGAGGCTGGGGGATGGGGAGGTTCGGAGGAGGAACTCGTTGAGTAGGGAGAGAGCTTCGTGGAGGGAGAAGAGGGCGGTCTCGGTGAAGGCGGAGGAGGAGCGGGGGAGGTGGAGTCGCCGTCGGTCGGAACGGACAGAGGGGAAACGAGCCGGTCAAAAGCGCGGGGGGCTGTGCGTATGACAGGTGGGACCGGGCCCGCGTGGCAGTGAGCGAAAGGGAGGTTGAGGTCGTGATATGTGCGGAGGTTTTGTAGGCGCAGGAGACACAAAATTATACCACGCAAAAAAAAAAAAAAGAAGCTAAACATGAGAGCTAAAATGTTTATCAGTTTATGATGGGAACAAATAAAGCCTCCGCTAAAATATTGAATTCATATTTGTTTGATGTAGAATCCATTCCACCAAGCTGGCGGTACGTGGGGTCGTATACCTATGGTGCCAAACAGTGGGAGGCATTCTAGGCTGTGGTTTGTGGATCCGGTAGGGTTGTGCCAAAAGATGGGGAAGGAGGGGCAATGGTGGGCAATGCTAGTGCTGGTGCCGCCCTAAACACCGTGTTGACACAGAAAAATATAACGATGGATTGATCGACTTCAATCACACGCAAACACCGGGTTTAATTAGAGTGCGGACGTGCCAGCCAATTTAATCTTCCAATCGACAAGAAAAATATATAATCTAAACGACTATCTTAGCCGATTAGGTTTTCAAGATAATAATGTGATCTAAATAGCTATTTGAGTCGATTAGACCGCTGGCAACGATAAATCTAAACAGCTTGATTGAGCTGAGTAGATGATTGATAAAGGTAGATTTTTCTCAAAAAAAAAAGGCAATTCACAGCTAGATCGAAGAAAAAATAAATCTAGATAAATTGGTGTAAATCAGTGATGCTCAATTTTATTGATCAAGACGAATTACAGAGGAAAGATTACAAATCCAAAAACTACTCCTGATCGACGAAAAGTAGATAAAAAATAGAGCAAGTTGATTGGTTGTTGCATGTCATTTTTGTCTTGCATGTCGCCCCTTTTTATAGCGTCTAAACCGATCGTATCCTTCTTCAATCCTTGTAAAAATATGGTCCATATTAACCTCAATCTCAAAAAATAATCTTTTACCTGAAACAATACTAGCCAAGATGTTGCATCCATGTTTAACATCATCTTTCTAAATCGGCTATAACTGTCAAATCAGTCATACCCGCCAAATCAGCTACAAGCGCCAAATCTAGATGTCAACTTATGCCCCCCATTTTGGGGAGATGATATGAATCTTCGAAAAATCTTCTTCATCGGCTATACCATGGACTCTTCCTTGTCGGCTTTACTAAGATTTTCTCTCCACACTTTTCATTGTTTCTTGTGGTATCTTACGATTTCCCACGCCGCAAATCGTGTGAATGCATGATTTTCACATTAACTGCCCTTTAGAACTTCGCCAAAATTACTCGCCAATGCCACTAGTTTTACCCTTCTATAAATACCACCATTCATTTCCGTCATTTTCACAGCTCTCTACTCTCAACTCCCTCAGTATCGGCTTCAAACGCACTTTTCCTCAACCTCACCAACTGCTAGTGATCCCCTTCATCGGCTAAGCATCAATGGATCCAAATCAGGTACTCACTCCTATACCCGACCGTGAAAACTAGTACTACTTAGGGCCATTAGGAAACCTAGATCCATCAACTATTATAGACTAAGATGTACCTACTTTACCCCCTTCACGCTCTTGAGTGCAATCTAGATGTATGGAGTGAGGGTTTCAGAGCCCAACCAACAGCGTTGAAAGGCTAGAGAAACTGGCTCATCCAAGTAGCACTCGAAATTTTGATGTCTTATCAGTTGGACAGGTCAGATGCAATCATTTTGATGTCTTATCATTCTGATGTTGGCAAATGGGTACTTTTTACTAATAATGGCTATATCTTTCCTGTAGCCTATAAAAGCCATTCAAAGGTCTTGCCAAAAATAAACCCTTACATCTCTTTGTCATTTTAGCATCCAAAAGCTCAAAAGCCATCAAAGAGATCAAGCTAGAACTTTTCATTCAAAAATCCAATACAATCAAAGCTTCAAGTTCTAGTCTAGTTTCAGAGTGTCTAGTGAACCAAGGGACAGGGCTTGTGGATAGTCTATTACTCTTGGAACTAGCTGTTTCTAGACAGCTTGAAGGAGTCCTTAGTGCGACCTGTCCAACTGATTATGGAAGGCCACTAATTTTGTGAGAGGTTGGAACTCACCTCACCTGAGTGGTAAAAGAGTTACACTAGTGAAGAACCGGAACTACTTCTGTTAGTTACTGGTGGAGCCATACTTCGTTTGAAGTGCTCTAACGGGGATGTAGGAGAATTTCTCTCTGAACCTCGGTGAAAAATTGCTTGTCCCTCTTGGTTTATCTGTTTTAGCTTTTATTTTGGCTTCTCCCTTTTTCCTCTCTGCAAATTTGTGCTGGATCTGGTTAAATCTGTTAATCCTTTCATTTATTCAGTCCTTAAGTTTTAAAGTTGCCTATTCACCCCCCCCCTCTAGGCCAACACGATCTTTTCAAGTGGTATCAGAGCAAGGTTACCCTGTTAAAAGCTTAATCAGCTTGGGTAATGGCTGAGGGAAACAGGTATGCTACTGTTAGCGTTGGTAGGGTTCCTGTTTTTGATGGCACCAATTATGCTTACTGGAAAATTCGTATGAGGTGTTATCTTGAGGCTGTGGGATATGATGTATGGAGGGTCACTGAGAAACCATTGCCTCCACGTGTCATACCCGAAGGACAGCCCACAACTTCGAAACCCGCACCTGGGGAAATTAAAAATTTGCAATATGATGCTCAGGCTAGAAATGCTATATTTTCATGTCTTAGCATAGAGGTTTTTGATAGAGTGAGTAATCTCTCTACTGCTTATGATATTTGGACCACTCTACAAGAAATCCATGAGGGCACCTCTGATGTGAAAGAGGAGAAGTATTTTGTTGTTAGGGAAAAGTTTTGAGAGGAGCCGCCCAGATCGTCCTCGAGTTGTTGGATGAACAGTTGCTCCCATCGGATTTGGATCCTAGCAACAAATCACCGGAGGTGATCTCGGTGCTAGCACCCAAGCCCAATCGATACAACTCTAAGGACATCCAAGCAATTCGACAACCATCCCGGTATTCCCCCGGTATGCGATCCGAAACTCGCCCAGGATCTCCACATACCGGTTCCCAAAGCCATACCAAAACTCAATTCGCACAAAGGAGCATCGAGCCCCCAAACTTCACTACCAGAGGCGCAAGAATCGCGGAAGCAACAAAACAAAGCCCAAGGACGACCAAACAAACGCACCCACAAGACAAGACGAAAGAGAACGAAATGGCATTACAAAACACAAGCGTAGCTGTACAACCAAAATATCCAACCCTATCCTATATAACAAAAATAAAACTCCTCTGGAAGTGTCATGCCCTGAACACTTCCGGGCGCACACGCGTCGACAGCCTCTACTCGGTGCCCCGCCTGGCCACCGATGCAGTGAGGGGCAAAACTCACACCCCGCTGGATCCTCACCTGCAAAACCACAAAGCAGAAGCCTGAGTACAGAAGGTACTCGCAAGTCTTACCCATGGTTCATATATGACCGACTCCAAAAGGATATGCATTTGGATGTAGCAAGGAATAGGCTCAAGGTAAATCAATTTAATTGCTTATCATTTGTTGTTTAGTTACTCGAACTACTCAATTCACAATTTTAATGCGGTTGTAACAGCGTCTACCACTAAATGAAGTTAACATCTAACAATTCACAACAATTATTCCACATTCGTTTTGAGCTCAAGCCCAACGGCGAACTTCAGTTCAAGTTATTACTACGTGTAGTAACAGCTGACCAAGCGTGCTCATATCCGTGAGCGCGGCAATTCGAATCGCTTAATTAACCCTGCAGGGAAGCATTGATCACACGACATGTGCCACAAAGGAACCTCATGTCAACCCCCTCTCATCCATACCCATTCGTTGAGGCATCTTCATGCGGCCCGAAAACCTAGCACCCCCTCGAGCGGCCCAAGCCCGGCTTGGCGCTCGGGAGCCGGCCTAGGCCTCGCCCTCAACCACGTCCAACCGCATGAGGGCATGGCTCATCGAACAGCATGCGATGAAAGAGCGGCTTACCGTACCATAATCGGGCATGCGATCAACCTAATGGTGCTCAGTCACAGTTAAACATCGGATCGGTCCTTAGCTAACTCTGGTGGGACTACCACATTTGGGTCTCCTTACCCAAACGTCCAACTCTCCCGCCCGGTCTCCAATTTCAACCATTCAATTTCTCATAAGTAACCCATTGCAATCCAATACTTGTGAAGTAAATAATCTCAAGCGGTGGAACCTTCCACCACTTGGCCCAACCCGACTTCTACGCATACTAAGCATGACACAACTAATACCCATAATCTAGCTTCAACGGAGGTGTTCGACAAGTATGAAGGAGGGTATGTGCAACAATTAGGATCTAATCCTATCCCACAATTCAATTCCTAATGCAATACGTAATTCAAAATTTAAGCCATTGATTCGCAAAAATATAGTTACACAGGGTTCAAGATGCATAGGTGCTTGCCTTGTTCTTCTCGCTATGTCGGTGGTAGCTGGCTCTCCGGTAGCACCCTCAGTCACCGCGGAGTCAAGTCCCGCGGGATCGCTCTCTACACGGGTACAATGCATAAATAAGATGCATGCAATGCATATGAATGAAGTACAATTGTAAAACCCCCAAGTAATAGCTCAACTGACAGAAATCCCGTGCGAGAGACAGACCAGCCAGTCCGGATAGTCCGGATAATTTATCCGGACAGTCCGGGTAATCCGAACACTCCGGGCCTCTTGTCCGGATACTCCGGACCAGGAGCATTTGGTCCATCACGACCTAGGGATGGAAGTCCTACCACTCTCTACGGCTTCACAACGACCCGATCTACGACTTTTCTACACCTTGCACGGTCGGAGAAGCTTCGAGCTAGCCCAAACCTTGAGAAAACGGCGCTAGCTAGAGTAAACCCCAACCAAACCTATGTTAGCTCTGGGGATGGCATCATTGCTACCCGATCTACCACCCTAGCACCCACATTCACCAACCCAAATCCCAAATCCAACCCAAGAATCACCACACCTCAAAACCCTAGAACTCCAAAGTTCATCCCCAACTCCCACATCTAAATCCAAACCCTAACCCCACCATGGATGGCCCTAGAACCCAAGAAACCCACGAATCAACTCCCGGAAGGGACCTTACCTTCGAGGAGGAGGGAGAGGAAGGAGTAGCCGGGTAGAAGAAGGAGAACACCGGCTTGGGGAGGAGCTTGAGGACGCTGGGGAGGAGCCACAGAGATTCACCGGCCGGTGGGGAGTCACCGGAGTGGAGCTCGGGGTGGAGGAGTCGCCGGAGTAGAGGAGAGCAAATGGGTGGGAAGAGAAATGTGGTAGGGAGCCAAGAAAACGGACACTTATATTCTCACCCCGACAAATCCGGACACTCCGGACAATTAGTCCGGACACTCCGGGTTGGGGTGTTCGGTTGACTAACCCGGATACTCCGGACATTTAACCCGGACACTCCGGGTTAAGGCGTTCGATTGGACCCAGGCCGGATACTCCGGAGGTTTTATCCGGATACTCCGGGTTGCATCCGGACATTTCGCACATTAAATCCGGATACTCCGGACTTCCCAGGAATTTTGAAATTCAGGGCCTTGACAAGTTTGATCAATTCAAAATGTTTCCTCATGAAAATGCTAATGATATGTTCTCTAGACTTAATCCTATTGTTAATGAACTTAAAGCTCTTGGAACTAAAGTTTATGATGTTGAGGTGTGAAGGAAGATGATAAGAGTGCTGCCTCGAGCCTATCACAGTTTGATTACTTATCTATCAAATAGTGGGGATCTCAAAAACTCACACCCACTGAGCTATTGGGTAAGATTTCAACTCATGAGCTTACTCTGGCAGAAGAAGATGCTCCAAAGAAGAAATATATTGCTCTCAAGGCCAAGGAGAAGGTACAAGGGTCCTCAGATGATGATGATGACGACTCAAGCTGTGAGGAGGATGAAGATGGGAAGAAACTGGCATTACTCATGAGATCGGCAAACAAAATCATGAGAAGGGTGAATACCAGAGACAGAGGGAAAAATGTACAATCAGTTTTCCAAGAAGAACCCCTTCTCAAATATCATCTGCTTTGAATGTAATGAAAAAGGGCAAGAGCAAGGGCAAAGATGAAGATATCGATGAAAATGCTCGCAACAGTCACAAGAAGTTTCATCACAAAAAGAGGTTCTCTAAGAAACATTGAGGAAAAGGGAAGAAGGAGGCACATATTGGTGAATGGGTCACCGACGAAGAGAGTTCAAGTGATGAGTCCTCCGATGATGATGATGATGATGATGATGATGATGATGATGATGATGATGATGATGATGATGATGATGAAAACTCAAGATCCAAAGGATTGGCCGGACTGGCTTTGGACGAGTCCACTCCACCATCACCTTCTCTGTCACTTTGCCTTATGGCAAGGAGTGATGAGGATAAGGTAAATGACTCTCCTTCTTATGATGAGCTTGTAGAGATCATTAAAGAACTTAATAATGCCTTGTGTGCTAAATCTTCTAAGGATAAAGCCCTTAAGAAATCCATTGCTAGTTTAAATGATAACAATAACTTGCTTGCTTCTAAGCTTAGAGTTCTTGAAACTAGTTATGACACATTGCAAGACAAGTTTTATAGTTTGGAAACTAGCAATAATGAGTTGACTGCTGTTCATGATAATCTTACTCAGGCTCATAATGCTTTGGTCATCAATTATGATTTGCTCACTAATGCTTATAATTCTTTAAACACCACACATGCTTTACTTGTTAAGAATCATGATGATCTGCTTAGTGATAAAGCTTCTGCTCCCAGTTCTTCTAACACTTGTAATGAAGATTGTAAAAATGCTTTATGTGCTAAAGAGCTGATGATTGAAAATCATGAACTGAAAACCAAGATAGCTAAGTTTGACAAAGGGCTAGAAAAAATGCTTTCTTGGTAGTGCCACTCTTGACAAAATCCTTGGAGAGCAGAAAGTCAACTTGGGGAAGAAAGGTATTGGATATAAAACT
Source organism: Rhipidocladum racemiflorum (assembly GCA_036346355.1). Taxonomy (NCBI): domain Eukaryota; kingdom Viridiplantae; phylum Streptophyta; class Magnoliopsida; order Poales; family Poaceae; genus Rhipidocladum; species Rhipidocladum racemiflorum. The sequence continues at coordinate 38,186,905 of CM070577.1, read as the reverse complement.
AATGTTATGCCCAAGAAAGATGGACTGCTAAGACCTAAGATCAATTTTGTCAAGAAAGGCACTCAGTGCTACTACTGTCACAGATTTGACCATGGTTCAAAAGAATGCACCTTTGCTAGTACTTCCAAAGCAACGGTAAAGAGAGGCTGCATGGTTGATGCACATTATATGTTGTTCAAAGATTTCAGGAGTAAGATGAATGTAAAGTATGTTGGTCCTTCTAATCTTGATAAAAATCTTAAGGCTGTTTGGGTGCCTAAGTCTTTACTTGCAAATCCTTTCGTCCCCAAAATTGTTGAAACTAACATTAATGGACCCAAAAGCATTTGGGTACCTAAAATCAAGATATGAACCTGCTTGATTAGGTGAACTACAAAAGTGGTGGTCGGCATTGGGTGATTGACAGTGGATGCACTCAACACATGACCGGCTCATCAAGAATGTTCACCTCAATAGAAAAGGAAGGTAATCCAAGTCACAAAATTACTTTTGGAGATAACAGCAAGAGAAAGGTAAAGGGTAATGGTAAGATTGCTATATCCAATGATGACTCTATTGATAACGTGCTACTTGTCGATTCCCTGAATTTTAATCTTCTGTCAGTAGCACAGTTGTGTGATCTCGGATTCCATTGCACTTTTTCTCTTGATGGAGTAACTGTTGTTGACAAAAGTGAAAAATTTATTTTCAAAGGTTTCAGATTTCAAAATCTTTATCTTGTTGATTTCAATTCTAACTCCTCATGCATCTCGACTTGTCTGTTAGCAAAAGTCTCTATTGGTTGGCTTTGGCATAGACATCTTGGGTATGTAGGTATGTCTAATCTTAAAAAGCTTTTTAAAAATGAGCTAGTGGTGGGTTTGAAATATGTTAAATTCGAAAAGGATAGACTGTGCAGTGCTTGTCAAGCTGACAAGCAAGTTGCAAACTCTCATCCTACCAAAAATATCATGTCCACCACTAGGCCACTAGAGCTGCTGCATATGGATGTGTTTAGCCCAACCTCATATGCTAGTCTAGGTGGCAACTCATACTGTTTAGTCATTGTGGATGATTTCTCTCGCTTCACTTGGGTGTTCTTTTTACCAAATAAAGGTGAAGTTGGAAAAACCTTTAAAAGTTTTGCAAAAAGGGTCAAAAACGAATTTGATTGCCCCATCAATAAAATTAGAAGTGACAATGAAACTGAGTTTGTTAATACTAACATAATTGACTTTTGTGATGAGTTAGGGATAAAGCATGAGCTGTCAGCCAAATACACTCCTCAACAAAATGGTGTAGTTGAAAGGAAAAATAGAACACTCATTGAAATGGCAAGAACCATGTTAGATGAGTATGGGACTCCTAATGCTTTTTGGGCTGAAGCTATCAATACATTGTGTCATGCTATCAACCAGCTCTATCTTCATCGACTACTCAAGAATACATCATATGAGCTGCTGGTGGGGAGAAAACCAAATGTCACCTATTTCCATGTATTCGGGTGCAAAGTCTACATCTACAAGAAGAGAATACACTTAAGCAAATTTCAAAGGAGATGTGACATTGGTATTATGCTAGGTTATTCCTCTAAATCTAAAGCATATAGAGTCTTTAATAACTCAACTGGTTTAGTTGAAAAAACCTATGATGTAAAGTACGATGAATCTAATGGCTCACAAGGTGAGCATGAGAATCTAGCTGATGCAGGTGAAGATGCCTTAATAGAAGCAATAAAGAAGATGGAAGTTGGTGAAGTCAAGCCTAAAGAAGACAAAGATGAGACACCAACAACTTCCATTATACCACACGATGGATCACAACAAGAAGGGGATGAAACGAATCAAGAAGGATTGAATCTAATAAAGAGCCATCATACCATTGCAAGAGATCATCCCGTGGACCAAATTATTGGTGAATTTAGTAAGGGTGTTTAAACTCGCTCTAGACAAACTTCATTCTGTGAACATTACTCATTTGTTTCTTGTGCTGAGCCTAGGACTATATAAGAAGCTCTAAATGATGCTGATTGGATTATGGCTATGGAAGATGTCGGGACCCGAATTTGCAAATCCGGACCCTCTGTGTATTCAGCACTAGTCCAGGATCACGCTAGTGCACACAGTCTCAACATCGGTACATATCACAATCATACTCAACGAATAATTAAGTACTTTATAGAAAGGAAATATAACGGGTTGCTGAACCTTATGGTCAAGTTACAAAAGTACGCCTCACAGGGCTAAAGTCTTATTCAAATAGAATCTGCAGCGGAAAAATAAAGAAATCGCGTGGCGCCAACCAATATGCCACAGGCAACTGACTGGGCTCTCCCCTAGCTTGTCGGCTCTTCCTGGAGCTCCTCCTCCGATCTTTGGCGTTGATTCTTCTTCAACTGGTGTTGTATTGTGGCAAGGGTGAGTACTTGGTACTCAGCAAGTCATGCACAGAATGCAACTAGTATTCTATATGCATGGCTTAATACAAGGGATAGGTTAACAGGTTCATTTGCGAAAGCAAAGAATTAGCAAGTAACATAAGTAGATTAGAAAGCAGTAGAAGCAATGTAGTATCAATAACTTTTCCAGGAGTTAAGTAACACTCTCCCCTTTTCCTAATCCACATTTCCATCAACATCATCATTAAACCCAACCAAACTTTCCAAGTCCAAGTGGTTTTCATGAAAGTCTAACCCTTGACTGTAATTCCCGAGCAATGTCCAATGCCGCGGACACGGCTATTCGAATAGATTTTACACTCTGCAGAGGTTATGCACTTTACCCATGTCGGGACCCCGAATTTGCAAATCCGGACCCTCTGTGTATTCAGCACTAGTCCAGGAACGCGCTAGTGCACACAGTCTTAACATCGGTAAATATCACAATCATACCAATCGATATTATCAAAGTACTTTATTTAAATAACCAAACTGGTTACTTGACCTTATGGTCAAGTTACAAATGTATGCCTCGCAAGGCGAAACTTATTAAAAGAGAAATAATAGCAATGAAAATCAAATAACTCGTGGCGCCATCCAAAGATACCACAGGCAACCGACCGGGCTCGCTTCCTAAGTAGACGGATCCTCTTGGAGTTCCTCCTCCAAAGCCGGTGCGATCTCCTCTTCAACCGATATTGTGTTGAGGCAAGGGTGAGTACTTGGTACTCGCCAAGTCATGCACGTAATGCAAGCTAATATACTATATGCATGGCTTAGTACAAAGGAATAGCTCAAGGTATATTTGCAGAAACAAAGATTTGACAAGTAATATAAGTAGATTCAAAGCGAGAAATAAGTAAAGCATAAATAACTTTTCAAGAAGTTTAATAAACATTTTTCCCATCCTAAACCACGTTTCCATCATCTTCATTATTAAACCAACCCAACTTTCCAAATCCAAGTTATTTTTAAGAAAATCTAACCCTTGACTGTAATTCCCGAGCGATGTCCAATACCGCGGACACGTTTATTCGAATAGATTCTAAACTCTGCAGAGGTTATGCACTTTACCCACAAGATACAGTCAAACACCACAAAGGCGAGTTCCCGTAACAAAGTCTTTCGGAAACCTCTAACAATACAAGTGGTCCTCCCTGCTATTGCAAGCACTAACCCTTCCTTCGCTAAGGCGAAGTCTAGGCCAATCAACCGTTAGATGGGTACTGGCCTCACCCTGCAGACGCCCCCGCACAACTTACACAAAGGGTGTAGTTGACCTCCCGAGGTCCCACAGTGCGTTATTAGCAACTTAGTCAACTAGGTCCGTCCCATTACGGACATGTGGTTGCACGTTAGACCCAGTTCAAAGGCTTGCAAGGTTAAGTCCTTAGGGTGACCAGGCAAGACTACCCAAAACCAAAACAACACTCCCAATGCCACAACCGCCCACCTGATTACTCTTTGCCACATGCCCCTGGCCGAAAATCGTTTATCAAACCTCGCTTGATTACCATGCACCACGTGCCATCAACATCACATGATACTTTTCCAAAACAGGTTCAATATATCATTAAGTCAATATTAACATTTGATTATCCAAAATCATGTTATGAGCACGTAGTGTGTCTAAGCAAGATACTACAACGGTCTAAACCCATGTTGGCAATCTAATAATGTCCAACTAGTAATCCACAACTAGGGTGACAAAGGGTCATGGCACATACTTAAGTAATCAAGGTGTCATATAGCAAATTGGTATTTATCTAACCCCCATGTTTAAACCAAGTATTTTTCTAATTGAACTAGCATGCAATAGTTTAAATCAAAATAGATTTCGAAATAGGATCAACATGGTCAAAGCACAACTTGCCTTCAAAAAGTACTTGCTCTTGGTCTTGAGTTGGATCCTGAGTCAATACTTCTCCTTCGAATCCTTCCCAGACTTCAACGTCTACTCGTAAAGCGTGCAAATAGCAAATACACAAATAAACACTAGGCAAAAAGTGTCCAAACATCCAAATAAAATCCACAAACAGAAAGAACATAATTTTATGGATTTTTAGAAACTGGAATCGTCAAATTTGGAGTTAAGACGCAAAAGTTATGATTATTTAAAGTTCAAATAATCAATTAAATAATTTTACAGAGAAAAACTTTAGTCCAAAAATTAAATAAAATTCATATTTAGGTAGATCTCAATTTTATACAAATTCAGAAATTTGAATCACTCAAATCGGAGTTGAAACGCAAAAGTTATAAGCGTTTGAAGTTTGAATCTAAATTTGAATCAATATTTCGAATTAATAAATCATTTCTTTTTTTAGGATATTAATTATTGCGTCATCATTGACACGTGGCAGCCTCGATTGGTTGGTGACGCCACCGGTCCATGGACTCGGTCCCACGCCGGCCGGGTCTACCGTGGACCCGGCCCACGACTCACGTGAGGCCCGACATGTGGGACCACTCGGATGACGCCATCGCCGACGTCGGCCGGGCTCGGCCACGATCGGCAGTGGGACTCCACTGTGACGTCATGGGTGACGTCGGCGCTATCGGGTCACCACGACATGCGGGCCCGCCATGTCGTCGCGCAGCGTCTGGCCCGACCGCGTCGGTCCAACTTCCCGACACGTGGCGCAATCTCGACCGTTGGTTTGAAAATCAACGGCGCGATTAGATCCAGGTTAACACGCTGAAACTACTCGATGATCGTGGGCCGCTCGATCTAGATCGGACGGTCCAGATCTAATCCTATAATAATCACTACTACGGCACGCGTGGCGATTGTGAACCGCTGATCTTGATCCGGCCGGTCCAGATCTAATCGGGTTTGGAACACGTGAACTCACTCTCAACCGCACGATCAAGATCGGACGGCCGCATGTAGTTCGCGAGGGCGATGGCGACGCAGCGGAGCTGCAGCCACCGGAGACGGAGACGACGACGAGCCCGACGGCGCCCGGTCGCTCGCTGGCTGGTGGTCTCTTCGGGTGCGTCTCGAAGCGGGGACTCCGGATCTGGGCTCCTTCTCGGCGGATGACAACGGACGGCGGCGAGACGGGGCAAAAACCGCGGCGGAGTGGCGCTCAACTACGGCGAGATCGCACGGGCAAACGGGCGACGGCTCAGCGAGATGGCTCGAGGAACGGTGCGCAAGGATGAGGGCAACCTCGGGCGTGACTGTGGCTTTAAATAGCCTCGGCGTTCGTGCGAGACTAAACCTAATTCTACGGCGCATGGGCGCGGGCATGAGTCCGGCTCGACTCGGCGGAGACGACGACGCATACCGCCCACGTGGCACGATCAACGGCCCACGATCGCGTGGCGCGATCGGATCCGGCCGGATACGGCTCGAACCGTCGGGCGGATCTCGGTAGTTGGATCTTGATCCAACTGGTTGGGATCGATTAGGTTTTGAGCTGGTTTGATCGAGTCACATGGCTCGGTCGGACTCGAGTCCGACTGGTTCCGACTCGATCGGATGAACAAGATTAGACCCGAGTTGATTTTCCAAATGATTTAATATTTAAAATAATTCCCAATAATTCATTTAATTCATTAAAAATAGCAAAAGACTCGTAAAAATTCTAAAAATTCTGGAAAATACTTTGGATCATTTTGGACTCAAATAAAATATTTCCAACAAAATTTTATTTGCAAAATTAAATTCTTTAATTATTTCAAAATGGAATAAATTCAAATAAATTCCAAATAAATCCAAATAAATTCCAGAAAATTCCAAAAATTCACCAAAGTGCCAAATCACCCATGAATTTAAGAAAAGCAAAATTTTGGGGTGTTACAAACCTCCCCCCTTAATAGAATCTCGTCCCTAGATTCATGGCTTACTAAAGGAATAGGTTTGGAAACTCTTTCTTCAAATCCTCTTCGCGCTCCCAAGTCGCTTCGCTTTCTTCATGGTTGCTCCACTGAACTCTACAGAAACGGGTTGACTTATTTCTGGTCTCTCGATCCATTGTGTCTAGAATCCTCACGGGATGTTCCTTATAAGTCAAATCCTCTTGCAACTCAATTGACTCTAGCGGTGTCTGTTCCTCAGGAACTCGAAGACACTTCTTCAACTAGGACACATGGAATACATCATGCACTCCGCCAACGATCGTGGCAACTCCGGTAGTAAGCAACCGCCTCTGCGACTCAAAATCTTAAATGGTCCAACATAACAGGTGCAAGTTTCCCTTTGGCATGGAACCTCTTAACTCCCCGAGAGGCGTAACTCGAGGTATACAAAGTCTTACGGTTCAAAACTCAAATCCTGCGACGGTTGTCGCGATAACTCTTCTGTCGAGATTGGGCTATTCGCAACCTTTCCCTAATCATGGCGACCGCTCTTCACCTCTTGAAGAATATCAGGCCCAAAGACACGGCGCTCGCCGGTCTCATTCCAATTCAATGGCGTCCGATGTGGTCGACCATACAAAGGCCTCAAAAGGTGACATCGTAAACTAGCCTGATAACTATTGTTGTAATCGAACTCGGCATACGGTAAACTCTTATCCCAAGAGGTAGCATAAGCTAATGCACAAGCTCTCAACATATCCTCCAGAATCTGGTTGACTCTTTCTGCCTGTCCATCCGTCTGTGGATGATAAGTCAGATCTTGAAGTTCAATCGGGTTCCCATTTCTTTATGCATCTTATTCCATAACCTTGAGGTAAATTGGGTACCTCTGTCCGATACAATACTCTTTGGCACTAAGTGCAAACAGACAATCCTTATCATGTACAATTATGCTAATTTATCTCCCGAGTAAGTGGTCTTCACGGGGATAAAATGGGCTACTTTAGTCAAGCGATCCACTATAACCCATATGGAGTCATAACCTCCTTGAGTCTTGACAAACCGTAATGAAATCCATTCCGATTTCCCCCACTTCCACTCGTATTTTCAATACCAGTAGCAATCCTGCTGGTCTCGATGCATTGCCTTGACTCTCGGCATACGTCGCACAATGCAACATGCTCGGCAACTTCACGTTTCATACTCGGCCACCGAATCTCTCCTTGAGATCCTCGATACATCTTGGCGCTTCGAGGATGAATTGAGTACTTGAGTCATGGGCTTCTTCGAATTAGTTGCTTTAACTCCTTTTTGTTAGGCACACAAATGCGATCCTTCATCCACAACGTGCCTTGCTCATCCAACTTGAAGTCCTCTGCCTTGCCTTCCTCCTTGACGGACTTAATCCTGCGGATCTTGTCATCATCCTTCGCCCTTCTCGGATCCGATCCTCTAGGGTAGGCTTTACTTCTAATGCGGCCAAGAATCCGCTAGGTACTACCTCAATCTTCATTTTCTGAAAATCCTCACATAACTCATCTTGACTTGTGGCTAGCAACGTACTCACGGTATGGCTTTTCCGACTCAGGGCATCGGCTACTACGTTGGCCTTCCCGGGATGGTAATGGATTCCAACATTGTAGTCCTTGATTAACTCTAACCATCTCCTCTGCCTCATATTCAGATCTGACTGGGTGAATATGTACTTAAGGCTCTTATGATCCGTATACACTTCACACTGCTTCCAATCGATAGTGACACCATATCTTCAAAGCATGCACTACGGCCTAACTCTAAGTCATGTGTCGGATAATTTTCCTCATGCGGCCTCAATCGCCTTGATGCATAAGCGGCGACCTTTCCATCCTGCATCAAGACACATCCAAGTCCTTGGCGCGATGCGTCACAATAAATATCGAAGCTTTGAGCAACATCCGGTAGAACTAACACCGTCTTGATGTCAATCGCTTCTTCACTCCTCAAATCCTTCCTCACATTCTCGCGTCCATGCAAACTTCTTTTCCTTCTTCAGCAGCCATGTAAGAGGTTTCGCAATTGTCGAAGCCTTCGATGAAACGGCGGTAGTATCCTGCCATTCCAAGGAAACTCGAATGGGTCACAGTCTTGGTACGCTCCCAATGTAACACGCCTTCTACTTTGCTTGGATCTACTGGCGACTCTTCTGCGGTCATTACATGTCCAAGAAACTCCACCTTGTCCTTCCAAAACTCACACTTGAACTTGGCGAAAAGTTGCTGTTCCTCGGCTTTTCCAAAACTCGCCTTAAGTGTTCGGCATGTTCACTCTCTGTCTTGGAGTATATTAGGATATCGTCTATGAACACGATGACAAACTTGTCCAAATCTTCCATGTACACCTTATTCATCATATTCAATAAATAAGCTGCGCATTTGTCAGTCCAAAGGACATAATCAGAACTCGTAATGTCCATATCTTGACGAGAATGCGATCTTGAAATATCTTCTCGATCGGATCTTCAATCGATGGTATCCCGATCTCGAGATCAATCTTGGAGAAAACTCCGGCTCCTCTCGGTGATCAAACAAATCATCAATCCTGGGTAGCGGATACTTATTCTTCACGGTGACTTCGTTGAGTGCACGGTGGTCAATGCACATCCTGAAACTCCCGCCCTTCTTCTTGACAAACAAAAGCCGGTGCTCCCCACGGCGACGAACTCGGTCTGATAAATCCTTTCTCCATTAACTCTTCTAGCTGTTTCTTCATTTCTACCAACTCCTCGGTGGACATCAGATAGGGTCTCTTTGCTATCGGTCTTTGTGCAGTACAAGCTCTATCACAAACTCTATGTCCACTGTGCGGCATACCAGGTAGATCTTCGGGAAAAACATCGGGGTACTCATTCACTACTGAGACATCATCTATGCTGATTGCCTTGGTACTGTTTACCATCAACTGTCCATCTCTAACTGCGGTGGCTTGAAATTCCACTTTCTTCCCACACGGGCTCTCAACTGAGATAGCCCTTCGTCCACAATCCAATACGGCCTTGTGCTTGGATAACCAATCCATTCCCAATATGACGTCCAAGGTCTGGGTCTCCAAAATTATAAGGTTTGCTAGGAACTCTATTCCATCTATTAGTATTCTCACCCCGGAACATCCTACTTTCGTTCGGAGTTCGGAACCAGGGGTTTGAACTAAAAGCATGCACTTAAGTCTTGCAATCCTGAGTTAAGTCCCTTCCTAAAACGAGACTGTCTGGATTTATCTGTCGCTACATCCTCAGGTGCGTAGCGTGCTAGCTGTGTGAACTTGTTCAGGTAGTCGACCAGCTCGATTACCTTGCTTGATGCTCTGAACTCCTCCTTCTTAAGGTCCATGATTCCTTCAGCACGTGATCTTGTCGAATCTGGTGTGAACTCTTCCCAAGTGATATCTTGAGGGTTCTCTTGCGTGGCACGAAGTTCTCCCACCATTCGGCCAATGTTGTTCCTTCCGGTGATGAGAAGCGTAAGTACCTTCTCATTTCCTATGCATTGAGCTATGTGTAGCTTCCTCTCGATTGACCTTAACCGAGTCATCGGCCTCCAATGGATTGGCATTCCCAGAGAAAGTGGGTGGGTGAGTTCTCATGAACTCGACAAACCTTGTATTCTGGCGTGGTCCCCGATTAACTTGATTAGCAAAGGCCTGAGCGGTGACGTGTTGCATTTGTTGCATCATAGCATGCATCAATCGAGTGCAGGCAGCAAGAAATGCTCCAAATTCTGCATATCCAGATGGCGGTGCCGGTGCTCCTCATTGGGGTTTTCTGTTTGGCGAGAACCACTCCCATTGCTTCCAAAGTTTCCACGGGTGTTCACCATCTGTCGATTTGCTCTAGGTTTAGAGATGAGAGGGAAACAAGAATAGACAAGTAATATGGAACTTATGCGGGCGAAAGGTGTAACTTTAAGGTCCAACTTCATTATTAATAACTTGGTATGGTGCTTACAATGCCTAAGGGCCTTGCAACACATAATGCATACTCAAAGAAACAAAACAAATCCAAATCGAACTAACTCACGGAGTCTAACGCCTAAATGGTGACTCTTTATTCTATGACGCGACTCGGCGAAGGAGTCTCACTATAGAACCTATGCTCACTCATCGAGAAAACCTCCACGGCTGAATGCGGGTCTTTGTGGCATAGGCGCGAACGATCGCCATGTCCAAATGATCGTGTCCTCTCGTGGTAGTCGAAGAAGCGATGTCCTCATCGAGATCCGACTCCTCCGGATCTGGTTCGTGTAGCTCGAGTCTTGGCTCGGGTGCAGTCCGCATAAGGTCATCTCCAACTCGTCGATCCTTCGTAGAAGGTGTGCCACATACTCTTGAGCTTCCCGCCATCTGCTCTTCTCTGTCGTGATTTCCTTGCGGGCCTTCTGTAGCTCCTTGCTTGTATTATCTAGTACATCCTCCTGGCGACAACAAATCGTGCCAATCGTATGTAACCGTGGCATTCCCATCCTCGAATCGCCGCCGGTCAAGAAGGTTATCGCTGCGCGGATGATAACGGAACACCGTGCTCTCCAATTCTCTGGCGAGATACGGTAATGTGTCGCATTGCTCGTCGTGATACTTCTTGGATACCCATCTGCATTGTAGATCTCTGGCAAGGTCTGGTGTATCGAGCGATTGCCTGGCCCTTTTTCCTAGCAGTACCTCAATCTTCACGTCACAAGCCTTGATCAATCCCGCTTGTCCGATCACTTCCACTTGGTATTGGGGCTTCTCAAAATCTCCGAGAGTCTCAAGCATATGCCAAAGTTCCGCGGCGTGACTAACCCCCGTGATCAACGTAGTTGAACTCTTCCTCCATCTGTCACAAGAGTGCTTTACGTAAGAACTCTAATTTTTAAATTGTGACAAGGTAAGGGAAAATTTCAGCAAGAGACAAGAAGAGAGAAGGGGATAAGTCGAGATGTCATTTCTTGTCTTCACAAATTTTTAGCTTTAGAAAATAGGTTTTATCCTCACTACGACCATTCTAGCTAGGGTTGAGCCTACGGTCAAGTATGGCTCGATACCACCTCTGTCGGGACCCCGATTTGCAAATCCGACCCTCTGTGTATTCAAAGACTAGTCCAGAACGCAGCTTAGTGCACACAGTCTTAACATCGGTAAATATCACAATCATACCAATCGATATTATCAAAGTACTTTATTTAAATAACCAATCGTTACTTGACCTTATGGTCAAGTTACAAATGTATGCCTCATAAGGCTTAAACTTATTAAAAGAGAAATAATAGCAATGAAAATCAAATAACTTCGTGGCGCCATCCAAGATACCACAGGCAATCGATCGGGCTCGCTTCCTAAGTAGACGGATCCTCTTGGAGTTCCTCCTCCAAAGTCGTGCGCCTCTCTTCAACTGATATTGTGTTGAGGCAAGGGTGAGTACTTGGTACTCGAGAAGTCATGCACGAATGCAAGCTAATATACTATATGCATGGCTTAGTACAAAGGAATAGCTCAAGGTATATTTGCGAAACAAGATTTGACAAGTAATATAAGTAGATTCAAAGCAAAGAAATAAGTAAAGCATAAATAACTTTTTCAAGAAGTTTAATAAACTTTTTCCGCATCCTAAACCACATTTCCATCATCTTCATTATTAAACCAACCCAACTTTCCAAATCCAAGTTATTTTTGAGAAAATCTAACCCTTGATCAGTAATTCCGAAGCGATGTCCAATACCATGGACACGGCTATTCGAATAGATTCTATACTGCAGAGGTTATGCACTTTACCCACAAGATACAATCAAACACCACAAAGGCGAGTTCCGTAATAAAGTCTTTCGGAAACCTCTAACAATACAAGTGGTCCTCCCTGTTATTGCAAGCACTAACCCTTCCCTTCGCTAAGGCGAAGTCTAGGCCAATCAACCGTTAGATGGGTACTGGCCTCACTTCCCGACGCCTCCCCGCATAACTTACACAAAGGGTGTAGTTGACCTCCCGAGGTCCCACAGTAATGCGTTATTAGCAACTTAGTCAACTAGGTCCGTCCCATTACAGACATGTGGTTGCACGTTAGACCCAGTTCAAAGGCTTGCAAGGTTAAGTCCTTAGGGTGACCAGGGCAAGACTACCCGAAAAAACCAAAACAACACTCCCAATGCCACAACCGCCCACTGATTACTCTTTGCCACATGCCCCTGGCCGAAATCGTTTATCAAACCCCGCTGATTACCATGCACCACGTGCCATCAACATCACATGATACTTTTCCAAAACAGTTCAATATATCATTAAGTCAATATTAACATTTGATTATCCAAAATCATGTTATGAGCACGAAAGTGTGTCTAAGCAAAGATACTACAACTGGCCTAAACCCATGTTGGCAATCTAATAATGTCCAACTAGTAATCCACAACTAGGGTGACAAAGGGTCATGGCACATACTTAAGTAATCAAGGTGTCATATAGCAAATTGGTATTTATCTAACCCCATGTTTAAACCAAGTATTTTTCTAATTGAACTAGCATGCAATAGTTTAAATCAAAATAGATTTCAAATAGGATCAACATGGTCAAAGCACAACTTGCCTTCAAAAAGTACTTGCTCTTGGTCTTGAGTTGGATCCCGAGTCAATACTTCTCCTTCGAATCCTTCCAAGACTTCAACGTCTACTCGTAAGCGTGCAAATAGCAAATACACAAATAAACACTAGGCAAAAAGTGTCCAAACATCCAAATAAAATCCACAAACAGCAAGAACATAATTTTATGGATTTTTAGAAACTTGAATCGTCAAATTTGGAGTTAAGACGCAAAAGTTATGATTATTTAAAGTTCAAATAATCAATTAAATAATTTTACAGAGAAAAACTTTAGTCCAAAAATTAAATAAAATTCATATTTAGGTAGATCTCAATTTTATACAAATTCAGAAATTTGAATCACTCAAATCGGAGTTGAAACGCAAAAGTTATAAGCGTTTGAAGTTTGAATCTAAATTTGAATCAATATTTCGAATTAATAAATCATTTCTTTTTTTCGGAAATTAATTATTGCGTCATCATGGACACGTGGCAGCCTCTGATTGGTTGGCTGACGCCACCGGTCCATGGACTCGTCCACGCCGGCCGTCTACCGTGGACCCGGCCCACGACTCTACGTGAGGCCCGACATGGGACCACTCGGATGACGCCATCGCCGACGTCGGCGGGCTCACCACCAGATCGACAGTGGGACCCACCGTGACGTCATGGGTGACGTCGGCGCTTGGCTGGGTCGGCCCGACATGCGGGCCCGCCATGTCGTTGCCGCCAGCGTCTGGCGGCCCGACCGTCGGCCCAACTTCCCGACACGTGGCGCAATCTCGACCGCTGGTTTGAAAATCAACCGCCGCGATTAGATCCAGTGGTTAACACGTTGAAACTACTCGATGATCGTGGGCCGCTCGATCTAGATCGGACGGTCCGCATCTAATCCTATAATAATCACTACTACGACGTGGCGATTGTGAACCGCTGATCTTGATCCAACGGTCCAGATCTAATCGGGTTTGGAACACGTGAACTCACTCTCAACCGCGACGATCAAGATCGGACGGCGCCAGAGTTCGCGAGGGCGATGGCGACGCGGCGAGCTGCAGCCACCGGAGACGGAGACGACGACGAGCCCGACGGGCGCCCGGTCGTTCGGCTGAAGTGGGTGGTCTCTTCAGTGCGTCTCGGCGGGGACTCGGATCTGGGCTCCTTCTACGGATGACAACGGACGGCGGCGAGACGGGCAAAACCGCGCGGAGTGGCGCTCAACTACGGCGAGATCGCACGGCAAACGGCGACGGCTCGAGCGAGATGGCTCGGGAACGGGTGTGCAAGGATGAGGGCAACCTCGGGCGTGACTGTGGCTTTAAATAGCCTCGGCGTTCGTGCAGAGACGGAAACCTAATTCTACACGGGGCGCGGCGGCGAGTCCGGCTTCGGACTCGGCGGAGACGACGACGCCACCGTCCCATTGGCACGATCAACGGCCACGATCGCGTCGCGCGATCGGATCCGGCCGGATACGGCTCGAATCGGTGACGGGCGGATCTCACCGTTGGATCTTGATCCAACGGTTGGGATCGATTAGGTTTTGAGTCAGTTTGATCGAGTCACATGGCTCGGTCGGACTCGAGTCCGACTTCGGTTCGACTTCGGTCGGATGAACAGTACTAGACCCGAGTTGAATTTCCAGCGATTTAATATTTAAAATAATTCCCAATAATTCATTTAATTCATTAAAAATAGCAAAATACTTAAAAATTCTAAAAATTCGAAAATACTTTGGATCATTTTGGACTCAAATAAAATATTTCCAACAAAATTTTATTTGCAAAATTAAATTCTTTAATTATTTCAAAATGGAATAAATTCAAATAAATTCCAAATAAATCCAAATAAATTCCGTAAAATTCCAAAATTCACCAAAGTGCCAAATCACCCATGAATTTAAGAAAAGCAAAATTTTGGGGTGTTACAAACCTCCCCCTTAATAGAATCTCGTCCCCCGAGATTCGTGGCTTACTAAAGGAATAGGTTTGGAAACTCTTTCTTCAAATCCTCTTCACATCCCAAGTCGCTTCGCTTTCTTCATGGTTGCTCCAATCAACTCTACAGAAACGGGTTGACTTATTTCTCGGTCTCTCGATCCATTGTGTCTAGAATCCTCACTGATGTTCCTTATAAGTCAAATCCTCTTGCAACTCAATTGACTCTAGCGGTGTCTGCTCGTCAGGAACTCAAGACACTTCTTCAATCGACACATGGAATACATCATGCACTCCTCGCCAACGACCGTGGCAACTCCAATGGTAAGCAACTTCGCCTCTGCGACTCAAAATCTTAAATGGTCCAACATAACGGGTGCAAGTTTCCCTTTGGCATGGAACCTCTTAACTCCCCCGAGAGGCGTAACTCGAGGTATACAAAGTCTTCGTTCAAAACTCAAATCCCTCGCGACGGTTGTCGATAACTCTTCCGTCGAGATTGGGCTATCTCGCAACCTTTCCCTAATCATGGCGATCTGCTCTTCACCTCTTGAAGAATATCAGGCCCAAAGACACGGCGCTCACGGCCTCATTCCAATTCAATGGCGTCCGACAGGGTCGACCATACAAAGGCCTCAAAAGGTGACATCTCAGAACTAGCCTGATAACTATTGTTGTAATCGAACTCGGCATACGGTAAACTCTTATCCCAAGAGGTAGCATAAGCTAATGCACAAGCTCTCAACATATCCTCCAGACCGGTTGACTCTTTCTGGCCTGTCCATCCGTCTGTGGATGATAAGTCAGATCAAGTTCAAACGGGTTCCCATGGCTTCATGCAACTTATTCCGAGAACCTTGAGGTAAATTGGGTACCTCCGTCCGATACAATCCTCTTTGGCACTCCGTGCAAACAGACAATCCTTATCATGTACAATTACGCTAATTTATCTCCCGAGTAAGTGGTCTTCACGGGATAAAATGGGCTACTTTAGTCAAGCGATCCACTATAACCCATATGGAGTCATAACCTCCTTGAGTCTTCTGCAAACCCGGTAATGAAATCCATTCCGATTTCCCCACTTCCACTCGTATTTTCAGTACTGTAGCAATCCTGCTGGTCTCTCGATGCATTGCCTTGACTCTCGGCATACGCCGCACAATGCAACATGCTCGGCAACTTCACGTTTCATACTCGGCCACCGTAATCTCTCCTTCAGATCCTCGATACATCTTGGCGCTTCCAGATGAATTGAGTACTTGGAGTCATGGGCTTCTTCCAATTAGTTGCTTTAACTCCTTTTGTTAGGCACACAAATGCGATTCTTCATCCACAACGTGCCTTGCTCATCCAACTTGAAGTCCTCTCGCCTTGCCTTCCTCCTTGATGGACTTAATCTCGCGGATCTTGTCATCATCCTTCGCCCTTCTCGGATCCGATCCTCTAGGGTAGGCTTTACTTCTAATGCGCCAAGAATCAGCTAGGTACTACCTCAATCTTCATTTTCTGAAAATCCTCACATAACTCATCTTGACTTGTGGCTAGCAACGTACTCACGGTATGGCTTTTCCGACTCAGGGCATCGGCTACTACGTTGGCCTTCCCGAGATGGTAATGGATTCCAACATTGTAGTCCTTGATTAACTCTAACCATCTCCTCTGCCTCATATTCAGATCTGACTGGGTGAATATGTACTTAAGGCTCTTATGATCCGTATACACTTCACACCTGTTTCCAATCAGATAGTGACGCCATATCTTCAAAGCATGCACTACGGCCTAACTCTAAGTCATGTGTCGGATAATTTTCCTCATGCGGCCTCAATCGCCTTGATGCATAAGCGACGACCTTTCCATCCTCGTGACAAAGACACATCCAAGTCCTTGGCGCGATGCGTCACAATAAATATCGAAGCTTTGAGCAACATCCTAGAGAACTAACACCGGTGCCGATGTCAATCGCTTCTTCACTCCCCAAATCCTTCCTCACATTCTCCGCGTCCATGCAAACTTCTTTTCCTTCTTCAAGCTTGCGTAAGAGGTTTCGCAATTGTCGAGAAGCCTTCGATGAAACGGCGGTAGTATCCTCGCCATTCCAAGGAAACTCCGAATCACGGGTCACAGCCTTCTACGCCCCAATGTAACACGCCTTCTACTTTGCTTGGATCTACTGGCGACTCTTCTGCGGTCATTACATGTCCAAGAAACTCCACCTTGTCCTTCCAAAACTCACACTTGCTGAACTTGGCGAAAAGTTGTCGTTCCTCACTTTTCCAAAACTCGCCTTAAGTGTTCGGCATGTTCACTCTCCTGCCTTGGAGTAGATTAGGATATCGCTCTATGAACACGACGACAAACTTGTCCAAATATTCCATGAACACCTTATTCATCATATTCATGAAATAAGTGGCGCATTTGTCACCCAAAGGACATAATCAGAACTCGTAATGTCCATATCTTGACGAGAATGCGCCTTAAATATCTTACGATCGGATCTTCAATCGATGGTATCCCGATCTCAGATCAATCTTGGAGAAAACTCCGCTCCTCTCACCTGATCAAACAAATCATCAATCCCGGTAGCGGATACTTATTCTTCACGGTGACTTCGTTGAGTGCACGGTGGTCAATGCACATCCCGAAACTCCCGCCCTTCTTCTTGACAAACAAAACTGTGCTCCCCACTGGCGACGAACTCGGCCTCGATAAATCCTTTCTCCATTAACTCTTCTAGCTATTTCTTCATTTCTACCAACTCCTCGGTGGACATCCGATAGGGTCTCTTTGCTATCGGTCTTTGTACTGTACAAGCTCTATCACAAACTCTATGTCCCTCGTCTCGGCGGCATACCGTAGATCTTCGGGAAAAACATCGGTACTCATTCACTACCGAGACATCATCTATGCCGATTGCCTTGGTACTGTTTACCATCAATCGTCCATCTCTAATCAAGGTGGCTTGAAATTCCACTTTCTTCCCACACTGCTCTCAACTGAGATAGCCCTTCGTCCACAATCCAATACGGCCTTGTGCTTGGATAACCAATCCATTCCCAATATGACGTCCAAGGTTTGGGTCTCCAAAATTATAAGGTTTGCTAGGAACTCTATTCCATCTATTAGTATTCTCACCCGGAACATCCTACTTTCGTTCGAGTTCTAACTGTGGGTTTGAACTAAAAGCATGCACTTAAGTCTTGCAATCCCGAAGTTAAGTCCCTTCCTAAAACGAGGACTGCCTGGATTTATCTGTCGCTACATCCTCAGTGCGTAGCGTGCTAGCCGTGGTGAACTTGTTCAGTAGTCGGCCACCGGGCCGATTACCTTGCTTCCTGCTCAACTCCTCCTTCTTAAGGTCCATGATTCCTTCAGCACGTGATAATCGCTTTAATGCACCGTGAACTCTTCCCAAGTGATATCTTGAGGGTTCTCTTGCGTGGCACGAAGTTCTCCCACCATTCTGGCCAATGTTCCTTTCCAAATTGATGAGAAGCGTAGAGTACCTTCTCATTTCCTATGCATTGAGCTATGTGTAGCTTCCTCTCGATTGACCTTAACTACCATCGGCCTCCAATGGATTGGCATTCCCAGAGAAAGTGGGTGGGTGAGTTCTCATGAACTCGACACCTTGTATTCTCAAGCGTGGTCCCCGATTAACTTGATTAGCAAAGGCCTGAGCGGTGACGTGTTGCATTTGTTGCATCATAGCATGCATCAATCGAAGTCCAAGCAAAGCAAGAAAAGCTCCAAATTCTGCATATCCAAAGTGGCGTGCTGGTGCTCCCTCATTGGGGTTTTCTCACTGGCGAGAACCACTCCCATTGCTTCCAAAGTTTCCACGGGTGTTCACCATCCGCCGATTTGCTCTAGGTTTAGAGATGAGAGGGAAACAAGAATAGACAAGTAATATGGAACTTATGCGGGCGAAAGGTGTAACTTTAAGGTCGAACTTCATTATTAATAACTTGGTATGGCTGCTTACAATGCCTAAGGGCCTTGCAACACATACCGCATACTCAAAGAAACAAAACAAATCCAAATCGAACTAACTCGAGTCTAACGCCTAAATGGTGACTCTTTATTCTATGACGCCGACTCGCGAAGGAGTCTCACTATAGAACCTATGCTCACTCATCGAGAAAACCTCCACGGCCTCGGGTACGGTGTGGCATAGGCGCTAAACGATCGCCATGTCCAAATGATCGTGTCCTCTCGTGGTAGTCGAAGAAGCGGTGTCCTCATCGAGATCGACTCCTCCGATCTGGTTCGTAGCTCGAGCATCGCTCGGGTCCGTCCGCATAAGGTCATCTCCAACTCGCCGATCCTTCGTAGAAGGTGTGCCACATACTCTTGAGCTTCCCGCCATCTGCTCTTCTCTCGCCGTGATTTCCTGCGGGCCTTCAGAGCTCCTTGCTTGTATTATATAGTACAACCTCCTGGGCGACAACAAAAAGTGCCAACTGTGTAACCGTGGCATTCCCATCCTCGAATCGCCTTCGGTCAAGAAGGTTATCGCTGCGCGGATGATAACGGAACACCGCTCTCCAATTCTCCTGGCGTAGATACGGGTAATGTGTCGACATTGCTCGTCGTGATACTTCTTGGATACCCATCTGCATTGTAGATCTCCTGGCAAAGGTCAGTTGTATCGGCGATTGCCTGGGCCCTTTTCCTAGCAGGTACCTCAATCTTCACGTCACAAGCCTTGATCAATCCCGCTTGTCTGATCACTTCCACTTGGTATTGGGGCTTCTCAAAATCTCCGAGAGTCTGAAGCATATGCCAAAGTTCCGCGGCGTGACCAACCCCCAGATCAACGTAGTTGAACTCTTCCTCCATCTGTCACAAGAGTGCTTTACGTAAGAACTCGGAATTTTTAAATTGTGACAAGGTAAGGGAAAATTTCAGCAAGAGACAAGAAGAGAGAAGGGGATAAGTCGAGATGTCATTTCTTGTCTTCACAAATTTTTAGCTTTAGAAAATAGGTTTTATCCTCACTACGACCATTCTAGCTAGGTTGAGCCTACGGCCAAGTATGGCTCGATACCACCTCTGTCGGGACCCCGAATTTGCAAATCCGACCCTCTCGTGTATTCAAGACTAGTCCAGAACGCGCTAGTGCACACAGCCTTAACATCGGTAAATATCACAATCATACCAATCGATATTATCAAAGTACTTTATTTAAATAACCAAATCGTTACTTGACCTTATGGTCAAGTTACAAATGTATGCCGCAAGGCGAAACTTATTAAAAGAGAAATAATAGCAAATGAAAATCAAATAACCGTGGCGCCATCCAAAGATACCACAGTAACCGATCGCTCGCTTCCCTAAGTAGACGGATCCTCTTGGAGTTCCTCCTCCAAAGCTGGTGCAGTCTCCTCTTCAACTGATATTGTGTTGAGGCAAGGGTGAGTACTTGGTACTCAGCAAGTCATGCACAGAATGCAAGCTAATATACTATATGCATGGCTTAGTACAAAGGAATAGCTCAAGGTATATTTGCAGTAAACAGCATTTGACAAGTAATATAAGTAGATTCGAAAGCAGCAGAAATAAGTAAAGCATAAATAACTTTTTCAAGAAGTTTAATAAACTTTTTCCCCATCCTAAACCACATTTCCATCATCTTCATTATTAAACCAACCCAACTTTCCAAATCCAAGTTATTTTTGAGAAAATCTAACCCTTGATCAAAATTCCCGAGCGATGTCCAATACCGCGGACACGGCTATTCGAATAGATTCTATACTCTGCAGAGGTTATGCACTTTACCCACAAGATACAGTCAAACACCACAAAGGCGAGTTCCCGTAACAAAGTCTTTCGGAAACCTCTAACAATACAAGTGGTCCTCCCTGCTATTGTGCAAGACTAACCCTTCCCTTCGCTAAGGCGAAGTCTAGGCCAATCAACCGTTAGATGGGTACTGCCTCACCCTGCAGACGCCTCCCCGCACAACTTACACAAAGGGTGTAGTTGACCTCCCGAGGTCCCACAGTGCGTTATTAGCAACTTAGTCAACTAGGTCCGTCCCATTACGTACATGTGGTTGCACGTTAGACCCAGTTCAAAGGCTTGCAAGGTTAAGTCCTTAGGGTGACCAGGCAAGACTACCCGAAACCAAAACAACACTCCCAATGCCACAACCGGCCCACTGATTACTCTTTGCCACATGCCCCGCCGAAATCGCTTTATCAAACCCCAGTTGATTACCATGCACCACGTGCCATCAACATCACATGATACTTTTCCAAAACAGGTTCAATATATCATTAAGTCAATATTAACATTTGATTATCCAAAATCATGTTATGAGCACGTAGCAGGTCTAAGCAGTATACTACAACGGTCTAAACCCATGTTGGCAATCTAATAATGTCCAACTAGTAATCCACAACTAGGGTGACAAAGGGTCATGGCACATACTTAAGTAATCAAGGTGTCATATAGCAAATTGGTATTTATCTAACCCCCATGTTTAAACCAAGTATTTTTCTAATTGAACTAGCATGCAATAGTTTAAATCAAAATAGATTTCGAAATAGGATCAACATGGTCAAAGCACAACTTGCCTTCAAAAAGTACTTGCTCTTGGTCTTGAGTTGGATCCTGAGTCAATACTTCTCCTTCGAATCCTTCCTAAGACTTCAACGTCTACTCGTAAAGCGTGCAAATAGCAAATACACAAATAAACACTAGGCAAAAAGTGTCCAAACATCCAAATAAAATCCACAAACAGAAAGAACATAATTTTATGGATTTTTAGAAACTGGAATCGTCAAATTTGGAGTTAAGACGCAAAAGTTATGATTATTTAAAGTTCAAATAATCAATTAAATAATTTTACAGAGAAAAACTTTAGTCCAAAAATTAAATAAAATTCATATTTAAGTAGATCTCAATTTTATACAAATTCAGAAATTTGAATCACTCAAATCGGAGTTGAAACGCAAAAGTTATAAGCGTTTGAAGTTTGAATCTAAATTTGAATCAATATTTCGAATTAATAAATCATTTCTTTTTTTCGGAAATTAATTATTGCGTCATCATGGACACGTGGCAGCCTCTGATTGGTTGGCTGACGTCAGCCGGTCCATGGACTCGGTCCACGCTCGGCTCGGGTCTACCGTGGACCCGGTCCACGACTCTACGTGAGACTGACATGTGGGACCACTCGGATGACGTCATCGGCGTCGGCGGGGCTCGGCCGCAGACTTGTGGCAGTGGGACTCCATGTGACGTCATGGGTGACGTCGGCGCCGCTGGTCGGCCCGACATGCGGGCCCGCCATGTCGCGTCGCCTTAGCGTCTGGCCCGATCGCGTCGGCCCAACTTCCCGACACGTGGCGCAATCTCGACCGCTGGTTTGAAAATCAACGGCCGCGATTAGATCCAGGGTTAACACGTTGAAACTACTCGATGATCGTGGGCCGCTCGATCTAGATCGGACGGTCCGCATCTAATCCTATAATAATCACTACTACGGCGCGTGGCGATTGTGAACCGCTGGATCTTGATCCGGCCCGGATCTAATCGGGTTTGGAACACGTGAACTCACCTCAACCGCACGATCAAGATCGGACGGCGCACGTAGTTCGCGAGGGCGATGGCGACGCCGGCGAGCCGCAGCCACCGGAGACGGAGACGACGACGAGCCCGACGGCGCTCGGTCGTTCGGCGAAGTGGGTGGTCTCTTCGTGCGTCTCGGCGGGGACTCGGATCTGGGCTCCTTCTCGGCGGATGACAACGGACGGCGGCGAGACGGGGCAAAAACCGCGGCGGAGTGGCGCTCAACTACGGCGAGATCGCACGGGCAAACGGCGACGGCTCAGGCGAGATGGCTCGGGGGAACGGGTGCGCAAGGATGAGGGCAACCTCGGGGCGTGACCAGGGCTTTAAATAGCCTCGGCGTTCGTGCCCGAGACGGAAACCTAATTCTACACGGCGGCGGGCGCGGCGGAGTCCGGCCGGACTCGGCGGAGACGACGACAAGACACCGCCCACGTGGCACGATCAACGGCCACGATCGCGTGGCGCGATCGGATCCGGGCCGGATACGGCCGAATCAGACGGCGGATCTCACCGTTGGATCTTGATCCAACGGTTGGGATCGATTAGGTTTTGAGCCGGTTTGATCGAGTCACATGGCTCGGTCGGACTCGAGTCCGACTTCGGTTCCGACTTCGATCGGATGAACGATACTAGACCCGAGTTGATTTTCCAAATGATTTAATATTTAAAATAATTCCCAATAATTCATTTAATTCATTAAAAATAGCAAAAGACTCGTAAAAATTCCGTAAAAATTCGAAAATACTTTGGATCATTTTGGACTCAAATAAAATATTTCCAACAAAATTTTATTTGCAATATTAAATTCTTTAATTATTTCAAAATGGAATAAATTCAAATAAATTCCAAATAAATCCAAATAAATTCCAGAAAATTCCAAAAATTCACCAAAGTGCCAAATCACACATGAATTCAATAAAAACAAAATTTTGGGGTGTTACAAACCTCCCTTAATAGACGCGCGTCCCCGAGATTCAGGGCTTACTAAAGGAATAGGTTTGGAAACTCTTTCTTCAAATCCTCTTCACGCTCCCAAGTCGCTTCGCTTTCTTCATGGTTGCTCCACTGAACTCTACAGAAACGGGTTGACTTATTTCTGGTCTCTCGATCCATTGTGTCCAGAATCCTCACGGGATGTTCCTTATAAGTCAAATCCTCTTGCAACTCAATTGACTCTAGCGGTGTCTGCTCGTGAACTCAAGACACTTCTTCAATCGGGACACATGGAATACATCATGCACTCCTGCCAACGATCGTGGCAACTCCACCGGTAAGCAACCGCCTCTGCGACTCAAAATCTTAAATGGTCCAACATAACGGGTGCAAGTTTCCCTTTGGCATGGAACCTCTTAACTCCCCGAGAGGCGTAACTCGAGGTATACAAAGTCTTCGGTTCAAAACTCAAATCCCTGCGACGGTTGTCGGATAACTCTTCTGCCGAGATTGGGCTATTCGCAACCTTTCCCTAATCATGGCGATCCGCTCTTCACCTCTTGAAGAATATCAGGCCCAAAGACACGGCGCTCGGCCACGGTCTCATTCCAATTCAATGGCGTCCGACAGGTCGACCATACAAAGGCCTCAAAAGGTGACATCTGTAAACTAGCCTGATAACTATTGTTGTAATCGAACTCGGCATACGGTAAACTCTTATCCCAAGAGGTAGCATAAGCTAATGCACAAGCTCTCAACATATCCTCCAGAATCTGGTTGACTCTTTCTGTCTGTCCATCCGCCTCGTGGATGATAAGTCATCTTGAAGTTCAAACGGGTTCCCATGGCTTCATGCAACTTATTCCGGAACCTTGAGGTAAATTGGGTACCTCTCGTCTGATACAATCCTCTTTGGCACTCCGTGCAAACAGACAATCCTTATCATGTACACTTACGCTAATTTATCTCCCGAGTAAGTGGTCTTCACGAGGATAAAATGGGCTACTTTAGTCAAGCGATCCACTATAACCCATATGGAGTCATAACCTCCTTGAGTCTTCTAAGAAACCGTAATGAAATCCATTCCGATTTCCTCCCACTTCCACTCAGGTATTTTCAGCACCGTAGCAACTCGCCGGGTCTCTCGATGCATTGCCTTAACTCTCTCGGCATACGCCGCACAATGCAACATGCTCGGCAACTTCACGCTTCATACTCGCCACCGAATCTCTCCTTCAGATCCCGATACATCTTGGCGCTTCAGATGAATTGAGTACTTGGAGTCATGGGCTTCTTCCGTAATTAGTTGCTTTAACTCCTTTTGTTAGGCACACAAATGCGATCCTTCATCCACAACGTGCCTTGATCATCCAACTTGAAGTCCTCTGCCTTGCCTTCATCCTTGATGGACTTAATCCTGCGGATCTTGTCATCATCCTTCCGTCCTTCTCGGATCTGATCCTCTAGGTAGGCTTTACTTCTAATGCGCCAAGAATCCGCTTAGGTACTACCTCAATCTTCATTTTCTCAAAATCCTCACATAACTCATCTTGACTTGTGGCTAGCAACGTACTCACGGTATGGCTTTTCCGACTCAGGCATCGGCTACTACGTTGGCCTTCCCGGATGGTAATGGATTCCAACATTGTAGTCCTTGATTAACTCTAACCATCTCCTCTCGCCTCATATTCAGATCCGATCGGGTGAATATGTACTTAAGGCTCTTATGATCCGTATACACTTCACACTGCTTTCCAATCGATAGTGACGCCATATCTTCAAAGCATGCACTACGGCTAACTCTAAGTCATGTGTCGGATAATTTTCCTCATGCGGCCTCAATCGCCTTGATGCATAAGCGGCGACCTTTCCATCCTGCATCAAAGACACATCCAAGTCCTTGGCGCGATGCGTCACAATAAATATCGGCTTTGAGCAACATCCTAGAACTAACACCTGGCCGATGTCAATCGCTTCTTGACTCCTGAAATCCTTCCTCACATTCTCAAGGCGTCCATGCAAACTTCTTTTCCTTCTTCAGCTTGCGTAAGAGGTTTCGCAATTGTCGAGAAGCCTTCGATGAAACGGCGGTAGTATCCTCGCCATTCCAAGGAAACTCAACTGGGTCACAGCCTTCTACGCTCCCAATGTAACACGCCTTCTACTTTGCTTGGATCTACGGCGACTCTTCTCGCGGTCATTACATGTCCAAGAAACTCCACCTTGTCCTTCCAAAACTCACACTTGCCGAACTTGGCGAAAAGTTGCTGTTCCTCAATTTTTCCAAAACTCGCCTTAAGTGTTCGGCATGTTCACTCTCTGCCTTGGAGTAGATTAGGATATCGTCTATGAACACGACGACAAACTTGTCCAAATATTCCATGAACACCTTATTCATCATATTCATGAAATAAGTCGGGCGCATTTGTCACCCAAAGGACATAATCAGAACTCGTAATGTCCATATCTTGACGAATGCGATCTTGAAATATCTTCCGATCGGATCTTCAATCGATGGTATCCCGATCTCGCATCAATCTTGGAGAAAACTCCGGCTCCTCTCACCGATCAAACAAATCATCAATCCTGGTAGCGGATACTTATTCTTCACGGTGACTTCGTTGAGTGCACGGTGGTCAATGCACATCCTGAAACTCCCGCCCTTCTTCTTGACAAACAAAGCTGGTGCTCCCTACTGGCGACTAACTCGGTCTGATAAATCCTTTCTCCATTAACTCTTCTAGCTATTTCTTCATTTCTACCAACTCCTCGGTGGACATCCGATAGGGTCTCTTTGCTATCGGTCTTACTGTGTACAAGCTCTATCACAAACTCTATGTCCTCGTCTGGCGGCATACCGTAGATCTTCTGAAAACATCGGGTACTCATTCACTACCGAGACATCATCTATGCCGATTGCCTTGGTACTGCTTACCATCAATCGCCCATCTCTAATCATGTGGCTTGAAATTCCACTTTCTTCCCACACTGCTCTCAATCGAGATAGCCCTTCGCCCACAATCCAATACGGCCTTGTGCTTGGATAACCAATCCATTCCCAATATGACGCCCAAGGTCCGGGTCTCCAAAATTATAAGGTTTGCTAGGAACTCTATTCCATCTATTAGTATTCTCACCCCGGAACATCCTACTTTCGTTCGGAGTTCTAACTGTGGGTTTGAACTAAAAGCATGCACTTAAGTCTTGCAATCCTGAGTTAAGTCCCTTCCTAAAACGAGACTGCCTGGATTTATCTGTCGCTACATCCTCAAAGCGTAGCGTGCTAGCCGTGTGAACTTGTTCGTAGTCGGCCACCGGTGATTACCTTGCTTCTTGCTCAACTCCTCCTTCTTAAGGTCCATGATTCCTTCAGCACGTGATACTATCTAATGCACCGTGAACTCTTCCCAAGTGATATCTTGAGGGTTCTTCTTTGCGTGGCACAGTAAGTTCTCCCACCATTCTGGCCAATGTTCCTTCCAAATGATGAGAAGCGTAGAGTACCTTCTCATTTCCTATGCATTGAGCTATGTGTAGCTTCCTCTCGATTGACCTTAACTACCATCGGCCTCCAATGGATTGGCATTCCCAGAGAAAGTGGGTGGGTGAGTTCTCATGAACTCGACAGCCTTGTATTCAAGCGTGGTCCCCGATTAACTTGATTAGCGGTGGCCTGGCGGTGACGTGTTGCATTTGTTGCATCATAGCATGCATCAATCGAGTCCGGGCAGCAAGAAAAGCTCCAAATTCTCGTGATATCCAAGTGGCGGTGCTGGTGCTCCTCATTGGGGTTTTCTGCTGGGCGAGAACCACTCCCATTGCTTCCAAAGTTTCCAGGGTGTTCACCATCTGTCGATTTACTCTAGGTTTAGAGATGAGAGGGAAACAAGAATAGACAAGTAATATGGAACTTATGCGGGGCGAAGGTGTAACTTTAAGGACGAACTTCAATATAAATAAATTGGTATGTAAGCTTACAATGCCTAAGGTCAATGAAACACATACTGCATACTCAGCAAACAAAACAAATCCAAATCGAACTAACTCTGGAGTCTAACGCCTAAATGGTGACTCTTTATTCTATGATGCGACTCGGCGAAGGAGTCTCACTATAGAACCTATGCTCACTCATCGAGAAAACCTCCACGTCAATTTTATAAAAATTTAGAAACTGGAATCGTTCAAATCGGAGTTAAAATGCAAAAGTTATAAGCGTTTGAAGTTTGAAAATTCAAATAAATCATTAAACCGAATTAAATCATTTATTTTTCTATTGAAAAATCCGATTAATGACGTCAGCATGGGATTTGATTTTCCACCGAATTATTTTTCTATTGAAAAATCGAATTATTGCGTCAGCCGGTCCATGGACTCGGTCCACGGCCCGGGCCTGGTCCACCGTGGACCCGGCCCACGGGTTCACGTGTCACTGACACGCGGGACCCACTGCTAACGTCAGCACGGCTCGGCCGAGGACGGCTGACACGCGGGCCCCACGTGACGTCATGGAGACGTTGGGCCAGCCGCTGACGTCACTCGCTGACGTCAGCGACGACCGTGCGCGACCGCGCTGACCGCGCCGGTTTGGCTCCTGTGCACGTGGCGCAATCTGGGCCGTTGATTTGAAAATCAACGGTCCATATCAGATCTAACCTCACGCGTTTAGAAATAACGCGGTTGATCTGGACCGTTCGATCTTGATCGGACGGTCGAGATCCGATCGGGTTTCACCGCGTCTCTAGGGGTGACGTGGTTTGACCCGGCGCGTGACACGTGGCTCAATCTACGCCGTTCGATCTCGATCGAACGACCGAGGTTACCTCTAACGCTACAACGCGGTTAACGCTAACCGTACGATCTAGATCTAACGGCTGAGATCTAATCTAGGCACGGTGCAGTTTCGATCACGTGGCTTAATCTAAGCCGTTGGATTTAGATCCAACGGTTGGAATTAGATCTAAAAACCGAAACGTGAAATCTAACGGGGTGACGTGGACTCACCGTAGCCGTCCGATGAAGATTTAATGGCTGAGAAGCTTCGGGGTTCCGGCGATGGCGCGGCGGGGCTGAGGTTGCCGGCGCTGGGGACGACGACACGCCCAACGGCGTTTGGGCGTGACTCCGGCGAGGTGAGTGGTACTCCCAGGTGTGGCTTGTCGCGGCGGTTCCGGATCTGGGCTCAAACACGGCGGAGGACGGCGGAGTCGGTGGCAAACGACGAAGAACCGCAACGGAACCCTAATCCAACTACGGCGAGCTCTAGCGGGCGAACGGCGGCGGCTCAGGCGCGAAGATCTAGGGCTACGGGTGCGCACGGAAGAGGGCTACACGATGGCGGCGGCGGCGCTTTAAATAGGGGCCTCGGCTTCCCTGAAAATCGCGGAAACCGAGGTCCACCTGGCTGCAGCGGCGGAATCCAAATTGGATTCGGATTGGGCGACGTGGCGCAACGTTGGCCGTTGGATCAAGATCCAACGGTCTCACGCGGACGGGTTTGGTCCGGTCAGTCCGGCTCGGGTCGGACTCGAGTCTGACTCGGGTCGGGTGAACAGTGCTAACCCGCTAGATTTTCCAGCGATTAAATATTCAAATTAATTTCTAGAAATTCAAATAATCCAAGAGAAATAGTAAAATAATCAGAAAAATTCCAGAAAAAATCTGAAAAATACTTTGAGACATTTTGGACTCAAATAAAATATTTCCAACAAAACTTTATTTAAAACTTTTATTTTTTTAATTATTTCAAAAGGGAATAAATTCAAATTAAATCCAAATAAATCCAGATAAATTCCAGAAAATTCTAAAAATTCACAAAAGTGCAAAATAACATTCAAACTTATGAAAATCAAAAATTGGGGTGTTACAGAAGAGGAGTTAACAACTTCAAGAGAAACAAAGTGTGGAACCTGGCTGAATGTCCTAAAGACCACAATGTCATTAGGATAAAGTGGGTATTTAGAAACAAGCAAGATGAAAATGGAATTGTTACTCGCAACAAAGCAATGCTTGCGGCTCAAGGGTTCACTCAAATAGAAGGGTTAGATTATGGAGAGACCTATGCCCCTGTTGCTCGACTTGAAGCCATAAGGTTCCTTCTAGCCTTTGCTTGTCATTTTAATATAACTCTATTTCAAATGGATGTGAAAAGTGCTTTCCTTAATGGAATCATTGAAGAAACTGTTTATGTTGAACAACCTCCCAGTTTTGAAGACACAAAACATCCAAATTAGGTGTATAAGTTATCTAAGGCACTCTGCAGACTAAAACAAGCCCCCAGGGCATGGTATGAGCGTCTTAAAAACTTTCTTTTAGAAAAAACTTCAAAATTGGGAAGGTTGATCCAACATTATTCCTAAAAGACTTCAATGGTACATTAATGATTTGCCAAATTTAGGTTGATGATATTATTTTTGGATGCACTGACATCTCTCTTTGCAAGAAATTCAGTGATCTAATGGCAAAAGAATTTGAGATGTCTATGATAGGGGAGCTTACATTCTTTCTTGGATTCCAAATTAAGCAATTGAAGGAGGGCACTTTTATATCACAAGAAAAATACACCAAGGATCTCCTCAAACGCTTCAAGCTGGAAGAATGCGAGCCACTCAAGACTCCTATGGCAACAAACACACATCTTGATCAAGATGTGGG
Source organism: Rhipidocladum racemiflorum (assembly GCA_036346355.1). NCBI lineage: Eukaryota > Viridiplantae > Streptophyta > Magnoliopsida > Poales > Poaceae > Rhipidocladum > Rhipidocladum racemiflorum. The sequence goes on along the minus strand of CM070577.1, from coordinate 38,157,005 downwards.
AGGTAAGCCTGTTGATCAAAAAAATTTTAGGTCCATGATAGGGTCTTTACTTTATTTAACACCTTCTAGGCCCGATATCATGTTTAGTGTTTGCATGTGTGTTAGATTTCAGGCTGCACCTAAAGAAGTGCATCTTAGTGCCGTAAAAAGGATTTTTAGATATTTAAAGCACACTCCATGCATTGGCTTGTGGTACCATAAAGGTGCTCCTTTTGAATTTCTTGGCTATTCGGACTCCGATTATACCGGTTGTAAAATAGATCGAAAAAGCACCTCTAGGGTTGTCATTTGCTTGGAAGGTCTTTACTATCTTGGTGTTCAAAAAATCAAAATTCTGTAGCACTTTCCACTACTGAGGCTGAATATGTGGTGCTGGCAGTTGTTGTACTCAGATATTATTCATTAAACAAACATTCCATGATTACGGCATTAAGTTTGAAAACGTATCTCTCCTGTGTGATAATGATAGTGCAGTGAAAATAGCAAACAATCCGGTCCAACATTCACGAACTAAGAATATTGAGATCCGACATCACTTTATCAGAGATCATGTTGCAAAAAGTGATATTATGCTTAGTCATGTTAGAACTGAGGATCAATTGGCTGATATTTTCACCAAACCACTTGATGAGGCTAGGTTTTCAAAACTGAGAAATGAGTTAAACATTCTTGCTTTCTCTAATATTGCCTAAGTTTGTGCCATGAATGTCTTTTTATTCTCTAGTATGTGCTTGATGCCTTTTGTTTGTTTCCTGAAACTACTGCCACATTAAGGGGGAGTCAAGAATGCATTCAATGCACTTCTTGTTACCCATTTGTGATCAAATAAATCAAAAGTGCTGTAGTGGGTTAACCTATTTTAAAAATATATATATAAGAAATTCCTTTTAAAATTAAAAATGCTAAAATTACTGCTGGAAGTCTTCTCTTACCATCTCTCAATCTTATCTCATCTAAAACTTAGAAGTTAGACTTTGAAAATCTCTAAGAGTCTAGCTACTTCTTACTTTTTTAACTAAAAGTTGCTTATACACGACGGACTAAATTCCTCTGCCAATATTGAAGAAATAGAGAGTTTCCCATCTACGGCGGACCACTTTTGCATTCAAGCATGTTCATGATAGACCGAAGAAAATTGGTCCGACGTGAATGATGTTCAGTGCAAACTTGGTCCGGCGCAAGTGGAAAACTTGCTGTTTTTCACAAAAGGGCGGTCCGGCGTGCACTTGCAACTTTCAGTTTCAAGTTTTCTTATAACATTCAAAGTCTTTTTACTCAAGTTTAAAAGGCTTATCTAAATTTGAAAAATTATTCAAAATTTCTTCTAAATTTAGGACTTATTCTGCTAACCAAATCCTTTCCTGAAACCCTATTCTTTTGAGTTTCACCTTTCAAAGTAAAAAAAAGGGGAAGGCTGCCTACACTCACCTACCACCTTCTTAAAGGCACCTATTCCCAAAGTATTCTCACCAGTCTCTGTTGAAGTTACTGTTCAGTAGCAGTTACTCCTTTGGCTGTCTCTTCTCCAGAAATTCCAAAATCCTTAAATCGCCAAAGAAACCTCCCCAAGACCTCATTCTCTCTTGCGATTTCACTCGAGTAGCATTCTCCTCTTCACCGAAGTAAACCCTTAAATTGGGTAGTGTCAACGGTGTTCAAGCTTGCTTAGAGAAGTTCCCCTAAGTTTTGGTAAGTTTCTCTTCAAAACTCATTTCTTCTTCTGTACTACTTCCAAAACCCTAGACTTAGAAATCTTGTCTTAAGGTCATTCTTCTCTTCTCTCTAGATCTAGTCAGTTCTTGTGTCTGTGCTTGGTCTGGAGGTCAGGTAGAGCTTGCTGTGTTTGACAAAATGCCTAGATCAAAGAATTCTGACAAGAGAGGTCTTTTGGATAAATTAGTAGACAAAGTTAAAGGAAAGAAACAGAAATCAACTAGTTCAGGGCAGTCAGTTCACTCTCAAAGACCAGTGCATTTAGAGGACACTCACACCCCTAGCAGAATAACGAAAGTCACAACCTCAAAGCCACCCAGAAAAGATAAACAACCTGTGTTGTCAGACCCTTTTTGTGCCTCTGAATCTGATGATGATGAATATGAGCCAAGTGCTTACTCTAGTTCTGAGGAAGAAATCCTAAGTCCTGAAATTGATATGATAATTGGTAATGAGTTAGCAACACTTGGAGGGAAAAAGCTGAGATCAATTAGGCTTGTAAGTGAAAGAAATTGGTTCCCTTTTGATAAACCCCCACTAGATGAAAAGTTCATTACTCCTCTACAAAAGAACATCTTTTTGGGATATAAGAACAGGACTAACAAAAAGGGGAAATCACTTTTAGCTTTGAGCAAACATCAATTTGTGGGTTGGCATCAGATTTGCTTCATCACTGGATCTTACAAAACTCTCGATTGTGTGAGATCAACTTTTGGTCTGGTAGAAATAATTTCTAGAAATTCCTCAGCTTGGAATGAAGATAGAATCCTAGAATTCTATGCTTCTCTGCTAGTAAACAAGAAAAGGCATTATCTGATGTTTACAATAGATGGAAAAATCAGAAAGGTGAGGTCACCTCATTTTGAAGCAGCAATAGGAGCATCTAGTCCTCAGGTAAATAGGACTAGGATTCATGATAAGATGTTCCCTGGGAACAGATGGAGGCAAATAGGAGATATGCCAGACCTAAGCCTATCAGCTCATATATACAGAAACATAAATGAGGAAGGCTTCAATGCAAATAGGGTAAGCTGCTTGTCTATTGAAGCTAAGGTGCTTTTGCTGTTGCTTAGGCATACAATTTTTCCAAAGTCTGGATATGAAGAGGGTGTAACCCCAACCTTGGCATGGTTTCTACACTTGATTCTCTCCAAGCAACCCATTGATCTAGTGGACTATATCTTTGGAGAAATGGAAGAAGCCATTTACAGAAGAATGAGAAATCCTCTACCCTTTGCGCAACAGATTTCACAATTGTTACAGGCTCAAGGGATAATTTATCAGCAGGAATTTAGCAAGTCTTTCAGCTGTCGGCCCAAACAATACAAAATGCTCAAATTGCCTACTGAAGAAATTACCAAAAGACCTAGAGTTCAAGGTCCTCCTCCAGCACCTGACAATGAGCCAAGTGTTCATGGAGATGACAGTTCTGATAATGATGATGACGGAGGAGATGGACATGCTCCAAGCTATCATGATTTGAGCCATCATAGTCACCAAAGCCCTAGTTATCATAGTCCAAGTCAACATACTCCTAGCCATCACAACCATTAGCTTGGACTTTATTATCCAATGTCAAATGTGCCAGCTGCTTCATTTCAACCTGACAATTAAGCAAAGACAGAAATTTTAGGTGACAGTCCTTAGAGGTCTTTGCAACAGTCTGTTGAAGGAGATGTAGCAACCCAGATTTACTTGAGCTCACAATCTCATCATGAAGAAGAACCTGTGCACAGCTATGGTGGACACTTAAGTCCTGATCATCCTTCCAAAGTTCCAAGTCATCATAGTTTACCCCCAGCAGAGCATTCAGCCATGGGATTTTTCTCTCAACATGATGAGCAATTTGAAGAAGATGAACTTAGAGAAATTGACAGACTACTGGAGCTTGCTGCAGCCTCAAGGTTTGTAGAAGAACAGCAATTCAGGCCTGCAGCTCATGATCATGAGGCTGGAGGTTCACCTTTTCCCCATAAATCTGTTGCTTCACATCATTCACCTTCTCCCGAGCCATATCATCAGTAGCCCTCAGCATGGAGCACTCAACCTGAGTGGTTTAGCTCCTTTGAGCAACAATATAATGCAGATTTAAGGATTGCTCAGGAAAGATTTGTTGAAGAACAAAGAATGGTTGATCAGAGATACAATGAGCATAAAAAATTGCTTTTCAAAGACATCACAGTGACACTCAAGAAATGCTGAAGAAAATCCATCAGGATCAAGCTTTGATCAAGGATGAAAACACTAAGAGGTTTGACATGCTCAGGAGTAATCAATGGGACCTCAGAAGATGGATTGAAGAAGTCAAGACAAATCAAAATGTGATCAAAGACAGACTATATGACATAAACAAAAAGCACAATGAGCAGATCTCAAAATTGGAACAATTCGAAAAATCTGCTAACACTGAACTTGATGCTCAAGGTGAAGTGTTGGACTGGCAAAGTCTATTTCTAGAAGATCAAATGGAATATATTCAGCAAGCAAGCACATATTTGGTAACTACACAAGATGAGTTTTCAGGACGTTTTGATGAGCAAATTCATGGAATAAATGACTCACTAATGCAGTTGCAGCATGACTTTTCCCAATGGACTGTTGGTCCTCAGCACAGAGACCTTGGTTACCCTAGTTGGCATGATCAAGCCATGAGCTTGCAATAAGCTGAAAGGGAACATCAGCAACCTGGGATCCTGAGTATACTAGCTGGCATAATCAGGCAATAAATGCTCCCCGTTCTACAGAAGAAGCGTCTCCATAATGGCAGCGTTTGTCACCTCCGAGGCAGAGCATCAGCTCTCGAACCTTAAATCTGTTCCAGAGGACCTCCAGGCGCAAGAAGTGATATCTTTTTGGCAATTGATCCCAAAGGGGGAGGAACTAGTCATTTCTTAGAAGTGAAGTGTCCAAGTTTTAAGAACTATTAGACTATTAAGTCTTTTTGTTCCTTTCTTACTGTTTCCTAAAAGCCTTCTAACAATCTTATCTCTCTGAATATGTTGAACTGCAATGAATTGTTCAGTTATGCCTTGCTTGTTTATATCTCCCCATTATAGTGATAAGTTAAGTACTTAATTTTTTTTCATCTGTTCATTTATCGTAAACACATATTCAGAGGGAGTTTATTCTATTACTCTTGCTTTTGAAGATTATTTATGCGCTTATTGTATCAGACTAACATTTCCTTGCAGAAGAAGATAAGTTTTTCTTATTCTAATCAAAGGAGTTGTCATCAATCACCAAAAAGGGGGAGATTGAAAGCATCTAGGCCCCCAAAAATTTTCTTGTTTAGTATTTCTTGGTTTTGGTGTTGATGATCAACTCTCATACCCTTGATGAAGTGAAGATTGTATTTAAAGAAAGGAAAAAGGTTAAGGTCTTTGTGGTTCTAGTTTTGACTTGGGAGATGATTCAAGTCATGTAGTTAGGTTTATTATAAGTTAGCCATACTAAAGAGGGATTATGCATAAGCTCAGTACCCTGGTTCATAGGCTATATCTCTAAGTCTCTTGGAGCAAAGATTATTCCTTCTCCCTCTAAAGTTAAAGAAATTTCAGTCTGTTATAAAGTTCAGCAAAAACATATTCTCGCCAGACCAACTCTTTTTTGGTCCGGCGCAAAAGCCTTTTCGTCTGAACTCAAACCGAGTGCACACCGTTCTCACCGGACCAAGTCTTTCAATTCATGACGGACCAACTTTTTCGGTCCAGCGCAAACGTAAAACTTATTGGAATTTGCTTGAAACCAAATCTCTCCTCAAATCAAAACTAGTAAGTTTACCATCAGCGACGGACCAAGTTTTTGGGTTCGGCGCAAACATGCTTGTCTTAGTTTCACGACCGGCTGATTTTTGCTCAAAACATGTGTACGACGGACCAACTCAACTTGGTCCGCCGCAAATTGGTTTTTCACCAGAATCAGTCCGACGTACATTGAGGCTCTTGGTTTTTATGTTCAAATGCTGTCAGATGCAATCATTTTGATATGTCTTATCATTCTGACTTTGGCAAACGGCTACTTTTTGCCAATAACGGCTATATCTTTCTTGTAGCCTATAAAAGTCGTTCAAAGGTCTTGCCAAAAAAAGACTCTTACATCTCTTTGTCATTTTAGCATCCAAAAGCTCAAAAGCCATCAAAGAGACCAAGCTAGAACTTTTCATTCAAAAATCCAAGACAATCAAAGCTTCAAGTTCTAGTCTAGTTTCAGAGTGTGTAGTAAACCCTGAACCAAGGGACAGGGCTTGTGGATGTCTATTACTCTTAGAATTAGCTGTTTCTAGACGGCTTGAAGGAGTCCTTAGGGAGACCTGTCCAACTAATTGTGGAAGGCCACTAATTTTGTGAGAGGTTGGAACTCACCTCACCTGAGTGGTAAAAGAGTTACACTAGTGAAGAACCGGAACTACTTCTGTTAGTTACTGGTGGAGTCATACTTCGTTTGAAGTGCTCTAACGGGGATGTAGGAGAATTTCTCTCTGAACCTCGGTGAAAAATTGCTTGTCCCTCTTGGTTTATCTGTTTTAGCTTTTATTTTGGCTTCTCCCTTTTTCCTCTGTGCAATTTTGTGCTGGATCTGGTTAAATCTGTTAATCCTTTCATTTATTCAGTCCTTAAGCTTTAAAGTTGCCTATTCAGCCCCCCTCTATGCCAACACGATCCTTTCACATGGTATGTATCCAATATCACACAATTATCCTATCTTGTTGCAATCTTTGGAAACAATATACATTGTTATTTCCAAGCAACAGGCACATCTACGGACGTATTTCCATCATCGGCCGAGGAAGATTTATCATGTTCCTCCATCGCCAGTGCCTCTTTTTCCTCCGCCGCTCGCTCATTGTCTTGCTCTAGCACATCAACTAACCCTTCCAACTCCTCCCCTTCATCTGCTTGCCCCGTCAGTGCAGCACATGACCGAATATTCTCATGGACTTCTACCACACTTTCTGCATGCACCGCGATAGGGGTTTCATCACTTGGCAAGTCTGTTTTGACCGTCGCCTACACAAAGAGGACGAAACCTCAACCACGCCGTCTTAATGAATTGACGTAGTTCCTCTAAGACTAAGACCGCTCCAACGGTCTAAGCACCCATACCGAGTCCTGTGTACCTCTCGACTACAAGCATTTAATGTTCACGTCATGCACCACATGATTCAATGAAAGACTGTGACAAATCCATCCGCACAGATCTTCAAAACTCATGTGCATCCGAATTCTGATGGTACAAAACACACTGATGAAAACTACTTAAATCAACCTCATACGGCCCCTCTGAACTTCTCCTTCACTAAACACTTGGAATGCATCCATAGCAGACATACCTACTCAAATATGAAAATAATATTTTATAACATGCGCAAGTAATATTTGACATACGAAATAATGGTCATAGTAATAGAGTTATTTATATTTGAGAAATTATGTCTACATTTAATTTTTTCTAACCATAGTTGCCACCTTGATTATTCCTTACAACCAACAACTAACTATTTCGTTGGGGAAAATAAGATCTAACATATCGACATTATTTGTGTACATACATAAATGATCCATACCAACATTCATACAATTTGCATGCAAGAAAATAATTTTTCGACACCGACCCTACGCACGGTGGTTTTTGACACCGACCGTCGGCATCGGCAAACGGCAACATGGAGATCGTTTTCGGCCAAAGCCCTACCTTGGCAACTTAAACCGATGTGCCGTTGACATTTTTTGCTGTCGTGTTTGCCGTTCTCACGCTACAACGTTTTCCGTCGAAACCCCGCCGTGGCAACTGAAACCATTCTGAGGCCACCACAGCACTAGTTGTTCTAGCCGCCGAACGTCGGTATCGGCAAATAACAACACCGCCAAATTTCCCGTCAAAACCACGCCGTCGCAACTTAAACCGACGCGCCATGGCAAGTTAAACAATGTGTCGTAGGCATTTTTCGCAGCCGTGGCAGACGTTCTCAAGCCAACGTGCCACCACCCCCTAGTATACCAAGGAACCAATACCTGGCCCTAGACCCCGGCGGATGATTGCTACCGCAGAGGGATACTGTTTTTTCTGGCCGCCAACCGTCGGCACTTGCAAACAGCAACACCACCAAATTTCCCTCCGAAACCCCGCCATGGCAACTTAAATCGACGCGCCGTGGTAACTTAAACGATGCGCCGTAGGCGTTTTTCGCTATCGCGGTAGACGTTTTAACGCCACCGTGGCACCACCCCCTATCACATACCGATAGCACAAGATAACAGTTTTCTGAGACTACCTATATTTTTTATAACTAAATATCAATTATATATGCGTAAAAAATAATTAATTAGGTACTACATTTTTTATTACCCCTAACAGTTTTCTGAGACTACCTACATTTTTTCTAACTACATATCAATTATTCTGACGAAAAAATAATTATAGAAATTACTAACTGATGAACGAAGAACGAATGATGAACAAATGATGAACTGCTTCTTCTTCCTTTTCTCTTCTCTCCTCCCTCTTCGGCCGCAGCTCCCTCTTTCTTCTCCTCTCCCTGCTCTCTTTCTTTCTTCTTTCTACTCTTCTTCTTGGCCAGCATTCTTCTCTTCTTTCTACTCTTCTTCTCGGCCAGCATTCTTGCTCTTCTTTCTTTTTCTTTCTGTGCCGCATGCTCTCCCTCTCCTTTTCTTTCTCGGCCGAACGACGCTTTGCTGTTGTGTCACCGTGCCAATGCGCGCCAGCCATGTCGCTCTGTCGTGGCTGCAAACAGCGACTGAAAAGTCTGTCATGGCAGCAACCCGCGACTGAAAAAGGCTATCGCGGCACCATCGCGCGATTGAAGCCTGTCGTGCCATCGTGACGCGATTGATGTCCTGTCGCGCCACCGTGGCGCGACAGATGGCCATTTTTACAAAAATAAAAATTCATAGTGTATTTTTGAAATTCACGAATAAAAAATGATTATTTCAAAAAAAAAGTTTCAGAATTTGGTGCATGGCTGATTTGATAATAGCTAAATTGGTAAGTTAGAATAAAATGGAATTAAGACTAGTGTCAGATTAAATGAGAGATTATTTCAGACGGCCAACACGACCTATAACAAGAGGAAGATCGGGATAAGGCCAATTGGAATACAACCGATATCAGTTTCGAAGGAAAGATTGTTTTGTGGAAGTTGAAACTGATATAGATAGTGTTTTATGGGAGTCTGAGGAGTGCACGGTCGGTCTGGATGCTATAAAAGAAGACACGAGCATCATAGAAAAAGGAGAACAACCAATCAAATAACTCGTAGTACTTTTTATTTTTCCATCGAGGAGTAGAATTCTAGCTTTGTAATCATTCCTTTGTAATTCACTTGATTAATAAAGTTACGTATCGCCTATTATTGATTTCGTTGACTTACACTAACTCAGATTTGTTTTTCTTCGATCTTATTGCGTATCTCCTTTACAGAAGAAAAAATCTACCTTAATCCTTATATAATCAGCTCAATTAGGTTATTTAGATCTATCGATTACTCTTCGCCTAATCGGCTTGAACAACTATTTAGACTAGATCATTATTAGAAATACATCGACTTAGGCTGGTCAAATTAAATCTCTCTTGTCGGTTGCAGGATTAAATCAACTGACACACACCTAAATTAAATCCAATATTTACATGTACTAATTACCAATTAACCCTTCATATTTTTTTAGCTTTAGGTATACTCCTTATATTACATTCGGGAGAAAGGGCCGCAGGGGAGCCACCCCACGTGGCGCTCCCCACTCTCTCTCCTTGTTTTGCAAAAAAACCCTTCAGTTTTTAAAATTACGGGTAGGTCCTTTTAATTCTCGTAGAGGTCCTTCGCGATTTTCTGTGAGGGAGAATTTTTTTCCTCGGTTCTCGTTTAGGTCCCTCGTTCGCCGTTTTACAAAAAAAACCTTCTGTTAAATATGAATCGCGGATGAACCCTTTCATAGTTTTTCAAAATAGCGAATAGGTCCAAAATCATAACAAATAGGCCCCTGCACTTTACGTTCAGGTCCTTTCTCCGTTTTTTCCGGAAAAAATGTTTTTGTGGTCCGTTTTTTCTCCAGAGCATACAAAAAATATTTTCGTTGCCCGTTTTCCCTAAAAAAAATATTTTTATGGTCCGTTTGTTCTTCGAAGTATGCGGAAAATATTTTCATTTGCCGTTTCTCCATACAAAAAATATTTTCGTTGCCCGTTTTTCCTTAAAAAAAAAAATTTTGTGGTCCGTTTTTTCTTCGGAGTATGCGAAAAATATTTTCGTTCGCCGTTTCTCCAAAAAAATTGTAAATTCGTTTTCCGTCCGTCGTTTTCCCGTTTTTTGCGTTTTTTTCCTTATTTTCCCCGAAAAAAATGTTTCCATTTGCCATTCTTCCCCGAAAAAAAATGAAAATTCATTTTTCGCCCGTCGTTTCTCCGTTTGTGTCCATTTTTACTCGCTTTTTCTCGAGAAGATTGTTTTCGTGGTCCTTTTTCCCTCGTTTCCCCCGGAAAAAAAAAAATTCGTAGTCCATTTTTTTCTCCGAGAAAAATGTAAATCTATTTCCCGTTCACGCGCACCGCGTGCGCCACGGTTTTTCTTGGAAAAATATTTTCGCTATCCGTTTTTCTCGTTTCCCATAGAAAAAATGTCTTCGTAATTCGCGAAAAATGTTTTCGTAGCCTGTTTTTCCTCGTTTCCCCCGGGAAAAAATTGTTTTCTTCGTGCTGCGTTTACCCTCCAAATTTTTTTTTTCCTGTTCTCCCCAAAAAAATGCTTTCGTGATTCATTTTCCCTTGTTTTTCCAAAAAAAAAAGTTTTCGTGGTCCGTTTATTCTCCGAAAAAACAACACAATTTTTTACCCGTTCACGTGCGCGGCGTGCGCCGCGCTCATTTTTCTAGTTTAGTACAAATTTATAAGATCCGACCAAGATGGAAGGAGAAACTGTACTGAACAGACCCGTAGAAGGTCACTCAGCACTACCTTCTATTAAAATAAGCCTCGGTAATGCCATTCTTCCACTTCTCCTTTCACGTAGGAATCCACTAGAAACAATTTATTTAATACATGAATCGGAAATAATTCGCACCTTCCAAACGGGGCACAAGATTTGTGACGATTTTATAGCCAGAGCTTTTACCTATACATTTGCTCCACCCTAATCAACCAGAAGGCTTTACGGAAGGAAAACGTAAAATTGTGCAAAAATAAACAAAACATGTAATTTATATGAATAGAAGGCAATCCACAACAACCCATGCAGTGAATACTGGAAACTCGTACCCAAAATGTTCCAAATTATACTCAGAGCAAGCCTTGACAAAAGCAAGCCCCGAAAGGTGTATTTCTGGTTAACTATGACCAGATCAGAACCAAATGCCAACCTCCGACTCTGAGCATAAATCTTATATAACAAATAAATACTAGAAACACATGAACGCCCAACAGGTGAAGATGGACTATGCTCAAGACATCTTCTGACTCGCCCAAAAAGTTCTCAGCATATTTCTGGTTAACGATTAACAACTTCCATAGACGGGAAGGACTGACAAACTCTCAGTCTTCCCACCTAGCAGCGCTCAGCTGTAGTGTTGTGGAGGTGCCACTGTGCTAACTATTCTGTGGAAGTCGCAGCGGCTTTGGTTTCTGACTCTTTGCCAGCATCAGTTGATTCCTCGGTTTTTGTTTCCTTGCCAGCATCAGTTGATTCCACCTTTGTTGCGCTTTCCTCAGATTTGCTTTCACTGACGCTGAGTTTCTCAAGCAGTCCAGCTGCTGATGAACCTTCCTCGCTTTCTTTGCCTTCCTTCTTTGAAAGTGATTCGGCAATCCCTTCAACCAAGTCCCTGAACTTCTTGCAGTCTAATAAAGAGATTAAAAAAGGGATCACTGTCAGTGAAATTCAACTAGTTTTCAGAAGATTCAAACGACTAGTTAAATTTGCACAAGTGGAATGGAACAAAGAAAAGAGCACACTGTCATTATGGCATCAGAGCACATGGAATTGCACAGCAGTCCAGCATCTGGCAACAAATGGCAAACACCCGTAGCCTAAACATGATCAGGTATCCAGGTAGATATGTTTCCCTCCGTATTGCTTGGACAGATGTTGCCCATAAATAGAGAAAATAGAATAACAAGACGATGGTTACAAAACAGAACACAGAGTAGACCAACATAGGAAACAAGGTAAATATTATCAGGCCTTCCTGTAGAAATAGCACAAACCATGTCGCATTGTTCCAATAAGCCAACTAACTTTATATGAACTTCGAAGTTAAAACTACTATCTAATAAGCACCGAGCAAGTTACCATGTTAAATAAATATAGACAAATATTTGGCTAATTTGTAATGTGAGTCTGTGACGATTCATTCTCAGAAGTGGTCAACAGATAGTGCATATAATAGAGCACATTTATTCCTAAGGAGACAAAAACTAATGTCTGCAACTGCTTGTAGTGAACCCATTGAAGAAAACGATGCACACAAAGAAGCATAAACAAGTTTGTAAAAACCCATATTTTTAAATTTACAACACCTAAGACAAGAAAAAATGTATGACCACAATGGCTAGTTAGAGTGGGTAGACATGCGTACCCACATAAACATGGCCCCTCATCACAAATCTGGCAATGCCCACCAGGTGCAAACCACCTGTGCTCTACTGCAACAAATCAGAGTGCACAACTGTGGCAAGCGCATATCATGACAGGAACCTATCGTTCTGTCAGACTATCACACTATAGGTTTGCAACAAGTTACCACTGGACCTTGTTAGTTAGCTGCACACCAAAATGAACTTTCGAAATCTCTAAATATTAAGTATACTGTACCACTTGAAATTTGAAAAAGAGGGTGGATTGGTAAATTATAGTTAATATACAAAAACATGAGATTATTGGACATAGGTTACAATTTGTCCTTACATAGTACAGGCTGGTTCGTTTTACTCTGCAGATGTTAAGCTTCAGTAGGGGTATTTTGCATGTGGCTGCTCACAAATCAAGGCTAAAGTTTTAATTGCTGAAAGAATGTGGAGTTCCCACTTCCCAGTTTAATCATAGGGGCATAGAAAAGCTTAAAATTGAGACATGACAAACACACAGATTTTGAAAGGTAAAATTAGATGAACAAAAATTGAATATTGTAATTTCAGAAACAAAAAGGGGCAAAAGTGACTATGCAAAAATGCTGTTATGGTGTGGATTCTATGCAAACAATGTCACGAGGGAACCACTGTCAGGTTGTGGTCATGCCACCTCCACTAGGATAGGTGATGGCCATGCCCCTTGTGATACCTAACCCACCCACCCATCCCTAATTGCACAAGATTTTTTAAAAGCAGGATATTCGTAACAATTCAAAATACATTGTAAATCACTGATACATCATACAAGTAGCAATCTAATCATGAGATTTACACAGAACGAAACTTTCACATGCTTCAGGCACCACACATGGTTCAGCTAAAGAAGATCCAACATACATTATAAACCACTGATACATCATACAACTAGCAATCTAATAATGAGATTTACACAGAAAGAAGCTTTCACGTGCTTCAGGCACTATACATGGCTCCGCTAAAGAAGATCCAACATACATTGTAAATCACTGATACAAGTAACAGACAATCCAATTATGAGATTTACACAAAAGAAACTTTCACATGATTCAGGCACAACACATGGTTCAGCTAAAGAAATGCAACCAGTCCGTGCCAGACAAGCACGAAGCATTAAAAGATACTATTGTTATTAGGAACAATAACATAGAATAAACAGCGCGGTCTAGCCAAGGTTTCAAATTTCATTTTCAGATTATATCTCAGAGAGGACCAAAATCCAAAATTTCAGAATTTCGGCCGAAATCCGGACGAAATTCAAAAAGCAAATTTGAAATCCGGTAAATTTCAAACCAAGAAAAACGAAATTTCGGCCGAAATGACCAAAATTTCGGCCCTTTTGTGCTCCCACCGGGCAGCACGGCGCAGAATCAGACGGGCGGCGAGGACGGCATGGCGGGAGTGCCTGGGGACGGGCGGTGAGGGGATGAGGGAGGCAAGGAACCTTGCCCGCCTCGACCTCCTCCTCGAGCATCCGCACCCCGTCCGCATCTCCTCCCCCTCCTCCTCGCCGTCGCCGCGCCTCGCCCGCATCTCCCGGACGCCATCCTCTGTGGCCTCCCGCGCCGCTGCCTTCCTCCGCTGCCACGACCTCCATGGCCACTGCCACGCCTAGGGGATGGAGGCACGTGGAGGCAGAGAGGGGCGGCGGCGCATGGAGGAGGGGGGGGGGCACAAGCGAGGAAAGGGGTGTGGAAGAAGAGGGGCGCCGGTGCGTGGAGGAAGAGAGCTGGCGGCAGGGTGAGGCCGCTGCGCGGGGGAGGAGGGCGGCGCTGCTCTGCATGGGGAGAAGAGTGCGGCGGATGCTAAAAATATGAAATCCAGTTGAATGTGTTCGCTCCAAGAAGAATTTGGAGACAAGGGGGTTCGAAGCCCCGACGCCACGCCTGCAACCCTAGCGCTCTACCATCTGAGCTAGCCTTCCTATCTTGCAATATTATGTAAAACATAATTATGAGCATTTGGCCAGGATTGTCAATCTCGTCACTAGCCGAAATGCGAGATTTCGGCAAGATTTCACAAAATTTCGCCAAGATTTTGAACCTTGGGCCTAGGATGACATCAAACTAAGTAAACCACGCAACAAAGAATTGCAACAAGAATAAAACGGGCCAAAGAAGAGACGAGAACTTACTCTCCACGGAGCCAAATCGGATGGCGAACATCTCCTCCTTTAGCTCGCCGTCAGCAAAGTCCGCCGCATGCCAGACGCACGACTTGTCGCTGCCCGCGTGCTCCTGCATCTTCGTGGACGAGATCACTGCAAACACACGCACACAGCATCAAAGCCTCAACTGTGAGCTCTTGTCCTGGATCTACTAGGAGCGAATGAACAGTCGGAAACAAATATCTCAACAAAAACTTCAAGAAAGAAGTGAAACCTAGGTGGTTGGCGCAGATCTTTAGGGTCTTGGCCTGGCGCATGACGAGGCGGACCTTGCCGTTCTCCTTGTGCTTGAGGAGCTTGACGGTGCCCGTGCCCCTCTCCTTCCACTGGTTCCCCTCCTTGTCGAACCTGTACAGCTTCGCCTTCCTACACACCACAAACCATCCCAAATCAGCACCAGATCGAGCCGCAAACAAGCAAGGAATAGCGGAGAGAGCGGGGCAGCTCACATGTCGAGAAGCACGTCCTCGTCCTCCTCGCCGGTGGAGACGGCGACCTCCTCGAGCCGCACGATGGGAGCGACCTGGGCGCCGGTGTCCTCCTCCTCGCCGGCGGCGGCTGCGGCGGACTCCTCGCCCTCCTCCTCGTGCCGCTCCAAGACGGGCTCCTTGTCCGCCATGAGAGGATTGGTCGGTTGCGGCGCTTGCTACTTTCTTCGACGCGGCGGCGGGACGAAGGAGAAGTTTCCAGAAGTTTTGGGAGGCGATCGGGAGGAGAGGTAGTACTAGAAGGGAAGGGTAGGGGTGCTAGGGTTTTTGTTACCACGGAGAGGCGCCGCAACGGAGGTGGGGCCCACTGGAAGCGGGAAGGGCGGCCCTTGGCGGTGGGGTCGTCGGGTGGACTGCGTGTTAACTACGCCGATACCTGGCAAGTTTTTTTTTTTTTTTATTAAAATCTATATAAATAGACGAGTCCTAAGGCCATTGTCGGGACCTGAATGTGCAAATCCGGATCATCTGTGTATTCAACACTAGTTCAGGATCACGCTAGTGCACACAGTCTCAACATAGATGAATATCACAATCATACACAGCGGAAAAGAGAAATAACACAAATATAGAATATAAACTATTAAACGACCTTAAGGTCAACCTTACATTTGTGAGGCCTTGACGGCTTCAACTCCAAATAAGCAGCAGCGGAACGAAGAACATCGATGAATCCCATCAATACGCCACAGACAACTGACAGGGTTCGACTCCTAGATAATCGCCTTCTCACAGAACTTCTTCTTCTTCGACGATGTAGATTTTTGCTCACTGGTGATTGTTTGTTTGCAAGGGGTGAGTACATAAAGCACTCAGCAAGTTATGCACAGAATGCAAGTCTAATAACTATATGCATGGCTTATTTCAAGTAATAGGCTGAATGGTTATTTTGCAGAAAAGCAACAATCATAAATAAACATAATATATTGTAAAGCAGTAAAACAAATAATGACAGTAATAGATTTCACTGTTATTTCACAAGTAAACCATTCCACATCCTTAAACAATTATCACTTTTCCACAGGCAAACTGCCTCCAAGCCCAAGTTCATTTTCATGAAAAACTAACTCTTCACTGTAATCCCCGAGCAATGTCCAGTACCGCGGACACGGCTATTCGAATAGATTTTACACTCTGCAGAGGTTATACACTTTACCTACAAGATACAATCAACTCACCACGTCAGCCGTGAATCGCCATACAAAAGTATGCGAATGAGTGATCATAACAAAGTCTTTCGGAAGCCTCTAACTACACAAGTGAACCTCTCCGGTTTTTGCCATACACTATCCCTTCCCTTAGCAAAGGCGAAGTATGGGACTGACATACCGTTGGATGGGTACCATGCCGCAGCCCTGGTACGCTCCCCCTTCAAGCTACACAAACGGTGTAGTTGACACCCCGAGGTATCACAAGCAAGTTATTAGCGACTTAATCAACTAGGTCCGTCCCATTCCGGACATGTGGTTGCATGATTGACCATAAGGTCGAGTAACCAGTTTGGTTATATTAAATAAAGTACCTTATTATTAATGATGTGTATGATTGTGATATTTACCAATGTTGAGACTGTGTGCACTAGCGTGATCCTGGACTAGTGCTGAATACACAGAGGGTCCGGATTTGCAAATTCGGGTCCCGACATCCGTCCCATTCCGGACATGTGGTTGCATGATTGACTCAGTTCAAAGGCTTACAAGGTTAAGTCCTTAGGCGACCAGGGCAAGACTACTCGAAGAACCAAATCAACCTTTCCGGTGCCACACCTGGCCCACTTGATCATAATCTTGCCACTTGCCCCGGTCTAAATCATTTTATCACCCCAGTTGGTTATTGCGCAACACAATGCCAACAACAACTCAACATCATTGAAGAAGTACGAATACCTCCACATATCAACTTCATCGTGTCGGCAACGCGTCGCACCGTTCCAAAAAACATTGCATATTCTATTAGTCAATATTGAGCTTTTGTACTTCCAAAATGATGTCAAAGGTACGTTGCAAGACTAAGCAGCTACTGACGGTCTAACTAACCCATGTCGGCAAAGTATTTAGCTACCAACTATTAATCAACAAACCTAGGGTGACAAATGAATCATGGCGTACAACTATTATAGACAAGGTGGCAATAACAAGTAGGTTAAATATCTAATCCCAAATTAATTGAAATCAGTTTATATCCAACTAGCATGCAATAATTTAAAACAACATAATTTTCGAAAAGGGGATCAACATGGTCAAAGCACAACTTGCCTGGCCCTTGCAAACTTTATTGTCCTTTACTCTTTATCCTTGATCCTTGATCCTCGAGCTTCAACTTCCACTTTCTCGATCCTCAGCTCGTTCGAACGACTTCCGGACGATACGTCTAACGATAAATAAACACAAATACAACAAAACTCAAAAGACAATTCAAATAAACTCCAAATTAAGATCGAACAGCATTGGGCACAACAACTCGGAAGAATTTAGGAACTTGAACGGATTAGAACGAAGGTTAGATAAAAGAGAACGGACTTTCGAAAAAACGCCGAAAAGGGAAAGATTAATAACTGGGAAAGAAAGAATAATATTCTGAAGAATATTTCTTTCGAAGTTATTATCTTGATTGGACAGATGATGACATATGGGCTCTCAATCTACAGATCGGGTCCATAATGATATGTTAGTTCACAATTGTCGGGACCCGAATTTGCAAATCCGGACCCTCTATGTATTCAGCACTAGTCTAGGAACGCGCTAGTGCACACAGTCTCAACATTGGAAAATATCACAAACATACTCAACGAAATAATAAAGTACCTTAAATAGTTAACCAAACAGGTTGCTCGACCTTATGGTCAAGTTACAAATATATATACGCAGGCGAAACTCAATAAGAGAGAAATAAGCGTAGCGGAAAATAAGATAACTTCAGAAGGCGTCATCCAAAGATACCACAGGCAATTGATCGGGCTCGCTTCCTAGTTAGACGGATCTTCCGGGAGCTCCTCCTCCAAAGCCGGTGTAGACTCCTCTTCAACCGGTGTTGTATTGTGGCAAGGGTGAGTACTTGGTACTCGACAAGTCATGCAATGTAATGCAAACTAATATACTACATGAACGGCTTAGTACAAAGGAATAGCTCAGGGTATATTTGCGATGCTTGACATTTGACAAGTAGCATAAGTAGATTCGAAAGCAATAGAAACAAGTATAAGATCAATAACTTTTCAAGGAGTTTAGTAAACATCTTTCCCATTCCTAATCCACATTTCCATCAACATCATCATTAAACCAAACCCAACCTTTCAAGTCCAAGTTAATTTCAAGAAAGTCTAACCCTTGACTGTAATTCCCGAGCGATGTCCAATACCGTGGACACGGCTATTCGAATAGATTTTACACTCTGCAGAGGTTATGCACTTTACCCACAAGATACAGTCAAACACCACAAAGGCGAGTGTCCGTAACAGAGTCTTTCGGAAACTTCTAAAAGTACAAGTGGTCCTCTCCGGTGTTGCACGCTAACCATTCCCTTAGCGAAGGCGAAGTTTAGGCCAAACCACCGTTAGATGGGTACATGGCCGCAGCCCCGGTACGCTCCCCCGTACAACTACATAAAGGGTGTAGTTGACAACCTGAGGTCCCACAGGTACGTTATTAGCAACTTAATCAACTAGGTCCGTCCCATTACAGACATGTGGTTGCACGATTGACTCAGTTCAAAGGCTTGCAAGGTTAAGTCCTTAGGGTGACCAGGGCAAGACTACCCGAAGAACCAAAACAACGTTCCCGGTGCCACAACTGGCCCACCCGATCATTCTTGCCACATGCCCCGGTCAAATCTATTTATCAAACCCCCAGTTGATTACCATGCACACGTGCCATCAATATCACAACACATGATACCTTTCCAAAACAGGTTCAATATATCATTAAGTCAATATTAACATTTGTCTGTCCAAAATCATGTCATAAGCGCGTAGCAGGTCTAAGCAATCTACTACCACGATCTAAATTCCCATGTTGGCAATTTAATAATGTCCAACTATTTAAACCTCAACTAGGGTGACAAGGGGTCATGGCACATATATATTTAACCAAGGTGTCATACAGCAATTTGGCATTTATCTAATTTCCCATAATTAAGTAAAGCATTTTCTAATTTAAACTAGCATGCAATAATTTAAATCAAAACAAGTTTCAAATTGGGATCAACATGGTCAAACACAACTTGCCTTCAACGAGTACTTGTTCTTGGTCCTGAGCCGCTCTGGTCAACACTTCTCCTTCGAAGCCTTCGGGCACTTCAACGTCTACTCGTAAAGCGTGCAAATAGCAAATAATAAATAAACAGTAGACAAAAAGTGTCCAAACATCCAAATAAAGTCCATAAACAGAGAGAGCATAATTTTATGAATTTTTAGGAAATGGAATCGTCAAATTCGGAGTTTCAACGCGAAAGTTATAGCATTTTGAAGTTTAAATAATCAATTAAATAATTATACAGAGAAAAACTTTGGTCCAAAAAATTAAATAAAATTCATCATTAGGTAGATCTCAATTTTATACGAATTTAGAAATTTGAATCACTCAAATCGGAGTTAAAATGCAAAAGTTATAAGCGTTTGAAGTTTGAATCAAATTCTGAAATCAATAAACCGAATTAAATCTTTATTCTTAAAATAAAAACCGATTATGACGTCAGCGTGATTTTCCTCCGAATTATTTTTCTATTGAAAAATCGATTTATTGCGTCGTAGGTCCATAGATTTGGTCCACTGGTTCGGTTTGGGTCCACCGTGGGCTCGGTCCCACGGCTCCACGTGGTAGCCAGGTGGGACCCCTCGTGACGTCGGCGGGGCTCGGTGAAGGCGTCGACAGTGGGACCGATGGCGTCATGGGTGGCGATCGCGCGGTCACGACACGCTGGCGTGTCGGTGCTACGCCCGCGTGGGCGCGGCGGTTCGGCTCCCCGGACACGTGTGTAACACCCCAAAATTTTGTTTTCTTAAATCTATGTGTGATTTGGCACTTTGGTGAATTTTTGGAATTTTCTGGGATTTATTTGGATTTATTTGGAATTTATTTGAATTTATTCCATTTTAAAATAATTAAAGAATTTAATTTTGCAAATAAAGTTTTGTTGGAAATATTTTATTTGAGTCCCAAATACCCTAAAATATTTTCCAGAATTTTTCTGGAATTTTTCTGAGTATTTTGCTATTTTAATGAATTAAATGAATTATCGAAATTATTTTAAATATTAAATCGCTGGAAAATCAATCGGTCGAGTATCGTTCATCCGACCGAAGTCGAACCCGAAGTCGACTCGAGTCCGATCCGGAGCCACCGACTCGACCGAACCAACTCCAACTCGGATCGATCCGAATCCTGGATCAAGATCCAACGGTCAGGATCAATCCGCGCTAGTCACGGCCGCGCTCGAGCCAATCTCGGCCGTCGATCGCGCCACGTGGACGGCCATCGTGCGTCCACGTCATCTCACCGTGTTCGGAACGGACTCCGTCGCCCGTACCGGCTCCGTCGCGGAAACCGAGCGAATCTCGACGTCCGCGCCGGTATTTAAGCGTGGATCGTTGCTCGAGATCGCGACCCGTCTTGCATCGTCTTCCCCAACTCCCGGAGCCTTATCCGCCGCCACCTCGCAATTGCTCGCCGAGTCCCTCTTTCCCGCCGCGGTTGTTGCTTCATTCCGCCGCTGCTCGCCGTCTTCCGCCGGTGAGCCGGTCCGAGACCCCCAAGCCAAGCGCACCGTGGTACCTCTCACTCGCCGGAGAGACCCGGCGTCGTCGGGCTCGTCGTCGTTCGTCTCCGGTGGCCTCGCTCGCCGCGTCGCCATCGTCATCCGCTGGCGCGCGAGCCGTTGGATCTCCATCGCCGCGATCCAAGATCACGCCACGTCACCCGACGGTGAGATCCCGCCCAAAAATCTCGAGATCAATCTCGGCCGTTGGATCTAGATCCAACGGCCCAGATCAAACGCTAAGTAACCCAAACGCGTGAGACTCGAATCTAATCTCGGGCCGTTGAATTTCAAATCAACGGCCGAGATTGGCGCCACATGTCCGGGAAAGGCCGACCGCCGCGGCTGGCCACGCCGCTACAGCGTGCGTGTGACGCCGACACGCTACGCCCGCATGTCACGCCTCGACCAAAGCGCACCATGACGTCACGCGACGCCATGGCGGGCTCAAGATGTCGGCCGGGCCGTTCTCGAGCATCGACGTCTGCAATGACGCGTCACGGGTCCCACTGCTGGCCGTGGTGAGCCCGCCGACGCCGATGGCGCTACCCGAGGGGACTCCACTGTCGCTGATGACACGAGGAGCCGTGGGCCGAGTCCACGGTGAGACCCGAGCCGAGCGTGGACCAAGTCCATGGACCGTACCGACGCCAATGCACCAATCAGAGGCTGCCACGTGTCTAGGCTGACGCAATAATTAATTTCCGAAAAAGAAAATGATTTATTAATTCGAAATAATGATTTCAAATTTTGTTTCAAACTTCAACCGCTTATAACTTTTGCGTTTCAACTCCGATTTGAGTGATTCAAATTTCTGAATTTGTATAAAATTGAGACCTACCTAAATATGAATTTTATTTAATTTTTGGACTAAAGTTTTTCTCTGTAAAATTATTTAATTGATTATTTAAACTTTAAATAATCATAACTTTTGCATTTTTACTCCAAATTTAACGATTCCAGTTTCTAAAAATTCATAAAATTATGTTCTCTCTGTTTATGGATTTTATTTGGATGATTGGATACTTTTTGCCTATTGTTTATTCGTGTATTTGCTATTTGCACGCTTTACGAGTAGACGTTGAAGTGCCGGAAGGATTTGAAGGAGAAGTATTGACTCAGGATCCAACTCAAGACCAAGAACAAGTACTTTTTGAAGGCAAGTTGTGCTTTGACCATGTGATCCTATTTTGAAACCTATTTTGATTTAACCTATTGCATGCTAGTTCAATTAGAAAATACTTTATTTAAATTTGGGGAATTAGATAAATACCAATTTGCTGTATGACACCTTGATTACTTAAATATGTGCCATGACCCCCCTTGTCACCCTAGTTGTGGTTTACTAGTTGGACATTATTAAATTGCCAACATGGGTTTTAGACCGTTGTAGTAAACTGCTTAGACCTGCTACGTGCTCATGACATGATTTTGGACAATCAAATGTTAATATTGACTTAATGATATATTGAACCTGTTTGGAAAGGTATCATGTGATGTTGATGGCACGTGGTGCATGGTAATCAATTGGGGTTTGATAAATAGTTTTTGACCGGGGCATGTGGCAAGAATGATCAGGTGGGCCAGTTGTGGCATTGGGGTTGTTGATTTGGTTCTTCGGGTAGTCTTGCCCTGGTCACCCTAAGGACTTAACCTTGCAAGCCTTTGAACTGGGTCTAACGTGCAACCACATGTCTGTAATGGGACGGACCTAGTTGATTAAGTTGCTAATAACGTACCTGTGGGACCTCAGGAGGTCAACTACACCCTTTGTGTAAGTTGTACAGGAGGCGTCTGGGTGAGGCCGGTACCCATCTAACGGTTGATTGGCCTAAACTTCGCCTTAGCTAAGGGAAGGGTTAGTGTGCACAACCGGGATGACCACTTGTATTGTTAAAAGTTTCGAAAGACTTTGTTACTGAACTCTCCTTTGTGGTGTTTGACTGTATCTTGTGGGTAAAGTGCATAACCTCTGCAGAGTGTAGAATCTATTCGAATAGCCGTGTCCGCGGTATTGGACATCTCTCGGGAATTACAAATAAGGGTTAGATTTTCTCAAAAATAACTTGGATTTGAAAGGTTGGGTTGGATGAATAATGATGTTGATGGAAATGTGGATTAGGATGGGAAAGATGTTTATTAAACTCCTTGAGAAGTTACCTATGCTATACTTGTTTCTACCGCTTTCGAATCTACTTATGTTACTTGTCAAATCTTTGTTTCGCAAATATACCTTGAGCTATTCCTTTGTACCAAGCCATGCATATAGTATATTAGCCTGCATTCTCATGCATGACTTGCCGAGTACCAAGTACTCACCCTTGCCACAATACAACACCAGTTGAAGAGGAGACTACACCACTTTGGAGGAGGAGCTCCAAGAGGATTCGCCTACTTAGGAGCGAGCCGCCAGTTGCCTGTGGTATCTTGGATGGCGCCACTAATTTATTTGATTTTCCGCTGCTACTATTTCTCTCTTAATAAGTTTCGCCTGCAAGGCATACATTTGTAACTTGACCATAAGGTCGAGTAACCGCTTGACTATTTAAATAAAGTACTTTATTAGTATCGAGTGGTATGATTGTGATATTTAATGATGTTAAGACTGTGTGCACTAGCGTGTTCTGGACTAGTGCCGAATACACGAGGGTCCGGATTTGCAAATTCGGGGTCCCGACAGAGGTGGTATCAGAGCCATATTGACCGTAGGCTCAACCCTAGCTAGAAAGGTCGTAGTGAGGATAAAACCTATTTTCTAAAAAGAATAAAATTTGTCAAGATAAGAAATGACATCTCGACTCATCCCATTCTTTCTTTTCTTGTCTCTTGCTGAATTTTTCCTTACCTTGTCACGATTTTAAAATTTCGAGTTCTTACGTAAGCGCTCTTGTGACAGATGGAGGGAGAGTTCAACTACGTCGATCTGGAGGTTGGTCACGCCATGAGAACTTTTGCATATGCTCTGCACTCTCGGAGATTTTGAGAAGCCCCAATACCAAGTGGAAGTGATCGGACAAGCGAGGATTGATCAAGGCTTGTGACGTGAAGATTGAGGTACTTGCTAGGAAGAAGGGCCAGGCAATCGCCCGATACATTGCACCCGCCAGAGGTCTACAATGCGAGATGGGTATCCAAGAAGTATCACGACGAGCAATGCGACACATTACCCGTATCTACGCCAGAGAGTTGGAGAGCACGGTGTTCCGTTATCACCCGCGCAGCAATAACCTTCTTGACCCGAAGGCGATTCAGGATGAGGATGCCATGGTTACACAGTTGGCACGACTTGTTGTCGCCAGAGGATGTACTCGATGATACGAGCAAGGAGCTCTGTAAGGCCCGCAAGGAGATCACAACAGAGAAGAACAGATGGCGGGAAGCTCAAGAGTATGTGTCACACCTTCTGCGAAGAATTGACGAGTTGGAGATGGCTTTGTACGGACCAGAACCAGAGCCAAGATTTGAGCTACGAGCCAGATCCGAGGAGTCGGATCTCGATGAGGACACCGCTTCTTCGACTACCATAGATGACACAATTCTTTGGACATGGCAATCGTTTCGCGCCTATGCCGCAAAGATCCGTACTCAGGCCGTGGAGGTTTTCGATGAGTGAGCGTAGGTTTTATAGAGAGACTCCTTCGCCGAGTCGCGTCATAGAATAAAGAGTCACCTTTAGGCGTTAGACTCCAGTGTTAGTTCGATTTGGATTTTCATTGTTTGCTGAGTGTGCAGTATGTGTTGCAAGGCCCTTAGGCATTGTAAGCAACCATACCAAGTTACTATTGATTAGTTAATAAAGTTGGACCTTAAAGTTACACCTTTCGCCCCGCATAAGTTCCATATTACTTGTCTATTCTTGTTCCCTCTCATCTCTAAAACCTAGAGTAAATCGGCGAGATGGTGAACACCCGCGAAACTTTGGAGGCAATGGAAGTGGTTCTCGCCACAGAAAACCCCAATGATGGAGCACCAAGCACCGCCATTGATATGCAATTTGGAGCTTTTCTTGCTGCTCAGACTCGCTTGATGCATGCCATGATGCAACAAATGCAACACGTCAACTTTGCTCAGGCCACTTTGCTAATCAAGTTAATCAGTGACAACGCCGTAATACAAGACTGCCGAGTTCATGAGGACTCACCCACCCACTTTCTCAGGAATGCCAATCCATTGGAGGCCGATGATTGGTTAAGGTCAATTGAGAGGAAGCTACACATAGCTCAATGCATAGGAAATGAGAAGGTACTCTACGCTTCTCATCGCTTGGAAGGAACAAATACCGAATGGTGGGAGAACTTCGTACACGCAAGAGAACCCTCAAGATATCACTTGGGAAGAGTTCACCAGTGCGTTTAGTCAAGATCACGTGCCGGAAGGAATCATGGACCTTAAGAAGGAGGAGTTCAGAGCATCGAAGCAAGGTAATCACCAGTTGGCCGACTACGAACAAGTTCACACAAATTTAGCACGCTACGCACTGAGGATGTAGCGACAGATAAAGCCGCACAGTCTCTCTTCATGAAGGGACTTAACTCAGACTACATGTAGGACTGATCACCCACACCTTTCCGGATTTCCAAGAATTGGTGAATAAGGCGCTTATTCTTGAGGACAAAGCGCAAGGAACCGGATGAGAACGAGAAGCGCAGAATGCAACAAGCGAGGATCACGCCAGGAACGCCAATGGTCACGAGAGTTGCACCAAATCAATTTTTCGCATTCCAGCCACAGAATGCTACAAGGACACCGTCACCGGCACCTAAGACCCGTCAATCGAACTACTGCACTTCACTTCGCTTAGAAACGCCGCTCGAGCAATCGAAGAAGCGATGAGACACCGCTACAACCGCAACGAGCCGTGACATTTTGCCAACAGCTATCCAAAGAAGACAGCAGGAGTGACCCGATTCGCTTTAACTTGGGAACCACCCGGCTAGGACGCCCGACCAGGAACCACATCCTGCATCGTGGTGAGAGGCCGAGTCAACCATGTCACCGCAGATGTATGCAGAATGCTACGACGCCGTCGATCTTGGGTAAGTTACTTGTTAACTTCAAGACTGCAATGCTTTGTTTGACTCTGGAGCTTCGCATTCGTTTGTTTCGCAAGGCTTTGCTGCTAGAAACGATTTGGGGATTGCAAGACTTAAGTGCATGCTTTTAGTTCAAACCCCTGGTTCCGAACTCCGAACGAAAGTAGGATGTTCCAGGGTGAGAATACTAATAGATGGAATAGAGTTCCTAGCGAACCTTATAATTTTGGAGACCCAGACCTTAGACGTTATTTTGGGAATGGACTGGTTATCCAAGCACAAGGCCGTATTGGATTGTGGACGAAGGACTATCTCAGTTGAGAGCCCGTGTGGAAAGAAAGTGGAATTTCAAGCTACTGCCATTAGAGAAGGACAGTTGATGGTTAACAGTACCAAGGCAATCAGCATAGAGGATGTCTCGTGAGTGAATGAGTACCCGGATGTTTTTCCCGAAGATCTACCTCGGTATGCCGCACGAGGGGACATAGAGTTTGTGATAGAGCTTGTACACTGCACAAAGACCGATAGCAAAGAGACCCTATCGGATGTCCACCGAGGAGTTGGTAGAGATGAAGAAACAAATGGAAGAGTTAATGGAGAAAGGATTTATTAGACCGAGGCTCGCCGCCGTGGGGAGCACCGCTTTGTTTGTCAAGAAGAAGGACGGGAGTTTCAGGATGTGCATTGACTATCGTGCACTCAATGAAGTCACCGTGAAGAATAAGTACCCGTTACCCAGGATTGATGATTTGTTTGATCACCGAGAGGAGCCGGAGTTTTCTCCAAGATTGATCTCGAGATCGGGATACCATCACCGAAGATCCGATCGTAAGATATTCAAAAGCGCATTCTCGTCAAGATATGGACATTACGAGTTCTGATTATGTCCTTTGGATCGATTTAATGCGCCAAAGATATTTCATGAATATGATGAATAAGGTGTTCATGGAATATTTGGACAAGTTTGTCATCGTGTTCATAGATGATATCCTAATCTACTCCAAGACAGAGGATGAACATGCCGAACACTTGAGGCGAGTTTTGGAAAAGCTGAGGGAACAAAGAACTCTTCGCCAAGTTCAAGAAGTGTGATTTTTGGAAGGACAAGGTGGAGTTTCTTGGACATGTAATGACCGCAGAAGGAGTCGCCGTAGATCCAAGCAAAGTAGAAGCTGTGTTACATTGGGAGCAGCCGAAGACTGTGACCTAGATCCGGAGTTTCCTTGGAATGGCAGGATACTACCGCCGTTTCATTGAAGGCTTTTCGACAATTGCGAAACCTCTTACGCAATTGCTGAAAAAGGAGAAGAAGTTTGCATGGACGCCAGAATGTGAGAAAGGATTTCAGAGTCAAGAAGCGATTGACATCAAGACCGGTGTTAGTTCTACCTGGATGTCACTCAAAGCTTTGATATTTATTGTGACGCATCGCGCCAAGGACTTGGATGTGTCTTGTCTGAGAATGGAAAGGTTAAACTTATGCATCAAGGCGATTGAGGCCGCATGAGGAAAATTATCCGACACATGACCTAGAGTTAGGCTAGCCGTAGTGCATGCCTTGAAGATATGGCGTCACTATCTGATTGGAAACAGATGTGAAGTATACACGGATCATAAGAGCCTTAAGTACATATTCACCCAGTCGGATCTGAACATGAGGCAGAGGAGATGGTTAGAGTTGATCAAGGACTACAATGTTGGAATCCATTACCATCCTGGAAAGGCCAACGTAGTAGCCGATGCTCTGAGTCGGAAAAGCCATACTGTGAGCATGTTGCTAGCCACAAGTCAGGATGAGCTATGTGAGGATTTCCAGAGAATGAAGATTGAGGTGGTACCTAGCGGATTCTTGGCCGCATTGGAAGTAAAGCCTACCCTAGAGGACCAGATCCGGGAAGGACAGAAGGATGATGACAAGATCCGCAGGATTAAGACCATCAAGGAGGAAGGCAAGGCAGAGGACTTCAAGTTGGATGAGCAAGGCACGTTATGGATGAAGGATCGGATTTGTGTGCCCAACAAGAAGGAATTAAAGCAACTGATTTTGGAGGAAGCCCATGACTCCAAGTATTCAATTCATCCTGGAAGCGCCAAAATGTATCAGGATTTGAAGGAAAGATTCTGGTGGCCAAGCATGAAGCGTGAAGTTGCCGAGCATGTTGCATTATCACGGCGTATGCCAGGAGAGAGTCAAGGCAATGCATCGAGACCAGCAGGATTACTACACCATTAAAATACCTGAGTGGAAGTGGGAGGAAATCGGAATGGATTTCATTACCGGTTTGCCTAAGACTCAAGGAGGTTATGACTCCATATGGGTTATAGTGGATCGCTTGACCAAAGTAGCCCATTTTATCCCCGTGAAGACCACGTGCTCGGGGGATAAGTTAGCGAGTTGTATATGATCGGGATCGTCTGTTTGCATGGAGTGCCAAGGAGGATTGTATCGGACAGAGGTACCCAATTTACCTCAAGGTTCTCGGAATAAGTTGCACAGAAGCCATGGGAACCCGTTTAAACTTCAAGATGTTCTATCATCCACGCAGGCGGATGGACAGGCCGAAAGAGTCAACCAGATTCTGGAGGATATGTTAAGAGCATGTGCTTTGGCTTATGCTACCTCTTGGGATAAGAGTTTGCCGTATGCCAAGTTCAGTTACAATAATAGTTACCAAGCTAGTTTACAGATGTCACCTTTTGAGGCACTGTATGGTCGACTCCGGACGCCGTTGAATTGGAATGAGACTCGCGAGCGCCGTGTCTTCGGGCCCGATATTCTTCAAGAGGTGAAGAGCATTGCCATGATTAGGAAAGGTTGAAGATCGCCCAATCACGACAGAAGAGTTATCTTGACAATCGTCACGGACTTGAGTTTTGAACCGTAAGACTTTGTATACCTCGAGTTACACCTCTCGGGAGTTAAGAGGTTCCATGCCAAAGGGAAACTTCGCACCTGCTATGTTGGACCATTTAAGATTTTGAGCCGCAGAGGCGAAGTTGCTTATCACCGGAGTTGCCACGATCGTTAGCAGGAGTGCATGACGTATTCCATGTGTCCCAGTTGAAGAAGTGTCTCCGAGTACCTGAGGAACAGACACCGCTAGAGTCAATTGATTTGCAAGAAGATTTGACTTACAAGGAGCATCCCGTAAAGATTTTGGACACTATGGATCGAGAGACCAGAAATAAGTCAACCTGTTTCTGTAGAATTCAGTGGAGCAATCATGAAGAAAGCGAAGCGACATGGGAGCGCGAAGAGGATTTGAAGAAAGAGTTTCCAAGCCTATTCTGTAGTAAGCCCTGAATCTCGGGGACGAGATTCTATTAAGGGGGGGAGGTTTGTAACACCCCAAAATTTTGTTTTCTTAAATCTATGTGTGATTTGGCACTTTGGTGAATTTTTGGAATTTTCTGGGATTTATTTGGATTTATTTGGAATTTATTTGAATTTATTCCATTTTAAAATAATTAAAGAATTTAATTTTGCAAATAAAGTTTTGTTGGAAATATTTTATTTGAGTCCCAAATACCCTAAAATATTTTCCAGAATTTTTCTAGAATTTTTCTGAGTATTTTGCTATTTTTAATGAATTAAATGAATTACTGGAAATTATTTTAAATATTAAATCGCTGAAAAATCAATCGGGTCGAGTAATCATTCATCCGATCGAGTCGAACCCGAAGTCGGACTCGAGTCCGACCCGAGCCACCGACTCGGATCGAACCAACTCCAACTCGGATCGGGATCCGAACCGCTGGATCAAGATCCAACGGCCAGGATCAATCCGCGCTTAGTCACGGCCGCGCTACGAGCCAATCTCGCCGCCGATCGCACCACGTGGGACGCCATCGTGCGCCCACGTCATCTCACCGTGTTGAACGGACTCGCCGCCGTCACGGCTCGCCGCGAAACCGAAGCGAATCTCGACGTCCGCGCCGTATTTAAGGCGTGGATCGTTGCTCGAGGATCGCTGACCCGTCTTGCATCGCCTTCCCCAACTCCCGAGCCTTATCCGCCGTCACCTCGCAATTGCTCGCCGAGTCCCCTCTTTCCCGTCGCGGTTGTTGCTTCATTCCGCCGCTGCTGCCTTCCGGCCATGGGCCGAGCCTGGGCCTCCGAGACTCCTGCCAAGGCGCACTGTGGTACCTCTCACTCCGCCGAGAGACTCGGCGTCGTCGGGCTCGTCGTCGTTCGCCTCCGGTGGCCTGCTCCGCCGCGTCGCCATCGCTATCCGCGAAGCGCCGCGAGCCGTTGGATCTCCATCGCGACGGTCCAAGATCACGCCACGCCACCCGACGGTGAGATCCCGCCCAAAAATCTCAGATTCAATCTCGACCGCTGGATCTAGATCCAACGGTTCAGATCAAACGCGTTAACCCAAACGCGTGAGACTCGAATCTAATCCGGGCCGTTGAATTTCAAATCAACGCCGAGATTGCGCCACATGTCCGGAAGGCCGACCGCCGCGGCCGGCCCATGCGCTGGCGTGTGACGCCGACACGCGGCCCGTGATGTCGGGCCGCCCGCTTAAACCGCACGATGACGCCACGCCGACGCTATGGCGAACTCAAGATGTCACGGCCGTCTCTGCCGAAAGTGTTGACGCCAGGCAATGACGCCACAAGTCCCACTCTGGCCGCCGGTCGAGCTCAGCCCGCCGACGCTGAAGTGACGCCACCCGAGGGGGACCCACCGCCGGATGACGAGGAGCCGTGGGACCGAGTCCACTGAGACCCGAGCCGGCGTGGACCAAGTCCATGGACCGGTCCGACGCCAGCGAACTAATCGAAGGCTGCCACGTGTCCAGCCGACGCAATAATTAATTTCCTAAAAGAAAATGATTTATTAATTCGAAATAATGATTTCAAATTTTGTTTCAAACTTCAAACGCTTATAACATTTGCGTTTCAACTCTGATTTGAGTGATTCAAATTTCTAAATTTGTATAAAATTGAGACCTACCTAAATATGAATTTTATTTAATTTTTGGACTAAAGTTTTTCTCTGTAAAATTATTTAATTGATTATTTAAACTTTAAATAATCATAACTTTTGCATTTTAACTCCAAATTTGACGATTCCAGTTTCTAAAAATTCATAAAATTATGTTCTCTCTGTTTATTTATTTTATTTGGATGATTGGATACTTTTTGCCTATTGTTTATTCGTGTATTTGCTATTTGCACGCTTTACGAGTAGACGTTGAAGTGCCGGAAGGATTTGAAGGAGAAGTATTGACTCAGGATCCAACTCAAGACCAAGAACAAGTACTTTTTGAAGGCAAGTTGTGCTTTGACCATGTTGATCCTATTTCGAAATCTATTTTGATTTAACCTATTGCATGCTAGTTCAATTAGAAAAATACTTTATTTAAATATGGGGGTTAGATAAATGCCAATTTGTTGTATGACACCTTGATTATTTAAAATATGTGCCATGACCCTTGTCACCCTAGTTGTGGATTACTAGTTGGACATTATTAAATTGCCAACATGGGTTTTAGACCGTTGTAGTAAACTGCTTAGACCTGCTACGTGCTCATGACATGATTTTGGACAATCAAATGTTAATATTGACTTAATGATATATTGAACCTGTTTGGAAAGGTATCATGTGAAGACCAATTACTCGGGGGATAAGTTAGCAGAGTTATATATGACCAGGATTGTCTGTTTGCACGGAGTGCCAAAGAGGATTGTATCAGACAGAGGTACCCAATTTACCTCAAGGTTCTGGAATAAGTTGCATGAAGCCATGGGAGCCCGTTTAGACTTCAGTACAGCCTATCATCCACAGACGGATGGACAGACCGAAAGAGTCAACCAGATTCTGGAGGATATGTTAAGAGCATGTGCGTTGGCTTATGCTACCTCCTGGGATAAGAGTTTGCCATATGCCGAGTTTAGTTACAACAATAGTTACCAAGCTAGTTTACAGATGTCACCTTTTGAGACATCAGATGGTCGACTTCGCCGGACGCCATTGAATTGGAATGAGACCGGCGAGCGCCGTGTCTTCGGGCCTGATATTCTTCAAGAAGCTGAAGAGCAGATTGCCATGATCAGGGAGAGATTGAAGATAGCCCAATCACGACAGAAGAGTTATGCTGACAACCGTCGCCGAGATTTGAGTTTTGAACCAGAAGATTTTGTATACCTCAGAGTTACGCCGCTCAGAGGAGTTAAGAGGTTCCATGCCAAAGGGAAACTGGCACCCCGTTATGTTGTACCATTTAAGATTTTGAGTCGCAGAGGCGAAGTTGCTTATTAGCTGGAGTTGCCCACGATCGTTAAGCGAGGAGTACATGACGTATTCCATGTGTCCTGATTGAAGAAGTGTCTCCGAGTACACTGAGGAACAGACACCGCTAGAGTCAATTGAGTTGCAAGAAGATTTGACTTACAAGGAGCATCCCGTATGATTTTGGACACTATGGGTCGAGAGACCGTAAATAAGTCAACCCGCTTCAGAGAGTACAAAGTGGAGCAACCACACTGAGAGTGAAGCAACTTGGGAACGCGAAGAGGATTTGAGGAAAGAGTTTCCAAACCTATTCCTTTAGTAAGCCCTGAATCTCGGGGACGAGATTCTATTAAGGGGGGAGGTTTGTAACACCCCAAATTTTTGCTTTTCTTAAATTCATGAGTGATTTGGCACTTTGGTGAATTTTTGGAATTTTCTGGAATTTATTTGGAATTTATTTGAATTTATTCCATTTTGAAATAATTAAATAATTTAATTTTGCAAATAAAATTTTGTTGGAAATATTTTATTTGAGTCCTAAATACCCTAAAATATTTTCGTAATTTTTCTCGAATTTTTCTCGAGTATTTTGCTATTTTTAATGAATTAAATGAATTCTCGAATTATTTTAAATATTAAATCGCTGGAAAATGCGAGTGGGTTTGTACTGTTCATCCGACCGAGCCGCACCCAAGTCGACTCGAGTCCGACCGAAAGCCACCGACTCGATCGAACCACGCCGAACCCAAATCCCACGAGACCGTCGGATCGAGATCCAACGGTCATGATCGACCGACTCCGACCCGAGCCGTGAACCGATCGGACCGGCCGCGCCGCGGCGATCGTGGCGCTGATCGTGCCACGTGGGCGGTTCTCCGTCGTCGTCTCCGCCAGTCCGAGCCGGACTCACCGCCGCGCCCGCCGCCGTGTGGAGTCTAGGTTTCCGTTTTACGGACGCGAGGGTATTTAATGCCCGGTTGTGCCTCGAGGACCGCCTTGACCCAGCACCATCGCTTGCCTAGCTCACCGAGCCTCACCGCCGTGGAGGGTCCGCCGGAATCGCTCAGCCCGAAGTTTGAGGGGAGCCGCGCCAGTTCTAGCCAGTTTTCACGACGCCTTGCCGCCTCCGCGCATCAAGACCAGGATCCAGTAACCCCGGCTTGAGGCGCACCGTAGGACAACTCACCTCACCGGAGAGGCCGCCGGCAGCAGACCGTGGTCATCGTCTTCATCCCCGCCAAGCTAGCGCATGGCGTGCCATCGCCGACCCGAAGCTCCACTCAACCGTCCGATCAAGATCCAAAGGCCCGGATCGCGCCACGTCACCCTCGGTAAGTTCTCCGTTGAAAATCCTAGATCTAATCTCAACCGTTGGATCTAGATCCAACGGCAGGTCGTGCCACGTGAAAGGTGAATCGCACCAGGCTGATTGGATCTCGACCGTTAGATCAAGATCCAACGGCCCAGATCAACCCGCGCCCCAAGCACATGAGGCCCAAATTCAATCCTCGCCGTCGGTTTTCAAACCAACGGCCCGCGATCATGCCACGTGTCCAGGGAGCCAAGCGCGCGCCACGCGCAAGCGCAGCGTGAGTCACCGACATGGCGTTCAAGATGTCACCGGCTGTTTCCAAGCTAAGCGCCGACGCCAAGCAATGACGCCACACGGTCCCACTCGCTGCCTATTGGTCGAGCCCTCACGACGCCAAGAAGCGACGCTACCCGAGGGGACTCCACCGCCGGGCCTCACGCGTGAGCCGTGGGACCCGGTCCATCAGACTCCAGCCGGCGTGGACCAAGCCATGGACCGGCTGACGTCAGCCGCCCAATCCAGTGCTGCCACGTGTCCAGGCTGACGCAATAATTAATTTTCGAAAAAGAAAATGATTTATTAATTCGAAATAATGATTTCAGATTTTGTTTCAAACTTCAAACGCTTATAACTTTTGCGTTTCAACTCCGATTTGAGTGATTCAAATTTCTAAATTTGTATAAAATTGAGACCTACCTAAATATGAATTTTATTTAATTTTTGGACTAAAGTTTTTCTCTGTAAAATTATTTAATTGATTATTTAAACTTTAAATAATCATAACTTTTGCATTTTAACTCCAAATTTGACGATTCCAGTTTCTAAAAATTCATAAAATTATGTTCTCTCTGTTTATGGATTTTATTTGGATGTTTGGACACTTTTTGCCTATTGTTTATTCGTGTATTTGCTATTTGCACGCTTTACGAGTAGACGTTGAAGTGCTTAGGAAGGATTTGAAGGAGAAGTATTGACTCGGATCCAACTCAAGACCAAGAACAAGTACTTTTTGAAGGCAAGTTGTGCTTTGACCATGTTGATCCTATTTCGAAATCTATTTTGATTTAACCTATTGCATGCTAGTTCAATTAGAAAAATACTTTATTTAAATATGGGGGTTAGATAAATGCCAATTTGTTGTATGACACCTTGATTATTTAAAATATGTGCCATGACCCTTGTCACCCTAGTTGTGGATTACTAGTTGGACATTATTAAATTGCCAACATGGGTTTTAGACCGTTGTAGTATATCTGCTTAGACTGCTTTGCGTGCTCATGACATGATTTTTGACAATCAAATGATTAATATTGACTTAATGATATATTGAACCTGTTTTGGAAAGGTATCATGTGATGTTGATGGCACGTGGTGCATGGTAATCAATCGGGATTGATAAATAGTTTTCGGCCAGGGCATTTGGCAAAGAGTAATCAGGTGGGCCGGTTGTGGCATCGGGGATGTTGATTTGGTTCTTCTGTAGTCTTGCCTGGTCACCCTAAGGACTTAACCTTGCAAGCCTTTGAACTGGGTCTAACGTGCAACCACATGTCCAGAATGGGACGGACCTAGTTGACTAAGTTGCTAATAACGCATTACTGTGGGACCTCGGGAGGTCAACTACACCCTTTGTGTAAGTTGTACGGGGAGCGCGTCTGGCCGAGGCCAGTACCCATCTAACGGTTGATTGGCCTAAACTTCGCCTTAGCTAAGGGAAGGGTTAGTGTGCAATAACCGGGAGGACCACTTGTATTGTTAGAGGTTTCCAAAGACTTTGTTACGGAACTCGCCTTTGTGGTGTTTGACTATCTTGTGGGTAAAGTGCATAACCTCTCGCAGAGTGTAGAATCTATTCGAATAGCCGTGTCCGCGGTATTGGACATCGCTCGGGAATTACAAATAAGGGTTAGATTTTCTCAAAAATAACTTGGTTTGGAAAGGTTGGGTTGGATTAATAATGATGTTGATGGAAATGTGGATTAGGATGGGAAAGATGTTTATTAAACTCCTTGAAAAGTTATTTATGCTTTACTTGTTTCTCCGCTTTGAATCTACTTATGATACTTGTTAAAAGTCATTTCGCAAAAATACCTTGAGCTATTCCTTTCTACCAAGCCATGCATATAGTATATTAGCTTTGCATTCTGTGCATGACTTGCCGAGTACCAAGTACTCACCCTTGCCACAATATAACACCGCTTGAAGAGGAGACTACACCACTTTGGAGGAGGAACTCCAAGAGGAACCGTCTACTTAGGGAAGCGAGCCCGGTCGGTTGCCTGTGGTATAATGGATGGCGCCACGAGTTATTTGATTTTCCATTGCTACTATTTCTCTCTTAATAAGTTTTAAGCCTGAGGCATATATTTTTAACTTGACCATAATGTCGATTAACAAGTTTAAATATTTAATTAAAGTACTTTAATTGTATCTAGTAGTATAATTGTGATATTCACCGATGTTTAGGATCATGTGCACTAGCGCGTTCCTGGACTAGTGCTGAATACACAGAGGGTCCGGATTTGCAAATTCGGGGTCCCGACATCACCCTTGCCACAATACAACACCAGTTGAAGAGGAGACTACACCAGCTTTGGACGAGGAGCTCCACGAGGAACCGTCTACTTAGGGAGCGAGCCCACCGGTTGCTCGTGGTATCTTGGTTGGCGCCACGGGTTATTTGATTTTCCGCTGCTACTATTTCTCTCTTAATAAGTTTCGCCCTGCGAGGCATACATTTGTAACTTGACCATAAGGTCGAGTAACCAGTTTGACTATTTAAATAAAGTACTTTATTAGTATCGAGTGGTATGATTGTGATATTTACCGATGTTAAGACTGTGTGCACTAGCGTGTTCCTGGACTAGTGCTGAATACACAGAGGGTCCAGATTTGCAAATTCGGGGTCCCGACAGAGGTGGTATCAGAGCCATACTGACCGTAGGCTCAACCTTAGCTAGAAAGGTCGTAGTGAGGATATAACCTATTTTCTAAAAGAATAAAATTTGTCAAGATAAGAAATGACATCTCGACTCATCCCATTCTTTCTTTTCTTGTCTCTTGCTGAATTTTTTCCTTACCTTGTCACGATTTAAAAATTTCGAGTTCTTACGTAAGCGCTCTTGTGACAGATGGAGGGAGAGTTCAACTACGTCGATCTGGAGGTTGGTCACGCCGCAGAACTTTGGCATATGCTACAGACTCTCGGGGATTTTGAGAAGCCCCAATACCAAGTGGAAGTGATCAGACAAGCAGGATTGATCAAGGCTTGTGACGTGAAGATTGAGGTACCTGCTAGGAAGAAGGGCCCAGGCAATCGCCCGATACACCGTGACCGCCAGGAGGTCTACAATGCAGATGGGTATCCAAGAAGTATCACGACGAGCAATGCGACACTTCACCCGTATCTACGCCAGAGAGTTGGAGAGCACGGTGTTCCGTTATCACCCGCGCAGCAATAACCTTCTTGACCCGAAGGCGATTCAGGATGAGGATGCCATGGTTACACAGCTTGGCACGACTTGTTGTCGCCAGAGGATGTACTCGATAATCACGAGCAAGGAGCTGCTGAAGGCCCGCAAGGAGATCACAACAGAGAAGAACAGATGGCGGGAAGCTCAAGAGTATGTGTCACACCTTCTGCGAAGAATTGACGAGTTGGAGATGGCTTTGTACGGACTGGAACTGCAGCCGATTTCGAGCTACGAGCCAGATCCGGAGGAGTCAGATCTCGATGAGGACACTGCTTCTTCGACTACCACAGATGACACAGTTGCTGGACATGGCAATCGTTTCGCGCCTGTAGGACCGAGTAGGCAACTAGAGGGGGGGGGGTGAATAGATGCCGAATAAAATTCAACTATTTCTTTCGGAAAAATAAAGACCCCTAAATAGCGGAAGAAAATCTAATAATGAAGAGATCAAAACCCTAGATTAATTAGCGAGACAAGTCGAACAAAAAACAAAAACTAGTTCTATCAAAAATCGAACAAACCTTCTAATCAAGAATCAAAGCAAAAAAAAAAAAAGAGAATATTGCATAAACTTATTTTTTTTTATTCCAAAGCCATCTTCAACAAGATGACACCAAAAAAAAAATCTTCTAATCTTCAATGATTAGAAAACCCTAAACAAAATCTCTAATCTCACAAGATTAGAAAACCCTAAACAAACTAAAGAGAGCACAAAAACTCTTCTTTGTTGTAGACACCTTTTGCTTCTTGCCCTTTGCATTGGATGAGTTCTAAGCCCCTAGAACCCTCTTATTTAAAGGGCTCCATAGCAAATTGATTCCTTCTTGTATACAGATCAATCAATTAGTCTCCATACCAAACTCGGACAAAGAATCAGCACTCGCCAAGCAAACGCCGCCAAACTTGGACTCCTTTCGGACACGCGTCCAGACACACACGCGACGCACTACCGGTTGAATTGCTCTCGGACACAACGTCCACGACACACACGCCGTACTCACACACGCTGACGCACTCACACACACACACTATGCACATGCACACACACACATGCATGCAGCACAGCACTCACGCATGCATGCAGACACACACACACGATGCACTCACGCACACAATAACCCACATGCACACACTCACGCAATGCACACATATGCATTAAATGCATTCACACACACACATGCACATGCATGCAAACACACACACTCCATGCATGTACACACACATGCAAGTTTTTAAAAATCCGTATACACGCAGCGTCGGCCTCCTGCCGCTACGTTGCAGCGATCTCGACTCCACGTGCACTGTTCTTTAGTCCAAACGTCCCCGCATGACAACTTTGACCCTCTCGACCTCGTTCCTCCTGAACCTAGTCTCGGTCCCGTCACCGACCACGTTCGACCTCAAGCAACACCTGCACATGAACAAAACACAAAAACAATTTCCGAGCCCAAGTTCGCGACTTGACTCACATTAATCCATACAACCACTAGATAATCAAACCACTTTCAAATCTTATCAAATAATCAAATCAATTTCAACTCCTTTCAAATACTCATCATCAAAAACAATTGGATCAAAAAAAATTATCCTTCAATCTCCCCTTGATTAGTAATTTGACAAAACACAATAAGATTTGACAAGAGTATAGAAAAAAAAAATTAGAGATTGAGACCCAAAAGATTCCAAGACCAAGTAAAGACCAAGTAAATCCAAATTCTCAAACAGTTTGAAATTCTCCTCTCTTTTTATTTTTCTTTTTCTTGACTTTTGCTCTCCCCCTTTTTGACAAAATAGTCATTAAGATCTCAAAACTCCCCTTAATGAATGCAAGATCTCAAGCTTTGAAGTATATTCAAGGTATATAATCAAAGTAAAGCATTTGGAGAGTTTTTACGAGAGTTTTCACATTTTGTATCAATTTATCCAATGAGAAAGCAAATTGTGAGAATATGGAGGCTCTAACACATAGAATAGTTGTTGCATAAGCAAATTAGAGCAAAACAAGTAAAATGTCATAAACTGATTTTGCCATAGCTAAAAAGAAATCTATCATGAGCAAAGAGAGACTTTCAAATTCACTAATGTTTGTCTCAAGCCTTTTCAAAAATTTGAATTTCCTTTTTCTCTTTTAGCAAGTTTGACAATTTTGCTTTGATCAACAGGATGACAAGTAATCAGCACACTAGCCCATACTTGTGTATGAGTAGGTAGTTCTTTCTTGTATCTTTCTCAGTTTAAATTGGCAAGTGGCTTCACATTGTTCTGAACTTTTGTTTAGACAAGTAGCCTTTTCTTGCATCTTTTGAATTTAAATCCCTGGCAAGGAAGTCGCACATTGTACTAAACTTGTGTTTAGCCAAGTAGCTTTTGCTTGCATCTTTTTCAACTTGCTTTTATTATTTAAAACACTGATTTTGCTTGAGACTCATAATGATCATTTGAAGTCCAACAAAAAGCTCACACATAGTTTCTAATCAGCTTTAGCCTTTCAACAGATGACAAGAAACTTTTAAGCCTATTTCACAAATGCAATACCAAAATGAACAAGAGCCAAAATATTCTCGAAAAGCATCTCAAATTGAATTATTTTAGTCTTTTAGTCTTTTAGTGAGAAGTGAAGCAATGTAGCATTAATTTGACTATATACACAAGAATAGTCAACAAAGCTTTGTACTACATGATGCAATGAAAACAGGGGAGTTTTCTTTAAGTGTAACGTCAAAATAACTCCTTGTAGTAACCAAAGTCAAGAAATACAAATGAAAGAGTTAAAATCAAGACTCCCCCTCAAATCAACCCATGGGGATGAATGATCCCAAGTTCGCCGCGTAAGAAAGCAAAGCGAGAAGAATCAAGCGGCTTAGTGAAAATATCAGCAATTTGAGCATCCGAATCAACAAATTTTAGTTCAATAGCTCCTTTTTCAACATGATCTCTAAGAAAATGATATCAAACATCAATGTGTTTAGTCCTTGAATGTTGAACAGGATTTTTAGCGATGTGAATTGCACTAGTATTATCACAAAGAAGTGGAACACTACTAAAGTTAATGCCGTAATCTTTAAGAGTTGAAGTGATCCAAAGAATTTGTGAACAACAACTAGCGGTACAACGTATTCAAATTTTCCAAAGATAGATTGAGCAATCGAGGACTGTTTCTTAGAAGACCAAGAAACAAGTGAAGTGCCAAGAAAATGACATGTGCCGAAGTACTCTTTCTATCTAATCTACACCCCGCAAAATCAGCATCGAATATCCTAGGAGTGTAAGCGAAGAAGAACAAGAATACCAAATGCCAAATTCGAAGTGGAGCGAAGATACCTGAAAATTCTTTTAATTGCTTGTCGATGTGATTCTCGAGGAGAGGCTTGAAATCGAGCGCACAAACATACCGCAAAATGTATGTCGTGCCTTGAAGCGATCAAGTACAGTAGTGATCCAATCATGCTTCAGATTCTTTTGGTCCATCTCGACACCATTCTTGTCAAGATCCAAAATTGTTGTTGTGCTCATTGGAGTAGATACTGACTTTCCTTCTCCCATGTCGAATTTCTTTAGTAGCTCCTTTGTATACTTGGATTGGTGCAAGAAGATCCCTTCTTTCGCTTGCTTGATTTGAAATCCAAGGAAGTATGTCAACTCTCCCATCATACTCATCTCGAATTCCTGGACATCATTTCGGAAAAGCGCAACACAAGAGAGTGGGAGGATCCTCCAAAGATAATATCATCCACATAAATTTGCACCACAAGGAATTGATCATTTGAATTTTGAGTAAACAGAGTTTTATCAACTTTTCCCATCTCAAAATTATGTTGAAGCAAGAAGCCTTTTAATCTATCATACCATGCACGAGGAGCTTGTTTTAATCCATAAAGAGCTTTTGATAAACGATACACATGATTAGGAAATTTTTCATTTTCAAAACCAGGGGGTTGTTTCACAAAAACTTCTTCTTCTATAAAACCGTTTAGAAAAGCACTTTTCACATCCATTTGAAATAACTTAAAACCTTTTGAAGCTGCAAAAGCCAAGAGGATGCGAATAGCTTCTAAACGAGCAACAGGAGCAAATGTTTCATCAAAATCAATTCCTTCAAGTTGAGAAAATCCTTGAGCTACAAGTCTAGCTTTGTTTCTAACAATTATTCCATCTTCATTTAACTTGTTCTTAAAAACCCATTTTGTTCCAATAATGTTTTGATTTTTAGGAGGTTCCACTAAAGACCAAACTTTATTCCTTTCAAAGTTTTCTAACTCTTCATGCATCGCATCTACCCAAGAACTATCGGTTAAAGCATGAGTAATGTTCTTAGGTTCAAAATTAGCAACAAAGGCGTAATGCATGCATAAAAGAGTTTGAGATGAATTAGAACGTGTCACCCTTTCATGAAGACTTCCAATAATTTGTTCAGAGGATGGTTCTTCAAAACAAGAAGGGAGGTCCAGTTGTTTCAATCATCGTGGGAGGTGTAGGAGAATCAAGTAGTAGTCACATCAATTTGTTCAGAACCTCTTCCCGCTCAGAGGTATGAGCTCATCATCATCATTATCTTCATCATTTTCTTGAATCTTTTATCCAAAAGATTGGCTCTAAATCTTCTCGTGAACTCGAAATGTCGGGTCTAGCTCGAGGCTAGCCTCATCAAAAGTAACATCGCATGTCTCCAACAATTTGTTAGTCGATAAATCAAGTACACGATATCCACGAGAGTGCAACGAATAGCCAAGGAAAATACCATCTGTACTACGAGCTTGAATTTATCAAGATTTCCATGTTTAAGAATAAAGCATTTGCAACCAAACACTCGTAAGTGAGAAACAGATGGTTTACGATCAAATCTCGATTCATAAGATGTTTTACCAAGTAAAGCTCGAGATAGACCCTATTTGATATATAGCAAGCGAAGAAATTGCCTCGGCCCAAAATTTTCTTGAAGTGTTATATTCATCTAGCATAGTTCTAGCCATTTGAATCAAAGTTCTATTTTTCCTTTCTACAACACCATTCTCGTGAGGGAGAATATGGCGAAGAAAATTGATGTTCAATCCCATTAGTTTCACAAAAGATTTAAACAAGGCATTTTTGAATTCTGTACCATTATCTGTTCTTATGGCTTTCAATGAGTTAGGCAATTCATTTATCAATCTCTTAATGAAGACATGAAAGAGTCCAAAAATCTCATCTTTTGAAGACAGAAAAATGCACCCAAGAGTATCTCGAATAATCATCAACTATTACTAGAAAGTACCACTTACCTCCTACGATTGTACTCGAGATGGTCCCATCAGATCCATGTGAAGAAGTTGGCCAGGGGCCGGTGGTCATTACAGAGAGACAGGAGCATGAGGGGCTCCAACCATCTTACCATGTCGACAGAAGCACAAACAATGTCTTTGCAAGATTTTAATTTTGGCAAGCCACGAATTAAGTCTAGACCACTCAATCTAGATAATGATCAAAGCCCATGTGACCTAACCGACGATGCCAAAAATTGAGATTTCTAGATTATGAAGCAAAAAAACAATGTGAACTTGAAGCATTGCTAAAATTTGCTATGAAAATTTTTCCAAGTCTAGATATCTCAAGAGTCAAGTTTCCAGAAGCATCGAGTACTCTACATGCATTTGGTTTAAAACTCACTTCAAAGTTTTCATCCAACAATTGAGATACAGACAGAAGGTTGAATTTCAGTTTAGACACCAAAGAGACATTCTTTAAAGTAAAGTGATCATTCACCTTCACAATACCTTTTGCAATGACGCGTCCAGTAGTAGCATCTCCAAAAGTGATCGTTTCGTTCCGTAAGCTTTTGTTAGGAGGAGAACCAACTTGGGTTGCTGTCATGTGTTGGCGACATCCTGAATCAACAACCAGATGTTCTCCTTCCCTTCTCGTACCACCTACATGTTATGAGCGAGAAGATGTTGAGGATTCAATTGGGGTTAGAGAAATATGATTTAGGTATCCAAAGATCGAATCACTTTCCGACGAGGAGGTGATCGTACAAAAGCTTGTGAATGCAAAGTAGATGAATTTCCAGGTATTTTGTTTGCTTTCACTAGCGGAACATGTGGAGAAATGATACGTGTTTGTTTAGATTTAGCCTTTGAATTTTCCTTTCTCTGTTGTTTGGCTAGTCTAAAACAAAAATTCATCAAATGACCATCTTTTCC
Organism: Rhipidocladum racemiflorum; assembly: GCA_036346355.1. NCBI lineage: Eukaryota > Viridiplantae > Streptophyta > Magnoliopsida > Poales > Poaceae > Rhipidocladum > Rhipidocladum racemiflorum. The sequence goes on along the minus strand of CM070577.1, from coordinate 38,114,040 downwards.
ACAATGAGTGCAATTGTACTTAACAAATGGTTTGTCTTTAGAAGCAGAAGCAACATTTGCATTCATCATAGTAGAAGATAAAATTCAGTGATTTGAAGACAGTTTTCTCGAGTTCTTTGACAATTTCAAACTTTCCACTTTCAAGAGTTTTAACAATAGTAGGAGCATATGATTTGTGATGAGCATAAGGATCAAAACCTAAACCTTTGTGATGAGTGCTGACTCTTGATTGATCCAAAATCATATTTAGATTTTTCTTTCCTTTAGTAAAACGTTCTAAAGACTTTTCCAAGTAATCAATTTTTCGAGAGAGTGTTAAACAATTATTACAGAAACATCTACTTTTTCTTTTTGCTTGCGACAAGTTGAGCATGAAAGGACTTCATGTGTAAGCAAATCATTAAACAATTGAGTAATCTTAGCATCTGCATCATGCAACTTCAATTCTAGTATGGGACATTTAGAACAAGAAGTTTGACCATGTAAACCATCAAGAGAGCAACCAACATTTTTCACAAGTTTTTCATTTTTCAATTGTTTGGCATAAACTTGTTCTAGTTTAATCATATGTTCCTCTTTTAGAGATTTAATTTCAAATTTGAGATCTAAGCAAGAATCACATGTCTTTTCGTAATTTGAATTTCTAAGATCAAAGTTTTCGCCAAAGATGGATAGATCTTTCTCTAAGTTTTTATTTTTGAGTGAAGATTTTCTTAAAGATTTTCTCAATATGACTAAAACTTCACAAAGCTCATCATACGAAGGTATTACCTCATCACCGTCATTTGGAGGTGCTATCGTTGTCACTAGAATCACTAGTGTTCCCTTTCGCCATGAAGCACACCGTGAAATCTTTCTCGTTCAACCGTTTGCTTCGCTTCCTTCTCATCGTCAGTTGAATCATCAATGTCGCTTAAATCTAAGCGACCAATTGCCGCTGAACTTTGTTGAGCATCTTCTTTGTCCGTTGCTTATTTTTGTCCTTGCTCTCTTTTGGCCGGAAGGACTTGGAGGAGTTGCTTTGCTCCTTCTCCTCTTTATCTTTGTTCTTGAAACAGTTAGCACGGATGTGCCCGGCCTTGCCGCAGTTGTAGCAGTGGATGGAGGCTCCTCTTCTCTCCCTTGATCTCATGTAAGCTGCATTGACACGCTTGGAAAGAAGAGCAAGTGTATCTTCTGGTATTTGATCTAGCTGTTCATCATTAAGAGCACTCAAAGCAGTAATGGAGTATGATGATGAAGAACTAGTAGCATTATCATATGAAGAATTAGCATTAAAAGCCATAGAATTATCATTGGAAGTTCTTGAAACAATGTCTATCTCAAAAGTCTTGAGACTAGAATATAGTTTATCCAAAGTCATTTCACTCATCTTATGAGCTTCCCTAAAAGCGATCACTTTCATTTGCCGATTTTAAGATCAAGAGATGATAGGAAATGTCTAGCATTTTAGAGTCAGTGTACTTTACATCTACAAATCTAAGATTGTTTAAGATTACATTAAAGCGAGCAAAACAATCATCTAGAGATTCTCCAGAGTTCATTTCAAATCTAGTGTATTCCTTTTAAATTGATCTTGCCTAGCTTCTTTTACAGAGTCAGTGCCCTCATGATAATCTTGAAGAGATTTCCAAATTTCATGAGCAGTGAGTAAATGACAGACTCTATCGAATTCTTTTCTAGCAAGTCCTTGAAGCAATATGTTTCTAGCTCTATTATTGTTTTCAACATCTTTCTCAAACTCGATTTTATCAATATCATCATTAGAAGGAAGCTCGTTTAAATTTTTACCTTGCGCCAAATCGCGTTACCTTGAGCTTGAAGATATGCAGTCATTCGGATCCGCCAGTGGGGGAAGTCTGTGCCATCGAAGATTGGCGGCTTGTTCGAGTATTTCTCCGTTGCCATAACTTACCGTTTACTAATCACCTGTTAAGATGGATTAGTAGAGCCTTGCTCTGATACCACTTGTAGGACCGAGTAGGCAACTAGAGGGGGGGTGAATAGATGCCGAATAAAATTCAACTATTTCTTTCGGAAAAATAAAGACCCCTAAATAGCGGAAGAAAATCTAATAATGAAGAGATCAAAACCCTAGATTAATTAGCGAGACAAGTCGAACAAAAAACAAAAACTAGTTCTATCAAAAATCGAACAAACCTTCTAATCAAGAATCAAAGCAAAAAAAAAAAAAAAGAGAATATTGCATAAACTTATTTTTTTTTATTCCAAAGCCATCTTCAACAAGATGAAACAAAAAAAAAAATATACTAATCTTCAATTATTAGAAAACCTAAACAAAATCTCTAATCTCACAAGATTAGAAAACCCTAAACAAACTAAAGAGAGCACAAAAACTCTTCTTTGTTGTAGACACCTTTGCTTCTTGCCCTTTGCATTGGATGAGTTCTAAGCCCCTAGAACCCTCTTATTTAAAGGGCTCCATAGCAAACGATTCCTTCTTGTATACTGAGATCAATCAATTAGTCTCCATACCAAACTCGGACAAAGAATCGCACCTTGCCAAGCAAACGCCTTGCCAAACTTGGACTCCTTTCGGACACCGCGTCCGGCACACACGCGACGCACGGCTGGTTGAATTGCTCTCGGACACAACGTCCAGACACACACGCCGTACTCACACACGCTGACGCACTCACGCACACACACTATGCACATGCACACACACACATGCATGCAAAGACAAAGACTCACGCATGCATGCAGACACACACACACACGATGCACTCACGCACACAATAACCCACATGCACACACTCACGCAATGCACACATATGCATTAAATGCATTCACACACACACATGCACATGCATGCAAACACACACACTCCATGCATGTACACACACATGCAAGTTTTTAAAAATCCGTATACACGCGTACGGCCTCCTGCCGCTACGTTGCAACGATCTCGACTCCACGTGCACTGTTCTTTAGTCCAAACGTCCCGCATGACAACTTTGACCCTCTCGACCTCAGTTCCTCCCTGAACCTAGTCTCGGTCCCGTCACCGACCACGTTCGACCTCAAGCAACACCTGCACATGAACAAAACACAAAAACAATTTCCGAGCCCAAGTTCGCGACTTGACTCACATTAATCCATACAACCACTAGATAATCAAACCACTTTCAAATCTTATCAAATAATCAAATCAATTTCAACTCCTTTCAAATACTCATCATCAAATGCCGCAGCATCCGTACCCAGGCCGTGGAGGTTTTCTCGATGAGTGAACGTAGGTTTTATAGAGAGACTCCTTCGCCGAGTCGCGTCATAGAATAAAGAGTCACCTTTAGGCGTTAGACTCCAGTGTTAGTTCGATTTGGATTTTCATTGTTTGCTGAGTGTGCAGTATGTGTTGCAAGGCCCTTAGGCATTGTAAGCAACCATACCAAGTTACTATTGATTAGTTAATAAAGTTGGACCTTAAAGTTACACCTTTCGCCGTGCATAAGTTCCATATTACTTGTCTATTCTTGTTCCCTCTCATCTCTAAAACCTAGAGTAAATCGACAGATGGTGAACACCCGCGGAAACTTTGGAGGCAATGGAAGTGGTTCTCGCCCAGCAGAAAACCCCAATGATGGAGCACCAGCACCGCCAGTTGATATGCAGAATTTTGGAGCTTTTCTTGCTGCTCAGACTCAGTTGATGCATGCCATGATGCAACAAATGCAACACGTCACTGCTCAGGCCACTTCTAATCAAGTTAATCAGGGACAACGCCAGAATACAAGACTGTCAGAGTTCATGAGGACTCACCCACCCACTTTCTCCGGGAATGCCAATCCATTGGAGGCCGATGATTGGTTAAGGTCAATTGAGAGGAAGCTACACATAGCTCAATGCATAGGAAATGAGAAGGTACTCTACGCTTCTCATCAGTTGGAAGGAACAGCCGCTGAATGGTGGGAGAACTTCTATGCCACGCAAGAGAACCCTCAAGATATCACTTGGGAAGAGTTCACAACTGCGTTTAGTCGGTATCACGTGCGAGAAGGAATCATGGACCTTAAGAAGGAGGAGTTCAGAGCATCAAGCAAGGTAATCAGCCGGTGGTCGACTACCGAACAAGTTCACACAGCTAGCACGCTACGCACCTGAGGATGTAGCGACAGATAAAGCCAGACAGTCTCGCTTCATGAAGGGACTTAACTCAGGACTACAAGTAGGACTGATCACCCACACCTTTCCAGATTTCCAAGAATTGGTGAATAAGGCGCTTATTCTTGAGGACAAGCGCAAGGAACTGGATGAGAACAGAAGCGCGAATGCAACAAACAGGATCACGCCAGGGAACGCAATGGCGTCGAGAGTTGCACCAAATCAATTTTTCAGATTCCAGCCACGAGAATGCTACAAGGACACCGTCACCGGACCAAGACCCGTCAATCGTAACTACCAAACCCCACTTCGCTAGAAACGCCGCTCCAGGCGATCGGCAAAGAAGCGATGAGACGCCGCTACAACCGCAACGAGCCAGGACATTTTGCCAACAGCTATCCAAAGAAGACAAGCAGGAGTGACCCGGCCGCTTTAACTTGGGAACCACCCCAGCTAGGACGCCCGGCCAGGAACCACATCCTGCATCGTGGTGAGAGGCCGAGTCAACCATGTCACCGCAGATGTACTGCAGAATGCTACTGACGTCGTCTTGGGTAAGTTACTTGTTAACTCGATGCACCTGCATTTTGTTTGACTCGAGCTTCAGATTCGCTTGTTTCGCAAGGCTTTGCCGCTAGAAACGATTTGGGGATTGCAAGACTTAAGTGCATGCTTTTAGTTCAAACCCCTGGTTCCGAACTCGAGCGAAAGTAGGATGTTCTTGGGTGAGAATACTAATAGATGGAATAGAGTTCCTAGCGAACCTTATAATTTTGGAGACCCAGACCTTTGACGTTATTTTGGGAATGGACTGGTTATCCAAGCACAAGGCCGTATTGGATTGTGGACGAAGGACTATCTCAGTTGAGAGCCCGTGTGGAAAGAAAGTGGAATTTCAAGCTACTGCCGTTAGAGAAGGACAGTTGATGGTTAACAGTACCAAGGCAATCAGCATAGAGGATGTCTCGGAGTGAATGAGTACCCGTAAGTTTTTCCCGAAGATCTACGGTATGCCGCCAGACAGGGGACATAGAGTTCGTGATAGTGCTTGTACTGCACAAAGACCGATAGCAAAGAGACCCTATCGGATGTCCACCGAGGAGTTGGTAGAGATGAAGAAACAAATTGGAAGAGTTAATGGATAAAGGATTTATTAGACCGAGCTCGTCGCCGTGGGGAGCACCGCTTTGTTTGTCAAGAAGAAGGACGGAGTTTCAGGATGTGCATTGACTATCGTGCACTCAATGAAGTCACCGTGAAGAATAAGTACCAAGTACCCAGGATTGATGATTTGTTTGATCACCGAGAGGAGCCGGAGTTTTCTCCAAGATTGATCTGAGATCGGATACCATCACCAAGATCCGATCGTAAGATATTCAAAGCTGCATTCTCGTCAAGATATGGACATTACGAGTTTACGCTATGTCCTTTGGGTCGATGAATGCGCCAAAGATATTTCATGAATATGATGAATAAGGTGTTCATGGAATATTTGGACAAGTTTGTCATCGTGTTCATAGATGATATCCTAATCTACTCCAAGACAGAGGATGAACATGCCGAACACTTGAGGCGAGTTTTGGAAAAGCTGAGGGAACAGCAACTCTTCGCCAAGTTCAGTAAGTGTGATTTTTGGAAGGACAAGGTGGAGTTTCTTGGACATGTAATGACCGCAGAAGGAGTCACCGTAGATCCAAGCAAAGTAGAAGCTGTGTTACATTGGGAGCAGCCGAAGACTGTGACCTAGATCCGGAGTTTCCTTGGAATGGCAGGATACTACCGCCGTTTCATTGAAGGCTTTTCGACAATTGCGAAACCTCTTACGCAATTGCTGAAAAAGGAGAAGAAGTTTGCATGGACGTCAGAATGTGAGAAAGGATTTCAGGAGCTGAAGAAGCGATTGACATCAGCACCGGTGTTAGTTCTACCGGATGTCACTCAAAGCTTTGATATTTATTGTGACGCATCGCGCCAAGGACTTGGATGTGTGCTGATGCAGAATGGAAAGGTAAATTAAACATGCATCAAGGCGATTGAGGCCGCATGAGGAAAATTATCCGACACATGACCTAGAGTTAGGCCGTAGTGCATGCCTTGAAGATATGGCGTCACTATCTCGATTGGAAACAGATGTGAAGTATACACGGATCATAAGAGCCTTAAGTACATATTCACCCAGTCGGACTGAACATGAGGCGAGAGGAGATGGTTAGAGTTGATCAAGGACTACAATGTTGGAATCCATTACCATCCTGGAAAGGCCAACGTAGTAGCCGATGCTCTGAAGTCGGAAAAGCCATCTTGTGAGCATGTTGCTAGCCACAAGTAAGGATGAGCTATGTGAGGATTTCCAGAGAATGAAGATTGAGGTGGTACCTAGCGGATTCTTGGCCGCATTGGAAGTAAAGCCTACCCTAGAGGACCAGATCCGGAAGGATGAAGGATGATGACAAGATCCGCAGGATTAAGACCATCAAGGAGGAAGGCAAGGCGAGAGGACTTCAAGTTGGATGAGCAAGGCACGTTATGGATGAAGGATCGATTTGTGTGCCCAACAAGAAGGAATTAAAGCAACTGATTTTGGAGGAAGCCCATGACTCCAAGTATTCAATTCATCCTAGAAGCGCCAAAATGTATCGAGATTTGAAGGAAAGATTACGGTGGCCAAGCATGAAGCGTGAAGTTGCCGAGCATGTTGCATTATGCGACGTATGCCGGAAGAGTCAAGGCAATGCATCGAGACCAGCGAGGATTACTACACCATTGAAAATACGAGTGGAAGTGGGAGGAAATCGGAATGGATTTCATTACCGGTTTGCCTAAGACTCAAGGAGGTTATGACTCCATATGGGTTATAGTGGATCGTTTGACCAAAGTAGCCCATTTTATCCCCGTGAAGACCACGTGCTCGGGGATAAGTTAGCGAGTTGTATATGATCAGATCGTCTGTTTGCATGGAGTGCCAAGGAGGATTGTATCGGACGAGGTACCCAATTTACCTCAAGGTTACGGAATAAGTTTGCACGAAGCCATGGGAACCCGTTTAAACTTCAAGATGACCTATCATCCACAGACGGATGGATGACGAAAGAGTCAACCAGATTCGGAGGATATGTTAAGAGCATGTGCTTTGGCTTATGCTACCTCTTGGGATAAGAGTTTGCCGTATGCCGAGTTCGATTACAATAATAGTTACCAAGCTAGTTTACAGATGTCACCTTTTGAGGCCTTTGTATGGTCGACCACTGTCGACGCCGTTGAATTGGAATGAGAGGCCGTGGCGCCGTGGTCTTCGGCCCGATATTCTTCAAAGTGAAGAGCGGTGCCATGATTAGGGAAAGGTTGAAGATCGCCCAATCACGACGAAGAGTTATCTTGACAATCGTCGCCGACTTGAGTTTTGAACGAAGACTTTGTATACCTCGAGTTACACCTCTCGGGGAGTTAAGAGGTTCCATGCCAAAGGGAAACTCGCACCCGTTATGTTGGACCATTTAAGATTTTGAGCCATGGCGAAGTTGCTTATCGGTGAAGTTGCCACGATCGTTAGCGAGGAGTACATGACGTATTCCATGTGTCCCGATTGAAGAAGTGTCTCCGAGTACTGAGGAATGCAGACACCGCTAGAGTCAATTGAGTTGCAAGAAGATTTGACTTACAAGGAGCATCCCGTAAAGATTTTGGACACTATGGATCGAGAGACCGTAAATAAGTCAACCCGTTTCAGAGAGTTCAAAGGAGCAATCATGAAGAGAGCGAAGCGACTTAGGAGCCTTGAAGAGGATTTGAAGAAAGAGTTTCCAAGCCTATTCAGTAGTAAGCCCTGAATCTCGGGGACGAGATTCTATTAAGGGGGGGAGGTTTGTAACACCCCAAAATTTTGATTTCTTAAATCTATGTGTGAGTTGGCACTGTGGTGACTTTTTGGAATTTTCTGGGATTTATTTGGATTTATTTGGAATTTATTTGAATTTATTCCATTTTAAAATAATTAAAGAATTTAATTTTGCAAATAAAGTTTTGTTGGAAATATTTTATTTGAGTCCCAAATACCATAAAATATTTTCCAGAATTTTTCTAGAATTTTTCTGAGTATTTTGCTATTTTTAATGAATTAAATGAATTACTGGAAATTATTTTAAATATTAAATCGCTGAAAAATCAATCGGGTCGAGTACTGTTCATCCGACCGAGTCGGAACCCGAGTCGGACTCGAGTCTGACCCGAGCCACCGACTGACTCGGCCAACCAACTCCAACTCAGATCAGATCCGAACCGTTGGATCAAGATCCAACGGTCAGGATCAATCCGCGCTAGTCACGGCCGCGCCCGAGCCAATCTCGGCTGTCGATCGCACCACGTGGACGGCCATCGTGCGTCCACGTCATCTCACCGTGTTCGAGCGGACTCGCCAGCCCATCTGCTCCGCCGCGAAACCGAGCGAATCTCGACGTCCGCGCCGTATTTAAGGCGCGGATCGTTGCTCGAGATCGCGACCCGTCTGCATCGTCTTCCCCAACTCCCGAGCCTTATCCGCCGCCACCTCGCAATTGCTCGCCGAGTCCCCTCTTTCCCGTCGCGGTTGTTGCTTCATTCCGCCGCCGTTCGCCGTCTTCCGCCGCGGCTGAGCCCAGTTCCGAGACCCCCAAGCCAAGGCGCACCCGTGGGTACCTCTCACTCCGCCGGAGAGACCCCGAAGCGTCGTCGGGCTCGTCGTCGTTTTCGTCTCCGGTGGCCCTGCTCCGCCGCGTCGCCATCGTCATCCGCGAGCGCTGTGCCGTTGGATCTCCATCGCCGCGGTCCAAGATCACGCCACGTCACCCGACGGTGAGATCCGTCAAAAATCTCAGATTCCAATCTCGGCCTGGATCTAGATCCAACGGTCGAATCAAAGCGCGTTAACCCAAGCGCGTGAGACTCGAATCTAATCTGGGCCGTTGAATTTCAAATCAACGGCCGAGATTGCGCCACATGTCCGGGAAGGCTGACCGCCGCGGTCAGCGTCGTCCATGCGCGCGTGCGTGCGACGCTGACACGCGGGGCCCGCATGTCAGCGGCCAAAGCGCACGATGACGCCACGCCGACGCCATGGCGGGCTCAACATGTCGGGCCGTCGTCCCGAGTGTTGACGCCAAGAATGACGCCACGGTCCCACCGCCGCCTGTGGGTCGAGCCTCACGACGCCGCCAGCGACGCCACCCGAGGGGGACCCACCGCCGCTGACACGAGGAGCCGTGGACCGAGTCCACGGTAGACCCGAGCCGGCGTGGACCAAGTCCATGGACGGTGACGTCAGCAGACCAATCGAGGCTGCCACGTGTCCAGCCGACGCAATAATTAATTTCCGAAAAGAAAATGATTTATTAATTCGAAATAATGATTTCAAATTTTGTTTCAAACTTCAAACGCTTATAACTTTTGCGTTTCAACTCCGATTTGAGTGATTCAAATTTCTAAATCTGTATAAAATTGAGACCTACCTAAATATGAATTTTATTTAATTTTTGGACTAAAGTTTTTCTCTGTAAAATTATTTAATTGATTATTTAAACTTTAAATAATCATAACTTTTGCATTTTAACTCCAAATTTGTGATTCCAGTTTCTAAAAATTCATAAAATTATGTTCTCTCTGTTTATTTATTTTATTTGGATGATTGGATACTTTTTGCCTATTGTTTATTCGTGTATTTGCTATTTGCACGCTTTACGAGTAGACGTTGAAGTGCTTAGGAAGGATTTGAAGGAGAAGTATTGACTCAGGATCCAACTCAAGACCAAGAACAAGTACTTTTTGAAGGCAAGTTGTGCTTTGACCATGTTGATCCTATTTTGAAACCTATTTTGATTTAACCTATTGCATGCTAGTTCAATTAGAAAATACTTTATTTAAATTTGGGAATTAGATAAATACCAATTTGCTGTATGACACCTTGATTACTTAAATATGTGCCATGACCCCCTTGTCACCCTAGTTGTGGTTTACTAGTTGGACATTATTAAATTGCCAACATGGGTTTTAGACCGTTGTAGTAAACTGCTTAGACCTGCTACGTGCTCATGACATGATTTTGGACAATCAAATGTTAATATTGACTTAATGATATATTGAACCTGTTTGGAAAGGTATCATGTGATGTTGATGGCACGTGGTGCATGGTAATCAACTGGGGTTTGATAAATAGTTTTTGACCGGGGCATGTGGCAAGAATGATCAGTGGGCCAGTTGTGGCACTGGGGATGTTGATTTGGTTCTTCGGGTAGTCTTGCCCTGGTCACCCTAAGGACTTCACCTTGCAAGCCTTTGAACTGGGTCTAACGTGCAACCACATGTCCAGTAATGGGACGGACCTAGTTGATTAAGTTGCTAATAACGCACTGTGGGACCTCGGGAGGTCAACTACACCCTTTGTGTAAGTTGTGCGGGAGCGCGTCTGGCCGAGGCCAGTACCCATCCTGACGGTTGATTGGCCTAAACTTCGCCTTAGCTAAGGGAAGGGTTAGTGTGCAATAACCGGGAGGACCACTTGTATTGTTAGAAGTTTCCAAAGACTTTGTTACTGAACTCGCCTTTGTGGTGTTTGATCAGTATCTTGTGGGTAAAGTGCATAACCTCTGCAGAGTGTAGAATCTATTCGAATAGCCGTGTCCGCGGTATTGGACATCGCTCGGGAATTACAGTCAAGGGTTAGATTTTCTCAAAAATAACTTGGATTTGAAAGGTTGGGTTGGATTAATAATGATGTTGATGGAAATGTGGATTAGGATGGGAAAGATGTTTATTAAACTCCTTGAAAAGTTATCTATGCTTTACTTATTTCTACTGCTTTCGAATCTATTTATGATACTTGTTAAATGCTGTTTTCTGCAAATATACCTTAAGCTATTCCTTTGTACCAAGCCATGCATATAGTATATTAGCCTGCATTCTGTGCATGACTTGCTGAGTACCAAGTACTCACCTGTAACACCCCAAAATTTTGCTTTTCTTAAATTCATGAGTGATTTGGCACTTTGGTGAATTTTTGGAATTTTCTGGAATTTATTTGGATTTATTTGGAATTTATTTGAATTTATTCCATTTTGAAATAATTAAAGAATTTAATTTTGCAAATAAAATTTTGTTGGAAATATTTTATTTGAGTCCTAAATACCCTAAAATATTTTCCAGAATTTTTCTGGAATTTTTCTGAGTATTTTGCTATTTTTAATGAATTAAATGAATTACTGGGAATTATTTTAAATATTAAATCGCTGGAAAATGCGAGTGGGTTTGTACTGTTCATCCGACCGAGCCGCACCCGAGTCAGACTCGAGTCCGACCCGAGCCAGCCGACTCGACCGAACCACGTCGAACCCAAACCCACGGGGACCGTCGGATCGAGATCCAACGGTCATGATCGACCGACCCCGACCCGAGCCGTGTCTGGACCGGACCCGGTCGCGCCCGTGCGATCGTGGCCGCTGATCGTGCCACGTGGACGGTTCTCCGTCGTCGTCTCCGCCCGAGGCCGAGCCGGACTCCGCCGCCGCGCCCGCCGCCGTGTGGGTCTAGGTTTCCGTTTTCCGCACGGACGCCGAGGGTATTTAATGCCCGGGTTGCGCCTCGAGGACCGCCTTGACCCCGCGCAGCCACTGCCCTAGCTCACCGAGCCTCAACCGCTGTAGGTCCGCCGGAATCGCTCGCCGAAGTTTGAGGGGAGCCGCCGCGGTTCTAGCCGTTTTCCGCCGACGCCCACCGTCCTCCGCCGCATCCAAGACCGGATCCGTAACCCGGCGAAGCGCACCGTAGGGACAACTCACCTCGCCGGAAGCGCCGAACGCCGAGACCGTGGTCATCGTCTTCATCCCCGGCCAAGCTAGCGCCGCCGCGTGCCATCGCCGACCCCGAGCTCCACCAACCGTCCGATCAAGATCCAAAGGCCCAGATCGCGCCACGTCACCCTCGGTAAGTTCTCCGTTGAAAATCCTAGATCTAATCTCAACCGTTGGATCTAGATCCAACGGCTTAGGTCGTGCCACGTAGCAAGAACTGCACCAGGCTAGATTGGATCTGGACCGTTAGATCAAGATCCAACGGCCCAGATCAACCCGTGCGCCCCAAGCACATGAGGCCCAAATCCAATCCTCGCCGTCGGTTTTCAAACCAACGGCCACGATCGTGCCACGTGTCCAGGGAGCCGAACCGCCGCGCCACGCGGGCGTGCGCGTGAGTCACTGACATGGCGGGCCCGCATGTCGGGCCGCCGTATTCCAGCCAGCGCCGACGCCAAGAATGACGTCACAGCCGGTCCCACTGCCGATCTGCTGTGGTGAGCCCGCCGACGCCGATGGCGTCACGAGGGGACCCACCGCTGATCTCACATGCGCGGTGGACCGGGTCCACGGTAGACCCGAGCCGAGCGTGGACCAAGTCCATGGACCGGCTGACGTCAGCCGCCCAATCCAGTGCTGCCACGTGTCCAGGCTGACGCAATAATTAATTTTCGAAAAAGAAAATGATTTATTAATTCGAAATAATGATTTCAGATTTTGTTTCAAACTTCAAACGCTTATAACTTTTGCGTTTCAACTCCGATTTGAGTGATTCAAATTTCTAAATTTGTATAAAATTGAGACCTACCTAAATATGAATTTTATTTAATTTTTGGACTAAAGTTTTTCTCTGTAAAATTATTTAATTGATTATTTAAACTTTAAATAATCATAACTTTTGCATTTTAACTCCAAATTTGACGATTCCAGTTTCTAAAAATTCATAAAATTATGTTCTCTCTGTTTATGGATTTTATTTGGATGTTTGGACACTTTTTTCCTATTGTTTTTTCGTGTATTTGCTATTTGCACGCTTTACGAGTAGACGTTGAAGTGCCGGAAGGATTTGAAGGAGAAGTATTGACTCAGGATCCAACTCAAGACCAAGAACAAGTACTTTTTGAAGGCAAGTTGTGCTTTGACCATGTTGATCCTATTTCGAAATCTATTTTGATTTAACCTATTGCATGCTAGTTCAATTAGAAAAATACTTTATTTAAATATGGGGGTTAGATAAATGCCAATTTGTTGTATGACACCTTGATTATTTAAAATATGTGCCATGACCCTTGTCACCCTAGTTGTGGATTACTAGTTGGACATTATTAAATTGCCAACATGGGTTTTAGACCGTTGTAGTATACTGCTTAGACCTGCTGCGTGCTCATGACATGATTTTTGACAATCAAATGATTAATATTGACTTAATGATATATTGAACCTGTTTTGGAAAGGTATCATGTGATGTTGATGGCACGTGGTGCATGGTAATCAACTGGGGATTGATAAATAGTTTTCGACCGGGGCATTTGGCAAAGAGTAATCAGGTGGGCCAGTTGTGGCATCGGGGATGTTGATTTGGTTCTTCGGGTAGTCTTGCCCTGGTCACCCTAAGGACTTAACCTTGCAAGCCTTTGAACTGGGTCTAACGTGCAACCACATGTCTGTAATGGGACGGACCTACTTGACTAAGTTGCTAATAACGTACCTGTGGGACCTCAGGAGGTCAACTACACCCTTTGTGTAAGTTGTATGCGGGGGGCGTCTGGCCGAGGCCAGGTACCCATCTAACGGTTGATTGGCCTAAACTTCGCCTTAGCTAAGGGAAGGGTTAGTGTGCAATAACCGGGGAGGACCACTTGTATTGTTAGAGGTTTTCGAAAGACTTTGTTACGGGAACTCGCCTTTGTGGTGTTTGACTGTATCTTGTGGGTAAAGTTTATAACCTCTGCAGAGTGTAGAATCTATTCGAATAGCCGTGTCCGCGGTATTGGACATCGCTCGGGAATTACAGTCAAGGGTTAGATTTTCTCAAAAATAACTTGGTTTGGAAAGGTTGGGTTGGATTAATAATGATGTTGATGGAAATGTGGATTAGGATGGGAAAGATGTTTATTAAACTCCTTGAAAAGTTATTTATGCTTTACTTGTTTCTACTGCTTTCGAATCTACTTATGATACTTGTTAAAAGCTGTTTACTGCAAAAATACCTTGAGCTATTCCTTTCTACCAAGCCATGCATATAGTATATTAGCCTGCATTCTGTGCATGACTTGCTGAGTACCAAGTACTCACCCTTGCCACAATATAACACCAGTTGAAGAGGAGACTACACCAGCTTTGGAGGAGGAACTCCAAGAGGAACCGTCTACTTAGGGAAGCGAGCCCAGTCAGTTGCCTGTGGTATACTGGATGGCGCCACGAAGTTATTTGATTTTTCGCTGCTACTATTTCTCTCTTAATAAGTTTCGCCCTGCGAGGCATATATTTGTAACTTGACCATAAGGTCGAGTAACCAGTTTAACTATTTAATTAAAGTACTTTATTGGTATCGAGTGGTATGATTGTGATATTCACCGATGTTTAGACTGTGTGCACTAGCGCGTTCCTGGACTAGTGCTGAATACACAGAGGGTCCGGATTTGCAAATTCGGGGTCCCGACATCACCCTTGCCACAATACAACACCAGTTGAAGAGGAGACTACACCAGCTTTGGAGGAGGAGCTCCACGAGGAACCGTCTACTTAGGGAGCGAGCCCAGTCAGTTGCTTGTGGTATACTGGTTGACGCCACGAAGTTATTTGATTTTCCGCTGCTACTATTTCTCTCTTAATAAGTTTCGCCCTACGAGGCATACATTTGTAACTTGACCATAAGGTCGAGTAACCAGTTTGACTATTTAAATAAAGTACTTTATTAGTATCGAGTGGTATGATTGTGATATTTACCGATGTTAAGACTGTGTGCACTAGCGTGTTCCTGGACTAGTGCTGAATACACAGAGGGTCCATATTTGCAAATTCGGGGTCCCGACAGAGGTGGTATCAGAGCCATACTGACCGTAGGCTCAACCTTAGCTAGAAAGGTCGTAGTGAGGATATAACCTATTTTCTAAAAGAATAAAATTTGTCAAGATAAGAAATGACATCTCGACTCATCCCATTCTTTCTTTTCTTGTCTCTTGCTGAATTTTTTCCTTACCTTGTCACGATTTAAAAATTTCGAGTTCTTAACAAAGCGCTCTTGTGACAGATGGAGGGAGAGTTCAACTACGTCGATCTGGAGGTTGGTCACGCCCATGAGAACTTTGGCATATGCTCTGAGACTCTCGGGGATTTTGAGAAGCCCCAATACCAAGTGGAAGTGATCGGACAAGCGAGGATTGATCAAGGCTTGTGACGTGAAGATTGAGGTACTGCTAGGAAGAAGGGCCCAGGCAATCGCTCGATACACCTTTGACCGCCAGAGGTCTACAATGCAGATGGGTATCCAAGAAGTATCACGACGAGCAATGCGACACTTCACCCGTATCTACGCCAGAGAGTTGGAGAGCACGGTGTTCCGTTATCACCCGCGCAGCAATAACCTTCTTGACCCGAAGGCGATTCAGGATGAGGATGCCATGGTTACACAGTTGGCACGACTTGTTGTCGCCCAGGAGGATGTACTCGATGATACGAGCAAGGAGCTACAGAAGGCCCGCAAGGAGATCACAACAGAGAAGAACAGATGGCGGGAAGCTCAAGAGTATGTGTCACACCTTCTGCGAAGAATTGACGAGTTGGAGATGGCTTTGTACGGACTGTAACTGCAGCGATTACTCGAGCTACGAGCCAGATCCGGAGGAGTCGATCTCGATGAGGACACCGCTTCTTCGACTACCACAGATGACGATTCTTTGGACATGGCAATCGTTTCGCGCCTATGCCGCAGCATCCGTACCCAGGCCGTGGAGGTTTTCTCGATGAGTGAACGTAGGTTTTATAGAGAGACTCCTTCGCCGAGTCGCGTCATAGAATAAAGAGTCACCTTTAGGCGTTAGACTCCAGTGTTAGTTCGATTTGGATTTTCATTGTTTGCTGAGTGTGCAGTATGTGTTGCAAGGCCCTTAGGCATTGTAAGCAACCATACCAAGTTACTATTGATTAGTTAATAAAGTTGGACCTTAAAGTTACACCTTTCGCCCCGCATAAGTTCCATATTACTTGTCTATTCTTGTTCCCTCTCATCTCTAAAACCTAGAGTAAATCGACAGATGGTGAACACCCGCGGAAACTTTGGAGGCAATGGAAGTGGTTCTCGCCCAGCAGAAAACCCCAATGATGGAGCACCAGCACCGCCAGTTGATATGCAGAATTTCGGAGCTTTTCTTGCTGCTCAGACTCAGTTGATGCATGCCATGATGCAACAAATGCAACAAATCCTTTGCTCGAGGCCACTTTGCTAATCAAGTTAATCGGGGACAACGCCGTAATACAAGACTGTCGAGTTCATGAGGACTCACCCACCCACTTTCTCCGGGAATGCCAATCCATTGGAGGCCGATGATTGGTTAAGGTCAATTGAGAGGAAGCTACACATAGCTCAATGCATAGGAAATGAGAAGGTACTCTACGCTTCTCATCGGTTGGAAGAACGGCCCGAATGGTGGGAGAACTTCGTGCCACGCAAGAGAACCCTCAAGATATCACTTGGGAAGAGTTCACAATGCGTTTAGTCGGTATCACGTGCCGAAGGAATCATGGACCTTAAGAAGGAGGAGTTCAGAGCATCAAGCAAGGTAATCACCCGGTGGCCGACTACTGAACAAGTTCACACAGCTAGCACGCTACGCTTTTTGAGGATGTAGCGACAGATAAAGCCGACAGTCTCGCTTCATGAAGGGACTTAACTCAGGACTACAAGTAGGGTGATCACCCACACCTTTCAGATTTCCAAGAATTGGTGAATAAGGCGCTTATTCTTGAGGACAAAGCGCAAGGAACTGGATGAGAACAGAAGCGCGAGAATGCAACAAACAGGATCACGCCAGGGAACGCAATGGCCTCGAGAGTTGCACCAAATCAATTTTTCGATTCCAGCCACGAAATGCTACAAGGACACCGTCACTAGCACCAAGACCCGTCAATCGTAACTACGGACCCGGCCCCGCTTCGAAACGCTGCTCGAGCGATCGGCAAGAAGGAGCGATGAGACGCTGCTACAATCGCAACGAGCCAGGACATTTTGCCAACATTGTCCAAAGAAGACAGCGAGAGTGACCCGATTCGCTTTAACTTGGGAACCACCCGGCTAGGGACGCCAACACCAGAACCACATCCTGCATCGTGGTGAGAGGCCGAGTCAACCATGTCACCGCAGATGCACCAAGAATGCTACGGACGTCGTCTTGGGTAAGTTACTTGTTAACTCGATCGCACCAGCGATTTTGTTTGACTCTGGAGCTTCGCATTCATTTGTTTCGCAAGGCTTTGCTGCTAGAAACGATTTGGGGATTGCAAGACTTAAGTGCATGCTTTTAGTTCAAACCCCTGGTTCCGAACTCCGAACGAAAGTAGGATGTTCTGGGGTGAGAATACTAATAGATGGAATAGAGTTCTTAGCGAACCTTATAATTTTGGAGACCCAGACCTTAGACGTTATTTTGGGAATGGACTGGTTATCCAAGCACAAGGCCGTATTGGATTTTTGACGAAGGACTATCTCAGTTGAGAGCCCGTGTGGAAAGAAAGTGGAATTTCAAGCTACTGCCGTTAGAGAAGGACAGTTGATGGTTAACAGTACCAAGGCAATCAGCATAGAGGATGTCTCAGTAGTGAATGAGTACCCAGATGTTTTTCCCGAAGATCTACCTGGTATGCCGCTGACAGGACATAGAGTTTGTGATAGAGCTTGTACCTGCACAAAGACCGATAGCAAAGAGACCCTATCGGATGTCCACCGAGGAGTTGGTAGAGATGAAGAAACAGCTGGAAGAGTTAATGGAGAAAGGATTTATTAGACCGAGCTCGTCGCCGTGGGGAGCACCAGTTTTGTTCGTCAAGAAGAAGGACGGGAGTTTCAGGATGTGCATTGACTATCGTGCACTCAATGAAGTCACCGTGAAGAATAAGTACCCGTTACCCAGGATTGATGATTCGTTTGATCAGCTGAGAGGAGCCGGAGTTTTCTCCAAGATTGATCTGAGATCGGGATACCATCAGCTGAAGATCCGATCAAAAGATATTCCGAAAACTGCATTCTCATCAAGAAATGGACATTACGAGTTTACAGTTATGTCCTTTGGATCGATTTAATGCGCCAAAGATATTTCATGAATATGATGAATAAGGTGTTCATGGAATATTTGGACAAGTTTGTCGTCGTGTTCATAGATGATATTAATAAACCGAATTAAATCTTTATTCTTAAAATAAAAACCGATTATGACGTTAGCGTGATTTTCCTCCGAATTATTTTTGTATTGAAAAATCGATTTATTGCGTCACCCGGTCCATAGACTTGGTCCACGGTTCGGTTTGGGTCCACCATGGACTCGGTCCATGGCTCCACGTGCGGCTGACAGGTGGGACCCCTCGGGTGACGTCAGCGGGGCTCGGCCTAGGCGTCTGACAGGTGGGACCCACTGATGACGTCATGGGTGACGTCCGCGGTGCGATCGGCCGACCGACAGCGGGCCCGACGTGTCAGTGCCCCACGCTCACGCCCGCGTGGGCGCGGCGGTTCGGCTCCCCGGACACGTGGCTCGATCCGAGCCGTTGGTTTGAAATCCGACGGCTAGGATTGGATCTGGGCTACACACGTTGGAGCGGACGTGGTCGATCTGGGCCGTTGGATCTTGATCCAACGGTCCAGATCCAATCTAGTTCTTACGGGTTTGGGAAACACGTGACTCACCGTAGCCGTTCGATCTTGATCTAACGGCTGAGATCTATCCTAGCCTGGTGCAGTTCTAGCTACGTGGCACAATCTAAGCCGTTGGATCTAGATCCAACGGTTGGGATTAGATCTGGGATTTTCAACGGGGAAACTCACCGAGGGTGACGTGGCGCGATCTGGTCCGCTTGATGAAGATCCGACGGCTGGCAGAGCTCGCGGGGACGACGAGGGTGCGGCGGAGCTAGGTTGGCCGGAGCTGGGGACGACGACCTCTCGAACGGCGTTTCCGTGCGTCTCCGGCGAAGTGAGCGGCACTCCCGAACGCGTCTCGGCCTGGGGAATCCGGATCTGGACTTGACGGCGGCGGGAAACGCAAGAAACCGTGGCGGAGGGGAGAATCAATTATGGCGAGCTCTAGTGGCTAGACGGCGGCGGCTCAGGTGAGGTGAGTTAGGGCTACGGGTGCGCGCGGAAGAGGCGATCATGACCGTGGTGGCGGCGCATTAAATAGGGGCCTCGGCTTCCGTGAATCTCGCGGAAACCAAGGTCCACCCGCAGGCGGCAGCAGAGTTCGACGAGGACTCGGAGAGGGGCGACGTGGCACACGCTCAGCCGTTGGATCAAGATCCAACGGTTCGGGGGTTTGGGCTCGGGTCCGGCTCGGGAAACCTGGCTGGCTCGATCGGAGTCGGGCTCGGGTGACGCGGCCCGATCGTGGCCGTTGGATCTCGATCCAACGGTCACGCGCGTTAGGGCTTGGCGAGTGGGTTCAACCGGACCGACTGGCTCGGTCGGACTCGAGTCTGACTCGGACTCGGGTCCGATCGGATGAACAGTACAAACCGGTTAGGTTTTTCCAGCGATTAAATAATCAAAATTAATTCCCAGAAATTCATTTAATTCATTAAAAATAGCAAAACACTCAGAAAAATTCCAGAAAAATTCTGGAAAATATTTTGGAACATTTTGGACTCAAATAAAATATTTCCAACAAAATTTTATTTGCAAAGTTAAATTCTTTAATTAATTCAAAAGGGAATAAATTCAAATAAATTCCAAATTAATCCAAATAAATTCCAGAAAATTCCAAAAATTCACCAAAGTGCCAAATCACACATGAATTTAAGAAAAGCAAAATTTTGGGGTGTTACAAACCTCCCCCCTTAACAGAATCTCGTCCCCGAGATTCAGGGCTTACTACGGAATAGGTTTGGAAACTCTTTCTTCAAATCCTCTTCGCGCTCCCAAGTTGCTTCACTCTCCGCATGGTTGCTCCATTGAACTCTGCAGAAGCGGGTTGACTTGTTTCTCGTTTCTCGATCCATGGTGTCCAGAATCTTCACGGGGTGCTCCTTGTAAGTCAGATTTTCTTGTAGCTCAATTGACTCTAGCGGTGTCTGCTCATCAGGTACTCGGAGACACTTCTTCAGCTGGGACACGTGAAACACGTCATGCACTCCTGCTAGTGATTGCGGCAACTCCAGCTGGTATGCAACTTCACCTCTACGGCTGAGAACCTTGAATGGTCCAATATATCGCGGCGCGAGTTTTCCTCTGGCATGGAATCTCTTAACTCCTCTGAGCGGTGTAACTCTGAGATACACAAAATCTTCCGGTTCAAAACTCAAGTCTCGGCGACGGTTATCGGCGTAACTCTTCTGTCTTGATTGTGCTATCTTCAGTCTTTCTCGGATCATGGCAATCTGTTCTTCGGCTTCTTGAAGAATATTTGGTCCAAAGACACGGCGTTCACCTGTCTCATTCCAGTTCAACGGTGTCCGACAGGGTCGACCGTATAGTGCTTCAAATGGCGACATTTGCAAACTGGCTTGGTAGCTGTTGTTGTAACTGAACTCCGCATACGACAGACTCTTATCCCAAGAGGTAGCATAAGCCAATGCACAAGCTCGTAGCATATCCTCTAGAATCTGATTAACTCTTTCTGTTTGCCCATCCGTCTGCGGATGATAAGCTGTGCTAAAGTTCAAACGGGTCCCCATGGCTTCATGCAGTTTATTCCAGAATCTTGAGGTAAACTGGGTACCTCTGTCCGATACAATCTTCTTCGGCACTCCATGCAAATAGACGATCCTGGTCATATACAATTCTGCTAACTTATCCCCTGAGTAAGTGGTCTTTACTGGAATAAAATGGGCAACCTTAGTCAAGCGGTCCACTATAACCCATATGGAGTCATATCCACCCTGGGTTTTCGGCAAACCGGTAATGAAGTCCATTCCGATTTCCTCCCATTTCCACTCAGGTATCTTCAACGGCTGTAACAGTCCTGCTGGTCTCTGATGCATTGCCTTGACTCTCTGACATACGTCGCACAACGCAACATGCTCAGCAACTTCACGCTTCATGCTCGGCCACCAGAATCTTTCTTTTAAATCCTGATACATCTTGGCACTCCCTGGATGAATTGAATACTTGGAGTCATGGGCTTCTTCTAGAATCAGCTGCTTCAGCTCCTTTTGGTTTGGCACACAAATTCGATCCTTCATCCATAACGTGCCTTGCTCATCCAACTTGAAGTCCTCTGCCTTGCCCTCATCCATTATGGACTTGATCCTGCGGATCTTGTCATCATCTTTCTGTCCTTCTCGGATCTGATCCTCCAGGGTAGGCTTTACTTCTAATGCGGCCAAGAATCCTTCTGGTACGACTTCAATCTGCATTCTTTGGAAATCCTCACATAGCTCATCCTGACTTGTGGCTAGCAACATATTCACAGTATGGCTTTTCCGACTCAGAGCATCGGCCACCACGTTGGCCTTTCCCAGATGGTAGTGGATTCCAACATTATAATCCTTGATCAACTCTAACCATCTCCTCTGCCTCATGTTCAGGTCTGATTGGGTGAAGATGTACTTAAGACTCTTATGGTTTGTGTATACTTCACATCTGTTTCCAATTAAATAGTGACGCCATAACTTCAAAGCATGCACTACGGCAGCTAGCTCTAGGTCATGCGTGGGATAATTCTCCTCATGCGGCCTCAACTACCTAGATGCATAAGCGACGACCTTTCCGTTCTGCATCAACACTCATCCAAGTCCTTGACGCGATGCATCACAATAAATATCAAAGCTTTGATTAACATCCGGTAGAACTAACACCGGCGCTGATGTCAATCGCTCCTTCAGTTCTTGAAAACCTTTCTCACACTCCGGCGTTCATGCAAACTTCTTCTCCTTTTTCAGCAATTGCGTGAGAGGTTTCGCAATTGTCGAAAAGCCTTCAATGAAACGGCGGTAGCTTGAAATTCTACTTTCTTCCACACGGGCTTTCAACCGAGATAATCCTTCGACCACAATCCAATACGGCCTTGTGCTTGGATAACCAATCCATTCCCAAAATAACATCTAGGGTCTGGGTTTCCAAAATAATAAGGTTCGCTAGGAACTCTATCCCATCTATTAATATTCTCACCCCAGAATATCCTACTTTCGTTCGGAGTTCAGAACCAGGGGTTTGAACTAAAAGCATGCATTTAAGTCTTGCAATCTCCAAATCATTTTTAGCAGCAAAGCCTTGAGAAACAAACGAATGCGAAGCTCCAGAATCAAACAAAATTGTTGCAGTGCATCGAGTTGACAAGTAACTTACCCAGTACGACGTCCGTGGCATTCTGAAGTGCATCTGCGGTGACATGGTTGACTCGGCCTCTCACCACGGTCTGGGGTGTTGCTCCTGGCTGTGCTGTCCCGCGGTTTGCTCCTGGTGCTGGCGTCCTGGCTGGTGTGGATCCCAGATTGAAGCGAACAGGGGTCACTCCTGCGGTCTTCTTAGGGCAACTGTTGGAGAAGTGCCCTGGTTCGTTGCATGTGTAGCAACGTCTCACTGCCCCTCGTTGATCGCTCAAGCGGCGTTTACGGGCCGAGCTGGGTCCGATAGTCGATTGACGGTTCTTGGTGCTGGTGACAGTGTCCTCGTTGCATTCTGCGGCTGGAATCTGAAAAACTGATTTGGCGCAACCCTCAAGCGTTACTGTGCCCCCTGACGCGATCCCTGCTGTTGCATCCTTCGATTCCGGTTCTCATCCAGTTCCTTGCGCTTATCTTCTAGAATGAGCGCCTTATTCACCAACTCTTGGAAATCTGGAAAGGTGTGGGTGATCAGTCCCACCTGCAGTCCTGAGTTAAGTCCCTTCATGAAGCGAGACTGTCTGGCTTTATCTGTCGCTACGTCTTCAGGTGCGTAACGTGCAAGCTGTGTGAACTTATTCAGGTATTCGGCCACCGGCTGATTACCTTGCTTCAGTGCTCTGAACTCCTCTTTCTTGAGGTCCATGATTCCTTCCGGCACGTGATACTGACGAAATACAGCTGTAAACTCCTCCCAAGTGATGTCCTGAGGGTTCTCCTGCGTGGCGCAGAAGTTCTCCCATCATTCGGCGGCGGTCCCTTCTAACTGATGAGAAGCGTAGAGTACCTTCTCATTTCCCATGCATTGGGCAATGTGTAGCTTCCTCTGAATTGACCTTAACCAGTCATCGACCTCCAACGGATTCGCATTCCCGGAGAAAGTGGGTGGGTGAGTCCTCATGAACTCTAACAGTCTTGTATTCTGGCGTTGTCCCTGATTGACTTGATTAGCGGTGGCCTGAGCAGTGACGTGTTGCATCTGTTGCATCATGGCATGCATCAGCTGAGTCTGAGCAGCAAGAAAAGCTCCAAAATTCTGCATGTCAATCAAGCGGTCTTTGGTTGGGGTGCAGGTGCTCCATCATTGGGGTTCCCAGCTGGGCGAGAACCACTTCCATTGCCTCCAAGGTTTCCGCGGGTGTTCACCATTTGTTGATTGCTCCATGGTTTCAGAGATGAGAGGGAACAAGAATAGACAAGTAGTAGGGAAACTTATGCGGGGGAAAAGTGTAACTCAAAATCCAACTTTATTATTTAATAATAGTAATAACTTGGTATGGTCGCTTACAATGCCTAAGGGCTTGCAACACATACTGCACACTCAGCAAACAATGAAAATCCAAATCGACTCTAAGGGTGACTCTTATTCTATAACGCGACTCGACAAAGGAGTCTCAACTTCAAAACCTTCGCTCACTCGTCGAGAAAACCTCCACTGCCTCCTCGCGGCGGGTGCGGCGGCATCGGCGCGAAACAATCGCCATGCCCCACAACTGCAGCTGTGGTTGACGACGTGGCGTCCTCCTCTATTTCTGGATCTGGTTGTTGCTGTGGCTGTGGCGCGGGTGCAGGTGGCGCCTCTTCTGGTTCCTCCTCTGGCTCTGGAGCGTCCAACTCCAACACTGGATCGGGACCCTGGCCATACAGTCCGGTCTCTAGCTCTGCGATCCTTTCCGCAGCATAAGAGACATACTCACGAGCATTCCCCAAGTGCTTCTTCTCCTCCTCAACTTGTTCGCGAGCCTTCTTCAACTCCTGCACGGTGTCTTCGATCAGCTCCTCCTGGGCGGCGACGAATCTGGCTAAGTGAGTGATGGTAGCATCCTCATCTTCTATCGGTTCCCGTTGAACTCTGCTGTCTCGGCATGGGTGGTGACGGAATACTGTGCCTTCCAGCTCCCTGGAGTAAGTGCGAGCGATCTGCTGCATTACTCGACGCGACACCTCCTGGATTCCCATCTCAAAGGTAGACCTCCTGGCGGTGAAGTGGAAAGGGCGACTGAACTTTGTCTTCTCTCGGGCATACACCGTGATCCGGACATCCCATCCTATGACCACTCCTGCCTGTACGAGTGTAGTCCCTCGGTAGAGCGGCCTCTCAAAACCTCCAAGAAACTGAAGCATACGCCACAACTCGGCAGCGTAGTCTCCTTCACGCTCGGCGTAGTTGTTCTTCATCATCATCTGTCAAAAGATGCTCGCGTAAGAACGCAACATTTTAAAATCAATATGGGAGATGAAAAGAACTCAGCAAGGGGTATGAATCAGAAAGAAAGGGGTATGTCGAGAATTCATTCGTTATCTTGACAATTTTTATATTTAGAAAATAGGTTTTATCCTCACTAAGACCAATCTAACTATGGGTGAGCCTATAGTCAGTATGGCTCTGATACCACCTCTGTCGGGACCCGAATTTGCAAATCCGGACCGTCTGTGTATTCAGCACTAGTCCAGGAATGCGGTAGTGCACACAGTCTCAACATTGGTAAATATCACAAACATACTCAACGAAATAATAAAGTACCTTAAATAGTTAACCAAACGGGTTGCTCGACCTTATGGTCAAGTTACAAATATATGCCACGCAGGGCGGAAACTCAATAAGAGAGAAATAACTGCAGCGGAAAATAAGATAACTTCGTGGCGCCATCCAGTATACCACAGGCAACTGACTGGGCTCGCTTCCTAGTTAGACGGATCTTCTGGGAGCTCCTCCTCCAAAGCTGGTGTAGACTCCTCTTCAACTGGTGTTGTATTGTGGCAAGGGTGAGTACTTGGTACTCAGCAAGTCATGCACAGAATGCAAACAAATATACTACATGCACGACTTAGTACAAAGGAATAGCTCAGGGTATATTTGTAGTAAACAGCATTTGACAAATAGCATAAGTAGATTCGAAAGCAATAGAAATAAGTATAAGATCAATAACTTTTCAAGGAGTTTAGTAAACATCTTTCCCATTCCTAATCCATATTTCCATCAACATCATCATTAAACCAAACCCAACCTTTCAAGTCCAAGTTAATTTCAAGAAAGTCTAACCCTTGACTGTAATTCCCGAGCGATGTCCAATACCGCGGACACGGCTATTCGAATAGATTTTACACTCTGCAGAGGTTATGCACTTTACCCACAAGATACAGTCAAACACCACAAAGGCGAGTGTCCGTAATGTAGTCTTTCTAAACTTCTAACAAGACAAGTGGTCCTCTCCTGTTGCACGCTAACCCTTCCCTTAGCGAAGGCGAAGTTTAGGCCAAACCACCGTTAGATGGGTACCTGGCCGCAGCCCCGGTACGCTCCCCCGTACAACTACACAAAGGGTGTAGTTGACAACCTGAGGTCCCACAGGTACGTTATTAGCAACTTAATCAACTAGGTCCGTCCCATTACAGACATGTGGTTGCACGATTGACTCAGTTCAAAGGCTTTCAAGGTTAAGTCCTTAGGGTGACCAGGGCAAGACTACCCGAAGAACCAAAACAACGTTCCCGGTGCCACAACTGGCCCACCCGATCATTCTTGCCACATGCCCTGGTCAAAACTATTTATCAAACCCCCAGTTGATTACCATGCACCACGTGCCATCAACATCACAACACATGATACCTTTCCAAAACAGGTTCAATATATCATTAAGTCAATATTAACATTTGTCTGTCCAAAATCATGTCATAAGCGCGTAGCAGGTCTAAGCAATCTACTACCACGATCTAAATTCCCATGTTGGCAATTTAATAATGTCCAACTATTTAAACCTCAACTAGGGTGACAAGGGGTCATGGCACATATATATTTAACCAAGGTGTCATACCGCAATTTGGCATTTATCTAATTTCCCATAATTAAGTAAAGCATTTTCTAATTTAAACTAGCATGCAATAATTTAAATCAAAACAAATTTCAAATTGGGATCAACATGGTCAAACACAACTTGCCTTCAAAGAGTACTTGTTCTTGGTCCTGAGCTGGCTCCTGGGTCAACACTTCTCCTTCGAAGCCTTCGGGCACTTCAACGTCTACTCGTAAAGCGTGCAAATAGCAAATAATAAATAAACAGTAGACAAAAAGTGTCCAAACATCCAAATAAAGTCCATAAACAGAGAGAGCATAATTTTATGAATTTTTAGGAAATGGAATCGTCAAATTCGGAGTTTAAACGCGAAAGTTATAGCATTTTGAAGTTTAAATAATCAATTAAATAATTATACAGAGAAAAAGTTTGGTCCAAAAAATTAAATAAAATTCATCATTAGGTAGATCTCAATTTTATACGAATTTAGAAATTTGAATCACTCAAATCGGAGTTATATGCAAAAGTTATAAGCGTCTGAAGTTTGAATCAAATTCTGAAATCAATAAACCGAATTAAATCTTTATTCTTAAAATAAAAACCGATTATGACGTTAGCGTGATTTTCCTCCGAATTATTTTTGTATTGAAAAATCGATTTATTGCGTCACCCGGTCCATAGACTTGGTCCACGGTTCGGTTTGGGTCCACCATGGACTCGGTCCATGGCTCCACGTGCGGCTGACAGGTGGGACCCCTCGGGTGACGTCAGCGGGGCTCGGCCTAGGCGTCTGACAGGTGGGACCCACTGATGACGTCATGGGTGACGTCACGGTGCGGTCGCTGACACGCGGGCCCGACGTGTCAGTGCCCCACGCTCACGCCCGCGTGGGCGCGGCGGTTCGGCTCCCCGGACACGTGGCTCGATCCGAGCCGTTGGTTTGAAATCCGACGGCTAGGATTGGATCTGGGCTACACACGTTGGAGCGGACGTGGTCGATCTGGGCCGTTGGATCTTGATCCAACGGTCCAGATCCAATCTAGTTCTTACGGGTTTGGGAAACACGTGACTCACCGTAGCCGTTCGATCTTGATCTAACGGCTGAGATCTATCCTAGCCTGGTGCAGTTCTAGCTACGTGGCACAATCTAAGCCGTTGGATCTAGATCCAACGGTTGGGATTAGATCTGGGATTTTCAACGGGGAAACTCACCGAGGGTGATGTGGCGCGATCTGGTCCGCTTGATGAAGATCCGACGGCTGGCAGAGCTCGCGGGGACGGCGAGGGTCGGCGAAGCTAGGTTGGCCGGAGCTGGGGACGACGACCTCTCGAACGGCGTTTCCATGCGTCTCCGGCGAAGTGAGCGGCACTCCCGAACGCGTCTCGGCCTGGGGAATCCGGATCTGGGCTTGACGGCGGCGGGAAACGAAAGAAACCGTGGCGGAGAGGAGAATCAACTACGGCGAGCTCTAGCGGCTAGACGGTGGCGGCTCAGGCGAGGTGAGTTAGGGCTACCGTTGCGCGCGGAAGATGTGGTCACGACCGTGGTGGCGGCGCATTAAATAGGGGCCTCGGCTTCCGTGAATCTCGCGGAAACCGAGGTCCACCCGCAGGCGGCGGCGGAGTCCGACGAGGACTCGGAGAGGGGTGACGTGGCACACGCTCAGCCGTTGGATCAAGATCCAACGGTTCGGGGGTTTGGGCTCGGTTCCGGCTCGGGCGACCTGGCTGGCTCGGTCGGAGTTGGGCTCGGGTGACGCGGCGCGATCGTGGCCGTTGGATCTCGATCCAACGGTCACGCGCGTTAGTGCTTGGCGAGTGGGTTCAACCGGACCGACTGGCTATGTCGGACTCGAGTCTGACTCGGACTCGGGTCTGGTCGGATGAACAGAACAAACCGGTTCGGTTTTTCGAGCGATTAAATAATCCAAATTAATTCTCAGAAATTCATTTAATTCATTAAAAATAGCAAAACACTCAGAAAAATCCAGAAAAATTCTGGAAAATATTTTGGAACATTTTGGACTCAAATAAAATATTTCCAACAAAATTTTATTTGCAAAGTTAAATTCCTTAATTAATTCAAAAGGGAATAAATTCAAATAAATTCCAAATAAATCCAAATAAATTCCAGAAAATTCCAAAAATTCACCAAAGTGCCAAATCACACATGAATTTAAGAAAAGTAAAATTTTGGTTTGTTACAACAATGAACTAAACTGATTCTCGAAGTTGACTTTTGTTGACCGAACGGACACATTCAAACAAAAGAGAAGAAGACTGATAGACTAGATCGGCCACAGGGGTATGACAGATGGCCAATGGTCTATTGACCAAGTCCACGAATGAATTCTTAATTAATTGTAGGTTAGGTTTTCAGGGATAAGACAAGACAGGTGTCTTACCACGATTGAAACAACGGGAAAGATTGCAAAGATAACAACGCGGCTCACGATGAACTTAGTTCATCGAACCGGTCTTAGGTTAGGGTTTTGATTCGGCTTTGAAGATGATATGACGATGAGACTAGGCTCGCGTCATGATGACAGAGAAGATGAGGGCATCGCACTAGGGCTCTTGCATGAATGCACGCCTGCGATGACAACGAAGCGATGGGAGTCAAGCGTTAACGATGAAGCGTTAACGGTGGAACGTTAACGGCGGAGCGTTAAAGACGGAGCGTTAACGGTGAAACGTTAACGGCAAAACGTTAACGGAGGAACGTTAACAGAACGTTAACGGCGGAACGTTAACGACGAAACGTTAACAGAGGAACGTTAACGGAAGAACGTTAACGGCGAAACGTTAACGGAAGAACGTTAACGGCGAAACGTTAACGGTGGGACGTTAACGACGGAGGTCAAACAATGATAGGATACTCATGAAACAAGGTAGCAACCGTCGGTGCAACGACATGGCCGCGACAAAACGCTACCAAGGACGGCTAACCGAAACGCGAACCGGCAACAACGGGTTAAGCCGAAAACGACGGTTTTAGGCCGGAATCGGCTCCAACGGCAAACGGAGACCATAAGAGTTCTAAGGATGGACTAAAATAGTACATGATGATCCACCGGACACGCCAACACGACCGGAGCGAACTAAAATAGCCTGTGTCAAAAGGCGACGCGCGACGACGGCTAAACGGTGGCCTAAATATATATAAAAAATTTCGGAGGACCGGATGGCAAAGGGGGAATGTATACCGTGTAGAACGCGGCGAGACGAACTCAACGGTATAGGCGGATTTTACGGCGCCCCTCCGGATTGATCACAAACTGCCGATTAACGGGTTTCGGATATAAACTTTGGACGGCCATAACTTCTAGAATAATGATCGGAACTTAACGAAATTTGACCGAGAGCTAGATGGGACCAAGCTGCACACCGTGACGCAGGTGGCTCGAAGAAATACCTTCTAGAACAGCGGGGAATGCGTAAGGAAGTTTGCAGCTGTCTGAAACGCAGTCTGATCGCAGTCTGATCGGAGAAAATATTTTTCTGCGCCAAATCCAGAGGGAAAAACCTTGAGGCAGGATATGCATCATGTAGAGGACATCCCCAGGAGTCTACACAAAAAATTTGACGGTCAAACTCGAAAAATTGAGGGAGTTATGGCCTCGGCAAGATTCGATATTGAAACGGCCATAACTTTTGATCGTTTGGGCAAAATTGGCTGAATTATGGACAGAAAACAGATGGTACCTTGTGTCACACTATGGCGAAGACGGATCTCGAAAAGAGTCAACGAGCTGCCCGGGACGCGGCTCCAAAGTTCGGCCGTCGTCGGGCGACATCCGGGCTTCTTGCGGCGGTTTTGGAATTTTAGAAAATTGATCTGAGGTCTAGGGGACGTGTGGGAGATCTACAAAGGTTAGGGGTGGCGGCTAGGTCAAGCAAAAAAAATTTGAACGCGTTTGGAGCAAAAACGGGCCTTGTAGGCATTTAAACGAGCACCTTTTGTGCATGAATCGGATTAGGGCTGACGTGGCGCGCTCGTGGGGCGACACGTGGAAGCGGGGTAGCCTGGCCCAAGTGGGGCGCCGGCCTGGTGCACGGGATGGGCCGGCCCACTTCCAAAAACCGGATTTTCCAATCTTTTTCGAATAAAAACAATTACACAAATTCCAATAAATCATTTAGGGCAATAAAAATACCCGAAAAATTCTAGAAAAATTCTGGAAAATATTTTGAGATATTTTGAACTCAAATAAAATATTTTCAGAAAATATTTATATAAACTTTTCCAAATAATTAATTAATTTCAATAAAATGGCTTAATACAAATAGATCCCGAATAAATCATTTGAGGCAATAAAAATACCCGAAAATTTCTAGAAAATATTTTGAGATATTTTAAACTCAAATAAAATATTTTCATCAAGACTTTATATAAACTTTTCCAAATAATTAATTAATTTCAACAAAAGGGCTTAATTCAAATCAAATTCGAATAGATCCAATAAATAGCAAATGAGCTCCGAAAAAATCTCAAAAATTACAGAAGAACTTCTTGAAACACAAGGAATCCAAATAAAATTAAATTTATTTTGTTTGAGGTTTAGAATAATCAAATTAAATTGTTTTAGCTTTTAGAAAATTCAAATCAAGTTTTATAAACGCGAGAAAATCAACGAAAATTTTTGGGAAGCTAAACTAAACCAATTTTTTTTTTGAAAACCCAAATTTTGGGATGTTACAGCCATCTTTTGTAAATCCGGTGTTTGGCCTCCATAGAGCCTGCACCAAGATGCTATCAACAAAAAAAGCAAGAACACTTTAGTATATGTTTATCTATATGAGTTGATTAACAAGTTAGCATGCAAACATGAAGGCATGAATTAAGCACAAGTTTACCCGGATTATAGTCGAAGTTTTGACAACTCCTTGCAAGCTTCTTTTTAAGGGGATCGTCTTTATTTTGAAATTTAATCAACTCCTGATTTACAACCTGATCTTGCTTGTCATCATCACCATGATAAAAAGTCTCAACACATGACATGAATGATTCCGTAATGTTTGGATCCATGAATATTTCATCATCAATATAACTATAGTATGGATTCAACATGTATGCACTCAAGTGCAATGGAGAATCAAGTCTACCTTTCATCTTCTTCTCAACAATGGCCATAGCATCTTTGTAGTTCTTCTCATACAGCACACCCCAAACTAACCTAAATACACAAAAATCTAACGCCTAAAGGGCGACTCTACTAAGCTAGACTCGACCACTTGTCTAGCCAACCCGGCCGCGATCCTCCTAGGGGGTAGTGCGGCAGGTGCGGCAGCACCAGTGCAAACTGATCCCAATGTCCTCTGATTGTTGTAGTAGTCGATGATCCCTACTCCTTAGGCTTTGGCTCTGGTTCTGGCTCAAACTCGGGCTCATACTCTGTCTTCGACTGCTCGAGACCCTCGTCCTCGAGCTCCAACTTAGCCTTATGCTCTCTGATGTACAAGGCCTCCTCGAGCTCAACAATGCTCTGCAAAGCCAACACTAAGGTTTCCTGAAGCCTCAACTCCACATCCTCTAGAGCGTCGAAAGTATCCTGAAGCTCCTGCACTATGCTCTCCATGACCTCCTCCTAAGCGGCAGCAAACCTGGCTAGGTGCACAATTGCATCATCTCCCTAGAGGTTGATCCTGGCACTGGTGGCACCTCCCTCTTGGGGATGAAGACGAAACACAGACTCCCTCAGCTCCTCCAAGTAGTCGTGGACGATCCTACGTAGTGCAAAATGTGCCGACTCCTGGATACCAGCCTCAAAAGTAGACCTCTTCACTGTTATGTTGATGGGACAGCTAGCCATCGTGTCTTCATGTGCACAGATAGTAACCTTGCGGATCATCCTTCGTGCCTTTCCATTGACGATCCAACTGTTGGCTCTCGTGATATCGTAATTTTTTAAACAAGGTAACAATAGAAAATTTCAGCAGAGGCATGAAACAAAAAAGAGAGGATAAGTCAAGAATTCATTGATCTTCTTGGTAAATTTGAACTTTAGAAAATAGTTTTGTCCTCGCAAATGGCTAGTCTAACTAGGGTCAAGTCCTACAGTTAGTATGGCTCTGATAACACCTCTGTTGGGATCCGAATGTGCAAATCCGAACCCTATGTGTATTCTGCACTAGTCCAGGATCATGCTAGTACACACAGTCTCAACATAGATAAAATATCACAATCATACATAGTAGAATAATAAATAAAGACTTTATCTATTAATATAACCTGTTGAATAACCTTATGGGCAACTTATAGTAATACACCACGCAGGGCAAAGACTCAAATATAAAGAAAACTACAACAACAAAAAAACTCCTCAACAGGTGTTTGTATTGTTGCAAGGGGGTGATTACATAAAGCACTCAACAAGTTATGCACAGAATTGTCGGGACCCGAATGTGCAAATCCGGACCCTTTATGTTTTCAGCACTAGTCCAGGATCACGATAGTGCACACAGTTTCAACATCGATGAATATCACAATCATACATAGCGGGATAGTAAA
Source organism: Rhipidocladum racemiflorum (assembly GCA_036346355.1). Taxonomy (NCBI): domain Eukaryota; kingdom Viridiplantae; phylum Streptophyta; class Magnoliopsida; order Poales; family Poaceae; genus Rhipidocladum; species Rhipidocladum racemiflorum. The sequence goes on along the minus strand of CM070577.1, from coordinate 38,081,266 downwards.
AAAGTCTTTGTTATAACGAATCGGTTGAGTCAACCTTATGGCCAACTTACAAAAGTACGCCTCGCAGAGCAAAATCTTAAATAAAAAAACTAAAGCGGAAATAATAAACTCGTGGCGCCAACCAATATGCCACATGCAGATGATTGGGCTCGCTCCTTAGTTCGCTGGCTCTTCCTGGAACTCCTCCTCCAGTGCTGGCGTTGATTCCTCCTCAAGTGGTGTTTGTGTTGTGTGGCAAGGGTGAGTACTTAAAGCACTCAGCAAGTCATACACAGAAATGCAATTCTAATAGCTACATGCATGGTTTAATCCAAATGACAAGCTATAGTGGTTCTTTTGCAATAAGCAACACTCAAAAATAACAATAGTAGATTAGAAAGCAGTAAAACAATAATAACAATAATAACTTCCACAAGTTTTTCTCAAGCAAAGCTGTAACACCCCGGCATCTAGTATTCCTGAATGTTATCAAACATAGACTAATCAACATCTAAATACCAAAAAATAAAGATAAATTACAGCAAAGGAGTAAATCAAAAATTTCGGCAGCATCTCCTTTGTTTTTCCCTGATTGAAGCAACAACAATACTATGACAAGATATAGCAAGATATGAGACATCTAAAATAGCATTAACAATGGATATAGCAACATCTTAAATCAATAATACCAAGTCCAACCACTCCTCAAACTAAAACGAAGCAATTGAGGAAAACAAGCACATAATTTAACCATACACCAAGATTCATGGCACTATTCTTATTATCATGACTTCAAACGATTAAATTGTCTATAAGTGTGAAGCTATGTGTGGAAGTGTAGCTAATGCCCTCTCCCGCATGCCGGTTTCATGGTACCTAAAAACAACATGAAACACAAACAAGCGTGAGTTCATCACTCAGCAAGCATATTGCAATGGATCATAAGAACAAATCAATGCCAACATCGATACATACCATACTTAACATCATGATCAAGTCATAATTTCATATACAACATCATAACCATGTCCCAATCTCATTGTACACATTTCATTATCATCATCATGTTTGCAACGCAATGCAATGCACATGTCTCCTCGAAGCACATACCGGTATTGCCGAGTGCACCTCTTTCCCCTTCCATCCCGTAGATGGAGGGTGCCTACTCCTCGCTTCCACTCACCACGTGGATGGAATCACGAGGTAGGTCTTACTCAATGGTGTTCCGGATTAGTCATAACTTTCTCACCGACCTTACCGGACTAGTTATGACGTTCTCACCGACCGGGCCAGTTTTCATGCCATGTATGCAACATATGCCATAAATATAAACAATTAATCATTGCATAGTATCATAACATACCATTTTCATCATATCATGGGCAAACACTAGTCATGGCAAGATAGCATATCATGAATACAATTTGCATCTAATCAAGACAAGCAACACACAACACACTACCCATTCCAATACACTTGCCTTAACCGCGGGCGACGGATTGGCAAAAGGATGAGGGAACTCCCGGGGTCACACCACCTGCACATACAAACCACACACTCAAAACATGCCCACAAAATAGTACACCATCGCTCATCTACCCCGACTTCGCAAACTACTCCCAAAGCCGAAAAACAGAGAATCTATCCCTCGGGACAGCAGGCTTCAAACTAGCATAACTTGAGTTCTAGGACTCCAAATCAAGTAAATGAGTACATAATCGCTAAGCTTAGGAAATTTTCTAGCTTTTTCTAAGTATTGGGAAAAGCTGATTCGGCATCTAAAATTGTCTAATCTACAAAACATTACGTTTTGTCCCAATTACATCACAGATTTGAACACGCTCGGTAAAATGATCATATCTTTCAAACGGCTGGGCGGAAGTGGACGTTCTTGGTGTCCAATTAAAGATATTGAAGTTATCTACAACTTTCTCAACAGGCGGCCGACCAAAATTCGAATCTAAAGTTGCGAAAACTAAAACCCTAGGTCGCGTGCCCAATCTGCCCGAAGCAGAACACTATGCAATCTCTAGTTTTCATCAAATCTATCCAATCGCAGCACCACCTTTCGATCTAACGACACCAAAACAACCTCTAGCACAGCACCTAGACCATCCCCAAGGATTACCCCTAGCCATACCTTCGCCCGACGAACGAAGAATCCGACGAACACGCCTCCCGATCGCCCGATCTTCCTCCACGCGCCAATCCCGCCGAATCCTCTCGTTGTGGAGCTCCCCAATGGCGAGGGCAATGGCGTGGAAGAGCGTGACAGTAAGGGGTGGGGGTGGAGCTCGCCTAGGGCCGTCTAGAGGTGGTAGGGAGGAAGGAGCAAGGTGGTGGCTAGGGGAGGCAATGGGGGAGGCGCATGGGGGGAGAGGGGTGGGTGGCGGCTAGGGTTGAGGGAGAGGGGAGTGGGGGGGCGCACCAAGGGGTGCGGGTTAGGTTTGGCTGCCCAAAAGTCCCCCCTTGGGCTCAAACCCTTCCACTGGAGGCCTAACTCAACCCCCAAGATCCAAAGTCCCCCGGAGAGGCCCAAACACCCGGAAACGGCCCAAAGACACGCTATAAAGTCGTACCGAAAATGCTGAATTCTAAAATGTCACATTCTGGGGTGTCACATTCTCTCCCCCTTAACATGATTCGGCCCCGAATCCGAGACACACCACTTCGCAACCAACCAAATCGAAGGGAGCTAAGGTTCACTTCTCAGAACCCGCTCAAAAACCCCTACGATTTGCACTAGCCCGGACTCAAAAGCAAGGAGCTAAGGCTCGAAGATTGACGGCTCTAACGATAACTAACAATCAAAACTTGACAGAATCTTACTCAACATTGAAACACAAAGCACTCACATATAGCCTCAGCACGACCCAAGCGGTAGGATAAATCCTCAAACAGACCACAAAAGAAAACGATTTCACACTCCTTATTTCATACATTCCTTGGCACTAGAGTGCCCGATCCTTTTAACCAACGCTACTCTCCCGAAGAACACGGTACCAACCTCTAACTCCAACTCTAGATCCCCCTTCAGCTCTCACGTGCAAAAATGTTTTCACACCTCAACCTCTCTACTGTGGTTCGTCATAAACAAGACGACGCGAACCCAGCGGGACACATCACTCCAAGACTACCAACTGCTTGAACAAACGGGGTTAAAACCTTGTAAAAGATTGATCTTTTACAACTAGGCCAACACCCACCGTTACCATCGAAGGAAAAGCCTACTTTATAACTAGGGTCCTTGAAACCCGCAAAAACAATACAACCGAGCAATCCACATCGGTTGACACAACTCGCTCAGAGATCGGCAACAAAAGATCCAATACACTTCCAAAAGGAAAAGCAATTACTAGCAACCACCAAGTGGTCCACTAATAATTTAATCAACCCCACCGAGGAACACATCAATGACACAATTCTCCAAGAAGGTTTGAATTGGGTCATACACAACCTTCCTTTACTCTTCACTTTTAAATCATTTACGATCAACTACTAGCCACTCCAAATTTCTCTTACTAAGAAAGTCTCGCCCTCACATCCTTCCACTCAAAGGACCAAGACAAAGAGTACCACCATTGGGTAAGCTCAACCACCAACCATCAACCCAATTGATCCCTATGCATAACTTTGAGTCCAATTCACTACAATCACTTTGGAAAGGACTCGACAACAACCAAAGAGTATTCATTTTAATTTCCTAAGTCAAGACGCAAAGGAAACACAAATCTGCTACACCACAACCAACATACCAGAAATTCTTCATTGTTTCTTTTCATACCAGAAAGAAATAGAAATCTCGATTTGTGACATGAATGCACACTTTTCAAGAGCACTCCAGATTAGTCATTTATCCATATATGACTTTCTCACCGACCTGGCTCACCGACTCTTTCATCATTAAACATCTATAAACAATGTCATGTTTCCTTTTCACCATTCATTCTTCATGTAACAACAATACCAAGTAGTCATTCACAAAAAGACTTCTTCCTCGGTATCACATGATTGAAACACAATTAACATCGATGGCTGCGAAATTCATATAAACTATGACGGCAACACCATTAACAGGGAAACACCACATCGTAAAAGAACCCACGTCAATTGAAAAACTAAACTTTCAAAACCTCGCACTTTAACCACAATCAACATTTGGAAAAGAGCATCGGCTCCAAAGTTAAACATCTGCACATACAACCGCCATAAATTTTCTTAAAGAGAAAGGAAAACTCATTTCCAAAAGAGAACACTTCACTAACAGCATCACCGATGAAACATCCACAAAAATCACCTTTTGAAGCACTTGCAAACACCACATAGATTTTCCAAATAACTCCAACTCTAGCCAAAAAGAGTTACAAATTAAACCTCATGAGTTTTCCAACACAACCCTCTATGTCCATCTGCTTCCTTTCAAATTTATTCCAAGGATAACTCAGTGTGAAGGGAAGGAGCGCGATCCACTCAAAAACTTTTGGGTGTAAATCCATACTCACAACACAAACTAAACAAATTAGCCAAAACCAAAGATTGGCACCAATTTCTACGAGTTTTAGGGAAATTCTGAAACACAACATAAGGAACACCTTGACCGAAACCCTTCAACCAAAATGGCAAACAACCAAACCAGTCTGAAAGGTTTTAGACAAAAGCTCAGCATGAAACCCACCATGTCTAGTATTCCACTATACTTACCATTTAAACGTTCAATATTCACTATTTACTCATCAAGAAGCCCATCATAATTCAACCAAGAGCTACCTAACCAATTCTTTCTCTAGTTACCTTTCCCAACACTTATAAATAAAGTTTATGACGATTATCAAAAGACATCCAACCAATACTACCTCATCATGATCCCCACAGACCAACACATCATATAACAACATATTCTATATTTCAACCATAGTACTTCAACAGATACTCAAGCATGATCAACCTATCAATGTTATACCATCCATACGTCAACAACTGGACAATTGAAACTTGTTCAATCAATAAATGACTTCAACAAGTAAATATTATCTCTACAAGACAAAATTCGTAACTATGGTTCTAACATATACATTCACTAAGGATAAAATTCTACATCATGTTAATTATCCATGGTTCACTCCATCACAACATGTTACAATAACCTCCATTTTAACAATGGTTTCCAACAAGTAGTCTACACAATTACCACCACTACTAAGTCATCACTATCACAAATGGGCATAATCATAAAAGCAACTGTATTGTTTTTAGTTACTCTATCCATATATCTTAACAAATTGTCACTACACAACATACTCCAACTATTATAAGAAATTTAATAAGTTGGACCAGCACAACGTTCTTAAAACAACAACAAAACCTATATTTTCCCATTTGACATCGGTATTAGCATTATAGGAACACTTATGCATACTTCCAAATATACTAATGTTTTGCAACAACATAAATAGCAACTCTAATCAACTTCCAAGTTAAGGTCACAAGCCAGCATGATTAAATTTCTCTATTAACACGTTAAATTGGAACATCTTTAAACAACCAGTAAGGTTTCTTTAACAATATCAGTAGTTTACATCATCTTAATGTTCTAACTATACATCAGGGTTTAAAACTTTAAACATTATCGGGGGTCATAGGCACTTTTAAAGCAAAGCAACATATTCTGAGCCGGAATATTAACACATTTAACCATTCTCACTATAGAGCAAACTACAACACTAGTAGTCTATTTATCCTCAAGCTAAAGATACAATCACATTGAATCGATTCAACTCACCGATTAACTTAGCAATATGTCATTCCGTAAACCACATTATTACATTCCGTAAATCACATTGAAAATGGTATTGCCGAGTGCACCTCTTTCCCCTTCCATCCCGTAGATGGAGGGTGCCTACTCCTCGCTTCCACTCACCACGTGGATGGAATCACGAGGTAGGTCTTACTCAATGGTGTTCCGGATTAGTCATAACTTTCTCACCGACCTTACCGGACTAGTTATGACGTTCTCACCGACCGGGCCAGTTTTCATGCCATGTATGCAACATATGCCATAAATATAAACAATTAATCATTGCATAGCATCATAACATACCATTTTCATCATATCATGGGCAAACACTAGTCATGGCAAGATAGCATATCATGAATACAATTTGCATCTAATCAAGACAAGCAACACACAACACACTACCCATTCCAATACACTTGCCTTAACCGCAGGCGACGGATTGGCGAAAGGATGAGGGAACTCCCGGGGTCACACCACCTGCACATACAAACCACACACTCAAAACATGCCCACAAAATAGTACACCATCGCTCATCTACCCCGACTTCGCAAACTACTCCCAAAGCCGAAAAACAGAGAATCTATCCCTCGGGACAGCAGGCTTCAAACTAGCATAACTTGAGTTCTAGGACTCCAAATCAAGTAAATGAGTACATAATCGCTAAGCTTAGGAAATTTTCTAGCTTTTTCTAAGTATTGGGAAAAGCTGATTCGGCATCTAAAATTGTCTAATCTACAAAACATTACGTTTTGTCCCAATTACATCACAGATTTGAACACGCTCGGTAAAACGATCATATCTTTCAAACGGCTGGGCGGAAGTGGACGTTCTTGGTGTCCAATTAAAGATATTGAAGTTATCTACAACTTTCTCAACAGGCGGCCGACCAAAATTCGAATCTAAAGTTGCGAAAACTAAAACCCTAGGTCGCGTGCCCAATCTGCCCGAAGCAGAACACTATGCAATCTCTAGTTTTCATCAAATCTATCCAATCGCAGCACCACCTTTCGATCTAACGACACCAAAACAACCTCTAGCACAGCACCTAGACCATCCCCAAGGATTACCCCTAGCCATACCTTCGCCCGACGAACGAACAATCCGACGAACACGCCTCCCGATCGCCCGATCTTCCTCCACGCGCCAATCCCGCCGGATCCTCTCGTCGTGGAGCTCCCCAATGGCAAGGGCAATGGCGTGGAAGAGCATGGCAGCAAGGGGTGGGGGTGGAGCTCGCCTAGGGCCGTCTAGAGGTGGTAGGGAGGTAGGAGCAAGGTGGCGGCTAGGGGAGGCAATGGGGGAGGCGCATGGGGGGAGAGGGGTGGGTGGTAGCTAGGGTTGAGGGAGAGGGGAGTGGGGGGGCGCACCAAGGGGTGCGGGCTAGGTTTGGCTGCCCAAAAGTCCCCCCTTGGGCCCAAACCCTTCCACCGGAGGCCCAACTCAACCCCTAAGGCCCAAAGTCCCCCGGAGAGGCCCAAACACCCGGAAACGGCCCAAAGACACGCTATAAATTCGTACCGAAAATGCCGAATTCTAAAATGTCACATTCTGGGGTGTCACAAAAGCATTTCTCGAACCTAAGCAAATTCATCATTTCTAAACCAAGTATCCAAAGTTATTTTTATGAAAGTCTAACCCTTGACTGTAATGTCCAAGCAATGTCTAATACCGTGGACTCGGCTATTCGAATAGGTTGTACACTCTGCAGAGGTTATACACTTTACCCACAAGGTACAGTTAAACACCACCAAGGCGAGTGACTGTAACAAAGCCTTTCCAATGCTCCTTCTAGACCCAGTACTGCCCGCTAAGGTTTCAACACTGAAGGGACTGGTTACCACACTCAGGGCCCCCCTCTTGCGCCATGTGAGTTTTCACCCGTACACCTGGAACCCACACCACTACGATAGTACCGAAATCTAGACATCACAAATTAATCAGTTAGGTTTGTCCCATTCAAGACTTGTGGCTGTATGTTAGACTCAGTTCAAATTCTTGCAAGATTAAGTCCTTAGATGACCAAGGCAAGACTACCCCAGAAGTTCACAAGTATCCAAAATCAGCAAAAACCAAATGCGACCACCCAAGTGCCACACCTGGCCCACCATAAATAGTCTTGCCACTTGCTTCAGTCTAAATCATTTTATCACCCAGTTGATTACCATGCACCACGTGCCATCAACATTATCAATAACACATGTCACATCTTTCATAAACATGTTCCATATCTCATTAAGTTAAGGTTAACATTTAATAATTCAAAACAATGTCACCGACACGTTGCAGGGCTAAGCATACTACATACGATCTATTTAACCCATGTTGGCAAATTATTAATATCCAACTAATATTCCATGACCTAGGGTGACAAATGATTCATGGCATACAATTATTATAGACAAGGTAGCATACAACAAGTAGGTCGCATATCTAATTCCCAAATTATTGAAATCATTTTAACTAAACTAGCATGCAGTAATTCAAAATAACATGCATTCCAAAAGTAGGATCAATATGGGTCAAAGCACAACTTGCCTTAGAAAAGGTCATGTTCTTGCTCTTCGACTTGTTTCTGGGTCAAGACCTCTCCTTTGAAGCCTTCGGGCAATTCAACGTCTATACGAAACGGATAAATAAATAATAAATAAATAAAAATAGAGATCAACTTAAGTCCAAAAATTAAATAAAATTCATAATCAAATAGAGCACAATTTTACAAAATTTTAGGAACTGGAATCACCTCAATCGGAGTTAAAACGCAAAAGTTATAGCAATTCAAAGTTTGAAAATTCATTTAAAAGAATAAACTGAATTATTTCATTTATTTTTCTATTAAAAAACCGGAAATATGACGTCATGCTTGCGTCAGCACCGAATTTATTTTTCAATTGAATTATTTTTCTAAATGAAATCGATTTATTGCGTCACCCTTACATCATCCGGTGTATAGACTGGGTCTAAGGTTCGGTTTGGTCCATCGTGGACCCGGTCCATGCGACCCGGTCTCATCGACAAGTGGGCCCGGCTCGGATGACGTCACGCTGACGTCAGCGCGTTTCGGCTTGGTCGACTGACAACTGGGTCCCGCCGATGATGTCACCATGACATCATCGCTGGCGTCACACATGCGCGGGCATAGCCACTAATAGGTGGGTCCCGTCGCTAATGTCAGGGGTGACGTCAGCGACGACCGGCGCCGGCTTGCGTCGCTTCGGTTTTCCACGCGTACATGGCGAGACGCGATTGGCTCAGCAAAGATGCAATCTCACGCGTTCGTTCAAAATCTGACGGCCCGGATTTGATCCAAATGGTGCGATTTCATCGCCGACGTGGATAGTCCCGAGCTGTGACACGTGGGTGTATCTCAGCCCTCAATTTCAGATCGGATGGCTAAGAATGATCTAAAGAGGTTAAATGTGATCTAATGTAGACCGTTCAAATCAAATCGGACGACTCGGATCGGTTCTGATCCACGGTAGAGGGACATGACGCGGCATGTCCCGGTGGCTTACGCGTGGCTCGATCTACGCCGTTCACCCTAGATCCAACGGCTGCGAGTAGATCTAATACGATACTACGTGAGTTAATATGGACCACACGTTTTGTTTTAATGGCTAAAATCCATCCGGAGTTACATCTATCTCAATCAATCTGAGTCGCACAACCGAATATCTAACGGTCCCGACTGGTTCAATTTACAGTGCAGAAACGCATCTACATGGCTTAATCTGGATCATTCAATCTAGATCCTACGGTCTAGATCTAATCTGGTTGAAATACTGAGATGGGCACATGAACTTACTCGAGTGGTCGGATCTTGATCGGATGGTGCTGAGAATTCGCGAAGGTCGACGGCGGGCGGCGGCGAGACCTTGACCTGACTTGAAGATGCCGACCAATGCCCCGGTGATCCGAGCGCTCTCCGGCGAAGTGAATGGTCCCCTTGCGTGCGCCTCCTCGCGAGCCACCCAGTTCTGGCCTCAGGTGTGGTGGAACGATGGTGATAGTGTCCAAAACGATGGAAGAACACAGCAGCAATCCTCGAACTCCAATGAGCAATCTAGCGTAGGTGGCGATGGCACAAATGACGAGACCTAGGGCATCTTAAAGAGAACGGTGCGACGAATAGGGCTAGGGTATTTAAAGCGCGTGGGCGTTCGTGTCCTGCCCGGAATCCGCAGCGGCCATTACGCGGCAGCGCAGTTCGACCATGTTTAAGTCTTGGTTCTTCTGGAAATTTTTAGTTCACTATTAAATAAAAAAGTTCACTATTAAATAGGGCATAGTTTTACAAATTTTTAGTCTCTAGAATGACCTCAATCAAAGTACGTATGAGTAAGAACGAGAATTTAAATTTTGAAAATACCAATAAAAGAATAAACCAAATTATTCAAATTATTTTTGTACTGAAAAATATGATTAATGAAGTCAGTTAACGTCAGCACCTATTTTGAATTTTAGACGAATTATTTTTCTAAAGGAAAATCTAATTATGACGTCACACTGACGTCATCACCGAATTAAATAAAATATATATTTTTCTGAAAAAATCGCGTGGCACTTACATGTGGACCCGACTGATGTCATCTCAACTGACACCACGATATGTCACTGCGACTACATGTGAGCAAACGTCTCAGCTGCAACTCCTCGAGTTTTGTGCAACACGTGGCGGTCTGTGATTGGTTCATTATGTGGCACAATCTAGATCGTTCGTTTCGAAATATACGGCTCAGATTGGATCTATCTCATGAAGAAGAATGGCTTCGTGGCAAACCATCACACTACCCATGTGGCTTCACCTCAGCCACACATCATAAATCCTTTGGTCAAGATCTAATGGCTACAATTCAATCTGGACAGTGCGTGAAATGCAACAGGTTTGGAACACGTGGCGTTTCCTAAGCCCTTTGATCTTGATCCAACGGTCATACTTCTTCACGAGTTCACCGGTGAAGCTTTCACCGGACTTGGGGATGAAGACTCCCTCTTTGACGCTCTGTTGACACTCCGGCGAGGTGAGATGTCCCTTCAGGTGCAGCTCATCGCGAGGATTCCAACACTGGGCTCCGGTGCGGCGGATAGCAACGGACGGTGGTGAAAAGTGGAAAAGACCACATGACTTTTGGATATGGTTAATTACACTTCTTAGCAAAACACACTCACGTGAGGCTTCATATAAAGATATAATCTCTGAATGGTTGGTAGAAATAGCTACCAAGGTTTGCTTAAAAAACCACAAGAAATGGCTGAACCACATCATAAAAACACAAAATCAGTCTTAGATTTGGCACTGTGGGGATCAAACAGATAGCCAATATCCACATATCCCACCATGTTTAAGTCTTGGTTCTTCTGGAAAAACAATCCAAGGTCTTGAGTACCTTAGAGGTATATGAGTAAAGTCTTAAGACTAATCCAATGTCTCCTGGTTGGGACTACATTGTCTCATGCTAGCAAATTTATTATGAATGCAATATCATGTCGTGCAATTCGCAAGATACATACATTTTTCATCCTTGGTCTAAATGGGTCTTTATCCGCTTCAAGGGATCTTACAACAATGGGATTTTAAAGGAAAAGATTTATATATATTAAGTCTTTCCATTACCTTCTTGGTATAGATAGACTGGTGTACAAACATTCCTTCTGGGAAATGTTCTAGCTACAGGTCTAAGCAAAATTTTGTTTCACCCAAATATTCCATCTCAAAACTCCATCATAAGATAAGCACTTTCTTCCTTTATTTTCTTTGTGCTTATGATGAAATTCAGTTCATCGATTTATAATGAGATGACACATAATCCATTCTGGAATTTCTTTATGAGAATACAAGGACAATATTCCTTCTTCAAGAGGAACTCACTAATTCGTTTGTACCACATTATCCCCGACTGTTTAATCCGTATAGTGGTCTCTTCAGCTTGACGCTATACATGTTGCAATTTTAGGTTTTGGAATTATAACTCCTTCAGGGATTCACACAAATATCTATATCTAGTGACCAATATAAATATGCCGTCACCACATTCATTAGCTGCATTATTAAATTTAAGCTTGCTGTCATTAATATTAAATTTTGGAACGTTATTTCACTCATTACAGGATAATATGATTCATTGTAATCGATGCTGAATCTCTACGTGAACCCTTGTGCTACAAGCTTCACTTTATATCTCACCACTTGGTTATTTTTATTTCTCTTTCGAATGAAAACTCATTTGATCCTACAAAGAATACTTTAGGAGGTGTTCGATCAACAAGAAAAAAAAACTTTTCTCTTATAAAGTGAGTGCAATTCTGCTTGAATTGCTTCTTCCATTTGACCCAATCTAAACGCTTCTATCACTTTGCCATGGACTTTGGTTCAAGATCGAGTTCAATAATTTTAACATTTTTAGAGGCAAAATAAATGTCGACAATTGTGGTCTTTCTCTTATATAATTCTACTAAATCCACATAATTGGTGAATATTTCTTCATTTATTTCTTCCAGTTCATAATTTCTCGTAACGATAGAGTCTGGGTGTTTCAATTTCCAAGCGTTAGATTGTGCGCACAAATGCATGCTGGGATTATCATCTTCCAAATTGGTCACTTTAGGGACATTACCATCTCTGGGATGGCCCACTTCAGAGATTTTTTCAACATCAGGTTGAGCTTCTTCCACTGTCACAGGTAGTGATCTCATTTGATCGGTCCTCTGTTTCTGCCGACATCACCACAAAATTGACTCCCGTGCACCTGGAGGCCTCCCCCTCTTTTTATCATGAGGGTCAAGAGTAGGTTCAATATCTTTAAGAGGTATTTCCACTCTTCCAGGTGCGTTTACTACTAGTATATGAGATTCTATCACTCCCTTATGATTAGTGAAGGCATCTGATAGATTATTAGCTATCTGTTGTAGATTTATTATCCTTTGAACTTCAAGTTTGGTTTCTTTAGTGCATGAATCTAAGGACTATCCCAAGGACATTTCGATCAATTTTTCGATATTCTTTAATGTGGTACCTATCTCCCTCTAATGCCGAAAAATTATCCTCATCAAAAATACAATCAGCATACCGAGTAGTGCACAGATCCCCTGTCATAGGCTCAAGGTATTTAATTATTGACCGAGATTCATAACCTACATAAAGCCCCAACTTTTGGTTAGGTCCCATGGTGGTACACTGTGGTGGAGAGATTGGCATATATACAGCACAACAAAATTTTCATAAATGAAAAAGATCCGCAAAGGGGAATTTCATGATATGTAGTTGGTTTCAGTTGAATTAATGCCGTAGCATACCAAATTCTCATCATATTCAACCCAGGATGACCCAGTCTATCATGGCAAATTTTAAATATTTATGGGTCTTTAAGGATGATTTTTATCGCACATAAACTTCAGGTTTTATATATGTACAATATAACTCAGAGGAGAAGGAAGGAAGTTTTTTTAACCACACGTTTATTGCACCCATTTAACTTAGCCATGAGAAGGTATTCAGTACTATCTTCATTGTTAGTCTCCATGTGGAAACCATTAAGACGGATATTCTTAAAACTTAACAGAGTACGACTGGACTTAGGGTATAATAGGGTATTCTCAATTTTATACGAGTGCCCATTGGGAGAACCACAATAGCTCTTCGAGTGCTAACTATGAGTACATCGCTTCCGGCAATGGTCATAATATTTTTAGTTTTCTTAGTCAAAGTCTGAAAATATTTAGTCTCCCTAAGAATACAATTTGTGGTGCAATTGTCTAGCAGACAGATTTCCTCGTCCGCCGTTGGATTATATGATTGTTCTGTATGAAAGAAATAAATTCAAACAATTCAATTATTGCAACAATAAAATATTGAAAAATATAAAACAAACATATCATAAATGAGCAAATATTATGGGAAATGACACATTATTGAGTTACAACTGATAATCGTTCAACAGGAGCGTAGACCAAATGTTCATACAGAAGCATAAATACTAAACTGATAAAATGAGGCTCTTAAGAAGACTCAACTAAGAAAATGCGATATCAATTTAATAAACTAAAAGAGGTAACAAGGAGACTACTGCAGGTCTCTATATAAATCATGTTCTTTCTCCTGGGAAACATTGGTATTCTTCTGGAATTCCTCGAGCTCGACACCTAGAAGGTCATCTTCATCCATGGGTGAGTTCCCATATCCGAGAAGGCTCTCTTTAAATTTAGCTATCAGATTAGGGACGTTGTTGTCCTTCTTCTCACCTTCTTGCCCAACAACTAGTTGAGCGGTGAAGTGAGCCTCAACCTTATTTTCTTGATTCTTTTGGAATCTCCTAGTGGATTTCATGTAAAGCTCCACCAAATGCTTTGGAAAGTTTCTTGACCACACCTAAAGCATGGCTGACGAGGGTTAGAAGCCTTATTGGCCTGACCTTGCTTCTGGGAAGTTTCTTGACCCTTTCCTTTACCTTTTAACTGGAGTTTTCCTTTCCCTTATTGTTTCTGTCATTTTTCCATTTTCCCCCTTTATTCATTTGGCCCTTTTTGCTGCTTCGGCTATTACTAGCCTGCTAAGCGTTAGCATATGCTTAGGCAATGCTTGGCTTCCATTAAAAGTGCATGATGATTCTTTATCAGGAGTTCATCATGTTTTTCTTCTTCTAGCAGAATATAAATAAGCTTAGAGTACTTCTGGTATTTTGCGTGACGGTAGTGTTGCTGGAATATACTCATGTTGGGGTGGAAGGTGCACAACGTTTTATCGATCATCTCAGCATCAAAAACTTTTTGGTTATAAAATGTTAATTTTGCGACAAGTTTATGCATAGTAGAATTATATGCTGCCACAGTTTTAAAGTCCTGAAAGCGTAGGAGGGTCCATTCGCATTGTGCTGCTAGCAATAGTACAAATCTTTGCTTGTTGTATCATTCCTTTAAGGAATTCCACATTGCTAATGGGTCCTCAATCATATATTCGGCCTTCATTTTCGGATGAAGATGGTGCCCCAGGAAATGCAAAGCAGCACATTTTGTGGGTTCGGAAATGATAGGGACACCAGCTTCAGGCTGGATAATAGTAGCTCCATGTGCACGAGCTGTTAGGTTGATCTTGGCAACTATTGCCCAAGTTAGATAATTACTGCCATCCAGGGCAAGCTCAGCAAACTCCTTTATGTGATATAAGACATATCGTAGGGCTTATTGTAGCTATAACACCCCGGCACCTAGCATGCCCAGAATATCACCAAACAGAGTAGAAATAGCAACCAAATATCATAATTAAAGACAAATTACAACAAGTACATAAATGCTTTAAACGAAATCTCAGCAGCATCTCCTTTGTTTTTCCATGGTTTTAAGCATCAATAATAATAGTATAACGAGATAGCATAATGGGAGACAACAATAACATGACAATATATGATTCCAACCCCAATTCAAACTCAACACATAGAATTAATCATCACCTAAACCAATAAGAAGTAAACAATTATTCATGGCAACCAACGGGGTAATTAATCCAAGGTCTAATTGGATAAGACAACCATCACAACTACGGAAGGAGCATGTCATTATTTAAATGTGTGATGCTAAGTGATGATGTGAGTCAAGCTCCCTATTCCCAAGCCAGTTTCAAGGTACCTAAATTAAACAACAAGCGTGAGTTCATCACTCAGCAAAGTGTATTGTAATGGAGCAAAACAATAACAATTCACTTACATACGTCATACCGATCACTAACCATGGAAACTATCCATGAAGACTTTCTCATTCACATTCTCATATACTTCCTCATTCACATTCTCATTTATGCAATGCAATGCAATGCGATGCAACATGCCTCTTTGCTTAGCACATACCGATATTACCGAGTGCACACCCGTCGGTGTGCACCCTCTTTCCCTTCCATCCCGTGGAGGGGCCTACTCTTACTGACTCGCTCCCATTCACCTCAGTGGATGGAACTACGAGGTAGGACTTTTGTTAGTGGCGCTCTGGATTAGTCATAACTTTCTCATCGACCTTACCGGACTAGTTATGACTTTCTCACCGACCAGGCCTGCTCTCATGCCATGAATGCATATATGCCATAAACAAAAATAACTTGCATGTAAACTCATTTTTTACCAACTTGCATAACCATAATTAAACACATGATCATCATCAATGCTCACATCCATAACATCACATTCACATGTAGCTAATCAACTCATGAATAAGAGAGGTAGTAACCCGACAGAAGGATTTTCTACCAAGCGGAAGAACAAAACAATGCACATTCATTCAATCTCACACATCATGCATCACAATACACTTGCCTTCAACCGTGATGGACGGAGTGGCGAGATGTGGAATGCACTCCCGGGGTCACACCACCTGCACATAGGTACAATACACTCAAAACATGCCCACAAAGCAATACAAGAACTATCATCTACATCGACTTCGCAACCCACTCCCAAAACTCGAAAAACAGCACTTTGTCCAACCGGGAGAGCAGCGCTCCAACGACCATGACTTGAGTTCTAAAACTCCAAATCAAGTAAATGAATACAGTTTCTCGAAGCTTAGGAAATTTCTCAACTTTTTATAAGTATTCGCAAAAACTGATTCGGCCTCTAAAATCCCCTAATCTACAGTTGAACATAGACTGTCCCAATTACGTCACAAATTGGACAGCATTCATGTGAAATCATGTGCTGAAAAATTGGCTTTGAACTGAAAAATTAACTTAGAATTGAATTTGCAAATATGTTTGTTCATGTGTTTTGTCAATTTGATAAGAAGCAGTAAGTTTCGCTTTTGCGCCGGACCAAGATCTCAAGAAACAGTAAGTTTCCCATCTACGACGGACAAACTTTGTTGGTCTGTCGTGGACATGCTTTTGAACTCATTGAGCCAAACTCAATTTTCCTCAAAAACCAGTAAGTTGTGCATGTACGACGGACAAAGTTTTTAGTGCAGCCAAATGAACGTGTTTTTGAGCTCATGAGTCGAACTCAATCTTCCAAGAAACCAGTAAGTTTTGCATGTACGGCGGACAAACTTCTTTGGTCAGTCGTGAATGGCTTTTTGAGGTTTGATTTCGCATGTACGACGGACCGATTTTGTTTGTCCGTCGTGAACGTGTTTTCGCCAGAATGATTTCTTCTTGGAACCGAAACTTTCACTTGTACAACGGACCGATTTTGTCTGTCCGTTGTGAATGTTTTTTTTGAGTGATTTTTCATGTGTACGCCGGACCATATTTCCTTGTCCGTCGTGAATGCGTTTTTGCTGAATTAGGGTTTTGAGCAGAATTGAAATAATTTGATTTTGAGATTATGAAATTTGTGATAATTTCATGATACTTGTTTTGAAGTGGACTTTATGCAATGCTCATGTGAGTAGTTGCATGGATTGACATTGAGTCAAGTCGTGGACTTGTGCTCGGATTCGTTTTGTGTTTTGTTCATGTGCAGGTATTGCTCGAAGACGAATGTGGTCGATGACGGGACCGGAACTAGGTTCATGGAGGAACTGAGGTTCGGGACTAGGTTCAGGAGGAACTGAGGTCTTGGTGGTCAAGGATGTCATGCGGGACGTTCGGGCTAAGAGAATGGTGCACATGAAGAATGGTTAGTCACGTGAGAATGGCAGGAGGTCATTCGCGTGCAAAGTGTTAGTCACGTGAGTATGGCAGGTGGCCATACGCGTGCAAAGTGTTAGTCACGTGAGTATGGTAGGGTTGCCATACGCGTGCAAGAGTTGTACTCGGCCAGGTTGGGCCAAGTAGAGTTGAGTTGGATCACAGTTCCTTCTAGGGAATAGGAATCGTATTGAGAACTCCTTGTGGGTTGGTGCTTTAAATAGGTGGGGTCTCTGTTGAAAGGCACCAAGAAGAGCTGAGCGCATCAAGCTTTGAGCTTGGTTTAGGGTTTGTACTCTTTTGATGAGAGTATTTTAGACAAGAAATAAAGATCAATTCTTCCAAGATTTTTGCGTGCTCTGATAACCACGTCGCTCTGATGTTTTCTGTTTTGGTTCTTGTTTGCATGCTTGTTCTAGTTCTAGATTGGTTTTTGTTCTTTAAGTTTTATCTTGATTTGATCCATCAAAAACCTCTCTAGGGTATTGATCTAGTGTTTCTCAAAGTCTAGTTGATCAATCTTTTGTCGTTCTTGTTTAATCTTGAAGTTTTGATTCGATTGATTCTCGTCAAGTTCTGGATCAGCAAGCTTGCGAAGCTCATAACTTTTGATCCGTAAGTCCGATCGAGCTGATTCTTTTTGGGTTAGATTCATATTGGAATCTAGTTTCTTGTGTCCAAATTTCAGATCAATCTAACTGTTGGATCTACAGGAATTCTCATTTTACCGAACCTCTATCATTCTGTTTTTGTCGAAAACGAGGCAATTATTTGGTTCTGTTTTGGGGTGAACTTTTAATAAATCAAGAATTTGGTTTTAGCTTCCGCACAATCATTCACCCCCCTCTGATTGCTATATTCGTATACTTCGATCCTACAAGTGGTATCAGAGCCAGGTTTCTCTAATCTATCTTAACCGGTGATTAGATCAATGGATCGTTATTCGACAAAACCATGTGTGTTCGATGGTGTTGATTTTCAGTTTTGGAAGGCCAAGATGGAGGCATTCATCCAAGCACAGGGCTTCACAATTTGGGAGAAGGTCTACAAGCCATATGAAGTCACATAAACGACAACGTCAACGACACCAATCGCACACATGTTGAAGCAAATAGCAAGGCGCGCAACTTGATCATCCAAGGCTTGGGGCCTTGGCGACTTTGATCGAGTGGTTCATCTTCGATCCGCATATGAGGTATGGAAATCTCTTTGTGATTACCATGAGGGTTCTAACACTTGTCAAAGAGGTTCGCCAAGATATTTACAAAAAAAAGAATACATGCGTTTTGAGATGAAACCTAGTGAATCAGTAGATAACTTCTTTGCATGTTTCAATAAAATTCTTAGCAATCTACGTCTTTGTTGGAGTTAGCTACACCGATGCTGAAAATGCTCGACAATTGCTTAGTGCTTTGGACATGTCGGTGTGGGAGATGAAAGTAACATCTATACAAGAATCTACTACCATGAGCACACTCACATTAGATGTTCTTTACTCTAAGTTGAAAACTCATGAGTTGGATGTTCTTGCCAGAAGGGTAACATTAAATCAATTGCTTTGATCTCTAACCCTAACATGTCAAATACAAATTCTTCTTCCAGCTTTGCCTTGTCTTCCATGTCTTCTTTAACAGATGAGCAACTTGAAGAGTTTCCTGAAGAAGATCTGGCACTACTCTCTTCTCGCTTTAACAAAGCTTTGCGGAATGTGAGAATGAGAAAGAGAGGTGGTCCTCCAAGATGCTATGAGTGTGGTGACCTCAACCATATTCGCACAAATTGTCCTAAGCTTGCGGGAAAAACATCAAAGGAGGAGAAGGACAACGACGGAAGGAATGAGAAGAAAAGGTTCTCGTCAAATGATAGGAAGAAGAAGAGCTTCATCAACCGCAAGGTGGTTCACGAGTTCTTTCCGCTCTTGAACAAGTCAATTTGAGCGATGTGGACTCGGAGAGCAGCGAAGATGATGCAACTCCAAGCAAGCATGATTTGATAGGATTATGTCTCATGGCAAGCAGCAAGGATAGCTTCACCGAGGGGCGACCACGGCGGTGACTTCAATGAGGTAGATCCCTCTTATGATGAATTAGCTATTCTTTGTTGCTCGTCTTGGAAAATTGCTTGACAAAGCGTGATAAGAAAATTAAGAAACATGATTTCATTATTGAATCATTGAATGCTGAAATTGCTAGACTTAAGACTTTGATTCCTAGTGATGATACTTGCAAATCATGTGACTTAATTTACAATGAGCTCACCTTGCTTAGGAAAGAACATGCTCTTTTGTTGCATCTAAATGAGAAAAATGAGAAACATGTTGTACATGCTAGCTATTCCACGATGATTTGCATAGTTCAACTTCTTGTTCTAAATGCTCAACTCTTGAATTAAAATTGAAAGATGCAAATGCTAGGGTTTCTCAATTAACTGATAATTTGCTTTCACATGAAATTCTCTCATGCTCAACTTGTCGCAAGCAAAAGGAAAAGTAGATGTTCCTGCAATAATTGTTTAACTCTTGCTAAGAAAGTTGATTACTTGCAAAATTCTTTGGAACGTTTCACTAATGGCAAGAAGAAGTTGAACATGATTTTGGATCAATCTAAGGTTAGCACAAACAAGAGAGGTTTAGGTTTTGATCCTTATGCCGCATATGAAACTAAACCTCGCGATCATTGTTGAGGCTCCTTGCAAAATTGAGTTATCTAATGAGCCTAAGAAAATTGCTTTTCAATCTGCTGGTTTTTATCTTCTACTATGATGAATGCAAAATGTGCTTTTATGTTAAAGCTAAACATCATGTCAAGTACACTTGCACTCATTGTGGTAGAGATGGACACTTAGTAGATTTTTGCTTTAGACTAGCCAAACAAAGAAAAGAAGGAAAGAACTAAGGCTAGGTCAAATTTCAGCAAAGCACATTTTTATGCGCCTAGAGTGATGAAAACACCTTCTGTTCTTACAAACATGGGAAAAGGCAAATCTGATTTTGTGCATAAAAATTATCGTGTTGTACCCTCTTGTTGTGCGTCGTGTGTCTCGATCTTTGGATTCCCAAAAATCTCATTCCTAACCCCGATCGAGGCCTCGACATGTTTTGCTATGTAGGCTTCTCGCGCAAGGAAGGAGAACATATGGCTAGTGGATTCGGATGCTCACGCCACATGTCCAGGTGATAAGAATTGGTTCTCCTCCTCACTCGTGCATCTCGTCTTTGAAAGTGTTACTTTTGGAGATGCTTCTTCCTCTTCTGTTGTGGCAAAAGGTACAATAAAGGTAAGTGACAAGTTTATGTTCAAAGATGTGGCTCTTGTTGAAAACTTGAAATATAACTTGCTTTCTGTCTCACAAATGCTTGATGAAGATCTTGAGATAAGCTTTAAGAAAAATGAATGCAAAGTGCTAGATGCTTCAGGTGATCTTGTGTTCAAAATTTCTTGTTTTGGAAGAGTCTTTAAAGCTGATTTTGATGCATCACCTTCTTCTAAGCATAGGTGTCTAATTGCCAATGTTTCTAAAGATTTATTCTTTTGGCATCGTAGACTTGGTCATGTTGGTTTTGATCATCTTACTCGTGTAAGTGGTTTAGATCTTATACGTGGCCTGCCTAAGCTTAAGGGTGATAGCAATCTAGTATGTTCTTCTTGTAGACATGGTAAGATGATTGCAGGTTCACATCCACCTCTTACCATGATGATGACAAAGCGCTCGGGACAGCTTCTACATCTTGATACAGCTTGGACCATCTCGAGTTCAATCCTTTGGAGGCAAACGGTATGTGCTTGTGATTGTTGATGATTTTTCTAGATACTCTTGGGTGTATTTTATGGCATCTAAGGATGAGGCTTTTAGTCATTTTAGAAGTCTTGTTCTTAGGCTTTCTGTTGACCATCCAGGAGCTCTTAAAGCTATTAGAAGTGATAATGGAACTGAATTCAAAAATGCTTCCTTTGATCTCTTTTGTACTGAAAAAGGAATTGATCATCAATTTTCATCTCCTAGAGTGCCTCAACAAAATGGTGTAGTTGAAAGGAAAAATAGAACGTTAGTTGAGATGGCTAGAACCATGTTAGATGAACATCTCTCTCCTAGAAATTTTTGGGCTGAAGCTATTTCAACTGCTTGTTATGTTTCAAACCGTGTGTTTTTGAGATCAAAATTGGGTAAGACTCCATATGAGCTTCGGTTTGGACATAGACCTTCTGTTTCTCACTTTCGAGTTTTTGGATGCAAATGTTTTGTCTTGAAATCTGGAAATCTTGATAAATTTGAAGCTAGATCAACTGATGGCATTTTTCTTGGATATCCTGCTCATACTCGTGGCTATCGTGTGCTTGTTTTGGAGACTAACAAAATTGTGGAAACTTGTGAAGTTACTTTTGATGAGGCTAGTCCAGGCACTAGTCCAAGTGATGCAGTGCAGCGCATACATTCGAGGGAGAAAATCTTTGAAGATGATGATGATGTTGAAGATGAGGTCTTGACTCTTCCTAATGCACAACAAGATGTAGCACCTTTGGCACCTACTACTACATCACCTACAGCTAACCATCCTCAAGCTACAACATCATCTGTACATGCTGAAAATGAAGAAGGAGAAGGAGAAGTCTCAAAAGCCAATGCTCCCTTGTACATTCAAAAAATGCATCCATCTGAACAAATGATTGGAGACCTAAATGAGAGAGTCACTTTCCGATCCAGGTTTATTCATTCGACACTCATGCTCATTCTGCTTTAGTTGCTTCTTTTGAACCCAAAGATATATCTCATGCATTATCTGACGAATCTTGGATCAATGCCATGCATGAAGAATTAGAGAATTTTGAACAAAATAAAGTTTGGAAACTTGTCTCACCACCTCCAGATTTTAATGTTATTGGAACTAGATGGGTTTTCAAAAATAAACAAAGTGAGGATGGTGTTGTTGTTAGAAACAAGGCTAGATTGGTTGCTCAAGGTTACACTCAAATTGAAGGCTTAGATTTTGATGAAACCTTTGCTCCTGTTGCTAGAATTGAAGCCATTAGAATCCTTTTAGCTTTTGCTGCATCCAAAGGTTTCAAATTGTATCAAATGGATGTGAAAAGTGCTTTTCTTAATGGCTACATAAATGAGGAGGTTTATGTCAAGCAACCACCTGGTTTTGAAAATCCAAAGTTTCCAAATCATGTGTTCAAACTATCAAAAGCTTTGTATGGTTTGAAACAAGCCCCTAGAGCATGGTATGATAGGCTAAAAACCTTTTTACTTGAAAAAGGCTTTTTAATGGGAAAGGTTGACAAAACTCAATTTTTACTCAAGCAAGGCAATGATCAACTATTCGTTCAGATTTATGTTGATGATATTATATTTGGTGGTTCATCTCATGTTTTAGTGTCTGAGTTTTCAGAAACAATGAGAAAGGAGTTTGAGATGAGTATGATGGGTGAGTTGACATACTTTTTGGGATTTCAAATCAAGCAAACGAAGGATGGTACTTTTGTACATCAAAGCAAATACACGAAAGACTTGCTACATCGCTTTGGAATGGAAAACAGCAAGCCGATCATGACACCCATGGAGAGCACTTGCGCACTTGACCCTGATGAAGATGGTAAGCAGGTTGATCAAAAGGAATATAGAAGCATGATAGGTTCACTTTTGTACCTCACTGCATCAAGGCCGGATATACAATTTGCTGTATGCTTGTGTGCTCGTTTTCAAGCTTCCCCACGTGCTTCACATCGACAAAAGTCAAAAGGATTTTCAGGTATCTTCATGGAACTCAAGATTTTGGCATTTGGCTTTCTGCTTCCTCATGCATTAGTTTGAGATCTTTTTCTGATGCTGATTTTGGAGGATGTAGAATTGATAGGAAAAGCACTTCTGGTTCATGTCACTTTTTGGGAAATTCTCTCATTGCATGGTCATCTAGAAAGCAATCTTCTGTTGCACAATCAACTGCTGAATCTGAATATGTGGTCTTTGCTAGTTGTTGTTCTCAAATTCTTTGGATAGTAGCTACACTTAAAGATTATGGGGTTATTTTGGATAGTGTTCCTCTTCTGTGTGATAACACTAGTGCAATTTGCATTGCTAAGAACCCTGTGCAACATTCAAGAACAAAACATATTGACATCAGATTTCACTTTCTTAGAGATCATGTTGAAAAAGGCAACATTGTGCTTCATCATGTGGATACTGAACATCAATTGGCAGACATTTTTACAAAACCTTTGTCTTCTTCTCGTTTTGCCTTTATTCGGGGAGAACTTGGAATTGTTCATCCAATGGATTGTTTTGAGGGGGAGTTTCTTTGCCAAGTTCTTTCACTTAATGAGCTCACTTTATCATATTTCTTTATATACTATGTAATTGAGCCAATATATGATAATCTAAATTGTCTCACTTGAACTAAAAATGACATTGCGGAATTCCCTGGACTGATTGCCTATAGCTAAATACTCTGTGATATCTTACTCTTCTAGGCTTGATATTGAATCTTCTTGACAAATTTGGGCTATGAAGCAAGTGTGTTTTAGCTTTACTCTTTCATAAGACCTTTTAATCACTTTTGCATGTTTATAATCAAAGAAAAGTGAAAAGAAAAGGGAATCAATAAAAAAAGGGTTGTTAAAAGCAAAAGCCTCAAGTTATGAGCTTCAGGAATGCTTTCCCTAAAAAATATATAAGATGTATGCTTCAAGCATGCCATTCCCTCAAAGATAAGATGTATGCTTCAAGCATGCCACTCCTAGAAAATAAAAGAAGTATGCTTCAAGCATGCCACATGCGATTTATTGTTTAAAGATTAAATTGGTCTACTAGATTGGAGTTGAAACTACTTGCTCGCCCTAAGTTGTTAGTTGCTTCAATTTTTTAAAGCCTTGCTTTTTCTGCTAAGATCTTGCTTAGTACTTGGCTATAGTTGACTAAATTGAGGTTGAGATGCATGTCATTCCCTAACTTGTTAAAATCACTTCAAGATCATGTATTTTGCATATTATGTGATATATAAGGTTATATGGTCGAATGAGCTCATCTTTTCCTATCTTGGCACTTCCTTGTTTCTCTTTGTGAAATCATTGTTTCAAGAAAAATTTTGAATCTGTTCTCTCTCTTGTACTCTTGATGAAATCATTGTCAAAGGGGGAGAAATTTGGGAATCATTGAAAAGTTTAAGAAAAAGGGGGAGAAGAAAAAGGGGGAGTTGTTTTTGGAAATTTGAGTATTTTGGGAGAAGTTTGGAGAATTTTGAAATTTTTGGGCACATTGCACATTCACACACATTTTACTTCTCAGGGGGAGATTTTGTTTTGCATTTTGGTCAAAGGGGGAATTCTATGTTTTCTCTTTTTGGTCCTTGATTCTTTGGATTTCAAAATCTTTTGTAAAGTGAATGCCAAATGTTCAATTCTAAGTGGTGTTGCCAATGTTTTCATCAAGGGGGAGATTGTGAAATCATACGCTGAAAAATTGGCTTTGAACTGAAAAATTAACTTAGAATTGAATTTGCAAATATGTTTGTTCATGTGTTTTGTCAATTTGACAAGAAGCAGTAAGTTTCGCTTTTGCGCCGGACCAAGATCTCAAGAAACAGTAAGTTTCCCATCTACGACGGACAAACTTTGTTGGTCTGTCGTGGACCTGCTTTTGAACTCATTGAGCCAAACTCAATTTTCCTCAAAAACCAGTAAGTTGTGCATGTACGACGGACAAAGTTTTAGTGCATAAATGAACGTGTTTTTGAGCTCATGAGTCGAACTCAATCTTCCAAGAAACCAGTAAGTTTTGCATGTACGGCGGACAAACTTCTTTGGTCGATCGTGAATGGCTTTTTGAGGTTTGATTTCGCATGTCACGACGGACCGATTTTGTTTGTCCGTCGTGAGCGTGTTTCGCTGAATGATTTCTTCTTGGAACCGAAACTTTCACTTGTACAACGGACCGATTTTGTCTGTCCGTTGTGAATGTTTTTTGAGTGATTTTTCATGTGTCTGCGGACCATATTTCCTTGTCCCGTCGTGAATGCGTTTTTGCTGAATTAGGGTTTTGAGCAGAATTGAAATAATTTGATTTTGAGATTATGAAATTTGTGATAATTTCATGATACTTGTTTTGAAGTGGACTTTATGCAATGCTCATGTGAGTAGTTGCATGGATTGACATTGAGTCAAGTCGTGGACTTGTGCTTTCCGGATTCGCTTTTGTGTTTTGTTCATGTGCAGGTATTGCTCGAAGACGAATGTGGTCGATGACGGGACCGGAACTAAGTTCATGGAGGAACTGAGGTTCGGGACTAGGTTCAGGAGGAACTGAGGTCTTGGTGGTCAAGGATGTCATGCGGGACGTTCGGGCTAAGAGAATGGTGCACATGAAGAATGGTTAGTCACGTGAGAATGGCGGGAGGTCATTCGCGTGCAAAGTGTTAGTCACGTGAGTATGGCAGGTGGCCATACGGCGTGCAAAGTGTTAGTCACGTGAGTATGGTAGGGTTGCCATACAGCGTGCAAGAGTTGTACTTTCGGCCAGGTTGGGCCAAGTAGAGTTGAGTTGGATACAGTTCCTTCTAGGGAATAGGAATCGTATTCGAACTCCTTGTGGGTTGGTGCTTTAAATAGGTGGGGTCTCTGTTGAAAGGCACCAAGAAGAGCTGAGCGCATCAAGCTTTGAGCTTGGTTTAGGGTTTGTACTCTTTTGATGAGAGTATTTTAGACAAGAAATAAAGATCAATTCTTCCAAGATTTTTGCGTGCTCTGATAACCACGTCGCTCTGGTGTTTCTGTTTTGGTTCTTGTTTGCATGCTTGTTCTAGTTCTAGATTGGTTTTTGTTCTTTAAGTTTTATCTTGATTTGATCCATCAAAAACCTCTCTAGGGTATTGATCTAGTGTTTCTCAAAGTCTAGTTGATCAATCTTTTGTCGTTCTTGTTTAATCTTGAAGTTTTGATTAGATTGATTCTCGTCAAGTTCTGGATCAGCAAGCTTGCGAAGCTCATAACTTTTGATCCGTAAGTCCGATCGAGCTGATTCTTTTTGGGTTCGATTCATATTGGAATCTAGTTTCTTGTGTCCACATTTCAGATCAATCTAACGGTTGGATCTCCAGGAATTCTCATTTTACCGAACCTCTATCATTCTGTTTTTGTC
Organism: Rhipidocladum racemiflorum; assembly: GCA_036346355.1. NCBI lineage: Eukaryota > Viridiplantae > Streptophyta > Magnoliopsida > Poales > Poaceae > Rhipidocladum > Rhipidocladum racemiflorum. Next base: position 38,054,761 of record CM070577.1, on the reverse strand, counting down.
GAAAACGAGGCAATTATTTGGTTCTGTTTTGGGGTGAACTTTTAATAAATCAAGAATTTGGTTTTAGCTTCCGCACAATCATTCACCCCCCCTCTGATTGCTATATTCGTATACTTCGATCCTACAATTCGGTAAAACAACCATAACTTTTAAACGGCTAGACGGAATTTAAAGTTCTTGGTGTTCAATTAAAGGTAATTTAATTACTACAACTTTCTCAACACCTGCTGACCAGAAAACGCATCTAAGATTCCCAAAACTGAAGCCCTAAGTCGGGGTTCAAATCTGCCCGATGACAACATGGGACAGAATTGCAATCACCCTAAATCCTTCTAATCACAGCACCTAAACACCAAATTTAACCCTAATCTCCCCATCTAACCAGCACCAAAACTCTACAAACAAGATCCCCAAGGCGTACCTCTTCTTGGTGAATCACCCGGTCGACGAACGTGTCCTCCTCGCGGCCCGATCTCTCCTCCAATCATCGGGAACGCCGAAATTGCCGGGAATGCCGGATCTTCGTGGACGGAGAGCTCCTGAACAGCGATATGGAGGTCTACGAGGGGAGGAGCTAGGGCCGGCTAGAGGTGGGAAGGGGTGGGAGGGGAGGCGCCATGGGGGGCGCAAGGCATGGAGGAGAGGAGGAGGGAGCGACGGCTAGAGGGGGGAACCCTAGGAGGGGCACATGGCATGGGGGGCGCAAGGGAGGTGGGTTTTGCTGCCCACCTCCTCCCCCACATGGGCAGGGAACCCCCACCTATGGCCCAATTAGGTTCCCCAAGGCCCAAACTCCCCCGGAAAGGTGACGAGTACACGTACCATGGGTATCCCCAGCAGCCTGGGACAGTGAACGGGCTGCCTTTGAGGCCCAATTTCGACCGAGGGCCCATGGGCCACGAAGGGATCTTGTCCCCGGCCAAGCACAAATACAGATGGGCTCCAACCCCCCGAGGGTCGGGATGCCCAGCTCGCTCCGACCCACTGGGTCGGAGCATGCCGCGGCTCCATCGAAGCATTTGGACACCTGCCCTACCGGCGTGACGTCCCAAGACGTCCGCACCAGGGGTAGCTGGCCCCTTCCCAAGCTGTCCGTAACCAGGCCTCCTCCACGAGCCTGGACGCAGTTGCCGACATCCTCGGCAACCTTCGCCTCGAGGCTTCCGCGCGGGCCTTGACAACGGAGCTACTCCACGGTGGCATCGCCTCTGGCGGCGCCATGTGTGTGCAACAGCGGGCGGCGGAACCTGTGAGGCCTTGGTGCATAAGCTAGGCTGCGTCAAGTCCAGGACCACCAAGGAGCTCCTCGACATCGCCTCCGGCGAGGAGGCTGTGGGGGCCATCTTTGACAAGAAGAAGGACAATCGAGTGCCCGGCATCGAAGCCGGCGCCACCTCCGACCGCTCCGACAAACGAAAGCGGAAGGGGAAGCAAGGCCGCGAAGGCCGCATGGTCGCCGCCGCCGATCGCCCTGCCAAGCAGCAGGCCCGTCAGGCGCCTGACCACTTCAAAAAGTTGATGGATAGTCCATGCCCGAACCACACCTATCCCGTCAAGCACAAGTACCCGAACTGCGAAGTCCTGAAGCGCTTCCTCCCCGGAAACCCCATGATGTCGCGGGGCAAGGGGAAGAAGCGTGACCTGGCACCAGATGTCGGGGCCAAAGGGGAGGAAGCGGACGACGAGTTCCCACAACTCGACAGCTGCCTCATGATCTTCAGCAGCCGCGTGCTACGCCGACAAGCGTCGGCTGAAGCTCGCCTATCGCGAAGTCCACACGGTAACTCCTGCCATTCCCAGCTACCTACGGTGGTCGGAGTTCCCGATCGCCTTCGATCGGACCAACCACCCCGACCACGTCCCGCATCCGGGGCGCTACCCGCTCGTCGTCGATCCTATCGTGGGGATGAAGCGCCTGACCAAGGTGCTCATGGACGACGGCAGCGGCCTCAACATCATATATGTTGAGACCCTCGACGCCCTAGGGGTGCCCCGCTCTAGTCTCCGATCGAGCAAGGCGCCTTTCCACGGCGTCGTCCCTGGCCAACAGGCCCATCCGTTCGGGCAGGTCGACCTGCCCGTCACTTTCGGGAGCCCGGACAATTTTCGCACCAAAAACCTCACCATTGAGGTTGTGGACTTCCCCAGCTCCTACCACGCTATCTTGGGGAGGCCGTGCTACGCCAAGTTCATGGCGATCCGCAACTACACCTACCTCAAGCTGAAGATGCCGGGACCACAAGGGGTCATCACCGTGGCCTCGTCTTTTCAGCTCGCCTACAACTGCGAGCAGAGCAGTTGCGAGTTGGCATCGGCGGTCATCGCGTCCGCTGAGCTCGCCGACCTCCAGGGAAAGGTCCTTGGATCCACCCCCGACTCCAGCAAGTCAGGGCCAAGCTCCTTCAAGTTCGTGGAGGACACGAAGGAGGTTGCGGTTGATCCCGAGGATCCCGCCAAGACGGTGCGGGTCGGAGCCACGCTCCCCGCCAAATAGGAAAGCGTGCTCGTCGACTTTCTTTGAGCAAACCAAGATGTCTTCGCGTGGAGACCCTCGGACATGCCAGGAATCCCAAGGGAAGTCACCGAGCACTCCTTGAACATCCGACCGGGCTCCAGACCGGTCGCCCAACACCTGCGCCATTTCGACGAAGAAAAGCGCAAGGCCATTGGAGAAGAGATCGCCAAACTCTTGGCCGCCGGATTTGTAAGGGAGGTGCACCACCCCGAGTGGCTCACCAACCCCATCCTTTTAAAGAAGAAAACTGAGCAATGGAGAATGTGCGTTGACTACACCAGCCTCAATAAGGCCTGTCCGAAGGACCCGTTCCCGTTGCCTTGTATTGACCAGGTTGTCGACTCCACCGCCGGGTTCGAGTCCCTCTCTTTTCTGGATGCCTACTCAGGCTACCACCAGATCACGATGAAGGAGTCCGACCAGCTCGTGACCTCCTTCATCACCCTGTATGGCTCGTATTGTTACGTAACGATGCCGTTCGGTCTAAAAATGCGGGTGCTACATACCAACGGTGTATGCAGACATGTTTTTCCAACCAAATAGGCCGTAACATCGAAGCATGCATTGACGACATTGTTGTCAAGACTAGGAAGGCTGACGACCTCATCATCGACCTAGAAGAGACTTTCGCGAACCTTCGACGGTTCCGCATAAAGCTTAACCCCAAAAAATGTGTTTTCGGAGTCAAGAAAGGGAAGCTGCTCGGCTTCATCATCTCCGAGCGCGGCATAGAAGCCAATCGGGAGAAGATCTCTGCTATCATGAAGATGGGGCCGATCAACAACCTGAAGGGAGTCCAGAGGCTGACAGGGTGTCTTGAGGTTCTAAGCCGCTTCGTGTCTCGGCTCGGTGTAACACCCCAAAATTTTGTTTTCTTAAATCTATGTGTGATTTGGCACTTTGGTGAATTTTTGGAATTTTCTGGGATTTATTTGGAATTTATTTGAATTTATTCCATTTTAAAATAATTAAAGAATTTAATTTTGCAAATAAAGTTTTGTTGGAAATATTTTATTTGAGTCCCAAATACCCTAAAATATTTTCCAGAATTTTTCTGGAATTTTTCTGAGTATTTTGCTATTTTTAATGAATTAAATGAATTACTGGAAATTATTTTAAATATTAAATCGCTGGAAAATCAATCGAATTAAATCTTGTTCATCCGGCCGAAGTGAACCCGAGTCGGACTCGAGTCGACCGAGCGGTGACTCGACCGAACCAACTCCAACTCGGATCGGTCCGAGCCGTTGGATCAAGATCCAACGGTCGGGATCAATCGCGCTAGTCACGGCCGCGCCCGAGCCCATCTCGGCCGTCGATCGCGCCACGTGGACGGCCCTCGTGCGTCCACGTCATCTCACCGTGTTCGGAACGGACTTCGCCGCCCGTGTCGGCTCGCCGCGAAGCCGAGCGAATCTCGGCGTCGCGTCGGTATTTAAGCGTGGATCGTTGCTCGAGGATCGCTGACCGTCGCATCGTCTTCCCCAACTCCGAGCCTTATCGCGCCCGTCACCTCGCAATTGCTCGCCGAGTCCCTCTCTCCCCGCGCGGTTGTTGCTTCATTCCGCCGCCGTTCGCCGTCTTCCGCGCGTGGTGAGCCGATTCAGAGACCCCCCAAGCCAAAGGCGCACTGCGGTACCTCTCACTCCGCCGGAGAGACCCGGCGTCGTCGGGCTCGTCGTCGTTTCGTCTCCGGTGGCCTGCTCCGCCGCGTCGCCATCGTCATCCGCGATGGCCAGCGAGCCGTTGGATCTCCATCGCACGGTCCAAGATCACGCCACGTCACCCGACGGTGAGATCCCGTCCAAAAATCTCGAGATCAATCTCGACCATTGGATCTAGATCCAACGGTCGAGATCAAACGCGTTAACCCAAACGCGTGAGACTCGAGATCTAATGGCGGCGTTGAATTTCAAATCAACGGCCGAGATTGCGCCACATGTCCGGAAGGCCGACCGCGCGGCGCCGTCCCACGCAGCGTGCGTGTGACGCCGACACGCGAGGCCCGCATGTCGGCCGCGACAAAGCGCACCATGACGTCATCTTGCCGACGTCATGGCGGGCTCAATATGTCGGCCGTGTCCCAGCCAAGCGCCGACGCCAGAATGACGCGTCAGCCGGGTCCCACCGGCCATTGGTGGTGAGCCCTCACGACGTCGGCGATGGCGTCACCCGAGACCCACCGTCGATGACACGAGGAGCCGTGGGACCGAGTCCACGGTAGACCCGAGCCGGCGTGGACCAAGTCCATGGGCGGTGGCGTCGATTGACCAATCAGAGGCTGCCATGTGTCCAGGCTGACGCAATAATTAATTTCCGAAAAAGAAAATGATTTATTAATTCGAAATAATGATTTCAAATTTTGTTTCAAACTTCAAACGCTTATAACTTTTGCGTTTCAACTCCGATTTGAGTGATTCAAATTTCTAAATTTGTATAAAATTGAGACCTACCTAAATATGAATTTTATTTAATTTTTGGACTAAAGTTTTCTCTGTAAATTTATTTAATTGATTATTTAAACTTTAAATAATCATAACTTTTGCATTTTAACTCCAAATTTGACGATTCCAGTTTCTAAAAATTCATAAAATTATGTTCTCTCTGTTTATGGATTTTATTTGGATGATTGGATACTTTTTGCCTATTGTTTATTCGTGTATTTGCTATTTGCACGCTTTACGAGTAGACGTTGAAGTGCCGGAAGGATTTGAAGGAGAAGTATTGACTCAGGATCCAACTCAAGACCAAGGACAAGTACTTTTTGAAGGCAAGTTGTGCTTTGACCATGTTGATCCTATTTTGAAACCTATTTTGATTTAACCTATTGCATGCTAGTTCAATTAGAAAATACTTTATTTAAATTTGGGGAATTAGATAAATACCAATTTGCTGTATGACACCTTGATTACTTAAATATGTGCCATGACCTCCTTGTCACCCTAGTTGTGGTTTACTAGTTGGACATTATTAAATTGCCAACATGGGTTTTAGACCGTTGTAGTATATTGCTTAGACCTGCTACATGCTCATGACATGATTTTGGACAATCAAATGTTAATATTGACTTAATGATATATTGAACCTGTTTTGGAAAGGTATCATGTGATGTTGATGGCACGTGGTGCATGGTAATCAACTGGGGTTTGATAAATAGTTTTAGACCGGGGCATGTGGCAAGAATAATCAGGTGGGCCAGTTGTGGCATTGGGGATGTTGATTTGGTTCTTCGGGTAGTCTTGCCCTGGTCACCCTAAGGACTTAACCTTGCAAGCCTTTGAACTGGGTCTAACGTGCAACCACATGTCTCAGAATGGGACGGACCTAGTTGACTAAGTTGCTAATAACGTGCACTGTGGGACCTCGAGGAGGTCAACTACACCCTTTGTGTAAGTTGTGCGGGAGGCGTCTGGGGTGAGGCCAGTACCCATCTAACGGTTGATTGGCCTAAACTTCGCCTTAGCTAAGGGAAGGGTTAGTGTGCAATAACCAGGAGGACCACTTGTATTGTTAGAAGTTTCCGAAAGACTTTGTTACGAACTTCGCCTTTGTGGTGTTTGACTGTATCTTGTGGGTAAAGTGCATAACCTCTGCAGAGTGTAGAATCTATTCGAATAGCCGTGTCCGCGGTATTGGACATCGCTCGGGAATTACAGTCAAGGGTTAGATTTTCTCAAAAATAACTTGGATTTGAAAGGTTGGGTTGGATTAATAATGATGTTGATGGAAATGTGGATTAGGATGGGAAAGATGTTTATTAAACTCCTTGAAAAGTTACCTATGCTATACTTGTTTCTCTTTGCTTTGAATCTACTTATGTTACTTGTCAAATGTTGTTTCTTTGCAAATATACCTTGAGCTATTCCTTTGTACCAAGCCATGCATATAGTATATTAGCACGCATTACTGCATGACTTGCTGAGTACCAAGTACTCACCCTTGCCACAATACAACACCAGTTGAAGAGGAGACTACACGGCTTTGGAGGAGGAGCTCCAAGAGGATCCGTCTACTTAGGGAGCGACCCGATCGGTTACTGTGGTATCTTTGGATGGCGCCACGAGTTTATTTGATTTTCCGCTGCTACTATTTCTCTCTTAATAAGTTTCGCCCTACGAGGCATACATTTGTAACTTGACCATAAGGTCGAGTAACCAGTTTGACTATTTAAATAAAGTACTTTATTAGTATCGAGTGGTATGATTGTGATATTTACCGATGTTAAGATTGTGTGCACTAGCGCGTTCCTGGACTAGTGCTGAATACACAGAGGGTCCGGATTTGCAAATTCGGGGTCCCGACACTCGGCGAGCGCGGAATGCCGCTCTACAAGCTGCTGAAGAAATCCGACCACTTCAACTGGACGCAAGAAGCACAGGAAGCCCTCAGCCGACTGAAGGTGTTCCTGACTTCACCCCCGGTACTGGTCGCCCCGATACCGGAAGAACCTCTACTCCTCTATATCGCCGCCACGACCCAGGTCGTCAGTGCGACACTCGTTGTAGAGCGAGCAGAGGAAGACCGCGTATTCAAGGTATAGAGGCCGGCCTACTTCGTCAGCGAAGTACTTTCCGAGACAAAGACCCGATATCCACAGATACAAAAGCTGCTGTACGCGGTGCTCATCATGAAGAGGAAGCTGGTCCACTACTTCGACCGGCACCCAGTTTCCGTGGTGACTTCGTCACCACTCGGCGAGATCGTCCACAACCGCGACGCCACGGGGAGGATAGCTTGAGCTTGAGCTCAATGGCCTCGATATTTCATACATCCCCAGGACGGCGATCAAGTCGCAGGTTCTAGCCGACTTCGTCGCCGAGTGGACCGAAGCCCAAGCTCCGTCAATGATCGAAGACCCCAAGTACTGGACAATGTACTTCAATGGATCCTACACCAAGAACAGAGCAGGGGCTGGAGATGTCATCATCTCCCCGCTCGGCAACAAGCTTCAGTACGCAATCCAACTACTCTTCGATGCGACCAACAACGTCGCCGAATACGAGGCCCTCATCAACGGTCTCCAGATCGCTGCTGACCTCGGTGCTCGGTGACTCTACGTGCATGGCGACTCCAAGCTTGTTGTTGACCAAGTAATGAAGGCCATGGAGCCTCGCGACGCCCTCATGGTAGCCTATTGCTTGGAGGTACGCAAGCTCGAGGAAAGATTCAAGGGTTTCGAGCTTCACCACAGCTACAGATGCTACAACGGTGAGGCCGAATCCCTTGCCAATCTCGCCTCCAGCAAAGGCCCGGTTCCTCCCGGGATCTTCGTCTCCGATCTGCACAAGCCATCCATCGGTTGGACTCGACAATTGAGATCACATCCGACCCCCTAAAAGCGATCGCCCCGACCACTGATCGGTCAGAGGCGGACCCGCCTGGGCCGACCGAAATGTGCTCACAACCGATTTCGACTGGAGGCAGCCCTTCATTGACCGACTGACCAACGGATCACTCCCCACCGACCCGGCCGAGGCCCAACGCCTCGCTCGGTGGGCCAAATCCTTCGTCCTAGTCGAGAAGGACTTGTACAAGAGGAGCCCTTCTGGGATCCTCCAAAGGTGCATCCCAGCCGACCAAGGGAGGCAACTGCTGCTTGACATCCACGGCGGGATCTGCAGACACCATTCCCCGCCCCGGTCCTTAGTAGGCAAAGCCTTCCGATAAGGTTTCTACTGGCCGACCGCTGTAGCCGATGCCGTGGACATCGTCTGCACCTGCGAAGGATGTCAGTTCTTCGCCCGGCAGACTCATCTTCCAGCGCAAGCCTTACAGACGATCCCTATCACGTGGCCATTCGCGGTCTGGGGACTCAATCTGGTTGGGCCCTTCAGAAAGGCGCCCGGGGGCTTCACGCATCTGCTCGTCGCGGTGGATAAGTTCACCAAGTGGATAGAGGCCAAGCCGCTCGCGACCATCACTTTAGCCCAGGCGGCGAACTTCTTCCGCGACATCGTCTACCAGTTCGGAGTCCCGGACTCCATCATCACCGACAACGGGACACAGTTCACGGGGAAGGAGTTCCTCGAGTTCTACGATGACTTCAACATCCGCATCGACTGGGCAGCAGTGGAGCATCCCCGCGCCAACGGCCAGGACGAGCGTGCCAACGGCATGATCCTCCAAGGACTCAAGCCGCAGATCTTCAGTCGATTGAAGAAGTTCGTGGGGCGATGGGCGGCCGATTTGCCCTCTGTTCTCTGGAGCCTGTGAACCACGCCAACCCAATCGACCGGGTTCACACCATTCTTCATGGTGTTCGGAGCAGAGGCTGTCCTCCCGACCGACCTCGAGTACGGTGCCCCAAGACTTCAAGCCCATGACGAGACACGGGGGATTGAAGCGCAACAAAGATGCCATCGACCAACTCGATGAGGCACGCAATGTCGCCATTTTACGATCGGCCAAGTACCAGCAAGCCCTGCGACGATACCATAGTCGTCAAGTCCGCGGCCAGTCGTTCAGTGTTGGCGATCTAGTTCTGCGCCAAGTCCAGTCCAATAAAGACAGACACAAGCTCTCTCCGCCCTGGGAAGGCCCCTTCACCATCGCAGAGGTCCTCCGACCCGGCACCTTTCGCCTCAAGGATGCTGAAGGCAATATGTTCCCCAATGCACAGAATATAGAAAAGCTAAGAAAGTTTTACCCTTAGAAAGTCTTTTCTCGTCAACGCATTACTCGGGGGCTAACAGTTCGCAAGCTCGTGACACCGATTCCAACCGAGGCGCGGCCGTCCAAAAAGTTAAGGCGATCCTATCCCTTAAACTTCCTTCGTTCCGTTACGCTCCGCTACCCCGCCTCCGAGTTCAAAGCGGTACGTGGCGACTGCAACCCAGTCCCCACGCACCACTCGGGGGCTACTTATGTCTACACGGGTCGGTGACCCGACCGACCGTTCGGTCCTACTTCGCGGCGACCCTCTCAACCCAGGTGCTACGGCCTACGCCCCAGTGGCTACGGTTGTGAAGTAGCGCTCTGCGGAAGAAGGCAGTACCCGAATAGAACCACTCGTTGTCGGTCGGAAACACCCCTTCACCATACAAACACGAGTAAGCGCTTTGCTCACACGCTCGCCCAGATCGGTGATCCGACCGGCCATTTGGTTCCCCCTCGCGGCAGCCCTTTCGACCCAAGTGCTACGGCCTACGCCCCGGTGGCTACGGTTGCGAAGTAGCGCTTCGCGGAAGAAGGAAGTGCTCGAGCGGGGCGACCGTCTGCTAGTCGGAAACATTCCTTTCCCGCGAGGTGAGCGGTCTAAGTCTAAGCTCTGTTTACGTTTCCCCCGAGGGTGATAAACACAGCAACCCACGCCCAGGTAACCCCCGCGGTTCCTATGGCTACGGTTGTCAGGTGTTCATCACATCGAAGAAACGCAAAAATAGACAAAAATTGCACTTAGATCGGCCCAGCTGGCCAAAACAGCTTGTAACCTCCTAAAAGTTTATTACATAAGTTCGTCGCGCTAAGAAACACCTACTGCCCTTCCTCGCACCTCGCACGGGTTGGTGACCTGACTGACCGTCGGATCCTCCCTGGCGGTAACCCTCTCGACCCGAGTGCTATGGCCTATGCCCCAGCGGCTACGGTTGCGAAATAGCGCTTCGCGAAAGAAAGAAGTGCCCCTGCGGAGCGATTCAAGGTCGGTCAGGAACATCCCTATCCCACGCGAACACTGAGTCGGCAGTCGGTTCGCGTGCTTGCGCGGGTTGGTGACACAATTGACCATCGAGTCCTCCCCGGCGGTAACCCTCTCGACCCAAGCACTACGGCCTACGCCCCCGCGGCTACGGTTGCTAAGTAGTGCCTCGCCGAAGAGGGAAATGCCCAGGGGCGATTTATGGTTGAATTAGGTCCACTCCTCTCCCGCGCAAGCCCGGTGAAACCCTTAGCGCCCGAGCATCCTGCTTAGTTTTACGCCTCACTCATCACAACGAACAAAGCGCAAAACTCCAGTGCATCACTTGCTAAAGTCATTTCGCTAAAAGTGAAACTCTCTAACGTAATCTCTGCTCCTGATGGAGGGTATCCCGCGGCGATACCCTCCGAGCAATCGTTTGGAGAGCGGTCCGAGCTGGGGCCTTAGGCTCACCGACTCCCGCACCAGACCGGTTCCCAGCAATCCCGTGACTGGCAACGTCACGCGAAGCCGTCGGGGAGGAAGGCAACGACAGCAACATCGACCTACGCTTGGGCAACTCACGAAGTTCCCAGCAACCGTGGATGACGATCGAAGCATTCACCAAAGGGAAGGACGGAGTCAAAATGGGGATAGCATCACGATCTCGTTCATCGGAACAAGCACCACCTTGTCCCGCCACGACTACATTGCAAAAAAGAAAGAAAGAAAGGAAGAAGAGAGAGCTCCTAGCTCCGGTCGTCATCGTCGGAGTCGTCACTGCTGCCGATGGACGCGCCCACGGGGTCCACGCGTAGCCGGTCCGCCACCGTCTCCGCCGCCACCCAGAAACTCGCCCACGCACGGCCCACATCCCCTTCGGCCCCGGCGACGGTCCCCATCGGGTCGAAGAAGGCGTCGCGGCTAGCGCAGCGAGTCAGCACGTGCTCCACCACCACAATCGCGACATCACGCCCCTCGCGAGCTGAACGCTCGCGAAGGGTGCGGGGCAATGCGGTTAGTGCCTCGGATGCCCGGATGAGGCCAAGGGCATACTGCTCGGCAGTATGCTCCGAGGGCTCCTCCAGCCACACCCCCAGTGGCTCTAGAGACTTCGCCATGTTCTTGAAGGCCGGACGAAGCATGGAGAAGAGGTCCCGGCGCGTCGTGGCGAGCTCCTCCTCGGCAGCCTCGGCCCGAGCCCGCAGGGCTGATGCCTCCGCCTCCCGTGCGGCGGCCGCCTCGGCCTGGGTAGCCAAGGTAGCCTGAAGCCTCGACAGCGCGTCCGTCAGGGCGGCTGCCCGCGACCTTATCCAAGAGGGATCGCTTGGGGCGGACGGGGCAGCAAGGGCAGCGGCGCCCGAGACATCCGCTCCCCCCGCCCTAACCGCGGCCACCACCAAGGACGCCGTGGGCGGCGGACGAGAACCTGGGCCAGAGGTGCTGAAGAAAGCAAGAAAGACAAGCCAACATCAAGAAAGACTCAATTTCACCCCAAAAATCTACGTGAAAACTTACGACGGGGCGGGTCCTGCACGCAGAAGGAGGACGAGCCCACCCCCCGTCACGGTGACTGGAGGCCCAGCACCGACGCGAGGCCACCGGGGGTCCGAGCCCCGCAGGTCCGAGGACGCCGGGCGCTTCCCGACCCTCCGGTCACTGGTAGAGTCATCGCTCGACATCTGTGCTTCGGGAAAGTTCTCAGAGTAGAGAGACGAGAGGAAAGAAATAGCAAAGCAAACGCAAGAAATCAAGTGAAGCAGTCTCCACACCCGTCGCACTGCTTTTATAGGGTCGAGACAATACGGGCATGTCATCTTGGGCGAAGCGCCGCCCGCATTGGTGCCGAAATTGCGCTGCGCCTCGGTAACGCGCGACGTTTCCCTTCTGCTCCCCTACTCTGCATTAATGTCGTGGCGGCGGGTGCCGAAAGGGCATCGTCTCGGGCAGAGTATCGCGCGGCTTCAATCACTAGGCCGGTCCACACTGCAACCGTTCAAACAAGGGCCAGAAGGGCTGTCCAGTCCCCAACGCAAGCACGAGGACATCAGGAGCTTCGCCAAGGGGATTCTGTGCGCCTGCATCGGCAAGTTCACCCCCCAACCGGCTCTCCGACCCGCTCGGGGGCAACACCCACCAGGTCCGCTTGCGCTCACCCGGGCGAAAAGACCGACTGAGAGCGCCCGCACGCACTCGGTCGGGCCTACATCGACAAGTTCACCCCCCAATCGGCTCTCCGACCCGCTCGGGGGCTACACCCACCGAGTGCGCTCACGCGCACCCGGGCGAAAAGATCGGATGAGAGCGCCCGGACGCACTCGGTCGGGCCTACATCGGCGAGTTCACCCCCCGACCGACTCTCCGACCCGCTCGGGGGCTACACCCACCGGGTGCGTTCGCGCGCACCTGGATGGACCGACGGACGACATCCGATCGAACGGCAAAGCAGGCAAACCCCCGATCGCCTCTGGCGAAACATGCTCGGGGGCTCCGGGGCTACCGACGAGTACACGTACCATGGGTATCCCCAGCAGCTCGGGACAGTGAACGGGCTGCCTTTGAGGCCCAGTTCCGACCGAGGGCCCGTGGGCCATGAAGGGATCTTGTCCCCGGCCAAGCACAAATACAGATGGGCTCCGACCCCCCGAGGGTCGGGATGCTTAGCTCGCTCCGACCCACTGGGTCGGAGCGTGCCGCGGCTCCATCGAAGCATTTGGACACCTGCCCTGCCGGCGTGACGTCCCAAGACATCCGCACCAGGGTAGGTGGCCCCTTCCTAAGGTGTTAGGGAGGCTGCCTAAGAAGTCAAGCTCCAGTCCTGTCTTCCTGACACACAATAGAGGGGAACGCCCCCTCCCGAGGCCACGCCGAGGTCAAATACCATTAATGCCGGCGTCTAACAAACGTACGGAGCAGTGTGTCACTTCTCCAACCCGGCCGAGAACCCCCCTTGCAAGACTACCGGCCCGGCGTGGGGGTGGACGGAGGCCGGTCGGACGACAAGACCGAAGACTAGATTCCGAGACATAGGACACCCCTTTCTTTTTTTCCTTCCAAACTCCCATGTAACCTGTTGCTCCCGCCTATATAAGGAAAGGCAGGACCCCGGGGAGGAGGAGAAGAAAAAAGACGCAAGAAATACACCACACGCGAAAAGCAGTAGATCGTTTAGTTCTTCTTCCTCCCAGAGGAAGTCACCATTGTAACCCCCCGAAAGGACAATATATACTCATCTCACGAACTGGAGTAGGGACGTTCTGCCCGAACCAGTATACATCTTGGACTCCTTGAGTCAGGCCATTCGAGGAGAGGGAGCGCGCGAACCCCCTAGACCGAACAATCGTATTGCCGGTGGTCGAAACACCGACAAAAGGTCCAAACACCCAGAAACGGCCTAAAAATATGATATAAAGTCGTACCGAAAGCCGTATTCTATATTGTCACATTTCATAATGTCACATTTTCTCCCCCTTAATAGGATTCGACCTCGAATCCGAAGAACGCCAAGTACCAAAAACAAAGTCCCTACGGGACAAAAGACTTCTTTGCAACATAAGACAACCACACAAAAGCTCAAACCGAACCAAACGACAAACATACTCCCAAAACCATCACTTAGCGAGAAAGAGTTAACTTAGCTCAACTAAGTGCAGCCTCACACGGTTCCACCTTTCCTTCCAATTCCCCATCTGAAATCCTCGATTTCACCCACTAAAGGGCTCAATCAAAAATACTAAATACGCCCAAAACCTCACATCAAACATTTCATACTACTATCGCAAACAACCTGACTACCACATTTCATTAAACTCAACAAGACACAATCAAAGCGAGTCATATTTCTTTAACCACCGCTCAACCACCAAATCACTAATGGTATCTGATTGAATGACTAGGGTCCGCAACGTGAACCCCCAAGAACCCAGAAAACATTGATTCCCAACTCTTCCAATTGATTGACCTTTAAATCGAAAGGACCATTACTAAGAAATGTCATCAAAAGCTATAACTCATTAAGGAACAACTTCCTTTCCAAGTCACAAACCATGATACATTTTTACTCCATCCCCTCCCAAGCATATCTCATCCCCAGAGACATTTAGCTAAAACAGATGTTCACGACCGGACACCTTACATCAATTACCATCCCCTTCTTCACAACCAACGATACTCTCAAAAGATTTGAACCAACATCACAACTTCCATCATGGTCCATCTTTCAACCTACTATCAAAGTTTTACACCTGGCCCAAGCTAGGACCGCAGCTCACTACCAAATCACAATTGATGTTTTTCCCAAGAGGGTGTCGCCCTCACAATCTTTTCACGCAAACAACCAAGCCCAAGAGTATAAATATTTATTATACTCAACCATAAACCATGAACACTCTTATTCTTATCGTCCTCTAGAAATGCAAAGAAGTACAATTCCTTTGAACCCAATTGTTCCACTTGCATCGATTCGAATCCAATGCGCTAACATACACTTTGGAGAGAATTCAACAACACCCAAAGAACATTTATTTTATTTTCCTCAGCCAAGACGCAAAGGAAACCCAAATCTCCTACACTACAACCAAAATACCAAAAATTCTTCATTCTTTCTTTTCATACTAGAAAGAAATGGACATCTCGATTCATGACATGAGTGCAAACTTTTCAAGAGCACCCCGGATTAGTCATATATCCATATATGACTTTCTCACCGACCTGGCTCATCGACTCTTTTATGATTAATTATACATAAACGATGTCATGTTTCGTTTTCACCATTCATTCATCATCTGACAACAATACCGAGTAATCATTCACAAAGAGACTTCTTCCTCGGTATCACATGATTGAAATACAAATAACATTGATGATTGCGATACTTCATATAAACTATGACGGCAGCACCGATAACAGTAAGGCACCACATCGTATCATAACCCACCATCAATTGAAAGCTAAACTTGCAAAACATCACATTTCAACCAAAATCAACATTTTGGAAGAGAACATCTACTCTCAAGTCAAACATCTGCACCTACAACCGCCATAAATTATCTCAAAGAGAAAGGGAAACTCATTCCCAAAAGAGAACACTTCACTAAAAATCACTTATGAAACATTCATGAAATTCACCTTTTGAAGCACACACAAACACTAGACACATTTTCCAAATAAATCCAACTCTAGCCAAAAAGAGTTACAAATTAAATGCTTAACTTAAGAGTTCCCAACACAACCCACTATGTCCATTTGCTTCCTTTAAATATTGATTCCAAAGATAATTTAGTGTGAACACGAAAGAGCGTGACCCACTCAAAAACTTTTGGATGTAAATCTTTACTCATAGTATAAACTAAATAAATTAGCCAAAACCAAAGATTGGCACCCATCACTACTAGTTTAGGGAAACTCTGAAACACCACATAAGGAATACCTTGACCGAAAGCATTCAACCAAACCAGTCCAAAAAGGTTTTAAACACCAGCTCAACATAGATACAACCATCTCTAGTGTTCCACTATGCTTTCCATTAAAGACTTCAATATTCACTATTTACTCCTTGAGAAGCCCCATCATAATTCAACCAAAAACTACATAACAAATTCTTTCTCTAGTTACCTTTCTCAACACTTATAAATAAAGTTTATGATGCTTATCAAAAAGACATCCAACCAAGACTACCTCAACATGATCCCCACGGACCATCATATCATAATACATCATATTCTAAATTTGAAACATAGTACTTCAACAAATCTTTCAGCATGATCAACCTATAAATTTCATACCACCTATACGTCAACATCTCGACAAATCGAAACTTATTCAATTAACGAATAACTTTAACATGTAAATATTATCTCCACAGGGTAGAATTCGTAAGTGAGACTCTAAGTTATACATTCGTTAAGGATAAAATCCTACATCATGTTAATTATCCAAGGTTCACTCCATCACAACATGTTACAATTTTCTCCATTTTAACCATGGTTTTCAACAAGTAATCTAAGCAATTACCACCACTATTAAATCATCAATATCATTAAAACGGTATAATCATCAAACAAAAACATTGCTTTTAGCTACCCTATACATAGGTTATAACAAAATTGCCACTACACAACATTATCCAACTATTAAAATAAATTTAATAAGTTAGACCATCACGATGCTCTTAAAACATCATCAAACAACAAAACCTATATTCTTCCAATTGACATCGATACTAGCATTTCAGGAACACAACTGCGTACTTTCAATTATGCTAATAGTTTGCAACAACATAAATAACAACTCTAATCAACTTCCAAGTTAAGGTCACAAACCAACACGATTAAATTTATGTACTAACACGTTAAATTAGAACATCTTTAAACAACCAACGAAGTTTCTTTAACAACATCAGTAGTTTACATCATCTCGATATTCTAACGGTGCATCAAGATTTAGAGCTTTAGACATTGTCAATGGTCATATGCATTTACGACAAAACAATAAATTCTAAGCATGTACATTAACACCTTTAATCATTCTCGCTACAGAGTAATCTACAACACTAAAAGTTTAGTTAATCTCAAGCTAAAAATAACAATTACATTTAATTGATTCAACTCACAAATTAACTTAGAAGTACATCATTCCCAAAAACCACATTGTTACATACTACATAACATGCTAAACAACAATTCTCGATATTGACAAATAATTTCAGTCAAAACACTACTTACTTTGTTTGCAGCATTTTCTTTTTTTCTTTTTAAACTCAACCAAAATTCACAAAGAAACTTGACACTCCAAGTTGCAATGGACATGACTCACACTTGATCATGCAAAAGATCTCCAAAACACATTTCAATCTTAAAGACTCCCACAAGAGGGAACCAAGCGATCAAGTAATCCTTTTCTGACAAAGACACAAAAACATAAATCGACACATCTTAAGTTTTTGCACACAACTTAAATAACTTCTTTTAAACTCAGAGTAAGACACACAAGAACAAAACGATAATTTTCTTTGCAAAGCAACCAACAAAACCGGCGTCAAAGCCACAAAGGCGACCAAAAAGGTGCAACACTAAACTCTTATTCTTCGTCTTCAACCAAGGAAGACAAAATCACAAACCGCCTATGGAACAATCCGTGAAAATCCAATACCAAACACTTTTCCTTTGATTTCTATCAACTAAGACCAAGAAAACCAACCAAAACCGATCGTCAGAACGGTAAACAAAATCCGAAGGAATCCACCACCAAACTCTTCTATTTGACTCCAGTCACTACCCGATCTACGACAGAAAGGGTAAGCACTCTTCCCCCACAGGGGTTAAAAGTTCTTCGGTAATGGCTCTAACCGGCCACACCGTTAAACCATAACCTTCCTACGAACAAAAGAAGGTGACCGAAACCCTTTCGGCACCACAACCTTGCTAAATCACAATAATAAGAACAACTCAATCAATTCTTTCATAAGCATAGCAACATACATTACCCAATGTAGCATTCAACATCAGAGCTTAAATACAACATTTAAGCATAAAACAATGATACCCGTACCCTTTCCTACTGTGCATCCATGTGTGTCAATTTTAAATTAATTATTCCACTTACACAGGTTTTAATGTTGTTATCCTATGGTAAAATTTTAAGTATAACCTAAGCCATGTTTCTAGGTTATCCCAAATCAAAATTTTAGTTAACCCTATGGTATTTCACTAAGTTCATACACCACGGACCTGAAGCTCGCTCTGATACCAACTGTAACACCCCGGTACCTAGCATGCCCAGAATGTCACCGAATAGAGTAGAAACAGCAACCAAATATCATAATTAAAGACAAATTACAACAAGTACATAAATGCTTTAAACGAAATTTCGGCAGCATCTCCTTTGTTTTTCTATGGTTTTAAGCATAAATAATAATAGTATAACGAGATAGCATAATGGGAGACAACAATAACATGACAATATATGATTCCAACCCCAATTCAAACTCCACACATAGAATTAATCGTCACCAAAACCAATAAGAAGTAAACGATTATTCATGGCAACCAACGGGGTAATTAATCCAAGGTCTAATTGCATAAGACAACCATCACAACTATGGAAGGAGCATGTCATTGTTTAAATGTGTGATGCTAAGTGATGATGTGAGTCTAGCTCCCTTTTCCCAAGCCGGTTCCAAGGTACCTAAAAAAATATTAAACTACAAGCGTGAGTTCATCACTCAGCAAAGTGTATTGTAATGGAGCAAAACAATAACAATTCACATACATACGTCATACCGATCACCAACCATGGAAACCATCCATGAAGACTTTCTCATTCACATTCTCATATACTTCCTCATTCACATTCTCATTTATGCACTGCAATGCAATGCGATGCAACATGCCTCTTTGCTTAGCACATACCGGTATTGCCGGGTGCACACCCGTCGGTGTGCACCCTCTTTCCCTTCCATCCCGTGGATGGGCCTACTCTTACTGACTCACTCCCATTCACCTCGGTGGATGGAACTACGAGGTAGGACTTTTGTCAGTGGCGCTCCGGATTAGTCATAACTTTCTCACTGACCTTACCGGACTAGTTATGACTTTCTCACCGACCAGGCCTGCTCTCATGCCATGAATGCATATATACCATAAACATGAATAACTTGCATGTAAACTCATTTTTTAACAACTTGCATAACCATAATTAAACACATGATCATCATCAATGCTCACATCCATAACTTCACATTCACATGTAGCTAATCAACTCATGAATAAGAGAGGTAGTAACCCGACAGAAGGATTTTCTACCAAGCGGAAGAACAAAATAATGCACATTCATTCAATCTCACACATCATGCATCACAATACACTTGCCTTCAACCGTGAGGGACGGAGTGGCGAGATGTGGAAGGCACTCACGGGGTCACACCACCTGCACATTGAAAGTGCATCTAGGCCCCCAAATTGGTTTTGGTTGATTAATGACAAACGATTAAAGAGACTAATGTCTTCAATGAGTTTATGAGCAGGTAAAAAGTTCAATGTGAGGTCTTCTACATGCGAAGGATACGCTCAAACGGATTTAACCGAGTAAAACGGCATTGTATTCCTATTTTCTATGTTTTGTGTCGTAGGAATGCCGTACTATTAAGAGGGATGTATCGTAAATGATCTAGGATAGTCTCTATGCTCAGATGAATGCTATTTTATTTCTTGTTGAGACCCTAAGTCACCGCGCATGCACCGGAATGTGTTTTTATCAAAGCTCAAGTCGGACATTCCGATATTACATCGGAAGTTCCGATGTGACCGGACATTCCGATGTGCATGCTTGCTTCAGTTTGATGCGTAGTAGATGCATCGGAAGTTCCGATATTTTCGATCGGAAGTTCCGATACGTTGCTGATGCTTTCTAGGATGCTCTCTGGAAATATCGGAAGTTCCGATATTTGACATCGAAAGTTCCGATGTGTTCAAACCTGAAAAAGGGAGCTCTCTGGAATTATCGGACACTCCGATATATTAGATCGGACATTCCGATGTTAAGTCGGAAGTTCCGATGTTTATATCGGATAGTCCGATATGGACTTAGAAGCATTTGTCGAGGAGCTTTTCTAGGAACATCGGACATTCCGATGTTGGTATCGGAAGTTCCGATGCACCTTTTTCGACAGTTGAAGTGCGCTCGTGTTCTGATTGTTTGCACATATCGGACATTCCGATGTTGATATCGGAAGTTCCGATATGCAGCTGAGTGGGTGTATAACGGCTAGTTTTTGCAAGAAACTATAAATACCCCACTCCTCTTTCTTTTGAAAGTGACACACTCTTGTTGGCAGAACTCTAGAGCACCTTGAGCACCTTCTAGCTTTCTATTGAGTCCTCCTCTTTGATCTTAGGGATCATCTAGAGAGTGAGGACAATAGTTGAGATCTAGAGTTTGAAGTGAAAAGCAAGTGTCATTCATCTTGAGCTTAAGAGTGTTCCTCCAAGATCGTTCAACGGTGTATTTGTTTCTCTTGGAGGTTGAAGGACTCCTAGACGGCTAGGTGTCGATCACGAGCTCCCAAGGATTGTGGGACGCCGTGAGAAGTTTGTGAAGGCCGGCTCCGCCTCCGAAAGGAAAGGAACCAATAGTGGAACCAAGCCTCAAGTGTGACCGAGGTTTGGGAGGAAAGGGTTGGAAAAGACCCGGCTCTTTGGAGCCTCCTCAGCGGAGACGTAGGATTCCCTCAAGAATCCGAACTCCGGGAACAAATCCGTGTCTTTACTTTACTTTACTTAAACTTGTTTCCTTATTTAGTTGATATAACGTTCTTAGATTGCTTTCCAAGTTAATTACTCTCAGTGATTAATTGTCCGTGTCTAAAGTCGATCGGACATTCCGAACCGGTATCGGAAGTTCCGATCCAATACCGGAAGTTTTGATACTCTTTCCGCTGTGACAAATTTAGTTTAAATTTTAAACTGCCTATTCACCCCCCCTTTAGGCAACTTTCTCATCTTTTCAATTGGTATCAGAGCTTTACCTTCTCGAAGGCTTAACCGCTTGAAGGGAACGTGGTGGCCAACACCGGATTGAAGGTTGTCGTGTCGGAGGAAGAAGGTAGTCCAAAGGCCGGACATGGAACTCCCGCGAGGACCAAGGAAGGTGACACCTCAACGTCATCGCAGGGAGCTCAAATTCCTTTTAATTACGAAAAATTGAATACTTCTTCTTCGCATTCCTATATCACTGTGCCCTTCGGGCGTGCACCATTTTTCGATGGCACGTACTATTCCGCTTGGAGGCACAAAATGAAAATGCATTTGATGTCTCTCCATCCTAGTATTTAGAAGGTTGTGTGTACAGGTTTGGACATGCCGGAAGACGACATGGAGCTTACACCGCAACAAGAACAAAACATCCACCGAAATGCACAAGCCGCGAGTGTTTTGCTTGGAGCATTGAGTCCCGAAGAATTCAACAAGGTTGATGGTCTAGAAGAAGCCAAAGAGATATGGGACACACTCCAAGTAGCTCACGAAGGAACATCAAGTGTGAGGGAATCAATGATTGAGTTACTTGAAGGAAAGTTGGGAAGGTTTGTGATGAATGATGATGAATCTCCGCAACAAATGTATGATCGCTTGATGATCCTTGTGAACAAGATCCGAAGGCTTGGAAGTAAGGATATGACGGACCACGTCGTGGTGAAGAGGATGTTGAGAGCCTTTGCTCCAAGGAATTCGACTCTCGTAGCACTTATACGAGAGCGAAAAGATTTTAAAAGGCTTACTCCTAATGATGTGCTAGGAAGAATTCTATCACATGAGCTTATGGAGGAAGAAGCAAAAGAAGTGAAGAACCTTGCCAAGCAAAGCTCAAGCTCAAGACCGAAGCAAATAGCTTTGAAGGCAAGCAAAAAGGAAGAATCAACATCAAGTGATAATGAGGAAGATGAGAGCGAAGACGAAGAAGACTTGGCTCTATTTGTGAGGAAATTCAAAAAGTTCCTCAAATATGACGGGTCAAGCAAATACAAGAAGAACTACAATGACAAATCAAGAGGAAGAAGAAACACCAAGAGGGCTTGCTATGAGTGCGGTGAAGTTGGACACTTCATCGCCGATTGTCCAAAGAAGAAGAACAACCCAAATGAGACCAAGAAGAATGAGCCGCTTAAGAAGAACAAGACGTACAAGAAGAAATACTCAGGGCGAGCTCACATTGGAGAAGAATGGGATTCAAGCGACTCAGACTCGACACCGATGATGAAGGAGTCGCCACCCTCGCCATTGAAGCCGCTCCACCAACCAAGTCACTCTTCGGGAATTGAGCGACAACGACTCCGACCACGCAGCGCCTATTTGTCTTACGGCCAAAGGCGCAAGGTAATGGCTAAAACAAAACCCCCTAGTAGTGATAGTGAATTAGATAGTGATGATAATGATGATGATGCTCTACTTTGTGATTTGAGCAAATCGGCTATTGTTAAGATTCATAAGCTATTGAAAAGAATAGATAGCCAAGAGGAGACTCTCGAGAAGCAAGAAGAGTTGCTAATTTGTGAAAAGAAGAAAACTCTTGCTCTCGAGAAGATCCTCACAAAAGAAAAGGAGACTATTGAATTGTTAACCAAAAAGCTTGATTTGGCTAATAATTCAACTGAAATGCTTAAGGGTTCAAATGAGTCACTTCAAGAGAATGTTATTAGTCTAGAAAACAATCTTCAAGCTCTTGAAGTGCAAATTGAATCTCTTAATGATATTAACTCTCCAATTGTTGATTCACCGTTAGCATCTATTCCTTCCACTAGCAATGGTTGCTCTCGTTGCTACAATGTTGATGTTAATGCTTGCACTACTAACTCCCAATTTGTGCAAGTATTAAAAAGCGAAAACGAGAGATTAAGTGCCTTGGTAAGGTACGGTTGCATAAAGACTTATCAATCCAAGGACGCCTGTAACACCCCAAAATTTTGCTTTTCTTAAATTCATGTGTGATTTGGCACTTTGGTGAATTTTTGAAATTTTCTGGAATTTATTTGGATTTATTTGGAGTTTATTTGAATTTATTCCATTTTGAAATAATTAAAGAATTAAACTTTGCAAATAAAATTTGGTTGGAAATATTTTATTTGAGTCCAAAATGATCCAAAGTATTTTCCAGAATTTTTCTGGAATTTTTCTGAGTCTTTTGATATTTTTAATGAATTAATTGAATTTCTGGGAATTATTTTAATTATTAAATCGCTGGAAAATGCGAGTGGGTTTGTACTGTTCATCCGACCGGACCCGAGTCCGAGTCCGATTCGAGTCCGACCCGAGCCACGTGGCCAAGCCGAACCCACTCGGCTGAACCCTAGCCACATGATCGTTGGATCGAGATCCAACGGCCGTGACGGCGCCACGTCACGCGAGCCCGATCCGATCGGATCCGGGTCGGACCCGTTCGCGCCAAGCCATCGTGGCCGTTGATCACGCCACGTGGACGGTCCGGGGTCATCGTCCCCGATCCGGAGACCTCGCCGCGGCCGTTGCCCTCCGCCGCCGCGTCGGACTCGGATTCCGCGCTATAAAAGCCGTGGACCCCCTCCCGAGGATCGTCGTTTGACGCCGCGCCCGTTGCCCTAACCCACGCCTGCAGGGAAACCCTAGCGCCGCCGCAATTCCTCGCCGTAGTTAAGAACAGCCGCCGTGTGTTCTTCGTTCTTCGCCGCAAACCAGCCGCGCTCCGCCGCCTCCGTGGTCAGATTCGCAACCCCCGCGACGAGGCGAACCTGGGCGCGTACTTCATCTCGCCGGAGGCCCTCGGAAACGCCGCGCGGAAGGTCGCCGTCCTTGTCTCCCGTGCTTTGAGCCCGCCCGCGCCGCCATCAACCGTCTGAAGCTTACGGGACCGTCCGATCCCGATCGAGCGGCGGTGAGCCCACGTTCTCCCAAACCCTAGAATTCAGTTAGATGCGGGCCGTTGGATCAAGATCCAACGGCCCACGATCGCCACGTCGCCCGTCTTGTGGATAACGTTACGGGTTAGGATCGTTTCCAACCGTTGGATCAAGATCCAACGGCTCGGATTGACCGCGTTCACCCCAAGCGCGTGAAGCATAGATCAATGCGGGCCGTTGATTTTCAAATCAGCGGTCGAGATTGTGCCACGCGTGTACCCAAGCCACGCCACGCGCGCGTGGCGTGTGTCTCGACTGCAGGGGCGCGTGTCGGCCGGGACAACCGAACCGCACCATGACGTCACCGGCCGGCGTCACGGTGGGCCTGCATGTCGGCCGAGTTGGACCGCACGGGTTAATTGCGTGTGACAGCGACATGTGGGGCCCACATGTCGGTGACACTGAAGCCGTGGGCCGAGTCCACGGTAGACCCGAGCCGAGCGTGGACCAAGTCCATGGGCCGGTGGCGTCGACCAACCAGTCAGCGGTTGCCACGTGTCGGTGGCGCAATAATTAATTTCGAAAAGAAAATGATTTATTAATTCGAAATAATGATTTCAGATTTTGTTTCAAACTTCAAACGCTTATAACTTTTGCGTTTCAACTCCGATTTGAGTGATTCAAATTTCTAAATTTGTATAAAATTGAGACCTACCTAAATATGAATTTTATTTAATTTTTGGACTAAAGTTTTTCTCTGTAAAATTATTTAATTGATTATTTAAACTTTAAATAATCATAACTTTTGCATTTTAACTCCAAATTTGACGATTCCAGTTTCTAAAAATTCATAAAATTATGTTCTCTCTGTTTATGGATTTTATTTGGATGATTGGATACTTTTTGCCTATTGTTTATTCATGTATTTGCTATTTGCACGCTTTACGAGTAGATGTTGAAGTGCCGGAAGGATTTGAAGGAGAAGTATTGACTCAGGATCCAACTCAAGACCAAGAACAAGTACTTTTTGAAGGAAAGTTGTGCTTTGACCATGTTGATCCTATTTTGAAACCTATTTTGATTTAACCTATTGCATGCTAGTTCAATTAGAAAATACTTTATTTAAATTTGGGGAATTAGATAAATACCAATTTGCTGTATGACACCTTGATTACTTAAATATGTGCCATGACCCCCTTGTCACCCTAGTTGTGGTTTACTAGTTGGACATTATTAAATTGCCAACATGGGTTTTAGACCGTTGTAGTATATTGCTTAGACCTGCTACATGCTCATGACATGATTTTGGACAACCAAATGTTAATATTGACTTAATGATATATTGAACCTGTTTTGGAAAGGTATCATGTGATGTTGATGGCACGTGGTGCATGGTAATCAACTGGGGTTTGATAAATAGTTTTAGACCGGGGCATGTGGCAAGAATAATCAGGTGGGCCAGTTGTGGCATTGGGGATGTTGATTTGGTTCTTCGGGTAGTCTTGCCCTGGTCACCCTAAGGACTTAACCTTGCAAGCCTTTGAACTGGGTCTAACGTGCAACCACATGTCTGTAATGGGACGGACCTAGTTGACTAAGTTGCTAATAACGTACCTGTGGGACCTCAGGAGGTCAACTACACCCTTTGTGTAAGTTGTACGGGGAGCGTCTGGGTGAGGCAGGTACCCATCTAACGGTTGATTGGCCTAAACTTCGCCTTAGCTAAGGGAAGGGTTAGTGTGCAATAACGGGAGGACCACTTGTATTGTTAGAAGTTTTCGAAAGACTTTGTTACGGGAACTCGCCTTTGTGGTGTTTGACTGTATCTTGTGGGTAAAGTGCATAACCTCTGCAGAGTGTAGAATCTATTCGAATAGCCGTGTCCGCGGTATTGGACATCGCTCGGGAATTACAGTCAAGGGTTAGATTTTCTCAAAAATAACTTGGATTTGAAAGGTTGGGTTGGATTAATAATGATGTTGATGGAAATGTGGATTAGGATGGGAAAGATGTTTATTAAACTCCTTGAAAAGTTATCTATGCTTTACTTATTTCTACTGCTTTCGAATCTATTTTCTAAAAGAATAAAATTTGTCAAGATAAGAAATGACATCTCAACTCATCCCATTCTTTCTTTTCTTGTCTCTTGCTGAATTTTTTCCTTACCTTGTCACGATTTAAAAATTTCGAGTTCTTACGTAAGCGCTCTTGTGACAGATGGAGGGAGAGTTCAACTACGTCGATCTGGAGGTTGGTCACGCCGTAGAACTTTGGCATATGCTACAGACTCTCGGGGATTTTGAGAAGCCCCAATACCAAGTGGAAGTGATCAGACAAGCAGGATTGATCAAGGCTTGTGACGTGAAGATTGAGGTACCTGCTAGGAAGAAGGGCCAGGCAATCGCTCGATACCTTTGCCGCCAGGAGGTCTACAATGCAGATGGGTATCCAAGAAGTATCACGACGAGCAATGCGACACATCACCCGTATCTACGCCAGAGAGTTGGAGAGCACGGTGTTCCGTTATCACCCGCGCAGCAATAACCTTCTTGACCCGAAGGCGATTCAGGATGAGGATGCCATGGTTACACAGTTGGCACGACTTGTTGTCGCCCAGGAGGATGTACTCGATGATACAAGCAAGGAGCTACAGAAGGCCCGCAAGGAGATCACAACAGAGAAGAACAGATGGCGGGAAGCTCAAGAGTATGTGTCACACCTTCTGCGAAGAATTGACGAGTTGGAGATGGCTTTGTACGGACCGTAACTGAGCAGGCGATTTGAGCTACACGAGCCAGATCCGAGGAGTCGGATCTCGATGAGGACACCGCTTCTTCGACTACCACAGATGACACGATTCGCGGGACATGGCAATCGTTTCGCGCCTATGCCGCGACATCCGTACCAGGCCATGGAGGTTTTCGATGAGTGAACGTAGGTTTTATAGAGACTCCTTCGCCGAGTCGCGTCATAGAATAAAGAGTCACCTTTAGGCGTTAGACTCCGGTGTTAGTTCGATTTGGATTTTCATTGTTTCTTTGAGTGTGCAATATGTGTTGCAAGGCCCTTAGGCATTGTAAGCAACCATACCAAGTTATTGATATCAATAATAAAGTTGGACCTTAAAGTTACACCTTTCGCCCGCATAAGTTCCATATTACTTGTCTATTCTTGTTTCCCCTCATCTCTAAAACCTAGAACAAATCGGCGGATGGTGAACACCGCGGAAACTTTGGAAGCAATGGAAGTGGTTCTCGCCCAGAAAACCCCAATGATGGAGCACCAGCACCGCCACCTGGATATGCAGAATTTTGGAGCATTTCTTGCCGCTCGGACTCGATTGATGCATGCTATGATGCAACAAATGCAACACGTCCTTTGTTCAGGCCACTTTGCTAATCAAGTTAATCGGGGACAACGCCGTAATACAAGACTGCCGAGTTCATGAGGACTCACCCACCCACTTTCTCAGGGAATGCCAATCCATTGGAGGCCGATGATTGGTTAAGGTCAATTGAGAGGAAGCTACACATAGCTCAATGCATAGGAAATGAGAAGGTACTCTACGCTTCTCATCGGTTGGAAGGAAACAATTGAATGGTGGGAGAACTTCGTGCCACGCAAGAGAACCCTCAAGATATCACTTGGGAAGAGTTCACAGTGCGTTTAAATCGGTATCACGTGCCAGAAGGAATCATGGACCTTAAGAAGGAGGAGTTCAAAGCACTGAAGCAAGGTAATCAGCCAGTGGCCGACTACCTGAACAAGTTCACACAGCTAGCACGCTACGCACCTGAGGATGTAGCGACAGATAAAGCCAGACGGTCTCGTTTCATGAAGGGACTTAACTCAGGATTGCAAGTAGGATTGATCACCCACACCTTTCCAGATTTCCAAGAATTGGTGAATAAGGCGCTTATTCTTGAGGACAAGTGCAAGGAACTGGATGAGAACAGGAAGCGCAGAATGCAACAAGAGGGATCACGCCAGGAACGCATAGCGGCGTCGAGAGTTGCACCAAATCAATTTTTCAGATTCCAGCCACAGAATGCTACAAGGACACCGTCACCAGCACCAAGACCCGTCAATTAGAACTACCAGACCCCAGCCCCTGCTACAAACGCTGCTCCAGCGATCGGACAAGGAGCGTTGAGAGGCTACTACAAGCGCAACGAGCCAGGACATTTTGCCAACAGTTGTCCAAAGAAGACAGCGAGGAGTGACCCGATTCGCTTTAACTTGGGAACCACCCAGCTAGGACGCCAAGCACCAGGAACCACATCCAGGCGTGGTGAGAGGCCGAGTCAACCATGTCACCGCAGATGCACTGCAGAATGCTACGGACGTCATCTGCGTAAGTTACTTGTTAAGTCGATTACACCTTGATTTTGTTTGACTCTGAGCTTCGCATTCGTTTGTTTCGCAAGGCTTTGCTGCTAGAAAGCGATTTGGGGATTGCAAGACTTAAGTGCATGCTTTTAGTTCAAACCCACAGTTACGAACTCCGAACGAAAGTAGGATGTTCCGGGTGAGAATACTAATAGATGGAATAGAGTTCCTAGCGAACCTTATAATTTTGGAGACCCGGACCTTAGACGTTATTTTGGGAATGGATCTGGTTATCCAAGCACAAGGCCGTATTGGATTGTGGACGAAGGACTATCTCGATTGAGAGCCCGTGTGGAAAGAAAGTGGAATTTCAAGCTACTGCCAGTTAGAAGGACAGTTGATGGTTAACAGTACCAAGGCAATCAGCATAGAGGATGTCTCAAGAGTGAATGAGTACCCGGATGTTTTTCCCGAAGATCTACAGTATGCCGCCGACAGGGACATAGAGTTGTGATAGAGCTTGTACACAGTACAGCACCAATAGCAAAGAGACCCTATCGGATGTCCACCGAGGAGTTGGTAGAGATGAAGAAACAATTTGGAAGAGTTAATGGAGAAAGGATTTATCGACCGAACTCGTCGCCGTGGAGAGCACCCGATTTTGTTTGTCAAGAAGAAGGACGGGAGTTTCGTGGATGTGCATTGACTATCGTGCACTCAATGAAGTCACCGTGAAGAATAAGTACCGTTACCCGGGATTGATGATTTGTTTGATCAGGTGAGAGGAGCCGGAGTTTTCTCCAAGATTGATCTGAGATCGGGATACCATCACCAAGATCCTATCGAAGATATTCAAAACTGCATTCTCGTCAAGATATGGACATTACGAGTTTCTGATTATGTCCTTTGGGTGACAAATGCGCCAAAGATATTTCATGAATATGATGAATAAGGTGTTCATGGAATATTTGGACAAGTTTGTCGTCGTGTTCATAGATGATATCCTAATCTACTCCAAGACAGAGGATGAACATGCCGAACACTTGAGGCGAGTTTTGGAAAAGGCGAGGAACAAAGAACTCTTCGCCAAGTTCAGCAAGTGTGATTTTTGGAAGGGCAAGGTAGAATTCCTCGGACATGTAATGACCGCAGAAGGAGTCGACGTAGATCCAAGCAAGGTAGAAGCTGTGTTACATTAGGAGCAGCCGAAGACTGTGACCCAGATCCGGAGTTTCCTTGGAATGGCAGGATACTACCACCGTTTCATTGAAGGCTTTTCGACAATTGCGAAACCTCTTACGCAATTGCTGAAAAAGGAGAAGAAGTTTGCATGGACGCCAGAATGTGAGAAAGGATTTCAGGAGCTGAAGAAGCGATTGACATCAGCACCGGTGTTAGTTCTACCGGATGTTACTCAAAGCTTTGATATTTATTGTGACGCATCGCGCCAAGGACTTGGATGTATGCTGATGCAGAATGGAAAGGTCGTCGCTTATGCATTAAGGCAGTTGAGGCCGCATGAGGAAAATTATCCGACACATGACCTAGAGTTAGCTGCCGTAGTGCATGCCTTGAAGATATGGCGTCACTATCTGATTGGAAACAGATGTGAAGTATACACGGATCATAAGAGCCTTAAGTACATATTCACCCAGTCGGATCTGAACATGAGGCAGAGGAGATGGTTAGAGTTGATCAAGGACTACAATGTTGGAATCCATTACCATCCTGGAAAGGCCAACGTAGTAGCCGATGCTCTGAGTCGGAAAAGCCATACTGTGAGCATGTTGCTAGCCACAAGTCAGGATGAGCTATGTGAGGATTTCCAGAGAATGAAGATTGAGGTGGTACCTAGCGGATTCTTGGCCGCATTGGAAGTAAAGCCTACCCTAGAGGACCAGATCCGGGAAGGACAGAAGGATGATGACAAGATCCGCAGGATTAAGACCATCAAGGAGGAAGGCAAGGCAGAGGACTTCAAGTTGGATGAGCAAGGCACGTTATGGATGAAGGATCGGATTTGTGTGCCCAACAAGAAGGAATTAAAGCAACTGATTTTGGAGGAAGCCCATGACTCCAAGTATTCAATTCATCCCGAAGCGCCAAAATGTATCGAGATTTGAAGGAAAGATTCGTGGCCAAGCATGAAGCGTGAAGTTGCCGAGCATGTTGCATTGTGCGGCGTATGCCGGAGAGTCAAGGCAATGCATCGAGAGACCAGCGGGATTACTACAATTGAAAATACCAGAGTGGAAGTGGGAGGAAGTCGGAATGGATTTCATTACCGGTTTGCCTAAGACTCAAGGAGGTTATGACTCCATATGGGTTATAGTGGATCGCTTGACCAAAGTAGCCCATTTTATCCCCGTGAAGACCACTTACTCGGGAGATAAATTAGCAGAATTGAACATGATCAGGATCGTCTGTTTGCACGGAGTGCCAAAGAGGATTGTATCGGACAAAGGTACCCAATTTACCTCAAGGTTCTGGAATAAGTTGCATGAGGCCATGGGAACCCGTTTGAACTTCAGTACAGCCTATCATCCACAGACGGATGGACAGACCGAAAGAGTCAATCAGATTCTGGAGGATATGTTAAGAGCGTCTGCATTGGCTTATGCTACCTCTTGGGATAAGAGTTTGCCGTATGCCGAGTTCAGTTACAATAATAGTTACCAGGCTAGTTTACAGATGTCACCATTTGAGGCCTTTGTATGGGCGACCTGTCGGACGCCATTGAATTGGAATGAGACCGTGGCGCCGTGTCTTCGGGCCTGATATTCTTCAAGAGGCTGAAGAGCAGATTGCCATGATTAGGGAAAGGTTGAAGATCGCCCAATCACGACAGAAGAGTTATGCTGACAACCGTCGCCGAGACCTGAATTTCGAACCAGAAGATTTCGTGTATCTCAGAGTCACGCCGCTCAGAGGAGTTAAGAGGTTCCATGCCAAGGGGAAACTCGCACCCCGTTATGTTGGACCATTTAAGATTTTGAGCCGCAGAGGCGAAGTTGCTTATCAGCTGGAGTTGCCGCAGTCGTTAGCAGGAGTACATGACGTATTCCATGTGTCCCAGTTGAAGAAGTGTCTCCGAGTACCTGAGGAACAGACGCCGCTAGAGTCAATTGAGTTGCAACAAGATTTGACTTACAAGGAGCATCCCGTGAAGATTCTAGACACTATGGATCGAGAGACTAGAAATAAGTCAACCCGTTTCTGTAGAGTTCAGTGGAGCAATCATGAAGAGAGCGAAGCGACTTGGGAGCGCGAAGAGGATTTGAAGAAAGAGTTTCCGAGCCTATTCCTTTAGTAAGCCCTGAATCTCGGGGACGAGATTCTGTTAAGGGGGGGAGGTTTGTAACACCCCAAAATTTTGCTTTTCTTAAATTCATGTGTGATTTTGCACTTTGGTGAATTTTTGGAATTTTCTGGAATTTATTTGGATTTATTTGGAGTTTATTTGAATTTATTCCATTTTGAAATAATTAAAGAATTAAAATTTGCAAATAAAATTTTGTTGGAAATATTTTATTTGAGTCCAAAATGATCCAAAGTATTTTCCAGAATTTTAGGAATTTTAAAGTCTTTTGATATTTTTAATGAATTAATTGAATTTCGGGAATTATTTTAATTATTAAATCGCTGGAAAATGCGAGTGGGTTTGTATCTGTTCATCCGATCGACCGAGTCCGAGTCGAGTCGAGTCCGAAAGCCACGTGGTCGAGCCGAACCCACTCGGTGAACCCTAGCCACGTGGCCGTTGGATCGAGATCCAACGGCCGCGGACGGCGCCACGCCACGCGAGCCCGATCCGACCGGATCCGGTCGGACCGTTCGCGCCAAGCCATCGTGGCCGTTGATCACGCCACGTGGGCGGTCAGGGTCATCGTCCCCGATCCGGAGACCTCGCCGCGGCCGTTGCCCTCCGCCGCCGCGTCGGACTCGGATTCCGCGCTTAAAAGCCGTGGACCCCCTTCCGAGGATCGTCGTTTGACGCCGCGCCCGTTGCCCTAACCCACGCTGCGAGGAAACCTAAGCGCCGCCGCAATTCCTCACCGTAGTTAAGAACAGCCGCCGTGTGTTCTTCGTTCTTCGCCGCAAACCAGCCGCGCTCCGCCGCCTCCGTGGTCAGATTCGCAACCCCCGCGACGAGGCGAACCAGGGCGCGTACTTCATCTCGCCGGAGGCCCTCGGAAACGCCGCGCGGAAGGTCGCCGTCCTTGTCTCCGTGCTCGAGCCCCGCCAGCCGCCATCAACCGCTGGAAAGCTTACGGACCGTCCGATCCCGATCGAGCGGCGGCGGTGAGCCCACGTTCTCCCCAAACCCTAGAATCCAGATTAGATGCGGGCCGGTTGGATCAAGATCCAACGGGCCCACGTCGCCCGTCTTGTGGATAACGTTACGGGTTAGGATCGTTTCCAACCGTTGGATCAAGATCCAGCGGCTCAGATTGACCGCGTTCACCCCAAACGGCGTGAAGCATAGATCAATGCGGGCCGTTGATTTTCAAATCAACGGCGAGATTGTGCCACGTGTACCCAAGCCACGCCACGCTGCGCGCGTGGCGCGTGTCGACCGACGCGGGCCCGCGTGTCAGCGGGACAACCGAACCGCACCATGACGTCACCGCTGACGTCACGGTGGGGCCTGCATGTCAGCGAGTTGGACCGCACGGGTTAATTGCGTGCGTGACACTGACATGTGGGGCCCACATGTCAGTGACACAAGGAGCCGTGGACCGAGTCCACGGTAGACCCGAGCCGAGCGTGGACCAAGTCCATGGACCGACTGATGTCAGCCAACCAGTCAGCGGTTGCCACGTGTCCAGGCTGACGCAATAATTAATTTCCGAAAAAGAAAATGATTTATTAATTCGAAATAATGATTTCAGATTTTGTTTCAAACTTCAAACGCTTATAACTTTTGCGTTTCAACTCCGATTTGAGTGATTCAAATTTCTAAATTTGTATAAAATTGAGACCTACCTAAATATGAATTTTATTTAATTTTTGGACTAAAGTTTTTCTCTGTAAAATTATTTAATTGATTATTTAAACTTTAAATAATCATAACTTTTGCATTTTAACTCCAAATTTGACGATTCCAGTTTCTAAAAATTCATAAAATTATGTTCTCTCTGTTTATGGATTTTATTTGGATGATTGGATACTTTTTGCCTATTGATTGGATAATTCATAAAATTATGTTCTCAAGACCAAGAACAAGTACTTTTTGAAGGCAAGTTGTGCTTTGACCATGTTGATCCTATTTTGAAACCTATTTTGATTTAACCTATTGCATGCTAGTTCAATTAGAAAATACTTTATTTAAATTTGGGGAATTAGATAAATACCAATTTGCTGTATGACACCTTGATTACTTAAATATGTGCCATGACCCCTTGTCACCCTAGTTGTGGTTTACTAGTTGGACATTATTAAATTGCCAACATGGGTTTTAGACCGTTGTAGTATATTGCTTAGACCTGCTACGTGCTCATGACATGATTTTGGACAATCAAATGTTAATATTGACTTAATGATATATTGAACCTGTTTTGGAAAGGTATCATGTGATGTTGATGGCACGTGGTGCATGGTAATCAACTGGGGTTTGATAAATAGTTTTAGACCGGGGCATGTGGCAAGAATAATCAGGTGGGCCAGTTGTGGCATTGGGGATGTTGATTTGGTTCTTCGGGTAGTCTTGCCCTGGTCACCCTAAGGACTTAACCTTGCAAGCCTTTGAACTGGGTCTAACGTGCAACCACATGTCTCAGAATGGGACGAACCTAGTTGACTAAGTTGCTAATAACGTGCTGTGGGACCTCAGGAGGTCAACTACACCCTTTGTGTAAGTTGTGCGGGGGCGTCTGGGCCGAGGCCAGTACCCATCTAACGGTTGATTGGCCTAAACTTCGCCTTAGCTAAGGGAAGGGTTAGTGTGCAATAACCGGGAGGACCACTTGTATTGTTAGAAGTTTCCAAAGACTTTGTTACTGAACTCGCCTTTGTGGTGTTTGACTGTATCTTGTGGGTAAAGTGCATAACCTCTGCAGAGTGTAGAATCTATTCGAATAAGCGCGTCAGCGGTATTGGACATCGCTCGGGAATTACAGTCAAGGGTTAGATTTTCTCAAAAATAACTTGGATTTGAAAGGTTGGGTTGGATTAATAATGATGTTGATGGAAATGTGGATTAGGATGGGAAAGATGTTTATTAAACTCCTTGAAAAGTTATCTATGCTTTACTTATTTCTACCGCTTTGAATCTATTTATGATACTTGTTAAATCTTTGTTTTGCAAAAATACCTTGAGCTATTCCTTTGTACCAAGCCATGCATATAGTATATTAGCCTGCATTCTGTGCATGACTTGCTGAGTACCAAGTACTCACCCTTGCCACAATACAACACCAGTTGAAGAGGAGACTACACCAGCTTTGGAGGAGGAGCTCCACGAGGAACCGTCTACTTAGGGAGCGAGCCCAGTCAGTTGCCTGTGGTATACTGGATGGCGCCACGAAGTTATTTGATTTTTCGCTGCTACTATTTCTCTCTTAATAAGTTTCACCCTACGAGGCATACATTTGTAACTTGACCATAAGGTCGAGTAACCAGTTTGACTATTTAAATAAAGTACTTTATTAGTATCGAGTGGTATGATTGTGATATTTACCGATGTTAAGACTGTGTGCACAAGTGTGTTCCTGGATTAGTGCTGAATACACAGAGGGTCCGGATTTGCAAATTCGGGGTCCCGACAACGCCCTATATAAGATCATAAATGGTCGAGGCAACAAAAACAAAGAAGGGCTAGGATATGATAAGTACGAGTGCAAAGGAAATGACCGTGTGGTGGTAAGAGGTAAGGAATGCATCAAGTTTGTCAAAGGAAATGACAAACAACCATTGACCACCACACATGTCATCAAGACCGGGCAAGAATCTAAGAAGCATCTTCAACATCATACATCTCATTCTATTCACTTTGCTTCTTATATATTGAAGAGAAACCACCATGGTAAAGTGGTTGCTCATTTTGTCGGTGCCCGCCACTCTAATGATGCAAGCAAAAAGAAGGTGTGACACCTCGGAGTGTCGTAATTCTATACAATGTGAATGTTGAGGACAAAAACTTGATGGAATGTGGAATTTAGGTTAAAACCTTTCGGCTTGAAATTTGCTCACGTTTTTGGGCCGTTTGAAGTGTTATGTCGCCACGGAGTGTCATATCCTTAATTATTGGGCATGATAAGGTTAATTACAGTATGAGATGTGGAATTAAGGTTAAAACTATAGGATATGGAGGTCAATAGCTTTTTCGGGCCGTTTCCGGGGTTTTGGGCCTTCCCGGGGGAGTTTGGGCCTTGGTGGGCTTTGGTGGGATGGAGTAGGTCTCCGTAACGGACTAGGTTTGGGTGTGGGGGCTGATAAAAGTGGGTTCCCTGCCCCTCCCTTGCGCACCACACTGCCCTAGGTGCGCCCCCACCTCTTCCCCATGTGCCCTAGCCGCCACACCTCTCCCTCCCCTCTTGTGCCATGCGCCTCCACCTCCCCCTTTGCCCCCATTGCTCCCCACCTCTCCTCCACCCCCTTGCTGCCCTAGGGTGGTCTCCACACCTCTGCACCTTGTGGATCCATCTATTGGAGCGAGGAGCGAGGAGCGAGGAGCGTGGAGCGAGGAGCGATCCGCGAGGAGATGTATTGGGTTTTCATGCGTCAAGCAAAGGTATGATCTTGGGGCTCCTCGGGGATGAGCTAGGTACTGTTATTAGGGAGTTTATCAAGTTTTTAGATCAATTGGAGGTGCTAGATTTGAGTATTTTGGGTTAGATCTAGATGTTGCCACATTTCTGTTTTAGGGCAGATTGAGCAGTCGATCTATGGTTCGCGTTTTCGCCAATTTAGAATCCGAATCTGTCCGTATGGATGTTGAAGAAGTTGTAGATAATTTAATTATATTTCCGTGGACATAAAGCACGTTAAATTCCGATCAGCCGTTTGAAAGTTATGGCTGTTTTACCGAGCGTGTTAAAATCTGTGACGTAATTGGAACAGATCACGGTAATCTGTAGATTAGACGACTTTAGAGTCCGAATCAGTCTTTCCTTATACCTAGAGAAAGTTAGGAAATTTCCTAAGCTACGCGAGGATGTACTCGTTTAATTGATTCGGAGTCCCAGAACTCAAGTTATGCTTTTTGCAAGGCTGCTGTCCCGTCGGGACAGAACCTCTGTTTTTAGGTTTTGCGAGTAGTGGGCAATGTCGGGTTAGATGGGGTTTTGCGTACTGTTTTGTGGGCATGATTGTGAGTGTGTGGTGCCTATGTGCAGGTGGTGTGACACCGGGAGTGCCCTCGACTTCCCGCCAATCCGTCGCCGCGGTTGAGGCAAGTGTGTTGTAATGAATAGCGGAATTGTAGGTTGCTTGTGGAGATTAGATGAAAGATTGAATACTTTCTATGATCACTTGCCATGCTTGCTGTTTTCCAATGATATAATGAGTGTGAATATCATGATATGATGCTATGTGTCTTTATTTATCATGATTCGATGCCATGTGTTTATGTGTACTATGACATGATGCCAAATGTTTATGTACAAATGAGATATGATAATTGGCATAGTTGCATGCATAGGTACAATACACTCAAAACATGCCCACAAAGCAATACAAGAACTATCATCTACATCGACTTCGCAACCCACTCCCAAAACTAGAAAAACAGCACTCTGTCCAACCGGGATAGCAGCGCTCCAACGACCATAAATTGAGTTCTACAACTCCAAATCAAGTAAACGAATACATTTTATCGAAGCTTAGGAAATTTCCCAACTTTTAGAAGTATTCGCGAAAACTGATTCGGCCTCTAAAATCCTCTAATCTACAGTTGAACACAGACTGTCCCAATTACGTCACAGATTGGATAGCATTCGGTAAAACAACCATAACTTTTAAACAATTAGACAAAATTTAAAGTTCTTGGTGTCCAATTAAAGTTAATTTAATTACCTACAACTTTCTCAACAGCCGGCATACCAGAAAATGCATCTAAGATCCCCAAAACTCAAGCCCTAAGTCGGTGTTCAAATCTGCCCGATGATAGAACGTGGGATAGAATTGCAATCACCCCAAATCCTTCTAATCACAGCACCTAAACACCAAATTTAACCCTAATCTCCCCCATCTAACCATCACCAAAACTCTACAACTAAGATCCCCAAGGCGTACCTCTTCTTGGCGAATCACCCGGTCGACGAACGTGTCCTCCTCACGGCCAGATCTCTCCTCCAATCGCCGGGAATGCCGGATCTTCGTGGACTTAGAGCTCTCAAACAGCGAGATGGAGGGCTACGAGGGGTGGAGCTAGGGCTGGCTAGAGGTGGGAAGGGGTGGGAGGGGAGGCCCCATGGGGGGCGCAAGGCATGGAGGAGAGGAGGGGGCGACGGCTAGAGGGGGGAACTGTAACACCCCAAAATTTTGCTTTTCTTAAATTCATGTGTGATTAGACACTTTGATCAATTTTTGGAATTTTCTGGAATTTATTTGGATTTATTTGGAATTTATTTGAATTTATTCCATTTTGAAATAATTAAAGAATTTAACTTTGCAAATAAAATTTTGTTGGAAATATTTTATTTGAGTCCAAAATGTTCCAAAATATTTTTCAGAATTTTTCTGAGTCTTGCTATTTTTAATGAATTAAATGAATTTCTGGGAATTTAATTGAATTATTTAATCGTTGGAAAATAGCGAGTGGGTTTGTACTGTTCATCCGACCGGACCCGAGTCCGAGTCAGACTCGAGTCCGACCCGAGCCAACCGTTCCGGTCGAACCCGCTCGGCCGAACCATAACCGCGTGACCGTTGGATCTTGATCCAACGGCGACTATTGAGCCACGTCACCCGAGCCCGAGTCCGACCGAGCTAGCCAGCTAGCCCGAGCCAGACCCGAGCCCAAACCCTCGCACCGTTGGATCTTGATCCAACGGCTGACGTTGATCCACGTCACCCAATCCGAATCCAACTCGGATTCCGCCGCCGCAACGGAGTGGGCCTCGGTTTTCGCGTGTTTCACGGACGCCGAGGGCCCTATTTAATGCGCCGCCACCGCTGCCGTGACGCCGACTTCCGTGCGCACCCGTAGCCCTAGCTCACGCCGCCAGAGCCGCCGTGGTTGCGCCGCAATCGCTCGCCGGAGTTGGAGGAGCGTTCCGCCGCGTTCAATTGCAGTTTTCGCCGCCGTCCGCCGTCCTCCGTCGCCGTTGAGCCCAGATCCGGAACCGCAAGGAAGAGCCGCGTCGGTGAGGACCTTCCACTTCGCCGGAGGAGCCCCGCAACGCCGTCGCCGTGGCGCCGTCTTCGTCTCTGGTGAACCAGCCTCGCCGCAAGCCATCGCCGGACCTCGAGCTCCACCAGCCGTCCGATCCAGATCCAAGGGTCCAGATCGCGCCACGTCGCACCCCGGTGAGATCTCACGTGCTAATCCCAGATCTATTTCCAACCGTTGGATCTAGATCCAACGGTTTAGATCGTGCCACGTAGCCTAAACTGCACCAAGCTGGAATAGATCTCAGCCGTTAGATCTAGATCGAACGGTTAGCGTTAACCCACGTTGTTTTCGTTAGATTGGATCTTGACCGTCCGATCAGGATCGAACGGTCCAGATCAGCGGAGTAGTTTCTTAACGAGTTAAGCCAGATCCAATCTGGGCCGTTGATTTTCAAATCAACGGCCGAGATCACGCCACGTGGCCGGGAGGCCGACCGTCGCGGTCAGCGCCAGCGTGGAGCGTGTCTCGACACGCGAGGCCCGGTATCGGCCGGCCCAGCCAACTGCACCATGACGTCACGCTGACGTCACGGTGGGGCCCAAATGTCACCGCCCTCGGCCAGTGCGTGATGACGTCACTGCTGACGTCATCCGAGGGGCCCACCTGTCAGTGTGACGCGTGAGCCGTGGACTGGGTCCACGGTGGACCGAGCCGCCCCCGTGCGCCGGGTCCATGGACCCGAGGCGACGTGGCGGCACCCGATTGGTCCACGTGTCACGCTGACGCAATAAAAGAATTTCCGAAAAAGAAAATGATTTATTAATTCGAATTATTGATTTCGGATTTTGATTCAAACTTCAAACGCTTATAACTTTTGTATTTTAACTCCGATTTGGGTGATTCAAATTTCTAAATTTGTATAAAATTGAGATCTACCTAATGATGAATTTTATTTAATTTTTGGACCAAATTTTTCTCTGTAATATTATTTAATTGATTATTTAAACTTCAAAATGCTATAACTTTTGCATTTAAACTCCGAATTTGACGATTCCAGTTTCTAAAAATTCCTAAAATTGTGCTCTCTCTGTTTATGAACTTTATTTGGATGTTTGGACACTTTTTGTCTACTGTTTATTTATTGGTTGCTATTTGCACGCTTTACGAGTAGACGTTGAAGTGCCCAAAGGCTTCGAAGAAGACGTGTTGACCGAGGAGCCAGCTCAGGACCAAGAACAAATACTCTTTGAAGGCAAGTTGTGCTTTGACCATGTTGATCCCAATTTCAAATTAATTCGATTCAAAACTATTGCATACTAGTTTAATTAGAAAATACTTTATTTAAATTATGGGAATTAGATAAATGCCTAATTGCTGTATGACACCTTGGTTAATTAAATATGTGCCATGACCCCTTGTCACCCTAGTTGTGGTTTACTAGTTGGACATTACTAAATTGCCAACATGGGAATTTAGATCGTTGTAGCATATTGCTTAGACTTGCTACGTGCTCATGACTTGATTTTGGACAATCAAAAGTTAATATTGACTTAATGATATATTGAACCTGTTTTGGAAAGGTATCATGTGATGTTGATGGCACGTGGTGCATGGTAATCAACTGGGGTTTGATAAATAGCTTTTGACTGGGGCATGTGGCAAGGATGATCGGGTGGGCCAGTTGTGGCACCGGGAATGTTGGCTTGGTTCTTCGGGTAGTCTTGCCCTGGTCATCCTAAGGACTTAACCTTGCAAGCCTTTGAACTGAGTCAAGCGTGCAACCACATGTCTGTAATGGGACATACCTAGTTGATTAAGTTGCTAATAACGTACCTATGGGACCTCTGGGTGTCAACTACACCCTTTGTGTAAGTTGTACGGGGGAGCGTACCGGGGCTGCGGCTAGGTACGCATCTAATGGTGGATTGGCCTAAACTTTGCCTTCGCTAAGGGAAGGGTTAGTGTGCAATCACCGGGGAGGACCACTTGTGCTGTTAGAAGTTTCCGAAAGACTTTGTTACGGAAACTCGCCTTTGTGGTGTTTGACTGTATCTTGTGGGTAAAGTGCATAACCTCTGCAGAGTGTAAAATCTATTCGAATAGCCGTGTCCGCGGTATTGGACATCGCTCGGGAATTACAGTCAAGGGTTAGACTTTCTTGAAAACAACTTGGATTTGAAAGGCTGGGTTTGGTTTAACAATGATGTTGAAGGAAATGTGAGTTAGGATTTGGGAAAGATGTTTACTAAAATCCTGGAAAGATTATTGATCTTATACTTGTTTCTACTGCTTTCGAATCTACTTATGATACTTGTTAAATGTTGTTTACTGCAAATATACCTTGAGCCACTCCTTTGTATTAAGCCATGCATGTAGTATATTAGCTGCATTCTGTGCATGACTTGCTGAGTACCAAGTACTCACCCTTGCCGCAATACAACACCAGTTGAAGAAGAATCTACACCAGCTTTGGAGGAGGAGCTCCCAGAGGAACCGTCTAACTAGGGAGCGAGCCCGGTCGATTACTGTGGTATCTTTGGATGGCGCCACGAAGTTATCTTATTTTCCGCTGCTATTATTTCTCTTTTAATAAGTTTCGCCCTGCGAGGCGTATATTTGTAACTTGACCATAAGGTCGAGCAACCCCGTTTGGTTAACTACTTTAAGTACTTATTATTTCGTTGAGTATGATTGTGATATTTACCAATGTTGAGACTGTGTGCACTAGCGTGTTCCTGGACTAGTGCTGAATACACAGAGGGTCCGGATTTGCAAATTCGGGTCCCGACAGAGGTGGTATCAGAGCCATACTGACTGTAGGCTCACCCATAGTTAGAATGGTCGTAGTGAGGATAAAACCTATTTTCTAAAGTTAAAAGTGATCAAGATAATGAATGAATTCTCGACTCACCCCTTTCTTCCTTGTTCATACCCCTTGCTGAGTTCTTTCGTCTTCCACATTGATTTTTAAGTGTTGCGTTCTTACGCAAGTATCCTTTGGCAGATGATGATGAAGAACAACTACGCCGAGCGTGAGGGAGGCTATGCCGCCGAGTTGTGGCGTATGCTTCAGTTTCTTGGAGGTTTTGAGAGGCCACTCTACCGAGGGACTACACTTGTGCAAGCAGGACTGGTCACAGGATGGGATGTCCGGATCACGGTGTATGCCCGAGAGAAGACAAAGTTCAATCGCCCTTTCCACTTCACCGCCAGGAGGTCTACCTTTGAGATTGGAATCCAGGAGGTGTCGTGTCGAGCAATGCAGCAGATCGCCCGCACTTACTCCAGGGAGCTGGAAGGCACAGTGTTCCGTCACCACCCACGCCGAGACAGCAGAGTTCAGCGGAAGCCGATAGAAGATGAGGATGCCACCGTCACTCACTTAGCCAGATTCGTCGCCGCTCAGGAGGAGCTGATCGAAGACACAGTTCAGGAGTTGAAGAAGGCTCGCAAACAAGTTGAGGAAGAGAAGAAGCACTTGGAGAATGCCCGTGAGTACGTCGCTTATGCTGCGGAAAGGATCGCAGAGCTAGAGACCACACTGTATGGCCAGGGTCCCGATCCAGTGTTGGAGTTAGACGCTCCAGAGCCAGAGGAGGAACCAGAAGAGGCGCCACCTGCACCCGCGCCACAGCCACAGCAACAACCAGATCCAGAGCCAGAGGAGGACGCCGCGTTGTCAACCACAGCTGCAGTTGTGGGGCATGGCGATTGTTTCGCGCCGATGCCGCCGCACCCGCCGCGAGGAGGCAGTGGAGGTTTTATCGATGAGTGAGCGAAGGTTTTGAAGTTGAGACTCTTTTATCGAGTCGCGTTATAGAATAAGAGTCACCCTTTAGAGGCATTGGTTTTTCATTGTTTGCTGAGTGTGCAGTATGTGTTGCAGGCCATTAGGCATTGTAAGCAACCATACCAAGTTATAATTATTAATAATAAAGTTGGATTTTGAGTTATACTTTCCCCCCGCATAAGTTTCCCTGCTACTTGTCTATTCTTGTTCCC
Organism: Rhipidocladum racemiflorum; assembly: GCA_036346355.1. Classification (NCBI taxonomy): domain Eukaryota; kingdom Viridiplantae; phylum Streptophyta; class Magnoliopsida; order Poales; family Poaceae; genus Rhipidocladum; species Rhipidocladum racemiflorum. The sequence goes on along the minus strand of CM070577.1, from coordinate 38,012,661 downwards.
TCTCATCTCTAAACCTTGGAGCAATCGACAGATGGTGAACACCCGCAGAAACCTTGGAGGCAATGGGAGTGGTTCTCGCCCAGCTGGAAACCCCAATAATGGAACACCTGCACCCCACCTAGCACCGCCAGTTGACATGCAGAATTTTGGAGCTTTTCTTGCTGCTCAGACTCAGTTGATGCATGCTATGATGCAACAGATGCAACACGTCACTGCTCAGGCCACTGCTAACCAAATCAATCAGGGACAACGCCAGAATACAAGACTGTCAGAGTTCATGAGGACTCACCCACCCACTTTTTCTGGGAATGCCAATCCGTTGGAGGCTGATGATTGGTTAAGGTCAATTGAGAGGAAGCTACACATTGCTCAATGTATGGGAAATGAGAAGGTACTCTACGCTTCTCATCAGTTGGAAGGGACAGCCGCCGAATGGTGGGAGAACTTCTGTGCCACACAAGAGAACCCTCAAGATATCACTTGGGAGGAGTTCACAGCTGCGTTTCGTCAGTATCACGTGCTAGAAGGAATCATGGACCTCAATAAAGAGGAGTTCAGAGCACTGAAGCAAGGTAATCAGCCTGTGGCCGAATACCTGAACAAGTTCACACAGCTTGCTCGCTACGCACCTGAGGATGTAGCGACAGATAAAGCCAAACAGTCTCGCTTCATGAAGGGACTTAACTCAGGACTACAGGTGGGACTTGTAACACCCCAAAATTTTGCTTTTCTTAATTTCATGTGTGATTTGGCACTTTGGTGAATTTTTGGAATTTCCTGGAATTTATTTGGATTTATTTGGAATTTATTTGAATTTATTCCATTTTGAAATAATTAAAGAATTAAACTTTGCAAATAAAATTTTGTTGGAAATATTTTATTTGAGTCCAAAATGATCCAAAGTATTTTCCAGAATTTTTCTGGAATTTTTCTGAGTCATTTGCTATTTTTAATGAATTAAATGAATTACTGGGAATTATTTTTAAATATTAAATCGCTGGAAAATGCGAGTGGGTTTGTACTGTTCATCCGATCGAGCCCGAAGTCGGACTCGAGTTCGAGTCCGACCCGAACCCGACCGAGCCAGCTGACTCGACCGAACCGACTCCAACTCAGATCAGATCCGAACCGTTGGATCGAGATCCAACGGTCAGATCAATCCCGCGCCAGTCACGGTCTCACCCGAGCCAATCTCGGCCGCTGATCACGCCACGTGGACGGCCATCGTGCGTCCACGTCACCTCACCGTGTTCGGAACGGACTCCGCCGCCCGTACCGGCTCCGCCGCGGAAACCGAGTGGATTTCGACGTCCGTCTGCGGTATTTAAAGCGTGGATCGTTGCAGAGGATCGCCGACTGCGGCGCATCGTCTTCCCCAACTCCCGGAGCCTTATCCGCCGCCGTCACCTCGCAATTGCTCGCCGGAGTTCTCTCCCCGCCGCGGTTGTTGCTTCATTCCGCCGCCGTTCGCCGTCTTCCGCCGGGGCTGAGCCCAGTTCCGAGACCCCCAAGCCAAGGCGCACCCGTGGGTACCTCTCACTCCGCCGGAGCGACCCCGAAGCGCCGTCGGGCTCGTCGTCGTTCTCATCTCCGGTGGCCCTGCTCCGCCGCGTAGCCATCGACCTCGCGAGCTCAGGCGCCGTCCGATCTTGATCGTGCGGTTGAGGTGAGTTCACGTGTTTCCAAACCCGATTAGATCTGGACCGTTGGATCAAGATCCAACGGCCCACGATCGCCACGTGCCGTAGTAGTGTTAATGTAGGATTAGATCTGGACCGTCCGATCTAGATCGAACGGCCCACGATCATCGAGTAGTTTTCAACGTGTTAACCCTGGATCTAATCGCGGCCGTTGATTTTCAAATCAACGGACACGATCGTGCCACGTGTCCGGGAAGCCGAGCCGCCGCGCCACGCGGGCGTGCGCGTGGGTCACTGACACGCTGGGCCCGCGTGTCAGCGGCTTAGCCGTGACCGCACCATGACGCCACCCATGACGTCATCGGTGGGTCCCACCTGTCAGCACCGTGGGCTGAGCCCCGACGTCGGCCGATGACGCGTCACCCGGTGGTCCCACATGTCGGGCCTCACGTGGCCGTGGGACCGGTCCACGGTAGACCCGAGCCGGCGTGGACCAAGTCCATGGACCAGGTAGCGTCAGCCAGGCCAATCGGCTGACACGTGTCCATGCTGACGCAATAATTAATTTCCGAAAAAGAAAATGATTTATTAATTCGAAATAATGATTTCAGATTTTGTTTCAAACTTCAAACGCTTATAACTTTTGCGTTTCAACTCCGATTTGAGTGATTCAAATTTCTAAATTTGTATAAAATTGAGATCTACCTAAATATGAATTTTAATTAATTTTTGGACTAAAGTTTTTCTCTGTAAAATTATTTAATTGATTATTTAAACTTTAAATAATCATAACTTTTGCGTTTTAACTACAAATTTGACGATTCCAGTTTCTAAAAATTCATAAAATTATGTTCTCTCTGTTTATGGATTTTATTTGGATGTTTGGACAAATTTTGCCTATTGTTTATTCATGTATTTGCTCTTTGCACGCTTTACGAGTAGACGTTGAAGTGTCGGAAGGATTCGAAGGAGAAGTATTGACTCAGGATCCAACTCAAGACCAAGAACAAGTACTTTTTGAAGGCAAGTTGTGCTTTGACCATGTTGATCCTATTTTGAAACTTATTTTGATTTAACCTATTGCATGCTAAGTTCAATTAGAAAATACTTTATTAAATATGGGGGATTAGATAAATACCAATTTGCTGTATGACACCTTGATTACTTAAGTATGTGCCATGACCCCTTGTCACCCTAGTTGTGGTTTACTAGTTGGACATTATTAACTTGCCAACATGGGTTTAGACCGTTGTAGTAAACTGCTTAGACCTGCTACATGCTCATGACATGATTTTGGACAAACAAATGCTAATGTTGACTTAATGATATATTGAACCTGTTTTGAAAAGGTATCATGTGATGTTGATGGCACGTGGTGCATGGTAATCAACTGGGGTTTGATAAATAGTTTTTCGACCGGGCATGTGGTAAGAATAATCAGTGGGCCAATGGGGCATTGGGAGTGTTGATTTGGTTCTTCGGGTAGTCTTGCCCTGGTCACCCTAAGGACTTAACCTTGCAAGCCTTTGAACTGGGTCTAACGTGCAACCACATGTCTGTAATGGGACGGACCTAGTTGACTAAGTTGCTAATAACGCACTGTGGGACCTCGGAGGTCAACTACACCCTTTGTGTAAGTTGTGCGGGAGGCGTCTGGGCTGAGGCCAGGTACCCATCTAACGGTTGATTGGCCTAGACTTCGCCTTAGCTAAGGGAAGGGTTAGTGCGCAATAACCGGGGAGGACCACTTGTATTGTTAGAAGTTTCCGAAAGACTTTGTTACGGGAACTCGCCTTTGTGGTGTTTGACTGTATCTTGTGGGTAAAGTGCATAACCTCTGCAGAGTATAGAATCTATTCGAATAGCCGTGTCCGCGGTATTGGACATCGCTCGGGAATTACAGTCAAGGGTTAGATTTTCTGAAAATAACTTGGTTTTGAAAGGTTGGGTTGGATTAATGATGACGTTGATGGAAATGTGGTTTAGGATGGGAAAAATGTTTACTAAAACTTCTTGAAAAGTTATTTATGCTTTACTTGTTTTCTTGCTTTGAATCTACTTATGCTACTTTTCAAATCTTTGTTTCTTGCAAATATACCCTGAGCTATTCCTTTGTACCAAGCCATGCATATAGTATATTAGCCTGCATTCTGTGCATGACTTGTTGAGTACCAAGTACTCACCCTTGCCACCCTACAACACCAGTTGAAGAGGAGAATACACCGACTTTGGAGGAGGAGCTCCAAGAGGAACCGTCTACTTAGGGAAGCGAGCCCGGTCGGTTGCTGTGGTATCTTGGATGGCGCCACGATGTTACCTTCTTTGATTTTCCGCCGCTACTATTTCTCTCTTAATAAGTTTAGCCTGCGAAATCATACATTTGTAACTTGATCGTAAGGTCGAGTAACCAGTTTGACTATTTAAATAAAGTACTTTAATAGTATCGAATGGTATGATTGTGATATTTACCGATGTTAAGACTGTGTGCACTAGCGCGTTCCTGGACTAGTGCTGAATACACAGAGGGTCCGGATTTGCAAATTCGGGGTCCCGACAGAGGTGGTATCAGAGCCATACTTGACTGTAGGCTCAACCCTAAGCTAGAATGGTCGTAGTGAGGATAAAACCTATTTTCTAAAAGCTAAAAATTTTTCAAGATAAGAAATGACATCTCGACTTATCCCCTTCTCTCTTTTCTTGTCTCCTGCTGAATATTCCTTACCTTGTCACGATTTGAAAATTTCGAGTTCTTACGTAAGCACTCTTGTGACAGATGGAGGAAGAGTTCAACTACGTTGATCTGGGAGTTGGTCACGCCGCGGAACTTTGGCATATGCTACAAACTCTCGGAGATTTTGAGAAGCCGCAATACCAAGTGGAAGTGATCAGACAAGCAGGATTGATCAAGGCTTGTGAAGTAAAGATTGAGGTACCTGCTAGGAAGAAGGGCCCAGGCAATCGCCCGATACACTGCACTGCCAGGAGGTCTACAATGCAGATGGGTATCCAAGAAGTATCACGACGAGCAATGCGGCACATTACCCGTATCTACGCTAGAGAGTTGGAGAGCACGGTGTTCCGTTATCATCCGCGCAGCGATAACCTTCTTGACCCGAAGGCGATTCAGGATGAGGATGCCATGGTTACACAGTTGGCACGATTTGTTGTCGCCCAGGAGGGTGTACTAGATGATACAAGCAAGGAGCTACAGAAGGCCCGCAAGGAGATCACAACAGAGAAGAATAGATGGCGGGAAGCTCAAGAGTATGTGTCACACCTTCTGCGAAGAATTGACGAGTTGGAGATGACTTTGTACGGACGGAACGAGCCGATTTGAGCTACACGAGCCGATCCGAGGAGTCGGATCTCGATGAGGACATCGCTTCTTCGACTACCACGGATGACACGATTCTTTGGACATGGCAATCGTTTCGCGCCTATGCCGCAGCACCCGTACCCAGGCCGTGGAGGTTTTCTCGATGAGTGAGCGTAGGTTCTATAGTGAGACTCCTTCGCCGAGTCGCGTCATAGAATAAAGAGTCACCCTTTAAGCGTTAGACTCCAGTGTTAGTTCAATTTGGATTTTCATTGTTTGCTGAGTGTGCAGTATGTGTTGCAAGGCCCTTAGGCATTGTAAGCAACCATACCAAGTTATTAATATCAATAATAAAAGATTGGACCTTAAAGTTACACCTTTCGCCCCGCCTAAGTTCCATATTACTTGTCTATTCTTGTTTCCCTCTCATCTCTAAAACCTAGAGCAAATCGACAGATGGTGAACACCCGCGGAAACTTTGGAAGCAATGGGAGTGGTTCTCGCCCAACAGAAAACCCCAATGATGGAGCACCAGCACCGCCAGTTGATATGCAGAATTTTGGAGCATTTCTTGCTGCTCAAACTCAGTTGATGCATGCTATGATGCAACAAATGCAACACGTCACCACTCAAGCCACAGCTAATCAAGTCAATCAGGGACCACGCCAGAATACAAGACTGTCAGAGTTCATGAGGACTCACCCACCCACTTTCTCTGGGAATGCCAATCCATTGGAGGCCGATGATTGGTTAAGGTCAATTGAGAGGAAGCTACACATAGCTCAATGCATAGGAAACGAGAAGGTACTCTACGCTTCTCATCAGTTGGAAGGAACAGCCGCGGAATGGTGGGAGAATTTCTGTGCCACGCAAGAGAACCCTCAAGACATCACTTGGGAGGAGTTCACAGCTGCGTTAAAATCGGATCACATGCTGAAGGAATCATGGACCTTAAGAAGGAGGAGTTCGTGAGCACTGAAGCAAGGTAATCGGCCGGTGGGCGACTACGAACAAGTTCACACAGCTAGCACGCTACGCACTGAGGATGTAGCGACAGATAAAGCCAGGCAGTCGTTTTATGAAGGGACTTAACTCGGGACTACAAGTAGGATTGATCACCCACACCTTCCCAGATTTCCAAGAGTTGGTGAATAAGGCGCTTATTCTTGAGGACAAGCGCAAGGAACTGGATGAGAACGAGAAGCGCAGGATGCAACGGCAAGGATCACGCCCGAACGCATAGCAGCGTCTTAGAGTTGCACCAAATCAATTCTTGATTCCAGCCACAAAATGCAACAAGGACACCGTCACCGGCACCAAGACACATCAATCGAACTACTGCACCCAGCCCCGCTAGAAACACTACTCCGAGCAACAAGAAGGAACAAGTGAGACGCTGCTACAAGCGCAACGAGCCAGACACTTTGCCAACAGCTTGTCCCAAGAAGACAGCAGGAGTGACCCGATTCGCTTCAATCTAGGAACCACCCCGCTAGGACGCCAAAGACCAGAGCCACACCCCAGGCGTAGTGAGAGGCCAAGTCAACCATGTCACCGCGGATGCACTGCGAGAATGCTACTGACGTCGTCTTGGGTAAGTTACTTGTTAACTCAAGACTGCACCTGCTTTGTTTGACTCTGGAGCCTCGCATTCGTTTGTTTCGCAAGGCTTTGCTACTAGAAATGATTTGGGGATTGCAAGACTTAAGTGCATGCTTTTAGTTCAAACCCCTAGTTCCGAACTCCGAACGAAAGTAGGATGTTCCGGGGTGAGAATACTAATAGATGGAATAGAGTTCCTAGCAAACCTTATTATTCTAGAAACCCAGACCTTAGACGTCATATTGGGAATGGATTGGTTATCCAAGCACAAGGCCGTATTGGATTGTGGACGAAGGACTATCTCAGTTGAGAGCCCTTGTGGGAAGAAAGTGAAATTTCAAGCCACTGCCGTTAGAGATGGACAGTTGATGGTTAACAGTACCAAGGAATTCAGCATAGAGGATGTCTCAGTAGTAAATGAGTACCCAGATGTTTTTCCTGAAGATCTACCTGGTATGCCGCCAGACAGGGATATAGAGTTTGTGATAGAGCTTGTACCTGGTACAGCACCAATAGCAAAGAGACCCTATAGGATGTCCACCGAGGAGTTGGTAGAGATGAAGAAACAGTTAGAAGAGTTAATGGAGAAAGGATTTATCAGACCGAGCTCATCGCCGTGGGGAGCACCAGTCTTGTTTGTCAAGAAGAAGGACGGGAGTTTCAGGATGTGCATTGACTACCGTGCACTCAATGAAGTCACCGTGAAGAATAAGTATCCGCTACCCAGGATTGATGATTTGTTCGATCAGCTGAGAGGAGCCGGAGTTTTCTCCAAGATTGATCTGAGATCGGGATACCATCAGTTGAAGATCCGATCGGAAGATATTCCAGAAAGGCGCATTCTCGTCAAGATATGGACATTACGAGTTTCTGATTATGTCTTTTGGTCTCGATTTAACGCGCCCAAAGATATTTCATGAATATGATGAATAAGGTGTTCATGGAACATTTGGACAAGTTTGTTGTCGTGTTCATAGATGATATCCTAATCTACTCCAAGACAGAGGATGAACATGCCGAACACTTGAGGCGAGTTTTGGAAAAGCTGAGGGAACATCAACTTTTCGCCAAGTTTAGTAAGTGTGATTTTTGGAAGGATAAGGTGGAGTTTCTTGGACATGTAATGACCGCAGAAGGAGTCGCCGTAGACCCAAGCAAAGTAGAAGCTGTGTTACATTGGGAGCAACCGAAGACTGTGACCCAGATTAGGAGTTTCCTTGGAATGGCAGGATACTACCGCCGTTTCATTGAAGGCTTTTCGACAATTGCGAAACCTCTTACGCAATTGCTGAAAAAGGAAAAGAAGTTTGCATGGACGCCAGAATGTGAGAAAGGATTTCAGGAGCTAAAGAAGCGATTGACATCAGCACCGGTGTTAGTTCTACCGGATGTTAATCAAAGCTTTGGTATTTATTGTGACGCATCGCGCCAAGGACTTGGATGTGTGCTGATGCAGAATGGAAAGGTCGTCGCTTATGCATCAAGGCAGTTGAGGCCGCATGAGGAGAATTATCCGACACATGACCTAGAGTTAGCTGCCGTAGTGCATGCCTTGAAGATATGGCGTCACTATCTGATTGGAAACAGATGTGAAGTGTATACGGATCATAAGAGTCTTAAGTACATATTCACCCAGTCGGATCTAAACATGAGGCAGAGGAGATGGTTAGAGTTAATCAAGGACTACAATGTTGGAATCCATTACCATCCCGGGAAGGCCAACGTAGTAGCCGATGCTCTGAGTCGGAAAAGCCATACCGTGAGTACGATGCTAGCCACAAGTCAGGATGAGTTATGTGAGGATTTTCAGAAAATGAAGATTGAGGTGGTACCTAGCGGATTCTTGGCATGATGAAGTAAAGCCTACTCTAGAAGACCTGATCCGAGAAGGCGGAAGGATGATGACAAGATCCGCGAGGATTAAGTCCATCAAGGAGGAAGGCAAGGCGAGAGGACTTCAAGTTGGATGAGCAAGGCACGTTGTGGATGAAGGATCGCATTTGTGTGCCTAACGGAAGGAGTTAAAGCAAGCGATTCGGAAGAAGCCCATGACTCCAAGTACTCAATTCATCACAGGCGCCAAAATGTATCAGGATTTGAAGGAAAGATTCTGGTGGCCAAGCATGAAGCGTGAAGTTGCCGAGCATGTTGCATTGTGTGACATATGCCAGAGAGTCAAGGCAAAGCATCAGAGACCAGCAGGATTGCTACAAATTGAAAATACCTGAGTGGAAGTGGGAGGAAATCGGGATGGATTTCATTACCGGTTTGCCTAAGACTCAAGGAGGTTATGACTCCATATGGGTTATAGTGGATCGTTTGACCAAAGTAGCCCATTTTATCCCCGTAAAGACCACCTACTCGGGAGATAAGTTAGCAGAGTTGTATATGATCAGGATCGTCTGTTTGCACGGAGTGCCAAAGAGGATTGTATCGGACGAAGTACCCAATTTACCTCAAGGTTTTGGAATAAGTTGCATGAAGCCATGGGAACCCGTTTAAACTTCAAGATCTGACTTATCATCCGCAGACGGATGGACAGGCCAGAAAGAGTTAACCAGATTCTAGAGGATATGTTAAGAGCTTGTGCATTGGCTTATGCTACCTCTTGGGATAAGAGTTTGCCGTATGCCGAGTTCGATTACAACAATAGTTATCGAGGCTAGTTTACGATGTCACCTTTTGAGGCCTTTGTATGGTCGACCTGTCGGACGCCATTGAATTGGAATGAGACCGTGGCGAGCGCCGTGTCTTGGGCCTGATATTCTTGAGGAGGTCAAGAAGCGGTGCGAGGATTAGGGAAAGGTTGAAGATAGCCCAATCACGATAGAAGAGTTATCACAGACAACCGTCGCCGAGACTTGAGTTTTGAACCGTAAGACTTTGTATACCTCGAGTTACGCCTCTCGGGGAGTTAAGAGGTTCCATGCCAAAGGGAAACTTCGCACCCGTTATGTTGGACCATTTAAGATTTTGAGTCGCAGAGGCGAAGTTGCTTATCACCGGAGTTGCCTCGATCGTTAGCGGAGTACATGACGTATTCCATGTGTCCCAGTTAAAGAAGTGTCTCCGAGTACCTGAGGAACAGACTCCGCTTGAGTCAATTGAGTTGCAAGAGGATTTGACTTACAAGGAGCATCCCGTAAAGATTTTGGACACTATGGATCGAGAGACCAGAAATAAGTCAACCCGTTTCTGTAGAGTACAGTGGAGCAACCACACGGAGAGTGAAGCAACTTGGGAGCGCGAAGAGGATTTGAGGAAGGAGTTCCCAAACCTATTCCTTAGTTAGCCCTGAATCTCGGGGACGAGATTCTATTAAGGGGGGAGGTTTGTAACACCCCAAAATTTTGCTTTTCTTAATTTCATGTGTGATTTGGCACTTTGGTGAATTTTTGGAATTTCCTGGAATTTATTTGGATTTATTTGGAATTTATTTGAATTTATTCCATTTTGAAATAATTAAAGAATTAAACTTTGCAAATAAAATTTTGTTGGAAATATTTTATTTGAGTCCAAAATGATCCAAAGTATTTTCCGAGATTTTTCCGAATTTTTCTCGAGTCATTTGCTATTTTTAATGAATTAAATGAATTCTTGGGAATTATTTTTAAATATTAAATCATTTGGAAAATGCGAGTGGGTTTGTCTTGTTCATCCGATCGAGCCCGAGTCAGACTCGAGTTCGAGTCCGACCGAACCCGACCGAGCCGGTGACTCGAACGCATCTGAGCTCAACTCGGATCGGTCCGAACCGTTGGATCGAGATACAACGGTCAGGATCAATCCGCGCCAGTCACTGTCTCACCCGAGCAAATCACGGCCGCAGATCACGCCACGTGGACGGCCAACGTGCGTCCACGTCACCTCACCGTGTTCGAGCGGACTCGCCGCCTTGCTCCGCCATGAAACCGAGTGGATTTCGACGTCCGTGCCGGTATTTAAAGCGTGGATCGTTGCCCGAGGATCGCCTGACCTGTGCGCATCGTCTTCCCCAACTCCCGGAGCCTTATCCGCCGCCGTCACCTCGCAATTGCTCACCGGAGTTCTCTCTCTCCCCGCCGCGGTTGTTGCTTCATTCCGCCGCCGTTCGCCGTCTTCCGCCGCGGTTGAGCCCAGTTCCGAGACCCCCAAGCCAAGGCGCACCCGTGGGTACCTCTCACTCCGCCGGAGCGACCCCGAAGCGCCGTCGGGCTCGTCGTCGTTCTCATCTCCGGTGGCCCTGCTCCGCCGCGTCGCCATCGACCTCGCGAGCTCTGTGCGCCGTCCGATCTTGATCGTGCGGTTGAGGTGAGTTCACGTGTTTCCAAACCCGATTAGATCTGGACCGTTGGATCAAGATCCAACGGCCCACGATCGCCACGTGCCGTAGTAGTGTTAATGTAGGATTAGATCTGGACCGTCCGATCTAGATCGAACGGCCCACGATCATCGAGTAGTTTTCAACGTGTTAACCCTGGATCTAATCGCGGCCGTTGATTTTCAAATCAACGGACACGATCGTGGAAACCGAGCCGCCGCGCCCACGCGCGCGTGTGTGGTCACTGACACGCTGGGCCCGCGTGTCAGCGGCTTAGCCGTAACTGCACCATGACGTCACCCATGACGTCATCGGTGGGTCCCACCTGTCAGCACCGTGGGCTGAGCCCCGCTGACGTCAGCGATGACGTCACCCGAGTGGTCCCACATGTCAGTCTCACGTGAGCCGTGGACCGGGTCCACGGTAGACCCGAGCCGAGCGTGGACCAAGTCCATGGACCAGCTGACGTCAGCAGGCCAATCAGAAGCTGACACGTGTCCATGCTGACGCAATAATTAATTTCCGAAAAAGAAAATGATTTATTAATTCGAAATAATGATTTCAGATTTTGTTTCAAACTTCAAACGCTTATAACTTTTGCGTTTCAACTCCGATTTGAGTGATTCAAATTTCTAAATTTGTATAAAATTGAGATCTACCTAAATATGAATTTTAATTAATTTTTGGACTAAAGTTTTTCTCTGTAAAATTATTTAATTGATTATTTAAACTTTAAATAATCATAACTTTTGCGTTTTAACTACAAATTTGACGATTCCAGTTTCTAAAAATTCATAAAATTATGTTCTCTCTGTTTATGGATTTTATTTGGATGTTTGGACAAATTTTGCCTATTGTTTATTCGTGTATTTGCTATTTGCACGCTTTACGAGTAGACGTTGAAGTGCTTGGGAAGGATTCGAAGGAGAAGTATTGACTCGAGATCCAACTCAAGACCAAGAACAAGTACTTTTTGAAGGCAAGTTGTGCTTTGACCATGTTGATCCTATTTTGAAACTTATTTTGATTTAACCTATTGCATGCTAAGTTCAATTAGAAAATACTTTATTAAATATGGGGGATTAGATAAATACCAATTTGCTGTATGACACCTTGATTACTTAAGTATGTGCCATGACCCCTTGTCACCCTAGTTGTGGTTTACTAGTTGGACATTATTAACTTGCCAACATGGGTTTAGACCGTTGTAGTAAACTGCTTAGACCTGCTACGTGCTCATGACATGATTTTGAACAAACAAATGCTAATGTTTACTTAATGATATATTGAACCTGTTTTGAAAAGGTATCATGTGATGTTGATGGCACGTGGTGCATGGTAATTAACTGGGGTTTGATAAATAGTTTTTCGACCGGGGCATGTGGTAAGAATAATCAGGTGGGCCAGTTGTGGCATTGGGAGTGTTGATTTGGTTCTTCGGGTAGTCTTGCCCTGGTCACCCTAAGGACTTAACCTTGCAAGCCTTTGAACTGGGTCTAACGTGCAACCACATGTCTGTAATGGGACGGACCTAGTTGACTAAGTTGCTAATAACGTACCTGTGGGACCTCAGGAGGTCAACTACACCCTTTGTGTAAGTTGTACGGGGAGCGTCTGGGTGAGGCCAGTACCCATCTAACGGTTGATTGGCCTAGACTTCGCCTTAGCTAAGGGAAGGGTTAGTGCGCAATAGCAGGGAGGACCACTTGTATTGTTAGAAGTTTCGAAAGACTTTGTTACGGACTTCGCCTTTGTGGTGTTTGACTGTATCTTGTGGGTAAAGTGCATAACCTCTGCGAGTATAGAATCTATTCGAATAAGCGTGTCTGCGGTATTGGACATCGCTCGGGAATTACAGTCAAGGGTTAGATTTTCTGAAAATAACTTGGTTTTGAAAGGTTGGGTTGGATTAATGATGACGTTGATGGAAATGTGGTTTAGGATGGGAAAAATGTTTACTAAAACTTCTTGAAAAGTTATTTATGCTTTACTTGTTTTTACTGCTTTCGAATCTACTTATGCTACTTTTCAAATGCTGTTTACTGCAAATATACCCTGAGCTATTCCTTTGTACCAAGCCATGCATATAGTATATTAGCCTCAGATTCTCATGCATGACTTGCTGAGTACCAAGTACTCACCCTTGCCACCCTACAACACCAGTTGAAGAGGAGAATACACCAGCTTTGGAGGAGGAGCTCCAAGAGGATCCGTCTACTTAGGGAAGCGAGCCCAGTCAGTTGCCTGTGGTATACTGGATGGCGCCACGATGTTACCTTCTTTGATTTTCCGCTGCTACTATTTCTCTCTTAATAAGTTTCGCCCTGCGAGGCATACATTTGTAACTTGACCGTAAGGTCGAGTAACCAGTTTGACTATTTAAATAAAGTACTTTATTAGTATCGAGTGGTATGATTGTGAGATTTACCGATGTTAAGACTGTGTGCACTAGCGCGTTCCTGGACTAGTGCTGAATACACAGAGGGTCCGGATTTGCAAATTCGGGGTCCCGACAGGACTGATCACACAAACCTTTCTAGATTTCCAAGAGTTGGTGAGTAAAGCGCTTATTCTTGAGGACAAGCGCAAGGAACTGGATGAGAATCGGAAGCAAAGGATGCAACATCAGGGATCACGTCAGGGAGCGCAGCAACGCTTGAGGGTTGCGCCAAACCAGTTTTTCAGATTCCAGCCACAGAATGCAACCAGGACACCGTCACCAGCACCAAGACCCGTCAATCAGAATTTTCAGACCCCAGCACCAGCCAGAAACGCCGCTTCAGGCAGTCAACAGGGGACAGTGAGACGCTGCTACAATTGCAACGAGCCAGGGTATTTTGCCAACAGTTGCCCTAAGAAGACAGCAGGAGTGACCCTAGTCCGCTTCAATCTGGGATCCACACCAGCCAGGATGCCAGCACCAGGAGCCAACCGAGGGATAGCACAGCCAGGAGCAGCACCCCAGACCGTGGTGAGAGGCCGAGTCAACCATTTCACCGCAGATGCACTTCAGAATGCCACGGACGTCGTACTGGGTAAGTTACTTGTTAACTCAGTACATGCAACTGTTTTGTTTGATTCTGGAGCTTCGCATTCGTTTGTTTCTCAAGGCTTTGCTGCTAAAAATGATTTGGAGATTGCAATACTTAAATGCATGCTCTTAGTTCAAACCCCTGGTTCCGAACTCCGAACGAAAGTAGGATGTTCTGGGGTGAGAATATTAATAGATGGGATAGAGTTCCTAGCGAACCTTATATTGTTGGATACCCAAACCTTGGATGTTATTTTGGGAATGGATTAGTTATCCAAGCACAAGGCCATATTGGATTTTGGACAAAGGACTATCTTAGTTGAGAGCCCGTGTGGAAAGAAAGTGGAATTCCAAGCTACCGCCGTTAGAGATGGACAGTTGATGGTTAACAGCACCAAAGCAATCAGCATAGAAGATGTCTCAGTAGTGAATGAGTATCTGGATGTTTTTCCTGAAGATCTACCTGGTATGCCGCCAGACAGAGACATAGAGTTTGTGATAGAGTTTGTACCTGGTACAACACCAATAGCGAAGAGACCGTATCGGATGTCCACCGAGGAATTAATAGAGATGAAGAAGCAGCTTGAAGAGTTGATGGAGAAAGGATTTATCAGACCAAGTTCGTCGCCGTGGGGAGCACCAGTTTTGTTCGTCAAGAAGAAGGACGGGAGTTTCAGGATGTGCATTGACTACCGTGCGCTCAATGAAGTTACCGTGAAGAATAAGTATCCGCTACCCAGGATCGATGATCTGTTTGATCAGTTGAGAGGAGCCGGAGTTTTCTCCAAGATTGATCTGAGATCGGGATACCACCAGTTGAAGATCCGATCGGAAGATATCCCGAAGACCGTATTCTCGTCAAGATATGGACATTACGAGTTTACTGTTATGTCCTTTGGGTTGACAAATGCGCCAGCATATTTCATGAATATGATGAATAAGGTGTTCATGGAGTATTTGGACAAGTTTGTTGTCGTGTTCATAAATGATATCTTAATCTACTCCAAGACAGAGGATGAACATGCAGAGCACTTAAGGCAAGTTTTGGAAAAGCTAAGGGAACAGCAACTTTTCGCCAAGTTCAGTAAGTGTGACTTTTGGAAGGACAAAGTGGAGTTCCTTGGACATGTAATGACCACAGAAGGAGTCGCCGTAGATCCAAGCAAGGTAGAAGCTGTGTTACATTGGGAACAGCCGAAGACCGTGACCCAGATCCGGAGTTTCCTTGGAATGGCAGGTTACTACCGCCGCTTCATTGAAGGCTTTTCGACCATTGCGAAACCTCTTACGCAATTGTTGAAAAAGGAGAAGAAGTTTGCATGGACGCCAGAGTGCGAAAAAGGTTTTCAAGAGCTGAAGAAACGATTGACATCAGCGCCGGTGTTAGTTCTACCGGATGTTAATCAAAGCTTTGACATTTATTGTGATGCATCGCGTCAAGGACTTGGATGTGTGCTGATGCAGAACGGAAAGGTCGTCGCTTATGCATCAAGGCAGTTGAGGCCGCACGAGGAGAATTATCCAACGCATGACCTAGAGCTAGCTGCCGTAGTGCATGCTTTGAAGTTATGGCATCACTATTTGATTAGAAACAGATGTGAAGTATATACGGACCATAAGAGTCTTAAGTACATCTTCACCCAATCAGACCTGAACATGAGGCAGAGGAGATGGTTAGAGTTGATCAAGGATTATAATGTTGGAATCCATTACCATCCAGGAAAGGCCAACGTGGTAGTCGATGCCTTGAGTCGAAAAAGCCATACCGTGAAAGAATTCAGATTGAAGTCGTACCAGAAGGATTCTTGGCAGCATTGGAAGTGAAGCCTACCCTGGAGGATCAGATCCGAGAAGGACAAGAGGATGATGAAAAGATCCGCAAGATTAAGTCCAACATGGATGAAGGCAAGGCAGAGGACTTCAAGTTGGATGAGCAAGGCACGTTATGGATGAAGGGTCGCATTTGTGTGCCGAACAAGAAGGAGCTGAAGCAGTTGATTTTAGAAGAAGCCCATGACTCAAAGTATTCCATTCATCCTGGAAGTGCTAAGATGTATCAGGATTTGAAAGAAAGATTCTGGTGGCCGAGCATGAAGCGTGAAGTTGCCGAGCATGTTGCGCTGTGCGACATATGCCAGAGAGTCAAGGCAATGCATCAGAGACCAGCAGGATTGTTACAGCCGTTGAAGATACCTGAGTGGAAATGGGAGGAAATCGGAATGGATTTCATTACCGGTTTACCCAAGACTCAAGGAGGATATGATTCCATATGGGTCATAATAGACCGCTTGACTAAAGTCGCCCATTTTATTCCAGTGAAGACCACTTATTCGGGAGATAAGTTAGCTGAATTGTATATGACCAGGATCGTCTGTTTGCACGGAGTGCCGAAGAAAATTGTATCGGACAGAGGTACCCAGTTTACCTCGAGGTTCTGGAATAAACTGCATGAAGCCATGGGAACCCATTTGAACTTCAAGATCTGACATATCATCCATGAGACGGATGGGCAAACCGAAAGAGTTAATCAGATTTTGGAAGATATGTTAAGGCGTGTGCATTGGCTTATGCTACCTCTTGGGATAAAAAATCTGTCTGGCTGAGTTCAGCTACAATAATAGTTACCAAGCCAGTTTGCAAATGTCTCCATTTGAAGCACTATACGGTCGACCCTGTCGGACACCGTTGAATTGGAACGAGACAGGTGAACGCCGTGTCTTTGGGCCAGATATTCTCCAAGAAGCCGAAGAACAGATTGCCATGATCAGGGAGAGATTGAAGATAGCCCAATCACGACAGAAGAGCTATGCTGACAACCGTCGCCGAGACCTGAGTTTTGAACCAGAAGATTTCGTGTATCTCAGAGTCACGCCACTCAGAGGAGTTAAGAGATTCCATGCCAAAGGAAAACTCGCGCCGAGATATGTTGGACCATTCAAGGTTCTCAGCCGCAGAGGTGAAGTTGCTTACCAGCTAGAGTTACCGCAATCACTAGCAGGACTACATGACGTGTTCCACGTGTCTCAGCTGAAGAAGTGTCTCCGAGTACCTAAGGAACAGACACCGCTAGAGTCAATTGAGCTACAAGAAGATCTGACTTACAAGGAGCACCCCGTGAAGATTCTGGACACCATAGATCGAGAGACGAGAAACAAGTCAACCCGTTTCTGCAGAGTTCAATGGAGCAACCATGCAGAGAGCGAAGCAACTTGGGAGCGCGAAGAGGAATTGAAGAAAGAGTTTACGAACCTATTTCTTTAGAAAGCCCTGAATCTCGGGGACGAGATTCTGTTAAGGGGGGGAGGTTTGTAACACACCAAAATTTTGCTTTTCTTAAATTCATGTGTGATTTGACACTTTGGTGAATTATTGGAATTTTCTGGAATTTATTTGGATTTATTTGGAATTTATTTGAATTTATTTGAATTTATTCCATTTTGAAATAATTAAAGAATTTAACTTTGCAAATAAAATTTTGTTGGAAATATTTTATTTGTGTCCAAAATGTTCTAAAGTATTTTTCAGAATTTTTCTGGAATTTTTCTGAGTCTTTTGCTATTTTTAATGAATTAAATGAATTTCTAGGAATTTAATTGAATTATTTAATCGCTGGAAAATAGCGAGTGGGTTTGTACTGTTCATCCGACCGGACCCGAGTCCGAGTCAGACTCAAGTCCGACCCGAGCCAACAGTTCCGGTCGAACCCGCTCGGCCGAACCCTAACCGCGTGACCGTTGGATCTTGATCCAACGGCCACGATTGAGCCACGTCACCCGAGCCCGAGTCCGACCGAGCCAGCCAGCTAGCCCGAGCCAGACCCGAGCCCAAACCCTCGCACCGTTAGATCTTGATCCAATGGCTGATGTTGATCCACGTCACCCAATCCGAATCCAACTCGGATTCCGCCGCCGCAACGGAGTGGGCCTCGGTTTTCGCGTGTTTCACGAACGCCGAGGGCCCTATTTAATGTGCCACTGCCGCTGCCGTGACGCCGACTTCCGTACGCACCCGTAGCCCTAGCTCATGCCACCAGAGCCGTCATGGTTGCGCCGCAATCGCTCACCGGAGTTGGAGGAGCGTTCCGCCGCGTTCAATTGCAGTTTCCGCCGCCGTCCGTCGTCGTCCTCCGTCGCCGTTGAGCCCAGATTCGGAACCGCAAGGAAGAGCCGCGTCGGTGAGGACCTTCCACTTCGCCGGAGGAGCCCCGCAATGCTGTCGCCATGGTCGCCGTCTTCGTCTCCGGTGAACCAGCCCCGCCGCAAGCCATCGCCGAACCTCGAGCTCCACCAACCGTCCGATCCAGATCCAAGGGTCCAGATCGCGCCACGTCGCAGCCCGGTGAGATCTCACATGCTAATCCCAGATCTATTTCCAACCGTTGGATCTAGATCCAACGGTTTAGATCGTGCCACGTAGCCTAAACTGCACCAAGCTGGAATAGATCTCAGCTGTTAGATCTAGATCGAACGGTTAGCGTTAACCCACGTTGTTTTCGTTAGATTGGATCTTGACCGTCCGATCAGGATCAAACGGTCCAGATCAGCGGAGTAGTTTCTTAACGCGTTAAGCCAGATCCAATCTGGGCCATTGATTTTCAAATCAACGACCGAGATCACGTCACGTGGCCGGGAGGCCGACCGTCGCGGTCAGCGCGGTCAGCGCCCGCGCGTGGAGCGTGTCTCTGACACGCGGGGCCTGCGTGTCAGTGGGGCTGTCGGGACCCCGAATTTGCAAATCCGGACCCTCTGTGTATTCAGCACTAGTCCAGGAACGCGCTAGTGCACACAGTCTTAACATCGGTAAATATCACAATCATACCACTCGATACTAATAAAGTACTTTATTTAAATAGTCAAACTGGTTACTTGACCTTATGGTCAAGTTACAAATGTATGCCTCATGAAGTAAACTTATTAGGAGAGAAATAGTAGCAGCGGAAAAATAAGATAACATCGTGGCGCCATCCAGTATACCACAGGCAACTGACTGGGCTCACTCCCTAAGTAGACGGTTCCTCGTGGAGCTCCTCCTCCAAAGCTGGTGTTGTCTCCTCTTCAACTGGTGTTGTATTGTGGCAAGGGTGAGTACTTGGTACTCAGCAAGTCATGCACAGAATGCAGCTAATATACTACATGCATGGCTTAATACAAAGGAGTGGCTCAAGGTATTTTTGCGATGCAAACATTTAACAAGTATCATAAGTAGATTCGAAAGCAGTAAAAACAGGTAAAGCATAGATAACTTTTCAAAGAGTTTAATAAACATCTTTCCCATCCTAATCCAGGTTTCCATCAACATCATTATTAATCCAACCCAACCTTTCAGATCCAAGTTATTTTTGAGAAAATCTAACCCTTGACTGTAATTCGGCGATGTCCAATACCGCGGACATGGCTATTCGAATAGATTCTACACTCTGCAGAGGTTATGCACTTTACCCACAAGATACAATCAAACACCACAAAGGCGAGTTCCCGTAACAAAGTCTTTCGGAAACTTCTAACAATACAAGTGGTCCTCCCCGGTTATTGCACACTAACCCTTCCCTTAGCTAAGGCGAAGTTTAGGCCAATCAACCGTTAGATGGGTACCTGGCCTCAGCCCCGGTACGCTCCCCTGTACAACTTACACAAAGGGTGTAGTTGACCTCCTGAGGTCCCATAGGTACGTTATTAGCAACTTAGTCAACTAGGTCCGTCCCATTACAGACATGTGGTTGCACGTTAGATCCAGTTCAAAGGCTTGCAAGGTTAAGTCCTTAGGGTGACCAGGGCAAGACTACCCGAAGAACCAAATCAACATCCCCAATGCCACAACTGGCCCACCTGATTATTCTTGCCACATGCCCCGGTCGAAAAACTATTTATCAAACCCCAGTTGATTACCATGCACCACGTGCCATCAACATCACATGATACCTTTCCAAAACAGGTTCAATATATCATTAAGTCAATATTAACATTTGATTGTCCAAAATCATGTCATGAGCACGTAGCAGGTCTAAGCAGTATACTACAACGGTCTAAAACCCATGTTGGCAATTTAATAATGTCCAACTAGTAAACCACATCTAGGGTGACAAGGGGTCATGGCACATACTTAAGTAATCAAGGTGTCATACAGCAATTTGGCATTTATCTAATTCCCATATTTAAATAAAGTATTTTCTAATTGAACTAGCATGCAATAAGTTAAATCAAAATAGATTTCGAAATAGGATCAACATGGTCAAAGCACAACTTGCCTTCAAAAAGTACTTGTTCTTGGTCTTGAGTTGGATCCTGAGTCAATACTTCTCCTTCGAATCCTTCCGGCACTTCAACGTCTACTCGTAAAGCGTGCAAATAGCAATACATGAATAAATAATAGGCAAAAAGTGTCCAAACATCCAAATAAAATCCATAAACAGAGAGAACATAATTTTATGAATTTTTAGAAACTGGAATCGTCAAATTTGGAGTTAAAATACAAAAGTTATGATTATTTAAAGTTTAAATAATCAATTAAATAATTTTATAGAGAAAAACTTTAGTGCAAAAATTAAATAAAATTCATATTTAGGTAGATCTCAATTTTATGAATTTTTAGAAATTTGAATCGTTCAAATCGGAGTTGAAACGCAAAAGTTATAAGCGTTTGAAGTTTTGAAATTCAAATCAATAACGTGCCTTGCTCATCCAACTTGAAGTCCTCTGCCTTGCCTTCTTCCTTGATGGACTTAATCCTGCGGATCTTGTCATCATCCTTCTGTCCTTCCCGGATCTGATCCTCTAGGGTAGGCTTCACTTCCAATGCGGCCAAGAATCCGCTAGGTACCACCTCAATCTTCATTCTCTGAAAATCCTAACATAACTCATCCTGACTTGTGGCTAGCAACATACTCACGGTATGGCTTTTCCGACTCAAGGCATCGGCAACTACGTTGGCCTTCCCGGGATGGTAATGGATTCCAACATTGTAGTCCTTGATCAACTCTAACCATCTCCTCTGCCTCATGTTCAGATCCGACTGGGTGAATATGTACTTAAGACTCTTATGGTCCGTGTATACTTCACATCTGTTTCCAATCAGATAGTGACGCCATATCTTCAAGGCATGCACTACGGCAGCTAACTCTAGGTCATGTGTCGGATAATTTTCCTCATGCGGCCTCAACTGCCTTGATGCATAAGCGACGACCTTTCCATTCTGCATCAGCACACATCCAAGTCCTTGGCGCGATGCGTCACAATAAATATCAAAGCTTTGATTAACATCCGGTAGAACTAACACCGGCGCTGATGTCAATCGCTTCTTCAGCTCCTGAAATCCTTTCTCACATTCTGGCGTCCATGCAAACTTCTCCTTTTTCAGCAATTGCGTAAGAGGTTTCGCAATTGTCGAAAAGCCTTCAATGAAACGGCGGTAGTATCCTGCCATTCCAAGGAAACTCCGGATCTGGGTCACAGTCTTCGGCTGCTCCCAATGTAACACAGCTTCTACTTTGCTTGGATCTACGGCGACTCCTTCTGCGGTCATTACATGTCCAAGGAACTCCACCTTGTCCTTCCAAAAATCACATTTGCTGAACTTGGCGAAGAGTTGCTGTTCCCTCAGCTTTTCCAATACTCGCCTCAAGTGTTCGGCATGCTCATCCTCTGTCTTGGAGTAGATTAGGATATCATCTATGAACACGACAACAAACTTGTCCAAATATTCCATGAACACCTTATTCATCATATTCATGAAATATCTTTGGTGCATTAAATCGAGACCAAAGGACATAATCAGAACTCATAATGTCCATATCTTGACGAGAATGCGATCTTGAATATCTTCCGATCGGATCTTCAATCGATGGTATCCCGATCTCGGATCAATCTTGGAGAAAACTCCGGCTCCTCTCGGTGATCAAACAAATCATCAATCACAGGTAGCAGTACTTATTCTTTACGGTGACTTCATTGAGTGCACGGTAGTCAATGCACATCCTGAAACTCCTGTCCTTCTTCTTGACAAACAAAACTGGTGCTCCCCACGGCGACGAGCTCGGTCTGATAAATCCTTTCTCCATTAACTCTTCTAGCTGTTTCTTCATCTCTACCAACTTCTCGGTGGACATCCGATAGGGTCTCTTTGCTATCGGTCTTTGTACTGTACAAGCTCTATCACAAACTCTATGTCCCTGTCTGGCGGCATACCAGGTAGATCTTCAGGAAAACATCTGGGTACTCATTCACTACTGAGACATCCTCTATGCTGATTGTCTTGGTACTGTTAACCATCATCTGTCCATCTCTAACTGCAGTGACTTGAAATTCCACTTTCTTTCCACACGGGCTCTCAACTGAGATAGTCCTTCGTCCACAGTCCAATACGGCCTTGTGTTTGGACAACCAATCCATTCCCAAAATGACATCTAAGGTCTGGGTCTCCAAAATAATAAGGTTCGCTAGGAACTTTATTCCATCTATTAGTATTCTCACCCCGGAACATCCTACTTTCGTTCGGAGTTCGGAACCAGGGGTTTGAACTAAAAGCATGCACTTAAGTCTTGCAATCTCCAATTCATTTTTAGCAGCAAAGCCTTGCGAAACAAACGAATGCGAAGCTCCAGAGTCAAACAAAATCATTGCAGGTGTATCGAGTTAACAAGTAACTTACCCAAGATTTACGTCCGTAGCATTCTGCAGGGCATCTGCGGTGACATGGTTGACTCGGCCTCTCACCACAGTCTGGGTGTGGCTCCTGGTGCTGGTGTCCTAGCTGGGGTGGTTCCTAGATTGAAGCGAACTGGGGTCACTCCTGCTGTCTTCTTTGGACAACTGTTGGCAAAGTGTCCTGGCTCGTTGCAGTTGTAGCAGCGTCTCCTTTGTTCCTTCTTATTGCTGGAGCGGCGTTTCTAGCGAAGTGGGGTGCAGTGCTGGTGACGGTGTCCTTGTAGCGATTCTGTGGCTGGAATCAAAAGCGATTTGGTGCAACTCTCGACGCCATTGCGTTCCACTGGCGTGATCCTGTTTGTTGCATCCTGCGCTTCCTATTCTCATCCAGTTCCTTGCGCTTGTCCTCAAGAATAAGCGCCTTATTCACCAACTCTTGGAAATCTGGAAAGGTGTGGGTGATCAGTCCTACTTGTAGTCCTGAGTTAAGTCCCTTCATGAAGCGAGACTGCGGCTTTATCTCGTTGCTACATCGTCGGTGCGTAGCGTGCCGGTGTGTGAACTTGTTCAAGTAGTCGGCCCGGTGATTACCTTGCTTGATGCTCTGAACTCCTCCTTCTTAAGATCCATGATTCCTTCAGGCACGTGATCTTGTGGAATGCACCGTGAACTCTTCCCAAGTGATGTCCTGAGGATTCTCTTGCGTGTACGCAGTTCTCCCACCATTCAAATTTCTGTTCCTTCCAACTGATGAGAAGCGTAGAGTACCTTCTCATTTCCCATGCATTGAGCAATGTGTAGCTTCCTCTCAATTGACCTTAACCAATCATCGGCCTCCAATGGATTGGCATTCCCAGAGAAAGTGGGTGGGTGAGTTCTCATGAACTCTGACAGTCTTGTATTCTGGCGTTGTCCCTGATTAACTTGATTAGTTGTGGCCTGAGCAGTGACATGCTGCATCTGTTGCATCATAGCATGCATCAACTGAGTCTGAGCAGCGAGAAAAGCTCCGAAATTCTGCATATCCAGTGGCGGTGCTGGTGCTCCATCATTAGGGTTTTCTGCTGGGCGAGAACCACTTCCATTGCCTCCAAAGTTTCCGCGGGTGTTCACCATCTGCCGATTTGATCTAGGTTTTAGAGATGAGAGGGAAACAAGAATAGACAAGTAATATGGAACTTATGCGGGGCGAAAGGTGTAGCTTTAAGGTCTAACTTTATTATTGATATCAATAACTTGGTATGGTTGCTTACAATGCCTAGGGCCTTGCAACACATCTTTGCACACTCGACAAGCAATGAAAATCCAATCGATCTAACACGGAGTCTAACGCCTAAAGGGTGACTCTTTATTCTATGACGCGACTCGGCGAAGGAGTCTCACTATAGAACCTACGCTCACTCATCGAGAAAACCTCCACGGCACGATGCGGATCTTTGCGGCATAGGCGCGAAACGATTGCCATGTCCGTCATCATGTCATCTATGGTAGTCGAAGAAGCGGTGTCCTCATCGAGATCCGACTCCTCGGATCTGGCTCGTGTAGCTCAATCTTGGCTCTGGTTGCAGTCCGTACAAAGCCATCTCCAACTCGTCAATTCTTCACAGAAGGTGTGACACATACTCTTGAGCTTCCCGCCATCTGTTCTTCTCTGTCGTGATCTCCTTGCGGGCCTTCTGTAGCTCCTTGCTTGTATCATCGAGTACATCCTCCTGGGCGACAACAAGTCGTGCCAACTGTGTAACCATGTTATCCTCATCCTGAATCACCTTCGGGTCAAGAAGGTTATTGCTTTGTGGTGATAACGGAACACCGTGCTCTCCAACTCTCTGGCGTAGATACGGGTAATGTGTCGCATTGCTCGTCGTGATACTTCTTGGATACCCATCTGCATTGTAGACCTCCTGGCAGTGCAGTGTATCGGGCGATTGCCTGGGCCCTTCTTCCTAGCAGGTACCACAATCTTCACGTCATAAGCCTTGATCAATCCTGCTTGTCTGATTACTTCCACTTGGTATTGCGGCTTCTCAAAATCTCCGAGAGTCTGTAGCATACGCCAAAGTTCTGCGGCGTGACCAACCTCTAGATCGACGTAGTTGAACTCTCCCTCCATCTGTCACAAGAGTGCTCACGTAAGAACTCGAAATTTTTAAATCGTGACAAGGTAAGGAAAAATTCAGCAAGAGACAAGAAAAGAAAGAGTGGGATAAGTCGAGATGTCATCTCTTGTCTTGACAAATTTTTAGCTTTAGAAAATAGGTTTTATCCTCACTACGACCATTCTAGCTAGGGTTGAGCCAACGGTCAGTATGGCTCTGATACCACCTCTGTCGGGACCCCGAATTTGCAAATCCGGACCCTCTGTGTATTCAGCACTAGTCCAGGAACGCGCTAGTGCACACAGTCTTAACATTGGTAAATATCACAATCATACCACTCGATACTAATAAAGTACTTTGTTTAAATAGTCAAACTGGTTACTTGACCTTATGGTCAAGTTACAAATGTATGACTCGCAGGGCGAAACTTATTAGGAGAGAAATAGTAGCAGCGAAAAAATAAGATAACATCGTGGCGCCATCCAGTATACCACGAACAGCGGTACCGGGCTCACTCCCTAAGTAGACGGTTCCTCGTGGAGCTCCTCCTCCAAAGTGGTGTTGTCTCCTCTTCAAGCGGTGTTGTATTGTGGCAAGGGTGAGTACTTGGTACTCAAGAAGTCATGCACAATGCAGCTAATATACTACATGCATGGCTTAATACAAAGGAGTGGCTCAAGGTATTTTTGCGATGTGACATTTAACAAGTATCATAAGTAGATTCGAAAGCAGTAAAAACAGGTAAAGCATAGATAACTTTTCAAGGAGTTTAATAAACATCTTTCCCATCCTAATCCAGGTTTCCATCAACATCATTATTAATCCAACCCAACCTTTCAGATCCAAGTTATTTTTGAGAAAATCTAACCCTTGACTGTAATTCCCGAGCGATGTCCAATACCGCGGACACGGCTATTCGAATAGATTCTACACTCTGCAGAGGTTATACACTTTACCCACAAGATACAAATCAAACACCACAAAGGCGAGTTCAGTAACAAAGTCTTTCAAAACTTCTAACAATACAAGTGGTCCTCCCGGTTATTGCACACTAACCCTTCCCTTAGCTAAGGCGAAGTTTAGGCCAATCAACCGTTAGATGGGTACTGGCCTCACCCGATGCGCTCCCCGTACAACTTACACAAAGGGTGTAGTTGACCTCCTGAGGTCCCATAGGTACGTTATTAGCAACTTAGTCAACTAGGTCCGTCCCATTACAGACATGTGGTTGCACGTTAGATCCAGTTCAAAGGCTTGCAAGGTTAAGTCCTTAGGGTGACCAGGGCAAGACTACCGAAGAACCAAATCAACATCCCCAATGCCACAACCGCCCACCTGATTATTCTTGCCACATGCCCCGTCGAAAAACTATTTATCAAACCCCAGTTGATTACCATGCACCACGTGCCATCAACATCACATGATACCTTTCCAAAACAGGTTCAATATATCATTAAGTCAATATTAACATTTGATTGTCCAAAATCATGTCATGAGCACGTAGCAGGTCTAAGCAGTATACTACAACGGTCTAAAACCCATGTTGGCAATTTAATAATGTCCAACTAGTAAACCACATCTAGGGTGACAAGGGGTCATGGCACATACTTAAGTAATCAAGGTGTCATACAGCAATTTGGCATTTATCTAATTCCCATATTTAAATAAAGTATTTTCTAATTGAACTAGCATGCAATAAGTTAAATCAAAATAGATTTCGAAATAGGATCAACATGGTCAAAGCACAACTTGCCTTCAAAAAGTACTTGTTCTTGGTCTTGAGTTGGATCCTGAGTCAATACTTCTCCTTCGAATCCTTCCGGCACTTCAACGTCTACTCGTAAAGCGTGAAAATAGCAATACACGAATAAACAATAGGCAAAAAGTGTCCAAACATCCAAATAAAATCCATAAACAGAGAGAACATAATTTTATGAATTTTTAGAAACTGGAATCGTCAAATTTGGAGTTAAAATGCAAAAGTTATGATTATTTAAAGTTTAAATAATCAATTAAATAATTTTACAGAGAAAAACTTTAGTCTAAAAATTAAATAAAATTCATATTTAGGTGGATCTCAATTTTATGAATTTTTAGAAATTTGAATCGTTCAAATCGGAGTTGAAACGCAAAAGTTATAAGCGTTTGAAGTTTTGAAATTCAAATCAATTATTAAACCGAATTATTAAATCATTTTCCTTTTCGGAAATTATTTATTGCGTCAGTAGTGACATGTGTCAGCATCCGATTGGTCCACGTGGACTTCTTGGCGTCGGCCGGCGAACCCACCGATGGCGTCGGCGCGACATCATCGGCCACGTGGCACCGCGGGTGCTACCACGTGTCCTGGTCCATGGACCACGGCCGCAGCGGCTCGGGTCCATGGTGGATCCAGCGCCGCGGCTTGGTGCGGCCCGACATGCGGGCCGCATGTCGGCCGCCCACGTCTTTCGCCAGATGCGGCGCTAAAGCTACGTGGCATAATTAGGGCCGTTCGATTCGGATCGGACGGTCGAGATCTATCTAAACGGCGTGGCGTAAGAAACCACGAGGCTCAATCACCACCGTTGGATCTAGATCCAACGGTCCTTAGTAGATCCAACCGTTTGAGCTGAATCTAATCTACACCGCCCGATTTAGATCTCGACGGCCAGGATTAGATCCGCGCTAGGAACGATAACGGCGACGTGGCCTCACCTCAACCGGCGGATGGAGATCGAGCAGGCGAGGAGCTCCCGGCGTCGATGGCGAGGTGGCGGCGCCGGCTGGACCGACCGAGGAAGACGACCACGGCAGAACGGCGTTCCACGCGCTCTCCGGCGAGGTGAGTGATCCCGGTCGGTGCGTCTCGGTGAGGTTTTGGATCCGGCTTGGTGTCGACGAGCGGCCGGATACGGCGGAAGACAGCGAAACCACCGTGGAGACCCAACCAACTCCGGCGAGCAATCGGGCACGAGCAGCGGCGGCTAGGGTTTCGGGAGGTGGGGCAAAAGGTGCGCCGCAGTTGAAGCGGACCTCGGGGCGCGGAGCTTTAAATAGCCTCGGCATGCGCGCGTAGGGCGGAACCCTATGCCCACACGGCGGAGCAGTCCGAGCCGGATCCGGCCGGGGAAGACGATGCCTCCACCGTCCACGTGGCGCGATCCACGGCCACGATGGCCTGGCGCGCACGGATCCGGATTGGATCCGATCGAGCGATCTTGGCGCGTATCATGACCGTTGGATCTTGTTCCGACGGTCCACTATTGTTTGGGTTTGGACGCGGTTCGTCCGAATCACGTGGCTCGGGTCGGACTCGAGTCTGACTCGGACTCGAGTCCGGTCGGATGAATAGTACTTGACCCGACTCGATTTTCCAGCGATTTAATAATTAAAATAATTTCCAGTAATTTATTTAATTCATTAAAAATAGCAAAAGACTCAGAAAAATTCCAGAAAAATTCTGGAAAATATTTTAGGGCATTTGGGACTCAAATAAAATATTTCCAACAAAACTTTATTTGAAAAAATAAATTCTTTAATTATTTTAAAATGGAATAAATTCAAATAAATTCCAAATAAATCCAAATAAATTCCAGAAAATTCCAAAAATTCACCAAAGTGCCAAATCACACATGAATTTAAGAAAAGCAAAATTTTGGGTTATTCTGAGGCCCAACTGTCAATGACCAGCCAATCGCACCATGACGTCGCAGCGGCGTCCGCGGTGAAACCCGGTATCGGCCGTCCTCGGCCGTCGTGATAACGCCATCGGCGTCATCCGAGGGGCCCACCTGTCAGTGTGACGCGTGAGCCGTGGACCGGGTCCACGGTGGACCGAGCCGCGCCCGTGCGCTGGGTCCATGGACCCGAGGTGATGTGGCGGCACCCGATTGGTCCACGTGTCACGCTGACACAATAAAAGAATTTCCGAAAAAGAAAATGATTTATTAATTCGAATTATTGATTTCAGATTTTGATTCAAACTTCAAACGCTTATAACTTTTGCATTTTAACTCCGATTTGGGTGATTCAAATTTCTAAATTTGTATAAAATTGAGATCTACCTAATGATGAATTTTATTTAATTTTTGGACCAAAGTTTTTCTCTGTAATATTATTTAATTGATTATTTAAACTTCAAAATGCTATAACTTTTGCATTTAAACTCCGAATTTGACGATTCAAGTTTTTAAAAATTTCTAAAATTGTGCTCTCTCTGTTTATGAACTTTATTTGGATGTTTGGACACTTTTTCTACTGTTTATTTATTGGTTGCTATTTGCACGCTTTACGAGTAGACGTTGAAGTGCCCGAAGGCTTCAAAGGAGAAGTGTTGACCGAGGAGCTAGCTCAGGACCAAGAACAAATACTCTTTGAAGGCAAGTTGTGCTTTAACCATGTTGATCCCAATTTCAAATTAATTCGATTCAAAACTATTGCATGCTAGTTTAATTAGAAAATACTTTATTTAAATTATGGGAATTAGATAATTGCCTAATTGCTGTATGACACCTTGGTTAATTAAATATGTGCCATG
The DNA here is from genome assembly GCA_036346355.1 of Rhipidocladum racemiflorum. Lineage (NCBI taxonomy): Eukaryota > Viridiplantae > Streptophyta > Magnoliopsida > Poales > Poaceae > Rhipidocladum > Rhipidocladum racemiflorum. Next base: position 37,983,515 of record CM070577.1, on the reverse strand, counting down.
ACCCCTTGTCACCCTAGTTGTGGTTTACTAGTTGGACATTACTAAATTGCCAACATGGGAATTTAGATCGTTGTAGCATATTGCTTAGACCTGCTACGTGCTCATGACTTGATTTTGGACAATCAAATGTTAATATTGACTTAATGATATATTGAACCTGTTTTGGAAAGGTATCATGTGATGTTGATGGCACGTGGTGCATGGTAATCAACTGGGGTTTGATAAATAGCTTTTGACCGGGGCATGTGGCAAGGATGATCGGGTGGGCCAGTTGTGGCAGGAATGTTGGCTTGGTTCTTGGGTAGTCTTGCCTGGTCACCCTAAGGACTTAACCTTGCAAGCCTTTGAACGAGTCAAGCGTGCAACCACATGTCTGTAATGGGACATACCTAGTTGATTAAGTTGCTAATAACGTGCACTGGGACCTCTGGGTGTCAACTACACCCTTTGTGTAAGTTGTGCGGGAGCGTCTGGGAGCTGCGGCAGTACCCATCTAATGGTGGATTGGCCTAAACTTCGCCTTCGCTAAGGGAAGGGTTAGTGTGCAATCACCGGGAGGACCACTTGTGCCGTTAGAAGTTTCCGAAAGACTTTGTTACTAAACTCGCCTTTGTGGTGTTTGATCGTATCTTGTGGGTAAAGTGCATAACCTCTGCAGAGTGTAGAATCTATTCGAATAGCCATGTCCGCGGTATTGGACCTCGCTCGGGAATTACAATCAAGGGTTAGACTTTCTTGAAAACAACTTGGATTTGAAAATTTGGGTTTGGTTTAACAATGATGTTGAAGGAAATGTGAGTTAGGATTTGGGAAAGATGTTTACTAAAATCCTGGAAAGATTATTGATCTTATACTTGTTTCTACTGCTTTCGAATCTACTTATGATACTTGTTAAATGTTGTTTCTTTGCAAATATACCTTGAGCCACTCCTTTGTATTAAGCCATGCATGTAGTATATTAGCTGCATTACATTGCATGACTTGCCGAGTACCAAGTACTCACCCTTGCCGCAATACAACACCCAGTTGAAGAAGAATCTACACCGGCTTTGGAGGAGGAGCTCCCGGAGGAACCGTCTAACTAGGAGCGAGCCCGGTCGATTACTGTGGTATACTGGATGGCGCCACGAAGTTATCTTATTTTCCGCTGCTATTATTTCTCTTTTAATAAGTTTCGCCCTGCGAGGCGTATATTTGTAACTTGACCATAAGGTCGAGCAACCCCGTTTGGTTAACTACTTTAAGTACTTATTATTTCGTTGAGTATGATTGTGATATTTACCAATGTTGAGACTGTGTGCACTAGCGCGTTCCTGGACTAGTGCTGAATACACAGAGGGTCCGGATTTGCAAATTCGGGTCCGGACAGGAACCCTAGGAGGGGCGCATGGCATGGCGGGGCAAGGGAGGTGGGTTTTATTACCCACCTCCTCCCCCACATGGGCCGGGAACCCCCACCTATGGCCCAATTAGGTCCCCCAAGGCCCAAACACCCAGAAACGGCTCAAAAACATGATATAAAGTTGTACCGAAAGCCGTATTCTATATTTTCACATTTCATAATGTCACAGTAGCGTAGATCGTGTGTCATAGGAAGAATTCGATGCCATGTAGATTTGACATAGGCAGACCATTATGGTTGGCCTCGGTAGAGAATAGTGCTGATAACGTGGTATGAAAAGTAGTCGAAGATTGTAGTGCACAAACACGAGTTGCTGCAGTTTTGCATATCTTAATCGGTTCCTAACCTGCGTGTGTACTAAGGCAAATGTGTTGTGAGACCATGGATCGGCTATCCAAAATCTCCTGTGTATTTCTGTACTAGTCCCAAATCAGTAGCTAGTAGACACAGTCAACAGTGAAGTATCATTGCCGAACATAACGAAATTGTAACATAAACATAAAGTATTAGCCACATGGATACTTATTACATCATATGGTCACATGACTAGAGTTCACGACAGCGAAAATAAAAGCAACAAGAGATAAAACTCATAAAACTCCACAGGCGACGACTAGGAACGCGCTTTTAGTTGTCTTGGCGATCTTCAAAGAACTCCTCATCATAGAACTCACCGTCATCGGCTGCATCCTGGTAGTTTTCTGAAGACAATATTTGTGTAGCATGTGAGTACTTTTTACAAAAGTACTCAGCAAGTCTGGGAAAGTATGCACATGTAGGGCTTTCCAAGGAAGGCTTATTGTGGTTCTTTTGCATAAAGCTAAGTTTCATCAAACCATACTTAATAATAATTTTCATAAAGCACATTTTAACAATTATTTTAGCAATTGAAGTATTTAATAGTCTAGTGAAGGTTCTATCCACCATCACCAGTATAAAGGCTCTATCCGCCACATTTTAAAAGATTATGGTAATCCAATTCATGACTCTATCCGTCATGATCAAAACAGGTTCCATATACCTGGTTGGCTCAATCCGCCAATTAAACATCCGAGAGTTCTAACCACTCCCGAACCCCAAAACAAAACCTTATTTATTTTCAAAACCAAAACCAAAGTCTACCAGTATGAAAGCATTCTTCGCTTTGCCCTTGACCATAGGCACGACTATTCGAATAGTTTTAACTCTGCAGAGGTGTACAACTTTACCCACAAGACATGATATTCCCTTAGTGCCACCGGATTAACACACTTCCTTTGGTGTGTCGGCAGGGATATCGTGACAAGGCCTTTACAATGTATACGCCTAACCCGACTCACCCGCTGAGGTTTCACTGCTGTTAGGGTTCTATCTACCCAGTACAGAAGCCCCCTCTTGCGCCGTGTGGGGAGTACAACTTGCCTCTATGTGGTACCCACATTCCACCAACTGGCGAGTCTAAGTTAGGTTTCTACAAATTATTTAGCCAGGTCGTACCATTATAGACATGTGGTAGTACGGTAATGCTTAGAATGGACAGTCATAAGCGTCGGTCCTTAATTGACTTGGGGCGGTACTTGCACATTGGAAACTAGTGCTCAATCCGCACCCACCCGACATTCCACTCCGCCCAAGTCCAAATCCTTTTTCTTTTTGTTTTTATTTTACAAAAACAGTACCAAATATTTTACCAAAATTCCGAAATCACATCTTAAATCACAATTTTGATATAATCCCACCCATGGGTCATTTTCATCAATTTTGGTCCTAAGCAATTCTACCGTACTATTCAATGAATGTCACAATATAAACTAGGAATGACATAGCAAAGTGTCCTAGGGTTACAAATGAACATGGGTATCAATATCCAAGGAGGTGATCACAATTCGGAATAACTAATGAACTATATTTGACATACGATGATAAAAATAGCTATGCATGCGATAAAACATTGTAAATGCATTTGCAATCGTGGGATCAAAATGCGTCAAGGGACTTGCCTTCGATCGCAGCGGGGATGTCAAAGTCTTGAAGTCCGACGGCAGGGTCGGCGGACTCGGCGGGATCCTCGGCTACGCGCAAAACGGTACATCAAATAAATAACAATAAAATAAATAAAATCCAAAAATTATAAAAATTATACTAGCAGGTAGATCTTGAATTTATATGAATTTAGGAACTTGAACGGAGTGAATCGGAGTTCGGACGCAAAAGATATAAGCGTTTGAACTTGGAAAGTGATGGAAAATCAAGGAAAAAGAGAAAGTTACTGTAGCTACAATAAAATCGCGAATTTGGCCTCAGAACAGAGCTCACTGGACCTAGGGTTTGATCATGGGGAAGTTGCAATAGAAGGGGTGGCGGGATGGAAGAAGGTAAGCCCCGAAAAGGTCTCGAGACGCGAATCCAATGGTGGTGTCGGATTTTGAAGAGGATTACCGGAGACGACGAATTTCGCGATGAATGACGGTGCGGCCGGCGGGGTTCAACTCCAAAATTCAGATTCAAACTTTGATGAAAACTAAAATTGATTGAGGGGTTATGAGCAGGCAACCATACGCACATCTAGGAACAAACGGAATCGAGTTTGACTCACCGGAGCGAGAGATATGCCGGCGAGAATGAAGAACGTGGTTCGGCGTTGGTTTTTTTGCAATCTCCAGGATGAATGAGTTGGAGGGGCAAGAAAAGGATGATGGCACTGGAAAGAGGGCTCCAACATGAAACTAACGGAGGTGGAACCGTGCAAAACGGAGTTGAAACGGCCGAGTTATTGCCATAATGGTGGATTTCGGTTTTTGTGTTACTATTCAAAATCCGACAAGATTTAGGGCTGAAGATCGTGGGGGATGGAAAGGTCTTGCCACTACGAATCCAACGGATCCAGCCTTGCACGATTTGGTGCTTTAATAGAGGAGATATGAAGATTTGAATGATGGATGCCAAGAATGGAGCTTACTGCTGTTTTCCTGGAAGGCTTCCATCGTGTGGTAGAAGAAAGGCTACAGTGCAATGCCACATGGCGCCTTCCTGTTGGCCGGGAGTAAGTGGAAGTTTAGACGCGAGAGAAAATTAGCAAAAATGGTCTAAAAATCCCGGAAAAATTCCTAGAACCATTAGGGAATATTCGAAACCCAATAAAATTGGTTTCGCGGAATTTGGATGAAATTTGGAATTTAGAATATTCTGGAGCGAATAACGGGCATTTAACAAAAACCGCGCGAAATAAAATACCAGAGGGTCTCCAAAAATCTTGGGAAAAATCTCAAAAAGTTTTTCGAATATTTGGAACCTAATGCAATAGGTTTCGGGATTTTTGGAGTATTTTCAAACTCGGGTGGAATTTCGGGTACGGACTGGAATCTGGAAATTTGATTTTTTGAGCGAATGACAATTGAATTCTGATTTTGGACGGATAAAGATGCCAGGTTAAATTAAACACCAAGGAAAATCCAAATTTTGAATTTAATTAATTTAAATTAAATTTTGGCAGCAGACTGAAATTGAGGATGTTACATGTGCTCCAATTTCGCTCGCAATCGCTGTATGATGCACACTGTGACACCAATCTCAAGACGTACTTTTGCAACGCTGGTGTTTCATTTCCGAATGCCATCCACCATTGTGCTGTGGACAAAAAAACCCGTTATTAGTACTCCATAGTAAATTTACATTACGTCAAATTATAAAAGTACCTGCCGTCATGTGTGGATCGAGAGCGCTACTCTCTGCAAGTTGGGTGGCGAAGCGTCCCCTCCTAAGATGGTAAGTGTCTGATTCCCGTAGTGCCTTCACCGCACTTTCGTTGTCAACAGCCATAATATTCAGGGCAGTGGACAGCTGTCCCATGAACACTGGAGTGCTACATATATTGTACTTGAATTGAGACTGTGGGTCCAGGACAGAGGCTACAACAGGTAAAATATTTTGAAGTTAGCACAATACAAACAAATGTGGTATCCTTTATGTCAATTTCACGAACCTGCTTGGACGAAGGTGGTATCCTTTATGTCGGCAAACCTCTTTTCAATGACTCTCAGGAATGGCGTATACTGCTCTCCATGTTCACTCAACCGCCAGTTGTACTCACTCCTAACAATACAAATTTGAATCATAACACCACTTATCGTTGGTAACTTGTCTTGGTCGGCGAACCTCAACAACTTGTACAAGGGTTCGACGGCCACCACAGCCCACTCTAACATGGTCCAAAAATCTCTATCAACGAGGTGATCGTATACAAACTTGCCCTTATCCATCCCAGCCCACTTGCTACTTGTCCAGTCGGGATGTGTCATCCATTGCTGGAACTTGTCATTCTTCTTAAAAATGCTATCAAGGAAGACAAAGGTCGTGCCAAACCTAGTGGCATTTGGCCTCACCAACTCTCCACCTATGTGGGTCTTCATCTGCATGTGCAGATTCTTGTGGTTGTATAAGAAGCGATAAATCCTCTTCACCCTTGCCACAACATCCTTGATCTCGTCCATTTCGCACACATCCTTAAGCTTGAGGTTCACCGTGTGTGCCAAGCATGGTTGCCACATAATCATTGGGTACTCCACTCGTAACATCTTGCATGCTTTCTTGAAGTTGGCTCCATTGTCAGTAATCACTTGCACCACATTATCGACACCAATTTCATCGGCAACCACTTTTGTTATCTCGCGTAGCAGGTACTTATGGTCTTGAATCTTGCCTGTGGCATCAACGGTTTTATGGAAGAATATTACCCCGTTGCAGTACACCATGAAGTTGATGATGCTCTGCATTGTAGGTCCAGTCCACCCGTCACACATGAATGTCACTCCAAATGTCACCCAGTCGTCCCTGAACTTTTGAAGGTATTGGACAATCTCCTTCTCGTTCTCGTCAAGGTACTTCCCGTCGATCTCGTGTCCCCATGGTGCACGAACCTCTGGGCCTAGCTCCTGCATCATCTTAACTGCACCTAAAACATGGGCCGTAATAGTTTAGTCCAATGATGGCAAGAATTTTAACTTATAAACCCACGAGCTTTTGCATACCTGTGAAGTACGGACACTCGACCTTCCTTCCTGGAATTGCATTTGCATGGAACCACTTAGACCATGCCTTCCCAAGCTTCTGCCTCGCCCCCTGCTTAAATGCAGTGTCAATCCGAGGTTGCTGCGGGGCACCACTTCATGCAAGGTCAACATCGATGGAGGCTTGGCTTGACCTCATTGATTTCGACCTGCCAAACATTTTGCTAATAGTGGATTGGACTAAGGGTCTCGCTGCACCACTCCCAGACCCAGATCCTAGAGTCAAACCTTGGCTCCTTAGGTAAGCCTCTTCTTTGGAGGCCCTTATGGCCACCTTTAGCTGCTTCTGTTCCGTACAGTAGTACGTCACAAACGACATCCAGTCGCCAGAAGCCTCCTCCTTACGCAGGCGCTCTACCTCTTTCTCCTTCTTCCTTTCCCGACCTCCGCTGAGGTCCGCGATCATGGGGGTAAGAAAAGATTTCCAATCGTGATGAGGGTAAGGGAAAAATTCAGCAAGGGGGTAAGAAAAGAGAGAAAGGGATAGGTCGAGAATTCATTCATTATCTTGGCAAACTTTTAGCTTTAGAAAATAGGTTTTATCCTCACTACGACCATTCTAACTAAGGGTTGAGCCTACGATCAATATGGCTCTGATACCACCTCTGTCGGGACCCGAATTTGCAAATCCGGACCCTCTGTGTATTCAGCACTAGTCCAGGATCACGCTAGTGCACACAGTCTCAACATTGGTAAATATCACAATCATACACATCGTTAATAATAAGGTACTTTATTTAATATAACCAAACTAGTTACTCGACCTTATGGTCAAGTTACAAAGGTACGCCTCACAGGGCTAAGACTTATTCAGTAAAATCTGCAGCGGAATATATAAAGAAAACGCATGGCGCCAATCAATATGCCACAGGCAACTGACTGGGACTCGATCCCTAGTTAGACGGCTCCTCCTGGTACTCCTCCTCCAAAGCTGGTGTAGACTCTTCCTCAACTGGTGTTGTATTGTGGCAAGGGTGAGTACTTGGTACTCAGCAAGTCATGCACAGAATGCAAACTAATATACTACATGCATGGCTTAGTACAAGGGAATGGCTCATGGTATAATTGCAGTAAAACAGCAATTGACAAGTATCATAAGTAGATTCGAAAGCAGTAAAAACAAGTATAATATCGATAACTTTTCCAGGAGTTAAATAAACATCTTTCCCATTCCTAGTCCACATTTCCATCAACATCATCTATTAACCAAACCAACCTTCGAAGTCCAAGTTGTTTTCACGAAAGTCTAACCCTTGACTGTAATCCCCGAGCAGTGTCCAATACCGCGGACTCGGCTATTCGAATAGATTTTTCACTCTGCAGAAGTTATGCACTTTACCCACAAGATACAGTCAAACACCACAAAGGCGAGTGATCGTAACAAAGCCTTTCGGAAACGGCTAACTACGCAAGTGAACCTTTTCGGTTTTTTCCCTACACCATCCCTTCCCTTATCAAAGGCGAAGTATGGGACCGACATACCGTTGGATGGGTACCATGCCTCAGCCCTGGTACGCTCCCCTTTCAAGCTACACAAAAGGTGTAGTTGACACCTGAGGTATCACATGCAAGTTATTAGTAACTTACTCAACTAGGACCGTCTCATTCCGGTCATGTGGTTGCACGATTAACTCAGTTCAAAGGCTTGCAAGGTTAAGTCCTTATGTTGACCAGGGCAAGACTACCCGAAGAACCAAACCATCACTCCCGATGTCACAACTGGCCCACCTGATCATTTCTTGCCACATACCCCGGTCGAAAACTATTTATCAAACCCCTAGTTGATTACCATGCACCACGTGCCATCAACATCACAACACATGATACCTTTCCAAAACAGGTTCAATATATCATTAAGTCAATATTAACATTTGATTGTTCAAAATCATGTCATGAGCACGTAGCAGGTCTAAGCAATATACTACAACGATCTAAATTCCCATGTTTGGAAAGTTAATAATGTCCAACTATTTAATCCTCAACTAGGGTAACAAGGGGTTCATGGCATACGATTCTTTATGTCAAGGTGGCATACAGCAACTAGGCAATAAACTAATCTCCCAAAATTAATCAAAGCATTTTCTAATTGAACTAGCATGCAATAATTTAAATCAAATTAATTTCAAAATGGGATCAACATGGTCAAAGCACAACTTGCCTTCAAAAAGAGCTTGATCTTGGTCCTGAGCTGGCTCCTGGGTCAACACTTCACCTTCGAAGCCTTCGGGCACTTCAACGTCTACTCGTAACGCGTGCAAATAGCAATAAATGAATAAAACAGTAGACAAAAAGTGTCCAAACATCCAAATGAAGTCCATAAACAGAGAGAGCATAATTTTGTGAATTTTTAGGAATTTGAATCGTCGAAATCGGAGTTAAAACGCAAAAGTTATAAGCGTTTAAAGTTTAAATAATCAATTAAATAATATTACAGAAAAACTTTGGTCTAAAAATTAAATAAAATTCACCATTAGGTAGATCTCAATTTTATACAAATTTAGAAATTTGAATCACTCCAATCGGAGTTAAATTGCAAAAGTTATAAGCGTTTGAAGTTTGAATCTATATTTGAAATCATTAAACCGAATTAAATAAATTATTTCTTTTTCGGAAAATGATTTATTGCGTCAGCATGACACGTGTCAGCTCCTCATTGGTCCACTGACGTCAACCGGTCCACGTACTCGGCCCACGGCTCGGCTCGGTCCACCGTGGACTCGGCCCACGGCTCCACATGTCACTGACATGTGGGCCCGTCTTGTCAGTGGCCCGGGCTCACGCCAGTGCGGGCGCGACTGACACGGGGCCCCACTGACACGCGGGCCCAGCGTGTCAGAGACACGTACCCACACGCGGGCGCTGACCACGCTGACTGCGACGGTCAGCCTCCCGGCCACGTGGCTTGATCTCGGCCGTTGATTTTCATGCCACATGGCTTGATCTCGGCCGTTAATTTGAAAATCAACGGCCCAGATTGGATCTGGTTTCACGTGTTTGGGGTAAACGCGGTCAATCCGGACCATTGGATCTCGATCGGACGGTCGAGATCCAATCTAACGCGTATAACGCGGCTAACGCTAACCGTACGATCTAGATCTAACGACTGAGATTGGATCTGGGGATTAGCACGTGGATCTCACCGTGAGTGACGTGGCGCAATCTGGGCCCTCGGATCCTGATCGGACGGCTGGCAGAGCTCGAGAGGCGGCGATGGCGTGCGGCGGCGCTTGCTGACCGGAGACGAAGACGGCGACCACGGCAACGACGTTGTGGGGCTCCTCCGGCGAAGTGAATGGTGCTCTCCGACGCGTCTCTTCCTTGCGGTTCCGGATCTGGGCTCAACGGCGGCGGAATCGACGAATAACCGCGGCGGAGACCTAGCGCAACTACGGCGAGCTCTAGCGGGCAAACGGCGGCGGCTCTGGTGACGTGGGCTAGGGCTACCGGTGCGCACGGAGGTCGGCTTCTCGGTGGCGGCGGCGGCGGCGCATTAAATAGTGGCCTCGGCTTCCGTGAAAAGCGCGGAGACCGAGGCCCACACGCGGGCGGCGGCGGAGTCCGACGAGGACTCGGAGAGGTGGCGTGGACGCACGGGAGCCATCCACGTGGTGCGATCGACGGCCCGGATCGTACGGGCGCGATCGGGACCGCACGGGGAACGGGCTCGGGTGACGTGGCACGCGCACAGCCGTTGGATCGTGATCCAACGGTCGCGATCCTAGGGTTCGGCTGGACCGGGTCCGGCTCGGACGCGGCGCGGGTTGGGTTTGGGTCGGACTCGGACTCGAGTCCGACTCGGGCTCGGTCGCATGAACAGTAAAACCCGTTCGGCATTTTCCAGCGATTAAATATTCAATTTAATTCTGAGAAATTCATTTAATTCATTAAAAATATCAAAACACTCAGAAAAATTCCAGAAAAATTCTAGAAAATATCTTAGGGCATTTGGGACTCAAATAAAATATTTCCAACAAAATTTTATTTTCAACTTTGAATTCTTTAATTATTTCAAAAGGGAATAAATTCAAATTAAGTCCAAATAAATTCCAAAAAAATTCCAAAAATTCACGAGAGTGTAAAATAACATCTAATTTCATGAAAAGCAAAAATTGGGATGTTACAAACCTCCCCCTTAACAGAATCTCGTCCCCGAGATTCAGGGCTTACTATAGAATAGGTTTGGAAATTCTTTCTTCAAATCCTCTTCGCGCTCCCAAGGTGCTTCACTCTCCGCATGGTTGCTCTATTGAACTCTGCATAAACGGGTTGACTTATTCCTTGTTTTTCGATCCATGGTGTCCAAAATCTTGACAGGGTGTTCCTTGTAAGTCAGATCCTCTTGTAGCTCGATTGACTCTAGCGGTGTTTGCTCATCAGGTACTCGGAGTGTCGGGACCCCGAATTTGCAAATCCGGACCCTTTGTGTATTCAGCACTAGTCCAGGAATGCGCTAGTGCACACAGTCTTAACATCGGTAAATATCACAATCATACCACTCGATACTAATAAAGTACTTTATTTAAATAGTCAAACTGGTTACTCGACCTTAAGGTCAAGTTACAAATGTACGCATCGCAGGGCGAAACTTATTAAGAGAGAAATAGTAGCAGCGGAAAAATAAGATAACTTCGTAGCGCCATCCAGTATACCACAGGCAACTGACTGGGCTCGCTTCCCTAAGTAGACGGTTCCTCTTGGAGCTCCTCCTCCAAAGCTGGTATAGTCTCTTCTTCAACTGGTGTTGTTTTGAGGCAAGGGTGAGTACTTGGTACTCAGCAAGTCATGCACAGAATGCAAGCTAATATACTATATGCATGGCTTGGTACAAAGGAATAGCTCAAGGTATATTTGCAGTAAACAGCATTTGACAAATATCATAAGTAGATTCGAAAGCAGTAGAAACAAGTATAGCATAATTAACTTTTCAAGGAGTTTAATAAACATCTTTTCCCATCCTAATCCACATTTCCATCAACATCATTATTAATCCAACCCAACCTTTCAGATCCAAGTTATTTTTGAGAAAATCTAACCCTTGACTGTAATTCCCGAGCGATGTCCAATACCGCGGACACGGCTATTCGAATAGATTCTACACTCTGCAGAGGTTATGCACTTTACCCACAAGATACAGTCAAACACCACAAAGGCGAGTTCCCGTAACAAAGTCTTTCGGAAACTTCTAACAATACAAGTGGTCCTCCCCGGTTATTGCACACTAACCCTTCCCTTAGCTAAGGCGAAGTTTAGGCCAATCAACCGTTAGATGGGTACCTGGCCTCAGCCCCGGTACGCTCCCCCGTACAACTTACACAAAGGGTGTAGTTGACCTCCTGAGGTCCCATAGGTACGTTATTAGCAACTTAGTCAACTAGGTCCGTCCCACTACAGACATGTGGTTGCACGTTAGACCCAGTTCAAAGGCTTGCAAGGTTAAGTCCTTAGGGTGACCAGGGCAAGACTACCCGAAGAACCAAATCAACACCCCCAATGCCACAACTGGCCCACCTGATTAAACTTGCCACATGCCCCGGTCGAAAAACTATTTATCAAACCCCAGTTGATTACCATGCACCACGTGCCATCAACATCACATGATACCTTTCCAAACAGGTTCAATATATCATTAAGTCAATATTAACATTTGATTGTCCAAAATCATGTCATGAGCACGTAGCAGGTCTAAGCAGTATACTACAACGATCTAATTTCCCATGTTGGCAATTTAATAATGTCCAACTAGTAAACCACAACTAGGGTGACAAGGGGTCATGGCACATATTTAAGTAATCAAGGTGTCATACAGCAAATTGGTATTTATCTAATTCCCCATATTTAAATAAAATATTTTCTAATTGAACTAGCATGCAATAGGTTAAATCAAAATAGATTTCAAAATAGGATCAACATGGTCAAAGCACAACTTGCCTTCAAAAAGTACTTGCTCTTGGTCTTGAGTTGGATCCTGAGTCAATACTTCTCCTTCGAATCCTTCTGGCACTTCAACGTCTACTCGTAAAGCGTGCAAATAGCAAATACACGAATAAACAATAGGCAAAAAGTGTCCAAACATCCAAATAAAATACATAAACAGAGAGAACATAATTTTATGAATTTTTAGAAACTGGAATCATCAAATTTGGAGTTAAAACGCAAAAGTTATGATTATTTAAAGTTTAAATAATCAATTAAATAATTTTACAGAGAAAAACTTTAGTCCAAAAATTAAATAAAATTTATATTTAGGTAGATCTCAATTTTATACAAATTTAGAAATTTGAATCACTCAAATCGGAGTTGAAACGCAAAAGTTATAAGCGTTTGAAGTTTGAAACAAAATCTGAAATCATTATTTCGAATTAATAAATCATTTTCTTTTTCGAAAATTAATTATTGCGTCAGCCTGGACACGTGTCAGCCTCTGATTGGTTGGCTGACGTCAGCCGGTCCATGGACTCGGTCCACGCTCGGCTTGGGTCTACCGTGGACTCGGACCACGGCTCCTTGTGTCATCGGCAGTGGGTCCCCTCGGGTGACGTCCATCTTGGCGTCGGCCGGGGCTCACCCTACGCCGACGGTGGGACCATTGTGATGTCATTCTTGGCGTCGGCGCTCATTTGGCCGGGAGCCGCCATGACGTCAGCGTGACGTCATGGTGCAGTGTGGCTGGGCCGCTGACATGCGGGCCCCGCGTGTCAGCGTCACACGCACGCGCGCGTGGACGGCGCTGACCGCGGCGGTCAGTCTCCCGCACACGTGGCTAGATCTCGACCGTTGATTTGAAAATCAACGGTCCAGATTGGATCTGGACTCACGCGTTTGGGGTGAACGCGGTTGATCTGGACCGTTGGATCTAGATCCTACGGTCGAGATTGGATCTTGGAGTTTTGGATTGGGATCTCACCGACGGTGACGTGGCGTGATCTGGGACGTTGGATCTGGATCGGACGGTTGAGCGAGCTCGAGGTCCGGCGATGGCTTCTTGGCGGCCGGCTTGCCGGGGTTGGGGACGACGACCACGGCAACGGCGCTTCGGGCGTGCTCCGGCGATGTGAGTGGTCTCCTCCGACGCGGCTTGACCTCCCGGTTCTGGATCTGACCTTAACGGCGGCGGAGGACGACGGAGACGGCGACAATCGGCGAAAAACCACGGCTGCACCTTCTCCTAACTCCGGCGAGCTCTAGCGGCGCAACCACGGCGGCTCAGGCGAGGTGAGTTAGGGCTACGGGTGCGCAATGAAGCGGCGATCCCGACACGGGTGGCGGCGCAATAAATAGGGCCCTCGGCGTCAGGTAAACGCGGAATCAGGAGGTCCTCTCCGTTCTGCGGTGGAGTCCGGCGGCGACACGGGTAGGAGTGACGTGGCAGCGCCTGGCCGTTGGATCGAGATCCAGCGGTCGCGCGGTTGGGTCCGGTCGGACTTCGGCGAGCCGGGTTGGCTCGGTCGGGCTCGGGCTCGGTGGCGTGGCTCAATCGTGGCCGTTGGATCAAGATCCACCACGCGCGGTTAGGGTTCCGGCCGGGTTCGGCGACCACGGGCGCGGTCGGGCTCGGTCGGACTCGAACTCGAGTCTGACTCGGGCTCGATCGGATGAACAACGATCGACTCGGTTTGATTTTCCAGCGATTTAATATTTAAAATAATTTCCAGTAATTCATTTAATTCATTAAAAATAGCAAAATACTCAGAAAAATTCCAGAAAAATTCTAGAAAATATTTTAGAGTATTTGGGACTCAAATAAAATATTTCCAACAAAATTTTATTTGCAAAATTAAATTCTTTAATTATTTTAAAATGGAATAAATTCCAATAAATTCCAAATAAATCCAAATAAATTACAGAAAATTCCAAAAATTCACCAAAGTGCCAAATCACACATGAATTTAAGAAAAGCAAAATTTTGGGGTGTTACAAACCTCCCCCCTTAATAGAATCTCGTCCCCGAGATTCAGGGCTTACTAAAGGAATAGGTTTGGAAACTCTTTCCTCAAATCCTCTTCGCGTTCCCAAGTTGCTTCACTCTCCAGTGTGGTTGCTCCTTGTACTCTCTCTGAACGCGGGTTGACTTATTTCCGGTCTCTCGATCCATAGTGTCCAAAATCTTTACGGGATGCTCCTTGTAAGTCAAATCTTCTTGCAACTCAATTGACTCTAGCGGTGTTCTGCTCCTCGTGCTACGGAGACACTTCTTCAGCTGGGACACGTGGAACACGTCATGTACTCCTACTAGTGATTGCGGTAACTCCAGCTGGTAAGCAACTTCGCCTCTGCGGCTCAAAATCTTAAATGGTCCGACATATCGCGGTGCGAGCTTCCCTTTGGCATGGAATCTCTTAACTCCCCTGAGGGGTGTAACCCTAAGGTACACGAAATCCTCTGGTTCGAAGCTCAAGTCTCGACGACGGTTATCGACGTAGCTTTTCTGTCTTGACTGTGCTATCTTCAGCCTTTCCCGGATCATGGCAATCTGTTCTTTAGCTTCTTGAAGAATATCTGGCCCAAAGACATGTCGTTCACCCGTCTCATTCCAGTTCAACGGTGTTCGACAGGGTCGACCATATAGTGCCCCAAATGGCGACATCTGCAAACTGGCCTGGTAGCTATTGTTGTAGCTGAACTCAGCATACGGCAGACTTTTATCCCAGGAGGTAGCATAAGCCAATGCACACGCTCTTAGCATATCCTCTAATATCTGATTTACTCTTTCGGTCTGTCCATCCGTCTAGGGGTGATAAGCTGTACTGAAATTCAATCGGGTCCCCATGGCTTCATGCAGCTTATTCCAGAATCTCAAGGTAAACTGGGTACCTCTGTCCGACACAATCTTCTTCGGCACTTCGTGCAAACAGACGATCCTGGTCATGTATAATTCTGCTAACTTATCTCCCGAGTAAGTGGTCTTTACCGGGATAAAATGGGCAACCTTAGTCAAGCGGTCCACTATAACCCATATGGAGTCATATCCACCCTGAGTTTTCGGCAAACCGGTAATGAAGTCCATTCCGATTTCTTCCCACTTCCACTCAGGTATTTTTAACGGCTGTAGCAGTCCTGCTGGCCTCTGATGCATTGCCTTGACTCTCTGGCATATGTCGCACAGCGCAACATGCTCGGCGACTTCACGCTTCATGCTCGGCCACCAGAATCTTTCCTTCAGATCCTGATACATCTTAGCACTTCCTGGATGGATTGAATACTTGGAGGCATGGGCTTCCTCTAGGATCAACTGCTTCAGCTCCTTCTTGTTCGGCACACAAATTCGATCCTTCATCCATAACGTGCCTTGCTCATCCAGCTTAAAGTCTTTTGCCTTGCCTTCATCCATCTTGAACTTAATCCTGCGGATCTTGTCATCATTCTTCTGTCCTTCTCGGATCTGATCCTCCAGGGTAGGCTTCACTGCCAACACGGCCAAGAATCCTTCTGGTACTACTTCAATCTGCATCTTCTGGAAATCCTTGCATAGCTCTTCCTGGATCGCGGCTATCAACATGCTCACCGTATGGCTCTTCCTACACAAGGCATCGGCCACCACATTGGCCTTCCCGGGATGGTAGTGGATTCCCACATTATAATCCTTGATCAGTTCCAACCATCTCCTCTGCCTCATGTTCAGGTCTGACTGGGTGAATATGTACTTAAGGCTCTTATGATCCGTATACACTTCACATCTGTTCCCGATCAAATAGTGACGCCATAACTTCAAAGCATGCACTACGACAGCTAACTCTAGGTCATGCGTCGGATAATTCTCCTCATGCGGCCTCATCTGCCTCGACGCATATGCGACGACCTTTCCGTTCTGCATCAGCACACATCCAAGACCTTAGCGCGACGCATCACAATAAATATCAAAGCTTTGATTGACGTCTGGTAGAACTAACACTGGTGCCGATGTCAATCGCTTCTTCAACTCTTGAAAACCCTTCTCGCACTCTAGCGTCCAGGCAAACTTCTTCTCCTTCTTCAACAATTGCGTGAGAGGTCTCGCAATCGTCGAAAAGCCTTCAATGAAACGGCGGTAGTAACCCGCCATTTCAAGGAAACTCCGAATCTGGGTCACGGTCTTCGGTGGCTCCCAGTGTAACACAGCTTCTACCTTGCTTGGATCAACAGCAACTCCTTCTGCAGTCATTACATGTCCGAAGAACTCCACCTTGTCTTTCCAAAAATCACACATACTGAACTTGGCAAACAACTGCTGTTCTCGTAACTTCTCAAGAACTAGCCTCAAATGTTCAGCATGCTCTTCTATTGACTAGGAGTAAACAAGAATGTCATCTATGAACACGACGACAAACTTATCCAAGTACTTCATGAAAACCTTATTCATCATATTCATGAAATAAGCTGGCGCATTCGTCAGACCGAAGGACATAACAGTAAACTCATAATATCCATATCTTGACGAGAATGCGGTCTTCGAAATATCTTCCGATCGGATCTTCAGCTGGTGGTATCCCGATCTCATATCAATTTTGGAGAAAACTCCGGCTCCTCTCAGCTGATCGAACAGGTCATCGATCTTGGGTAGCGGGTACTTATTCTTCACGGTGACTTCATTGAGTGCACGGTAGTCAATGCACATCCTGAAACTCCCATCCTTCTTCTTGACGAACAGAACTGGCGCTCCCCATGGCGACGAACTCGGTCTGATGAATCCTTTCTCCATCAGCTCTTCAAGCTGTTTCTTCATCTCCACCAATTCTTCAGTGGACATCCAGTACGGTCTCTTTGCTATCGGCGTTGTACCCGGTACAAGTTCTATCACAAACTCTATGTCTCTGTCTGGCGGCATACCAGGTAAATCCTTAGGAAAAACATCCGGATACTCATTTACCACTAAGACATCTTCTATGCTGACCGCCTTGGCGCTGTTAACCATCAACTGTCCATCTCTAACGGCAGTCGCTTGAAATTCCACTTTTCTCCCACACGGGCTTTCAACTGATATGACTCTTCACCCACAATCTAGCATAGCCTTGTGCTTGGATAGCCAATCCATTCCCAAGATAACATCTAAGGTTTGGGTTCCCAATATAATAAGGTTCGCTAAGAATTCTACCCCATCTATTAGTATTCTCACCCCGGAACATCCTACTTGAGATCGGAGTTCTGACCCAGGGGTTTGAACTATAAGCATGCACTTAAGATCCATAATCTCCAAATCTTAGAAACAAAATCTCGGGAAACAAACAAATGCGAAGCTCCGGAGTCAAACAAAACTGTTGCAGGTACTGAGTTGACAAGTATCTTACCCAGTATGACATCCGTGGCATTCTGAAGTGCATCTGCAGTCACGTGATTGACTCGGCCTCTCACCATGGTCTGGGGTGCTGCTCCAGTCTGTGCTGCTCCGCGGTTTGCTCCTGGTGCAGGTGTCCTAGCTGGTGTGGATCCCAAGTTGAAGCGAACTGGGGTCACTCCAGCTATCTTCTTAGGGCAACTGTTGGAGAAATGCCCTGGCTCATTGCATGTATAGCAACGCCTCACTGTGCCCTGCTGGTTGCTTGTAGCGGCGTTCCTGACTGGGGCTGGGGTCTAGAAATTCTGATTCACAGGTCTTGGTGCTGGTGACGGTGTCATTGCGGCATGCTGCGGTTGGAATCTGAAGAACTGATTTGGCGCAACCCGCAGACGCTGCTGCGCTCCCTGACGTGATCCTTGCTGCTGCATTCTGCACTTCCTGTTCTCATCCAGTTCCTTGCGCTTGTCCTCAAGAATAAGCGCCTTATTCACAAGGTCCTGGAAATCTGGAAAGGTGAGGGTGATCAGTCCCACCTGCAGTCCAGAGTTGAGTCCCTTCATAAAGCGAGACTGTCTGGCTTTATCTGTCGCTACGTCTTCAGGTGCGTAGCGTGCAAGCTGTGTGAACTTGTTCAGATATTCTGACACCGGTTGATTACCTTGCTTCAGTGCTCTGAACTCTTCATTCTTAAGGTCCATGATACCTTCTGGCACATGATATTGACGAAACGCAGCCGTAAACTCCTCCCACGTGATGTCCTGCGGGTTCTCCCGCGTGGCGCAGAAGTTTTCCCACCATTCAGCGGCGGTCCCTTCCAACTGATGATATGCGTAAAGCACCTTCTCATTCCCCATGCATTGGGCAATGTGTAACTTCCTTTCTATCGATCTTAGCCAATCATCCGCCTCCAGCGGGTTGGCATTCCCAGAGAAAGTGGGTGGATGAGTCCTCATGAACTCCGACAACTTTGCTCCCTGTCGTTGTCCCTGATTTGCTTGGTTAGCGGTGGCCTGAGCAGTGACCTGTTGCATCTATTGCATCATAGCATGCATCAGCTGGGTTTGAGCAGCAAGAAAAGCTCTAAAGTTCTGCATGTCAACTGGTGGTGCTAGGTGGGGTGCAGGTGCTCCATCGTTGGGGTTTGCAGCTGGGCGAGAACCACTCCCATTGCCTCCAAGGTTTCTGCGAGTGTTCACCATCTGTTGATTGCTCCAAGGTTTAAGACAAGAGGGAAACGAGCATAGACAAGTAGTAGAGTAACTTATGCGGGGAGGTGTAACTCAAAATCCAACTTTATTAACTATAACATAATAATATCTTGGTTTGGTTGCTTACAATGCCTAAGGGCCTGCAACGCATACTGCACACTCAGCAAGCAATGAAAATCCAACGACTCTAAGGGTAAATCTTTATTCTATAACGCGACTCGACGAAGGAGTCTCAACTACAAGACCTAGTCTCACTCGTCTAGAAAACCTCCACTGCCTGGGTGTGGGTGCGGCGGCATTGGCGCGAAACAGTCACCATGCCCTGCAACTGTGGTAGTCGAAGAAGCGGTGTCCTCATCGAGATCTGACTCCTCCGGGTCCAGCTCGTGTAGCTCGAAATCTTGGCTCACAGTCTGGCCCGTACAATGCCATCTCCAACTCGTCAATTCTTCGCAGAAGGTGGCACACATGTTCTTGAGCCTCCCGCCATCGGTTCTTCTCTATCGTGACCTCCTCGCGAGCCTTCTGTAGCTCCCGGTTCGTATCATCGAGCACATCCTCCTGAGCGATGACAAGTCGTGCCAGCTGTGTGACCGTGGCATTCTCATCCTGAATCAGCTTCGGGTCAAGTAGGTTGTTGTTGTGTGGATGGTAGCGGTACACCGCGCCCTCCAGCTCGCTGGCGTAGATGCGGGTGATGTGTCGCATCATTCGTCGTGATACCTCCTGAATTCCCATCTGCATTGTCGACCTCCTGGTGGTGCAGTATATCGGACGGTTGCCCTTGCCCTTCTTCCTGGCAAGTACCGTGATCTTCACATCACAAGCCTTAATCAGTCCCGCCAGTCTGATGATGTTCACTTGGTATTGTGGTTTCTTGAAACCTTCAAGAAACTGCAGCATACACCAAAGTTCCATGGCGTGGCCAACCTCAAGATCGACGTAGTTGATCTCTCCCTCCATCTGTCACAAAATGCTCACGTAAGAACAAATTTCCAATCGTGATGAGAGTAAGGGAAAAATTCAGCAAGGGGGTAAGAAAAGAGAGAAAGGGATAAGTCGAGAATTCATTCATTATCTTGGCAAACTTTTAGCTTTAGAAAATAGGGTTTATCCTCACTACGACCATTCTAACTAAGGGTTGAGCCTACAGTCAATATGGCTCTGATACCACCTCTGTCGGGACCCGAATTTGCAAATCCGGACCCTCTGTGTATTCAGCACTAATCCAGGATCACGCTAGTGCACACAGTCTCAACATTGGTAAATATCACAATCATACACATCGTTAATAATAAGGTACTTTATTTAATATAACCAAACTGGTTACTCGACCTTATGGTCAAGTTACAAAGGTACGCCTCGCAGGGCTAAGACTTATTCAGTAAAATCTGCAGCGGAATATATAAAGAAAACGTGTGGCGCCAATCAATATGCCACAGGTAACTAACTGGGACTCGATCCCTAGTTAGACGGCTCCTCCTGGTACTCCTCCTCCATAGCTGGTGTAGACTCTTCCTCAACTGGTGTTGTATTGTGGCAAGGGTGAGTACTTGGTACTCAGCAAGTCATGCACAGAATGCAAACTAATATACTACATGCATGGCTTAGTACAAGGGAATGGCTCATGGTATAATTGCAGTAAAACAGCATTTGACAAGTATCATAAGTAGATTCGAAAGCAGTAAAAACAAGTATAATATCGATAACTTTTCCAGGAGTTAAATAAACATCTTTCCCATTCCTAGTCCACATTTCCATCAACATCATCTATTAACCAAACCAACCTTCGAAGTCCAAGTTGTTTTCACGAAAGTCTAACCCTTGATAGAAATCCCCGAGCAGTGTCCAATACCGCGGACTCGGCTATTCGAATAGATTTTTCACTCTGCAGAGGTTATGCACTTTACCCACAAGATACAGTCAAACACCACAAAGGCGAGTGATCGTAACAAAGCCTTTCGGAAACGACTAACTACGCAAGTGAACCTTTTCGATTTTTGCCCTACACCATCCCTTCCCTTATCAAAGGCGAAGTATGGAACCGACATACCGTTGGACGGGTACCATGCCTCAGCCATGGTACGCTCCCCTTTCAAGCTACACAAAAGGTGTAGTTGACACCTGAGGTATCACATGCAAGTTATTAGTAACTTACTCAACTAGGACCGTCCCATTCCGGTCATGTGGTTGCACGATTAACTCAGTTCAAAGGCTTGCAAGGTTAAGTCCTTATGTTGACCAGGGCAAGACTACCCGAAGAACCAAACCATCACTCCCGATGCCACAACTGGCCCACCCGATCATTTCTTGCCACATGCCCCGGTCGAAAACTATTTATCAAACCCCCAGTTGATTACCATGCACCACGTGCCATCAACATCACAACACATGATACCTTTCCAAAACAGGTTCAATATATCATTAAGTCAATATTAACATTTGATTGTTCAAAATCATGTCATGAGCACGTAGCAGGTCTAAGCAATATACTACAACGATCTAAATTCCCATGTTTGGTAATTTAATAATGTCCAACTATTTAATCCTCAACTAGGGTGACAAGGGGTTCATGGCATACGATTCTTTATGTCAAGGTGGCATACAGCAACTAAGCAATTAACTAATCTCCCAAAATTAATCAAAGCATTTTCTAATTGAACTAGCATGCAATAATTTAAATCAAATTAATTTCAAAATGGGATCAACATGGTCAAAGCACAACTTGCTCAAAAAGCACTTGATCTTGGTCCTGAGCTGGCTCCTGGGTCAACACTTCACCTTCGAAGCCTTCGGGCACTTCAACGTCTACTCGTAACGCGTGCAAATAGCAATAAATGAATAAAACAGTAGACAAAAAGTGTCCAAACATCCAAATGAAGTCCATAAACAGAGAGAGCATAATTTTGTGAATTTTTAGGAATTTGAATCGTCGAAATCGGAGTTAAAACGCAAAAGTTATAAGCGTTTAAAGTTTAAATAATCAATTAAATAATATTACAGAAAAACTTTGGTCTAAAAATTAATGGGTGATTTGGCACTTTGGTGAATTTTTGGAATTTTCTGGAATTTATTTGGATTTATTTGGAATTTATTTGAATTTATTCCATTTTGAAATAATTAAAGAATTTAATTTTGCAAATAAAATTTTGTTGGAAATATTTTACTTGAGTCCAAAATGATCCAAAGTATTTTCCAGAATTTTTCTGGAATTTTTCTGAGTCTTTTGCTATTTTTAATGAATTAAATGAATTATTGGGAATTATTTTAAATATTAAATCGCTGGAAAATCAACTCGGGTCTAGTACTGTTCATCCGACCGAAGTCGAACCCGAAGTCGGACTCGAGTCCGACCGAGCCATGTGACTCGATCAAACCGACTCAAAACCTAATCGATCCCAACCGTTGGATCAAGATCCAACGGTGAGATCCGCCGTCTGGTTCGAACCGTATCCGCCCGGATCCGATCGCGCCCACGCGATCGTGGCCGTTGATCGTGCCACGTGGACGGTTGTGCGTCGTCGTCTCCGCCGAATCCGAGCCGGACTCCGCCGCCGCGCCGTGGCCGTGTAGAATTAGGTTTCGCCTCGCACGAACGCCGAGGCTATTTAAAGCCCTGGTCACGCCCGAGGTTGCCTCATCCTTGCGCACCGTTCCCGAGCCATCTCGCCGAGCCGTCGCCGTTTGCCCGTGCGATCTCGCCAGAAGTTGAGCGCCACTCCGCGGGTTTTTGCCCGCCTCGCCGCCGTCCGTTGTCATCCGCCGGAAGGAGCCCAGATCCGGAGTCCCCGCTTCGAGACGCACCCGAAGAGACCACCCACTTCGCCGGAACGACCCCGGAGCGCCGTCGGGCTCGTCGTCGTCTCCGTCTCCGGTGGCTGCAGCTCCGCCGCGTCGCCATCGCCCTCGCGAACTCTGTGCGCCGTCCGATCTTGATCGTGCGGTTGAGGTGAGTTCACGTGTTCCAAACCCGATTAGATCTGGACCGTTGGATCAAGATCCAACGGTTCACAATCGCCACGTGCCGTAGTAGTGATTATTATAGGATTAGATCTGGACCGTCCGATCTAGATCGAACGGCCCACGATCATCGAGTAGTTTCAACGTGTTAACCCTGGATCTAATCGCGGCCGTTGATTTTCAAACCAACGGTCGAGATTGCGCCACGTGTCGGGAAGTTGGACCGACGCGGTCAGCGCCGTCTGCTGACGGCGACATGACATGGCGGGCCGCATGTCACGGGCCGACTCCAATAGCGGCCGACGCCGATGATGACGTCATCCGAGTGGTCCCACATGTCAGTCTCACGTGGAGTCGTGGACCGGGTTCACGGTAGACCCGAGCCGAGCGTGGACCGAGTCCATGGACCGGCTGACGTCAGCCAACCAATCAGAGGCTGCCACGTGTCCATGATGACGCAATAATTAATTTCCAAAAAAAAGAAATGATTTATTAATTCGAAATATTGATTCAAATTTAGATTCAAACTTCAAACGCTTATAACTTTTGCGTTTCAACTCCGATTTGAGTGATTCAAATTTCTAAATTTGTATAAAATTGAGATCTACCTAAATATGAATTTTATTTAATTTTTGGACTAAAGTTTTTCTCTGCAAAATTATTTAAATGATTATTTAAACTTTAAATAATCATAACTTTTGCGTTTTAACTCCAAATTTGACGATTCCAGTTTCTAAAAATCCATAAAATTATGTTCTTTCTGTTTGTGGATTTTATTTGGATGTTTGGACACTTTTTGCCTAGTGTTTATTTGTGTATTTGCTATTTGCACGCCTTACGAGTAGACGTTGAAGTGCCGGAAGGATTCGAAGGAGAAGTATTGACTCAGGATCCAACTCAAGACCAAGAGCAAGTACTTTTTGAAGGCAAGTTGTGCTTTGACCATGTTGATCCTATTTCGAAATCTATTTTGATTTAAACTATTGCATGCTAGTTCAATTAGAAAAATACTTGGTTTAAACATGGGGGTTAGTTAAATACCAATTTGCTGTATGACACCTTGATTACTTAAGTATGTGCCATGACCCTTTGTCACCCTAGTTGTGGTTTACTAGTTGGACATTATTAAATTGCCAACATGGGTTTAGACCGTTGTAGTATACTGCTTAGACTCACACGTGCTCATAACATGATTTTGGATAATCAAATGTTAATATTGACTTAATGATATATTGAACCTGTTTTGGAAAAGTATCATGTGATGTTGATGGCACGTGGTGCATGGTAATCAAGCGGGGTTTGATAAAGCGATTTCGGCCAGGGGCATGTGGCAAAGAGTAATCAGGTGGGCGATTGTGGCATTGGGAGTGTTGTTTTGGTTTTGGGTAGTCTTGCCCTGGTCACCCTAAGGACTTAACCTTGCAAGCCTTTGAACTGGGTCTAACGTGCAACCACATGTCTCAGAATGGGACGGACCTAGTTGACTAAGTTGCTAATAGCATTACTGTGGGACCTCGGAGGTCAACTACACCCTTTGTGTAAGTTGTGCGAGCGTGCATCGGGCCGAGGCCAGTACCCATCTATGATTGATTGGCCTAGACTTCGCCTTAGCGAAGGGAAGGGTTAGTCTTGCCAATAACCGGGGAGGACCACTTGTATTGTTAGAGGTTTCCGAAAGACTTTGTTACGGGAACTCGCCTTTGTGGTGTTTGACTGTATCTTGTGGGTAAAGTGCATAACCTCTGCAGAGTTTAGAATCTATTCGAATAGCCGTGTCCGCGGTATTGGACATCGCTCGGGAATTACAGTCAAGGGTTAGATTTTTCTCAGAAATAACTTGGATTTGGAAAGTTGGGTTGGTTTAATAATGAAGATGATGGAAATGTGGTTTAGGATGGGGAAAAAGTTTATTAAACTTCTTGAAAAGTTATTTATGCTTTACTTATTTCTGCTGCTTTCGAATCTACTTATATTACTTGCCAAATGCTGTTTACTGCAAATATACCTTGAGCTATTCCTTTGTACTAAGCCATGCATATAGTATATTAGCTTGCATTCTGTGCATGACTTTGCTGAGTACCAAGTACTCACCCTTGCCTCAACACAATATCGGTTGAAGAGGAGATCGCACGGCTTTGGAGGAGGAACTCCAAGAGGATCCGTCTACTTAGGAAGCGAGCCCGGTCGGTGCCTGTGGTATCTGGATGGCGCCACGGGTTATTTGATTTTCCGCTGCTATTATTTCTCTTTTAATAAGTTTCGCCTTGCGAGGCATACATTTGTAACTTGACCATAAGGTCAAGTAACCAGTTTGGTTATTTAAATAAAGTACTTTGATAATATCGATTGGTATGATTGTGATATCTACCGATGTTAAGACTGTGTGCACTAAGCTGCGTTCTGGACTAGTGCTGAATACACGGAAGGGTCCGGATTTGCAAATTCGGGTCCCGACAGAGGTGGTATCGAGCCATACTTGACCAGTAGGCTCAACCCTAGCTAGAATGGTCGTAGTGAGGATAAAACCTATTTTCTAAAAGCTAAAAATTTGTCAAGATAAGAAATGACATCTCGACTTATCCCCTTCTCTCTTTTCTTGTCTCTTGCTGAAATTTTTCCTTACCTTGTCGCAATTCAAAAATTCCGAGTTCTTACGTAAAGCACTCTTGTGACAGATGGAGGAAGAGTTCAACTACGTTGATCCGGGAGTTGGTCACGCCGCGGAACTTTGGCATATGCTTCAGACTCTCGGAGATTTTGAGAAGCCCCAATACCAAGTGGAAGTGATCAGACAAGCGGGATTGATCAAGGCTTGTGACGTGAAGATTGAGGTACCTGCTAGGAAAAAGGGCCCAGGCAATCGGCCGATACACTGCACTGCCAGGAGATCTACAATGCAGATGGGTATCCAAGAAGTATCACGACGAGCAATGCGGCACATTACCCGTATCTACGCCAGAGAGTTGGAGAGTACGGTGTTCCGTTATCATCCGCGCAGCGATAACCTTCTTGACCCGAAGGCGATTCAGGATGAGGATGCCACGGTTACACAGTTGGCACGATTTGTTGTCGCCCAGGAGGATGTACTAGATAATACAAGCAAGGAGCTACAGAAAGCCCGCAAGGAAATCACGAAAGAGAAGAACAGATGGCGGGAAGCTCAAGAGTATGTGGCACACCTTCTACGAAGGATTGACGAGTTGGAGATGACCTTGTACGGACCAGACCCAGAGCCAGTACTCGAGCTACACGAACCAGATCCAGAGGAGTCAGATCTCGATGAGGACACCGCTTCTTCGACTACCATAGAGGACACAGTCGCTGGACATGGCGATCGTTTCGCGCCTATGCCACAAAGACTGCACCCGAGGCCGTGGAGGTTTTCGATGAGTGAGCATAGGTTCTATAGTGAGACTCCTTCACGAGTCGCGTCATAGAATAAAGAGTCACCCTTTAGGCGTTAGACTCCAGAGTTAGTTCGATTTGGATTTGTTTTGTTTGCTGAGTGTGCGGTATGTGTTGCAAGGCCCTTAGGCATTGTAAGCAGCCATACCAAGTTATTAATAATAAAGTTGGACCTTAAAGTTACACCTTTCGCCCCGCATAAGTTCCATATTACTTGTCTATTCTTGTTTCCCTCTCATCTCTAAACCTAGAGCAAACCGACAGATGGTGAACACCCGTGGAAACTTTGGAAGCAATGGGAGTGGTTCTCGCCCAAACAGAAACCCCAATGAGGAGCACCGGCACCGCCACTGGATATGCAGAATTTGGAGCTTTTCTTGCTGCCTGCACTCGATTGATGCATGCTATGATGCAAAAAATGAAACACGTCACCGCTCAGGCCTCTGCTAATCAAGTTAATCGGGGACCACGCTAGAATACAAGGCCGTCGAGTTCATGAGAACTCACCCACCCACTTTCTCTGGGAATGCCAATCCATTGGAGGCCGATGGTAGTTAAGGTCAATCGAGAGGAAGCTACACATAGCTCAATGCATAGGAAATGAGAAGGTACTCTACGCTTCTCATCAATTTGGAAGGAACACCGAATGGTGTGAGAACTTCGTGCCACGCAAGAGAACCCTCAAGATATCACTTGGGAAGAGTTCACATTTGCATTCGACAAGATCACGTGCCTGAAGGAATCATGGACCTTAAGAAGGAGGAGTTCAGAGCACTGAAGCAAGGTAATCAGCCGGTGGCCGACTACGAACAAGTTCACACAGCTAGCACGCTTACGCACCGAGGATGTAGCGAGATAAATCCAGGCAGTCGTTTTATGAAGGGACTTAACTCAGATTGCAAGTAGGATTGATCACCCACACCTTTCCAGATTTCCAAGAGTTGGTGAATAAGGCGCTTATTCTTGAGGACAAGCGCAAGGAACTGGATGAGAACAGAAGCGCGAGGATGCAACAAAGAAGGATCACGCCAGGGAACGCCAATGGCGCTGAGAGTTGCACCAAATCAATTCTTGATTCCAACCACGTAATGCAACAAAGACACCACCCCGGCACCAAGACACGCCAATCGAACTACTGCACCCACCCCGCTTAGAAACGCTACTCGAGTGCAACAAGAAGGAACAAGTGAGACGCCGCTACAAGCGCAACGAGCCAGACACTTTGCCAACAGTTGTCCAAGAAGACAGCAGGAGTGACCCGATTCGCTTCAATCTTGGAACCACCCCAGCTAGGGCGTCGGCACTGGGAGCCACACCTGCATCAGGCCGTGGTGAGAGGCCGAGTCAACCATGTCACCGCAGATGCCCTGCGAGAATCGACGGGCGTCGTCTTGGGTAAGTTACTTGTTAACTCGATGCACCTGCTTGATTTTGTTTGACTCTGAGCTTCAGATTCGTTTGTTTCGCAAGAGCTTTGCTACTAGAAATGATTTGAGGATTGCAAGACTTAAGTGCATGCTTTTAGTTCAAACCCCTGGTTCGAACTCGAGCGAAAGTAGGATGTTCCGGTGAGAATACTAATAGATGGAATAGAGTTCCTAGCAAACCTTATAATTTTGGAGACCCAGACCTTGGACGTCATATTGGGACTGGATTGGTTATCCAAGCACAAGGCCGTATTGGATTGTGGACGAAGGACTATCTCGATTGAGAGCCCGTGGGAAGAAAGTGGAATTTCAAGCCACCGCATGATTAGAGATGGGACAGCTTGATGGTAAACAGTACCAAGGCAATCAGCATAGATGATGTCTCAAAGTAGTGAATGAGTACCCGATGTTTTTCCCGAAGATCTACCTGGTATGCCTTGAGGCAGGGACATAGAGTTTGTGATAGAGCTTGTACTGCACAAAGACCGATAGCAAAGAGACCCTATCGGATGTCCACCGAGGAGTTGGTAGAAATGAAGAAACAGCTAGAAGAGTTAATGGAGAAAGGATTTATCAGGCCGAGTTAGTGCCGTGGGGAGCACCGGTTTTGTTTGTCAAGAAGAAGGACGGGAGTTTCAGGATGTGCATTGACTACCGTGCACTCAACGAAGTCACCGTGAAGAATAAGTATCCGCTACCCAGGATTGATGATTTGTTTGATCAGCTGAGAGGAGCCGGAGTTTTCTCCAAGATCGATCTGAGATCGGGATACCATCAGTTGAAGATCCGATCAGAAGATATTTCGAAGACTGCATTCTCGTCAAGATATGGACATTACGAGTTTACAGTTATGTCCTTTGGACTGACAAATGCGCAGCTTATTTCATGAATATGATGAATAAGGTGTTCATGGAATATTTGGACAAGTTTGTCATCGTGTTCATAGACGATATCCTAATCTACTCCAAGACAGAGAGTGAACATGCCGAACACTTAAGGCGAGTTTTGGAAAAGTCGAGGAACAGCAACTTTTCGCCAAGTTCGACCAAGTGTGAGTTTTGGAAGGACAAGGTGGAGTTTCTTGGACATGTAATGACCGCATGAAGGAGTCGCCGTAGATCCAAGCAAAGTAGAAGCTGTGTTACATTGGGAGCACCAAGAAGGCGTGACCCATTCGAGTTTCCTTGGAATGGCAGGATACTACCGCCGTTTCATCGAAGGCTTCTCGACAATTGCGAAACCTCTTACGCAATCGCTGAAGAAGGAAAGGAAGTTTGCATGGACGCCGGAATGTGAGAAAGGATTTGAGGAATCAAGAAGCGATTGACATCGGCACGGTGTTAGTTCTACCTGACGTTGCTCAAAGCTTCGATATTTATTGTGACGCGCTCGCGCCAAGGACTTGGATGTGTCTTGATCTGAAGGATGGAAAGGTCGTAAACTTATGCATCAAGGCGATTGAGGCCGCATGAGGAAAATTATCCGACACATGACTTAGAGTTAGCTGCCGTAGTGCATGCTTTGAAGATATGGCGTCACTATCGATTGGAAGCAGTGTGAAGTGTATACGGATCATAAGAGCCTTAAGTACATATTCACCCGATGATCTGAATATGAGGCGGAGGAGATGGTTAGAGTTAATCAAGGACTACAATGTTGGAATCCATTACCATCCCGGGAAGGCCAACGTAGTAGCCGATGCCCCGAGTCGGAAAAGCCATACCGTGAGTACGCGTTGCTAGCCACAAGTCAAGATGAGTTATGTGAGGATTTTCAGAAAATGAAGATTGAGGTAGTACCTAGCGGATTCTTGGCCGCATTAGAAGTAAAGCCTACCCTAGAGGATCGATCCGAGAAGGACAGAAGGATGATGACAAGATCCGCAGGATTAAGTCCATCAAGGAGGAAGGCAAGGCAGAGGACTTCAAGTTGGATGAGCAAGGCACGCGTTGTGGATGAAGGATCGCATTTGTGTGCCTAACAAAAGGAGTTAAAGCAACTAATTCTGGAAGAAGCCCATGACTCCAAGTACTCAATTCATCCTGGTAGCGCCAAGATGTATCGGGATCTCGAAGGAGAGATTCTCGTGGCGAGTATGAAACGTGAAGTTGCCGAGCATGTTGCATTGTGCGACGTATGCCCGAGAGTCAAGGCAATGCATCGAGAGACCAGCGAGGATTGCTACAATTGAAAATACCTGAGTGGAAGTGGGAGGAAATCGGAATGGATTTCATTACCGGTTTGTCAAGACTCAAGGAGGTTATGACTCCATATGGGTTATAGTGGATCGCTTGACTAAAGTAGCCCATTTTATCCCGTGAAGACCACTTACTCGGGAGATAAATTAGCGTAATTGTACATGATCGAGATTGTCTGTTTGCACGGAGTGCCAAAGAGGATTGTATCAGACGAGGTACCCAATTTACCTCAAGGTTCTGGAATAAGTTGCATGAAGCCATGGGAACCCGTTTGAACTTCAAGATCTGACTTATCATCCACAGACGGATGGGACAGACCGAAAGAGTCAACCAGATTCGAGGATATGTTGAGAGCTTGTGCATTAGCTTATGCTACCTCTTGGGATAAGAGTTTACCGTATGCCGAGTTCAGTTACAACAATAGTTATCAGGCTAGTTCTGAGATGTCACCTTTTGAGGCCTTTGTATGGTCGACCACGTCTGACGCCATTGAATTGGAATGAGACCGTGCGCCGTGTCTTTGGGCCTGATATTCTTCAAGAGGTGAAGAAGCAGATCGCCATGATTAGGGAAAGGTTGCGAGATAGCCCAATCTCGACAGAAGAGTTATCTTGACAACCGTCGCAGGATTTGAGTTTTGAACCGAAGACTTTGTATACCTCAGTCGCCTCTCAGGGGAGTTAAGAGGTTCCATGCCAAAGGGAAACTTGCACCCCGTTATGTTGGACCATTTAAGATTTTGAGTCGCAGAGGCAAAGTTGCTTACCAGCTGGAGTTGCCACAGTCGTTGGCAGGAGTGCATGACGTATTCCATGTGTCCGATTGAAGAAGTGTCTTGAGTTCACGAGGAGCAGACACCGCTAGAGTCAATTGAGTTGCAAGAGGATTTGACTTATAAGGAACATCCCGTGAGGATTCTAGACACAATGGATCGAGAGACCAGAAATAAGTCAACCCGTTTCTGTAGAGTTCAGTGGAGCAACCATGAAGAAAGCGAAGCGACTTGGGAGCGCGAAGAGGATTTGAAGAAAGAGTTTCCAAACCTATTCCTTTAGTAAGCCCTGAATCTCGGGACGAGATTCTATTAAGGGGAGGTTTGTAACACCCAAAATTTTGCTTTTCTTAAATTCATGGGTGATTTGGCACTTTGGTGAATTTTTGGAATTTTCGAATTTATTTGGATTTATTTGGAATTTATTTGAATTTATTCCATTTTGAAATAATTAAAGAATTTAATTTTGCAAATAAAATTTTGTTGGAAATATTTTACTTGAGTCCAAAATGATCCAAAGTATTTTCGAATTTTTCCGAATTTTTACGAGTCTTTTGCTATTTTTAATGAATTAAATGAATTATTGGGAATTATTTTAAATATTAAATCGCTGGAAAATCAACTCGGGTCTAGTATCGTTCATCCGATCGAAGTCGAACCGAGTCGGACTCGAGTCCGACCGAGCCATGTGACTCGATCAAACCAAATTAAAACCTAATCGATCCCAACCGTTGGATCAAGATCCAACGGTGAGATCCGCCCGTCACCGGTTCGAGCCGTATCCGGCCGGATCCGATCGCGCCACGCGATCGTGGCCGTTGATCGTGCGCGTGGGCGGTTGTGCGTCGTCGTCTCCGCCGAATCCGAGCCGGACTCACGCCGCGCCGCCGCCCGTAGAATTAGGTTTCCGCCTCGCACGAACGCCGAGGCTATTTAAAGCCCTGGTCACGCCGAGGTTGCCTCATCCTTGCGCACCCGTTCCCGAGCCATCTCGCTGAGCCGTCGCCGTTTGCCCGTGCGATCTCGCCAGTAGTTGAGCGCCACTCCGCCATGCGGTTTTGCCGAATCTCGCCGCCGTCCGTCGTCATCCGCCGAGAAGGAGCCCAGATCCGGAGTCCCCGCTTCGAGACGCACCCGAAGAGACCACCCACTTCGCCGGAACGACCCCGGAGCGCCGTCGGGCTCGTCGTCGTCTCCGTCTCCGGTGGCTGCAGCTCCGCCGCGTCGCCATCGCCCTCGCGAACTCTGTGCGCCGTCCGATCTTGATCGTGCGGTTGAGGTGAGTTCACGTGTTCCAAACCCGATTAGATCTGGACCGTTGGATCAAGATCCAGCGGTTCCACAATCGCCACGTGCCGTAGTAGTGATTATTATAGGATTAGATCTGGACCGTCCGATCTAGATCGAACGGCCCACGATCATCGAGTAGTTTCAACGTGTTAACCCTGGATCTAATCGCGGCCGTTGATTTTCAAACCAACGGTCGAGATTGCGCCACGTGTCGGGAAGTTGGACCGACGCGGTCAGCGCCGTACGCGCGCGACGCTGACATGGCGGGCCCGCATGTCAGCGGCTGACCCAGCCAAGCGCTGACGTCAGCGATGACGTCATCCGAGTGGTCCCACATGTCAGTCTCACGTAGAGTCGTGGACCGGGTCCACGGTAGACCCGAGCCGAGCGTGGACCGAGTCCATGGACCGGCTGACGTCAGCCAACCAATCAGAGGCTGCCACGTGTCCATGATGACGCAATAATTAATTTCCGAAAAAAGAAATGATTTATTAATTCGAAATATTGATT
This sequence comes from Rhipidocladum racemiflorum, assembly GCA_036346355.1. Taxonomy (NCBI): domain Eukaryota; kingdom Viridiplantae; phylum Streptophyta; class Magnoliopsida; order Poales; family Poaceae; genus Rhipidocladum; species Rhipidocladum racemiflorum. Next base: position 37,951,047 of record CM070577.1, on the reverse strand, counting down.
CAAATTTAGATTCAAACTTCAAACGCTTATAACTTTTGCGTTTCAACTCCGATTTGAGTGATTCAAATTTCTAAATTTGTATAAAATTGAGATCTACTTAAATATGAATTTTATTTAATTTTTGGACTAAAGTTTTTCTCGGCAAAATTATTTAAATGATTATTTAAACTTTAAATAATCATAACTTTTGCGTTTTAACTCCAAATTTGTGATTCAGTTTCTAAAAATCCATAAAATTATGTTCTTTCTGTTTGTGGATTTTATTTGGATGTTTGGACACTTTTGCCTAGTGTTTATTTGTGTATTTGCTATTTGCACGCCTTACGAGTAGACGTTGAAGTGCTTGGGAAGGATTCGAAGGAGAAGTATTGACTCAGATCCAACTCAAGACCAAGAGCAAGTACTTTTTGAAGGCAAGTTGTGCTTTGACCATGTTGATCCTATTTCGAAATCTATTTTGATTTAAACTATTGCATGCTAGTTCAATTAGAAAAATACTTGGTTTAAACATGGGGGTTAGTTAAATACCAATTTGCTGTATGACACCTTGATTACTTAAGTATGTGCCATGACCCTTTGTCACCCTAGTTGTGGTTTACTAGTTGGACATTATTAAATTGCCAACATGGGTTTAGACCGTTGTAGTATACTGCTTAGACACACTTTCGTGCTCATAACATGATTTTGGATAATCAAATGTTAATATTGACTTAATGATATATTGAACCTGTTTTGGAAAAGTATCATGTGATGTTGATGGCACATGGTGCATGGTAATCAACTGGGGTTTGATAAACAGTTTTCGACCGGGGCATGTGGCAAAGAGTAATCAGGTGGGCCAGTTGTGGCATTGGGAGTGTTGTTTTGGTTTTTCGGGTAGTCTTGCCCTGGTCACCCTAAGGACTTAACCTTGCAAGCCTTTGAATCGGGTCTAACGTGCAACCACATGTCCAGTAATGGGACGGACCTAGTTGACTAAGTTGCTAATAACGTACTGTGGGACCTCGGAGGTCAACTACACCCTTTGTGTAAGTTGTGCGGGGAGCGTCTGGCCGAGGCCAGTACCCATCTAACGGTTGATTGGCCTAGACTTCGCCTTAGCGAAGGGAAGGGTTAGTCTTAATAACGGGAGGACCACTTGTATTGTTAGAGGTTTAGAAAGACTTTGTTCACGAACTCACCTTTGTGGTGTTTGACTGTATCTTGTGGGTAAAGTGCATAACCTCTGCAGAGTTTAGAATCTATTCGAATAGCCGTGTCCGCGGTATTGGACATCGCTCGGGAATTACAGTCAAGGGTTAGATTTTTCTCAGAAATAACTTGGATTTGGAAAGTTGGGTTGGTTTAATAATGAAGATGATGGAAATGTGGTTTAGGATGGGGAAAAAGTTTATTAAACTTCTTGAAAAGTTATTTATGCTTTACTTATTTCTGCTGCTTTCGAATCTACTTATATTACTTGCCAAATGCTGTTTACTGCAAATATACCTTGAGCTATTCCTTTGTACTAAGCCATGCATATAGTATATTAGCTTGCATTCTGTGCATGACTTGCTGAGTACCAAGTACTCACCCTTGCCTCAACACAATATCAGTTGAAGAGGAGATCGCACGGCTTTGGAGGAGGAACTCCAAGAGGATCCGTCTACTTAGGGAAGCGAGCCGATCAGTTGCACTGTAGTATCTTGGATGGCGCCACGAAGTTATTTGATTTTCCGCTGCTATTATTTCTCTTTTAATAAGTTTCGCCTTGCGAGGCATACATTTGTAACTTGACCATAAGGTCAAGTAACCAGTTTGGTTATTTAAATAAAGTACTTTGATAATATCGATTGGTATGATTGTGATATCTACCGATGTTAAGACTGTGTGCACTAGCGCGTTCCTGGACTAGTGCTGAATACACAGAGGGTCCGGATTTGCAAATTCGGGGTCCCGACAGTGGACTCGGCCCACGGCTCCACATGTCACTGACATGTGGGCCCGTCCTGTCAGCGGCCCGGGCTCACGCCAGCGCGGGCGCGACTGACACGGGGCCCCACTGACACGCGGGCCCCGCGTGTCAGAGACACGTACCCACGCGCGGGCGCTGACTGCGACGGTCGGCCTCCCGGCCACGTGGCTTGATCTCGGCCGTTGATTTGAAAATCAACGGCCCAGATTGGATCTGGTTTCACGCGTTTGGGGTAAACGCGGTCAATCCGGACCGTTGGATCTCGATCGGACGGTCGAGATCCAATCTAACGCGTATAACGCGGCTAACGCTAACCGTACGATCTAGATCTAACGGCTGAGATTGGATCTGGGGATTAGCACGTGGATCTCACCGTGAGTGACGTGGCGCAATCTGGGCCCTCGGATCCTGATCGGACGGCTGGCAGAGCTCGAGAGGCGGCGATGGCGTGCGGCGGCGCTTGCTGACCGGAGACGAAGACGGCGACCACGGCAACGGCGTTGCGGGGCTCCTCCGGCGAAGTGAATGGTGCTCTCCGACGCGTCTCTTCCTTGCGGTTCCGGATCTGGGCTCAACGGCGGCGGAATCGACGAATAACCGCGGCGGAGACCTAGCGCAACTACGGCGAGCTCTAGCGGGCAAACGGCGGCGGCTCTGGTGACGTGGGCTAGGGCTACGGGTGCGCACGGAAGTCGGCTTCTCGGTGGCGGCGGCGGCGCATTAAATAGTGGCCTCGGCTTCCGTGAAAAGCGCGGAGACCGAGGCCCACACGCGGGCGGCGGCGGAGTCCGACGAGGACTCGGAGAGGGTGGCGTGGACGCACGAGAGCCGTCCACGTGGTGCGATCGATGGCCCGGATCGTACGGGCGCGATCGGGACCGCACGGGGAACGGGCTCGGGTGACGTGGCACGCGCACAGCCGTTGGATCGTGATCCAACGGTCGCGATCCTAGGGTTAATTTGGGCCGGTCCGGCTCGGACGCGGCGCGGGTTGGGTTCGGGTCGGACTCGGACTCGAGTCCGACTCGGGCTCAGTCGCATGAACAGTAAAACCCGTTCGGCATTTTCCAGCGATTAAATATTCAATTTAATTCCCAGAAATTCATTTAATTCATTAAAAATATCAAAACACTCAGAAAAATTCCAGAAAAATTCTAGAAAATATTTTAGGGCATTTGGGACTCAAATAAAATATTTCCAACAAAATTTTATTTGCAACTTTGAATTCTTTAATTATTTCAAAAGGGAATAAATTCAAATTAAGTCCAAATAAATCCAAAAAAATTCCAAAAATTCACCAGAGTGTAAAATAACATCTAATTTCATGATAAGTAAAAATTGGGGTGTTACATCATACCCTTTGCAATGGGTGTCGATGCATCAACGATGGCTCTATTTTGACTGGATGCTCACTACTTCAGTTGTGGTCCCTCAAGCACTTCAAGGTGGGACACACACGTGGAGTCAGGACCTTATGAGGCCATGTTCTACGGACCACCCAGGAACGACATCGACCGTCCTACCATGGAGATATTGTGGTGTCGCTGATAGGTTAGTATCGTACCTTTGTTGTTACTTACAATACACTTCTACATGTTATGTACTAAGTTTCACCTTTACTACTACTCGTGTAGATTATTTTCATGCTAGTTATGTCCCACGCATCGCATCGCGGTGTTGGACCAGCTGACGGACGACCGTGTGATCTAGAGGCCCTACCTCCTAGAGATTGTCGCCACGCAAGCACCGTGGGGCTATCCATGCAGTGCACCCAGGACGATGCATTTTGTCTTACCCATCGTCACCTGGTGTATGACGTGTTCATCAAGATGTACGTTGTTCACCGATTGATGTGGTAATTTGGACTCTGCCGTGTCTTCTTGATCCCCACGGGTGATGTCATCACACCACTCTTCCACTCGTGAGTTCTCTATTCTACATCATTTCAATCAAATAGAGGTTACATTTGACAACTAATGAGTCCTATTTGTTAACTTTTTCCAAGCACACAAGAAAGGTGTCATAGGACATACAGGTTGGTCACAACATATGTAGATGCACACTAGTGGTCCCATGTGTTGGAGGACATCCACCAAGTGGCCGCCCCATGAGACCACGGTACGTACGATAAGTACATTTACTGGTATAGCACACACACGTCAGAGTCGTTCGTGTCATGGCTGACCCTCTGAGGCACGTCACTACAACGATGGATACATACCCTACATAGATGGACTCGGCTTTTCACTACTCGATGAGTAAAACAATGTATTAAAATTCATCAAATGTTCAGGCTTCCTTGTACTGCAATATATTTCTATTTGTACATAGAGCGACGTTGCTTGGAAGGCTTACAACGAGACTGTCTCACTAAGGTCCCATCTCGGCTTGGGTTCCACCTGGAAGATCATGATGGATGAGCTAAGAAGTATGGTGGACCGTGTGATCAACAATATGAGGCGCATCATCGAGCTAACATCGTGTAGGAGGCCTAGGGATGATGATGTCCTTCAGGCTCATAGTTGCTCTCCTTAGCACACAGTTGACATACTGTAGGATCGAAGTATACGAATATAGCAATCAGAGGGGGGGTGAATGATTGTGCGGAAGCTAAAACCAAATTCTTGATCTATTAAAAGTTCACCCCAAAACAGAACCAAATAATTGCCTCGTTTTCGACAAAAACAGAATGACAGAGGTTTAGTAAAACACGAATTCCTGGAGATCCAACCGTCGGAACGATCTGAAATTTGGACACAAGAAACTAGATTCCAATACAAATCAAACCCAAAAAGAATCAGCTCGATCGGACTTACGGATCAAAAGTTATAAGCTTCGCAAGCTTGCTGATCCAGAACTTGACGAGAATCAATCTAATCTAAACTTCAAGATTAAACAAGAACGACAAAAGATTGATCAACTAGACTTTGAGAAACACTAGATCAATACCCTAGAGAGGTTTTTGATGGATCAAATCAAGATAAAACTTAAAGAACAAAAACCAATCTAGAACTAGAACAAGCATGCAAACAAGAACCAAAACAGAAAACACTGTAGCGACGTGGTTCTCAGAGCAGGCAAAAATCTTGGAAGAATTGATCTTTATTTCTTGTCTAAAATACTCTCATCAAAAGAGTACAAACCCTAAAACCAAGCTCAAGGCTTGATGCGCTCAGCTCTGCTTGGTTGGATGCGCTTCAACAGGAGACAACCCCTCCTATTTAAAGCACCAACCCACAAAGAGTTCTGAATACGATTCCTATTCCCTAGAAGGAATCCGTATCCAACACAACTCTACTTGGCCCAACCTGGCCGAGTACAACTCTTACTGCCAGCGTATGGCAACCCTACCATACTCACGTGACTAACACTTTGCACGCGTATGGCCACCTGCCATACTCACGTGACTAACACTTTGCACGCGAATGACCTCCTGCCATTCTCACGTGACTAACCATTCTTCATGTGCACCATTCTCTTAGCCCGAACGTCCCGCATGACATCCTTGACCACCAAGACCTCAGTTCCTCCTGAACCTAGTCCCGAACCTCAGTTCCTCCATGAACCTAGTTCCGGTCCCGTCATCGACCACATTCGTCTTCGAGCAATACCTGCACATGAACAAACCACGAAACAAATCCGAGCACAAGTCCACGACTTGACTCAAAGTCAATCCATGCAACTACTCACATGAGCATTGCATAAAGTCCACTTCAAAACAAGTATCATGAAATCATTACAAATTTCATAATCTCAAATTCAAACCATTTCAAATCTTGCAAAACATCCAAACCGAGCAAAACACGTTTACAACGGACCAAAATCAAAAACCCTAGAAAAAGTCCATTCACGACGGACCAACAAAATCGGTCCGTTGTACAAGTGAAACTCTCGGTTCCAAAAAGAAATCATTCCGGCGAAAACACGTTTACGACGGACCAATAAAATCAGTCTGTTGTACATGCGAAATCAATCCTCAAAAAGCCGTTCACGACAGACCCAAAAACTTGGTCCGTTGTACATGCAAAACTTACTGGTTTCTTGTAAAATTGAGTTCGGCTTATGATCTGAAAAACACGTCCACGATGACCCAAAAACTTGGTCCGTCGTGCATGTAAAACTTCTTGTTTTTCAATAACTTGGTCCGCACAACAACCTTCAAAAGCACATTTACGACAGACCAAAAAAGTTGGTCTGTTGTACATGGAAGAATGAGGTTGTCAAAAGCAAGTTTACAAAGAACCAAAAAAGTTGGTCTGTTGTACAGGGGAAACTTACTGTTTTCTATAAGTTTGGTCCGGCGCCAAAGCGAAACTTACTGTTTCTTGTCAAATTATCAAAACACATGAACAAACACATTTTGCAAATTTAATTCTAAGCCAATTTTTCAGCACATGATTTCACAATCTCCCCCTTGATGAAAACATTGGCAACACCACTTAGAATTGAACATTTGGCATTCACTTTACAAAGATTTTGAAATCCAAAGAATCAAAGACCAAAGTAAGAAAACACAGAAATCCCCCTTTGACCAAAATGCAAAACAAAATCTCCCCCTGTGAATGAAAATGTGTGTGAATGTGCAATGCGCCCAAAAATTTCAAAAATTCTCCAAACTTCTCCAAAAAATCTCAAATTTAACAACTCTCCCTTTTTCTTTAAACTTTTCAATGATTTCCAAATTTCTCCCCCTTTGACAATGGATTCATCAAGAGTACAAAAGAGAGAACAGGTTCAAAATTTTCTTGAAACAATGATTTCACAAAGAGAAACAAGGGAGTGCCAAGATAGAAAAAGATGAGCTCATTCGATCATATAACCTTATATATCACATAATATGCAAAATACATGATCTTGATGTGATTTTAGCAAGTTAGGGAATGACATGCATCTCAACCTCAATTCAGTCAACTATAGCCAAGTACTAAGCAAAACCTTTAGTAGAAAAACAAAGGCTCAAAGTTGAAGCAACTAACAAATCAGGGCGAGCAAGTAGTTTCAACTCCAATCTAGTAGACAAATTTAATCTTTAAACAGTAAACGGCATGTGGCATGCTTGAAGCATACTTCTTTTATTTCTTTGGAGTGGCATGCTTGAAGCATACATCTTGTCTTTTGAGGGAATGGCATGCTTGAAGCATACATCTTATCTTTTAGGGAAAGCATCCTGAAGCACATAACTTGAGGTTTTTGCTTTTAACAACCCTTTTTTTTAACTGATTCCCTTTTCCTTTATTTTTGATTGTAAACATGCAAGGAGATTAAAAGGTCTTTTGAAAGAGTAAAGCTGAAAACACACTTGCTTCATAGCCCAAATTTGTCAAGAAGATTCAATAATAAGCCTAGAAGAGTAAGATATCACAGAGTATTTAGCTATAGGCAATCAGATCAGGGAATTCCGCAATGTCATTCTTAGTTCAAGTGAGATAATTAGATTATCATATATTAGCTCAATTACATAACATATAAAGAAATATGATAAAGTGAGCTCATTAAGTGAAAGAACTTGGCAAAGAAACTCCCCCTCAAAACAATCCCATTGGATGAACAATTCCAAGTTCTCCCCGAATAAAAGCAAAACGAGAAGAAGACAAAGGTTTTGTGAAAATGTCTGCCAATTGATGTTCAGTATCCACATGATGAAGCACAATGTTGCCTTTTTCAACATGATCTCTAAGAAAGTGAAATCTGATGTCAATGTGTTTTGTTCTAGAGTGTTGCACGGGGTTCTTAGCAATGCAAATTGCACTAGTGTTATCACACAAAAGAGGAACACTATCCAAATTAACCCCATAATCTTTTAGTGTAGCTACTATCCAAAGAATTTGAGAACAACAACTAGCAAAACCACATATTCAGATTCAGCAGTTGATTGTGCAAATGAAGATTGCTTTCTAGATGACCATGCAATAAGAGAATTTCCCAAGAAGTGACATGAACCGAAGTGCTTTTCCTATCAATTCTACATCCTCCAAAATCAGCATCGTAAAAGATCTCAAACTAATGCATGAGGAAGCGAAAGCCAAATGCCAAAATCTTGAGTTCCATGAAGATACCTGAAAATCCTTTTGACACCTTGTCGATGTGAAGCACGTGGGGAAGCTTGAAAACGAGCACACAAGCATACAAACAAATTGTATATCCGGCCTTGATGCGTTGAGGTACAAAAGTGAACCTATCATGCTTATATATTCCTTTTGATCAACGGGCTCATCATCTTCATCAGGGTCTTGTGCGCAAGTGCTCTCCATGGGTGTCCTGATCGGCTTTGTGGTTTCCATTCCAAAGCGATGTAGCAAGTCTTTCGTGTATTTGCTTTGATGTACAAAAGTACCATCCTTCGTTTGCTTGATTTGAAATCCCAAAAAGTATGTCAACTCACCCATCATACTCATCTCAAACTCCTTCCTCATTGTTTTCAAAACTTCGGACACTAAAACATGAGATGAACCACCAAAGATAATATCATCAACATAAATCTGAGCGAATAGTTGATCATTGCCTTGCTTGAGTAAAAGAGAGTTTTGTCAACCTTTCCCATTAAAAGCCTTTTTCAAGTAAAAGGTTTTTAGCCTATCATACCATGCTCTAGGGGCTTGTTTCAAACCATACAAAGCTTTTGATAGTTTGAACACATGATTTGGAAACTTTGGATTTTCAAAACCAGGTGATTGCTTGACATAAACCTCCTCATTTATGTAGCCATTAAGAAAAGCACTTTTCACATCCATTTGATACAATTTGAAACCTTTGGATGCAGCAAAAGCTAAAAGGATTCTAATGGCTTCAATTCTAGCAACAGGAGCAAAGGTTTCATCAAAATCTAAGCCTTCAATTTGAGTGTAACCTTGAGCAACCAATCTAGCCTTGTTTCTAACAACAACACCATCCTCACTTTGTTTATTTTTGAAAACCCATCTAGTTCCAATAACATTAAAATCTGGAGGAGGTGAGACAAGTTTCCAAACTTTATTTCGTTCAAAATTCTCTATTTCTTCATGCATGGCATTGATCCAAGATTCGTCGAGATAATGCATGAGATATATCTTTGGGTTCAAAAGAAGCAACTAAAGCGAGAATGAGCATGAGTGTCGAATGAATAAACCTGGATCGAGTGACTCTCTCATTTAGGTCTCCAATCATTTGTTCAGATGGATGCATTTTTGAATGTACAAGGGAGCATTGGCTTTTGAGACTTCTCCTTCTCCTTCTTCATTTTCAGCATGTACAGGATGATGTTGTAGCTTGAGGATGGTTAGCTGTAGGTGATGTAGTAGTAGGTGCCAAAGGTGCTACATCTTGTTGTGCATTAGGAAGAATCAAGACCTCATCTTCAACATCATCATCATCTTCAAAGATTTTCTCCCCCCCTGAATGTATGCGCCAGACTGCATCACTTGGACTAGTGCCTGGACTAGCTTCATCAAAAGTAACTTCACAAGTTTCCACAATTTTGTTAGTCTCCAAAACAAGCACACGATAGCCACGAGTATGAGCAGGATATCCAAGAAAAATGCCATCAGTTGATCTAGCTTCAAATTTATCAAGATTTCCAGATTTCAAGACAAAACATTTGCATCCAAAAACTTCGAAAGTGAGAAATGAAGGTCTATGTCCAAACCGAAGCTCATATGGAGTCTTACCCAATTTTGATCTCAAAAACACACGGTTTGAAACATAACAAGCAGTTGAAATAGCTTCAGCCCAAAAATTTCTAGGAGAGAGATGTTCATCTAACATGGTTCTAGCCATCTCAACTAACGTTCTGTTTTTTCTTTCGACAACACCATTTTGTTGAGGCACTCTAGGAGATGAAAATTGATGATCAATTCCTTTTTCAGCACAAAAGAGATCAAAGGAAGCATTTTTGAATTCAGTTCCATTATCACTTCTAATAGCTTTGAGAGCTCCTGGATGGTCAACAGAAAGCCTAAGAACAAGACTTCTAAAATGACTAAAAGCCTCATCCTTAGATACCATAAAATACACCCAAGAGTATCTAGAAAAATCATCAACAATCACAAGCACATACCGTTTGCCTCCAAAGGATTGAACTCGAGATGGTCCAACTGTATCAAGATGTAGAAGCTGTCCTGGAGCGTTTGTCATCATCATGGTAAGAGGTGGATGTGAACCTGCAATCATCTTACCATGTCTACAAGAAGAACATACTAGATTGCTATCACCCTTAAGCTTAGGCAGGCCACGTATAAGATCTAAACCACTTACACGAGTAAGATGATCAAAACCAACATGACCAAGTCTACGATGCCAAAAGAATAAATCTTTAGAAACATTGGCAACTAGACACCTATGCTTAGAAGAAGGTGATGCATCAAAATCAGCTTTAAAGACTCTTCCAAAACGAGAAATTTTGAACACAAGATCACTGAAGCATCTAGCACTTTGAATTCATTTTTCTTAAAGCTTATCTCAAGATCTTCATCAAGCATTTGAGAGACAGAAAGCAAGTTATATTTCAAGTTTTCAACAAGAGCCACATCCTTGAACATAAACTTGTCACTTACCTTTCTTGTACCTTTTGCCACAACAAAGAGGAAGAAGCATCTCCAAAAGTAACACTTTCGGCCACGAGATGCACGAGTGAGGAGGAGAACCAATTCTTATCACCGGACATGTGGCGTGAGCATCCGGAATCCACTAGCCATATGTTCTCCTTCCTCGCGAGAAGCCTACATAGCAACAAAACATGTCGAGGTCTCGATCTTGGGGTTAGGAATGAGATTTTTGGGAATCCAAGATCTGAGACACCACGACGCACAACAAGAGGGCACAACACGATAATTTTTATGCACAAAATCAGATTTGCCTTTTCCCATGTTTGTAGGAACAGAAGGTGTTTTCATCACTCTAGGCGCATAAAAATGTGCTTTGCTGAAATTTGACCTAGCCTTAGTTCTTTCCTTCTTTTCTTTGTTTGGCTAGTCTAAAGCAAAAATCTATTAAGTGTCCATCTCTACCACAATGAGTGCAAGTGTACTTGACATGATGTTTAGCTTTAACAAGAAAAGCACATTTTGCATTCATCATAGTAGAAGATAAAAACCAGTGATTGAAAAGCAATTTTCTTAGGCTCATTAGATAACTCAATTTTGCAAGGAGCCTGAACAACGGTCGAGGTTTAGTTTCATATGTGGCATAAGGATCAAAACCTAAACCTCTCTTGTTTGTGCTAACCTTAGATTGATCCAAAATCATGTTCAACTTCTTCTTGCCATTAGTGAAACGTTCCAAAGAATTTTGCAAGTAATCAACTTTCTTAGCAAGAGTTAAACAATTATTGCGAGGAACATCTACTTTTCCTTTTGCTTGCGACAAGTTGAGCATGAGAGAATTTCATGTGAAAGCAAATTATCAGTTAATTGAGAAACCCTAGCATTTGCATCTTTCAATTTTAATTCAAGAGTTGAGCATTTAGAACAAGAAGTTGAATTATGCAAATCATCGATGGAACAGCTAGCATGTACAACATGTTTCTCATTTTTCTCATTTAGATGCAACAAAAGAGCATGTTCTTTCCTAAGCAAGGTGAGCTCATTGTAAATTAAGTCACATGATTTGCAAGTATCATCACTAAGAATCAAAGTCTTAAGTCTAGCAATTTCAGCATTCAATGATTCAATAATGAAATAATGTTGCTTAAATTTCTAATCACGTTTGTCAAGCAATTTTCAAAGACGATCAACAGCAATAGCTAATTCATCATAAGAGGATCTACCTCATTGAAGTCATTTGTCGTGATCGTCCTCGGTGAGGCTATCCTTGTCGCTTGCCATGAGACATAGTCCTATCAAATCATGCTTGCTTGGAGTTGCATCATCTTCGCTGCTCTCCGAGTCCACATCGCTCAAATTGACTTGTTCAAGAGCGGAAAGAACTCGGTGAACCACCTTGCGGTTGATGAAGCTCTTCTTCTTCCTATCATTTGACGAGAACCTTTTCTTCTCATTCCTTCATGCGTTGTCCTTCTCCTCCTTTGATGTTTTTCCTGCAAGCTTAGGACAATTTGTGCGAATATGGTTGAGGTCACCACACTCATAGCATCTTGGAGGACCACCTCTCTTTCTCATTCTCACATTCTGCAAAGCTTTGTTAAAGCGAGAAGAGAGTAGTGCTAGATCTTCTTCAGGAAACTCTTCAAGTTGCTCATCTGTTAAAGAAGACATGGAAGACAAGGCAAAGCTAGAAGAAGAATTTGCATTTGACATGTTAGGGTTAGAGATCAAAGCAATTGATTTAATGTTACCCTTCCTGGCAAGAACATCCAACTCATGAGTTTTCAACTTAGAGTAAAGAACATCTAATGTGAGTGTGCTCATGGTAGTAGATTCTTGTATAGATGTTACTTTCATCTCCCACACTGACATGTCCAAAGCACTAAGCAATTGTCGAGCATTTTCAGCATCAATGTAGCTAACTCCAACAGCACGTAGATTGCTAAGAATTTTATTGAAACGTGCAAAGAAGTCATCTACAGATTCACTAGGTTTCATCTCAAAACGCATGTATTCCTTTTTGTAAATATCTTGGCGAACCTCTTTGACAGTGTTAGAACCCTCATGGTAATCACAAAGAGATTTCCATACCTCATATGCGGATCGAAGATGAACCACACGATCAAAGTCGCTGCGTCCCAAGCCTTGGATGATCAAGTTGCGCGCCTTGCTATTTGCTTCAACATGTGTGCGATTGGTGTCGTTGACGTTGTCGTTTGCAGGGACTTCATATGGCTTGTAGACCTTCTCCCAAATTGTGAAGCCCTGTGCTTGGATGAACGCCTCCATCTTGGCCTTCCAAAACTGAAAATCAACACCATCGAACACACATGGTTTTGTCGAATAACGATCCATTGATCTAATCACCGGTTAAGATAGATTAGAGAAACCTTGCTCTGATACCACTTGTAGGATCGAAGTATACGAATATAGCAATCAGAGGGGGGGTGAATGATTGTGCGGAAGCTAAAACCAAATTCTTGATCTATTAAAAGTTCACCCCAAAACAGAACCAAATAATTGCCTCGTTTTCGACAAAAACAGAATGACAGAGGTTCAGTAAAACGCGAATTCCTGGAGATCCAACCGTCGGAACGATCTGAAATTTGGACACAAGAAACTAGATTCCAATACGAATCAAACCCAAAAAGAATCAGCTCGATCGGACTTACGGATCAAAAGTTATAAGCTTCGCAAGCTTGCTGATCCAGAACTTGACGAGAATCAATCTAATCTAAACTTCATGATTAAACAAGAACGACAAAAGATTGATCAACTAGACTTTGAGAAACACTAGATCAATACCCTAGAGAGGTTTTTGATGGATCAAATCAAGATAAAACTTAAAGAACAAAAACCAATCTAGAACTAGAACAAGCATGCAAACAAGAACCAAAACAGAAAACACTGTAGCGACGTGGTTACTGTAGCACGCAAAAATCTTGGAAGAATTGATCTTTATTTCTTGTCTAAAATACTCTCATCAAAAGAGTACAAACCCTAAAACCAAGCTCAAGGCTTGATGCGCTCAGCTCTGCTTGGTTGGATGCGCTTCAACAGGAGACAACCCCTCCTATTTAAAGCACCAACCCACAAAGAGTTCTGAATACGATTCCTATTCCCTAGAAGGAATCCGTATCCAACACAACTCTACTTGGCCCAACCTGGCCGAGTACAACTCTTGCACGCGTATGGCAACCCTACCATACTCACGTGACTAACACTTTGCACGCGTATGGCCACCTGCCATACTCACGTGACTAACACTTTGCACGCGAATGACCTCCTGCCATTCTCACGTGACTAACCATTCTTCATGTGCACCATTCTCTTAGCCCGAACGTCCCGCATGACATCCTTGACCACCAAGACCTCAGTTCCTCCTGAACCTAGTCCCGAACCTCAGGTCCTCCATGAACCTAGTTCCGGTCCCGTCATCGACCACATTCGTCTTCGAGCAATACCTGCACATGAACAAACCACGAAACAAATCCGAGCACAAGTCCACGACTTGACTCAAAGTCAATCCATGCAACTACTCACATGAGCATTGCATAAAGTCCACTTCAAAACAAGTATCATGAAATCATTACAAATTTCATAATCTCAAATTCAAACCATTTCAAATCTTGCAAAACATCCAAACCGAGCAAAACACGTTTACAACGGACCAAAATCAAAAACCCTAGAAAAAGTCCATTCACGACGGACCAACAAAATCGATCCGTTGTACAAGTGAAACTCTCGGTTCCAAAGAAATCATTCCGCGAAAACACGTTTCTGACGGACCAACAAATCGATCACATTGTACATGCGAAATCAATCCTCAAAAAGCCGTTCACGGCACCCAAAAACTTGGTCCGTTGTACATGCAAAACTTAATGGTTTCTTGTAAAATTGAGTTCGGCTTATGATCTGAAAAACACGTCCACGACAGACCCAAAAACTTGGTCCGTCGTACATGTAAAACTTACTGTTTTTCAATAACTTGGTCTGGCACAACAACCTTCAAAAGCACATTTACGACAGACCAAAAAAGTTGGTCTGTTGTACATGGAAGAATGAGGTTGTCAAAAGCAAGTTTACAAAGAACCAAAAGTTGGTCTCATTATACGGAAACTTACTGTTTTCTATAAGTTTGGTCCGGCGCCAAAGCGAAACTTACTGTTTCTTGTCAAATTGTCAAAACACATGAACAAACACATTTTGCAAATTTAATTCTAAGCCAATTTTTCAGCACATGATTTCACACATACCCACGCATGTCACCTCCTTCGAATGTGCCAGGGGGCTCCAACTGACAGCATCCCGCACCGTACGACCATATCTTTTTAGATTAACCTAACCATCCTATTTCCTACGTAACCTACTCTGCGTACATTTCATAGTTACTTACAATACTGTCCTATTTTCCGTATGCAATCGGCATTTCACAGGATGATGACAACATGATTCACTATAGACATAGTAGCACCGACGCTGACATTGAGTACCTCATTGGCAACTGGATCGTTGACCCTACGCACAAGTCCATAGGCATTGTTCTCAGTTCTTCATAGCTGTCCGGTGCACCAGGACTCAGCCAATCTGCCCACGCTGGGTACGCTCATCCTACTAAGGCCACTCGAGTAGTCCCAGCGGACCAGCTGATGTATCCATTCGGACATGTGCATTGTCAAGCGAGACCTAGCACCACACGAGGGGTCGCACCATGCAAGAACCATGGTTAATGTTTCTACTGTCACCATTACTGCACTCTTTATGGATAACTATTTTGGCATGCATGTGTTGTAAATATACAACACGACCCGACCGAAGTGGCAATACACTATCACCTACTTTATCAGACATAACTTACAAGTGGTTGCAACCTACTTTACAAAAACGGAATTGAAAACACCCTACCACATGCTACAAGATACCGAAACGACAACACACTACCACCTGCATCGTCAGACAAAATTGATAACACACTATTACCTGTTTTATCAGACCAAATGTACACAACACTGCCATCTATAGTGTTAGACTGAAGTGACACCATAGCGCTATCTGCGCCAACGTGACTACCCACATCGAACACATCCTATAAGTATGCAATGCGCCACCACCAAAGTTCTTCATTGCAATGAAAGACTGAGCCAGCTCAAGGCATGGGAGGGGTAGGCGGGGACAGACATGGTTTCGAGTTGCGACCCTTACCTCGAGGATACAGAAATCTACAGTCCCCTAGATCCCCATTCCCCAGCCCCAACCTTCCCATCAGAACACAGGACTACTACACCGCCAGAAATCAACTTAGTCAGTCTGCACACGTCCTCGAGCATTGGTCGAAATGCAAGCACAATCTCGACGCCGTAGTCTAGGTTTGTGATGTGTGTAATTTCAGCCTAGGGCATCGATTTTACTGATGCCCTCTATTCATGGTAACCGCTACAACTCTTACATACAACTCCACATCTCGCTATATCGCTTGCTAAAATGTACTCTTACTTGCAAACCGTTGATTGCAAATTCACTGAATGGATGGACTCACCGAATCGCTTAGATGCCTAAGTTTACATTCACACATTGCTGGGATGCCTTGACAAAATAGGAGAGGACCTCACCACGGCGAAGAACGAGAACGAAGAGCTCCACAGGCAGAACGTGGAGCTCCAGAGGCAGAATGACGACCTCCACCGCCAAAGGATTAAGGAGAGGAACAATGAGGAGGTCATCTACCTCACCAGGGACTACCACATAATACTGTTGCGCCAATCCGAGTTGCAGTTGTGCTTGCCACTACCTTGATCACCAGCCTTGCCCACGTTATCCTGACTATCAACTCTCTTTGGGGGTGCCGTACGGTTGCCCATTTGAGCCTTAATGACAACCGACCATAACGCATAATCCATCCAGTCCTTTTCCAATTCCAAAAGATAAGCTTATATCGTAGATGTTGCCCATGTTCATAGTTCGTGCATGCCACAATTTCTACTATAAAAGTAGCAAGGCGAACATGGCCACTGAACCTAACTATATGCACCATGTAATCCCCACCTATATTACGAAATGCTATGTCTCTTTCCTTCACTATTGTTCCAATATTAAACGTCACTTCACTTCATTATATATGCCTACAACGAATTCGAGCATGAAGCAATAAAATAGCTCCAATTTTCCTATCCTTCACTACATGAATATATTTCTCTACTTCGGACTACGTCAATGTTTCATTTCCAAACTTTCACACAGCAGCGCTGGCATTTCTAGAGCGTCACATAGGATGACATAGAAAACGATGAAAGAGAATGTACATATAATTCCGTTACATAGCATGACATAGAAAACAACAAAACAAACATAGCACATACAGTTCAGTTCATTGCCCATGTTAGCCTTCGTACCTCTATGGTACAAATGGCGACACAGACAAACTATGAATGGAAAGAAGTCATGTTGGTTGTCATAGACCCTATACGGAAGGATCCATCGATGCCTTCCCCTTTAATTTTGCAAGACTTATGGCCTTGGCTTTCTTTTAATTACTCCCGTATATATCCACCCAATAATAGTCTTTAGTAATGATCTTCGGCTCCTCCTGAAAGTGAGTCACATCGGCTAGTTCTTTCATCTTCTTTCTATGTGCTCATCGATGGGCTTCCATAAGCACGCTTCTTCAGGGTGATGGGGTGGGAGCTTTGCTTTGTCTTTCACAGGATCGAGCCTAGACGAAGGTTTCCATCAGGTGAAGCTCTCGGGTGCAATTGGGTAGTGCAGCCACATTTTGCGCTCGAAGAACGTCCTATCAAAATTGTCTGGCCTATCGACCCATTGGAAGAAGTAGCAACTATCCTCTTCTCGGGGTTGTGCATCGATTAAGTTAGATGGACACAAAACACATTACATAATGTACATGCGTGTCAATAACTAACCGTGAGCTCCTTGCATGTGTAGTTTGCCTAGCCAAAGGTGTCTAGATGTCTGGATTGTATTATCAATGCTGGAGTATCGTAGTCGTAGTTTGGGCATAGAAACTCTGGTGGCACAAGTGCATCCTTGCAAGAAACATTTGGGTAGGTTCTTGCCTTCTTGGCAACCCACTTCCGCTTCCGTAGAATCACTGCATAGTTTGACATCATCAAACCCGGCGGTGTAGGGAAGTGTTGGGTGTGCTGGCGGCATGTATATAGTGTTGGCTATGGAGGTTGGCTGGTGAAGTGTCCTGATCCCGGAGTGGTCGTCGTTTTTATAGGCAGGTTTTGATTATGTTTGCTCCTAAATATTATGTGGGGACGATGGGAGCTACTAGCAGTGTGTTGTCAATTTAGTTTGACAAAATAGCTGTCGGTGTGCTGTCATGTCGGTGTGCTGTCATCTCGGGATGACAAGACAGTGGTCATATGTGTTGTCAAAATGGTTGGATAAAGCAGGTGTTAGACTTTGGTCAATTCAATCCGATAAAACAAGTGCGGTGTGTAGACTATTTGGTCTGATAAAGCATATAGCACTATATTGTAACATCGGTCTGACAACAACGCTACGTGGGCATTTTTTTTTAAAAAAAAAAAAGGACTTAGTTAGGGCAGACATTGTCACCAATCTAATTGGTGACAGAGTGTCTATCACCATTCCAACTGACGCCAGATATTCTGTAGTATTTGGAATGACAACAGCTTGTCTATCAATAGTTAGATTGACGAAGAGAGTCCACCTAGACTCCACATCAATCTATCGCCGTTTTAAATGGCGACAACCTCTTTGTCAATATCTAGAATTGAGAAAGAGACTTTGTCGCTGTTTTGAATAGCGGCACAGGTATATTACTATAATTATTTTTTCCTAGTATTATTTTAGAAAAATTCGAGTATCAAGTACAGACTTTTTGTTTATGTTTTCTAATAGAGGAATTAACGGGGTAGAAAAAGAGGGCCACTGCTTATCCCTAATGGTAGCCGAGGGAGCTAGTCGACAAGCCTCCGAGCTCGACCTGGTCCGCTGTTTAAATCTATTTTTTAAGAGCATTACTATTTGATCGAAAGTGTATAAAGCCCATGGTAGTGGAGTACAATACCGACCTCGTGACCCCTCCAGGCTCAATGTGGCACGCACAATGCGCACTCCTCACTGTCGCTAATGATGGGGTTCAGTTATATGGGGTTGCCAACCACAAGAGTGCTCGTGAACACAGCAGAAACAAAAGAGATCACAAGGTTGCACAATCCTTGCATCGCTGAAGGAAAGCAAAGCCACACCCTGTCAGCAACGATCATGTAACAAACAGTCCAGTTGAGAACTCAGTGAATTCCGTTGGCAGTTAACATCTTCTTGGACAATAAAACCTGACAGTACACAAGTCGCACACACCATGAACTACAAACCTCTAATCCTTGTGGAGAGCACAATCTCAAATCAACAGTAGCGTTGACTCGGATCGACTTACTCCAAAATCCACCAAAAAGCCTTCTAAAAATGACAAAACTTTCGAGCTTGCTATGCATCTGAGCCCATCTCGGGCAAATGAAATAAGGACAAATCATCAACTATTCCTAGAATAAACCATCGCAACTGCCAAAATCAATAGCGAAGTCCGTATGCATCAGGTGCTAATGCCAGTCTAGCGCAAGTGACAACCAATTCCCACTTCGTGCCAAAAGGCCAGACCAAAGAACTCACACCAGCTGGGAATAATTTCCGATAAATGTCATAGTAGATTTAAACATAAAGTAAGGCAGAACAGACGGCTAGCATTCACAGGCACACCTTATAGATAATTATCTTTTTGAGCTTTGCTGTTATAGTGTGCAGCAGGATCGATCATTTCATCAGACACTTCAAAAAGTACTCAAATTTCCACAACTGCATGTAATATAACACCATCAGATGCAGCGAAGAAGCAAGTACAAAACTAAAGGAAGCAATTCAAAATTCAGAATTATTCTTGGCTTGGAGCACCATTTGAACCCTCCTCCATAGGCTCTGCTTCTGCTGCATCTCCTTTCTTACCTATACATGAGAAATGGTAGTTGAGTAAGTTGCTGGAACTACCCAGTTCTAAGCCAGACTGATTATAAAAAATCAGCAACAGCATGTAATGCACAGTCCAAAAATAAACAGCTCAGTGACTGCAGGACAAACCTTTCTTCTTCTTTCCACCACCCTTCTTCTTTGTTTTCGTCCCCAAAGCAAGCCATCCCTTAATCTCAGCATTGTCTTCAATGGATTTTGAGGGCTGCAACTCCTGAAGTTGATGTGATGTTATCCTGTCTGATCCATTTGGCATCAGCAACACAGTGAACTTTATGTGTGCAACAAAATCGCCTGCATGAAGCACCAACTATTAAGACGGTCACAGGAAACTAGAAAGAAGACAGCCACCAGTAATTAACATCAGATGAAGTTTGTAAAAAATTACAAATAAGCACACAACCAATTCTCATAGAAAGTTCACAAGGTTTACAGAGGTTTGTACAGAACCCTAGTATAATGTTTTTACGACAACTTGCAGAAACAATTTCCAAAATACTATAGTAATTCGACACCCAGAGGATAATAATTTTTACCTGGCTTCTCGTGAAGTACAGGGTATGGCTGCAATAGCTCATGATTCATGCATTCCACTAAGCCTAAGCGTGCACGCTTCTCTTCCAATGCCCTGGTAAAGCCCATAATTTATGTTATAATAGAATGAACCAGAAGGAAAAGCATCAAAAGCCAATGTGCAGTGCAACCTCGCGGTGAAGGGCATGATTGGAAACTTCTGGCTAATCTCACTGAAAATGAACCTCGATGCTTTCATCTTCAAATGATAATTCTTGTCTACAGCTCTTTTATAGATGGTGGTCTGCTTCTCATCCAATAACTTAGGCTGCAAATGACAATTCAAGAAAAATGTCAGCTAACATGCAAAGCAAAGAAAGAGCATATTGCATATAACAGCCATTTCTACCTTTCCTTCTCCTGTGCTGGTGACAATATCAATTGCATACACTTCATTTTCTTCAAATTCAGCATCATCCACCTTTGTATCAGCATTGAAGGCACTAAGTACGACTTTGTTACCATCAATGACAAATTGTTTCAACTGATGGCTAAGAACTCCTTCCACAATTTTGCAATCATAAGCAGCAGCAACTTTCTGAATTGCTTCAGTAACATCCTTGTTCTGCAGAAGACATAAGCAAGAGATTACTAATGAAAACAGCATACCCATACACACCCACAAAATGGTCAACTTTGTTAATACAATGCAAACAAGATATTAGGTCACCAGTTAACAGTTTTTAGTGACTAGTACAATAGAAGCATGATAAGAGTCGCAAACTGACATGCCTGCCGAGCACCACTGACAAAGATGCAGTAACAGAAACAAGATTACTTGTGAACAAGAAAATAATCAGAAGAACAGCTATAGTTTGTAAAAGATGTACCTTCTTCCCAGGTCTAACAAGCCTCATTGCAACTTCTGCCGCAGTGTTGGCAGCAGCAAGAACATCAGCTGCTCTTCCAGTGACTGGCCCATCTTTGATAACATGTGTATGAGCCACCACAGCAATAAAACCATCAATATGACAGCCCATATCTCTGTCAAATGAAAACAGAATCATCAAGGTTTAAGACAAAATAACAAAACATGGTAGAAAAGGTTGCGGTCAGCAAGACAATACATTTTGACCACGTCATTTTCTTCCAGGACTGCCTCATCAGTGGCCAGTGGAGAGAAATGACAGACTGTGTTGTTCACAGATAAGCATGTTGGAAAAGCAATGCCCCTTTCAATCTTTCTCTTCACGTTTCTGTAGACTTTTCCAGTTTGCCTGCCCTCGACAAAGGAACCCCAAGTAATCAGGAAATCCAGCAAGAAAGCAATAAGCAAGACCTTATGAAACGCAAATCTGGATGCATTACTCTCTTATGAAAGAGTCGCCCTTCTCACAGATGTCAACAATCTTGGCTTTCGGCTTGCACTCGGACACAACCAACTTCAGGGCCTCTGTTCCACAATAAACATCAACTTAGCATTACATTTTTTATACCATCGTACATCATCACAACAAAGCAAGCATAACTGCACATTCATATGAAAGGGATCTCAGCTCATAGCAACACAGAATGTACAAGCTTTGTCAGCACAAGCCATGTGCGCTAACATTGAACTCACACAAACAGAACAGATTACAGTGGAACACCACCGAAGATATGGAACGAACAAAGAATGCTAATATCCCACGCAAGAAACAAAATACTCCTCTGCAAAGCTCCTAAAGGTAATACAACTGCCACCAGGATTCTAACCATACGAAAAATCTACATCTCAAGGATTGTAACCCGGGTCAAACCGGCACCCTAATAACAGAGAAACTCGCGTAGCTCACCGAAACAGCTAAATCCAGCTACCGCTAACAATACACAACATAAAATGTGGCAACCTGCCCGGATAACAAAGACACCGCCATTTATTCTCGGCGAGACACACTAGAACCGCCTCGCACACGACTGCAACAACAGCACACGCGCGAGCGAGAGAGAGACGAGGTTTACCGTTGATGATTTCCGCGGCGGTCTTATACTTGGTGACGACGTCGTTGGAGGAGAGGTCGAGCTCCTTCTCCTCCCTGACCTCATCGTCCGACGACATCTGCAAAACCCAACAAAAACGATAATATTGGCGAACGAAACGCCTAAGAAACGCACGAAATAGCCTGAATCGAGACCGGAAAACGCTTGAAGAGACGGTGAATTTCCTCGCCGCTTCGATCCAAAACCGCGGGGTGGAGGGGGGGGGGGTGCGGCGGCGGGGGTGAGGTTTTAGGGTTAGGGTTTGTGGGGAGGAGGGGTTTGGGCTCTGGAGTCTGGGGAGTGGAGCGGAGGGGGATTAGAAGCGCGGGGGGGCGTCACGTGCCCTCGTGCGGGGTCGAGTGACGCTGACGAGTGGGTCGGGGTGTCGGCAGGTAGGAGGACGTTTCCCTGGCGGGTGGGGCACGGTTGTCCCGTCGTTCAGGCTAAATCGTGCCGTGCCGTGCGAGATGCGGTTGGATGAGTTTACTGTGGAGCCAGGCGAGAGTTAGGTTGGTGCGGCTCGAGCGACGGCGTCACCGCCCGAAACGGGACGGGGCATCGCGGTAGCCTGCGGTGTCCGCCTCCGGCCCAATACACGATCCAATGCACGCTGATTTATTTTTCCGTTCTATTGTCGTGTCCGATTTGTTGTAGCATGCAGAAGCAATGGCTTGTAGACACAAGTGGAATGACACCTTGGTTTATTTTGAAATGTGGATTAGGAGAAGGGTAAGAGTTTATTTAACTCCTGGAAAAGTTATTGATAATATTTTGTTTCTATTTCTTTTGAATCTACTTATGTTACTTGTTAAATGTTGTTACTGCAAATAAACCAAGAGCTATTCCTTTGTATTAAGCCATGCATGTAGTATATTAGCTTGCATTCTGTGCATGACTTGCTGAGTACCAAGTACTCCTCCTTGCCACAAACAACATCAGTTGAGGAAGAGGCGACGCCAGCTTTGGAGGAGGAGTTTCTGGAGGAGCCGTCAAACTAGGGAGCGAGCCTACGATTACTGTGGTATCTTTGGATGGCGCCACAAAGTTATCTCATTTTTCGCTGCTATTATTTCTCTTTAAATAAGTTTTCGCCCTGCGTGGCATATATTTGTAACTTGACCTTAAAGTTGAGCAACCAGTTTGGCTAACTAATTAAAGTACTTAATTATTTCGTTAAGTATGATTGTGATATTTACCAATGTTGAGACTGTGTGCAATAGCGTGATCCTGGACTAGTGCTGAATACACAGAGGGTCCGGATTTGCAAATTCGGGTCCCGACAGAGGTGGTATCAGAGCCATACTGACTGTAGGCTCACCCATAGTTAGATTGGTCGTAGTGAGGATAAAACCTATTTTTTAAAGTTAAAAGTTATGAAGATAATGAATGAATTCTCGCCTTATCCCTTTCTTTCTTGTTCATACCCCTTGCTGAGTTCTTTTGTCTTCCACTTTGACTTTAAAATGTTGCGTTCTTACGCGAGTGTCTTCTGGCAGATGATGATGAAGAACAACTACGCCGAGCGTGAGGGAGGCTACGCTGCCGAGTTGTGGCGTATGCTTCAGTTTATGGGAGGTTTTGAGAGACCGCTTTACCGGGGGGCTACACTCGTGCAGGCAGGACTGGTCATAGGATGGGATGTCAAGATCACAGTGTATGCCCGAGAGAAGACGAAGTTTAGTCGCCCTTTTCACTTCACCGCCAGGAGGTCTACCTTTGAGATGGGAATCTAGGAGGTGTCGTGTCGAGCAATACAGCAGATCGCTCGCACTTACTCCAGGGAACTGGAAGGCACAGTGTTCCGTCACCACCCACGCCGAGACAGCAGAGCTCAGCGAAAGCCGATAGAAGAGGAGAATGCTACCGTCACACACTTAGCCAGATTCATCGTCGCCCAGGAGGAGCTTATCGATGTGAAAGTGCATCTAGGCCCCTCATTTTATTTTGGTGATTAATGATGACACAATTAAGGTGATCTAATGCTTCAACTCAGAGTAATGCAGTTATCGAGATCACATCAAGCTTGGAATGAGATTGGACGGTCCTAAGCGCGTCAAAATTCGATAAAACGGCATCAAGACGATGAAGTGTAATTTTCTTTTTATTTGAGTCTTAAGGATAGCCGTACTATTAAGAGGATACGATGAGAAATCGCCTATTAGGATGTGCATGTGCTCAACATCAAGTATTTCATCTAAAATTAGCACTCATGCATTGCTTTTGCAAAAAGATTTAATTGCAACCGAAATTTGGGTAACCGGAGTCTCCGGATGACCCGATCCGAGTATCCGATTCAATCCGAGTATCCGGACATTTTGTCCGAGTCTCGGGTTGGACCTCGGTTACTTTTGGTTCGGCTTGTCCGGAGTATCCGGACATTTGGTCCGGAGTCTCCAGGTTGTTTGTCCGGACACTCCGGCCTGTACAAAAACGGGAGTAACGGCTAGTTTTCAAAAAGGGTATTTAAAGCCTCCACTCCACTCCAACGGCTAGGATCTCTATTGAGCTCATTCATAGCAGCATTCAAGCCATTCCTAACCATCTCTAAGCATTCAATAGAGCCCCCACTTCCTCCCACCAATTGATTTGGTTGTGGATTCATTTTGGTGAGGAGAGGAAGAAGCAAAGTGCTAAGTGCATTCATTTCATCTTGTTGAGCACTAGTTCATCCTCCAAGTGATTCTTCGTGGTGTTATTACTCTTGGAGGTTGAAGGTCTCCTAGACGGCTAGGAGTCACCGGGAGCTACCGACGTGTGTGGTGAGCCCCGGTCGTTTGTGAAGGCGAGTCTCGCCTCCGAAAGGGAAGAGACAAGAAGTGAAACCGGCGAGTGCATTTGTGCAACACTGGGAGGAAAGCGGGTTGAAAGAAACCCCGGCTCAAGTGTGACCGAGCCACCTCAACGGAGACGTAGGATTCCCTTCAAGAATCCGAACTTCGGTGAAAAATCGTTTCTCTCGCTCTCTATTTATTTGCTTGTGTTGCTTGTGTGGATTTGTCTCCGTAAACCCTAGATCTAGCTCTTTGTCTAGCTTTAATTCAAATCCATACTAGCACTTGTTCTAGGTTGCTATTGTTATTTACTTTTTGTAGTTTCTTGTGCAAGTTTGAGAAACTTGTGTTGCGCTCCCGAGCCACCCAACTCAGAGACTCCGGTATTCAATACCGGACACTCCGAACAAGCCGGAGTATCCGGACCAAAACCCGGAGACTCCGGGTTGACCTGCTCGGCCAGTTTAATTCCACTGCGTATTTTTAAATCCGCCTATTCACCCCCTCTCTTGGCGACATCGTTGGTCCTTTCAATTGGTATCAGAGCCAAATCTCCTTTATTTTGGCTTAACCGCTTGGAGAATCAAAGATGTCGGAAATAGAGAAAGTTACCGAAACCCATGCCCAAGACAAGGCCACGGGTTCCGGTATAGGGGTTGCAATTCATTTAGATTATTCCTCTTTTGGAGTCTCAAACTCCTCATCCTATGTCTCCGTCTCGTCCGGTCGAGCGCCTCACTTCGATGGCACTCGATATGCGGCATGGAAACATAAGATGAAGATGCATTTGAGATCACTTCATCCTTGTATTTGGAAGATTGTTGAAACAGGTTTCAAGCCCGCAAACCCCAACAATCTCACCTCCGAAGAAGACAAAGCTCAACACTTCAACGACTTGGCCGTCAATGCCTTGTTCAACGTTTTGAGCGACTCCGAGTTCAACCGGGTCGATGGCCTTGACAATGCCAAGGACATTTGGGAAAGATTGATGGTGTCTCATGAAGGTGTGTCAAGTGTCCGTGAGTCCAAGATCGAACTCATCATTGGAGAGCTAAGCCGATTCACTTTGGAAGAAGGTGAATCGTACACAAATATGTTTGATCGCTTGATGGTGCTAGTGAATCAAGCAAAGGGACTTGGAAGCACCGAGCTCACCGACAAGGCCGTGGTGAAGATCATCCTTCGAGTGATCACCCCCACCAACCGCAACCTTGTGCAACTCATCCGCGACCGGCCAAACTTCGACACCCTCACTCCTCATGATGTGATTGGCCGGTTGATGACGGATGAGATGATGGTGAAGGAAGCGGAAGTAGTGGAGGAGCTCAAGTCCGGCAAGAAGAAGGACATCGCCTTGAAGGCCGTCAAGGTGGTGCAAGAAGCCGAAGATAGCTCAAGCGATGAAGAAGAATCAAATGGGCCACTCACAAATGAAGACATGGCCCTTCTTGTTAGAAGATTCAACAAGTTCTTGAAGAGAAAAGGATACAAGCCGGGAAGCCATTCCAAGAGCTTCGGCAACAAGTCAAGAGGAAGGCACTCTTCAAGAAAGTGCTATGAGTGTGGGGAACCCGGTCACTTCATTGCCGAATGCCCACACAAAGAAAAGAAGGAAGAAAAGCCGCACAAGAAAGACAAGTACCGCAAGAAGGACAAGGACAAGAGCAAGAAGTACAAGGGCAAGGGTCATGCATACATTGGCAAGGAGTGGAACTCCGACTCCGACTCTGAGTCCGAGTCCGAGTCCAACTCCGACAATGAAGGAGGACTTGCCACCGTCGCCATCGCTACTCCACCGACAAAGTCGAAGAGCCTCTTCGACAACTTGAGCGACGGAGATGAAGATGCTCCAATGTGCCTTATGGCAAAGGGGCACAAGGTATCATCTAAGAGCACTATTCATTCCATTGTTGATTATAGCTTGGATGATTGTGATGATGCTAGCGATGAGGAAGAAGTAGCATTTAAGTCTATGGATGATTTTGATGTTAAAAAATTAGACTTGCTACTTAAGGATATTGAAAGATTGGAGGAGGTTGTTGAGCAAAAGGAAGCTATTCTCGAAGCTCAAGAAGATCTCCTTATTTTTGAGAAGGAGAAGAACCTTGAACTAGAGAAGAGCTTGGCCCTTGAAAAGAAGAAAAATGAGGATTTGGTCAAAAGCTCAAATTTGACCAAAAATGAAGCACTTAGTCTTGAGATCACCAATGCTTCACTCTTAGAGCAACTTGCAAAAGCAAAGGATGCTTGCAAGGCTCTTGAAGTGAAGCTTGTTGATCTCTCGAATAAAGCTTCTACCTCAATCAACAACTCCAATATTTCATTACCCTCGACGAGCAACGGTTGTGCTAGATGCTTTAATGTTGATGTTGCTACTTGTGCTACTAACCGTGAGACTTTGAAAGTCTTAGCTCATGAAAATGAGAAGCTTAAGGTGATGCTTGAAGATGGACTTCAAAAGTCCTACAAGGCAAGCAAGGGTTTAGAGGAGTATCTCATTAGCGCCAAGGTAATCCTAAGAGGCAAGGGCTTGGGTATGTTCGCCAAAGGGCAAAAGAGCAACATTGTTGTTGCTCCTTTAAGCAAGCCCATACACTTTGTAAAAGGCGAAGGAACATCCAAGCACAAAGCTCACTCTGAGTTTTTTGCTTCTTATGTGCTTAAAAAGACTAACCTCGGTCGTGTAGTTGCTTATCATGTTGGGCGTAAGCCGAAAAATGCTCCTTGTGTTCGTTCTATTTGGGTCCCTAAATCGCTTGTCACTAACGTGCGTGGACCTAACCAAGTTTGGGTACCAAAGAGCAAAAACTAAATATGTTTTTGTAGGCCTATATCTCCGGTGGAACAAGTTGGATTTTGGATAGCGGATGCACGCATCACATGACCGGAGAAAAGGCAATGTTCACACACCTGGATGTGAATGGATCAAATAGCGAAAGTATTATATTTGGAGATAATGGAAAAGGAGAGGTAATTGGTTTGGGTAAAATCTCTATCTCAAATGATTTCCATTTAAGTAATGTCTTACTTGTTGAATCATTAAGCTACAATTTGTTGTCCGTTGCACAATTGTGTGAAGCGGGTTACAATTGTTTGTTTAATGAAAAGGGTGTGGAAGTCATTAAGAGGCTTGATGGTTCAATAGCCTTTAAAGGACGTTTGAAGGGTAAGCTCTATCTCGTAGACTTCAATACGGATAGACTTAATCTTGAAACGTGCTTAATGGATAAATCTAGCATGGGTTGGCTATGGCATCGCCGACTAGCCCATGTCGGTATGAGGAATCTTCACAAACTCATTAAAGGCAACCACATTCTTGGACTAACCAATGTTGTCTTTGAGAAAGATAGGATTTGTAGTGCTTGTCAAGCGGGCAAGCAAGTTGGCGCCTCCCATCCCGCCAAGAATGTGATGACGACCTCAAGACCATTGGAAATGCTCCACATGGATTTATTTGGTCCCGTAGCTTACATAAGCATCGGGGGAAGTAAGTATGGTTTGGTTATTGTTGATGACTTTTCTCGATTCACTTGGGTGTTCTTCTTGCATGACAAAGGTGAAGTCCAAGTAACTCTAAAGAAGTTCATGAGAAGAGCTCAAAACGAGTTTGAAGTAAAGATCAAGAGAATTCGGAGCGACAACGGCACCGAGTTCAAGAATATTGGCGTGGAGGAGTTTCTCGATGAAGAAGGAATTAAGCACGAATTCTCGGCTCCATATTCTCCTCAACAAAATGGGGTAGCCGAGAGGAAGAATCGAACCCTCATCGAGATGGCGCGGACGATGCTTGACGAGTACAAGGTTTCCGATATTTTTTGGGCGGAAGCCATCAATACCGCATGCCACAGCTCCAACCGCCTCTACCTTCACAAGATCTTGAAGAAAACGGCATACGAGTTGCTCACCGGGAAGAAACCAAATGTCTCCTACTTTCGAGTCTTTGGGAGTAAATGCTATATCCTTAACAAAAAGGCTAAGTCTTCTAAATTCGCTCCCAAAGTAGATGAAGGTTTCTTACTTGGTTATGGAACTAATGCTTACGCGTACCGAGTTTTCAACAATACCACCGGTGTCGTTGAAATCTCGCGTGACGTGACTTTTGATGAGACTAACGGTTCTCAAGTAGAACAAGTTGATCGTGCCGTGATTGACAGGGAAGAACCACCTTGTGAAGCTATCAAGAAAATGGCAATTGGGGAGGTAAGACCTCAAAATCTGGAATCTCACCCGAGCACCCCAACCCGGAGTCTCCGGCCTGAAACCCGGAATGTCCGGATTGGTCCGGAGTCTCCGGGTCAAATCTGGAGTCTCCGGATGGGTCGAGGCTCGGGTGATATTCCCTCCTCGTACAATCAAGCCCAAGATGGTTCGAACGCATCCCAAGACAAAGAACCTATCCAAGCTCCAAATTCAACCGTTCCTCACCCAAGAGTTCATCAAAGTATTCAACGAGATCATCCGGTCGACAATATACTCGGAGACATTCACAAGGGAGTATCTACTAGATCTCGAGTTGCAAATTTTTGTGAATTTTACTCATTTGTGTCGTCTCTTGAGCCTCTTAAGGTAGAAGAAGCGCTTGATGATCCGGATTGGGTAATGGCCATGCAAGAGGAGCTCAACAATTTCAAGAGAAATCAAGTTTGGGAGCTTGTTCAAAGACCAAATCAAAACGTGATCGGCACAAAATGGGTCTTAGGAACAAGCAAGATGAGAATGGAATCGTGACAAGGAACAAAGCTCGTTTGGTTGCTCAAGGGTACACTCAAATCGAAGGTTTGGATTTCGATGAAACATATGCTCCAGTAGCTAGGCTTGAATCTATTAGAATATTACTTGCTTTTGCTACTCACCATGATTTCAAAATTTGTATCAAATGGACGTGAAGAGCGCCTTCTTAAATGGACCACTCTCCGAGATGGTCTACGTCGAGCAACCACCGGTTTTGAAGATCCAAAACACCCGGACCACGTCTACTATCTACACAAAGCCCTTTATGGACTTAAGCAAGCACCGAGGGCTTGGTTGAGTGTTCTGAGATTTCATGCAGGACAAGGTTTTGTAGTCGGAAAGGCCGACCCTACTCTCTTTACTAAACACATTGATAATGATTTATTTGTGTGCCAAATATATGTCGATGACATTATATTTGGATCTACTAATGAACATTTGTGTAAAGAGTTTAGCAAGATAATGACCAAAAGATTTGAGATGTCCATGATGGGAGAGTTGAAGTTCTTCCTCGGATTTCAAGTCAAACAACTCAAGGAAGGAACTTTTATTTGTCAAACCAAGTACATCAAGGACATGCTAAAGAAGTTCGGAATGGAGGATGCCAAGCCTATAAAGACGCCTATGCAGGCCAACGGGCATCTAGACCTTGACAAAGAAGGTAAACCAGTCATCCAAAAGGTATATCGTTCGATGATCGGTTCTCTCCTTTTATCTTTGTGCATCTAGGCCCGATATCATGCTTAGTGTTTGTATGTGTGCACGTTTTCAAGCTGCTCCAAAAGAGTGCCACATGGTGGCCGTTAAGAGAATCTTGAGATACTTAGTGCACACTCCTCATTTCGGACTTTGGTATCCAAAAGGATCTTCCTTTGAACTTGTTGGCTATTCCGATGCGGATTATGCTGGTTGTAAAGTGGATAGGAAGAGTACCTCGGGGACTTGCCAATTCTTGAGTAGGTCTCTAGTCTCGTGGTCTTCCAAGAAACAAAACTCCGTAGCCTTATCCACTGCCGAAGCCGAATACATAGCAGCCGGGAGTTGTTGTGCCCAACTACTTTGGATGAGACAAACCTTGAGTGATTATGGCCTAAACTACAAAAGTGTTCCACTACTGTGTGACAATGAGAGTGCCATAAAAATTGCCAACAATCCCGTCCAACACTCCCGTACAAAACACATAGATATTCGCCATCATTTCCTAAGAGATCACGCAACCAAAGGCGAAATTGATATCCAACATGTGAGTACAAATGATCAATTAGCCGATATTTTCACCAAGCCCCTTGACGAGAAAAGGTTCTGTGAATTGAGAAGTGGTCTAAATATTCTAGATTCTCGTAACGTGGCTTGATAAGTGCTCATATATTGGTTGGTGAATGAAAAATGAATTTCGAAATCTTATTCATCTTTTTCTCTGAATTTATTCTGTGTTTTTGGCCTTTTGATCCTTTGATCTCGTCATTTGCTATGTGACCATAGTTTGATTGATTGATTGTTCGCTGGTCATATATCAAGTTGACACCTTAGGGTCTCGTTCCCTCTCTCGTTCCGCAAATTTCCTAGGGTCTTCGTGCGGTTTCCCTTTCTCCTAACCGAGCTGGGGAACCCGGAGTATCCGGTTTTCTATCCGGACTCTCCGGGTTAGCCCGGAGTCTCCGGACATTTTGTCCGGACTCTCCGGGTTGGACCGGAGTATCCGGGTTGGACTGGAGTCCGGAGTCTCCGGGTTGGGGCGGTCGGTTAAACCCCAAAAATCCCGCGCGGTTCAGTTTCCTTTTTCCTATTCCTCCGTGCGACTCTCTTCCTCCCGTGCTCTCCACTCTCTCCTAGGGTGTGGCTCTCCATCTCCAAGGTCCTTGGATCCTTTCCTTTCGGATTTGGGATTTTGGTAAGATTTCTTGCCCTAACCTCCTTCCCTTCGGGTTTGTTTCAATTCTTGTGAATCTTAGGGCCTCTCCCCGTGCTTAATCTCTTCTAGGGTGCGGCTTGCCTCGTCGTTCCCCGCAAGATTGGAGATCCTTGGCCCTAACTCACCCGTTCTTCTCGTTTCAAATCCGTTTGAGATGAGTACTCTCGGTTGTGCCCTAATTCCGCGAAATTTCCTTGCTAGATTGTGACCTAGTCGTTTATTGCTCATCCTTAAGGCAATCTAGTTTCATTTCATGCCAATTTTGGGGGTTGTTTTCCCCAAATTTCCTGCGCCCGTGCGCATTTTCTGGCGCATCCGGAGTATCCGGACTTGTAGTCCGGAGTCTCCGGGTTGGTCCGGAGTCTCCGGGTTAATCCGGAGTATCCGGACAATTTGTCCGGACTCTCCGGGTTGGGTGCTTCGGCCAGATTTCAGTTTTGTCTCAATTTCAAGCCGCCTCGCTGCTAATCCTTTTCCTCGCTTTGTCTGGTCAGATGGATCCTTCTCAGGGGTCTTCAGCTGGTGGTGGTGGTGATCTTCCTAGGGACTCTCCGTCTCCGGACAGTCCCTCCAGTTCACCGTCTGCTCGCCCGGCACCCAAGAGGCCGCGTTACGCTGTGGCAAAGAGAAGGGGTGGACTGAGCATTGGGACGTCATCTGCTCGGCGACCTCTGTCCAATCCTCTTCCCGGCCTCCATTTCGGCTCCGATCTCGGCCTCAAGAAGAGCTCCGTCCTCACTTCGGCCTTAGCCCGATCCAGATGAGCATCCTGCAGATACTCACGCTAGGCTGAGGGATCAGAAGAGAAGGGAGTTCCGTGCTTCAGGTCATTTCATTGGCCCCTTCGCCAAGGCCAAGCCGGTGTGGAGGTATCCTATGTCAGTCAACCCCATGAGAGTGATTGACTACAGGACAGGTTCAGGCAAGGGTAAGGCTATAGTTGAGCACAGAAAGAAAGATCCGCTCAACTTCCATCAAGACGAGTATGTGGACCGCGGTTGGGAACCGGTTTGATCGAACTTCTATGAGACGGTCCTCTACCCACTTGAGCACCCAGTGGTCAGGATGAAGACCATCGACTGGGAGTATTTGGCAGCAGCTGAGCATCTAGTCTTCGCTCAGGTTCTTGAGATTTGTGAGCTGCATGAGGTGAAAGACATCATGTCTTTCAAGTGTGATTGGAACAACGAGATAATCATGCAGTTTTACGCCACCTTGTATTATGACAAGACTGAGGATGCCATTTGGTGGATGACAGATAGGGTGTGGTACAAGGCCAACAAGAAGAGATTTGCTAGAGTCCTCAGCCTTCGATACAATGACAAATTCTAAGCTTCATGACAAGAAGGTGTTGACTCCGGCAGATGGAGTCCTTGTGCGATACATCGAAGAGCTTCACGGTAGGGACCATCAAGGGTCTAAAGGATGTACTGCCGTGCTCAACGAGATCTTGAGGGTCACTCTTTGGCCCAAGGAGGGAGATGCTTCTGCCATCAGTTCCTATGGACGGAACCTGCTATTTCACCTGGTTGAGCGTACTCATCCGTTTGACATTGCTGATTTCATTTGGGAGACGATGAGGCGTAAGGCAGCAGAGCAACATGGCCACCGCAGCGATTCGCTCCTTTTGTGATGGCTTTGATCACCTCTGTCGGTGGTCTTAAGTTTGTCGAGGGCGAAGCACCTTTCCTACAAGGTTCGTCCTCACTTTGCTCCGGTATTCCTGCTGCCCCCAGTCCTGCTCCTCCTAGGACTCGGCGAGTCGTGCCTCGCGCTCTACGTCTGCTCTGCTGTGCCTCCTTCCGTTCATACGAAAGCGGACCAAGGTCCCGAGCAAAGCACTCTTGAGAGGATGCTCAAGCATGTCTTCCTTCTTTGCCGCGACATCTCCACCAGGCGAAGGTGATGAGTCGGCAGATCAAGAAGAATGGTCAGGATATTCGCGGCATCCGCCGCCACAATGGCGGCTTGATCTCTCCAGCGACTCCTCGGGTCTTCCGAGGAGAGTAGCGATGCCACCTCTGCAGATCGGCTCTTGGCATCACCTCCTCCGCTCACTTTGCCGAGATGACCCGGCGGCGAGTACTCCGCGTCCGACGACGAAGGCGACGACGAGTGATCCTTCGTGTTTCTCCCTCTTTTGGTGTCTTGATGCCAAAGGGGGAGTGATATCTTTAGTCGCGTTGTCTTTAGTCGCTTGTGGACTTGTGTTGCTTTTAGTCGCTTGTGGACTTGTGTTGCTTTATATCTTTGCTTATTTCGTGTCGTGAACTCTGTTATTCCTTGTAATGACTTTATTGCTTATTTTATGCATGGATTGCTTTCAGTTACTTGTGTTGTATTCTCTGGTGCAAATGTTTGAGGGGTAGCTCTAGGTTATTTTTAGTTAAATATGTGCATTTGATTCCACTCATTTCTTCTAATGCACACATTTAGGGGGAGCTCCACTTTTTATTCGAATTGCTAAAGTCAATTTCATTTCATTTCATCTACCTTTAATTGTGTTGTCATCAATTCACCAAAAAGGGGGAGATTGAAAGTGCATCTAGGCCCCTCATTTTATTTTGGTGATTAATGATGACACAATTAAGGTGATCTAATGCTTCAACTCGAGTAATGCGATTATCGAGATCACATCAAGCTTGGAATGAGATTGGACGGTCCTAAAGCGCGTCAAAATTCGATAAAAGCGGCATCAAGGCGATGAAGTGTAATTTTCTTTTATTTGAGTCTTAAGGATAGCCGTACTATTAAGAGGATACGATGAGAAATCGCCTATTAGGATGTGCATGTGCTCAACATCAAGTATTTCATCTAAAATTAGCACTCATGCATTGCTTTTGCAAAAGATTTAATTACAGCGAAATTTGGGTAACCGAGTCTCGGATGACCGATCCGGAGTATCCGATTCAATCCGAGTATCCGGACATTTTGTCCGAGTCTCCGGGTTGGACCCCTCGGTTACTTTTGGTTCCAGCTTGTCCGGAGTATCCGGACATTTGGTCCGGAGTCTCCGGATAACCCGGAGTCTCCGGGTTGTTTGTCCGGACACTCCGATCTGTACAAAAACGGGAGTAACGGCTAGATTTCAAAAAGGGTATTTAAAGCCTCCACTCCACTCCAACGGCTAGGATCTCTATTGAGCTCATTCATAGCAGCATTCAAGCCATTCCTAACCATCTCTAAGCATTCAATAGAGCCCCCACTTCCTCCCACCAATTGATTTGGTTGTGGATTCATTTTGGTGAGGAGAGGAAGAAGCAAAGTGCTAAGTGCATTCATTTCATCTTGTTGAGCACTAGTTCATCCTCCAAGCGATTCTTCGTGGTGTTATTACTCTTGGAGGTTGAAGGTCTCCTAGACGGCTAGGAGTCACCGGGAGCTACCGACGTGTGTGGTGAGCCCCGGTCGTTTGTGAAGGCGAGTCTCGCCTCCGAAAGGGAAGAGACAAGAAGTGAAACCGGTGAGTGCATTTGTGCAACACCGGGAGGAAAGCGGGTTGAAAGAGATCCCGGCTCAGGTGTGACCGAGCCACCTCAACGGAGACGTAGGATTCCCTTCAAGAATCCGAACTTCGGTGAAAAATCGTTTCTCTCGCTCTCTATTTATTTGCTTGTGTTGCTTGTGTGGATTTGTCTCCGTAAACCCTAGATCTAGCTCTTTGTCTAGCTTTAATTCAAATCCATACTAGCACTTGTTCTAGGTTGCTATTGTTATTTACTTTTTGTAGTTTCTTGTGCAAGTTTGAGAAACTTGTGTTGCGCTCCCGAGCCACTCAACTCGGAGACTCCGGTATTCAATACCGGACACTCCGAACAAGCCGGAGTATCCGGACCAAAACCCGGAGACTCCGGGTTGACCTGCTCGGCCAGTTTAATTCCGCTGCGTATTTTTAAATCCGCCTATTCACCCCCCCTCTAGGCGACATCGTTGGTCCTTTCACGATGACACAGTTCAGGAGTTGATGAAGGCTCGCGAGTAGGTTGAGGAAGAGAAAAAGCACTTAGAGAATGCTCGTGAGTACGTCGCCTATGCTGCGGAAAGGATCGCAGAGCTGGAGACCGCACTGTATGGATAGGGCCCCGATCCAGTGTTGGAGTTGGACGCCCTAGAGCCAGAGGAGGACCTAGAAGAGGCACCACCTGCACTCGCGCCACAGCCACAGCAACAGCCAGATCCCGAGCCAGAGGAGGACACCGCGTCGTCAACCACAGCTGCAGTTGTAGGGCATGGCGATTGCTTTGCGCCTATGCCGCCGCACCCGCCCCGAGGTGGCAGTGGAGGTTTTCTCGACGAGTGAGCGTAGGTTTTTCAGTTGAGACTCCTTCGTCGAGTCGCGTTATAGAATAAGAGTCACCCTTAGAGGCGTTAGGCTCCAGTGTTAGGTGATTTGGATTTTCATTGCTTGCTGAGTGTGCAATATGTGTTGCAAGGCCCTTAGGCATTGTGAGCGACCATACCAAGTTATTATTAATTAAGTTAATAAAGTTGGATTTTGAGTTACACCTTTCGCCCCGCATAGTTTCTCCATTACTTGTCTATTCTTGTTTCCCCCTTATCTCTAAAACCTTGGAGCAATCGACAGATGGTGAACACCCGCGGAAATCTTGGAGGTAATGGGAGTGGTTCTCGCCCAGCTGGAACCCCAATGATGGAGCACCTACACCTCAACCAGCACTGCCAGTTGACATGCAGAACTTTGGAGCTTTCCTTGCTGCACAGACTCAGTTGATGCATGCAATGATGCAACAAATGCAGCAGGTCAGTGCTCCGGCCGCCGCTAACCAAGCAAATCAGGGACAGCGACAGGGAGCAAAGTTGTCAGAGTTTATGAGGACTCATCCACCCACATTCTTTGGGAATGCCAATCCACTGGAGGCGGACGATTGGCTAAGGTCAATAGAAAGGAAGCTAAACATTGCCCAATGCATGGGAAATTAGAAGGTGCTATACGCCTCTCATCAGTTAGAAGGGACCGCCGCAGAATGGTGGGAGAACTTTTGCGCCACGCGGGAGAACCCACAGGACATCACATGGGAGGAGTTTACAGCTGCATTTCGTCAGTATCACGTGCCTGAAGGAATAATGGACTTAAAAAAGGAAGAATTCAGGGCACTGAAGCAAGGTAATCAACCGGTGTCAGAATATCTGAATAAGTTCACACAGCTTGCACGCTACGCACCTGAAGACGTAGCGACAGATAAGGCCAGATAGTCTCGTTTCATGAAGGGACTTAACTCAGGACTGCAGGTGGGACTGATCACCCACACCTTTCCAGATTTCCAGGAACTCGTGAACAAGGCGCTTATTCTTGAGGACAAGCGCAAGGAACTGGATGAGAACCGGAAGCGCAGAATGCAACAACAAGGATCACGCCAGGGAGCGCAGCAGCGTCTGCGGGTTGCGCCAAATCAATTTTTCAGATTCCAGCCGTAGAATACAGCAAGAACACCATCACCCGGCAGAGACCCGTCAATCGTAACTACGCACCTAGCTCCAGCCAGAAACGCCGCTTCAAGCAGTCAATAGGGAGCAGTGAGATGCTGCTACACATGCAACAAGCCAGGGCACTTCTCCAACAACTGCCCCAAGAAGACAGCAGGAGTGACCCAGTTCGCTTCAACCTGGGATCCACACCAGCGAGGACACCTGCCCCAGGAGCAAACCGCGGAGCAGCACAGTCAGGAGCCGCGCCCCAGACCGTAGTGAGAGGTCGAGTCAACCATGTCACCGCAGATGCACTTCAGAATGCCACGGACGTCATACTGGGTAAGATACTTGTCAACTCAGTACCTGCAACAGTTTTGTTTGACTCTGGAGCTTCGCATTCGTTTGTTTCCCGAGATTTTGTTTCTAAGAATGATTTGGAGATTGTGAATCTTAAATGCATGCTTTTAGTTCAAACCCCTGGGTCAGAACTCCGATCTCAAGTAGGATGTTCCGGGGTGAGAATATTAATAGATGGGGTAGAGTTCTTAGCGAACCTTATTATATTGGGAACCCAGACCCTAGATGTTATCCTGGGAATGGATTGGTTATCCAAGCACAAGGCCATGCTGGATTGTGGGCGAAGGATTATCTCAGTTGAGAGCTCATGTGGAAGGAAGGTGGAATTTCAAGCGACTGCCATTCGTGATGGGCAGCTGATGGTCAACAATGCGAAGACAATCAGCATAGAGGATGTCTCAGTGGTGAATGAGTATCCAGATGTTTTTCCTGAAGATCTACCTGGAATGCCGCCAGACAGAGACATAGAGTTTGTGATAGAGTTAGTACCTGGTACGGCACCGATAGCAAAGAGACCTTATCGGATGTCCACCGAAGAATTGGTAGAGATGAAGAAGCAGCTCAAATAGCTGATGGAGAAAGCATTCATCAGACCGAGTTCGTCGCCGTGGGGAGCACCAGTTCTGTTCGTCAAGAAAAAGGACGGGAGTTTCAGAATGTGCATCGACTACCGAGCACTCAATGAAGTCACTGTGAAGAACAAATACCCGCTACCCAGGATCGATGATCTGTTTGACCAGTTGAGAGGAGCTGGAGTTTTCTCCAAGATTGATCTGAGATCGGGGTATCACCAGCTGAAGATTTGATCAGAGGATATACCGAAGACCGCATTCTCGTCAAGATATGGACATTACGAGTTTACTGTTATGTCCTTCGGTCTGACAAATGCGCTAGCTTACTTCATGAATATGGTGAACAAGGTTTTCATGGAGTACTTGGATAAGTTTGTCGTCGTGTTCATAGATGACATTCTCGTTTACTCCAAATCAAGAGAGGAGCATGCAGAACATTTGAGGCGAGTTTTGGAGAAGTTGAGAGAACAGCAACTCTTCACCAAGTTCAGTAAGTGTGATTTTTGGAAAGACAAGGTGGAATTCCTTGGACATGTAATGACCACAGAAGGAGTTGCCGTAGATCCAAGCAAGGTAGAAGCTGTGTTACATTGGGAGCAGCCGAAGACCGTGACCCAGATTCGGAGTTTCCTTGGAATGGCAGGTTACACCGCCGCTTCATTGAAGGCTTTTCAACGATTGCGAGACCTCTTACGCAATTATTGAAAAAGGAGAAGAAGTTCAACTGGACGCCGGAGTGCGAGAGAGGTTTTCAAGAATTGAAGAAACGATTGACATCAGCCCCAGTGTTAGTTCTACAGGACGTCAATCAAAGCTTTGATATTTATTGTGATGCATCGCGCCAAGGACTTGAATGTGTGCTGATGCAGAGCGGGAAGGTCGTCGCTTATGCATCGAGGCAGTTGAGGCCACACGAGGAGAATTATCCGACGCATGACCTAGAATTAGCTGCCATAGTGCACGCTTTGAAGTTGTGGCGTCATTATTTGATCGGGAACAGATGTGAAGTATATACGGACCATAAGAGTCTTAAGTACATCTTCACCTAGTCAGATCTGAATATGAGGCAAAGGAGATGGCTAGAGTTGATCAAGGATTACAATGTCGGAATTCACTACCATCCCGAAAAGGCCAACGTGGTGGCCGATGCCTTGAGTAGGAAGAGTCATACCGTGAATATGATGATAGCTACGAGTCAGGACGAGCTATGCAAGGAATTTCAAAAGATGCAGATTGAAGTTGTAACACCCCAAAAATTTGCTTTTCTTAAATTCATGTGTGATTTGGCACTTTGGTGAATTTTTGGAATTTTCTGGAATTTATTTGGAATTTATTCCATTTTGAAATAATTAAAGAATTAAACTTTGCAAATAAAAATTTGTTGGAAATATTTTATTTGAGTCCAAAATGTTCCAAAATGTTTTCCAGAATTTTTCTGGAATTTTTCTGAGTCTTTTGCTATTTTTAATGATTTAATTGAATTTCTGAGAATTTAATTGGATTAATTAAATCGAGTTGGTTTCACTGTTCCTCCGACTGAGCCCGAGTCAGACTCGAGTTCGAATCCGACCCGAACCCGACCGCGCCCGTGGTCAAGCCGAACCCGTTCGCCCGGAACCCTAACCGCGTGACCGTTGGATCTTGATCCAACGGCCTGATCGTGCCCACGTCGCCGGACCGAGTCCGACCGAGTCGACCAACTCGTCGAACCGACCGAGTCCAACTCACGCGACCGTTGGATCTGGATCCAACGGCTCACGATGAGCCACGCCGCCCTCTCCATGTCGCCGTCGGACTCGCGCCGCGTCGTGAGCGACCTCGATTTCCGCGGCGTTCACGGACGCCGAGGGCCCTATTTAATGCGCCGTCTTCGTGTCGTGACCTAGACTTCCGTGCGCACCAGTAGCCCTGAACAACGCCGCCCGAAAGCCGCCGTGGTTGCGCCGCAATCGCCGCCGGAGTTGATTGTGTGTTCCGCCGCGGTTTTCGTTGTTTCCGCCGCCGCCTGCCATCCTCCGCCCGTTGAGGTCGATCCGAACCGCAAGAGCCACCGCGTCGGAGGGAACCTTCCACTTCACCGGAGCACACCGCAACGCCGCCGCTATCGTCGTCATCTCCATCTCCGGCCAGCAAGCATCGCTGTGGACATCGCCGTGACCTCGAAGCTTTTCAGCGTCGGATCTCCATCGTGCGGACCAGATCGCGCCACGTCACCCGCCGGTGAGATCCACGTGCTAAACCCCTTATCCAATCTCGGTAGTTAGATCTAGATCGTGCGGTTAGCGTTAACCGCGTTATACGCGTTAGATTGATCCCAACCGCTGGATCTAGATCCAACGGTCGGACAACTGCGTTAACCCAAACGCGTGAAACCCAGATCCAATCCGAGCCGTCGGATTTCAAATCAACGGCCGGATTGCGCCACGTAGCGGAAGCTTGACCGCCATGGTCGGCCGCAGCGTGGGCATGGAGTCAGCGACACGCCGGGCGCGTGTCGGCGGCCGCACCATGACGTCACGCCGGCGTCATGGCGGACCTGCGTCGGCCGGCCACCCGGCCGTCGCGGTGATGCCAAAGAATGACGCCACGAGTAGGTCCCACTGCCGATGGCGGGCTGAGTCCGCCGACGTCGGCGATGACGTCACCCAGTGGAGTCCCACCGCCGATCTCACGGAGCCGTGGGCCGGTCCACAGTAGACCAAGCCAAACCATGGACCACGTCCATGAACTGACGTCGGCCAGACCAATCGAGGCTGCCACGTGT
Organism: Rhipidocladum racemiflorum; assembly: GCA_036346355.1. NCBI lineage: Eukaryota > Viridiplantae > Streptophyta > Magnoliopsida > Poales > Poaceae > Rhipidocladum > Rhipidocladum racemiflorum. The sequence continues at coordinate 37,910,499 of CM070577.1, read as the reverse complement.
CATCAAGTGACGCAATAAATTAATTTCCGAAAAAGAAAATGATTTATTAATTCGAAATAATGATTTCAGATTTTGATTCAAACTTCAAACGCTTATAACTTTTGCGTTTTAACTCCGAATTGAGTGATTCAAATTTCTAAATTTGTATAAAATTGAGATCTACCTAATGATGAATTTTATTTAATTTTTGGACTAAAGTTTTTCTCTGTAATATTATTTAATTGATTATTTAAACTTTAAATAATCATAACTTTTGTGTTTTAACTCCGATTTGAGCGATTCCAGTTCCTAAAAATTCATAAAATTATGTTCTCTCTGTTTGTGAACTTTATTTGGATGTTTGGACACTTTTGGTCTACTGTTTTATTCATTTGTTGCTATTTGCACGCGTTACGAGTAGACGTTGAAGTGCTAGAAGGATTCGAAGGAGAAGTATTGACCCAGGAGCCAGCTCAGGACCAAGAGCAAGTACTTTTTGAAGGCAAGTTATGCTTTGACCATATTGATCCTATTTTGAAACCTATTTTGATTTAACTTATTGCATGCTAGTTCAATTAGAAAATACTTTATTTAATTCTGGGGAATTGGTAAATGCCTAATTGCTGTATGACACCTTGGTTAATTAAATATGTGCCATGACCCTTGTCACCCTAATTGGGGTTTACTAGTTGGACACTACTAAAATTGCCAACATGGGTTTTAGACTGTTGTAGTATATTGCTTAGACCTGCTACGTGCTCATGACAAGATTTTGGACAATCAAATGCTAATATTGACCTAATGATATATTGAACCTGTGTTGGAAAGGTATCATGTGATGTTGATGGCACGTGGTGCATGGTAATCAACTGGGCTTTGATAAATAGCTTTTGACCGGGGCGTGTGGCAAGAATGATTAGGTGGGCCAGTTGTGGCACCGGGAACGTTGGTTTGGTTCTTTGGGTAGTCTTGCCCTGGTCACCCTAAGGACTTAACCTTGCAAGCCTTTGAACTGGGTCAATCGTGCAACCACATGTCTGTTATGGGACGGACCTAGTTGAATAAGTTGCTAATAACGTACCTGTGGAACCTCAGGTTGTCAACTACACCGTTTGTGTAAGTTGTACGGGGGAGCGTACCGGGGCTGCGGCCAGGTACCCATCTAACGGTGGATTGACCTAAACTTCGCATTAACTAAGGGAAGGGTTTGCAACACCGGAGAGGACCACTTGTATTGTTAGAAGTTTCCGAAAGACTTTGTTACGGGAACTCGCCTTTGTGGTGTTTGACTGTATCTTGTGGGTAAAGTACATAACCTCTGCAGAGTGAAAAATCTATTCGAATAGCCGTGTCCGCGGTATTGGACATCGCTCGGGAATTACAGTCAAGGGTTAGACTTTCTTGAAAATAACTTGGACTTGAAAGGTTGGGTTTGGTTCAATAATGATGTTGATGGAAATGTGGATTAGGATGGGAAAGATGTTTACTAAACTCCTTGAAAAGTTATTTATGCTTTACTTGTTCTACTGCTTTCGAATCTACTTATGATACTTGTTAAAATGCTGTTTACTGCAAATATACCTTGAGCTATTCCTTTGTATCAAACCATGCATATAGTATATTAGCTTGCATTCTGTGCATGACTTGCTGAGTACCAAGTACTCACCCTTGCCACAATACAACACCAGTTGAAGAGGAGTCTACACCAGCTTTGGAGGAGGAGCTCCAAGAGGAACCGTCTACTTAGGGAGCGAGCCCAGTCAGTTGCCTGTGGTATACTGGATGGCGCCACGATGTTATCTTATTTTCCGCTGCTATTAATTCTCTCTTAATAAGTTTCGCCCTGCGTGGCGTATATTTGTAACTTGACCCTAAGGTCGAGCAACCAGTTTGGTTAACTATTTAAAGTACTTTATTAGTACCGTTTGGTATGATTGTGATATTTACCAATGTTGAGACTGTGTGCACTAGCGCGTTCCTGGACTAGTGCTGAATACACAGAGGGTCCGGATTTGCAGATTCAGGTCCCGACAGAGGTGGTATCAGAGCCAGGTTGACTGTAGGCTCAACCCATAGTTAGAATGATCGTAGTGAGGATAAAACCTATTTTCTAAAAATAAAATTTGGTCAAGATAATGAATGAATTCTCGACTTACCCCTTCTCTCTTGTCTTACCCCTTGCTGAATTTTTCTTACCTTCATCACAATTTGAACTCTGTTCTCACGTAAGCACTTTGTGACAGATGGAGGGAGAGGACAACTACGTCGATCTTGAGGTTGGCCACGCCGCAGAACTTTGGCGTATGATGCAGTTTCTCGAAGGATTTGAGAAGCCGCAATACCAAGTGAACATCATCAGACAAGCGGGACTGATTAAGGCTTATGACGTGAAGATTGTGGTACCTGCCAGGAAGAAGGGCCCGGGAAATCGCCCGATACATTGCACTACCAGGAGGTCTACAATGCAGATGGGTATCCAGGAGGTGTCGCGACGAGCAATGCGGCACATTGCCCGCATCTACGCTAGAGAATTAGAGGGCACGGTGTTCCGTTATCATCCGCGCAACAATAACCTTCTCGACCAGAAGATGATTCAGGATGAGAACGCCGTGATCACACAAATGGCACAACTTGTCATCGCTCAGGAGGATGCGCTTGATGATACGAACCAGGAGCTACAGAAAGCTCGAGAGGAAGCCACAACGGAGAAGAACCGATGGCGGGAGGCTCAAGAATATGTGTCTCATCTTCTGCGAAGGATTGACGAGTTGGAGATGGCATTGTATGGACCAGAACCAGAGCCAGTGCTCGAGTTGCATGAGCCAGACCCAGAGGAGCCAGATCTTGATGAGGACACCGCTTCTTCAACTACCACAGTTGCAGGGCATGGCGATTGTTTCGCGCCTATGCCGTCGCACCCCCACCTAGGCAGTGGAGGTTTTCTTGATGAGTGAGCTTAGGTTTTGAGGTTGAGACTCCTTCGTCGAGTCGTGTCATAGAATAAAGAGTCACCCTTTAGGCGTTAAACTCCAGTGTTAGTTCGATTTGGATTTTCATTGTTTGCTGAGTGTGCAGTATATGTTGCAAGGCCCTTAGGCATTGTAAGCAACCATACCAAGTTATTACTATTATTAATAATAAAGTTCGCCCCGCATAGTTCCATATTACTTGTCTATTCTTGTTTCCCTCTCGTCTCTAAAAACTTGGAGCAATCGACAGATGGTGAACACTCGTGGAAACCTTGGAGGCAATGGAAGTGGTTCTCGCCCAGCAGAAAACCCCAATGATGGAGCACCAGCACCGCCAGTTGATATGCAGAATTTCGGAGCTTTTCTTGCTGCTCAGACTCAGTTGATGCATGCCATGATGCAACAGATGCAGCACGTCACCGCTCAGGCCACAGCTAATCAAGTCAATCAGGGACAACGCCGAGAATACAAGACCGCCGAGTTCATGAGGACTCATCCACCCACTTTCTCCGGAATGCTAACCCGTTGGAGGCCGATGATTGGTTAAGGTCAATTGAGAGGAAGCTACACATTGCTCAATGCATGGGAAATGAGAAGGTACTCTACGCTTCTCATCAGTTGGAAGGAACAGCCGCCGAATGGTGGGAGAACTTCTGCGCTACGCAAGAGAACCCTCAAGATATCACTTGGGAGGAGTTCACAAGTGCGTTTAAATCAAGATCACGTGCCTGAAGGAATCATGGATCTCAAGAAGGAGGAGTTCAGAGCACTGAAGCAAGGTAATCAGCCAGTGGCCGAATACCTGAACAAGTTCACACAGCTTGCACGCTACGCACCTGAGGATGTAGCGATAGATAAAGCCAGACGGTCTCGCTTCATGAAGGGACTTAACTCAGGATTGCAGGTGGGATTGATCACCCACACCTTTCTAGATTTTCAGGAGCTTATGAATAAGGCGCTTATTCTTGAGGACAAGCGCAAGGAACTGGATGAGAATAGGAAGCGCAGGATGCAGCATCAGGGATCGCGTCAGGGAGCACAACAACGTTTGAGGGTTGCGCCAAATCAGTTTTTCAGATTCCAGCCGCAGAATGCAACCAGGACACCGTCACCAGCACCAAGACCCCGTCAATCAGAACTATCAGACCCCAGCCCCAGCTAGAAACGTCGCTTCAGGCAGTCAACAAGGGACAGTGAGACGCTGCTACAATTGCAACGAGCCAGGGCACTTTGCCAACAGTTGTCCTAAGAAGACCGCAGGAGTGACCCCGCCGCTTCAACTGGGATCCACACCAGCCAGACGCCAAAGCACCAGGAACAAAGCGAGAACAAGCCACGGCCGAGGCAGCACCCAGGCATCGTGGTGAGGCCGAGTCAACCATGTCATGTCACCGCAGATGCACTTCGTAATGCCACGGATGTAAATCGGTAAGTTACTTGTCAACTCGATAGACCTGCAATTGATTTTGTTTGATTCTGGAGCTTCGCATTCGTTTGTTTCACAAGGCTTTGCTGCTAAAAATGATTTGGAGATTGCAAGACTTAAATGCATGCTTTTAGTTCAAACCCCTGGTTCCGAACTCCGAACGAAAGTAGGATGTTCCGGGGTAAGAATACTAATAGATGGGATAGAGTTCCTAGCGAACCTTATTATTTTGGAAACCCAGACCTTAGATATTATTTTGGGAATGGATTGGTTATCCAAGCACAAGGCCGTATTGGATTGTGGCCGAAGGATTATATCAGTTGAAAGTCCGTGTGGAAGGAAAGTGGAATTTCAAGCTACCACCATTAGAGATGGACAATTGATGGTTAACAGCACCAAGGCAATCAGCATAGAAGATGTCTCAGTAGTGAATGAGTACCCAGATGTTTTTCCTGAAGATCTACCTGGTATGCCGCCAGACAGGGACATAGAGTTTGTGATAGAGCTTGTACAGTACAGCCCGATAGCAAAGAGACCCTATCGGATGTCCACCGAGGAATTGGTAGAGATGAAGAAACAACTTGAAGAGCTGATGGAGAAAGGATTTATCAGACCGAGTTCGTCGCCGTGGGGAGCGCCAGTTTTGTTCGTCAAGAAGAAAGACGGGAGTTTCAGGATGTGCATTGACTACCGTGCACTCAATGAAGTCACCGTGAAGAATAAGTACCCGCTACCCAGGATTGATGATTTGTTTGATCAGTTGAGAGGAGCCGGAGTTTTCTCAAAGATTGATCTGAGATCGGGATACCATCAATTGAAAATCCGATCGGAAGATATCCTGAAGACTGCATTCTCGTCAAGATACGGACATTATGAGTTTACTGTTATGTCCTTTGGCGTGACGAATGCGCCAGCATATTTCATGAATATGATGAATAAGGTGTTCATGGAATATTTGGACAAGTTTGTTGTTGTGTTAATAGATGATATTCTAATCTACTCCAAGAAAGAGGATGAACATGCAGAGCACTTGAGGCGAGTTTTGGAAAAGCTGAGGGAACAGCAACTCTTCGCCAAGTTCAGCAAGTGTGATTTTTGGAAGGACAAGGTGGAGTTCCTCGGACATGTAATGACCGCAGAAGGAGTCGCCGTTGATCCAAGCAAGGTAGAAGGCGTGTTACATTGGGAGCAGTAGAAGACCGTGACCCAGATCCGGAGTTTTCTTGGAATGGCAGGTTACTACCGCCGTTTCATTGAAGGCTTTTCGACAATTGCGAAACCTCTTACGCAATTGTTGAAAAAGGAGAAGAAGTTTGCATGGACGCCAGAGTGTGAAAAAGGTTTTCAAGAGTTGAAGAAGCGATTGACATCAGCCCCGGTGTTGGTTCTACCGGACGTTAATCAAAGCTTCGATATTTATTGTGATGCATCGCGTCAAGGACTTGGATGTGTACTGATGCAGAACTGAAAGGGTTAACCAGATTGTATCGAACAGAGGTACCCAATTTACCTCAAGATTCTGGGGTAAGCTGCATGAAGCCATGGGGACCCGTTTGAACTTCAGCACAGCCTATCATCCGTAGACGGATGGACAAACTGAAAGGGTTAACCAGATTCTAGAGGACATGTTAAGAGCTTGTGCATTAGCTTATGCAGCCTCTTGGGATAAGAGTCTACCGTATGCTGAGTTCAGCTACAATAATAGCTATCAGGCCAGTTTACAGATGTCACCTTTTGAGGCACTATACGGTCGACCCTGTCGAACACCGTCGAACTGGAATGAGACAGGTGAACGCCGTGTCTTTGGACCGGACATTCTTCAAGAAGCTGAAGAGCAGATTGCCATGATCCGGGAAAGACTGAAGGTAGCACAGTCAAGATAGAAAAGCTACGCTGATAACCGTCGCCGAGACCTAAGTTTTGAACCAGAAGATTTCGTGTATCTCAGAGTTACGCCACTCAAGGGAGTCAAGAGATTCCATGCCAAGGGGAAGCTCGCACCCCGATATGTCAGACCTTTCAAGGTTTTGAGCCGCAGAGGCGAAGTTGCGTATCAGCTGGAATTGCCACAGTCGTTGGCAGGAGTACATGATGTGTTCCATGTGTCACAACTGAAGAAGTGTCTCCGAGTACCAGATGAGCAGACACCGCTGGAGTCAATAGAGCTGCAAGAGGATCTGACTTATAAGGAACACCCCGTTAAGATTCTGGACGCAATGGATCAGGAAACAAGGAATAAGTCATCCCGGTTCTGCAGAGTCCAATGGAGCAACCACGGGGAAAGCGAAGCGACTTGGGAGCGCGAAGAGGATTTGAAGAAGGAATTTCCAAACCTATTCCTTAGCTAGTCCTGAATCTCGGAGACGAGATTCTATTAAGGTGGGGAAGTTTGTAACACCCCAAATTTTTTCTTTTCATGAATTTTAATGATATTTTGCACTTTTGTGAATTTTTGGAATTTATTTGGATTTAATCTGAATTTATTCCCTTTTGAAATAATTAAAGAATTTGATTTCACAAATAAAATTTTGTTGGAAATATTTTATTTGAGTCCCAAATGCCCTAAAATATTTTTTAGAATTTCTCTGGAATTTTTCTGAGTGTTTTGCTATTTTTCATGTTTCATGAATTAAATGAATTTCTAGAAGATTAATTGGAATATTTAATCATTGGAAAACCCTAACGGGTTAGTACTATTCCTCCGACTGAGCCCGAGTGGGACTCGAGTCCGAGTCCGACCCGAACCGCGGTTCAGCCGAACCAAGTCAGCCGAACCCTAATCCCCTCGACCGTTGGATCTCGATCCAACGGCTGAGATCGAGCCGCGTCGCCCGAGCCCGACTCCGACCAAGCCAGCCAAGTCACCGAGCCGAACCCGAGCCCAAACCCTGCGACCGTTGGATCTTGATCCAACGGCTCTCGTTGCGCCACATCACCCTCTCCGTGTTGCGGCCAGACTCCGCCGCCGCCCGCGCGTGGGTCCTCGTTTTCCGCGCATATCACAGACGTCGAGGGGTTATTTAATGCGCCACCACCCGTGTCGGGACCCCCTTTTCCGTGCGCACCTGTAGCGCTAACTCACCGAGCCCGAGCCGCCGCCGTTCGCCCGCGGGAGCTCGCCGAAGTTGGAGAAGGCTTCCACCGCGGTTTTCCGCTGTTTGCCGCCGTCTCCGCCGTCCTCCGCCGCCGTTGAGCCCAGATCCGGAACCATTGCGTCAAGCCGCGCCTGGGAGTACCATCCACCTCGCCGGGACGCGTCCCAAACGCCGTTCGGGAGGTCGTCGTCTCCGTCTCCGGCCAAGCCAGCGCAGCCGCACGCCATCGCCGTCCGCGAGCTCGGTGCACCGTCCGATCGCCATCCAACGTTCCAGATTCGGCCACGTCACCGGGAGGTAATTCGCACGTTGCATTTTCCAGATCTAATCCCCGCCGTTGGATCTAGATCCAACGGTTTAGATTAAGCCACGTAGTCATAGACCGCACCGTGCTAGATCCAATGTCAGCCGTTAGATCTAGATCGTACGGTTAGGATTGAATCGTGTTGTAGCAATAGATACGATCTTAACCGTTCGATCAAGATCGAACGGAGCTCAGCGTGCCACGTGTCGGCTACCGGGACATGCCGCGTCACCCTCCCCCGACGCGGTGAAACCTGATCGGATCTGGACCGTCCGATCCAAATCGAACGGCCCAGATCAGCCACGTTGCCCGCAACGTGCGCGGCCCAGATCTAATCTGGACCGTTGATTTTAAAATCAACAGCCCAGATCGAGCCACGTGGCCAGAAGCCTGACCGTCGCGGTCAGCGCGGTCAGCCCCGGTCGCCGCTGACGTCAGCGTGGGACCCGCGTGTCAGTGACTACCGAACCACACTATGACGTCATCCGTGACGTCAAGCTGACGTCACAGTGGGGCCCACGTGTCAGAGCCGTGCTGACGTCAGCAGGGGGTCCCACATGTCAGAGGCACATGTGCCCGTGGACCGGGCCACAGTGGACCGAGCTGAGCCGTGCGCCGGGTCCATAGACCCGAGGCGATGTGGCGGCCTCTGATTGGTCCACGTGTCATGCTGACGCAATAAATCTTTTTCCGAAAAACAAATTATTTATTTAATTCGGTTTAATGTTTTATTTGAATTTTGAAAATTCAAACGCTTATCACTTTTGCGTTTTAACTCCGATTTGAGTGATTCAAATTTCTAAATTTTCATAAAATTGAGACCTACTCAAATATGAATTTTAATTAATTTTTTATTATGAATATTTCTCTGTGTTTATTTAATTAATGGTTTCCTTAAACTTTAAACGATTATAACTTTTGCATTTTAACTCCGATCAGAACGATTCCAGTTTCTAAAAATTTATAAAAATATGCTCTCTCTGTTTATGGACTTTATTTGAGAGTTTGGATACTTTTGTGTACTGTTTTATTTATTTATTGCTATTTGCACGCGCTACGAGTGGACGTTGAGGTGCCCGAAGGCTTCGAAGGAGAAGTGTTGACCCAGGAGCCAGCTCAAGACCAAGAACAACTACTTTTTGAAGGCAAGTTGTGCTTTGACAATGTTGATCCCATTTTAAAATTAATTTGATTTAAGTTATTACATGCTGGTTTAATTAGAAAATACTTTAATTAATTTTGGGAAATTAGTTAAATGCCAACTTTGCACTATAACACCTTGATTATTATTTATGTGCCATGACCCCTTGTCACCCTAGTTGTGGATTATTAGTTGGACATTATTAAATTGCCAACATGGGTAGTTAGACCGATGTAGTATTTTCACCCCAGAACATCCTACTTTCGTTCGGAGTTCGGAACCAGGGGTTTGAACTAAAAGCATGCACTTAAGTCTTGCAATCTCCAAATCATTTTTAGCAGCAAAGCCTTGGGAAACAAACGAATGCGAAGCTCCGGAATCAAACAAAGCATTGCAGTCTTGAAGTTAACAAGTAACTTACCCGATGAGCGTCAGTGGCATTCTGCGGTGCATCTGCGGTGACATGGTTGACTCGGCCTCTCACCACGATGCAGGGTGTGGCTCCTGTCTTTGGCGTCCTAGCTGGTGTGGATCCCAGATTGAAGCGGACTGGGGTCACTCCTGCTGTCTTCTTAGGACAACTATTGGCAAAGTGTCCTGGCTCGTTGCAATTGTAGCAGCGTCTCACTGTCCCCTGTTGACTGCCTAAAGCGGCGTTTCTGGCTGGGGCTGGGGTCTGATAGTTCTGATTGACGGGGTCTTGGTGCTGGTGACGGTGTCCTTGTTGTATTCTGCGGCTAGAATCTGAAAAGCTGATTTGGCGCAACCCTCAAACGTTGCTGCGCTCCCTGACGCGATCCCTGATGCTGCATCCTGTGCTTCCTGTTCTCATCCAGTTCCTTGCGCTTGTCCTCAAGAATAAGCGCCTTATTCACCAACTCTTGGAAATCTGGAAAGGTGTGGGTGATCAGTCCCACCTGCAATCCTGAGTTTAGTCCCTTCATGAAACGAGACTGTCTGGCTTTATCTGTCGCTACATCCTCAGGTGCGTAGAGTGCAAGCTGTGTGAACTTGTTCAGGTATTGGGCCACCGGCTGATTACCTTGCTTCAGTGCTCTGAACTCCTCCTTCTTGAGATCCATGATTCCTTCAGGCACGTGATACTGACGGAATGCAGCTGTGAACTCTTCCCAAGTGATGTCCTGAGGGTTCTCTTGTGTGGCACAGAAGTTCTCCCACCATTCAGCGGCTGTTCCTTCCAACTGATGAGAAGCGTAGAGTACCTTCTCATTTCCTATGCATTGAGCAATGAGTAGCTTCCTCTCAATTGACCTTAACCAGTCATCGGCTTCCAACGGGTTAGCATTCCCGGAGAAAGTGGGTGGATGAGTCCTCATGAACTCTGACAGTCTTGTATTCTGGCGTTGTCCCTGATTAACTTGATTAGTAATGGCCTGAGCAGTGACGTGTTGCATCTGTTGCATCATGGCATGCATCAACTGAGCCTGAGCAGTAAGAAAAGCTCCGAAATTCTGCATATCAACTGGCGGTGCTGGTGCTCCATCATTGGGGTTTTCTGCTGGGCGAGAACCACTTCCATTGCCTCCAAGGTTTCCACGAGTGTTAACCATCTGTGGTTTGCTCTAGGTTTTAGAGATGAGAGGGAAACAAGAATAGACAAGTAATATGGAACTTATGCGGGGCGAAAGGTGTAACTTAAAGTCCAACTTTATTATTTTAATCATTAGTAACTTGGTATGGTTGCTTACAATGCCTATGGGCCTTGCAACACATACTGCACACTCAGCAAGCAATGAAAATCCAAATCGAACTAACAATGGAGTCTAACGCCTAAAGGGTGACTCTTTATTCTATGACGCGACTCGGCGAAGGAGTCTCACTATAGAACCTACGCTCACTCATCGAGAAAACCTCCACGGCCTGGATACGGACGCCGCGGCATAGGCGCGAAACGATCGCCATGTCCAAAGAATCGTGTCATTTGTGGTAGTCGAAGAAGCGATGTCCTCCTCAAGCTCGGCTCCTCCAGTGTCAGCTCGTGCAGCTCGAGCATTGGCTCCGGCTCTGGTGCGTACAATGCCGTCTCTAACTCTCCAATCCTTTGCAGAAGGTGTGACACATACTCTTGAGCTTCCCGCCATCTGTTCTTCTCTGCCGTGATTTCTTTGCGGGCCTTCTGTAGCTCCTTGCTTGTATCATCGAGTACATCCTCCTGGGCGACAACAAGTCGAGCCAACTGTGTAACCATGGCATTCCCATCCTGAATCGCCTTCGGGTCAAGAAGGTTATTACTGCGCGGATGATATCGGAACACCGTGCTCTCCAATTCTCTGGCGTAGATACGGGTAATGTGCCGCATTGCTCGTCGCGACACCTCCTGGATACCCATCTGCATTGTAGACCTCCTGGCAGTGCAATGTATCGGGCGATTGCCTGGGCCCTTCTTCCTAGCAGGTACCACAATCTTCACGTCACAAGCCTTGACCAATCCTGCTTGTCTGATCACGTCCACTTGGTATTGTGGCTTCTCAAAATCTCCAAGAGTCTGTAGTATACGCCAAAGTTCCACGGCGTGACCAACCTCCAGATCGACGTAGTTGAACTCTCCCTCCATATGTCACAAGAGTGCTTACGTAAGAACTCAAAATTTTTAAATCGTGACAAGGTAAGGAAAAATTCAGCAAGAGACAAGAAAAGAGAGAAGGGAATAAGTCGAGATGTCATTTCTTATCTTGACGAACTTTTAACCTTTAGAAAATAGGTTTTAACCTCTCTACGACCATTCTAGCTAGGGTTGAGCCTACGGTTAGTATGGCTCTGATACCACCTCTGTCGGGACCCGAATCTGCAAATCCGGACCCTCTGTGTATTCAGCACTAGTCCAGGAACGCGCTAGTGCACACAGTCTTAACATCGGTAAATATCACAATCATACCACTCGATACTAATAAAGTACTTTAATTAAATAGTCAAACTGGTTGCTCGACCTTATGGTCAAGTTACAAATATACGCCACGCAAGGCGAAACTTATTAAGAGAGAAATAATAGCAGCGGAAAATAAGATAACTTCATGGCGCCATCCAGTATACCACAGGCAACTGACTGGGCTCGCTCCCTAAGTAGACGGTTCCTCTGGAAGCTCCTCCTCCAAAGTTGGTGTAGATTCTTCTTCAACTGGTGTTGTATTGTGGCAAGGGTGAGTACTTGGTACTCAGCAAGTCATGCACAGAATGCAGCTAATATACTACATGCATGGCTTAATACAAAGGAGTGGCTCAAGATATATTTGCAGTAAGAGCATTTAACAAGTATCATAAGTAGATTCGAAAGCAGTAGAAACAAGTACAGCATAAATAACTTTTCAAGGAGTTTAGTAAACATCTTTCCCATCCTAATCCACATTTCCATCAACATCATTATTAATCCAACCCAACCTTTCAAGTCCAAGTTATTTTTGAGAAAATCTAACCCTTGACTGTAATTCCCGAGCGATGTCCAATACCGCGGACACGGCTATTCGAATAGATTTTTCACTCTGCAGAGGTTATGCACTTTACCCACAAGATACAGTCAAACACCACAAAGGCGAGTTCCCGTAACAAAGTCTTTCGGAAACTTCTAACAGCACAAGTGGTCCTCCCCGGTTGTTGCACACTAACCCTTCCCTTAGCTAAGGCGAAGTTTAGGCCAACCAACCGTTAGATGGGTACCTGGCCGCAGCCCCGGTACGCTCCCCCGTACAACTTACACAAAGGGTGTAGTTGACCTCCTGAGGTCCCACAGGTACGTTATTAGCAACTTAATAAACTAGGTCCGTCCCATTACAGACAGGTGGTTGCAAGATTGACTCAGTTCAAAGGCTTGCAAGGTGAAGTCCTTAGGGTGACCAGGGCAAGACTACCCAAAGAACCAAAACAACATTCCCAATGCCACGACTGGCCCACCTGATCATTCTTGCCACATGCCCCGGTCAAAAGCTATTTATCAAACCCCAGTTGGTCACCATGCACCACGTGCCATCAACATCACATGATACCTTTCCAAAACAGGTTCAATATGTCATTAAGTCAACATTAACGTTTTGAGTGTCCAAAATCATGTCATGAACACGTAGCAGGTCTAAGCCATATACTACAACGATCTACAAACCCATGTTGGCAATTTAGTAATGTCCAACTAATAATCCACAACTAGGGTGACAAGGGATCATGGCACATATTTAAGTAATCAAGGTGTCATACAACAATTAGGCATTTATCTAATTTCCCATACTTAAATAAGGTATTTTCTAATTGAACTAGCATGCAATAAGTTAAATCAAAATAGGTTTCAAAATAGGGTCAATATGGTCAAAGCATAACTTGCCTTGAAAAAGTACTTGTTCTTGGTCCTGAGCTGGCTCCTAGGTCAACACTTCTCCTTCGAATCCTTCTGGCACTTCAACGTCTACTCGTAAAGCGTGCAAATAGCAATACACGAATAAACACTAGGCAAAAAGTGTCCAAACATCCAAATAAAATCCATAAATAGAGAGAACATAATTTTATGAATTTTTAGGAACTGGAATCGCTCAAATCGGAGTTAAAACAAAAAGTTATGATTATTTAAAGTTTAAATAATCAATTAAATAATTTTACAAAGAAAAACTTAGTCCAAAAATTAAATAAAATTCATATTTGAGTAGATCTGAATTTTACGAATTTTTAGAAATTTGAATCGTTCAAATCGGAGTTGAAACGCAAAAGTTATAAGCGTTTGAAGTTTTGGAATTCAAATCAATTATTAAACCGAATTATTAAATCATTTTCTTTTTCGAAAATTATTTATTGCGTCAGCGAGGACACGTGGCAGCCTCTGATTGGTCTGGCCGACGTCGGTAGGTTCATGGACGTGGTCCATGGTTTGGCTCGGGTCTCACGTGGACCCGGTCCACGGCTCACGTCTTGGTGACGAGGTGGGACCCGGGGTGACGCGTCATTCGGCGTCGGGGACTCGGCCACGGTCGCGACAAGTGGGACCCACCGTGACGTCATGGGTGACGTCACTACACGGCTGGGGTGGCCGCTGACGGGTGGGCCCATCTTGGCGTCGACGCCACGTCGCGGTTGTGGTGGGCTACCGACATGCGAGCGGCGTGTCGATGGCGCCGCTTACACGCCGCATGGTGCGGTCGGGCTCGTGGCACGATCCGCCGTTGATTTGAAAATCAACGGTCCTGATCGGATCTGATGACGCACGCTTGGGGTGAACGTGGTCAATCTGGGACCGTTGGATTTAGATCCAGCGGTTGAGATTGGATCTCGGGAATCACACGTGGTTCTCACCGTGGGATGACGTGGCGCAATCCGACGCCGAATCTTGATCGGACGGTTCACGGAGCTCGCGGCGGCGATGGCGCGCGGTGGAGCGAGTGCACCGGAGACGGACGACGACCAAGGGCGCGGCGCTACGGGCTCATCCGGCGACGCGGCGTGGTCACGCTCGAATCGCCAGTGCTCGGGGATCCGGATCGGCCTCCTTCTTCTCGACGGCGGCGGCGGAAGGTGAGAAAACCAAAGCAAGGCCCTAAGCCACTACGACGAGCAATCCCGGCAAGCGGTGGCTAGGGTTTAGCGAGCTAGGCAAAAGCAACAAGCAGGTCAAGGCGGTCCTCGGCAGACCTCGGCTTTAAATAGCCTCGGCTTCGCGCTCAATCCGTAACCCTAACGGATGCGGCGGAGAACGCGCGCAGTCCGATCCGGACTCGGGCGAGGGCAATGACGGCCCGGCCCACGTGGCGCGATCGGCGGCCACGATTGCCTGGTGCGCACGGATCCGAGCCGAATCCGATCGAAACGGTGCGGCCCAATCCTGACCGTTGGATCTCGATCCAACGGTCGGGATCGATTGGGTTTAGGGCTGGTTTGGTCGAGTCACGTGGCTCGGGTCGGACTCGAGTCCGACTCGGGTTCCGACTCGGTCGGATGAACAGTACTCGACCCGAGTTGATTTTCCAGCGATTAAATATTCAAATTAATTCCCAGAAATTCATTTAATTCATTAAAAATAGCAAAAGACTCAGAAAAATTCCAGAAAAATTCTGGAAAATATTTTAGGGCATTTGGGACTCAAATAAAATATTTCCAACTAAACTTTATTTGAAAATTTAATTTCTTTAATTATTTCAATATGGAATAAATTCAAATTAAATCCAAATAAATCCAAATAAATTCCAGAAAATTCCAAAAATTCACAAATGTGCAAAATAATATTTAATTTCATGTAAAGCAAAAATTGGGGTGTTACACTTATCTAGTTGGATTGATGCTTTCACTCCGCTACTAAGGATAAGAGAAAATCAAGAATTTATGTGGGGAGCCGATCAGCAAAGGACCTTGATGGCATGCTTGCAACAGCTCACCGAGGAAGCAAAGCAGGCTGAGGTGGCGGCCAAGACGCCCGCGAGCAAAGAGGAGCTAAAGGCGCAGATCGCAGCCCTCCAGGCCCAGCTAGCAGGGGCGGTCTCAAGCTCTACGGCTGAAGTGCACGAGGAGGAGGAGGAAGAGGAGAACACACTGCCCCTGATCAGGAGGCGCCTGAGGTCGCCGAGCGCAAGGTCGCCGCGCCCTGCATTGTCCATTGAAGGGGTTGACATGGAGGCGGTCGACCCCATGATGGCAAGGGCCAGCGACGCAGCCAAGGAGAGGGCCGAGCTCATGGTTGGGGCCTATGCCTCCGCGGGACACCCTTCCGCGACCGCAGCTAAGGACCCCGAGGACGAAACCGTGGAGCTCAGCGATGGTAAGCTTGCACAGTTTGCTCTTATATCTTCCTCGTTTGCTTCCTCCTTTGTATGCCCGAGCTAACCCTACTCTATTGACATGGACGTAATAACTTATAGGGGAATTTTAGATTTTGGACGGATAGATGACAAGATCTTCGACTCTGCAGTAGACAAGGAGCTCCAGCGCACTGTCAACCTCGTGATGTCCAAGGTGCTCTACGAGGAACATCCTGACGACCTTCCGATGGTCGAGGTGGTACCTCCGGCCCTGGGGAAGCAAGCTTCCCAGCGGGATGCACAGCTCGAGGACCCAATCCCGAGCGACGTCGAAACCCAGTTGGCGGTCTCGGGCACGGAGGGTGCCTGCGAGCCCAACCCCAACGCCCTCGAGGAAGGATCTCTCCAGGAGGAGCCGGCCCTGAGGGAATAGCCTTCCTAGAAGGAGCTTGACCCGTAGGAAGAGCTTCCCCGGCAAGAGCACGACCTGGGGGAAGAGCATCCCCAAGAGGAGCAAAGCCCGGAGGGAGAACATCCTGGAAGGAGCAAGACCTAAGGGAAGAGCTCCCCCAGGAGGAGCGAACCTTGGAGGTTGGAAGCCCCCAAGAGCAGGTCCTGGAGGAAGAGCATCTCCAGGAAGAGCACGAGCAGCAAGGCCTGGCCCCTGTGTCACCGAGCACCACCGATGCACGGGACCAGGATAAGGCCGAACCTCCTCCGAGCGTAGCAGCTGCTTTGTAGGAGGGGAATCTTCCCTAGCAGCAGGCCAGCTTCAGAGATCCCATCGACCTTCGGCCAGAGGATGTGCGCGAGCAGGTCCGGGAAAATTGGGTCCACCGCACCCTCTTGGTAAGGCATTTTAACTTGCCCAATGTACTTTCCCTTTTCAAGGAGCAGGGACCTAATGCATTTTATTTTGCTGATGGTTGATGTAGCCATGGTCGACTTTGATGTAGCGACCATCCTGTAACATCCCAAAAATTGCTTTTAATATATTTTGTGTGTTTATGGGATTATTTGTAATTTTTCGAAATTTATTTGGAAGCCTCGCGAGTAATTCGGATTCAAGTTTATTGAATTAATCATGTCAAATAAAGATTAGGCATTTTCGAATAAGCATAAAATTTAAAATTTTGTTGATAATTAAGATAATTGGTAAACGAGAGTGTTCGCTTCAAATATTTCCGAAAAACGTGTTATATAGCGTAAATCGTTGATTTTACAAAAATCGGTACAGGTGTCTGAGTCACGAAAAGAATTTCTACGAAAAATCTATACGTCGAAAAATCACGAAACCAACTTCGTTAAGTCCCAAATAGTTCCTAGTATTTTAGAGGAATTTTCCATATTTTTAGAACCCCTCTGCTATTTTTCCCCTAAACATCTTGGAACGTATATGTGTATATATAAAAAAAACCGACATGCATAGAGATGACTTACGTTAGTGGAGGGACCAGCCATATTGTTGATCTTTTATTACTAGTAACGCGTGAAGCATAATTAGCAGTACATGTTCCTGCCTTTTCCATTCTAGCCGTTCTTTTCTTTAATCCGTTTCAAGTGCAGGCAAATAGGAAAAACATCATTTCCTTACTCAAGCCGAGTGCATGAAGCAGTAATGGATAAATACGTTCACATCATTCCCTTAATTTCCACCGTTACCGTTTCCAGTCGGCTCCTTCATTCATGCATGCACGGGCTGGGTAGTAATGCGTTTCTCTAATCACGTGAAATGCTCCTTCATTCTAGAGTTTCTAGTCGTACTCCTTTTACTCCAAGCGCTTCTAGTCACACTACCATCTCCATTGTTCATTCCAGCCTTCCTACCATTTCCATTGCTCTCTTCACGACTTTTGCACCGTACAAAGCTCAAGTACCTCCTCTACTACATCCACGTCTCTCTGTCATTTTCCTTGACACCGCCGTTGACGTCACCGCCGCCATCGTCCCGTCGTCGCCGTCTCACCGCCACCGGAGACGCTGCTGTCTACGCTGCCATCTCGTCGCCGTGTACGCCATCACCATCGCCACCGCCGTTGGAGCCGTCGCCATCGCTTCCGCCATCGTCTACATCGCCATCACCGTTGCTGTCGCTGCTGTCTCGCCGCCGCCATCATCGTCGTCATCGTCATCGTCGCCGCCGTTGTCTACGTCGTCTACGTCGTCGCCGCCGCTACCGTCTCATCGCCGTCATCGTAGCTGCTGCCGCTGCCGCCGCCACCGTCTACACTGCAGCCGCCGCCGACCGGTACTCTTTTTTTTTCTCTTGCGCGCGCTCTATCTATCTCGATCGGTTAACCTTGTCACATGTATTTATGCATGTTTAGATATACATGTTAGTACGAATGCCTCCCTACGCATGTATTAGGCCAAATCATGAATATATATATATATATATATATATATATGTTAGTCTTTATACGTATATTTATATTTTAAGATGTGCGCGTATGTTAGAATGTGTACGTAATTATAATAGTCGTAGTTAGTATACATACGTATATAAATACTCACTAGACGCATGCATATTTCTATATTAGTCATAGCATGTATACATCTATATATACACTGTGTTGTACATATATATGTATACCTGCGGTTATATTTGGTTGATATACATGTGTATATATATTCTACCGATTCGCTAGTATAACCTTCCATATGTAGGTATACGTGTATTAGTCGGATGATCCGCGTGTATAAAATTTGGAAGCATATAAGTATATGAGTGTATATGTGTATACCTATATTTGAATGTCTATCCAGTCGTCCCAGTATAAAAGTATGCATGCGTGAATACCAACCAAAGAAAAAACAAGAAGTATATGCATACACCCTCAACAGTGCCATGCATTAGCTTACCTTGTACATGATTTTGAACGGAAATTGTGAATTTTGTCTTTTTCACTACAAATTCATTTTAAGTCCGAATCACTTGCAACAAATTTTGTTAATTAGTAGAAATTAATACCTTTCTACAGTAATTTTACTGAAATTTTATAAATAAATTTATACTATTGAATTAATTGTGAAAAGTCCAAACTTACGAATTTTGTATCTCTTAAACTATACGTCCAAAAATTCCGAAATAAATTTTATAAATCTTAGAAAATGCTAGACTAATTATCTGGAAATTTTCATGAAAGTACGTGCTAGTTTGATTTGTAGCATTGTTTTCGAATGTGTGTTTTTACGTTGTTTTGCGTGTTTATCTGGTTCTTTATCTGTTACGCGTAGACGTCGAGCTGTGTGAGGACACGGATCTCGAAGATCAAGCTCCATACCAAGACTCGCTGCTCTACGAAGGCAAGTCATGCTTTGACCATATTGTTCCCAGTTTCCTGAAATATATTTTGATTTAAATTATGCATGTTATGTTGATTAAAATGAGTAGTTTAATTTGGGATAACTAGTTAATCCACCTAATTGTTAATTCCATCCTTGTTAATAATATTTGTATGCCATATATTCCATTTTCACCTAAAGTTGGGATTAAATTGTTGGATGATATGATTGTGCCAACACGGGAGGCTAGACCGTGAATAGTTGCTTAGCCATGCTTACGTGGAAATGCGTTTCAAATGGCAAAATAATATTGACTAATGATATATGGAATGAATTTGTGGAAATGGTGTAATCTTGCCCAATGAAGATGTGAAGTGTAGGTACCTTTGTGGTTCTACATGGTAACTGATATTATTGGTGGCATGTGTTGCACAATAATGGAACAGGGGTGGGAACAGATTTAGTCTGGGGCAAGTGGTATGAGGCTTTATGCTAGGTGGGCCTTTATGGCACAGATTTTGGATAACAGCCTTTGCGGCAATGGGATGAGTGATGTGAGAAGATTTGGGTTAAGGTTTGTGAGAAGGATGTTTTGCCCTTGATAGTTAAGGACTTCACCTTGCAAGCCTTTGAACTGGGCCTTACGTACAACCACATGACTGGAGTGGGACGGTCCTAGTTTAGTAGGATTCTGAAATCTTACCTTTGATACCTCAGGGTGACAGTTACGTCGGGGTAACTGTGTGGGGGAGCGTACCGGAGCTACGGCTTGGTACCCTATCCAATGGTATGTCGGTCCTATACTTCATCTCTGCTGAGAGAAGGGATAGTGTATGGCAACCGGAGAGGGTCATAGGTGGAGATCGAGGTTTCCGAAAAGCTTTGTTATGATCACTCATTCGCATACTCTTGTATGGCGATTCACGGCTGACGTGGTGAGTTGATTATATCTTGTGGGAAAAGTGTACAACCTCTGCAGAGTGTGTCAAAACTATTCGAATAGCCGAGTCCACAGTACTAGACAAAGCTCGGGGATTACAGTCAAGGGTTAGATCTTTTAAAATAAAATGTGGAATGGGTGGCTGTAGGCCAGAGATAATTGCCAAGGTGACATAGGGCTTTGTGCCAAACTATTTGAGAAGAGATTGATAACTTATTATACAATATGATTTCATTGCTTTTGAATCTATTAAGATTATTTAATCAAAGCAAAATGCTGTTTGAGGCAAAACAACCACTTAAGCCATTCCTTTGGAACAAACCATGCATATAGTAATAGGATTGCACCCCTGTGCATAACTTGCTGAGTATGTTGTATACTCACCCTTGCTTCCAACAAAATCAACAGCTGAGGAGAAGACTACAACTTCAAAGGAGGAGAAGTTCCGCGAGGAGGCAGTTATCTAGGAGTTGAACCTTGTCAGTTGCCTGTGGCATACTGATGGGTGTCACCGACGTTCTTTGTTCCGCTGCTGATTATTTACTTTTGTTATTATAAGCCCTGCGTGGCAAACTATTTGTAAGTTGACCATAAGGTCTTGTAACCAGTTTATTTAATGTTTGAAGTACTTTATTATTAATTCCGATGTGTATGATTGTGGTACTTAATCCCTGTTTAACTGTGTGTACTAGCGTGATCCTGGACTAGTACAGAATACACAGAGGGTCCAGATTTGCAGATTCGGGTCCCGACACATCCCCTCGGAGCTCTTCACCAAGCACATGGCCAAGCAGGACGCCAAGGTTGCGGAGCTCGAGTGAGCGATGGCCGCATTGAAGGCTTCAAGCAGGGAGGAGCTACGCCGGACCAGGGAGTTTGCCACGGAGCTCATGGAACAACTTCTCTAGAGCTTGTTGAGCAAGGCAATCCAGGAGAGCAAGGCCGAAGAGTTGGAGGAAGAAGTGGAGGAGCTCAAGCGAGCCACGAAGGAGGCCACCGACTTGGCGATGGCGGCCACCGAGGTGGCCAACTCGCAAAAGGAGGAGTTGAAGAGACTTCGCTAGGGAGCGGCTGAGGGGCGCACAGCTCGTCGGCGAGTCCTCGACCTTGAGGCCGAGCTTGACTCTATGAGGGAGGAGCTCGAGATCCTTCAGGAAGAAAAGCGCAAGAGGGTGTAGTCTCCCCTGATGTAAATCTGAATATATTTTGGAAGGAAATCTCTTCTTAGTAAATTTGTCTCCCTTCATTTTCTTGCTTCTTCTTGCTCTGACTATCCCCTTTTCATGGCCGATGGATGCCCTGGATAAGGAGAAAACAAAACGAGGAAGACAGAAAGCTGAAATGGTAAAGGGCGAAAAACAAAAACAAGCGCGTGATTTTTAGAAAAAGCACGGTAGTTCATCCCTACCATCCCTTGCTATGAATGAAGGTCATGCGCCTAAATTGCGAGCACGAGCTCGTACATAGGAGAGTTAAGAAAAAATCACGCATGCCCTCACGCTCACGACCTAACGCCATTTCTCCGAGTTGCGAGCATGGGTTAAGTCGTGAAAGGAACATGCGCGTGGCTCCATCCCCCCACGCGTCTTGACCCATGTCCCCTAACTTGCGAGCATAGTTTCGGCGAGGACAGGGAAAATGTGCGTCTTGCCCGACAATGCTTGCGACCACCGAGCATGCATAGGTCGAACTAGAGCTCTAGACCGACCAAAAGGGTGTCCGTGTGCGACCGTATCTTGTAGCGAAGAGCTACTGCGAAAAATGATAGGCTTATGTAGACTGAAACCTCTGGAGGTGAGTTTAGTGACCCAGCGTTGGTGCACGTGCAATCGTCGTTCTTACGCATGCTAGCTGAGCTTAAGAGAGTAAGATTGGAGCGTATGTTCTTGCCTGCACGTGCTCATTCTGTTGTGAAGATCGTGAGGAGGATAGTTTGCCCTTGTGCGAGGCTGGGTCGGCTTACCAACGGGCAGGGACTTTGGGACATTCACAAGATCTTGGGAAGAATGGAACTCACGGAGGCGAAAGAACCGAATTTTTTATAGAAAAGACCTACTGAACTTGCATAAAATAATGCAGTAATAAACAAGCTAAATGTAAAACTTACGCAGTTGATCGATTTCCAAGTGTTGGCAAGCTCTTGACCATCCTCCATCGCTAGGCGAACAGCCCCCGGGCGTGTTGCTGAGACGACCATGATTGGACCCTCCCACCTAGGGGTCAGCTTGTTAGCTTTGGACAAATCCTGAACTCGACGTAGGATGAGATTGCCAACTTGCAGGGTCCTTGATCAAATTGACTTGGTCGCGTGCCTACGAAGGGCCTGTAGGTAAACCGCGGACCGTAGCAAAGCCCATTTCGCGAGTTGCCTCGGCGAGGTCTAGATCCAGGAGACGCTTAATTTCCTGGTCGATGCTATTGACTAGGTGCACCCTTGGGGAACCCAAAACGATCTTAGCAGACAATATGGCCTCTGCACCATAGACGAGCTGGAATGGGGTTTCACCCGTAACCCGACTTGCCATGGTGCGAACCGACCAAAGGACGGAAGGGAGCTCGTCCACCCATGCCTGCTGATGCTGGTTGAGGTTCTTTAAGACCCTCTTTTGTATCCCTGGGATAATATGACCATTTGCTCGCTCGGCCGCCCCATTGCTATGTGGATGTGCCACAGAGGCGAAGCAAACTTTGGTCCCGATGTCTTCGCAATAGGCTTGGAACAGTTCATTGGTGAACTGGGTGCCGTTGTCTGTGATGAGGCCGTTGGGTATTCCAAAGCGCGTCACCACGTTATTGCGAAAAAACCTCTTGGCCGCTTGGGCTGAGATGGTTGACACGGGTTCGATCTCGATCCACTTGGTGAAAGTGTCGATAGCCACGAGCAAGTACTTGCAGCCCTTCTGGCCCTGGGGGAAAGGTCCGAGAATATCGAGCCCCCAAGCCGAGAATGGACACGAAAGCGAAATTGTTTGAAGCATGTATTCTAGTTGGTGGACCTTACGAGCATGAAACTGGCACGCCCGACAAGTCGGCACAATCGACCAAGCATCGGCTATGGCCGTAGGCCAATAATAACCCTATCAGAAAGCTTTGCTCACGAGTGTTCTGAAGATGAGTGAGCTCCACACATTCCTTCATGGATGTCTCGAAGAAGGAACATGCCCTCTTCTTGAGAGATGCACTTGGAGAGGACTCCTAGTGCTCCCTTGCGGTATAGGGCGCCCTCAATCAGTTTGTACAGAGAGGATCGCCTTATAAGCCGGGAACGCTCAGCTTCTTCTACGGGAAGTGTCCCATGCGCGAGGTACTGGACGAATGGCGTCATCCAGTTCGCACCCTGCTCGAGAAGAGAGACTTCACCACAAGCCTATGGTGCCTCGTCTACAGAGGGAATGGAGGGCTTGACTAGGTGCTCGACGAGCACCCCCGCCGGAGCGACAATTTGAGAGGAAACGAGCTTCGATAATTGGTCGGCCAGGGAATTGTCCTTCCTGGGGATGTAGAGTACCTCGAAGTTCTTGAAGTACTTCTCCATCTTCCTCACTTCGACCAGGTAACACGCCATTGAGCTATCAGAACACTGATACTTCTTGTTGACCTGGTTGACGACCAACTGCGAATCACCTTTCATAGTGAGCCGTTGGACTCTGAGCGCTTTGCATGCTCGCTACCCGGCCAAGAGGCCTTTGTATTTTGAAGCGTTATTGGTCGCAGCGAAGTGCAATTGAATGGCATATTGGAGTTGTTCTCCCTACGGGGAGGTCAATACAACTCCAGCCCTCGAGCGTTCATATGCATGAGACCCGTCAAAGTACATGGTCCAATGACCTTCTTCAGATCTATCGAGCTCGGTAGCAGGTGGCCCTGGATTTGTCCACTCGGCTACAAAGTCTGCCAAGACCTGGGATTTGATCGCCGTGCGAGTCGAGAATTAGATCTTGTACTCGACGAGCTCAATGGCCCACTTCGCTATGCGACCACTGGTGTCTTGGTTTCTTAGGATCTCCCTAAGTGGAAAATTGGTCAAGACAATGATCTTATGGGCCTGGAAGTAGTGTCGTAGTTTCCTGGACGCTACCAGCAGTGAGTATAAAAGTTTCTAGACCTCCGGGTAGCTCTCCTTTGGTCCGTGCAGTACCTCGCTAATATAGTAAATAGGTCGTTGTGCCCTATCCCTTTCCACTGTTAAAAAACGCTTACTACCTGTGGGGTTGCTGCTAAGTACAGCAGCAGGGTTTCCCCTGACCTGGGCGTAGTTAGGACGGGTGGTTTGGACAGGTGCTGCTTCAGTTCTTCAAAAGAGTGGTTAGCTTCCTCCGTCCAAGCGAAACCATCGCGTGTTGCGCAGTGCCTTAAAGAAAGGTAGCCCGTGCTCCCCCAACCGGGAAATAAAATGACTTAGAGCCACCATTCGTCCAGTCAAGGCTTGGACCTCCTTTAAGCAACTAGGAGGCCGCATGCTCTCGATGGCCTCAATCTTTTCTGGATTTGCTACAATGCCTTGTGGACTGACCAGTTAGCGGAGCACCTTGCCCGCCCTCACACCAAAGACACATTTTTCTGGATTTAACTTTATTCGATGTCTACTAAGGTTACAAAAAGTTTCCTCAAGGTTGGAGACATGATCCAAGGTGAGTTGGCTTTTGACTACTATGTCATCCACGTCGACCTCCAGATTCTGACCTATCTGATCTAGGAAAGTTTTCTACATGAGGCGCTGGAAGGTTGCTCCGGCGTTCCTCAGACTGAAAGACATGGTCGTATAGCAGAATGTCCCGAACGAGGTAATGAATGAAGTCTTTTCTTCATCTTCAGGTGATATGCTGATTTGGTGGTAGCCCGAGTAGGCATCCAAAAAGCTCATCACCTGGGACTCTGCTATCGCATTGACCAATTGGTCTATGCGGGGCAGCGGGAAGTTATCCTTGGGACATGCGACATTCAAGCCCGTATGGTCGATGCACATACGTCATTTGCCCCCCTTCTTCTTAACGATGACTGGGTTTGCCAGCCATTCCAAATGCTCGACTTCTCGGATGAAGCTGGCCTTGAGGAGCTTGTCAAGTTCCTCCCGGATGATCTTTTGTTTTTTGGGGAGAAGCACCTGAGCTTCTGCTGCATCGGTTTTTTGTCAGGCTGGACCGCTAGCCTATGCTCGACCACTTCCCTTGGGACCTCGGGTATGTCAGACGGTTCCCAAGTAAACATATCCGCATTCTTCTAGAGGAAAGTAACGAGCTCAAGTTCCTATTTAGGATCTAGGGAAGATCCTAAATGCACGACCTTGGTCGGTTCTGCTTCGCTCAATGGAACGGCCTTGGTCTCTCCTCCGGGATGGAGGGTAACTTTAGACCGGGAATGCTTCGGCTCTTGGTTGGGACCGCACGAGGCAATTGCCCGACCATGTCCAATGCCCTCTCGTCACAACTTAATGCTGACTTATGGCTCCCCTTCACGGTAATTACCCCTTTCGGCCTGGGAACCTTCAGGCATTATTACGCATGATGCGTAGCTGCCATAAACTTGGCCAGAGTTGGCCTGCCGAGGATGGCATTATAGGTTGACTCAAAATCGACCACATTGAAGGTGATCATTTCGGTCCGGAAATCGCTCGGACTGCCAAAGGTCATAGGTAACACAACTTGGTCGAGAGGCTTGACCGACATGCCTGGTACGATCCCGTAGAAAGGGACCGCTATGCTCTTGATCTTTGAACGAGGAATCTGCATCTCGTCCAAGACCATAGAAGAGATCAAGTCCAGAGAGCTCCCACAGTCAATAAGCACCTGCCCCACCATAGTGTTGTTGATGGTCGGGTTTACGACCAAAGGGAGTTTGTGCAGCTTGGTCATTCCAAGGGGACAGTCATCCTTAGAGAAGGTGAGGGACAACTCGGACCACCTAAGCTGCTGTACTGGCAATTTGCCCTGAGTGACATGATGCACTTCCCGTGCAGCCTCCTTCAGGTCACGGCGAGACTTATAAGCGGAGGAGCCCCTGAATATCACTGCGATGTGATTCTGAGGCTCATGATAATCCATGTCATCATCTTCTTCGGTGGGCTGTTTGCCCTTGCTGTTCTCACCCTGCTCTGGGAGTGTAGGCATGGGACTATTGCCGTTGTAGAACTGCTCCAGACGGAAAGTCCAAGTTCGGCAATTTTGAAGGTCGTGCCCGTACGCCTGGTGGAGTGGGCAGAAGTGATTGCTCGGCGAAGCCTCTCAATCGTCGCGGCCTTGGCCGTCGCGATGCTGGGGAGGTCGCCCCCTGCCTCGAGCATTAAACCCCTTACACTGCTGCTGGGGTGCTCGAGGCTGCTGTTGCTCCACCGCAGTGACCATATTCAGAGTGGATTGCTTCTTTTTCTTCTTCTTTATCTTCTTCTCTACAGAGCTCGAACTCTTCTTGCTCATGGACACTTCCAACCCGGGTTGAGGTGGCAGCTTGCCTTTATCCAACATCTTCTTCCACTGGACTACCTCGTCGGAATTTGCATACCGAACGGCCATACGAAACAACTCATTGGCCGTCAGGTCGGGATGTATCTCCAGGTCCTGCGTGAAATGGATATCCTAGACAACTGCTTCATTTGAGATATTCGGGATCAAGTTCCGTACCTGGATGAACTATCGCAGAGACTCACCTTCTGTCTGGATCCAACGCTCAAGATCATGCTCTTTGCACGGACGGATGTAGCAACTCTGGAAGTTTGCTCGGAGCACGGCACTAAGCTGCCTCCCTGAGCGAATCGACCCTTCTTTTTGGTTGAAGATCCAAGTTCGCATGGCCCCGTCAAGGACCGTCGGGAGGAGTTAGCCATAACTCCCTCATCTCCCCCTGCTGCCAAGATCGCAGTGGTATAGATCGAGAGGAATTCATCTAGGTTCTAAGTCCCATTGAACTTCTCAATGTGGCCGAGCTTGAACTTGCTCGGCCACGAGACGTTGCGGAGAGAATCTGTAAATGCCCGACACCCAAATACCGGGGTGTTGCGGCGTTCTCTCCTAACGCGGTGGTCGCCTCGACCATCGCTGTGCTGGTACTCGACATGTGGACCAAGTCGAGAGAAAACATCTCGAGGCCGGCGCATCGTAGTTCGTTCCATTGTGGAACGTTTGGTATGCTCGCGATCATGACAAGTGTACTTCTGATACCTCGAGGTTGCTTGGGAATCGCTCCGAGCGTCCCCGTGGTACCGATCATTCCTCTTACGATCCTCCCAAGCAAGGCTCAATGATTCGTCGTGACGGGAGTGAACCGGGGGGTGCGCTCGACGTTCCTGGGAAACACTTCGGGCCTCCTTGTCACGAGATGACCTCGAGATCGTCATGTACGCGGTGAGCTTTTCTAGGTCTTTGGCAATGACTGCGCCCATGGCCTGCAAGTCCACTTGCTCGGGGAAGTTCCGAAGATCGCGCACGACCGCCGCTAGGGCTTGCAATCGCTCCCTATTCTGAAGGACGGGAGGTGGCAGGCTCGGACGGCGTTCGGGTACGATCTCCAGGGTATGACACCCGCGAGAATTCTCACGGGCTGAGACTTCCTGCTTGGAAACTTGCTTCTCGTGAGCTTGGCATCGGATGCTCACCAAGGTCTTATCTAAAGATACTTCTAGGTGGTTTCTGGTCGCTTTAAAGAGGTTGCGACGAACAACCCCCGAGGATTCCATCCCGGGGTCTGTGTTTCCTCCCGCCACATTGACGTTGTGGGAATAAGATGAGTGTGAGGCTAACATCATGGTGTCTCCCTGCGACACTGTTTCGTGATCAGGCTTGATATGGTCAGGGATGTCCAGACCATCATAGAGCCCATCATAATCCTCCTCGTCATCCTCGAGGGCATCGCGCTGAGAGCGAAGAAATTGCTCTCGCGCTGTGGCTACCGGGGAAAGACTCCCAGCCCTGGTGTGACCTACTAGGCTGGTGACATCGGCTACATCATCGCTGGCATAGTACATGTCATCATCCTTAACACCGTTGAAGGCGCATAGGTCTTGAGTGTCCTGGGAATTCGGCATCTCCAGGGATTCTTCACGGAAGGATTTGGCATAGTCGATCCCCATGGACGGCGCCAGCTGTCGACGATTGGGGAACAAGCCCTTGCCGAGCTTACTTGTTGATTGAGGGGTCAACCTAAGCCCCTTCCCCCGTGAAGGGCTGGCGTCCGGATGATGCAACGAGGAGCGTGGGCACTCAGAATGGGAACACATGAGTTATACTGGTTCGAGCCTCTCTCTTGGGAGATAACAACCCTACTCCAGTGGTTTGTATTATTGACTGGGGCTCTATCCGGCAAGCTTTAGCGTGCTTGCGAGTAAGAGCTAGTGAAAAAGGAAGGAATCCCCCCCTCTTTGCATTGGGAGGGTTTATATACAAGATATTTTGGTAACTGTTTTCGAGTACTGTACCTATTACCGGATTTACCACGTCCATAACTGGAGCCTTGATTTCTGCCACATTTCCATTTCGGGCATAACTACCCCAGATCATGGCACCTTTGTCGCCACCTTCCCATTCATGGGATGGACACGATCCTCGACCATGCCTCGAGGACCCACTTGGCCCTAAGTTGGCCGTTTTGCCATTCCTGAGCATTGATGCTCGTGGGCAGCTCGGATGCTCGTTGTTGAGCATGATTGCTCAAGGGCGAGCATGAGTGCTTTTGGTCGAGCGCAGGGTCACTCGAGGTCTCTCCTTGGGGACTGCGTCCAAGGGCATTCATGGTCGACTATGTTGGCTGTCAGGGTGGAATGGTCTTTATAGATAGTGTTCCAATCCCCAACAAAATATAACATAATTAAACAAATATCATGGGAAGTAACATTTTATTTAACTTCAAATGATAATGGCTCAACAGGAGCGTAAACCAATGCTGATTGAGGAACTAGGACTAAACTGATAAGGAGATTCATATGGAATATGTGACATCGACTAGCAAAGTGAAGGAATAATTAGGAGACTAATTCATATCTCCATATGAGTCGTAGGTGTCCTCTTGGGACTCCTCGAACTCAATAATTTTAAGAACCATATCATCAAACTTCTCAGCGTCCGTGTCAACAACAAGTTGAACGGTGAAGTATGACTCAACATTATTCCCCTGGGTCTTATTGACTTTTCTAGTGGATTGCATGTAAAGGCCTACCACATGCTTCGAGATGTGATAGTTACGCGACCAATGGCCAATGCATCCATACCTAAAGCAGGGTTTGCAGCCTAGTATGCTGAGTCTTGCTTTTGGAAGCCCCCTTGCCATTTACCCTTACTTTTCCATTGTAGCTTGCCTCTTCCCTTATTTAATATGTCATTCATTCATTTATCCCCGTAATACCTTTGGCCCTTTTTGCAGCCATAGCTATTGTTAGCCTGTTGAGCAATTGCATATGCTTCGGGCATTGCATGATTCCATTAGGGAGGGTGTGATGATTCTTCATCAAGAGTTCATCATTTTTTCTACTGTTAGCAAAATACAGATAAGCTCAGTTCTTCTGCTACTTGGCATGCCGTCATTTTAGGGTGGAAGGTGCACAATATCTTATCAATCATTTCAGCATTTGTAACTTTTCTTGTTACAGAAGCTTAGCAGAGTTGCATGCTGTCATGGTCTTAAAATCCTGAAAGCATAGGAAAGTTCATTTGTGTTGTGCTTCTAGTAATAGGACAGATCTTTGCTGGTTATATCATTCCTTCAGGGAATTCTATAGTGCTAGCAGGCCCTCATCCATCAAATATTCGACCTTCAGTTCTACATAGAGATGATGCCTTAGAAAGTACAGAGTCGCACACTTGGCAGCATCGGGAAGATCAAGGGTACCAGCTTCAGGCTGGAAAATAGCAACCTCAAGAGATCGAGCTATCAGGTTAATATTGGCATTCTATTGCCCAGGTCAGGTAATTTTTGCTGCTACAACAAGACCAATATATTTTAACACACACTTTGCAACACATATAGCTTGTGTTGCAGGAAAACTCAACTGCAACACGTGCTACATGTTGCTAACACCTATGTGTATAATTCTTGTCTTAATCCATGGTAACAGTCAATCTAATTACCCTACAACAATTAATGATCATGTTGCTACACTCGTAGATGTGTTGGCAGGTGAACAAAAAGAAAATTGTAATCAATTTAACACCGTCATATCATGACCCCTCTCCGTCCCAGCGCTAGTGCTTGCAAGCGGCTAGGATTAGAGGTGGCAATGGGGACCCGAAACCCTAAACCCGATGGGTATTTACTCTATTAGGGGCCAAGTATGAACAATTTTTCCTACCCACGGGTCTATTAATGGGCAAAAGTTACTACCCAGCGGCTACAGGTCCATTATGCTATTACCCATACTCGTTCACCCGCGGGTATGAGTCAGAAGTATGTACAGGTGGAATTGGTTGGGAAGGACAAAGTTCATGAGAAGCTTAAGAACTTCCATTTTCTACATGGGAGTAAGCTCAATCGGATTACCAAATGAACTAAGAATTTGGTTCCAAGTAAAAACTGTCTTATAATCCTTACTTTTTTCTATTTGACTTGCCCATTTTGCGACCCAGTGATACTTAGCAAGCTTCCTGAATTTCTATTTCGGTACTATTATCTATCTTTTGAGGTAGGGCAAAGCAATATATCTAAATCATTTAGTGCCTTTTGGTATGGCTGATAATGGAAAAAGTTCACAGTTTGTTGACAAGATGTAAAACAAAAGGAAGCTGAAACAATGTACTTCAAAAGGGTTTGTATCATGTTTTACTCATAGTTACAAAAAATGCAGGTGCGGGTTACCCGCCGGTCCTGTTACATGCAGTGCACGGCACGGTAATTTTGTACTGCGTCTTGGTATGGGTATTGTAGCGGGTAAATTTTACTAACACGGGTATGGGTACGGGGTGGTAATACCTGCCGGATATAGACCCATTGCCATCTCTAACTAGGATCCCACCAACTGCCGTGCTAGTCCCCCTGACCTCTCCGGTTGCTTTCCCTCCAAGTATGTGAGTTGATATTTTTCTCCCAAACATGCATCATATTTGTACATATCTTTCTATTAGTTATCCGGTATATTTTTCTCATTATGTAACCATTATTCATCATTTACAAATATTTTAAAAATTAATTGCCCACATTTGGGCCATTTATAGTTTTTCATAATTTTGTGCAAGCCAACATGATCGAGGCACATTATCCTCAAATTTGGACTACTGGGATAGCTACATACATATTTATGCATCAGCATAGACGCGTGGGAACAAACCAAGATGATATCGGAGTTCCTGAGGGCCAGAACAAAAGAAAAAGAGAGCAGAGAAGGAAAGGACCGATTTGCAAAATTTTAAAAACTTCAGGGGCCTCTATAAAAATCTAGATCGACCGATCTAGTTTCAACCCTAGCCTTGCATTAGACAAGTAATTCTCCTGTGAAAAATGAAATAATGTAACTAAAAAAATTACAACAGCTTCCCTAATGTTTGTTTCCCGCACAAATCATCTAACTAAATGTTTTCGTGCTACCCTAAAACTTTTCCCACCATTGATCTAATAATAAAATCTTTAATAACTGCCATCTCCTCCTCAACCTCCACTCATGTCATACATATCTTTGTTAAGAAACCTCGCTATCGAAGTAGTCCAGGGTTTCTGAACAGATCTAAAGTGGAGAACAGAGAGGAAGAGAGACATAGAGTATGAGGAGGAATTGATTCTTTATTTCTGATTACGTGTACATTGGGGGGATCCCCTACCTCCTATTTATAGCCTACAACTAGGGTTTCAGCAAGGGACCAAACTGGGCCTTCATGGGCCAGACGGTTTCCCAACACTCGCCCTTGGGCCCTTTGCTGCAAGATGCATATGCCTCATCAAAACTCCAGAAAATCCATTGGGAAAAATACTTGGAGAAAGAGTACATAGCATACGCTTTGTTGCGTTGCATGAATTGCCTCATTAAAACCTTATGTAAGAAAACTTCTGTGAAAAACTTACTAAGGAAAAAGAATACAATTCACCCAAACTTCAATGTTAATCTTCGAGATTCACATTGGGTACTCAAACTTCATGTCTAAGATTTATGTAGGAGTATGTGAATATTCTCCCCCTGAAATCTGCACTTCTCTAAGTCTCATCATCCCAATTCCTCTAACGCACCTTTCAAAAGAAGAAGCTGGGAGTGACTTAGTGAATAAATCTGCGAGATTTTCACATGACTTAGTATGCAGTATCTTGATCTCGTTCATCTTATGCATTTCATGAGCATAAAAGAACTTAGGGTTGATATGCTTCATGAGGTTGCTTTTCATATATCCCATTTGCACTTGAGCACCACAAGCTGCATTATCTTTATAGATGATAGTGGGAGTTTGCTCCATGTTCAAGCCACATGACTTTTGGATGTGGTGAACCATTCTTCTAAGCCATGCACATTCTCGGGAGGCTTCATACAAGGTAATGATTTCCGAGTGGTTTGTCAACGTTGAGACAAGAGTCTGCTTAGACGACTTCCAAGAGATTGCCGTTCCACCACAAAGGAAAACATACCCAGTTTGTGACTTACCAGTATGCGGGTCCGATAGGCACCCAGCATCAGTATAGCCAACCAAATTCAATTCAAGGTTTCTTCTGTAAAACAAACCAATATCTTTGCTTCCTTGAAGGTAACGTAAGATGTCCTTGATCCCCTTCCAATGCCTTTTGGTGAGTTCTGCACTGCACCGGGCTAGCAGATTCACAGCGAACGCAATGTCTGGCCTAGTGCTATTCGCAAGGTACATGAGTGCTCCAACTGCACTCAAATATGGGAATTCTACACCCAGGACTTCCTCCCCCTCTTCTCTAGGCCTGTATGGGTCTAGATCTGCTTGTTGTGACCTTCCGACCATTGGAGTCTTTGCAGGGTATGCCTTTTCAAAATCAAATCTCTCCAACACCTTTTGTGTGTAGGAGGATTGGTGGACCAAGATTCTACCTTGGACATGCTCAAGCTGCAAGCCTAAACAAAACTTGGTTTTACCCAAGTCTTTCATTTTAAACCCAGACTTCAAGTATGAGCAAGCTTCTTCAATTTCTTCATCCGTCCCTATGATGTTCAAGTCATCTACATAGATGGAGATTATACAAAATCCATTCGGGGATTTTTGTATAAAGATGCATGGACAATCTTCGCTGTTTGTATAGCCTTTCTTGTAGAGAAAGTCGCTCAAACGATTGTACCACATTCATCCTGACTGCTTTAGCCCATACAGTGATTTCTCTAACTTTACACTGTATAGGTTTCTATTTGCTCTATCTTGGTTCAGGATAGGGATACCTTCCGGTACTTTCATGTATATCTCCGAATCTAAGTGTCCATACAAATATGCTGTGACAACATCCATTAGCTTCATTTTCAACTTCAAGTTGACTGTCATCGAGATCAGATATCTAAAGGCAATTCCTCCCATGACCGAAGAATAGGTTTCTTCATAATCAACCGCAGGATGTTGAGTGAAACCTTCAGCAACAAGCCTTGCCTTGTACCTTACAACTTCATTGTTTTCATTCCTCTTCCGAATAAAGACCCATTTGTGACCTACGGGGTTTATACGGGGAGGCGTGCAGCACACAATCCCAAACACCTCTCTTTTGTTCAGAGAGACTAACTCTACAGTGATTGCCTTCTCCCATTCTTCCCAATCGAGCCTTTTCTTGCACTCTGTGAGAGATGCTCGCCCAGGATCATGATCAATGATTAAGGCAATCTTCTTTGCAAACTATGCATTGACATTTGCTGTTGCTCTATTAAGGGATTCTCCCGTTATTACAAAGTTTATGGCCATTTCGTCATGGGGTGCTTCATGCACTTCTACTTGCTCTTCTCTGCTATTTCCCATCGTAGGAGCAAGTTCCTTTAGTTTTTCATCGCCCATGTGTGCGCACACATTGTTTCCGATGGCTTCCTGTAATGGAATATTCATATCTGGAATTGCCTTTTCCATAGGCTTCTTTCCAGTGCCAGATCTCAACTGGCTCCCCCTTCTTGTTTTGGGGCATTTTCGTGATTAGCTATGGTAAGTCCTCTTGCTCAGTTTTCCCCAGACATCTACGGGTACTTTGGGTTTGAGAAGCCAGATTTTCTGTTCTTTTTCTTTGAGGCCTCTGAACAGAATGAGGGATACTTTCTGCTTTCTTTGGTATTTTAATCCTCTCTTGTGCATTTCTTGCGAGTACATGCGACTTCACCACGCTCTTCAAATCACAAAAATGGTCAGGCAGTTCATTTGCTAAATTTTGCAAATCAATTGTCTTCTGGACTTCTTGATTTGCTTCATTAGTGCGAGGGTCATGTGCGGGGATCCTAGTGGAATGCCATATGATTTCTCGGCATTTTTCATCAAATGGTTGATTTTCTCCCCCTAATGACGGGAAACGATCCTCGTCAAAGATGCAATCAGCAAATCGGGCTGTATGCAAGTCTCCAGTAATGGGTTCCAAATACCTGATTATGGATGCACTCTCATAACCAACATATATCCCAGACTTACGGAGAGGGCCTATTGCGGCTCTCTGTGGGGGCGGTATAGGTACATATATCATACAACCAAAATTTCTAAGATGGGAAATCTTCGGGATGGCCCCTTACACTAATTGCATAGGTGAATGGATGTTGTATTTCGATGGTCTAAAATTGATGAGTACTACTGCGTGTCCACAACAAGTGTTGGGCAAGTTACAACTCTGCAAGAGTGGTCAGGCTATGAATTTAATCCTCTTTATTAGCGCTTCAGCTAGTCCATTTTGTGTATGGATGTGCGGTACAGAGTGCTCAACAATTATTCTAGTTGCTGTGCAATAATCATCAAATACCTTGGAAGTAAATTCGTCGGCATTGTCCATTCGAATGGACTTCACCCGATGATTAGGAAATGCATTCTTAATTTTGGTGATCTGCGAGATCAGCTTTGCAAAAGCATGGTTTCTTGTTGACAGCAAGCATACATGCAATCATTTCGAGGACGCATCAATGAGCACCATGAAGTACTGAAATGGCCCCAATAAGGGCTGAATCAGACCGCAAATATCCCCTGGATGCATTCCAGGAATGCAGGGATTTCATTTTGCACTTTCATAACAGAGGGTCTAGTTATCAATTTCCCGATGGCACATGCATAGCACAAAAAATCTTCATGATTCGGGAAATTTTTAACATTAATGCCATGACCTTGTGAGTTGTTAACTATATTTCTCATCATTCTAAGACCAGGATGGCCTAATCTACAATGCCATAAAGACAATAATTCATAGGTTCTAAAGACAGTCTTCAAAGAAGTATACACTACGGGTGCATTAATTCTCGTGTAGTACAACCCAGATTCATATGAGGGACATTTTATAATACCATTTTGCCACATATCGCGTGCTTCATAATGCACAAATGTTCTTTGCCATTTTCTTCATTGATTTCTACATGAAACCCATTGGCGCGGATGTCTTTAAAACTTAAGAGAGAGTGTGTTGATTCAGGGTACAAGAAGGCTTCTTCAATTACCAAAGTGGTACCCATTGGCAATATAATTGTGGCTTTGCTTGAGCTTATTATATATGAATCGCTTCCTGCAATCGTGGTAATCCTTCCAGCGTTCTTCGTAATCGACTAGAAGTATTTAGACTCTCTTAAGATGGTATTTGTTGTGCCACTATCAACAATACATATCTCCTCCATTTGGGTGCTACACAATTTCTAGATAAAAGAAAGATAATTCTAATCAGATAGTGGCAAAGTAATTCAAACATTGCTTGCAAATATAGAATACTGGAATAAAGAATAAACTGCATATCCATTCATTAGAAAATATTGTGCTCTTCTAGAGCTTACAATTCATTATTCAAAATGCACTAACAACCATAAAGAAATGCTAATAATGCAATCCGTGCATGAAATGGAATCTATAAAGAATGCATTCACTTCTACCTCTATGTCATCAACAGAGGTCTTTTCTTCAGTTGCCATGAGCTTGGCTGCTGCATCAATGTCTGGGCTAGATTGAGTGGACAATGCAAGTGGGGGATCTGTTGGGGAACACGGTATGCTACTCTAGCACAAATTAAAATTTCGACTGCAAAACCAGAAAAGCTACTCACAAGAAGGGGATCATAGATCAATTACCACTAGACGCGCAGTTGCGGAATTGTCGGGACCCGAATTTGCAAATCCGGACCCTCTGTGTATTCAGCACTAGTCCAGGAACGCGCTAGTGCACACAGTCTTAACATCGGTAAATATCACAATCATACCACTCTATACTAATAAAGTACTTTAATTAAATAGTCAAACTGGTTGCTCGACCTTATGGTCAAGTTACAAATATACGCCACGCAGGGCGAAACTTATTAAGAGAGAAATAGTAGCAGCGAAAAAATAAGATAACATCGTGGCGCCATCCAGTATACCACAAGCAACTGACTGGGCTCGCTCCCTAAGTAGACGGTTCCTCTTGGAGCTCCTCCTCCAAAGCTGGTGTAGTCTCCTCTTCAACTGGTGTTGTATTGTGGCAAGGGTGAGTACTTGGTACTTAGCAAGTCATGCATAGAATGCAAGCTAATATACTATATGCATGGCTTGATACAAAGGAATAGCTCAAGATATATTTGCAGTAAACAGCATTTGACAAGTAGCATAAGTAGATTTGAAAGCAGTAGAAACAAGTAAAGCATAACTAACTTTTTAAGGAGTTTAGTAAACATCTTTCCCATCCTAATCCACATTTCCATCAATCATCATTATTAAACCCAACCCAATCTTTCAAGTCCAAGTTATTTTCAAGAAAGTCTAACCCTTGACTGTAATTCCCGAGTGATGTCCAATACCGCGGACACGGCTATTCGAATAGATTGTACACTCTGCAGAGGCTATGCACTTTACCCACAAGATACAGTCAAACACCACAAAGGCGAGTTCCCGTAACAAAGTCTTTCGGAAACTTTTAACAATACAAGTGGTCCTCCCCGGTTGTTGCACACTAACCCTTCCCTTAGCTAAGGCGAAGTTTAGGCCAACCAACCGTTAGATGGGTACCTGGCCGCAGCCCCGGTACGCTCCCCCGTACAACATACACAAAGGGTGTAGTTGACCTCATGAGGTCCCACAGGTACGTTATTAGCAACTTAATCAACTAGGTCCGTCCCATTACAGACATGTGGTTGCAAGATTGACTCAGTTCAAAGGCTTGCAAGGTGAAGTCCTTAGGGTGACCAGGGCAAGACTACCCGAAGAACCAAATCAACGTTTCCGGTGCCACAACTGGCCCACCTAATCATTCTTGCCACATGCCCCGGTCAAAAGCTATTTATCAAACCCCAGTTGATTACCATGCACCACGTGCCATCAACATCACATGATACCTTTCCAAAACAGGTTCAATATATCATTAAGTCAATATTAACATTTGTTTGTCCAAAATCATGTCATGAGCACGTAGCAGGTCTAAGCCATATACTACAACGATCTACAAACCCATGTTGGCAATTTAGTAATGTCCAACTAGTAATCCACACTAGGGTGACAAGGGGTCATGGCACATACTTAAGTAATCAAGGTGTCATACAGCAATTTGGCATTTATCTAATTTCCCAAATCTAAATAAAGTGTTTTATAATTGAACTAGCATGCAATAAGTTAAATCAAAATAGGTTTCAAAATAGGATCAACATGGTCAAAGCATAACTTGCCTTCAAAAAGTACTTGTTCTTGGTCTTGAGTTGGATCCTGAGTCAATACTTCTCCTTCGAATCCCTCCGGCACTTCAACGTCTACTCGTAAAGCGTGCAAATAGCAATACACGAATAAACAATAGGCAAAAAGTGTCCAAACATCCAAATAAAATCCATAAACAGAGAGAACATAATTTTATGAATTTTTAGGAACTGGAATCGTCAAATTCGGAGTTAAAATGCAAAAGTTATAATTATTTAAAGTTTAAATAATCAATTAAATAATTTTACAGAGAAAAACTTTAGTCCAAAAATTAAATAAAATTCATAATTAGGTAGATCTCAATTTTATACAAATTTAGAAATTTGAATCACTCAAATCGGAGTTGAAACGCAAAAGTTATAAGCGTTTGAAGTTTGAAACAAAATCTGAAATCATTATTTCGAATTAATAAATCATTTTCTTTTTCGGAAATTAATTATTGCGTCAGCGAGGACACGTGGCAGCCTTTGATTGGGCGGTGGCGTCGACGCATGGACGTGGTCCATGGTTTGGCTTCGGTCCGCGTGGACTCAGTCCACGGCTCCGCGTGTCGGCCAGCGGGTGGGACCACTCGGGTAGCGTCATTCTTGGCGTCGGCGGGGCTCGGCCACGGTCGGCAGGTGGGACCACTGGTGACGCGTCATTCTTGACATCGGCGCTCGGTGGGACCGGCCCGACATCTTGAGCCCGCCATGACGTCAGCGTGACGTCATGGTGGAGTGTGGCTGGGCCGCTGACATGCGGGCCCCGCGTGTCAGCGTCACACGCACGCACGCGTGGACGGCGCTGACCGCGGCGGTCAGTCTCCCGCACACATGGCTAGATCTCGGCCGTTGATTTGAAAATCAACGGCCCAGATTGGATCTGGACTCACGCGTTTGGGGTGAACGCGTTTGATCTGGACCGTTGGATCTAGATCCAACGGTCGAGATTGGATCTGGGATTTTGGACGGGATCTCACCGTGAGATGACGTGGCGTGATCTGGGACGTTGGATCTGGATCGGACGGCTGAGGGAGCTCGAAGTCTGGCGATGGCGAGCAGCGGCGCTGGGTCACCGGCGCAGGGGACGATGACCTAGCCGACGGCGTTTCGGACGCGCTCCGGCGACGTGGGTGGTGCTCACCGACGCGGCTTGCTCTCACGGTTCCGGATCTGGGGTCAACGGCGACGGAGGACGACGGAGACGGCGGCTATCGGCGAAAAATCGCGGCGGCACCTTCTCCTAACTTCGGTGAGCTCTAGCGGCGCAACCACGGCGGCTCAGGCGAGGTGAGTTAGGGCTACGGGTGCGCAATGAAGCGGGCTTCACGATGGCGGCGACGGCGCAATAAATAGAGCCCTCGGCGTCCGTGAAACGCCGCGAACCGAGACTGCTCCGTTCTTGGCGGCGGAGTCGCGGCGACTTCGGATTGGATGACGTGGGCAGCGCCTGGCCGTTGGATCGAGATCCAACGGTGCGTGAGTTTGGGTTCGGTCGGACTCGAGCGAGCCGGGCTGGCTCGGCCGGGCTCGAGTCCGGCCGACGTGGCTCAATCGTGGCCGTTGGATCTTGATCCAACTGGCCACACGCGTAGGGTTCGGCCGAGTGGGTTCGGCTCAACCACGGGCTCGGGTCGGGTTCGGTCGGACTCGAACTCGAGTCCGACTCGGGCTTCGATCGGAGGAACAAGAATGTAGGCCGGTTCGATTTTCCAGCGATTTAATATTTAAAATAATTTCCAATAATTCATTTAATTCAAGAAAAAATAGCAAAATACTCAGAAAAATTCTGGAAAATACTTTGGGGCATTTTGGACTCAAATAAAATATTTCCAACAAAATTTTATTTGCAAAGTTAAATTCTTTAATCATTTCAAAATGGAATAAATTCAAATAAATTCCAAATAAATCCAAATAAATTCCAGAAAATTCCAAAAATTCACCAAAGTACCAAATCACACATAAATTTAAGAAAAGCAAAATTTTGGGGTGTTACAGGAATCCTTCGCGCGTTGATGTAGTGGATCGTGCTCGGTGTGGATCGTCCTCGTCGCAGATCGTCCTCGCTGCGGATCATCCTCGCCTCGGATTGTCCTCGCTGCTGATCGTCCTCTCCACGCCGCAGTAGTAGCAGCGTCACCACAGCAGTCCACACGTCTGGGGATGGAACACCGTGCGTCGGCGTGCAAGCACCGTGCTGCACAGCTGGGGCAGCGAGAGGTGGAGGCTAGGGTTCTGGACGACAAAGGTGTATGACGCCCACCCTTCTCCTCTCCTTATATAGCCACACGACGAAACCCTAAGCCAGGGCCCATCCGCGTGTTAAGCCCACGAGGTCCATTAATTACGGATCCAATCCGAATTAATGCGTCCCAGCCCGTTAAGTGTGTGACCCTGTAGGTTCATGTGCATTTGGACATAGATTCGAAAAACCTTCTCTAATCCAATAGTTGGTAGCGGCTCCTTGCAGAGCATGACAACTCCCAAACGCATATGATCAAAGTACTGATGTAATAATCCCTTTGCCAAACTATATGAAGATCGAACTCAAGGCAAGAAGCATGTCATCCTTTGACTGTTCAATCCATCTCTCGTATCTGTGATATATTAATAATTTGTGATTGACTCCTCAATCACGGCATGGCCATGCATTTCCTTAATAATATCACACGAGTAACCTAGACATATATCTCCGTTACACCGGAGCGGCAAATCCCATCTTGATCGCTCACTTCCCTCTGCATGTTTCATAGTGAACATGAAAGCTACCTTTATAACTATCCAGTTAGGAAATAATGTTTGGTAACCCCAAGGTAAACTATTACACATGTAGGAAATTTGACACTCTCAGGTCTAAGGATCATACATCTACTATGTATGAGATACACTGATGACACATAAGAATGTAACATTCTCGCAGTGTCTCATTGTGGATCTACCTAACCCATGTTCTTCAACATGTGGTCACAATGTATTGATGATATCTCCATATCCCATGATTTATGAAACATAATCATCGATCAGTACATGTGCTGATCTATTCATCGTCGTCCACTACGATGATATCCGATCAGAGATACTTACAGAATTATATCAATAAATAAAGAGTTTCATCAGCAAGTCACATACTTGTTGATCAATATAATGATATACATTCATTGGACCAATAATCATATTATTATTCATAAACATAGTTATGTTACAGTCATCTATATGACTGCCTCAAGGGCATAACACTAACAATCCTCATCCATGGCATCATTATCATCTACCTCAATGAAATGTGCCATATCGGTACATTTTCTTTTGCCTTCTTCTTGGCCTGATATGCATTGATCACTTCTTTGGATTCCTAGCATAACTTCGACCAATGTCCCCAAGTGCCACACTTGAAGCACGTTTGGTTCTGCTGTCCATACGGCTTAGTGTGTGTGGCTTCTCCTTGTCATCCTTCTTCTCTTGGGCTTTGGACTTTCCCTTGGCCTAATATCTCTCTTTTCCATCCTTCTTGCCCCTCTTCCTGTGAATGGGCTTTTTCACCTTATAGCTATTGGCATTGACTTCTGGTCCAATGCCTCTTCCAGGTGGCTGTACGGCGAAGTTCTTGCGAAAGATGTCATCTCATGACTCCGTAAGTTGCATAACATCAATCAGTTCGCTATACTCCTTGTATGCATCCTGACGATAGCTGCGAGCACTCTGGATAGCATTAGGGTGAAAAGTGAAAAGAGTTTTCTCAATCTTCTCCTCATCAGTGATCTTCTTGCCACATAAGGAGAGATTTGTGCAAATACTATGCAAGATAGAATTGTACTCGGCCAATGTTCTGTAGTCCGCAAACCTTAAGCGAACCCAATCTTGTTGTGCTTGGGGCAAGATGGTGTACTTGAGCTTCTCTAACCGCTTCTGAAGTGCAATCCATAGCTCAAGTGCACTATACTCAGCCATGTATTCATTATTCAATGTGGCTAAGAGGTGATGCCTGAGGAAGTGCAAAGCTTGATCGTTCTGCCCGGTGGTAGGTTGCGCGTCCTTCGAGGACCCTAGACCGATGACAGCTCGAAGCTTCTTGCCCCCAAGTACGATCTTCACGTCTGATGCCCAAGTGAGGTAGTTTTGACCATGCTAGGCCAGTTCTTCAAACTCACAGTTCACAATGCTAGACATCTGCATGTTTACAAAATTCCATCATTAGATTATTACGTGTAATCTAATAAAGAGTGGTTGCAAGATTCATAAAATGCACAATTAAATTTCTCATGAGTTTCTAATAAACTAATAGGAGGCAATAATTGCAAGATTCATAAAAGTAGTACAAGAAAGCTTCGTGCGCACGACTTCGTGCGTGCATGCGATCGGCTTCGTGCATGCGATCGGGTTCATGCGCGCATGCGATCGGCTTCGTGCGTGTGATCGGCATTGTGCGCGCGGCGTGGTGCGGCTTCATGCACGTGACGCGGTCAGTTCCATTCACGGCGGCCTTCTTGGTGCGGCGATGGCCTCTTTGTGTGGTGTGCTTCATGTGTATATTAGAGAGAGAAAAAGAAAAACTAAAATACAGGTGAAACAATCATTGCAAAAAGCATGGAGATATTCATAAATTATTCATAAATGCTGTAAGAGAATGCTAGGAAAATTAAAACCAGATCCAAATAATTTTTTGGAATTTTCTAACAATTTTTCAGAATTTTCTGTTAATTTTATTTAATTCTCCAAATTACTATTCAATTTTCGAAAATAAAGAAATAGAGAAAAAAGAATAAAACCGGGATGGGCAAAGGGGTAATTTCCCCTCCCCGTTCCCCATCCAGATTCTATAGCCGGATTTGAAATCGGTTCTTTGGACTTCATGTCCAAGTAGATCGGACAGGGCGCCTCGGCGCAAGGGGCGGAGCCAGCGGGGCCGGTCGGGAGCGGCAATGGCCGGGCGGCGGGCCGTGAGCGGCATCGGCAGGAGCGGTCGGCCGGCAGTGCTAGACCCGGCGGCTCGGCCTGCCGGCAAGGGCATGCGCGGCGGGGAAAAAGTGTGGGTTGCCGGGGGCCATTTGCGCACGAGCATGGCGGTGCGGGCGTGTCACGCGGTGGCATGGTTAGGGCCCCGATGGCAGGAGAAAAGCTTCACCGAGCAGCAGCCGGCGGCGCCGGGGTCGGGTCGGGTGGTGCCACTTGAGCGGTTTGCGTGGCGGCGCCGACAATGACTTCGGCCGCGAGCCATCGGTGAGCGGTGCTGCATGGCTGAGCTTCGGTGGTGGCGGCTACGTGCCGTGGGGCCGCTGGATGGCTTCGAGCCGATGGAGTACTGT
Source organism: Rhipidocladum racemiflorum (assembly GCA_036346355.1). Classification (NCBI taxonomy): domain Eukaryota; kingdom Viridiplantae; phylum Streptophyta; class Magnoliopsida; order Poales; family Poaceae; genus Rhipidocladum; species Rhipidocladum racemiflorum. Next base: position 37,867,638 of record CM070577.1, on the reverse strand, counting down.
AGCTTTGTGCTACGTGCCGAAGATTCGCCGTGTAACTTCGTGTACAGTAGTGTCATGTATTGTAGATGCATTCATACTGTGTATTGAAAATCAACAAAAAAACAACGCAAACTCGTAGCTTCGTGCCACGTAGATGCATACATAGAATCAAACGAGCGATTAGATTCAATCCCCCTTTTCTCACCTTTCAATCTGTCTTTGCGGTAGAGCTTCGTGCTGATAACGTGTTAAGAAACCTCGCTACCGAAGTAGTCTGGGGTTTTTGAACAGATATAAAGTGGAGAACAGAGGAAGAGAGACACAGAGTATGGGGAGGAACTGATTCTTTATTTCTGATTATGTACATTGGGGGGACTCCCTGCCTCCTATTTAAAGCCTACAACTAGGGTTTCGGCAAGGGGCCAAACTGGGCCTTCATGGGCCAGACGGTTTCCCAACAATCTTGACCAATCACCTCCTCCAATTCTCGAACACCAGACCTAACTGCTTAGGGCATGTACAATGGTACATGTCAGCTGTCTATAAGGGTACGCCACATCAGATTTTAGATGATGTGGAGGAGAGAGAGGGAAGAGAGAGAAATATGCTGTCTACTATTTAACATACGGCCTTATAGACAGCCTTATAGTGTGTATACCATTGTACAGACAGTCTATTGGTCATATGAGAGATCATTACAGACAGCTATATAGACAGTACATTGTATAAGTTATTTTTAGTACTGTCTGTAGATGATATGGATGTATATTATAGACAACTACCGTTTATACCACTGTACATACATGTCAGCTGTCTATAAAGGTATACCACATCAGATTTTGGATGATGTGGAGGAGAGAGAGGGAAGAGAGAGAAATATGCCGTCTACTATTTAACAGATGGCCTTATAGACAGCTTTATAGTGTATATACCATTGTACAGGCAGTCTATTAATCATATGAGAGATCATTACAGACCGCTATATAGACAGTAGTACTGTCTGTAGATGACATGGAGGTACATTATAGACACCTGCCGTCTAAACTACTGTACATGCCCTACTAATCTTCCCCAACACCTCCTAATCATTCTCGTAGGCTATCAGCCTGACCCATATCATCCACAGCCAGGAAACTTCTTCCCACATCATGTAGGTCACGCACTCACGCCCAGGGTTCACCTTACCGTTACATGTGATTTTCGGATGAACAGTGATTTTCGGTAATCGCAAAAATCGAGCCGAAAATCGGTCGAAAATCGCAAAAAATCGCATAAATTCAAAATTCAGATTTTTTCAAAAAAAATTCAAAAAACGTGGAAAATCGACGATTATCGGTGGAAAAACGACGATTATCGGTGGAAAATCGACGATTATCGGTGGAAAATCGACAGTCATGTTGAATTTTTTTGTGCGGTCGACTTTTGTAGCGATTTTCGACGATTTTTGGCGAAAATCGACCGATTTCCACCGATTTTCGACCGGCTTTTGACACGTAAATTTTTTCGAATTTTTGAATTTTTTTAAATTATTTTTTGAATTGGATCGGTTTATCGATCGGTTTTTGATATCGAGCCGCAGCGATACGTGCGAAAATCGCGAAAATCAAGCGATTTTCGTCGATTTTTTGAACCCTGCTCACGCCCCTCAATCATGTTCATTGCCGCTCAGGGGGATCGGCAAACTCAAGGTGCTCCGCCAATTTGTTAGGCCATCTCCAACAGACTCTCCATCTCCTTTTCTACCTGTGCAAATGAGGAATATACAGCAAAATCTCTTTTCCAACAGATTCTCTATCCATCTTCCCAATTTTAGAGATAGGAGAGAATCCCTTCCTCATCTTGCTCGGCGTCGGCTGGAGGCAATGGTCGATCCGTCCCGCGCCCGCGAAGACCCCGCAAGAGGAAAGCGCCGCTCCGTCCTCTTCATCATTGGGCAGCAGAAGCGGCATCAGAAGTGTCATCGCACAGCAGAAGTAGCATCGAAAGTGGCAGGGCGGCATTGATCGATCTGGGCCAGGAGGGGTCAACGATTGCAACGAACACGGGATGGTGGACGACTCCCCCGACAGGGTCATCACGATCCGCCACTTATCCAGTTGCCACGGGAGTCTGAGGAAATATCTAAGCAAGTCCGCATGTATGCGCGATTATAACCGAGTTTTAGTTCCACCTTCTTTGTTCTCAATTTCTATGTTTTTTTTTTCTTTTGGTTCTTTGTGGCTAACTGGCTAATATGCTTTCTTGCTCTTGTTTGTAGTCTCAGAGGTAGGGTTCCATTAAGCAACTCATTCCTTGGTATAATCCTTTGTGTATCTCTTAACTCTGTTGTGTTGATTTGGGCGCAATTACTCCGCGAGATTCTCTATTTGGTTCTTGGCGTTAGAAGCAATATCTTATTAATTTGGTTTCCTGCAAGTTTCTTCAGACAAGGGTGTTAAGTTTAGGCAAAATTTAGCCAAATCCAATTATTTTAGAAGCCCGGTATGGCAAAGGCTGGAGAGTGAAAACTAGTCTGACATGAGAGAGAATGAATTGTAATTCTGTTAGTTTGATACCAAAAGGGCCCCTTTATTGGGTGTTTGAATAAATGTGGATTTGTGTATCAGGCAAACTGGACAAAACTGTGGAGCACCTGACACAGGCTATCTTGCTAAATCCCACTTCAGCTATACTCTATGCAGTTGGTGTTTTTGTGAAGATGAAGAAACCAAATGCAGCTATTCATGATGCAGATGCAGCATTATAGGTTTGCACATTCTGTTAATAGCTCATGGATAATAAATCCTATTGTTGTCCAACTATACTCAGATTAATATAGATTCTGCTAAATGATATAAATCATGAGGGATGGTAAAAGCTATGCCTGGGAAGTGGGAAGATGCTGCTCATGACCTTCACTTGGCAGCAAAATTGGATTTTGATGAAGAGTTTGACTCAGAGCTTAAGAAGGATCGCTTAGAGTTGCCAGTAAGCAGTTGAAGACAGTCCGGAATGACTATGAGATGACCCTAAATGAGAATGTTGTTCATGTCTTAAAACATATTTCTAGCTGTTTTCACATTGTTCCCTTGTAGCAAAGAAAGGTGCTTGTGCTTCTGCTAAGAGATTTGATCAACTGTTGAGATAAAGATTTCCACCTTTGCTTGCGACTAAGTTGTGAAATTCAGCTGAGTTTTTGCTCACTATCTTGCTGGTTGAACCCCTTGACTTATGAAACTAGAACATCTTCCATTGTAATTGTTTTAATGCTACTTATCTCACCAAGTGAATTTTGCCTTTGTATATGAAGTGTATGTTGGCTTTCTCTTGATATTTTGCATTGAGAGGACAATAATAGCTCGGACAAACATTTTAAGACTATCTATGGCAGTACTTTCTGCAATCCGCAGACAATCATCAATAGCATTTGCTAGTACTCTAAGCTATCATCTGGAATGCTGCAGTTATCTTCTGTAAAGAAGATAACCCGGGAATTCCAGCACAATTCCTTTTTTGAACAAAATAATCATCATGTGCTTCTATAGCATGCAACATGCGAAGAAATAGAGAATGACTCATGCTAAATCTGCGTCGAAAAGAAGAATGAGTCATAGACAAGATGATAAAAAAAAAAAGAAATAAAATATTTCTCATTGTAAACCTGCGACAAAAGAAGGTTGAGTAGTAGACCGGAGGATCAGCAAAATAGTTTCGGTATAGCCTGGCATGCCCTTCCCCTCTATTGCGATCTACGTATTGATGGCCAAAAACAGAACCCCATGGCGTCGAGCATTGATACATTCATCTTGCTCCTGTACTAGGTATACTATTGTAAGAAGAGATTCATCATCGTCATTCAATGATGAGTTTTCTGAGAGAAAATGCTAAACTAAGTTGCGACGACTCATTGAGATATGCTAAATTGTGAACATTCAAAAATGGGCAAGGCTTGGAAGTGCAAATGGCTGTGCATATATAGCCTAAAAAAATATAATCATTACGATATAGTCGTTACGATATAGCCGTTACGATATAGCCGTTACGATGGCCATTAGAATAAATTTTAAATTTTAATTTTTCACATTTAAAAATAACGATTCGAATTATTCTGATAAAAAATAAATGTTGTTCATATGGTGATTATGAAATATCATTATAATATAAGAGGGAGAAAATAGAGAGTAGGATTTGGAGAATGTTGTTGGAGAGGGAAGAGATATAGGGAAGGAATCTTTTTAGGAAATTATGTATATGAGGATATAGGGATTTAAATTTAGAGAACTTTGTTGGAGATGACCTTACTTGATTAGGCTCAGGGTTCCATTTATCGACGATAATCGCTCGATTATCGCCGATAATCGCGTTATCGGCAATGAAATCGATTACCGATCGATGGCAGAACCGAAAAAATTCAAATTTTTTTTTGAAAATTTAAAAATTCAAAAAAAATTATATGACGCAAATATCGCGATTATCGAGACATATTGAGCGATTATCGCCAAATATCGTCGAAAATTGCTACAAAAATCGACCGCACAAAAAAGTTCAACATGGCTGTCGATTTTCCACCGATAATCGTCGATTTTCCACGATATTTGATCTTTTTACAAAAAAAAATCTGATTTTTGAATTCATGCAATTTTTTGCGATTTTCGACCGATTTTCGGCTCGATTTTTACGATTATCGAATTTTACTGTTCATCCGAAAATCGCGTGTTCGATAAGGTGAACCCTGATTAGGCTGCGGCGTGCCTGGTGACCTAGATCCCTTGGCTCGCTGCTTGCAGCTGTGTGACAATACTGTACGGTTCATTCCCCATTCGAGTTTGATCTGTTATTTGCCAATTTGTCTTTCCATTCCCCATTCTTCTCATGCCCGATTATTGAAAATCTGAATAATTTGATGACTTGTTTATTCCAATACATGGTAGTCCAATTAATTTGCTCTTCAGCTGCGTGTGGGTGTGTGGTCATCGCATCGTGCCTGTGCATTAATCACTACTGCCGGTGGTGATGTCTTACATCTCATCGGCATGACTTTGTGCCCCTTGCTTTTCATTTCGTATTTGTTCAATCCGCAAGTAAGCAACATATATGCTAGTAAATGTTGTACGCTTGAGGGCATAAAGGGGAATTGTGTAGTACACTATCCTTTGTAACTTATTTTGGTGCACGCTAGTTTGGTTGTGTCGCATCATTTACTAGTGTTAATTGATAGCAATTTGGCTTAATTACAAGAGAGAGACAGCAAATTACAAACTGGATTAGAGCCTTTGGCTACCTGCACTTAATTCTAAAAATTTGTTAGCTTCTGTTCCCAAAGTAAAATAGATTCAGTTTGTGGTGTGGATTTTGTCAAGAATAGAGGGCTCAATTAGTTTAGAGCTTGCTGTCAGACTTGAGCACTTATTATTTCTTTCTGGTAGTACTCAAGTAAGTGCTCCTCTTTAACACTGCCATTAGCCAACTTGCGAGCTAGTACTTTGTTCAGCACTGGATGGAACCGTGAAAGCAATAGGAGTTGAACCTTTACTGCTCAGTATCATTTTTCAAATATGGCAGCGGGCATAACTTTGCTAAACCATGTGTTTCATGTCATTTGCTTTACGTTATATATCTATGCATGTGCTAAAATATTTAAGAGTAAAATAAGGGCGATTTTTATGATGTTGTACATTTATTTGTGCACATATACATGTTGGGTATACATTTTTGTAATACTATAATTTGGAATTCAACTAGTTCTTATTTTGAATTTTTTGCTGAATCCACTTATTTTATCATACTAAATTCCCTTGAATCACAAAAGTTTCCTCTGAAATAAAAATCAGTCTCAACATTTGTCTAGATAAGAAAAGAATTAGTGTTTCATTGTTGAAATACTATCGGAGTTGATGTTTGATTTCCCTTTATAACTGCAGTTCCTATAAAATCTAATTGAGAGGCTAGCTGAAAATTTGCATGTCAACAATCTCAGTCATAGGTAGAGCAGTTATTTCCTGGTTGGTTTATAATTAACATAGCTAATGCTAAATCAGTGATTACATGTTTTAATGATTCATACATATATGAATTAATACTGACTTTCCTTCATATAACAAAATAGTTTCAGTCGATCTAGCTAATCTTATCTCCTCATTTTCAGTTTGATAAGCACAGAAGAATGTCTATTGAGTGTAGAAAAAGAATTGCAGTCCAGGCAAGATTGTGAATATATATATTATATTTTCTCTTGATTGGGAAAGCTGAAACATGAATTTATATCCTTAATCAAAGTTAGTTGTAGTAACATTTATTCTGACTTAACTATAGCAAAACAAGAAGAAGCAAAAGCAGCAGTAAAACCCTACAAAAAAGAGACATGACCAAGTGACTTAAAAGAAACCCGTCCTTCAGCAATGGCTGTGCTTAAGAATAATAAAAGTGTTCATTCTAAATTATGATAGATTCGATTCATGTTTTTCTTCTAATGACTATTAAATTCCCATACATTTTGGTACCACTGTACTACTCAAGTCTGCAAACAGAAATCCATGCAAACAACCTGTGGTATTTGCTACTTTCTTGAGTAGGAGTAGTTATCTAGATGTAGAAGTTGGTGGTTTCAAGTTGGGTAACCAATTTTGGAAAGTACGTGCTAATTATACTATCGAATAACGTGAGTTGCTGATAAGCCATGGGAGAACTACAATGCAATTGGCGAAGCTAAAGGAAAATTGATTGCTCGTCCTTCAATGTGTATGTTAATTTTAGCTTGATTCAATTTCAGTGCGTTACATATGTCCTTTGTATTTACATCTATGCAATTTTTTGTTATTCCTACAGGTTGAATAGATTGATGATTGATTTACTATATTTGGATATCTACTTCACAATGGGATCAACAAGCAAGGAATTTCAAGAAGTAGTAGTAGTCAACAAATCAATTGTTTTTCTTTTGTATGTGCAACGATGTACAATACCTATATTTATTTCATTAATTAATGCAATGCATTCTTCCTTTTGATCCTTGCTCATGTTGAATTGTATATATCTGCAATATGATATGTTTAATTATCAAATAAAAATTATTCATAACAATAATATATATATTTTTACATATATGAGCAACAAATAAACAAACCATAATTTACATGTATACTTAGTTGTGCTGCAATAGACCAATTATGTGTTGCTAACAGGTGTTAGCTATGTCATGAAAACATGTGTTGTTATATATAAAAAATATGTTGTTACTTTGCAACACCTTTTCTTTTGTATAACAACACCTAGTTTGTGTTGAAGTAGACCGACATTAGCAACACCACCAATAACATCACTTATCACATGTGTTGCTATCAATCCTACCAATATATATTTGTGGATATAGCAGCATATACTTATGTGGCTATAGGTCTGTAATACCCCGATTGGTTAACCAAGATTTGGGGTTTCCTAGTCCAGGCGTTGGGCGGTCCTGCTTGTGATCTGTGGGTTAGGGAGTAGGTGTGGAGAGAGAGGTTTTTTTAACCTTATCTATTTCTTTTGGTTATCTCTCTCTCCCCATTCGGTCCCCTCCCCACCGAGCGACGCCCTCCCTTGCTCCCGAGCGCCGCCGCTCCCTACGCCTCCCCCCGAGCCGGCGACGCCGCTCCTATGCCACCCCTCCCTCACTCAGTTGTCGCCCTGGCTCCTCCTCCAGCGCTCGGCGCCGCCACTCCCTGCGCCTCCCCCAAGCGACGCCGCTCCCTCGCGCCCCTCTCGGTCGGCGCCGTCGCTCCCCGGCCTCCCCGCTGGCTTTCCTTCCCCCAGCACGACGCCATCCTGCTCCTCCTTTCGGTGAGCTCGACGCCACCTCAGGCCCGGTCCTCCCTAGCTCAGCCGGCGCCTCTCCTTCCTCTTCCCCTTGTGGTAAGTGGAGGTGAACACCCAAGCACAAATTTTAGATTGAGGTGTTGGTTTCTTGGTGCATGCCATGTGTTTGCTGTAATGCGCTCTAGGTTTATGAGGATTAGCAGTGTTTGTGGGTTGCCGCTAGAAGGAAAAAGGGGTGAGCAGGATGATGATGTTTAGATAGTGGTTATTTCTGCTTGTTCAACTGGGGTTTCCTAGTCCAATTGGTTAACCAAGATTTGGGGTTTCCTAGTCCAGGCGTTGGGCGGTCCTGCTTGTGATCTATGGGTTAGGGAGTAGGTTTTTTTTAACCTTATCTATTTCTTTTGGTTCTCTCTCTCCCCATTCAGTCCCCTCCCCACCGAGTGACGCCCTCCCCATTCGGTCCCCTCCCCACCGAGCGACTCCCTCCCCTGCTCCCTACGCCTCCCCCTGAGCCGGCGATGGCGCTCCTACGCCGCCCCTCCCTCACCCAGTTGTCACCCGGGCTCCTCCTCAAGTGCTCGGCGCCGCCACTCCCTGCGCCTCCCCCAAGCGATGCCGCTCCCTGGCGCCCCTCTCGGTCGGCGCCGTCGCTCCCCGGCCTCCCCGCTGGCTCTCCTTCCCCCAGCCCGACGCCATCCTGCTCCTCCCTCCTGCGAGCTCGACGCCACCTCAGGCCCGGTCCTCCCTAGCTCAGTCAGCGCCTCCTCTTTCCTCTTCCCCTTGTGGTAAGTGGAGGTGAACACCCAAGCACAAATTTTAGATTGAGGTGTTGGTTTCTTGGTGCATGCCATGTGTTTGCTGTAATGCGCTCTAGGTTTATGAGGATTAGCAGCGTTTATGGGTTGCCGCTAGAAGGAAAAAGGGGTGAGCAGGATGATGATGTTTAGATAGTAGTTATTTCTGCTTGTTCAACTGGGATAGGTATGGTAGGACAAGATGGCGAAACTGAGCTACTAGATCTTACTTCATGCTAGCCCCTCTAGCTAGACTCCCCCTTTGTACTGTTAGAGTGTGATGTGTAGGCATTGTATAAATGTATTATGTGGTTTTGAGCTCCTGTCAGTTCTATGGTGCCCATCCATTGGCGAAACTGAGCTACTAAATCTTGGTTAACCAATTGTGGTTAGTGTAATCTGCATGAGGTTTTCATTGAACTTCTAGATGCTTATTGGAAATTGTTAGTGAAGATCATGACCCTTTGTATGTGCTTAGCGGGTCATGATGGTTAGTTGATTCCTTGTTGTTGTTATTAAATTTGTTAATTGTCTCTCTTTGCCTGATGAGTGGATGTCCTCTATGTTTAGGGGAGGTGCTACCGAAATTTCTAGTAAATTTGGTAACTTGCTAGTATGTTAGCTTGCTTTGCTAACTTGTTCTAGCGTCTTGTGCTAGTTGGTGTTTGGGGGTGTAACATTCAGGGCACGTGCGGTGCTGGGGTGTTACAAGGTCATTATTATTGTAGTGTACCATTTAGGGCAAGCTCGATAAATTCCCTCTTTACGATCGATGCCTCACATAACCTATTTTTATTTACGCAAAAAAATTTACGGTTGGTAAAATCAGTATATTGCAACCACACTCTTGAATCTGTAAAATTGGTTTATATCTATTCAATAGATAATTATCTAAAATTTTTCGAGAATCTTTTAATAATTTTGTGCTAATAATCAAGCAATTTTGATAATTCCAAGTAACAGAAAAATATAAACATGGAATAATAACAAGAAATTAAATCCAAAAATATGGAGCTCCCAATATTTTGGGCATGATAAATAAGCATAATGACATAACATAGATGACAGAGTTCATAACACAATAATAACATCAACCACAAGTAATAACAAGAAACGCGTCCACAACACGCACAAAAAGACAAGACAACGACTAAGACAAATCAAAACACTCCCCCTTTGGCATCAAGACACCAAAAAGGAAAACACTGAAGATCACTCGTTGTCGTCGTCGTCTGAGGCCGCATACTCCGATCCGCCGCTGCCATTGCCACTCCCAGTCGCTGAAGGAGGAGAGGAGAAATGCCGAACAGCCTGTTGGCGGAGGACTCCCCACCGCTCTCCTCTGAAGATCCTGAAGAGTCACTAGGAGAGATCGCTTCACCAAGATGGCGATGAATGTCTCTAATCCCCTTGCCATTCTTCGTGACCTCCCGGCGAAGCTCCTTTTGCTGAGTGGAGATATCACGACAAAGGCAGAAGATGTGCTTCAACATCTTCTGGAGCGTGTTGCTGGAGGTATCTGGAGGCACGGAGGGTGCCGTAGACGAAGGAGCAGGAGCGGAAGACGAGCTGGCTCCTGGACGGAGGGGCCTACGACCTCTGGGAGGCCTAGCGGTAGGCCCTGCGGCAGCAGGAGCAGGAGGAGCAGAAGGAGGTCGAACCTTGTAGGACAGATGCTCCACATCTCGAACAAACTTCAGCCCACTGACATTCGCAATCAGAGCCATCACGAAGGGTGCATAGCTGCAGCTGCTCATGTTGCTCTGTGCATTCTACCTCATCGTCTCCCACAAGAAATCCACGATGTCAAACGGGTGGGAGCACTCAACGAGGTGGAATAGCAGGTTCCTACTATAGGAACTGATGGCAGATGCATCTCCCTCCTTGGGCCTAAGAGTGACCCTAAGCATCCTGTAGAGCACCGCTGGCACCTCCTTTAGACCCTTGATGGTCCCAACGGTGAAGCGCTGTGAGGTGTCATAAAGTGCCTCAATCTGCTTAGGAGTCAACACCTTCTTTGCATGCAGCTTAGGACTCCCATCAACTCTGAGGTTGAGCACTCTAGCGAACCTCTTCTTGTTAGCCACATACCAGACTCTGTCTGTCATCCACCAAATGGCTTCTTCTTTTTTGTCAAAGTAGAGGGTGACGTAAAACTGCATGATCACTTCATTGTTCCAATCATACTTGAAAGACATGAGGTTCTTAATCTGCTGCTGCTCACAGATCTGAATAATTTGATCAAACACTACATTCTCAGCACCAGCCATGTAATCCCAGTCAATAGTCTTCATTCTGACTACTGGGTGCTCAAGTGGGTAGAGGACCGTCTCATAGTAATCTGACTGAAAACGGTTCCAGAAACGACGATCCACATACTCATCCTGATGGAACTCCAGAGGATCTTTCTTTCTATTCTCAACGATCGCCTTGCCCTTGCCTGAGTCAGTCCTATAATCAGTGACACGGAAATGACTGACTGTCCCGGGGTACCTCCAAGCTGGCTTGGCCTTAGCCAAGGGTCCGATGAAACGCCCAGAGTCCCGAAATTCTCTTCTCTTCTGATCACGTAGTCTGGCGTGAGCATCTGCTGGATGTTCATCTGGATCAGGTTGAGGTTGCTGATGAGGGACAGGAGGTGCACCAATAACAAGGCTAGTACCCCTACCTGTTGGCTGTTTGGCCACGGCATGTCTTTGTCTCTTTGGTGGCGAAGAATGCAGAGGAGAATCTTGGGGAGGAGAATCCTGAGGAGGATCGCCACCACCAGACGAGCCCTGAGACGGATCCATCTGACCAGGCAACACGAAAACAAAGGATTAGCCATGACGCGACTCGCAAAGCAGCATGAAATGAATTCTGGCCGAAGCACACAACCCGGAGACTCCGGATCTTTTATCCGGATACTCCGGACTAAATCTGGATACTCCGGACCAAATGTCCGGATACTCCGGATGTGCCAGAATCGCGCACAAGGGTAGATGGAATCCGAGAGATCCAACACAAGACTACATGCATTGGGTCTAGATTACCACAAGGATGACCAAGGAATAGAGAAGAACACAATCTATCAAGAGATTTCGCGAGATTGGAAAGGACAAAGAACTCACCTCAAGAGATCGAGCACGAAGAATGCGGGCGAGTGAATGAAGACAATCCTCCGATCTTGAGGGCCAATAGAGATGAAGATGAACCGCACCCTTGACAAGTCAGAACAAAACAAGATGCCCTAAGATGAGGAGAACCAAGACCAACCCGGAATGGAGAGGAGTTAGGGCAAAGGATCCTTACCTAGATCTCCCAATCCAAGAGGCAAGAGGGGCTCCAATCGTCCTTGAGTGAGAGAGGAAGAAGAGGAACCGTTCTTGCCAAGAATGAGAAAGGAAGAGAGAGGGACGCGGTGGGAAATGGCAGGGAATAGAAACCGCGTGGGGGATTTGGGAGTTAAACCCGAAACCCCCAACCCGGAGATTCTGGAAAATTAATCCGGAGACTCTGGACAATCCAGGTAAAAATACCGGATACTCCGGGTTCCTCTGCTCGGGAAGGATCTGATTTTGGCGGAAGGAAGAAACGAAAGAGACTCTAGAGAGTGCTCTTACTATGTGACTAGCGAGTACACATACAAACAAGCTATAGCCACATAGCAGTGACACGATCCGAGGATCAAGAAACAAAAACACAGGATAACTTCAAAGAAAAAGATCAATAAGATTTTGAAATTCATTTTCCAAGCAACAAACAAGATGTGAGCACCTCTCAAGCCACGTTACGAGAATCTAAAATGTTTAGGCCGCTTCTCAACTCGCAGAACCTTTTCTCGTCAAGGGGCTTGGTAAAAATATCAGCTAATTGATCATTTGTGCTCACTTGTTGGATATCAATTTCGCCTTTGGTTGCGTGGTCTCTTAGGAAATGATGGCGAATATCGCTATGTTTTGTACGGGAGTGTTGGACGGGATTGTTGGTAATCTTTATGGCACTCTCATTATCACACAAAAGTGGGACACTCTTGTAGGATAAACCGTAATCACTTAAGGTTTGTCTCATCCAAAGTAATTGGGCACAACAACTCCCGGCAGCTATATATTCGGCTTCGGCAGTGGATAGGGCTACGGAATTTTGTTTCTTGGAAGACCACAAGACTAGAGACCTACCCAAGAATTGGCAAGTCCCCGAGGTACTCTTCATATCCACTTTGCAACCGGCATAACCCGCATCGAAATAGCCAACTAATTCAAAGGATGATCCTTTCGGATACCAAAGTCCAAAATGAGGAGTGTGCACTAAGTATCTTAAGATTGTCTTAGTGGCCACCATGTGGCACTCTTTAGGAGCGGCTTGAAAATGTGCACACATGCAAACACTAAGCATGATATCGGGCCTAGATGCACAAAGATAAAGGAGAGAACCGATCATCGAACGATATACCTTTTGGATGACCGGTTTACCTTCTTTGTCGAGGTCTAGATGCCCGTTGGCTTGCATGGGCGTCTTTATAGGCTTGGTGTCCTCCATTCCGAACTTCTTGAGCATGTCCTTGATGTACTTGGTTTGGCAAATGAAAGTTCCTTCCTTGAGTTGTTTGACTTGAAAACCGAGGAAGAACTTCAACTTGCCCATCATGGACATCTCGAGTCTTTTAGTCATTATCTTGCTAAACTCTTTACACAAATGTTCATTAGTAGATCCAAATATAATGTCATCGACATATATTTGGCACACAAATAAATCATTATCAATGTGCTTAGTAAAGAGAGTAGGGTCGGCCTTTCCGACTACAAAACCTTGTCCGAGGAGAAAATCTCGTAGACACTCGAACCAAGCTCTTGGTGCTTGTTTTAGTCCATATAGCGCTTTGTGTAGGAAGTAGACATGGTCCAGATGTTTTGGGTCTTTGAAGCCAGGTGGTTGCTCGACGTAGACCATCTCAGAGAGTGGTCCATTTAGGAAGGTGTTTTTTACGTCCATTTGATACAACTTAAAATCATGGTGAGTAGCAAAGGCAAGTAATATTCTAATAGATTCAAGCCTAGCTACTGGAGCATATGTTTTATCGAAATCCAAACCTTCAATTTGCATGTATCCTTGAGCAACCAATCGAGCTTTGTTCCTTGTCACGATTCCATTTTCATCTTGTTTGTTACGGAAGACCCATTTTGTACCGATGACATTTTGCTTGGGTCTTTCAACAAGCTCCCAGACTTGATTTCGCTTGAAGTTGTTTAGCTCTTCTTGCATAGCCATCACCTAGTCCGGATCTTCGCATTCGTTTGTTTCTCAAGGTTTTGCTGCTAAGAATGATTTAGAGATTGCAAGACTTAAATGCATGCTGAGAGAATAGCAACTCTTCGCCAAGTTCAGTAAGTGTGATTTTTGGAAAGACAAGGTGGAGTTTCTTGGACACGTGATGACCGCAGAAGGAGTCGTCGTTGATCCAAGCAAGGTAGAAGCTGTGTTACATTGGGAGCAGCCGAATACCGTGACCCAGATCCGTAGCTTTCTGGGGATGGCAGGTTACTACCATCGCTTCATCAAATGCCTTTCAACGATTGCAAGACCCCTTACGCAATTGTTGAAGAAGGAGAAGAAATTCACATGGACGCTGGAGTGCGAAAAAGGTTTTCAAGAACTGGAGAAACGATTAACATCAGCCCCGGTGTTAGTTCTACCGGACATCAATCAAAGCTTCGATATTTACTGTGATGCATCGTGCCAAGGACTTGGATGCGTGTTAATGCAAAACCGTAAGGTTGTTGTATATGCATCAAAGCAGCTGAGGCCGCATGAAGAGAACTATCCGACACATGACTTAGAGTTAGCAGCTGTAGTGCATGCCTTGAAGTTGTGGCGACACTACCTGATTGGAAACATGTGCGAAGTGTATACGGACCATAAGAGTCTTAAATACATCGTCACCCAATCAGATCTGAATATGAGGTAGAGGAGATGGTTGGAATTAATCAAGGACTACAATGTTGGGATCCATTATCATCCCGGGAAGGCCAATGTGGTGGCTGATGCCTTGAGTCGGAAAAGCCATACCATGAATATGTTGATAGCCACGAGTCAGGACGAGCTATGCAAGGAGTTTCAGAAGATGCAGATTGAGGTGGTACACGAGGGATTTTTGGCCGCATTGGAGGTAAAGCCTATTCTGGAGGATCAGCTCAGAGGAGGACAGAAGGATGATGACAAGATCCGCAGGATTAAGTCCAAGATGGATGAAGGCAAGGCAAAAGACTTTACGTTGGATGTGCAAGGCACGTTGTGGATGAAGGATCGAATCTGTGTGCCGAACAAGAAGGAGCTAAAGCAGTTGATTCTGGATGAAGCCCATGACTCCAGGTATTCAATTCATCCAGGAAGTGCCAAGATGTACCAAGACCTGAAGGAAAGATATTGGTGGCCAAGCATGAAGCGGGAAGTTGCCGAGCATGTTGCATTGTGCGACATATGCCAGAGAGTCAAAGCAATGCATCAGAGACCAGCAGGATTGCTGCAACCATTGAAGATACCTGAGTGGAAATGGGAGGAAATCAGAATGGACTTCATTACCGGTTTGCCTAAAACTCAAGGAGGTTATGACTCCATATGGGTTATAGTGGATCGCTTGACTAAGGTCGCCCATTTCATCCCAGTAAAGACCACTTACTTGGGAGATAAATTAGCAGAGATGTACATGACCAGGATCGTCTGTTTGCACGGAGTGCCAAAGAAGATTGTATCGGACAGAGGTACCCAATTTACCTCGAGATTCTGGAATAAGCTGCATGAAGCCATGGGGACCCGTTTGAACTTCAGTACAGCATATCATCCGCAGACGGATGGACAGACCGAAAGAGTTAATCAGATTTTAGAGGACATGTTAAGAGCTTGTGCATTAGCCTATGCAACCTCTTGGGATAAGAGTTTGCCGTATGCCGAGTTCAGCTACAATAACAGTTATCAGGCCAGTCTACAGATGTCACCTTTTGAGGCACTGTATGGTCGACCTTATCGGACGCCATTGAACTGGAATGAGACAGGTGAACGCCGTGTCTTTGGGCCGGACATTCTTCAAGAAGCTGAAGAGCAGATTGCCATGATCAGAGAAAGATTGAAGATAGCCCAATCGAGGCAAAAGAGCTACGCCGATAATCGCCATCGGGATCTGAGTTTTGAACCGGAAGATTTTGTATACCTCAGAGTTACACCTCTCAAGGGAGTTAAGAGGTTCCATGCCAAAGGGAAACTCGCACCGCGATATGTTGGACCATTTAAGATTTTGAGCCGCAGAGGCGAAGTTGCTTACCAGTTGGAGTTACCGCAATCGTTGGCAGGTGTGCATGATGTGTTCCATGTGTCACAACTGAAGAAGTGTCTTCGAGTACCCGATGAGCAGACACCATTAGAGTCAATAGGACTGCAAGAGGACCTCACTTACAAGGAGCACCCTATAAAGATCCAGGACACCATGGATCGAGAGACAAGAAATAAATCGACACGTTTCTGCAGAGTTCAGTGGAGCAACCATGCGGAGAGTGAAGAAACTTGGGAGCGCGAGGAGGGTTTGAAGAAAGAGTTTCCGAACCTATTCTCTAGTTAGCCCTGAATCTTGGGGATGAGATTCTGTTAAGGGGGGAGGTTTGTAACACCCCAATTTTTGTTTTTCATGTATTTAAATGTTATTTTACACTTTTGTGAATTTTTGGAATTTTCTGGAATTTATTTGGATTTAATTTGAATTTATTCCCTTTTGAAATAATTAAAGAACTAAAAGTTTTAAATAAAGTTTTGTTGGAAATATTTTATTTGAGTCCAAAATGTCTCAAAGTATTTTCCAGAATTTTTCTGATTAATTTGCTATTTTTCTTGAATTAAATGAATTTTTGGAAATTAATTAAATTATTAAATCGCTGGAAATTAGCCGAGTGGGTTCGTACTGTTCATCCGACTGAGTCCGACCCGAGTCAGACTCGAATCCGAGTCCGACTCGAACCGGACTCAAGCCCGACCCATCCCTAACCGCTCCACCGTTGGATCTTGATCCAACGGCCACCGTTGCGCCACGTCGCCTAATCCGAATCCAATTCGGATTCCGCCGCTGCAGCCGAGTGGGCCTCGTTTCGCGTGAGTTTCACGGAAGCCGAGGCCCCTATTTAAAGTGCCGCCGTCGCCATCGTGTAGCCCTCTTCCATGCGCACCCGTAGCCCTAGATCTTCGCGCCTGAGCCGCCGCCGTTCGCCCGCTAGAGCTCGCCGTAGTTGGATTAGGGTTCTGCCGCGCTTTTCCGTCGTTTGCCGCCGACTCCGCCGTCCTCTGCCGTCACCGAGTTCAGATCCAGAACTGCCGCGACGAGCTGCGCCTGGGGGTACCACTCACCTCGCCGGAGTCGCGCCCAAACGCTGTTGGGCGTGTCGTCCTCCCCAGCGCCGGCAACCTCAGCCCCGCCGCGCCATCGCCGGAACCCCGAAGCTTCTCAGCCGTTAGATCTTCATCGGATGGCTACGTTGAGTCCACGTCACCACATTAGAATTCACGTTTCGGTTTTTAGATCTAATCCCAACCGTTGGATCTAAATCCAACGGCTTAGATTAAGCCACGTAATCGTTAACCGCGTTGTAGCGTTAGATGCAACCTCAGCCGTTCGATCGAGATCGAACGGCGTAGATTGAGCCACATGTCACGCGCCGGGTCAAGCCACGCCACCCCCAGAGACGCGGTGAAACCCGATCGGATCTCGACCGTCCGATCAAGATCGAACGGTCCAGATCAACCGCGTTATTTTCCAAACGGGTGAGGTTAGATCTGATCTGGACCATTGATTTTCAAATCAACGGCCTAGATTGTGCCACGTGCGCGGGAGCCGAACCGGCGCGGTCAGCGTGGTTGCGCCCAGTCGTCGCTGATGTCAGCGCGTGATGTCAGCGAGGGGCCCGCATGTCAGCGGCTGGCCCAACGTCTCCATGACGTCATGCTGACGTCACGTGGGGCCCGCGAGTCAGCCGTCCTCGGCCAAGACATGCTGACGTCAGCAGTGGGTCCCACGTGTCAGAGACACGTGAACCCGTGGACCGGGTCCACGGTGGACCAGGCCCGGACCGTGGACCGAGTCCATGGACCGGCTGACGCAATAATTCGATTTTTCAATAGAAAAATAATTCAGTGGAAAATCAAATACCGTGCTGACGTCATGCTGATGTCATAAATCGGAATTTTCAATAGAAAAATAAATGAATTAATTCGGTTTAATGATTTATTTGAATTTTCAAACTACAAACCCTTATAACTTTTCCATTTTAACTCCGATTTGAATGATTCCAATTTCTAAATTTTTATAAAATTGAGATCTACTCAAATGTGAATTTTAATTAATTTTTGGACATGAAAATTTCTCTATTTATATTTAATTAATAGATTCTTTAAACTTTAAACAATTATAACTTTTGCATTTTAACTCCGATTTGAGCGATTCAAATTTCTAAAAATTCGTAAAATTATGCTCTCTCTGTTTATGAATTTTATTTGAAGTTTTGAACACTTTTATGTACTATTTTATTTATTGATTGCTATTTACACGCATTACGAGTAGACGTTGAAGTACCCGAGGGCTTCGAAGGAGAAGTGTTGACCCAGGAGCCAGCTCAAGACCAAGAACAAGTACTCTTTGAAGGCAAGTTGTGCTTTGACCATGTTGAGCCCATTCTTTTGAAATTATGTTGTTTCAAAGTATTGCATGCTAATTTAATTAGAATGTATGTTGATTAATTCTGGGATTAGTTAAATACCTAGTTGTTGTATGACACCTTGATGTATACATAATTGTACGCCATGAACCCCTTGTGTAACACCCCAAAATTTTGCTTTTCTTAAATTCATGTGTGATTTGGCACTTTGGTGAATTTTTGGAATTTTCTGGAATTTATTTGGATTTATTTGGAATTTATTTGAATTTATTCCATTTTGAAATAATTAAAGAATTAAACTTTGCAAATAAAATTTTGTTGGAAATATTTTATTTGAGTCCAAAATGATCCAAAGTATTTTCCAGAATTTTTCTGGAATTTTTCTGAGTCTTTTGCTATTTTTAATGAATTAAATGAATTACTGGGAATTATTTTAATTATTAAATCGCTGGAAAATGCGAGTGGGTTTGCACTGTTCATCCGAGCCCGAGTCGACTCGAGTTAAGTCGAGTCCGAAACCGGCCAACGACTCGACCAATCCCACGTTCGAACCTAAACTCACAGGACCGTTGGATCGAGATCCAACGGCCATGATCGACCGACCCCGACCCGAGCGTGCGGGCGGACCGTCGCGCCGTCGCGATCGTGGCCGTTGATCGCGCCACGTGGGCAGTCCACCGTCCCGTCCCACGTCGAATCGCCGGATTCTCGCCGCCTGCCGTACCGATTAGGAGTTTCCGCCCCGCGCGACGAGAAGAGCTATTAAGCCGGTCACGCCAGGTTGGCCGGTTCGCGGCGCACCCATTGCCCTAGCCGCCGCTCGTAGCTCACCGACACGCTGCAATAGCTCGCCGTAGTTGGGCTTGCGCGTTCCGGTTTGTGTACGTTCCGCCGCTGAGCCGCTCGCCGCCACCGAGCACAGATCTAGAACTCCCAGTGACGAGAGCACCAACCGAACCACCACGCCGGAGGAGCCCCAAACGCCGTGATCAAGTGTCGTCGCCCGGATTCCGCCACCGCCGCCACACGCCATCGCCTCGCGAAGCCTGCGCCGACCGTCCGATCAAGATCGACGGCTAGGATCTCGCCACGTCACCCCACCGGTGAGATCTCGCTGAACTCAGAATCAATCCGGCCGCTGGATCTAGATCCAACGATCGAAATCAATGCGTTAACCCAAACGCTGCCAACACTAGATCAATCCGTCGTTGAATTTCAAATCAAGCGGCGAGATCGAGCCACGCTGTCTGGGGAAGTTGGACCGACGCGGTCGGCCAGCCGTCGCGTGTGACGCCGACACGCCGCCCGCATGTCGGGCCGGTAAACTACACCATGACGCCACGCGCCGATGGCGTTCCGCATGTCGGGCCGGCATCGGTAAGCCGAAAGCGTCGGCAATGACGCCACCTGGCCGGGTCCCACTGCGTAGTGGTGAGCCCCGGCAAGAAGGATGGCGTCACCCGAGGACCCATGTCGCGATTGACACGTGGAAGCCGCGGCCGAGTCCACGAGACACGAGCCGGCGTGGACGAGTCTATGGACCGACGCGTCGGCCGCCCAATCCCGATCTGCCACGTGTCCAGTGACGCAATAATTAATTTTGAAAAAGAAAATGATTTATTAATTCGAAATAATGATTTCAGATTTTGTTTCAAACTTCAAACGCTTATAACTTTTGCGTTTCAACTCCGATTTGAGTGATTCAAATTTCTAAATTTGTATAAAATTGAGATCTACCTAATGATGAATTTTATTTAATTTTTGGACTAAAGTTTTTCTCTGTAAAATTATTTAATTGATTATTTAAACTTTAAATAATCATAACTTTTGCATTTTAACTCCAAATTTGATTTATTCGGTTCTAAAATTCATAAAATTATGTTCTCTCTGTTTATGGATTTTATTTGGATGTTTGGACACTTTTTGCCTATTGTTTATTTGTGTATTTGCTATTTGCACGCTTTACAAGTAGACGTTGAAGTGCCGGAAGGATTCGAAGGAGAAGTATTGATTTCAGATCCAACTCAAGACCAAGAACAAGTACTTTTTGAAGGCAAGTTGTGCTTTGACCATGTTGATCCTATTTCAAATCTATTTTGATTTAACCTATTGCATGCTAGTTCAATTAGAAAAATACTTTATTTAAATATGGGAATTAGATAAATACTAATTTGTCAGATGACACCTTGATTACTTAAATATGTGCCATGACCCCTTGTCACCCTAGTTGTGGTTTACTAGTTGGACATTATTAACTTGCTACATGGGTTTTAGACCTGTAGTAAAAGCTTAGACTCAAGCACTTTCGTGCTCATGACATGATTTTTGGACAAACAAATGTTAATATTGACTTAATGATATATTGAACCTGTTTTGGAAAGGTATCATGTGATGTTGATGGCACGTGGTGCATGGTAATCAAGCTGGGGTTTGATAAATAGTTTTCGGCCAGGGCATGTGGCAGAATGATCATTGGGCCAGCTTGTGGCATTGGGGATGTTGATTTGGTTCTTCGTAGTCTTGCCTCGTCACCCTAAGGACTTCACCTTGCAAGCCTTTGAATCTGGGTCTAACGTGCAACCACATGTCCGTAATGGGACGGACCTAGTTGACTAAGTTGCTAATAACGTACTGTGGGACCTCGGAAGGTCAACTACACCTTTGTGTAAGTTAGTGCGGGAGCGTCGGCCGAAGTGAGGCCAGTACCCATCTAACTGCTGATTGGCCTAAACTCGCCTTAGCTAAGGGGAAGGGTTAGTGTGCAATAGCAGGGAGGACCACTTGTATTGTTAGAAGTTTCCAAAGACTTTGTTACTGAACTTCGCCTTTGTGGTGTTTGACTGTATCTTGTGGGTAAAGTGCATAACCTCTGCAGAGTGTAGAATCTATTCGAATAGCCTGTCCGCGGTATTGGACATCGCCGAATTACAGGTCAAGGGTTAGATTTTCTCCAAAAATAACTTGGATTTGAAAGGTGGGGTTGGATTAATAATGATGTTGATGGAAACGTGGATTAGGATGGGAAAGATGTTTATTAAACTCCTTGAAAAGTTATCTATGCTATACTTGTTTCTCTTGCTTTGAATCTACTTATACTACTTGTCAAATGTCAACATCGCAATTATACCTTGAGCTATTCCTTTGTACCAAGCCATGCATATAGTATATTAGCCTCATGCATGACTTGCTGAGTACCAAGTACTCACCCTTGCCACAATACA
Source organism: Rhipidocladum racemiflorum (assembly GCA_036346355.1). Taxonomy (NCBI): domain Eukaryota; kingdom Viridiplantae; phylum Streptophyta; class Magnoliopsida; order Poales; family Poaceae; genus Rhipidocladum; species Rhipidocladum racemiflorum. The sequence goes on along the minus strand of CM070577.1, from coordinate 37,846,200 downwards.
ACACTCCGGCTTGAAGAGGAGACTACACCGGCTTTGGAGGAGGAACTCCAAGAGGATCCGCTCACTTAGGAAGCGAGCCCTGGGCCACGGTTCTGTGGTATCTTTGGATGGCGCCACGGAGTTATTTGATTTTCCGCTATTATTTTTCTCTCGAATAAGTTTAAGCCTTCACGAGGCATATATTTGTAACTTGACCATAAGGTCGAGTAACCGATTTGACTATTTAAATAAAGTACTTTATTAGTATCGAGTGGTATGATTGTGATATTTCTTTGATGTTAAGGTATGTGCACTAAGCGTATTCTAGACTAGTGCTTGAATACACAGAGTCCGGATTTGCAAATTCGGGGTCCCGACAGAGGTGGTATCGAGCCATACTTGAGTATGAAGCTCAACCCTAAGCTAGAATGGTCGTAGTGAGTATAAAACCTATTTTATAAATATATAAGTTTGTCAAGATAAGAAAGTACATCTCTTATTATCACTTTCTTTCTTTCTTTTTCTATTGCTGAATTTTTTCTTACATTGTCACGATTTAAAAATTTCGAGTTCTTACGTGAGCACTCTTGTGTGACAGATGGAGGGAGAGTTCAACTACGTTGACACAGGGTTGGTCACGCCAAAGAACTTTGGCATATGCTACAAACTCGGAGATTTTGAGAAGCCGCAATACCAAGTGGAAGTGATCAGGACAAGCGGGATTGATCAAGGCTTGTGACGTGAAGATTGAGGTACGCTAGGAAGAAGGGCCAGTAACCGCCTCGATACACTGTACCGCCTTGCCCGGGAGGTCTACAATGCAGATGGGTATCCAAGAAGTATCACGACGAGCAATGCGCACATTACCCGTGATCTACGCCAGAGAGTTGGAAACACGGTGTTCCGTTATCACCAGCAGCAGCAATAACCTTCTTGACCCAAAGGCGATTCAGGATGAGGATGCCATGGTTACACGCTTGGCACGACTTGTTGTCGCCAGAGGATGTACTTTCGATGATACAAGCAAAGAGCTGCTGAAGGCCCGCCAAGGAGATCAGCAACAGAGAAGAAACGAGATGGCGGGAAGCTCAAGAGTATGTCACACCTTCGCGAAGGATTGACGAGTTGGAGATGGCTTATACGGACGGGAGCAGGAAGCGGTACTCGAGCTACAGGCAGATCCGGAGGAGTCGGATCTCGATGAGGACACTTGCTTCGACTACCACCAGATGACACGATTCTTGGACATGGCAATCGTTTCCAGCGCCTATGCGCGGCATCCGCACTCGGGCCGTGGAGGTTTTCTCGATGAGTGAGCATAGGTTCTATAGTGAGACTCTTTCGTAGAGTCACGTCATAGAATAAAGAGTCACCCTTTAGGCGTTAGACTCCAAAGGTCGACTCGATTTGGATTTTTCATTGTTTTGCGAGTGCGTATGTGTTGAAAGGCCCTTAGGCATTGTAAGCAACCATACCAAGTTATTAATATCAATAATAAAGTTGGACCTTAAAGTACACCATTCGCCCCGCATAAGTTCCATATTACTTGTCTATTCTTGATTCCCCCTCATCTCTAAAACTTAGCGCAAATCGACAGATGGTGAACACCCGCGGAAACTTTGGAAGCAATGGAAGTGGTTCTCGCCCAGCAGAAAACCCCAATGATGGAGCACCAGCACCGCATTGATATGCAGAATTTTTGGAGCATTTCTTGTGCTCAGACTCATTGATGCATGCTATGATGCAACAAATGCAACACGCGTCCTTTGCTCAGGCCACAGCTAATCAAGCCAATCAGGGACAACGCCAGAATACAAGACTATCAGAGTTCATGAGAACTCACCCACCCACTTTCTCTGGGAATGCCAATCCATTAGAGGCCGATGATTGGTTAAGGTCAATCGAGAGGAAGCTACACATAGCTCAATGCATAGGAAATGAGAAGGTACTCTCTTCTCATCATTGGAAGGAAACACCACGAATGGTGGGAGAATTTCGTATGCCACGCAAGAGAACCCTCAAGACATCACTTGAGAAGAGTTCATAGTGCGTTTAAGTCGATTATCATGTGCCTGAAGGAATCATGGACCTTAAGAAGGAGGAGTTCAGAGCATCAAGCAAGGTAATCACCAGTGGCCGACTGAACAAGTTCACAATAATTGCCTTCACGCTCCGAGGATGTAGCGCGAGATAAAGCCGATACTCGCTTTATGAAGGGACTTAACTCAGGGGTTGCAAGTAGGATTGATCACCCACACCTTTCCGAATTCCAAGAGTTGGTGAATAAGGCGCTTATTCTTGAGGACAAGCGCCAAGGAACCGGATGAGAACAGAAGCGCAGGATGCAACAAAGAAGGATCACGCTTAGGAACGCAACAAAGGCGTGAGAGTTGCACCAAATCAATTTTGATTCCAGCCACGAGAATGCTACAAGGACACACGGCTACCAAGACTCCACAATCGAACTACTGCACCCAGCCCGTTAGAAAGCGCTTGCCGAGCGGTCGGCAAGGAACCGTGAAACAACACTACAAGCGCAACGAGCGAGGACATTTTACCAACAGCTTGCCCAAAGAAGAGCAGGAGTGACCGCTCGCTTCAATCTAGGAACCACCCCGCTAGGGACGCCGGACCAGAACCACATCCTGCATCGTGGTGAGAGGCCGAGTCAACCATGTCACCGCAGATGCTTTGCAGAATGCTACTGACGCCGTAAATGTCGTAAGTTACTTGTTAACTTTCAGTGCCACTTAGCTTTGTTTGATTCTGAGCTTTTGCATTCGTTTGTTTTAGCAAAGCTTTGTCTGTTAGAAATGATTTGGGGATTTCAAGACTTAAGTGCATGCTTTTAGTTCAAACCCCTGGTTCCGAACTCCGAACGAAAGTAGGATGTTCCGGGGTGAGAATACTAATAGATGGAATAGAGTTCCTAGCGAACCTTATAATTTTGGAGACCCAGACCTTAGACGTTATTTTTGGAATGGACTGGTTATCCAAGCACAAGGCCGTATTGGATTGTGGACGAAGGACTATCTCGATTGAGAACCCGTGTGGAAAGAAAGTGGAATTTCAAGCTCTCACAAGTTAGAGAAGGACAGTTGATGGTTAATAAAGATCAAGGCCAATCAGCATAGAGGATGTCTCATTGAGTGAATGAGTACCACAGATGTTTTTCCAAGATCTACCCGTATGCCTTGCAGGCAGGGGACATAGAGTTTGTGATAGAGCTTGTACTGCGTGCGAGTAGCAAAGAGACCCTATCGGATGTCCACCGAGGAGTTGGTAGAGATGAAGAAAGCGTTAGAAGATTTAATGGAGAAAGGATTTATCGAGGCCAAGGCCACCGTGGGGAGCACCGCCGACGTCAAGAAGAAGGGACGGGAGTTTTAGGATGTGCATCGACTACCACCGTGCACTCAATGAAGTCACCGTGAAGAATAAGTATCCGCTACCCGGGATTGATGATTTGTTTGATCGAGAGGAGCCGAGTTTTCTCCAAGATTGATCTCGAGATCGATACCATCGATTGAAGATCCGATCGTAAGATATCCCAAGATCGTATTTTAGTCAAGATATGGACATTACGAAGTTCTGATTATGTCCTTTGGATTTAATGCGCCAAAGATATTTTCATGAATATGATGAATAAGGTGTTCATGGAATATTTGGACAAGTTTGTCGTCGTGTTCATAGATGATATCCTAATCTACTCAAGGCAGAGGATGAACATGCCGAACACTTGAGGCGAGTTTTGGAAAATCGAGGAACAGCAACTCTTCGCCCAAGTTCAAAGCAAGTGTGATTTTTGGAAGGACAAGGTGGAGTTTCTTGGACATGTAATGACCGCAGAAGAGTCGCCAGTAGATCCAAGCAAGGTAGAAGTCGTGTTACATTGGGAGCGACGAAGACGTGACCCATCCGAGTTTCCTTGGAATGGCAGGATACTACCGCCATTTCATTGAAGGCTTTTCGACAATTCACGAAACCTCTTACGCAATTGTCTTTGAAGAAGGAGAAGAAGTTTGCATGGACGGCAGTGAGTGAGAAAGCGATTCTGTGAGCTAAAGCGATTGACATCAGCACCGTATTAGTTCTACCGATGTTGCTCAAAGCTTTGATATTTATTGTGATGCATGCGCCAAGGACTTGGATGTGGCCGACGAGAATGGAAAGGTCGCCGCTTATGCGTCAAGGCGCTTGAGGCCGTGAGGAAAATTATCCGACACATGACCTAGAGTTAGCTGCCATGGTATGCCTTGAAGATATGGCGTCACTATCTCGATCGGGAGCAGGATGTGAAGTTTACACGGATCATAAGAGCCTTAAGTACATATTCACCTGATGGATCTGAATATGAGGCAAAGGAGATGGTTAGAGTTGATCAAGGACTACAATGTTGGAATCCATTACCATCCGGAAGGCCAACGTAGTTCTTCCGATGCCTTGAGTCGGAAAAGCCATACCGTGAGTAGGTTACTAGCCACAAGTCGGGATGAGTTATGTGAGGATTTCCAGAGAATGAAGATTGAGGTGGTACCTAGCGAGTTCTTGGCCACATTAGAAGTAAAGCCTACCTAGAGGATCGGATCCTAAAGGGACGGAAGGATGATGACAAGATCCGAGGATTAAGTCCATCAAGGAGGAAGGCAAGGCAGAGGACTTCAAGTTGGATGAGCAAGGCACGTTATGGATGAAGGATCGGATTTGTGTGCCCAACAAGAAGGAATTAAAAGCGATTTTGAGGAAGCCCATGACTCCAAGTATTCAATTCATCCTCGAAGCGCCAAAATGTATCGGATTTGAAGGAAAGATTCTGGTGGCCAATCTTGAAGTTTTAAGTTGCCGAGCATGTTGCTTTGTGCGATGTATGCCGAGAGTCAAGGCAATGCATCGAGAGACCAGCGAGGATTACTACATGCTTGAAAATACTCGAGTGGAAGTGGGAGGAAATCGGAATGGATTTCATTACCGGGTTTGCCTAAGACTCAAGGAGGTTATGACTCATATGGGTTATAGTGGATCGCTTGACTCAAAGTAGCCCATTTTATCCTCGTAAAGACCACTTACTCAGGGGATAAATTGGCAGTTATACATGATCGAGGATCGTACATGCTTGCCGGAGTGCTTAAGGAGGATTGTATCGGACGAGAGGTACCCAATTTACCTCAAGGTTTTGGAATAAGTTGCATGAAGCCATGGGAACCCGTTTAAACTTCAAGATGTACCTTATCATCCACAGACGGATGGAGCGGATCGAAAAGAGTCAACCGGATTCGGAGGATATGTTAAGAGCTTGTGCATTGGCTTATGCTACCTCTTGGGATAAGAGTTTGCCGATTATCTCGAGTTTAGTTACAACAATAGTTACCAAGCTAGTTTACGATGTCACCTTTTGAGGCACTTTGTATGGTCGACCTCTCTGACGCCATTGAATTGGAGTGAGACCAGTGGCCGAGCGTGTCTTCGGGCAGATATTCTTCAAAAGGTTGAAGAGCAGGTGCCATGATTAGGGAAAGGTTGAAGATCGCCCAATCACGGCGGAAGAGTTATGCCGACAACCGTCGCCGAGACTTGAGTTTTGAACGAAGACTTTGTATACCTCGAGTTCGCCTCTGGGAGTTAGAGGTTCCATGCCAAAGGGAAACTCGCACCCCGTTATGTTGGACCATTTAAGATTTTTGAGTCGCAGAGGCTTAGTTGCCTATCACCGGAGTTGCCACATAGTTGAGTACATGACGTATTCCATGTGTCCCAGTTGAAGAAGTGTCTCCGAGTACTGAGAGACATGCATACCGTCAATTGAGTTGCAAGAAGATTTGACTTACAAGGAGCATCCCGCAAAGATTTTGGACACTATGGATCGAGAGACCGTAAATAAGTCCAACCCCGTTCAGAGAGTACATTGGAGCAACCACACGGAGTGAAAAGCAACTTAGGAGCGAAGAGGATTTGAGGAAAGAGTTTCCAAACCTATTCCTTTAGTAAGCCCTGAATCTCGGGGGCGAGATTCTATTAAGGGAGGTTTGTAACACCCCAAAATTTTGCTTTTCTTAAATTCATGGGTGATTTGGCACTTTGGTGAATTTTTGGAATTTTCTGGGATTTATTTGGAATTTATTTGAATTTATTCCATTTTGAAATAATTAAAGAATTAAACTTTGCAAATAAAATGTTGTTGGAAATATTTTATTTGAGTCCAAAATGATCCAAAGTATTTTCGAATTTTTGGAATTTTTACGAGTCTTTTGCTATTTTTAATGAATTAAATGAATTCTTTGGGAATTATTTTAATTATTAAATCATTTGGAAAATGCGAGTGGGTTTGCACTGTTCATCCGACCGAGCCCGAGTCAGACTCGAGTTCGAGTCCGACCCGAGCCAGCCGACTCGACCAAACCACGTTCGAACCCAAACCCACAGGGACCGTTGGATCGAGATCCAACGGTCATGATCGACCTGACCCCGACCCGAGCCGTGTCTGGATAGGGATGGCAATCGGGCGGGTTCGGGCGGGTATACCTCCCGCAGACCCGAACCCGAAACCCGAAATTCATACCCGAACCCGAACCCGAAATCTCTCACGGGTACATACCCACGCCCATACCCGAACCCGATGGGTACCCGAACCCGACTGCACCGAACCCGAAATTAAATTCACCTAATCACCTTGCAATTAAATTTTCAACCATCAATTGTCAATCAATTCATTTGTAATTTCTATGTTTAAAGGAAAAATATATGGTGTATATAATCATGAAAGTTACCGCATCTTACATCTCAAACGATGCTTGAAAATTTTGAATTAACTTTCCATTATTTTTAATTTATATTAATTAATTCGGGTACCCATGGGTACCCACATGTGCAGAACCACACCTGAACCCGAACCCGAACCCAAACCCGAACCCGAAATTTGAAACCCGTGGGTCTGAAATCAAACCCATATCCGAACCCATCGGGTCGGTACCACGATACCCGAACCCACGGGTAATTTTGCCATCCCTATGTCGGGCCGGACCGGTCGCGCCGTCGATCGTGGCGTTGATCGCGCACGTGGACGGTCCACCGTCCTCGGCCCCGTCCGACTCCGCGCCGGAGTCCTCCGCCGCGCCACCGCCGTACCCGAGTAGGTTTCCGTCCCGGGCGCGGACGCCGAGGCTATTTAAAGCCCGGGTCACGCCCCGAGGTTGGCCGTTCCCGTGCGCACCCATTGCCCTAGCCGCCGCTCGTAGCTCACCGACGCTGCCGCAATAGCTCGCCGTAGTTGGGCTTGCTCGCGTTCGGTTTTGTGCACGTTCCGCCGCCCGTTGAGCGCCTCGCCGCCACCGAAACGCAGATCTAGAACCCCAGGGCGAGACGCACCAACCGGAACCACCCACGTCGCCGGAGGAGCCCCCAACGCCGCATCAAGTGTCGTCGTCCTCGATTCCCGCCGCTGCGCCGCCACGCCATCGCCGCCTCGCGAGTTGTCGGCCGTCCGATCAAGATCGTGCGGCTGAGGATCTCGCCACGCCACCCCACCGGTGAGATCTCGCTTTGAACTCCAGATCAATCGGCCGCTGGATCTAGATCCAACGGTCCGAAATCAATGCGTTAACCCAAACGTCAACACTAGATCCAATCCGCGTCGTTGAATTTCAAATCAACGGCCGAGATCGAGCCACGCGTCGGGAAGTTGGACCGACGCGGTCAGCGCTGCGGACGCCGACACGCCGCCCGCATGTCGGCCGCCCAGCCAAAGCGCACCATGACGTCACGCCGACGTCATGGCGGGCTCATGTCACGGGCCGTCTACCGAGCGCCGACGCCAAGAATGATGTCACAAATGGTCCCACTCGCATTGTGGCCGAGCCTCGCCGACGCCGAAGACGCTACCCGAGGGGGACCCACATGTCAGTGACACGTGGAGCCGTGGACCGAGTCCACGGTAGACCCGAGCCGAGCGTGGACCGAGTCTATGGACCGGCTGACGTCAGCCGCCCAATCCAGTGCTGCCACGTGTCCAGGCTGACGCAATAATTAATTTTCGAAAAAGAAAATGATTTATTAATTCGAAATAATGATTTCAGATTTTGTTTCAAACTTCAAACGCTTATAACTTTTGCGTTTTAACTCCGATTTGAGTGATTCAAATTTCTAAATTTGTATAAAATTGAGATCTACCTAATGATGAATTTTATTTAATTTTTGGACTAAAGTTTTTCTCTGTAAAATTATTTAATTGATTATTTAAACTTTAAATAATCATAACTTTTGCATTTTAACTCCAAATTTGACGATTCCAGTTTCTAAAAATTCATAAAATTATGTTCTCTCTGTTTATGGATTTTATTTGGATGTTTGGACACTTTTTGCCTATTGTTTATTTGTGTATTTGCCATTTGCACGCTTTACAAGTAGACGTTGAAGTGCCGGAAGGATTCGAAGGAGAAGTATTGACTCAGGATCCAACTCAAGACCAAGAACAAGTACTTTTTGAAGGCAAGTTGTGCTTTGACCATGTTGATCCTATTTCGAAATCTATTTTGATTTAACCTATTGCATGCTAGTTCAATTAGAAAAATACTTCTATTTAAATATGGGGAATTAGATAAATACCAATTTGCTGTATGACACCTTGATTACTTAAATATGTGCCATGACCCCTTGTCACCCTAGTTGTGGTTTACTAGTTGGACATTATTAACTTGCCGACATGGGTTTTAGACCGTTGTAGTAAACTGCTTAGACCTGCTACGTGCTCATGACATGATTTTGGACAAACAAATGTTAATATTGACTTAATGATATATTGAACCTGTTTTGGAAAGGTATCATGTGATGTTGATGGCACGTGGTGCATGGTAATCAACTGGGGTTTGATAAATAGTTTTCGACCGGGGCATGTGGCAAGAATGATCAGTGGGCGGTTGTGGCATTGGGGATGTTGATTTGGTTCTTCTGTAGTCTTGCCCTGGTCACCCTAAGGACTTCACCTTGCAAGCCTTTGAACTGGGTCTAACGTGCAACCACATGTCCAGAATGGGACGGACCTAGTTGACTAAGTTGCTAATAACGCACTGTGGGACCTCGGAGGTCAACTACACCCTTTGTGTAAGTTGTGCGGGGAGCGTCTGGCCGAGGCAGTACCCATCTAACGGTTGATTGGCCTAAACTTCGCCTTAGCTAAGGGAAGGGTTAGTGTGCAATAACCGGGGAGGACCACTTGTATTGTTAGAAGTTTCCGAAAGACTTTGTTACGGGAACTCGCCTTTGTGGTGTTTGACTGTATCTTGTGGGTAAAGTGCATAACCTCTGCAGAGTGTAGAATCTATTCGAATAGCCGTGTCCGCGGTATTGGACATCGCTCGGGAATTACAGTCAAGGGTTAGATTTTCTCAAAAATAACTTGGATTTGAAAGGTGGGGTTGGATTAATAATGATGTTGATGGAAATGTGGATTAGGATGGGAAAGATGTTTATTAAACTCCTTGAAAAGTTATCTATGCTATACTTGTTTCTACTGCTTTCGAATCTACTTATACTACTTGTCAAATGCTGCTTACTGCAATTATACCTTGAGCTATTCCTTTGTACCAAGCCATGCATATAGTATATTAGCCTGCATTCTGTGCATGACTTGCTGAGTACCAAGTACTCACCCTTGCCACAATACAACACCAGTTGAAGAGGAGACTACACCAGCTTTGGAGGAGGAACTCCAAGAGGATCCGTCTACTTAGGGAAGCGAGCCCAGTCAGTTGCCTGTGGTATACTGGATGGCGCCACGGAGTTATTTGATTTTCCGCTGCTATTATTTTTCTCTGAATAAGTTTCGCCTTGCGAGGCATATATTTGTAACTTGACCATAAGGTCGAGTAACCAGTTTGACTATTTAAATAAAGTACTTTATTAGTATCGAGTGGTATGATTGTGATATTTACCGATGTTAAGACTGTGTGCACTAGCGTGTTCCTGGACTAGTGCTGAATACACAGAGGGTCCGGATTTGCAAATTCGGGGTCCCGACACCTTGTCACCCTAGTTGTGGATTATTTAGTTGGACATTATTAAATTGCCAACATGGGTAATTAGACCATTGTAGTATATTGCTTAGACCTGCCATGTAGTCACAACATGACTTTGGATAATTACATGTTAACATTAACATAATGACATATGGAACATGTTTTTGAGAAGTGTCATGTGTTATTGATGTTGTTATCGATGGCACGTGGTGCATGGTAATCAACTGGGGTTTGATAAATAGATTTAGACCGGGGCATGTGGCAAGAATGTTATGGTGGGCCATGATTGGCACCGGGGAAGTTGATTTGGTTCTTCGGGTAGTCTTGCCCTGGTCAACCTAAGGACTTAACCTTGCAAGCCTTTGAACTGAGTCAAATGTGCAACCACATGTCTGTAATAGGACGGACCTAGTTGATTAAGTTGCTAATAACGTACCATGGGACCTTGGGGTGTCAACTATACCTTTTGTGTAGTTGTACGGGGGAGCGTACCAAGGCTGCGGCCAGGTACCGATCTAACGGTTGATTGGCCTAGACTTCGCCTCTGCTAAGGGAAGGGTTAGTGTGCAATAACCGGGGAGGCCCACTTGTGCTGTTAAAACTTTTCGAAAGACTTTGTTACGGACACTCGCCTTTGTGGTGTTTGGCTGTATCTTGTGGGTAAAGTGCATAACCTCTGCAGAGTGTAAAATCTATTCGAATAGCCGTGTCCGTGGCATTGGACATTGCTCGGGAATTACAGTCAAGGGTTAGACTTTCACAAAATGACTCGACTCTGGAAAGATGGATGGTTTGGAATGATGAATTGGGCCTAGGATTGTAAAATGTTGTATTTGTGAGATCATTGTGAAAAGCACTCTATTCATTATTGTTTTACCGCTTGCAATCTACTATTGTATTTACTCATGCTACTTTACTGCAAATGAACCTGTTAGCCTATCCTTTGTAATAAGCCATGCATGTAGAATATTAGCTTGCATTCTGTGCATGACTTGTTGAGTACCAAGTACTCACCCTTGCCATAATATAACATCAGTTGAAGAAGAGTCGACGCCAGCCTTGGAGGAGGAGTACTTGGAGGAGCCGTCTATCTAGGGAGCGGGCCCAGTCAGTTGCCTGTGGTATACTGGATGGCGCCACGAAATCTATTTTATTCCGCTGCAGTTATTTCTCTTTAAATAAGTTTTCGCCCTGTGTGGCGTACTCTTGTAACTTGACCATAAGGTCGAGCAACCAGTTTGGTTATCTTAATTAAAGTACTCTATTACTATCGATGTGTATGATTGTGATATTTACCGATGTTGAGACTGTGTGCGCTAGCGTGATCCTGGACTAGTGCTGAATACACAAAGGGTCCGTATTTGCAAATTCGGGTCCCGACAAGCTCCCAGACTTGATTTCGCTTGAAGTTGTTTAGCTCTTCTTGCATAGCCATCACCCAGTCCGGATCTTCAAGTGCTTCATCTACCTTAAGAGGTTCAAGAGAGGACACAAACGAGTAAAATTCACAAAAATTTGCAACTCGAGATCTAATAGATACTCCCTTATTAATGTCTCCAAGTATGTTGTCAACCGGATGATCCCTTTGAATGCTTTGATGAACTCTTGGGTGAGGCATAGTTGAATTTGAAGCTTGAATAGGTTCCTCATCATCTTGAGAAGCATTTGAACCATCTTGTGCTTGCTTGGACGAAGAGGGAACGTCACCTGAGCCATCCAAATCCAGAGTATCCGATATTGGACCTGGAGACTCCAGACCAGTCTGGATACTCCGGGTTCCAGTCCGGATACTCCGGGTTGGAGTGCTCGGGTTTGCTTCTGGAATTTGAGGTCTCACCTCACCTATTGCCAACTTCTTTATAGCTTCGCATGGTGGTTCTTCCCTGTCAATTTCGGCACGATCAACTTGTTCTACTTGAGAACCGTTAGTCTCAGCAAAAGTTACATCACGCGAGATTTCAACCACACCGGTGTTGTTGTTGAAAACCCGGTATGCATAAGCATTAGATCCATAACCAAGTAAGAAACCTTCATCTACTTTGGGAGCAAATTTAGAAGACTTAGCTCTTTTGTTGAGGATGTAACATTTGCTTCCAAAAACTCAAAAATATGACACATTAGGTTTCTTGCCGGTGAGCAACTCGTATGCCGTCTTCTTCAAGATCTTGTGGAGGTAAAGACGGTTGGTGTTGTGGCAAGCGGTGTTGATGGCTTCCGCCCAAAAGCTATCGGATACTTTGTACTCATCAAGCATTGTCCGTGCCATCTCGATGAGAGTTCGATTCTTCCTTTCGGCCACCCCATTTTGTTGAGGGGAGTAGGGGGCCGAAAATTCATGCTTGATTCCTTCTTCATCGAGATACTCCTCAACACCAATATTTTTGAACTCGGTGCCGTTGTCGCTTCGAATTCTCTTGATCTTCACTTCAAACTCATTTTGGGCTCTTCTCATGAACTTTTTTAGTGTCACTTGGACTTCTCCTTTATCATGCAAGAAAAACACCCAAGTGAAACGAGAAAAATCATCGACAATAACTAAACCATACTTACTTCCCCTGATGCTTATGTAGGCGACCGGACCGAAGAGATCGATATGAAGCATTTCTAACGGTCTTGAGGTCATCATCACGTTCTTGGCGGGATGAGGGGCACCAACTTGCTTTCCCGCTTGACACACACTACAAACTCTATCTTTCTCAAAGACAACATTAGTTAGTCCAAGAATGTGGTTACCTTTAGCGAGTTTGTGAAGATTCCTCATACCAACATAGGCTAGTCGGCGATGCCATAGCCAACCCATGCTAGATTTAGCCATTAAACACGTTTCCAGGTTAAGCCTATCCGTATTAAAGTCTACGAGATATAGCTTACCCTTCAAACGCCCTTTAAAGGCTATTGAATCATCAACCCTCTTAATGACATCCACACCCTTTTAATTAAACAAGCAATTGTAGCCCGCTTCACACAATTGTGCAACGGACAACAGATTGTAGCTTAATAATTCAACAAGCAAAACATTGTTCAAATGGAAATCATTTGAGATAGAATTTTTACCCAATCCAATTACTTCTCCTTTTCCATTATCTCCAAAAACAATGCTTTCGCTATTTGATCCATTCACGTCCAATTGTGCGAACATTGCCTTTTCTCCGATCATGTGATGCGTGCATCCGCTATCCAAAATCCAACTTGTTCCACCGGAGATATAAGCCTACAAAAAGACATTTAGAATTTTCTCTTTTGTACCCAAACTTGTTGAGGTCCATGCACATTAGTGACAAGAGATTTAGGGACCCAAATGGAGCGAACAAAAGAAGCATATCTAGGCTTACGCCCAATATGATAAGCAACTACACGACCAAGATTAGTTCTCTTAAGTACATAAGAAGCAAAGAACTCAGAATGAGCCTTGTACTTAGACGTTCCTTTGCCTTTTACAAAGTGGATAGGCTTGCTTAAAGGATCAACCACGATGTTGCTCTCTTTGCCCTTTGGTGGAACATACCCAAGCCCTTGCTTCTTGGGATTACCTTGGCGCTTACCGAGAAACTCCTCTAAACCTTTGCTAGCCTTGTAGGACTTTTGAAGTCCATCTTCAAGCATCCCCTTGAGCTTCTCATTTTCATGGGCCAAGACTTTCAAAGTCTCACGGTTAGTAGCACAAGTAGCAACATCAATATTATAGCATCTAGCGCATCCATTGCTAGTTGAAGGTATTGAAGTATTGGAGCTGTCAGTCGAGGTAGGAGGATTATTCGAGAGATCAACAAGCTTCACTTCAAGAGCCTTGCAAGCATCTGTAGCTTGAGCAAGTTGCTCTACGAGTGAAGCATTGGTGATCTCAAGACTAATTACTTCCTTTTTGGTCAAATTTGAGATTTTGACCAATTCCTCATTTTTCTTTCTTTTAAAAGCTAGGCTCTTTTCTAGCTCAAGATTTCTTTCCTTTTCAAGGATGAGTAGATCCTCTTGAGCTTCGAGAGTAGCCTCCTTTTGTTCAACCACTTCCTCCAATTTTTCAATATCTTTAAGTAGCAAGTCTAATTTTTTAATATCGAAATCATTCATGGACTTGAATACTACTTCATCATCATCACTAGTATCATCACAATCATCTAAACCATAGTCAACAATGGAAGGAGTGGAAATTTTGGATGTACCTTATGCCCCTTTGCCATAAGGCACATTTGGGCATCTTCATCTTCGTCGCTTAAGTTGTCGAAGAGGCTCTTCGACTTTGTCGGTGGAGTAGCGATGGCGACGGAGGCAAGTCCTTCTTCATTGTCGTAGTTGGATTCGGACTCGGACTCGGAGTCGTAGTTCCACTCCTTTCCGATGTAAGCATGGCCCTTGACCTTGTACTTCTTGTTCTTATCCTTCTCCTTCTTCCGGAACTTGTCCTTCTTGTGGGGCTTGTCTTCCTTCTTTTCCTTGTGTGGACACTCGGCAATGAAGTGGCCGGGTTCTCCACACTCATAGCATTTCCGGGTTGAATGTCTTCCTCTTGATTTGTTTCCATACCCTTTGGAATGACTCCCCGGCTTGTAACCCTTCTTCCTTAAGAATTTATTGAATCTTCTTACTAGCAAAGCCATGTCTTGGTTTGTCAAAGGACCACTTGACTCTTCATCACTTGAGCTTTCTTCGGCTTCTTGTGCTATCTTGATGGCTTTCAAAGCAATGCCTTTCTTCTTACCGGACTTGAGTTCTTCTACCACTTCCGCTTCCTTGACCATCATCTCATCCATCATTAACCTTCCAATCACATCATGTGGAGTAAGTGTGTCGAAGTTTGGTCGGTCACGAATGAGTTGAACCAGGTTACGGTTGGTGGGGGTGATCACTCGAAGAATGATCTTGACTATGGCCTTGTCGGTGAGATCGGTGCTTCCAAGTCCCTTAGCTTGATTCACCAACACCATCAAGCTGTCAAACATCTTCGTGTATGATTCTCCTTCTTCCAATGTGAATCAGCTTAGTTCACCAATGATGAGCTCAATCTTGGATTCACGGACACTTGACACGCCTTCATGTGTTACCATGAGTCTTTCCCAAATAGACTTGGCATCCTCAAGTCCATCAACACGATTGAATTCACTGTCACTTAGAGCATTGAATAAGGCATTGATAGCCAGATCATTGAAGTGTTGAGCTTTCTTTTCTTCGGGAGTGAGCTTGCTAGGATCCACGGCTTTGAAACCTGTCTCAACAATCTCCCAAATACAAGGGTGAAGTGATCTCAAATGCATTTTCATCTTATGTTTCCATGCGGCATAGCGAGTGCCATCTAAATGAGGCGCTCGGCCGGAGGACACGAAAACATAAGATGAGGAGTTTGAGACTCCAACGGAGGAATAATCATAAGGAATTTCCACCCCTTTGTCGGAACCCGTGGCCTTCTCTTGGTCACGGGTTTCGGTGACCTTCTCTATTTCCGACATCTCAAATTCTCCAAGCGGTTAAGCTAAAACTACGGAGATTTGGCTCTGATACCAATTGAATGGACCGGAGATGTCGCCTAGAGGGGGGGTGAATAGGCAAATTAAAAATTTACAGCGGAATTAAATCCACCCGAGCAGGGTAACCCGGACACTCTGGATTGTCCGGATAGTCCGGAGTATATATCCGGATACTCTAGATATATCAGCTCGAGCAGAAAAAACAAATCTCCTTAAAAAGGAGACAAGCTACTAGGAAGCAAAGATTCTAAACACAATCAAATAACTTATGCAAGCTTGGTTCTGGAGCCAAACAAAATAGAAGAATAGATCGGGGCTCCACGAGATCAAAGCAACCCAAACTTAGCTAAGGAAAGAGTGAAGACACGAAGACCAAGATTTTTTACCGAAGTTCAGATTCTTGAAGGGAATTCTACATCTCCGTTGAGGTGGCTCGGTCACACTTGAGCCAGGGTCTCTCTCAACCCACTTTCCTCCCGGTGTTGCACAAATGCACTCGCCGGCTTCACTTCTTGTCTCTTCCCTTTCGGAGGCAAGACTAGCCTTCACAAACGACCGGGGCACACCACAAGCCTTGGTTGCTCCCGGTGACTCCTAGCCGTCTAGGAGACCTTCAACCTCCAAGAGTAACAACACCACGAGAGATCGCTTGGAGGATGAACTAGTGCTCAAAAGATGGAGTGAATGCACCTAGCACTTGAATCTACTTCCTCCCCTCTCCAAGATTTGAATCAACACTCAAATTAATGGAGGAGGAAGCTTGAGTTCTTTTGAATGTTTTGAATGTGTGAGAGGGCTAGAATGCTGCAATGAATGAGCTCAATTAAGATCCTAGCCGTTGGGAGAGGGTGAAGGCTTTAATTAGTCTTTTGGAAAACTAGCCGTTGCCCTCATTTTCGAAAAAGTCCGGACTCTCCGGTTAATTAACCCGGACACTCTGGATTTGTTAAAACACGATTTTTGACCGAGTGGGTCAACCCGGACACTCCGGATCATTTATCCGGAGACTCCGGACTAAGTCCGGACACTTCGGGTTGAGCAGCTCGGTTAGAAAAACAGTTTTCGGGAAAATGCAAGTGTTTGGGTGCTAGTTTAAATGCAATATATGACTTTGAGCACATGAACATCCTAACAGCGATTTCCCGTCGTATCCCCTTGATAGTACGGCTATCCTTAAGACTCAAATAAATAGGAAAATTACACTTCTAATCTTGATGCCATCTTTTCAAATTTGAATATTTGTAGGGGCGTCCAATCTCAATCTGAACCCAATAAGTTCTCGATATCTGTATCAATTCTAGTCAAAACATTAGATCTCTTTAATTGTGTCATCATTAATCACCAAAATTATTTTTGGGGCCTAGATACACTTTCAAGAATGAGCAACATGTATGCATGCTTGGCTTTTAATTTTTGTGAGGATTCGGTGTTAGGTGTTGAATCGATTCATGGTTCTTCTTTAATCATTGTAGATGCCCAGCAGATGCAATTTTTACCTATGGCGTGATCAAAACATGGAGTTTCTTGCAAATTCCAGCTATTCTACTCTCTGTGATTATGGTCATCCGGTGGAAGAAGCAGAAAAACTGAAAGAAGGTAGTGCACCGGTGATAGAAGTTGTCCCCGAGTTAGTGAAGTTGTTGCTGCTGACTAATGTTGTGATCATTGTTTTGGTGTTGATATGTGTTGTAATTTTTCTTGGCAAATAATTTAGATTAGTTGTAATCCAGTTTGGATATGTAATGAAGTGAGAATTGGTTGTCTGTAATGAAGTGAGAATTGGATCTTTAATCCAGTTTGGATCTGTAATCAACCTTCTCCGCTTTCTCTTGGAGCATGTATACTGCACATGGCTGTTTTCCTACTCTTTACATTGTATTACAACCAA
This sequence comes from Rhipidocladum racemiflorum, assembly GCA_036346355.1. Classification (NCBI taxonomy): domain Eukaryota; kingdom Viridiplantae; phylum Streptophyta; class Magnoliopsida; order Poales; family Poaceae; genus Rhipidocladum; species Rhipidocladum racemiflorum. The sequence goes on along the minus strand of CM070577.1, from coordinate 37,828,867 downwards.
AAGATCACCAATTTTTCCATCAACCAGCAAAAACATCAACTAAAAGTAATTTGGTTTAGCAAAATAACATCTGTCTTGCAAGTTGTCGTCTGTTTAGCATAACCAAAATAACATCTGTTTAACATAACCAAAATAACATCTGTTTAGCATAACCAAGAACATAAGCAAAATAATATCTGTTTAGCAACCAGCACCAACTAATGTTTAGCAACCAACACCAACTAATATTACATAGCGTGAACCACACAGTCAGACTGTTAGAGCCAACGCTTTGACATTAGTAAACTGTTTACATTTACCTTCTTTGGAGTCATTTTTTCTGTTTTTTCCTTGGACATTTCCTTGGTGGAGAAGATTGTGTGTTTGTCTGTCCTTCAGCTTCCGCTCCCCTGCTTGTCTGTCCTTCAGCTTCCACTCCTTCGCTTGTCTGACTTGCCCCATCCAGTCCTAGAAGCATACTTAGGCGCCTGGTTTCAAGTAAGCAAAAAATATATTAGTTGCTCATTACAAGGATTTGAGGAAAAGGATATGTCATGCAATTTTAATCAATACCTTGTAGTTACAACTGCTAGCATGGTATTTGTTGGTTCTGCACTTACTTCTCTGTTAGCTCTAGTGGTATTTTTCCTAGCCTTCCTCTTTCTTTTCTTGGTCCCATTCAATGGGCATTTAGAGCTAGCTTGTCTATGCCCAACCTCTTCACACCTTTTGCACTTGAGAGGACCTCTAACCATGATCTTTCTCTTTGTACTGTCTTTGTTACTAGAACTGCCGCCACCCTCAAGGCATCCTTTTATTCTCAACTTTCTCTGCCTACCCACAGTTCTCCTACCCAAAGGTGCCCCCACGTGTTATATCTCCACTTCTGGCCAATGGGACTTGTCAGGCATAGGCTCAATTCTATCAGCATATGCATGCTAAAACCTCTGAATATAGTAGTATTCATGTGCATAATCCCCAATGTGGGCCATCCTTTGAGATGTTATCACTGCTAGTGCATGTTCACAAGGTTTACTAGTGTGCTGCCATTCAAGACATGTGCATTCCTGTGTGGATATCTTCACTACCTGCCTGGCATTATTAGTGCTAGTGTCAAGGACCTCTGCAGCAACTCTATCAGCCTTCACAACTTTCAAATGTCCCAACCCTCTAGTTGTAGCCTTCAATTGCATTATCATAGCTGGAAGTATTCTTCCTTGGAGCCTTTCTCCAATTCTTCTCCTCTTGTCCCATAAAATCATGATCATTTGCCTAAGCCTATCAGCAAGGTCCACTATAGGGAGATCCTTTATATGTCTTTTACCCAATTGTTGAAACACTCTGCCAAATTGTTGTTGATATAGTCACATTTCACACCAGTTTCGAAAGCACACCTCATCCATTTGAGGGAATGATACTTACTCAAGTAATTCATCACCTCAGGGCATCCTCCAGCAATGCTGTCCATGTGTTTTTCAAACACCTCAGGTCTGTAAGCCCTTGCCACAGGATACATCTCTCCAAATGTGCTTCCATGAAACCTCTTCATAAAATTTTGCATCAGATGTCTGAAACATTCCCTCTTTTCTGCATCTGGAAACACCCTTTATGATGCATTCTCCAGACCCTTGCAAGCATCTGAACATATTGCAAGAAGTGGTAAGTCACCAATGGCCTTGTGAAGTTGACTCATGAACTAGGTCCAATTGTCTTCAGTTTCTACCTCTATGAACCCAAAAGCCAAAGGAAACATCCAGCTGTGACCATCAAGGGTTGTGGCAGCTGCTAAATGTCCATTCCATCTTCCATTCAAAGCAGTGGAGTCTACACTAATATATGGCCTACAACCTTTTATAAAACCAGAAATGCAAGGGCTCAGAGCACAGAAGAACCTATGAAAAAAGACTCTACCACGAACAACCTTTGTGTCAAGCTCAACAACACTACTTGGTGATCGCTTCAATACCTCAGCCCTCCATCTGTATAACCAGTGGAAACTCCACTACTACAAAACTGCAAATAGGAGACGCCCTATTAGTGGCGGTTTGTTTGGAACCGCCACTAATAGGAGTATCAGTGGCGGTTCTTGAGTGCAAACCGGTGCCAGGATCATTAGTGATGGTTTTTGTTCCGAACCGCCACAGATAGTGGACTATCAGTGGCGGTTTGTGGTTATAACCGCCACAAATACTGCGACAACTATCAGTGGCGGTTTTAACCCTAAACTGCCACTGATAGTCCACTATCTGTGGCGGTTCGGAACAAAAACCGCCACTGATAGGTAGGTATTATCAGTGGCGGTTGGAGGACAAAACCGTCACTGATAATTAGCTTATTTGTGGCGGTTTTAAACAAAAACCGCCACAAATACAGTTATCTGTGGCGGTTTTTGTTTAGAATCGCCACAAATAAAACCCCCTATATATACTAGTCGCTACAAAGACTCTCTGAGGAGCTCATGGTCATCTTCCTCCCTGAGAAGAAAAGCAAAATTTCAGATCTGAGATTTTGTTTGCAAAGAAACTTGAGTTTTTACTTCGTAGGGTTGTTCCAAGGTGATTAATTTGTTCTCCTCTCTTCATTTGTGGTGATGTAGTTGCAATTTAATGGCTAGATCTAGTTTATTTAAGATTTTCCTTTCTTCAATGGCAAAGCTTAGATTCAATTTTTTTTATTTACCTAGCATTTTTTAGATTAATTTATATCTAGATGATGAATTTATTACCTTGCTCCATTAGATTATTTGTTGTCTACCTTTTTAGATGACAAAATATGGCAAGCATATATTAAATTTATTTAATTAAGATTGTTGGATATTAATACACATTAAATTTAATGTATATGGTATATAGGTGATCATGAAGTTGCCTTGCATTTTAAGATGATGAATTATGTACCTCTTTGAGAGGATAAATTTAATTTTGGCTATGCATAGTACTTAAGATTTGTTTCTAATTACCATTAATTTTCTTACCGTTAGTGAGATGATGAATTTACTACCTTACTCTATTAGATTAAGTTGTCTACCTTTTTTGGATGATAAATTATGATTGAGCATATATTAAATTTATTTAATTAAGGTTATTGGATAGTAACAAATAATGGATTAATGATTTATGTAATTAAGATTATTGCATATTATTAATTGTTACATTAATTAATTGTAGATGGACCGGAGATGGATGTACAATGCGAACCGTTGTAGCCGAGAATACATCGACGGTGTATCTGCTTTCTCTGAGCAAATGAGGAGAACAGATTGCAAAAGAAGACGGAGTACATACATTGTCCATGCATTGATTGCAAGAATGAGAAGATGTTTTCGGACAAAGACCAAATCCACTTGCACCTGATTCGGAGGGGCTTTGTACCTAGCTATACCGTTGGACAAGGCACGGTGAAGAGGAGATCATACTTCAATGTGATAATGTCGACGGCAGCGAAGCCGCCAATATGGCGGTGACATCGGGTATGGAACCGATGAGGATAGGTTGTTCGCTGGCGATGACAATAATCTGGCTCAAATGTTGCGCGATGCGTAAGGAAACTACAGATGGTGAGAGAGAGTTTAATCAGTTCAAGGGTTTGATAGAGGACTCGGAGAAACCTTTGTTCCCGGGTTGCAAGGAGGAATACACAAAGTTGCACACTGTTCTTTCACTACTGAAATTGAAGGCAAGCAATGGTTGGTCCGACAAGAGTTTCACGGAGTTGCTCGTCTATTAACGCACATGCTTCCAGAGGGCAACCTGTTGCCTAAGACCACATATTTTGCCAAGAAGGTTGTATGTCCCTTGGGATTGGAGGTAGAAAGAATACACGCGTGTCCAAACGACTGTATACTCTATCGCAAAGACTATGCAGACACGCATGTATGTCCGGTGTGCAAAGCATCGCGATACAAGCGTAAGGGCGAGGAAAACGAAGGCATAGAAGTGAAGAATGGAGCTCCCGCTAAAGTGGTGTGGTATTTACCAGTAATACCTCGTCTAAAGCGTTTATTTGCAAATAAAAAGCATGCCAAGCTGATGCGATGGCACTCAGAAGAGCGAAAGAGGGATGGAAAGCTGAGGCACCCTGCTGATTCTGCCCAGTGGAGAACCATCGATAGGCTCTTTAGGGAGAACTTCGGAAATGAGCCAAGGAATATAAGGTTTGGGTTGAGTACAGATGGAATGAATCCTTTCGGTAACTGACGAGTACCCGTACCATGGGTACCCCCATCAGCCCGGAAACGCGAACGGGCTGACCAACCGCGGCGAAGGCCCAGCACTGCCAAAAGGTACTTGGGCCGCAGAGAGCGGACCCCGACCTGTGCAGGACCGACCCTGGACGGTCGGCGGACTCCGATCCCGGGCGGTCGGCGGGTTCCGACCGCCTAATATTGGAGCGCGCGGTCAGCAAACTCCACCAAGCCTGAGCAGCCAGGCCACGCCGGTGTCAGGCAGCTGCCTTGTGCGCGGCGTCCCCTGGCATCCGTACCGGGGTAGGCGGCTCCTTCCCAAGACTGTCAGAAGAGCCACCGAAGAAGTCAAGCCCCCGTCCCATCGCCTGGCACACCGCAGAGGAATACGCCCACTCCCGAGGCCAAGGCAAAGTCAAGCGCCATTAAAGCCGCCGAGGCTGACAGGAGCACCACGCGATGCGTCATCCAGACAGCACTACGCAAGACCACTCATCACAGAGCCACCAACCCTGCCTCGGGACGGGCAGGGGTCGGTCGGACAAGACAGAAACCAGACTCCGAGACACGCAGGCCCCTTTCCTCGTGGTTTTCCCAAACTCCCGTGTAACCTGCCCCCTCCGTCTATATAAGGAGAGGCAGGGCCCGAGAGGGAGGGGCGATGGAAAAAACGGTCTTCTAGGTAGCCACAACTCCCTAGCAAAAACACCGAGGGATCGGTCGGCCGACCCCCTGCCTCGCTTGTATACCTCTTGTTCATCGCCCAAAGATCAATACACCCACACCGAACGAACTGGAGTAGGGACGTTCAGCCCGAACCAGTATACATCATCTGACTCCTTGAGTCGACCATTCGGGGAGAGGGAGCGCGCGACCCCATCCGACCACAAATTCGTATTGCCGGTGCACAAAACACCGACAGTAACATGAGCAGTATTCATAGCACTTGGCCCGTGACTCTCTGTATCTACAACCTTCCTCCTTGGCTGTGTATGAAGCGAAAATACATTATGATGTCGCTGCTTATCCAAGGGCCGAGACAACCTGGAAACGATATTGATGTATACCTACAACCATTGGTGGAAGATCTTGTGCTACTGTGGAATGAAGGTGTACAGGTATGGGATGAGTACAAGCGGGAGTACTTCACTCTACGCGCAATGTTGTTCTGCACCATCAATGATTTACCAGCCCTAGGTAACCTGTCCGGCCGTACTATAAAAGGAGCTAAAGCTTGCCCCCAATGCCTGGATGAAACTAGTAGCGTGTGGCTTAACAACTCGAGGAAAACAGTCTACATGCGTCACCGTCGGTTCCTTCGAAAGAATCATCCGTACCGTAATATGAAAAAACAATTTGACGGTACAAAGGAGGACGGTTCAGCTCCAAGGCCTCTTACTGGGGAAGAGGTATATGATATGGTTAAGGATATTAATGTTGTACTTGGAAAGGGGGATACATCGAGGTCCCGTACTGAGAAAACCACATGGAAGAAGAGATCCTTATTTTGGGATTTGCCCTATTGGAAGGACTTAGAAGTTCGACATTGCATCGACGTCATGCATGTAGAAAAGAATGTATGTGACAGCGTGCTTGGTCTTTTTACTGAATATTCCTAGCAAAACAAAGGATGGATCAAGGCACGAAGGGACCTGCAAGATATGAAGATCAGAGCCGAGCTACATCCTCAAGACACCGGGAAAGGCCGACTTTACCTTCCCCCAGCTTGCTATACTCTGTCCAAGAAAGAGAAAACAAACCTCTGCAAGTGCTTGCGTAGTGTGAAAGTTCCGTCCGGTTACTCGCCAAACATCAAGAAAGCGGTATCGATGAAAGATTTGAAGTTAACTGGTATGAAGTCTCATGATTGTCATGTGATGATGACACAAATGCTACCTATTGCAATTAGAGGTATTTTGCCTGACAAGGTTCGAGAGGCAATCATGAGGTTGTGTTTCTTCTTTAACGCGATTTCACAGAAGGTCATCGATCCCGTTGGACTTTATGAACTGCAGGCTGATGTGGTCAACACTCTGTGTCAGCTAGAGATGTATTTTCCTCCATCATTTTTCGATATCATGGTTCATCTCATTGTTAACCTTGTGAATGAGATAAATATTTGTGGGCCAAGATTCTGCATCGGATGTACCCGTTCGAAAGGTACATGGGTGTTCGAAGAAATATGTACGTAATCGATCGCGACCAGGAAGGTTCCATTATAGAAGGTTATGCAACCGAGGAGGTTATTGAGTTCTGCGTCGATTACATGGACGAGGTTGAACTGGTAGGAGTGCCTGTATCACGCCATGAGGAGGCTAGGCGGCAAAGGAGTAATCGGAAAGAAATCCACAAATTCTTACGATCATTTTTGTTCGAACAAGCTCACTTCACGCCTTGCAGCGATCGATCGAGGTATCCCGTTTATGGACATGCACAAGGAAAAGCTACAGAGGGAAAATCGTGGACGATCAGAGGTTTGGATAACAAAAGAGCACAATCGTGTGTTCAATCATTGGTTCAAGGAGCACATGTCTGGTGAAGAAACGAGTGTTACGTTGAGGTGGTCGGCAAAAGGGCCATCAGGTACAATTGTGACATGGCAAGGATACGACATAAATGGATATACATTTTACACGAGAGCTCAGGATAGCAAAAGTACTTACGAAAACAGTGGTGTCCGTATAGATGCCTACGACAATACAGGCAGTAAGAAGAGCAACTTCTATGGGTTTATAGAGGAGATTTGGGAGCTTGACTACTGCATTTTCAAGATCCCGGTGTTTCGGTGTCGTTAGGTCCAACTCCCAAAGGGTGTCAAGGTGGACAAATATGGCTTCACTACTTGGACATCGAGCAAGTCGGATATAGAGACGAACCATTCGTACTTGCGAAGCAAGTTGCACAGGTCTTCTATGTAATCGATCCGGCAGATAAGAAGCGTCATGTAGTTCTTCAAGGAAAACAAAGGATCGTCGGAGTTGAGAATGTCGTCGATGAGGAAGAGTACAACTAGTTTGATGAGTTGCCTCCTTTCGTAGATGGCAGCATCAGGCTCGAGGAAGCAACCACTCAGGAAGCCACCTATCATCGTGATGATCATGAAGAAGGCCAAATTGTGAAAGAAAATAATTAGCTAGGAGTAATGGCAAAATGTGTGTATTTATGTGGGGTAATGGAAATGTAATGTCAGAAATATGCATTTATGTGGAGTAATGGCATTTTTTGTTAAAAAATATGCTTTATATTAATTCATGGCTTTATATTAATATATATGATAGGTACGCTAATATATAGTGTTATAAATGCATTTACGTGGAGTAATGGAAAAATATGCTTTATATTAATTTATATTAATCAGGGATTCAAATTTATAAGAATATAAATTTATATATCATAGATATATTAATTATGAATAATTAGTAGTTAATATATATGATAGGTTCACTAATACATTAATTCATATCTTTATAATAGAAGGAAATCTGAAAAATATGCTTTATATTAATTTATATTAATCAGGGATTCAAATTTCATAAGAATATAAATTTATATATCATAGATAAATTAATTATGAATAATTAGTAGTTAATATATATGGTAGGTTCACTAATACATTAATTCATATCTTTATAATAGAAGGAAATCAAAAATATGCTTTATATTAATTTATATTAATCGTGATTCAAATTTCATAAGAATATAAATTTATATATCATAGATAAATTAATTATGAATAATTAGTAGTTAATATATATGATAGGTTCACTAATACATTAATTTATATCTTTATAATAGAAGGAAATCTGAAAAATATGCTTTATATTAATTTATATTAATCAGGGATTCAAATTTCATAAGAATATAAATTTATATATCATAGATAAATTAATTATGAATAATTAGTAGTTAATATATATGGTAGGTTCACTAATACATTAATTCATATCTTTATAATAGAAGGAAATCTGAAAAATAGTATTAGTGGCGGTTGTTAATTAAAACCGCTACAGATAAGGTTTATCAGTGGCGGTTTTTTAATTACAACCGCCACTGATAAGGCTTATCTGTGGCGGCTTTTAATTACAACCGCCACTGATATGTCCCCCAATATAAACCACGCCACAGTGGTCAGTCCTCACCACTAGCTTCTCTTGAACCCTAACCCGCTGCCTCCCTCCCGTGCCCGGCAACCCCGCCGCCTCCCTCCCGCGCCCGGCGACCTCGTCCGCCTGCTCCCGTCCGGCGTCGTCCCGCCCCGTCGGCCACCCCCCGCTTCTTCCTCGCCTCGCCCAAATTGATCGGTATTGCTACCAGTATCCAATGCTTTGGCCCTTTTTTTCGTTTGATCGTTAATTTGTCGTATTTTTAGTTGAAGTTACGCTACCAGTACAATACGGTTTGTTGGTTTTCTTTTAATGGAAACAGTAGTACCAATGTACCATCAACCGATAATTAAATGTTGCATGATTGATTTGTGCTGAATTGTCTCTAGCAGGAGATTAACCCAAAATATGACTACCCATTGTTACTGAGATGGGTTATGATATAATCGCCATCTTTTGTGAATTTGTTTTGTTGTTTGAAAGGTCATTCTGTATTTGTTGTCTACATAGATACCCCGCCAAAGATGTAAATATCTGTGTAATGGGTTCCATTTTTCGTTCTTCTATGAATTATACTCCATTTAGGACTTTGCATCTGAAATATCAAAATCACAGAATCGTTTCTTTTTAGAAGGCAACCCACCATGCAGATGCATTGTTTTACTCCAATGTTTGGCTCCATACTTCGTTTGTTAATAGAACTGATGCTAACCTTACACATACTGCTTTCAGCCTCTGTGTGCTGAAACTAACACTATCATTATGTCTAAAACTTTGATATCCCTTTCAAGATTTGATCCACTAATCTTCCTTTATTTGATTCCATCGTACAATTGGATCATCGAGATTTTTCCCTGTGGGCTCTACATTACGAATCTCAACTACTCTGAATGTGCAATGTGTCCTCCTTTATGTATTGCTGATGAGACCATAACTTATTTAATGAGCATGTGTGATGTCCAGCTCATACTTTTTGTTGAACCCAGTCCAACTCATATTTTTATTACATAATAAACAGCATACGATGCTTACTTCCATTATATTATTACTTCGCCAAGTAGAAAACTGGGAGTACCGCCTTTCCTCATCGATCAACTCATTAGAAAACATATGTGATTTATTGTGGTCGGACCATCTCATAGATGGCCAACTGCTTACTTTATTTCAGAGTTTTGGTGTCAATTTGTAATGTGATTGCCATTTGTGAGGAAATCTCAAAGGGATATGTTGCTTCATAAGCATACCTAGGTTGCTTCCAGTTCTGGCCAATTATGATGTATTTAGACATTATTGCGTCTATTTCTACTCTTCTCCTTGTATCCATTCTCTCTTATCAGACAAGTATGACCCTGCCAGCTATATCTCAGTATTTCTGTGTTAACTACTCAAGAATAAAAATTACTGCATTTTACTATTGGGAGCATACTCATTCTGGTCGGTAGCACCCTTCTTGGATGTCTTATAAAGACGATACACTTAACCATGCAGTGATTTAACAATATGTGAAAGTCTACCACACTACTTAGATTATTGGCTTTACAATCCTATAGTTTGGCATGACAAACAAATATCAAAGAAAGGTATGTAGATGACCGGTCCAGCAGCCTTTGACAAATCATGTCACAAAAATGAGGAATTATTGTACGGTGCATAACAACATATCGAGTTTTCATGCATGGTTATAAAACAAAAGGCCCAATCAACAATGCTGATTATTCCTATGAAATAACTTGCACATGCATCATAAACAATTGACTTCAATAGGTAGCACAGAAAAGTAACCCCCAAGTAAATATTATCACCCGTCGTTACAAAATATGGCCTTTTTCTAATCAGACAGGCGGTGGTAAGTAACTGAGTATAATCTTTACTACCATATAAATATGAGTTGGTGGCAGTCATCCATCCTCCCCTCTTCACCTCTAAGAAAAGCAGCGCGTTGACATATGGGCCATGGACTATGACATGCTTTGACAACTTTTAGTGGGCATTATGTGATAGTATTAGAGAGCTGTACTGATAATTAGCAGTGTAGAATCAAGTTCTCCTTGCACATACTTTGTGCAGATTAAAATTAATAGTGCTTTTCTGTTTAAAAATCATTATGGTATGATTATCCCAGACACCCAAAAGGCTTAAATACAACTCCTATACAATTGAGTGAGGGGTTTTGTACAAATGTATAGCTGATTCTGTTAGTTCAGTTTAGGTTTATAAATTTTGCAACAGGAGTTTTTTCCCCCTCCTAGGAGTGGGATTACAATAACAAATGGTTTTCAAGAAGCTACAAAAAAACAGAAACACAGAAAAGGGCCAACTATTAGTCATACTTATACAAAGAGATATTGTTAGTTTAATATTTACTTATCCCTCACACTGGTTAATAAATCTGCAAAAATTAAGCTTCTTTTTCGTGACCCTGCTTTCATCGTCTAAATTATATCCTTTGATGCCATTCTTAGACTCGCCACCAACAGCTTTGTGCTTGACCTTACTGGTTTCAAAGTAATCCAATAAAAGATCATCCAATCCGATAATCTTCTTGCTGCAAATAGGCCGGCATACCATCTCAGAGGTTCTTATGGAGCCTGAGGCCCAGCCTGGGTTGGAGGATGCTTCCAACCCGTCCCCGAACTCAAGCCCGAGCAGATACCTGTTGGACCATCCAACCACCGAAGGTGCCGAGGCCTCCATCACTGCCGGAGATGCTGATGCTCCCGTTGCAAGACGTCAAGGCCGAGGGAAAACTAAGAAGCCTGAAGGCCGGCATACCATCTCAGAGGTCTCAGATGCTGGAGTCCCGGTTAAACCGGCAAAAACAGCAGCAAAATATAGGTCAACATGCGGGTACATCGCAAGGGATAAAGTGCCAATCACCTATTTGGATTGGCACAAAGTGCCCGACGCTGTAACACCCCAAAATTTTGCTTGTCTTAAATTCATGTGTGATTTGGCACTTTGGTGAATTTTTGGAATTTTCTGGAATTTATTTGGATTTATTTGGAATTTATTTGAATTTATTCCATTTTGAAATAATTAAAGAATTAAACTTTGCAAATAAAATTTTGTTGGAAATATTTTATTTGAGTCCAAAATGATCCAAAGTATTTTCCAGAATTTTTCTGGAATTTTTCTGAGTCTTTTGCTATTTTTAATGAATTAAATGAATTACTGGGAATTATTTTAATTATTAAATCATTGAAAATCAAACCGAAGTCGGCATCGCTCATCCGATCGAGCCCGAGTCGACTCGAGTTCGAGTCCCACCCGAGCCACAAGACTTTATCGAACCGCCCAAACTCCTAATCATAGAACCGTCAGATCAAGATCCAACGGTTAGGATTTCCCCGTACCGCTTCGACCGGATCCGTCCCGGATCCGATCTCGTGCGCGCATCGTGGCCGCTGATCGTGCCACGTGGACGGCTGTCCGTCGTCGTCTCCGCCCGAGTCCGGGACGGACTCCTCCGCAGCGTAGCCGCCGCGTCCCCGCTAGGGTTCCGATTCTAGCACGCATCCCGGGCGTATTTAAGGCGTGGGACATCTCCCGGGGTTGCCCGTTGTCGCGCGCACCTTTCGCCCCTAGTCTCCGAGCTTGAGCCGCTGCCAGCTAGCCGCAATCGCTCGCCGTAACTAGATCTTACCTCCGCCACGGTTTTTGCCGCGCCCCGCCGTCATCCGTCGCCCTCCGTCGCCGTTAAGCCCAGATCCGAGACCACTACAAGAAACAGTGCAAAATTCGTGGGTTTTTTTAAATTCGTGGGCCAAAAAATACCCACGAATTTATATAATTAAATTCGTCGGTTGATAAAAAAACCCACGAATTTAATTAAATTCGTGGGCAGTAAAAATACCCACGAATTTAAATATTTAAATTCGTCGGCTTCCGAACAAACGCACGTATTTAATTAATTTCGTGGGCCAAAAAGAGACCCACGAATTTATATATTATATTCGCTTAAAGCGCATTTAAATATAATAAATTCATGGGCCGTATGCCGACGAATTTAATTTGCCCTAGAGGCCGCCGCACCTGTCTTGCAATCCCTCGATCTATTCTCTCTTCGCTCGATCCATACACTCGTCCTCCCCGATCAAGGCCGCCACGCCTCCTCCTCGGCCGCTGCCATCGCTGCCGTCTCCCGATCGCCGCCTCCCAGCCTCTCGTGGCGCCCGGCCTCCTGCTCCTCCCGGCCTCCTCAAGGCCATGACCGAGCAGACGCTGGCCAGCGTCGCGCCTCTAACGCCTCGACCGAGCAGACGCCGTGCGCCGCGCCTGCCTCCCTGCTCCTCCCCGCGCCTCCCCAGCCTCTCGTGCGCCCAGCTTCCTTACTCCTCCCCGGCCTCCCTGCACCCGGCCGAGCAGACGCCCGCGCCGCGCCCGGCCTCCCTGCGCTCGGCCGAGAAGACGCCCACGCCGCGCCTGGCCTCCCTGCGCAAGGACTCCTGTCAGTCAGTCAATTCCAAAAAGAAGAATCACAGAGAGCAGACGTCGATCACAGGTAAATCAACTGCACAAGGAGTTCATCTAAAGATATATTACGAGTTTGTGTTATGTTACTCCTAGACTTCTAGTGCAAGTTCCCTGATCTGATTGTCTTTAGTTGATATAACATTTTCTTTTAGTGTGTACTGATGTTTATTCCTAATGACTGACATTGACATACTCTGAATTTTGTCTCCAAAATTCGAAACAGCCTGTTCGTTGGTAGTCTCTCCATTGTGGAAAGATTCTAGGACAGTCTCACCATCTGCCTTCTGTTTAGTTCTGTTGTGACTCCTGAAAATATAGGTGTTAGAAAGTAGCAGAATTGAGTTACTTCAAAATATTACAGTAAGACATCGATAAGAATATTGAAGAGAATATGTTGTGACTCCTGAAAATATAGGATGTTCTATAATAGTTCCATGCAATTACTTTTTATGTGTCTTATTTGCTGCTGAATCTTCTCTGTCAGGCTACAATGATCAATAAGAATATTGAAGAGAATATGTTCAGTATGCTTGATGAGGAAACTGACTCTGAGTATGTTTTTTTTACATGTGTGATATGTACTGTATTATTAGTGATACACAAAGCTGACATGACTGACATTGTCATATTTGGCAGTTATTGGTGACATTGGATAGAATATGTTCAAGCTGCGTCGGCGAGGACATCTCACTTCGCCGGAGGACCCTCGGAGCGCCGTTCCACGCGTCATCGTCCCCGACTCCGGCAGCCCAAGCCCCGCCGTGACGCCATCACCGCGCGAAGCTTCTCGACCGTCCGATTCCGATCAAACCGCTGCGGTGAGTTCACGTGTTTCCGAACATGATTGGATCTGGACCGTTGGATCAAGATCCAACGGCCCACGATCACCTCGTACGCCTTAATACCGTAAAGCTAGGTTAGATCGGGACCGTCCGATCTAGATCGAACGGCCCATGTTCACCGTGTAGATTATAACGGAGTTAACTTAGGGTAGATCTAGACCGTTGGATCTAGATCCAACGGCCGTGATCATGCCACGTAGCCGCCGCCGCGCCGTGCGTTGAGTCACTGACAGCCGGGCTCGTGTCGCCGCCGAGCCTGGCGTGATCGCGTCACCGACATGCGGGCCCGCATGTCGTTGTCTCGCCCGAGAGTCGCACCGCGCACGTGACTCCACCGACGGGTGGGACCCGCGCGTGTCGGCCGACTCCGAGCCGTGGACCGGTCCACGGTGGACCGAGCCGGCGTGGACCAAGTCCATGGACCGGATGACGTCCGCCGCCTAATCAGAGGTCGACACGTGTCCAGCCGACGCAATAATTAATTTCCAAAAGAAAATGATTTATTAATTCGAAATAATGATTTGATTTTGTTTCAAACTTCAAACGCTTATAACTTTTATGCGTTTCAACTCCGATTTGAGTGATTCAAATTTCTAAATTTGTATAAAATTGAGACCTACCTAAATATGAATTTTATTTAATTTTTGGACTAAAGTTTTTCTCTGTAAAATTATTTAATTGATTATTTAAACTTTAAATAATCATAACTTTTGTGTTTTAACTCCAAATTTGACGATTTCAGTTTCTAAAAATTCATAAAATTATGTTCTCTCTGTTTATGGATTTTATTTGGATGTTTGGATACTTTTTGCCTATTGTTTATTGGTGTATTTGCTATTTGCACGCTTTACGAGTAGACGTTGAAGTGCCGGAAGGATTCGAAGGAGAAGTATTGACTCAGGATCCAACCCAAGACCAAGAGCAAGTACTTTTTGAAGGCAAGTTGTGCTTTGACCATGTTGATCCTATTTTGAAATCTATTTTGATTTAACCTATTGCATACTAGTTCAATTAGAAAATACTTTATTTAAATATGGGGAATTAGATAAGTACCAATTTGCTGTATGACACCTTGATTACTTAAATATGTGCCATGACCCCTTGTCACCCTAGTTGTGGTTTACTAGTTGGACATTATTAAATTGCCAACATGAGAAATTAGATCGTTGTAGTATACTGCTTAGACCTGCTACGTGCTCATGACATGATTTTGGACAATCAAATGTTAATATTGACTTAATGATATATTGAACCTGTTTTGGAAAGGTATCATGTGATGTTGATGGCACGTGGTGCATGGTAATCAACTGGGGTTTGATAAATAGTTTTTCGACCGGGCATGTGGTAAGAATAATCAGTGGGCCATTGTGGCATTAGGGATGTTGATTTGGTTCTTGGGTAGTCTTGCCCTGGTCACCCTAAGGACTTCACCTTGCAAGCCTTTGAACTGGGTCTAACGTGCAACCACATGTCCAGAATGGGACGGACCTAGTTGACTAAGTTGCTAATAACGCACTGTGGGACCTCGGGAGGTCAACTACACCCTTTGTGTAAGTTGTACGGGGAGCGCATCGGGCCGAGGCCAGTACCCATCTAACGGTTGATTGGCCTAAACTTCGCCTTAGCTAAGGGAAGGGTTAGTGTGCAATAACCGGGAGGACCACTTGTATTGTTAGAAGTTTCCGAAAGACTTTGTTACTGAACTCGCCTTTGTGGTGTTTGACTGTATCTTGTGGGTAAAGTGCATAACCTCTGCAGAGTGTAGAATCTATTCGAATAGCCGTGTCCGCTGTATTGGACATCGCCGGAATTACAATCAAGGGTTAGATTTTCTCAAAAATAACTTGGATTTGAAAGGTTGGGTTGGATTAATAATGATGTTGATGGAAATGTGGATTAGGCTGGGAAAGATGTTTATTAAACTCCTTGAAAAGTTATCTATGCTTTACTTATTTCTACCGCTTTGAATCTATTTATGATACTTGTTAAATGTCAAGTTTCTGCAAATATACCTTGAGCTATTCCTTTGTACCAAGCCATGCATATAGAATATTAGCTCAACATTCTGCATGACTTGCCGAGTACCAAGTACTCACCCTTGCCACAATACAACACCAGTTGAAGAGGAGACTACACCGGCTTTGGAGGAGGAGCTCCACGAGGAACCGTCTACTTAGGGAGCGAGCCCGGTCGATTGCCTGTGGTATCTTGGATGGCGCCACTGGTTATCTTATTTTTTTTTCCGCTGCTACTATTTCTCTCTTAATAAGTTTCGCCCTGCGAGGCATACATTTGTAACTTAACCATAAGGTTGAGTAACCAGTTTGACTATTTAATTAAAGTACTTTACTATTATCGAGTGGTATGATTGTGATATTTACCGATGTTAAGACTGTGCGCACTAGCGCGTTCCTGGACTAGTGCTGAATACACAGAGGGTCCGGATTTGCAAATTCGGGGTCCCGACAGAGGTGGTATCAGAGCCATACTGACCGTAGGCTCAACCCTAGCTAGAATGGTCATAGTGAGGATAAAACCTATTTTCTAAAGAATAAAATTTGTCAAGATAAGAAATGACATCTCGACTTATCCCCTTCTCTCTTTTCTTGTCTCTTGCTGAATTTTTCCTTACCTTATCACAATTTAAAAATTCCGAGTTCTTACGTGAGCACTCTTGTGGCAGATGGAGGGAGAGTTCAACTACGTCGACCTGGAGGTTGGTCACGCCGCAGAACTTTGGCGTATGCTACAGACTCTCGGAGATTTTGAGAAGCCCCAATACCAAGTGGAAGTGATCAGACAAGCAGGATTGATCAAGGCTTGTGACGTAAAGATTGAGGTACCTGCTAGGAAGAAGGGCCCAGGCAATCGCCCGATACACTGCACTGCCAGGAGGTCTACAATGCAAATGGGTATCCAAGAAGTATCACGACGAGCGATGCGGCACATTACCCGTATCTACGCCAGAGAGTTGGAGAGCACGGTGTTCCGTTATCATCCACGCAGCGATAACCTTCTTGGCCCGAAGGCGATTCAGGATGAGGATGCCATGGTTACACAGTTGGCACAACTTGTTGTCGCCCAGGAGGATGTACTCGATGATACAAGCAAGGAGCTACAGAAGGCCCGCAAGGAGATCACAACAGAGAAGAACAGATGGCGGGAAGCTCAAGAGTATGTGTCACACCTTCTGCGAAGAATTGACGAGTTGGAGATGGCTTTGTACGGACCAGAACCAGAGCCAAGATTGAGCTACACGAGCCAGATCCGGAGGAGTCAGATCTCGATGAGGACACTGCTTCTTCGACTACCACAGATGACACAGTTGCTGGACATGGCAATCGTTTCGCGCCTATGCCGCAGCATCCGTACCCAGGCCGTGGAGGTTTTCTCGATGAGTGAGCGTAGGTTCTATAGTGAGACTCCTTCGCCGAGTCGCGTCATAGAATAAAGAGTCACCTTTAGGCGATAGACTCCAGTGTTAGTTCGATTTGGATTTTCCTTGTTTGCTGAGTGTGCAGTATGTGTTGCAAGGCCATTAGGCACTGTAAGCAACCATACCAAGTTACTACTGATTAGTTAATAAAGTTGGACCTTAAAGCTACACCTTTCGCCCCGCATAAGTTCCATATTACTTGTCTATTCTTGTTTCCCTCTCATCTCTAAAACCTAGAGTAAATCGACAGATGGTGAACACCCGCGGAAACTTTGGAAGCAATGGAAGTGGTTCTCGCCCAGCAGAAAACCCCAATGGTGGAGCACCAGCACCGCCACTGGATATGCAGAATTTCGGAGCTTTTCTCGCTGCTCAGACTCAGTTGATGCATGCTATGATGCAACAAATGCAACACGTCCTTTGCTCAGGCCATCGCTAACCAAGTCAATCGGGGACAACGCCGTAATACAAGACCTGTCGAGTTCATGAGGACTCACCCACCCACTTTCTCTGGGAATGCCAATCCATTGGAGGCCGATGATTGGTTAAGGTCAATTGAGAGGAAGCTACACATAGCTCAATGCATAGGAAATGAGAAGGTACTTTACGCTTCTCATCAGTTGGAAGGAACAGCCGCTGAATGGTGGGAGAACTTCTGTACCACGCAAATGAACCCCTAGGACATCACTTGGGAGGAGTTCACGGCTGCATTCCGTCAGTATCACGTGCCTGAAGGAATCATGGACCTTAAGAAGGAGGAGTTCAGAGCACTGAAGCAAGGTAATCAGCCAGTGGCCGACTACCTGAACAAGTTCACACAGCTAGCACGCTACGCACCTGAGGATGTAGCGACAGATAAAGCCAGACAGTCTCGCTTCATGAAGGGACTTAACTCAGGACTACAAGTAGGACTGATCACCCACACCTTTCCAGATTTTCAAGAGTTGGTGAATAAGGCGCTTATTCTTGAGGACAAGCGCAAGGAACTGGATGAGAACATGAAGCGCAGGATGCAACAGCAGGGATCACGCCAGGGAATGCAACAACGGCGTCGAGAGTTGCACCAAATCAGTTTTTCAGATTCCAGCCACGAGAATGCTACAAGGACACCGTCACCAGACCAAGACCCGTCAATCGTAACTACTGCACCCAGCCCCGTTAGAAACGCCGCCTGTGCAAAAGAAGGAACAGTGAGACGCTGCTACAACTGCAACGAGCCAGGACACTTTGCCAACAGTTGCCCAAAGAAGACAGCAGGAGTGACCCCAGTTCGCTTCAATCTAGGATCCACCCCAGCTAGGACGCCAGCACCAGGAGCCACATCAAAGACCGTGGTGAGAGGCCGAGTCAACCATGTCACCGCAGATGCACTACAAAATGCTACGGACGTCGTACTGGGTAAGTTACTTGTTAACTCAGTACACCTGCTTGATTTTGTTTGACTCTGGAGCCTCGCATTCGTTTGTTTCGCAAGGCTTTGCTGCTAGAAACGATTTGGGGATTGCAAGACTTAAATGCATGCTTTTAGTTCAAACCCCTGGTTCCGAACTCCGAACGAAAGTAGGATGTTCCGGGGTGAGAATACTAATAAATGGAATAGAGTTCCTAGCGAACCTTATTATTTTGGAGACACAGACCTTAGATGTTATTTTGGTAATGGATTGGTTATCCAAGCATAAGGCCGTATTGGATTGTGGACGAAGGACTATCTCAGTTGAGAGCCCGTGTGGAAGGAAAGTGGAATTTCAAGCCACTGCAGTTAGAGATGGACAGATGATGGTTAACAGCACCAAGACAATCAGCATAGAGGATGTATCAGTAGTGAATGAGTACCCAGATGTTTTTCCCGAGGATCTACCTGGTATGCCCGCGCACAGGACATAGAGTTTATGATAGAGCTTGTACTGCACAAAGACCGATAGCAAAGAGACCCTATCGGATGTCCACCGAGGAGTTGGTAGAGATGAAGAAACAGCTAGAAGAGTTAATGGAGAAAGGATTTATCAGACCGAGCTCGTCGCCGTGGGGAGCACCAGTGTTGTTTGTCAAGAAAAAGGACGGGAGTTTCAGGATGTGCATTGACTACCGTGCACTCAATGAAGTCACCGTGAAGAATAAGTACCCGTTACCCAGGATTGATGATTTGTTTGATCAGCTGAGAGGAGCCGGAGTTTTCTCCAAGATTGACCTAAGATCGGGATACCATCAGTTGAAGATCAGATCAGAGGATATTCCGAAGACCGCATTCTCGTCAAGATATGGACATTACGAGTTTACGCTATGTCCTTTTGGACTGATTTAATGCGCCAAAGATATTTCATGAATATGATGAATAAGGTGTTCATGGAGTATTTGGACAAGTTTGTTGTCGTGTTCATAGATGATATCCTAATCTACTCCAAGACAGAGGATGAACATGCCGAACACTTGAGGCGAGTTTTGGAAAAGATGAGGGAACAGCAACTCTTCGCCAAGTTCAGTAAGTGTGATTTTTGGAAGGACAAGGTAGAATTCCTTGGACATGTAATGACCGCAGAAGGAGTTGCCGTTGATCCAAGTAAAGTAGAAGCTGTGTTACAGGAGCACCAAGACCGTAACCCAGATCCGGAGTTTCCTTGGAATGGCAGGATACTATCGCCGTTTCATTGAAGGCTTTTCGACAATTGCGAAACCTCTTACGCAATTGCTGAAAAAGGAGAAGAAGTTTGCATGGACGTCAGAACGTGAGACAGGATTTCAGGAGCTGAAGAAGCGATTGACATCAGCACCGGTGTTAGTTCTACCGGATGTTAATCAAAGCTTTGATATTTATTGTGACGCATCGTGCCAAGGACTTGGATGTGTGCTGATGCAGAATGGAAAGGTCGTCGCTTATGCATCAAGGCAGTTGAGGCCGCATGAGGAAAATTATCCGACGCATGACCTAGAGTTAGCTGCCGTAGTGCATGCCTTGAAGATATGGCGTCACTATCTGATCGGGAACAGATGTGAAGTGTATACGGATCATAAGAGCCTTAAATACATATTCACCCAGTCGGATCTGAACATGAGGCAGAGGAGATGGTTAGAGTTGATCAAGGACTACAATGTTGGAATCCATTACCATCCCGAGAAGGCCAACGTAGTTGCCGATGCCTTGAGTCGGAAAAGCCATACCGTGAATATGTTGATAGCCACGAATCGGGATGAGATATGCCAGGAATTTCAGAGAATGAAGATTGAGGTGGTACCTAGCGGATTCTTGGCCGCATTAGAAGTAAAGCCTACCCTAGAGGACCAGATCCGAGAAGGACAGAAGGATGATGACAAGATCCGCAGGATTAAGTCCATCAAGGAGGAAGGCAAGGCAGAGGACTTCAAGTTGGATGAGCAAGGCACGTTATGGATGAAGGATCGCATTTGTGTGATGAACAAAAAGGAGCTGAAGCAGTTGATTCTAGAAGAAGCCCATGACTCCAAGTATTCAATTCACCCTGGAAGCGCCAAAATGTATCAGGATTTGAAGGAAAGATTCTGGTGGCTGAGCATGAAGCGTGAAGTTGCCGAGCATGTTGCATTGTGCGACGTATGCCAGAGAGTCAAGGCAATGCATCAGAGACCGGCAGGATTGCTACAGCCGCTGAAAATACCAGAGTGGAAGTGGGAGGAAATCGGAATGGATTTCATTACCGGTTTGCCTAAGACTCAAGGAGGTTATGACTCCATATGGGTTATAGTGGATCGCTTGACCAAAGTAGCCCATTTTATCCCCGTAAAGACCACTTACTCGGGAGATAAATTAGCAGAATTGTACATGATCAGGATCGTCTGTTTGCACGGAGTGCCAAAGAGGATTGTATCAGACAGAGGTACCCAATTTACCTCAAGGTTCTGGAATAAGTTGCATGAGGCCATGGGAACCCGTTTGAACTTCAAGATGACCTATCATCCCGCAGGCGGATGGAGCCAGGCCGAAAGAGTCAATCAGATTCTGGAGGATATGTTAAGAGCGTGTGCATTGGCTTATGCTACCTCTTGGGATAAGAGTTTGCCGTATGCCGAGTTCAGTTACAATAATAGTTACCAGGCTAGTTTACAGATGTCACCATTTGAGGCACTGTATGGATGACCCTATCGGACGCCATTGAATTGGAATGAAACCGGCGAGCGCCGTGTCTTCGGGCCTGATATTCTTCAAGAGGCTGAAGAGCAGATTGCCATGATTAGGGAAAGGTTGAAGATCGCCCAATCACGACAGAAGAGTTATGCCGACAACCGTCGCCGGGACCTGAATTTTGAACCAGAAGATTTCGTGTATCTCAGAATCACGCCTCTCAGAGGAGTTAAGAAGTTCCATGCCAAAGGGAAACTCGCACCCTGTTATGTAGGACCATTTAAGATTTTGAGCCGCAGAGGCGAAGTTGCTTATCAGCTGGAGTTGCCACAGTCGTTAGCAGGAGTACATGACGTATTCCATGTGTCCCAGTTGAAGAAGTGTCTCCGAGTACCTGAGAAACAGACACCGCTAGAGTCAATTGAGTTGCAAGAAGATTTGACTTACAAGGAGCATCCCGTGAAGATTCTGGACACTATGGATCGAGAGACCAGAAATAAGTCAACCCGCTTCAGAGAGTTCAAGGAGCAACCACGCTGAGAATGAAGCAACTTGGGAGCGTGAAGAGGATTTGAAGAAAGAGTTTCCAAGCCTATTCTCAGAGTAAGCCCTGAATCTCTGGGACGAGATTCTGTTAAGGGGAGGTTTGTAAAACCCCAATCTTTTACTTGTCTTAAATTCATGTGTGATTTGGCACTTTGGTGAATTTTTGGAATTTTCTGGAATTTATTTGGATTTATTTGGAATTTATTTGAATTTATTCCATTTTGAAATAATTAAAGAATTAAACTTTGCAAATAAAATTTTGTTGGAAATATTTTATTTGAGTCCAAAATGATCCAAAGTATTTTCCAGAATTTTTCTGGAATTTTTCTGAGTCTTTTGCTATTTTTAATGAATTAAATGAATTACTGGGAATTATTTTAATTATTAAATCGCTGGAAAATCAAACCGAGTCGGTTACTGTTCATCCGACCGAGCCCGAGTCAGACTCGAGTTCGAGTCCGACCCGAGCCACATGACTTGATCGAACCGCGTCCAAACCCTAACCGTTGTGAACCGTCAGATCAAGATCCAACGGTTAGGATTTCCCCGTACCGCTTCGACCGGATCCGTCCCGGATCCGATCTCGTGCGCGCATCGTGGCCGCTGATCGTGCCACGTGGACGGCTGTCCGTCGTCGTCTCCGCCCGAGTCCGGGACGGACTCCTCCGCCAGAGCCGCGCGTCCCCGCTTAGGGTTCCGATTCTAGCACGCATCCCGGGTATTTAAGGCGTGGGACATCTCCGGTTGCCCGTTGTCGCGCGCACCTTTCGCCCCTAGTCTCCGAGCTTGAGCCGCTGCCGCTAGCCGCAATCGCTCGCCGTAGCTAGATCTTACCTCCGCCACACGGTTTTTGCCGCGCCCGCCATCCGTCGCCCTCGTCGCCGTTAAGCCCGGATCCGAGACCCCCAGGTCAAGGCTGCGTCGGCGAGGACATCTCACTTCGCCGGAGGACCCTCGAGCGCCGTTCCACGCCGTCATCGCCCCCGACTCGGCAGCCCAAGCCCCGCCGTGACGCCATCACCGCGAAGCTTCTCGACCGTCCGATTCCGATCAAACCGCTGCGGTGAGTTCACGTGTTTTCGAACATGATTGGATCTGGACCGTTGGATCAAGATCCAACGGCCCACGATCACCTCGTACGCCTTAATACCGTAAAGCTAGGTTAGATCGGGACCGTCCGATCTAGATCGAACGGCCCATGTTCACCGTGTAGATTATAACGGAGTTAACTTAGGGTAGATCTAGACCGTTGGATCTAGATCCAACGGCCGTGATCATGCCACGTAGCCGCCGCCGCGCCGTGCGTTGAGTCACTGACAGGCTGGGCCCGCGTGTCAGCGGCCGAGCCTGGGCGTGACTGCGCGTCACTGACATGCGGGGCCCGCATGTCAGTGTCTCGCCCGAGAGTCGCACCGTGCACGTGACCCACTGACGGGTGGGACCCGCGTGTCAGCGACCCGAGCCGTGGACCGGGTCCACGGTGGACCGAGCCGAGCGTGGACCAAGTCCATGGACCGGATGACGTCAGTCGCCCAATCAGAGGCTGACACGTGTCCAGGCTGACGCAATAATTAATTTCCGAAAAAGAAAATGATTTATTAATTCGAAATAATGATTTCAGATTTTGTTTCAAACTTCAAACGCTTATAACTTTTGCGTTTCAACTCCGATTTGAGTGATTCAAATTTCTAAATTTGTATAAAATTGAGACCTACCTAAATATGAATTTTATTTAATTTTTGGACTAAAGTTTTTCTCTGTAAAATTATTTAATTGATTATTTAAACTTTAAATAATCATAACTTTTGTGTTTTAACTCCAAATTTGACGATTTCAGTTTCTAAAAATTCATAAAATTATGTTCTCTCTGTTTATGGATTTTATTTGGATGTTTGGATACTTTTTGCCTATTGTTTATTGGTGTATTTGCTATTTGCACGCTTTACGAGTAGACGTTGAAGTGCCGGAAGGATTCGAAGGAGAAGTATTGACTCAGGATCCAACCCAAGACCAAGAGCAAGTACTTTTTGAAGGCAAGTTGTGCTTTGACCATGTTGATCCTATTTTGAAATCTATTTTGATTTAACCTATTGCATACTAGTTCAATTAGAAAATACTTTATTTAAATATGGGGAATTAGATAAGTACCAATTTGCTGTATGACACCTTGATTACTTAAATATGTGCCATGACCCCTTGTCACCCTAGTTGTGGTTTACTAGTTGGACATTATTAAATTGCCAACATGGGAAATTAGATCGTTGTAGTATACTGCTTAGACCTGCTACGTGCTCATGACATGATTTTGGACAATCAAATGTTAATATTGACTTAATGATATATTGAACCTGTTTTGGAAAGGTATCATGTGATGTTGATGGCACGTGGTGCATGGTAATTAACTGGGGTTTGATAAATAGTTTTTCGACCGGGGCATGTGGTAAGAATAATCAGGTGGGCCAGTTGTGGCATTGGGGATGTTGATTTGGTTCTTCGGGTAGTCTTGCCCTGGTCACCCTAAGGACTTCACCTTGCAAGCCTTTGAACTGGGTCTAACGTGCAACCACATGTCTGTAATGGGACGGACCTAGTTGACTAAGTTGCTAATAACGTACCTGTGGGACCTCAGGAGGTCAACTACACCCTTTGTGTAAGTTGTACGGAGCGCATCGGCCGAGGCCAGTACCCATCTAACGGTTGATTGGCCTAAACTTCGCCTTAGCTAAGGGAAGGGTTAGTGTGCAATAACCTGGAGGACCACTTGTTTTGTTAGTAGTTTCCTAAAGACTTTGTTTCTAGATCTCTCCATTGTGGTGTTTGACTGTATCTTGTGGGTAAAGTGCATAACCTCTGCAGAGTGTAGAATCTATTCGAATAGCCGTGTCCGCGGTATTGGACATCGCTCGGGAATTACAGTCAAGGGTTAGATTTTCTCAAAAATAACTTGGATTTGAAAGGTTGGGTTGGATTAATAATGATGTTGATGGAAATGTGGATTAGGCTGGGAAAGATGTTTATTAAACTCCTTGAAAAGTTATCTATGCTTTACTTATTTCTACTGCTTTCGAATCTATTTATGATACTTGTTAAATGTCAAGTTTCTGCAAATATACCTTGAGCTATTCCTTTGTACCAAGCCATGCATATAGAATATTAGCTTTGCATTCTCAGGCATGACTTGCTGAGTACCAAGTACTCACCCTTGCCACAATACAACACCAGTTGAAGAGGAGACTACACCAGCTTTGGAGGAGGAGCTCCACGAGGAACCGTCTACTTAGGGAGCGAGCCCAGTCAGTTGCCTGTGGTATACTGGATGGCGCCACGAAGTTATCTTATTTTTTTTTCCGCTGCTACTATTTCTCTCTTAATAAGTTTCGCCCTGCGAGGCATACATTTGTAACTTAACCATAAGGTTGAGTAACCAGTTTGACTATTTAATTAAAGTACTTTACTATTATCGAGTGGTATGATTGTGATATTTACCGATGTTAAGACTGTGCGCACTAGCGCGTTCCTGGACTAGTGCTGAATACACAGAGGGTCCGGATTTGCAAATTCGGTGTCCCGACAGACGCCATCAAAATGGATCTATGGACAGAGCTGAAAGAAACTTTCGAATTCCCTGAAGGAGCTGAAGAGCTCGTGCGTCGCAATGCATTGATGTCAATGGATGTCGCATGGAGGAACTTCAAGTCCAAGCTGAATACGCAATATGTGATGAAAAATCGGTCAGCCATCAGAGATTATCCTAAAGTAGAGCCATATTGGGATGAATTTATTGCGATGAAGCAAGACGAAGCAGCAATAAAATCCAGTGAGGACCACCGTCAGATCGCAAGGATGAACACTCACCCCCACAGACTAGGCACGAGTGGGTACGCGGGTAAGATTCCTCACTGGGAGAGGCAAGAATTGGATGCAATCCGATCGACTGGCACAAGTCCCTTGGCTGGACTACCGGACCGAGTTAAGCATTATGTGATAGCAAGGGCATCTATCATGCCTAGTGGGGGCTTATCATTCAAAAGAAACGATGATGAAGCAATCTCCCAACGAATTCAGGAGCTGCACGCCGAGTCCACCCAAGGAAATTTTCACGCAGAAGAAGGACGAACTAACAGCAGCTTTGGGAAATAAAGAGCATCCTGGTTGGACACGAGGCGTAGGGGTCAAGGTTCCCTGGAAGATTGGTTTCCCAGAGCACGGAGACTCGTACAAGAGTCGCAAGAGAGCGAAAGAAGAGCGTGCGGAACGGGATATGGAGGAGATGAAGCAAAAGATGCTTCAAGAATTACAAAGCACCATAGAACAACAAGTTCAACAAAAAGTACAAGAAGCCATGAGCCAGTCGCAAGGACACTACACTGTTCTCGCCAAATTTCTACGAATCGCCAGTAGCGGTTGCGTCCACACCATTGGTACAACCGGATAACACGCATTATCCTGTGGGACGACATACAAGACCCCACACTGCCACTCAATGTGCCTGTCATGAACATATTTTTACAGTCGCTACAGGATAGCTTATCCATACCAACAAGGGGATGTTTTGCACAACTCTCCGATAGCTCCAGGTTATGCAAAGGTCCAGTGGACACGGTGCTTCCACGCTTTCTTTGAGGTTGGACCGAAATGCCTTGCAATGATGAGGTCACAACTCTAGGAAGTGCTATTCACACTTTCATCCAGTCGCGTAAGCGTGACATCGTCTTGGATCATGAACCGCCAGCCTCTCCTGCAGTACAACCGCCAGCCTCTCCTGCATTACAACTCGCCCATTCATCACCAACACCTGAGCGTCAAATGGCTACTGCGCCCACTATAAAGGAGCCTGCTCTAGGAGCCCATTCGTCACTAGCACCTCAACATCAAAAGCTTAGTGTGACCACTTCAAAAGACGAAGGTACAACACCTGATTCGAAGAAATGGCCCGTTAGACAAGCCATATCAGTTAGATCAGGCGAAGCCGAGCAGTATGATGTCATCAGAGGAAAAGGAAAGGGCAAAGCGAAATCTCAAGTACAAGATAATCACGAAAGGCTGAAATACGAGCTTGGAAAGCCATTAGTCACCGAATCGAAGTTGAAGAGCCTAACACTCATGATGCAGCGATTACATGACTGGTACATGATGCGATCCAATCAACATATACTCCCGAAGGTGATCACTGCCATTTACGGAGAGGAACATTTTCACCATGAGGGGGTTGGCTACTTCATGATAGAATTCGATAACTTGCACAACTTGTTCTATCACGACGCCCTCGACGTGTCTTTTTTGCGATGCTGGACACTGTAAGTGTCTACTATATAAATCATGGTTTACATTCACGTAATACCGATAAATGTCTTGTCTAACTTTTTCCTTATCTAGATACGAGACTATTGAATTGAGAAGAGCCAAGGGCCCAGTGGGATTCCTCGACCCAGGAACGGTGTGCCAGACCGAAATCTTAAGAGCACCAAATGAGGTTGAGGAATACATATACAGGGCGTTGCTAAAACTACAAGACAAGGAATTCATACTTGTTCCATACAATTTTAAGTAAGTTTCTCACTGGCTAGTTAAATCACTTGTTGAATTCGCTCATTTCTCTTATCCTAGGGCTAATGACTATAGCATCATACATGTATATGTAGGTTCCATCGATTCTTGTAATCTTGACTCGAGAAAAGAGCAAGTTCTTTGGTCATGGATTCGATGGACAAAGATAAAAAGACTACGAAGAGCTGCTAAGTGTAATGAATGCGGCGTTCAAAAGATATTGTACAAAGAGCTTGAGATACCGCCCATTCCGTAAATCCCTTTCATCCGAACTAAATTTCCTGCACGCACGCAAGAAATATTCTTATATCGCATTTCATAGTAAATAACTCCTTCCATGACATTTTAGTTTATTCAATTTTTGTAGTGTCACAAGCGATGCAAGGCACAAATTTATGTGGGTACTTCGTGTGCCAATACATGCGCGAAATCTTATCTTCTACAATAATAGACAATGACGTAGAGGTTTGTCATGCTAACATTACACATTTATTCGCACCACTCAATTTCTATATATACTCTTAGATTTATTTTTCGTACTTGTAGCGCCTCAAATTGCCTACGACAGGACTACATCCTCTTGACATCCAAGCCATTCAGGGACAGCTCGCTTACTTCATCATGAAAGAAGTCATCAACAAAAAGGGCGAGTTTTATGATGAAGACAACAATGATCAATTGCTCCATGCTGTTGTTAAACATCATTCGCCTCCAAAGAACCCTAAAGGCTCGTAGGCTTAAGATTGTGTGAGAAGATACTAGGTCTTGGATGTGGACTTGTAAATTGTAAACGAGAGCATGACAAACTTTAGAAACGAGAAGATACTCTACTGGTCAATATGACTAATCTTATTTATTATCGATCTATTACAATGTGTGTGATATAGTTTTGCTTGTGATATAATTATCGATCTATTACACCGGAATGTTGTAATGCTGATTGGTTTTTGTGATATAATTATTCTCTCGTCTCATCGTGAACTCCTCCTTCACCTGCATCATCGCATCACGAACTCCTCGCATCAGCGCCATCGTGTGCCTCCCTCCCTCCACTACTAAGCGCTTCCTCCTCCCTCTCTGGCAGCGGCGCCTCACCGGTAAAGATTCCTCCTCCTCATTTGGTGATCTACATCTAACCCCCTTTTCTCATACCTGTTTTGAGGAAGGAGAGGAAGGCGATTCTTTGCTTGTCTTGAAAGTCGAGGTGCAAAGATTGGGAGAGGAGGGAGCCACCGCCATTGGAGTTGCCCTTGGAGAGGATCTTTGTGAAGGTGAGTCCCCTGCTCCTCTCACTCACCCTCTCTCTCTCTATACTGAAACTGCATGTACAACATGTATGGTGTAGGAGCAGTAGGCTTCAAGGTAATTGTACTTGATTTCCAAAGGGACTTTGGGTTCTCGGTCGAGATGATTTCCATGGGATTTTGGATCTGGGGGTTCTTGATTTGCAAAGGGTGTTTGAGATGAGGATTGAAAAGGATGGAGAGAGAGAGAGAGAGCGAGTGAGAGGAAGGAAATGGCACAAAAACATAGAAAACATATTAATTACCTCTCCAACTCTTTGTATCTTAGCACAAAAACATAGAAAACATAGCAAATAAAAATATCAACCATTCAAAATCTTCAAGCAAAAATCCCAATCCATCGTCCATTATTCCATTTTAGACAACCATCAAGAAATTAGAATATGACC
Source organism: Rhipidocladum racemiflorum (assembly GCA_036346355.1). Classification (NCBI taxonomy): domain Eukaryota; kingdom Viridiplantae; phylum Streptophyta; class Magnoliopsida; order Poales; family Poaceae; genus Rhipidocladum; species Rhipidocladum racemiflorum. Next base: position 37,799,972 of record CM070577.1, on the reverse strand, counting down.
TATCTTTCTTTGGTATACTCTTTTGGATGGTTAGAGTTCACATGCCATTTCCTTCCTGAAGACAGGAACTAGTTAACCGCTGATAGTTTTGTAGAGAATATGACCTATGGTGCAGTCAAGTATTTCAAATATCAAAAAATAATGCACTCCTATTTGTCTTAGAAAACATTAGGGCGCATTTTAGATTTCTAGCAATCAAGTATGAAAATATCTGCTCTTGCGTCTGCACCCCCTCTTGCTTAGACAATGTGATAGCTTAGTTTTATTTTTAGAAATTGTTGTTTCTCTGTGCTTTAGCATTTGATCGGGATATTCATGTAGCCTTTATTTTGGAATAATTTGTATATGATCTACTCATGTGGTTTGTACTTTTCTCAACTCTTTTAGATTTTGGAAATGAACCATGAGGATGAATCAGAGGAGGATCGTGCCAACATTGATTTAGACTCACAAAGGAAAGGTATGTGATTTTAAAACTGACTTTGCATCATCTCCTGAATGGTAGTGTGTTTGTGCTCATTCCTTTTATCCACAGTTTGTGTGCATGGAACCTACAGGAAAAATCCAATCTTGTCGGAAAAGAAATTTACTGTATTTGATCTCTGAATGGGCTGTGTTATATGCATATTCATGTGATGAGTGGGAGATGTTATTCTGCTACTCTTTTGGTTGTACAGATTTATGTGTTGATGTTGATATGTGTAAATGCTTATATGAATCTGTTATATGCATTTATGCACATATACGTCTTGTTTTGTGTATGATATAAACTGTTATTTGTGTCTTTGTTTGAGAGGGCATGGCTAGCATTTCTGAGGCTAGCCACAATGTCAGTTTTTTTAATGCGGGGTTATCAGTGGCGGTTCCAATGAAAAACCGTCACTGATATTAGCATTATCAGTCGCGGTTTTTCATTGGAACCGCCACTGATATTAGCATTATCAGTGACGGTTTTTCATTGGAACCGCCACTGATATTAGCATTATCAGTGACGGTTTTTAGTTGAAACCGTCACTGATATTAGCATTATCAGTGACGGTTTTTAGTTGGAACCGTCACTAATGGTCATTATCAGTGGCGGTTTTCAAACCGCCACTGATAATCTTTGATTATCAGTAGCGCTTAATCAGTGGCGGTTCAAAAACCGCCACTGATGTCTCTTAAGAACCGCCACTGATGTCTCTCTCCATAGTAGTGCTCTCTTCCCAGCTTCCATACATATCTTGCAATGCCAATTGGTAACATATCCAGACTGTGTCATATTGAAGAGTTACCTTGTATTTATCTTGCAGGCTTCTCTGCATCTCTACAACACCAATAGTCGGGTTTGTCCTTAATATGGTTGCAGCCTTCTCAACTACCCAACCTTTTGAAGCGGTATGGCCTTTTACCCTGCTGTTTGATGCACAGTTGTGTTCTCCAACCAAAACAGAAACCTGCATGACAAAACAGTTAGTACCATGATAGTTCAACAATAACCTCTAAACAGAAACCTGCATGACAAAGAGAAACCTGCATGACAAAATAGTTAATACCATGACAGTCCTCAGATCAGGCCTCCTGCGCCCAACAATTCTCCAAGAGCATCCCCTAGCTTTACAATAACCTCTAAACCTGGTTTTATCAGATTTCTCTATGCCCAACTCAAACTCCTCATTGATGGCAAATTGCCTCACTGCTAGTCTGAAATCCTTCATTGATGGATATAGGGTGCCAGGGTCCATCTTTGGGTCATCCTTGTCATATGCAATATTGACTTCATCTCTGTTGCCATCGTCAACTGCCATGTCACCACCTTCACCTAATCCTTCACCAGTATGTTCTTCTGCATAACCCTGTGCCCCTTCATCATCATCCCTCAAACCCAATAACACAAACATGTCATGCTCATTCATCATTTCTGTCCTCCCTTCTTCATCATTTCTGCCTAGTATGTCAAGAGAATCCCAGTCTATGTACTCTGTCTCTCCATCACCATTATCTGCAGCAACAGCTGGGTCATCAGTAACACCAGATTCTCCTGCCTCAGCACTTGCCACTGCCTCATTCATCACACAATGGGAGCTACCAATTCTGCCTCTAGTTGGCTGACAACTACCACCATGTTGACCTGCCTCAGCACTTGCCTCTGCCTCATTCATCATACCAGAGGAGCTTGTCAACAGCTCACTCATCACCCGAGGGGAGCAATCAACCATACTATCCATCCTCAGCAGCAACTCTACGACAATGTAGTGAACAAAGAAAAAATAGCAACAGTTAAGGTTCATCTAGGGTTCGGCTCTTGTCAAATGGAAAATAAATGCAATACAACTACGAATAAACACGATCCCCATGAACATCCTTCAACTTTTGTCTCATTCCGCACATACAACGATTAAACACAGCTCGAATCAAAGGTTTTTATCTAGGGTTTCATGAATCAATGAAGAACTGAAAGAAATTCATCATCCGATAGCATCCGACAGCAAATACAAGGAAACAGTTTTGTAAGATGGACCTTTCTTGCCGTCGCCAGTGTGCCGTGGAGGAGCTCGCCGGAGGGGAGAGGAGGTCGCCTGCGCCGTCGTCTTCCTCGCTGAGTGGGAGGCGGGGATGGGGAGCGATGGGGAGGGACGAGTCGTTTGGTCCGATCGCACCGTGTGGGATAAAGCCGACCGTGGGGGGGGGGGCAATACCGTCCTCCTACTCGCCCAGGTCCACGCTAAAACATGTATTTGGCTGTGAAATGCCCGTAATTGGCTTGTAATGGTAAATGGACAAGGTGCCAGCGTTGTAGGGGGTATTAAAGTGAACTAAACGATGGAGGTGGCAAATACATGAAACCCACTCTTCATAGTGGCATATAACCAATTTCCCAGCGGGAGAAGCCGGATGGAAGGCCGTGCGGCTGGCGCGAAGAGGCCAGCAACGGTGTTCGGTGGCGACAGGAGCTGCAACCACAGTGCGGTGGCGGCGCGGGCATCGCAGGCTGCGGACAGCGTCGAGCGTGCTCGGCTTCAGCCTGGCCTGGGCGGTTTGCCGATTGAAGGCTACGGCTACCGTCACATGAGGTGCGGTCGGCTGTTTGCAGGGCGCCAGACACCGAGTTTCCCCACTTTTTTCTATTATTGATAGACAATACTGATGAACAGTATGCAATGGGCTCTAATTTACGATCAGATTAAACTAGTATTATAAGCAATTAGTGGAAATAATCTACAAGATTAAGAGATTGTTCAGGTGCAGTTAACTTACATAGCTCGAACTTCCATATAGTTTGGAGTGGATTTACTCGCGTGTCGCTGGTTGAATCTGATGCAGTGCTGATTGATATGGGTTGATGATCTCAATTAGCCTCACGAAGCTTCGTGCTGATAACGTATTGTAAAACAATGTCACCTGTCGTTGATCAATCAAGACGCATCAATAGAATAGCAAGCATGAACAAAAAGCACATACGATATAGGGAGGCAAAACTATTCTCTCTTTTTATTAGATTGATTCTCTTGTAGAAGGGATGCTAAATATATAGTAGGAGCCAGCAAGAGATATCTCTACTATTCTAAAGCAGCACTTGGTGGCAGTGGTCCATTCTTCTCACGTCATTAATTGCCGTTTAATTGCCCTACGCAAGAAACGAAGCGTTGCTTTAATTAGCTAGCTTTCGCAAGAAACGAAGCGTTAAAGATAGATGTTTGATTTTGTGAAATAATTTTTTTTATTTTTTAATCTTTATTTTTTGTAGCAACGCACGAGCATGTAACTAGTATATATTCAATTTCAAATAGAGTTCAACACATTTAAACAATTAGGACTATGAATCCGTACGTATCTCAACCGTACCGTCTCATCTCAACGAAAACGAATATACACACGTGTCGATAATGCAGAGCAGCATAGCAGTACCTTGCTCTGCATCACAACATGCTTGCCCGACTTGCACCAGCTCGGAAGTACTGCGTTGCCCGACGCGCGTGCTCACGCATGTACACATGCCCAAGCACGTAGGCTCGAGCGTGTCGTCCTCCCGGGCCTTGACCGACACGTGGCATGACGCACGGAGACCAAGCAGCCCTGGCGCGTGTCCGCGTCGCCGCACACGTGCCGCCTCCCCACCTCGCGACGCACCGCCGCTGCCCCCGCTATAAAATGGCGACGTCCTCCCCACTGTCGATCAGCAGCAGCATCGTCCTCGAATAAGCAGCTGAAATAGCGTACACACGTCCGTTCCAAGCTTAAGTTGTAGCAGTACACAAGCTCTCGACTCTCGAGGGGTTAACCGACGGCAATGGCGTCCGGGCAGGACAGGAAGGAGCTGGACCGCATGGCCAGCGAGGGGCAGACCGTCGTCCCCGGCGGCACCGGCGGCAAGAGCCTCGAGGCGCAGGAGCACCTCGCCGATGGTACAGTATATATCTTCTACCTTCTTGCCGTTCATTCGTTCTTCCTGCCGGCCCGGCCGCCGGCAGGTGCAATATATATACTGCTGCGGTGCTGCTTGCTTACATCTGCGTACGTGCATATATGCAGGGCGCAGCCGCGGCGGGCAGACGAGGAAGGAGCAGATGGGGGAGGAGGGGTACCGCGAGATGGGGCGCAAGGGCGGGCTCAGCACCATGGACGAGCCCGGCGGTGAGCACGCCGCCAATCAGGGCGTCGACATCGACGAGTCCAAGTTCAAGACCAAGTCCTAGATCCAGCGCGCCTCATCCGCCTGCTCTGCGCAGGTCGTATGTAGTTGGCTGTTAGTTTACCTTAGTGCCCCACGAACTGAATAATGTAGGTCGATCTTGACGTACGCACGCATGCATGTAGGCGATCGATCATATGTAGTATATATGACCATGTATGTTTCTTCTCTGCTTTAGGCACTGGTGGGCGCCGGTGTCCGTGTCGCCGAACTTGTGGCTCGTGCGAGGCTGCAGGCTCCCTCTAGCTGTGGCTACCTGCTAGTGGTAATTTAGTAGTAGACTAGTAGCTGATCTGCCTCTGGGTCCAACAGTGTGTGTCCAGTGTCGTGCTTTGTATCCTTGCTTCTTGTTTCAATAATATGTATAGTCGACGTACGTTGTTCAGTAATGTACGTAGTCGACGTTCTAATCAAAAGCTCCCCACTGTGTGTTGTGTTAATTACTCTCATGTTGTTGTTTTTTTGAGTTTTGGATCTTGCTCCTAAAGGAAGAAAAATAATAACATTCCGCGAATCATGCGCCCAACATAAATTTCTGCAGACCTTTGAGTTGTCGCAAATTTGCAACGCACGTGCACGCCGGCCGCAAGAGGGCACAGCACGCTGCAGGCTGCAAAACTTCCGCGTTATTTAGGGACAACCATCCAAGACTAATTTTTTCATAAGGGGCAGAAATATTTCTAGTAGTGATAGGAAACAATCAATATATGTGCATAGCTATCATTCGGACGTGAAGTTTTTTTTTTTCTGTTCGAGTTCATACGCGGAATTTTACGTCCATAAATGTGGATCTACTCGAAGATCACTGGGATGTACGGATGGCCATTTGCAGTCACTGGGGCGCATCCTCCTCGATGTTCAGTACTACGCCGCCATAAGCTCATAAGCTCCAATATTGTTGACCGTGGCCGCCATGAACTACGGCACTAAAACTTCACAGGTACTGAGGCACCTCGATGTTCGCCACTACGCCGCCATAAGCTCCAATATTGTTGACCGTGGCTCCCGTGAACTATGGCACCAAAACTTCATGAGAAGGGTCGAGCCCGCTGTCGTGGGGCTTTCTCACAGCAACCTCCTCCAACAAGGTTTTTTACTCATCACCATCCACTCCTGCGAGGTAGGATAGGTGTTTTTCCAAACTATTGCATGAAGTGTTTTGTTTTGTTGTAATGTATCAACATGGAACCTTGTGGCAAGAACATCGACAAATTGTTGCATCAAAGTATCTTTTGTGTTGAAATAGTGTGTTGGTTTTGTTGCTCTGATTGTTAGGATAGGTTTATTGCAATGGAACGAGATTTTGTTGCAGATATAGTGAATTTTTGTTGCATCTCTACAAATTTATTGCACATATTCAAATTTAATATTTCATTTTGTTGCAAATATTTTATCCAATTGTTGCATGAGCAACTCTAAAATGTTGCAACTATTCTTTCAAATGTTAAAGTGTTGTGTTCTTGTAACTTTTTTTGTTTACAATGTCTGAACCATTTTAAAATCTAACTACTTTATATACTCATTGTTTCATCCAATTTAGATTTTTCTCTCGACATTCCTACCATTGTGCGTTTTTGTTGCACGCATTGTTAAAAAATATTGCACGGACGCATCCAATGGGAAGCTTCTCATCGAACGTTCGATTCCTAGTCCTACCCATTCTTTATATGCCAGTTTGTCTCGTCCTATCAGTGACATATTTAAGAATTTTTCTAAATATATAAGAAATTAATTTCTTTACCAAATCTACTGATGCAGTGGTTTACTTATGCACTACTCTTGAGAACTTTATTTTTTAAAAAAATGGTTTTGCTAATGTAAAGCTGTGATTTACTTATCCACCACTTTTGATAATTTTTTTTTAAAAAATGGTTTTGCTAATGCACAGGCACCGAATAAGTTTCGATCGATTTTTCTCATCCTTATTTAGGTAGACATAGAGATTTGAGCTCCGATGAACCCAACACCTTACGGCACGAGATGTGCATTCGTTGTGAGACTAAACCCAACACCTTACGGCACGAGATGATGACAGTTAATGCACCACCTGTGTCCATGTTCCTGATCGCGCCCTCTTTCAAGAGGATTCATAGCATGTCAATTCCTAGTAAGATTTTTTGATTTGCATCAAATTGAACATATGTTCCACTGTTTTGTGTGGCCCCATCAATTCCTTTGAGTTTCATTCTTGCGAACGCGCAAGTCTCCATTGGTTTAGGGCTCTGTTGAACTCATCTTCCTCCTCTTAGGGTCACCATCGGGTTAGGGCTCGGTTTCACCAGTTAGAGTTCACTGGAGCCCCAAGCTTACTTCCTCCTCTCCGGTGTCGAACTCATCTTCCTCCACTCCAGCTTCACCGGGAAAGGGTTTGGTTCACTGTTAGGGTTAGGGTTCACTGGAGCCCCGAGCTTAGAGGGAGGGAGGGGCGGTGGAAACATGATGGTTATGAGGCACCCTTGGATCAACGTAGAGATTCGCTATCTGAAACTCTTCTTCCTCTTCTCTGACATCGTCGTCGGTCGCTACCTGGTTAGAGCTCAGGTTCATTGGCTAGGGTTAGGGTTCATTGGAGCTCTGAGCTTAGAGGGAGGGAGAGGCGGCAGAATCACGGTGGCAGTGGGGTGAGGTGAAGGTGGTGCTGCCTCAACCGTGGAATAGAGGAGGACGGTGGGCGGCGCCGGCGAACAGGTTGAGAAACACCAATGAGAGAGGCGATGGGAGGTGGAGGCGAATCCGACAACGCCATTGCCAGAGACAAGGATGCAGCGGGGGAGGTGGAGGATGAGGAGTCAGGTAGCACTGTTGCCACATATAGGGAAGGAAGCAGAGGAAGGGTGGAGGAAGAGGAGTTGGGCAGCGCCAGTGGTGCCCTTGACATCGGCAACCACGCCGGGTGATGAAAGCGACGGGGATGGAGCTGGCCAATGGCCCCACCAGAGCCGGTGGTGGAAAAGACAACTTAGGGTGGGGTAGGAGTAGATAGGGTTAGGATTACAGAAGTGTTCTTTATATATGAAGTGAGGGAATAATGTAAATAACTAGAGGTAACCATAGAATAGACCCTTTTTAAAACAATTTTCCTGCTTTAGATAGATAGATGGAACATGAACACATGAATGAGATTCTTCTTATTCTTCCAAAATAGAACCCCCCCCCGTCCTCACCTTTCTTAGGACTACCAAGCCTTCTCGAATTAGGTCTATGGGTACGAAGGCCTCTCGCATTTTTTCTATGGTAGAAGCTTTAAACATAGACCCGGATACAAATCTTTCACTCACTGAAAAGTGAAAACATGTGACTATATCATCCTGAAGACGGATGCGCTAGGAAGAAGTGGCATTTAGAAGTGCTGCTGACTTTACATTTAGGTTTCGGCATAACAAAGCTTGCACTGTCTTTTCGAACTTAGCCGCACAGCATGCCGTTGGTAATGAAAAAGTACCCCCTCACGCTAACACATCATCAAAGGAAAAAGATGCTAGCTTACTAGCTTCTTGGAACTTGGCATTATTGGTGTCAGATCACCTCTACTATTGTACGAGGGGAAGGGAAATCATATGAAAGTGCCTGGTAGGCTGGTACTGACAAATGGTCAGTCAATCTTTAACACAAAAGAATCACATAATGACTGACAGAAAATTCCACCAAGGAAGACAAAGGGGGGCTCACTCCCACAACATAGAAATCTAAAATGAAAAAAATCCATTTTTAATACCAACCCTCCTAACAAAGTCCTCTTCATGGGATTACATCCCGAGTTATTGTGAAAAAAAGAGGTTATGGAAGTCAATATTCTCACATTTATTGCCACTGCACTGTTCATTCTTGTTCCTACTGCCTTTTTACTTATTATTTATGGAATCAAAGAAGATGAATAGAACTAAGAACACATAAAAAAAAGCATAGAGGACCAAGACCATTACCAAATGTTCCTCCCAAGAATCATATTAGGTATCTGTTCCCTTCCATTTTCCAGCTAGGATCGGGAATCTTATATTTTCCATATCCATATACCATCGAACCCTTAGGGTTCCAGAATCCTCCTCTTCTCCTAGTCTTCGGAAATAGAAAACCCATAGCCAAGAGGAGTTAGGTATATAGGGTAAGTATATTCTTATTTTCTCTCAAGAAAACCCCTTCCCAAACTAAACAAGCTTCTTCCAAAGCATACAACTTTCTAGATATATATGACGATCTCTAGACAGATGGATTATTAATTGATGAAAATAGACGACAATTATGCATTGAAATTGTATTTACTGATATATGCATCATCATAGTTGATGCATTAGATAATCTTATCCTCAACAAGGAAAGCACGAGCCTCCTCTTTTTCTTGTTCCCAATTCACTACTAAGCAAGTTCGAACAAATTGACTATTCATGTGATAAATTCTTTGAGTTAACTTGCTATTTTCATGAGAAACAAAATTGCACTTTATGGGGGATTTTGTGTGTTATTTGTTCAAATTGATTCAATTTGACTCGCAGGGATTCATGTAAATCCGCCGAAGCCCTGTTAAATACATGACACAATCGGGAATGTTCTGTTAGTCCCTTTTATTAATCTATTCTTATTCTATACCCTTTAAGTGAATTTCCCTAAAAAGTAGAGGATGATCCGTGAATTAACCTAACCATCAACTAGATCTACTCATTTATGATAGATGTATTTATTCATATAGTGACTGTTTCTTATTTAGGATCTCGACAATACGAAGCAATCGGTTGGTTATTAGTTAATTTTCTATAATTACTAAGTTTTTTCTTTTTCTATTTATAGTAGGGTTCAATTTTTTTGAATCTCCATTTTTGACTCTAAATAAAAAACTAACGAGTCACACGCTAAGCATAGCAATTATATTAAAATATTTCTCAATTTTCATTAAATCTTATAGAAAGAGGTAGAATTTCTTCTTTTTTCAGGGATTTCAAAAAAAAAGGCTCTTGTCATTTTTAATTCTATCACTGAACAAAATGGGAAGACAAGGCTAGTTATTCTTCATCTACGAATATCTAAATTTTTACACCTAATATTCCATATATAGTTTGAATTGGATAGCAGCAATAATCAATTTTAGCAGAAATTATTTGGAGTCCATCTACCTTTTTTTGATGCATTCGGCGGCAAGATATCCTCCTTAAAAAGTAGCTTAGTTCCATCGGCTATAGCTTGAAGGAGTCCTAGGGGGCCAGCATATTCAGGACCAATACGTTGTTGTATCAATGCAAATATTTCTCTTTCTAACCACACAATTACTAGTACTTCTATTGTGATTCCCAGTAGGAGGGTCAAAATAGGTAGAATCCAGATCAGTCCATAGACTTTTTAATAATCCCCATTTCGGAGATTGGATGCAGTTACTAATTCATGATTTAGCATGTATAGAATGAAAACTTCATTCTCGATTCTACAAGAATTTTTATGAAAGCATTTCATTTGGTTCTCTTCCATGGAAGTTTCATTTTCCCAGAATGTACCCTAATGTTTGGCCTAATTCTTCTTCTGATGATTGATTCAACCTCTGATAAAAAAGATAGACTTTGGCTCTATTTCATCTCTTCAACAAGTTTAGTAATAAGCATAACGGCCCTATTGTTTCGTTGGAGAGAAGAACCTATATGGTCAAGATCAGATCTACGGGATTGGCTGCCCCCTATAAAAGGGGGATAGCCTATTTTACGTTCCGGTCCAGCTTGATCCCTATCTTTGACTTAGTCATTAAATGGATGTAGTATGTTTGTGTCTGAGTGGTTAGTATGTTGTGTAATACTATGTTACTTTTTTTTAGATCAAGACATAGTTCTACTAGTATCATACTTTGACTAAGCTTCTTCCCATCGATAGCTGTATCACCCTTGGGATTGGATTCAATTACCCATTATGGATGGATGGACGTCACCTGCTTCGATCCTCCCCCAAATTCTAGATTCAGGGGACTGGCGGTCCGACCCACTCTTCGCCTCCTCTGCTTCTACTCGCGCCTCATGCCGTCATGCCCCCACCGCCCATGGCTCCTCACGGTGTCTGGCATCGGCTGTCACCCAGCCACCTCGGCAGGCTTTATTTGTCCTCCTCGTGGCTCGCACTCAAAGGCTCCTCCTCCTCGTCGATGCCTCATTGCTACCCACCTAGCTGTGCTAGGGTTTCTCCTTACCCCCACCAAGTCGTCGGTTGCATCCTTCAAGTGCGCAAATTTCCCCTCGTGTTTTGTTTATCCTTTCTATTTGATTTGAGGGCCTACCGAGCGAGGATGTGGAGTGGACCGATAGGATGGACATGAGATCGCATTTGGGCCTTATGGGCTATTGAAAAGGCACAAAATTGGATTCTTCTCCTCTTTATATCACTAAGTTTGTCCCTTTGGCTCTGTTCTTTAGTTCAAACACACCCATGGAGGCAGCTACTGGCGAAGTGGGAGGGAGGGGGGTACCGATGCCACAGCTAAGTGTAGGCTCCAACCTAACAGAGTCCTTTGTTGGATTCACCCCTGCTTGCGTCCTTCCTTTGTGAACAACCATGAGAGATTAATTCTTCCATGTTAGAGATTGTGTATATCTCCTGTAACAGAATGTAATCCATTGTAATCCCTATAATTTAGGATCGTAACAACTAGATATAGATGAACCTCATGACACTTTGATCGTGTGCAATTCTTCCCAAACATTGAACTTCATACTCTTTCATGGTATCATACTAAGTTCTAATCTTCTAGTCTCTTTCTGATGCCCTCCTCCATAGCATCTAAGAACTCCAGCATGTCCTTCAACCTTGGCTCTAGCTCTAGCACCCTTGCACCAGTCATCTCCTCCTCCGTCGGTCTACCTGTCGTCACTTGATCTCAACTTCCAGTGGTTCTTGACCTTCAGGCCTCCAACTTCACGAAGTGGAGCATCTTCCTCAAATCTCTTCTTGGATGTCATGGTCTCCTTCCTCACCTCAATGGTGCCAATACTCTCAACCCTACCACTCCTACATGTGATCAAGATGACTACGCCATTCTCTCCGCCATGTACGGCTCCATCGTCGAAGACGTCCTTGACATCATCCTTGAGCCAAACAAAAGCGCCACTAATCTCTGGACCACCGTGGAGGCTCTCTTCTGTGGCAACAAGGGGAGCTGTTCGATTCTCCTCCTGAATGAGTTCCACGGCCTCCTTCAAGGTGATTTATCAATCACCACGTACTGCAAAGAGTAGAAGCGTATTGCCGATGCCCTTCAAGACGCCAACTCTCCAGTCACCGACCACACCCTCATCGTCAATGTTTTACGTGGCCTCAACCCAAAAATGTCTCAAGCGACTACTGTCATCGCCATGTCGAACTCCTTTCCATCCTTCACCAAGGTGCGCTCGATGCTTCTCATGGAAAAAATGCACCTTAGCAACTCTGAGAAGACCTCCCCTACAACAACTCTTCTCTCCGCTACCGGTAAGGCCATTCCCTGCAATGGCAGCACCTGCCGTGGTGAGGGCTCCTCCTCTAGAAATGGCAATGGCAATGGCAAACGCAAGGGTGATCATAGAAAGGGCAAACGGTGGGGTGGCCTGGTCATGGCACCTCTAGCAATCACAGCAATCCCACTCCAGCAGGGCCCTGGTTTTGTTTCAATCTGGGTCCCATTCCTGGCGCATTAACCTGGTAGAGCCACACCTCCGGTAGTCTCGATCTTCTCGACGGGCGCCCTCAACAGGCCTTCTCCACCACGGCTGCTCCCTTCCCTCAGTCACAGCCGTCCACACCTGCACATACTTCACCATCTTGGGACAGCTCCGGTCTCATCACCGCCATGAACAACCTCGCCCTCCAAAACGATGGTTGGGTCATGGATTCCAGCGCATCTGCGCACATGACGCCAGATGATGGTAACATATGACATCATAGTGCTCTCCCCATACCTCATTCTATGACCATCGGGAATGGATACTCCATGCCTATCTCTCGCTCGGGTCATTCTCTTCTCCACACACCTTCTGGTCATTCTTTTTTTTCTCAATGATGTTCTACATGTTCCATCCCTCATTCGCAACCTTTTGTCCATCCGTAAATTCACATGTGATAATTCTTGCTCCATTTAATTTGACGCTCATGGTTATTCTATGAAGGATCTTTGCACGAAGAATGTGACTTATCACTGCAATAGTGGCGGGAACCTCTACACCATCACGCCATCCTCCTCAGCATCACAATCCTCAACTTTCTTGTCCACCACCACATCAATTGTAGTATGGCATCGCTGCTTGGGTCATCCTAGTCGCAACACTACCATCACACTCCAGTTCTCCTCGGCCATTCCTCGTTAAACATTAAGTCATCATTTATGTCATGAGTGTCAAGTTGGCAAACATGTCTGCTTGCCATTCTCTAGCTCAACTTCCGCGTCTCATGCCCCCTTTGAACTTATACATTGTGATTTATGGACATCACCAGTCCTTAGCACCTCTGGTCTCAAATACTATTTTGTGATTGTTGACGATTTCTTTCACTTCTATTGGTGTTTTCCTCTTCGTATAAAGCCTTCTACATTTCCTACACTCGAATGGTTTTTCACCTTTGTTCACACATAATTCAGAGCCACTATTCATTCTGTCCAAACCGATAATGGTACTGAGTTTGTCAACTCCACCACTTCCTTTCTACAAAACCAAGGCACCTTACTTCACTTATCATGTCCATATACATCGCCACAAAATGGCAAAGTTGAGTGTGCGCTTCGTACTGTTAATGATACCATGCGCACACTTCTTCTCCAAGCGCATATGCCTCCTCACTTCTGGGGCGAAGCTCTTGCGACTGCTACCTACCTTTTGAATCGACACCCATGCAAATCTATCGCATCCATGACACCATACTTCAAACTCTACAGTCAGCACCCTGTCTATAATCATCTTCACGTGTTTGGGTGTTTATGCTATCCTAACATGTCCACTACAAATGCACACAAATTGCAACCCCGCTCTATTGCATGTGTTTTCCTTGGGTATCCTCAATCCCAAAAGGGGTATCGATGCTATGATCCTCTCTTCTGTTGAGTGATCATATCTCGTCACGTGGTTTTTGATGAGTCCATCTTCCCTTTCGCATCGCAAGTCTCACCACCATCTTCTCTCTCGCGTGATCTTGATTTCTTACAGGACTATGACTTGCCGTCGCACCACGTGGTGCGTGCAACCACTGCCTCTACTTCCTCCTCGACTGGCGCTGCGCTAGTTTCACCATCAACAATGATGTCTACATCCAACACAGGCACAACCGACCCGCTTGTACCATCACCATCTGATGCAACGCCAGCCACTTCTTCCACCCATGGTGGAGTTCCCACTAGCTTGTCCACACCTCACTCATCTGCCGACCAGTACACTGAGTCCCTTCACGGCTCAGTTCCGTGTAATTCGGCCACCCCTGCTGGACCTGTGGCGCGTCTCGCGTCTGGGCCTCATCCAATGCGGACTCGAGCCAAAGATGGCATCATCGTCCCGGTGAACTGCCTCAACCTCTCGGCCGTCCACTCTGGCATTTCGCCTGTGCCAACATCATACCACACCGCCCTTCAAGACCCCCGTTGGAGGCAAGCCATGATCGACAAGCACAAGACCCTTTTGGACAACGGCACCTGTACTCTTATTCCTCGTCCGCTCGGTGCTAACATTGTCACTGACAAGTGGATCTTTCGGCACAAGTTCCACTCCGACGGTTCGCTTGCCAGGTACAAGGCTCACTAGGTTGTTCGTGGCTACTCGCAGCGGCCTAGTATCGACTATGACGAGACATTCAGCCCTGTTGTTAAACCGGCAACAATCCGCATTGTGCTGAGTATCACTGCTTCCCGCTCCTGGCCGATTCGATAGCTTGACGTTAAGAATGCCTTCCTCAACAACACTCTTGAAGATACCGTATTCTGCCAGCAAACATCCAGCTTCGTCGACCCCTCCAGGCCACAGTATGTGTGCCGCCTCAAGGAGTCACTCTAAGGTCTCAAGCAGGCACCTCGTGCTTGGTACAAGTGCTTTGCCACCTACATCCACACCATGGGATTCGTCACCTTTGTCTCTGGCACATCCCTGTTCATGCTTCGTACAGGCAACGATATCACCTACCTTATCCTGTACATCGACTACATCATTGTCACGCCCTCCTCAAGCGACTTACAGGCTGTGTCCACAACGAGTTCGCCATGACAGACCTCGACGATCTCCACTTCTTCCTCAGCATCTCAGTGCGGCGCTCCTCTGCAGGTCTATTTCTGTCGAAGCGTCAGTATGTCGCGGATCTTCTCCAACGAGCAGGCATGGCTGACTGTCACTCCACTACTACTCCTGCGGACACTCATGCCAAACTCTCTGCCACTACAGGGGCAGCAGTCGCTGATGCCAAACAATATCGGAGTCTAGAAGGTGCTCTCCAGTACCTCACCTTGACTTGACCCGACATTGCGTACGCAGTGTAACGGGTCTGCTTACACATGCACTCATCGCACGAGCCTCATCTCGCCCTGATTAAACGCATCCTACGCTATATCAATGGTGTAACATCCCCAATTTCGGCCTTCTGCTAAAATCTAATTTAAATTAAACTAAATTCAAAATTTGGATCTTCCTTGGTGTTCTAATTAACCTGGCATCCTTATCCTTCCGAAATTGGAGATCAATCCTCCTATATCCGAAAAATCGACTTTCCAGATTCCAATCCGTACCCGAACTTTCACCCGAGTTCCAAAATGCTCCAAAAATTCCGAAACCTATTGTATTAGGTTCCAAATATTCTAAATACATTTTGGGAATTTTCCTAAGATTTTTGGAAACTCGTATTTTATCGATCGCGGTCTTTCGTCAAAAGCCCTTTATTCATCCTGAAATTTTCTAAATTCCAAATTTCAACCAAATTGCATGAAACAAATTTTATTGGGTTTTAAATATTCCCTAATATTTTTGGGAATTTTTTCGGGATTTTTATACCATTTTTGCTAATTTTTCTCGCGCGTGATTGCCTCTCACTTACTCCGGCCAATCGAGGAGTGCCACATGGACACGCACTGTTCATCCTCTCTACCCATTCGATTGGAATGTCCAGAGAAGCAGTTCATCTCTCCTTCAATGGTGGCCACCTCTTTAATCTTCCATAACTCACTCAATAATGCTCCAAAACACGATCCGCCGGTTGCGCTGGAAAGATATCGACGAGGAGAACCCGTTCCCTATGACCATTCGTTCCAAATTCCACCGGAAATGGCACAATCAAGCAAAAAACAAAATCCACTAATGTGCTCATAACTTGGCCGTTTCAACTCCAAAGCACGCGATTCCACCTCTCAAACCTTCGTTTTGGAGTCCTCTTCCCAGTGCTATCACTCTTCTTTTGCCCCTCCTCATCATTTGCCTGGGAGATTGCGAAAACCGGTGACCCCCACCACCGTTCTTCGTTCTTGCCATCGTATCTCTCGCTCCGGTGAGTCAATCTCGATTCCGTTTGAACCATTGTGTGCGTATGGATGTCAAGATCATAACCCCTCAATCAATTTCAGATTTTCTCAAAATTTGAATCCCAATTTTGAGTTTGAGTCTCTACGGCCGAACCGGCGTTCATTGCCAAATTCATCGTCTCCGGTAATCCTCTTCAAAATCCGACACCACCATTGGATTCGCATCGTTGAGACCTTTTCGGGGCTTACCTTCTTCCATCCCGCCACCCCTTCCATTGCAAGATACCCATGCTCAAACCCTAGGTCCAGTGAGCTCTGTTCTAGAGGCCAAAAATCGCAATTTATTGTAGCTACAGTAACTTTTCTTTTTTTTTCCTTGATTTTCCATCATTTTCCAACTTCGAACGCTTATATTTTTTGCGTCCGAACTCCGATTCACTCCGTTCAAATTCCTAAATTCATCTAAATTCAAGATCTACTTGCCAGTATAATTTTTATAATTTTTGGATTTTATTTATGTAACACCCCATAAATCTCAACTGTTGTACAAGAAAAATTTGACAGCATTTCCCCTAAAACAGGACAATACAGAAGCAATTCAAATAGGAATAATATCATGACATCAATACTAGAGACAACGAGTCTAATTCAACCAGGTATCAACCATAAGTATAACACATCTCTAATGGGACAACCATAAACGAGAACCAGTTTAAAGGGAACAACAATGGGTCGATATGTAATAAAATTGCATCCAACTAATGAATTATTTAAAGCACTAGTTCATGTGAGTCGTGATGACACCAAAAGATTTATTGTGTTGCTAGCCCACCCTTCATGCTTACGACTCACGTGCGCTACCTAGAAACATCAAAACAGCAAGTAGTGAGATTGGATAATCTCAGCAAGCGGAACAACTAATACAAATAACACATCCACCATATATCTAGCATTCCACATTCCTCATATCCAATACCACATCAAGGAGTCCACACCACTTCAGTAAAATGCATATGATTGTGCACATGCTTATGCCATGATACTCCTCACCGTGCCCTTTCTCAGGAACACACGGTGTTGTACCGTCTTGATCGCGCCAAGGCGTCGACAAAACTTCCAATGCATGATTATGCAGTTAATGCTTCATGCATGAATTCATTCAGAATCTCCCACACTGAGTTCACATGTTTGCCTATCATCTTATAGCATAGATAGAAAGCAAATAACATTGAGATGAAGTATTTAGACAATTCATCAGGTAAACAACATCATTCTTAACATTACTCATGATTCATAGCCAAACCACAACATCACAATGCTAGTCAAGATATTGCAATCCTCAAAGCAAGTGATTAAACCATGTATGATTGCTGTAATTGGAGTTTATAATGAAGGTGAAGCAAACAACGATGTATAGCTTAACAATACAACTACTTCCACTTGCCTTTACCGACGTGGACGATGAACCTAGATGCACCCAGCAGTGGCACCACCTGAACAAACATTATTTCAGTACATAGCGACATCACAATTGATCACACAATTCAAACACACGCTTCCTACTCCCCGTTCCCATTTAAGCGCCAAAAAACCCCGATCTGTCCGGATCGAACAGAAGTACCCTCTCTTCCCAATTTCGTATCTTTTTTATACTGTTCATAAAAATACAAAAAAATTACAGTAGCTAGATATTGACGAGATCTACAACTTTCATGAAGGTCAAAAATTTCAATTCCGCTGTTAAACATGCCTAAAAAACCGTCCAAAATAGTGGACGAAATCTGTTTCCAGATTCTGTTCGTCATTTTCCAACAGCGATAACTCTCAGACCAACGACCCAACAATTCTGAAAAAATTACAGAGGCTAGGTCTCGACGTTGTATACAATTTTCTAGTTATAGGTTTTTGTAGGAAAAATCATCTATGCCACATAAACCTCGGAACAATCCGTGCTGCACAATCTCCCCTTTCAGAAACAGCATCACGTGAACAACTACCCTTCTACCCTATCAAAAACCATCCAAATCAAACACCACCAGATCTAATACACTACTAATCCTAGGTAGAACAGGGGGTAAAAGATCGGGAATTTTACCTTGAGTTCTCCCTTGGAACCCACGAAGAACGCGCGACGAACACCAAATCTGAAAATCTGCTCGTCCTCCACACCTTCTCGGATCCTCTTCTCGATTTTCCCTTCGGGTTTCGCGGTGTATCCTTGAGCCTCCACGCTGGGACGAGGGAGGAGGGGGCGGCTGCCAGAGGGTGGTGGGAGGAGGTGCCTAGGGTTGCAAGGGGCGCCACCCCTCTTGAGGGAAAAGTGGGCTGGCCCACTAGGGCGTGGGGAGGAGGGGGTGGGAAGGGGAATTCCCGGCCCAGGCCCAGGTTTCCTCGGCCCAAAGACTCCAAATTTAATATTAAATTGCAGCCTAAAACTCAATTATTTCATCTCCCAACATTTCCTTCATTCCTTCCGAAACCGAAAGAAGAGAGAGAAAAACCCCTACGGTCACTCCCAAATTCTAAGGCATCACAATTTATTTTTTTATTATTTATTTGTTGTACCGTTTTGCGCGTAGCCGAGGATCCCGCCGAGTCCGCCGACCCCGCCACCGAACTTCAAGGTTCTGAGACCTTCGCTGCGCACGAAGGCAAGTCTCCTTGACGCATTTTGACCCATGTTTGCAAATGTTTTACCATGTTTTTAAACTTGCATTGCTATGTTTACAATCGAATGTCAAATATAGATGACTAGTTAATCCGAATTGCTGTCCACGCCTTGATTATTGATATCCATATTTACTTGTAACCCTAGGACACTTTGTTATGTCATGCCTAATTTATACTATGACACTTGATGATTAGTACGGTAGTTGTGCTTACTTGCAAAATTAACTGAAATGACCCATGGCTGGGATTTTATCAAAGTTGTGTTTTAAAGTGTGATTTGAGAATTATTGTAAAGTATTTACTACTGTCTTTGGAAAATAAAAGTAAAATGAAAAATGGTTTAGACTTGAGCGGATTGGAATGTCGGGCGGGTGCAGAAAGAGCACTAGTTTTTATTGTGCAAGTACCGCCCCAAGTCAATTAAGGACCGACGCTTATGACTGTTCTCATTCTAAGCAATAACGTACAACCACATGTCAAAGTGGGCACGACCTGGCTGAATAATTTGTAGAAACCTAACTTAGACTCGCCAGTTGGTGGAATGTGGGTGCCAGATAGAGGCAAGTTGTACTCCCCACACGGCGCAAGAGGGGGCTTCTGTACTGGGTAGATAGAACCCTAATAGCGGTGAAACCTCAGCGGGTGAGTCGGGTTAGGCGTATACTTTGTAAAGGACTTGTCATGATATCTCTACCGGCACATCTAAGGAAGTGTGCTAATAGCTTGGCATCAAGAGAATATCATGTCTTGTGGGTAAAGTTGTACACCTCTGCAGAGTTAAAACTATTCGAATAGCCATGCCTACGGTCAAGGGCAAAGCGAAGAATGCTTTCATACTAGTAGACTTTGGTTTTGGTTTTAAAAATAAACAATGTTTTGTTTTGGGATTCGGGAGTGGTTAGAACTCTCGAATGTTTTGTTGGCGGACTGAGCTAACCAGATAGATGGAACCTGTTTTGATCATGACAGATAGAGTCATGAGTTGGATTACCTTAATCTTTTAAAATGTGGCGGATAGAGCCTTTATACTGGTGATGGTGGATAGAACCTTCACTAGATTATTAAATAATTCAATTGTTAAAACAATTATGAAAATGTGCTTTGTGAAAATTATTATTATGTATGGTTTGATGAAACTTAGCTTTATGCAAAAGAACCATAATAAGCCTTCCTTGGAAAGCCCTACATATGCATACTTTCCCAGACTTGCTGAGTACTTTTGTACTCACATGCTACACAATTGTTGTCATCAGAAAACTACCAAGATGCAGCTGATGATGGTGAGTTCTATGATGAGGAGTTCTTTGAAGATCGCCAAGACAACTAAGAGCGCGTTCCTAGTCGTCGCCTGTGGAGTTTTATGGGTTTTATCTATTGTTGCTTTTATTTCCGCTGTCGTGAACTCTGGTCATGTCATCGAGTGATGTAATAATAGCCATGTGGCTGATACTTTATGTTTATTATAACATTTCGTTCTGTTCAGTAATGATTCTTCACTGTATGACTGTGTGTACTAGCTACTGATCTGGGACTAGTACAGAAATACACATGAGATTTCGGATAGCCAATCCGGGGTCTCACAGCGGTGGTATCAGAGCCTGGACAACTGTAGGACGTGACTTAGTTAGAATGGCAAGCCTTAAGGATTATTATTTTTATAAAAATTTAATTATAAAACTTTAGGTTCCTTTGCTTCTATCTTTCCTATCTTAGCATCTTGCTCTGGTCTCGTCTTCTATTTAAAATATTTTGTCAACCTTGTCTCATCTCAAAATTTGTAGATGTTTCTTATTACTTCAGTTGCTGAGGAGGAGGACTCTACATCAGCAGCGATGAACCCAGTGAGGAGGATCCGTTCTTTCGTGCCCTGAGGAGGGTGAAGGGAGTAGATAGTTTTAGTCTTTGCCTATAGCACCTATCTTTCTTTCACGCTAGAACGGTTAATAATTATGCATGATGATTTGTATCGTGCTTTATGCGCTAGTGATACAGCCATCTTATTAAAACTATTTTGTTTTAATCGAGATTTCAGTGGTGTTTCTTTCAGTGCGGTTGTTCTTGTTTTTGTGGTGGATGTTGTTAGTCCCCTGTTTCTTATCTTTGCTTTTCCCTCTTTCGTTGTGCTTTCCCTGTCCATGGTTTCAGATGGAGAACCCAGGCAGAGGTCGTGGCAGAGGAAGAGGAAGAGGTCGCGGTAGAGGTCGTGGTCGCGGTCATGGATGAGTGCAGTTACAGGATGAGGAGCATCTGGAGCAACAGCATCATCAGGAACAAGAGCATGTGCAGCCACCCCCAGCACCAAAAGAGCCAGTGCCACCCCCACCCTCGATTCATTCGCCCAACTTGGAACAGATGATGGCAATGCAACTGCAGATTCTTCAAGCTTTGGCGCAGAATGCCCTTAATCAACCTCAAGCCACCGCAGTTCAGGCCGCAGCTCAGCCGCCCCAATCAAAGTTTGGGGAATTCATGAGGACTAGACCGCCAACCTTTGCTGGATCTGTGGATCCATTGGAAGCTGACGACTGGCTCAAGGAAGTTGAAAGGAAGTTATACTTGGCTCAGTGTGATGAAGTGGAAAGTGTGCGGTTTGCTTCGCACCAACTTAAGGGTACAACAGCTAGCTGGTGGGAGAATTACTGTGCCACCCACGAATATGCCCAGAATATCTCCTGGAATGAGTTTGTTGAAGCTTTTCGGGCTACTCACATCCCTAAAGGGATCATGGAGATGAAGAGGAGAGAGTTCCACAAACTGCAGCAGGGGAATCTCTCAGTGTCAGAATACCTGAACCGCTTCACTCAGCTATCTTGTTATGCCACTGAGGATGTTGTCACAGATGAGGCAAAGATATGGCGCTTTATGGAGGGTCTTGATCCCAATATCAAGGTTCAACTGGTGTCGAATGACTTCCCTTCTTTCCAGCATATGGTGAACAAGGCTTTGATTCAAGAAGATGCTCAGCGTCAGCTATTCGAGTCAAGGAAAAGGAAGATGATGTTCCAGAGTCAGCGAGGTAAAAGCAGTTCTAGGCCTCGTACTTTCCAGCAACAGACCAGCAGGCCAGCAGTTCCTAATACTCCCAGGACCCCAATGTCCACTCCTCGTCAGTTCACTCCAGCTCCTGCTGGCAATGCAGGAAGCCAAGCTCAGAAGAGCAATACCACAACTGCAGGAATTCAGTGTTTCAATTGCAGGGAGATGGGACATTACGCCAGCAACTGTCCCTAGAAGCGTCAGCTTGTGACCCCAGTGCGGTTCAACCCGGCGACTACACCAGCCCGCGCCCCAGCACTAGCTCAAGGGAGAGGTACACCGCAGACTCCGCGTACCCCTCGGACCATTGGGAAAGGACGTGTGAACCACGTCACAGCTGAGGAAGTTCAGGGCGCATCGGATGTGGTCTACGGTAAGTTCTTCGTCAACTCGGTGCATGCTTCAGTTCTGTTTGATTCTGGTGCAACGCATTCCTTCATATCAGAATATTTGGTTAGAAAGCATGGTTGGGATACAGTTCAGTTAAGAAACCATTTATTAGTTCAATCCCCTGGCAAAGATCTAAGAACAACGGTGGTTTGCCCAAAAATGGATATAATAATAAAAGGAGTAAAGTTCCTAGCGAACTTAATACTATTAGATACTAAGGGTATAGAAGTAATCCTTAGAATGGATTGGTTAACCAAGTACACGGGTCAGATAGATTGTGCTAGTAGAGCTATCTCTCTTACTAGTCCGGAGGGAATTTGAGTGAAATTCTTATCTAATCTTTCCTCTAAGGGGGGTAGTACCCTGAATTGTCTGAAAGGTACATCATTGGAAAATATGCCTGTAGTGAATGGATACCCGGATGTGTTCCCTAAGGATCTGCCTGGTATGCCACCAGACCGGGACATCGAGTTTGTAATTGAGCTTGTACCTGGTACAGCCCCTATCTCGAAAAGGCCTATCGGCTACCTGCTAATGAGTTAATAGAAATGAAGAAACAGATTGAAGAACTGCAGGAGAAAAGATTTATAAGACCAAGTTCTTCACCTTGGGGTTCACCGGTAATCTTTGTTAAGAAGAAGGATTGTAGTCTGAGAATGTGCATAGACTATCGCTCCATGAATGAGGTCACCATCAAGAATAAGTATCTGTTGCCTCAGATAGATGATCTGTTCGATCAGTTGAAAAGAGCTCAAGTCTTTCCAAAATAGATTTGAGATCAGGATATCATCAGCTTAAGATAAGGAAAGAAGATATCCCGAAGATAGCCTTCACTACCCGATATGGACTGTACGAGTTTACAGTGATGTCATTCGGATTAACAAATGCCCCTTCCTATTTCATGAATCTGATGAATAAAGTATTCATAGAGTACCTGGACAAGTTTGTAGTAGTCTTCATTGATGACATTCTTGTATATTCCAAGAGCAGAAAAGAACACGAAGACCATCTGAGGATCGTTTTGGAGAGGTTAAGAGCGCATCAGCTTTATGCCAAGTTCAGCAAGTGTGATTTTTTGTTGAAAGAAGTTGCTTTCCTGGGTCATGTCATTTCCGCTGGAGGAGTAGCAGTGGATCCTGCTAAAGTGAGGGATGTTCAGGATTGGAAGCAGGCCAAGTCAGTCCCGGATATCAGAAGTTTCCTTGGATTAGCAGGATACTATCGGCAATTCATTGAAGGTTTCTCCAAGATTGCAAGACCTCCCACCCAGCTTTTGAAGAAAGAGAAGAAGTTCGAATGGACAAAGTCTTGTGAATAGAGCTTTTAGGAATTGAAGAAGAGGTTAACTTCAGCGCCAGTACTCGTCTTGCCAGAGATTCATAAAGATTTTGAAGTTTACTGTGATGCTTCAAAACAAGGTCTTGGATGTGTTTTGATACAAGAAGGAAAAGTAATAGCTTATGCTTCGAGACAACTGCGACCCCATGAAGGAAACTACCCAACTCATGACTTGGAGTTAGCAGCAGTTGTACACGCACTCAAGATTTGGAGGCATTATTTGATCGGTAACCGATGTGAGATCTATACAGATCATAAGAGTTTGAAGTATATCTTCACTCAGTCAGATCTCAATTTGAGGCAGAGAAGATGGTTAGAGTTGGTAAAAGATTATAACATCGGAATCCATTACCATCCTGGAAAAGCTAATGTTGTCGCGGATGCTTTAAGTAGGAAGAGCTACTGCAACAATGTTATGGTACAGGAAATCCAACCAGCACTTCATGAAGAATTTCAGCGCCTTTACTTGGAATTGGTGAATAAAGGCTGCATTTTCAATATGGAAGTGCAATCAACCCTGGAAGATCAGATCAGAGAGGCTCAAAAGAATGATAAGGATATTGCGAACCTCAAGAATGAATTAAAAAAAGGAAAACACCCTAGATTTTCCTAGGATGAAAAAGGTACTGTGTGGTTTGGGAAAAGAATAGTAGTCCCTAACCAAAAGGAGATCAAGGATGTGGTTTTGAAGGAGGCCCATGATTCTATGTATTCTATTCATCTTGGGAGTACGAAGATATACTCGGACTTAAAGGAAAAATATTGGTGGTCCAATATGAAAAAAGAAGTGGTTGATTTCGTAGCTCGTTGTGATATTTGCCAACTGGTAAAAGCAAAACATCAAAGACCAACCGGATTATTGCAACCTTTGCAAGTTCCCGTTTGGAAATGGGAATAAGTCGGAATGGATTTTATCACTGGATTACCCAGAATTAAGTCTGGATATGACTCTATTTGGGTCATTGTGGACAGATTAACTAAAGTTGCACATGTCATTCCTGTGAAGACAACTTATTCTGGTGATAAGCTCGCAGAACTATATATGGCCAAAATTGTGTGTTTGCATGGTGTGCCAAAGAAGATTGTGTCCGATCGAGGTTCTCAGTTTACCTCGAGGTTTTGGTAGAAGTTGCATGAGGTTTTAGGCACGAATTTGAACTTCAGTACTGCTTACCATCCTCAGACAGACGGTCAAACCGAAAGGATGAATCAAATCCTAGAAGATATGTTGAGAGCTTGTGCTTTGACTTATAAAGGTTCTTGGGATCAGAATTTGCCCTATGCCGAATTCTCCTACAATAATAGTTATCAGTCAAGTCTGAAGATGACCCCTTTTGAAGCTCTATACGAAAGAAAGTGTAGAACACCCTTGTATTGGAAAGAAACAGAAGGTGGACAAATCATTGGACCGGATATTCTGAAGGAAGCTGAAGAGCAAGTCAGAGTGATCCGTGAGAATTTGAGGACAGCCCAGTCAAGGCAGAAGAGCTATGCCGATAACCGTCATCGAGAATTAAGTTTTGCCCCTCGTGATCATGTGTACCAGAAGGTTTCACAGCTGAAGGGAATGCGTCGGTTTAGAGTTAGTGGGAAGTTAGTGCCCCGCTACATTGGTCCATTTCCAGTGGTTGCCCGAAGAGGAGAAGTTGCGTACAAGTTGGAACTGCCTCCACAGCTATCAGATGTACATGATGTCTTTCATGTTTCTCAGTTGAAGAAGTGTCTCAGAGTACCTGAGCATCAGATGCCGTATGAAGAGATGGAGTTGAAAGAAGGCCTGTCATATCCCGAGTACCCAGTCAAAATTTTGGATGAAGCTGAGCGTCGAACCCGAAGCCGAGTAATCAAGTTCTGCAAGGTTCAGTGGAGCAATCATTTAGAGAAAGAAGCCACCTGGGAGCGAGAAGAGGATCTTCGAGCAAAGTTTCCCGATCTCTTTCTATCTCCGTCCGAATCTCGGGGACGAGATTCTCTCTAAGGGGGGTAGGTTTGTAACATCCCCAATTTCGGCCTTCTGCTAAAATCTAATTTAAATTAAACTAAATTAAAAATTTGGATCTTCCTTGGTGTTCTAATTAACCTGGCATCCTTATCCTTCCGAAATTGGAGTTCAATCCTCCTCCGTCCGAAAAATCGAATTTCCAGATTCTAGTCCGTACCCGAACTTTCACCCGAGTTCCAAGATGCTTCAAAAATTCCGAAACCTATTGTATTAGGTTCCAAATATTCTGAAAACTTTTTGGGAATTTTCCTAAGATTTTTGGAAACTCTCTGGTATTTTATCGCTCGCGGTCTTTCGTCAAAAGCCCTTTATTCGTCCCGAAATTTTCTAAATTCCAAATTTCATCCAAATTGCATGAAACCAATTTTATTGGGTTTCAAATATTCCCTAATATTTTTGAGAATTTTTTCAGGATTTTTAAACCATTTTTGCTAATTTTTCTCGCGCGCGATTGTCTCTCACTTACTCCGGCCAATCGGGGAGTGCCACATGGACACGCACTGTTTATCTTCTCTACCCATTCGATTGGAATGTCCAGAGAAGCAGTTCATCTCTCCATCAATGGTGGCCACCTCTTTAATCTTCCATAACTCACTCAATAGTGCTCCAAAACACGATCCGCCGTTTGCGTTGGAAAGATATCGACGAGGAGAACCCGTTCCCTATGACCATTCGTTCCAAATTCCACCGGAAACAACATAATCAAGCAAAAACCGAAATCCACTAATGTGCTCATAACTTGGCCGTTTCAACTCCAAAGCACGCGATTCCACCTCTCAAACCTTCGTTTTGGAGTCCTCTTCCCGGTGCTATCACTCTTCTTTTGCCCCTCCTCATCATTTGCCCGGGAGATTGCGAAAACTGGTGACCCCCACCACCGTTCTTCGTTCTTGCCATCGTATCTCTCGCTCCGGTGAGTCAATCTCAATTCCGTTTGAACCATTGTGTGCGTATGGATGTCACGATCATAACCCCTCAATCAATTTCAGGTTTCCTCAAAGTTTGAATCCGAATTTTGAGTTTGAGTCGCTACGGCCGAACCGCCGTTCATCGCCAAATTCGTCGTCTCCGGTAATCCTCTTCAAAATACGACACCACCATTGGATTCGCATCGTCGAGACCAAGGTTTCAAATCTCGTTTTGAGTCAAATCTCATAGGTTCCCGAAATCCGAAATCTTGGCGAGATTCGGAAATTTCGGACAAAATCCGGATGAATTGCAAAAACCAAATTTCAAATCCGGTTTTTTTTTCAACCGGGACATCCGAGATCTCGGCCGAAATCACCGAGATCTCAGCCAAATTGAACCGACCAAAAAATGGTTCAAAACACGTCAAAAAAATTTGAAATTTTTTTTGGATGGTCCTCACACATCACTAATGTTCCCATAAAAATTTGAGACGATGATCAAGCATGAGGAATTTTTAAAAAATCTAACAGTGGTAAAGTCGTGATAAAAATCGTATGTAAAATCGGTTTTTGATTTTTCAAATGTAACAAATGAACTTCAAATCATTTGAAAAGTTTTATATATGTTCCTATATATTAAAAAAAGTCAACCCTCAACAATTCAACAATCAAATTTCAAAACTATGCTTCAGTAGGAACCTTCTCGCTGTCAAATGCCTGTGGAACATAAAGCATGTACAAAACTTAAGTTGTAAATCTTATTTTAAAATGTACACATAATCCCTATTCACGAAATCTCATTTTTCATGGAATATCGTTTCCATGTGAATAGAAGGTATATGTACATAATAGTAAGTATGAGACTGCAATAATGTCATTAGGAAATATATTACATACATATATGTACGGAGATAAAAAAAATAACAGCGTAGCATGAAACTAAGTCTAAGGAGGAGAAAGATCAATGCAATATCGTTTATTACTTGCCTCCCAGATAAAATGAATCGTGAAGACATTAGGTGCTTGATGGACTTGCATGTGATGTAGTTGCCACAAATGAATGAAATAAGTTCATAAGTTGGACATATAGTACTCGTTAAGTTGGACCATTGTGGTTCATGCCCTGTGATCACGTACCCAGTGATAGCACTTGAGTGCCCGATCTTTCGGTGGAGCGATACTTTTGATTGGTTGTAGTGAAGACCCTCACGACTCGACTACCTTCGAACACGTCGATGGCGCCTTAGCAATCGCTGAACCTCCTCCACGTGGTTATTGACTCCGCCGGATAGCGAGAATCAACTCTGAACACAGTTCAATTCTTGTTGGTAATCAAAGAACAAACAAGAACTTAATGAAAACTGAATTTCAGATCTGAATTAAAGAGTAGAATAGTTGGGATTTCGTTTCTTCTCAAGGTGGCTATCTAGCACAACTTGCGAGAGGAGGTTTGCACAAAGGCTAAACACAAATCAACAAAAATCCCCTAATAGAGTGGAGGGTAGGAGAATATAAAGAAGAAGAAGGAGGAGGAATCGCATTTCACGGACACTATTCATCAGTGAATAGTACATGCATGTCCACACATTAGAAACAATCCTTCCCTCCTTTCCTTCTCTACAAAGTTGCCAAAAATACAAAAGAGATCAAATCTTCAATTATGGTGCCTTGATCTGAATCTTGGTTTCCAAATCAGCAAGAGGACATGTTGGGGCGCCCAAAACCGAGGAGGAGACGCTAACGAGGGGAGGTGGCGGCCCAATAATAGACCCATGCATTCATTCCCTTTGCTCGTCTTTGACTTGGCCTTCAGAATTCCGCACCGCAGCTTGATCTTCTCCTTGGTTCCTAAGTATAATAAAATCATGACAAAAATTAGATAGTAATGAATTACGTGAATTAATCATATAAATAGTTAGAAACGAGTTCACACGATAATTGGTATCGTGCTTTGGCACGAGTAATTGGTCCTTGTATATGTTGGCTCAATCGTGTGCATGGAAGAGATGTCCTCATCATCCTCCCCTTCTTGCATTTGAGTCGTCCTCGACCTAGAACTCTTCCTCTTCGCCCAAGTATGGCTTTAAATCTGCAATGTTAAAAGTGGGAGTAACCCCAAAATCTGCGAGGCAAGTCGAGCTTATATGCATTATCATTAATTCTCTCCAAAACTTGGAACGGACCATCGGCCACGAGGCATCAACTTTGATTTTCTTAAATCGGAAATCGATCCTTTAAGTAAATGTAGCCAAACTAACTCGGGTTCAAAAGTCACATGTTTCTTTCCCTTACTACCGACAAGTTTGTATTTAGCATTCATAGGCTCTATATTTGCTTTAGTTGTCTCATGTATTTTGGAGATCAAATCGATGCGTTGTTTTGCATCAACATGTAATTTTAGAATAGTGCAAAGGTAATAAATCAATAGGTGCCACGAGGAACAAAACCATACACAACCTCAAAGGGCACTTCTTAGTAGTAGAATGCAATGAGCGATTATAAGCAAATTCAATATGAGGTAAGCATTCTTCCCACAACTTGATGTTCTTTTTAAAATAGCTCTAAGCATGGTAGATAAAGAAGCGATTAACAACTTCGGTTTGTCCATCGGTTTGAGGATGACAAGTAGTAGAAAATAAAAGCTTAGTCCCAATTTAGCCCCACAATGTTCGCCAAAAATGACTCAAGAATTTTGTATCGCGATCCGAAACTATTGTGTTGGGCATACCGTGCAAAGCGTACAATTTCGAAAAGAACAAGTCGGCCACATTGGTAGCATCATCAGTTTTATGACATGGAATAAAATCGCCATCTTAGAAAATCTATCCACCACAACAAAAATGCTATCCCTCCCTTCTTTGTTAGAGGTAGACCTAAAACAAAGTCCATCGAAATATCCTCCCAAGGCATGCTAGGAGCAGGAAGAGGCATGTATAAACCATGTGGATTGAGGCGTGACTTAGCTTGTTGGCATGTGGTGCAGCGGCGACAAATCGTTCCACGTCCCTTCTCATTTTTTTTTCGCCAAAGAAATGGTTAGCAAGAATATCCTCCGTCTTTTTCACTCCAAAGTGTCCCATGAGACCACCTCCATGCGCCTCCTGCGGTAGCAACAAGCGACGGAACTAGCGGGAATGCATAGTTTGTTAGCTCTAAACAAGAAGCCATTTTGGAGGACAAACTTATTCCAAACTCTTCATACGTACATTTGAGCAAAACAACATGAAAATCAGCATCATGTTCATATTGATTCTTAATTGTCTCTAATCCAAAAATTTTGAAGTCAAGTTGTGTAAGCATGGTATATCGTCGTCGAGACAAAGCATCAGCAATAATATTGTCTTTACCGTTCTTGTGTTTGATAACATAGGGAAAAGACTCTATGAATTCAACCCATTTGGCATGACGACGATTCAATTTTGCTTGACTTCGAATATGCTTTAAGGATTCGTGATCAGAATGTATGACAAATTCTTTGGGCCATAAATAATGTTGCCAAGTTTCTAAAGTTCGAACTAGAGCATATAATTCCTTGTCATAGGTAGAATAGTTCAAACTAGGCCCACTCAACTTCTCACTAAAATAAGCAATTGGTTTTTTATCTTGTAACAGCACACCACCCAACCCAATTCCACTAGCATCACATTCATTTTTATCATATTGCCATGGTCTACCTAACAGCATGGAACAAGCTTGCATAGGTACAACATCGCAATCAACATAATCATGATAAGAACCTAAAATAAAATGCACTCTTACCAAGCGGGTTACCTTTAGTTTGCCGCTGTTTGTGAACCATTGGATGTGGTAAGGTTGAGGATGTGGTCTAGTGGAGAGTGCAAGCTTTTCAACCATGTCCACGCTAGCGAGGTTGTTGCAACTCCCACCGTCAATGATGATCCATCGGCACGCTCCTTCAGCTTTGATATGAAACAAGTTGTGGCGCTGATTTTGGTCGCCCTTGGCAATCTGGCGCTAAGTACTCGTTGGGAGACGATACTTAGAAATTTGTTGGCGTCACCCGCTAATGTGCTCTTCTTGAAGCGCGGAGTTGGTGTCATTTTCGCATCGTTAGCAATCAAAGCATATGTTTCTTCATCAAGATCACTAAGCGGAGTCATACTCACCATCTTCGCGAACTATGAGCACCGCAGTATTTGGACAATCCCGCATGATATGACCAAAACCTTTGCATCGGTGGCACTGAATATCTTTGGTGCGCCCGTGGAAGCAATGGATGACGACTGTTTGTAGGAGCTTGAGTGGTTCGTGTCATCGAAGGTGCAGTATCGCGTGGTCTTGAAGTTGATGTCGCCGGGTTGTTGGAGGGGCTTGGTGTTGTGAGTACGAGCAGTCGGGCAGCGGGGTGTCGCGGCGTCAGGAGGTAGTATGCGCCTGCGAAAAAGTTAGTTTTGGCCCTAAACATCGTCCACTGCAATTCACGCTTTCGGCTTTGCAAGCAAGATGGAATAATCGAGTCATCGAATTGTAATCTTTGTAATCTAAAATGTCTTGGATTTCTCGATTTAAACCACCTAGAAAACGAGCCATAGATGCTTCCTCATTTTCAAGTAAACCACAACGCATAACATGCCAATCTGTAATTCACGATAATATTCTTCGACCGAAGCTTTTACCTTGGCGCAAGCGTTGTAATTTATTAAGCAAATCTCTAGCATAATAGGAAGGAACAAATCTATGTCGCATGAGCAATTTTAAAGCCTCCCAAGTGGTGGGTATATTATGTGCATGGACACGACAATGCTCTCTCCACCAAATGGAAGCAAAAATCTGTAAACTCACTAGTAGCAGCCCTAACGCGTTTATCTTCGTGAAAGTCATGGCATGCATACTTTTGATCAACTAATAACTCCCAACTAAGGTAAGCATCGGGGTCATATTTGCCATCAAAGTAGGTATAGTGATTTTTATTTTGGAGAACATATAAATCCGCCACGATCACGACTCACGTCGTATGGGAGCACGACGCATACCTTGTTGGTTGGATCGAGTCGGCGGTGATCACGGTCATGGTCGAAGCAAGTCATCCTCCGACTCCATAGCGTGGTGTGAGTAGTGGTCGCTGTCATGATCATCTCGCTCAACGCCCGAGTCAAAGGAGCCGAGCGTGCTAAGCGAGGTGAATGGAAATAGTAGAAACAACGGGGCGTCTTTGAGCATGTGGAGCAGCACAGGCGCCCGTAATCTTGGCCGGTGTTGGTGCGAGGTGGAAGACCGAAACACTAGGGGCAGCAGCTGCAATCATGTCAATCGAGATAAAATGTTAGCTAAAGTAGTGTTCGCAACTCCTTGCGCGGTCTCGATGGATCGGAGTCGATCGTCTTGGAGTGACATGCGCTCATTAGTGGCGGACATCCTCACTAAGGCCCTCGGTAGTGATCTTAGTCATCCGCTCAAAGTGTGCAATAGCGCCCTTAGTGCGAGGCGATTGATGGAGAGAACTTTTCGTCACGACATGGTTAGTAGAAGAACAAACAAAAATACCCAGCAAGTATGGCGTGCCTAATGACTAATGAGATGGCTAAGAAACACTCAAAACTCAACTGTTTTACCAAAAGCTCTTGTAAGTTCTTACCACCAACATAAAGATGTGCCCTGGTGTGAACAGGGAGAAAGCTAGCGATTGCCGGGTGACACAAACCCCTGTTCAGTAGTTATATGTGTAGCTTGGGTAGGTTTAACTATAGTAGCAAGGAAAAACACTAGAACCAAAAGCGAAAGTAAATTGAATAAGCGTTCAACGATATGTATATGCTGGTCCTAGTCTAGAACAAATTAGAGAGGCATAAGCCGAGACACCAATGATGTCACCGAGCGAAACAAAAGACCCCATGAGATGAGCAGTAGGAGTGGACAAAGATGAAAAAGACGCGAATGAAGGGACTGTCTCAAGGACTACTGAACACCTAAAAATAGGTTTGGAATAAAAAAAAAAAATTGTGATTCGGACTCTTTTTTTTTTTTTTTTTTTTTTTTTAGAGATCCAAACCGATCTCTCTCTGGAACCGAAACCGATAACCAAGATCGGCAATACAGATCACTTTCTTATTTTGCTTGTGCACTTGCCTCTTTTGTTGATTTGGTGCGGCTTTTGTTTGTGCACTTGCCTTTTCTTTTGTTGTTGCGGTTTGGAAGGAGGCGACAAGCTCGACTCAACCCAAACAATGGGGAAAAAGGCGCAAGGTGAACACGGCCAGGAAAATATGGTGGAGCGCCACGGCACTGGGGGTGTGGTGCGGCCAGGGAAGATGGCGCCGCGGTCGGGAAAGTGGCGCCACGGCCAGGGTGGTGCACGGCCAGGATGTATGGCGCCGCGGCCAGGTGGGGGTAGAGTGGTGGCTAGGGTTTGTGGGAAGGGGTGGCGGCTAGGGTTTAGAGGGAGGGTGGCGGCTAGATGAAAAGATGACAAATTATGAAACGAACTTGAAACTCTAATGAACTAGCATGAAGACCGGCATTAACATAATGATGTAACGAAAATTCAAAGAAGCTATGACAATTAGTAATAATGGTTGGTACAGAATGGTTTGGAATTTGAATTGCACAAAATTTTTGTGGGCTGTTTTCTAGATCTTTAGGAAAATAAAAGGCAGAACAAGAAACTCTCACCGAGCAACCTTTGAGAATCGATACCACTTGATAGCACTTGAGTGCCCGATCTTTCGGTGGAGGCGATACTTTTGATTGGTTGTAGTGAAGACCCTCACGACTCGACTACCTTCGAACACGTCGATGGCGCCTTAGCAATCGCTGAACCTCCTCCACGTGGTTATTGACTCCGCCGGATAGCGAGAATCAACCTGAACACGAAGTTCAATTCTTGTTGGTAATCAAAGAACAAACAAGAACTTAATGAAAACTGAATTTCAGATCTGAATTAAAGAGTAGAATAGTTGGGATTTCGTTTCTTCTCAAGGTGGCTATCTAGCACAACTTGCAGAAGGAGGTTTGCACAAAGGCTAAACACAAATCAACAAAAATCCCCCTAATAGAGTGGAGGGTAGGAGAATATAAAAAAGAAGAAGGAGGAGAGGTATCTTGTTCACGGACACTATTCATCCGTGAATAGTACATGCATGTCCACACATTAGAAACAATCCTTCCCTCCTTTCCTTCTCTACAAAGTTGCCAAAAATACAAAAGAGATCAAATCTTCAATTATGGTGCCTTGATCTGAATCTTGGTTTCCAAATCAGCAAAGAGGACATGTTGGGCGCCCAAAACCGAGGAGAGGCGCCAAGCGAGGGAGGTGGCGCCCAATAATAGACCCATGCATTCATTCCCTTTGCTCGTCTTTTGACTTGGCCTTAAATTCACTTTGCGCTTGATCTTCTCCTTGGTTCCTAAGTATAATAAAATCATGACAAAAATTAGATAGTAATGAATTCTGTGAATTAATCATATAAATAGTTAGAAACGAGTTCACCTGATAATTGAGCTGTCGTGCTTTGGCACGAGTAATTGGTCCTTGTATATTTGGCTCAATCGTGTGCATGGAAGAGATGTCCTCATCACCCAGTTCATTAATAGCTTGACGTTGGACTATTTCAATTAGTTTCATTGCACGCTTGGTTGGAAAGTAAACTCTACTGTCCAGATGCTAGTAGCAAAAATTAAAGAATTTCTTGAAACAATTTTGGCACACTAGAAAATTTTCTATGTATTAAAAAAGTTCAAACCATTTTAGAAATTTTTGAAAATTTTTGTGAATAGTCCTAACACATCCATAATGTTCCCATAAAATTTTTACATGATGATCAATCTTGAAAAATTTTAAAAAATTCGGACAGTCCTAACCGACAAATTGAAACGACCAAAAAATGATCAAAAATATGTAAAAAAATTTTGAAATTTTTTGTGAATGATCTTGACCCTAAATTCAATCAAATCCAATGCACAAAAATTAAAATCCGGCAAAAAAAAACACGAAATTTCGGCCGAAATCACCGAGATTTCGGCCGAAATCGCCGAGATCTCGCCGAGAAATTCGAGATTTTGAATTTTTTCAAATTTTTTTACCCCGCTGGGATTTTGAATCTCGGAGTGGTCCGAAATCCGAAATCTCGGCTAGGATTTCGGATTTCGGTCCGAAATTTCTATCCATGGTTGAGACCTTTCCGGGGCTTACCTTCTTCCATCCCGCCACCCCTTCCATTGTAACATCCCCATGCTCAAACCCTAGGTCCAGTGAGCTCGGTTCTGGAGGCCAAAAATCGCAATTTACTGTAGCTACAGTAACTTTTCTTTTTTCCCTTGATTTTCCATCATTTTCCAACTTCGAACGCTTATATCTTTTGCGTCTAAACTCCGATTCACTCCGTTCAAATTCCTAAATTCATCTAAATTCAAGATCTACCTGCCAGTATAATTTTTATAATTTTTGGATTTTATTTATTTTTTATTATTTATTTGTTGTACCGTTTTGCGCGTAGCCGAGGATCTTGCCGAGTCCGCCGACCCCACCGCCGAACTTCAAGGTTCCGAGACCTTCGCTGTGCACGAAGGCAAGTCTCCATGATGCATTTTGATCCATGTTTGCAAATGTTTTACCATGTTTTTAAACTTGCATTGCTATTTTTACAATCGTATGTCAAATATAGATGAATAGTTAATCCGAATTGCTGTCCACGCCTTGATTATTGATATCCATGTTTACTTGTAACCCTAGGACACTTTGTTATGTCATGCCTAATTTATACTATGACACTTGATGATTAGTACGGTAGTTGTGCTTAGTTGCAAAATTAACTGAAATGACCCATGGCTGGGATTTTATCAAAGTTGTGTTTTAAAGTGTGATTTGAGAATTATTGTAAAGTATTTACTACTA
Source organism: Rhipidocladum racemiflorum (assembly GCA_036346355.1). NCBI lineage: Eukaryota > Viridiplantae > Streptophyta > Magnoliopsida > Poales > Poaceae > Rhipidocladum > Rhipidocladum racemiflorum. The sequence continues at coordinate 37,764,686 of CM070577.1, read as the reverse complement.
TCTTTGGAAAATAAAAGTAAAGTGAAAAATGGTTTAGACTTGGGCGGATTGGAATGTCGGGCGGGTGCAGAAAGAGCACTAGTTTTTATTGTGCAAGTACCGCCCCAAGTCAATTAAGGACCGACGCTTATGACTGTTCTCATTCTAAGCAATACCGTACAACCACATGTCAAAGTGGGCACGACCTAGCTGAATAATTTGTAGAAACCTAACTTATACTCGCCAGTTGGTGGAATGTGGGTGCCAGATAGAGGCAAGTTGTACTCCCCACACGACGCAAGAGGGGGCTTCTGTACTTGGTAGATAGAACCCTAACAGCGGTGAAACCTCAGTGGGTGAGTCGGGTTAGGCGTATACTTTGTAAAGGACTTGTCATGATATCTCTGCCGGCACACCTAAGGAAGTGTGCTAATAGCTTGGCATCAAGAGAATATCATGTCTTGTGGGTAAGTTGTACACCTCTGCAGAGTTAAAACTATTTGAATAGCCGTGCCTACGGTCAAGGGCAAAGCGAAGAATGCTTTCATACTGGTAGACTTTGGTTTTGGTTTTAAAAATAAACAATGTTTTGTTTTGGGATTCAGGAGTGGTTAGAACTCTCGGATGTTTTGTTGGCGGACTGAGCTAATCAGGTAGATGGAACCTGTTTTGATCATGACAGATAGAGTCATGAGTTGGATTACCTCAATCTTTTAAAATGTGGCGGATAGAGCCTTTATACTGGTGATGGTGGATAGAACCTTCACTGGATTATTAAATAATTCAATTGTTAAAACAATTATGAAAATGTGCTTTGTGAAAATTATTATTATGTATGGTTTGATGAAACTTAGCTTTATGCAAAAGAACCATAATAAGCTTTCCTTGGAAAGCCCTACATATGCATACTTTCTCAGACTTGCTGAGTATTTTTGTACTCACATGCTACACAATTGTTGTCATCAGAAAACTACCAGGATGCAGCCGATGACGGTGAGTTCTATGATGAGGAGTTCTTTGAAGATCGCCAAGACAACTAAGAGTGCGTTCCTAGTCGTCGTCTGTGGAGTTTTATGGGTTTTATCTCTTGTTGCTTTTATTTCCGCTGTCGTGAACTCTGGTCATGTGACCGAGTGATGTAATAATAGCCATGTGGCTGATACTTTATGTTTATTATAACATTTCGTTCTGTTCAGTAATGATTCTTCACTGTCTGACTGTGTGTACTAGCTACTGATCTGGGACTAGGACAGAAATACACAGGAGATTTCGGATAGCCAATCCGGGGTCTCACAAATGGTACACTCGACTACAGGATCCAGCTTCACGTCACATCGACCAACTCCCTCACCGTGTACTCTGATGCAAACTGGGCTGGATGTCCTGACTCTCGTTGATCGACATCTGGATACTGTGTCTACCTCAGCGATAACCTAATTTCCTAGTCCTCCAAACGATAGACTATTGTGTCTGGTTCCAATGCGGAGGCTGAATACATGTCTATTGCTCATATTATGGCTGAGTGTTGTTGGCTTCGCCAACTTCTGCATGAACTTCATCATCCCCTACAATCTGCCACCATCGTCTACTGTGACAACGTCAACGTTGTCTACTTGTCATTCAACCCCATACAGCATCGCCGAACCAAACACATTGAGATTGACATTCACTTCGTTCATGAAAAGGTTTCTATTAGTCATGTTCGAGTTTAGCATGTACTATCTAGCCTCCAGTTCGCTGATGTCATGATGAAGGGATTACCTACTCAACTGTTTCTTGATTTTTGGTCCAGCCTTTGCATCCGTCGACCTCCCGCTTAGACTGCAGGGGGTGTTAGAGATTGTGTATATCTCCTATAACAGAATGTAATCCATTCTAATACCTATAATTTAGGATCCTAACAACTACATATTGATGAACCTCTTCCCAAACATTGAACCTCATACTCTTTCATTCCAAGGTTAAACGGAATGAAAGAAGGCAACAAAATTTAGTTCCTTTTAGGTTCGCTGAGAGGAGATGCAGACAATTCAAGGCATGGGCAATAGTATCTTCTTCAGTGTCCTTTCGAACGAGTACAGTAATTGAAATGCAGGACTAATTAAAACTCTGCCACCATATATAAAAACAATGGGATACTTAGGCATCATCCGGATGTTTTTGTCCTAAAAATCATCTATACTTTGGACCGTACGATCAAAACACACATCCGTAGGATTAACCCACCTCGAATTTAGAGGGGGTGTGCATCGATCTGAAAGCAAATCCAATGGCTCAGAATTTGGATGATGGTTGTTAAAGAAAACATCCGGATAAAACTTATCAAAACCCAAAAACAATAACGTGCATGGATTCAACCAGAATTCCGAACTTTGCCAGATTTAACAACTGATCATACAACAGTACAGTGATATTTTATGTTCAGAATTAGCAGCATATGCTGAATCTCATTCGTCAGGATCGACTGTCCAATCCAGAGGCCGGGTGATACAGCCCATTGAGCCACCGATAACAGCACAACAGTGTGAGGTTATGCGTCAACAGTCTACACAGAAACACTACGATTACAGCAGCAGCATTTTCCATCTGCTTTATTGCACAAAACTCGGAAGATGGATCTAGATTCTGCGAGCCAAGGGGGCGATTCTACCCTACCCGCGAACCAAACAGTTTATACATATAGAGAGGCACAGCTGCTGAAACCTTATTCCACCAAAAGTTGCACAACACGATCTGCCAAAACTATGCGGTTTCAGCTCAGGTTGGTTTACTTTGATCAGTTCAGTGGCTGGTCGCCAAGGCAGTCACCAGTAGGCCCAAGACGAAGAACGGTTGTGCGCTTGCCTGCGTTCAGCATAGTAAGAAAGATGGCGGTGATGATCAGATATCTGTTGGTTGTTTCCACTGCTTGCAGTTTTGTAATGGGAGGGGATCAGAGGAAGAAAAAAAATAGGAGAACCAACTAAGCGCACCTGGTATTTGACATCATACTTCACAGGGTCCTTCAGGAAGTACTGGAACTGCTCCAGGAAATTGAGGATTAGAATGCACAGAACGAAAAGTCTTAACTGTTAATTAAGCAGGCAAAACTCTCCTCCAGTTTGCGGTGTTGTTTGCGTTTTGGTCATAGAAAGTTGTAAGATCAAATGTTCTTGTCAACAATGTTTCAAATAGCTTGTTATAACAGCACTATATTCAATAGTATTATCTGGAGATGACAACAAAAATTAAATTATAGGACAGTTTCGCTAGCCCTGCAAATGAAGCTATTCTTTGGAGTTAAAAGTAAAATGATTTGAATTTTTCGATAACATGTGTTGAGAAGAGCAAAATGTGATCCATGGGCCAATCTAGATAACAAAAATTGCCAAGGGCCAATTAGAATGGGGAGCTCACCTGAAAGACCACCTGAGGAATTGTTAGTCCAAGCAGTGCCAGGGCATAATACAGCTTACCAGTGCTTAAAAGGTAGCCTGAAAATTGGAGTTTCTATGTTAGAATTACATGGCCTACAGAAATTCAGGACAGATGGTAAATTAACATATGTGTGCTCTGTTCCTATTCTTTACCAGTAGAATATCGAAAGATGCAGAAACATTCTATTTCAGGTCAACAGAAACCGAAGGAAACAATTATACTGTCTTAAACTTCAGGAATAGTTTGCTAACATTTCAAACATTCTGTGTTTACTTTACAGCAACAGGCACTTTTTAAAGCTTCCATCATTAGATAGTAAATTCAAATTATATGCAACAAAAGGAGGCAACAAATGAAATTTTGAGCCTTCACCTGCAACAGATAATTGGGTGATGTCAATTGCTCCAACACATATCCATTTTGCAGTTTCCGTACCAAAAGCAACAGGAAGTGACTGCAAAAATAGTGAACCAACATGGATAGATGCTTTGACAATAAACCTATGATGCAGAAAGGGAGAAGAATAACCTGAAGTCCCAGAGTTCTATCCCCTTCAACACTCTTAAAATCATTTACAATAGCAATCCCTAGCTAGGAAATCAAGAATAAGAGTCAACAATCATGACAGGCATACATATTACAAGAAAAGCAAACAGGTAATGAAGAAGTAATACCCCAGCTATGCTGTACAAAGTAGTCAGAACAACAATATCAGGAGTAAGAGTTCCAAATAAAGCCTGGCCAGCCCACCTGCAAAACATATATAACTATAGCTTCTTGAGTATAGTATTGGCGAGTGGCGACATCCGACCAAACATTATTTACTACATATGAAGAGAAGATCCACAATGTTGATCGTACCAGGGTAAGCTAATGTAGCTTGCACCAAGAGCAAAGTTTCCAATCCATCCATTCTGCTTGAGCTGAAACGTGTGATGATATAAGTATTTTTAATCAGAAGATCTTGACACACGAGATACTATGTTTAAAATCTACATTTGGATTGTATAAAACAGAAGTAATCAAGTACCTTGAGAGGTGGTGCTGAATATATGTAAGAAAGCAAGGATCCACCCACAGCAAGATAAAAAACAATAGGAAAATCATGCCCTGCCTGAAAGGAAGCAAAAACATAAGCAAACAAGGAGCATATCTTCAACCTGATGGTATTCTGAAGCAAGTTTTTTTGGGGGCTTACCCATACATCTAACAAAGCACCCAACCCAAGACCTGCTAACAATAGTACCCAGATCTGAGTAATTACCTGGAAGAAATCATTGTTATACGTAAGATATGGAAAATATTTGCAATGTCGCGATGATTGTACCGTAAGTGGCAACTGGCAACAGCCTTGGAAATGGCATCGGCAATTCATTATTATCAAGAAAAAAATCATTTGAAATGCTGCACAGTTGTTAAGAGCATTACATACTTCTCAAGAGAACGAATCCACGTAGACAATAATGCCAATCTGGAAAGGGCGTTTGCAAATAGCAACGGCACCACAATACCAAGTAAAATGGTGATTATCTACTAGCCATCTATATAATAATGTCTATGCAACAGTAAACAATATTTGAGCTACCAATATAACTGAACCAGAGACACAAAAAAGAACCCCACAATGAGACACCAAGTAACCTGGACAAGTAAGCTATGTAGATTCAATAGAGATTAATAAATAAGTTAGGATCTAAATATTAATGTCACTAAGAGTTGGACGCCATTAATCAGATTCAATAGGCTAATTATGAGCAAAACTAATAGTTAGTAAATATATTTCCAGATCTGGATTTGAATCAACCAGACCAGAACCAACTGTTGAGCGAGGACGAATTTACCAATCTTAATTCAGGCAAGTTTCTTTAAATCATGTCTTATTAAATGTTTTCCATGTTTTCATTAAATACTTCACTGCATGGAAAATTTATATTCCAATAAAACCTTCAATTGGATGCGGATGGATGGTGTAGTTGAAAAATGGATGGATAGATGGCTTGGTAAATAGGTTGGTGTTGGAATGGTTTGTTGAGTGGATGGATGAGTTGGCGTATGTTTATTATGATGGGTAGAGGACGCCGATGAGAAGGGTTGTAGGCCGGTGGGGTCCTCTACATAGGTTATTCTATAAGGTCAAACAATCTAACACTTGGGCAATGAGCCGTAAATGAGTATCAACCATAGTGTGAACTATTCAGTCAGAAAAGGTTGTCCTAGGATGGTATTAATAACTCCATCATGGGTAAGTTAAGGGGCGCGCCTCTGGGATATGCCGGTAGACCTAGAGGACTGAAGCCAATTGGACGGCGATATATTTGAAGCCAGTGGGTTACTGCCGTTGGTGCGGGGTAACAACTGCATCTGCGAGTTGTGGATGACCTTGGTGGGTGTCCCCAACTCGAGTGCAGGGGTGGAGAATTAATACTAGACTAGTGATAAACGTTCTGGGGCATCTCAATGTCACTATGGGTAAAGTGGTACAAACCTGCGCAGGGTAAAATCATGATCATGCCAGTCTCTTGGAATGGAGACTACGAAAGCTAAGTCTGTCTCTGATACGAGTGTTAGTAGCATTTTGGGTTAATTAAAATGATACAACTTTCTTAATAAAGCTCTATTTTATGAAAAGTGGATTTTGAGAGGAAATGGTCTTGGATGGACATGAGTTGGATGATGTGAGGAAAAATTCATCTATTGTATTTTGCTATTAACGCTTGCTGAGTACTTCTGTACTCACTCTTGCTAAATCTCCCTTTTCAAGAATCGGGCTCCGATGCTCAAGCGTCCGAATGGTTTGACGAGGTGGCTGAGTTCTACCAGGAAGGATAGAAGGATGAGTAGCCTTGCGTCAGCTTTGTCAGGCTTTTGGGTGTAAGTATTATCTATGTAATATCCTTTTGTTGTAATTGTTCTGTTGTAACACTCTGAATACGGTGTACTAATTGACAAAAATATCGGGTGCGCTCGATGTTTTGATTAGTTAGTATACCGAGATTCACGTAATTAACTCAATGTAATGACAGTGAAGCTGTTAATTACCTGGGCTAATTATCCGGGTCGTCACAATGGTGAATACTGAGTAAGATATTACAACCTTTGAAAACAAGTTTTCGGCAGTTGCTGATCTCGCCAACCACTAAAGATCCTGATTAGCATAATCATGAAATTAAAGATAGTTAATAAGAACAGTTTAAGGGAGCTGTCGCTTTCATCTTACTATTCTATATTGTTTACTACTGTGCATTTAATATATTTTAAAGACAATCATGTGAATCCACTGAATATCCACCAAAATATCACTTTCAAATTACTATTCATTACTGTTCAAATGTATATGTATATATACATACTTGTGTATATGTAAGTATGTATATATACATGTACATGCATATGTATATGTATATGGCTGCATGCAGCCATAACAGTTGGTTTGACAATCCAGGCGGCGGCACAGGGAACAAAAAGTAGGACAGCAGAGAATGGAAAAAATAGAGAAAGGAACATCTAGGGTTTTGGAATTTCGTAGAGAATTGTTGTAGGATGCTTTGGAGGCATCTTGTGAACACATCCAAGCAATAAAGTTCAAGTTTTGCAAGTTAATGTATTGGTAATCTCGTTCCTCTTTCTCGTTCTTCGTGTTGCATGCCTGGTCTTGGTTTTTCGGTTAATTTCTTGATCCGACGTGTTTAGTCTTGGTTTGATCCATCCAAAACCTTGCTAGGACATCCATTACGTGTTTTGGAAAGTTTAGTTGTTTAATTCACCTTGGTTTTTGATTGATTGCGAAAGTAGGGCTTGATCATAATTCGTCACAATTTGATAGAGTCTGCTTTCAGGGCTTATATCTTTTGATCCAGATATCCGATTGAGGTGATTCTTGTTGGGTTAGTTGTGCAATTCTCTCTAGGTTGTGCTGTTAATATTTTAGATTGATCAGAGCTACGTATTGAGAATTATGTTAATTTGAAAAACGTGTCTACAGTCTGTCTCGAGTGGATTACTAGAATTAAATTAGGTTTTTGGTTAAGGTGATTTGTTAATCATTAAAATTTGATTTTGTCTTCGCAATCATCCCCCCCCCCCCTCTAATTGCCATATTATTATACTACAACCATTCAATTGGTATCAAAGCCACGTTTTTATCAAATTGATCTTAACCGGTAATTAGAAACAATGGCATCAGAGAGGTATTATACCAAACCTTGTATTTTTGATGGTGTTGATTTTCAGTATTGGAAGGCAAAGATGGAAGCCTATATTAAGGCTCAAGGCTTTACAATTTGGGAGAGTTTTAAAAACTTTTCAGGTATTCAAGAATGGTGAAGTCACAGAACAAAATATGATAGCAATCGAGGCAAATAGCAAGGCAAGGAACTTGATCATACAGGGACTTGGAAGGAGTGATTTTGATCGAGTTGCACATCTCAAATCGGCGTATGAGGTATGGAAAGCACTTTGTGACTATCATGAGGTTTCGTCCACCATAAAAGAGGTACGTCAGGATTTATATAAGAATACATGAAACTTGAGATGAAACTTGGTGAGTCTCTTGATGACTTCGTTGCTCGTTTTAATAAGATCCTTAGCAATTTACGTGCTGTTAATATTACATACACTGATTCTGAAAATGCACGTCAATTACTTGGGGCTTTAGACATGTCTATTTGGGAGATGAAAGTGACATCAATTCAAGATTCTACTAAAATGAGTGAACTCACATTGGATACACTTTATTCTAAATTGAAAACTCATGAATTGAATGTTTTTGCAAGGAAGAATGCTAATAAATCAATTGCTTTGATTTCTCAACCAAATATTTCTCCTTATAAATCATCTTCATCAAGCTTTGCTTTATCGTCTGTCTTAACTAACCAATGAACAGCTTGAGCAAATTCCAGAAGACGATTTGGCATTACTCTAATCGATTTACTAAAGCTTTGCAGAATATAAGAATTCCAGAAAAGAGGAAGTGGTGGTCCCTTGAGATGCTATGAGCGTGGTGAGCTCAATCATATTCGGGTAAATTACCCTAAACTTGCAGCTAAAGCATCAACGAAGGACAAGGAGAAAAACAAGCGTTCTTCCAAGGACACTAAACAGAAGATTTTCAACAACCACAAAGTTGTTCATCGGGTTCATTCCGCTCTTGAACAAGTCAATTTGAACGATGTGGATTCGGAGAGCAGTGAAGATAACACAACACCAAAAGGTAAAAATTTGCATGATTTAACAGGTTTGTGTCTCAAGGTTAGCGTCGAGAGGTCCATTGAGGATGATCTTGGCAGCGATGGCAATGAGGTAGAACCTACTTATGAAGATTTAGTTAATGCTGTTGTTCGTCTTGGTTCTCTTTTGGATAAAAGAAACAAGAACATTAAGTCAGTGATTGATTCGCTATGGCGACCCGCATAATTAGCCCAGGTTAACGATAGAAACCACCACCATTACTCTGAGATAATCACACAAATCTCGGCATACTAGCTAATTAAAACATCGAGTGCACTTGGTATTCTATTAGTATACCGTATTCAGAGTGTTGCAACAGAACAATAATTAAAGACTAAAATGGAACTTTATTACATTCCATGCCACGAAGGACTACATGTCCAGTACATAATTATACATAGGATCCAAATACAACAAAAATATAATACAAAAGTTCTAACTACCCATCAGCCAACAAAAGCTAGAGCACAGTCTATCCATTAATCTAATTTTCCTGATAGTCCCCCTCCTCATAACCCTGATCTTGCGGGTGCTCCTCACCCCATGCCTTGCAGGCGAGTCCACTGGGATCGATATCCCCACCAGGTACTTGACCACCATGGCAATTCTCTAGCAAAGAGGGATTTAGCAAGAATGAGTACAAAACTACTCAGCAAGCATTAATAACAAAATGCAATAGATGAATTTTCCTCATATCAGTCTTGTCTTGTCCATCCAAGTTTGTTTTCCCTCAAAATCCAATTTTTATAAAATAGAGTTTTATTAGGGATGTTGTGTGCTGATTTTAATTATTCAAATATGCTACTAGCACTCCTATATGAGGTAGACTTAGCTCCTGTAGCCTCCAATCCAGGAGACATGCATGGATTCATGATTTAACCTTGCGCATGTTTATACCACTTTACCCATAGTGACCCCCACGCGAGAGACCCCAGAATGTTTATCACTAATCCAGTATCAGATCTTCAACCTTGTTACTCGAGTGGCGAACACCTTAGGTCGTCCCTCCGACTCGCAGCTAACAGTTGTATCATGTTACCACATCACTGATACTCAACCCAAGGCTTTATACTTCTATAGTCTGAAAGAATCAACCGCAACTGATTTTCTCTGTCCTTCACAGGGATTCACGGCGTACCCAGCTTCTCACTCATGTGTCCTTCACTGGAACCCGTTGCATACCCAGCTTCTCACTCCTAATTATCTAAGCTTACCCAATGTGGAGATCAGAATACCTCCTAGGACAATCTTTCCTGACCAATTTCACACATTGTGGTTGGTATTATAAAATATGGCTTATTGCCTAAGTGTAGTTGTTTATCTGTATATCATAGCCTATGTAGAGGGCCCCACTGGCCTTTTAATCCCTTCTCATCGGCACCCTCTACCCACCATATTAATATAAATGCAGGCAAACTGCTCCATCGGCTGGACTTGCCAACCCATTCACCATTCATTTAAATCCTCAAATTCTCCTCTTCAATTTCAAATAGGATAAGCATCTTTCCAACCACACCAAATTTGAGGTTTTTCAATAATAACATATTTTCTCATGCATCGAATGATATCATAAGTATATCTGAAAGCATTTGAAAAGAAAATCTCGCAATTATGATCAAAAGAAGCTTGCCTAAAATATGATTGTAATACTTAACCTCACCCGGAGCCTGAAGGTGATCTCTTATGCATTCAAATCAAGCCCTAACAATATAAAGTATTAAATTACGGCAATTAATCTGTAACAACTTTACGGTGACCACTTTCCACATGTGACTAGGCAATAAAAGGGGTGCTAGCGCCTTAACTAAAATCCACTAATTTGACCACACAATTCAGTATTTTAATAGTAATAATAACAACAATTTCATTAATACCATTTTTGCAATTTTGTACACTTATTACCTACTTAACCGCAGCTTTTAGAATTAAATCAAATTTCCCTACAACCAATATACAGCAATTTAACCTATGCGGTTCGCATGGGAGACAAATTTTCCTAACTTTTCCCCTTCTCCCCCTTTTTTTTCTTTCTCCTTTCCTTTTCTTCTCTTATTTCTCCTCCCTTTCTCTTCTCTGCCAACTCCTCCCCGGCCCTTTTTCTCCTCTCTCGGGACCCTGCCGATCCCCTCGGCTCACCCCTCGCCGTGCCGACCACCAGCCCCGACTGCCACGGATCTCCTCTCCCCCAACCGACCGGGTCCTCCCCTCTTTACTCCCTCTATATTTCCCCCCTCCCTTGCTCCCTGCAGCGGCGCACCGGCCCGACCGCCACGCCCCCACTGGCAACGCCAACCCCCGGCTCTCTCTCCCTCTCCCTCCTACCCCCCCCCCAACCGGCTCTTCTTCTCTAATCCTCCCCTTCCCAGCCCAAACCATAGCTTTACTGCCTCCTCCCCCTACTGGCTCGATTTTCTCCCTCCCAATTGTCTTTGCTGATCTACCCTACTAGGGTCCTCTATATGATTATGCATATTTTTCACTTTGCTTATACTTTTGATTTGCAAGAAAGGTCAATGATGAATCTAGGGAGGGGTGTTCTAAGTGGGAGGCAGGGTGACGATGCCAGCGACACCGGAACGCCCTCGAAGCCCTTAGAGTTGCCCACCCTACTGAGACCCCACTGTCTCCCTCGCCTGCTACTAGCTACTCACCTCGATCTACTCATCTAGCAACCTACAAAGTAGTACTACTGCTACTGCTAGTGATACTACACTGTTGTTGCGCATCTGAGGTTGGGTTTGGGGATGAAGAAGCTGGTGCTGAGGTAGAAGATGCTGAGGTTAGAGATGGGGAAGAAGAGATGGCCGCCTTGCTTGGGGGAACTCTCTTCCTCGCTGCGGTTCACCTTCTCCTCCTCGCTCCTCGCTGCGATTCACCTTCTCCTCCTCGCTTGGGGGAACTCTCTACCTCACTGCCTTGACTGGGCTGCGAAGTGAAATGGCTTTGTTGCCTTGTGGTTGCTTCGATTGGGGTTGGAAAAATGGCCATGTGTGCTGCCCTATGGTTTGGAATCGGAGAAAATGAGATGCTTGTTGCTGCCTTGGTTAAAGTGTGCTTAGGAGGGATGAATCCACTGTGATGAATCCACTGTGCAGCTATGTGGACTGATCAAATTTACTGAGTTGGCTGGTCCCAGTTACCTGGCTGGTCAAAGTTACTTGGCTGGTCCAATTTACCTGCCCCTTTTACTGATTTACCAAGTGCTTGCACTACTATTTGGCTTCTAGTTGCTACGGACACCCGCGGTCCTACAAGTTGGTATAAATTACCGAGTGATGAACCCAATCTAGCGAGAGGTGCCAACCTGGCCCCAATGGGTCTAGTATCTCGGTGACCGATACCTCGTCTGCGATCTGATGGCAATCCCCAATTCTAATTCTATTCGTTCTACTCGAAATTTAAATTTTATAAAATCAAAGTACGTTAATTACTATACTAATTACTTTCTAATACTCTTACTTTATTTATCTAATAATCTGGGTTGTTTCATTTGCATAATTCTGAAATTGCAAGACTTAAAACCTTGATTCCCGATGATGATTCTTGCAAATCATGTGACTTTATTTTTCCGAGCTTGATACTCTAAGGAATGTTCATGCTTCAACTCTTGATAAGCTTAGAGATGAAATTGATAAGAATGAGAAATTTGTTACTTTGAATTGCAAACAACTTAAGGATGTTAGTTTTTCTACTTTTGATTTGCATGATTCAATTTCTTGTTCTAAATGTTCAATTCTTGAATTGAAGTTGCATGATGCTTATGGTAGAGTTTCTCAGTTGACTAGTGATTTGTTTAACCATGATGTTTCTTCTTGATCTGATTGCCGAAAACAAAAATTGCCTATGGTTAAAGAATGTGACAAGTGCATAAATCTTGCTAAGCAAGTTGATTATCTTAATGCAACTTTGGAATGCTTTTCTAGTGGGAGGAAAAACCTAAACATGATTTTCGATCAATCAAAGGTTAGCACTCATAACAAAGATTTAGGTTCTGATCCTTATTCTCATTATAAATCACATGCTCGCTATTGTTAACGCACTTGAGGGTAGAAAGTTCGAAGTTTTTGATGAGCCTAAGAAAATTGCTTTTGTATCTAGTAGAATTCTTTCTTCTACCAAATCGATTGCAAGTATACCTACATCTAAACCTAAACATTAAGTTAAGTACAATTGCACTCATTGTGGTATGGATGGACATCTAGTTGACTTTTACGTTAGACTAGCTAGACAACAAAAGAAAGAAAGAGCAAGAGCAAGGTTTAATTTGCAAAGGGTTCCTCTTGTTCCACATGAAGTGGCTAGACCTCACTTTGTGCAACGGAAACATGGTACATCCGTTGATATGTGCACAAGTAAAGGTAATAGTAAGCTGAATGATTTTAACACCTTCACTCGTGTTTTGCCTTCTGGTCCTCTATGTCGTGTGTCTCAGTACTGGATACCTAAGTTCTTGATTTCTAACCCCAGTGTTGAGGCCTCAACATCTTTTGTTGCTATGTAGAGCTCATAGGGCAAGAGAAAATATGGTTAGTAGACTCCGGATGTTCTCGCCATATGACCGGAGATAGAGAATGATTCTCCTCCCTGACTATTGCATCACATGCTAAAATGGTTACTTTTGGTGATGCTTCGACAATCTTAGTTGTTGCAAAAGGTACAATGCAGGTAAATGACAAAGTTTATGTATAAGAATATAGCTCTTGTTAAAAACTTGAAATACAACTTGCTTTCGGTCTCACAAATGATTGATGAAGATCATGAGGTATGTTTTAAGAAAAATGAATGTAAAGTGTTAGATGCTTCAGGTGATCTTGTTTTTAGAATTTCACGCTTTGGAAGAGTTTTTAAAGCTAATTTTAGTTCATCACTCTCAGCTAAGCTTTGATGTCTAGTTGCTAATGATTCTAAGGATTTATTCTTTTGGCATCTTAGACTTCGATATGTTGGTTTTGATCACCTCACTCGTGTTAGTAGATTAGATCTTATTTGTGGATTGCCTAAGCTTAAGGACAATAAGGAGTTAGTTTGCTCTTCTTGTAGACATGGTAAAATGGTTATATGACAAATGCACCTGGTCAACTTTTACATATGGACATTGTGGGACCTGCTAGAGTGCAATGTGTTGGTAGAAAATGGTATGCTCTAGTTATTGTGGATGATTACTATAAATACTCTTGGGTTTTTGGAGATTTTTGAAGCATAGCTCTTACGTTGTATGTTGAACTCCCTGGAGCACTTAAAGTTATCAAAAGTGACAATGGAACCGAATTTTAAAATTTTTCTTTTGAGTTATTTTGTGTTGGAAAAGGTTTAGAACTTCAATTTTCCTCCCAACGGGTCCCCACAACAAAATGATGTTGTTGAAAGGAAAAATAGAACTTTGGTTGAGATGGCTAGAACTATGCTAGATGAACATCACACTCCTAGGAAATTTTGAGCTGAAGCGATTTCAACTACATGATGTATTTCTAATACAATGTTTTTGAGATCGAAGTTAGGCAAGACTCCTTATGAGCTTCGTTTTGTTCATATAGACCTAGTGTATCTCATTTCAGAATTTTCGGATACAAATGCTTTATGTTGAAATCTGGAAATTTGGATAAATTTGAAGATCATCTGATGGCATTTTTCTTGGATATTCCGCTCATTCTTATGGCTTCGTGTACTTGTTTTTTGTACTAACAAAAAAATGTTAGTCCAGCGAGGTTACTTTTGATGAGGCTAGTCATGGTACTAGACCTGATGATGCATGTACATATACACATGATCAGGGGGAGTCTGAGAGCATATTCTTTGATTATGATGATGATGATGATTTGCAACCTTGGACACAATCAGTTGTAATTCCTTTGACACCTTCGACTACATCACATACAGTTGGACAACCTCAGCAACTTCATCATCTGTACATGCTGAAAATGTAGAAGTTTCTTCAGAAGTCACTGCTCCCTTACACATTCAACGAAGATATCCACCTAAACAAATGATTGGATATCTTCATGAGCGAGTGAATCGATCCAGGTTTATTGCTTTTGATTCTCATGATCACTCTGCTTTTGTTGCCTCTATTGAACCCAAAGATGTATCTCATGCACTAATTGACGAATCTTGGATCAATGCCATGCATGAGGAATTAGGAAATTTTGAACATAACGAAGTTTGTAATTTAGTTTCACTGCCTCAAGGTCATAATATCATTGGCACTAAATGGGTTTTCAAAAATAAACAAAGTGAGAATGGTGTGGTTGTTAGGAATAAAGCTAGACTTGTTGCTCAGGGTTTCACACAGGTGGAAGGTCTTGATTTTGATGAAATTTTTGCTCCTATTGCTAGAATAGAAGCCATTAGAATTCTTTTAGCCTTTGCTGCGTCTAAAGGTTTGAGATTGTATAAAATGGATGTTAAAAGCGCTTAGTTGAATGGCTATATTAATGAGGAGGTTTATGTTAAGCAACCACTTGATTTTGAAAATCCTAAATATTCAAATCATGTGTACAAATTATCTAGAGTTTTGTATGGATTGAAACAAGCTCTTAGAGCATGGTATGATAGACTAAAAACCTTTTTACTTGAAAAGGGGTTTGAAATGGGAAAAGTAGACAAAACTTTATTTGTACTCAAGCATGGTAATGATCAACTATTCATTTAGATTTATGTGGATGATATTATCTTTGGTTGTTCTTCTCATGCTTTGGTAACCCAATTTTCAGAAACTACGTGCAGGGAATTTGAGATGAGCATGATGGGCGAATCAACATATTTCTTGGGTCTTCAAATCAAGCAAACCAAGCAAAGTACTTTTGTTCATCAAAGTAAATACACAAGAGATCTTCTATGTCGTTTTGAAATGGAGAATAGCAAGCCAATTTGTAACACCCCAATTTTTGCTTTTCATGTATTTAAATGAAATTTGGCATTTCTGAGAATATTTGGAATTTTCTGGAATTTATTTGGATTTAATTTGAATTTATTCCCTCTTGAGATAATTAAATAATTAGAAGTTTCAAATAAAATTTTGTTGAAAATATTTTATTTGAGTCCAAAATGTCCCAAAGTATTTTCCAAAAATTTTCTGATTATTTTGCTATTTTTCTCGAATTATTTGAATTTCTAGAAATTGTTAAAAATTAAATCGCTGGAAAATCCTTTAGGGTTTCACTGTTCATCCGATCTAATCCGACCCGAGTTAGTCTCGAGTCCGACCCGAGCCAGCCGCGCCACCCAGTTCGACCCAACCGCGTCGCGCCGAGCCGGACCCAAACCCTAACCCCGCGGCCGTCGGATATTGATCCAACGGCCACGATCGCGCCACGTCGCCCAATCCGAATTCCCGTCGGATTCCGCCACCGCAGCCGAGTGGGCCTTGGTTTCCGCGGATTTCACGAATACCGAGGCCACTATTTATTGCGCCGCCACCCCCACCGTGTAGCCCTCTTCCGTGCGCACCTGTAGCCCTAGGTCACCGAGCTCAAGCCGCCGCCGTCTGCCCGCAATCGCTCGCCGTAGTTGGTTGTGCGCACTGTCGCGGTTTTTCGTCGTTTCCCGCCGTTCTCCGCCGGGAACAAGCCCAGATCCGGAACCGTCGCGACGAGACGCGTCGGAGGGTACCACTCACTTCGCCAGAACCCCACCGCAACACCGTCGGGCTCATCATCGTCTTCGTCTCCGGCCACCTAGCTCCGCCGTGGACATCGCCGAACCCGCGAAGCTTCTCCGCCGTTGATTCGTTCACGTCACCCGCGGGTAAGTCCCACATTTTATTCTTTAGATCTGTTTTCAGCCGTTAGATCTAGATCCAACGCCCTAGATTGAGCCACGTAGCCTTGAACCGCACCGTGCTAGGGGTAGATCTCAGCCGTTAGATCTAGATCGTACGGTTAGGGTTCACGCATGTTGTAGCACTAGATTGGATCTCGACCGTCCGATCTAAATCGGACGGTGTAGATTGCGCCACACGTCGAGCGCCGGGTCATGCCACGTCACACCCTAGCGGCGCGGTTAAACCCGATCAGATCTCGACCGTCCGATTTAGATCGGACGGTCCAGATCAACCGCGTTGCACCGCAACGTGCGGGATTAGATATGATCTGGACCGTTGGATTTCAAACCAACGGCCCAAATTGCGCCACGTGTCCGTGGCCGGCCCAGCGCGATCGTATGGCGTCGCCCGTCGCCCGTGGCGTCCGCAGCGTGGCGTCGGCGTGAGGCCGCGTGTCGGCGGCTTCGATCCACCGTCGCGGTGGCGTCACCGTGGCGTCGCGCCGGCGTCGCAGTGGGGCCGGTGTCGATCTGCCGTGTGGCCGAGCGCGATGATGTCAGCGCTGGCGTCATCCGTGGGGTCCCACACGCTGACGTCATGCTGACGTCATATTTCGATTTTTCAATAGAAAAATAATTCGGTGGAAATTCAAAATCCACGCTGACGTCATGCTGACGTCATAAATCGGGTTTTTCAATAGAAAAATAAATGAATTAATTTGGTTTATTCTTTTATTTGAATTTTCAAATTTCAAACGCTTATAACTTTTGCATTTTAACTCCGATTTGGGTGATTCCAATTTCTAAATTTGTATAAAATTGAGATCTACTTAATGGAGAATTTTGTTTAATTTTTGGACATAAGTTTTCTCTGTTTATATTATTTAATTGATTTTCCAAACTTTAAACGGGTATAACTTTTGCGTTTTAACTCCGATTTTGACGATTCGAATTTCTAAAAATTTATAAAAATGTGCTCTCTCTGTGTATGAAGTTTATTTGAATTTTTGGGCACTTTTTGCCTACTGTTTATTTATGTTATTGCTATTTGCACGCGTTACGAGTAGACGTTGAAGTACCCGAAGGCTTCGAAGGTGAAGTTTTGACCCAGGAGCCAGCTCAAGACCAAGAATAAGTACTTTTTGAAGGCAAGTTATGCTTTGACCATATTGCTCCAATCCTTGAAAATTAGTTTGATTTAAATTATTGCATGCTAGTTTATTTAGCAAATGTTTTAATTATTTCTGGGAATTAGATAAATGCCAAATTGCAGTATGACACCTTGACTATTTAATTATGTGCCATGAACCCTTGTCACCCTAGTTGAGGAATATGTAGTTGGACATTATTAAATTGCCAACAATGGGTATTTAGATTTTTGTATTATATTGCTTAGACCTGCTACGTGCACATGACATGATTTTGGACAATCAAAGGTTAATATTGACTTAATGATATATTGAACCTGTTTTTGGAGAAGTATTATGTGTTGTGATTGTTGATGGCACGTGGTGCATGGTAATCAACCGGGTTTGATAAATAGATTTAGACCGGGGCAAGTGGCAGGAATGATATGGTGGGCCATGATTGGCACCGGGGATGTCGTTTTGGTTCTTCGAGTAGTCTTGCCCTGGTCACCCTAAGGACTTAACCTTGCAAGCCTTTGATCTGAGTCAAACGTGCAACCACATGTCTGTAATGGGACTGACCTAGTTGAGTAAGTTACTAATAACTTGCATGTGGTACCTCGGGGTGTCAACTACACCTTTTGTGTAGCTTGAAAGGGGAGCGTACCAGTGCTATGGCATGGTACCGTCCAACGGTATGTCAGTCCCATACTTCGCCTCTGTTAAGGGAAGGGATGGTGTATGACAAAAGCCGGAGAGGTTCACTTGTTTAGTTTGCGGTCTCTGAAAGGCTTTGTTACAATCACTCGCCTTTGTGATGTTTGACTGTATCTTGTGGGTAAAGTGCATAACCTCTGCAAAGTGTACAACCTATTCGAATAGCCGAGTCCACGGCATTGGACACTGCTCGGGGATTACAATCAAGGGTTAGACTTTCATGAAAACAGCTTAGACTTGAAAAGTTTGGTTAGGTTTAGTGATGATGTTGATGGAAATGTGGATTAGGAAAGGGAAAGTATTTACTTAACTCCTGGAAAAGTTATTGATATTATCTTTACTTTTACTGCTTTCGAATCTATTTATGCTACTTGTTAAACACTGTTTACTGCAAATGAACCTGTTAACCTATCCTTTGTATCAAGCCTTACATGTAGAATATTAGCTTGCATTCTGTGCATGACTTGCTGAGTACCAAGTACTCACCCTTGCCACAATACAACATCAGTTGAAGAAGAGTCGACGCCAGCTTTGGAGGAAGAATACCAGGAGGAGCCGTCTAACTAGGGAGCGAGCCCAGTCAGTTGCCTGTGGTATACTGGATAATGCTACGAAATCTACTTTATCCCGCTGCAGTTATTTCTCTTTTAATAAGTCTTCGCCCTGCGAGGCGTATCTTTGTAACTTGACCATAAGGTCGAGCAGCCAGTTTGGTTAATTAATTAAAGTACTTATTATTTTATTGAGTATGATTGTGATATTTATCGATGTTGAGACTGTGTGCACTAGTGTGATCCTGGACTAGTGCTGAATACACAGAGGGTCCGGATTTGCAAATTCGGGTCCCGACACAATTTCGACAACCATGGGAGCTACATGCACACTTGGTCCTGATGAGGATGGCGAGCCAGTTGATCAGAAGTAGTATAGAAGCATGATTGGTTCACTTTTGTATCTCACTATATTGAGGCCGGATATACAATTTGTTGTGTGTTTGTGTGCTCATTTTCAAGCTTCCCCACGTGCTTCACATCAACAAGCTGTCAAACGAATATTCAAGTATCTTCAAGGCACTCAAGAATTTGGTATATGGCTTTCTGTTTTCTCATGCATTAGCTTAAGAGGATTTTTTTATGCTGATTTTGGAGGTTGTAGAATTGATAGGAAAAGCACATCTGAAACATGTCATTTCTTAGGTACTTCACTAGTTGCATGGTCTTCTAGAAAACAATCATCTGTTGCACAATTCACAGCTGACGCTGAATATGTAGCTGCTGCTAGTTGATGTTCACAAATTCTTTGGATAATCTCTACACTTAAAGATTAAAGATTATGGGGTTAATCTAGAGTGTTTGTAATATTTTAGGAGAACTTTAGAGGAGAAGAATGTATTATTCACGGAAGACTTTAGGGGAGAAAATCTGAATTTTGAAGGTGTTTGTAAGTTTTTGTTTTTTTTTTTTTTGAAGAAAATGGCAGGAGCTCTGCCTATTCAATTAAGATAAGAAAGAGAGAATCCAGATACAGAGATATAGAATTGAAAAGGAAAAATCCACCCGCAGTTAGAGATTAAAACGGGTCGGTTAGTTTCCGACCGATCCGGATAATTTTCGGATACGGATTCTGTCGGATCGGATATTTGTCGGATAGTATCGGATCGGATACGGATACGGATATTTTTTGTCGGATACGGATACGGATTCGGTAGCTCACTATCCGTCGGATACGGATACGGATTCGGATAATCCGGATAGTGATGGATCGGATATCCGGATATACATGTGGGCTGGGCCAAGTTACTCTTTTAGCCCAAAAAGGTTACAAAATTTTAACTTGTTTTCTAATTTAATTAATCCATAAATCAAGTTTCAATTATTAAAATTAGCAAACTAGCTCCAAAAATTATGAAATTTTTTGATAAAATTCCTAACATAGTCTATAATTTTTTAAAAAATTATTTTTAAAATTTTATCATATTTTAAATTTTCTAAAAAATTCAAAAACTGTTGTCTTTAATAGGAAAATATGTTAAATAAGTAGCTAAAATGCATAAAAACTCATAAAATATATAATTTATTATTTTAAATATAATTTAACAAATAATACAAATCTTGGGGTCATTACATGTAAGTGTTATATATGTTTTCTAGAGATATGGTAATTAAGTATTATCAAACTTTTTGTATGTTCTATATTTGTTTCCATTTGTATCTCTGAACAAGAATCATATTTATTTTGTGTTTTGATCTACATGTATGATGAATTAATCGTATGTACGTGATGAACTAAGTCTTACATAATTTTGTTTGCAACATGGTATCTAACTATTGTCAAAGTGAATGAAAATGCTTATATTTATTCAATTTTCAATAATGTTTTAATCAAATCAACTAGTTATGTATTTTCGTTGATTTTTTATGTATAATCTAAGGGATTATTATGTTCCGATAAATATTCGTAACCGTATCCGATTCGATTCGTATTCGATCCGTATCCGTATTCGAAATTATTCGTATTCGTATCCGGACTATCCGTATTCGTATCCGAATCCGAGAAAAAATACGAAAACAAATATGGTAGAGCCATTATCCGTCCGTATCCGATCCGTTTTCACCCCTACCCGCAGTCTAACAAGCAGCCGCGGGCAGGAGACAAGCGCCCGCAAAACACACCAAAACACCACCCTCTCCTAGGCTATTTTCTTTGTAGCAAGCGCGAACTCCATTAGATCTTGCTGTGCTTGCTGCACCACAGTTTGAATTGGGTTGTCCGTGTCTTGGAATATCCGAGCATTGCGCTCTTTCCAGAGAGTCTACCATCCTACCAATATCACCCCTTGTATGTTGAAGCGTGCCTGCTGTGCTGGAGTCGCACACAGCACTCCCCATCCTTCTTCTACGGACGCAGCATTAGCGAGGAGGCTGGAGGGTGGCACACCGAACCCAAACAATGGGAGAAGCATCTGCCAGAAGGATAAAGCGAAATGGCAAGCAAACATGAGGTGGAATGCCGTCTCAGGATGCATGTTACAAAGTCGGCAAGCAGTATGGTGAGGCCATCCTCGCCGCGCTAGATTGTCCCCTGTTAAGATGCTGTTACGGAGAAGCAGCCAAGCGAAGATTTTGCACTTGTTCTCCGCATTCGCTTTCCATACTGCCGCATAGTTCCTGTCCGCAAAAGACCCTATGAGCTGCACCCTGTAGGCTGATTTAGTTGAATAGACTCCATTCGATGTCCAACGCCAAGAAATTTCATCATTATTTCCTTGTAGTAGGTGGACCTGTTGAAGCATTTGCCAAAGTTTAAGGAATTCTGCTAGCTGTTGAGGTGTTTGGATTCTCCTAAGCGGAATCATCCAAGAATTTTTGGTTAGCTCCTGAGACACCGTATTGTATCTTTTTTTGACCAACCGGTAGCAGGAGGGAGCGATTTCCATCGGTGCCTTGCCCTGTAACCAATTGGAGGTCCAAAACTTTGCTATCTTTCCATTTCCTATGGTAATCAAAGTGCTAGCCTTGAAGAGCGCCATATCCACGGCATTGGAAGATAGTGGGGTCCCACCCCAAATTCTGTTGCTTCCCTCCCATTGAAGCCAGAGCCATCTCTGCCTGAGTGCTCTTCCAAAAGTACGAAGGTGTGGAATCCCTAGTCCCCCATACTGTTTTGGCCGACAGACCTTTTTCCAACTTACTAGGCAGTGGCCCAAGGAACAATTTTCGTGCCCCTTCCAGAGGAAATTCCTTCTCATCTTGTCGATTCTTTTGATGGTCCAAGTCGGCAGCTGAAAGATGGTCATAAAATAGGTAGGCAGCGCCGAAAATAAGTTTTTGGCCAATTTTGGGCCTTCAGGCATGTTTTTTGGGCCTGAAGGGGGGGAATCCCCACCCCCAAAACCCTAGGGCGCCTCCCCCTTTCCCCAGGCGCCCCTTCCCCTCCCTTGGCTGCCTCCCCCTTCCTCTTTGGTGCAAAGGACAGCAGCCCCTCTCCCTATGCGCCCCCTCATCTCCCTCTTATGCGCCCCCTTCTTCCCTCCCTAGCCAGCCCTAGCTAGGGTTCTCCCTCCCCCAAAGCTGCCCCCTCCTTCCCCTACCTCCCCTTCCCTTGCTCTATCATTTTGGGAGCCATCCAACCGAAGAACTCCGGCGATTTCTGCGGTTTGGAGGGAGATCATGGCCAGGAGGAGAGATTCGTTGTTTCTTTGATTCGTCAAGGAGAGGTAAGTTATTGTAAGTTTGTGTGGTGGCTTGGGTGTTGTTTATGTGGGAAAAATTCGTGCTAATAACCTCTATTTAGGTGCTGCAGCTAGATGTGTTTAAGGAGAAACTAGATCTGTCTTGCGTTCTATCCTCGGGCAGATTAGGCCTCCAACTTAGGGCACGAATTTGGAAATTTTAGAGTCATTTTCTAGGGGACCGATTGTTACGAAAGTTGTAGATAATCAAATTATCTTTCAATGAAGACCAAAATCACTATGTTTCGTTCAAAAGTTATGACAGATTTACCGAGCGCTGTCCAATCAATGTCGCGAATGGTAGTGTTTGTGTTCATCTGCAGATTAGAGCAACTTAAAGGTCGAATTAGATTTTCTGAATACTTAGAAAAAGATGGGAAATTTACTGTAGATAACGAAAATGTATTTGTTTACTTGATTTGGAGTTGTAGAACTCAAGTTACGATCGTTGGAAGGCTGTTGTCCCGGTTTGGCAGATTGCTGTTTTTCAGGGTTTAGGAGTGGGTCGCAGGATCGATGTCGTTTTGCGTCTTGTGTTTGTTTTGTTGAAATGTTTTTGAGTGGAATGCATATATTTGCAGGTGGTGTAACTCTAGGAGTGGCATCAACCTCTCGCCACACCATTTCGTGAGGTTAAAGGCAAGTGTATTGTGATGTGACTTGGTTGATAGCACAAGGATTGCCCTTTTGTTATGTCTTATTCGCATGGAAGGAAAGATGTGTTGTGTTATCATGATCTTAACTTTGAGTTTGATCAAGTTAGCATGAATGGTAACCTAAGGATGGTGAGAAATGGTTGATGTTTATGTATATGGTTGTGGTCATGCAAAAGATAGAAACGAATATAACTTGCATCTTGTTCATGTCCATTGAATTTGTGCATTCATAATGGAAGAGGCGTCCCATGCTGATGCGGGCCTCTATGCTCACACGTAGTGAGCACGAAAGTCTTACCTCGTAGTCCCATCCACAGATGTAAATGAGAGCGAGTCAGTAAGTGTAGGCCCCTCCATGGGATGGAAGGGAATGAGGGTGCACACCGACGGGTGTGCATTCGGCAATATCGGTATGTGCTAAGAAAAGGAGCATTTAATGAGCATGCATGATGCATTACATAAATGAGAATGTGAATGAAGAATTCGTATGAACTGATCCTCGCATGGTTTAAGTCATGAAGTATATTTATGTGTATGCTACACGTTGTTGCCTTGTTTCTCATTGCAATACTGTGGCGACCCGGGTAATTAACCTAGAGTAATTAACCTCCACCTGGGCATTACCCTATGTTAATCACTCGAATCTCGATATAGTAGCAAGCAAAGTACCGGGTAGTCCAGTACTTTGTCAGGTACCATACCGTGATCAGAATATTGCAGCAGAACAATAATTAGAGACTGAACTGAAATACATTACATTCCAGCAGTACTTTGTCAGGTACCATACCGTGATCAGAATATTGCAGCAGAACAATAATTAGAGACTGAACTGAAATACATTACATTCCAGCCACGCATGGCTTACATAGTCCAACCTATCTAGGCATTGGTTCCAATTACAACAAAATCTATAATACAACAGTCTCATCCCATGACGACCGTCCCAAAAGTAATCCTTTCTACCCGATCATCTATTACTCCTGATTGTAGTAGGCGTAGTAAGCATCCTCCTGAAGCTCGAGTCTGCCGACGTCACCTTCGGTCCACGCCTCAACGGTGGATCCATCAAGCTCGCCTTCTAAGCAAGGGGGGATTTAAGCAAGAGTGAGTACAGAGTACTCAGCAAGTAATAGTAGAGAATGCAATACATGAGTTTTTCTTTCTTTTTTCAAATCCAACTTACCACCTCCTTCAAATCTGCTTTTTATTGGAAATAGGTTTTGATTTTCTTTAAGAGTTGCCAAATTTAATTAAAAGAGCTACTAACACCCATATATGAGGCAGACTTAGCTTCCGTAGCCTCCAATCCAGGAGACGGGCATGAATTCATGATTTAGACCCTGCGCAGGTTTGTACCACTTTACCCATAGTGACCTCCACAAGTGAAGCTCCAGAATGTTTATCACTAATCCGGTAATTGTGATCTTTACCCTGTTACTCGAGTGGGGGATCCTCTCAAGGCCATCCCACTACACTCGCAGCTAACAGTTGTACTCCACCCTAATATGGCAGTACTTTCCTGGCTTCAAATATAGCGCCATATGGAGAACCTCAAACACATGTTGGGTTTCCATCTGCCACCATCTCTCTGGGGTTTCCGGCACTTTGCAGTTAGGTGCCTATTTACTAATTAACCACCATGCAAGATCACAATACGTTCATAGGACAACCTTTTCTGTCTGATTACTCACACTATGGTTGATACTGGATTTACGGCTCATTGCCTGAGTATTAGATGTTTATCCTTATATAATAACTTATGTAGAGGACCCCCCGGCCTTTTCACCTTCTCATCGGCGTCCTCTACCCACCACACTAGAATATAACTTTACGCCATAATGAAAACAGTATTAAGCTTTTGTTACCAACAACACCGACTTTCACAAGTCGAAAATAGAACTGAGGACCCCCCGGCCTTTTCACCTTCTCATCGGCGTCCTCTACCCACCACACTAGAATATAACTTTACGCCATAATGAAAACAGTATTAAGCTTTTGTTACCAACAACACCGACTTTCACAAGTCGAAAATAGAACTGATCACTTCCTCATCTTATACCACTTTCACTTTCCAACTTAGTTACTTTGCTTTGAATCCAACTGATCTCAATTTAAGTTTTTGCAATTTATATATAGAACTTTTTGATGCATGAGTGATACAGTTAATTATAATGAAATCAATTTTAAAGATATTTTTAATAGAATTTGATCAAGGAAAGCTTGCCTGGAGTAGTACTGATCAGTACGTCCTCGCACGAATATGGGAGATGAAGGTCTGACTGATTCTGGTCGAGTCCTGACAGATTACCAAGGCATTAATTCTATGATACTGCCCAAACTCCCTTTCTAATCTAACCCATTAATTTACCCATAGTATTAATACTTTAGCAATCAAGTAATACAGCAATTCAGTTATACCAAATTTAACCATTTACAGATTTTAGTTATTAACTCGGGCTTTTAGAAATTGAAATAGCATTTTTCCTACGATTCAGATACGGTCATTTTAGCCTACGTAGATGCACGAGAGGATTAGATTACTTATTTTCCTATTTTTCTTCTCTTCTTTTCTTTTCTCTTCTTTCCTTTTTCTCCTTTTCTTCTTTTCTTCTTTCCTCTCTGTTCTTTTCTCCTTCTTCTCCTGGCCGAAGCCCTTCGGCTCCTCCTCCCTCGGTCTCATCGCTGCCTCTCTGTCTCGCTTCCTCCGCCGCCGCAACTCTCCCCTGCGTTTCCCCCTCTCTCCACTCCTCTACTCCACTCCTCCTCTCTGCACTCCTCTCCGCCTTCTCTCGGGTTGCCCCCTAGGCCGACTGCCTTCTCCCAGACGGCAGCGCCGCCTCCACTTCTCCCCTGGGATCAGCTCCTCCGATCTCCTGCTGCTGCGCCGACTGGTGCAACACGCCATCGCCCCTACTGCCGGTTCCTCTCCTCTACTGCTACTCTCCCTCTACTCCCTTACTTGCCCTAATGGCCAAGATAAGAACAGATGCTACTTGCTCTATCCCTTTGCCTCTTTTTACAGCATGATTCGCATTCTAGGGTTCAATGGTAAGAACAGATGCCACTTGATTTATTCGTTGTCTCTTTTACCGAATGCTTTGCCTTTTTATTTCGCAGCTAAAGCTAGGATAAGAACATACATTACTTGATATAGTTGCTTACTTCTTTTGCTGGTTGTTTTACTTCCGATTGGCATACGAGTTACTGATAAGAACAAATATTACTTGATCTGCTTGGTTTTCGGTTTTGCTTGCAAGTTCTTGAGGGTCAATGATGTGATTCTAGTGGGACGGCAGACTAATGGTCTAGCAACCCTAGAATGTTGCTGAGACTACTAGCTAATCGATCTATTCAGTGCACTAAAGGAGTAGCTTGCTACTGTGATCTATCGTGCACCTGAGGAGTGGTTTTGCTACTGCTACTACTAATGGGAATGGCTGTGCACCTGAAAAGGTTTGCGGTTCGGTTGTAGAGGAGGATGTTGGTGCTGTTCTTGGGGGTGTTCCTCCTTGCTTGGTTCTTGCGGTACTCCTTCTGGCTCTTGTTCGGTTCTGCTGTTCTTGGGGGTCTCCTTGTTCAGTTCATCTTGAGGACCTCCTTGCTCCTTGCTCCTCGATCGGATCAATGGGCCTTGGGGATCCTCCGGGTTCGGTTCGCCTTGTGGATCTCCTCCTCCTCCGGCTTCTGGACCTTCTTGCTTCTTGCTCTCTTGCGCTCTCTCTCTGGACTGAGTGTGTTGTGCTTGTGTGCTCTGTTGGCTGGGAACTGAGGAAGCGAATGCTTTGCTTGGTTATATGAAGGAGAAGGGAATGGGTGAGACCGGCCTGTAGCCATGCTCACACCCTGGCTGTCTTGGGAGTAGTGCTTGGCTGAGAGTTGCTCTACGTGGTCTTGGTGTGGTGGCGGTGGTATTCTTTGTTGGTCGCTTGGAAGAATGGTCAAACACAAGGATGTCCAATGGGTATTGCAATGGCTCCAATGGTGATTCACTGGACAAAACAATGGTTTCTGGTTGGCTAAGGGATAATGCACTGGTTCTTTGGTTGCCTACTGAGTAAACGCTGCTACGGATACCCGCAATCCGAACAGGTAAGTTACGGCTGCCGAGTGATGAACCGATCTAGCGAGAGGTACCGATTCAACCCTTACAGGTCTGGTATCTCGGTGATCAATACCTTCGCCTGCGGGTCTGACGGCAACCTCATTCTATCTCTATTCGCTTTACTCGCATTTTTAAATTCTTTTGCAATCTGGTTACACTAATTAGCAGTTGAATTAGCTGTTAAAATTAATTAGCAGGTTGGTTAATTAGTTGAATTAGCAGCTTGATTAGTTGATAAACCTATTGCTTACTCCCTCTAATTACCCGGGGCACTTCAAATACACTTTACTGAGTGATGAATTCACGCTTGTTGTTTATTATTTTTTTAGGTACCATGAATACGGCATTTGGGAAAGGGAGTTAGAATCACCACTTCACTTAGCATCACTTCATTAGACAATTTCATGCCTGATCCACCATTGTGATGGCTTACTTTATTGAACTATGTTGTGGTTTATGTCATGTTGGTTGCTATGATTAAATGTTCATCCCGTAGTTATTCATATGACGTTTAAATTTATATCCTTGGTATGAATTGTTGATGAAATCCTTGGTTACCATGTTATTGTTAGTGTTATGCCCTTGAAGCAGTCATATAGATGATTGTAACATGACTATGTTTATGAATAATAATATGATTATTGGTCCAATAAATGTGTATCATTATATTGATCAGCAAGTATATAACTTGCTTATGAAACTCTTTACTCATTGATATAATT
Source organism: Rhipidocladum racemiflorum (assembly GCA_036346355.1). NCBI lineage: Eukaryota > Viridiplantae > Streptophyta > Magnoliopsida > Poales > Poaceae > Rhipidocladum > Rhipidocladum racemiflorum. The sequence goes on along the minus strand of CM070577.1, from coordinate 37,736,751 downwards.
CTGTAAGTATCTCTGATCGGGTATCATCGTATAGGACAACGATGAATAGATCAGCGCACATATTGATCGATGATCATGTTTCATAGATCATAGGATATGGAGATATCATCAATACATTGTGAACGCATGTTGAAGAACATGTGTTAGATAGACCCGCAATGGGACACTGCGAGAATGTTACATTCTTATGTCATCAGTGTATCTCATACATAGTAGATGTATGATCCTTAGACCTGAGATTGTCACATTCCCTGCATATGTAATAGTTTACCTTGGGGTTATCAAACACTATTTCCTAACCGGATAGTTATAAAGGTAGCTTTCATGTTTACTATGAAACATGCAGAGGGAGGTGAGCAGTCAAGATGGAATTTGCCATTCCAATGTAACGGAGATATATGTCTAGGCCACTCATGTGATATGATTAAGGAAGTGCATGGTCATGTCGTGATTGAGAAGTCAATCACAACTTATTAATATAGCACGAATACGAGAGATTGATTGAACTGTCAAAGGATGATATGCTTCTCGCCTTGAGTTCGATCTTCATATAGTTTGGCAGAGGGATTATTACATCAGTACTTTGATCATATGCGTTTGGGAGTTGGCATGCTCTGCAAGGAGCCGCTACCGACTATTGAATTAGAAAAAGGTTTTCCGAATCTATGTCCAAATGCGCATGAACCTACAGGGTCACACACTTAACGGGCTGGGACGTATTAATTCGGATTGGATCCGTAATTAATGGACCTCATGGGCTTAACGCGCTGATGGGCACTGGCTTTGGATTTCGTCGTGTGGTTATATAAGGAGAGGAGAAGGGTGGGCGTCAATCAGATCTTTCGTCCAGAACCCTAGCCTTCCCCTCTAGTTGCCCCTGCCGAGTGACACGGTGCTTGCACGCCGAAGCACGACGTTCCATCCCCGGACGTGTGGACTGTTGTGGTGACACTGCTGCTACTGCGGCATGGAGAAGACGATCCAAGGCGAGGACGATCTGCTACATTAATGCGCGAAGGATTCCGCAACTACGCGTCTAGTGGTAATCTAATCTGTGATCCACTTCTTGCGAGTAGCTTTCTGGTTATGCGGTAGAAATTTTAATTTGCGCTAGAGTAGCATACTGCGTTCCTCTTCAGTTATTGTTGTCTTCCTTTATGCTATTGTGCTATGAATTTATTAATGATGCTTAAAACCATGATAAAGAGAGTACATGCTGCCGAAATTTGGTTTAAATAATAAGTGTAGTTGCTGTAATTTAATTTTATTATTGTTATTTGGTTGCTAGTATTGTCCTTTGTGGTGATATTCTGGGCACATTAGGTGCCGGGGTGTTACAGTGTTCCACTTTTCTGTGGTAACACAAGTGCTATTAATATTGCAAAGAACCCTGTGCAACATTCTAAAACAAAGCACATTGATATTGAATATCATTTTCTTAGAGATCATGTGGAAAAAGGCAATGTGGTTTTATAGTTTGTTGATATTGAATTTCAATTGGCCGACATTTTTTACAAAACCTTTGGATTCTTCTCATTTTGCTTTTCTTCAGGGAGAACTAGGGGTTATTCATCCTACGGGATTGATTTGAGGGGGAGTTTTTTTTTTGAGCTATTTGTATCATATTTGCTTTTGTTTTCTTTTCTGTTTCAAAAAGGTTGAAAACAAAAAACAGAAAACGGCAAAAATATGATGAGCATTATGTTTTATACACATCATGTCATTTGAAGCCATGTTCTATGCGACAAGATCTTGCTTTATTATTTCAACACATGTTTAGTTGAGCTTATATCATGATAGCAATTTTAATTGGATCAACTTGAATTAAATTTTGTCATGGCAAAATTCTCTTGGCTATTCCGATTAGAAGTGTCACTTATTAACTTGACTCTATTTAATTAATGTTCTACAAAAGGTGATATAAGAGGAAACAAAAAATGTGACATTTTTCAAGTAGTTTCATGGTCATATAACAAGAAAAGATTAAGGAAATATGCATCTTCGCACTTCTTTACAAGATTGCTTGTGATTGCACTTTGACATGAACTTGGAAGAAATTGTGTATGACCGAGACCATGAACTTTAAGCTTCTGATTGCTGTTGACATAGGCTTGGCATGGTCAAAAAGTAAGGCTGAAGGTGCATATAATTTCATACATATTGTATAGTAGAATCTTATACAACAAGCTTTTGAAGTAATTCCTATGTGATGTAATTGCTTTTAGCACACATTTAATACTTCATCTTAGGTTCATTGAATCACTTTATAATTCCATATGGTTGAGTTAGTTTGTGATACTGATGGTTGGAGTGGTTGAGATTATGCTGCCTGACTTACTTATAAATCGTTTAAATATCACAATCATGTTTTTCATGCTTAGTTTAACTATATATGTATGAACATGATGGTGCAAGTATTTTTGATAGCATAGCTTGGTCAAATATTTGTTACATATATGCATAATCTATAATGCTCATCATAACCAAAAATGTTTGGAAATTTTGACTTGATAATTCTTGATGAATCCATTGTCAAAGGGGGAGAAATAAAAAAAGGAAAGAAATCTTTTGGGGAGCAGGAAACAATTTTCAAAAATTTATCAAAAGTTTTTTTTAAAAAAAAAAAAAGATATCTTTTGAAGTTTTGTCAAAACAATTACTTGGTCATGTTTTTGCTTTATTTTCAAAATAGACCAAATGGAGCAAAATATTGATTTTGACAAACTTTATTTTTCATTTCGTTTTTCATCTTACATTAATTAAAAAGGGTTGCCAATGTTTTCAACAAGGGGGAGATTGTGAGATCATGTGATGAAAAATTGGCAAGTGTGATGAAGAATTGGGAGATTGTGAAATGTTACAATGAAAATTTGCATATGTGTGGACTTTGTGGTTTGGATCGATTAAATGGTTTATACAAGTTATATTAATCGTGTTACGCTAACATTGAGTCAAGTTGGGAAGAACTTGTGCTCGAAAAATTGTTTCTTGGTTTGTTCATGTACGGTGCATCTTGAGGGTGAACGTGGTCAATGATGAGGATCGAAACTAGGTTCTAGGAAGAATTGAGGGTGCACGTGGAGTCGAGGACGATCTAGATGAGGAGTGAAGTAGGCCAGTTGGCGCACGCTGGTGCGTACTTAGGCATGGCCCAGCAGAAAACGTGGTCCATGAGTTGACTAAACGGGCTAATCACATGCATGCTTGATTTGGGCTAATTATATACATGCATGTGTGTATGCTGCATGCAGCCATAACAGTTCGTTTGACAAGCCAGGCGGCGGCACTGGGAACAAAAAGTAGGAGTAGAGAATGAAAAAAAATAGAGAAAGGAACTCATCTAGGATTTTGGAATTTTATAGAGAATTTTTATAGGATGCTTTGGAGGCATTTATGAACACATCTAAGCAATAAAGTTCAAGTTTTGCAAGTTGATAGTTGGTAATCTCGTTTCTCTTTCTCGTTCTTCGTGTTGCATGTCCGGTCTTGATTTTTCAGTTGAAGTCTTGATCCGACGTGTTTAGTCTTGGTTTGATCCATCTAAAACCTTGCTAGGGCATCAAGTGTTTTGAAAAGTTTCGTTGTTTAATTCAACATGGTTTTTGATTAATCGCGAAATTAGGGCTTTCGGGGCTTATAACTTTTGATCCGGATATCTGATTGAGGTGATTCTTGTTGGGTTAGTTGCGCAATTCTCTCTAGTTTCTGCTGTTAATATTTCAGATCGATCGGACCTACGGATTGAGAATTAAGTTAATTTGAAAAACATGTCTGCATTCTGTCTCGAGTGGGTTACTGAGATTAAATTAGGTTTTTGGTTAAGGTGATTTGTTAATCATTAAAATTTGATTTTGTCTTCGCAATCATTTCCCCCCTCTAATTGCCATATTATTATATTACTATCCTTCAGAAAGCCTATATAAGGCAATATCTATATAAGACAATATCTATATAAGACAATATATATGCTTAACGGAAAGAAAATAGTATAATATTCTACAGTGATCTTAAGAAATCAACAAATTTGTTTTATGCATCTAGAATATGCTAACGACAACATGCACACAAATGTCCGGGTAGTTAGCGCTGGTGTAAACCAATAGTATGTTCGTTTCAAAAAGCAAGCATATCAGTTCTCAAGCTCAATCTTCGTTCATTGTATAATCTTGCAGGATAGCTCAAAGAAGGGCCTAGAGAAACGATGATTCGGTTTCAAATTGGACGAGCTTCTTGGTAATAAAAAAACAGCAACCGATGGTTCGTTGTTGGTAAAGCAATAATTAACAGATATATGAATGAAATTTTTCAGGAATTAGTTAGCTAGCTTTGCAAAAATTATAAGTGATGACACGTGAAATTAAACAGAACTGTAATTACATATGGCCATAGAAAAAAAAAATCGCACTCCAAAATACGGGCATACCTCATTTTCTGATATAGCTCCTGAAGGAATAGGACGATAAGGCTCATTAATCGCATCGATGTCTCGATCATACCAGTCATTAAGTGTCTACAAGCAAGAATATTAGAAACTGACATATTTGTTAGGACAAATAGTTTACCATGCAGCAATAAATAGCAAAACTAAAAGTAAACCTGTGTGTATCCTGTAAGACATGGACCGGACATTATCATGCATACAATAGATTTTGTAACATCTTCAACTGTCCAGTGAAAATTTCCTGAAATACAGGAGGTTAAAAAACATAACAGTTGTACACCAAGAGGAATAACATTATTCAAAAGTACAGCAATGGACCAAATATTCACTAATCTGGCCCATTCCACTATACATAGGTAAATACATGGCCTGGGATGGTGAGAAAGCTACTGTGCTGACTTTGATTAAATCCAACAAATGAAAACGATAGACATGAGTTCACAGACTATGTCGCTTGCCAGCACAACAAAATCACTAGGTCATCAGTAAATTCTTCCTTGTATGGATGGTGCACGTACAAAGTTGACCAGCAAGTCTAGGAACGTGGACATTGTAATAAATGGCGATGCTCATATCACTATACAGGAAAAATATTGTTGCCCAACTCTACATATGCTGAAATGGCTATTACAAAAGTAGAGGCTTAAACTATTCGGAGAACAGATAGAAACCAATAAAGACACTAAAAGCATACCAGAGGCAGCTGCTCCACAAAGCACTCCCCATACAAGCGGCGGCCATGTCACTGGCTTTGTAAGTTGAAGACGGATCTTCCATATGTCCTACGTACACCATGTGAAAGGGACTGATGAGCAATATATCATTTCTAGTTTCTGGACACAAATAACTAGATTGCAAAAAGGTTATAGAGATGTATATGTTATCAATTTCTAAGGACCATAAAAGATGTGCTTGAAAAATGTGGAATGCTCCAAATGGATGAGAATTTTCTATGTTTGATTTTTTTTTGTCATTTGGAACTTTCTGTTACAACAATCGCTAGTACTTAACTTTACTTGAAATGGAACAATGTCCCATCTTCTAAACACAAAGTAATTGGCTGTCTACGGCGGGATAGTATGTAAAGCATGTCAAGTTATTCAACCAACAGTTGCACCATTACCCACAACTAGGTCAAAGTGCTTATCTATTATACACAAGTAAAATTATTACATGAACAACATGCCTTTTGGGTTGGTAAAGTAGCACACGGACACACATAATGCTGACATGTAATCATAAGAAGCAAGTGCGTGGGACATAGAGGAGACTGTAGTATTCTCAATCTAGAAACTGAAGCTCTAAAACTTGTTGCCTCTCTGTTTCAGAACTCCTGCTGCTGAAACTTCAGTATTGCTTCAATACCGAACTGCTTCCTGTTGCTTTTGTCGAAGGACTGGACTTCAACTTTGCATATTATCTGATTCATCGGAACACATGCTGTCCAGAACACTACTTCTCCCGTTCTGAACCTAGCGACAAAAAACAGCAGAACTGCACACAAATACAATGACTCTAGAACAGAGCAAAACTGAAGGATTTTTGTGGTGCTCAACTCATGCACCTTTTCTGGTTTTATTCCACATATTTAAAGACTCAAGATAACAGTTATCCGACTCAATTTACAGCAATGACTCTGATCCTACTTCAAACTCAGAAACAAAGACGGATTCGGTTACTGTAGTTCACCTGACACGGACAGAAAAGAAAACGACTTGAACTCTGAAACTGAGACAAAAACTAAATGACCAAAGCAAAACAAACAAGTTTAGCTAACAGAGACTCCATATTTTTATTTATGGGAAAAACAAAAAATGCAATTAAATATTTAGGAAAATGCTATCTGGTATTCGAAAGCTAGGGCCTAGGAAGACCATTGTTGCTGCTAGCATCCCACTTGGAAGCTACCAAAGACAATGTCCCATGTGACGCTATCATTGCTAGCTTCCATCAGGAAGCTGGCATTGTTAGCTTCCCTAGTTTCTTCCTCATATACGATTGATAGAATCCTTATTTGTCCTGAGATCACAATAGATAACTAGAACTCATGACGCCCTCTCTCCATGAAACCCTAACATCAAAATAGTTATAATATTTTGGTTGAGTTGTTTTTCCTACATCAAAACCAAAGTTCATATTTGCATGGAGTGGCAAAAGGTGCAGTAAAATCAGTTTATCAGCTACTCCATGACAAAGCCGAATACTGGATGCAGGTGGGATCGAAAGCAACTGCTCTTTTGATCAGTTCAGTAAGACTAATCAGTTCAATGTTGGCAAATCATTTTGTTTGTTTTCTGAGATTTACCATTTAATCTCCTGTAGCCTTTTCTTTTTGCTCATCCCTTTTTAAGTACTGTAAACTAACTCTTGTACCTGTCCTGCTCCCTCCTTCACTGAAACTAGCAGCTCCTCGCTAGTTCAGAAAACTAAAGTTCAGAATAGAATAAACTCCTACAAGTTAAAACTTCTATCATATATTCTCTCAACATATAATAGTTCTAATAGAATACTTCCGATATTGTGGAGCTGAAGCTTCCATAGATTAGTGACTTAATTTGATTCAGAATTCACCTTGTAGTGGTGTAGCTTCAACACAAGCGTATGCACTGCACAGCAGCCGATCACCGAAAAGTGGAGGCCATAATCCCCTTGTTGTCTAGGGCGTCCTCTGTGCAGCCTAGTCACCAAATTGCCGTGGCCGTTTGCGCGCAGCCGATTGAGAAAAGAACAAAATGAGAAAATGTGGGGACAGAGGTAGGGTTTGTATTTTCCTATGTTTTTCCCCCTTCGATGCCATCCTATGGACTCAGGGAAGCAGGGGATGTAGCGGAAGAGCTCAGTGAGGATGAGGATGCCTGTCCAAGGGAAGCTAGCGACGATGGAACGTTGTGTGTGATAGCTTCCCAGTGGAGCGCTAGCAGAACGCACGGTCCTCCTACCTTTCGAATTCCAGGTAACATTTTCCTACGTATTTAATTTTAATTTTTGTTTTTCCTAAAAATAAAAAATTCAGGAGGAAATTGCTTGAATGCTCTCCTGAAAGGTGAAAAGCACGATTTTCAACATCAAAAACAGGGCATTGTCGCTATGAAGGCCAGTGCGTGTGGAAATTGTCAATGCTACTGTAAACACACCGGTTGCCGGTGTCGAAACCATGATCAAATGCATATAGCTCTACATTTGCTGCTAAATCCCAAATTCAACACATGCCCAACCAGCCAACAAACTAATAGACCACTCCCATTTGCACATGTATAATGCGATGAAAATCTAGTACTGCATGGGAAGCGAACGGATTGAAGACTCACGCTCTCTTGCTTGGCGCCCTTGATGCCGAGCAGCTGGTTGAAGCTCGACCCGGACGCCGGCGCCTTCTCCGGGGCCTTCGGCTTCGCTATGCAACCAAACCCAATGCACCAAGCATTTTAGGTCGAAACGCCCAAGAATCAATCACCCAACAAATTACGCTTTACAGAGCGACGCGCACGCACTTTCCTTGGCGTCGGCCTCGGCCGCGCGGACCACCCGGAACGGCCGCCTCCCTGCAAGCGAGCTCACATGCATCAGTTACACAGCACCCGGCTGCCTACATACACAATAAGCTAGAGGGAAAAGAGGGGTGGAGCGGGGCCGTACGGTTGAGGCGGAGAGGACAAGGGGGTGATGGGGAGAGGAGGCGGAGAGGAGGGCGGAAGGCGGCGGAGGAGGATGAGGTGACGGCGGCGGCGACGAGGTGGGAGGTGGCCATGGGGGAGAGAGGAGGAGGCAGCCGCTTGCTGTTCGTAGTTCGGACAGGGCGGAGTGAGGATAACACGCCAGTGTGGGCCTCCTCGCTCTCGGTGTGCCCGCGGAATGTAAAGGGCTTTTCGACTCTGGACAGCACCCGAGCACAGTTACGGCAGAGAAAATGCGCCATCTGGACAGGTTTCTCATTGAAGGCCAAAAAGCTGAAATATACATCAACAAAATCTAAAATTGCAAAAATATACAATTGAAATTTAAAATTGCGAATTTGATATGGCGACCGCCACGTGGCCCGGCGGGAGCCCTGGCTGTGGCGGCGCGGGTGGCCACTGCGGCAAAGCCTTGATGGAGACCTGGCTGCCGCCACATGGGACGGCGGCAGCCAGGTGGCGGCGTGTCGCACGGGGCCAGGAGGGTGGGGCCACGGTGGCTGCATGCGGCGGCGATTGGGGGTAGGGCCACCCAAAAAATTTGATTTTTGCTCTCATGCCTGGTGCTTTCGGCACGCAGATGGATGGATGCACATGGCTCAATAAGAGGGGGTGGTGGTTGGCACAGCGAAACGTCTCGTCAAATCAATTCGTGTCAGAATCCAAAGCGTATAATAGCTGCGATTACAGTTATTAATGCTGGTAATGAACGTGATTAGAAGAAAATAATACAGTTATGCTTAAGAAAATCGCGATTAAGGTTAACGTCACAGTAATGACCTCCCTTCTATATAAGGCAGCTCGTCCGTCGCTCTCTTCACGCTAAAATCTGTAGGCTCTCTTCACGCCAGATGCTTGTGGCTTTGTAGTGCTCTCCATCTCTTCGCGCTGCTCGTTTTATTCGCAATTAGGCTTTGTGGGTTGTTGCTTCTACTGGTGTACTGAAAGGTTTTGATACTCCATTTGTTTTCTGCATGGGTGGTAAGGGTATATTATGGATAGAAGTATTTATGTGTTTATCTTTTTGTTGCAGATCATTTGTACGAGGTAAGGAGCGTTGACATTTAATCGGAGTTTTTGTATAAGTTGGAGAAGGTGGTTTTCCTATTGGTGGGCAATCGTGACCTAACACCGGTGTTCAGTGTGTTACAGAGTTGCACAGGCGTGCTTTTGTTGGATAGGTACGTTGGAAAGTTGTTATTCTATGTGGTACAAAAAATGACCATAAATTTTTTACTCTGTTAGGACGAACATGAAATGTAAAGAATGTAATGGCTTTGTGTGTAGTAGTAATCTATATGATTTAACGTGTAGAAAACGTGAATTAAACGTGACACCTAAAAATGTGTATGTAACTAAGAATTTTTGAATGTAACAAAAGGATGAAGTACCTCTTATTACATAGAATAAGACCCATATTTTGGGACCATGAGTCTATCCAGAGGTCAGGACCCTCTGCCAAGGTAACGTTGAACTGTCTCGTGGGGCAGGACCCTCCGATGACCATCAGACTGTATTTATTTCGCACGATTATTCGCTTTAGCGAAGGACTGTTTTTATTTTTGGACGTAATCTCTACTTGGACCTGAGAGGAGTTAACCTCCTTTCTGAACTTAATAACAAGAACGAAAGTGGCTGCTTAATCCGACTTAAATATTAGTGGCCCGAAGTTCTGGACTGTGGTGAGTTTTTTTTTTGCCTTACTACTTATTTGACTTCGTATTGTTGTTTTTGGTCCGTGTAGGTACCGACGCTGCGGAGACCGCACACGTCGACCTCGACGCCGTTCCCGAAAACTCGGAGCAAGGCAAGCACCTCCCCTTTTTTCATGTTAATACCACGCTTTGACCTAGCTTATGTTATTATGATTCAATGTATGTATGGATGTGTTACTTTCAGTGAACACCATATATGGCGACCTACTTCGATAAATCCCCACATTCCATAAAAATTGCGACCAGTGTGTCACGCACACGCCGCCATCTTTGGCTGTCGCCACGCCAGTAAGCGGCGACCGACCCCCCTCCATTTTTTTTTCAAAAAATGTTGCCATTTTTTGTCCAATGCGCTTTGTCTGGTTGCTTTCAACGCCGAAAGTCGCATGCATGTGAGCAAAACAGCAGACGGTAGATGGAATAGTTGAAAACATCGTGTCAAGTCAAATCCGTCGGAATCCAATGCCGTGGAAACTCCAGATTTTGGGTAATAATGGTGCTAATTGAATTGATTATAAACAAATGAGAGATTTATACGTTTGAAAATTGTGATTAAGGTAAACGTCACAGTGATGACTTTTGAGTCTATATAACGAGGGCGTGCGTCGTAGCGAGGGATTGCGCCTCCTTGCAGAGTTTGAGAGCATAGTGTGTGAGAGTAGAGAGTGGGGGAGCAGAGAGTGTGGTGGGAGCAAGGTGTGAGAGCATATTTGCAGTGCTCGCTCGCTCTCCCTGCAGTGTGTCATAGCAAAGAGGGTGAAGGAGATTTATTAGTCTGTGGTTTGTTTATTTTTTCACAAACTTTAATATTTTTTGTTTATTTCATACATGATTTGTATCTTGCAGGTATTTTTGACGAATATTTATTGGTTCACAATATTTATTGGAGAAGGTTAGTTACAAATCTTCATAAATAATAGTATGTTTTGGTCAGTGCAGTTTTAGTGACCAACTTGTTAGGTTAGATTGTCGTATTTACGTTTGTGCAATTTATTATTGTTGAGGACAGTGTAGTGTTATGCTATAGTGAAATGTTACGACGGTATTAGGAAACATTAGTACAATGCTATTATGATATTAGCCGTAATCTATGTGATATTATGTGCGGAAAACGTGAATTAACCGTGACACCTAAAAATGTGTACGTAAGTAAGAATATTACATGAAATAACAACCTTATTTTGGGACTATTAGTCTATCCAGAGGTCAGGACCCTCTGCCGAGGTAACGTCGTGCTGTCTCGGGGGGCTGGACCCTCCGATGACCATCGGCCTGTATGTATTTCACACGATCTTCCCCTTAAGCGAAGGATTGTGTTTATTTTTGGACGTAATCACAACTTGGACCCGAAAGGAGTTGACCTCCTTTCTGAACTTAATTACTCGAACCAAAGTTGCTGCTTAATCCGACTTAAATATTGGTGGCACGAAGTTCTGGACTGTGTTAAGTCATTTTGTCTTATTACTTATTCGACTTCGTATTGTTGTATTTATTTTTGGACGTAATCATTACTTGGACCCGAAAGAAGTTGACCTCCTTTCTGAACCTAATAACTCGAACCAAAGTTGCTGCTTAATCTAACTTAAATACTGGTTGCACGAAGTTCTGGACTGTGTTAATTCATTTTGCCTTATTACTTATTCGACTTCGTATTGTTGTATTTATTTTTGGACGTAATCATTACTTGGACTCGAAAGGAGTTGACCTCCTTTCTGAACCTAATAACTCGAACCAAAGTAGCTGCTTAATCTGACTTAATTTTATTGACCCGAAAGGAGTCTCTCCAGAGGTCAGGACCCTCTGCCGAACTTCCACTCGAACGTTGCACTGTATTTATTTTGCACAATGATTCGCTGCAGCGAAGGACTGTTTTTTTGGACGTAATATCTACTTGGACCCGAAAGGAGTTGACCTCCTTTCTGAACTTTACAACTCGAACCAAAGTAGCCACTTAATCCGACTTAAATATCGGTGGGCCGAAGTTCTGCACCATTGTAAGCTATTTTCCCTTATTACTTATTGGACTTCGTATTGTTGTTTTTGCTTCGTGTAGGTACCGACACTGCAGAGACCACACACGTTGACCTCGACGCCGTTCCAAAAAACTCAGAGCAAGGCAAGCATCTCCCCTTATATCATGCTGCTAGCACACTTTTACCAAACTTATGTTGTTATGATGAAATGTAAGTATGCATGCGTTTCTCTGAGTGAACACCCTATATTGCGAACCTGGTAGATAAATCCCCGCATTCCATAAAAATTGCGAATTAATCGTATCACCTAGAAATACATGCGCACAAAAAGATCGAAAAAACAGCCAATTAATTTGTTAGCTACGTATATTTGTTTTACTTAGTTCGTACGAACCTGAAATGTAAAGTATACAATGCCTTTGTGTGTAGTAGTATTTTACATGATATTATGAGTGTGGAAATGGAATGTGGTTTTAGGATTTCATAAACTGCATATGTCTTGTGATATTATATTATATAACATATATATAATTATATGTTGTCATACATTTTAACCGTACGTAACCATAACATTAATTCTTTCGTAATTAAAATTTGAGTAATGACAATATGTTTCAAGATGTTAGCGGTGCGTGTGTGCAATTATTGATGACTACAATTACGTAATGCTACAGTCTTCGATGGCGATTCCGCTTCATATATGGCATGGGGGGGAGCCCGCAAATTTGCAGGGCCCATTTGTCAGCATGCATAATTGTGCACACATAGAGACAACTGTAAATCCACCGATAGAGTTGCGTACAGTAGCAAGAGCGGCTGCACGCGCTCTTAGTGTTGACCGTACATTGTACAAGCTCGTGGTAGATGGGGTTAGGCCCCATGTAGTGCCAAATAGCTCGCTTTACGTGTACAGCCTATTCGAGCTCCGTAGAACGAGTGCCTGGCAGTTCTACATGGAGAAGGCCGCACAGGAAGGGTTCGCACTAGGTGTTCACGTCAAGCTGGTCCCTCGCACCCCCGCCGGGGAGGCAGGGACGAGCCGAGCCCAGGAGGAGGACATGGGGGTCAATGCGGACGAACAACCGGAGCCCGAAGAGGAAATTGCCATGAGCTCGCAGCAAGTCCCCGGTCAAGGGGGCTTGGCAGGGACTGGCGAGACGGATGCGCCCGTCCCTGAGGTTGATGCGGATGCCCTAGGGGATGACCCTCACCCTACTTATGGTGATGGTCCTGACGAAGATGAGGACCCGGGGCCAGCAATCGCATTTTTGCACTCGCTGGACCTGGCCAACTGTGTTGTAGCCCGCTTGGAGGATATTTCAAGGCGTGGGCAAGACCATAGCGACATAGAACTCGACCAGGAGTTTGCCACAAAGGACGAAGCGATGCACTTTTGCAATAATTACGCCGTGGTGACCCGGCGTGACCACCGTGTGCATCGGTCGGAGCCGAACTCCTTCGAGCTTACATGTAAGAAAGGGCAGCAGTGCGGATTCTATGTTCGTGCTCAGCGCCCTAAACATCAGCACAATTTCATTATACGCCGGTACACACCGCACACATGCACAGAGGCGGTTGTTCGGAACACAAGCAGCGTGGTGAAATCAAAATTCATCGCGCAAATCCTATTAAACGTGCTGAAGGCCGACATTAGTCTCAGGCCGGCAACCATAATTGCTGAGATGCAGAACAAGACAGGGATGTCCATAAACTATTTACAGGCTTGGCGAGCAAAGCAGATGGCTTTGAAAATGCTGTTTGGTAGTTTTATGTAGTCATTCAATTGGGCTCCACGCTTACTGAGGCGGATAGCTGCAACAAACCCGGGCTCCGAATATGCTATTGCTGTTGAACCCGTGCAGCTTCCCGATGGAACGACTGCTCCAGAACACTACTACCTCCTCAGGGTGTTCTGGGCGTTCGATCCATGCATCACGGCATTCAAAGAATCGCCCCTGTTATATGCGTGAATGGGACATTTCTATCCGCCGATAATGGCACCCTTCTTACCGCCCTAGCTGCCGATGCAAACAACCAGCTACTACCGCTGGCGTTCGCCGTGGTTGAGAGCGAAAGCAATGACAGCTGGTTCTAGTTCCTGTCCCTGCTGAAGACCCGTGTGGTGCGGGATAGGTCCGGTGTGTGCGTCGTATCGGACCGTAATGCAGGGCTGCTGAACGCCCTCGATAGAATGGCAGAACATGAAAATTGCCCTTGCCTGTGGAGAGATGTCCAGCGTAGATGGTGCATGCGTCACCTAGGGGCGAACTTGTACACCATGTGCAGGAACAAGAACATGGTGAAGCTATTCAAAATCCTATGCATGCAAAACCAACTGCGCAAGTTCGATACGATATTTAACCAGCTGAACGAGCGCTCAAAGGAACTGGTGGCGGAAGAGACCTTGGAGGGCACACAGGTAATTGGTGGCTCGGAGGTCTCCGTACGGCGCAAGATGACATTCGCTCAATGGATAGCTCGTAAACCCGCTGAGAGATGGGCTTGGGCGCACGATACAAACGGTGCTCGGTAAGATAATGCCCTCTCTAGTATGGTACCACATCATTTGACAGCATTATTTTGCACCTAAGGGGTATGCTTCTCTTGTGCAGATACTCCATCATGATGACGAACTTTGCCGAGTCGTACAACAATGTGCTGCGGGGGGCTCGTTGCCTACCCATTTGCCCAATCATTGAGCTCACATTTTTTAGGACCACAAAATACTTTGTTGATCGTCAAAGGGCGGCGTACAACTGTGGCTCAACCTTCGCTCCCCGTATCGAGGCTTTGTTACAACGTCGTAGGCAGAAAGCTTAATTCCACAGCACGCACATGATGGACCCTGCGTAGAACATTTTTCTCGTCGAGTGCAAGCGCAAGCACCGTTCGGGATACTCCGCGGGGGACACAAACCAGAGATGCCAGCTCGGCCTGTATCAGGCGACTTGCTCATGCAACAAGCCTCGCCTAGAGCACACCCCCTGCTCGCACGTGCTAGCAGCGTGCCATGATATGGGGGATAACGATGGCACACAATATGTCACACCGTACTACCGTATGCATGCCGTTAGAGCAACATGGTCGGGGCATTTCGAACCGTTCAACATCGACACGAACTACAAGACCTCCGAACCCCCTATGTGGCTCCTGTACCCCACACTAAGGCGCGATCTGGCCGTAGACCAGCGTTCGCGCCAGCGCTTTCGAGTGACATGGATGCGTCTCAGCGAGACGATGGCATTCGGCGTTGTCGCATCTACAGGCAGACAGGGCATGACCGTAGAGGCTGCCCAAACAGAGGGTGATGTTGTCCAATGTAATATTTTAACTGTAACAAAGCCATGCAATATCTTCTTACTACCTTCATTTTGCATTCTCTTCGTGAAATGTCAATTATGTAATCTATGCACCTAAATTTATGTGGGTATGTAGAGTGGTTTTGTAATTTCTTCTGATGATTTTTTCTTTGGTATTTCATTGTTTCATTCCCTCGAGATTATGCAGGATTGTGATGGAGTTACCAGAGTTATTGCGATCGAAGTATGATGACGACCACAGGGCGCGCAAGTGGGCCTCCGGCCAGACGGTAACGTCATTACTTCACTGTCGTAATGTATCGCAAGCATATGCACATTTCGTTACACTCAGTATGTTTACTTGCTCTGTCATTGCAGCTGAACACTCTCCGCATGCGCGGCTCCCGTAACATTAAGAGATTGGACGATCAGTTCATATACGGCCTCGGACGGACAGGCCTGTTATCGTTTGCGTTTACGGTGGATGGAGCCGACGAAGGAGACGGCCAGCGGACCCCGATCCCTAGACTGGACGGGGCCCTTATCACCGCGTTGGTCGACAGATGGCGTCCGGAGACGCATACTTTCCACCTCCCCTTCGGCAAGATGACGGTGACCCTCAAAGATGTCGCCATGTTATTTGGCCTTCCACTTTCCAGTAAACCCCTCGTAGTGCGCAAGCCCTCTAAGGAGGCATGGAAGAACTACGTAGAGGAAAGGTAATAAATGTGGAAGCATATGAACCACACTTATTTGGGAGCTAACGTGATTTCCTAACATGTGATTTCTTGGATGCAGGTTTGGCAGAACGTACACGGGGAACTGTGATCAGGGAGTCTCGTTCACATGGCTCGACAGTCTCCCGGAGGCTGGACCATGTCCTGTAAACGCTGACCCTGGTCAAATAAATAGGCACTTTGAGGTGTACCTCTACTTCCTCCTTGCAGGAATTTTATTTACAAACGGAAATGGTGATTCCGTTGCCCCCCACCTTGTTTGGGTCGCTCGGGAATTAGCCGAGCAGGTGCGGGAAGATGCAGCACCGGACATCTACAGCTGGGGCTCGGCAGTTCTCGCAGACACATATCGCAAGATGGGTGCGGCCTGCCGTCGGTCACAGCCAACTTCAATAATCGGAGGTTGCCCGCTGCTTCTACAGTTGTGGTCCTGGTCGTACCTACCCATAGCGCGACCAAGACTGTCAAGGCGGTACTACCCAGTGCCCGTTGATGAAGGTAACTGGCATCCACTCAGAAGGCCAACCTTGGGTTACAAATGGATGCATGCCAGACTTCGATGGGCCCAGGAATCAGACCGCGGCTCCTACCCCCGTCTCGTGGGGGACCTAGACTTCCTGACATCAGCGCAGGTCACGTGGGATCCGTTTTCCACCCAGGCCGCAGTGGAGGTTGCCGCGGGAGGCCATATCTCTAATATGTGCACGAGGGAACCTCATTATTGGATGACGAAATGCTTCATCCTGTGCATGAGTGCCGTTGAGCCATACTCTCCGGAGCGCGTTCAGCGCCAATTTGGGTACCGGCAGTCTTTCCCTCTACCGCCTCCGACGAACTCCGAAAGCTCCCATGGGTATGTCGTTATATGTCACATTACTTTCACGATTACTTTGGAAACCATTAATAACGTGTTGGATTGATCCGAAGGAGGAGCACATGGGGGCACAACTACAATTGGGTCGCACAGAATAGGCTGCATATTCAGAGGTGGAACTCGGAGGCCACTCAGGACGTTTGGAACCCATCAGGTGCAGCCCACGAGACGGACACATTTGGGTACCTTGATTGGTACAGACCTCGCACACGGGCGGTGCTCCTAGACAGGGCTGCGGCGATGCCAGTACAACATGGGTATGCGGAGGACTATGCAGAGCGCATGCACACACTGGTATAGATCGCACCTATCACATATTAAAAACTGGGGATATACCCAATTAAACATTCGATACGTGTTAATTTGCAGAGGCATGAGGCGGAGTACATGCATGACCAGGCAGACGAGATCCTCACGCAGTCACAGCCGCAGCAACATCATTCAAGCAATCCTCTACGGAACCTTCTTCGCCGCACAGGCCACCGCATAAGAAATGCGGTCAGAGATGTTGGTGGCCATAGGCCATCTACCCAACCTGATTACATGGATGTACCGTACGAGGCGCCACCTGCACCGAGCCCCCTGATGAGGAGCATGTCCATGGATAGACGTGCAATGCCTGTGCCTCCTCGGCGGCAGCAAGACCAACCCAGAGCATCTACTTCGTCCCGGGTCCCGAGCCATGAGAGCGGCTGAGGCCATGGATGCGGCTACGTTCAAATAGGTACTGGGGCGAACGTTCAAGGAGGAGTACACATCAACATGTCACCGTCCCCATCATTGGCGCAGGAGTCTTTTAGTACCCCCCTCCAGCATCGTCAAACATGGGAGGACATGGGGAGGGCGTGCCATGACCTTATGGGCTCGGGGATTACATTCACAGATTTGCTCGCGACGACGTGTTTGCAATCCCTAGGGTTGCAATCGCGTCCCAGTAACCCCGAGGAGGCCGGTGGATCGAACTGGCAGGAGCAACAGCCTTCGGACGTACTCCGCGCATCAGGGTACCATGCTGACCAGTCGATGGGTGGATGGGGCATCTACAACGGCACGTTGTACGGGGTCCAGCCTGTGCAATTCGACGCTAGAACGCAAAGTGCACGGTTCGATCCAGCGCAGGCGGCTGGAATACGTAACACAAATTAGCCCATAACTTTCACACCGTCCGACTACGATAACCAGGAGCGTCATGGTAGGGGGACGCGCAGGGGAAGAGCAAAGGGGAACACTATCCCAGAAGGCCATTGAACCCGTTATTTATCAACCCATTCAGTTGCATTATTGTACTTTCAATCTAATGTTTTAATATATGCCAGATTGTGCTCCGAATGTAATGTATTATGGCACTAAGTTGTATTTGGCACTAAGTTATACTGAGGCCTTTTGCACTGGCGTAATTTGCATGCATCGTGTCAAAACAATATTTTTCCATAACATGGTAGTCCGTATTTTGAAGAGCAGATCATCTGCCTTATTCCAAAAAAATAGAGTAATACGTGATATTTTACGGCCTACCGAATAGGCTTAAGTTGTCATCTTTGTTCGCGACTATTACACGAAGGGCATTAGCACTAGCTTAATTTGCATGCAACCCAACATATCATAACATTATTTTTCCGTAATATGGTAGTCAGTATACTCAAGAGCAAATCAGCTGCATTCTTCCAAAAAAATAGACTCAAACGTGATGTTTTACGGCCTGCCGAATAGGCCTAAGTTGTCATGTTTGTTGGCGACTATTATACAAGGAAGATTGAATTTTCATTTTTTAAAAACCGCATTGATTGTTATGAGCAAACAACGAAAACAAACCGCCATGTGCTGCTTTTCGATCTCGGGCCCTCGCAAATGTTTGTTGGCGACTATTATACTTAGGGTTTTTGCACCGGCCGAATTTGCATACAACGGAAGGTGCAATAACAATAATTTTCCATATTATGGTGGTCCGTACACTCAAGAGCAAATAAGCTGCATTATTCCAAAAAAATATACTCAAACGTGATATTTTATGGCCTAAGTTATCATGTTTGCTGGCGACCATTATACTTAGGGTTTTTGCACTAGCCGAATTTCCATACAACGGAAGGTGCAATAACAATATTTTCCATATTATGGTAGTCCGTATGCTGAAGAGAAAACCAGCTACATTATTCCAAAAAAATAGACTAAACCGTGATTTTTTACGGCCTGCATAATAGGCTTAAGTTGGTATGTTTGTTGGCAACTATTATACAAGGAAGATTGAATTTTCATTTTTTAAAAACCGCATTGATTGTTATGAGCAAACAACGAAAACAAACCGCCATGTGCTGCTTTTCGATCTCGGGCCCTCGCCAAGCATGCTTACCAGGGCCAGGACACTGCCAGCTCCAGCTTCGCTTCAACCAGGCCCCCATCGCAAGCAGCAAACGCTGCCACGTGCCGCTTTCATGTCCCGGCCTTAACCTCGTGCGCTAATGTTACGCCACCTGGTGGTCACTCCCAAGTCACTACCAGCTGCAGCGATTCTGCAGCCAGGCCCCCCGCAGCACACTGCACACGCTGCCACGTGCTGATTGCCTGTCTTGGCCCCTCGCCCCGCACGCTGATGTGCCGCCAGCTGTGTCGTTTCTCCCTCGCTCCCTGCCTATAAATATCTCATAGTGCAGAAATGTTTGAGTGAGTTTAGAAACCCCATAGCGCGTAGAGGAGAACTAGTAGATTAGCTTTCCTTTTTTCCAGTATTTCATTCCGGCTCCATGTTTCACAGGTATTATTTACAAAAGTGATTTTGTACGGTGAGTCACATTGTACATTAGCTTGCTGATATCCTCTTCTTCGTAATTACACTTCTGCGTTCTTCAATTGTGTGAAGGCCATGTCTCAAACGTCGAGCTCAGCGAATCGGAGAGCCATTACACTTGCCAATGCAAGGCGGGTCGATTGCCCTAATTGTCATGTGGAAGCTAATGTGTTGTACTCCACCACTTCGTCAAATTACGGCCGGGTGTTTTATAAATGCCCTAATTACTCTGTAAGTGGGGATGTAGTTCGATTTCTCCAGGTTATGATGATTGTTCTCTTCTTCGAGTAGTCTATTTCTTCTGAGTTCACAGCTCTTTACATGGTCTGAAAATATGTTCACATCGTCATGTAGTTTGCAGGATGTCAATATTTTCAGTGGGCAGACACCCTGAATACATCGATGGAGCGTCATAGTAGCGCAGCACCAGAGAGGATGCTTCCCGGCCTAGAGCAGAGGATGGACCCAACACTCGAGCAGATGATGAACCCAACGCTAGAGCAAAGGCTTAACATGCTGACATTAAAGGTGGAGCGCATTTTAGATCATATCAAGTGGCTAGAGAAGATGATGTATGTAGTTATCCTTGTGATAATTTTGTCTGCAATTGCGAACTAGATCATGTTGTATGCATCACATATGTTAAATTCTTTAATCTATGTCATGCAATGCAATCGTTACATTTGTGTTATCTATTTTCTCTCATGTTTTTGCCACAATATTATAGTATATTCTATATATATATCATATTTTGTATGCGTCAAATATGTTAACTATTGTTTTTTTGAAGAATGGATCAGATTTGCTCTTTGATATACGGACTACCATATTGTACACAAATATTTCATTTACACCTTTCTTTACAAGTAAATTGTAGTAGCGCAATAACCCTAAGTATCGTAGCCGATAACCACCTTTTTGCAAAACGAGGGTGGGAGCGGGAAAAACGAGAGGGAGAATCACAAGTAAGATGTCACTGCGAAAAATAAGTTGGACCATACTCTTCATGACAATTTAAAACTTAAAGGAGTACAACGAACAAGGAAAATAATAGTTACAATTAGACGTCTACTCAGTGCATCGAGGCCACTTCCCCTTCTCCCATGCCTCTTAATATATGGACCATCATGTTCTGCATAATCTTTGCGAGCAAATCAGCTGCATTATTCCAAAAAAATAGACTCAAACGTGATATTTTACGGCCTGCCGGATATGCTTAAGTTGTCATATTTGTTCGCGACTATTATAAATAGCCCTTTTGAACTATCCGAAAATACAAAGAACGGAAGGTGTAATTACAATATTTTTCCATAATATGGTAGTCCGTATACTGAAGAGCAAATCAGCTGCATTCTTCCAAAAAAAATAGACTCAAACGTGATATTTTACGGCCTGCCGAATATGCTTAAGTTGTCATATTTGTTCGCGACTATTATAATTAGCCCTTTTGCACTATCCGAAAATAAATACAATGGAAGGTGTAATTACAATATTTTTTCATTAAATGGTAGTCTGTATACTGAAGAGCAAATCAGCTGCATTCTTCCAAAAAAATAGACTCAAACATGATATTTTACGGCCTGCCGAATAGGCTTAAGTTGTCATGTTTGTTCGCGACTGTAATACTTAGCGTTTTTGCACTAGCCGAAAATGCATAGAACGGAAGGTGTAATTACAATATTTTTTCATAATATGGTAGTCCGTATATTGGAGAGCAAATCAGCTGCATTCTTCAAAAAAATAGATTCAAACGTGATGTTTTACGGCCTGCCGAATAGGCCTAAGTTGTCATATTTGTTCGCGACTATAATAATTAGCCCTTTTCAACTATCCGAAAATACATACAACGGAAGGTGTAATTACAATATTTTTTCATAATATGGTAGTCCGTATACTGAAGAGCAAATCAGCTGCATTCTTCCCAAAAAATAGACTCAAACGTGATATTTTACGGCCTGCCGAATATGCTTAAGTTGTCATATTTGTACGCGACTATTATAATTAGCCCTTTTGAACTATCCGAAAATACATACAACGGAAGGTGTAATTATTTTTGTGTACCATTGCAATATGCTTGCTGAGTGTTGAACTCACGCTTGTGCTTTCTTGTTGTTTTAGGTACCATGAGATCGGCATGCGGGGAAGGGAATTAGTCACACTTCTACATGTAGCGTCACTCAATTGTTCCCACAGTCACTCAATTGGGTCTTGATAATAAATTAAGTGTGATGCCTATTGTTTTATGGTTTAGCTTTGCGATATGAGAGTCTTATTGTTCGTTTGGCTCATGGAGGCATTAAATGTTTGGAATTAGACTTTTAAGGTCGTCATACCTTTAATTATTGCTATTTTAGATGTCTCTCATATTGCCTTATATTGCTATGCTATTGTGTTTCCTTCAATTCATGTTAAAACAAAGGAGATGCTGCCGAAATTTCGGTTTTTAGCATTTACTCCTTTGCTGTAATTTATCTTTATTTATGGTATTTAGATGTTGTTTAGTCTATGTTTGGTAGCATTCGGGCATACTAGATGCCGTGGTTTTACAACCCCGAAGCTTATGATCGCTTCCTTCAGCGCGCCATAGAAGATAACCACGAAGCGGTAGACCATAATTGGGTTATTCCGTGTGACTACCATAGCAATGATGACGGCCAACGTGACCGTTGGCAGTTTTTCGAAGATGAGGGTGTTGACATTGATAGTGATGATTCGGGAAACTTCTAAAGCTTTATCAGTGTTATTGTCACTTCAGCTAGCAACATCGTCACTGTTGTAATGCCCTTGTAATATTATCTGTTGCTTATTTCATCATCTAAACTTTTGTTGCATTGGCCCTACTACGGTTGGGTTTTGTTGCCAAGGTTACTGCCTGCCTGAGACGTCCTGTCAAAGCATTGCTGGCAAAGCCTGCAGGACATATCATGTCATAAGCATGGCTGTCAGAGCCTATCCGAAATGTCCTATCAAATGCATGCATGGCAGAGAATGCCTTAGTCGTCCTGTCAAAGCATAGCTGCCAAAGCCTGACTGGCACCTCCCTACCAGCTACAAAGCTGCATGCATTTGTCGCTTCCAAGCACAGACAGAGCTGCAAAGGAATCCGATGCTCGCGGATTCCTTCTTGCTTCAAGTCTGTCGCTTTATCAATTAAGGCTATTTAACCCCCTTCCTGCCTTCCCAGCATTGCATCAACCAAACCACCGCTCCAATACAACAAAGAGAACCATCCCCCGCAATCCAAACGAGCAGCACTAATGGAGTTTCCCTCGCCCCCAAGGCACAGTGTTGTCCAAACCATCCCCGAAGGCACGGAGGTCCCCATGTGCCTATGCGGGGATCCTTGTCGCTTCCGGCAGTCCATAGACAACTCATACACATACGGTATGAGGTACTGGAGCTGCCGCAACCACGACTCTGAGCCAACGTTGGGGATGCGGCTGCGGCGGAGAAGCCCGGTATGTTCGTACTCGCATTTAGTGTTGCATCGAACCTGCATGTGTCTAACACCATGTGATGTGACCAATTGCAGCCTCCACTGTGCGAGTTCATCCGATTCTACGACGCGGAACAAACTCTCGAGATGGAAAGGATGCGGAATTGGGAGTACTCGCATCGGAGGGCTATGGTGGAGCAGCAGTGGTGTGAGCAAGATCAGGAGGAGAAGCGCAAGCAGCGTCTGGAACAGATGCTTGCACAGAGGGAGGCCGAACGGTAGCGCCATGCCGCGGAGAGGGAGGCCGAAAGTAGAGAAAGCGTGAGAGGGCAGCTAGGGCCGAGGCGGCGGAGGCTGAAGGGTTGCGTAAGGGAAAATATCCTCGCTGCTCTCAGTAAAGTGTACGAGAAGGGCCCTTGTTGTTGTTCCCTTTCCCTAAGGCATGTTAGGTTTAGTCCGGTATACTCGGTAGAGTGCCGTACATGCCATTGTTGTTTAGCATTTGTAAGCCGTATGTAATTTAGTACATTCTTATTTCTGCCCATCTATCGGTAGAGTGTACCGTACATATATTTCACATCTTTGACAAAAACTACACGAAGTCTCAAAAAAATTATTACAAAATTATCATTACAAAATTATCGGTACAGTGTACAAAAATAATAATTATAACTACAATTCGAAAGCATATTCTTAATTCATATGATTTTGCGAAAAATTATAAAGTTTTTTTATTAAATTTGGAGTTGTATAGCGAAAGTTATTTGCATTTCAATCGGATCCGGTCGAATAACTAGAGAAAACTAAAAAAATTCGGCGAAATAATCAGACAAAAATCAAAAAACAAGTGTGGCGGCCGCCGTCTGTCGTGGCGGGAACCGTCGGTATTTTTGCTATTTTTATTTCTTGTTGTATATTTCTGCAATTTTTTATTTACATGTTGTATATTTCAGCTTTTTTTTCCACCTCCGGACAGAGCCAACCGCTCGAATATGGACGCGAAGAACAGACAGTAAGGTCATATACAGTGGTAAAGTCTAACATTCCACTAAATTTTAAGTGATACGGAAGAAACCAAAGAAGGAAAAAGGAGAATGAGACGGTATTATAGATAATCTATTGTATGAGTTATTTTTAGATAATATAATGATATACTATAAATAACTACCATCTATACTATTGTAAGATGTTGTGTGTCATCCATCAATTAGCATATAAATCTAACCGCTCATATGAAATAAACGGTGTGGATAAAGTAAAGACAAAGTTTGTCTTTAGATCATAAAAAGAGAGGCCCTTCTACAATATATGGGTGTGAGGCCCGATGTTCCGAACGGAGCAACCACCCTGATCCAAAGGAGAAGAGGATATAGTGGAATCTCCTTTTTACCATCCGATCAGACACATATATGTTTTTCCTGTTTAGGGCTTGGACATGTACAATAGTGCGATGTGTGTAAGATTTTTGCTGATATGAAAGAAGATGAGAAGGAGAGAGAGTGGTTGTATCTTCATGAAGAGATGATCATATAGAGAAATTATATGCATATTATATGGATTCGTATCCGGCACTATCCGTGTCCAAATCCTATTCAATAAAATTATATGGATCAAATACAATATGAGTGATTTTCGGTCCATATTCGATCCGTTTCACCCATGAATTGCACGTCAAAATGAGGGTCTCGACGACAGCAAGCTGGATGCAAAATTGAAGATTCCGTGGAATCTATCACAGCGTGGAACAAACAAATCTTTTGTGATTGAAGCAAAGACCAGTGTTAGACTACTTGCATTAGCTCTAGCCGCTCAAACTCCGATCTGAATGCTAATAAAAATCTAATCGCATCTGATTCCAAACACCAAGCTCCAATCCTAATCTGATTAAAGCCACGCATGCATGTGATTCCAAAGTCAGAGAAAAATAACCAGAGAAAAATCAAAAAAAATTAGGTACACGTGGCAGCGCGAGGCGGCGCCACCTGGCTGCCGCCGTGTGGGGTGGCGGCAGCCAGGGCTGCCGCCATGGGGTACTTTTGCTATTTTTTGTTGTATATTTCTGCTATTTTAGATTTATATGTTGTATATTTGAGCTTTTTTTCCTCTCATTGAATGAACGTAGGAATTTTTTTCGGGAAATACCTCGGCAGTGTCAAAAATTACATTGACACTGTATGAAAGGTATCAAAGTTGCTCTCTACTTTTTTTAATTTTTTGTATCTTTTCATATTACCTTAATATCTTGTAAGACTGGTAACAAATCTCATTTTCAAAAAAAATTTTGTTGAACTTCTGCAGAAGAGCTGCTAGGATTTCATTTCATCCAGTGAAAAACAATACAGTAAGAAAAAAGACAGGGAAAAATGTTAGAAAATTACGTACTTTTATGATTATTTTAATACCTAAAATTGATATAATTGCAATCATGACATATATACTAGGTATATTGGAAGCAATAAACAGTAGCATCATCATGAACGACAATATACCTATCTCATACATACGTCCTACCAGATTGATTACAAACTTAGGAAAACTTTTAGCAGATGTAAGAGACATCGCTACTACAAGATGTTCCAAAAGATTTCACCGCGACTCACAGTAGATTACTTATGCGACGGTTGATGTAGAGTCTGGTGAAGTTCATAGCAGGTAGCAGATCGATCGTGGAAGATGTGAGCAGTCGCGCGAACGCTTCCCAAAAACCTGATTCGCCCCAACCCATGCAGGATCTTGAGGACGAGGGTTTCGGAGACACTGCTCTCTCTGCATTGGTGCACACCGACAAAGGCATAGATAAGCCTGGCTGCGCAACGTCAAGGAATAGGGCCAACTTGCTCGTTCTCTCTTTTCACGTTCTAAAACTCATCTATTAAGGGCGTCTCCTTAGTCGATTTATGTAAGAACGAGATTCACCTTATCTCGAGGTAACCGTCCTGGAGATAAGAACGTGACACATTCAAACTGCATAATCTCCAGGGAACTGTCCTGGATTCTCTCAATGTGCGCCAACAAACTAACTGTACGCAAATGTGCGTCTCCCAATCTGTTACAACATGTGGCAGTGATGACATGTCAATATTAACACACATGGCAAAAGGGAAAGTACACATGGCACGCCACATCGTGGTCGCGCGTCGTCGCAAGTCGCAAGTCACACGATCAATATGAGAATAAATGCGAAACGTATACATGTGCACATGCGTGCGCGAGTGTGTGTGCATTGCATTTCACCTCCATGTCATGCTTCAACTAGGTAAGACCAACATTTCCTTATATGTTGGTATCATCCCACCTAGACTAGCAATACGGTACTAAACCTCCCACCTTCCACCATACATGAATGGGCGTATGGGATTTATGGGAATATTTATTTGGGTCAAGGCAAAATACTTCAAGCCCAAATACTCCAACAATCCCCCACCAGATCCCAGAGGCACCATGATACAAGAATTTGCTTGTTGTCCCAAGATGTTGTTAATATACCAGTTTTTCGGTGGAGACCTATTAAGGCTGAACATCCACCTATAACCAAAAGCTAATTTATCCACAACTGCACAATGGACTACGCCATGAATTGACAGTCTTGTGTGGACAAGTTTCACTTAGGGCTTAATCTGATACTTGGCTACCAATAGGCTACCCCTTGGTTGGAGCAACGACCAATGGTCAACTCACATAGGTGTGTTCATACAAGGATACCCTGTAGGACGATACCTTGCTGTTAAGCTTTCGAACACATTAAGACATAGTCATCCTGCCTTATAGTAATGAGAGTATTGCATCTCCAACGGAGTGGAATATAAAGTAACTGTACTCTCCCTATTACCCCCAAACAGCTTGTTTTTCCTAAGGCCTATTTCACGGGATCTCCGATCACGTAGATTTTGTTTACCACTATGTGTAACTCACAGGGGTCTCAATCCCATCTCCCTCGATGCACCGTCAATCATATTTCACGATAATTGTTTTGTGAAAGGATCTGCCAGATTTTTAGCTGTTCGGATATGATCCACATCCATGATTCCGGAGTTTCTCAATTTTCTGATAGACTTCAAACGTCTTTTCACATGTCTTGAGGATTTCATATTGTCCTTTGTACTTGTCACCTTTGTGATAACTGTTTGGTTATCACAGTACATGAGGATAGCTGGAACCAGTTTTTCAATCACTGGTAAATCCATCAAGATTTCTCGTAGCCATTCTGCCTCAACAGTGGTTGTGTCCAGCGCTGTGAGTTCTGCTTCTATGGTTGACCTCGTCAAAATGATATGTTTGCAAGACCTTCATGAGACCGCAGCACCACCTAGAGTGAATACATATCCACTCGTAGCCTTTATCTCATCAGCATCAGAAATCCAATTGGAATCACTATACCCCTCAAGTACACTAGGGTACCCTGTATAATGAATTCCATAACTCATTGTACCTCTCAAGTAGCGCATAACCCGCTCAAGAGCAAGCCAGTGATCATCTCCCAGATTCGAAGTGAACCGGCTCAATTTGCTTACAGCTAAAGAGATGTCAAGCCGGGTAGCTGTCGGGACCCGAATTTGCAAATCCGGACCCTCTGTGTATTCAGCACTAGTCCAGGATCACGCTAGTGCACACAGTCTCAACATAGATGAATATCACAATCATACACAGCGGAATAATAAAAATAACCCAATTATAAAATATAAAGTAATGTACGACCTTAAGGTCAACCTTACATCTTTGAAACCTTGACGGCTTCAACTCCAAATAAGTAGCAGCGGAATGAAGAACATCGGTGAATTCCATCAATACGCCACAGGCAACTGACGGGGTTCGACTCCTAGATAATCGCCTTCTCACGGAACTTCTTCTTCTTCTTCGATGATGTAGACTTTTGCTCACTGGTGATTGTTTGTTTGCAAGGGGTGAGTACATAAAGCACTCAGCAAGTCATGCACAGAATGCAAGTCTAATAACTATATGCATGGCTTATTCCAAATGACAAGCTGAAGGGGTTATTTTGCAATAAACAACATTCACAAATATTCATAATAGATTGTAAAGCATTAAAACAAGTAATAACAGTAATAGATTCCACATTTATTTCACAGGTGAATCATTCCACATCTTTAACCAATTATCACTTTTCCACAGGCAACTGCCTCCAAGCCCAAGTTCAATTTTATGAAAAGCTAACCCTTGATTGTAATCCCCGAGCATTGTCCAGTACCGCGGACACGGCTATTCGAAGACACGGCTATTCGAATAGATTTTACACTCTGCAGAGGTTATACACTTTACCCACAAGATACAATCAACTCACCACGTCAGCCGTGAATCGCCATACAAAAGTATGAGAATGAGTGATCATAACAAAGCCTTTCGGAAACTTCTAACTACACAAGTGAACCTCTCCGGTTTTTGCCATACACCATCCCTTCCCTTAACAAAAGCGAAGTATGGGACCGACATACCATTGGATGGGTACCATGCCGCAGCCCTGGTACGCTCCCCCTTCAAGCTACACAAAAGATGTAGTTGACACCCCGAGGTACCACATGCAAGTTATTAGTAACTTACTCAACTAGGTCCGTCCCACTACAGACATGTGGTTGTATGTTTGACTCAGTTCAAAGGCCTGCAAGGTTAAGTCCTTAGAGTGACCAGGGCAAGACTTACATCAATACTCTCAAAGAAATCCATCTCACCATCACTCATACATATATCATGTTTCAAACATTCCCAACCGCCAAACTGGCCCACCATAAATCTTGCCACTTGCCCCAGTCTAAATCATTTTATCACCCCAGTTGGTTATTGCGCAACACAATGCCAACAACAACTCAACATCCTTGAAGAAACACGAAGGCCTCCGCATATCAACATCATCGTGTCGGCAACACGTCACACCATTTTAAAATACATTGCATATCCCATTAATCAATATTGACATTTGTAATTCTAAAATGATGGCACTGACTCGTTGCATGTCTAAGCAAACTAATACGTTCTATCTAACCCATGTTGGCAATTTATTAGCTACCAACTATTAACCAACAATTCTAGGGTGACAAATGAATCATGGCATACAATTATTATAGACAAGGTGGCAATAACAAGTAGGTCGATTATCTAATCCCAAATTAATTGAAATCAGTTTATCTTAAACTAGCATACAATATTTTGAAACAACATAATTTTCGAAAAGGGGGATCAACATGGTCAAAGCACAACTTGCCTGGCCCTTGCAATTTTTACTATTCTTTACTCTTTATCCTCGATCTTCAATCTTCTTCCTTGACCTTCAGCTCCGTAGAACGACTTCCGGACGGCGCATCTAACGATAAAGAAACACAAATACAACAAAACTCAAAAGACAAATCAAATAAACTCCAAATTAAGAACAAATAGCATGGGGACAAAAGTTAGAAGGATTTGGTAACTCGAACGGATTAGATCGAAGAGTTGATAAAAGAGAACGGGCTTTCGGGAAACACCGAAAAGGGAAAGACTAATAACTAGGGAAGAAAGAATAATATTCCGAAGAATATTTCTTCTGAAGTTATTATCTTGATTGGACAGATAATGACATATGGACTCTCGATCTATAGACCGGGTCTATAAAGATAAGTTAGTTCACAATGAACTAAACTGAGGCGCAAGGTTGACTTTTGTTGACTGAACGAAACACAGTCAAACAAAATAGAGACGAATATATTAGATCGGGCACAAGGGTATGACACATGGCCAATGGTCTATCGACCAAGTCCACGAACAAAGTCTAGGTTAATGGTAGATTAGGTTTTCAGGGATAAGACAAGACAAGTGTCTTACCATGATTGAAACAACGGGATAGATTGCAAAGATAACAACGCGGCTCACGATGAACTTAGTTCATCAAACCGGTCTTAAGTTAGGGTTTTGATTCAGCTTTGAAGATGACATGACGATGAGGCTAGGCTCACGTCATGATGATAGAGAAGATGAGGACATCGCACTAGGGCTCTTGCATGAATGCACGCATGCGATGACAACGAAACGATGAGAGCCAAGCGTTAACGGCAGAGCGTTAACGGGGAAACATTTAACGGTGGAATGTTAACGACGGAACGTTAACGACGGAGCGTTAACGGTGAAACGTTAACGGTGGGACGTTAACGATGGAACTTTAACGACGGAGCGTTAACAGTGAAACGTTAACGGCAAAACATTAACGGAGGAACGTTAACGGCGGAGCGTTAACGACGTAGCGTTAACGGGGAAACATTAACGGCAAAACGTTAACGGAGGAACGTTAACAGTGAAACGTTAACAGCGAACGTTAACGACAAAACGTTAACGGTGGATCGTTAATGGCGAACGTTAATGGCGGAGGTCAAACAATGATAGGATACTCATGAAACAAGGTAGCGACCGTCGGTGCAATGACATGGCCGCGATAAAACGCTACCAAGGATGGCTAACCGATACGCGAATCGGCGGCAACGGCTAGGTCAAAGACGACGGTTTTAGGCCAGAATCGGGCTCCGACGGCAAACGGAGACCAAAGGAATTCTAAGGATGATCCAAAATAATACATGATGATCCACCGGGCGCGACAACACGACCGGAGCGAACTAAAATAGCCGGCGTCAAAAGGCGGCGCGCGGCGACGGCTAAACAGCGGCCTAAATATATAAAAAAAATTCGGAGGACGGGATGGCAAAGTGGGAATGTCTACCACGTAGAACGCGGCGAGACAAACTTAACGGCATAGGTGGATTTTGCGGCTCCCCTCCGGATTGATCACAAACTGCCGATTAACGGGTTTCGGATCTAAACTTTGGACGGCCATAACTTCTAGAATAATTATCGGAACTTAACAAAATTTGACCGAGAGCTAGATGGGACCAAGAGGCACACCGAGACATAGGTGGCTCGAACAATTACCTTCTGGAACAACGGAGAACGCGCGAGGATGATTGTCGCTGTCTGAAACGCAGTTTGATCGGAGAAAATATTTTTCTGCGCAAAATCTAGAGATCAAAACCATGAGGCAAGATATGCATCATGTAGAGGACATCCTCAGGAGTCTACATAAAAAATTTTAGCATGTAACTCGAAAAATTGAGGGAGTTATGGCCTCGGCAAGATTCGACATTGAAACGGCCATAACTTTTGATTCCATGGGCCAAATTGGATGAAATTTGGAGGGTAAACAGATGGTACCTAGGAACACACCGTGGCGAAGACGGAGCTCAAAAATAGTCGATGAACTGCTGGGGACACGGCTCCAAAGTTCGGCTGCCGTTGGTCGATGTCCGGAGGTTGAAGATGCGTGGTAGAGGTCATGAGAGGTCTTACTGGGTTGGGGTGGCGGCTAGGTAAAGAAAAATCAAGTTTGGACGCGTTTGGAGCAAAAACGGGTCTAATAGGCATTTTATCAAGCAGTTGGTGTGCGTCTCGGATTAGGGCTGACGTGGCCGATTCTGGTGGCGACACGTGGCGCGATCTGGTGGCGACACGTGGCACGCCCAGGAAAATCAGATTTTTCCAATAAAAACAATTTCAAAAATTCAAATAAATCATTTGAGGCAATAAAAATACCCGAAAAATTCTAGAAAATATTTTGAGATATTTTTGTGACACTACGGAATGGTGTGACATTATTTAACGTGAATGTTAAGGTCAAAAACTGTATGAAATATGGTATTGGAGGTTAAAACCATATGATAGGAGGCTTAATAGCGTTTCCGGGCCGTTTTCAGGCCGTTTCCGGGGTTTTGGGCCTTTCCGGGGGAGTTTGGGCCTAAAGGAAAGGGTCGTGGGCTTTGGTGGGATGGAGTTTGAGTCCTAATAGGAGTAGGAGACCTGGTTGGGGGCCTCCCCCAGCCCCTTTAATCGTTCACCCCCTGCCCTTGCGCCCCCACAAGTCCTAGCCGCCCCCCACACCTCCCCACCTCCTCCTTGTGGCGCCTCCACCTCCCCCATTGCTCCCCATTGCTCCACCACCTCTCCACCACCTCTCCTCCTCCCTTGCTGACCCTAGGGGAGTTCTCCACCTCCACACCTCAAAGATCCATCCGTTGGAGCGCTCCGCGACGAGGAGATCCGGCGGGATTGGAGCGAGGAATGAGATCGCGCGAACCGGGAGGAGATCTATTGGGTTTTCGTGCGTTGGGCAAAGGTATGGCCATGGGAATCCTTGGGGTTGGTCAAGGTACTGTTCTAAGGGTGTTTATCAATTTTTTAGATCAATTGGTGGTACTGTAATTGAGTAGATTGGATTAGATCTAGAAGTTGCCACGTTCTCTGTTTCGGGCAGCATGAGCAGTCGACCTAGGGTTTGGTTTTTTGCCAAATTAGATTCGGAATACGGTCGTACAGACATTGAAGAAGTTGTAGATAATTTCGTTATCTTTCCGTGGATATAAAGAACGTTAAATTCCGCCCATCCGTTTGAAAGTTATGGCTGTTTTACCGAGCGTGTTAAAATCTGTGACGTGATTGGAACAGATCACGGTATTTTGTAGATTAAACAACTTTAGAGTCCGAATCAGTCTTTCCCTATACCTAGAAAAAGTTGGGAAATTTCCTAAGCTACGCGAGGATGTAGTCGCTTAATTGATTCGGAGTCTTAGAACCCGAGTTATGCCTTTTGGAAGGCTGCTGTCCCGACGGGACAGAACCTCTGTTTTTAGGTTTTGCGAGTAGTTGGCAATGTCGGGGTAGATGAGGGTTTGCATACTATTTTGTGGACATGATTGTGAGTGTGTGATACCTATGTGCAGGTGGGGCGACCCCGGGAGTGCCTTCTACTTCCCGCCAATCCGTTGCCCGTGGTTGAGGCAAGTGTGTTGTAATGGATACCGATTTGTAGGTTGCTTGTTGAGAATAGATGGAATTGACTACATGATATATGATCACTTGCCATGCTTTAATGATTGCCAATGATATGATGAGCATGTTTATTATGTTATGATGCCATGTGTTAATGTACGAGTTAAATATGATGATTGGCATAATTGCATACATGGCATGTTACATGGCGAGGCGGTGAGAAAGTCATAACTAGTCCTGGAAGGTCGGTGAGAAAGTTATGACTAATCCGGAGAGCCATTGAGTAAGTCCTACATCGTGATTCCATCCACGTGGTGTTTGGAAGCGAGGAGTAGGCACCCTCCATCTTCGGGATGGAAGGGGGGAGAGGGTGCACACCGACGGGTGTGTACTCAACCATACCGGTATGAGTTTCCAAGGAGACATGAGCATTGCATTGCATACGTAATGATGATGATAATGTTATGTGTTCATGAATGAGATGATATACATGATGTGAGACATTATTGCCATGTTATTGTTCTTGTTGTCCATTGCAATATGCTTGCTGAGTGATGAACTCACGCTTGTGTTTATGTTGTTTTCTTTTAGGTACCATGAATCCGGCATGCGGGGAAGGGAAATAGTCACACTTCCACACGTAGCTTCACTCTTTTGATTTCACAAGTCATTCAATTAGTGTTGATAATAAATTGCGTGTGATGATCATTGCTTTAAGGCTTAGCTTTGCTAAATAAGAATCTTTTCGTTCGTTTGACTCTTGGAGACATTATATATTTGGAACTAGACTTACATTGTCGCTAAGTCGTTAATTATTGCTGTTTTTAGTTGTCTCTCATATTCCATATATTGCTATACTGTTGTTGCTCCTTCGAATCATGTTAAAACAAAGGAGATGCTGCCGAAATCTCGGTTTTTAGCATGTGCGCCTTTGCTGGAATTTATGTTTAAATGCGGTATTTAGATGTTGTTTAGCTTATGTTTGGTAGCATTCAGGCATATTAAATGCCGGGGTGTTACAATTTTGAACTCAAATAAAATATTTGCAATAAAACTTTATATAAACTTTTCTAAATAATTAATTAATTTCAATAAAAGGGCTTAATACAAATCGATCCTGAATAAATCCAATAAATAGCAAACGAGCTCCGAAAAATCTCAAAAATTACAGAAGAATTTCTTGAAGCACGAGGAACCCAAATAAAATTAAATTTATTTTATTTGAGGTTTATAATAATCAAATTAAATTGTTTTAACTTTTAGAAAATTCAAATCAAGCTTTATAAACGCGAGAAAATCAACGAAAATTTTTGGGAAGCTAAACTAAACCAAAATTTTTTGAAAACCCAAATTTTGGGATGTTACAGTAGCACTAGCTAGGTACATGAGTGAACCAATAATATGAGATTATTTCATTTGCTCCTTTCCTAATGTCCGATTCTTTTGAAGTATTTTACTCGGATCATAGTGTGTTGGGGAAAGCTTGCTGTCCATATAGCCAAAGCAGCTCAAGACCTTTTCTACATAATGGGATTGTAAAAGAGTGATCCCACTCTTGCTTTTCGTGAGCTTAATGTTCAGAATAACATCAGCTTCTCCCAGATCTTTCATGTCAAAATTTTGGGACAAAAACGACTTAACATCATTTATCACATTGATTTCAGTCTCAAAGATCAGTATGTCATCAGCATACAAGCACATGATAACTCCTATACCCCTACCATAGCAGTAGTACACACATTTATCGGCTTTATTCACAACAAAGCCGACATGTGTCAAAGTACTATCAAACTTCCCATGCCATTGCTTAGGTGCTTGTTTAAAGCCATCCATATAAGGACTTTATAAACTTACACACCTTGGCCTCTTGCCCATGTACCACAATCCATCTGGCTGTTCAATGTAAATTTCTTCATCGAACACTCCATTAAGGAAAGCTGTCTTCACATCCATTTGATGGACGAGAAGACCATATGAGGCAGCCAAAGATAGGAGTACCTGGATGGTGGTTAGCCTGGCAACAGGTGAGTAAGTATCAAAGAAGTCTTCTCCTTCCTATTGAGTATATTCTTTTGCCACAAGTCTTGCCTTGTACTTTTTAATATTACCGTCTAGCCTAAGATTCTTGTTGAACACCCACTTGCATCCAACTAGTTTGCAGCTAGATGGACGATATGTGATTTCCTAAGTCCCGTTAGCCAAAATGGAATCCATTTCGCTACAGACTGCTTCCTTCTAGTACTCTGCATCAGGGGATGCATATGCCTCTGGAATGGACTTAGGTGCATTATCAATAAGGTATACTTGGAAATCATCACCAAAGGACTTAGCAGCCCTTTATCTTTTGCTCCTTCGAGGAACTATTTCACTGTTGTCCTCCTCATGTGTTTGTTCAATATTATCAGTTGGAATAATGGGTTGGAGTTATATCAAATTTTTGACTAGAAGAGCTACGTGTATCCTTCATTGGAAATATATTTTCAAAAAATGTAGCATTCCGAGACTCTATTATTGTATCAACAATTACATCGGAAGTCTAAAATTTGACTACTAAAAATCTATAAACTGTATTAAAATGTGCATAACCAAGAAAGACACAATCTACAATTTTGTGTCCAAGTTTGTGCTTTTGAATTATTGGTATATTGACTTTCGCCAAACACCCCTACGTGCGCAAATAAGATAGTAATGGTTTTCTCCCTTTCCATCCTTCATATGGAGTAACCTCACTATTCTTAGTGGGTACTCTGTTTAGGACATGACATGCAGTCATGACAGCCTCCCCCCACCATGCCAACCCCGTTAGATTGGGGTGAATAGGGAGGTGTTATTTCATGGATAATTTCATTCTCGGCACAGAAATGGAAGAACTCATTTGAGAAATACTCTCCACCACGATTAGACCTAACTCTTTTAATTTTCGTTTCCACGTCGTTGCAAGTCACAAGTTACGCGATAAATATGCGAATAAACGCGAAACGCGTACACGTGCACGCGTGTGTGTGCATTGCATTTCACCCCCATGTCATACTTAAACTAGATAAGACCAACCTTTCCTTGTATGTTGGAATCATCCCACCTAGACTAACAATGTGGTACTAAACTTCCCACCTTCCACAACGCATGAATGAGCCTTTAGGATTTATAGAAATATTTTATTTCGGTCATGACCAAATACTCCAAGCTCAATTACTCGAACATAAAAAAGATAAAGAGGCAAGACACTACTCGTTGGATCCCGCAGGTCGCCAGCCAGTCAAGCACGACATGAGCTTCAGCCTTGCGTTCATTGATAAGCTACATTACTAACATCTTCTTGCTGTCAAATATGCGTCTGTTCCTCTCATTCCCGATTTTCCACGTTACCATCATCAGCAAGCTACATGCTTCATTCGTGACATGCGGATTATTGAGTTGCATGTACCGATTAGCTTGGTGCGTTTGGTTCATGGGATGAGGTTGAATTGGATGGGATGGTTCTGTACCATTTGGTTCCATTATTTTGGGTGAATGAGATGGTTCAGCATCTAGAGGGAATATTCCTCAAATTTGTATCACTTGATCCTGGATGGGATGGTTCCATTCAAGCAACCAAACGCATGGATGATTTTTTTTGAACCATCTCATACATGTACTACTTGGTACAGGCAACCAAACGCACCCAGACTACTTCAACGCCGATGCATCTTGTAAGTTTTTCCCGTGCGTAGTAGGCCTGAGGTTGACATGGAGCCAATCTGAAATTCCATTCCAGATGGTCTTGGAGAATTGACAGATATAGTAGGTGTTGGAAATGTGTGCAATATTTTAATTCCAGATTTTACTAGGAGACAAATATCACAGATAAATAGTGATGCACACAGTAAATCTAACAGCAGGCTACACATTGTACTTACAAACATATATATATACTCAAAAAATAGAATATGATTGAGTCAAACGATCACGAACGACTTACAGCTGGGCTTGCTGAAGAATTGGAAGCAACGCAGTGTAGATGCGAGTTGACGATGAGGAAGAAGCAGAGCGGTCGCACTGAAGCGCTGCCCAGAAACCTTATTGCCGCCCTGTGCAGGTGAACTCTGCGACAATGGCTCGGAGATACCGCTCACCTTCCTTCATGGTGCACGCCGAGGAGGAAGGCTGGCGAGGTTCAACCGCTCAACACACCAGTACAGAGTTTAGAGAGGAGCAGGAAGAATGGAGGAGAAGTTCAGTGTATCAAGCCTGGACTTCTCCAGGTGTTTATATACACACGCACCAGTAACTAACAGAGTAATGTGACTAGTAACTGACTGCGTAATGTCGGCAGTTACTAGTAATGGACTGCATAATGTTGGCAGTTACTAGAATGTTTAAATCGCATTTAAACAAAATGTATGGATAGAGAGATAATTGCAAGATTTAGCAAAACAAAAAGTGAATTTAAAGCGCCAGGAGACACACTACGACGTGGCGCGGTTGCTCGTCACAAGTCACAAGTCACGCGGATTTTCAAGCAAAAATACGCGAATACGCGCGCGCGCGTGCGTGTGTGTGTTTAGCCAGTATTCACCCTATGCCATCCTCATGCCAAGTGTCACATTAATCAAAAGGTGGAAAAGACTCCTCCTTTTAAATTGCCCTTTCTCCACTTGGCTAGGCAATATGGTACTAAATCATGCATACTATGGAATTAAAGAAAATGGGCCACCCATGGGCCAATTTCCAACAATCCCCCACCAATTCCATAGCAAACAGCAAAAAAGATGTGAGACCCCGGATCGGCTATCCGAAATCTCCTGTGCATTTCCGTACTAGTCCCAGATCAGTAGCTAGTACACACAGTCATAGTGATACTTCATTGCCAAACAAAACGGAACTTGCAATATAAATATTCAAGTACGAGCCACATGGCCACTTATTACAATACTCGGTCTAAAGACCGGAAACAAAGTAGCGGAAACAAAAGCGAAACAGGCAGACGCCATAACGCCACAGGCGACGACTAGAAACGCTACTAGTCCTCCTGGCAGCCCTCCTCGTACTCCTCCGCGTAGAACTCGCCCTCCTCTGCTGCGTCTTGATAAATCTCTGATGATGAGAACGTTGATGTAGCACGTGAGTACAAACGTACTCAGCAAGTCTGGGAAAGTATGCTTATGTGGGCTTTCCAAAGGAAGCTTAGTAGGGTTCATTTGCATAAAGCCAAATTTTATTAAACCATACTTAGGTAATAGCATTTCACAAAGCAACTTTTCACAATTCTTTTTAATCATTGAATTATGTAATATCGTAGTGAGGTTCTATCCACCATCACCGATATAAAAGGCTCTATCCGCCAGATTTTAAAGGATCAGGGTTAATCATGTGACTCCATCCACAAATACAAACACGAGGTTCTTTCCACCTGGTTGGCTTTATCCGCCAAATAACATCCGAGAGTTCTAACCACTCCCGAACCCCAAAACAAAACACTTTTCAGCCAAACCAAAACCAAAATCTACCAATATGAAAGCATTCCTTGCTTTGCCTTTGACCGAAGGCACGGCTATTCGAATAGTTTTACTCTGCAGAGGTGTACAACTTTACCCACAAGACACGACCATCTCCTAGTGCCAAGCTATTAGCACACTTCCTTTGGTGTGCCGGCAGAGAGATCGTGACAAGACCGTTACAATGTATCTACCTAACTAGACCCACCCGCTGAGGTTTCACCGCTGTTAGGGTTCCAACCGCCCAGTACAGAAGCCCCCTCTTGCGCCGTGTGAGAAAAACAACATTGCCTCCATCCGGCATTCACATTCAACCAAGTGGTGAGTCTAAGCTAGGCTTCTACAAATTAGTTGGCCAGGTCGTACCATTATAGACATGTGGTAGTACGGTTATGCTTAAAATGGCAATCATAAGCGTCGGTCCTTATATGACTTGGGGCGGTACTTGCACAATAGGATCAAGGCTCGATCCGCTCCCACCCGACATTCCATGCCGCCCAAGTCGAAATCATTTTTCCCTTTTTTTTATTTTAGAAAACAGTACTAAAATCATACTAGTAGCTTTCAAATCACATTTGATAACATTCTTTTTGAATAGCCCCACCCCTGGGTTGTTTTCATCGGAAAAGGGTCCTAAGCATTTCTACCGAACTATGTAGCAAAGGACACCATATAACCTAAACATGGTATAATCAATGTTCTAGGGTTACAACGGATATGATTAACAAGGTCAAGGAGGAATCATCAAATTCGGATTAACTATCACTTATATTTGACATATTTCATTAAAAATAGCCATGCAACTTTATAAACAGATTAAAAACATTTTATAAACCAGGGATCAAAATGCATCAAGGGACTTGCCTTCGTTCGCGGAAAGGTCGTCGAACGCGTGAAGTCCGGCGGCGGCGGCGGCGGTCGCGTCGGTGGTCGCGTCTACGCGCAAAACGAGGCAATAAATAAATACCAGAAAATAAACAAAATCTAAAAATTACAAAATTAGTACTGGCAGGTAGATCTTGATTTTAGATGAATTTAGAAATTTGAATGGAGTCAAACGGAGTTCGGATGAAGAAGTTATGAGCTTCCGAAGTTTGAATTTCGAATAATTGGAAAATCAGGAATATTCCTTAATATTCTCTCGGGTTGACTGGTCAAACGGAGCTTTGACCGGACTTGGACTGGGTTTGACTTTGGTAGGTCTACCCATGCAAGGGCCCCACAAGTCATTGGGATGGGGAAAGCTTCCTCATGAAGCTTGCCATCTCCATGGCTATGGAGGAGAGAGAGCTTGAGGAGAGAGAGGGAAGGGGCGCCACGGGAGGAGGCGGCGACGGCGCGGCAGGCGGCGCGAGGCGAGGCGAGCGGCGCGGCGGGCGCTGGGCATACGGGCGGGCGCTGGCGGCGGCACATGGCGGCGGGCGGCATGGTCCGGCCGGCGCCTGTGCCCAAGCCCCAAACACGTAAGCTCCATCCCAACTAACAGAGAGCCCAAAACTAGAAAAAGAACACAAGTCCTTCCCAAAAACTTGATTTCTCTCCCATTTTTGCACGGATTTGATCCAAACAAAAGGCTAGAACCTCTAGATAACGTCCTTAGCAACATCTAGGAGGAAGGAATTGAATCTAAACTCACCGGAATTGGAGAATTCGACGATGAACGAAGCTTCGGCCGAATGGAAAAGAACACGAAATTCGCCGCCAAAACTTGATCCCACCTAAAACCAATTGTTAGATGAGCTTCTAGACTTCCTCACGGTCATAAGGAACTAAGACACAAGAAGAATGGCTCACCGGAGAGAGAGAGAAACACGGATGAACACGAAGAACGCCGAAAAAGTGTGACCCGACTTCGGTTTTCTTGAGTTGGAGGATGAACGAAGAGGATATGTCAAAAGAGGATCATCCCACCGGGAAGAGAACGTTTATACGGAGAGATTAGAGGTGGTGGTGCGCCGTTTGGAGCCAAAACGACCAAATTAATGAGGATTGAATACAATTGGACGGTTTTCGGTTTTTGCTCGATTGTGCGCACTCCGGCGAGTTTTCCGGCGAGAGGTGGTGGGGAAAGTGAAGAGGACGACGCTACGAATCCAATGCCACCGGCCGTTCGTCGTTTGGAGTTGCGTGGAGGGAGTTACAAGCATTTAAAGAAGAGCACCTCCATTGTTGCTTGCTTGAGCTCCACCCCACCATGCATGGCTAGAGGTTGAAGATGATGAATAGCGTTGGCCACGTGTCACTCCCTCATTGGCCCTCTTTTACGTAAAAGATTCGCCCTAGAGAAAAATTAGGAAAAATGGCCTAAAAATTCCGGAAAAATTCCTAGAGCCATTTTAGAATACTTGAAACTCAAAGGAACTGGTTTGGTTGAATTTGGATGAAATTTGTGGAATTAAATATTCCGGAGCGAATTGCGGGCATTAAACAAAAGCCGCGCGAGATAAAATAGCAACGGAGGTCCACAAATTCGGGGATAAATTCCTAAAATCATTTAGGAATATTTGGAACATTTTAGAAGTGGTTTGGGGATTTTTGGAGCATTTTTGGACTCGGGTGAATTTTCTGCACGGCGGATCGAAAATCCGATTTTTATTTGGGCCGACGGGAATTGAATCGCGAATTTGGGTTGGAAAGGATGCCAGGTTAATATAAACACCAATGAAACTCCCAATTTTGCATTTACTTTATTTAAATTAGGTTTTTCTCCAGAAGGCGAAAATGAGGATGTTACAAAAGATAACAAAGATCACTGTACTGATGTGTTGTTAATATACAAGTCTTTTGGTGTAAGTCCCGTACGGGTTGAACTTGCACCTAGATTAGCAAGATTCATCCTCTCACAGCTAGTGAATGGACTATGACTTGAATTCATAGCTTTTTGTGATCAGACTTTACTTGAAAATCACAACTGATACTAGGCTGTCAATAAACCATGCCTACACGGAGCGTTATATGGTCATGCTCCCGTATCTGCACATGAGTTTTCTAGAGAATGTCCCATCCTTGTGAACTGCGACCTCACAGTTATGCTCAAGTAGGTGTATTCATTATAGGTATCCTGTAGGCCAATACATTTTTCTCTCATTTTGACACTAGAATACATTAAGGCTTTAAGCCAACCTTCCATACAGTCAAGAGTACTTTGTCTATTAGGACACAGGCACAATTTAATAATATGTACTCTCTTGTTACAACATCAACTTGTTTTTCCCATTACCTAATTCACGGGATCTCCGATCAGGAAGGTATAGGTTACCATTGTGTCGTAACTCAAATGGGCCTCATACCCATGTCCGTAGACGCAATGGAAATCGTTTTCCTTGCAAGTCCTTTTGTAAAAGGATCTGTCGTGGGGGCTCCGGTCTTTGTAACAGTAACTCAGATACTCACTGTTGCGTCGGATTGGAATTAACGCAACCCGTCAGTAATCTAATTACTAGTTACAAACTGTACCCGGATTGAGGCCAATCGATCAGCACGACACAGACTGCTGGCGGTCATATGCTAAGGGATTGATTCCAACCCGAGCTTCCCCGAGATATGTGTCTAGTGCTAGTTCCCTGGATCAGTAGCCTAGCACCCACATATTTAATATAAGTCGCATCAAGAATCAAACTCAAGGTAATAATTGTGTTAATACTGGTTTGTTTACAACAAAATAGTCTACAAGAATGGAATATAGCCGATTGGCTAAAAAGCAAAATAAGAAAAACAAATCTGCAACAGCGGTAGCGGTATGCCTTCCCATACCCAGAGGCAACCGACTAGGGGCTGAAACCAAGATAACCGCTACTAACTCGTGGAACACCCGTCTCGAAGAACGTCGGGAACACCTTCATTGTCTTCAACGTTGTCCTCTGATTGCTTATGGTTAAAATTAATAGAGCAAACGGTGAGTACACGTATGTACTCGCAAGACTTTAGTGTATGGAAATAATAATGTAAATGCAGGTTATAACAATGGAATCAGGTTTCTACACTAAGTCTATTTGAACACAAAGCAAGATTTATTTGCATTACTTAATAGGTCCAAATCATTCACAATTTATAAAGCAGTGGTAAAGAAATCATTTTGTTGCAAGCAATAAATATATCAATTGATCCATAAACCAAATTCCTAACCATTCCATTCCCACCAACCGAAAACCAAACTAACCTACCTTGCCAAAACCAATTTCTGACCAAACCCAATAACCAATCCAGCTCCCAACCAAGTCCAACCAAATCCATTTCGGAGACTGAACCAAGACCAGACCTGAACCAACACCAGAAATTCTATACTTGACAATACTTCCCAAGCTGCTCATGACCGTGAGCACGGCTAATCGTTTAGTTTTAATCCCTGCAGGAGATTGTACACTTTACCCACATGACACGTTCTAGCAATCATGTCGACCATGCCACGCGATACGAAGTGTATCCGTTTTGCTAGACAGTGACGAGACTTTCCGAAAGGTCGGGATTTTAGTCTTGCACCCGCCCGGTAATGTGCATCCCTTGCTATGGTCACAGAGGATGGCAACTAGTAGTCCCTATGGGGCCCCACTAGCCCATATTTTTAGAAACCTCCCCATAGAAGGCATTACCGTTGTATTGGGCATGCTCCCTCTCGATGCCTCGACAAGGCAGACCCTAGAACACACCGACACCGCAAGTGTGTCCAACTCTTCTGCTCACCAAAATGCAAGACCCAACCCTTTCCAATCTAATAAGTCAAGACCATCCCATACTGGCACATGTGGTTGTACAGTATGACTCAGTAATAGCATCAAGTTCAGTCCTTAGGGTGACACAGGCGAGATCTTCCAACCTGCTTGCTATGGTTACAGAGGATTAGCACTAGCGGCCCCGCAGAGCACACACTAGCCTGCAACCTCCCCATAGCAAGGAAAACAACCAAAATCAAACCATTTCCAAATCTCCAAACACCGTACATCTCGCCCGGTCTAACTCTTCTATTTTCCAGCTTCACCCAAGCAACCTTTCCATCCAAATAACCAAATCCAACTCCCAAACCATTTACCAACCTTTCCGATCCAACACCCAATCCAAACCAATGATTTTTCAAGAGATTGTAATTGACTGACTCACGACTTTCATAGCATTTGCTATTGCGTGACTAAGCATGTGCAAGTATTATTCAATATTACCCATTTGACATTCATTACTATGTCTAATGTGGATCTAGAGCTTACCAAGGTTCACAATTCAATTAAGATTAAAGGAAATCCACCAACTCTAGGTTTATCTACCAGTTTTTCCACAACTAGCATTTTTACTAAACATACACGCATGCATAATAGTTTTGACAAAAGAAAAGAGAACTTCGCAAATATAGGATCAAAATGGTCAAAGGAGGTGCTTGCCTGTTTGCTCTTTTTAACAAGGACTGACTCTGGAACGAAGTCGGGATCGTCGTCTACCGAATCGTCAACGCCTAAATAAAAGCAATAAGAACGATTAACAACAAATCAAACCAGGTGAACAAGAACCAAATACAAAGCGAATCAAATCCGAGAGACTAAGGGCAAAAGCACTTAAGAAAGGATTTAAACTTCTCAGCCCACGCCGGCAATATCGACACACAATTCCCGGTAGTACCGTTCAATCAGCAGCACCGACCTTGCGGCAGTATTGCTGATCCCCGATAGTACCGTACAATCGGGACGATAATGTCGATGACCAGGAACTAAAACGGAACACTTTCTGGAAAGTACTGTCGGAATGTTGCACATAGTACTTCTGCTCAAGCAGTCGTACCGGCCCCATGCGTCAACAGTACCGGAATTTCAAAGGCCAAGATCAGCGCACTTCAGAAAATAGCTACCGGCTTGATTCACAAAGTATTACCAACAGGGTGGTAATACCGGACCCAAACACCGGCAGTGCCGCGGCTCCAAGGGCTGAGGACAGCACACTCTGAAATCAACTACCAGCGTTATAGTCACGGTACTACTGCTCAGGCGGCGGTGCCGAGACTAACACGGTGGTAGCGCCAGTTTTCTAGAAAGGGCTGGAATAAGAGAAAGGGGTTTTCGCTCAAACGGGATCGGAACTCAAGTATGAGTGCCAGATCACGGTCCTAGCAGCGCCAGGAACAAAACTAATCTGGTACCAACCATTTCCGAGCTCGCTTGATCGATTTACCACTTTCCAACTCTGAGCTCTGAAACTTAAACCCAAAAACGGTTTTCGAAAGGGAAGAACCAACGAAAACGATCCAAATGGGGTCAGGAGAGACCTAACACGAAATTGAGAAAACGAGAACTTAAGGAGAAAAAGGGAAATTCGAACTTCTCCCTAAGTCCGGCAGTACCGGCGGTGACCCAGCGGTAGTGCCGCCCCTCACACCCGGCAGTACCGGCCCAAGGGCCCGGTAGTGCCGCAGGTCAGGGATCGAGTTGGGGTGCTCACTGGAAATTAACTACCGGTGTTATGTGAGCGGTACTGCCG
This sequence comes from Rhipidocladum racemiflorum, assembly GCA_036346355.1. Classification (NCBI taxonomy): domain Eukaryota; kingdom Viridiplantae; phylum Streptophyta; class Magnoliopsida; order Poales; family Poaceae; genus Rhipidocladum; species Rhipidocladum racemiflorum. The sequence continues at coordinate 37,692,095 of CM070577.1, read as the reverse complement.
GCGAGGGCGGCAGTACCGGCCTCAAATGTCGGTAGTGCTGGCTTTCCAAGAGAACTTTTGCAAAAAAGAAGGGTTTTTGCGCAAACGAGTTTGGAACTTCGACACGAAGGCATGAATAGGTTCCTAGGGACACTAGGGACTCATTCACGAAGGTTTCGCCAAGTTTCGAGTTCGTTTGCTCAATTTCTCACTTTTTGACTAAACAAACCCCGAAAACGACGCGAAAATGGATTTCGACACGAAAACAGTCCAAATCCAGTTTTCGTCAAAGCTAAGGAACCTCTACAGCACTAGGGACCATGCGTGTCGAACTCGTGGATTTTGGAACTTCGGAACATGAATTTGCTCCGAATGCCCAAAATGCACATTTTCGGCAAATTGACTGGAACAGCGGATTCACAACACGCGCAATGAATCCAAAAGTGCACTAAGGTCCTACACATCTAAAAACTAGTCTACGTACTCGATGCACAATGATCGAACCTCCAGAACTCGAAAACCCTAATTAGTCCCGAATTTCGATTCTGGACTCAAATCTAGTTCAAACTCGATTCTTCTGCGAGAATCGAACTTCACCAGTGTTGGACATATTTGTGAGTCATTTTCTCAACTTTTCCGGAGATAGGGTTTCAAAGGAAATCTCCGAAAAACTTGGGAAAAGACCTTTTAGAACAAATAAATCCAACAAGGAGTAGATCAGGGTTTCTAGAACGAATCAATCGCGAAAAAGAAATCTTCTAACCCTAATCTAGATCTAGCGACTCGACGAATCATCGATATACTACCCGACCTAGACTTTCTAGGGCTAAACAAGCGAGAAAAGAAAAGAGAAAAGGAGGGGAAGAGCTAGGGTTTAGCTCAAAACCTGCATAATCAATTCAACAGCTGATTCCACCGGTCTTGGGGCTACTCCAGGGCTTGATGACGCTTCCCACACCTTGCTCAAGCCTTCACCTCGCTCCACTCGAGCTCCTCCTCGCCAGAGTGAGGGAGGAAGAGAGATCAGTGGAGGGAGAAGGAGAGAACGGTAGGGAGAGAGATCTCACGGGAGAGAGAGAGAGAGAGTGAGTGAGGGAATGAGGGAGTGAGAGAGAGGAGGGGCTCTCCCTGGCTGGATAAGGATGAGAGAGGGAGTGAGTGAGCCAGGCACGGGCAGCAGCGGACACCCCTGACCCCTGCCTGCTCGCTACGGTCGGCAGTACCGCTCCCTGAGAGCGGTAGTGCCGCCCGACCGGCAGTACCGGCCCTGGCCGGCGGTACTACCGCTCCCGCAGCAAACTCCGGATCATTTTCGTGATTCTACTCCAATCTTCGAAATTGATCCTTGGGGATCTAAGGGAAGGGTTTAAGGATCTCAAAGGAAAGTTTAGAAACTTAAGTTTGAGATTTAACCTACACGATTCGAGAATTCACCCAAATTGAATCCAGAGGCCGAAAACTCCGGGCTTAAGCGACATCGCTTGGAGATTGAGGGTTTTGACTCGAAGAAAAGTTGGGATAGGTTCGAAGATCACTAAAGAAGGTTTCGAAGCTACGGTTGCAGGTCTAACTTAACCGATTTAAAGTTTTGACCAAAAACAAAATCCGAAACTTCAAACGGGAAAAATAATTAACGAAACGACAAGGCACTCCGAAACAAATAACTCCAAATGTAAGATCCAGAAATCAAATCTAAGCACAATTAAACACTCAATTAACTTAATTAAGCCTAATTATTCTTAATTACAAATTTAGGGTGTTACAGTTCCACCCCCTTACAAAAAATCTCATCCTCGAGATTTGCCAAGTTCGGCAAAGAGGAAGGAAATTTGACCCTGAGAAATCTTCACGCTCCCAGGTGGTTCCGTCCTGGGCATGGCGACTCCATTGGACTTTGGTCAACTCAATGATGTGATTGCGGATATAGCGCACCACATCATCAAGGACGCAAACTTAACGTTCGCAAGAGATAGGTTCAGCTAGAAATCTATCACGTCCAAAGGAGTAAGTTCGGTGGGACTCTGAAGGTACTACTTCAGTTACAGCACACTGAATTCATCAGTTATCATCAGAACTGAGGCGGAGACTTAGGCTGAGAAGTTACCCCACCTATCTTCACTTAAGAAGATTTGGTGTGGACCGATGCATTACAGTGCTAGCATCCCACGAACACACAATCGTTAATTGCATCACAAGTTGAGACCTCTGGCGGACGAAAACGTCAACACTAAGTTCCAACTCGCGGCGACGATTACTCAGAAAGGTTATGATCCCGGGTAGCAATTCATTAATATCTCCGGAACTTTGTCTGAAAGCAATCCCAACAACTCTTCAGAAAAGATGTCGGGATTATCTCAAACCACCGACATTCTGCACATATCTGATACAGAGAGAGTGAAGATATGGCTTGCGCTGGCAAAATTACCAGAGAAAGAATCGATTTAAATGCCAACCGGATTGATTCAAATAATAGGACGATTAGCACGGTCGATGCTCTCCTAGTCCTTGAACACTGGTTCAATTCAAGGATTACATCGAATCCTAGGTATCTATTCGAATTATTCGCTACGGGAACTAATTTCCCTGATGAATAATAAGAGCTCTCCCAGGAAAGTGCTAAGTTCTGAACTGGCGCTAAGGACATTAATCTTATTGCCTAGACTGAGTGTAAGGCTAGCAACGGTTAAAGCTCTTGGTCGCTCTGATCCTCATCCTTAGATTCGAGTGACTACTCCAACGTCCTTAGCGTCTAACAATGGAATATTGCGGACAAGCTGGGGCACTCTGATCTTGAAGACAAGTTATTGCAAGTCGTAAGTTCGGACAGTCCTTGACGGAATGACCTTTCTCGCGACAGGCATAACAAGCAAGCTTAGCCAATCATCAACATCCAAGGAGTCTATCGTTGATAAGAAGCTAAATGGATGAGTTCACTAGAACTCAACCAGACGAGAATTTGGCTGCACAACTGCCATACCGTTGAAACAGCGGTTCAGAAGCTTCCCATAGTTCACACCAGTCTTACTAGTAGATGAGTCTGCATGGCTATGACTTGTGCCGAGGACTAAGAAGATGGCAATTCTTCTTCCTGTGCTTCTTGCCGGACTTGTTATTCACTGGAATCACTCACCGATGCACTGGAAGATTTGATTTCAAGGTTTGGAAGTCCCAGGTTCAACAAAATAGAATGCACCGGGTTCAGCACTTTTTCGGCTCGATCGCGGCTTCCTTGAATTAAGCCACGCGCTAAGAGTGCACGCAAGGAACAACTCATTGGCATCTTTTTGTACACCAAAGTTAAACAATCGGGCACAACAAGACCACCGAGAGTCAGGACAAGGCAGAAGAAGATCCGCATAAAGGAGTTCACATTCAAAACAAAGGCAAATCTAAAAATGCAAATACAAAGATAGATTTGTCATTACGATAGTTTTAGAGACGACAGCTTAGTACGTTAGGACGTACATTCGCAGGTCAAGTTACAACCATTGCATAACCCTAATACATTCTTTACAAAGCAAAAGTACAATAGCACTGGCTCAATTTTACAGCGAAATGAGCACTAGAACTACTTTTCCTTGTACTGAACATTAAGGGTAGATTGAGCTCCGCACATCTAAGGACGAGGATCAGACGGGCAGTCTTTAGTATAATGACCCTTCTGACGGTAGGCATAACAAGTGTCTGCTGCTTGATTCCAGACTCTGGAAGTCCTCTTTTTACGGCGAAGTGGCCGAGCCACATGCGGGGAAGAATGAGAAGAAACAGGAGACGGAGAAGGTTCAACCAGTAACATCAACCTGTACTCATGAGTACCGAAGATGATGGTCCTCCCACGGTCTGCACTCGAAGAAGCACTGGGGTAGGTCATCGCAAAATGTGACCCACTACTGTCCATCGTCACTTGAGTGCAGCGAACAACTCGACGATAAGTTCCATATGGTTGCGGAAGTTCCTCTGCTGGCTCTAGGGCATCATTCTCCCCATACACGATTTCTGTCGTGAAAAGGCCATAATTGAGGAAAGACACCATATGGCTCTCGAGCATAGAGATGCGGCGACGAGTGCGAGACAACTCATCACGAAGACGTTGAAGATATCGGTCAAGAGATCCCACTAGCCAGATCTGCCAAGCAGAAGCAGGGTCCATTGACGCATCCAATGTCACATAGTTGCTCTCCGTGCTGTCCGGCTCAAGAGAGGGACAGTTGGGGAACAGCTGTGCCATCTCTAGAAGATCGAAATGAAGACGGAAGATTGCAACATATGCTCCATCGAGCACTGCTACGAGCGGACTCGGAGCAAAACCGACATAGCGACGAGTCGGCTCTCCATCATGGCGACCATAGATGGATACTTTCGCTGCGAACATTGAGGATGCTGGGCTGGTTCCGGCGCATGAGATTAGATACTCTGGCCGTTCCGAGAATCCGACAAGACGTATCATATCCCAGAGGGCTGCTTGAACAGAACCCTCCACAATCGCGCTGATAAAGTAGCACGGCTCCCAATGACCTGACATCTAAGATTAAAGTAAAGACACAGTTAGCAAGTCCTTATATGGATAAGATTCAACCAATCCCTTAGAGGAAACCCAATGAGCAACAACCAAGCATATCAACTCCTATCTTCCTTAACTTGACCTCTCACCAATACGTATCTAATTCTTGAAAGTAGATGAGTCTTCCAAAAGTTATCTCTCGGCGGTACTGGTTTCTCAACCAATGGCAAGTCCAACAGTAGCTCTCTAAGCCATTCAGCCTCAACAGTGGCTGTATCAAGTGCTACGAGTTCAGCTTCCATGGTTGATCTCGTTAATATGGTTTGTTTGCAAGACCTCCATGAAATTGCAGCACCAGCTAAGGTAAAAACATAACCACTTGTAGCCTTGATCTCATTCGCATCAGAGATCCAATTGGAATCACTATATCCTTCTAATACAGATGGATATCTAGTGTAGTGAATTCCGTAAGATGTTGTGCCTCTCAAGTAGCGCAACACTCTTTCAAGTGCCTCCCAATGATCATCTCCCGGGTTAGATGTAAACCGGCTTAACTTGCTCACAGCAAATGAGGTATCAGGTCTAGTGGTACCAACTAGATACATAAGGGACTCAATAATTTGTGAATATCTCAATTGATCTTTCCCTAACCCTTGATTTTTTCAAAGTTTAACACTCAAATCATATGGTGTTGGGGAAATTCTGCAATTCTCAAAGCCTAACATGCTCAATATTTTCTCAACATAATGGGATTGATGCAAAATGATCCCATCCTCATTCTTGATCAATTTAATATTCAGAATAACATCTGCCTCTCCCAAGTCTTTCATATCAAAAGCATCGAGATAAGAAAGTTTGGACCTCGTCAATTACAGCAGTGTTTGTCCCAAATATAAGTATGTCATCAACATACAAACACAAAATCACACCTTGACCCCCACCATAACGATAATATACAAACTTATCTGCCTCATTTACAGCAAAACCAGTAGATGTCAAAGTTTTATCAAACTTTTCGTGCTATTGCTTAGGTGCTTGCTTTAGGCCATACAAGGATTTTAATAATTTGCATACTTTATTTTCTTGTCCAGTAATCACATAACCATCTGGTTGCTCCATATAGATTTCTTCCTCCAACTCTCCATTAAGGAAAGCTGTCTTTACATCCATTTGATGAACGTGTAGACCATAGGAAGCAGCTAATGCAATGAGCACTCTAATGGTGGTTAATCTGGCAATAGGAGATTAAGTATCAAAATAATCCTCTCCTTCTTTCTGGGTATAACCTTTGGCCACAAGTCTTACCTTGTACTTATCAATAGTACCATCAGGCCTCATTTTCTTTTTGAAACCCCACTTGCATCTAACAGGTTTGCACCCACTAGGGCGATCAGTGATCTCCTAAGTCCCATTAGCCATGATGGAATCCATCTCGCTACAGACCGCCTCTTTCCAATACTCAGCATCAGGTAGTGCATAAGCCTCTGAAAAGAGTTTTTGGCACATCATCCACGAGGTATACAATAAAGTCATCACCAAAGGTTTTCTCAACCCTTTGTCTCTTGCTCCTGCGAGGAGCTTCTGCGACTAAATTGTTATCCTCCTCAGTAATATCTTCTACTGGTAGTGTGTCACTCATTGGTTCAGAAATAGTGGTAGGTTCGGCATCATCATCATCATTATTAGGGCATGTACAAAGGAGAGTCCAAGGGTGTCTCTTAGCACAATCATCCAAACAAAAAGACAGCATTAAGTATTCTTCATACAATGGGTTTGTCTCTAACCACTGTCTCTCAATAATGAGATGTTTCAAGTTCTACTATATGTTGCTTGATCAAGTGTGCACACATCCATGTTGTTTTTGTATACGCACATGCTATTGCCGATACATATAAATGTTGGTCAAATAAAGAAATAGATCATTACTTAGCAGATTATTGAGTAAATTGCTGCTCAGGAGACAAGATTTTGTAGTAAGGAAATTTTGCGATTAACCATAATTCTTGTTTGATTATTTACATAAGCTACCACCTGGCTAGCAGCTACTCATACTAATCGAAAGAATAAATCAAAGAAGCACATGCTAGGGTGCTACCGCTAACGATCGCTCACGCCTCGTGGGCGTCGCCGGCGGCGTGCGCGTGGCGGTGGTCGCCCTCGTAGGTGACGACGAGCAAAGCGGGGTCGTCGGTTGCGCGCTCGACGTGCTTCCGCGCGGGGCAACCCTTGACGGTGCTGCACTTGTAGTAGCCGCGCGGGTAGTGGGACCCCTTGATGGGCTTCTGCCCGTACTTGCGCCACGAGTACTCGTCCGTCGGGATGTCCGCCACCCACACCGTGCGCTTTGCCCGCTTCCGCTTCTTCGGCGGTGTCATCGCCGCGGCATTGGAGTCGCGCCGCCGCGCAGGTCTGCCGCGAAATTCTGCCGCTTGGCGCTTGGTCCCGCTATGCGGCGGGGCTTGCCGGAGGACACCACTGTTCCGACCTTCGACATGCCGCCGCCGCTTCGCTGTCACCGTCGAGAAGGACGTCGACGTCAACGATGCCGTCGGGGGCGTCTTGGTTGGCTTCATCAAGTTCAGCGTCGGGCTCCTCTGAGACGCTGCCTGCGAGGCCGGCGCAGGCAAAAGAGGTGAAGAAGGAGTGGGGGCCGGCGTTTCGACCGCCGCCACCCGCATCGGATTGGATCGATTTAGGGTTGGAGGCGGGAGAAGGGGGCAGCGCGTGTACAACGCAGATGCAGCAGTCTCTCTGGTGTTGGAAGCGGAGCCCGAAGGCGTTGCTTCGTGAAGAGGCGTCTCTTCTGTTTTTCGCTCAAACCGTCCGCCACGTCAACAAATCTCTGCCAGGTCAGCTCTAAAAGACGGGGAAATTAATGGCGTTGTACATGCCCTTATTATTATTATTATTATCAGTTTGAGTATTCTCAGTTCGTAAAGTACTACCTGCTAGTCTCATAGGATAAATATCCTCAAAGAATGAAGCATCTTTAGACTCCATTATTGTGTTAGCAATAATCTCAGGAGTTTCTGATTTTACTACTAAAAATCTATAGGCTGTACTGTTATGTGTATCCCAGAAAAATGCAATCGACTGTTTTAGGTCCAAGCTTTCTCTTTTTCTGCAATGGTATATTGACTTTTTTGCCAAACACCCCCATGTTCGTAGAAAATTGACATTGGGCTTTCTCCCCTTCCATTCCTCATATGGAGTAATCTCACACTTTTTTGTGATTAATCTGTTTAGGACAAAAGTTGCTGTCAATATAGCTTCTCCCCACCACATTTTAAGCATACCGACACTCTCTAACATGGCATTTACCAAGTTTGTGAGTCTTCGGTTTTCCTCTCAGCTGCCCCATTTGATTGGGGAGAATATGGTGGTGTAACCTCATGGATTATACCATGGTCAGAACAGAACTGGGAGAATTCGTGAGAGATATACTCTCCTCCACGATCAGACCTTAGTCTTTTAATTTTTTTTCTAGCTGGTTCTCAACCTTAGCCTTATGGATTTTGAAGTAGTTTAAAGCTTCATCCTTTGTTCTCAGCAAATACACATAACAATAACGTGTTGCATCATCTATAAGAGTTAGAAAGTATCTTTTGCCTCCTTTTGTCAACAATCCATTCATCTCACAAAGGTCAGAATGGACAAGATCTAATGGTGCCAAGTTCTTTTCTTCCTCTAATCCTTTAAAGGGTTTTCTAGGCTGTTTTGCTTGCACACAAGATTAACATTTTGATCCTTTGACAATATCACATTTTGGAATTAACTCTTGTCGACGATTGGAGAACGGGCTCCCGCCGAGCTTACTTGTTGAACGAGGGATCAACAGGGCCCCATCGTGCGAGCCGGGGTATTCGTCCGAGCAACGCGAGTTCGGGAGAAAGACGCGTGGTGTTTATCCTGGTTCGGGCCTCTCACCCCCGAGATAACAGCCCTACTCCAGTATATTGTGTTTACGATTGGTCAAAAAGCCCCCCTTCGTAGATGCTCTTGGGGGTTTAAATACAGAAGCTGAAGATACACAGAAGGTAACTACCCCCTAGATTTACGCCATACTCCCATAACCATAGCGCCCACGATCCGGCGCCCTTGATCTGCGCCTTATTTGAATTTCGGGCGCGTCAGCCCTTGATCTCCGGCGGATTAGTCGCCGCTTTCCTTTCAATGGCTCGACCAAATGCCCCGACCATCTGCGTAGTCCACACGAGCGTGATCCTTCACATGGTCGCGGGTGAGTTCCTGAGCTTGCAAGGTCGAACGCCTTAATTTGCCCGGGCAAGCTTCCTGGGCTTCTTCCGTGGGGGGGCCGCGTGGCCTGTGCTCTTGGATCCCGAGGGGTAAAATGGTTGTTTTTTAGTGAATAGTCAATCCCCGACAACTCTGATCTGGACATTCGAGCAATGCTATCAAAACCAATATGACAGAATCGAGAACGCCAAACATCGGCATCACATTTATTCAAACCAGTTGCAATATTCATATTATAGCAAGACTCTAGAGTACTTAGGCGGAACAAGCCTCCGCTCTCATAGCCTTTACCAACAAAGTTCCCAAACTTAGATAATACAACTTTATTTGACTCAAATACTCGCTTGTAACCATCCCTACATAGGAGAGAACCGCTAACGAGGTTCTTTTTTATTGTTGGTGCATGCTACACGTTCTTCAAGTGGACAATCTTCCCTGAAGTAAGCCTCAGATCCACCGTACCAACACCAAGAACAGAAGCATGCGGCCCGTTCCCATAACCCTCGGCAATGCATCCTTCCGGACGAGAACGGTTACGAACATACTTCTTTAGCACACTCATGTACCTTTCGAAAGGGAACATGTTGTGCAGATACACGGGTCCGAGAATACCTATCTCTTTGACAAGGTGAACTGTGAGATGAACCATAATATCAAAGAATGCAGGAGGAAATATCATCTCAAGACAAACCACACTTTGTACCACATCATCCTGCAGCTTACTTAGTTTATCTGGGTCGATGACCTTCTGCGAAATCGCGTTGAAAAAAGAACACAGCTTTGTGATTGTCCCCCGTACCCACCTGGGAAGTATACCTCTCATAGCCACTGGGAGCAGCTGTGTCATCAACACAAGACAGTCATGGGATTTCAGGTGTACGATTTTATTCTCTTTCGTGTTTATGAGTCTCTTTACATTCGATGAGTATCCGGAAGGGACCTTCACACTATTCAGGTACTCTATCATGATTTTTTTCTCTTCTTTGCTTAGAGTGTAGCTCGCAGGATGTAGGTAATGTTGTCCTTTTTTTCTCTTTTCCGGATGTAGGTCGTTCCTCAGTTCCAAGAGTTTAAGGTCCTTCCGAGCTTGCAGTGTATCTTTTGATTGGCCGTACATATCTATGTAGCCTAGCAGGTTCAAGCAAACATTCTTCGTGATGTGCATGAAGTCAAGTGAGTGACGAACCTCCAAGACTTCCCAATAAGGCAAGTCCCAAAATAATGACTTCTTCTTCCACATTGGTGCCTGACCATCCTCATTCTGCACAGGTTTGCTTCCAGGACCCTTTCCGAATACTACTTTCAGATTCTTTACCATAGCAAGCACATGTGGCCCACTACGATGCTGAGGCCTAGCACGAAGGTCTAGTTGCCCGTTAAATTTCCTGCACTTCTTCCACCATGGGTGACTCGTAGGAAGAAACCTACGGTGACCCATGTACACAACCTTTCGAAAGTTTTTCATGTACATGTTGTCCGTTTCATCTAAGCATTGGACGCAAGCTCTATATCCTTTGATAGTTTGGCCGGACAGGTTACCGAGAGCAGGCCAGTCGTTGATTGTTACAAATAACAATGCACGTAGGGTGAAATACTCCCTTTTGTACTCATCCCATACCCATGCACCATCCTCCCACAATGTCACAAGATCTTCAACCAATGGTTTCAGGTAGACATCAATGTCATTTCCAGGTTGCTTGGGGCCTTGGATCAACAACGGCATCATGATGTACTTTCGCTTCATGCACAGCCACAGAGGAATGTTATACATACATAGTGTAACAGGCCAGGTGCTATGGTTGCTGCTCAACTCTCCGAAAGGATTCATCCCATCGGTACTTAACCCAAACCTTATGTTTCTCACCTCTTGTGTGAAGTCTGGGTACGTCCGATCGACTTTCCTCCACTGTGAGCCATCTGCAGGGTGTCTAAGCATACCGTCATCCTTACGCTCTTCTTTGTGCCAACGCATCATCTGGGCATGCGCTTTGTTAGCAAACATACGCTTCAATCGGGGAATCACAGGGAAATACCACAACACTTTAGCTGGAGGTCTCTTTTTGTTACGCTCCCCATCTATTTCACCTGGATCATCTCTCTTCACCTTATACTGTGATTCTTTGCACACTGGACAAACATCCAAATTGGCATACGCATTGCGATACAGGATGCAATCGTTATGACATGCGTGTATCTTCTGCAGATTTCACCCCAAAGGATGCACGACTTCCTTTGCTTCATATGTAGATTCAGGCAGAGTGTTATCTTCTGGAAGCAACTTCTTTATGAGTGATAACAACTCATCGAATCCCTTATCTGACACACTATTTGTGGCCTTCTATTGCATAAGTTCAAGTGTGGTACGCAAACCTTTTGTGGTCATGCCCACAGTTTGGGTACAAAGGAGTTCTGTGATCCTCTAACATGCGCTGGAACTTCTCGAACTGTCTTTCATCTGTGTAGTCTCCCTCACTGTCACGCAGCATCTGGTCCAGCTCATCACCACCAAAGTCACTGAGTGTATCTCCCACGGAATAGCATTGCGTGGCGTCCGGGATATTGTTGAATCCCTCTTCTTCTTCCTCGTCTTCTGTATCGTCTTCCTCGTCTTCGCCATGGTTGGTCCAACAGGTATAGTTTGGCATGAAGCCTCTCATCATCAAATGGTTCATAACCTGCCATCGTTGTGAGTGCTCCTTCTCGTTCTTGCAATCTACGCACGGACAACATATGAAGCTGCCTGGAGGCAGGAATGCAATGGCCGCATCGAGAAAAGCCTGCACGCCATCAATGAACTCTCTTGAGCGACGGTCCGCATTGTACATCCATTGCCGGTTCATCTACAACAAGTTATAATTTCATATATTTTTTCTTCTTCAAGAAAAACAACCCCACCTGCACCTTCATGCAATTAAAGATCTACCTTTCTAATTATTTTTTTTTATCCCTTTCTACCTTTGTAATTATTTTTTTATCCCTTTTTACCTTTGTAATTAATTTTTTATCCTTCACATGTTTTTCTATTTTATTTTATACACTATTAATTACTTCATTGCAATGTCATATTTTGAACTAGATCTCCACCATACATTTTCATACCATAACAAAACAAGCATACGAAATAAATTTTGGGGAACAACTTCATACCATACACATTTCAACATGTTCTAGAGTGACCTAGCAAAGCAACACATTTCAACATAAATAAATCATGATTTCTACACATCCAATGCATAAAAAACAGCAATATGTAGGTGAGAAAGATGCTAACATGCTCTTACTGATCTTGAAACACTTAATTTGAAGCTAAATCACCAGCAATTTAAAAACTAAAAATTTGGGCAGTACCTCCCCGGAAGAACAGTGCTCGACCTCCTTTGTTCATGACTGTTGGCTCGGGGAGTAAGAAGGGTTTAAAATACGCTGGGCGAGAGGGCTTTTAGAAGCGGTTGGAGACACAAACCGCTTCTGATGGTTGAATTGTAGAAGCGGTTTGTGTTTCAAACCACTTCTGACTTTTCAGAAGCGGTTTGATACACGAATCGCTTCTAAAACTCAACCATCAGAAGCGGTTTGTGTCTCAAACCGGTTCTAGAAGTCCTCTTCTATCCGTTGCCACGAACTGCTTCTGGTGCGCACATTATAACCAGTTCGCAAGAAACCGCTTCTAATATGCCGGTTGTGATGCCCGATTCTGTAGTAGTGACAGCCTCACAAAGTCCAAAAGCTCATATATTCTCACTCTAGCTAGTTCATATTCACGTAGGAATTCACGGGAGATTAGTTTCCAATGCAAACTATCCTTCTTTTGGTGCAAACCTATATAAATTCTTCGTGAAAGTTCCATTTAGACGGTGGCGGGCGAAGAATTATAGATGAGGGCAAATAGTACTAGATAGTACTGATACCACCGATCGAATTTCATCGAAATTTTGAGATCAAAAGGGAACATGACCCTCACCAGCTCGCTCACCGGGGGTCCGCCGGAGTCGCTCAGCGCAAGCTTACCTTGAGGCGTAAGCGCTCGAGCTACAGCACCTGCCACGTCATCTTGCTATAGTTGGATCGATCTCAACCACCTTTATTGGATCCGAATGCTAGGATGACACCGTGACTTATCTTCACAGAGTCAGTGACTCAGTGGATCCGGATCCAGGAGCTAGAGGTATTGAGAAATTGTGTTTGTAGGTTGAGATCGTTGTTAGCGGAGGTTCTTTCCTAGTGGCGTTTTTCAGTTTTTGTGATCGGCTATCAGGGCAGCAGTGGTTCCTTTGTACTTTGCCCCGTTGAATTTTAGACAGACTGCTTTTTCAGGGGCACGTCGAAACATCACAACAACTAACCAGGAAGATTAGCTATTGGAAAAGACAAATGTACATTACTAGACAAAAGCAATTCAGCTTCTTTTATTCAATATAAGGCCTACAAAAGAGGCGTCACAAGCCTCGAATATCTTACATTACCAAAATACCACACAGGCAGGGCCTGAGCAAAGACAAATACCTAAAACCAAACAAGATCGTCATCTACGATCTCCTGGTACTCGCTAGCGTCTTGGACTCTGAAACGGGTGGGGTTTGCAAGGGTGAGTACGATAGTACTCAACAAATCGCACGAGACATTTCTGAATATTACATGTAAATGGGCTACAAAGGATGGCAATAGGTATTTAAATATCTGGATGCAGTTTTATTTCTAACATTATTTTACATTTGAAACACAAACCATAAATAAGTAGTAATTGGGGGTTTCCACAAGTTTACACGATTAACCAAGATTACAAAGTTCCAAAGTATTACTTGAGCTAGGTTACGGGTATCACCCCAGTTCAAACTTAACTTCATTAACCGGAAGTATAGCGTAATCGATTACCATTTTGATTAACTCTGCAGAGGTGCTCAGCTTTACCCACAAGATATCTACGACAGTTATGCCAACGTACGAATTAATATGCAACTTAAATGTATGCGGCCGGGCCGAGATTATCACAGCATCTTGTTGAATCATTCCTGGATCCAGTTATTAACCGATAGGTCTGAACACTGCCTTTAGAACCCACTGTTCTAAACGAGCACCTACCGTTGTGAGAATCGAAGAATGGCACAATGGTCCATTTCCATTCCACCCCTTCAGTAAACTTCCCTGCCAGGAAGGCTGATCCCCATTTTCCACCGAGAATGGTACCACCAATTAATCAAATTTAATTGGTTGAGCCCACTGACCAATGTACTGACAGGCCCATGTACTGAGCTATGTACTGACCAATGTACTGAGCTATGTCGAAAACAGGCCCACTGACCAGCCCGACTTGTGGTTGAGCGCAAACTTAAGTTATTTACTTTGCTCAAGGGGGTTATTAACCTTACATTGCCAAAGATCAAGCCTTACAACATCCACAAACCCATCCGGTACCAACATGTACCAGCCACCATACCAATTGAGGCATTAATCATCAGCCAGGGATCGGACTCAAATCCACCTCGTGGTTAGCCCAATACTGTCCCCCTGACTGTAGCACTTTCACAAACTTCGAGCCGACGGCTCACCAACATTTTATTTCTTTTTCAAAGAGATTCTGAAATAAGCTAACTAGATTAATAATTAATTACAGTGGCATAATTAACATCTAGGGTTAACCAAGGGTTTTATACGGTTCAACACTAATTATAACAGGCATGATTTGGGCGCAATATGATCAATGGAGTGCGGCTTGCCTTGCTCGGCGGCGGAATCAGTTAAATCGTAGTGGATGTAGTCGTACTTAGCTTTCGACTGGTCTAGCTCCTGTTCCGGGCACTGCACCTGCTCCTGCGACGGTTCGACGGTCGAATCTAGCGCAAAAGGACGAACAACAATAAATAAACAAAAAAACAAAAACTGAAAACAAAAATGGGAATTGAAACAGAAACCGAGAACAGGCTGAGAGAGATTCGGAGGGCAAAATGGTCATTTCGGGAATTTTGAGAGCTTCGGATTGCGGAGCAGAGGTCGTTTCTGGACTCAGTGGCACGAAACGGTTCGGAATATGTATTTTTGGGATTTTTGGGATTCTGGGATTTTTCTGGATTTTAAAACAAAATTTCCGGATTTATTAAATAATAAAAAAAATTCAAAATTGGAAAATGGTTGGAACAATGATTGGATGGCTTTCGACGCGAAATTTGGCCCAACAGCCCACTCAGTTGGTCGGTCTCAAGCGTGCGTCTTGTGGCGAGGCCTGCTGCCCGCCTAACGCGGGGCGGGGGGGTGGCTGAGCCGGCCTGGCCTGGCTCGATCGGGGGGCTAGGGTTAGGGCAAAGGGGTGAGGTGGCGGGGTGCTGCGGCGACGACGGCCGGGACTGGAGAAGATAAGGCGCTGGGAGGGAGGGAAGCAAAGAAAAGACGGCCCAAAAGAAAACGAAAAAAATCAATCCAAATTCAATGCAAAACCAAAATTCAAATAAATGCAATTGAAATCCGATTCGAATTTTAAAAGACTTTTGAAATTTTAGGGTTATTTCAGTATTCTTTTCAATAATGCTATCAATCTTAAGCACGTATGGTGTCGAACGGACAGCTCATATTTGAATACTATTTGACTCAAATTTGGATTCCTATTTTTCTTCTTAACGAAAAGATACCTTTTTCTGAAAGTTATTCGTGCGCTCTCTGTCTCTCTAAATCAAGAAGTTTTATTGTGCATTATACTGATCTCTACTATATAAAGTGAAAGTTTCTTCCCACGTCACATTAATTATCCTGCTTAATTGCCCTACGCAAGAAACGAAGTGTTGCTTTAATTAGCCAGCTTTTGCAAGAAACGAAGCGTTAAAGATAGATGTTTGATCTTATGAAATAGTATTTTTTTTATTTTTTAATCTTTATTTTTCGTTATCAATTTTGTTTTTCGTAGCAACGCACGGGCATATAACTAGTAGTATATAATGTGTAGTAGAAATAATATATATATATATATATATATATATATATAAACATTGATTTGTTAAAAATATTTCTACTACTGTATTATGGAAGAAAGTACAAATAAGTAATAGCTAATCTGATCTATTAGACTAAAAAAAATGATATATATTGAATTTAGTGTACCGAATAGCTCTTAAATTCACCACCGATGCCATCCAACAACTCTCGCCGCACATCCCCTCCTCGCAGTACCAACCCGAATGTGAAGTCCACTTTACACCACAGAGACAAGAGCCATCTCTCAATCCCGCGGCAGAGCCCTCTTTTCTTCTGGCACCTTCCTCTTCCGCTCCTTTCCTAATCCAATACTGCATCCCCTTTCAATTCCTATCCTTCTCTCCTTTTCCACTCTAGATTCCGCTCCTTTCCTAATCCAATACTGCCTCCCCTCTCAATTCCTATCCTTCTCTCCTTTTCAGTATCTGATATTTTGTTGCAAGGTTCTTTTTCTTCTCTCCAGGGTTCATAAAACCGTTTTCAAACTGAAAATCGAGATCCCGGTACCGGTTTATCGTGAAAATCGTCAAAAACCGAAGTGTTTCGAAACTGAGTGTTTGAACAAAACAAATTCAAAACAACTTTAAAAAAAACGAAAACCGGCCGATTTTCGCAAAAAAACGGTCGGCGACTCGAACCTTTTGGGCGGTCGGATTTTTGAACAGTTTTCGTCGTTTTTTTTCCGAAAAATCGCTCGATTTTCATCGCATAAATTTTTTCAAAATTTTTAAATTTTTTGAATTAAACTGGTTTACCGACTGGTCTAGGAATTCGAACCGGCATGATACGGCCGAAAACCGCAATTTTCAAGCTGTTTTTGTCGGTTTTGTGAACCCTGGCAATAACCCATCAAGGAGAGAAGCAGGGTTCACAAAACGACCGACAAAAACCACTTGAAAATCACGGTTTTCGATCGTATCGAGCTGGTTCAAAATCCTAAACCAGTCGATAAACCGTTTAATTCAAAAAATTCAAAAAAATTTGAAAAAAATTATGCGATGAAAACCGGTTAAAAACCGATGAAAAGCGAGCGATTTTTTGAGAAAACCGACCAGTTTTCTTTTTTTTTTTTAAATTTGTTTTGAATTTTTAACTTTTCGGTTTTTGACGATTTTCGCTCGATTTTCGCGATAAACCGGTATCACTGGGATCTCGATTTTCAGTTCGAAAACGGTTTTGTGAACCCACCCTAGTTGTTGCACCAAGGGTTTAGCTTGTTGCGCTGGTGAAGGAGGAACAAATACAATGGCTCTCCACTTTTGTTGCAGGGATTGTTCATTTGTTGTATACGATGTATGTTTTGTTGCATAGGGATTTTTGATCGAGAGAACCTATCGGTATGAATATTATATTATATTATATTACTATCCTTACGTCGGGAAGATTTGTCGAGCCCATAACGTGCCATCACGCCTTCTTTGCGAAAAAACCCTTCAGAAAAACTAAAATTGCGGATAGGTTCTTCGGTCGTTTTTTGCAAAAAAAAACCCTTCGTCGTTCCCCATATTTGCTAATGGATCCTCCACTGTTTTTTTTGTAATCACAGATAGATCTTTTCATTATTTTTTTTGTAAAAAGGATCTGATGTTCCGCAGATTCGCGAACGGGTTCTTCACCAGTTTTTTTTGCATAAAAACCCTGTGGTTACGCAAATTCGTCAATGGCTCTTAGTGAGCATATTTTTTAAAAAAACATAAAAACCAAAATTATATTTTTTAAAAAAGAATCATAAACCAAATTTTATATAATATGACCATCGCGCATGACTCTATAGTATTTTAGGTACCTAGATCTGCTGGTTGTCTGTATACAAGAACGCGCAGATCTCCTTCGGATTCTCCGATAATCTACACCTGTCCGAGAGACCGAGGAGGGAGCATCGAAGGAGGGACCGGGATTACTACCAAAGGAAGCCCACCACGGCCCATAAACATCAAGGCCGTCTATGCCCCACACTGCATGCCTCCACAGCTGCTGCTCTCGCACAGTTCTCACACACCGCCTCTCTTTCTCTCTCCATCCCTCTTCTAGGGTTTTCGTTTCGTCCCTCTCACCGAGCGACGACCCCGACCGACGCCGCCGCGGAGAGAAGGCGGCGCCTCCCCCTCCTCGCGCCCACCACCAGGTCTCCCATCTATATACCTATCCACCCTCTCCGCCGATTCCTGTGGACGGTTCCTTGTTTTTTCTCACCCTCCCATCTTTTCTTTGCTAATTTTTTCTTGTTTTTTTCTTTCTTGTTTCAAAGAAACTTGGCCGGGTGCCTGTCTATTCGGAACTCTACTCTGGGTAGGTTTCTTCTTGTTCTCGGGAATTTAGCTGCGGTATATATGCTCCGGTTTGGGTGTTTATTTTTGTCGAGTGCATCCGTTTTGTTGTTTGGTTTTGAAGTTATAGTTGTTCCCGAATGCTACGTGTACTGCCTCGTACTCCACGTCGGTTCCGTCGGAAATTTCTTGTAGGATTTTCATGCTTGGGTAGCAGCCTTTCCACTTGTGCTGATCAGATCTTCTGGAGACTGGAAATTCTACATTCTTCTAGGCTAGTTTCGCTCTATTTTAGAGTTTTGTGATACTAGTTCTTGTATTTAGCTGCTTGATGTATGATTTTTTTGCTTAGGGCTCGTTTAGTTCTTGACCTGCCCCAACCATCTAATGGGAAGATGAATCTAATACAGTTCTACTTTCTTTTGAGCCGCACGTTTATGAAGTATCAAGTAGTTTGACCTACAAACATGAAAAATGCATAAAGGAGTATTGATTAATATTAGAAGAAGACGTCACAAAATAAATGCATATGTGCAGTTAATAATGAAATTCGACTGGCTAGGTGCGGCAGTTATGTAAAAATTGAGGTGGATTTAGGATGATAATTTTTTATATGGGTGTCCAAGTTCTAAGCAATTTGGTGCTATCAGAGAAGTAATGGTTCATGTGCCATGATAAATTTTGTGTATGCATTTTAAACCACTGAGTTCCTGCTGAGTAAAATACTAAAATCCCCCCCCCCCTTTTTTTTTTCCCATTTGTCGAGTCTGGAGATAATACCAATAAGGTTGTATATTTAAATGTAAATGAAAAGCAGCTGATTTATACTCGCAGCAAACTTGTTTTATGTACATTTTGTCTTGAAAATGAAATCTTTGACACTGGCTGCAAAATTTTGTTGTTTCAAAACAAAAAATTTAAAATATGTTAAATTGAGTTTCCCTTCAACACATAATATCTAGCTGATAATATTTTATTATCACTTATTCTTGTTACTAGCTAGTGTTATAGTTCTGTTGTTCTGTAAACCATTCAAAGCAGAGAAGAATTTAGAGTTGTGGGGCTTTATATAGCGATGTTTTTATGAACTGAATTTTCAAGATGATTATTTGGTTTGGGTACATATTTAGCATATGTAATTATATATATTTACTATTATCAGATCTTACCTACGCTATAGGCATGTACATCAATTCGTCGTATTTGAGTGGTCTGGAAATTGTTTACCTCCCAATTAAATACTTCTCATTGTTGATATATAGAAATTCTTCTGCTTTAGCTGCTAGGTAGCACCTTCACTTTTAAGCAGAATGTTGCATATATAGACCCTGTTTGGCAGAGCTCCAGATCACAGCTCTACCTCAGAGCTGAAACTTGTAGGTTAAAATAAACTGAATTAAGTTTATATTTTATTGTAAAATGTAAACAAGATGACCTACCTAAACACTTTTAATCAATGTTCAAGGAATCGTTAATCGGTAGCTGATCGGTCGGCCTAGGATTAGAGATTAATCGTCTAGTCGGAGGATTAATTGAACTAATCGGTCAACCATTAATCGGTTGGTCAGCAAGGGCAATATATTGATGTAATTATTAAAATACTAAAAAGTGGTGCCTTGATGGCTTGGCCTGTAATATTGATGTAGGTTGTAGCTTGCTTGATTGAAAGAAACATTCACAACCACATAACCTGTAAATTAAAACAAATCCATGAGTGTGCTTCAAGCCTTCAATTAGAAATATCGTAAGAAATAATCAAAGCATAAAACTGTTTTAGTGAGAAGTCCAAATAATCAAAACAGAACTGCATATGACTAATCCCGATTAATCGGTCTGCCTAGTTTTTTCACCGAAAACACAAAAATCGAATCGTTAGGGCTCTGATCACAAGTTAATCGGCTAATCGGCCGATTTTTGAACACTGCTTTTAATATACCCACAGCTCTAGCTTCACAGATTTGGTGGAGTTAGGAATACCCAGACCAGATTCACAAATCTGGTGGAGCTGGAGCTCTGCCAAACACCCCCATAACACGTACTGGACACCAGTTCTCTGAGTAATACCGGAGATCTGTGGCTTGCAGAATATGATATGATGCCCATGGCCATCGTATGTCAGTGTTGTTCCCAACACTCCATTGTTTCCTCCAACACAGAACTTATCAAGGTAGCATATTTTTTTTCTTTATGAATCTTGTGAAGTTATAGATGCCAGTTGAAGTTGGGAAAATATCTTCATGTTTATTTCGTACTAGGCTCTGGTGCAAGTGCCATATCACAATGCCCATAAGACATGATATGGGTGACACATGTTCATTTTTGGACTTTGGACAACCTAGTTTGGCCACATTGTGGTTTTTTAAATTTTATTTTGATTGCACTTGTTTGCTGGTAGAGTTAAGTGTAAAACTGGGATATTATAGATCACGATTATATTGCTTAACAATCACATAATTTTATTCTACTTCAACATTTATTTATTTTTCTGAACTTACAACAATAATTGTATCTCAGCTTTCCTGATTTCTTTTAAAGTTTATTCTATGGATGACTTCATGAATTGTAAAGAAGAACCTGCATTGTCCATAATGTGGTTAAACTGTGGTAAGCTATTTTATTACTGCTTTCTTAGTTTGTTCTTTTGTTTGGATTTTCAGGTACTCAAAACTTGTAAGATGGCAGATCAGGAACATGCTCCAACCTCTAGGAAGAGGGTTGCAGGTACCCAAATCAACAAGGATAATCCTGAGCCTGATGATGACTCACCGGAGCAAGAGATGGGGACATTTAAGAAAGCTAGTGAGGAAGTGATGGCATCTCGGAGAATTGTAAAGGTTCGACGCCAGCAGCCATCATCAGCTCCTTCTTCTAACCCTTTCTCTGCCATCAGATTTTCGCCCAGTGATTCTAGTGTTCAAGCAAGTATCCCTGCCTCAGAGCCTCAACCTTCTGATGTCATGACGGCAAATGTAAAAGACTGTTGCTCAAGTGAGAAAGCTGATGGGGGCAGCAATGGCAGTGGGGAAGATGCTTTATCTGCAATGGGAAAGATTACAGATTTTAACGAGGTAGCTGAGATTCAAAAGGATGAATCAGCTCTGAAAGAGCCAGATGCAAAAAACAAGTCCAATGACCCAACTGAAGCATCGTCCCAACCTGTTGAGACCAATGACAAGGCAGAAGGCACAGGGGATGGACCTGGTGAGGACAAAGTAGTGGTCGAAGAACCCAAGGAAGATAACAGCAGGGCATTTGAAGCCGAGGGCGAAACAACAAAGGGAGATCCTGAAGAAAAGAAAGGAGAAAATGAAACTGGAGATGAAGATAAAATCAACAAGGATGATGCTGAGAAGAAAGGTGGAGATGAATCAGAGACCAAGGATGGATCACCTGAGGAGCAGAAGGATGCTGATAACAAAGGGCAGTCATCATCACCACCACCCCTGTTCTCTTTTAAGAATCTGTCAAGTGGCCAAAATGCCTTCACAGGACTGGCTGGAACTGGATTTTCGAGCTCATCATTTTCATTTGGCCCAGCATCTAAAGAAAGCTCAACTGTTCCCCTGTTTGGGATAAAGAGTGATGGTTCGTCATTCCCTTCTTTTAATATTGGTGCTACGAACAATGGGAGTTCTTCCCCAGCACTTGCTACTGCAGCAGAAGCACCCAAGAAATTTGCTATGCCAGAGGGGCCTGTTGAAACTGGTGAAGAAAATGAGAAGGCCGTATTTACTGCTGACTCTGCACTGTACGAGTACTTAGACGGGGGCTGGAAAGAAAGAGGAAAAGGGGAGCTAAAGTTGAACACCCCGGTATCTGGTGGTGAGAGAGGTCGGCTCATCATGAGGGCCAAGGGAAATTACCGACTGATTCTGAACGCAAGACTTTACGAAGACATGTCATTGAAGGACATGGATAAGAAGGGCGTCACGTTTGCTTGTATGAACAGCATTGGTGAATCGCAGAGCTGTCTTACTACATTTGCTCTGAAGTTCAAGGATACCGGCATCAGGGAAGATTTCAAAGCTGCGGTGGCGACACACAAGGCGAGAAAGGTTTTGGACGCGCTGAAGACACCTGAGAACTCCCCAAAGGCATCCGATGATTGAAACCACTCTGGTTATGCGTTTTGGTGATGTATGTGTCCAGGAAAGGAGCTGAGATGCTTCTTGTTCTTTTGGAGTCTTTTAAGTAACATATCGTACCCATGCCATGTTGCCTGAAGATCAGATTGCATACGGTTTCCTGTCGCTGTTTTGGAACGGTGGGTAGTCTGTTGAACTTTAATTAAAGCCATAATCTTAGTAAGCGGAGATATGAGACTCTTTTGGGCTATAGGCGTTTGCACTGTGATGCTATGGGCATTGAGTTATTCCTATGCGCTGTGTTATTCGGTAATGTCTTTTGAGAGGGAGCTCTCACTCGTGTATGCGTGTCGTGCGTGTATTCTCATGTATGTGCTGCTTTTACCGTTGCAGATAAGATGAGGCTGTCTTTTTTGACGCAACCTGCAAATTGTGCACAATTTTTTCTTGTTATAGATGGGCCGGGCGGCCGGATGGCCGGCTGATGTTACTGTTTAACAAGAAGCGTTTGTGCAATCCTCGTCTACCGGCGGAATATATGTTTGTGACAAGTTCTCTTATTTTCTCTGCTGCAATATCTAGAATTTCACACCTTTCACCAATATATTAAGTATGTGTGAGCAGCATCTCACATGTAGATGTTCACCATCAAAGAGAATTTTATTCCCAAGAGACTCCCTCACCTTTTGTACTGGCTTATCATTAGTTGACAGTTGTCTAAAGTGAGCAAACACCTTACGATCTAGTTCCACTCAGATAAACAACTAGATATAACTCTTGCAATGGTATTAGCTTTGTGAGGGTGAGGTATCTGTTTAAAAGAAAGTACCTTCTTATGGAGCATAAAATCCTTGAAGATGTAGTGGCAAGTGAGTGTAACATAACCCAAACTTTTGGTTTGAAGTCCATAGGTCAGATGTAAAGCTCATCTTTGAGTCCACTTCTTGCGGCAAAGAAAGAATTTTGCTCTTCTTATGTTTGAACAAACTCTACACACAATCATTGCGAATAGATTGTCGACTAGGGATCTTGAAAGTTGGCTGTGTACTCATGAGTTTATGGAAATAACTGTCCTCAATTGCTTGAAAAGGTATCCCTGCACTGACCACAAATTTCGCGATGTACTGAAGAGTCTTCATTGGATCAAAATCAAAAGGTCCACCTTTAACAATCTCAGTTACAAGTTGCTTCCTTATAGTATCATCTGTAATACCAATACACGCATTTCTGATGTGCCTAAGAAAATGACCTGTCCCAGTACTTGCTGTTAACCGTCCTCTACCATGTATACAAACATCCTTGGCCTCTTCAACCATATGCTCGAAATTTTGCCAAGCTTTGGATCGATGGTGTCTAACTGAGCTACCTAAAATTGGAGCAACACTCATTTCCTCATATTCAGAAATTGCTGATGCCATGTTTCTCTATATCTGTTAAGAAATATTCATAGATTATGGATTGTCTCATATCTCTATCATTCAAATGGATTGTCAGCCAAAGTCTACTCTCTGGGCAGCTCTTTCATAGTTGATTTTTTTTCCACTAATTATCACTAGATATACAAGCTATTTCACAACTCTTACACAACAAATTGAGCAGCAGCACTAACAGGTTATATTTTCCATACATGAAACTGTGAATTAAAGGCAAAAATAGCTTCTAGCAGCTTATATTTCTCATGCAATTTTTTGGCGGTGGCTGTGCTTCCAAGATTCGGGATCCATGAGAAATTGTGAGAAGAGATCGGATCTATTATGAGAAATTGTGACAGACCAACCAAATCCGAAACAAATCAAGAACAAGTGGCTAAGATTACCTTCTGCTGCTTGGTGGACGGAGGATGATGCCGAGTTCTGATTCGATCTCCACTAACGGTGGACGTAGACAATGGTGGCGTGAGGGTTTCTTGGTCGGGAGCGGCCCGACGACAGAGGTGGACGGTGGCGGCGTGAGGGTTTCTTGGTGGTGTAGTGGAGAAATGACGACGGAGCGAATGGTGGCAGTGCTAGGGTTTCTTGGTGGCAGTGAATCCCCAACGAATAACCATCAGGACTTCTTGGTGGACCGGACGATGATGCCAGGATTCGATTCAATCTCCACCGACAGTGGAGGAGGTAGACCTAGGCAGTGCGAGGGTTTCTTGTTGGCGGAGTGGCGGATTGACAACGGAGCGAACGATGGCTGCGCTAGGGTTTCTTGGTGGCGGCAAATCCCCGACGAAGAGCCATCGTGAGAGATACCAAGTCGCCAAGGAGATTGGGCGAATGCTGGGCTGTTTGCCGATTAACGATTCAGTACAAAAAAATGTAAGTACAGGCCTGGCCCAATCTGATCTGAATCCAATCCAAATAACTATGAGTCTAAATCGAGTCTAATCTATATGCAATTTTGGACTGGCCTAATCCAAAATCTGGACCGGTTCAAGCCCATTAGCACCCCCTATCTACCGACGATGTATTTTGGCACAAAAACTTGCATGCCAGAAAGGGAGAACTATTTCGAAGCGGAGGTAATAATAACAAGATACAACGAGAATGAAACGCTAAGCCCTGTTTAGCGCAAAAAGTTTTATAGAAATTTATCAGGAATTTCACGTGGAACGCCTCGTCCGGTAGGGATCAGAGAAAATTCCGCATTCTAAATAGAGTACAGAAGGAAAGAGATTTAAGTGGAATAACACTAATCTACGTTCCAAGCGATGGCTGGGACATCTGTTTTTCCCCACCTCCACTAGTAGTAGCATATATACGACGCAATTCGAAAGCGACGGCCCGTGCGACTAGGTAACACGGCGCCTACCTACCTTATCATTCGAAAGCGACGGCGGTGCGACGACGAGGTAACGCGGGACGATAGGATGGATGAAAAAGGACGCCCAAAGAACGCGCCACCCCCCCCGCGCCAGCTTCGCACTCGCAATCGCCGCACCAGAAGCATTAGCATGCAAAATAGCCGCGATATTTTTCTAAGATATCTGTCGCGCTCGCACGTACTACTGCTAGCATGAGTAGCTTTTTTCTTCTTTTTTCCTTTCTTTCCGAGAACAGACCGATGGTAGGTTATAAAATTGCGTGTGAAAACCACGCAGTTGTTGGGTACTAAGTAGTTTTCGCGCTTGTGTTTGACATACAATGGTAGCCCGAATCATGGCTTGTCGTTTTCATCTTACTAAACAACTTTGTCTGATATACAATGGTAGCGTGATTAAATAAAAAAGTCCATTTTATCTATGTAAACTTTGAAAAAAAAAGTTTGTTTAATCCCTAAACTATAAAACCGGTTATTTAACTCATGGTTTTGCAAAATCATGTCAATTTCCACTGTGAGGTGATTTGGGTTGGTGATTACGGTTTCATCATGGATGCAGCTTACGTGCGTCACCAAATTTTTGCTAAAATGACATCCTACTCAGCAACAGCAGATAAAAAAGAAATCCTCTTCAACATGTTAAAGCAGTGAGTCATCAAAGTCCTTAAAAACAAATTGTGAAAAAAAAAAAATCCCCTAGTCATCTATGTCCCCCTTCTCCTCCCTCAACCTCTCCTCGTTGAAGAGGAATTTATTGACACTGGTAACTAGGATGTCATCTAGCAAAATATGGTGAGTACTGGAACTCTGCTATCGAATAGTCCAAGGTTTCTAAACAGATCTAAAGTTTGTGGTGAACAGAGAGAAAGAGAGACACAGAATATAGGAGAAACTGATCTGCTATTCTTTATTGCTTATGTCTGTGTACAATGGGGTGGAACACCTGCCTCTTATTTATAGCCTACAACTAGGGTTTCGGCAAGGGACCAACGTGGGCCTTCATGGGCCACGTGGTTTCCCAACACTCCCTCTTGGGCCCTTTGCCGCGAGATGCATATGCCTCATCAAAACTCCAGAAAAACCCAGTGGAAAAAAATACTTAGAGAAAGAGTACATAGTATACGCTTTGTTGTGTTGCACGAATTGCCTCATCAAAAGCTTACGTAAGAAAACTACCATGAAAAACTTACTAAGGAAAAAGAGTACAATTCACCCAAACTTCAATGTTAATCTTCGAGATTCATGTTGGGTACCCAAACTTCGCGTTTGAGATTTATATAGGGTTATGTGAAAATTCTCCCCCTGAAATATGCACTTCTCTAAGTCTCATCATCCTGATTTCTCTAACGCACCTTTCAAAAGAAGATGCCGGGAGTGACTTAGTGAATAAATCTGCGAGATTTTCACACGACTTAGCATGCAGATCTTAATCTCGTTCATCTTATGCATTTCATGAGCATAAAAGAAATTAGGGTTGATATGCTTTGTGAGGTTGCTTTTCACATATCCCATTTGCACTTAAGCAATACAAGCTGCATTATCTTCATAGATGATAGTGGGAGTTCGCTCCATGTTCAAGCCGCATGACCTCTGGATGTGATGAACCATTCTTCTAAGCCATGTACATTCTCGGGAGGCTTCATACAAGGCAATGATTTTCGAGTGGTTTGTCAACGTTGAGACAAGAGTCTGCTTAGATGACTTCCAAGAGATTGCCGTTCCACCACAAAGGAAAACATAACCAGTTGTGACTTACCAGTATGCAGGTCCGCTAGGTACCCAGCATTGAAAGTGCATCTAGGCCCCTAAATGTGTTTTGGTTGATTAATGACAAACAATTAAGGGACTAATTGGTTAAATGAGTTAATGAACAGGTGAAAGTCCCAAAGTAGAAGGATTTATGGACGTTGGCGACCCTCAAAAAGGTAGAAGAAAGAAACACGACGTCATCTCGATGTAATTTACATGTTTATTGAGTCATAGATATGCCGTACTATTAAGAGGGATGCAACGTGGTTGATCTAAGATAAGTCTCTATACTCAAATGAATGATTACTCAATTTTTGTCGAGAGACACGAGTCACAACACGCACACCGAGTAGTTTCTTGTTCAATCCAGATCGAATGTTCCGAAAAGTTCCGATGTATCGGACCTTCCGGTGTGAGTGTTTTGTGCACTCTCTAGATACATCGAACATTCTGATGTACATATCAGATGTTCCGATAAGTGCATGAAAAATTAAGGGTAATCTCTGGACACTTCGGAAGTTTCGATTTTCTGGTCGGAAGTTCCGATCTGTATAAAATCTGAAAAGGGTGCTCTCTGGACAGATTGGATGTTTCGATCTGTGTATCAGACATTCCGATGTTGACTTGGAAACTTTTCAAAAAAGGTTTTTCAAAAGTAACTCTCTAGATACATCGGACATTTCGATCGTGAAAATCGAAAGTTTTAATGTGTGTATTTTCGACCGTTGGGGTCAGTTAATTTATGGAGAATTAGACATATCGGATGTTCCGATGTCAACATCGGAAGTTCCGATATGTGGCTGAGTGGAGGGATAACAGCTAGTTTTTGCCCAATCCTATATATACCCCTCCACCCCTCTTTAATGACGCTAGCTAGTTGGCTAGGTTTTCTATTGAGCATTCAATACACTTCTTGAGCCTTCTTCACTTCATCTCCTCCTTTGATCTTAGTGATCAATTAAAGAGTGAGGGTTGAAAAGGATCTAGAGTTAAGAACAAAAAGGAGAGTCATTCACTTTGAGCAATAGAGTTCATCTCCAAGATCAAGTGCAAGTTGGATTCATTACTCTTGTAGGTTGAAGGACTACTAGACGGCTAGGCGTCATTCACAAGCACTACTACAAAACTGCAAATAGGAGACGCCCTATTAGTGGCGGTTTGTTTGGAACCGCCACTAATAGGAGTATCAGTGGCGGTTCTTGAGTGCAAACCGGTGACAGGATCATTCGTGACGGTTTTTGTTCCGAACCGCCACAGATAGTGTCATATCAGTGGCGGTTTGTGGTTATAACCGCCACAAATACTGCGACAACTATAAGTGGCGGTTTTAACCCTAAACCGCCACTGATAGTCCACTATCTGTGGCGGTTCGGAACAAAAACCGTCACTGATAGGTAGGTATTATCAGTGGCGGTTGGAGGACAAAACCGTCACTTATAATGAGCTTATTTGTGGCGGTTCTAAACAAAAACCGCCACAAATACAGTTATCTGTGGCGGTTTTTGTTTAGAACCGCCACAAATAAAACCCCCTATATATACTAGTCGCTACAGCACTCTACAGGAGCTCATGGTCATCTTCCTCCCCGAGAAGAAAAGCAAAATTTCAGATCTGAGATTTTGTTTGCAAAGAAACTTGAGTTTTTACTTTGTAGGGTTGTTCCAAGGTGAGTAATTTGTTCTCCTCTCTTCATTTGTGGTGATGTAGTTGCAATTTAATGGCTAGATCTAGTTTATTTAAGATTTTCCTTTCTTGAATGGCAAAGCTTAGATTCAATTTTTATTTACCTAGCATTTTTAGATTAATTTATATCTAGATGATGAATTTATTACCTTGCTCCATTAGATTATTTGTTGTCTACCTTTTAGATGACAAAATATGGCAAGCATATATTAAATTTATTTAATTAAGATTGTTGGATATTAATACACATTAAATTTAATGTATATGGTATATAGGTGATCATGAAGTTGCCTTGCATTTTGAGATGATGAATTATGTACCTCTTTGAGAGGATAAATTTAATTTTGGCTATGCATAGTACTTAAGATTTGTTTCTAATTACCATTAATTTTCTTACTACCTTGCTCTATTAGATCGGTCTTAGTTGCCTTCTATAGCTCTATTAGATTAAGTTGTCTACCTTTTTTGGATGATAAATTATGATTGAGCATATATTAAATTTATTTAATTAAGGTTATTGGATAGTAACAAATAATGGATTAATGATTTATGTAATTAAGATTATTGCATATTATTAATTGTTACATTAATTAATTGTAGATGGACCGAGATGGATGTACAATGCGAACTGCTGCGGTAGAGAATACATCGACAGCAGATTCGCTTTTCTGACGAGCAAATGAGGAGAACAGATTGCAAAAGAAGACTGAGTACATACATTGTCCATGCATTGATTGCAAGAATGAGAAGATGTTTTCGGACAAAGACCAAATCCACTTGCACCGATTCGAGGGGCTTTGTACCTAGCTATACCTGCTGGACAAGGCACGGTGAAGAGGAGATCATACTTCAATGTGATAATGTCGACGACGACGAAGCCGCCAATATGGCGGTGACATCGGGTATGGAACCGATGAGGATAGGTTGGTCGCTGACGATGACAATAATCTGGCTCAAATGTTGCGCGATGCGTATGAAACTACAAGAGTGAGAGAGAGTTTAATCAGTTCAAGGGTTTGATAGAGGACTCGGAGAAACCTTTGTTCCCAGGTTGCAAGGAGGAATACACAAAGTTGTACACCGTGCTTTCACTCACTGAAATTGAAGGCAAGCAATGGTTGGTCCGACAAGAGTTTCACTGAGTTGCTACGTCTCTTAAGCGGACATGCTTCCAGAGGGCAACCTGTTGCGTAAGACCACGTATTTTGCCAAGAAGGTTGTATGTCCCTTGGGATTGGAGGTAGAAAGAATACACGCGTGTCCAAACGATCAGATACTCTATCGCAAAGACTATGCGCACACGCATGTATGTCCGTGTGCAAAGCATCGCGATACAAGCGTAAGGGCGAGGAAAACGAAGGCATAGAAGTGAAGAATGGAGCTCCCGCTAAAGTGGTGTGGTATTTGCCAAGAATACCTCGTCTAAAGCGTTTATTTGCAAATAAAAAGCATGCCAAGCTGATGCGATGGCACTTTAAGAGCGAAAGAGGGATGGAAAGTCGAGGCACCTGCCGATTCTCGCCCAAAGGAGAACCATCGATAGGCTCTTTAGGAGAACTTCGGAAATGAGCCAAGGAACATAAGGTTTGGGTTGAGTACGGATGGAATGAATCCTTTCGGTAACATGAGCGAGATTCATAGCACTTGGCCCGTGACTCTCAGTATCTACAACCTTCCTCCTTGGTCGTGTATGAAGCGAAAATACATTATGATGTCATTTGCTTATCCAAGGGCCGAGACAACCTGGAAACGATATTGATGTATACCTACAACCATTGGTGGAAGATCTTGTGCTCTTGTGGAATGAAGGTGTACATGTATGGGATGAGTACAAGCGGGAGTACTTCACTCTACGCGCAATGTTGTTCTGCACCATCAATGATTTACCAGCCCTAGGTAACCTGTCCGGCCGTACTATAAAAGGAGCTAAAGCTTGCCCCCAATGCCTGGATGAAACTAGTAGCGTGTGGCTTAACAACTCGAGGAAAACAGTCTACATGCGTCACCGTCAGTTCCTTCGAAAGAATCATCCGTACTGTAATATGAAAAACAATTTGATGGTACAAAGGAGGACGGTTCAGCTCCAAGGCCTCTTCTTGAGGAAGAGGTATATGATATGGTTAAGGATATTAATGTTGTACTTGGAAAGGGGATACCTCGAGGTCCCGTCTTGAAAACCACGTGGAAGAAGAGATCCTTATTTTGGGATTTGCCCTATTGGAAGGACTTAGAAGTTCGACATTGCATCGACGTCATGCATGTAGAAAAGAATGTATGTGACAGCGTGCTTGGTCTTTTCTTGAATATTCCTAGCAAAACAAAGGATGGATCAAGGCACGAAGGGACTGGAAGATATGAAGATCGAGCCGAGCTACATCCTCAAGACACCGGGAAAGGCCGACTTTACCTTCCCCAGCCTTGCCATACTGGCCCAAGAAAGAGAAAGCAGACCTCTGCAAGTGCTTGCGTAGTGTGAAAGTTCCGTCCGGTTACTCCGCAAACATCAAGAAACCGGTATCGATGAAAGATTTGAAGTTAATCGGTATGAAGTCTCATGATTGTCATGTGATGATGACACAAATGCTCCCTATTGCAATTAGAGGTATTTTGCCCGACAAGGTTCGAGAGGCAATCATGAGGTTGTGTTTCTTCTTTAACGCGATTTCACGAGAAGGTCATCGATCCCGTTGGACTTTATGAACTGCAGTCGATGTGGTCAACACTCAGGTCACTAGAGATGTATTTTCCTCCATCATTTTTCGATATCATGGTTCATCTCATTGTTCACCTTGTGAATGAGATAAATATTTGTGGGCCAAGATTCTGCATCGATGTATCCGCTCGAAAGGTACATGGGTGTTCTCAAGAAATATGTACGTAATCGATCGCGACCGAAGGTTCCATTGTAGAAGGTTATGCAACCGAGGAGGTTATTGAGTTCTGCGTCGATTACATGGACGAGGTTGAACCGTAGGAGTGCCTGTATCACGCCATGAGGAGGCTAGGCGGCAAAGGAGTAATCGGAAAGAAATCCACAAATTCTTACGATCATTTTTGTTCGAACAAGCTCATTTCACGCCTTGCAAAGATCGATCGAGGTATCCCGTTTATGGACATGCACAAGGAAAAGCTACAGAGGGAAAATCGTGGACGATCGAGGTTTGGATAACAAAAGAGCACAATCGTGTGTTCAATCATTGGTTCAAGGAGCACATGTCCGTGAAGAAACCAAGTTACGTTGAGGTGGTTGGCAAAAGGGCCATCAGGTACAATCGTGACATGGCAAGGATACGACATAAATGGATATACATTTTACACTAGAGCTCGTGATAGCAAAAGTACTTACCAAAACAAGTGGTGTCCGTGATAGATGCCTACGACAATACAGCAAAGAAGAAGAGCAGCTTCTATGGGTTTATAGAGGAGATTTGGGAGCTCGACTACTGCATTTTCAAGATCCCGATGTTTGGTGTCGTTGGGTCCAACTCCCAAAGGGTGTCAAGGTGGACAAATATGGCTTCACTATCGTGGACATCGAGCAAGTCGGATATAGAGGCGAACCATTCGTATTTATGAAGCAAGTTGCATGTGTCTTCTATGTAATCGACCGGCAGATAAGAAGCGTCATGTAGTTCTTCAAGGAAAACAAAGGATCGCTTGAGTTGAGAATGTCGTGGATGAGGAAGAGTACAACCAGCTTTGATGAGTTGCCTCCTTTCGTAGATGGCAGATCGTGCTCGACTAAGCAACCACTCAGAAGCCACCTATCATCGTGATGATCATGAAGAAGGCCAAATTGTGAAAGAAAATAATTAGCTACGAGTAATGGCAAAATGTGTGTATTTATGTGGGGTAATGGAAATGTAATGTCGAAATATGCATTTATGTGGAGTAATGGCATTTTTGTTAAAAAATATGCTTTATATTAATTCATGGCTTTATATTAATAGAAGGAAATCTGAAAAATATGCTTTATATTAATTCATGGCTTTATATTAATAGAAGGAAATCTGAAAAATATGCTTTATATTAATTTATATTAATCGAGGATTCAAATTTCATAAGAATATAAATTTATATAGCATAGATAAATTAGTTATGAATAATTAGTAGTTAATATATATGATAGGTTCACTAATACATTAATTCATGGCTTTATATTAATAGAAGGAAATCTTAAAAATATGCTTTATATTAATTTATATTAATCGTGATTCAAATTTCATAAGAATATAAATTTATATATCCTAGATAAATTAGTTATGAATAATTAGTAGTTAATATATATGATAGGTTCACTAATACATTAATTCATGGCTTTATATTAATAGAAGGAAATCTTAAAAATATGCTTTATATTAATTTATATTAATAAGGGGTTCAAATTTCATAAGAATATAAATTTATATAGCATAGATAAATTAGTTATGAATAATTAGTAGTTAATATATATGATAGGTTCACTAATACAAGAATTCATGGCTTTATAATTGAAGGAAATCTGAAAAATAGTATTAGTGGCGGTTTTTAATTACAACCGCCACTGATAATTTTATCTGTGGCGGTTTTTAATTACAACCGCCACTGATAATTTTATCTGTGGCGGTTTTTAATTACAACCGCCACTGATAAACCTTATCTGTGGCGGTTTTAATTAACAACCGCCACTGATATGTCCCCCTATATAAACCACGGCAAAGTGGTCAGTCCTCACCAGTAGCTTTGAACCCTACCGCCTCCCTCCCGCGCCGGCGACTCGCCGCCTCCCTCCTCGCCCGGTGACCCCGCCGCCTCCCTCGCCTCGGTGACCCCGCCTCCCTCCCGCGCCGGTGACCCCGCCTCCTCCTGGTGCCTCGACGCCGCCACTGCCTCCAGCCTGGGTCCTCGCCCGTCCGGCCCCGTCGGCCACCCCCGCGCCCTCCTGCTCCTGCCCCGTCTCCTCCCAGTGCCCCTCGACTCCGCCGCCGTTCCAGTGGAGCGCCGTCCCCGCCCAGCACAAGGTCTCCTGGAGCCGTCCCCGCCCCCGTCGGCCACCCCCGCCCTTCCACTGCTCGCCACTCGTCCCCGCCATTGAAGGTGAGCCCCCGTCCGACTGGAATGGAGTAGTATATATTAGATTAATGAAAATGGCAGACCGTATAATACTGGATTGGAGTAGTATGTATGTATGTTAAATTAATAGTGATTGGTTACCTCGTTGTTCCATATG
This sequence comes from Rhipidocladum racemiflorum, assembly GCA_036346355.1. Lineage (NCBI taxonomy): Eukaryota > Viridiplantae > Streptophyta > Magnoliopsida > Poales > Poaceae > Rhipidocladum > Rhipidocladum racemiflorum. The sequence goes on along the minus strand of CM070577.1, from coordinate 37,658,597 downwards.
CTCTTCGTCTTTGTGAGATCAAATGAAAAATTATGATTGATTAGTCGTTGGCTCTTTAGTGAACCTTCTTGGTTGAAACTAATATGCTCACTAGTCACTATTCAGACTAATATGGTCTTACATTAATTATCTTGTATATTCAATTCGAGATTTGTGTTGCGCTACAATAACATTTGTCTCCATTGGTCCACCCTTGTCGCTATAGTTTGGATGCTACAGAGTTCAAATTAACCTGTAGTTCTCTCTAAACCTTGAATTCTGCTTATGAAAACATTGCAAAGACTTTAGATGAAAATACCGACTTTCCATTCCTTGTTAGTACTATATGCAAGCAAACTGTACACACTATATGCAGCCAAAGTAAAGGAAACTATGTTAAGAGTCGTTGAATGAGATCCATTGCATGCACACTTATTACATTGCAATCGAATAGACACTAAGCGGCAAATTGATTAGCGTTTCATACTTTCTTTGAATGATCTGCACAATTACAATGGTTTCTTTGTCAACCATATAACCATATGAGGTAGCCCTCTACTTTGATAATACTCCATACAGTCCCTTTCATAAGGAAACTCCATGCAGTTCATATTGTTGATACCATTCATTATGATGAATTGTACTTCGATCCCGACGGCTAAATAGGGATTGATAAGATGTATTTAAGGGACTCGATGTACATATTTATATGCTCAATCTGTTTGATGTGTAAAATCCTGAAATAGTGAGTAATACTTGTGCTTACTATTTATATGCTCATGCTTCAAATTAATCTGACATCTTCTCTCTTCTTTAAAAACAAAACCATAATGGACCACTTCTTTAAAAACACTACATATGGTCATCACTTTGTTATTGAAAGCACATTGTGCAAGAAAATGGTCTCATTTTTCTTTGCTTGTTGCGTGGTGACTAGAATAATATGCCAATTTTGGAACATTTGCTTAACTCGTATGCTCTGGATGAATTGTTGGTACTGTGGGTAATTCTCTGTGAGGAGTCGGCTTAAATGAGACGAGGTTGTGATAGTATAAGTAAAGTCTGAAATTAGTTAACTTGTTATTAGTATTTTGTCAAATTCCTTTACTGGTTGTTGTGTTGATTACTTAGTTCAGTTCATCTGTTACTTATCTAGTTCGTTACTTTTGTCAGTTTGTGAATAGGCTTTGATCTTTCTGTTAAAGCTGTGCATGATATAGTTTGATTGTGTATGTCCTAAGCAACTCAATAACAGGAGGTAAACTGTGTTGACAAAGCGAGAACTAATTTCAAATTTTGCTAGAAAATCTTGTCACAACTAAGTCTATGATCTAGTTGCCTTTGTGGCGAGGAAGGCTAATCTTTTGATTAAGCAACCCGACATCTGAGAGAAATACTAAAATCAAATCTTCTTATTGTTCTCTTATATTCTCTCCCGTGGGACTATAATCAACCCAATTGCTTTCGGACACTAGGGTTTTTATTGTTCTCTTATTTGCATCTTATGGTGTTCATGTTCTTGATGGCAATAGGTGCGACTCGAGGCGCGTAGACCTCGAGGAGTTCTTGGTGCTCGGACACCAAGATTCTTGTTTCTTACCTCATTGCTTAAGAACTTGGCCATAAGACCTTCTAATTAATACAAGACTTCTTCTCTTTTAATCAAATTGCTGTTCTTAAGGATGTACCTATTCTGGTCTTAGCGCCTTGCTTTTAACTACATATTTTTACCGACTTAGCATAGCGTGTAAACCTACCTAGTCCGGTCTTAGTTGCCTTCTATAGCTGCCAGAGTAGTTTTACACTGTTGGTTAGGATTTCTCAACATTATTTATCACATCGGTTGATCTCTCTACACAATAAGACCTCTTGTTCACATTATCTTGAAATGACTATGTTTACTTTGAATGTAGTTCTTATGGAGCCTGAGGCCCAACTGGGTTGGAGGATGCTTCCAACCCGTCCCGAACTCAAGCCCGAGTAGATACTGTTGGACCATCCAACCTTCGAAGGTGCCGAAGCCTCCTTCGCTGTCGGAGATCTTGATGCTCCCGTTGCAAGGCGTCGAGGCCGAGGAAAACTAAGAAGCTGAAGGCCGGCATACCATCTCAGAGGTCTCGAGATCTTTGGAGTCCGGTTAAACCGGCAAAACAGCGAACAAAATATAGGTCAACATGCGGGTACATCGCAAGGGATAAAGTGCCAATCACCTATTTGGATTGGCACAAAGTGCCCGACGCCATCAAAATGGATCTATGGGCCGAGCTGAAAGAAACTTTCGAATTCCCTGAAGGAGTGAAGAGCTCGTGCGTCATAATGCATTGATGTCAATGGATGTCGCATGGAGGAACTTCAAGTCCAAGCTGAATCGCAATATGTGATGAAAAATCGGTCGACCATCGAGATTATCCTAAAGTAGAGCCATATTGGGATGAATTTATTGCGATGAAGCAAGACGAAGCAGCAATAAAATCCAGTGAGGACCACCGCCGGATCGCAAGGATGAACACTCACCCCACGGACTAGGCACGCAGTGGAGTGCAGCGGGTAAGATTCCTCACCGAGAGGCAAGAATTGGATGCAATCCGATCGACCGCACAAGTCCCTTGGCGGTCTACGGACCGAGTTAAGCATTATGTGCTAGCAAGGGCATCTGTCATGCCTAGTGAGGCTTATCATTCAAAAGCAACGATGATGAAGCAATCTCCCAACGATTCAGAGCTGCACGCCGAGTCCACCCAAGGAAATTTTCACGCAGATAGGGAGAAGGACGAACTAACGGCTGACCTTGGGAAATAAAGAGCATCCTGGTTGGACACGAGGCGTAGGGGTCAAGGTTCCCTGGAAGATTGGTTTCCCGAGCACGGAGACTGTCACAGGAGTCGCAAGAGAGCGAAAAGAAGAGCGTGCGGAACGGGCTATGGAGGAGATGAAGCAAAAGATGCTTCAAGAATTACAAAGCACCATAGAACAACAAGTTCAACAAAAAGTACAAGAAGCCATGAGCGATCGCAAGGACACAACACTGTTCTCGCCAGACCCTCTGAATCGCCCGTAGCGATTCTTGGCGTCCACACCATTGGTACAACCGGATAACACGCATTATCCTGTGGGCGACATACAAGACCCCACACCTGCCCAGCTCAATGTGCCTGTCATGAACATATTTTTACAGTCGCTGAGGATAGCTTATCCATACCTACAAGGGGATGTTTTGCACAACTCTCCGATAGCTCCGAGGTTATGCAAAGGTCCAGGTGGACACGGTGCTTCCACAGTTCTTTGAGGTTGGTGGAAATGCCTTGCAATGATGAGGTCACAACTCTAGGAAGTGCCGTTCACACTTTCATCGATGGCGTAAGCGTGACATCGTCTTGGATCATGAACCTTGACCTCTCCTGCAGTACAACCGCCACCTCTCTGCAGTACAACTCGCCCATTCATCACCAACACCTGGCGTCAAATGGCTAGTGCGCCCACTATAAAGGAGCCTGCTCTAGGAGCCCATTCGTCACCAGCGCCTCAACATCAAAAGCTTAGTGTGACCACTTCAAAAGACGAAGGTACAACACGATCCAAGAAATGGCCCGTTAGACAAGCCATATCGGTTAGATCGGCGGCGAAGCAGTATGATGTCATCGGAGGAAAAGGAAAGGGCAAAGCGAAATCTCAAGTACAAGATAATCACGAAAGGTGAAATACGAGCTTGGAAAGCCATTAGTCACCGAATCGAAGTTGAAGAGCCTAACACTCATGATGCAGCGACTACATGACTGGTACATGATGCGATCCAATCAACATTTACTCGAAGATGATCAACGCCATTTACGGAGAGGAACATTTTCACCATGAGGGGTTGGCTACTTCATGATAGAATTCGATAACTTGCACAACTTGTTCTATCCACGATGCCCTCGGCGTGTCTTTTTTGCGATCTTTGGACAACCGTAAGTGTCTACTATATAAATCATGGTTTACATTCACGTAATACCGATAAATGTGTTGTCTAACTTTTTCCTTATCTAGATACGAGACTATTGAATTGAGAAGAACCAAGGGCCCGATGGGATTCCTCGACCCGAGGAACGGTGTGCGGTCGAAATCTTAAGAGCACCAAATGAGGTTGAGGAATACATATACAGGCGTTGCTAAAACTACAAGACAAGGAATTCATACTTGTTCCATACAATTTTAAGTAAGTTTCTCACGGCTAGTTAAATCACTTGTTGAATTCGCTCATTTCTCTTATCCTAGGGCTAATGACTATAGCATCATACATGTATATGTAGGTTCCCTTTGGATTCTTGTAGTAGTGACCCCGAGAAAGAGCAAGTTGCTTTGGTCATGGATTCGATGGACAAAGATAAAAAGACTACGAAGAGAGTGCTAAGTGTAATGAATGCGGCGTTCAAAAGATATTGTACAAAGAGCTTGAGATACCGCCCATTCCGTAAATCCCTTTCAGTCCGAACTAAATTTCCTGATGACGCACGCAAGAAATATTCTTATATCGCATTTCATAGTAAATAACTCCTTCCATGACATTTTAGTTTATTCAATTTTTGTAGTGTCACAAGCGATCGCAAGGCACAAATTTATGTGGGTACTTCATTGCCAATACATGCGCGAAATCTTATCTTCTACAATAATAGACAATGACGTAGAGGTTTGTCATGCTAACATTACACATTTATTCGCACCACTCAATTTCTATATATACTCTTAGATTTATTTTTCGTACTTGTAGCGCCTCAAATTGCCTACGAGGACTACATCCTCTTGACATCCAAGCCATTCGAGGGACAGCTCGCTTACTTCCTCATGAAGGAAGTCATCAACAAAAAGGCGAGTTTTATGATGAAGACAACAATGATCAATTGCTCCATGCTGTCTTGTTAAGCGTCGTTCGCCTCCAAAGAATCCCTAAAGGCTCGTAGGCTTAAGATTGTGTGAGAAGATACTAGGTCTTGGATGTGGACTTGTAAATTGTAAACGAGAGCATGACAAACTTTAGAAACGAGAAGATACTCTCTTGGTCAATATGACTAATCTTATTTATTATCGATCTATTACAATGTGTGTGATATAATAGTTTTGCTTGTGATATAATTATCGATCTATTACATCGGAATGTTGTAATGCTGATTGGTTTTGTGATATAATTATTCTCTCGTCTCATCGTGAACTCCTCCTTCACTGCATCATCGCATCACGAACTCCTCGCATCGGCGCCATCGTGTGCCTCCCTCTGTAAATGTGGTTAGGATGTAGTGATGATGGTGCTCATCTTTGAATTCCCGAAGATGACCATCAATGTTGGTTTATCATTTGTAATGTGTTGAATGGGTTGCCACTTATAGTTCACTTGAAAGTCATTCCAAAATGGATATGAGAGCATGCATTATGTGGGTGGCCATGGCTAGCAATTCCTGTTTGCACATTTTTGTTAACCTGTTCTCACAATGTTGGCCTATGTTTGCATGTGCTTTTGGCCATATTTCTTTTTTGAGTTACTTAATTGGTGAATTAATGTGTTCTCTATTAGCATATGAAAGATACAGATGAAGTGCTTGTTGGGCGTCACATTAGATTGTGGTCAGCACTTAATATGTGGTAAAGTTACTTGCGAATTATCATATTCTCAAACTATAATCACTTGGTTAGTGTAATTTTGACATGTTTTGACTCAATGTAGTTATAACTATGGAACTGTTGAGGCATATGATCAGCAAAATGGCTTTCACAAGGTACTGTTATTACTTTCTCTTGTGCAATGTCATATTAGTACAGTTATTTTTATTTGTTGTTTTATTGCAATACTAAAAAAAATCATAAAGTTTATATTAAAAAATCATAAAGTTTGTCCTGCTTTGTTGTTTTATTGCCCAATATTAATAACTTGGAAGTTTATATCATACAAAAAATGCTTATAAAGTAAAATGTAGTGTCAACAGCTTCATAGCTTCATATGTATCTCCCTGCAGGTCTGGGGAATGGGGGGATCATCTGACCTTACAAGCGGCTGTAGACCGGGTAATATGGTACTTCTAGTTTCAAGATGTCCAAATGGTTATCGGAGCAAAACCTTTTAGCTGCAGCATTTTTGCATTAATGTTATTGTGTTTCTCAAATTCTGACTATAGCTGGAACTTACAATTATTTTATCCCTTATGGATCCTACTTCAAGATATGAAAATAATAGATGCGTTTGATGTCATTGGTTCATTGTTGATGAAAATTCATTTAGCAATACTTGTTGAAAATGCTTGAAATCTCTCTGATGAATTTGGATCACAATGTTTAGTGGTTGGTGATTGTTGTGTTTTTGGTTTCATGAATATGATAAGATGCTTTTCCTGGACATTGCAGAGAAATAGGCTGGTGAAGGTTCTTGAGCATGCAAGTACAGTACAAGATCTCTGTATGGTATTAGGGATGAAATTTGTTAGCACAATAAGCGATCAAGTTCATAGCAGTCTAGATGACTCTATTGGTAAGGACCACAAGAGCATTAACAATGATATCCTGTCAAAACTTGATAGGACTATAGCTACCCTTAATAAGGAAAAAGTGTTGAGGCTAAAGAAGGTAATACATATCTTCCAGTTCTGTACTTGCCAACCAACAGCTGTTCTCTTCCTACATTATAGTTCCATTTATTTTCAATTTAATTGCAACAAATATGAGAAGGGGTGCACAGTTTTGAGTATATATATTGTTGTGTGACTTGTATATCTGTCCATGATATATTGTCATGATCATTGCTAGCCATATTTTGTTAGAATGGACTATTAAAATAATGCATTTCAAAGATTCATGCTGTTCTTCATATGTGATTTTGTATGGTTTTGTAAACTACAAGCTCTATTTCCTAACAATAACTTTGGATATTTCAGGCAACTATTGAGGAAGGTGTTGTAGTTGGTGGTGGATGTAGCCTATTAAGATTATGTAAGAAGATCGAGCTCAAGGAGTCAATGGATAATATAGAGCAAAAGGTACCTCACGCCTTCTTTGTTGTCAAGAAAAGGGTAACATGTGGCGGTTTGGATATGTGTAGCTTGCAGCGTTTGATTCCACAAGCGATTATTTAAGTGTTTGGTTTTGTCCTTCGGCATGTATCATCTTGTGGTTCTTTTGTAATTCCTGTGTAATGGTGAAATGGATGGATGGACGATAGCTATATAGTTCTTTACGTATCTTGTTTGAGAGGGCATGGCTAGCAATTCCCGAGGCTAGCCAAAAATACGTATTTTTATCTTTGGGCGGGGATTATCGGTGGCGGTTTTATCCACAAACCGCCATCGATAATAATACCGATGCGGTTTTACTTTTAAAACCGCCAGCGATAAGTCAATAACGATTCACGGTTTACCCACAAACCGCCCTTTGAAAAGGCAATACCGGTGGCGGTTTTACCCACAAACCGCCATCGATAATGGCAATATCGATGGCGGTTTGACCACAAACCGCCATCGATAATGGCAATATCGATGGCGGTTTTGACCACAAACAAATCATCGATAATAATATTTGTGGCGGTTCTAAAACCGCCACTGATAATCGCCGAATATTAGTGGCGCTTAATCTGTGGCGGTTCAAAAACCGCCACTAATGTCAGTTTAGAACCGCCACTAATGTGCTTCTCTATAGCAGTGAAGCCTCCAAAGATTGTGGGTGGCCGTGGAAAGTTTGTGAAAGGCCGATTTCACCTCCGAAAGGGAAGAAATCAATTGGGAAGCCAAACTCAAGTGTGACCGAGGTTTGGGAGGAAAGGATTGGAAAAGACCCGGCTTTTTGTGAGCTTCCTCAACGGAGACGTAGGATCCCCTCAAGGATTCGAACTTCGAGAACAAATCCTCTTGTCTCTCTATTTTCCCATTAGTTGCTTAATGTGCATCTTGCTTAATTCATCTACTTTTTTTTGGTTCTAGTCGAAGTAACATTGTTTGGTGACTAGCTTCATCTCCCTAGAGTTCATCAAATTAAAAAATAGATCGGACATTCCGATATACAGTCGGAAGTTCCGATAATCTTATCAGAAGTTCTGATATATCTTTTCGCTGCGATCAAATTAGATAAAATTTTTAAAAGGCCTATTCACCCCCTTCTAGGCAATTAACACATCTTTGAAGCATCAGCATAGCTAGGGATGGCAAAAATACCCGTGGGTCCGGGTACCCGTGGGTACCCGACCCGATGGGTCCGGGTCCGGGTCCAAATTTGGACCCACGGGTATGTTATTTCGGGTCCGGGTCCGGGTTCGGGTCCGGGTCCGGGTCTCATTTTGGACCCGTGGGTACCCAGACCCGACAAGAAAATTCCATTGTATAAAATAGAATTGTAGATAACAAATATCATCTATTGTTGCTTTGTTATTATATGCATGTAGTCTATTTCTTAATCCGAGTAATGAAGGAAAATATTTGTCTTAAATTTAATCAAATCCTATAAACTTTAGCTACTCGAACAAATGAAAATAGAATTATATTTTTGGGTCCGGGTACCCGTTCGGGTCCGGGTACCCGCCGGGTCCGGGTCCGGGTCCGAGTTTGGACCCGTGACTAACTTCGGGTCAGGGTCCAAACTTCGGGTCTCGGGTCCGGGTCCACGGAGGTTGGACCCGGAGGTACCCGGACCCGTTGCCATCCCTAAGCATAGCCAACCAAATTCAATTCATGATTTCTTTTATAAAACAAGCCTAGGTCTTTGCTTCCTTGGAGGTAACGGAAGATATCCTTGATCCCTTTCCAATGCGTTTTGGTGGGTTCTGCACTGTACCGAGCTAGGAAATTCACGACGAACGCATTGTTCGTCCTAGTGCTATTTGCAAGGTACATGAGCGCTCAACTACACTCAAATATGAGAATTCCGCTCTTAGGACTTCCTCTCCCTCTTTTCTAGGCCTATATGGATTTAGGTCTACTTGGAGTGACCTTCCGACCATTGAGGTCTTTGTAGGATATGCTTTTTCAAAACCAAATCTCTCCAACACTTTCTATGTGTAGGATGATTGGTGTACCAAGATTCCACCTTGGACATGCTCAAGCTGTAAGCCTAAACAGAACTTGGTTTTACAAAGTCTTTCATTTCAAACTCAGACTTCAAGTATGAGCATGCTTCTTCAATTTCTTCATCCGTCCCAATGATGTTCAAGTCATCTACATAGACGGAGATTATACAAAATCCATTCAGGGGATCGTTGTATAAAGACATATGGACAATCTTCGTTGTTTTTGTAGCCGTTCTTGCAGAGAAAGTCACTCAAGCGATTGTACCACATTCTTCCTGACAACTTTAGCCTATACAGTGATTTCTCTAACTTCACACTATATAGGTTTCTGTTTGCTCTGTCTTGGTTCGGGATAGGGATACCTTCCGGTACTTTCATGTATATCTCCGAATCCAAGTTTACATACAAATATGCTGTGAAATCATGTGCTGAAAAATTGGCTTAAGAATTGAATTTGCAAAATGTGTTTGTACATGTGTTTGACAAATTGATAAGAAACATTGTTTATCTTTTAGCACCAAACTGAATTTCGCAAAAAACAGTAAGTTTCCCATCTGCGCCGGACCGTTTCTCGCATCTATGCCGGACTAAATATTCGGTCCGCCGTGAACATGTTTTTGAGGCCTGAATTCACATCTATGCCGGACCAAATTGTTGGACCGTGGTGAACTGCGTTTTTGACGGCTGTTTCTACATGCACGCCGGACCAAAATTTTGGTCCGTCGTGAACGGCATTTTGAAGCTTGTTTTCGCATGTACATCGGACTGATTTTTGTTTAGTCCATCGTGAACATGTTTTTGTGCTGGAGCAAGTTTTACAAAAACATTAAGATTTTATGTTACGCCGAACTATGCACGCCGGACCAATTTTTTGGTCCGTCGTGAACGCATTTTTGAGCGTTGTTTTGCATGTACGCCGGACCGATTTTTTGGTCCGTCGTGAACGTGTTTTTGAACATGTTTGCTTTGAATTAAACTAAGACTTCCACGTGTACGCTGGACCGAGTTTTTGGTCCGTCGTGAGTTGCGCCGGACGGGAGTTTAGTCCGGCGTGAATGGTTTTTTGCTCGATTAGGGTTTTGAGCAATTTTGGAATTGAATTTTGTTTTGAATTTGAGATTATGAAATTCGTGAGAATTTCATGATGCTTGTTTTGAAGTGGACTTTATGCAATGCTCGTGTGAGTAGTTGCATGGATTGACTTTGAGTCAAGTCATGGGCTTGTGCTCGGATTCGTTTCTTATTTGCTCATGTGCAGGTATTGTTCAAGGACGAACGTGGTCGATGACGGGACCGGAACTAGGTTCATGGAGGAACTGAGGTTCGGGACTAGGTTCAGGGAGGAACCGAGGTCTTGATGGTCAAGGATGTCATGCGGGACGTTCGGGCTAAGAGAATGGTGCACATGAAGAATGGTTAGTCACGTGAGTATGGCATGGTGGCCATACGCGTGCAAGAGTTGTTAGTCACGTGAGTATGGCAGGGTTGCCATACGCGTGCAAGAGTTGTACTCGACCAGGTTGGGCTAAGAGGAGTTGTGTTGAATACATACTCTTTCTAGGATTAGGAGTGGGACTCCTTCTAGGATTAGGAGTAGGAATTGTATTCAGGACTCCTTGTGTTTTCCTCCTTTAAATAGGAGGGGTTGTCTCCTGTTGAAGAGCATCAATCAGTTAGAGCTTTAGGGTTTGTACTCTTTTAATTGGAGTACTTTAGACAAAAGAAATAAAGATCAATCCTTCCAGATCCTTGCGTGCTACAATAAACACATTGCTACAGTGTTTCCTGTTTTGGTTCTTGTTTGCATGCTTGTTCTAATTCTAGATTGGTTTTTGTTCTTTGAGTTTCATCTTGATTTGATCCATCAAAAACCTTTCTAGAGTATTGATTTAGAGTTCCTGAAAGTTTAGTTGATTAATCTTTTGTCGTTCTTGATTAATCTACAAGTTTTGATTAGATCAATTTTCGTCAAGTTCTATCACAGCAAGCTTGCGTGGCTTATAACTTTTAATCCGTAAGTCCGATCGATCTAATTCTTTTTGGGTTCGATTAGTATTGGAATCTAGTTTCTTGTGCCCAAATTTCAGATCGATTCAACGGTTGGATCTCTGGCAATTCGTGTTTTACCGAACATCTATCAATCTATTTTTATCGAATACGAGGCAATTATTTGGTTCCGTTTTGGGGTGAATTTTTAATAGATTAAAAATTTGGTTTTAGCTTCCGCACAATCATTCACCCCCCTCTGATTGTTATATTCGTATACTTCGATCCTACATATGCTGTGACAACTGTAACACCCCAGCTTCTACTAAGCCCAGAATGTCACCAACATAGACCATACAACAATTAATACCATGATTAAATGGGAAATTTCAGCAGCATCTCCTTTGTTTTAGCATAAATTTGAACCTCACAATATCATATCAATATGTAAGACAAACGAGATATCCATACGCAGCGATAAGGATAGCTAATCATCAACTAAAACATCAATAAGCATCGATAGCAAAATAATAAGCATCAATTTAAATCTAGGAAGTTAAAACAACTCCCTCCATAGCCCCACATGATACACATGAGGGAAACAACCAAACATACAGACCATACACTAATGATTATTGTAATACTTAATGCCGTGTTTCCAAAAGCAATTGAATTAGCTAGATTATGATACTACGTGGAGGAGTGTAGCTAGATCCCTTTCCCTTACGCCCGATTTCATTGTACCTAAATAAACAAACAACATAAAACACAAGCGTGAGTTCATAACTCAGCAAAGTGTATTGAAATGGATCAACAAGGATCAAGACAACAAACCATCATTCCAGTCTCCACGGTTATATCACAACACATCATATTTAACATTATATACAACCTTTAAAACAACATGCTATTCATCTCATGAGCATCTCATGAGTACTCTCATCACCATCTCATAAACATCTTCATTTATGTATTTCATTCATGCAATGCAATGCACATGTCTTCTCGAATACTCATACCGGTATGGTTGAGTGCACACCGTCGGCATGCACCCTTTTCCCCTTCCATCCCGAAGATGAAGGGTGCATATCACTGCTTCCATTCACCTCGGTGATGGAATCACGATGTAGGACTTACTCGAAAGAATAGCCCCGGACTAGTCATAAGCTGTTCTCACCGACCCTACCGAATAGTTATGACTTATCTCACCGCCGACCATGAAAATATGCCATGTATGCAAAATGGACAGCAACGTATCGTAAATAGAAATATTGCACTTCAACACATGGCATCTCAACATGTAGGATCAGTATTCAACAATCGACGGTAGCCATTCAAAACATGGCATGTGAATCATTTGTAAACAACAAGCATATGTTTTATCATGGCATGAGGACATCATATCATCGTCAACATTTAAATCATGGCCTAAGAACATCATATCAAATATAACATGTAATTCAGGGCAAGACAACATGTTATCTATTCCAAATACTAACAAGCAATTCTAGCAACACGTATATCATACAATCCACGCAACACACTTGCCTTCAACCGAGGGGGACGGAGTGGCGGGACGTAGAGGGTACTCCCGGAGGCACACCACCTGCAAATACGTGCCACACACTCAAATCGAGTCCAAAAGCAGCACACATATAAATCCCACTACCCGACTTCGCTTACAACTCCTAAAATCAGAAAACAGCAAATCTGTCCCTTCGGGACAGCAGCATTCCAATGGGCATAACTTCGGTTCTAGGACTCCAAATTGAATAAACGAGTACATCCCCGCGTAGCTTAGGAAATTTCCCAACTTTTTCTAGTTATAGGGAAAGACTAATTCGGACTCTAATGTTGTTTAATCTAACGTTGAACACGAACTGTCCCAATCTCGTCACCGATTTGACAGCGCTCGGTAAAACGGTCATATCTCCCAAACGGCTGGGCGGATTTTAACGTTCTTTATATGCACGGAAAGATAAGGAAATTATCTACAACTTCCTAAAAGTCCGTACGGTCATATTCAAACTCGAAATTGGCGAAAACGCCTGCCCTAGTTCGGGTTCCTAATCTGCCCGATCAGAACGCGAATACAACTCTAGTTTTCAACAAATCTACCCCATGGCAGCACCTCCCATGATCCAAAAACATGATAATCCACCACTACACAGCATATAATCAATCCCCAAAGGTTTCCCCCATTACCTTCTTGAAGAACCACGAATCGATCGCTCTCCTTCGCGCGAACTCCACCCGATCTCTCCCCACGCGACGTGGCTACCGGTTCTCCTTGTCGCGGATCCTCCTACCGGCGAGGGCAGCACCATGGCGTGGCATGGCAGCGAGGGGGACGCATCAAGGGCACGTGGTGGTGGGGGAGGAGGCGCAAGGAGGAGGGGTGGTGCGGCTTGGGGTGTGGAGGAAGAGGAGGAGGGGCTAGAGGGAGGAGGAGATGGGAGATGAGGGGATGGGGGCTGCGTAATGGAGGGGTGGGGGCTAGGGCAGCAGGGTGTGCTGCCCACCCACTACTCCCACATGGGCCCAAGTGCCCCACCTCCGGCCCACGAATTCCCCCCAAGGCCCAAATCGACCTCGGAGAGGCCCGGAAGCTTGAAACTTGACCAAAGCAGCGTTAAAACGTGAAATCTCAGGGTTTTAGTTGCAAAATCCCCAACTTATCCCATTTTACCTCATTTTATAACCTATTATCACAAATTATAAAGTCTCGACATTCCATAGTATCACAACAACATCCATCAATTTCATTCTCAACTTCAAGTTGTTTGCCATTGAGATTAGATACCTAAAGGTAATTCCCCCTTGGTGGGCCTCGTGGTTTCCCAACACTCCCCCTTGGGCCCTTTGCCGCGAGATGCATATGCCTCATCAAAACTCCAGAAAAACCTAGTGGGAAAAATACTTGGAGAAAGAGTACATAGTATACGCTTTGTTGTGTTGCACGAATTGCCTCATCAAAAGCTTACGTAAGAAAATTACCGTGAAAAAATTACTAAGGAAAAAGAGTACAATTCACCCAAACTTCAATGTTAATCTTCGAGATTCATGTTGGGTATCCAAACTTCGCGTTTGAAATTTTGTTGGCGTCGAAAAACGTAGCGTCGAGTCGATCGCCGCCAACACACGATAACGTCGGGTTCAAAAGTTGCGGGCATGCCAGCCGATTTGATCACGCAATCAGCAAGAGACGTGTATCTGAATACGATCATTCCAGGGAGAACGATCTGAGTCTTGGTATCGATAGGGCTCTTGCTAGCTCGGTACGAACCAACACGAACCAGATAAACAGATCTAATCTGCCCTTGTGAGTCGATCAGATAGGGTAAAGGCCTGCTTCTCCGAAGAAGGCGATGCGCAACAAGATCGGAAGAAATAAGGACTTGGTAGGGCGTAACACAGCAGAGATCAATAACCAGTGATGCGCAACTTGTATTGATCAACGTGAATTATAGAGGAAAGATTACAAAGCTACGAGAACTACTCCTAGTGCAAAGAAATAAAGGTAATTGGTAGATTGACTGGTTGGTTTTTGGATTGGTTGATGTCTTTCTTCTATGTAGCATGTCGCCTTTTATAGCCAGTGTAGCCTTGATCGTGGTCATCACGGACTCCTCAACCGTATCGGCCTTGATCTTGTCTTTCCATCTTGACCGCAACCGTATCAAATCCGGGTTCTACCGGCTTTGGGTTCTTCCTATCTATGCCTTATACGACCATGCTCTTTCCAATATGGCTTCTATCCCATTACTCGTTTCTAATCCAACTTGCGCCATCTTCCTGGCTCGTGCCACGATCGAACCTATCTCGGTCGTCCGATTTTAGGTGTCAACATATGCCTCCCATTTTTGGGATATGCATCATGTCCCAAAAATCGCCCGTTGATCATCTTAGGGAATAGCCTTTTCCCACTGCTTCTCTTTCTTCAGTGGTTAATCTCTTGACTCATCACCCCACGATAACGCCAATTCGCTTCGTATTCTGTTGGCATTCATTTGGGTGGCACATCAATCTCCGTGTAGCAGTGATTCTGATGTGCATTCGGCTTTATAAACCTCCGGTAAATCATAGCTTCTTTTACCGCATTATCACTTGTAATCCTTTAGCACGAACACAATGTCTTCGTCTTCCTCTTCCAACTCTTCTTCTGGTTACTATTCATCATCAGACGATGACATGGCCATTGCAGCCGCTCTCCAAGCGGAGTTATCGGCCGAGGTTCGTGTTGGGGAACGCGGTATGCTACTCTAGCACAAATTAAAATTTCTACCGCAAACCAAAAAAGCTACTCGCAAGAAGGGGATCATAGATCTATTACCACTAGACGCAGTTGCGGAATCCTTCACACGTCGTTGTAGTGGATCGTTCTCGGCGTGGATCGTCCTCGCCGTGGATCGTCCTCGCTGCGGATCGTCGCCGCGGATCGTCCTCGCCACGGATCGTCCTCGCTGCGGATCGTCCTCTCCACGCCCTTGATAGCGGCAGCGTCACCACAATGATCCACATGTCCGGGATGGAACGCCGTGCGCCGTGCAGCAAGCACCGGTCGCTTCGGCAGCGCAACGAGGAGGTGGCTAGGGTTTATGGCGAAACACCTCTAAACCGCCACGAAAGTCTGCTGCGTCCGGCCTCCTCCCCTCCTTATATAGCCACGAGGTGAAACCCTAGGCGTCGGGGGCCCATCTACGCGCTAAGCCCACGAGGTCCATTAATTACGGATCCAATCCAAATTGATGCGTCGGCCAGATTAAGTGTGTGACCACTGTAGGTTCATGCGCATTTGGACATGGATTCGGAAAACCCTTTTCTAATCCAATAGTCGATGCGGCTCCTTGCGAGCATGCCAACTCCCAAACGCATATGATTAAAAATCGATGTAATAATCCCTTTGCCAAACTATATGAAGATCGAACTCAAGGCGAGAAGCATATCATCCTTTGACAGTTCAATCCATCTCTCGTATCCGTGATATATTAATAAGTTGTGATTGACTTCTCAATCACGGCATGGCCATGCACTTCCTTAATCATATCACACGAGTGGCCTAGACATATATCTCCGCTACATTGGAGTGGCAAATTCCATCTCGACTGCTCACTTCCCTCTGCATGTTTCATAGTAAACATGAAAGCTACCTTTATAACTATCCAGTTAGGAAATAGTGTTTGATAACCCCAAGGTAAACTATTACACATGTAGGGAATATGACAATCTCAGGTTTAAGGATCATACATCTACTATGTATGAGATACACTGATGACACATAAGAATGTAACATTTTCGCAGTGTCCCATTGTGGGTCTATCTAACCCATGTTCTTCAACATGCGTCCACAATGTATTGATGATATCTCCATATCCCATGATCTATGAAACATGATCATCGAACAATACATGTGCTGATCTATTCATCGTTGTCCTATACGATGATATCCGATCAGAGATATTTATCGAATTATATCAATAAGTAAAGAGCTTCATAAACAAGTCACACACTTGTTGATCAAAACACTGATATACATTCATTGGACCAATAATCATATTATTATTCATAAACATAGTCATGTTACAATCATCCATATGATTGCCTCAAGGGCATAACACTAACAATCTCTCACTTGCACTTGAGTCAATCAATTAAGTATCTAATACCAATAGACCTCGTGTGCGCCTCATGCTTAGGCTGTGGCAGTGGCTTTGTCAATGGATCAGCCACATTGGCTTCCGTATGTACTTTGCATATCTTCACGTCACCTCTATCCACAATCTCGCGAATAAGGTGATAGCGTCGGAGTATATGTTTGGACTTCTAATGTGATCTAGGCTCTTTTGCTTGTGCAATGGCACCACTATTATCGCAATAGATGTCCATTGGACTAGAGGCACTAGCAACCACACCAAGCTTTGAGATAAACTTCTTTATCCATACAGCTTCTTTTGCGGCATCCGAAGCCGCAATGTACTCCGCTTCTGTCGTAGAATCAGCCACCGTGCTTTGCTTGGAACTCTTCCGACTTCGCTCCTCCATTTAGTGTAAACACGAAACCGGATTGTGATCGAAAATCATCTTTGTCAGTTTGGAAGCTTGCATCGGTGTAACCTTTTACAACCAGTTCTTCCTCACCTCCAAAGACTAGGAACATACCCTTAGTTCTTCTCAAGTACTTTAGGATGTTTTTCACGGCTATCCAATGACCATCACCGGGATCTGCTTGGTATCTACTTGTGACACTTAGAGCATATGAGACATCCGGGCGCGTACAGATCATGGCATACATGATAGATCCAATAGCCGAAGAATATGGAATCTTGCTCATCCTGTCTCGCTCATCAGTTGTCGAAGGACACTGATTCTTGCTTAGACTGATGCCATGTGACATTGGCATGAAACCTCTCTTAGATTCATGCATATTGAACCTTTTCAATACTTTGTCAATGTACGTTTCCTGGCTTAATCCAATCAACCTTTTTGATCTATCTCTATAGATCTTTATGCCCAAGATATAACATGCTTCTCCCAAGTCCTTCATTGAGAAACTCCTTTTCAACGAAGTCTTAATGTCTTCAAGCATAGGAATATCATTCCCGATCAATAATATGTCATCCACATACAAGATCAGAAACACAAGTGCGCTCCCACTAGCCTTCTTGTAAACACAAGGCTCTTCTTCATTTTTGATAAAGCCAAATTCTTTGACCACTTCATCAAAACGAATGTTCCAACTCCGAGATGCTTGCTTTAACCCATAAATGGATCTCTGAAGCTTGCATATCTGTTTAGCATTTTTAGGATCAACAAAACCCACAGGTTGTATCATGTATACATCCTCAGATAGATTCCCATTAAGGAAAGCTGTTTTGACGTCCATCTGCCATATTTCATAATCGAAATATGCAGCAATTTCTAAAATGATCCGGACAGACTTGAGCATGGCTACCGGTGAGAGAAAGTTTCATCATAGTCAATTCCTTGAACTTGTTTGAAACCCTTTGCCACCAACCGTGCCTTATAGATCTGAACATTTCCATCTATGTCTGTCTTCTTCTTGAAAATCCATTTGCATTCTATGGTTTTTACACCATCAGGAGGATCGACCAAGTTCCAAACTTGATTGTCATGCATGGATTGAATTTCGGATCTCATGGCTCCAAGCCATTTTTCGGAGTTTGGGTCCATCATGGCTTCTTCATAAGTCGTGGGCTCATCATTGTCCAACAATAATACGTCATGTCCATATCTTATAGGTTCATGATGCGGCCTTCCTGACCTACGTGGAAATTTGGTGTCTCTTCCACGGGTTGTACAACATTTTATGCGTCATGTGATGGTTCGATGGCGATTTGAACATGTTCATGTGATTCTCGAACTTCATCGAGATGCACATCACTCCCACTGATTTCTTTTGAAAGAAACTCTTTCTCCAAAAAGACACCATTTCGAGCAACAAAAACTTTGTTCTCGTTTCTTTTGTAAAAGTAATATCCTTTTGTTTCTTTAGGATACCCCACAAAGAAGCATTTTTCTGATTTAGGTGCGAGTTTATCTGATTGCAAATGTTTTACATAAGCCTCACATCCCCATATCTTGAGAAATGACAACATGGGACTTCTCCCAGTCCATATCTCATATGGTGTCTTCTCAACGGAATTTGATGGGACCCTATTTAATGTGAACGCAGTTGTCTCTAGAGCGAACCCCGGAAGGATAATGGCGGATCTGTTTGGCTCATCATTGACCGAACCATATCCAATAAAGTTCGATTCCGTCGTTCGGATACGCCATTCCATTGAAGCGTTCCTGGTGGAGTAAGTTGTGGAACGATTCCACATTGTTTTAGATGATCACCAAACTCTTGGCTCAAGTATTCGCCACCACGATCCGATCATAAGTGTTTTATTGATTTGCCAAGTTGATTTTGTACTTACGTTACAAACTCTTTGAACCTTTCAAAGGTTTCAGACTTATGCCTCATTAAATAGATATATCCATATCTACTAAAGTCATCAGTAAAAGTTACAAAGTACTGAAACCCACCTCTAGCAATCGAGCTCATTGGTCCACATACATCTGTATGTACTAGGGCCAACAATTCACTCGCCCTCTCACTAAAACCTGTGAAAGGGGCTTTTGTCATCTTGCCAAGTAAACAAGACTCGCATGTTTCAAATGATTCAAAATCAAATGAGGTGAGAAGTCCATCACCATGGAGCTTCTTCATGCGTTTCTCATTTATGTGACCCAAGCGACAATGCCATAAGAAGGTAGGGTTCAAATCATTTGGTCGAGGTCTTTTGACATTAATGTTATAGACATGTTTTTCTTTGAGTTCAAGGACGTATAACCCATCCACCATGGGACAACGACCATAATACATATCATTCAAAAATATTGAACAAACAAAGTTCTTTATTCTGAATTCATAACCTTCATGTTCCAAACAGGAAGATGAAATAATGTTTCTACTCAAAGATGGAACAAAATAACAATTATTAAGTTCTAAAACTAATCCTGAAGGCAAATGCAATGGGTAGGTGCCAACGGCAAGACCAGCAACTCTTGCTTTATTCCCCACGCGAATATCCACTTCTCCTTTTGCCAAGTCTCTACTCTTTGTGAGCCTCTGCATCGAATTGCAAATGTGATCAACCGATCCGGTATCATATACCCAAGAGCTGGAATAAGAAGTAGCAAGATTAATTTCTATAACATTAATACCTGAAGTGAAAGTCACACTCCCATTCTTTTTATCTGCCAGGTACTTCTCGCAGTTCCGTTTCCAATGTCCTGACTTCTTGCAATATAAGCATTGGGTTTCAGGTTGAGGGCCGACTTTGAGCTTCTGAAGCTTAGTTTTGAGGCTCGTGATCTCATCTTGAGCCTTGCCCTTGCCTTTTCCCTTTCCCCAAGCCTTAGCTTTCTTCTTTTTGAAGGCAGTTGTCTTCTGAACCATCATCACATGATTGGGTTTCTTCTTAATGCTTTCCTCGGCAGCCTTGAGCATCCCATGTAGCTCGGTCAAGCTCTTCTCCATGCTATTCATATGAAAATTCATAATGAATGGCTCAAAGCTCGAGGCGAGACGGAGAATTACGTGCGTAGCTAGACCAATGCTAAGGGAAACTCAAGCTTTTCCAATCTCCCAATGTAGCCAATCATCTTGATTACATGTGGGGTGACGGTTGCCTTCACCGACTTACAAGCAAATAGAAGCTTTGAGATACCATACCTCTCAGCCCTTGCTTGGTTCCCAAACATGCCCTTCAAGCCCACAATCATATTGTAAGCATCCTGGTCCTCATATTGCTTTTGCAGCTCAAAGTCCATGGTGACAAGCATGAGACAGCTGACCTCCACGGAGGCATTAACATGTTTTTCATAATCAACCTTCAAATTTCGAGGAGCATTTTCAGTCGAGTGACAGTATCTCGTTAGCGGCTATGACTGCCATCGTCGAAATCGATTCCGGTGACGAGCCGGGGCCCTCTTCGGTTCCTCCTGCGGGTGATGCTGCCCAAGGATCGTCGAGTCCCAGCAGTGATTCCTGCGCTAGAAGTTCTTCGGACAGGAAGCGCCGCCATCTTCATTAGACGTAGGGATTTTTTCATTTCTTATGTACGGATGGTACCCCTTCCCCCTTCTTTTCTTCTCCTTCCAGTCCCTTTTGCCTCTTTTCTTTTTCAATCTTTATTCTCTACATCTGCCGCAAGACTTCTGTGCATCCTTTACCAGACTCATGTAATCGTTACTTTGCTGCTTCAGCCGATCATGTAAACAGCCTTCTTAATGAAGAGTGTGAATATTCTTTATGTTGTCTTAATCGGCTTTTACATGTATCTTGTTTGTTTCCTCGTCGACTCGTAACGCTTTAGCATAGGACGCTTTCGCCATGCAGCGGGTACATAATGCATCGGCCGAATAAGTGTCCATCGGCAAATAGGATTTTGGTTTTGACCGGACCGGCCGTTCCTTCTGCTATACGCTCCACAGCAATCTTGTCATTTTTCTCTTTCCTCATTAACTACCTTGCAGCCTTCATGTCACGTTCTGCCACTTCTTTGCGTAGTGGGTGGTGCAGCTTGGGGCGCGATTCTTGGTGCCATTCTAAGCAAAACACACTCTTTTCCTTATAAAATCCTTTTTCCTTTCGAGCACTTTCATCTTCTTCCTCTGAACGCATCGCCCTCTTAGCCGACCACCTAGAGCGGGAAAATCTTTCTTCGTTGGCTCGGCTATTCTTCGTTGCCCTTCTGATAATTTGTCTTGTGATTCACGTTCTATCATCGGCCTCTTTCCGTCTAGTTCCTTTTCCCACAGATGGCCGATTATCGATCCATTATCTTGATTCCGGTACTCGAGTCGGATGGTCACTTCTTGCTTGGACCAGAAGGGGATGAAGATCTGTCGGATTATATCAATAAGGAGGTCATGCGGATCCCCTTGAATGCCGTTGGCCACAATCTCTCAGGGTGGACGAACAGCTTCAGGGCCTGGCCTACTATCACCGCGGGCTGGAGGAATTGGTACAACCGAGTGGCTGCTCGCAAGAAGGCGGATTGGGAAGTTTGGGAGATAGCTGATTGCATCGTCCTTTCCTTATCGGGTATGTTCCGAGACGAATCTCTGATTGCCGCTGCTCCTTATTTTTGGTCAGATGCCTTCAATGCTTTCTCTTTCCGGCCCGGCTTCTTTGGTCCGACCTTGATGGATGTGGCAGTACTGACTGGTCTTAAACCGACGGGCCAACAATTCCATGCTTTCGACGTGACCCACTCCCATCGACTGCCAACCAAGACAAACTGGCTCCGGTATATTCATGAATTCAGCCAATCATCGGGTCCGGTGGAGCCTCGTGAGCACGTCGCCTTCTTGACCATGTGGTCGGAAAAATTTCTCTTTTGTGGAGCTACAGTAGGTCCCACCACCATCTTCCAAGGTCTGGCAGAGTCTTTGGTCGCCGGTAAGGATATAGCTATGGGGAAGCTACTCCTGGGGGCAGTTTTCCGGACAATGCATATCATTACTTCGAGACTGAACAGTGTGACTGAGTTTCATACTGTCGGACATCTGGGAGGCCCTCTCTAGTTTATCCAACTATGGTTGATGGCCCAATTCCAAACACCTTTTGGGTTCACACCTTCTCCGGATCTTCTCTTCCCGTGTGAAGACACGTCGGAGGAAGAAATAGCATCCGCAGAACGCCCTTTCAGGCGCTGCCGATCATATGGAGAGACTTTATCTCAAGTTTTCCTAGGTGACCGTAAGCTGGATATGGTAGCTTTTGCTGGATACTTTACTTATTTTTACTCCACAAAGCATCTTCCTACTATGGATTTTCTCCCGTATCGGCAAATCGACTTCTTGGAGTATGAGCGTCCTAATCTCTGCCATTCGGACCGTCCTGATGCCGAGTGGCTCAAACATTTCATTTCTCCGAGCATCATTTCAGTCGGTCTTAGCTCCTCAAACCGCACTCATAAGCCATCATATGAGTATTATCATCCGGCCGTTTGTGCCAGGCAATTGGGATTTGGGCAGATACCCCCTCGGCTGGTACTCTTCGACAGGCTTTGGGAACGGGAAGTTCTAGAGGGTCCCCTTGATGTAAACATTGCTCTGGACGAGAGTGAGGAGGTGTTGATTGACTCTGTGTCATGCCCGGAATTGGAATTCCGCACACTCTGTGTGACACACCAGTCCAGGATCACACTGGTGTTCACAGATACAACAGAGATGAATACCATTATAGATACACAACGAAAATAATAATAATAAAGTATTCAACTCATATAATAATTGTTAGACCTTATGGTCAGCCTTACAATTATAAGCCACGCAGGGCTAAGTTCAGAGTAACATTAAAATAGCAGCGGAATGAAAATTTTTCGTGGCACCTCAGTTTGCCATAGGCAACTGACTTGGCTCGCCCCTAGTTGTTCGCCTCTCTGTTCTGCTCCTCTTCATTGGCTTGCAGATCCTCTTCTTCTGGTGTTGTGATTTCGGAGGGGTGAGTACATTGGTACTCAACAAGCTATGCACAGAGTGCAACCTAATATACTACATGCCAGGCTTATTACAATGGAATGGCTTAACAGGTTTATTTTACAGTAAAGCAGCATTTAAAAAGTAGCATAAATAGATTCGAAAGTGGAAAAAACAAATATTGTAACAACAACTTTTCCAGAAGTTAAGTAAAAGCATTTCCATATCCTAATCCATACTTCCATCAACTTCATCTTTTATCCCAACCACATTTTTAATAAAGTCTAACCCTTGACTGTAATCCCCGAGCGATGTCCAAAACCGTTGACTCGGCTATTCAAATAGTTTGTACACTCTGCAGAGGTTATACACTTTACCCACACGATATAGTTAAACACCACACAAGCGAGTAACCATAACAAAGTCTTTCCGAAACCTCTATCCTTGCATGCGTACCTCCCAGTATAGTCCCCACTGTCCCTTCCCTTTTGTGGAGCGGAACTACAGGGCCAACGTATACTGTTGAAGAGATGTAAGACCAATCGGTAAACACTACACCCTTCTTTCCACATTTACGGCTACAAAAACCACCTGAGGTCTCACATGCTAAGACTTCGGAATCATACTCAACTAGGTCTGTCCCACTCCAGACATGTGGTTGTATGTTAGGCCCAGTTCAAAGGCTTACAAGGTTAAGTCCTTAGGTTGACCGTGGTAAGACTACCCAAAGTTCACAAAACAAAATTCAACAACATCACTCCCATTTGCCACATTGGCCCCCCTATTGATCACTTGCCACTTGCCACAGTCTAAACCATTTTCCCACCCAGTTGATTACCATGCACCATGTGCCACCAGCTTATCAACAACACATGTCACATTTTTACAAAACAGGTTCCATAATTCAATAGTCAGTATTCAACTTACTTCCAAATTGGTGTCACCAGTTCGAATGGCATGGCTAAGCAGAACTACCACGTCCTAACTACCCCATTCTGGTGATTAGTATTAACCAGTATATATAATCCAACCTAGGGTGACAAATGGTTTATTGACATACAAGTATTATGGACAAGGTGATAATATCAAGTGGTATTTATCTAATCCCAAATTTACTCGAAAGCATCATAATTAAACTAGCATGCATAATTTAAAAGCAAGCTAATGGGAAAAAACATGGGAACAAAATGGTCAAAGCATAACTTGCCTTCGTAAAACAGTGAGCCTGGGTCTTGGCCTTGGTCTGGAGCTTGATCCTCGAAATCCGCGCCCTCACACAGCTCGACGTCTATGCGTAACAGATAAAGAACCAAATAAACACGCGGAACAACGTACAAACACATATTCGGGAAAATGCTACAAAGCAAACTAGTTTATAATCTCATGAAAATTTCCAGATAATTATTTTAGCATTTTCTAAGATTTATAAAATTTATTTTGGTATTTTTGGACGTATAGTTTAAGAGCTACAAAATTCAGAAATTTGGACATTCCGCTAATAATTTAACAGTATAAATTAGTTGTAAAATTTCAGTAGAATTATTGTAGGAAGATATTAATTTTTACTAATTAACAAAATTCATTGCATGTCATTTGGACTTAAAACGAACTTGTAGTGAAAATGACAAAATTTGCAATTCTGGAAAAAATTCATGTATAACTACCTTCGGTTTTTTTTCTGCATGACACTATTCATAGTATATATGCGTATGCTTCAGCCATTGGTTATTTGGTAACAGTAGGGGTGCCGAATCAAAATATTACAGTGTATATGAATACATGCATATGGAAAATCGTACTAGCAAATCGGCCAAACATATACGTGCGGATCAACCGAATATATTCACATGTATACATTTATATAGATACAATATAGTGTGTGTCTATATATATATATATATATATATATATATATATATACACACACACACACGTACGTTTCCTACTATGCGTTCACATGCTACGGCGATTACACGCACATGCGTGTGTAGTCCTATTATTTCCATGTATACAAGATTTCATACTAACTTATATACGTGTGTTCATGATTCGGTCTCACAGATATATGCTTGCAATCTAGGATATACATGTATATACATGCATGCGTTCTAACAAAATCGTATACATGCATACAAAACAAATTGTATATACGAATCATCCTAGTATATATATACGGAAACATGCATGCATATTTAACATATATATATATATATATATATACACACACACACTAACATGTCTATACATGCGCAAATATATACGACGAGATCATCCGATCGACAGATAGACCGCGCGCAAAAGAAAGGCGAGAGAGTACCAATCGACGACGGGCAGTAGCGCGGATTGTCGAGGCGCAAGAAGGCGAGGTCGAAAGGTGCGACGACGATAGTGACAATAGCGAAGGTGACTTCAATGGCGGCAGCGATGGCGGTTGAAGAAAATAGAAATGGCTAAAGATGAAATCGGCTGGAATGAAGGAATGGCTAGAGATGAAATGGAGCAGCGGGATGATTTACTCGGCAAAGCTAGAAAAGGGAAACGTCTGGGAGAGGAAAAAGTTCGTGCGTGTGTACTGGTTACTATATGCCTTGCGGAAAAATGAGAAACGGCTTGGAGAGAGGAGCATTCGTGCATGGCTTTAGGAAATGAACTGACGTGCGTTGCTAGAAAATGGAATGGCTGGAGTAATGGACTAGTAACAGCTTGCTTTAGAGGTGAAATGGTTGAGAAACAAAACAGCTGCAAGCTAAACGTCCAGAAAATTGAACGCCAGCTTCATGCATGCAGGTATATACACATATACGTGACTACAGTTATACGTGTACATACATATGCAGATACAAAACATAGTTAGAGAAAAAAAATAGCAAGAAGGTTCCAAAAATCGGGAAAAATTCCTCCAAAATACCAGGAACTATTTAGAACTTATCAGAGTTGGTTTCGTAACTTTCCAACGTATAGATTTTTCGCAAGAATTCTTTTAGTGGATTAGACACCTGTACTGATTTTTAATATATGCGACAAACTTAATTTATAAAAAGTTTTTGAAAATATTTGGAAGAAACACTGTCACCTATCAATTATCTTTATTACAAACCAAATTTTAGATTTTACGCTTATGCGAAAATGCAGGATCTTTATTTTGCTATTAGTTCAAAAAGCTTGAATTCAAATGATTCACGAGGACTTCAAATAAATTCTGAAAAATTTCAAATAATCCCAAAAGCACACTAAATATATTAAAAGCAAATCTTGGGATGTTACAAACCTCCCCCCTTAACAGAATCTCGTCACCGAGATTCGAGGCTAACTAGAGAATAGGTTAGGAAATTCTTTCTTCAGGTCTTCTTCACGCTCCCAAGTTGCTTCGCTTTCGGAGTGATTGCTCCACTGAACTTTGCAGAAATGAATCGTCTTGTTCCTGGTTTCTCGTTCAGATGTGTCTAGGATCTTGACTGGATACTCTCTGTAGGTCAAATCTTCTTGCAGCTCGATCTCTTCCAGAGGGGCTTGTTCAGTTGGCACTCGAAGGCACTTTTTAAGTTGGGACACATGAAATACGTCATGCACACCTGCCAAGGATTTTGGTAACTCCAACTGATATGCGACTTCGCCTCTGCGGCTCAAAATCTTAAATGGACCCACGTATCTTGGGGCGAGTTTTCCTTTAGTGTGGAACCTTTTAACTCCTTTGAGCAGGGTGACTCTGAGGTATACATAGTCCTCTGGCTCAAAGCTTAACTCGCGGCGTCGGTTGTTAGCGTAACTCTTTTGCCTTGATTGTGCAGTCTTCAGTCTTTCTTTAATTAAAGCAATCTGTAGGATCGAAGTATACGAATATAGCAATCAGAGGGGGGGTGAATGATTGTGCGGAAGCTAAAACCAAATTCTTGACCTATTAAAAGTTCACCCCAAAACAGAACCAAATAATTGCCTCGTTTTCGACAAAAACAGAATGATAGAGGTTTGGTAAAACGAGAATTCCTGGAGATCCAACCGTCGAAACGATCTGAAATTTGGACACAAGAAACTAGATTCCAATACGAATCGAACCCAAAAAGAATTAGCTCGATCGGACTTACGGATCAAAAGTTATGAGCTTCGCAAGCTTGCTGATCCAGAACTTGACGAGAATCAATCTAATCAAAACTTCAAGATTAAACAAGAACGACAAAAGATTGATCAACTAGACTTTGAGAAACACTAGATCAATACCCTAGAGAGGTTTTTGATGGATCAAATCAAGATAAAACTTGAAGAACAAAAACCAATCTAGAACTAGAACAAGCATGCAAACAAGAACCAAAACAGAGAAAATCGTGGCGTGGTTACTAGCACGCAAAAATCTTGGAAGAATTGATCTTTTATTTCTTGTCTAAAATACTCTCATCAAAGAGTACAAACCCTAAAACCAAGCTCAAAGCTTGATGTTCGACTCTACTTGGTGCCTTTCAACAGAGACCCCCACCTATTTAAAGCACCAACCCATTAAAGAGTTCTGAATACGATTCCTATTCCCTAGAAGGAATCCAGTATCCAACTCAACTCTACTTGGCCCAACCAGGCGGTACAACTCTTGCAGCGTATGGCAACCCTACCATACTCACGTGACTAACACTTTGCAGCGTGTGGCCACCGCCATACTCACGTGACTAACACTTTGCGAATGACCTCCTCGCCATTCTCACGTGACTAACCATTCTTCATGTGCACCATTCTCTTAGCCCGAGCGTCCGCGATGACATCCTTGACCACCAAGACCTCGGTTCCTCCACGAACCTAGTCGAACCTCGGTTCCTCCATGAACCTAGTTCCGGTGTCATCGACCACATTAGTCTTTGAGCAATACACCGCACATGAACAAACCTAAAACAAATCCGAGCACAAGTCCACGACTTGACTCAATGTCAATCCATGCAACTACTCAAATGAGTATTGCATAAAGTCCACTTCAAAAGAAGCATCATGAAATCATTACAAATTTCAAATTCACATTCAAAATTCAAATCCAAATCGCTCAAAACCCTAATTAAGCTTAAAACGCATTCACGACGGACAAACAAAGTTGGTCCGTTGTATAGAAAAGTTTCTGTTCCAAGAAGCCAACCAAGCGGAAAAACACGTTCACAAGCGGACAAACAAAGTTGGTCCGTTGTACATCTAAAAATGGCTTTGGTCATGAGCTCAAAACAAGTTCAACGGACCCCGAAGCTTGTCCGTATAAGCGTGCCACCTTCGGTTTCACAAAAGTAAAACCTAGAAAAAGTCCATTCCACGACGGACAAAAGAATTAGTCCGTTGTACATGTGAAAATCTTGGTTCCAAGAAATTATCCAAACCGAAAAAGCTTGTTCACAACGGACTGAAGAAAAAGCTGTCAGTTGTACATGTGAAAATGACTTGGTCATGGGCTCGCAAACATGTTCACAACAGACCCAAAAACACTGTCCGTCGAGATGGGGAAACTTAACGCTTCTTGAGAACTTTGTCCGAAGCGCTAATCACGTAACTTCTTGTTTCTAGTCAAATTGTCAAAACACATGAACAAACACATTTTGCAAATTCAAATCTAAGTTAATTTTTTCAGTTCAAAGCCAATTTTTTCAGCACATGATTTCACAATCTCCCCTTGATGAAAACATTATTGGCAACACCACTTAGAATTGAACATTTGGCATTCACTTTTCAAAAGATTTTGAAATCCAAAGGATCAAAGACCAAAGTAAGAAAACACAGAAATCTCTCTTTGACCAAAATGCAAAACAAAATCTCCCCGAGAATGAAAATGTGTGTGAATGTGCAATCGCCCAAAAATTTCAAAAAAATCTCCAAACTTCTCCCAAAATTCTCAAATTTCCAAAAACAACTCTCCCTTTTTCTTTAAAAATTACAAAGAAATATTTAAAAATTACTCCCCCATTTACAATGGATTCATAAAGAGAAAAAGAGAGAACAGGATAAAAATTATTCCTGAAACAATGATTTCACAAAGAGAAACAAGGGAGTGCCAAGATAGGAAAAAGATGAGCCTCATTCGATCATATAACCTTATATATCACATAATATGCAAAATACATGATCTTGATGTGATTTTTAGCATGTTAGGAATGACATGTATCTCAACCTAATTCGATCAACTATAGCCAAGTACTAAGCAAAATCTTATTAGATTAAGCATGTCTTTAAAAATTGAATCAACTAACAACTTAGGGTTAGCAATTAGTTTCATCTCCAATCTAGTAGTCCAATTTAATCTTTAAACAATAAGTTTCATGTGGCATGCTTGAAGCATACTTCTTTTATTTTCTAGGAGTGGCATGCTTGAAGCATACATCTTATTTTTGAGGGAATGGCATGCTTGAAGCATACATCTTATGTTTTTAGAAAGCACTCAAGCACATAACTTGAGGTTTTGCTTTTAACAGCCCCTTTTTATTGATTCCCTTTTCTTTTCATTTTTCTTTGATTATAAACATGCAAAAGTGATTAAAAGGTCTTATGAAAGAGTAAAGTTGAAACACACTTGCTTCATAGCCCAAATTTGTCAAGAGGATTCAATATCAAGCCTAGAAGAGTAAGATATCACGAGTATTTAGCTATAGGTAATTAGTCAGGGGAATTTCCACAATGTCATTTTTAGTTCAAGTGAGACAATTAGATTATCATATATTAGCTCAATTACATAACATATAAAGAAATATGATAAAGTGAGCTCATCAAGTGAAAGAACTTGGCAAAGAAACTCCCCCTCAAAACAATCCCATTGGATGAACAATTCCAAGTTCTCCCCGAATAAAAGCAAAACGAGAAGAAGACAAAGGTTTTGTGAAAATGTCTGCCAATTGATGTTCAGTATCCACATGGTGAAGCATAATTTTTTCTTTTTCAACAAGATCTTTAAGAAAGTGAAATCCAATATCAATATGCTCAAGAAAAGGGATTACTCAAGAGGTGGCACGAACCAAATCAAATCCACATCCTCCAAAGTAATAATCATAAAAAGCTCTGAAACTAATCCATGAGTAAGCAGAAAGACAAATGCCAATTTGTTGAGTTCTATGAAGATAACTGAAAATCCTTTTGATAGCTTGTCGATGTGGCCCTTGCGTGGGAAGCTTGAAAACAAGCACACACAAGCACGTGGGAAGAGTCTCTCATGTAAACCTCTAATTATCTCGTCCTCCAACATTATCATCATCTTTATGAACAAAGACACTCTCCGAACATATGCACTTGTACCTGCATCATTTGAACTAGTGCCTTTTGCGAAAACAGTGGAAGAAGCATCTCCAAAGGCAACACTTTCGGCATGAGATGCAGTGAAGGAGAACCAAATCTTATCACGAACATATGAAGTGAGCATCCAGAATTCACTAGCCACATGTTCTCCTCCTCGCGTGAGAAGCCTACATAGAAGGGAGTGTCGAGGTCTCAGTATCTGGGGTTAGAAATAAGATGTTTAGGAATCGATCTTGAGACACACGACGGACAAATTGAGGGCACAACACAAGCAGTCTTATGCACAAAATCAAATTTGTTCCGTGTTTCTAGCAACAAAAGGTGCTTGCATCACCCTAGGCACGTAGTGAGAAGCAAAGCGTGCCTTTCTAAAGAAATTAGACCTAGCCTTAGCTCTCTTTCTTTCTTTTGTTGTTTGGCTAGTCTAAAGCAAAAATCTACTAAATGTCCATCTCTACCACAATGAGTGCAAGTGTTTTTAACCAGGATGTTTGGCTTTAGAAGTAGAAGCAACATTTGCATTCATCATAGTAGAAGATAACCTCCGGCGGACTTAAAGACAGGTTTTCTTAGGCTCATTGACAATTTCAAATTTTCCCTCCGTCAAGTGTTTTAACAAGCGGTGGGAGCATGTGATTTATGATGAGCATAAGAATCAAAACCTAAACCTTTGTTATGAGTGCTGACTTTTGATTGATCCAAAATCATGTTTAGGTTCTTCTTTCCTTTAGTGAAACGTTCTAATGATTTGTCCAAGTAATCAACTTTTAGAAAGAATTAAACAATTATTGCAAGGAACATTCACTTTTCCTTTTTGCTTCACGACAAGTTGAGCATGAAAGAACCTCATGTGTAAGCAGATCATCGATCAATTGAGAAACCCTAGCATTTGCATCTTTTAATTTTAATTCAAGAGTTGAGCATTTAGAACAAGAAGTTAAACCATGCAAATCATCGGTCATTGGAACAAATAGCATGTACAACATGTTTCTCATTTTCTCATTTAGATGCAACAAAAGAGCATGTTCTTTCCTAAGCAAGGTGAGCTCATTGTAAATTAAGTCACATGATTTGCAAGTATCATCACTAGGATTCAAAGTCTTAAGTCTAGCAATTTCAGCATTCAATGATTCAATAATGAAATCATGTTTCTTAATTTTCTTATCACGTTTGTCAAGCAATTTTCCAAGGCGAGCAATGACAATAGCTAATTCATCATAAGAGGATCTACCTCATTGAAGTCATTTGTCTGTGAGTAGTCCTCGGTGAAGCTATCCTTCTTTGCTTGCCATGAGACATAATCCTATCAAATCATGCTTGCTTGAGTTGCATCCTCTTCGCTGCTCTCCGAGTCCACATCGCTCAAATTGACTTGTTCAAGGCGGAAAGAACTCGGTGGACAACTTTCTTGTTGATGAAGCTCTTCTTCTTTCTATTACTTGAAGAGAACTTCTTCTCTTTTCATACATCGTTGTCCTTCTCACTCCCTTGATGCTTTACACGCAAGTTTAGGACAGTTTGGATGAATATGGTCGAGATCACCACACTCATAGCATCTTGGAGGCCACCACCACCTCTCTTTCTCATTCTCACATTTTGTAAAAAGCTTTGTTAAAGCGAGAAGAGAAGTAGTGACAAGTCTTCTTTCCTGGGAATTGCTCAATGCATTCATCGGTTAGTGAAGACAAGAAAGATAGAGCAAAGCTTGAAGCAGCACCATTATGAGATATGCTAGATTGAGATGTCAAAGCAATTGATTTATGATCATTCTTTCTAGCAAGAATATCTAATTCATGAGTTTTCAACTTGGAATAAAGAACATCTAAGGTGAGTGTGCTCATGGTAGTAGATTCTTGTATAGATGTTACTTTCATCTCCCACACTGACATGTCCAAAGCACTAAGCAATTGTCGAGCATTTTCAGCATCGATGTAGCTAACTCAACAACAGTGATTGCTAAGAATTTTATTGAAAGCGTGCAAAGAAATCATCTGATTCACTAGGTTTCATCTCAAAAGCATGTATTCTTTTTGTAAATATCTTGGCGAACCTCTTTGGCGAGTGTTAGAACCTCATGGTAATCACAAAGAGATTTCCATACCTCATATGGATCGAAGATGAACCACACGATCAAAGTCATTTGCGTCCCAAGCCTTGGATGATCAAGTTGCGCCTTTGCTATTTGCTTCAACATGTGCGATTGGTGTGCGTTGACGTTGTCGTTTGCAGGAACTTCATATGGCTTGTAGACCTTCTCCCAAATTGTGAAGCCCTGTGCTTGGATGAACGCCTCCATCTTGGCCTTCCAAAACTGAAAATCAACACCATTGAACACACAAGGTTTTGTCGAATAATGATCCATTGATCTAATCACCGATTAAGATAGATTAGAAAAACCTTGCTCTGATACCACTTGTAGGATCGAAGTATACGAATATAGCAATCAGAGGGGTGAATGATTGTGCGGAAGCTAAAACCAAATTCTTGACCTATTAAAAGTTCACCCCAAAAGCAGAACCAAATAATTGCCTCGTTTTAGACAAAAACAGAATGATAGAGGTTTGGTAAAACGAGAATTCCTGGAGATCCAACCGTCGAAACGATCTGAAATTTGGACACAAGAAACTAGATTCCAATACGAATCGAACTCCAAAAGAATTAGCTCGATCGGACTTACGGATCAAAGTTATGAGCTTCGCAAGCTTGCTGATCCAGAACTTGACGAGAATCAATCTAATCAAAACTTCAAGATTAAACAACAGAACGACAAGATTGATCAACTAGACTTTGAGAAACACTAGATCAATACCCCTAGAGGTTTTTGATGGATCAAATCAAGATAAAACTTGAAGAACAAAAACCAATCTAGAACTAGAACAAGCATGCAAACAAGAACCAAAACGAAAAATCAGTGGCGTGGTTCTTGTGTACGCCAAAAATCTTGGAAGAATTGATCTTTATTTCTTGTCTAAAATACTCTCATCAAAGAGTACAAACCCTAAAACCAAGCTCAAAGCTTGATGCGCTCAGCTCTACTTGGTGCCTTTCACAGAGACCCCACCTATTTAAAGCACCAACCCACAAAGAGTTAAGATACGATTCCTATTCCTAGAAGGAATCATATCCAACACAACTCTACTTGGCCCAACCAGGCCGAGTACAACTCTTGCAGCGTGTGGCAACCCTACCATACTCACGTGACTAACACTTTGCAGCGTATGGCCACCTGCCATACTCACGTGACTAACACTTTGCACTGCGAATGACCTCCTCTCGCCATTCTCACGTGACTAACCATTCTTCATGTGCACCATTCTCTTAGCCCGAGCGTCCCGCGATGACATCCTTGACCACCAAGACCTCGGTTCCTCCTGAACCTAGTCCCGAACCTCAGTTCCTCCATGAACCTAGTTCGGTCCCGTCATCGACCACATTCGTCTTTGAGCAATACACGCACATGAACAAACCACAAACAAATCCGAGCACAAGTCCACGACTTGACTCAATGTCAATCCATGCAACTACTCACATGAGTATTGCATAAAGTCCACTTCAAAAGAAGCATCATGAAATCATTACAAATTTCAAATTCATTCAAAATTCAAATCCAAATCGCTCAAAACCTAATTAAGCGGCATTCACGACGGACAAACAAAGTTGGTCCGTTGTATAGAAAAGTTTCTGTTCCAAGCCAACCAAGCGGAAAAACACGTTCACAAGCGGACAAACAAAGTTGGTCCGTTGTACATCTAAAAAATGGCTTCGGTCATGAGCTCAAAACAAGTTCTACAACGGACCCCGAAGCTTGTCCGAAGCGTGCGCTTCGGTTTCACAAAAGTAAAACCCTAGAAAAGTCCATTCACGACGGACAAAAAGAATTAGTCCGTTGTACATGTGAAAATCTTGGTTCCAGAAATTATCCAAACCGAAAAGCTTGTTCTAGCGGACCAAGAAAAATCATCTCAGTTGTACATGTGAAAATGACTTGGTCATGGGCTCAAAACATGTTCTATGAGACCCAAAACATCAAAATCTCAGAGATGGGAAACTTACTGTTTCTTGAGAACTTTGTCCGGCGCTAATGCGTAACTTACTGTTTCTAGTCAAATTGTCAAAACACATGAACAAACACATTTTGCAAATTCAAATCTAAGTTAATTTTTCAGTTCAAAGCCAATTTTTCAGCACATGATTTCACACAATCTTTTCCTCCGTATCTGAGAGTATGTCTGGTCCGAAGACTTGATGTTCCCCGGTTTCATTCCAATTTAAGGGTGTTCGACACGAACGACCATATAAAGCTTCAAATGGAGACATCTTCAAACTAGCTTGAAAACTGTTGTTATAGCTAAATTCTGTGTATGGCAGACATTTGTCCCACGAAGTGGCATATGATAGGGCACAAGCTCTTAACATATCCTCGAGTAGCTGATTTACTCTTTCAGTCTGACCATCTGTCTGCGGATGGTATGTCGTACTGAAATTCAAACGGGTGCCCATTGCTGTATGCAACTTATTTCAAAATCTTGAGGTAAACTGAGTACCTCGATCTGATACTATTTTCTTTGGTACACCATGTAAACACACAATTCTGGCCATGTATAGCTCAGCTAGGCGATCTCCTGAGTAAGTGGTTTTCGCTGGAATAAAGTGGGTGACTTTGGTTAGGCGATCAACTATCACCCATATTGAATCAAATCCTTGCTGAGTTCTGGGTAAACTGGTAATGAAATCCATACCGATTTCCTCTCACTTCCACTCAGGTACTTTCAAAGGTTGCAACAGTCCCGCTGGCCCCTTATGCATTGCCTTTACTCTTTGACATATATCACACAAGGCGACGTGTTCGGCAATTTCTCATTTCATGTTTGGCCACCAGAATCTTTCCTTGAGATCCTGATACATTTTTGCACTTCTTGGATGGATTGAGTACTTGGAGTCATGTGCTTCCTCAAGGATCAACTGCTTCAATTCAGGTTTATGAGGTACACATATTCTATTTTTCATCCACAAGGTACCCTGCTCATCTACTCTGAAGTCTTTGGCTAAGCCTTCATCCATCTTGGATTTGATCCTAAGAATCTTATCCTCATCCTTTTGACCTTCCCTGATCTGCTCTTCTAGAGTCGGCTTTACTTCCAGGGTAGCCAAATATCCTCTGGGTATGATCTCCAATCTTAGCTTCTGAAGCTCTTTACACAAGTCCGCCTGATTTTCTACAACCATCAAGCTCAAGCTGTGGCTTTTCTGACTCAAAGCATCAGCCACCACATTTGCTTTTCCTGGATGGTAGTGGATTCCGATGTTGTAATCCTTGATTAATTCCAACCATCTTCTTTGCCTCATGTTAAGATCTGATTGGGTGAATGTATACTTTAAACTTTTGTGGTTAGTATATATTTCACATAGGTTTCCAATGAGATAGTGGCGCCATATTTTAAGGGGATGCACTACAGCAGCTAATTCAAGGTCATGGGTTGGGTAATTCTGCTCATGTGGACTTAACTGTCTCGAAGTGTAAGCCACTACTTTTCTGTTCTGCATCAGTACACATCCGAGTCCATGATGCGAAGCATCACAATAGATGTCAAAGCTGTTCCTGACATCTGGCAACACTAAAACAGGTGCCGAAGTTAGACGCTTCTTCAGTTCTTGGAAACTCTTCTCGCACTCTGGTGTCGATACAAACTTTTTCTCCTTTTTCAATAATTGCGTAAGAGGTCTTGCAATTGATGAAAAACCCTTAATGAACCGGCGGTAATATCCGGCCATTCCGAGAAAACTCCTTATCCGGGTAACTGACTTTGGTTGCTCCCAATGTAACACTGCCTCCACTTTCTTCGGATCGATAGCTACTTCTTCGGCAGTCATTACATGACCCAGGAACTCTACCTTCTTTTTCCAGAAGTCACATTTACTAAATTTTGCATACAGTTGGTTTTCTCTCAGCTTTTCCAAAACCATCCTTAGGTGTTCTGCATGCTCTTCTTCTGTCTTGGAGTAAACCAGGATGTCATCAATGAAAACGACGACAAACCTGTCCAGGTATTCCATGAATACTTTGTTCATCATATTCATAAAATATGCCGAGGCATTGGTCAATCTGTAACACCCCAATTTTTGCTTTTCATGAATTTAAATGTTATTTTACACTTTGGTGAATTTTTGGAATTTTCTGGAATTTATTTGGATTTAATTTGAATTTATTCCCTTTTGAAATAATTAAAGAATTAAAAGTTGCAAATAAAATTTTGTTGGAAATATTTTATTTGAGTTCCAAATGCCCTAAAATATTTTCTAGAATTTTTCTGGAATTTTTCTGAGTATTTTGCTATTTTTAATGAATTAAATGAATTTCTGGGAATTAATTTGGATTATTTAATCGCTGGAAAAACCAAAGCGGGTTTCACTGTTCATCCGACCGGACCCGAGTCCGAGTCAGACTCGAGTCCGACCCGGACCCGACCGCGTCAGCCGTCTCGGTCGAACCGCGTCAGCCGTCCCGGATCAACGCGCGTGACTGTTGGATCGAGATCTAACGGCCACGATCGCGCCACGTCGCTCGGACCCGAGCCCGACCGAGCCAACCAGGTCGCCCGACCGGACCCGAGCCCAAACCCCCGTGCCGTTGGATCTTGCTCCAACGGTCCATGTTGAGCCACGTCACCCAATCCGAATCCAATTCGGATTCTGCCGCCGCAGCCGTGTGGGCCTCGGTTTCCACGTTTTTCACGGACGCCGAGGGGCCTATTTAATGCGCCGCCGCCGCCAACGTGTTGCCGACTTCCGTGTGCACCCGTAGTCCTAGACAACGTCGCTTGAGCCGCCGCCGTTTTCCCGCGCGAGCTCGCCGTAGTTGGTTTGGCGTTCTGCCGCGGTTAATCACCGTTTCAGCCGCTGTCCGCCGTCCTCCGCCGCCATTGAGCTCAGATCCAGAACCGCAAGGACCAGCCGCGTCGGAGGGGACCTTTCACTTCGCCGGAATCGCGCCCAAACGCCGTCGGGCGTGTCGCCGTCCCCGTCTCCGGTGAACCAACTCCGCCGCGCGCCATCGCCGTCGTTCGAGCTCCACCAACAGTCCGATCCAGATCCGAGGCCCAGATTCGTCCACGTCATCCCCGGTGAGATCTCATGTGCTAATCTCTAGATCTATTTCCAACCGCTGGATTTAGATCCAACGGTTTAGATCGCGCCACGTAGCCTTAACCGCACCGTGCTAGATCCAATCTCAGCCGTTAGATCTAGATCGTACGGCTAGCAGTAACCCACGTTTTAGCGTTAGATTAGATCTTAACCGTCCGATCAAGATCGAACGGTCCAGATCAGCCGAGTAGTTTTCCTATTGCGTTAAGCCAGATCTGATCTGGGCCGTTGATTTTCAAATCAACGGCCGAGATCCAGCCACGTGGTCGAGATCGACCGTCGCGGTCGGTAGCCACGTCGATGCCGCCACGACGTCAACCGTGACGTCACGCGGGGCCCGCGTGTCAGCGACCGAGCCAAACCGCACCATGACGTCACGCTGACGTCACAGTGGGGCCCGCGTGTCAGCCCACTCGGCTGAACTGTGTGCTGACGTCACCAGAGGGCCCACATGTCAGAGACACGAGCCGTGGACCGGGTCCACGGTGGACCGATTTGAGGCGACGTGGCGGCCTCTGATTGGTCCACGTGTCATGCTGCTGCAATAAATTAATTTCCGAAAAAGAAAATGATTTATTAATTCGAATTATTGATTTCAAAAATGGATTCAAACTTCAAACGCTTATAACTTTTGCGTTTCAACTCCGATTTGAGTGATTCAAATTTCTAAATTTTCATAAAAGTGAGACCTACTCAAATATGAATTTTAATTAATTTTTGATTACGAATATTTCTCTGTTTTTATTTAATTAATGTTTTCTGTAAACTTTAAACGGTTATAACTTTTGCATTTAAACTCCGAATTTGACGATTCCAGTTTCTAAAAATTCATAAAATTATGCTCTCTCTGTTTATGAACTTTATTTGGATGTTTGGACACTTTTTGTCTAATGTTTATTTATTTATTACCATTTGCACGCTTTACGAATAGACGTTGAAGTGCCCGAAGGCTTCGAGGGTGAAGTGTTGACCCAGGAGCCAGCTCAAGACCAAGAACAAGTACTCTTTGAAGGCAAGTTATGCTTTGACCTTGTTGACCTATTTTGATTTAATTTATTGCATGCTAGTTTAACTAGAGAATGCTTTACTTAATTTTGGGAAATTAGATACGTGCCAACTTGCTGTATGACACCTTGGTTAATTAAATATGTGCCATGACCCTTGTCACCCTAGTTGTGGATTATTAGTTGGACATTATTAAATTGCCAACCTGGGTAGTTAGACCGATGTAGTATGCTTAGCCTTGCCACGTGAAATGCTTTGGACAATCAAATGCTAATTTTGACTTAATGAGATACTGCACCTGTTTTGAAAGAAGTATCATGTGTTATGATTGTTGATGGCACGTGGTGCATGGTAATCAACTGGGGGTTTGATAAATAGATTTTGACCGGGGCATGTGGCAAGAATGATCGGGTGGGCCAGTTGTGGCACCGGGAGCGTTGATTTGGTTCTTCGGGTAGTCTTTCCCTGGTCACCCTAAGGACTTAACCTTGCAAGCCTTTGAA
Source organism: Rhipidocladum racemiflorum (assembly GCA_036346355.1). Lineage (NCBI taxonomy): Eukaryota > Viridiplantae > Streptophyta > Magnoliopsida > Poales > Poaceae > Rhipidocladum > Rhipidocladum racemiflorum. Next base: position 37,619,735 of record CM070577.1, on the reverse strand, counting down.
CTGAGTCAAACGTGCAACCACATGTCTGTAATGGGACGGACCTAGTTGATTAAGTTGCTAATAACGTACCTGTGGGACCTCGGGGTGTCAACTATACCTTTTGTGTAGTTGTGCGGGAGCGTGCACTGGGCTGCAGCCAGGTACCCATCTAACGGTTGATTGGCCTAAACTTCGCCTTCGCTAAGGGAAGGGTTAGTGTGCAATAACCGGGGAGGCCCACTTGTGATGTTAGAAGTTTCTGAAAGACTTTGTTACGGACACTCGCCTTTGTGGTGTTTGGCTGTATCTTGTGGGTAAAGTGCATAACCTCTGCAGAGTGTAAAAATCTATTCGAATAGCCGTGTCCGCGGCATTGGATATTGCTCGGGAATTACAGTCAAGGGTTAGACCTTCCTGAAAATAACTTGAACTTGAAAGGTTGGGTTTGGTCTAGTAATGACGTTGTTGGAAATGTGGATTAGGAATGGGAAAGAAGTTTATTTAACTTCCTGGAAAAGTTGTTGATCTTATACTTGCTTCTACTGCTTTTGAATCTACTTATGTTACTTGTCAAATGCTGTTTTACTGCAATTATACCCTAAGCTATTCCTTTGTACTAAGCCATGCATGTAGTATTGAAAGGACCAACGATGTCGCCTAGAGGGGGGGTGAATAGGCGGATTAAAAAATCGCAGCGGAATTAAAAAAGGCCGAGCACGTCAATCCGGAGTCTCCGGGTATTTGGTCCGGAGTGTCCGGTATGATATTCGGATACTCCGGGTTAGCTGGCACGGGAGCGCGACTAGGATTAGTCTAACGAGCACAATAAACTTCAATAAATAGATAGCAAGAGCAACCTAGAACAAACGCTAGTATGGATTTGAATTAAAGCTAAGCAAAGAGCTAGATCTAGCTTTACAAGGACAAATCCACACAAGCTAGACTAGGAAGTAAAAGTGAAAGAGCGGGACACGAATTTTTCACCGAAGTTCGGATTCTTGAAGGGAACCCTACGTCTCCGTTGAGGTGGCTCGGTCGCACTTGAGCCGGGGTCTCTTTCAACCCGCTTTCCTCCCGGTGTTGCACAAATGCACTCGCCGGCTTCACTTCTCGTCTCTTTCCTTTCGGAGGCGAGACTCGCCTTCACAAACAACCGGGGCTCACCACACGCGTTGGTAGCTCCCGGTGACTCCTAGCCGTCTAGGAGACCTTCAACCTCCAATAGTAAAAGCACCACGAAGAATCGCTTGGAGGATGAACTAGTGCTCAACAACTCGAATTGAATGCACCTAGCACTTTACTTCTTCCTCTCCTCACCAAAATGGATCAACAACCAAAATCAAATGGTGGGAGGAAGTGAGGGGTCTATTGAATGCTTTGAGAGTGTTAGAAATGGCTTGAATGCTGCAATGAATGAGCTCTATCCAGATCCTAGCCGTTGGGAGAGAGTGGAGGCTTTAAATAGTCTTTTCAAAAACTAGCCGTTACTCTCGTTTTTGTACAGGCCGGAGTGTCCGGACAAATAACCCGGAGACTCCGGACAAAATGTCCGGATACTCCGGACAAACTTGAACACAAAGTGACCGAGGGTCCAACCCGGAGACTCCGGACATATTGTCCGGATACTCCGGATTGAATGTCCGGAGAGTCCGGGTTGTCCTGCTCGGTTTGAGTTGAAAACTTTTCCAAACTAAATGCAGGAGGGCTAATTTGAGATGCTAGACTTGACGTTGAGCACATGCACATCCTATGGGTGATTTCTCGTCGAACCCTCTTAATAGTACGGCTATCCTTAAGATACAAGTATAAAATAAAATTACAAATCTTGTCTTGATGCCGACTTTTCAACTTTTGGGAGGTTGTGGGGGCATCCAATCTTATTCCAAGCTTGAAGTGATCTCGATAACTGCATTATTCTTAGTTGAAGCATTAGATCACTTTAATTGTGTCATCATTAATCACCAAAATAAAATGAGGGGCCTAGATGCACTTTCAATCTCCCCCTTTTTGGTGAATTGATGACAACACAATTAACAGCAAATAAAATAGAGTTAATATTCCAAATAAACAGGTGGAGCTCCCCCTAAATGTGTGCATTAGAAGTATTGAGTGGAATCAAATGCACATATTTAACGAGAAATAACCAAGAGCCCCCCTCAAACATTGCATCCGAGAATACATTACCAATAAATGAAAGTAGCCCAAAACACAAATAATGGATAAAAAGATAACAGAGTTCACCACGAAACTAAGACAACTAAACGACGACACACAAAAGATATCACTCCCCCTTTGGCATCAAGACACCAAAAAAGGAGGACACAGGAGATCACTCGTCGTCGCCTTCATCGTCGGATGCTGAGTACTCGCTGCCAGGGTCATCTTCAGGAGGAGGAGGAGCAGAAGAAGTGATGCCGAAGAGCTGATCTGCAGAGGTGGCATCGCTACTCTCATCGGAAGACCCGGAGGAGTCACTCGGAGAGACTGCCTCGCCATTGTGGCGGCGGATGCTGCGAATGTCCTGACCATTCTTCTTAAGCTGCCGGTGCATCACCTTTTGCTTGGTGGAGATGTCGCGGCAAAGGCAGAAGACGTGCTTCAACATCTTCTGGAGCGTGCTGCTCGGAATCTCTGTCTGCTCAGAAGGAATGGCCGGAGGCACAGCAGGAGCAGGAACAGAAGAGGAACTCGAAGCGCGACCTCGTCGAGTCCTAGGATGAACAGGACCAGGGGCGGCTGGAGCAGCAGGAGTAGTAGGAGGTCGGACCTTGTAAGAAAGATGCTCCTCATCCCTGACAAACTTTAGACCACTAACAGAAGTGATCAAAGCCATCACAAAGGGAGCATAGCTGCAGCTGGCCATGTTGCTCACAAGATTACGCCTCATTGTCTCCCACATGAAGTCGACAATGTCAAAGGAGTGGGTGCGCTCGATAAGGTGGTAAAGCAAGTTCCTTCCATAGGAACTGATGGCAGAAGCATCTCCCTCCTTGGGCCAAAGAGTGACCCTCAGCATCCTGTTGAGCACGGCAGGCACATCCTTCAGACCCTTGATGGTCCCCACTGTGAAGCTCCTGGATGTGTCATACAGTGACTCAATCTCCTCAGGAGTCAAAACCTTCTTTGAGTGAAGCTTTGGGCTGTCATTGTATCGAAGGTTGAGCACTCTAGCAAACCTCTTCTGGTTGGCAGTGTACCAGACTCTGTCTGTCATCCACCAAATGGCATCAACTATCTTGTCAAAGTACAAGGTGGCATAGAACTGCATGATCACCTCGTTGTTCCAATCAAACTTGAAAGACAGGATGTCCTTGATCTAATGCAGCTCACAGATCTCAACTATCTGATCAAACACTGGGTTCTGAGCTGCTGCCATGTACTCCCAGTCAATGGTCTTCATCCTGACCACTGGGTGCTCAAGTGGGTAGAGGACCGTCTCATAGAAATCCGACTGGAATCTGTTCCAAAAGCGTCGGTCCACATACTCATCCTGATGATAGTCGAGCGGATCTTTCTTTCTATGCTCAACTATCGCCTTGCCCTTGCCGGAACCCGTCCTGTAGTCAATAACTCTCATTGGGTTGACTCCCATAGGATAGGTCCACACGGGCTTGGCTTTGGCCAACGGACCAATGAAGTACCCAGAAGCACGGAAGTCTCTCCTCTTCTGATCTCTCAGCCTAGCATGAGTGACTGTCGGGTGCTCCTCTGGATCAGGCTGAGGCTGAGGAGGAGATTGAGCCTGAGGCTGAGGAGGAGATTGAGCCTGAGGCTGTGGCTGAGGTTGCGGCTGCGGCTGAGGCTGCGGCAGAGGTTGCGGTCCAATCATCAGCGGACCCTTTGAGGTGGGTCTCTTCTTCGCAACCCGTCTCTGTCTTTTGGGTGCCGGAGTAGTTGACGGAGAGCCCGGGGGCGTATCCAGTGGAGGTGAGCCCCGAGGAGGATCACCACCAGCTGAAGACGTCTGAGAAGGATCCATCTGACCAGCCAAAGTAAGAGACAAAGATTAGCCGTGAGGTGACTTGAAATTTAGCGGTTAGAGAATTCTGGCCGAGACCCCCAACCCGGAGAGTCCGGACAAACTGTCTGGATACTCCGGACAAACAGTCCGGATACTCTGGACCAACAGTCCGGATACTCCGGATGCGCCAGAACTAGCGCACGGGCGGGCCAAAAAGGAGGAATCCAATCCACAAAAAGATATGAATTGAAAAAGGATTGCCTCTAGGAAGTACAAGAAACGAGTAGGGCACAATCTAGCAAGGAATTTCGCAGGATTAGGGCACGGATTGGAACTCACCTCAAATGATTTGAAACGAAGAACATGGGTGAGTGAGGGAGGGTGATTCTCCGATCTTGTGGGCCACAAAGACTCAAGCCACACCCTAGAAGAGATGAAGCATGAGGAGAGGCCCTAAGAACCGTGAGATTTGAACCAAACCCGGAGGAAAAGAGATTAGGGCAAAAGGATTCTTACCTAGATCTCCAAACCGAGGAAGATGAGGGATCCAAGGACCTTGTAGATAGAGGAGAAGGTGAAAATCACACCCTAGCCTTGAGAGGATCACGGGAGAGGGAGAGGCGCAAGGTGGGAATAGAAAAAAGAAACCGCACGGGATGGGGGACTTAAACCGTCCACCCCAACCCGGAGACTCCGGGTTTCAGTCCGAAGACTCTGGCCCAACCCGGAGAGTCCGGTCAAATAGTCCGGATACTCCGGATTATCCGGAGAGTCCGGATTAAATACCGGATACTCCGGGTTCGCCAGCTCGGTTAGGAAAGAAGTAATTCACACGAGGTCTCAAGGAATTTGGCGGAACGAGAGGGAGAAAGAGACCCTATGTTGTCAACTTGATACATGACCAGTGAACAATGAATCAAACAAGCTATGGTCACATAGCAATGACAAGATCGTAGGATCAAGAGCCAAAAACACATGATAAATTCAAAGAAAAAGATGAATAAGATTTTGAAATCCATTTTTCATTCACCAAACAATATGTGAGCACTTGTCAAGCCACATTACGAGAATCTAAAATATTTAGACCACTTCTCAACTCGCAAAATCTTTTCTCATCAAGGGGCTTGGTAAAAATATTGGCTAATTGGTCATTTGTACTCACATGTTGGATATCAATTTCACCTTTGGTTGCGTGATCTCTTAGGAAATGATGGCGAATATCTATGTGTTTTGTACGTGAGTGTTGGACAGGATTGTTGGCAATTTTTATGGCACTCTCATTGTCACACAATAGTGGAACACTTTTATAGGTTAGGCCATAATCACTCAAGGTTTGTCTCATCCAAAGTAATTGGGCACAACAACTCCCGGCAGCTATGTATTCGGCTTCGGCAGTGGATAGGGCTACGGAATTTTGTTTCTTGGAAGACCACGAGACTAGAGACCTACCCAAGAATTGGCAAGTCCCCGAGGTACTCTTCCTATCCACTTTACAGCCGGCATAATCCGCATCGGAATAGCCAACTAGCTCAAAGGATGATCCTTTCGGATACCAAAGTCCAAAGTGAGGAGTGTGCACTAAGTATCTTAAGATTCTCTTAACGGCCACCAAGTGGCACTCTTTTGGAGCGGCTTGAAAACGTGCACACATACAAACGCTAAGCATGATATCGGGCCTAGATGCACAAAGACAAAGGAGAGAACTGATCATCGAACGATATACCTTTTGGATGACCGGTTTACCTTCTTTGTCGAGGTCTAGATGCCCGTTGGCCTGCATAGGCGTCTTTATAGGCTTGGCATCCTCCATTCCGAACTTCTTGAGCATGTCCTTGATGTACTTGGTTTGGCAAATGAAAGTTCCTTCCTTGAGTTGTTTGACTTGAAATCCGAGGAAGAACTTCAACTCTCCCATCATGGACATCTCGAATCTTTTAGTCATCATTTTACTAAACTCTTTACACAAATGTTCATTAGTAGATCCAAATATAATGTCATCGACATATATTTGGCATACAAATAAATCATTATCAATATGTTTAGTAAAGAGAGTAGGATCGGCCTTTCCGACTACAAAACCTTGTCCGAGAAGAAAATCTCGTAGACATTCGAACCATGCCCTTGGTGCTTGCTTAAGTCCATAAAGGGCTTTGTGTAGATAATAGACATGGTCCGGGTACTTTGGATCTTCAAAGCCTGGAGGTTGCTCGACATAGACCATCTCGTAGAGAGGTCCATTTAGGAAGGCGCTTTTGACATCCATTTGGTACAGCTTAAAATCATGGTGAGTAGCAAAGGCAAGTAATATTCGAATAGATTCAAGCCTAGCTACTGGAGCATAAGTTTCATCGAAATCCAAACCTTCGATTTGAGTGTACCCTTGAGCAACCAATCGAGCTTTGTTCCTTGTCACGATTCCATTCTCATCTTGCTTGTTCCGGAAGACCCATTTTGTCCCGATTACATTTTGATTTGGTCTTTCGACAAGCTCCCACACTTGATTTCTCTTGAAATTGTTGAGCTCCTCTTGCATGGCCATCACCCAATCCGGATCATCAAGTGCTTCTTCTACCTTAAGAGGCTCAAGAGAAGACACAAACGAGTAAAATTCACAAAAATTTGCAACTTGAGATCTAGTAGATACTCCCTTGTGAATATCTCCGAAAATGTTGTCAACCGGATGATCTCGTTGAATACTTTGATGAACTCTTGGGTGCGGTACAGTTGAATTTGGAGCTTGGATGGGTTCTTCATCTTGGGAAGCGTTCGAACCATCTTGGGCTTGTTTGGACGAGGAGGGAACATCACCTGAGCCTGACCCATCCGGAGACTCCGGTATATGACCCGGAGACTCCGGATCAATCCGGACACTCCGGGTTTCAGGCCGGACACTCCGGGTTGGGGTGCTCGGGTGAGATTCCAGATTTTGAGGTCTTACCTCCCCAATTGCCATTTTCTTGATAGCTTCACATGGTGGTTCTTCCCTGTCAATCACACCATGATCAACTTGTTCTACTTGAGAACCGTTAGTCTCATCAAAAGTTACGTCACGCGAGATTTCAACCACACCGGTGTTGTTGTTGAAAACCCGGTACGCATAAGCATTAGATCCATAACCAAGTAAGAAACCTTCATCTACTTTGGGAGCAAATTTAGAAGACTTAGCTCTTTAGCTCTTTTGTTGAGGATGTAACATTTGCTTCCAAAAACTCGAAAATATGACACATTAGGTTTCTTGCCGGTGAGCAACTCGTATGCCATCTTCTTCAAGATCTTGTGGAGGTAAAGACGGTCGGTGCTGTGGCAAGCGGTGTTGATGGCTTCCGCCCAAAAGCTATTGGATACTTTGTACTCATCAAGCATTGTCCGTGCCATCTCGATGAGAGTTCGATTCTTCCTTTCGGCCACCCCATTTTATTGAGGGGAGTAGGGGGCCGAAAATTCATGCTTGATTCCTTCTTCATCGAGATACTCCTCAACACCAATATTTTTGAACTCGGTGCCGTTATCGCTTCGAATTCTCTTGATCTTCACTTCAAACTCATTTTGGGCTCTTCTCATGAATTTCTTTAGTGTCACTTGGACTTCTCCTTTATCATGCAAGAAAAACACCCAAATGAAACAAGAAAAATCATCGACAATAACTAAACCATACTTACTTCCCCTGATGCTTATGTAGGCGACCGGACCGAAGAGATCCATATGAAGCATTTCTAACGGTCTTGAGGTCGTCATCACGTTCTTGGCGGAATGAGGGGCACCAACTTGCTTTCCCGCTTGACACGCACTACAAACTCTATCTTTCTCAAAGACAACATTAGTTAGTCCAAGAATGTGGTTGCCTTTAATGAGTTTGTGAAGGTTCCTCATACCGACATGGGCTAGTCGGCGATGCCATAGCCAACCCATACTAGATTTAGCCATTAAACACGTTTCAAGATTAAGTCTATCCGTATTGAAGTCTACGAGATAGAGCTTACCCTTCAAACGTCCTTTAAAGGCTATTGAACCATCAAGCCTCTTAATGACTTCCACACCCTTTTCATTAAACAAACAATTGTAGCCCGCTTCACACAATTGTGCAACGGACAACAAATTGTAGCTTAATGATTCGACAAGTAAAACATTACTTAAATGGAAATCATTAGAGATAGAGATTTTACCCAAACCAATTACTTCTCCTTTTCCATTGTCTCCAAAGACAATACTTTCGCTATTTGATCCATTTACATCCAAGTGTGCGAACATTGCCTTTTCTTCGGTCATATGATGCGTGCAACCGCTATCCAAAATCCAACTTGTTCCACCGGAGATATAGGCCTACAAAAACATATTTAGTTTTTGCTCTTTGGTACCCAAACTTGGTTAGGTCCACGCACATTAGTAACTAGAGATTTTGGGACCCAAATGGTGCGAACAATAGGAGCATTCTTTGGCTTACGCCCAATATGACAAGCAACTACACGACCAAGGTTAGTCTTCTTAAGAACATATGAAGCAAAGAACTCGGAGTGAGCCTTGTGCTTGGATGTTCCTTCGCCTTTCACAAAGTGGATAGGCTTGCTTAAAGGAGCAACAACAATGTTGCTCTTTTTGCCCTTTGGCGGAACATACCCAAGCCCTTGCCTCTTAGGATTACCTTGGCGCTTACCGAGATACTCCTCTAAACCCTTGCTTGCCTTGTAGGACTTTTGAAGTCCATCTTCAAGCATCCCCTTAAGCTTCTCATTTTCATGAGCCAAGACTTTCAAAGTCTCACGGTTAGTAGCACAAGTAGCAACATCAACATTATAGCATCTAGCGCAACCGTTGCTCGTTGAGGGTAATGAAATATTGGAATTGTTGGTTGAGGTAGAAGCTTTATTCGAGAGATCAACAAGCTTCACTTCAAGAGCCTTGCACGCATCCTTTGCTTTTGCAAGTTGCTCTAACAGTGAAGCATTGGTGATCTCAAGACTAAGTGCTTCATTTTTGGTCAAATTTGAGCTTTTGACCAAGTCTTCATTTTTCTTCTTTTCAAAGGCTAAACTCTTCTCTAGCTCAAGGTTCTTCTCCTTTTCAAAAATAAGGAGATCTTCTTGAGCTTCGAGAATAGCTTCCTTTTGCTCAACAACCTCCTCCAATCTTTCAATATCCTTAAGTAGCAAGTCTAATTTTTTAACATCAAAATCATCCATAGACTTAAATGCTACTTCTTCCTCATCACTAGCATCATCGCAATCATCTAAGCTATAATCAACAATGGAATGAATAGTGCTCTTAGATGATACCTTGTGCCCCTTTGCCATAAGGCACATTGGAGCATCTTCATCTCCGTCGCTCAAGTTGTCGAAGAGGCTCTTCGACTTTGTCGGTGAAGTAGCGATGGCGACGGTGGCAAGTCCTCCTTCATTGTCAGAGTTGGACTCGGACTCGGACTCGGACTCGGAGTTCCACTCCTTGCCGATGTATGCGTGACCCTTGCCCTTGTACTTCTTGCTCTTGTCCTTGTCCTTCTTGCGGTACTTGTCTTTCTTGTACGGCTTCTCTTCCTTCTTTTCTTTGTGTGGGCACTCGGCAATGAAGTGACCGGGTTCCCCACACTCATAGCACTTTCTTGAAGAGTGCCTTCCTCTTGACTTGTTGCCGAAGCTCTTGGAATGGCTTCTCGGCTTGTATCCTTTCTTCTTCAAGAACTTGTTGAATCTTCTAACAAGAAGGGCCATGTCTTCATTTGTGAGTGGCCCATTTGATTCTTCTTCATCGCTTGAGCTTTCTTCCACTTCTTGAGCCACTTTGATGGCCTTCAAAGTGATGCCCTTCTTCTTGCCGGACTTGAGCTCTTCCACTACCTCCGCTTCTTTGACCATCATCTCATCCGTCATCAACCAGCCAATCACATCATGAGGAGTGAGGGTGTCGAAGTTTGGCCGGTCGCGGATGAGTTGCACAAGGTTGCGGTTGGTGGGGGTGATCACTCGGAGGATGATCTTGACAATAGCTTTGTCAGTGAGCTCGGTGCTTCCAAGTCCTTTGGCTTGATTTACTAGCAACATCAAGCGATCAAACATCTTTGTGTAAGATTCTCCTTCTTCTAGTGTGAATCGGCTCAATTCTCCAATGATGAGCTCTATCTTCGATTCACGGACACTTGACACTCCTTCATGAGTTACCAATAACCTTTCCCAAATGTCCTTGGCATTATCAAGGCCATCAACTCGGTTGAACTCGGAGTCGCTCAAGGCATTGAACAAGGCATTGACGGCCAAGTCGTTGAAGTGTTGAGCTTTGTCTTCTTCGGAGGTGAGATTGTTGGGATTTGCGGGCTTGAAACCTGTTTCAACAATCTTCCAAATGCAAGGATGAAGTGATCTCAAATGCATCTTCATCTTGTGTTTCCATGCCGCATAGCGAGTGCCATCGAAATGAGGCGCTCGTCCGGACGAGACGGAAACATAAGATGAGGAGTTTGAGACTCCAAAAGAGGAATAATCTAAAGGAATTGCAACCCCTATACCGGAACCCGTGGCCTTGTCTTGGGCATGGGTTTCAGTAACTTTCTCTATTTCCGACATCTTTGATTCTCCAAGCGGTTAAGCCAAAATAAAGGAGATTTGGCTCTGATACCAATTGAAAGGACCAACGATGTCGCCTAGAGGGGGGGTGAATAGGCGGATTAAAAAATCGCAGCGGAATTAAAAAAGGCCGAGCAGGTCAATCCGGAGTCTCCGGGTATTTGGTCCGGAGTCTCCGGCTTGTCCGGAGTGTCCGGTATGATATCCGGATACTCCGGGTTAGCTGGCACGGGAGCGCGACTAGGATTACTCTAACGAGCACAATAAACTTCAATAAATAGATAGCAAGAGCAACCTAGAACAAACGCTAGTATGGATTTGAATTAAAGCTAAGCAAAGAGCTAGATCTAGCTTTACAAGGACAAATCCACACAAGCCAGACTAGGAAGTAAAAGTGAAAGAGCGGGACACGAATTTTTCACCGAAATTCTGATTCTTGAAGGGAACCCTACGTCTCCGTTGAGGTGGCTCGGTCGCACTTGAGCCGGGGTCTCTTTCAACCCGCTTTCCTCCCGGTGTTGCACAAATGCACTCACCGGCTTCACTTCTCGTCTCTTTCCTTTCGGAGGCGAGACTCGCCTTCACAAACAACCGGGGCTCACCACACGCGTTGGTAGCTCCCGGTGACTCCTAGCCATCTAGGAGACCTTCAACCTCTAAGAGTAAAAGCACCACGAAGAATCGCTTGGAGGATGAACTAGTGCTCAACAACTCGAATTGAATGCACCTAGCACTTTACTTCTTCCTCTCCTCACCAAAATGGATCAACAACTAAAATCAAATGGTGGGAGGAAGTGAGGGGTCTATTGAATGCTTTGAGAGTGTTAGAAATGGCTTGAATGCTGCAATGAATGAGCTCTATCCAGATCCTAGCCGTTGGGAGAGAGTGGAGGCTTTAAATAATCTTTTCAAAAACTAGCCGTTACTCTCGTTTTTGTACAGGCCGGAGTGTCCGGACAAATAACCTGGAGACTCCGGGTTATTCGAAGACTCCGGACAAAATGTCCGGATACTCCGGACAAACTGGAACACAAAGTGACCGAGGGGTCCAACCCGGAGACTCCAGACATATTGTCCGGATACTCCGGATTGAATTCGGATACTCCGGATTGAATGTCCGGAGAGTCCGGGTTGTCCTGCTCGGTTTGAGTTGAAAACTTTTCAAAACTAAATGCAGGAGGGCTAATTTGAGATGCAAGACTTGACGTTGAGCACATGCACATCCTAAAGGTGATTTCTCGTCGAACCCTCTTAATAGTACGGCTATCCTTAAGACACAAGTATAAAATAAAATTACAAATCTTGTCTTGATGCCGACTTTTCAACTTTTGGGAGGTTGTGGGGGCATCCAATCTTATTCCAAGCTTGAAGTGATCTCGATAACTGCATTATTCTTAGTTGAAGCATTAGATCACTTTAATTGTGTCATCATTAATCACCAAAATAAAATGAGGGGCCTAGATGCACTTTCAAGTATATTAGTTTGCATTCTGTGCATGACTTGCTGAGTACCAAGTACTCACCCTTGCCACAATACAACACCAGTTGAAGAAGAGTCTACACCAGCTTTGGAGGAGGAGCTCCAAGAGGAACCGTCTAACTAGGGAGCGAGCCTAGTCAGTTGCCTGTGGTATACTGGATGGTGCCACGAAGTTATCTTATTTTCCGCTGCTATTATTTCTCTTTTATTAAGTTTTCGCCCTGCGTGGCGTATATTTGTATCTTGACCTTAAGGTCGAGCAACCAGCTTGGTTAACTATTTAAGGTACCTTATTATTTCGTTGAGTATGATTGTGATATTTATTACCAATGTTGAGACTGTGTGCACTAGCGTGTTCCTGGACTAGTGCTGAATACACAGAGGGTCCGGATTTGCAAATTCGAGTCCTGACATAATCCAAAGGACATGACTCTGATTTCATAGTGCCCATACCTTGATGAAAAAGCTGTCTTTGGAGAAGATTCCTGCTCGATCCGAATTTTTAATTGATGGTATCCGGATCGAAGATCTATCTTTGGAGAAGATTCCTGCTCCTCTTAACTGATCGAAAAGATCATCTATCCTGGGCAAAGGATATTTATTCTTTATTGTCACTTCATTGAGTGCTCGATAGTCTATACACATTCTGAAGCTTTTGTCTTTCTTCTTGGAAAACAACACCGGTGCTCCCCATGGAGACGAACTGGGTTTGATAAAACCTTTCTCCATGAGTTCTTCAATCTGCTTCTTCATCTCCACTAGCTCCTCTGTTGACATCCTATAAGGCCTTTTCGCGATCGGAGCTGTGCCAGGCACCAGATCGATAACGAACTCAATTTCTCTGTCCGGTGGCATACCAGGCAGGTCTTCGGGGAAAACATCTGGATAGTCTTTCACCACTGGCACATCTTCTAGACTCATAGTCTTCATAGTGTTGACCATAAATTTTCCATTTCGGACGGTGGTTGCTTGAAATTCCACTTCTCTTTGAGCCCGATGATTCCTTACTTCATGATTTTCAGGGGTAGCAGCGACACCCAGTACTTTCTCCTTAAGTGTGAAACATCGTTGACTATTCAGAATGACTCAGGTAAGATTTCCATTTAAATCAGTCGGGAAAGATAAAAATTTTAGCAAAGGGGAGAGAATAGATGAATGAGATAAGTCAATAACTTATTATTCTTTCAAGTTAAATATCTCTCTTTAGAAAATAATTTTGAAGCTAATAAAGACGACCAATCTATCTAAGGTCAAAACCTACAGTCAACCTGGCTCTGATACCACCTCTTGTCGTGCCCGGAATTGGAATTCCACACACTCTGTGTGACACACCAGTCCGGGATCACGCTGGTGCTCACAGATACAACAGAGATGAATACCATTACACATACACAACGGAAATAATAATAAAGTATTCAACTCATATAATAATTGTTAAGACCTTATGGTCAGCCTTACAATTATAAGCCACGCAGGGCTAAGTTCAGAGTAACATTAAAATAGCAGCGGAATGAAAATTTTTTGTGGCGCCTCAGTTTGCCACAGACAACTGACTTGACTCGCCCCTAGTTGTTCGCCTCTCCGTTTTGCTCCTCTTCATTGGCTTGCAGATCCTCTTCTTCTGGTGTTATGATTCCGGAGGGATGATGTGATGCCCTAGAATTTGAGAGCAATCCTAGGGTTTTCTTTCTTGATTGTTCCGGAAAGAAAGAGGGTTTTGTCGGGGAATGAAACAATTGAAGAATATGCGGCAATTTAATATTAAAAATTGAGTTTTGGGCTAGTTTCCACTGGCTGAGGCAACCTGGGCCTGGCCGAATTCCTTTTCCCCTCTCCTCCCCATGCCTTGGTGGGCCTACCCACCTTCCCCTTTAAGTGGCGCCCCTTCCCCAAACCCTAAGGCGCCCCTTCCTCCCCTAGCAGCCACACCTCCTCTTCCTCCCGCGTGGTGGCTCAAGATCCACCCGCCAAACGCCAAGGAGAAAAACGAAGAGGATCTGTGGAAGCGCAGGAGGACTAACAGATTTCCATTACGGGATCAGTCGCCGCGCTTCTTCGTGGGTTCGCAAGGGGAACTCAAGGTAAAATTCCCAATCTTTTACCTCTGTTCTACCTAGGGATTAGGAGTGTATTAGATCTGGTGGTGAGTGGTTTGGATGGATCTTGATGGGGAGAAGGGTGGATGTTCACGTGGTGCTGTTTTTGGAAGGGAAGATTGTGCAGCGCGGATTGTTTCGCGTTTTACATGGCATAGATGATTTTTCCTGCAAAACCTATAACTAGAAAGTTGTAGATAACGTCGAGACCTAGCTTCTGTAATTTTTTCAGAATTTTTGGGGCGTCGGTCTGAGAGTTATCGCTGTTAGAAGATGACGAACAGAATCTGAAACAGATTTCGTCCACTGTGTTGGACGGTTGTTTAGGCATATTTAACAGCAGAATTGAAATTTTTGACCTTCATGAAAGTTGTAGATCTCGTCAATATCTAGCTACTGTAATTTTTTTGTATTTTTATGAACAGTAGAAAAAAGATACGAAATTGGGAAGAGAGGGTGCTGCTGTTCGATCCGACAGATCGGGTTTTTAAGGCGTTTAAATGGGATCGGGAGTAGGAAGCGTGTGTTTGAATTGTGTGATGAATTGTGATGTTGCTATGTACTGAAATAATGTTTGTTCAGGTGGTGCCACTGCTGGGCGAATTCAGGTTCTTCGCCCACGCCGGTAAAGGCAAGTGGAAGCAGCTTGTATTGTTAATCTATACATTGTTGTTTGATTACGCCTTTCACTATAAACTCCAATTACAGCAATCATACATGGTTTAATCATTTGCTTTGAGGATTGCAATTTCTTGACTGGTATTGTGATGTTGTGGTTTAGCTATGAATCAAGAGTAAGGTGAAGAATGATGTTGTTTAACCGTGATGAATTGTCTAAACACTTCATCTCTATGATATTTGTTTTCTATCCATGCTATATGATGATATGAAAATGTGTGGACTCAGTGGGAGAGGTTATGAATGAATTCATGCATGAAGCATTAACTGCATAATCATGCATTGGAAGTTTGTCGACGCTAGCCGCGATCAAGACGCAAGACAACACCGCGGTGTTCCTGAAAGGGTACGGGGTGAGGAGGAACATGGCATAAGCATGTGCATCAATCATATGCATTTACCGAAGTGGTGTGGACTCTTTGATGTGGTATTGTATATGAGGAATGTGGACTCTTTGATGTGGTATTGTATATGAGGAATGTGGAATGAACATGGCATAAGCATGTGCATCAATCATATGCATTTTATCAAGTGGTGTGGACTCTTTTGATGAGGTATTGTATATGAGGAATGTGGACTCTTTGATGTGGTATTGTATATGAGGAATGTGGAATGATAGATATATGGTGGATGTATTTGTATTAGTTGTTCCGTTTGCTGAGATTACCCAATCTCACTACTTGCTGTTTTGATGTTTTCTGTGTAGCGCACATGAGTCGTGAAGCATGAAGGGTAAGGCTAGCAACACAATAATTTTTTTTTCTGATGTCATCACGACTCTCATGATCTAGTGCTTTAAATAATTCATTAGTTGGATGCAATTTTATTTCTTATAGACCCCTTGTTGTTCCCTTTAAACTTGTTCTCGTTTATGGTTGTCCCATTAGAGATGTGTTATATTTGTGGTTGATACCTGGTTGAATTAGACTCGTTGTCTCTAGTATTGATGTCGTGATATTATTCCTATTTGAATTGCTTCCGTATTGTCCTGTTTTAGGGGAAATGCTGTCGAATTTTTTCTTGTACAACAGTTGAGATTTATGGGGTGTTACAGATGAGTACATTGGTACTCAACAAGCAATGCACAGAATGCAACCTAATATACTACATGCCAGGCTTATTCCAATGGAATGGCTTAACAAGTTTATTTTGCAGTAAAGCAGCATTTAACAAGTAGCATAAATAGATTCGAAAGTGGTAAAAACAAATATTGTAACAATAACTTTTCCAGAAGTTAAGTAAAAGCATTTCCATATCCTAATCCATACTTTCAACTTCATCTTTTATCCCAACCACATTTTTAATAAAGTCTAACCCTTGACTGTAATCCCCGAGCGATGTCCAAAACCGTGGACTCGACTATTCGAATAGTTTGTACACTCTGCAGAGGTTATACACTTTACCCACACGATATAGTTAAACACCACACAGGCGAGTAACCATAACAAAGTCTTTCCGAAACCTCTATCCTTGCATGCGTACCTCCCAGTATAGTCCCCACTATCCCTTCCCTTTTGCGGAGTGGAAGTACAGGGCCAATGTATACTGTTGAAGAGATGTAAGACCAATCGGTAAACACTACACCCTTCTTTCCACATTTACGACTACAAAAACCACCTGAGGTCTCACATGCTAAGACTCCGGAATCATACTCAACTAGGTCTGTCCCACTCCAGACATGTGGTTGTATGTTAGGCCCAGTTCAAAGGCTTGCAAGGTTAAGTACATAGGTTGACCGTGGCAAGACTACCCAAAGTTCACAAAACCAAATTCAACAAAATCACTCCCATGTGTCACAGTCTAAACCATTTTCCCACCCAATTGATTACCATGCACCATGTGCCACCAGCTTATCAACAACACATGTCACATTTTTACAAAATAGGTTCCATAGTTCAATAGTCAGTATTCAGCTTACTTCCAAATTGGTGTCACCAGTTCGAATGGCATGGCTAAGTAGAACTACCACGTTCTAACTACCCCATTCTGGTGATTAGTATTAACCAATATATATAATCCAACCTAGGGTGACAAATGGTTTATTGACATACAAGTATTATGGGCAAGGTGATAATATCAAGTGGTATTTATCTAATCCCAAATTTACTCGAAAGCATCATAATTAAATTTGCATGCATAATTTAAAAGCAAGCTAATGGGAAAAAAACATGGGAACAAAATGGTCAAAGCATAACTTGCCTTCGTAAAACAGCGAGCCTGGGTCTGGAGCTTGATCCTCGAAATCCGCGTCCTCACACAGTTGGACGTCTACGCGTAACAGATAAAGAACCAAATAAACACGTGGAACAACGTACAAACACATATTCGGGAAAATGCTACAAATCAAACTAGTTTATAATCTCATGAAAATTTCCAGATAATTAGTTTAGCATTTTCTAAGATTTATAAAATTTATTTTGGTATTTTTGGACTTATAGTTTAATAGCTACAAAATTCAGAAGTTTGGACTTTCCGCGAATAATTTAACAGTATAAATTAGTTGTAAAATTTGAGTAGAATTATCGTAGGAAGATATTAATTTTTAATAATTAACAAAATTGATTGCATGTCATCTGGACTTCAAACGAATTTGTAGTGAAAATGACAAAATTTGCAATTTTGGAAAAATTTCATGTACAACTACCTTCGGTTTCTTTTTTTGCATGACACTATTCACACTATATACGCGTATGCTTCAGCCGTTGGTTATTTGGTAACAGTAGTGGTGCCGAATCAAAATATTACAATGTATATGAATACATGCATATGTAAAATCGTACTAGCAAATCGGCCAAACATATATGTGCGGATCAACCGAATATATTCACATGTATACGTTTATATAGGTACAGTATAGTGTATATATATACCTATGTTTCCTGCTGTGCGTTCACATGCTACGATGATTACACGCACATGCGTGTGTAGTCCTATTATTTCCATGTATACAAGATTTCATACTAACATATATACGTCTGTTCATGATTCGGTCTCATAGATATATGCTTGCAATCTAGGATATACATGTATATACATGCATGCGTTGTAACAAAATCGTATACATGCATACAAAAGAAATTGTATATGCGAATCATCCTAGTATATATATATGGAAACATGCATGCATATTTAACATATATATATATACACACTAACATGTCTATACATGCGCAAATACATACGACGAGATCATCCGATCGACAGATAGAGCGCGCGTAAAAGAAAGGCGAGAGTGTACCAATCGACGACGGGCAGTAGCGCGGATCGTTGACGCGGAAGAAGGCGAGGTCGAAAGGTGCGACGGCGATCGTGACAATGGCGAAGGCGACTTCAATGGCGGCGGCGATGGCGGTTGAAGAAAATAGAAATGGCTAAAGATGAAATCGGCTAGAATGAAGGAATGGCTAGAGATGAAATGGAGCAGCAGGATGATTTACTCGGCAAAGCTAGAAAAGGGAAACGAATGGGAGAGGAAAAAGCTCATAAGTGTTGTCAGGAGCCGCCCAGACCGTCCTCGGGCTATTTGAAGGCTCAGTCATCCTAATCGGATTTGGAGGCTAACAATGGATCGCCGAGGGCGCTCGCAGTGTTAGCACCCAAGCCCAATTGAGACAATAGTGAGACCCTTCGAATAACTCGACGACAATCCCGGTATTGCCCCGGTATGCGACCCGAAGCTCGCCCAAGATTGCCCCGCATACCGGTTCCACTGTCATATCAACCCAATTTGCATAAAGGGGGCAACGAACTCGAAACCCCACAACCAAGGTACGCAACGCGGAAGCACACCACCAACGCACACACGCATGAAGACAAAACCCGACAAGAACACAGCAAAAACCAAACAACCCCATGACCACGACCAAATAACGAGATCTAACGAGAAAGAGAGCACAACGGTATATTAAAGAGTTGCAACGAAGTAACCAAGCGTTCAAATGAGACTTAACAAAGTTTAACTAATCTATACAACAAAAGCGGACACGCGACTACCAAACTACGACAAAAGTACAACTCCTCTGGAAGTGTCCTACCCCTGAACACTTCCGGGCGCAAGCAGCATCGCTAGTAGCCTCTACTCGGCGCCTCGCCTGGTCACCGAGAGGCAGTACAGACAGAACTCACATCCGTCCGGATCCTCACCTGAAAACCACAAAGCAGAAGCATGAGTACGGAAGGTACTCGCAAGACTTATCCATGGTCCATATACGACCGACTCGAAAGAATATGCATTTGGATGTAGCAAGGAATTAAGCTTACGGTAAAAAGTGTGGAAAAGCTTAACTTTATTGTTTAATTACAATCCACTACTCAATTCACAGGTTTTATAGCATTTATGGACAATACCTATTACTAGAGTGAAATCTGAAACTTTACAATTGAAGTAAAGCAAGTGACATTATAAACAAGTATCGCCATCCAAACCAACTAGCATCGAGTTCAAGTTATTACTACGTTGAAATGTGCGATGACCAAGCGTGCTCATATCCGAGAGCGTGGCAATTCGAATCGCTTATTCACCCTGCAGAGGATCATCAATCGCACGACATGTGTCACAAGGAACCTCATGTCAACCCTCCTCCCATCCATACATACTCGTTGGGCCATCTTCATGCGGTCTGAGCACCTAGCACCCCCTCAAGCAGCCCAAGCCCGGCTTGGTCCTCGAGAGTCAGCCTAAGCCTCGCCCTCAACCACGCCCAACCGCATGAGGGCATGACCCATCGGGCAGTATGCGATGAAAGAATAGCTTACCGTCCCATTCTCCGGCATGCGATTAACAAAGTGTGCTCGATCAAGGGACAAACAACGGATCGGTCCTCAACCGACACAAGTGAGACTACGCATTTGAGTCTCCACACCCAAATGCCCCAACTCTCTCGCCCGGTCTCAATTCAACAATGTCACGTACAAAATAAACACATCCGTTGAAGCCCAATATTTGTTAAGTGAGTAACCTCAAGCGGTGAAACCATCCACCACTTGGTCCATACCCGACATCTAAGCAAAACTAAGCACGGACACAATATATTACCCATATACTAGCTCCAAGGAAATATTCAACAAACGCAAGGGAGTGTATGTGCAACAAATAGGATCTAACACCTATCCCACAATTCAACTCCTAATGCATGACTTAGCCAACCAATAGACAATTGATTCACAAAAATAACATTTCATATAGGGTTGAATATGCTTAGGTGCTTGCCTGGTGCTTCTGCTTGAGTACCCACAACGACTTGCTCTTCGGCAACCCCCTCAGTCTCCTCCGCGCCAACCTCCGCGGAGTCGTTCTCTATACGAGCATAACGCATGAATGAGATGCATGCAATGCAAGGAAAATAGAATACAATGGCAAACCCCACTCGAACAGACCAGGTAAACCCGGATAGTCCGGATGTTTCATCCAAACAGTCGCCGGACATTTCGGGCAAATTGTCCGGATACTCCGGACATTGCGCATTTCGCCAAATGACTCAAGGGATTGGAGTGTTTCCGAGTTCTACGGCACCGCTAGAACCCGATCTACAACTTTCCTACATGTGGCCAAGACGGAGAAGCTCCGAGCTAGCTCAAACACGATGAAACGATGCTCACTTCTAACAACCCCAACCAAAACTCAAACCAACACTTAGAATGGCATCATCTACCCCCGATCTCTCACTCTAGCACCCCAACATTCCCTAATCCAACCCCAAATCCAACTACACCCCAAAACCCTAACACTCCCAAAGTCACCCCCAAACCTCAATCTACAAGACCAAGTCCCAAACCCACTCCCAAGAATGACCCTAGAACCCAAGAACCCACGAATCAACTCCAAGAAGAGGTCTCACCTTCAAGGAGGATGAAGGAGAGGAAGGGGAAGCCGGGTAGAGGAAGGAGGATGCCGGCTTAGGAAGGAGCTTGAGGTCACCGGAGTAGGGAGCCACCGGGGAGAAGCCACGGGAGGACGCCGGCCGATGGAGAGTCGCCGGAGATGAGCTCGAGGTGGAGGAGAGAGTGCACGGGAGAAGTGGAGGTAGAGAATGAAATGACCAAGGAGCCAAGGAATGGGATTTTTATACTCAAACCCCGCAAAGTCTGGACACTCCGGATGTTTAATCCGGATACTCCAGGTTAAGGCCTTCGGTCGACCCAATCCGGATACTCTGGACATTCAATCTGGATACTCCGGGTTGAGTCCTTCGGTCAGGCCAATCCGGACACTCCAGACCTTTTGTCCGGATACTCCGGATTGCCCAGAAAATCCAGCACAAGGTTTAATTTTTGGCGCTAGGTTTAATCTAGGGTTCAACGTCGGATCTTGGTGCAAATCTCCCATGTCGGAGAGAAAAGTTCCTAGTTTGCAACCAAGCGACATGCACATCTTGGATCATCCCAGATCACAAGTTACATGGCTCCAAACTTGGATGGAAAGCACATTTGTAGATTGGAGTGTTCAAGCTCCAAACTTGCGGTTGAGCTTTGGACACTACTAAGGGACGTTTTGGGATACCCTGGGGAGTTATTACTCGAACCCAATCACGGCTACAGACCGGTTAGGGCTTAAGTTTGCCACGTGAGTCGAATTAAATTTCGGGGCCATGACACTTGTGTACTGGTTACTATATGCCTTGCAGAATAATGAGAAATGGCTTGGAGAGAGGAGCATTCGTGCATGGCTTTAGGAAATGAACTGACGTGCGTTGCTAGAAAATGGAATGGCTGGAGTAATGGACTAGTAACAGCTTGCTTTAGAGGTGAAATGGCTGAGAAACATAACGGCTGCAAGCAAAACGTCCAGAAAATCGAACGCCAGCTTCATGCATGCAGGTATATACGCATATACGTGACTACAGTTATACGTGTACATACATATGCAGATACAAAACATGGTTAGAGAATAAAAAAATAGCAAGAAGGTTCCAAAAATCGGGAAAAATTCCTCCAAAATACCAGGAACTATTTAGAACTTATCAGAGTTTGTTTCATAACTTTTCGACGTATAGATTTTCCGCAAAAATTCTTTTAGTGGATTAGACACCTATACTGATTTTTAATATACGCGACAAACTTAATTTATAAACAAGTTTTTTAAAATATTTGAAAGAAACACTCTCACCTATCAATTATCTTTATTATAAACCAAATTTTATATTTTACGCTTATGCGAAAATGCAGGATCTTTATTTTGCGATTAGTTCAAAAAGTTTGAATGCAAATGATTCACGAGGACTTCAATTAAATTCCGAAAAATTTCAAATAATCCCAGAAGCACACTAAATATATTAAAAGCAAATCTTGGGATGTTACACTCTATTTCTGGAGTTGTTATGGCGTCCCGGTCTCACGTGACTTTCATCCGTTGGTGGGAGGGATGGAGTCATCAATTGTTGTTTGTTTCACTGGATGAGATGCTCCATCGTTTCGATGAATCTCACCCGTTGTCTCCGTTGCCTCAGGTATTTCTGAGGTACTGCCTCCTCCTTGCAGAGCATTCGTTGCTAATATCCCTTTGCCGTTTTTGTACCTTCGGATGCTGCAGACGCACGACCGCTGCTGTCGGCTAGTGGCAAAGCTATCGAGTTTTATGCCAACATCGCCGGGCGCACAAATATTGGCCTCACTTCTCCAACTTTGAAAGATATCAAGAGGAAGGGTCGTGGAGGAGCACCGGCTCAGTTTTGGCAGAAAAGAAAATCGGCCGATGCATGCAGGAACCAATCCCCCCCAAGAACCGGGATGGTTGGCACGATACAGCTGATGCCCTCTAAGGCTGGTACGGCTTCCATCGAGTGCGATAAGTACCTATTTCTTTTGTCCACCTATGTGTTTTCATTTTATTTATGGACCCCATCTCTTTGTTCTGTTCCAGCATGGCGCAAGCGGCTCGCTTGCCGGAGAAGACTTGCGAAGGTCTCTACTCCTTCCCCACCTGCTTCGCCGGCTCCTCAGGTATCCATGTTTTGCTTTTGATTCTCCGCTTAACCTATTCCCGAGAGTTATGCTTCTGTACAACCGATTATAGGAGACAAGGCGTTAGATGCTCCTGCAACGGCTTATGGCGTGCTTGCGGCCTCAGTCGTTGATTCCCCGAGAGAGGCTGCTGCTGATATTCCTGAGGATACCACTTCGGAGACCATAGCGGTTGTTGTTGCAGATATTGAAGGGAGCGCTGCTATAGTGGGCATCCAAGTGGTTGACGCAGAACAAAGTGCTGACGTCGCCCCTGCGGAAGTTGTCATGGAGGACATAGCAAAAGGAGCCGATGCGGTTATTTCCACAGGGAGTTGCCGTGGCGGTGACATGGTAGCCTCCTGTGGTCAACCCAGTGGAATCGGCCGATATCCCTCCTACCATGGAATCTTCAGGCGTCGCCCTTCCTTCGAGTCGTTGCTTTGGTGAAGAGGTACCTTTTTCAGCTCGCTGCTTTTGTTCCTTTTTAAGTGTTCTGACCTTCTGGCCGACGTTTTGCCCTTCAGCCGCTGATGAGCACCCTTCTTGGATTCACCCCGGGAGACCTCAGTTTCTCTCTTGATGGTGCACCTCCTGCTGCCCAGCCGTTCCAAGTGGGACTAGACCCTTCATCAGTGTCGCGGCGGAATAAACTGAAGTAGCTTCATCGGCTATTGGTGCGATCAGGGCCGATGGTGCTGGACTCGTATCAGTCGGTTTCTGCTTTGCTTGCTGAAGTGACTCCTTGCCTCCCATCGTCGTCTTTGGACGTGTTCCGTTGTTTGCACGGGCTTTTCTTGGAAAGGGACGCCGTTCGATCGGCACAGGAGTGCCACTGGCAATGGGTGGAAGTTGCGAAGGAGCGCGCAGAACTTACCCTTCAGGCGGCTGATGTAAAAAAGGAGAATGCCATGTTTGACGCTGCATTTGCTTCAGTTCAAGCTTTGGCACCGTCTAGGGCAGAGCTGGTCGATGAGATAGCTCGGCTGAAGCAGGTCCTAGCCAAAGCCGAGACCCGTATTTCCGAGATTGACCGCAGAGCTGCCTTAGCAAAGGTTGACATTCAAGTCCGTCAAGCCGGTTTTTTTGGTAGAGTCCTTTCAGAGGATTGATGCTAAGGTCAAGGCTATTATGCCGGTCCCAGGTAGTGCATCGGATGATGAAGCTCTGATCTCGAGCGTGGGCCGAGCTGCATAGGAGGCTGCTGACAGCATCATCCATCTTATTTAGACGATGTACCGGACTTGATTCGGCTTTCGACGATTTTCCTTTTCACCGTTCTTCTAGGCTCTGATCCACACGCTAGGGTAGTACTTTTTCAGGTATTTTCCATTGATGGCCTTGACGTATGCTTCTCCTTCCAGGATCTCGAGTATGTACGAATTTCCTGGTACCAGCCGACTAACTTTGTATGGCCCTTCCCATGTGGGTGACCATTTCCCGTACTTACTGTCCCTCATTCTGATTGGCAGGATAGTCTTCCATACTAAATCGCCTTTCTCGAATGACTTGGGTATGGCCTTTTTATTGTACGCTCTTGCTACCATAGCCTTGTTTTTCTGGATATGTTCCATCGTTCTTAGTCTCATTTCTGCTAAATCTTCGAGGTTATCGGTCAACACATTCCGGTAGTCCTCAGCCGATAGGGTGTCTTGCATGTTGGTTCTAAGTGAGCTTATGCTGATTTCCAATGGCAATACCGCTTCTTGTCCATACACCAACTGGTACGGGGATACTTTGGTGGCCCCGTGGCCTGATACTCTGTATGCCCACAGTGCATCGGTTAGTGTTGTATGCCATCCTCTTGGTTTATTATCTATTTTCCTTTTGATAAACTTGATCAATGTTTTGTTCGACGACTCGGCCTATCCGTTGGCCTGAGCGTAGTATGGTGAGGAGTTCAACATTCTGATTCCTAAAGTTTGGGCAAAGCTTTGGAATGCTTCTAACATGAACACGGTGTCCTAATCGGTCGTAATAGTTTGTGGGATCCCAAACCGATGAACGATGTGTTCTCGGACAAACGCTATTGCTTTCGTGCTAGTGACTTTCTTTAGTGGTACCGCCTCGACCCACTTGGAAAAATAATCTGTGGCGGCCAATATAAACTTGTGCCCTTTGCTGGACGCTGGATAAATCTGCCCGATGATGTCAATGCCCCATCCGCGAAATGGCCAGGGTTTCACAATTGGGTGTAAAGCCACCGCGGGAGCGTTCTGTATGTTTCCAAACTTCTGACAGTCTTGGCACCCTTTGTAATATCGGAAACAGTCTTCCAGCATTGTCGGCCAATAATAACCAGTGCACCTAAGCAACCACCTCATCTTATGAGCCGATTGATGCGTTCCGCAAATTCCTTCATGGACCTCTTCCATGGCCGATTTTGCCTCCTCGGTGTTGAGGTAGTGGAGAAGCAAACCCTCCATCATTCGATAATACAAGGTATTATTGATCATTACATATTTCAGCGCTTGTCTTTTAGTTTTGACATCTGTCTTGGCTAAAGGGTTCGTCAGATAGGTTACAATCTTCGTGCGTCAATCGGAAGTTGTTAGGCATAGCACTGTTTTCTCAATTGATTCACAATCGGTGGTTTGCTCAAGAGGTGCATACCCTGATGCTTGCTGGGCCAAAGCATTAGCCTGATCGTTCTTCTCTCGGGATATATGGCCGATTGTGAAGGAGCTGAATGCTTTTATCAACTCTCGGCAGCGTGTTAAATACTTGGCTAGGACGTCGTCGTGGCAATTGAATTCCTCTCGCACCTGCTGGACCACAAGCAGAGAATCCCCAAAGGCTTCAGCGGAGTCCGCTCCGATATTTTGCAGCATGTATAACCCTTTAATTAAGGCCTCATATTCAGCCTGATTATTTGAGCATCGGCTATCTAACCTAAAGGCGAACTCATAGCAACATCCTTTAGGGGATACTAAAACTATCCCGATACTGTTCCCTTCCTTACATACTGACCTATCAAAATACAGCTGCCAGGGAGCGAGGCTCACTAATCCACAAGCAGGAGTGTGGTCTGTCATAAAATCGGCTATCACCTGCCCCTTCATTGCCTTAGCCAATTCGAACACGAGGTCGAGCTCTGTAAGCCTATAAGCCCACTTCCTGAGTCACCCTTTCATTATAGGAGCCGACAACATATACTTTATGACATCGGCTTTACCAATGACCATGCATGTTGATGTCAATATATAATGTCTCAGCTTCGTGCATGCAAAATAGAGGGACAAACAAAGTTTTTCATTTGGCGGGTATCTAGTTTCAGGATCTATCAACCGCCGGCTTAAGTAGAATATCGGCTGTTCTTTTCCTTTGACCTCCTGCATAAGAACTGCTCTGATTGTCATTTCTTCTGCCGATATGTATAATCTAAATGGTGCTCCCTTCTGTGGTGCTATCAACACTGGTGGTTCCGATAAATATTTCTTGATATCATCGAAAGCATTTTGCTGCTCTTTTCCCCACACGAATCATTGATCCTCTTTCAACCTCAACAAAGGGGTGAATGTGTTGATCCTTCCTGATAAATTTGAGATGAACCTCCTTAGATAATTGATCTTCCCGACCAGTTTCTGCAGGTCTTTCTTGTTCTTTGGAGGCTTCGTATCGGCTATAGCCCTGACTAGTTCTTGGTTTACCTCTATTCCTCTTTCGTGTACCATGAACCCGAGAAACTGCCCAGCCGATACTCCAAATGCACACTTCAATGGATTCATTTTCAAACCATGCATTTGAGTCTTCTTGAGTACTTTCTCCAAGTCGGCTAAGTGCTGTTGATCTCCTGCTGACTTTACCACTACATCGTCTATATAGATTTCCACGATGTGGCCGATCAATTCATGGAATATCATATTCATGGTCCTCTGGTATGTAGCTCCAGCATTTCTTAATCTGAAGGTCATAACAATCCACTCGAATAGTCCTAGTGCTCCAGGACATCTGAAGGCTGTTTTATGAATATCGGCTTCGGCCATGAAGATTTGATTATAGCCTGCGTTGCCATCAAGAAAGCTGATGATTTTGTGCCCTGATGCAGCGTCGATAAGCATATCGGCTATAGGCATCGGGTATTCATCTTTAGGGGTGGCTTTATTCACGTCCCTAAAATCAGCGCATACTCTAGTCTTCCCATTCTTTTTTGTTACTGGAATGATGTTGGAGACCCATTCAGCATACCGACATGGTCTGATGAACTTAGCTTCAGTAACCTATCTATTTCTTCTTTAATTTTATCATACATTGCTGGGTTGAAACGTCTCGGGGGTTGTTTGAACGGCCGATACCCAGTTTTCATTAGCAGCCGATGTTCAACCAATTGACGATCCAAACTGGGCATCTCGTGATACTCCCAAGCGAAACAATCATTGTATTCTTTTAATAGTCTTACAAGACCCTCTTTATACTCAGTGCACAACCTAGCATTAACGAAGGTTGGCCTTTTCCGATCCCCGTTTCCTATATCTACTTCTTCCAACGGATCGACTGAGGTGAATCCTTGTCCGAGTCTTTCGTCGTCTTCAAAGTCTCTGATAGCCTCGGAACTATCGGCCATGTATTGGCAGCTTCTTGCTCCCCCTCGCGACCATCTTGCGTTCAGGCAGGCTTCCATCATTGCAGGACTTCATTTATCCGATCAACTGCACTAGGTCTTATGCTGAACAGACTTATCTTTGCATCGTTGACGCAAACAAAATCACAGTCTTCTAATGCTTTACCCGAGATGCACCTGGCTCCTTCATGCGGCCAATTTACGTCGGGACTGGCCATGGCAATATGAGCCGATGTATCGGCTTCCACAATCTCGACTGCATCTCTGTTCCATTGTACCAGTTTTTGATGCATGGTAGACGGGATGCAGCAATTAGCGTGGATCCAATCTCTTCCTAGTAGCACACTGTAACTGCCTTTGGCGTCCACCACAAAGAAAGCGGTCGGCAAAGTTTTGCTGCCGACAGTCAATTCCGTGACCATGACGCCTCTGGCTTCTGTGGGATCTCCGGTAAAGTCGTTAAGAACCATATTGGTTTTTATGAGATCTTCATCGGATTTGCCCAGCTTTTTACACATTGAATATGGCATTAAGTTGACAGTTGCACCTCCATCTACTAGCATCCTAGATATCGGCTTGCCATTGATATACCCTTTTAAATACAATGGCTTCAAGTGTTGGTGATCTTCCTGCGGCTTCTCAAAAATTGCCTCCTAGGACCTCAGACACAGCTACACGCATGATTCCAGGGTCGTAGTGGCTTGAGCTTTGAACTCGGCCGATAGGGCGAACACCATATTGATGCTTGGCGAAGAAGGTGTGCTATTTTGTGTTGCTAGCGGTTTCACGTCATCTGGCACAGAACTATCTGTATCGTTAGCCGTAGGGGCGTCGTTTCCGGTCACAGACGTCCCTGCTTCTCTGGCCCCAGATTTCTACGCGTATTTTTCCATAAAAGCTTCTATGTCCTCGTCTGTTGGTGTGTCCATATCTTCAACCATAGAAGGACTTACTGGAGCAACTTCTTTCCTGTGCCATTCTTTCTTTGGGATCTTTACAGGGCATAGTTCATTGAAAGCGTCGTCTCTCTGCTTTTCTTCTTTAGCCCTCCTGGATTCTCGTGTCTTGAGGCGTTGGAGCCGACGTCTTTGCGATTTTGTGAGACCAGCCGGGCACCATCGCGGCTTTGGCTCCACAGGTTGGCGGATTTTTTCATCCACCTCGGCTGTTTCGTCCTTCTGACTATGTTTCCCTTTTGGGATTGCCTCTTTAGGTTTCCCGGACTTAGCCGATTCTAACTGATCGGCCTTGCTTTTTTCCCCAATGCTTGTTAGGTTCTCTCTTGGCCATGAAATTCTTTCATGGACCAATTCTCTTTGACCCCCTTGCCTGGCCGATCTTGTTCCTTCGGCCTTGTATATTCTGTCGACCGCTCAAGTGTTCTTCCCATTCTGCCGATCCTCTCATCGACCGGCCTTCGATAGCTTTCTGAGTGTAGTTCATATCTCTGCCCCGGCCGTGTTCTTGATGGAGGGCGGAGATGTTCTTGGTTCTGCCCTGGGTAATGTTGCATGAGACAGACATGAGGGGATGGTAGAGCTAATCTCCTTTCCCAACAGAAACACCAGAAAGGACACCGCTCGTGGGCTTTCTCACACCTTTATCGGCGCTTGCTGGGACACGTTGGTTGTTTTCAGTCCCCTCTCGTATTTAGCCAATAGCTGGGCAAAAGTTGGTCTAGCCTTCACTATCGACTTCTTTGGAGGCAATTGCCTTTCGGCCTTCTGCCATTTGTTGACCTCAGGTTTACCTTTCACTTTGACTGTCCTGGACCGTTTTCCTTCAAGATAGGCCTCCATCTGGATCGAGCTGATAGTGATCTGCACCGTTTTTTCCTTGTTCACCGTCTTCCTATCGGCTTTTATGGCCAATACCGCCAGTGAACAGGCTTCGTCTTGTTGTATTCCTTTCTCCTTAAGCGAGCAACTGACCATGTTGACCGAAAAAAGGTTCTTGTCGACCTACAAGTCCCGCTCCTCTACAAACTTCAGTCGTCCGTCTTCTATGGCCGACTGTATCTGTTGACGAAAGATATTACAATCATTAGTGTTATGTGAGAAGGAGTTATGCCACTTGCAATATCTGCGCTTCTTTAATTCTTCAGCCGATGGTATAACGTGCCCCTCTGGGACCCGCACTAGCTTCTCTTGTAAAAGCAAAACGAATATGCGGGTGCATTTGGTCACATCAAATGAATATTTGACTTCCGACTTAGCCTTAGTCGGTTTTAGTCAGGAGCATACCAAGGGTTTCTTGTTACCCTGGACCCACTCGGCAATGTAAACATCCATTTCTTCGTCATCGGCTGAATTATTTGATTCATACTCCACGAAGTTAACCTTTGGTTTTTCATTTTCTTTACTACTTTTGAACTTATCTTTAAATCCTTTATTCTCGTACGATCGGCCTTCCTGAGCCAATACTCTATGCAATAATTGGCTTAAATCGGAAAATTCTTGTCCGCCGAACTTCTCTCGTAGGGGAGGAATTAAGCCTTGACAGGCCAAGTCAACAAGTTGATTTTCGGGCAGAGTAACGCTAAAGCATCGGTTGCGCATTTCTCTGAATCTCTTGATGTATTCAGCCACTGATTCTCCGAACCTTTGCCGTACGGAGCTCAGATCAGAGATCTGTAACTCTAGACTTCCGCATAAGAAGTACTTATGAAATCAGCTTTCCAAATCAGCCCAAGTGTTGACCAGATTTGGAGGTAGAGTGGTGAACCATGTGAATGCCACTCCAGTCAGGGATAATGGGAACAATCTTATTCTGAGTCCGTCGAAATGTCCCGCTTCCCCGCATTGCACTATGAAGTGGCCGATGTGTTCCATGGTGGTGGTTGCGTCGTCCCTTGAGAACTTAGCAAAGTCAGGGACCCGGTACCCGTTGGGATATGGGATCCAATCAATGTTATCAGGGTAAGGTATTCTGTAGCCGAGAGTTCGTCCTCTCAGCTGAATGCCGAACTGGTCTCACAGGACGTTTGTAATCGCGTCCATCCAGTCGGCTTCTCTGGGCGGTGCGGCGGGTGGCAGGAGTGCTGGCCTATTTGGCCCGTGCTGATATCCTTCGAGTGCAAATTCGGGTGTTTCATGACACTGCCCCCCGAGTGCAAACTCAGGCTGTGCCACCAGTCTGATTTGTCGGTGATTTTGCCCGGCCTCCTGATCGATGACTTGGTGTCGCGCATGATCTGGTTGTGGTACAAAAGGTTCCGTGTACGCAGCTACCCGGTGTGAATGTTGCACATTCGAGACCGAGCTAACCGTGGCACCTATTTTGGCGCCATTGGTGTGGGCATAGTACTGCCTGACCTCGCTTGTCCCTGGATGCCTAGGTAAGGTGATGGTCGGCTGTGGTGATGTAGGTGTCATAATTGCGGCCGATGGTTTGTTTTCAACCATCAGCTTTAACCCCTGAGTATCGGGACCGATTGAGTAGACCGGGTACGTAGGGAGAGCCTGTGGTGGATCGAATAGGGTTTTGGTTGTTACGAGCTCCTGCGCTACTTCCTTTACGCTGTTAGATATCAACGGCCTGAGTGTGGTGACTAAAGCCGATGACTGGTTTAGCAACGCGTGATAGATAGACTGATTAATCATTTCCGATAATTCTGCTTGTGAGGGCATGTATCGGCTTACCCCAGGTTCGTCGTTGGTGTTTGGGGTGATGGCTCCGAGAGAGTCGTCTGTCGGCAGCGCCATCTTCTGGGTGACACCGCACCATGTCTTCTGGAAGTAGTTCAGCATCATCTGCTCAAACGCCGTCTTATGATCTTCAATCTCTTGGCGTTGTTCGGGTGTTAAATCGGCCAAGGTAGGCGCGATTATTGCGTTGGTGTTGACGTCAGTAGGGGTGACAGTCTTTCCTGATGACGTCATCAATGTTTCTTCATGTCCCACCGGGCGTGCGAAAAGTATGTTGGCTTCGAAAAACGAAGTGTCGAGTCGATCGCCGCCAACACACAAGAATGCCGGGTTCAAAGGTTGTGAGTGTGCCAGTCTATTTGATTACGTAATCGGCAAGAGACGTGTATCTGAATACGATCGTTCCAGGGAGAATGATCTGAGTCTTGGTATCGATAGGGCTCTTGCTAGCTCAGTACGAACCAGCACGAACCAGATAAATAGATCTAATCTGCTCTCGCAAGTCGATCAGATAGGTTAAAAGCCTGCTTCTTCGAAAAAGGCGATGCGTAACAAGATCGGAAGAAACAAGGACTTGGTAGGTCGTAACGCAGTAGAGATCTATAACCGGCGATGTGCAACTTGTATTGATCAACGTGAATTACAGAGGAAAGATTACAAAGCTACGAGAACTACTCCTAGTGCAAGGAAATAAAGGTAATTGGTAGATTGACTGGTTGGTTTTTGGATTGGTTGATGTCTTTCTTCTATGCAGCATGTCGCCTTTTATAGCCGGTGTAGCCTTGATCATGGTCATCACGGACTCCTCAATAGTATCGGCCTTGATCTTGTCTTTCCATCTTGATCGCAACCGTATCAAATCCGGGTTCTACCGGCTTTGGTTTCTTCCCGTTTATGCCTTATACGACCATGCTCTTTCCGATATAGCTTCTATCCCATTACTCATTACTAATCCAACTCACGCCATCTTCCTAGCTCGTGCCACGACCGAACCTATCTCGGTTGGCCAATTTTAGGTGTCAACAGATTTATATAGGGTTATGTGAAAATTCTCCCCCTGAAATATGAGCTTCTCTAAGTCTCATCATCTCGATTCCTCTAATGCACCTTTCGAAAGAAGATGCCAGGAGTGACTTAGTGAATAAATCTGTGAGATTTTCATACGACTTAGTATGCAGATCTTGATCTCGTTCATCTTATGCATTTCATGAGCATAAAAGAACTTAGGGTTGATATGCATCTTGTCTCTCTATTTTCCCATTAGTTGCTTAATGTGCATCTTGCTTAATTCATCTACTTCTTTCTGGTTCTAGTTGAAGTAACATTGTTTGGTTCTAGCTTCATCTCACTAGAGTTCATCAAATTGCAAAATAGATCGGACATTCTGATATACAGTCGGAAGTTTCGATAATCTTATCAAAAGTTCTGATATATCTTTTCGCTGCGATCAAATTAGATTAAATTTTTAAAAGGCCTATTCACACCTCTCTAGGCAATTAACACATCTTTGAAGCTTCAGTATAGCCAACCAAATTCAATTCATGATTTCTTTTATAAAACAAGCCTAGGTTTTTGCTTCCTTGGCGGTAACGGAAGATGTCCTTGATCCCTTTCCAATGACTTTTAGTGGGTTTTGCGCTGTACTGAGCTAGCAAATTCACGACGAATGCAATGTCTGGCCTTGTGCTATTCGCAAGGTACATGAGCGCTCAACTGCACTCAAATATGGGAATTCTGCTCCCAGGACTTCCTCCCCCTCTTTTCTAGGCCTGTATGGATCTAGGTCTACTTGGAGTGACCTTCCGACCATTGAGGTCTTTGCATGATATGCTTTTTCAAAACCAAATCTCTCCAACACTTTCTATGTGTAGGATGATTGGTGTACCAAGATTCCACCTTGGACATGCTCAAGCTGCAAGTCTAAACAGAACTTGGTTTTACAAAGTCTTTCATTTCAAACTCAGACTTCAAGTATGTGCATGCTTCTTCAATTTCTTCATCCGTCCCAATGATGTTTAAGTCATCTACATAGAAAAAGATTATACAAAATCCATTCGGGGATCGTTGTATAAAGACATATGGACAATCTTAGTTGTTTTTGTAGCGTTTCTTGCAGACAAAGTCACTCAAGCGATTGTACCACATTCTTCCTGACAGCTTTAGCCCATACAGTGATTTCTTTAACTTCACACTATATAGGTTTCTGTTTGATCTGTCTTGGTTCGGGATAGGGATACCTTCCGGTACTTTCATGTATATCTCCGAATCCAAGTTTCCATACAAATATGCTGTGACAACATCCATCAATTTCATTCTCAACTTCAAGTTGTCTGCCATTGAGATCTAAGATAGCTAGTTTCGTAAAGAGATCTAAGAATTGAAGATACATTTTCTAGATATTGTAGATTGTAGATCCATTTGTTGTTTGTGATCTAATGTAGTAATTCGTTATATGCGTAGCGTAGATCGTTGGATCGAATATGGATGTACATTGAGAACCGCACGAGTGCTGAGTACATTAATAACATTTCTGCTTTTAGAAGAGTTGTAGAGGAGTATGTAGTTAATAAGGGGATCAAATTTATGTCTTGTCCATGCATTGATTGCGACAATATGATGATGTTTCAAAACTTAGACTAGATCGAAGCACACTTGATTCTAGGGGTTCTAAAAGGAGGTATGAATGTTGGACCAGTCATGGTGAAGAGAAGATTATATAGGAAGCATGTAGTATTATCATCGCCGATGAAGTCAATGATATGTCGGATGATATCTGTCGGGGGCTGAGATACCCTACCCATTCAAATGGCGTGATCAACAGGTCCCAGCTCAAACTCGACCTGGAGGGCTAGGCTCGACCTCGAGCTCCTTACCAGGGTGATTAGGTCGAGAACCGCGCGACCTCGAGCAAGGGGATCGAAGGTTGTCTCTCGACCAAGACCTAAAGCTCGTGGGGACCGGGTCAGAGGGTTGGTAAGTTCCTGAGATTTGCGAAGACAGGGCATGGGACGAACCCTAGGGGAGTAGTTGAGATCCGATCAGAGCGGATCTAGACCCATCGCCTCCGAAGAATACTCCTGACTGACCTCCAGTAAACGGGAGGACTATGTAACCTCTATATATATGGGGATGCACTTACTTGTAAAGGATGGATAGAAAATTCTCCGCCTCAAGGCAAGACTGGATTAGAGCTATTACCCTACTTGGGGGGCACGAACCAGTATAATTCCTGGTATCTTTAGCCCCTTTCTTCTTCAAGTCGTAACCAACAGTAGTGCTCGCCTCTGGTGGGGGGCGACGTAGGCTCTCGGGCCCTCATACTCAATCACATCCTATCTCATCTCTGCGGTTAGGCGATCCCGATCATCGATAGCTGGCGCCCACCGTGGGGCCCGAAGACTTCGAACCACTGGAGGAACATTGCTGCTTTGACAAGGACATGGCACGCGGCTTTGGGAGACTTTTGGTGAGCTTGGGGGCAATCCCCGCTCCCAAGCGCGAGGACTCCGCGTCCTTGTTTTCCCCATCACCGTCGCCCAGCGATCGATTCGTCCTCATGGCCGGCAGCCATGGGGCTAACACGAAAACAGAAAACTGCAAACCCAAGACCCCTGAAGACGCACGTCGAATGGCTTAGGTCGCGATCAACCAGGCGGTAATCACCCTTTCAGTAGACATAAAGAACGTCCAATTCTGCCCAGCCGTTTGAATGTTATGCTCAATTTATCGAACGTGTTCAAATCTGTGACGTAGCTAGAACAAAACGTAGTGTTTTGTAGATTAGACAACTTTAGGATCCAAATCAGTTTTTCCATATACTTAGAAAAAGTTAGTAAATTTCCTAAGCTACGCGAGGATGTACTCGTTTAATCGATTCGGAGTCCTAGAACAAAAGTTATGCTAGATTGAAGTCTGCTGTCCCAGGGGGGGACAGATTCTCTGTTTTTCGTTTTCGGGAGTAGTTTGCGAAATCGGGGTAGATGGGCGAGGGTGTACTATTTTGTGGGTATGTTGTGATTGTGTGGCATCTATGTGCAGGTGGTGTGACCCCGGGAGTGCCCTCCTCATCCCGCCAATCCGTCGCCCGAGGTTAAGGCAAGTGTATTGGGATGGGTAGCATGTGGTTTATTTGCTTGTCTTGACTAGATGCAATTGTTTCCATGTTATGCTATCTTGCCATGCTTATTGTTTGCCATGATATGATAAAAAGGGTATGTTAAGATGCTATGCAATGGTTTATGGTTAATGATTATGGCATATGTTGCATACGTGGCATGAAACTTGGCCCGGTCGGTGAGAACGTCATAAATATTCCGGTAAGGTCGGTGAGAAAGTTATGACTAATCCGGAGTGCCATGGATGTAAGTCCTACCTCGTGATTCCACCCACGCGGTGAGTGGAAGCGAGGAGTAGGCACCCTCCATCTACGGGATGGAAGGGGGACGTGGGTGCACGCCAACGGGTGTGCACTCGGCAATACCGGTATTTGCGTCGAGGAGACATGTGCATTGCATTGCATTGCATTCATGATGATGATGATGAAATGATCTCAATGAGGTTGAGACATGAATATGATGTTGCATATGAAGTATGACTTGATCATGATGTTAAGTTGTTATGTAAGGATGATAATAATTGAATTGTTCTGTATGACCCATTGCAATATACTTGCTGAGTGATGAACTCACGCTTGTGTTTTATGTTGTCTAAGGTACCATGACACTGGCATGTGGGAAGGGGCGATAGCTACACATCTTCACGTGTTCCAGTCACATCTACCAATTTGAGTCATGATCATAATAAGTGCCATGAACTTAGTGTGTGGAATAACTTTGGTGTGCATGTGATCCTTATTTACTTAGCTATAGTTTATGGAGTGGTTGGATTTGGTATTATTGGTTTATGTGGATGCTTTATCCATTTATATTGCTGCTTTAGATGTCTTATGTTATGATATATCTTGCCATGTTTTTGCTTTTGCTTCAATTCATGTTAAAACAAAGGAGATGCTACCAAAATTTCGGTGTTTAGCATTTGTGCCTTTGCTGTAATTTATCTTTATTTATGGTATATAGGTGTTGTTTAGTCTATGTTTGGTAGCATTCGGGCATACTAAATGCCGGGGTGTTACACAACTAGCTAAGGCAATGTTCACGACAGAACACTTCATTTCAAATTACCATCACCCTTTTAAGAACCAACCATAATCTTAACAAAATTTGAACCGACATCACAAGCTTCCATCATAACCACCTTTTGAATCACAACCAATCTTCTACACCTAGCCCAAGCTAGGGTTGTAGATTCTTATCAACCACAACTAATTTTTTTCTATGAGGGTCTTGCCCTCACATTTCCCCACTCAAATACTACCAAGCCCATGAGCATAATCTTCTATTATACTCAACAATTTCATATGCATTTCTATCCATATCTCAAACGAGAATGCCAACAAGAAGCAACTCCCTTTTAGCCGGATGAACCACATTCATCAACTTGAACCCAAAGCGCTACAAAACACTTTGGAACAAATATTCGACAACATCCAAAGACAACTCTCTCTTTTTTTCCTAAGTCAAGCCGCAAAGGAAAAACTCAAATCTCAAATCAATGCGATACATTTCGCATCGGGGAGCACTCAAACAAAAAGAGAGACTCCACACAATTCTTTGACAAAAGTTCTCAACAATCAATGACAACTTGACTCACTTTCACCACAGCCAAACATCTCATTTTAACCAAAAACAACATTGTGGAAGAGAAAACCGATTCTCAAATCAATCGAAAGAATCCACAACTGCCGTAATAACTCTCAAGGAGACAAGGAAACCCAATCCTCTTACAGCATAGCCAAATGGCAGAAATTATTCACTCTTTCTTTTCATGCTAGAGAGCAATGGAAACCTCGATTCATGACATGAATGCAAACTTTTCAAGAGCACTCCGGATTAGTCATATACCCCTATATGACTTTCTCACCGACCTGGCTCAATAACTCTTTTATTTTGGCTACTCATTTTCACAAAGGCAAACACCAAGCCTTTACTAAGGCAAAACATCTCTTGAACAACCACAGAGCATTTATGAACAATCATAAGTTCATACTTTTCAAACACTTGCAAACACCACACACTTCTTCAATTAAACCAAGCTCTAATCAAGATAGAGTTACAAGGATTTTCAACTAAAGAACCTTCAACACAACCCGTTAGGTTTATTTGATTCCTTTAAATATTGATTACAAAGATAATTCAGATTGCACGCGAAAGGACGCGATCCCCTCGGTAACTTTTGGGTGCAAATCTATACTCATAGCGTAAATTAAACAAATGGCTAGAACCAAAGATTGGCACCAATCACTACAAATTTATGGAAACTTTGATACGCAACCTAAGGAACTCCTTGCCCGAAAGCATTCAACCAAAATGGTATGCCAAACTAGCCCAAAAGCTTTAAACACGAGCTCAGCACGAAGCCCACCAAATCTAGTATTCCACTACACTTACCATTTGGGCAATCAATATTCACTATTTACTCATCGAGAAGGCCCAACAGGACTTAACAAAAACCACACAGCAAATTCTCTCTATAATTACCTTCCCCAACATTTATAAATTAAGTTTATGATGCTTATCATAAAACATCCAACCAAGACTACCTCATCATGATCCCCACGGACCATCAATTCATATAACATCATATTCTATATTTAAAAACATAATACTTCAACAAGTACTTTAGCAGGATCAACCTATCTATTTCATACCATCCATACGTCAACTTTTCAACAATCGAACTTTTTCCATTAATCAATGACTTCAACAAGTAAATGTCATCTCCACAAGATAAAGTTTGTAAATAGGACTATAAGACATACATTCATTAAGGATAAATCCTTACATTATGATAATTATCCATTGTTCATTCGATCACAACAGTGCTCAACAATAAACCACATTTTACAGTTTGTCTCTATTTTAACAATTGTTTTCAACGATTAATCACACTACCAAGTCATCAATATCAATAATTTGCATAATCATCAAACAACAACATTGCTTTTAGCTACCCTATACATAGGTTATGTCGGGACCCGAATTTGCAAATTCGGACCCTCTGTGTATTCAGCACTAGTCCAGGAACGCACTAGTGCACAGTCTCAACATTGGTAAATATCACAATCACACTCGACGAATAATACGGTACTTTAATTAGTTAACCAAGCTGGTTGCTCGACCTTAAGGTCAAGTTACAAATATATGCCACGCAGGGCGAGAACTTACTAAAAGAGAAATAACAACAGCGGAAAATAAGATAACTTCGTGGCGCCATCCAGTATACCACAGGCAACTGACTGGGCTCGCTCCCTAGTTAGACGGTTCCTCTTGGAGCTCCTCCTCCAAAGCTGGTGTAGACTCTTCTTCAACTGGTGTTGTATTGCGGCAAGGGTGAGTACTTGGTACTCAGCAAGTCATGCACATAATGCAAACTAATATGCTACATGCATGGCTTAATACAAAGGAATAGCTCAAGGTACATTTGCAGAAATCAGCATTTAACAAGTATCATAAGTAGATTCGAAAGCAGTAAGAGCAAGTATAACATCAATAACTTTTCCAGGAATTAAATAAACATCTTTTCCATTCCTAATCCACATTTCCATCAACATCATCATTAACCAAACCCAACCTTTCAAGTCCAAGTTATTTTCAAGAAAGTCTAACCCTTGACTGTAATTCCCGAGCGATGTCCAATACCGCGGACACGGTTATTCGAATAGATTTTACACTCTGCAGAGGTTATGCACTTTACCCACAAGATACAGTCAAACACCACAAAGGCGAGTGTCCGTAACAAAGTCTTTCGGAAACTTCTAACAGCATAAGTGGGCCTCCCCGGTTATTGCACACTAACCCTTCCCTTAGCGAAGGCGAAGTTTAGGTCAATCATCCGTTAGATGGGTACCTGGCTGCAGCCCCGGTACGCTCCCCCGTACAACTACTCAAAAGGTATAGTTGACACCCTGAGGTCCCACAGGTACGTTATTAGCAACTTAATCAACTAGGTCCGTCCCATTACAGACATGTGGTTGCACGTTTGACTCAGTTCAAAGGCTTGCAAGGTTAAGTCCTTAGGATGACCAGGGCAAGACTACCCGAAGAACCAAATCAACGCTCCCGGTGCCACATCTGGCCCACCCGATCATTCTTGCCACATGCCCCGGTCGAAAGCTATTTATCAAACCCCAGTTGATTACCATGCACCACGTGCCATCAACAATCATAACACATGATACTTCTTTCAAAAACGGGTGCAGTATCTCATTAAGTCAATATTAGCATTTGATTGTCCAAAACATTTCACGCGGCAAGGCTAAGCACACTATATCGGTCTAACTACCCAGGTTGGCAATTTAATAATGTCCAACTAATAATCCACAACTAGGGTGACAAGGGGTCATGGCACATATTTAATTAACCAAGGTGTCATACAGCAATTTGGCATTTATCTACTTCCCCGGAATTTAAATAAGGTATTTTCTAATTAAACTAGCATGCAATAATTTAAACCCAAAGTAATTTGAAAATGGGATCAACATGGTCAAAGCACAACTTGCCTTCAAAGAGTACTTGTTCTTGGTCCTGAGCTAGCTCCTGGGTCAACACTTCACCTTCGAAGCCTTCGGGCACTTCAACGTCAACTCGTAAAGCGTGCAAATAGCAATAAATAAATGAACGGAAGACAAAAAGTGTCCCAACATCCAAATAAAGTTCATAAACAGAGAGAGCATAATTTTATGAATTTTTAGGAACTGGAATCGTCGAATTCGGAGTTAATATGCAAAAGTTATAACCGTTTAAAGTTTAAAGAAAAAATTAATTAAATATAAATAGAGAAATAATCATAATTAAAAATTAATTAAAATTCATATTTGAGTAGGTCTCATTTTTATGAAAATTTAGAAATTTGAATCACTCAAATCGGAGTCGAAACGCAAAAGTTATAAGCATTTGAAGTTTGAATCCATTTTTGAAATCAATATTTCGAATTAATAAATCATTTTCTTTTTTGGAAATTAATTTATTGCGTCAGCATGACACGTGTCAGCACCTCATTGGTCCACGTGGATCCGCTGACGTCAGCACCGGCCGAGTCCCCCGATGACGTCAGCATGACGTCACCATGACACGTGGCACCACCCGGGTGCTGCCACGTGTCCTGGTCTACGGACACGGTCCACGCGGCACGGCCGTCCACGGTGGCATCGTCCACCGGACCGGCGTCATCGACAGCGAGCCCGCCCTATCGGCGACTTCGCCCACGCCACGCCGGCGCTGGTTTGGCTTCCGCACACGTGGCTAGATCTCGGCCGTTGATTTGAAAATCAACGGCTCAGATCGGATCTGGTCTTAACGCGTTAAGGAAACTACACAGCTGATCTGGACCGTTCGATCTTGATCG
Organism: Rhipidocladum racemiflorum; assembly: GCA_036346355.1. Taxonomy (NCBI): domain Eukaryota; kingdom Viridiplantae; phylum Streptophyta; class Magnoliopsida; order Poales; family Poaceae; genus Rhipidocladum; species Rhipidocladum racemiflorum. Next base: position 37,579,379 of record CM070577.1, on the reverse strand, counting down.
GACGGTCAAGATCCAATCTAATGTTTACAACGCGGCTAACCCTAGCCGTTCGATCTAGATCTAACGGCTGAGAGTGGATCTAGTACGGTGCGGTTCTAGCTACGTGGCACAATCTAAACCGTTGGATCTAAATCCAACGGTTGGAAATAGATCTGGGATTAGAACGTGGATCTCACCGGGGAGTGACGTGGATGAATCTGGGCCCTTGGATCTGGATCGGACGGTGGAGGGAGTTCGGGGTCCGGCGATGGCGTGCGGCGGCGCAGGCTCACCGGAGACGGGGACGGCGACCACCCGAACGGCGCTACGAGGCTCCTCCGGCGAAGTGAAGGGTACACTCCGACGCGGCTTGACCTTGCGGTTCCGGATCTGGGCTCAACGGTGGCGGAGGACGGAGGACGGCGGACGGCGGCGGAACGCCAAGCCAACTACGGCGAGCGATTGCGGCGCAACCACGGCGACTCAGGCGACGTTGTCTAGGGCTACGGGTGCGCACGGAAATGGAGCACACGCTGGCGGCGGCGGAGCAATAAATAGGGCCCTCGGCGTCCGTGAAAACCGCGAAAACCGAGGCCCACACAGCTGCGGCGGCGGAATCCGAATTGGATTCGGACTGGGTGACGTGGCTCAACGCGAACCGTTGGATCAAGATCCAATGGTGCGGGGGTTTGGGCTCGGGTCCGGCTCGGGCGACCTGGCTGGCTCGGTCGGGCTCGGGTTCGGCGACGTGGCTCAATCTCGGCCGTTCGATCTTGATCGGACGGTCAAGAGGGTTAGGGTTAGGCGACTGGGTTCAACCGGATCGGCTGGCTCGGGTCGGACTCGAGTCTGACTAGGACTCGGGTCCGGTCGGATGAACAGTACAAACCAATTCGGTTTTTCCAGCGTTTAAATATTCAAATTAATTCCCAGAAATTCATTTAATTCATTAAAAATAACAAAACACTCAGAAAAATTCCAGAAAAATTCTAGAAAATATTTTGGAGCATTTTGGACTCAAATAAAATATTTCCAACAAAAATTTATTTGTAAAATCAAATTCTTTAATTATTTCAAAAGTGAAAAATTCAAATAAATTCCAAATAAATCCAAATAAATTCCAGAAAATTCCAAAAATTCACCAAAGTGCCAAATCTTGATTAAATTCATGAAAAGCAAAAATTTGGGGTGTTACAGGTTATAACACAATTGCCACTACACAACGTACTCCAACTATTAAAATAAATTTAATAAGTTAGACATTAATCCCAATGCTCTTTACAACAACATCAAACAACAACTCCTACCTTCTCAATTGTCATCTTTATTAGCATTTCAAGAACACAATTACATCCTTCCAATTATGCTAATAGTTTGCAACAACATAAATAGCAACTCTAATCAACTTCCAAATTAGGTTCACAAATCGACACGATTAAATTTCTGTATAACATGTTAATTTAGAACATCTTTAAACAACCAACCAAGTTTCTATAACAATGTTAATGGTTTACATCATCTTAATGTTATCGGGGTTTCAAACTTTAAATATTATCGGGGGTCATAGGCACTTTTTGTAACACCCCGGAATTTAATATGCCCGAATGCTACCAAACATAGTCTAAACGACATCTAAATACCATAAACTAAAATAAATTACAGCAAAGGAGTAAATGCTAAAAAACCGAAATTTCGGCAGCATCTCCTTTGTTTTAACATGAATTGGAGCAAGAGTAATAACAAGGCAAGTTATAGCATAGCATAAGACATCTAAAACAGCAATAACAATGAGTAAAGCATCACTTATGTCTAAAATAAGGAATTCAACCATTCCAACAAATATAACCAACCAAACGATGAACTCAAGCCCATACACCAAGATTCATGGCACTAATCATTATTATCATGGCTCCCACTGATTAAACTGTATAATAATGTGAAGCTACGTGTAGATGTGTAGCTAATGCCCTTTTTCCCGCATGCCGGTTTCATGGTACCTAAGAAAAACAACATAAACACAAGCGTGAGTTCATCACTCAGCAAGTATATTGCAATGGAACAAGAATATACATTCTAATACCTTCATCACCACTTTTCACATACAACATCATACACATCTCATATTCATAGCGTAAGCATATCATTGACATCATCATATATCATCATCATATAACATCCTCATATAATGCAATGCAATGCAATGCAATGCGATACGATGCACATATCTCCTGGAAACTCATACCGGTATGGTTGAGTACACACCCGTCGGTGTGCACCCTCTCCCCCCTTCCATCCCGAAGATGGAGGGTGCCTACTCCTCGCTTCCCCACACCGCGGTGGACGGAATCACGATGTAGGACTTACTCATTGGCTCTCCGGAATAGTCATAACTTTCTCACCGACCTTCCCCGGACTAGTTATGACTTTCTCACCGCTCGGGCCATGTATCATGCCATGTATGCAAACATGCCAACATCGTAAATCACTTGTACATTAACACATGGCTTCATAGCATAGTAAGCATATTCATCATATCATTGGCAATCATTAAAGCATGGCATGTGAACATATCATATATTAAATTTCAATCATAACTGATCAAGCAAACGATAACCCGCTACCCATTCCAATACACTTGCCTCAACCATGGTGACGGATTGGCGAGAAGTAGAAGGCACTCCCGGGGTCACACCACCTGCACATAGGGACCACACACTCACAATCATGTCCACAAAATAGTAAGCAAACCCTCTTCTACCCCAACATCGCAAACTACTCGCTAAACCCAAAAAAAGAGGTTCTGTCCCGTCGGGACAGCAGCCTTCCAAAAGGCACAACTTGAGTTCTAAGACTCCAAATCAATTAAACGAGTACATCCTCGCGTAGCTTAGGAAATTTCCTAACTTTTTCTAAGTATATGGAAAAGCTGATTCGGACTCTAAAGTTGTTTAATCTACAAAATACCGTGATCTGTTCCAATCACGTCACAGATTTTAACACGCTCGGTAAAACAGCCATAACTTTCAAACGGCTGGGTGCAATTGGACGTTCTTTATACCCACGGAAATATATTGAAATTACCTACAACTTCTTCAACATCCGTACGACCAAATTCCGACTCTAAATTGGCAAAAACCCGAACCCTAGGTCGACTGCACATGCTGCCCGAAACAGAGAACGTGGCAACTTCTAGATCTAATCTAATCTACTCAATTCCAGCACCACCAATTGATCTAAAAACATGATAATCACCCTTAGAACAGATCCTAGACCAACCCCAAGGATTCCCATGGCCATACCTTCGCCCGACGCACGAAAACCCAATAAATCTCCTCCCGGTTCGCGCGATCTCCTTCCTCGCTCCAATCCCGCCGGATCTCCTCGTCGCGGAGCGCTCCAACGGATGGATCTTTGAGGTGTTGAGGTGGAGAACTCCCCTAAGGGAAGCAAGGGAGGTGGAGAGGTGATGGAGAGGTGGTGGTGCAAGGGGATGGTGAGATGGTGGCGCATGGCAAGGGGCAAGGGGGCGGCGGCTATGGGAAGGGGAGGAGGAGGAGGTGGGGCGCATGGGGAGGTGTTGGGGGCGCCCTAGGGCGGGGTGGCTGCCCCCTCTTCCCCACATGGGCCAAGAAGCCCCCACCTCAGGCCCAAAAAGATCCCCCCAAGGCCCAAGTTTCCCCGGAAAGGCCCAAACGACCGAAAATGGCCCGGAAAAGCGCTATAAAGTCGTACCGAAAAGCCAAAATATATATAATGTCATATTTTATATCGTTATGACCTTCCGTAGTGTCATACTTTTACAGCAAAGAAACATATTCTGAGCCTGTACATTAACACATTTAATCATTCCCACTATGGGGGTACTCTACATCACTAGAGGTTCATTTAATCTGAAGCTAACGATAACAATTACATTTAATTGATTCAACTCACAAATTAACTAAGGAGTACATCATTTCCATAAACCACGTTGTTACATATTACATAACATGCTAAACAACAATTCTCATTATTGACAAGTAATTTCAGTCAAAAGACTACTTGCTTTGTTTGCAGCATTTTCCTTTTAAAACTCAACCAAACTTCACGAAGAAACTTGACTCTCAAATTTGCAATGGGACATGACTCACACTTGGTCATGCAAAAGATCTCCAAAACACATTTCAATCTTAAAGACTCCCACAGGAGGGAACCAAGCGATCAAGTAAACCTTTACTGACAGAGGCACAAATCATAAATCAACACATCTTAAATTTTTGCACACAACTTCAATAATTTCTTTAAACTCAGAGTGTGACACACAAGAACCAAACTATACTTTTCTTTGCAGAGCAACCAGCAAAGCCGGTGTCAAAGTCGAAAGGCACCCAAAAGACACGCAACTCAAAACTCTTCTTCTTCGTCTTCAACCAAGGAAGACAAAACCACAAACCGCTTACCTAACAATCCACGAAAATCCAATACCAGACACTTTTCTTTTGATTTCAATCAACTAAAACCGAGAAAACCAACCAAATCGACCGTCGGGACGGTAAAGAACATCCGAAGGAATCCACCACCAACTCTTCTATTTGTCTCCAGTCATCTACCCGATCTACAACAGAAAAGGTAAGCACTCTTCTCCCACAGGGGTTAATAGTTCTTCGGTGATGGCGCTAACCGACCACACCGTCAAACCACACCCTTACTATGAACAAAAAGAGGTGACCGAAACCCCTCGACAACACAACCCCACTTTATCACAATAACAAGAACAATCCAATCAATTCTCTCAATAACATAGCAACATACATTATCACATATAGCATTTAACATCAAGGCTTAAATACAACATTTAAGCGTAAAGCAACGATACCCATACCCTTTCCTACTGTGCATCCATGTGTGTCAAATTTTAAATTAGTTATTTCACTTACACAAGTTTTAATGTTGCTATCCTATGACAAAATTTTAAGTGTAACCTAAGCCATGTTTCTAGGTTATTCCACATCAAAATTTTAGTTAACCCTATGGTATTCCCCTAAGTTCATACACCACGGACCTGAAGCCCGCTTTGATACCAACCGTAACACCCCGGCATCTGGTATGCCTGAAGGTTACCAAACATAGACTAAACTACATCTAATTTCCACAAATAAAGATAAATTACAGCAAAGGAGTAAATACTAAAACCGAAAATTTCGGCAGCATCTCCTTTGTTTTTCCATGAATTGAAGCAACAACAAAATGATCACAGGATAAAGCATAAAGAATGACATCTAAATCACCAATAACGAGGGTTCTAGCAACAGTATAAGTCTAGAATAATGAATTCAACTATCTCATGAGCCAAACAAAGTAAATGAGGAAACCAAGCACACAATTTAACCATGCACCAAGTTTCATGGCACTATTCTTATTATCATGACCCAAACGAATAAATTGTCTATAAGTGTGGAGCTATGTCTAGATGTGTAGCTAATGCCCTTTCCCGCATGCCGGTTTCATGGTACCTAAAAACAACATAAAACACAAGCGTGAGTTCATCACTCAGCAAGTATATTGCAATGGATCATAAAGAACAAATCAATGCCAACATCAATACATACCATACTTAACATCATGATCGAATCATAATTTCATACACAACATCATGACCATGTCTCAATCTCGTTGTACACATTTCATTATCACCATCATGTATGCAATGCAATGCACATGTCTCCTCGAAGCAAATACCGGTATTGCCGAGTGCACACCCGTCGGCGTGCACCCTCTTTCCCCTTCCATCCCGTAGATGGAGGGTGCCTACTCCTCGCTTCCACTCACCACGTGGGTGGAATCACGAGGTAGGTCTTACATCCATGGCGCTCTGGATTAGTCATAACTTTCTCACCGACCTTACCGGACTAGTTATGACGTTCTTACCGACCGGGCCAGTTTTCATGCCATGTATGCAACATATGCCATAAACATAAACAATTAACCATTGCATAGCACCATAAAATACCATTTTCACCATAACATGGGCAGGCACTAACCATGTCAAGGTAGCATATCATGAAAACAATTTGCATCTTGTCAAGTTTAATAACATTCAACACGATACACATTCCAATACACTTGGCTTAACCGCGGGCGACGGATTGGCGAGAGGATGAGGGCACTCCCGCGGTCACACCACCTGCACATAAGTACCACATACTCAAAACGTGCCCACAAAACAGTACATATAAGTACCACATACTCAAAACGTGCCCACAAAACAGTACATACTCGCTCATCTACCTCGATTACGCAAACTACTCCCGAAAACGAAAAACAGAGAATCTGTCCCCCGGGACAGCAGACTTCAATCTAGCATAACTTGAGTTCTAGTTCTCCAAATCGAGTAAACGAGTACATCAGCGTGAATATTAGGAAATTTCCTAGCTTTCTCTAAGTATTCGGAAAAGCTGATTCGGTTTCTAAAATTGATTAATCTACAAAACATTACGTTCTGTCCCAATTACGTCACAGATTTGAAAATATTTGGTAAAACGATCATAACTTTCAAACGGCTGGGCAGAATGGGACGTTCTTGGTGTCCAATTAAAGGTATTGAAGTTATCTACAACTGCTTCAACAGGCGGATGACCAAATTACGAATCTAAAATTGTGAAAACTTGAACCCTAAGTCGTGTGCCCAATCTGCCCGAAACAGAGAACTATGCAATCTCTAGTTTTCATCCAATCTACCCAATCACAGCACCTCCTCTTGATCTAAAAGCATCAAATCAACCTCTAGATCAACACCTAGACCAACCCCAAGGGTCACCCATACCATACCTTTGCCCGACGAATGACGAACGCCGAATCCTCTCCTCCCGATTTCCCTGATCGTCTTCCTCGCGCCAGAACCGCCGGATCTCCTCGTTGCGGGGCTTCCCGATGGAGAGATCAACGGGATGGCGAGGTGGGGATCTCCTCTAGGGCAGCAAGGGGGGTGGAGAGGGGAGGGGAGAGGTGGTGGCGCAAGGAGGAAGGAGATGGGGAGGCACACAAGGAGGTGGAGAGGGGGAGGGGTAGCTAGGGTTAGGTGGGGGCGCACAAGGGCAGGGGGAGGGCTCCCCAAGGGCAGAATTTCTGGTCTCCCCCTCCCACACGGGCCCAAATCCCGTCCCACTAAAGCCCACGACTCAATCCCTTGGGCCCAAACTCCCCCGGAGAGGCCCAAACTCCCGAAAACGCGATTAAACCTCATACCGTATAGTTTTATTCTCTAATTTCATATTTTATAATGTCACACCATTCCGTAGTGTCACACCTTTGGAGGCAAATGGTATGTTCTTGTTCTTGTTGATGATTTATCTAGATACTCTTGGGTATACTTTATGGCATCTAAGGATGAGGCTTTTAGTCATTTTAGAAGTCTTGTGCTTAGGCTTTCTGTTGATCATCCAGGAGCTCTTAGTGCTATTAGAAGTGATAATGGAACTAAGTTTAAAAATTCTTCTTTTAATCACTTTTGTGCTGAAAAAGGAATTGATCATCAATTTTCTTCACCTAGAGTGCCTCAACAGAATGGTGTAGTTGAAAGGAAAAACATAACATTAGTTGAAATGGCTAGAACTATGGTAGATGAACATCACACTCCTAGGAATTTTTGGGCTGAAGCGATTTCAACTGCTTGCTATGTTTCAAATCGTGTGTTTTTGAGATCAAAATTGGGTAAGACTCCATATGAGCTTCGGTTTGGACATAGACCTTCTGTTTCTCACTTTCGAGTTTTTGGATGCAAATGCTTTGTCTTGAAATCTGAAAATCTTGATAAATTTGAAGCTAGGTCAATGAATGGCATTTTTCTTGGATATCCTGCTCATACTCGTGGCTATCGTGTGCTTGTTTCGGAGACTAACAAAATTGTGGAAACTTGTGAAGTTACTTTTGATGAGGCTAGTCCAAGCACTAGTCCAAGTGATACAGGTACAGGCGCATATGTTCAGGGGGAGAAAATCTTTGAAGATAATGATGATGCTGAAGATGAGGTCTTGACTCTTCCTAATGCACAACAAGCTGTAGCACCTTTGGCACCTACTACTACATCACCTACAACTAACCATCCTCAAGCTACAACATCATTTGTACATGCTAAAAATGAAGAAGAAGAAGAAGTTTCAAAAGCGAAAGCTCCCTTGCACATTCAGAAAATGCATCCATCTGAACAAATGATTGGAGATCTAAATGAGAGAATCACTCGATCCAGGTTTATTCATTCTGACACTTATGCTCTTTCTGCTTTAGTTACTTCTTTTGAACCCAAAGATATATCTCATGCATTATCTGACGAATCTTGGATCAATGCCATGCATGAAGAATTAGAGAATTTTGAACGAAATAAAGTTGGGAAACTAGTTTCACCACCTCCTGATTTTAATGTCATTGGAACTAGATGGCTTTTCAAAAACAAACAAAGTGAGGATGGTGTTGCTGTTAGAAACAAGACTAGATTTGTTGCTCAAGGTTTTACTCAAGTTGAAGGCTTAGATTTTGATGAAACCTTTGCTCCTGTTGCTAGAATTGAAGCCATTAGAATCCTTTTAGCATTTGCTGCATCTAAAGGTTTTAGATTGTATCAAATGGATGTGAAAAGTGCTTTTCTTAATGGATACATAAATGAGGAGATTTATGTCAAGCAACCACCTGGTTTTGAAAATCCAAAGTTTCCAGATCATGTGTACAAATTGTCAAAAGCTTTGTATGGTTTAAAACAAGCCCCTAGAGCATGGTATGATAGGCTAAAAAACATTTTACTTGAAAAGGGGTTTTCAATGGGAAAAGTTGACAAAACCCTCTTTTTACTCAAGCAAAGCAATGATCAATTGTTTGTTCAGATTTATGTTGATTATATTATCTTTGGTGGTTCCTCTCATGTTTTAGTGTCTAAGTCTTCAGAAACCATGAGGGACAAATTTGAGATGAGTATGATGGGTGAGTTGACATACTTCTTGGGATTTCAAATCAAACAATCAAATGAAGGTACTTTTGTGCATCAGAGCAAGTACACAAAAGACTTGCTACATCGTTTTGGGATGGAAAACAGCAAGCCAATCTTGACACCCATGGAAAGCACTTGTACACTTGATCCAGATGAAGATGGTGAGCCGGTTGATCAAAAGGAATATAGAAGCATGATAGGTTCACTTTTGTACCTCACTGCATCAAGGCCGGATATACAATTTGCTGTGTGCTTGTGTGCTCGTTTTCAAGCTTCCCCACGTGCTTCACATCGATAAGTCAGCTGTTTAATTTTCAGGTATCTCCATGATACTCAAGATTTTGGCATTTGGCTTTCTGCTTCCTCATGCATTAGTTTAAGAGCTTTCTCTGATGCTGATTTTGGAGGATGTAGAATTGATAGAAAAAGTACATCTGGTACATGTCATTTCTTGGGCAATTCTCTTATTGCATGGTCATCTAGAAAACAATCTTCTGTTGCACAATCAACTGCTGAATCTGAATATGTGGCTGCTGCTAGTTGTTGTTCTCAAATTCTTTGGATAGTAGCTACACTTAAAGATTATGGGGTTAATTTGGATAGTGTTCCTCTTTTGTGTGATAACACTAGTGCAATTTGCATTGCTAAGAACCCTGTGCAACATTCTAGAACAAAACACAATGATATTAGATTTCACTTTCTAAGAGATCATGTTGAAAAAGGGAACATTGTGCTTCATCATGTGGATACTGAACATCAATTGGCAGATATTTTCACAAAACCCTTGTCTTCTTCTTGTTTTGCTTTTATTCGGGGAGAACTTGGGATTGTTCATCCAATGGGTTTATTTTGAGGGGGAGTTTCCTTGCCAAGTTCTTTCACTTGATGAGCTTACTTTATCATATTTCTTTATATATTATGTAAATGAGCTGATATATGATAATCTAAATTGTCTCACTTGAACTAAAAATGACATTGCGGAATTTCTTGATCTGACTGCCTATAGCTAAATACTATGCGATATCTTACGCTTCTAGGCTTGATATTGAATCTTCTTGACAAATTTGGGCTATGGAGAAAGTGTGTTTTCAGCTTTACTCTTTCATAAGACCTTTTAATCACTTTTGCATGTTTACAATCAAAGAAAAGGGAATCAGCAAAAAAAAGGGGTTGTTAAAAGCAAATGCCTCAAGTTATGTGCTTCAGGCATGTTTTCCCTAAAAAGATAAGATGTATGCTTCAAGCATGCCATTCCCTCAAGATAAGATGTATGCTTCAAGCATGCCACTGTGATACTACGGGATGTTGAGACACCGTAAAAGGTGAAATTAGAGAACGTGACTTTATAAAATGTGAAAATGAAGGTTAAAACTTTACGTTATGCCGTTTAATCGCGTTTCCGGGCTGATTTCGGGAGTTTGGGCCTTTCCGGGGAAAATTGGGCCTTGGGGGGATCTTTTTGGGCCATAGGTAGAGCCTCCTTGGCCCATGTGGGGAGGAGGGGGCTGCCAACCTGCCCTAGGGCGCCCCCATACCCTCCCCCAAGCGCCCCACCTCCTCCTCTCCCTCCCATAGCCGCCACACCCCTTTTGCCCCTTGCCGTGCGCCTCCCCTCCCCTCCCCTTGCGCCACCACCCCCTCCACCACCTCCCCACCCTCCTTGCTGCCCTTGGGGAGCCACTCACCTCTCCATCCCACTGATCTTCCCCTCGGAAAGCTCCGCGACGAGGAGATCCGGCGGTTCTGGCGCAAGGAAAGCGATCGGGGAGCCCGGGAGGAAGGAATTCGGCGTTCGTCGTTCTTTGGGCTGAGGTATGGCAAGGGTGATCCTTGGGGATGGTCTAGGTACTGTTCTAGAGGTCTATTTGATGTTTTTAGATCAAGTGGTGGTGCTGCCATTGGGTAGATTTGGGAGAAAACTAGAGTTGCCACGTTCTCTGTTTCGGGCAGATTGTGCAGTCGACCTAGGGTTTGAATTTTCGCCAATTTAGAGTCGTAATTTGGTCATCCGCATGTTGAATAAGTTGTAGGTAATTGAAATATCTTTAATTGGAAATAAAGAATGCTTAATTCCGATCAGCCATTTGAAAGTTATGCTCGTTTTACCGAACGTGTTCAAAACTATGATGAGATTGGAACAGATCACGGTATTCTGTAAATTAAACCACTTTATAGTCCGAATCAGCTTTTCCATATACTTAGAAAAAGTTAGGAAATTTCCTAAGCTACGCGAGGATGTTCTCTTTTAGTCGATTCGGAGTACTAGATTTAAAGTTATGATAGTTTGAAGTCTGCTGTCCTGGGGGGGACAGAGTCTCTGTTTTTCGGTTTGGGGAGTAGTTTGCGAAGTCGGGGTGGATGGGCAATTGCGTACTATTTTGTGGGCACATTGTGATTGTGTGGCATCTATGTGCAGGTGGTGTGACCCCGGGAGTGCCATCCTCATCCTGCCAATCCGTCGCCCGAGGTTAAGGCAAGTGTATTAGAATGGGTAGCATGTGGTTTATTTGCTTGTCTTGACTAGATGCAATTGTTTCCATGTTATGCTATCTTGCCATGCTTAGTATTCGCCATGATATGATAAAAAGGGTTTGTTAAGATGCTATGCAATGGTTTATGGTTAATGATTATGGCATATGTTGCATACATGGCATGAAACTTGGCCCGGTCGGTGAGAACATCATAACTATTCCGGTAAGGTCGGTGAGAAAGTTATGACTAATCCAGAGCGCCATGGATGTAAGACCTACCTCATGATTCCACCCACGCGGTGAGTGGAAGCGAGGAGTAGGCACCCTCCATCTACGGGATGGAAGGGGGACATGGGTGCACGCAGACTGGTGTGCACTCGGCAATACCGGTATTTGCGTCGAGGAGACATGTGCATTGCATTGCATACATGATGATGATGATGAAATGATTTCAATGAGGTTGAGATATGAATATGATGTTGCACATGAATTATGACTTAATTATGATGTTAAGTTTGTTATGTAGTGATGATATTGAATTGTTCTGTATGACCCATTGCAATATACTTGCTGAGTGATGAACTCAAGTTTGTGTTTTATGTTGTTTTAGGTACCATGACACCGACATGCGGGAAAGGGGCTTAGCAGCACATCATAACATAATCTCCACACAATTAGACAATATTTACCTTTCGGATTTGTGATCATGAATCTAGTGTGGTGAAACTAGGATTATGATTTGTTCATGTGCTTGTTTACATCCATTACTTCGTTTTAGATCATAGTATGGCTAAATTTGATATGCTAGACTTAAATTGCTGCTATGTCACCAGTTATCGTTGTTTAGATGCTTCCCATTGTGATATATCTTGTGATATTATTGTTGATGCTCCGTATCATGGAAAAACAAAGGAGATGCTGCCGAGATTTTCGGTTTTAGCATTTACTCATTTGCTGTAATTTATCTTAATTTGTGGTATTTAGATGTTGTTTAGTCTATGTTTGGTAACATTCAGGCATACTAGATGCCGGGGTGTTACAGCCACTCTAAGAAAATAAAAGAAGTATGCTTCAAGCATGCCACATGCAGTTTATTGTTTAAAGATTAAATTGGTTTACTAGATTGGAGTTGAAACTACTTGCTCGCCCTAAGTTGTTAGTTGCTTCAATTTTGAGCCTTACTTTTTTGCTGAGATCTTGCTTAGTACTTGGCTATAGTTGACTGAATTGAGGTTGAGATGCATGTCATTCCCTAACTTGTTAAAATCACATCAGGTTCATGTATTTTGCATATTATGTGATATATAAGGTTATATGATCGAATGACCTCATCTTTTCCTATATTGGCACTCCTTTGTTTCTCTTTTGTGAAATCATTGCTACAGGGAAAATTCTGAACTTGTTTTTCTCTCTTTTGTACTCTTGATGAATCCATTGTCAATGGGAGAGAAGTTTAAGGAAAAAAGGGGAGAAGTTTTTGGAATTTTTGACAAGTTTGGAGAATTTTGGAGTTTTTGGGCACATAGCACATTCACACACATTTTTCTTCTTATGAGGAGGTTTTTCGTATTCTCACCCAGGGAGAGTTTTTATTTTGCATATTGGTCAAGGGTGTGACACTACGGAATGGTGTGACATTATTTAACGTGAATGTTAAGGTCAAAAAACTTTATGAAATATGGTATTGGTGGTTAAAACCATATGATAGGAGGCTTAATAGCGTTTCCGGGCCGTTTCCAGGGTTTTGGGCCTTTCCGGGGGAGTTTGGGCCTAAAGGAAAGGGTCGTGGGCTTTGGTGGGATGGAGTTTGAGTCCTAATAGGAGTAGGAGACCTGGTTGGGGGCCTCCCCCAACCCCTTTAGGCCTTCACCCCCTGCCCCTTGCGCCCCCACAAGTCCTAGCCGCCCCCCACACCTCCCCACCTCCTCCTTGTGGCGCCTCCACCTCCCCCATTGCTCCCCATTGCTCCACCACCTCACCACCACCTCTCCTCCTCCCTTTCTGCCCCTAGGGGAGTTCTCCACCTCCACACCTCAAAGATCCATACGTTGGAGCGCTCCGCGGCGAGGAGATCCGGCGGGATTGGAGCGAGGAAGGAGATCGCGCGAACCGGGAGGAGATCTATTGGGTTTTCGTGCGTTGGGCAAAGGTATGGCCATGGGAATCCTTGGGGTTGGTCTAGGTACTGTTCTAAGGGTGTTTATCAAGTTTTTAGATCAATTGGTGGTACTGGAATTGAGTAGATTGGATTAGATCTAGAAGTTGGCACGTTCTCTGTTTCGGGCAGCATGAGCAGTCGACCTAGGGTTCGGTTTTTCGCCAAATTAGATTCGGAATCTGGTCGTACGGACGTTTAAGAAGTTGTATATAATTTTGTTATCTTTCCGTGGATATAAAGAACGTTAAATTCCGCCCAGCCGTTTGAAAGTTATGGCTGTTTTACCGAGCGTGTTAAAATCTGTGACGTGATTGGAACAGATCACGGTATTTTGTAGATTAAACAACTTTAGATTCCGAATCAGTCTTTCCCTATACCTAGAAAAAGTTGGGAAATTTCCTAAGATACGCGAGGATGTACTCATTTAATTGATTCGGAGTCTTAGAACCCGAGTTATGCCTTTTGGAAGGCTGCTGTCCTGATGGGACAGAACCTCTGTTTTTAGGTTTTGCGAGTAGTTGGCAATGTCGGGGTAGATGAGGGTTTGCGTACTGTTTTGTGGATATGATTGTGAGTGTGTGATACCTATGTGCAGGTGGTGCGACCCCGGGAGTGCCTTCTACTTCCCGCCAATCCGTTGCCCGTGGTTGAGGCAAGTGTGTTGTAATGGATACCGATTTGTAGATTGCTTGTTGAGAATAGATGGAATTGACTACATGATATACGATCACTTGCCATGCTTTAATGATTGGCAATGATATGATGAGCATGTTTATTATGTTATGATGCCATGTGTTAATGTACGAGTTAAATATGATGTTGGCATAATTGCATACATGGCATGTTACATGGCCCGGGCGGTGAGAAACTCATAACTAGTCCGGGGAAGGTCGGTGAGAAAGTTATGACTAATCCGGAGAGCCATTGAGTAAGTCCTACATCGTGATTCCATCCACGTGGTGTTTGGAAGCGAGGAGTAGGCACCCTCCATCTTCGGGATGGAAGGGGGGAGAGGGTGCACACCGACGGGTGTGTACTCAACCATACCGGTATGAGTTTCCAAGGAGACATGAGCATTGCATTGCAATGCATACGTAATGATGATGATAATGTTATGTGTTCATGAATGAGATGATATACATGATGTGAGACATTATTGCCATGTTATTGTTCCTTTTGTCCATTGCAATATGCTTGCTGAGTGATGAACTAATGCTTGTGTTTATGTTGTTTTCTTTTAGGTACCATGAATCCGGCATGCGGGGAAGGGAAATAGTCACACTTCCACACGTAGCTTCACTCTTTTGATTTCACAAGTCATTCAATTAGTGTTGATAATAAATTGCGTGTGATGATCATTGCTTTAAGGCTTAGCTTTGTTAAATGAGAATCTTTTCGTTCGTTTGACTCTTGGAGACATTATATGTTTGGAACTAGACTTACATTGTTGCTAAGTCGTTAATTATTGCTATTTTAGATGCTTTCCATTATGATATAACTTGTGTTACTGTTGTTGCTCCTTCAATTCATGTTAAAACAAAGGAGATGCTGCCGAAATCTCGGTTTTTAGCATGTGCGCCTTTGCTGGAATTTATGTTTAATTGTGGTATTTAGATGTTGTTTAGCTTATGTTTGGTAGCATTCAGGCATATTAAATGTCGGGGTGTTACAAAAGGGGAGATTCCTTGGTCTGTTCAAAAATCCTTTTGTGAAGTGAATGCCAAACATTCAATTCTAAATGGTGTTGCCAATGTTTTCATCAAGGGGGAGATTGTGAAATCATGTGCTGAAAAATTGGCTTAATAATCGAATTTGCAAAATGTGTTTGTGCATGTGTTTGACAAATTGACAAAAAAACAGAGTTTCTCTTTTTGCGTCGTACTGAATTTTGTAAAAACAGTAAGTTTCCCATCTGCGCCGGACCGTTTCTCGCATCTACGCCGGACTAAATATTCGGTCCGCCGTGAACATGTTTTTGAGGCTTGAATTCACATCTACGCCGAACCAAATTGTTGGATCGTGGTGAACTGCGTTTTTGACGGCTGTTTCTACATGCACGCCGGACCAAATGTTTGGTCCGTCGTGAACGGCATTTTGAAGCTTGTTTTCGTATGTACGCCGGATTGATTTTTGTTTAGTCCGTCGTGAACATATTTTGTGCCGGACCAAGTTTTACAAAAACAGTAAGCTTTTATGTTACGCCGGACTATGCACGCCGGACCAAATTTTTGGTCCGTCGTGAACGCATTTTTGAGCGTTGTTTTTTGCATGTACGTCGGACCAATTTTTTGGTCCGTCGTGAACGTGTTTTTGAAACATGTTTTCTCTGAATTAAACCGAGACTTTCGCATGTATGCCGGACCAAAAGTTTGGTCCATCATGAGTCGCGCCGGATCGGTGTTTGGTCTGGCGTGAATGGTCTTTTGCTCGATTAGGGTTTTGAGCAATTTTGGAATTGAATTTTTGTTTGAATTTGAGTTTATGAAATTCGTGAGAATTTTATGATGCTTGCTTTGGAGTGGAATTTATGCAATACTCATATGAGTATTTGCATGGATGGACTTTGAGTTAAGTTGTGGACTTGTGCTCGGATTCGTTTTGTGACACTACGGAATGTCGTGACTTTATAAAATGTGAAATTGGAGATTAAAACTTTACGGTATGAGGATTAATCGCGTTTTGGGCCATTTCCGGGGGTTCGGGCCTTGGGGGACTTTATTGGGCCGTAGGTGGGGGGTTTTCTTGGCCCATGTGGGGAAATTTCTGCAATAAAACCCTAGGGCTTCCCCTTGCGTCCCCCTTGCCTCCTCCCCTATGCGCCCCCTTGCCTCCCCCATGCGCCCCCTTGTCTCCCCTAGCCACACCTCTCCCTCTCCCTTTGCACCCCTCCCACGTCTCCCCACTTCAATCTCCACCTCTCATAGCCCCATAGTGTTGTTCGGGAGTGCTCCATCCGCGGGAATTCGGCGTTTCTGGCGGATCCGGTGGAGGGACGGAGGATCTGGTCGCGAGGAGGAGACGTGCGTCGATCCGGAAGTTCGTCAAGGGAACGTAAGCAATGGGGATTTGGTTTGTAGGGTTGTGGTTCTAGTTAGGTGGGGATTAACATGATTAATTTTGATGTTTGGGTGCTGCCATTAGAGGTATGAAGTTGTTTATTAGATCTGTCGCTCGCGGTAGCCTCGGCCAATTCTAGACAGTCGACTTCGGTCGCAGTTTCGGGGATCTTAAATTCGGAATTTGGTCGTCCGCCTTTTGAGAAAGTTGTAGGTAATTTCAATACCTTTCAGTGGACACCAAGAACGTTAAATTCTGATCAGTCGTTTGAAAGTTATGGCTGTTTTACCGAACGTGTTCAAAACTGTGATGTGATTTGGACAGATCGTGATGATCTGTAGATTAGTCAATTTTAGAGGCCGAATCAGTTTTTCCCAATACTTAGAAAAAGCTAGGAAATTTCCTAAACTTCGCGATGATGTACTCGTTTACTTGATTTGGAGTCCTAGGGACAGATTCTCTATTTTTCGGTTTTGGGGGTAGTTTGCGAAGTCGGGGTAGAGGATCATTCGTGTAATGTTTTGTGGGCACGTTTTGAGTGTGTGGTACCTTGGTGCAGGTGGTGTGACCCCGGGAGTGCCCTCAAACTCATTCCAATCCATCGCCCACGGTTGAAGGCAAGTGTATTGTAGTGGTTGCGCCTTAGGGAGCCGTAATATTTGAAAATGAGATGGTTTACACATGTTTTATGATATGATGCCATGATTGACTCTTGCTTGTGACATGATGAAAATGGTTTATTATGAGGCTATGCAATGATTAGTTGAGTTTATGTGCAAGTTGTTTATGTTTATGACATATTTGCAAACATGGCATGAGTACAGGCCAGGTCGGTGAGAAAGTCATAACTAGTCCGGTAAGGTCAGTAAGGAAGTTATGACTAATCCAGAGCGCCATTGAGTAAGACCTACCTCGTGATTCCATCCACAGTTGGGAATGGAAGCGAGGAGTAGGCACTCTCCATCTACGGGATGGAAGGGGGAAAGAGGGTGCATGCCGACGGGTGTGCACTCGTCAATACCGGTATGTGCTTCAAAGGGACATGTGCATTGCATTGCATGAATGAAGTGGTTTATGAGATGATGATGGCGTTCTATGAGATGCATATGAAGATGTGTTTTGAGATGTTTATGATGATGTTATATGAGAGCATAAATGAAGTTCATGAGTTGACTCTCAGGATATGTGAATGGCACTAAGTATGGATGTGAGTTGATTATTGTTTTTGTATCATTGCAATACACTTTGCTGAGTAATGAACTCACGCTTGTTGTGTTATGTTGTTTTTAGGTACCATGAACTCGTGATCGGGAAGGGAGATTAGCATCACATCTCCACATAGTGTTGCTCACCTAGACAACTACACACTCCCACTTGTAGTTGTAATGATTATCTTATTGCGTTAAAAACTTGGACTATGCTAGTTTTTGAGCTTGGTTTTATTGTTCCCTTCGTATTGGTTCATGAAACGTTGGAGTTTATGTTATGGACTTGAGATGATGCTTTAACTCTGGTTAGTGCCATTTAGATGTCGTCTATTATGCTATAATGATGTGACAATATTATTGTTGCTTAAACCCCATGGAAAAACAAAGGGAATGCTGCCGAATTTTCAACTAAACTATTAGCGTAGTTGCTGTAATTTATTGTTAAATATGTGATATTGGTTGTGTCTAGAGTTGTTTGGGTGACATTCGCGGCAGACTAGATGCCGGGGTGTTACAGTTGGTATCAGAGCGGGCTTCAGGTCCGTTGAATGTGAATGTAGTAATTTACCTTAGAGTAAACTAAAATATTGACTTGGAAAAGTAGAAACATGGCATAGGTTTACTTGTTAAAATTTGGCCTTAGGGTAATAACCTTAAAATCTGAAATAGTTTGGTTAACTAATTTAAAACTTGACACACTCTGATACACAGTAGGAAGGGTATGGGTATCGATGCTATCCGCTTAAATATTGTATGTAAGCTTTGTTGTTAAAATGTTGCATTTTGATGATGTATGATGTTATGCTTATGAAAGTATTGATTGAGATGCTTTATGTTTGATAAAGTGAGGTTGTGGTGCCGAGGGGTTTCGGTCACCTTCTTTAGTTCGTAGTAAAATTGTGTGGAGTTTCGGTGTGGCCGGTGAGAGCCATCACCAAAAGACTATTAAACCTCCCGTAGGGAGAGTGCTTATCCTTTCTGTTGTAGTTCGGGTAGTTGGTTGGAGTCAAATGGAAGAGTTGATGGTGGATCCTTTTGGATTTCTTTTACCGTTCTAACGATCGGTTTGGGTTGATTTCGAGATTTGTGGAGTAGCTGCATGTCAGCATT
This sequence comes from Rhipidocladum racemiflorum, assembly GCA_036346355.1. Classification (NCBI taxonomy): domain Eukaryota; kingdom Viridiplantae; phylum Streptophyta; class Magnoliopsida; order Poales; family Poaceae; genus Rhipidocladum; species Rhipidocladum racemiflorum. The sequence goes on along the minus strand of CM070577.1, from coordinate 37,560,440 downwards.
TGGGAATTTAAAGAGTTGACTTTTCTTGTGGTTTATGGTTGAGTTTTCTGGAAAGAAAGGTGTTTTTGGGTGATCTTCTCTTGAGAAACTGTGGTTTTCTTAAGAGTGGAGTGCATGACCCACGCAGATGTTCAAGAAGTTAAGTGTATGTCGAGGAGTTAGAGTTTTCAGATGATGTGGGTTATTGATTCTGTTGAAGTGATGGTGTTGGTTGTTAAAGACAACCTAAACTATTGTGTTGATAGAGATGATGAACCGAGATGCTAGTTGACCCAAATTGAAAATTGATTAGTGTTTTATGCAGAGTGTTGTGAGTTATGGAGTTATCGGAAGTTAGAGATTAGTAAGTGTTCTTTGCGGTTGAGAAGGTCTAGAATTTTTCTGGGTGACAAATTAGTATAGTGGGGTTTTGGTGTAAAGACTTGAGGATTGTCGGGTTTGTTGTTTCGGGGTTGAGTAAGCGGTGAATCGGCAAAATGACTTAATTAATAGGTAATCAAAGGATAGGATATGGAATGATTGTAGGAAAGGTTGAAATTGTCCTTGACAGATGTCTGTCTGGGATCCGTAGTTATGAAAGATGTCTAATGGAGATTGTATTGAGTGGTTAGAATTATTCATTGGTTGAATGAATTAGGGATATTGAGTAAGTACCTTATGGTTTGTGGGAGAGGCATTTGTTGTTTATGCCAAAATAAGTGATGAAGAGATGTGTTTTAAAGCTTGGGATAAACAGTTGTATGAACGATGAGTCATAGTGGTTGGTAGACCAAAAGAAGAAGTTGACGTGAGTCTTATGTTGAGGTAACTAGTAGGTTCATTGTGTCGAAGTTGTGAGAACGTGGTTCTCCTTGTTGATTGCTATAAGATAGACATGGATAGAGTTTGATGATCTCATGACCGGTGGTGGGTACATGATTAGTAGGAAGTGTTTTTATCAAAGATTAGATGTTGTAACTTGTGTTCAACAGTGTTGGACTTCTCAGGATTTGGTGATTATGAAATCCTTAATGGCTAAGGGTATTGGAATGCGAAAAATGGTGGGATTCGAGTCGAATCTTCTTTTAAAGGTTTATGGATTTAAATGAATGTATAAACTTTCTGGGAGTGCCTGCCCTTTTGTTAAGGCGTCTTGATTAGTGTGCAATAGATCTCTCCTGAGTAAGTGGCATCTTGTCAAGTTACGAATTTGACTTTGACGATTGGAAATATGAATGAAAGAGTAGTTTTGGAAGTAACCAGCTGATGGATTCCGGAATATTGTATGTTATTGAATCATGCCAATCTTTGGTTTGGCAAATTTGTTTAGCTTAGGCTATGAGTATGGATTTTCACCCAAATGTTTGGAGTGGATCACGCTCTTTCGCGTTCAACTGAATTATCTTTGGAAACCATATGTAAAGGAAGTAAATGGACAGGGTGGGTTGTGTTGGTAACCCTGGAGTTAAGCACTTAACTTGTAACTCTATTGTGTTATAGTTGATTTTATTTGGAAAATGTGTGCGGTGTTTGCAAGTGCTTTAAAAAGTGGATCTTATGAATGTTCCATGAGTGATTTTGCTGGTGAAGTGTTTTCTTTTGGGAATGAGCCTCCCTTTCTTTTGAGAGAATTTGTAGCGGTTGTGGGTGTAGATGTTTGATTTGAGAATTGATGTTCTCTTCTGAAAAAAAAAATATTGACATTGGTTAAAATGCGATGTTTTATCATAAAAGAGTTGATGAGCCAGGTCGGTGAGAAAGTCATATATGGATATATGACTAATCCGGAGTGCTCTTGAAAAGTTTGCATCCATGTCATGAATTGAGATTTCCATTGCTCTCTAGCATGAAAAGAAAGAATAGATAAACGCTGATATTTTGGTTATGTGATGTTAGGGATTTGTTTCCCTTTCTCTTTGAGAGTTTTTGCTGCAGTTGTGGACCCTTTTGTGTGATTTGAGAAACGGTTTCTTTCCAAAATGTTGATTTTGGTGAAAATGAGAGGTTTGGCTTTGGTGAAAGCGAGTTGAGATATTTTGGATGTCGAGAACTTCTGTCAAAGAATTGTGTGGAGTCTCTCTTTTGTTTGAGTGCTCCCCGATGCAAAATGTATCGCCCTGATTTGAGATTTGAGTTTTCCTTTGCGACTTGACTTTGGCAAAGAAAAAGAGTGATCTTTGGGATGTTGCCGAATTCTTTCCAAAGTGATTTGTGATGCATTGGGTTTCTATTGATGAATGTGGTTCATCCGACTAAAGAGATTTGTTATGTTTGGCATTCTAGTTGGGAATAAGAATAGAAGGGTTTATGGACTTGATGAGTTTACTGAAGGAATATATTCATGGGCCTGGATGTATTTGAGTAAGAAAATGTGTGGGTGAGACCCTCTTAGGAAAAGAACCAGTTGTGGTTTGGTAATAATTGACGGCCCTAGCTTGGGCTAGGTGTTGTACATTAGTGGTATAAAGGTGGATTATGATGGAGGTTCTTTGATGTCGTGGTTTAAATTTTGTTGAGAGTACCGTTCGATGGTAGTGAAGGTTATAGAAATTATGATGTAAAGTGTTCTATCGCGAATAGTTGTCCTAGCTGTTGTCCTTGGGTATGAGATATGCCCGGGAGATGATAGAATGTCAATAATGTGGTTTGTAATTGAAATGAAAAAAAAGGATTATTGCCTTTGTGGGCTTTGTATGTAGATGACATTGGTTAATTTTGATTCTTTATGAAAAGGGTCAAATAATTGGAAGAGATGGGATTTTGTGTAATCGATTCTTAGGGGGTCATGTTTAGAACCCCAATCATTAATAAGATACCATTGGTGATTTATTGGTAGAGGCTGTTAAAAGAGATGTGATTCACTTTGATTGGGTCATCTTGAGATTAATAAGTTGTGGTAGACAGGTTGAGGAATGAAATTAAGGTTTCGTGAATGAAGTTGAAAAAAGAAGTTGTTCTGAGTTCATCAGGTTGGTTGTGATAGCAGTATGAAGGGTTTGACGTGAGGATTTGGGCGTAAAAATTTGATTAAGCCTTTTAGTGGGTGAAATCGAGGACTTCGGTTGACTCTTGTATTATTATTGAGAACTGAAGTGAAGGTGGAACCGTGAGAGGTTGCACTTTGTTGAGCTAAATCAACACTTTCTCGCTAAGTGTTGGTTTTGAGAACTTGCTTGTCATTTGTTCCAGTTTGAGTCTTTGTGTGAATGTTTTGTGTTGCAAAGAAGTCTTTTGTCCCTTGGGAACTTTGTTGTTGTTTTTGGCGTTCTTCAGATTTGAGGTCGAATCCTGTTTAAGGGGGGGGGGAGAATGTGACACTACGGAATGTTGTGACTTTATAAAATGTGAAATTGGAGATTAAAACTTTACGGTATGTGGATTAATCTCGTTTTGGGCCGTTTCCGGGGGTTCGGGCCTTGGAGGACTTTATGGGGCCGTAGGTGGGGGGTTTTCTTGGCCCATATGGGGAAATTTCTGCAATAAAACCCTAGGGCTTCCCCCCTTGCGTCCCCATTGCCTCCTCCCCCATGCGCCCCCTTGCCTCCCCCATGCGCCCCCTTGTCTCCCCTAGCCACACCTCTCCCTCTCCCTTTGCACCCCTCCCACGTCTCCCCACCTCAATCTCCACCTCTCATAGCCCCCATAGTGCTGTTCGGGAGTGCTCCATCCGCGGGGATTCGGCGTTTCTGGTGGATCCGGCGAAGGGACGGAGGAACGGGTCGCGAGGAGGAGACGTGCGTCGATCCGAAAGTTTGTCAAGGGAACGTAAGCAATGGGGATTTGGTTTGTAGGGTTGTGGTTCTGGTTAGGTTGGGATTAACATGATTAATTTTGGTGTTTGGGTGCTGCCATTAGAGGTATGAAGTCGTTTATTAGATCTGTCGCGCGTGGTAGCCTCGGCCAATTCTAGACAGTCGACTTCGGTCACAGTTTCGGGGATCTTAATTCGGAATTTGGTCATCCGCCTGTTGAGAAAGTTGTAGGTAATTTCAATACCTTTCAGTGGACACCAAGAATGTTAAATTACGATCAGCCGTTTGAAAGTTATGGCTGTTTTACCGAACATGTTCAAAACTGTGACGTGATTGGGACAGATCGTGATGACCTGTAGATTAGTCAATTTTAGATGCCGAATCAGTTTTTCCCAATACTTAGAAAAAGCTAGGAAATTTTCTAAGCTTCGCGATGATGTACTGGTTTACTTGATTTGGAGTCCTAGAACTCAAGTTATGCTAGTTTGAAGCCTGCTGTCCCGTCGGGGCAGATTCTCTGTTTTTCGGTTTTGGGGGTAGTTTGCGAAGTCGAGGTAGAGGATCGTTTGTGTACTGTTTTGTGGGCACATTTTGAGTGTGTGGTACCTTCGTGCAGGTGGTGTGACCCCGGGAGTGCCCTCAACCTCTCGCCAATCCGTCGCCCACTGTTGAAGGCAAGTGTATTGTAGTGGTTGCGGCTTAGGGAGCCGTAATATTTGAAAATGAGATGGTTTACACATGTTTATGATATGATGCCATGATTGACTCTTGCTTGTGACATGATGAAAATGATTTATTATGAGGCTATGCAATGATTAGTTGAGTTTATGTGCAAGTTGTTTATGTTTATGACATATTTGCAAACATGGCATGAGTACTGGCCAGGTCGGTGAGAAAGTCATAACTAGTCCGGTAAGGTCGGTGAGGAAGTTATGACTAATCCGGAGCGCCATTGAGTAAGACCTACCTCGTGATTCCATCCACAGTTGGGAATGGAAGCGAGGAATAGGCACCCTCCATCTACGGGATGGAAGGGGGAAAGAGGGTGCATGCCGACGGGTGTGCACCCATCAATACCGGTATGTGCTTCAAAGGGACATGTGCATTGCATTGCATGAATGAAGTGGTTTATGAGATGATGATGGCGTTCTATGAGATGCATATGAAGATGTGTTTTGAAATGTTTATGATGATGTTATATGAGAGCATAAATGAAGTTCATGAGTTGACTCTCAGGATATGTGAATGGCACTAAGTATGGATGTGAGTTGATTATTGTTTTTATATCATTGCAATACATTTTGTTGAGTAATGAACTCACGCTTGTTGTGTTATGTTGTTTTTAGGTACCATGAACTCGGCACTCGGGAAAGGGAGATTAGCATCACATCTCCACATAGTGTTGCTCACCTAGACAACTACACACTCCCACTTGTAGTTGTAATGATTATCTTATTGCGTTAAAAACTTGGACTATGCTAGTTTATGAGCTTGGTTTTATTGTTCCCTTCGTATTGGTTCATGAAACGTTGGAGTTTATGTTATGGACTTGAGATGATGCTTTAACTCTGGTTAGTGCCGTTTAGATGTCGTCTATTATGCTATAATGATGTGACAATATTATTGTTGCTTAAACCCCATGGAAAAACAAAGGAAATGCTGCCGAATTTCAACTAAACTATTAGCGTAGTTGCTGTAATTTATTGTTAAATATGTGATATTGGTTGTGTCTAGAACTGTTTGGGTGACATTCGTGGCAGACTAGATGCTGGGGTGTTACACATTTCTTGTTTGCTCATGTGAAGGTATTGCTCGAGGGCGATCGTGGTCGATGATAGGACCGGAACTAGGTTCATGGAGGAACTGAGGTTCGGGACTAGGTTCAGGGAGGAACCGAGGTCTTGGTGGTCAAGGATGTCATGCGGGACGTTCGGGCTAAGAGAATGGTGCACATGAAGAATGGTTAGTCACATAAGTATGGCAGGTGGCCATGCGCGTGCAAAGTGTCAGTCACGTGAGTATGGCTGGGTTGCCATACGCGTGCAAGAGTTGTACTCGGCCAAGTTGGGCCAAGAGTAGTTGTGTTGAATACATACTCTTTCTAGGATTAGGAGTGGGACTCCTTCTAGGATTAGGAGTAGGAATTGTATTTAGGACTCCTTGTGTTTTGCTCCTTTAAATTGGAGGGGTTGTCTCCTGTTGAAGGGTATCAATCAGTTAGAGCTTTAGGGTTTGTACTCTTTTGATTGGAGTACTTTAGAAAAAAGAAATAAAGATCAATTCTTTTAGATCCTTGCATGCTATAGTAACCATGTTACTACAGTGTTTCCTGTTTTGGTTCTTGTTTGCAAGCTTGTTCTAATTCTAGATTGGTTTTTGTTCTTTGAGTTTCGTTTTGATTTGATCCATCAAAAACCTTTCTAGGGTATTAATTTAGAGTTCCTCAAAGTCTAGTTGATAAATCTTTTGAAGATCTTGTTTAATCTTGAAGTTTTGGTTAGATCAATTCTCGTCATATTCTGTCACAGCAATCTTGCGAGGTTCATAACTTTTGATCCGTAAGTCGATTGAGCTGATTCTTTTTGGGTTTGATTCGTATTAGAATCTAGTTTCTTGTGTCCAAATTTCAGATTGATCTGATGGTTGGATCTCCGGGAAGTCGAGTTTTACCGAACCTTTGTCAATCTGTTTTTGTCGAATACGAGGCAGTTATTTGGTTCCGTTTTGGGGTGAACTTTTAGTAGATCAAGAATTTGGTTTTAGCTTCCACACAATCATTCACCCCCCCTCTGATTGCTATATTCGTATACTTCGATCCTACACTTGTGTTGACATGACTTGAGCCGACACACTCTCCGCCTCCACAAGGATGGTATCTGTGATAGTGGGGGCATGATCTTCCTCCTCACTCACGATGTTCAACAAGTCAAGGCTGAGCAAGTTGGCGATTGTAGGATCGAGGATGTGCCTAGAGGGGGGTGAATAGGCTTTTTCAAAAAATTTAACACTAAAAGGGCTCTAAACAACCTTAACAACAGAGGTCACAAAGATGGCGAAAGAATAAACTTAGTTTTTGACAAGGAAGGCCTAAAATATCTAATCTCTACTAGTGCAAAGAAAAGTGCAGAACAAAAAAGGAATTGACAAGCAAGTGAAATAAAAGGCAAAGTAAATACAGAGACAAAATTTCTGGAGAGACAGTTAGTTTTCACCGAGGTTCAGAGATAATCTCCTACGTCCTTGTTAGAGCACTTCACCAGAAGTATTGCTCTACCAATAGTTATTCTCAATAGCTTTGATATCCACTGGGGTGACTCTTTCACCACACCGGTGAGGTAAATCCCAAACCTCTCACAATTTGTGGTGGCCTTCTATAAACACTTGACAGGTCGCACCAAATTACTCCCAAGCCGTCTAGAAACACAAAGTCCCAAGAGTAATAGACTAAGCACAAGTCCTAACCCTTGGTTCACTAGCTCATAACTGTCTTAGACTAAGCTTGGAGTGAAACCACTTCTGAATTATGATCAAACAGTGAAAATTTAGTCTCTTTGAAGGCTTTTGAGCTCAAGAGTGCTAAATGTCCAAGAGATGCTAAAGTTATTCTAAAAGAAGGTCCTGTCATAGCTTATATAGCCTTCTAATAGGAAATAACCGTGATAGGCATTTATTAGCCGTTGGACTTTGTCAGAAAGACAAAATAAAATAATTCAATGTGCCACGGACAAAGATTACCAAGATTTACAATATGATGAAGGCACGACGATGGACCAATTTTAGAATGAATCCCATTTGCGCCGGACCGAATAACTCAGTCCGTCGTAAAACAACTTTTGCGCCGGACCGAAAAAGTTGGTCCGGCGTACACATGCTTTTTGCAAAAGATAGTCCATCGTGAGACAATTAAAATGTCAATTGCGCAGGACCGAAAAATACGGTCCATCGAACAAGGCAAACTTATTGGAAGTTTATCAATTGGAAGAACTGATTGTCAAAGGATTTCTAGAGAGTATTGCATTTGCGCCGGACCGAAAAACTTCGTCCGGCATGAATGGCACATGCTTAGTTTATTTTCAACAGACTTAGTTCTCTACGCCGGACCAAAAAACTTGGTCTGTCATGAACAGTGTACGCTCAGTACAAGACATTTAGCAAGAGTTTCAGTGCCGGACTGAAAAAAGTCGGTCTGACGTGAATGGAATTAGTCTTTCTGAATGAAAGACTTTTGACTTTGAGGAAAAGAATGAAGTGACCTTTACTCCAAGTAATTTTGAAAAGATTGACTTAGGAACCAAGGTACTTACTTGTGCATAATCCCTCTTAATAGTACAGCTAAAACAAGATAATCCTAGCTATATGACTTGAAACAACTCCCAAGTCAAAAGTAGAAATAAGGATCCTTAGCCTTTGTCTTTATTCTGACAAGCCTTCACTTCACAAAGAGAATTTGTCTTGATCATCAACAGCAAAACCAATATAAAGCATAATTAAAGAATTGAGGGGCCTAGATGCTTCAGCGATAGAGGATATCAGCTTGATGATAGCGCTGGAGGGGCCTGTACCTGCTGCTGGCTATGTCTATAGTGTCGATTGAGCTGGTGATGGGGGTAGGTCACTGGCTGTATCTTCTGGAAGGTTGACATTATCTAGCAGAGAAAATGGAGGTGGTGAAAGAATACGCTGCAAATATATAAAAAGTTTGTTAGCCGATTGAGTTGTTAGTCTATTCAATTTTTTTCAATTCAAAAAGATAAGTTAGAATACTTACCCCACTAATTGTAGAGGTCTTTGGGGAACTCTATAACACCCCGGCACCTAGTATGCCGTGAATGTCACCACACAAGATACTAATAGCAACCGAAACACATAATTAACAATAAATTACAGCAGCTACACTAATAGTCTAAACCAAATTTCGGCAGCATGTACCTTATTTTTCCATGATTTTCATCATACATATTAGAGACATAGCAAGATAGCATAAAAGGAGACAATTCTAACATGATAACTAAAGGATTTCAACAATCATTCAAGTCCCAAGCACAATTTAACCATCTCAAAACTAATGAGGACTAACAATTGTTCATGACATCCAACGAGGTAAATAAATTATAACATAAATCAATATGGTGAAATCACAACTAAGGAAGGGTTTGTAAGTGATGATTTGCGTGATGCTAAGTGGATGCGTGCAACTAGCTCCCTTTCCCACATGCCGAATCCAAGGTACCTAAAAACAACATCAAACAACAAGCGTGAGTTCATCACTCAGCAAAGTGTATTGCAATGGCATAAAACAATAACAGTTAATATGCATACATTACGTCAATCATAAATCATGGGGAACAACTCATAAAACTTCTTCATTCATGCAATGTAATGCACATGTCTCTTTGCTTAGCACATACTGGTATTGCCGAGTGCACACCCGTCGGTGTGCACCCTCTTTCCCTTCCATCCCGTGGAGGGGCCTACTCTTACTGACTCGCTCCCCTTCACCTTGGTGGATGGGACTACGAGGTAGGACTTTTGTCAGTGATGCTCCGGATTAGTCATAACTTTCTCACCGACCTTACCAGACTAGCTATGACTTTCTCACCAACCTGGCCTGCTCTCATGCTATGAATGCAAAAGATGCAATATTTACCTTTCATCATTCCATTGATATGCATCAACAACCTCAATAGAGCATTTTCAATATAATTTCAACACTAATACATAGTAAAATATCATCTCATAAGATTGTATCACAATAATAAGCAAGCATGTGGCCACTGAACCATATTCATCACAATAATAAGCAAGCATATGACCATCGAACCACATTCATCACAATAATAAGCAAGCATATGGCCACCGAGCCACATTCATCACGATACACCTACCTTCAACCTCGTGAGACGGAATGGCGAGATATTGATGGCACTCTCGGGGTCACACCAACAGCTGGTCTCCCAGGAAACACATATAAAATTATCTAATTCGCGTCCGAAGATTGATGACCTAATCTGCCCGAGGACAGAACGCATGACAGATTTGCAATCTCCCTAAATCCATCTAATAACAACACCTAAACACCAATTTTAGGCATGATCTCCCCCAACCAACCAGCACTAAAACTCTACAAACGAGTTCCCTAATGCATACCTCTCCTTGACAAAACGAAGAACTGACGAACGATCCCTTCTCCCGCCTATGTTTCTCCTCCAATCCGCAGGGAACCGCTGGCTTCTCCTCGGTTGGATGGGCTTCAATGCAAGATCAACAGGGGGGAAAGAGGGGAGAGAGAGGCAGCTATGGGGGGAACCCTAGCAAAGGGAGGCGCAAGGGAGGAAGGGGGCAAGGGGGGAGGCGCAAGGGGGTGAGGGGGAGGTGGCGGCTAGGAGGGGGAGGAAGTGGGGGAGGGGGGTGGCGCCCAAGGGGTGGGGGAAGGCTAGGGTTGGCTGCCCCAAGCACCCCCTCTTGGGCCCAAACCATCCCACTTAGGCCCAAACCATCCCACCGGAATCCCAATTTCAAACCCCCAAGGCCCACAATTCCCCCGGAAAAGCCCAAACACCCTGAAGGGTCCAAAAACACGATATAAACTCGTACCGTAATGCCACATTCTATATTGTCACAAACTCTCTGCCAATTCTTCATGCATCACAAATCGCTTCCTCTAGGCCGCCTTTTTGTATGGTCGGCCTCGCTTCTTTTATGCAAAATTGCGTCGATTGAGTATATTCAGACTTAAAATTATTACAATAGAAGTTCTAGGATGTATTCAAACTTACTCGGATGTTGGTGCTACTTCTCAAGGTTAGAGGGGAGGGGGAATAAACCCCAAGGGTTCTAGAGGAATGTCCCTCTAGTTCGACCGATCATTGCTTCTTTGTTGGGACATCGCCTGATGGCTCTACTGGCCCCTTTCCAACAGACTTAGTTTGAAGAAGAAATAAATATATGAGGAGAAGCTGATTAGAATAGTTCAAGTAATAGAATAAAGGGAGTCTATTGGTTAGTACCTTACCTGTGATATCGATTAAACTTGATAGTTTGGTTCACTGAACTAGAACTGCTCAAATTCTAATTACTTGAGTCAGTTCTAATTATCGGCTCTAGTGATAAGTCTAGAAAAAACTCAGCTATTATTGTGGAAGGTGGCTGCTCAGTTGAAAATAAGGATGATGAGATAGCCAACCACTAAGAGATGTAGCTGTGTGCCCTCTTGGTGTGGAGAATGATGTGTGGGAGCTCTTAGATGAGAAGGTCATCGGCTATGTGGAGAACTATGTTGGTTGAGGGGGCACGACCCAGTCTCTCTTAGGATTGAAGCCGATCAATTAGCTGGAATTTTGGGATAATTTGTCGAGAGCCAAATTGTCTAGCATAGATTAACGGGTGGTAGAATTCGTAAGAAGGCTTGAAGGTCCTACCGTTGGTGTGTAAGCCGACTGAAAGAATGTTTGGAGATTGGAAGATTTTATAGAATTCAACGGTTTCTTCAAGCATGTCTTCGCTATCGGCAGCAAGGTGGAAAAAGGAATGGCAGGGATAGTTATTGGATTTACTGTAACTAAAGAATTCAGTGTTATGAAGGGAGTTTTTGTTGAACTTCAAGAAGAAAGATAGGTATTTCCTAGTTATGATGGGATTTATTTTGGTTTCGCTGCCTGAGCAGAGGAAAAGCCTTTCGCTGAAGGATCGGCTATTTCAAAATTCTATAGGCTGGCTTTCTAAGATTTCCTCGCGTGGGAAAGGACAAGTCAATTCTAAAATATCAACTAAAGACACATAAGAGCCACAACTAGATGAACCACAAAGGGCCACCAATCCCATGGCAATGTAAAGTCAATAGCAGATCCCGTGCATCATTTGCAAAACTGCACCCAAAAATAGTTTCCCTAATGCAAGCCGACAGCCCCCTACTAATTTTTTAGCTACAGTTTGGTAGGTTTGGGTCGGGCTAAGGGAAGCATGGTAGAAGAGGAATCGGTCAGGCCACATATTTAAGAAAGCTATATGCTCCCTATCGGACACTGTGCTGACTCCTCTATTGTTCTCTATGTATTTTACCCATCCTTCCCCCTTGGTGGACACGAACATATGTTGGGGTTTGGCGCTAAATGCCGATAGTTGCTTACCATCTGGTCTAAGGCAACAGAGCTGAGTGACATCAAGTAGAGTTGGGCAAATAGGACCGGCTCTAAAGAAAAAGGCGTTGAAGGTATCGAACAAAAAATAGTAAGATATGTCCACTAAAGGTTCATTGGGGGAGGAGTTGGTTAAGGATAATGGGAGGTATTTTGCTATTCCATTTGTTCCCAAGCTTAAAGTTTTTGGGTTGCTACCCGATTGAACCAATCACGCCACCCAGCTAGCACAGTTAGCCAGACGCTAAAGCTTTTACTCCACCCCGCTAAATTAAAACCCGGAGCATTCAAAGGGAGCCTACGGATTTCTTGATCTATGATAGCTGATGGGTTGGGGTTTCCTATTGGACCAAGGTAAAATTGAGTTTCGCAGTCAGGGATAAGGAAAATACCTGGTTGGGATCTATTGGGATCTAGTGAGCCAATGAAAGGAAGGGCTAAAGAAGAGAGTTCAAAGCTGATGAAGGAAGAGTTGAGAGCTTGAGAGTGTAAAAATGACAAGTGAATAAGCCTCACACTTAGAGGGGGCTAAACTTGGTGGTATTGTTGGGTAATTTTTGTGAACTTTTACTACAATAACTCATGAGATCATGCGTTCACATGATTTGCGCGGTAAAGTTGGAACGATGAATCTCGATGGGGATGGTTGATATTCTTTGTTTGAGCTGATACTATTAATTCTTTAAGATTCACGCAATCTGCTAAAAATGGGGGCATATGTTGACACCAGAATTTGGTGCATGATCGGTTTGATAAGGGTTACTAATTTGGTAAGAGTGTTTGGAATAAAGTGAATTAGGATCAGTATAGAATCAAAGGAGATATTATTTTGGGATATAACCGATGCGGATTAAGAAAAGAGTAAGATCGGAATAAAGTCAATACTGGTTTCAAAGGAAAAATTGATTTGGGAAGTCAAGGCTGACACAGACTGTGTTACGAGTTCAAGGTGGGCACGATTGGACCGAACGCTATAAAAGAAGAAGATGAGCAACATGGAAAAACATGCAATCAATTAACTCGCATTACTCTTTACTTTTCTGTCGACTAGGAGTAGAATTTTATATTTGTAATTCTTCTTCTGTAATTTGCTTGATCAATAAAGTCGCACAACTTTGATTTTTGATTTCGTCAACTTACATCATTCAAGTATGATTTTTGTATGATCTTATTGCGCATCACGTTTTTCAAGAAAAATCTACATTTATCTTTCATCTCAACTCAATCAGATTGATTAGATCTATCGGTTACTTTTTGTCTAATCGGCATGAACTGATGATAGATTAGATCATTATTAGAGAATACATCGGCTTAAAGGCCGGTTGAATTAAATCTTCCTCTTGCCAATTGCATGATCAAATCGGCTGGCACGCTAACACCCAAAATTAAACCTAGTATTTAGGTGTGCTGATTGCCAATTAGCCATTCGTGTCAACACCTCTTAAATCCGAAATGGCTCAATCATGCTTTGAAGTTACTCCTGTCCGTGCACAAACAAAGTCATGGGACAAAACCGTATAATGATTATTGGACAAAATGAAAAGTGTAGAAAATAGCATTGTCAGTAGGGCGAAATCCAGTTGGGAATGGATTCGAGACTGGATTTGACTGTCTAGTTGGATCCGGGACTAGATCCGGATACTTGAATTCACATTCAGGATCGGATCCAGAGCATCCAATATCCAGTAAATACAGGACGGGATCTGAATATTCATATTTTCCCTATTTGTATATTCAGATTTTTCTTATTCGGATGTTTTCTATTCAGATATCAGCAAGGCCCAGCCCATTTTCATCATATTTTTTTCCATAATAGCCTATTTATATTAACAATTAGTTGATTATATTGATCCTCAAGTAGCATATTCTTTCTACGAAGTCTATTGAGTTTGATTGATATATAATTTGTTACTATAGTCTTGCACTCATATAGTTTTAATTCAACATATATAACTCTATATATGCGTGTATTATCTGTATATCTTTATTAGTTTCCGATCCGAATCTTTCACATATCCATACCGTATCCATATCCCGAATAACCCAGATCCATATCCATATCCGACTAGCTCATATCCGGTTCCGAATCTAGAAAAAAAATGTGGGTTAGGATATGAAAAAGTATTATCCGTGTGTATACAATCCATTTTCACCCCTAATTATAAGTGTGGTACTATTAACTTCTCCACTGTCCATAGAATCCTACTTTACAAGAGTTACAATTTGCACCCAATAAGATGTGTTTTACACATAAGACATAGAATGGTACAAACCATATCTTGCAAATTAAAAGTAAAATAGAAATTGCTACAAATGTTCCCACAAGTCAAAGTGAGTTTCTCGTTGATGCGATAGACTATTGTACTAAGTTCTTTTGTTGTATTTACCCACACCCATAAGTTTGCTTCTTTTTTACACAATAACCCCACTCTTATATTTAGTTAGAAGAGTCTATTGTGGGGGTAATTCAAGCCTAAAATAATATGTTTTCCTCCAATCCTATATGGTGGACCTTAAAGTACTTGCATTGCTTTTGCACAATTTCTCCTTGATCACACCTTCAGGATTCAGCACCTCAACCAAAATGCACCAATAATGGTGAAGTGGTTCATCACAGTCATACATGACTGCATTGATGTCGGGACCCGAATTTGCAAATTTGAACCCTCTGTGTATTCAGCACTAGTCCAGGATCATGCTAGTGTACACAGTCTCAACATCGGTAAATACCACAATCATACTCAACAAAATAGTGAAGTACTTTATTTAATTAAGCCAAACTGGTTGCTCGACCTTATGGTCAAGTTACAAGAGTATGCCTCGCAAGGCGAAAACTTAGTGAAATAAACAATTGCAGTGGAATCAAATAAACTTTGTGGCGCCATCTAGTATACTACAGGCAACTGACTGAGCTTGCTCCCCTAGTTCGTTGGCTCCTCCTGGAACTCCTCTAGTGCGGGCGTTGCTTCTTCTTCAACTGATGTTGTGTTGTTGCAAGGGGTGAGTACTTGGTACTCCGCAAGTCATGCACAGAATGCAAAGCTAATATTCTACATGCATGGCTTATTCTAACAATAGGCTAAGGGGTTCTTTTGCAATAAGCGACATTCATAAATAACAGTAATTGATTGAAAAGAGGTAAAACAGTAATAACAATACTAATTGCATAAACAATTTTACAAGTAAAGGATTTATCAACCTAAGCAAGTTCATCATTTCCAACACCATGTATCCATGACCCAAGTTCATTTTTATAGAAGTCTAACCCTTGACTGTAATCCCCGAGTAGTGTCCAATACCGCGGACTCGGCTATTCGAATAGATTTTACACTCTGCAGAGGTTGTGCACTTTACCCACAAGATACAGTCAAACACCACAAAGGCGAGTATCCGTAACAAAGTCTTTTGGAACCTCTAACTATACAAGTGGACCTCCCCGATTGTTGCACACTAACCCTTCCCTTAGCAAAGGCGAAGTCTAGGTCAACCAACTGTTGGACGGGTACCTCGACAATGCCCCGGTACGCTCCCCCATTCAACTACACAGAAGTATAGTTGACACCCCGAGGTACCACATGCGAGTTATTAGCAACCTACTCAACTAGGTCCGTCCCATTACAGACATGTGGTTGCATGATGAGCTCAGTTCAAAGGGTTGCAAGGTTAAGTCCTTAAAGTGACCAAGGCAAGACAACCAAAGTGTCCACAAGTATTCCAAAACCAGCAAAAACCAAATCGACTGCCCAGTTGCCACTCTTGGCCCACCAGAAACAATCTTGCCACTTGCCCCGGTCTAAACCATTTTATCAACCCTAGTTGTTTACCATGCACCACGTGCCATCAACATCATCATAAATAACACATGACACTTTCCAAAATATGTTCCATATCTCATTAAGTTAACATTAATAATTGATCATCCAAAATCATGTCATGACTACGTGGCAGGACTAAGCATTACACTTCAGCGGTCTAATTACCCATGTTGGCAATTTAATAATGTCCAACTATTAATCCCTGTTCTAGGGTGACAAATGATTCATGGCATACAATCATTATCAATAAGGTGGCATAATTAAGTAGGTCACATAACTTTCCCAGAATTATTCAAAAGCATTTTTAAATAAACTAGCATGCAATAATTTAAATAAACATAATTTCAAAAGTGGGATAAATTTGGTCAAAACATAACTTGCCTTCAAAAAGTACTGGTTCAGGCTCTTGCACTTGCTCCTGGGTCAAAACTTCACCTTCGAAACCTTCGGGAACTTCAACGTCTACTCGTAACGCGCACAAATAGCAATAAATAAATAAACAGTAGACAAAAAGTGTCCAAAAATTCAAATAAAATTCACCATTAAATAGAGCTCAATTTTACAAAAATTTAGGAACTGAAATCGTCCCAATTGGAGTTAAAACATTTGAAGTTTCAAATAAATCAATAAAAGAATAAACCAAATTAATTCATTTATTTTTCTATTGAAAAATCCGATTACGACGTTAGCATTGCGTCAGCGAAGAATATGAATTTCCACCGAATTATTTTTCTAAAGAAAAATCGAATTATGACATCATGCTTGCGTCATCCGGTCCATGGATTCGGTCCACGACTCGGCTTGGGTCCACTGTGGACCCGGTCCATGGGTACACGTGTCTCTGACACGTGGGACCCACTCGGATGACGTCATCGCTGATGTCATCGCGCTCGGCCGATCGACTCTGACCGCTGGGCCCACCGGGACGTCATCGTGCGGTTGGGCTAGACGCTGACACGCGGGCCCATGCTGACGTCACGGTGATGTCAGCGATGACTGGGCGTCGCCCGCGTGGACTGCGACGGCCCGGCTTCCGCACACGTGGTGCAATCTGGGCCATCAATTTGAAATCCAACGGTCCAGATTGGATCTAACTTCACGCGTTTTGGATTAAACGCCATCGATCTGGTCCATTCGAATCGGATCAGATGGCTCAGATTGGATCTAAGCCGTGCGGCTTTGGCACTGATGTGGCATGACCCGGGCGGCGACACGTGGGCGCATCATAGCCCTCGGTTCCAAATCGGACAGCTGTTAACGCATCTAACCGATCTAACGTGAAACAAGCTGAGCTGTTGCTTTTAGATCTAACGTTCCAGATCAATTCCAACGCACAACACTATAGCTACGTGGCCTAATCTCGATCGTCCAATCTGGATCTGACGGCTGAGATCCAATCCTAGCATGGTGCGGTTAAGGCTACGTGGCGCGATCTAAACCATTAGATCTAGATCTAATGGTCTCCAATGCATCTGGGCTCTACGGGGTTTAGGGCGACGTGGACTCGCAGTAGCGGTCAGATCTTGATCGGACGGCCGAGGAAGTTCGTGGGCGACGATGGCGGCGCGGCAGAGCTGGGTCACTGGAGACGGAGACGACGACCAAGCCCGCGGTGTTTTGGCACAGTTCCGGCGACGTGGATGGTGCTGCCAGATGCGCCTCGTCTTGGCGATTCTGGATCTGGGCTCCAACACGGCGGAGACGGCTCAACGGCGGCAGCACGAAGCAAAAACCGTGGCGACGTCTTCCCCGACTTCGGCGAGCAATTAACGGTAGCTGGGTGCGGCTCGAGCTCCAAGTCCTAGGCGTACGTGAAGAGGGCGGCGCGGCAACTCGGCCTGGGTATTTATGGCCCCGTGGGCGTCCGTGTCTTGCCAGGAAAACGCGGCGGCAGTTGCGCGGTGGCGCAATCCGGCGAGCACTCGGACAAGCGACGTGGCTGCATCCTGGTGCTCCACGCGTACCCAATCGGACGATCCACGGTGCCCTGCGATGCGGCCCACTACCGGCCGTTGGATCGAGATCCAACAGTGCGGCGATTAGGGTTAAGTCTGGGTTGCGCTTGGGTCTGGCTTGGGTTCGGCTCGAACGTGGTTCGGTCAGCTCGCTCGGACTTGAGTCTGACTCGGGTTCGGTCGGTGGAACTGTGAACCCATTTAGGTTTTCGAACGATTTAATATTTAAATTAATTTTTAGAAATTCAAATAATTCCAGAAAAATAGCAAAATAATCAGAATAAATCCAGAAAAATTCTGGAAAATACTTTGAGACATTTTGGACTCAAATAAAATACTTTCCACAAAAATTTATTAAATTTTTTTTAATTATTTAATTACCTCAAATGGGAATAAATTCAAATTAAATCCAAATAAATCCCAATAAACTCCAGAAAATTTCAAAAATTCTCAAAAATGCAAAATACCATTTAAATTCATGAAGAACAAAAATTGGGGTGTTACAATTTACTAAAGGATATAAAGTGGTAGAAAGGTTATGAAATGCATGCTTGAAAAAGAAAAAAATGGGGAATTAATATCGAGGCCCTTCCTCAAGATCATGACCTTCTGGTAGGACCTAAGAGAATAAGGCTATGTCAGCGGGCTCTTAGCTTGTACATGTCAGCTTTGGTCTATGTGGAAGAGTGAGAAAAGAGGAGAGAGAAGATAGCTGGCTCTTATTTAGTAGCCAGCTTTGCACGGATGCATAGGTAAATCATTTATGTACAAGAGAGAAAATATAGTTATTGTATAAGTTGGCTTTTAGCTTACTATTAGCCTACAGTGGGCTTTACTATTGTACTTGCTCTAATGGCAGGAGAAAGGGGAGGTGAATTTAATTAACGTTCTTTTTTTCTCCGAGGACGAGATGAAATGTGCACACTCATATCATATCAATAGGTTAATTAGTCCTTTACAAAATAGATTGATGTGTTCAAACTCGTGTGTATGAGAATTAGCATGATCGCGTTACATTCGATGGTGTTTTCTTAACATGGTATATGCATGTCGTGGTTCACTTACTTACGAGTCTTAATACGTATTCATTGGCCCAAAGTATCCAATTAAATTTCTTGTAAAGCTCGTGTCATAAGTATTTATTCTATTTATTTATTAGCTTCGTGATAGAGACACTCACTTATGATGCCTATTTAGGCATATGCTGAAGAACCAAGAAGTAGAATAACCTTAAAAAAAAAAGTAGAATAACCTCTCAAAAAGGAGCATAATAACGTGATTATCACTACTTCTGTGCAACTGGTTCGGTAATATCAACCCAAGTGTTTCATCACAAGTCACAACAAGCATAATTCTGAGTGAGAATTAGCCGAGCATCTGAACATATATTTTTTTTCCCCGTTTCTTAGATTCCGCATCTAAATATCAAATTTTGAATCCTGAATTTTGTAACCTTAAATTCAGACAATTTAAAATTTTGGATTTTGAAAATACATTTTATGATATTTTGAATATTAAATTTTGGAATTTTGAATTCTAGATTTTAGATACTCGAATTCTGGGAAATTAAATTTTATAAATCAGAATTTTGGAATTATCAATTTTGAAATTTAGACTTTCAAATCCTGAGAAATTAAATTCCCAAACTCAATTTTCAAAATTTCATATTTCCAAAGTCCAAATAAAAATATTTTGATTGTTTCAATTCTAAATTGCAAAATTAAGAAAATTTAGTTTTAAATTTAAAGTTTATAAATGTGAACCTTCGAGGTTTAAAATTTCAAATCCAAAAATTTAAATTTGTAGGCTTGTTGGTTATAGTTTTGAAATATTTGAACTATCATAAAAAACTACTTTATAGTTTCCTTCAAACCAACCAAATGTTGGAATCTTGTATTACTGATAATGTTTTTACCAATAATTAGATTGATGAGAATATTAGGTTGCGGGAGAATAAGAGATTATACATAACAAACACACCTCTAAGGGAAAGTAACTCCTCAGAATAGAAAAGGCTCACTTCATATCTTTTCTTAACTGTAGTTTATGTAAAATATATTGAGTCGGATAGTGGAGGGAATAATTGGTTCTCCGTGTGTTGCCCTAGTTGTTGCATTTTTATGTTCCAAATTCTTGTATCCCACACTTTACATACATGGATACATATGACATATTTGTTTAGATTTAGGCCCTGTTAAGGGGCTATGCTTCGGTTTTGGGTTGGAAGCTCCGAAACAGGCTAGCTGCACAGCAGCTATACAGTCAAGCTCTCCCAAAAAACCAAACCAAAAGCTGCAACCACCTCAGAGGTGCTTCACCAGCTGTGCGGTCACCTCCTCCCGATCCAATCTCCGCCTCCCCGTCTCGGAGCCCCTCCACTCGACCGTCGTCTCCTCCCCACTATCCGGTCTCAGAGCCTCGTCGCACGGTGGCCGCCCCTTCCCCTTTGCACTCAACACCAGCTACAGCTGCAGCAGCCAACAAAAAGCTAGTATGCCAAACGGCCTTTCAAGAAAAACTATAGCTGTTTTACAGCCCAACAAGCCAAAAATAGCTTTTTAGCCCAATCGCAGCCCCCAAACAAGGCCTTAGGCTTTATTGGTTTATAGTTTAAAGGTAGCTTTTGGGTTTAAACAACTTAAAAACTATCAGCTTTTATATGTGGTAGATGTAGGTAAGTTTATCAAACTTGAGTGGCATTAGTCTAAACCAAACCTCAATAAGAAACAAAAAACACCTTTTCGATGACTTTTGGCTTTTAGTTATATGGAGGTTATGTCTTTTGAAATAGTCCAAATAAAATCCTATCCATTTGTTTACGCTTTGGATTTTAAGCCAATAAAAAGCCCAAACAAATAAGGCCATAGGATCATTTGATTTGATGCCAAGCATTGCAAATTCTAAATGGTGAACGATGACATCTTGCCTATGAGTCCAAGAAAAAGAATAGCGTGTGTATACCACTAGGAGGTGTATCTAGTTCATCACTTTCCGTGGGAAGGGATATGTTACAATTCTGCACACCAATTGCACGCATTTTGGATTGTTGGATAGAAAACGGGCAGTTGAGATCCAACGATGTGAAAAAAAAAATAGACATTTTATATTTTGATCAAGACATTCATCTTGGTTGTCGATCGCAAATCCAACAGCTAAGGAACTGTCGAGCCCCACCACTACAACAGATCCGGCTCAACATTTCGTATACGCTCTGGATGGGTTTGAACAATTTGCCCTCGCTAGCTTAGCTCGACGCTTCCAAGCATTAGTTCTACTGGATCGCGCTATGTCACACGGTATAAAATTTGTCCAGGGTTTTTTTCTAAAAAATATGGTATAAGAATTTCTACATAATTTTGGTTTTCTTATGTTTTTTTTTTTAAAATATGCTGGGCATCCTTTTTCAAAATAATCGATGGAAGATCCATTCACAAAAAAGAAAGCCTTGCCGTCAGCATCTTGCAACTTTCCCGCCCACATTTTTCCTAGAAGGATTCTTTTCCATCGGTTGCTTTTCCTCTTCCAAAGTATATAAAAAAATGCTACAATATAGACCTTTCCTTGTTAAGCTGACAATATAATCCCTTCGGTCACAAATAGTTATCATTTTGAATATAGGTGTAATCAAATTTTTTAAACTTTGATTGTCAATTTCTTTTTAAATATTTAAATTAGATACATGAAAATTATATGCGTATATTTATCTCAAAAATTATTTTCATAATATTATAATTTTATTAAATTTTATAAATATATTATAATAAAAATTAGTGGTTAAAACTATATATATTTTAAAGACCATATCATTATCTAAAATAATAATTATTCGTGATCGGAGAGAGTACTTGCATGCCAGCACCACTTACTTGATTGCAGCAACTCGATCAATTAGCTGAAAGGGACAACATAACACAGTTGGATTCGGTTAGGTCTCTCCACTAAAAACCCTATGAACAGCACCTACAAAAGCAATAAATGTGAGATCCAATCACCTCGTCTTAGTGGCATATGTAAAAGATGCTTGCCTCCTAGCTGGCCAGTGCATGATCAAGCTGCTGGCTAAAAGGACAAAATGAAAGTTACTTGAAGTGGCAGTCTCTGACTCTGATCTGAAATCCATCAGTACATCTAGTTAGACATATATATGGCCATGGCATCTGATGCTTTCTGTCCCTCTTGCAATGCAAAATATCCTTGGGATTTCAAGAGGATGGGAGGAAGTGCCATGTAGCCATCTGAGGAGCCTATCTTTTCATCCATGCCTGCCACTTTTTCCTGGTGGGAAATTTTATTTGTTCGATTCAGAAAGTGATGCGATTGGAGCTGCACAGGAACGAAAGTGAAATTCTGAATTAAAATTTTCGCAATACAAAAGGAAAATCAACATATAATAGGGCCGTGATGAATCATGATTTTTGTCTGCGGTTATCAATTGTAGCTTATGTTATGATATAGATAGAATCTCAGTCTAAGTTTAAAAGGATTGTATTTATTGGTGGGTAAATCCGAACCTATCTGCAAGTTGGCTTTGCTATATATTGGGAACCTCTTTGTACAGAAAAATCAATCTAATAAAGAGAGAACTTTGCCCTCTACCTTTGTGTGTGCTCCCTATTCTTATTCATGTGATCTTGTTGGCGCGTTGTTGATTGATCGCGAGTAAATGACCACGTTTTACAACACGTTATCAGTATGAAGCTCTACAAGGCTTAAGCCCTATATCAATCTACAAACAGCGTATGTCGTTCTATATTCTTTGAAAGTAGATCAATCTTGTTTTATTAATACTAATCACTGGATTGATCTATGATTGATTCGCATGCTGTGCATACGAGAGATCATCTCATAAACACAAACACGGAATTGGATGCGTGCATGAACGAACGCACGATGTTCTACAATGGCCGTTGGTGATCACGGCGGCAACGCTCATCGCTAGAAGCGGCAACCGTGGAAGGGCCCGCAAGTGGAGATGAGGGCGGCGCCCGTCCACCTTGTGTGGAAGAAGGTAATGGCGGCTAGGGTTTCGAAACCCTAGCCGCTGGGTTTTATTCAAGTCGACTTGGGCCGTTTGGGCCCCGTGGGACCTAATAGGCTAGGCATTCCAGTAGTTTTTTCAAAATAAATATAAAAAATAAAAAGGAAATTATTGCACTTTGGCCCTTGGTTATTTTAGTAATTTCAAAAAAGTAGACAATTATACTGAAAATTCATGTTAAACCCTAGAAATTAGATTTTCTAGGTATATGGACTTCTGTAAAATTTGGTAAATTAATGTTTAGCACACATTGGAAGTTCCATACCCATGAGTTTATTTTTCTAGCATTATTCCATGCTTTATGTGTTGGAATTGTTTTTCTGTTATTAAGTAATTCTAAAAATTGCTTGGTAATTAACAAAAAATTATAAATAATACTAGAAAATCATATATAGTACATTGGGAGTCTTGTGTCTCTGGATTTATTTTCTTAGTATTATTCCATGTTTTATGTATTAGAATTTATTTTCTGTTATTAAGTAATTCTAAAAATTGCTTGGTAATTAACAAAAAAACTATAAGAAATACTAGGAAAATTCCATATAGCACATTGAGAGCTCCATATCTCTAAATTTATTATCTTAGCATAATTCCATGTTTATATATGTTGGAATTTGCTTTTTTGTTACTTGGTAATTCTGAAAATTGTTGTATAATTAGCAGTAAACTATGAAAATTGCTAGAAAAATTTTGAGAAATTTTAGTTAATTATCTACTGAATAGATATAGACCAAGCTTTACTGATTGGAGAGTGAGCATGTAATATAATTATTTTACCAGTAGTAAAAGTCATTTTGTATAAATAGAAATAGGATATGTCGGACATCTCAAAAAGGAAATTTATCAAGCTTGCCCTGAATAGCAATAATTACTTTACCCGATCAATGAATACTAAGATTAATATGACAGCTCAATCTTTGGAGTTGCTATTTTTTCAGCTTGAAGCTGATATCCTTATTCTTCCCAAAGCCACAAGTGTAGCTTTGTATTTTCTGAGGCACCATCTTCAAACAGACTTGAAGGCCGTATATTTGATGAAAGAGGACCAACTAATACTTTTGAATTCCCTAAAGAAAAATATATAACTAGCAAAAGGATCCATCCTATTGCAGCATGGATCCTCCCGTGCTTTCAGGATTTTAAAGGATGTGGCAGCGCATAACTTTGTCATGCACAGGTTTGTCATTAAACTAACATTTTGTAACCAAAAAATTACTAATGCAAAAATGATCGATAAGATATTATGAATCTTCCACCCCCAATATGAGGATACTATTGTAACATTATCATCATGCAAAGTACCAGAAGTACTCCAAACTTATATGCATTTTGTTAGAAGCATTAAAGCATGATGAACTCCTTGTGAAGAATCATCACATACTTCCTAATGGGAGTAAGATAATGCCCTAAGCACATGCAAATGCTCAATAGGCTAGCAATAGCCTTGGCAGTGGAAAGGGAAAAAAAGGCATAAAGAGGATAAATGGAATAATAGCATAAAAGATAAGGAAAGAGACAATCCATAGTGAAAATGTCAAGGTAAAAGGCCAGCGGGCTTCCAAAAGCAAGACTCAGCTAATAAGGCTGTAAACCCCTGCATAATCATGCTTCAGGTAGGGATGCACTAACCATTGGTCGTGCAACTATCACATCCCGAAGCATGTGATAGACCTTTATATGAAGACCCGGGGGAAACAATGTTGAGCCATACTTCACCGTTGAACTTGTTGTTGACATGGATACTGAAAAGTGTGATGATATGGTTCTTGAAATTATTGAGTTCGAGGAGTCCCAGGAGGACACCTATAACTCATATGGAGACATGTATTAGTCTCATAAGTATTCCTTCAATTTGCTCCTTATCAATTTAGCTTTATTTCCTGAAGGAACATTTGGTCTATGGTCCTATTGAGCGATTATCATTCAAAATTGAATAAATCGATATTTCCCAAATATTTGATTTATTATGTTATGCTTGTTCTATATTTTACAATATGTTCCTGATGCAACAATTGTATGATTGCTAAATCATACTTCCAATATAGAACAAAGTATAATCATATGGTGAAGGAGAAAATATGTTTAGAAGACAATTGTACTACAATCGAATGTAAGTGAATCGACAATAAACTAATATACTCGGGACCTTTGAATATGCAGAGTCAAATAGGCAATCAAGGGCACACGATGTAGACAGGTTTGGGTCTCTAAAGCGAGTAATACCCTACTCTTGTGTGGATGTCTTATGAAGTTGACAAAAACAGAGTAAAAAAAGAGAGATCAAGTTTCCGTTACAGTGGAGATTATTTCTGGGAGGTGGATAAGGCCTAACTTATCTACTACTCTTCAAAGGTTGCTAGTTGCCTATACTGCTCAGATTGCGGATCGCTTGAGTCTCGACTGCTTGCCCCCTTTCCTGAATGTCTACCCCCCTATTTATATGGTTGAAGTAGCTTTCTCTTAAGTCATAGTCGGTTTGGAACACTAGATCGTATCCGATGAGGAGTCCTCTATTCCGAGATCTTTGTGGTGTATCCAAACTTCCCTTATTTTCCAGCGTACTCTGATTGGTTTCCTCGTAATGGGAACACGACTGAATCCTTTCCAAAATGTGGATATATTCCCTCCGTGTATATCTTGTCTCGTAGAATTCGGGCCTAGGGATATCCGGAGTTTCCAGATGTGTGTGTCACAACGTATGTATGGTGTAAGAGTTTCCTGGGTGTACACATATCCCATATTTAGATATTTCACAGTAGCCCCTGAACTCTGCTCTGTGAAGGGTCTTTTCCAAGTGCTCAGTCGATTATCGGCCAAGCCTTAGCTTGGTCGAATAAGGCCTCACAAGCTCATGGTCGAACGATTTGAGTAGAGGGAAATTGCCAAGTATCGAGTAGGGATGTGCTAGGTCGAGCGCCCAACCATCAGCCCACCTCGAGTGTTTGGGATAACCACAGGCAACTCGATGTTGACCCAGTGACTCAATTCTGAGTAGAGTTAAGACAAAAACCCAAATATTTAAACAAGAAAACAACATTTAATGCTATGGCCTGCAAAAGCTGTAATGCCGGGGTGCAGCGCCATCTTTTCAGTTTCTCCCCCGATTCTTGCGCCGCGCGAGAGGAGACAGATTTGCCTGTTGGCAAAGAAAACTTTATATATTCCCATACCTGGAACTGTACCTGTTACTTGCAATTTCGAGCTCCGCTGCTTTTTCAAGATTTCATGACCACTTCCTCCAAAGAAAATCTTCTGCATTCTCTCCAATGGCGTCCAGTTCCCGTGTTGCTGCTGGAGATACCTCGCCGTCAAAGGACGCAAAGACAACTGGGGCGGCCTTTGAAGATGAGAATCTCACGAAATGTTGGCAAACTTCCATCATGACCGAGGAGCATGTCATCGAGTTGGAGGTGGATGGCTTCATACCTCCTCGGGCGCTTGTCCATTGGAGGCCAGCTGCTGGTGAGTCATATCCCACCCCAAGGATGAGGATGAGACTGTCATTTTTTTAGCTTTTCTTCCATTGTGGCCTCAACTTTCCACCTTCCCCTTTCTTGCATGAAACTGGGATTTCTACACAATTTAGCTTTTCAACTTGAACCCAAACTCGATCACGATACTTAGCGTGTTCGTCCACTTGTCCACCTCTACGAGGCTTTTTTGGGTATCAAGCCCAGCCTCTTTTTTTTGCCATTTTTATAGCTTAAAATGAGTGAAAAAAGATATCGTATAGGGTGCTGAATTCCATCTTCGCAGTGGAAAATCTGGGTCCTACATCCATGTTCCTGTTACCTCCTCTTGGTAATCTGATTGGAAAAAATGGTGGTTTTACATGACCTCTTCCGACACTGTCAATTGCCCTCTGACCTACCTCTCCTTGCTTATCAATCCAACCGACCTCTGGACGAAAGTCAATCCGTCGATCGCCCGTAATGCATATTACATAGGGAAGATTGACGAGCTGAGGGAGCGATATCTAATGGGGTGGAACATAGCCAAAGACTTCATCAGGCGCCACATAAGCCCGCTGAAATGTTGCAATCATCTGTCCTGGGATTACTCCAAAGTTAGCGACACTACTAGGGATACCCCTGACAGTAAGTGTCGAGGACACTCATTGTTCTTATTGTCTTTCTCCATAACTTGAGCTTACTCCCCTCTTTGCCAAACCTGACGAGCTCGAGTATCATTGCCAGGCTGAGCAAAATATTCCACAGCCCAGATACTGGCGACTGTAGCATTGTTGGATACGCCCAACGCAACCCATGGCCAGAGGTGAGTACGTGTTTATGGTTGCAATGCATCGTGTAACACCTCGGTACCTCGTATGCCTAGAATGACACCACAAAGGATAGAAACAACAACCAAATAACATAATTAAAGACAAATTACAGCAACTACGCTAACGTTTTATACAAAATTTCGGCAGCATGTTCTATGTTTTTCTATGGTTTTAATCATCAACAATAATAGCATAACAAGATAGCATAATGAGAGACAACAATAACATGACAATCTAGGATTTCAACATCAATTCAAGCCCAACACATAAAATTAATCGTCACATAAACCAATAAGAAATAAACGATTAACCATGACAACCAACGGGGCAATTATTCCAAGGTTTAGCTAGATAAGATAAACATCACGACTATGGAAGGAGTATGACATTGATTAAATGAGTGAAGCTAAGTGATGTCGTGTGTCTACCTCCCTTTTCCACATGCCGGATTCAAGATACCTAAAAAAACAGAAACAACAAGCGTGAGTTCATCACTCAGCAAAGTGTATTGCAATGGAACAAAACAATAACAATTCACATACATACTTTATGCCATTCACACATCATGAGAAACAACTCATAAACTTCTTCATTTATGCTCTCATTTATGCAATGTAATGCAACATATCTCTTTGCTTAGCACATAGCGGTATTGCCGAGTGTACACCCGTTGGTGTGCACCCTCTTTCCCTTCCATCCCGTGGAGGGTGCTTACTCTTACTGACTCGCTCCCATTCACCACTGTGGATGGGACTATGAGGTAGGTCTTTCGTGTTCACTATATGTGAACACAGAGGCCCGCATCAGAATGGGACACCTCTTCCATTATGAGTGCACATATGCCATAAACATGAATGAACTTGCATAAATACTCAATTTAACCATTGCATAGCCATTTAACAAACTATATTCATCATAACACATGCAAGTATCAAATATGGCAACTCAACCTAACACATTGATAAGCTTCACATAACAAAGTAATATGGCCACCCAAGCCACAACCACTGCAACACACTTGCCTTCAACCTCGCGAGACGGAGTGGCGAGATATTGATGGCACTCCCGAGGTCACACCACCTGCACATAGGTAAAATACACTCAAAAACATGCCCACAAAACAACACAAGACCAATCAACTACAATGACTTTACAACCCACTCCTAAACCCGAAAAACAATAATCTGTCCCAACGGGACAGCAGACTTCTAACGGTCATAACTTGAGTTTAACAACTCCAAATCAGGCAAACGAATACATTTTCTCGAACTAAGGTAAATTTCCCATATTTTTCTAAGTATTCGTAAAAACTTATTCGGCCTCTAAAATCTTCTAGTCTACAATTGAACACAGACTGTACCATTCACGTCACAGATTGGACAACGTTCGGTAAAATGACCGTAACTTTTAAACGGCTGAACGGAATTTAGTGATTTTGGTGCCCAATTAAAGGTAATTCGATTAACTACAACTTTTGCAACAGCTGGTCTCCCAGGAAATGATTCTAAAGTCCTCAAATTTGCACCTAAAGTCGGCTGTCTAAACTGGCCGAGAGCATCACGCGAGATAGATCTAACAATCATCTTAATCCATCTGATGGCAGCACCTAATAGAGGGTTCTGGGCATGGATTTGACCATCTAACAGCACCTAGATCAACACAAAATAACCACAATTCGTTACCTCTTCTTGGAGAATCAAATGGACGACGAACACCTTCCTCCTCCAGGCCGCTCCTTCCTTCGGATCCGCAGCGATTCGACAGTTTCTCCTCGGTTGGATGGGATCCAATGGCAAGAACAGCAGGGGGTGAAGTGGAGGAGGGAGAGGCGGCTAGGGGAGGCCGGCCAAGGAGGTGGAGGTGCAATGGGGGTGAGGGGTGGCGGCTAGTTGAGGGAAGGGGGCGGCGGCTAGGTGATGGGGAGGGGCGCACCAAGGGCATGGAGGGCGCATGGGGGGGTGGGAAGCCCTAGGGTTGGTAGGAATCCCCTAACATGGGCCAAACCCCCCCCCCCCGCCAACGGCCCATCTAATTCCCCCAAGGTCCAAACTAGTCCCCCCAGCCCAAACTCCCCTGGACAAGCCCAAACACCCAGAAAAGCCCAAAAAGCGTGATATAAACTCATACCGTAATGCCACAATCTACAATATCACATTTTAATGTCACATTCTCTCCCCCTTAACAGGATTCAACCTCGAATCCGAAGAACGCGAAAAACAAAACAAAGTCCCCAAGGATCTAAAGACTTCTTGCAACACAAGACCACCACACAAAAACTCAAACCGAACCAAATGACAAACAAACTCCCAAAACCAACACTTAGCAAGAAAGAGTTGACTTAGACCAGCCATGCCCAGCCTCTCATGATTCCACCTTTCAATTCAATTCCAAATAAAATTTGCAAAAGAAAACACTCCCTAGCATTCTATATTCCGGAGAACTTCCCGAACAAGGACTCCCACAAGAATTTTCCTCAATACGACCCGTATAATCAGTAACTCTCTTCCGAAGAACAAAAGACCAATATCCGAACTCAACTCTAAATTCCCTTTTCAACTTCATTCATAAAACCTTAATCTCATTCCTCAACCTGACTACCACATTTCATTAAACTCAACATGACACAATCAAAGCGAGTCACATCTCTTTTAACAACCTCTCTACCACCAAAACACCAATGATATCTTATAAATAACTGGGTTTCTAGACGTGACCCCCCAAAAACTAAGAAAATACTGGTTCTCAACTCTTGCAATTGATTTCCCTTTTAATCGAACGGACCATTACCGAGAAATGCCATCGAAAGAAATAACTCACTAAGGCACATCTGCCTTTCCGATTCATAGTCACGATACAATTTCATTCTATGTTCTCCTAGGCATATCTCATACCCAAAGACAACTAGCTAAGACACTTGTTCACGACAGAACACTTATCAACAAAAGTTATTATCACCTTCACTACCACCAATCGATACTCTTAATAAAAAGTTGAACCCAGACATCATCAACCTCCATCATAATCTACCCTTATACCACTAATGTACAACACCTAGCCCCAAGCTAGGACCGTAAAACCTTACCAAACCACAATTGGTTCCTTTCTTTGGAGGGTCTCGCCCTCACAGATTAACACTTAGTAATCAAGCCCAAGAGTATACATCTTTAGCATACTCAACCATAAACCATGAACATTCTTATTTTTAACCCCATCTAGAAATGCAAAAGAAGTACAACACCTTTGAACCCAATTGATCCACATGCATCAATTTGAATTCAATGCGCTAACATTCACTTTGGAAAGAATTCGACAACATCCAAAGAACATTCATTTTTATTTACCTAAGCCAAATTTCAAAGGAAACACAAATCTCCTATACCACAGCCAAAATACCAGAAATTATTCATTCTTTCTTTTCATCAGCACATATTGCTATGGCCGATTCAGAAGCAAACTGGTGACATGATAGATCTGAGTGCATATCGGGTAAGGTGCTCAAATTTTGTGACTTCATATGTATTAATTAGGCTGGTATGATCCTAATTAATGTAAGGCCGAGCATGTTTGATCGAACAAATGAGATTTTACGATGATGGAGTCCAAATCAGCAATGAAATTTTTACAAAGACAAAATGCATAGCTACCAACAAACAACGGATAGCCATGAAGCCATCGATGATTTTTAGGATCCTGAGAAGTTGTCAAGGATTTATGTCCTCAGATCAGCTTGAAGAGATTGATATAGGCGATGGTGATAGAAAGAGACCAACTTTTATTAGTTCAAAGTTAACAAGTGAGTACAAGAAAAAGTTGGTGAACTTGATAAAAATATATATAGATTATTTTGCTTAGGAATACCATAAAATGCATGGCTTGAGATGACAGCTTGTTGAACATCAGTTACCAATAAATCCAAGCTATAGGCCGTTTAAATAGTCTCCTAGACGGTTTAATTCGGCCATGTACGATAAGATAAAAGAAGCGATTGAGTGATTATTAGAAGCAAAGTTTATCTAGCCTTGCTGATATGCTGAATGGATTTCTAATATCGTTCCCGTAGTCAAGAAAAATTGCAAATTTAGGGTGTGTGTTGATTTTAGAGATTTGAATAAAGCTATTCCTAAGGATGAGTACCTGATGCATATAGCCGATATGCTTATCGATGCTGCGTTTGGGAATAAGATTATAAGTTTTCTCAATGCTAATTACAACCAGATATTCGTGGCAGAGGCCGATATACATAAAACAACTTTTAGGTGCCAGGTGCTTTAGGTCTGTTTGAATGGTTCGTAATGACATTCGGCTTGAAAAGCGCTGGTGCTACATTTCAATGTGCCATGAATTTGATTTTTCTTGAGTTAATTGGTCGGAGTGTTGAAATCTATATTGATGATGTTGTAGTAAAGTCAAAATAAGATTATCAACACCTAGTTGATTTGGAAAAGTGTTTGAAAAAATGAGAGTCCATGGGTTGAAGATGAATTCATATAAGTGTGTTTTTGGAGTATCGGCTGGGCAGTTCTTGAAGGAGAACGGGTATGCTACACTAGCAACAATCGAAAATTTTCTACCGCGAACACCCAAGACCACATGCAAGTAGAGGATCATGAGTCGTTACCCTTGACGCGCCGATGCAGCGAAAGTAGATACGTGCGCGTAGAGGAAGTAGTCGTTCACGTCCCGATCAGCGCCGAGTGGTTCCCCATCTACGCCGAGTGGTTCGATCACCAGAAGTCATCGGAGATCCAACCGAACAACGCGTTCGCGTGCGACAGTTTGGCGTCATATACTTGTATTCTCAATTTCTAGAATGGATAGGCATAGACTGATTGTTCATTTTGAGGGTCAGTATAGTTGCTTGCATATGCAACCAGAAAGCTTTGATGAAGCCTCAGAGGTATAATCATTTGTTTGGTTCTTTTTCAATCGGCCATATTCCCCATGAGCAAAATAATAGGGCCAATTCTTTGGCACAATAGGCCTCAGGGTATATGGCATTAGGCTGATTAAAAGATTATGAGTCGATCAAGAAGATGGTCATGTGTACCAATATAGCCGATTGGCGATCGAAAATAACCAACTATTTGTTTGATCCTTCGAAACCAACAAACAAGAAAATTAAGAGACAAGCCCTAAAGTATACTATGCTCAATAATACACTTTAAAATCGAACTTTGGAAGGTTTGTTGTTTAGGTGTCTTAGAATGAACGAGGCAAAATTGGCAATGGGGGAAGTACATGAGGGAATTTGTGGAACTCATTAGTCGGCTCACAAATGATTGGTTGCTAAGGAGTATGTGACATTTTGTAATGTGACTTTATAGAATACGGCTTTCGGTACAACCTTATATCATGCTTTCGGGCCGATTTTAGAAGTTTGGGCCTTTTCGGGGGAGTTTGGGCCTTGGGGGACCTTATTGGGCCGTAGGTAGGAGTCCCCGGCCCATGTGGGGGAGGAGGTGGGAAGCAAAACCCACCCCCATGCGCCCCTAACCCTAATTCCCTGGTTGGTGCGCCCCCCTCTCAATCCTCCCCACCTAGCCGCCACCCCCTCCCTCCCCTAGGGTGCGCCCCCTGCCCTCTCCCTCCCCATAGCCGCACCACCCCACCCCCTTGCGCCTCCCCTACCCTCCTCTAGCAGGCTCTAGCGCTCTCCTCACGCCACTCTTGTGCGGGTTGGAGGCCTCCCATCCATCGGGATCCGGCGAATCCAGCGTTCCCGGTGATTGGAAGAAGGATTGGACCGAGGAGAGGAGGAGTTCATCGTTCGTCGGTCTATTCGAGCAAGGTAAGTGTTTGTAGAATTTTGGCGCTAGCTATATGGGGGAGATCTTGGTTAAATTTGACGTTTAGGTGCTGTGATTAGAAGGATTTAGAGTGATTGCAACTCTGTCCTGCGTTCTGTCCTTAGACAGATTAGGTCGTCGGTCTTCGGATGCGATTTTGGCAATTTTAGATGCCTTTTCTGATCGGCCGGCAATTACGAAAGTTGCAGATAATTCAATTACCTTTAATTGAACACCAAGAATGTTAAATTATGTCCATTTGTTTAAACGTTATGGCTGTTTTACCGAACACTGTCCAATCTGTGACGTAATTGGGACAGTCTGTGTTCAACTGTAGATTAGAGGATTTTAGAGGCCGAATTAGTTTTCACGAATACTTAGAAAAAGGTGGGAAATTTCCTAAGGTTCGAGAAAATATACTCGTTTACCTGAGTTGGAGTTGTAGAACTCAAGATATGTTTGTTGGAAGCCTGCTGTCCCGTTGGACAGTTTCTCTGCTTTTCGGGTTTTAGGAGTGGGTCGCGAAGTCGTTGTAGCCGATAGTTCTTGTGCTATTTTGTGGGCTTCTTTTGAGTGTATTGTACCTATGTGCAGGTGTTGTCACCCCGGGAATGCCTTCCTCATCTCGCCACCCCGTCCCTCACGATTGAAGGCAAGTGTATTGGGTTGGCTTTGGGCTTCGGTGGCTATTTAGACTTGTAGAGTTGCAATATGAGTACCTGATGTGTTAATTTGCCATGCTTGCTCGTTCTTGTGATATGATTAACAAGATTAGATATTGGCTATGCAATTGTCATATTGAGTATTTAAACAAGTTCATACATGTTAATGACATATGTGCATTCATAATGAAAGAGGCGACCCATTCTGATGCGGGCCTCTATGTTCACATGTAGTGAACATGAAAGACCTACCTCGTAGTCTCATCCACGGTTGTGAATGGGAGCGAGTCAGTAAAAGTAGGCTCCCTCCATGGGATGGAAGGGGAAAGAGGGTGCACACCGATGGGTGTGCACTCGGCAATACTGGTATGTGCTAAGAAAAGAGACATGTGCATTGCATGAATAAAGATGTTTATGAAGATGAAATAAGAGATGCTTATGATGATATGTTACGATATGTAATAATGATACTATTGGATACTGTTGTTGCTCTATTCCATTGTAATACACTTTGCTGAGTGATGAACTCACGCTTGTTGTTTTATGTTGTTTTTAGGTACCATGAACTCGGCATCCAGGAAAGGGAGTTAGCGTCATGGCTACACTTAGATTCATTCATTTAGACAACTACACGCTCTCATTCGTAGATGTGATGCTTATTTTATTGCACTAAATTTGGATTATGCTTTAGTGTGTGCTTGGATTTATTGTTCACTTCGTAATTGGTTCTAGGAACTTCGAATTCATTATTCTGGGCTTGAAATTATATTTTATCTCCTGTTAGTGCTGTTTTAGATGTCATCTATTATGCTATTGTGATATGATAATATAGTTGATGCTTCAAACCATGGAAAAACAAAGGTTATGTTGCCGAATTTTTTATTAATCAATTAGTGTAGTTGATGTAATTTATTGATAATTATGTGTTATTGGTTTTGTCTAGAGCTGTTTGGGTGACATTCGCGGCATACTAGGTGCCAGGGTGTTACAGTTGGTATCAGAGCGGGCATTAGATCCTTGGAACATGTATTTAGTGTCCTACCATAGGTTCAACTAAAATGTGAAGTGGGATAACCTAGAAACATGGCTTAGGTTATACCTAAAATTTTGCCATAGGATAGCAACATTAAAACTTGTGTAAGTGGAATAATTAATTTAAAATTTGACACACTTGGATGCATAGTAGGATGGGTTTATGGTTCATCATTGCATTGCGTTTTGCCTATTTGATGGAGATTGTTTATGTTGATCTTTGATCTTGTATTTGATAATGTTGTGCTTAAGATTATGTGTTGGTATGGTTGTGTGACTGTAGCAGCCATGCCGAGGGGTAGAGGTTGTGGTCGCTGTGGCCGTGGAGGCCAGGGTCGAGGTGGGAGTCACCCATCCCAAGGAGTTGCTGAGTTTGTTGATGAGGGAAGCGCTTCGCTCAATGCTCATGAGCCAGCGCAGGGGGAGATCCCAGCGGCACAGTCGGGGGCTGAGGTGCCAGCCGCCACTGCGGTCCTATTGCAGGCACTGCAGAGGGAGGTCCAGGAGCTGCGCCAGCAGGTTCAGGCAACCCCTGCCGCTATGCCTCCCCCTGCAGCGGCCCCCGTTGTTGCCCCCGTTGTGTCGGAGCCGAGGATGAGCCTTCATGAGTGGATGTCCCTTCGCTTGGACACTTTTGATGGAGCGGGCACGCCGGTCTAGTCCGCATATTGGCTGCGGTACATGGAGCAGCAATTTGAGGTTCTGGAGTTGACCTCGGTCTAGAGAGCTCGCTTTGTGGCCTTTCAGCTGAAGGGCCAAGCGGATATCTGGTGGGAGGGGGTTCTTGCTGCTAGGGCCCCCGCTCTTGGACCGGTCACCTGAGAGGACTTTGTGGCTCGCTTTCGAGCCAAGTTCTACCCGGAGTCCTTTCTTGAGAGGATGGAGCATATTCTGTCGACTCTTTCCCAGGGGAAGAAGTCGGTGGCAGAGTATGAGGTGGAGTTTAACATTGTGGTGCGCTTTGTGCCAGCTGTGGCAGCGGATGACAAGGAGAAGGCGAGGAGGTTCCATAGGGGCCTCAATCAGGAGTTCAGAGTTGTCATGGGGGCAACTATCCCTCGTGACTTCTGCTCCGTGGTGGAGCAGGCGAAGGGCATGGAGCTCGAGTTGGAGCTCTCCAGGGATAAGCAAAACCCTGTAGGTTCAGGGGTTTTTGCGGCCCTGGGCGGGGGCCATAAGAGGACCTTTGGTGGAGGAGGTGGGTCTTCTCAGCGACCCACCTTCAAGAAGTTCAAGGGGGGACAGGGTTCCTCCTCAGGGGCTAAGATGAAGTCGCCCTAGCCATCTTCCTCACGGGTGGCTGTTCGTCCTGCTCCAGGGCAGGGCATGATCTGTTTCAAGTGCGGTGGTGGACACTGTGCTGCGGAGTGTGCTTAGACCGGGGACTGCAACCATTGTGGCGGACCTGGCCATATGGGGCGAGTCTGCCGGATGAATCCCGGTAGCATCATCAAGTGGGAGATTGTGCCTCCTGCTCCCACTCCAGCGGCGTCTTCCAGAGGGTCAGTGCAGATGCTGGCAGCTACTGCTCCCCCACAGCCCTTTGTTGGGCGCCACCTGCGGCCTATTGGTGTTCGCAGCCGTCGGCTCCTCCTCAGCTCGCCCCACCGCCCCCAGCTTTGCTGGGGTATCAGCCGGGTGTTGGGGCTCCCGCTACCCCGGCGCTGCCAGGAGTGTACGCCTTGCCGACTGCCGAGTCAGCTGGGCATCCAGAGGTGGTTTCAGGTACTTTGTTTGTGGATTCAGTGGATGCCTTTGTTCTTTTTGATTCCGGAGCATCCTATTCTTTCGTATCATCTGAGTTTGCTAGTAGAGCTAAGTTGGGAGTGCAGCGGATTTCTGAGTCTGTGATAGTCAGTTCTCCGGGGGGGTCTTATTGCAAGTTCTTTGGTTTTCCTAGGTTGCACTATTACTATTGATGATGAGGTTTTCTTTGCCAATCGTATGGTTATTCAGTTGGCCCCTTTTGATGTCATTCTGGGCATGGATTGGTTGCATCAGTACTGTGTCAAGATTTGTTACTTTTGGAAGATAGTTGCCTTGCAGGCTCCATCAGGACCGGAGTTGATTTTCCAGGGTGGCATACCCTTTAGTTCCATCTTTGCTTTGGCTAGTCTGTTTCCCGGTCGCCGGATGCAGCAGTTGGGTTTTCTCATGGCTATTTTGTAACACCCCGGCATTTAATATGCTCGAATGCTACCAAACATAAGCTAAGCAACATCTAAGTACCACAATTAAACATAAATTCCAGCAAAGGTTCATATGCTAAAAACTGATATTTCGGCAGCATCTCCTTTGTTTTTCCATGAATTAACACAATCTCAATATCATGGCAAGATATATATATATATCATAGCACACGACATCTAAAACAACAACATAAATGGACATAACATCAAGTTACGCCAATAATACCACGCTTAACCACTTCATAAACTATAACGAAGCAAATAAGGATTCACAAGCATGCTAGATTAAACCATACATTAAGTTTAGGGCACAACTCTTAATATCATGTCTCCAAGTGATTAATTATGGACTATGATGGTGGAGCTACGTGTAGAAGTGTAGCTAGATCCCTTTTTCCCGCATGCCGATCTCAAAGTACCTAAAAACAACATAAAACACAAGCGTGAGTTCGAAAACTCAGCAAGCATATTGTAATGGACAACAAGATCATTTACAAGACAATAATACCTCACATCACATATAACATCTCATACTTGAGCACATAACAACATCATCATCATTAAAAAAAAATGTGTTGTAATGCAATGTTATGCTCATATCTCCATGGAAACTCATACCGGTATGGTTGAGTACACACCCGTCGGTGTGCACCCTCTCCCCCCTTCCATCCCGAAGATGGAGGGTGCCTACTCCTCGCTTCCACAACCCACGGTAGATGGAATCACGATGTAGGACTTACTCTAATGGCTCTCCGGATTAGTCATAACTTTCTCACCAACCTTCCCAGATTAGTTAATGACTTTCTCACCGCCCGGGCCATGTAACATGTCATGCATGCAACTATGCCAATTATCATATTTCACATGTACATAAACATATGGCAACTCATCATGACAAATATTAACACATGGCATCGAACCATGATAATCATACTCAATATTTCATTGGAAAACAGCAAGCATGGCAAGTGAGCATAGCAAGTGTTCAATCTTTCACCCAATATCAACAAACAACCTACAATCCGCTATACATTACAACACACTTGCCTCAACCGCGGGCGACGGATTTGTGGGACGTAGAGGGCACTCCCGGTGTCACACCACCTGCACATAGGCATCACACACTCACAATAATGCCGGCAAAACAGTACACAAATCCCCATCTAACCCGACATTGCCCACTACTTGCAAACCTAAAAACAGAGGTTCTATCCCGGCGGGACAGCAGCCTTGCAAAGGCCATAACTTGAGTTCTGGGACTCCAAATCGATTAAACGAGTACACCGTCGCGAAGCTTAGGAAATTTCCTACCTTTTTCTAGTTATACGGAAAGACTGATTTGGACTCTAAAATTGTTTAATCTATAGATTACTACGATCTGTTCCAATCGCGTCACAAATTTTAACACGCTCGGTAAAACGGCCATAACTTTCAAACGGCTGATCGGATTTTAACGTGATTTATGTCCACGGAAAGATAATTAAATTATCTACAACTTCTTTTAAGTCCATACGGACAGATTCGGATTCTAAATCGACGAAAACTCGAACCCTAGGCCGACTGCTCAATCTGCCCGAAAACAGAAACGTGGCAACGTCTAGATCTAACCGAAAGAACTCCAACCCAGCACCACCAATTGATCTAAAAACTTCATAAACACCCTAAGAACAGTACCTATATCAAACCCAAGGATCCCCATGATCATACCTTTGCCCAACGAACGAATCTCCAATAGATCTCCTCGCGGATCGCTCCTCGCTCCACGCTCCTCGCTCCTCGCTCCAACGGATGGATCCACAAGGTGCAGAGGTGTGGAGACCACCCTAGGGCAGCAAGGGGGTGGAGGAGAGGTGGTGGAGAGTTGGGGAGCAATGGGGCAAAGGGAGGGGGAGGCGCACGGCCAAGGGAGGAGGGAGGCGGCTAGGAAAAGGGCAAGTGGGGGGAAGGGCGCACAAGGGGTAGGGGTGAACATCCAAGGGCTGGTGGGGAGCCCTTTTACCAGCCCCCACACCCAATCCTAGTCCGTTACGGAGACCTAATCCATCCCACCAAAGCCCACTTAAGGCCCAAACTCCCCCGGGAAGGCCCAAAACCCCGAAAACGGCCCAGAAACGTTATTAACCTCCATACCTTATGGTTTTAACCTGCCATACCATATTTCATAAAGTTTTTGACCTTAACATGCACCATTTAAAAGGTTACGACACTCCGTGGTGACACATCACTTCAAACAGCCCAAAAACGCGAGTAAACCTCAAGCCGAAAGGTTTTATTCTCTAATTTCACATTCTATAATGTCACACCATACCGTAGTGTCACATTCTCCCCCCCCTTCAACAGGATTCGACCTCGAATCCGAAGGACGCCAAAATCAATGACAAAATCCCCAAGGGACAAACGGCTTCTCTGCAGCACAAAACATTCACACAACGACTAAAATCGGAACAAACAACAAACGAGTTCCCAAAACCAACACATAGAGAAAAAGTGTTGATCTAGCTCAACTAAGGGCAACCCCTCACAAATCGACCTTCACTTCAATTCCCCAACAGAATCTGCGTTTCAACCACAAAGGGCTCCATCAACCCAAAACGCTCGAATCCTCACGGCAAACACTTCATACTTCTATCACAACCAACCTGACTACCATACTCCATTAAACTCAACATGACATAATCAAAGGAAGTCACAATTCCTTTAACGACCTTTCTACATTCCCGAAAATTTCCATCGAGGGAAAACTCATTAAGGCACACTTGCCCTTCCGATACACCATCATACTAACATTTTATTCCATCCTTTCCCAGACAAGACTCAAATCCAAGAACAACTAGTGACGACAAATTCTCACGGCAGGACAAATATCACCGAACTACCGTCAACTTCACTTCCACCCATCGCTACACTTAATAATGGTTAAACCCATACATCATCAACCTCCATCACAAACCACCCTTATACCACTAGGGTTCAACACCTAGCCCCAAGCTAGGATCGAAAAACCTTACCAAACCACAATTGGTTCCTTTCTTAAGAGGGTCTCGCCCTCACACAAAAACACTTAGGTATCAACCCCAAGTGTACACACGACAACTCAAACCCAAAGCGTTAACAACCATTTTGGAAAGAATTTGGCAACATCCAAGCCAAATCACAAAGGAAGCATAAATCCCCTACACTACAACCAAAATACCATAATTTCTTCATTCTTTCTTTTCATACTAGAAAGAAATGGACATCTCGATTCTTGACATGCATGCACACTTTTCAAGAGCACTCCGGATTAGTCATATATCCTTATATGACTTTCTCACCGACCTGGCTCGTCGACTCCTTTATGATTAATTATGCATAAACAATGTCTCGTTTTCCTTTTTCACCCTTCATTCATCATGTAACAACGGCACCGAATAGTCATTCACCAAATGACTTCTTCCTCGGTATCAAATGATGAAAACACAATTAACATCGAAGGTTGCTGTAGGATCAAAGTATACGAATATAGCAATCAGAGGGGGGGTGAATGATTGTGCGGAAGCTAAAATCAAATTCTTGATCTACTAAAAGTTCACCCCAAAACAGAACCAAATAATTGCCTCGTTTTCGACAAAAATAGAATGACAGAGGTTCGGTAAAACGATAATTCCCGGAGATCCAACCGTCGAAACGATCTAAAATTTAGACACAAGAAATTAGATTCCAATACGAATCAAACCCAAAAAGAATCAGCTCGATCGGACTTACGGATCAAAAGTTATAAGCTTCACAAGCAAGCTGTTCCAGAACTTGAGGAAAATCAATCTAATCGAAACTTGTAGATTGATCAAGAACAACAAAAGATTTATCAACAAAACTTTGAGGAACACTAGATCAATACCCTAGAGAGGTTTTTTATGGATCAAATCAAGATGAAACTCAAAAAACAAAAACCAATCTAGAACTAGAACAAGTATGCAAACAAGAACCAAAAGAGAATATTGTAGCACACAAGGAACTAGAAGAATTGATCTTTATTTCTTTTGTCTAAAGTACTCCCATCAAAAGAGTACAAACCCTAAAACCAAGCTCAAGCTCCCTTGCGCCTGTTCTGCTACTTGGTTCGATTGATGCCCTTTAACAGGAGACACCCCTCCTATTTAAAGGACCAACCCACAAGGAGTTACGAATACGATTCCTATTCCTAGAAGGAATCAGATCCAACACAACTCTACTTGGCCCAACCTGGCCGAGTACAACTCTTACTGCACGCGTATGGCAACCCTACCATACTCACGTGACTAACACTTTGCACGCGTATGGCCACCTGCCATACTCACGTGACTAACACTTTGCACGCGAATGATCTCCTGCCATTCTCACGTGACTAACCATTCTTCATGTGCACCATTCTCTTAGCCCGAACGTCCCGCATGACATCCTTGACCACCAAGACCTCGGTTCCTCCTGAACCTAGTCCCGAACCTCAGTTCCTCCATGAACCTAGTTCCGGTCCGTCGTCGACCACATTCGTCTTGAGCAATACCGCACATGAACAAACCACAAAACAAATCCGAGCACAAGTCCACGACTTGACTCAATGTCAATCCATGCAACTACTCACATGAGCATTGCATAAAGTCCACTTCAAGCATCATGAAATTCTCACAAATTTCATAATCTCAAAAACAAATCAAAATTCAAAGTCCAAATTTGCACAAACCCTAATCGAGCAAAAAGCCATTCACGACGGACCAAAAATTTGGTCCGCGTACATGTAAAACTTACTGTCTTTTAAGAACTTAGTCCCGCGCGTAAAAACGAAACTTACTGTTTCTTGTCAAATTGTCAAACACATGCACAATCACATTTTGCAAAACCAATTCTAAGTTAATTTTTCAGTTCAAAGCCAATTTTTCAGCACATGATTTCACAATCTCCCCCTTGATGAAAACATTGGCAACACCACTTAGAATTGAACATTTGGCATTCACTTTACAAAAGATTTTGAAATCCAAAGGATCAAAGACCAAAGTAAGAAAACACAGAATTCCCCCTTTGACCAAAAAGCAAAACAAAATCTCCCCCTGAGAAGGAAAATGTGTGTGAATGTGCAATGTGCCCAAGAATTTCAAAATTCTCCAAACTTCTCCCAAAATTCTCAAACAACTCCCCCTTTTTCTTCTCCCCCCTTTTTCCTTAAACTTTTCAACGATTCCCAAATTTCTCCCCCTTTGACAATGGATTCATCAAGAGTACAAAAGAGAGAACATGTTCAAAATTTTTCCTGTAGCAAAGATTTCACAAGGAGAAACAAGGGAGTGCCAAGATAGGAAAAGATGAGCTCATTCGATCATATAACCTTATATATCACATAATATGCAAAAGACATGATCTTGATGTTATTTTAACAAGTTAGGGAATGACATGCATCTCAACCTCAATTCAGTCAACTATAGCCAAGTACTAAGCAAAACCTTTAGTAGAAAAACAAAGGCTCAAAGTTGAAGCAAATAACAAATCAGAGGCGAGCAAGTAGTTTCAACTCCA
The DNA here is from genome assembly GCA_036346355.1 of Rhipidocladum racemiflorum. NCBI lineage: Eukaryota > Viridiplantae > Streptophyta > Magnoliopsida > Poales > Poaceae > Rhipidocladum > Rhipidocladum racemiflorum. Next base: position 37,518,289 of record CM070577.1, on the reverse strand, counting down.
ATCTAGTGGACCAATTTAATCTTTAAACAAGAATCGCATGTGGCATGCTTGAAGCATACTTCTTTTATTTCCTTGGAGTGGCATGCTTGAAGCATACATCTTGTCTTTTGAGGGAATGGCATGCTTGAAGCATACATCTTATCTTTTAGGAAAGCATCCTGAAGCTCATAACTTGAGGCTTTTGCTTTTAACAACCCTTTTTATTGATTCCCTTTTCTTTTCATTTTTCTTTGATTATAAACATGCAAAAGTGATTAAAAGGTCTTATGAAAGAGTAAAGCTAAAACACACTTGCTTCATAGCCCAAATTTGTCAAGAAGATTCAATATCAAGCCTAGAAGAGTAAGATATCACAGAGTATTTAGCTATAGGCAATCAAACCAAGGAATTCCATAATATCATTTTTAGTTCAAGTGGAACAATTTAGATTATCATATATTAGCACAATTACATAATATATAAAGAAATATGATAAAGTGAGCTCATTAAGTGAAAGAACTTGGCAAGGAAACTCCCCCTCAAAACAAACCCATTGGAAGAACAATCCCAAGTTCTCCCCGAATAAAAGCAAAACGAGAAGAAGACAAAGGTTTTGTGAAAATGTCTGCCAATTGATGTTCAGTATCCACATGATGAAGCACAATGTTGCCTTTTTCAACATGATCTCTAAGAAAATGAAATCCAATATCAATATGCTCAAGAAAAGGGATTACTCAAGAGGTGGCATGAACCAAATCAATTCAACATCCTCCAAAGTCAACATCAGAAAAAGCTCTTAAACTAATGCATAAGGAAGCAGAAAGCCAAATGCCAAAATCTTGAGTACCATGGAGATACCTGAAAGTTCACTTGAACGCTTGTCGATGTGAAGCACGTGGGAAGCTTGAAAATAAGCACACACAAGCACGTGGGAAGAGTCTCTCATGTAAACCTCCAATTATCTTTATCCTCAACAGCATCGTCATCATCTTTATGAACAAAGACACTCTCCCCTGAATATATGCACTGCACCGCATCATTTGAACTAGTGCCTTTTGCGAAAACAAAAGTGGAAGAAGCATCTCCAAAAGTAACACTTTCAGCACGAGATGCACGAGTGAGGGAGGAGAACCAATTCTTATCACCGGACATGTGGCGTGAGCATCCGGAATCCACTAGCCATATGTTCTCCTTCCTCGCGAGAAGCCTACATAGCAACAAAACATGTCGAGGTCTCGATCGGGTTAGGAATGAGATTTTTGGGAATCCAGCACTGAGACACACGACGCACAATAGTAGGCACAACACGAGAATTTTTATGCATACAAACAGATTTGTCATTTCCCGTGTTTCTAGCAACAAAAGGTGTTTGCATCACCCTAGGCACATAGTGAGAAGCAAAATGTGCCTTTCTGAAATTAGACCTAGCATTAAACCTTTCTCTCTTTTGTTGTTTAGCTAGTCTAAAGCAAAAGTCTACTAAATGTCCATCTCTACCACAATGAGTGCAAGTGTACTTAACATGAAGTTTGTCTTTAACAGTAGAAGCACATTTTGCATTCATCATAGTAGAAGATAAAAGACCAGCAGATTTAAAGACAGTTTTCTTAGGCTCATTGACAATTTCAAATTTTCCACTTTCAAGTGTTTTGACAACAGTGGGAGCATGTGATTTATGATGAGCATAAGAATCAAAACCTAAACCTTTGTTATGAGTGCTGACTTTTGATTGATCCAAGATCATGTTTAGGTTTTTCTTTCCTTTAGTGAAACGTTCTAATGACTTTTCCAAGTAATCAATTTTTTGAGAACGAGTTAAACAATTATTACAGGGAACGTCCACTTTTCCTTTTTGCTTGCGACAAGTTGAGCATGAAAGAACCTCATGTGTAAGCAAATCTTCTGTCATTTGAGAAACCCTAGCATTTGCATCATGCAACTTCAATTCTAGTATGGAGCATATAGAACATGGAGTTGTATCATGTAAATCAATGGTAGAACAACTAGCATGTTTAACAAGTTTCTCATTTTTCTCATTTTCAGCATTGATTTGCTCTAACAAGGTAACATGTTCTTTCCTAAGCAAAGTAAGCTCATTGTAAATTAAGTCACATGATTTGCAAGCATCATCATCAGGAATCAAGGTTTTAAGTCTAGCAATTTCAGCATTCAATGACTCAACAACAAAATCATGTTTCTTAATTTTCTTGTCACGTTTATCAAGCAATTTACCAAGTCGAGCAACAGCAATAGCTAATTCATCGTAAGAAGGATCTACCTCATTGAAGTTGCTGTCGTGGTCGTCCTCAGTAAAGCTGTTGCTGCTTTTAGCCATGAGACACAACCCCGTCAACTCATGCTTGCTTGGAGTTGCATCGTCCTCACTGCTCCCTGAATCTACATCGCTCAAATTGACTTGTTCAAGAGCGGAAAGAACTCGGTGGACAACTTTGCTGTTGATGAAGCTCTTCTTCTTTCTATTACTTGAAGAGAACTTCTTTTCTTTTCTTCTGTCGTTGTCCTTCTCCTCCCTTGATGCTTTACCTGCAAGTTTAGGACAGTTTGGACGAATATGGTCGAGATCACCACACTCATAGCATCTTGGAGGGCCACCACCACCTCTCTTTCTCATTCTCACATTTTGTAAAGCTTTGTTAAAGCGAGAAGAGAGTAGTGACAAGTCTTCTTCTGGGAATTGCTCAATCTGTTCATCGGTTAGTGAAGACAAGAAAGATAGAGCAAAACTTGAAGCAGCACTATTATGAGATATGCTAGATTGAGATGTCAAAGCAATTGATTTATGATCATTCTTTCTAGCAAGAACATCTAATTCATGTGTTTTCAGTTTAGAATAAAGAACATCTAATGTAAGTGTGCTCATGACAGTAGATTCCTGTATAGATGTTACTTTCATCTCCCACACGGACATGTCCAAAGCACTAAGCAATTGTCGAGCATTTGCAGCATCAGTGTAGCTAACTCCAACAGCACGTAGATTGCTAAGAATTTTATTGAAACGTGCAAAGAAGTCATCTACAGATTCACTAGGTTTCATCTCAAAACGCATATATTCTTTTTTGTAAATATCTTGACGAACCTCTTTGACAGTGTTAGAACCCTCATGATAATCACAAAGAGATTTCCATACCTCATATGCAGATCGAAGATGAACCACACGATCAAAGTCGCTGCGTCCCAAGCCTTGGATGATCAAGTTTCGCGCCTTGCTATTTGCTTCAACATGTGTACGATTTGCATCATTGACGTTGTCGTTTTCAAGGACTTGATATGGCTTGTAAACCTTCTCCCAAATTGTGAAGCCCTGAGCTTGGATGAATGCCTCCATCTTGGCCTTCCAAAACTGAAAATCAACACCATCGAACACACATGGTTTTGTCGAATAACGATCCATTGATCTAATCACCGGTTAAGATAGATTAGAAAAACCTTGCTCTGATACCACTTGTAGGATCGAAGTATACGAATATAGCAATCAGAGGGGGGTGAATGATTGTGCGGAAGCTAAAACCAAATTCTTGATCTACTAAAAGTTCACCCCAAAACAGAACCAAATAATTGCCTCGTTTTCGACAAAAACAGAATGATAGAGGTTCGGTAAAACGATAATTCCCGGAGATCCAACCGTTGAAACAATCTGAAATTTGGACACAAGAAACTAGATTCCAATACGAATCAAACCCAAAAAGAATCAGCTCGATCGAACTTACAGATCAAAAGTTATAAGCTTCGCAAGCTTGCTGTTCCAGAACTTGACGAAAATCAATCTAATCGAAACTTGTAGATTGATCAAGAACAACAAAAGATTTATCAACAAAACTTTGAGGAACACTAGATCAATACCCTAGAGAGCTTTTTGATGGATCAAATCAAGATGAAACTCAAAAAACAAAAACCAATCTAGAACTAGAACAAGTATGCAAACAAGAACCAAAAGAGAATATTGTAGCACACAAGGAACTAGAAGAATTGATCTTTATTTCTTTTGTCTAAAGTACTCCCATCAAAAGAGTACAAACCCTAAAACCAAGCTCAAGCTCCCTTGCGCTGTTACGCTACTTGGTTCGATTGATGCCCTTTAACAGAGACACCCTCCTATTTAAAGGACCAACCCACAAGGAGTTCTCAATACGATTCCTATTCCTAGAAGGAATCAGATCCAACACAACTCTACTTGGCCCAACCTGGTCGAGTACAACTCTTGCACGCTGTATGGCAACCCTACCATACTCACGTGACTAACACTTTGCACGCGTATGGCCACCTGCCATACTCACGTGACTAACACTTTGCACGCGAATGATCTCCTGCCATTCTCACGTGACTAACCATTCTTCATGTGCACCATTCTCTTAGCCCGAGCGTCCGCATGACATCCTTGACCACCAAGACCTCAGTTCCTCCTGAACCTAGTCCCGAACCTCGGTTCCTCCATGAACCTAGTTCCGGTCCGTAAATCGACCACATTCGTCTTCGAGCAATACCGCACATGAACAAACCACAAACAAATCCGAGCACAAGTCCACGACTTGACTCAATGTCAATCCATGCAACTACTCACATGAGCATTGCATAAAGTCCACTTCAAGCATCATGAAATTCTCACAAATTTCATAATCTCAAAACAAATCAAAATTCAAAGTCCAAATTTGCACAAACCCTAATCGAGCAAAAGCCATTCACGACGGACCAAAAATTTGGTCCGCGTACATGTAAAACTTCTTGTCTTTTAAGAACTTAGTCCCACAGTAAAAGCGAAACTTCTTGTTTCATGTCAAATTGTCAAACACATGCACAATCACATTTTGCAAAACCAATTCTAAGTTAATTTTTCAGTTCAAAGCCAATTTTTCAGCACATGATTTCACAATCTCCCCCTTGATGAAAACATTGGCAACACCACTTAGAATTGAACATTTGGCATTCACTTTACAAAAGATTTTGAAATCCAAAGGATCAAAGACCAAAGTAAGGAAACACAGAATTCCCCCTTTGACCAAAAAGCAAAACAAAATCTCCCCCTGAGAAGGAAAATGTGTGTGAATGTGCAATGTGCCCAAGAATTTCAAAATTCTCCAAACTTCTCCCAAAATTCTCAAACAACTCCCCCTTTTTCTTCTCCCCCCCTTTTTCCTTAAACTTTTCAACGATTCCCAAATTTCTCCCCCTTTGACAATGGATTCATCAAGAGTACAAAAGAGAGAATAGGTTCAAAATTTTTCCTCAGAGCAAAGATTTCACAAGGTGAAACAAGGAGTGCCAAGATAGAAAAAGATGAGCTCATTCGATCATATAACCTTATATATCACATAATATGCAAAAGACATGATCTTGATGTTATTTTAACAAGTTAGGGAATGACATGCATCTCAACCTCAATTCAGTCAACTATAGCCAAGTACTAAGCAAAACCTTTAGTAGAAAAACAAAGGCTCAAAGTTGAAGCAAATAACAAATCAGGCGAGCAAGTAGTTTCAACTCCAATCTAGTGGACCAATTTAATCTTTAAACAAGAACTCATGTGGCATGCTTGAAGCATACTTCTTTTATTTCCTTGGAGTGGCATGCTTGAAGCATACATCTTGTCTTTTGAGGGAATGGCATGCTTGAAGCATACATCTTATCTTTTAGGGAAAGCATCCTGAAGCTCATAACTTGAGGCTTTTGCTTTTAACAACCCTTTTTTATTGATTCCCTTTTCTTTTCATTTTTCTTTGATTATAAACATGCAAAAGTGATTAAAAGGTCTTATGAAAGAGTAAAGCTAAAACACACTTGCTTCATAGCCCAAATTTGTCAAGAAGATTCAATATCAAGCCTAGAAGAGTAAGATATCACAGAGTATTTAGCTATAGGCAATCAAACCAAGGAATTCCGCAATATCATTTTTAGTTCAAGTGGAACAATTTAGATTATCATATATTAGCACAATTACATAATATATAAAGAAATATGATAAAGTGAGCTCATTAAGTGAAAGAACTTGGCAAGGAAACTCCCCCTCAAAACAAACCCATTGGAAGAACAATCCCAAGTTCTCCCCGAATAAAAGCAAAACGAGAAGAAGACAAAGGTTTTGTGAAAATGTCTGCCAATTGATGTTCAGTATCCACATGATGAAGCACAATGTTGCCTTTTTCAACATGATCTCTAAGAAAATGAAATCCAATATCAATATGCTCAAGAAAAGGGATTACTCAAGAGGTGGCATGAACCAAATCAATTCAACATCCTCCAAAGTCAACATCAGAAAAAGCTCTTAAACTAATGCATAAGGAAGCAGAAAGCCAAATGCCAAAATCTTGAGTACCATGGAGATACCTGAAAGTTCACTTGAACGCTTGTCGATGTGAAGCACGTGGGAAGCTTGAAAATAAGCACACACAAGCACGTGGGAAGAGTCTCTCATGTAAACCTCCAATTATCTTTATCCTCAACAGCATCGTCATCATCTTTATGAACAAAGACACTCTCCCCCTGAATATATGCACCTGTACCTGCACCATTTGGACTAGTGCCTTTTGCGAAAACAAAAGTGGAAGAAGCATCTCCAAAAGTAACACTTTCAGCACGAGATGCACGAGTGAGGGAGGAGAACCAATTCTTATCACCGGACATGTGGCGTGAGCATCCGGAATCCACTAGCCATATGTTCTCCTTCCTCGCGCGAGAAGCCTACATAGCAACAAAACATGTCGAGGTCTCAGTACTGGGGTTAGGAATGAGATTTTTGGGAATCCAGCACTGAGACACACGACGCACAATAGTAGGCACAACACGAGAATTTTTATGCATACAAACAGATTTGTCATTTCCCGTGTTTCTAGCAACAAAAGGTGTTTGCATCACCCTAGGCACATAGTGAGAAGCAAAATGTGCCTTTCAAATTAGACCTAGCATTAAACCTTTCTCTCTTTTGTTGTTTAGCTAGTCTAAAGCAAAAGTCTACTAAATGTCCATCTCTACCACAATGAGTGCAAGTGTACTTAACATGAAGTTTGTCTTTAACAGTAGAAGCACATTTTGCATTCATCATAGTAGAAGATAAAAGACCAAATGATTTAAAGACAGTTTTCTTAGGCTCATTGACAATTTCAAATTTTCCACTTTCAAGTGTTTTGACAACAGTGGGAGCATGTGATTTATGATGAGCATAAGAATCAAAACCTAAACCTTTGTTATGAGTGCTGACTTTTGATTGATCCAAGATCATGTTTAGGTTTTTCTTTCCTTTAGTGAAACGTTCTAATGACTTTTCCAAGTAATCAATTTTTGAGAACGAGTTAAACAATTATTACAGGAACGTCCACTTTTCCTTTTGCTTGCGACAAGTTGAGCATGAAAGAACCTCATGTGTAAGCAAATCTTCTGTCATTTGAGAAACTCCTAGCATTTGCATCATGCAACTTCAATTCTAGTATGGAGCATATAGAACATGGAGTTGTATCATGTAAATCAATGGTAGAACAACTAGCATGTTTAACAAGTTTCTCATTTTTCTCATTTTCAGCATTGATTTGCTCTAACAAGGTAACATGTTCTTTCCTAAGCAAAGTAAGCTCATTGTAAATTAAGTCACATGATTTGCAAGCATCATCATCAGGAATCAAGGTTTTAAGTCTAGCAATTTCAGCATTCAATGACTCAACAACAAAATCATGTTTCTTAATTTTCTTGTCACGTTTATCAAGCAATTTACCAAGTCGAGCAACATAATAGCTAATTCATCGTAAGAAGGATCTCCTCATTGAAGTTCTTTGTCGTGGTCGCCCTTAGTAAAGTTCTTTGCTTTTAGCCATGAGACACAACCCGTCAACTCATGCTTGCTTGGAGTTGCATCGTCCTCACTGCTCCCTGAATCTACATCGCTCAAATTGACTTGTTCAAGAGCGGAAAGAACTCGGTGGACAACTTTGCTGTTGATGAAGCTCTTCTTCTTTCTATTACTTGAAGAGAACTTCTTTTCTTTTCTTCTGTCGTTGTCCTTCTCCTCCCTTGATGCTTTACCTGCAAGTTTAGGACAGTTTGGACGAATATGGTCGAGATCACCACACTCATAGCATCTTGGAGGGCCACCACCACCTCTCTTTCTCATTCTCACATTTTGTAAAGCTTTGTTAAAGCGAGAAGAGAGTAGTGACAAGTCTTCTTAGGAATTGCTCAATCTGCTCATCGGTTAGTGAAGACAAGAAAGATAGAGCAAAACTTGAAGCAAAGACTATTATGACATATGCTAGATTGAGATGTCAAATCAATTGATTTATGATCATTTTTTCTAGCAAGTACATCTAATTCATGTTTTTTCAGTTTATAATATAGAACATCTAATGTAAGTTTGCTCATGACAAGAGATTCCTGTATAGATGTTACTTTCATCTCCCACACGGACATGTCCAAAGCACTAAGCAATTGTCGAGCATTTGCAAGATCGCAGTAGCTAACTCCAACAGCACGTAGACTGCTAAGAATTTTATTGAAACGTGCAAAGAAGTCATCTACAGATTCACTAGGTTTCATCTCAAAACGCATATATTCTTTTTTGTAAATATCTTGACGAACCTCTTTGACAGTGTTAGAACCCTCATGATAATCACAAAGAGATTTCCATACCTCATATGCAGATCGAAGATGAACCACACGATCAAAGTCGCTGCGTCCCAAGCCTTGGATGATCAAGTTTCGCCTTTGCTATTTGCTTCAACATGTGTACGATTTGCATCATTGACGTTGTCGCTTTCGTGGACTTGATATGGCTTGTAAACCTTCTCCCAAATTGTGAAGCCCTGAGCTTGGATGAATGCCTCCATCTTGGCCTTCCAAAACTGAAAATCAACACCATCGAACACACATGGTTTTGTCGAATAACGATCCATTGATCTAATCACCGGTTAAGATAGATTAGAAAAACCTTGCTCTGATACCACTTGTAGGATCGAAGTATACGAATATAGCAATCAGAGGGGGGGTGAATGATTGTGCGGAAGCTAAAACCAAATTCTTGATCTACTAAAAGTTCACCCCAAAACAGAACCAAATAATTGCCTCGTTTTCGACAAAAACAGAATGATAGAGGTTCGGTAAAACGATAATTCCCGGAGATCCAACCGTTGAAACGATCTGAAATTTGGACACAAGAAACTAGAATCCAATACGAATCAAACCCAAAAAGAATCAGCTCGATCGAACTTACAGATCAAAAGTTATAAGCTTCGCAAGCTTGCTGTTCCAGAACTTGACGAAAATCAATCTAATCGAAACTTGTAGATTGATCAAGAACAACAAAAGATTTATCAACAAAACTTTGAGGAACACTAGATCAATACCCTAGAGAGCTTTTTGATGGATCAAATCAAGATGAAACTCAAAAAACAAAAACCAATCTAGAACTAGAACAAGTATGCAAACAAGAACCAAAAGAGAATATTGTAGCACACAAGGAACTAGAAGAATTGATCTTTATTTCTTTTGTCTAAAGTACTCCCATCAAAAGAGTACAAACCCTAAAACCAAGCTCAAGCTCCCTTGCGCCTGTTCTGCTACTTGGTTCGATTGATGCCCTTTAACAGAGACACCTCCTATTTAAAGGACCAACCCACAAGGAGTTCTGAATACGATTCCTATTCCCTAGAAGGAATCAGATCCAACACAACTCTACTTGGCCCAACCTGGCCGAGTACAACTCTTGCACGCCGTGTGGCAACCCTACCATACTCACGTGACTAACACTTTGCACGCGTATGGCCACCTGCCATACTCACGTGACTAACACTTTGCACGCGAATGATCTCCTGCCATTCTCACGTGACTAACCATTCTTCATGTGCACCATTCTCTTAGCCCGAACGTCCCGCATGACATCCTTGACCACCAAGACCTCAGTTCCTCCTGAACCTAGTCCCGAACCTCAGTACCTCCAAGAAACTAGTACTGTTCCCTTCATCGACCACATTCGTCTTCGAGCAATACCTGCACATGAACAAACCACAAAACAAATCCGAGCACAAGTCCACGACTTGACTCAATGTCAATCCATGCAACTACTCACATGAGCATTGCATAAAGTCCACTTCAAGCATCATGAAATTTTCACAAATTTCATAATCTCAAAAACAAATCAAAATTCAAAGTCCAAATTTGCACAAACCCTAATCGAGCAAAAAGCCATTCACGACGGACTAAAAAATTTGGTCTGGCGTACATGTAAAACTTACTGTCTTTTAAGAACTTAGTCCCATACAGAAAACGAAACTTACTGTTTCTTGTCAAATTGTCAAACACATGCACAATCACATTTTGCAAAACCAATTCTAAGTTAATTTTTCAGTTCAAAGCCAATTTTTCAGCACATGATTTCACAGTTGCGGAAATTCATATAGACTATGACGGCAGCATAGTTGACAATAAAACACCACGTCATAAAAGACCCCACATCAGTTGAAAACTGAACTTGCACAACATTGCATTTCATCCAAATTCAACATTTTGGAAAAGAACATCAAAATTTCAAGTCGAGCATCTGCTCCCACAACCATCACGAACTTCCTCAAGGAGAGGGAAACTCATTCCCAAAAGGGGAACACCTCACTAACAAAATCACTTTGTAAAACTTTCATAAAGTCCACCTTTTTGAAGCACTCGCAACATCACACACATTTTCAAAACAACTCCAACTCTAGCCAAAAAGAGTTACACATTAAGGGCTCAACTCAAAAGTTTCCAACACAACCCTTTAAGACCATCTGCTTCCTTTTAAAATTAATTCCAAAGATAATCCAGTGCGAACGCGAAAGGGCGCTGTAACACCCCAAAATTTTGCTTTCCTTAAATTCATGTGTGATTTGGCACTTTGGTGAATTTTTGGAATTTTCTGGAATTTATTTGGATTTATTTGGAATTTATTTGAATTTATTCCATTTTGAAATAATTAAAGAATTTAATTTTGCAAATAAAATTTTGTTGGAAATATTTTATTTGAGTCCAAAATGTTCCAAAATATTTTCCAGAATTTTTCTGGAATTTTTCTGAGTCATTTGCTATTTTTAATGAATTAAATGAATTATTGGGAATTATTTTAAATATTAAATCGCTGGAAAATCAACTCGGTCGATTCGTTCATCCGACCGAGCCCGAAGTCGAACTCGAGTTCGAGTCCGAATTCGAGCCACGTGACTCGGCCGAACCCACTCCTAAACCTAATCAATCCCAACCGCTGGATCAAGATCCAACGGTGAGATCCGCCTGCACGGTTGAGCCGTGTCCGACCCGAACCCGTTCGTGCCGCGGCGATCGTGGCCGTTGATCGCGCCACGTGGACGGCTGGCGTCGTCTTCGCCGAGTCCGGCCGACTCGCCGCCGCACTCCGCCGCCGAGGAACTAGGTCTCCGTCTTCCGCACGGACGCCGAGGCTATTTAATGCCGGATCGTACCGAGACCGCCGTGACCCGCGCACTTCTTGCCCTAACCCGCCGAGCTCTAGCCGCCGTAGGTTCGCCGAATCGCTCGCCGTAGTTGCGTGAAGCGCCGCCACAGTCCTTGCCTCGCCTCGCCGTCCGCGATCCTCCGCCATTGACCCCAGATTCGAAACCCCGAGGCCGGCGCACCGAAGACACCATCCATCTCGCCGAGCACGCCCCAACCGCTGCTTGGGTGGTCGCTGCCTCGGCCAGCCGCAACTCCGGCCGTGAAGCCATCGCCGACCGAAGCTTCACCAACCGTCCGATCAAGATCCAAAGGCCCGGATCGTGCCACGCCACCTCGGTGAGTTTCCGTTGAAAATCCTAGATCTAATCCCAACCGTTGGATCTAGATCCAACGGCTTAGGTTGCGCCAGCGTATCAAGAATCGCACCAGGTTAGATTGGATGCCGACCGTTGGATCAAGATCCAACGGCCCACGATCGATCCACGTGCGCCCAAGCACATGAGGCCAAACTCAATCCTAGCCGTCGGATTTCAAACCAACGGCCACGATTGTGCCACGCGTCCAGGAAGCCGAGCCGCCGCGCCCACGCGCGCGTGCGTGGTCACTGACACGCGGGGCCCGCGTGACAGCGACAGTACCGTGACGTCACCCATGACGTCATCGGTGGGACCCACATGTCAGTCTCACGTGGAGTCATGGACCGAGTCCACGGTGGACCCGAGCCGAGCGTGGACCAAGTCCATGGACCGGCTGACGCCAGAACCAATCCGGTGCTGCCACGTGTCCATGCTGACGCAATAATTAATTTCCGAAAAAGAAAATGATTTATTAATTCGAAATATTGATTCAAATTTAGATTCAAACTTCAAACGCTTATAACTTTTGCGTTTCAACTCCGATTTGAGTGATTCAAATTTCTAAATTTGTATAAAATTGAGATCTACCTAAATATGAATTTTATTTAATTTTTTGGACTAAAGTTTTTCTCTGTAATATTATTTAATTGATTATTTAAACTTTAATAAATCATAACTTTTGCATTTTAACTCCAAATTTGACGATTCCAGTTTCTAAAAATCCAGAAAATTATGTTCTCTCTGTTTATGGATTTTATTTGGAGTTTTGGGATGTTTTTGCCTATTGTTTATTTGTGTTTTGCTATTTGCACGCTTTACGAGTAGACGTTGAAGTGCCGGAAGGATTCGAGGGAGAAGTATTGACTCAGGATCCAACTCAAGACCAGGAGCAAGTACTTTTTGAAGGCAAGTTGTGCTTTGACCATGTTGATCCTATTTCGAAATCTATTTTGATTTAAACTATTGCATGCTAGATCAATTAGAAAGATACTTTGTTTAAACATGGGGGTTAGATAAATACCAATTTGCTGTATGACACCTTGATTATTTAAGTATGTGCCATGACCCTTTGTCACCCTAGTTGTGGATTACTAGTTGGACATTATTAAATTGCCAACATGGGTTATAGACCGTTGTAGTACACTGCTTAGACTCGCTCGTGCTCATGACATGATTTTGGACAATCAAATGTTAATATTGACTTAATGATATATTGAACCTGTTTTGGAAAGGTATCATGTGATGTTGATGGCACGTGGTGCATGGTAATCAACTGGGGTTTGATAAACAGTTTTCGACCGGGGCATGTGGCAAGAGTAATCAGTGGGCCGGTTGTGGCAATGGGGATGTTGATTTGGTTCTTGGGTAGTCTTGCCCTGGTCACTCTAAGGACTTAACCTTGCAAGCCTTTGAACTGGTCATACTTGCAACCACATGGGTGGAATGGGGCGGCCCTAGTTGACTAAGTCGCTAAGGACTCACTTGTGGAGCCTCGTGGTGTCAATTACACCGCTTGTGTGATTGTACGGGGAGCGTATCGTGGGTGTGGCGAGATACCCATCTAACGGTGTGTTGGTCCCATACTTCGCCTTGGCTAAGGAAGGGATGGTGTAGAGCACGAACCAGAGGACCACCTGTGTTGTTTGAGGCTTCCGAAGGCTTTATTACTGAAACTTCGCCTTTGTGGTGTTTGACTGTATCTTGTGGGTAAAGTGCATAACCTCTGCAGAGTTTAGAATCTATTCGAATAGCCGTGTCCGCGGTATTGGACATCGCCTGAATTACAATCAAGGGTTAGATTTTCTCAAAAATAACTTTGGTTTGAAAGGTTGGGTTGGTTTAATAATGAAGATGATGGAGATGTGGTTTAGGATGGGGAAAATGTTTATTAAACTTCTTGAAAAGTTATTTATGCTTTACATATTTCTCCGCTTTGAATCTACTTACATTATTTGTCAAATGCTGTTTCTGGCAAATATACCTTGAGCTATTCCTTTGTACCAAGCCATGCATATAGTATATTAGCTTGCATTACGTGCATGACTTGTCGAGTACCAAGTACTCACCCTTGCCTCAACACAATACCAGTTGAAGAGGAGACTACGCCCGGAGGAGGAATTCCAAGAAAACCCGTGCTTAGGGATGCGAGCCGGTCAGTTACTGTGGTATACTGGATGGCGCCACGAAGTTATTTGATTTTCCGCTGCTACTACTTTTCTCTGAATAAGTTTTGCCTTGCAAGGCATATATTTGTAACTTGGCCATAAGGTCGAGTAACCACTTTGGTTATTTAAATAAAGTACTTTGTTAATATCGATTGGTATGATTGTGATATTTACGATGTTAAGACTGTGTGCACTAGCTGCGTTCTGGACTAGTGCTGAATACACAGAGGGTCCGGATTTGCAAATTCGGGGTCCCGACAGAGGTGGTATCAGAGCCATACTTGACTGTAGGCTCAACCCTAGCTAGAATGGTCATAGTGAGGATAAAACCTATTTTCTAAAAGCTAAAAATTTGTGAAGACAAGAAATGACATCTCGACTTATCCCTTCTCTCTTTTCTTGTCTCTTGCTGAAATTATCCCTTACCTTGTCACAATTTAAAAATTCCGAAGTTCTTACGTAAAGCACTCTTGTGACAGATGGAGGAAGAGTTCAACTACGTTGATCTGGGAGTTGGTCACGCCGCTGAACTTTGGCATATGCTCTGGACTCTCGGAGATTTTGAGAAGCCGCAATATCAAGTGGAAGTGATCGGACAAGCGGGATTGATCAAGGCTTGTGACGTGAGGATTGAGGTACCTGCTAGGAAAAAGGGCCAGGCAATCGCGGATACACCTGCCTTGCCAGGAGATCTACAATGCGAGATGGGTATCCAAGAAGTATCACGACGAGCAATGCGGCACATTACCGATCTCGCCAGAGTTGGAAATGCGGTGTTCCGTTATCATCAGCGCAGCGATAACCTTCTTGACCCGAAGGAGATTCGGGATGAGGATGCCACGGTTACACGGTTAGCACGATTTGTCGCCGCCAGGAGGATGTACTAGATAATACAAGCAAGGAGCTACGAAGGCCCGCAAGGAGATCACGGCGAGAGAAGAACGAGATGGCGGGAAGCTCAAGAGTATGTGGCACACCTTCCTGGAAGGATTGACGAGTTGGAGATGACTTTGTACGGACTGCACCAGAGCCGATGCTCGAGCTACACTAGCCGATCCGGAGGAGTCGGATCTCGAGGAGGACATCGCTTCTTCGACTACCACAGATGACACAGATTCTTTGGACATGGCGTCGTTTCGGCGCCTATGCCACAAAGACCCGTGCTGTGCCGTGGAGGTTTTCTCGATGAGTGAGCATAGGTTCTATAGTGAGACTCCTTCACGAGTCGCGCCATAGAATAAAGAGTCACCCTTTAGGCGTTAGACTCGAGTTAGTTCGATTTGGATTTGCTTTGTTTGCTGAGTGTGCAGTATGTGTTGCAAGGCCCTTAGGCATTGTAAGCAGCCATACCAAGTTATTAATAATAAAGTTGGACCTTAAAGTTACCCCTTTCGCCCGCATAAAGTTCCATATTACTTGTCTATTCTTGTTTCCCTCTCATCTCTAAACCTAGAGCAAATCGGCAGATGGTGAACACCGTGGAAACTTTGGAAGCAATGGGAGTGGTTCTCGCCCAGAAAACCCCAATGATGGAGCACCAGCACCGCCACTGGATATGCAGAATTTGGAGCTTTTCTTGCTGCCCAGACTCGATTGATGCATGCTATGATGCAACAAATGCAGCACGTCCTTTGCTCAGGCCACTACTAATCAAGTTAATCGGGGCCACGCCGAGAATACAAAATTGTCGAGTTCATGAGGACTCACCCACCCACTTTCTCTGGGAATGCCAATCCATTGGAGGCCGATGATTGGTTAAGATCAATTGAGAGGAAGCTACACATAGCTCAATGCATAGGGAATGAGAAGGTACTCTCGCTTCTCATCAGTGGAAGGAACATTGCCGAATGGTGGGAGAACTTCGTGCCACGCAGAGAACCCTCAAGATATCACTTGGGAAGAGTTCACACCGCATTCCGACAAGATCACGTGCCTGAAGGGATCATGGACCTTAAGAAGGAGGAGTTGAGCAACGAAACAAGGTAATCAGCCCGATGGCCGACTACGAACAAGTTCACACAGCTAGCACGCTACGCACTGAGGATGTAGCGACAGATAAATCGAGGCATACTCGTTTTATGAAGGGACTCAACTCAGATTGCAAGTAGGATTGATCACCCACACCTTTCCAGATTTCCAAGAGTTGGTGAATAAGGCGCTTATTCTTGAGGACAAGCGCAAGGAACCGGATGAGAACAGAAGCGCGAGGATGCAACGGCAAGGATCACGCCAGGAACGCATATGGCGCTTGAGGGTTGCACCAAATCAATTCTTGATTCCAACCACGTAATGCAACAAGGACACTATCCCCAGCGCCAAGACACGCCAATCGAACTACTGCACCCAGCCCCGCTAGAAACGCTACCCGAGCGTCGGCAAAGGAACAGGGAGACGCTACAAGCGCAACGAGCCAGGACACTTTGCCAACAGCTTGTCCAAAGAAGACAGCAGGAGTGACCCGGCCGCTTCAACCTAGGAACCACCCAGCTAGGACGCCAAAGATCGAGCCACACCCAGCATCGTGGTGAGAGGCCGAGTCAACCATGTCACCGCAGATGCAACTGCGAGAATGCTACTGACGTCGTCTTTGGGTAAGTTACTTGTTAACTCAACACTCGCAATGATTTTGTTTGACTCGAGCTTCAGATTCGCTTGTTTCGCAAGGCTTTGCTACTAGAAATGATTTGAGAATTGCAAGACTTAAGTGCATGCTTTTAGTTCAAACCCTGGTTCCGAACTCCGAGCGAAAGTAGGATGTTCCGGTGAGAATACTAATAGGTGGAATAGAATTCCTAGCAAACCTTATAATTTTGGAGACCTGCACCTTAGACGTCATATTGGGAATGGATTGGTTATCCAAGCACAAGGCCGTATTGGATTGTGGACGAAGGACTATCTCAGTTGAGAGCCCGTGTGGGAAGAAAGTGGAATTTCAAGCCACTGCAGTTAGAGATGGACAGTTGATGGTTAACAGTACCAAGGCAATCAGCATAGAGGATGTCCCAGTAGTGAATGAGTACCCCGATGTTTTTCCCGAAGATTTACCTGGTATGCCGCCAGACAGGGACATAGAGTTTGTGATAGAGCTTGTACCTGGTACAGCACCGATAGCAAAGAGACCCTACCGGATGTCTACCGAGGAGTTGGTAGAGATGAAGAAACAGCTAGAAGAGTTAATGGAGAAAGGATTTATCAGACCGAGTTCGTCGCCGTGGGGAGCACCAGTTTTGTTTGTCAAGAAGAAGGACGGGAGTTTCAGGATGTGCATTGACTACCGTGCACTCAATGAAGTCACCGTGAAGAATAAGTATCCGCTACCCAGGATTGATGATTTGTTTGATCAGTTGAGAGGAGCCGGAGTTTTCTCCAAGATTGATCTGAGATCGGGATACCATCGCTTGAAGATCCGATCGAGGAAGATATTCAAGACTGCATTCTCGTCAAGATATGGACATTACGAAGTTTACGCTATGTCCTTTGGGCCGATTTAATGCGCCAGTATTTCATGAATATGATGAATAAGGTGTTCATGGAATATTTGGACAAGTTTGTCGTCGTGTTCATAGACGATATCCTAATCTACTTCAAGACAGAGGATGAACATGCCGAACACTTAAGGCGAGTTTTGGAAAAGCTGAGGAACAAAGAACTTTTCGCCAAGTTCAGCAAGTGTGATTTTGGAAGGACAAGGTGGAGTTTCTTGGACATGTAATGACCGCATGAAGAGTCGCCGTAGATCCAAGCAAAGTAGAAGTCAGTGTTGCATTGGGGGCACCGAAGACGGTGACCCGCATTCGGAGTTTCCTTGGAATGGCAGGATACTACCGCTGCTTTCATCGAAGGCTTTTCGACAATTGCGAAACCTCTTACGCAATCGGCCAAGAAGGAAAAGAAGTTTGCATGGACGCTTGAGAATGTGAGAAAGGATTTCAGGAGTCAAGAAGCGATTGACATCAAGACCGGTGTTAGTTCTACCGGATGTTGCTCAAAGCTTCGATATTTATTGTGACGATCGCGCCAAGGACTTGGATGTGTGCCGATGCGTAATGGAAAGGTCGCCGCTTATCGTCAAAGCGCTTGAGGCCGCATGAGGAAAATTATCCGACACATGACTTAGAGTTAGCTGCCGTAGTGCATGCTTTGAAGATATGGCGTCACTATCTGATTGGAAACAGATGTGAAGTGTATACGGATCATAAGAGCCTTAAGTACATATTCACCCAGTCGGACCTGAATATGAGGCAAAGGAGATGGCTAGAGTTGATCAAAGACTATAATGTTGGAATCCATTACCATCCCGGGAAGGCCAACGTGGTAGCCGATGCTCTGAGTCGGAAAAGCCATACCGTGAGTACGTTGCTAGCCACAAGTCAGGATGAGTTATGTGAGGATTTTCTAAAATGAAGATTGAGGTAGTACCTAGCGGATTCTTGGCCACATTAGAAGTAAAGCCTACCCTAGAGGATCAAATCCGAGAAGGACAGAAGGATGATGACAAGATCCGTAGGATTAAGTCCAAAATGGAGGAAGGCAAGGCAAAGGATTTCAAGCTAGATGAGCAAGGCACGTTGTGGATGAAGGATCGCATTTGTGTGCCTAACAAAAAGGAATTAAAGCAACTGATTCTGGAGGAAGCCCATGACTCCAAGTATTCAATTCACCCAGGGAGTGCCAAAATGTATCAGGATCTGAAGGAGAGATTCTGGTGGCCGAGTATGAAACGTGAAGTTGCCGAGCATGTTGCATTGTGCGACGTATGCCAGAGAGTCAAGGCAATGCATCAGAGACCAGCAGGGTTGCTACAACCGCTGAAAATACCTGAGTGGAAGTGGGAGGAAATCGGAATGGATTTCATTACCGGTTTGCCGAAGACTCAAGGAGGTTATGACTCCATATGGGTTATAGTGGATCGCTTGACTAAAGTAGCCCATTTTATCCCCGTGAAGACCACTTACTCGGGAGATAAATTAGCAGAATTGTACATGATCAGGATTGTCTGTTTGCACGGAGTGCCAAAGAGGATTGTATCGGACAGAGGTACCCAATTTACCTCAAGGTTCTGGAATAAGTTGCATGAAGCCATGGGAACCCGTTTGAACTTCAAGATGCCTTATCATCCACGCACGGATGGACAGGCCAGAAAGAGTCAACCAGATTCTGGAAGATATGTTGAGAGCTTGTGCATTAGCTTATGCTACCTCTTGGGATAAGAGTTTGCCGTATGCCGAGTTCGATTACAACAATAGTTATCGTGCTAGTTTACGATGTCACCTTTTGAGGCACTGTATGGTCGACCTGTCGACGCCATTGAATTGGAATGAGACCGCGAGCGCCGTGTCTTTGGGCCTGATATTCTTCAAGAGGTGAAGAACGTATCACCATGATTAGGGAAAGGTTGAAGATAGCCCAATCACGACAAAAGAGTTATGTCGACAATCGTCGCCGAGACTTGAGTTTTGAACCGTAAGACTTTGTATACCTCGAGTTACGCCTCGGGGAGTTAAGAGGTTCCATGCCAAAGGGAAACTCGCACCTGCTATGTTGGACCATTTAAGGTTTTGAGTCGCAGAGGCGAAGTTGCTTACCACCGGAGTTGCCACAATCGTTGGCGAGTGCATGACGATTCCATGTGTCCCAGTTGAAGAAGTGTCTCCGAGTTCCTGAGGAACAGACACCGCTAGAGTCAATTGAGTTGCAAGAGGATTTGACTTATAAGGAGTATCCCGTGAGGATTCTAGACACAATGGATCGAGAGACCAGAAATAAGTCAACCCGTTTCTGTAGAGTTCAGTGGAGCAACCATGAAGAAAGCGAAGCGACTTGGGAGCGCGA
The DNA here is from genome assembly GCA_036346355.1 of Rhipidocladum racemiflorum. Lineage (NCBI taxonomy): Eukaryota > Viridiplantae > Streptophyta > Magnoliopsida > Poales > Poaceae > Rhipidocladum > Rhipidocladum racemiflorum. Next base: position 37,498,518 of record CM070577.1, on the reverse strand, counting down.
AGAGGAATTGAAGAAAGAGTTTCCAAACCTATTCCTTTAGTAAGCCCTGAATCTCGGGGACGAGATTCTATTAAGGGGGGAGGTTTGTAACACCCCAAAATTTTGCTTTCCTTAAATTCATGTGTGGTTTGGCACTTTGGTGAATTTTTGGAATTTTCTGGAATTTATTTGGATTTATTTGGAATTTATTTGAATTTATTCCATTTTGAAATAATTAAAGAATTTAATTTTGCAAATAAAATTTTGTTGGAAATATTTTATTTGAGTCCAAAATGTTCCAAAATATTTTCCAGAATTTTTCTGGAATTTTTCTGAGTCATTTGCTATTTTTAATGAATTAAATGAATTACTGGGAATTATTTTAAATATTAAATCGCTGGAAAATCAACTCGGGTCGGTTACTGTTCATCCGACCGAGCCCGAGTCAGACTCGAGTTCGAGTCCGACCCGAGCCACGTGACTCGACCGAACCCACTCCTAAACCTAATCAATCCCAACCGTTGGATCAAGATCCAACGGCTGAGATCCGCCCGTACCGGTTGAGCCGTGTCCGACCCGAACCCGTTCGTGCCGTGCGATCGTGGCCGTTGATCGCGCCACGTGGACGGCTGAGCGTCGTCGTCTTCGCCGAGTCCGAGCCGGACTCCGCCGCCGCACCCGCCGCCGTGAGGAACTAGGTCTCCGTCTTCCGCACGGACGCCGAGGCTATTTAATGCCCGGATCGTACCCCGAGGACCGCCGTGACCCCGCGCACTTCTTGCCCTAACCCGCCGAGCTCTAGCCGCCGTAGGTTCGCCGGAATCGCTCGCCGTAGTTGCGTGAAGCGCCGCCACGGTCCTTGCCTCGCCGCCGTCCGCCGTCCTCCGCCGCCATTGACCCCAGATTCGAAACCCCCGAGGCCAGGCGCACCCGAAGACACCATCCATCTCGCCGGAGCACGCCCCAACCGCCGTTTGGGTGGTCGCCGCCTCTCGCCGGCAGCCGCAACTCCGCCGTGAAGCCATCGCCGACCCCGAGCTTCACCAACCGTCCGATCAAGATCCAAAGGCCCAGATCGTGCCACGTCACCTCGGTGAGTTTCCCCGTTGAAAATCCTAGATCTAATCCCAACCGTTGGATCTAGATCCAACGGCTTAGGTTGCGCCGCGTATCAAGAACCGCACCAGGTTAGATTGGATCTCGACCGTTGGATCAAGATCCAACGGCCCACGATCGATCACGCGCGCCCAAGCACATGAGGCCAAACTCAATCCTAGCCGCCGGATTTCAAACCAACGGCCACGATTGTGCCACGCGTCCAGGAAGCCGAGCCGCCGCGCTTCACGCCAGGCAGTGGTCACCGACACGCAGGGCCCGCGTGGCGGATGACAGCGATCGCGGACGTCACCCATGACGTCATCGGTGGGACCCACATGTCGATCTCACGCGGAGTCGTGGACCGAGTCCACGGTGGACCCGAGCCGGCGTGGACCAAGTCCATGGACCGGCTAACGCCGCCAGACCAATCCGTGCTGCCACGTGTCCATGCCGACGCAATAATTAATTTCCGAAAAGAAAATGATTTATTAATTTGAAATATTGATTCAAATTTAGATTCAAACTTCAAACGCTTATAACTTTTGCGTTTCAACTCCGATTTGAGTGATTCAAATTTCTAAATTTGTATAAAATTGAGATCTACCTAAATATGAATTTTATTTAATTTTTTTGGACTAAAGTTTTTCTCTGTAATATTATTTAATTGATTATTTAAACTTTAATAAATCATAACTTTTGCATTTTAACTCCAAATTTGATTGATTCCAGTTTCTAAAAATCCAGAAAATTATGTTCTCTCTGTTTATGGATTTTATTTGGAGTTTTGGGATGTTTTTGCCTATTGTTTATTTGTGTTTTGCTATTTGCACGCTTTACGAGTAGACGTTGAAGTGCCGGAAGGATTCGAGGGAGAAGTATTGACTCAGGATCCAACTCAAGACCAGGAGCAAGTACTTTTTGAAGGCAAGTTGTGCTTTGACCATGTTGATCCTATTTCGAAATCTATTTTGATTTAAACTATTGCATGCTAGATCAATTAGAAAGATACTTTGTTTAAACATGGGGGTTAGATAAATACCAATTTGCTGTATGACACCTTGATTATTTAAGTATGTGCCATGACCCTTTGTCACCCTAGTTGTGGATTACTAGTTGGACATTATTAAATTGCCAACATGGGTTATAGACCGTTGTAGTACACTGCTTAGACCTGCTACGTGCTCATGACATGATTTTGGACAATCAAATGTTAATATTGACTTAATGATATATTGAACCTGTTTTGGAAAGGTATCATGTGATGTTGATGGCACGTGGTGCATGGTAATCAACTGGGGTTTGATAAACAGTTTTCGACCGGGGCATGTGGCAAGAGTAATCAGGTGGGCCAGTTGTGGCAATGGGGATGTTGATTTGGTTCTTCGGGTAGTCTTGCCCTGGTCACTCTAAGGACTTAACCTTGCAAGCCTTTGAACTGGGTCATACTTGCAACCACATGGCTGGAATGGGACGGCCCTAGTTGACTAAGTCGCTAAGGACTCACTTGTGGAGCCTCAGGGTGTCAATTACACCGTTTGTGTGATTGTACGGGGAGCGTGTCGTGGCGTGGCCGATACCCATCTAACGGTGTGTTGGTCCCATACTTCGCCTTGGCTAAGGGAAGGGATGGTGTAGAGCACGAACCGGAGAGGACCACCTGTGTTGTTTGAGGCTTCCGAAAGGCTTTGTTACGGAAACTCGCCTTTGTGGTGTTTGACTGTATCTTGTGGGTAAAGTGCATAACCTCTGCAGAGTTTAGAATCTATTCGAATAGCCGTGTCCGCGGTATTGGACATCGCCGAATTACAGTCAAGGGTTAGATTTTCTCAAAAATAACTTTGGTTTGAAAGGTTGGGTTGGTTTAATAATGAAGATGATGGAGATGTGGTTTAGGATGGGGAAAATGTTTATTAAACTTCTTGAAAAGTTATTTATGCTTTACATATTTCTACTGCTTTCGAATCTACTTACATTATTTGTCAAATGCTGTTTACGGCAAATATACCTTGAGCTATTCCTTTGTACCAAGCCATGCATATAGTATATTAGCTTGCATTCTGTGCATGACTTGCTGAGTACCAAGTACTCACCCTTGCCTCAACACAATACCAGTTGAAGAGGAGACTACGCCAGCTTCGGAGGAGGAATTCCAAGAAAACCCGTCTGCTTAGGGATGCGAGCCCGCCGGTTGCTGTGGTATACTTGGATGGCGCCACGGTTATCTGATTTTCCGCTGCTACTACTTTTCTCTGAATAAGTTTTGCCTTGCAAGGCATATATTTGTAACTTGGCCATAAGGTCGAGTAACCACTTTGGTTATTTAAATAAAGTACTTTGTTAATATCGATTGGTATGATTGTGATATTTACCGATGTTAAGACTGTGTGCACTAGCGCGTTCCTGGACTAGTGCTGAATACACAGAGGGTCCGGATTTGCAAATTCGGGGTCCCGACAGAGGTGGTATCAGAGCCATACTTGACTGTAGGCTCAACCCTAGCTAGAATGGTCATAGTGAGGATAAAACCTATTTTCTAAAAGCTAAAAATTTGTGAAGACAAGAAATGACATCTCGACTTATCCCCTTCTCTCTTTTCTTGTCTCTTGCTGAAATTATCCCTTACCTTGTCACAATTTAAAAATTCCGAGTTCTTACGTAAAGCACTCTTGTGACAGATGGAGGAAGAGTTCAACTACGTTGATCTGGGAGTTGGTCACGCCGCTGAACTTTGGCATATGCTACAGACTCTCGGAGATTTTGAGAAGCCGCAATACCAAGTGGAAGTGATCAGACAAGCGGGATTGATCAAGGCTTGTGACGTGAGGATTGAGGTACCTGCTAGGAAAAAGGGCCCAGGCAATCGCCCGATACACTGCACTGCCAGGAGATCTACAATGCAGATGGGTATCCAAGAAGTATCACGACGAGCAATGCGGCACATTACCAGTATCTACGCCAGAGAGTTGGAGAGTACGGTGTTCCGTTATCATCCGCGCAGCGATAACCTTCTTGACCCGAAGGAGATTCAGGATGAGGATGCCACGGTTACACAGTTGGCACGATTTGTCGTCGCCCAGGAGGATGTACTAGATAATACAAGCAAGGAGCTACAGAAGGCCCGCAAGGAGATCACGACAGAGAAGAACAGATGGCGGGAAGCTCAAGAGTATGTGGCACACCTTCTGCGAAGGATTGACGAGTTGGAGATGACTTTGTACGGACCAGACCCAGAGCCAGTACTCGAGCTACACGAGCCAGATCCAGAGGAGTCAGATCTCGAGGAGGACACTGCTTCTTCGACTACCACAGATGACACAGTTGCTGGACATGGCGATCGTTTCGCGCCTATGCCACAGCACCCGTACCCAGGCCGTGGAGGTTTTCTCGATGAGTGAGCATAGGTTCTATAGTGAGACTCCTTCGCCGAGTCGCGCCATAGAATAAAGAGTCACCCTTTAGGCGTTAGACTCCAGAGTTAGTTCGATTTGGATTTGCTTTGTTTGCTGAGTGTGCAGTATGTGTTGCAAGGCCCTTAGGCATTGTAAGCAGCCATACCAAGTTATTAATAATAAAGTTGGACCTTAAAGTTACCCCTTTCGCCCCGCATAAAGTTCCATATTACTTGTCTATTCTTGTTTCCCTCTCATCTCTAAACCTAGAGCAAATCGACAGATGGTGAACACCCGTGGAAACTTTGGAAGCAATGGGAGTGGTTCTCGCCCAGCAGAAAACCCCAATGATGGAGCACCAGCACCGCCACTGGATATGCAGAATTTCGGAGCTTTTCTTGCTGCCCAGACTCAGTTGATGCATGCTATGATGCAACAAATGCAGCACGTCCTTTGCTCAGGCCACGCTAATCAAGTTAATCGGGGCCACGCCGTAATACAAGGCCGCCGAGTTCATGAGGACTCACCCACCCACTTTCTCTCGGGAATGCCAATCCATTGGAGGCCGATGATTGGTTAAGATCAATTGAGAGGAAGCTACACATAGCTCAATGCATAGGGAATGAGAAGGTACTCTACGCTTCTCATCACCGAAGGAACAAATTACCGAATGGTGGGAGAACTTCGTACACGCAGAGAACCCTCAAGATATCACTTGGGAAGAGTTCACAACCGCATTCCGACAAAGATCACGTGCTGAAGGGATCATGGACCTTAAGAAGGAGGAGTTCAGAGCACTGAAACAAGGTAATCAGCCAAGATGGCAGACTACCCGAACAAGTTCACACAGCTAGCACGCTACGCACTGAGGATGTAGCGACAGATAAATCCGCATACTCGTTTCATGAAGGGAATAAACTCGGGATTGCAAGTGTGATTGATCACCCATACTTTTCTTGATTTCCAGGAGTTGGTTAACAAGGCCCTTATCCTACAAGACAAGCGCAAGTCGGTGGATGAGAACAGAAGCGCAGGATGCAACAAAGAAGGATCACGCCAGAACGCATAGCGGCTTGAGGTTGCACCAAATCAATTCTTGATTCCAACCACGAATGCAACAAGGACACTATCCCCAGCCGCCAAGACCGCCAATCGTAACTACTGCACCCCACTTCGCTAGAAACGCTACCTGTGCAATGAAGCGAACAGGGAGACGCCGCTACAATCCGCAACGAGCCAGACACTTTGCCAACAGTTGTCCAAAGAAGACAGCGAGAGTGACCCCGATTCGCTTCAACCTAGGAACCACCCAGCTAGGGCGCCCGGCCGGAGCCACACCCTGCATCGTGGTGAGAGGCCGAGTCAACCATGTCACCGCAGATGCAACTGCGAGAATGCTACGGACGTCGTCTTGGGTAAGTTACTTGTTAACTCGATACACCTGCAATGATTTTGTTTGACTCTGAGCTTCAGATTCGTTTGTTTCGCAAGGCTTTGCTACTAGAAATGATTTGAGAATTGCAAGACTTAAGTGCATGCTTTTAGTTCAAACCCTGGTTCCGAACTCCGAACGAAAGTAGGATGTTCCGGTGAGAATACTAATAGGTGGAATAGAATTCCTAGCAAACCTTATAATTTTGGAGACCCGCACCTTAGACGTCATATTGGGAATGGATTGGTTATCCAAGCACAAGGTCTGTATTGGATTGTGGACGAAGGACTATCTCGATTGAGAGCCCGTGTGGGAAGAAAGTGGAATTTCAAGCCACTGCAGCTAGAGATGGACAGTTGATGGTTAACAGTACCAAGGCAATCAGCATAGAGGATGTCCCAAAGAGTGAATGAGTACCCGATGTTTTTCCCGAAGATTTACAGTATGCCGCCGACAGGGACATAGAGTTTGTGATAGAGCTTGTACAGTACAAGACCGATAGCAAAGAGACCCTACCGGATGTCTACCGAGGAGTTGGTAGAGATGAAGAAACAGCTAGAAGAGTTAATGGAGAAAGGATTTATCGAGGCCGAGTTCGTCGCCGTGGGGAGCACCAGTTTTGTTTGTCAAGAAGAAGGACGGGAGTTTCAGGATGTGCATTGACTACCGTGCGCTCAATGAAGTCACCGTGAAGAATAAGTATCCGCTACCCAGGATTGATGATTTGTTTGATCGGTTGAGAGGAGCCGGAGTTTTCTCCAAGATTGATCTGAGATCGGGATACCATCGATTGAAGATCCGATCGAGAAGATATTCAAGATCGCATTCTCGTCAAGATATGGACATTACGAGTTTACGCTATGTCCTTTGGGCCGATTTAATGCGCCAAATTATTTCATGAATATGATGAATAAGGTGTTCATGGAATATTTGGACAAGTTTGTCGTCGTGTTCATAGACGATATCCTAATCTACTCCAAGACAGAGGATGAACATGCCGAACACTTAAGGCGAGTTTTGGAAAAGCTGAGAGAACAGCAACTTTTCGCCAAGTTCAGCAAGTGTGATTTTTGGAAGGACAAGGTGGAGTTTCTTGGACATGTAATGACCGCAGAAGAGTCGCCAGTAGATCCAAGCAAAGTAGAAGCTGTGTTGCATTGGGGCAGCCAAAGACCGTGACCCAGATTCGGAGTTTCCTTGGAATGGCAGGATACTACCGCCGTTTCATCGAAGGCTTCTCGACAATTGCGAAACCTCTTACGCAATTGCTGAAGAAGGAAAAGAAGTTTGCATGGATGCCAGAATGTGAGAAAGGATTTCAGGAGCTGAAGAAGCGATTGACATCAGCACCGGTGTTAGTTCTACCGGATGTTGCTCAAAGCTTCGATATTTATTGTGACGCATCGCGCCAAGGACTTGGATGTGTGCTGATGCAGAATGGAAAGGTCGTCGCTTATGCGTCAAGGCAGTTGAGGCCGCATGAGGAAAATTATCCGACACATGACTTAGAGTTAGCTGCCGTAGTGCATGCTTTGAAGATATGGCGTCACTATCTGATTGGAAACAGATGTGAAGTGTATACGGATCATAAGAGCCTTAAGTACATATTCACCCAGTCGGACCTGAATATGAGGCAAAGGAGATGGCTAGAGTTGATCAAAGACTATAATGTTGGAATCCATTACCATCCCGGGAAGGCCAACGTGGTAGCCGATGCTCTGAGTCGGAAAAGCCATACCGTGAGTACGTTGCTAGCCACAAGTCAGGATGAGTTATGTGAGGATTTTCAGAAAATGAAGATTGAGGTAGTACCTAGCGGATTCTTGGCCACATTAGAAGTAAAGCCTACCCTAGAGGATCAAATCCGAGAAGGACAGAAGGATGATGACAAGATCCGTAGGATTAAGTCCAAAATGGAGGAAGGCAAGGCAAAGGATTTCAAGCTAGATGAGCAAGGCACGTTGTGGATGAAGGATCGCATTTGTGTGCCTAACAAAAAGGAATTAAAGCAACTGATTCTGGAGGAAGCCCATGACTCCAAGTATTCAATTCACCCAGGGAGTGCCAAAATGTATCAGGATCTGAAGGAGAGATTACGGTGGCCGAGTATGAAACGTGAAGTTGCCGAGCATGTTGCATTGTCACGGCGTATGCCGGAGAGTCAAGGCAATGCATCAGAGACCAGCAGGGTTGCTACAACCGCTGAAAATACCTGAGTGGAAGTGGGAGGAAATCGGAATGGATTTCATTACCGGTTTGCCGAAGACTCAAGGAGGTTATGACTCCATATGGGTTATAGTGGATCGCTTGACTAAAGTAGCCCATTTTATCCCCGTGAAGACCACTTACTCGGAGATAAATTAAGCGAATTGTACATGATCGAGATTGTCTGTTTGCACGGAGTGCCAAAGAGGATTGTATCGGACAGAGGAACCCAATTTACCTCAAGGTTCTGGAATAAGTTGCATGAAGCCATGGGAACCCGTTTGAACTTCAAGATCTGACTTATCATCCACAGACGGATGGACAGACCGAAAGAGTCAACCAGATCTGGAAGATATGTTGAGAGCTTGTGCATTAGCTTATGCTACCTCTTGGGATAAGAGTTTGCCGTATGCCGAGTTCGATTACAACAATAGTTATCGAGGCTAGTTTACAAATGTCACCTTTTGAGGCACTTTGTATGGTCGACCCTGTCGAACGCCATTGAATTGGAATGAGACCGGCGAGCGCCGTGTCTTTGGGCCTGATATTCTTCAAGAGGCTGAAGAACAGATCACCATGATTAGGGAAAGGTTGAAGATAGCCCAATCACGACAAAAGAGTTATGCTGACAATCGTCGCCGAGACTTGAGTTTTGAACCAGAAGACTTTGTATACCTCAGAGTTACGCCTCTCAGGGGAGTTAAGAGGTTCCATGCCAAAGGGAAACTCGCACCCCGTTATGTTGGACCATTTAAGGTTTTGAGTCGCAGAGGCGAAGTTGCTTACCAGCTGGAGTTGCCACAGTCGTTGGCAGGAGTGCATGACGTATTCCATGTGTCCCAGTTGAAGAAGTGTCTCCGAGTTCCTGAGGAACAGACACCGCTAGAGTCAATTGAGTTGCAAGAGGATTTGACTTATAAGGAGTATCCCGTGAGGATTCTAGACACAATGGATCGAGAGACCAGAAATAAGTCAACCCGTTTCTGTAGAGTTCAGTGGAGCAACCATGAAGAAAGCGAAGCGACTTGGGAGCGCGAAGAGGAATTGAAGAAAGAGTTTCCAAACCTATTCCTTTAGTAAGCCCTGAATCTCGGGGACGAGATTCTATTAAGGGGGGGAGGTTTGTAACACCCCAAAATTTTGCTTTCCTTAAATTCATGTGTGGTTTGGCACTTTGGTGAATTTTTGGAATTTTCTGGAATTTATTTGGATTTATTTGGAATTTATTTGAATTTATTCCATTTTGAAATAATTAAAGAATTTAATTTTGCAAATAAAATTTTGTTGGAAATATTTTATTTGAGTCCAAAATGTTCCAAAATATTTTCCAGAATTTTTCTGAGTCATTTGCTATTTTTAATGAATTAAATGAATTACTGGGAATTATTTTAAATATTAAATCGCTGGAAAATCAACTCGGGTCGGTTACTGTTCATCCGACCGAGCCCGAGTCAGACTCGAGTTCGAGTCCGACCCGAGCCACGTGACTCGACCGAACCCACTCCTAAACCTAATCAATCCCAACCGTTGGATCAAGATCCAACGGCTGAGATCCGCCCGTACCGGTTGAGCCGTGTCCGACCCGAACCCGTTCGTGCCGTGCGATCGTGGCCGTTGATCGCGCCACGTGGACGGCTGAGCGTCGTCGTCTTCGCCGAGTCCGAGCCGGACTCCGCCGCCGCACCCGCCGCCGTGAGGAACTAGGTCTCCGTCTTCCGCACGGACGCCGAGGCTATTTAATGCCCGGATCGTACCCCGAGGACCGCCGTGACCCCGCGCACTTCTTGCCCTAACCCGCCGAGCTCTAGCCGCCGTAGGTTCGCCGGAATCGCTCGCCGTAGTTGCGTGAAGCGCCCGCCCGCAGTCCTTGCCTCGCCTCGCCGCCGTCCCTCTCGCCGCCATTGACCCCAGTTCGAAACCCCGAGGCCAGCGCGCAGAAGACACCATCCATCTCGCCGAGCACGCCCCAACCGCCCGTTTGGGTGGTCGCCGCCTCGGCCGGCCGGCGCAACTCCGCCCGTGAAGCCATCGCCGACCGAAGCTTCACCAACCGTCCGATCAAGATCCAAAGGCCCAGATCGTGCCATGTCACCTCGGTGAGTTTCCCGATTGAAAATCCTAGATCTAATCCCAACCGTTGGATCTAGATCCAACGGCTTAGGTTGCGCCGCGTATCAAGAATCGCACCAGGTTAGATTGGATGCGGACCGTTGGATCAAGATCCAACGGCCCACGATCGATCCGCGTCGCCCAAGCACATGAGGCCAAACTCAATCCTAGCCGTCGGATTTCAAACCAACGGCCACGATTGTGCCACGCAGCGTCCAGGAAGCCGAAGCCGCCGCGCCGCAGCGGCGTGCGTGATCAGCGACACGCTGAGGCCCGCGTGCGGCGATCGCGTGGCGTCACCCATGACGTCATCGGTGGGACCCACATGTCAGTCTCACGTGGAGTCGTGGACCGAGTCCACGGTGGACCCGAGCCGAGCGTGGACCAAGTCCATGGACCGGCTAACGTCAGCAGACCAATCCGGTGCTGCCACGTGTCCATGCTGACGCAATAATTAATTTCCGAAAAAGAAAATGATTTATTAATTCGAAATATTGATTCAAATTTAGATTCAAACTTCAAACGCTTATAACTTTTGCGTTTCAACTCCGATTTGAGTGATTCAAATTTCTAAATTTGTATAAAATTGAGATCTACCTAAATATGAATTTTATTTAATTTTTTGGACTAAAGTTTTTCTCTGTAATATTATTTAATTGATTATTTAAACTTTAATAAATCATAACTTTTGCATTTTAACTCCAAATTTGTGATTCCAGTTTCTAAAAATCCAGAAAATTATGTTCTCTCTGTTTATGGATTTTATTTGGAGTTTTGGGATGTTTTTGCCTATTGTTTATTTGTGTTTTGCTATTTGCACGCTTTACGAGTAGACGTTGAAGTCTTGGGAAGGATTCGAGTGAGAAGTATTGACTCAGATCCAACTCAAGACCAGGAGCAAGTACTTTTGAAGGCAAGTTGTGCTTTGACCATGTTGATCCTATTTCAAATCTATTTTGATTTAAACTATTGCATGCTAGATCAATTAGAAAGATACTTTGTTTAAACATGGGGTTAGATAAATACCAATTTGCTGTATGACACCTTGATTATTTAAGTATGTGCCATGACCCTTTGTCACCCTAGTTGTGGATTACTAGTTGGACATTATTAAATTGCCAACATGGGTTATAGACCGTTGTAGTACACTGCTTAGACCTGCTACGTGCTCATGACATGATTTTGGACAATCAAATGTTAATATTGACTTAATGATATATTGAACCTGTTTTGGAAAGGTATCATGTGATGTTGATGGCACGTGGTGCATGGTAATCAACTGGGGTTTGATAAACGATTTCGGCCAGGGGCATGTGGCAAGAGTAATCAGGTGGGCCAGTTGTGGCAATGGGGATGTTGATTTGGTTCTTCGGGTAGTCTTGCCCTGGTCACTCTAAGGACTTAACCTTGCAAGCCTTTGAACTGGGTCATACTTGCAACCACATGGCTGGAATGGGACGGCCCTAGTTGACTAAGTCGCTAAGGACTCACTTGTGGAGCCTCGGGTGTCAATTACACCGTTTGTGTGATTGTGCGGGAGCGTATCGTGGTCGTGGCCAGATACCCATCTAACGGTGTGTTGGTCCCATACTTCGCCTTGGCTAAGGGAAGGGATGGTGTAGAGCACGAACCGGAGAGGACCACCTGTGTTGTTTGAGGCTTCCAAAGGCTTTATTACTGAAACTTCGCCTTTGTGGTGTTTGATCAGTATCTTGTGGGTAAAGTGCATAACCTCTGCAGAGTTTAGAATCTATTCGAATAGCCGTGTCATGGTATTGGACATCGCTCGGGAATTACTGATCAAGGGTTAGATTTTCTCAAAAATAACTTTGGTTTGAAAGGTTGGGTTGGTTTAATAATGAAGATGATGGAGATGTGGTTTAGGATGGGGAAAATGTTTATTAAACTTCTTGAAAAGTTATTTATGCTTTACATATTTCTACTGCTTTCGAATCTACTTACATTATTTGTCAAATGCTGTTTACTGCAAATATACCTTGAGCTATTCCTTTGTACCAAGCCATGCATATAGTATATTAGCTTGCATTACATGCATGACTTGCCGAGTACCAAGTACTCACCCTTGCCTCAACACAATACCAGTTGAAGAGGAGACTACGCCAGCTTCGGAGGCGGAATTCCAAGAGAACCCGTGCAGCTTAGGGATGCGAGCCCGGTCGATTTGCTGTGGTATACTGGATGGCGCCACGAAGTTATTTGATTTTCCGCTGCTACTACTTTTCTCTGAATAAGTTTTGCCTTGCAAGGCATATATTTGTAACTTGGCCATAAGGTCGAGTAACCACTTTGGTTATTTAAATAAAGTACTTTGTTAATATCGATTGGTATGATTGTGATATTTACCGATGTTAAGACTGTGTGCACTAGCGCGTTCCTGGACTAGTGCTGAATACACAGAGGGTCCGGATTTGCAAATTCGGGGTCCCGACAGGCGCGATCGACTCAAAACTTTTGGATGTAAATCCAAACTCACAACACGAACTAAACAAATTCGCCAAAACCAAATGTCGACACCAAACATTACGAGTTTTAGGGAAACTCTGAAACACAGCATAAGGAACACCTTGACCGAAAACCCTTCAACCAAAATGGCAAACAACCAAACCAGTCCAAAAGTTTTTAAACACAAGCTCAACATAAAAAGAACCATCTCTAGAATTCCACTACGCTTTCCATTAAAAGATTTTAATAATCACTTTTTACTCCCTGAGGAGCCCCAACACAATTCAACCAAAAGCTTCACAACAAATTCTTCCTCTAGTTACCATTCCCAAAACTTTTAATAAGGGTTTATGATGCTTATCAAGAAGGCACCCAACCAAGACTATAATGATATGATCCCCACGGATCACCGAATCATAATACTTCTTATTCTAAATTTGAAACATAGTACTTCCACAAATCTTTCAGCAAGATCAACATATAAATTTCATACCTCCTATCTATTCACGTCTCGATAACCGAACCTTATTCAGTTAAACAACGACTTCAACATGTAAATATTATCTCTACAAGACAAAGTTCATAGCTAGGATTCCAAGGCATACATTCATTAAGGATAAAACTCTATATCAGGTTAATTATCCATGGTTCACTCCATCACCACAGGTTACAACACCCTCCATTTAGTCAATGGTTTCCAACAAGTATTCTACACAACTACCACCACTACTAAGTCATCAATAAAAACAAATGGGCATAATCATCAACCGATCAACATTACTTTTAGCTACCCTATACATAGGTGATAACAAAATTACAACATACTCCAACTATTTAAAATAGATTGAAAACTAGCATTGAAGGGTCACAACTGCATACTTCCAAATATACTAGTAGTTTGCAACAACATAAATAACCACTCCAATCAACTTCCAAATTAAAGTCACTAGTCTCTACTAATCCGTTAGATTAGCACATCTTTAAACACCAAGCAAAGCTTCTTAACAATATCAGCAGTTTACATCATCTTAATGTTTTAACTATGCATCAAGGTTTAAACTTTTAACATTAACGATGATCATAAGCACTTTTAAAGCAGGGCAACAGATTCTAAGCATGAACATTAACACTTTCAATCATTCTCGCTAAGAGTGAACTACAACACTAGTAGTCTATTTATTCTCAAACTTAGAGATTTTACTCACATTGAATTGATTCAACTCAAAATTTAACTTAGCAACACATCAATCCATAAACCACATTGTTACCTACTACATAACATGCTAAACATCAATTCTTACTAGGGACAAACGATTTGATCAAAAGACTACTTACTTTGTTTACAGCATTTTAGTTTTAAAACTCATCCCAAATTCATAAGGAAACTTGACTCTCAAAATTGCAATGAGACAAACCCAAACTTGGTTATGCAAAGGAATTCTCCAAAACACTTTTCAATCTCAAAGACTTCCATAGAGGAAACTGGTTGGAAGACAACTTTTCTCGAAAGGAACCAAGTGCTCCATTAACCTTTTCAAATAAAACCTTAACACCAAACCCCTAACTTTCACGACTCAAGAGGGCTTTCAAAGATGATTTCTAAAACCAGTAAAATGATGAAATCAAACACCACTCACTACTACGAAGCCCACGTAACTTCAGCCACACGGCCAGTGCGGCACAACTCCGAACAAAACTCCTTTAGCCTTGGAGACAGACAACCACAGGAATAAATCGAATGCTTGTTCTTCATAAAGCAATTAACAGGCATCAAAAACTGGAAAGGCGCCCAAAAGAAGCGCAACACTAGACTCCTCTTCTTCGTCTTCACCCAAGGAAGACAAAACCACACACCGCATACGGAACGATCCGCGAAAGCCCATCACCTTTTCATTTGGTTCAAAACAGCTAAAGCCAAGAAAAGCAACAAACACCGACCGTCAGAACGACAAAGAACATCCAAGGAAACCACCATTAACTCTTCCTTTTCGTCTCCAATCAACTACCCGATTCTGACGAGAAAGGGTTAGCGCTTTTCTCCTACAGGGTTAACGAGTTCTTCGGTGATGGCGCTAACCGCCACACCGTCAAACCTCACCCTAACTATAAACAACAAGAGGTGACCGAAACCCTTTGGTACCACAACCCCACTCTTATCACCACAACATATATCATTGACATAGCAACATGCATTGTCAAAAGAAGCATTCAACATCAAAGCTTAAATACAACATTTAAGCGTAAAGAAACGATACCCATACCCTTTCCTCATGCCTCCATGTGTGTCAAATTTTAAATTAGTTATACCACTTTTGCAAGTTTTAATGTTGCTATCCTATAACAAAGTTTTAGTTAAGACCTAAGCCATGTTTCTAAGTTATTCCACATCACATTTTAGTTGTACCCTATAGCATGATACTAAAAATTCACATTCCAAGGACCTACAACCTCGCTCTGATACCAACTGTAACACCCCGGCATTTAATATGCCCGAATGCTACCAAACATAAGCTAAGCAACATCTAAGTACCACAATTAAACATAAATTCTAGCAAAGGTTCATATGCTAAAAACCGATATTTCGGCAGCATCTCCTTTGTTTTTCCATGAATTAACACAATCTCAATATCATGGCAAGATATATATATATCATAGCACACGACATCTAAAACAACAACATAAATGGACATAACATCAAGTTACGCCAATAATACCACGCTTAACCACTTCATAAACTATAACGAAGCAAATAAGGATTCACAAGCATGCTAGATTAAACCATACATTAAGTTTAGGGCACAACTCTTAATATCATGTCTCGAAGTGATTAATTATGGACTATGATGGTGGAGCTACGTGTAGAAGTGTAGCTAGATCCCTTTTTTCCCGCATGCCGATCTCAAAGTACCTAAAAACAACATAAAACACAAGCATGAGTTCGAAAACTCAGCAAGCATATTGTAATGGACAACAAGATCATTTACAAGACAATAATACCTCACATCACATATAACATCTCATACTTGAGCACATAACAACATCATCATCATTAAAAAAAATGTGTTGCAATGCAATGTTATGCTCATATCTCCATGGAAACTCATACCGGTATGGTTGAGTACACACCCGTCGGTGTGCACCCTCTCCCCCCTTCCATCCCGAAGATGGAGGGTGCCTACTCCTCGCTTCCACAACCCACGGTAGATGGAATCACGATGTAGGACTTACTCTAATGGCTCTCCGGATTAGTCATAACTTTCTCACCGACCTTCCCGGATTAGTTAATGACTTTCTCACCGCGGTGGCCATGTAACATGTCATGCATGCAACTATGCCAATTATCATATTTCACATGTACATAAACATATGGCAACTCATCATGACAAATATAAACACATGGCATCGAACCATGATAATCATACTCAATATTTCATTGGAAAACAGCAAGCATGGCAAGTGAGCATAGCAAGTGTTCAATCTTTCACCCAATATCAACAAACAACCTACAATCCGCTATACATTACAACACACTTGCCTCAACGCGGGCGGCGGATTTGTGGGACGTAGAGGGCACTCCCGGTGTCACACCACCTGCACATAGGCATCACACACTCACAATAATGCCCGCAAAACAGTACACAAATCCCCATCTAACCCGACATTGCCCACTACTTGCAAACCTAAAAACAGAGGTTCTGTCCCGGCGGGACAGCAGCCTTGCAAAGGCCATAACTTGAGTTCTGGGACTCCAAATCGATTAAACGAGTACACCGTCGCGAAGCTTAGGAAATTTCCTACCTTTTTCTAGTTATACGGAAAGATTGATTCGGACTCTAAAATTGTTTAATCTATAGATTACTACGATCTGTTCCAATCGCGTCACAGATTTTAACACGCTCGGTAAAACGGCCATAACTTTCAAACGGCTGATCGGATTTTAACGTGATTTATGTCCACGGAAAGATAATTAAATTATCTACAACTTCTTTTAAGTCCGTACGGACAGATTCGGATTCTAAATCGACGAAAACTCAAACCCTAGGCCGACTGCTCAATCTGCCCGAAAACAGAA
This sequence comes from Rhipidocladum racemiflorum, assembly GCA_036346355.1. Lineage (NCBI taxonomy): Eukaryota > Viridiplantae > Streptophyta > Magnoliopsida > Poales > Poaceae > Rhipidocladum > Rhipidocladum racemiflorum. The sequence goes on along the minus strand of CM070577.1, from coordinate 37,481,771 downwards.
ACGTGGCAACGTCTAGATCTAACCCAAAGAACTCCAACCCAGCACCACCAATTGATCTAAAAACTTCATAAACACCCTAAGAACAGTACCTATATCAAACCCAAGGATCCCCATGATCATACCTTTGCCCAACGAACGAATCTCCAATAGATCTCCTCGCGGATCGCTCCTCGCTCCACGCTCCTCGCTCCTCGCTCCAACGGATGGATCCACAAGGTGCAGAGGTGTGGAGACCACCCTAGGGCAGCAAGGGGGTGGAGGAGAGGTGGTGGAGAGTTGGGGAGCAATGGGGCAAAGGGAGGGGGAGGCGCACGGCCAAGGGAGGAGGGAGGCGGCTAGGAAAAGGGCAAGTGGGGGGAAGGGCACACAAGGGGCAGGGGTGAACGTCCAAGGGCTGGTGGGGAGCCCTTTTACCAGCCCCCACACCCAATCCTAATCCGTTACGGAGACCTACTCCATCCCACCAAAGCCCACTTAAGGCCCAAACTCCCCCGGGAAGGCCCAAAACCCCGAAAACGGCCCGAAAACGTTATTAACCTCCATACCTTATGGTTTTAACCTGCCATACCATATTTCATAAAGTTTTTGACCTTAACATGCACCATTTAAAAGGTTACGACACTCCGTGGTGACACATCACTTCAAACGGCCCAAAAACGCGAGTAAACCTCAAGCCGAAAGGTTTTATTCTCTAATTTCACATTCTATAATGTCACACCATACCGTAGTGTCACATATTTCAAAGAAGCCATCTTCTTCAGCATCAATTGAGGAGATTCCTGTGGTGAAAAATTTTATTGATGTGTTCCCTGATGAGTTGTCTGGCTTGCCTCTTGTGAGGAGTGTGAAGTTTAGAATTGATCTTCTTCCTGGCACTCAACCTATTTTGATTTCTCCATACCGTTTAGCTCGTCCTTTTCAACATGAGTTGAAGAAGCAATTGGAGGATTTGTTGGCCAAGGGTTTCATTCAGCGTAGTGTGTCGCCATGGGGAGCACCCGTCCTTTTTGTTTTGAAGAAGGATGGTAGTTGTCGGGACCCGAATTTGCAAATCTGGACCCTCTGTGTATTCAGCACTAGTCCAGGATCACGCTAGTGCACACAGTCTCAACATCGGTAAATATCACAATCATACTCATCGAAATAATAAAGTACTTTAATTAATTAACCAAACTGGTTGCTCGGCCTTATGGTCAAGTTACAAAGATACGCCACACAGAGCGAAACTTATTAAGGAAATAAATTACAGCGGAATAAAAGCATCAATGTGGCACCATCCAGTATACCACAGGCAACTGACTGGGCTCGCTCCCTAGGTAGACAGCTCCTCCAGAAGTTCTTCCTCCAATGCTGGCATCGCTTCCTCTTCGACTGGTGTTGTATTGTTGCAAGGGGTGAGTACTTGGTACTCAGCAAGTTATGCACATAATACAAACTAATATTCTACATGCATGGCTTAGTTCAAAGGATAGGCTAACAGGTACATTTGCAGTAAACAACATTTAACAAGTAGCATAAATAGATTTGAAAGCAGTAAAAGTAAAGATAATATCAATAACTTTTCCAGGAGTTAAGTAAACACTTTCCCTTTCCTAATCCACATTTCCATCAACGTCATCATTAAACCCAACCAAACTTTTCAAGTCCAAGTTGTTTTCATGAAAGTCTAACCCTTGATTGTAATCCCCGAGCAATGTCCAATGCCATGGACTCGGCTATTCGAATAGGTTGTACACTCTGCAGAGGTTATGCACTTTACCCACAAGATACAGTCAAACACCACAAAGGCGACTGATCGTAACAAAGCATTTCAGAGACCGCAACTATACAAGTGAACCTCTCTGGTTTTTGCCATACACCATCCCTTCCCTTAACAGAAGCGAAGTATGGGACCGACATACCATTGGACGGGTACCATGCCATAGCACTGGTACGCTCCCCTTTCAAGCTACACAAAAGGTGTAGTTCACACCCTGAGGTACCACATGCAATTTATTAGAAACCTACTCAACTAGGTCCGTCCCATTACAGACATGTGGTTGCACGTTTGACTCAGATCAAAGGCTTGCAAGGTTAAGTCCTTAGGATGACCAGGGCAAGACTACCTGAAGAACCAAAACGACATCCCCGGTGCCACTCATGGCCCTCCGCATCAATCTTGCCATTTATCCCGGTCTAAATCTATTTATCAAACCCAGTTGATTACCATGCACCATGTGCCATCAACAACTTCATTAATAACACATGACACTTTTTCAAAACAGGTTCCATATCTCATTAAGTCAATATTAACATGTAATTATCGAAAATTATGTCGTGACTACGTGGCAAGGCTAAGCATTATTCTACATCGATCTAAATACCCATGTTGGCAAATTAATAATGTCCAACTAATAATCCACAGTTAGGGTGACAAGGGTTCATGGCACATAATTTAATTAAACAAGGTGTTATACTGCAATTAGGCATTTATCTAATTCCCAGAAATAATTTAAACAATTTCTAATTAAGTTAGCATGCAATAATTTAAATTAAATTAATTTCAAAAGTGGGATCAAAATGGTCAAAGCATAACTTGCCTTCAAAGAGTACTTGCTCTTGGTCCTGAGCTGGCTCCTAGGTCAAAACTTCACCTTCGTAGCCTTCGGGCACTTCAACGTCTACTCGTAACGCGTGCAAATAGCAATAACATAAATAAACAGTTGGCAAAAAGTGTCCAAAAATTCAAATAAACTTCATAAACTGAGAGAGCACATTTTTATAAATTTTTAGAAACTTGAATCGTCCAAATCGGAGTTAAAACGCAAAAGTTATACTCGTTTAAAGTTTAGAGAATCTATTAAATAAATATAAACAGAGCAAAACTTATGTCCAAAAATTAATTAAAATTCACATTTAAGTAGATCTCAATTTTATAAAAATTTATAAATTGGAATCGTCCAAATCGGAGTTAAAACGCAAAAGTTATAAGCGTTTGAAGTTTGAAAATTCAAATAAAAGAATAAACCAAATTAATTCATTTATTTTTCTATTGAAAAACCCGATTTATGACGTCAGCATGACGTCAGCGTGGAAATTGAATTTCCACCGAATTATTCTTCTATTAAAAAATCGAATTATGACGTCAGCATTGCGTCGGTCGGTCCATGGACTCGGTCCATGGCTCGGGTTCGGTCCACCTTGGACCCAGTCCACGGGTGCACGTGTCGCTGACACATGGGACCCACTGCTGACATCAACATGGCTCGGCTGAGGGTCGCCTGACACGCGGACCCCACCGTGACGTCAGTGTCATGTCACGGTTGACGTCATGGTGCGGTTTGGCCAGCCGTTGACACGCGGGCCCGTGCTGACGTCACGCGTGACGTCAGCGACGATCTGGTGCACCCACGTGGACCGCGCCGGTTCGGCTGCTGGACACGTGGGTTGATCCGGACCGTTGATTTGAATATCAACGGTCCAGATTGGATCTAGGTCGTGCACGTTTGGGGTAACGTGGCTTGATCTGAGACGTACGATTCGAATCGAACGGTTGAGATCGCATCTAACGCTACAACGCGGAGTAATCTTGACCATACGATCTAGATCTAAAGGCTGAGATCTAAACCTAGCATGGTACAGTTTACGGCTACGTGGCTTAATCTAAGCCGCTGGATCTAGATCCAACGGTTGAGATTAAATCTAAGATTGCAACATGGAAAATACTCACGGTGACATGGACGGATCTGAGCCGTTCGATCTCGATTGAACGGTGGGTAGAGCTCGGGGTCGGCGATGGCGCTGCGGTGGCTTGCGGCTGCCGGCGCTGAGGAAGACGACCCATGCAACGGTGTCTTCGGGCTGCTCCGGCGAGGTGAATGGTCCTTGCCGACGCGGCTCGACGTGAGGGTTCCGGATCTGGGCAACACCACGGCGGGGAAAGGCGGGAAACAGCAAGAACCGCGGCGGACTTCTCCTCAAACTTTGGCGAGCTCTCGCTGGCGAATGGCGGTGGCTCGAGCACGGGTAGCTAGGTCATCCGACACGCACGAAAATGGAGAGGGTGGCGGCGGAGTCAAAGCATTAAATAGGGTCCTCGGCTGTCGGGACCCCGAATTTGCAAATCCGGACCCTCTGTGTATTCAGCACTAGTCCAGGAACGCGCTAGTGCACACAGTCTTAACATTGGTAAATATCACAATCATACCACTCGATACCAATAAAGTACTTTATTTAAATAACCAAAGTGGTTACTCGACCTTATGGCCAAGTTACAAATATATGCCTCGCAAGGCGAAACTTATTCAGAGAAAAATAATAGCAGCGGAAAAACAACGAAGGCAACATCGTGGCGCCATCCAGTATACCACAGGCAACTGACTGGGCTCGCTTCCCTAAGTAGACGGATCCTCTTGGAGCTCCTCCTCCAAAGCTTGTGCAGACTCCTCTTCAACTGGTGTTGTATTGTGGCAAGGGTGAGTACTTGGTACTCAGCAAGTCATGCACAGAATGCAAGCTAATATACTATATGCATGGCTTGGTACAAAGGAATAGCACAAGGTATATTTGCAGTAAACAGCATTTGACAAGTAATATAAGTAGATTCGAAAGCAGTAGAAATAAGTAAAGCGTAAATAACTTTTCAAGAAGTTTAATAAACATTTTTCCCATCCTAAACCACATTTCCATCATCTTCATTATTAAACCAAACCAACCTTTCAAATCCAAGTTATTTTCAGAAAATCTAACCCTTGACTGTAATCCCCGAGCATTGTCCAGTACCGTGGACTCGGCTATTTAAATAGATTCTACACTCTGCAGAGGTTATGCACTTTACCCACAAGATACAGTCAAACACCACAAAGGCGAGTTCCCGTAACAAAGCCTTTCGGAAGCCTCAAACAACACAGGTGGTCCTCTCCGGTTCGTGCTCTACACCATCCCTTCCCTTAGCCAAGGCGAAGTATGGGACCAACACACCGTTAGATGGGTATCGGCCCACGACCACGATCGCTCCCCGCACAATCACACAAACGGTGTAATTGACACCCTGAGGCTCCACAAGTGAGTCCTTAGCGACTTAGTCAACTAGGGCCGTCCCATTCGACCATGTGGTTGCAAGTATGACCCAGTTCAAAGGCTTGCAAGGTTAAGTCCTTAGAGTGACCAGGGCAAGACTACCCGAAGAACCAAATCAACATCCCCAATGCCACAACTGGCCCACCTGATTACTCTTGCCACATGCCCCGGTCGAAATCTGTTTATCAAACCCCGCTTGATTACCATGCACCACGTGCCATCAACATCACATGATACTTTTCCAAAACAGGTTCAATATATCATTAAGTCAATATTAACATTTGATTGTCCAAAACCATGTCATGAGCACGTGTGTGTCTAAGCGTTATACTACAACGGTCTAAAACCCATGTTGGCAATCTAATAATGTCCAACTAGTAATCCACAACTAGGGTGACAAGGGTCATGGCACATACTTAAATAATCAAGGTGTCATACAAAGAAATTGGTACTTATCTAACCCCCATGTTTAAACCAAGTATTTTTCTAATTGAACTAGCATGCAATAGTTTAAATCAAAATAGGTTTCAAAATGGGATCAATATGGTCAAAGCATAACTTGCCTTCAAAAAGTACTTGCTCTTGGTCTTGAGTTGGATCCTGAGTCAACACTTCTCCTTGAATCCTTAGGCACTTCAACGTCTACTCGTAAAGCGCGCAAATAGCAATACACAAATAAACAATAGGCAAAAACATCCCAAAACTCCAAATAAAATCCATAAACAGAGAGAACATAATTTTCTGGATTTTTAGGAACTGGAATCGTTCAAATCGGAGTTAAAATGCAAAAGTTATGATTTATTAAAGTTTAAATAATCAATTAAATAATATTACAGAGAAAAAATTTAGTCCAAAAATTAAATAAAATTTATATTTAGGTAGATCTCATTTTTATACAAATTTAGAAATTTGAATCACTCAAATCGGAGTTGAAACGCAAAAGTTATAAGCGTTTGAAGTTTGAATCTAAATTTGAATCAATATTTTTAATTAATAAATCATTTTCTTTTCGGAAATTAATTATTGCGTCGGCATGGACACGTGTCGGCTCTGATTGGGTGGTGGCGTCGGTAGGCTCATGGGCTCGGCCACGGCGCGGTTTGGTCCACGCAGTGGACCCGGTCCACGGCTTCGGGTGAGGTGACAGTGGGACCCACTGTCGATCGGGTCTCACGCAAACGCGGCTGACGTGTGGGCCCTCTGACATGCGGGGCCCGCGTGTCAGGGACACGCGCTCACATGCGTACGGCGCTGACCGCGTCGGTCCATCTTCCCGACACGTGGCGCAATCTCGGCCGTTGGTTTGAAATTCAACGGCGCGGATTAGATCTAGTGTTGACGCGTTTGGGTTAACGCATTGATTTCGGACTGTTGGATCTAGATCCGACGGTGGAGATTGGATCTAGGATTTGGAGCAGGATCTCACCGTGAGATGGCGTGGCGTAATCTGGGCCCTTGGATGAAGATCCGACTACCGAGGAAGCTTGAAGTCCGCGATGGCCTACGGCGCCGCTTGACGGAGTGGAGACGATGACCACGGCTACGGCGTTGCGGGACCCTTCCGGCGAAGTGAGAGGTAGCTCGGTGCGCCTCGGCGCGAGAGTCGATTCTGACACAACGGCGCGGAGGGACGACGGAGATGGCCGCAATCGGCAAGGAACGCGGCGGAGGAAGAGACAACTCCGGCGGCGATTGCGGCTCAATGGCGGCGCTCGGCGGCGTTGTCTAGGGTTACTGGTGCGCTAGGTCAAAGGCGATCCTCGGGGTGTGAGCCGGTCATTAAATAACCTCGGCGTCCGTCACGGAAAAGCGGAGACCTAGTTCTTCACTGGCGGCGGGCGGCGGCGGAGTCCGGCTCGGACTTCGGCGGGGGCAGCGACGGAGAACCGTCCACGTGGCGCGATCGGCAGTCCACGATCGCTGGCGCGCGATCGGACCCGATCCGGTTTCGGCTCGAACTGCACGGTCAATTACGGGCCGTTGGATCTTGATCCGACGGTCGGGATCGATGGGGTTAGGAGTGGGTTCGGTCGAGTCAAGCGGCTCGGTCGGACTCGAACTTCGAAGTCGACTCGGGCTCGGTCGGATGAACAAGAACCGACTTCGGTTTGATTTTCCAGCGATTTAATATTTAAAATAATTCCCGATAATTCATTTAATTCATTAAAAATAGCAAATGACTCGAAAAATTCCAGAAAAATTCTGGAAAATATTTTGGAACATTTTGGACTCAAATAAAATATTTCCAACAAAATTTTATTTGCAAAATTAAATTCTTTAATTATTTCAAAATGGAATAAATTCAAATAAATTCCAAATAAATCCAAATAAATTCAGAAAATTCCAAAATCCACCAAAGTGCCAAATCACACATGAATTTAAGAAAAGCAAAATTTTGGGGTGTTACAAACCTCCCCTTAATAGAATCTCGTCCCCGAGATTCGGGGCTTACTAAAGGAATAGGTTTGGAAACTCTTTCTTCAAATCATCTTCGCTCCCAAGTCGCTTCGCTTTCTTCATGGTTGCTCCACTTTGAACTCTCTGAAATGGGTTGACTTGTTTCTAGTTTCTCGATCCATTGTGTCTAGAATCCTCACGGGATGCTCCTTATAAGTCAAATCCTCTTGCAACTCAATTGACTCTAGCGGTGTCTGTTCCTCAGGAACTCGGAGACACTTCTTCAACTGGGACACATGGAATATGTCATGCACTCCTGCCAACGACTGCGGCAACTCCAGCTGATAAGCAACTTCGCCTCTGCGGCTCAAAACCTTAAATGGTCCAACATAACGGGGTGCGAGTTTCCCTTTGGCATGGAACCTCTTAACTCCCCTGAGAGGCGTAACTCTGAGGTATACAAAGTCTTCTGGTTCAAAACTCAAGTCTCGGCGATGATTGTCAGCATAACTCTTTTGTCGTGATTGGGCTATCTTCAACCTTTCCCTAATCATGGCGATCTGTTCTTCAGCCTCTTGAAGAATATCAGGCCCAAAGACACGGCGCTCGCCGGTCTCATTCCAATTCAATGGCGTCCGACAGGGTCGACCATACAGTGCCTCAAAAGGTGACATCTGTAAACTAGCCTGATAACTATTGTTGTAACTGAACTCGGCATACGGCAAACTCTTATCCCAAGAGGTAGCATAAGCTAATGCACAAGCTCTCAACATATCCTCCAGAATCTGGTTGACTCTTTCGGTCTGTCCATCCGTGCATGGATGATAAGGCATCTTGAAGTTCAAACGGGTTCCCATGGCTTCATGCAACTTATTCCGTAACCTTGAGGTAAATTGGGTACCTCTGTCCGATACAATCCTCTTTGGCACTCCGTGCAAACAGACAATCCTGATCATGTATAATTCTGCTAATTTATCTCCCGAGTAAGTGGTCTTCACGGGGATAAAATGGCCTATTTTAGTCAAGCGATCCACTATAACCCATATAGAGTCATAACCTCCTTGAGTCTTTGGCAAACCGGTAATGAAATCCATTCCGATTTCCTCCCACTTCCACTCAGGTATTTTCAGCGGTTGTAGCAATCCTGCTGGTCTCTGATGCATTGCCTTGACTCTCCGGCATCGTCGCACAATGCAACATGCTCGGCAACTTCACGTTTCATACTCGGCCACCAGAATCTCTCCTTCAGATCCTGATACATCTTGGCGCTTCCAGGATGAATTGAGTACTTAGAGTCATGGGCTTCTTCCAGAATCAGTTGCTTTAACTCCTTTTTGTTAGGCACACAAATGCGATCCTTCATCCACAACGTGCCTTGCTCATCCAACTTGAAGTCCTCTGCCTTGCCTTCCTCCTTGATGGACTTAATCCTGCGGATCTTGTCATCATCCTTCTGTCCTTCTCGGATCTGATCCTCTAGGGTAGGCTTTACTTCTAATGCGGCCAAGAATCCACTAGATACCACCTCAATCTTCATTTTCTGAAAATCCTCACATAACTCATCCTGACTTGTGGCTAGCAACGTACTCACGGTATGGCTTTTCCGACTCAGAGCATCGGCTACTACGTTGGCCTTCCCGGGATGGTAATGGATTCCAACATTATAGTCTTTGATCAACTCTAACCATCTCCTTTGCCTCATATTCAGGTCCGACTGGGTGAATATGTACTTAAGGCTCTTATGATCCGTATACACTTCACATCTGTTTCCAATCAGATAGTGACGCCATATCTTCAAGGCATGCACTACGGCAGCTAACTCTAAATCATGTGTCGGGTAATTCTCCTCATGCGGCCTCAACTGCCTTGATGCATAAGCAACAACCTTTCCGTTCTGCATCAACACACATCCAAGTCCTTGGCGCGATGCGTCACAATAAATATCGAAGCCTTGAGCAACATCCGGTAGAACTAACACCGGTGCTGATGTCAATCGCTTCTTCAGCTCCTGAAATCCTTTCTCACATTCTGGCGTCCATGCAAACTTCTTCTCCTTCTTCAGCAATTGCGTAAGAGGTTTCGCAATTGTCGAGAAGCCTTCAATGAAACGGCGGTAGTATCCTGCCATTCCAAGGAAACTCCGAATCTGGGTCACAGTCTTCGGCTGCTCCCAATGTAACACAGCTTCTACTTTGCTTGGATCTACGGCGACTCCTTCTGCGGTCATTACATGTCCAAGAAACTCCACCTTGTCCTTCCAAAAATCACACTTGCTGAACTTGGCGAAAAGTTCTTTGTTCATGACTTTTCCAAAACTCGCCTTAAGTGTTCGGCATGTTCATCCTCTGTCTTGGAGTAGATTAGGATATCGTCTATGAACACGACGACAAACTTGTCCAAATATTCCATGAACACCTTATTCATCATATTCATGAAATAAGCTGGCGCATTAAATCGGCCCAAAGGACATAATCAGTAAACTCGTAATGTCCATATCTTGGCGAGAATGCGATCTTGAATATCTTACGATCGGATCTTCAAGCGATGGTATCGATCTCGAGATCAATCTTGGAGAAAACTCGGCTCCTCTCAACTGATCAAACAAATCATCAATCCTGGGTAGCGGATACTTATTCTTCACGGTGACTTCATTGAGTGCACGGTAGTCAATGCACATCCTGAAACTCCCGTCCTTCTTCTTGACAAACAAAACCGGTGCTCCCCACGGCGACGAACTCGGTCTGATAAATCCTTTCTCCATTAACTCTTCTAGCTGTTTCTTCATTTCTACCAACTCCTCGGTGGACATCCGATAGGGTCTCTTTGCTATCGGTCTTTGTACCGGTACAAGCTCTATCACAAACTCTATGTCCCTGCAGCGGCATACCAGGTAGATCTTCGGGAAAAACATCGGGGTACTCATTCACTACTGAGACATCATCTATGCTGATTGCCTTGGTACTGTTAACCATCAACTGTCCATCTCTAACTGCGGTGGCTTGAAATTCCACTTTCTTCCCACACGGGCTCTCAACTGAGATAGTCCTTCGTCCACAATCCAATACGGCCTTGTGCTTGGATAACCAATCCATTCCCAAGATAACGTCTAGGTGCAGGTTTCCAAAATTATAAGGTTTGCTAGGAACTCTATTCCACCTATCAAGATTCTCACCGGAACATCCTACTTTCGTTCGGAGTTCGGAACCAGGGTTTTAACTAAAAGCATGCATCGAAGTCTGGCAAGCCTCTAATCATATCTAGTAGCAAACCCTTGCGAAACAAGCGAATCTAAGCTCGAGTCAAACAAAAGCTGTTGCAGTCTTGAGTTAACAAGTAACTTACCCGATCTGACGTCAGTAGCATTCTGCGGTGCATCTGCGGTGACATGGTTGACTCGGCCTCTCACCACGGTGCAGGGTGTGGCTCTGGTCTTTGGCGTCCTAGCTGGGGTGGTTCCTAGGTTGAAGCGAATCGTCACTCCTGCTGTCTTCTTTGGACAAGCTGTTGGCAAAGTGTCCTGGCTCGTTGCGATTGTAGCGTCTCCTGTTCCTTCTTTGCACAGAGTAGTGTTTCTAGCGGGCTGGGTGCAGTAGTTACGATTGGCGGTCTTGGTCTTTGAGGATGGTGTCCTTGTTGCATTCTCGTGGTTGGAATCAAGAATTGATTTGGTGCAACTCTCAGCGCTATTGCGTTCCTGGCGTGATCCTTCTTTGTTGCATCCTGCGCTTCTGTTCTCATCCAGTTCCTTGCGCTTGTCCTCAAGAATAAGCGCCTTATTCACCAACTCTTGGAAATCTGGAAAGGTGTGGGTGATCAATCCTACTTGCAATCCTGAGTTAAGTCCCTTCATAAAAGCGAGGCTATGCGGATTTATCTGTCGCTACATCCTCGAGTGCGTAGCGTGCTAGCTGTGTGAACTTGTTCGGGTAGTCGACCTTTGGTGATTACCTTGCTTGATGCTCTGAACTCCTCCTTCTTAAGGTCCATGATTCCTTCAGGCCGCGTGATCTTGTCGGAATGCACGGTGTGAACTCTTCCCAAGTGATATCTTGAGGGTTCTCTTGCGTGTACGAAGTTCTCCCACCATTCGGCCAATTTGTTCCTTCCAGGTGATGGGAAGCGTAGAGTACCTTCTCATTTCCTATGCATTGAGCTATGTGTAGCTTCCTCTCGATTGATCTTAACCAATCATCGGCCTCCAATGGATTGGCATTCCCGAGAGAAAGTGGGTGGGTGAGTTCTCATGAACTCGATAGTCTCGTGATTCGCGTGGTCACTGATTAACTTGATTAGCGGTGGCCTGGCAAAGGACGTGCTGCATTTGTTGCATCATAGCATGCATCAAGCGAGTCTGGGCAGCAAGAAAAGCTCGAAATTCTGCATATCCGATTGGCGGTGCTGGTGCTCCATCATTGGGGTTTTCTGCTGGGCGAGAACCACTCCCATTGCTTCCAAAGTTTCCACGGGTGTTCACCATCTGTCGGTTTGCTCTAGGTTTAGAGATGAGAGGGAAACAAGAATAGACAAGTAATATGGAACTTATGCGGGCGAAAGGGGTAACTTTAAGGTCCAACTTTATTATTTAATAACTTGGTATGGCTGCTTACAATGCCTAAGGGCCTTGCAACACATACTGCACACTCAGCAAACAAAGCAAATCCAAATCGAACTAACTCTGGAGTCTAACGCCTAAAGGGTGACTCTTTATTCTATGACGCGACTCGGCGAAGGAGTCTCACTATAGAACCTATGCTCACTCATCGAGAAAACCTCCACGGCACAGTGCAGGTCTTTGTGGCATAGGCGCGAAACGATTGCCATGTCCAGCAACTGTGTCCTCTATGGTAGTCGAAGAAGCAGTGTCCTCATCGAGATCTGACTCCTCTGGATCTGGCTCGTGTAGCTCGAGTACTGGCTCTGGGTCTGGTCCGTACAAGGTCATCTCCAACTCGTCAATCCTTCGTAGAAGGTGTGCCACATACTCTTGAGCTTCCCGCCATCTGTCACAAGAGTGCTTTACGTAAGAACTCGGAATTTTTAAATTGTGACAAGGTAAGGGAAAATTTCAGCAAGAGACAAGAAAAGAGAGAAGGGGATAAGTCGAGATGTCATTTCTTGTCTTCACAAATTTTTAGCTTTAGAAAATAGGTTTTATCCTCACTACGACCATTCTAGCTTAGGGTTGAGCCTACAGTCAAGTATGGCTCTGATACCACCTCTGTCGGGACCCCGAATTTGCAAATCCGGACCCTCTGTGTATTCAGCACTAGTCCAGGAACGCGCTAGTGCACACAGTCTTAACATTGGTAAATATCACAATCATACCACTCGATACCAATAAAGTACTTTATTTAAATAACCAAAGTGGTTACTCGACCTTATGGCCAAGTTACAAATATATGCCTCGCAAGGCGAAACTTATTCAGAGAAAAATAATAGCAGCGGAAAAACAACGAAGGCAACATCGTGGCGCCATCCAGCATACCACAGGCAACTGATTGGGCTCGCTTCCCTAAGTAGACGGATCCTGTTGGAGCTCCTCCTCCAAAGCTTGTGCAGACTCCTCTTCAACTGGTGTTGTATTGTGGCAAGGGTGAGTACTTGGTACTCAGCAAGTCATGCACAGAATGCAAGCTAATATACTATATGCATGGCTTGGTACAAAGGAATAGCACAAGGTATATTTGCAGTAAACAGCATTTGACAAGTAATATAAGTAGATTCGAAAGCAGTAGAAATAAGTAAAGCGTAAATAACTTTTCAAGAAGTTTAATAAACATTTTTCCCCATCCTAAACCACATTTCCATCATCTTCATTATTAAACCAAACCAACCTTTCAAATCCAAGTTATTTTCGTAAAATCTAACCCTTGACTGTAATCCCGAGCATTGTCCAAATCAGTGGACTCGGCTATTTAAATAGATTCTACACTCTGCAGAGGTTATGCACTTTACCCACAAGATACTGAGTCAAACACCACAAAGGCGAGTTCAGTAACAAAGCCTTTCTAAGCCTCAAACAACACAGGTGGTCCTCTCAGGTTCGTGCTCTACACCATCCCTTCCCTTAGCCAAGGCGAAGTATGGGACCAACACACCGTTAGATGGGTATCTGGCCACACCACGATCGCTCCCCGTACAATCACACAAACGGTGTAATTGACACCCTGAGGCTCCACAAGTGAGTCCTTAGCGACTTAGTCAACTAGGGCCGTCCCATTCCAGCCATGTGGTTGCAAGTATGACCCAGTTCAAAGGCTTGCAAGGTTAAGTCCTTAGAGTGACCAGGGCAAGACTACCCGAAGAACCAAATCAACATCCCCAATGCCACACTGGCCCACCTGATTACTCTTGCCACATGCCCCGGTCGAAAACTGTTTATCAAACCCCAGTTGATTACCATGCACCACGTGCCATCAACATCACATGATACTTTTCCAAAACAGGTTCAATATATCATTAAGTCAATATTAACATTTGATTGTCCAAAACCATGTCATGAGCACGTGGCGAGTCTAAGCAGTATACTACAACGGTCTAAAACCCATGTTGGCAATCTAATAATGTCCAACTAGTAATCCACAACTAGGGTGACAAGGGTCATGGCACATACTTAAATAATCAAGGTGTCATACAGCAAATTGGTACTTATCTAACCCCCATGTTTAAACCAAGTATTTTTCTAATTGAACTAGCATGCAATAGTTTAAATCAAAATAGGTTTCAAAATGGGATCAATATGGTCAAAGCATAACTTGCCTTCAAAAAGTACTTGCTCTTGGTCTTGAGTTGGATCCTGAGTCAACACTTCTCCTTCGAATCCTTCCGGCACTTCAACGTCTACTCGTAAAGCGCGCAAATAGCAATACACAAATAAACAATAGGCAAAAACATCCCAAAACTCCAAATAAAATCCATAAACAGAGAGAACATAATTTTCTGGATTTTTAGGAACTGGAATCGTTCAAATCGGAGTTAAAATGCAAAAGTTATGATTTATTAAAGTTTAAATAATCAATTAAATAATATTACAGAGAAAAAATTTAGTCCAAAAATTAAATAAAATTTATATTTAGGTAGATCTCATTTTTATACAAATTTAGAAATTTGAATCACTCAAATCGGAGTTGAAACGCAAAAGTTATAAGCGTTTGAAGTTTGAATCTAAATTTGAATCAATATTTCGAATTAATAAATCATTTTCTTTTTCGGAAATTAATTATTATACGGCATGGACACGTGTCGGCTCTGATTGGCTGGTGGCGTCACCGGCTCATGGGCTCAGCCAGCGCAGTTTGGTCCACGGTGGACCCGGTCCACGGCTTCGGGTGAGGTGGCAGTGGGACCCACTGTCGCTAAGTGGTCTCACGCAAACGCTAGCGACGTGTGGGCCCTCTGACATGCGGGGCCCGCGTGTCAGGTACACGCGCTCACACGCGTCTGGCTGACCGCGTCGGTCCATCTTCCCGACACGTGGCGCCAATCCCGCCGTTGGTTTGAAATTCAACGCGGATTAGATCTAGTGTTGACGCGTTTGGGTTAACGCATTGATTTGGACCGTTGGATCTAGATCCAACGGTGGAGATTGGATCTAGGATTTGGAACGGATCTCACCGTGAGATGACGTGGCGTAATCTGGGCCCTTGGATGAAGATCCGACTACCGAGGAAGCTTGAAGTCCTGGCGATGGCCCACGCGCCGCTTGACGGAGCCGAGACGATGACCACGGCTACGGCGTTGCGGGACCCTTCCGCGAAGTGAGAGGTAGCTCGGGTGCGCCTCGGCGAGAGTCCGATTCTGACACAACGGCGCGGAGGGCAGCGGAGATGGCCGCAATCGGCAAGGAACCGCGGCGGAGGGAAGAGACAACTCCGGCGAGCGATTGCGGCTCAACGGCGGCGGCTCAGGCGACGTTGTCTAGGGTTACGGGTGCGCTAGGTCAAGGCGATCTGTAACACCCCAAAATTTTGCTTTCCTTAAATTCATGTGTGGTTTGGCACTTTGGTGAATTTTTGGAATTTTCTGGAATTTATTTGGATTTATTTGGAATTTATTTGAATTTATTCCATTTTGAAATAATTAAAGAATTTAATTTTGCAAATAAAATTTTGTTGGAAATATTTTATTTGAGTCCAAAATGTTCCAAAATATTTTCCAGAATTTTTCCGAATTTTTCTCGAGTCATTTGCTATTTTTAATGAATTAAATGAATTATTGAATTATTTTAAATATTAAATCATTTGGAAAATCAACTCGGTCGATTCTTGTTCATCCGATCGAGCCCGAAGTCGAACTCGAGTTCGAGTCCGACCCGAGCCACGTGACTCGACCGAACCCACTCCTAAACCTAATCAATCCCAACCGTTGGATCAAGATCCAACGGTGAGATCCGCCTCTGCGGTTGAGCCGTGTCCGACCGAACCCGTTCGTGCGTGCGATCGTGGCGTTGATCGCGCCACGTGGGACGGCTGAGCGTCGTCGTCGTCGCCGAGGCCGAGCCGGACTCCGCCGCCGCACCCGCCGCGGGGAAGACCTAGGTCTCCGGCTGCCGCACGGACGCCGAGGCGATTTAATGCCGGATCGTACCCGAGGACCGCCGTGACCCGCGCACTTCTTGCCCTAACCCGCCGAGCTCTAGCCGCCGTAGGTTCGCGGAATCGCTCGCCGTAGTTGCGTGAAGCGCCGCCACGGTCCTTGCCTCGCCGCCGCCGTCGCCGCCCTCCGCCGCCATTGACCCCAGTTCAAACCCCGAGGCCAGCGCACCAAGACACCATCCATCTCGCCGAGCACGCCCCAACCGCCGTTTGGGTGGTCGCCTGCCTCGGCCGGCGGCGCAACTCCGCCGTGAAGCCATCGCCGACCGAAGCTTCACCAACCGTCCGATCAAGATCCAAAGGCCCGGATCGTGCCCACGTCACCTCGGTGAGTTTCCCGTTGAAAATCCTAGATCTAATCCCAGCGGGTTGGATCTAGATCCAACGGCTTAGGTTGCGCCGCGTATCAAGAACTGCACCAGGTTAGATTGGATCTGGACCGTTGGATCAAGATCCAACGGCCCACGATCAGTCACGTGCGCCCAAGCACATGAGGCCAAACTCAATCCTAGCCGTCGGATTTCAAACCAACGGCCACGATTGTGCCACGCGTCCAGGAAGCCGAGCCGCCGCGCCCACGCGCGCGTGCGTGGTCACTGACACGCGGGGCCCGCGTGATAGACGGCAAGACGTGGCGTCACCCATGACGTCATCGGTGGGACCCACATGTCGACCGGTGAGCCCCGCTGACGTCAGCGATGACGTCACCCGAGTGGGCCCACATGTCAGTCTCACGTGGAGTCGTGGACCGAGTCCACGGTGGACCCGAGCCGAGCGTGGACCAAGTCCATGGACCGGCTGACGTCAGCAGACCAATCCGGTGCTGCCACGTATCCATGCTGACGCAATAATTAATTTCCGAAAAAGAAAATGATTTATTAATTCGAAATATTGATTCAAATTTAGATTCAAACTTCAAACGCTTATAACTTTTGCGTTTCAACTCCGATTTGAGTGATTCAAATTTCTAAATTTGTATAAAATTGAGATCTACCTAAATATGAATTTTATTTAATTTTTGGACTAAAGTTTTTCTCTGTAATATTATTTAATTGATTATTTAAACTTTAATAAATCATAACTTTTGCATTTTAACTCCAAATTTGACGATTCCAGTTTCTAAAAATCCAGAAAATTATGTTCTCTCTGTTTATGGATTTTATTTGGAGTTTTGGGACGTTTTTGCCTATTGTTTATTTGTGTTTTGCTATTTGCACGCTTTACGAGTAGACGTTGAAGTGCCTGAGGATTCGAGGGAGAAGTATTGACTCGGGATCCAACTCAAGACCAAGAGCAAGTACTTTTTGAAGGCAAGTTGTGCTTTGACCATGTTGATCCTATTTCAAATCTATTTTGATTTAAACTATTGCATGCTAGATCAATTAGAAAGATACTTTGTTTAAACATGGGGTTAGATAAATACCAATTTGTTGTATGACACCTTGATTATTTAAGTATGTGCCATGACCCTTTGTCACCCTAGTTGTGGATTACTAGTTGGACATTATTAAATTGCCAACATGGGTTATAGACCGTTGTAGTATCTTTGCTTAGACTCATGCGTGCTCATAACATGATTTTGGACAATCAAATGTTAATATTGACTTAATGATATATTGAACCTGTTTTGGAAAAGTATCATGTGATGTTGATGGCACGTGGTGCATGGTAATCAACCGGGTTTGATAAAATTTCGGCCAGGGGCATGTGGCAAGAGTAATCAGGTGGGCCATTGTGGCAATGGGGATGTTGATTTGGTTCTTGGGTAGTCTTGCCCTGGTCACTCTAAGGACTTAACCTTGCAAGCCTTTGAACTGGTCATACTTGCAACCACATGGTGGAATGGGACGGCCCTAGTTGACTAAGTCGCTAAGGACTCACTTGTGGAGCCTCGTGGTGTCAATTACACCGTTTGTGTGATTGTGCGGGGCGCGTGTCGTGGGCGTGGCCGATACCCAACTAACGGAGTGTAGGTCCCATACTTCGCCTTGGCAAAGGGAAGGGATGGTGTAGAGCACCAACCGGAGAGGACCACCTGTGTTGTTTGAGGCTTAGAAGGCTTTGTTACGGAAACTCGCCTTTGTGGTGTTTGACTGTATCTTGTGGGTAAAGTGCATAACCTCTGCAGAGTTTAGAATCTATTCGAATAGCCGTGTCCGCGGTATTGGACATCGCTCGGGAATTACAGTCAAGGGTTAGATTTTCTCAAAAATAACTTTGGTTTGAAAGGTTGGGTTGGTTTAATAATGAAGATGATGGAGATGTGGTTTAGGATGGGGAAAATGTTTATTAAACTTCTTGAAAAGTTATTTATGCTTTACTTATTTCTCGCTTTGAATCTACTTACATTATTTGTCAAATCTTTGTTTCTTGCAAATATACCTTGAGCTATTCCTTTGTACCAAGCCATGCATATAGTATATTAGCTTGCATTCTCAGGCATGACTTGTCGATTACCAAGTACTCACCCTTGCCTCAACACAATACCGCTTGAAGAGGAGACTACGCCACGGAGGAGGAATTCCAAGAGAACCCGTCGCTTAGGGATGCGAGCCCGATCGATTTGCTGTGGTATCTTTGGATGGCGCCACGGGTTATTTGATTTTCATTTGCTACTACTTTTCTCTGAATAAGTTTTGCCTTGCAAGGCATATATTTGTAACTTGGCCATAAGGTCGAGTAACCACTTTGGTTATTTAAATAAAGTACTTTGTTAATATCGATTGGTATGATTGTGATATTTACCGATGTTAAGACTGTGTGCACTAGCGCGTTCCTGGACTAGTGCTGAATACACAGAGGGTCCGGATTTGCAAATTCGGGGTCCGGCAGAGGTGGTATCGAGCCATACTTGACTGTAGGCTCAACCCTAGCTAGAATGGTCGTAGTGAGGATAAAACCTATTTTCTAAAAGCTAAAAAAAAAATTGTCAAGATAAGAAATGACATCTCGACTTATCCCCTTCTCTCTTTTCTTGCCTCTTGCTGAAATTTTTCTTACCTTGTCACAATTCAAAAATTCCGAGTTCTTACGTAAAGCACTCTTGTGACAGATGGAGGAAGAGTTCAACTACATTGATCTGGGAGTTGGTCACGCCGCTGAACTTTGGCATATGCTCTGAGACTCTGGAGATTTTGAGAAGCCGCAATATCAAGTGGAAGTGATCGGACAAGCGGGATTGATCAAGGCTTATGGCGTGAGGATTGAGGTACTGCTAGGAAAAAGGGCCCAGGCAATCGCCCGATACACCTTGCCGCCAAGAGATCTACAATGCGGATGGGTATCCAAGAAGTATCCACGATGAGCAATGCGGCACATTACCCGTATCTACGCCAGAGAGTTGGAGAGTACGGTGTTCCGTTATCATCCGCAAGAGCGATAACCTTCTTGACCGAAGGAGATTCAGATGAGGATGCCACGGTTACACGGTTGGCACGATTTATTGTCGCCTAGGAGGATGTACCGGATAATACAAGCAAGGAGCTACGAAGGCCCGCAAGGAGATCACGGCAGAGAAGAACGAGATGGCGGGAAGCTCAAGAGTATGTGGCACACCTTCTGCGAAGGATTGACGAAGTTGGAGATGACTTTGTACGGACCGGACCAGAGCCAAGCATTGAGCTACGAGCCGGATCCAGAGGAGTCGATCTCGAGGAGGAAAGCGCTTCTTCGACTACCACAGATGACACGATTCTTTGGACATGGCGATCGTTTCGCCTATGCCACACCCGTACCAGGCCGTGGAGGTTTTCTCGATGAGTGAGCATAGGTTCTATAGTGAGACTCCTTCGCCGAAGTCGCGCCATAGAATAAAGAGTCACCCTTTAGGCGTTAGACTCGAGTTAGTTCGATTTGGATTTGCTTTGTTTGCTGAGTGTGCAGTATGTGTTGCAAGGCCCTTAGGCATTATAAGCAGCCATACCAAGTTATTAATAATAAAGTTGGACCTTAAAGTTACCCCTTTCGCCCCGCATAAAGTTCCATATTACTTGTCTATTCTTGTTTCCCTCTCATCTCTAAACCTAGAGCAAATCGACAGATGGTGAACACCCGTGGAAACTTTGGAAGCAATGGGAGTGGTTCTCGCAGTGAAAACCCCAATGATGGAGCACCAGCACCGCCACTGGATATGCAGAATTTGGAGCTTTTCTTGCTGCCTGCACTCGATTGATGCATGCTATGATGCAACAAATGCAGCACGTCCTTTACTCAGGCCACCGCTAATCAAGTTAATCGGGGCCACGCCGAAATACAAAGGTCGAGTTCATGAGGACTCACCCACCCACTTTCTCTGGGAATGCCAATCCATTGGAGGCCGATGATTGGTTAAGATCAATTGAGAGGAAGCTACACATAGCTCAATGCATAGGGAATGAGAAGGTACTCTACGCTTCTCATCACCGAAGGAACAAACAACGAATGGTGGGAGAACTTCGTACACGCAGAGAACCCTCAAGATATCACTTGGGAAGAGTTCACAGTGCATTCGACAGTATCACGTGCTGAAGGGATCATGGACCTTAAGAAGGAGGAGTTCTGAGCACTGAAACAAGGAAATCAGCCAAGAGTCGACTACCGAACAAGTTCACACAGCCTAGCACGCTACGCACTGAGGATGTAGCAAAGATAAATCCGCAGTCTCGTTTTATGAAGGGACTCAACTCAGATTGCAAGTAGGATTGATCACCCACACCTTTCCGGATTTCCAAGAGTTGGTGAATAAGGCGCTTATTCTTGAGGACAAGCGCAAGGAACTGGATGAGAACAGAAGCGCGAGGATGCAACAAAGAAGGATCACGCCAGTGCATAGCGGCGCTTGAGGGTTGCACCAATTCAATTCTTGATTCCAACCACGAGAATGCAACAAGGACACTATCCTCAAAGACCAAGACCTGTCAATCGTAACTACCAAACCCCACTTCGCTAGAAACGCTACTCGTGCAAAGAAGGAACAAGTGAGACGCCGCTACAATCGCAACGAGCCAGACACTTTGCCAACAGCTTGTCCAAAGAAGACAGCAGAGTGACCCGATTCGCTTCAACCTAGGAACCACCCCAGCTAGGATGCCGGCAGGAGCCACACCCTGCACCGTGGTGAGAGGCCGAGTCAACCATGTCACGCGGATGCACTGCGAATGCTACGACGTCGTAAATCTTTGGGTAAGTTACTTGTTAACTCGATACACCTGTGATTTTGTTTGACTCACGGAGCTTCGCGTCGTTTGTTTCGCAAGGCTTTGCTACTAGAAATGATTTGAGAATTGCAAGACTTAAGTGCATGCTTTTAGTTCAAACCCTGGTTCCGAACTCCGAACGAAAGTAGGATGTTCGGAGTGAGAATCTTGATAGGTGGAATAGAGTTCCTAGCAAACCTTATAATTTTGGAGACCCGGACCTTAGACGTCATATTGGGAATGGATTGGTTATCCAAGCACAAGGTCTGTATTGGATTGTGGACGAAGGACTATCTCGATTGAGAGCCCGTGTGGGAAGAAAGTGGAATTTCAAGCCACTGCGATTAGAGATGGACAGTTGATGGTTAACATTACCAAGGCAATCAGCATAGAGGATGTCCCAAGAGTGAATGAGTACCCGATGTTTTTCCCGAAGATTTACAGTATGCCGCCAGACGAGGGACATAGAGTTTGTGATAGAGCTTGTACCGTGCACAAGACCGATAGCAAAGAGACCCTACCGGATGTCTACCGAGGAGTTGGTAGAGATGAAGAAAGCAATAGAAGAGTTAATGGAGAAAGGATTTATCGAGGCCGAGTTAGTCGTAGGGAGCACCGCTTTGTTTGTCAAGAAGAAGGACGGGAGTTTCAGGATGTGCATTGACTACCGTGCACTCAATGAAGTCACCGTGAAGAATAAGTATCCGCTACCGGGATTGATGATTTGTTTGATCGGTTGAGAGGAGCCGAGTTTTCTCCAAGATTGATCTCGAGATCGGGATACCATCGATTGAAGATCCGATCGTAAGATATTCGAAGATCGCATTCTCGTCAAGATATGGACATTACGAGTTTACTGATTATGTCCTTTGGGGTGACGAATCGCGCCCGGCTTATTTCATGAATATGATGAATAAGGTGTTCATGGAATATTTGGACAAGTTTGTCGTCGTGTTCATAGACGATATCCTAATCTACTCCAAGACAGAGGATGAACATGCCGAACACTTAAGGCGAGTTTTGGAAAAGGCGAGGAACGACAACTTTTCGCCAAGTTCAACAAGTGTGATTTTTGGAAGGACAAGGTGGAGTTTCTTGGGCATGTAATGACCGCGAAGGAGTCGCCGTAGATCCAAGCAAAGTAGAAGCTGTGTTACATTGGGAACAGCCAAAGACGGTGACCCCAGTTCGAGTTTCCTTGGAATGGCAGGATACTACCGCCCGTTTCATCGAAGGCTTTTCGACAATTGCGAAACCTCTTACGCAATCGCTGAAGAAGGAAAAGAAGTTTGCATGGACGCGAGAATGTGAGAAAGGATTTCAGAGTGAAGAAGCGATTGACATCAAGACCGTGTTAGTTCTACCGGATGTTGCTCAAAGCTTCGATATTTATTGTGACGCATCGCGCCAAGGACTTGGATGTGTCTTGATGCAGAATGGAAAGGTCGCCGCTTATGCGTCAAGGCGATTGAGGCCGCATGAGGAAAATTATCCGACACATGACTTAGAGTTAGTCGTAGTGCATGCTTTGAAGATATGGCGTCACTATCGATTGGAAACAGATGTGAAGTGTATACGGATCATAAGAGCCTTAAGTACATATTCACCCGATCGGACTGAATATGAGGCAAAGGAGATGGCTAGAGTTGATCAAAGACTATAATGTTGGAATCCATTACCATCCGGGAAGGCCAACGTGGTAGCCGATGCTCGAGTCGGAAAAGCCATACCGTGAGTACGTTGCTAGCCACAAGTCGAGGATGAGTTATGTGAGGATTTTCAGAAAATGAAGATTGAGGTAGTACCTAGCGGATTCTTGGCCACATTAGAAGTAAAGCCTACCTAGAGGATCAAATCAGAAGGACGAAGGATGATGACAAAATCCGTAGGATTAAGTCCAAAATGGAGGAAGGCAAGGCAAAGGATTTCAAGCTAGATGAGCAAGGCACGTTGTGGATGAAGGATCGCATTTGTGTGCCTAACAAAAAGGAATTAAAGCAACTGATTCTGGAGGAAGCCCATGACTCCAAGTATTCAATTCACCCAGGGAGTGCCAAAATGTATCAGGATCTGAAGGAGAGATTACGGTGGCCGAGTATGAAACGTGAAGTTGCCGAGCATGTTGCATTGTGCGACGTATGCCAGAGAGTCAAGGCAATGCATCAGAGACCAGCAGGATTGCTACAACCGCTGAAAATACCTGAGTGGAAGTGGGAGGAAATCGGAATGGATTTCATTACCGGTTGCGAAGACTCAAGGAGGTTATGACTCCATATGGGTTATAGTGGATCGCTTGACTAAAGTAGCCCATTTTATCCCGTGAAGACCACTTACTCGGGAGATAAATTAGCGTAATTGTACATGATCGGGATTGTCTGTTTGCACGGAGTGCCAAAGAGGATTGTATCGGACAGAGGTACCCAATTTACCTCAAGGTTACGGAATAAGTTGCATGAAGCCATGGGAACCCGTTTGAACTTCAAGATGCCTTATCATCCACGCATCGGATGGACAGACCGAAGAGTCAACCAGATCTGGAAGATATGTTGAGAGCTTGTGCATTAGCTTATGCTACCTCTTGGGATAAGAGTTTGCCGTATGCCGAGTTCAGTTACAACAATAGTTATCGTGCTAGTTTACGATGTCACCTTTTGAGGCATCAGTATGGTCGACTCGAACGCCATTGAATTGGAATGAGACCGGCGAGCGTGTCTTTGGGCCTGATATTCTTCAAGAGGTGAAGAACGGTCGCCATGATTAGGGAAAGGTTGAAGATAGCCCAATCACGACAAAAGAGTTATCTTGACAATCGTCGCCGAGACTTGAGTTTTGAACCGTAAGACTTTGTATACCTCGAGTTACGCCTCTCGTGGAGTTAAGAGTTTCCATGACATAGTGAAACTCGCACCACGTTATGTTGGAACATTTAATGTTTTTAGACGCAGAGTCGAAGTTGCTTACCGGAGTTGCCACAATCGTTGGCGAGTGCATGACATATTCCATGTGTCCCGAGCTTGAAGAAGTGTCTCCAAGTTCCCGAGGAACAAGACACCGCTAGAGTCAATTGAGTTGCAAGAGGATTTGACTTATAAGGAGTATCCCGTGAGGATTCTAGACACAATGGATCGAGAGACCAGAAATAAGTCAACCCGTTTCTGTAAAGTTCAGTGGAGCAACCATGAAGAAAGCGAAGCGACTTGGGAGCGCGAAGAGGAATTGAAGAAAGAGTTTCCAAACCTATTCCTTTAGTAAGCACAGAATATCTGGGACGAGATTCTATTAAGAGGAGGTTTGTAACACCCCAAAATTTTGCTTTTCTTGAATTCATGTGTGATTTGGCACTTTGGTGAATTTTTGGAATTTTCTGGAATTTATTTGGATTTATTTGGAATTTATTTGAATTTATTCCATTTTGAAATAATTAAAGAATTTAATTTTGCAAATAAAATTTTGTTGGAAATATTTTATTTGAGTCCAAAATGTTCCAAAATATTTTCCTAATTTTTCGAATTTTTCTCGAGTCATTTGCTATTTTTAATGAATTAAATGAATTATTGGAATTATTTTAAATATTAAATCGCTGGAAAATCAACTCGGTCGATTCTTTGTTCATCCGACCGAGCCCGAGTCGACTCGAGTTCGAGTCCGACCGAGCCACGTGACTCGACCGAACCCACTCCTAAACCTAATCAATCCCAACCGTTGGATCAAGATCCAACGGCTGAGATCCGCCCGTACCGGTTGAGCCGTGTCCGACCCGAACCCGTTCGTGCAGTGCGATCGTGGCCGTTGATCGCGCCACGTGGATGGCTGAGCGTCGTCTTCGCCGAGTCCGGCCGGACTCCGCCGCACCCGCCGTGAGGAACTAGGTCTCCGTCTTCCGCACGACGCCGAGGCTATTTAATGCCCGGATCGTACCGAGGACCGCCCGTGACTCGCGCACTTCTTGCCCTAACCCGCCGAGCTCTAGCCGCCGTGGGTTCGCCGGAATCGCTCGCCGTAAGTTGCGTGAAGCGCCGCCACGGTCCTTGCCTCGCCTCCGGGCCGCCCGCCCCCTCCGCCGCCATTGACCCCATTCAAACCCCGAGGCCAGCGCACCGAAGACACCATCCATCTCGCCGAGCACGCCCCAACCGCCGCTTGGGTGGTCGCCGCCTCGCCGGCGGCGCAACTCCGCCGTGAAGCCATCGCCGACCCGAAGCTTCACCAACCGTCCGATCAAGATCCAAAGGCCCAGATCGTGCCACGCCACCTCGGTGAGTTTCCCGTTGAAAATCCTAGATCTAATCCCAACCGTTGGATCTAGATCCAACGGCTTAGGTTGCGCCGTATCAAGAATCGCACCAGGTTAGATTGGATGCGGACCGTTGGATCAAGATCCAACGGCCCACGATCGATCCACGTGCGCCCAAGCACATGAGGCCAAACTCAATCCTAGCCGTCGGATTTCAAACCAACGGCCACGATTGTGCCACGCGCCCAGGAAGCCGAGCCGCCGCGCCACGCGCGGCGTGAGTCAGCGACACGCTGGCCCGCGTGATACCGGCACCGCGGACGCCACCCATGACGTCATCGGTGGGACCCACATGTCGCCAGTGGGTGAGCCGCCGACGTCGGCCCGATAGCGTCACCCGAGTGGGCCCACATGTCGCCTCACGTGGAGTCGTGGACCGAGTCCACGGTGGACGAGCCGAGCGTGGACCAAGTCCATGGACTGCCGACGCCGCCAGACCAATCCGTGCTGCCACGTATCCATGCCGACGCAATAATTAATTTCCAAAAGAAAATGATTTATTAATTCGAAATATTGATTCAAATTTAGATTCAAACTTCAAACGCTTATAACTTTTGCGTTTCAACTCCGATTTGAGTGATTCAAATTTCTAAATTTGTATAAAATTGAGATCTACCTAAATATGAATTTTATTTAATTTTTGGACTAAAGTTTTTCTCTGTAATATTATTTAATTGATTATTTAAACTTTAATAAATCATAACTTTTGCATTTTAACTCCAAATTTGACGATTCCAGTTTCTAAAAATCCAGAAAATTAAGTTCTCTCTGTTTATGGATTTTATTTGGAGTTTTGGGATGTTTTTGCCTATTGTTTATTTTCGTTTTGCTATTTGCACGCTTTACGAGTAGACGTTGAAGTGCCGGAAGGATTCGAGGGAGAAGTATTGACTCAGGATCCAACTCAAGACCAAGAGCAAGTACTTTTTGAAGGCAAGTTGTGCTTTGACCATGTTGATCCTATTTCGAAATCTATTTTGATTTAAACTATTGCATGCTAGATCAATTAGAAAGATACTTTGTTTAAACATGGGGGTTAGATAAATACCAATTTGCTGTATGACACCTTGATTATTTAAGTATGTGCCATGACCCTTTGTCACCCTAGTTGTGGATTACTAGTTGGACATTATTAAATTGCCAACATGGGTTTAGACCGTTGTAGTATACTGCTTAGACTCACTCGTGCTCATAACATGATTTTGGACAATCAAATGTTAATATTGACTTAATGATATATTGAACCTGTTTTGGAAAAGTATCATGTGATGTTGATGGCACGTGGTGCATGGTAATCAACTGGGGTTTGATAAACAGATTTTCGACTGGGGCATGTGGCAAGAGTAATCAGGTGGGCCAGTTGTGGCAATGGGGATGTTGATTTGGTTCTTCTGTAGTCTTGCCCTGGTCACTCTAAGGACTTAACCTTGCAAGCCTTTGAACCAGGTCATACTTGCAACCACATGGTGGAATGGGACGGCCCTAGTTGACTAAGTCGCTAAGGACTCACTTGTGGAGCCTCAGTGGTGTCAATTACACCGCTTGTGTGATTGTGCGGGGAGCGTATCGTGGCTGTGGCCAGATACCCATCTAACGGTGTGTTGGTCCCATACTTCGCCTTGGCTAAGGGAAGGGATGGTGTAGAGCACGAACCGGAGAGGACCACCTGTGTTGTTTGAGGCTTCCGAAAGGCTTTGTTACGGAAACTCGCCTTTGTGGTGTTTGACTGTATCTTGTGGGTAAAGTGCATAACCTCTGCAGAGTTTAGAATCTATTCGAATAGCCGTGTCCGCGGTATTGGACATCGCTCGGGAATTACAGTCAAGGGTTAGATTTTCTCAAAAATAACTTTGGTTTGAAAGGTTGGGTTGGTTTAATAATGAAGATGATGGAGATGTGGTTTAGGATGGGGAAAATGTTTATTAAACTTCTTGAAAAGTTATTTATGCTTTACTTATTTCTACTGCTTTCGAATCTACTTACATTATTTGTCAAATCTTTGTTTCTTTGCAAATATACCTTGAGCTATTCCTTTGTACCAAGCCATGCATATAGTATATTAGCTTGCATTCTGTGCATGACTTGCTGAGTACCAAGTACTCACCCTTGCCTCAACACAATACCAGTTGAAGAGGAGACTACGCCAGCTTCGGAGGAGGAATTCCAAGAGAACCCGTCTGCTTAGGGATGCGAGCCCAGTCAGTTGCCTGTGGTATACTGGATGGCGCCACGAAGTTATTTGATTTTCCGCTGCTACTACTTTTCTCTGAATAAGTTTTGCTTTGCAAGGCATATATTTGTAACTTGGCCATAAGGTCGAGTAACCACTTTGGTTATTTAAATAAAGTACTTTGTTAATATCGATTGGTATGATTGTGATATTTACCGATGTTAAGACTGTGTGCACTAGCGCGTTCCTGGACTAGTGCTGGACGGGCGCGATCGGACCCGATCCGGTTTCGGCTCGAACCGGTACGGTCAATTCTGGACCGTTGGATCTTGATCCGACGGTCGGGATCGATTGGGGTTAGGAGTGGGTTCGGTCGAGTCAAGCGGCTCGGTCGGACTCGAACTTCGAAGTCGACTCGGGCTCGATCGGATGAACAAGATGTAGGCTTCGGTTTGATTTTCCAGCGATTTAATATTTAAAATAATTCCCAGTAATTCATTTAATTCATTAAAAATAGCAAATGACTCAGAAAAATTCCAGAAAAATTCTGGAAAATATTTTGGAACATTTTGGACTCAAATAAAATATTTCCAACAAAATTTTATTTGCAAAATTAAATTCTTTAATTATTTCAAAATGGAATAAATTCAAATAAATTCCAAATAAATCCAAATAAATTCCAGAAAATTCCAAAAATCCACCAAAGTGCCAAATCACACATGAATTTAAGAAAAGCAAAATTTTGGGGTGTTACATCGGCTTCTGTGAATCTCGCGGAAACCGAGGTTCGTTGCGTGGCGGCGGCGGAGTCCGGCGGTGATACGGAGAGGGTGATGTGGCGCAATCCTAGCCGTCCTCGCGGGCGCGATCAACGGCTCGGATTCGGTCGGCGCGAACGGCTCGATCCGATCCCCATGTAGGCGACGTGGCTCAATGCTGGCCGTTGGATCTCGATCCAACGGCCGCATGGGTTAGGGTTTGGTTGGGCTCGGGTCTGGCTCGAATGTGGCTCGGGTCGAGCTCGAGTACGACTCGGGTTCCGACTCGGTCGGTCGAACAGTGAAACCGATTCGATTTTCCAGCGATTTAATAATTCAAAATAATTTCTAGAAATTCAAATAATTCAAGAAAAATAGCAAAATAATCAGAAAACTTCAAGAAAAATTCTGGAAAATACTTTAAGACATTTTGGACTCAAATAAAATATTTCCAACAAAACTTTATTTGAAACTTTTAATTATTTAATTATCTCAAGAGGGAATAAATTCAAATTAAATCCAAATAAATTCCAGAAAATTCCAAAATTCTCAAAAGTGCAAAATAACATTTAAATACATGAAAAGCAAAAATTGGGGTGTTACAGTAGTTGGCGCATGTGCATTGACTATCGTGCTCTCAATCAAGTAACAGTCAAAAACAAGTATCCATTGCCTCCCATCAAGGATCTCTTTGACCAACTGAATGGAGCAAAGGTGTTCTCTAAAATTGATCTTCAGTCTGGTTACAATCAGATTCATGTGAGGGAACAGGACATTGAGAAGACTGCTTTTTCCACTAGATTTGGGCACTATGAATTCAAAGTTATGTCTTTTGGACTAACTAATACTCCTACTGTTTTCATGGAGGCAATGAACAGTATGCTACACAAGTATCTTGATGACTTTGTGGTAGTTTTCATTAATGATATTCTGGTTTACTCTAAATCAGAAGAAGAACATGAGCAGCATCTGAGTCTTGTGCTGGGTACATTGAGGGAGAACCAGTTCTGTGCTAAGTTAAAGAAGTGTGAGTTCTGGATTTCAGAGGTGGGTTTTCTTGGCCATATCATCAATCCAGAGGGCATTTATGTAGATCTTAGTAAAGTCTCAGCAGTTTTGGACTGGAAGAGACCTTCTAATGTTAAGGAGGTGCGTAGCTTTCTCGGTTTGGCTGGGTATTACCGGCGTTTTGTGCAGGACTTCTCCATCATTGCGAAGCCACTTTCGCAGTTGACCCAGAAGGAAATGAAATTTTCAGTGTACTGCGAGTGTGAGAATAGTTTTTGCACTTTGAAGGAAAAGTTAGTGACTGCCCCTGTTCTTACCCTTCCCGAGCCTGGGATGCGTTTTACTGTCTACTCTGATGCCTCTCGTTTGGGACTTGGTTGTGTGCTCATGCAAGATGGCAAGGTGATTGCTTATGCATCGAGACAGTTGAAAAAGCATGAGCAGAATTATCCCACCCATGATCTTGAGCTAGCCGCTGTGGTCTTTGCATTGAAAATTTGGAGGCATTACTTGTATGGTGAGTCTTGTGATATCTTCACTGATCACAAGAGCCTCAAATACATCTTTACCCAGAAAGATTTGAATTTGAGGCAGAGGAGGTGGCTAGAGTTGATAAAAAATTATGACCTCATAATCCAATACCATCCAGGCAAGGCGAATGTGGTGGCTGACGCCCTCAGTGGCAAGACAACGCCCCCTGTCATTCATTGTCTTGTTCCTAATTTTGAGCAGTTGGGAGTTTCTTATTGTTTTGTGGAGACTGTGCAAGCTGAAACTCAATTGATTCTTGAGTCAGCAGTTCTAGAGCGTGTGCGGGAAGCACAACAGCATGATCGGTTGCTCCAGCAGGTGAGGAAACGCCTTGAGGATGGTAAGACTGGAGATTTCTCTATTGATGATGCGGGAGCTCTGAGGTTTCAGGGTCGCCTTTGTGTACCTCAGAAATCCCAAGTTAAAGATGATATTCTAAAAGAGGCTCATCGAACCCCGTACACGGTCCATCCTGGGGAGACTAAGATGTACAGGGATTTGAAAAAGAACTTATGGTGGAAAAAGGATGAGAGTTGACATTGCCAAGTATGTGGCATCTTGTGGGGCTTGCCAGAAGGTTAAGGCTGAACACAAGCGTCCTGCCGGTCTGTTGCAACCACTAGAGATTCTTGTCTGGCCTTGGGACAACATTTATATGGACTTTGTGGTTGGCCTACCTCATACTTCACGAGGGAAGGATGCTGTTTGGGTTGTGTTGGACCGTCTTAGCAAGTCCGCTCACTTCATTCCTATCCGCACTAACAATTCAGTGAGCGAGTTGGCTCCCATTTATGTGCTAGAAATTGTGAGACTGCATGGTGTGCCCAAAATGATTATCTCTGATCGGGATGCGAAATTTGTCTCTAAATTCTGGGAGAGTTTGCAGAGTGCTTTGGGCACACAGCTTCGCCTTAGCACTGCTTTTCATCCTCAAACTAATGGCCAGTCTGAGCGTACCATTCAGACCTTGGAGGATATGCTCAGGGCTTGTGTTATGACTTGGAAAGGTAGCTGGGAAGATCATTTGCCACTAGCAGAGTTCGCTTACAATAACAGCTATCATTCCAGCATCCGGGCTGCCCCTTATGAAGTGCTATATGGCCGGAAGTGTAGATCGCCACTTTGTTGGGATGCAGTGGGAGAGAGAGCGGTCCTTGGACCGGATTGGGTTCAGCAGACGGTTGGTCGGGTGGCAGAGGTGCGACAGAACCTTCTTGCAGCTCAGAGTAAACAGAAAAGTTATGCTGATGTGAGAAGGTGAGACTTAGAGTTTGCGGTGGGTGATAGTGCACTCTTGCAAGTATCTCCCACCAAGGGTGTGGTTCATTTTGGCACCAAAGGGAAGCTCAATCCAAGGTATATTGGGCCATTCCCTATCACAGCTCAAGTTGGTAAGTTGGCTTATCGCTTGGAGCTACTGGAGTCGATGCAAGGGGTCCACGATGTGTTTCATGTTTCGATTTTGAGAAAGTACTTGCATGACCAGGAGTTGGTTGTTCCTTTGGAGCCATTGGTGCTTGAGCAGAACCTCACTTTTGAGTCCCAGCCCGTGAAAATCCTGGGGAATTCCGAGCGAGTGTTGAAGAACCGAACGCTCAAGTTTGTCAAAGTCCTATGGTCGCACCAGACTGAGAGAGAGGTGACCAGAGAGTTGGAGTCTCGCATGCGCGAGCAACATCCAGAGCTATTCTCATCAGGTATGAACAGTGAAGCTTAGCTCTTTTTGTTTTGGTTGTTTGCGTAGTGGCGTGTCTAGGATTCGAGGTCAAATCCTATTAAGGGGGATAGAATGTGACATTTTGTAATGTGACTTTATAGAATACGTCTTTCGTTACGACTTTATATCATGCTTTCTGGCCAATTCTGGGAGTTTGGGCCTTTCCAGGGGAGTTTGGGCCTTGAGGGACCTTATTGGGCCGTAGGTGGGAGTCCCTCACCCACGTGGGGAGGAGATGGGCAGAAAAACCCACCCCCCCATGCGCCCCTAACCATAATTCCCTGTTAGTGCGCCCCCCCAATCCTCCCCACCTAGCCGCCATCCCTCCTTCCCCTAGGGTGCGCCCCCCTTGCCCTCTCCCTCCCCATAGCCGCACCACCCCATTCCCCTTGCGCCTCCCCTCCCCTCCTCTAGCAGGCTCTATTACTCTCCTCACACCGCTCTCGAGCAGGTTGGAGGCCTCCCATCCATCGGGATCTGGTGAATCCGGCGTTTCCGGCGATTGGAGGGAGGATTGGACCGAGGAGAGGAGGAGTTTGTCGTCCGTCGGTCTCTTCGAGCAAGGTAAGTGTTCGTAGATTTGTTTGTAGAGTTTTGGCGCTGACTAGATGGGGGAGATCTTGGTTAAATTTGATGTTTAGGTGCTGTTATTAGAAGGATTTAGAGTGATTGCAACTCTATCCTGCATTCTTTCCTCGGACAAATTAGGTCATCGTTCTTCGGACACAATTTTGGCAATTTTAGAGGCATTTTCTGATCAGCCGGCTGTTACAAAAGTTGTAGATAATTCAATTACCTTTAATTGGACATCAAGAAAATTAAATGTCGTCTAGCCGTTTAAAAGTTATGGTTGTTTTACCGAACGCTGTCCAATCTGTGACGTAATTGGGACAGTCTGTGTTCAACTGTAGATTAGAGGATTTTAGAGCCAAATTAGTTTTCGCGAATACTTACAAAAAGGTGGGAAATTTCCTATGGTTCGATAAAATGTACTCGTTTACCTGATTTGGAGTTGTAGAACTCAAGATATGCTTGTTAGAAGCCTGTTGTCCCATTGGACAGGTTCTCTATTTTTCGGGTTTTAGGAGTGGGTCGCGAAGTCGTTGTTGCCAATAGTTCTTGTGCTATTTTGTGGGCTTCTTTTGAGTGTATTGTACCTATGTGCAGGTGGTGTGACCCCGGGAATGCCTTCCTCATCTCACCACTCCGTCCCTCACGGTTGAAGGCAAGTGTATTGGGATGGCTTTGGGCTTCGTTGGCTATTTAGACTTGTAGAGTTGCAATATGAGTACCTGATGTGTTAATTTGCCATGCTTGCTCGTGCTTGTGATATGATGAACATGATTAGATATTGGCTATGCAATTGTCATATTGAGTATTTAAACAAGTTCATACATGTTTATGACATATGTGCATTCATAATGAAAGAGGCGACCCATTCTGCTGCGGGCCTCTGTGTTCACATGTAGTGAACACGAAAGACCTACCTCGTAGTCTCATCCACGGTTGTGAATGGGAGCGAGTCAGTAAAAGTAGGCTCCCTCCATGGGATGGAAGGGGAAAGAGGGTGCACACCGACGGGTGTGCACTCGGCAATACCGGTATGTGCTAAGAAAAGAGACATGTGCATTGCATGAATAAAGATGTTTATGAGATGTTTATGTAGATAAAATAAGAGATGCTTATGATGATATGTTACGATATGTAATAATGACGCTATTGGATACTGTTGTTGCTCTATTCCATTGCAATACACTTTGCTAAGTGATGAACTCTGGCTTGTTGTTTTATGTTGTTTTTAGGTACCATGAACTCGGCATCCGGGAAAGGGAGTTAGCGTCATGGCTACACTTAGATTCATTCATTTAGACAACTACACACTCTCATTCGTAGATGTGATGCTTATTTTATTGCGCTAAATTTGGATTATTCTTTAGTGTGTGCTTGGATTTATTGTTCACTTCGTAATTGGTTCTTGGAACTTCGAATTCCTTATTTTGGGCTTGAAATGATATTTTATCTCCTGTTAGTTTTGTTTTAGATGTCATCTATTATGCTATTGTGATATGATAATATTGTTGATGCTTCAAACCATGGAAAAACAAAAGTTATGTTGCCGAAATTTTGATTAATCAAATAGTGTAGTTGCTGTAATTTATTGATAATTATGTGTTATTGGTTGTCTCCAGAGATGTTTGGGTGACATTCGTGGCATACTAGGAGCCGGGGTGTTACAAATTACTGAATATTATTTGCTCTTCATAAGTTCTATGTTATTTTGCACTTTTGTGAATTTTTTGAATTTTCTGGAATTTATTTGGATTTAATTTGAATTTATTCCCTTTTGAAATAATTAAAGAATTAAATGTTTTAAATAAAGTTTTGTTGGAAATATTTTATTTGAGTCCAAAATGTCCCAAAGTATTTTCTAGAATTTTTTTGCATTTTTCTGATTATTTTGCTATTTTTCTTGAATTATTTGAATTTATAGAAATTAATTAAATTATCCAGTCGCTGGAAAATCTATTGGGTTAGCACTGTTCATCCGACCCGAGTCAGACTCGAGTCTGACTCTAGTCCGACCCGAGCCGGACTGACCGGACCAAACCGGTCGGGGCCCGAATTTGCAAATCCGGACCCTCTGTGTATTCAGCAGTAGTCCAGGAACGCGCTAGTGCACACAGTCTCAACATTGGTAAATATCACAATCACACTCGATGAATAATAGGGTACTTTAATTAGTTAACCAAGCTGGTTGCTCGACCTTAAGGTCAAGTTACAAATATACGCCACGCAGGGCGAGAACTTACCAAAAGAGAAATAACAGCAGCGGAAAATAAGATAACTTCGTGGCGCCATCCAGTATACCACAGGCAACTGACTGGGCTCGCTCCCTAGTTAGACGGTTCCTCTTGGAGCTCCTCCTCCAAAGCTGGTGTAGACTCTTCTTCAACTGGTGTTGTATTGTGGCAAGGGTGAGTACTTGGTACTCAACAAGTCATGCACAGAATGCAAACTAATATGCTACATGCATGGCTTAATACAAAGGAATAGCTCAAGGTACATTTGCAGAAATCAGCATTTAACAAGTATCATAAGTAGATTCGAAAGCAGTAAGAGCAAGTATAACATCAATAACTTTTCCAGGAATTAAATAAATATCTTTTCCATTCCTAATCCACATTTCCATCAACATCATCATTGACCAAACCCAACCTTTCAAGTCCAAGTTATTTTCAAGAAAGTCTAACCCTTGACTGTAATTCCCGAGCGATGTCCAATACCGCGGACACGGCTATTCGAATAGATTTTACACTCTGCAGAGGTTATGCACTTTACCCACAAGATACAGTCAAACACCACAAAGGCGAGTGTCCGTAACAAAGTCTTTCGGAAACTTCTAACAGCACAAGTGGGCCTCCCCGGTTATTGCACACTAACCCTTCCCTTAGCGAAGGCGAAGTTTAGGCCAATCATCCGTTAGATGGGTACCTGGCCGCAGCCCCGGTACGCTCCCCCGTACAATTACACAACAGGTATAGTTGACACCCTGAGGTCCCACAGGTACGTTATTAGCAACTTAATCAACTAGGTCCGTCCCATTACAGACATGTGGTTGCACGTTTGACTCAGTTCAAAGGCTTGCAAGGTTAAGTCCTTAGGATGACCATGGCAAGACTACCCGAAGAACCAAATCAACGCTCCCGGTGCCACATCTGGCCCACCCGATCATTCTTGCCACATGCCCCGGTCGAAAGCTATTTATCAAACCCCAGTTGATTACCATGCACCACGTGCCATCAATAATCATAACACATGATACTTCTTTCAAAAACGGGTGCAGTATCTCATTAACTCAATATTAGCATTTGATTGTCCAAAGCATTTCACGCGGCAAGGCTAAGCACACTATATCGGTCTAACTACCCAGGTTGGCAATTTAATAATGTCCAACTAATAATCCACAACTAGGGTGACAAGGGGTCATGGCACATATTTAATTAACCAAGGTGTCATACAGCAATTTGGCATTTATCTACTTCCCCGGAATTTAAATAAGGTATTTTCTAATTAAACTAGCATGCAATAATTTAAACCCAAAGTAATTTGAAAATGGGATCAACATGGTCAAAGCACAACTTGCCTTCAAAGAGTACTTGTTCTTGGTCCTGAGCTGGCTCCTGGGTCAACACTTCACCTTCGAAGCCTTCGGGCACTTCAACGTCTACTCGTAAAGCGTGCAAATAGCAATAAATAAATGAACGGAAGACAAAAAGTGTCCCAACAACCAAATAAAGTTCATAAACAGAGAGAGCATAATTTTATGAATTTTTAGGAATTGGAATCGTCGAATTCGGAGTTAATATGCAAAAGTTATAACCGTTTAAAGTTTAAAGAAAACATTAATTAAATATAAACAGAGAAATAATCATAATTAAAAATTAATTAAAATTCATATTTGAGTAGGTCTCATTTTAATGAAAATTTAGAAATTTGAATCACTCAAATCAGAGTTGAAACGCAAAAGTTATAAGCATTTGAAGTTTGAATCCATTTTTGAAATCAATATTTCGAATTAATAAATCATTTTCTTTTTTGGAAATTAATTTATTGCGTCAGCATGACACGTGTCAGCACCTCATTGGTCCACATGGATCCGCTGACGTCAGCACCGGCCGAGTCCCCTGATGACATCAGCATGACGTCACCATGACACGTGGCACCACCCGGGT
Source organism: Rhipidocladum racemiflorum (assembly GCA_036346355.1). Lineage (NCBI taxonomy): Eukaryota > Viridiplantae > Streptophyta > Magnoliopsida > Poales > Poaceae > Rhipidocladum > Rhipidocladum racemiflorum. The sequence continues at coordinate 37,445,337 of CM070577.1, read as the reverse complement.
GCTGCCACGTGTCCTGGTCTACGGACACGGTCCACGTGCACGGCTCGGTCCACGGTGGCACTGGTCCACCGGACCGGCGTCACTGACAGGCGGGCCCGCCCTGTCAGCGACCCCTGTCCACGCCCACTCGGGCGCGCCGGTTCGGCTTCCGCACACGTGGCTAGATCTCGGCCGTTGATTTGAAAATCGACGGCCCAGATCGGATCTAGTCATAACGCGTTAAGGAAACTACATGGCTGATCTGGACCGTTCGATCTTGATCGGACGGTCAAGATCCAATCTAATGTTTACAACGTGGCTAACCCTAGCCGTTCGATCCAGATCTAACGGCTGAGAGTGGATCTAGTACGGTGCGGTTCTAGCTGCGTGGCACAATCTAAACCGTTGGATCTAAATCCAACAGTTGGAAATAGATCTGGGGATTAGAACGTGGATCTCACCGAGGAGTGGCGTGGACAAATCTGGGCCCTTGCATCTGGATCGGACGGTGGAGGGAGTTCGGGGTCCAGCGATGGCGTGCGGCGGCGCAGGCTCACCGGAGACGGGGACGGCGACCACCCGAACGACGCTACGGCGCTCCTCCGGCGAAGTGAAGGGTACAATCTGACGCGACTTGACCTTGTGGTTCCGGATCTGGGCTCAACGGCGGCGGAAACAGCGATTAACCGCGGCGGAACGCCAAGCCAACTACGGCGAGCGATTGCGGCGCAACCACGGCGACTCGGGCGACGTTGTCTAGGGCTACGGGTGCGCACAAAAACAGAGCACACGCTGGCAGCGGCGGCGCAATAAATAGGGCCCTCGGCGTCCGTGAAAATCGTGGAAACCGAGGCCCACACAGCTGCGGCGGCGGAATCCGAATTGGATTCGGACTGGGTGACGTGGCTCAACGCGAGCCGTTGGATCAAGATCCAACGGTGCGGGGGTTTGGACTCGGGTCCGGCTCGGGCGACCTGGCTGGCTCGGTCGGGCTCGGGTTCGACGACGTGGCTCAATCTCGGCCGTTCGATCTTGATCGGACGGTCAAGAGGGTTAGGGTTAGGCGACTGGGTTCAACCGGATCGGCTGGCTCGGGTCGGACTCGAGTCTGACTCGAACTCGGGTCCGGTCGGATGAACAGTACAAACCAACTCGGTTTTTCCAGCGTTTAAATATTCAAATTAATTCCCAGAAATTCATTTAATTCATTAAAAATAACAAAACACTCAGAAAAATTCCAGAAAAATTCTAGAAAATATTTTGGAGCATTTTGGACTCAAATAAAATATTTCCAACAAAAATTTATTTGTAAAATCAAATTCTTTAATTATTTCAAAAGGGAAAAAAATTCAAATAAATTCCAGAAATTTCCAAAAATTCACCAAAGTGCCAAATCTTGATTAAATTAATGAAAAGCAAAAATTTGGGGTGTTACAAAACCCATTCGCGTGTGACCGTTGGATCTTGATCCAACGGCCACCGTTGCGCCACGTCGCCCAATCTGAATCCAATTCGGATTCCGCCGCCGCAGCCGGGTGGACCTCGGTTTCTGCGTTTTTCACGAAAGTCGAGGCCCCTATTTAAAACACCGCCGCCGCCATCGCATAGGCCTCTTCCGTGCGCACCCATAGCCCTAGACCTTCGCGCCTGAGCCGCCACCGTTCGCCCGCTAGAGCTCGCCGTAGTTGGATTAGGGTTCCGCCACGGTTTTCCGTCGTTTGCCGCCGACTCCGCCATCCTCCGCCGTGATCGAGCCTAGATCCGGAACAACCGCATCAAGCCGCGTCGGAGAGTACCACTCATCTCGCCGGAGGAGCCCCGAAGCGCCGTGGGCTTGGTCGTCGTCTCCGTCTCCGGCCACCCAACTCCGCCGCGACGCCATCACCGTCCGCGAGCTCCGTGCACCGTTGGATCTTGATCGGATGGCTACGGTGAGTCCACGTTTCCCCGAGACCGTAGAAAACCATATTAGATCCGGACCATTGGATCAAGATCCAACGATCCACGATCGTCCACGTCACACCGTAACGAATCCACGTTGCGGTTCATCGATCCAATCCCAACCGTTGGATCTAGATCCAACGGCTTAGATGGAGCCACGTAGCCGTAACCGCACCGTGCCTAGAGCGATCCTAACCGTTCGATCGAGATCGAATGGCGTAGTGCCTGCCACGTGTCGCGCACCGGGTCAAGCCACATCACGCCCAGAGACGCGGTGAAACCCGATCGGATCTCGACCGTCCGATCCAGATCGAACGGTCCAGATCAACCGCGTTATTTCCAAACACGTGAGGTTAGATCTGATCTAGACCATTGATTTTCAAATGAACGGCCTAGATTGTGCCACGTGCGCGGGAGTCGAACCAGCGCAGTCAGCGCGGCTGGCCCAACGTCTCCATGACGTCACCCGTGACGTCATGCTGACGTCATGGGCGGGGGCCCGCGTGTCAGTCCACTCGGCTGAGCCGTCTTGACGTTAGCGATGACATCAGCAGTGGGTCCCACGTGTCAGTGACACGTGAACCTGTGGACCGAGTGCACGGTGGACCAGGCCCGGACCGTGGACCGAGTCCATGGACCGGCTGACGCAATAATTCAATTTTTCAATAGAAAAATAATCCGGTGGAAGAATCAAATCCCGTGCTGACGTCATGCTGACATCATAAATCGGATTTTCAATAGAAAAATAAATGAATTAATCCGGTTTATTGATTTATTTGAATTTTCAAACTTCAAACGCTTATAAGTTTTGCATTTTAACTCCGATTTGAACGATTCCAGTTTCTAAATTTTTATAAAATTGAGATCTACTCAAATATAAATTTTAATTATTTTTTGGACATTAATTGTTCTCTATTTATATTTAATTAATAGATTCTTTAAACTTTAAAGAATTATAACTTTTGCATTTTAACTCTGATTTGAGCGATTTAAATTTTGAAAAATTTGTAAAATTATGCCCTTTCTGTTTATGGACTTTATTTGATGTTTGGGCAATGTGCATGTACTGTTTTATTTATTTATTGTTATTTGCACCCGTTACGAGTAGACGTTGAAGTACCCGAAGGCTTTGAAGGAGAAGTGTTGACCCAGGAGCCAGCTCAAGACCAAGAACAAGTACTCTTTGAAGGCAAGTTGTGCTTTGACCATGTTGAGCCCATTCTTTTGGAATTATGTTGTTTCAAAGTATTGCATGCTAATTTAATTAGAATTTATGTTGATTAATTCTGGGATTAGTTAAATACCTAGTTGTTGTATGACACCTTGATGTATATAATTGTATGCCATGAACCCCTTGTCACCCTAGTTGTGGATTATTTAGTTGGACATTATTAAATTGCCAACATGGGTATTTAAACCGTTGTAGTATAGTGCTTAGACCTGCCACATATACATGACATGATTTTGACAATCACATGTTAACATTAACTTAATGACATATGGAACATGATTTTGAGAAGTGTCATGTGTTATTGATGTTGTTATCGATGGCACGTGGTGCATGGTAATCAACCGGGGGTTTGATAAATAGTTTTCGACCGGGGCATGTGGCAAGAATGATCGGGTGGGCCAGTTGTGGCACCGGGAACGTTGATTTGGTTCTTCGGGTAGTCTTGCCCTGGTCAACCTAAGGACTTAACCTTGCAAGCCTTTGAACTGAGTCAAACGTGCAACCACATGTCTGTAATGGGATGGACCTAGTTGATTAAGTTGCTAATGACTTGCTTGTGGAACCTCGGGGTGTCAACCACACCTTTTTGTGTCGTTGTACGGGGGAGCGTACCGGGGCTGCGGCCAGGTACCCATCTAACGGTTGATTGGCCTCGACTTCGCCTTCGCTAAGGGAAGGGTTAGTGCGCAACAACCAGAGAGGTCCACTTGTACAGTTAGAAGTTTCCGAAAGACTTTGTTATGGACACTCGCCTTTGTGGTGTTTGGCTGTATCTTGTGGGTAAAGTGCATAACCTCTGCAGAGTGTAAAATCTATTCGAATAGCCGTGTCCGCGGCATTGGACATTGCTCGGGAATTACAATCAAGGGTTAGACTTTCATGAAAACCACTTGGACTTGGAAAGTTTGGTTGGGTTTAATGATGACGTTGATGGAAATGTGGATTAGGAAAAGGGAAGAGTGTCACTTAACTCCTGGAGAAGTTATTGATACTACATTGCTTCTACTGTTTTCGAATCTACTTATGTTACTTGCTAATTGCTGCTTACTGCAAATGAACCTGTTAACCTATCCTTTGTATTAAGCCATGCATATAGAATATTAGTTGCATTCTGTGCATGACTTGCTGAGTACCAAGTATTCACCCTTGCCACAATACAATATCAGTTGAAGAAGAATCAACGCCAGCACTGGACGAGGAGCTCCAGGAAGTGTTGACAAGCCAGGGGGAGAGCCCAGTCAGTTGCCTGTGGCATATTGGTTGGCGCCACGCGATTTCTTTATATTCCGCTGCAGATTCTATTTGAATAAGACTTTAGCCCTGCGAGGTGTACTTTTTTAACTTGACCATAAGGTTGAGCAACCCGTTATATTTCGTTTCTATAAAGTACTTTAATATTCATTGAGTATGACGGTGATATGTACCGATGTTGAGACTGTGTGCAACTAGGGCTGAATACACAGAGGGTCCGGATTTGCTAATTCGGGTCCCGACAGAGGTGGTATCAGAGCCATATTGACTGTAGGCTCACCCGTAGTTAAAATGGTCGTAGTGAGGATAAAAACTATTTTCTAAAAGTTAAAAGTTGCCAAGATAATGAATGAACTCTCGACTTATCCCCTTCTCTCTTGTTCATACCCCTTGCTGAGTTCTTTCTGTCTTTCCTTCGATTTTAAAATATCGAGTTCTTACACGAGTGTCTCTTGGCAGATGTTGATGAAGAACAACTACGCTGAGCGTGCAGGAGGCTATGCCGCTGAGTTGTGGCGTATGCTGCAGGTACATGGAGGTTTCGAGAGGCCACTTTACTAGGGGACCACCGTAGTGCAGGCTGGATTGGTCACGGCATGGGATGTCAAGATCATAGTGTACGCTCGAGAGAAGACAAAGTTCAGTCGCCCATGCTACTTCACAGCCAGGAGGTCTACATTTGATATGGGAATCCAGGAGGTGTCACGCCAGGCTATGAGGCACATTGCTCGCACCTATTCCCGAGAGCTGGAAGGCACAGTGTTTCGTCACCACCCACGCCGAGACAACAGGATCGAGCGGGAGCCGATTGAGGATGAATATGTCACCGTCACACACTTGGCGAGGTTCGTCGTCGCGCAGGAGGATGCACTTGATGATACGGTGCAGGAGCTGCAGAAGGCCCATGAGGAGGTCAAGAAAGAGAAGAAAAGTCTGCAGGAAGTTCGAGAGTATATGTCTCATCTTCTGCGAAGGATCGACGAGCTAGAAATGGCGTTGTACGGACAGGAGCCAGAGCCAGTGCTGGAGCTGCACGAGCCAGATCCCGAGGAGCTGCAGCCCGAGCCACAGCCGGAGCCTGAGCCTGAGGATGATGTCGTTTCTTCGACAACTGCCGCTGTGGGGCATGGTGATCGCTTCGCACCTATGTCGCCGCATCCACCAAAAGGAGGCAGTGGAGGTTTTCTCGACGAGTGAGCGTAGGTTTTGCAGTTGAGACTCCTTTGCCGAGTCGCGTATTAGAATAAAGAGTCACCCTTAGAGGCGTTAGACTCCAGTGTTAGTTTAATTTGGATTTTCATTGATTGCTGAGTGTGCAGTATGTGTTGCAAGGCCCTTAAGCATTGTGAGCAACCATACGAAGTTATTGATTAATTAATACAGTTGGATTTTGAGTTACATCTTTCGCCCTGCATAAGTTTCTCTACTACTTGTCTATTCTTGTTTCCCTCTCATCTCTAAAACCTTGGAGTAATCGACAGATGGTGAACACCCGCGGAAACCTTGGAGGCAACGGTAGTGGTTCTCGTCCCGCAGTGAACCCCAATGATGGAGCACCTACACCCCAACCAGCACCACCAGTTGACATGCAGAATTTTGGAGCCTTTCTTGCTGCACAGACACAGCTGATGCATGCCATGATGCAGCAGATGCAGCACGTCACTGCTCAGGCTGCCACTAATCAAGTCAATCAAGGACAGCGTCAGGGCTCAAGGTTGTCTGAATTCATGAGGACTCATCCGCCCACCTTCTCTGGAAACGCTAATCCACTTGAGGCGGATGATTGGTAAAGGTCAATTGAGAGGAAGTTGCACATTACCCAATGTGTGGGAAATGAGAGGGTACTCTACGCCTCTCATCAATTGGAAGGAACTACAACAGAATGGTGGGAGAACTTCTGCGCCACGCGGGAGAACCCACAGGACATCACGTGGGAGGAATTTATCGCCGCATTTCGCCAGTATCATGTGACAGAAGGAATAATGGACTTGAAGAAGGAAGAATTCAGGGCATTGAAGCAAGGAAATCAATCGATGGCTGAATACCTGAACAAGTTCACACAGCTTGCACGCTACGACAGACAAGGCCAGACAGTCTCACTTCCTGAATGGACTGAACTCTGGATTGCAGGTAGGACTGATTACCCACAACTTCCCAGATTTTCAAGAGCTTATAAACAAGGCGCTCATTCTTGAGGACAAGTGCAAGGAACTAGATGAGAACCGGAAGCGCATAATGCAATAGCAGGGATCGCGTCAGGGAGCGCAGCAACGTTTGAGGGTTGCGCCAAATCAGTTTTTCAGATTCCAGCCACAGAATGCAGCAAGGACACCGTCGCCAGCACCGAGGCCTGTTAACCAGGGTTACCAGACACCAGCTCTAGCCAGAAACGCTGCTTCGGGCAGTCAACAGGGAGCAGTGAGGCGATGCTACACATGCAACGAGCCAGGGCACTTCTCCAACAGTTGCCCTAAGAAGACAGCAGAAGTGACCCCAGTCCGCTTCAATCTGGGATCCACACCAGCCAGGACGCCTGCACTAGGAGCAAACCGAGGGACAGCACAGCCAGGAGCCGCGCCTCAGACCGTGGTGAGGGGTCGAGTCAATCACGTGATTACAGATGCACTTCAGAATTTCACAAACGTCGTACTGGGTAAGTTACTTGTCAACTCAGTACCTGCAACAGTTTTGTTTGACTCTGGAGCTTCGCATTCATTTGTTTCTAAAGGCTTTGCTGCTAAAAATGATTTGGAGATTGCAAGACTTAAATGCATGCTTCTAGTTCAAACCCCGGGTTCCGAACTCCGAACTAAAGTAGGATGTTCTGGGGTAAGAATATTAATAGATGGGGTAGAGTTCCTAGTGAACCTTATTATATTGGAAACCCAGACCCTAGATGTTATCTTGGGAATGGATCAAGTTATCCCAAAGACAAGGTCGTGTTGGACTGTGGACGAAGAGTCATATCAGTTGAGAGCCCATGTGGGAGGAAAGTGGAATTCCAAGCGACTGCCGTTCGTGATGGACAGTTGATGGTCAACAGTACAAAGGCAATCAGCACAGAGGATGTCTCAGTGGTGAACGAGTATCCAGATGTTTTTCCTGAAGATTTACCTGGTATGCCGCCAGACAGAGACATAGAGTTCGTGATAGAGTTAGTACCTAGAACAGCCCCGATAGCAAAGAGACCCTATCGGATGTCAACTGAGGAGTTAGTAGATATGAAGAAGCAGCTTGAGGAGCTGATGGAAAAAGGATTCATTAGACCAAGTTCGTCGCTGTAGGGAGCGCCAGTTCTATTCGTCAAGAAGAAGGACGGGAGTTTCAGGATGTGCATTGATTACCGTGCACTCAATGAAGTCACCGTGAAGAACAAGTATCCGCTACCCAGGATCGATGACCTGTTTGACCAGTTGAGAGGAGCCGGAGTTTTCTCCAAGATTGATTTGAGGTCAGGATATCACCAGTTGAAGATCCGATCAGAGGATATTCCGAAGACCGCATTCTCATCAAGATATGGACATTACGAGTTTATTGTTATGTCCTTCGGTCTGACGAATGCGCTAGCTTACTTCATGAATATGATGAACAAGGTTTTTATGGAATACTTGGATAACACTACAAGAAATAGTGAAAAATTCGTGGGTTTTTTTAAATTCGTGGGCCAAAAAAAACCCATGAATTTATACATTTAAATTCGTCGGTTTATAAAAAACCCACGTATTTAATTAAATTCGTGGGTCAAAAAATCACCCACGAATTTATATATTTAAATTCGTCGGTTTCTAAATATACCCACGTATTTAATTAAATTCGTGGGCCAGAAAAACACCCACGAATTTATATATTTAAATTCGTCGGTTTTATACCCGCCCACGAATTTAACTTACGGGTTAACCCCCCGACTGGGGCGGGGCGTCTCTCGCTCTCTCTCTTCGCTCCTTTCACCTAGCTGCCCGAAATGATCCCTCCTCACCCGAGGACACCACTCCCCCTGCGCTGGGCGACGCGCTGTCCCTGAGCTCAGCGTCGCCGTCACTTTCCCCGGTTCCCCTGCTCCTGGCGACGCCACCGCGCCCTCTGCTCCTCCCCGAGGCCACCGCGCGCCGCCTCCTCCCTCGGCCAGCCGCCGTCGCCGCCTGCCACGGTCGCCGCCCCTGGTCACCGCATGGCCGCCGCTCCTTCCTCCGGCCCGGCCCAGCGCCCTCCCAGCGCCCTCCCGGTGCAGACGAGCCTTGGCGCCGCCCGCTCCTTCCTCCGGCCGCCCGCTCCTTCCTCCGGTCGCCAGCGCCCTCCCCGAGCCAGCGAGCGCCACCTCCTACCGGCCACCGCACCCCTGCGCCACCCTCCCCGGCCGGCCGCCGTGGGCCTCCTCCCAGATCTGGCAGAAACGCCCCCTTTTTGGTGAGCTTTCAACCTTAAATTATTGGGTGGGGGATTTGATTCAATGTGCATGCTACATGTTTGATGAAATGCCTAGGAGATGTCTAAAGTGTAAACCTTGTTAGTTGTGATTAATGGTTGCAAGGTGATTTGGAATCTGAGATTGTGCTACTATAATTGTGATTTCTAAGGCTAATTCTAACATCAATTAGCACTTCTGACAATCATGCGCTTGTTGTTGCTTGAATAGTTGATGTGTGTTATGTGATACGCATGTGGTTGTGCTGCACAAGCCATGAAGTTTGAGCACTGCGGGTGTGCTTGATTTAGTTATTCCCGTGCTTATGGTTAATCTGTGTAGAGTATAAATATAAAGTTTAAACTGTTCGACTTAATCTGTGTAATGTGTTGGGTGTGACCATCTATTGTGTTGGAGATTTGGCTTCTGAGTTGGATAGGCTCAGTCTTTTTGTTTAGCTCATGGAAGGAAAGCTCAGGCACAGTTCATAGAGATGCTTAGCCTCCTGTTTGCTGCCTTGTCAGAAAAGCTCTATAGCTTTTGAAGATTACAGCTTCCTCGTGACTCTTGTTCTTTGTTATGAACTAGATCCTAATAGCACTACAGACTAGCTAGAGTAGATTCAAATGTTCGTGTGGTTGGGATGGTTGATAGCACTACAGACTAGCTAGAGTAGATCCCACCGTTCTGTTTGTGCTTTCATTAGGCTGTGAAATAGCTCGGCTTTTTGTCTTTGGTGTAACAAGAAGCTTCTTTCTGAAACTATTTGTTTTGTTGTGTACTCGAATTAAATCTGGGAAGGGTTGTATATTTCATCATTTGATCTATAGCTCATGGAATTTTTCCCTGTTTCTTGTAGTGAGCAGCTAATTATTAAAGTAATTGATATTGTTTGATTATTATTAAAGGCGTAAACTGGGTAGATTTGCGAGTGGTTTTAGCCAATAACAAACGATAGTTTTTCCCTCTCAGTAACGCACTAAAAGGATTAGCTTGTGAGTTGTTTCGATAGTGGTTAGGGAATGTGGCTCATGGGGGCTGGGACTATGGAGTATGGAATACCTTCTCTTCTTTTTCATTAACAGAACTGCAGAAGTCGATGTATGTTCTACTATGTCACATGTCCATCCCAGCTGGCATATTTAACAGGGCACATAATCTATATTTGCGAAACTAAAAGAAGGGCTCGATCGCAACATCCTTGCATAGTTAAGAAAACTAAGGCTAAAATACCCAATACAATATTTCGACGTATTAATCATTTGACATTGAGACTAAATGATTAATTCATTTGAAGTTATTTCATCTCATTTTATATTCGCTGCATATGGTAAACAATGTGAAATGCTGCATATGGTCTCAACGAACAGTAGAGAGCCTAGGCGTCACCCGTTCGGGAACGGCGCATCTCACATTTGCTTGTGAGGTGCACGGTTCCGGAATTGTCCAACGTATTTTGGACAGCCCGAGAATGTTGGTTGTTGCATGGGGCCTGTGACGTGCGAGTGATCCGAATGTGCTTTCGGCCGCATAACCTTGTTGTTCTCCGACGCACCAACATCAGGCGTGCGTTTGGAGAATAGCGAGGTTATGCCGCTGAAATTTCGTTCAGTTCGTAGCGCATATCACAGGTCGCATGCAACAACCTCCATTGTTGGGTGGGTTTAGAACACATCTTTCCTAATAGGGTTGTCTTTGTCACCTAAGCCACGGTCGTACGTTGACATCGTTTCATTTGTTTAGGTTTGAGAATGGGTGACGATCGAAGGGCGATGTATGACGGATGGAGGAGTGATGGGGGGCACTCAAGGGAATGGGGGCAGATCACGGATGCTTTCTTGAAGCAAGCATTCGCTGGAGGAGCTGAATATGTGTATTGCCCGTGTACCCTCTGTGAGAATAACAGCTACTCCAGCAAGGATATAGTGCAGTATCACATTTGCAAAAATGGGTTCATGCCTAACTATTTGGTGTGGCACCGTCATGGAGAGGCCGTAGGGCAGGCCATTGAGTCGGACCATGGGGAGGATCACGACCGGATGGAAGAGATGAGGAAGGGGTATCAGTGACTACAAAGGTCGCGACTAAACAACTTCGGTACATGCCGATCACGGATAGGCTTAAATGGCTGTACATGTCAAAAGAAACAGCGAAACATATGCGGTTGCACAAAGAAGGTAAACGTGAGGACCAAGACCCGGATATGATGGTGCATCCGTCTGATGGCGAGGCATGGCAGGCATTGGACCGATTCGATCCTGCATTTGCAAGTGACCCTAGGAGTGTTCGTCTTGGTTTGTCCACGGACGGTTTCACACCTTTCAGCACAAGCGCTAGCCCCTACTCTTGTTGGCCGGTCTTCATCATGCCATACAATCTTCCACCTGAGATTTGTTTGAAAGAGGGGTTCATATTCCTTGCTCTTGTCATTCCAGGTCCTAAGCATCCAGGGAAGGATCTCAATGTGTTCATGCGGCCCTTAATTGACGAGCTGAAAAAGTTGTGGCGAGGGGAAAAGGCATACGATAGCGTTGCTGGTAGAGAATTTACCTTACGAGCCGCATACCTGTGGTCGGTCCATGATTTGTTGGCATATGGCATTTGGGCCGCATACAGGTAAAGATGGATCGGTTCAATTCGATATTCAAAATTTGAACGAAAGATTTAAATGTGGCATAATGTACCTAACTATGCCTTACAGGGCTCCCAGCCTCCAAACCCGTTCTACATGTACCCACCACCTATGCCAGGCCAAGGAATGCCTATGTACTTCAACCATTGGGCCATGCAGCCACCTCAGACGACACCACAGGTATGGATGTCAAAAACATTCTAAGTTTGCGAAACGAGCTAAGTTTGTCAATTGTGAGCTAAACCATGTCAAATTGAGTAAATTGAGCTACCTTCACAAAACTTAGTCAATTATATCACATTTAGGCAAATAAAACTGAATTCTGTCAAAGTTGAGCCAGACTTAATCAACTTGAGCAAATTCAGCTATGCGTGCAAAACTTAGTCGATTTTACGACACTTAGGCAACTCATGCTTAAACCTTGCACAAATCATCTCAATGTTTGCTAAGTTTGCGAATTGAGTTAACTTTGTTATTTGTGAGTCAAGACTAGTCAAATCCTGCAAATTGAGGTATTTATGCAATAATTATTCGATTCTTATCAAATTGATAATTAACATGTAAACCCTAGTCAAATTGAGGCATTCGTTCAAAACTGAGTCGATTCTACCACATTTAGCCAAATATAGCTTAAATCTTATCAAATTCATCTCAGTGGTTGCTAAGTTTGCGAAACAAGGTAATTCTATCAATTGTGATCCAAACTTAGTCAACTTGACGAAATTGGCCTATTCGTGCAAAACTGATTCGATCCTAGGACATTTAGCACAAATCATTTCGATATTTGCTAAGTTCGACGATATGTTACTTGTAACACAACCTAGTCTTGAACTTGCAGGTTTCTGGGTCACGCCCTCCAGCACGTACTAACGACGACATCATAGAAGACGTCATAGTCCTTCCCTCCGGCGGTGGTGGTAGCGCTCACAACTCCAACAACCCCGAGACATGAATTGCATTGTGAGCTGGATTGGTGTATTACTATTGGACTTTATGACTTCGTCGTCGGATTTGTATTGTGATGGATTGTGACACCACGGAGTGTCGTAACCTTAATTAATGTGCATGATTTGGTCAAAATCGGTATGAGATGTGGAATTAAGTTTAAAACTATAGGTTTTGAAGGTTAATAGCTTTTCCGGGCCGTTTTCGGGGTTTTGGGCCTTCCCGGGGGAGTTTTGGGCCTTGGTGGGCTTTGGTGGGATGGATTAGGTCTCCGTAACGGACTAGGATTGTGTTGAGGGCTGGTAAAAAGGGGCTTCCCCCAGCCCCCTTGCGCCCCATGCAGCATTGGTGCGCCCCTCTCCCTCCCCCTCCTAAGCCCTAGCCGCCACCCCCTCTCCCTCTCCCTCTTGTGCGCCTCCACCTCCCCCTTTGCCCCATTGCTCCCCACCTCTCCACCACCTCTCCTCCACCCCCTTCCTGCCCTAGGGTGGTCTCCACACCTCTGCACCTTGTGGATCCATCTGTTGGAGCGAGGAGCGAGGAGCGAGGAGCGTGGAGCGAGGAGCGAGGAGCGTGGAGCGAGGAGCGTGGAGCGAGGAGCGTGGAGCGAGGAGCGATCCGCGAGGAGATCTATTGGAGTTTCGTTCGTTGGGCAAAGGTATGATCATGGGGATCCTTGGGTTTGATCTAGGTACTGTTCTTAGGGTGTTTATGAAGTTTTTAGATCAATTGGTGGTGCTGGGTTGGAGTTCTTTGGGTTAGATCTAGACGTTGCCACGTTTCTGTTTTCGGGCAGCATGAGCAGTCGACCTAGGGTTCGAGTTTTCGTCGATTTAGAATCCTAATCTGTCCGTACGGACTTAAAAGAAGTTGTAGATAATTTAATTATCTTTCTGGTGGACATAAAGCACGTTAAAATCCGATCAGCCGTTTGAAAGTTATGGCCGTTTTACCGAGCGTGTTAAAATCTGTGACGCGGTTGGAACAGATCGTAGTAATCTGTAGATTAAACAATTTTAGAGTCCGAATCAGTCTTTCCGTATAACTAGAAAAAGGTGGGAACTTTCCTAAGTTTCGCGATGGTGTACTCGTTTAATCGATTTGGAGTCCCAGAACTCAAGTTATGGCCTTTGCAAGGCTGCTGTCCCGCCGGGACAGAACCTCTGTTTTTAGGTTTGCGAGTAGTGGGCAATGTCGGGTTAGATGGGGATTTGTGTACTGTTTTGCGGGCATGATTGTGAGTGTGTGATGCCTATGTGCAGGTGGTGTGACCCCGGGAGTGCCCTCTTCTTCCCGCCAATCCGTTGCACGTGGTTGAGGCAAGTGTGTTGTGATGGATAGCGAGTTGTAGGTTGCATGTTGAAATTAGATGGAATTGTCTACATGATATATGTCCACTTGCCATGTTTTAATGATTGCTATGATATTATGAGCATGTTTAAGATGTTACGATGCCATGTGTTAATATATGAGTTTTATATATTGTTGGCATGCTTGCATACATGACATGTTACATGGCCCGGGCGGTGAGAAAGTCATTAACTAATCCGGGAAGGTCGGTGAGAAAGTTATGACTAATCCGGAGAGCCAATAGAGTAAGTCCTACATCGTGATTCCATCTACCGTGGGTTGTGGAAGCGAGGAGTAGGCACCCTCCATCTTCGGGATGGAAGGGGGGAGAGGGTGCACACCGACGGGTGTGTACTCAACCATACCGGTATGAGTTTCCAAGGAGACATGAGCATTGCATTACATCTCATACATATTGATGATGACAATGTTAAGTGTTTATGAATAAGATGATTTACATGAAGGGAGATACTATTGCCATATTGTTGTTCTTGTTGTCCATTGCAATATGCTTGCTGAGTTTCGAACTCACGCTTGTGTTTTCTTATTGTTTTAGGTACCATGAGAACGGCATGCGGGAAAGGGGAATAGACACACGCCCACACGTTGCTTCACCTTAATGTTTCCCCAAATCAATTCTTTTAGTTTGATAATAAATTGCGTGTGATGGTCATTAAATTAAGGCTTAGCTTGGTTAATGAGAGTTTTATTGTTCATTTGACACTTGAAACTTTAAGTGCTTAATATTAGTCTTTTATTGTCGTTAAGACTCTTTTTATTGTTGTTTTAGATGTTTCCCTTATTGCCATATAATGCTATAATGTTGTTGCTCCTTAAATTCATGATAAAACAAAGGAGGTGCTGCCAAAATCTCGGTTTTTAGCCTATGCGCCTTTGCTGGAATTTTATGTTAAATGTGGTATTTAGATGTTGTTTAGCTTATGTTTGATAGCATTCAGGCATATTAAATGCCGGGGTGTTACAGTTGGTATCAGAGCGGGCTGTAGGTCCTTGGAATATGTATTTTTAGTGTCATACCTTAAGTTGCAACTAAAATATGATGTGGAATAACTTAGAAACATGGCTTAGGTTCTAACTAAAACTTTGTTGTAGGATAGCAACATTAAAACTTGCAAAAGTGATATAACTAATCTAAAATTTGACACACTTGGTTGCACAGTAGGATGGGGTTTTGGTTCATCATTGCATCGCGCTTGATTATGTGATAAAGAATATGTTTATGATGATGTTTGATCTATGTTCTTGGTTGTGTGATGTTGTGTTTATGTTTTTGTGTTTGGATGTTTGTCTGTCTGAAGCAGCCATGCCGAGGGGTAGAGGCCGTGGGCGCTGTGGCCGTGGAGGCCAGGGGCGAGGCTCCCAGGGAGTTGAGGAGTCTGTTGCTGAGGGTAGCGTTTTGCTCAATGCTTGTGGGCCAGCTCAGGAGGAGCTTCCAGCTACCTGATCGGGCGGGGTGCCCGCCGCCAATGATGATTTAGTTCAGCTCTGCAGAGGAGATTCAGGAGCTGCGCCCAGCCGGTGCGGGCAGCCCCTGCTGTGGTGCCTCCCCTGCAATGGCCCGCTTGTTGCCCCATTGCGCCGGAGCCGAGGATGAGTCTCCGGGAGTGGATGTCCCTCCGTCTTGACACTTTTGACTGAGCGGGCACGCCGATCGATCCGCAGATTGGCTGCAGTACATGGAGAGGCGATTTGAGGTCCTAGAGTTGACCTCGGTCCGGAGGGCTCGCTTTGTGGCCTTCGGTGAAAAGGCCAAGCCGATATCTGGTGGGAAGGGTTACGGCTGCTAGAGCCCCGATCTTGGTCCATCACCTGGGAGGACTTTGTGGCTCGCTTGAGCCAAGTTCTACCCGAGTCTTTTCTTGAGAGGATGGAGCATACTCGGCGACTCTTTCCCAGGAAAGAGGTCGGTAGCAGTATGAGGTGGAGTTCAACAGCGTGGTGCGCTTCGTCTTGGCCGTGGCGGCCACTTACGAGGGAGAAGGCGAGGAGGTTCCGTAGGGGCCTCAACCAGGAGTTCAGAGTTGTCATGGGGCGATCGTCCTCGTGACTTCTGCTCCGTGGTGGAGCGGCGAAGGGCATGAAGCTCGAGTTGGAGCTCTCCGGGATAAGCAAAACCCGGCGGTTCGGGGGTTCTGCGGCCCCGGCGGGCCGAAGAGGACCTTTGGTGGAGGAGGTGGGTCTTCTCGACCCACCTTCAAGAAGTTCAAGGGGACAGGGCTCCTCCTCGGGGCTAAGATGGGGCCGCCCGATGCGTCTTCTTCACGAGCGATCGTGCGTCCTGTGCCGGCAGGGCATGAAGTGTTTCAAGTGCGGTGGTGAGCACCGTGCTTGAGAGTGTGGTTGGACCTGGAGTTGCAACCATCGCGGGCAAGCCCGGCCACATGGGATGAGTCTGCGGATGAATCCCAAGTAGCATCATCAAGTGGGAGACGGTGCCTTCTCCTCCCACTCCGGTAGCGTCTTCCAGAGGATCGGTGCACATGATGGCTGCTCTGTTTCTCAACCGCCCTTTGCGTGGCGCCACCCGGGCGTCTTGGTGCCCGCGGCCGTCTGCTCCTCCTCGCTTGCCTCCTCCGCCTCCAGCCTTGATGGGGCATCACCCTGAGTCGGGGCTCATACGTCGGCGACACCAGGAGAGTACGCTTTGCCGATCGCCGAGTCAACCGGCATCCAGAGGTGGTTTCGTACTCTGCTCGTGGATTCCGTTGATGCCTTTTGTTCTGCTTTGATTCGGAGCATCCTATTCTTTTGTGTCGTCGGAGTTTGCTAGTAGAGCTAAGTTGGGAGTTCAGCGGATTTCTGAGTCCGTGTTAGTCAGTTCTCCTAGGGGTTTGATTGCTAGCTCTTTGGTTTGCCCGGGTTGCACCATTGCCATTGATGATGAGGTTTTCTTTGCCAATCTTATGGTGATCCAGTTGGCTCCTTTTGATGTCATTTTGGGCATGGACTGGCTGCATCAGTACCATGCCAAGATCTGTTGTTTCTGGAAAACGGTTGCCTTGCAGCCCCATCGTGGTAGAGTTGACCTTTCAGGGTGGTATACCTTCCAGCTCCGTCTTTGCTTTGACTAGTCTGTTTTCTGGTCGCCGTTTGAGGCATTTGGGTTTCCTCATGGCTTTGTCAGAAAAGCCATCTTCTTCAGTTTCCATTGAGGAGATTCCTGTAGTGAAGGAGTTCGTTGATGTGTTCCCTGACGAATTGCCTGGTCTACCTCCTATGAGTAATGTGGAGTTTCGTATTGATCTTGTTCCTGGCACTCGACCTATTTCTATCTCTCCATACCACTTGGCTCGTCCTTTTCAAGACGAGTTGAAGAAGCAGTTGGAGGATCTGTTGGCCAAGGGCTTTATTCGGCGTAGCGTTTCGCCATGGGGAGCACCCGTCCTCTTCGTCTCGAAGAAGGATGGAAGTTGGCGTATGTGCATTGATTATCGTGCTCTTAATCAAGTGACAGTCAAGAACAAGTATCCTTTGCCTCGCATCGAGGATCTGTTTGACCAAGCAAGGGAGCAAAGGTGTTCTCCAAGATTGATCTTCATCGAGTACAATCGGATCCGTGTGAGGAGCAGGACATTGAGAAGACCGCTTTCTCCACTAGGTATGGGCATTATGAATTTAAAGTTATGTCTTTTGGACTAACTAATGCTCCTCTTTGTCTTTATGGAGGCGATGAACAAGATGCTACACACGTATCTTGATGAGTTTGTGGTAGTGTTCATCGATGACATTCTGGTTTACTCTAAATCAGAAGAGGAGCATGAGCGACATCTGAGGCTTGTGCTATGCACCTTGAGGGAAAATCAGTTCTTTGCTAAGCTGAAAAAGTGCGAGTTATGGATTTCAGAAGTGGGTTTTCTTGGCCACATCATCAATCCAGAGGGCATATCTGTAGATCCTAGCAAAGTCTCGTGATTTTGGATTGGAAGAGGCCTTCCAATGTCAAAGAGGTGCGTAGTTTCCTTGGGTTGGTGGCTACTATCGGCGTTTCGTGCAGGATTTCTCTATCATTGCCAAGCCACTTTCGCACTGACTCGAAGGGATGAAATTCCAGTGGATCGCAGAGTGTGAGCACAGTTTACGCACTTTGAAGGAGAAGTTAGTGACTACTCCTGTTCTTACCCTTCCCGAGCCTGGAAGCGCTTCACGGTGTATTACGATGCTTCTCGGTTGGGACTTGGGTGTGTGCTCATGCAAGAGGGCAAGGTGATTGCTTATGCATCGAGGCAGTTGAAAAAGCACGAGCAGAACTATCCCACGCATGATCTTGAGCTAGCCGCCGTGGTGTTTGCATTGAAGATATGGAGGCATTACTCAGACGCGAGTCTTGTGACATTTTCACTGATCACAAGAGCCTCAAGTACATCTTTACCCAAAAGATTTGAACTTGAGGAAGAGGAGGTGGCTAGAATTGATAAAGGATTATGACCTTACTATCCAAAGATCATCCGGGAAGGCAAATGTGGTGGCCGACGCTCTCGATGCAAGACAATGCCCCTATTGTTGATTGTCTTGTTGCTGATTTTGAGCGTTTGGGGTCTCCTCGCTTATGGGGACCGTGCAAGCTGAAACTTCGATTGATTCTTGAGTCGCCAATTCCCGGCGTGTCACGGGAGGCACAACAAAGATGACCGTTTGCTCCGAAAGCGAGGAACGCCTTGAGGATGGCAAGTCCGAGACTTTCTTGTTGATGATGCGGGAACTTTGAGATTTCAGGGCCGTTTGTGCGCACCTCGTAAATCTCAAGTGAAAGAAGACATTCGAAGAGGCTCATCGCACCCGTACACGGTCCATCCTGGGAGACCAAGATGTACTGAGGACTTGAAGAAGAATTTACGGTGGAAAAGGATGAGAGTGGATATTGCCAAGTATGTGGTGTCTTGTGGGATCTGTCGGAAGATCAAAGGCGAGCATAAAGCGTCCCCGCCTGTTGCGACCATTGGAGATTCTGTGTGGCCATGGGATGACATCTCCATGGATTTCGTGGTTGGTCTACCTCGTTCTCCACGAGGGAAGGATGCTGTTTGGGTTGTGGTGGACCGTCTCAGCAAGTCTGCGCATTTCATTCCTATCCGCACGACCAATTCTACGAGCGAGTTGGCTCCCATCTATGTGCGGGAGATTGTGAGACTGCATGATGTACCTAAGACCATTATTTCTGATCGGGATGCGAAGTTCGTCTCCAAGTTCTGGGAGAGTTTGCAGAGTGCTTTGGGTACGCAGCTTCGCCTTAGTACCGCTTTTCACCCTCAGACGGATGGGCGATCTGGCGTACCATCCAGACTTTGGAAGACATGCTCGGGGCCTGTGTGATGGCTTGGAAAGGTAGCTGGGAGGATCATTTGCCTCTTGTGGAGTTTTCTTACAATAACAGCTATCATTCCAAAGATCCGGCTGCTCCTTATGAGGTACTGTATGGCCGGAAGTGCAGATCGCCACTTTGTTGGGATGCAGTGGGCGAGAGAGCAGTTCTTGGACCGGATTGGGTTCAGCAGACTATTGAACGCGTGGCGGAGGTACGGCAGAACCTTCTCGCAGCGCAGAGCAGACAAAAGAGCTATGCTGATGTGAGGCGGCGAGACTTGGAGTTTGAGGTGGGTGATAGCGTACTCTTGCGAGTATCTCCCACCAAGGGTGTTGTGCGTTTTGGCACCAAAGGAAAGCTCAGTCCAAGGTATGTTGGGCCTTTTCCTATCATCGCCCGAGTTGGTAGGTTGGCCTATAAATGCAGAGCTACCGGAATCTATGCAAGGTGTGCATAATGTGTTCCATGTCTCGATGTTGAGGAAATACTTGCATGATCCGGAGTTGGTGGTTCCATTGGAACCATTAGTGCTTGAGCAGGACCTCACCTTCGAGTCCCGTCCTGTGGAAATTCTGGGGACTTCGGAGCGAGTGATGAAGAACCGGACGCTCAAGTTCGTTAAAGTTTTGTGGTCACATCAGACAGAGAGAGAAGCAACTTGGGAGCTGGAATCTCGCATGTGTGAGAAGTATCCCGAGCTTTTCGCCTCAGGTATGTGATGTGAAAACCAAGCTATCTTCGGTTTTGCTGGGTTGCGGCGTTGATGCGTTTTAGATTCGAGGTCGAATCCTGTTGAAGGGGGGAAGAATGTGACACCACGGAGTGTCGTAACCTTAATTAATGTGCATGATTTGGTCAAAATCGGTATGAGATGTGGAATTAATGTTAAAACTATAGGTTTTGAAGGTTAATAGCTTTTCCGGGCCGTTTTCGGGGTTTTGGGCCTTCCCGGGGGAGTTTTGGGCCTTGGTGGGCTTTGGTGGGATGGATTAGGTCTCCGTAACGGACTAGGATTGTGTTGAGGGCTGGTAAAAAGGGGCTTCCCCCCGCCCCCGTGCGCCCCCTTCACCCATGGTGCGCCTCTCCCTCCCCCTCCTAAGCCCTAGCCGCCACCCCCTCTCCCTCTCCCTCTTGTGCGCCTCCACCTCCCCCTTTGCCCCATTGCTCCCCACCTCTCCACCACCTCTCCTCCACCCCCTTGCTGCCCTAGGGTGGTCTCCACACCTCTGCACCTTGTGGATCCATCTGTTGGAGCGAGGAGCGAGGAGCGTGGAGCGAGGAGCGTGGAACGAGGAGCGATCCGCGAGGAGATCTATTGGAGTTTCGTTCGTTGGGCAAAGGTATGATCATGGGGATCCTTGGGTTTGATCTAGGTACTGTTCTTAGGGTGTTTATGAAGTTTTTAGATCAATTGGTGGTGCTGGGTTGGAGTTCTTTGGGTTAGATCTAGACGTTGCCACGTTTCTGTTTTCGGGCAGCATGAGCAGTCGACCTAGTGTTCGAGTTTTCGCTGATTTAGAATCCTAATCTGTCCGTACGGACTTAAAAGAAGTTGTAGATAATTTAATTATCTTTCTGGTGGACATAAAGCACGTTAAAATCCGATCAGCCGTTTGAAAGTTATGGCCGTTTTACCGAGCGTGTTAAAATCTGTGACGCGGTTGGAACAGATCGTAGTAATCTGTAGATTAAACAATTTTAGAGTCCGAATCAGTCTTTCCGTATAACTAGAAAAAGGTAGTAAATTTCCTAAGCTTCGCGATGGTGTACTCGTTTAATCGATTTGGAGTCCCAGAACTCAAGTTATGGCATTTGCAAGGCTGCTGTCCCGCCGGGACAGAACCTCTGTTTTTAGGTTTGCAAGTAGTGGGCAATGTCGGGTTAGATGGGGATTTGTGTACTGTTTTGCGGGCATGATTGTGAGTGTGTGATGCCTATGTGCAAGTGGTGTGACCCCGGGAGTGCCCTCTTCTTCCCGCCAATCCGTTGCACGTGGTTGAGGCAAGTGTGTTGTGATGGATAGCGAGTTGTAGGTTGCATGTTGAAATTAGATGGAATTGTCTACATGATATATGTCCACTTGCCATGTTTTAATGATTGCTATGATATTATGAGCATGTTTAAGATGTTACGATGCCATGTGTTAATATATGAGTTTTATATATTGTTGGCATGCTTGCATACATGACATGTTACATGGCCCGGGCGGTGAAAAAGTCATTAACTAATCCGGGAAGGTCGGTGAGAAAGTTATGACTAATCCGGAGAGCCAATAGAGTAAGTCCTACATCGTGATTCCATCTACCGTGGGTTGTGGAAGCGAGGAGTAGGCACCCTCCATCTTCGGGATGGAAGGGGGGAGAGGGTGCACACCGACGGGTGTGTACTCAACCATACCGGTATGAGTTTCCAAGGAGACATGAGCATTGCATTACATCTCATACATATTGATGATGACAATGTTAAGTGTTTATGAATAAGATGATTTACATGAAGGGAGATACTATTGCCATATTGTTGTTCTTGTTGTCCATTGCAATATGCTTGCTGAGTTTCGAACTCACGCTTGTGTTTTCTTATTGTTTTAGGTACCATGAGAACGGCATGCGGGAAAGGGGAATAGACACACGCCCACACGTTGCTTCACCTTAATGTTTCCCCAAATCAATTCTTTTAGTTTGATAATAAATTGCGTGTGATGGTCATTAAATTAAGGCTTAGCTTGGTTAATGAGAGTTTTATTGTTCATTTGACACTTGAAACTTTAAGTGCTTAATATTAGTCTTTTATTGTCGTTAAGACTCTTTTTATTGCTGTTTTAGATGTTTCCCTTATTGCCATATAATGCTATAATGTTGTTGCTCCTTAAATTCATGATAAAACAAAGGAGGTGCTGCCAAAATCTCGGTTTTTAGCCTATGCGCCTTTGCTGGAATTTTATGTTAAATGTGGTATTTAGATGTTGTTTAGCTTATGTTTGGTAGCATTCAGGCATATTAAATGCCGGGGTGTTACAGTTGGTATCAGAGCTGGTCAGTAGGTCCTTGGAATATGTATTTTTAGTGTCATACCTTAAGTTGCAACTAAAATATGATGTGGAATAACTTAGAAACATGGCTTAGGTTCTAACTAAAACTTTGTTGTAGGATAGCAACATTAAAACTTGCAAAAGTGATATAACTAATCTAAAATTTGACACACTTGGTTGCACAAAGAGGATGGGGTTTTGGTTCATCATTGCATCGCGCTTGATTATGTGATAAAGAATATGTTTATGATGATGTTTGATCTATGTTCTTGGTTGTGTGATGTTGTGTTTATGTTTTTGTGTTTGGATGGTTGTCTCCATGCAAGCAACATGCCGAGGGGTAGAGGCCGTGGGCGCCGTGGCCGTGGAGGCCAGGGCGAGGCTCCTAGGAGTTGAGGAGTCTGCTTGAGGGTAGCGTTTCGCTCAATGCTCGTGGGCCAGCTCGGGAGGAGCTTCCAACCTGATCGGGGCGGGGTGCCCGCCGCCAATGATGATTTAGTTCAGCTCTGCGAGGGAGATTCAGAGCTGCGCCGGCGGTGCGGGCAGCCTGCTGTGGTGCCTCCCCTCAATGGCTCCGATTGTTGCCCATTGCGCCGGAGCCGAGGATGAGTCTCCAGGAGTGGATGTCCCTCCGTCTTGACACTTTTGACGGAGCGGGCACGCCGATCCAGTCCGCAGATTGGCTGCGATACATGGAGAGGCAGTTTGAGGTCCTAGAGTTGACCTCGGTCCGTAGGGCTCGCTTTGTGGCCTTTGGTGAAAGGCCAGGCGATATCTGGTGGGAAGGGTTACGGCTGCTAGAGCCCCGATCTTGGTCCATCACACAGGAGGACTTTGTGGCTCGCCTTCCGAGCCAAGTTCTACCGAGTCTTTTCTTGAGAGGATGGAGCATACTCGGCGACTCTTTCCAGGAAAGAGGTCGGTGGCAGTATGAGGTGGAGTTCAACAGCGTGGTGCGCCGTCTTGGCCGTGGCGTGGCAGCGACAGGGAGAAGGCGAGGAGGTTCCGTAGGGGCCTCAACCAGGAGTTCAGAGTTGTCATGGGGGCGATCGTCCTCGTGACTTCTGCCTCCGTGGTGGAAGCGGCGAAGGGCATGAAGCTCGAGTTGGAGCTCTCCGGGATAAGCAAAACCCGGCGGTTCGGGGGTTCCTCGGCCCCAAAGTGGGGCCAAGAGGACCTTTGGTGGAGGAGGTGGGTCTTCTCGACCCACCTTCAAGAAGTTCAAGGGGACAGGCTCCTCCTCGGGGGCTAAGATGGGGCCGCCCAGCTGTCTTCTTCACGAGCGATCGTGTTAGTCTGTGCCGGGCAGGCATGAAGTGTTTCAAGTGTGGTGGTGAGCACCGTGCTTCAGAGTGTGGTTGGACCGGAGTTGCAACCACTGCGGGCAAGCCCGGCCACATGGGACGAAGTCTGCCGGATGAATCCCGATAGCATCATCAAGTGGGAGACGGTGCCTTCTCCTCCCACTCCGGCGGCGTCTTCCAGAGGATCGGTGCACATGATGGCTGCTCTGTTTCTCAACCGCCCTTTGCGTGGCGCCACCAGCGGCGATCTTGGTGCCCGCAGCCGTCTGCTCCTCCTCGGTTGCCTCCTCCGCCCCAGCCTTGATGGGGCATCACCACTGAGTCGGGGCTCATACGTCGGCGCCACCAGAGTGTACGCTTTGCCGACCGCCGAGTCAACCGGGCATCCAGAGGTGGTTTCGTACTCTGCTCGTGGATTCCGTTGATGCCTTTGTTCTGTTTGATTCGGAGCATCCTATTCTTTTGTGTCGTCGGAGTTTGCTAGTAGAGCTAAGTTGGGAGTTCAAATGGATTTACGAGTCCGTGTTAGTCGATTCTCCTAGGGGTTTGATTGCTAGCTCTTTGGTTTGCCGGGTTGCACCATTGCCATTGATGATGAGGTTTTCTTTGCCAATCTTATGGTGATCCATTGGCTCCTTTTGATGTCATTTTGGGCATGGACTGGCTGCATCGATTACCATGCCAAGATCTGTTGTTTCGAAAAGCGGTTGCCTTGCAGGCCCCATCGAGGGTAGAGTTGACCTTCAGGGTGGTATACCTTCCAGCTCCGTCTTTGCTTTGACTAGTCTGTTTTCTGGTCGCCGTTTGAGGCATTTGGGTTTCCTCATGGCTTTGTCAGAAAAGCCATCTTCTTCAGTTTCCATTGAGGAGATTCCTGTAGTGAAGGAGTTCGTTGATGTGTTCCCTGACGAATTGCCTGGTCTACCTCCTGTGAGGAATGTGGAGTTTCGTATTGATCTTGTTCCTGGCACTCGACCTATTTCTATCTCTCCATAGCGCTTGGCTCGTCCTTTTCAAGACGAGTTGAAGAAGCAGTTGGAGGATCTGTTGGCCAAGGGCTTTATTCGGCGTAGCGTTTCGCCATGGGGAGCACCCGTCCTCTTCGTCTCGAAGAAGGATGGAAGTTGGCGTATGTGCATTGATTATCGTGCTCTTAATCAAGTGACAGTCAAGAACAAATATCCTTTGCCTCGTATCGAGGATCTGTTTGACCAACTGAAGGGAGCAAAGGTGTTCTCCAAGATTGATCTTCAGTCGGGGTACAATCAGATCCGTGTGAGGAGCGAGGACATTGAGAAGACCGCTTTCTCCACTAGGTATGGGCATTATGAATTTAAAGTTATGTCTTTTGGACTAACTAATGCTCCTATTTGTCTTTATGGAGGCGATGAACAAGATGCTACACACGTATCTTGATGAGTTTGTGGTAGTGTTCATCGATGACATTCTGGTTTACTCTAAATCGGAAGAGGAGCATGAAGCGACATCGAGGCTTGTGCTATGCACCTTGAGGGAAAATCAGTTCTTTGCTAAGCTGAAAAAGTGCGAGTTATGGATTTGAAGTGGGTTTTCTTGGCCACATCATCAATCCAGAGGGCATATCTGTAGATCCTAGCAAAGTCTCGATTTTGGATTGGAAGAGGCCTTCCAATGTCAAAGAGGTGCGTAGTTTCCTTGGGTTGGTGGCTACTATCGGCGTTTCGTGCGTGATTTCTCTATCATTGCCAAGCCACTTTCGCACCGACTCGAGAAGGGATGAAATTCCAGTGGATCGCAGAGTGTGAGCACAGTTTACGCACTTTGAAGGAGAAGTTAGTGATCGCTCCTGTTCTTACCCTTCCCGAGCCGGGAAGCGCTTCACGGTGTATTCGATGCTTCTCGGTTGGGACTTGGGTGTGTGCTCATGCAAGAGGGCAAGGTGATTGCTTATGCATCGAGGCGATTGAAAAAGCATGAGCGTAACTATCCCACTCATGATCTTGAGCTAGCCGCCGTGGTGTTTGCATTGAAGATATGGAGGCATTACATCAGACGCGAGTCTTGTGACATTTTCACTGATCACAAGAGCCTCAAGTACATCTTTACCCAAAAGATTTGAACTTGAGGAAGAGGAGGTGGCTAGAATTGATAAAGGATTATGACCTTACTATCCAAAGATCATCCGGGAAGGCAAATGTGGTGGCCGACGCTCTCGATCGCAAGACAATGCCCCTATTGTTGATTGTCTTGTTGCTGATTTTGAGCGTTTGGGGGTCTCCTCGCTGCGGGGACCGTGCAAGCTGAAACTTCGATTGATTCTTGAGTCGGCAATTCCCGCGTGTCTGGGAGGCACAACAAAGATGACCGTTTGCTCCAAAGAAAGTAGGAACGCCTTGAGGATGGCAAGTCCGAGACTTTACTGTTGATGATGCGGGAACTTTGAGATTTCAGGGCCGTTTGTGCGTGCCTCGTAAATCTCAAGTGAAAGAAGACATTCGAAGAGGCTCATCGCACCCGTGCACGGTCCATCCCGGGAGACCAAGATGTATAGGGACTTGAAGAAGAATTTACGGTGGAAAAGGATGAGAGTGGATATTGCCAAGTATGTGGCGTCTTGTGGGATCTGTCGGAAGATCAAAGTGAGCATAAGCGTCCACGGCCTGTCATGCAGCCATTGGAGATTCTGTGTGGCCATGGGATGACATCTCCATGGATTTCGTGGTTGGTCTACCTCGTTCTCCACGAGGAAGGATGCTGTTTGGGTTGTGGTGGACCGTCTCAGCAAGTCTGCGCATTTGATTCCTATCTGCACGACCAATTCTGCGGCGAGTTGGCTCCCATCTATGTGCGGGAGATTGTGAGGCGCATGGTGTACCTAAGACCATTATTTCCGATCAGATGCGAAGTTCGTCTCAAGTTCTCGAGAGTTTGCAGAGTGCTTTGGGTACGCAGCCTTCGCCTTAGTACCGCTTTTCACCCTCAGACAGATGGGCGATCTGAGCGTACCATCCAGACTTTGGAAGACATGCTCGGGGCCTGTGTGATGGCTTGGAAAGGTAGCCAGGAGGATCATTTGCCTCTTGTGGAGTTTTCTTACAATAACGGCTATCATTCCAAAGATCCGGCTGCTCCTTATGAGGTCTTGTATGGCCGGAAGTGCAGATCGCCACTTTGTTGGGATGCAAAGGCGCGAGAGAGCAGTTCTTGGACCGGATTGGGTTCAGCAGATCGTTGAACGCGTGGCGGAGGTACGGCGTAACCTTCTCGCAGTCACAGCAGAGCGCATGTAAGAGCTATCTTGATGTGAGGCGGCGAGACTTGGAGTTTGAGGTGGGTGATAGCGCATTTTGCGAGTATCTCCCACCAAGGGTGTGGTGCGTTTGGCACCAAAGGAAAGCTCGACCCAAGGTATGTTGGGCCTTTTCCTATCATCGCCCGAGTTGGTAGGTTGGCCTATCGTCTGGAGCTACCGGAATCTATGCAAGGTGTGCATAATGTGTTCCATGTCTCGATGTTGAGGAAATACTTGCATGATCCGGAGTTGGTGGTTCCATTGGAACCATTAGTGCTTGAGCAGGACCTCACCTTCGAGTCCCGTCCTGTGGAAATTCTGGGGACTTCGGAGCGAGTGATGAAGAACCGGACGCTCAAGTTCGTTAAAGTTTTGTGGTCACATCAGACAGAGAGAGAAGCAACTTGGGAGCTGGAATCTCGCATGTGTGAGAAGTATCCCGAGCTTTTCGCCTCAGGTATGTGATGTGAAAACCAAGCTATCTTCGGTTTTGCTGGGTTGCGCGTTGGTACGTTTTAGATTCGAGGTCGAATCCTGTTGAAGGGGGGAAGAATGTGACACCACGGAGTGTCGTAACCTTAATTAATGTGCATGATTTGGTCAAAATCGGTATGAGATGTGGAATTAATGTTAAAACTATAGGTTTTGAAGGTTAATAGCTTTTCCGGGCCGTTTTCGGGGTTTTGGGCCTTCCCGGGGGAGTTTTGGGCCTTGGTGGGCTTTGGTGGGATGGATTAGGTCTCCGTAACGGACTAGGATTGTGTTGAGGGCTGGTAAAAAGGGGCTTCCCCCAGCCCCCTTGCGCCCCATGCAGCATTGGTGCGCCCCTCTCCCTCCCCCTCCTAAGCCCTAGCCGCCACCCCCTCTCCCTCTCCCTCTTGTGCGCCTCCACCTCCCCCTTTGCCCCATTGCTCCCCACCTCTCCACCACCTCTCCTCCACCCCCTTACTGCCCTAGGGTGGTCTCCACACCTCTGCACCTTGTGGATCCATCTGTTGGAGCGAGGAGCGAGGAGCGAGGAGCGAGGAGCGTGGAGCGAGGAGCGTGGAACGAGGAGCGATCCGCGAGGAGATCTATTGGAGTTTCGTTCGTTGGGCAAAGGTATGATCATGGGGATCCTTGGGTTTGATCTAGGTACTGTTCTTAGGGTGTTTATGAAGTTTTTAGATCAATTGGTGGTGCTGGGTTGGAGTTCTTTGGGTTAGATCTAGACGTTGCCACGTTTCTGTTTTCGGGCAGCATGAGCAGTCGACCTAGGGTTCGAGTTTTCGCTGATTTAGAATCCTAATCTGTCCGTACGGACTTAAAAGAAGTTGTAGATAATTTAATTATCTTTCTGGTGGACATAAAGCACGTTAAAATCCGATCAGCTGTTTGAAAGTTATGGCCGTTTTACCGAGCGTGTTAAAATCTGTGACGCGGTTGGAACAGATCGTAGTAATCTGTAGATTAAACAATTTTAGAGTCCGAATCAGTCTTTCCGTATAACTAGAAAAAGGTAGTAAATTTCCTAAGCTTCGCGATGGTGTACTCGTTTAATCGATTTGGAGTCCCAGAACTCAAGTTATGGCCTTTGCAAGGCTGCTGTCCCGCCGGGACAGAACCTCTGTTTTTAGGTTTGCAAGTAGTGGGCAATGTCGGGTTAGATGGGGATTTGTGTACTGTTTTGCGGGCATGATTGTGAGTGTGTGATGCCTATGTGCAGGTGGTGTGACCCCGGGAGTGCCCTCTTCTTCCCGCCAATCCGTTGCACGTGGTTGAGGCAAGTGTGTTGTGATGGATAGCGAGTTGTAGGTTGCATGTTGAAATTAGATGGAATTGTCTACATGATATATGTCCACTTGCCATGTTTTAATGATTGCTATGATATTATGAGCATGTTTAAGATGTTACGATGCCATGTGTTAATATATGAGTTTTAGATATTGTTGGCATGCTTGCATACATGACATGTTACATGGCCCGGGCGGTGAAAAAGTCATTAACTAATCCGGGAAGGTCGGTGAGAAAGTTATGACTAATCCGGAGAGCCAATAGAGTAAGTCCTACATCGTGATTCCATCTACCGTGGGTTGTGGAAGCGAGGAGTAGGCACCCTCCATCTTCGGGATGGAAGGGGGAGAGGGTGCACACCGACGGTGTGTACTCAACCATACCGGTATGAGTTTCCAAGGAGACATGAGCATTGCATTACATCTCATACATATTGATGATGACAATGTTAAGTGTTTATGAATAAGATGATTTACATGAAGGAGATACTATTGCCATATTGTTGTTCTTGTTGTCCATTGCAATATGCTTGCTGAAGTTTCGAACTCACGCTTGTGTTTTCTTATTGTTTTAGGTACCATGAGAACGGCATGCGGAAAGGGGAATAGACACACGCCCACACGTTGCTTCACCTTAATGTTTCCCAAATCAATTCTTTTAGTTTGATAATAAATTATGTGTGATGGTCATTAAATTAAGGCTTAGCTTGGTTAATGAGAGTTTTATTGTTCATTTGACACTTGAAACTTTAAGTGCTTAATATTAGTCTTTTATTGTCGTTAAGACTCTTTTTATTGCTGTTTTAGATGTTTCCCTTATTGCCATATAATGCTATAATGTTGTTGCTCCTTAAATTCATGATAAAACAAAGGAGGTGCTGCCAAAATCTCGGTTTTTAGCCTATGCGCCTTTGCTGGAATTTTATGTTAAATGTGGTATTTAGATGTTGTTTAGCTTATGTTTGGTAGCATTCAGGCATATTAAATGCCGGGGTGTTACAGTTGGTATCAGAGCGGGCTGTAGGTCCTTGGAATATGTATTTTTAGTGTCATACCTTAAGTTGCAACTAAAATATGATGTGGAATAACTTAGAAACATGGCTTAGGTTCTAACAAAACTTTGTTGTAGGATAGCAACATTAAAACTTGCAAAAGTGATATAACTAATCTAAAATTTGACACACTTGGTTGCACAGTAGGATGGG
Source organism: Rhipidocladum racemiflorum (assembly GCA_036346355.1). Taxonomy (NCBI): domain Eukaryota; kingdom Viridiplantae; phylum Streptophyta; class Magnoliopsida; order Poales; family Poaceae; genus Rhipidocladum; species Rhipidocladum racemiflorum. The sequence continues at coordinate 37,415,703 of CM070577.1, read as the reverse complement.
GTTTTGGTTCATCATTGCATCGCGCTTGATTATGTGATAAAGAATATGTTTATGATGATGTTTGATCTATGTTCTTGGTTGTGTGATGTTGTGTTTATGTTTTTGTGTTTGGATGGTTGTCTGTCTGAAGCAGCCATGCCGAGGGGTAGAGGCCGTGGGCGCCGTGGCCGTGGAGGCCAGGGGCGAGGCTCCCAGGGAGTTGAGGAGTCTGTTGCTGAGGGTAGCGTTTCGCTCAATGCTCGTGGGCCAGCTCAGGAGGAGCTTCCAGCTGATCGGGGCGGGGTGCCCGCGCCAATGATGATTTAGTTCAGGCTCGCAGAGGAGATTCAGAGCTGCGCCAGCCATGCGGGCAGCCTCGCCGTGGTGCCTCCCTCGCAAAGGGGCCCAGCTTGTTGCCCCGCCATGCGGAGCCGAGGATGAGTCTCCAGAGTGGATGTCCCTCCGCCTTGACACTTTTGACGGAGCGGGCACGCCGATCCAGTCCTTGCAGTGGCTGCGGTACATGGAGAGGCGATTTGAGGTCCTAGAGTTGACCTCGGTCCGTAGGGCTCGCTTTGTGGCCTTTCACCGAAAGGCCAGGCGATATCCGTGGGAAGGGGTTACGGCCGCTAGAGCCCCGATCTTGGTCGATCACACAGGAGGACTTTGTGGCTCGCCTCGAGCCAAGTTCTACCCGAGTCTTTTCTTGAGAGGATGGAGCATACTCGGCGACTCTTTCCCAGGAAAGAGGTCGGTAGCAGTATGAGGTGGAGTTCAACAAACGTGCAGGCGCTTCGTCTTGGCCGTGGCGGCCGACGGCGAGGAGAAGGCGAGGAGGTTCCGTAGGGGCCTCAACCAGGAGTTCAGAGTTGTCATGGGGGCGATCGTCCTCGTGACTTCTCGCTCCGTGGTGGAGCAGCGAAGGGCATGAAGCTCGAGTTGGAGCTCTCCGGGATAAGCAAAACCCGGCGATTCAGGGTTCCTGCGGCCCAGGGGGCCGAAGAGGACCTTTGGTGGAGGAGGTGGGTCTTCTCGTGACCCACCTTCAAGAAGTTCAAGGGGACAGGGCTCCTCCTCGGGGCTAAGATGGGGCCGCCTACTGCCTTCTTCACTTGAGCGATCGTGCCCCGTGCGGCAGGTAGCATGATGTGTTTCACGTGCGGGGGTGAGCCCCGTGCTTCAGAGTGTGGGTGGACCGGGAGGTGCAACCACTGTGGCACGCCCGGCCCCATGGGACGGGTCTGCCGGATGAATCCCGGTAGCATCATCAAGTGGGAGACGGTGCCTTCTCCTCCCACTCCAGCCGGGCGCTCTTCCGTGAGGATCGGTGCACATGATGGTCGCTCTGTTTCTCACCGCCCTTTGCGTGGCGCCACCAACGGCATCGTGCCCGCAGCTGCCGCTTCCTCCTCGCTGCCTCCTCCGCCCCAGCCTTGATGGGGCATCACCGAGTCGGGCTCTTCTGTCCCGGCGCCACCAGGAGTGTACGCTTTGCCGACCGCCGAGTCAACCGGGCATCCAGAGGTGGTTTCAGGTACTCTGCTCGTGGATTCCGTTGATGCCTTTGTTCTGTTTGATTCCGGAGCATCCTATTCTTTTGTGTCGTCGGAGTTTGCTAGTAGAGCTAAGTTGGGAGTTCAGCGGATTTCTGAGTCCGTGTTAGTCAGTTCTCCTAGGGGTTTGATTGCTAGCTCTTTGGTTTGCCCGGGTTGCACCATTGCCATTGATGATGAGGTTTTCTTTGCCAATCTTATGGTGATCCAGTTGGCTCCTTTTGATGTCATTTTGGGCATGGACCGCTGCATCAGTACCATGCCAAGATCTGTTGTTTCGAAAAGCGGTTGCCTTGCGAGGCCCCATCAGGTAGAGTTGACCTTTCAGGGTGGTATACCTTCCACTCCGTCTTTGCTTTGACTAGTCTGCTTTTTTAGTCGCCGTTTGAGGCATTTGGGTTTCCTCATGGCTTTGTCAGAAAAGCCATCTTCTTCAGTTTCCATTGAGGAGATTCCTGTAGTGAAGGAGTTCGTTGATGTGTTCCCTGACGAATTGCCTGGTCTACCTCCTGTGAGGAATGTGGAGTTTCGTATTGATCTTGTTCCTGGCACTCGACCTATTTCTATCTCTCCATAGCGCTTGGCTCGCCCTTTTCAAGACGAGTTGAAGAAGCGATTGGAGGATCTGTTGGCCAAGGGCTTTATTCGGCGTAGCGTTCGCCATGGGGAGCACCCGCCCTCTTCGTCTCGAAGAAGGATGGAAGTTGGCGTATGTGCATTGATTATCGTGCTCTTAATCAAGTGACATCAAGAACAAATATCCTTTGCCTCGCATCGAGGATCTGTTTGACCAACCAAGGGAGCAAAGGTGTTCTCCAAGATTGATCTTCACTGGTACAATCGAGATCCGTGTGAGGGAGCAGGACATTGAGAAGACCGCTTTCTCCACTAGGTATGGGCATTATGAATTTAAAGTTATGTCTTTTGGACTAACTAATGCTCCTGCCGTCTTTATGGAGGCGATGAACAGTATGCTACACGTATCTTGATGAGTTTGTGGTAGTGTTCATCGATGACATTCGTTTACTCTAAATCGTAAGAGGAGCATGAGCGACATCTCGAGGCTTGTCTTTGTGCACCTTGAGGGAAAATCAGTTCTTTGCTAAGCTGAAAAAGTGCGAGTTATGGATTTCGTATGGGTTTTCTTGGCCACATGATCAATCCAGAGGGCATATCTCAGAGATCCTAGCAAAGTCTCGGCTTTGGATTGGAAGAGGCCTTCCAATGTCAAAGAGGTGCGTAGTTTCCTTGGGTTGGTGGCTACTATCGGCGTTTAGGTGCAGGATTTCTCTATCATTGCCAAGCCACTTTCGCGGTGACTCGAAGGGGATGAAATTCCAGGTGGATCACAGAGTGTGAGCACAGTTTCAGACTTTGAAGGAGAAGTTAGTGACTGCTCCTGTTCTTACCCTTCCCGAGCCGGGGAAGCGCTTCACGGTGTATTCTGATGCTTCTCGGTTGGGACTTGGGTGTGTGCTCATGCAAGAGGGCAAGGTGATTGCTTATGCATCGAGGCAGTTGAAAAAGCACGAGCAGAACTATCCCACTCATGATCTTGAGCTAGCCGCCGTGGTGTTTGCATTGAAGATATGGAGGCATTACCTGTACGGCGAGTCTTGTGACATTTTCACTGATCACAAGAGCCTCAAGTACATCTTTACCCAAAAAGATTTGAACTTGAGGAAGAGGAGGTGGCTAGAATTGATAAAGGATTATGACCTTACTATCCAGTATCATCCGGGGAAGGCAAATGTGGTGGCCGACGCTCTCAGTCGCAAGACAATGCCCCCTATTGTTGATTGTCTTGTTGCTGATTTTGAGCGTTTGGGGGTCTCCCTCGCTGCGGGGACCGTGCAAGCTGAAACTCGATTGATTCTTGAGTCGGCCAATTCCCGGCGTGTCACGGGAGGCACAACAAAGATGACCGTTTGCTCCAGCAGTAGGAACGCCTTGAGGATGGCAAGTCTGGAGACTTTACCGTTGATGATGCGGAACTTTGAGATTTCAGGGCCGTTTGTGCGCACCTCGAAATCTCAAGTGAAAGAAGACATTCTGAAAGAGGCTCATCGCACCCGTGACACGGTCCATCCTGGGAGACCAAGATGTATAGGGACTTGAAGAAGAATTTCTCGTGGAAAAGGATGAGAGTGGATATTGCCAAGTATGTGGCGTCTTGTGGATCTGTCGGAAGATCAAAGCCGAGCATAAGCGTCCCGCCGGTCTGTGCAGCCATTGGAGATTCTGTGTGGCCATGGGATGACATCTCCATGGATTTCGTGGTTGGTCTACCTCGTTCTCCACGAGGAAGGATGCTGTTTGGGTTGTGGTGGACTGCCTCAAAGAAGTCTCACATTTCATTCCTATCTCAGACGACCAATTCTCGCGAGCGAGTTGGCTCCCATCTATGTGCGGGAGATTGTGAGACTGCATGGTGTACCTAAGACCATTATTTCTGATCAGGATGCGAAGTTCGTCTCCAAGTTCTCGGGAGAGTTTGCAGAGTGCTTTGGGTACGCAGCTTCGCCTTAGTACCGCTTTTCACCCTCGACAGATGGGCGTCTGAGCGTACCATCCAGACTTTGGAAGACATGCTCGGGCCTGTGTGATGGCTTGGAAAGGTAGCTGGGAGGATCATTTGCCTCTTGTGGAGTTTTCTTACAATAACTATCATTCCAAAGATCCGGCTGCTCCTTATGAGGTCTTGTATGGCCGGAAGTGCAGATCGCCACTTTGTTGGGATGCATTAGGCGAGAGAGCGCTTCTTGGACCGGATTGGGTTCAGCAGACCGTTGAACGCTGCGTGGCGGAGGTACGGCAGAACCTTCTCAAATGTGAAGCGCACAAAGAGCTATCTTGATGTGGCGGCGAGACTTGGAGTTTGAGGTGGGTGATAGCGTACTCTTGCGAGTATCTCCCACCAAGGGTGTTGTGCGTTTGGCACCAAAGGAAAGCTCACCCAAGGTATGTTGGGCCTTTTCCTATCATCGCCCGAGTTGGTAGGTTGGCCTATCGTCTGAGCTACCTAATCTATGCAAGGTGTGCATAATGTGTTCCATGTCTCGATGTTGAGGAAATACTTGCATGATCCGGAGTTGGTGGTTCCATTGGAACCATTAGTGCTTGAGCAGACCTCACCTTCGAGTCCCGTCCTGTGGAAATTCAGGGACTTCTGAGCGAGTGATGAAGAACCTGACGCTCAAGTTCGTTAAAGTTTTGTGGTCACATCAGGCATGCAGAGAGAAGCAACTTGGGAGCTGGAATCTCGCATGTGAGAAGTATCGAGCTACTTCGGGTATGTGATGTGAAAACCAAGCTATCTTCGGTTTCTTTGGAGTTGCGCGTTGGTACGTTTTAGATTCGAGGTCGAATCCTGTTGAAGGGGGGAAGAATGTGACACCACGGAGTGTCGTAACCTTAATTAATGTGCATGATTTGGTCAAAATCGGTATGAGATGTGGAATTAAGGTTAAAACTATAGGTTTTGAAGGTTAATAGCTTTTCCGGGCCGTTTTCGGGGTTTTGGGCCTTCCCGGGGGAGTTTTGGGCCTTGGTGGGCTTTGGTGGGATGGATTAGGTCTCCGTAACGGACTAGGATTGTGTTGAGGGCTGGTAAAAAGGGGCTTCCCCCAGCCCCCTTGCGCCCCATGCAGCATTGGTGCGCCCCTCTCCCTCCCCCTCCTAAGCCCTAGCCGCCACCCCCTCTCCCTCTCCCTCTTGTGCGCCTCCACCTCCCCCTTTGCCCCATTGCTCCCCACCTCTCCACCACCTCTCCACCACCTCTCCTCCACCCCCTTGCTGCCCTAGGGTGGTCTCCACACATCTGCACCTTGTGGATCCATCCGTTGGAGCGAGGAGCGAGGAGCGTGGAGCGAGGAGCGATCCGCGAGGAGATCTATTGGAGTTTCGTTCGTTGGGCAAAGGTATGATCATGGAGATCCTTGGGTTTGATCTAGGTACTGTTCTTAGGGTGTTTATGAATTTTTTAGATCAATTGGTGGTGCTGGGTTGGAGTTCTTGGGGTTAGATCTAGACGTTGCCACGTTTCTGTTTTCGGGCAGCATGAGCAGTTGACCTAGGGTTCGAGTTTTCGTCGATTTAGAGTCCTAATCTGTCCGTACGGACTTAACAGAAGTTGTAGATAATTTAATTATCTTTCTGGTGGACATAAAGCACGTTAAAATCCGATCAGCCGTTTGAAAGTTATGGCCGTTTTACCGAGCGTGTTAAAATCTGTGACGCGGTTGGAACAGATCGTAGTAATCTGTAGATTAAACAATTTTAGAATCCGAATCAGTCTTTCCGTATAACTAGAAAAAGGTAGGAAATTTCCTAAGCTTCGCGATGGTGTACTCGTTTAATCGATTTGGAGTCCCAGAACTCAAGTTATGGACTTTGCAAGGCTGCTGTCCCGCCGGGACAGAACCTCTGTTTTTAGGTTTGCAAGTAGTGGGCAATGTCGGGTTAGATGGGGATTTGTGTACTGTTTTGCGGGCATGATTGTGAGTGTGTGATGCCTATGTGCAGGTGGTGTGACCCCGGGAGTGCCCTCTTCTTCCCGCCAATCCGTTGCACGTGGTTGAGGCAAGTGTGTTGTGATGGATAGCGAGTTGTAGGTTGCATGTTGAAATTAGATGGAATTGTCTACATGATATATGTCCACTTGCCATGTTTTAATGATTGCTATGATATTATGAGCATGTTTAAGATGTTACGATGCCATGTGTTAATATATGAGTTTTATATATTGTTGGCATGCTTGCATACATGACATGTTACATGGCCCGGGCGGTGAAAAAGTCATTAACTAATCCGGGAAGGTCGGTGAGAAAGTTATGACTAATCCGGAGAGCCAATAGAGTAAGTCCTACATCGTGATTCCATCTACCGTGGGTTGTGGAAGCGAGGAGTAGGCACCCTCCATCTTCGGGATGGAAGGGGGGAGAGGGTGCACACCGATGGGTGTGTACTCAACCATACCGGTATGAGTTTCCAAGGAGACATGAGCATTGCATTACATCTCATACATATTGATGATGACAATGTTAAGTGTTTATGAATAAGATGATTTACATGAAGGGAGATACTATTGCCATATTGTTGTTCTTGTTGTCCATTGCAATATGCTTGCTGAGTTTCGAACTCACGCTTGTGTTTTCTTATTGTTTTAGGTACCATGAGAACGGCATGCGGGAAAGGGGAATAGACACACGCCCACACGTTGCTTCACCTTAATGTTTCCCCAAATCAATTCTTTTAGTTTGATAATAAATTGCATGTGATGGTCATTAAATTAAGGCTTAGCTTGGTTAATGAGAGTTTTATTGTTCGTTTGACACTTGAAACTTTAAGTGCTTAATATTAGTCTTTTATTGTCGTTAAGACTCTTTTTATTGCTGTTTTAGATGTATCCCTTATTGCCATATAATGCTATAATGTTGTTGCTCCTTAAATTCATGATAAAACAAAGGAGGTGCTGCCAAAATCTCGGTTTTTAGCCTATGCGCCTTTGCTGGAATTTTATGTTAAATGTGGTATTTAGATGTTGTTTAGCTTATGTTTGGTAGCATTCAGGCATATTAAATGCCGGGGTGTTACATGGATAGATTGTAATGTGGATTGTAATGCGTAGTTTACAAATTGTGGTTGGATGTGTGATTGATTATCTAAGGATCTGCTAGAATGTCTCCTTCTGGTTTGAGAGATTGATATATATATTATCACTGCAAATGTTTTTTTTTGTCTGCTGAGTGGATGTCCTATTTACTAGAGAGGTCATGCCGAAATTTTGTACATTTCGGTGACTTAGTTATTCGTTGTGGAGTTTGATTCTTGAATCATGTTGGTAATACTCTTGAATTGTTCGTAATACTCTTGAATCTTGAGTTGTCGATATATATTGAGTTTTGATTGAATGTATAGATATTGATATTGAGTGTTTGATTGAATGTTGAATGAGATGCATACCGATCGATATATATTGATTGTTTGATTGAATGTTTGATTGAATGTATAGATATTAATATTGAGTGTTTGATTGAATGTTGAGATGCATACCGATCGATATATATTGAGTGTTTGATCGATATAGATATTGAGTGTTTGATTGAATGTTGAATAAGTTTGATTGAATGTTTGATCGATATATATTTGAGTATATATATTTGATCGATATATATTTGAATCTTGTGATGGACTTATTGTGATGTGTTGAATAAGATTGAATGTGAAGATGCTTGTGTTGAATGACATGCATTTACTAATTAAATTCGTGGGGCCAGAGAAACCCACGAATTTATCAGTTAAATTCGTGGGCCAGGCAGAAACCCACGAATTTAACTTAAATTCGTGGGCACCCACGAATTTAATTGATTAATTTTATCAAGTTAAATTCGTGGCCTAAATTCGATGGTTTGCGCACGAAATTATAGTAAATTCGTGGGTTTTGGCCTAAATTCGTGGGTTTCTGGCCCACGAATTTTCCCCTGATTCCTGTAGTGTAAGTTTGTCGTTGTGTTCATAGATGATATCTTAGTTTACTCCAAGTCAAGAGAGGAGCACGCAGAACATCTGAGACTAGTTTTGGAGAAGCTGAGAGAACAACAACTCTTCGCCAAGTTCAGTAAGGGTGATTTTGGAAAGACAAGGTGGAGTTTCTTGGACATGTGATGACCGCAGAAGGAGTCGCGGTTGATCCAAGCAAAGTAGGAGCTGTATTACATTGGGAACAGCCAAAGACGGTGACCTAGATTCGGAGTTTTCTTGGGATGGCAGGTTACTACCGCCGCTTCATTGAAGGCTTTTCGACAATTGCGAGACCTCTTACGCAATTATTGAAAAAGGAGAAGAAGTTTACATGGACACTGGCGTGCGAAAAAGGTTTTCAAGAGCTGAAGAAACGATTGACATCAGCCCCGGTGTTAGTTCTACCGGACGTCAATCAAAGCTTCGATATTTATTGTGATACATCGCGCCAAGGACTTGGATGTGTGTTGATGCAAAACCGGAAGGTTGTTGCATATGCATCAAGGCAGCTGAGGCCGCATGAAGAGAACTATCCGACACATGACTTACAGTTAGCAGCTGTAGTGCATGCCTTGAAGTTGTGGCGACACTACCTGATTGGAAATAGATGCGAAGTGTATACGGACCATAAGAGTCTTAAATACATCTTCACCCAATCGGATCTGAATATGAGGCAGAGGAGATGGTTTGAAATAATCAAGGATTACAATGTGGGAATCCATTACCATCCCGGAAAGGCTAACGTGGTGGCTGACGCCTTGAGTCGGAAGAGCCATACCGTGAATATGTTAATATCCACGAGTCAGGACGAGCTATGCAAGGAGTTCAGAAGATGCAGATTGAGGTGCTACACAAGGGATTCTTGGCCGCATTGGAGGTAATGCCTATTCTGGAGGATCAGATCAGAGGAGAACAGAAGGATGATGACAAGATCCGCAGGATTAAGTCCAAGATGGATGAAGGCAAGGCAGAAGACTTCAAGCTAGATAAGCAAGGCACATTGTGGATGAAGGATCGAATATGTGTGCCGAATAAAAAGGAACTGAAATAATTGATTCTGGAGGAAGCCCATGACTCCAAATACTCCATTCACCCAGGAAGTGCCAAGATGTACCAAGATCTGAAGGATAGATTCTGGTGGCCAAGCATGAAGCGGGAAGTCACCGAGCATGTTGCATTGTGCGACATATGCGAGAGAGTCAAAGCAATGCATCAGAGACCAGCAGGATTGCTGCAACCATTGAAGATACCCGAGTGGAAATGGGAGGAAATCGAAATGGACTTCATTACCGGTTTGCCTAAAACTCAAGGAGGTTATGACTCCATATGGGTTATAGTGGATTGCTTGACTAAGGTCGCACATTTCATCCCAGTAAAGACCACTTACTCGGAAGATAAATTAGCAGAGTTGTACATGACCAGGATCGTCTGTTTGCACGGAGTGCCGAAGAAGATTGTTTCGGACCGAGGTCCCAATTTACCTCGAGATTCTGGAATAAGCTACATGAAGCCATGGGGACCCGTTTGAACTTCAGTACAGCATATCATCCGCAGACAGATGGACAGACCGAAAGAGTTAATCAGATTTTAGAGGACATGTTAAGAGCTTGTGCATTGGCCTATGCAACCTCTTGGGATAAGAGTCTGTCGTATGCCGAGTTCAGCTACAATAACAGCTATCAAGCAAGCTTACAAATGTCACCATTTGAGGCACTGTATGGTCGACCTTGTCGGACGCCATTGAACTGGAATGAGACAGGTGTAACACCCTACAAATCTAAACTGTCGTACAAGAAAATTTCGACAGCATCTCTCCTAAAATTAGGACAAAACGGAAGCGACAACAAGATTCATAATAACCATTATAAACAGGAATAACATAAAAGCATCAATACTAGAGATAACAAGTCTAAATCAACCAGAAAACAAACATAAACGTAAAACAGCTCCAAAGAGGACATCAACAGGTCTATGATTAATAAAATTTCAGCAAGCTAATGAATTATTAAATGCACTAGTCCATGTGATTCGTGATGACCCCGGAGGGTTGATTGTGCTACTAAGCCCACCCTTCAAGCTTACGACTCGCGAGAACTACCGAAAACAACAAAATAACAAGGGGTGAGATTGGGTAATCTCGGCCAAGCGGAACAACTTCTAACGAATAACACAGCCACAATAAAACTAGCAAACCAAATTCCTCATGTCCAATACCACATTATAGAGTCCACACAACCTCAGTAAAATGCATATGATTGTGCACATGCTTATGCCATGATCCTCCTCACCGTGCCCTTTCTCGTGAACACACGGTGTTGTACTGCACGATCGCGACGCCAAGGCGTCGACAAACTTCCAATGCATGATTATGCAGTTAATGCTTCATGCATAAATACATTCATAACTTCCCACTCTGAATTCACATGCTTGCATACCATCAAATAACATGGATAGAATGCGAACATCATTGAGATAGAATATCTCCACAATTCATCTTGCAAACAACATCTTTCTTCATTCTTACTCATGATTCAAAAGCCAAACAACCACATCACAATGCAGGATAGGATATTGTAATCTCATAAACAAGTAGTTAAACCATGTAGGTGTGCTGCAATTAAGGTTTATATTGAAGACGAAACAAATAGCGAGTTATAGTTTAGCAAGACCGCAACTTCCACTTGCCTTTACCAACGTGGATGACGAACCTAGTTGCGTCCAGAAGGGGCACCACCTGTACAAGTATTATTTCAGTACATAGCGACATCACAAATGATCACACAACTCGAACACACGCTTCCTAATCCCCTGCTCCTTCTTAAGCGCCAAAAACCCCAATCTGTCCGGGTCAAACAGCATCACCCTCTCTTCACAATTTCGTATCTTTTTTTATACAGATTATAAAAATACAAAAAAATTACAGTAGCTAGATATTGACGAGATCTACAACTTTCATGAAGATCACAAATTTCAATTCCACTGTTAAATATGCCTAAACAAACGTCCAACACAGTGGACAAAATCTGTTTCCAGATTCTGTCTGTCATCTTGCAACAGCGATAACTCTCATAGACCCATGCCCCAAAAATTCTGAAAAAATTACATAAGATAGATCTCGACGTTATATAGAACTTTCTAGTTATAGGTTTTTGCAGGAAAAATCGTCTATGCCACGTAAAACGCGAAATAATCCGCGCTGCACAATCTCCCCTTCCAAAAACAGCACCACGTGAACATCTACCCTTTTCCCCCATCAAGATCCATCTAAAACACTCACCACCAGATCTAATACACTCCTAATCCCTAGGTAGAACAGGGGTAAAAGATTGGGAATTTTACCTTGAGTTCTCCCTTGAGAACCCACTTAAAACGCGACGATTCCCGAACGGAAATCTGCTCGTCCTCCACGCCTCCACGGATCCTCTTCTCGCTTGCTCCTTCACGTTTAGCGGTGGATCTTGAGCCACCACGCAAGGAGGAAGAGGAGGGGTGGTGTGGCTGCTAGAGGAGGAAGGGGGTGCCCTAGGGCTTTTGGGGTGACACCCCTTTTATATGGTGGGCCGCCCACTAGGGGAAAAGAGAGAGGTGGGGAGGATTCGCAGCCAGGCCCAGTTTTCCTCGGCCACTGTTTCTAGCCCGACAACTCCAAATTTAATATTAATACGCGGATAAACTTCAATTATTTCATCCCCGACAAATCCTTCATTCCTCTCCCGAAACAAAACCAGGAAAAGGAACCCTAGAATCGCTCTGACGCTCTAAGGCATCACATTCTCCCCTCCTTAAAAGGATTCGTCCCCGAATCTACTCCTCTTTGCTACGGAACCTTAAAAAAAAGGAAGGCAAAATGGTAATCAACACTTTACCTTCAGCATCCTCAAAAAGTGTAGGATACTTCTTCCGCATCTGGTCCTCAAGTTCCCAAGTTGCATCCCGCTCAGACTAATTGGTCCACAAATCTTTCATTGGACACTAACACGAACTATTCCCCTATTAAAAAAGGACACCTATTAGGTGAATCTGGTATCGATCTGGAATCTCAACTCCCACTTCTCTCTTCAACCCGATCGCGAAAATCCGCATTCCAATCTCAACTCCTCTACCACAGTTCGTCGCATTACGACGGCCGAACCATGTGAGACACAACGCTCTAGGTAAGTCTCTAAATCAACCCAAACACAAACTCCTATCTCCTACAAGTGATTGATCTTTTACAAAAAGAACCAATATCCACCCTTACCAACGACAGAGATAGCCTACTTTACAACCAGGTCCGTAAATCCATGAAACAATAACAACCGAACACAATCACTACGGTTGACACAAACTCGCTCGAACCCAGCGACAAAAGTTCCAAAAAATTAATGTAATTACCTGCAACTTCCAAGTTGTCCACTACTAAATTAAGCAACCCCACCGAGGAACACATCAATGAAAACAATTCTCCAAAAAAAGTTTGAATTGAGTCATACACAACCTTCCTTTACTCTTCACTTTTAAACTACTTACGATCAGCGACCCACACTAGTTTTCCCTTGTAAGAAGGTTTCTGTCGACGATTGGAGAACGGCTCCCGTCGAGCTTACTTGTTGAATGGGGGATCAACAGAGCCCCGTCGTGCGGATCGAGGAGGTCATTCGAGCGATGCGAGGTCGGGAGAAGGAGAAAAAGGGGGGACACGGTGTTTATCCTGGTTCGGGCCTCCCTCTGCCGGGATAACAGCCCTACTCCAGTGTATTATGTTCTATCTCTTTTTTCCCTCTCCCTTTACAAATCTTCAGGGGGGGTTTAAATAATACGACTATAGGTACCAAAAAGGCAACTACCTCCTGGGATCACGCTATGTATCCATATCCGCGACCCGCCGTCCTTGATTCGCACACTGTTTTGAATTTCGGGTATGATCTCCCTTGATCTTCGGCTGATTGGTTGGCTCCTTCCTTCCTCGTAGCGTTCACCGGGCCCCCCGACCAAACACCCGAGTAGGTCGTAGCTTCTACGAGCATGCTTGCTCGTGGGGGGGGCGTGTTTGGTACTTCTGCGAGTAAAGGTGCAAACGCGTATGCTCGGAGGAGAAGGAGGGATGCTCGTTTCGTTCTCCCGAGCATCTTCTTTTAGTATCGCGTGGTCGGTGGGTTTTAGCTTTTCACGGGGGTACCGTGGTCTTTTGCCAGATAGCCAATCCCCGACAGCTAGCCCCCGAGGTTCAAGCGGGGAACCCTCGGGCTTCCCCTTGAGCCTAAGAAGACTTGAGGGGGGATTGAATTTCTCTTGGCCGTGGCTCACGACCATTTTACGTCGGGAGACGAGCTTCTTTACCCGCCGCGTGCTTACTCCGCGTGGGCGCGTCGTTTGGTTGTTCTGCGGTTCCTTCTCAGAGAAGCCTTCCTGCAACGGTACGGCAGTTTCTCGGAAAGCGGCGCTTTCTCCGGCCAGGTGTCGCTACGTGATAGGCGGCGATTTTTATCCCGTCCCTTCACTGTCTTTTTAACCCTTTCTACCGGGAGAGGTCGGAGTTACACCATGTCTCTTTGCTCGTCTTCGGCCAAAAAAAACCTTCCAAGAGCCCTTTTCGCTCCTCCTCCTTCTTTGGCCATGGCGCGCTTCAAGGTCAGCCAGATGACCCGAAGGAGGCTCCAGGTGCTCACGGATGAGGGGTACGTCGACCCAAGCTCGGGTCGAGTGCCCGGGGACGACGCGGTGCCGGCACCGCGGGAGACGGAGATCGTCTCCTGCGAGTTGTACGCCATCAACGGGCTTCGTCTGCCCGAGAGCGACTTCCTCGCCTCCGTGCTTGCCTTCTGTGGGTGCGAGATCTCTCATCTCCACCCCAACTCTATCCTTTCTCTCATGATCTTCTCCCATCTTTGTGAGGCGTACGTGGGTGTAGTACCCACGGCTAGCCTTTTCTTTCACTTCTACTCCCCCTTCCGCACCGACCGGGATGGCTCCGCCGGTTGCGTTTATCTTCGCCTCCGGCCCAACCGACCATACGAGTACCCTCTTGTTGCTTTGAAGGACTCGGTGTCGGGTTGGGCCGACCTCTGGTTCTACCAGAAGAAGGCGGAGGGGTCCCAGTTGGTCTACAGGGAGGGCGCTCCGCCCTCGAGAGGCCAGCGCGCCCACTTTGTGCAGCCTGAGGAAGAGCGGGTGCTCAGGACGATTAGTGAGCTCACCCAGATGGGGCTCACTGGTCGAGATATCGCCCGGGACTTTACCTTCAACCGGGTGTCCCCCCTGAGGCACCGCGAGCACCCCTTCTTCGAGGTGACCGGGTGGCATGACCTCACCCGTGAGGACAACGCAGGTATGTTCCTGGACCTCTTTCCCGAGCATCGCTGCTTTCTGGTGATCGCTGCTTTCTAATCTTCGGTTGTGACGCAGCTCCGAGGACGGACTGGGTTGACGAGAGGGTCGCCGAGATGTTCGGTGCCCCAAAGGAGAAGGAGCTGACGCCCAATCGTCAGATCCCCAAGAACGTCTTTGACCGCGGTGACGCGGTTAGTACCTCTTCCTGCTTCTGCCCGCGGGCATGTTTTTCCGAGCTTATTTCTCCCGATTTCTGTTTGCAGGAGAAGGTCGCCCTTGACCTTGCCGTGTCGAGCGCTGCAGCGCTGCCGCAAGCCAGCACCCCGGCCAGGGGTTCCCGCAAGAGGTTGGCGGGTCGAGGTCGCCAGGCATCCGCCTCGCCTCCCCGCGCCAAGCGGTCGAAGCGCCGAGCTTCGACCAGGACCACCACGCCGCACCTTGAGTACGCCGACCGCCAGGAGGTAAGCGAACTCCGAATCTGGTATGATGACTTCAAACAGAGGAGGCCGGAGCTGATGGGCCGACTGGAACAGCTCGCCGAGCAGGCGAGGAAGGCCGAGGAGGAGGCCAGGTCCCTCCCGACCAAGGAGCGGCTGGAGAGGCAGATCAAGGCCCTCCAGGACCAGCTTACTCGGGTGGTCGATGCCCCCGAGGAGGAGGAAGAAGAGGAGGATACCTATGCTCTGGTCAGAAGGAGCAGGAGGTCGACCTCTCAAGCAACCTTGGTGCTGGAAGAGGTCGACATGGACGACGTCGACCCGGCGATGGCACGTGCCTGCGACGCCGCGGAGGAGCGCGTCGTGGTCGTGGCCGAGGCCTACGAGGCCGCCGCGGGCAGGTTGCCCATGGCCCGAGGGGAGGAGGCCGAGGAGGATGGCGCTGCTCGTCGAGCAGAAGGTAAGCTTCTACCTCATTCTCTTGTTCTGTTCTTGTCTTGTGATTTTGTTCGGGCTAACCCCACCCTGTTTGGCGTGGGCGTGATAGCTCGGATGTTGCTTTCGGACTTCCGCCAAATGGCTGAGGAGATTATCGATTCTGCAGTTGACGCCGAGCTCGACCGCGTCGTCGACCAAGTGATGGCCGAGGCGGGGGAGGAGCCGGCGCCAGCTGCGGACTCAGTGGAGCCCGAGCTTCCCTCGGCGGGACCCGTGGACGTGGAACCTGTTCCAGCCGCGGAGGAGCAGGAGCCGCAGGGGGCTGAGGACCAAGAAGCCTTGGCCTTGGTCCCTTGCGAAGAGGTAAGCGCGAGCGAGCCCCAGGCGACGGGCTCCGGTGGTCAAGTGGTGGTGGCTTCCGACCCACCGCCCTTGGCCGCGAGCCAAGAGGAGGAGCTGGTTACTGCCAGCCAGCCACCTCCAACTGCGGACCAAGGGGAAGATGCGGTCGTGATTGCCCAGCCACTTCCAGCCGCGGAAGTGATCGCTGAGCCCGACCAGCTGCCTCCGTCTGCGGACCACGAAGAGGAGGTGGCCGTTGATGGGCCGGAGGTGGTCGTCCTCGACCAATCGCCTCCGAGCGTGGAGCTCCCATTGCTTCCGGTCGCGGAGGTGCAAGAAGCGGCGGCGGTCGGCGTCGATCCCCAAGCGCGGCCGGGCGAGAGGAAGGCGGCCACGAGCCGCCTGTCGACGCAGAAGACCAACCTCAGGGCGTCCTGGGGTTGGTCGAAGGAGAAGACGTCGTTGCCCTCCCGGGAGCACCGGGTGCCCAGGAGGGGCAAGATCGTGATGCGCTAGCTCGGGATCAGGATGACCCTGCGTGGGTTAATCCCTTTTTCCGAGCTGGCGCCACCGACCGCCAGCGGCTTCAAGACAAGCTGGTCAGCCGGGCTCTTCTGGTAAGCGTTTTGTTCTCAACTTTTTATATGAGTCGAGCAATCTTCTAGGGGTTCTTCTTGACTTTCCTTCCCCTTTGCTCCAAGTTTGCTGCGAAGGCTATGGAGGACATCGATGCCTCCAGCTTCCAAAGCAGAGGAGTTCTGGGCGTACCATCGTGAGCAAGACGCCAAGATCGCCGATCTCGAGCGTCGGGTCTCCGAGGTGCGCGAGGCCGACCTGAAGGAGCTGGAGTCGGCGAAGAGCCTCGTCGTCGGGCTTCGGGACCAGCTCTTTGAGAGCGAGTCGGTGAAGAACACTTCGGAACAGAAGTGTGCCGACCTCAAAGAGGAGCTGGGGAAGTTGCGGCAGGAGGTCCCCGACCTGCGCGCCGAACTCCAACGAGCTCGGGAGCGCGAGGAGGCCCAGCTCAAGGAGGTGCAGCGCCTTCGGGACAGCGCGGCTGAAGGTCGTGCTGCTCGGCGGAAAGTTTTGGACCTGGAGGCGGAGGTCGACTCCCTTAAGGAGGAACTTGCTGCCCTTCAGGTCGAGCGTAGGACTTAGCTCTTCTTTTATTTTTAGCTCGTGTAAACCCTGTAAAAAAAAACAACGTCTTGAGTTAAATGAGCAAACTCGCAAGTGTTTGGTCCTTGCCTGTTTTTCTCGAGTTCGCCTCCAACATATGCCTATATGATCCCGGTTCTGCAGAAAAAGAAAACGAGTTCCTGCATAGAGCATATAGCATAGATACGAGCAAAGGATCCTTGGAAGAAGGGACGGAACGTTCCTATCATACGGAGCCCCCCTGCCATGGACAAAGGTCGTGTCCTCACTGTTGCGAGCACGAGTTTGTTCATGGGAAAATTTAAGGGTCGCTTTGGTCGTAACGATTTTTTGAATGATTTAAATAGGTCGGTGTGTCGAGAAAAGATGTGAGCACAGAGTAGACGAGCTTTAAACCAACAATACGTAGAGCCGCCATACCCGAGTGGTCGCTGAACCGGGCTTAGAGTGGATGCTCGCGCCCGACCACGCATACAGTGAAGAGCTACTGCGGAAAGTGAACGATTGGGCGAGCATCCGGCCGGGGGCCAAGGGAAATGGTGCGCACATACTTGTCGGATAAGCTCGTCTGCAGTGCTGGTAGACGACGATGCTCGTTCGACAAAGTGAGGACGAAACACGAGAAAGAGGGGAAACGTTTTATTGGAAAGAACGCAAGGGGCGCGAGATAGGAGTACTCGTCTAAACGTAGAATTTACGCAGTTGATCGATGTTCCAGGTGCTGGTGAGCTCCCGACCATCTGGCATCGCGAGGCGAATAGCCCCCGGGCGTGCTGTAGACACGACCGTGTAGGGTCCCTCCCACCTTGGGGTCAGCTTGTTGGCTTTCGACAGGTCTTGAACTCTTCGTAAGACCATGTCGCCGACTTGTAGGACCCTAGGTCGGACTGTCTTGGCTGCGTGCCTACGAAGAGCTCAGAGGTAAACCGCAGACCGGAGCAACGCCCGTTCGCGTGTTGCCGACGAGGTCCAGGTCGACGAGGCGCTCAACCTCTTGATCGATGGAATCGATCAGTTGCACCCTTGGGGAACCTAGCACGATTTCGGCAGGCAGGATGGCCTCCGCACCATAGACGAGTTGGAAAGGCGTTTCGCCTGTGGCTCGACTCGTCGTGGTGCGGACAGACCAAAGAACGGCGGGAAGCTCATCCACCCACTGCTGCTTGTGCTGGTTGAGGGTCTTGAAGACCCTCTTTTTTATGCCCTGGACTAGCTGCCCATTTGCTCGTTCGGCTGCTCCGTTGCTCTGTGGATGCGCCACAGAGGCGAAGCAGACCTTGGTCCCGACCTCTTCGTAGTAACTTTGGAATAGTTCACTGGTGAACTGGGTCCCATTATCTGTGATGAGACGGCTGGGTATCCCGAACCGAGTTACTACATTGCTACGGAGGAACCTCTTGGCCGCCTGGGCCGAGATGGTTGAGACGGGCTCGGCCTCTATCCACTTAGTGAAAGTGTCGATGGCCACGAGCAAGTACTTGCAGCCTTTCTGACCTCGGGGGAAGGGTCCAAGGACATCGAGCCCCCAGGTCGAGAACGGCCACGAGAGTGGTATGGTTTGCAGGGCATATGCCGGTTGACGGGCTTTTCGAGCATGGAACTGGCATGCTCGGCAGGTCATTACGACTGACCGTGCGTCCGCCAAAGCCGTGGGCCAGTAGTACCCTAGTCGGAAGGCCTTGCTCACAAGCGTTCTGAAAGACGAGTGAGCTCCGCACATCCCTTCATGGATATCACGAACAAGGTACTGGCCTTCCTCCTGAGAGACGATCTCGAAAGGATTCCTAATGCGCCTTTCGGTATAGGTCATCCTCGATCACCTGTCTTGAGAAGATCGCCTTATTAGCCGGAACGCTTCGGCTTCTTCCTCGGGCAATGTCCCATGTGCAAGGTATTGGATGAATGGCGTCATCCAATTTGCGCTTTGCTCGAGGAAAGAGACCCTACCGCCCGGTCTCTGGTGCCTCCTCTTCGAGGGAATGGAGGGCTTATGTAGGTGCTCGACAAGCACCACGCCGAGCGGTGGTTTGAGAGGAACCGACCTTAGACATTTGGTCACCAGGAATTATCCTTCCTGGGATGTAGATTACTTGAAATTCTTGAAGTATTTCTCCATCTTCCTTACTTCGGCCAGTGCAGCGCCATTGAGGTATCGGAACACCGATACTCCTTGTTGACCTGGTTCACGACCAACCGTGAATCACCCTTCACAAAGGAGCCGTTGGACTCCTAGCGATTTACATGCCCGAAGTCCGGCCAAAAGGCCTTCGTACTCTGCCGCGTTGTTAGTCGCGGCGAAATGTAGTTGGATGGCGTACTGAAGTTGCTCTCCATCCGGGGAGACCAAGACGACGCCAGCCCCCGAGCGCTCGTATGCTCGAGATCCATCAAAATACAAGGTCCAGGAGTTTTCTCTCGAATCATTGGTCCCGCTGGCTGGTGGTGCCGGAGCCAACCATTCTGCCACGAAATCAGCCAAGACTTGTGACTTTATCGCCGTGCGGGCTGAGAACACCAGCTCGAACTCGGCGAGCTCCATTGCCCACTTGGCTATGCGACCACTGGCGTCCTGATTTTTCAGGATTTCCCTGAGTGGGAAGCCGGTCGGCACCACGATCTTGTGTGCTTGAAAGTAGTGGCGCAACTTCCTGGAGGCCATCAGCAACGAGTACAGTAGTTTCTGGACTTCGGGGTAACGCTCCTTTGGTCCATGAAGTACTTCGCTGACGTAATAGATAGGTCGCTGGGTACCATTTCTCTCTACCGCTAACACCGAGCTTACCGCTTGCGGGGTTGCCGCCAGGTATAGTAGCAATTCTTCCCCCGCTGTGGGTGTGACGAGGACGGGCGGCTTGGAGATGTACTGTTTTAGCTCTTTGAACGAGCGATCAGCTTCCTCCGTCCACGTGAAGCCATCATATTTGCGGAGGGCTTTAAAGAAAGGTAGCCCTCGCTCCCCCAGCCGGGAGATGAACCGGCTTAAGGCGGCCATTCTTCCGGTCAGAGCTTGTACTTCCTTTACGCATGTGGGCGACCTCATGTTCTCGATGGCTTCGATTTTCTCCGGGTTTGCCCCGACGCCATGTGGCCCGACCATGTAGCCGAGCACCTTGCCAGCCTTCACGCCGAACACGCATTTTTCTGGATTTAGCTTTATTCGATGCTTATTGAGGTTACAGAAAGTTTCTTCCAAGTCAGCAACGTGACCCGAAGTACTCTTGCTTTTGACAACTATGTCGTCGACATAGACCTCCAAATTTCGACCTACTTGGTCTGCGAAAGTTTTCTGCATGAGGCGCTGAAAGGTTGCTCCCGCATTTCTCAGACCGAAAGACATGGTCGTATAGCAGAAGGTACCGAACGGGGTGATGAAGGAAGTCTTTTCCTCGTCTTCGCGCGATAAGCTGATCTGATGATAGCCCGAATAGGCGTCTAGGAAGCTCATGGTCTGTGACCCTGCCGTCGCGTCCACCAATTGATCTATGCGAGGCAACGGATAGTTGTCTTTTGGGCATGCTGCGTTCAGACCCGTGTGATCGACGCACATGCGCCACTTGCCTCCTTTCTTCCTCGACTAATCGATTGGCCAGCCACTCGGAGTGCTCGATTTCTCTGATGAAGCCCGCTTAGGAGTTTGTCGAGTTCCTCCCGGATGATTACTGCTTCTCGAGGAAAAGCGTCTAAGTTTCTGTCTCACCTTTTTTTGTCAGCCGAATCCGCTAGCTCGTGCTCGACCACCTCCCTTGGGACCCGGGCATGTCGGATGGTTCCCGTGCGAACACATCCGACCTTGCCCGGGAGGAAGGTGACGAGCTCGAGTTCCTATTTGGGATCTAAGGAAGATCCCAAATGAACGACCTTGGCAGTTCCGACTCGTTGAGCGGAACAGCCTTGGTCTCTCCTCCAGGTTGGAGGGCAAGTTTAGGCCGGAATGCTTCGGCTCTTGGTCGGGGCCGCGAGTGGGCAATCGGCCGACCATATCCAGCGCTCTTTAAATGCAATTGAGTGCGGACTTGTGGTTCCCTTTGACGGTTATGACTCCGCTTGGTCCGGAATCTTCAGGCACCGATCTGGCGTGATGCGAGGCGGCCATGAACTTGGCCAAGGCCGGCCTGCCGAGGATGGCGTTGTAGGCCGACTCGAAGTCTACCACCTCGAAGGTGATTAGCTCCGTTCTGAAGTTACTTGGGCCGCCGAAACTCACGGGCAGGACGACCTGCCCCAGAGGTTTGATCGAGGTGCCCGGGACTATCCCGAAGAAGGGCACGGCTACACTCTTGATTTTGGAACGAGGAATCTGCATCTCGTCAAAACCTTGGCTGAAATAAGGTCCAAAGAGCTCCTGAGTCTATGAGGACCCGACCGACGACGGTATTGCTGATGGTGGGGTTCACGACCATCGGAAGCCTCTGGGGTTTGGTCATCCCAAGGGGACAATCGTCCTTGGAGAAGGTGAGGGATATTTCAGACCATTTCAGCTGCTGCACCGGAGGCTTACCCTGGGTAACATGGTGCACTTCTCTTGCGGCGTCCTTTAAGTCCCGGCGGGACTTGTAGGCGGAGGAGCCCCCGAAGATGACCGCTATGTGATTCTTTGGTTCTTGGTATTCCATGTCGTCCTCACTTCCCTCGGCGGGCTGTTTACCTTTGCCATTTTCACCCTGCTCTGGAAGCGTCGGCATGGGACCCCTGCCACAGAAATCGCTTCCAGCGGTAGGTCCACGCTCGGCAATTCCGTAGATCGTGCCGTGCGCTGGTGAAGCGGATGAGAGGTCGCCCGTCGGTCCGCTTGGTCGCCTCGCTCTCGAGGCCTGTGTGGTTGTCCTCTTCCTCGAAAGCGTTAAACCCGTGGCTGCCAAGCTGGGTTGCTCGGGGTTGTTGTTGTTCCACCGCGGCTACCATGGTCGACGAGGGTTGCTTTTTCTTCTTCTTCTTAATCTTCTTGTCTACGTGCACTCGAGCCCTTTTGCTAGCCGAGGTCTCTAGGCCAGCCGAGGCGGCGACTTCCCTTCATCCAAAGATTTTCTTCCATTGGGCGGCTTCATCTGCGTTGGCGTATCGATCGGCCATTCGGAAGAGCTCGTTCGCCGTTAGATCCGGGTGGATCTCCGTGTCCTGCGTGAAGCGCCGTCCGCACTCGAACTTGAAAGCTCGGACGATGCCTTCGTCCGATATGTTCGGGATCGAGTTCCGGACCTGGATGAACCTCTGGACGAATTGTCGCAGGGTTTCCCCGTCCGTCTGTATCAAGCGCTCCAGGTCGCGCTCCTTTCCCGGGCGGATGTAACAGCTCTGGAAATTTGCTCGGAGCGCGGCGTTGAGCTGCCCCCAGGACCGTATGGATCCTTCCTTCTGATTGAAAAGCCACGTCTGGCGGCTCGTCGAGCCGTCGGCAGGTAATTTGCCATCACCCCCTCATCGCCTCCGGCGGCGAGGATGGCGGTAGTATATATTGAAAGAAATTCGTCCGGGTTCTGGGTCCCGTTGAATCTTTCGACGTGGCCGGGCTTGAATCTGTTCGGCCATGCGACGTCCCGGAGGGAGCTCGTGAAGGCCTGGCAACCGAAGCTCGGGATTTCGCGGTGAAACCCTCGGTCACGACGGCCTTCACGCGGGTCTTCCGCCCAACGCCCCGTGCGCGGGCCGAGTCGGGAGAAGACCTCATGCGACGGTCGTGTCGACGACCGCTTGGTCGTGGAGCGTTCAGCGCTAAATGTCTGGCGATTATAGAGGTACCGCTCGAGGTCGCTCAGAATCGCTCGGCTTTTCCGGATCGGGTTAGCGGTGCAGTGCGATCTCCGAGCATGGCTCGAGACTCACCTCTGTCAGGCGAGCGCATGGGGAGCGTTTGTGATGGTCCCGAAACACTCAGGCATCCGATCACGGGAGGATCCGAGACTTTCAGCTCGGCGGCAAGCCTTTCCAAATCTTCGGCTACGACCCTGCCCACGGCCTCCAAGTCTACTTGCTCGGGGCAACTGCGCAGGTCACGCACGACCGCCGCCAAGGCTCAGAATCGTTCGCTTCCGGTGAACTGCCGGCGGTGAGCTTTGACGGCGCCCGGAGCGCGATCGGGAGTTCGGTACCGCGAGTTCCTTTCCGCATGGCGCACTTCCCTTTGCCTGGCGGCGAATGCTCGCGAGGTTTTTCCCAAGGGCGTCTCGGTGGAGTCTGGCCGCCTCGTAGCGGTCGTGCTTGGCAGCGTCCGAGGATCCCTCTCCGGGCTCCGCACGGCTCCCGGCTACGTTGACTCGACGAGAGCGGGATGAAAGCGATGGGGACATCATGGTATCCCCTTGAGATGCGGTCTCTCGGTCGAGCTCCAGGTCGTCTGGTATGTCCAGGCCATCGTAGAGCCCATCGTAGTCATCCTCGGGGTCTTCGAGGGTAATGTTTGG
This sequence comes from Rhipidocladum racemiflorum, assembly GCA_036346355.1. Classification (NCBI taxonomy): domain Eukaryota; kingdom Viridiplantae; phylum Streptophyta; class Magnoliopsida; order Poales; family Poaceae; genus Rhipidocladum; species Rhipidocladum racemiflorum. The sequence continues at coordinate 37,392,567 of CM070577.1, read as the reverse complement.
GGAATGGAGGCCCTGTCCTCGCATTCCCGCGTCCGGGGAAGGGCTCCCAGACTCAGTGTGACCGATAGGATCGGTCACCCTGGCCACGTTGTCGACGGCGTAGTACACATCGTCATCTTCAACATGGTCAAAAACGCAAAGGTCCCGAGTGTCTCCCGAGTTTGGCATCCTCGAGGATCTTGATCTGCACGGGAATCAAGCTGTCGTCCCCACGGACGGCGCCAGCTGTCAACGATTGGAGAACGGCTCCCGTCGAGCTTACTTGTTGAATGGGGGATCAACAGAGCCCCGTCGTGCGGATCGAGGAGGTCGTTCGAGCGATGCGAGGTCGGGAGAAGGAGAAAAAGGGGGGACACGGTGTTTATCCTGGTTCGGGCCTCCCTCTGCCGGGATAACAGCCCTACTCCAGTGTATTATGTTCTATCTCTTTTTTCCCTCTCCCTTTACAAATCTTCAGGGGGGGTTTAAATAATACGACTATAGGTACCGAAAAAGGCAACTACCTCCTGGGATCACGCTATGTATCCATATCCGCGACTTCGCCCTTGATTCGCATTAATCGCTTTGAATTTTGGGTATGATCTCCCTTGATCTTCGGCTGATTGGTTGGCTCCTTCCTTCCTCGTAGCGTTCACCGGGCCCCCCGACCAAACACCCGAGTAGGTCGTAGCTTCTACGAGCATGCTTGCTCGTGGGGGGGCGTGTTTGGTACTTCTGCGAGTAAAGGTGCAAACGCGTATGCTCGGAGGAGAAGGAGGGATGCTCGTTTCGTTCTCCCGAGCATCTTCTTTTAGTATCGCGAGGTCGGCGGGTTTTAGCTTTTCACGGGGGTACCGTGGTCTTTTGCCAGATAGCCAATCCCCGACAGCTTCGCCTTCGCATTCTTCCACCCAAGGACCAGGGCAAGGAGTACAATCCTTGAATAAACTCAACCATAACATAAACATTCATTTTCTTACCCCCAAGCTTGAACGTAAAAGAAATCTTAATTCTCACTAACACAACGAACGACAATCACCACCTTTAAACCAAAGGGCTGAAATTCACATACACGGGAACTCAACTTGGAAGAGGAACTCCATAGAACCAAAACCACCAAAAAAATTTTCTTCGGGGAGAAGCTCTATTCAAAAGAGAAACACCGCGAAAGTCTTCGCAAATGCATTTCACTTTTACCAAAACAAATCATCTCACTTTTATCCAAGGCCGAGCCATTCGTAAAAAGAAACCGATCAAGGAATTAAATGCTTCCACACAACCACCATCTCTTTTTCCTTAAAAGGAACCAAACTCACTTCCCAACAGAAAAATTGTTTCAACCACGAATATCATTCATGTCAAAACCGGAAGAATCGCTCTCTTAAACAAAAGCACAAACACCTCACACCACAACACAACCCTAGCCCAAAATAGAAATACAAATATTTCCAGATCATGAAGTTCCAAATCTTACATTGGATTAGCTACTTCTTTTGATCAACAATGCAACCGATAACTCGACCTTGAAAACTACGGACACAGTCAAAGCATACATCCTTGAGCATAAATGTTGCATTCATAACTTAAGCTAGTTTTCTTATCAAAGATGAATGAATGACGATATTTAATAGAATAACATTCCAAAATCTCCACAAATTACTTCAAGGTTAATCATTCTTTTATCCTTGTTTTAAGCCTCGAAATTAACCCACATTTGGCGTAATCATTCTAAGTTTAGGGAAACTCAAACACGGCACAAAGAATACTTTGACCGAAAGTATTCAACCCAAATATCAAACAAACAAACCAATCCATATGAATTTTTAAACATAAGTTCAGCATAACTCCCGCCATCTATAGCATTCCACTACCCTTACCATTTAGATTTCAATATTCCCTATTTACTCATTGAGAAGGCCCATCAGATTTAACAACAACTACACAACAAATTCTTACTCTTATTACCTTTTCCACAATTATAAATAAAGTTCACAGGTGCTTATCAAAAACACATCCAACCAACACTACCTCATCAAGATCCCCACGGAGCGACCTAACCTATATCATCATATTCTAAATTTGAAAGCGATTGCTTCAACAAGTCTTTCAAAGATGATGAACCTATAAATTCCATACCACATACGCGTCAACATCTCGACAATGGAAATTTATTCACCTAAAAGATGACTCAACAAGTAAATATTATCTCAACAAGGCACCAATCATAAATAGAAGTTTAAAACATACATTTATTAAGGACAAAATCATGCGTCATGCTAACTATCCCTGGTTCACTCCATCACAACATGTTACAATTTCCACCATTTTAACAAAGGTTTTCAACAATTAATCTAATCAGTTACCACCACTACTAAGTCATCAATATCAATAATTGGCATAATTGTAAAACAACAACATTGCTTTTAGTTACCCTATCCATAGGCTATGACAAACTGTCACTACACAACATACTCCAACTATGTAAAATAGATTGAATAATTTAAGCCATCCAAAGCTCTTATAACAACAACGCTAAATTAAATTTAAATTTTTTTTTTAATTTTTTTTTAGCTACCCTATACACGGGTTATAGCAAAATTGCCACTCCAAGACATACTCCAGCCTTTTTTTAAAGTGAACTGAATAGGTGAAATCATCACAAAGCTCTTACGGCAATGGCAAAAACTTATGTCTTCCCAATTGATATCGATACTAGCATTATTGGAACGCATAGCGCATACTTCGAATCTACTAATAGTTTGCAACGTCATAAATATCAACTCTAATCAATTTCCAAGTTAAAGTCACTAGCCAACACGATTAAATTAGAACATCTTTAAACAACCAAAGATGGTTTCTTTAACAATATCGGTAGTCCACCATTACAATTAAATTGTTCTACCGACCTTATATTAAAATGTCTCTAAATAACCCACTAATTTTCTATTACCTTCACAAGAGTTTACATCATCGTAATGTTCTAACTACGCATCAAGATTTAAAGCTTTAAACATTGTCCATGGTCAAGGGCACATTAAAATAATGCAATAAATCCTAAGCATGCACATTAACACATTCAATCATTATCGCTTATAGAGCAATCTACAATACTAGAAGATTATTTAATCTCAAGCTAAAGATAACAATTACATTTTAATTTATTCAACTCAAAAATTAAATTAGAAGTACATCATTCCATAAACCACATTGTTACATACTATGTAACACGGACATAAAATTTCTAAACACCGTCATGGGTCACCTACCCTTGACAAACAGGAGGCAATCCCAAACATTCAAAAACAAACACAGTTCTAGATCAAGAACAAACACCGATAAAAATTTCTTCTTTTCGTGCAAGTGATAAAAGAAAAATCAAAACATAAATTCAAGATAGCTCGACCCTCAAATGTACAATCATAGTAGCCAAAACTCTTCAAGAAATCAAAAACCTACACTTTCCACAAAGGAAGACGGATGCAAAAGGGAAGACCAAATGTCCAACTAAAATTTTCCGATAAAGATTCAAACTTAGCTCCATCCAGCTTGATCTGCAACAGAGAAACTCCAACCCCTTCTTTTTTAAAAAAAAATCGGAAACAACAACCACGTAAATTTCCTCCCAACGACAGTCCATCACAATAAATCAAAGCCAAAGCAAAATTGTGACCAAAAGACGCGCAACGTAGAACTCTTCTTCCGTGTCTTCACTCAAAGGAGACAAAACCACAAACCGCCAAAAGGACAAATCAGCGAGTGCTCAAAACTAAGCATTTTCCTCGGTTTGAACCAACCACATACCCGTAAAACCAACCAAAACCGACCAGTCGGCCACGGTAAAGAACATCCGAAGGAATCCATCACCAACCTCTTCTATTTGACTCCAGTCACTACCCGATCTACGACAGACACGGATAAGTACTCTTTCCCTACAGGGGTATAATAGTTTTTCGGTGGTGACTCTACCCAGCCACACCGTCAAACCACAGCCTCACTACAAACAAAAGGTGACCGAAACCCTTCGGCACCACAACCACACTTTATCACAAATGAAGCAACTCAATCAAATCTATCATAAATATAGCATTATACATCATCAAAAGTAGCATTCAACAACAAAGCTTAAATTCAACCTTTAAGCATAAGGCAACGATACCCATACCCTTTCCTACTGTGCATCCATGTGTGTCAAATTTTAAATTAGTGATTCCACTTACACAAGTTTTAATGTTGCTATCCTATGACAAAATTTTAGTTAAAACCTAGGCCATGTTTCTAAGTTATTCCACATCACATTTTAGTTGTATCCTATAGTATGACACTAAAAATAGACATTCCAAAGACCTACAGCCTGCTCTGATACCAACTATAACACCCTACAAATCTAAACTGTCGTACAAGAAAATTTCGACAGCATCTCTCCTAAAATTAGGACAAAGCAGGCGACAACAAGATTCATAATAACCATTATAAACAGGAATAACATAAAAGCATCAATACTAGAGATAACAAGTCTAAATCAACCGTAAAACAAACATAAACGTAAAACAGCGCCAAAGCGGACATCAACAGGTCTATGATTAATAAAATTTCAGCAAGCTAATGAATTATTAAATGCACTAGTCCATGTGATTCGTGATGACCCCGGAGGGTTGATTGTGCTACTAAGCCCACCCTTCAAGCTTACGACTCATGAGAACTACGAAAACAACAAAATAACAAGGTGAGATTGGGTAATCTCAAAGAAGTTTTAACAACTTCTAACGAATAACACAAACACAGTAAAACTAGCATACCAAATTCCTCATGTCCAATACCACATTATAGAGTCCACACAACCTCAGTAAAATGCATATGATTGTGCACATGCTTATGCCATGATCCTCCTCACCGTGCCCTTTCTCAGAACACACGGTGTTGTACTGCAGTCTTGATCGCGCCTGGCGTCGACAAACTTCCAATGCATGATTATGCAGTTAATGCTTCATGCATAAATACATTCATAACTTCCCACTCTGAATTCACATGCTTGCATACCATCAAATAACATGGATAGAATGCGAACATCATTGAGATAGAATATCTCCACAATTCATCTTGCAAACAACATCTTTCTTCATTCTTACTCATGATTCAAAAGCCAAACAACCACATCATAATGCAGGATAGGATATTGTAATCTCATAAACAAGTAGTTAAACCATGTAGGTGTGCTGCAATTAAGGTTTATATTGAAGACGAAACAAATAGCGAGTTATAGTTTAGCAAGACCGCTACTTCCACTTGCCTTTACCAACGTGGATGACGAACCTAGTTGCGTCCAGAAGGGGCACCACCTGTACAAGTATTATTTCAGTACATAGCGACATCACAAATGATCACACAACTCGAACACACGCTTCCTAATCCCCGTTCCCTTCTTAAGCGCCAAAAACCCCAATCTGTCCGGGTCAAACAGCATCACCCTCTCTTCACAATTTCGTATCTTTTTTTATACAGATCATAAAAATACAAAAAAAATACAGTAGCTAGATATTGACGAGATCTACAACTTTCATGAAGATCACAAATTTCAATTCCACTGTTAAATATGCCTAAACAAACGTCCAACACAGTGGACAAAATCTGTTTCCAGATTCTGTCTGTCATCTTGCAACAGCGATAACTCTCAGACCCACGCCCCAAAAATTCTGAAAAAATTACATAAGATAGATCTCGACGTTATATAGAACTTTCTAGTTATAGGTTTTTGCAGGAAAAATCGTCTATGCCACGTAAAATGCGAAATAATCCGCGCTGCACAATCTCCCCTTCCAAAAACAGCACCACATGAACATCTACCCTTTTCCCCCATCAAGATCCATCTAAAACACTCACCACCAGATCTAATACACTCCTAATCCCTAGGTAGAACAGGGGTAAAATATTGGGAATTTTACCTTGAGTTCTCCCTTGAGAACCCACGAAAAACGCGCGACGATTCCCGAAACGGAAATCTGCTCGTCCTCCACGCCTCCACGGATCCTCTTCTCGCTTGCTCCTTCGCGTTTCGCGGTGGATCTTGAGCCACCACGCAAGGGGAGGAAGAGGAGGGGTGGTGTGGCTGCTAGGGGAGGACGGGGGGGTGCCCTAGGGCTTTTGGGGGGGTGACACCCCTTTTATATGGTGGGCCGGCCCACTAGGGGAAAAGAGAGAGAGGTGGGGAGGGGATTCGCAGCCCAGGCCCAGGTTTTCCTCGGCCCACTGTTTCTAGCCCGACAACTCCAAATTTAATATTAATACGCCGGATAAACTTCAATTATTTCATCCCCCGACAAATCCTTCATTCCTCTCCCGAAACAAAACCAGGAAAAGGAACCCTAGAATCGCTCTGACGCTCTAAGGCATCACAACAGGTGAACGCCGTGTCTTTAGGCCGGACATTCTTCAAGAAGCTGAAGAGCAGATTGCCATGATCAGAGAAAGATTGAAGATAGCCCAATCGAGACAAAAGAGCTACGCCGATAATTGCCGCCGGGACCTGAGTTTTGAACCGAAAGATTTTGTATACCTCAGAGTTACACCTCTCAAGGGAGTTAAGAGGTTCAATGCCAAAGGGAAACTCGCACCGCGATATGTTGGACCATTTAAGATTTTGAGCGGCAGAGGCGAAGTTGCTTACCAGTTGGAGTTGCCATCATCTTTAGCAGGAGTGCATGATGTGTTCCACGTGTCCCAGCTGGAGAAGTGTCTCCGAGTGCCAGACGAGCAAACACCCTTGGAATTGATCGAGCTGCAGGAAGATCTGACCTACAAGGAGCACCCCGTCGAGATTTTGGACACCATGGATCGAGACACGAGAAATAAATCGACACGTTTCTGCAGAGTTCAGTGGAGCAACCATGCAGAGAGCGAAGCAACTTGGGAGCGCGAGAAGGATTTGACAAAAGAGTTTCCGAACCTATTCTTTAGTAAGCCCTGAATCTTGGGGACGAGATTCTATTAAGGGGGGAGGTTTGTAACACCCCAATTTTTGCTCTTCATAAGTTTGAATGTTATTTTGCACTTTTGTGAATTTTTGGAATTTTCTGGAATTTATTTGGATTTAATTTGAATTTATTCCCTTTTGAAATAATTAAAGAATTAAAAGTTTTAAATAAAACTTTGTTGAAAATATTTTATTTGAGTCCAAAATGTCTCAAAGTATTTTCCAGAATTTTTCTGGAATTTTTCTGATTATTTTGCTATTTTTCTCGAATTATTTGAATTTATAGAAATTAATTAAATTATCTAATCGCTGGAAAATCTATCAGGTTAGTGTGGGATGTCTGAGATAGGGGCCCCGCAAGTAGGGTCTACACCCGACTGGGCCGAAGGCGAACAAAGAGCCCAGAGTCTTGCGCCACGATGGGCCGGGGATGTCTCGACTTGTTCCCAAGGCACTCGTCGATCCTTCAATAAGCTTCGTGCCATGCCCAGACAACTGTCGAAGCGAAGCATGCGGCCGAAACACCGCAAAGCCTGCAGGCGCCGGAACCTGACGGCGTGTCAGGCGCGGGTCGGGGAAAGCACAACTACCTCTCCAAGGCGTAGTGGGGCCAAGCCGATAAGAGACAAAATATGTACTCATGAAGCCACCATGTTCAGGGCCAGGTGGCGCCCGCTCGGTGGTATATCCTTGCCCTAGTATAAAAGGGGAAGGGAAAAAAAGAAAAGGGGACAAGGCTCATATATCCAAGAACACAGGACTAGGGTATTATCTCCACCGTGAGAGCCTGAACCTGTCTAAAAGAGAGAGATCGCCCTTGCCTCCTGTGTTACCATCTAGCTAAGGTCCCGCACGAATCCCCTCGAATCACAAATCTCATTGCCGGCGAAATCGATCGTCGAGAGTTGGCGCGCCAGGTAGGGGCTTGTGCCAAGATCTTCCTCCAGCTTGATGGCTGCGACGAGTGGAGTCTCCACAGTCTTCTCCCCGAGTCAGGTTTTCCGTTTCGGAAGCCTGACCTTCATCTCCGACGGCCTCGGGAACCTTTCCCTCTCTGAGGGGACGCGCTGCAGCGCGGTGAGGGTTCCGGCGAGCCAGCGTCGCGACTTCTGCGCCGATCGGAGGGTCCCCCTGTCTCGTGCTCTAAAGCGCCGAGTAGGGGACCGAAGGTCCGGTCCGGCCAGGGAGTTGGACCCATGGGCGCCGAGGCGCAAATAGTGGGGGTTCTCACCGCCAAACCACTCGGCACCTCCGAGCGCCTGGAGCTATCTTCTTCAGGCTCGCCCACCTCACCGGCCGAGTCAGAAGAAAGCCTAGAGAGTTGCTGGAATTTCCGTAGAGTCTGCGTAATCAAGGGCTCGCGGGCGGATTCGCAGCAGCGCCTCGACACTTCAGCCGCCGCCGACCTGGAAGGTGGCCGAGCCGTAGAACCGGACGCGCGGGCGCGTGCTCTGCGGGACCACGCCCGTGTTGTCAACTGTAACACCCCAAAATTTTGCTTTTCTTAAATTCATGTGTGATTTGGCACTTTGGTGAATTTTTGGAATTTTCTGGAATTTATTTGGATTTATTTGGAATTTATTTGAATTTATTCCATTTTGAAATAATTAAAGAATTTAAATTTGCAAATAAATTTTTGTTGGAAATATTTTATTTGAGTCCAAAATGATCCAAAATATTTTCCAGAATTTTTCTGGAATTTTTCTGAGTCATTTGCTATTTTTAATGAATTAAATGAATTCATCGGGAATTATTTTAAATATTAATTACTGAAAAGGACCGACGGGTCATCGCTCATCCAATCGAGCCCAGTCGTGACTGAAGTTCGAGTCCGACTTTGCCACGTGACTCGACCAAACCCACTCCTAACCCTAATCAATCCCAACCGCTGGATCAAGATCCAACTACCGAGATCACCAGACGGCTCGAGCCGTATCCGCCCGATCCGATCGCGCGGCGATCGTGGCGTCGATCGTGTTAATGCGGACGGCCACGATTTTCGCCGTTTTCGCGAGTCAGCCGGACTCCGCCGCCGCTTCGCCGTAATTTAACTAGGTTTCCGTTTCAGGGCACGACGCCGAGGCTATTTAAAGCATGAGACGCCCCCGAGGTTGCTCCTCATCCTTGCGCACTCCGCTTCTCGAGCCATCTCGCCGAAAGCCTGCCGTTGAGCCGCAATCGCTCGCCGGAGTTGTCTCTTCCCTCCGCTGCGGTTTGCGCCGCTTTCCGCCGTCCGCCGCTCCGTAGAAGGAGCCCGGATCCGGAGTCCCCGCGACGAGGACGCACTCGGCGAGGTTTCATCTCGCCGAGAAGCCCGTGGCGCCGTAGCCGTAGTCATCGCCTGGCTGCTGCCAGTGAAACTATCGCGTCCTGGCGAGCTCGGAGGACCGCCGATCCAGACGAACGGTTGAGGTGAGATCACGTGTTCCAAACCCGACAGATTCGGGACCGTTGATCAAGATCCAACGGTTCACACCGCCACGCGTAGCAAAGGCGATTATAGATTAGATTCGACCGCCCGATCTAGATCGAACGCCATGAGCATCGAGTAGTTTCAACGCGCACCTGGATTCAACTGCGCCGCTGATTTTCAAACCAACGGCCGGTGATTGCGCCACGCGTGTCGAAGTTGGACCGACGCGGCTACGCTGGCCCACGCGACGCTGGGCAGACGCCGACACGCGGCCCGCGTGTCGAAGGGGCCTCGCATGTCGCTGGCTAACCCGGCCGTTACCGACGTCACCACATGACGCGCAGCGGGACCCACCACCGCCACCATGGGCGAAACCCGGCCGACGCTCGATGACGCCACCCGAGTGGGCCCACATGTCGGCCTCACGTGGAGCCGTGGACCGAGTCCACCGTGACCCGAGCCGAAGCGTACCGAGCCCATGGACACTGACGCCACGAAGCCAATCGAGCTGCCACGTGTCCATGCTTTGTACGCAATAATTAATTTCCTAAAAGAAAATGATTTATTAATTCGAAATATTGATTCAAATTTAGATTCAAACTTCAAACGCTATAACTTTATGCTTTCAACTCCGATTTGAGCGATTCAAATTTCTAAATTTGTATAAAATTAAGATCTACCTAAATATGAATTTTATCTAATTTTTGGACTAAAGTTTTCTCTGTAATATTATTTAATTGATTATTTAAACTTTAATAAATCATAACTTTTGCATTTTAACTCCGATTTGAACGATTCCAGCTTCTAAAAATCCAGAAAATTATGTTCTCTCTGTTTATGGATTTTATTTGGAGTTTTGGGATCTTTTTTGCCTAGTGTTTATTTGTGTATTTGCTATTTGCACGCTTTTACGAGTAGACGTTGAAGTGCCTGAGGGATTCAAGGAGAAGTATTGACTCAGATCCAACTCAAGACCAAGAGCAAGTACTTTTTGAAGGCAAGTTGTGCTTTGACCATATTGATCCTATTTCGAAATCTATTATGATTTAAACTATTCAATGCTAGTTCAATTAGAAAGATAATTTGATTAAACAATGGTTATAGATAAATACCAATTTGCTATATGACACCTTGATTACCTAAGTATGTGCCATGACCTTTGTCACCCTAGTTGTGGTTTACTAGTTGGACATTACTAAATTGCCAACATGGGTTTAGATCGTTGTAGTATGTCGCTTGGACCACGTGCTCATAACATGATTTTGGATAATCAAATGCTAATATGGACTTAATGATATATTGAACCTGTTTTGGAAAAGTATCATGTGAAGTTGATGGCACGTGGTGCATGGTAATCAACCGGGTTTGATAAAACGCTGATCGCATGTGGCAAGAGTAATCGTGGGCCAGGTGGCATTGGGAGTGTTGATTTGGTTTTTCTGTAGTCTTGCCCTGGTCACTAAGGACTTAACCTTGCAAGCCTTTGAACTGGTCATACTTGCAACCACATGGTCGAATGGGACGGCCCTAGCTGACTAAGTCGCTAAGGACTCACTTGTGGAGCCTCAGGGTGTCACATAATCACCGTTTGTGTGATTGTGCACGGAGCGATCGTGTGGTGGCCAGGTACCCATCTAACGGTGTGTTGGTCCCATACTTCCGCCTTGGCTAAGGGAAGGGATGGTGTAGAGCACTGCATCGAGAGGACCACCTGTGTTGTTTGAGGCTTCCGAAAGGCTTTGTTACGGAACTCTACTTTGTGGTGTTTGACCGTATCTTGTGGGTAAAGTGCATAACCTCTGCAGAGTGTAGAATCTATTTGAATAGCCGAGTCCACTTTGACCGACAATGCTCGGGAATTACAAATAAGGGTTAGATTTTTTAAAATAACTTGGTTTTGAAAAGATGGGTTGGTTTAACAAGGAAGATGATGGAAATATGGTTTAGGATGGGAAAAATGTTTATTAAACTTCTTGAAAAGTTATTTATGCTTTACTTATTTCTACCGCTAATCTACTTATATTACTTGTCAAAAGTCAAGCATCGCAAATATACCCTGAGCTATTCCTTTGTACTAAGCCATGCATATAGTATATTAGCTTGCATTCTGCGGCATGACTTGCCGAGTACCAAGTACTCACCCTTGCCTCAACACAATACCAGTTGAAGAGGAGACTACGCCGCTTTAAGAGGAGTTCCAAGAGGACCCGTCTACTTAGGGATGCGAGCCCTAGCCATTGCCTGTGGTATACCGGATGGCGCCACGGTTTATTTGATTTTTCACTGTTATTTCTCTTTCAATAAGTTTTGCCTTGCAAGGCATATATTTGTAACTTGGCCATAAGGTTTGAGTAACCCTTTGATTATTTAAATAAAGTACTTTGATAGTATCGCTGGTATGATTGTGATATATACCGATGTTAAGACTGCGGTGTGCACTAGCTGCGTTCTCGACTAGTGCGAATACCACGTAGGGTCCGGATTTGCAAATTCGGGGTCCCGACAGAGGTGGTATCGTGAGCCATACTTGATGTAAGGCTCAACCCTAAGCTAGAATGGTCGTAGTGAGGATAAAACCTATTTTCTAAAGCTAAAAATTTGTGAAGACAAGAAATGACCTCTCCGATTTATCCTCTTCTCTCTTTTCTTGCCTCTTGCTGAAATTTTCCTTACCTCGTCACGATCGAAAAATTAAGTTCTTACGTAAAGCACTCTTGTGATGATGGAGGAAGAGTTCAACCACGCTGATCTCGGGGAGTTGGTCACGCCGCTAACTTTGGCATATGCTACACTCTCGGAGATTTTGAGAAGCCCCAATATCAAGTGGAAGTGATCGGCATAAGCGGGATTGATCAAGGCTTGTGACGGAGGATTGAGGTACTGCTAGAAAAGGGCCTGTGCAACGCTTCGATACACCGCAGACCGCTAGAAGGTCTACAATGCGTATGGGTATCCAAGAAGTTTCACTGACGAGCAATCACGGCACATTACCGATTATCACGCCAGAGTTGGAAAGCACCTGTTCGTTATCATCAGTTAAATGATAACCTTCTTGACCCGAAGCGAGATTCAGGATGAGGATGCCACGGTTACACAGCTTGGCACGATTTGTCGTCACCCAGGAGGATGTACTAGATAATACAAGCAAGGAGCTACGTGAAGGCCCGCATGAGATCATTACAGAGAAGAATAGATGGCGGAAGCTCAAGAGTATGTGGCACACCTTCTAAGGATTGACGAAGTTGGAGATGACCTTGAACGGACCAGATCCGGAGCGCATTTGAAGCTACACGCAGCCGATCCAGAGGAGTCGGATTCGATGAGGACATCGCTTCTTCGACTACCACAGAGGACACAGCTTGTCGGTCATGGCATCGTTCGCTTCGCCACGGCATTCGTGCCGTGGAGGTTTTCTCGATGAGTGAACATAGGTTCTATAGTGAGATTCCTTCACGAGTCGAAGTCATAGAATAAAGAGTCACCCTTTAGACGTTAGACTCCAGAGTTAGTTCGATTTGGATTTGCTTTGTTTCACGAGTGTGCAGATGTGTTGCAAGGCCCTTAGGCATTGTAAGTAGCCATACCAAGTTATTAATAATAAAGTTGGACCTAAAGTTACCCCCTTCGCCTGCATAAGTTCCATATTACTTGTCTATTCTGTTTCTCTCATCTCTAAACCTAGAGCAAATCGACAGATGGTGAACACCCGTGGAAACTTTGGAAGCAATGGGAGTGGATCTCGCCTAGCCAGAAAACCCCAATGATAGAGCACCAAAGACCGAGATGATATGCAGAATTTTGGAGCATTTCTTGCTGCTCGATTCGATTAATGCATGCTATGATGCAACAAATGCAGCACGTCATCAAGCGTTCCACTCGCTAATCAAGTTAATCAGTGGACCACGCCGAGAATACAAGGTCGCCGTGAGTTCATGAGGACTCACCCACCCACTTTCTCTTCGGGAATGCCAACTGCTGGAGGCCGACGATTGGTTAAGATCAATTGAGAGGAAGCTACACATAGCTCAATGCATAGGGAATGAGAAGGTACTTTACGCTTCTCATCGGTTGGAAGGAACACGAATGGTGGGAGAACCTTGCGTACACGCAGAGAACCCTCAAGATATCACTTGGGAAGAGTTCACGGTGCATTCCGACAGATCACGTGCCTGAAGGAATCATGGACCTTAAGAAGGAGGAGTTCAGAGCATCAAGCAAGGTAATCGGCCGGTGGCGACTACTGAACAAGTTCACACAGCTAGCACGCTACGCACTTTGAGGATGTAGCGACAGATAAATCCAGCAGTCGTTTTATGAAGGGACTTAACTCAGATTGCAAGTAGGGTTGATCACCCACACCTTTCCAGATTTCCAAGAGTTGGTGAATAAGGCGCTTATTCTTGAGGACAAGCGCAAGGAACTGGATGAGAACAGAAGCGCAGATGCAACAAGGATCACGCCAGGAAGCATAGCGGCGCTTGAGAGTTGCACCAAATCAATTCTTGATTCCAACCACGTAATGCAACAAGGACACCATCCCCAGCAAGACCAAGACCTAATCGTAACTACCAAACCCCAGCCCCGCTAGAAACACTACTCGAGCAATCAAGAAGGAACAGTGAGACGTTACAAGCAGCGAGCCAGGACACTTTGCCAACATTGTCCGAAGAAGACAGCAGAGGCGACCCAGATTCGCTTCAATCTAGGAACCACCCAGCTAGGACGCCAGACCAGAGCCACACCCAGGCCGTGGTGAGAGGCCGAGTCAACCATGTCACCATGATGCACCGCAGATGCTACGGACGTCTTGGGTAAGTTACTTGTTAACTCGATGCACAGCTTTGTTTGACTCTGGAGCTTCGCATTCGTTTGTTTCGCAAGGCTTTGCTACTAGAAATGACTTAAGGATTGCAAGACTTAAGTGCATGCTTTTAGTTCAAACCCAGTTCAACTCCGAACGGAAGTAGGATGTTAGGGTGAGAATACTAATAGATGGAATAGAGTTCCTAGCAAACCTTATAATTTTGGAGACCCGGACCTTAGATGTTATATTGGGAATGGATTGGTTATCCAAGCACAAGGCTGTATTGGATTGTGGACGAAGGACTATCTCGATCGAGAGCCCGTGTGGGAAGAAAGTGGAATTTCAAGCCACCGCAGCTTAGAGATGGACAGTTGATGGTTAACAAGTACCAAGGCAATCAGCATAGAGGATGTCCCAAAGAGTGAATGAGTACCCGATGTTTTCCCGAGGATCTACCCGGTATGCCGCCACAGGGACATAGAGTTTGTGATAGAGCTTGTACTGCACAAAGACCGATAGCAAAGAGACCCTATCGGATGTCTACCGAGGAGTTGGTAGAGATGAAGAAACAATGGAAGAGCTAATGGATAAAGGATTTATCGAGACCAAGTTCGTCGCCGTGGGGAGCACCGCTTTGTTTGTCAAGAAGAAGGACGGGAGTTTCGGGATGTGCATTGACTACAGTGCACTCAATGAAGTCACCGTGAAGAATAAGTATCCGCTACCCAGGATTGATGATTTGTTTGATCGATTAAGAGGAGCCGGAGTTTTCTCCAAGATTGATCTCGAGATCGGGATACCATCGCTTGAAGATCCGATCGTAAGATATTCAAGATCGCATTCTCGTCAAGATATGGACATTACGAGTTTCTGATTATGTCCTTTGGGTAACGAATCGCCACTTATTTCATGAATATGATGAATAAGGTGTTCATGGAATATTTGGACAAGTTTGTCGTCGTGTTCATAGACGATATCCTAATCTACTCCAAGGCAGAGGATGAACATGCCGAACACTTAAGGCGAGTTTTGGAAAAGTGAGGCAGAACTTTTCGCCAAGTTCGCAAGTGTGACTTTTGGAAGGACAAAGTGGAGTTTCTTGGACATGTAATGACCGCAGAAGGAGTCGCCGTGGATCCAAGCAAAGTAGAAGCGGTGTTACATTGGGAACAACCAAAGACGTGACCCAGTCGGAGTTTCCTTGGAATGGCAGGATACTACCGCCCGTTTCATCGAAGGCTTTTCGACGATTGCGAAACCCCTTACGCAATTCTTGAAGAAGGAAAAGAAGTTTGCATGGGACGCCGAATGTGAGAAAGGATTTCAGAGTCAAGAAGCGATTGACATCGCACGTGTTAGTACTACCGGATGTTGCTCAAAGCCGATATTTATTGTGACGCATCGCGCCAAGGACTTGGATGTGTCTTGTGATGCAGAATGGAAAGGTCGTCAGCGTATGCATCAAAGCGATTGAGGCCGCATGAGGAAAATTATCCGACACATGACCTAGAGTTAGGCCGTAGTGCATGCCTTGAAGATATGGCGTCACTATCGATTGGAAAACAGATGTGAAGTATATACGGATCATAAGAGCCTTAAGTACATATTCACCCAATCGGATCTGAATATGAGGCAAAGGAGATGGCTAGAATTGATCAAGGACTATAATGTTGGAATTCATTACCATCCCGGGAAGGCCAACGTAGTAGCCGATGCCTTGAGTCGGAAAAGCCATACCGTGAGTGCGTTGCTAGCCACAAGTCAGGATGAGTTATGTAAGGATTTTCAGAAGATGAAGATTGAGATTGTACCTAGCGGATTCTTGGCCGCATTAGAAGTAAAGCCTACCTTGGAGGATCGGATCCGAGAAGGACAGAAGGATGATGACAAGATCCGCAGGATTAAGTCCATCAAGGAGGAAGGCAAGGCAGAGGACTTCAAGTTGGATGAGCAAGGCACGTTGTGGGTGAAGGATCGTATTTGTGTGCCTAACAAAAAGGAGTTAAAGCAACTGATTCTGGAAGAAGCCCATGACTCTAAGTAATCAATTCATCCTGGAAGCGCCAAGATGTATCAGGATCTGAAGGAGAGATTCTCGTGGCCGAGTATGAAACGCAGAAGTTGCTTGTTACGTGTGCATTGTGCGCATGCCGAGAGTCAAGGCAATGCATCAGAGACCAGCAGGATTGCTACAATTATAAAATACCGAGTGGAAGTGGGAGGAAATCGGAATGGATTTCACACGGCTTGTCAAGACTCAAGGAGGTTATGACTCATATGGGTTGTAGTGGATCGCTTTGACTGGGGTAGCCCATTTTATCCCCGTGAAGACCACTTATTCTGAGATAAATTAGCAGAGTTATACATGATCGGGGATTGTTTGTTTGCACGGAGTGCCAAAGAGGATTGTATCACCGAGGTACCCAATTTACCTCAAGATTCTCGGAATAAGTTGCATGAAGCTCGGGGACCCGCTTTTGAACTTCAAGATGTACCTTATCATCCACACGGGATGGATGCACCGAAAAGAGTCAACCAGATTCGAAGATATGTTAAGAGCTTGTGCATTGGCTTGTGCTACCTCTTGGGATAAGAGTTTGCCGTATGTCGAGTTCAATACAACAATAGTTATCAGCTAGTTTACGTATGTCACCTTGAGGCATCAGATGGTCGACTCGCCTGACGCCGTTGAATTGGAATGAGACCTGAGCCCGTGGTCTTTGGGCCTGATATTCTTCAAGAGGCCGAGGAACGGATCGCTATGATTAGGAAAGGTTGAAGGTAGCCCAATCTCGACAGAAGAGTTATGCCGACAATCGCCGCGAGATTTGAGTTTTGAACTGTAAGACTTTGTATACCTCGAGTTACGCCTCTCAGGGAGTTAAGAGGTTCCATGCCAAAGGGAAACTTGCACCCCGTTATGTTGGACCATTTAAGATTTTGAGCCAGAGGCGGTTGCTTATCACCTAGAGTTGCCACAATCGTTAGCAGGAGTACATGATGTATTCCATGTCCCATGAAGAAGTGTCTCCGAGTTCCTAAGGAACAGTGACATCTGAGTCAATTGAGTTGCAAGAGGATTTGACTTATAAGGAGCATCCCGTGAGGATTCTAGACACAATGGATCTGAGAAACTAGAAACAAGTCAACCCGATTCTGTAGAGTTGGAGCAACCATGAAGAAAGTGAAGCGACTTGGGAGCGAAGAGGATTTGAAGAAATAATTTCAAAACCTATTCCTTTAGAAAGCCCTGAATATCTGTGACGAGATTCTATTAAGGTGGTGAGGGTTGTAACACCCCAAAATTTTGATTTTCTTAAATTAATGTGTGATTTGGCAGTTTGGTGAAAATTTGGAATTTTCTCGAATTTATTTGGATTTATTTGGAATTTATTTGAATTTATTCCATTTTGAAATAATTAAAGAATTTAAATTTGCAAATAAATTTTTGTTGGAAATATTTTATTTGAGTCCAAAATGATCCAAAATATTTTCCACTTTTCTCGAATTTTTCCGAAGTCATTTGCTATTTTTAATGAATTAAATGAATTATCGGAATTATTTTAAATATTAATTCGAAAAGGACTCGACGCCTAAGTATCGTTTCATCCGACCAGCCCGAGTCGGACTTACGAGTTCGAGTCCGACCCGGGCCACGACTCACCAAACCCACTCCTAACCCTAATCAATCCCAACCGCTGGATCAAGATCCAACTACCGAGATCACCAGACTGGGCTCGAGCCGTATCCGGCCGGATCCGATCGCGCCCCGCGGCGATCGTGGGTCACGATCGTGCCACGTGGACGCCTGCCACGATTTCGTCGTTTTCGCCAGTCCGAAGCCGGACTCGCCGCCGCGCCACGTAATTCAACTAGGTTTCCGTTTAGACACGCCGAGGCTATTTAAAGCATGAGACGCCCCTCGGAAGGTTGCCCTCATCCTGCGCACTGCCGTTCCACGAAAGCCATCTCGCCGAAAGCCGCCGCGTTGAGCCGCAATCGCCGCCGGAGTTGTCTCTTCCTCCGCTGCGGTTTGCGCTGCTTCGCCGGCCGTCCGTCGTTTTCCGCCGAGAAGGAGCCCAGATCCGAGTCCTCGCTGACGACGCACTCAAGGGAGGTTTCATCACGGAGAAGCCCCGTGGCGCCAGAGCCGCGGGTCATTCGCTCTCCAGCTCCGCTGCCGGCCATGAAACCATCGCTGCCCGAGCCTGAGGACCGTCGATCCAGACGAACTGTTGAGGTGAGATCACGTGTTCCAAACCCGACAGATAGATCTGGACCGCTGATCAAGATCCAGTTCACGCGCTCGCGTCTTCGTGATGCGATTATAGGATTAGATCCGTCCGATCTAGATCGAACGGCCCATGAGCATCGAGTAGTTTCAACGCGTTAACCCTGGATCCAATCCGCGCTGATTTTCAAACCAACGGCCGAGATTGCGCCACGTGTTTCGGGAAGTTGGACCGACGCGGCCAATCAGCGCCCACGCGACGCTGGCAGTGGACGCCGACACGCGGGCCCGGCGTGTCGAGGCCCGCATGTCGCTGGCTAACTACCAAGCGCTGACGCCACCCATGACGCTCACGGGACCCACCTGCCGCCACCATGGCCGAGTTCCCACGCCGATGACGCTACCCGAAAGCGGTACATGTCGGCCTTCGATGGAGCCGTGGGACCGAGTCCACCGTGGACTCCGAGCCGAAAGCGTGGACTGAGCCCATGGACCCTTGACGCCAGCAAGCCAATCAGGAGCTGCCACGTGTCCATCTTGACGCAATAATTAATTTCCAAAAGAAAATGATTTATTAATTCGAAATATTGATTCAAATTTAGATTCAAACTTCAAACGCTTATAACTTTTGCTTCAACTCCGATTTGAGCGATTCAAATTTCTAAATTTGTATAAAATTAAGATCTACCTAAATATGAATTTTATCTAATTTTTGGACTAAAGTTTTTCTCTGTAATATTATTTAATTGATTATTTAAACTTTAATAAATCATAACTTTTGCATTTTAACTCGATTTGAACGATTCCAGTTTCTAAAAATCCGTAAAATTATGTTCTCTCTGTTTATGGATTTTATTTGAGTTTTGGGATCTTTTTTGCCTAGTGTTTATTTGTGTATTTGCTATTTGCACGCTTTACGAGTAGACGTTGAAGTCTGAGGGATTCAAGGAGAAGTATTGACTCAGGATCCAACTCAAGACCAAGAGCAAGTACTTTTTTGAAGGCAAGTTGTGCTTTGACCATATTGATCCTATTTAAATCTATTTTGATTTAAACTATTGCATGCTAGTTCAATTAGAAAGATACTTTGTTTAAACAAGGGTTGATAAATACCAATTTGCTATATGACACCTTGATTACCTAAGTATGTGCCATGACCTTTGTCACCCTAGTTGTGGTTTACTAGTTGGACATTACTAAATTGCCAACATGGGTTTAGATCGTTGTAGTATGTCGCTTAGACTGCTACGTGCTCATAACATGATTTTGGATAATCAAATGCCAATATGGACTTAATGATATATTGAACCTGTTTTGGAAAAGTATCATGTGAAGTTGATGGCACGTGGTGCATGGTAATCAATCAGTTTGATAAATGACATTTGGGCATGTGGCAAGAGTAATCAAAAAGCGGTTGTGGCATTGGGAGTGTTGATTTGGTTTTTTAGTCTTGCCCTCGTCACTCTAAGGACTTAACCTTGCAAGCCTTGAACCCGGTCATACTTGCAACCACATGGTCGAATGGGACTCGGCCCTAGTTGACTAAGTCGCTACTCACTTGTGGAGCCTCGTGGTGTCGATTACACTGTTTGTGTGATTGCACGGTGCAGCGATCGTGGTCAGCGTGTGGCCAGGTACCCATCTAACGGTGTGTTGGTCCCATACTTCGCCTTGGCTAAGGGAAGGGATGGTGTAGAGCACGCATCGAGAGGACCACCGTGTTGTTTGAGGCTTCCGAAGGCTTTGTTACTGGAACTCGCCTTTGTGGTGTTTGACCGTATCTTGTGGGTAAAGTGCATAACCTCTGCAGAGTGTAGAATCTATTTGAATAGCCGAGTCCACTATCGACAATGCTCCTGAATTACAAATCAAGGGTTAGATTTTTCTCAAAATAACTTGGTTTTGAAAAGATGGGTTGGTTTAACAAGGAAGATGATGGAAATATGGTTTAGGATGGGAAAAATGTTTATTAAACTTCTTGAAAAGTTATTTATGCTTTACTTATTTCTACCGCTTCGAATCTACTTATATTACTTGTCAAAAGTCACATCGCAAATATACTCCCGAGCTATTCCTTTGTACTAAGCCATGCATATAGTATATTAGCTTGCATTCTGCATGACTTGCGAGTACCAAGTACTCACCCTTGCCTCAACACAATACCTGAAGAGGAGACTACGCCTAGCTTCTAAGAGGAGTTCCAAGAGGACCCGCTTGCACTTAGGATGCGAGCCATTGCCAGTCGTGGTATACCTGGATGGCGCCACGGTTTATTTGATTTTTTCCGTCACGTGCTATTTCTCTTTCAATAAGTTTTGCTCTTTGCAAGGCATATATTTGTAACTTGGCCATAAGGTCGAGTAACCCTTTGATTATTTAAATAAAGTACTTTGATAGTATCGTTTGGTATGATTGTGATATATACCGATGTTAAGACTGTGTGCACTAGCGCGTTCCTGGACTAGTGCTGAATACACAGAGGGTCCGGATTTGCAAATTCGGGGTCCCGACATCAACGAAGACATTCTGCAAGCCAAGATGGGGGACCAAGCGGTCTTCCATACTCCACAACAGAATATCGTCGCCTCCAAGACACTCCTGGATACCTTGAGCCCTATGCTGGGGGCGGGTGATCCAGTAGCCCCGATCGTGGCCCAAGTAAAGGCCATGGTGACGGCGACAAACTATTCAAGAGCTCGCATCGACCAGCCGGCAAAGGAGCCGTCACGCGGTCCGGCGAGGACCCAAACGGCCAGTAGCCGGTCAGGTCGGGAAGCCCCCCGCCAGACACATCATGCCCACACCGCGGAGACGACTTGCAACACAGCATCAACCGCGATCTCCGTTCCGACCTCGACGCCAGGCGCCGCGATCGAGAAAGAGAGGAGCAACGTCGCCATGCCGACGAGTATGAACGTTACGGCATCCTTCCACAAGATCGCGAAGCACGCCAAGCGCGATCCCCTCCACGTCGATCACCGCCTGGAGGTGGCCGCGGAGTCATAGAAGGGGTTCGCGCGTTTACCCCTCACCTACGCCGAGTGGTTTGGCCTGATGGGTTTAATCCCAAAGGCATCACTAGGTTTGACGGTGAGAGGGACCCGGAGGCTTGGCTACAGGTCTACGCTCTGGCGGTCAGGGCTGCCGGGGGGGATAAGAAGGTAATGGCAAATTACTTACCGGTTACCCTCTCGCCCCTGGGCCAAGCCTGGCTCACTGGACTCCCAGCGAACTCTATAGATTCCTGGGGAGATCTGTGTGAACAATTCATTTCAAACTTCCAAGGCACGTACGAGCGCCCGGGCACCCCCTGGGACCCCTATCAGTTGCACCAAAAAAGAAACGAGTCCCTCCGGGACTTCATCAAGCGCTTCATGCATAAGAAAAGCACTGTTCGGGATGTCACGGATGCGGTTGTGATAGCTGCCTTCCAAAAGGGAGTCAGCGACCCTGATCTCATCAAGAAGATGTCTCGGTAGCCACCAACGTCGGTTCATGAGCTCTTCACCCTGGCGGACCGCTACGCTTCAGCCTCCGAGGCCTTGGCGGAACGGCATGACGAGCGGAAGGATCAGCCCGAGCCCCCCGGCGGAAGGAAAAGAAGCGCAAGAGCGAAGAGCTAGTGGCAGTCGCTGAACCTACCCCCCCTCGCACCCACAAAGAGGACGGGTATGACAAGGTGATGAACTCGCTTTGCCCCTTCCATCCAAAGGGGAGACATTCTGCCAAGGACTGCTTCACTTTGAAGAGATTTGCCCGGGAAAGCAAGAAGCAGGCGGGCAAGGTCCGAGTGGTCATGCCGCCAAGCCGCCTCCTCCTGAAGCCGAGGAGGACTATCAGGAAGTCGATCTCGAGCTCAACTACATATTCGGGGGTTCGGCTGTGTACGAGTCCAAGCGGAAGCAAAAGCTTGCCGCCCGAGACATCAACGCGATAGAGCCGGAGACCCCCCAGTATGTACGCTGGTCGGAGGTCGCGATAACTTACGACCGCTCGGATCACCCAGATCGAGTCCCATTCCCGGGAAGATATCCGCTAGTCTTGGCGCCCGTTGTTCGCGGCATCAAGCTCAAGAGGGTATTGATTGACGGTGGGAGCGGGCTCAATGTCCTCTTTATCAAAACCCTTGACGATATGGGGATTTCGCGGTCGGAGCTAAAGCGCGGATCGTCGCCTTTCCACGGTGTCATACCCGGAACTTCTGCGACACCACTCGGACAAATCACTCTGCCAGTCACTTTCGGTGCGAGGGAAAATTACCGGACAGAGAACCTTGGCTTCGAGGTGGCTGATTTCGCAACAGCGTATCATGCCATCTTGGGGAGACCGGCGCTGGCCAAGTTCATGGCAGTGCCCCACTACGCGTACCTGACATTGAAAATGCCAGGGCCGAGTGGTATTATCACTTTACGCGGTGACATAAGGTAGTCTTTTTCCTGTGACAAGGAGAGCTGCGAGATGGCCGGGTCCCTGGAGGCGCGAGCGGGTCGGGAGAGGATTCGGCGAGAGGCGGATTCCGACAAGCCGGAAGGAAGCGTCCCTGCTCACAAGACGCCGAACCCTGGGATGGGTCCCAGGGAAGATACCAAGAGGATTACCCTCGACCCGTCCGATTTAGCTCAAACGGCCTTGATCTGGACGGGGCTCGGGGAGAAATAGGAGGACGCGCTCATCACCTTTCTGCGGGCAAACAAAGACGTCTTCGCCTGGAAGCCGTCGAACATGCCTGGAGTCCCTAGGGAGGTGATCGAGCACGCGCTGAATGTAAACGAATCGGCCAGGCCGGTCAAGCAAAGGTTACGACGGTTTGCCCAAGACCGCCGAGAAGCCATCAGGGAGGAGATCACAAAGCTGCTAGCCGCAGGTTTCATCAAAGAAGTGTATCATCCCGACTGGTTGGCAAACCCTGTACTCGTTCAAAAGAAGAATAAAAGTTGGCGCATGTGTGTTGACTATACCGACCTCAACAAGGCTTGCCCGAAGGATCCCTTTGGTCTGCCCCGCATCGATCAAGTGGTGGACTCCACCGCTGGGTCCCAACTACTCAGTTTCCTGGACGCCTATTCAGGCTATCATCAAATCCAGCTTCAAGAGGAGGATTGTGAGAAGACTTCATTTATCACCCCATTCGGAGCATATTGCTACATCACCATGCCGTTCGGGCTGAAGAATGTTGGCGCAACTTATCAGCGCGCGATACAGCGGTGCTTTCACCATCAGCTTGGACGCAATGTAGAGGCATATGTGGATGATGTAGTGGTGAAAACGCAGACCAAGGATACCCTCACCTCCGATCTGGCCGAGACGTTTGCAAGTCTAAGGGCGTTCCAGATGAGGCTAAACCCAGAGAAGTGCGTTTTCGGAGTTTCTTCGGGGAAGCTACTCGGGTTCATTGTCTCTCATCGCGGGATCGAGCCAAACCCGGAGAAAATCGGGGCCATCATGAGGATGGCCCCACCTACCAGCCAGAAAGATGTTCAAAAGCTTACTGGCTGCATGGTAGCACTTGGCAGGTTTATCTCCCGGTTGGGGGTTCGAGGGATGCCTTTCTTCAAGCTCCTCAAGAGGCAGGACCGTTTTGAATGGACGGCAGAGGCACAGCAAGCCTTCGAAGAACTCAAGGTGTTCCTCTCCACCCCTCCAATTCTAGTCTCGCCAGTGCCAGGGGAACTTCTCCTGCTTTACATAGCGGCAACAACTCATGTAGTCAGTGCCGCGATAGTTGTGGAGCGGGAAGAATCTGGACACCGCTACGGCGTACAACGCCCGGTTTATTTTGTCAGCGAAGTATTGGGCGAATCCAAGACGCGATATCCTCAAGTTCAGAAGCTGCTGTACGCGATTTTGATCTCGTCGCGGAAGCTGAAGCATTACTTCCAAGGGCACTCGATTTCAGTAGTGACTTCCTTCCCCGTGGGAGAGGTCCTCCATAATCGAGAAGCCACTGGAAGAATTTCAAAGTGGGCGGCCGAGCTTGGAGCCTTCGACATCTCGTTCAAGCTGCGCACCGCCGTCAAGTCTCAGGCTTTGGCCGACTTTACGGCCGAGTGGACTGAATCCCAAGTTCCCCGCACGGAAGAAGAGCTGGAGTATTGGACCATGCATTTCAATGGATCTCTCATGCTTGGTGGAGCCGGGGCGGGAATTCTCCTCGTCTCGCCGAAGGGCGACAGGTTGAAGTACGTCCTTCGGATTCACTTCCCGGCCTCGAACAATGCCGCAGAGTACGAGGCGCTCATCCATGGGCTCCGCATCGCCACATCGCTCGGAATCCGACGACTAGCGGTTTGCGGTGACTCCCAGTTGGTGGTGAGCCAAGTACAGAAGGATTGGTGGTGCGTCGATCAGACTATGACGG
This sequence comes from Rhipidocladum racemiflorum, assembly GCA_036346355.1. Taxonomy (NCBI): domain Eukaryota; kingdom Viridiplantae; phylum Streptophyta; class Magnoliopsida; order Poales; family Poaceae; genus Rhipidocladum; species Rhipidocladum racemiflorum. The sequence goes on along the minus strand of CM070577.1, from coordinate 37,367,815 downwards.
CGTATTGCCAGCAAGTCCAAGAATTGGAAGGCAAGTTTGACGGTCTGGAGCTGGTCCATGTCCTCCGCCGCAATAATGAGGCAGCCGACGAGTTGGCTAAAATGGGAGCCACTCGGGTCGAGGTCCCGAGTGGTATCTTCGTCCAGGATCTTTACGAACCAACCGTTGCAAAATGACGGGAGCCAAGTAAAGACCCTGAGGCCGGATACCTGCTCATTAACCCCGACTGGACGACCCCATACCTTGATTATCTCCTGAAGGACGAACTTCCAGAAGCAACCGCTCTGGCCGAGCGCATCTCCCGACAAGCCAAATCCTATGTGGTGGTTGGCGAGGAGCTCTTTCGCAAGAGCACCTTAGGTATCCTCAGGCGGTGCATTTCAGAACAAGTGGGAAGAGACTTGCTCAAAGAAATCCACTCGGGGATGTGCGGCCATCACGCGGCTTCAAGCGCCTTGGTCGGGAAAGCCTACCGCCAGGGCTTCTTTTGGCCCACCGCGGTGACGGATGCCAAGGAGATCGTTCGAACTTGCGAAGGCTGCCAGTTCTACGCAAGGCGCATACACTTGCTCAAGACAGAGCTGCAAACTATCCCCATCTCTTGGCCCTTTGCGGTCTGGGGGCTCGACTTAGTCGGCCCACTCAAGAAGGCGCAAGGCGGATTCGCATACCTCTTCGTAGCCATCGACAAGTTCACCAAGTGGATCGAAGCTAAACCAGTCGCCACAATCATTGCGGTCAAGGCCAAGGAGTTCTTCCAGGATATCGTAGTCAGATTCGGAGTTCCCAACCGGATCATTACAGACAATGGTACCCAATTCAGGAGTGAAGAATTTCAAGAATGGTGTGAAGGCGTCGGGATCAAGATTTGCTTCGCCTCGGTAGCTCATCCACGAAGCAACGGGCAGGTGGAGCGGGCTAATGGCCTAGTTCTCTAGGGCCTTAAGGCCAGGATCTTCGATCACCTCAAACCATATGCTGCCCGATGGGTGAAAGAATTACCGTCGATGCTCTGGGGACTCAGAACCACTCCCAGCCGGGCAACTGGCCAAACCCTTTTTTTCCTAGTTTACGGCGCAGAGGCGGTTCTGCCGACCGAACTCGGATTCGAATCCACGAGGGTTCAGAATTACAAGGAAGCCGAGTCCGAGGGGAGCCGAATGGTGGAGCTTGATCAACTCGAGGAGGCTCGGAACGTTGCAGCCATCCAGTCGGCTAAATACCTCCAGGGACTTCGGCGTTACCATTCTCACAATGTCAGAAGTAGAGTCTTCTCAAAAGGAGATCTGGTCCTCAGGAGGAACCAGAAAAGTGAGCACAAGCTCTCTCCAATTTGGGAAGGCCCGTACATTGTGGAGGAGACGGTCCGACCGGGTGCCTATCGACTCAAGCGGGAAGATGGCGAGGTCCTAGCGAATACTTGGAACGCCGAACAGCTACGTCGCTTCTACGCATAAGTTATGTATCTTGCTCCCATGCATTAAATAAAGCTCCTGATTATGTAGTACTTTGATGAGTTTCGACTAGTGACCCACGACCCGATTAATCCCGAGTGGTTATTACCCTACTAGCGTATCGTCTGAGCCGTGCCGATGCAGAATGCACGAAAATGCATGATTCAATACGATATCGCATCGATCGGCAATATCTGAATGCCTGTACTAGTGCACGAGTTAGAAAAAACTAAGCTAAAAGAGGCTACCAACCACTTGGGAATAGCGATCGGTACTCCAGGGAGTTCGTTGAACAGAAATCGGGGTCACTAGACTATAGTCGATGAAAATTCAGCCCTCCAGCACCTCGCTGCAGGAGCTGGGGCTATCGACTGGTGTAAACTACTCAAAGAAAAACAGTCAAACTCAGAAGAGTTAAAGCGTACTGATTTATATTCCATAATAACAGTAATTTACATTGCTGATCTTCTTTTTTTTTCATTTTTCTCTCGCAAAAAAAAAGAAGAGAGGGACGCCCGGTCTTTGCTGCTTCTTGCCGCATGCTATTTCTTCTTCTTCTTGGATCGCTTCTTCTTCTTGCGGTGTCTTCTTCTTTGGGAGGGCCGGAGGCGGGTCGTCGAGGTCGAGGCACGACGCGACCCAGCGCCGCCAGGACCTCGCCCTCAACCACCCAAAGGGGTGGTATAAGGCGGACGAGAGCCCTAACGGCTAGGTCATCGCGGCGCTCGCGCCCGATCATCTCCGTGATGATCTCGGCCACCTCGTGGAGCCCCGGAGCCACCTCCAGCAAGGCGGCCACTGCGGCGGCGTCGCTGGTGGCTCCTTCCTCCTCCTCCGCCTCCAGAATGGCGAAGTCGAGCTCCTCCCAGGACTCTGCCACCTCCCAGCGGTGGAGCAGTCCGAAGAACCGCTGGCGAAAAAATGCCACGTAGGGCCCAACGAACCTCCTCATATTAGACATGGAGGAAGGCTGGGGGGGAAAAGAGGAAGAAGAGGAAAAAGAAAGGGACGATCGCTCAAGGGCGATGACGTCCCATTTATAAGCCGTGCGTGGCTCCGGAGCCGAGGCGACGCCATTTATAAACGTAGAAGACGAAGCGACGTCGCAAAGCTACCAATCTACTCGAAGTACAAAGAAGATCAACTTGTGTCAAGCCCCATTCCGACGTAATCTGAACGGAACGAAGAGACGCATCGCCAGGCGCGGGTCAGGGGCTGTTCAAGTTATGTGGGCCTTCCCGCGGATTAGGCCCAGCTAAGCGAAAGGAGACCACATGAGCTTGGGGTCTAAACTACTCGGCCAATAAGCCGCAGTGTGGGTCCCGACGCTCGAGAATGAGGACGTTTCGGACACCAACCACTCGGAAAAACGTGCCTGGGGCAAGAAGGCTACGAACTAAGTCCCGACGCTCGAGGGCTGAACCACCTGGCCAGAAGAGTAGCAAATTCTATCCCGAGTGCTGCTTAAAGTCCCAACGTTCCAAGGCCAAACCACTCAGCCAGATGGGCAACAAGCGCAATCCAACCAAATGAAGTGCAAATGAGGCTAGTCATGTAAAAACTTCGGGCAATGCCTCAGACAAAGGTCACATCAAACTCAGAATTCAAGATTCTCCAAAGAAGGATCGCGATGCACTCGAGACCTCTTCGACGGCCAGCGTTAGCCACTGTCTTCGTCGCGCAGCAAAACCCTCTTTAGCGGCTTCAAGGTCAACTCTCGGATAGTGAGACTTGACCACCGCCAAAGCCTGGTTCGCACTCATGGTCGCGGACTCCTTGGCGTAAGCCACGATCCTGTCGGCTCCTCCCGAGAAGCGGAGCAGCGTCGTCTCCCTGGCCTGGTTCGGTTCCTTCGATACGTAAGGTGCAGAATCGCTCGCAGCGATCTTGCGGCTTCGGCGCGACTCCCTTCTGCGGCGGTCATCTTCTCTTTGCACTTTGCACCAAAGCCAAATTGACATCGGAAAACATACCGGCGCCAAGCACGTTCAATCCAAGTCAAAGGAATTTACCCTCCGGCTCCCATGTCCTCTCCAAGCCAGCCCGAGTTTCGAGGTTAGAGCGCTCCGAAGCCTCCAGTCGCGCTCTCAGCTCAGCGATGGTCAAGTCGCGTTCTGAGACACGAGGTCGCTGTCATCTTTCTCAGCTACTTAAGAAAATGTCCATGAAAAGCCCAGGAAGGGATCTCACCTTCGAGCGTATGCTCAAGCCCCACCTTTGCCTCTCGGAGCGTCATACACTGGGTCTCTAGCCCGTGGACCGCTTTCCATCTGTCGCTGCTAATTTCGTCGACCTTGTCCCGATACTTCTGGTGCTCCTTGAGCTTAGGGAGCACCTTCCGAAAAAACTGCGACCTCTGCTCCGAGCGCTCCCCCATGTCCTAGGCAGCAGGGCAGAGTCTCAGGTGGAGGCCAGCATTCCCTAATGATAACAGACTGAAGAAAGACAAGAAACTCACCCTGACGAGCGTGCTACACCTGACGGTGAGCTCGTAAAGCTCCATCCGAGCGGCTACCTCCGCTTCCTCGTCCTCCTCCATCCCTTTCCAGTCGGAACCCCCCTCGCTCCACACGGTCCGGTCGGGGCCGGCAGAAGACCGAGTGGCGGTGGCTCTCGATGCACCTCCTCCACTTCGGGAGGCGGAGCCGGGTCAAGCTCGTCGACTGACGGGCCACTCGACGGCTCGGCGGTTGGGCCGGCAGCACGAGGTGGCGACGCCCCAGCTGCCGAGGGAGACGGTGGCTTAGCCGACGAGGGAGGCCCTCTTGGGGAAGCCGGTTCGGGGCTCCTTTTCAGAGACCCTTCCACCGACATCCATGGTAGGAGTCCTGAATCGGCCAAAAGGAAAACATCTCAAAGCCTGAGTAATAACAAAGGACCAGGATTGCCCAAAGAATACCTCCTAGACTTTTTAAACTTCATCCTGTGCTTCATCCGAGTCCCAAAGACCACTCGGAGGAGCCTGACCGGCACAGCGATCGGAGCTGCCCCTGAGACAGGAGGCTGCGGCTCTGCGCCTTGTGACCCGGGGACACTGGAAGTCGAAGGCCCGACCGGCGAGGGATCAGCAACCTCCTCCACCGATTGCTGGCGCAGCTCATCGGCCGAGGTGTCAGCCCCTCGTTTGGCCTGAACATTCCTTAGCCGAGAGAGGCCGACGACCGGAGTGTCAGAAACGAAGGACCCACGTTCCTGAAAGAGGAACGATCACACGTTGTCAGAATCACACATCAGGCAAAAGTCATGAGACAGTTTCTCGAGAGTGGGATACTCACAGGAGGAGGAGGGTTCGCCGCCAAAAACTTGTGAGGGCAGCCCCTGTTGCTAATCACATGCCAGGCACGAAGAGGTCAACCACCCGCGCTGCCAACGCATCTTTCGATAGGGACGTGCCTGTCTCCCGGGTGGGATCCCGAGACCCGCCGTACTGGAACCCCAAGTGGATTCTCTCCTTTAAGGGTTGCACCCGGCGCTGCACAAAGCTGATCGCGATCCGGGGCCCGACAGCCCGGTTCTTGAGATCGTTAATCCAGGCGAGCTCGGTAACTTGATTCAAACCGCCGCCATCAGGGCATCGCTCGACATCGGGAAGCTTTAGGCGCGGCGGTGAAAGGGGCGAGAAAAGGGTCAACATTGGCACAATAGAACCACTCCCGCCTCCAACCTTTGAGGAGGTCTTGAGGGATGGCGAAGTAATGGTTCTTCAAGCCCTCTCGCCGGTGATCCGGCGCCCCCAACGACGCTAGGAGCAGCCCGGTTCGGATGAGGCTTGAGCAAGAAGAGGGAGCGGAACAAGTCAAAATGAGGACGTATCCCAAGATACGCCTCGCAAAGTTGAACGAAGAGAGCAATGTGAAGGATGGAGTTGGGATTCAGATTGATCAGCTCGATCTCGTAGAAGTGAAGGAGCCCTCGGAAAAAGGCGCTCCCAGGAACGCTGAATCCTCGCCAAAAGAAGGACTCGAAGACCATGATTTCATTCTCCAGGGGAAGGGGATAAGGATCACCTGCGGCAGGACGGGCAGAGATCAACTCCAGCGGAGGGATAACGCCGGCCGCGACCATCTCCGCCAAAGTGACGCCAGAGTAACGAGGTCTCCCACCCGCGTCACGGCCGGCGCTATCCCCCGACGATGACGAAGAAGAGGAAGAAGAAGACATCTCGACGAAGGAGACCCTGCGGGAGCAACCGCCGAGAATCTTGGGCGCGAAACTGGAAACCCTAGGTCGCCCAGATCGCCAAAGGAGATTTGAAGATTTCTCAGTCGTGGTGGGGGAGGGGCAAAGATATCTTTACCACAGCAAGGTTTCCCCCATTTATAAGAAATGAGTCTCAATTTTCGCCTGGCGGCGGGAAAAGCAAGGGCTTCCGTGCTCGATTCTGGGCCAGATCTAGGGCACGCCCCATGTTGGGCCAGGTGCTGTGTCGCGCAAAACGCGGCCAGGTGTCAAATCTGGTTCGAGGTTCGGGACAAAGTGCACCCCATGATGGGCCTGAACGCCGGCCGCCACGGAAGATTGGGGTCGGGCACTTTTCGAACATCCTCCAGCGGTATGCCCCATAATTTAGGGTCAATTGCCGGTCGCTGCTGTACGGTGGGATCGGGTATCGTGGGAGGATTTTTACTAACACGGTCTTGAGAATGCGCTCCATGAGAGTCTGAAGCAGTGCGCTGTCAATGGGCACAGGCATTACTCTATATGACCAAGGTACGCCCCATGAGGGCCAGCTGAGCAACAAGCGGCTGTCAAGACCTTAAACGGGCGCGGGTACCACTCAGCCACGAGCCAAAAGACCACAGTACACCCCATGAGGGCCAGCTGAGCAACAAGCCAGTTGCCGCGCACCGTAAACGGGCGCGGGTACCACTCGGCCACGAGCCAGAAGACCACGGCATGCCCCATGTGGGTCGGTCGAGCTTTACAAGCTGATCGCCGCGCCAAGTGAGCGGGCGCGGGTACCACTCGACCCACGAGCCAAAGACTACAGATGCGCCCCATGAGGGCCAGCTGAGCAACAAGCCAGTTGCCGCGCACCGTAAACGGGCGCGGGTACCACTCGGCCACGAGCCAAAAGACCACGGTATGCCCCATGTGGGTCGGTCGAGCTTTACAAGCCGATCGCCGCGCACCGTAAACGGGCGCGGGTGTCACTCGGCCACGAGCCAAACGACTCATTCAAGGTACGCCCCATGAGGGTCGGTCGAGCCATAAGCCGATCACAGCGCCGCATAAGCGGCGGGTACCACTCGGCCCCGAGCCAACCAACCACGGTGGCCTTACCTAACAAGTTCTTTACGATCTTTTTTCCACAAAATCTTTATGACAGGATAAGAGGAGGAAATCCGATCCTGAAGCACTTGGGGGGCTGCTGTGGGATGTCTGAGATAGGGGCCCCGCAAGTAGGGTCTACACCCGACTGGGCCAAAGGCGGAACAGCAGGCCCAGAGCCCGGAAGCGCCACAATGGGCCCGGGGGATGTCTCGACTTGTTCCCCAAGGCAGCTCGTCGATCCTTCAGCGAAGCTTCGTGCCATGCCCAGACAACCTGTCGAAAGCGAAGCATGCGGCCGGAAACCTACAAAGCTCTGCGGTAGCCGGAACTGACAGTGTCGGTAGCGGTCGAGAAAGCACAACTACCTCTCCAAGGCGTAGTGGGGCCAAGCCGATAAGAGACAAAATATGTACTCATGAAGCCACCATGTTCAGGGCCAGGTGGCGCCCGCTCGGTGGTATATCCTTCCCCTAGTATAAAAGGGGAAGGGAAAAAAAAAGAAAAGGGGACAAGGCTCATATATCCAAGAACACAGGACTAGGGTATTATCTCCACCGTGAGAGCCCGAACCTGTCTAAAAGAGAGAGATCACCCTTGCCTCCTGTGTTACCATCTAACTAAGGTCCCGCACGAATCCCCTCGAATCACAAATCACATTGCCGGCGAAATCGATCGTCGACAGTTAGCATTGTTCATCCAACCCGAGTCAGACTCGAGTCTGACTCTAGTCCGACCCGAGCCGGATAGACCAGACCAAACCCATTCGCGTGCGACCGTTGGATCTTGATCCAATGGCCACCGTTGCGCCACATTGCCCAATCCGAATCCAATTTGGATTCCGCCGCCGCAGCCGGGTGGACCTCGGTTTCCGCGTTTTTCACGGATGCCGAGGCCCCTATTTAAAGCACCGCCGCCATCGCGTAGGCCTCTCCCGTGCGCACCCGTAGCCCTAGACCTTCGCGCCTGAGCCGCTGCCGTTCGCTCGCTAGAGCTCGCCGTAATTGGATTAGGGTTCCGCCGCGGTTTTTCATCTTTTGCCGCCGACTCCGCCGTCCTCCGCCGTGATCGAGCCCAGATCCGGAACCGCCGCATCAAGCCACGTCGGAGAGTACCACTCATCTCGCCGGAGGAGCCCCGAAGAGCCGCGGGCTCGGTCGTCGTCTCCGTCTCCGGCCACCCAACTCCGCCGCGATGCCATCACCATCTGCGAGCTCCGTGCACCGTTGGATCTTGATCGGATGGCTACGGTGAGTCCACGTTTCCCCGAGACCGTAGAAAACCAGATTAGATCTGGACCATTGGATCAAGATCCAACGATCCACGTTCGTCCATGTCACCCCGTAACGAATCCACGTTGCGGTTCTTCGATCCAATCCCAACCATTGGATCTAGATCTAACGGCTTAGATGGAGCCACGTAGACGTAACCACACCATGCCTAGAGCGATCCTAACCGTTCGATCGAGATCGAACAGCGTAGAGCCCGCCACGTGTCATACACCGGGTCAAGCCACGTCACCCCCAGAGACGCGGTGAAACCCGATCGGATCTCGACCGTCCGATCAAGATTAAACGGTCCAGATCAACCGCGTTATTTCCAAACGCGTGAGGTTAGATCTGATCTAGACCGTTGATTTTCAAATCAACGGCCTAGATTGTGCCACGTGCGCGGGAGCCGAACCGGCGCGGTCAGCACGGTCGCGCCCGGTCGTCACTGACGTCAGCGTGTGACGTCAGTGAGGGGTCCGCGACTTGCCCAACGTCTTCATGACGTCACCCGTGACGTCATGCTGATGTCATGGGCGGGGCCCGCGTGGCAGTCCACCCAGCCGAGCCGTGCTGACGTCAGCGATGATGTCAGCAGTGGGTCCCACATGTCAGTGACACGTAAACCCGTGGACCGAGTCCTCGGTGGACCAGAACCGGACCGTGGACCGAGTCCATGGACCAGCTGACGCAATAATTTGATTTTTCAATAGAAAAATAATTCGGTGGAAAAATCAAATCCCGTGCTGACGTCATAAAACGGATTTTCAATAGAAAAATAAATGAATTAATTCGGTTTATTGATTTATTTGAATTTTCAAACTTCAAACGCTTATAAGTTTTGCATTTTAACTCCGATTTGAACTATTTCAGTTTCTAAATTTTTATAAAATTGAGATATACTCAAATATGAATTTTAATTAATTTTTGGACATTAATTGTTCTCTGTTTATATTTAATTAATAGATTTTTTAAACTTTAAACAATTATAACTTTTGCATTTTAACTCCGATTTGAGCGATTCAAATTTCTAAAAATTTGTGAAATTATGCCCTTTCTGTTTATGGACTTTATTTGATGTTTTGGGCATTGTGCATATACTGTTTTATTTATTTATTGTTATTGGCACGCGTTACGCATAACCTCTGCAGAGTGTAAAATCTATTCGAATAGCCGTGTCCGCGGCATTGGACATTGCTCGGGAATTACAATCAAGGGTTAGACTTTCATGAAAACCACTTGGACTTGGAAAGTTTGGTTGGGTTTAATGATGATGTTGATGGAAATGTGGATTAGGAAAAGGGAAGAGTGTCACTTAACTCCTGGAGAAGTTATTGATACTACATTGCTTCTACTATTTTCGAATCTACTTATGTTACTTGCTAATTGCTGCTTACTGCAAATGAACCTGTTAACCTATCCTTTGTATTAAGCCATTCATATAGAATATTAGTTGCATTCTGTGCATGACTTGCTGAGTACCAAGTACTCACCCTTGCCACAATACAACATCAGTTGAAGAAGAATCAATGCCAGCACTGGAGGAGGAGCTCCAGGAAGAGCCGACAAGCTAGGCAGAGAGCTCAGTCAGTTGCCTGTGGCATATTGGTTGGCGCCATGCGATTTCTTTATATTCTGCTGCAGATTCTATTTGAATAAGACTTTAGCCTTGCGAGGCGTACTTTTGTAACTTGACCATAAGGTTGAGCAACCCGTTATATTTTGTTTCTATAAAGTACTTTATTATTAGTTGAGTATGATGGTGATATGTACCGATGTTGAGACTGTGTGCACTGGCGTGATCCTGGACTAGTGATGAATACACAGAGGGTCCGGATTTGCTAATTCGGGTCCCGACACGAGCGTAGAATGAGGGATAGTAAAATTCAGAGGTGAAAGGTTCGTCTTTTTGAATGCAGGTCGACTGAGAGGATACATGGAGAAAGAAATACCTTGAACAATTTAGTAGTCTCATTGAGCTTTTCATTGCTATCTGTAACACCCCAAAATTTTACTTGTAATGAATTTGAATGAAATTTTGCATTTTTGAGAATTTTTGGAATTTTCTGGAATTTATTTGGATTTATTTGGATTTAATTTGAATTTATTCCTTTTTGAAATAATTAAAGAATTAAAAGTTACAAATAGAATTTTGTTGGAAATATTTTATTTGAGTCCAAAATGTTTCAAAGTAATTTCCAAAATTTTTCTGATTTATTTGCTATTTTTCTCGATTTATTTGAATTTATAGAAATTAAATAAAGTATTTAATCGCTGGAAAATCTATCGGGTTAGCACTGTTCATCCGACCTGAGCCAGACTCGAGTCTGACTCGATTCCGACCCGAGCCGAATCGACCGGACCCAAACCCATTCGCGTGCACCGTTGGATCTTGATCCTACGGCCACCGTTGCGCCACGTCACCCAACCCGAATCCAATTCGGATTCCGCCGCCGCAGCCGGGTGGACCTCGGTTTTCGTGATTTTCACGGAAGCCGAGGGCCCTATTTAAATCGCCGCCACCAGCAGCGTGTAGCCCTCTTCTGTGCGCACCCGTAGCCCTAGACCTTCGTGCCTAAGCCGCCGCCGTTCGCCAGCTAGAGCTCGCCGTAGTTGGAGCTGCGTTCCGCCGTTGTTTCTCGCCGTTTCCGCCGTCGTCCGTTGTCCTCCGCCGTGTTGGTGCCCAGATACGAAACCGTCGTGACGAGCTGCACCTGGGAGCACCATCTACTTCGCCGGAGCACGCCCGCAACGCCGTTAGGCTCGTCATCGTCTTCGTCTCCGGCCGCCGAGCTCCGCCGTGGACATCGCCGAGACCTCAAGCTTTTCAGCCATTGGATCTTCATCGCACGGCCAGGATTCGTCCACGTCACCGCGGGTAAGCCTCACGTGTTAATCTTTAGATCTATTCTCAGCCGTTAGATCTAGATCCAAAGCCTTAGATTGTGCCACGTAGCCGTAACTACACCGTTCCTAGATTGGTTCTTAGCCGTTAGATCTAGATCGGACGGTTAGCGTTAACCGCGTTGCTTCGCAACGTGCGTTTTAGATCCGATCTGGACCATTGGATTTCAAACCAACGGCCCAGATCGTGCCACGTGCACGGGAGCTGGACCGATGCGGTCCTCGCGGACGCGCCCGGTCGTCGCTGACGTCAGCACGTGACATCAGCGTAGGGCCCACATGTCAGTGGCTGGCCCAACGGCTCCATGGCGTCATCTGTGACATCATGCTGACGTCACGGGTGGGGCCCGCGTGTCTGTTCCGTTTGGCCGAAGCGCGATGACATCAGCGCTAACATCATCCGGGGGGTCCCACATGTCAGTGAGACATGTACTCGTGGACCGGGTCCACGGTGAACCAGACCCGAACCGTGGACCAAGTCCATGCACCCGCTGACGTCATGCTGACGTCATAATTCGATTTTTCAATAGAAAAATAATTCGGTGGAAATTCAAATCCCGTGCTGACGTCATAAATCCGGATTTTTTGTAGAAAAATAAATGAATTAATTCAGTTTATTGTTTTATTTGAATTTTCAAACTTCAAACGCTTATAACTTTTGCGTTTTAACTCCGATTTGAACAATTCCAATTTCTAAATTTTTATAAATTCAGTTTATGGTTCATTTGTAGTAAATAGCAATTAACAAGTAGCATAAGTAGATTTGAAAGCAGTAAAAGTAAAGATAATATCAATAACTTTTCCAGGAGTTAAGTAAACACTTTCCCTTTCCTAATCCACATTTCCATCAATGTCATCATTAAACCCAACCAAACTTTTCAAGTCCAAGTTGTTTTCATGAAAGTCTAACCCTTGACTATAATCCCCGAGCAGTGTCCAATGCCGTGGACTCGGCTATTCGAATAGGTTGTACACTCTGCAGAGGTTATGCACTTTACCCACAAGATACAGTCAAACACCACAAAGGTGAGTGATCGTAACAAAGCCTTTCAGAGACCGCAAACTTTACAAGTGAACCTCTCCGGCTTTTGTCGTACACCATCCCTTCCCTTAACAGAGGCAAAGTATGGGACTGACATTCCGTTGGACAGGTGCTGTAACACCCCGGCATCTAGTATGCCTGAATGTTACCAAACATAGACTAAACAACATCTAAATACCATACATAAAGATAAATTACAGCAAAGGTGCAAATGCTAAAACCAAAAATTTCGGCAGCATCTCCTTTGTTTTTCCATGATTCGGAGCAACAACAAAGTATCACAAGTTATATCATAATGGAAAGCATCTAAAACAGCAATAACAGGTGACATAGCAACAATAGAAGTCCAGGATAAAGCATTCAACCACTTCATGAGCTAAACGAATCAAATAATAAGACCGAGCACACAGTTAAGCAATTCTCCAAGTTTCATGGCATAAATTTTATTATTATGACTCCAAATGATAACACTGTCTAATTTGTGTGGAGCTACGTGTAGATGTGTAGCTAAACCCTTTTTCCCGCATGCCGGTTTCATGGTACCTAAGAAAAAACAACATAAACACAAGCGTGAGTTCATCACTCAGCAAGTATATAGCAATGGAACAAGAAAACACATTCCAATACCTTCATCACTACTTTTCATATTCAACATCATAAACATCTCATATTCACATTGTATGCATCTCATTGACATCATCACATAACATCATCATATAATGCAATGCAATGCAATGCACATGTCTCCTTGAAGCACATACCGGTCTTGCCGAGTGCACACCCGTCGGCGTGCACCCTCTTTCCCCTTCCATCCCGTAGATGGAGGGTGCCTACTCCTCGCTTCCATTCACAACTGTGGATGGAATCACGAGGTAAGTCATACTCAATGGTGCTCTGGATTAGTCATAACTTTCTCACCGACCTTACCGGACTAGTTATGACTTTCTCACCGACCTGGCCAGTTCTCATGCCATGTATGCAAATATGACATAAACATAAACAACTTGCACATAAACTCAACTAAACATGGCATAGCATCATATTAAACCATTTTCATCATATCGCAAGTAAGAGTCAATCATGGCATCATAACATAAAACATGTGTAAACCATCTCAATATCAAACATTACGGCTCCCTAAGCCACAACCACTACAATACACTTGCCTTTAACCCTTCGGAATGGTGTGGCGAGATGATGATGCCACTCCTGGCACACTACCTGCGAATATATGTTTTCCACTCAATGTCATACCACCCAAGCAAGTACAAAACTCAGAACACAACGATTCTACCCGAAACCCCGAAAACCTGAAAAACAGACCAATCTGTCCGTCGGGATAGCAAGCTTCCAACAATCATAACTTGAGTTCTAAGACTCCAAATTAAGTAAACGAGTATATCATCGTGAAGCTTAGGAAATTTTCTAGCTTTTTCTAAGTATTGGGAAAAAGCTGATTGGGCCTCTAAAATTGTCTAATTTGCAAAACAATACGTTCTATCCCAATCACGTCACAGTTTTGAATACATTCGGTAAAACAGCCATAACATTCAAACGGCTAATCGGAATTACACGTTCTTGGTGTCCACTGAAAGGTATTAAAATTATCTACAATTTTCTAAACAGGCGGCCGACCAAATTCCGAATCTAAAATTGTGAAAACTCAAACCCTAGGTCAGACGCCCAATCTGCCCGAGACAGAACGTGGGACAACAATTGCAAACTCCCTAATCTCATCTAGGAACAGCACCTAAACATGGATGTAAGGCATCAAAAAACCACTACCACAGCACCTAATTCATCCCAAGGGTCTCCCATCACCATACCTTAGCCCGACAAACGACGAACCAACGAAAACTCCTCCCGGTCGCCCGATCTCCTTCCACGCGCCAATCCCGCCGGATCCTCTCATCGCGGAGCTTCCCAACGGCGAAAACAACTGTATGGAAGGGCGTGGCAGCAAGGGGAGGGGGTGGAACTCGCCTAGGGCCGGCTAGGGGAGGTGGAGAGGAAGGTGGAGGCTGGGGGATGAAAGGGGGAAGCGCAAGGAGTGGAGGGGAGAGGCGACTAGGGTTGTGGGGAGATGGGGGATGTGGGATGTCTGAGATGGGGGTCCCGCAAGTGAGACCTACATCCAACCGGGCCGAAGGCGGAATAGTAGGCCTAGAGTCTAGAAGCGCCACGATAGGCCCGGGGGATGGCCCGACTTCTTCCCCAAGGCAGCTCGCCGACCCTTCAGCGAAGCTCCGTGACAAGCCCAAACAACCCGTCAAAAAGCAAAGCAGGCGGTCTGACATCGGCAGAGCCTGCAGGCACCGGAACCTGGCGGAGTGGTAGGCGCAGGTCAGGGAAGGCACGACCGCATCCCTCGGGCGAAGTGGCCCAAAAATAAGAGACAAAGTATGTACTCATGAAGCCACCATGTTCAGGGCCAGGTGGCGCCCATTGTGAGACATATCTTTCCCCTAGTATAAAAAGAGAGGGGAGAAGAAAGAAAGAAAAGGGAGGCTCATATATCCAAGAACACAGGACTAGGGTATTATCTCCACCGTGAGAGCCCGAACCTATCTAAAAGGGAGGGATCGCCCTTGCATCCTGTGCTACCATCTAGCTCCGATCACGCATGAATCCCCTAGAATCACAAATCTCATTGCTAGCGAAATCAATCGTCGACAGGGGGGCATGGGACATAGGGCAGCAGGGGTTACTGTCCTATTCCACCTCCACATGGGCCAAAGATGTCCCACCTTCAGCCCAAATAGATCCCCCAAGGTCCGAACTATTTCCCTCAAGGCCCAATTCCCCTTCGGAAAGGCCCAAACTCCCAAAAACGGCGCAAAAACACAATACAAGAGTCATAACTTAAGGCTGAGATCGAAAATGACTCACACCGTCATTTCGTAGTGTCACAGGTGCCATGCCATAGCCCTGGTACGCTCCCCTTTCAAGCTACACAAAAGGTGTAGTTGACACCCCAAGGTACCACATGCAAGATATTGGTAACTTACTCAACTAGGTCCGTCCCATTACAGACATGTGGTTGCACGTTTTACTCAGATCAAAGGCTTCCAAGGTTAAGTCCTTAGGGTGACCAGGGCAAGACTACCCGAAGAACCAAAACGACATCCCCGGTGCCACTCATGGCCCACCATAACATTCTTGCCACTTGCCCCGGTCTAAATCTATCTATCAAACCCGGTTGATTACCATGCACCACGTGCCATCATCAATCACAACACATGATACTTCTCCAAAAACAGGTTCAATATCTCATTAAGTCAATATTAACATTTGATTGCCCAAAATCATGTCATGTGCACGTAGCAGGTCTAAGCAATAACTACAACGGTCTAAATACCCAATGTTGGCAATTTTAATAATGTCCAACTAAATATCCACCACTAGGATAACAAGGGTTCATGGCACATAACTTAATAGTCAATGTGTCATACTGCAATTTGGCAATTATCTAATTCCCAGAAATAATTTAAACACTTGCTAATTAAACTAGCATGCAATAATTTAAATCAAACTAATTTTCAAGGATAGGAGCAATATGGTCAAAGCATAACTTGCCTTCAAAAAGTACTTGTTCTTGGTCTTGAGCTGGCTCCTGGGTCAAAACTTCATCTTTGAAGCCTTCGGGCACCTCAACATCTACTCGTAACGCGCGCAAATAGCAATAACATAAATAAACAGTAGGAAAAAATATCCAAAAATTCAAATAAACTTCATAAACAGAGAGAGCATATTTTTATAAATTTCTAGAAATTTGAAACGTCCAAATCAGAGTTAAAACGCAAAAGTTACACTCGTTTAAAGTTTGAAAAATCATTTAAATAAATAATAACAGAGAAAACACATGTCCAAAAGTTAGATAAAATTCACCATTATGTAGAGCTTAATTTTATAAAAATTTAGAAATTGGAATCACCCAAATCGGAGTTTAAATGCAAAAGTTATAAGCGTTTAAAGTTTGAAAATTCAAATAAAAGAATAAACCGAATTAATTCATTTATTTTTCTATTGAAATATCCGATTTATGACGTCAACATGACGTCAGCTTGGAATTTGAATTTCCACCGAATTATTTTTCTATTGAAAAATCGAATTATGACTTCAGCATGCGTCAGCCGGTCCATGGACTTGGTCCACGGCTCGGGCGCGGTACATCGTGGACCCGGCCCACGGGTTCACGTTTCACTAACACGTGGGACCCACTGCTGACATCATTACTGTCTTCAGCACGGCTTGGCCGAAGAACGACTAACACGCGGGCCCCACCGTGACGTCAGCATGACGTCACGGATGACGTCAAGGTGCCGTTGGGCCAGCCGCTGACACGCGGGCCCCATGCTGACGTCCCGACGACCGGGCTCGTCTGCGTGGACCGCGCCGGTTCGACTCCCATGCACGTGGCACGATCTGTGCCATTGGTTTGAAATCCAACGGTCAGATTGGATATGGGTCGCGCATGTTGTGGACAACGTGGCTGATCTGGAGCGTTCGATTTACATCGGACGGTCAAGATCTGATCGGGTTTCACCACATCAAGAGGGCGACGTGGCATGTCCCGGGCGGCGACGCGTGGCTCAATCTACACCATTCGATTTCGATCGAACGGCTGAGATCGCATCTAACGCTACAACGCGGGTTAACGCTAACCGTACAATCTAGATCTAATGGCTGAGATCTAATCTAGGCACGGTGCAGTTTACGGCTACGTGGTTCAATCTAGAGCGTTGGATCTAGATCCAACAGCTAGAAATAGATCTAGAAACCGCAACGTGGATCTCGTTACGGGGTGACGTGGACTCACCGTGGCCGTTTGATTTGGATCGGACGGCTGACGGAGCTCGGGGACGGTGATGGCGACGCGGTGGCTTGTGGCTGCCGGAGACGAAGACGATGATGAGCCCCGCGGCGCTTCAGGCATGTTCCGGCGATATGAGTGGTCCGCCCAACGCGGCTCGACGAGAGGGTTCCGAATCTGGGCACCACCACGGCGGAGAACGGCGGACGACGGCGGAAAACGGCAAAAACCGCGGCGGACCTCTCCTCCAACTTCGGCGAGCTCTTGCGGCGCGGCTACGGCGGCTCAAGCTCGGTGACCTAGGGCTACGGGTGTGCACGGAAGAGGAGAGCATGTTGGCGGCCACAACGCATTAAATAAGGGCCTCGGCTTCCGTGAAATCTGCGAAAACCGAGGTCCACCCGGGCGCGACTGCGGAATCCGACGAGCGCTAGGAGAGGTGACGTGGACGCATCCTAGCCGTCCACGTGGAATGATCAACGGCTGAGATCGCACGGGCGCGAACGGGTTGGATCCGGCTCGGGCTCGGGTGACGTGGCACAACGCTGGCCGTTGGATCTCGATACAACGGTCGCGTGAATTAGGGTTGGGTTCGGCTAGAGTCAGGCTTTGGTCCGGCTCGAGTCGGACTCGAGTCTGACTCGGGTCGGACTCGGTCAGATGAATAGTAAAACCTACTCGGTATTTTCCAGCGATTTAATAATTAAAATAATTTCTAGAAATTCAATTAATTCAAGAAAAATAGCAAAATAATTGGAAAAATTCCAGAAAAATTCTGGAAAATACTTTGAGACATTTTGGACTCAAATAAAATATTTCAAACAAAATTTTATTTATAACTTTTGATTCTTTAATTATTTCAAAAGGGAATAAATTCAAATTAAATCCAAATAAATCCTAGAAAATTCCAAAAATTCTAAAAAGTGTAAAATAACATCTAAATATATGAAAAGCAAAAGTTGGGGTGTTACAAACCTCCTCCCCTTAACAGAATCTCGTCCCCGAGATTCAGGGCTGGCTAAGGAATAGGTTTGGAAACTCTTTCTTCAAATCCTCCTCGCGCTCCCAAGTTGCTTCACTCTCTGCATGGTTACTCCACTGGACTCTGCAGAAACGGGTTGACTTATTTCTCGTCTCTCGATCCATGGTGTCCAGAATCTTCACAGGATGCTCCTTGTATGTCAGATCCTCCTTCAGCTCGATCGATTCCAAAGGGGTTTGCTCGTTTGGCACTCAGAGACACTTCTTCAGTTGCGATACATGGAACACATCATGCACTCCAGCCAACGACTGCGGTAGCTCCAGCTGGTAAGCAACTTCACCTCTGCGACTCAGAATCTTAAACGGTCCAACATAACGCGGTGCTAGTTTTCCTTTGGCGTGGAACCTCTTAACTCCCTTGAGAGGTGTAACCCTAAGGTACACGAAATCCTCCGGTTCAAAACTCAAGTCTCGGCGTAACTCTTTTGTCTTGACTGAGCTACCTTCAACCTTTCCCTGATCATGGCAATCTGCCTTTCGGCCTCTTGAAGAATATCCGGTCCAAAGACATGGTGTTCACCCGTCTCGTTCCAGTTCAACGGTGTTCGACAGGGTCGACCATACAATGCCTCAAAAGGTGACATCTGTAGACTGGCCTGATAGCTGTTATTGTAGCTGAACTCAGCATATGGCAGACTCATATCCCAAGAGGTAGCATAAGCCAACGCACAAGCTCTTAGCATATCCTCCAGAATCTGATTTACTCTTTCCGTCTGTCCATCCGTCGGTGGATGGTATACAGTACTGAAGTTCAAACGGGTCCCCAAGGCTTCATGCAACTTATTCCAAAACCTGGAGGTAAATTGGGTACCTCTGTCTGATACAATCTTCTTCGGCACTCCGTGCAAACAAACGATCATGGTCATATACAATTCTGCTAATTTATCTCCTAAGTAAGTGGTCTTTACAGGGATAAAATGAGCAACATTAGTCAAGCGATCCACTATGACCCATATGGAGTCATATCCTCCCTGAGTCTTCAGCAAACCGGTAATGAAGTCCATTCCGATTTCCTCCCACTTCCACTCAGGAATCTTCAGCGGCTGCAGCAATCCTACCGGCCTCTGATGCATTGCTTTAACTCTTTGGCACACATCACACAACGCAACATGCTCGGCAACTTCACGTTTCATGCTTGGCCACCAAAATCTCTCCTTCAGGTCTTGGTACATCTTGGCACTCCCTGGATGAATTGAATACCTGGAGTCATGGGCTTCTTTCAGAATCAGCTGCTTCAGCTCCTTCTTGTTCGGCACACAGATGCGATCATTAATCCACAACGTGCCTTGCTCATCCAGTCTGAAGTCCTTAGCCTTGCCTTCATCCATCTTTGACTTAATTCTGCAGATCTTGTCATCATCCTTCTGTCCAGCTCGGATCTGATCTTTCAGATTAGGCTTTACTTCCAATGTAGCTAAAAATCCTTCCGGTACAACCTCCAATTTCATCCTCTGAAATTCCTTACACAGCTCATCTTGACTCCCTGCGGCCATCATATTCACAATGTGGCTTTTTCGGCTCAAGGCATCGGCCACCACATTGGCCTTTTCAGGATGGTAATGGATTCCGACATTGTAGTCCTTGATCAACTCTAGCATCTCCTCTGCCTCATGTTCAGATCCGATTGGGTGAAGATGTATTTAAGACTCTTATGGTCCGTATACACTTCGCGTCTATTCCCAATCAGGTAGTGTCGCCACAACTTCAAGGCATGCACTACAGCTGCTAACTCTAGGTTATGCGTTGGGTAATTCTCTTCATGCGGCCTCAGTTGCCTTGATGCATATGCAACAACCTTCCGGTTTTGCATCAACACGCATCCAAGTCCCTGGCGCGATGCATCACAATAGATATCAAAACTCTGATTAACATCCGGTAGGACTAACACCGGCACTGATGTCAATCGCTTCTTCAGCTCTTGAAAACCTTTCTCACATTCCGGCGTCCAGTTAAACTTCTTCTCCTTTTTCAACAATTGCGTAAGAGGTCTCGCAATTGTTGAAAAGCCTTCAATAAAACGGCGGTAGTAACCAGCCATCACAAGGAAACTCCGAATCTAGGTCACTATCTTCTGCTGTTCCCAATGTAGCACGGCTTCCACCTTACTTGGATCAACTGCAACTCCTTCTGCGGTCATGACATGTTGAAGGAACTCTACCTTGTCCTTCAAGAAATCACACTTGCTGAATTGGCGAACAGTTGATGTTCCCTCAGTTTCTCTAAAGCCAGCCTCAGGTGTTCTGCATGTTTATCCCTTGTCTTGGAGTAGACTAAAATATCGTCTATGAACACAACAACGAACTTGTCCAAATACTCCATGAATACCTTATTCATCATATTCATGAAAATAAGCTGGCGCATTCGTCAGACCAAAGGACATAACTGTGAACTCGTAATGTCCATATCTCGACGAGAATGCGGTCTTCGGGATATCTTCTGAACAGATCTTCAACTTGTGATATCCTGATCTTAGATCAATCTTGGAGAAAACTCCAGCTCCTCTCAACTGGTCAAACAGATCATCGATCCTGGGTAGCGAGTACATATTCTTCACGGTGACCTCATTGAGCGCACGGTAGTCAATGCACATCCTGATAGCTCCCATCCTTCTTCTTGACAAACAGAACTGGCGCTCCCCATGGCGACGAACTCGGTCTGATGAATCCTTTCTCCACCAACTCTTCAAGCTGTTTCTTCATCTCCACCAATTCTTCGGTTGACATCCGATAGGGTCTCTTTGCTATCGGTGCTGTTCTTGGTATTAACTCAATCACAAATTCTATGTCTCTATCTGGCGTCATACCCAGAAGATATTCAGGAAAAACATCAAGATACTCATTTACCACTAGAATATCTTCTATGCTGACTGCCTTTACACTATTGACCATCAACTATCCATCTCGAACGGCGGTCGCTTGAAATTCCACTTTTCTCCCACACGGGCTCTCAACAGAGATGATCCTTCTCCCACAGTCAAGCACGGCCTTGTGCATGGATAACCAATCCATCCCCAAGATAACATCTAGGGTCTGGGTTCCCAATATAATAAGGTTCGCTAAGAACTCTACCCCATCTATTAGTATTCTCACCCCAGAACATCCTACTTGAGATTGGAGTTCTGACCCAAGGGTTTGAACTAGAAGCATGGATTTAAGATCCACAATCTCCAAATCATTCTTAGAAACAAAATCTCGAGAAATAAACGAATGCGAAGCTCCAGAGTCGAACAAAACTGTTGCTGGTACTGCGTTGACAAGTAACTTACCCAGTACGATGTCCGTGGTATTCAGAAGTGCATCTGCGGTCACGTGGTTAACTCGGCCTCTCACCACAGTCTGGGGCACGGCTCCTGGCTGTGCTGCTCCACGGTTTGCTCCTGGTGTAGGTGTTCTGGCTGGTGTGGATCCCAAGTTGAAGAGAATTGGGGTCACTCCTGCTGTCTTCTTGGGGCAATTGTTGGAGAAGTGCCTTGGCTCATTGCATGTATAGCAGTGCCTCACTGCTCAATGTTGACTGCCCAAAGCGGTGTTTTTGGCTGGAACTGGTGTCTGAAAATTCTGATTGACGGGTCTCGGTGCTGGCGACGGTGTCCTTGCTGCATTCTGCGGCTAGAACCTGAAAAACTAATTCGACGCAACCCTCAAACGTTGCTGTGCTCCCTGACATGATCCCTGCTATTGCATCCTATGCTTCCAATTTTCATCCAGCTCCTTACGCTTATCCTCAACGATGAGTGCCTTGTTTACAAGCTCTTGAAAGTCGGGGAAGGTGTGGGTGATCAGTCCCACCTACAGTCCAGAATTCAGTCTCTTCATGAAGCGAGACTATCTGGCCTTGTCTGTTGCTACGTCTTCAGGTGCGTAGCGGGCTAGCTGAGTAAACTTATTCAGATATTCAGCTACTATATGGCTGCCCTGCTTTAAAGCTCTGAACTCCTCCTTCTTGAGGTCCATTATTCCCTCCGGCACGTGATACTGATGAAATGCAGTTATAAACTCCTCCCAAGTGATCTCCTGTGGGTTTTCCTGTGTGGCACAGTAATTCTCCCACCATTCTGCTGCAGTCCCTTCTAGCTGATGAGAGGCATAAAGTACCCTCTCATTTCCCACACATTGGGTAATGTGCAGCTTCCTTTCAATTGACCTTAACCAGTCATCTGCCTCCAATGGATTTGCGTTTCCGGAAAAGGTGGGTGGATGCGTCCTCATGAACTCGGATAGTCTCGAGTTTTGACGATGTCCCTGGTTGACTTGATTAGCGGCGGCCTGAGTAGTGACTTGCTGCATCTGTTGCATCATGACATGCATCAGCTGGGTCTGTGCAGCAAGGAAGGCTCCAAAGTTCTGCATGTCTACTGGCGGTGCTGGTTGGGGTGCAGGTGCTCCATCATTGGGGTTCCCAGCTGGGCGAGAACCACTTCCGTTGCCCCCAAGGTTTCTGCGGGTGTTCACCATCTGTTGGTTGCTCCATGGTTTAGAGATAAGGGGGAAACAAGCATAGATAAGTAATAGAGAAAACTTATGCAGGGGAAGGTGTAACTCAAAATCCAACTGTATTATTTATTCAATAATAACTTAGTATGGTTGCTTACAATGCCTATGGGCCTTGCAACACATACTGCACACTCAACAAGCAATGAAAAACCAAATCGACTAACACACTGCAGTCTAACGCCTCTAAGGGTGACTCTTTATTCTATAACGCGACTCGACGAAGGAGTCTCAACCACTAATCAGAAGGCTCACTCCTCGAGCCAACCTCCACTGCCTCCACTTGGCGGATGCGGCGGCATAGGCACAAAGCAATCACCATGCCCCACAACAACTGAAGGCGAAGAAACGGCATCCTCCTCGGACTCTAGCGCGGGCTGTGGCTCGGGCTGCGGCTCCTCGAGATCTGGCTCGGGCTGCGGCTCCGCGTGATCTGGCTCGTGCGGCTCCAGTACTGGCTCTGGCTCCTGTCCATACAATGCCATTTCCAGCTCATCAATTCTTCGCAGAAGATGAGACATATACTCTCGAACCTCCTGCAGACTTTTCTTCTCTTTCTTGATCTCCTCCCGGGCCTTTTGCAGCTCCTGCACTGTGTCATGAAGTGCATCCTCCTGCGCGACGACGAACCTCGCCAAGTGTGTGATAGTGACATCCTCGTCCTCTGTCGGCTCCCGCTCGATCCTGTTGTCTCAGCGTGGGCGGTGACGAAACACTGTGCCTTCCAGCTCTCTAGAGTAGGTGCGAGCAATGTGCCTCATAGCTCGGCGTGACACCTCCTGGATTCCCATCTCAAATGTAGACCTCCTGGCTGTGAAGTAGCATGGGCGACTGAACTTCGTCTTCTCTCGAGCATACACTGTGATCTTGACGTCCCACGCCGTGACCAATCCAGCCTGCACTATGGTGGTCCCCTGGTAAAGTGGCCTCTCAAAACCTCCAAGCACCTGTAACATACGCCACAACTCGGCAGCGTAGCCTCCTTCACGCTCGGCGTAGTTGTTGAGCATCTTCATCTGCCAAGGTACTCACGTGAGAACGCAGCAATTTTAAAACCAAGTGAGAACAAGAGAAATTTAGCAAAGGGGGTATGAACAAGAGAGAAGGGGATAAGTCGAGAGTTCATTCATTTTCTTATCAAGTTTAACCTTTAGAAAATAGGTTTTAACTTCACTACGACCATTCTTTCTAAGGGTAGTCCTACAGTCAGTATGGCTCTGATACCACCTCTGTCGGGACCCGAATTTGCAAATCCGACCTCTGTGTATTCAGCACTAGTCCAGGATCACGCTAGTGCACACAGTCTCGCTTCGGTAAATATCACAATCATACACATCGATAGTAATAAAGTACTTTAAATAATTAACCAAACTGGTTGCTCGACCTTATGGTGAAGTTACAAGAGTATGCCACACAAGGCGAAAGCTTATTAAAAGAAATAAATTGCAGCAGAAAAAAAGCATCAACATGGCACCATCCAGTATACCACAGGCAACTGACTGGACTCGCTCCCTAGGTAGACGGCTCCTCCTTAAGTTCTTTCTCCAAAGCTGGCGTAGCTTCTCCTTCAACTGGTGTTGTATTGTTGCAAGGGGTGAGTACTTGGTACTCAGCAAGTCATGCACAGAATGCAAACTAATATTCTACATGTATGGCTTAGTACAAGGGATGCGCCATGGTTCATTTGTAGTAAATAGCAATTAACAAGTAGCATAAGTAGATTTGAAAGCAGTAAAAGTAAAGATAATATCAATAACTTTTCCAGGAGTTAAGTAAACACTTTCCCTTTCCTAATCCACATTTCCATCAACGTCATCATTAAACCCAACCAAACTTTTCAAGTCCAAGTTGTTTTCATGAAAGTCTAACCCTTGACTGTAATCCCCGAGCAATGTCCAATGCCGTGGACTCGGCTATTCGAATAGGTTGTACACTCTGCAGAGGTTATGCACTTTACCCACAAGATACAGTCAAACACCACAAAGGCGAGTGATCGTAACAAAGCCTTTCAGAGACCGCAAACTTTACAAGTGAACCTCTCCGGCTTTTGTCATACACCATCCGTTCCCTTAACAGAGATGAAGTATGGGACCGACATTCCATTGGACGGGTACCGTGCCATAGCCCTGGTATGCTCCCTTTCAAGTTACACAAAATGTGTAGTTGACACCCCGAGGTACCACATGCAAGATATTGGTAACTTACTCAACTAGGTCTGTCCCATTACAGACATGTGGTTGCACGTTTGACTCAGATCAAAGGCTTGCAAGGTTAAGTCCTTACAGTGACCAGGGCAAGACAACCCGAAGAACCAAAACGACATCCCCGGTGCCACTCATGGCCCACCATATCATTCTTGCCACTTGCCCCGGTCTAAAGCTATCTATCAAACCCGTTGATTACCATGCACCACGTGCCATCATCAATCACAACACATGATACTTCTCCAAAAACAGGTTCAATATCTCATTAAGTCAATATTAACATTTGATTGCCCAAAATCATATCGTGTGCACGTAGCAGGTCTAAGCAATAACTACAACGGTCTAAATACCCAATGTTGGCAATTTTAATAATGTCCAACTAAATATCCACCACTAGGATAACAAGGGTTCATGGCACATAACTTAATAGTCAAGGTGTCGTACTGCAATTTGGCATTTATTTAATTCCCAAAAATAATTTAAATACTTGCTAATTAAACTAGCATGCAATAATTTAAATCAAACTAATTTTCAAGGATAGGAGCAATATGGTCAAAGCATAATTTGCCTTCAAAAAGTACTTGTTCTTGGTCTTGAGCTGGCTCTTGTGTCAAAACTTCACCTTCGAAGCCTTCGGGCACCTCAACGTCTACTCGTAACGCGTGCAAATAGCAATAACATAAATAAACAATAGGCAAAAAGTGTCCAGAAATTCAAATAAACTTCATAAAGAGAGAGAGCACATTTTGAAAAATCGGAGTTAAAACGCAAAAGTTACACTCGTTTAAAGTTTGAAAAATCATTTTAAATAAATAATAACAGAGAAAACTCATGTCCAAAAATTAAATAAAATTCACCATTATGTAGGGCTTAATTTTATAAAAATTTAGAAATTGGAATCACCCAAATCGGAGTAAAAATGCAAAAGTTATAAGCGTTTGAAGTTTGAAAATTCAAATAAAAGAAAAAATCGAATTAATTCATTTATTTTTCTATTGAAAAATCCAATTTATGACGTCAGCGTGGAATTTGAATTTCTACTGAATTATTTTTCTATTGAAAAATCGAATTATGACGTCAGCATGCGTCAGCGGTCCATGGACTTGGTCCACGGCTCCAGCGCGGTCCACCGTGGACCCGGCCAACGGGTTCACGTTTCACTGACACGTGGGACCCACTGCTGACGTCATTGCTGTCGTCAGTATGGCTCGGCCGAAGGACGGCTGACACGCGGGCCCCACCGTGACATCATCATGACGTCACGGATGACGTCATGGTGCCGTTGGGCCAGCCGCTGACACGCGGGCCCCACGCTGACGTCACGCGTGACGTCAGCGATGACCGGGCGCGTCCACGTGGACCGCGCTGGTTCAGCTCCCGTGCATGTGGCACGATCTGTGCTGTTGGTTTAAAATCCAACGGTCAGATTGGATATGGGTCGCGCACGTTGTGGACAACGTGGCTGATCTGGAGCGTTAGATTTAGATCGGACGGTCAAGATCCGATCGGGTTTCACCGCATCAAGGGGGAGACGTGGCATGTCCTGGGTGGCGACGCGTGGCTCAATCTACACCGTTCGACTTCTATCGAATGGCTGAGATCGCATCTAACGCTACAACGCGGGTTAACGCTAACCGTACGATCTAGATCTAACAGCTGAGATCTAATCTTGGCACTGTGCAGTTTACGGCTACATGGTTCAATCTAGAGCGTTGGATCTAAATCCAACGGCTGGAAATAGATCTAGAAACCGCAATGTGGATCTCGTTACGGGGTGACGTGGACTCACCGTGGCCGTTGTATCTGGATCGGACGGCTGACGGAGCTCGGGGACGGCGATGGCGACGCGGTGGCTTGCGGCTGCTAGAGACGAAGACGATTGCGAGCCCCGCGGCGCTGCGGGCATGTTCTGGCGAGGTGAGTGGTCCTCCCTGACGCGGCTCGAGGAGAGGGTTCCGGATCTGGGCACCACCACGGCGGAGAACGGCGGACGACGGCGGAAAACGGCAAAAACCGCGGCGGACCTCTCCTCCAACTTCGGCGAGCTCTTGCGGCGCGGCTACAGCGGGTCAAGCTCGGTGACCTAGGGCTACGGGTGTGCATGGAATAGGAGAGCATGTTGGCGGCGGCGGCGCATTAAATTGGGGCCTCGGCTTCCTTGAAATCCGCGAAAACCGAGGTCCAGCCGGGCACGACGGCGGAATCCGACGAGCGCTCGGAGAGGTGACGTGGACGCATCCTGGCCGTCCACGTGGCACGATCAACGGCTGAGATCGCACGGGCACGAACGGGTTGGATCCGGCTTGGGCTCGGGTGACGTGGCACAACGCTGGCTGTTGGATCTCGATCTAACGGTTGCGTGAATTAGGGTTAGATCTGGCTCGAGTCAGGCTTGGGTCTGGTTCGAGTCGGACTCGAGTCTAACCAGGGTCGGACTCGGTCGGATGAACAGTAAAACCCACTTTGTATTTTCCAGCGATTTAATAATTAAAATAATTTCAGAAATTCAATTAATTAAAGAAAAATAGCAAAATAATCGAAAAAATTCCAGAAAAATTCTAGGAAATACTTTGAGACATTTTGGACTCAAATAAAATATTTCCAACAAAATTTTATTTGTAACTTTTGAGACATTTTGTAATTATTTCAAAATGGAATAAATTCAAATTAAATCCAAATAAATCCCAAAAATTCCAAAAATTCTCAAAAGTGTAAAATAACATTTAAATATATGAAAAGAAAAAGTTGGGGTGTTACATCTAAGCTGCTTCGCCACACTGTGCAATAAAGCGTCCAAGTTGTTCTAACGTTGTCGTGGAGTAATCCCCTAAAAACTTCACAAAATTTGGGACCCTATAACCATTGGGGTGCGGAATTCGATCAATATAGTAAGGATATGGCTTTCTGTAGCCGATGATCCGCCCCTTTGGCTAAATACCAAACTAGTCCCTCAAAACAATGCTAATGGCTTCGGCCCAACCAGTTTCTTTGGTCGATGCTACATGCACTTGAGGTGCTTGCCAATTATGAGCAAAATTGGCATGCTAGCCCTCGAATGCAAACTCGGGCTATCGTGGTGCTGAAGATTGCAACTGTAAACCTGGCTACTCATAGCCGATGTTTTGCCGTCTAAACATTGGCTTTGGTAGTGGAGCCAACCTAGTACGATACAACCCTATATGTGGTCGAATCCCTTGGAGGAATCAACTCAACATAGTGAGAACGTACCTGAGTTTCCATCGGCTGAGCAACCGATTTAGGGTAAACATGGAACGGAACAGACGGAGGCAAAATTGAGCTGAGTATCCAATTTGGAGCCATCTATATACGTCTAGTAATGAGCAATCCCTCTTGCACTAGGATCCCATGGTAAGACCACGGTTGGCTGTAATGGTGCCGTACGGGAACAGTAGTCAACGGCTTTGGTTCAACCGCTGGCTTTGCAGTCTAGGCACCTTGGGCAATCAAATAAACTAGGTACGTCGGTGAAGACTACACAGGGTCGAGCAATCTCGTCTGATGCCATCTCTTGTGCGATCTCTTTGACACTATTGGCAATCATCAGCTTAAGTGTGGTTCCTAGAATCGACGACTAGTTGATAATGGCATGATGTATAGATTGGTTACTCATATTCGATAATTTCACCTGTGCGGGTACGTATTGGCTTGCCTGTCTGTTCCCCGCAGCATTCAAGGTTTTCTTGTCGTCGAAGGTTTACTCATATTTGACACTGTTGGCAGCGTGATTTTCTACGTGACTCCACGTCAGATATTTTGGTAGCAATTTAACATCATTTGCTCGAGCATAGTATTTTGATCTTCGATTTCTTTCTGCTGCTTGGGCGTCAAATCGCCCAATGTAGAGACGATTATCGTATCAGGATTGATGTCGGATGGATAGGTTGATTTTCCCGTAGAAGATATCATCGTCTATCAGTCCCACTGGGTGTGCCAAAAGTGTGTTAACGCCAAAAAACACGATGAAGGGTTAATTAGCACACACAAACACCGAGTTTAATTTGGGTGCGGGCGTGCCAGCCGATTTGATCCTGCAATCGGTAAGAGAGATAGATGTGATTCAATCAGTTGTTAAGCCAATTTACTTTTTTAATAATGATCTAATCTAAACAATTGTTCAAGCTGTTAGATTAAAAGTAACTTATAAATCTAAACAGCCTAATTGAGCTGATTAGATTGGATAAAAGGCAGTTTTTCTTTCAAAAAAAGGCGATGTGTAACAAGATCGGGGAAAAACAAACCTGAGTTGGTGTAAGTCGATGTAATCAATAATCGGTGATATGCAACTTTATTTATCAAGCGGATTACAGAGGAAGAATTACAAATCCAGGATTCTACTCCTAGTCGATGGAAAGTAAAAAGCAATGCAAATTGATTGATCTATTGTTCGATCCCCTCTATGATGCCCATCGTCATCTTTTATAGCGTTCGGACCAGCCGTGTTCTCCTTGGACTCTTGAAAAACACTGTCCATATCAGTTTCAACTTCCCCAAAACAATCTTTCCTTTGAAACCGATATCGGTTTTATTTCGATCGGTTTTATCCCGATCTTACTTTTGTTGTAATTCGTATCAGCCGTAACTTTCTAAAATAATATCATCCTTTGATCCGATATTGGTCTTATCTTAATTCCGTTTTATTTCAAACAAACTCACCAAATTAGTAGTCACTACCAAATCGGCCATGCACCAAACTTTGGGAATTACTGTTTTAGTTAACGTGTGCCAATCTGTTTTTGCTGAAACCGAAACAGTTTTTTTATAATTTGTTTAGGAGTGTTTTGAGAATCAATAAAAATTTGTTTTAGCTTCCGCGCAATCATTCACCCCCCCCTCTGATTGCTATATTAGTATATATCGATCCTACATGTGATTTGAGTGCAAAAGTCACCTTCTGCTTATTATATCTATTGTTTTGCATATCAACTTCAATTAGTTCTTGTTGTTGTTGCCAAGATAAATAATGATTGCGTGTGGTTTTTTGATCAAGTATCACTCTTGCTGAATATTGTTGGAGTTTCTTGTAAGAGTCATAGCATGCTTCGAAATGCTAGACTTGATAATATCATAAAAGCACTTGATTGTGGTGAACTTGAAACTGGTAGTGGATTGAATCAAGAGATGGGTTTGCTTAGACCCGGTGAGATTAGGTGGGGCTCTCATTATAAAACTGTTGTCAACATTATTGCTATGTACTTATCACTCTTGGTAATGATGCTTCACAAAGGGGGGATTGGCCAAAAATACATACTATGGTTGGAGTATTTGAATTATTTGACTTTATTTTCAGTGCACACTTAATGTTTGTTATTCTTGGATACACAAATGATTTATCCGAGTGTGGTACGGATATTTTTCGACCGACCGATCGAATTGATTTGGATGATGATTTGGATAGTTTCACAGATATCCAGTTGATTTCTCGGATAAGGATATGGATACAGATAATTTACATGGATACGGATACGGATATGGAACACTGATTATCCGACGGATACGGAATATCCGAGTTTTTGTTCGGATAATATCCGAATATGACATACGGATATTATCCAAATAACACGTTTCAGAATAACACATTAACAATTTAACATGTTTCAATCGCTTTTAGACTGGGTCCGTGCATTGGATGACAAGATATAATGTGTTCATGTGTGCTAGATACTAATTTGGAGATATTTGGGTAAAGGTGGTACAGAAATTGGCAAGTTGCATTTCAGGAGGGCTACTTAGGATTCAACAGCATATGCCAGCTGCAAATCATTTGGTTCAATTATTGCAATGGGGTACATTGTTACTCACAGAGTCACATGTATGACCAGCTAGGGATAAAAAGGCAAAAAAAGGACATACAAATATATTTCTTTTGGAATTTTGAATTTAAATTTGGACCGATTTTGGAAAAAAACTGAAATTGGATTTTAAAATATTATTCGTATCCATGTTGATTCCGATCCGTATTCGATCTGTATTCGTAACCGATATTATCCTGTATAATTTGTATTCGATTCTGTATTCGACACTATTGTATTCGATTCTGTATTCGATAAAAAATACGGATACGGATATGAATAAGACGATATTCGACCGTATCCGATCCGATCACATTCCTAGCTGTTGCCAAGATAAATAATGATTGCGTGTGGTTTTTTGATCAAGTATCACTCTTGCTGAATATTGTTGGAGTTTCTTGTAAGAGTCATGGCATGCTTCGAAATGCTAGACTTGATAATATCATAAAAGCACTTGATTGTGGTGAACTTGAAACTGGGAGTGGATTGAATCAAGAGATGGGTTTGCCTAGACCCGGTGAGACTAGGTGGGGCTCTCATTATAAAACTGTTGTCAACATTATTGCTATGTACTTATCACTCTTGGTAATGATGCTTCACAAAGGGGGGATTGGCCAAAAATACATACTATGGTTGGAGTATTTGAATTATTTGACTTTATTTTCAGTGCACACTTAATGCTTGTTATTCTTGGATACACAAATGATTTATCTGAGTGTTTGCAAAGAAGTGAGCAAGATATTCTTAATGCAATCTCACTTGTTACCGTTGTAAAGAGTAGAATGCAACAATTGAGGTCTGATGGCTGGAACCAGTTCCTTCAAAGGGTCATTTTGTTTTGCAATAAACATATGGTGTCCAAGTTTCTGATATGGAGGGTAATTATGTGCCTTATGGAACATCAGTTTGCCAGAAACTAAACAAAAGATGATCACTTCAGAAGAGAAGTATATATTGGGGTCATTGATCAAATTAGTCAAAAGCTTGATAATCGATTTGATGATGTTAGTATGGAGTTGCTTTCTTGTATGTTGGTCTTCAATCCTACCGACTCGTTTGCTTCTTTTGATGCACAGAAGGTGCATAGACTTGCTGAGTTCTACCCTAATGACATCATGTCAAGTACCAATTTGATAAAGCTTGAGTTGCAACTTGATAACTATATTCACGACATAAGACTAAATGATAAATTCAAAGGTCTAGAGAATCTTGTTGATCTCTCAACTAAGCTTGTTGAAACAAAGAGGTATATAGTTTATGATTTGCTTTACTTGCTTCTGAAATTGGTACTGCTTCTACCGGTGGCGACGACAAGTGTTGAGAGAGTATTTTCTGCAATGAGTTTAGTCAAAAATAAGTTAAGAAATAAGATAGGTGATAGTCTTTTGGATGATTGTCAAGTTATGTTTATTGAGCGAGATATGTTCTTCCAAGTTGATGAAAATGATTTAATTAAGAGTTTCATGGCTATTAGAAGGCGAAGGCCAGACAAGAAGCACAAGAAGTAATATTGTATTCTTTGAACTATTGTAGGTGTGTAAGCTTCTTTTAAGCATATTTCAAATTTAAAATGTTCGAACTATTTATATTGTAATTTATACTTGTATTATCATGTTTCTAGTTATTTTATTTTATACTCATATACTGAATTTCTCGACAACATTTGTAGTTGTTTACCGAATTGTATATTATAATATTAACTCGGTATACCCTGACTTGAAATCCTAAATACGCCATCGCTTTCGTGGCTTGACATGAAAATCTCTCCGTGCTATAAAAAAATAGAAAAAGAAAAACCAAATTTCCCCTTTGGATTCCTTCCATGGCCCCACATTACAGTCCTCACAAGGACGTAAAGTTTACCACGCAGTTAGACAAAGAAAACAAGCGTTTACTATTGTAGGGCTAAGTTAAGGGCAGTACTAGCAGCCGGACGTCTGATTTTTTTTAAAATTTCGGACGCCCGCGCAACATTTTTTTTACTGTTTGCAACATTTATTTTCAACGTTCGCAACATTTTTTTCACTTTTGAAACATTTACTGTTTGTCGAATGAAAATGTTGCATGCGTAGGAGAAAAATGTTGCATGTGTAGAAAAAAAATGTTGCATGCGTAGAAAAAAATGTTGCGGTAGAAATAAGACGTCCGAACTGTAGCATTACCGCTAAGTTAAACAAAGCAAAGCATCCCCCAACTCAAGCCGCAATAAACCACCGCTGAGTCATCAAGTGGCCAAAACCCCACGAGGCCCGCACCTGGAGTCCCCGTCACCATCCGTACGGGCCCCTATAAATAACCTCCACATCTCCGCCTTGTCGTGGTAATTAATCCCCTTCCTCCTCCCACTTCCATTCCCCTCCTAATCCCCTCTCTTAAACCCGCCCATGGACTCCGCGTCCGACTCCACGTACAAGCTGCAGCTCGCCTTCGCGGCGCTCGTGGGCGCCTCCGCGGCCGCCGCCTCCGCCTACTACCTGCACTGCCGCGCCGTCGCACAGCTCGGCGGTGACCTCGCCCGCGCCTCCACTGACGGCAGTCAGCGGCGGCGGCCCCGCGCCGCCGGAAAGCCCCCTCCCCCGCGCCGCGCGGCCGCCGGCTCCGCGTCCCTCCCCGACCTCTCCGCCCTCTACGTCGCCGGCGGCGCCGCCGCCGCCAGGGGGTACCCCGTGGGCGAGGAGGAGGAGGACGATGAGGAAGTGACCGGGGTGGTGGGGCCGCACGTGAACGACGCGCTCGCCGCCGCCGCCTGCATGCAGATCCCCCAGGGCTTGCCGAGGCTGCATGTGGGACCCGACGGTACGTTTGTTTGTATCTAGTATTACACGTGTGGGCATGTGCGGCTGGCTGGGCGTGGAGTGGATAGGATTGTGGGAGTTGGCTTGGAGCTAGCTAGGCTAAGTTGTGAAATGGCTTCCGATTGGGGGCAATGTATAGGGTTTCGTGCTGGATATGGCAGCAAGAGGAACACCGAATGTTGTTGTGCTTAACGAGTGCTCCTACAAATCTTGTGCTGAACTGCGCATTTTATATCTTTCACGAAAAGAAAGAAACATTAGTACAGTGTGAGAAGAATTTGGGTGAAACGTTTCTATGCTAATTGCTCAATTTAAGCTTTAGGTGCCATGAAGGTGGCGGGGACCAAGCACCGGAACTGCTAAAAAATATAAGGAGAAATAACGATAGTATCTATGAAGTACCCGATGCAGTGAGTAAGTCATTGTATAGATAGAGAGATGCATTAAAATGTTTTGTGTGTGGAGTGGGAGTGATCAGTTGTTTATTTAGGAAGCTGAGAGTAATACTCCTCTAAGTCATCTTAACTCTTGTATTTCTTTTCGAAATGCACCTGTTGCTCTCCAGTTATGCATAAAGAAACTTGCAGTTTTGTTTAAACCTTAGGAGGCTGAGGGAGTGAGGGTAGTATTTACGGAGAAGGTCATAAATTATATGGCAAATTGCTCAGTGAGGGTATAAATTTTATGTGAGTTGGAAATAGCATTGGTGTCTCGTTGACAAGTGGCCAGGGCCCGACCTGTCAGCTTCACATCAGATGCTACTTTTCAATATGGACATATTTGCAATGCTACTGAGCTTCCCTAAATTATAACCAGTGAAATGAAGAAAGATGTAGCTTGGTCAAAGGAACGGCTATGCCCATAAGCTTGAGCAACATTTTGATTCTTTGTTAATGTTTCGACTAATGTGATAACTAGTTCTGTCTGTTGTGCTGAATGCCGATCCTTAATTTTACTCTAGAATCAATTATGAGAGTCTAAGCAAACTTTAACTCTTTTCAAGGAAAGTTATATGAACTCCAAATTCGATATGGTTCTCGAGTGTAAATGTCATTGGTGCTTATATAAGGGTGCTTAATCAGCAGCAGATATACCTATAACTTTTGTGATACATTTCCTCTTTCTTTGGCTATTTACCGTAATACGATATTAACATGGTCACTTTTCATTTCTCTAAAAAAGACCCTGGATAACAACAAATGATTAATGCAGGTACTAAACAACTTGTCCGTTCAAGTTCAAACAGACGGGTTGGAATAATCAGACCAAATTCACCCAAGTCCCCTGTTGCCAGTGCAAGTGCCTTTGAGAGCGTAGAGGGATCAGATGAAGATGATGCTACACAGCGCAGTGGTAAAATTGATAATGGCTATCTGAACACAAATGGAAATCTTGTAAGTTCGAGTCATTATCACTACTTTCTTGTTATAATCATTAGTCACTTAGTCCTTTCTTCAATCTTTGTCCTTTTTATTGCTGAAGTTAAAACAGACGGCATAAATTTTCATACTAGGAGTCTGGAGGTCATGCACATAAAATAAGCAAATTTATGACTAACAATCTAACATTTTTTTTGAACTGTTGAGCATTAAGTCTTCCATTGTTTCATCTGCCCTCTTTTCTAGGTATTTTTTTTATCTTTTGTTCCTGTAATATTACCTTCAATAGACAATATTTTACCAGCTGATCTTTCTGTATAGGCTTGATTTATGTTTAAAAAATTAACCGCGACCACTTGAATTTTAATAACTTATTGCTGGGATGTGTTATAAAAGGTATATACATTAAATATAATCTTTATCTGCTGCAAAGATGTGCTAGAAAAATGCCTGCATGTTTAATATTACTTGAAGGTAACAACTAACACGTGGTAACTGTGAGTTTGTCTGGTAGTTACTCTACAGAGTAACTTGGTACAACAAATCTTCTGACTGGATCTTACTATCATTAGGAATACAACAAGTAGTATTGGTTGTTGATATGAATCAATTCTATTTGAGGTATCTATTCTTTACTTTCATTTGGTATGGTGACTGGAACTGATTATAAAATCTTCCATTTTTTCTCTTTAATCCTTGAACAATATTTTGAGCAGGAGGGAGAACACAAAGGAAATACAATTGTGGAAAATGGAGCTGCAACATCATTAGCTGCAAAAAACCTGATTCGGTCTCATAGTATATCCAATGATCTTCATGGCGTTCAACCTGATCCAGTTGCTGCAGATATTCTTCGAAGAGAACCTGAACAAGAATCATTTATCAAGCTGTTAACTGCTCCAAACGGTATAGCATCTGAAAATACAGACCAGTTATCAAAATTGTTTTCAAGGGGTGAAATTGTTGCCTTTCATAGAACAAGAAGGCGGCGTTAATATTTCCAAGCTTGTCCTGTGCTTTCTTTATTTCTTAAGTACATTCTTCCAACAGAATATTCAGATGCTATGCCTATACTCCTATGCGGATATATAAAAGTTCTCCATTTCTTTCGACTATTTGGTGTAAGCGAAGAATGGGGATTATTTTGTCATCGAAATCTTTGCAGTGGAAATTTTGGACGACCTATAATGTTGTTGAATTATGTGCACCACTGTGCCTATCAAACTCTTGTTTCTCCAGTCGATTAGTTAGTAATCCTTTTCTTTTGCAATGCACAGAATCAAACTCAGATAAGTTGAAGATTTTCACAATTCATAAGAATAAATGTTTTTAAACTAACGATTTCTTTGTTGCTTTCTGTCCAAGAAAATCCGATCCACTGGGTTGATTTTTTCTCAGTACCATGTGGATGGAAAGTTATTAAAATTTTATTTTCTATTTGATGCCAGAGATTCCATCTCCTGATGAAATTGAGGTCTACAAAATCCTTCAGAAGTGCCTTGAGTTGAGAGACTGTTACCTTTTTAGAGAAGAAGTCGCTCCATGGGAGAAAGAGGTTATAAATGATCCCTGCACTCCAAAACCTAATCCCAATCCATTCACCTATGTGCCTGAACCAAAATCAGAGGTAGCTTAGTTCTGCTTGTTTCAGTGTTTGAATACCTTTTTGTCTGTTTTGTCCTTCTGATTTCAACTATTGGTTGCGCTGTCAGCATGTTTTCCAAATTGTCGATGGTGTTGTTCATGTCTATGCGGATAAAGACTGTAAGGACTCCTTGTGTGCTTCATTTTCTTAACTAGGCTATTTCAGTTTCTTATTACTCATTTATTTCCTTTTTTCTTTTGCCTCAGATATGGAAAGAATTTATCCTGTGGCTGATGCCACAACCTTCTTCACTGACTTGCATTATGTTCTCCGGGTGATTGCTGCAGGAAACACAAGAACTGTCTGCCATAATCGGTTGAATCTTTTAGAGCATGTAACCATATTGTCAAATCTTTTACTTCCTGTATAACTTGATGAAAACATTGGAATCCTCTCCTATAGTTCTTTGTGTGTGATGCATAATTTTTTTTTGGTCTTCAGAAGTTCAAATTTCATCTGATGTTAAACACGGATAGGGAGTTTCTTGCCCAGAAGACTGCACCACATCGTGATTTTTACAATGTTAGGAAGGTTGACACTCATGTTCACCACTCAGCATGCATGAATCAAAAACATTTGCTGAGATTCATAAAGTCGAAACTAAGGAAAGAACCTGATGAGGTACATTCATGAATCAATTGCTGCGAAGATTGTGTAGCCTGTATTTATAGACATAGCATGGTTGTCATCTTATAATGCAATAATCATAATTATGTATGGTGTCATTTAGGTTGTCATTTTCAGAGATGGCACTTATATGACTTTGAAGGAGGTTTTTGAGAGCTTGGACTTAAGTGGGTGCGTTTTGTATTTTATCCTATGTATGTATTTATAATGCTGACGCCACTGTTGGTTAATAATTCTTCTTTTTTTTCCTAGGTATGACTTGAATGTTGATTTACTAGACGTCCATGCAGACAAAAGTACATTTCATCGTTTTGACAAATTCAACCTTAAATACAATCCATGTGGCCAAAGTAGGCTCAGAGAGATTTTCCTTAAACAGGAAAATCTTATTCAAGGTATTGTTTGTTCTAAAGTCTTATTGTTCCTGCAAGACTTTATTGGCGCTTTTGGTGCAGCTTCCGATTTTTGTTGCAGAATACTATGCTTGCACTCTACATTACCATCATTGTTTCTCCTAAACCTTTTGTCTTATAATGTATGTCTATGTAAAAGTCAGGAACATTTATCTTGATGTAAATATGATCGCAGCCAAACTAGTGCTTGTATTGACAGATGGGGGTTTATATTGTGCGCCACTTCTGATAAACTCCAACCATTTTTTTGGTGAATTAATTTTATATTTAGAAGTTCAATAACCTACCACTTCACATCAAATCAATGTCTGAGTATTAAAAAGCTATGTGTTAGTGTGTTACCACTAATTGGTAACACCTCAGGTGCAATGCTACAAAATTTGATTTATTGGGCTTATAAGCATGTGATAATTGTCATTCTACACAGCATAAACCTTATAAGTTAAAACTATTGATGCCCTAAGCCCATAAAGTGTAAACTAATTGATAGTCCTCTTCATAATTGCCAACTGCCAACAGTGGTAGACGAAGCGTATAAGCTGCTGAGTTGCATATGAAGCAGTTAACAAACCACTAACGCTTGCTGAGTTGCATAAGTGATCTGATCAGCATGTAGTTCCTCAGAACTTTTATGGATATAGCTAACAATACATGGCGAGATACGGACATAGTGATATAGTTGAAATACTAAAAAATATGTATATTATAGTAAACCACGACGTGTAGCATAGTTTCCGCAATAGCCCGTTATAGCCGCAATAGCTTTTTCATATTCTCAGCATGACAGACTGCGAGTTGCGATTTAAATCCTTGGTGATATGGCATTTTTCACAAATTGCCGGGCATGTTAGTGTATGCTCGAACAGCAAAGTAACATGTATATTTTTTCTTTAGCGCCCACCGTTGTTTTTCCATCAGCATCACACATCAATTGATGCCACAATGGTATCGTACCACAATAAATACTATTTAGCGATAATACCTAACTACTTAATCCTTCAACAGATTGTTGCATAAGTGCACTAACAAAATTGGAAAGAAGGAAAAAAAAACTACTTGATCTAATTGCATGTGTGCATCGCACAAAAACTCAGCGTGATCTAGTTGAGCTGGTTGTGTCTCACATGTCAGGTCATGCCCACGTGTTGGGTGCTGTCCAGCACATGCTGGGCCGTGTCTTACAAGTGTTGGAACTTGGAAACTAAATTTATATTTTAGAAAGTGTATGCGATTTGGCATGCCCTGGACACACATGAGAGGCATGATGGTGTCCAATATAGTCACGTTATGAAGGCTAGGAGGAAATGCCTATTCAACATTTGTAGTTCACAGGCGTTGGTCTTGGAAAATCAAAATGACCAGATGAGGAAATTATTGAGGGAATAGGGATTGCATATTAATTAATTGTGGAAAAAAATAAAGGAGGTGCAATAGAAAAGTTCTTGGAAAACCATATATACAACGAATAGCTACCAAGGAAAGCTGAAATATTTCTGCACAGAAGTGCCTGCTGTATTATATGTTCTGTAGTGGTTCCCATGGCTGCTTTAGCACTGCATCTTCAGATATAGCAGCCACTTTAGAGTAGCCATGACACATGCTCTGCCATAAAGCTGCTATAACATAGTATTTGAAATACTGGGTGAAACCCTTCTGCTTTGTGCTTGAAGGTTCTACGTTATTGAACTTAACTGCAGGTGGATAAACCTTTTTGTTAGTGTTCATTGTTCTTTTGCGATCATATGATTTGCAAGGGCCTGTCTAGCCTATAGTTACCAGAAACGCAGTTCGTCCGAGTCATGGTACGGGATCCGGGTTCACGGTTCGCCACTTTTTCTTCCAATTTCCACTGCGAACATGTATCCCGTACCCTAAACTGGTTTGGATTTGATGAATCTGGTTCGCGATTCGTGGGGGTTTACAACAAATCCGGTAACTATGGTTTGGCCTATAATAGGCTTAGGATGAGCTGATTTATTGGGCTTATAGATTAGCTTCTAAGATGAGCTCTACAAATTTTGTAAACCAAACTTATGGGCTACTGAGCTTATAAACCTGCAAGCCACCACCCTTAGCTTCAGCTTCTCTTTGGATCATGGTCTTACACACGAATGTAAGCTGAAATATAAAGCTACTTCTATGTTACTGGTTTTGGTTTATTTTGATTTTTGACAATATGTCTAAGCTTAAGTTTGGTGAAACAGGCCTAAAGATTATCATTTGAATGATTCAGCTTGTGGTTAGTGTATACTATGTATGATATTTTCTTATTTATTTGTTGTTATGGGAATGACTATGATTGATTATTACACTCAATTTATCCAATGTTTTACTGTTTTTAAGAAAACTATCTTGGTGCTTTTTGATAAATTTCTATTGCTATTTGATTTAAACTAGGCCGTTTTCTTGCTGAGCTGACGAAGCAAGTTTTCTCTGACCTTTCTGCAAGCAAATATCAGGTAAACTGTCAACTTGATTATTTATTCTTTTGGTTTTTTTCATGCTGATGTAATTCTTATTTGAGGTCTTAAACTTGTCTGCTCTAATTTGCTCCACCAGATGGCTGAATATAGGATTTCAATCTATGGGAGGAAGCAAAGTGAGTGGGACCAACTTGCTAGTTGGATAGTAAACAATGAATTGTATAGTGAAAATGTTGTCTGGCTGGTTCAGGTACACTCTCCATTTTTGCCAGTACCTATCGCTCCTAGATGTTTCTGTAGTTTTTTTTTTTTTTTTTTGGCAATTAGTGGAACT
The DNA here is from genome assembly GCA_036346355.1 of Rhipidocladum racemiflorum. NCBI lineage: Eukaryota > Viridiplantae > Streptophyta > Magnoliopsida > Poales > Poaceae > Rhipidocladum > Rhipidocladum racemiflorum. Next base: position 37,327,902 of record CM070577.1, on the reverse strand, counting down.
GCATGCTAATATGCTATACTGATTAACTTTTTTTAGGCATATAGTAAAGCCTAGACTTGAGATTCTGTTGCTGTTATTTTATTTAGCTATTTCTGTATCACTAGTGTTGACTTTTTCCACCAAGGATCTGTAATTTTTTAAAAGCATGCAGTCCATATTTCTGTTAGATCACTTATCACAACACTCTAGCTTGTAAAATGAGGACTTCAGCATAAGAGCCAATTCTTATCCATGGAACGTTACTTAATCCATAAAGTAATGAGAATAGTAGTTTTGAGTTTTTGTTTCACTTCTCAGTGCCGTTGCCACACATTTCTCTCGCGGTAAACTAGTATCATCTGATGCGCTTATCAGATAGTCCAAATAGGTGGACCACCTCCTATATCTTCAATTGCCTTATCTTATTGCTTCCACCTTACTCTTTCTATTGCAATGTATACCAGTCGTTAGTTTGTTACTGTTGCTGTCATCTTATGATCATCATTGTCATCCTCATTATTATATACCCCAAACTACTAAGAAAGATAAAAGCATGCTAAAGGAATGCTGAGAGGATGTCATATTGTTTGAAATTATGCATCCTTATTTTCTTGAACGTTTCATAGTATATTTTGCATTTCTATTTTATTTGTTCGTTCGTGTAGCGACCCGGGTAATTAACCTAGAGTAATTAGCCTCCACCTGGGCATTACCCTATGTTAATCACTCGAATCTCGATATAGTAGCTAGCAAAGTACCGGGTAGTCCAAGATCTGTCGGTACCATACCGTGATCGTAATATTGCAGCAGTAACAATAATTAGAGATCGAATCGAATATATTACATTCAGCCACGCAGGCTTACATGTCCATTACATAATTAGACATTGGTTCCAAGTACAAAGAAAATTTATATTACAACGGTCTCATCCCATGACGACTGGCCCCAAAAGTAATCCTTTCTACCCAATCATCTAGTTCTCTTGATTGTAGTAGTAATAAGCATCTTCCTGAAGCTCGATCCTCGCTCATCGCCTTCACCCACGCCTCAACGGTGGATCCATCAAGCTCGCCTTCTAAGCAAGGGGAGGATTATACAAGAGTGAGTACAACGTGCTCAAGAAGCACTAATAGCAACATAATGACATGAATTTTCCTCTCTTTTTCCATGATCTTTCCTTCCTTCAAACTTAGGTTTTTATTTAAATTAGATTTTCTTTAAAAGTTGGCCAATTTTATTTTAAACTTGACTACTAGCACTTGTATATGAGACAGATCGATCTTCCGTAGCCTCCAATCCAGAGACAGGCATGAATTCATGATTTTTATCCTGCAGTGTTTGTACCACTTTACCCATAGTGACCCTCCTCGAGAGGCCCCTAACGCTTATCACTAATCCGTAAATAGATCTCCAACCTCATACCCGAGTCGTGAACTCCTTCCCTAGGCGCCTCAACGACTCGCGGCTACTGATTGTACTCCGACAACATCGTCGTGGCGATAACTCTACCCGTGGCTTCAAATATACCGCCATTTCCGTGGACCTGCACTTACGGGCCTCCCAAGATATCCTGTGGTACGCCATATAACACTTACCCAATGTGGAGATCTAAATCCTTCATAGGACAACCTTTTAGACCGCTTTCACACACTATGGTTGATACTGCAATTACGGCTCAATGCCCAAGTGTAGTTTGTAATTCCTTATATTCTATCCTCTGTAGAGGCCCCACCCAAGATGACAATCCTTCTCATCGCGCCCTCTACCCACCATAATAATAATACGACCACGGATCATTCCGTGAATGTACCAAATCCATTTCTCTCCGTGTCACATGACACCAAACCAAATTCCATTTTCTCAAATACGCTTCAACCGCATCCGATTTAAGGTTTTTAATTTGAATATAACGTTTTCCATGCAAGAGTGATACACATAGTATACGTAAATCAATTGAAAAGATTTTAAACAAACATGAATCAAAAAGCTCTTGCCTGGAGTAGAATCAAGTGTTCGACTGCGCTCGATCTTTGGGATGGTTTGACGGGTTCGACTCGAGACCGACAATTATAAAGTATTACTACGGCATCAACTAAACTTGCTACGGAAATCTATTCTTCTACTGACAAATCAAACTAACTAGAACCCAATAGCTACCCACATTTCAATTTATTTACAATCCAACTAGCAATTACAACAAGAACAATTATTACATTAACCAATTTTCTATCCGATTAATCGCTTTTAGAAATTAAAAGCAGAAGCTTTTTCCTACGATTCAAATTACCGTGATTAATCTACGAGAATTGCACGAGATCACCACTTCCTAATTTTTCCTTTTCTTCCCCTTTCTTTTCTTTTTTCTTTTCTCTTTTCTTTTTCTTTCTTCTCTTTTTCTTTCCTTTTCTCTCTATTTCTTGGCCAATCGGCCTTCGCCCATCTGCTTCCTCTCATTTCTTTTCCTCTCCCTTTTTCTCTCCTTCGCCACGCCCGCCTTCTGCCTCACCTCCAAAGACGCCGCCTCCTCTACCTCGCCTCCGCTCGAGCCCGAGGCTCGCTTCCACTCACGGGCCGGGCCAAGAATGCCGCCGCCTTCTACGCCCGCTTCCTCTCTCTCCTCCTGCCTTCTCCTCGCTCTCTCCTCGCTCTTTCTCTTCTCTCGCCTCCTCATCTCTCTGCTCCTCGTGGCCGAACCCTAGTCGGCCTCTAATGGCGATCAGCCACGATCTCCCTTCCTCTACTCTCTCTACTACTCCTCTCTCCCTTACTTGCCCTAATGGCTAAGGATCTAAAACAAAGTGCTACCGATCTACTCTTTGATTTCGCTGCTTTGTCTACTTTTACCGGTTGCTTCTACCTTTGGTTTGCATCTATGGTGAATGATAAGAACAGAGGCTACCCGATCTCTCCGGTTTTCGCATTCTTACTTGTTGGTTTCGGTTTGATTGCTTGAACGAGTCAATGATGCAAGGGGTTCTAGAGGGACGGCAGACTACTGGCCTAGCAACCCTAGAACTCTCATCGAGACGAAGAACGCCCGATCTACTCGGCACTAGAGTGGTTTGCTATTGCTATTACCTAATGAGAATGGTTGTGCACCTGAGAGATTAGGTTCGGTCTGGGGAAGATGGTGTTGATTCGGTTCTTGCGGTACTCTTCCTGCTCTGCTCGATTCTGCTCCTTGTGGATCTCCCGGTTCTTGCTTGGTTCGGTTCTTCTTGGGGAACTCCTTGCTCGCTCGTCTTGTGGACCTCCTCCTCCCGGCTTCTTGCTTGGCTTGGGGATCTCCTGGCCGGGCTCCTTGCTTCGTGATCTCTCGAACTCTCTCTCGAACCTGGGAGTGGAAAGTGTTGGTGCGCCTGGTTCGACCGGGAACCGAGGAAGGAACGAATGCTTTGCTTGCTTGTTTATGAAGGAGGAAAGGGGACGGTGGCGTGCCCCTCCCTTGTCGCCACGAGTGCCGCCTGGTGCTTTGGCTTGCAAGTCGGGCTTGAGGATAAGGAATGGTCAAGGTTACCATGCTACCCTTCCGGCTCTTTCGAAGTTATCACGGGATGGCTAAAAATTTGGGTTTCTAAATACTACGGACACCCGCAATCCGAACAGTAAGTCGCGTTGTCGATGATGATACCCGATCTAGCGAGAGGTGCCAACTCATCCCAACGGTCCCAGATCTCGGTGATCAATACCTCGCTGGTCCGACGGCAATCCCTTCTATCTCTATTCGCTCTATTCGCATTTTTAAATCTTTTTCGCAAACAATTACGCTAACTCATCGCTTCTAATTACTCATTACTACCGTTGTTTGCTTAGTTAATTTTCTAGGTTATTACATCCTATCCCCTTAAAAGGGATTTCGCCCCCAAATCCGCTTACCCAAAGAGGTACGGGTAGGACTCGCGAAGATCGCCTTCTTTCTCCCACGCCGCTTCTTTATCGGTGTGGTGCTTCCATCGACCTTACAAAACCTAATGGTGGCTCTTCTCGAATCGCTTTTCTTCTCGTGGCTAAGATTTTTAGTGGACGCTCTTCATAGGTTAGGTCAAAGTTGAAGAGGGACATCAAGGTTTTGCACTAGCTGCGAAGGTTCTCTAAGGCAGGCTCTAAGTTGAGATATGTGGAAGACATTATGGATTCGGGAAAGTTGAGTAGGCAATTCTAGTTGGTAGGCTGCAGCTCCTTTCCGAGATAAGATCTTGAATGGCCCCACATAGCGAGGGCTCAATTTTCCTTTGACTCCAAACCTGTGCACTCCTTTCATTGGTGACACTTTCAAATACACATAATCCTCTGGCTGGAACTTCACCTCTCCTACGCTTATCAAAGATAGCTCTTCTGTCTACTCGGCGCTTTTCAATCTTTCTTGAATCAGTTTGATTTTCTCATCATTTTGGCGAATCAAGTCGGGACCTAACAGTTGATTTTTCACCAACTTCATACCAACAAATCGGGATCTACACCTTCTACCATATAAGGCTTCAAATGGTGCCATCTATGCTCACCGATAGCTATTATTGTAAGCAAACTCAATGAGATCTGAGATATTTGTCCCAACTTTCTTTAAAATTCAGCACGCATGCTCTCAACATATCTTCAAGAATTTGATTTGTTCTTTCGCTTGTCCATCCGCTTGAGGGTGGTATGCAAAGGATCTTGAAGTTTAGCTTAGTTCCCAGAGCGCTCAGAACTTCCCTCAAATTAGAGGTGAACACTGCGTGCCTCTATCGATGTAATTGTTTTGGGAACTCCGTGAAGTGTGACTATCTTCTCAATGTATATTTCGGCTAGTCTGTGAGCGTAGTATTTCGATTGGTAGCAATGAAGTGGGTGACTTAGTGAGTCCGCCCACTATCACCCATATGGCATCCTTTTTGGTCACAAATTCTAGGCAAGCCTGTTATGAAATCCATACGTACATCCTCCCATTTCCACTCGAGGATTTGGAGAGGTTGAAGTAAGCCTCACAGACGCTGGTGTTCTCGCTTAACTCTTTGACAGTGTCACACTTACTAATATATTCTCGCTATCTCCTTTTTTCATACCATTCCACCAAAATGTCTCTCTCAAGTCTCTATACATCTTAGTACAACCAGATGGATGGTGTACAAAGTGTCATGGGCTTCTTCCAGGATTAGTGACTTGATAGCCGAGTCATTGGGTACACATATTCTGGCCATGAAGTCTCGAGGGTTCCTTCCTTATCCAACTTAAACTCAAGGTTGACCTGACTTAATCCTGTTGCTCTCTTCCTGAATAAAGGGATCAGTGACTTGTTTTTCCTTGATCTGTTCTAAGAGGTTGGATTGAACTGTCATGGTTGCTAGTAGGGTACTGGATGAAGACAAGTGGAAATTAATCCTCATCTTGGCTAACTCTTGAATCAATTCAGGCTTGACATTCTGAATAGCCATTTGGTTACATTGAGCTTTCCTGCTCAATGCATCAGCGACCACATTGGCTTTCCCTGGGTGGTAATTAATTGTGATATCATAATCTTTAATGAGCTCTAACCATCTCCTTTGTCTCATATTCAATTCTTTCTGAGTGAAGATATACTTTAAACTCTTATGGTCACTATAGAGTGTACATTTTGCCCCATATAGGTAATGTCTCCAGATCTTTAATGCAAACACTACAGCCTCCCAACTCTAGGTCATGAGTGGGATAATTAACCTCATGCGGCGTAATTGCCTAGAAGCATAAGCAATTACTTTCTCATTTTGCATCAAAGACACATCCTAAACTCGATTTTGAGGCATCACAATATACCACATATTCAATGCCATCCTCGTAGGGTTAGTAATCGAGCAGAGGTTAACAACTGCTTGAGTTTTTGGAAACTCTCTTCACACTTCTCGGTCCAATTGAATCGGGCCCTTTCTTAAGAGCTTGGTAATGGGAGATGATATTTGAGAGAAGCCTTTGATGAATCTGCGGTAGTATCCAACTAATCCAAGGAAACTTCGACTTCTTTTGATTGGAGGGTCGCCTGTGACTTAATGGCTTCAATTTTATCCGGATCTACCTCTATTCCTTTTCCAGATATTATGTGTCCTAAAAAGGGCACTTGATCTAGCCAAAATTCACACTTGCTGAATTTGGCATACAACTGGTTTTCTCTGAGGGTTTGGAGAGCTGTTCTAAGGTGGTCTGCATGCTCTTCTTTGCTTTTAGAGTATACAAGTATGTCATCTATGAATACCACAATGAATTTGTCCAAGCACTTCATGTATACCTTGTTCATCAGGTTCATGAATATGGCAGGTGCATTGGTTAATCCAAAGGGAACAATCGTGTATTCATAGTGTCCATATCTAGATACAAAGCGCTTTCTCCATATCTTCCGCCTCACTTTTATTTGATGGTAACTGCACCTTAAGTCAATTTTGGAGAAAACACAAGCACCTCTTAGTTGGTCAAACAGATCATCTATTCTTGGGAGAGGGTACTTGTTCTTTATGGTGACTCGGTTAAGGTCCCTGTAATCAGTACATAACCTTAGTCCACCATCTTTCTTATTCACAAAGAGAATCGGGGCTCCCCAAGGTGATACACTTTCCCTAATGAACCCTTTACTTTCCAATTCCTCCAATTGCTTCTTCAATTCTACCAATTCTTGTGGGTTCATACGATAGGGTCTTTTACAGATGGGAGTGGTTCCTAACAAGATCAATGGAAAATTCCATTCTCTCACAAAGCGGCATGCCCTGCGCTTCTTCAGGAAATACATCAGGGAACTCCTGAACTATAGGGATAAGGGACAACTCTTTTGAGGACAACAGAGTGAGCTTGGGGCTGTTTTGGGGTTGTTTGGCCCTTTCTCCCTGATATATAATACGACTCCCATCAAAGGTTCTTATAGACGCAGTCTTAAGCTCGCAGTCTATGTTAACCCCATTGGTAGCTAGCCAATCCATTCCCAGGATTACATCTAGCGCCTAGACCGATAACATGCATTTGCAAGGAATGGAGTTTCTAGTATCCTCGATCATCCGGTTTCTTCTAATTGAGGTTACCGTAATTAACCCCGCAGTGTATTGACTCCCAACGGTGACATTAAGGGCACGATTCTAACTTATTCCTATCCACAAATCCTTTAGAAATAAAAGAATGCGCTGCACCGTGGTCAAATAGAATAGTACCAACAGATGGGGTATGGGTATCTTACCGGACCACATCCGTGGCTCCTCCGCTTGCTCTCGAGATGTTGTTCAAACGGGTCGAACTCCACACCGATGCTCCACTAATGCATCCTTGCGATGTCAGTAGCGGTGGCACTCCCTGGAACACGCCCCGCCATGGGTGGGACGACTGAGGTCTCCCCGTCTTTGCTCTGTCCCGCTTGGGTGGCTAGGTAGGGGCAGGTTCTTTTGTGTCCTTCTCTTCCACGGTTGAAACAATTGAGGGGTGGTTGGGTGCAATTGGTGAGGTAGTGCGGTCCTCCACACCAAACACTTGAGAAGGCGGTCTAGGTGGAGGGCACCTGGGTGTGAAACCGTGGAGCCGGATCTTGGAGTTATGTTTTTGTTTGGTGGAGGAGGCCTGAATGATCTAGGGTGACTAGGAAAGCTTGGACGGACATCAAACCTAGCCTTCTTCCTCCTCTCTTCACTCATCCGGGAATGCTCATCTTCTAGAATTATGGCACGGTTTGCTAGTTTCGAACTCAGAATCTCTGGGTGGACAACAACATTCGATATATGGATTCATTCCCTTCTTAAAACGGTATATCTTTTTAGCATCTCAGATCCACTTCATCGTGGGCATATCGTGATAATTCATTGAATTTCTGCAAATATTCGATCTTTTGTTCCCCTGTTAAATCCCAAAATTCTCTCCTCTTAACATCCAATGCTCCTGTGGGGATGTGGGCACTACGAATCGAGCCGTGAACTCGCCCATGTAACCGGTGGTTCTTCTACACGAGCCTCACAATAATTTTCCCACCAAACTGCGCAGTCCCACTAATCGATGTCTTGCATCTTGCACTCTCTGATCGGTGCAATTTATTGTATTCAACTTCTTCCGAATTTCTCGAGCCAATCATTTGCAAGTGGTTCGGTGGCTTGGGAGAAGGTAGGTGGGCGGGTTTGCGTGAATTCACCTAAGGTTACTCTACCTCTAGGGTGATGAGGATGACCTCCAGGACTAGGTTGGTTAATAGAGTTTCCACCCGGTGGTTTTGGCTCTCTTGGAAGTGCTCTGAGGATTCTTCCTAGTTGATCTGGGGTTCGGGGCCCTAGCTACATCGCCTAAGCCTCCTTGGGGTGTTGGTCGTCTGATGGTGGTGGGAATGGTGATTTAGGTCTTGGAATGGTGCTTGGGGTGGTTCTACTTCTTCTGGTGGATCTTGGATGGCTCCTAAACGAAGGATTAGGTTCTGCTCAAGCACCTCACGATCCGACATCCTGCGAAAGAGACCAACCCAAAGCGCAACTGAATTAATCACTTATCTTCGACACAACAATTGGTCTTTAGAAGGTCATTCCTATATTTAACTAAGGATATAACTAAGGAAAGAAGGGATATCCTGAAGAACAGCAATTATTTTCAAAGGGAAGAAGTGTGCAAGGGTAACTTAACTTTTTACAAGCATTCAATTTTGTTGAGATCAGGAGTATCATTGTAGTTAGTAGATATTAGGGCCAAGTTTTTAAGAAATGAGATAAGAAGTTGAGAAGCTCGCTCTCAATCGTCACTCCATTTCAGAATTATAACTACCATCTATCTACCCTCTCAGAATAAGAACCATAAATCGCAATTTAAGAAAACGACAAAAACTTGGTGTCTAAGTACCAAGAACTCCTTGAGGACGCGCCTCAAGTCGCACCTATAGCTACTGAAGAACATAAACACCATCAAGATGCAAATAAGAAAACGATAAAAATCCTAGTGTCCGAGCACTAGGAACTCCTCAAGGTCTACGCGCCTTGAGTCGCGCCTGTCTATTGAAGAAAAACGATAAACAACCCTCGGTGTCTGAGCGCCGAGAACTCCTCGAGGTCTACACGCCTCGAGTCGCGTTATGGACCCCGTGCCCAAAACCGCCACGGACTACGGGTCCGGGTCCGTTTCCTAGTCCTTAGCTCCTAATTCTATGCGCTGTATTCAGCTATTTAAATACTTAGGTAGATATCAGCACACCACAAATGCATATCTGGTTTTCTACGGTCGGCAATGCAAGACAGAAAGTTAACATGCTCATGCAGTGCCTCCTAAACACACTAGTAAGAATTAAAATACTTACATATGAGCTAATGCCATGAAAGTAACCTGTCATACTAGTTATCCATGCAAGCACTAAGTTAACATGATATGCCATGCTGCAATGATATCAGACATGAGGATATGCAATGCTAAGATACAAATGCAGATGGCTGATTACACAAAAGAACTTCTACCACAACTACCACAAGGAACTAACTTGCTTCCCTATCCCCCTTAAAAGAGGGTCTAGTTAATACTGGTGGTCAATTTAAGAAGATAGCTAAACCAAACTTAACACTTAGCAGTTGATAAAGGAAAGGTTACTATACTAGTGCCATATAGCTAGAGATATCTTTTATTTCGCTTTCTTAAACATCTCTATTATTTAATGCGTGGTTCTCGTAACCATGGCTCGATACCACAGTAGCGACGGGTAATTAACCTAGAGTAATTAGCCTCCACCTGGGCATTACCCTATGTTAATCACTCGAATCTCGATATAGTAGCTAGCAAAGTACCGGTAGTCCAAAGACTGGTCAGTACCATACCGTGATCGTAATATTGCAGAACAATAATTAGAGACTCGAATCGAAATATATTACATTCACCACGCAGGCTTACATGTCCATTACATAATTAGACATTGGTTCCAAGTACAAGAAAATTTATATTACAACGGTCTCATCCCATGACGACTGGTCCCAAAAGTAATCCTTTCTACCCAATCATCTAGTTCTCTTGATTGTAGTAGTAATAAGCATCTTCCTGAAGCTCTGATCCTGCTCATCGCCTTCACCCACGCCTCAGCGGTGGATCCATCAAGCTCGCCTTCTAAGCAAGGGGAGGATTATACAAGAGTGAGTACAACGTACTCAAGAAGCACTAATAGCAACATAATGACATGAATTTTCCTCTCCTTTCCACAGATCTTTCCATCCTTCAAACTTAGGTTTTTATTTAAATTAGATTTTCTTTAAAAGTTGGCCAATTTTATTTTAAACTTGACTACTAGCACTTGTATATGAGACAGACTGATCTTCCGTAGCCTCCAATCCAGGAGACAGGCATGAATTCATGATTTTTATCCCTGCGCAGGTTTGTACCACTTTACCCATAGTGACCCTCCTCAGAGAGGCCCTAACGTTTATCACTAATCCGTAAATAGATCTCCAACCTCATTACCCGAGTCGTGAACTCCTTCCCTAGGCAGTCTCAACGACTCGCGGCTAACAGTTGTACTCCGACAGTCAGTCGTCGGCAGTAACTCTACCCGTGGCTTCAAATATACCGCCATTTCCGTGGACCTGTACCACGGGCCTCCCAAGATATCCTGTGGTACGCCATATAACACTTACCCAATGTGGAGATCTAAATCCTTCATAGGACAACCTTTTCTCGACCGCTTCCACACACTATGGTTGATAATGCAATTACGGCTCAATGCCCAAGTGTAGTTTGTAATTCCTTATATTCTATCCTCTGTAGAGGCCCCACCGCATGACAATCCTTCTCATCGGCGCCTCTACCCACCATAATAATAATACGACCACGGATCATTCCGTGAATGCAGACCAAATCCATTTCTCTCCGTGTCACATGACACCAAACCAAATTCCATTTTCTCAAATACGCTTCAACCGCATCCGATTTAAGGTTTTTAATTTGAATATAACGCTTTCCATGCAAGAGTGATACACATAGTATACGTAAATCAATTGAAAAGATTTTAAACAAACATGAATCAAAAAGCTCTTGCCTGGAGTAGAATCAAGTGTTCGACCTCGCCGATCACTTTGGGATGGTTTGACGGGTTCGACTCGAGACCGACAATTATAAAGTATTACTACGGCATCAACTAAACTTGCTACTAAATCTATTCTTCTACTGACAAATCAAACTAACTAGAACCCAATAGCTACCCACATTTCAATTTATTTACAAAGAATCCAACTAGCAATTACAACAAGAACAATTATTACAGTTTAACCAATTTTCTATCCGATTAACTGCTGCTTTTAGAAATTAAAGCGAAGCTTTCCTACGATTCAAATTATGTGATTAATCTACGAGAATTGCACGAGATCAGCCAGCTTCCTAATTTTCCCTTTTCTTCCCCCTTCTTTCTTTTTCTCTTTTCTTTTCTCTTCTTTTCTTTTCTTCTCTTCTCTTTTTCTTTCCTTTTCTCTCTATTTCTTCGCTTAACTGGCCTTCGCCCATCTGCTCCCTCTCATTTTCTTTTTCCTCTCCCCTTTTCCTCCTCTCGCCTCACGCCCCGCCCCTTCGGTCTCACCTCCAAGACGCCGCCTCCTCTACCTCGCTTCCTCCGCCGAGCCCGAGGCTCGCTTCCACTCCACGGCCGGCCAGCTGCAGCCGCCGCTCCTCTACGCCCGCTTCTCTCCTCTCCTCCCCCGCTTCTCCTCGCTCTCTCCTCGCTCTTTCTCTTCTCTGCCTCCTCCTCATCTCTCTGCTCCTCGTGGCCGAACCCTAGCCGGGCCTCTAATGGCGATCGCACGATCTCCCTTCCTCTACTCTCTCTACTACTCCTCTCTCCTTACTTGCCCTAATGGCTAAGGACTAAAACAGTGCTACCGATCTACTCTTTGATTTCGTTTTAGCTTTGTCTACTTTTACCGGTTGCTTCTACCTTTGGTTTGCATCTATGGTGAATGATAAGAACAGAGGCTACCCGATCTCTCCGGTTTTCGCATTCTTACTTGTTGGTTTCGGTTTTGATTGCTTGAACGAGTCAATGATGCAAGGGTTCTAGAGGGACGGGACTACGGTCTAGCAACCCTAGAACTCTACTGAGACGATGAACGCCCGATCTACTCAGTGCACTAGAGTGGTTTGCTATTGCTATTACCTAATGAGAATGGTTGTGCACCTGAGAGATTAGGTTCGGTCTGGGGAAGATGGTGTTGATTCGGTTCTTGCGGTACTCCTTCTGGCTCCTGCTCGATTCGGTGCTCCTTGTGGATCTCCTGGTTCTTGCTTGGTTCGGTTCTTCTTGGGGACCTCCTTGCTCTGCTCGTCTTGTGGACCTCCTCCTCCGGCTTCTTGCTTGGCTTGGGGATCTCCGGCTTCGGGCTCCTTGCTTCGTGATCTCTGGAACTCTCTCTCTGAACTGGGAGTGGAAAGTGTTGGTGCGCTCTGGTTCGACTGGGAACTGAGGGAAGGAACGAATGCTTTGCTTGCTTGTTTATGAAGGAGGAAAGGGACGGGTGGCAGCCGTGCCCCCTCCCTTGCTGCCACGAGTGCTGCTGCTGGCTGCGAGCTGGCTGCTTGCTGGCTTGCAAGCTGGCTTGAGGATAAGGAATGGTCAAGGTTACCATGCTACCCTTCTGGCTCTTTACTGAGTTACTGCTGGGGATGGCTAAAAATTTGGGTTTCTAAATACTACGGACACCCGCAGTCCGAACAGGTAAGTCGCGGTTGCCGGATGATGATACCCGATCTAGCGAGAGGTGCCAACTCAGTCCCAACGGGTCCGGTATCTCGGTGATCAATACCTCGCCTGCGGGTCTGACGGCAATCCCCTTCTATCTCTATTCGCTCTATTCGCATTTTTAAATCTTTTCGCAAACAATTACGCTAACTACTGCTCTAATTACTCATTACTACTGTTGTTTGCTTAGTTAATTTTCTAGGTTATTACAGTTCGCAAATAATATTTTCAGGAATAAATTACCTGGACTGACTAGTTGTGTTATCCCAGCTTATGATCTACTAGCGATCTAAATGAATAAATTATTCTTTCTGCATGAACTAAGTCTTTAAAAATGGTTATTGATTGGTAACGGATTCACTATGTTTTGATATGCAGTGTCCCATGCAGGTGATTATTTTTTTTGTATTGTTTTGCAGATTCCGCGCTTGTATAATGTGTACAAGGAAATGGGTATTGTTACATCATTTCAAAATCTTCTTGACAACATTTTCCTTCCTCTATTTGAGGTTACTATTGATCCAGCTTCGCATCCACAGCTTCATGTCTTCCTAAAGCAGGTTCAGAAATTGTGTTCTCATTATTGTGTGATTTGGATAACTATTGTATTTCTGCCGTGTGTCTGGTCTCCACAATTAACGCATCTACAGTTGATATTCACATGCTGCTGTTTATCTATATTTTTATGTAAACTCAGGAGTGCTACAGTCATTAATGTAGAGCAAGTCTATGAAATAGCATCATGTAATTTCCATTAAAGAACGTGATGAAAGGTTAGAGAGATAGATGGGTCATTTGAACAGCCATTCCTGGAATCTATTTCAAAATACATATTGCATGCCTAGACAAACCCTGTTTATCTGAAGCATATACTTAATTTGTAACATCTCTTCTGGAAAGCACCTAAACTGGTTTGATTATAATTTCTGCACAAAATTTCACGAATCAAAGGTTGAGAAGCTGTTCTTTTGTGTAGACCATGCATTAGATTAGGCAGCAAAATCCCCATCCTAACCTTTTAGAGCAGTTACTCTAGTTTCCAGTTCATGTGTGAACTATAAACTTCTGACTCTTTAGAATATACCTGGTTAATGGAGCAACTTAATTTCATGTGGGTGTTGAGATTGAGCTATTCAAGCTAGATGAATATGTTGATATGAAAATTTTCTCTCTTTCTGGTCCAGGTTGTAGGGTTGGATTTGGTTGATGACGAGAGTAAACCTGAGAGGCGTCCAACAAAGCACATGCCTACACCCGAACAATGGACCAATGTCTTCAACCCTGCATTCTCATATTATGCATACTACTGCTATGCTAACTTATACACACTGAACAAGGTAGGCATATTGTCCTTCTACTTCTAATATTCTCCATGTTACTTTAAAGTGATAATTCTGTCCAATTTTCAGCTGCGCGAGTCGAAGGGGATGACCACTATCAAATTCCGTCCACATGCTGGCGAGGTAAAATATCTTACAATATTCCAATCTGACATTCTGGTGTTATGTTTTCTCTAAATGGCATGCTCACACAGGCTGGAGACGTCGATCACTTGGCCGCGACATTTCTCCTTTGTCACAATATATCACATGGAATCAATTTAAGGAAGTCTCCTGTGCTTCAATATCTATACTATCTTGCTCAGGTAGTACTGCCTATTTTCATAATCCGGTGTAATTTTGAGTGATTTCTCTGGTTGCATTTTTTTAACAATTAATTCTGCAATGTTAATATAACAATAAAAAGCATGACAGACTTGTCTAACATTGTGGTGTTACATTTTATTATTTTTAAATAATGGTGTTCTTTCTTTTTAACCTATTGCGTTTCAATTTTACCAGATTGGTCTAGCAATGTCCCCACTAAGTAACAACTCCTTGTTTCTTGATTACCATCGGAATCCTTTTCCGATGTTTTTCCAACGAGGCCTGAATGTCTCATTGTCGACGGATGATCCATTGCAAATTCACCTGACAAAAGAACCATTGGTGGAAGAATACAGCATTGCCGCTTCAGTACTCCCTCTTTTCTCTTATCCTTCCCTTTCATCTAATGCAAACGCACATGCACATATGCACTTGTGTATGTGCATGTGCCTACAAGTTTGTAGTTCCATATGCACCTGTGCAAGTATGCATGAATTTATAATATGCTACATAACCACTGCATTTATTCAATAAGAGCACAAGGAGGTCACTATATTGTGGTATTGTTTCAGCTGTGGAAGCTGAGTTCCTGTGATTTATGTGAAATTGCGAGAAACTCTGTCTATCAATCGGGGTTTTCACATGCCCTTAAGGTGAGTAAACCTTATTATGTTACTTCTATGGAAACTTTATTAGTGGTGGTTCTGAGCCTATTACATCCATGTTAGTCACATGTATTTCTACAAATTATGTTTGATCAAATTGTTGCCTGCTAAGTTTTAGTAAATGTAAATACATAGTGCATAGCAAATCATCTATTGATCTCTTGCAGGCACACTGGATTGGCAAGAATTACTACACAAGAGGCCCTTCAGGGAACGATATTCACAAAACGAACGTGCCTCACATCAGGATTGAATTTAGGGACTTGGTATTGAATTTTTTTTCCCTTTCCCTCTATTTTATTGATAACACAGATGCTTGTTACTATTTTCGTAAACCTTAACTAAGATTCTGACTGCCAAAAATGCCCTCACGATTTTCAGATCTGGAGAGATGAAATGCAGCTAGTTTACCTAAACAACGTCATCTTACCTGAAGAGGTGGACCCGTAAGAGATACCCAGATGTATATGCTGTTGTAGTAATGGGGATCATACTTCATAATTGGGTATATACATTATTCCGCTTTTCTCAGGCAGTTTCAACTCTGAACTATGTGATGCAGCAAATGGAATGTAAACATATGCTTTCGCTCGATTGTGCAGTTGCTGGAAGTCACCATGAGAAGTGATGTGATCCGCATTGTATCCGAGTTCCGGTCAGCAAAACCTCGAAACAAATAATGCCCCGTGCACACCGAAGCAAAGAAGGCCTACATAATAACGTCGGATCACAGATGAGGAGCGACGAAGCGGCTCGCTGGTGCTAGATTTGCGTTACAGGAAGACAAGTAAACAATTATTTGGTGCTCGTTTGTAAAGGACGTGATTGACAATGGATGTACTACACCGAACCTTATGCTCCTGCGAATAATGTGATCCCGCTTGTTTTGCTCCCCAGGAGAGAGAGAGAGAGAGAGAGAGAGAGAGAGAGGAGAACCGAAATAGTGAGCTAGGGACCAGGGGTGTCCTGTCGACTCTTCACTGACTTTGCCTCGTCTGCTACCTGATTGCTCCTATGGATCAGTATGGCGTACATGTCTAGGTCATCAATGCTATGATGTTCAGGTCCGTCGAAACTTCGGTTTACGTGGCCTGTCGCACATTTCTTTTTTTGCAAATTTGGTTTTGTGCTAATAAAATTATAAAAATAGTATTATCTCTTATCGTGGATGCAGCTGTAGCGCAACACCTGTCACTTCCGTACTCCCCTAGCTCAGTAGATAGCTGAAACCATATTGTAGGATAGGATCACTGTGGTAGATCTACCAAACACCTTAGGCTTATAGGATTTGCCGCACTGGCACTGCCCGTGCTTGGCATGTCTTCTTTATTTTTTTGCTTTTTTGTTGTTGTCGAGGATGATGAACGATGTGCCTTTTTAGCGGTGGTCTTTGGCTTAGTACCCTATATATGTTGGAAATGTATGGATTATTTACTTATTTCTAGCTCAACAGCTACTGTTTGTTTGATTTGAAGGTGCGTAATCGTCCTAGACGTCTTGTCGAGCCCTATGCATACATGCGAAAAAGCTTGTTATAGCTTAAATCAAAATTGCTTTGATTACAATAATTAATAGGTTCAAAATTGAAATAAGTCCATTTCGAACGAAAAAATATTAATAAGGTTTGGCTCGATGAGGGGTTGTTAGCTCGAATTTAAAATAACCACTTAAATGATAAATAAAATAATTTTATGCTAAACTACGTCAATTTTTTTTTTAAAAAAAAACTCAATAGCCGATACATCCTTGCTTACCATGGCTATGCTTCTATCATAAACGTAGTCCCATTTGAAACCCAGGACTTCCCTCCTATTCCAGTAAAAAACGAACTGTTCCATGTGAATTCTTACGGTCTAATCGTGCCTTGTAAGCTGTTTAAAGCCCATCGCTCATAATTTGTTAGAAACTACATCAGAGGCGGTGAATGGATGGATGGAGAATGGAATTAGATTCTTGACGAAGGTTGAACAAGCCATGGCTAGGGTGGCACGGTGGGGGAAGAGGGGTGTGTCGACATGTGGAATATCATAATAGTCTTCTGATTAATTGCTAGTACACATTCACAACATGGTTATCATATCTATATACAATACAACATAAGTACAATGGTTGGCAATACATAGTTTTTAGAATAAGACCTTAAGGGCCAAACAAAATACAATGTAAAAGTAATGGAAAAAAAACAAAACCCAATGGTATGCCTTAGCCCATATTCCATAGGTAACCAACAAGGATTAAGCCTAGAAGAACTCATCATTGTAATTCCCGTAACCAGTGACAAAGTAGGAGTCGTCGGGGACCGTGGTTTCTTTGTGCACTAAATATCAACAAGCAAGGGTGAGTACATTTGTACTAGTAAGATTTGTAGTGTATCATAATTATAAATAAATGCTTGGCTATGTTCAAGGGAATAGCTATCCTACCATGTTCTTTTGTATAAAGCTAGATTTAGTCATGAATAGCATGTAGTAGATTGCAAACGGAATTTGAAAAGAGTAGTTGAAAGGTAAATAACAAATATATAGAATAAAATATCAGCATTTCACAACGCTATATAATTGTGATCAACGATCTATTTCCTTTCATACTTGGCATACATCTGAAACAATGCTACCCACCATTTTTCCAATTCAACCCTTTTTGTTAAAACATAAAATCTAACTAGTATTAATGTACCAGTCTCTCATGACAGTGAGCACAATTTTTCAAAAAGATTTACTCTGCAGGGTAGTATAATTTTACCCACAAGACATGAACAACTCTTGTTACTATTATTTTCATACTTCCTTTGGTGTGTGGCAGAGGGATCATGGTAAAAATCTTTACATCACCTATACCTAAGTTTGCACCAACCCGGTGATGTTTGACCCTTGTTATGGTAGTGGAAATTAAATACATATAATTCATAATAATAATGACAGTCCATCCCTATCAACCATTTCCCCCATAGCAGACATACACCGTTGTATCGGCAAGTGTTGTTCCCAATACCTCGGTGAGAGCACTCTTCGAGAAAACCTACCCAGAATGCATGTACTACTTTGGTCTTCCAATGTGCAAAGCTAGACCCAAGCAATTTAATAGGTTAAGGCTACCTCACAATAGCACTTGTGGATGCATGGAATTTTTTCGATTATACAATACTACATTCGGCCCTTAATCAACCCAAGTGAGAACTCCTCCTATACTACGTGCAAGTCCAATAAATTGCCCGCACCAAAACCTAGTTTTTATCTTTGATTTTTATATTAAAATAATATAGACAACTGTCTCAATATGTCAAAATTCCTATTCTAGAACAGTATAACCGACCATTTGTTCTCCTAAGCTTAAAGCATGGCTAAGCAAATTTTTAAATATTCAAGTATACGTAAGTCTGTTATTATTTAATTCTTAATCCGTACCTTATGGTTATAAATGTTGACATTTACTAATACCTACGGTATAGCAATTTTTACTGAAAGTACATGCAAGCGCACATAAGTTTGTGAAAACAACATAACTTAAGTAAAATAATGGGATCAATATGTTCAAAGGAGGTGCTTGGCTTGCTCATTGAGTTCTTGAGTTGGTCCGGGGTCGAAGAGGTAGGTTTTCGAAGTATCGATATCTACACGTATTATATTGTAAAGAAATAATAAGAACCAAATAAATCCAAATAGAGACTAATTCAAATATTTTTATAGAATTGAAAGATCATGATTTTATAAAAATTTAGAAATTGGTTTCACTCAATTTGGAGTTTATTTGCAAAATTTATGAGCATTTGAATTTAATCGGCTGAAAATTTCCTAAAATGGTAAAGAAGGTGATGTCGAAGGCATATTCTTTGAAAACTACATTTTCCAACAGAGAAGGCATATTTTCCTTTGAACTGAAAACGTAGTTCTCATTTTTTAGGTTTCTAAACATATTTCATAGAGACTAAGATGTGGGGTCCATTTGTTATATATATATATATATATAGACACACACACACATATATATTTGAAAATGACTAACATGTACGGTCCACATGTTAGTGAGTCATGCTTTAATATTTGTTTAGGTTTTAAAACTTAACTCATAAATCCCAATTGGCCCACATGTCATAGAATCATTAATTTAAAACTGAGTTAATTAGATTAATCTTTAAACTAAATGACTTTTCTGGCAGCTATTGTCCACATGTTAGTGACTGGGTGGTCAGGATTGCAAGAGGAGATAGAGAGGAGTCCAAGGGAGTGGTTAGTGGTGGCCGAAAATAGCTGGAGGGGGCCGACGACTGAGCTCTGCAGTGGTGACCATGGTGAGTAGTAAACAAGAAGGTGTAGGGGTGATGATGCTCAACAGGGTGAGGGGAAAGCATCATTGGGGTGATAAGTTCCTGTTTTGGGGGTTAGGGGTAACTGGATATCAACAAGGAGAGCTGGCGATAGTGACCGTAGTTGGGGAAGAAGGCGTCCGAGGCGGTGCTGGCGATTTGAGTTGCAATTAAGGTGAGAATTTTGATTAGGGAATGCTATAGGGGGTCTGGTTTGGGGGAATTGGGAAGTGGCTCACCAGAGAATGAAATTGATCTCTACTTGGTTTCTTGGTGTGCGACTGCAGTGGAGCTTCACAAACAACAATGGCATTGGGCTTTGAGGCAAGAGAGGGCAGGAGGAGGGTGGGGTGAAGGGCTGGCCAAGGTGCCCTTTTATAGTCGTGGAGATGAGGCCAACTACTCGGGTCTGTGGGTGAGGTTTTGTGGCCAAGGGAGAAAGGACAGCGGTGGAGTGTGGACGTAGGATTTTCTGGTGGGTTCGTAGTGTGCGCAAGCATTAGGGCAACAAGCAAGGAAAGGAGACGGCTCAACAAGGCAAGTGGATAGGCAGCTCGGGCATAAGTTTTCTAGGGCACGCGCAAGTACTAGAGCTTATCATTGCATGGTGTGGGTGTGAATCATGTGATGAAAAATTGGTTTGATTTTGTGCTGAAAAAATTGGTTAGGATTAATCTTGCAAAATTGCTTGCATGAAGGACCAAACATTCAAACATCCAAAAACAGAGACTTTGCATTTGCGCCAGACCAAAACATCCAAAAACAGTGAATTTCGCATGTATGACGGACCAAACTTTTTGGTCTGTCATAAACGTGATTTTGATGCTTTTACGCTTGTTCAAGAAATCGCGTTTTTCCCATGTATGACAAACCAAATTTTTTGGTCTGTCATACACATGCTTTTGGCGACCTCGTTTTTCCCATGTATGACAAACCAAATTTTTTGGTCTGTCATACACATGCTTTTGGCGAACTCATTTTTCCCATGTATGACAAACCAAATTTTTTGGTCTGTCATACACATGCTGGCGAACTTCGTTTTTCCATGTACGACGAGATCAAATTTTTGGTATGTCGTAATTGTGCTTCGAAGGTTTTGCGCTGACCAAGTTCTTAAAAGCGATAAGTTTTACATGTCTGTAGGACCAAATTTTTGGTCCGTCGTGAATGCGTTTTTGCTCGATTAGGGTTTTGAGCAAACTTGGAATTGTGTTTGATTTGTTTTTGAGATTATGAAATTTGTGAGAATTTCATGATGCTTGAAGTGGACTTTATGCAATGCTCATGTGAGTAGTTGCATGGATTGACATTGAGTCAAGTCGTGGACTTGTGCTCGGATTTGTTTTGTGGTTTGTTCATGTGCAGGTATTGCTCAAAGACGAATGTGGTCGATGACAGGACCGGAACTAGGTTCATGGAGGAACTGAGGTTCGGGACTAGGTTCAGGAGGAACTGAGGTCTTGGTGGTCAAGGATGTCATGCGGGACGTTCGGGCTAAGAGAATGGTGCACATGAAGAATGGTTAGTCACGTGAGAATGGCAGGAGGTCATTCGCGTGCAAAGTGTTAGTCACGTGAGTATGGCAGCTGGCCATACGCGTGCAAAGTGTTAGTCACGTGAGTATGGTAAGGTTACCATACGCGTGCAAGAGTTGTACTCGGCCAAGTTGGGCCAAGTAGAGTTGTGTTGGATACAGATTCCTTCTAGGGAATAGGAATTGTATTCAGAACTCCTTGTGGATTGGTCCTTTAAATAGGAGGGGTTGTCTCCTGTTGAAGGGCATCAAGCCTTGAGCAAGTTTTAGGGTTTGTACTCTTTTGATGAGAGTACTTTAGACAAAAGAAATAAAGATCAATTCTTCCAAGATTTTTGCGTGCTACAGTAACCACGT
The DNA here is from genome assembly GCA_036346355.1 of Rhipidocladum racemiflorum. NCBI lineage: Eukaryota > Viridiplantae > Streptophyta > Magnoliopsida > Poales > Poaceae > Rhipidocladum > Rhipidocladum racemiflorum. The sequence continues at coordinate 37,306,766 of CM070577.1, read as the reverse complement.
TGCTACAGTGTTTTTCTGTCTTGGTTCTTGTTTGCTTGTTTGCTCTAAATCTAGATTGGTTTTTGATCCTTGAGTGTCATCTTGATTTGATCCATCAAAAACCTTTCTAGGGTATTGATTTAGAGTTCCTCAAAGTCTAGTTGATTAAACTTTTGTCGGTTCTGTTAAAACTTTCAAGTTTACGTTAGATCAATTCTCGTCAAGTTCTGGATCAGCAAGCTTGCGAAGCTCATAACTTTTGATCCATAAGTCCGATCGAGCTGATTCTTTTTGGGTTTGATTCGTATTGGAATCTAGTTTCTTGTGTCCAAATTTCAGATCGTTTCGACGGTTGGATATCCAGGAATTCTCATTTTACCAAGCGTCTGTCAATCTGTTTTTGTTGATTACGAGGCAATCTTTTGAATCCGAGTTGGGATGTTCTTCCAGTAGATCGAAAATTTTGTTTTAGCTTCCGCATAATCATTCACCCCCCTCTGATTGCTATATTCGTATACTTCGATCCTACAGTGGGAGACATGGGAACCCAGGTGTACGCATGAAGACCTAAAGAAGACCTAACGTAAAAGGGGATGGACCAAGTCCAGCGCGCATATTCTGGAAGTCTACCCATTGTCCCAATATAACCGAAGCAAAAGATTGTAACAGTAGGGGGAATCACCTTGGATAAAGGAAAGATACAATTCTTTTACCTATAATCAACTCGGACTCATACCTTAGTAACCGAGTTGGGCTCCCCCCCGTATATAAGAGGGACAGGAGGACCTGAGAGACCAGATAATCCCAGAACACAGGACTAGGGTATTACCTCCACCGTAGAGGGCCTGAACCTGTCTAAACTCTTGTCTTGTGTTACCATCAAGTTCCTGATCCAGCGCCTTGCCCCACAAATTCACCCCCCCTAAGATTATTGCTGACACCAAACGTCGACAGTTGGCGCGTCAGGTAGGGGAGCGCGAAGATCAATCCAGGCGATCTCGATGGTTTTCAAAGACGGCATCACCTTCGCTCTAGGCCAGGTTTTTTTTGCTTCGGAAGTCTACGCTTCATCGCCAACGAGCTCGCCACAGTTATCTCTTCAGACTCAGATCAAATTCGGTCCGAGAGCTCTCCCAGTTTCCGTTCGGTACTTGTGATCGGAAGCGGTCTTCCCGAATCACAGAACCGGCGGGGAGCCAAAGAAACCGAGACAGAGCTTGTTCGGCATGAAGACCAAGACGATCGCGCCCGGTCACTTCAAAATCGGGCACGCAACATCAATGAAGACATCTTGCATGATAGAATGGGGAGCCAGTCGGTTTTCCAAACTCCACAGCAAAATATCATGGCCACCAAGACACTCCTTGACACCTTGGGTCCCATGATCGAACCCAATAGCCCAGCTGCACCGATCATTGCACAAGTCAAAGCTATGGTGATGGCTGCGGCAATCCAGCATAACCAGTGGGGCCATATGACGAAGCCCCCACGCACAGGTGAAGAAACACACACGGCTAGCAGTCAGACCAGTCACAGTCGGATGGAAGACAGTCAGCGCAAGACCCCCTGCGATACGGACGTCCGCTTTGCCATCCACCGTGACCTTCGCCAGGACCTCGATGCCAGAAGGCGGGAACGGGATGATGACGAGCGGCACTGACGAGATGACGACCGCGAGCATTTTGGCATTGATCATGACTGGGACAGCCGATACCTTCGCAATCGAGCCTCCGACCACGCCAACTACAAAAGCCGACACAGCCCGCGCTGGGATGCCAGCCGCCGAGTGAATTCTTCATCGCGCTACCATCATGCTCGACGCGACGAGGAACCTATCAACGGGATCAGAGCATTCACTGCTTGCCTCCACCGAGTGCAGTGGCCGGACGGCTTTAATCCAAAAGGCATCACTAAGTTTGATGGAGAAAGGGACCCAGAAGCCTGGCTGCAGGTCTATTCCCTTGCAGTCAAAGTAGCTGGAGGCGACCACAATGTGATGGCAAACTATCTACAAGTTATGTTGGCTCCTTCGGCCCAAGCATGGCTTACAGGGCTTCCAAGGGATTCCATCGACTCTTAGGGAGACCTCTGTGACCAATTTATCACGAATTTTTAGGGCACTTTCGAGAAGCCTGGAACACCGTGGGACCTCTACCAGCTCCATCAAAAGAAAAATGAATCCCTAAGGGAATTCATCCGGCGATTCACGCATAAATAGAATACTGTTCGAGACGTCTTAGATGCGATCGTCGTCGCGGCCTTCTAGAAAGGAGTCAGCGACTCCGATCTCATCAAGAATATGTCCCAAAAACCTCCAACCACGGCTCGGGAGATGTTTGCCTTGGCCGATCGCTATGCAGCCACATCGGACGCATTAGCGGAACGCCGAGAGGATTTACCCATGCTAAAGGACAAAAAAAAATCACGTCGAACCCTTGAAACAAAAGGAGAAGAAATGGAAGGGCGAGGAGTTGGTCGCGGCAACCGAGCGTGGAAGGATGAAAGCTCCACAGAACAAAGAATACAATGAAGTAATGAATTCCAATGCCCTTTCCACCCGAAGGGAAAGCATGCGGCAAAAGATTACTTCACTTTGAAAAGATTCGAACGGGAAAATCGGAATCAGTTGGAGTCCAAAGATAAGAAGGAGGCTGGGAAGAAAGAGGACCCCTTGACGGAGAGCGATTTCCCAGAAATAGAGCACGAGCTCAACTTCATATCCGGGGGCTCAAGCGCGTATGAGTCCAAGCGGAAGCAAAAGCTTACAGTGTGAAATCATGTGCTGAAAAATTGGCTTAAAATTGAATTTGCAAAGTGTGCCTGTGCATGTGTTGTCCTGTGATAAGCATTGGTTAAGTATTTTGAAAAAATAGAGAAAATCCCTTTTGTGCCGGACTGCTTTTCTCGCGCCGGACCAAGTGACAGAGAAAATCACATGTACGCCGGACCAAAGTTTTTGGTCCGCCGTGAATGTGTTTTGCGGCGGATCGCTTTTCTCGCGCCAGACCAAGTGATAGAGAAAATCACATGTACGCTGGACCAAACTTTTCTGGTCCGCCGTAAATGTGAAATTCAGTCTTTGCGCCGGACCAAGTTTCTTGAAAAATAGTGTTATGTTGCCGGATGGTGAACAGGACATTGCTGAGGTGTGTGAAGGACAGGCGTGAAGATTCAGACTGAAGGGGAAGTTGCGTGTGTGTGTGGCGTGCATGAGTGTTTGTTATCCCGGTACTACTTTTTGGTCAGGGTTGGGACCCGCTTGTAAGTGGCGTTATAAGGGGCTATAAAGCCTGGAACAGCTGTTGGGAGAGGCGACGAGAAACAGAATGCTTCTTTCCCCATTCTAACGACTCCAATCTTCTTCATCCCTATGTTCTTGCTCCAATCTCTCTTGCATCCTCCTACCCAGTTCATAACATTTGGTATCAGAGCCACTACCCGGGCTGGCGCCGAAGAAAAAGCAAACGCAATTGGAGACCAAGATCACCGCAGCCAAGGCGTCAGTTGAGGCGCAGTTTGAAGGGGTAAATGCCCTGCTCAAACAGATCCTAGATGATGTTCATGGGGTCAAATCGGAGATCGGCGAGGTTCATGCAGTGGTGGATGTTGTCAGGGGGCGGGTGGAGGTGTTGGAAGGCCGCCCAGAGATTCCGAATCCACTGTCTGGGAGAGGAGCATTTGCAGTAGATGAAATGCAACAAGCAGCGGGATCGGCTTCGGTGTCTCCAACCAGAGAGGAATCAAGATCGATGAAGGGATCGAAGGTACCCGAGAGAGATAGGAATCCATCGAAGGGAATCTTGGGTGCTCCAATGCTTCATGCAACTGGGGGAAAGCAGGATTGGCCTAGTACTCTGCAAGTGATTGACCCCAGGATGGGGCAAAATAGCAGTGCACTTTGGCAGACTCGACAATCCCTTCCGAAGATAGAATTTCCGAAGTTTGACGGGGAGAATCCAAAACTTTGGAGGGAGAGATGTGAAACTTACTTTGAGATCATGGGGTTGAATCCGGGTTTGTACACCAGACTGGCATCGCTGAATTTCACGGGGAGTGCTGCTCTCTGGTTGCAGAAGATGGAGGCGAGGGGGCGATTCGAAGTGTGGGAAGTGCTGTGTGAAGTGGTGGAACAACGATTTGGTCGGAATCTGTACAAGAAGCATATGAACAAACTGATCCATCTCCGGTAGACAGGTTCCGTCGCAGAATATGTGGAGCAGTTCGAAGAATTGCAACATCACCTGCTTTTGTATAACTCTTCACAAGATGAGGTGTTTTTCGTTACTCATTTTCTGGGTGGGTTAAGGGAGGAGATATGTGCTTCTATTATACTGCACAACCCTGAAGACATGGAGGCTGCAATATTCTTAGCGTTGTTACAGGAAGAAGAAATAGAACATAAGAGGAAAGGGCCCTATTGTAAAGGTGAGACAAGGGAGATGGGCAAGACTGGAGGAAAATTTGCAGACAAGCAAAAACTCCTTCAGAAGTTTGATGGAAACAAGGGAAATGAAGAGGTGCGGAAGCCAAATAATTTCAAGTGGGATGAAAAGTTGGAAGCATTGAGGAATTACAGGAAGGCAAATGGGTTATGTTTCACTTGTGGAGAGAAGTGGGGAAAAGCTCATAAGTGTCCTGATAAGGTACCAATTCATGTAATCGAGGAATTGATGGAGGTGTTAGATGTGCAGCCCAACTCTGAAGTTGAAGGGGAGGAAGGATTCACTGATTCTAAAGAAGAGTTGTTCTCAGTTGCCGAGCAAAGAGATGGCCAACAAACTACAAGAAGGACTTTGAGGCTCCAAGGTCTCATTGGCAAACAAGAAATATTGATTTTAGTGGATTCAGGGAGCACATATTCTTTTGTCAGTGAAAAGGTGGTGGAGAAATTACAGTGTCCGACAACTGGAATCACTCCTGTGCAATTGTCGGTAGCAGATGGAAGAACTATGCTATGCGATCAGAAAATTGAAGCGCTGGAATGGTGGGTCCAAGGGCACTCGTTCAACCAGGATATGCGTGTTTTAGCGCTGGGATGTTATGACATGATACTGGGGGCTGACTGGTTGGAGGAACACAGCCCTATGTGGGTGCACTGGAAGGAGAAGTGCATGCGATTTACCCATCAAGGACGGCGAGTTAAGCTTCAAGGAATTAGTGAAGATTCAGTGTTGGGCACTATTGTGGGTGAAAAAGAACTTAGGGGCTTACGGAACAGAGGTGCTATCACTCATTTGGTTCAGCTGTATCACATTGATGTCATTGAGGTGGAAGAAGGTAGAGATGGTAGAAAAGTCTCAGTGCCAGACGAACTGGCGGATGTAGTACAGTCGTTTCAGCACTTATTTGAAGAAAGCAATCAGTTGCCTCCAAGACGATTGTATGACCACTCCATTCCTTTGATACCGGGTGCCCAACCGATCAAAACCAAAGCATATCGTTATTCCCCCCAGCAAAAGAATGAGATAGAGAAGCAAGTGACAGAGATGCTGACAAAGGGAATCATCCAGCAGAGCACCGGCCCTTTTGCTTCTCCGGTAATTCTGGTCAAGAAAAAAGACGGTACATGGCGATTTTGTGTTGATTACAGGCGATTAAATGCCATCACAATCAAGAACAAACAACCACTCCCTGTTATTGATGAGCTCTTGGATGAATTAGAGGGAGCTCAATGGTTTACTAAGTTGGATTTGCGCTCGGGATATCATCAGATCCGGGTTGCAGAAGGAGAAGAGTATAAAACGGCTTTTTGCACACATCATGGTTTGTATGAATTCTTGGTTATGCCCTTTGGACTCACAAATGTGCCGGCTACTTTTCAGAGTGTTATGAACCAGATCTTTCACAAGCTCTTGCGCCGGTGTGTATTGGTGTTTGTCGATGACATATTAGTTTACAGTCACACCTTGGAGGAGCATAAGAGTCATGTAGCAGAGGTGTTTCGCATTCTGAAACAACACCAACTGTTTGTTAAGAAAGAGAAGTGCTCATTTGGTCAGCAAACATTGGAGTATCTTGGTCACATCATCACTCCTGGGGGAGTATCCACAGACCCAAGCAAAATTCAGGCAGTCTCGACTTGGCCAGTGCCCAAAAATGTGAAGGAGTTAAGGGGGTTTTTAGGGTTAACCGGTTATTACAGAAAGTTTATTAAGAGTTATGGCATCATTTGCAAACCTTTGACATCATTGTTAAAGAAAGGGGTACTTTATCAGTGGACTCCTGTCACAGAAGAGGCATTTTAGATTTTAAAGTATGCTTTGGTACATGCTCCTGTACTAGCTTTACCAAATTTTTCCAAGCAATTTGTCTTAGAGACCGATGCAAGCAACAGAGGGATAGGCGTTGTTTTAATGCAAGATGGTCATCCTTTAGCTTTCTTAAGTAAAGCTTTGAGTACGAGGAATCAGGCGCTATCCACTTATGAGAAGGAGTGTCTTGCTATCTTGTTGGCGGTCGGGAAATGGCGAGCTTATTTGCAACATCAGGAATTCCTCATTCGGACTGACCAGAAGGCATTGGTACATCTTTCAGACCAGCGATTGACAACCACCATACAGCATAAAGCTTTTGTCAAGTTATTGGGTTTGCAATATCAGATTCAGTATAAAAAGGGTATACACAATGGTGCTGCCAATGCTTTATCCAGAGTGCCAGGGGATAATGAGGTGCATGCACTTTCAGTATGTACTCCAGTATGGATCGAGAATCTGACAATGGGCTATCACTCGGATGCGGCAACAAAAGAATTGTTAGAAGAGCTTTGTCTTACGGGTGCCAATGACAAAGGGTATTCTCTGCAGAATGGAGTCATTAGGTTCAATGGAAAAATCTGGGTGGGAGATAATGCTCTGGCTCAGCGACACATCTTACAGGCGCTGCATAGCAGTGGAATAGGGGGCATTCAGGTATTGGTGCAACATACCAGAAGGTGAAGGCCTTATTTGCGTGGCCTAAATTGAAGACTACAGTAGAAAAATATGTTAAATAGTGCACCATTTGCCAACAGGCCAAAGTAGAGCACGTGAAAATTCCTGGCTTGTTACAACCCTTGCCAATACCCACTCAGTCATGGACAATTATAAGTATGGGCTTCATTGAAGGGCTGCCACTGTCTCACAGATATACTACCATATTGGTTGTGATTGATAAATTTTCTAAGTACGCACATTTCTTGCCCTTGGCACATCCATACACGGCTTCTCAAGTTGCTCAAGTCTTTTGTGATCACATCTACAAGCTCCATGGACTGCCATAAACTATTATATCAGATCGGGACAATGTTTTTACTAGCACCTTTTGGCAAGAGCTATTCCAGCGGTCCGATACGCAATTGAATATGAGCTCCTCTTACCACCCACAGACCGATGGGCAAACTGAAAGATTAAATCAGTGTGTGGAGACTTATCTCAGATGCTTTGTTCATGCATACCCTCGAAAGTGGTTAGAGTGGTTAGCGTTGGCAGAATATTGGTATAATACCACATATCAGACTGCTATTGGGAAAACTCCTTTTGAAGTGTTGTATGGTCACCCTCCCAGGCATTTCGGCATCATTGAGCAGCGCACGGATGTCAGCACAGATGTGCAAGATTGGTTGCAGCAGCGGAAGATAATGAACCAATTACTGAAACTCCACCTGGAACGGGCGAGTGTGCGCATGAAAACCCAAGCAGACAAAAAGAGATCAGAAAGGGAGTTTCAGGTGGGAGAGTTTGTGTATTTAAAACTGCAACTGTATGTCCAGACATCGGTGGCGACCCGCAGTAATCAGAAATTGTGCTTTAAATTCTATGGACCATACAAGATCTTAGAAAGGATTGGTCGTGTCGCATATCGTTTGGAATTACCAGAAGGAAGTAAAATTCATGCTGTGGTACATGTTTCTCAACTCAAAAAACATATTGCTCCATCTACACCGGTGGACTCTTATCTGACAATACAATGCTTGGAAGAAGTCGTAGCACAGGAGCCTTTAGCCATCTTGCAGAGGAAGCTCATTAAAAAGGGAGCTCATGTCACACCGGTCGCCCTTGTCCAGTGGTCAGGTTTGCCGTCGTCTTGGTCAACATGGGAAAATCTAGCGTCATTGCGGCTTCGGTTTCCCACTGCACCGGCTTGGGGGCAAGCCGTTGTTTAAGGGGGAGGGAATGTTATGTTGCCGGATGGTGAACAGGACATTGCTGAGGTGTGTGAAGGACAGGCGTGAAGATTTAGACTGAAGGGGAAGTTGCGTGTGTGTGTGGCGTGCGTGAGTGTTTGTTATCCCGGTACTACTTTTTGGTCAGGGTTGGGACCCGCTTGTAAGTGGCATTGTAAGGGGCTATAAAGCCTGGAACAGCTGTTGGGAGAGGCGACGAGAAACATAATGCTTCTTTCCCCATTCTAACGACTCCAGTCTTCTTCATCCCTATGTTCTTGCTCCAATCTCTCTTGCATCCTCCTACGCAGTTCATAACAAATAGTAAGTTTTACATGTACGCTGGACCATTTTTCGCATTTGCGCCGGACAAATTTCTTAGTCCAACGTGAATGTGCATTTGAGGTCTTTTGCGTCGGACTGGTTTTTTGGTCCGTCATGAAAGTATGTTTACGCCGGACCATTTTTTCTTTGGTCCACCATGAACATGATCTTAAAGCTTTTGTGCCGGACCAAGTTGCTTTTGCAAACCGAGTGTAGCACATGTACGCTGGACCAAAATTTTGGTCTGTCATGAATGGCGTTTTGAGATTTGTTTTCGCATTTGCACCAAACCAAACTTTTTGGTCCACCGTGAACATGAGTTTGAGGCTTTTTCGCCGGACCAAATTCTTCAAGTAACCGAGAGTTCAACGTGTACGCCGGACCAAGTTTCGGTCCATTGTGAGTGACGCCATACCAAAGTTTTGGTCCAGCGTGAATGTGTTTTTCTAGGGTTTAGTCCCTGTGTGCGCCGGACCAAGGATTTGGTCCACCGTGAACGTGATTTTGAAATTGGATTATTTTGTATGCAATGCTCATGTGAGTAGTTGCATGGACTAATGTTGAGTCAAGTCGCGGACTTGTGCTCGGAATCGTTTTGTGGATTGTTCATATGCAGGTGTTGCTCGAGGGCGAACGTGGTCGATGACGGGACTGAAACTAAGGTTCATGGAGGAACTGAGGTTCGATACTAGGTTCGGGAGGAATCGAGGTCTTGGTGGTCAAGGATGTCATGCGGGACGTTCGGGCTAGAGAACGGTGCACGTGGAGGCTGGTCAATCACGTGAGTATGGCATGTGAGCCATACACATGCAGAGTTGTAATCGTTTGGGGCAGCTTGCATGTATTGGGCCATGTTGGACATGCATGCGTACTCTGTTAGGTTTGCCTATTATAAATAGGGGGAGGTGTCCCCTCTTTATTTGTGTGCAATAGAGCAGAGCGCAGGAAACAATCTTGTGCTGTGTTTTAGGGTTTGTACTCTTTTCATGGGAGTACTTTAGACAAAAAGAAATAAAGATCAATTCCTTCAAGATTCTCTGCGTGCTACAGTAATCTCGTAGCTACAGTGCACACGTTGCTACAGTACTTTCTGTTTTGAGTGTTCGTTCGCTCATCTGTTCTGGTTCTAGATTGATTCATTGTCAATATTATTTCTTTGAGTTTCTTCTTGATTTGATACATCCAAAACCTTCCTAGGGCATTGATTTAGAGTTCCTCAAAGTTTTGTTGGTGAATCTTTCGTCGTTCTTGTTTAATCTACAAGTTTTGGTTAGATCAATTCTCGTCATATTCTGTCACAGCAAGCTTGCAAGGTTAATAACTTTTGATACATAAGTCCGATCGAGCTTATTCTTTTTCTGTTAGATTCGTATTGAATCTAGTTTCTTGTGTTCAAATTTCAAGTCAATCCGACGGTTGGATCTCCGAGAATTTGCGTTTTACCGAACATTTATCAATCTATTTTTGTTGATCCGAAGCAATTATTTGAGTTCGAATTGGGGTGAACTTTTAGTAGATCAAAAATTTGATTTTAGCTTTTGCACAATAATTCACCCCCCTTTGATTGCTATATTCGTATATATCGGTCCTACATACAACTCGGGACATCAACATGATCATGCCTGCGGCCCCCCAATACTTAAAGTGGTCAGAGGTCTCCGTCACCTTCGATCGTTCGGATCATCCTGACCACATCCCCTTTCCTGGTAGATATCCTCTGGTACTGGACCCAGTCATCTGCAATGTAAAACTCAAAAGGGTCTTGAATGACGGAGGAAGCGGGCTCAACATCCTGTTTGCCAAAACCTTTGATGACATGAAGATCCCACGCTCGAAGCTCAAGCAGAGTCTGTCACCGTTTCACGGCGTAATTCCTAGCATTTCCTCTGTGCCACTCGGATAGATTGTTTTGCCCGTCACATTCGGTACAAAGGATAACTATCGGACAGAATACATGAACTTTGAAGTAGCCGATTTCGAGACGGTGTACCACGCCATCTTGGGAAGACCAGGCTTGGCAAAATTCATGGCTGTGCCGCATTACACCTACTCGGTACTCAAGATGCCAGGTCCAAGAGGTGTCATTACGGTTCGGGGGGACGTTAAGCAGTCTTTCCAGTGTGACAAGGAAAGTTGCGAGTTGGCTGAAACCCTACGCGCGTCGGCTGACCTGGAAAAACTCCGGCTTGCAGCGTCCACTCAGCATCACGAGGAGATCCCGGCCAAGAAGCAAGCTAAGACAGGAATCCAACCCGATGAAGAGGTCAAGAAGATAATGCTCGATCTGTCCAACCCAGCCAAAACGGCTCTGATTGGGACATGACTCGGTCAGGAATAGGAAGACGCGCTCATCAATTTTCTCCGGCAAACCAGGATATCTTTGCTTGGAAGCCATCCGACATGCCTGGTGTCCCGAGGGAGGTGATCGAGCATGCTTTAAATGTAAAAGATAGCGCAAAGCCGGTCAAACAGCGACTTCGGCGGTTCACCCAGGACCGTCGCGATGCAATCAGAGAGGAGATCACCAAACTATTAGCCGCAGGTTTTATAAAAGAAGTGCATCATCCCGACTGGTTAGTAAACCCGATTCTTGTTCGCAAAAAGAATAAAAGTTGGTGCATGTACGTTGATTACACCGATCTCAACAAAGCATGTCCAAAAGACCCTTTTGGGCTGCCTCGTATTGATCAAGTCATAGACTCTACCACCGGCTGTGAACTCCTGAGCTTCCTGGATGCCTACTCAAGGTATCACCAGATCAACCTTAAGGAGGAAGACTGCATCAAAACTTCGTTCATCACGCCATTCGGAGCCTTTTGTTATGTCACAATGCCATTCGGGTTGAAGAACGCCGGAGCGACTTACTAACGCGCAATACAACAGTGCTTTCACTATCAACTCGGACGCAATGTGGAAGCCTACATGGACGATGTCGTGGTGAAATCTCAGTTGAAAGGGGACCTCATCTCCTACTTAACTGAGACATTTGAAAGCCTAAGGGCTTACCGAATGAAACTCAATCCCGAAAAGTGCATTTTCGGAGTCCCTTCAGGAAAGCTTCTCGGGTTCATCGTGTCACACTGTGGTATCAAAGCAAACCCGGAGAAAGTCAATGCCATCTTAAGAATGAAGCCGCCAGCCAGTTAGAAGGACATCCAGAAGTTTACGGGGTGCATGGTGGCACTCGGTAGCTTCGTATCTCGCTTGGGAATGAGGGGATCACCATTCTTGAAAGTCCTCAAAAAGCAAGATCAGTTTCAGTGGATTCCTGAGGCACAACAAGCTTTTGAAGACCTTAAGACTTTCCTAACAAAACCTACGGTATTGGCATCCCCGATGCCGGAGGAACCACTTATGCTTTACATAGCTGCGACTACCCATGTGGTCAGTACAGCAATCGTTGTGGAGCGAGAAGAAGAGGGACACCTACAGAAGGTACAACGCCCGGTCTACTTCATCAGCGAAGTACTGGGAGAATCTAACGTATGGTACCCCCAGATACAGAAACTCATTTATGCCGTGTTAATCACCTCTCGAAAGCTCAAATATTACTTCCAAGAACATGCGATTTCGGTGATTACTTCCTTCCCAATAGGAGACATACTCCATAATCGGGAGGCCACCAGAAGAATTGCTAAGTGGGCAGCCGAGCTGGGTGCTTTTGAAATTGTATTCAAGCCCCGCACTGCCATAAAGTCACAGGCACACGCCGACTTCACCGCCGAGTGGACGGAACTACAAAGCCCAGCAACCAACAAGAAGCTTGAGTATTGGACGATGCATTTCGACGGTTCCCTCACACTCAGCGGCACGGGGCTGGAGTTATGCTCACCTCTCCAGAAGGGGAAAAACTAAAATACGTCCTGTAGATTCACTTCCCAGCGTCGAACAATGCCGCCGAATATGAAGCACTCATCCATGGACTTTGAATCGCCATATCGCTTGGTATCTGACAATTAGCAGTTCACAGGGATTCTCAGCTCGTTATCAACCAGGTACAAAAGCATTGGTCATGTGTTGACAATACGATGACTGCATACTGCCAGGAGGTGCGAAAACTGGAAGACAAATTCGATGGGCTGGAGATGACTCATGTGCTCCGGCGTGACAACGAAGCCGCTGATGAGCTTGCCAAACTGGGATCCAGTCGGGCCGATGCGCCGACGGGGGTTTTTGTGGAAGAACTCCACAAACCCTCGACGAGGCTACATCAAGGAGACAAGAAGACAACTCTTCCAACCAGCAGGGAAGTGTTTGTCATCAACCCCGACTAGACAAAACCTTACTTAGACTACCTGCTCAAGGACGAACTCCCTGAAGGTCACACAGAAGCAGAGCGCATCACGCGTAGGAGCAAGAGCTACGCAGTTGTCAAGGAGGAACTTTATCGGAAAAGCGCTTCTGGGATACTCAAACGATGCATCTCTGAACAAGAAGGAAGAAATCTCCTCAAACAAATCCACTCGAGAGTATGCGGACACCATGCGGCCTCAAGAACCCTAGTCGGGAAAGCATATCGCCAGGGTTTCTTTTGGCCAACGGCAGTAACCAATGCGAAAGATATTGTTCGCACTTGCGAAGGCTGCCAGTTCTTCGCTCGACAAACTCATGTGCCAGCCCAGGAACTGCAAACCATCGCAATCACCTGGCCATTTGCAGTTTGGGGGCTGGACATGGTAGGGCCCCTAAAAAAGGCGCAAGGCAGGTTCAACCACCTTTTCGTCACTGTGGACAAATTCACCAAGTGGATCGAAGGCAAGCCGGTCGCCACCATTACCGCAGCTAAGGCCAAGGAATTCTTTCAGGAAATTATGGTTCGCTTCAGCACACCGAACAAAATTATAACAGACAACGGCACCCAGTTTATAGGGGAAGAATTCCAAAGCTAGTGCGAGGAACTAGGAATAAAGATCTGTTTTGCATCAGTGGCCCACCCGCGGTGTAATGGTCAGGTCGAACGAGCCAACGAATGGTTCTACAAGGACTTAAAGCAAGGATTTTTTATCGTCTCAACCCGTATGCTACCCGATGGGTGAAGGAATTGCCGTCAGTACTCTGGGGACTCAAAACCACCCCCAGTCGGGCTACCGGGCAGTCACCCTTCTACCTGGTATATGGGTCAGAAGAGGTCCTACCCACTGAGTTGGAATTTAGATCCCCGAGGGTCCGGAATCACAATGATGATAACTCATAAGAAGGCAGGCTGGAGGACATCGACCGACTGGAAGAAGCAAGAGACGTCGCGTCAATTCAATCGGCCAAATACCTTCAGGGATTACGCGCTATCATGATTGAAACATTCGGGGCCGCACCTTCTCCAAGGGGGATCTGGTTCTGAGAAAGAATCAGAAAAGCGAGCATAAACTCTCCCCGAGCTGGGAGGGACCCTACGTTATCGACGAGGTAATTCGGCTAGGAACCTATCGGCTTAAACGATAAGACGGCGTGGTCATCAGCAACACCTGGAACATAGAACAGCTATGTAGCTTCTATACCTAAACTCTGTACATTCTCAAATAAAATTCTTTTCAAAAGTTTTCCCGAAGCATTGGCAAAGAAAATCTCGTGCGTCAAAACCCCTAATCGTGAAACATTGGGCCGTCCGCAGCAAACCATAGTCACCCACAAAAACGTGCCAGCAAAAAAAGAAAGGGGGTCGCTAGCCGACCGCCGGCACTCGGGGGCTCGGCCAGTCGGACGGAACGTGTAAACAAAAGAGGAAGGAGGCGCTCGGGTAAATTCGTGAGCCATACACAATAGAAAAATAGTAGCACATAGAGGAAAAATAAGGAAATATAGTCTTCCATTAATTACATTACATATATATATGTATATATCTACATATATATACACAAAAAAAGGAGAGGAGGCGGTTCTTCTCCTTCTTCTTCTTCTTCTTCTTCTTCTTCTTCTTCTTCTTCTTCTTCTTCTTCTTCTTCTTCTTAGGCCTCGCCACGGCGCGCCCGTCCGATTGCCGCGATGAGGGCATCCCGCGCCCTCAAGAGACGAGGAATGGCCACAAGCAGCGCGTCGACGGCTACCACGTCACGATCGATGGCCTCCAGCTCCCGCAGCTCCTCCATGGCCTCGTCGAATCGGTGCCCACTGATACTAGCGACCGTCACGGTACCACCAGCGACTGGAGGGGCCCGCCATCAAAGGAGACGAGAAGATGAAGAGCAGAAGGAGGAAGGAGTGAAAAGGAGTGGCCGCAGAGGTTCTCCTCGCCCCTTCTTATATGGAGAAGCACAGATACTCTGGGTAAAACATCCGGATAGTCCGGGCATTCCAGATCTAAGCCCTAGAATCCCAAATCGCAAATCTACCCACGAAAACTTAGAGCCATTCACAAGATATGAACTATATGATCAAAGAAAGTCATCACAACAGTCTATTGCATAGATTTGTGACACAAAGAAGGGGAAAAGGCAAAATAGGGCAACAAACATCAAGGAATGGAGAAAAGGATGAATGTAGGAGATGAGGAAGAAGCCCTGCCCTTGAAGCTTGGTCTGGAAACTTCGGGGATGGAGGCACACGCCGGAGAGGAGGAGACTGAAGGCAACGCCGGGGAGAGCGACTGCAGAGAGAGAGAGAGCGATGGTAAAGAAACTGACTACATGAGGAAATAAGTTCCCCATGCAGTAACTGAAGAAGTAACATCCCGCATAACACGGATAGTCTGGATATTAGTCCAGATACTCCGCATTGTCTAGAGAGTCCGGATAAAACATCTGGAGTATCCGAGTTAGCTCTCTCGGGAGACAACAAGGAATTTGCAAAGAGGATATTGGTTCCGACTTGCAGAAGAGGGTGACTAGCAAACAATCATACTTGTGACTAGCAAACAATCATGCAAGAAGGCTATAGTCACACAGTAAAGAGGCTAGATCCGAAGATCCCAACACGAAAAGATCAAAGAAATAGATCAAAGAAAGGTTTTGAAAAACATTTTTCAAACATCACACAAATTGTGAACACTTCTCAAGCCACATATCGAGAATCTAAGATATTCAGACCACTTATCAAAGCACATAATCTATTTTCATCAAGAGGCTTAGTGAAGATATCGTCCAATTGATCATTTGAGCTCACATGTTAAATATCTATATCGCCTTTGGTTGAATGATCTCTTAGAAAATGGTGGCGAATATCAATATGCTTTGTGCGGGAATGTTGGACGGGATTGTTTGCAATTTTTATGGCACTCACTGTAACATCCTCAGTTTCGCTTTCTGGAGAAAATCTAATTTAAATTAATTAAATTCAAAAATTGGAGTTTCCCTGGTGTTTATATTAACCTGGCATCCATTCCCATCCAAAATCGGGATTCAATTCCCTTCCGGTCGAAAAATCGAATTTCCAGATTCCCGTCGGTACCCGAAATTTCACCTGAGTTGAAAAATGCTCCAAAAATCCCGAAACCACTTCAATTATGTCCCAAATATTCCAAAATGATTTTTGGAATGATTCCCCGGATTTTTGGACTTTCGCTCCTATTTTATCTCGCGCGGCTTTTGTTTAATGCCCGCGATCCGCGCCTGAATATTTAATTCCACAAATTTCATCCAAATTCCGCGAAACCAATTTTATTGGGTTACAAATTTTCTAAAATGGTTCTAGGAATTTTTCTGTAATTTTTAGACCATTTTTCCTAATTTCTCTCTAGGACGGTTCATTTACGTAATTCTCGGCCAATCGCGTGCTGCCACGTGGCATGAATAGTATTGTCTTCAACCTCTAGCCATGGCATTGTACAGAGAAGAGCTCAAGCAAGCTCCAATGGCTAGGGCTCTCTTTAAACCACCACATCTCCCTCAATTCAACTCCAAATCCATCACGGCCGGTTCTGTTGAATCCGTAGCGACGACCTCTCTCCATTCCTTGCCATCAATGGCTCGGGAACTCGCCGGAATTGACGCCATCGTCCAAAAACCGAAATTGGCATTAATGCTCATAACTCGAGCGTTTCTTCATCAAAGCACGCACTTCCACCTCTCATCTCTCCGTATAGAAGTGCTCTTCCCGGTGGTAGCACCCATTCTCCACCTCTTCCTCTCATTTGCCCGGGAGATCAAGAAAACCAACGTCAGGTAGCCATTTTCGGCGTTCTTCAAGTTCATCCTCATAGATCTCTATCCAGTGGGTCTTTCTCAACTCCGGTGGGTTCTTTGTGACCGTGAGGAAGTCTAGCATCTAACCTTTCCATCAATTTTAGGATCCCTCAAGTTTTGGAGACGAATTTCGCGTTTTGGTCATTTCGGCCGGATCTCCGTTCGTCGCAAAATTCGTCATCTCCGGTGAGTTTGGATCCAATTCCTTGCTCCTATAGATCCCTAAGGATGTTATCTAGAGGGTCCATGATTTTATTTGGTCCAAATCCATGCGAAAATGGGGCAAAAATCTAGATTTTTGGAGTTGTTCCAAGCCTCTGTTTTTTTGGAGCTTACTGTGTTTGTGCGTGTGCGTGTGTGCGCCAGCGCCACCGGTCGCCGTCGCCGTCGCCGTCGCCCTGTTGCCGCGCCTGCCACGCCGCGTCTGCCGCCGGCCGCCACGCCGCCAGCCAGCGCCGCCGCGCTCACCCGCCAGCGCCGCCGGCCGGTCGCCGCGCCATGCCGTCGGCCAAACCGCCACGGCGACCCGCCACGGTTGTCGCCCCCTCATCGCCCGTGCGCCCCCACCCCTCCAAGCTTGCTCCCTTGGCCATGGCTTTGGCCCAAGCAAGAAGAAGGCCCAAGCCGATGACATGTGGGGCCCCCTTGCAAGAGAATCAAGCCAATTCCAAAAATCAGAAAATAAAGAAATGGAATATTCCAGGGAATATTCCCTCGTTTTCCAATTTTTCAAAATTCAAACTTCGGAAGCTCATATCTTCTCCATCCGAACTCCGATTGACTCCGTTCAAATTTCTAAATTCATCTAAAATCAAGATCTACCTGCCAGTACTACTTTTGTAATTTTTAGATTTTATTTATTTTCTTGTATTTATTTATTGCCTCGTTTTGCGCGTAGCCGAGGACCCCGACGCGACCGCCGACCCCGCCGCCGGACTTTTCTCGTTCGACGACCTCGCCACGACTGAAGGCAAGTCTCCTTGACGCATGTTGAGCCGATGTTTCAAAATGTGTTTTACATGTTTTATAAACTTTTGCATGCTATGTTTATCATCGTATGTCAAATATAAGTGTAGAGTTAATCCGAATTGTAATTTCCTCCTTTGTTATCGACATCCATGTTATTGGTAACCCTAGGACATTTGTTATGCCATGTTTATGTTTATATGGTACCCTTTGTGCAATAGTACGGTAGAATTGCTTAGGACCATTATCGATGAAAACAACCCATGGGTGGGATTACTCAAAAAGAATGATTTCAAGTATGATTTGGAAATTATTATTATGATTTTGGTTCTGTTTTTCTAAAATAAAAAGAAACGGAAAAATGGTTTGGACTTGGGCGGAATGGATTGTCGGGTGGGTGCAGATGGAGCACTAGTTGTCTTGTGCAAGTGTCGCCCCAAGTCAATTAAGGACCGACGCTTGTGATTGTCCATTCCAAGCATAACCGTACTACCACATGTCTATAATAGTATGACCTGGCCAACTAATTTGTAGAAACCTATCTTAGACTCACCAAATGGTGGAATGTGAGAGCCGGATAGAGGCAATGTTGTTTTTCTCACACGGCGCAAGAGGGGGCTTCTGTATTGGGCGGATGGAACCCCTAACAGCGGTGAAACCTCAGCAGGTGGGTCGAGTTAGGTGGATACACTGTAACGACCTTGTCATGATCTCTCTGCCGGCACACCAAAGGAAGTGTGTTAATAGCTTGGCATCAAGAGATGATCATGTCTTGTGGGTAAAGTTGTACACCTCTGCAGAGTTAAAACTATTCGAATAGCCATGCTTACGGTCAAGGGCAAAGCAAAGAATGCTTTCATATTGGTAGACTTTGATTTTGGTTTTAAAAACTGAAAGGTGTTTTGTTTTGGGATTCGGGAGTGGTTAGAACTCTCGGATGTTGAATGGCGGATTGAGCCAACAAGGTGGATATAACCTGTTTTATACTTGACGGAAGGAGTCATATGATTAACCTTGATCTTTTAAAAGTTGGCGGTTAGAGCCTTTATATTAGTGATGGTGGATAGAACCTTCACTGCAATATTAAATAATTCAATTGTTAAAAAGAATTGTAAAAAGATGCTTTGCGAAACTTATTACTTAAGTATGGTTTAATAAAATTTGGCTTTATGCAAATGAACCCTGTTAAGCTTCCTTTGGAAAGCCCCACATAATCATACTTTCCCCGACTTGTTGAGTACATTTGTACTCACGTGCTACACCACTTGTCATCATCAGAGAACTACCAGGACGCAGCTGAAGATGTTGAGTTCTACCCTGAAGAGTTCGAGGAGGATGGCCAGGATAACTAGTCGCATTTCTAGTCGTCGCCTGTGGCGTTTTGGTGTTCACTTTGTAGGATCGAAAGACACGAATATAGCAATCAGAGGGGGGGTGAATGATTGTGCGGAAGCTAAAACCAAATTCTTAATCTACTAAAAGTTCACCCCAAAACAGAACCAAATAACATGCAGAGGTTTTGGGGTATGGAGGTTAATAGCGTTTCCGGGCCGTTTCCGGGAGTTTGGGCCTTTCCAGGGAGTTTTGGGCCTAGGGGAAAGGGTTGTGGGCTTTGGTGGGATGGAGTATGAGTCCATTTAGGACTAGGAAACCAGGTTGGGGCTGGAAAAAGGGGCTCCTCCTACCCCTTGTGCGCCCACCCCTCCCCTTTGTGCGCCCACAAGCCCCCCTGCCCTAGCCGCCCCCCTCCCCCTTGTGGCCGTGCGCCCCCTCCCCATTGCCCCCTTGCCTCTCCACCTCTCCACTACCTCTCGTCCACCCCCCTTGCTGCCCTAGGGTAGCCTCCCCACCCCTGCACCTCGAAGATCCATCCATTGGAGCGAGGAGCGAGGAGATCTATTGGGGTTTTCGTGCGTCGGGCGAAGGTTTGGCCATGGGACTCCTTGGGGTTGGGCTAGGTACTGTTCTAAGGATCAATATCATGTTTTTAGATCAATTAGTGGTGCTGGAATTGAGTAGATTGGATTAGATCTAGATGTTGCCACGTTCTCTGTTTTGGACAGCTTGAGCAGTAGACCTAGGGTTTAGTTTTTCGCCAATTTAGAGTCCGAATTTGGTCGTCCGCCTGTTAAATAAGTTGTAGATAATTTCAATATCTTTCAGTGGGTATAAAGAACGTTAAATTCCGATCAGCTGTTTGAAAGTTATGGCTGTTTTACCGAGCGTGTTAAAATCTGTGACGTGATTGGAACAGATCACGGTATTCTGTAGATTAAACCACTTTAGAGTCCGAATCAGTCTTTCCTTATACTTAGAAAAAGTTGGGAAATTTCCTAAGCTACGCTAGGATGTACTTGTTTAATTGATTCGGAGTCTCAGAACTCAAGTTATGCCTTTTGGAAGGCTGTTGTCCCGACGGGACAGAACCTCTGTTTTTGGGTGTTGCGAGCAGTTGGCAATGCGGGGTAGATGAGGGTTTGCGTACTGTTTTGTGGACATGGTTGTGAGTGTATGGTACCTATGTGCAGGTGGTGTGACCCTGGGAGTGCCTTCTACTTCCCACCAATCCGTTGCTCGTGGTTGAGGCAAGTGTATTGTAATGGATAGCGATTTGTAGGTTGCTTATTGAGAATAGATGAACTTGACTATATGATATGATCACTTGCCATGCTTTAATGATTGCCAATGATATGATGAGCATGTTTATTATGTTATGATGCCATGTGTTAATGTACAAGTTAAATATGATGTTGGCATAATTGCATACATGGCATGTTACATGGCCCGGGCGGTGAGAAAGTCATAACTAGTCCGGGGAAGGTCGGTGAGAAAGTTATGACTATTCTGGAGAGCCAATGAGTAAGTCCTACATCGTGATTCCATTCACCGCGGTGAACGGAAGCGAGGAGTAGGCACCCTCCATCTTCGGGATGGAAGGGGGGAGAGGGTGCACCCTCCACATGTGATCATGAATGAGATGGTTTACATGATGTGAGATATTATTGCCATGTAATTGTTCTTGTTATACCATTGCAATATGCTTGCTGAGTTTCGAACTCACGCTTGTGTTTTCTTGTTGTTTTAGGTACCATGAGATCGGCATGCGGGGAAGGGAAATAGTCACACTTCCGCACGTAGCTTCACTCATTTGATTCCACAAGTCATTCAATTAGTTTTTGATAATAAATTGCGTGGGATGATTATTGCTTTAAGGTTTAGCTTTGCTATATGAGAGTCTTATTGTTTGTTTGACTCTTGGAGACATTAAGTGCTTGAAATTAGCTTTTATTGTTGTTAAGTCTTTAATTATTGCTGTTTTAGTTGTCTCTCATATTGCCATATATTGCTATACTGTTGTTGCTCCTTCAAATCATGTTAAAACAAAGGAGATGCTGCCGAAATCTCGGGTTTTAGCATTTACTCCTTTGCTGTAATTTACCTTAATTCATGGTATTTAGATGTTGTTTGGCTTATGTTTGGTAGCATTCAGGCATATTAAATGCCGGGGTGTTACAGTTGGTATCTGAAGGATCGTTATTTTTGATCCAGTTGATTTTGATGATGAGTATTTGAAAAAGATTTGAAACCAGTTTGATATTTCGACAAGATTTATTTTTTGGTTTCTTTATTTGAAAAGATCTGAAATCAGTTTGATTATTTGAAAAGCTTTTTGATTTTTGCAAAGGTTTTTGTTCGTGTTTTGAAATCGTGTTCTTAGAATATTTAATGCAATGCACTCCTGTGAGTGGTTGCATGGTTTAATGTGAGTCAAGTCGCGGACTTGTGCTCGGAATCGTTTTGTGGTTTGTTCATGTGCAGGTATTGCTCGAGGCGAATGTGGTCGATGACGGACCGAACTAGGTTCATGGAGGAACCGAGGTTCGGGACTAGGTTCAGAGGAACTGAGGTCTTGGTGGTCAAGGATGTCATGCGGGACGTTCGGGCTAAGAGAATGGTGCACATGAAGAATGGTTAGTCACGTGAGAATGGCATGAGGTCATTCGCGTGCAAAGTGTTAGTCACGTGAGTATGGTAGGGTTGCCATACGCGTGCAAGAGTTGTACTCGGCCAGGTTGGGCCAAGTGGAGTTGTGTTGAATACATGCTCTTTCTAGGATTAGGAGTGGGAATTCTTCTAGGATTAGGACTCATTCTAGGATTAGGTGTGTTTGCCTTCTTTAAATAGAGGGGTTGCCTCCTGTTGAAGGCAATCAAGCTTTGAGCAAGCTTTAGGGTTGTACTCTTTTGTTTGGAGTATTTTAGACAAAAGAAAGGAGAAATAAAGATCAAGATCATCAAATCTTTCGGCGAGCTACAATTCTAGTTAGATTTATTCTCGCCATCTTCTGGAACAGTAAGTTTGCGAAGGTCATAACTTTTGATCCGTAAGTCCGATTGAGCTGATTCTTTTTGGGTTTGATTTGTATTGGAATCTAGTTTCTTGTGTCAAAATTTCAGATCGATCGGACGGTTGGATCTCCGGGAATTTTCGTTTTACCAAACCTCTATCATTCTGTTTTTTTCGAAAACGAGGCAATTATTTGGTTCTATTTTGGGGTAAACTTTTAATAGATCAAGAATTTGGTTTTAGCTTCCGCACAATCATTCACCCCCCCTCTGATTGCTATATTCGGTCCTACAAGTGGTATCAGAGCAAGGCTCTACTAATCCATCTTAACAGGTGATTAGTAAACGGTAAGTTATGGCAACAGAGAAATACTCAAACAAGCCGCCAATCTTCGATGGCAGACTTCCCCATCAAGCGGATCCGGATGATCGCATATCTTCAAGCTCAAGGTAACGCGATTTGGCGCAAGGTAAAAATTTAAATGCTGAGCTCCCTTCTAATGATGATATTGATAAAATCGAGTTTGAAAAAGATGTTGAAAACAATAATAGAGCTAGAAACATATTGCTTCAAGGACTTGCTAGAAAAGAATTCGATAGAGTCTGTCATTTACTCACTGCTCATGAAATTTGGAAATCTCGTCAAGATTATCATGAGGGTACTGACTCTGTAAAAGAAGCTAGGCAAGATCAATTTAAAAAGGAATACACTAGATTTGAAATGAACTCTGGAGAATATCTAGATGATTGTTTTGCTCACTTTAACAGAATCTTAAACAATCTTAGAAATTTGTAGATGTGAAGTACACTGACTCTGAAAATGCTAGACATTTCCTATCATCTCTTGATCTTAAAATCGGCAAATGAAAGTGATTGCTTTTAGGAAGCTCACAAGATGAGTGAAATGACTTTGGATAAACTTTATTCTAGTCTCAAGACTTTTGAAATAGACATTGTTTCAAGAACTTCCAATGATAACTCTATGGCTCTTAATGCTAATTCTTCATATGATAATGCTACTAGTTCTTCATCATCATATTCCATTCTTGCTTTGAGTGCTCTTAGTGATGAGCAGCTAGATCAAATACCGGAAGATACACTTGCTCTTCTTTCCAAGCGTGTCAATGCAGCTTACATGAGATCAAGGGAGAGAAGAGGAGCCTCCATCCACTGCTACAAGCTGCGGCAAGGCGAGGGCACATCCGTGCTAAGCGCTTCAAGAACAAAGATAGAGACGAGAAGGATCAAAGCAACTCCTCCAAATCCTTCCGGCCAAAAGAGAGCAAGGACAAAAATAAACAACGAACAAAGAAGATGCTCAACAAAGTCTTCACTGCAATTGGTCGCTTAGACTTAAGCGACATTGATGACTCAACTGACGATGAGAAGGAAGCGAAGCAAACGAAGCTGAACGAGAAAGATTTCACCGGACTGTGCTTCATGGCTAAAGGGAACACTAGTGATTTTATTGACAACGACAGCACCTCCAGCGACGGTGATGAGGTAATACCTTCGTATGATGAGCTTTGTGAAGTTTTAGTCATATTGAGAAAATCTTTAAGAAAATCTTCACTCAAAAATAAAAACTTAGAGAAAGATCTATCCATATTGAAAAATGAAAAACTTGTGAAAAATGTTGGTTGCTCTACTGATGGTTTACATGGTCAAACTTCTTGTTCTAAATGTCTCATACTAGAATTGAAGTTGCATGATGCAGATGCTAAGATTACTCAATTGCTTAATGATTTGCTTACACATGAAGTTCTTTCATGCTCAACTTGTCGCAAGCAAAAAGAAAAAGTAGATGTTTCCTGTAATAATTGTTTAACACTCTCTCGAAAAATTGATTACTTGGAAAAGTCTTTAGAACGTTTTACTAAAGGGAAGAAAAATCTAAATATGATTTTGGATCAATCAAAAGTCAGCACTCAGAACAAAGGTTTAGGTTTTGATTCTTATGCTCATCATAAATCACATGCTCCCACTGTTGTCAAAACACTTGGAAGTGGAAAATTTGAAATTGTCAATGAGCCTAAGAAAAATGTCTTTAAATCTGGTGGTCTTTTATCTTCTACTATGATGAATGCAAAATGTGCTTCTACTGTTAAAGCAAAACATCATGTTAAGTACACTTGCACTCATTGTGGTAGAGATGGACATCTAGTAGACTTTTGCTTTAGACTAGCTAAACAACAAAAGAGAGAAAGGTTTAATGCTAGGTCTAATTTCGAGACGAGACACGTTTCATTTCTCATTATGTGCCTAGGGTGATGCAAATACCTCTTGTTGCTAAGAACACGAGAAAAGACAAATCTTCTTTTATGCATAAGAATGCTCGTGTTGTGCCAAGCTGTTGTGCGTCGTGTGTCTCAAGATCGATTCCTAAACATCTTATTTCTAACCCCAGCATCTGAGACATCGACACTTTCTCGCTTCTATGTAGGCTTCTCACGCGAGGAAGGAGAACATATGGCTAGTGGATTCGGATGCTCACGCCACATGTCCGATGATAAGAATTGGTTCTCCTCCTTCACTTGTGCATCTCGTGCTAAAAGTGTTATTTTTCAAGATGCTTCCTCCACCTCTGTTTTACTTAAAAGGCACTAGTCCAAATAGTGCAGTGCAGTGCATATGTTCAGGGGGAGAGTATCTTTGTTGATGAAGATGATGATGATCTTTGTTGAGGATGAGATAATTGAGTTTGATGTGTGCTTGTGTGCTCGTTTTCAAGCTTCCCGCGTGCTTCACATCGACAAGCTATCAAGAGGATTTTAAGGTATCTCCGTGGTACTCAAGATTTTGGCATTTGGCTTTCGCTTCTTCACGCATTAGTTTAAGACCTTTCTCGATGCCGAATTTGGAGGATGTGGAATTGATAGAAAAAGTACATCTGGTTCATGCCACTTCTTGAGTAATTCTCTTTCTTGGACACATTGACATCGATTTCATTTTCTTAGAGATCATGTTGAAAAAAGAGCTATTGAACTGAAATTTGTTGATTCGGGTGCTCGACTGTCGATATTTTCACTAAACCGCTTGATTTTTCTCGTTTTGCTTTCTTACGCGGTGAACTTGGGATCATTCATCCCCATGGGTTGATTTGAGGAGTCTTGAGTTTATCTCTTTTTGGGTTACTTGTCTTTGGTTCCTAGAAGTGATTTTTTTATAAGTGGTATTTTGACTTTACACCTCAAGTAAAAACCCTGTTTACATTGCATCATGTAGTACAAAGCTTTGGTGATTATTCTTGTGTATATAGCCAAGTTAATGCTCAATGCTTTACTTATCACTAAAAGGCTAAAATAATTCAATTTGAGATGCTTTTCGAGAATATTTTGGCTCTTGCTCATTATGGTATTGCATTTGTGAAATAGGCTTAAAAGTTTCTTGTCATCACATTTGAAAGGCTAGAGCTGATTAGAAACTATGTGTGAGTTTTTGTTGGACTTCAAATGATCATTATGAGTCTCAAGCAAAATCAGTGTTTTAATGTTAAAAGCAAGTTGAAAAAGATGCAAGCAAAAGCTACTTGGCTAAACACAAGTTTAGTACAATGTGCGACTTCCTTGCCAGGATTTAAATGCAAAAGATGCAAGAAAAGGCTACTTGTCTAAACAAAAGTTCAGAACAATGTGAAGCCACTTGCCAATTTAAAGCGAAAGATACAAGAAAGAACTACCTACTCATACACAAGTATGGGCTAGTGTGCGATTACTTGTCATCCTGTTGATCACAAAGCAAAATTGTCAAACTTGCTAAAAGAGAAAAAGGAAATTCAAATGGTTGAAAAGGCTTGAGACAAATATTAGTGAATTTGAAAGTCTCTCTATGCTCATGATAGATTTCTTTTCGCTATAGCAAAATCTGTTTATGACATTTTACTTGTTTGCTCTAATTTGCTTATGCAATAACTATTCTATGTGTTAGAGCCTTCATATTCTCACAATTTGCTTTCTCATTGGATAATTTGATACAAAATGAGAAAGTTCTCTTAAAAACTCTTCAAATGCTTTACTTTGATTATATACCTTGAATATACTTCAAAGCTTGAGATACTGCATTCATTAAGGGGGAGTTTTGAGATCTTGATGACTATTTTGTCAAAAAGGGGGAGAACAAGTCAAGGAGGTTTTTGAATTGGGATTATTTGGTCTTTTGGTTCTTGCTCAATCTCTTGTCAAATCTTATATTGTGTTTTGTCAAATTACTCATCAAGGGGGAGATTGAAGGATCGTTATTTTTGATCCAGTTGATTTTGATGATGAGTATTTGGAAAAGATTTGAAACCAGTTTGATATTTCGACAAGATTTATTTTTTGGTTTCTTTATTTGAAAAGATCTGAAATCAGTTTGATTATTTGAAAAGCTTTTTGATTTTTGCAAAGGTTTTTGTTCGTGTTTTGAAATCGTGTTCTTAGAATATTTAATGCAATGCACTCCTGTGAGTGGTTGCATGGTTTAATGTGAGTCAAGTCGCGGACTTGTGCTCGGAATCGTTTTGTGGTTTGTTCATGTGCAGGTATTGCTCGAGGGCGAATGTGGTCGATGACGGGACTGGAACTAGGTTCATGGAGGAACTGAGGTTCGGGACTAGGTTCAGGGGAAACTGAGGTCTTGGTGGTCAAGGATGTCATGCGGGACGTTCGGGCTAAGAGAATGGTGCACATGAAGAATGGTTAGTCACGTGAGAATGGCATGAGGTCATTCGCGTGCAAAGTGTTAGTCACGTGAGTATGGTAGGGTTGCCATACGCGTGCAAGAGTTGTACTCGGCCAGGTTGGGCCAAGTGGAGTTGTGTTGAATACATGCTCTTTCTAGGATTAGGAGTGGGAATCCTTCTAGGATTAGGAATCCTTCTAGGATTAGGACTCATTCTAGGATTAGGTGTGTTTGCCTTCTTTAAATAGAGGGGTTGCCTCCTGTTGAAGGCAATCAAGCTTTGAGCAAGCTTTAGGGTTGTACTCTTTTGTTTGGAGTATTTTAGACAAAAGAAAGGAGAAATAAAGATCAAGATCATCAAATCTTTCGGCGAGCTACAATTCTAGTTAGATTTATTCTCGCCATCTTCTGGAACAGTAAGCTTGCGAAGGTCATAACTTTTGGTCTGTAAGTCCGATTGAGCTGATTCTTTTTGGGTTTGATTTGTATTGGAATCTAGTTTCTTGTGTCAAAATTTTATATCGATCGGACGGTTGGATCTCCGGGAATTTTCGTTTTACCAAACCTCTATCATTCTGTTTTTTTCGAAAACGAGGCAATTATTTGGTTCTATTTTGGGGTAAACTTTTAATAGATCAAGAATTTGGTTTTAGCTTCCGCACAATCATTCACCCCCCTCTGATTGCTATATTCGGTCCTACAGTATCAGAGCGGGCTGTAGGTCCCTGGAATGTGTTTTTTTAGTGTCATGCTATAGGGTACAACTAAAATGTGATGTGGAATAACTTAGAAACATGGCTTAGGTTTTAACTAAAATTTTGTCATAGGATAGCAACATTAAAACTTGCAAAAGTGGTATAACTATTCTAAAATTTGACACACATGGATGCATAGTAGGATGGGGTTTTTGGTTCATCATTGCATTGCGCTTGATTATTTGATAAAGACTATGTCTATGATGATGCTTGATCTTTGTTCTTGATTATTTGATGTTGTGTTTATGGTTATGTGATTGGATGGTTGTCTGTCTGAAGCAGCCATGACGAGGGCTAGAGGCCGTGGAGGCCAGGGGCGAGGTTCTCAGGGAGTTGCTGAGTCGGTAGCTGAGGGTTGCGCTTCGCTCAATGCTCATGGGCCGTCAGAGGAGCTCCGGCGGCCTGATCGAGGCTGAGGTACCCATTGCCAATGCGGACTTAGTTCGAGCTCTGCAGAGGGAGGTTCGTGAGGCTGCGCCCGGTATTGCGGGCAGCCCTGTTGTGCCACCCCTGCAGCGGCCCGATTGCTGCCCATTGTCTGAGCCGAGGATGAGTCTCCGGGAGTGGATGTCCCTCCGTCTTGATACTTTTGACGGAACGGGCACGCCGATCCAGTCCGCAGATTGGCTGCGGTACATGGAGAGGCAGTTTGAGGTCCTAGAGTTGACCTCGGTCCAAAGGGCTCGCTTTGTGGCTTTTCAACTGAAGGGCCAAGCTGATATCTGGTGGGAGGGGGTTCTGGCTGCTAGAGCCCCTGATCTTGGCCCGGTCACTTGGGAGGACTTTGTGGCTCGCTTCCGAGCCAAGTTCTACCCATAGTCTTTCCTTGAGCGGATGGAGCATACTCTGACGACTCTTTCCCAGGGAAAGAGGTCGGTGGCAGAGTATGAGGCGGAGTTCAACAGCGTGGTGCGCTTCGTGCCGGCTGTGGCAGCCGACGACAGGGAGAAGGCGAGGAGGTTCCGTAGAGGCCTCAACCAGGAGTTCAGAGTTGTCATGGGGGCGACTGTCCCTCGTGACTTCTGCTCCGTGGTGGAGCAGGCGAAGGGCATGGAGCTCGAGTTGGAGCTCTCCCGGGATAGGCAGAACCCGGGTGGTTCAGGGGTTCCTGCGGCCCCAGGCGGGGGCCAGAAGAGGACCTTTGGTGGAGGAGGTGGGTCTTCTCAGCGACCCACCTTCAAGAAGGGGGGACAGGGCTCCCCCTCAAGGGCTAAGATGAGGCCGCCCCAGTCGTCTTCCTCGTGAGCGGCTATTCATCCTGTGCCCGGGCAGAGCATGATGTGTTTCAAGTGCGGTGGTGAGCACCGTGCTTCAGAGTGTGGTTGGACCGGGAGTTGCAACCACTGTGGCAAGCCCGGCCACATGGGACGAGTCTGCTGGATGAATCCCGATAGCATCATCAAGTGGGAGACGGTGCCTTCTCCTCCCACTCCAGCGACGTCTTCCAGAGGATCGGTGCACATGATGGCAGCTCCAGCTCCTCAGCCGCCCTTTGCGTGGGCGCCACCAGCAGCGTACTGGTGCCCGCAGCCGTCTGCTCCTCAGTTGCCTCCTCCGCCCCCAGCCTTGTTGGGGCATCAGCCGGGAGTCGGGGCTCCTACTGTCCCAGCGGCACCAGGAGTGTACGTCTTGCCGACCGCCGAGTCAGCCGGGCATCCAGAGGTGGTTTCAGGTACTCTGCTCGTGGATTCCGTTGATGCCTTTGTTCTGTTTGATTCCGGAGCATCCTATTCCTTTGTGTCGTCTGAGTTTGCTAGTAGAGATAAGTTGGGAGTTCAGCGAATTTCTGAGTCTGTGTTAGTCAGTTCTCCTGGGGGTTTGATTGATAGTTCTTTGGTTTGCCCGGGTTGCACCATTGCCATTGATGATGAGGTTTTCTTTGCCAATCTTATGGTGATCCAGTTGGCTCCTTTTGATGTCATTTTGGGCATGGACTGGTTGCATCAGTACTGTGCCAAGATCTGTTGCTTTTGGAGGACGGTTACCTTGCAAGCCCCGTCAGGGGTAGAGTTGACCTTTCAGGGTGGTATACCTTCCAGTTCCGTCTTTGCTTTGACTAGTCTGTTTTCTGGTCGCCGTTTGAGGCAGTTGGGTTTCCTCATGGCTATGTCAGAAAAGCCATCTTCTTCAGTCTCCATTGAGGAGATTCCTGTAGTGAAGGAGTTTGTTGATGTTTTCCCTGATGAGTTGTTGGGTCTACCTCCTGTGAGGAATGTGCAGTTTCGTATTGATCTTGTTCCTGGCACTCGACCTATTTCTATCTCTCCATACCGCTTGGCTCGTCCTTTTCAAGACAAGTTGAAAAAGCAGTTGGAGGATCTGTTGGCCAAGGGCTTTATTCGGCGTAGCGTTTCGCCATGGGGAGCACCCGTCCTCTTCGTCTCGAAGAAGGATGGAAGTTGGCGCATGTGCATTGATTATCGTGCTCTTAATCAAGTGATAGTCAAGAACAAGTATCCTTTGCCTCGCATTGAGGATCTGTTTGACCAACTGAAGGGAGCAAAGGTGTTCTCCAAGATTGATCTTCAGTCGGGGTATAATCAGATCCGTGTGAGGGAGCAGGACATTGAGAAGACTGCTTTCTCCACTAGGTATGGGCATTATGAATTTAAAGTTATGTCTTTTGGACTAACTAATGCTCCTGCTGTCTTTATGGAGGCGATGAACAGCATGCTACACAAGTACCTTGATGAGTTTGTGGTAGTGTTCATCGATGACATTCTGGTTTACTCTAAATCAGAAGAGGAGCATGAGCAGCATTTGAGGCTATACTGCCATATATTGTTGTTAAGTCTTTAATTATTGCTGTTTTAGTTGTCTCTCATATTGCCATATATTGCTATACTGTTGTTGCTCCTTCAAATCATGTTAAAACAAAGGAGATGCTGCCGAAATCTCGGGTTTTAGCATTTACTCCTTTGCTGTAATTTACCTTAATTCATGGTATTTAGATGTTGTTTGGCTTATGTTTGGTAGCATTCAGGCATATTAAATGCCGGGGTGTTACAACATCTCCCTCAATTCAACTCCAATTCCATCACGGCCGGTTCCGTTGAATCCGTAGCGACGGCCTCTCTCCATTTCTTGCCATCAATGGCCCGGGATCTCGCCGGAATTGACGCCGTCGTCCAAAAACCAAAATTGGCATTAATGCTCATAACTCGAGCGTTTCTTCATCAAAGCACGCACTTCCACCTCTCATCTCTCCGTATAGAAGTGCTCTTCCCGGTGGTAGAACCCATTCTCCACCTCTTCCTCTCATTTGCCCGGGAGATCAAGAAAACCAACGTCGGGTAGCCATTTTCGGCGTTCTTCAAGTTCATCCTCATAGATCTCTCTCCGGTGGGTCTTTCTCAACTCCGGTGGGTTCTTTGTGACCGTGAGGAAGTCTAGCATCTAACCTTTCCATCAATTTTAGGATCCCTCAAGTTTTGGAGACGAATTTCGCGTTTTGGTCATTTCGGCCGGAGCTCCATTCGTCGGAAAATTCATCGTCTCCGGTCAGTTTGGATCCAATTCCTTGCTCCTATAGTTCCCTAAGGATGTTATCTAGAGGATCCATGATTTTATTTGGTCCGAATCCATGCGAAAATGGGGCAAAAATCCGGATTTTTGGATTTGTTCCAATCCTCTGTTTTTTTGGAGCATATTATGCTCGTGCGTGTGCGTGTGTCGCCATTGCCGCGCCGCCCCGCTGCCGCGCCGCCTTCCGCCATTGCCCATGTATGCCATGCGGCGCGCCGCCGGCCGTGCACCCCCACCCCTCCAAGCTTGCTCCCTGGGCCATGGCTTTGGCCCAAGCAAGAAGAAGGCCCAAGCCAATGACATGTGGGGCCCCCTTGCAAGAGACTCAAGCCAATTCCAAAAATCAGAAAATAAAGAAATGGAATATTCCAGGGAATATTCCCTCGTTTTCCAATTTTTCAAAATTCAAACTTAGGAAGCTCATATCTTCTCCGTCCGAACTCCGATTGACTCCGTTCAAATTTCTAAATTCATCTAAAATCAAGATCTACCTGACAGTACTACTTTTGTAATTTTTAGATTTTATTTATTTTCTTGTATTTATTTATTGACTCGTTTTACGCGTAGCAGAGGACCCCGACGCTACCGCCGACCCCGCCGCCGGACTTTCCTAGTTCGAAGACCTCGCCACGACTGAAGGCAAGTCTCCTTGATGCATGTTGAGCCGATGTTTCAAAATGTGTTTTACATGTTTTATAAACTTTTGCATGCTATGTTTATCATCGTATGTCAAATATAAGTGTAGAGTTAATCCGAATTGTAATTTCCTCCTTTG
The DNA here is from genome assembly GCA_036346355.1 of Rhipidocladum racemiflorum. Lineage (NCBI taxonomy): Eukaryota > Viridiplantae > Streptophyta > Magnoliopsida > Poales > Poaceae > Rhipidocladum > Rhipidocladum racemiflorum. Next base: position 37,275,183 of record CM070577.1, on the reverse strand, counting down.
TTATCGACATCCATGTTATTGGTAACCCTAGGACATTTGTTATGCCATGTTTATGTTTATATGGTACCCTTTGTGCAATAGTACGGTAGAATTGCTTAGGACCATTATCGATGAAAACAACCCATGGGTGGGATTACTCAAAAAGAATGATTTCAAGTATGATTTGGAAATTATTATTATGATTTTGGTTCTGTTTTTCTAAAATAAAAAGAAACAGAAAAATGGTTTGGACTTGGGCGGAATGGATTGTCGGGTGGGTGCAGATGGAGCACTAGTTGTCTTGTGCAAGTGTCGCCCCAAGTCAATTAAGGACCGACGCTTGTGATTGTCCATTCCAAGCATAACCGTACTACCACATGTCTATAATGGTATGACCTGGCCAACTAATTTGTAGAAACCTAACTTAGACTCACCAAATGGTGGAATGTGAGTGCTGGATAGAGGCAATGTTGTTTTTCTCACACGGCGCAAAAGGGGGCTTCTGTACTGGGCGGATGGAACCGTAACAGCGGTGAAACCTCAGCGGGTGGGTCGGGTTAGGTGGATACATTGTAACGGCCTTGTCATGATCTCTTTGCCAGCACACCAAAGGAAGTGTGTTAATAGCTTGGCATCAAGAGATGATCATGTCTTGTGGGTAAAGTTGTACACCTCCGCAGAGTTAAAACTATTCGAATAGTCATGCCTACGGTCAAGGGCAAAGTAAAGAATGCTTTCATATTGGTAGACTTTGATTTTGGTTTTAAAAACTGAAAGATGTTTTGTTTTGGGATTCGGGAGTGGTTAGAACTCTCGGATGTTGAATGGCGGATTGAGCCAACAAGGTGGATAGAACCTGTTTTATACTTGACGGAAGGAGTCATATGATTAACCTTGATCTTTTAAAAGTTGGCGGTTAGAGCCTTTATATTAGTGATGGTGGATAGAACCTTCACTGCAATATTAAATAATTCAATTGTTAAAAAGAATTGTAAAAAGATGCTTTGTGAAACTTATTACTTAAGTATGGTTTAATAAAATTTGGCTTTATGCAAATGAACCCTGTTAAGCTTCCTTTGGAAAGCCCCACATAATCATACTTTCCCCGACTTGCTGAGTACTTTTGTACTCACGTGCTACACCACTTGTCATCATCAGAGAACTACCAGGACGCAGCTGAAGATGGTGAGTTCTACCCCGAAGAGTTCGAAGAGGATGGCCTGGATAACTAGTCGCGTTTCTAGTCGTCGCCTGTGGCGTTTTGGTGTTCGCTTGTTTTTGCTTTCGTTTTCCGCTGTCGTGTCTCCGGTCTTTTGACCGAGTATTGTAATAAGCGGCCATGTGGCCCATACTTTAATATTTATGTTACAATTTTTGTTGTGTTCAGCAATGAAGTATCACGGTTGACTATGTGTACTAGCTACTGATCTGGGACTAGTACGGAAATACACAGGAGATTTCGGATAACTGATCCGGGGTCTCACACTCTCATTGTCACACAGAAGAGGAACATGGTTGTAGGTTAGGCCAAAATCATTTAGGGTTTGCCTCATCCAAAGCAATTGGGCACAACAACTCCCAGCCGCTATGTACTCAGCTTCGGAAGTGGATAGAGCTACAGAATTTTGTTTCTTGGACGACCAAGAGACAAGAGACCTTCCCAGGAACTAACAAGTGTCTGAGGTACTCTTCCTATGCACTTTGCAACTGGCATAATTCGCATCGGAGTAGCCGACTAATTCAAATGAAGATCCTTTCGGATACCAAAGCCCAAAATGAGGAGTGTGCACTAAATATCTTAAGATTCTTTTTACGGCCACCATGTGGCACTCCTTAGGAGCGATTTGAAACCGTGCACACAAGCAAACATTAAGCATAATATCAGGCTTAGATGCTCATAAGTAAAGAAGAGAGCCGATCATCGAGCGATATACCATTTGGATGACCGGTTTACCTTCTTTATCGGAGTCTAGATGACCATTGGCTTGCATCGGCGTGTTGATTGGCTTGGCGTTCTCCATGCTGAACTTCTTCAACATGTCTTTGACATACTTCGTCTGGCAGATGAAGGTTCCTTTCTTGAGTTGCTTGACTTCAAAACCAAGAAAGAACTTCAACTCGCCCATCATGGACATTTCAAATCTTTTGGTCATTATTCTGCTAAACTCCTTACAAAGATGCTCATTAGTAGACCCAAATATAATATCATCAACATAAATTTGGCAAACAAATAGATCATTATCAATGTGCTTAGTAAAGAGACTTGGGTCGGCCTTTCTGACTTCAAAACCTTGTTCGAGAAGGAAATCTCGAAGACATTCGAACCATGCTCTTGGAGCTTGCTTGAGTCCATATAAAGCCTTATGTAAGAGATACACGTGATCTGGATATTCACGATCTTGGAATCCGGGTGGTTGTTCAACGTAGACCAATTCGGAGAGTGGTCAATTCAAAAAGGCACTTTTCATGTCCATTTGATAAAGCTTGAAATCATGGTGAGTAGCAAAGGCAAGTAATATTCTAATAGATTCAAGCCTAGCTATGGGAGCATATGTTTCACCAAAATCCAAACCTTCGATTTGTGTGAAGCCTTGAGCAACCAGTCAAGCCTTGTTTCTTGTCACTATTCCGTGTTCGTCTTGTTTGTTTCGAAACACCCATTTTGTTCCTATCACGTTTTTCTTGGGCCTCTCGACAAGCTTCCAGACCTGGTTTCGGTTGAAATTGTTTAACTCCTCTTTCATAGCCATCATCCAATCCGGATCTTGAAGAGCTTCTTCTACCTTAAGAGGTTCGAGAGAGGAAACAAAAGAGTAATATTCACAAAAATTTGCAACTCGGGATCTAGTAGAAACTACCTTGTTAATGTCTCCAAGTATGTTGTCGACTGGATGATCTCGTTGTATGCTTTGATGTACTCTTGGGTGAGGAATGGTTGCATTTGTCCTTTGGATTGGCTCTCCATCATCTTGAGTGGTGTTCGAGCCATCTTGAGCTTCCTTGGACGAAGAAGAGATAGCACCCAGAACATCACAGTCCAGAGCATCCGGGGTTGAATCCGGACACTCTGGGCTAGTCCGAATACTCCGGCTGTCATCCTGGACATTCCGGGTTGGGGTGCTTGGGACTTTTTGTTCTTGAGGTTTTACTTCCCCGATTGCCAATTTCTTGGTTGCCTCGCAAGGAGGCTCTTCCCTGTCAATCATATCAAGACAGCATAATTGGAAACAACTATAACATAGCGACCGTGATTTTCAGCAACCATCAAGTCCAACACATAATTTAACCATCACCTATTCCAATAAGGAATTAAACATTTAATCAAGACCAACAACGAGGCAATACACCAAGGTGTAACTCCATATGATACCCAACACATCTATGAAAAAGTATGAATTGATTATTTGTGTGTCGCTATGTGATGATGTGAATCTAGCTCCCTTTCCCATATGCCGGATTCAAGGTACCTAAAAAAACATTAAACAACAAGCGTGAGTTCATCACTCAGTAAAGTGTATTGTAATGGTACAAAACAATAACAATTCATATACATACGACATACCGATCAACAAGCATGGAAAACAATCCATGAAGACCTCCTCAATCACATTCTCATATACTTTCTCATTCACATTCCCATTTATGCAATGCAATGCATCATGCCTCTTTGCTTAGCACATACCACTATTGCCGAGTGCACACCCATCGGTGTGCACCCTCTTTCCCTTCCATCCCGTGGAGGGTGCCTACTCTTACTGACTCGCTCCCATTCACAACCGTGGATGAGACTACGAGGTAGGTCTTTCGTGTTCACTACGTGTGAACATAGAGGCCCGCATCAGAATGGGTCGCATCTTCCATTATGAATGCCAAATGACAAAACATGATTCAACTTGCATAAATACTCAGATTAACCTTTGCATAGCCATTTAACAACTATAATCATCATAACACAAGCAAGTATCAAACATAGCAACTTAGCCTTTCACATGAACTTGCATAAATACTCAGATTAACCATTGCATAGCCATTTAACATCTATAATCATCATTACACAACCAAGTATCAAACATAGCAAAGCATTATAGACAACCAAGCCACAACCACCATAACACACTTGCCTTCAACCACGCGAGACCAAGTGGTGAGATGATGAGGGCACTCCTGGGGTCATACCACCTGCACATAGGTACAATACACTCAAAACATGCCCACAAAACAATACGAGAACAATCATCTACAATGACTTCGCACCCCACTCCTAACACCCGAAAAACAGAGAATCTGTCCAACTGGACAGCATGCTTCCAACAAGCATAACTTGAGTTCTAAAACTCCGAATAAGGTAAACAAGTACATTTTCTCAAATCTTAGGAGATTTCTCATCTTTTTCTAAGTATACGCGAAAACAGATTCGGCCTCTAAAATCCTCTAATCTATAGTTGAACACAGGCTGTCCCAATTACGTCATAGATTGGACAGCGTTCGGTAAAACAGCCATAACTTTTAAACGGCTGGACAGAAGTTAACATTGTTGGTGTCTAATTAAAGGTAATATGATTAACTACAACTTTCATAACAGCCGGCTGACCATTTCACGAATCTGAAATCCTCAAAAACGCGTCCCAACGTCGATTGTCAAACTTAGCCGAGAGCCACTCGCGAGACAGATCTAGAATCACTTTAACCCATATAATCACAACACCTAAAAGAGAGTTATAGGCATGGGTTCTCCCATATAATAGCACTTAGACCACCCCAAAAGAAACACAAACCCTTACCTCTTCTTGGAGAATCGAAGAACCGACGAAAACCTTCCTTCTCCCGGCCGTTCCTTCCTTCGGATCCGTAGCAAAACGCCGGAGGTCTCCGGACGGACGATCCTCCATGCGGGGCAGCAATGATCACCGAGGAACGGGGAGGAGAGGTTTGCACCAAGGGAGAAGGGGGCGCCCAAGGGGGAGGGGTGGTGGCGGCTAGGGTTGGGAGGGGAAGGGGAGGCACTTGGGGGAAAGTGGGGGGTGGCGGCTAGGGGTGGAGTGGGAGGGGGGAGGCGCACCAAGGGGTAGGGTTTGCTGTTCTTGCAGCTTATTCCCCAACTCAAGACCCAAACATCCCCACAGACGACCCAAGACTCAACCCCCCAGGCCCAAAACCTCCTGGGAAGGCCCAAACCCTCCCGGAACGGCCCAAAACCCCAGAAAAGCCCAAAAACTCAACATACTTCATACCGTAATGCCACATTTCATATTGTCACATCCTAAGATGTCACAATCAACTTGTTCTACTTGAGAATTGTTAGATTCGTCAAATGTTACATCACGCGAGATCTCAACCACACCGGTGTTGTTGAAAACTTGATATGCGTAAGCATTTGACCCATAACCAACTAAGAAACCTTCATCTACTTTGGGAGCAAATTTAGAAGACTTAGCTCGCTTGTTAAGAATGTAGCATTTGCTTCCAAAGACTCGAAAGTAGGAGACATTTGATTTCTTGCCGGTGATCAATTCGTACGACGTCTTCTTCAAGATCTTGTGGAGGTATAGGCAATTGGTGCTATGACACGCCGTGTTGATAGCCTCCGCCCAAAAGATATCGGAGACTTTGTTTTCATCAAGCATCGTGCGCGCCATCTCAATGAGAGTTCGACTCTTCCTCTCGGCTACCCCATTTTATTGGGGAGAATAGGGAGCCGATAACACATGCTTGATGTCCTCCACATCAAGATATCCCTCCACGCCGGTGTTCTTGAATTCTGTACCATTATAATTTCGTATTCTCTTGATCTTGACCTCGAATTCATTCTGTGCCCTTCTCATGAATTTCTTTAGAGTTCCTTGAACTTCATTCTTTTCTTGCAAGAAAAACACCCATGTAAAGTGAGAATAATCATCAACAATTACAAGACCATACTTATTTTCTCCAATACTAATATATGCAATAGTACCAAACAAATCCATGTGAAGCATCTCCAACGATCTTGTGGTTGTCAACACATTCTTGGCAGGATGAGGGGCGCCAACTTGCTTTCCAGCTTGACATGCTCTATGTAACACCCCAAAATTTTGCTTTCCTTAAATTCATGTGTGATTTGGCACTTTGGTGAATTTTTGGAATTTTCTGGAATTTATTTGGATTTATTTGGAATTTATTTGAATTTATTCCATTTTGAATTAATTAAAGAATTTAACTTTGCAAATAAAATTTTGTTGGAAATATTTTATTTGAGTCCAAAATGATCCAAAATATTTTCCAGAATTTTTCTGGAATTTTTCTGAGTCTTTTGCTATTTTTAATGAATTAAATGAATTATTGGGAATTATTTTAAATATTAAATCGCTGGAAAATCAACTCGGGTCGAGTACTGTTCATCCGACCGAGTCGGAACCCGAGTCGGACTCGAGTCCGACCCGAGCCAGTTGACTCGACCAAACCAGCTCCCAACCCTAAGCGATCCCGACCGTTGGATCAAGATCCAACGGCTGAGATCCGCCCGTACCGGTTCGAGCCGTATCCGGCCCGGATCCGATCGTGTCCACGCGATCGTGGCCGTTGATCGTGCCACGTGGACGGCCGTGCGTCGTCGTCTCCGCTCCGACTCCGAGCCGGAGAGCTCCGCCGTGACCGAGCAGGACACGGCTAGGGATCCGATTTGCACGCACGTCGAGGCCGTATTTAAAGCGTGAGACGTCCCCTGAGGTTACCCTCATCCATGCGCACCCGTTCCCCCAAGCCATCTCGCCTGAGCCGTCGCCGTTTGCCCGTACGAGCTCGCCGGAGTTGGAACCCTGTTGCGCAGTTTCACGCCGATTCCGCCGCCGTCGTCGTCTTCCGCCGAAGGAGCCCGGATCCGGAATCCCGTGGCGAGACGCACCGAAGGAGGACTCATCTCGCCGAACAACCCACGCCTTGCCGTCCGGGCTCGTCGTCGTTCTCATCTCCGGTGGTCTTGCTCCGCCGCGTCGCCATCGACCTCGCGAGCTCTGTGGACCGTCCGATCTTGATCGTGCGGTTGAGGTGAGTTCACGTGTTCCAAACCCGATTTGATCTGGACCGTTGGATCAAGATCCAACGGCCCACGATCGCCACGTGCCGTAGTAGTGCTGTTATAGGATTAGATCTGGACCGTCCGATCTAGATTGAACGGCCCACGATCACCGAGTAGTTTCAACGTGTTAACCCTGGATCTAATCACGGCCGTTGAATTTCAAATCAACGGACACGATCTTGCCACGTGTCCAGGAGCCGAACCGCCCGCCAGCGGCGTGCGGCGTGGGCCCGCGACACGCGGGGCCCGCGTGTCGGCCGATCGCACCGTGGCGTCACCCATGGCGTCATCGGTAGGTCCCACCTGCCGACTGCGTGGTGAGCCCCGCTGACGTCAGCAATGACGTCACCCGAATGGGCCCACATGTCAGCGAGACGTGGAGTCGTGGACCGAGTCCACGGTAGACCCGAGCCGAGCGTGGACCGATGTCGGGACCCCGAATTTGCAAATCCGGACCCTCTGTGTATTCAGCACTAGTCCAGGAACGCGCTAGTGCACACAGTCTTAACATCGGTAAATATCACAATCATACCAATCGATATTAACAAAGTACTTTATTTAAATAACCAAAGTGGTTACTCGACCTTATGGCCAAGTTACAAATATATGCCTTGCAAGGCAAAACTTATTCAGAGAAAAGTAGTAGCAATGAAAATCAAATAACCCGTGGCGCCATCCAAGATACCACAGTAACCGACCGGGCTCGCATCCCTAAGCTGCACGGGTTCTCTTGGAATTCCTCCTCCGGCTGGCGTAGTCTCCTCTTCAACCGGTATTGTGTTGAGGCAAGGGTGAGTACTTGGTACTCGACAAGTCATGCACAGTAATGCAAGCTAATATACTATATGCATGGCTTGGTACAAAGGAATAGCTCAAGGTATATTTGCAAAGAAACAGATTTGACAAATAATGTAAGTAGATTCAAAAGCGGAGAAATAAGTAAAGCATAAATAACTTTTCAAGAAGTTTAATAAACATTTTCCCCATCCTAAACCACATCTCCATCATCTTCATTATTAAACCAACCCAACCTTTCAAACCAAAGTTATTTTTGAGAAAATCTAACCCTTGATCAGTAATTCGAGCGATGTCCAATACCGCGGACACGGCTATTCGAATAGATTCTAAACTCTGCAGAGGTTATGCACTTTACCCACAAGATACAATAAACACCACAAAGGCGAAGTTTCGTAACAAAGCCTTTCTAAGCCTCAAACAACACAGTGGTCCTCTCAGGTTCGTGCTCTACACCATCCCTTCCCTTAGCCAAGGCGAAGTATGGGACCAACACACCGTTAGATGGGTATCTGGCCACACCACGATACGCCCCTCGCACAATCACACAAACGGTGTAATTGACACCGAGGCTCCACAAGTGAGTCCTTAGCGACTTAGTCAACTAGGGCCGTCCCATTCCAGCCATGTGGTTGCAAGTATGACCCAGTTCAAAGGCTTGCAAGGTTAAGTCCTTAGAGTGACCAGGGCAAGACTACCCAAGAACCAAATCAACATCCCCATTGCCACAATGGCCCACCTGATTACTCTTGCCACATGCCCGGCCGAAATCGTTTATCAAACCCCGCTTGATTACCATGCACCACGTGCCATCAACATCACATGATACCTTTCCAAAACAGGTTCAATATATCATTAAGTCAATATTAACATTTGATTGTCCAAAATCATGTCATGAGCACGTAGAGTGTCTAAGCAAAGGTACTACAACGGTCTATAACCCATGTTGGCAATTTAATAATGTCCAACTAGTAATCCACAACTAGGGTGACAAAGGGTCATGGCACATACTTAAATAATCAAGGTGTCATACAAAGAAATTGGTATTTATCTAACCCCATGTTTAAACAAAGTATCTTTCTAATTGATCTAGCATGCAATAGTTTAAATCAAAATAGATTTCGAAATAGGATCAACATGGTCAAAGCACAACTTGCCTTCAAAAAGTACTTGCTCTTGGTCTTGAGTTGGATCCTGAGTCAATACTTCTCCCTCGAATCCTTCCGGCACTTCAACGTCTACTCGTAAAGCGTGCAAATAAATAAACAATAGGCAAAAACATCCCAAAACTCCAAATAAAATCCATAAACAGAGAGAACATAATTTTCTGGATTTTTAGAAACTGGAATCAAAAATTTGGAGTTAAAATGCAAAAGTTATGATTTATTAAAGTTTAAATAATCAATTAAATAATATTACAGAGAAAAACTTTAGTCCAAAAATTAAATAAAATTCATATTTAGGTAGATCTCAATTTTATACAAATTTAGAAATTTGAATCACTCAAATCGGAGTTGAAACGCAAAAGTTATAAGCGTTTGAAGTTTGAATCTAAATTTGAATCAATATTTCGAATTAATAAATCATTTTCTTTTTCGGAAATTAATTATTGCGTCAGCATGGACACGTGGCAGCACTGGATTGGTCTGCTGACGTCAGCCGGTCCATGGACTTGGTCCACGCTCGGCTCGGGTCCACCGTGGACTCGGTCCACGACTCCACGTGAGACTGACATGTGGGCCCACTCGGGTGACGTCATCGCTGACGTCAGCGGGGCTCAGCCCACGGTGCTGACATGTGGGTCCCACCGATGACGTCATGGGTGACGTCACGGTACTGTCGCTGACACGCGGGCCCCGCGTGTCAGTGACCACGCACGCGCGCGTGGGCGCGGCGGCTCGGCTTCCTGGACGCGTGGCACAATCGTGGCCGTTGGTTTGAAATCCGACGGCTAGGATTGAGTTTGGCCTCATGTGCTTGGGCGCACGTGACTGATCGTGGGCCGTTGGATCTTGATCCAACGGTCCAGATCCAATCTAACCTGGTGCAGTTCTTGATACGCGGCGCAACCTAAGCCGTTGGATCTAGATCCAACCGCTGGGATTAGATCTAGGATTTTCAACGGGGAAACTCACCGAGGTGACGCGTGGCACGATCTGGGCCTTTGGATCTTGATCGGACGGTTGAGTGAAGCTTCGGGGTCGGCGATGGCTTCACGGCGGAGTTGCGTGCCGGCCGAGGATCGGCGACCACCCAAACGGCGGTTGGGGCATGCTCCGGCGAGATGGATGGTGTCTTCGCGCGCCGCCTCGGGTTTTGAATCTGGGGTCAATGGCGGCGGAGGACGGCGGACGGCGGCGAGGCGAGGCAAGGACCGTGGCGGCGCTTCACGCAACTACGGCGAGCGATTCCGGCGAACCTACGGCGGCTAGAGCTCGGCGGGTTAGGGCAAGAAGTGCGCGGGGTCACGGCGGTCCTCGGGGTGCGATCCGGGCATTAAATAGCCTCGGCGTCCGTGCGGAAGACGGAGACCTAGTTCTTCACGGCGGCGGAGTCCGGCTCGGACTCGGCGAAGACGACGACGCTCAGCCGTCCACGTGGCGCGATCAACGGCCACGATCGCACGGCACGAACGGGTTCGGGTCGGACACGGCTCAACCGGTACGGGCGGATCTCAGCCGTTGGATCTTGATCCAACGGTTGGGATTGATTAGGTTTAGGAGTGGGTTCGGTCGAGTCACGTGGCTCGGGTCGGACTCGAACTCGAAGTTCGACTCGGGCTCGATCCGGATGAACAAGAATCGACCCGAGTTGATTTTCCAATGATTTAATATTTAAAATAATTCCCGATGAATTCATTTAATTCATTAAAAATAGCAAATGACTCGAAAAATTCCGTAAAAATTCGAAAATATTTTGGAACATTTTGGACTCAAATAAAATATTTCCAACAAAATTTTATTTGCAAAATTAAATTCTTTAATTATTTCAAAATGGAATAAATTCAAATAAATTCCAAATAAATCCAAATAAATTCCAGAAAATTCCAAAAATTCACCAAAGTGCCAAACCACACATGAATTTAAGGAAAGCAAAATTTTGGGGTGTTACAAACCTCCCCCCCTTAATAGAATCTCGTCCCCGAGATTCAGGGCTTACTAAAGGAATAGGTTTGGAAACTCTTTCTTCAATTCCTCTTCGCGCTCCCAAGTCGCTTCGCTTTCTTCATGGTTGCTCCACTGAACTCTACAGAAACGGGTTGACTTATTTCTGGTCTCTCGATCCATTGTGTCTAGAATCCTCACGGGATACTCCTTATAAGTCAAATCCTCTTGCAACTCAATTGACTCTAGCGGTGTCTGTTCCTCAGGAACTCGGAGACACTTCTTCAATCGGGACACATGGAATACGTCATGCACTCCTCGCCAACGATCGTGGCAACTCCAAAGTAAGCAACCGCCTCTGCGACTCAAAACCTTAAATGGTCCAACATAGCAGGTGCGAGTTTCCCTTTGGCATGGAACCTCTTAACTCCCCGAGAGGCGTAACTCGAGGTATACAAAGTCTTCTCGTTCAAAACTCAAGTCTCGGCGACGATTGTCAAGATAACTCTTTTGTCGTGATTGGGCTATCTTCAACCTTTCCCTAATCATGGCGATCTGTTCTTCACCTCTTGAAGAATATCAGGCCCAAAGACACGGCGCCACGGTCTCATTCCAATTCAATGGCGTTCGACAGGTCGACCATACAAAGGCCTCAAAAGGTGACATCTCAGAACTAGCCTCGATAACTATTGTTGTAATCGAACTCGGCATACGGCAAACTCTTATCCCAAGAGGTAGCATAAGCTAATGCACAATCTCTCAACATATCTTCCAGAATCTGGTTGACTCTTTCTGGTCTGTCCATCCGTCTGTGGATGATAAGGCATCTTGAAGTTCAAACGGGTTCCCATGGCTTCATGCAACTTATTCCGGAACCTTGAGGTAAATTGGGTACCTCTGTCCGATACAATCGTCTTTGGCACTCCGTGCAAACAGACAATCCTGATCATGTACAATTCCGCTAATTTATCTCCCGAGTAAGTGGTCTTCACGGGGATAAAATGGGCTACTTTAGTCAAGCGATCCACTATAACCCATATGGAGTCATAACCTCCTTGAGTCTTCTAAGAAACCGGTAATGAAATCCATTCCGATTTCCTCCCACTTCCACTCGAGGTATTTTCAGCGGTTGTAGCAACCCTGCCGGGTCTCTCGATGCATTGCCTTGACTCTCCGGCATACGTCGCACAATGCAACATGCTCGGCAACTTCACGCTTCATACTCGGCCACCGAATCTCTCCTTCGCATCCTCGATACATTTTGGCACTCCTGGGTGAATTGAATACTTGGAGTCATGGGCTTCCTCCAGAATCAGTTGCTTTAATTCCTTTTTGTTAGGCACACAAATGCGATCCTTCATCCACAACGTGTCTTGCTCATCTAGCTTGAAATCCTTTGCCTTGCCTTCCTCCATTTTGGACTTAATCCTACGGATTTTGTCATCATCCTTCTGTCCTTCTCGGATTTGATCCTCTAGGGTAGGCTTTACTTCTAATGTGGCCAAGAATCCGCTAGGTACTACCTCAATCTTCATTTTCTGAAAATCCTCACATAACTCATCCTGACTTGTGGCTAGCAACGTACTCACGGTATGGCTTTTCCGACTCAGAGCATCGGCTACCACGTTGGCCTTCCCGGGATGGTAATGGATTCCAACATTATAGTCTTTGATCAACTCTAGCCATCTCCTTTGCCTCATATTCAGGTCCGACTGGGTGAATATGTACTTAAGGCTCTTATGATCCGTATACACTTCACATCTGTTTCCAATCAGATAGTGACGCCATATCTTCAAAGCATGCACTACGGCAGCTAACTCTAAGTCATGTGTCGGATAATTTTCCTCATGCGGCCTCAACTGCCTTGACGCATAAGCGACGACCTTTCCATTCTGCATCAGCACACATCCAAGTCCTTGGCGCGATGCGTCACAATAAATATCGAAGCTTTGAGCAACATCCGGTAGAACTAACACGGTGCCGATGTCAATCGCTTCTTCAGCTCTGAAATCCTTTCTCACATTCTCAAGCGTCCATGCAAACTTCTTTTCCTTCTTTAGCAATTGCGTAAGAGGTTTCGCAATTGTCGAAAAGCCTTCGATGAAACGGCGGTAGTATCCTGCCATTCCAAGGAAACTCCGAATCTGGTCACCGTCTTTGGCTGTTCCCAATGTAACACAGCTTCTATTTTGCTTGGATCTACGGCGACTCCTTCTGCGGTCATTACATGTCCAAGAAACTCCACCTTGTCCTTCCAAAAATTACACTTGCTGAACTTGGCGAAAAGTTGCTGTTCCCTCAGCTTTTCCAAAACTCGCCTTAAGTGTTCGGCATGTTCATCCTCTGTCTTGGAGTAGATTAGGATATCATCTATTAACACGACGACAAACTTGTCCAAATATTCCATGAACACCTTATTCATCATATTCATGAAATAAGTGGCGCATTCGTAAATTTCAAAGGACATAATCAGAACTCGTAATGTCCATATCTTGACGAGAATGCGAGTCTTGAATATCTTCCGATCGGATCTTCAATCGATGGAATCCCGATCTCGAGATCAATCTTGGAGAAAACACACGCTCCTCTCAACTGATCAAACAAATCATCAATCCTGGGTAGCGGATACTTATTCTTCTCGGTGACTTCATTGAGTGCACGGTAGTCAATGCACATCCTGAACTCCCGTCCTTCTTCTTGACAAACAAAACTTGTGCTCCCCACGGCAACGAACTCGGTCTGATAAATCCTTTCTCCATCAGCTCTTCAAGCTGTTTCTTCATCTCTACCAACTCCTCGGTAGACATCCGGTAGGGTCTCTTTGCTATCGGTCTTTGTGCAGTACAAGCTCTATCACAAACTCTATGTCCTTGTGCAGCGGCATACTGTAAATCTTCGGGAAAAACATCGGGTACTCATTCACTACTTTGGGACATCCTCTATGCTGATTGCCTTGGTACTGTTAACCATCAACTGTCCATCTCTAATCTGCAGTGGCTTGAAATTCCACTTTCTTCCCACACGGGCTCTCAATCGAGATAGTCCTTCGTCCACAATCCAATACACCTTGTGCTTGGATAACCAATCCATTCTCAATATGACGTCTAAGGTGCAGGTCTCCAAAATTATAAGGTTTGCTAGGAACTCTATTCCACCTATCAAGATTCTCACCCGAACATCCTACTTTCGTTCGGAGTTCGGAACCAGGGTTTGAACTAAAAGCATGCACTTAAGTCTTGCAATTCTCAAATCATTTCTAGTAGCAAAGCCTTGCGAAACAAACGAATGCGAAGCTCGAGTCAAACAAAATCAAGCAGTGTCTCGAGTTAACAAGTAACTTACCCAAGACGACGTCCGTAGCATTCTGCGGTGCATCTGCGGTGACATGGTTGACTCGGCCTCTCACCACGGCCTGGGGTGTGGCTCCGATCTTTGGCGTCCTAGCTGGGTGGTTCCTAGGTTGAAGCGGCGGGGTCACTCTGCTGTCTTCTTTGGACAAGCTGTTGGCAAAGTGTCCTGGCTCGTTGCGCTTGTAGCAGCGTCTCCCTGTTCCTTCTTTGTTGCACGGGGTAGCGTTTCTAAGCGGGGTGGGTGCAGTAGTTCGATTGGCAGGTCTTGGTCTTTGAGGATAGTGTCCTTGTTGCATTCTCGTGGTTGGAATCGAAGAATTGATTTGGTGCAACCCTCAAGCGCCGCTATGCGTTCTGGCGTGATCCTTGCTGTTGCATCCTGCGCTTCCTGTTCTCATCCAGTTCCTTGCGCTTGTCCTCAAGAATAAGCGCCTTATTCACCAACTCTTGGAAATCTGGAAAGGTGTGGGTGATCAATCCTACTTGCAATCCTGAGTTGAGTCCCTTCATAAAACGAGACTGTCTGGATTTATCTGTCGCTACATCCTCAGGTGCGTAGCGTGCTAGCTGTGTGAACTTGTTCGTAGTCGACTCTTGGTGATTACCTTGTTTGATGCTCTGAACTCCTCCTTCTTAAGGTCCATGATCCCTTCGTGCACGTGATACTGTCGAATGCACCGTGAACTCTTCCCAAGTGATATCTTGAGGGTTCTCTGCGTGGCACAGTTCTCCCACCATTCGGCTGTTCCTTCCAGCTGATGAGAAGCGTAGAGTACCTTCTCATTCCCTATGCATTGAGCTATGTGTAGCTTCCTCTCAATTGATCTTAACCAATCATCGGCCTCCAATGGATTGGCATTCCCAGAGAAAGTGGGTGGGTGAGTCCTCATGAACTCTGACAGCCTTGTATTCTGGCGTGGCCCCTGATTAACTTGATTAGCGTGGCCTGAGCGAAGGACGTGCTGCATTTGTTGCATCATAGCATGCATCAATCGAGTCTGGGCAGCAAGAAAAGCTCCAAATTCTGCATATCCGGTGGCGGTCTGGTGCTCCATCATTGGGGTTTTCTGGCTGGCGAGAACCACTCCCATTGCTTCCAAAGTTTCCACGGGTGTTCACCATCTGTCGATTTGCTCTAGGTTTAGAGATGAGAGGAAACAAGAATAGACAAGTAATATGGAACTTTATGCGGGCGAAAGGGGTAACTTTAAGGTCCAACTTTATTATTAATAACTTGGTATGGTGCTTACAATGCCTAAGGGCCTTGCAACACATAATGCACACTCGACAAACAAAGCAAATCCAAATCGAACTAACTCGAGTCTAACGCCTAAAGGGTGACTCTTTATTCTATGACGCGACTCGGCGAAGGAGTCTCACTATAGAACCTATGCTCACTCATCGAGAAAACCTCCACGGCACAGGTACGGGTCTTTGTGGCATAAGCGCCGTAACGATCGCCATGTCCAAAGAATCGTGTCATCTGTGGTAGTCGAAGAAGCGATGTCCTCCTCGAGATCGACTCCTCCGATCTCGCTCGTGTAGCTCGAATCTTGGCTCTGGAGTGCAGTCCGTACAAAGTCATCTCCAACTCGTCAATCCTTCGCAGAAGGTGTGCCACATACTCTTGAGCTTCCCGCCATCTGTTCTTCTCTGCCGTGATCTCCTTGCGGGCCTTCAGAAGCTCCTTGCTTGTATTATCCAAAGTACATCCTCCTGGCGACAATAAATCGTGCCAATCGTAACCGTGGCATCCTCATCCTGAATCTCCTTCGGGTCAAGAAGGTTATCGCCGCTACGGATGATAACGGAACACCGTATTTCCAACTCTCTGGCGTAGATACGGGTAATGTGCCGCATTGCTCGTCGTGATACTTCTTGGATACCCATCTGCATTGTAGATCTCCTGGCAGTGCAGTGTATCGGGCGATTGCCTGGGCCCTTTTTCCTAGCAGGTACCTCAATCCTCACGTCACAAGCCTTGATCAATCCCGCTTGTCTGATCACTTCCACTTGATATTGCGGCTTCTCAAAATCTCCGAGAGTCTGTAGCATATGCCAAAGTTCAGCGGCGTGACCAACTCCCAGATCAACGTAGTTGAACTCTTCCTCCATCTGTCACAAGAGTGCTTTACGTAAGAACTCGGAATTTTTAAATTGTGACAAGGTAAGGGATAATTTCAGCAAGAGACAAGAAAAGAGAGAAGGGGATAAGTCGAGATGTCATTTCTTATCTTGACAAACTTTTAGCTTTTAGAAAATAGGTTTTATCCTCACTACGACCATTCTAGCTAGGGTTGAGCCTACAAAACAAGTATGGCTCGATACCACCTCTGTCGGGACCCCGAATTTGCAAATCCGGACCCTCTGTGTATTCAGCACTAGTCCAGGAACGCGCTAGTGCACACAGTCTTAACATCGGTAAATATCACAATCATACCAATCGATATTAACAAAGTACTTTATTTAAATAACCAAAGTGGTTACTCGACCTTATGGCCAAGTTACAAATATATGCCTTGCAAGGCAAAACTTATTCAGAGAAAAGTAGTAGCGGAAAATCAAATAACCGTGGCGCCATCCAAGTATACCACAGCAATCGATCGGGCTCGCATCCCTAAGCAGACGGGTTCTCTTGGAATTCCTCCTCCGAAGCTGGCGTAGTCTCCTCTTCAACTGGTATTGTGTTGAGGCAAGGGTGAGTACTTGGTACTCAGCAAGTCATGCACAGAATGCAAGCTAATATACTATATGCATGGCTTGGTACAAAGGAATAGCTCAAGGTATATTTGCGATGCTTGACATTTGACAAATAATGTAAGTAGATTCGAAAGCAGTAGAAATAAGTAAAGCATAAATAACTTTTCAAGAAGTTTAATAAACATTTTCCCCATCCTAAACCACATCTCCATCATCTTCATTATTAAACCAACCCAACCTTTCAAACCAAAGTTATTTTTGAGAAAATCTAACCCTTGACTGTAATTCCCGAGCGATGTCCAATACCGCGGACACGGCTATTCGAATAGATTCTAAACTCTGCAGAGGTTATGCACTTTACCCACAAGATACTGATCAAACACCACAAAGGCGAAGTTTAGTAATAAAGCCTTTCTAAGCCTCAAACAACACAGGTGGTCCTCTCCGGTTCGTGCTCTACACCATCCCTTCCCTTAGCCAAGGCGAAGTATGGGACCAACACACCGTTAGATGGGTATCTGGCCACAGCCACGATACGCTCCCCCGTACAATCACACAAACGGTGTAATTGACACCCTGAGGCTCCACAAGTGAGTCCTTAGCGACTTAGTCAACTAGGGCCGTCCCATTCCAGCCATGTGGTTGCAAGTATGACCCAGTTCAAAGGCTTGCAAGGTTAAGTCCTTAGAGTGACCAGGGCAAGACTACCCGAAGAACCAAATCAACATCCCCAGTGCCACACTGGCCCACCTGATTACTCTTGCCACATGCCCCGGTCGAAATCGTTTATCAAACCCCGCTTGATTACTATTCACCAAGTGCCATCAACATCACATGATTCCTTTCATAAACAGGTTCAATATATCATTAAGTAAATATTAACATTTGATTGTCCAAAATCATGTCATGAGCACGTAGTGCTCTAAGCGATTGTACTACAACGGTCTATAACCCATGTTGGCAATTTAATAATGTCCAACTAGTAATCCACAACTAGGGTGACAAAGGGTCATGGCACATACTTAAATAATCAAGGTGTCATACAGCAAATTGGTATTTATCTAACCCCCATGTTTAAACAAAGTATCTTTCTAATTGATCTAGCATGCAATAGTTTAAATCAAAATAGATTTCGAAATAGGATCAACATGGTCAAAGCACAACTTGCCTTCAAAAAGTACTTGCTCTTGGTCTTGAGTTGGATCCTGAGTCAATACTTCTCCCTCGAATCCTTCCGGCACTTCAACGTCTACTCGTAAAGCGTGCAAATAAATAAACAATAGGCAAAAACATCCCAAAACTCCAAATAAAATCCATAAACAGAGAGAACATAATTTTCTGGATTTTTAGAAACTGGAATCGTCAAATTTGGAGTTAAAATGCAAAAGTTATGATTTATTAAAGTTTAAATAATCAATTAAATAATATTACAGAGAAAAACTTTAGTCCAAAAATTAAATAAAATTCATATTTAGGTAGATCTCAATTTTATACAAATTTAGAAATTTGAATCACTCAAATCGGAGTTGAAACGCAAAAGTTATAAGCGTTTGAAGTTTGAATCTAAATTTGAATCAATATTTCGAATTAATAAATCATTTTCTTTTTCGGAAATTAATTATTGCGTCAGCATGGATACGTGGCAGCACCGGATTGGTCTGCTGACGTCAGCCGGTCCATGGACTTGGTCCACGCTCGGCTCGGGTCCACCGTGGACTCGGTCCACGACTCCACGTGAGACTGACATGTGGGCCCACTCGGGTGACGTCATCGGCCCGGCGTCGGCGGGGCTCACCACGCGGTGACATGTGGGTCCCCACCGATGACGTCATGGGTGACGTCCACGGTACTGTCGGCTCCGCGCGGGCCGCGTGTCGGTGACTGCCTGCCAGCGTGGCGCGGCGGCTCGGCTTCCTGGACGCGTGGCACAATCGTGGCCGTTGGTTTGAAATCCGACGGCTAGGATTGAGTTTGGCCTCATGTGCTTGGGCGCACGTGACTGATCGTGGGCCGTTGGATCTTGATCCAACGGTCCAGATCCAATCTAACCTGGTGCAGTTCTTGATACGCGGCGCAACCTAAGCCGTTGGATCTAGATCCAACGGTTGGGATTAGATCTAGGATTTTCAACGGGAAACTCACCGAGGTGGCGTGGCACGATCTGGGCCTTTGGATCTTGATCGGACGGTTGAGTGAAGCTTCGGTCGGCGATGGCTTCACGCGGAGTTGCGGCCGCCGTGGCCGAGGGCAGCGACCACCCAAACGGCGGTTGGGGCGTGCTCGGCGAGATGGATGGTGTCTTGGTGCGCCGCCTCGGGTTTCGATCTGGGGTCAATGGCGGCGGAGGACGGCGGACGGCGGCTAGGCGAGGCAAGGACCGTGGCGGCGCTTCACGCAACTACGGCGGCGATTCCGGTGAACCTCTGGCGGCTAGAGCTCGGCGGGTTAGGGCAAGAAGTGCGCGGGTCACGGCGGTCCTCGGGTACGATCCGGCATTAAATAGCCTCGGCGTCCGTCACGAAGACGGAGACCTAGTTCCTCACGGCGGCGGGTGCGGCGGCGGAGTCCGGCTCGGACTCGGCGAAGACGACGACGCTCAGCCGTCCACGTGGCGCGATCAACGGCCACGATCGCACGGCACGAACGGGTTCGGGTCGGACACGGCTCAACCGGTACGGGCGGATCTCAGCCGTTGGATCTTGATCCAACGGTTGGGATTGATTAGGTTTAGGAGTGGGTTCGGTCGAGTCACGTGGCTCGGGTCGGACTCGAACTCGAGTTCGACTTCGGGCTCGGTCGGATGAACAAGAATCGACCAGAGTTGATTTTCCAGCGATTTAATATTTAAAATAATTCCCAGTAATTCATTTAATTCATTAAAAATAGCAAATGACTCAGAAAAATTCCAGAAAAATTCTGGAAAATATTTTGGAACATTTTGGACTCAAATAAAATATTTCCAACAAAATTTTATTTGCAAAATTAAATTCTTTACTTATTTCAAAATGGAATAAATTCAAATAAATTCCAAATAAATCCAAATAAATTCCAGAAAATTCCAAAAATTCACCAAAGTGCCAAACCACACATGAATATAAGGAAAGCAAAATTTTGGGGTGTTACAACCGAGTCCATGGACCGGCTGACGTCAGCCAACCAATCAGAGGCTGCCACGTGTCCAGGCTGACGCAATAATTAATTTCCAAAAAAGAAAATGATTTATTAATTCGAAATAATGATTTCAGATTTTGTTTCAAACTTCAAACGCTTATAACTTTTGCGTTTCAACTCCGATTTGAGTGATTCAAATTTCTAAATTTGTATAAAATTGAGATCTACCTAAATATGAATTTTATTTAATTTTTGGACTAAAGTTTTTCTCTGCAAAATTATTTAATTGATTATTTAAACTTTAAATAATCATAACTTTTGCGTTTTAACTCCAAATTTGACGATTCCAGTTTCTAAAAACTCATAAAATTATGTTCTCTCTGTTTATGGATTTTATTTGGATGTTTGGACACTTTTTGCCTATTGTTTATTCGTGTATTTGCTATTTGCACGCTTTACGAGTAGACGTTGAAGTGCCGGAAGGATTCGAAGGAGAAGTATTGACTCAGGATCCAACTCAAGACCAAGGACAAGTACTTTTTGAAGGCAAGTTGTGCTTTGACCATGTTGATCCTATTTCGAAATCTATTTTGATTTAAACTATTGCATGCTGGTTCAATTAAAAAGATACTTTGTTTAAACATGGGGGTTAGATAAATACCAATTTGCTGTATGACACCTTGATTATTTAAGTATGTGCCATGACCCTTTGTCACCTTAGTTGTGGATTACTAGTTGGACATTATTAAATTGCCAACATGGGTTTAGAACGTTGTAGTATACTGCTTAGACCTGCTACGTGCTCATGACATGATTTTGGATAATCAAATGTTAATATTGACTTAATGACATATTGAACCTGTTTTGGAAAAGTATCATGTGATGTTGATGGCACGTGGTGCATGGTAATCAACTGGGGTTTGATAAACAGTTTTCGACCGGGGCATGTGGCAAGAGTAATCAGGTGGGCCAGTTGTGGCATTGGGAGTGTTGATTTGGTTCTTCGGGTAGTCTTGCCCTGGTCACCCTAAGGACTTAACCTTGCAAGCCTTTGAACTGGGTCTAACGTGCAACCACATGTCCGGAATGGGACGGACCTAGTTGACTAAGTTGCTAATAACGTACCTGTGGGACCTCAGGAGGTCAACTACACCCTTTGTGTAAGTTGTACGGGGGAGCGTCTGGGTGAGGCCAGTACCCATCTAACGGTTGATTGGCCTAGACTTCGCCTTAGCGAAGGGTAGTGTTAGTGCTCAATAACCGGGGATGACATCTTGTTTTTTTAGAGGTTTCCGAAAGACTTTGTTACGGGAACTCGCCTTTGTGGTGTTTGACTGTATCTTGTGGGTAAAGTGCATAACCTCTGCAGAGTTTAGAATCTATTCGAATAGCCGTGTCCGCGGTATTGGACATCGCTCGGGAATTACAGTCAAGGGTTAGATTTTCTCAAAAATGACTTGGTTTGAAAGGTTGGGTTGGATAAATAATGAAGTTGATGGAAATGTGGTTTAGGTTGGGAAGGATGTTGACTAAAACCTCTTGAAAAGTTATTTATGCTTTACTTATTTCTACTGCTTTCGAATCTACTTATATTACTTGTCAAATGCTGTTTACTGCAAATTTACCTTGAGCTATTCCTTTGTACCAAGCCATGCATATAGTATATTAGCCTGCATTCTGTGCATGACTTGCTGAGTACCAAGTACTCACCCTTGCCTCAACACAACATCAGTTGAAGAGGAGACTACACCAGCTTTGGAGGAGGAACTTCAAGAGGATCCGTCTACTTAGGGAAGCGAGCCCAGTCAGTTGCCTGTGGTATACTGGATGGCGCCACGAAGTTATTTGATTTTCCGCTGCTATTATTATTTCTCTCTGAATAAGTTTCGCCTTGCGAGGCATATATTTGTAACTTGACCATAAGGTCAAGTAACCAGTTTGACTATTTAAATAAAGTACTTTATTGGTATCGAGTGGTATGATTGTGATATTTACCGATGTTAAGACTGTGTGCACTAAGCTGCGTTCTGGACTAGTGCTGAATACACAGAGGGTCCGGATTTGCAAATTCGGGGTCCCGACAGAGGTGGTATCAGAGCCATACTTGACTGTAGGCTCAACCCTAGCTAGAATGGTCGTAGTGAGGATAAAACCTATTTTCTAAAAGCTAAAAATTTGTCAAGATAAGAAATGACATCTCGACTTATCCCCTTCTCTCTTTTCTTGTCTCTTGCTGAAATTTTTCCTTACCTTGTCACAATTCAAAAATTCCGAGTTCTTACGTAAAGCACTCTTGTGACAGATGGAGGAAGAGTTCAACTACGTTGATCTGGGAGTTGGTCACGACGGAACTTTGGCATATGCTACAAACTCTCGGAGATTTTGAGAAGCCCCAATACCAAGTGGAAGTGATCAGACAAGCGGGATTGATCAAGGCTTGTGACGTAAAGATTGAGGTACCGCTAGGAAGAAGGGCCTGCAATCGCCTCGATACACCGTGCCGCCAGGAGATCTACAATGCAGATGGGTATCCAAGAAGTATCACGACGAGCAATGCGGCACATTACCCGTATCTACGCCAGAGAATTGGAGAGCACGGTGTTCCGTTATCATCCGCTAGCGATAACCTTCTTGACGAAGGCAATTCAGATGAGGATGCCACGGTTACACGCTTGGCACGATTTGTTGTCGCCAGGAGGATGTACTAGATAATACAAGCAAGGAGCTACGTAAGGCCCGCAAGGAAATCACGACAGAGAAGAACAGATGGCGGGAAGCTCAAGAGTATGTGGCACACCTTCTCGCGAAGGATTGACGAGTTGGAGATGACTTTGTACGGACTGCACCAGAGCCGTGATTTCGAGCTACACGAGCCAGCATCCAGAGGAATCAGATCTCGATGAGGACACTTTGCTTCTTCAACTACCACAGAGGACACAAATTTGGACATGGCGATCGTTACGCCTATGCCACAAAGACCCGCACCGTGCCGTGGAGGTTTTCTCGATGAGTGAGTATAGGTTCTATAGTGAGACTCCTTCGCCGAGTCGCGTCATAGAATAAAGAGTCACCCTTTAGGCGTTAGACTCCAGAGATAGTTCGATTTGGATTTTCATTGTTTGCTGAGTGTGCAGTATGTGTTGCAAGGCCCTTAGGCATTGTAAGCAGCCATACCAAGTTATTAATAATAAAGTTGGACCTTAAAGTTACACCTTTCGCCCCGCATAAGTTCCATATTACTTGTCTATTCTTGTTTCCCTCTCATCTCTATACCTAGAGCAAATCGACAGATGGTGAACACCCGTGGAAACTTTGGAAGCAATGGGAGTGGTTCTCGCCCAGCAGAAAACCCCAATGAGGGAGCACCAGCACCGCCTCTGGATGTGCAGAATTTTGGAGCATTTCTTGCTGCTCAGACTCAGTTGATGCATGCTATGATGCAACAAATGCAACACGTCACCGCACAGTCCACTGCTAATCAAGTTAATCAGGGACCACGCCAGAATACAAGACTATCAGAGTTCATGAGGACTCACCCACCCACTTTTTCCGGGAATGCCAATCCATTGGAGGCCGATGATTGGTTAAGGTCAATCGAGAGGAAGCTACACATAGCTCAATGCATAGGAAATGAGAAGGTACTCTACGCTTCTCATCAGCTGGAAGGAACAAATTACGAATGGTGGGAGAACTTCGTGCCACGCAAGAGAACCCTCAAGATATCACTTGGGAAGAGTTCACAACCATTCCGACAAGATCACGTGCTGAAGGAATCATGGACCTTAAGAAGGAGGAGTTCAGAGCATCAAGCAAGGTAATCAGCCGGTCGACTACCTGAACAAGTTCACACAGCTAGCACGCTACGCACCGAGGATGTATCGGCGAGATAAATCCAGGCATACCTCGTTTATGAAGGGACTTAACTCAGGATTGCAAGTAGGGTTGATCACCCACACCTTTCCAGATTTCCAAGAGCTGGTGAATAAGGCACTTATTCTTGAGGACAAGCGCAAGGAACTGGATGAGAACAGAAGCGCAGGATGCAACAAAGCAAGGATCACGCCAGGGAACGCAATACCGAGAGTTGCACCAAATCAATTCTTGATTCCAACCACGTAATGCAACAAGGACACCATCCCCTGACCAAGACCTGTCAATCGAACTACTGCACCCAGCCCCGCTAGAAACGCTACTCCGTGCAACAAGAAGGAACAAGTGAGACGCTGCTACAATCGCAACGAGCCGTGACACTTTGCCAACAGCTTGTCCAAAGAAGACAGCAGGAGTGACCCCGGTTCGCTTCAATCTAGGAACCACCCAGCTAGGACGCCAACACCAGGAGCCACACCCTGCACCGTGGTGAGAGGACGAGTCAACCATGTCACCGCAGATGCACTACGTAATGCTACGGACATCGTCTTTGGGTAAGTTACTTGTTAACTCGACTGCAACAGCTTTGTTTGACTCGAGCTTCGCATTCGCTTGTTTCGCAAGGCTTTGCTACTAGAAATGATTTGAGGATTGCAAGACTTAAGTGCATGCTTTTAGTTCAAACCCACAGTTCCGAACTCCGAGCGAAAGTAGGATGTTCCGGTGAGAATACTAATAGGTGGAATAGAGTTCCTAGCAAACCTTATAATTTTGGAGACCTGCACCTTAGACGTCATATTGGGAATGGATTGGTTATCCAAGCACAAGGCCGTATTGGACTGTGGACGAAGGACTATCTCAGTTGAGAGCCCGTGTGGGAAGAAAGTGGAATTTCAAGCCACTGCAGTTAGGGATGGACAGTTGATTGTTAACAGTACCAAGTCAATCAGCATAGATGATGTCGCAGTAGTGAATGAGTACCCCGATGTTTTTCCCGAAGATCTACCTGGTATGCCGCCAGACAGGGACATAGAGTTTGTGATAGAGCTTGTACTGCACAAAGACCGATAGCAAAGAGACCCTATCGGATGTCCACCGAGGAGTTGGTAGAGATGAAGAAACAGCTAGAGGAGTTAATGGAGAAAGGATTTATCAGACCGAGTTCGTCGCCGTGGGGAGCACCAGTTTTGTTTGTCAAGAAAAAGGATGGAAGTTTCAGGATGTGCATCGACTACCGTGCACTCAATGAAGTCACCGTGAAGAATAAGTATCCGCTACCTAGGATTGATGATTTGTTTGATCACCGAGAGGAGCCGGAGTTTTCCAAGATTGATCTCGAGATCGGGATACCATCGATTGAAGATCCGATCGTAAGATATTCAAGATCGCATTCTCGTCAAGATATGGACATTACGAGTTTACGCTATGTCCTTCTGCCGACGAATGCGCCAAAGATATTTCATGAATATGATGAATAAGGTGTTCATGGAATATTTGGACAAGTTTGTCGTCGTGTTCATAGATGATATCCTAATCTACTCCAAAACGGAGGATGAACATGCCGAACACTTAAGGCGAGTTTTGGAAAAGTCGAGGAACAACAACTTTTCGCCAAGTTCAGCAAGTGTGATTTTTGGAAGGACAAGGTGGAGTTTCTTGGACATGTAATGACCGCATGAAGGAGTCGCCGTAGATCCAAGCAAAGTAGAAGCCGTGTTACATTGGGAGCAACCAAAGATCGTGACCCAGTTCGAGTTTCCTTGGAATGGCAGGATACTACCGCCCGTTTCATCGAAGGCTTCTCGACAATTGCGAAACCTCTTACGCAATTGCGAAGAAGGAAAAGAAGTTTGCATGGACGCCGAATGTGAGAAAGGATTTCAGGAGTCAAGAAGCGATTGACATCGACCGGTGTTAGTTCTACCGGATGTTGCTCAAAGCTTCGATATTTATTGTGACGCATCGCGCCAAGGACTTGGATGTGTGCTAATGCGAGAATGGAAAGGTCGCCGCTTATGCATCAAGGCGATTGAGGCCGCATGAGGAAAATTATCCGACACATGACCTAGAGTTAGCAACGTAGTGCATGCCTTGAAGATATGGCGTCACTATCTCGATCGGAAGCAGATGTGAAGTATATACGGATCATAAGAGCCTTAAGTACATATTCACCCAAATGGATCTGAATATGAGGCGAGAGGAGATGGTTAGAGTTAATCAAGGACTACAATGTTGGAATCCATTACCATCCTGAAGGCCAACGTAGTAGCCGATGCTCTGAGTCGGAAAAGCCATACCGTGAGTACGTTGCTAGCCACAAGTCAGGATGAGTTATGTGAGGACTTTCAGAAAATGAAGATTGAGGTTGTACCTAGCGGATTCTTGGCCGCATTAGAAGTAAAGCCTACCCTAGAGGATCAGATCCGAGAAGGATGTAGGATGATGACAAGATCCGCAGGATTAAGTTCATCAAGGAGGAAGGCAAGGCAAAGGACTTCAAGTTGGATGAGCAAGGCACGTTGTGGATGAAGGATCGCATATGTGTGCCTAACAAGAAGGAGTTAAAGCAATCGATTCGAAGAAGCCCATGACTCCAAGTACTCAATTCATCCCTAAGCGCCAAGATGTATCAGGATCTGAAGGAGAGATTCTGGTGGCCGAGTATGAAACGAGAAGTTGTCGAGCATGTTGCATTGTGCGATGTATGCCAGAGAGTCAAGGCAATGCATCAGAGACCAGCAGGATTGCTACAACCGCTGAAAATACCTGAGTGGAAGTGGGAGGAAATCGGAATGGATTTCATTACCGGTTTGCCGAAGACTCAAGGAGGTTATGACTCCATATGGGTTATAGTGGATCGCTTGACTAAAGTAGCCCATTTTATCCCCGTGAAGACCACTTACTCGGGAGATAAATTAGCGGAATTGTACATGATCAGGATTGTCTGTTTGCACGGAGTGCCGAAAAGGATTGTATCGGACAGAGGTACCCAATTTACCTCAAGGTTCTGGAATAAGTTGCATGAAGCCATGGGAACCCGTTTGAACTTTAGTACAGCCTATCATCCACAGACGGATGGACAGACCGAAAGAGTAAACCAGATTCTGGAGGATATGTTGAGAGCTTGTGCATTAGCTTATGCTACCTCTTGGGATAAGAGTTTGCCGTATGCCGAGTTCAGTTACAACAATAGTTATCAGGCTAGTTTACAGATGTCACCTTTTGAGGCATCAGATGGTCGACTCGCCCGCACGCCATTGAATTGGAATGAGACCGGCGAGCGCCGTGTCTTTGGGCCTGATATTCTTCAGGAGGCTGAAGAGCAGATCGCCATGATTAGGGAAAGGTTGAAGATCGCCCAATCTCGACAGAAGAGTTATGCTGACAACCGTCGCAGGGATTTGAGTTTTGAACCGGAAGACTTTGTATACCTCAGAGTTACGCCTCTCAGGGGAGTTAAGAGGTTCCATGCCAAAGGGAAACTCGCACCCCGTTATGTTGGACCATTTAAGATTTTGAGTCGCAGAGGTGAAGTTGCTTACCAGCTGGAGTTGCCACAGTCATTGGCAGGAGTGCATGATGTATTCCATGTGTCCCAGTTGAAGAAGTGTCTCCGAGTTCCTAAGGAACAGACGTCGCTAGAGTTAATTGAGTTGCAAGAGGATTTGACTTATAAGGAGCATCCCGTGAGGATTCTGGACACAATGGATCGAGAGACCGTAAATAAGTCAACCCGTTTTGTAGAGTTCAAAGGAGCAACCATGAAGAAAGCGGTCGACTTGGGAGCGTGAAGAGGATTTGAGGAAAGAGTTTCCAAACCTATTCTCAGAGGTGAGCCCTGAATCTCGGGACGAGATTCTATTAAGGGGAGGTTTGTAACACCCTAAAATTTTGCTTTCCTTAAATTCATGTGTGATTTGGCACTTTGGTGAATTTTTGGAATTTTTTGGAATTTATTTGGATTTATTTGGAATTTATTTGAATTTATTCCATTTTGAATTAATTAAAGAATTTAACTTTGCAAATAAAATTTTGTTGGAAATATTTTATTTGAGTCCAAAATGATCCAAAATATTTTCCAGAATTTTTCTGGAATTTTTCTCAGTCTTTTGCTATTTTTAATGAATTAAATGAATTATTGGGAATTATTTTAAATATTAAATCGCTGGAAAATCAACTCGGTCGAGTATCGCTCATCCGACCGAGTCGGAACCCGAGTCGGACTCGAGTCCGACCCGAGCCAGTTGACTCGACCAAACCAGCTCCCAACCCTAAGCGATCCGACCGTTGGATCAAGATCCAACGGCTGAGATCCGCCCGTACCGGTTCGAGCCGTATCCGGCCCGGATCCGATCGCGTCCACGCGATCATGGCCGTTGATCGTGCCACGTGGACGGCCGTGCGTCGTCGTCTCCGCTCCGACTCCGAGCCGGAGAGCTCCGCCGTGACCGAGCAGGACATGGCTAGGGATCCGATTTGCACGCACGTCGAGGCCGTATTTAAAGCGTGAGACGTCCCCCGAGGTTACCCTCATCCATGCGCACCCGTTCCCCCAAGCCATCTCGCCTGAGCCGTTGCCGTTTGCCCGTACGAGCTCGCCGGAGTTGGAACCCTGTTGCGCAGCGGTTTACCGTCGATTCCGCCGCCGTCCGTCGTCTTCCGCCGAGAAGGAGCCCAGATCCGGAATCCCCGTGACGAGACGCACCCGAAGGGAGGACTCATCTCGCCGGAGCAACCCCGAAACGCCGTCGGGCTCGTCGTCGTTCTCATCTCCGGTGGTCTTGCTCGCTGCCGCCATCGACCTCGCGAGCTCTGTGGACCGTCCGATCTTGATCGTGCGGTTGAGGTGAGTTCACGTGTTCCAAACCCGATTAGATCTGGACCGTTGGATCAAGATCCAACGGCCCACGATCGCCACGTGCCGTAGTAGTGCTGTTATAGGATTAGATCTGGACCGTCCGATCTAGATTGAACGGCCCACGATCACCGAGTAGTTTCAACGTGTTAACCCTGGATCTAATCACGGCCGTTGAATTTCAAATCAACGGACACGATCTTGCCACGTGTCCAGGGAGCCGAACCGCCGCGCCACGCGCAAGCGCGCGTACCATCGACACGCCGGGGCCCGCAGTCGGGCCGATCGCGACCGTGGCGTCACCCATGACGTCATCGGTAGGTCCCACCTGCCGCCACCGTGGCCGAGCCCCGCCGACGCCAAGAATGACGCTACCCGAATGGGCCCACATGTCGGGCCGAGGCGTGGAGTCGTGGACCGAGTCCACGGTAGACCCGAGCCGAGCGTGGACCGAGTCCATGGACCGTGACGTCAGCCAACCAATCGAAGGCTGCCACGTGTCCAGCTGACGCAATAATTAATTTCCAAAAGAAAATGATTTATTAATTCGAAATAATGATTTGATTTTGTTTCAAACTTCAAACGCTTATAACTTTTATGCGTTTCAACTCCGATTTGAGTGATTCAAATTTCTAAATTTGTATAAAATTGAGATCTACCTAAATATGAATTTTATTTAATTTTTGGACTAAAGTTTTTCTCTGCAAAATTATTTAATTGATTATTTAAACTTTAAATAATCATAACTTTTATGCTTTTAACTCCAAATTTGACGATTCCAGTTTCTAAAAACTCATAAAATTATGTTCTCTCTGTTTATGGATTTTATTTGGATGTTTGGACACTTTTTGCCTATTGTTTATTCGTGTATTTGCTATTTGCACGCTTTACGAGTAGACGTTGAAGTGCCGGAAGGATTCGAAGGAGAAGTATTGACTCAGGATCCAACTCAAGACCAAGGACAAGTACTTTTTGAAGGCAAGTTGTGCTTTGACCATGTTGATCCTATTTCAAATCTATTTTGATTTAAACTATTGCATCTTTGGTTCAATTAAAAGATACTTTGTTTAAACATGGGGTTAGATAAATACCAATTTGCTGTATGACACCTTGATTATTTAAGTATGTGCCATGACCCTTTGTCACCTTAGTTGTGGATTACTAGTTGGACATTATTAAATTGCCAACATGGGTTTAGAACGTTGTAGTATACTGCTTAGACACACTTACGTGCTCATGACATGATTTTGGATAATCAAATGTTAATATTGACTTAATGACATATTGAACCTGTTTTGGAAAAGTATCATGTGATGTTGATGGCACGTGGTGCATGGTAATCAACTGGGGTTTGATAAATAGTTTTCGGCCAGGGCATGTGGCAAGAGTAATCGTGGGCCATTGTGGCATTGGGAGTGTTGATTTGGTTCTTCGGGTAGTCTTGCCCTGGTCACCCTAAGGACTTAACCTTGCAAGCCTTTGAACTGGGTCTAACGTGCAACCACATGTCTGTAATGGGACGGACCTAGTTGACTAAGTTGCTAATAACGCACTGTGGGACCTCGGGAGGTCAACTACACCCTTTGTGTAAGTTGTGCGGGGAGCGCATCTGGCCGAGGCCAGGTACCCATCTAACGGTTGATTGGCCTAGACTTCGCCTTAGCGAAGGGAAGGGTTAGTGCGCAATAACCGGGGAGGACCACTTGTATTGTTAGAGGTTTCCGAAAGACTTTGTTACGGGAACTCGCCTTTGTGGTGTTTGACTGTATCTTGTGGGTAAAGTGCATAACCTCTGCAGAGTTTAGAATCTATTCGAATAGCCGTGTCCGCGGTATTGGACATCGCTCGGGAATTACAATCAAGGGTTAGATTTTCTCAAAAATGACTTGGTTTGAAAGGTTGGGTTGGATAAATAATGAAGTTGATGGAAATGTGGTTTAGGTTGGGAAGGATGTTGACTAAAACCTCTTGAAAAGTTATTTATGCTTTACTTATTTCTACTGCTTTCGAATCTACTTATATTACTTGTCAAATGCTGTTTACTGCAAATTTACCTTGAGCTATTCCTTTGTACCAAGCCATGCATATAGTATATTAGCCTGCATTCTGTGCATGACTTGCTGAGTACCAAGTACTCACCCTTGCCTCAACACAACATCGGTTGAAGAGGAGACTACACCAGCTTTGGAGGAGAAACTTCAAGAGGATCCGTCTACTTAGGAAGCGAGCCCACTGGTTGCCTGTGGTATCTTTGGATGGCGCCACGAAGTTATTTGATTTTCCGCTGCTATTATTATTTCTCTCTGAATAAGTTTCGCCTTGCGAGGCATATATTTGTAACTTGACCATAAGGTCAAGTAACCAGTTTGACTATTTAAATAAAGTACTTTATTGGTATCGAGTGGTATGATTGTGATATTTACCGATGTTAAGACTGTGTGCACTAGCGCGTTCCTGGACTAGTGCTGAATACACAGAGGGTCCGGATTTGCAAATTCGGGGTCCCGACACTCTACAAACCCTGTCTTTCTCAAAAACAACATTCATTAGTCCAAGGATGTGATTGCCTTTGACGAGTTTATGAATGTTCCTCATACCAACATGAGCTAGTCGGCGATGCCATAACCATCCCATGCTAGATTTAGCCAATAAACACGTTTTAAGATTAAGCCTATCCGTAGTAAAATCCACGAGACATAGTTTACCCTTCAAATGACCTTTAAGAACTATTGAACCATCAACCCTCTTTAAGACATCCACACCCTTATCACTAAACACACAATTGTAGCCTGCTTCACATAATTGAGCAACGGACAACAAATTGTAGCTAAGTGATTCAACAAGCAAAACATTATTTAGATGGAAGTCATCTGTGATGTGAATTTTACCTAAACCTATCACCTCACCTTTCCCATTGTCACCAAACACAATGCTTTCACTGTTGGACCCATTTGCATCCAAATGCGCAAACATCATCTTTTCTCTGGTCATGTGGTGTGTGCATCCGCTATCCAAGATCCAACATGATCCACCGGAGATATAGGCCTACAAAAAAGAATTTAGGTTTTGCTCTTCGGTACCCAAACTTGGTTAGGTCCGCGCACGTTAGTGACAAGAGACTTTGGGACCCAAATTGATCACACACAAGAAGCATTTTTGGGCCTGCGCCCGATATGACAAGCAACTACACGACCAAGTTTAGTTCTCTTAAGCACATAAGATGCAAAGAAGGTAGAATGAGCTTTGCAAGTTGCGGTTCCTTTGCCTTTCACGAAGTGTGTGGGCTTATTCAATGGGGCAACAACGATGTTGCTCCTTTTACCCTTGGGTTGAATGTATCCAAGCTCTTCCTTCTTGTAGTTACCTTGGCGTTTACCAAGGAAATCCTCTAGTCCCTTGCTTGCCTTATAAGACTTTTGGAGACCATCTTGTAGCATTCTCTTGAGCTTTTCATTATCATTAGCCAACACTTGCAAAGTCTCAAGGTTAGTGGCGAAGGCATCAATATTAACATTATAGCACCTTGCACACCCATTGCTAGTTGAGGGTAATGAGAAATTGGAGTTATCCTTTGAGGAGGTAGAAGTGCTATTCGAAAGATCAACAAGCTTCAATTCTAGAGTCTTGTAAGCGTTATTTGCTTTGGCAAGTTTCTCTATGAGTGAAGCATTGCTGATCTCAAGACTAACAATCTTAGATTTGGTCAATTTGAAATTATTGACCAACTCCTCATTTTTCTTTCTTTCAATCCTTAGGCTCTTCTCTAGCTCAAGGTTTCTCTCTTTTTCAAAGACGAGCAAGTCTTCTTGAGCTTCGAAAGTGGCCTCCTTTTGCTCAACGGCTTCCTCCAATTTCTCAATATCCTTTAAAAGCAAGTCTGCTTTTTGAACATCAAAGTCCTTCATAGACTTGAACATATCATCATCATCACAAGCGTCATCACAATCATCAAGACATGAATCAACAATGGAAAGAGTTAATGCTTTAGTTGATACCTTACGCCCCTTGGCCATAAGACACATTGGAGTGTCTTCATCATCATCGCTCAACTTGTCGAAGAGGCCTTCCGACGTTGTTGGTGAAGAAGGTACGGTGATGGTGACGGAAGCGATTCCTCCTTCTTTATCGAAATCGTACTCGTAATAGGAGTTGGAATTGGAGTCCCACTCCTCTCCAATGTGAGCATGACCCTTGTGCTTGTACTTCTTGTTATATCTTTGTCCTTGCTCTTGACTTGTCTTTGTTGTAAGGCTTGTCTTCTTTCTTCTCCCTTTGTGGGCATTCGGCAATGAAATGACTGGGTTCCCCACATTTATAGCATCTTCTTGTTGAGTGCCTTCCTCTTTATTTATTTCCATAACTCTTGGAATGACTTCCCGGCTTGTAACCCTTTTTCTTGAGAAACTTATTGAATATTCTTACAAGCAAAGCCACATCTTCGTTTGTCAACGAACCACTTGATTCCTCTTCATCACTTGAGCTTTCCTCCACTTCATGCACTACCTTGACGGCTTTCAAGGCAATCCCCTTCTTCTTTTTGGACTTGAGTTCTTCCACCACTTCCGCCTCTTTGATCATCATCTCATCCATCATTAACCTTCCAATTACATCATGAGGTGTAAGTGTGTCGAAGTTTGGTCGATCACGAATGAGTTGGATCAAGTTGCGGTTGGTGGGTGTGATCACTTGAAGTATAATCTTGACTATAGCCTTGTCGGTGAGATCAACACACCCAAGTCCCTTGGCTTGGTTCACCAACACTATTAAGCGATCAAGCATCTTGGTGTAGGTTTTTCCATCTTCCAAGGTGAATAGACTCAGCTCACCAATGATGAGCTCAATCTTGGATTCACGGGCACATGATACACCTTCATGTGTCACCATAAGTCTTTCCCAAAAGGTCTTGGCATCCTGAAGTCCATCGACTCGGTTGAACTCGGTGTTGCTTAAAGCATTGAATAAGGTGTTGATGGCCAAGTCATTGAAGTGTTGAGCTTTCTTTTCTTCGGGAGTGAGCTTGTTTGGATCCGCGGCTTTGAAACTTGTCTCAATAATCTCCCAAATGCACGGGTGAAGTGATCTCAAGTGCATCTTCATCTTATGTTTCCATGCGTTATAACGAGTACCATCAAAGTGAGATGCTCTACCGGATGACACGGGGACATAAGATGAAGAGTTTGAGACTCCAAGGGTAGGATAATCATAAGGAATTTCAAACCCTTTACCGGAACCCATGGCCTTATCTTGGTCATGGCTTTTGGTAACCTTCTCTATTTCCGACATCTCAAATTGTCCAAGCGGTTAAGCCACAACTACGGAGATTTGGCTCTGATACAGTTGAAAGGACCAGAGATGTAGCCTAGATGGGGGTGTGAATAGGCGAAATAAAAATTTTCGACAGAAGCAAATTTTCCCGAGCTGGTCTACCCGGACTGTTCGAGTTATATCTGGATACTCCGAGATATTCTGACTATCCGAAGATTTGATGCGGATACTCCGGGTTGAGTGGCTCATGAGAGGATTTCAAATCCTTCCAACTTTTAAACAAACTACTTGAATACTAAGTGCCTAATCACTACCAGGTACCTGAAACAAGTAGAGATCTGGGGCCAAACACAAAGAGGAAGTAGATCGAAGCTCCCACGATTCAAAACCAAAATACTTTTACCAAAAGAGAGGTGGAACACGGAGACAATGATTTTTACCCGAAGTTCGGATTCTTGAAGGGAATCCTACGTCTCCGTTGTAGAAGCACAAAGCCTTGGTCCCTCTTGACCAATATCCACCCGGTGTTGCACCAAGCACTCGCCGGTTTCTCCTTGTCTCTTTCCTTTCGGGGGCGAGACGAACCCTCACAAACTTCTGGGGCTCACCACAAGCGAGATTGGAAGCTCCCGGCGACTCCTCGCAGTCTAGGAGCCCTTCAAACTCCAAGAGTAACAAACATGCCGCGAAATCATCTTGGAGGATGAACTTGTGCTCAAGAATGAAGAATGCAAGAGCAAAGCACTCAAATCCCCTTCTCACTTTCAACGATTCAAATCAATCTCAAGATTTAAATGGAGAAGGGGGATAGAGCTTAAAGGAGTATGAGTGAGAGCTTGAGAGCTGAAAACAGGTTGGAATGGAGCTATATTTTCAGTTGGAGTGGAGTGAAGGGTTAAATAGGGAGCTCCAAAATCCAACCATTGTGAGAGGCTGCGCACAACCCGGAATATCCGGATATATACCTGAATAGTCCGGATTAGTGAAATAGCAAACCTCACCGAGAACGTTAGCCCGGAGTGTCCGGACTTAATACCCGGATACTCCGGTGTCAACTCGGATACTCCGGACTGAAAGTCTGGATAATCCGACCTGACTGGCTTAGCCCACTGTGAGACAGACAAGGGAAATGCAGATGTTTTTAAGATTTTGCAATGCAATTTTCATCCACTGAGCACAAGACTATCCTATAAGCGATTTCCCGTCGTATCCCCCTTAATAGTATTGCCATCCTTAGACTCAAATAAATAAAAAGAATATAACTAGAGTCTTGATGCCGTCTTCACAAAATTAAATATCCGTGGGGGTGTCTCATCGCTTTCTTATATTGATAAATCCTTGATCCCTGCACAAATTCTCACTTAAACTATTAGCTCTCTCTAATTGTGTTGACATTAATCACCAAAACTATAGAAGGGGCCTA
Source organism: Rhipidocladum racemiflorum (assembly GCA_036346355.1). Lineage (NCBI taxonomy): Eukaryota > Viridiplantae > Streptophyta > Magnoliopsida > Poales > Poaceae > Rhipidocladum > Rhipidocladum racemiflorum. Next base: position 37,239,680 of record CM070577.1, on the reverse strand, counting down.
GATGCACTTTCAGGCGGCTACACTTAATAAGTGCACGTTCGCACGTGCATGAGTCCCCAACTTAAACTATCCTGTCTAGCGGCCACAACACTTAATAAGTGAACGCTCACGCCCCCACCGAGTTGTCTCTCCTTGATTTCAGCACCGATCGGAAAAGCACTCGAAAGCCTTACCACTTGGAAAAAGCACTCGGGTGCCGGTCCAGTTGGGCAAACGAACCCGAGCGATGCTCCAGTCGGAAGAGACGCTAGGCTATTAATCAATCAAGCACTCGGAAGCCTCACCACTTAGACAAAGCACTCGGGCGCCAGTCCAGTCGGACAAAGGGTTACAAGCTAAGCGCAATGCATCAGCATGTTGAATCCTCCCTTCAAGGTCGTCAAATTGTGCTCGTGCCCTTCTCCAATGCTCTGCAAATAGTGCGGGTCAACGATCCAGGACACCCTTCAAGCTAACAAAACAAGAAGAAAAGGACCAGATGTGTACCTTCGAGCTCCTCCGACAACCTCTCCTGCTCAGCCTTAGCCCGGCGCTCACAGGCCTCCGCAGCTTGGAGCCTCTCCTCCGAAACTCGGGACTGCGCTTCCAAAGCCTCGTGTCGCTCCTCTGAGGCAGCAAGCTGGTCCTGGAGTTTTGCGAAAGTAGCATCCCTAGCTGAGAAAGGCAGACAAAGTCAGAGACAGAAGACGGAAAGCCACGAGAGCCAATCGCCTAGAAAGAGAACTTGCCTCGAAGGGAACCCGACGTGTCCAGTTTCTCCAGGCGCAGAGACTGTACTTCATCCCGAAGCTTTTGCAGCTCCTGGGAGCGCTTGTTCCAAACCTCCGCCAGCTCATCCCTATGCTCTTTGCTCGTCTTGATGGAAGGGAGGATGCACCGCAAGAAGTTTGTTTTCTTCCTCAAACGGCCCCCTAGGTTCCGAGGAGGACAAAAGAAAAGTGAAAAAGCATCCCAGAGAAACAAAAACACAGAAGACGGTCACGAGTCTACCTGGACCAATTGGGAACACCTGGCAGAATACTCATGAAGATCCTCTATTTCCTGCTCTTCGGTGTCGTCGTCAAAGGTGTCGCACTCCTCACTATCCAAAGTACCTAGCATAAGGGCAGGCTCGGCGCACGTGGTCAAGCGTGGGATCTCTTCCATTTGAGGGGAAGTGCTCTCGGGCGATCCTTGCACCTCTCCACCCATTGTCAACAGTGGATGCTCGTGGGAGGACGGCCCAATCGGAGCCACCTCAGGAATGACCTCCGCACCCCCAAGAGCAGCCGCACTCGAAGAAGGTGGCCTGTCCTGACCGGAGACATCGCTAGGGCTAGGCCCCTGAGGAGTTCCAATCGGTGAGCCGACAGGAACATCAGCCGACGGCGTCCTGACATAAAGAAAAGTCGAAGGCTCACGTCAGCAAGCCAACAGGGATTGACAGAAGGAGCGAGATGAAGAATTACCTGGTGGACCTCTTTATCTTCAGCCCCCGCCCGCCCCGGGTTAATGTGCCACTACCGGAGGGAACAGACTGTAAGTCCGGCTCTTGGGCCCGCGAGGCAGGTGGCGCTGGAGACTGGCTGGAAGGCCCTCGGAGGGTTGGGCCACCACTCGGAGCTGTAGGGGTAGCCCGGGGGCTTGAGATCCCCTGTACTGTTACCCCCTTCCCTTTCTCCGCAATCGGCACGACAGCCGAGTCATCACCCGGGATTGTGGGGGAAGCGGGTGGACTCGGGGAACCTTGCCCAGCCGCTCGTCTTCCCCTCTTTGCACTTGGAGCAGCGGGGAAGTCAGGGCCGACCGCTTCGAGCCCGCCTCCGGGCGATAGGCATCCTCCGGGAAAGCAGTCGGGACTGGAAAATCTGGAGTCCCTGGTGACACAGTTTCCACATCTTAGGAGGTCTCCCCGGACATGGGCTGACTGGTCCTCCTCAGCCCACACCCCGGGTAGTCGGGGTACCCAGGGACTGGAGCATCAGAGAAGAAAACTTCCCATCCCTGCAAAAAGAAAAGAAGGACCATTCAGGCGAGAGAAGCTAAGGCCAGGAAATTGAAGACATTCGGGAACTCGAAAGATCACCGAGGGAGGAGGATGCGCCACACGGAAGGACTTCGGGCACCCCCCGCAATCCAGCATGGTGCCGGAGGCAAAGAAATCATTCAGCCGCCCATCCAATACTTCCTCTGGAACCCTCGCAAGCAACTCCTTTAGCGGTTGAACACAACGAATGGCAAACCTAGTAGCAATACCAACCCCGTGCAAACCGGCACTCTTCAACTGATGAATGATGTCCATGAGATCCCCGACTTGGTCTTCGTTAGAGTCGAGAGGAGGCTTAGTCCAAGAAACCAACACCATAGGTCTCCGTCTGGAGAAGACAGGAAGGCATGGCTCGGGATTAGAGCAGTAAAACCACTCTTGATGCCAGCCCTTGTTAGAAGATCAGAAAGGAATAGCAAAATAGGATTTCCTCAACCCATCCCGCAGTTGAAGGCCTGCACCCCAACCAGTTTGGGGGCATTCTTATTTGGGAAGGGTTTGAGGAGGAAAAGATGGCGGAAGAGGCTAAAATGGGGGCAGATGCCAATGTAGGCTTCGCAAAGATGCACAAAAATAGCAATTTGAAGAATGGAGTTAGGATTGAGGTGGGTCAGCTCAACTCCGTAATAATGAAGAAGGCCACGGAAGAAGGCGCTAGAGGATAAGCCAAACCCGCGCTAGAAAAAAGATTCATAAACAACAACCTCCTCAGGACGAGGGGTAGGGGAAGACTCACCAACCACCAGGTGTGCTCCGATCAGTACCAATGGAGGGAGGACTCCAGCAGAAACCATTGCCTCCAGACGCTTTTTCGTCACCACCGAGATGGCCCAATCTTGTGGTGCGGGTGACGCGTCGGACGCGGTGGTAGCCGACCGAAGAGAAAAGATGGTGAACATTAGGCTGAGCAGGGAACCCTAAGAAACGCAACGCAAGAGGCAACGGCAGAGAGACGAAGAATGAGGAAAAGAAAAACTGCCCCTTTCCCCCCGAGAAATCGCATTAAATGCGTCATGGGGTTCTAGGGTACCGCCTTTGGGCGGGGAAAGCAGAATACCCTCCTCTACCAAAGGATAGTGCGGATCTAAGGGCGCGCTCTCAGTTCGGATTTAATCAAAAATTCCGGGCCCGGACCGGGTCAAAACTTCCGGAGCACGCTCCCAATAGCACCATACAAAAAAGGGAGAGGAGAACGCCGTTGAAACAGCACAGGTGTGGCCACAAGCAAAAAACTTGCGCAAAGACCACTCAGCCAGTGTCTATTGGATGCCCATCAGGTGCGCCCTAAGTAGGGCTGATCACCAGCGTCCTATTGGATGCCCCACAGGTGCGCCCCAAGCTGGGCTGATCACCAGCGTCCTATTGGATGCCCCACAGGTGCGCCCCAAGCAAGGCTGATCACCAGCGTCATATTGGATGCCCCACAGGTGCACCCCAAGCTGGGCTGATCACCAGCGTCCCATCGGATGCACCTTTGGCACGCCCCTACAAGGGTCAAATGCTGGTATCACATCACAAAGGAGTCTCCCTAATGCACACGGCAAGAAGACTGGGGCTAAGTCCTTTGCAAACTCCTCGCCTGGCACTCGGATGAAGTGATGCAAGGGCCAGCAAGTTACATCCGCGTGAGATCAAAAGGCATCATCAAGGGCAACTCGATTGCAAAGCACTCGGGGGCTACTGTGGGAGACATGGGAACCGGGTGTACGCATGAAGACCTAAAGAAGACCCGACGTAAAAGGGGATGGACCAAGTCCAGCGCGCATATTCCGAAAGTCTACCCATTGTCCCGATATAACCGAAGCAAAAGATAAAGAGAGAGACCAGATAATCCCAGAACATAGGACTAGGGTATTACATCCACTACATAGGGCCTGAACCTATCTAAACTCTTGTCTTGTGTTACCATCGAGTTCCTGATCCAGCGCCTTGCCCCACAAATTGACACCCCCTAAGATTGTTGCCAACACCAAACGTCGACACATGGTTGGTGACAAATGGTGTGGAAAGGGCTGGCAGCGATGGCCAGTAAGGGCCAGAGATGTGGTAGTGAGTCCCTGCGTGCATGCGTGGCTCGGCTCATGGGCGGGCCTAGCGTGGGTGTGCACAGCGCGATGCAACCTGGGCTCACTCTTGGTGGAGGTAGAGGTTGACACACGAGCCCTGCTAGGGAGGCAATTAACGAATGGACCCGGCCGGTCACACACACACACACACAAAGGCTGATAAGGTAAAGTGCATTTGGTTGGAATGTGCTTTCTTAATGAGAAGACAGCTTTTGGCAGGGATGCCTTCCATTGGGCTTCTGAGGTTTGTAGAGCTACCAAAGTATCTCCAAAATTTATGAAATTTTTTAAGGTGGTCCTTGTCGGGACCTAATATATAAATTCGGACCCTCTATGTATTCTGCACTAGTCCAAGATCATGCTACTGCACACAGTCTTAACATAGATGAATATCACAATCACACAAAAGCAGAAATATAATAAAAGACTTCGTCTATTAAATATAACCTGTTGAACAACTTTAAGGTCAATCTTACACTTGTGAGGCCTTGATGTCTTCAACTCAAAATAAATAAATAGCAGTGGAATGAAGAATGTCGGTGAATCCCATCAATATACCACAACCATCCAGCAAGGTTCAACTCCTAAAAATTCGCCTCCTCGCGGAACTTCTCCTCCTTCGAAGGTGTAGACTTCTCCTCAACTGGTAATTTGGTTGTTGCAAGGGGGTGAGTACATAAAGCACTCAGTAAGTCGTGCACAAAATGCAGGTCTATTGTACTACATGCAAGGCTTATTCCACATGAATGGCAAATTGGTTATTTTGCAATAAAGCAGCATTTACAAATGAATAATAGAAATAGATTGAAAGGCAATAAAACAAATAATAATGATAATAAATTTCTCAGTTATTTCACAAACAAATCATCTCACAACCTTAAATCAATTTCCATATTCCATAGGTATACTACCTCCAATCCCAAGTTCATTTTATCAAAACCTAACACATGATTGTAATTCACAAGCATTGTCCAATACCGTGACACAGCTATTCGAATAGGTTTGACACTCTATAGAGGTTTATACACGTTGCCCACAGGACATGATCATCTCATATTGCCATGCGTGAACACACTTCCTTAGGTGTGCGGTGAAGAGATCATGACAAAACCTTTCAAAAACTCCATCTGAACATAAGACCCTCTCTGATAGGCCCGACTCACTATTCCTTCTCTCACCACCTAAGTAGAAAAATACGAGAGGTGTATCGTTGGATCAATGTTAAGCACCTGCACGCACATCCTCTCCCAACCACATTCATGTAGTTCACTATGAGGTATCATATGCCAAGACTCGGTAACTTACTTAGTTAGGTCTGTTCGATTCCATACATATGGTTGTATGTTTGGCCGAATTCAAAGGCTTGCAAGGTTAAATCCTTAATTGATCGAGGCAAGACTTTCATCACATCTCCCATAGAAAACCACATCTCTATCACTCATATATCATGTTATCATATCAACCTAATGCCACACTAGCCCACCATAGCTCACAACTCTTGCCACATGGCTTAGTCTAAATTATTTTACCACCACAGTTGATTACCATGCACCATGTGCCATCAACAACATTGTAACACCCTAGTTTTCGCTTTCTGGAGAAAAACCTAATTTAAATAAGTTAAATTCAAAGTTTGGATTTTCTTTGGTGTTTATATTAACCTGGCATCCTTTTCCATCCAAAATCGGGATTTAATTCCCCTCCGGTCGAAAAATCGATTTTTCCAGTTCCCGCCGGTACCCGAAAATTCACCCGAGTCCAAAAATGCTCCAAAAATCTCCAAACCACTTCTAAAATGTTCCAAATATTCCGAAATGATTTTAGAAATCATTCCTCAGATTTTTGGACCTCCGTTCCTATTTTATCTCGCGCGGCTTTTGTTTAATGCCTGCGATTCGCACCTGAATATTCAATTCCACAAAGTTCATCCAAATTCAACCAAATCAATTCCATTGGGTCCCAAATATTCTAAAATGGCTCTAGGAATTTTTCCGAAATTTTTAGGCCATTTTTCCTTATTTTTCTCTAGGGCGGTTCATTCGCGTAAAAGAGAACCAACCGGAGCTTGCCACGTGGCGGGTACTGTAGCGTCGTGCTACTGTAGCACGTAGCACTGTTCATCTTCCCGTTCGATCGTTCTGTCCAGAGGAAGAACAAAGAGCTCCCTTCTCTCCTCCATGGATTCAAACACTCATAACTCTTGCAATAATGCTCCAAATCGCGAACGGCCGGATCCGTTGGATTCGTATGAACAAGACCCTTCCATCCCCAGTGGTCTCCCGCCCTAACTCACACTGGAATGCGTGCAGTTTGGAAGAAACCAAAATGGCTTTGATTGCTCATAACTTTGCCGTTTCAACTCCAAACGACGCGATTCCACCTCTCATCTCTCCGTATAAGAATCCTCTTTCCGGTGGTATAGCCCTCCTTTAGCCTCTCCTCCTCATCCTTCCGTGAGATCGAGAAAACCGACGAAAGCGAGACGTTCTTCGTGTTCTTCGTGTTCATACTTGTATCTTCTTGTCCGGTGAGCTTTTCTTATTGTTCCTTGGTTCCTTGTGATCGTGAGGTAGTCTAGAAGCTCATCCAACAATCAATTTTAGGTTCCATCAAGTGTGGGCGACGAATTTCAAGTTTTCGTTGTTTCGGCCGCAACTCCGTTCATCGTCGAATTCATCCTCTCCGGTGAGAACCAACTCAATTCCTTCCTCCTCTAGGTCCCTAAGGATGTTATCTAGAGGTTCTAGGTTTTTATTTGGATCGATTCCATGCAAAATTGGTAGCAAAATCAAGTTTTTTGGGAGAGAATAGAGCTTAGTCTTTTTGTTGCCTTCTCTGTTCTTGGTTTGGAGCCCTTTGGCCATGGCATGCTTGGGCCTTGGCCATGCTTGCGCCCGTCTTGCTTCATGGCCGGCCGCCGCCCGCCATGCCGCCGCCCGCCGCCATGCCGCGCCGCCGCCCGTCATGCCCGCCTTGTACCAGCGCCGTCTTGGCCGCCGCCACCCTGCCGTGGCCGGCCCGCCGCCGGCGACCCCCTCCAGCCGATTCCCCCTCTCCCTCCACTATCCCCTCAAGCTCTCTCTCTCTTCCATGGTAGCCATGGCATGAACAAAGGTTGAAGACAACCTATACTCAATGACATGGTGGCCCCACATGCCATAGACACTAGCCATTCCCAGTCAAAGTCAAGTCAAAGTCCCCATTTGACCAGTCAACCCGAGAGAGAATATTCCGAGAATATTCCCGGTTTTCCGATTTATTTATTGAAAATTCAAACTTCGGAAGCTCATAACTTCTCCGTCCGAACTCCGATTGACTCCATTCAAATTCCTAAATTCATCTAAAATCAAGATCTACCTGCCAGTACTAATTTTATAATTTTTGGATTTTATTTATTTTCTGTTATTTATTTGTTGTCTCGTTTTGCATGTAGTCGACGATCCCGACGTGACCGCCGATTCCGCCGCCGACCTTCCCGCGTACGAAGACCTACCCGGGACAGAAGGCAAGTCTCCTTGATGCACTTTGCTCCTATGTTTGCGAACTGATTTAAAATTGTTTTACAAATTGCATTGCTATGTATATAAAATGATGATGTCAAACGTTAGGTTGTTAGTTATACCTGTTGATTATACCTCCTTGAAATTGTTATCCGTAACTCTTTGTCACCCTAGAACAGTGATCCACCATAATAACTATTTTTAATAAAATACCCTTCGATTATGAAAATGACTATTTGGAGGATAGTTTGAATAGAACCCATAGTATGGAATGTAATTGGAGATGGGTGAATAGTAGTGATAAGGTGGGGGTTGTTAATATGAAATTGATATATGAATGGTGATAGTTGAAATATTGAGGAGTTGGGTTGTGATAGCAGTTCGCAATATAACTTGTATGGATTGGAGGATTATTGTAAGAAGTTTGATATCAAGAATAATAGTGGAGGAATTACATAAATGACATTGAGGACCATACTTGGGGGTCAAACAGTGAGTAGAGAGTCATATTCGGAGATTCTAACAAGTATATTACGTGGTTTAGAGATGATCATGTGAAGGATTAGTTAGATGACATTGGAAATGACACGTGGGGATTGGTAAAGGATATTATCAACCCTACTCGGTGGATTAAATGGATAATATTGCGAATCATCCTCGGTGGTTTAATAAATGGTAGTATTACATATTCTTGGCAGATTAAGTAGATGAGTTAGAGGTGATAATGTGAATGATTAAATATAGAATATTATGCAGTATTATCGGTGGATTGGATGCAAGATGATTTAAGATAATGTTGTGAAATATTCTCGGTGGTTTAGTAAATGATTTTGTGAAGTATTCCTGGTGGGTTAATAGATGATTTTGTGAAATATTCTTAGTGGATGATAAATTTGATCGCCGTAAGAATGATGGATAAATCATTAATACAAGTTATAGTTCAAGGGAAAGATACAAACCTGATTGTGGTTTAATATGACTTTGGAGTAAAAATAGTACCATGATATACTTATTACTTGGTGGATAATATATATTGAATTGGATTATTCATAGGATTGTCACATTGGGGCAATTTAATGATTATTGAGATATTACAAAATTGATTATGGGGATTGTGATCAAACCCTGACCTTTGTATTTTATAAAAATAGACTATTGGTGGAATAGAATAGTATGGTAGAAATGCTTAGTCTCGCTGTCGGTCAATATTCACCTATGGGTGGGACTTTCAATTATCTCTTGAAAATTTGTATTGGAAGTTATAGGCAAGGAGTATTGCCAATGGTTTACAAAATAAAAATAAAATAAAATAAATGATTTCGACTTGGGCGGCATGGAATGTTGGGTGGAAGCGGACCAAGCCTTGGTTCTTTTGTGCAAGTACCGCCCCAAGTCAATTAAGGACCGACGCTTATGACTGTCTCCATTCTAAGCATAACCGTACAACCACATGTCAAAGTGGGCACGACCTGGCTGAATAATTTGTAGAAACCTAACTTAGACTCACCACTTGGTTGTTGTGTGAGAGCCGGAAAGAGGCATTGTTGTTGTTTTTCTCACATGGCGCAAGAGGGGGCTTCTGTACTGGGTGGAAATAACCCTAACAGCGGTGAAACCTCAGCGGGTGAGTCAGGTTAGGCGTATACATTGTAAAGGCCTTGTCATGATATCCCTGCCGGCACACCCAAGGAAGTGTGCTAATTGCATGGCATCAAGGGAATATTATGTCTTGTGGGTAAAGTTGTACACCTCTGCAGAGTTAAAACTATTCGAATAGCCGTGCCTACGGTCAAAGGCGAAGCTTGCTGAATGCTTTCATACTGGTAGACTTTGGGTTTTGATTTCAAACTAAACAATGTTTTGTTTTGGGATCCGGGAGCGGTTAGAACTCTCGGGTGTGCTTCTGGCGGTCAAAGCCAGGTAGGTGGAAAGAACCTGATTTTGTGAACCATGGCGGACATAGCCATGTGATTGGATTGAACCCTGTTTTTGTTGAGATGTGGCGGATAGAGCCTGTATATTAGTGAGTGGTGGTTAGAACCTTCACTACAATATTACATAATTCAATTATTAAAAAGAATTGCTCAAATATGCTTTGTGAAAATTATTAACAAGTATGATTTGATGAAACTTGGCTTTGTGCAAATAAACCATATCAAGCCATCCTTGGATAGCCTACATTATGCATAATTTCCCAGACTTGCTGAGTACTTTATGTACTGACGTGCTACATTCTAATCCTCTCTCAGAAGTGAAAGAAGCTGTTCAAGATTTCCATCGGCTAGGGTGCGTTCTCCACTCGATTGCCTGTGGGCATTTGGATGGGTCGCATTGGCGTTTTCGTCTTCCGCTGCAGTGTTCAAGTCGTTCAGCCTGTTCAGGCCATAATGGTAAAACCTTGACCATAAGGTCTTTGCTTTTATTTGGTATTATTTCTTATTTAGTTATTTGTATTCGTGATATGGTTGTTGATTCATCACTTTTGACTGTGTGTACTAGCTACTGATCTGGGACTAGTACAGAAATACGCAGAAGACTCCGGATAGCCGATTCGGGGGCCTACAAACATTGTGTAACAACACCTGACATACCCTTTCATAAACATGTTCCATATTCCATTAATTAAGATTAATTTTGATATTTCGAAAGACATGAGTTAACGTGATATGGCTAAGTAGCTATACACGGTCTAACCAACCCACGTTGACAATTAATAACTACTAACTAATAGTGAACTATTCTAGGGTGACAATGATTTATAGCATACAAATGGCAAGGTGGACATAAATTCAATTAGGTTAAATAGCTAATCCCAATTTAATTGAAATAGTTATACTTGAATTAGCATGCAATAGTTTAAAACAATATAACTTTTAAAAACTGGGCTCAACATGGTCAAAGCACAAGTTGCCTTAGAATCTCCCTTGCTCTTGCTCTAGACCTTAAGTTTGAGTTGAATCCTCACTCTCGAAAACTCTCAGCATGTCAGCATCTACGCGTAACAAGAATAAATACAAATAAACTCCAAAAAATTAAATAAAATTCATCAATAAGTAGGTCTCAATTTTACAAGTTTTAGAAACTGGAATTTTGAAATGTTTAAATCACATAAAACAATAAAGAAAGGATTTTTGGAATTTTTAAAATTACTTTTATAAAGAAAAATTAAAAATCAAAATCACTGTAAAATAACAAAAATCTAAATCTAAAATTTCAAAAATAAATTTATATATTTTTTATTTTTTATTTCTTCTTATTTTCTTTCCTTGGATTGACATTCTCTCCATTAGGTTGCTACAGTACATTGGGTATTATTCACCCGAGATAAGCATGCGAGCCAGTCCACAGAGGCATGGCTTGGCTAGGGATAGGATAAAGGAATTTTTTTATAAATAATCATTTTTTATTTGTGTATTACAAAAATATACGTTCATATTTTTTTTTTGCAAAAGTGAACTATTTTCGCGCCACGTCGTCGCGATTTGGGGCATTTCGCGCCACGTCAGCGAGAACCAGAGAAAATCGCGCCATGCTGGCGCGACTAGGACACGCGGCAGGTGGGGGGAGCGGCTCGGCGGGGACCGGGTTCAGCTCGCGCCACGCAGGCGCGACGGGCGCGTCTCGCGCCACGCCAGCGCGCGACGGGCGAGCGGGCGAAGCGGCGAAGCGGGCGCGTATTGCTCCGAGCGGCCGGTCCAAGCCAGAGACAGAACAGAGAAAGAACAAGGAAAGGAAAGAAGGAAGAAGAAGAAAAAGAAAAGGAAGAAGAAGAAGAAAAAGAAAAAAAGAAGAGGAGGAAGAAGAAGAAGAAAAGAAGAGGAGGAAGAAGAAGAAGAAAAGAAGAGGAGGAGGAGAAGAGTATTTTTTTTGGTTCGTTCTTCGTTCGTTCGTCGTCGTTCTTCGTTCGTTCGTCGGTTAGTAATTTTGATAATTATTTTTTCATCAATGTAATTTATATATATGTAGGAAAATTTTAGGCAGTCTTAAAAAACTATAATAGTAATCTAAAATAATGTATTATGTAAATAATTTTGTTTTGTACATAATTATGATATTATGTGTGAATAATGTTGTATATGTGCAAATAATGTTGGTACGTAATATAATACTGGCGTAGAAATATATTAGTTGGAATATTTAATTATTGGAGGGGAAAAAATGTTGTTCGTTCGGCAAAATTAACATAGTAGTTATTATTTATTTATGAGACTAAAAAAAGTAGGTATAGATAGATAATAAGATGGTATGTACAGAAAAAGAAAATAAGGATAGGAAAAATTGCTGGGGACACAGGAAATTATTAAGTAAATTGTAAATATTGTTATGGTATGAATTAAATTTTGCAGCACACACCGTAAAATTGTTAGGGTATCAACTAAAACGTAATTTCAATTATGTCCTTAAATATTTAAATCGAATATATTGAAATGGTCATAACTTTTGATCCATAAGTTCAAAATAAATGAAACAAGTTTCTAAATTCATGGAAAAAAGAATTAAAATTTGGACTCTGGTTTAAAATAGAATTCACATTGAAAGCGCAATTGAAATTCAAAAAAAATGAGGCAGTATTCTTTAGAATCCTTGTCATAACTTGATCGTGTGATATCAATTTCGTAATAAGGTTCAATAATCATTTGATCGTGTGCTTTCAATGTGTTAAATAATAAAACTGGTTTAGCTTGATCATGTGATATCCATTATTTCGTAACCATAAATTCAAATTGAATGAAATAATTTTCTAAAAATCCTGCAATTTTGTAAATTCATGGAAAAATGGAAAAAAAATGTAGTTATGTATCGTTGTGATGTGAAATATGTTTGATTGTGTAGTTCAATATCCAAATGATGTACGATGCAACTGTTAATTGGTACCATGATGTACGATTATAAATGTGTGTAGTGCAGTAGGATGCAGTTCAAATTATTTTGTTTCACAACTCTATTGCAGTTGCCATTAATATGTAGTTGGTATATAAAATATTAATTGCGCAAATCGTAAACAATTTTTAATTTGCAGTAGCTACGTCTGATATGGATGCATTCAAAGTGTTTTACGGTGACGGAGTGGTCCAGGAGGGGCAATACGGGGTAGATCTGAGTAGCTTTCAGCAGTGTATTTTATACCATCAGAATCCGGATGAAATGAGTTTCGAAGATCTGTGTGGGTGGATTTGTCACAGTCTTTCATTGAATCCTATAGTGCATGATGTGAGCATTAAATGCTGGTGGCCGAGAGGTACACACGACTCGGCATGGGTGCTTAGACCGTTGGAGCGGGCTCAGTCTTGGAGGAATTACGTCAATTCATCAAGATGACGTGGCTGGGGTTTTGTCCTCTTTGTGCAGGCGACGGTCAAAACAGACTTGGCAAGTAACGAAACCCCAATCGCGGTGCAAGCAGAAAGTCCGGCGGAAGTTCATGAGAATATTGGATCAAGCGCTGCAGCGACGGGACAAGCAGATGAAGGGGAGGAGTTGGAAGGGTTAGTGGATGTGCTAGAGGAAGACAATCTACGGGCGGCAGGGGAAGAAGAGGGGCTTGTGATGGACGAACAAGATGAATCGTCCTCGGACGATGATGGCAGTATGTCCGCACAGGTGCCTGCTGCTTGGAATAGGGGCGAAGCGAAAGACCTAGCAGTCGACGATGCCGTTGACTCGACATGTGAGTACCGACCAACTGAGGTTCGTGTGCACGCAATGTACGCGGAGAAGTCCGTTTTGCAGGATGCTATAAGGGTCTGGGAAATGAGCTTGCAGCGGCCGGCGAGAGTTGTGAAATCCAGTAAAGATTGTTACACGGTGAAGTAAGAGAACGCCGAATGTGGTTGGCGTGTTCATGCCCACAGGCCCAAGTATGAGTTGAACTGGGTAGTCACGAAGGTGGTGCAGCACAGTTGTGTTCTGAGCAATGTAACATCGAGACATCGTAACCTGACATCATCTTTCATCGCGAACGTGATGTACAGAGAGATTGTCGAGAAGTTTGACATGGAGGCACAGCACATAGTACTTGCCATGAGGAACAGATATAAATACCAAATCAGCTACGCCAAAGCATGGAGGGCGAAGCAGAAGGCATTGGAGAAGCGCTTTGGTACATTCGAGGCATCCTATGACAACCTTCCCCGGCTTCTGGATGTCCTGAAGGAAAGAAACCCCGGGACATATACTGCTATACATGATAGAGAATCTCAGAACCCACCCGGCTTTATGGTTATGGAGCGTGCTTTCATCGCACTTGGGCCTTGTGTGGAGGCTTTCAGGCATTCTTGCGAGATTATGTGTGTGGACGGGACTTTCCTCACCGGCAAGTACAAGGGCCAAATTCTGACGACCATCGGTGTGGACGGAAACAACCAGATACTTCCTATAGCCTTTGCTTTCGTGGAAGGTGAAAACTACGAGAGTTGGCTGTGGTTCTTTAGAAAACTGAAGATCGGAGTTGTGAAGGATAGGCCAAATGTGTGCATAATTCACGACCGCCACGCTGGGCTGATGAAAGCAATAAAGAAGATACAGGAAGATGTGCAAGAGCCCTTTCCGTGGCCCGATTTGCAGAACCGGTGGTGCATGCGACATATGGCAGCTAACCTGTTCAAATATTTCAAAAGTAAGAAGTTGATGAACCTATTCAAGAGGTTGTGCAAGCAAAATCAGCAGAGAAAGTTTGATGCCATCTGGGAGAAGCTTGACGAGCTCACTAGCAAGCAGATACGTGACGGAGAGAGACAAGCCGGGGCGATTTCCGAGGCACCACAGCGTTTATGCCATTACCGGACATTGACCCCCCAAACATCAGAAGGAGGCTTTCCAGAAACATCAAGTGTTTCTCGCACTGGATTGAGTCTGAACCGGTTGAGAAGTGGGCACTATTGTATGACACACTTGGGGCAAGGTATGGGGTTATGACAACCAACCTTGCTGAGGTATACAACTGGGTAATAAGGGGTCTTCGTGGCATGCCCCTTGTCGCTATCGTGGAAGGTATGTTGTATGCATGCAGTGAGGTATTTCCGGGAACGGCATGCCGCGGCAGTGTTGCATGCAAGTACCATTCAGAGTCCCTACTGCAGTGTTGTTACAGCTTGGATAGTGAAGAAGGTTGAGAAGGCCCTCCTACATTCCGTCGTCGTCATGGGTACGATGGAGTTACGATTTGAGGTAACACTGAGGAATATGGAGGGGCTGGGAATGTCAAGTGGGAGAATCACCCATGAAGTGAGCTTAGGCGGTGGTGGGGATGGCATGTGCACCTGCACTTGCCGAAAGCCGTACCTTCTACATAAACCATGTTCGCATGTCTTGGCGGCCTGCGGCCAGATTCAGATGAGCAGTGTACAATTTGTTTCTCCGTACTACATGGCGGATACGGTCGTTGAAACGTGGTCCGGTGAACTACATGGGCTTCGTGTTGCTGGAAACTTCACTGAAATTGACAATGCCACGCGCAGATGGGTCCCTGACATGAACAGAGTGAAGGGCTGGAAAGGTCGTCGCCAAACGCGCCGCATCCGCAACGACATGGATGAGTCCGAGGTTGGAGGCCCTGTCCGGAGGTGTGTCCTATGTGGACAGTACGGCCATAGGAAGAACAAATGTCCTGCGAAGAGCGTTTTAGATGGAGGGTCTTGACGTATATGCCTGTGAGGCGCTTGCCTTGTTCGAGGGTTCCCCCCCCCATGTTATGGAATGTAATAATCATACATGTCTATGTTAAATTCTTATGGCTATGACTCCTGACAACTATTGTATTCCTTCTTTATGTCATGCTTCGAGGAGTGAGTACTTGTAATGTCAAAAAAATTGCGTCTGGTTATGTATTGAAGAAAACTACATGTGTTTGTTCTGGGGCACGGAAAATCTTGTGCTCGTTGCATCTGCTAGCTAAGATTGTCATCATCGCTAGTTATGTTATTTGTTCTTAGTTTAAATCCAGCAATCTAGTATGTTTTTAGCTATCCCCCGTTCGTTTGGTGTTGCTTGTTTATGCTTTTGACATAATGTCTATCTTTGATCTCGTCAACATAAATTATTATTTTGTTTTGTTGTGCGCAGGTATGGCGGCTGTGGGCGAGGGTTGCGATTGGCCGTACGGCCTTCTTGATCGTCACTTGGACGCACGCCACCGTGCACGGTTGCACGCTACTACCAGAGCGGGCACGGATCCTGGTGTCTTGTCCACACGGACACCAGTACGTGCATGGGGCCTTGACGACCGCTGGTTACCCAGGTATGTAAGCGTACTAAGTTTTGTGGTACTAAATGGGTTGAAACATGTTGTGGTCTAACTTGTAATTCATTGTTGCAGATTGGAGGCGGCGGGACTACTTCCGCTTGCACGGATGGTGGAGGCCACACAGGAGGACCACGTCGAAGGTCTGGATGGTGAGGTCATTGTCGTCGAGCGATACCGACGCTTCCCCTTCGACCGATCCCTCCTTACTGCCCTCGTGGACCGCTGGCGGCCTGAGACGCATACCTTCCATCTGCCCTGCGGAGAGATGACGCCGACTCTGCAGGATGTTTTGATGCTGATCGGCCTCCCAATCGCTGGCCAGGCGGTTGTGCCACCGGAGGTGGATGACGACTGGTGTGACGACCTTTTTGCTCGGTTTGCAGGAGTCCTCCCGCCTGCATAGGGAGGCCAGCCGCAGTACACCCCGCTACACCCACGACAGCGGCACGGTCCCACTCTCACGTGGCTTCGCCAATTCGAGGTATGTGTCGGCACGGTTCAAAATTGGTCCGATTTATTTTATCTGTGTAACCAAAAACATTTTCTTCTTGCAGGTAACTAGGATGGCTGGGGACGCCATGGAGTACCAGGTGAGCTGGCACCTGGAGGCTTACCTGTTGTGGTTGTTCGGGTGGGTGATGTTCACCACGACCCATGGAGACAGCGTCGACGCTAGGCTTGTCCCGATCGCACGGGCCATAGCGGATGCTGCCCCCCATGAGGTTCCCGAGTACAGCTGGGGGTCAGCTGTACTTTGTGCCACCTACCGGGGTCTATGCGATGCGTGCCTCGGGGCGCGCCTCGATTCGATCCTCTCTGGTGCCCACTCCTGCTCATGCTATGGTCGCTCGAGCGCTTCAGTTGGGCGACCATGGGTTGACGACCGGGTGTATGGCCCGGAGTTCTACGGGGACACGGAGGTGGACCGCCCTACGATGGGCTCTCTTTGGTGCCGCAGACGGGTACGGACATGTTTTATGCTACTCAATCTCGCTTACCCCTCTTTCGTATTAACTTTGTATCGGTACCTTCAGAGCCACAATGGGCTGGTCTGCAGGTACGGAGTGTCTACGCCCACTTCACCGAGGCGTTCGACCTTTTGCGGCCGGAGCGTGTCCGGTGGGAACCTTACACCTTATCGGAGGTTAGGAAGCGCCAAGACCGCACGGTTTATCCATCCTTTGCGCGAGATCTGGTGTACTTGCACACACGACGGAAGCTTGTGTACGATGTGTACGTTGAGGATTACTCGGTTCACCGGGTAATGAGGCAGTAGGACTCGAGCAGAGGTCCCCTGTTCCACGCGGCGTGCCAGTCCCCACAGAGACACACATGTCGGTAACATCACTCCCCCTTACATTTCGAATGCAACTCATTGCACATGCTAACGGGTTTACAACTTCTGTAGGCATTCGAGGAAAGGTGGCCGCCGGACTAACTGGGCCGTGAAGATGGCCCCTTGGGTGGAGCAGTGGACTCAGGCACTACAAGACCGGGTTGCAGATTACGACGTATACGACATACAGGGATACCAGGAGTACCTGCAATGGTACTCCCCACTTACGCTAGTACGCCTCTTGCCCCCTACTGACCCGGAGGATATTGTGCCGGCTCGTGCTCACGACACATATCCCACCCATGTTGCATCGGCGATGCACTTTGTGGTACGTAAACTAGGCAATCTACTCAAATTTTTAACGACATGCAAGCATACATATATCTTACGTCATGTCATCACTTTCAGGGCGACATGGGGACAGAGATGGAGCAAGACTTGCGGTCCATGAGAGGCCGTTTGTGCGGGGGTTTGGAGACCTCCCGGGAGGAGATCACGGCGTTCATGGATCGAATGATCGCGAAGACGGCGAGGATTGTGCGGGCCGTTTCGTGCTGGCATAGTTTTGACGCCGCTGCTGTGGGGTCGCATACGTCGGGCGTAAGACAGCAGGGAGTCCGGATTAGTACACGACCGCCGCCGACGCCACCGCCGCCGACACCTCCCACGCTGCCGTACCCATCGCCGCCCCCCATAGCACCCTTCGGACCTCAGACGCTGTCGTACCCGCCGCCGCCACAGGAGCAGCCTGGGAGCTCGTTGTGGCAGCAGCAGGCCCCGTTCTTCGGGGCAGGTAATATTCTCACTTAAACATGCATTGCATTTCATGGTAACTAATAGTCGTGTATGACAGGCCTCCCGTTAGGATACCCAGGCGGCGCGACATGGATGCCTACTCATTTCTTCATTCCGACCCCAGGTGTGTTCAATATGCTTCGTAAACTGACATTGCAAGATATTTTACTTTCAAATATATTCGTCACTCGAACTGACTGTAGTACTTCCAGGTTACCGTCCGGAGGGCCAGACTACGCCGCACACGCGGGCGGACGACTTCGACATGGAGTATGCTGGTCCGACGCATCCGGACATCCTGTTTGGGTCGCACCCGAGCGCCCCCACGCCTACACACCTTACAGACCCGAGTTCTTCGAGCCGCACTCCTGTACCACCCGTGCTTGGAGCCCGGATCAGGCACCCACCAGACCGGTGGACCCCTTCAGGGCCCAGACGTCGACCGGCAGATGAACGTCGACAGGAGAGGCGCACTGCACCTGCGTGCACAAAGGTGGAGGTGACCAGGGAGAGGGAGGTGACTAGGGAGAGGACTACGACGATGTCGACGATTGAGTATTGTATTGCTACGTTGTATTTCTGTGTTGTAATGTTTGTTGTTTATTGTACATTTCTGTCAGCTTTTGTCAAATCAAACTCGTGTCATTGTTGCTTTTGTCCCATCGCATGCAATGCGTCAGAAGAATCCGATGCTCGCGGATTTGATCTTCTCTTAAGTCCGCCACTGTACCCTATGGCTGGCTATTTAAGGCCGAGTGGTCGCCTCCCAATAATCACAGCAAACTTTCCCCTCGCCCCCAACCAAGTTCGCCAACCAACCAACAGGTGCCAATGGAGTTTCCTCGCTTCACGCCACAGCGTTCTTTGTAGCCGTCCCCGAACGAACGCAGGTCCGCATGTGCCTATGCGGGGATCCATGCCGCTTTCGGCAGTCTGTAGACAACTCATACACATACGGTATGAGATACTGGAGCTGCCGCAACCGCGACTTCGAGCCAACGCTGGGGATGCGAATGCGGCGGAGAAGCCCGGTATGTGCGTACTTGCATATCATGTTACATCAAACCGTGCAAACTTGGATACGGTAATACTATCTGCACTCACCAATTGCAGCCTCCGTTGTGCGAGTTCGTCGAATTCTACGACGCGGAGCAGACGCCTGACATGGAGAGGATGCGGGATCGAGAGTACTCGCATCGTAGAGCTATGGTAGAGCAGCAGTGGCATGAGCAGGAGGAGGAGGAGAAGCGCATAAAGGCTGCCGAAGAAATGCGTGCACAGAAGGAGGCCGAACGGCTGCGCCTGGCGGGCCACCTGGAGGCTGAGCGTGAGAGGAAGCGCGAGAGGGCGGCTAGGGCCAGGGCGGCAGGCACCGATGGTTTGTTCAAGGGGAAATATCCCCGGTGCACTCAGTAGTGTAGCAGAGGGACCCTTATTGTTTCGTTTACCTAAGGCATGTTAACTTTAAGCCATTATTTCTGCATTTCCTATATTGTAATGTTACGTTGTCTCAATTATTTCGTTTACCAAAAGGGCTCTGTGTTGTGATATTATGTTGTTGCGTATGTACTTATGTATTGCATTTTTGCATTTATTCATTTCCTATGTATTTTATTGGACCATGCGTGATATCTTATCGGAGTACTCGATAATACTTAAGGTTATTGAGCTAGTGCGTTTTAGATGCAAACAATGGTGTAAATCAAAGATTTTCACATAATATGCCAGTCCATATATAAAACATCAAATCTCATCCATTGTTATAAAAAAAAACCCCAAACTCGATATCTTACGGCCTGCTGAAAAGGCTTAAGCGCTATAGTTGTAGAGTACTCGATAATACTTAGTGTTATTGCGCTAGTGCGTTTTAGATGAAAGCAAATGTGAAAATCAAATTTTTTCCCATAATATGTCAGTCCATATATCAAATATCAAATCTCATCCATCGATACAAAAAAATTCCCCCAAAAAACGATAGCTTACAGCCTACCGAAAAGGCTTAAACGCTATAGTTTCGAAATACTCGATAATACTAGTGTTATTGCGCTAGTGCGTTTTAGATGAAAGCAAATGTGAAAATCAAATTTTTTCCCATAATATGTCAGTCCATATATCAAATATCAAATCTCATCCATCGATACAAAAAAATTCCCCCAAAAAACGATAGCTTACGGCCTACCGAAAAGGCTTAAACGCTATAGTTTCGAAATACTCGATAATACTTAAGGTTATTGAGCTAGTGCGTTTTAGATGCAAACAATGGTGTAAATCAAAGATTTTCCCATAATATGCCGGTCCATATATCAAATATCAAATCTCATCCATTGTTACAAAAAATTACCCCCAAACATGATATCTTACGGCCTGCCGAAATAGCTTAAGGGTTATAGTTTAGGACTACTCGATACCACTTAGGGTTATTGCGCTAGTGCATTTTAGATGCAAACAACGACTTACATAAAATATTTTTCCATAATATGCTAGCCCAGATATCATATAGCAAATCTCATCCATTCTTACGAAAAATTACCCCTAAACACGATATTTTACGGACTACCGAAAAGGCTTAAACGCTTTCGTTTCGGAGTACTTGATAAATGGGTTCTTACGGTAAACTCAATTTGTACATTTCAATTTCGCATGCATTTTGCAAAAAAAAAAATAACCTACGTATATTTTTGTACTATGCGAATAAAAAACTATTATTTATAAAAAATATTCTAGCCGCGCAGCCCTGCATAGTTATAAAAAGAATTCCACAACTAACAACTAAAAATAAGGAAAAGAATGAATTAATCTATTTATTTCCACAAATTTTCAGGAAACAAACTCGTAACCATTAATTTTAAAAATAACTTTTCAAATATTTTTCCCTTCATTTCATTTTTTAATAAGGAAAAGCAGAAAGAAAATGAATTAATCTATTTGTTTCCGCAAATTTTCAGAAACAAACTCCTAACCATAAATTTTAAAAATATTTTTTCAAATATTTTTTCCTCATTTCATTTTTTTTCTTCTTTCCCTTTTTCCTTTTTCTTTTTTTCCATGCGTTGGGCAGCTTTTTTTTCCATGCGTTGGGCAGCCGCCCGCCCTACCGCTGCCCCCTGCCCGCCCCTTCCCGCTTGCCCGTCGCGCCTAGGTGGCGCGAAGTCAGCATGTCGCGCTGACGTGGCGCGAAGCGAGGCCACGTGTCCATTTCGCGCCACGCTGGCACGAAAATTCTCCCGTCGCTATGACGTGGCGCGAAAAGTCTCTAATCGCGATGACATGGCGCGAAAATAGGCCACTTTTGTAAAAAAAATTATGGAAGTATATTTTTGTAATACACAAATTAAAAATGAATATTTGTAAAAAAAATTCTAGGATAAAGGCCAAGGTAGCAAGGACTTCGGCTAAACCGTGGGGAGCACTGGAAAGTTCGCGACACGATGAACTCAATGAAGGCCAAGGTGACAGCGAAATGGCATGGATGGTGACGCGACAACGCGATGAACTACGATGAACATACTTCAATAAAACATAAAATTCGTCATCTATGGTTCACCAAACTTCAAATCGTTTGAGGGGTTACCTTCGCGATGACCGGGAACACAATGTGACACAAACGGTTTTGGAGGAGGTTTGAAGCATCAGGAAGCTTGCAAGAGGACGTCGGTGATGTTCAGTTCATGCTCCGAATGTCGTGGGGTTCCGAGCAAATGAAGGCACAAGAGGTTGGGGCGAATAGAGGAACAGGTAGAGCAATGAGAGGGAATCCTAGTACTCTCCTCAAATAGACTCGGGGTAGCTCGTAAAGATTGATACAGTTGGTTTTAAAGAAGAGTCTAAACCGAATAAAACTCAAATTTTTCCTGAAATAGAGGGGATTAGGACAGAAGAATCACAGGGATTGGTTGAGGATAATGTGGCACACGTATTAAACACGAATTCGAAAAGAAAATTGAGAAGGATTGGAACTTCAAAATCTTGGCC
Organism: Rhipidocladum racemiflorum; assembly: GCA_036346355.1. Lineage (NCBI taxonomy): Eukaryota > Viridiplantae > Streptophyta > Magnoliopsida > Poales > Poaceae > Rhipidocladum > Rhipidocladum racemiflorum. Next base: position 37,217,743 of record CM070577.1, on the reverse strand, counting down.
ATGGATAAAAATAAAGAGAAACACTTGCTGATCCTTGCTTCCTGAGGTTGAAGATGATATGACATGTGGGCCCAATTTACTATTTATATTCGAATTTCATTAATACTAAAATTAAAAGGCTACAAAACCATAGCAAATAAAGTTCAAAAATTCTGAAAAAAAATCTCATCAATACCTTGGAATATTTTAGACTTACTGCAAAATTTTTAGAAATTTTCAAATTATAATTTAGTTACAGCAAATCTTTATGTAAAACTAAAAATAGAAGAACAACTCTATAAATTCCAAAAAATTCAACAAAAATCTTAGAAATTTAGAAATAAGTAATAAAATATTATGTTATAATTTTTTCGATGTTACAGTCCTGAGGTTGTATTGATGTTTGTGTAAATTTTTAATAATATTTGAAGCTTTAGTGTGTTAGTAATAATTCTTTTAGTGTTTTAGTTTTAATAAAATATGCATTATTAGATTTTCTAAAAATAGCAACTTAACTCCAAAATTCATAAAATTTTTGGAGAGGCATTTCAGATTATTTAGAACTTAGATAAATTATATTCACACTTTGTGCGAATTTAAATTTTAAATCTTAAACATTGAAGAAGTTCCTAAGTTATTGGAAGGTGTTTTCTTTAAACGCCTAAATTCTAGAAATGCTCAAAAAATTCTAAAAATTCACAATAGACCTAAAAAAATAAATTGGCAACTTTTTTATTTCAATTTGGTTCAAAATTATGGGATGTTACAAGGCCACGCGGGCACCATCGGCCACAAGTGGTGGAAGAGTGGGGCAGAGCCACTACTACAGGAATGTACATCACAATTGGTTCTTTTTTGTCATCATAGTGTCCAAAAAGATCAATTTTTCCTTCATGACATGGCATAATTTAAGAAAGAGAGCTTCACATCAGTTTGAAGAGTACACGGCTAATAATGCGCAAAGCATGCAAGATGTATGGAACAAATGGACAACAGATAGGCCCTTGGTTTTTTTTTAAAAAAACTACTCAAATGGACATAGTCCTGCCATATATACAATTATACATGCATTCTTGGAGATATCCTTTCTAGAGAATTTTTCTATGAGAACAATAAACCAGATGATCTGTATCTTATGCCCACAGGAATTCCAGCATATATAGCGTGTAAAATAGTTTAGCTAACCCAATTACTTTTAGCCCAAAACTAAATGACATTGCTACACTTTCACAAATAGATCTGAAAAGAAGCTTCCAATAATTTTACCCAAATGGACATGCTTCGCACAAGTTTAAACAATTAGAAAAGTAAAGAGATATTGTACATTGCGGTACTCAACTCCTTGAACTTGTCGAAAACCCTTTGCGACAAGCCTAGCTTTATGGATGTGAACATTTCCATCCATATCAATCTTCTTTTTTATAGATCCATTTGCATTCAATGGTTTTTACACCATTAGGAAGATCAACTATGTTCCAAACCTGATTGTCTCCCATGGATTCTATCTCAGATCTCATGGCTCCAAGCCATTTCTCAGAGTCGGGGCCCATCATCGCTTCCTTATAAGTCAAAGGCTCATCATTGTCCAACAACAATATATCACACAGATACCGACCAGGTACCATGTGCAGCATGTCCGACCTACGTGGCAATAGTGCTTCCTTGATCGGGGTTCCTCTGACTAGGTCTTCCCCGATAGGGGCTTCCCCGACCAGGTCCTCCTTGAGTGGAGTAACTCAAACTTCTTCGAGTCGCACTATTCTTCCACTTGTTTTTCGAGCAACAAATACTTTGCCCTCTTCTCGCTTGTAGAAGTAATATCCTAACGTCTCCTAAGGGTATCCCACGAAAAAGCAAGTATCCGATTTAAATGTGAGCATGTCCGATGTCTGATGTTTAACATAAACATAACAACCTTAAATTTTTAGAAAAGACAAACCGGGACTCTTTCTAGTCCATATCTCATATGGTGTCTTATCTACATATTTAGATGGTACCCTGTTTAGTGTGAAAGCCACAGTTTCCAAAGCATAACCCCAAAAGGATAGTGATAGATCTAACTGATTCATCATTGATTGAACCATATCTAATAAGGTCCAATTACGCTGCTCGGACACCCCATTCCTTTGAGGTATGCCAGGAGGTGTAAGTTGTGGAACAATTCCGCAACTCTTTAGATGATCGTTAAACTCATGTCTCAAATATTCGTCTCCATGATCTGATCGTAGAAACGTACTGTAACACCCCATAAATCTCAACTGTTGTACAAGAAAAAATTCGACAGCATTTCCCCTAAAACAGGACAATACGGAAGCAATTCAAATAGGAATAATATCACGACATCAATACTAGAGACAACGAGTCTAATTCAACCAGGTATCAACCACAAATATAACACATCTCTAATGGGACAACCATAAACGAGAACAAGTTTAAAGGGAACAACAAGGGGTCTATAAGAAATAAAATTGCATCCAACTAATGAATTATTTAAAGCACTAGATCATGAGAGTCGTGATGACATCAGAAAAAAAATTATTGTGTTGCTAGCCCACCCTTCATGCTTACGACTCATGTAGCTACGAAAACATCAAACGGCAAGTAGTGAGATTGGGTAATCTCGTAGAAGCGGAACAACTAATACAAATACATCCACCATATATCTATCATTCCACATTCCTCATATACAATACACATCAAAGAGTCCACATTCCTCATATACAATACCTCATCAAAAGAGTCCACACCACTTGGTAAAATGCATATGATTGATGCACATGCTTATGCCATGTTCATTCCACATTCCTCATATACAATACCACATCAAAGAGTCCACATTCCTCATATACAATACCACATCAAAAGAGTCCACACCACTTGAGTAAAATGCATATGATTGATGCACATGCTTATGCCATGTTCCTCCTCACCGTGCCCTTTCTCGGGGAACACACGGTGTTGTACATCTTGATCGCGCCGCGTAAGCGTCGACAAACTTCAATGCATGATTATGCAGTTAATGCTTCATGCATGAATTCATTCATAACCTCTCCCACTGAGTCCACACATTTTCATATCATCATATAGCATGGATAGAAAACAAATATCATAGAGATGAAGTGTTTAGACAATTCATCCTGTAAACAACATCATTCTTCACCTTACTCTTGATTCATAGCTAAACCACAACATCACAATACCAGTCAAGAAATTGCAATCCTCAAAGCAAATGATTAAACCATGTATGATTGCTGTAATTGGAGTTTATAGTGAAGCGAATCAAACAACAATGTATAGATTAACAATACAAGCTGCTTCCACTTGCCTTTACCGGCGTGGGCGAAGAACCTAGTTCGCCCAGCAGTGGCACCACCTGAACAAACATTATTTCAGTACATAGCAACATCACAATTCATCACACAATTCAAACACACGCTTCCTACTCCCGATCCCATTTAAGCGCCAAAAACCCGATCTGTCGGATCGAACAGCAGCACCCTCTCTTCCCAATTTCGTATCTTTTTTCTACTGTTCATAAAAATACAGAAAAATTACAGTAGCTAGATATTGACGAGATCTACAACTTTCATGAAGGTCAAAATTTCAATTCTGCTGTTAAATATGCCTAAACAACCGTCAACACAGTGGACGAAATCTGTTCAGATTCTGTTCGTCATCTTCTAACAGCGATAACTCTCAGAACGACGTCCCAAAAATTCTGAAAAAATTACAGAAGCTAGAGTCTCGACGTTATCTACAACTTTCTAGTTATAGGTTTTTGCAGGAAAAATCATCTATGCCATGTAAAACGCGAAACAATCCGCGCTGCACAATCTTCCCTTCCAAAAACAGCACCACGTGAACATCCACCCTTCTCCCCATCAAGATCCATCCAAACCACTCACCACCAGATCTAATACACTCCTAATCCTAGGTAGAACAGAGGTAAGATTGGGAATTTTACCTTGAGTTCCCCTTGCGAACCCACGAAAGCAGCAGCGGCGATCCCGTAATGGAAATCTGTTCGTCCTCCTCGCCTCCACAGATCCTCTTCTCGTTTTCTCCTTCGGCGTTTAGTGGATCTTGAGCCACCACGCGGGAGGAAGAGGAGGGTGTGGCTGCTAGGGAGGAAGGAGGCGCCTTAGGGTTTTGGGGAAGAGGCGCCACTTAAAGGAAGGTGGGCCGGCCCACCAAGGCATGGGGAGGAGAGGAAAAGGAATTCCCGGCCCAGGCCCAGTTGCCTCAGCCCGGTGGAAACTAGCCCAAAACTCCAATTTTAATATTAAATTGCCGCATATTCTTCAATTGTTTCATTCCCGACAAAACCCTCTTTCTTTTCACGGAACAATCAAGAAAGAAAACCTAGGATTGCTCTCAAATTCTAGGGCATCACAATCTCCCCACCTTAAAGGATTAGTCCCGAATCTAAGACACACCAAAATCAACAACAAAGTCCCAAAGGACAAAGACTTCTTTGCAACACAAAACATTCCCACAAAGACTCAAACTGGAATAAGCGACAAGCGAAGTTCTCAAAACCAACACTAGCGAGAAAATGTTGATTTAGCTCAGCAGTGCAACCTCTCACGGTTCCACCTTCACTTCAATTCCCAAATAGACCATGAAAAGAAAGCGGTCGCACTCCTTATTCCAACCACTCTCCGGAAGAAAAGCAGTACAGTCTCTAGAACCCTCTTCATCTCCCACAAGCGTGTTTCACACCACAACCCCTCTGTTGTGGTTCGCCGTATTCAAGATGACGACCAACCAGGTGAGACCTACACTCCAAGACCACCAGCTATTTGCACAAACGAGGTTAGAACTTTGCAAAAAATTGATCTTCAACAAAAAAACCAATACCCAACATTTATAAATACAGTTTATGATGATTAACAAAACGTCTTCCATTCTATACTACCTCATCATGATTGTTATCCAATGTTCATCCCAATCACAACATGTACTCGACATTATTCCACAGTTTTACATTTTTTTCTATTGGATCAATGATTTCCAACAATTAACAACCCTACCAAGTCATCAATATCAACAAATGGGCATAAACAACAACCAATAACATTACTTTTGGCTACCCTATACATAGGTGATAACAAAATTACCACCACACAACATACTCAACTATTTAAAATAGATTGAATACTAGCATTTACCCATTTATTCCTTTTCATGCTAGAGAGCAATGGAAATCTCGATTCATAACACGAATGTGAATTCTTCAAGAGCACTCCGGATTAGTCATATATCTCTATATGACTTTCTCACCGTCCTGGCTCAACAACTCTTTTATGCTTATAAAAACGATGTCATGAGTCTTTTTCACCATTTATTCGTCATGTAACCACGATACCCATTAACCATTCACAAAAAGACTTCATTCTCTTTGTCACATGATTGACACCCAACAACATCGATGGTTGCTCAGAATTCGCATAAACTACGACGGCGTTACAGAAAAAAATACCATATCGCATCACAACCCAACAACCTTTACGCACAATGCGTGCAAACCATCGCATTTAACCAAAGCCAATATGAAGATAGCATCAACTCTCAAATCAAACATCTCGCCTAATAACGCTACCAATTCTCTTAAAGAAGGAAACACATCTGGCAGGAACACCTTACCAACAAAAATCACTTATGAAACAATCGTAGATTCACCTTTTTGAAAGCTATAAAACACCACACACGTTTCCCAAATAAATCCAACTCTAGTCACGATAGAATTACAATTTAAGCGCTTAACTCCGGGGTTACCAAAGATAAATCAGTTGAGCAGCTAAAGAGGCGTCCCACTCCCAGCGCTTTGGGTGTTAATCCATACTCATAGCATAGACTAAACAGATTAGCCCAAATCCAAATATTGGCATGGTTCAATACCACACCACATTTGGAACCCATAAAGCCAGTTACTTCAAATACTACTCTTTCATCCATAATTCCAATCATAGTCAAGTTTGTAACTTGACAAAATGCCCACCAATCAGGGAGATTTTCTTGCACACTAATCAAGGCGCCTAAACAAAGAGGCAAGCACTCCCGAAGAAAATTTATATCTTCATTTGAATCGTAAACCTTCAAAGAAAGTTAGACTCAAATCCCACCATTACTCACATTCCAATACTCTTAGCCAATACGGATGTCATAATCACCCAAATCCCGAAACAAGTCCAACAACTTTGTTGCACACAAGCTACAACATACGCTCTTAATAAAATCACTTTTCACTTGTTCATATAACCACTGGATTATATTACCAACGAACCATAGACCATATCTACCAGTATGACAATCGGCAAGGAGAACCACGTTCTCACAACTCCAACACAATTAACTTATCGAGTTAATCCAACATAAGAGGCATATCAACAACTTCTTTTGGTCTACTAACCAGCGAACCATTATTTATGCAACTTATTATCCCAAAGCGTAGCACACATCTCTTTACAATTATTCCGGCGTAATCAACAATTACCACAGGTATAATCCTAAGTCACATATTCCATATCACCGCAGTTCATTCCACCAATAATTAATACTAACCCATGACCACGATCTCACTAGACATCCCTCATAAGTGCGGATCCAGGCGAGACATCTATCAAGAATAATTCAACATTTCCTACAATCATTCCATATATCCTCATTAATTGATTACCGCGTATTTTAAGTCATATTGTCGGACCCACAATATTATGAGACCCACAGGCTACAATAGGCGAATTTCACACCATCTTCTTGCTATAACAAGTTCATCAATCGAGACATTCTATGCTAACTAATCTCAAACATCTATTAGATTCCATAACCCGCATCACTTTGCACACACCACTAATCAACTTTCACTTTGGATCACCACGTCGTTTAATCATCTCTTATCAACACAATATTTTAGTTTATCTTTAAACAAACAACAAAATTCCTTTAACCGAACCACTAGCTCATATCATCAAAACTTCTAACTTCGTCAAACACTTAACTTCTTAAACATCCGCGTGAACCACGCAACTCTTAAGAAACCAAAATTGCTCGAAAGAACAACACCCAAAACACCTTTCCTTCGAAAGCTCAACCACAAATCACAAGAGAAGTCAACTCTTAAATTCCCAAATGCCGACATAACTACTCCACAACTCTCGAGATCAACAACTTCGCGCGAAGGAAGATGGTTGCAAGAGGAAAACCAAGCGATTAACCAAATCTTTTTTCAGATAAGGCCATAACCCCAAACTTCAAACTTTCACGGAACAAGCGGTTTTCAGATGAATTCCCAAAGCAAGTCATCATTGCGATCAAACACAACAGGCCCGACAACAAGGTCTGCACAACAACACCATAATAACTCTTTTAAACCTGAGAAAGACAAACACAAGAATAAATTGAAAACTTTCTCAGTAAAAGCAGCAGATCAACCACATCCTTTCCGTAAAACCTTGACACCTAAATCCATGCGACTTAGATTTTCATCAAAACTTCAATAACTTCTTTTCAAATTGGAGAATGGTAACCCAAGAATCAATCTATAAGTTTCTCTATAAGGCAAACAACAAATCGTCAAAGCTAGCAAAGCGACCAAAAGAAGCGCAACCTAAATTCTTCTTTTGTCTTCAACCAAAGAAGACAAACCAAAACCACCAAAAGAACTATCGGTGAGTATCCAAAAGCAGAACACTTTTCTTTATTTCAACCAATCAAAAACCAACCAAAACCGTTCGTCAAAGCGGCAAAGGAAGTCGGAGGTCAATCACAACTCTACTACTCGACTCCAACCAACTACCCAATCTCGACAAAAGGATAAGCACTCTCCCAACAGGAGGTTAAAGTCCATCGGTGATGGCACTAACAAGCCACAACGTCAAACCCATCATTACTACAAACAACGAAGGTGACCGAAACCTTTTAGGCACCACAACCCACATAATCTCAAATGTATCAACACAATCAATTCTTTCGTAAACATAGCAACATATATTACCAAATATAACATTCAACATCAAAGCTTAAATACAACATTTAGCGTAAAAACATGATACCCATACCCATTCCCTCTTGTCTGTGAGTGTGTCAAGTTTTAAATTAATTATTCCACTTACACAAGTTTTAATGTTGCTATCCTATGGCAAAGTTTTAAGTAAAACCTAAGCCATGTTTCTAGATTATCCCACTTCATATTTTAGGTTGAACCTATAGTATGACACTAAATACACATTCGGGGACCTACGACCAGCTCGATACCAAATGTAACACCCCATAAATCTCAATTTGTTGTACAAGAAAAATTCCGACATTTCCCTAAAAGCAGGACAATCACGGGAAGCAATTCAAATAGGAATAATATCACGACATCAATACTAGAGACAACGAGTCTAATTCAACCAGCAATTATCAACCACAAATATAACACATCTCTAATGGGACAACCATAAAGCGAGAACAAGTTTAAAGGGAACAACAAAGGGGTCTATAAGAAATAAAATTGCATCCAACTAATGAATTATTTAAAGCACTAGATCATGAGAGTCGTGATGACATCGAAAAAAAAATTATTGTGTTGCTAGCCCACCCTTCATGCTTACGACTCATAATGCGCTACACGAAAACATCAAAGCGACAAGTAGTGAGATTGGGTAATCTCAGCAAATGGAACAACTAATACAAATACATCCACCATATATCTATCATTCCACATTCCTCATATACAATACCACATCAAAAGAGTCCACATTCCTCATATACAATACCTCATCAAAAGAGTCCACACCACTTGGTAAAATGCATATGATTGATGCACATGCTTATGCCATGTTCATTCCACATTCCTCATATACAATACCACATCAAAGAGTCCACATTCCTCATATACAATACCACATCAAGAGTCCACACCACTTCAGTAAAATGCATATGATTGATGCACATGCTTATGCCATGTTCCTCCTCACGTGCCCTTTCTCGGGAACACACGATTGTTATGTGCCAGTCCTCTGATCGCGCCTTAGCGTCGACAAACTTCCAATGCATGATTATGCACGATTAATGCTTCATGCATGAATTCATTCATAACCTCTCCCACTGAGTCCACACATTTTCATATCATCATATAGCATGGATAGAAAACAAATATCATAGAGATGAAGTGTTTAGACAATTCATCACAGTAAACAACATCATTCTTCACCTTACTCTTGATTCATAGCTAAACCACAACATCACAATACCAGTCAAGAAATTGCAATCCTCAAAGCAAATGATTAAACCATGTATGATTGCTGTAATTGGAGTTTATAGTGAAGAAGCGAATCAAACAACAATGTATAGATTAACAATACAAGCTGCTTCCACTTGCCTTTACCGGCGTGGGCGAAGAACCTGAATTCGCCCAGCAGTGGCACCACCTGAACAAACATTATTTCAGTACATAGCAACATCACAATTCATCACACAATTCAAACACACGCTTCCTACTCCACGTTCCCATTTAAACGCCAAAAAACCCCGATCTGTCAGGATCGAACAGCAGCACCCTCTCTTCCCAATTTCGTATCTTTTTTTCTACTGTTCATAAAAATACAGAAAAATTACAGTAGCTAGATATTGATGGGATATACAACTTTCATGAAGGTCAAAAATTTCAATTCTTCTGTTAAATATGCCTAAACAACCGTCTAACACAGTGGACGAAATCTGTTTCCAGATTCTGTTCGTCATCTTCCAACAGAGATAACTCTCAGACCGACGCCCCAAAAATTCTGAAAAAATTACAGAAGCTAGGTCTCGACGTTATCTACAACTTTCTAGTTATAGGTTTTGCAGGAAAAAATCATCTATGCCATGTAAAACGCGAAACAATCCGCGCTGCACAATCTTCCCTTCCAAAAACAGCACCACACGTGAACATCCACCCTTCTCCCCCATCAAGATCCATCAAACCACTCACCACCAGATCTAATACACTCCTAATCCCTAGGTAGAACAGAGGTAAGATTGGGAATTTTACCTTGAGTTCCCCTTGCGAACCCACGAAGAGCAGCTGACGATCCCGTAATGGAAATCTGTTAGTCCTCCTGCGCCTCCTGAGATCCTCTTCGTTTTCTCCTTTCGGCGTTTGAGTGGATCTTGAGCCACCACGCAGGGGAGGAAGAGGAGGTGTGGCTGCTAGGGGAGGAAGGGGCGCCTTAGGGTTTGGGGAAGGGGCGCCACTTAAAGGGAAGGTGGGCCGGCCGCCCCAAGGCATGGGGAGGAGAGGGGAAAAGGAATTCGGCCAGGCCCAGGTTGCCTCAGCCCAGTGGAAACTAGCCCAAAACTCCAATTTTTAATATTAAATTGCCGCATATTCTTCAATTGTTTCATTCCCCGACAAAACCCTCTTTCTTTCCGGAACAATCAAGAAAGAAAACCCTAGGATTGCTCTCAAATTCTAGGGCATCACACGTACTTTCTTGCCACATTGATTATGTACTTTATTCTAGAATTCTTTGAACTTGTCGAAGGTTTCTGACTTGTGCCTCATTAAGTAGACATAACCATATATACTATAGTCATTGGTAAAAGTAATAAAGCACTGAAAACCACCTCTAGCTGTCGTGCTCATTGGCCCACATACATCAATATGTATAAGTTCCAATAAGTCAGATGATGAAAGACCGAGATGGCAATCAGAGGGGGGTGAATGATCCTAAATAAAATTTGCCCCACACAAAGTACTCAAAACAATCCTGCAAGGAAACCGGTGCTCCTCAAATTCGCGAAACCCGCAAAAATCGGAACGACTCGACAACTATGTGTATCCCGAGTTTGCATGGATGAGAACCATGAATCATGTGAAGGATTTGTAAATCACAATCCTGGTTGTTAAGTATCCAAAATAAAGAGGAATTAATTCGAAGACTTCTTTTCTAAAAGAGATCAAGCATAATCACCAAAAAGCCTCTTTTAGAAAAGCAAAAGCAGATTTTTCAGGAATGGTCCCCACTTGGAGTAGGCGGTTGGTGGAATTCTGTTGTTACAAAATTTTTGGGAATTTTTCACCTTATGAGAAGATGAGTCGTGAATCACTCCACCAAAAATCACCTCCAAAATCCTTGTATAAAAATAATGAAAAATCACGGACTATAGACAGTTAGGAACATCAATCAGGAAATTTGGGGCTCGATTTTCACCTCATAGCTCCCAAACGGTGCAATAAATGGATTCCAAAATTTTTCCACAGATGGATATATGATTCACCCACATTCTCCAACAATAATCAATAAAAAAGGATTTTTCTATATTTTTCTAAAAATCAAAGACTGACTACTGCGCGAAGAACAAGTTCTGGACAGATTTGCGATCTTGATAGAAACTTGACAAATAAACTCTTGCGGCATACAAACTTTGGCAAATGAACTCGATCTTGAGCGAAGATCCAAATAGAGTATAGAAGGAGGTGAATGAGAATTGCTCAAGTCAAGAACAAAATCCAGCAATCATAAATGTAAATGCTGAATTTAATAAATGAAAGTAAATGCCGAAAGTAAAGACATAATGTAAATTGCAAGAATTAAATTGCGAGAAAATAAATTTGGCTTTTGGAACTTCTATTTCATTCAGAGATGTGTCATTACAAAGCCTCACTTCATGTGGGCAAAGCTCAAATGAGCAACACAACAACTCCAAGAATGAATGGGGATGGAGGCCTCCCTCTACCCCTCTATTTATACTACTCTTGGGCCACCTACCACCCTTGGATGAGCTCCAAATCCTAGGGCACTCCACCAAGGGCTAGGATTAACCCACTCACTCCACCATGCAAGGGACACTCAAAACCCTACACACATAATGGGTTTTCTTGCATGGTTTTCAAAGCATACTACTAGACCCGCTATCCTATCAACTAGATCGCGATCCAACGGCCCTCATTGATCCTCGCGGCATCTAGCTAGTATCATCCCCTTTCCTTATCTTCTTTGACTTGCCTGGACTCCTTCTCCGATCATCTTCTGGCGATCTCCAACCGTCTGGACCTCTGGCGCACCTCGCCTAGTCCCGGTCATCATCCGCCTCACCATGACCTAGCACTGTCGTCCTGCAACCATCAAAGACAAGGAAAACCATCACATTTCATTGTCCAATAATATGCAATAAACATCACAAATGCTCAAAATTAATCATGTCTCATTCATAAGTCGGTTCTACCGCCAGCCAAAAGCCGGTAGTACCACAAGAGACCAACAAAACCCAAATTGCTTCCTTTTGAATTCTGATTCAAATCAAACTCAAAAATGAGCACACCTTGCTCAAATAAAGTCAAATACTCATCACAAATATGGATGGACCTCCACATGGTCCTTCAGATGCCCTCTCACAATTCTTAGTGAAAGGTGTCTTTGTCATCTTCCCAAGAAGACAAAACTTACATGTTTCAAAGATTCAAAATCAAATGATTTTAGAAGACCATATCTATGGAGCTTCATCATGCGTTTTTGGCTGATATGACCCAAACAACAATGCCAAAAGTTAGTGGGATTCAAATCATTTGGTCGAAGCATCTTTGCATTAATGTTATAGACAAGTGCATCATCAAGATTTAAAATAAACAACCTGTTCACAATGGGTGCATGGCCATGAAATATCTCATTCAACATTATAGAACAACCATTGCCCTCAATATTGAATTTATAACCTTCTGCCAACAAACATGAGGCAGAAATGATGTTTCTACTTAGGGCTGGAACATAATAACAATTATTTAGTTCCATAATAAATCCTGATGGTGATGTAGAGGCAAGGTCCCAACGGTCAATGCAGCAGCCCTTGCTTTATTGCTAATGCGGATATCAACCTCACTTCTTGCAATGCTCCTACTCCTTAGTAACCCCAGTATTGAGTTGCAAATATGAGCAACTAATCTTGTATCAAATACCCAAGAGTTATTAGGAGAATCAACAAGAAATACATCTATAACATTAATACTTGAACTTGATGGCTTTGGTCCACCATTCCTTTTCAGATCTGCCATGTATCTTTTGCAATTCCTTTTCCAATAGCCTGACTCTTTGCAATAGAAGCATTCATTCTTTGAAGTAGGGCCAGACATGAAATTAGGCTTAGGCATGTTGTTGTTGTCCTCCGCTATTTTGAGCATCATATGCAGTTCGATGAGATTCTTGTCCATGCCATTCATACGGAAAGTCATAATGAATTGCCCAAAACTCGGAGGGAGCGATGCAAAAATCAAGTCAGTAGCCAACTCTTAGCTGAGCGAAAAACCAAGTTTTTCCAAGCTCTATGTGTAACCAACCATCCTGATTACATGAGGGCTCACCAGACTGCCCTCGGCTAGCTTACATCCAAACAAGGACTTTGAGATCTCATATCTCTCAGTCTTAACCTGAGTATCAAACATGCCCTTGAGCGCCACGATCATATCATAGGCCTCTATGTTCTCAAACTGCTTCTGAAGGTCTGAGTTCATAGCAGCAAGCATGAGACAGCTAACATCGAGGGACTCATCAACTGCCCTTTTGTAAGTGGCTTTAATAGCATTGGAAGCATTCTCATCGGGCACATCTGGAATTGGCTGCTCTAGAACATGTTCCTTTTTATCTTGCCTGAGAACAATTCTCAGATCACGGGACCAGTCCGTAAAGTTTGTTCCATTAAGTTTTTCCTTTTCAATTATCGAACATAAAACAAAACTGGAAGTGGGTGCAACGACAGATGTTGCCATGATCTAAAATAGAATATGCAAAAACTGAGACAAATATTCATGAAGAGTAACTTGTATTAAACAATTTTAATGAAGGTACTCCCACTAAATTCCATGTCCCTCTTATGGTACTTAGTGATTCAAGACCCACTATTAATTAGTCTACTAGTGAGCTTTAGTGTCACTGCTAGAGGGCTAATGAATTCAGTAAGCAACTCATTGATAATCATATTTCTATATGACTCTTGCTGGTGGGTGGCATCTCTATGCTCCGACCCAAACCCTATGCCTCAAGGTCCATAACCGTTATGCTGACCTTGATAAGTAAAATCAATGCTATGCATGTAAGTGTCCGACACAAACTCATCTAATCAAGAAAAGTTAATGGCACACTACTTTAGCAAACCCACCATTAATTTTCGTGATATTGGATGGTGCGGCAATTGGGAGGGCATCAAATTTACTTAATATTACCTAAGTGAACTTTATTTCTATCATGTTAAAAGCATTCGGAACAACTATAGAACATGCATAGAAATAAATGAACAGGAACATAAAAGCAATCACATATAATCACATTAACTGTTATATAGTATGGCCCTTACCATGGTAATCTCCATCGCCACATTTCTTGTTCGTCATGCCTCCAAGTGATTGAGTACTTCAAGAACTATCACTAACTTATTACTCATAGTAGTAATAGTAATAAATTACAAGGAGTAAAAACATCACAAGTCGACACGTAGGCCGTTAATACATATATGGATAGCCTTCGGCTGTAATCAAGCATGACGCATAGGTCATGAATATTACACACATGCATCACATGCACAAAGGGGGCCATACTATTTCACATCAATCTTGCAAAACAAGTTATGCATATAATTGCATTATATTGAACGATGTGAACTCGCAACAAACTATATGGCTCTGTACGCATACGGCGGTCCCGCTAGCTGGTTAGTGGGCAGGGTTCGAAGGAGGGAACGCCCCTCGTGGGTCAAGGGAAGAGCCCTTACGTGTTTGGGCAGTGCCCGAAACCTGTTCGGAAGACACAGATCAAATCCGTGAATTCGACCATGGAAAACTTCTTCGGGTTAATCGTATTAACTCTATTGTTGATCACAAATCTGTGTCGATAAATCCTATTCATCTTTGTGCGCTTCTTGTGGGTTTATATTTCACGATCTACCCCCAATGGCGGAAATCCGACAAGTAGGGTTAAGTAGTGGCGCGACCACAACAGCACAATCACAGATCAATGATCTTGAACCCATCTAAGACTACCGAACATGAATCAATCTCATTGACTAGTGCCAAAAACCGATCTATCACATAGACCGACAAATAAAACAGCAATAGATCACATCTATTACTGTCGCATATCATCATATGCAACTATTCCAAATCTAAAACTACATAGCATGGCTATGATACCACTGTTGGGGAACAGGTAGGCTACTGTAGTACAAAATTAAAAATTTCTACCCCATAACCCAGGAACCGCTGCATGTAATAGATCATAGAATTACCGCTAGACATGTATACCCGTAGCGAAAGTAGAGTCAATGGAGCGCGTCCCTCACCGACCAGCTCTGACCAAATTTGACCAGCAGCAACCAGTTCGCCAACTAGGTCAGATAAGCTCCGACCAGCTTCTCGACCAGAAATTATCAGCACCGACTAATCTGCTAACCAGACGACGTAGACTTGTGCCTCCTTCACGAGCCTTTCATGACGGACTCAGATTTTGGATCGTCCTAGAGTTAAAGCCTTGCAGCAACTCCTCAATGGTATCCACACGTACAGGGAGGAACAACACACGTCAGAATAGTAGTTTCGGCCGTGTGGTGTAGATGAGAAGGGAGAGCGGTGGCTAGGATTTCAGGAGTCCTGAATTCCTGATGTGTCTAACACAATTATTTTTGTCCTCTTTATCTGCCACCACCCCTCCCTTTATATAGATGTCCCATAATGGGCTCTACATTAGAGGCCCATTATGAACTCTGAACTCACATGAACTCGGATTACTATCTGAATTTTATTCCAACTCTGATCACCATCAGAGTTCGGTTCCAACCCCTTAAGCGTGCGACCCCATAGGTTCATGTGTACTTGGACATGGCCCGAGTACTACTCGAGCAATAATCGGTAGCGGTCCCTAGTAGAACCTACCAACTCCTAAGTATACATAAAGATCACTTCAGACGAACCTTAACAATGTTCAGTTATATGCATTTCCCTTTACCTCACGATATCGGTCAAGCTCAAGGCAAATATCATCCTTGTTTAGTTAGCTCAACCACTCTTTCTCGATCATGTGACTTGGAATCCTCGACCACGGTTAACTCTTAACCGCAAGTAGTATGGCTATGTATTTTTGAAATCTAATCACTCGAGAGGCCTAGAGATATCTCTTCTATTGTATGTAGGGGCAAATCTCATCTTGACCGACCACATCTTGCAACATTCTTCATGTCAACCACGAAAGCTACCTTTATAACTATCCAGTTACGGAGTAGCATCTGGCAACCCCTAAGTAAATCATTACATATCTCAAGAACATGCGTCAATCCAAGGTCTAAGGATATAGCATACACATTGGTCTAAGACCAACTAATTACAAGAAGAATACAACGTTCTCGCAGTGTCTCAGGGTGGGTCGATCTAACTCCATGTTCTCTAACATGGGTCCATATTATTGGTTTGATATCTCCATATCCATGACCCGTGAAACATGGTCATCAACCAATACATATGCTAGTGTATACATATGTGTCCTCATATGATTATCGACTAGGGATCACTTTAGAATAATCATCGTGTGGTCATTATAGAGTTTCACTAATAAGTCACATACTTGCTAAATCAATAATGATGAGATTATTCAAGGAATAAGATGATAAATCAAGAACATTGGGAAATTTAATCATCTCTATGATTGCCTCTAGGGCATATTTCCAACACAATGATTGATCCGACGTAGTCACTGTCTCCTCGCACCTTCATCATCTCTCTCTCTCTCCTCCCCGCGTCCTCACGCCCTCCTCTACTCTTGCTTCCTCCCCGCGTCGCCATCTCCACCCACCATCTCGGTGCTAAATCCAAAGGCCTTCGGTCACTCCGCCACAAGATATGGCCTTGAGGCACCATGTCACTAACTTCGCTGGCCGTCTTGAGGAGGAAGATGACAACGATCGAAGAGGAAGAAGACATCAACAGCGCCAGATATTGACTATCATCACTACTTCGGCATCGCCAAATCCAGTCTTCCCACACCGTGTCACCACCTTCACCGGCCACCATTTCCTCTCCTCTACAAGAATCCAAATGGTCCAAGCCTAGGCCGGGATGGCATGGGGGTGGCACGGTGTGCTAATGAGCCGTACATGGACAGGCCAAAGATGAGTCAGGCCGACTCAGCATGGCACGATTGGCTGACTGGGCCGTGGAGGCACGACATGGTCTAGGTCCACAACCCAATGCCCAAGTCTAACGTGAACGGATGGGAAAGAAATATGAAAGGGGAGGTGCATCGGGGGTGGAAGGGGATTAGGAAGGGATGACGAGGGAGCGGGTAGGATGACACGTGGGGTCACCTTCGAATAATAGAAGTTAATAATAGGAGTAAATTGCACAACCAAAAGAAAAATTGTCTTCCATATCTTCGTACTGTCGAAAAATGGTCAACAATGGTGTGGACGGAAAGTTTTGAGAAAGAAATAGCAACTAAGGAAACAATGGCTTTGCAGTGGCATTTCTGAGACCCGAGAACATTGCAATAGCACATAAAAAGTTTTCCGACGCGGGCAGAGATAGGGGCTGGCTTGTAGGACCAACATCATTCCATTAGTTGTTTGTGTGCATGTGAGCGTGTGCTCAGTCCATGTACTATGGGCCCTATGATTTCATGCCAAGGGTAAAATGGTCAAGGACTGTGCTGTCGTGTTTATAATCCGGCCGCCGCTTGACAGAATGAACAGAAGAACCAAAACATCCTGTGGAGTTTGGAATAGGGTGGCGATGTTGAACAGGGTCAAGGTCATTCCATTAGTTTCTGTGGAGTTTGGAATAGGGTGGCGAGGTTGCTGCTTGACAGAATGAACGGAAGAACCAAAACATCCTGCTCAGAAGTCAGAACCACCTACATATCACGTTTCGGTTGCAACATTTTGACGACTGCTGCAACATTAATTAGTCAGAATTTGCAAGCGTGCAACATGACATACAAATAGCTTAAATGGGTAGCTGCCTGTTTGCACCAAAATTTAACATGTACGGAGAGTATCGGCTAGAATATAGAAGGTAGGATTTGGAGACCAAAGATCAGATCGTGACCAACACATATTCTGTTACCGTAACGCAGGGGCGGATTTAGGCCCATGGCACAGTGGGCTGTAGCCCGGGGTTTGAAATTTTAGTAAACATTGAGCCCAGGTAAGCCCAGGTTGTAATATGGATGTTAGCCCGGATTGTTTCTCCTCAATTCAGGCTATTGAAGCCCAATAGCCCATGGAGCAGCTCAGCAGCCCACCAACTCCACGTCATGGAAAACCCTAGACCTAACTGGCGGCTGGCCACTCTTCTCCACATCCAACTCCACGTCTCCACGAGAGAAGCAGCCGCCGCCTCTGCGCCGACCACGCCGCCGGCCGCTTGCCGGATCCGCCCGCCTCGTCGGATCTGCGCGCTACCTCGCCGCCAAGGCCGAGCGCTTCGCTTCAGCGCCGCGATTATCGCTGGCACGCTGCCAGATGTCGCGTCGTTGCGCTGCCGCTTCGCCGGATTCGCCTTCGCTTCGCTCGCCGGATTCGCGCGCCGGCTGCCGCGCCGAGTTGCGCCACCCGGCGCCGCGACCACGCTGCGCGCCGGCCAGACGCCGCGCCGCTGCCGCTGCCGGATCCGCCCGCTTCGCTTCGCCGCTTCAAGGCTGATTCGCGCCGCTCCTCGCCGGTCCGTGCCAGGCCTGCGACCACGCTGCGTCGCCGCCCAGACGCCCAATGCCTCGCCGTCCCTCGCCGGCGGATCCGCTGCCGCCCACTCGCCATGCGACCACGCAGCGTCGCCGCCAGACGCTTAGTGCCGCTCCGGAGCAGCCCCTCGTCGGTTTGGTATATTAGTTCGATTGCTATTTGCTTATTGTATATTTGTATGAATCAATGAATGTATGCAATGTGATTCGGTATATTAGTTTACTTCGATTGCTTATTATACACACTTATACAATGTTTTGCTTGGTTAAGTAGTTCGATTGTTTATTGTATGAATGTATGCAGTGTGCTTATTGTAGTTTACTTTGATTGCTTATTATACACACTTATACAATGTTTTGCACTGTTTTAGTTGGTTAATTAGTTTGAATTGAACAAATTTTTGTAGGAGATGAAGAGGACCAAAACATTAACATCTTATTTTTTCACACAAGGTCAATCTAGTTAAACCCCTTCATCTATAGAAACAGGAGCTAGTAACACACATCAAAACAATCCTCATATTGTACTTAGTCCGGATGACATTGTTATTGATCCTGGGCTACGGAAATAAATTGAGGATTTGGATGTGAACATAAATTGATGTTCTTAATAGAAGTTAGTTTCTTAAAGTTTAGCCCGGGGTAAATTCAAATTCTGGATCCGCCACTGCCGTAACGGATTTGGAAACCAAGGATCGGATCGTGACCGATATGGACTCGGTTGCCGTGTTTACGACGGACTCGGACCGGCCAAGGCATATAAAAGAGAGACGAACCAGGAGACGCAGGGACATCAACTCAACACAATCACACATTTACCTTTACAGTTCTTTTTCATTATTTCCAAGTTTTGTAAGCATTCCTCTGTAAGTCGACGAGATTAATAAATAGTTGCGCATCGCCAATTTGTTGATTCCGCCGATTTCGCCTCAGGTTCGATTTGCTTTGTTTTGTTGCGCATTCTCTCAAAGCCGATCTGCCTTTACCCTTGGATTAGTCCTAATCGGTTAATCTAATTATCCCCTGATCGGCTTTTAGCTAACCGGAGTTACACTGGTAATTATTCGTTATCGGCTCCGATTGATTTTACGATATTTACTTTGTCAATTTCAGATCAAATTAACTGGCATGCTCAAACCCGACGTTTGTCTTGTGTGTTTGAGGCTAAAAACCCCACCTCACGTTTTTAGCGCGAAAACTGCCAAACTCCCAACAACAACAAAAAAGAATGCTACATAGAAAAATGTCAAAAAATATATAATATTTTACATTCAGACAGTATAATACCCTTGGGTGATCTCGGCTATTTAGAGCTATACTACGTAGTTTATAAGGTATATTTTCTCATCACAGACTAAAGAGATATTGAAAATAACTATATTACACCTAGTTATTATCTCTAAGCACTATATTCAACGCAGGTATGTAAAGAATATTAAATACCTCTGTATATTTATTTAGGGTATAAAGCGAACATTATATCAATTTATATTAGAACATAACATACACCCCATATTTATGGGCATGATCATTCAAAAAATACACCCCGTAGACTTAGACGGGGAGTACATTTTTGCTATCTTGTCATCTTACCTTTGAACAAATGGTAGGTGAGCCAACAAGACAGATTTCTGGACCTAGAAAAATAATTTATGGTCTCAATCACCAGCTTTTCCTCACTAAACTGATCTACTGGATTTCAAATAGACAATTTCGCACTGTCATCTGTGTGGTTGATCCTCAATTTGACGCTGTTGATCAGTGCTCAACACAATGTGGCCATAAACGAATTCATTCCATGTGTCCGGCAGGCCGGGGAGGCACCAGTGGATGCAGTCCGCGAACTTGCGTGGGTTGGCCTGCTGCTCCTTCGTCAGGAGCTTCCCTTGTCGCAGTGTGTGCACAGATGTGTGGGCGTCCTTGCGGATCTCTGACAATGCCGTTATGTTGATGAAGTGCACTGGCACCCTCTTCATCACCTTTGTCACGCCATGAGCTACTGAGAAAAGGTCCCAGTCCGTGCCCAAGTCCAATTTTTTTGTGTAATTGATCGCTGGCCGTGACTCAGAGAAGCATTTTATGGCGTTAGTGCTGCCCCAGCCTTCACTCCTGTATAAATCCAACGATTGTAAAATCAGTGGTCACACCCAGCATCCTTTATACTAAGAACACTACATTTCAGTTACAACAACAACACAAGTTATAAAAACCCAAACAGCATCACACCAATGTGCCATGCTAATATCTTCACTTTCAAGCTATTTAGCATCAAGATAAAGGATCCGTTGAGATTTAAGTAAAGGTTGTTAACCGCATGCTGTTATTGGATCACTTGAAGAATCTTGATGAATGCAGATACATACTTTTTGTGTGTGTGTGTGTGTGTATTTGGAGAGAGAGAGAGAGAGAGAGAGAGAGAGAGAGAGCTTACTGCATATGCACGGGTGATACACTCATGAATAAGACCGTTGTTCTTTTGGGATCTACATGCTCTTCTACCCATCCAGACCACGTCTTGAGGACTTGTTGGTATGCAGCCACTCGATCCAATTCATCATACTTAACCGGTTTCCTTGCAAAAGATCCACCACGCCTGTAGCAAAGTAGCATGTGTAAGCTTAAACAAGCATACCCACAATACCACAATATTCCACATTACTGCTAAGGTTTCGCCAGACGAACTCGTTTTGTTGTTCATGAGGATTTTAACGGTTACTTACAAAATTTTCATCTTTGGTGTGTTCATCCACCAAATGTAAGTGTTGAAGATTAAGTAGTCCACCCCTATCCAATTTGCTGCATGCCTGGTGATCGATGTTGGCTTGATCATGCGGTCACTGATGCTATGCATGTCTGGATCATCAGAGTTCGACTCAACTAGGAACGGAGCCCAATAGAACTCAACTGTTGCATTGTACTCCTGAAATATTCCGTGTAAATCTCCATGTCAGGACATACCATAAAGATTCAGAAGTCAGTAGTCATTACTCTTTGGTTGGAAAAAAAAATCACAAAAACAATAGCTTTCTGAATTTTTGGGTTTACTTCATTAATTAATTTTGTTGAGTGTGTTAGTATTTGTTACAAATACCATTTTACCAAGCTGGTTCTAGCCATATCATTAATACTGCTTTGTTCTCTGATCTCTACATTGGATTTTTTGTCATGTCAGTGATGAGTAGCTAATGTGCAAATTAATTACCTCAAGGCGGAACACATTTAGAGAACCATTCTTGACAAGCAATTTCTTGTCCCATGGAGCCTCAGATTGGACCAAGCACACCATGGACTCCCACTGGTTCCGATTCAGAGAATCCCCCACAAACATCAGTCTTTTGTTCCTTAACTTCTCTAGAAGTAACTTAGCCTCGAATCTGATAGCAAAATTATCAAACCACCAATTTAGTACTAAGAAAATCATCAATTTTGTAACAAGAATTGCAGAAATAACATATGAATCTGCTTTGATGTTTTACTTAGGCCGATTTTCACTTAACAAGATTGTACAAGTCAGAGTTGTACTACCAATGGTTGAGCTAGACACAATTTTTAACTGTTTGTATATGGTTTCATTACAATGTTAGTTGCAAAGGGCAGCATCTTTTGTAAAGTTCAACATCCGGATTGTGCAATGCATTTCCAAACCAGAAAGTACAACATCAAGATTTCATGATTCTGACAAACAATTATTATGCTAACAGATCACAACTTGTCTCTTGAACTTGGAACATACAGCCCATTTCCCACACGGGAACATTGCACTTGCAGACAGACCTCACTTGTCAAGTTGTCATAGAGTGGTATGATAGACACGAAAGCATAAACTCTAACGTTCCAGTTAGATATATAAAAAAATTTGTTAGGAATTAGTTAAAATTAGAAGTTGATGTCATTTCATGCAACAACTTACATTTGTTTTCAGATTCCAAACCACTCATATGTCACATTTTCCCACCCAACAACTTTCTCTAACAAACAGAGGTCCTCTATCAACCATTAAATTGCTTAATCTATTATAAGAGAAAAAAAACATGGCTGATCAATGAGTGGAGTGCAGTCTCTTTTCTTCTATAATTATATCACCTAACCAATTAAAGTACCCCCATATACCAATCTTAGTTACCAAGAAACATAGCTAATGAGTGCTAGACTGCAAGCTTTAATGGATCAAGCGCACCAAACGTACTCTGCAGTCATATTGCAGGGCAATCCTGCACAGCCACTTGCCTTGATGAAACTCTGAACTAACTGACAATAAGGACAAAACCATTTGCACAAATTTAAAAAAGATCTCCAAAACCATCAACCAAATTGTGATGTGCACACGGCACAACCATTGTGAAAGTAAAACAAAACCACCATCGGTCTATTTCATTAGTATTACTCAACTGTCATAAATGTAATAAAGCACGAGACGCTACAATGAAATGATAAAAGTTTCAACACAAGTCAAATGTTGCTAAGCTGTTATACTAGGGTGACTGTACAGCTAGTCAGTGAACCATTCGCTCAGTTGTTATACTCCATCCGATCAGAAATAGTTATTGTTTATTCGTTTTAGACATAGGTACAGTTAAACTTTCAAAACTTTGACTCTTAATATCTTTTTAAATATTTAAATTGAATACATAAAATTTATATGTGTAGATTTGTCTCGAAAAGTACTTTTATAAAATTATAATGTTATTAGGTTTTATAAATATATTATAATAAAAATTAGTAGTTAAAATTATGTTTTGAAGACTATGTCAATATTCAAAACCAAAACTATTTGTGACCGAAGTGAGTAGTAAACTGCTGCTAAAATATACAAGGGGGGTTTGATGATTTGCCACACAAAGTTGGTGAAATTGATGATTTGCCAGGCCAGCTTTGTGTGGCAAATCATCAATTATTCCAATCTACAACATGCAGCTAGTTGACTTAAACTAACCGGCTACTGCACTATTTTATAATAGCTAATCGCAGACGAGAGCAGTTGCGCCACGCATGGAATAAAACAATATGAGACAGCAGCCACAATACCAATACCATTGTCGCGGATACACCATAGTCGATATGGATAATGGAATTGCGCACCGGCAGCCGGACACCTTGAGCTTATCACGCACACGTTAACAAAATCAAAAGAACAGAAAAAAAAAAAGACGAAGACGCGCGACGAAGCACGCGTACAGCCCCGCTTTCCAGTTCACGAAAGCACGCACCTACCCACTCGATGCGGCCGTAAATACGTACAGGCATACGTAGACCGTATCTAGATAAAGGGGGAAATATGGTGGCA
Source organism: Rhipidocladum racemiflorum (assembly GCA_036346355.1). Lineage (NCBI taxonomy): Eukaryota > Viridiplantae > Streptophyta > Magnoliopsida > Poales > Poaceae > Rhipidocladum > Rhipidocladum racemiflorum. Next base: position 37,193,800 of record CM070577.1, on the reverse strand, counting down.
AGCAAGCTTTGTTGTGGTGTTTGTACCTCGGGAGGTCGCACCCGTCGGGCTGCCACCGCCACTTCTGGTAGCCGTCCTCGCGGCGGCCGTTGCGCATGCAGGTGACCTGCTCCGTGAGGAACTCGCACCCGGACTCCTTGTACAGCGGCGCGTTCGCCTCGTCGTACACCCACTTCCCCTTGTACACGTCACAACTCCTCTCACCGCCGTGATCTCCTTCCGCCGCCACCTGCTCCACCACCGGCTGCGAAATCTCGGCTGCTGCCCCAGGGTTCGCCACCTCCTCCGCTGGCTTCTGCGGGGGCGGGTCGCTTCGATCCGTGGCCTCCCCCGCTAATTCGAACCCCTGCGCCGGTGGCGCCTGCGCCCCGGCCTCCGCCGCCTCCTGCACGGGGTGTTCCGGAACCGTTAGGACTAGCTAGTAGATGGAGATGTATAGCGACCGAGAAAACGGCAGCACAGCGTCGCTGCTTCGTTAGTGCATTCTTACCCTGGTGGCGGAGAGCTTGGTGTAGGTGCTGTGGCGACGGAGCGAGGCGGCGATGTGGGCGCTGTCGTAGAGGACGGAGATCCCCAGCATCGCGGCGAGCGCGAACACCGCCGCGATCTGCGCCCGCCTGCTCGGTGCGCCCACCACCACCCCCGCACCCTTCCGCCGCGGGATCCTCATCTCCGCCCGCGGCGGCTGAAGCCACCAACTCCGGCTAGCCAAGCGGCTCCACCCGCGGCGCGCCCACCACCACCCCCGCACCCTTCCACCCGCGGCGCGCCTGATTAGCGCGACTAGCTCGCCCGAATCGAACCAGCCGAGGAAGGAAGCAAGCGAGCAATTGGGGAATTTGGGTGCGTGCTCATCTTTGAAGGTGAGGCGCGACGCGATGGAGAAACGGGAGCGGAAGCCGACCAGAGAGACTGAGAGAGAGACGCAGCACGCCCTCCTCTATGAGTAGAGGAGCGGAGAAGAAGACAAGAGGGGTGGGTGGGGCTGGAGGTGGGCGTCGTCTTGCGTCACGGCCGGCCCGTCGTCTTCGGGCGAACCGTCTGGTCACGACGGCCTCGTCGTGCCACCGTCTTGGTCGTGCCGGTCCGACTCACCTTTGGCGAGCCCAAGCCCGGCTTATTTAACCGTGCACCCCGTCTTGTCTTAGGCCAAGCCCGACCCATTTTTACTATTGTGACGAACAAAGAAATAAAACAAATCACTACTACTAAACTACCTATTTTAATTACATAAGAGACTAATCACATCAACAAAATGTCAAACATAAATGCAATACTTGAAGATGCCCTGAATCAACAATATTTGCCAACTTTTAGGCCTTAATTCGTGATTTTGTGCCCGTTCGTGCCGTACAAAGACGCGTAAATCGATGTCTTGCGTCGCTTGCCCATCGTGCCTGGTTTCCGGGCACCCGCCAGTGCTCTGATTGCGTCTTTGGCGCCGAACAGGCAGTCTTGCGTCGTGCTTTGCACCGTGCCATCCCATCGTGCTTCGGGCCGGCCCAAAAGAGCCCGGCCCAAATGCCCACCTCTAGGTGGGGCCATCTTCGGCAGGGTCGAACTTGCTCGGAGCCTTTTTAAAGTGTGCAGGGCTGTGGGACAAGTCCATGTTTATCATGACCCAGGCGCACGGTAACTCGAAACTACCTTTAAACTATCACCAGTAATTTCCTTTCATTCTATGCCATGTCCTTTCCTATATTTATTCCTTTTATTTACTACTATCTCCAACAGCATCCCCTCGAAGGGATATCTCTCTGGGATTGGAGAGATAATCTGTTTCTTAAGGGATTCTCTCCAAATCCCTTCTGAAGGGAAGGCTGAAGGGAATCCGCTGGAGCACTTGGGATCTGTTTGCGAAGGAATTTAGAGGCTGAAGGAAATCCACTGAAGATAGTCTTAGCGGTCAAACAATGAAAAGTGAGGTAAAAAGACATATCGGCTACGGTACACTTTAAATTTGTGATGTTAATGGTAGGATACAATATTTTGTATTTTTATTGAAAAGCATTAAACTTTAGTGCTTTTTGCCGAAACACATTATGTCCAATATAATATCATTTTCGGTTGAAACGACAACAAGAGCTCTATCGTTATTTGACATGACGATAGATGACAAGTCATCATTTGAACTGAAAATAGAGTGCCACGCAGGTTGCCACATCATCTGCCGCTATTTTGAATGGCGACAAAATAAACAAATCGCCATTTGATGTTGTGACAAAGACTCTGTGTGCTCTGTCGCCATTTAAAATGGTAACAGAAACATGCCTTTAAAAGACCATATGGTTATCTTTGTCTCCATTTCGATGATCACAAACGATGAACAGAAGAGGAGAGGGAAGAAAAGGAGGAGAGGGATGAAAAGGAGAAGATAAGAGATGAGAGGAAAAGAAGAGAGGGGAGGGAAGAAAAGGGGAATTTTTTTAATAATATAATTTTTATTCAAAATTTCAAAAATAAACATCGGGGAAAAAATTACAGAAATATACACCTGACGCCCGTTGGTTGGGCAACACAAGCATATCACCCGAGTTTCTGTCGCCCGTTGATCGGGCGGCTCTCCCCCTGTTGCCCAACCAATGAGCGATTTTCCTTCTGTCGCCCAACCATCGGGCGACATCCGATGGTTGGGCGACAGAAGGAAAATCATCCGATGGTTGGGCGACAAAAGGAAAATCATCCGATCAACGGGCGACAGAAACTCTTGGAGAATTTTTTTATAAAAAACCATTTTTTATTTTCTATTTCAATTCATTGAATTTAATATCTTTTGCTAGGAAGCTCCAAATCGAACGGAATAAATTTCTAAATTTTTATTAAGCTATAAGGACCCATATTATCTAATAAAAACTACTATGTTTCATGCAAATTGAAATTTTTTAAATCAAGTTTACTTAAAGATCCTTTTATGTATTATGAAGAAACTATACAAACCATGGCTCAAAAAATCATGAAGTAAATATCACTTATTCCTAGGGTCTTAGATGTCCCATTTTTCCAAAAATATTTAGGAATGAATTCAGTTGAATAAACCAAATAACTATAAGAAGCCTCTCTTGCATGAAACGCTTAAACCTTTTCGGCTGCCCGAAAAATATCACGTTTAACTGTAAGTTTTTGGAAGAATGGAGCAGATTTGCTCTTTGATATATGGACTACCATTTTCTGGAAAAATATTTTATTTACACCGTTCTTTGCATCTAAATTCTACTAATGCAAAACCCCTAAGTATTATAGTCGACAACAATGAAACGCTTAAGCCTTTTCAGCAGCCCATAAAATATCACATTTAACTGTAATTTTTTAGAAGAATGGAGCAGATTTGCTCTTTAATATATGGACTATCATTTTCTGAAAAAAAATATTTATTTACACCTTTCTTTGCATCTAAATTCTACTAGTGCAAAAACCCTAAGAATTATAGTTGCCAATAATGAAATGCTTAAGCCTTTTCGGTAGCCTGTAAAATATCATGTTTAACTGTAATTTTTTTTGGAAGAATGGAGCAGATTTGCTCTTTGATATATGGACTACCATTTTCTGGAAAAAATTTTTATTTATACCTTTCTTTGCATCTAAATTCTACTAGTGCAAAAACCCTAAGTATTATTATCGACAACAACTTTATTGCAAAACGAGGGTGTGAGATGGAGATTAGAGAGAGGACAATTCACAAATCAGATGTTATTGCGGAAAATAAGATAGGCCATACTCTTTATTACGGCTTAAAATTGAAAGGAGTACAACGAACAAGGAAAATAATAGTTACAACAAGACGTCTACTAAGTGTATCGAGGCCACTTCCCCTTCGCCCATGCCTCCGGTGGGGCTTCTCTGGCACGACGTGCCCTCTCTTGCTTCCTCTCTCTCTTGGCCTCCTTCTCGTCCGCTTCCTTTCTACGTGCCTCCTCGCGTGCTGCATCGCGTTGCTCTTGTAGTTGCCGCATGAGCTCCTCATCCCGGTTGGCTTGATCAAGGAGTCTTTGGTCCTCGGGGTTGATCTCCATGTCAAACAACTGCTCAAATTCACACAGTGGTGGAGACTGCATGATACATAAATTAGCAAAGTGTCATGTAGAAATATTACTAAACACGTATGATTATTACCATCTGGCGATTCTTTAAGCTCTTCTCCGGTAGGTCAAAGGCGTAGTTGCGGCACTTCCAATACCTCCTCTTTCAAGTTGTAATTTCCCAAGAGCGGACAAGCCTGCAAGAATCTCCGCACAAACACATCGGTGGGATAGCTCCATGAGGTAGGAGGAGGTCCTGGTACGCTGAATTGAGCGGATAGCCCAAAGCGCCTCCCTCTTCCTTTGCTTTCCCCTTTCCCTTGCCATTTGCACTCCATGGCATATTCTCCTTCTCTTCTCTCTTCTTTTCTCTCTTGCTCGGTGAGAAGGAAGGCAGGTGGGTGGTATGAAGAAGCAGGCAGCATACTACCTTATATAGGGTGCCTGTTCGTCTGAAGAAGTGGCTGCAGCGTGGTTTCATTTGTCTTAAAAAGAGGTGGGTGGAAGGGTGTTGTTATTGTCGCTTGGTGGTGTGCAGAGTGTTGTCGAATCAGTATTGGAAAGCTGATAGCAGCGTGCTGGCACATCGCACTGAGAAGTCTGTGATGTGCATCGTCCAATCATCCACTTTGGTTTGAAAAAAGCGGAGTGCGTAGCGTGTTGTCGTTTCACTCTGAAAAAGCGGGGTGCAACGTGTTGTCGACTCAGTCCGAAAAAGTTTGCTGCAGCGTGTTGTCATTTCACTCTGAGAAAGCAGTGGGTGGTAGGGTGTTGTCACTTCGCTCTGAGGCCGGCAGAGTCATGTCTGTAGGTTTGAGATGGGTAGTGTTTTGTCGCTTGGTGGTGTGCGGTGTGTTGTGGAAGGATTAACTAAGTCCACAAGATTAAAAGGACCAACAATCAAAATACAAAAGTGCGTAACATATTTTGAAGGTTTAACTAAGTACATACGATTGAAACTACCAACAATCAAAAACAAAAGAAACTAGTGCCGGCCGCTTTTCGGGGTAGCTCCTCATGGCTGTGCAGGCCTCCTCCGAATCTAGCCCTGCAAGTATGTCAACTGTGTCGGCGCGCGGTGGGCCCTCTGTGGTCTCGCTGGAGGTGTGGCGTACACCGACTGAGAAGGCTGCATCGGTGGTGGTGGTCCCTGCCACTGTGATGACCCAGGCTGCATCGGTGGTGGTGCTCCTAGCCACTGTGATGAACCAGGCTGCGTTGGTGGTGGTGCTCCCTGCCACTGTGATGACCCAAGCTGATTTGGATATGGATCGACGAGGAACCTCGACATGTTGTCTTCCTCGTAGTCCTCCTGATATGGATCATCACCCTGCCCCTCATAGTCATCAGGTGCAGGCGGCAACCACTATGACTGTGTTCCTGTAGCAAGTGAAGGATTGTAGAGAGCATTCAAAAAGTGATTGCAAAACATAAAAAGTGATTGCAAAACATGAAAAGTGCATTTTAGTACTCACCTCCAGCATGAAAGGCTAGACCAGCATGTCCAAGAGCTCGGCCGCTCGCAGTCAGAGGCGTGACGGTGGGCACCGTGTGAAGAATATGGACCTGCAGATCCCCTGTCTCTCCCAAGCGGTACACCATGGCCCACATCGGGAGGCAGGCGGCATCTCGCCAACTTGAGGGCACCTCCCGAGTTGTCTCGAAACCTCATGAGTAAGGAGGTGACCTCCTCTCTGGTAAACTATAGAAGCATCACAACAATATGTTGAAACAAATACGCACATAAAACTATTCAAGCATCATAAATATATTGAAACAATTACAATAATTTGTTAAGACACAACACTCACAGCTACATGCAACATGCTTACAACTAGGTAAGAAATAGGGTTCACACAACACACAGTACATCTATTAAATTGTTTCTCATCTGGTACGTTGGCGTCATGCAGCACTCCTCACAGAGGACGATCCATCCCCCACCGTCGGATTGCCATCTCCTCATTCATCTTGTTCGTTTTGTGCATGACAATTCTTGAACGTATGTCCTGTTTGGTTGCACAATGAACATTTCTTCACGTGTTTGCCAACTTCTGACTCATCCATGTCATTTCTGATACGCCTTGTTTTCCGACGCCCTGCTTTCCATCTTATTGCATCAAAATCAGGGACCCAGAACCTTTCATCAACAATAAGAGTTATGGTGAAAGAACCCACAACACCATAACCATAAAGCTTCTCGCTCCAAGTTGCCATCACCCTTTCCTTCCTAAAATATTTAGATAGATATGTACCAAGTTGCATCCCAAATAAAGTACATGCGGCTATCACATGAGAACATGGTCTATGCAAAAGGAAGGGCTTGTTACACGAGCATTTGCAATCAGCTTATAATATGCACTCCTGGTTGACAACCTTTTGGTTGGTTCCACGCCGTCCTTTATTCATGCAGATCACCTTGAAGCGCAGTGTTTGTGCACCAACTTTGATAGCTTTATGCTTGGGCGCCTTCTGACTCTTCTCATCTATGTTTTTAGTGATCATGGAAGAGTACAGGAACCTCTCATCTCTCATTACTATCTCAATAGCTTGATGCCTATCGACAAAGTACTTGGTTGTGCCCCGCAGCACTCCCTCAACAATTCCTACCAATGGGAAACACCTCATCTCTCTCATTACCTAGTTGTAAACTTCTGCAAAGTTACTGGTCATCACACCGTATCTGGCACCATGTGTGTCATGTAACAGTGGCCACTTTTCTTTCGGTTTGTGCTTGATCCAGTCTGAGAAACATTTGATTGGTGTCGGGACCCGAATGTGCAAATCCGGACTCTCTGTGTTTTCAGCACTAGTCCAGGATCACGCTAGTGCACACAGTCTCAACATCGGTAAATACCACAACCATACTCAACAAAATAGTAAAGTACTTTATTCAAAGGAAAATATAACCGGTTGCTCGGCCTTATGGTCAAGTTACAAAATTATGCCTCGCAGGGCAAGTCTTAAATAAACAAATGCAGTAGAAATAAAGAAACGTGTGGCGCCAACCAATATGCCATAGGCAACTGACTGGGCTCGCCCCTAGTTCATCGTCTCCTCCTCCAGTGCTGGCGTATTCCTCCTCAGCTGATGTTTGTGTTGTGGCAAGGGTGAGTACTTAAAAGCACTCAACAAGTCATGCACACAAATACAATGCTAATAGCTACATGCATGGCTTATTCCAACAACAGGCTATGTGGTTCTTTTGCAATAAGCAACATTCATAAATAATAGTAATAGATTGGAAAGCGGTAAACAGGAATAACTTCATAAACAATTTCTCAAGTAAAGAATTTCTCATCCTAAACCAGTTCATCATTTCCATACGAAGTATCCATAAACTCAAGTTCATTTTTTATGAAAGTCTAACCCTTGACAGTAATCACCGAGCAATGTCCAATACCGTGGACTCGGCTATTCAAATAGATTGTACACTCTGCAGAGGTTATACACTTTACCCACAAGATACAATCAAACACCACCAAGGTGAGTAACCGTAACAAAGCCTTTACAATGCTTCTAGACTCAGTACTACCCGCTAAGGTTTCAACAATGAAGGGACTGGTTACCACAATCAGGGGCCCCCTCTTGCGCCATGTGAGTTTTCACCCGTACACCCGGAACTCACACCACCATGACAGTACCGAAATCTAGACATCACAAATTAATCAGCTAGGTCTGTCCCATTCCAGACATATGGTTGTATGATGGACTCAATTCAAATTCTTGCAAGGTTAGGTCCTTAATTTACCAAGGCAGGACTACCCAAGAATTCACAAATATCCAAATAAAAAAAACAAATTCGACCTCCCATGTGCCACACCTGACCCACCAGAAATAATCTTGCCACTTGCCTCAGTCTAAATCATTTTATCACAATTGATTACCATGCACCATGTGCCATCAACATCGCCAATAACACATGTTACATCATACGTAAACAAGTTCCATATCTCATTAAGTCAAATTTACCATTTAACTGATAAAAAACAATGTCTTTGACACATTGCAGGGCTAAGCATACTACATACGATCTGTTCAACCCATGTTGGCAATTAATTTATTGTCCAACTATTAGTCCATAACCTAGGGTGATAAATGATTCATGGTATACAATTATTATAGACAAGGTGGCATACATCAAATAGGTCATATAACTATTCCCAGACTTAATTGAAATCATTTTAATTAAACTAGCATGCAATAATTTAAATCAACATAGTTTCAAAAGTGGGATTAATATGGTCAAAGCATTACTCCCTCCGTCCAGAAATGATCTATGTTTAAGCTATAGATACAAAGACCAACGTAGTCCATTTACTCCACATCGTGTGAGTTGTGCATCGTTTCGTGATCCCCGCATGCATGCAAGCCACTAATAGCGGCCAAGCATTACTTTCCTAGTTTTATGCTGGTGCATGATGATTCGTAGTTGCATACTGGTACATTAAATGTGCATGATATACGAAGAGGCCACTACTTGTTAATACGAAGATCATTTCTGGATTTCTTTATTTTGCTAATACGAAGATCATTTCTGGACGAAGGGAGTACTTGCCTTGGAAAAGGTCCTGTTCCTAGTCTTGGACTTGTTCCTAGGTCAAAACCTCTCCTTCGAAGCCTTCGGGCAATTCAATGTCTACGCGAAACAGATAAATAAATAACAAATAAATAAAAATAGATAAAAAATAATATCCAAAAATGAAATAAAATTCATCATTAAATATAGCTCAATTTTACAAAAATTTAGAAACCGGAATCACCTTAATCGGAGTTAAAACGCAAAAGTTATAGCGATTTGAAGTTTGAAAATCAATTAAAAAGAATAAACCAAATTATTCGATTTATTTTTCTATTGAAAAATCAAAATTATGATGTTAGCGCTAAGTTTGAATTTGGGCCGAATTATTTTTCTAAAGGAAAATCGAATTATTGAGCAACGCTTACGTCATCCGGTCTACAGACCCGGTGCACGGAATAGTGCAGAGACTGACAGGTGGGACCGGCCTGATGGCGTCACTGCTGACATCAGCATTGCACGGTTCGGCTCGGCTGACAGATGGGCCCCACCATGACATCAGCATGACGTCACGGCTGACGTCACGCCCGCTACTGATCAGCCATCGACATCTTTGGCCGGCCGACGACGTCGAGGTGATGTCGGCGATGATCGCGCCGACCGCGACCGCCGGCTCCCGTGCACATGGCGTGATCTCAACCATTGATTTGAAATCCGATGGGCCCGATTCGATCTGATCCCACGCATATGGATCTATGCGATCTAATCTGGTCCGTTCACTTCGGATCGAACGACTGAGATTCAATCGGGTTCACCGCATCAAGGAGTGACATGGCATGACTCGGCACGCAACACGTGGCTTAATCTGGTTCATTCAATTCGGATCGAACGGCTAGGGTTAGATTCAATCGAGTCTACATGATTTAATCTGAACCGTACAATTTTGATCCGACGGCCTAAACCCGATCTAGTACTCCACTAACCCGAGCTAAGTGGCTTAATCCTAAACGTTCGATCTGGATCTAATGGTCTAAAACGGATCTAATCGATACTACTCGATCTAATCTGGGCCTTACGATCTAGATCCAACGGTGGAAGTATAATCCCGTGCTACAGGTGAGGGGCAACGTGGCAGTACCTAGGGCATGCGATCTTCAACGGACGGTTGGTGAAGCTCGATGATCCCGGCGATGGTGCGGTGGCTCGAGGTCACCGGGGACGGGGATAATGACACGTAGAACAGCAGTCCGAGGCTCCTCCGGTGAAGTGAATGATTAGGTCCGAAGCGTCTTCACGAGGCGGTTCCAGATCCGGGTTCAGCCGCGGCGAAAATGGTTCGACATTGGCGGAAACAGCGAAAGGTTTCGGTGGCAGTCTTCCGACTTCAATGAGTAATCGTGGCCAAACGATGGCGGCGCAAGCGATGAACCCTAGGGCGAAATAACGAGGGCGGCGCGGCGAACCGGTTGGGGTATTTAAAGGCCTTGGCTTCCGTGCAAATCGCGGAAACCCTAATTAACGCGACGGCACAATCCGAACCAGATTCGGTAGGGAAGATGAAATCATGGCCGCACACGTGGACGATCAACGGCCCAGATCCAACCGGCGCAATCGGATCCGATCTGGATCTGGTCGGGCGACGTGGCGCACCCTTGGCCGTCGGATTGAGATCCGACAGTCGCGCGGAAAGGGTTCGGTTCGGGTCCGGTGCGGTAACAGGTTGGCGGTGCGGGTTGAACTCGCTAGGGTTTTTTGGAATTTCCTATTTTGTTTTTAATACTTAAAATAATCCTAAAAATTCATTTATTTCGAGAAAAATGGCAAAATGCTCAGAAAAAATTCCAGAAAAATTCAGGAAAATACTTTGAGACATTTTGGGCTCAAATAAAATATTTTCAACCAAACTTTATTTGAAACTTTTAAATATTTAAATAATTCAATAAAGGACTTAATTCAAATTAAATCCAAATAAATTTCTGAAAATTCTAAAAATTCAAATAACTCAATAAATTTAATAAAAGCAGAAATTTGGGCTGTTACAATTGGCCTTTGCCTTCGACAATGATTAGTGCCTCATCTTCTGTTGGCAGGGGGAAAAGAGGCTCCGCCTGATCGTGTGTTTCGCTTCCACTAGTCTTGTTCGCCTGCTCCTCCTTGTGTTTTCTTATCAGCTCATCAATATTTTTCCACAGAGTTCGGAATTTGCTCTCCTGATTCTACTTACATAATCTTTTGTACATGTTCATGAGTTCTTTGTTCTTGAATTGCTTATAGAAGTTTGCACCCAAATACCTCATGCACCATCGGCTCTGCAAGTCAGGCCATGAAAATGGCTCCTCTTCCCCTGTTTGCAACTGGTTGATAGCACTAAGAAGACCAGCATGCCTGTCGTGTAGCACACACACACATCTTGACGAGTTTTGACCACCCCCATCTTCAAGTTCCGTATGAACCACATCCACTCATAGTTCTCGCTTTCTACAAAGGAGAAGGCAACAGGCAGAATCTGGTTGTTTCCATCAACGCCCATAACTGTCAATATTTGCCCTCTGTATTTCCCGGTCAAGAATGTGCCATCCACGCACAGCAATGAACGACAGTGATAGAACGCCTTAATACAAGCTCCGAATGCGAAGAACACTCTCCTCAGATGCCTTTTAGTTGGCCACTTGATTGACGAACAGTCTTGATAATCATAGTAAGTGCCAGGATTTCTTCCCTGAATGCAACTGAGCAGTGCAGGCAGATTGTGGTATGAGTCTTCAAACTTCCTAAACCTCATTTCTAATGTCTTCTATTTCGCCCTCCATGCCTTCCCATAGCTAATTGTGTACTGATATCTATTCTCGATTGCTCAGATAATAGCACGGGGCTCAAAACACAAGTTCTCCACTATCTCTGCGTACATGATGTTTGCGACATACCCGGATGACAGGTTCCTATGAGCCATCATTGTTTCCTCAATCATACAACTATTGTAACACCCCAATTTTTTTTTTACTTTTCATGAATTTAAATGAAATTTTGCACTGTGGTGAATTTTTGGAATTTTCTGGAATTTATTTGGATTTAATTTGAATTTATTCCATTTTGAAATAATTAAAGAATTAAAAGTTTTTAATAAAATTTCTTTGGAAATATTTTATTTGAGTCCAAAATATCTCAAAGTATTTTCCAGAATTTTTCTGATTATTTTGCTATTTTTCTTGAATTATTTGAATTTCTAGAATTTTTTTTGAATATTAAATCGCTGGAATTAGCCGAGTGGGTTTGTACTGTTCATCCGACCGAGTCCGACTCAAGTTAGACTCGAGTCCGAGTCCGACTCGAACCGGACTCAACCCCAACCGAGCCAGCCGAACCCTAACGCGCGTGGCCGTCGGATCTTGATCCAACGGCTAGCGTTGCCCGATCCGAGTCCTGTTCGGACTCCGCCGCCGCCGCCGAGTGGGCCTCGATTTCCGCGATTTTCACGGAAGCCGAGACCCCTATTTAATGCGCCACTGCCGCCATCGTGTTCCTCTCTTCCGTGCGCACCCGTAGCCCTAACCCACTGAGCCCGAGCCGCCACCGTTCGCCCGCTAGAGCTCATCGAAGTTGGATTCGTGATCCGCCGCTGTTTTCTGCTGTTTCTGCCGCCGTCCGCCGTCCTCCGCCGTCACCGAGCCCAGATCCAGATCCGCCGCATTGAGCCGCGTCGAGGGGCACCACTCACCTCGCGGGAGCGTGCCCGAAGCGCCGTCGGGCTCGTCATCGTCTTCATCTCCAGCAACCTCTGCTCTGTCGCACCATCGCCGGAACCGCGAAGCTTCTCAGCCGTTGGATCTTCATCGCACGGCCGCGATTCGTCCACGTCACCTGCGGGTAAGCCTCACGTGTTACTCTTTAGATCTAATCTCAGCCGTAGGATCTAGATCCAACACCCTAGATTGAGCCACGTAGAACCACGTTGCACCGTGCTAGATCCGATCTCAGCCGTTAGATTTAGATCGTACGGTTAGGGTTGAACCACGTTGTAGCGTTAGACGCGATTTCGGCCGTTCAATCGAGATCGAACGGCGTAGATCGAGCCACGTGTCACCACCCGGGTCATACCACACCACCCCACGGTGAGGCGAAACCCGATCGAATCTGGACCGTCTGATCCAAATCGAACGGCCCAGATTAACCACGTTGCACCGTAACGTGCGGAACTAGATCCAATCTGGACCGTTGATTTTCAAATCAATGGCCCAGATCAAGCCACATGTCTGGAACTTGGACCGGCGCGGTCAGCGCGGGCATCGCCCGGTCACCACTGCCGTCATGCGTGACGTCAGCAGGGGACCCGCGTGTCGGTGGCCTTGCCCACCGTGTGGCGACGTCATCTGTGACGTCAAGCTGACGTCATGGTGGGGGCCCGCGTGTCAACACCGTCAGCCGAGCGTGGTGACGTCAGCTGCTAACGTCATCCCATGGGTCCCACGTGTCAGTGACACGTGAACCCGTGGACCGGGTCCACGGTGGACCAAAACCGAACCGTGGACCGAGTCCACGGATCGGTTGACGTCATGCTGACGAAATAAATCAATTTTTCAATAGAAAAATAATTGGGTAGAAAATCAAATCCCGTGCTGACGTCATGCTGACGTCATTTTTTTGGATTTTTCAATAGAAAAATAAATGAATTAATTCGGTTTATTCTTTTATTTGAATTTTCAAACTTCAAATGCTTATAACTTTTGCGTTTTAACTCTGATTTGAACGATTCCAATTTCTAAATTTTTATAAAATTGAGATCTACTTAAATATGAATTTTAATTAATTTTTAAATATAAAATTTTCTCTATTTATATTTAATTAATAGATTCTTTAAACTTTAAACAGTTATAACTTTTGCATTTTAACTCCGATTTGGGCAATTCAAATTTCTAAAAATTTGTAAAATTATGCTCCTTCTGTTTATGGACTTTACGTGAATTTTTGAGCAATGTACATGCCCTGTTTTATTTATTTATTATTATTTGCACGTGTTACAAGTAGACGTTGAAGTACCCGAGGGCTTCGAAGGTGAAGTGTTGACTCAGGAGCCAGCTCAAGACCAAGAACTAGTACTTTTTGAAGGCAAGTTATGCTTTGACCATTTTGATCCCACTTTTGAAATTAATTCAATTTAAATTATTGCATGCTAATTTAATTAGTAATCGTTTAAATTATTTCTGGGAATTAGATAAATGCCAAATTGCAGTATGACACATTGACTATTTAATTATGTGCCATGAACACTTGTCACCCTAGTTGTGGTTTATGTAGTTGGATATTATTGAATTGCCAACATTGGGTATTTAGTTCGTTGTAGTGTATTGCTTAGACTTGCTACATGCACATGATATGACATTGGACAATCAAATGTTAATATTGACTCAATGAGATATTGAACCTGTTTTGAAGAAGTATCATGTGTTGTGATTGTTGATGGCACGTGGTGCATGGTAATCAACTGGGTTTGATAAATAGATTTAGACTGGGGCAAATGGCAAGGATGATATGGTGGGCCATGAGTGGCACTGGGGAAGTTGATTTGGTTTTTCGGGTAGTCTTGTGTAGGATCGAAGTATACGAATATAGCAATCAGAGGGGGGGTGAATGATTGTGCGGAAGCTAAAACCAAATTCTTGACCTATTAAAAGTTCACCCCAAAACAGAACCAAATAATTGCCTCGTTTTCGACAAAAACAGAATGACAGAGGTTTGGTAAAACGAGAATTCCCGGAGATCCAACCGTTGAAACGATCTGAAATTTGGACACAAGAAACTAGATTCCAATACGAATCGAACCCAAAAAGAATCAGCTCGATCGGACTTACGGATCAAAAGTTATGAGCTTCGCAAGCTTGCTGATCCAGAACTTGACGAGAATCAATCTAATCAAAACTTCAAGATTAAACAAGAACGACAAAAGATTGATCAACTAGACTTTGAGAAACACTAGATCAATACCCTAGAGAGGTTTTTGATGGATCAAATCAAGATAAAACTTGAAGAACAAAAACCAATCTAGAACTAGAACAAGCATGCAAACAAGAACCAAAGCAAAATATCAGAGCGACGTGGTTCTTGTAGCACTTGCAAAAATCTTGGAAGAATTGATCTTTATTTCTTGTCTAAAATACTCTCATCAAAAGAGTACAAACCCTAAAACCAAGCTCAAAGCTTGATGCGCTCAGCTCTACTTGGTGCCTTTCAACAGAGACCCCCACCTATTTAAAGCACCAACCCATTAAAGAGTTCAATACGATTCCTATTCCTAGAAGGAATCCAGATCCAACTCAACTCTACTTGGCCCAACCAGGCCGAGTACAACTCTTGCACGCGTATGGCAACCCTACCATACTCACGTGACTAACACTTTTGCACGCCAGATGGCCACGCCATACTCACGTGACTAACACTTTGCACTTGAATGACCTCCCTGCCATTCTCACGTGACTAACCATTCTTCATGTGCACCATTCTCTTAGCCCGAGCGTCCCCGCATGACATCCTTGACCACCAAGACCTCGCCTCTCGAACCCTAGTCCCGAACCTCAGTTCCTCCATGAACCTAGTTCCGGTCCGTCATCGACCACATTCGTCTTCGAGCAATACACGCACATGAACAAATCACAAAACGATTCCGAGCACAAGTCCACGACTTGACTCAATGTCAATCCATGCAACTACTCACATGAGCATTGCATAAAGTCCACTTCAAAACACACATCATGAAATCATCACAAATTTCATAATCTCAAGGTCAAACCATTTCAATTCTTGCAAAACATCCAAACCGAGGCAAAACACGTTCTACAGACAGGAAATAAAAACCTAGAAAAAGTCCATTCACGACGGACAAGAAATCTCTCGTCCGGCGCACATGTGAAACTCTCGTTCCAAGAAGAAAACATTCCGGTGAAAACACGTTCTCACAACGGGACCCAAAAACTTTGTCCAGATTGTACATGCGAAATCAATCCTCAAAAAGCCGCTCACGAGACCCAAAAACTTTGTCCGTCGTACATGCGTAGCTTTACCTGGATTCTTGGAAAATAGGGTTTGGCTCATGCGCTCAAAATCATGTTCACGACGGACACAAAACTTTGTCCGTTGTACATAGAAGAAAGAGTTTGTCAAAAAAGCATGTTTCTGAAAGGACCAAGAAAGTTTGTCCGTCAGTAGATGGGAAACTTCTTGTTTTTCTTTAGGATTGGTCGGCGCGACAAGGCAAAACTTATGTTTCTTGTCAAATTGTCAAAACACATGAACAAACACATTTTGCAAATTCAAATCTAAGTTAATTTTCGGTTCAAAGCCAATTTTTCAGACATGATTTCACAATCTCCCCTTGATGAAAACATTATGGCAACACCACTTAGAATTGATCATTTGGCATTCACTTTACCAAAGATTTTGAAATCCAAAGGATCAAAGACCAAAGTAAGAAAACACAGAAATCCCTCTTTGACCAAAATGCAAAACAAAATCTCCCCTTGAGAATGAAAATGTGTGTGAATGTGCAATGCGCCCAAAAATTTCAAAAATTCTCCAAACTTCTCCCAAAAATTCTCAAATTTCCAAATACAACTCTCCCTTTTTCTTTAAACTTTTCAAAGAAAGATTTCCAAATTTCTCCCCCTTTGACAATGGATTCATCAAGAGTAAAAAAGAGAGAATAGGTTCAAAATTTTCCTGAAACAATGATTTCACCAAGAGAAACAAGGGAGTGCCAAGATAGGAAAAGATGAGCTCATTCGATCATATAACCTTATATATCACATAATATGCAAAATACATGATCTTGATGTGATTTTAACAAGTTAGGGAATGACATGCATCTCAACCTCAATTTAGTCAACTATAGCCAAGTACTAAGCAAGATCTTAGCAGAAAAAGCAAGACTTTAAAAATTGAAGCAACTAACAACTTAGGGCGAGCAAGTAGTTTCAACTCTAATCTAGTAGACCAATTTAATCTTTAAACAATAAGTTGCATGTGGCATGCTTGAAGCATACTTCTTTTATTTTCTAGGAGTGGCATGCTTGAAGCATACATCTTATTTTTGAGGGAATGGCATGCTTGAAGCATACATCTTATCTTTTTAGGGAAAGCACCCTGAAGCACATAACTTGAGGTTTTTTGCTTTTAACAACCCCTTTTTATTGATTCCCTTTTCTTTTCATTTTTCTTTGATTATAAACATGCAAAAGTGATTAAAAGGTCTTATGAAAGAGTAAAGTTGAAACCACACTTGCTTCATAGCCCAAATTTGTCAAGAAGATTCAATAACAAGCCTAGAAGAGTAAGATATCACAGAGTATTTAGCTATAGGCAATCAGTCCAGGGAATTCCACAATGTCATTTTTAGTTCAAGTGAGACAATTAGATTATCATATATTAGCTCAATTACATAACATATAAAGAAATATGATAAAGTGAGCTCATCAAGTGAAAGAACTTGGCAAAGAAACTCCCCCTCAAAACAATCCCATTGGATGAACAATTCCAAGTTCTCCCCGAATAAAAGCAAAACGAGAAGAAGACAAAGGTTTTGTGAAAATGTCTGCCAATTGATGTTCAGTACCCACATGATGAAGCACAATGTTGCCTTTTTCAACATGATCTCTAAGAAAGTGAAATCTGATGTCAATGTGTTTTGTTCTAGAGTGTTGCACGGGGTTCTTAGCAATGCAAATTGCACTAGTGTTATCACACAAAAGAGGAACACTATCCAAATTAACCCCATAATCTTTTAGTGTAGCTACTATCCAAAGAATTTGAGAACAACAACTAGCAGACCACATATTCATTCACAGCTTGATTGTGCAACAGAAGATTGTTTTCTAGATGACCATGCAATGAGAGAATTTCCCAAGTGACATAGAACCGAGGAAGTGCTCTTCCTATCAATTCTACATCCTCCAAAATCAGCATCGAAAGATCTCAAACTAATGCATGAGGAAGCGAAAGCCAAATGCCAAAATCTTGAGTTCCATGAAGATACACGAAAATCCTTTTGTGACTTGTCGATGTGGCCTTGCGTGGGAAGCTTGAAAACAAGCACACACAAGCACGTGGGAAGAGTCTCTCATGTAAACCTCTAATTATCTCGTCCTCAACATTATCATCATCTTTATGAACAAAGACACTCTCTCCTAACATATGCACTTGTACCTGCATCATTTGAACTAGTACCTTTGCGAAAATGTATGGAAGAAGCATCTCCAAAGGCAACACTTTTCGGCATGAGATGCGAGTGAAGGAGAACCAAATCTTATCACTGAACATATGAAGTGAGCATCCAAATTCACTAGCCACATGTTCTCCCTCCTCGCGTGAGAAGCCTACATAGAAGGAAAGTGTCGAAGTCTCGACTTTGGGGTTAGAAATAAGATGTTTAGGAATCCGATCGTCGAGACACACGACGGACAACAAGAGGGCACAACACGATAATTTTTATGCACAAAATCAGATTTGCCTTTTCCCATGTTTGTAGGAACAGAAGGTGTTTTCATCACTCTAGGCGCATAAAAATGTGCTTTCTTGAAATTTGACCTAGCCTTAGTTCTTTCCTTCTTTTTCTTCATTTGGCTAGTCTAAAGCAAAAATCTACTAAGTGTCCATCTCTACCACAATGAGTGCAAGTGTACTTGACATGATGTTTAGCTTTAACGATAAAAGCACATTTTGCATTCATCATAGTAGAAGATAAAAAACCGTGATTGAAAAGCAATTTTCTTAGGCTCATTAGATAACTCAATATTGCAAGGAGCTCTGAACAACGTGAGTTTAGTTTCATATGTGGCATAAGGATCAAAACCTAAACCTCTCTTGTTTATGCTAACCTTAGATTGATCGAAAATCATGTTCAACTTCTTCTTGCCATTAGTGAAACGTTCCAAAGAATTTTGCAAGTAATCAACTTTCTTAGCAAGAGTTAAACAATTATTGCAGGGAACATCTACTTTTCCTTTTTGTTTGCGACAAGTTGAGCATGAGAGAATTTCATGTGAAAGCAAATTATCAGTTAATTGAGAAACCCTAGCATTTGCATCTTTCAATTTTAATTCAAGAGTTGAGCATTTAGAACAAGAAGTTGAACTATGCAAATCATCATGGAATGAAGCATGTACAACATGTTTCTCATTGTTCTCATTTCGATGCAACAAAAGAGCATGTTCTTTCCTAAGCAAGGTGAGCTCATTGTAAATTAAGTCACATGATTTGCAAGTATCATCACTAGGAATCAAAGTCTTAAGTCTAGCAATTTCAGCATTCAATGATTCAATAATGAAATCATGTTTCTTAATTTTCTTATCACGCGTTTGTCAAGCGATTTTTCCAAGGCGAGCAACAAAGAATAGCTAATTCATCATAAGAGGGATCTACCTCATTGAAGTCGCCGTAAGCGTGGTCTGCTGAAAGCTATCCTGTGCTTGCCATGAGACATAATCCTATCAAATCATGCTTGCTTGGAGTTGCATCATCTTCGCTCTCACGAGTCCACATCGCTCAAATTGACTTGTTCAAGAGCGGAAGAACTCGGTGAAACCACCTTATGCGTTGATGAAGCTCTTCTTCTTCCTATCATTTGACGAGAACCTTTTCTTCTCATTCCTTCGCCGTTGTCCTTCTCCTCCTTTGATGTTTTTCCCGCAAGCTTAGGACAATTTGTGCGAATATGGTTGAGGTCACCACACTCATAGCATCTTGGAGGACCACCTCTCTTTCTCATTCTCACATTCCCAAAGCTTTGTTAAAGCGAAGAGAGTAGTGCCGAGATCTTCTTCAGAAACTCTTCAAGTTGCTCATCTATTAAAGAAGACATGGAAGACAAGGCAAAGCTAGAAGAAGAATTTGCATTTGACATGTTAGGGTTAGAGATCAAAGCAATTGATTTAATGTTACCCTTCCTAGCAAGAACATCCAACTCATGAGTTTTCAACTTAGAGTAAAGAACATCTAATGTGAGTGTGCTCATGGTAGTAGATTCTTGTATAGATGTTACTTTCATCTCCCACTCGACATGTCCAAAGCACTAAGCAATTGTCGAGCATTTTCAGCATCGGTGTAGCTAACTCCAACAAGACGTAGATTGCTAAGAATTTTATTGAAAGCGTGCAAAGAAGTCATCTCTGCATTCACTAGGTTTCATCTCAAACGCATGTATTCTTTTGTAAATATCTTGGCGAACCTCTTTGTGACAGTGTTAGAACCCTCATGGTAATCACAAAGAGATTTCCATACCTCATATCTTGGATCGAAGATGAACCACACGATCAAAGTCGCTCGTCCCAAGCCTTGGATGATCAAGTTGCGCCGCCTTGCTATTTGCTTCAACATGTGTGCGATTGGTGTCGTTGACGCTGTCGCTTGCAGACTTCATATGGCTTGTAAACTTTCTCCCAAATTGTGAAGCCCTGTGCTTGGATGAACGCCTCCATCTTGGCCTTCCAAAACTGAAAATCAACACCATCGAACACACATGGTTTTGTCGAATAACGATCCATTGATCTAATCACTGGTTAAGATAGATTAGAGAAACCTTGCTCTGATACCACTTGTAGGATCGAAGTATACGAATATAGCAATCAGAGGGGGGTGAATGATTGTCAGCGGAAGCTAAAACCAAATTCTTGACCTATTAAAAGTTCACCCCAAAACAGAACCAAATAATTGCCTCGTTTTCGACAAAAACAGAATGACAGAGGTTTGGTAAAACGAGAATTCCCGGAGATCCAACCGTTGAAACGATCTGAAATTTGGACACAAGAAACTAGATTCCAATACGAATCGAACCCAAAAGAATCAGCTCGATCGGACTTACGGATCAAAGTTATGAGCTTCGCAAGCTGCTGATCCAGAACTTGACGAGAATCAATCTAATCAAAACTTCAAGATTAAACAAGAACGATAAAAGATTGATCAACTAGACTTTGAGAAACACTAGATCAATACCCTAGAGAGGTTTTGATGGATCAAATCAAGATAAAACTTGAAGAACAAAAACCAATCTAGAACTAGAACAAGCATGCAAACAAGAACCAAAACAGTAAAAATCTTTGAGCGCGTGGTTCTTGTAGCACGAAAATCTTGGAAGAATTGATCTTTATTTCTTGTCTAAAATACTCTCATCAAAAAGAGTACAAACCCTAAAACCAAGCTCAAAGCTTGATGCGCTCAGCTCTACTTGGTGCCTTTCAACAGGAGACCCCCCACCTATTTAAAGCACCAACCCACAAGAGTTACGAATACGATTCCTATTCCCTAGAAGGAATCCGTATCAACTCAACTCTACTTGGCCCAACCAGGCCAGTACAACTCTTGCACGCGCGTATGGCAACCCTACCATACTCACGTGACTAACACTTTGCACGCCAGTATGGCCACCGCCATACTCACGTGATTAACACTTTGCACGCCGAATGACCTCTGCCATTCTCACGTGACTAACCATTCTTCATGTGCACCATTCTCTTAGCCCGAGCGTCCGCATGACATCCTTGACCACCAAGACCTCAGTTCCTCCCTGAACCTAGTCCCGAACCTCGGTTCCTCCATGAACCTAGTTCCGGTCCCGTCATCGACCACATTCGCCTTCGAGCAATACACGCACATGAACAAATCACAAACGATTCCGAAAGCACAAGTCCACGACTTGACTCAATGTCAATCCATGCAACTACTCACATGAGCATTGCATAAAGTCCACTTCAAAACACACATCATGAAATCATCACAAATTTCATAATCTCAAGGTCAAACCATTTCAATTCTTGCAAAACATCCAAAGCGAGCAAAACACGTTCTATGAGACGGAAATAAAAACCTAGAAAAAGTCCATTCGACGGACAAGAAATCTCTGTCCGCGATGTGAAACTCTTAGTTCCAAGAAGAAAACATTCCAGGTGAAAACATCGTTCTCACAACGGACTCCAAAAACTTTGTCCGTTGTACATGCAAATCAATCCTCAAAAGCCGTTCACGATCAGGACCCAAAAACTTTGTCAAAATCGTACATGCGTAGCTTACTGGATTCTTGGAAAATAGGGTTTGGCTCATGCGCTCAAAATCATGTTCACGACGGACACAAAAACTTTGTCCGTTGTACATAGAAGAAAGAGTTTGTCAAAAAGCATGTTTACAAAGGACCAAGAAAGTTTGTCCGTCGTAGATGGGAAACTTACTGTTTTCTTTAGGATTGGTCCGGCGCCAAGGCAAAACTTACTGTTTCTTGTCAAATTGTCAAAACACATGAACAAACACATTTTGCAAATTCAAATCTAAGTTAATTTTTCAGTTCAAAGCCAATTTTTCAGCACATGATTTCACATCTTGCCCTTGTCATCCTAAGGACTTAACCTTGCAAGCCTTTGATCTGAGTCAAGCGTGCAACCACATGTCCGCAATGGGACTGGCCTAGTTGAGTAAGTTACTAATAACTTGCCTGTGATACCTCGGGGTGTCGACTACACCTTTTGTGTAGCTTGAAAGGGGAGCGTACCAGTGCTATGGCATGGTACCCGTCCAACGGTATGTTAGTCCCATACTTCGCCTCTGTTAAGGGAAGGGATGGTGTATGACAAAAGCCGGAGAGGTTCACTTGTATAGTTTGCAGTCTCTGAAATGCTTTGTTACGATCACTCGCCTTTGTGGTGTTTGACTGTATCTTGTGGGTAAAGTGCATAACCTCTGCAGAGTGTAAAATCTATTCAAATAGCCGTGTCCGCGGTACTGGACATTGCTCGGGGATTATAGTCAAGGGTTAGACTTTCATGAAAATAACTTGGACTTGGAAAGTTTGGTTGGGTTAAATGATGACGTTGATGGAATTTTGGATTAGGAAAGGAAAAGTGTTTAATTAACTCCTGGAAAAGTTATTGATATAATCTTTACTTTTACTGCTTTTGAATATACTTATGCTACTTGATAATTGCTGTTTTACTGCAAAAGTACCTGTGTATAGAATATTAGCTGCATTCTGTGTATGACTTGCTGAGTACCAAGTACTCACCCTTGCCACAATACAACATCAGTAGAAGGAGAAGCGACGCCAGCTTTGGAGGAGGAACTTCAGGAGGAGCCGTCTACTTAGGGAGCGAGCCCAGTCAATTACCTGTGGTATACTGGATGACGCCACGTTGATGCTTTTATTCCGCTGCAATTTATTTCCTTAATAAGTTTTCGCCCTGTGTGGCGTACTCTTGTAACTTGACCATAAGGTCGAGCAACCAGTTTGGCTATCTTAATTAAAGTACCTTATTACTATCGATGTGTATGATTGTGATATTTACCGATGTTGAGACTGTGTGCACTAGCGTGATCCTGGACTAGTGCTGAATACACAGAGGGTCCGGATTTGCAAATTCGAGTCCCGACAGCTATGCTGCTCAACCTTTCAGCATAACCAACGGGTGCCCTGTCGGGAACTGAATTTGCAAATCCGAACCCTATGTGTATTCAGCACTAGTCCAGGATCACGCTAGTGCACACAGTCTCAACATCGGTAAATATCACAATCATACAGATCGATAGTAATAAAGTACTTTAATTAAGATAACCAAACTGGTTGCTCGACCTTATGGTCAAGTTACAAGAGTACGCCCCATAGGGCGAAAACTTATTAAGAAAATAAATTGCAGCGGAATAAAAGCATCAACGTGGCGCCATCCAGTATACCACAGGCAACTGACTGGGCTCGCTCCCTAAGTAGACGGCTCCTCCTGAAGTTCCTCCTCCAAAGCTGGCGTCGCTTCTCCTTCAACTGATGTTGTTTTGTGGCAAGGGTGAGTACTTGGTACTCAGCAAGTCATGCACAGAATGCAGCTAATATTCTATATGCATGGCTTATTACAATGGATAGGCTAACAGGTACATTTGCAGTAAAACAGCAATTAACAAGTAGCATATTTAGATTTGAAAGCAGTAAATGTAAAGGATTATATCAATAACTTTTCTAGGAGTTAAGTAACACTTTTCCTTTCCTAATCCACATTTCCATCAACGTCATTATTTAACCCAACCAAACTTTCCAAGTCCAAGTTGTTTTCATGAAAGTCTAACCCTTGACTGTAATCCCCGAGCAATGTCCAGTGCCGCGGACACGGCTATTCGAATAGATTTTACACTCTGCAGAGGTTATGCAATTTACCCACAAGATACAGTCAAACACCACAAAGGTGAGTGATCGTAACAAAGCATTTCAGAGACCGCAAACTATACAAGTGAACCTTTCCGGCTTTTGTCGTACACCATCCCTTCCCTTAACAAAGGCGAAGTATGGGACCGACATACCGTTGGACGGGTACCACGCCATGGCATTGGTACGCTCCCCTTTGAAGCTACACAAAAGGTGTAGTTGACACCCCGAGGTTTCACATGCAAGTTATTAGTAACTTACTCAACTAGGTCCGTCCCATTACAGACATGTGGTTGCACGTTTGACTCAGATCAAAGGCTTGCAAGGTTAAGTCCTTAGGATAACCAGGGCAAGACTACCCGAAGAACCAAAATGACATCCCCGGTGCCACTCATGGCCCACCATATCATTCTTGCCACTTGTCCTGGTCTAAATCTATTTATCAAACCCAGTTGATTACCATGCACCACGTGCCATCATCAATCACAACACATGATACTTTTCCAAAATAGGTTCAATATCTCATTAAGTCAAGATTAACATTTGATTGTCCAAAATCATGGCATGTGCATGTGGCAGGTCTAAGCAATATACTACAACGATCTAAATACCTAGTGTTGGCAATTCACTAATGTCCAAAAATATAAATTCCACAACTAGGGTGGCAAGGGTTCATGGCACATAATTAAATAGTCATGGTGTCATACTGCAATTTGGCATTTATCTAATTCCCAGAAATAATTTAAACAATTTCTAATTAAATTAGCATGCAATAATTTAAATTAAATTAACTTCAAAAATGGGATCAATATGGTCAAAGCATAACTTGCCTTCAAAAAGTACATGTTCTTGGTCTTGAGCTGGCTCCTTGGTCAACACTTCACCTTCGAAGCCCTTGGGTACTTCAACGTCTACTCGTAACGCATGCAAATAGCAATAAATAAATAAAACAGTACATGCACATTGCTCAAAAATTCAAGTAAAGTCCATAAACAGAGAGAGCATAATTTTACAAATTTTTAGAAATTTGAATCGCCCAAATCGGAGTTAAAACGCAAAAGTTATAATGGTTTAAAGTTTAGATAATCCATTAATTAATTATAAACAAAGAAATTTTCATATTCAAAAATTAATTAAAATTCATGTTTAAGTAGATCTCAATTTTATAAAAATTTATAAATTGGAATCGCTCAAATCGGAGTTAAAATGCAAAAGTTATAAGCGTTTGAAGTTTGAAATTTCAATTAAAAGAATAAACCGAATTAATTCATTTATTTTTCTGCTGAAAAATCCATTTTATGACGTCAACGTGGAATTTGAATTTCCACCGAATTATTTTTCTATTGAAAAATAATTATGACGTTAGCATGACGTCAGCGGGTCCATGGACTTGGCCCACGGCTCGGGTTCGGTTCACCGTGGACCCGGTCCACGGGTACATGTCTCACTAACATGTGGGACCCCTCGGGTGACGTCAGCGCTAATGTCACCGCACTTCGGCCGAGCGGCACTGACATGCGGGCCCCATCGTGACGTCAGCGGATGACGTCATGGTGCGGTTGGTTGTCCTCGACACGCGCGGGCGCCGACGTCGCCGCGTGACGTCGGCGGCCGACCGCACGATCGCGTGGATCGCGCGCTCCAGCTCCCGGCTACGTGGCACAATCTGGGCCGTTGATTTGAAAATCAACGGTCCAGATTGGATCTACCCTCACGCGTTTAGAAAAGACGCGGTCAATCTGGACCATTCGATCTAGATCTAACGGCTGCTATCGCACTTGAGCACGGTGCGGTTTACGGTTACGTGGCTCGATCTAAGCCGTTGGATCTAGATCCAACGGTTGGAAACGGATCTAATCACCGTAACGTGAATTTCGCGCGGTGACGTGGACGAACGTGGATCGTTGGATCTGGATCCAACGGTCTAGATCTAATATGGTTTTCTACGGGTGCGGGATGACGTGGACTCACCGTGGACGTTCGATCTCGATCGGACGGTGGGTGGAGCTCGGGG
Source organism: Rhipidocladum racemiflorum (assembly GCA_036346355.1). Classification (NCBI taxonomy): domain Eukaryota; kingdom Viridiplantae; phylum Streptophyta; class Magnoliopsida; order Poales; family Poaceae; genus Rhipidocladum; species Rhipidocladum racemiflorum. The sequence continues at coordinate 37,168,097 of CM070577.1, read as the reverse complement.
TCGGCGATGGCGTTGCAGCGGAGCTGGGTCACCGTGGATGAAGATGACGACACGGGGAACGGCATTGCGGGCTTGCTCCGGTGAAGTGGATGGTGCGGTCCGATGCGCCTCGTCCTTGCGGTTCCGGATTTGGGCACGTTCACGGCAGAGGACGACGGACGCGGCGTGAAACGGCGAAGAACTGTGGCGGAACGCAGTTCCAACTCCGGCGAGCTCCCGCGGGCAAATGGCGGCGGCTTGAGCTCGGGGACTTGGGGCTACGGGTGCGCATGGAAGAGGGCTTCACGTTGGTGGCGGCGGCGCATTAAATAGGGGACTCGGCTTCCGTAAAACTCGCGCGAAACGAGGCCCACTCGGCTGCGGCGACGGAGTCCGACGACGACACGGAGAGGTGACGTGGCGCAATCGCAACCGTCCACGTGGCACGATCAACGGCTCAGATCACACGGGCGCGGACGAGTTCGGCTCGGATCGCACGTGGGTGACGTGGCGTAATCCCGGCCGTTGGATCATGATCCAACGGTTGAGCGGTTTAGGGTTTGGTTGGGTTCGGGTCGGACTCAGACTCGAGTCTGACTCGGGCTCGATCGCTTGAACAGTACTAACCCACTCGGCATTTTCCAGCGATTTAATTTTGAAAATAATTTCTAGAAATTCAAATAATTAAAGAAAAATAGCAAAATAATCAGAAAAATTCCAGAAAAATTCTGGAAAATACTTTGAGACATTTTGGACTCAAATAAAATATTTCCAACAAAATTTTATATAAAACTTTTAATTCCTTAATTATTTAGAAAGGGAATAAATTCAAATTAAATCCGAATAAATCCAAATAAATTTCAGAAAATTCCAAAAATTCACCAAAGTGCAAAATTTCATTTAAATTCATGAAAAACAAAAATTGGGGTGTTACATGCCCCATTTGGGCTTGTACGTGTGCACTCTCCACAGACACCCATGGATCTCACACACCATGTCGTAACAGGTTGGGGTGGATTTCTTAACCCTGAAATTCCTTCATAATGATAAGGCTCAATCTTTCACAGCATCCTGCACAGCCTCTTTTGTTAGGTACATACTGTTAGGCCTAACCTCATTGGCACTATACTGCTGTAGGGACCCGAATATGCAAATCCGGACCCTCTGTGTATTCTGCATTAGTCCAGGATCACGCTAGTGCACACAGTCTGAACATAGATGAATACCACAATCATACACAGCGGAATAATAATAATACCACAAATATAGAATATAAAGCTGTTGAGCGACCTTAAGGTCAATATTACAATTGAGAGGCCTTGATAGCTTCAACTCCGAATAAGCAACAGCAGAACAAAGAACATCGGTGAATCCCATCAATGTGCCACAGGCAACTGACAAGGCTCGACTCCTAGATATTCGCCTTCTCACGAAACTTCTTCTTCTTCGACGTTGTCTTCTTCTTCATAACTGGTGAATTATTTGTTGCAAGGGGTGAGTACATAAAGACTCAACAAGTCATGCACAGAATGAAAGTCTAATAATTATATGCACACTTATTCCAAATGACAGGCTGAAAGGTTATTTTACGGAAAAGCAACATTCACAAATAAACATAATAGATTGTAAAGCAGTAAAACAAGCAATAACAATAATAGATTTCACAGTTATTTCACAAGTAAAACATACCACATCCTTAACCAATTATCACTTTCCACAGGCAAGATGCCTCCAAGCCCAAGTTCAGTTTTATGAAAAGCTAACCCTTGACTGTAATCCCTGAGCATTGTGCAGTACCGCAGACACGGCTATTCGAATTGGTTTGACACTCTGCAGAGGTTATACACTTTACCCACAAGATACAATCAACTCACCACGTCAGCCGTGAATCGCCATATAAGAGTATGCGAATGAGTGATCATAACAAAGCCTTTATAATGCTCCTTCTAGACCCAGTACTACTCGCTGAGGTTTCAACAATGGTGGGACTGGTTACCACATCCAGGGCCCCCCTCTTGCACCATGTGAGCCAACCTGTGCAAGGACTAGTTACCACTACCCGGGCCTCACACCACCACAATAGTACCGAAATGTAGACATCACAAATTAGTCAGCTAGGTCTGTCCCACTTGAGACTTGTGGTTGTATGCTTGGCCCAGTTCAAAGGCTTGCAAGGTTAAGTCCTTAACTGACTAGGGCAAGACTTACATCAATACTATCATAGAAGTCCACCTCACCATCTCTCATATATATCATGTTTCATACAATCCAAACCGCCAAACTGGACAACCATAATTCTGGCCACTTGCCCCAGTCCAAAACATTTTATCACCCCAGTTGATTATTGCGTAACACAATGCCAACAACAACTCGACATCCTTGAAGAAGCACGAAGGCCTCCACATATCAACTTCATCGTGTTGGCAACACATCACACCATTCCAAAATACATTGCATATTCTATTAGTCAATATTGAGCTTTTGTATTTCCAAAATGATGTCAATGGTACATTGCAAGTCTAAGCAAACTAATACGTTCTATCTAACCCATGTTGGCAATTTATTAGCTACCAACTATTAATCAACAATCCTAGGGTGACAAATGATTCATGGCATACAATTATTATAGACAAGGTGGCAATAACAAGTAGGTTAAATATCTAATCCCAATATTAATCAAAATCGGTTTAACTTAAACTAGCATGCAATAATTTGAAACAACATATGTTTCAAAAATGTGATCAACATGGTCAAAGCACAACTTGCCTTCAAATAGCAACTGGTCTTGATCTAAGGCTTGATCTTCAACTTCCGCACCTTCGCACAATTCAACGTCTACGCGTAGCAGATAAATAACCAAATAAACACTCAAACAACGTAAAAACACACAATTCAGAAAATACCATGATTCAAACTAATTCATGTTTTTTTCTAAAAGAGACTTTTGTGATTTGGCTTGATCTTTTTTAGAAAAGAAGTATTTGAATTGATTCCTTTTTGTTTGGACACTTGACAACAAGGATTGTGATTGAAAAATCCCTCACATGTTTCATGGCTCTTATCCATGCAAGCTAAGGGTACACATAGTTGTCTAGTCGTTTTGGTTTTTTGTGGGTTTGTGAATCTGAGGAGCACCAGTTTGAAGGAAAATCTTTGGGTATTTCGGATTTTCATTGTGGGATTGTTTGGAGTATTTTAAGTGGGAGAAAATTTTATTTGTGATCATTCACCCCCCTCTGATCGCCATCTCGATCCTTCAATTGGTATTAGTGCCGGTTTTGCTCTCTTTAGATCTTGACCGGTCTCGAGAGCCATGGCGACGGACAAGTACTCGATGAAGCCTACAATCTTTGCTGGAGTTGATTATATGTTTTGGAAAATGCGGATGAAGTCATACATCACTGCCCAGGGCTTCCCGATATGGCAGAAGGTGAAACTCCTGTATGTGGTTCCTGCCGATAACAACGTCAATGATGCAAACATGGCTGACGTTGAGCCAAACGCAAAGGCTAGGAACATCCTCACACAGGGACTTAGCCGCAGTGAGTGTGACTGGGTCTCTCACCTACGATCCGCTCATCAGATTTGTGCGATCCTCGATGCTTACTATGAGGGTACCACTCAGATCAAGACAGTGAGGCAGGACCAGTACTAGCGTGACTACAACAAGTTTGAATAACACACTAGTGGGAGCCTCGACGAGTGCTTTGCTCGCTTCTCTAAGATCCTTAGCAACTTCGATCAGTTGGTTGCACATACCCTGACTCGGAGAACGCTAGGCACTTTCTGATAGTACTCGATTTGAGGGTTTAGGAGATGAAGGTGACCATCATCAAGGACTCCACTGATTTATCGACTTTGACTCTTGAGAAGCTTTATTCCCGACTCAAGACTCATGAGATCGACGTCGTCTCTCATCGGATGAAATCTCAGTCGATGGCCTTAGTCACCGATCCCATCGAGTCTTCCTCTGGACCCTCTCTTGATTTCTCTTTAGGTTTTTCTCTCTCCACTCTTTGCGACATAAGTGATGAAATTCTGGAATGATTTTCAGAAAATGATCTTGCTCTTGTCGCTCGCAAATTTTCCAACATCTACAAGAGAGTGAGAGAGAGGAAGAGAGGTGGCACCGTGACTTGCTTTGAGTGTGGTAGCCCCAACCACATTCGAGCAAACTGTCCCAAGTTGGAGAGGGGTAAGAACGGGCAAGGCAGTTCGAGCAAGAACGACTACACCGACAAGAACCGCAACAAGAAGCCTCCAGGAACCAGCGCAAGAGAAGAAGTACCGCAACTTCGATAAGAACAAGAAGCTCTTCCATCGAGTGCTCGCCGCTCTCGAGGACATCGACTTCTTCAACACAGAGACATGGAGTGACGAGGGCGAGGATGAACCGCAAGAGAAGACGAAGGGCGGCGATGACTTCTCCGACATGTGCTTCATGGCGAACGCCAACGGCGTCAGCGACTATGAGCTGTATAGCGACACGGATGAGGTACCCTCCTATGACTAGCTCAATGATGCCTTTTGCAAGCTAGGAAAAATTCATGCTACATCTAGAGCTAGGTGTACGGAGTTAGTGAAGGAAGTAGGTACCTTGTCTCAGGAGTTAGCTTCACTTAAATCATGTTCTTCCTGAGACTGTGATAGCTGTACTCTCTGTGATGCTTTGCTTGTGGAGTTGGAGAACCTAAGGACCTTGCATGATAGTGTGCTTTCTGAACTTGATGGTCTTAGGTCAATGAAGGCTAGCTCTAGTTCTTCTGATGTCATTCCTGCTGATGCTAGTTTTCTTCATACTCACACAACTGCATCTTGTAATAATAGCCCTAAGCTACTTGCTGAAATTGATGCCATGAGCTCACACCTTAGGAAGCTTTCTACTAGGAATGATGAACTTGAATTGCATGCTTCTAAGGACCCAGTCAGCTCATGTGAGGGCTGTAAGCAACTAAAACTTGACAACGATGCTTTGAATGTCAAGTGTGCTCAACTTGCTAAGGACTTACTAGTTAAGTCACCAAATGGTTTCTTGCTGTGTAATGGGGTTAAGGATGATGTAGATAAGGTCTATGCAGAGCTTAGGAAGAAGTTAGAGGCCCAGGTTGGTAGAATTAGAGATGCTCCCTGTGTTTCCTACGAGTCTCTCAAAATTGAGGTAGCTGTGTATAGGAAGAGATATGCACGCGTTGTACGATCCCCTTCTTCTGGCTCTTCTTCTACTCCTTCCCCTTGCTCTTCATGTGCCTCACTTTTCCGAGAGTGCTAGTATCTTATGAGCACTCTCAAGAAATTTGTTGGAGGCAAGAAGAAGCTCAATCTCATTCTAGACCAGTCCAAGATTAGCAGATTCAATCAAGGTCTAGAATTTGATTACTTGAAGCATGGACGGGCGCATCCTCCTACAGTTGTACGTGCCTCCAAGAATGGAGAGATTGTGGTTGCTCCACAGATGAGCACCACGGTGTTTATATCAGCCAGGATTGTCCATGGGACTTCTGAAGAGGAGGGTGCTTCTCCTGTTACTTCATCCTCCAAGGCGAAGTATACATGCACCTTCTGTCTTAAGGATGGACATATTGCTGATTTCTGCTTCAAATGGGCGAAGATCACTCGTTGTGAACGTGTTCGTGCCCTTAGGCGTAATCAGGGTCATCCCCAGACTCTGGGTGCTCCGAAGGCCCACAATGCTTCTAGACAGGTTAGAGAGTTGCCTATTTTTTGACAGTGTATGGGGCTTGGTTTTCAGGATTCTACCTCTGGTTTTCGCCCCAGAGCTATCCCGAGTCTGTCCTTCCACCGTCCCCTTGATATTCCTCGTTCTTCCCATCAATGTGGATATCAGCGGTGCAAGTTTGCTTCTTCCAGCAGGAGGTTTGGGCAGCAACACTGGGATGGTCCAGCCTTTGCACGTCGGTGGACCAACCTGATACCTATTCCCAAACATCCTACATGGACGATTTCCGACTTAGTGAGTGTAGAGTCACGGAGAGGCGCTACATTGCATTCATTTGCTTCTGTGACTGGTTCTTCTGCTCGGGTGACTCAGTTTTGGGTTCCTAGATCTTCTTTGATCTATCCCAGTACTGAGTCATCAGCATCTTGCTCTCTTTGATTCAGGTCCATAGGACAAGGAAGGGAGAGGTTTGGATCGTAGACTCCGGCTGTTCACGTCACATGACCGGAGACTCCCATTGGTTCTCTTCCCTAGTCTGAGCTCCCGGTGATGAGGTGATGACCTTTGGGGATGCTTCATCAGGTAGACACATCACTAAAGGTACCGTTTGCATTAATGATCATTTCATACGTAAGGACGTTGCCTTAGTTACTAAGCTGCAATACAATCTGCTTTCTGTTTCTCAACATATCAATGACTATTTCGAGGTAAGCTTTAAGAGCAGTACTTGTAGGATCCTCGATTCTTTTGGGGAGTTGGTTTGCGGGATTTCTCGATTTAGGAGTCTTTCGTGCTGATTTTTCCTCCTCTTCTAGAGACTCTCTCCATTGCCTTATTGCTTCCAAGTCCCATGATCTTACCTTTTGGCATAGGAGACTTGGTCACATTGGCTTTGATCATTTGACTCGAGTTAGCGACCATGATCTCATTCGTGGTTTGCCCAAACTCAAGATGATCAAAGATGTCGTATGTTCTCCTCGCCGACATGGCAAGATGGTTGTTGCTTCTCATCCTCCAGTCACCCGAGTGATGACTGATGCACTAGGGCAGTTTTTGCACATGGACACTGTTGGTCCAGCTCGAGTGCAGTTAGCAAGAGGGAAGTGGTACATTCTTATCATAGTCGATGATTATTCGAGGTATTCTTGAGTGTTCTTCATGGCCTCAAAGGATGAGTCCTTTTCCCACTTTAGGGGTTTGGTCTGTAGGTTGTCCATTGAGCTCCCAGGTGCCTTACGAGCGATCCGTAGTGACAATGGCACAGAGTTCAAGAACTCCTACTTTAGTAGCTTCTGTGAGGAGTTAGGCATAGAGCATCAGTTCTCTTCTCCATACGTCCCTCAACAGAATGGCATAGTGGAGAGGAAGAATAGGACCCTGGTTGAGATGGCCAGGACGATGCTAGATGAGTACAATACTCCTAGGAAGTTTTGGGCTGAGGCTATAGCTACGGCATGCCATGTTGCCAACAGAGTTTTTCTTAGGGCACAGTTGCATCGCACTTCTTATGAGTTGAGATATGGGCGAAAGCCTAGTGTGTCTCATTTTCATGTTTTTGGTTGCAAGTGCTTTTTCTTGAAGTCTGGGAACCTAGATAAGTTCGAGTCATGCTCTACTGATGGAATCTTTTTGGGTTACTCAACTTCCCCGTAGCTATAGGATTTGGGCTATAGACTTGGGTAGGATGATAGAGACCTGCGAGGTGACCTTTGATGAGGCTAGTCCCGGTGCTAGACCAGACATTTCAGGCTCTTCTCCTCTTTCCCAGTCTATTTTCACAAAGGATGATGATGACGGAGATAAAGGCATTTTCCCTGATCTAGTCTCCATTCCTTCTCCCGAAGTGCCTCCAGTTTCCATCTCTGCACCTCAGGGAGATCAGCCCTTACCCTCAGACTCTTCGACAGCTAGTGACTCTATTCCTACTTCTCCCACGCGAGGAGTTGAGGTCACTTCTGCTTCTGGACCTCCCCGCCACATTTAGCAGGCTCATCCACCTAACCAGATCATTGGAGATCTATTTGAGCGAGTCACCAGCTCTAAGTCAGGTCTATCCACCTTCTGCCCTCACTCTGCCTTTGTTGCCTCTTTTGAGCCGAAGGATGTTTCTCATGCATTATCCGATGAGCCTTTTCGGATGCAGACTTTGCTGGCTGTAGGATAGATAGGAAGAGCACATCCGGCACTTGCCAATTTATTGGCACTTCTCTTGTTTCTTGGAATTCTAGGAAGAAGTCTGGAGTTGCTCGGTCCACCGCAAAGGCCGAGTATGTCGCTGCAGCCAGGTGCTCTAGATGAGATTGACCCTACGGGACTATGGGTTAGCAGCAGAATGTGTTCCACTTTTATGTGATAACACATCTGCCATTCACATTGCTAAGAACCCAATGCAGCATTCTCGGACCAAACACATTGATATTCGATATCACTTCCTTAGAGACCATGTGGAGAAGGGTGACATAGCGCTTCAGTTTGTGGAGAGTGACCACCAATTGGCTGACATTTTCACCAAGCATTGGGATTGAGCCCATATGGCATAGTTTGAGGGGGAGTTGATTTGTATTATGTCTATATGTGTATATTCAACATTTCCTTTTGTTTCTTCTGGGTATCTTTGGGCTATTTTTTATTTTGTTGAGTCCACTTGACCTAGACTTTTGGCATGCTTCGGCATGGACCTCTTATCTTATGCTTCAGGATGCTATTCTCTTCTTCTTCTCAGTTGAGCTCACTCACAGTCTTGTAAGTCTAGCAGGTGTTGGGCCCCCTGGTAAGACAGGGTCTGTGTTTTCTCTTGGGCTGGAGATTGAGAACTAGTTTTTTCCTATGTAAGTCATATGGGGAAGGTTAGAGCAAATCTGAGCTTAGTGGTCTCTACTGTAACACCCCAGCATTTAATATGCCCGAATGCTACCAAACATAGACTAAGCAACCTCTAACTACCACAAAATCAAGTAAATTACAGCAAAGGTACTAATGCTAAAAACCGACATTTCGGCAGCATCTCCATTGTTTTAACATGAATTGAAGGAAACACAATAGCATAGAAATATAAGGCAATATGAGAGACAACTAAAATAGCAATAATTAAAGACTTGACAACAATATAAGTCTAATTCCAAGCATTGAATGTCTCCATGTGCCAAACGAACAATAAGACTCTCATAACGCAAAGCTAAACCATAAAAACAATAAGCATCACACTTAGTTTATTATCAAAACCCAATTGAATGACTTGTGAGACGAATGAGTGAAACTACGTGTAGAAGTGTGACTATTTCCCTTCCCCGCATGCCGGTCTCATGGTACCTAAAACAACAAGAAAACACAAGCGTGAGTTCAACACTCAGCAAGCATATTGCAATGGTACAAAAGAACAATTAAATGGCTATAACAAATCACATAATGTAAATCATCTCATTCATGATCACATATCATTATCATCATCATTATGTATGCAATGCGAAGCTATGCTCATGTCTCCTTGGAAACTCATACCGGTATGGTTGAGTACACACCCGTCGGTGTGCACCCTCTCCCCCCTTCCATCCCGAAGATGGAGGGTGCCTACTCCTCGCTTCCAAACACCGCGGTGGATGGAATCACGATGTAGGACTTACTCATTGGCCCTCCGGAATAGTCATAACTTTCTCACCGACCTTCCCCGGACTAGTTATGACTTTCTCATCGCTCGGGCCATGTATCATGCCATGTATGCAAACATGCCAACATCATAATTAACTTGTACATTAACACATGGCATCATAACAAAATAAGAATACTCATCATATCATTGGCAATCATTAAAGCATGGCAAATGATCATATCATATAATCAATTTCATCTAGTCTCAACTAGCAACCCTACAAACCGCTGTCCATTACAATACACTTGCCTCAACCACGGGCAACGGATTGGCGAGAAGTAGAAGGCACTCCCGGGGTCACACCACCTGCACATAGGTACCACACACTCACAATCATGTCCACAAAACAGTAAGCAATCCCTCTTCTACCCCGACATCGCAAACTACTCGCTAAATCCAAAAACAGAGGTTCTGTCCCGTCGAGACAACAGCCTTCCAAAAGGCATAACTTAGGTTCTAAGATTCCGAATCAATTAAACGAGTACATCCTCGTGTAGCTTAGGAAATTTCCTAACTTTTTCTAAGTATATGGAAAAGCTGATTCGGACTCTAAAATTGTTTAATCTACAAAATACCGTGATATGTTCCAATCACGTCACAGTTTTTAACACGTTCGGTAAAACGAGCATAATTTTCAAACGGTTGATCGGAATTACGCGTTCTTTATACCCACTGAAAGCTATTGAAATTACCTACAACTTCTTCAACAGGCGGCCGACCAAATTCCGAATCTAAATTGACGAAAACCCAAACCCTAGATCGACTGCACATGCTGCCCGAAACAGAGAACGTGGCAACTTCTAGATTTCATCTAATCTACTCAATTCCAGCACCACCAATTGATCTAAAAACATGATAATCACCCTTAGAACAGATCCTAGACCAACCCCAAGGATTCCCATGGCCATACCTTCGCCCGACGCATGAAAACCCAACGGATCTCCTCCCGGTTCGCGCGATCTCCTTCCTTGCTCCAAATCCACCGGATCTCCTCGTCGCGGAGCGCTCCAATGGACGGATCTGCGGGGTGGTGAGGTGGAGAACTCCCCTAGGGGCAGCAAGGGAGGTGGAGAGGGGAGGAGAGGGGTGGTGGCGCCATGGGGGAAGATGGAGAGGAAGGGGAAGGGTGGAGGCGCATGGGGGGGCTAGGGGGTGGCGGCTATGGTTGGGAGAGGGAGTTTGGGGCGCACTAAGGGGTGGGGGCCAGATTTGGCTACCCAAAAGTCCCCCCTTAGGCCCAAACCCTTCCACCGGAGGCCCAACTCAACCCCCAAGGCCCAAAGTCCCCCGGAGAGGCCCAAACACCCGAAAACGGCCCAAAAACACGCTATAAACGGCATAACGTAACGTTTTAACCTCCATTTTCACATTTTATAAACTTTTTGACCTCAACATTCACATTTTATAAGATACGACGCTCCGTGGTGTCACATTCTCCCCCCTTCAACAGGATTCGACCTCGAATCCAAGACACACCAATACGCAACCCAGCAAAGCAAAAGATAGCTAGGTTTCACATCTCATACCTGAGGCGAAAAGCTCGGGGTACTTCTCGCATGCGAGACTCCAGCCTCCCAAACCGCTTCTCTCTCGACTAAAGCCACTGAACGACATCGATCGAGACCCGATGGTAAGATGCTTAGGCTTGAAGACCCACAGTTCTAACGATAACCCACGATCAACCTCTTGCAAGAACTTTACTCAACATTGAAACCCAAAGCACCCATACAAGGCCTCGGCATGACCCAAGCGATAGGATAAAATCCCAAACATAAACCTAAAAGAAACGGTATCACACTCCTCCTTCGATACATCCCTTGGCACTAAAGTGCCCGATCCATTTAACCAAAGCCACTCTCCGTATGACATGGTACCAACTTCTAGATCCATCTTCCGCCTCCCACGCACAAATGCTGATTCACGCCTCAACCTCTCAACTGTGGTTCGTCGTATTCGCGACGACGCAAACCAAGTGAGACACAACACTCTAAGATTACTAACTGCTTGAACCATCGGGGTTACATTCTGATCTTTTACAACAAGACGAACACCCACCCCACTACCACCGAAAGGAGAAGCCTACTTATGGCCAGGGTTCTGAAAACCCGCAAAATCAATAACAACCGAACATTCCACTTTGGTTGGCACAACACGCTCAATAGCCCAAATGACAAAAGATCCAATACTCTTCGAAAACCGAAAGCAATTACTAGCAACCACCAAGTGGTCCACTAATAATTTGATCAACCCTACCGAGGGACACATAAACGGAAACAATTCTCCAAGAAGGTTTGAATTGGGACATAGACAACCTTCCGTTACTCTTCACTTCTACACCATTTACTATCAAGTACTAGCCACACCAGATTTCTCTTACTAAGAAAGCCTTGCCCTCACATCCTTCCACTTAAAGGACCAGGACAAACAGTACCATTGATGAGTCAGCCCAACCGTAACATGAACCCAATTGGTCCACATACAACAACTCAAACTCCAAAGCGCTAAAAGCCACATTGGAAAGAGTTCGGCAACAACCAAAGAGTACTCATTTTATTTTTCCTAAGCCAAGAAGCAAAGAAAGCTCAGATTTCTTACACCACAACCAACATACCAGAAGATATTCATTCTTACTTCTCGTACTAGAAGGCAATTGAAATCTTGATTCAAGACATGCATGCAGCTTTCCAAGAGCACTCCGGATTAGTCATATATCCATATATGACTTTCTCAATCGACTGCTCAACGACTCTTTTATCATTTAACATCTATAAATGATGTCATGATTACTTTTCACCATTCATTCATCATGTAACAACACTACCGAATAGTCATTCACAAGACGACTTCTTCCTCTGTATCACATGAATAAAACTCGAATAACATCGAGGATTGCGCTAATTCATATAAACTATGATGGCAGCATAGTTAACAGCAAAACACCACGTCGTGTCAAAACCCACCATCCATTTAATGCTAACCTTGCAAAACCTCGCATTCTAACCAAAATCAACATTTTGGAACAGAACATCAACTCCAAAGTCAAACGTCTGCACACACAACCACCGCAATTTTTTTTCAAAGAAAAAGAGAAATTCATTTCAAAAAGGAACACTTTACTAACAAAATCACTTATGAACCATTCATAAAATCTACCTTGTGAAGCATTTTCAAACACCGCACACATTTTCAAATAACTCTAACTCTAGCCAAATTGAGTTACAAATTGAATCTAAAGAATCTCCAACACAACCCACTAAGACCTTCTGCTTCCTTTAAAATTTACTCCAAATATGATGCAGCGCGAACGCGAAGGAGCACGATCTGCTCAAAGACTTTTGGGTGTAAAACCATACTCATATCATAAACTGAACAAATTAACCAAATCCAAAAATAGACACCAATTTCTACGAGTTTTAGGGAAACTCTGAAACACATCATAAGGAATACTTTGACCAAAAGCATTCAACCAAGATAGCAAACAACCAAACCAATCCATAAGGTTTTAAACACCAGCTTAGCATAAATACAATCATCTCTAGTGTTCCACTACGCTTTCCATTAAAGACTTCAAAATTCACTACTTACTCATTGAGGAAGTCCAACCGGATTTAACAAAATTTTCATAACAATTTCTTTCTCTAGTTACCATTCCCAGCACTTATAAATAAAGTTTACGATGCTTATAAAAAAAAACATCCAACCAATACTACTTCATCCTGTTCCCTAAAGACAAACACATCATACAACATCTTATTCTCATTCTAAAACATAATACTTCAACAAATACTTTAGCATGATCAACCTATCAATTTTATACCATCCATAAGTCAACATCTTGACAATTGGAACCTGTTCAATCAATAAATGACTTCAACAAGTAAATATTATCTCCACAAGGCAAAGCTCATAACTATGATTCTAAGACATACATTCATTAAGGATAAAATTCTACATCATATTAATTATCCATGGTCCACTCCATCACAACATGTTACAGTAACCTCCATTTTTAACAAGGATTTTCAACCATTAATCTAAGCAATTACCACCACTACTAAGCCATCAATATCAACAAACGGCATAATCATCAACCAACAACATTACGTTTAGCTACCCTATACATAGGTTATAACAAAATTACCACCACACAACATACTCCAACTATTGAGAATAGATTGAATACTAGCATTAACACTGCCCTTAACAACATCATTAACAATAAGTCTTACGTCTTCTCAATTGATATCAATACTAGTATTGTAGAGACACAACTGCATACATCCAAATATACTAGTAGTTTGCAACAACAAAAAAATAGCAACTCTAATCAACTTCCAAGTTAAAGCCACTAGCCAACACGATTAAATTTCTCTATTAACCCGTTAGATTAGAACATCTTTAAACAACCAGCAAAGTTTCTTTAACAATAACAGCAGTCTACATCATCTTAATGTTCTAACTATGCATCAGGGTTTAAAACTTTAAACATAATCGGGGGTCATAAGCACTTTTAAAGCAAAGCAACAGATTCTAAACATGTACATTAACACCTTTAATCATTCTTGCTATAGAGTAATCTACAACACTAGAAGTTCATTTAATCTTAAGCTAAAGATAACAATTACATTTAATTGATTCAACTCGCAATTTAACTAAGGAGCACATCATTTCCATAAACCACATGGTTACATATTACATAACATGCTAAACAACAATTTTCACTTTTGACAAGTAATTTCAGTCAAACGAATACTTACTTTATTTGCAGCATTATTCTTTTAATACTCAACCAAAGCTGACAAAGAAGCTTGACTCTCAAAGTTGCAATGGGACATGACTCCAAAGCACATTTAAATATTAAAGACTCCCACAGGAGGGAACCAAGCGACCAAGTAAACCTTTACGGACAAAGGCACAAAACATAAATCGACACAACTTACCCTTTTTTTGCACACGCTTCAATAACTTCTTTTAAACTTAGAGTAAGACACACAAGAACCAAAACTATACTTTTCTTTGCAAGGCAACCAACAGAACCGGTGTCAAAGTAAAAAGGCAACCAAAAGACGCGCAACACAAAACTCTTCTTCTTTGTCTTCACCTAAAGAAGACAAAACCAAGAAACACCGAAGGGACACTCCGCAAAAATCCAATTCCAAACACTTTTCTTTTGGTTTCAATCAACCAGAGCCAAGAAGACCAACCGAAACCGACCGTTAGAACGGTAAAGAGCAACTGAAATAATCCACCACAAACTCTTCTATTCGACTCCATCCAACTACCCGGTCTACGACAGAAAGGATAAGCACTCTTCTCCCACAGGGGTTAATAGTTCTTCGGTGATGGCGCTAACCGGCCACACCGTCAAACCACATCCTTACTATGAACAAAAAGAGGTGACCGAAACCCTTCGGCACCACAACCCCACTTTAACACAACCACAAGAACAATTCAATCATTTATCTCATAGACATAGCAACATGCATTATCAAATGAAGCATTCAACATCAAAGCTTAAATACAACATTTAAGCGTAAAGAAACGATACCCATACCCTTTCCTACTGTGCATCCATTGTGTGTCAAATTTTAGATTAGTTATACCACTTTTGCAAGTTTTAATGTTGCTATCCTATGACAAAATTTTAGTTAAGACCTAAGCCATGTTTCTAAGTTATTCCACATCACATTTTAGTTGTACCCTATAGCATGACACTAAAAATACACATTCCAGGGACCTACCGCCCGCTCTGATAACAACTGTAACACCCCGGCATTTAATATGCCCGAATGCTACCAAACATAGACTAAGCAACCTCTAAATACCACAAAATCAAGTAAATTACAGCAAAGGCACTAATGCTAAAAACTGACATTTCGGCAGCATCTCCTTTGTTTTAACATGAATTGAAGGAAACACAATAGCATAGCAATATAAGGCAATATGAGAGACAACTAAAATAGCAATAATTAAAGACTTGACAACAATATAAGTCTAATTCCAAGCATTGAATATCTCCATGCGCCAAACGAACAATAAGACTCTCATAACGCAAAGCTAAACCATAAAAACAATAAGCATCACACTTAGTTTATTATCAAAACCCAATTGAATGACTTGTGAGACGAATGAGTGAAACTACGTGTAGAAGTGTGACTATTTCCCTTCCCCGCATGCCGGTCTCATGGTACCTCAAACAACAAGAAAACACAAGCGTGAGTTCAACACTCAGCAAGCATATTGCAATGGTACAAAAGAACAATTACATGGCTATAACAAATCACATAATGTAAATCATCTCATTCATGATCACATATCATTATCATCATCATTATGTATGCAATGCGATGCTATGCTCATGTCTCCTTGGAAACTCATACCGGTATGGTTGAGTACACACCCGTCGGTATGCACCCTCTTCCCCCTTCCATCCCGAAGATGGAGGGTGCCTACTCCTCGCTTTCAAACACCACGGTGGATGGAATCACGATGTAGGACTTACTCATTGGCTCTCCGAAATAGTCATAACTTTCTCACCGACCTTCCCCGGACTAGTTATGACTTTCTCACCGCCCGGGCCATGTATCATGCCATGTATGCAAACATGCCAACATCATAATTAACTTGTACATTAACACATGGCATCATAACATAATAAGCATACTCATCATATCATTGGCAATCATTAAAGCATGGCAAGTGATCATATCATATAATCAATTTCATCTAGTCTCAACTAGCAACCTACAAACCGCTGTCCATTACAATACACTTGCCTCAACCACGGGCAACGGATTGGCGAGAAGTAGAAGGCACTCCCGGGGTCACACCACCTGCACATAGGTACCACACACTCACAATCATGTCCACAAAACAGTAAGCAATCCCTCTTCTACCCCGACATCTCAAACTACTAGCTAAACCCAAAAACAGAGGTTTTGTCCTGTCGGGACAGCAGCCTTCCAAAAGGCATAACTCAGGTTCTAATACTCCGAATCAATTAAACGAGTACATCCTCGCATAGCTTAGGAAATTTCCTAACTTTTTCTAAGTATATGGAAAAGCTGATTCAGACTCTAAAGTTGTTTAACCTACAAAATACCGTGATATGTTCCAATCACGTCACAGTTTTTAACACGTTCGGTAAAACGAGCATAACTTTCAAACGGATGATTGGAATTACACGTTCTTTATACCCACTGAAAGGTATTGAAATTACCTACAACTTCTTCAACAGGCGGCCGACCAAATTCCGAATCTAAATTGACGAAAACCCAAACCCTAGGTCGACTGCTCATGTTGCCCGAAACAGAGAACGTGGCAACTTCTAGATTTCATCTAATCTACTCAATTCCAGCACCACCAATTGATCTAAAAACATGATAATCACCCTTAGAACAGATCCTAGACCAACCCCAAGGATTCCCATGGCCATATCTTCGCCCGACGCACGAAAACCCAACGGATCTCCTCCCGGTTCGCGCGATCTCCTTCCTTGCTCCAAATCCACCGGATCTCCTCGTCGCGGAGCGCTCCAATGGATGGATCTGCGGGGTGGTGAGGTGGAGAACTCCCCTAGGGGCAGCAAGGGAGGTGGAGAGGGGAGGAGAGGGGTGGTGGCGCCATGGGGGAAGATGGAGAGGAAAGGGAAGGGTGGAGGCGCATGGGGGGGGGCTAGGGGGTGGCGGCTAGGGTTGGGAGAGGGCGTTTGGGGCGCACCAAGGGGTGGGGGCCAGATTTGGCTGCCCAAAAGTCCCCCCCTTGGGCCCAAACCCTTCCACCGGAGGCCCAACTCAACCCCCAAGGCCCAAAGTCCCCCGGAGAGGCCCAAACACCCGAAAACAGCCCAAAAACACGCTATAAACGGCATAACGTAAAATTTTAACCTCCATTTTCATATTTTATAAAGTTTTTGACCTCAACATTCACATTTTATAAGATACGACACTCTGTGGTGTCACATCTACCATCTTTTCTATGCTCTTAGATCACCTAGTTGTCAGTTTCTCCTTTTCCTCTTCTCATTTTGGCTTCTGGTTTCAGTTGAGTTCAATTCTTTCTCTTGGAATTCAAAATTGCTAATAACTCAACTTGAATCAGATTTATGCTTAAAATTGACTCACTTGTTGAGGGAGAGTTTGGAACTAACTTTCTTGCATTGGATATAGACATGTTTCTATTTTCTAAGCTTTGTCTTTTATGCAATTGATAAATTTATGATATGTTGCACCTAGCTACTTTCATGAAGATCCTTGCTAGTCCAGGTCATATCTAATCTGGTATATCATGTTAAGCTAGTCATCATTTTAAATTGAGCTTTCTTGAAAACTTGATGAAACTTAGCTTTTACTTGCTATATTTCTTTACTAGATGCTTTTGCCATGCTTAGTGAAATAGTGGGTTTCTACTAGAGTCCCTATAGCAACTTGGGTTATCTATATTGTTCCATTTAGAATCCTCAACATGCTGATGAATCTAAGTGCTGAAGTGACAAAAATTGACTTGTTTGTGCTGAAACTGAACTCAACACTTTTCATTCTCGAGACTGCTTCCCAATACACTTGGAATGAATTGTGTATGACCAAAACTGTAACACCCCGGCATCTAGCATGCCTGAATGCTACCAAACATAGGCTAAACAACATCTAAATACCATAAATTAAGGTAAATTACAGCAAAGGAGCAAATGCTAAAAACCGAAATTTCGGCAACATCTCCTTTGTTTTAACATGAATTGAAGGAACATCAACAGCATAGCAATATAAGAGGCATCTAAAATAGCAATAATTAAAGGCATGACAGCAATATAAGTCTAATCCCAAGCATTCAATGTCTCCATGAGCCAAACAAACAATAAGACTCTCATATCGCAAAACTAAACCATAAATCAATATGCATCACACTTAATTTATTATCAAGACTCAATTGAGTGACTGTGGGAACAATTGAGTGACGCTACGTGTAGAAGTGTGACTAATTCCCTTCCCCGCATGCCGATCTCATGGTACCTAAAACAACAAGAAAGCACAAGCGTGAGTTCAACACTCAGCAAGCATATTGCAATGGTACACAAAAACAATTGCATGGCTACAACAACTCATATCATGTCTTTCATCTCATTCATGATCACATATCAATATCATCACCATTATGTATGCAATGCGATGCTCATGTCTCCTTGGAAACTCATACCGGTATGGTTGAGTACACACCCGCTTGTGCACCCTCTCCCCTTCCATCCCGAAGATGGAGGGTGCCTACTCCTCGCCTGCTCACCGCGGTGAATGGAATCACGATGTAGGACTTACTCATTGGCTCTCCGGAATAGTCATAACTTACTCACCGACCTTCCCCGGACTAGTTATGACTTTCTCACCGCCCGGGCCATGTATCATGCCATGTATGCAAACATGCCAACATCATAATTAACTTGTACATTAACACATGGCATCATAACATAATAAGCATACTCATCATATCATTGACAATCATTAAAGCATGGCAAGTGATCATATCATATAATCAATTTCATCTAGTCTCAACTAGCAACCTACAAACCGCTATCTATTACAATACACTTGCCTCAACCACGAGCAACGGATTGGCGAGAAGTAGAAGGTACTCCCGGGGTCACACCACCTGCACATGAGTACCACACACTCACAATCATGTCCACAAAATAGTAAGCAATCCCTCTTCTACCCCGACATCGCAAACTACTCGCTAAATCCAAAAACAGAGGTTCTGTCCCGTCGGGACAGCAGCCTTCCAAAAGGCATAACTCGGGTACTAAGACTCCGAATCAATTAAACGAGTACATCTTCGTGTAGCTTAGGAAATTTCCTAACTTTTTCTAAGTATATGTAAAAACTGATTCGGACTCTAAAGTTGTTTAATCTACAAAATACCGTGATCTGTTCCAATCACGTCACAGATTTTAACACGCTCGGTAAAACAATCATAACTTTCAAACGGCTGGGTATAATTGGACGTTCTTTATACCTACGGAAAGATATTGAAATTACCTACAACTTCTTCAACAGGCGGCCGACCAAATTCCGACTATAAATTGACGAAAACCCAAACCCTTGGTCGACTGCTCATGCTGCCCGAAACAGAGAACGTGGCAAACTCAAAATTCCATCTAATCTACTCAATTCCAGCACCACCAAATGATCTAAAAATATGATAATCACCCTTAGAACAGATCCTAGACCAACCCCAAGGATTCCCATGGCCATACCTTCGCCCGACGACCGAAAACCCAACGGATCTCCTCCCGGTTCGCGCGATCTCCTTCCTTGCTCCAATTCCGCCGGATCTCCTCGTCGCGGAGCACTCCAATGGACAGATCTTCGAAGTGTGGAGGTGGAGAACTCCCCTAAGGGCAGAAAAGGAAGGTGGAGAGGTGGTGGAGAAATGGGGGAGGTGGAGGCGCCACAAGGAGGAGGTGGGGAGGTGTGGGAGGGCGGCTAGGGCTTGTGGGGGCACAAGGGCAGGGGTGGGGGCGCAGAAAGGGGCAGGGGGAGGCCCCCAACCAGGACTCCTACTCCCAATTGGACTCAAACTCTATCCCACCAAAGCCCACGATCCCTTCTCTTAGGCCCAAAACTCCCCAGAAAGGCCCAAACTCCCGGAAACGCTATTAACCTCCATACCTTATGGTTTCAACCTCTAATTCCATATTTCATAATGTGTTTGACCTCAACATTCACATTATATAAGGTTACGACACTCCGTGGTGTCACATTCTCTCCCCCTTAAACAGGATTCGACCTCGAATCCGAAGAACGCCAAAATCAACAACAAAGTCCCCAAGGGACAGAAGACTTCTTTGCAGCACCAAAACATTCACACAGAGACTAAAATCGAAACAAATGACAAGCGAGTTCTCAAAACCAACACTGACGAGAAAAATGTTGGTTTAGCTCAACAGAGTCCTCTCACGGTTCCATCTTCACTTCAATTCCCAAACAGAAACTGCGTTTCAACCACAAAGGGCTCCATCAACCCAAAACGCCTGAAACCTCACGACAAACACTTCATTAAACTCAACATGACACAATCAAAGCGAGTCACAATTCCTTTAACGACCTCTCTACATTCTCGAAAATTTCCATCGAGGGGAATAACTCATTAAGGCACACTTGTCCTTCCGATACACGATCATGCTAACATTTCATTCCAATCCTCTCCCAGGCAAGACTCAAACCCAAAACAACTAGTTAAGACATTTGCTCACGGCAGGACAATTATCACCGAACTACCGTCAACTTCACTTCCACCCATCGGTACTCTTAATAAAGGTTAAACCCATACGTCATCAACCTCCATCACAACCCACCCTTATACAACTAAGGTTCGACACCTAGCCCCCAAGCTAGGATCATAAAACCTTACCAAACCACAATTGGTTCCTTTCTTAAGAGGGTCTCGCCCTCACACAAAAACACTTAGTTAACAAGCCCAAGTGTACACATATTTCGCATATTCAACCATAAACCAAGAACATTTATATCCTCACTCCCATCTATAGAGCAAGAGAAGTACAATTCTTTTGAACCCAAGTGGACCACACACAACAACTCAAACCCAAAGCGTTAACAACCAATTTGGAATGAATTCAGCAACATCCAAGCCAAATCACAAAGGAAGCATAAATCCCCTACACCACCACCAAAATACCAGAAATTCTTCATTCTTTTTTTTTCATACTAGAAAGAAATGGACATCTCGATTCATGACATGCATGCACACTTTTCAAGAGCACTCCGGATTAGTCATATATCCATATATGACTTTCTCACCGACCTGGCTCATCGACTCCTTTATGATTAATTATGCATAAACAATGTCTCGTTTTCCTTTTTCACCATTCATTCATCATGTAACAATGGTACCGAATAGTCATTCACCAAATGACTTCTTCCTGTGATCAAATAATGGAAACACAATTAACATCGAAGGTTGCGGAAATTCTTATGGACTATGACAAAGAAAGACAGCTTGACAAGAAACACCACGCCGCATCACATCCCACATCAATTGAAAATCGAACTTGCAAAACATTGCATTTCATCCAAATCCAACATTTTGGAAGAGAGCATAAAAATTTCAAGTCAAGCATCTGCTCCCACAACCGTCACAAATTTTCTCAAGGAGAGGGAAACTCATTTCAAAAAGGGAACACCTCACTAACAAAATCACTTTATAAAACATTCATAAATTCCACCTTTTTGAAGCACTCGCAAACATCACACACATTATGCAAATAAATCCATCTCCAGTCAAAAAGATTTACAAATTAAATCTCAAGAATCTTCAACACAACCCACTAAGACCTTCTGCTTCCTTTAAAATTTACTCCAAAGATGATTCAGTGCGAACGTGAAGGAGCGCGATCCACTCAAAGACTTTTGGGTGTAAAACCATACACATAGCACAAATTAAACAAAATAGCCAAAACCAAAGATTGGCAACAATAGCTACGGGTTTTAGGGAAACTCGGAAACACAACACAAGGAATACCTTGACCGAAGGCATTCAACCAAAATGGCAAACAACCACACCAGTTCAAAAGGTTTTAAACACCATTTCAAAGATGAATCCCACCATAACTTGTATTCCACTACACTTACCATTTAAGCATTCAATAATCTCTGTTTACTCATCAAGAGAGTCCGACCGGATTTAACAAAATTTTACATAACAATTTGTTTCTCTGGTTACCATTCTCAACACTTTTAATTAAGGTTTAAGATGCTTATCACAAAGACACCCGACCATGACTACATTGACATGATCCCCACGGATCACCAAATCATATAACCACGTCTTCTATATTTCAAACATAGTACTTCAACAGCTACTTGAGCATGGTCAACCTATCAATTTATACTATCCATACGTCATTCCAACAATTAACAACACTACCAAGGCAACAATATCAATTCTTTGCATAATCATCAATCAACAACATTACTTTTAGCTACCTTACACATAGGTTGCAACAAAATTGTCACTACACAACATACTCCAACTATTAAATTAGATTTAATAAGTTAGATCAGCACAATGTTCTTAACAACATCATTAACAAAGAGTCTTATGTCTTCTCAATTGATATCAATACTATCATGGTAGACACACAACTGCATACTTCCAAATATACTAGTAGTTTGCAACAACGTAAATAGCAACTTTAATCAACTTCGAAATTAAAGTCACTAGTCAACACGATTAAATATCTCTATTAATCCATTAGATTAGAACATCTTTAAACAACCAGCAAAGTTTCTTTAACAATAACAGCAGTCTACATCATCTTAATGTTTTAACTATGCATCAGGGTTTAAAACATTAAACATAATCGGGGGTCATAAGCAATTTTAAAGCAAAGCAACCAATTCTAAGCATGTAGATTAACACATTTAATCATTCCCACTATGGGGTACTCTACATCACTAGAGGTTCACCTAATCTTAAGCTAAAGGTAACAATTACATTTAATTGATTCAACTCGCAAATTAACTTAACAATACATCATTCCATAAACCACATTGGTACATACTACATAACATGCTAAACAACAATTCTCACTACTGACAAACGATTTCAGTGTATTCAGTACTAGTCCAGGAACGCGCTAGTGCACACAGTCTCAACATTGGTAAATATCACAATCATACTCAACGAAATAATAAAATACCTTAAATAGTTAACCAAACGGGTTGCTCGACCTTATGGTCAAGTTACAAATATATGCCACGCAGGGCGGAAACTCAATAAGAGAGAAATAACTACAGCGGAAAATAAGATAACTTCGTGGCGCCATCCAGTATACCACAGGCAACTACTGGGCTCGCTTCCTAGTTAGACGGATCTTCTGGGAACTCCTCCTCCAAAGCTGGTGTAGACTCCTCCTCAACTGGTGTTGTATTGTGGCAAGGGTGAGTACTTGGTACTCAGCAAGTCATGCACAGAATGCAAACTAATATACTACATGCACGGCTTAGTACAAAGGAATAGCTCAGGGTATATTTGCAGTAAACAGCATTTGACAAGTAGCATAAGTAGATTCGAAAGCAATAGAAACAAGTCTAAGATCAATAACTTTTCAAGGAGTTTATTAAACATCTTTCCCATTCCTAATCCACATTTCCATCAACATCATCATTAAACCAAACCCAACCTTTCAAGTCCAAGTTAATTTCAAGAAAGTCTAACCCTTGACTGTAATTCCCGAGCGATGTCCAATACCGCGGACACGGCTATTCGAATAGATTTTACACTCTGCAGAGGTTATGCACTTTACCCACAAGATACAAATCAAACACCACAAAGGCGAGTGTCCGTAATGCAGTCTTTCGGAAACTTCTAACAGTACAAGTGGTCCTATCCGGTGTTGCACGCTAACCCTTCCCTTAGCGAAGGCGAAGTTTAGGCCAAACCACCGTTAGATGGGTACCTGGCCGCAGCCCCGGTACGCTCCCCCGTACAACTACACAAAGGGTGTAGTTGACAACCTGAGGTCCCACAGGTATGTTATTAGCAACTTAATCAACTAGGTCCGTCCCATTACAGACATGTGGTTGCACGATTGACTCAGTTCAAAGGCTTGCAAGGTTAAGTCCTTAGGGTGACCAGGGCAAGACTACCCGAAGAACCAAAACAACGTTCCCGGTGCCACAACTGGCCCACCCGATCATTCTTGCCACATGCCCCGGTAAAAGCTATTTATCAAACCCCCAGTTGATTACCATGCACCACGTGCCATCAACATCACAGCACATGATACCTTTCCAAAACAGGTTCAATATATCATTAAGTCAATATTAACATTTGTCTGTCCAAAATCATGTCATAAGCGCGTAGCAGGTCTAAGCAATCTACTACCACGATCTAAATTCCCATGTTGGCAATTTACTAATGTCCAACTATTTAAACCTCAACTAGGGTGACAAGGGGTCATGGCACATATATATTTAACCAAGGTGTCATACAGCAATTTGGCATTTATCTAATTTCCCATAATTAAGTAAAGCATTTTCTAATTTAAACTAGCATGCAATAATTTAAATCAAAACAAGTTTCAAATTGGGATCAACATGGTCAAACACAACTTGCCTTCAAAGAGTACTTGTTCTTGGTCCTGAGCTGGCTCCTGGGTCAACACTTCTCCTTCGAAGCCGTCGGGCACTTCAACGTCTATTTGTAAAGCGTGCAAATAGCAAATAATAAATGAACAGTAGACAAAAAGTGTCCAAACATCCAAATAAAGTCCATAAACAGAGAGAGCATAATTTTATGAATTTTTAGGAACTGGAATCGTCAAATTCGGAGTTTAAACGCGAAAGTTATAGCATTTTGAAGTTTAAATAATCAATTAAATAATTATACAGAGAAAAACTTTGGTCCAAAAAATTAAATAAAATTCATCATTAGGTAGATCTCAATTTTATACGAATTTAGAAATTTGAATCACTCAAATCGGAGTTAAAATACAAAAGTTATAAGCGTTTGAAGTTTGAATCAAATTCTGAAATCAATAAACCGAATTAAATCTTTGTTCTTAAAATAAAAACCGATTATGATGTCAGCGTGATTTTCCTCCGAATTATTTTTCTATTGAAAAATCGATTTATTGCGTCAGCCGGTCCATAGACTTGGTCCACGGTTCGGTTTGGGTCCACCGTGGACTCGGTCCACGGCTCCACGTGCGGTTGACAGGTGGGACCCCTCGGGTGACGTCAGCGGGGCTCGGCCGAGGCGTCTAACAGGTGGGACCCACCGATGACGTCATGGGTGACGTCACGGTGCGGTCGCTGACACGTGGGCCCGGCGTGTCAGTGCCCCACGCTCACGCCAGCGTGGGTGCGGCGGTTCGGCTCCCCGGACACGTGGCTCAATCCGAGCCGTTGGTTTGAAATCCGACGGCTAGGATTGGATCTGGGCTACACGCGTTGGAGCGGACGTGGTTGATCTGGGCCGTTGAATCTTGATCCAACGGTCCAGATCCAATCTAGTTCTTACGGGTTTGGGAAACACGTGACTCACCGTAGCCGTTCGATCTTGATCTAACGACTGAGATCTATCCTAGCCTGGTGCAGTTCTAGCTACGTGGCACAATCTAAGCCGTTGGATCTAGATCCAACGGTTGGGATTAGATCTAGGATTTTCAACGGGGAAACTCACCGAGGGTGACGTGGCGCGATCTGGTCCGCTTGATGAAGATCCGACGGCTGGCAGAGCTCGCGGGGACGGCGAGGGTGCGGCGGAGCTAGGTTGGCCGGAGCTGGGGACGACGACCTCTCGAACGGCGTTTCCGTGCGTCTCCGGCAAAGTGAGTGGCACTCCCGAACGCGTCTCAGCCTGGGGAATCCGGATCTGGGCTTGACGGCGGCGGAGGACGACGAACGGCGGCGGGAAACGCGAGAAACCGTGGCGGAGGGGAGAATCAACTACGGCGAGCTCTAGCGGCTAGACGGCGGCGGCTCAGGCGAGGTGAGTTAGGGCTACGGGTGCGCGCGGAAGAGGCGGTCACGACCGTGGTGGCGGCGCATTAAATAGGGGCCTCGGCTTCCGTGAATCTCGCGGAAACCGTGGTCCACCAAGCAGCGGCGGCGAGTCCGACGAGGACTCTGAGAGGGGCGACGTGGCACACGCCACCGCTGGATCAACATCCAACGGTTCGGGGTTTGGCTCGGTCCGACTCGGCGACTGGCCGGCTCTGGCCGGAGTCGGGCTCGGGTGACGCGGCGCGATCGTGGCCGTTGGATCTCGATCCAATGGTCACGCGCGTTAGGGCTTGGTGAGTGGGTTCAACCGGACCGACTGGCTTGGTCGGACTTGAGTCTGACTCGGACTCGGGTTCGGTCGGATGAACAGTACAAACCGGTTAGGTTTTTCCAGCGATTAAATAATCCAAATTAATTCCCAGAAATTCATTTAATTCATTAAAAATAGCAAAACACTAAGAAAAATTCCAAAAAAAATCTGGAAAATATTTTGGGACATTTTGGACTTAAATAAAATATTTCCAACAAAATTTTATTTGCAAAGTTAAATTCTTTAATTAATTCAAAGGGGAATAAATTCAAATAAATTCCAAATAAATCCAAATAAATTCCAGAAAATTCCAAAAATTCACCAAAGTGCCAAATCACACATGAATTTAAGAAAAGCAAAATTTTGGGGTGTTGCAAATCCCAAGCATTCAATGTCTCCATGAGCCAAACGAACAATAAGACTCTCATATCACAAAACTAAACCATAAATCAATATGCATCACACTTAATTTATTATCAAGTCCCAATTGAGTGACTGTGGGAACAATTGAGTGACCCTACGTGTAGAAGTGTGACTAATTCCCTTCCCCGCATGCCGATCTCATGGTACCTAAAACAACAAGAAAAAACAAGCGTGAGTTCAACACTCAGCAAGCATATTGCAATGGTACACAAAAACAATTACATGACTACAACAACTCATATCATGTCTTTCATCTCATTCATGATCACATATCAATATCATCACCATTATGTATGCAATGCGATGCGAAGCTCATGTCTCCTTGGAAACTCATACCGGTATGGTTGAGTACACACCCGTCGGTGTGCACCCTCTCCCCCCCTTCCATCCCAAAGATGGAGGGTGCCTACTCCTCGCTTCCATTCACCGTGGTGAATGGAATCACGATGTAGGACTTACTCATTGGCTCTCCGGAATAGTCATAACTTTCTCACCGACCTTCCCCGGACTAGTTATGACTTTCTCACCGCCCGGGCCATGTATCATGCCATGTATGCAAACATGCCAACATCATAATTAACTTGTACATTAACACATGGCATCATAACTGTCGGGGAGTCGGGTAGACCCCACAGAATTACCTCGGGTGCCACGAGGGGCGCGGGCTCACTGCTGCCCGAACTACCGGAAGGCCGTTCCCCTGGACGACCTAGCCGGGCGCCAAGAGCAGCACGAGGTCGTTCCCGTCCTGGTCGCGAGGAGTTGTTCCAAGGGACGGTCTAGCCGGGACCTTTTTAGGAGGTCGCATGACCTGGTGGACCGATAGCTCGTGCTCAGGCCGAGGTGGCCGAGTTCGGCGTTAGACGTTAGCCGACCTGACGTGATCCCGAGGTCGGTAACCACCCGCTGCGTAACCTCCGCTAGTTCGTTGCGATCCTCGCGGGGACGTGACAGGAGTGCAGGATCCGTTAGTTACCACGTTGGACCTGGTCGGACGTGGAGTTAGTGGGTTTGAACAAGCACGCCCCTTTGTAAGCTATAAAAGCATCCCCACCATGAAGGGGACAGACACATAACTTTTTCTGCACAAAGATATACACAAGCTGGAGTAGGGCTATTATCTCCTTCTTGAGAGGCCCGAACCAGGGTAAACTACAGTGTCCCTGCCTGTTGAAGCCCAGTGAGTCACTCCTCTGAGTATCCCATCACGTAAGAAGGGGTGGTAGTTGGTCCCTCCACCAACAAGTAAGCTCGGCGGGGGCCTGCTCCCCAATCGTCGACAGCTGGCGCCGTCCGTGGGGACCGACTTTCCCTTTCGTGAGGAATCCCGGAGGATGACAAATTCCCAAGATCGCCAGGGCCTCGGCGCCCCCGAAATTGAGGAAGAAGACAAGCAGTTCTTCGACAATGGGGCCGCCAACGTCGCTGGAAATCGCCGCACCGGAGCAGTTCTTTCGCTCCCAGCTCGACGCCCTCTCGGACGACGAGTATGACGGGCTCTACGATGGTCTGGACATCCCTGACCTTTTCGAGCTCGACCAGGGGACCGCGTCACGGGGAGACACCGTGATGTCCCCCTCGCGATCCGTCCAATCCCGCAACGTCTTCGTTGCGGAGGAGGATGGAAATGTCGGGAGCAAATCCCCGGCCGAAACGCGTCTTCACCGCTACGAGGCGGCCAAGGAGCACCTGCAGTATCTTCGAATCGGACACCGCCAGCTTACGCAAGAAGTCCGAGGTGGCCCGCCGATAAGACCAGGGCCGGTTCGTGAGAATTTCCACGCCAGACGGACTCCGGAGTTCGCGACGCATTTAACGAAGCTCGTTACCGCTGCGTTCTCGAGCGGGAACGCCTTCAAGCCTTGGCCACGGTGGTACGCAAACTCAGAGAGTTTCCTGAGCAGGTCGACCTAGAAGCCATGGGTGCGGCTGTGGCCGACGACCTCGAGGAAATTGCTACAGACATAAAAGCGGTGGAAGCCTCCCGAGAAAGGGACGCCCAGAGAAATTCACTCGAACGCCCGCCCGGCGTCTGCGCCTCCACCCCGACGACTCACGCAGCCGCATTTCCAGAGTGACCGGCGCGAACGCCGACTGCTCGGGAGGGCACCGAGCAATTCCGGGCTCCTCGGGACCGGAATGCGAGCCACGCGTAACCGGCCGAACATTCCTCTTCTGCCACTCTCCATCCTACAGCGAGGGAGATATTCTTCGCCTGGGCCCACTAACCTCGGGCTCGGTGGTGGGGATCGCCTCCGACCGGCCGCTCGTAATGACCGCCCCGACAGTCCGTTTTGGTGCGGGCGTTCGCGGACGTCGCTACGACGTGTGACCTGGCCAATAAGGTTCAAGCCGGGTCACATCGAGATTCGATGGGACTCGTAACCCCGACGAAGTTTCTCTCGATCTACACCACGGCCATTCTAGCCACGGGTGATGAAAGGGTCATGGCTAACTTTTCGCCCACGATCGGACGGGCCGGCTCGGACGTGGCTATTCAACCGTAAGGAAAACTCGATCCGGCCTCCGCCCACCGAGCAAAGACTTCTCCGAGCTAACTTCCGTAGCTGCTACGCCCGCCGGGAAGGAGCGCGACCTTGAGCGTCTGACATGACGAGGGCGAGACCTTGCGCCGATTCGTCAGCGCTTCATGCAAGTGCGCAATTCCATCCCGAGCATCTCGGATGAGGCGGTCGTCCGGCTTTCAAGTTCGGGGTCCGAGACGACGCTTTACTCAGACCTCGGAATTCACCCGACATCACAGCCAACGAGCTGTTCCGCATGGCTGGCCGTTATGCCAACGCGGACGAGGCCGTCCAATGGAAGAAGCTGCTGGACGAGGGAAAGCTGCCCCCTCAGCCCGGACTCGAAGGGGCGTCAAGCCGAAAGAGCGTGAGCTCGATCGAGAAGAAAATCAAAAAGAAGAAAAAACCCTCCGTCTCCGACATGGTGGCGGCCATCGAACGACAACGACAACGGCCGGCCTCGCAATCGTATAAAGGAGGAGCCGCGAAAGGGAAAGGCCGACCGGTTCAATGAGCAATGAGCAAAACCGGACGACCAAGACCGCGGCGACCAACGCGGACGGGCTAGCGCCTATTTTTGCCCGCTTCCACCAGGCGCACGGGCACGACTGCGGAATTGCGTAACATGGGCCTCCCGCCGAGCAATTCTACAGCGGGCAAGGGTCCCATGCCCACGCTCCCGAGCAAGAAGGAGACGCCAAGGGCAAGAAGCCCGCCGAGGAGGAAGATACGGACATGGAGTACCAGAGCCGAGAAACCACATCGCAGTTGATATTCGGGGCTCCGCCGCCTATGGGTCTCGACGGAGCCGAAGGAGGCCGCACGCGAGGTACTCCGTGTCACCCAGGGAAGCCTCCCGTTCAACAGCTCAAGTGGTCCGAGCTGCCCATTACCTTCTCCAAAGACGACTGCCCCCTGGGGATGACGAAACCCCAGAGGCTCCCGATGGTCGTTAGCCCGACGATCCGCAATACCGCGGTAGGACGAGTGCTTGTGGATTGCGGAGTTCCTCGACCTGATATCGCCAGGGTCCTGGATGAGATGCAAATTCCTCGGTCCAAGATCAAGAGCGTCGTAGTCCCTTTCTACGGGATAGTCCCCGCACCTCGGCCAAGCCGCTCGCAGATCGCCCCGCCGTAATCGCCGGGACCCCGAATTTGCAAATCCGACCCTTCTGTGTATTCAGCACTAGTCCAGAACACGCTAGTGCACACAGCCTTAACATCGGTAAATATCACAATCATACCACTCGATACTAATAAAGTACTTTGTTTAAATAGTCAACCGGTTACTCGACCTTATGGTCAAGTTACAATGCACGATACGCAGGCTAAACTTATTAAGAGAGAAATAGTAGCAGCGGAAAAATCAAATAACCGTGGCGCCATCCAAGATACCACAGTGCAACCTGACCGGGCTCGCTTCCCTAAGTAGACGGTTCCTCTTGGAGTTCCTCCTCCAAAGCCGGTGTAGTCTCCTCTTCAACTGGTGTTGTATTTTGGCAAGGGTGAGTACTTGGTACTCAAGAAGTCATGCAATGTAATGCAAAGCTAATATACTATATGCATGGCTTGGTACAAAGGAGTAGCTTCAAGGTATATTTGCAAGAAACAAAGATTTGACAAATATCATAAGTAGATTCGAAAGCAAAGAGAAACAAGTAAAGCATAGATAACCTTTCAAGGAGTTTAGGAAACATCTTTCCCATCCTAATCCACATTTCCATCAACATCATTATTACTCCAACCCAACCTTTCAAATCCAAGTTATTTTTGAGAAAATCTAACCCTTGACTGTAATTCCCGAGCGATGTCCAATACCGCGGACACGGCTATTCGAATAGATTCTACACTCTGCAGAGGTTATGCACTTTACCCACAAGATACAAATAAACACCACAAAGGCGAGTTCCTCAGTAACAAAGTCTTTCTGAAACTTCTAATAATACAAGTGGTCCTCCCTGCTATTGCACACTAACCCTTCCCTTAGCCAAGGCGAAGTTTAGGCCAATCAACCGTTAGATGGGTACCTGGCCTCAGCCCAGACGCTCCCCGCACAACTTACACAAAGGGTGTAGTTGACCTCCGAGGTCCCACAGTGCGTTATTAGCAACTTAGTCAACTAGGTCCGTCCCATTACATACATGTGGTTGCACGTTAGACCCAGTTCAAAGGCTTGCAAGGTTAAGTCCTTAGGGTGACCAGGGCAAGACTACCCAAGAACCAAATCAACATCCCCAATGCCACAACTGCCCACTGATTACTCTTGCCACATGCCCCTGGCCGAAAAACTATTTATCAAACCCCGCTTGATTACCATGCACCACGTGCCATCAACATCACATGATACCTTTCCAAAACAGGTTCAAGATATCATTAAGTCAATATTGACATTTGTTTGTCCAAAATCATGTCATGAACACGTAGTGTGTCTAAGCAGCTACTACAACGGTCTAAAACCCATGTTGGCAAGTTAATAATGTCCAACTAGTAAACCACAACTAGGGTGACAAGGGTCATGGCACATATTTAAATAATCAAGGTGTCATACAAAGAAATTGGTATTTATCTAATTCCCCAAATTTAAATAAAGTATTTTCTAATTGAACTAGCATGCAATAGGTTAAATCAAAATAGATTTCGAAATAGGATCAACATGGTCAAAGCACAACTTGCCTTCAAAAAGTACTTGTTCTTGGCCTTGAGTTGGATCCTGAGTCAATACTTCTCCTCGAATCCTTCCTAAGCACTTCAACGTCTACTCGTAAAGCGTGCAAATAGCAATACACAAATAAACAATAGGCAAAAAGTGTCCAAATATCCAAATAAAATCCATAAACAGAGAGAACATAATTTTATGAATTTTTAGAAACTGGAATCGTCAAATTTGGAGTTAAAATGCAAAAGTTATGATTATTTAGAGTTTAAATAATCAATTAAATAATTTTACAGAGAAAAACTTTAGTCCAAAAATTAAATAAAATTCATATTTAAGTAGGTCTCAATTTTATACAAATTTAGAAATTTGAATAACTCAAATCGGAGTTGAAACGCAAAAGTTATATGCGTTTGAAGTTTGAATCAAATTCTGAAATCATTATTTCGAATTAATAAATCATTTTCTTTTTCGGAAATTAATTATTGCGCCAGCCTGGACACGTGGCAGCTTCTGATTGGTCTGCTGTCGTCAGCCGGTCCATGGACTTGGTCCACGCTCGGCTCGGGTCTACCGTGGACTCGGTCCACGGCTCCTCGTGTCACTGACATGTGGGTCCCCTCGGGTGACGCCATCGCCGACGTCGGCGGGCTCAAATTTACGTCACGACAGTGGGACCCACCGATGACGCCATGGGTGACATCACGGTGCGATCGCCGACATCGCTGGCCCTGCGTGTCGCTGACTCCACGCCGCACACCCGCTGGCGCGGCGCTCGGCCTCGACACGTGGCACGATCGCGGGCCGTTGGTTTGAAATCCGACGGCCAGGATTGATTTGGGCCTCATGTGCTTGGGGCGCACGGGTTGATCTCGGGGCCGTTGGATCTTGATCTAACGGTCCGCATCCAATCTAGCCTGGTGCGCTTCTTGCTACGTGGCACAACCTAAGCCGCTGGATCTAGATCCAACGGTTGGGATTAGATCTAGGATTTTCAACAGGGAAACTCACCGAGGGTGACGTGGCGCGATCTGGGCCTTTGGATCTTGATCGGACGGTTGGTGGAGCTCGGGGTCGGCGATGGCTTCACGGCGGAGTTGCGCCGCCGGCCGAGGACGGCGACCACACGAACGGGCGTTGGGGCGTGTTCGGCGAGGTGAAAGGTCCTCACCGACGTGGCTTGACCTCGGCTCTTCCGAATCGGGCTCAACGCGGCGGAGAACGCGGATCATGCGGAATCGGCGTTTAACCGCGGGCGAAACAGGATTCCAACTCCGGCGAGCTCAGACGGCAAACGGCGACGGCTCAGGCGAGATGGCTTGGGGGCACGGGTGCGCACGGAAGAGGGCAACCTCGGGCGATGTCTCACGCATTAAATAACCCCGGGATGCGCGCACAAATCGGAACCCTAACGAGACACGGCGGCTACGCGGCGGAGGAATCCGGCTCGGACTCGGCGGGGACGACGACGGAGAACCGCCGGCCCGGTTTCGGCTCGAACCGATGCGGTCCAATCCGGACCGTTGGATCCCGATCCAACGGTCGGGATCGAGTAGGGTTAGGACTGGGTTTGGTCGGGTCAGCTGGCTCGGGTCGGACTCGAGTCCGACTCGGGTTCCGACTCGGTCAGATGAACAGTACTCGACCCGATTGATTTTCCAGCGATTTAATAATTAAAATAATTCCCAGTAATTCATTTAATTCATTAAAAATAGCAAAAACTCAGAAAAATTCCAGAAAAATTCTGGAAAATATTGGACTCAAATAAAATATTTCCAACAAAATTTTATTTGCAAAGTTTAATTCTTTAATTATTTCAAAATGGAATAAATTCAAATAAATTCCAAATAAATCCAAATAAATTCCAGAAAATTCCAAAAATTCACCAAAGTGCCAAATCACACATGAATTTAAGGAAAGCAAAATTTTGGGGTGTTACAAACCTCCCCCCCTTAATAGAATCTCGTCCCCGAGATTCAGGGCTTACTAAAGGAATAGGTTTGGAAACTCTTTCCTCAAATCCTCTTCGCGTTCCCAAGTTGCTTCACTCTCCGTGTGGTTGCTCCACTGAACTCTACAGAAACGGGTTGACTTGTTTCTAGTTTCTCGATCCATTGTGTCTAGAATCCTCACGGGATGCTCCTTATAAGTCAAATCCTCTTGCAACTCAATTGACTCTAGCGGCGTCTGTCCCTCCGTACTCGGAGACACTTCTTCAATCGGGACACATGGAATACGCTATGTACTCCTCGCTTAACGATCATGTAGTTCTAGCTGATAAGCAACTTCGCCTCTACGACTCAAAATCTTAAATGGTCCAACATAACGGGGTGCGAGTTTCCCTTTGGCATGGAACCTCTTAACTCCCCTAAGAGGCGTAACTCGAGGTATACAAAGTCTTCTCGTTCAAAACTCAAGTCTCGCGACGG
This sequence comes from Rhipidocladum racemiflorum, assembly GCA_036346355.1. Taxonomy (NCBI): domain Eukaryota; kingdom Viridiplantae; phylum Streptophyta; class Magnoliopsida; order Poales; family Poaceae; genus Rhipidocladum; species Rhipidocladum racemiflorum. Next base: position 37,133,936 of record CM070577.1, on the reverse strand, counting down.
TTGTCAAGATAACTCTTCGCCGTGATTGGGCGATCTTCAACCTTTCCCTAATCATGGCAATCTGCTCCTCACCTCCTGAAGAATATCAGGCCGAAGACACGGCGCCACGGTCTCGCTCCAATTCAATGGCGTCCGACAGGTCGACCATACAAAGGTCTCAAAAGGTGACATCTCAGAACTAGCTTGGTAACTATTATTGTAATCGAACTCGGCATACGGCAAACTCTTATCCCAAGAGGTAGCATAAGCCAATGCACATGCTCTTAACATATCCTCCAGACCGTTGACTCTTTCTGGCCTGTCCATCCGTCTGTGGATGATAAGTCATCTTGAAGTTTAAACGGGTTCCCATGGCTTCATGCAACTTATTCCAAAACCTTGAGGTGAATTGGGTACCTCTGTCCGATACAATCCTCTTTGGCACTCCGTGCAAACAGACGATCCTGATCATATACAACTCTGCTAACTTATCTCCCGAGTAGGTGGTCTTCACGGGGATAAAATGGGCTACTTTGGTCAAACGATCCACTATAACCCATATGGAGTCATAACCTCCTTGAGTCTTAGGCAAACCGGTAATGAAATCCATTTCGATTTCCTCCCACTTCCACTCAGGTATTTTCGCTACCGTAGTAATCCTGCTGGTCTCTGATGCATTGCCTTGACTCTCTGGCATACATCGCACAATGCAACATGCTCGGCAACTTCACGCTTCATGCTTGGCCACCAGAATCTTTCCTTCAAATCCTGATACATTTTGGCGCTTCCAGGATGAATTGAGTACTTGGAGTCATGGGCTTCTTCCAGAATCAGTTGCTTTAATTCCTTCTTGTTGGGCACACAAATGCGATCCTTCATCCACAACGTGCCTTGCTCATCCAACTTGAAGTCCTCTGCCTTGCCTTCCTCCTTGATGGTCTTAATCCTGTGGATCTTGTCATCATCCTTCTGTCCTTCCCGGATCTGATCCTCTAGGGTAGGCTTTACTTCTAATGCGGCCAAGAATCCGCTAGGTACCACCACAATCTTCATTCTCTGAAAATCCTCACATAATTCATCCTGATTTGTGGCTAGCAACATACTCACGGTATGGCTTTTCCGACTCAAGGCATCGGCAACTACATTGGCCTTCCCGGGATGGTAATGGATTCCAACATTGTAGTCCTTGATCAACTCTAACCATCTCCACTGCCTCATGTTCAGATCCGACTGGGTGAATATGTACTTAAGACTCTTATGGTCTGTATATACTTCACATCTGTTCCCGATCAGATAGTGACGCCATATCTTCAAGGCATGCACTACGGCAGCTAACTCTAGGTCATGTGTCGGATAATTCTCATCATGCGGCCTCAACTGCCTTGATGCATAAGCAACAACCTTTCCATTCTGCATCAGCACACACCCAAGTCCTTGGCGTGATGCGTCACAATAAATATCAAAGCTTTGATTAACATCCGGTAGAACTAACACCGGTGCTGATGTCAATCGTTTCTTCAGTTCTTGAAATCCTTTCTCCATTAACTCCTCTAGTTGTTTCTTCATCTCTACCAACTCCTCGGTGGACATCCGATAGGGTCTCTTTGCTATCGGTGCTGTACCAGGTACAAGCTCTATCACAAACTCTATGTCCCCTGCCTCAAGCGGCATACTGTAGATCTTCCGTAAAAACATCCGGGTACTCATTTACTACCGAGACATCCTCTATGCCGATTGCCTTGGTGTCCGTTAACCATCAATCGTCCTTCTAACTAACAAAGGGCTTGAAATTCCACTTTCTTTCCACATGGGTTCTCAACTGAGATAGTCCTTCGTCCACAATCCAATACGGCCTTGTGCTTGGATAACCAATCCATTCCCAAAATGACATCTAAGGTCTGGATTTCCAAAATAATAAGGTTTGCTAGGAACTCTATTCCATCTATTAGTATTCTCACCCCGTAACATCCTACTTTCGTTCGGAGTTCGGAACCAGGGGTTTGAACTAAAATCATGCACTTAAGTCTTGCTATCCCCAAATCGTTTCTAGCAGCAAAGCCTTGCGAAACAAACGAATGCGAAGCTCCAGAGTCAAACAAAATCAAGCAGGTGTACTTGAGTTAACAAGTAACTTACCCAAGACGACGTCCGTAGCATTCTGCAGTTGCATCTGCGGTGACATGGTTGACTCGGCCTCTCACCACGCCTGGGTGTGGTTCCCGGTGTCGGGCGCCCTAGCCGGTGTGGTTCCTAGATTGAAGCGAATCGGGTCACTCTGCCGTCTTCTTCGGACAACCGTTGGCAAAGTGTCTCGCTCGTTGCGCTTGTAGCAGCGTCTCACCTGCTCTCTTTGCCGATCGCTCGAGTAGTGTTTCTAGCGGGCCGGGTCCGTAGTTCGATTGATGTGTCTTGGTGCCGTGACGGTGTCCTTGTAGCATTCTCGTGGCTGGAATCAAAATTGATTTGGTGCAACTCTCGAGGCGGTGTTGCGTTCTCTGGCGTGATCCCTCGTTGCATTCTCGCGCTTCTGTTCTCATCCAGTTCCTTGCGCTTGTCCTCAAGAATAAGCGCCTTATTCACCAATTCTTGGAAATCTGGAAAGGTGTGGGTGATCAATCCTACTTGCAATCCCGAGTTAAGTCCCTTCATAAAACGACTGCCTGCTTTATCTGTTGCTACATCCTCGTGTGTGTAGCGTGCTAGCCGTGTGAACTTGTTCAGTAGTCGGCCACCGGCTGATTACCTTGCTTCATGCTCGAACTCTTCCTTCTTAAGGTCCATGATTCCTTCAGCACGTGATAATCGACGGAATGCAAATGTGAACTCTTGACTTGTGATCTCTTGAGTGTTCTCCTGAGTTGCACATAAGTTCTCGCACCATTCGGCAATGCCTTTCCAACCGATGAGAAGCGTAGAGTACCTTCTCATTTCCTATGCATTGAGCTATGTGTAGCTTCCTCTCAATTGACCTTAACCAATCATCGGCCTCCAATGGATTGGCATTCCCGTGAGAAAGTAGGTGGGTGAGTCCTCATGAACTCGATGGCTCTTGTATTCTCGGCGTTGTCCCCGATTGACTTGATTAGCGTGGCCTGGCAAAGGACGTGTTGCATTTGTTGCATCATAGCATGCATCAATCGAGTCCGAGCAGCAAGAAATGCTCCAAAATTCTGCATATCAATCAAGCGGCCGGTGCTCCATCATTGGGGTTTTCTGGCGAGAACCACTTCCATTGCTTCCAAAGTTTTCGCGGTGTTCACCATCTGCCGATTTGCTCTAAGTCTTAGAGATGAGGGGGAATCAAGAATAGACAAGTAATATGGAACTTATGCGGGCTTAAAGGTGTAACTTTAAGGTCCAACTTTATTATTGATATTAATAACTTGGTATGGTTGCTTACAATGCCTAAGGGCCTTGCAACACATAACGCACACTCAAGAAACAATGAAAACCCAAATCGAACTAACACCGGAGTCTAACGCCTAAAGGGTGACTCTTTATTCTAAGACGCGACTGGCGAAGGAGTCTCACTATAGAACCTACGCCACTCATCGAGAAAAACCTCCACGGCCTGGGTACGGATGCCGCGGCATAGGTGCGAAACGATTGCCATGCCCAAGAATCGTGTCATCTGTGGTAGTCGAAGAAGCAAAGTGTCCTCATCGAGATCCGACTCCTCCGGATCCGCTCGTAGCTCGAGTAATCGCTCGTTCCGGTCCGTATAATGCCATCTCCAACTCGCCAATCCTTCGCAGAAGGTGTGACACATACTCTTGAGCTTCCCGCCATCTGCTCTTCTCTCGACGTGATCTCCTTGCGGGCCTTCAGAGCTCCTTGCTTGTATCATCGAGTACATCCTCCTGGCGACAACAAGTCGTGCCAACTCTTAACCATGGCATCCTCATCCCGAATCGCCTTCGGGTCAAGAAGGTTATTGCGCTGGTGATAACGGAACACCGTGCTCTCCAACTCTCTGGCGTAGATACGGGTAATGTGCCGCATTGCTCGTCGTGATACTTCTTGGATACCCATCCGCATTGTAGACCTCTTGGCGGTCAAAGGTATCGAGCGATTGCCTGGGCCCTTCTTCCTAGCAGGTACCTCAATCTTCACGCCACAAGCCTTGATCAATCCTCGCTTGTCCGATCACTTCTACTTGGTATTGCGGCTTCTCAAAATCTCCGAGTCTCAAGCATATGCCAAAGTTCTCATGGCATGACCAACCTCCAGATCGACGTAGTTGAACTCTCCCTCCATCTGTCACAAGAGTGCTTACGTAAGAACTCGAAACTTTTAAATCGTGACAAGGTAAGGAAAAATTCAGCAAGAGACAAGAAAAGAGAGAAGGGATAAGTCGAGATGTCATTTCTTATCTTGACAAATTTTATTCTTTTAGAAAATAGGTTTTATCCTCACTGCGACCATTCTAGCTAGGGTTGAGCCTACGGTCAGTATGGCTCTGATACCACCTCTGTCGGGACCCCGAATTTGCAAATCCGGACCCTCTGTGTATTCAGCACTAGTCCAGGAACACGCTAGTGCACACAGTCTTAACATCGGTAAATATCACAATCATACCACTCGATACTAATAAAGTACTTTGTTTAAATAGTCAAACTGGTTACTCGACCTTATGGTCAAGTTACAAATGTACGCCTCGCAGGGCGAAACTTATTAAGAGAGAAATAGTAGCAGCGGAAAAATCAAATAACTTCGTGGCGCCATCCAGTATACCACAGGCAACTGACTGGGCTCGCTTCCCTAAGTAGACGGTTCCTCTTGGAGTTCCTCCTCCAAAGCTGGTGTAGTCTCCTCTTCAACTGGTGTTGTATTGTGGCAAGGGTGAGTACTTGGTACTCAGCAAGTCATGCACAGAATGCAGGCTAATATACTATATGCATGGCTTGGTACAAAGGAGTAGCTTCAAGGTATATTTGCAGTAAAACAGCATTTGACAAATATCATAAGTAGATTCGAAAGCAGTAGAAACAAGTAAAGCATAGATAACCTTTCAAGGAGTTTAGTAAACATCTTTCCCATCCTAATCCACATTTCCATCAACATCATTATTACTCCAACCCAACCTTTCAAATCCAAGTTATTTTTGAGAAAATCTAACCCTTGATCAGAATTCCCGAGCGATGTCCAATACCGCGGACACAAATTATTCGAATAGATTCTACACTCTGCAGAGGTTATGCACTTTACCCACAAGATACACCAAACACCACAAAGGCGAAGTTCCCGTAACAAAGTCTTTCTGAACTTCTAACAATACAAGTGGTCCTCCCTGCTATTGCACACTAACCCTTCCCTTAGCCAAGGCGAAGTTTAGGCCAATCAACCGTTAGATGGGTACTGCCTCACTTCCAGACGCCCCCCGCATAACTTACACAAAGGGTGTAGTTGACCTCCCGAGGTCCCACAGTACGTTATTAGCAACTTAGTCAACTAGGTCCGTCCCATTACGCATATGTGGTTGCACGTTAGACCCAGTTCAAAGGCTTGCAAGGTTAAGTCCTTAGGGTGACCAGGCAAGACTACCCGAAGAACCAAATCAACATCCCCAATGCCACAACCGGCCCACTGATTACTCTTGCCACATGCCCCGGTCGAAAAACTATTTATCAAACCCCAGTTGATTACCATGCACCACGTGCCATCAATATCACATGATACCTTTCCAAAACAGGTTCAGTATATCATTAAGTCAATATTGACATTTGTTTGTCCAAAATCATGTCATGAACACGTAGCAGGTCTAAGCAGTTTACTACAACGGTCTAAAACCCATGTTGGCAAGTTAATAATGTCCAACTAGTAAACCACAACTAGGGTGACAAGGGGTCATGGCACATATTTAAATAATCAAGGTGTCATACAGCAAATTGGTATTTATCTAATTCCCCAAATTTAAATAAAATATTTTCTAATTGAACTAGCATGCAATAGGTTAAATCAAAATAGATTTCGAAATAGGATCAACATGGTCAAAGCACAACTTGCCTTCAAAAAGTACTATTTCTTGGCCTTGAGTTGGATCCTGAGTCAATACTTCTCCCTCGAATCCTTCCGGCACTTCAACGTCTACTCGTAAAGCGTGCAAATAGCAATACACAAATAAACAATAGGCAAAAAGTGTCCAAATATCCAAATAAAATCCATAAACAGAGAGAACATAATTTTATGAATTTTTAGAAACTGGAATCGTCAAATTTGGAGTTAAAATGCAAAAGTTATGATTATTTAGAGTTTAAATAATCAATTAAATAATTTTACAGAGAAAAACTTTAGTCCAAAAATTAAATAAAATTCATATTTAAGTAGGTCTCAATTTTATACAAATTTAGAAATTTGAATCACTCAAATCGGAGTTGAAACGCAAAAGTTATGTGCGTTTGAAGTTTGAATCAAATTCTGAAATCATTATTTCGAATTAATAAATCATTTTCTTTTTCGGAAATTAATTATTGCGCCAGCCTGGACACGTGGCAGCTTCTGATTGGTCTGCTGTCGTCAGCCGGTCCATGGACTTGGTCCACGCTCGGCTCGGGTCTACCGTGGACTCGGTCCACGGCTCCTCGTGTCACTGACATGTGGGTCCCCCTCGGGTGACGCCATCGGCCGACGTCGGCGGGCTCACCACGGCCGACAGTGGGACTCCACCGATGACGTCATGGGTGACATCACGGTGCGGTCGCTGACACGCGGGCCCGGCGTGTCAGTGACCCACGCGCACACCCGCGTGGCGCGGCGGTTCGGCTCCCTGGACACGTGGCACGATCGTGGCCGTTGGTTTGAAATCCGACGGCTAGGATTGGATTTGGGCCTCATGTGCTTGGGGCGCACGGGTTGATCTGGGCCGTTGGATCTTGATCTAACGGTCCAGATCCAATCTAGCCTGGTGCAGTTCTTGCTACGTGGCACAACCTAAGCCGTTGGATCTAGATCCAACGGTTGGGATTAGATCTAGGATTTTCAACAGGGAAACTCACTGAGGGTGACGTGGCGCGATCTGGGCCTTTGGATCTTGATCGGACGGTTGGTGGAGCTCGGGGTCGGCGATGGCTTCACGGCGGAGTTGCGGCTGCCGGCGCTGAGGACGGCGACCACACGAACGGCGTTTGGGGCGTGCTCCGGCGAGGTGAAAGGTCCTCACCGACGCGGCTTGACCTGGCTCTTCCGGAACTGGGCTCAACGGCGGCGGAGAACGGCGGACTGCGGCGGAATCGGCGTTTAACCGTGGCGAAACAGGATTCCAACTCCGGCGAGCTCGTACGGGCAAACGGCGACGGCTCAGGCGAGATGGCTTGGGGCACGGTGCGCACGGAAGAGGGCAACCTCGGCGATGTCTCACGCATTAAATAACCCGGATGCGCGCACAAATCGAAACCCTAACGACACGGCGCTACGCTGGCGGAGGAATCCGGCTCGGACTCGGCGGGGACGACGACGGAGAACCGCCGGCCCGGTTTCGGCTCGAACCGATGCGGTCCAATCCGGACCGTTGGATCCCGATCCAACGGTCGGGATCGAGTAGGGTTAGGACTGGGTTTGGTCTTCGGTGGCTCGGTCGGACTCGAGTCCGACTCGGAGTTCGACTTCGGTCGGATGAACAAGATTTCGACCCGATTGATTTTCCAGCGATTTAATAATTAAAATAATTCCTAGTAATTCATTTAATTCATTAAAAATAGCAAAAGACTCAGAAAAATTCCAGAAAAATTCTGGAAAATATTTTGGATCATTTTGGACTCAAATAAAATATTTCCAACAAAATTTTATTTGCAAAGTTTAATTCTTTAATTATTTCAAAATGGAATAAATTCAAATAAATTCCAAATAAATCCAAATAAATTCCAGAAAATTCCAAAAATTCACCAAAGTGCCAAATCACACATGAATTTAAGAAAAGCAAAATTTTGGGGTGTTACAGTAACCATCGGAAGCCCGAGCAACTTCCGAACGGAATTAGTCACCTTCGAGGTGGTCGATTTCGAGTCGGCCTACAACGCCATCCTGGGCCGACCAGCGCTCGCCAAATTCATGGCCGCCACGCATCACGGGTACCAATGCCTGAAGGTTCCGGCCTGCCGGCGTGATCTCGGTGAAGGGAAGTCCGGCGGCCCTAAATCGCGACGAAGGCTTTAGACACGGTCGGGCAGCTGCCTCAAGGACCCGACCAAGAGCCGAGGAGTTCCCGCCCAGGCTACCCTCCAGGCCGGAGAAACTAAGGCCATCCATGCATTTACGCAGAGCCAGGCAAGGTCGTACATGTGGGGGCTTCCTGGACCCTAAATAGGAACTCGAGCTCGTGACCTTCCTCCGAGAAGCGCGGACACGCTCGCTCGGGAACCGTCCGACATGCCCGAGTCCCAAGGAGGTCGCCGAGCACAAAGCTAGCGCTCGGCTCGACAAAAGCCTGTCGGGCAGAGCTCAGCGCTTCTCCCCGGAGAAGCAAGCCATCATCGAGAGGAACCGGACAAGCTCCTCAAAGCCGGTTTCATACGGAGGTCGACCATTCTCGATTGGTTGGCCAACCCGATTATCGTGAAGAAAAAGGGGGGCAAGTGGCGCATGTGTGTCGATCACACAGGACTGAATGCCGCATGCCCAAAAGACAATTTCCCGCTACCTCGGATAGACCAGTTGGTCGACGCAACGGTCGGCTCCGAGGCGATGAGCTTTCTGGATGCCTACTCAGGCTATCACCAGATCGGCATATCGCCCGACGATGAGGAGAAAACTTCCTTCATCACGCCGTTTGGCACATTCTGCTACACGACCATGTCCTTCGGTCTAAGGAACGCTGGAGCGACCTTCCAGCGCCTCATGCAGAAAACCTTCTCGGACCAAATAGGTCGGAACCTGGAAGTATATGTAGACGACATAGTCGTCAAGAGCAAGATGGCCTCGGGTCATGTACTCGATCTAGAGGAGACTTTTCATAACCTCAATAAGCATCGAATAAAGTTGAACCCTCAAAATGTGTGTTCGGGGTCAAGGCCGCAAAGTACTCGGCTACATGATCGGTCCACAAGGAATCGGAGCCAACCAAGAGAAGATAGAGGCCATCGAGAACATGCGGCCACCCGCTTGTACGCGGGAGGTTCAATCCCTGACCGGAAGGATGGCGGCCCTAAGTCGCTTCATCTCGCGGCTCGGGGAACGCGGCCTGCCTTTCTTCAAGGCGCTCCGGAAGCACGACGGTTTCGCTTGGACAGAGGAAGCAGACCGCTCTTTCAAAGAATTAAAGCTATATTTGTCAAGACCCCCGGTCTTGACCACGCCAAGAATGGGAGAGGTTCTCTTGCTCTACCTGGCCGCCACACCCCAGGCGGTAAGCGCCGTCTTAACGGTAGAACGGGACGGGGTGCAGCGCCCGATCTACTACATCAGCGAAGTCTTACACGGACCAAAGGAGCGTTACCCCGAGGTCCAGAAGCTCCTTTATGCGCTCCTCGTGGCCTCGAAGAAATTAAGACACTACTTCCAGGCCTACAAAATTCGAGTCCCGACCAACTTCCCGCTTAGAGAGATTCTAGGGAATCAGGACGCAAGCGGACGGATCGCGAAGTGGGCCATGGAGCTCGCCGAATTCGAGATCGAATTCTCGGCCAGGACGGCGATTAAGTCCCAGGTTCTAGCGGACTTCCTAGCCGAATGGACAAATCCTACCCCATCTGAGTCCAAACCCGACCAGACCGAGCACGGTCGCTGGGTCATGTACTTCGACGGATCCCGAGCTTACAATTGCTCGGGGGCTGGAGTGGTCCTCGAATCCCCCCAGGGGGAGCGGATCCAGTACGCCCTCCAACTACATTTCGGCGCAACGAACAACGCGGCAGAATATGAGGGTCTGCTAGCCGGACTTCGGGCGTGCAGGGCGCCGAGTCCAACGACTAATCTGCGAAGGACGACTCGCGGTGGTTGTCAACCAGGTTAACAAGGAGTATCGCGTTCGATGACTCAATGGCGCTTTACCTGGTTGAAGTAAGGAAGATGGAAAAGTACTTGAAACTTCAAGTACTATACATCCCCAGGAAGGACAATGCCCTGGCCGACCATCTATCGAAGGTCGGTTCGCCCAGCTTCGCTTCTCCGGCGGTGCTCATCGAGCACCTCTATAAGCCCTCCATACCCCGGAGAGGAGGCAACCGAGACGGGTGGTACCGTCTCCTTCCTCGGCAGGTGCGAGTTGGATGACGCCATTCATCCAATACCTCGTGCACGGACACCTTTGCCGAGGAGGAAGCCGAGAAATCCCGGCTAGTGAGACGGCTCCTCGACCTATAAAATGGTCGAGGGCCTCTTATACCGCAAAGGCGCTTGGCGCCCTCTCCAAGTGCATCACCCAAGAGGAAGGCAAATATCTCCTCAAAGATATCCATGACGGATGTGTGGAGCTCACTCGTCCTTTAGGACCTTGGTGAGCAAAGCCTTCGGTTGGGTTACTATTGGCCGACAGCCTGGCCGACGCGGCTCAATAGTGACCGCTGCCGACCTTGCCGATTCCATGCTCGGAAAGTCCATCACCGGCATACGCATGCCAGACCATGCCTCTAACCTGGCCGTTCTCGGTTTGGGGCATTGACATACTCGGTCCATTTCCCAGGAAGGAGGGGTTGTAAATACTGCTCGCCGCAATCGACACCTTCACTAAATGGATCGAGGCCGAGCCTATATCAACCATCTCGACAAAGCGGCTAAAAGGTTCTTCCGCAATAATGTAGTAACCGCTTTGGCGTTAAGTCGCCTCATCACGGACAACGGCACTCAGTTCACAAGCGAGGTGTTTCGTGCTTATTGCGAGGAGGTCGTGACCAAGATATGCTTCGTGATCTGTGGCCCACCCGCAGAGCAATGGGGCGCCGAGCGCGAACGGGCAGATCGTCCAAGGAATCAAGAAGAGAGTCTTCAAGAGCCTCGATCGGCATGGTCAGGCCTGGGTGGACGAGCTACCTCCCGTCCTCTGGTCGGTCCGCACCACGACGAGCCGAGCTACGGGTGAGACCCCTTTTCAGCTCGTATATGGCGCGGAAGCCGTCCTACCCGCCGAGGTTGTCCTAGGATCCCCAAGGGTGAACCTAGCCGATAGCATTGACGCAGAAGGCGAGCGCCTTCTCGACCTCGACCTCGCAGAAGCAACTCGTGAACGGGTTCTGTTGCGATCCGCGGTTTACCTGCAAGCTCTCCGCAGGCACGCCGCTAAATCGGTACGACCAAGGACCTTGCACGTCGGCGATCTCGTTCTGCGACGGGTCCAAGACCTGTCAAAAGCCAACAAGCTAACGCCAAGATGGGAAGGTCCTTACACTGCGTCTCAACAAAGACGCCCGGGGGCTGTCCGCCTCGCAATGGAAGATGGTCGAGAACTAGCTAGTACTTGGAACATCGACCAACTGCGTAAGTTCCATATCTAAACCAAACCAACCTTACTCCTTTAAATAAAAATTCGACACTTGGCCTCTCGGTCTCCCTCGTTCTCTCTCGCTTTCTCTTTCTCTCTTTAAACCTCCCGCCGGCGCCGTGACCAAACTCGATCCGGTATCAAAGAGCGGGCTCGGACCTCAGGGCACAAACGGACAAGCATCCTACCGCCTGACATCGGACCACCAGAGCTCGACCCCGAGGGTTTCCTTCTCCGTAAGACGACCATCTTTTCACGGCAGGCCTCCGCCGCAGACAAAGGGTCGCATGAGCACACCTCGGAAGGTTCCTACTCAGTCGGCCGTGCGGCGTAGACGCACCGTATAAAGTCACACCTGCCCGCAGGGCTCTATTCCGTCAACAAGGTCGTGTTTGCAGCCTACCCCCACGACCTCCGTTGGCGGCGGGGGCTATAGGGATACCGCGTGGCTACGACCTAGAGGATCTTTCGCACGAGGTAGTCACTCCCTAGTACGATCGTTCGCTAGATCGCGTGACTATCGCTAGATCGCGTGACTGTCGAGCTCCGTCGAATAGGGAGCAACGGGATAGGGCATATCGTTGTCGTTCCGAGGGAGACAAAACAGAGAAAAATAAAAGACATCTATTAAACACGATCATATTATGCCCAACTTGGCAGCTTTTTCGCTAAAGTTTTTTGCAGGAATGAGTTACAGAGGGAACGAGTTACAGGAGGCCGGCACGCTTCTCGTCCTGCAGAGCGACGAGCTCGTCCCGCACGGACTCAAGCTCGGACTCGAGGTCAAGCACCCGCCGACGAGCTTCACGACCCTCGCTTGCCGCTTGACGAAGCCGTTTGGACTCCTCCCGTTGCTGGTCGATCGTCCGTTCGGCGCTTCGTGCGGAGTCACGCAGGGACTTCACCGTCGCCTCGAGCCCCGACCTCGCCTGCTCGCTCTGTTCGAGGCGCTCCTTGAGGAAGAGCGCGGACTCCTCCATCTTCTGCCGAATCTCGGCCTCAGAAGACCTCAGCTCGGCGACCAGGCGCTCGAGCTCCGCGATCCTAGCGTCTTGCTCGGCCTGGTGCTTCGCGACGACTTCTGGCGGCACGGTCGCGGCGTGGAAGTCCTTCATGGTGGTCTCCAACACCTACGCATCAAGGCATCTCGGGTCGCAGTCGGATTTTTTTTGGGACAAAAACACATAAGTGTTAGGAAACTTACCCAACAGAGCCGAGCCTCCAGCCCCTCCTGGAACAGCTCGGCAGGGTCCTCCGTCCCGCTCCTTACTCCCTGGGCGGGAGCTTGAGCTCCTTCTCCTTGATCGAGCGCTGGGTCTTGAGCTCGAGCTCCCCCGTCCCCTGGGGGCGGGAGACCTTGCCCCTGAGGATCGACCCCCATCTCCTGCGGAGGGACGGCCTCGAGAGCAAGGATCACCTCCCGCTCCTCTTCCTCCCGAGCAGGAGTTGCGCTCGGGGGCTCCTCCTCCTCGGCATCCGGGCTTTTGAGGTCCTCCGCCCGGAGCACGATGTCCACGGCCGGGGGAGCTTCCTCCCCGGTGGGCCCTGCCTCCTCGCAAGACTGGGCCGTGGCGACGTCTCCGGGCGCGGGAACGACTGGAGACGCCGGCTCGGCGGCCGGGAGGTCGGGCGCCTGAAGTTGGGCTGTGGCGACGTCTTCGGGCGCAAGGACGACTGGAGACGCCGGGTCGGCGGCCGGGAGGTCGGGCGCCTGAAGTTGGGCCATGGCGGCGTCTTCGGGCACGAGATCGACCGGAGTCGCTGGGTCGGCAGCCGTGAGGTCGAGCTCGACGTTGATGTCCGGCGGAGCGTCGCGGGCTCGGGGAGAGATCTCGGCGATCTCTTGGAGCGTGGCAGCGATAATGTCGCTCGCGCCGGCGTGAGTCTCGCGAGGAGCCTCGGGCGCGTGCTCGGTACCACCGCCCTCCTCCTCGCCGTCGTCTTGAATTATAATGTGGGGATGCCCTCCGCCGCGCCCGAGCATCGCAGCCGCAATCTTCCTCCGCCTCCTCCTCAGGAGAGACGAGCTCTGGGGCCCGGATCTCCGCGGTGGCAGGCTCCTCTACCTCGGCGTCATCACCACCAGCGGCTCGTGGGGACTGGGCCTCCGCGGCCTCAGTTCCCACCTCGACCTCCTCGCCCACAACGGCCTCTAGCCATGCAAGCTCCTCTCTAGCACGAGATCAAGAATTTCATCACCCATTGCTCCAAAATCCCATAAGTCCGACTACCGCCACACCCACTACTGCACGATGTGGGGTTAGTGTGGTGCCTGAGGGGATGAGAGAAACGAGGCAGGATAAGAGGTCGACCTCGTTCGGCATCTTTCACCGGCCTCGAGCGATCTAGGAGGGCAGCCATGTCCTCACGTGCCTTGTCGGCCCCGGCAACGGAAGGGTCGACCTCTCCCAAGTCGGCCTCGGTGATGGTCGGCGTTGGCGTGGTTGGGGCGCAACGGACGACTGCGGGACCTCGGGACCAGGGGGGACGGGTCGGCTCGTCCTTCTCCTCCTCGTCATCCGGAGGGGCCGAGCTCGAGCTCACCCGCGAGCTCGCCAAGAACCGTGATCCGGCTCTCCAAAGGCCTCCTTCCGCTGGGGACCAGCCGCGGCCTCCTTCTTCGCCCGCGCGGCAAGCTGACGCAAACGAGCCATCAGCTCGGGGTTATCCCTGGTGTACTCATCCATCCACAGTTTTAGTTCGCTCACCTCCTGCCGATCGGCGTACTCCAAGTGCCGGCGAGGTGAGCGGTCACGTGGGCCGGGATGTCTGCGTGTGCGCCTAGGCGGGGATGGCGTAGCCGATGGGGATCGGGCGCGGCGCTTACGACCCGCCTGTTCCTTGGTCTTCCGGCCTCGTCCTGCCGGCTGCGACGCTAGTTGGGCCACGGCGACCTCGAGGGTGACCTTCTCCTACGCAGGTGGACTCGAATAGGTCAGGAAATTTCGGAAGAAACCCGACCTGAACGGACCTTCGGAAAGAGTCCGAGATAAGGACTTACCGCCTCAGTCCGGTTAAGGACGTTGTTCGGGATCTGGCGGCCCTCTAGGATTTCCTTGGCCTTGGGAGTTCCGAACATCTCGGACACCCTCGTATCCACCCAGTCCTCCGGCGGAGCTGCTACCAGACAAGAAAGCACAGTAAGCTCGAATGTTCCTTATTTTAAAGTGAAGGTCGAGGGCGGTAATGTACCTGAGCGTGATTCCCGGGTAATGTCCTGCCACCCTTCAACCTTGAAGAAGGGGTGCACCCTCCGCCTGAGGGGCGACACCCGGTTCCTGACGTAGTCCCGGGCAACGTCCCGGCCGGACAGCCCCGAGCAAGTGAGCTCATTGATCAGCATGAGCACCTTCTCCTCCTCGGGCTGTACTGGAGGTCGGGGGATCTCGGCAACCACGACCCTTGGCGCCGGAGTAGGAGCGAGCCGCCCTCGGCCTTCCTCGATAGAACCAAGAGTCGGCCCACCCCGACACGGAGTCCTTGAGCGTGAAGCCTCGGGTACTCGTGACGCGGAGTAGGTCGGAGGCGGAAGTAAAGGTAGCCGGCCTGCGAGGGGTGCCAGGCGCGAAAGGGTGTAGAAGTGAAGAAAGAGATCGAGTAGGCTCGACGCCCACAAACCCCTCACAGAGATGGGCGAAGATGGCCATGATGAGGATGGAATTTGGGTGGAGGTGGACGATCTCGCACTCGCAGAAGGCGAGTACGGCTTCAACGAACTCGCTTTCGGGCGTGCGAAGCCCGTTTATGGCGTAGAGCTCGGTGGAGACGATCTCTCCTTCCTCCGGCTCGGGGCTCTCCTCGGCACCAGCGGCTCTCCATGAGCCGGCGTCAAGGTACTTCGCCCGCTCGAGAATCTCCAGCTTGCGCCTATCAAGCTTGCTGACGCCAAACTTTGCCATGAGGATGGAGGAGATGATCGGAAAGGAGGATGAAGCGCCGAAATGAAGAAGTAGGGAGCGCACTAATTGATTGAAAGGGCAAGTGGATCTAGGGCTTCTCTTCTGGGGTTTAAAAACCAAACGAGAGAACGAAGAGGTTCCCGCCGTTATAGTCGAGGAAGCCCTAAAGGCGCAGGGGGCAGTTGAGACGTCCACCACACGGAGAGCGACGCGTGGACACGCAAACCAAGGCTGTCTTGCTGGGCGACGGTTCCCGAGGGGGGGCGGTTCGTACTAACCGAATGAAGCTTCCAAGGGAAGGAACCGTCGGTAGGATGGGAACTAGTTCGCACGCCCAAGGCACGGCGGGACCGAGCTCGTCTCTCGGGGTGGACTAATAGCTCGGAGGTCGGGGCAGCTGTTCGTCGCGACCAACCTGGCTGGCTCGGGAGACGGTAGGCGCGAGAGGAAGGTCTTTTCCTAAAGCCTTCTTCCACTCGAACCTCGGGGGCTAGCTGTCGGGGAGTCGGGTAGACCCCACAGAATTACCTCGGGTGCCACGAGGGGCGCGGGCTCACTGCTGCCTGAACTACCGGAAGGCCGTTCCCCTGGACGACCTAGCCGGGCGCCACGAGCAGCACGAGGTCGTTCCCGTCCTGGTCGCGAGGAGTTGTTCCAAGGGACGGTCTAGCCGGGACCTTTTTAGGAGGTCGCATGACCTGGTGGACCGATAGCTCGTGCTCAGGCCGAGGTGGCCGAGTTCGGAGTTAGACGTTAGCCGACCTGACGTGATCCCGAGGTCGGTAACCACCCGCTGCGTAACCTCCGCTAGTTCGTTGCGATCCTCGCGGGGACGTGACAGGAGTGCAGGATCCGTTAGTTACCACGTTGGACCTGGTCGGACGTGGAGTTAGTGGGTTTGAACAAGCACGCCCCTTTGTAAGCTATAAAAGCATCCCCACCATGAAGGGGACAGACACATAACTTTTTCTGCACAAAGATATACACAAGCTGGAGTAGGGCTATTATCTCCTTCTTGAGAGGCCCGAACCAGGGTAAACTACAGTGTCCCTGCCTGTTGAAGCCCAGTGAGTCACTCCTCTGAGTATCCCATCACGTAAGAAGGGGTGGTAGTTGGTCCCTCCACCAACAAGTAAGCTCGGCGGGGGCCTACTCCCCAATCGTCGACAATAACATAATAAGCATACTCATCATATCATTGGCAATCATTAAAGCATGGCAAATGATCATATCATATAATCAATTTCATCTAGTCTCAACTAGCAACCTACAAACCCCTATCCATTACAATACACTTGCCTCAAACACATGCAACGGATTGGCGAGAAGTAGAAGGCACTCCCGGGGTCACACCACCTGCACATGAGTACCACACACTCACAATCATGTCCACAAAATAGTAAGCAATCCCTCTTCTACCCCGACATCGCAAACTACTCGCTAAACCCAAAAATAGAGGTTCTGTCCCGTCGGGACAGCAGCCTTCCAAAAGGCATAACTCGGGTACTAAGACTCCGAATCAATTAAACGAGTACATCCTCGCGTAGCTTAGGAAATTTCCTAACTTTTTCTAAGTATATGGAAAAACTGATTCGGACTCTAAAGTTGTTTAATCTACAAAATACCGTGATCTATTCCAATCACGTCATAGATTTTAATACGCTCGGTAAAACGATCATAACTTCCAAATGGCTAGGCAGAATTGGACGTTCTTTATACTCACGGAAAGATATTGAAATTACCTACAACTTATTCAACAGCCGTATGACCAAATTCCGACTCTAAATTGATGAAAACCCAAACCCTAGGTCGACTGCTCATGCTGCCCGAAACAGAGAACGTGGCAAACTCAAAATTCCATCTAATCTACTCAATTCCAGCACCACCAAATGATCTGAAAACATGATAATCACCCTTAGAACAGATCCTAAACCAACCTCAAGGATTTCCATGGCCATACCTTCGCCCGATGACCGAAAACCCAACGGATCTCCTCCCGGTTCGCGCGATCTCCTTCCTCGCTCCAATTCCGCTGGATCTCCACGTCGTGGAGGGCTCCAATGGATGGATCTTCGAGGTGTGGAGGTTGAGAACTCCCCTAGGGGCAGCAAGGGAGGTGGAGAGGTGGTGGAGAGGTGGTGGAGCAATGGGGAGCAATGGGGGAGGTGGAGGCGCCACAAGGAGGAGGTGGGGAGGTGTGGGAGGGCGGCTAGGGCTTGTGGGGGCGCAAGGGCAGGAGTGGGGGCGCAGAAAGGGGCAGGGGGAGGCCCCCAACCAGGACTCCTACTCCCAATTGGACTCAAACTCCATCCCACCAAAGCCCACGACCCCTTCTCTTAGGCCCAAAACTCCCCGGAAAGGCCCAAACTCCCAGAAATGGCCCAAAAACGCTATTAACCTCCATACCTTATGGTTTCAACCTCTAATTCCATATTTCATAATGTGTTTGACCTCAACATTCACATTATATAAGGTTACGACACTCCGTGGTGTCACAAAAACCACTCTTTGAAGCTTATTGCTTGAGATTGTTGAAAAATGGCTTGAGTCAATACAAAAAAAATGCAAAATAAACTAGAGGAAGAGAGTGACGCCTAGGAGACCTATGCCAATGGCTCCTAGTCGAGGTTGTGTTTCACTAGGATAAACTCTCTACACCTCAAAGGTTTGCGGAGGAGAGTGAAGCTTAGGAGGCCTTTATCGATGGCTTCTAGTTGAGGATGTGCTTCACTAAGGCTAACTCTCTAAGATCGCTTTGTGCACGTTAAATTTCAAAATATGCATTTAAAATATAATTGAGCACGAGGCTTCTCTAATGGTCTTGTAGCTTCCCAAAGTGTTGACTAGGTTGAACTCTAGTATATCCATTTGCTCCATAGATTGGCTTTGTTTCTAGTCTTGAAATTGTGCTAAGTGTTTCTTTTGTGGAAATCATGCAAAATTAGTATAACTTCTTTTGAGCTAGTTAGCAAAAATTGAAATATGCCACTGGATATGACTTAGGATGGCATAATCTGAACTTGAGTAGCTTGATGTCATACTTTATCTAAGTGGTCACTTGCATAATCATCAAAGCTCTTTTAGGTTGCATTTCATCTAAAAAAATGCCCTCTTGATGCCTATATTGCCAAAATGGGGAGAAAACGTAGAAAAGGCATCTTAGAGGGAAGAAAAAAATGATTTCTCATGATCATGTTGAATAATTATTGTCCTTGCATTTGGATCATGAGTAATATTGAGCTTGTTGAGAGATTTCTTGGTTTTTGGAGCTCTTGTCAAAAAATTGTTCTTTCTTGTGTTGAGCTCTGAAAATCTTCTCATCTACTTGATCATGGACTTGCTTTCTCTTTCAATTGGATCAAGTATGATTTTTGCAATCAAATTGCTTTTCTTATTTTATTTTCAAACTCAAATTATGCCTTTTGGGTGATTTGTCAATATACTCATGAAGGAGGAGATTGAAGGACCATGTGGATGTCCATCCATGTTTGTGATGAGTATTTGACTTTATTTGAGCAAGTTGTGCTCAAGTTTGAGTTTGATTTGAATTGGAATTCAAAAGGAAGCAATTTGAGTTATGTTAGCTTCTTGTGGTACTACTGGCCTATGGTTGGTGGTAGAATCGACATGATGAATGAGACATGATTAATTGTGAGCATTTATGATGATTATTGGACAATGCTATTTGATGGGTTTTCCTTGTCTTTGATGCTTGCAGGATGACGGTGATAGGTGTGACACCACGGAGTGTCGTAACCATATAAAATGTGAATGTTGAGGGCAAAAACATTATGGAATGTGGAATTGGAGGTTGAAACCATACTGTATGAGGTTTATTCGTGTTTTCGGGCTGTTTTCGGGAGTTTGGGCCTCTCCAGGGGAGTTCGGGCCCAAGGGGGATGTGTCGTGGGCCTTGGTGGGAGAATTTTTGGGCCTATGAGGGAGGGGGAGGCAGGTTATCCTGCCTTGGGGGCGTCCTCCCCCTGCCCACATGCGCCCCCTCAACCCTAGCCGCCTCTACCTCTCCCCCATGCGCCTCCACCTCTCCCCTCTCCTCTCCACCCCCTTGCTGCCCTAGGGGAGATCCCCACCTCTCCACCCTGCTGTCCTCTCCGTTGGGAGGCTCCACGACGAGGAGATCCGGCGGAATTGGCGCGAGGAAGGAGATTGCGCGAACCGGGAGAAGATCTGTTGGGTTTTCGTTCTTCGGGCGAAGGTATGGCCACGGGGATCCTTGGGGTTGGTCTAGGATCTGTTATAAGGGTTAATATAATGTTTTTAGATCAATTGGTGGTGCTCTAATTGGGTTGATTAGATGAAATCTAGAGTTTGCCACGTTCTCTGTTTCGGGCAGCATAAGCAGTCGACCTAGGGTTTAGGTTTTCGCCAATTTAGAGTCAGAATTTGGTCGTCTGCCTATTGAAGAAGTTGTAGGTAACTTCAATACCTTTCAGTGGGTATAAAGAAAGTCCAATTCTGCCCAGCCGTGTGAAAGTTATGCTCGTTTTACCGAACGTATTAAAAACTGTGACGTGATTGGAACAGATCACGGTATTCTGTAGATTAAACCACTTTAGATTCCGAATCATTCTTTCCATATACTTAGAAAAAGTGAGGAAATTTCCTAAGCTACGCGAGGATGTACTCGTTTAATCAATTCGGAGTTTTAGAACCCGAGTTATGCTCGTTGCAAATCTGCTGTCCCAGCGAGATAGAACCTCTGTTTTTGGATTGTGCGAGTAGTTTGCGAAGTCGGAGTAGAAGATTGTTTGCGTATTGTTTTGTGGGCATTATTTTGAGTGTGTGGTGCCTATGTGCAGGTGGTGTGACCCCGGGGGTGCCCTCTACTTCTCGCCAATCCGTCGCCCGTGGTTGAGGCAAGTGTATTGGAATGGGTAGCGGGTTGTAGTTTGCTAGATTGGTTGAGATTGAAATTGAATATATGATATGTTCACATGCTATGCTTTAATGTTTGCCATTGATATGATGAATATGCTTATTATGTTATGATGCCATGTGTTAATGTACAAGTTATTTATGATATTGGCATGTTTGCATACATGGCATGATACATGGCCCGGGCGGTGCGAAAGTCATAACTAGTCCGGGGAAGGTCGGTGAGGAAGTTATGACTATTCTGGAGAGCCAATGAGTAAGTCCTACATCGTGATTCCATCCACCGCGGTGTATGGAAGCGAGGAGTAGGCACCCTCCATCTTCGGGATGGAAGGGGGGAGAGGGTGCACACCGACGGGTGTGTACTCAACCATACCGTTATGAGTTTCCAGGAGACATGTACATCGCATCGCATTGCATACATGATGATGATGATAATGATATGTGATCATGAATAAGATGATAGACATGATGTGAGTTGTTGTAGCCATGTAATTGTTCTTTTGTACCATTGCAATATACTTGCTGAGTGTTGAACTCACTCTTGTGCTTTCTTGTTGTTTTAGGTACCATGAAACCGGCATACGGGGAAGGGCATTAGCTACACATCTACACATAGCTCCACACTTATAGACAATTTATTCATCTTGGTCATGATAATAAGAGTAGTGCCATGCAACTTGGTGCAATGGTTAATTTGTGTGCTTGGTTTCCTCATTTACTTCGTTTGGCTCATGAGATGGTTGGAATCTTTATTCTAGGCTTATATTGTTGCTAGAACCCTTGTTATTGATGATTTAGATGTCATTCTTTATACTATATCCTGTGATCATATTGTTGTTGCTTCAATTCATGGAAAAACAAAGGAGATGCTGCCGAAATTTTCGGTTTTAACATTTACTCCTTTGCTGTAATTTATCTTAATTTATGGTATTTAGATGTTGTTTAGCCTATGTTTGGTAGCATTCAGGCATGCTAGATGCCGGGGTGTTACAATAGGTCATGGCGAGGCGAAGGATGACCGGGACTAGACGAGGTGCATCGGAGGTCCAAACGGTCGAAGATCGCCGGAAGATGATCGGAGATGGAGTTCGGGCAAGTCAAGAAGACAAGGAAAGGTGATGATACTTGCTAGATGCCGCGAGGATCGATGAGGGCCGCTGGATCGCAGTCTAGTTGATAGGTTAGCGGGTCTAGGTAGTATGCTTTGGAAACCATGCAAGAAAACCCATGATGTGCGTAGGGTTTTGGGTTGGCCTTGCATGGTTGTGTGAGTGGGCTAATCCTAGAACTTGGTGGAGTGCTCTAGGGTTGAGTGACGCATCCAAGGGTGGTAGGTGGCCCAAGAGTGGTATAAATAGAGGGGGAGGGGTGCCCTCCCTCACTTGAAAGTTTGAGTTGCTCCTTTGAGCTTTGCCCACATGAAGTGAGGCTTTGTAAACCTTCCAACCAGAAAATACAAATATTTTCTTTACATTCTTGTGCATTTAAATTCCACATGTACATTATGTCTTTACTTTATGTAATCTAAATTCAACATTTACTTTCCCGCATTTAAATTCCCGCAATTTACTTTCTCGCAATTTAGATTTGCCTTCTTTCCTTCTAAATGTTGTTGATCAAGGATGTATTGAGAGTGCTCATTTGGTTTTACATCTATCTTGCACTCTAGGATAGATTAGAGATCAAGTTTATATCAATATTGCAAATCTGTCCTCAACTTGTTTTTCGCGTAGCAATCAGTCTTCGATTTTTAGAAAAATCTAGATAAATAATTTTTGAGTGATTCTTATTGGAAAAGGTGTGTGACTCATATATCCATCTGTGAAAACAATTTTGAGTCCACTGGTTGCACCGTTTGGGAGCTATGAGGTGAAAACCGAGCCTCAAACTTTCTGATCGAAGTTCCTGACTATCTATGGTTCTTGATTTTTAATGATTTTTTACAAGGTTTTTGTGACATCATGGGATGTGACATTGTGGAAAGTGACATTATGGAATGTGACTTTATAGATTACGGCTTTTTGGTATGACTTTATATCGCGTTTTGGACCGTTTTCCGGGTGTTTGGGCCTTTTTGGGGGAGTTTGGGCCTTGGGGGACCGCATCATGGGCCTTTAGTGGGAACGTTTTGGCCCATGTGGGGAGGGGAGGCAAAAAACCCTAGCCTCCCCCCACCCATGCGCCCCCCCATTGTGCCTCTCCCACCCCCCCATAGCCGCCACCCCCTTTGCCCCTTGCGCCTCCACCCTCCCTCCTCCCATGCGCCCCTCCCTCTCCTCCCTAGCCAGCCCTAGCAAGGTCCCTCCCCTCCCATGGCTTCCACACCTCCCCCTCCATTGATCCTTCCATTGAGGAGCATTGCGACCAAGAAGATCCGGCGATTCCGGCGTTCCCGGCGATTGGAGGGGAGATCGGGCCGTAAGGAGGAGACGTTCGTCGTCCGTTTGATTCTCTAAGATGAGGTAAGGATTCGTGGTTATTTTGTGGTGTTCTAAGTGCTTCTAGATGGGGGAATTCATGCCTATAACTCTTGTTTAGGTGCTGTGATTAGAGGGATTGAATTGGATTCTAGATCTGTCTCGCGAGTAGCTCTCGGCCATGTTTGACAGTCGGTGTTGGAACGCGTTTTTGGCAATTTTAGAGGCGTTTCCCGATTGGCCGGCTGTTACAGAAGTTGTAGGCAATTCAATTATTTTTCGGTGGACATCAATAAAGTTAAATTCCGTTCAGCCGTTTAAAAGTTATGGCTGTTTTACCGAGTACTGTCCAATCTGTGACGTGATTGGGACAGATCGTGTTCAACTGTAGATTAGACAATTTTAGAGGCTGATTCAGTCTTCGCAAATACTTAGTAAAAGTTGTAAAATTTCCTAAGCTTCGAGAAAATGTATTCGTTTACTTGATTTGGAATTGTAGAACTCAAGTTATGGTCGTTGGAGAGCTGCTGTCCCGGTTGGACAGAGAGCTGTTTTTTGGGTTTTGGGCGTGGGTTGCGAAGTCGATGTAGATGATAGTTCTTGTATTGCTTTGTGGGCATGTTTTGAGTGTATTGTACCTATGTGAAGGTGGTGTGACCCGGGAGTGCCCTCATCATCTCACCACTCCGTCTTGCGTGGTTGAAGGCAAGTGTGTTGTGGTGGTGGTAGTTTGGTTGGCTATAATGCTTTGCTATGTTTGATACTTGCTTGTGTTATGATGATTAAAGTTGTTAAATGGCTATGCAATGGTTAATTTGAGTATTTTTGCAAATTCATGTGCAGGGCTAAGTTGCTATGTTTGATACTTGCTTGTGTTGTGATGATTATAGATGTTAAATGGCTATGCAATTGTTGAATTGAGTGCATATGCAAGTTTATTCATGTTTATGGCATGTGTGCATTCATGGCATGAGGACAGGCCAGGACGGTGAGGAAGTCATAACTAATCCGGTAAGGTCGGTGAGAAAGTTATGACTAATCCGGAGCGCCTCTAAGAAAGACCTACCTCGTAGTCCCATCCACGGTTGTGTATGGGAGCGAGTCAGTAAGAGTAGGCACCCTCCATCTACGGGATGGAAGGGGAAAGAGGGTGCACACCGACGGGTGTGCACTCGGCAATACCGGTATGTGCTAATGAAAGAGACATGTGCATTGCATTGCATTGCATGAATGAAGTTGTTTTATGAGATGCTTATGGTGTTCTATGAGATGCATATGATGAAGTTTATAAGTTGATTCTCATGATGTGTGAATGGCATAAAGTATGTATGTGAACTGTTATTGTTTTTGTACCATTGCAATACACTTTGCTGAGTGATGAACTCACGCTTGTTGTTTTATGTTGTTTTTAGGTACCATGAACTCGGCAGTCGGGGAAGGGAGTTAGCGTCACAATTCCACATAGTTTTATTCACCTAGACAACTACACACTCTCATTTGTAGTTATAATGATTATCTTAATGCGCTAAACTTGGATTATGCTATCGTATGTGCTTGGTTTTTAATGTTCTCTTCATATTCGTTCATGAACGTTGGAGTTTAGGTTATGGGCTTGAATTGATACTTTATCTCCTGTTAGTGTTGTTTTAGATGTCATCTATTATGCTATTATGATGTGATAATAGTATTATTGCTTCAAACTATGGAAAAACAAAGGAGGTGCTGCCGAAATTTTGGTTAAAGCAATTAGTGTAGTTGCTGTAATTTATTGATAACTATGTGTTATTGGTTGCTCCTAGTATTGTTTGGGTGACATTCGCGGCATAGTAGGTGCCGGGGTGTTATAGTTTTGTGATTTGGTTTTTGGTGGAGTGTTTCATGACTCATTTTCTCACAAGGAAAAAAATTCCCAAAAACTTTAGAGCAACAGAAGTCCACGAACTACCTGCTCCAAGTGAAGACAATTCCTGGAAAATCTGTTTTTGCTTTTCTAAAAGAGACTTTTGTGATTTGGCTTGATCTCTTTTAGAAAAGAAGTATTTGAATTGATTCATTTTTGTTTGGACACTTGACAACCAGGAATGTGATTGGAAAATACCTCACATGTTTCAAGGCTCTTATCCATGCAAGCTAGGGGTACACATAATTGTCTAGTCATTCTAGTTTTTGTGGGTTTGCGAATCTGAGGAGCACCAGTTTGAAGGAAAATCTTTGGGTGTTTCAGATTTTCATTACGGGATTGTTTGGAGTACTTTGAGTGGGGGAAAATTTTATTTGGGATCATTCACCCCCCCTCTGATCGCCATCTCGATCCTTCAGTTTATGAGAAGTAGACATACCTTTTGGACAATCGTCCTTGCTGAATGTGATCGTGACATCTAACAATTTTGGAAATTCTGATTCTCCTAGTTGGGAATCAATGTTATTGACTTCTCTATAAGCAGACTTGAACTGCCAATTTGAGGTATATGTAGATAATCCACCGAAGATCATGTTGACATGATGATCTTGTTTTTGATAAACCATGTCTTCATCTCCATCTGCATGTTTAATACTTTGTCCTCTAGTAAGGTCGGTATAGGACCATTTCCAAAGTAGAATTCATCCATGCGCCTTAGTCTTGTTCGGCAATTGCACAAATCATGTTCTTGTGCATTATGAAAGGGACACCATTGCAGGTTTCCACTTTTTGAAGTGGAACCCTTGGCAATAAGCTGATCATTGGTCTGACCAAGTTTCTTCTTCCAAGATGTTTTATCCTTGGAGAATACAAGTCGTTCAAAAACGCTTGCAACCTCTCTTTGATGGGCCTTTTTTTTCTTATTTTTACCTTTACGGTCTTTAAGTGTGAAAGATTTTTAGGTTTGCTATCTTCAGAAATCTTCAAACCTGGTTGAGGTTGCGTATGGCCCTTGTTGAACATACAGTTCCATTCAACCGCCTCATGCATATCAGAATACCGATCTACCATATCAAATGTTCTAATATGGTAGAGAGCGGGTGAATGTTATGGTCATCCGTAAAATGGTTGTAGCATACAGCCTGCTTAAATGCACGAATTATGAATTCATCATATACATTTGGGATTGTATTACAAACCTTTTAATAAACCGACGCAAATTTTCTTCAAAGGTTTGGCAAAGATGATGCAGGTCATCCTCTTTACTCGGTTTTGCACAACAACTTTTCAAGTTATTAAGTATGGCATGGCACAAATTTTCCCAGCTGAAAATGGATTCTTTCGGTTAGTTAAATAACCAAGTTCTTCCAAACCCTTTAAGAACAATAGGAAGATAGTTTGCCATTACCTTCTCATCACCACCAGCAGTTTGGATGGTAGTGGTATATATTTGGACGAATTTTGATGGATTTTGAGTTCCATCGTAGCTTTTCAGAGGACCTAGCATGAATTTTTCAGGCCATGTGACATTTTTGAGCCCTAGTGAAAATGCTTTACATCCTGTATAAAACCCCAAACATTTTCGTATGTTATGTATTTGTTTAGTGTAATATGGAGATTAAGGTCATCGTTGATCACAGTTAATGTTTTCACCTGGGCTAAGCCTATCAAAAGCACTTCTCCTTCATGGCTCATTCCTCGATTGGTGGTCAGAGTTCTATTGATGTCAAGCAGACGTGGAATCGTCCACACGGGAATCGGTGAGAGATATCACGGAGGGAGATATGCTTTGTACTTCTACACCAGTTTTTTGCAAATCAGTAGCTAGAGATCTTATAAATGGTATATTGTCTCCATCCATGGATTGGTTTAAAATTACACCAGTTATAATGCGAATTTTGTCCACAGGAGTTTCCTCTTGTGGACTATTAGGAACCATGTTTATGTCCCTGACTGGTACCCTGGGAACCTGTGGTGAGGTCAAAAGGTAGGTCGGGGACAACTTCCCGAAGGACCTGGCCATCACGAGGTTCCTAGTTGGTCATTGTGGTAAAGCGTCTCACCTCTTCTATAGCCTTTTGTTTGGCAATCGTGAGGTTCTCGTGTTGCTCCTGCATAGCCTTTTCTTAAACTTCATGTTGTTCATGCTCTATTCGTTGTACATCTGTCTCTTTTGTGACCGCACAAATGCGGACTCCGGAATTGACAAAAGGGGTGAGTACCTCCTCATTAGATGATGATGGAGTGTAGTCAAGTTCAAGTCTTCTAAGAAAATCTTCTAAAGATGAAATGTCATGTATTTTATCATCATCTAGAGAATTCAAACATTGTCGACTTCCATAGGATATAATCCATGGACATTCGCCTCTGAGAATGAGGCGAGTATGGAGTCGCTCTGTCTTCCAGATTTTTCCTCAAGAAGTGGCGCTCTTGATGCAGCCTCATCCAGCTTGAATGAGGTTGTCGATCCGACAACTTCTCCTCAGCGACATACTAGGAGTAGAAGTCACACTTAACTTCTTCTTCCTCCATGAAGTTATTGGTGGTGAGGTGCGCATAGTCGGCGAGATTGAATGAATTCTCTTCATCCATGGCTTGTGACGACAACACATTACCTTCTTCAATCTTGTTTTTGACTGAGCCCTCCTTCTAGTGCCAACTATCAATGTTCAAGACCCAGGGGGTCCATAAATCGAGCTTATGAATATAATTTTGGTTGCCTTTATCAAAACAAGAGAGATTGAAGAGATCAGGAAATGGTATTGCTTCTTCATTAGATCACATAATACAGACTAATCAACTATTACACACTATTTACAAGTATCACTCTACTTCTCCCTTTAATGCTTGCGAGAATCTCATATTTATAGCGTCGAAGGGATGACAGTTGTCATCTTCAGAGAGGTGTCGTCCCATCAAAATGTGTCTTTTTGACCAAAGGTGTCTCTTTGACTGAAAAGACGCCTCTTCGCTGAAGAGGCGACTCTTTGTCCAAAGAGACATCCCTGTCTTTACCTGTTAGAAGAATTGTCTTCAGCACATTATTCTTGCACAGAGATAATTTACTTCCTGACCTCATCTAGGTCAAGGTGAAAGCCATTCTATATCCGACCTAAATGAGGTTGGAGTAATAAAATGTATTGTTACCGATCAGTGTATGAATAACTAGCCGGTGATAGTCCCATGGGTCCATAATTTAACTCTGGTTGGAAGTCGTAAACAAGCATTGGGTTTTGAGCGGAGTCTTTATTTATAAGCACGTAGGCCTATGCTATATATTTTAAGGACATATTAATCGTCGTTACTTAGCTCGAGTTGCATGGACTATTCATACAAGAATACTTATAGGGTGGGTCGCATGTGGTGGTAGTCTTGACATAGGAAAATTGGGGTTTTAGAGAGATGTGGTCATGTCGATCTGAAAAACAGGTGGAAGTGTGTTGTCACATCTGATGAAAAGTAATTGGCAGTGTGCTATCATGTCTGATTGAAAGTATTTGGTAGTGTGTTGTCATGTTTGATGGAAAGTAATTAGTAGTTTGTTGTCACCTCGGTCGGGAATAGCTAGTGGCAGTATGTTGTCACTCCTAATGGATAGTAATTGGCTGTGTGATGCTACGTCGATCTGAAAAGACAGTTTTAGTAATATAGTTTGCAATAGTTCATTGTATCAAAGACATTTTCAGGAGTAATTTATTTCTACATCTGTAGGAGGTGAGGGTCTACGTGCGCTAATCGCACTATGATGTGGCCACCACGTCGACTATAATCTCCTATCCTCTTCCTTTCTTCTCTATTTTGCCTACAAATGACGACAGAGCTAGCGAGCTGTTTATAGTTAGCCTTCTGTCGCCATTGTCTCTATCGGCATTTCAAATGGCAAATGCTACTCTATCTCTATTTCAAATGGAAAATCTGTATTGACAACCCAAGTGGCACTTTGTAGTTAGTCAAAATGATGACACGGTATTTCTTATCATTTGAAACAGCGAAGTAAAATAATTAAAAATATTGATTATTTAAAAAATATTCTAACGACCAGGATCCTTCATAAAATATTATTTTTTAAAGAAAGGAAAAAATAGCGATGCACATGGAAAATCACTAATGCATCTTTAGTACCCAAAGCTCTAAAACAACTATTAGACAACCTCGCTATCGAATAGTCCTAGGTTGCCTAATAGATCTAAAGTGGAGAACAGACAGAGAGGGAGAGATAGAATATGAGGAGGAACTGCTCTGCTTTATTACTGATTGCACGTGTACAATGGGGGGGGACCCCTGCCTCTTATTTATAAGCTACAATCAGGGTTTCGGTAAGAGTCCACATAGGCCACGACGGGCTGAGTTTCCTAACACTCCCCATTGGACCCTTTACTGCGAGATGCATATGCCACATCAAAACTCCAGAAAAACCCAGTGGGAAAAATACATGAAGAAAGAGTACATAGCATACGCTTGTTGTGTTGCACGGATTGCCTCATGAAAACATTATGTAAGAAAACTTCAATGAAAAACATACTAAGGAAAAAGAGTACAATCCACTTAAACTTCAATGTTAATCTTCTAGATTCACATTGGGTACACAAACTTCATGCTCGAGATTTATGTAGGAGTATGTGAAAATTCTCCCTCTGAAATCTGCACTTCTCTAAGTCTCATCATCCCGATTCCACTAACGTGCCTTTTAAAAGAAGATGCTGGGAGTGACTTAGTGAATAAATATGCAAGATTTTCACACGAGTTAGTATGCAGTATCTTGACCTCATTCATCTTATGCATTTCATGAGCATAAAAGAACATGGGGTTTATATGCTTCGTGAGGTTACTTTTCACATATCCCATTTGCACTTAAGCAACACAAGCTGCATTATCTTCATAGATAATAGTGGGGGTTTGTTCCATGTTCAAGCCACATGACTTCTGGATGTGGTGAACCATTCTTCGAAGCCATGCACATTTTCGGGAGGCTTCATACAAGGCAATGATTTCCGAGTGGTTTGTTGACGTCGAGACAAGTGTCTGCTTAGACAACTTCCAAGAAATTGTTGTTCCACCACAAAGGAAAACGTACCCGGTTTGTGACTTGCC
This sequence comes from Rhipidocladum racemiflorum, assembly GCA_036346355.1. Taxonomy (NCBI): domain Eukaryota; kingdom Viridiplantae; phylum Streptophyta; class Magnoliopsida; order Poales; family Poaceae; genus Rhipidocladum; species Rhipidocladum racemiflorum. The sequence continues at coordinate 37,104,341 of CM070577.1, read as the reverse complement.
AGTACGCGGGTCTGATAGATACCCGGCATCGGCATAGCCGACTAAATTCAATTCATTATTTCTTCTATAGAACAAGCCGAGATCTTTGCTTCCTTGGAGGTAACAGAAGATGTCCTCGACCCCTTTCCAATGCCTTTTGGTGGGTTCTGCACTGTACCGTGCTAGCAACTTCATGGCGAAAGCGATGTCCAGCCTAGTGCTATTCGCAAGGTACATGAGTGCTCCAATTGCACTCAAATATGGGAATTCCGCTCCCAGGACTTCCTCCCCCTCTTCTCTAGGCATGTATGGATCTAGGTCTGCTTGGAGTGACCATCCGACCATTGGGGTCTTTGCAGGGTATGCCTTTTCAAAGCCAAATCTCTCCAACACTTTCTGCGTGTAGGATGATTGGTGTATTGAGATTCCACCTTGGACATGTTCAAGATGCAAGCCTAAATAGAACTTGATTTTACCCAAGTCTTTCATTTCAAACTCAGACTTCAAGTATGAGCATGCTTCTTCAATTTCTTCATCCGTCCCAATGATGTTCAAGTCATCTACAAAGATGGAGATTATACAAAATTCATTAGGGGATCATTGTATAAACACACATGGACAATTTTCACTGTTCGTGTAGCCTTTTTGCAAAGAAAGTCACTCAAGCGATTGTACCACATTCTTCCTTACTGCTTCAGCCCATATTGTGATTTCTCCAATTTCACACTGTATAGGTTTCTGTTTGCTCTATCTTGGTTCGGGATAGGTATACCTTCCGGTACTTTCATGTATATCTCCGAATCCAAGTTTCCATACAAATATGCTGTGACAACATCCATTAGCTTCATTCTCAACTTCAAGTTGACTGCCATTGAGATCAGATATCTAAAGGTAATTCCTCCCATGATCAGAGAATAGGTTTCTTCATAATCAACCCCAGAACGTTGAGTGAAACCTTGAGCGACAAGCCTTGCCTTATACCTTACAACTTCATTGTTTTCATTCCTCTTCCGAACAAAAACCCATTTGTGACATACGGGATTTATATGGGGAGGCATGCGGCACACATGCCCAAACACCTCTCTTTTGTTCAAAAAGACTAACTCTGCAGTGATTGCCTTCTTCCATTCTTCCCAATTGAGCCTTTTCTTGCACTCTACGAGAGATGCAGGCTCGGGGTCATTATCAACGATCATGGCAATCTTCTTTGCAAAGTATGCATCAACATTGGCTGTTGCTCTATTAATAGATTCTCCTGTTATTACAAAGTTTATGTCCATTTCATCATAGGGTGCTTCATGCACTTCTACTTGCACTTCTCTACTATTTCCCATCGTAGGAGCAAGTTCCTTTAGTTTTCCTCCGCTAATGTGTGCGCATACATTATTTCCAGCGGCTTCTTCCAATGGAAGATTCAGATCTGGAATTGCCTTTTCCACAGGCTTCTTTCCAGTGCCAGGTCTCAACTGGCTCCCCTTCTTGCTTTGGGGCATTTTCGTGATTGGCTGTGGTAAGTCCTCTTGCCTAGTTTTCCCCAGACGTCTCCGGGTACTTTGGGTTTGAGAAGCCATATTTTCTGTTCTTTTTCTTTAAGGCCTCTAAACAGGTTGAGGGATACCTTCTACTTTCTTTGGTATTTCAACCCTCTCTGGTGCATTTCTTGCTGGTACATGCGACTTAACCACGCTCTTCAGATCACAAAAATGGTCAGGGAATTCATTTGCTAAATTCTGCAAATCAATTATCTTCTGGACTTCTTGATTTGCTTCATTAGTGCGAGGGTCATGCGCGGGGATCCCAGTGGAATGCCATATTATTTCCCAACATTTTTCATCCAATGGTTGATTCTCTCCCCCTAATGACGGGAAATAGTCCTCGTCAAAGATGCAATCAGCGAATCGGGCTATATTCAAGTCTCCAGTCATGGGTTCCAAATACCTGATTATGGATGCACTCTCATAACCAACGTATATCCCAGGCTTGCGGAGAGGGCCCATTGCAGTCCGCTGTGGGGGTGGTATAGGTACATATACCATACAACCAAATTTTCTAAGATGGAAAATCTTCGGGATGACCCCTTGCACTAATTGCATAGATGAATGGATGTTGTAGGCCGATGGTCTATAATTGATGAGTGCTGCTGCGTGTAGGACTGCATGTCCCCAACAAGTGTTGGGCAAGTTACAACTCTGCAAGAGTGGTCAGGCTATGAATTTAATCCTCTTTATTAGCGCTTCAGCTAGTCCATTTTGTGTATGGACGTGCGGTACAGAGTGCTCAACAGTTATTCCAGTTGCAGTGCAATAATCATCAAATGCCTTGGAAGTAAATTCGTCGGCATTGTCCATTCGAATGGACTTCACGCGATGATCGGGAAAAGCATTATTAATTCTGATGATCTGCGAGATCATCTTTGCGAATACATGATTCCTTGTTGACAGCAAACATACATGCGACCATTTCGAGGAAGCATCAATGAGCACCATGAAGTATCGAAACGGCCACGACAAGGGCTGAATCGGGCCACAAATATCCCCTAAATGCGTTCGAGAAATGCGGGGATTTCATTTTGCACTTTCATAACAGAGGGTCTAGTTATTAATTTCTCGGTGGCACATGCATGGCACACAAAATCTTCATGATTCGAAAAATTCTTAACATTAATGCCATGACCTTATGAGTTGTTAACTATATTTCTCATCATTCTAAGACCAGGATGACCTAATCTACAATGCCATAAAGAAAATAATTTAGAGATTCTAAAGACAGTCTTCAAAGAAGTATACACTGCGGGTGCATGGATTCTCGTGTCGTACAACCCAGATTCATATGAGGGACATTTTTCTAATACCATTTTTTCATATTCCGCTTGCTTCACAATACACAAATGCTCTTTACCATTTTCTTCATTGGTTTCTACGTGAAAACCATTGGCGCGGACATCTTTAAAACTTAAGAGAGTACGTGTTGATTCAGGGTACAAAAGAGCTTCTTCAATTACCAAAGTTGTACCCATTAGCAATATAATTATGGCTCTTCCTGAGCCTATTATATGTGTATCGCTGCCTGTGATTGACGTAATCCTTCCAGCGTTCTTCATGATCGTTTGGAAGTATTTCGACTCTCTTAAGATGGTATTTGTTGTGCCATTACCAACAATGCATATTTCGTCAATTTTGCGCTACACAATTTCTAGATGAAAAGAAAAATAATTCTAATTAGACAGTGGCAAAGTAATTCAACTATTGCTTGCAAATATAGAATACTAGAATAAAGAATAAAATGCAATTCTTATTCATGAGAAAATGTATGCTCTTCTAGAGCTTACAATTCATTATTCAAAATTAACTAATCAACCACAATCTAAAAAATAGCTAGCAATGCTATTCATGCATTAAACGGAATATGTAATATATGCATTCACTTCTGCCTGTATGTCATCAATAGAGGTGTTTTCTTCATTAGCCAATAGTTTGGCTGCTTCATCGATGTTTAGGCTGGGCTGCGAGGATGAATCATGTGGGGTGTCTACATCCATGACATCATCATTGCCTGCTTCAGCAAAATGTGCCTTTGCTGGTGCATTTCCTTTGGCCTTCTTCTTAGCCTGATATGCATTGACCACTTCCATGGATTCCCGGCATATTTTTGACCAATGTCCTCAAGTGCCGCATTTGAAGCACGATTGGTTCTGCTATCCATACGGCTTGGCATGTGGCTTTTTCTTTTCATCCTTCTTCTCTTGGGCTATGGACTTTCCTTTGGCCTAATATTTCTCTTTTCCACCCTTCTTGCCACTCTTTCTATAGGCAGACTTTTTCACCTTATAGCTATTGGCATTGACTTCTAGTAAAATGCCCCTTCCAGGTGGCGGCGAGACGAAGTTCTTACAGAGAACATCATCTTGTGACTCCGCAACTTGCATAACATCAATCAGTTTGCTATACTCCTTGTATGCATCCTAACGATAGCTGCGGGCACTCTGGATAGCATTAGGTAGAAAAGTGCAAAGAGTTTTCTCAATCTTCTCCTCATCAGTGATCTTCTTGCCACATAAGGAGAGATCGGTACAAATTCTGTGCAAGGCAGAATTGTACTCGGCCACTGTTCTGTAGTCCGCAAACCTCAGGTGAACCCAATCTTGCTGTGCTTGGGGCAAGATTGTGTATTTGAGCTTCTCAAACTGCTTCTGAAGTGCAGTCCATAGCTCAATTGCACTCTCCTCAGCCATGTATTCATTCTTTAAGGTGGCTAAGAGGTGGTGCCTGAGGAAGTGCAATGCTTGATCGTTCTGCTCGGCAGTTGGTTGCGCGTCCTTCAAGGACCCTAAGCCGATGGCAACTCGGAGCTTCTTGCCGCCGAGTACGATATTCACATCAGATGCCCAAGTGAGGTAGTTCTGACCATGCGGGGCTAGCTCTTCAAACTCACGGTTCATAATTTCAAACATCTGCATTGTTTTACAATATTCCAACATTAGATTACTCTGTGTAATCTAATTAAAATTGGTTGCTTAATTCATAAAATATGAAAAAATATATTCTCATGAATTTCCAGTAATCTAAACAGGGCAAGCATTGCAAAAATATATGCAAAATTCATAAATGCAGAAAATAAGAGTAAGCGAAATTAAAATCAGAGCCATAAAATTTTCTGGAATTTTCTAGCTATTTTTCATATTTTTCTGGCAATTTTCAGAATTTCTGAAATTTTCTAAGTTTCTAGCCATTTTCTCGAAAAGAAAACAGAAAAGAAAAAAACATAAATGAAAAATCCTATCAGGGGTAAAGGGGTAATTTCCCCTTTTCCCCGTGTCCGACGCCGCAATTAACCGGACTTAAGTCTGGCCCATTCTCCATTGAGTCCGAACGGGAGGAGGGAACAGCTCGGGGCTCGGGCGTCCAAGCACGTCATCGAGTGGCAGTCGAAGCGCGGAGCGGGGCTGGCTTCCTTGCAACGGGTGGCCGGGTTCAGCGGCCGATTTAGCGGTGCGAAGCGAGCCGACTGATCCAGCGATGCAAGGCGGGCTGGTAGGAGCGCGGCTGCGCGCTAGCGGCCGGAGCGAGCACGGCGTGCCAGTAGGAGCTCGGTTGCGTTCCAAGAGCGGCTGCGAGCTACGGGAGGCCAAGCGGCGATGACGCCAAGGCGGTCGAGCGCACGAGGCCCGCGCCGGCGACGGCAGCAGACGCCATGGACGGGCGCAGGCGAGCCTCGGGCGCAGCGGGCTTCTAGCGCGGTCCAGTGCGAGCTTGATCTAGCGCGTGCGCGGTCCGGCGGGGCGATGGTCCGGGGCGGTCCCAAGGTGGCGCTTCAGGCGTCAGTCTTCCGGTGGTTTCGTGCGGCCACGGGGTCAGACGGTGATCTACGTGCCGCCACTGATCGCTTCGTGCCAAGGTCTGTACTATAGCAATTTTCCTTTGCTGTAGCTTCATGCCACCATCTATAAAATCGCGGCGTACTGTGACTTCGTGTCACGAACTGAAAAATGCACAAATTGCAGCTTCGTTCTACGTAGGTTAGATGCATGTGACAATTGAGCGATTAGATTTAATTACCCTAAATCTCACCTTTTCTCACCTTTCAATCTTTCTCCGGGTAGAGCTTCGTGCTGATAGCGTATTAGACAACCTCGCTATCGAATAGTCCGGGGTTGCCTAATAGATCTAAAGTGGAGAACAGACAGAGAGGGAGAGGCAGAATATTAGGAGGAACTGCTCTGCTTTATTACAGATTGCACATGTACAATGGGGGGGACCTCTGCCTCCTATTTATAAGCTACAGTCAGGGTTTCGGTAAGAGTCCACATGGGCCACGACGGGCGGAGTTTCCTAACAATTACCACGCTTTACTCACGCATGCATGCGCAAGTACCATGGGCGGATCTAAGGTGCTAGGTTTCAGACTTCGTCTTAATTGATTGAATTTATTTTGATTTTAGTGATTTAAAATTTGTAAAAATATAAAACTATTTGTGTTATATTTTTAGTAAATTTTAAATATATGTGTTGAGTTTATGATATTATGAAACTATTGTATAAAACTACAGAGTTAAACATATAAAGTGTATGTTGAAGAAATACTCTAAAAGCAGTCATAAAGATAATTATATTTCCTTATGTTCATAATGTGTTATCTTGTTTCTTGAATAATGCATTCTTATTTATGGGTAAATATGTGATTTGTTTGTGAAACACTATATTTGATTTTGCGACGATTATTCTAAAGGAGTTCCTAATCGGTAAACATATCAGAACACATATAAATAGACTAGCATATATATTGGTGAATGACCATGTTTCATGGGTCATGGATATGGAGATATTAAATTAATAATATGGACACATATTAGAGAACATAAAGTTAGATCGAGCCATCATGAGACACTTGAGAACGTTGTAATCCTTCTTGTCATCAGTTGGTCTCATATACATTGTGTATGTTATCTCCTTAGACTTAAGGTTGACGTATGTACTCGAGATGTGTAATGACTTATTTAGGGGTTACCACACGATACTCCATAACTGGGTAGTTACAATGGTGTGAAGCATGCTATGAGGCATGGTTGATTAAGATGGGATTCGCCCCTTTATACAATGGAAAAGATATCTATAGGATCGATATACACGGATATAGCAATCAGAGGGGGGTGAATTATTGTGCGGAAGCTAAAACCAAAACTTTGATCTATCAAAAGTTCACCCCAAACCAAAACCAAACAATTGCCTCATATTCGACAAAATAGATTGACAAACGTTTGGTAAAATGAGAATTCCTAGAGATCCAACCGTCGGATCAATATGAAATTTGGATACAAGAAACTAGATTCCAATATGAATCTAACACAAAAAGAATCAGCTCGATCTAACTTACGGATCAAAAGTTATGAACCTCGCAATCTTGCTATGGCAGAATATGAGGAGAATTGATCTAACCAAAACTTCAAAATTAAACAAGATCTTCAAAAAATTAATCAACTAAACTTTGAGGAACTCTATATCAATACCCTAGAGAGGTTTTGGCTGGATCAAATAAAGATAAAACTCAAAGGACAAAAACCAATCTAGAACAAGAACAAGCATGCAAACAAGAACAAGCATGCAAACAAGAACCAAAATAGGAAACACTGTAGCAATGTGGTTACTGTAGCACACAAGGATCTGGAAGAATTGATCTTTATTTCTTTTTGTCTAAAGTACTCCAAACAAAAGAGTAAAACCCTAAAATGTACCAAAGACTTGATACATAAACAGGAGGCGCCTCCCCCTATTTATACAGAGCAAACACATAGAGTCCTGGATACAATTCCTACTCCTAATCCTAGAAAGAGTCTGTATTCAACACAACTCCACTTGGCCCAACCTGGCCAAATACAGCTATTGCACGCGTATGGCAACCCATCCATACTCGCGTGACTAACAACTCTTGCACGCGTATGGCCACCATGCCATACTCACGTGACTAACCATTCTTCATGTGCACCGTTCTCTAGCCCGAACGTCCCGCTTGACTTCCTTAACCACCAAGACCTCGTTTCCTCCCTGAACCTAGTCCCGAACCTCAGTTCCTTCATGAACCTAGTTTCGGTCCGTCATCGACCACGTCCGTCCTCGAGCAATACCTGCACATAAACAAACAAAACACACTTCCGAGCACAAGTCCACGACTTGACTCAAAGTCAATCCATGCAATCACTCACACGAGCATTGCATACAAAACAACTCAACCTGAGAAAAAACATGTTCACGACGGACCAAACATTGGTCCGGCGCACACAGAGAGCAAAACCCTAGAAAATCCATTCACGCCGGACCAAACATTGGTCCGGCGCACACAGAGAGCAAAACCCTAGAAAATCCATTCACGCCGGACCAAACACCAGTCCGACGCAACTCACGATGGACCAAAGACTCGGTCCGACGTACACGTGAAAGTCTCTGTTACTTGTCAAGTTGATCCAGCGCAAAAACACATTCACGACGGACTAAAGGAAATCAGTCCGGCGTACATGCGAAAACAAACCTCAAAATGCCGTTCACGATGGACCAAAGAAATTGGTCCGGCATACATGCAAAACTTACTGTTTTTGAAAGATTTGGTCCGGCACAAATACATTCATACCACGTTCACGGCGGACAAAAGAAAATCGGTCCGGCGTACATGCAAATTTCACAACGCAAAATCTTATTCACCACGAACCAAAATTTTGGTCCTGCGTAGAAGAAAATTTGGTCTGGCACAGAAGAGAAACACATGCACATGCACATTTTGCAAATTCAATTCTTAAGCCAATTTTTCAGCACATGGTTTCACAATCTCCCCCTTGATGAAAACATTGGCAACACCACTTAGAATTTAACATTGGCATTCACTTCACAAGAAGGTTTTTGAACATAACAAAGTGAAAAACACAAAAACTCCCCCTTTGACCAATATGCAGAGTGAAAAGCTCTCCTAGGTGAAAATAAGAAAAAAATCTCCCCCTAAGAAGAAAAATGTGTGTGAATGTGCAATGTGCCAAAATTCCAAAATTCTCACAGCTTCTTCAAACTTCTCCCCAAACTTCTCAAAAACTTCTCCAAACTTCTCAAAGATTCCCAAACTTCTCCCCCATTGACAATGGATTCATCAAGAATACAAAAGAGAGAACAACATGTTCAAAAATTTTCCCTTTAGCAATGATTTCATAAAAGAGAAACAAGGGAGTGCCAAGATAGGAAAAGATGAGCTCATTCGATCATATAACCTTATATATCACATAATATGCAAAATACATGAACTTGATGTGATTTTAACAAGTTAGGGAATGGCATGCATCTCAATCTCAGTATAGTCACCTATAGGCAAGTACAAAGCAAGACCTTAGCAGAAAAGCAAGGCTCAAAACTGAAGCAACTAACAACTCAGGGCAAGCAACTAGTTTCAACTCCAATCTAATAGGCCAATTTAACCTTTTTAAAAATGATAAACTGCATGTGGCATGCTTGAAGCATACTTCTTTTATTTTCTCGAAGTGGCATGCTTGAAGCATACATCTTGTCTTTTAGGGAATGGCATGCTTGAAGCATACATCTTATCTTTTTAGGGGAAAGCATGTCTGAAGCGCACAACTTGAGGCCTTTTCTTTTAACAACCCCTTTTTATTGATTCCCTTTTCTTTTCCTTTTTCTTTGATTGTAAACATGCAAAGAGATTAAAAGGCCTTTTGAAAGAGTAAAGCTGAAAACACACTTGCTCCATAGCCCAAATTTGTCAAGAAGATTCAATATCAAGCCTAGAAGAGTAAGATATCACAGAGTATTTAGCTATAGGCAGTCAGACCAAGAAATTCTGCAATGTCATTTTTAGTTCAAGTGGAACAATTTAGATTATCACATATTAGCTCAATTACATAATATATAAATAAATATGATAAAACAAGCTCATCAAGTAAAAAAAACTTGGCAGGGAAACTCCCCCTCAAAATAAACCCATTGGATGAACAATCCCAAGTTCTCCCCGAATAAAAGCAAAACGAGAATAAGACAAAGGTTTTGTAAAAATGTCTGCCAATTGATGTTCAGTATCCACATGGTGAAGCACAATATTTCCTTTTTCTACATGATCTCTAAGAAAGTGAAATCTAATATCAATATGCCCAAGAAAGAGAATTACTCAAGAAGTGGCATAAACCAGATGTACTTTTTCTATCAATTTTACATCCTCCAAATTCAGCATTAGAGAAAGCTCTTAAACTAATGCATGAGGAAGCAGAAAGCCAAATTCCAAAATCTTGAGTACCATGGAGATACCTGAACATTCGCTTGTTAGCTTGTTGATGTGAAGCACGCGGGGAAGCTTGAAAATGAGCACACAAGCACATAGCAAACTCCAATTATCTCAACCTCAACAGCATCATCATCATCTTCATGAACAACGATACTCTCCCCCTGAACATATGCACCTGTACCTGCACCATTTGGACTAGTGCCTTTTGCGAAAACAGAGGTGGAAGAAGCATCTTCAAAAATAACACTTTCAGCACGAGATGCACGAGTGAAGGAGGAGAACTGATTCTTATCACCGGACATGTGGCGTGAGCATCCGGAATCAACTAACCATATGTTCTCCTTCCTCGCGTGAGAAGCCTACATAGAAACAAAGCATGTCAAAGTCTCAGTATTGGGGTTAGAAATGAGACTTTTGAGAATCCAGTACTGAGACACATGACGCACAACAGTAGGCACAATACAAGCATTCTTATGCACAAAATCAGATTTGCCCTTTCCTGTGATCTTGGCAACAAAAAGTGTTTTCTTCACCCTAGGCACGTAATGAGAAGTGAAACGTGCCTGTTTGAAGTTAGACCTAGCCTTAGTCCTTTCTTTCTTTTGTTGTTTAGCTAGTCTAAAGCAAAAATCTACTAGATGTCCATCTCTACCATAATGAGTGCAAGTGTACTTGACATGATGTTTTGCTTTAACAGTAGAAGCACATTTTGCATTCATCAAGCTAGAAGAAAGAAAACCAGCAGATTTAAAAGCAATCTTTTTTAGGCTCGTTAATGATCTCAATTTTGTCATTGCAAGAAGCCTGAACAACAGTGCGAGGTTTAGTTTCATATGAAGCATGAAGATCAAAACCTAAACCTTTCTTGTTTGAGCTAACCTTAGATTGGTCCAGAATCATGTTCAAATTTTTCTTTCCTTTAGTGAACTGTTCTAAGGAATCTTGCAAGTAATAAACTTTACGAGAAAGCATGAGACAATTATTGCAAAGAACATCAACTTTCCCTTTCTGTTTACGACAAGTAGAGCATGAAAGAACCTCATGTGTAAGCAGATCATCAGCCAATTGAGAAACCCTAGCATTTGCATCTTTCAATTTCAATTCAAGAGTCGAGCATTTAGAACAAGAAGTTGTATCATGCAAATCAATGGTAGAACAGCTAGCATGTTTAACAAGTTTCTCATTTTTCTCATTTTCAGCATTTATTTGCTCTAACAAGGAAGCATGTTCTTTCCTAAGTGAAGTAAGCTCACTCCAAATTAAGTCACATGATTTGCAAGCATCGTCATCTAGAATCAAAGATCTAAGTCTAACAATTTCAGCATTTAATGATTCCACAATAATATCATGTTTCTTAATTTTCTTTTCACGTTTATCAAGCAATTTACCAAGACGAGCAACAGCAATAGCTAATTCATCATATGAAGGATCTACCTCATTGAAGTCGCTGTCATGATCGTCCTCAGTGAAGCTATCGCTACTTTTGGCCATGAGACACAACCCCGTCAACTCATGCTTGCTTGGAGTTGCATCATCCTCGCTGCTCTCCGAATCCACATCGCTCAAATTAACTTGTTCAAGGGCGGAAAGAACTCGGTGGACAACTTTGCGGTTGATGAAGTTCTTCTTCTTTTTTCTTGTCATTGTCCTTCTCCTCCCTTTATGCTTTACCTGCACGTTTAGGACAATTTGGACGAATATGGTCGAGATCACCACACTCATAGCATATTGGAGGACCATCACTAATTCTCTTCCTCATTCTCATATTCTGCAAAGCTTTGTTAAAGCGAGAAGAGAGTGATGCCAAGTCTTCTTCCGAAAATTCCTCAATCTGTTCATTGGTTAGTGAAGACAAGAAAGACAAGGCAAAATTTGAAGAAGCATTATTATGAGACATGCTAGATTGTGAGGTTAAAGCAATTGACTTGTGATCATTCTTCCTAGCAAGAACATCCAATTCATGAGTTTTCAGCTCAGAATACAAAACATCTAACGTGAGTGTACTCATGACAGTTGATTCTCTAATGGATGTAAGTTTCATCTCCCAAATTGACATGTCTAAAGCACTAAGCAATTGTCGCGCATTTGTAGCATCAGTGTAGCTAACTCCAAGAGCACGTAGATTACTAAGAATTTTATTGAAACGTGCAAAAATGTCATCTACAGATACACCAGGTTTCATCTCAAATCGCATATACTCTTTTTTGTAAATATCTTGACGAACCTCTTTGATAGTGCTAGAACCCTCATGATAATCACAAAGAGATTTCCATACATCATATGCAGATCGAAGATGAACCACTTGATCAAAGTCACTGTGTCCCAAACCTTCGATGATCAAGTTGCGCGCCCTGCTGTTTGCTTCAACATGTGCACGATTGGCGTCGTTGACGTTGTCGTTTTCAGGGACTTCATATGGCTTGTAAACCTTCTCCCAAATTGTGAAGCCCTGAGCTTGGATGAATGCCTCCATCTTGGCCTTCCAAAACTAAAAATCAACACCATCGAACACACACGGTTTTGTCGAATAACGATCCATTAATCTAATCACCAGTTAAGATAGATTAGAAAAACCTTGCTCTGATACCACTTGTAGGATCGATATACATGGATATAGCAATCAGAGGGGGGGTGAATGATTGTGCGGAAGCTAAAACCAAAACTTTGATCTATTAAAAGTTCACCCCAAACTAAAACCAAACAATTGCCTCGTATTCGACAAAAAATAGATTGATAGATGTTCGGTAAAATGTGAATTCCTAGAGATCCAACTGTCAGATCAATCTAAAATTTGGACACAAGAAATTAGATTCTAATATGAATCGAACCCAAAAAGAATTAGCTTGATCTGACTTACGAATAAAAAGTTATTAACCTCGCAAGCTTGCTATGGCAGAATATGACGAGAATTGATTTAACCAAAACTTCAAGATTAAACAAGATCTTCAAAAGATTAATCAACTAAACTTTGAGGAACTCTATATCAATAACCTAGAGAGGTTTTGGATGGATCAAATCAAGATGAAACTCAAAGGACAAAACCAATCTAGAACAAGAACAAGCATGCAAACAAGAACCAAAACAGGAAACACTGTAGCAACACGGTTACTGTAGCACGCAACGATTTGGAAGAATTGATCTTTATTTATTTTTGTCTAAAGTACTCCAAACAAAAGAGTACAACCCTAAAACCTACCCAAGACTTGATACATAAACAGGAGGCGCCTCCCCCTATTTATACAGAGCAAACACATAGAGTCCTGAATACAATTCCTACTCCTAATGCTAGAAGGAGTCCTACTCCTAATCCTAGAAGGAGTCTGTATTCAACACAACTCCACTTGGCCCAACCTAGCCAAATACAGCTCTTGAACGCGTATGGCAACCCAGCCATACTCGCGTGACTAACAACTCTTGCACGCGTACGGCCACCATGCCATACTCACGTGACTAACCATTCTTCATGTGCACCGTCCTCTTGCCCGAACGTCCCGCATGACATCCATAACCACCAAGACATCGGTTCCTCCCTGAACCTAGCCCCGAACCTCAGTTCCTTCGTGAACCTAGTTCCGGTCCCGTCATCGACCACGTTCGCCCTCGAGTAACACCTGAACATAAACAAACAAAACACACTTCCGAGAACAAGTCCACGACTTGACTCAAAGTCAATCCATGCAATCACTCACATGAGCATTGAATACAAAACAACTCAACCTGAGAAAAAACAAGTTCACGACGGACCAAACATTGGTCCGGCGCACACAGAGAGCAAAACCCTAGAAAATCTATTCACGCCGGACCAAACACCAGTCCGACGCAACTCACGATGGACCAAAGACTCGGTCTGGCGTACACGTGAAAGTCTCTGTTACTTGTCAAGTTGATCCAGTGCAAAAACACGTTCATGACGGACTAAAGGAAATCAGTCCGCCGTACATGTGAAAACAAACCTCAAAATGCCATTCACGATGGACCAAAGAAATTGGTCCGGCGTACATGCAAAACTTACTGTTTTTTGAAAGATTTGATCCGACACAAAATCATTCATACCACGTTCACGGCGGACCAAAGAAAATCGGTCTGGCGTACATGCGAATTTCACAACGCAAAATCTTGTTCACCACAGACCAAAATTTTGGTCCAGCGCAGAAGGAAATTTGGTCTGGCACAGAAGAGAAACACATGCACATGCATATTTTGCAAATTCAATTCTTAAGCCAAATTTTCAGCACATGATTTCACAATATCTCTAGACCTTTCATGCGGTCGGATTCCAGAAATGCATAGTCATACTACATGCAGTTAAAAAATTAACTGTAATCGAGAATTCTGAGTCACGTAATCAAGACAGAGTGGTTAAGCTAACTTAAAACTGATAGCACATACTCGCCTTGAGTTTGACCGATATCATGAGACAAAAAGAAATGCATATAACTAAGTATTGTCAAAGTTCATCCGATGTGATTTTTACATATACTCGGGAGTCAGCATACTCTTCTAGGGACCGCTACCGATTAATGGTCGAGTAAGAGTACTCAAGTCATGTCCAACTATATGTGAACCAATAGGGTCTCACGCTTAAAGAGTTGTGATTTAATTTGAATGGTGATCTGAATTCTGAAGGCATTAAGTTCCAAATGCTTTTATAACGTAGAGACCTATTAAATCTAATCGATCGTTTGTCGCATGCATCTAACCTACGTAGCACGAAGCTACAATTTGTGCATTTTTCAGTTTGTGACACGAAGTCACAGTATGCCGCAATTTTACAGACGGAGGCATGAAGCTACAGTAAAGGAAAATCGCTACAGTAAAGACCCCGGCACGAAGCCATCAGTGGTGGCACGTAGATCGCGGGCTAACCCCGTGGCCGCACGAAACCACTGGAAGACTGGTGCCTGAAGCGCCACCCAGGGACCGCACCGGACCCTCGCTGCGTCGGACCGCATCCGCACTGGCCCACGCCAGACCGTGCTTAAAGCGCGCTGCGCGCGAAGCTCGCCTACGCCCGTCGAACACATCTGCCGCCGTCGCTCGACCGCGCCTACCTCGCATGCCCAGCCGCCTTGGCACCGTCGCCGCTTGGCCTCCCACGGTTCGCAGCTGCTCTTGGCACGCCGTGCTCACTTCGGCCACTGTCGCGCGGCCGCGCTCTTGCCGACCTGCCTCGCGTCGCTGGATTAGCTGGCTCGCTTCGCGCCGCTGAACCCGACCACCCGCTGCACGGACACCGGCGCCGCACCGCGCTCCGACTGCCGCCCGATGGCGTGCTTGGATGCTCGAGCCCCGGGCTGCTCCCTCCTCCCGTTCGGACTCAATGGAGAGCGGGCCATGCTTAAGTCCGGTTAATTGCGGCGTCGGGCACCAGGTAAAGGGGAAATTACCCCTTTACCCCCGACAGGATTTTTCATTTATGTTTTTTACTTTTCTGTTTTCTTTTCCAAAAAATGGCTAGAAACTCAAAAAATTAATTCAAAAATTCCAAAAATTGCCAGAAAAATATGAAAATAGCTAGAAAATTCTAAAAAAAATTATAGCTCTGATTTTAATTTCTCTTAGCCTTATTTTCTTCATTTATGAATTTTGCATGTATTTTTCCAATGCTTGCCCTGTTTATATTACTGGAAATTCATGAGAATTTATTTTTCCGCATTTTATGCATTATGCAACCAATTTTATTTAGATTACACGCAGTAATCTAATGTTGGAATCCTGTAAAAAAATGCAGATGTCTGGAATTGTGAACCGCGAGTTTGAAGAGCTGGCCCTGCATGGTCAGAACTACCTCACTTGGGCATCTGATGTGAAGATCGTACTTGGTGGCAAGAAGCTCCGAGCTGCCATTGGCTTAGGGTCCTCGAAGGACGCGCAACCTACCGCCGAGCAGAACGATCAAGCATTGCACTTCCTCAGGCACCACCTCTCAGCCACCCTAAAGAATGAATACATAGCTAAGGAGAGTGCAATTGAGCTATGGACTGCACTTCAGAAGCGGTTCGAGAAGCACAAATACACAATCTTGCCCCAAGCACAGCAAGATTGGGTTCGCCTGAGGTTAGCAGACTACAGAATAGTGGCCGAGTACAATTCTGCCTTGCACAGAATTTGTACCAATCTCTCCCTATGTGGCAAGAAGAACACTGATGAGGAGAAGATTGAGAAAACTCTTTCCACTTTTCACCCTAATGCTATCCAGAGTGCCCGCAGCTATCGTCAGGACGCATACAAAGAGTATACCAAACTGATTGATGTTATGCAAGTTGCGGAGTCACAAGATGATGTTCTCCGTAAGAACTTCGTCTTGTAGCCACCTGGAAGGGGCATTGTACCAGAAGTCAATGCCAATAGCTATAAGGTGAAAAAACCCGCTCACAGAAAGAGTGGCAAGAAGGGTGGAAAAGAGAAATATCAGGCCAAAGGAAAGTTCATAGCCCAAGAGAAGAAGGATAACAAGGAAAAGCCGCATGCCAGGCCGTATGGACAACAGAACCAAACGTGCTTCAAATGCGGCACTTGGGGACACTTGTCAAAAATACGCCGAGAATCCAAGGAAGTGGTCAATGCATATCAGGCCAAGAAGAAGGCCAAAGGAAATGCACCGGCAGAGGCACATTTTGCCGAAGCATGCAATGATTATGTCATGGATGTAGACACACCACATGCTTCATCCTCGCAGCCCAGCCTAGACATCGATGAAGCAGCCAAACTCTTGGCTAATGAAGAAAACACCTCTATTGATGACATAGAGGCAGAAGTGAATGCATATTTTACAGATTCCGTTTAATGCATGAATAGCATTAGAGATGGCAACGGGGACGCGAAACCCAAAACCCGACGGGTATTTACTCTATTAGGGGCAGGGTATGAACCGTTTTTCATACCCGCGGGTATATTAACGAGAAAAAACTATTACCCAGCGGGTAGAACGGGTACGGGTCCGTACTACTGTTGCTACCTGCGGGTCCCCGTTACATATGGGTGGCTAATATGGAATATGTTATGTATATATAGGTGTGAATAAGAGTGAAAAAGTTGCTAGCTCCTGTTTGTCTAACTAGACAGTAGATCGACAAAATGTTTTTTTGGGGCTTGGGATCTCTACGGCCCATTTGTTAAGCATTTGGTGTTAACCAATGGGCTGGTGCTGCTAAATCTGTTTGCTACCTTTGTTCTACATGATCACATACCATCAATTAATACAGTAGCTAGGTAACATAAACGAAAGCATTCACAACTTTGTCTTAGTACAGTCAATATGATAGCATACGATCTTATCGGGCCCAGCATATTATATATTGTATACAATCATATTGTGTAACCCTTCGAAATATGAGTACTATATGCAAACAAAATATAACTTTTATCATGAAACCTGAGTCTTGACTTTCGGGTGCGGGTTACCCGCGGGTCCCCGTTACTCGCACGGGTACGGGTACAGGTAAATTTTGTACCCGTATGCGGGTATGGGTATTGTAGCGGGTGGATTTTGCTACCATGGGTACGGGTACGGGGTGGTGATACCCGCCAGGTATATACCCGTTGCCATTCCTAAATAGCATTGCTAGCTTTTTCTTTAGATTGTGGTTGATTAGTTAATTTTGAATAATGAATTGTAAGCTCTAGAAGAGCATACATTTTCTCATGAATAAGAATTGCATTTTATTCTTTATTCCAGTATTCTATATTTCCAAGCAATAGTTGAATTACTTTGCCACTGTCTGATTAGAATTATTATTCTTTTCATCTAGAAATTCTGTAGCGCCAAATTGAGGAAATATGCATTGTTGATAGTGGCACAACAAATACCATCTTAAGAGAGTCGAAATACTTCCAAATGATCACGAAGAACGCTAAAAGGATTACGTCAATGGCAGGCAGCTATACACATATAATAGGCTCAGGAAGAGCCACAATTATATTGCTAATGGGTACAACTTTGGTAATTGAAGAAGCACTTTTGTACCCTGAATCAACCCGTACTCTCTTAAGTTTTAAAGATGTCTGCGCCAATGGTTTTCACGTAGAAACCAATGAAGAAAATGGTAAAGAGCATTCGTGTATTGTGAATCACGCGGAATATGAAAAATGGTATTAGAAAAATGTCCCTCATATGAATCTGGGTTGTACTACACGAGAATCCATGCACCCACAGTGTATACTTCTTTGAAGATTGTTTTTAGAAGCTCTAAATTATTTTCTTTATGGCATTGTAGATTAGGTCATCCTGGTCTTAGAATGATAAGAAATATAGTTAACAACTCACAAGGTCATGGCATTAATGTTAAAAATTTCCCGAATTATGAAGATTTTGTATGCCATGCATGTACCACCGGTAAATTAATAACTAGTCCCTCTGTTATGAAAGTGCAAAATGAAATTCCCGCATTCCTGGAACGCATTCAGGGGATATTTGCGGGCCGATTCAGCCCTTGTCGTGGCCGTTTCGATACTTCATGGTGCTCATTAATTCTTCCTCGAAATTGTCGCATGTATGTTTGCTGTCAACAAGGAATCATGCTTTTCCTGATCATCGCATGAAGTCCATTCGAATGGACAATGCCGACGAATTTACTTCCAAGGCATTTGATGATTATTGCACTACAACTGGAATAATTGTTGAGCACTCTATACCGCACGTCCATACGCAAAATGGACTAGCTGAAGCACTCATAAAGATGATTAAATTCATAGCCCGACTGCTCTTGCAGAGTTGTAACTTGTCCAACACTTGTTGGGGACACGCAGTCCTACACGCAGCAGCACTCATCAATTATAGACCATCGACTGTATGGGAGAAATCACTGTATGGGCTGAAGCAGTCAGGAAGAATGTGGTACAATTGTTTGAGTGACTTTCTCTACAAGAAAGGCTACACGAACAGCGAAGATTGTCCATGTGTGTTTATACAACGATCCCCGAATGGATTTTGTATAATCTTCGTCTATGTAGATGACTTGAACATCATTGGGACGGATGAAGAAATTGAAGAAGCATGCTCATACTTGAAGTATGAGTTCGAAATGAAAGACTTGGGTAAAACCAAGTTCTGTTTAGGCTTGCAACTTGAACATGTCCAATGTGGAATCTCGGTACACCAATCATCCTACACGCAGAAAGTGTTGGAGAGATTTGACTTTGAAAAGGCATACCCTGCAAAGACCCCAATGGTCGGAAGGTCACTCCAAGCAGACCTAAATCCATACAGGCCTAGAGAAGAGGGGGAGGAAGTCCTGGGAGCGGAATTCCCATATTTGAGTGCAATTGGAGCACTCATGGACCTTGCGAATAGCACTAGGCCGGATATCGCGTTTGCCATGAATTTACTAGCACGGTACAGTGCAGAACCCACCAAAAGGCATTGGAAAGGGGGTCAAGGACATCTTCCGTTACCTCCAAGGAAGCAAAGATATCGGCTTGTTCTACAGAAGACAAAATGAATTGAATTTGGTTGGCTATGCCGATGCTAGGTATCTATCGGACCCGCATATCGGCAATTCACAAACCGGGTACATTTTCCTTTGTGGTGGAACAACAAATTCTTGGAAGTCATCTAAGCAGACACTTGTGTCGATGTCGACAAACCACTCGAAAATCATTGCCTTATATGAAGCCTCCCGAGAATGTGCATGGTTTCGAAGAATGGTTCACCACATCCAGAAGTCATGTGGTTTGAACATGGAACAAACCTGTCAAGGCCCCACTTTCAAAAATTCTGGGACATCCGGAGTATCCGGATTAAACCTCCGGAATGTCCGGATATAACCCGAAATGTCCGGATTGAATGTTCGGAGTATCCGGATTAGCTCGCCCGAACACCCTAACCTGGAGTATCCGGACAAATTGTCTGGAGTGTCCGAGTTAGCGCTACCGAAGACCCCAACCCAGAGTCTCCGGGTTAAATTGTCAGGAGTATCCGGACTTATCAAGGGTTTTGTATAAAGTTTGGTTTCTCTTGGTCCCTCACTCACTCCATCCCCTACCTCTTGCTCTCCTCCTCTCCCGTGAGCTCTCCTCCACCCCAAGCACGTCTCTGGCGACCTCCCGTGGCTCCTCCCCGGCGACTCCTTCCATCCCGGTGACCTCAAGATCCTCCCTAAGCCGGCGTCTCCTTCCTCCACCCGGCTTCCTCTTCCTCTCCTTCGTCCTCCTCGAAGGTGAGACCTCTCCTTGGAGTCTTCATGGGTTCTTGGGTTCTAGGGAGTCCTTGGGGTTGGATTTGGGGTTTGGTGTAGATTGGGGGTTGGGGTTAACTTTTGGGAGTGTTAGGGTTTTGGTGAATGGTTAGATTTGGGGTGGTTTAGGCAATGTTGGGTGTTAGGGTTGTAGATCGGGGTTGGGTGATGCCATTCTAAGCATCGAATTTAGTTTTGGCAATGGGCTACCCGAATGCGCCTCGATTTGTCGCGGTTTGGGTTAGCTCGAAGTTTCCCTGGCCTTGCCGAGTGTAGGAAAGTCGTAGATCGGGCCTTCGCGAAGTAGTAGGGCTTGGGAGCACTCCAATGTCGCTCGTCGATTTCCAAGTCCTGGGTCGTCCGGAGTGTCCGGATGAGCTATCCGGAATGTCCGGATGATTCGGACTGTCCGGATGTTAAGCCCGGACTGTGTAACACCCCAAAATTTTGCTTTTCTTGAATTCATGTGTGATTTGGCACTTTGGTGAATTTTTGGAATTTTCTGGAATTTATTTGAATTTATTTGAATTTATTTGAATTTATTCCATTTTGAAATAATTAAAGAATTTAATTTTGCAGATAAAATTTTGTTGGAAATATTTTATTTGAGTCCAAAATGATCCAAAATATTTTCCAGAATTTTTCTGGAATTTTTCTGAGTCATTTGCTATTTTTAATGAATTAAATGAATTACTGGGAATTATTTTAAATATTAAATCGCTGGAAATTCAACTCGGTCAAGTATCGTTTCATCCGACCGAAGTCGAATCCGAAGTCGGACTCGAGTCCGACCCGAGCCAGTTGACTCGATCAAACCAGCTCAAAACCCTAATCAATCCCAACCGTTGGATCAAGATCCAACGGCTGAGATCCGCCCGTACCGGTTCGAGCCGTATCCGGCCCGGATCCGATCGCGCCGTGCGATCGTGGCCGTTGATCGTGCCACGTGGACGGCTGAGCGTCATCGTCTCCGCCGAGTCCGAGCCGGACTCCTCCGCCGCGTCGCCGCCGTGTAGGATTAGGTTTCCGTCTCGGGCACGAACGCCGAGGCTATTTAAAGCGTGAGACGTCCCCCGAGGTTGCCCTCATCTTTGCGCACCCGTTCCCCCGAGCCATCTCGCCTGAGCCGTCGCCGTTTGCCCGTACGTGCTCGCCGGAGTTGGAGCCCTGTGCGCAGCGGTTGAACGCCGATTCGCGCCCGTCCGTCGTCTTCCGCCGAAGGAGCCCAGATCCGGAACCACCGTGGACGAGACGCACCGAAGGAAGGATTCATCTCGCCGAGCAACCGGAAACGCCCGTCGGGCTCGTCATCGCTCTCGTCTCGGTGCCCAAGCCTCGCCCGCGCCATCGCCAGATTTCGCGAGCTCGGTGAACCGTCGGATCTAGATCGGACGGTTGAGGTGAGTTCACGTGTTCCAAACCCGATTAGATGCGGGCCGCTGGATCAAGATCCAACGGTTCACAATTGCCACGCGTCGAGTAGTGTTATTATAGGATTAGATCTGGACCGTCCGATCTAAATCGAGCGCCCACGATCAACGAGTAGTTTCAACGTGTTAACCCTGGATCTAATCCGCGGTTGATTTTCAAACCAACGGCCGTGATTGGCGCCACGCGTGTCGGGAAGTTGGACCGACGCGGCGTCGTCTGCTGGCGTCGTCGTGGTCACCGACACGCTGGGGCCCGCGTGTCGGCCGACGATCGTGGCGTCACCCATGACGCGTCATCGGTGGGACCCACATGTCAAGACTGTGGTGAGTCCCCGGCCGACGTCGATGACGCGTCACCGAGTGAGCCCGCAGTCGGGCCTCACGCGTGGAGTCGTGGACCGAGTCCACGGTGGACCGAGCCAAACCGTGGACCAAGCCCATGGACCGGCTGACGTCAGCCAACCAATCAGAGGCTGCCACGTGTCCATGCTGACGCAATAATTAATTTCCGAAAAAGAAAATGATTTAATAAATCGGTTTAATAATTGATTTGAATTTCAAAACTTCAAACGCTTATAACTTTTGCGTTTCAACTCCGATTTGAGTGATTCAAATTTCTAAATTTGTATAAAATTGAGATCTACCTAAATATGAATTTTATTTAATTTTTGGACTAAAGTTTTTCTCTGTAATATTATTTAATTGATTATTTAAACTTTAATAAATCATAACTTTTGCATTTTAACTCCGATTTGAACGATTCCAGTTCCTAAAAATCCAGAAAATTATGTTCTCTCTGTTTATGGATTTTATTTGGAGTTTTGGGATGTTTTTGCCTAGTGTTTATTTGTGTATTTGCTATTTGCACGCTTTACGAGTAGACGTTGAAGTGCCGGAAGGATTCGAAGGAGAAGTATTGACTCAGGATCCAACTCAAGACCAAGAGCAAGTACTTTTTGAAGGCAAGTTGTGCTTTGACCATGTTGATCCTATTTCGAAATCTATTTTGATTTAAACTATTGCATGCTAGATCAATTAGAAAGATACTTTGTTTAAACATGGGGGTTAGATAAATACCAATTTGCTGTATGACACCTTGATTATTTAAGTATGTGCCATGACCCTTGTCACCCTAGTTGTGGATTACTAGTTGGACATTATTAAATTGCCAACATGGGTTTAGACCGTTGTAGTATACTGCTTAGACACCTTTCGTGCTCATAACATGATTTTGGACAATCAAATGTTAATATTGACTTAATGATATATTGAATCTGTTTTGGAAAAGTATCATGTGATGTTGATGGCACGTGGTGCATGGTAATCAACTGGGGTTTGATAAACGATTTCGGCCAGGGCATGTGGCAAGAGTAATCAGTGGGCCGGTTGTGGCATTGGGGATGTTGATTTGGTTCTTGGGTAGTCTTGCCCTGGTCACTCTAAGGACTTAACCTTGCAAGCCTTTGAACTGGGTCATACTTGCAACCACATGGTCGGAATGGGACGGCCCTAGTTGACTAAGTCGCTAAGGACTCACTTGTGGAGCCTCGTGGTGTCAATTACACCGTTTGTGTGATTGTGCGGGGAGCGTGTCGTGGCTGTGGCCAGATACCAATCTAACGGTGTGGTGGTCCCATACTTCGCCTTGGCGAAGGGAAGGGATGGTGTAGAGCACGAACCTGAGAGGACCACCTGTGTTGTTTGAGTCTTCAGAAAGTCATTGTTACGGGAACTCGCCTTTGTTGTTTTTGACTGTATCTTGTGGGTAAAGTGCATAAACTCTGCATAGTTTTTAATCTATTTAAATAGCCTAGTCCACAGATCGACATCGCTCTGAATTACAAATCAAGGGTTAGACTTTCAAAATAACTTGGATTTGAAAGGTTGGGTTGGTTTAGTAATAAAGATGATGGAAATGTGGTTTAGGATGGGGAAAATGTTATTTAAACTTCTTGAAAAGTTATTTATGCTTTACTTGTTTCTCAGCTTTGAATCTATTTATGATACTTGTCAAATGTCTGTTTCGCAAATATACCTCAAGCTATTCCTTTGTACCGAGCCATGCATATAGTATATTAGCTTGCATTCTGTGCATGACTTGCTTGAGTACCAAGTACTCACCCTTGCCTCAACACAATATCGCTTGAAGAGGAGATTACGCCACTTTGGAGGAGGAACTCCAAGAAGATCCGTCTACTTAGGAAGCGAGCCCGGTCGGTTGCCTGTGGTATCTTTGGATGGCGCCACGATGTTACCTTATTTGATTTTCCGCTGCTATTATTTCTCTTTTAATAAGTTTCGCCTTGCAAGGCATACATTTGTAACTTGACCATAAGGTTAAGTAACCAGTTTGGTTATTTAAATAAAGTACTTTGATAATATCGAATGGTATGATTGTGATATTTACCGTTGTTAAGACTGTGTGCACTAGCGCGTTCCTGGACTAGTGCTGAATACACAGAGGGTCCGGATTTGCAAATTCGGGGTCCCGACAGACTGTCCGGATGTTAAGCCCGGACTGTCCGGGTTCGGTTGGTCTGTCTCGTTGGGGGATGCGTGGTGTTTCATTTCTTTTTGCATTGCATGCATCTTACTTATGCATTGTACTCGTGTAGAGAACGAGATCGCGGTGACTGACGTGACCGTGGTTGAGGGGATTGCCGACGAGCATGTCACCGTTGATACACCAACAGAAGTGCAAGGCAAGCACCTAGGCATATTCAACCCTAATTGTAATCCTATTTTTTAGAATGAACTGCTTATTGGATGTTAAGTATGCGTTAGGAGTTAATTGTGGGAATGGTACTAGATCCTAATTGTTGCATGTACACTCCTTTGTACTTGATGAACGCCTTCCTTGGAGCTAGTGTAAGGGTAATACAATGTGTTCATGCTTAGTCTTGCTTAGATGTCGGGTACGGGCCAAGTGGTGGATGGTTCCACCGCTTGCGATTGTTCCATGTCACAATACTCGAGTTGCTGTGGTAATGATGGTGGGTAGAAATGGAAAAATGAAGTGAGACCAGGCGAGAGAGTTGGGCACTTGGGTGTGGAGACCCAAGTGCGGTAGACTCGCCTGTGTCAGTTGAGGACTGATCCGTTGTTTGCCATTTGATCGAGCACACTTTGTTAGTCGCATGCCGGTATGGGACGGTAAAGCTATTCTTTCATCGCATGCCGTTCGATGGGGCATACACCTCATGTGGTTGGACGTGGTTGAGGGCGAGGCTTATGCCGACTCTCGAGGGCCAAGCCGGGCTTGGGCCGCTCGAGGGGGTGCTAGGTGCTTGGATCGCATGAAGATGTGCCCAACGAATTGGTATGGATGGGAGGATGGTTGACACGAGGTTCTTTGTGGCACGTGTCGTGCGATTAATGATCCCCTGCAGGGTGAATAAGCGATTCGAATTGCAGCGCTCTCGGATATGAGCACGCTTGGTCATCACACATTCAATGTAGTAATGACTTGAACTTGAGGTTAGCTGGTGCGGACAAGGATACTGACGAGGATACTTGTTCCCAATGCTACTTGTTGTAATGAAATGTTAAATTCCAAAGTTAACCTTAGTGATAGGCGCTTGTCCGAGAACGCTATAAAACTGTGAAATTGAGTAGAGAATTAATTGAGCAACAAAGTTAAGCTTTCCGCACTTTTACCTTCAGCTTATTTCCTTGCTACATCCAAATGCATACTCCTTTTGAGTCGGTCGTATATGGACCACGAGTAAGACTTGCGAGTACCTTCCATACTCAGGCTTCTGCTTTTGTGGTTTTGCAGGTGAGGATCCAGTGGGGTGTGAGTTCTGCCCCTACTGCCTATCGGTGACCGGGCGGGCACCAAGTAGAGGCTACCGTCGTCTTTCACGCCCGGAGGTGTTCGGAGGCAGAACACTTTCGAAGATGCTTTGCTTTTGGGTTTAGTCGATAGTTGTATGTTATTTTGTTGTATAGTTAGTTTCAAAACTATGTCATTTCTATCTTCGGATACTTGGTTTCTTTTGTAGTGAACACTTGCTGTATGTTGTTACTCGCCTCGTAATTGTGATTTTATTTTTACCTTCGTTGGCCTTTGTGCCTTGTTGTTGGTCGGGGTTGTAGGGGTTCTGTCTTTGTGCCGTAGTGTTTGGTTGGTTGTGCTTCCGCGTTGCGTACTTTGGTTGTGGGGTTCCGAGTTCGTTGCCCCTTTATCCAAATTGAATTGATATGGCATTGGAAACCGGTATGCGGGATCCTGGGCGAGTTTTGGGTTGCATACTGGGGGAATACCGGGATTGTTGTCGAGTTATTCCAAGGGTCTCACCGTTGTCTCGGTTGGGCTTGGGTGCTAACACCGTGAGCGCCCTTGGCGGTCCGCTGTTAGCCTCCAAATCCGATTCGGACTACTAAACCTTCTAATAACCTGGGGACGGTCTGGGCGGCTCCTCTCAAGCGATGGTATCAGAGCAAGGTGCATGAAGACGAACCCGAAACTTGACGACCATTTAGGAACTTGCTTAGGACTGTCATGATGCATTAAGTAGAAGTTAGAACTTATACCCCGCCCTATGTATATGTGCAGCGAGTATGGGTTACGTTGGAATCGTGCATTTCATGTAGATACTGCATACTAAGTCATGTGAAAATCTCGTAGATTTATTCACTAAGTCACACCCAGCATCTTCTTTTGAAAGGTGCGTTATAGGAATCGGGATGATTCTGTGAAATCATGTGCTGAAAAATTGGCTTAGAATTGAATTTGCAAAATGTGTTTGTGCTTGTGTCTGACAATTTGACAGCAAACAGTGAAGTCATCTTTTGTGCCGGACCAAACTCTCAAACCAGTAAGTTTTGCATGTACGTCGGACCAATTTCTTTGGTCAGTCGTGAACGTATTTTCGCCGGAATGATTTCTTCTTGGAACCGAAACTTTCACTTGTACAACGGACCGATTTTGTTTGTCCGTTGTGAATGGTTTTTTGAGTGCTTTTTCATGTGTACGCCGACCATATTTCCTTGTCCCGTCGTGAATGCGTTTTGCTTTCGATTAGGGTTTTGAGCAAAATTGGAATTGTGTTTGATTCATTTTTGGGATTATGAAATTTGTGAGAATTTCATGATGCTTCTTTTGAAGTGGACTTTATGCAATGCTCGTGTGAGTATTTGCATGGATTGATGTGAGTCAAGTCGTGGACTTGTGCTCGGAATTGTTTTGTGGTTTGTTCATGTGCGTGTATTGCTCGAAGACGAACGTGGTCGATGACGGACCGGAACTAGGTTCATGGAGGAGCTGAGGTTCGTGACTAGGTTCAGGGAGGAACCGAGGTCTTGGTGGTCAAGGATGTCATGCGGGACGTTCGGGCTAAGAGAATGGTGCACATGAAGAATGGTTAGTCACGTGAGAATGGCAGGAGGTCATTCGGCGTGCAAAGTGTTAGTCACGTGAGTATGGCAGGTGGCCATACGCGTGCAAAGTGTTAGTCACGTGAGTATGGTAGGGTTGCCATACGCGTGCAAGAGTTGTATTCGGCCAGGTTGGGCCAAGTAGAGTTGTGTTGGATACAGATTCCTTCTAGGAATAGGAATCGTATTCGTAACTCCTTGTGGGTTGGTGCTTTAAATAGGAGGGGTTGTCTCCTGTTGAAGAGCATCGAATTGAGGAGAGCTAGGCGCATAGAGCCTTGGGCTCAAAGTTTAGGGTTTGTACTCTTTTGATGGGAGTACTTTAGACAAAAGAAATAAAGATCAATTCTTCTAGTTCCCGCATTGCTTCAACGTTCTCTTTTTGGTTCTTGTTTGCATGCTTGTTCTAGTTCTAGATTGGTTTTTGTTCTTTAAGTTTTATCTTGATTTGATCCATCAAATAACCTCTCTAGAGTATTGATCTAGTGTTTCTCAAAGTCTAGTTGATCAATCTTTTGTCGTTCTTGTTTAATCTTGAAGTTTTGATTAGATTGATTCTCGTCAAGTTCTGGATCAGCAAGCTTGCGAAGCTCATAACTTTTGATCCATAAGTCCGATCGAGCTGATTCTTTTTGGGTTCGATTCGTACTGGAATCTAGTTTCTTGTGTCAAAATTTCAGATCGATCCGACGGTTGGATCTCCAGGAATTCGCGTTTTACCTAACCTCTGTCATTCTATTTTTGTCGAAAACGAGGCAATTATTTGGTTCTGTTTTGGGGTGAACTTTTAATAGATCAAGAATTTGGTTTTAGCTTCCACACAATCATTCACCCCCCCTCTGATTGCTATATTCGTATACTTCGATCCTACAAGTGGTATCAGAGCAAGGTTTTTCTAATCTATCTTAATCGGTGATTAGATCAATGGATCATTATTCGACAAAACCTTGTGTGTTCAATGGTGTTGATTTTCAGTTTTGGAAGGCCAAGATGGAGGCGTTCATCCAAGCTCAGGGATTCGCAATTTGGGAGAAGGTCTACAAGCCATATGAAGTCACGCAAGCGACAACGTCAACGACACCAATCGCACACATGTTGAAGCAAACAAAGAAGGCGCGCAACTTGATCATCCAAGGCTTGGGACGTAGCGACTTCGATCGTGTGATTCATCTTCAATCCGCATATGAGGTATGGAAATCTCTTTGTGATTACCATGAGGGTTCTAACACTATTAAAGAGGTTCGTCAAGATCTTTACAAAAAGGAATACATGCGATTTGAGATGAAACCGGTGAGTAGCTAGATGACTTCTTTGCACGCTTCAATAAAATTCTTAGTAATCTTCGTGCCGTTGGAGTTAGCTTTGATGATGCTGCTAATGCTCGACAATTGCTGGGGGCTGTAGACATGTCTATTTGGGAGATGAAAGTTACATCCATTAGAGAATCTCGTGTCATGAGTACACTTACCTGAGATGTTCTGTATTCCAAGTTGAAAACTCATGAATTAGATATTCTTGCTAGAAAGAATGATCATAAATCAATTGCTTTGACATCTCAATCTAGCATATCTCATAATGGTGTTGCTTCAAGCTTTGCTCTATCTTTCTTGTCTTCACTAACCGATGAGCAGTTGAGCAATTTCGGAAGAAGACTTGTCACTACTCTCTTCTCGCTTTAACAAAGCTTTACAAAATGTGAGAATGAGAAAGAGAGGTGGTGGTGGCCCTCCAAGATGCTATGAGTGTGGTGATCTCGACCATATTCGTCCAAACTGTCCTAAACTTGCAGGTAAAGCATCAAGGGAGGAGAAGGACAACGACAGAAGAAAAGAGAAGAAGTTCTCTTCAAGTAATAAAAAGAAGAAGAGCTTCATCAACAGCAAAGTTGTCCACCGAGTTCTTTCCGCTCTTGAACAAGTCAATTTGAGCGATGTGGATTCAGGGAGCAGTGAGGATGATGCAACTCCAAGCAAGCATGAGTTGACGGGGTTGTGTCTTATGGCTAAAAGCGGCAAGCTTCACCGAGGGCGATCATGACAATGACTTCAATGAGGTAGATCCTTCTTCACGATGAATTAGTTATTCTTTGTTGCTCGACTTGGTAAATTGCTTGATAAACGTGACAAGAAAATTAAGAAACATGATTTTGTTGTTGAGTCATTGAATGCTGAAATTGCTAGACTTAAAACCTTGATTCCTGATGATGATGCTTGCAAATCATGTGACTTAATTTACAATGAGCTTACTTTGTTTAGGAAAGAACATGTTACCTTGTTAGAGCAAATCAATGCTGAAAATGAGAAAAATGAGAAACTTGTTAAACATGCTAGTTGTTCTACCATTGATTTGCATGATACAATTCCATGTTCTAAATGCTCCATACTAGAATTGAAGTTGCATGATGCAAATGCTAGGGTTTCTCAAATGACAGAAGATTTTCTTACACATGAGGTTCTTTCATGCTCAACTTGTCGCAAGCAAAAAGGAAAAGTGGACGTTCCCTGTAATAATTGTTTAACTCTTTCTCGAAAAATTGATTACTTGGAAAAGTCATTAGAACATTTCACTAAAGGAAAGAAAAACCTAAACATGATCTTGGATCAATCAAAAGTCAGCACTCATAACAAATGTTTAGGTTTTGATTCTTATGCTCATCATAAATCACATGCTCCCACTGTTGTCAAAACACTTGAAAGTGGAAAATTTGAAATTGTCAATGAGCCTAAGAAAACTGTCTTTAAATCTGCTGGTCTTTTATCTTCTACTATGATGAATGCAAAATGTGCTTCTACTGTTAAAGCAAAACATCATTTTAAGTACACTTGCACTCATTGTGGTAGAGATGGACATTTAGTAGACTTTTGCTTTAGACTAGCTAAACAACAAAAGAGAGAAAGGTTTAATGCTAGGTCTAATTTCAGACAGGCACGCTTTGTTTCTCATTATGTGCCTAGGGTGATGCAAACACCTTTTGTTGGTAAGAACACGGGAAATGACAAATCTATCTTTGTGCATAAGAATGCTCGTGTTGTGCCCTCTTGTTGTGCGTCGTGTGTCTCGATCTTGGATTCCTAAACATCTTATTTCTAACTTGATGCCGAGACCTCGACAATTTCTGCTTCTATGTAGGCTTCTCACGCGAGGAAGGAGAACATGTGGCTAGTGAATTTCGGATGCTCACTTCATATGTTCAGTGATAAGTTTTGGTTCTTCTTCACTCGTGCATTTCATGCTAAAAGTGTTGCTTTTGGAGATACTTCTTCCACCTCTGTTTTCGCAAAAGGCACTAGTCCAAATGATGCAGGTACAGGTGCATATGTTCAAGGGGAGAGTGTCTTTGTTCATAAAGATGATGATGCTGTTGAGGATGAGATAATTGGAGGTTTACATGAGAGACTCTTCCCACGTGCTTCACATCAACAAACGGTCAAGTGAATTTTTAGGTATCTCCATGGTACTCAAGATTTTGGCATTTGGCTTTTTGCTTCCTTATGCATTAGTTTAAGAGCTTATTCTGATGTTGACTTTGGAAGATGTTGAATTGATTTGGTTCGTGCCACCTCTTGAGTAATCCTCTTTCTTGAGCATTTGATATTGGATTTCACTTTCTTAGAGATCATGTTGAAAAATAAAATATTGTGCTTCACCATGTGGATACTGAACATCAATTGGCAGACATTTTCAAAAACCTTGTCTTCTTCTCGTTTTGCTTTTATTCGGGGAGAACTTGGGATTGTTCATCCAATGGGTTTGTTTTGAGGGGGAGTTTCCTTGCCAAGTTCTTTCACTTGATAAGCTCACTTTATCATATTTCTTTATATGTTATGTAATTGAGCTAATATATGATAATCTAATTGTCTTACTTGAACTAAAAATGACATTGCGGAATTCCCTGGACTAATTGCCTATAGCTAAATACTCTGTGATATCTTACTCTTCTAGGCTTGATATTGAATCTTCTTGACAAATTTGGGCTATGAAGCAAGTGTGTTTTCAACTTTACTCTTTCATAAGACCTTTAATCACTTTTGCATGTTTACAATCAAAGAAAAAGGAAAAAGAAAAGGGAATCAATATAAAAAAGGGGGCTGTTAAAAGCAAAAGCTTCAAGTTATGTGCTTCAGGCTTGCTTTCCCTAAAAAGATAAGATGTATGCTTCAAGCATGCCATTCCCTCAAAGATAAGATGTATGCTTCAAGCATGCCACTCCTAGAAAATAAAAGAAGTATGCTTCAAGCATGCCACATGCAACTTATTGTTTAAAGATTAAATTGGTCTACTAGATTGGAGTTGAAACTACTTGCTCGCCCTAAGTTGTTAGTTGCTTCAATTTTTAAAGCCTTGTTTTTTCTGCTAAGATCTTGCTTAGTACTTGGCTATAGTTGACTAAATTGAGGTTGAGATGCATGTCATTCCCTAACTTGTTAAAATCACATCAAGATCATGTATTTTGCATATTATGTGATATATAAGGTTATATGATCGAATGAGCTCATCTTTTCTATTTTGGCACTCCTTGTTTCCCTTTGTGAAATCATTGTTTCAGAAAAAATTTTGAACATGTTCTCTCTTTTGTACTCTTGATGAATCCATTGTCAAAGGGGGAGAAATTTGGGAATCATTGAAAAGTTTAAGGAAAAAGGGGGAGAAGAAAAAGGGGGAGTTGTGTTTGGAAATTTGAGAATTTTGGGAGAAGTTTGGAGAATTTTGGAATTCTTGGACACATTGCACATTCACACACATTTTCCTTCTCAGGGAGATTTTGTTTTGCTTTTTGGTCAAAGGGGAATTCTGTGTTTTCTTACTTTGGTCTTTGATCCTTTGGATTTCAAAATCTTTTGTAAAGTGAATGCAAAATGTTCAATTCTAAGTGGTGTTGCCAATGTTTTCATCAAGGGGAGATTGTGAAATCATGTCTTTGAAAAATTGGCTTAGAATTGAATTTGCAAAATGTGTTTGTGCTTGTGTCTCGACAATTTGACAAAGCAGTGAAGTCATCTTTTGTGCCGACCAAACTCTCAAACCAAGAAGTTTTGCATGTACGTCGGACCAATTTCTTTGGTCGATCATGAACGTGTTTTCACGAATGATTTCTTCTTGGAACCGAAACTTTCACTTGTACAACGGACCGATTTTGTTTGTCCGCTGTGAATGGTTTTTGAGTGCTTTTCATGTGCACGCGGACCATATTTCCTTGTCCCTAAAGTCGTGAATGCGTTTTGCTCGATTAGGGTTTTGAGCAAAATTGGAATTGTGTTTGATTCATTTTTGGGATTATGAAATTTGTGAGAATTTCATGATGCTTCTTTGAAGTGGACTTTATGCAATGCTCGTGTGAGTATTTGCATGGATTGATGTGAGTCAAGTCGTGGACTTGTGCTCGGAATTGTTTTGTGGTTTGTTCATGTGCGTATTGCTCGAAGACGAACGTGGTCGATGACGGACCGGAACTAGGTTCATGGAGGAGCTGAGGTTCGGGACTAGGTTCACGGAGGAACCGAGGTCTTGGTGGTCAAGGATGTCATGCGGGACGTTCGGGCTAAGAGAATGGTGCACATGAAGAATGGTTAGTCACGTGAGAATGGCGAGAGGTCATTCGCGTGCAAAGTGTTAGTCACGTGAGTATGGCGGTGGCCATACAGCGTGCAAAGTGTTAGTCACGTGAGTATGGTAGGGTTGCCATACGCGTGCAAGAGTTGTATTCGGCCAGGTTGGGCCAAGTAGAGTTGTGTTGGATACAGATTCCTTCTAGGGAATAGGAATCGTATTCAGAACTCCTTGTGGGTTGGTGCTTTAAATAGGAGGGGTTGTCTCCTGTTGAAGAGCATCGAATTGAGGAGAGCTAGGCGCATAGAGCCTTGGGCTCAAAGTTTAGGGTTTGTACTCTTTTGATGGGAGTACTTTAGACAAAAGAAATAAAGATCAATTCTTCTAGTTCCCGCATTGCTTCAACGTTCTCTTTTTGGTTCTTGTTTGCATGCTTGTTCTAGTTCTAGATTGGTTTTTGTTCTTTAAGTTTTATCTTGATTTGATCCATCAAATAACCTCTCTAGAGTATTGATCTAGTGTTTCTCAAAGTCTAGTTGATCAATCTTTTGTCGTTCTTGTTTAATCTTGAAGTTTTGATTAGATTGATTCTCGTCAAGTTCTGGATCAGCAAGCTTGCGAAGCTCATAACTTTTGATCCGTAAGTCCGATCGAGCTGATTCTTTTTGGGTTCGATTCGTACTGGAATCTAGTTTCTTGTGTCAAAATTTCAGATCGATCCGACGGTTGGATCTCCAGGAATTCGCATTTTACCTAACCTCTGTCATTCTGTTTTTGTCGAAAACGAGGCAATTATTTGGTTCTGTTTTGGGGTGAACTTTTAATAGATCAAGAATTTGGTTTTAGCTTCCGCACAATCATTCACCCCCCCTCTGATTGCTATATTTGTATACTTCGATCCTACAGATTCATACTCCTACATAAATCTCGAGCATGAAGTTTGAGTACCCAACGTGAATCTAGAAGATTAACATTGAAGTTTGGGTGGATTGTACTCTTTTTCCTTAGTAAGTTTTTCATTAAAGTTTTCTTACATAAGGTTTTGATGAGGCAATCCGTGCAACACAGCAAGCGTATGCTATGTACTCTTTCTCCAAGTATTTTTTCCACTGGATTTTTCTGGAGTTTTGATGAGGCATATGCATCTCGCGGTAAAGGGTCCAAGGGGGAGTGTTAGGAAACTCGGCCCGTCATGGCCCATGTGGACTCTTACCGAAACCCTGACAGTAGCTTATAAATAGGAGGGTCCCCCCATTGTACACGTGCAATCAGTAATAAAGCAAAGCAGTTCCTTCTTATATTCTGTCTCTTCCTTTCTGTCTGTTCTCCACTTTAAATCTATTAGGCAACCCCGAACTATTCGATAGCGAGATTGTCTCGTTATAATTAAGAATTTTTTTTAATAAACTATATTTTATTCCAAATTGCAAAAGTAAATGTCTGCCGCAAGAAATTTCAGTTTTATACATCTATCGCCGGTCCATCGGGCGATATAAGCCTATCGCCCGTCAATCGGGCGACAGGAGACCTTTTGTGTTTTATGTCGCCTGTTAGACGGGCGATAGGCTTATATCGCCCGATGAACAGGCGAGTGTATAAAAATCCCCCGATCATCGGGCGACATAAAGCTTGCGGGCTATATGTCGCCCGATGGACGGGCGACAGGATTATTTTATAATCGACGCGCGCGCTCGGTCGGCCGGCAGAAGCAGCAGAAGCAGAATAGAGAAGAGGAGAGAAAAAAGAGAAGAAGAGAGGAAAAAAGAGAGGAGGGAAGAAAAAGAGAGCGCGATTTTTGAGTCACTGCATTTCATATTCAGGTAATTTCTTGTTATTTAGTTTTTGTATTTGTAGATATAGAAAATCTAGTTAGACGTAGAAAGATTTAGCAAACCTAGTTTGTAGTTAGATGTAGTTCATCTAGTTAGATGTACTACAGACATAGCAAATATAACAAATCTAGTTAGGTGTAGGTAGATCTAGCAAATCTAGTTTGATGTATGTCGGGACCCCGAATTTGCAAATCCGGACCCTCTGTGTATTCAGCACTAGTCCAGGAACGCGCTAGTGCACACAGTCTTAACATCGGTAAATATCACAATCGTACCACTCAATACTAATAGAGTACTTTATTTAAATAGTCAAACTGGTTACTTGACCTTATGGTCAAGTCACAATGCAATGCGCCTCGCAGGCGAAACTTATTAAGAGAGAAATAGTAGCAGCGGAAAATCAAATAACCGTGGCGCCATCCAAGATACCACAGGCAACCGACCGGGCTCGCTTCCCTAAGTAGACGGTTCCTCTTGGAGCTCCTCCTCCAAAGCCGTGTAGTCTCCTCCTCAACTGGTGTTGTATTGTGGCAAGGGTGAGTACTTGGTACTCGGCAAGTCATGCATGAGAATGCAGGCTAATATACTATATGCATGGCTTGGTACAAAGGAATAGCTTAAGGTATATTTGCGATGAAACAAAGATTTGACAAGTAACATAAGTAGATTCGAAAGCAGTAGAAACAAGTATAGCATAAATAACTTTTCAAGGAGTTTAATAAACATCTTTCCCATCCTAATCCACATTTCCATCAACATCATTATTAATCCAACCCAACCTTTCAAATCCAAGTTATTTTTGAGAAAATCTAACCCTTGACTGTAATTCCCGAGCGATGTCCAATACCGCGGACACGGCTATTCGAATAGATTCTACACTCTGCAGAGGTTATGCACTTTACCCACAAGATACAGTCAAACACCACAAAGGCGAGTTCCCGTAACAAAGTCTTTCGGAAACCTCTAACAATACAAGTGGTCCTCCCCGGTTATTGCGCACTAACCCTTCCCTTAGCTAAGGCGAAGTCTAGGCCAATCAACCGTTAGATGGGTACTTGGCCTCGGCCCGATGCGCTCCTGTACAACTTACACAAAGGGTGTAGTTGACCTCCTGAGGTCCCACAGGTACGTTATTAGCAACTTAGTCAACTAGGTCCGTCCTATTACAAACATGTGGTTGCACGTTAGACCCAGTTCAAAGGCTTGCAAGGTTAAGTCCTTAGGGTGACCAGGGCAAGACTACCCGAAGAACCAAATCAACATCCCCAATGCCACAACTGGCCCACCTGATTATTCTTGCCACATGCCCCGGTCGAAAACTATTTATCAATCCCCAGTTGATTACCATGCACCACGTGCCATCAACATCACATGAAACCTTTCCAAAATAGGTTCAATATATCATTAAGTCAACATTAGCATTTGTTTGTCCAAAATCATGTCATGAGCACGTAGCAGGTCTAAGCAGTTTACTACAACGGTCTAAACCCATGTTGGCAAGTTAATAATGTCCAACTAGTAAACCACAACTAGGGTGACAAGGGTCATGGCACATACTTAAGTAATCAAGGTGTCATACAGCAGATTGGTATTTATCTAACCCCCATATTTAAATAAAGTATTTTTCTAATTGAACTAGCATGCAATAGTTTAAATCAAAATAGATTTCGAAATAGGATCAACATGGTCAAAGCACAACTTGCCTTCAAAAAGTACTTGTTCTTGGTCTTGAGTTGGATCATGAGTCAATACTTCTCCTTCAAATCCTTCCGGCACTTCAACGTCTACTCGTAAAGCGTGCAAATAGCAATACACAAATAAACAATAGGCAAAAAGTGCCCAAACATCCAAATAAAATCCATAAACAGAAAGAACATAATTTTACGAGTTTTTAGAAACTGGAATCGTCAAATTTGGAGTTAAAATGCAAAAGTTATGATTATTTAAAGTTTAAATAATCAATTAAATAATTTTACAGAGAAAAACTTTAGTCCAAAAATTAAATAAAATTCATATTTAGGTAGATCTCAATTTTATACAAATTTAGAAATTTGAATCACTCAAATCGGAGTTGAAACGCAAAAGTTATAAGCGTTTGAAGTTTGAAACAAAATCTGAAATCATTATTTCGAATTAATAAATCATTTTCTTTTTCGGAAATTAATTATTGCGTCAGCAAGGACACGTGGCAGCTTCTGATTGGCCTGCTGACGTCAGCCGGTCCATGGACGTGGTCCACGCTTGGCTCGGGTCTACCGTGGACTCGGTCCACGAATCCACGTGTCGCTGACATGTGGGTCCCCCTCGGGTAGCGTCGCTTCTTTGGCGTCGGCGGAGGCTCGGCCCATGGTGGCGGCAGTGGGTCCCATGGGTGACGTCATTCTTGGCGTCGGCGCTTAGGCTGAGACGGCCGGCGACATCGAGCCCGCCATGACGTCGGCGTGGCGTCATGGTGCGATTTGGGCGGGCGGCCCGACACGCAGCGGGCGTGTCGGCGTCACGCGCCAGCGTGGGCGGCAGCCGGCGGTCGACCTTCCCGACAGGGGCGCAATCTCGGCCGTTGATTTGAAATTCAACGGCCAGATTAGATCTGAGTCTCACGCGTTTGGGTTAACGCGTTTGATCTCGACCGTTGGATCTAGATCTAACTACCAAATTGGATCTAGGATTTTCAACGTGGAAACTCACCGGTGACGTGGCGTGATCTGGACCGTTGGATGAAGATCCGACTACCGGTGGAGCTCGAACGACGGCGATGGCTTGGCGGCGCTGCTCACCGGCGAGGGACGACGACCTAGCCGACGGCGTTGGCGCGCTCCGCGGAGTGAGAGGTAGCTCGGTGCGCCGACGCGAGGAGTCCGGATCTGGGCACAACGGGCGGAGGGCGACGGAGATGGCCGCAATCGGCAAAGAACCACGGCGGAGGAAGAGGCAACTCCGGCGGCGATTGCGGCTCAACGGCGGCGGCTCGGCGGCGTTGTCTAGGCTACGGTGCGCAATGAAGCGGCGATCCCGACACGGGTGGCGGCGCAATAAATAGGGCCCTCGGCGTCCATGAAACGCGCGAATCCGAGGTCTCTCATCGCGGCCGAGTCCGTGGCGACTGCAGTTAGGGTGACGTGGCAGCGCCGCGGCCGTTGGATCGAGATCCAACGGTGCGCGAATTTGGGTCGGGTCGGACTCGGGCGGCCAGGCGCTCGGTCGGGCTCGGGCTCGGTGACGTGGCTCAATCGTGGCCGTTGGATCCGAATCCAACGGTCACGCGTTTAGGGCTCGGCCGAGTGGGTTCGGTCGAGTCACGTGGCTCGGGTTGGACTCGAACTCGAGTCTGACTCGGGCTCGGTCGGATGAACAGTACAAACCCACTCGCATTTTCCAGCGATTTAATAATTAAAATAATTCCCAATAATTCATTTAATTCATTAAAAATAGCAAATGACTCAGAAAAATTCCAGAAAAATTCTGGAAAATATCTTGGATTATTTTGGACTCAAATAAAATATTTCCAACAAAATTTTATTTGCAAAGTTTAATTCTTTAATTATTTCAAAATGGAATAAATTCAAATAAATTCCAAATAAATCCAAATAAATTCCAGAAAATTCCAAAAATTCACCAAAGTGCCAAATCACACATGAATTTAAGAAAAGCAAAATTTTGGGGTGTTACAAACCTCCCCCCTTAATAGAATCTCGTCCCCGAGATTCAGGGCTAACTAAGGAATAGGTTTGGGAACTCTTTCCACAAATCCTCTTCGCGCTCCCATGTCGCTTCGCTTTCTTCATGATTGCTCCACTGAACTCTACAGAAACGGGTTGACTTATTTCTAGTCTCATGATCCATTGTGTCTAGAATCCTCACGGGATGTTCCTTATAAGTCAAATCCTCTTGCAACTCAATTGACTCTAGCGGAGTCTGTTCCTCAGGAACTCGGAGACACTTCTTCAGCTGGGACACATGGAATACATCATGTACTCCTGTTAACGACTGTGGCAACTCCAGCTGATAAGCAACTTCGCCTCTGCGGCTCAAAATCTTAAATGGTCCAACATAACGGGGTGCGAGTTTCCCTTTGGCATGGAACCTCTTAACTCCCCTGAGAGGCGTAACTCTGAGGTATACAAAGTCTTCTGGTTCAAAACTCAAGTCTCGGCGACGGTTGTCGGCCATAACTCTTACATGCCGTGATTGGGCTATCTTCAATATCTCCTGATCATGGCAATGTTCTTGACTTCTTGAAGAATATTCGCCCGAAGACACGGCGTTACGGTCTCATTCCAATTCAATGGCGTCCGACAGTGGTCGACCATACTGAGGCCTCAAAAGGTGACATCTGTAAACTAGCTTGGTAACTATTATTGTAACTGAACTCGGCATACGGCAAACTCTTATCCCAAGAGGTAGCATAAGCCAATGCACAAGCTCTTAACATATCCTCCAGAATCTGGTTGACTCTTTCGGTCTGTCCATCCGTCTGTGGATGATAAGCTGTACTGAAGTTCAAACGGGTTCCCAAGGCTTCATGCAACTTATTCCAAAATCTTGAGGTAAATTGGGTACCTCTGTCCGATACAATCCTCTTTGGTACTCCGTGCAAACAGACGATCCTGATCATGTACAACTCTGCTAACTTATCTCCCGAGTAAGTGGTCTTCACGGGGATGAAATGGGCTACTTTGGTCAAACGATCCACTATAACCCATATGGAGTCATAACCTCCTTGAGTCTTAGGCAAACCGGTAATGAAATCCATTCCGATTTCCTCCCACTTCCACTCAGGTATTTTTAGCGGCTGTAGTAATCCTGCTGGTCTCTGATGCATTGCCTTGACTCTCTGGCATACATCGCACAATGCAACATGCTCGGCAACTTCACGCTTCATGCTCGGCCACCAGAATCTCTCCTTCAGATCCTGATACATCTTGGCGCTTCCAGGATGAATTGAGTACTTGGAGTCATGGGCTTCTTCTAGAATCAACTGCTTCAGCTCCTTTTTGTTCGGCACACAAATGCGATCCTTCATCCATAACGTGCCTTACTCATCCAACTTGAAGTCCTCTGCCTTGCCTTCCTCCTTGATGGACTTAATCCTGCGGATCTTGTATCATCCTTCTGTCCTTCTCGGATTGGTCCTTTAGAGTAGGCTTTACTTCTAATGCGGCCAAAAATCCGCTAGGTATCACCTCAATCTTCATTCTCTGGAAATCCTCACATAACTCATCCTGACTTGTGGCTAGCAACATACTCACGGTATGGCTTTTCCGACTCAAGGCATCGGCAACTACGTTGGCCTTCCCGGGATGGTAATGGATTCCAACATTGTAGTCCTTAATTAACTCTAACCATCTCCTTTGCCTCATGTTCAGATCCGACTGGGTGAATATGTACTTAAGGCTCTTATGATCCGTATACACTTCACATCTGTTCCCGATCAGATAGTGACGCCATATCTTCAAGGCATGCACTACGGCAGCTAACTCTAGGTCATGCGTCGGATAATTTTCCTCATGCGGCCTCAACTGCCTTGACGCATAGGCGACGACCTTTCCATTCTGCATCAGCACACATCCAAGTCCTTGGCGCGATGCGTCACAATAAATATCAAAGCTTTGATTAACATCCGGTAGAACTAACACCGGTGCCGATGTCAATCGCTTCTTGACTCTGAAATCCTTTCTCACATTCTCAAGCGTCCATGCAAACTTCTTTTCCTTTTTCAGCAATTGCGTTAGAGGTTTCGCAATTGTCGAAAAGCCTGCAATGAAACGGCGGTAGTATCCTGCCATTCCAAGGAAACTCCGGATCTGGGTCACAGTCTTCGGTTGCTCCCAATGTAACACAGCTTCTACTTTGCTTGGATCTACGGCGACTCCTTCTGCGGTCATTACATGTCCGAGGAATTCTACCTTATCCTTCCAAAAATCACACTTGCTGAACTTGGCGAAGAGTTGTTGTTCCCTCAGCTTTTCCAAAACTCGCCTTAAGTGTTCGGCATGTTCATCCTCTGTCTTGGAGTAGATTAGGATATCATCTATGAACACGACGACAAACTTGTCCAAATACTCCATGAACACCTTATTCATCATATTCATGAAATATGCCGGCGCATTAAATCGATCCAAAGGACATAATCAGAACTCGTAATGTCCATATCTTGACGAGAATGCAGTCTTCGGGATATCTTCTGATCGGATCTTCAACTGATGGTATCCCGATCTAAGATCAATCTTGGAGAAAACTCCGGCTCCTCTCAGCTGATCGAACAAATCATCAATCCTGGGTAGCGGATACTTATTCTTCACGGTGACTTCATTGAGTGCACGGTAGTCAATGCACATCCTGAAACTCCCGTCCTTCTTCTTGACAAACAAAGCGGTGCTCCCCACGGCGAACTCGGTCGATAAATCCTTTCTCCATTAACTCCTCTAGCTGTTTCTTCATCTCTACCAACTCCTCGGTGGACATCCGATAGGGTCTCTTTGCTATCGGTCTTTGTGCAGTACAAGCTCTATCACAAACTCTATGTCCCTGTCTGGCGGCATACCAGGTAGATCTTCAGGAAAAACATCTGGGTACTCATTCACTACTGAGACATCCTCTATGCTGATTGCCTTGGTGCTGTTAACCATCAACTGTCCTTCTCTAACGGCAGTAGCTTGAAATTCCACTTTCTTTCCACACGGGCTCTCAACTGAGATAGTCCTTCGTCCACAATCCAATACGGCCTTGTGCTTGGATAACCAGTCCATTCCCAAAATAACGTCTAAGGTCTGGGTCTCCAAAATAATAAGGTTCGCTAGGAACTCTATTCCATCTATTAATATTCTCACCCCGGAACATCCTACTTTCGTTCGGAGTTCGGATCCAGGGGTTTGAACTAAAAGCATGCATCTAAGTCTTGCAATCCTCAAATCATTTCTAGTAGCAAAGCCTTGCGAAACAAACGAATGCGAAGCTTTAGAGTCAAACAAAACTGTTGCAGTCTTGAGTTAACAAGTAACTTACCCAAGATCGACGTCAGTAGCATTCTGCAGTGCATCTGCGGTGACATGGTTGACTCGGCCTCTCACCACGATGCAGGGTGTGGCTCCTGGTCTTTGGCGTCCTAGCTGGGTGGTTCCTAGATTGAAGCGAATCGGGGTCACTCCGCTGTCTTCTTTGGACAAGCTGTTGGCAAAGTGTCCTGGCTCGTTGCGATTGTAGCGGCGTCTCACTGTTCCTTCTGATCGCTCTGGAGCAGCGTTTCTAGCGGGTGCAGTAGTTACGATTGATGTGTCTTGGTGCCGTGACGGTGTCCTTGTGGCATTCTCGTGGCTGGAATCAAAATTGATTTGGTGCAACTCTCGACGCATTGCGTTCCTGGCGTGATCCTTGCTGTTGCATCCTGCGCTTCTGTTCTCATCCGGTTCCTTGCGCTTGTCCTCAAGAATAAGCGCCTTATTCACCAACTCTTGGAAATGCAGGAAGGTGTGGGTGATCAATCCTACTTGTAGTCCTGAGTTAAGTCCCTTCATGAAACGAGGTATGCGGCTTTATCTGCCGCTACATCCTCAGTGCGTAGCGTGCTAGCCTGTGAACTTGTTCAGTAGTCGGCCACCGGGCTGATTACCTTGCTTGATGCTCTTAACTCCTCCTTCTTAAGATCCATGATTCCTTCCAGGCACGTGATCTTGTGGAATGCAGGTGTGAACTCTTCCCAAGTGATGTCCACGAGGGTTCACTTGCGTGGCGCAGGTTCTCCCACCATTCGGCATTGTTCCTTCCAAGCGATGAGAAGCGTAGAGTACCTTCTCATTTCCTATGCATTGAGCTATGTGTAGCTTCCTCTCAATTGACCTTAACCAATCATCGGCCTCCAATGGATTGGCATTCCCGGAAGAAAGTGGGTGGGTGAGTCCTCATGAACTCGGCAGTCTTGTATTCGGGCGTTGTCCCTGATTGACTTGATTAGCCGTGGGCCTGAGCGGTGGCGTGTTGCATTTGTTGCATCATAGCATGCATCAATCGAGTCTGAGCAGCAAGAAATGCTCCAAAATTCTGCATATCAACTGGCGGTGCTGGTGCTCCATCATTGGGGTTTTCTGCTGGGCGAGAACCACTTCCATTGCTTCCAAGGTTTCCGCGGGTATTCACCATCTGTCGATTTGCTCTAGGTTTTAGAGATAAGAGGGAAACAAGAATAGACAAGTAATATGGAACTTATGCGGGGCGAAAGGTGTACTTTAAGGTCCAACTTTACTATTGATATTAATAACTTGGTATGGTTGCTTACAATGCCTAAGGGCCTTGCAACACATACTGCACACTCAGCAAACAATGAAAATCCAAATCGAACTAACACTGGAGTCTAACGCCTAAAGGGTGACTCTTTATTCTATGACGCGACTCGGTGAAGGAGTCTCACTATAGAACCTACGCTCACTCATCGAAAACCTCCACGGCCTGGAGTACGGTGTCTGCGGCATAAGCGCGAAAGCGATTGCCATGTCCAAAGCGGTGTCATCTGTGGTAGTCGAAGAAGCGATGTCCTCATCGAGATCCGACTCCTCCGGATCGGCTCGTGTAGCTCGAGTAATCGCTCAGTTACGGTCCGTATAAAGCCATCTCCAACTCGTCAATCCTTCGCAGAAGGTGTGACACATACTCTTGAGCTTCCCGCCATCTGTTCTTCTCTGTCGTGATCTCCTTGCGGGCCTTCTGTAGCTCCTTGCTTGTATCATCGAGTACATCCTCCTGGGCGACAACATGTCGTGCCAACTGTGTGACCATGGTATTCTCATCCTGAATCGCCTTCGGGTCAAGAAGGTTATCGCTGCGCGGATGATAACGGAACACCGTGCTCTCCAACTCTCTGGCGTAGATACGGGTAATGTGCCGCATTGCTCGTCGTGATACTTCTTGGATACCCATCTGCATTGTAGACCTCCTGGCAGTGCAGTGTATCGGGCGATTGCCTGGGCCCTTCTTCCTAGCAGGTACCTCAATCTTCACGTCACAAGTCTTGACCAATCCTGCTTGTCTGATCACTTCTACTTGGTATTGCGGCTTCTCAAAATCTCCGAGAGTCTGAAGCATATGCCAAAGTTCCGCGGCGTGACCAACTCCCAGATCAACGTAGTTGAACTCTTCCTCCATCTGTCACAAGAGTGCTCACGTAAGAACTCGAAATTTTTAAATCGTGACAAGGTAAGGGAATATTCAGCAAGAGGCAAGAAAAGAGAGACGGGGATAAGTCGAGATGTCATTTCTTATCTTGACAATTTTTTTTAGCTTTAGAAAATAGGTTTTATCCTCACTACGACCATTCTAGCTTAGGGTTGAGCCTACGGTCAAGTATGGCTCTGATACCACCTCTGTCGGGACTCCGAATTTGCAAATCCGGACCCTCTGTGTATTCAGCACTAGTCCAGGAACGCGCTAGTGCACACAGTCTTAACATCGGTAAATATCACAATCATACCACTCAATACTAATAGAGTACTTTATTTAAATAGTCAAACTGGTTACTTGACCTTATGGTCAAGTCACAAATGCACCTCATGGCGAAACTTATTAAGAGAGAAATAGTAGCAGCGGAAAATCAAATAACTTCGTGGCGCCATCCAGTATACCACAGGCAACTGACTGGGCTCGCTTCCCTAAGTAGACGGTTCCTCTTGGAGCTCCTCCTCCAAAGCTGGTGTAGTCTCCTCCTCAACTGGTGTTGTATTGTGGCAAGGGTGAGTACTTGGTACTCAGCAAGTCATGCACAGAATGCAGGCTAATATACTATATGCATGGCTTGGTACAAAGGAATAGCTTAAGGTATATTTGCAGTAAACAGCATTTGACAAGTAACATAAGTAGATTCGAAAGCAGTAGAAACAAGTATAGCATAAATAACTTTTCAAGGAGTTTAATAAACATCTTTCCCATCCTAATCCACATTTCCATCAACATCATTATTAATCCAACCCAACCTTTCAAATCCAAGTTATTTTTGAGAAAATCTAACCCTTGACT
Organism: Rhipidocladum racemiflorum; assembly: GCA_036346355.1. Taxonomy (NCBI): domain Eukaryota; kingdom Viridiplantae; phylum Streptophyta; class Magnoliopsida; order Poales; family Poaceae; genus Rhipidocladum; species Rhipidocladum racemiflorum. The sequence goes on along the minus strand of CM070577.1, from coordinate 37,060,232 downwards.
GTAATTCCCGAGCGATGTCCAATACCACGGACACGGCTATTCGAATAGATTCTACACTCTGCAGAGGTTATGCACTTTACCCACAAGATATAGTCAAACACCACAAAGGCGAGTTCCGTAACAAAGTCTTTCTAAACCTCTAACAATACAAGTGGTCCTCCCGGTTATTGCGCACTAACCCTTCCCTTAGCTAAGGCGAAGTCTAGGCCAATCAACCGTTAGATGGGTACTGGCCTCACCCAGACGCTCCCCGTACAACTTACACAAAGGGTGTAGTTGACCTCCTGAGGTCCCACAGGTACGTTATTAGCAACTTAGTCAACTAGGTCCGTCCCATTACAGACATGTGGTTGCACGTTAGACCCAGTTCAAAGGCTTGCAAGGTTAAGTCCTTAGGGTTACTAGGGCAAGACTACCCGAAGAACCAAATCAACATCCCCAATGCCACAATTGGCCCACCTGATTATTCTTGCCACATGCCCCGGTCGAAAACTATTTATCAATCCCCAGTTGATTACCATGCACCACGTGCCATCAACATCACATGATACCTTTCCAAAACAGGTTCAATATATCATTAAGTCAACATTAGCATTTGTTTGTCCAAAATCATGTCATGAGCACGTAGCAGGTCTAAGCAGTTTACTACAACGGTCTAAACCTATGTTGGCAAGTTAATAATGTCCAACTAGTAAACCACAACTAGGGTGACAAGGGTCATGGCACATACTTAAGTAATCAAGGTGTCATACAAAGAAATTGGTATTTATCTAACCCCATATTTAAATAAAGTATTTTTCTAATTGAACTAGCATGCAATAGTTTAAATCAAAATAGATTTCGAAATAGGATCAACATGGTCAAAGCACAACTTGCCTTCAAAAAGTACTTGTTCTTGGTCTTGAGTTGGATCCTGAGTCAATACTTCTCCTTCAAATCCTTCCGGCACTTCAACGTCTACTCGTAAAGCGTGCAAATAGCAATACACAAATAAACAATAGGCAAAAAGTGCCCAAACATCCAAATAAAATCCATAAACAGAAAGAACATAATTTTACGAGTTTTTAGAAACTGGAATCGTCAAATTTGGAGTTAAAATGCAAAAGTTATGATTATTTAAAGTTTAAATAATCAATTAAATAATTTTACAGAGAAAAACTTTAGTCCAAAAATTAAATAAAATTCATATTTAGGTAGATCTCAATTTTATACAAATTTAGAAATTTGAATCACTCAAATCGGAGTTGAAACGCAAAAGTTATAAGCGTTTGAAGTTTGAAACAAAATCTGAAATCATTATTTCGAATTAATAAATCATTTTCTTTTTCGGAAATTAATTATTGCGTCAGCAAGGACACGTGGCAGCTTCTGATTGGCCTGCTGACGTCAGCCGGTCCATGGACGTGGTCCACGCTTGGCTCGGGTCTACCGTGGACTCGGTCCACGAATCCACGTGTCGCTGACATGTGGGTCCCCCCTCGGGTGACGTCACTGCTGGCGTCGGTGAGGCTCGACCAGTCTTGTGGTGGGTCCCATGGGTGACGTCATTCTTTGGCGTCGGCGCTTGGCTGGGACGGCCGTGACATGCGGGCGCCATGGCGTCAACGTGGCGTCATGGTGCGCGATTTATGGGCGGCGACACGCAGCCCGGCGTGTCGGCGTCACACTTGCCAGCACGACGTGGGCCCGGCCGCGGCGGTCAGCCTTCCCGGACAGGTGGCGCAATCTCGGCCGTTGATTTGAAATTCAACGGCCCAGATTAGATCTGAGTCTCACGCGTTTGGGTTAACGCGTTTGATCTGGACCGTTGGATCTAGATCTAACGGCTGAGATTGGATCTAGGATTTTCAACGTGGAAACTCACCGGGGTGACGTGGCGTGATCTGGACCGTTGGATGAAGATCCGACGGCTGGTGGAGCTCGAACGACGGCGATGGCTTGCGGCGGCGCTGGCTCACCGGCGCGGGGGACGACGACCTAGCCGACGGCGTTTCGGGCGCGCTCCGGCGGAGTGAGAGGTAGCTCCGGGTGCGCCTCGACGCGAGGAGTCCGGATCTGGGCACAACGGCGGCGGAGGACGACGGAGATGGCCGCAATCGGCAAAGAACCACGGCGGAGGGAAGAGGCAACTCCGGCGAGCGATTGCGGCTCAACGGCGGCGGCTCCGGCGACGTTGTCTAGGGCTACGGGTGCGCAATGAAGCGGCGATCCCGACACGGGTGGCGGCGCAATAAATAGGGCCCTCGGCGTCCGTGAAACGCGCGGAATCCGAGGTCCTCTCCGTCGCGGCGGCGGAGTCCGGCGGCGACACGGTTAGGGTGACGTGGCACGCGCACAGCCGTTGGATCGAGATCCAACGGTGCGCGAGTTTGGGTCCGGGTCGGACTCGGGCGAACTGGCTGGCTCGGTCGGGCTCGGGCTCGGTGACGTGGCTCAATCGTGGCCGTTGGATCTGAATCCAACGGTCACGCGGTTAGGGCTCGGCCGAGTGGGTTCGGTCGAGTCACGTGGCTCGGGTCGGACTCGAACTCGAGTCTGACTCGGGCTCGGTCGGATGAACAGTACAAACCCACTCGCATTTTCCAGCGATTTAATAATTAAAATAATTCCCAGTAATTCATTTAATTCATTAAAAATAGCAAATGACTCAGAAAAATTCTGGAAAATATCTTGGATTATTTTGGACTCAAATAAAATATTTCCAACAAAATTTTATTTGCAAAGTTTAATTCTTTAATTATTTCAAAATGGAATAAATTCAAATAAATTCCAAATAAATCCAAATAAATTCCAGAAAATTCCAAAAATTCACCAAAGTGCCAAATCACACATGAATTTAAGAAAAACAAAATTTTGGGGTGTTACAATGTAGGTATGCACTACTCATTTTAATTTTTTTAGCAGTAAGTTATGATTTAGTAGAAATGATTTTAGATCTAGGTTTGTGTGCGTTGATATATCGAATGTAGATACTTTCAACGGATAGAAGTATTCATTTCTTAGGAATGCAGTTGGGTACATATAGCGAAAGTAGTTTGATTTACGTCGAGTAGAAATTAATCGTAGAGAATGTAGTTAGAGTAGTTGTTTAATTCTTTAGTAGTAGATCTAGTGAATGTAGATATTGTATACCGATACGAATACATGCATATACATATTCAATTCTTACGAATGTAGTACGGCAGAGATAGCGATTGTTACGATCCTAGATATGTATTGTTAGAAATGTAGCAAATTTTTGTACGAATAAATATGTATTTTTGTAGCATATAGATGTACTAAAGTTGGGGGTCATAATATTTTTTACGGAAAGTAATTAATTCGTGGGTGAATGAATGGATTTGCAGATATGGCAGAACGAGTTCTATTTAGAATATATTATGGCGAAGGGGTTGTAATGTATGGTTCGGAGGGTGCAGATCTAAGTAACTTCCAGTATGTGGACAGAAGTTTGAGTAGGGTCGAAGAGCGCACATTTTCTTCAGTGTTGAAGTGGTTGTATTATACTTTTCGGATGGAAGAAGAGAAGTGGCAGCTGAAGGTATTTTGCCTCTGTAGTATGCAGAACAATCCATTTTGTTGGGAGCTAGTTGAGTTGAAAGGAACCGCATCGTGGAGATCATATGTGAGGGGGACAGAGCAACGGGGATGGAACCGGGTGCTTTTAGTGCAAGCCTATGGCCGGGATGTTGCCCCCCAGCAGCAGCCGGACGGTGGTGAGTGTAGTCAGGCTCAAAATGAGTTAAGTTTTGGTGACACCGAAATTGGGGGATCTAGCCGTGAGCAGTACATCCAGACACGCAACGAGGACATTATTTGCCAAAGTGGCGAACAATCTGAATTTGGGGAGGACGAAGCAAATGTTGGACAAGTAGCGCGGGGACTAGTAGACGAAGGTGAGCAAATTGATGAAATAACAGTTAGGATGGAAGAGGAAGACCGTGAGTACGGCATAGCAGAAGTGGAAGACGACGATGAGTCGAATGAGGAAGATGGAGGTACGGAGCCGCCTGTGCCAGCCGAGTGGAGCACACATCAATTTGAGAGGTTGGTTGTTAATGAAACCAACAACATACGTTAGCGACAAATGACAACGAGGTTAGGCCTGACAGTATGTACGCGACAAAGGAGGCTGTGCAGGATGTTGTGAAAGATTGGGCCTTATCATTAAGAAGGACTTTCAGTGTTAAGAAATCCACCCCGACCTGCTACGACGTGGTGTGTGAGATCCATGGCTGTCCGTGGAGAGTGCACGCGTACAAGTCGAAGTGGGGCACCCATTGGTTATGCTCGAAGGTTGAGCAGCACAGCTGTATGATTGAGGAAACAATGATGGCTCACAGGAACCTATCATCTGGGTTTGTCGCGAATATCATGTACTCAGAGATAGTGGAGAACCTGACTTATGAGCCCCGTGCTATTATCCGAGCTATCGAGAACAGATATCAGTACACAATTAGCTATGGGAAGGCTTGGAGGGCGAAACAGAAGGCCTTAGAAACGAGGTTTGGGAAGTTTGAAGACTCATACCACAATCTGCCCGCACTCCTCAGTTGCATTCAGGGAAGAAATCCCGGCACTTACTATGATTATCAAGATTGTCCGTCAATCAAGTGGCCAACTAAAAGGCATCTAAGGAGAGTGTTCTTCGCATTCGGAGCTTGCATTAAGGCGTTCTATCACTGTCTCCATTGTTGTGCGTGGACGGCACATTCTTGATCGGGAAATACAAAGGGCAAATTTTGACAACTGTGGGTGTTGACAGAAACAACCAGATTCTGCCTGTTGCATTCACCTTTGTAGAAAGTGAGAACTATGAGAGTTGGCTATGGTTCCTGCGGAACTTGAAGATTGGGGTGGTCAAAACTCGTCAAGATGTGTGCGTGCTGCACGACAGGCATGCTGGTCTGCTTAGTTGTAACACCCCAAAATTTTGCTTTTCTTGAATTCATGTGTGATTTGGCACTTTGGTGAATTTTTGGAATTTTCTGGAATTTATTTGGATTTATTTGGAATTTATTTGAATTTATTCCATTTTGAAATAATTAAAGAATTTAATTTTGCAAATAAAATTTTGTTGGAAATATTTTATTTGAGTCCAAAATGTTCCAAAATATTTTCCAGAATTTTTTTGGAATTTTTCTGAGTCATTTGCTATTTTTAATGAATTAAATGAATTACTGGGAATTATTTTAAATATTAAATCGCTGGAAAATCAAACCGAGTCGGTTACGGTTCATCCGACCGAGCCCGAGTCAGACTCGAGTTCGAGTCCGACCCGGACCCGGCCGCGTCGCTGGCTCGGCCAAACCCGCTCGCACGCGAGCCGTTGGATCGAGATCCAACGGCTGCGCGTCATCGTTCCAATCCGACCCGGAGACAGACTGCGCCGCCGCGCCATGACCGAGTCCGGTTAGGGTTCGCGGATTTTCCGCACGCCGAGGCAGCATTTAAGGGGGGGACCTCACCCTGAGGACCGCCGTTCGACACCGCACTTTTCGCCCTAGCTTTTATCGCCCGAGCCGCGACCTTCAGCCGCCAATTGCTCGCCGGAGTAGCACGCGTGAGACACCGCGTTTTGGTCTCCTTCCACCGCCCGTCAAGCCGTTCCAACCGCCCTTGATCCCAGATTCGGTGCGCCAAGTCAAGCCGCGTTGGGTGGGACATCTCACTTTGCCGGGCGGTCTCGTAACGCCGGTTGGGGTGTCGTCGTCCTCGCCTCACGTCTGCAAGCCAGCCGCGATCGCCATTGCCACTCCGAGCTCAGTGGACCATGGGATTCCCATCGAGCGGTTGAGGTGAGTCCACGTGATCCACAGCGATCGTAACCTAGATCTTACTCGCGCTGGATTTAGATCGGGTGGCTAGGAGTGTGCCACGTGGCGGCGCCGACATGCCCGTGCATCAATCCCGCGGAAGATCTAATCGCCGCCGTTAAATTTTGAATCGACGGGCGGGATCTCTTCGCACCGTGCGGACGGGAGCGTGGGCCGCTGACAGACCGGGCCCGCGTGTCAGTGGCCTGGCCCTCCGAGCGGTGACGCCATCCGATGACGTTGAGCCGACGTCACGTGGGACCCGCGTGTCAGCCTCTGTAGCCGTAGGCCGCGTCCACCGTGGGCCGGGTGTCACCGTGGACTCAGTCCATGGACCGGACACGTGGCAGCACCCGAGTGGTGCCACGTGTCATGCTGACGTCAGCATGACGTCATCACGGAACCCGTTCGGTGGTGACGTCAGCGGGTCACTGTGGACCAATCAGGAGCTGACACGTGTCCATGCTGACGCAATAATTAATTTCCGAAAAAGGAAATGATTTATTAATTCGAAATATTGATTCAAATTTAGATTCAAACTTCAAACGCTTATAACTTTTGCGTTTCAACTCCGATTTGAGTGATTCAAATTTCTAAATTTGTATAAAATTCAGATCTACTCAAATATGAATTTTATTTAATTTTTGGACTAAAGTTTTTCTCTGTAATATTATTTAATTGATTATTTAAACTTTAATAAATCATAACTTTTGCATTTTAACTCCGATTTGAACGATTCCAGTTTCTAAAAATCCAAAAAATTATGTTCTCTCTGTTTATGGATTTTATTTGGAGTTTTGGGATGTTTTTGCCTATTGTTTATTTGCGTATTTGCTATTTGCACGCTTTACGAGTAGACGTTGAAGTGTCGGAAGGATTCGAAGGAGAAGTGTTGACTCAGGATCCAACTCAAGACCAAGAGCAAGTACTTTTTGAAGGCAAGTTGTGCTTTGACCATGTTGATCCTATTTCGAAATCTATTTTGATTTAAACTATTGCATGCTAGTTCAATTAGAAAGATACTTTGTTTAAACATGGGGGTTAGATAAGTACCAATTTGCTGTATGACACCTTGATTATTTAAGTATGTGCCATGACCCTTGTCACCCTAGTTGTGGTTTACTAGTTGGACATTATTAAATTGCCAACATGGGTTTAGACCGATGTAGTACACTGCTTAGACCTGCTACGTGCTCATGACATGATTTTGGACAATCAAATGCTAATATTGACTTAATGATATATTGAACCTGTTTTGGAAAGGTGTTATGTGATGTTGATGGCACGTGGTGCATGGTAATCAATCGGGGTTTGATAAACGATTTCGGCCAGGGCATGTGGCAAGAGTAATCAGTGGGCCAGTTGTGGCATTGGGGATGTTGATTTGGTTCTTCGGGTAGTCTTGCCCTGGTCACTCTAAGGACTTAACCTTGCAAGCCTTTGAACTGGTCATACTTGCAACCACATGGTCGGAATGGGACGGCCCTAGTTGACTAAGTCGCTAAGGACTCACTTGTGGAGCCTCGGGGTGTCAATTACACCGTTTGTGTGATTGTGCGGGGAGCGATCGTGGCTGTGGGCCAGATACCCATCTAACGGTGTGTTGGTCCCATACTTCGCCTTGGCTAAGGGAAGGGATGGTGTAGAGCACGAACCGAGAGGACCACCTGTGTTGTTTGAGGCTTCCGAAAGGCTTTATTCTGAGGAACTTCGCCATTGTGGTGTTTGACCGTATCTTGTGGGTAAAGTGCATAACCTCTGCAGAGTTTAGAATCTATTTAAATAGCCGAGTCCACTGATGATGGACAATGCTCTGAATTACAAATAAGGGTTAGACTTTCTGAAAATAACTTTGGTTTGAAAGGTTGGGTTGGTTTAGTAATGAAGATGATGGAAATATGGTTTAGGATGGGGAAAATGTTTATTAAACTTCTTGAAAAGTTATTTATGCTTTACTTGTTTCTACTGCTTTCGAATCTATTTATGATACTTGTCAAATGTCATTTCTTCGCAAATATACATTAAGCTATTCCTTTGTGCCAAGCCATGCATATAGTATATTAGCTTGCATTCTTTGCATGACTTGTCGAGTACCAAGTACTCACCCTTGCCTCAACACAATACCGCTTGAAGAGGAGACTACGCCCGGCGGAGGAGGAATTCCAAGAGGACCCGTCTACTTAGGGAAGCGAGCCCAGTCAGTTGCCTGTGGTATACTGGATGGCGCCACGAAGTTATTTGATTTTCCGCTGCTATTATTTTTCTCTGAATAAGTTTCGCCTTGCGAGGCATACATTTGTAACTTGACCCTAAGGTCGAGTAACCAGTTTGGTTATTTAAATAAAGTACTTTATTGGTATCGAGTGGTATGATTGTGATATTTACCAATGTTAAGACTGTGTGCACTAGCGCGTTCCTGGACTAGTGCTGAATACACAGAGGGTCCGGATTTGCAAATTCGGGGTCCCGACAGAGGTGGTATCAGAGCCATACTTGACTGTAGGCTCAACCCTAAGCTAGAATGGTCGTAGTGAGGATAAAACCTATTTTCTAAAAGCTAAAAGTTTGTCAAGATAAGAAATGACATCTCAACTTATCCCCTTCTCTCTTTTCTTGTCTCTTGCTGAAATTTTCCCTTACCTTGTCACAATTTAAAAATTTCGAGTTCTTACGTAAAGCACTCTTGTGACAGATGGAGGAAGAGTTCAACTACGTTGATCTGGGAGTTGGTCACGCTGCAGAACTTTGGCATATGCTACAAACTCTCGGAGAATTTGAGAAGCCGCAATACCAAGTGGAAGTGATCAGACAAGCAGGATTGATCAAGGCTTGTGACGTGAGGATTGAGGTACCTGCTAGGAAAAAGGGCCCAGGCAATCGCCCGATACACTGCACCGCCAGGAGATCTACAATGCAGATGGGTATCCAAGAAGTATCACGACGAGCAATGCGGCACATTACCCGTATCTACGCCAGAGAATTGGAGAGTACGGTGTTCCGTTACCATCCGCGCAGCGATAACCTTCTTGACCCGAAGGCGATTCAGGATGAGGATGCCACGGTTACACAGTTGGCACGATTTGTCGTCGCCCAGGAGGATGTACTAGATAATACAAGCAAGGAGCTACAGAAGGCCCGCAAGGAAATCACGACAGAGAAGAACAGATGGCGGGAAGCTCAGGAGTATGTGGCACACCTTCTACGAAGGATTGACGAGTTGGAGATGACCTTGTACGGACTGCACCAGAGCCGATTTGAGCTACACGAGCCAGATCCAGAGGAGTCAGATCTCGATGAGGACACTGCTTTTTCGACTACCATAGAGGACACAGTTGCTGGACATGGCAATCGTTTCGCGCCTATGCCACAGCACCCGTACCCGGGCCGGGGAGGTTTTCTCGATGAGTGAGCATAGGTTCTATAGTGAGACTCCTACGTCGAGTCGCGTCATAGAAGAAAGAGTCACCTTTTAGGCGTTAGACTCCAGAGTTAATTCGATTTGGATTTGCTTTGTTTGCTGAGTGTGCAGTATGTGTTGCAAGGCCCTTAGGCATTGTAAGCAGCCATACCAAGTTATTAAATAATAAAGTTGGACCTTAAAGTTACACCTTTCGCCCCGAATAAGTTCCATATTACTTGTCTATTCTTGTTTCCCTCTCATCTCTAAACCTAGAGCAAATCGACAGATGGTGAATACCCGTGGAAACTTTGGAAGCAATGGGAGTGGTTCTCGCCCAGCAGAAAACCCCAATGATGGAGCACCAAAGCACCGCCCACCGGATATGCAGAATTTGGAGCTTTTCTTGCTGCCTGCACTCGCTGATGCATGCTATGATGTAACAAATGCAGCACGTCATCGCCAGGCCACCGGCTAATCAAGTTAATCGGGGACCACGCCAGAATACAAGGCCGTCGAGTTCATGAGAACTCACCCACCCACTTTCTCTGGGAATGCCAATCCGTTGGAGGCCGATGATTGGTTAAGATCAATCGAGAGGAAGCTACACATAGCTCAATGCATAGGGAATGAGAAGGTACTCTACGCTTCTCATCACCGAAGGAACATTGCCGAATGGTGGGAGAACTTATGTGCCACGCAAGAGAACCCTCAAGATATCACTTGGGAAGAGTTCACACCGCATTCCGACAAAGATCACGTGCTGAAGGAATCATGGACCTTAAGAAGGAGGAGTTCAGAGCATCAAACAAGGTAATCACCAGTGGCCGACTACTGAACAAGTTCACCACTAGCACGCTACGCACTTTTTGAGGATGTAGCGACAGATAAATCCAGGCAGTACCTCGTTTTATGAAGGGACTTAACTCAGATTGCAAGTAGGGTTGATCACCCACACCTTTCCGCATTTCCAAGAGTTGGTGAACAAGGCGCTTATTCTTGAGGACAAGCGCAAGGAACTGGATGAGAACAGAAGCGCAGGATGCAACAAAGAAGGATCACGCCAGTGGAACGCAATGGCCTGAGAGTTGCACCAAATCAATTCTTTAGATTCCAACCACGTAATGCAACAAGGACACCATCCCCAAGACCAAGACCGGTCAATCGTAACTACTGCACCCGGCCCGCTAGAAACACTACTCCGAGCGATCAGGAGAACAGAGAGCCGCTACAATCGCAACGAGCCAGGACACTTTGCCAACAGTTGTCCAAAGAAGACAGCAGGAGTGACCCCGCCGCTTCAATCTAGGAACCACCCAGCTAGGGCGCCAAGACTGAGAGCCACACCCTGCCGTGGTGAGAGGCCGAGTCAACCATGTCACCGCAGATGCACCGCAGAATGCTACTGACGTCGTCTTTGGGTAAGTTACTTGTTAACTCAAGACTGCACAGCTTTGTTTGACTCTGGAGCTTCGCATTCGTTTCTTTCGCAAGGCTTTGCTACTAGAAATGATTTGAGGATTGCAAGACTTAAGTGCATGCTTTTAGTTCAAACCCACAGTTCAACTCCGAGCGAAAGTAGGATGTTCCGGTGAGAATCTTGATAGGTGGAATAGAGTTCCTAGCAAACCTTATAATTTTGGAGACCCGCACCTAGACGTTATATTGGGAATGGATTGGTTATCCAAGCACAAGGCCGTATTGGATTGTGGACGAAGGACTATCTCGATTGAGAGCCCGTGTGGGAAGAAAGTGGAATTTCAAGCCACCGTAGTTAGAGATGGGCAGTTGATGGTTAACAAGTACCAAGGCAATCAGCATAGAGGATGTCTCAAGAGTGAATGAGTATCCCGATGTTTTTCCCGAAGATCTACAGTATGCCGCCAAACAGGGACATAGAGTTTGTGATAGAGCTTGTACTGCACAAAGACCGATAGCAAAGAGACCCTATCGGATGTCCACCGAGGAGTTGGTAGAGATGAAGAAACAAATGGAAGAGTTAATGGAGAAAGGATTTATCGAGCCGAGTTCGTCGCCGTGGGGAGCACCAGTTTTGTTTGTCAAGAAAAAGGACGGAAGTTTCAGGATGTGCATCGACTACCGTGCACTCAATGAAGTCACCGTGAAGAATAAGTATCCGCTACCCAGGATTGATGATTTGTTTGATCGATTAAGAGGAGCCGGAGTTTTCTCCAAGATTGATCCGAGATCGGGATACCATCGATTGAAGATCCGATCGAGAAGATATTCAAGATCGCATTCTCGTCAAGATATGGACATTACGAGTTTACAAGCTATGTCCTTTGGGCCGATTTGACGAATGCGCCATGACTTATTTCATGAATATGATGAATAAGGTGTTCATGGAATATTTGGGCAAGTTTGTCGTCGTGTTCATAGACGATATCCTAATCTACTCCAAGACAGAGGCTTAACATGCCGAACACTTAAGGCGAGTTTTGGAAAAGGCGAGGAACAGCAACTTTTCGCCAAGTTCGCAAGTGTGAGTTTTGGAAGGACAAGGTGGAGTTTCTTGGACATGTAATGACCGCAGAAGGAGTCGCCAGTAGATCCAAGTAAAGTAGAAGGCGTGTTACATTGGGAGCGTAGAAGACTCGTGACAGATTCGGAGTTTCCTTGGAGATGGCAGGATACTACCGCCGTTTCATCGAAGGCTTTTCGACAATTGCGAAACCTCTTACGCAATCGGCCAAGAAGGAAAAGAAGTTTGCATGGACGCCTTGAATGTGAGAAAGGATTTCAGAGTGAAGAAGCGATTGACGTCGGCACCGGTGTTAGTTCTACCTGGGATGTTGCTCAAAGCTTCGATATTTATTGTGACGACGCGCCAAGGACTTGGATGTGTCTTGATGCGAATGGAAAGGTAAATCGCTTATGCATCAAGGCGCTTGAGGCCGCATGAGGAGAATTATCCGACACATGACCTAGAGTTAGCTGCCGTAGTGCATGCCTTGAAGATATGGCGTCACTATCGATTGGAAACAGATGTGAAGTATATACGGATCATAAGAGCCTTAAGTACATATTCACCCAGTCGGATCTGAATATGAGGCGAGAGGAGATGGTTAGAGTTGATCAAAGACTATAATGTTGGAATCCATTACCATCCCTGAAGGCCAACGTAGTAGCCGATGCCCCTGAGTCGGAAAAGCCATACCGTGAGTACGTTGCTAGCCACAAGTCGGGATGAGTTATGTGAGGATTTCCGAGAAAATGAAGATTGAGGTAGTACCTAGCGGATTCTTGGCCACATTAGAAGTAAAGCCTACCCTAGAGGATCGGATCCGAGAAGGACGAAGGATGATGACAAGATCCGCAGGATTAAGTCCATCAAGGAGGAAGGCAAGGCAGAGGACTTCAAGTTGGATGAGCAAGGCACGTTGTGGATGAAGGATCGCATTTGTGTGCCTAACAAGAAGGAGTTAAAGCAACTGATTTTGGAAGAAGCCCATGACTCCAAGTACTCAATTCATCCCGGAAGCGCCAAGATGTATCAGGATTTGAAGGAAAGATTCTGGTGGCCGAGTATGAAACGTGAAGTTGCCGAGCATGTTGCATTGTGCGACGTATGCCAGAGAGTCAAGGCAATGCATCAGAGACCAGCAGGATCGCTACAGCCGCTGAAAATACCTGAGTGGAAGTGGGAGGAAATCGGAATGGATTTCATTACCGGTTTGCCGAAGACTCAAGGAGGTTATGACTCCATATGGGTTATAGTGGATCGCTTGACTAAAGTAGCCCATTTTATCCCCGTGAAGACCACTTACTCGGGAGATAAATTAGCAGAATTATACATGATCATGGACCTTAAGAAGGAGGAGTTCAGAGCACTGAAACAAGGTAATCAGCCAGTGGCCGACTACCTGAACAAGTTCACACAGCTAGCACGCTACGCACCTGAGGATGTAGCGACAGATAAATCCAGACAGTCTCGTTTTATGAAGGGACTTAACTCAGGATTGCAAGTAGGGTTGATCACCCACACCTTTCCAGATTTCCAAGAGTTGGTGAACAAGGCGCTTATTCTTGAGGACAAGCGCAAGGAACTGGATGAGAACAGGAAGCGCAGGATGCAACAGCAAGGATCACGCCAGGGAACGCGGCGTCGAGAGTTGCACCAAATCAATTCTTTAGATTCCAACCACGTAATGCAACAAGGACACCATCCCCAGACTAAGACCGGTCAATCGTAACTACTGCACACCAGCCCCCGCTAGAAACACTACTCGAGCAAATCAGGGAACAATGAGACGCTGCTACAATCAGCAACGAGCCAGACACTTTGCCAACAGCTTGTCCAAAGAAGACAGCGAGAGTGACCCGATTCGCTTCAATCTAGGAACCACCCCAGCTAGGACGCCAAAGACAGAGCCACACCCTGCATCGTGGTGAGAGGCCGAGTCAACCATGTCACCGCAGATGCACTGCAGAATGCTACGGACGTCGTCTTGGGTAAGTTACTTGTTAACTCGCATGCACAGATTTTGTTTGACTCGAGCTTCAGATTCGTTTGTTTCGCAAGGCTTTGCTACTAGAAATGATTTGAGGATTGCAAGACTTAAGTGCATGCTTTTAGTTCAAACCCTGGTTCCGAACTCCGAGCGAAAGTAGGATGTTCCGGTGAGAATCTTGATAGGTGGAATAGAGTTCCTAGCAAACCTTATAATTTTGGAGACCTGCACCTAGGCGTTATATTGGGAATGGATTGGTTATCCAAGCACAAGGCCGTATTGGATTGTGGACGAAGGACTATCTCGATTGAGAGCCCGTGTGGGAAGAAAGTGGAATTTCAAGCCATCAGTAGTTAGAGATGGGCATTGATGGTTAACGATACCAAGGCAATCAGCATAGAGGATGTCTCGAGAGTGAATGAGTACCCGATGTTTTTCCCGAAGATCTACGGTATGCCGCCAAGCAGGGACATAGAGTTTGTGATAGAGCTTGTACTGCACAGACCGATAGCAAAGAGACCCTATCGGATGTCCACCGAGGAGTTGGTAGAGATGAAGAAACAATTTGGAAGAGTTAATGGAGAAAGGATTTATCGGACCGAGTTAGTTCGTGCCGTAGGAGCACCAGTTTTGTTTGTCAAGAAAAAGGACGGAAGTTTCAGGATGTGCATCGACTACCGTGCACTCAATGAAGTCACCGTGAAGAATAAGTATCCGCTACCCAGGATTGATGATTTGTTTGATCAGTTAAGAGGAGCCGGAGTTTTCTCCAAGATTGATCTGAGATCGGGATACCATCAGTTGAAGATCCGATCGTAAGATATTCAGACCGCATTCTCGTCAAGATATGGACATTACGAGTTTCTGATTATGTCCTTTGGGCCGATTTAATGCGCCAGCTTATTTCATGAATATGATGAATAAGGTGTTCATGGAATATTTGGGCAAGTTTGTCGTCGTGTTCATAGACGATATCCTAATCTACTCCAAGACAGAGAGCGAACATGCCGAACACTTAAGGCGAGTTTTGGAAAAGCTGAGGGAACAGCAACTTTTCGCCAAGTTCAGCAAGTGTGAGTTTTGGAAGGACAAGGTGGAGTTTCTTGGACATGTAATGACCGCATGAAGGAGTCGCCAGTAGATCCAAGTAAAGTAGAAGGCGTGTTACATTGGGAGCGTAGAAGATCAGCGTGACACAGTCGGAGTTTCCTTGGAATGGCAGGATACTACCGCCGTTTCATCGAAGGCTTTTCGACAATTGCGAAACCTCTTACGCAATCTTGAAGAAGGAAAAGAAGTTTGCATGGGCGCGAGAATGTGAGAAAGGATTTCAGGAGCTGAAGAAGCGATTGGCGTCGGCACCGGTGTTAGTTCTACGGATGTTGTTCAAAGCTTCGATATTTATTGTGACGCATCGCGCCAAGGACTTGGATGTGTCTTGTCATGCAGAATGGAAAGGTCGTCGCTTATGCATCAAGGCAGTTGAGGCCGCATGAGGAGAATTATCCGACACATGACCTAGAGTTAGCTGCCGTAGTGCATGCCTTGAAGATATGGCGTCACTATCTGATTGGAAACAGATGTGAAGTATATACGGATCATAAGAGCCTTAAGTACATATTCACCCAGTCGGATCTGAATATGAGGCAGAGGAGATGGTTAGAGTTGATCAAAGACTATAATGTTGGAATCCATTACCATCCCGGGAAGGCCAACGTAGTAGCCGATGCCCTGAGTCGGAAAAGCCATACCGTGAGTACGTTGCTAGCCACAAGTCAGGATGAGTTATGTGAGGATTTCCAGAAAATGAAGATTGAGGTAGTACCTAGCGGATTCTTGGCCACATTAGAAGTAAAGCCTACCCTAGAGGATCAGATCCGAGAAGGACAGAAGGATGATGACAAGATCCGCAGGATTAAGTCCATCAAGGAGGAAGGCAAGGCAGAGGACTTCAAGTTGGATGAGCAAGGCACGTTGTGGATGAAGGATCGCATTTGTGTGCCTAATAAGAAGGAGTTAAAGCAACTGATTTTGGAAGAAGCCCATGACTCCAAGTACTCAATTCATCCTGGAAGCGCCAAGATGTATCAGGATATGAAGGAGAGATTCTGGTGGCCGAGTATGAAACGTGAAGTTGCCGAGCATGTTGCATTGTGCGACGTATGCCAGAGAGTCAAGGCAATGCATCAGAGACCAGCAGGATTGCTACAACCGCTGAAAATACCTGAGTGGAAGTGGGAGGAAATCGGAATGGATTTCATTACCGGTTTGCCGAAGACTCAAGGAGGTTATGACTCCATATGGGTTATAGTGGATCGCTTGACTAAAGTAGCCCATTTTATCCCCGTGAAGACCACTTACTCGGGAGATAAATTAGCAGAATTATACATGATCGGGATTGTCTGTTTGCACGGAGTGCCAAAGAGGATTGTATCGGACAGAGGTACCCAATTTACCTCAAGGTTCTGGAATAAGTTGCATGAAGCCATGGGAACCCGTTTGAACTTCAGTACAGCTTATCATCCACAGACGGATGGACAGACTGAAAGAGTCAACCAGATTCTGGAAGATATGTTGAGAGCTTGTGCATTAGCTTATGCTACTTCTTGGGATAAGAGTTTACCGTATGCCGAGTTCAGTTACAACAATAGTTATCAGGCTAGTTCTGAGATGTCACCTTTTGAGGCCTTTGTATGAGTCGACCCTGTCGGACGCCATTGAATTGGAATGAGACCCGGCGGCGCTGTCTTTGGGCCTGACATTCTTCAAGAGGTGAAGAACGGTCGCCATGATTAGGAAAGGTTGAAGATAGCCCAATCTCGACAGAAGAGTTATGCTGACAATCGTCGCCGAGACTTGAGTTTTGAACCAGAAGACTTTGTATACCTCAGAGTTACGCCTCTCAGGGGAGTTAAGAGGTTCCATGCCAAAGGGAAACTTGCACCCCGTTATGTTGGACCATTTAAGAGTTATGCTCGGCCAAACCCGCTCGCACGCGAGCCGTTGGATCGAGATCCAACGGCTGCGCGTCATCGTTCCAATCCGACCCGGAGACAGACTGCGCCGCCGCGCCATGACCGAGTCCGGTTAGGGTTCGCGGATTTTCCGCACGCCGAGGCAGCATTTAAGGGGGGGACCTCACCCTGAGGACCACCGTTCGACACCGCACTTTTCGCCCTAGCTTTTATCGCCCGAGCCGCGACCTTCAGCCGCCAATTGCTCACCGGAGTAGCACGCGTGAGACACCGCGGTTTTGGTCTCCTTCCACCGCCGTCAAGCCGTTCCAACTGCCCTTGATCCCAGATTCGGGTGCGCCAAGTCAAGCCGCGTTGGGTGGGACATCTCACTTTGCCGGGGCGGTCTCAGAACGCCGGTTGGGGTGTCGTCGTCCTCGCCTCCGGTACCGCAAGCCAGCCGCGACTGCCATTGCCACTCCGAGCTCCGTGGACCGTGGGATTCCCATCGAACGGTTGAGGTGAGTCCACGTGATCCACAACAGTCGTAACCTAGATCTGTTACTCGCCGTTGGATTTAGATCGGGTGGCTAGGAGTGTGCCACGTGGCGGGCGCCGGGACATGCCCCGTGCATCAATCCCGCGCGCGGAAGATCTAATCGCCGCCGTTAAATTTTGAATCGACGGGCGGGATCTCTTCGCACCGTGCGGACGGGAGCGTGGGCCGCTGACAGACCGGGCCCGCGTGTCAGTGGCCTGGCCCTCCGAGCGGTGACGCCATCCGATGACGTTGAGCCGACGTCACGTGGGACCCGCGTGTCAGCCTCTGTAGCCGTAGGCCGCGTCCACCGTGGGCCGGGTGTCACCGTGGACTCAGTCCATGGACCGGACACGTGGCAGCACCCGAGTGGTGCCACGTGTCATGCTGACGTCAGCATGACGTCATCACGGAACCCGTTCGGTGGTAGCGTCGGTAGTCACCAATGGACCAATCAGGAGCTGACACGTGTCCATGCTGACGCAATAATTAATTTCCGAAAGGAAATGATTTATTAATTCGAAATATTGATTCAAATTTAGATTCAAACTTCAAACGCTTATAACTTGTGCGTTTCAACTCCGATTTGAGTGATTCAAATTTCTAAATTTGTATAAAATTCAGATCTACTCAAATATGAATTTTATTTAATTTTTGGACTAAAGTTTTTCTCTGTAATATTATTTAATTGATTATTTAAACTTTAATAAATCATAACTTTTGCATTTTAACTCCGATTTGAACGATTCCAGTTTCTAAAAATCCAGAAAATTATGTTCTCTCTGTTTATGGATTTTATTTGGAGTTTTGGGATGTTTTTGCCTATTGTTTATTTGCGTATTTGCTATTTGCACGCTTTACGAGTAGACGTTGAAGTGTCGGAAGGATTCGAAGGAGAAGTGTTGACTCAGGATCCAACTCAAGACCAAGAGCAAGTACTTTTTGAAGGCAAGTTGTGCTTTGACCATGTTGATCCTATTTCGAAATCTATTTTGATTTAAACTATTGCATGCTAGTTCAATTAGAAAGATACTTTGTTTAAACATGGGGGTTAGATAAGTACCAATTTTGCTGTATGACACCTTGATTATTTAAGTATGTGCCATGACCCTTGTCACCCTAGTTGTGGTTTACTAGTTGGACATTATTAAATTGCCAACATGGGTTTAGACCGATGTAGTACCTTTGCTTAGACCTGCTACGTGCTCATGACATGATTTTGGACAATCAAATGCTAATATTGACTTAATGATATATTGAACCTGTTTTGGAAAGGTGTTATGTGATGTTGATGGCACGTGGTGCATGGTAATCAACTGGGGTTTGATAAACGATTTCGGCCAGGGCATGTGGCAAGAGTAATCAGGTGGGCCGTTGTGGCATTAGGGATGTTGATTTGGTTCTTGGGTAGTCTTGCCCTGGTCACTCTAAGGACTTAACCTTGCAAGCCTTTGAACTGGGTCATACTTGCAACCACATGGCTGGAATGGGACGGCCCTAGTTGACTAAGTCGCTAAGGACTCACTTGTGGAGCCTCAGGGTGTCAATTACACCGTTTGTGTGATTGTACGGGGGAGCGTATCGTGGCTGTGGCCAGATACCCATCTAACGGTGTGTTGGTCCCATACTTCGCCTTGGCTAAGGGAAGGGATGGTGTAGAGCACGAACCGGAGAGGACCACCTGTGTTGTTTGAGGCTTCCGAAGGCTTTATTACTGAACTTCGCCTTTGTGGTGTTTGACTGTATCTTGTGGGTAAAGTGCATAACCTCTGCAGAGTTTAGAATCTATTTAAATAGCCGAGTCCACGGTACTGGACAATGCTCGAGAATTACAGTCAAGGGTTAGACTTTCTGAAAATAACTTTGGTTTGAAAGGTTGGGTTGGTTTAGTAATGAAGATGATGGAAATATGGTTTAGGATGGGGAAAATGTTTATTTAACTTCTTGAAAAGTTATTTATGCTTTACTTGTTTCTACTGCTTTCGAATCTATTTATGATACTTGTCAAATCTTTGTTTCTTTGCAAATATACCTTAAGCTATTCCTTTGTGCCAAGCCATGCATATAGTATATTAGCTTGCATTCTCATGCATGACTTGTTGAGTACCAAGTACTCACCCTTGCCTCAACACAATACCGCTTGAAGAGGAGACTACGCCCGGCCGGAGGAGGAATTCCAAGAGGACCCGTCTACTTAGGGAAGCGAGCCCGATCGATTGCCTGTGGTATCTTTGGATGGCGCCACGAGTTATTTGATTTTCCGCTGCTATTATTTTTCTCTGAATAAGTTTCGCCTTGCGAGGCATACATTTGTAACTTGACCCTAAGGTCGAGTAACCAGTTTGGTTATTTAAATAAAGTACTTTATTGGTATCGAGTGGTATGATTGTGATATTTACCAATGTTAAGACTGTGTGCACTAGCACGTTCCTGGACTAGTGCTGAATACACAGAGGGTCCGGATTTGCAAATTCGGGGTCCCGACATTAGTGCGATCAACCAGTTGCAAACAGGGGCAGAGGAGCCATTTCCATGGCCTGACTTGCAGAGCCGATGGTGCATGAGGCATTTATGCGCAAATTTCTACAAGCAATTCAGGAACAAGGAACTCATGAACATGTTCAAAAGACTATGTAAGCAGAACCAGGAGAGCAAGTTCCGGACTCTGTGGAAAAATATCGATGAGCTGACAAGAAAACACAAAGAGGAGATGGCGAACAAGAGTACTGCCAGCGAAGGACACGATGAGGTGGAGCCTCTTCCCCCTGCCAACAAAAGATGACGCGACTAATCGTCGTCGAAGGCAAAGGCCAATCAAATGTTTCTCGGACTGGATCAAGCACGAACCGAAGGAAAAGTGGGCACTGTTACATGACACACATGGTGCCAGATACGGTGTGATGACCAGTAACTTTGCAGAAGTTTACAACTGGGTAATGAGAGGGATGAGGTGTCTCCCATTGGTGGGAATTATTGAGGGAGTGCTGCGGGGCACAACCAAGTACTTCGTCGATAGACATCAAGCTGCACAGATAGTGCTGAGAGATGAGAAGCTCCTGTACTCCTCCATGATCAGTAAATACATGGAAGAGAAGAGTTAGAAGGCCGCTAAGCATAGAGCTATAAAAGTTGGTGCACGAACACTGCGCTTCGAGGTGACCTGTAAGGATAAAGGACGGCGTGGAACCAACCAGTGGGTTGTCATTCAGGAGTGCATATTACAGGATATTTGCAAATGCTCGTGTAACAAGCCCCACCTTTTGCACAGGCCGTGTTCTCATGTGATAGCCGCATGTGCTTTATTTGGAATGCAACCTGGTACCTATCTATCTGAATATTTCAGGAAGGAAAGGGTGATGGCAACTTGGAGCGAGGAGCTTTATGGTTACGGTGTTGTAGGTTCTTTCACCACAACTCCTAGTGCTGATGAAAGGTTCTGGGTCCCAGATTTTAATGCAGGTAGATGGAAAGCAGGGCGTCAGAAGACAAGACGTATCAAAAATGACATGGATGAGTCAGAAGCTGGCAAGCGTGTGAAGAAATGTTCATTGTGCAAGGAAACAGGACATGCGTTCAAGAATTGCCACGCACAAAACGAAGGAGATGAAGGAGGAGATGGCAATCCGACGGTGGCGGGTGGATCGTCCTGTGCGACGAGTGTTGCACGACGCCAACGTACCACATGAGAAGCAATTTAATCGATGTGTTGTATGTTGTGTGAACCCTGTGTGTAAGCCTGCTGCATGTGGCTGTGAGTGTTGTGTATTGAAAAATTATTGTAACTGTTTCTGAATATTTATGATGCTTGAACAATTCTACGTGTGTGTTTGTTTGAACACATTGTTGAGAGAAACCTATAGTATTCAGACGCTTTTCTTTCGATATGTTTTTCAAATGTAACTCAAAATTTGTTATTTACAGGTATGGCTGACCAACCAGGAGATGATGAGTGGCCCTTCGAGTTGCTGGATCAGGTCGTTGATGGTAGTCACCGTGCCCACATCGCCATCGCTTTTCCAGAGGAGGGAGGTGAGCCGCACAGGCTGGGCGTCCTTCGACCGAGGACATCGTAGTACGTCTGGGAGATCGATCCTTGTTGGGTCCCCAGGTAACATATTACAATTCAGATTTCTTAATATGTTTGTGGTAGTGTTGTTACTGGTGTTGTACTGATATAAAATACATGTTTCTTCCTTTCGTAGGCTTCGAGCTTCAGGATTGCTGCCTTTCGCCCGGATGGTACGGGATGTGGGTCGCCGGTTCCCATTCGACAGGTCCCTGATCACCGCTCTGGTGGATCGGTGGAGACCGGAAACCCACACCTTCCACCTACCCGTCGGGGAGATGGCGATCACTTTGCAGGACGTGTCGTACCTGCTCAGCCTCCCGATCGCCGGCGACATTTGTGGTGCCACCACGACGTCGACCACGTGTGGCGCCGCGGCTACTTGGCCGTTCATTTGGTGTCCTACCACCACCGGACTACCGGAGCTTCACCGGCACACACACGGTCCCTGTTGTGGTAGCCCGACGATTCGTGGTATGCAACGAGACTATGAAAAAACAAGTGATCTTCAATTACAGCTTAGAATAACATGTAATATGTGATCTTCTATTTTGCAGCCTTCGCAGATCGTCGAGCCGGCGGACGAGTACAGGGTTAGCCGCCACTTGGAGGCGTACCTGCTGTGGCTGTTCGGCTGGTGCTTGTTCACGAGCTCCCATGGGGATAGCGTGGACAGGCACCTTGTCCAGTTCGTGAGGGAGATAGCGGACGCACCCCTCGGCAGCGTCTTTGCGATACTCCTGAAGTCTCTTTGTCCTCTGCAGCACGTACCGGGCCCTCTGCGATGGGTGTACCCGGATCAGCGACGAGGCGACCTTCAGTGGATGCCCGCTGTTGGTACAGCTATGGGCATACGAGAGGTTCCAGATCGGGCGCCCCGCCATCAGCCTGGCGTCGGTTGACCCTACAGGCGATGGCGACGTCGACGGTCCGACCATGGGCACCATCTGGTGCCACCGACGGGTAAGATATTTCAACTGAAAGTTTGGTACTATTGCTTCTACATTTCTGAATACTAACGGTAACGTTCTGTTGTCACTGCAGCCTACGTGGGCACACCGGACGGTGCGCCAGGGCTACTCGCAGTTCATCGCAGCGTCCGACCACCTCACGGACGACCACGTGCGCTGCACGCCGTATACTCAGGCGCAGGTACTGCTTCGTGTGACCGGCGGTGCCCTGTCAACCCTGTGCACGCGAGACGCGGCGTACTAGCTCACACGGCGGTTCCTAGTGTTCGACGTCCAGGTCGAGGCCTACACTATCCATCGAGTGATGAGGCAGTTCGGCCTACGACAGGAGTTCCCAGTGCCGGCCGGCCGTTTGCTCCCACACGCCTCCCACACGTAAGTTCCTTCGATCGATGTTCCATAATTACTATCGTGTGTTGCCATCTAATATTTGTACATTCATTTCTGATCCACAGCCAAACTAGGAAGGGGGTGCATAGGGCCACCCCAGCGCGTCTGAGATGGCGCCATGGATCGAGTGGGCCGAGCCTCGAGGGCGTCCATGCGAGGCGATGCGCCATACGATCTGGAGACGTAGCGGGCGTCTTGGCGGTGGTTCACCTCTCGCTGCGTGTGCGCTGGTACGCGTCGACCGGATCCTCGATCACGTCCCTGGCGAGAGACCGTATCCGCGCGATACGGACGTGGCTCTGCACGCTGCGGTACGTTGTATCCGATATACGTTTAACCATTTGATATCTGTGCTATCTAATTTGCGATGTTTTTTCCAGACTGACATGCTAGGCCAGTTCTACGAGGAGTCGTTGAGGATGCTCTCGCGATTGACCGGCGGCCTGCGGGTGAGCAGAGAGGACATTGCCAGCTTGCTCGGTAGGTTCCAGGACGGCTCCGCACGCGCCCTCGAGTTGGCTGGATCACCCCTACCTCGTGGT
This sequence comes from Rhipidocladum racemiflorum, assembly GCA_036346355.1. Lineage (NCBI taxonomy): Eukaryota > Viridiplantae > Streptophyta > Magnoliopsida > Poales > Poaceae > Rhipidocladum > Rhipidocladum racemiflorum. Next base: position 37,037,086 of record CM070577.1, on the reverse strand, counting down.
GTGGTCCCCGACGCGCCGCTCGCGCTAGGGAGGGGACCTGCGGCTGGTGCAGGCTTCGACACCGGAGGTGCTTCTTCCTCACACCACGGTGCAGCCTTCCACGCTGGAGGTGCCGCAGGTGTGTGCTGTTTCATGTTTTGCATTCACTTTTCATGCTTTGCACTCACCAACTCACTGGTCTTAACATTTCTTCTCTTCGTATAGGTGCTGGAGGTGTCAGTGCACCGTGGTTGCCGCCTACTGCTGATGACTACGACGGGCGGGGTGATGATCATGAGGACTACGAGGACGACACCGTGTCGAGGTACCTCGTTGATCCACCCCCAGTTCAGCTTGGTACCGCCGCAGCGGTGGGCGCCACGGCCGGCCAAGATGGCACACGACACCGCCACCACCACCGACCCGGCCTGGTCGTCGCGATGGCGCCGCCACCCCACCGACGCGAGTTGGACCCGGCCTTGGCCGAACACCCCCACCACCACGGTGCGGTGGCGACCACTGGAGTCCACACCTCCAGCGAGGCCATAGAGGGCCCACCGCCCACCGACGCAGCTGACGTACTCCCGGAGTCAGATTCGGAGGACTACACAGCAGCGAGGAAGCGCCCCGAAGAGGGGCCGGCACTAGTTCCTTTTATGTTTCAGTGTTCGTAGTTTTTTTTATTTTGGTTGGCAGTTTCGATCATGGCGGTCATTGTTGGTACTATGTTATGTTTTACCATCTATTTTGTGTACTTTCTCATATTACGTGCTTTATTATATATTTCTGTTATCTTTTCCAGCTTTGTCATATCTTTTCCAGCTTTATCATATCATCTTTTCCAGCTTTGTCATATCATCTTTTCCAGCTTTTGTCATATCATCTTTTTCAGCTGCCTAAAGCTGCATGACCTAGCCTTCTAGCCGACTATGGGAGAGATTCCCGGTGTAAAGCTGTCGCCATAGACAGGCTCATGTCCCTTCACATGCAAAGCTACAGAAGCATCCGATGCTCTCTGTCGGGACCCCGAATTTGCAAATCCGGACCCTCTGTGTATTCAGCACTAGTCCAGGAACGCGCTAGTGCACACAGTCTTAACATTGGTAAATATCACAATCATACCATTCGATATTATCAAAGTACTTTATTTAAATAACCAAAGTGGTTACTCGACCTTATGGCCAAGTTACAAATATATGCCTCTCAAGGTGAAACTTATTCAGAGAAAAATAATAATAGCAGCGGAAAAACAACGAAGGTAACATCGTGGCGCCATCCAGTATACCACGAGCAAGCGGCCAGGCTCGCATCCCTAAGTAGACGGATCCTCTTGGAATTCCTCCTCCGAAAATTGGCGTAGTCTCCTCTTCAACTGGTGTTGTGTTGAGGCAAGGGTGAGTACTTGGTACTCAGCAAGTTATGCACAGAATGCAAGCTAATATACTATATGCATGGCTTGGTACAAAGGAATAGCTCAAGGTATATTTGCGATGCTTGACATTTGAAAGGTAATATAAGTAGATTAAGCAGTAGAAATAAGTAAAGCATAAATAACTTTTCAAGAAATTTAATAAACATTTTCCCCATCCTAAACCACTTTTCCATCATCTTCATTATTAAACCAACCCAACTTTCAAACCAAAGTTATTTTTGAGAAAATCTAACCCTTATTGTAATTCGGCGATGTCAATACCGCGGACACGGCTATTCGAATAGATTCTAAACTCTGCAGAGGTTATGCACTTTACCCACAAGATACAGTCAAACACCACAAAGGCGAGTTCAGTAACAAAGTCTTTCGAAACCTCTAACAATACAAGTGGTCCTCCCGGTTATTGCGCACTAACCCTTCCCTTCGCTAAGGCGAAGTCTAGGCCAATCAACCGTTAGATGGGTACTGGCCTCGGCCGATGCGGCTCCCCGTACAACTTACACAAAGGGTGTAGTTGACCTCCTGAGGTCCCACAGGTACGTTATTAGCAACTTAGTCAACTAGGTCCGTCCCATTACAGACATGTGGTTGCACGTTAGACCCCGTTCAAAGGCTTGCAAGGTTAAGTCCTTAGGGTGACCAGGGCAAGACTACCCGAAGAACCAAATCAACATCCCCAATGCCACAACTGGCCCACCTGATTACTCTTGCCACATGCCCCGGTCGAAAACTGTTTATCAAACCCCAGTTGATTACCATGCACCACGTGCCATCAACATCACATGATACTTTTCCAAAACAGGTTCAGTATATCATCAAGTCAATATTAACATTTGATTGTCCAAAACCATGTCATGAGCACGTAGCAGGTCTAAGCAGTATACTACAACGGTCTATAACCCATGTTGGCAATTTAATAATGTCCAACTAGTAATCCACAACTAGGGTGACAAGGGTCATGGCACATACTTAAATAATCAAGGTGTCATACAGCAAATTGGTACTTATCTAACCCCCATGTTTAAACCAAGTATCTTTCTAATTGAACTAGCATGCAATAGTTTTAAATCAAAATAAGTTTCGAAATAGGATCAACATGGTCAAAGCACAACTTGCCTTCAAAAAGTACTTGCTCTTGGTCTTGAGTTGGATCCTGAGTCAATACTTCTCCTTCGAATCCTTCCGGCACTTCAACGTCTACTCGTAAAGCGTGCAAATAGCAATACACAAATAAACAATAGGAAAAAACATCCCAAAACTCCAAATAAAATCCATAAACAGAGAGAACATAATTTTCTGGATTTTTAGGAACTGGAATCGTTCAAATCGGAGTTAAAATGCAAAAGTTACGATTTATTAAAGTTTAAATAATCAATTAAATAATATTACAGAGAAAAACTTTAGTCCAAAAATTAAATAAAATTCATATTTGAGTAGATCTGAATTTTATACAAATTTAGAAATTTGAATCACTCAAATCGGAGTTGAAGCATAAAAGTTATAAGCGTTTGAAGTTTGAATCAAATTTGAATCAATATTTCAATTAATAAATCATTTTCTTTTTTGAAAATCCTTTTATTGCGTCGGCGTGACACGCGTCGGCTCTGATTAGGTGGTGGCGTCGGCGGCTCATGGGCTCGGCCACGGCGATTCGGTCCATGGTGGACCCGGTCCACGACTTCGGGTGAGGCCCGGCGGATGGGACCCACTGTCGGTCGCGGGGTCTCACGCATAACGCGGTGGCGTGTGGGCCCATCGACATGCGAGCCAGCGTGTCGAGGACACGCCGCTCACGCAGCGTGGAGTGCGGCTAGGCACCGCGTGGCGCAATCTCGGCCGTTGGTTTGAAAATCAACGGCCCGGTTGGATCTAGGCTTCACTCGTTTAGGTTAGCGGCGGATCTCGAGCCGTTGGATCTTGATCCAACGGTCGGTCGATCTGGTTTCGAGGGTTTGGGATAGAACGTGGGCTCACCTCAACCGCTCGATCTGGATCTCGGCGGTTCACCGAGCTCGCGAGTCCGGCGATGGCGCCGCGAGGCTTGGGCACCGAGACGTGAGCGGCGACCTCCCACGCGCGTATCCGTGCGGCTCGGCGTGAAGATTGGCACTCCCAGCGCGGCGTGGCGTGGGGATGTTGGTCTGGGCTTGATGTCATCGGAGAGCGGCGGCGTGCGGGATCGGCAAAACAGCTGGCGGTGCTTCACGCAACTACGGCGAGCAATCACGGCGTACTGGCGGCGGCTCGGCGGCTAAGACCTAGGGCAAAACACGAGCGGGGTGGCGGCGGTTCTCGGGGACCGTCTCGGGCTTTAAATAGCCCTGGGGCGTGCTCGGCGAGCCCTAGTCGAACACTGGCGGCGCTCTCCGATCCGGTCGGCGAAGCGATGGCGCCGCGATCGTTGGATCTCGATCCAGCGGCTCAGCGTCTTGAACGAACTCGGTCGAGCCGACGCTGGCCGGGTCGGGTCGGACTCGAACTCGAGTCGACTCGGGCTCGATCGGATGAAACGATGCGACTTCGGTTTGATTTTCCAGCGATTTAATATTTAAAATAATTCCCGAAATTCAATTAATTCATTAAAAATAGCAAAAGACTTCAGAAAAATTCGGAAAAATTCTGGAAAATATTTTGGAACATTTTGGACTCAAATAAAATATTTCCAACAAAATTTTATTTGCAAATTAAATTCTTTAATTATTTCAAAATGGAATAAATTCAAATAAATTCCAAATAAATCCAAATAAATTCCAGAAAATTCCAAAAATTCACCAAAGTGCCAAATCACACATGAATTTAAGAAAAGCAAAATTTTGGGGTGTTACAAACCTCCCCTTAATAGAATCTCGTCCACAGAGATTCAGGGCTTACTAAAGGAATATGTTTGGAAACTCTTTCTTCAAATCCTCTTGTATTTCCCAAGTCGCTTCGCTTTCTTCATGGTTGCTCCAATCGAACTCTCTGAAGCGGGTTGACTTATTTCTAGTTTCTCGATCCATTGTGTCCAGAATCCTCACGGGATGCTCCTTGTAAGTCAAATCCTCTTGCAACTCAATTGACTCTAGCGGTGTCTGTTCCTCAGGAACTCGAAGGCACTTCTTCAAGCCCAGGACACATGGAATACATCATGCACTCCTGCCAACGATCGTGGCAACTCCGGTGATAAGCAACTTAGCCTCTGCGACTCAAAATCTTAAATGGTCCAACATAGCAGGTGCGAGTTTCCCTTTGGCATGGAACCTCTTAACTCCCTGAGGCGTAACTCTGAGGTATACAAAGACTTACGGTTCAAAACTCAAATCTCGCGACGATTGTCGGCATAACTCTTACTGTCGAGATTGGGCTATCTTCAACCTTTCCCTAATCATGGCGTCTGCTCTTGACCTCTTGAAGAATATCGAGGCCCAAAGACACGGCTCGCCGGTCTCATTCCAATTCAATGGCGTCAAGCGAGAGTCGACCATACTGATGCCTCAAAGGTGACATCACGTAAACTAGCACGATAACTATTGTTGTAACTGAACTCGGCATACGGCAAACTCTTATCCCAAGAAGTAGCATAAGCTAATGCACAAGCTCTCAACATATCCTCGAGAATCTGGTTGACTCTTTCGATGCATCCGTCTGTCTGTGGATGATAAGGCATCTTGAAGTTCAAGCGGGTTCCCATGGCTTCATGCAACTTATTCCGAGAACCTTGAGGTAAATTGGGTACCTCGTCAAAATCACGATCCTCTTGGGCACTCGTGCAAGCAGACAATCCTGATCATGTACAATTACGCTAATTTATCTCCCGAGTAAGTGGTCTTCACGAGGATAAAATGGGCTACTTTAGTCAAGCGATCCACTATAACCCATATGGAGTCATAACCTCCTTGAGTCTTGACAAGCCGGTAATGAAATCCATTCCGATTTCCTCCCACTTCCACTCGGTATTTTCAGCGGTTGTAGCAATCCTGGCTGGTCTCGATGCATTGCCTTGACTCTCTGGCATACGTCGCACAATGCAACATGCTCGGCAACTTCACGTTTCATACTCGGCCACGAATCTCTCCTTGGATCTGATACATCTTGGCGCTTCCAGGATGAATTGAGTACTTGGAGTCATGGGCTTCTTCCAGGATCGATTGCTTTAACTCCTTCTTGTTAGGCACACAAATGCGATCCTTCATCCACAACGTGCCTTGCTCATCCAACTTGAAGTCCTCTGCCTTGCCTTCCTCCTTGATGAACTTAATCCTGCGGATCTTGTCATCATCCTTACATCCTTCTCGGATCTGATCCTCTAGGGTAGGCTTTACTTCTAATGCGGCCAAGAATCAGCTAGGTACTACCTCAATCCTCGATTTAGAAAATCCTCACATAACTCATCCTGACTTGTGGCTAGCAACGTACCCACGGTATGGCTTTTCCGACTCAGGGCATCGGCTACTACGTTGGCCTTCCCGGGATGGTAATGGATTCCAACATTATAGTCTTTGATCAACTCTAACCATCTCCTTTGCCTCATATTCAGGTCCGACTGGATGAATATGTACTTAAGGCTCTTATGATCCGTATACACTTCACATCTGTTTCCAATCAGATAGTGACGCCATATCTTCAAGGCATGCACTACGGCAGCTAACTCTAGGTCATGTGTCGGATAATTTTCCTCATGCGGCCTCAACTGCCTTGATGCATAAGCAACAACCTTTCCGTTCTGCATCAACACACATCCAAGTCCTTGGCGTGATGCGTCACAATAGATATCAAAGCTTTGGTTGACGTCCGGTAGAACTAACACCGGTGCTGATGTCAATCGCTTCTTCAGCTCCTGAAATCCTTTCTCACATTCTGGCGTCCATGCAAACTTCTTCTCCTTGTTCAGCAATTGCGTAAGAGGTCTCGCAATTGTCGAAAATCCTTCAATGAAACGGAGATAGTATCCTGCCATTCCAAGGAAACTCCGAATCTGGGTCACAGTCTTCGGCTGCTCCCAATGTAACACCGCTTCTACTTTGCTTGGATCTACGGCGACTCCTTCTGCGGTCATTACATGTCCAAGAAACTCCACCTTGTCCTTCCAAAAATCACACTTGCTGAACTTGGCGAAAAGTTCTTTGTTCCCTCAGCTTTTCCAAAACTCGCCTTAAGTGTTCGGCATGTTCATCCTCCGTCTTGGAGTAGATTAGGATGTCGTCTATGAACACGACGACAAACTTGTCCAAATATTCCATGAACACCTTATTCATCATATTCATGAAATAGCTGGCGCATTAAATCGACCCAAAGGACATAATCAGTAAACTCGTAATGTCCATATCTTGGCGAGAATGCAGTCTTGAATATCTTCCGATCGGATCTTCAAGCGATGGTATCCGATCTCGAGATCAATCTTGGAAAACTCGGCTCCTCTCAACTGATCAAACAAATCATCAATCCTGGGTAGCGGATACTTATTCTTCACGGTGACTTCATTGAGTGCACGGTAGTCGATGCACATCCTGAAACTTCCGTCCTTCTTCTTGACAAACAAAACTGGTGCTCCCCACGGCGACGAACTTGGTCTGATAAATCCTTTCTCCATTAACTCCTCTAGCTGTTTCTTCATCTCTACCAACTCCTCGGTGGACATCCGATAGGGTCTCTTTGCTATCGGTGCTGTACCCGGTACAAGCTCTATCACAAACTCTATGTCCCTGTCTGGCGGCATACCAGGTAAATCTTCAGGAAAAACATCTGGGTACTCATTCACTACGGAGACATCCTCTATGCTGATTGCCTTGGTACTGTTAACCATCAACTGTCCATCTCTAACTGCAGTGGCTTGAAATTCCACTTTCTTCCCACACGGGCTCTCAACTGAGATAGTCCTTCATCCACAATCCAATACAGCCTTGTGCTTGGATAACCAATCCATTCCCAATATGACGTCTAAGGTCTGGGTCTCCAAAATTATAAGGTTTGCTAGGAACTCTATTCCACCTATCAGTATTCTCACCCCGGAACATCCTACTTTCGTTCGGAGTTCGGAACCAGGGGTTTGAACTAAAAGCATGCATTTAAGTCTTGCAATCCTCAAATCGTTTCGATAGCAAAGCCTTGCGAAACAAGCGAATCTGAAGCTCGAGTCAAACAAAAGCTGTTGCAGTCTTGAGTTAACAAGTAACTTACCCGATCTGACGTCAGTAGCATTCTGCGGTGCATCCGCGGTGACATGGTTGACTCGGCCTCTCACCACGGTGCAGGGTGTGGCTCTGGTCTTTGGCGTCCTAGCTGGGTGGTTCCTAGGTTGAAGCGAATCGGGGTCACTCTGCTGTCTTCTTTGGACAATTGTTGGCAAAGTGTCACGGCTCGTTGCGATTGTAGCAGCGTCTCACTGTTCCTTGTCGACTGCACGGAGTAGTGTTTCTAGCGGGTGGGTGCAGTAGTTACGATTGGCGTGTCTTGGTCTTTGAGGATGGTGTCCTTGTTGCATTCTGTGGTTGGAATCGAAGAATTGATTTGGTGCAACTCTCGAGGCCATTGCGTTCCACTGGCGTGATCCTTCTTTGTTGCATCCTGCGCTTCTGTTCTCATCCGGTTCCTTGCGCTTGTCCTCAAGAATAAGCGCCTTATTCACCAACTCTTGGAAATGCGGAAAGGTGTGGGTGATCAATCCTACTTGCAATCCTGAGTTAAGTCCCTTCATAAAACGAGGTATGCGGATTTATCTGTCGCTACATCCTCGGTGCGTAGCGTGCTAGGCTAATGTGAACTTGTTCAGGTAGTCGACCTTGGTGATTACCTTGTTTCGATGCTCTGAACTCCTCCTTCTTAAGGTCCATGATTCCTTGAGGCCACGTGATCTGTCGGAATGCGGTGTGAACTCTTCCCAAGTGATATCTTGAGGGTTCTCTTGCGTGGCACGAAGTTCTCCCACCATTCGGCCAATTTGTCCCTTCCGGTGATGAGAAGCGTAGAGTACCTTCTCATTTCCTATGCATTGAGCTATGTGTAGCTTCCTCTCGATTGATCTTAACCAATCATCGGCCTCCAATGGATTGGCATTCCCGCAGAAAGTGGGTGGGTGAGTTCTCATGAACTCGATAGTCTTGTATTCTGGCGTTGTCCATGATTAACTTGATTAGCGATGGCCTGGCGATGGCGTGCTACATTTGTTGCATCATAGCATGCATCAATCGAGTCTGGGCAGCAAGAAAAGCTCGAAATTCTGCATATCCGATTGGCGGTGCTGGTGCTCCATCATTGGGGTTTCTCTTGGCGGGAACCACTTCCATTGTTTCCAAAGTTTCCGCGGGTGTTCACCATCTGTCGATTTGCTCTAAGTCTTAGAGATGAGAGGGAAACAAGAATAGACAAGTAATATGGAACTTATGCGGGGCGAAAGGGTAACTTTAAGGTCCAACTTTATTATTTAATAACTTGGTATGGCTGCTTACAATGCCTAAGGGCCTTGCAACACATACTGCACACTCAGCAAGCAATGAAAATCCAAATCGAACTAACACTGAGTCTAACGCCTAAAGGGTGACTCTTTCTTCTATGACGCCGACTCGGCGTAGGAGTCTCACTATAGAACCTATGCTCACTCATCGAAAACCTCCACGGCACAGATGCAGGTCTTTGTGGCATAGCGCGTAACGATCGCCATGTCCAAAGCTGTGTCCTCTATGGTAGTCGAAGAAGCGGTGTCCTCATCGAGATCGACTCCTCTGGATCTGGCTCGTGTAGCTCAATCTTGGCTCTGAGTGCAGTTCGTACAAGGTCATCTCCAACTCGTCAATCCTTCATAGAAGGTGTGCCACATACTCTTGAGCTTCCCGCCATCTGTTCTTCTCTGTCGTGATCTCCTTGCGGGCCTTCTGTAGCTCCTTGCTTGTATTATCTAGTACATCCTCCTGGCGGCGACAAATCGTGCCAACCTGTGTAACCGTGGCATCCTCATCTGAATCGCCTTGGTCAAGAAAGGTTATCGCTGCTTGCCGGATAGTAGCGGAACACCGTACTCTCCAATTCTCTGGCGTGAATACGGGTAATGTGCCGCATTGCTCGTCGTGATACTTCTTGGATACCCATCTGCATTGTAGATCTCTGGCGGTCACGGTGTATCGAGCGATTGCACAGGCCTTTTTCCTAGCAGGCACCTCAATCCTCACGTCACAAGCCTTGATCAATCCCGCTTGTCTGATCATTTCCACTTGGTATTGGGGCTTCTCAAAATCTCCGAGAGTCTGTAGCATATGCCAAAGTTCTGCAGCGTGACCAACTCCCAGATCAACGTAGTTGAACTCTTCCTCCATCTGTCACAAGAGTGCTTTACGTAAGAACTCGGAATTTTTTTTAAATTGTGCCAAGGTAAGGCAAAATTTCAGCAAGAGACAAGAAAAGAGAGAAGGGGATAAGTCGAGATGTCATTTCTTGTCTTGACAAATTTTTAGCCTTTAGAAAATAGGTTTTACCCTCACTACGACCATTCTAGCTAGGGTTGAGCCTACAGTCAAGTATGGCTCTGATACCACCTCTGTCGGGACCCCGAATTTGCAAATCCGGACCCTCTGTGTATTCAGCACTAGTCCAGGAACGCGCTAGTGCACACAGTCTTAACATTGGTAAATATCACAATCATACCATTCGATATTATCAAAGTACTTTATTTAAATAACCAAAGTGGTTACTCGACCTTATGGCCAAGTTACAAATATATGCCTCGCAAGGCGAAACTTATTCAGAGAAAAATAATAGCAGCGGAAAAACAACGAAGGTAACATCGTGGCGCCATCCAGTATACCACAGGCAACTGACTGGGCTCGCATCCCTAAGTAGACGGATCCTCTGGGAATTCCTCCTCCAGTGGCGTAGTCTCCTCTTCAAGCGGTGTTGTGTTGAGGCAAGGGTGAGTACTTGGTACTCGACAAGTCATGCAGAATGCAAGCTAATATACTATATGCATGGCTTGGTACAAAGGAATAGCTCAAGGTATATTTGCGATGCTTGACATTTGAAAGGTAATATAAGTAGATTCGAAAGCAGTAGAAATAAGTAAAGCATAAATAACTTTTCAAGAAATTTAATAAACATTTTCCCCATCCTAAACCACTTTTCCATCATCTTCATTATTAAACCAACCCAACTTTCAAACCAAAGTTATTTTTGAGAAAATCTAACCCTTGACTGTAATTCCCGAGCGATGTCCAATACCGCGGACACGGCTATTCGAATAGATTCTAAACTCTGCAGAGGTTATGCACTTTACCCACAAGATACAGTCAAACACCACAAAGGCGAGTTCCCGTAACAAAGTCTTTCGGAAACCTCTAACAATACAAGTGGTCCTCCCCGGTTATTGCGCACTAACCCTTCCCTTCGCTAAGGCGAAGTCTAGGCCAATCAACCGTTAGATGGGTACCTGGCCTCGGCCAGATCGCTCCCCGTACAACTTACACAAAGGGTGTAGTTGACCTCCTGAGGTCCCACAGGTACGTTATTAGCAACTTAGTCAACTAGGTCCGTCCCATTACAGACATGTGGTTGCACGTTAGACCCCGTTCAAAGGCTTGCAAGGTTAAGTCCTTAGGGTGTGTAACACCCCAAAATTTTGCTTTTCTTAAATTCATGTGTGATTTGGCACTTTGGTGAATTTTTGGAATTTTCTGGAATTTATTTGGATTTATTTGGAATTTATTTGAATTTATTCCATTTTGAAATAATTAAAGAATTTAAATTTGCAAATAAATTTTTGTTGGAAATATTTTATTTGAGTCCAAAATGATCCAAAATATTTTCCAGAATTTTTCTGGAATTTTTCTGAGTCATTTGCTATTTTTAATGAATTAAATGAATTATCGGAATTATTTTAAATATTAATTATTTGGAAAATTCAACTCGGGTCAAATCTTGTTCATCCGACCGAAGTCGGACTCGAGTCCGACCGAGCGATTGACTCGACCGAACCCACTCCTAAACCTAATCAATCCCAACCGTTGGATCAAGATCCAACGGCCGAGATCCGCCTGCACGGCCGAGCCGTAATCGGGCCGGATCCGATCGCGCTGCGCGATCGTGGCCGCTGATCGCGCCACGTGGGACGGCCACGATTTTCGTCGTCTTCGCCGAGTCCGAAGCCGGACTTCGCCGCCCGCATCGCCGTAGCGAACTAGGTTTCCGTCTAGGCACGGACGCCGAGGCTATTTAAAGCGTGAGACGCCCCCGAGGTTGCCCTCATCCTTGCGCACCCGTTCCCGAGCCATCTCGCCGAGCCGCCACCGTTGAGCCTGCAATCGCTCGCCGGAGTTGTCTCTTCCCTCCGCTGCGGTTTGCGCCGGTTTCGCCGCCGTCGCCGTCGTCTTCCGCCGAAGGAGGCGGATCCGAGTCCGCGACGAGACGCACTTGCGAGGCTTCATCTCGCCGAGCACGCCCCAAACGCCCGTCGGGCTCGTCGTCGTCCGTCTCCGGTCAAGCCAGCGCCAGTGAAGCCATCGCCGTCATGAGCTCGGAGGACCGTCGGATCCAGATCGGACGGTTGAGGTGAGCTCACGTGTTCCCAAACCCGATTAGATCTGGATCGTTGGATCAAGATCCAGCGGTTCACAATTGCCACGCGTCTTTAGCAAAGGCGAATATAGGATTAGATCTGGACCGTCCGATCTAGATCGAGCGGCCCACGAGCAACGAGTAGTTTCAACGCGTGTTAACTCTAGATCAATCCGACCGCTGATTTTCAAATCAACGGCCGAGATTGTGCCACGTGTGCTCACCGCGCCACGGCGTGGGGAGCGTGTCTCGACACGCGGGACCATGGTCGAGGGCCCACGTGTCACCGCAGCCACGCTGCGTGCGTGAAACCCAGCGGCGGTGGGGCCCACATGTCGATCCACGTGGCCGTGAACCGAGTCCACCGTGGACCCGAGCCGGCGTGGACCGAGCCCATGGACGGTGGCGTCGGCCAGGCCAATCGAGGAGCTGCCACGTGTCCATGCTGACGCAATAATTAATTTCCGAAAAAAGAAAATGATTTATTAATTCGAATAATGATTTCAAATTTAGATTCAAACTTCAAACGCTTATAACTTTTGCGTTTCAACTCCGATTTGAGCGATTCAAATTTCTAAATTTGTATAAAATTGAGATCTACCTAAATATGAATTTTATTTAATTTTTGGACTAAAGTTTTTCTCTGTAATATTATTTAATTGATTATTTAAACTTTAATAAATCATAACTTTTGCGTTTTAACTCCAAATTTGACGATTCCAGTTTCTAAAAATCCAGAAAATTATGTTCTCTCTGTTTATGGATTTTATTTGGAGTTTTGGGATCTTTTTGCATAGTGTTTATTTGTGTATTTGCTATTTGCACGCTTTACGAGTAGACGTTGAAGTGCCGGAAGGATTCGAAGGAGAAGTATTGACTCAGGATCCAACTCAAGACCAAGAGCAAGTGCTTTTTGAAGGCAAGTTGTGCTTTGACCATATTGATCCTATTTCGAAATCTATTTTGATTTAAACTATTGCATGCTAGTTTAATTAGAAAGATACTTTGGTTTAAACACAGGGTTAGATAAATACCAATTTGCTATATGACACCTTGATTACTTAAGTATGTGCCATGACCCTTTGTCACCCTAGTTGTAGTCTATTAGTTGGACATTATTAAATTGCCAACATGGGTTTAGATCGTTGTAGTATACTGCTTAGACACGCTACGTGCTCATGACATGATTTTTGGACAATCAAATGCTAATATTGACTTAATGATATATTGAACCTGTTTTGGAAAAGTATCATGTGATGTTGATGGCACGTGGTGCATGGTAATCAAGCGGGGTTTGATAAACGATTTCGGCCAGGGGCATGTGGCAAGAGTAATCAGGTGGGCCGGTGTGGCATTGGGAGTGTTGATTTGGTTTTTCGGGTAGTCTTGCCTGGTCACTCTAAGGACTTAACCTTGCAAGCCTTTGAACTGGGTCATACTTGCAACCACATGGTGGAATGGGACGGCCCTAGTTGACTAAGTCGCTAAGGACTCACTTGTGGAGCCTCGGGTGTCGATTACACCTTTTGTGTGATTGTACGGGGGAGCGTATCGTGGCTGTGGCCAGGTACCCATCTAACGGTGTGTTGGTCCCATACTTCGCCTTGGCTAAGGGAAGGGATGGTGTAGAGCACGTACCGGAGAGGACCACCTGTGTTGTTTGAGGCTTCCGAAAGGCTTTGTTATGATCGCTCATTCGCATACTCTTGTATGGCGATTCACGGCTGACGTGGTGAGTGGATTGTATCTTGTGGGTAAAGTGCATAACCTCTGCAGAGTGTAGAATCTATTTGAATAAGCCGAGTCCACTTTGATCGACAATGCTCGGGAATTACAGTCAAGGGGTAGACTTTCTGAAAATAACTTGGTTTTGAAAAGATGGGTTGGTTTAACAAAGAAGATGATGGAAATATGGTTTAGGATGGGGAAAAATGTTTATTAAATTTCTTGAAAAGTTATTTATGCTTTACTTGTTTTTACCGCTTTCGAATCTACTTATATTACTTGTCAAATGCTGTTTACCGCAAATATACCTTAAGCTATTCCTTTGTACCAAGCCATGCATATAGTATATTAGCTTGCATTCTGTGCATGACTTGCTGAGTACCAAGTACTCACCCTTGCCTCAACACAATATCAGTTGAAGAGGAGATTACGCCAGCTTTGGAGGAGGAACTCCAAGAAGACCCGTCTACTTAGGGATGCGAGCCCAGTCAGTTACTGTGTGGTATCTTTGGATGGCGCCACGAAGTTTATTTGATTTTCCGCTGCTGTTATTTCTCTTTTAATAAGTTTCGCCTTGCAAGGCATATATTTGTAACTTGGCCATAAGGTCGAGTAACCCTTTGGTTATTTAAATAAAGTACTTTGATAATATCGATTGGTATGATTGTGATATTTACCGATGTTAAGACTGTGTGCACTAGCGCGTTCCTGGACTAGTGCTGAATACACAGAGGGTCCGGATTTGCAAATTCGGGGTCCCGACAGAGGTGGTATCAGAGCCATACTTGACTGTAGGCTCAACCCTAAGCTAGAATGGTCGTAGTGAGGATAAAACCTATTTTCTAAAGCTAAAAAGTTGTCAAGATAAGAAATGACCTCTCGACTTATCCCCTTCTCTCTTTTCTTGTCTCTTGCTGGAATTTTCCCTTACCTTGTCACAATTTAAAAATTCCGAGTTCTTACGTAAAGCACTCTTGTGACAGATGGAGGAAGAGTTCAACTACGTTGATCTAGGAGTTGGTCACGCCGCGGAACTTTGGCACATGCTACAAACTCTCGGGGATTTTGAGAAGCCCCAAAACCAAGTGGAAGTGATCAGACAAGCAGGATTGATCAAGGCTTGTGACGTGAGGATTGAGGTACTGTCGGGAAGAGGGGCCAGGCAATCGCCTCGATACAACCTTGACCGCTAGAAGATCTACAATGCGAGATGGGTATCCAAGAAGTTTCACGACGAGCAATGCGGCACATTACCGATATCACGCCAGAGTTGGAAAGCACGGTGTTCCGTTATCATCCGCGCAGCGATAACCTTCTTGACCAAGACGATTCGGGATGAGAATGCCACGGTTACACACGGTTGGCACGATACGACGTCGACCAGGAAGAAGTACTAGATAATACAAGCAAGGAGCTAAATAATCACCGCAAGGAAATCACTACAGAGAAAAACAGAAGGCGAGAAGCTCAAGACAAAGAGGCACACCATCTACGAAGTATTGACGAGTTGGAGATGACTTTGTACGGACGCACTCCAGAGCCAAGATTGAGCTACGAGCCGCATCCAGAGGAGTCGATCTCGATGAGGACACCGCTTCTTCGACTACCACAGATGACATGGTCATTTGGACATGGCGATCGTTTCGCGCCTATGCCGCAAAGACCCGTACCAGGCCGTGGAGGTTTTCTCGATGAGTGAGCTTAGGTTCTATAGTGAGACTCCTTCGCCGAGTCATAGAATAAAGAGTCACCCTTTAGGCGATAGACTCCAGAGTTAGTTCGATTTGGATTTGCTTTGTTTGCTGAGTGTGCAGTATGTGTTGCAAGGCCCTTAGGCATTGTAAGCAGCCATACCAAGTTATTAATAATAAAGATGGACCTTAAAGTTACACCTTTCGCCCCGCATAAGTTCCATATTACTTGTCTATTCTTGTTTCCCTCTCATCTCTAAACCTAGAGCAAATCAACAGATGGTGAACACCCGTGGGAACTTTGGAAGCAATGGGAGTGGATCTCGCCCAGAAAACCCCCATGATGGAGCACCCGCACCGCCACTGGATGTGCAGAATTTTGGAGCATTTCTTGCCGCTCAGACCCAGTTGATGCATGCTATGATGCAACAAATGCAGCACGTCCATCGCCAGGCCATCGCTAATCAAGTTAATCGGGGACCACGCCGTAATACAAGGTCGCCGAGTTCATGAGGACTCACCCACCCACTTTCTCTGGAAATGCCAATCCATTGGAGGCCGATGATTGGTTAAGATCAATCGAGAGGAAGCTACATATAGCTCAATGCATAGGAATGAGAAGGTACTTTACGCTTCTCATCGCTTGGAAGGAACAAATTAGAATGGTGGGAGAACTTCGTACCACCTTGAGAGAACCCTCAAGATATCACTTGGGAAGAGTTCACAACCGCATTCCGACAAGATCACGTGCCTGAAGGAATTATGGACCTTAAGAAGGAGGAGTTCAGAGCATCAAGCAAGGTAATCACTGGGTCGACTACCCGAACAAGTTCACACAGCCTAGCACGCTACGCACTGAGGATGTAGCGACAGATAAATCCGCATACCTCGTTTTATGAAGGGACTTAACTCAGGATTGCAGGTAGGGTTGATCACCCACACCTTTCCGGATTTCCAAGAGTTGGTGAATAAGGCACTTATTCTTGAGGACAAGCGCAAGGAACTGGATGAGAACAGAAGCGCAGGATGCAACAAAGAAGGATCACGTCGAGGAACGCAATACCGAGAGTTGCACCAAATCAATTCTTCGATTCCAACCACGAGAATGCAACGAGGACACCATCCCCAGCACCAAGACCTGCCAATCGTAACTACCAAACCCCAGCCCCGCTAGAAACGCTACCCCAGCAACAAAAGAGGAACAAGTGAGACGCCGTTACAATCGCAACGAGCCAGGACACTTTGCCAACAGCTTGTCCGAAGAAGACAGCAGAGGCGACCCGATTCGCTTCAATCTAGGAACCACCCCAGCTAGGACGCCAGGATCAGAGCCACACCCTGCATCGTGGTGAGAGGCCGAGTCAACCATGTCACCGCAGATGCACTGCAGAATGCTACCTGACGTCGTCTTGGGTAAGTTACTTGTTAACTCGGCACCTGCAACGCTTTGTTTGACTCGAGCTTCGCGTTCGTTTGTTTCGCAAGGCTTTGCTGCTAGAAATGACTTGAGAATTGCAAGACTTAAGTGCATGCTTTTAGTTCAAACCCCTGGTTCCGAACTCCGAGCGAAGTAGGATGTTCCGGTGAGAATACTAATAGATGGAATAGAGTTCCTAGCAAACCTTATAATTTTGGAGACCCGGACCTTAGGTGTTATATTGGGAATGGATTGGTTATCCAAGCACAAGGCCGTATTGGATTGCGGACGAAGGACTATCTCGATTGAGAGCCCGTGTGGGAAGAAAGTGGAATTTCAAGCCACTGCAGCTAGAGATGGACAGCTTGATGGTTAACAGTACCAAGGCAATCAGCATAGAGGATGTTCCAAAGAGTGAGTGAGTACCCCGATGTTTTTCCCGAAGATCTACCTCGGTATGCCGCCAGACAGGACATAGAGTTTGTGATAGAGCTTGTACTGCACAAGACCGATAGCAAAGAGACCCTATCGGATGTCTACCGAGGAGTTGGTAGAAATGAAGAAACAAATAGAGGAGTTAATGGAGAAAGGATTTATCGTCAGACCAAGTTAGTCGCCGTGGGGAGCACCGTTTTGTTTGTCAAGAAGAAGGACGGGAGTTTCAGGATGTGCATCGACTACCGTGCACTCAATGAAGTCACCGTGAAGAATAAGTATCCGCTACCCAGATTGATGATTTGTTTGATCGATTAAGAGGAGCCGGAGTTTTCTCCAAGATTGATCTCGAGATCGGGATACCATCGATTGAAGATCCGATCGTAAGATATTCAAGATCGCATTCTCGTCAAGATATGGACATTACGAAGTTTACGCTATGTCCTTTGGGTCGATTTAACGAATCGCCCGGCTTATTTCATGAATATGATGAATAAGGTGTTCATGGAATATTTGGACAAGTTTGTCGTCGTGTTCATAGACGATATCCTAATCTACTCCAAGACAGAGGATGAACATGCCGAACACTTAAGGCGAGTTTTGGAAAAGCTGAGGGAACAGCAACTTTTCGCCAAGTTCAGCAAGTGTGACTTTTGGAAGGACAAAGTGGAGTTCCTTGGACATGTGATGACCGCAGAAGGAGTCGCCGTAGATCCAAGCAAAGTAGAAGCTGTGTTACATTGGGAGCACCAAGATCGTGACCCATTCGGAGTTTCCTTGGAATGGCAGGATACTACCGCCGTTTCATCGAAGGCTTTTCGACAATTGCAAAACCTCTTACGCAATTGCTGAAGAAGGAAAAGAAGTTTGCATGGGCCTTGAGAATGTGAGGAAGGATTTCAGGAGCTGAAGAAGCGATTGACATCAAGACCGGTGTTAGTTCTACCGGATGTTGCTCAAAGCTTCGATATTTATTGTGACGACGCGCCAAGGACTTGGATGTGTGCGATGCAGAATGGAAAGGTAAATCGGCGTATGCATCAAGGCGATTGAGGCCGCATGAGGAAAATTATCCGACGCATGACCTAGAGTTAGGCTGCCGTAGTGCATGCCTTGAAGATATGGCGTCACTATCGATTGGAAAGCAGATGTGAAGTATATACGGATCATAAGAGTTTTAAGTACATATTCACCACCGGATCTGAATATGAGGCAAAGGAGATGGCTAGAGTTAATCAAGGACTACAATGTTGGAATCCATTACCATCCCGGGAAGGCCAACGTAGTTGCCGATGCTCTGAGTCGGAAGAGCCATACCGCGAGTATGTTGCTAGCCATAAGTCAGGATGAGTTATGTGAGGAGTTTCAGAAAATGAAGATTGAGGTTGTACCTAGCGGATTCTTGGCCGCATTAGAAGTAAAACCGACCCTGGAGGATCAGATTCGAGAAGGACAAAAGGATGATGACAAGATCCGCAGGATTAAGTCCATCAAGGAGGAAGGCAGGGCAGAGGACTTCAAATTGGATGAGCAAGGCACGTTATGGATGAAGGATCGCATTTGTGTGCCTAACAAAAAGGAGTTAAAGCAACTGATTCTGGAAGAAGCCCATGACTCCAAGTACTCGATTCATCCTGGAAGCGCCAAGATGTATCAGGATCTGAAGGAGAGATTCTGGTGGCCGAGTATGAAACGTGAAGTTGCCGAGCATGTTGCATTGTGCGACGTATGCCAGAGAGTCAAGGCAATGCATCAGAGACCAGCAGGATTGCTACAACCGCTGAAAATACTCGAGTGGAAGTGGGAGGAAATCGGAATGGATTTCATTACCGGTTTGTCAAGACTCAAGGAGGTTATGACTCCATATGGGTTATAGTGGATCGCTTGACTAAAGTAGCCCATTTTATCCCCGTGAAGACCACTTTACTCGGAGATAAATTAGCGTAATTATACATGATCAGGATTGTCTCTGCTTGCACGGAGTGCCAAAGAGGATTGTATCGGACAGGTACCCAATTTACCTCAAGGTTCGGGAATAAGTTGCATGAAGCCATGGGAACCCGTTTGAACTTCAAGATGTACCTATCATCCACAGACGGATGGACAGACCGAAAGAGTCAACCAGATTCTAGAGGATATGTTGAGAGCTTGTGCATTGGCTTATGCTACCTCTTGGGATAAGAGTTTGCCGTATCTTTGAGTTCGATTACAACAATAGTTATCAGGCTAGTTCTGAGATGTCACCTTTTGAGGCACTTGTATGAGTCGACCCTGTCGGGACGCCATTGAATTGGAATGAGATCGGCGAGCGCCGTGTCTTTGGGCCTCGATATTCTTCAAGAGGTCAAGAAGCGGTCGCTATGATTAGGGAAAGGTTGAAGATAGCCCAATCTCGACAAAAGAGTTATCTTGACAATCGTCGCGAGACTTGAGTTTTGAACCGTAAGATTTTGTTTACCTCGAGTTACGCCTCTCGGGGAGTTAAGAGGTTCCATGCCAAAGGAAACTCGCACCTGCTATGTTGGACCATTTAAGATTTTGAGCCGCAGAGGCGAAGTTGCTTATCAGCTAGAGTTGCCACAATCGTTAGCAGGAGTACATGATGTATTTCATGTGTCCCAGTTAAAGAAGTGTCTCCGAGTTCCTGAGGAATGGACACCGCTAGAGTCAATTGAGTTGCAAGAGGATTTGACTTATAAGGAGCATCCCGTGAGGATTCTAGACACAATGGATCGAGAAACTAGAAACAAGTCAACCCGCTTTTGTAGAGTTCAAAGGAGCAACCATGAAGAAAGCGAAGCGACTTGGGAGCGAAGAGGATTTGAAGAAAGAGTTTCCAAACCTATTCCTTTAGTAAGCCCTGAATCTCGGGGACGAGATTCTATTAAGGGGGGGAGGTTTGTAACACCCCAAAATTTTGCTTTTCTTAAATTCATGTGTGATTTGGCACTTTGGTGAATTTTTGGAATTTTCTGGAATTTATTTGGATTTATTTGGAATTTATTTGAATTTATTCCATTTTGAAATAATTAAAGAATTTAAATTTGCAAATAAATTTTTGTTGGAAATATTTTATTTGAGTCCAAAATGATCCAAAATATTTTCCAATTTTTCTGGAATTTTTCTCGAGTCATTTGCTATTTTTAATGAATTAAATGAATTATCGGGAATTATTTTAAATATTAATTATTTGGAAAATTCAACTCGGTCAAGTACTGTTCATCCGACCGAAGTCGGACTCGAGTCCGACCGAGCCGATTGACTCGACCGAACCCACTCCTAAACCTAATCAATCCCAACCGTTGGATCAAGATCCAACGGCCGATATCCGCCTGCACGGCCGAGCCGTGAATCGCCGGATCCGATCGCGCCAGGCGATCGTGGGCCGTTGATCGCGCCACGTGGACGGCCACGATTTCGTCGTCTTCGCCGAGTCCGAGCCGGACTTCGCCGCCACGCCGCCAGTAGCGAACTAGGTTTCCGTCTCAGGCACGACGCCGAGGCTATTTAAAGCGTGAGACGCCCCCGAGGTTGCCCTCATCCTTGCGCACCCGTTCCCGAGCCATCTCGCCGAGCCGCCACCGTTGAGCCGCAATCGCCGCCGGAGTTGTCTCTTCCCTCCGCTGCGGTTTGCGCCGATTTCGCTGCCGTCGTCCGTCGTCTTCCGCGAGAAGGAGGCCAGATCCGGAGTCCGCGACGAGACGCACCGAAGGAGGCTTCATCTCGCCGAGCACGCCCCAAACGCCGTCGGGCTCGTTGCCGTCCCTCGTCTCCGGTCAAGCCGCCGCTGCGTGAAGCCATCGCCGTTCGCGAGCTCGGAGGACCGTCGGATCCAGATCGGACGGTTGAGGTGAGCTCACGTGTTCCCAAACCCGATTAGAGCTGGATCGTTGGATCAAGATCCAACGGGTCACAATTGCCACGTCGTAGCAAAGGTCGAATATAGGATTAGATCTGGACCGTCCGATCTAGATCGAACGGCCCACGAGCAACGAGTAGTTTCAACGTGTTAACTCTAGATCCAATCTGGACCGTTGATTTTCAAATCAACGGCCGAGATTGTGCCACGTGTGCTCAGCCGCGCCCACGCGCGTGGGGAGCGTGTCTCTGACACGCGGGACACGCGGGTCGAGGGCCCACGTGTCACCGCAGATCCGCTGCGTGCGTGAAACCCGGCCAATTGGCGGTGGGGCCCACATGTCAGTCACGTGAGCCGTGAACCGAGTCCACCGTGGACCCGAGCCGGCGTGGACCGAGCCCATGGATTTACCGACGCCAGCGAGGCCAATCAGGAGCTGCCACGTGTCCATGCTGACGCAATAATTAATTTCCGAAAAAGAAAATGATTTATTAATTCGAATAATGATTTCAAATTTAGATTCAAACTTCAAACGCTTATAACTTTTGCGTTTCAACTCCGATTTGAGCGATTCAAATTTCTAAATTTGTATAAAATTGAGATCTACCTAAATATGAATTTTATTTAATTTTTGGACTAAAGTTTTTCTCTGTAATATTATTTAATTGATTATTTAAACTTTAATAAATCATAACTTTTATGCTTTAACTCCAAATTTGACGATTCCAGTTTCTAAAAATCCAGAAAATTATGTTCTCTCTGTTTATGGATTTTATTTGGAGTTTTGGGATCTTTTTGCATAGTGTTTATTTGTGTATTTGCTATTTGCACGCTTTACGAGTAGACGTTGAAGTGCCGGAAGGATTCGAAGGAGAAGTATTGACTCAGGATCCAACTCAAGACCAAGAGCAAGTGCTTTTTGAAGGCAAGTTGTGCTTTGACCATATTGATCCTATTTCGAAAATCTATTTTGATTTAAACTATTGCATGCTAGTTTAATTAGAAAGATACTTTGGTTTAAACCTGGGGGTTAGATAAATACCAATTTGCTATATGACACCTTGATTACTTAAGTATGTGCCATGACCCTTTGTCACCCTAGTTGTGGTTTATTAGTTGGACATTATTAAATTGCCAACATGGGTTTAGATCGTTGTAGTATCGCTTAGACACCTTTCGTGCTCATGACATGATTTTTGGACAATCAAATGCTAATATTGACTTAATGATATATTGAACCTGTTTTGGAAAAGTATCATGTGATGTTGATGGCACGTGGTGCATGGTAATCAACTGGGGTTTGATAAACAGTTTTCGACCGGGGCATGTGGCAAGAGTAATCAGTGGGCAGTGTGGCATTGGGAGTGTTGATTTGGTTTTTCGGGTAGTCTTGCCCTGGTCACTCTAAGGACTTAACCTTGCAAGCCTTTGAACTGGGTCATACTTGCAACCACATGGCTGGAATGGGACGGCCCTAGTTGACTAAGTCGCTAAGGACTCACTTGTGGAGACTCAGGGTGTCAGTTACAACTTTTGTGTGATTGTACGGGGGAGCGATCGTGGTGTGGCCAGGTACCCATCTAACGGTGTGTTGGTCCCATACTTCGCCTTGGCTAAGGGAAGGGATGGTGTAGAGCACGTCTAGGAGAGGACCACCTGTGTTGTTTGAGGCTTCCGAAGGCTTTGTTATGATCGCTCATTCGCATACTCTTGTATGGCGATTCACGGTACCGACGTGGTGAGTGGATTGTATCTTGTGGGTAAAGTGCATAACCTCTGCAGAGTGTAGAATCTATTTGAATAGCCGAGTCCACTGTGATCGACAATGCTCGGGAATTACAAATAAGGGTTAGACTTTCTGAAAATAACTTGGTTTTGAAAAGATGGGTTGGTTTAACAAAGAAGATGATGGAAATATGGTTTAGGATGGGGAAAAATGTTTATTAAATTTCTTGAAAAGTTATTTATGCTTTACTTGTTTTTACCGCTTTCGAATCTACTCATATTACTTGTCAAATCTTGTTTTACATAAATATACCTTAAGCTATTCCTTTGTACCAAGCCATGCATATAGTATATTAGCTTGCATTCTGTGCATGACTTGCTGAGTACCAAGTACTCACCCTTGCCTCAACACAATATCAGTTGAAGAGGAGATTACGCCAGCTTTGGAGGAGGAACTCCAAGAAGACCCGTCTACTTAGGGATGCGAGCCCAGTCAGTTGCCTGTGGTATACTGGATGGCGCCACGAAGTTTATTTGATTTTCCGCTGCTGATATTTCTCTTTTAATAAGTTTCGCCTTGCAAGGCATATATTTGTAACTTGGCCATAAGGTCGAGTAACCCTTTGGTTATTTAAATAAAGTACTTTGATAATATCGATTGGTATGATTGTGATATTTACCGATGTTAAGACTGTGTGCACTAGCGCGTTCCTGGACTAGTGCTGAATACACAGAGGGTCCGGATTTGCAAATTCGGGGTCCCGACAGGGTGACCAGGGCAAGACTACCCGAAGAACCAAATCAACATCCCCAATGCCACAACTGGCCCACCTGATTACTCTTGCCACATGCCCCGGTCGAAAACTGTTTATCAAACCCCAGTTGATTACCATGCACCATGTGCCATCAACATCACATGATACTTTTCCAAAACAGGTTCAGTATATCATCAAGTCAATATTAACATTTGATTGTCCAAAACCATGTCATGAGCACGTAGCGTGCTCTAAGCGTTATACTACAACTGGTCTATATCCCATGTTGGCAATTTAATAATGTCCAACTAGTAATCCACAACTAGGGTGACAAGGGTCATGGCACATACTTAAATAATCAAGGTGTCATACAGCAAATTGGTACTTATCTAACCCCCATGTTTAAACCAAGTATCTTTCTAATTGAACTAGCATGCAATAGTTTTAAATCAAAATAAGTTTCGAAATAGGATCAACATGGTCAAAGCACAACTTGCCTTCAAAAAGTACTTGCTCTTGGTCTTGAGTTGGATCCTGAGTCAATACTTCTCCTTCGAATCCTTCCGGCACTTCAACGTCTACTCGTAAAGCGTGCAAATAGCAATACACAAATAAACAATAGGCAAAAACATCCCAAAACTCCAAATAAAATCCATAAATAGAGAGAACATAATTTTCTGGATTTTTAGGAACTGGAATCGTTCAAATCGGAGTTAAAATGCAAAAGTTACGATTTATTAAAGTTTAAATAATCAATTAAATAATATTACAGAGAAAAACTTTAGTCCAAAAATTAAATAAAATTCATATTTGAGTAGATCTGAATTTTATACAAATTTAGAAATTTGAATCACTCAAATCGGAGTTGAAACGCAAAAGTTATAAGCGTTTGAAGTTTGAATCCAAATTTGAATCAATATTTCGAATTAATAAATCATTTTCTTTTTTTCGAAAATCCTTTTATTGCGTCAGCGTGACACGCGTCGGCTCCTGATTGGCTGGCTGACGTCAGCCGGCTCATGGGCTCAGCCCACGGCGCGGTTCGGTCCATGGTGGACCCGGTCCACGACTCGGGTGAGACTGACAGATGGGACCCACCGCCGCTAAGCGGGTCTCACGCAAACGCGGCCGACGTGGGCTCCATCGACATGCGGGGCCCGCGTCGTGGACACGCGCCACACGCTGCGGTGCGGCTAGGCACACGTGGCGCAATCTCGCCGCTGGTTTGAAAATCAACGGCCCGCATTGGATCTAGGCTTCACTCGCTTAGGTTAACGCCGCGGATCTCGAGCCGCTGGATCTTGATCCAACGGTCGCATTCGATCGTTTCCGTGGTTTGGGATAGAACGTGGGCTCACCTCAACCGCTCGATCTGGATCTGACGGTTCACCGAAGCTCGCGAGTCCGGCGATGGCGCGGCGAGGCTTGGGCACCGGAGACGTAGACGACGACCTCCCACGCGGCGTATCTGTGCAGCTCCGACATGAAGATTGGCACTCCCAGGGGCGGCGTGACGTGGGGATGTTGGTCCTGGGCTTGATGTCGCCGGAGCGGCGGCAATGCGGGATCGATTTAAAACCGCTGGCGGTGCTTCACGCAACTACGGCGAGCAATCACGGCGCATCGGCGGCGGCTTCGGCGGCTAAGACCTAGGGCAAAACACGAGCGGGGTGGCGGCGGTCCTCGGGGAACGTCACGGGCTTTATATAGCCCCGACAGGCGTGCACAGTGAGGAGCCCTAGTCGAACACGGCGGCGCTCTACAATCCAGATTCGGGCGAGAACGATGACGCACAGCCGTTGGATCTCGATCCAACGGCTCGCGTCTTGAACCAGGCTCGGTCGAGCGGCCGGCGGCCGGGTCCGGGTCGGACTCGAACTCGAGTCTGACTCGGACTCGGTCGGATGAACAGTAACCGACTCGGTTTGATTTTCCAGCGATTTAATATTTAAAATAATTCCCAGAAATTCAATTAATTCATTAAAAATAGCAAAAGACTTTAAAAATTCGGAAAAATTCTGGAAAATATTTTGGAACATTTTGGACTCAAATAAAATATTTCCAACAAAATTTTATTTGCAAAATTAAATTCTTTAATTATTTCAAAATGGAATAAATTCAAATAAATTCCAAATAAATCCAAATAAATTCCAGAAAATTCCAAAAATTCACCAAAGTGCCAAATCACACATGAATTTAAGAAAAGCAAAATTTTGGGGTGTTACACTCTCGGATTTGAACTTCTCTTAAATCCGCCACTCTCTCCTTTTGCTGGCCCCTCACTACCACTATAAAAACCGACCGAGGGATGGATATATGCATCACACTACCGAAACTACAATAAACATTAGCCAACTTTACACACATTAGGCCACGATGTCGTTCTACCATCGCCTCTTCAGCAAGCGAAAATTAAGCCCCCCCAAATACCCGGATGAGAGTAGCGTTGACGCCTTGATCTTCGGAGTTGCCCCGGCCGAAATGCGACTACAACCTTCCAGCGAATATGATGCAGTCTACGCACACAAATACGGCGGCCCGCACTCACTATTGTTATGGCCACGGCTACGAGGTAAACCAATTGGTGTCAATACAAATTAGGGTAACACTACCAATTCATGCATTGTTCTTTGTTTCTTTAGCACAAGGGCCGGTGTTGCTTCTTCCAATGGATCGACGGGCCGGAACGATGTGACTACGAATTTGTCTACAATTGCCACGACGCCTACCCCACATCACCCGAGAACTTCATTCGGTGGGAGAGGCCGCCGGGATATGTCCCCTATATGGATCGACCGGAGTTCAGGGTCGGTGGGCAAGGGACGAACCAATCGGTGAGTTTCATGCGACATGCTCATGTTTCAGTCACAAAGTAGTCATTCTAAACCAGTTCATCGCATACAGGACTTTAAAAAGAAGCATGCGAAATTGCTCGAGTCCAGGCAGGAACATCCTCCCGAAGGGCCACCCCAAAGCCCCGAACTGTGCGACCACGGCCTGTAGGCAGTGGTTGACACCTACCACAAGGATCTAGCGGACCGAAGATTCTACCGGTGCCCTTTGCCCGAGGATGAATGGTGCTGCTACTTCAACTGGGTGGATCCGGAGACGTACCACCCACATCTCAAACTTCCCGTCTGGGATAACTGGGGAGAGTAACCCTCGCCGTGGTGCTACTACCTCCCAGAAAAGCCGGACCCCGAGTACGCACACGGTGTTCTTCAACCACCACAGCGGGCATACTGCATTGACTGCAGAGCACGCTTTCGATTGTACAACAAGAAGCCCACACACCTCCTGCACCATATAGTGGAGTGCGAGCCGAAACAGAGGAGGCGTCTCGGCAAGTCTCCCGAAGGGCAAGAAGGTTCGTCCTCTCGAAGAGAAAGGGATAAGGGGAAGCAGACGGCCGAGGTTCGCAGTACGCAACAAATCATTGACGCATTACGAAGACCATCCGGGAACCCGGGTGGTATTAACATAGGGGGTGCCGGAAATCGGGATGGCATGCCCATATGCGAGGGCAGAACTCCACAGAATGTACACAAACAAGTTACTTTTTATACCCCAGAGACGTATGGCATAGGCTACCCATTCGGCAATACCGGGAGCATCACGCACGGCCATGGAGCTCTTTCATAAGAGAGATTGAGCGGTGTCCGAGAACAAATCGCACAAGATTGACGGGTGATGTAATATGTAGAAAATGTTGCGCGTCCTTCCCACTTTACGAACATAGGCGGAACGATCACTTGTTCCACCATGACAATCAGTGTAATCCGCCCTTTTTCTAGCAATGTCGTCACTGTTGTAATATCCTTGTAATATCATCTGAACTACCGTTGTATCTGCCCTACTGAGGTTGCGTTTGCGTAGAAAAGTTATTGGCTGCATCTACATGCTATTCTCAATGCTTGCAATGATTTAGACACTTTGCCTAAAGTTTTATTGTGCTGAACTATTCATATAATGGAAAAATTACATCCGAACCAGATATTTTACGGGCTGCCGAAAAGGGTTAGAAGTTATCGTTGACAATAATACTTAGGGTTATTACGACAGTCTATTTGCATATCAAAGAAAGGTGTAAATAACATATTTCTCCAGAATATGGTACTCCATATAGCAAACCGCCAACATGCTGTACTATTGCCAAAAATTACATCCGAATCAGATATTTTACGGGCTGCCGAAAAGGGTTAGATGTTATCGTTGACAATAATACTTAGGGTTATTACGACAGTCTATTTGCGTTTCAAAGAAAGGTGTAAATAACATATTTCTCCAGAATATGGTACTCCATATAGCAAACCGCCAACATGCTGTACTGTTGCCAAAAATTACATCCGAACCAGATATTTTACGGGCTGCCGAAAAGGGTTAGATGTTATCGTTGATAATAATACTTAGGGTTATTACGACAGTCTATTTGCGTATCAAAGAAAGGTGTAAATAACATATTTCTCCAGAATATCGTACTCCATATAGCAAACCGCCAACATGCTGTACTGTTGCTAAAAATTACATCCGAACCAGATATTTTACGGGCTGCCGAAAAGGGTTAGATGTTATCGTTGACAATAATACTTAGGGTTATTGCGATTCCTTATTTACTTGCTTAATATAAATTTATAAATTTATTTCGTTCTATTTGGATCATAAAAACTAACAAAAAAGTCAAAAATGGTATATGTCGCCCATTCATCAGGCGACATTTAAATGTCGCCCATTTGTTCGGTGATTTTCATACTGTCGCCTATTAAACTGGCGACATTTAAATGTCGCCCATTTGTTCGGCGATAGATTGTTCTGTCACCCGTTGGTTAGACGATATCATGCTGTCGCCCAACTAACGAGCGACAGACATACATTTATGTAATTTCGTTGTCCCAATGTATAGTTTTGCAATTTCGATTTTAATTAGTAATATTTGAAAAATAATTTCTTATAATTAAGCCAGTCTAACCGCTTGGAACGAGCAGTCGCGCGCCAGTCCCGGCGTTGAAGACGGATATGGATAGATAGATTCTACTGGAGTTTAGGCACATCACACCGCGCGTCAGTCATCTGTGTTAGGAAACCGGATTCGTATCCGATATGGACTCTTCCTTATCTCTAAGCAGAACCGCTATATATAGGAGGCAGGGGGTCACCCCATTGTACACAAGCATATAGAATAATAAAGGCACTGCTCCTCCTCATATTGTGTCTCTCGCCCTCTCTTTCTGTTCTCCAGTTTAGATCTATTAGGCAACCCCGGACTATTCGATAGCGAGGTTGTCTAACACGTTATCAGCACGAAGCTCTATCCAGAGAAAGATTGAAAGGTGAGAATCGGTAAGAATCGGGTGATTGATCTAATCGCTCATTTGCATTCTGCATGTATCTAATCTTCGCATCTAGTACTGTGTTCGTCACCCTGGCACGAAGCCAGGGATACACGGTGTTTTTTTTTTTTCAAGTCGTGGCATGAAGCTACACACAAATTTGTACACATAGTACATGGCATGAAGCCAGGGTCGGTCCGACGGCATGCAGCCAATGGCCACCGTCCCGTTAGAAGCGCCGCATCAACCGGCCTGAAGCCGCGCACGTGTTGCTCCCAGCCGAATCGGCGCTGACAGGAAAAAGGGCAAATGCGCCTGGGACTTGAAGTCCAGTTCATGGACACAAACTCCAGAACTTCAATTGGGTTATGAAACAATCAAGGCATGAAGCCATCCAACGCACAAGGGCAAAGAAGCCATCCAATCCCTGCTGCCTTGCTGGGACATGAAGTCTTGATGGAAGGATTGGCACGAAGCCATTAAAACTACAGCACAAAGAAAAGAGTATGGCTCGAAGCCATTATTGCTGCCTGGCTTGAACCCGCCACCGCAACTCCGGCATGAATCGCCGCCCGCATCTCGTGGCATGAAGCCACCAACCGGAGATACCTCGGCACTGCCAGCCGGCCTCACCCCAAACGTCGAGCCGCTGCCGCGCGCCCCGGCCACGAAGCGCCGGGCCATCGCCACACACCATGAATGCACTGCCGTGACTCGCTGTCGCGCCCTTCGCCAGCGCTGGGACCAGCCGCTGCCGAGGGGTCGCTGCGCGTCGGGGTTGTCTGGCCGATCGAGGAACTGCCGCTTTGCTGCCGTCTGAGCGCCGCCGCGTGACTCGGCCGTTGATGCACCGACCCGACGCGTCGTCCGCCGACACTCTACCGCCCGGCACGTCGCCGACTCGGTCCCACGTGCACGCAGCAACCTGGCACTGGCCCCCGCCAGCTTGGCCTTCGGCGGCACGAAGCCGCACCTGAGACGCCGAGCTAACCCGCCGGCCCCCACTTGAAGTGACGTCGCCGCGCAGCAAATCGCCTTGCCTCCCAGCCGCCGCTCGAAGTGGCGCCGGTCGGCCCCACGGCACGCAGATGATGTCGCCAGAAGCTCCGGTCCGGCCGACTTGAAGTCGACCACCCACCGGCTCGCCCCTCGGCCGCGTCGCAGTCGCCACCACGCCGCCAGTGCAAGCCAGGCGCCCCTACCTTGATCCTAATCCGGACATGAAGTCTGAAATTAGATGGACATGAGTCCAATGCCTAAAGGACAAGAAGTCCCATCGCAATTAATGGCTTGGATTCCAATTGGGTTCTGGATAGATCACGCACGCAAGGGAGGGCATGGGATATTACCCATTTGCCCTCCCAATTTCTTTTCTTATTTTACTGCTTTTTCTTTTATGAAAATGATTAGAAATTCAGAAAAATAATTAGAAATTCCAGAAAATTCTATAAATTGCCAAAAAATATGAAAATATCTAGAAAAATTCAGAAAATTAATTGGCTCTGTTCTTAATTTTCCTTAGCCTTATTTTCTGCATTTATGAATTTTTGCATGAATTTTTGCAATAATTGCCCCTTTTAGAATATCAGAAATTCCTGAGAATTTATTTTCCGAATTTATGAATTTATAAATTATGTCATATTGATATTTGCTGAAATTCAATTTCCTGTTGTAAAGTAATTCTGAAAATTGCTTGGAAATTAGCAGAAATTATGAAAAGTGTTAGGAAAATTCCAGAATTTCTCATATAACAGTTTATGAGAACATGAGTGGTTGGGATTTGATTTTGGTAATGAATAAACAGATATGAGACAATTGGTGTCTAGGAAAACACACATGAGGCTTGGTTCTTTAATTGGCACCCGGAAACGGGAAGTGCTCCCTCCCTCATGTGAGCCCTAGGGGCAGGTTGACCTGGCCAAGAGTCAAATTGACAGAGATATTCATTACCTGTTTTTGTTCCTAGCCAACAAGAATTATATAAGTTGTAATTAGACTTATGCCATGTTTAATTCATGTTGCAATTTATTTTCTGTTGTCAAGTGATGCTGGAAAATTGCTGTATAATTAACAGAAAATTGCCAAATACTAAGAAAAATTCGGAAATTTCTGAGAATTTATTTCCGCATTTATGAATTTATGAATTGTGCAATTATTGTTTATTCTGAATATTTATGAATCTGTGTATATATGAATTTTGCAGTTATGAATACTGTATTGATGAATCCTGCATTTATGAATCTCGCACTTATGAATTTCTTGTACTTATGAATTTTGCATTTATCTTTGTATATATGAATCTTGATATTATTGCTTTTTTTAGTTTGCTGGAAACTCATGAGAATTCAATTATGCATTTTATTGAATCTAGCAGCCATTTCCTATTAGATTGCACGTAGTAATCTAATGGAAGAACCTTATGAATGTGCAAAGGTGTGGCATTATCTAACGTGAGTTTTGAAGAACTGACATGAATTGTCGAATTATCTCACATAGACATCGATTGCATAATGAATAGTAAGCTCTCAAGAGCATACTTTTTCTCATGAATAGAATTACAATTTATTCTTTATTCCAAGATTCTTTCTTTACAAGCAATCCTTTTTGAATTACTTAGCCACTTTATGATTAGAATTATTTTTCTTTTCATCTAGAAATCGTGTAGCGCCCAATGGAGGAAATATGCATTGTTGATAGTGGCACAACAAATACCATCTTAAGAGAGTCGAAATACTTCCACGATCACGAAGAACGCCGAAGGATTACGACTATCGCAGAAGCGATACGCATATAATAGGCTCAGGAAGAGCCACAATTATATTGCCAATGGGTACAACTTTGGTAATTGAAGAAGCCCTCTTGTACCCTGAATCAACCCGCACTCTCTTAAGTTTCAAAGATATCCGCGCCAATGGGTTTCACGAGAAACCAATGAAGAAAATGGCAAAGAACACTTGTGCATTGTGAAGCACGCGGAATATGGAAAGATGGTACTAGAAAAATGTCCCTCATATGAATCTGGGTTGTACTACACGAAAATCAATGCACACGCAGTGTATACTTCTTTGAAGACTGCCTTTAGAAGCTCTGAATTATTTGCTTTATGGCATTGTAGATTAGGTCATCCTGGTCTTAGATTGATGAGAAATATAGTTAACAACTCACAAGGTCATGGCATTAATGTTAAGAATTTCCCGAATCACGAAGATTTTGTGTGCCATGCATGTGCCACCGGGAAATTAATAACTAGACCCTCTGTTATGAAAGTGCAACATGAAATCCCCTGCATTCTGGAACGCATTCGGGATATTTATGCGGCCCGATTCAGCCCTTGTCGGGCCGCCGATACTTTATGGTGCTCATTGATGCTTCCTCGAATGGTCGCATACATGTTTGTCGTCAACAAGGAATCATGCATTCGCAAAACCGATCTCGCAGATCATCGTAATTAAGAATGCTTTTCACGATCATCGCGTGAAGTCCATTCGAATGGACAATGCCGCGAATTTACTTCCAAGGCATTTGATGATTATTGCACAAAGCAACGGGAATAATCAAGTTGAGCACTGCATCGCACGTCCATACGCAAAATGGGCTAGTCAAGCACTAATAAAGAGGATTAAGTTCATTGCCGCATCGCTCTTGCAGAGTTGTAACTTGCCCAACACTTGTTGGGGACACGCATCCTGCACGCAGCAAAGACTCATCAATTATAGACCATCGACCTACAACATCCATTCACGTTTGCAACTAGTGCAAGGGGTCATCCCGAAGATTTCCTATCTTAGAAAATTTGATTGTATGGTATATGTACCTATACCACCCCCACAGCGGACTGCAATGGGCCCTCTTCGCAAGTCTAGGATATACGTTGGTTATGAGAGCACATCCATAATCAGGTATTTGGAACCCATGACTGAAGACTTGCATACAACCCGATTCGCTGATTGCATCTTTGACGAGGACCATTTCCGTCATTAGGGAGAGAATCAACCATTGGATGAAAAATGCCGGAAATAGTATGGCATTCCACTGGGATCCCCGCGCATGACCTCGCACTAATGAAGCAAATCAAGAAGTCCATAAGATAATTGATTTGCAACATTTAGCAAATGAACTACCTGATCATTTTTGTGATCTGAAGAGCGTGGTTAAGTCGCATGTTCCAGCAAGAAATGCACTAGAGAGGGTTGAAATACCAAAGAAAGCATAAGGTATCCCTCATCCTGCTCGTGAGGCCTCAAAGAAAAGAACAGGAGATCTGGCTTCTCAAACCCAAAGTACCCGGAGACGCCTGGGAAAATCAAGCAGAGGACTTACCACACCAATCACAAAAGTGCCCCCAAAGCAAGAAGGGGAGCCAGTTGAGACTGCACCGAAAGAAGCTCGTGGAAAAGGCAATTCCAGATCTGAACCTTCCATTGGAAGAAGCCTGAAATAATGTGTGCGCACACATTGGCGGAGAAAAACTAAAGGAACTTGCTCTGGAATGGGAAATAGCAATGAAGAGCAAGTAGAAGTGCACGAAGCACCCCATGATGAAATGGCCATAAACTTTGTAATAACGGAGAATCAATGAATAGAGCAACAGCCAATGTCGATTCATACTTTGCAAAGAAGATTGCCACGATCATTAATCATGATCCCGAGCCCGCATCTCTCGCAGAGTGCAAGAAAAGGCTCGATTGGGAAGATTGGAAGAAGGCAATCACCGCATGAGTTAGTCTCTCTCAACAAAAGAGAGGTGTTTGGGCCTGTGTGCCGCACGCCTCCCCATATAAACCCCGTGAGGTCACAAATGGGTTTTTGTTCGCAAGAGAAACGAAAACAATGAAGTTGTAAGGTACAAGGCAAGGCTTGTCGCTCAAGGTTTCACTCAACGTCCCGGGGTTGATTATGAAGAAACCTATTCTCCTGGCCATGGGCGGAATTACCTTTAGATACTTGATCTCAATGGCAATCAACTTGAAGTTGAAAATGAAGCTAATGGATGTTGTCACAAAGATATTTGTATGGAAACTTGGATTCGAGATATACATGAAAGTACCTGAAGGTATCCCTATCCCGAACCAAGACAGAGCAAACAGAAACCTATACAAAGGTGAAATTGAGAAATCAAGATGGGCTCAAGCAACAGAAGAATGTGTTACAATCGCTTAAGTGAATTTATTTGAAAGATAGTCTACACGAACAGCTAAGATTGTCAATTTGTTTTTATACAACGATCCCGAATGGATTTTGTATAATCTCCGCCTATGTAGATGACTTGAACATCATTGGGACGGATGAAGAAATTGAAGAAGCATGCACATACTTGAAATCTGAGTTTGAAATGAAAGACTTGGGTAAAACCAAGTTCTGTTTAGGCTTGCGCCTTGAACATGTCCAAGGCGGAATCTTGGTACACCAAGCATCCTACACGCAGAAAGTGTTGGAGAGATTTGGCTTTGAAAAGGCATACCTGCAAAGACCCCAATGGCCTCAAGGTCACTCCAAGGCATCTAGACCCGCACAGGCCTAAAGAAGAGGGGAGGAAGTCCCGGGAGCGGAATTCCCATACTTGAGTGCAATTGGAGCGCTCATGTACCTTGAATAGCACTAGGCCGACATTGCGTTCGCTGCGGAATTTGCTAGCGCAGATGCGTAACCCACCAAAAGGCATTGGAAAGGGTGAAGGACATCTTCCGTTACCTTCAAGGAAGCAAAGACCTCGGCTTGTTTTACGTAAGAAACAATGAATTGAATTTAGTTGGCTACTCCGATGCTGGGTAACTATCGGACCCGAATACTGGCAAGTCACAAACTGGGAATGTTTTCCTTTTCGGTGGAACAGCAATTTCTTGGAAGTCGTCTAAGCACTCTTGTCTCGACATCGACTAACCACTCGTAAATCATTGCATTATATGAAGCCTCTCGGGAATGTGCATGGCTTGAAGAATGTTTCACCACATACAGAAGTCATGTGGTCTGAACATGGAACAAACCCACACTATTATATATGAAGATAATTCAGCTTTTGTTGCACAAGTACAAATGGGATATGTGAAGAGTAACCTTACAAAGCATATCAACCCCAAGTTCTTTTATGCTCATGAAATGCATAAGATGAACGAGATAAAGATCTTGCATACTAAGTCGTGTGAAAATCTCGCAGATTTATTCACTAAGTCACTCCTGATCTTCCTTTGAAAGATGTATTAGAGGAATCGGGATGATGAGGCTTAGAGAAGTGCAGATTTCAGGGGAGATTTTTCACATACTCCTACATAAATCTCAAACATGAAGTTTGAGTACCCAACGTAAATCTTGAAGATTAACATTGAAGTTTGGGTGGATTGTACTCTTTTCCTTAAGTAAGTTTTTCATTGAAGTTTTCTTACGTAAGGTTTTGATGAGGCAATCCGTGCAACACAGCAGCGTGTGCTATGTACTCTTTCTCCAATTATTTTTCCCATCGGTTTTTATGGAGTTTTAATGAGGCATATGCATCTCGCAGTGAAGAGTCCAAGGGGGAGTGTTAGGAAACCGGATTCGTATCCGATATGGACTCTTCCTTATCTCTAAGCAGAACCGCTATATATAGGAGGCAGGGGGTCACCCCATTGTACACAAGCATACAGAATAATAAAGCAGACCCGTTCCTCCTCATATTGTGTCTCTCGCCCTCTCTCTCTGTTCTCCAGTTTAGATCTATTAGGCAACCCCGGACTATTCGATAGCGAGGTTGTCTAACAATCTGATCTGCCCAACTACGCACTAACTAATAGATAAAGTAGCTGGCCAATCCTCACTTGAAAATCCTCAGTTGAAAAGTACTCCCTCCGTTAAACAATAGTTCTAGTTTTAGCATTCAAAAGTTTTATCAAAATAGTTATAGTTCTCACGTTCCAATACAATTTTAGAGACAATATGATATTTATACCCTTCATCAATGTAGCTATCTGTTTAGCTAATCTATTCAGCTACCCTTCATTAATCCAAAAAAAAAATTAAATGAGGATAGATAAGTCATTTTCATGTCCCTTTATTTTATGTGCATTTAGCTAAAACTATCGTCATTATGAAAAGTCATTATGAAAAGGAGGGAGTACTATCGCGCGACTCAAATTGGACATTTTAGCCTGAAAATGAGGGGCATCACAGGGCATGTAAGAAAAAGGGTGGCATTTGCGACAAAAGTTCGGCCTTTTCGGCAGCGCGTCATGGTTGACTGTCTCGTGCTGTAGGTGAGGGTATTTGGTTTTTTTTACAACTCGTCACCTTTCAAATCTAAAATTTCAATAAAATCTTATTATTTCAGACAAAATCTAAATAAAATACAATAAGCAAAATTCAAATTTGGTTGTTTTTTTATCCAAATTTCTAAGATATCGGCGAAATTTGATAAGATCTTGTGATTTTTAACCGAACGAAAATTAGTTCAAAACACATCAAAAATTTAAATTTTTTTATGAATGGTCCTAGCATATCACTAATATTTTCATACAAATTTCAGATGATAATCAAGCATGAGTAATTTTTAAAAATTCTTACAGTGCTATTGTCCTAATAAAAGGTTGATCGACAAATTTCAACCGAATAGAAAATGGTTTAAACCACATTAGAAACATTTGAAAATTTTTGAGGATAGTCCTGACACATCCATAATATTCCGATAACATTTTTAGATGGTGATCAAGCTTAACGAATTTTCAAAATTTTGAATAGTGCAATTGAAGGTTGACCGATAAATTTCAACTGAATGAAAAATGGTTCAAACTATATTAGAAAAGTTTGAAAATTTTTGTGCATGGTCGTAATGCATCGCTAATGTTCTCATAAAACTTTCAGATGATGATTATGCTTGAGGAATTTTAAAAAATTATGATAATACTAATATTGCTATAAAAGCCTTATATTCATTCTGTTTTTTATTTTTCAAATGTAACAAATAAAGTTCAAGTCATTTGGTACTTCCTCCATTGATTTTTATAAGGAATCATTTGATTTGATGCGATCTTCAAATTTCAACATTAACCGTTAATATAAAGTTCTCCTCATATACAAGCAACACAAACAGTGACTACAAAGATGCACACCGTCCAGCATCCAGCATTCCAGTACTGCAATTATCCACAGGAAGGATGCATTCAACATGCAAAAAATGATAGATAAAACAGGTTTCATCAAGCTTAAAATGTATTGTCCTGATAAAATTACCGATTATACTCAAGTTTGACATCATCCTACACTAATCAATAAGTCAACGAATGAGGGAAATGTATTACCTAGAGTGCCGAGGTACTCAACGACAGCGGAGATGTACAGGGGGCGCTGAAGCACAAGGCGGCGCCGACGACCCAAACGGATTCCTTTGTCACCTCATCGGCCAACAGTCCCTCCCCTTCGATGCGCTGGAACGGAATACTGGTGGGTGGAGAAGGAGGCTAAAGTAAGTATTCTTGAGCCAGACAAAAAGTAGAACTTGGATGAACTAAAGTCCATTGGATGAGGCTTGCCTAGTTGGTCACAGGAGCTAGTTAAGGCGCCCCTCCCCATGATTTTGCATGGGTTCGAATCCCATCTTTTGGCCAAAAAAAATATATATAGTTTTTTTGAGTTGCAATTTACCAAAGTACCAATCCGGTCCACAAACATTCCAAACTGATTCAAAAGCCGAGATTTCGGCGAAATTTCTAAAAATTACTGTAGTAATTTGATTTTTTAAAACTTTTTATTCCGCTGGAATTATAAATCTCAGAGAAAAATAAAATAAATTTTGGCAGGATTAGCCCCGCTGCGCGCATC
This sequence comes from Rhipidocladum racemiflorum, assembly GCA_036346355.1. Taxonomy (NCBI): domain Eukaryota; kingdom Viridiplantae; phylum Streptophyta; class Magnoliopsida; order Poales; family Poaceae; genus Rhipidocladum; species Rhipidocladum racemiflorum. The sequence goes on along the minus strand of CM070577.1, from coordinate 36,999,439 downwards.
AGCATGTTGCTTTCTTCCCATTTCTTGGTTGACTGCTTTCTTCTGTGGGCCCCCATCTACGCAGAGTGAATGCAGGTTAGATCGTCGCACTATCATCACACAGAATTTTAGGCAGCATAGACCAAAATCAATATCATGAAAAAAAAATTTGGTACTGAGGACCAAGGGCTCGGATGGCACGGGGGTCTGGCCAACGCGGGTTCAAATCCCAGGATCGAATTTGGCGTATCTCATATGAAATAATTAATGGGTATTGTTAGCATCTAAAATTGAATAACTAAGAGTTCGTCAAAACCGTGAGATTAATGGTGAAAAATTGCGAATCACTGGGTACTTATAAGGCAAGTTGGGCTGTTGGATCGCCATGATACAGAAAACGAAGCATCTCTCAAGCAAATACAGGAGGAGCGTGAAGCGATTCGACGCGGGAGTAATTATGATGCAGCGTCTCAAGGAGGTGAACGCAAAGAAGACGAAGTGACAAAGAAGACGACTTACTGGAATACTAGCGGTTAATTTTTGGGACATTTCTCTACATATCCCAAAAATGGAGGGCATATGTTAGCACCCAAAATTTAATAACGGAAGGATTGGTCGAAACAGGTGCAGTTTCAACGCAAGTATGGAAAAGTTGATATAAGTTAGGATACATAAAGGGCAACAAAAGATTAGAGGATCGCGATTGTATGAAAAGATGTATATTGGAGGAAAGACCAGAAACAATACGACCGAAAATCAGATACAATCACGCACCCGGATAGCAAGGGGAGTTCGAGGCCGATACGAGCAGATGGTGAGACCAAGGCAGACACGATCGGGTCAAAGGTTATAAAAGGGGACGATAGGGCTACGTCGAGGACGATCAACTATCAACACAACCCAACATTACCTTTATTTTCTTCCGCATTAGGAGTAGACATCTAGTTTTGTAATCTTTCCTCTATAATTCAAGTTGATTAATAGAGTTGTGCATCACCGATTATTGATCATTGTTGCATTATGCCAAAAACCAGGTTCAGTTTTTCTCCGATCTTGTTGCGCATCGCCTTTTTCAGGAAAACCTTTACCTCTCTGATCAACTTCCACGAGTTGATTAGATCTATCTGTTACAACGATATGTCTTAATCTATCCTGATCGATAAAGATCCAATTACCGTCAAGAACCTAAATCGGTTTCCTAGCCGATCTATTGACAAGTGTTTCCTTCTTGCCGATTGCAGGATCAAATCGGCTGGCACGCTCGCAGCCCAGAAATTTAACCCAGCGTACACTTGAGCTGGTGGCAATTTACCTGTCATCAAATTTTTTGTGCCAACACAACCATTCATCATTACCAATGATATGCAATGCGAATATGATTCCATGCTCATATGCACCTTTCATAGCTTATACCGGTATAGCTAAGTGCACACCCATCGATGTGCACCCTCTCATTCCCTTCCATCTCATGGAGGGGCCTACTCTTACTGACTCGCTCCAATCCATCCCTGTGGATGGGACTATGAGGTAGGTCTTTCTGGTCACTATGTGTGAGCACAAAGGCCCGCATCAACATGGGTTGCCTCTTCCATCATGAGTGCACATATGCAATTGACATGAACAAATTTCAAGTTACATTCTTTTACAACATCCTCGTAGCCATATCCATAATCATGAGCATTGACATATTCTCATATCCAAAATATAACATTCTCATAGCCATAATCATTATCATAAGCATTGACATACTCTCATATCCATGATATGAATGCAACATATTCATTTAGCATTTCTCTTTTACCCATGCAATGCAACATGCATTCACCACAACAATTTCAAGATCTTCAACATAAACACTAATCATATACTTACATCCATCGCCATATCACTTGCATAATCATAAACATAATCATCATCCTAGATATACTCATAAACGTAACCATAATCATTAGCATAATCATATTCATAATAAAACAAATAAGCAACCAACATACTAGCACCATTCTAGTTGATACACACGCCTTTACCCACGAGTAGCGGAGTGGCGCAAAGTTGGAGCAACTCCTGGAGTCACACCACATGAAATATATTGCATACAACTCAAAATCATGATACCACTGCAAACCCAAAATATAAAACAACATCAAATCTACGTCCGACTCTAAAATCCTAAAACCAGTCTTCTACCAATCAGGATAGTAGACTTCAAATGACTACACCCTTAGTTCTATAACTCCAAATTCAATAAACGAGGATATTTTCATGATCTACAGGAAATTTTTCAATTTTTTTTAAGTATTGAGAAAATTTAATTCGGTCTCTAACTAGCCCTAAATTGCAAAATCCAGCATATGCTGTCAGCAGTGGCAGATTTGGACAACCTTTGGTAAAACAGCCATACATTTTAAATGACCGAACCACAATTTGTGATCTTGGTCTCTAGTTAAAAATAAGATGAAGATCTACAATTTTCACAATATCTGCCCCCTCTGGAAATGAATCTAATGTACCCTAAATCACGTCCCAGAACAGAACTCTGTTATGGCCGAAAGCACTGAAAGAGCTATGAAAATAGATCCAATAATCAGGTCTAACCCCAACCCTAAGAACCAGCCAAAACTACCAAATCCACTCCTAATTGCAGCCACCAAAACCCCAAAGGAACCCTTGGCTCCGGTGACTATGAACCGCCACGCCGCCATCATCGCCCTCGAGCTTCGGTAGCCATCCGATCTTCATCGCATGCACGAAGTTAGTCCACGTGTGTCCTTCCCTGTACCGTAGATCCAAATCGACTTAGGCCGTTCGATCTAGCTTCAATGGACCAGATTAGATCTAGCCTTTAGATCTAGATACATTTTCGGCCGTTAGATCCGTAGCGAGCGGCTCAGATCTTGCCACGTAGGTTGCACTACCGCGCTTGGGAGTTGACTAGGACCATTAAATTTTGATCAAGCGGCGTAGATCATGCCGCGTGTCGCCGCCCAGATAATGCCACGTCGGTGCCAAAGCCATGCGGCTCAGATCCAATCTGAGCCGTCCGATCCGATTTGAACGGACCGGATTAGATCGCCTAAATCCTTTACGCGCGAGATTGGATCTAATCTGGACCGTCGGATTTCAAACTGACGGCCCAGATCGTGCCACGTGGCCAGGAGCCGAAGCACCACGGTCCACGCGGGTGACGCCGGTCGTCGCTGATGTCAGCGGTGACATCAGCATGGGCCCACGTGTCAGCATCTGGCCCAACCGCTCGATGACGTCATCCGTGATGTCATGCTGACGTCACGGTGGGGCCCACATGTTAGAGCCGTTCAGCCGAGCCTCGCTGACATCAGCAATGACGTCAGCAGTGGGTCCCACGTATCAGCGACACTATGCGCGTGGACCGAGTCCACGGTGCACCGAGCCAGAGCCGTGGACCGGGTCTATGGACCGGATGACGAAAGCTGATGTCATAATTCGATTTTTCTTAAGAAAAATAATTCGGTGGAAATTCAATTTCGCCGCTGACGCAATGATGACGTCATAATTCCGATTTTCCCATATAAAAATAAATGAATTTATTCAATTTATTCTTTTAATTGATTTTTCAAACTTCAAACGGCTATAACTTTTGCGTTTTAACTCCGATTTGTGTGATTCCAATTTCTAAATTTTTATAAATTTGAGATCTATTTAATGTTGAATTTTATTTAATTTTTAGACATGTGTTTTCTCTGTTTTTATTTATTTGGTGTTTATTCATCCGTTACGAGTAGACGTTGAAGTGCCCGAAAGCTTCGAAGGTGAAGTTTTGACCTAGGAGCCTGCTCAAGACCAAGATTAAGTACTTTTTGAAGGCAAGTTATGCTTTGATCATTTTGATCCTGCTTTTGAAAATTATTTTAATTCAAATTATTGCATGCTAAATTAAGTAGAAAATGCTTTAAATATTTCCGGGAATTAGATAAATGCCTAGTTGTTGTATGACACCTTGTGATATATAATTATGTGCCATGAACCCTTGTCACCCTAGTTGTGGATTATCTAGTTGGACATTAATTAAATTGCCAACATGGGTTAATTAGCACGTTTGTAGTATGCTTAGCCTGCCACGTAGTCATGACATGATTTTGGTTAATTAAATGTTAATGTTGACTTAATGAGATATGGAACATGTTTTGTAGAAGTCTCATGTGTTATTAATGATGATGTTGATGGCGCGTGGTGCATGGTAATCAACTGAGGTTTGATAAATAGATTTAGTCCGGGGCAAGTGGCAAGAATGATCTGGTCGGCCATGAGTGGCACCAGGAATGTCGTTTTGGTTCTTCGGCAGTCTTGCCTTGGTCACACCCTATAAGGACTTAACCTTGCAAAACTTTGAATTGAGTCAAACGTGCAACCACATGTCTGTAATGGGACGGACCTAGTTGAATAAGTTGCCAATAACTTGCTTGTGGAACCTCGGGGTGTCAACTACACCTTTTGTGTAGTTGTACGGGGGAGCATACCGGGGCGATGCCTAGGTACCCATCTAACGGTTGGTTGGCCTAGACTTCGCCTTTGCTAAGGGAAGGGTTAGTGCGCAACAACCGGGGATGTCCACTTGTGTAGTTAGAGGCTTCCGAAAGACTTTGTTACGGACACTCACCTTTGTGGTGTTTAACTGTATCTTGTGGGTAAAGTGCATAGCCTCTGCAGAGTGTACAACCTATTCGAATAGCCGAGTCCATGGTATTGGCCACTGCTCGGGGATTACAGTCAAGTGTTAGACTTTCATGAAAATAACTTGACTTTGGAAAATGGTTGGGTTGAAATGATGGATTGGATCTAGGACTGAAAAATGCTTTACTTGTGAAATCATTGGGAAAGTACTCTATTTATTATTGTTTTATTACTTTGCAATCTATTATTGTATTTACACATGTTGCTTTACAGCAAATGATCCTGTTAGCCTATCCTTTGTAATAATCCATGCATGTAGAATATTAGACTGCATTCTGTGCATGACTTGCTGAGTACCAGTACTCACCCCTTGCAAAATACAACATCAGTTGAAGAAGAAGCGACGCTAGCTTTGGAAGAAAAACTTCTAGAGGAGCCGTCTATCTAGGGAGCGAGCCCAGTCAGTTGCCTGTGGCATATTGGTTGGCGCCACGCATTTTCTTAATATTTTGCTGCAGATTTATTCAAGTAAAACTTTAGCCCTACAAGGCGTACTTTTGTAACTTGACCATAAGGTCGAGCAACCAGTTATATTTTCCCTTTTAATAAAGCACTTTACTATTTCGTTGAGTATGATTGTGATATATACTGATGTTGAGACTGTGTGCACTAGCATGATCCTGGACTAGTGCTGAATACACAGAGGGTTCGGATTTGCAAATTCGGGTCCCGACAGAGGTGGTATCAGAGCCATACTAACTGTAGGACTACCCTTAGCTAGAATGGTCGTGGTGAGAATAAAACTATTTTCTAAATCTAAAATTTGCCATGATAATGAATGAACTCTTGACTTATCCCCTACTCTCTTGTTCATACCCCTTGCTGAATTCTTTTATCTCCATTGCGATTTTAAAATGATGCGTTCTCACGTGAGTGTCTTTGGTAGATGAAGATGATCAACAACTACGCTGAGCGTGAGGGAGGCTACGCCGCTGAGTTGTGGAGTATGTTGCAGGTACTTAGAGGTTTTGAGAGACAACTCTACCGAGGGACCACCATAGTGCAGGCAGGATTGGTCCGAGCATGGCGCGTCAAAGTCATTGTGTATGTCCGAGAGAAGACGAAGGCAAGCCATCCACTCTACTTCACAGCGAGGAGATCTTCGTTTAAGGCCGGGATCCAAGAGACGTCGCGTCTAGCGATGCAGCAGATCGCTCGCATCTACTCCAGGGAGTTAGAGGGCACCGTGTTTCATCACCACCCGTGCCGAGACAATCGCCTTGACCGAGAGCCGATAGAGGATGCGGATGCCATGATCACACATTTGGCGAGGTTTGTCATCACTGAGGAGGATGTGATTGATGAAACTGTACATGACTTACAGAAGGCTCGCGATGAAGTCGAGGATGTCAAGAAGCAACTACAAGAAGCTCGAGAGTATCTAGCTCTGTGACACTACGGAATGGTGTGACATTATTTAATGTGAATGTTAAGGTCAAAAACTTTATGGAATATGAAATTGGAGGTTAAAACCATATGGTAGGAGGTTTAATACCGTTTCCAGGCCGTTTCCGGGGTTTTGGGCCTTTTCGGGGGAGTTTGGGCCTAAAAGGGGGGTTGTGGGCTTTGGTGGGATGGAGTATGAGTCCATTTAGGATTAGGAATCCTAGTTGGGGCTGGTAAGAGGGCCTCCCCTGCACTTATTTGCGCCCCCACTCCCCTTTGGGCGCCCCCACACCTCCCCCTTGGCCCTAGCCGCATCCCCCCCTCTCCCCTTGTGGCCGTGCGCCCCCTCCCCTTGCCCCCATTGCTCCCCACCTCTCCACCACATCTCCTCCACCTCTTGCTGCCCTAGGGTAGCCTCCCTACCCCTGCACCTCAAGGATCCATCCATTGGAGCGAGGAGCGAGGAGCGAGGAGCGAACCGGGAGGAGATCCATTCAGTTTTTGTGCGTTGGGCAAAGGTATGGCAATGGGAATCCTTGGGGTTGGTCTAGGTACTATTCTAAGGTTGATTATCAAGTATTTAGATCAATTGGTGGTGCTGGATTCGATTAGATTAGATGGATTCTTGAGTTGGTCACGTTCTCTGTTTCGGGCAGCATGAGCAGTCGACCTAGGGTTTGGTTTTTCGCCAATTTAGAGTCTGAATCTGGTCGTACGGCTGTTGAAGGAGTTGTAGATAATTTCATTATCTTTCCGTGGATATAAAGAACGTTAACCTCCGCCTAGCCATTTGAAAGTTATGGCTGTTTTACCGAGCGTGTTAAAATCTATGACGTGATTGGAACAGATCACGGTATTTTGTAGATTAAATAACTTTAGAGTCCGAATCAGTCTTTCCCTATACCTATAAAAAGTTGGGAAATTTTCTAAGCTACGCGAGGATGTACTTGTTTAATTGATTCGGAGTCCCAGAACTCAAGTTATGCCTTTTGGAAGGCTGCTGTCCCGACGGGACAGAACCGCTGTTTTCTGGTTTTGCGAGTAGTTGGCAATGTCGGGGTAGATGAGGGTTTGCGTACTATTTTGTGGGCTTGATTATGAGTGTGTGGTCCCTATGTTCAGGTGGTGTGACCCTGGGAGGGCCTACTACTTCTCGCCAATCCGTCGCCCGTGGTTGAGGCAAGTGTATTGTAATGGTAGCGATTTGTAGGCTGCTAGTTGAGACTAGATGAGATTGATTATATGTGATGATCACTTGCCATGCTTTAATAATTGCCATTGATATGATGAGTATGTTTATCATGTTATGATTCCATGTGTTAATGTACAAGTTGATTATGATGTGGCATATTTGCATACATGGCATGATTACATGGCCCAGGCGGTGAGAAAGTCATAACTAGTCCGGGAAGGTCGGTGAGAAAGTTATGACTAATCCGGAGAGCCAATGAGTAAGTCCTACATCGTGATTCCATTCACCGCGGTGAACGGAAGCAAGGAGTAGGCACCCTCCATCTTCGGGATGGAAGGGGGGAGAGGGTGCACACCGACGGGTGTGTACTCAACCATACCGGTATGAGTTTCCAAGGAGACATGAGCATAGCATCGCATTGCATACATAATGAGGATGATAATGATATGTGATCATGAATGAGATGGTTTACATGATGTGGGATGTTATTGCCATATAATTGTTCGTGTTGTACCATTGCAATATGCTTGCTGAGTTTTGAACTCACGCTTGTGTTTTCTTGTTATTTTAGGTACCATGAGACCGGCATGCGGGGAAGGGAATTAGCCACACTTCCACACGTAGCTTCACTCATTTGATTCCACAAGTCATTCAATTAGTTTTTGATAATAAATTGCGTGTGATGACTATTGCTTTAAGGTTTAGCTTTGCTAAATGAGAGTCTTATTGTTCGTTTGACTCTTGGAGACATTACATGTTTGAAACTAGACTTATATTATTGCTAAGTCGTTAATTACTGCTGTTTTTAGTTGTCTCTCATATTCCATATATTGCTATACTGTTGTTGCTCCTTCAAATCATGTTAAAACAAAGGAGATGCTGCCGAAATCTCGGGTTTTAGCATTTACTCCTTTGCTGTAATTTACCTTAATTCATGGTATTTAGATGTTGTTTAGCTTATGTTTGGTAGCATTCAGGCATATTAAATGCCGGGGTGTTACAAGCTCACTCTATTCAAAGGGTTCGTGAGCTGGAGATGGCACTGTACGGACCTGAACTAGAGCCGGTGTTGGAGCTGCACAACCCAGACCCAGAGGAGGCGCCACCTGCACCATAGCCAGAGCCAGAGGAGGACGTCGTTCGTCGACCACCGTTATGGTAGGGCATGTTGATCGCTTTGCACCAATGTCGTCTCACCCGCTAGGGAGTTCCCGTGGTGGTTGGCTCGAGGAGTGAGCATTCAGGATTAGAAGTTGAGACTCCTTCGTCGAGTCGCGTCTAAGAATAAAGAGTCACCCTAGAGGCGTTAGACTCCAGTGTGTTAGTTTGATTTGAATTTTCATTACTTGCTGAGTGTACAATGTGTTGCAAGGCTCTTAGGCATTATAAGCAACCATACCAAGTTATTATTGAATAAATAATAAAGTTGGGTTTTGAGTTACACCTTCCACCCCTCATAAGTTTTTGTACTACTTGTCTATTCTTGTTTCCCTCTCATCTCTAAATCTTAGAGCAATCGACAGATGGTGAACACTCGCGGAAACCTTGGAGGCAACGGAAGTGGTTCTCGCCCAGCTGGAAACCCCAATGATGGAGCCCTGCACCCCAGCTAGCACCGCCAGTTGACATGCAGAACTTTGGAGCTTTCCTTGCTGCACAGACTTAGTTGATGCATGCGATGATACAGCAAATGCAGCAAGTCACTGCTCAGGCCGCTCCAATCAAGCTAATTAGGGACAGCGACAGAATTCCAGGCTTTTAGAATTCATGAGGACTCATCCACCCACATTCTCTGGAAACGCCAATCCACTGGAGGCAGATGATTGGCTGAGGTCAATCGAGAGAAAACTGCACATTACCCAATGTGTGGGGAATGAGAGAGTGCTTTACGCCTCTCATCAGTTAGAAGGTACTGCAGCCGAATGGTGGGAGAACTTCTGTGCAGTGCATGAGAACCCCCGGTATATCACTTGGGAGGAGTTCACAGCTGCATTTTGCCAGTATCATGTACCAGAAGGGATCATGGACCTCAAGAAGGAGGAGTTCAGAGCACTGAAGCAAGGCAATCAGCCAATGTCAGAGTATCTGAACAAGTTCACCCAGCTAGCTCGCTACACACCTGAGGACGTAGCAACGGACAAGGCAAGGCAGTCTCGTTTCATGAAGGGACTGAATTCTGGACTTCAGGTGGGGTTGATTACCCACACATTCCCCGACTTTCAAGAGCTTGTGAACAAGGCGCTTATTTTGGAGGACAAGCGCAAAGAACTTGAAGACAACTGGAAGCGCAGGATGGCACAGCAAGGAGCATGCCAAGGAGCGCATCGTCTGAGAGTTGCGCCTAACCAGTTCTTTAGATTCCAGCCGAAGAGCACTGCAAGGACACCATCACTAGCACCGAGGCCTGCGAATCAGAATTTTCAGATCCTAGCGCCAGCGGGTAATGCAGTGGCAGGAAATTAGCTGAGCATCGTGAAGCGTTGTTTCCACTGCCACGAGCCAGGGCACTTTGCCAACTATTGCCCAAAGAAGGTAGCAGGAGTGACGCCAGTTCGTTTCAATCTGGGATCCACGCCAGCAAGAACACCTGCACCAGGATCAAGCCCTGGAGCTGCACAGCCTGGAGCCGCAACTCAGACTATGGTGAGAGGCCGCGTCAATCATGTCACTGCAGATGCACTTCAGAATGCTTCAGACGTTGTCCTGGGTAAGTTACTGGTCAACTCAGTCCCTGCAACAGTTTTGTTTGACTCTGGAGCTTTGCATTCATTCGTTTCTCAAGGTTTTGCTGCTGAAAATGATTTGGAAACTGTGGATTTAAAATGCATGCCCTGAAATTAGCAGTGCATCCCTAAAATTATGGTGTCACTATCTAATTGGGAATAGATGTGAGGTGTATACCGATCATAATAGTCTTAAATACATCTTCACCTAGTCAGATCTGAACATGAGACAGAGGAGATGGTTGTAACTGATCAAGGATTACAATGTCGAAATCCATTACCATCCCAGAAAGGCCAATGTGGTGGCCGATGCTTTGAGTCGGAAGAGCCATACCGTGAGTATGTTGATAGCAGGAAGTTAGGACGAGCTATGCAAGGAATTTCAGAAGATGAAGCTGGAGGTCGTACCTAAAGGATTTTTAGCTGCATTAGAAGTAAAGCCCACTCTGGAGGATCAAATCCGAGAAGGACAGAAGGGTGATTGCAAGGTTCAGAGAATCAAGTCCAAGATGGAGGAGGGCAAGGCAAAAGACTTTAGACTAGATAAGCAGGGCACGCTGTGGATAAAGGATCGTATCTGTGTGCCAAACAAGAAGGAGCTGAAGTCACTGATTCTGGAAGAAGCTCATGATTCCAAGTACTCAATTCACCCGGGAAGTGCCAAGATGTATCAAGATCTGAAGGAAAGATTCTGGTGGCCGAGTATGAAACGTGAAGTTGCCGAACATGTTGCGTTGTGTGACATATGTTAGAGAGTCAAGGCAATGCATCAGAGGCCAGCAGGATTGTTTCAGCCGCCTGAGTGGAAGTGGGAGGAAATCGGAATGGATTTCATTACCGGTTTACCTAAAACTCAAGGAGGATATGACTCCATATGGGTTATAGTGGATCATTTGACTAAGGTCGCTCATTTTATCCCTGTAAAGACCACCTACTTGGGAGATAAATTAGCAGAATTGTATATGACCAGAATCGTCTATTTGCATGGAGTGCCGAAAAGATTGTATCGGACAGAGGTACCCAATTTACCTCAAGATTCTGGAATAAGTTGCATGAAGCCATGGGGACCCATTTGAACTTCAGTACTGCATATCATCCGCAGACGGACGGACAGACTGAAAGAGTTAATCAGATTTTGGAGGATATGCTAAGAGCTTGTGCATTAGCATATGCTACCTCTTGGGATAAGAGTCTGCCGTATGCTGAGTTCAGCTACAACAACAGCTATAAGGCCAGTCTGCAAATGTCACCATTTGAGGCACTGTATGGTCGGCCCTGTCGAATGCTGTTGAACTAGAATGAGATGGGTGAACGACATGTCTTCGGACCAGATATTCTTCAAGAAGTCGAAGAGCAGATTGCCATGATCCGGGAAAGACTGAAGATAGCTCAGTCGAGACAGAGAAGTTACGCGGATAACCATCACCGAGATCTGGGTTTTGAACCAGAAGATGTCGTATGCCTCAGAGTTACATCTCTTAGGGGAGTTAAAAGGTTCCATGCCAAAGGGAAACTCGCACCGCAGTAAGTTGGACCTTTTAAGATTTTGAGTCGCAAGGGAGAAGTTGCTTACCAGCTGGAGTTGCCGCAATCCTTGGCATGATGTATTCCATGTGTCCTAACTGAAGAAGTGTCTCCGAGTGCCGGATGAACAGACGCCGTTAGAGTCAATTAAGCTGCAAGAAGATCTGACCTACAAGGAGCACCCAGTGAAGATTTTGGACACGATGGATCGAGAGACCAGAAATAAGTCAATCAGCTTCTGTAGAGTTCAGTGGAGCAACCATGCAGAAAGTGAAGCGACTTGGGAGCACGAGGAGGATTTGAGAAAAGAATTTCCAAACATATTCCTTAGTCAGCCCTGAATCTCGGGGTCAAGATTCTGTTAAGGGAGGAGGTTTGTAACACCCCAATTTTTGCTTTTATTATATTGAAAGTGTATTCGTGAATTTTTGGAATTTTCTAGAATTTATTTGGATTTATTTGGTTTTATGTTGAATTTATTCCCTTTTGAGATAATTAAATAATCAAAAGTTTTAAATAAAATTTTGTTGGAAAAAATTTCCTGGAATTTTTCTGAGCATTTTGCTATTTTCCCCGATTTATTTGAATTTTTAGAAATTATATTAAATATTAAATCACTGGAAAAGAAACCGACTCGGTCGGTTACTGTTCAACCGGCCGAGCCGCGTTCGAGTCCTACCCGCACCCGAAACCCTAACCCTACTCAGTCCCGACCGTTGGATCAGATCCAACAGCCGAAACCGAGCGCCGATGCGCGCCCACGGGAGGCGTTCGATCCGTGCTGTGGACGCACCGGATTGTGCCACGTCGCGCCACCATGGTCTCCGATTCGAGCTCGGACAGTGTCGCCGTGTGGGCCTAGGACTCTGGATATCACACGCACGCTGAGGCCATTTAAGGCATGAGTCGTCGCCCGAGGACCGCCGTTTGCTTGCGCACCTTTTGCCTTAATTTTCCACGCCCGAGCCGCTGCCGCCTTCCCGCAATCTCTCGCCGAAGTTCACGAAGGACTGCCGTGGATTCTTCCTCTTCCCTGGCGCCGTTGGCCCTTCTCCGCCGCGTTGGACCCCATATCCAGAACCGTTGTGACGAGGCGCTCACGTGGGGGTCATTGTCGGGACCCCGAATTTGCAAATCCGGACCCTCTGTGTAGTCAACACTAGTCCAGGAACTCGCTAGTGCACACAGTCTTAACATCGGTAAATATCACAATCATACCACTCGATGCTAATAAAGTACTTTATTTAAATAACCAAACTGGTTACTCGACCTTATGGTCAAGTTACAAATGTATGCCTCGCAGGGCGAAACTTATTAAGAGAGAAATAGTAGCAGCGGAAAAATAAGATAACTTCGTGGCGCCATCCAGTATACCACAGGCAACTGACTGGGCTCGCTCCCTAAGTAGACGGTTCCTCGTGGAGCTCCTCCTCCAAAGCTGGTGTAGTCTCCTCTTCAACTGGTGTTGTATTGTGGCAAGGGTGAGTACTTGGTACTCAACAAGTCATGCACAATGCAAAGCTAATATTCTATATGCATGGCTTGGTACAAAGGAATAGCTCAAGGTATATTTGCAGAAAACAGCATTTAACAAGTATCATAAATAGATTCGAAAGCAGTAGAAATAAGTAAAGCATAGATAACTTTTCAAGGAGTTTAATAAACATCTTTCCCATCCTAATCCACATTTCCATCAACATCATTATTAATCCAACCCAACCTTTCAAATCCAAGTTATTTTTGAGAAAGTCTAACCCTTGACTGTAATTCCCGAGCGATGTCCAATACCGCGGACACGGCTATTCGAATAGATTCTACACTCTGCAGAGGTTATGCATTTTACCCACAAGATACAGTCAAACACCACAAAGGCGAGTTCAGTAACAAAGTCTTTCTAAACCTCTAACAATACAAGTAGTCCTCCCGGTTATTGCACACTAACCCTTCCCTTAGCTAAGGCGAAGTTTAGGCCAATCAACCGTTAGATGGGTACTGGCCTCGGCCAGACGCTCCCCGTACAACTTACACAAAGGGTGTAGTTGACCTCCTGAGGTCCCACAGGTACGTTATTAGCAACTTAATCAACTAGGTCCGTCCCATTACAGACATGTGGTTGCACGTTAGACCCAGTTCAAAGGCTTGCAAGGTGAAGTCCTTAGGGTGACCAGGGCAAGACTACCCGAAGAACCAAATCAACATCCCCAAGCCACAACCGCCCACCGATCATTCTTGCCACATGCCCCGCCGAAAACTATTTATCAAACCCCAGTTGATTACCATGCACCACGTGCCATCAACATCACATGATACCTTTCCAAAACAGGTTCAATATATCATTAAGTCAATATTAACATTTGATTGTCCAAAATCATGTCATGAGCACGTAGCAGGTCTAAGCAACATACTACAACGATCTAATTTCCCATGTTGGCAATTTAATAATGTCCAACTAGTAAACCACAACTAGGGTGACAAGGGTTATGGCACATATTTAATTAATCAAGGTGTCATACAACAATTTGGCATTTATCTAATTTCCCATATTTAAATAAAGTATTTTCTAATTGAACTAGCATGCAATAAGTTAAATCAAAATAGGTTTCGAAATAGGATCAACATGGTCAAAGCACAACTTGCCTTCAAAAAGTACTTGTTCTTGGTCTTGAGTTGGATCCTGAGTCAATACTTCTCCTTCGAATCCCTCCGGCACTTCAACGTCTACTCGTAAAGCGTGCAAATAGCAATACACGAATAAACAATAGGCAAAAAGTGTCCAAACATCCAAATAAAATCCATAAACAGAGAGAACATAATTTTATGAATTTTTAGAAACTGGAATCGTCAAATTTGGAGTTTAAATGCAAAAGTTATAACATTTCGAAGTTTAAATAATCAATTAAATAATATTACAGAGGAAAACTTTAGTCCAAAAATTAAATAAAATTTATAATTAGGTAGATCTCAATTTTATACAAATTTAGAAATTTGAATCACTCAAATCGGAGTTGAAACGCAAAAGTTATAAGCGTTTGAAGTTTGAAACAAAATCTGAAATCATTATTTCGAATTAATAAATCATTTTCTTTTTCGGAAATTAATTATTGCGTCGGCTGGACACGTGTCGGCCTTTGGATTGGTCGGCTGGCGTCATCACCGAACGGCTCCGTGATGATGTCATCTTGGCGTCGGCATGACACGCGTGGCACCACTCAGTCTTTGCCACGTGTCCGGCCCATGGATCGGGTCCACGGCGGCACGGTCCACGGTGGATCAAGCGCACGGCTTGGTGCGATCGACATGCGGGCCCGCATGTCAGCGCCCACGGCGCCGCACAAGACGGGCGCGCCTAGGCTACGTGGCACGATCCGAGCCGTTCGATTCAGATCGAACGGTCCAGATTGGATCGGATTTTTGCCTCACCGTGGGTGGCGTGGCACGATCCGGCGGATGACGCGTGGCGCTACCTACGCCGTTCGATCTTGATCGAACGGTTGAACCTTATCCAGCGCTTGGTGCGACTGGCTTACGTGGCTACATCTGGACCGTTGGATCTTGATCTAACGGTCGGATCCAACTGTTTTTCTAAAGTTTCAAGGAAACGTGGACTCACCGTGATCGTCGGATGGGGATCGAACGGTCCGTGGAGCTCGCGAGTCCGGCGATGGAGGTCGGTGGTGCAGGCTGCCGGGGTTGGGGATGACGACCTATGAAGCGGCGTTTGGAGCACGCTCCGGCGATGTGAGTGCACTTCCCGGACGCGGCTCGGTGCGAGGAGTTTGGATCCGGGTCTCACGGCGGCGGAGAGTCCTCGGCGACGACGGAAACAACGCAAAACCCTCGGCGGCGGTTCTTAGCATCGGCGAGTGATTGCGCGCTACGGGTGGCGGCGCAGGGCTTGGGACCTAGACGTGCGTGCTCAGCAGACCCGAGCGATCACGTGGGGGTATTTATTGCCCCCGGCTTCCGTGCGAATCCCGAAAACCCTAACGGACGCGGCGGCCCACGGCGGAGGAGTCCGGCTCGGACTCGTCGGGGGAGACGATAGCGCGACTGCACACGTGGCAGGATCCAACGGCCCAAGCACGTGCGCGACGCGGCCGAACAGCATTCGTTCGATCGGGATCGGACGGTGCGCAATTAGGGTTAGGGTTTGGGTTCGGGGACGCGGTTGAACCAAGTCGCGTGGCGCGGGTCCGACTCGGGTCAGACTCGGGTCTAGTTCGAGTCGGAGGAATAGTACTAACCCTAATTGAATTTCCAGCGATTTAATATTTAACATAATTCCCAGTAATTCATTTAATTCATTAAAAAATAGTAAAAGACTCAGAAAAATTCCAAAACAATTCTGGAAAATATTTTGGATCATTTTAGACTCAAATAAAATATTTCCAACAAAATTTTATTTGCAAAGTTTAATTCTTTAATTATTTCAAAATGGAATAAATTCAAATAAATTCCAAATAAATCCAAATAAATTCCAGAAAATTCCAAAAATTCATCAAAGTGCCAAATCACACATAGATTTAAGAAAAAGCAAAATTTTGGGGTGTTACAAACCTCCCCCCTTAATAGAATCTCGTCCCCGAGACTCAGGGCTTACTAAAGGAATAGGTTTGGAAACTCTTTCCTCAAATCCTCTTCGCGTTCCCAAGTTGCTTCACTCTCCGTGTGGTTGCTCCACTGAACTCTACAGAAACGGGTTGACTTATTTCTGGTCTCTCGATCCATAGTGTCCAAAATCTTCACGGGATGCTCCTTGTAAGTCAAATCTTCTTGCAACTCAATTGACTCTAGCGGCGTCTGTTCCTTAGGACTCGGAGACACTTCTTCAACTGGGACACAAGGAATACGTCATGTACTCCTCGCTTAACGATCATGTAGTTCTAGCTGGTAAGCAACTTCGCCTCTGTGGCTCAAAATCTTAAATGGTCCAACATAACGGGGTGCGAGTTTCCCTTTGGCATGGAACCTGTTAACTCCTCTGAGCGGCGTGACTCTGAGATACACGAAATCTTCTGGTTCAAAGTTCAGGTCTCGGCGGCGGTTGTCAGCATACTCTTCTGTCGTGATTGGGCGATCTTCAACCTTTCCCTAATCATGGCAATCTGCTCTTCAGCCTCTTGAAGAATATCAGGCCCGAAGACACGGCGCTCGCCAGTCTCATTCCAATTCAATGGCATCCGACAGGGTCGTCCATACAGTGCCTCAAATGGTGACATTTGTAAACTAGCCTGGTAACTATTATTGTAACTGAACTCGGCATACGGCAAACTCTTATCCCAAGAGGTAGCATAAGCCAATGCACACGCTCTTAACATATCCTCCAGAATCTGATTGACTCTTTCGGTCTGTCCATCCGTCTGTGGATGATAGGTCAGATCTTGAAGTTCAAACGGGTTCCCATGGCCTCATGCAACTTATTCCAGAACCTTGAGGTAAATTGGGTACCTCTGTCTGATACAATCCTCTTTGGCACTCCGTGCAAACAGACGATCCTGATCATGTACAATTCTGCTAATTTATCTCCCGAGTAAGTGGTCTTCACGGGGATAAAATGGGCTACTTTGGTCAAGCGATCCACTATAACCCATATGGAGTCATAACCTCCTTGAGTCTTAGGCAAACCGGTAATGAAATCCATTCCGATTTCCTCCCACTTCCACTGGTATTTTCAGTAGTAGCAATCCTGCCGGTCTCTGATGCATTGCCTTGACTCTCTGGCATACGTCGCACAATGCAACATGCTCGACAACTTCACGCTTCATGCTCGGCCACCAGAATCTTTCCTTCAAATCCTGATACATTTTGGCGCTTCCAGGGTGAATTGAATACTTGGAGTCATGGGCTTCTTCTAGAATCAACTGCTTCAGCTCCTTTTTGTTCGGCACACAAATGCGATCCTTCATCCATAACGTGCCTTGCTCATCCAACCTGAAGTCCTCTGCCTTGCCTTCCTCCTTGATGGACTTAATCCTGCGGATCTTGTCATCATCCTTCTGTCCTTCTCGGATCTGGTCCTCTAGGGTAGGCTTTACTTCTAATGCGGCCAAGAATCCGCTAGGTACCACCTCAATCTTCATTCTCTGAAATTCCTGGCATAGCTCATCCCGATTCGTGGCTATCAACATATTCACGGTATGGCTTTTCCGACTCAAGGCATCGGCAACTACGTTGGCCTTTCCGGGATGGTAATGGATTCCAACATTGTAGTCCTTGATCAACTCTAACCATCTCCTCTGCCTCATGTTCAGATCCGACTGGGTGAATATGTATTTAAGGCTCTTATGATCCGTATACACTTCACATCTGTTCCCGATCAGATAGTGACGCCATATCTTCAAGGCATGCACTACGGCAGCTAACTCTAGGTCATGTGTCGGATAATTTTCCTCATGCGGCCTCAACTGCCTTGATGCATAAGCGACGACCTTTCCATTCTGCATTAGCACACATCCAAGTCCTTGGCGCGATGCGTCACAATAAATATCAAAGCTTTGATTAACATCCGGTAGAACTAACACCGGCGCTGATGTCAATCGCTTCTTCAGCTCCTGAAATCCTTTCTCACATTCTGGCGTCCATGCAAACTTCTTCTCCTTTTTCAGCAATTGCGTAAGAGGTTTCGCAATTGTCGAAAAGCCTTCAATGAAACGGCGATAGTATCCTGCCATTCCAAGGAAACTCCGGATCTGGGTTACGGTCTTCGGCTGCTCCCAGTGTAACACAGCTTCTACTTTACTTGGATCAACGGCAACTCCTTCTGCGGTCATTACATGTCCAAGGAATTCTACCTTGTCCTTCCAAAAATCACACTTACTGAACTTGGCGAAGAGTTACTGTTCCCTCAGCTTTTCCAAAACTCGCCTCAAGTGTTCGACATGTTCATCCTCTGTCTTGGAGTAGATTAGGATATCATCTATGAACACGACAACAAACTTGTCCAAATACTCCATGAACACCTTATTCATCATATTCATGAAATATCTTTGGCGCATTAAATCGATCCAAAAGACATAATCAAACTCGTAATGTCCATATCTTGACGAGAATGCAGTCTTTGGAATATCTTCTGATCGGATCTTCAACTGATGGTATCCCGATCTCAGATCAATCTTGGAGAAAACTCCGGCTCCTCTTAGCTGATCAAACAAATCATCAATCCTGGGTAACGGGTACTTATTCTTCACGGTGACTTCATTGAGTGCACGGTAGTCAATGCACATCCTGAAACTTCCATCCTTTTTCTTGACAAACAAAACTGGTGCTCCCCACGGCGACGAACTTGGTCTGATAAATCCTTTCTCCATTAACTCCTCAAGCTGTTTCTTCATCTCTACCAATTCTTCGGTGGACATCCGATAAGGTCTCTTTGCTATCGGCGCTGTACCAGGTACAAGCTCTATCACAAACTCTATGTCCCTGTCTGGCGGCATACCAGGTAGATCTTCGGGAAAAACATCTGGGTACTCATTCACTACTGAGACATCCTCTATGCTGATTGTCTTGGTGCTGTTAACCATCATCTGTCCATCTCTAGCTGCAGTGGCTTGAAATTCCACTTTCCTTCCACACGGGCTCTCAACTGAGATAGTCCTTCGTCCACAATCCAATACGGCCTTGTGCTTGGATAACCAATCCATTCCCAAAATAACATCTAAGGTCTGGGTCTCCAAAATAATAAGGTTCGCTAGGAACTCTATTCCATTTATTAGTATTCTCACCCCGGAACATCCTACTTTCGTTCGGAGTTCGGAACCAGGGGTTTGAACTAAAAGCATGCATTTAAGCCTTGCAATCCCCAAATCGTTTCTAGCAGCAAAGCCTTGCGAAACAAACGAATGCGAGGCTCCAGAGTCAAACAAAATCAAGCAGTGTACTGAGTTAACAAGTAACTTACCCAGTACGACGTCCGTAGCATTCTGCAGTGCATCTGCGGTGACATGGTTGACTCGGCCTCTCACCACGGTCTGGGATGTGGCTCCTGGTGCTGGCGTCCTAGCTGGGGTGGATCCTAGATTGAAGCGAACTGGGGTCACTCTGCCGTCTTCTTTGGGCAATTGTTGGCAAAGTGTCCTGGCTCGTTGCAGTTGTAGCAGCGTCTCACTGTCCCTTGTTGACTGCCTGAAGTGGCGTTTCTGGTTGGGGCTGGGGTATGATAGTTTTGATTAACGGGTCTTGGTGCTGGTGACGGTGTCCTTGTCGTGATTCTCGCGGCCGAATCAAACTGATTTGGTGCAACTCTCAATCGTTCTTTGCGCTCCTGTGCGATCCCACGATCTTTGCATCCTGCGCTTCTGTTCTCATCCGAGTTCCTTGCGCTTGTCCTCAAGAATGAGCGCCTTATTCACAAGCTCCTGGAAATGCTGAAAGGTGTGGGTGATCAGCCCCACTGTAGTCTGAGTTAAGTCCCTTCATGAAACGAGGACTGCCTGGCTTTATCTGCCGCTACGTCTTCAGGTGCGTAACGTGCAAGCCGTGTGAACTTGTTCGTATTCGACCACCGGCTGATTACCTTGCTTCAAAGGTTTCTAAACTCCTCCTTCTTGAGATCCATGATTCCTTCAGCACGTTATCTGACGGAATGCACCGTGAACTCTTCCCAAGTGATGTCCTGAGGGTTCTCTTGTGTGGCATGAAGTTCTCCCACCATTCGGTAATGTTCCTTCCAAGCGATGAGAAGCGTAAAGTACCTTCTCATTTCCTATGCATTGAGCTATGTGTAGCTTCCTCTCAATTGACCTTAACCAATCATCGGCCTCCAATGGATTGGCATTCCCAGAGAAAGTGGGTGGGTGAGTCCTCATGAACTCGGCAGTCTTGTATTCTCGGCGTTGTCCCCGATTGACTTGGTTAGCGATGGCCTGAGCGATGGCGTGTTGCATTTGTTGCATCATAGCATGCATCAATCGAGTCTGAGCAGCGAGAAAAGCTCCAAATTCTGCATATCCAAGTGGCGGTGCCGGTGCTCCATCATTGGGGTTTTCTCTTTGGCGAGAACCACTTCCATTGTTTCCAAAGTTTCATGGTGTTCACCATCTGTCGATTTACTCTAGGTTTTAGAGATGAGAGGGAAACAAGAATAGACAAGTAATATGGAACTTATGCGGGGCGAAAGGTGTAACTTTAAGGTCCAACTTTATTATTTTAATCAATAGTAACTTGGTATGGTTGCTTACAATGCCTAGGGGCCTTGCAACACATACTACACACTCAGCAAACAAGGAAAATCCAAATCGAACTAACACTGGAGTCTATCGCCTAAAGGTGACTCTTTATTCTATGACGCGACTCGTGAAGGAGTCTCACTATAGAACCTACGCTCACTCATCGAAAACCTCCACGGCCTGGTACGGATGCTTTGCGGCATAGGCGCCAAACGATTGCCATGTCCAAAGCAATCGTGTCATCTGTGGTAGTCGAAGAAGCGATGTCCTCATCGAGATCGACTCCTTCGGATCGCTCGTGTAGCTCGAAATCGCTCTCGTTCTGGTCCGTACAAAGCCATCTCCAACTCGTCAATTCTTCGCAGAAGGTGTGACACATACTCTTGAGCTTCCCGCCATCTGTTCTTCTCTGTTGTGATCTCCTTGCGGGCCTTACAGCTCCTTGCTTGTATCATCGAGTACATCCTCATGGGCGACAACAAGTCGTGCCAACTGTGTAACCATGGCATCCTCATCCTGAATCGCCTTCGGGTCAAGAAGGTTATCGCTGCGTGGATGATAACGGAACACCGTGCTCTCCAACTCTCTGGCGTAGATACGGGTAATGTGCCGCATCGCTCGTCGTGATACTTCTTGGATACCCATCTGCATTGTAGACCTCCTGGCAGGGCAGTGTATCGGGCGATTGCCTGGGCCCTTTTTCCTAGCAGGTACCTCAATCTTCACGTCACAAGCTTTGATCAATCCTGCTTGTCTGATCACTTCCACTTGGTATTGGGGCTTCTCAAAATCTCCGAGAGTCTGTAGCATATGCCAAAGTTCTGCGGCGTGACCAACCTCCAGGTCGACGTAGTTGAACTCTCCCTCCATCTGTCACAAGAGTGCTCACGTAAGAACTCGAAATTTTTAAATCGTGACAACGTAACGAAAAATTCAGCAAGAGACAAGGAAAGAGAGAAGGGGATGGGTCGAGATGTCATTTCTTTGTCTTGACAAACTTTTATCTTTAGAAAATAGGTTTTATCCTCACTACGACCATTCTAGCTAGGGTTGAGCCTACAGTCAACCTGGCTCTGATACCACCTCTGTCGGGACCCCGAATTTGCAAATCCGGACCCCGAATTTGCAAATCCGGACCCTCTGTGTATTCAGCACTAGTCCAGGAACTCGCTAGTGCACACAGTCTTAACATCGGTAAATATCACAATCATACCACTCGATGCTAATAAAGTACTTTATTTAAATAACCAAACTGGTTACTCGACCTTATGGTCAAGTTACAAATGTATGCCTCGCAGGGCGAAACTTATTAAGAGAGAAATAGTAGCAGCGAAAAAATAAGATAACTTCGTGGCGCCATCCAGTATACCACAGCAGCCGGCTCGCTCCCTAAGTAGACGGTTCCTCGTGGAGCTCCTCCTCCAAAGCTGGTGTAGAGTCCTCTTCAACTGGTGTTGTATTGTGGCAAGGGTGAGTACTTGGTACTCAGCAAGTCATGCACAGAATGCAGGCTAATATTCTATATGCATGGCTTGGTACAAAGGAATAGCTCAAGGTATATTTGTAGAAAACAGCATTTAACAAGTATCATAAATAGATTCGAAAGCAGTAGAAATAAGTAAAGCATAGATAACTTTTCAAGGAGTTTAATAAACATCTTTCCCATCCTAATCCACATTTCTATCAACATCATTATTAATCCAACCCAACCTTTCAAATCCAAGTTATTTTTGAGAAAGTCTAACCCTTGACTGTAATTCCCAAGCGATGTCCAATACCGCGGACACGGCTATTCGAATAGATTCTACACTCTGCAGAGGTTATGCACTTTACCCACAAGATACAGTCAAACACCACAAAGGCGAGTTCCCATAACAAAGTCTTTCGGAAACCTTAACAATACAAGTGGTCCTCCCCGGTTATTGCACACTAACCCTTCCCTTAGCTAAGGCGAAGTTTAGGCCAATCAACCGTTAGATAGGTACCTGGCCTCACTTCTGACGCTCCCCGCATAACTTACACAAAGGGTGTAGTTGACCTCCGAGGTCCCACAGTGCGTTATTAGCAACTTAATCAACTAGGTCCGTCCCATTACGGACATGTGGTTGCACGTTAGACCAGTTCAAAGGCTTGCAAGGTGAAGTCCTTAGGGTGACCAGGGCAAGACTACCCGAAGAACCAAATCAACATCCCGGTGCCACAACCGGCCCACCTGATCATTCTTGCCACATGCCCCTGCGAAAACTATTTATCAAACCCCAGTTGATTACCATGCACCACGTGCCATCAACATCACATGATACCTTTCCAAAACAGGTTCAATATATCATTAAGTCAATATTAACATTTGATTGTCCAAAATCATGTCATGAGCACGTAGCAGGTCTAAGCAACATACTACAACGATCTAATTTCCCATGTTGGCAATTTAATAATGTCCAACTAGTAAACCACAACTAGGGTGACAAGGGTTATGGCACATATTTAATTAATCAAGGTGTCATACAGCAATTTGGCATTTATCTAATTTCCCATATTTAAATAAAGTATTTTCTAATTGAACTAGCATGCAATAAGTTAAATCAAAATAGGTTTTGAAATAGGATCAACATGGTCAAAGCACAACTTGCCTTCAAAAAGTACTTGTTCTTGGTCTTGAGTTGGATCCTGAGTCAATACTTCTCCTTCGAATCCCTCCGGCACTTCAACGTCTACTCGTAAAGTGTGCAAATAGCAATACACGAATAAACAATAGGCAAAAAGTGTCCAAACATCCAAATAAAATCCATAAACAGAGAGAACATAATTTTATGAATTTTTAGAAACTGGAATCGTCAAATTTGGAGTTTAAATGCAAAAGTTATAACATTTCGAAGTTTAAATAATCAATTAAATAATATTACAGAGGAAAACTTTAGTCCAAAAATTAAATAAAATTCATAATTAGGTAGATCTCAATTTTATACAAATTTAGAAATTTGAATCACTCAAATCGGAGTTGAAACGCAAAAGTTATAAGCGTTTGAAGTTTGAAACAAAATCTGAAATCATTATTTCGAGTGGCGTAGATCGTGCCATGTGTCACCACCCGGGTCATGCCACATCGGTGCCAAAGCCGCGCGACTCAGATCCAATCTGAGCCGTCCAATCCGATTTGAACAGACCGGATTAGATCGCCTAAATCCTTTACGCGCGAGATTGGATCTAGTCTGGACCGTCGGATTTCAAACCGACGGCCCAGATCGTGCCACGTGGCCGGGAGCTGGAGCACCGCGGTCCACGCAGGTGACGCCGGTCATCACTGACGTCAGCGGTGATGTCAGCATGAGCCCGCGTGTCAGCGTCTGGCCCAACCGCTCGATGACATCATCCGTGACGTCATGCTGATGTCACGATGGGTCCCGCGTGTCAGAGCCGTTCAGCCGAGCCTCGCTGACATCAGCAGTGGGTCCCACGTGTCAGCGACACTGTGCGCATGGACCGTGTCCACGGTGGACCGAGCCCGAGCCCGAGCCGTGGACCGGGTCTGTGGACCGGATGACGCAAGCTAACGTCAAAATTTGATTTTTCTTTAGAAAAATAATTCGGTGGAAATTCAATTTCGCCGCTGACGCAATGATGAGGTCATAATTCTGATTTTCCCATATAAAAATAAATGAATTAATTCGATTTATTCTTTTAATTGATTTTTCAAACTTCAAACGGCTATAACTTTTGTGTTTTAACTCCGATTTGTGTCATTCAAATTTCTAAATTTTTATAAATTTGAGCTCTATTTAATGGTGAATTTTATTTAATTTTTAGACATGAGTTTTTCTCTGTTTTTATTTCTTCGGTGTTTATTCATCTGTTACGAGTAGACGTTTAAGTGCTCGAAGGCTTCGAAGGTGAAGTTTTGACCCAGGAGCCTGCTCATGACCAAGAACAAGTACTTTTTGAAGGCAAGTTATGCTTTGATCATTTTGATCCTGCTTTTGAAAATTATTTTAATTCAAATTATTGCATGCTAAATTATGTAGAAAATGCTTTAAATATATCCGGGAATTAGATAAATGCCTAGTTGTTGTATGACACCTTGTGATATATAATTATGTGTTATTAATGATGATGTTGATGGCACGTGGTGCATGGTAATCAACTGAGGTTTGATAAATAGATTTAGACCGGGGCAAGTGGCAAGAATGATCTGGTGGGCCATGAGTGGCACCGGGAATGTTGTTTTGATTCTTCAGCAGTCTTGCCTTGGTCACCCTAAGGACTTAACCTTGCAAGCCTTTGAACTGAGTCAAATGTGCAACCACATGTCTGTAATGGGACGGACCTAGTTGAAAAAGTTGCGAATAACTTGCTTGTGGAACCTCGGGGTGTCAACTATACCTTTTGTGTAGTTGTACGGGGGAGTGTACTGGGGCGATGGCTAGGTACCCATCTAACGGTTGGTTGGCCTAGACTTCGCCTTTGCCAAACGAAGGGTTAGTGCGCAACAACCGGGGAGGTCCACTTGTGTAGTTAGAGGCTTCCGAAAGACTTTGTTACGGACACTCGCCTCTGTGGTGTTTGACTGTATCTTGTGGGTAAAGTGCACAACCTCTGCGAGATTGTACAGCCTATTCGAATAGCCGAGTCCACGTTATTGGACATTGCTCGGAGATTACAGTCAAGGGTTAGACTTTCATAAAAATAACTTGACTTTGGAAAATGGTTGGGTTGGAATGATGGATTGCATCTAGGACTGGAAAATGCTTTACTTGTGAAATCATTGGGAAAGTACTTTATTTCTTATTGTTTTACTGCTTTGCAATCTATTACTGTATTTACACATGTTGTTTTACTGCAAATGATCTTGTTAGCCTATCCTTTGTAATAAGCCATGCATGTAGAATATTAGACTGCATTATGTGCATGACTTGCTGAGTACCAAGTACTCACCCCTTGCAAAATACATCAGTTGAAGAAGAAGTGACGCTAGCTTTGGAAGAACTTCTGGAGGAGCCGTCTATCTAGGGAGCGAGCTCAGTTAGTTGCCTATGGCATATTGGTTGGCGCCACGCGTTTTATTTATATTTCGCTGCAGATTTATTCGAGTAAGACTTTAGCCTTGCGAGGTGTACTTTTGTAACTTGACCATAAGGTTGAGCAACCAGTTATATTTTTCCCTTTTAATAAAGCACTTTACTATTTTGTTGAGTATGATTGTGATATATACAAATGTTGAGACTGTGTGCACTAACGTGATCCTGGACTAGTGCTGAATACACAGAGGGTCCGGATTTGCAAATTCGGGTCCCGACATTTGATCAGAGTGAAAAATAGTCTCTTTGAAGGTTTTTGAGCTCAGGTGTGCTAAAATGTCAAAGAGATGCAAAAGTCCTCCTAAATGAAGGTCCTAGCACAACTTATATAGCCCACAGATAGAATATAGATGTTACTGGCATTTACTAGCCGTTGGGCATTGTCAGAATGACAAAATAATATAGTCTAATGTGCCATGGGCTTAGATTACAAATATTTACGATATGATTAATGCACGATGGACAAAATTTAGTAAGAATGCCATTTACGCCGGGTCGAGAACACTCGGTCTGTCGTACACATGCTTTGAGCAAATTTTAGTCTGCCGTGAAACAATCAAAGAAGCTTTTGTGCCGGACTGAAAAAGTTAGTCCAGTATACATAGAAAACTTACTAGAATTTAGTCCCATGGACTAGATGATTTTCAAAGGTATTGTAGAGAGAATCACGTTTGTGCCAGACCGAAATAGTTGGTCCGTCAAGCACTTGAAAATTTGGTCTGTTGTGAATGTAACACGCTCGGTTTGATTTTCTCAAAAGTGTTTCTCAGCACCGGACCGAAAAGATGGTCCGGCGTACAAGGTAATATGCGCCAGACTGAAAATTTGACTTGACCCAAATTGGTCCGGCGTGAACGGTGTACGCTCGGAATGAAGTGTTTTCAGTGCCAGACTGAAAAAGTTGGTTCGGCGTGAAAGGGTTTTTGACTGAGTGAGTGAAGGACTTTGTTTTGAGGGAAAGGAATGAAGTGACCATTACTCCAAGTAATCTTGACATATTTGGCCTATGAACCAAGGCACTTACTTATGTATAGTCCCTCTTAATATTACGGCTAATCCAAAATAATCCTAGCTATATGGCTTGAATCAATTCCGAAGCCAGAACTAAAAATAAGAATCCTTAGCCTTTATCCTTCAATCTGAAGAGTCTTCACTTCACAGAAAGTACTTTACTTGATCATCAACACCTAAAACCAATAAAACACATTGTTAAAGAATTGGGGGGCCTAGATGCTTTTCAATCTCCCCTTTTTTGGTGATTGATGACAACACCCTTGAATACCCATTATTTTAGATAGAAAAGACTTATCTTTTTCTGCAAAGAACTGTTAGCTTGATAGAACAAGTATAATAATTGCAAATAGAGAAAAGACAATTTATGCTCCCCCTGGATATGTGCTTAGAATAAAATGACAATTGGAACATAAAGCACAACTTATTTTGCATAATTACAGAAGAATACAAAATTCAAAGCAAAATTGGGCATAATAGAGCATAAATTAATCTTATCAGAGCAAGAGGAGTTATCTTAGTGTAAATCCAACATAAAATCCAAAAACACAAAACATTGAGATAACAGATTAATCAAGTTAAACAAGTACAGAAACAACAAAGTACAGTATAGTAGACTTAGTAGACATTAGATACAATAGACTTTTTGACCCACCCCAGACTAAGAGAACTAAAAAACTAAGAGAACTATAACTACAACTAATTTCTCCCCCTTTGGCATCAACAGCCAAAAAGATCACTTCTTTCGCCTGGAGAATGTCCTCTTGAATAGTTTTGAGACTCTAGAGCTTGTGCTTTGCCTGGGAGGGGATAGGTGCTACCATTTTGGAGAGTGTTCTTCTTCAGAGTCAGCTTGAGATGCCATGGCCCGATCATGCCAATTGGGATAATCTGGATCTCCGGGCTGAGGACTGACTGTCCAATTATGAAAATCTTCTTGAAGCTGTTGTAAAGACTCATATGTTGGGTTGGTCTGGTCAAGAATGAGTTGCCCAAGCTGCTCTTGATTAGACACCAGATTTGCATGAGTATCTTCTGTATACCTCATATGGTCTTCGAAGGAAAGGCCCAGCCAATCCAAAGAGTCTCCCTAAGCATCAAGCTTAGTGTTCACAGTGTTTGCAAACTGATCAAACCTTGAATCTTGAGCATTTTGCTTCTTATTGATATCATATAGTCAGTCTATGAGAGTGTTTTGATTGGTTTTGATCTCACCAATCCATTTTCTCAAGTCCCATTGATTACTGCGGAGAATGTCAAATCTTTTGTAACTCTCATTTTTTATTATGGCCTATTCTTGAGAGATTTTATTTAGCAATTCTTGAGTTTGTTGAACTTGATCATGATATTATTAAAGGGCAGCCATATGTTCATTATGCCTCAGTCCTTCCATTCTTTGTTCTTCAGCAAACCTTTCTTGGGCAATCCTTAGATCAACATTGTATAGTTGCTCAAAAACACCAAACCATTCTGGTTGAGTGTTCCAAGTTGAAGGTTCTTCAAAGTGAGGTTCAGGGGGAGGAGTATTGTGAGAGGCTACAAATTCTTGTTGGAAGGCTGACCCTCCTGCTTCATGATCATGGGCTGCAGGCCTAAAGCTCTATCCTTCCATAAATCTTGCTGCCGCTGCAAGTTCATGAAGCCTCTAAATTTCTTGATTTTCTCCTCTGGTTTGAGATTCAGAGCTTAAAATTATTTGAGTGTTTTGCTCTTCTCCATGAGATATGTTATGATAACTGCCACCTAATACTTCAGTTGGTTCATCATGTTCAAGTTGTGCAAGAATAGGTGCAGCTGGCACACTTGGGATTTGAGAAGGTGGAACATGACTGTAACTGTGATAACTGTTAGTGATATTCCCTAGAGGCGATCATGGAGATGATTGTATCACATGACTATGTTTATGTACTTCATGATAATGCGTTATCAGTTCCATGAATAAACTCTTATATTTGTTCATCAAGTACGACTTGGTTGTGAGACACTTTGTTTTACAAGGTTATTCTAAAATGATCCCTGGTCTCATATCATTATGTGGGACAATAATGATTCTTAGACCAGCACATGTATTGATTGATGGCAATGTTTCACATGCCATAGATATAGAGATATCAAATCAATAATGTGGATACAAGTTAGTGAACATGATGTCGGATAGACCCACCTCGAGACACTGCAAGGGTTGTTATCTTTAAAGAGCAATCAGTGTGTCTCGTGTGGTATACCTGTATGATCCTTAGACCTTAGATCGTCATTGATTCCAAGAATGCGTAGTGGTATACTTTGGGGCTATCAACCGCTACTCTGTAACTAGGTAGCTTAAAAGGGTAGTCTTCAGGTATGCTATGAAACATGGTGTGGGGTGTAAGCGATCGAGATGGAATTTGCCCCTCCTAGATAACGAGAGAGATACCTCTGGGCCCCTCAGTTGTAGTTGGGTTGAAAAGTGCATGGCCATGCCAATGTGGTTAAGGAGTTAATCACGGTTTCAAAATCCACTTCAAGAGCGAGTGAAGGGTCAAGCTATCACAAGTGTGTCACGTATCTCGCCTTGAGCTTGACTGGTATCGTGTGGCAAAGGAATTGATATGTGTGTATATCAAAGTTCAGCCGATATGATCATTCTGTGCATTTGGGGGTCAATATGTCCTGCTAGGTACCACTATTGACTTGTGGTCAAGAAATGAGTTTCCGTCCATGGCTGCTTGCGCATGAACCTAACAGGTCACACACTTAACAGGTTGGAACATAACTAATGGCATGATTCCACTAGTGGGTTTTCGCAGATTCGGATCCATGTAGGAGTGCGTGGTGTGCAAAGGGGCTGTCAGTCCACCTCAAAACCCTAGCTGCCACCACACTTGACCTCGAGAAACTCTAGTTGCGCGCGACGGTGCTAGCACATCAGCGTACGATGTTCCATCCCCGAATGTGTGGATACCGTGTAGGCACTGCTGCGGTGCTGATCGGTGAGGAGGAGGTGTTCGGTGCATACGACTACTTCCTCGACACATGTAATTCTGCTTCCGTTGCTTATGCGCATCAAGGAGGAGGACGTGACGATGTGAACGACTACTTCCTGTACCTCGACACGCGCGACCACTGCTTGGCGACATTTGACGACCAGTGAGGAGGAGGTGCTCAATGTGTATGACTACTTCCTCGACGTGCGTGATTCTGCTTCCGCTGCCTCTACGCGTCAAGGGTAATGATCTATGATCCCCTACTTGCATGTGATCTTGGGTGTTTGTGCTAGAAAATTTTTGGTTTATGCTAACGTAGCCTACCCGTATCACAACAATAACTTGCACTCAAGTGAGCTCCATAGTTGTGCAAGGATTCTTCTCCCACACTGTCACCATCAGAGTCATTATTATTGTCATGATGAGCACTTGGCTCATCTTCTTGTGCAACTAGTGAAGGAGTATGCACTCTTGCTCCTTGACACCTTCTCCAAATATCATGCTCATTTTATACTGCTTGGGAAAAAATTTGAAATCTCTACTCCTTTCCTATTGTGAGATAATCCCTTAGGCCAAGAGCATTTGAGTTATTTGCTGTGCAAAGGAGAGCGGACTGCCTATCCTTCTATAAATGGCTTCTTCCATTTCTCCAAAGATGTAGTCCACTAAATCTATGGTCTGTTTGGACAGAATCAGGTGCAACATCCAGGCCAAGGTTGGGGTCACACCCTCTTTATATCCAGTCTTTGGGAAGATTGTGTGTCTGATCAGTAATAAAACAACCTTAGTTTCAGCAGACAAACAATTCACTCTGTTTGCATTAAAATTGTCCTATTGAAAGGAGACCAGTTCTTTTCATTATTGCGATCTGTGGCTGAGATTTTGCTGCTGGCGTGGCTCCTCCTGGTGCATGGTGCATGGCCTAGGCGGCGGCCCAACGCGGGGGCGCGGCCCAGCGCGGGGAGAGGGTTGGCCGGCCGGCTCGACCTAGGCCGGAGGCGGGTGGAGGAGGGGGCGCGGGGCCCGGGTGGCAGAGTGGGCCACCGGGAAGGAGAGAGAAGATTGGGCCCATTGCAACAACAGGATTTTCAACGATTTTCTGAATAAAATAAATCGAGAAAATTAAATTAATTTATTTAGGGCAATAAAAATACCAGAAAAATTCTAGAAAATATTTTGAGACATTTTGAACTCAAATAAAATATTTGCAACAAAACTTTATATAAAATGTTCCAAATAATTAATTAATTTCAATAAAAGGGCTTAAAACAAATCAATTTAAAATAAATCCGATAAATAGCTAATGAGCTCCGAAAAATCTTGAAAATTACAGAAAAATTCCTTGAAGCACAAGGAACCCAAATAAAATGAAATTTCCTTTATTTGGAATTTAAAATAATCAAATTAATTTTTTTTAGCTTTTAGAAAATTCAAATCAAGCTTTATAAACGCGAGAGAATCAACAAAAAAATTTGGGAAGCTAAACTGAACAACAAATTTTTGAAAACCCAAATTTTGGGATGTTACACGGGCATGGATGGGCGTGTGGCGGTGATGCTCCCGGGAAGCACTCCAAGTCCTTTTCTCACGGGATACTTCTGTCGCTTTTATATAGGCGATAATCTTTTCAAGATCATCCTCTACGACTGCTCCCATAGCCTCTAGATCCACCTGCTCAGGAAACTCCCTGAGGTTGCGCACAACCGTGGCCAAAACTTGAAGACGTTCTTCGCTCGGGAGAGTGAGAGGAGACGAGCTGGGGTGACGATTGCGCACTTGCTCTTGGGTGAAACACTTGCGGGAATTCTCACAAGCATTGGCACCGGCCCTCGTGCTAGGATTTCCACGGACTCGCCGACGTACGCTCGCCAAGGTCCTGTTCAAGGACGCTTCTAGGTGGTTCCTGGCTGCTTCATACCGTTGAAGACGGGCGTCTCCCGAGGGTTCATCCTTGGGGCTTCCCTCTTCCCCCACCATGTTGACATTGCGAGAGTGCGAGGACTGTGAGGGTGACATCACGGTGTCCCCTCGTGACACAGTTTCTTGGTCGGGCTCAAGATGATCTGGGATATCCAAACCATCGTAGAGCCCATCATAGTCATCATCATCCGTGAGGGCACCGTGCTGAGAGCGAAGGAACTGCTCTCGCGCAGCAGCTACCGGGGAAAAGCTCCCAGGCTTGGTATGCCCTTCGGGATTAGTAATGCCGGCGACACCTCTATTGGTGTAGTACAAGTCTTCATCTTCAGCAACGCTGAAAGTGTAGAGATCTCAGGAATCTTGAGAATTAGGCATCTCCAGGGATTCTTCACGAAAGGAACTGTTGGTCCCCACGGACGGCGCAAGCTATCGATGATTGGGGAACAGGCCCCTGCCGAGCTTACTTAGTTGATTGGGGGACCAACTCTGTCCCCTTCTTACGTAAAAGGCTGCTTCCGGAGGATGCTCGGTTTTCCGGGACAAGGCACACTCAGAAAACGACATAGTTATTTATCCTGGTTCGGGCCTCTCACCAGGGAGATAATAACCCTACTCCAGCGTAGTGAGAATGTATTTTTTGTATGCATATATTCCTCTCTTTTGTCGTGTGTCTCTATGTCCCTCCTCCTTGTACATGCACGGGAGGTATTTATAGTCTAATAAGACATTCTATTGATTACAAGCCTTGGATGTTTGACCGCGGCTAATGTGGTTGTAACGGAGTCCTCGATCTACGCCACGTTCCTATCATGGGTGCAACGGCCCCATGTAGTGGCGCGATCATCGCTATTCTGGCGTAACCGTCGACTTACGACCATCCGACCATGCACCTTCCGGACGAGCTAGACCGAACGAGCCCGACTCTAGCCCGAGCATTTATGCTCGGGCCCTGTGCTTGGATTCCATAGCCAAGCATGGAGCCCGTATCAACTGGGCAAGCCGAGCAGCAAAACCTGATGCCCATGGGTCATCCTCGGGAACGTCCTCCGAGGGTACGCATGGTCTGGAACTGACTGTCAGGGCACTATAGTAATTATGAAAGCTATCCAATCCCCGACAATTTTAAATAATAAAAACGAAAAGGAAAATTTGGAAAAACCCTAACGGGTCGAGACCCACTAAGATCCGACTTGACCCATTGGACCTAACCCGCGAACTATAAACCCTAATCGCGCCGACCGTCAGATCTGGATCCAACGGTTGGGATCCGCCCGCATGTGCGCACGTGCGAGACCATCGTATCTGTGGCACACGTACGTTCGAGATGTGGCCATGTCGTCTCCATCTCCGATACGAAGTGCACCGCCGCGTCGCCGCCATGTGGGCCTAGGTTTCCGAATTAGGAGCGGATGCCGAGGCTATTTAATGCATGGACCAGCTTCCGAGAATCCTCGTTTCCTTTTGCACCGTTTGCCCTAGCTGCTGTTCGCCGAGCCACCGCCTGTCGTTGTTGATTTCTCACCGAAGTTCCTTGAGCACCACCGCGTTTCTTCGTAGTTCGAGTCGCCCTCAGCCGCCGGGAGACCTATATTCGGGAGGATCTCGTCGAGGCACTTCGGGGGGATACTTTACTTCGCTGAAACCGTACTGAAACGCCGTGCCAGTGGTCGCCGTCCTCATCTCTAGCATCCATGCACCGCCGCGACATCACCAGAGCCCGCAAGCTTTCACTGTCATCCGATACCGATCCGATAGCTTCGGTGAGTCCACGTAGCCCTTCCATTACACTATAGGTTAGATCAATCTAGACCCTTAGATCTGGATCCTAGGGTGTAGATTTGGCCACGTAGCGCATAGCCGAGATGAATTAGATATATCCTGAGCCGTAGATCCTAGTTGGACGGTTGGGATGTTGCCACGTAGCACGTAATCACGGTGAACTAGGTTAGATCTGGACCATAGATTTTGGGTCCAACGATCAGGATCGAATCGTGTAGTGTTGCTTAGATCTGTTTGTAGCCGTTGGATCTGGAGTCTAAAACATAGATTGAGCCACGTTGCAGATTTGACTGATTAAGATTAGACCGTAGCCAACCGATCGTTGATGCACGGTCTAGATGCTTGCACGTGTTACCGCCTGGGACTATCCACATAGTTCCTTCACCGTGAAAAAACAGATCCAATCCAAGCCATCCATTTTGGATCATGCGGATCAGATCATTTTGAGTAGCGTAGATTTAGATGAATCTGAGCCGTTGAATTTGATTTGCACAGTTTGGATCTCACCGCAGCATGATCAAATCAGTGCATGACGCGTGGCATCGCGGGAAACAAAGCGCCACCGAGCCAGCCACGCCGCGCTGATGTTACCCATGATGTCATCCGAATGGGTCCGCATGTCAGCCACTATACTCACGTGCGTGTGACGTTATCAGTGACATCATGATGACGTCACAGTGGAGCCCGCATGTCAGATCAGCCAATCTCACTGTGCGATGACCTCAACGTGACATCATCAAGTGGGGCACAGGTGTCAGCGACATGTGGACTCGTGGACTGGGTCCACGGTGGACCCGAGTTGGGTGTGGATCGGGTCTATGCACTAGGTGACGCAATACTAACGCAATAATCCTATTTTCCTTTAGAAAAATAATTCAGTTGAAAAAGAAATTAGGCGCTGACGTTAGGATGAAGTCATATTTCAGAATTTCCAATAGAAAAATAATTCGAATAATTTTGATTTTTCTTTTTGTTGTATTTTCAAACTTCAAATCGCTATAACTTTTGTGTTTGAACTCTGATTGAGGTGATTCCAATTTCTAAAAATTTGTAAAATTGAGATCTATTTGATGGTGAATTTTATTCGATTTTTGGACTTAAGTTGCTCTCTATTTTGGATATTTATTGCCTATTTATCCGTTTTGCGTAGACGTTGAATTCCTCGAAGTCTTCGAAGGAGAGGTCTTGACTCAAGAACAAGTCCAAGAACAGGAACATGAGCTTTTCCAAGGCAAGTTGTGCTTTGACCATATTGATCCCACTTTTTAAAACTATGTTGATTTCAATTATTGTATGCTAGTTTATTTAAAATGCTTTTAATTAATTCTAGGAATAGTTATGCTACCTATTTGTTGTATGCCACCTTGTCAATAATAATTGTATACCATGAATCATTTGTCACCTTAGATTATGGAATATTAGTTGGACATTAATAAATTGCCAACATGGGATAACTAGACTACAATAGTTCGCTTAGCCATGCATCGTGTTATTGATATAATTTTTGAATGTCGAAATTAATATTGACTTAATGAGATACGGAACGTGTTTATGAAAGATGTGACATGTGTTGTTGATGATGTTGATGGCACGTGGTGCATGGTAATCAACTGGGGTGATGAAATGATTTAGACTAAGGCAAGTGGCAAGATTGTTCAATGGTGGGCCAAGAGTGGTACATGGGAGGTCATATTTGGTTTTTGATGATTTGGACATTGTGAGTTCTTTGGGTAGTCTTGCCTTGGTCAAATTAAGGACTTAACCTTGCAAGAATTTGAACTGAGTCTAGCGTACATCCACAAGTCTGGAATGGGACAGACCTAGCTGTTTAATTCTTGATATCTAGATTTTGGTACTGTCGTGGTGGTGTGAGACCTGGGTGTACGGGTTGACTCATATGGCGCAAGAGGGAGGCCCTGAGTGTGGTAACTAGTCCCTTCAGTGTTGAAACCTTAGCGGGCAGTACTGGGTCTAGAAGGAACATTGTAAAGGCTTTGTTACTGTCAATCACCTTGGTGGTGTTTGATTGTATCTTGTGGGTAAAGTGTATAACCTCTGCATAGTGTACAACCTATTCGAATAGCCGAGTCCATGGTATTGGACATTGCTCGGGGATTACAGTCAAGGGTTAGATTTTCATAAAACAAACTTGGAATGGTGGATATTATGGTATGGGAATGGTGAACCTGATTAGGGATGATAAATGCTTTACTTGAGAAATTGATTATGGAAGTTATTACTGTTATTATTGTTTTACTACTTTCCAAACTACTATTGTAACTTGTGAATGTTACTTTATTGCAAAAGAACCACCTCAGCCTATCATTTGGAATAAGCCATGCATGTAGCTATTAGCATTGCATTTCTGTGTATGACTTGCTGAGTGCTTTAAGTACTCACCCCTTGCAACAACACAAACATCATTTGAAGAAGAATCTACGCCAGCACTGGAGGAGGAGTTCCAGGAGGAGCCAACGAACTGGGGAGTGAGCCCAGTCAGTTGCCTGTGGCATATTGGTTGGCGCCATGAGTTTGTTTATTTCCACTGCAGTTTATTTGATTAAGACTTAGCCCTGCGAGGCGTACTTTTGTAAGTTGACCATAAGGTTAACTCAATAGGTTTTATATCAAATAAAGACTTTATTTATTATTCTGTTGTGTATGATTGTGGTATTCATCTATGTTGAGCCAGTGTGCACTAGCGTGATCCTGCACTAGTGTGGAATACCTCGAGGGTCAGGGTTTGCACATTCGGGTCCCGACGGGTCATGAGCTTGCTTTCTCTTTTAATTGGACCAAATATAATTTGCAATTAAATTGCTTTTCTTCTTTTATTTTCAAACTCAAATTTATGACTTTTATGTGATTTGTCAATATACTCATCAAGGGGGAGATTGAAGGACCATGTGGAGGTCCATCCATGTTTGTGATGAGTATTTGACTTTATTTGAGCAAGGTGTGCTCAGGTTTGAGTTTGATTTGAGTTGGAATTCAAAAGGAAGTAATTTGAGTTGTGTCAGCTTCAGGCGGTACTACCCGCCTTGTGGAGGCGGTAGTACCGACTAAATGTACGAGATAAGATTTTTGTTTGAGTATTTGTGATGATTATTGCATATTATTGTTGGACAATGCTATGTGATGGGTTCCCTTATCTTCGATGATTGCAGAGCTTCAAATTGTGGTCATGGTGAGGCGAAGAATGGCCAGGACTAGGCGAGGTGCGTCGGATGTCCGGATGGCCGAGGATCACTGGATGATGGCCGAAGATGAAGCCGGAGCAAGTCATGGAGGCAAGGGAACAGTGGAGATGCTAGCTTAACACTGCTCGGATTAAGGAGAGCCATTGGATCGCGAGTCGAGAAGATAGAGTAGTGGTTAAGTCTAGTTTGCTTTGAGAAATGTGCAAAACCCGTTATGTTATTGGGTTTCGGGTCAGCCCACTGGGTAAGTGTGTGGGATCAAATTCTAGTCCTTAGAGGGTAGCTTAGGATGGAAGCAACTCATCCAAGGGTGGAGGTTGACCCATGGACACTATAAATAAAGGGGTAGGGGTAGCCTCCCCTCTTAAAAGGTTTTGTGTGCTCCTTTGAGCATTGCCCACTTGGTGTGAAGCTTTGCAAACCTTCCCACCAAAAATACAAATAGTTTCTTTACTATTCTTGTGAATTTAAATTCTGCATTTATATTATGTCTTTACTTTATGCAATTTAATTTCAGCATTTACTTTCAAGCATTTAAATTCCACACATTTGCCTCCCCTCCTTCTAAATGCTTGTGGTTCTTGAGCCAAGGATGAATGATTGATGGATGAATCTTCATAGATCATATCCCAATCATCTAGGCTTCACTTATTATGTTTAATTCTTGAAAAATATTGAAGGTTTTGTTCTTGAATTCTCTTTCTTGATTTCTTGCTCAAATCTGTTCTCTCTGTGCAGTAGTCCTTGTTTATTTTGTGGAAGAATCATCCAACATGTTTTTGAAGTAATTATTTTTTGTTACATTTTTAACTTCCATAGGTCCTTGTGATAAAATTTCATAGGCCCAAGAGCCAAGGTTTAAGATCTATAGAAGTTTTCCCAAGCCCTAAATGTTCTATCTGAGTTCTTCGTGTAGTATAGATTGTTATTTTCGTCATAATTTTTATTTATGCTATCTGGATTTGATTTTTGGTGGGTATCTACATGACTCCATGATCTCATCATACAAAAAATTTTAAATTCAAATGAGTCACAGATTTGGAGATATCACTTTTTGATTGAGTTTCTTTTGTGCTGGAAATTCACTTTTGCTTTTCAGAAACAGCAGATCTTATTTTATTTATCTCTTTTTCCCTAAAGGTGATTTTGAATTTATTCCTTTTTTTGGACTCTGAACAACCATTATTACTAGAGAAAAAAATCCCCATGACCATATGAGCCATTAATTTTTATTCATGGCAATTTTATCAGGGGGATGTGCTGCTGTCTTTTCGATGATCCATGTTTACTCTTGATTCTTGAGAGTTTGTTCCTTGTTTTGATTATTTAACTTGGTTCTTGGAGCTTGGTGTTGGAGAAAGCATCAATCTTGTCCAAGAGGTGGGAATTTTGGAATTGGGATCATTCACCCCCCCATCTGATCACCATCTTGATCTTTCATATAATCCACACCCATCCTCTGAGTACCATCCTTCTTTCCAACAAGGAGAACTGGGGCACCCCATGGCAAAGAACATGGTCGAACAAAACCTTGCTATTATAACTCCTTAATCTATCTCTTTACTTTAGCTAGCTCATTAGCAGGCATTCTATAGGGTCTCTTGGAGATGGGTGGGGTTCCCAGAGCTAGATTGATCAGAAATTCTATGTCCCTATCTGGCGGCATCCCAGGTAACTCAACTAGAAATACATCATGAAATTCTTTGGCGACTGGGACATCTTCCAAAGATACTCCTTTGGTACTGCAACCTTTTATCCCATCTGGCTTGTCTGTAGCAGCTTGAAACTTTAACTTAGCTCCAGTTGGACTAGTTAAGGTGATCACTCTATTTCCACAATCCAAAACTACTCAGTTCTTGGATAGCCAATCCATTCCTAGTATCACATCTAAGGACTTGGTGTCTAGGAGATGAGGTTGGTTAGGAATTTTACCCATTCCAAAATTCCCACCTCTTGGACAAGATTGATGCATTCTCCAACAACGGGCCCAAAGAAGATCATCTATCCATACGATGATGACCACAAGAAGATCATCTATCCATACATCATACCCATTCATACTAGTTCTTCTTCAATCACTACCAGTTCACAAAAGAACAGCCCATTCGATTTAGCCAAACTTCCGATATTTTAGAATAATCACAGTTTTGGATAGCCCACTTCAACATAGCATAACTTTCGATTATATAATGCAAATCAAGCAAACAAATACATTTTATCAATCTACATAAAATTTTCTAGCTTTCTCTAAGCAAACGGAAAAGCTATTTCGGATTGAAAATAGCTCAAATCATCAGTTGAACATTGCATCTACCACCGAATTCAAAATATGTATAGCCAGCACTAAAAATGGCATAACCTTTAATTGGCTTAACGGATTTTAGTGTTGTTATGCTCAAATTAAAGGGGAAAGGATAATCTACAACTTCTTCTACAGCTAAAGGACCATTTGACCAACCTAAGTACCCCAAAAATGAGCTGCAAGAATAGACAGTTTTCAGGTCAAAAAACAGCAAAGGTTCCCTCCAACCCTATACCACATTTCCCTCCAAAATCCTCAAATCTATGAACCCTAGACCCACTCTAACCAGTCAAGACCTCCATTAGAGTAGTAAGCACAACTCCAAAGCTCAAAATCCTCTCACCTTCAAGGAGGAAGTGGGGGGGAAGCCACCGCCGCTGCTGCTGCTAGTAGGGAGTAGGGTTGGAGGGGCTGTAGGGAGGGAGGCCGGCCATGGGGTCTCCAATGGAGGGGGAAGAACCATGGATAGGGGAGGAAGAAGGACCCCAAGCTGCTGCCAAGGGGAGAACCGGTTGGGGAGGAAGAGAGCACGAGTGGGGTGGAGAAAAAGAGGAGGAGCTTCCAATGCCATTCGGTTGGGGAGAGAAAAGGATGAGGGAGAGAAAAAAAGCAAAAGGGGTGGGGTTAGGTAATTAGGTGAGTGGAGGGATCAAGTGGATGAGTGCTCTTGCTCTCTCTCTCTCTCTCCCATGCCAGATGAATCTGATAGCCCTTCAACTCATCTGACTGGCCCTCTAAAAACCCAAGCAAGGATTTCTAGCACTAGGAGCAAAACGAAGCAACGTTACATTCTCCTCCCCTTAAAGGAATTCGACCCCGAATACGAAAAACGCCAACTCCAAAATAGAGTCCACAAGGGACTCAAAACTTCTTTGCAAATTCAAAATAGAAGCAAACAATACACCGAACTCTCAATTCAATGATTAACGAAGGTGATTTGACTTAGCTCAACTAAGTACTCTTGCGAATCCACATTTATTCCAATTTCTACTAAAATTGGCAAGGGGTAAAAACCCCTAGCAAACTAGATTCCAAAGAACTTCCTGAATAAGGAGTTTCACAAGATCTTTCTCAACCATCATCCTCAATGCATCCACTTAAGGACTCAATCAAATTAAGTAATATGCTAAATCCCGACATCAAACACATCATGCCACTATCTTAAAAACCAGTCTGACATAACTCAGACTAGACTTTCCTTTAGCACTAAAACACACTATACCTTTTACTCGATTATTCTTCTCAACAAAAGAGGGTATTAACTTCTAAACTCATCAGAACTCCAATCTCCTCTTTCTACCGCTCTATCATGATTCATCAAACTCAAGATGACACAATCATCGCGAGACACATGCATTTAACAAGCATTTAACCATTTTCACCATTAGTAATTGAACAGTCAGCTGGGGTTCCAAACTTGAACCCCCAAAGAATCAATTACACATAATCCCATCTTTTCCAATTATTTGACCTTTTTCACAAAAGAACCATAATCAACTAATGCCCTCGAAAGAATTAGCTCATTTGTGGCAAAGTTTTCCTTCCCAATCACAAACCACATTATATTTTCATTCTATCTTCTCCTAGGCATATCTCACACCCAGAGACAACTAGCTAAGACAATGTTCATGACAGAACATTTTACTTCATGGTGCCATCCCCTTTACCTCCAACAATATTCGCAAAAGATTTTGAACTGACATCACACGCCTCCATCATAATCCACCTTTCTAAACCACAACCAAAGTTCTACACCTAGCCCAAGCTAGGACCCCAGATCCTCACCACATCACACTCGGTCCCTTTCCTAAGAGGGTCTCGCCCTCACATCCTTTCACTCAAACAACCAAGCTCGTGAGAATACTCCTCTATTATACTCAACAATTTCATAAACATTCCTATTCTTACCTCAAACTAGAATGCCAACAAATAGCAATTTTCTTTAGCCAGATGAACCACATTCATCAACTGGGACCTAATGCGCTACAAATTCACCTTGGAAAGAATTCGACAACATCCAAAGATCACTCTTTTTCTTTTACTAAGTCAAGTCGCAAATGAAAACTCAAATCTCAAATCATTGCGATACAATTCGCATCGGGGAGCACTCCAAATAAAAGAGAGACTCAACACAAATCTTTGACAGAAGTTCTCAATAACCAAAACAATCCAACTCACTCTCACCAAAGCCAAACCTCTCATTTTAACCAAAATCAACATTTTGGAAGAGAAATTGATTCTCAAGTCAAACACAAGAACCCACAACCGCCACAATATCTCTCAAAGTGAAAGGGAAACTCAATTCTCTTACATAGCATAGCCAAAACCAAAAATTATCCATTCTTTCTTTTTCATGCTAGAAAGCAAAGGAAATCTCGATACCCTTTAACCGCTCGATCCATATCCAACACATTAAAACCAAGGCACCAAGCTTTACCTTGGGGAAAACTCCATTAGAAGAAAAACACAACACGAAACTTAATTAAGACAACTTATTTTCACAAAAGTAAACATCTCTTAGACAACCACAGATCACTTATGAAACAATTATAACTTTCATCTTTAGAAACACAAGTAAACACCAAACACACTTTTCAATTAAATCCAACTCTAGACATAAAATAGTTACAAGTATTTCCAAGTCAAGGGCTTTCAACACAACCCATTATATCTATTTTCTTCATTTAAATACTGATGCCAAAGATAATTCAGTTTGCACGCGAAAGAGCGCGATCCACTCATATACCTTTGGGTGTAAGACCCCATATTCATAACATAAGTTAAACAACTTAGCCAAAACCAAAGATTGGCATGATTCAAAGAAGTACAATATTCCGGATGTAACACCCCGGCATCTAGTATGCCCGAATGCTACCAAACATAGACTAAGCAACCTCTAAATACCACAATTACGAGTAAATTAGAGCAAAGGAGCAAATGCTAATACCGAAAATTTCGGCAGCATCTCCTTTGTTTTTCCATGAATTGAAGCAACAACAATAGCATAGCAATATATGGCAATATAAGAGACATCTAAAATAGCAATAAATAATGGCATGATGGCAATAAGTCAAATCTCAAGCATTCAAAGTCTTCATGAGCCAAACGAACAAAAAGGCTCTCATAACGCAAAACTAGATCATAAACCAATATGCATCACACTAAATTTATTATCAAGACTCCAAATGAATAACTGTGGGAACAAATGTGTAAAGCTACGTGTAGGAGTGTGACTAGTTCCCTTCCCTGCATGCTGGTCTCATGGTACCTAAAACAACAAGAAAGCACAAGCGTGAGTTCAACACTCAGCAAGTATATTGCAATGGTACAAAAGAACAATTACATGGCTTCAACACCTCAATCATGCCTATTATCTTATTCAAACTCACATATCATTTTTCACATATCATCATCATCATATATGCACATGTCTTCTGGAAACTCATACCGGTATGGTTGAGTGCACACCCGTCGGTGTGCACCCTCTCTCACCTTCCATCCCGAAGATGGAGAGTGCCTACTCCTCGCTTCCATTCACCGCGGTGGATGGAATCACGATGTAGGACTTACTCAATGGCGCCCCGGACTAATCATAACTTTCTCACCGACCTTACCGGACTAGTTATGACTTTCTCACCGACCCGGCCATGTATCATGCCATGTATGCAAACATGCCAACATCATAGATAACTTGTACATTAACACATGGCATCACAACAGAATAAACCATATTCATCATATAAATGGCAAACATTAAAGCATGGCATGTGAACATATCATATATTCAATTTCAACTCAACAAAACTAGCAATCTACAACCCGCTACCCATTCCAATACACTTGCCTCAACCACGGGCGACGGATTGGCGAGAAGTAGAGGGCACTCCCGGGGTCACACCACCTGCACATAGGCACCACACACTCAAAATCATGCCTACAAAACAATAAGCAAACAATCTTCTACCCCAACTTCGCAAACTACATACAAAACCCAAAAACAGAGGTTTTGTCCCGTCGGGACAGCACACTTCCAACGAGCATAACTCGGGTTCTAAGACTCCAAATCGATTAATAGAGTACATCCTCGCGTATCTTAGGAAATTTCCTAACTTTTTATAAGTATATGGAAAAACTGATTCGGACTCTAAAGTGGTTTAATCTACAGAATACCGTGATCTGTTCCCATCTCATCACAGTTTTGAACACGCTTGGTAAAATGAGCATAACTTTCAAACGGCTGATCGGAATTAAGCATTCTTTACGTCCAATTAAAAGTATTTCAATTACCTACAAATTCTTCAACAAGCGGACCACCAAATTCCGAATCTAAATTGGCGAAATCTCAAACCCTAGGTCGACTGCTCATTCTGCCCAAAACAGAGAACGTGGCAAACTCTAGATTTCATCTAATCTACCCAATTACAACACCACCAATTGATCTAAAAACATGATATAAACCCTTAGAACAGTACCTAGACCAACCCCAAGGATTCTCGTGGCCATACCTTCGCCCGACGAACGAAAAACCAAAAGATCTCCTCCCGGTTCGCGCGATCTCCTTCCTCGCTCCAAATCCACTGGATCTCCTCGTCGCGGAGCGCTCCAATGGACGAATCAGCGGGGTGGTGAGGTGGAGAACTCCCCTAGGGGCAGCAAGGATGGTGGAGAGGGATGGGGAGGGGAGGGGCGCAAGGGGGGCGGCTTGGGGAGATGGGGGCGTGGAGAGGGGGTGGCGGCTACCAAGGGGGAGATGAGGAGGAGGTGGGGGCGGCTAGGGCAGCTTGGGGCGCGCAAAAGGGGCAGGGGGAGGCGCCTAACCTGGTGTCCCTCTCCCACTAGGACCCAAACTCCTTCCCACTAAAGCCCATGACCCTATCCCTTAGGCCCAAACTCCCCCGGAAAGGCCCAAACTCACGGAAACGGCCCGAAAACGCACATAAACCTCATACCGTATGGTTTCAACCTCTGATTTCACATTTTATAACGTCACACCATCTCGTAGTGTCACATTCTTCCCCCCTTCAACAGGATTCGACCTCGAATCCGAGACACACCAAAATCAACAACAAAGTCCCCAAGGGACAAAAGATTTCTTTGCAACACAAAACATTCACACAAAGACTCAAACTAGAACAAACGACAAGCGAGTTCTCAGAACCAATACTAGCGAGAAAATGTTGATTTTGCTAAAAAAGGTGCAACCTCTCACGGTTCCACCTTCACTTCAATTCCCAAGAAAACGGTCTCACACTCCTCATTCCATACATTCCTTGGCACTAGCGTGCCCGATCCCTTTAATCAAAACTACTCTCGAGAAGAACACAGTACCAGCCTCTAGAACCCTCTTCATCTCCCAAGCACAAACGTGTTTTCACACCTCAACCTCTCTACTGTGGTTCGCCGTATTCAAGACGACGACAAACCAGGTGAGACGTACACTCCAAGACCACCAACTACTTGAACAAATGAGGTTAAAACCTCGCAAAAGATTGATCTTTTACAAAAAACCAATACCCACCACTACCACCAAAGGAAGAACCTACTTTAAACTACGGTCCTTAAAACCCGCAAAAACAATATCAACCGAGCAATCCACATCGGTTGACACTGTAACACCCCGACATCTAGCATGCCTGAATGCTACCAAACACAGGCTAAACAACATCTAAATACCATAAATTAAGATAAATTACAACAAAGGAAACATCTAAATACCATAAATTATAAGTA
Source organism: Rhipidocladum racemiflorum (assembly GCA_036346355.1). Classification (NCBI taxonomy): domain Eukaryota; kingdom Viridiplantae; phylum Streptophyta; class Magnoliopsida; order Poales; family Poaceae; genus Rhipidocladum; species Rhipidocladum racemiflorum. The sequence goes on along the minus strand of CM070577.1, from coordinate 36,954,784 downwards.
TAAGGAAAATCTGATTCGGACTCTAAAGTTGTTTAATCTACAAAATACCGTGATCTGCTCCAATCACGTCACAGATTTTAAAACGTTCGGTAAAACAAGCATAACTTTCAAACGACTGAGCGGAATTGGACGTTCTTTATACCCACTGAAAGGTATTGAAATTACCTACAACTTATTCAACAGCCGTATGACCAAATTCCGACACTAAATTGGCGAAAATCCAAACCCTAGGTCGACTGCTCATGCTGCCCGAAACAGAGAACGTGGCAAACTCAAGATTCCATCTAATCTACTCAATTCCAGCACCACCAATTGATCTAAAAACATGGTAATATCCCTTAGAACAATTCCTAGACCAACCCCAAGGATCCCCGTGGCCATACCTTCGCCCGACAACCGAAAACCCAACGGATCTCCTCCCGGTTCGCGCGATCTCCTTCCTCGCTCCAATTCCGCCGGATCTCCTCGTCGCGGAGCGCTCCAACGGATGGATCTTCGAGGTGTTGAGGTGGAGAACTCCCCTAGGGGCAGCAAGGGAGGTGGAGAGGTGGTGGAGAGGTGGTGGTGCAATGGGGAGCAAGGGGAGCAAGGGGGGCGCAAGCAAAGGGAGAGGGGAGATGGGGGGCGGCTAGGGCTTCAATGGGGGCGCAAGCAGCAGGGTGGGGGCGCAATAAGGGCTGGTGGAGGCCCCCAACCAGGTCTCCTACTCCTATTTGGACTCAAACTCCTTCCCACCAAAGCCCACAACCCTTTCCCTTAGGCCCAAACTCCCTTGGAAAGGCCCAAACTCCCGGAAACGGCCCAGAAACGCAAATAAACCTCATACCGTAAAGTTTTAATCTCCAATTTCATACTTTATAATGTCACATTCTCTAATTTCACAGTTGTACGGTGTCTCAACATTCCGTAGTGTCACATTCTCCCCCCTTAAACAGGATTCGACCTCGAATCCGAAGAATGCCAAAATCAACAACAAAGTCCCCAAGGGACAAAAGACTTCTTTGCAACACAAAACATTCACACAAAGACTCATACCGGAACAAACGACAAGCGAGTTCTCAAAACCAACACTTGGCGAGAAAATGTTTTTTTTAGCTCAACAGAGTGCAACCTCTCACGGTTTCTGTGACACTACGGTTTGGTGTGACGTTATAGAAGGTGAAATTAGAGAATAAAACCTTTCGGCTTGAGGTTTACTCGCGTTTTTGGGCCTTCTGAAGCGTTGTGACACCACGGAGTGTCGTAACCTTATTTAACGTGCATGATAAGGTTAATAACATTATGAGATGTGGAATTAAGGTTAAAACTATAGGATATGGAGGTTAATAGCTTTTCCGGGGTTTTGGGCCTTCCCGGGGGAGTTTGGGCCTTGGTGGGCTTTGGTGGGATGGAGTAGGTCTCCGTAACGGACTAGGATTGGTTGTGGGGGCTGGTAAAAGAGCTCCCCACCAGCCTTTTGGGCGTGCTCCCCCTGCCCTTGGGCGCCCCCACCTCTCCCTCCAAGCCCTAGCCGCCACCCCCACCTTCCCCTCTCCCTTCCTTGCGCCTCCACCTCCCCCATTGCTCCCCATTGCTCCCTATTGCACACCACCTCTCCTCCACCCCCTTTCTGACCTAGGGTGGCCTCCCCACCCCTGCATCCTCATGGATCCATCCGAGGAGCGAGGAGCGAGGAACGAGGAGCGAGGAGCGAGGAGCGAGGAGCGAGGAGATCGATTGGAGTTTTCATTCATCGGGCAAAGGTATGATCATGGGGATCCTTGGAATTGATCTAGGTACTGTTCTTAGGGTGATTATCAAGTTTTTAGATCAATTGGTGGTGCTGGATTGGAGTAATTTGGGTTAGATCTAGACGTTGCCACATTTCTGTTTTGGGACAGCATGAGCAGTCGACCTAGGGTTCCTGTTTTCGCCAATTTAGAGTTCGAATCTAACTGTACGGACTTTTAAGAAGTTGTAGATAATTTTATTATATTTTTGTGCATATAAAGAACGTTAAATTCCGCCCAGCCGTTTGAAAGTTATGACTGTTTTACTGAGCGTATTAAAATCTATGACGCGATTGGAACAGATCTCGGTAATCTGTAGATTAGACGACTTTAGAGTCCGAATCAGTCTTTCCATATACCTAGAGAAAGTTGGGAAATTTCCTAAGCTACGCGAGAATGTACTCGTTTAATTGATTCGGAGTCCCAGAACTCAAGTTATGCTTTTTGCAAGGCTGCTGTCCCGTCGGGACAGAACCTCTGTTTTTAGGTTTTGCGAGTAGTGGGCAACGTCGGGTTAGATGGGGTTTTGCGTACTGTTTTTTGGGTATGATTGTGAGTGTGTGATGCCTATGTGCAGGTGGTGTGACATCGGGAGTGCCCTCGACTTCCCACAAATCCGTCGCCCGCGGTTGAGGCAAGTGTGTTGTAATGTATAGCGGAATCGTAGGTTGCTTATGGAGATTAGATGAAAGATTGAATACTTGCTATGATCACTTGCCATGCTTGCTGTTTTCCAATGATATATTGAGTATGATTATCATGATATGATGCTATATGTCTATACTTATCATGATTCGATGCCATGTGTTTATGTGTACTATGACATGATGCCATATGTTTATGTACAAATGAGATATGATAATTGGCATAGTTGCATGCATGTCATGAGATGGGGCGAGGGCGGTGAGAAAGTCATAACTAGTCCGGGGAAGGTCGGTGAGAAAGTTATGACTAGTCCGGAACGCCATTGAGTAAGACCTACATCGTGATTCCATCCACGTGGTGAATGGAAGCGAGGAGTAGGCACCCTCCATCTTCGGGATGGAAGGGGGAAAAGGGTGCACGCCGACGGGTGTGTACTCAACCATACCGGTATGAGTTTCCAAGGAGACATGAGCATTGCATTACATCGCATACATATTGATGATGACAATGTTAAGTGTTTATGAATAAGATGATTTACATGATGGGAGATGTTATTGCCATGTTGTTGTTCTTGTTGTCCATTGCAATATGCTTGCTGAGTTTCGAACTCACGCTTGTGTTTTCTTGTTGTTTTAGGTACCATGAGATCGGCATGCGGGGAAGGGAAATAGTCACACGCCCACACGTAGCTTCACCTTAATGATTCCACAAGTCATTCTATTAGTTTGATAATAAATTGCGTGTGATGATCATTGCTTTAGTGTTTAGCTTTACTATTTGAGAGCTTATTTGTTCTTTTGACACTTGGAGACATTAAGTGCTTGATGTTAGTCTTATATTGTCGTTAAGACTCTATTTATTGTTGTTTTAGATGTCTCTCATATTGCCTTATAATGCTATATTGTTGTTGCTCCTTAAATCCATGTTAACACAAAGGAGGTGCTGCCGAAATCTCGGTTTTTAGCCTATGCACCTTTGCTGGAATTTTATGTTAAATGTGGTATTTAGATGTTGTTTAGCTTATGTTTGGTAGCATTCAGGCATATTAAATGCCGGGGTGTTACAGTTCCACCTTCACTTCGAATCCCAAACAGAATCTGTGTTTCAACCACAAAGGAATCCATCAACCCAAAACGCCCGAAACCTCACGACAAACACTTCACACTAATATCACAACCAACCTGAATACCACACTTCATTAAACTCAACATGACACAATCAAAGTGAGTCACAATTCCTTTAATGACCTCTCTACATTCCCGACAATTTCCATCGAGGGGAATAACTCATTAAGGCACATTTGCACTTGCGATACACGATCATGCTAACATTTCATTCCACCCTCTCCCAGGCAAGACTCAAGCCCAGAAACAACTGGTTAAGACAATTTCTCACGGCAGGACAATTACCACCGAACTACCGTCAACTTCGCTTCCACCCATCGGCACTCTTAATAAAAGTTAAACCCATACATCATCAACCTCCATCACAAACCACCCTTATACCACTAAGGTTCGACACCTAGCCCCAAGCTAGGATCGTAAAACCTTACCAAACCACAATTGGCTCCTTTCTTAAGAGGGTCTCGCCCTCACATTGTAACACCCCGGCATTTACTATGCCTGTATGTTACCAAACATAAGCTAAACAACAACTAAATACCACATTTAACATAAAATTCCAGCAAAGGTGCATAGGCTAAAAACCGAGATTCCGGCAGCACCTCCTTTGTTTTATCATGAATTTAAGGAACAGCAACAATATAGCATTATATGGCAATAAGAGAAACATCTAAAACAGCAATAAATAAAGTCTTAACGACAATAAGAGACTAACATTAAGCTCTTAAGGTTCCAAGTGTCAAACAAACAATAGAACTCTCATTAACCAAGCTAAGACTTAATTTTAAAGACCATCACACGCAATTTATTATCAAACTAAATGAATTGACTTGGGGAAACGTTAAGGTGAAGCAACGTGTGAGCGTGTGACTATTCCCCTTTCCCGCATGCCGTTCTCATGGTACCTAAAACAACAAGAAAACACAAGGGTGAGTTCGAAAACTCAGCAAGCATACTGCAATGGACAACAAGCATAACGACATGGCAATAACATCTTCCATCATGTATATCATCTCATTCATGATTACTTATCAATATCATCATCAATTCGTATGCGAAGTAATGCAATGCTCCTGACCCTCTGGAACCTCATACCGGTATGGTGGAGTACACACCCGTCGGTGTGCACCCTTTCCTCCCTGCCATCCCGAAGATGGAGGGTGCCTACTCGCTTCCAAACACCACGTGGATGGAATCACGACATAGGACTTACTCAATGGCGTTCCGGATTAGTCATAACTTTCTCACCGACCTTGCCGGACTAGTTAAGACTTTCTCACCGCCCTCGCCCTATCTCATGACATGCATGCAACCATGCCAATTATCATATTTAATTCACATATTAACACATGGCATCATAATATGTTAAACATGCTCATCATATCATATCATTCATTAACACATGGCAAGTGGACATATATCATGTAAACAATTCCATCTAATCTCAACATACAACCTACAACTCGCTATCCATCACAACACACTTGCCTCAACCACGTGCAACGGATTGGCGGGAAGAAGAGGGCACTTCCGGGGTCACACCACCTGCACATAGGCATCACACACTCACAATCATAGCCTCCAAACAGTACACAAACCCCCATCTAACCCGACATTGCCAACTACTCGCAAAACCTAAAAACAGAGGTTCTGTCCCGGCGGGACAGCAGCCTTGCAAAAGGCATAACTTGAGTTCTGGGACTCCGAATGAATTAAACGAGTACACCCTCGTGTAGCCTAGGAAATTTCCCAACTTTCTCTAGGTATAAGGAAAGTCTGATTCGGCCTCTAAAGTTGTTTAATCTACAGATTACCGAGATCTGTTCCAATTACATCACAGATTTTTAGGCGCTCGGTAAAACAGCCATAACTTTCAAACGGCTGATCGGAATTTAACGTGCTTTACGGACACGGAAAGATAATTAAATTATCTACAACTTCCTAGAAGTCCGTACGGTCTGATTCGGATTCTAAATCGACGGAAACTCGAACCCTAGTTCGACTGCTCAATCTGCCCGAAAACAGAAACGTGGACAAGTTTAGATCTAACCCAAATTACTTCAAACCAGCGCCTCCAATTGATCTAAAAACTTGGTAAACACCCTAATAACAGTACCTAGATCATCCCCAAGGATCCCCAAGATCATACCTTGGCCCGATGCACAAAACTCCAATGAATCTCCTCGCGAATCGCTCCTCGCTCCACGCTCCTCGCTCCTCGCTCCACGCTCCTCGCTCCTCGCTCCTCGCTCCACGGGACGACTCCACGAGGTGCAGGGGTGGGGAGGCCACCCAAAGGCAGCAAGGGGTGGAGGAGAGGTGGTGGAGAGGTGGGGATCAATGGGGCAAAGGGGAGGTGGAGGCGCACAAGAGGGAGAGGGAGAGGGGGAGGGGGCTAGGGCTAGGAGGGGGAAGGGGTGGGGGCGCACCAACAGCAGCATGGGCGCAAGGGGGCTGGGGGGAGCCCCTTTTACCAGCCCTCAACCCAATCCTAGTCCGTTACGGAGTCCTAATCCATCCCACCAAAGCCCACCAAGGCCCAAAACTCCTCCGGGAAGGCCCAAAACCCCGAAAACGGCCCGGAAACGGCCCGGAAACGTTATTAACCTCCAATTCTTATGGTTTTAACCTTATTTCCACATCTCATACTGTAATTAACCTTATCATGTTCAATAATTAAGGATACGACACTCCGAGGTGTCACATTCTTCCCCCCTTCAACAGGATTCGACCTCGAATCTAAACGCACCAACACGAAACCCAGCAAAACCAAAGACAGCTAGGTTTTCACATCACACACCTGAGGCGAACAGCTCGGGATACTTCTCGCGCATGCGAGATTCCAGCTCCCAAGTCGCTTCTCTCTCGGTCTGATGTGACCACAGGACCTTGACAAACTTAAGCGTCCTGTTCTTCATCACTCGCTCTGAAGTCCCCAGAATTTCCACAGGACGGGACTCGAAGGTGAGGTCCTGCTCAAGCACTAATGGTTCCAATGGAACCACCAACTCCGGATCATGCAAGTATTTCCTCAACATCGAGACATGGAACACATTATGCACACCTTGCATAGCTTCCGGTAGCTCCAGACGATAGGCCAACCTACCAACTCGGGCGATGATAGGAAAAGGCCCAACATACCTTGGGTCGAAGCTTTCCTTTGGTGCCAAAACGCACCACACCCTTGGTGGGAGATACTCGCAAGAGTACGCTATCACCCACCTCAAACTCCAAGTCTCGCCGCCTCACATCAGCATAGCTCTTCTGTCTGCTCTGTGCTGCGAGAAGGTTCTGCCGAACCTCCGACACGCGATCAATAGTCTGCTGAACCCAATCCGGTCCAAGAACTGCTCTCTCGCCAATCCCAACAAAGTGGCGATCTGCACTTCCGGCCATAAAGTACCTCATAAGGAGCAGCCCGGATGCTGGAATGATAGCTGTTATTGTAAGCAAACTCCGCAAGAGGCAAATGATCCTCCCAGCTACCTTTCCAAGCCATCACACAGGCCCTGAGCATGTCTTCCAAAGTTTGGATGGTACGCTCAGACTGCCCATCTGTCTGAGGGTGAAAAGCGGTACTAAGGCAAAGCTGCGTACCCAAAGCACTCTGCAAACTCTCCCAGAACTTGGAGACGAACTTCGCATCCCGATCAGAGATAATGGTCTTGGGTACACCATGCAATCTCACAATCTCCCGCACATAGATGGGAGCCAACTCGCTCGCTGAATTGGTCGTGTGGATGGGAATGAAATGCGCAGACTTGCTGAGACGGTCCACCACAACCCAAACAGCATCCTTCCCTCGTGGAGAACGAGGTAGACCAACCACGAAATCCATGGAGATGTCATCCCATGGCCACACAAGAACCTCCAATGGCTGCAACAGATCGTGGACGCTTATGCTCACTTTGATCTTCCGACAGATCCCACAAGACGCCACATACTTGGCAATATCCACTCTCATCCTTTTCCACCAGAAATTCTTCTTCAAGTCCCTGTACATCTTGGTCTCTCCAGATGGACCGTGTACGGGTGCGATGAGCTTCTCTCGAGAATGTCTTCTTTCACTTGAGATTTCGGGGCACGCATGCACGGCCCCTGAAACCTCAAAACTCCCGCATCATCAACGGTAAAGTCTCCCGACTTGCCATCCTCAAGGCGTTCCTCACTGCTGGAGCAAACGATCATCTTCTTTGTGCCTCCCCGCACACGCCGAATCGCTGACTCAAGAATCAATTGAGTTTCAGCTTGCACGGTCCCCGCAGCGGTAGGAGACTCCCAAACGCTCAAAATCAGCAACAAGACAATCAACAACAGGGGCATTGTCTTGCGATCGAGAGCGTCGGCCACCACATTTGCTTTCCCGGATGATACTGGATAGTGAGGTCATAATCCTTTATCAATCAGAAGCCACCTCCTCTGCCTCAATTTCAAATCTTTCTGAGTAAAGTTGTACTTGAGGCTATTGTGATCAGTGTAAATATCACAAGACTCACCGTCTGTAATGCCTCCATATCTTCAATGCAAACACCACGGCGGCTAGCTCAAGATCATGCGTGGGATAATTCTCGCTCATGCTTTTTCAACCGCCTCAAGCATAAGCAATCACCTTGCCCTCTTGCATGAGCACACACCCAAGTCCCAACCGAGAAGCATCGGAATAAACAGTGAAGCGCTTCCCGGCTCGGGAAGGGTAAGAACAGGAGCGATCACTAACTTCTCCTTCAAAGTGCGTAAGCCGTGCTCACACTCTGCGATCCCACCGAATTTCATCCCTTTCGAGTCACCGTGAAAGTGGCTTGGCAATGATAGAGAAATCCTGCACAAAACGCCGATAGTAGCCACCAACCCCAGGAAACTACGCACCTCTTTGACATTGGAAGGCCTCTTCCAATCCAAAAGCTCTTGAGACTTTGCTAGGATCTACAGATATGCCCTCTGGATTGATGATGTGGCCAAGAAAACCCACTTCGAAATCCGTAACTCGCACTTTTTCAGCTTAGCAAAGAATTGATTCTCCTCAGGTACTCAAAGACAAGCCTCAAGTGTCGCTCATGCTCCTCTTCGATTTAGAGTAAATCAGAATGTCATCGATGAACACTACCACAAACTCATCAAGGTACTTGTGTAGCATCTTGTTCATCGCCTCCATAAAGACAGCGAGGAGCATTAGTTAGTCCAAAAGACATAACTTTAAATTCATAATGCCCATACCTAGTGGAGAAAGCAGTCTTCTCAATGTCCTGCTCCTCACACGGATCTGATTATACCGATCAAGATCAATTTTGGAGAACACCTTTGCTCCCTTGATTGGTCAAACAGATCCTCGATGCGAGGCAAAGGATACTTGTTTTTGATCGTCACTTGGTTAAGAGCACGATAATCAATGCACATACGCCAACTCCCATCCTTCTTCGAGACGAAGAGGACGGGTGCTCCCATGGCGAACGCTACGCCGAACGAAGCCCTTGGCCATGAGATCCTCCAATCTGCTTCTTCAACTCGTCTTGAAAAGGACGAGCCAAGCGGTATGGAGAGATAGAAATAGGCCTAGTGCCCGAGCAAGATCAATACGAAACTCCACATTCCTCACAGAGGTAGACCAGGCAACTCGTCAGGAACACATCAACGAACTCCTTCACTACAGAAATCTCCTCAATGGGAATCGAGGAAGATGGTTTCTCAGACAAAGTCATGAGGAAACCCAACAGCCTCAAACGCCGACCAGAAAACAAACTAGTCAAAGCAAAGACGGAATCGAGGGTATACCACCCTGAAAGGTCAACTCTTCCCGACGGGCCTGCAAGGCAACCTGTCTTCCGTAAACAATGATCTTAGCACGGTACTAATGCAGCAGTCCATGCCCAAAATGACATCAAAAGGAGCCAATCGATCACCATGAGATTGGCAAAGAAAACCTCATCATCAATGGCAATGGTGCAACCAGGGCAAACCAAAGAACTAGCAATCAACCCCAGAGAATCCCGACTAACACGGACTCGAGAAATCCTGGACTCCCAACTTAGCTCTACTAGCAAACTCCGACGACACAAAAGAGTAGGATGCTCCGAAATCAAACAGAACAAAGGCATCAACGGAATCCACGAGCAGAGTACCTGAAACCACCTCTGGATGCCCGGTTGACTCGGCGGTCGGCAAAGCGTACACTCCTGGTGGCGCCGGACGTATGAGCCCGACTCCAGCCGATGCCCCAACAAGGCTGGGGCGGAGGAGGCAATCGAGGAGGAAGCAGACGGCTGCGGGCACCAAGATGCCGCCGGTGGCGCCACGCAAAGGGTGGCCGAGAAACAGAGCAGCCATCATGTGCACCGATCCTCTAGAAGACGCCACCGAGTGGGAGGAGAAGGCACCGTCTCCCACTTGATGATGCTACCGGGTTCATCCGGCACTCGTCCGTATGGCCGGGCTTGCCCACGATGGTTGCAACTCCCGGTCCAACCACACTCAAGCACGGTGCTCACCACCGCACTCGAAACGATCCGCGAAAATCCAATACAAAACACTTTTCTTTTGGTTCAGCTCAACCAAAGCCAAGAAAAACAGCGAAACCGACCGTCAGAACGGCAGAGAACATCCGAAGGGAACCACCATCAACTCTTCTATTTGACTCCAGTCAACTACCCGATCAAGGACAGAAAGGATAAACACTCTTCTCCTACAGGGGTTAATAGTTCTTCGGTGATGGCGCTAACCGGCCACACCGTCAAACCTCACCGTTACTATGAACCAAAAAGAGGTGACCGAAACCCTTCGGCACCACAACCCCACTTTTATCACCACAACAGGAACAATCCAATCATTTATACAGACAGACTCCGCAACTCTCTGGGAGCCTCGCCCCTGGCCTCCACGGCCACGGCGTCCACGGCTTCTACCCCTCGGCATGGCTGCTTAGACAGACAACCATCCAAACACAGAAACACACAATCAAGATCATAGATCAAACCTCATCATAAGCATATTCCTTATCACACAATCAAGCGCGATGCAATGACGAACCAAAACCCATCCTACTGTGCATCCAAGTGTGTCAGATTTTAGATTAGTTATACCACTTTTACAAGTTTTAACGTTGCTATCCTATAACAAGGTTTTAGTTAGAACCTAAGCCATGTTTCTAAGTTATTCCACATCATATTTTAGTTGCAACTTAAGGTATGACACTAAAAATACCAACTGTAACACCCTATAGCATGACACTAAAAATTCACATTCCAAGGACCTACAGCCCGCTCTGATACCAACTGTAACACCCCGGCATTTACTATGCCTGTATGTTACCAAACATAAGCTAAACAACAACTAAATACCACATTTAACATAAAATTCCAGCAAAGGTGCATAGGCTAAAAACCGAGATTTCGGCAGCACCTCCTTTGTTTTATCATGAATTTAAGGAACAGCAACAATATAGCATTATATGGCAATAAGAGAAACATCTAAAACAGCAATAAATAAAGTCTTAACGACAATAAGAGACTAACATTAAGCTCTTAAGGTTCCAAGTGTCAAACAAACAATAGAACTCTCATTAACCAAGCTAAGACTTAATTTTAAAGACCATCACACGCAATTTATTATCAAACTAAATGAATTGACTTGGGGAAACGTTAAGGTGAAGCAACGTGTGAGCGTGTGACTATTCCCCTTTCCCGCATGCCGTTCTCATGGTACCTAAAACAACAAGAAAACACAAGGGTGAGTTCGAAAACTCAGCAAGCATACTGCAATGGACAACAAGCATAACGACATGGCAATAACATCTTCCATCATGTATATCATCTCATTCATGATTACTTATCAATATCATCATCAATTTGTATGCGAAGTAATGCAATGCTCCTGACCCTCTGGAACCTCATACCGGTATGGTGGAGTACACACCCGTCGGTGTGCACCCTTTCCTCCCTGCCATCCCGAAGATGGAGGGTGCCTACTCGCTTCCAAACACCACGTGGATGGAATCACGACATAGGACTTACTCAATGGCGTTCCGGATTAGTCATAACTTTCTCACCGACCTTGCCGGACTAGTTAAGACTTTCTCACCGCCTCGCCTCTATCTCATGACATGCATGCAACCATGCCAATTATCATATTTAATTCACATATTAACACATGGCATCATAATATGTTAAACATGCTCATCATATCATATCATTCATTAACACATGGCAAGTGGACATATATCATGTAAACAATTCCATCTAATCTCAACATGCAACCTACAACTCGCTATCCATCACAACACACTTGCCTCAACCACGTGCAACGGATTGGCGGGAAGAAGAGGGCACTTCCGGGGTCACACCACCTGCACATAGGCATCACACACTCACAATCATAGCCTCCAAACAGTACACAAACCCCCATCTAACCCGACATTGCCAACTACTCGCAAAACCTAAAAACAGAGGTTCTGTCCCGGCGGGACAGCAGCCTTGCAAAAGGCATAACTTGAGTTCTGGGACTCCGAATGAATTAAACGAGTACACCCTCGCGTAGCCTAGGAAATTTCCCAACTTTCTCTAGGTATAAGGAAAGTCTGATTCGGCCTCTAAAGTTGTTTAATCTACAGATTACCGAGATCTGTTCCAATTACATCACAGATTTTTAGGCGCTCGGTAAAACAGCCATAACTTTCAAACGGCTGATCGGAATTTAATGTGCTTTACGGCCACGGAAAGATAATTAAATTATCTACAACTTCCTAGAAGTCCGTACGGTCTGATTCGGATTCTAAATCGACGGAAACTCGAACCCTAGTTCGACTGCTCAATCTGCCCGAAAACAGAAACGTGGACAAGTTTAGATCTAACCCAAATTACTTCAAACCAGCACCTCCAATTGATCTAAAAACTTGGTAAACACCCTAATAACAGTACCTAGATCATCCCCAAGGATCCCCAAGATCATACCTTGGCCCGATGCACAAAACTCCAATGAATCTCCTCGCGAATCGCTCCTCGCTCCACGCTCCTCGCTCCTCGCTCCTCGCTCCACGGGACGACTCCACAAGGTGCAGGGGTGGGGAGGCCACCCAAAGGCAGCAAGGGGTGGAGGAGAGGTGGTGGAGAGGTGGGGAGCAATGGGGCAAAGGGGAGGTGGAGGCGCACAAGAGGGAGAGGGAGAGGGGGAGGGGGCTAGGGCTAGGAGGGGGAAGGGGTGGGGGCGCACCAACAGCAGCATGGGCGCAAGGGGGCTGGGGGGAGCCCCTTTTACCAGCCCTCAACCCAATCCTAGTCCGTTTCGGAGTCCTAATCCATCCCACCAAAGCCCACCAAGGCCCAAAACTCCTCCGGGAAGGCCCAAAACCCCGAAAACGGCCCGGAAACGGCCCGGAAACGTTATTAACCTCCAATTCTTATGGTTTTAACCTTATTTCCACATCTCATACTGTAATTAACCTTATCATGTTCAATAATTAAGGATACGACACTCCGAGGTGTCACACACATAATAACACTTAGTTATCAAGACCAAGTGTCACATATTTCGCATACTCAACCATACACCAAGAACATTTATATCCTCACTCCCATCTATAGAGCAAGAGAAGTACAATTCTTTTGAACCCAAGTGGACCACACACGACATCTCAAACCCAAAGCGTTAACAACCACTTTGGAAAGAATTCGGCAACATCCAAGGAGCACTCATCCTTTTTTTTTCAAGCCAAATCGCAAAGGAAGCACAAATCCCCTACACCACAACCAAAATACCAGAAATTCTTCATTCTTTCTTTTCATACTGGAAAGAAATGGACATCTCAATTCATGACATGAATGCAAACTTTTCAAGAGCACTCCGGATTAGTCATATATCCATATATGGCTTTCTCACCGACCTGGCTCAACGACTCCTTTATGATTAATTATGCATAAACAATGTCTCGTTTTCCTTTTTCACTATTCATTCATCATGTAACAACAGTACCGAATAGTCATTCACCAAATGACTTCTTCCTAGGTATCACATAATTGAAACACAATTAACATCGAAGGTTGCGGTAACTCATATAGACTATGACAGCAGCATAGTTAACAGTAAAACACCACGTCGCATCACATCCCACATCAATTGAAAACTGAACTTGCAAAATATTGCATTTCAACCAAATTCAACATTTTGGAAGAGAACATCAAAATTTCAAGTCAAGCATCTGCTCCCACAACCGTCACAAATTTTCTCAAGGAGAGGGAAATTCATTTCCAAAAGGGAACACCTCACTAACAAAATCACTTTATAAAACATTTATAAGATCCACCTTTTTGAAGCACTCGCAAACATCACACACATTATGCAAATAAATCCAACTCTAGTCAAAAAAAGTTACAAATTAAATCTCAAGAGTTTCCAATGCAACCCACTATATCCATCTGCTTCCTTTAAAATAATGATTCGAAAGATAATTCAGTGCAAACGTGAAACAGCGCGATCCACTCAACAACTTTTGGGTGTAAAAATCCATACTCATAGCACAAACTAAACAAATTTGCCAAAACCAGAGATTGGCACCAATTTCTACGAGTTTTAGGGAAAACTCTGAAACTCAACATAAGGAACACTTTGACCAAAAGCATTCAACCAGGATAGCAAACAACCAAACCAGCCCAGAAGGTTTTTAAACACCAGCTTAGCATAAATGCAATCATCTCTACTATTCCACTACGCTTTCCATTAAAGACTTCAAAATTCACTACTTAATCATTGAGAAATTCCAACCGGATTTAACAAAATTTACATAACCATTTCTTTCTCTAGTTACCGTTCCCAACACCTTTAATTAAGGTTTATGATGCTTATTAAAAAGGCACCCAACCAAGACTACATTGACATGATCCCCACGGATCACCAACTCATAATACATCTTATTCCAAGTTTGAAACATAGTATTTCAACAAATCTTTCAGCATGATCAACCTATAATATTTTTTTTATACCATCCATTCATTAACTTTTCGACAATCGGAACTGATTCAATTAATCATTGACTTTCAACATGTAAATATTATCTCTACAAGACAGAGTTCATAACTATGATTCTAAGACATACATTCATTAAGGATAAAATTATACATCATGTTAATTATCCATGGTTCACTCCATTACAACATGTTACAATAATCTCCATTTTAACAATGGTTTTGAACAAGTAATCTACACAACTACCACCACTACTAAGTCATCAATATCAATAAACGGCATAATTATAAACAACAACATTGCTTTAAGCTACCCCATACATAGGTTATAACAAGTTGCTGCTACTCAACATACTCCAACTATTAAAATGAATTTAATAAGTTAGACCATCACGACGCTCTTAAAGCAACAATAAAACCTATATCTTTCCAATTGACATCGAAACTAGCAATATAGGAACACCACTGCATACTTCCAAATATACTAATAGTTTGCAACATAACAATAACGACTCTAATCAACTTTCAAATTAAGATCACAAACCGACATGATTAAATTTCTCTACTAACATGTTAAATTAAAACGTCTTTAATTAACCAACAAGGTTTCCTTAAAAATATCAGTAGTTTAAAATTTTAAACATTAACAATGTTCAGCTACACATTTAATAAATAGGACGTACTACCTCACTTCAAAATAAAGCAACAAATTCTAAGCATGTTACTAACACATTTGATCATTACTCGCTATAGAAATAAATCTACGGCACTAGAAGTTCATTTAATCTTAAGCTAAAGATAAAAAATTTACATTGATTCAACTCGCAAATTAGCTTGAGGAGTACAACATTTCCATAAACCACACTGTTACATACTTCATAATATGCTAAACAACAGTTTTCACTTTTGACAACTACTTTCAGTCAAATGACTACTTACTTTATTTGCAGCATTTTCTTTTTATCACTCAACCAAAAATTCACAAAGAAACTTGACTCTCAAATTTGCAACAAGACAAACCCAAACTTGGTCATGCAAAAGGAAATTCTCCAAAACACTTTTCAATCTCAAGACTCCCATGGAGGAAAATGGTTGAAAGACAATTTTCTTAAAAGGGAACCAAGCGATCCAGTAATTCTTTGCAAATAAAACCTTAACACCAAACCCCAAACTTTCACGAAACAAGAGGGGTTTTCAAAGATGATTTCTCAAACCAGTAAAATGACAAAATCAAACACCACTTACTCCTACAAAGCCACAGAACTTCAGCCCTGACAACCAGGTCTAGCATAACGCCGCAATAACTCTTTTGACCTCGGAGAAAGAAAAACACAGGAATATATTGAATGCTTCTCCCCCATAAAGCAATCAACAAACTAAGCATCAAAGCTGGAAAGGCGACCAAAAGAAGCGCAACACTAGACTCTTCTTCTTCATCTTCAACCAAGGAAGACAAAACCACACACCGCATACGGAACGATCTGCGAAATCCAATACCAAACACTTTTCTTTTGGTTTCAATCAACTAAAACCAAGAAAACCAACCAAGATCGACCACAGAATGATAAGGAAGCTCCGAAGGAATCCACCACCAATCTCTTCTATTCGACTCCAGTCAACTACCCAATCTACAACAGAAAGGGTAAGCACTCTTCTCCTACAGGGGTTAATAATTCTTCGGTGATGGCGTTAACCGGCCACACCGTCAAACCACACCCTAATTATGAACAAAAAGAGGTGATCGAAACCCTTCGGCACCACAACCCCACTCTATCACAACAACAAGAACAATTCAATCATTTATCTCATTGACGTAGCAACATGCATTATCAAATGAAGCATTCAACATCAAAGCTTAAATACAACATTTAAGCGTAAAGAAACGATACCCATACCCTTTCCTACTGTGCATCCATGTGTGTCAAATTTTAGATTAGTTATACCATTTTTGCAAGTTTTAATGTTGTTATCCTATGGCAAAATTTTAGTTAAAACCTAAGCCATGTTTCTAAGTTATTCCACATCACATTTTAGTTGTACCCTATAGCATGAAACTAAAAATACACATTCCAGGGACCTACAACCTGGCTCTGATACCAACTGTAACACCCCGGCATCTAGCATGCCTGAATGCTACCAAACATAGGCTAAACAACATCTAAATACCATAAATTAAGATAAATTACAGCAAAGGAGTAAATGCTAGAACCAAAAATTTCGGCAGAATCTCCTTTGTTTTTTCCATGAATTGAAGCAACAACAATATGATCACAGGATATAGTATAAAGAATGACATCTAAATCATCAATAATAAAGATTCTAGCAGCAGTTTAAGCCTAGAATAAAGATTCCAACCATCTCATGAGCCAAACGAGGTAAATAAGGAAACCAAGCACACAAATTAACCATCACAATTAAAGGAAGGAAAATGTCATTGTTTATATGTGTGATGTTAAGTGATGACGTGTGACTAGCTCCCTTTCCCGCATGCCGTTTTCATGGTACCTAAGAAAAACAACATAAACACAAGCGTGAGTTCATCACTCAGCAAGTATATTGCAATGGAACAAGAAAATACATTCTAATACCTTCATCACCACTTTTCACATACGACATCATACACATCTCATATTCATAGCGTAAACATATCATTCACATCATCATATATCATCATCATATAACATCCTCATATAATGCAATGCAATGCAATGCGATGCACATATCTCCTGGAAACTCATACCGGTATGGTTGAGTACACACCCGTCGGTGTGCACCCTCTCCCCCCTTCCATCCCGAAGATGGAGGGTGCCTACTCCTCGCTTCCATTCACCGCGGTGGATGGAATCACGATGTAGGACTTACTCATTGGCTCTCCGGAATAGTCATAACTTTCTCACCGACCTTCCCCGGACTAGTTATGACTTTCTCACCGCCCGGGCCATGTATCATGCCATGTATGCAAACATGCCAACATCATAAATAACTTGTACATTAACACATGGCATCATAACATAATAAGCATATTCATCATATCATTGGAAATCATTAAGGTATGGCATGTGAAGATATCATATATTCAATTTCAATTTCAACCAATCTAGCAAACTACAACCCGCTACCCATTCCAATACACTTGCCTCAACCACGGGCGTCGGATTGGCGAGAAGTAGAAGGCACTCCCGGGGTCACACCACCTGCACATAGGTACCACACACTCACAAACATGTCCACAAAACAGTACGCAAACCCTCTTCTAACCCGACATCGCAAACTACTCGCAAAACCCAAAAACAGAGGTTCTGTCCCATCGGGACAGCAGCATTCCAAAAGGCATAACTCGGGTTCTAAGACTCCGAATCGAATAAATGAGTACATCCTCGCGTAGCTTAGGAAATTTCCTAACTTTTTATAAGTGTATGGAAAAGCTGATTCGGACTCTAAACTTGTTTAATCTACAAAATACCGTGATCTGCTCCAATCACGTCACAGATTTTAAAACGTTCGGTAAAATGAGCATAACTTTCAAACGGCTGGGCGGAATTGGACGTTCTTTATACCCACTGAAAGGTATTGAAATTACCTACAACTTCTTCAATAGCCTTATGACCAAATTCCGAAACTAAATTTGCGAAAACCCAAACCCTAGGTCGACTACTCATGCTGCCCGAAACAGAGAACGTGGCAAACTCAAGATTCCATCTAATCTACTCAATTCCAGCACCACCAATTGATGTAAAAACATGGTAATACCCCTTAGAACAAATCCTAGACCAACCCCAAGGATCCCCGTGGCCATACCTTCGCCCGACGACCGAAAACCCAATGGATCTCCTCCCGGTTTGCGCGATCTCCTTCCTCGCTCCAATTCCGCCGGATCTCCTCGTCGCGGAGCGCTCCAACGGATGGATCTTCGAGGTGTTGAGGTGGAGAACTCCCCTAGGGGCAGCAAGGGAGGTGGAGAGGTGGTGGAGAGGTGGTGGTGCAATGAGGAGCAAGGGGAGCAAGGGGGGCGCAAGCAAAGGGAGAGGGGAGATGGGGGGGCGGCTAGGGCTTCAATGGGGGCGCAAGCTGCAGGGTGGGGGCGCAATAAGGGCTGGTGGAGGCCCCCAACCAGGTCTCCTACTCCTATTTGGACTCAAACTCCTTCCCACCAAAGCCCACGACCCTTTCCCTTAGGCCCAAACTCCCCCGGAAAGGCCCAAACTCCCGGAAACGGCCCGAAAACGCAAATAAACCTCATACCGTAAAGTTTTAATCCCCAATTTCACACTTTATAATGTCACATTCTCTAATTTCACAGTTGTACGGTGTCTCGACATTTCGTAGTGTCACAGACACAACTCGCTCAGAGATCGGCGACCAAAAGATCCAATACACTTCCAAAAGGAAAAGCAATTACTAGCAACCACCAAATGGTCCACTAATAATTTAATCAACAAGGAGAAGACCCCTACCGAGGGATGCATCGACGAAGCAATTCTCCAGGAAAGTTTGAATTGGGTCATACCCAACCTTCCTTTACTCTTCACTTCCAAACTAGTTACGATCAACCACTAGCAAGCCTAATATCTTAGGTCATTACAAACCCACACTAGATTTCTCTTTCTTAGAAGGTCTCGCCCTCACAATCTTCCACTCAAAGGATCAGAACAAAGGGTACAATCGTTGAGTAAGCTCAAACATAAGCCATGAACCCAATTGATCCCCATACAACAACTCGAACCCCCAAAGCGCTAAAAGCCACTTTGGAATGATCCGGCAACGTCCAAAGAGCACACATTTTATTTTTCTAAGCCAATTCGCAAAGAAAACTCAAATTTCTAACACCACAGCCAAAATACCATAATTTATTCTTTCTTTCTTTTCATACTAGGAAGAAATGGAAATCTCGATACATGACAAGAATGCACACTTTTTAAGAGCACTCCGGATTAGTCATATATCTATGTATGACTTTCTCACCGACCTGGCTCACCGACTCATTTATCATTGATCATTTATAAACGATGCCATGCTTCGTTTTCACCATTCACTCATCACGTAACAACAATACCGAAAAGTCATTCACCAAAAGACTTCTTCCTCGGTATCACATGATTAAAACACAAATAACATCGATGATTGCGCTAATTTATATAGACTACGACTGCAACACCATTAGCAGGAACACACCACGTCATGTTAGAACCCACCATTTCTTGAAAGCTAAATTTGCAAAACCTCGCATTTTAGCCAAAATCAGCATTTTGGAAAAGAACATCGACTCCAAAGTCAAACATCTGCACACACAACCGCCACAAATTTTCTCAACGAGAAAGGGAAACTCATTTCCAAAAAGGGAACACTTCACTAACAAAATCACTGATGAAACATTCATAAAATCCACCTTTTGAAGCACTTGCAAACACCACGCACATTTTCCAAATAACTCCAACTCTAGCCAAAAAGAGTTACAAATTAAATCTCAAGAGTTTCCAACACAACCCACTATGTCCATCTGCTTCCTTTAAAATTAATTCCAAAGATAATTCAGTGCGAACGCGAAGGGGAGCGATCCACTTAAAAACTTTTGGGTGTAAATCCATACTCATAGCACCAACTAAACAAATTAGCCAAAACCAAATATTTGCACCAATTTCTACGAGTTTTAGGGAAACTCTGAAACACAACATATGGAACACCTTGACCGAAAACCCCTCAACCAAAATGGCAAACAACCAATCCAGACCAAAAGGTTTTAGACACAAGCTCAGCATGAAACCCTATACTTACCTTTTAAACATTCAATATTCACTATTTACTAACCAAAAGCTACATAACCAATCTTCCTCTAGTTACCTTTCCCAACACTTGTAAATACAGTTTATGACGATTAACAAAAGACAACTAACCAATACAACCTCATAATGATCCCCACAGACCAACACAACGTATAACAACGTATTCTCTATTTCAAACATAGTACTTCAACAGATACTTAAGCATGATCAACGTATCAATTTTATACCATCCATACATCAACATCTTGACAATTAAAACTTGTTCAATCAATAAAATGACCTCAACAAATAAGCATTATCTCTACAAGATAAAATTCGTAAATAGGATTCTAACATATGCGTTCATTAAGGCTAAAATCTTACATCATGATTGTTATCCATTGTTCATCCCATCACAACCTGTACTCGACATAATTCCACAATTTTACATTTTTCCCTATTGGATCAATGGTTTCCAACAATTAACAACACTAACAAGTCATCAATATCAATAATTTGCATAATTTTTAAAAACTACAACATTACTTTTAGTTACCCTATCCAAAGGCTATAGCAAATTGTCACTACTCAACATGCTCCCACTATTTAAAACAAATTGAATGAGTTGGACCATCACAAAGCTCTTACCACAACCACTAAACCTATGTCTTCCCAACTGACATCGGTACTAGCATTATAGGAACACATATGCAAGCTTCCAAATATATTAACAGTTCGCAACATCATAAATAACAACTCTAATCAACTTCCAAGTTAAGGTCACCAACACGATTAAATCGCTCTATTAACATGTAAAATTAGAACATCTTTAACAACCAGCAAAGTTTCTTTAACAATATCAATGATCTACATCATCTTAATGTTCTAACTATGCTTCAGGGTTTAATACTTTAAACATTATCGGGGGTCATAAGCACTTTTAAAGTAAACAACAGAATCTAAGCATGTACATTAACACCTTTAATCATTCTCGCTAAAGAGTAATCTACAACACTAGAAGTTCATTTAATCTTAAGCCAAAGATAAATATTACATTTAACTAATTCAACTCACCAATTAACTTAAGAGTAAATCATTTCCATAAACCACATTGTTACATACTACACAACATGCTAAACAACCATTTTCACTTTTGACAAACAGGATGCAACTCAACTTTTAAAGATAACCACAACTCAAGAACCAGAACGAACACCGATAGACAATTTCTCCTTTCCAGGCAAGGAAGAAAAACAAAACTCCAACAAAAATGCAGGAGAGCTCAACTCTCAAATTCCCAACTTTGATAGCCCAAAACTCTTCAAGAAATCTGAAGATCTACAACTTCCAAGAAGGAAGAAGGATGCACCAGGGTAAATCAAATGTTCATTAAATCTTTTTCGATAAAAGATTCAAACTTAGCTCCACCAACTCAAGGCCTGCACAAGGGGAACTCCAACACTTTTTCTTAGATAGGGAGAACAACAACCACAAAAGTTTCCTCCCCAAGACAGTCCACAATAATAAACAAAACCGGGTGTTAAAGCAAAAATTGCAACCAAAAGACGCACAGCATAATACTTCTCTCCTTAATCTTCACCAAAAGAAGACAAAAAAATTCACAACTGCCAAACGAACAATCAGCGAGAATCAAATACCAAACACTTTTCTTTCGATTTAAATCGACTAGAACCAAGGAAACCGACCAAAACCAACCGTCAGAACGGTCAAGAACATACGAAGGAATCCACCACCAACTCTTCTATTTGTCTCCAGTCAACTACCCGATCTACGACAGAAAAGGTAAGCACTCTTCTCCCACAGGGGTTAATAGTTCTTCGGTGATGGCGCTAACCTGCCACACCGTCAAACCTCACCCTTACTATAAACAAAAATGGTGACCGAAACCCTTCGGCACCACAACCCCACTTTATCACGCTAACAAGAACAATTCAATCAATTATCTCATAAGCATAGCGACAAACGCTATCAAATATAGCTTTCAACAACAAGGATTAATGCATCATTTAAGCGTAAGCAACGATATCCATCCCCTTTCCTACTGTGCATCCATGTGTGTCAAATTTTAAAATTAGTTATTCCACTTACACAAATTTTAATGTTGATATCATATGGCAAAATTTTAGTTAAAACCTAAGCCATGTTTCTAAGTTATTCCACATCACATTTTAGTTGTACCCTATGGTATTTCACTAGAATACATGTTCCAAGGACCTACAGCCCGCTCTGATACCAACTGTAACACCCCGGCATCTAGTATGCCCGAATGCTACCAAACATAGACTAAGTGTCGGGACCCCGAATTTGCAAATCCGGACCCTCTGTGTATTCAGCACTAGTCCAGGAACGCGCTAGTGCACACAGTCTTAACATCGGTAAATACCACAATCATACCAAACGATACCAATAAAGTACTTTATTTAAATAACCAAACTGGTTACTCGACCTTATGGCCAAGTTACAAAATGTATGCCTCGCAAGGCGAAACTTATTCAGAAAAAAATAATAGCAGCGGAAAATCAAATAGCTTCGTGGCGCCATCCAGTATACCACAGGCAACTGACTGGGCTCGCATCCCTAAGTAGACGGATCCTCTTGGAGTTCCTCCTCCAAAGCTGGCGTAATCTCCTCTTCAACGATATTGTGTTGAGGCAAGGGTGAGTACTTGGTACTCGACAAGTCATGCACGAATGCAGGCTAATATACTATATGCATGGCTTGGTACAAAGGAATAGCACAAGGTATTTTTATAAAGAAACAAAGATTTGAAAAGTAATATAAGTAGATTCGAAAGCAGTAGAAATAGGTAAAGCATAAATAACTTTTCAAGAAGTTGAATAAACATTTTCCCCATCCTAACCACATTTCCATCATCTTCATTATTAAACCAAACCAACCTTTCAAATCCAAGTTATTTTCAGAAAGTCTAACCCTTGACTGTAATTCCCGAGCATTGTCCAGTACCGTGGACTCGGCTATTTAAATAGATTCCGAACTCTGCAGAGGTTATGCACTTTACCCACAAGATACAGTCAAACACCACAAAGGCGAGTTCCTCAGAATAAAGCCTTTGGAAGCCTCAAACAACACAGGTGGTCCTCTCCGGTTCGTGCTCTACACCATCCCTTCCCTTAGCCAAGGCGAAGTATGGGACCAACACACCGTTAGATGGGTATCTGGCCACAGCCACGATACGCTCCCCCGTACAATCACACAAACGGTGTAATTGACACCCTGAGGCTCCACAAGTGAGTCCTTAGCGACTTAGTCAACTAGGGCCGTCCCATTCCAGCCATGTGGTTGCAAGTATGACCCAGTTCAAAGACTTGCAAGGTTAAGTCCTTAGAGTGACCAGGGCAAGACTACCCGAAGAACCAAATCAACACTCCCAATGCCACAACCGCCCACTGATTACTCTTGCCACATGCCCCTGGCCGAAATCGTTTATCAAACCCCAGTTGATTACCATGCACCACGTGCCATCAACATCACATGATACCTTTCCAAAACAGGTTCAATATATCGTTAAGTCAATATTAACATTTGATTGTCCAAAATCATGTCATGAGCACGTAGCAGGTCTAAGCAGTGTACTACAACGGTCTAAACCCATGTTGGCGATTTAATAATGTCCAACTAGTAATCCACAACTAGGGTGACAAGGGATCATGGCACATACTTAGATAATCAAGGTGTCATACAGCAAATTGGTATTTATCTAATCCCCATGTTTAAGTAAAGTATTTTTTTCTAATTGAACTAGCATGCAATAGTTTAAATCAAAATAGATTTCGAAATAGGATCAACATGGTCAAAGCACAACTTGCCTTCAAAAAGTACTTGCTCTTGGTCTTGAGTTGGATCCTGAGTCAATACTTCTCCTTCGAATCCTTCCGGCACTTCAACGTCTACTCGTAAAGCGTGCAAATAGCAAATACACAAATAAACAATAGGCAAAAACATCCCAAAACTCCAAATAAAATCCATAAACAGAGAGAACATAATTTTCTGGATTTTTAGAAACTGGAATCGTCAAATTTGGAGTTAAGACTCAAAAGTTATGATTATTTAAAGTTTAAATAATCAATTAAATAATATTACAGAGAAAAACTTTAGTCCAAAAATTAAATAAAATTCATATTTAGGTAGATCTCAATTTTATACAAATTTAGAAATTTGAATCACTCAAATCGGAGTTGAAACGCAAAAGTTATAAGCGTTTGAAGTTTTGAAATTCAAATCAATTATTAAACCGATTTATTAAATCATTTTCTTTTTCGGAAATTAATTATTGCGTCATCATGGACACGTGGCAGCCTCTAATTGGTTGGTGGCGTCGGTAGGTCCATGGACTTGGTCCACGCTCGGCTCGGGTCTACCGTGGACTCGGTCCACGACTCTACGTGAGACTGACATGTGGGCCCACTCGGGTGACGTCATCACGACGTCGGCGGGCTCGACCACTTGCCGACAGTGGGACCCACCGATGACGTCATCGGTGACGTCAGCGCTTGGCTGGGTCAGCCGCTGACATGCGGGCCCTCTGACACGCGGGCCCCGCGTGTCAGCGTCACACGCACGCGCGCGTGGACGGCGCTGACCGTGTCGGTCCAACTTCCCGACACGTGGCGCAATCTCGACCGTTGATTTGAAATTCAACGGCCGCGATTAGATCCAGGGTTAACGTGTTGAATCTACTCGATGATCGTGGGCCGTTCGATCTAGATCGGACGGTCCAGATCTAATCCTATAAGAATCACTACTACGGCACGTGGCGATTGTGAACCGTTGGATCTTGATCCAACGGTCCAGATCTAATCGGGTTTGGAACACGTGAACTCACCTCAACCGCACGATCAAGATCGGACGGTCCACAGAGCTCGCGAGGTCGATGGCGACGTGGCGGCTGCGACCGGAGACGGAGACGGCAGCGAGCCCGACGGCGTTCGGGGTTGCTCGGCGAAGTGAAGGGTCTCTTGGTGCGTCTCGTCACGGGGATTCCGGATCGGCTCCTTCTCGGCGGAAGGCAGCGGGCGGCAGCGGAATCGAGCAAAAACCGCGGCGGTCACTTCCTCCAACTCTGGCGAGCTCGCACGGCAAACGACGGCGGCTCGAGCGAGATGGCTCGGGAACAGTGCGCAAGGATGAGGGCAACCTCGGGGTGTGACCGGGCTTTAAATAGCCTCGGCGTTCGTGCCGAGCGGAAACCTAACTCTACACGGCGGGCGGCGGCGGTGTCCGGCTTCGGTCTCGGCGGAGACGACGACGCCGCCCACGTGGCACGATCAACGGCCCACGATCGCCTGGCGCGATCGGATCCGGGCGGATCTGGCTCGAACCGTGCAGGCGGATCTCAGCCGTTGGATCTTGATCCAACGGTTGGGATTGATTAGGGTTTTGAGCTGGTTTGATCGAGTCAAGCGGCTCGGTCGGACTCGAGTCCGACTGTTCCGACTTCGGTCGGATGAACAAGATACTCGACCGAGTTGAATTTCCAGCGATTTAATATTTAAATTAATTTCCAAGAATTCATTTAATTCATTAAAAATAGCAAAAGACTCGAAAAATTCGTAAAAATTCTGGAAAATACTTTGGATCATTTTGGACTCAAATAAAATATTTCCAACAAAATTTTATTTGCAAAATTAAATTCTTTAATTATTTCAACATGGAATAAATTCAAATAAATTCCAAATAAATCCAAATAAATTCCAGAAAATTCCAAAAATTCACCAAAGTGCCAAATCACACATGAATTTAAGAAAAGCAAAATTTTGGGGTGTTACAAACCTCCCCCCCTTAATAGAATCTCGTCCCCGAGATTCAGGGCTTACTAAAGGAATAGGTTTGGAAACTCTTTCTTCAAATCCTCTTCGCGCTCCCAAGTCGCTTCGCTCTCTGCATGGTTACTCCACTGAACTCTACAGAAACGGGTTGACTTATTTCTGGTTTCTCGATCCATTGTGTCCAGAATCCTCACGGGATACTCCTTATAAGTCAAATCCTCTTGCAACTCAATTGATTCTAACGGTGTCTGTTCCTCAGGAACTCGGAGACACTTCTTCAACTGGGACACATGGAATACATCATGCACTCCACGCCAACGATCGCGCAACTCCGGTGGTAGGCAACTTCGCCTCTGCGACTCAAAATCTTAAATGGTCCAACATAACGGGGTGCAAGTTTCCCTTTGGCATGGAACCTCTTAACTCCCCTGAGAGGCGTAACTCTGAGGTAAACAAAGTCTTCTGGTTCAAAACTCAAATCTCGGCGACGATTGTCAGCATAACTCTTCTGTCGAGATTGGGCTATCTTCAACCTTTCCCTAATCATAGCGATCTGTTCTTCAGCCTCTTGAAGAATATCAGGCCCAAAGACACGGCGCTCGCCGGTCTCATTCCAATTCAATGGCGTCCGACAGGGTCGACCATACAGTGCCTCAAAAGGTGACATCTGTAAACTAGCCTGATAACTATTGTTGTAACTGAACTCGGCATACGGCAAACTCTTATCCCAAGAGGTAGCATAAGCTAATGCACAAGCTCTCAACATATCCTCCAGAATCTGGTTGACTCTTTCGGTCTGTCCATCCGTCTGTGGATGATAAGCTGTACTGAAGTTCAAACGGGTTCCCATGGCTTCATGCAACTTATTCCAGAACCTTGAGGTAAATTGGGTACCTCTGTCCGATACAATCCTCTTTGGCACTCCGTGCAAACAGACAATCCTGATCATGTACAAGTCCGCTAATTTATCTCCCGAGTAAGTGGTCTTCACGGGGATAAAATGGGCTACTTTAGTCAAGCGATCCACTATAACCCATATGGAGTCATAACCTCCTTGAGTCTTTGGCAAACCGGTAATGAAATCCATTCCGATTTCCTCCCACTTCCACTCAGGTATTTTCAGCGGTTGTAGCAATCCTGCTGGTCTCTGATGCATTGCCTTGACTCTCTGGCATACGTCGCACAAGGCAACATGCTCGGCAACTTCACGTTTCATACTCGGCCACCAGAATCTCTCCTTCAGATCCTGGTACATCTTGGCGCTTCCAGGATGAATTGAGTACTTGGAGTCATGGGCTTCCTCCGTAATCGATTGCTTTAACTCCTTTTTGTTAGGCACACAAATGCGATCCTTCATCCACAACGTGCCTTGCTCATCCAACTTGAAGTCCTCCGCCTTGCCTTCCTCCTTTATGGACTTAATCCTGCGGATCTTGTCATCATCCTTCTGTCCTTCTCGGATCTGCTCCTCCAGGGTAGGCTTTACTTCTAATGCGGCCAAGAATCCGCTAGGTACAACCTCAATCTTCATCTTTTGAAAATCCTCACATAACTCATCCTGACTTGTGGCTAGCAACGCACTCACGGTATGGCTTTTCCGACTCAGAGCATCGGCTACTACGTTGGCCTTCCCGGGATGGTAATGGATTCCAACATTATAGTCCTTGATCAACTCTAACCATCTCCTTTGCCTCATATTCAGATCCGACTGGGTGAATATGTACTTAAGGCTCTTATGATCCGTATATACTTCACATCTGCTTTCCAATCGATAGTGACGCCATATCTTCAAAGCATGCACTACGGCAGCCTAACTCTAAGTCATGTGTCGGATAATTTTCCTCATGCGGCCTCAATCGCCTTGATGCATAAGCGGCGACCTTTCCATTCTCAGCATCGGACACATCCAAGTCCTTGGCGCGATGCGTCACAATAAATATCGAAGCTTTGAGCAACATCAGGTAGAACTAACACCGTCTTGGCGTCAATCGCTTCTTCAGCTCCTGAAATCCTTTCTCACATTCTCAAGCGTCCATGCAAACTTCTTTTCCTTCTTCAAAGCCATGCGTAAGAGGTTTCGCAATTGTCGAAGCCTTCGATGAAGCGGCGGTAGTATCCTGCCATTCCAAGGAAACTCCGAATCTGGGTCACCGTCTTTGGTCATTCCCAATGTGACACAGCTTCTACTTTGCTTGGATCTACTGGCGACTCCTTCATGCGGTCATTACATGTCCAAGAAACTCCACCTTGTCCTTCCAAAAATCACACTTGCTGAACTTGGCGAAAAGTTGCTGTTCCCTCGGCTTTTCCAAAACTCTCCTTAAGTGTTCGGCATGTTCATCCTCTGTCTTGGAGTAGACTAGGATATCGTCTATGAACACGACGACAAACTTGTCCAAATATTCCATGAACACCTTATTCATCATATTCATGAAATAAGTGGCGCATTAAATCGGCCCAAAGGACATAATCATAAACTCGTAATGTCCATATCTTGACGAGAATGCGGTTGAATATCTTCTGATCGGATCTTCAATCGATGGTATCCGATCTCGAGATCAATCTTGGAGAAAACTCCGGCTCCTCTCGGTGATCAAACAAATCATCAATCCTGGTAGCGGATACTTATTCTTCACGGTGACTTCATTGAGTGCACGGTAGTCGATGCACATCCTGAAACTCCCGCCCTTCTTCTTGACAAACAAAGCGGTGCTCCCCACGGCGACGAACTTGGTCCGATAAATCCTTTCTCCATTAACTCTTCTAGCTGTTTCTTCATTTCTACCAACTCCTCGGTAGACATCCGATAGGGTCTCTTTGCTATCGGTCTTTGTGCAGTACAAGCTCTATCACAAACTCTATGTCCCCTGCAGCGGCATACCGAGGTAGATCTTCGGGAAAAACATCGGGTACTCATTCACTCTTTGGGACATCCTCTATGCTGATTGCCTTGGTATCATAACCATTAATCGCCCATCTCTAACTGCAGTGGCTTGAAATTCCACTTTCTTCCCACACTGGCACTCAAAAGAGATAGTCCTTCGTCCACCATCCAATACCGCCTTGTGCTTGGATAACCAATCCATTCCACATATGACGTCTAGGTGCAGGTCTCCAAAATTATAAGGTTTGCTAGGAACTCTATTCCACCTATCAAGATTCTCACCCGGAACATCCTACTTTCGTTCGGAGTTCGAACCAGGGTTTGAACTAAAAGCATTCAAGTAAGTCTTGCAATTCTCAAATCATTTCTAGTATCAAAGTCTTGCGAAACAAGCGAATCTGAAGCTCGAGTCAAACAAAAAGCTGTGCAGTCTTGAGTTAACAAGTAACTTACCCGATCTGACGTCCGTAGCATTCTGCAGTGCATCTGCGGTGACATGGTTGACTCGGCCTCTCACCACGATGCAGGGGTGGCTCACAGTCTTTGGCGTCCTAGCTGGGTGGTTCCTAGGTTGAAGCGAATCGAGTCACTCCTGCTGTCTTCTTTGGACAATCATTGGCAAAGTGTCTCGGCTCGTTGCGATTGTAGCAGCGTCTCACTGTTCCTTCTTGTTGCACAGAGTAAGCGTTTCTAGCGGGGTGAGGGTGCAGTAGTTCTGATTGGCAGGTCTTGGTGCTGGGGATGGTGTCCTTGTTGCATTCTGTGGTTGAAATCTGAAGAATTGATTTGGTGCAACCCTCAAGCGCTGTTGCGTTCCCTGGCGTGATCCTTGCGGTTGCATCCTGCGCTTCCTGTTCTCATCCAGTCCCTTGCGCTTGTCCTCAAGAATAAGCGCCTTATTCACCAGCTCTTGGAAATCTGGAAAGGTGTGGGTGATCAATCCTACTTGCAATCCTGAGTTGAGTCCCTTCATAAAACGAGACTGTCTGGATTTATCTGTCGCTACATCCTCAGGTGCGTAGCGTGCTAGCTGTGTGAACTTGTTCAGGTAGTCGACCACTGGCTGATTACCTTGCTTCAGTGCTCTGAACTCCTCCTTCTTAAGGTCCATGATTCCTTCAGGCACGTGATACTGTCGGAATGCGTGTGAACTCTTCCCAAGTGATATCTTGAGGGTTCTCTTGCGTGGCACGAAGTTCTCCCACCATTCGGTAATTTGTTCCTTCCAGCTGATGAGAAGCGTAGAGTACCTTCTCATTTCCTATGCATTGAGCTATGTGTAGCTTCCTCTCAATTGATCTTAACCAATCATCGGCCTCCAATGGATTGGCATTCCCAGAGAAAGTGGGTGGGTGAGTCCTCATGAACTCGACACCTTGTATTACAGCGTGGCCCCTGATTAACTTGATTAGCAAAGGCCTGAGCGATGACGTGCTGCATTTGTTGCATCATAGCATGCATCAAGCTGAGTCTGAGCAGCAAGAAATGCTCCAAAATTCTGCATATCAATCAAGCGGTCTTTGGTGCTCCATCATTGGGGTTTTCTCAAGCGAGAACCACTCCCATTGCTTCCAAAGTTTCCACGGGTATTCACCATCCGCCGATTTGCTCTAGGTTTAGAGATGAGAGGGAAACAAGAATGGACAAGTAATATGGAACTTATGCGGGCGAAAGGGGTAACTTTAAGGTCCAACTTTATTATTGATATTAATAACTTGGTATGGTTGCTTACAATGCCTAAGGGCCTTGCAACACATCTTGCACACTCAAGAACCAAAGCAAATCCAAATCGAACTAATTACGAGTCTAACGCCTAAAGGGTGACTCTTTCTTTTATGACGCGACTCGGCGAAGGAGTCTCACTAAAGAACCTATGCTCACTCATCGAGAAAACCTCCACGGCCTGGATGCAGGTCTTTGTGGCATAGGCGAAACGATCGCCATGTCCAAAGAAGCTGTGTCCTCTGTGGTAGTCGAAGAAGCGATGTCCTCATCGAGATCGACTCCTCTGGATCTGGCTCGTGTAGCTCAATCGGCTCGGTGCAGTCCGTACAAGGTCATCTCCAACTCGTCAATCCTTCGTAGAAGGTGTGCCACATACTCTTGAGCTTCCCGCCATCTATTTTTCTCTGTCGTGATCTCCTTGCGGGCCTTCTGTAGCTCCTTGCTTGTATTATCTAGTACATCCTCCTGGCGACGACAAATCGTGCCAAGCTGTATGGTAACCGTGGCATCCTCATCCTGAATCGCCTTGGTCAAGCAGGTTATTGCTGCGCGGGTGATAACGGAACACCGTGCTCTCCAACTCTCTGGCGTAGATACGGGTAATGTGTCGCATTGCGCGTCGTGATACTTCTTGGATACCCATCTGCATTGTAGATCTCCTGGCAAAGGTCTGGTGTATCGAGCGATTGCACAGGCCCTTTTTCCTAGCGGTACCTCAATCCTCACGTCACAAGCCTTGATCAATCCCGCTTGTCCGATCACTTCCACTTGGTATTGGGGCTTCTCAAAATCTCCGAGAGTCTCAGAGCATATGCCAAAGTTCCATGGCGTGACCAACTCCCAGATCAACGTAGTTGAACTCTTCCTCCATCTGTCACAAGAGTGCTTTACGTAAGAACTCGGAATTTTTAAATTGTGACAAGGTAAGGGAAAATTTCAGCAAGAGGCAAGAAAAGAGAGAAGGGGATAAGTCGAGATGTCATTTCTTATCTTGAAAATTTTTAGCTTTAGAAAATAGGTTTTATCCTCACTACGACCATTCTAGCTTAGGGTTGAGCCTACGGTCAAGTATGGCTCTGATACCACCTCTGTCGGGACCCGAATTTGCAAATCCGACCCTCTGTGTATTCAGCACTAGTCGAGAACGCGCTAGTGCACACAGTCTTAACATCGGTAAATACCACAATCATACCAAACGATACCAATAAAGTACTTTATTTAAATAACCAAATCGGTTACTCGACCTTATGGCCAAGTTACAAAATGTATGCCTGCAAGGCGAAACTTATTCGAGAAAAAATAATAGCAGCGGAAAATCAAATAGCTTAGTGGCGCCATCCAAGTATACCACGAACAGCGGTAGGCTCGCATCCCTAAGTAGACGGATCCTCTTGGAGTTCCTCCTCCAAAGCTGGCGTAATCTCCTCTTCAACTGATATTGTGTTGAGGCAAGGGTGAGTACTTGGTACTCAGCAAGTCATGCACAGAATGCAGGCTAATATACTATATGCATGGCTTGGTACAAAGGAATAGCACAAGGTATTTTTGCAGTAAACAGCATTTGAAAAGTAATATAAGTAGATTCGAAAGCAGTAGAAATAGGTAAAGCATAAATAACTTTTCAAGAAGTTGAATAAACATTTTCCCCATCCTAACCACATTTCCATCATCTTCATTATTAAACCAAACCAACCTTTCAAATCCAAGTTATTTTCAGAAAGTCTAACCCTTGACTGTAATTCCCGAGCATTGTCGATCACAGTGGACTCGGCTATTTAAATAGATTCCGAACTCTGCAGAGGTTATGCACTTTACCCACAAGATACAGTCAAACACCACAAAGGCGAAGTTCCGTAACAAAGCCTTTCTAAGCCTCAAACAACACAGGTGGTCCTCTCCGGTTCGTGCTCTACACCATCCCTTCCCTTAGCCAAGGCGAAGTATGGGACCAACACACCGTTAGATGGGTATCTGGCCCACGACCACGATCGCTCCCTGTACAATCACACAAACGGTGTAATTGACACCCTGAGGCTCCACAAGTGAGTCCTTAGCGACTTAGTCAACTAGGGCCGTCCCATTCCAGCCATGTGGTTGCAAGTATGACCCAGTTCAAAGGCTTGCAAGGTTAAGTCCTTAGAGTGACCAGGGCAAGACTACCCGAAGAACCAAATCAACACTCCCAATGCCACAACTGGCCCACCTGATTACTCTTGCCACATGCCCCGGTCGAAAACTGTTTATCAAACCCCAGTTGATTACCATGCACCACGTGCCATCAACATCACATGATACCTTTCCAAAACAGGTTCAATATATCGTTAAGTCAATATTAACATTTGATTGTCCAAAATCATGTCATGAGCACGTAGTAGGTCTAAGCAGTGTACTACAACGGTCTAAACCCATGTTGGCGATTTAATAATGTCCAACTAGTAATCCACAACTAGGGTGACAAGGGATCATGGCACATACTTAGATAATCAAGGTGTCATACAGCAAATTGGTATTTATCTAATCCCCATGTTTAAGTAAAGTATTTTTTTCTAATTGAACTAGCATGCAATAGTTTAAATCAAAATAGATTTCGAAATAGGATCAACATGGTCAAAGCACAACTTGCCTTCAAAAAGTACTTGCTCTTGGTCTTGAGTTGGATCCTGAGTCAATACTTCTCCTTCGAATCCTTCCCAGACTTCAACGTCTACTCGTAAAGCGTGCAAATAGCAAATACACAAATAAACAATAGGCAAAAACATCCCAAAACTCCAAATAAAATCCATAAACAGAGAGAACATAATTTTCTGGATTTTTAGAAACTGGAATCGTCAAATTTGGAGTTAAGACGCAAAAGTTATGATTATTTAAAGTTTAAATAATCAATTAAATAATATTACAGAGAAAAACTTTAGTCCAAAAATTAAATAAAATTCATATTTAGGTAGATCTCAATTTTATACAAATTTAGAAATTTGAATCACTCAAATCGGAGTTGAAACGCAAAAGTTATAAGCGTTTGAAGTTTTGAAATTCAAATCAATTATTAAACCGATTTATTAAATCATTTTCTTTTTCGAAAATTAATTATTGCGTCATCATGGACACGTGGCAGCCTCTGATTGGTTGGCTGACGTCAGCCGGTCCATGGACTTGGTCCACGCTCGGCTCGGGTCTACCGTGGACTCGGTCCACGACTTCACGTGAGGCCCGACATGTGGGCCCTTCGGGTAGCGTCATCGCCGACGTCGGCGGGGCTCACCACGGTGCTGACAGGTGGGACCCACCGATGACGTCATCGGTGACGTCAGCGCTTGGTTGGGTCAGCCGCTGACATGCGGGCCCTCTGACACGCGGGCCCCGCGTGTCAGCGTCTACACGCCAGCGTGGGCCGGCGGCCCGGCCGTGTCGGTCCAACTTCCCGACACGCGTGGCGCCAATCTCGACCGTTGATTTGAAATTCAACGGCGCGATTAGATCCAGGGTTAACGTGTTGAATCTACTCGATGATCGTGGGCGTTCGATCTAGATCGGACGGTCCGGATCTAATCCTATAAGAATCACTACTACGACGCGTGGCGATTGTGAACCGCTGGATCTTGATCCAACGGTCGAATCTAATCGGGTTTGGAACACGTGAACTCACCTCAACCGCCACGATCAAGATCGGACGGTCCACAGAGCTTCGCGAGGTCGATGGCGGCGATGGCGGCGCTGCAACCACCGGAGACGGAGGCGGCAGCCCGAGCGGCGGCGTTTGGGGTTGCTCGCGAAGTGAAGGGTCTCTTGGTGCGTCTCGTCACGGATTCCGGATCTGGGCTCCTTCGGCGGAAGGCAGCGGACGGCGGCGGAATCGAGCAAAACCGCGGCGGTCACTTCCTCCAACTCTGGCCCGAGCTCGCACGCAAATAAGCGGCGGCTCAGGCGAGATGGCTCGAGAACGGTGCGCAAGGATGAGGGCAACCTCGGGCGTGACCGGGCTTTAAATAGCCTCGGCGTTCGTGCGAGGCGAAACCTAACTCTACACGGCGGCGGAGTCCGGCTCGGTCTCGGCGGAGACGACGACGCCTGGCCGCCCACGTGGCACGATCAACGGCCACGATCGCCGGGCGCGATCGGATCCGGGCGGATCTGGCTCGAACCGTGCGGGCGGATCTCGGCCGTTGGATCTTGATCCAACGGTTGGGATTGATTAGGGTTTTGAGCCGGTTTGATCGAGTCAAGCGGCTCTGCCGGTTCGAGTCCGACTTTGTTCCGACTTCGATCGGATGAAACAATACTCGACCGAGTTGAATTTCCAATGATTTAATATTTAAATTAATTTCCAGTAATTCATTTAATTCATTAAAAATAGCAAAAGACTCAGAAAAATTCCAGAAAAATTCTTGAAAATACTTTGGATCATTTTGGACTCAAATAAAATATTTCCAACAAAATTTTATTTGCAAAATTAAATTCTTTAATTATTTCAACATGGAATAAATTCAAATAAATTCCAAATAAATCCAAATAAATTCCAGAAAATTCCAAAAATTCACCAAAGTGCCAAATCACACATGAATTTAAGAAAAGCAAAATTTTGGGGTGTTACACTAAGCAACCTCCAAATACCACAATTACAAGTAAATTACAGCAAAGGAGCAAATGCTAATACCGAAAATTTCGGCAGCATCTCCTTTGTTTTTCCATGAATTGAAGCAACAACAATAGCATAGCAATATATGGCAATATAAGAGACATCTAAAATAGCAATAAATAATGGCATCACGACAATATAAGTCAAATCTCAAGCATTCAAAGTCTTCATGATCCAAACGAACAAAAAGGCTCTCATAACGCAAAACTAGAGTATAAACCAATATGCATCACACTAAATTTATTATCAAGACTCCAAATGAATAACTGTGGGAACAAATGTGTGAAGCTACGTGTAGGAGTGTGACTAGTTCCCTTCCTCGCATACCGGTCTCATGGTACCTAAAACAACAAGAAAGCACAAGCGTGAGTTCAACACTCAGCAAGTATATTGCAATGGTACAAAAGAACAATTACATGGCTTCAACACTCACATATCATTTTTCACATATCATCATCATCATATATGCAATGCGATGCGATGCGATGCACATGTCTCCTGGAAAATCATACCGGTATGGTTGTGTGACACTACGGTATGGTGTGACATTATAAAATGTGAAATTAGAAAATAAAACCTTACGGCTGGAGGTTTACTCGAGTTTTTGGGCCTTAGGGGGGATGAAGTGACGTGACACCACGGAGTGTCGTAACCTTATTTAATGTGCATGATGAGGCCAAAAACACTATGAAATATGAAATCGGAGTTTAAAACTATACGGTATGAGGTTTAATCGCGTTTTCGGGCCGATTTCGGGAGTTTGGGCCTAAGGGGGACGAGTCATGGGCTTTTGTGGAAGGGGTAGGGGCCCATGAGGGAGGAGGGACCAGGCTAAGGGGGCTTGGGGCGCCCCCTCCCTGCCCTAGCCGCCACCACAAGCCACCTCCCTCCCCTTGTGGCGCCTCCCCTAGCCGCCGCCCCCCATTGCCATGCGCCCCCTCCTACCTCCTCCCCATTGCACCACCACCTCTCCTCCACTTCTCATCCACCCCCTTGCTGCCCTAGGGTAGCCTCCCCACCCTTGCACCTCGAAGATCCATCCATTGGAGCGAGGAGCGAGGAGCAAGGAGCGAGGAGCGAGGAGCAAGGAGCGAGGAGCGAGGAGCGAGGAGCGAGGAGCGATCCGGGAGGAGTTTCGTTGGGTTTTCGGTCGTCGGGCGAAGGTATGGCCATGGGAAACCTTGGGGCTGATCTAGGTACTGTTCTTAGGGTCATTATCATGTTTTTAGATCAATTGGTGGTGCTGTAATTGAGTAGATTAGATTAGATCTAGAAGTTGCCACGTTCTCTGTTTTGGACAGCATGAACAGTCGACCTAGGGTTCGGTTTTTCGCCAATTTAGAATACGGATTTTGTCGGGACCCCGAATTTGCAAATCCGGACCTCTCGTGTATTCAAAGACTAGTCCAGAACGCGCTTAGTGCACAGCCTTAACATCGGTATATATCACAATCATACCAAACGATACTATCAAAGTACTTTATTTAAATAATCAAAGGGTTACTCGACCTTATGGCCAAGTTACAAATATATGCCTTGCAAGGCGTAACTTATTGAAAGAGAAATAACAAGTAAATGAAAATCAAATAAACTGTGGCGCCATCCAAAGATACCATGTAACCGACCGCTCGTGATCCCTAAGTAGATTCGGGTCCTCTTGGAACTCCTCTTCCGAAACTCGGCGTAGTCTCCTTCAAATCGGTATTGTGTTGAGGCAAGGGTGAGTACTTGGTACTCAAGCAAGTCATGCACATGCAAGCTAATATACTATATGCATGGCTTAGTACAAAGGAATAGCTCAGTATATTTGGCAGAAATGTTTTTGACAAGTAATATAAGTAGATTCGGAAGCAGAGAAATAAGTAAAGCATAAATAACTTTTCAAAAAGTTTAAATAACATTTTTCCCATCCTAAACCATATTTCCATCATCTTCTTTGTTAAACCAACCCAACTTCTCAAATCCAAGTTATTTTGTAAAATCTAACTCCTTTGACTGTAATTCCGAGCATTGTCCAAGATCGTGGACTCGCTTATTCAAATAGATTCTACACTCACAGAGGTTATGCACTTTACCCACAAGATACAATCCACTCACCACGTCACCGTGAATCGCCATACAAGAGTATGCGAATGAGCGATCATAACAAAGCCTTTCTAAGCCTCAAACAACACAGTGGTCCTCTCCTAAGACGTGTTTCACACCATCCCTTCCTTAGCCAAGGCGAAGTATGGGACCAACACACGCTAGATGGGTACCGGGCCACGCCTACGATACGCCCCCGCATAATCACACAAACGGTGTAACTGACACTCTCGAGGCTCCACAAGTGAGTCCTTAGCGACTTAGTCAACTAGGGGCCGCCCCATTCCAGCCATGTGGTTGCAAGTATGACCTGGGCTCAAAGGCTTGCAAGGTTAAGTCCTTAGAGTGACCAGGCAAGACTACCCGAAAACCAAATCAACACTCCCCAATGCCACACTGGCCCACCTGACATTTTGCCACATGCCCTGGCCGAAATCGCTTATCAAACCCCGCTTGATTACCATGCACCACGTGCCATCAACATCACATGATACTTTTCCAAAACAAGTTCAATATATCATTAAGTCCATATTAGCATTTGATCGCCCAAAATCATGTCATGAGCACGAAAGTGTGTCTAAGCAGATACTACAAATCTGGTCAAACCCATGTTGGCAATTTAATAATGTCCAACTAGTAAACCACAACTAGGTGACAAAGGGTCATGGCACATACTTAAGTAATCAAGGTGTCATATATCAAATTGGTATTTATCTAACCCCAGGTTTAAACAAAGTATCTTTCTAATTAAACTAGCATGCAATAGTTTAAATCAAAATAGATTTCAAATAGGATCAATATGGTCAAAGCACAACTTGCCTTCAAAAGCACTTGCTCTTGGTCTTGAGTTGATCCTGAGTCAATACTTCTCCTTCAATCCCTCCTGCACTTCAACGCTCTACCAGAAGCGCGCAAATAGCAAATACACAAATAAACACTATGCAAAGATCCTTAAACTCCAAATAAAATCCATAAACAGAGAGAACATAATTTTCTGATTTTTAGAAACTGGAATCGTTAAATTTGGAGTTAAAACGCAAAAAGTTATGATTATTTAAAGTTTAAATAATCAATTAAATAATATTACAGAGAAAACTTTAGTCCAAAATTAAATAAAATTCATATTTAGGTAGATCTTAATTTTATACAAATTTAGAAATTTGAATCGCTTCAAATCGGAGTTGAAACGCAAAAGTTATAAGCGCTTGAAGTTTGAATCTAAATTTGAAATCATTATTCGAATTAATAAATCATTTTTTTTCGGAAATTAATTATTGCGCCAAAGATGGACACGTGGCAGCTCCCGATTGGCCTGCCGACGCCAGCCGGTCCATGGGCCTTCGGCCCATGCTCGGCCAGTCCACGCGGTGGACTCGGCCCACTCACGTGGATCGACATGTGGGACCCACCGCTCGCTATGGGTCTCACGCTAACACTACCGACGCAGGGGCTCTCGACATGCGGGGCCCGTGTCAGGACACGCCACACGCCATACGCTGGACCAGCCGGGTCCAACTTCCCGACACGTGGCGCAATCTCGCCCGTTGGTTTTGAAAATCAACCCGCGCGGATTAGATCCAGTGGTTAACACGCTGAAACTACTGATGCTCGTGGGCCGCTCGATCTAGATCGGACGGTCTCGCATCTAATCCTATAATCGACCGCTACAGCACGTGGCGATTGTGAACCGCTGGATCTTGATCCAACGGCCCGTATCTAATCGGGTTTGGAACACGTGATCTCACCTCAACCGCTCGATTCGATCTGACGGCCCTCCGAGTTTCATGCGGACGGCGATGGTTTCACTTGCTGGCTACTGCTTGATCGGAGACGGACGATTTACGATCAAGGGCGCGGGCGCCACTGGGCTCCGCAGATGAAACTCTCCGGTGCAAAAGGCTCGTCATGGGGACTCCGGACTGGGCTCCTTCTCGGGAAGACGACGACGACGGCTGAAACGGCAAACTGGCGCAAGCGAGGGAAGAGATAACTCCGGCCGAAAGCGATTGCGGCTCAATCTACGGCGTGCCAGCGTAGATGGCTCGGGAACGAAAGTGCGCAAGGATGAGGGCAACCCTGGGAACGCCTCACGCTTTAAATAGCCTCGGCTGCTCGCGGTGTAGACGGAAACCTAGTTCGCATACGCGCATGGCGCGCGAGTCCAGCTTCCTGACTCGGCGAAGACGACAAATCGCGGGTCGCCCACGCGGCACGATCGACGGCCACGATCGCGGGCGCGATCGCGATCCGGCCGAACACGGCCGAATCCGGTGACGGGCCGATCTCACCGCTGGATCTTGATCCAACGGCCGGATCGCCAGGTTGGGAGTCGGTTTGGTTGAGCCAATCGCCTCGTCGACGAGTCCGACTTTGGCGGATGAACAAGATTTCTGACCCGAAAGTTGGATTTTCCAAATAATTAATATTTAAAATAATTCCCGTGAATTCATTTAATTCATTAAAATAGCAAATGACTCGAAAAATTCCAGAAAATTCTGGAAAATATTTTGGATCATTTTGGACTCAAATAAAATATTTCCAACAAAAATTTATTTGCAAATTTAAATTCTTTAATTATTTCAAAATGGAATAAATTCAAATAAATTCCAAATAAATCCAAATAAATTTAAAATTCCAAAATTCACCAAAGTGCCAAATCACACATGAATTTAAGAAAAGCAAAATTTTGGGGTGTTACAAACCTCCCCTTAATAGAATCTCGCCCTAGATTCAGGGCTTACTAAAGGAATAGGTTTGGAAATTCTTTCTTCAAATCCTCTTCGCTCCCAAGTCGCTTCACTTTCTTCATGGTTGCTCCACCGAACTCTACGTAATCGGGTTGACTTGTTTCTAGTTTCCTCGATCCATTGTGTCTAGAATCCTCACGGGATGCTCCTTATAAGTCAAATCTTCTTGCAACTCAATTGACTCTAGCGTGTCTGCTCGTGAACTCGGAGACACTTCTTTAATCGGGACACATGGAATACGCTATGCACTCCTCGCCAACGATCGGCACTCCAAATTGTAGGCACCTCACCGAGACTCAAAATCTTAAATGGTCCAATATAACGGTGCGAAGTTTCCCTTTGGCATGGAACCTCTTAACTCCCTGAGAGGCGAACTCGAGGTATACAAAGTCTTCGTTCAAAACTCAAATCTCGCGACGATTGTCAAGATAACTCTTCTCAGTCGAGATTGGGCTATCTTCAACCTTTCCCTAATTATGGCGATCCGCTTCTTCACTCTTGAAGAATATCAGGCCCAAAGACACTGCGCTACGGCCTCATTCCAATTCAATGGTGTCCGGCAGTGGTCGACCATACAAAGGCCTCAAAAGGTGACATCTCAGAACTAGCCTGATAACTATTGTTGTAACTAAACTCGGATACGGCAAACTCTTATCCCAAGAGGTAGCATAAGCCAATGCACAAGCTCTTAACATATCCTCCAAAATCTGGTTGACTTCTTTCTGGCCTGGCTCCATCCGTCTGTGGATGATAAGTCAGATCAAGTTCAAACGGGTCCCCATGGCTTCATGCAACTTATTCCAACCTTGAGGTAAATTGGGTACCTCTCGTCCGATACAATCCTCTTTGGCACTCCGGCAAACAGATAACTCGATCATGTACAACTCATAACTTATCTCCGAGTAAGTGGTCTTCACGGATAAATGGGCTACTTTAGTCAGGCGATCCACTATAACCCATATGGAGTCATAACCTCCTTGAGTCTTCAGAAACCGGTAATGAAATCCATTCCGGATTTCTCCCACTTCCACTGTATTTTCACATGGCAGAATAATCCCGCTGTTTCTCGATGCATTGCCTTGACTTTGGCATACGCCGCACAATGCAACATGCTCTGCAACTTCACGCTTCATACTTGGCCACCGTAATCTCTCCTTCGCGATCCTCGATACATCTTGGCGCTTCAGATGAATTGAGTACTTGGAGTCATGGGCTTCCTCCAAAATCGCTTGCTTTAACTCCTTTTGTTAGGCACACAAATGCGATCCTTCATCCATAACGCGTGCCTCGCTTCATCCAACTCAAATCCTTTGCCTTGCCTTCCTCCATTTTGGACTTAATCCTCGCTGATCTTGTCATCATCCTTTTGTCCTTTCTCTTGATCCGATCCTCTAGGGTAGGCTTTACTTCCAATGCGGCCAAGAACTGAGGTACAACCTCAATCTTCATCTTTCAAAATCCTCACATAACTCATCCTCGACTTGTGGCTAGCAACGCACTCACTGTGATGGCTTTTTCCGACTCGTAGCATCGGCTACCACGCTGGCCTTCCGGATGGTAATGGATTCCAACATTATAGTCCTTGATCAACTCTAGCATCTCCTTTGCCTCATATTCAGATCCGACTGGGTGAATATGTACTTAAGGCTCTTATGATCCGATACACCTCACATCTCAAGCTTTCCAATCGATAAGTGACGCCATATCTTCAAAGCATGCACTACGGCCGCTAACTCTAGGTCATGTGTCGGATAATTTTCCTCATGCGGCCTCAATCGCCTTGATGCATGTTTACCTACCTTTCCATTCTCGTGCATCGACACATCCAAGTCCTTGGCGCGATGCACACAATAAATATCGAAGCTTTGAGCAACATCCTAGAGAACTAACACCTGGTCGATGTCAATCGCTTTTCAGCTCCTGAAATCCTTCCTCACACTCAAGGCCCATGCAAACTTCTTTTCCTTCTTCAAAGAATTATGCGTAAGAGGTTTCGCAATTGTCGAAAGCCTTCGATGAAACGGCGTAATATCCTCGCCATTCCAAGGAAACTCCGAACTGGGTCAGTTCTACGCTTCCCAATGTAACACAGCTTACTTTGCTTGGATCTACTGGCTGACTTCTTCCATGGTCATTACATATCCAAGAAACTCCACCTTGTCCTTCCAAAAATCACACTTGCTGAACTTGGCTAAAAGTTGCTGCCTCGCCTTTTCCAAAACTCGCCTTTAAGTGTTCGGCATGTTCATCCTCTGTCTTGGGAGTAGACTAGATATCGCCTATGAACACGACGACAAACTTGTCCAAATATTCCATGAACACCTTATTCATCATATTCATGAAATAAGCCGGCGCATTCGTCAGACCAAAGGACATAATCAGAACTCAGAATGTCCATATCTTGACGAATGCGCCTTAATATCTTCTCCGATCGGATCTTCAATCGATGGTATCCCGATCTCGCATCAATCTTGGAGAAAACTCCGCTCCTCTTAATCGATCAAACAAATCATCAATCCTGGGTAGCGGATACTTATTTTTCACTTCGACTTCATTGAGTGCACGGTAGTCAATGCACATCCTCGAAACTCCCGCCCTTCTTCTTGACAAACAAAATCGGTGCTCCTACTACTCGGTAACTCGGCCGATAAATCCTTTCTCCATTAACTCCTCTAGTTGTTTCTTCATTTCTACCAACTCCTCGCGTGGACATCCGATAGGTCTCTTTGATATCTGTTCTTTACCCTGTACAAGTTCTATCACAAACTCTATGTCCCCTCGCCTGGCGGCGCACTGCAGATCTTCTGAAAACGCTCATGGTACTCATTCACTACCGGAACATCCTCTATGCTGATTGCCTTGGTCGTTAACCATCAACTGTCCATCTCTAATCGCAGCTTGAAATTCCACTTTCTTCCCACACGCTCTCAATCGAGATAGTTCTTCATCCACAATCCAATACACTTTGTGCTTGGATAAC
The DNA here is from genome assembly GCA_036346355.1 of Rhipidocladum racemiflorum. NCBI lineage: Eukaryota > Viridiplantae > Streptophyta > Magnoliopsida > Poales > Poaceae > Rhipidocladum > Rhipidocladum racemiflorum. The sequence goes on along the minus strand of CM070577.1, from coordinate 36,911,683 downwards.
CAATCCATTCCCAATATAACATCTAAGGTCCTGGTCTCCAAAATTATAAGGTTTGCTAGGAACTCTATTCCATCTATTAGTATTCTCACCGAACATCCTACTTCCGCTCGAGTTCGGAACCAGGGTTTGAACTAAAAGCATGCACTTAAGTCTTGCAATCCTTAAATCATTTCTAGTAGCAAAGCCTTGCGAACAAACGAACGCGAAGCTCCGTGAGTCAAACAAACTGCTATGGGTAATCGAGTTAACAAGTAACTTACCCAAGATTTCGACGTCCGTAGCATTCTCGGGCGCCTGGCGGTGACATGGTTGACTCCGGCCTCTCACCACGGTCTGGGTGTGGCTCCTGGTGCCGCGCCCTAGCTGGGGTGGTTCTTAGATTGAAGCGAATCGGGTCGCTTCGCTGCCTTTCTTTTGGACAATCATTGGCAAAGTGTCCTCGCTCGTTGCGCTTGTAGCAATGCCTCTCACTGCTTTTTGTCTGGCCGCTGCCTGGGGTAGCGAAGCTGGGCTGGGTCCGTAGTTTTGATTGGCAGGTCTTGGTGCCGGGGATGGTGTCCTTGTTGCATTCTCACGTGGTTGGAATCGAAGAATTGATTTGGTGCAACTCTCAGCGCCATATGCGTTTCGGCGTGATCCTTGCCGTTGTATCCTCGCGCCTTCCTCGTTTCATCCGCCTTGCGCTTGTCCTCAAGAATAAGCGCCTTTATTCACCAACTCTTGGAAATTCGAAAGGTGTGGGTGATCAATCCTACTTGCAATCCCGGAGTTAAGTCCTTCATGAAACGAGACTGCCTGGATTTATCTGCCGCTACATCCTCAAAGCGTAGCGCATAAGTGTGAACTTGTTCGTAGTCGGCCACCGGGCTGATTACCTTGCTTCAAAGGTTCAACTCCTCCTTCTTAAGGTCCATGATTCCTTCGTGCACGTGATACCGCTTAATGCAGCGTGAACTCTTCCCAAGTGATATCTTGAGGGTTCTCTGCGTGGCACAGTTCTCCCACCATTCTGGCCGTCTCTTCCAACCGATGAGAAGCGTAAAGTACCTTCTCATTTCCTATGCATTGAGCTATGTGTAGCTTCCTTCAATTGATCTTAACCAATCAATCGCCTCCAACGGATTGGCATTCCCGTGAGAAAGTGGGTGGGTGAGTCCTCGCGAACTCGGACACCCTTTGTATTCTCAAGCGTGGTCCCCGATTAACTTGATTAGCAAGGGCCTGAGCAAGGACGCGTGCTGCATTTGTTGCATCATAGCATGCATCAACTGGTCCGAGCAGCAAGAAATGCTCCAAAATTCTGCACATCCAAAGGGCGGCCGGTGCTCCATCATTGGGGTTTTCTCTGGGCGAGATCCACTCCCATTGCTTCCAGTTCCACTGGTGTTCACCATCCTGCTGATTGCTCTAGGTTTAGAGATGAGAGGGAAACAAGAATAGACAAGTAGTATGGAACTTATGCGGGCGAAAGGGGTAACTTTAAGGTCCATCTTTATTATTAATAACTTGGTATGGCCGCCTTACAATGCCTAAGGGCCTTGCAACACATACGCACACTCAAAGAAACAAAGCAAATCCAAATCGAACTAACTCGAATCTATCGCCTAAAGGGTGACTCTTTATTCTATGACGCCGACTCGCTAAGGAGTCTCACTATAGAACCTATGCTCACTCCTCGAGAAAACCTTCATCCTGTCACAAGAGTGCTTTACGAAGAACTCGGAATTTTAAATCGTGACTGTGTAAGGGAAAATTTCAGCAAGAGGCAAGAAAAGAGAGAAGGGGATAAGTCGAGATGTCATTTCTTATCTTGACAAACTTTTAGCTTTAGAAAATAGGTTTTATCCTCACTACGACCATTCTAGCTTAGGGTTGAGCCTACCAAGTATGGCTCGATACTCACCTCTGGCCGACCCCGAATTTGCAAATCCGACTTCTCGTATTCAAAGACTAGTCCAGAACGCGCTAGTGCACACTGGTCCTTAACATCGGTATATATCACAATCATACCAAACGATACTATCAAAGTACTTTATTTAAATAATCAAAGGGTTACTCACCTATGGCCAAGTTACAAATATATGCCTTGCAAGGCGTAACTTATTGAAAGAGAAATAACAAAGCAATGAAAAATCAAAATAAACTGTATGCCATCCAAGATACCACAAATCGATCGGGCTCGCATCCCTAAGTAGACGGGTCCTCTTGAACTCCTCTTCCGAATCAAGCGTAGTCTCCTCTTCAACCGGTATTGTGTTGAGGCAAGGGTGAGTACTTGGTACTCGCAAGTCATGCACGTAATGCAAGCTAATATACTATATGCATGGCTTAGTACAAAGGAATAGCTCAGGTATATTTATAAGAAATGTTTTGACAAGTAATATAAGTAGATTCAAAGCGTAGAAATAAGTAAAGCATAAATAACTTTTCAAAAGTTTAAATAACATTTTTCCCCATCCTAAACCATATTTCCATCATCTTCTTTGTTAAACCAACCCAACTTCTCAAATCCAAGTTATTTTCGTAAAATCTAACCCTTGATCAGAATTCCCGAGCATTGTCCAAGACCATGGACTCGCTTATTCAAATAGATTCTACACTCTGCAGAGGTTATGCACTTTACCCACAAGATACAATCCACTCACCACGTCACCGTGAATCGCCATACAAGAGTATGCGAATGAGCATCATAACAAAGCCTTCTAAGCCTCAAACAACACAGTGGTCCTCTCCAGACGTGCTCTACACCATCCCTTCCCTTAGCAAGGCGAAGTATGGGACCAACACACCGTTAGATGGGCACCGCCACACCACGATACGCCCCTGCATAATCACACAAACGTGTAATCGACACCCTCGAGGCTCCACAAGTGAGTCCTTAGCGACTTAGTCAACTAGGGCCGCCCCATTCCCACCATGTGGTTGCAAGTATGACCTGGGCCAAAGGCTTGCAAGGTTAAGTCCTTAGAGTGACCAGGCAAGACTACCCGAAACCAAATCAACACTCCCAATGCCACACTGCCCACCTGACATTTTGCCACATGCCCTTGGCCGAAAATCAAGCTTATCAAACCCCGCTGATTACCATGCACCACGCGGCCATCAACATCACATGATACTTTTCCAAAACAAGTTCAATATATCATTAAGTCCATATTAGCATTTGATCGCCCAAAATCATGTCATGAGCACGTAGTGTGCCCTAAGCAAAGATACTACAACCAGTCTAAACCTATGTTGGCAATTTAATAATGTCCAACTAGTAAACCCACAACTAGGGTGACAAAGGGTCATGGCACATACTTAAGTAATCAAGGTGTCATATATCAAATTGGTATTTATCTAACTCCCTGTGTTTAAACAAAGTATCTTTCTAATTAAACTAGCATGCAATAGTTTAAATCAAAATAGATTTCAAATAGGATCAATATGGTCAAAGCACAACTTGCCTTCAAAAAGCACTTGCTCTTGGTCTTGAGTTGGATCCTCGAGTCAATACTTCTCCTTCGAATCCCTCCCAAGACTTCAACGCCTCACTCGTAAAGCGTGCAAATAGCAAATACACAAATAAACACTATGCAAAAGATCCCAAACTCCAAATAAAATCCATAAACAGAGAGAACATAATTTTCCTGGATTTTTAGAAACTGGAATCGTTAAATTTGGAGTTAAACGAAAGTTATGATTATTTAAAAGTTTAAATAATCAATTAAATAATATTACAGAGAAAAACTTTAGTCCAAAAATTAAATAAAATTCATATTTAGGTAGATCTTTAATTTTATACAAATTTAGAAATTTGAATCGCTTCAAATCGGAGTTGAAACGCAAAAGTTATAAGCGCTGCCAGTTTGAATCTAAATTTGAAATCATTATTCGAATTAATAAATCATTTTCTTTTCGAAATTAATTATTATACAAAGATGGACACGTGGCAGTTCTCCCGATTGGCCTCGACGCCACCGGTCCATGGCTCGTCCATGCTCGCCGTCCACGGCTGGACTCCCGGCCCACGGCCACGCGATCGACATGGGGACCCACCCGCCGCTATGGGTCTCACGCTAACACGGTGACGCAGGGGCCTCTCGACATGCGGGCCCGGCAGAAACAGTGACACGCCGCCACACGCGCACGACGCTGACCGCTTCGGGCCCAACTTCCCGACATCGCGCAATCTCGTCTGCTGGTTTGAAAATCAACCGCCGACGGATTAGATCCAGGGTTAACACGCTGAAACTACTGATGCTCAGGCCGCTCGACCTAGACTCGGACGGCCCAGATCTAATCCTATAATCGCACCGCTACACGTGGCTGACAGGGAACCGCTGGATCTTGATCCAACGGCCCGTGACCTAATCGGTTTGGAACACGCGATCTCACCTCAACCGCTCGATCCGATCTCGACGGTCCTCCAGCTCGCTGGGACGGGCGATGAGCCACTTGCACGGCGCTGCTTGACCGGAGACGGACGACGAGGGCGCGGCCACGGGGCTTCTCGGCGAGATGAAACCTCCTTCGGTGCGCGCCTCGCCGCGACTCCGGACCGGGCTCCTTCTGGCGGAAGACGACTGACGACGGCGAAACTACAAGAAACCGCAGCTGAGGGAAGAGACAACTCGGCGAGCGATCGCGCTCAACGGGCGGCGGCTCAGCGTAGATGGCTCGGGAAACGAGTGCGCAAGGATGAGGGCAACCTCGGGAACGCCTCACGCTTTAAATAGCCTCTGCTCAGGCCTAGACTAAAACCTAGTTCGTTACGCGCGCGCACGGCGAGTCTACTTCGGACTCGGGCGAAGACGACGAATCGTGGCCGCCCACGTGGCACGATCGACGGCCACGATCGTGACGGGCGCTGATCGGATCTCAACACGAACACTAACTCGGAGACGGCCGATCTCAAACGTTGGATCTTGATCCAACGGCCGGATCGCTAGGTTGGGAGTCGGTTTGGTTGAGCCAATCGCCTCTGCCTGACTCGAGTCCCAATTGGCCTGGATGAATGAACAGTACTTGACCCGAGTTGATTTTCCAATGAATTAATATTTAAAATAATTCCCGATAATTCATTTAATTCATTAAAAATAGCAAATGACTGTAAAATTCCAAAATTCGAAAATATTTTGGATCATTTTGGACTCAAATAAAATATTTCCAACAAAAATTTATTTGCAAATTTAAATTCTTTAATTATTTCAAAATGGAATAAATTCAAATAAATTCCAAATAAATCCAAATAAATTCCAGAAAATTCCAAAAATTCACCAAAGTGCCAAATCACACATGAATTTAAGAAAAGCAAAATTTTGGGGTGTTACAGATTTGGACGTCCGCCTGTTGAAGAAGTTGTAGGTAATTTCAATACCTTTCATTGGGTATAAAGAACGTTAAATTCCGATCAGCCGTTTGAATGTTATGGCTGTTTTACCGAGCGTGTTAAAATCTGTGACGTGATTGGAACAGATCACGGTATTCTGTAGATTAAACCACTTTAGAGTCCGAATCAGTCTTTCCTTATACTTAGAAAAAGTTCGGAAATTTCCTAATCTACGCGAGGATGTACTCGTTTAATTGATTCGGAGTATTAGAACCCGAGTTATGCCTTTTTGAAGGCTGCTGTCCCGACGGGACAGAACCTCTGTTTTTGGGTTTTGCGAGTAGTTGATGATGTCGGGGTAGAAGAGGGTTTGCGTACTGTTTTGTTGACATGATTGTGAGTGTGTGGTCCCTATGTGCAGGTGGTGGGACCCCGGGAGTGCCTTCTACTTCTCGCCAATCCGTCGGCCGTGGTGGAGGCAAGTGTATTGGAATGGGTAGCGGGTTGCAGTTTGTTTGATTGATTGAGATTGAAATTTGAATATATGATATGTTCGCATGCCATGCTTTAATGTTTGCCATTGATATGATGAATATGTTTATTATGTGATGATGCCATGTGTTAATGTACAAGTTATCCATGATGAAGCCATGTGTTAATGTACAAGTTATTCATGATGTTGGCATATTTGCATACATGGCAAGATACATGGCCCGGGCGGTGAGAAAGTCATAACTAGTCCGGGGAAGGTCGGTGAGAAAGTTATGACTATTTCGGAGAGCCAATGAGTAAGTCCTACATCGTGATTCCATCCACCGCGGTGTGGGGAAGCGAGGAGTAGGCACCCTCCATCTTCGGGATGGAAGGGGGGAGAGGGTGCACACCAACGGGTGTGTACTCAACCATACCGGTATGAGTTTCCAAGGAGATATGAGCATCGCATCGCATCGCATTGCATACATAATGATGATGATAATGATTTGTGAACATGAATGAGATGATATACATGATGTGAGTTGTTGTAGCCATGTAATTGTTTTTGTTTGTACCATTGCAATATACTTGCTGAGTGATGAACTCACGCTTGTGTTTATGTTGTTTTTTTTAGGTACCATGACACCGGCATGGGGGAAAGGGCATTAGCTACACATCTTCACGTAGTTCCAGTCATATTTACCAACCCTGAGTCATGATCATAATAATAGTGCCCTGAACTAGGTGTATGGAATAATTTTAATGTGTTGTTGATCCTCTTTGCTTATCTGTAGATGTTTGTGTGGTTGGTTTTGGTTTAATTGTTATGATGATGTTTTATCCATTATATATTGCTGCTTTAGATGTCTTATGTTATGAGATATTTTGCTATGATATTGCTATTGTTCAAATCATGATAAAACAAAGGAGATGCTGCCGAAATTTCGGGTTTTAGCATGTGCGCCTTTGCTGTAATTTATACTTAATTGTGGTATTTAGATGTTGTGTAGCCTATGTTTGGTAGCATTCAGGCATGCTAGATGCCGGGGTGTTACAATTGGTATCCGAGCGGGCTGTAGGTCCCTGGAATGTGTATTTTTAGTGTCATGCTATAGGGTACAACTAAAATGTGATGTAGAATAACTTAGAAACATGTCTTAGGTTTTAACTAAAATTTTGTCATAGGATAGCAATATTAAAACTTGCAAAAGTGGTATAACTAATCTAAAATTTGACACACATGGATGCACAGTAGGAAAAGGGTATGGGTATCGTTGCTTACGCTTAAATGTTGTATTTAAGCTTTGATGTTGAATGCTAAAGTTGGTAATGTATGTTGCCATGTTATTGAGAGATTTGATTGTATTGTTCTTGGTATACCTTTTTGTTTACAGTAGGAAAAGGTTTCGGTCACCTTTTTGTTTATAGTAAAGTTGTGGTTTGACAGTTTGGCCGATTAAAGCCATCACTGAAGAACTATTAACCCTTGTGGGGAAAGAGTGCTTACCTTTTCTATCGCAGTTTGGGTAGTTGATTGGAGTCAAAAAGAAGAGTTAGTGGTGGATTCTTTCAGATGTTCTTTACCGTCCCGACGGACGGTTTGGTTGGTTTTCTTGGTTTTAGTTGATTGAAACCAAAAGAAAAGTGTTTGGGTATTGGATTCTCGCGAATTGTTCTTTTGGAGGTTTGTGGTTTTGTCTTCTTTGGGTGAAGACAAAGAATAAAAGTTTTGTGTTGCGCGTCGTTGGTCGTAATCTTTGCTTTGACACCCGATTTTGTTGGTTATTATGGACTGTCTTGGGGAGGAAACTTATGTGGTTGTTGTCCTCCCTATCTAAGAAAAGTGTTGGAGTTTCCCCTTGTGCAGACCTTAAGTTGGGTGGAGCTAAGTTTGAATCTTTATCGGAAAAGATTTAGTTGAACATTTGGTTTTCCCTAGTGCATCCTTCTTCCTTCTTGGAAGTATAGATCTTGAGATTTCTTGAAGAGTTTTGTGGGCAAATTTGGGAATTTGAGAGTTGAGCTCTCTTGCATTTCTGTTGGAGTTTTATTTTTCTTCCTTACCTGGAAAAGGAGAAATTGTCTATCGGTGTTCGTTCTGGTTCTTGAGTTGTGGTTATCTTTAAAAGTGGAGTTGCATCCTGTTTGTCAAAAGTGAAAATGGTTGTTTAGCATGTCATGTAGTATGTAACAATGTGGTTTATGGAAATGATTTGTTCTTAAGTTATTTGGTGAGTTGAATTAGTTAAATGTAATATTGGTGTTTAGCTTAAGATTAAATGAACTTCTAGTGTTGTAGATTACTCTATAGCGAGAATGATTAAAGGTATTAATGTACATGCTTAGAATCTGTTGCTTTGTTATAAAAGTGCTTATGACCCCCGATAATGTTTAAAGTTTAAACCCTGATGCATAGTTAGAACATTAAGATGATGTGAATTACTGATATTGTTAAAGAAACTTTGCTGGTTGTTAAAGATGCTCTAATTTTACATGTTAATAGAGAAATTTAATCGTATTGACTACTGACTTTAACTCAGAAGTTGATTAGAGTTGCCATTTATGTTGTTGCAAACTACTAGTATATTTGGAAGTATGCAGTTGTATCTATACAATGCTAGTATTGATATCAATTGAGAAGACATAAGACATATGGTTAATGATGTTGTTAAGGGCTGTGTTAATGCTAGTATTCAATCTATTTTTTAAATAGTTGGGTATGATGTGTGGTGGAAATTTTGTTATAACCGATGTATAAGGTAGCTAAAGGTAATGTTGTTGATTGATGATTATGCAAATTATTGATATTGACGATTTAGTAGTGGTAGTAATTGCTTAGATTAATTGTTGAAAATCCTTGTTAAAAATGGAGGTTATTGTAACATGTTGTGATGGAGTGGACCATGGAGAATTAAGATGTAGGATTTTATTCTTGATGAATGTATATCCTAGAATCATACTCACGAATTTTGTCTTGTAGAGATAACATTTACGTGTTGAAGTCATTTATTGATTGAGTAAGTTTTGTTGTCGAGAAATTTACGTATGGATTGTATAAAATTGGTAGGTTGATCATGCTCAAGTATCTGTTGAAGTACTATGTTTGAAATAGATAATACGTTGTTATATGATGTGTTGGTCTGTGGGGATCTTTATGAGGTATTATTGGCTAGTTGCCTTTTTGATAAGCATTGTAAACTTTATTTATAAGTGTTGGGAATAGTAACTAGAGAAAGAAATTGTTATGTAAATCTTGTTAAATCTGGTTGGACTCTCTTGATGAGTAAATAGTGATTATTGAATGCTTAAATGGTAAGTGTAGTGGAATACAAGTTATGGTGGGATTCATGCTGAGTTGGTGTTTAAAACCTTTTGAACTGGTGTGATTGTTTGCCATTTTGGTTGAATGCCTTCGGTCAAGGTATTCCTTGTGTTGTGTTTCCGAGTTTCCCTAAAAACCCGTAGCTATTGGTGCCAATCTTTGGTTTTGGCTATTTTGTTTAATTTGTGCTATGTGTATGGTTTTACACCCAAAAGTCTTTGAGTGGATCGCGCTCCTTCGCGTTCGCACTGAATCATCTTTGGAGTAAATTTTAAAGGAAGCAGATGGACATAGCGGGTTGTGATGGAGATTCTTGAGATCTAATTCGTAACTCTAATTGGCTAGAGTTGGAGTTATTCTTGAAATTATGTGTGGTATTTGCAAGTGTTTCACAAGTTGGATTCTACGAATGTTTCATAAAGTTTTTTTTTTAGTGAAGTGTTCCTCTTTTGGAAATGAGTTTCCTTTTCTCTTTGAGAAAATTTGTGGTGGTTGCATGTGTAGATGTTTAACTTTGGAGCCGATGTTCTTTTTCACATGTTGATTGTTGTTAAAGTGCGAGGTTTTGCAAGTTTAGTTTTCAATTGACGTGGGTTCCTATACGTTATGGTGTTTTGCTGTTAACGGTGTTGCCATCATAGTTATATGATTTAGCGCAACCGTCAATGTTATGTGTGTTTCAAACCTGTGATACCGAGGAAGTAGTCGTTTGGTGAATGATTACTCGGTATTGTTGTTACATGGTGAATGAATGGTGAAATAGAATCATGACATCATTTATGTTTATTCAATCATAAAAGAGTCGATGAGCCAGGTCGGTGAGAAAGTCATATATGGAGATATGACTAATCCGGAGTGCTCTTGAAGAGTGTGCATTTATGTCATGAAATGATATTTCCCTCGCTTTCTAGTATGAAAAGAAACAATGAAGAATTTCTGGTATGTTGGTTGTGGTGTAGGGGATTTGCGTTTCCTTTGTGTCTTGGCATAGGAAATTAAAATGTGTGCTCTTTGGATGTTGCCGGATCCTTTCCAAAGTGGTTTTAGCGCTTTGGGGTTTGAGTTGTTGTAGGTGGACCAATTGGGTTCATGATTATGGTTGAGCTCACTCAATGATTGTACTCTTTATCGTGGTCCTTTGAGTGGAAGGTTGTGTATGACTCAATGCAAACCTTCTTGGAGAATTGTGTCGTTGAGGTGTTCCTCGGTAGGGTTGATTAAATTATTAGTGGACCACTTTGTGGTTTCTAGTAATCGCTTTACCTTTTGAGGTGTATTGGATCTTTTTGTCGTTGGGCAATGAGCGAGTTGTGTCAATCGTAGAGAAACGTTCGGTCATTTCTGTTGCGCGAGTCTTAAGGATCCTGGATGTAAAGTAGGTTGTTCCTTCTAGTCGTAATCTTAGAGCGTTGTCTCTCATGTTTCTCATCGTCTTGAGTACAAGGAACCACAGAAGGGAAGTTGGTGCCGTGTCCTTCTGGAGAGTAGCATTAGTTAAAAGGATCGGGCACTTCAGTGCCGAGGAATGCATGGAATGAGGAGTGTGAGACCGTATTTTTCGTGGTCTGTTTGGGATTTTATCCTATCGCTTGGGTCATGCCGAGGCCTTGTTTGAGTGCTTTGTGCTTCAATGTCGAGTAAAGTTCTCGCAAGTTTTGATTGCGAGTTATCATTAGAGCCGTTGGTCTCAGAACCTAGGTGTCCTGTCTTCGAGTTTGGATTAGTGTAAATTCCAATGGTTTTATTTAGGGAAGCGAACTGGGAGTTGAAGTCTCACGGGGGCGAGCTTTACCCAAAGCTCTTTTCTTCAGGTTTCAACCGCGAAGTTTAGATCTCTGTGTATTGTTGGTTTGGCGGAGTGGCATGTCTTCGATTCGGGGTCGAATCTTGTTGAAGGGGGGTAGAATGTGACACTACGGTATGGTGTGACATTATAAAATGTGAAATTAGAAAATAAAACCTTACGGCTGGAGGTTTACTCGCGTTTTTGGGCCTTAGGGGGGATGAAGTGATGTGACACCACGGAGTGTCGTAACCTTATTTAATGTGCATGATGAGGCCAAAAACACTATGAAATATGAAATCGGAGTTTAAAACTATACGGTATGAGGTTTAATCGCGTTTCCGGGCCGATTTCGGGAGTTTGGGCCCTTAGGGGAAGTTTGGGCCTAAGAGGGACGAGTCGTGGGCTTTTGTGGAAGGGGTAGGGGCCCATGAGGGAGGAGGGACCAGGCTAAGGGGGCTTGGGGCACCCCCTCCCTGCCCTAGCCGCCCCCACAAGCCCCTCCCTCCCCTTGTGGCGCCTCCCCTAGCCGCCGCCCCCCATTGCCATGCGCCCCCTTCTACCTCCTTCCCATTGCACCACCACCTCTACTCCACCCCCTTGCTGCCCTAGGGTAGCCTCCCCACCCCTGCACCTCGAAGATCCATCCGTTGGAGCGAGGAGCGAGGAGCAAGGAGCGAGGAGGGAGGAGCGAGGAGCGATTCGGGAGGAGTTTCGTTGGGTTTTCGGTCGTCGGGCGAAGGTATGGCCGTGGGAAACCTTGGGGTTGATCTAGGTACTGTTCTTAGGGTCATTATCATGTTTTTAGATCAATTGGTGGTGCTGGAATTGAGTAGATTAGATTAGATCTAGAAGTTGCCACGTTCTCTGTTTTGGACAGCATGAACAGTCGACCTAGGGTTCGGTTTTTCGCCAATTTAGAGTCCGAATTTGGACGTCCACCTGTTGAAGAAGTTGTAGGTAATTTCAATACCTTTCAGTGGGTATAAAGAACGTTAAATTCCGATCAGCCGTTTGAAATTTATGGCTCTTTTACCGAGCGTGTTAAAATCTGTGATGTGATTGGAACAGATCACGGTATTCTGTAGATTAAACCACTTTAGATTCCGAATCAGTCTTTTCTTATACTTAGAAAAAGTTGGGAAATTTCCTAAGCTACGCGGGGATGTACTCGTTTAATTAATTTAGAGTCTTAGAACCCGAGTTATGCCTTTTGGAAGGCTGCTGTCCCGACGGGACAGAACCTCTGTTTTTTGGTTTTGCGAGTAGTTGATGATGTCGGGGTAGAAGAGGGTTTGCGTACTGTTTTGTGGACATGATTGTGAGTGTGTGGTCCCTATGTGCAGGTGGTGCAACCCCGGGAGTGCCTTCTACTTCTCGCCAATCCGTCGGCCGTGGTGGAGGCAAGTGTATTGGAATGGGTAGCGGGTTGCAGTTTGTTTGATTGATTGAGATTGAAATTTGAATATATGATATGTTCACATGCCATGCTTTAATGTTTTCCTTTGATATGATGAATATGTTTATTATGTGATGATGCCATGTGTTAATGTACAAGTTATCCATGATGAAGCCATGTGTTAATGTACAAGTTATTCATGATGTTAGCATATTTGCATACATGGCAAGATACATGGCCCAGGCGGTGAGAAAGTCATAACTAGTCCGGGGAAGGTCGGTGAGAAAGTTATGACTATTCCGGAGAGCCAATGAGTAAGTCCTACATCGTGATTCCATCCACCGCGGTGTGGGGAAGTGAGGAGTAGGCACCCTCCATCTTCGGGATGGAAGGGGGGAGAGGGTGCACACCGACGGGTGTGTACTCAACCATACCGGTATGAGTTTCCAAGGAGATATGAGCATCGCATCGCATCGCATGCATACATAATGATGATGATAATGATTTGTGAACATGAATGAGATGATATACATGATGTGAGTTGTTGTAGCCATGTAATTGTTTTTGTTTGTACCATTGCAATATACTTGCTGAGTGATGAACTCACGCTTGTGTTTATGTTATTTTTTTAGGTACCATGACACCGGCATGTGGGAAAGGGCATTAGCTACACATCTTCACGTAGTTCCAGTCATATTTACCAACCTTGAGTCATGATCATAATAATAGTGCCCTGAACTAGGTGTATGGAATAATTTTAATGTGCTGTTGATCCTCTTTGCTTATCTATAGATGTTTGTGTGGTTGGTTTTGGTTTAATTGTTATGATGATGTTTTATCCATTATATATTGCTGCTTTAGATGTCTTATGTTATGAGATATTTAGCTATGATATTGCTATTGTTCAAATCATGATAAAACAAAGGAGATGCTGCCGAAATTTCGGGTTTTAGCATGTGCGCCTTTGCTGTAATTTATACTTAATTGTGGTATTTAGATGTTGTGTAGCCTATGTTTGGTAGCATTCAAGCATGCTAGATGCTGGGGTGTTACAGGTTGAGTGCACACCCGTCGGTGTGCACCCTCTCTCTCCTTCCATCCCGAAGATGGAGGGTGCCTACTCCTCGTTTCCATTCACCACGGTGGATGGAATCACGATGTAGGACTTACTCAATGGCGCCCCGGACTAGTCATAACTTTCTCACCGACCTTACCGGATTAGTTATGACTTTCTCACCGACCCGGCCATGTAAGCAAACATGCCAACATCATAGATAACTTGTACATTAACACATGGCATCACAACATAATAAACCATATTCATCGTATCAATGGCAAACATTAAAGCATGGCATGTGAACAAATCATATATTCAATTGCAACTCAACAAAACTATCAATCTACAACCTGCTACCCATTCCAATACACTTGCCTCAACCATGGGCGACGGATTGGCGAGAAGTAGAGGGAACTCCCGGGGTCACACCACGTGCACATAGGCACCACACACTCAAAATCATGCCCACAAAACAATACGCAAACACTCTTCTACCCCGACTTCGCAAACTACTTGCAAAACCCAAAAACAGAGGTTCTGTCCCATCGGGACAGCAGACTTCCAACGAGCATAACTCGGGTTCTAAGACTCCAAATCGATTAAACGAGTACATCCTCGCGTATCTTAGCAAATTTCCTAACTTTTTATAAGTATATGGAAAAACTGATTCCGACTCTAAAGTGGTTTAATCTACAGAATACCGTGATCTGTTCCAATCTCATCACAGTTTTGAACACGCTCCGTAAAATGAGCATAACATTCAAACGGCTGATCGGAATTAAGCATTATTTACATAAAATTAAATGTATTTCAATTACCTACAACTTCTTCAACAGGCGGACGACCAAATTCCGACTCTAAATTGGCGAAATCTCAAACCCTAGGTCGACTGCTCATTCTACCCAAAACAGAGAACGTGGCAAACTCTAGATTTCATCTAATCTACCCAATTACAGCACCACCAATTGATCTAAAAACATGATATCAACCCTTAGAACAGTACCTAGACCAACCCCAAGGATTCCCGTGGCCATACCTTCACCCGACGAATGAAAAACCAACGGATCTCCTCCCGGTTCGCGCGATCTCCTTCCTCGCTCCAAATCCACCGGATCTCCTCGTCGCGGAGCGCTCCAATGGACGAATCAGCGGGGTGGTGAGGTGGAGAACTCCCCTAGGGGCAGCAAGGATAGTGGAGAGGGATGGGGAGGGGAGGGGCGCAAGGAGGGCGGCTTGGGGAGATGGTGGCGTGGAGAGGGGGTGGCGGCTACCAAGGGGGAGATGAGGAGGAGGTGGGGGCGGCTAGGGCAGCTTGGGGTGCACAAAAGGGGCAGGGGGAGGCGCCCAACCTGGTGTCCCTCTCCCACTAGGACCCAAACTTCTTCCCACTAAAGCCCATGACCCTTTCCCTTAGGCCCAAACTCCCCCGGAAAGGCTCAAACTCCCGGAAACGGCCTGGAAACGCACATAAACCTCATACCGTATGGTTTCTACCTCCGATTTCACATTTTATAACGTCACACCATCCCGTAGAGTCACACCGGACTCCATCAATCAATTACTTCGAAACTACTCTTTCATCCTCATTTCCAATCATCCAAGTCAAGTCTGCAACTTGACAAAAATACCACTTAATCAGGGGAGTTGTATTGCCCACTAATTAGGACGCCTTACCAAAACGGCATGCACTCCCAGAAAATCATACAATCAATTGAATCTAAAAACCTTTAAAAGAAGGTTCGACTCGAATCCCATCATTTCTCGCATTCCAATACTCTCAGCCGTTAATAATTTCCTATTCATTAAATCCTGAGAAGTCCAACACTGTTGAACACAAGTTACAACATCCAATTTTTGATTAATCACTTCCTACTATTGATATAACCACCACTGGTCATATGATCATCAAACTCTAACCATGTCTATCTTATGAAAATCAATAAGGAGAACCATGTTCTCACTTCATCAACACAATTAACTTATCAGTTACTCAACATAAGACGTGTATCAACATCTTCTTTTTGGTCTACTAACCATTATGAATCATCATTCATACAACTGTTTATCCCAAGCTTAAAACACATCTCTTCACATTTATTTCGGCATAATCAACAAATACCCTTCGTACAATCCCTAAGTCACATATTCCATATCCCCAGTTCATTCCACCAATAATTAATCATAACCATGCGACATGATCTTCACTAGACATCCTTCATAAATACGGATCCCAGACAAACATTTGTCCAGGACAAACTCAACCTTTCATACGATCATTCCAAATCCCTATTCTTTGATTACACATCGATCAAGTCATTTTGTCGCTTCACAATTTAATTGACCCATAAGCAACATCAACCAACAACCCTTATGTCTTTACACCATCCTACTCCGGTGCTTCACACCATAACCTTGCTATAATAATTCCTCGATCAGAAGATTCTAGACCTTCTTAATTGGAATCTATACCACAGTTCTCGAACTTCAAATTAATTCCAAGACTCACCACACTTTGCATAAAACACTAAACAACTTTCACTTTAGATCACTTATCATCTCAATTAGTCTTTCTCCACCAACACCTTATCTTAGTTTGCCCTTTAAACAATTGACAATTTCACTTTGTCCTCAACAGCAACTTACTTCATCTCAATGTTCCAACTACCCATCATAGAGTAAACGTCTTGAACATCCTCGGGGGTCACGTACCCAACCTTTAAGAAAGCCACAGTTCTTAAGCATGATCAACACCACTAAACATCTTTCTTTCTAGAAAATTAAAAACCCAATCATAAATCGCAAGAGAACTCGACCCTCGAGTTCCCAAATTTTGACACACAACTACTCCTCAACAAATCTCAAGGTCTACAACTTCCACAAAGGAAGATGGATGTAAGGGGGAAAACCAAACGATCAACCAAATCCTTTTCAGATAAAGCCTTAACACCAAAATCCTCACGACTTTGGTTTTACATCAAGATTTCAATAACTTCTTTTAAACTCGGAGAATGACAACACAAGAATAAATCGATAACTTTCTCCGTAAAGCAACCAACAAAACTGGGTGTCAAAGCTAAAATGGCAACCAAAATAGGCGTAACACTAAACTCTTCTTCTTTGTCTCAAGAAGACAAAACCAAAAACCGCCGAAAGAACAATCAGCGAAAACTCAATACAAAACACTCTTCCCTTGATTCCAACCAACTAAGACCAAGGAAACCAACCAAATCAATCGTCAGAACGGTAAAGAAATCTGAAAGGGTCTACCACCAACTCTTCTATTTGACTCCAACTAACTTCCCCATCTCTGACAGAAAAGACAAGCACTCTCCCTCACGAGAGGTTATTAGTCCTTCGGTGATGACTCTAACCGGCCACACCGATAAACCACAACCTTACTACGAACAAAAGGTGACCGGAACCCTTCGGCACCACAACTCACTTAATCTCAAATATAGCAACTCAATCAATTCTTTCATAAACATATCATCATACATTATCAAATGTAGCATTCAACATCAAAGCTTAAATACAATCTTTAAGCGTAAAGCAACGATACCCATACCCTTTCCTACTGTGCATCAGAGTGTGTCAAGTTTTAAATTAGTTAACCACTCTATTTCAGATTTTAAGGTTATTGCCCTAAGGCCAAATTTTCAAAGAGTAGAAACCTATACCATGTTTCTACTTTTCCAAGGCACCTTTTAGTTTACTCTAGAGTAATTTGCTATATTCACATTCCACGGACCTAAAGCCCACTCTGATACCAACTGTAATACCCTGGCACCTCACGTGCCCAAAGTGCTACCAAAACCTATCCACTTTTCACCAAAATTTTTTGTAAGATCTCCCCTGCTAAATGGACATCCACTCAGCAGGCAAAGAGATGACAATTAACAAATTAATAACAACAACAACAAGGAATCAACTAACCATCATGACCCACTAAGCACATACAAAGGGTCATAGTCTTCTAACAATTATAAATCCTCAACATCAAAGAGATCATAACAACTACAACCAGGTTATTACATTGATCTCAACTAATTACCAAGATGAATCAATCTAGAACAACTTAATTCGTGACATGTGATGAATGTGAATGAGGTTCAGCTAAGTCCTATCCCGGCGAGCTGTCCTCAGAGTACCTAAAAAAATATTAAACAACAAGCGTGAGTCCAAGACTCAGCAAAGTGCATCCCACAATTTAAATCATAAACAGTAATGCATTTATATCAATGACATGCTCGAACTTGTTATACAAAACAACAAGTATAATAATATGGCGTCAATACCCTTTCCTTCATTTCTTACTTCACATACATACCTCATTAACTTTGGGGAGGAGTCCACGACTCGATCCCGAAACCTCACATTTCCATTAGCACAATAAACATTAGCAATGCAATGAAATGCAACATGAATGCATCTTTTCTTTGCACATACCAGTATTGCCGAGTGCACACCCGGTAGTGTGCACCCTCATTCCCTTCCATCTCGTGGCGGGTGCCTACTCTTACTGTCTTGCTCCCATTCACCTCGATGAATGGGACTACGAGGTAGGCCTTTTGTGTTCACTACTTGTGAACACAAAGTCCCGCATCAGAATGGATCGTCTCTTCCATTATGAATGCACAAATGCAATTAACACAAATAACTTGCATCTACATTCATTTCTATCTTTTCACATGGACATAATTGTATACATACATAGCAATCAATTCTTACATTCATAACTTAACATGCATACTCATCTAACATTTCCTATTTACTCATTCCATGCCACACAATTCATGAAAGTCATTTCAACATCATCATATTCGCAATGATTAACAAGAATTAAAATCCTAGCATCATACTAGGGACACACTTGCCTTTACCCACTCGGGACTGAGTGGCGAGAAGCTTCGGCCACTCTGAGGTCACAAATCCTGCAATAAACATATATGCATTCATCTCAAACCGTGCAGCTCAAGACTCAAGCGGCAATTAATAATAACTCTTTCGCTCAATGCAAAACCCGCTTTAACTTCCTCAACTAGACCTGTTAACTTTTCTTACGCAATCCAACTCCATTTCATACACTAATCAACACTAAAATGCCCACAACATTACATACCAACACTTCTACTCGATTCCACAAAATAGCCACTTCCCCTCAACATTTCCATTCCCGGACAACAATCGCGTAAACTCGCATAACTTCCAAATGGCTAAACCAAAATTCAAGTTCTTGTACTCTAAAGAACCACAAGAGAATAAGATTCAGTTATTACAAAGCCATTAAAGTCGGAGTTATCTTAAAGGCCCAAAAATCGAGCTCCAAACACTCAATTGCAAAATCTGAATTTTCAGCCACTCTAGTTTTAGGATAGTAACTTAAACAAATCATATATTTTCCTTCACTTAATCAAATTGAGTAAACTTAGACTCTAATTAACCACAAGAGGATCATATTTCATTATCACAAACTCATTCAATTTGGTTACACATCAATCAATCCCAGATTTCAAAAGAACAAGGATCATTTACATTGATTCCAATTTCGGACAGTCCGTATTCAAATTAGTATATCTCCTAATTGGCTAAACCAAATTTAGAGTTGTTGTGCTCTAAACGACTACAAGAAGATCATATATCCATACATTATACCCATTCATACTAGTTCTTCTTCAATCACTACCAGTTTACAAAAGAACAGCCCACCCGATTTAGCCAAACTACTGAAATTTCAGAACAATCATAGTTTTGGATAGCCCACTTCAACATAGCATAACTTTTGATTATATAATGTAAATCAAGCAATAAATACATTTTATCAATCTATATAAAAGTTTCTAGCTTTCTCTAGGCAAACGGAAAAGATAATTCGAAATAAAAATAACTCAAATCATCAGTTGAACATTGCATCTACCAACGAATTCGAAATATGTACAGCTAGCACTAAAAATTGCATAACTTTAAATTGGCTTAATGGATTTTAGTGTTCTTATGCTCAAATTAAAGGGGAAAGGATAATCTACAACTTATTCTACAGCAAAAGGACCATTTGACCAACCTAGATACCCCAAAACCGAGCTGCAAGAACAGACAGCTTTCAGCTCAAAAAACAGCAAAGGTTCCCTCCAACCCTAGACCACATTTCCCTCCAAAATCCTCAAATCTATGAACCCTAGACCCACTCTACCCAGTCAAGACCTCCATTAGAGCAGTAAGCACACCTCCAAAGCTCAAAAATCCTCTCAACTTCAAGGAGGAAGTGGGGGAAAGCCACTGCTGCTGCTGCTGCTAGCAGGGAGGAGGGTTGGAGGGGCTGCAGGGAGGGAGGCCGGCCATGGGGGCTTCAATGGAGGGGGAGGAAACTTGGAGAGGGGAGGAAGAAGGACCCCAAGCTACTGCCAAGGGGAGAACCAGTTGGGGAGGAAGAGAGCACGAGTGGGGTGGAGAAAAAGAGGAGGAGCTTCCAATGCCATTCGGTTGGGAGAGAAAAGGATGTGGGAGAGAAAAAGGAAAAGGGGTGGGGTTAGGTAATTAGGTGAGTGGAGGGATCAAGTGGATGAGTGCTCTTGCTCTCTCTCTCTCTCCCATGCCAGATGAATCTGATAGCCCTGCAACTCATCTAACTGGCCCTCCAAAAACCCAGGCAAGGATTGCTAGCATTGGGAGCAAAACGAAGCGACGTTACACCCCACTGGCCCAAAACATGATCCAAACCTAACCCTACAACCGCGACCAATGAATCTTAATCCAACGGCTGAAAGTGGGCCATGTCGCGTCGCCTGTGATCGGTTCAGATTGAATTGCGCTAGTTGATCGTGGCCATTGATCATGACGCATGTACGGTGACCGATTGTCGTTCCTGATCTGGATTCAGAACTCGCCATCATGCAACTATTGGACTTCTCCACTGTGCCAGTCATGGATTTCGGGGCTATTTAAAGCCGGACCCCCCTCACGAGGATCATCGTTCCACGCCGCATCTTATGCCCTAAACACCATCACTCAGATCGTCGTTGAATAGCCACGATTGCTCACCATTGTGCTAGCACCACCACCTCTATTCTTGTGACGTTCAACCGTTGTTCATTGTCCTCAGCCGTTGCTTGACCCAGATTCGGTATCGTTGCATCGAGACACATCTGATCAGCTATTCACCTCACTAGGGAAGCCCTCAACCACCGTTGACTGTGTCGTCTTCTCCATCACTGGTGAACCTTCTCCACCATGGTCATCATCGAGCTCACGAGCTTCTTCAGCCATCCAATTCCAAGTAGACGCACCAGATTGTGCCACGTAATCTTTCAATTCCGTATGTTAGATCCAATCTAGATCATTAGATTTAGATCACAGGGTCTAGGTGAGCGCTATGTGGACCTTGGGATAGCTCTCCACATGTCCTCACCATAGTGTTAGATGCATTAGATCTAGGCCATTGAAACTAGAACCAACGCTCCAGATTATGCCACATAGCAACTTCATTGCGTCAACTGGATTGATTCGTGGTCGTCCAATTTAGATATGATGGTTTATAATGAGCCACATGTCACTTATTGTACATGCCACATCGCCTTATTCCCCGTGAATCAGATCGGATCTCAGCCGTTGAATTCAATCGTGTGGTTTAGACCACGGTGTAACCGAGCCAACCAAATCATGCCACATGGCAGCACGAGAAATGAGGCATAACTGAGCCACACTAGTCGTGGATGACATCAACGATGATGTTAGTGATGACGTCATACCGTAGGGCCCACATGTCAATGTCTGTTGAGTCTCGTGAAACGAGTCCACGGTGGTCCAGAGCCGATTCGTAGACTGAGTCCATGCACTGAGACCATGTGTCAGCCTCTAGTTGGGCCACATGTCCGACTAACATCAGCATGACATCATTATTGCGAATTTCCAGTAGTTTATTGTCAAACTTTATATTGCTTATTTTTGCTCATACGAACTCCGATTGAGGTGATTCTAGAGCCCAAAAATTTGTAAAATTGTGCTCTATTTAATGGTGGATTTTATTTGATTTTTTGAGTTGCGTTGCTCTCTATTTTTGTTATTTATTTGTTACGCATAGACGTTGAAGTTCCTGGAGGATACGAGGGAGAAGTGCTAGTCCAAGAGCATGGTTTAGAGCAGGAACAAGAGCTTTTCCAAGGCAATTTATGCTTTGACCATGTTGATCTCATGTTTTAAAATTTTGTTGTTTCAAATTATTGCATTCTAATTCAATTAAAAATGATTTCAATTAATTTTGGATTAGTTAATTAACCTACTTGATTATGTCACCTTGTCATTATTAATTGTATGCCATGTTCATTTGTCACCCTAGGATTGTTGTGTATTAGTTGGTTGCTATTAATTTGCCAACATGGGTTGCTAGATCATGACTAATATTCTTTAGACATGCAATGTGTTATTGATATCATTTTGGAAATATAACCTTAATATTGATTAATAGAATATGGAATGTGTTTCTAAAATGGTGTGATGTTGCCACATGATGATGTTGATATGTAGAGGTCTGTGTAGTTCTACATGGATGTTGAATTGTTGTTGGCATGTTTTGCACAATAATCAACTAGGGTGGGAAATGATTTAGACTAGGGCAAGTGGCAAGATACCGTGTGTCATTGTGGGCCTGTGTGACAATGGGATGATGAGTGATGTGAGGGCTGTGTGCCAAATGTTGAGAGAAGGAAGTCTTGCCTTGGTCAATTAAGGACTTAACCTTGCAAGCTTTGAACTGAACCAAACATACAACCACATGTTTGGATTGGGACAGACCTAGTTTACTAAGTTATCATATTCTTGGCATGTGATACCTTAGGGTGATGATTATACAGGGGTGTAACTGTGTGGGGAGTATGTCTGTGCTACGGCTTGATGTCGATCCAATGGTATATGTCGGTCATATACTTTGACTCTATTTGAGGGAAGGAACAGTGAAGGCAATACTAGAGATATTCATATGCTAGAACAGAGGTTTCTGAAAGGCTTTGTTATGGTCATTTGCCTTTGGGGTGAATTGATTGTATCTTGTGGGTAAAGTGTATAACCTCTGTAGAGTGTCAAACCTATTCGAATAGCCGTATCGACGGTATTGGACAATGCTAGGGATTACAGTCAAGGGTTAGATTTTGATCAAATAAACTTGGGATTGGAGGCAGGTTGTCTCTGGAAAAGTGGAAATTAGTTTAAGGATGAGGAATGCTTTACTTGTGAAATAACTGTGAAATTTAATAATGTCATTATTTGTTTTACTACTTTGCAATCTATGTATGTTATTCATTTGTAAATGCTGCTTTATTGCAAAACAACCACTTCGGCCATTTATTTCGAACAAGCCATGCATGTAGATAATAGATTTGCATTCTATGCACAACTTGTTGAATGCTTTATGTACTCACCCCCTTGCCTACTCTTGAGGAGTACCAAGAGGAGCTGAACAATTAGGGTGCGAGCCCAGTCAGTTAACTGTGGCATATTGATGGGTTACTATGAGTCTTATTTCTTTTTCGTTGCAGTTTTCTTTATATTTGATTCTTTGCCCCACAAGGTGTACTATTGTAAGTTGACCATAAGGTAGGTTATATTAATAGATGAAGTCTTTATTTACTATTTCATTGTGTATGATTGTGATATTTCATTTATGTTGAGACTATGTGCATTAGTGTGATTCTAGACTAGTTTGAAATACACAGAGGGTCCAAATTTGCGCATTTGGGTCCCGACAATTATTTTCGGTAATTGTCCCATTTATCACGCTGAAAGATTCTCCAAATGTGCAATTTTGGTCATAACTGCTCTTGAATCATTGGGAAAATTACCCTCCTTTTGACACGGTGTTTACCCCTCTATAAATAACAAGCCTTTCCTCCTATCATTTTCATGCCTTCAAACCCTTACCCCAATCGCCATCAGCTTGCACATTCATTTCCTTCAATATCTTCAAGACTTCAATCCTCATCATTCAACTTTCATCATAGCAGTTATATTTCCCTTTTATTTGTTGGACTACTAACAGGGTATCACCATAAACCTCCATAGAGTCGACACCAATGTTGTCAAGCAACTGTAGGCTTTTGAGTAATGATTCATAATTGGATTGATTATTTGAGCACTTGTAATTTAGTTTGAATGCAAACTCAAAACTGATTTTTTTTTTAGGGATATTAACACTTTGCCAATACCATCCCCCTCTCTGCACACTGATCCATCAAACTACAAGTGCCAAGGTGCTATAGATACCAGACTAACATCGGCTCTATGTTCATTTATGAAATCAGCTACCACTTGTCCTTTGGTAGCTTTGGTTGATTCATATATCAGGTTGAATTCAATAAGCCTATAAACCCACTTTCCAAGTCGACCCCTCAGAATTAGAGCTGATAGCATGTACTTGATCACATTGGCTTTGCAAATGACTTTACGAGTCAATGCTAATATGTAATGTTTTAACTTCGTGCAGCCAAAGTTTAAAGATAAACACAGCTTTTCAATAGGTGGGTATCTGGTTTCTGCATCAATTAGCCATCGGCTTTAATATAAAATCACCTGCTCCTTCCCATTGACTTCTTGCATCAAGACTGCTCTGATTGTCACTTCTTTAGCCGACACATAAAGCTTGAATGGTACACTCTTCTATGGTGTGGCTAAGACTAGAGGTTTGGAAAAGTAATCTCTTATATCATCGAAAGGTTTCTGCTAATCAGCTCCCATACAAATTCTTGACACGCTGTCAACCTCAGAAGTGGGGTGAAGGCATCAATCTGACCAGATATATTGGAGATAACCTGCCTCAAATAATTTATTTTGATGATCAACTTCTGAAAATCTTTTTTACTCTTGGGCAGCTTTGTATCAGCTATGGCTTTGGTCCTTTCTTGGTTAACTTCAATTCCTCTCTCACAAACCATAAATCCTAGGAACTCGCCATCCAATACCCCAAAGACACACTTGTATGGATTCATTTTCAAATTATGTGCCCTTGTCTTTTTGAACATGCTCTCTAGATTAGCTTGATGCTGATAATCTTTCTTACACTTCACAACTACATCGTCGATGTAGATTTTCACAATATGACTGATCAACTTATGAAAAATCAAGTTCATGGTATGCTGATATGTAGCACCAGCGATTTTCAAGCTGAACGTCATTATGACCCACTCAAAAAATCCCAATGCACAAGGGCACCTAAAGGTTGTTTTATGGATGTCAGTTCCATCCATAAATATTTGATTGTAACCAGCATTGCCATCGAGAAAACTAATAATCTTATTTCTAGATGTAGCATCGATAAGCATATCGGCTATGGGCACCAGATATTTACCCTTAGGTGTGGCTTTATTTAAATCCCTAAAATCAACACCCACACACACACACCCTAAGTTTACCTTTTTATTAACTATAGGAACAATATTAAAAACCCATTTAGCATAGCGGCAAGGCCTTATAAATTTTACCTATAACAATCGTTCAATCTCTTCTTTTATTTTTTCATACATGACTGGATTAAATTATCTAGGAGAATGTTTAATAAATGACATGTAACACGATTTTATTGGTAGCCGATGTTCAACAAGTTTTCGGCTCAAACCAAGCATCTTGTGATATTCCCAAGCAAAGCAATATTTACATTCTATTAAAATCTTGACCAACCTTTCCTTATACTCCATCGTCAACTTCGAAATAATAAAAGTTGGTCTCTTCCTATCGCCATCGCCTATATCAATTTCTTCAAGCTGATCTGAAGATGTAAAAACTTAACCTAAATTTTTAATTTCCACAAAATCTTCGATGGCTTCATAGCTATCCGTTGTCTATCGATAGCTTCACATTTTGTCTTCTAGGACTTCTATTGCCGATTTGGACTCCATCGACATAATATCTCGTTTGTCCTATCAAACATGCTCAACCTTATGTTAATCGGGACAAGTCATGTTCAATTAATGCATATGAAATCGCAATCTTTGAGTGTTTTGCCTGATATGCACTCTGCTCCATCATGTTGCCAATTCACTTCTGAATTGGCCATAGCAACATGAGCCAATGTGTCGGCTTGGATCACCTCGACCTCATCTCCATTTTCATTGAATTAACTTCTGGTGCAAAGTCAATGGAATACAGCAATTTGCAATGATCTAGTCTCATCCTAGCAACACACTATAACTTCCCTTGGCATTTACCACAAAGAAGGCTGTCAGTAATATTTTGCTACCAACTGTGAGTTCTATCACAATGACCCCTTTTGCCTCAGTAGGTTCTCCAATGAAATTGTTCAAAACCATGTTGGTTTTGATGAGGTCCTCATCGGACTTACCTAGCTTTTTGCATGTCGATAAGGGAATCAAGTTGAAAGTCGCACCTTCATCCACAGTATCCTTGATATTGGCCTGCCGTTGATATGCCCTTTGAGGTACAATGGCCTAAGATGCTGATGATCATCCTGTGGCTGTTCATCATGTTGTTGATATCCATCGGAGGTGAAGATTCACCACAGACAATAGGGGAATCTAAGTTGTTGGCTGAGTCAAATTCATCTTCGATGACTTCTTTCTTCCTCCACTCCTTTTTAGTAGGCTTAATCGAATGAAGTTTGCTGAAATTTTTGCCCTGTTCTTTTTCCTGCTCGGCTTCCCTCAATTCTTGTGTCAGTAATCGTTGAAGTCTTCCTCTTTGGGATTTACTTAGTCCCAACAGACACCATCAAGGTTTTGGCTCGATCGGCTTACATATTTTACCAGCCGGATCCATGCTAGCCACAGAACTAGATCCATCTTGATCTGGTTGCCTTTGTTCTTTGATCAGCCTAGAAATCCTTTCTTGGGCCGATCTTCCATTGGTCGCTTCATCTTGATGATCCAAAATCAACCCAGATAGCCTATCTTTAGCTAACTGTCGATGCTTGTTAACTTGGTATGGGTATTGCATCGGACATGTGTATGGTGACGGCAAAGCTGATCCCCTCTCTCAGTAGAATTGCAAAAAAGGGCATCGTTGGTGATCTCTTTCAGGGCCATTTGGCCGATATGTGTCGACTGATTGATGCGAAGGGTTTCATCATGGCCTTTTATTTCTTTTCTCATACTTGGCCAACAATTGGGAGAAAGTAGGCCTCTATTTCTATATCGGCTTACGCGGCGCAAAGATCTCTTAGCCTCATACCATTTGCCAACATGCAATTCTCCCTTTGGCTTGACGATTCTTGAGCTTCTACCTTCACAGTCAGTTTCTATCTAGATAGAGGCGACTGTGATCCATAGAGTTTCTTCGCCATCATCGCCCTCCTACATGCTGACCTACCACGCCATCATAGGCAATGATGATACCTGTAATTGTCTACTGGCTTCAGTACCTTGCATCAGCTCTTTCCCTTTAGCAGAATAGTTGACCATGTTTATAGGGAAAAGATTGGCATTCAGCTGCATTGTCGGCTCCTCTTCAAACTTTAATCGGCCCTCCTCTACAGCCGATTGGATCTGTTGACAAAAAATATTGTCATCATTAGTATTATGGGAAAAGAATGATGCCACTTGTAATACCTTCGTTTCATGATTTCTTCGGCCGATGGCAGCGTGTGACCTTCAGGCAATTGTATTATTTTTTCTTGCAATAACAAATCAAAAATACAATCACACTTAGTCACATCAAAAACATATTTAACATCCGACTTATTTTTAGTTGGCTTAAGCTACGAGCAGACCAAGAATTTCTTGCTCCCTTTAACCTACTTGGCTATGTTTACCTCAGCCTTTCATCATCGGATGAATTTCCCAATTCATATTTGACAAGGTTAACCTTAGGTTTACCATTCTTAAATCTATCTTTGAAACGTTTGTTATCAAAGTAACAGCTTTCCTGAGCCAATACTTGATGTAGGAGGTGGCTCAAATCGGTGAACTCCTGACCACTAAATTTTTCCTTCAATGGAGGAATCAACCCTTGGAAAGCAAAATGTGCTAGCTAATTATTGCTCAAAGTAATGCTAAAATACCAATTTCTTACCTCCCTGAATCTCTTAACGTAATCAGTCACTGATTCCCCGAACTTCTGTCGAACAAAACTCAAATAAAAAATTCTAAGCTCTAGACTTTCGCATAAAAAGTATTCATGAAATCGACTTTCCAAATCATCTCAGTGTTGATCGAATTTAGGGGTAAAATTATGAGCCAAGTGAAGGCTGCTCCTGACAAAGACAATGGGAAAATTTTCACTCTTAACCCGTCAGACTGAGCCACTTCACCCCTTTGTGCGATAAAAGGCCCAATATGATCTAGTGTGGTAGAGGAATCGTCTCCTGAAAATTTCGCAAAATCAATAACCCTAAAGTTATTGGGGTATGGAATCCGATCAATATAATCAGAGTATGGCTTCTGATAGCCGATAACCCTGCCCTTTGGCTGTATGCCAAATTGATCCCACAAAACTATGGTATTTGATCGGCCCAATCAGTTGCTACAGCCGACGGTAGTAGTGGTTATAGTTTTTGCCAACTATAATCGTAAATGGCATGGTGCCCCTTGAGTGTAAACTTGGGCTAGTATGGCACCCGGGTCGGTTGTGATTGGCAAGGGCGCTCGTAGCCAATGTTCTACCTCCCAAAAGTCGACTCCAGCTGTGGAGCAAACGGCTCCGAGTATGTCACAACTTTGTATGGGGCCAGGTCTCTGTGTGGAATCAGCATCATCTCCTCAAGCGCGGCTTTCCGATCTTCAATGTCTTTTCGTTGTTTCAGTGTTAAATCGTCCAATGTCGGGAGATTATAGCAGTGGAGTTAACATTGGATGGGTAATTGATTTTCCTGAGGAAGTCGTTGCGGTCCCACCAGGCATGCCAAAAGTGTGTTGACGCCAAAAAAATATGACGATGGATTGATCGACTTCAAACACATGCAAACGCCGGGTTTAATTTGGGTACAACTGTGCTAGCTGATTTGATCTGCAAACGGTAAGAAAAATATATGATCTAAATGATTATCTTAGCGAATTAGTTTTTCAAGATAATAATCTGATATAAATAACTATTTGAGCCGATTAAACTGCTAATAACGATAAATCTAAACAGACTGATTGAGCTGAACATGGTTGATTCCTTTGCACGAGCCCTCAACTCTCACTTTGCCGCACAAGGTCGACCTGTCTGAGAGCAAAACTAAGCCGAGCATTCTTCATGCATGGGCTGGGCCGACCTGGAAAAGGAAACGGACCACATTCTTGAACGCCTCAAAAGCCCAAACGCTCATTCCACTTCTGCAAAACTGTAATTGGGCCGGGCCTGCCTTGCGCAGCAGCTTCATGCTTGATTTCTTCCGGTAGGAGTCCGTGACCGGAGCCCGAAAGCGGGATCAACAGCCGGGGTTTGAAGGCGTACATAGTCCCACGAATAAAATGTCTGCGTCGGGAGGAACCCGCGGTAGCACTAGCACCGAGCGTGTGTGCCCGCGTCTCTCTTTCTCCGCGCGCCTTTCGCAGTCTCTCTCTCTCTCTCTCTCTCTCTCTCTCTCTCTCTCTCTCTCTCTCTCGTCGGAATTCGGATCAGAGCCTCGGCCGCTTTGCATTGTCCGATCGAGCCGAACCAGGGGAGGATTGGAGGGAGAGGGATCGAGGATGCAGCAGCAGATGGCGGCGACGGTGGAGGAGCAGATGATGGTGAAGGCGATCAGGGAGGAGTGCCCGTGGGAGACCCTCCCCAAGCGAATCCAGGCCGCCGTCCTCACCAAGGAGGACTGGCACCGCAGGTACGCGAATTAATGCAGCAATCGATCTTGGTCGTTTCGCGAGTCTATCAAGAAATGCGGGTTTTGTTCTACGAGATGGGGGCAACTATACGCTTCTTTGTAGGAAAGATTGGGGACTCAGATGCCTGTTTGAGAATATAAATTGTTGATGCATGCGCGCGTATAGGAATGCGGGTTTTGAGAACACAAATGGTTAATGCATGCATCTACGAATGCCGTCTAAACTCTAGTCATTTTGATGGTTACCAAAATTCTAGGGAAAAATTAGGTCGATAACACTGTAAAGTTTATAAATTGGGACAAAACATCTAACGTGAGGCTGACAAGTGGGAGCCAGTGGCGAATCCATTATTTTCAGAATGGATATTCAGAGTTACAAAAATATTGTTCGATGATGTAAGACATAAAGGTTTATAATAGAAAAAATACAAAGTACAAATTGTTCTTACTAGAGATAGCACCTGAAATAATTTAGAGATTTGTTAATTGGGGATTTAAAATCTACATACTTTCTCTTTATTTTTGAATGCTCTACATACTACATTTCAAAATTCACGATTTACCGTTACAAATCAACAAACACTGATATATTTGTGAATTGGGGATTTCGGATTAGGGAATCAAGAATAAAATTCACCTGTGTGATTGCCGATGCCAAATGCTTAGCTATTGCCTGTTGTTTTAGCACAACTTCCTGCCCCGCCGGGTGTCACTGCCCTGACCCACCGATCGCCATTGGCGTTGCACGTTCAATCTCTAGCTCATGCTTGCCACATCCATAGGGCTGCCCTGTAACATGCCGCGTGCTGCTCCCTGCCCCACCAGACACCTTCGCCCTAACCTACTGGCTGTCACTGGTGTCACACCCTCCATTGCCGAGTGGTGCTCGTTGTGACCACAGGGGCCAGAGCTACCCTGTAGCCTTCACCCGTTCGTCGGTGCTGGTGGCTGCTCAACGCTCGTCCACTGCATTGCTCCATGTCAGCTTGCATCTGCCCCGTAGCCCTCGTTCGTTGTTGCCAAGCTACCGTTTGCCGGCTAAGCCGCCGCCGCAAATAGGGGTGAAAACAGATCGGATACGGACAGATAATTGATTTACCATATTTGTTTTCATATTTTTTTCTTGGATACAGATATGGATAGTCCGGATATGAATACAAATATATGGATAATGTCGAATACAGATACGAATCGAATCGGATACGGTTACGAATATTTATTGAAACATGATAACCCTTTAGATTGTACATAAAAAATCAATGAAAACACATAACTAGTTGATTTCATCGAAACATTATTGAAAATTGAACAAATATAAGCATTTTCATTCACTTAGACAATAGTTAGATACCATGTCGCAAACAAAATTATGTAAAACTTAGTTCATCACGCACATACAATTAGTTCATTATACATGTAGATCAAAATACAAAATGAAGGTGATCCTTGTTCAAAGATACAAATGGAAGCAAACATAGAACACACTAAAAGCTTGATAATAATTAACTACCATGTCTTTAGAAAACATATATAACACTTACATGTAATAACCTAAGATTTGTATTCTTTATTAAATTATGTTTAAAATAATAAATTATTTATTTATGAGTTTTTATGCATTTTTCGCTACCTATTTAAAATATTTTCCTATTAAGGACAACAATTTTTGAATTTTTTGGAAAATTTAAAATCTAATAAAATCTTGAAAATAATTTTTTAAAATTATCAACTATGTCAACAATTTTGTTCAAAAAATTTCATAATTTTTGGAGCTAGGTTGCCAATTTTAATAATTAAAAATTGATTTATGGATTAATTAAATTAGAAAACGATTTTAAATTTTAGAAACCTTTTTGGGCCAAAAGAGTAGCTTGGCCCAGCCCAAATGTATATCCAGATATCCCACCCATCACTATCCGGATTATCCGAATTGTATCTGTATCCGACGGATAGAGTTCTATTGAATCCGTATCCATATCCGACAAAAAAAATCCGTATCCGTATCCGATCAGATACTATCCGATAAATATCCAATTCGACAGAATCTGTATCCGAAAATTATCCAGATCGTTCGGAAACTATCCGATCCGTTTTCATCCCTAGCCGCAAAGAGAGCAAGAGAGCGTGGTGCGTGTGGAATTAAGAGGGAGTTGAGTGTTGGGATTAAGGAATAGAGAAAGACTGGACCATGGGTGATTGGGCCATGCAGGGAATATTAGGAGATGGAATCGGTGGGACTTGCTGAAATAGACTTTGAGATTGAAATACGTATTTCTAAGCCCACTTACTAATATATACACATAATATACTTAGGGCTTGTTTGTTTTTGCTTTGGATTCTCTACAAGCTGATTCTGGATTGTAGTTATAGAGAAGCTGATTCTCCAAAAGCTGGAATCCAAAAGTACATATGAAGTGGATTGTGAATTATAGTGTATATGGATGGGGTGGACTGTGAGAATCGGATTCTAGAATCAAGCTGTTTGTTTTTTATTTAGCTTTTGGGGTCAGAATCCAGAATCAACAGCAAAAACAAACAGGCCCTTATAATATACTAGATTTTTTGTCAAAATTTTTGGGTGCACATCTGTACACCCATGTCCATTAGCTGGATCCGCCTCTGGTGGGAGTTATGCACTGATGTTATTTTCCAAGCTCCAACTCGCATAATCTTTACCGTTTTACTGACCAGTCCTTCCCATCTTTTAATTGTCGCCATTTGTGCAATGGAGGCCCTCCTCTACATAAAATTGGACCATGTAAACTGCTCTGTTTGGTCGGGCTAACACAGTTAAGCCATTTCATCAAACTCTCCATTGGCGTGCACTGTCACTGACATTTGGGGACCATGCGATAGAGACTTATTTCTTTCCTTCTGTCACGTGCACCCTACTTGTCAGTGATCAGTGGGCCATCCCTATCATTGTTTGGTACGTGGTGTTATGAATAGCACTCGTATTCAATATGTGGTCAATAGGCCAGAATATATAGAGTACATGAGGGTATAAAAAGAAAGTCTATATAAGGTAATATCTATATAAGACAATATATATACTTTAACACCCCCCCCTCGGCTCAAATGCAAGGCGGATGCAATAGCATTGCATTTGAAAGGGTAGACACTAAAATAGGAAAAAATCCAAAGTCCTAGTCTTGAAGTAGTAGTCGTAGTATCCAACTCTTGAAAAACCGAGTCGACGAAGAAAAGCCGACGAAGGAGTCGAGTCAACAAAAAAAAGCCGATAAAGGAGCCAAGCTGACAAAAGAAAAGCTGACGAAGCCAACAGAACGAGCTGAGCTGAAATCGGCCGGCAGAATGAGCCAAAACCAACGGAGAAAAGCTGACAAAATGAGCTGAGTCGAGTCGGCGAAAAGAACCGAACTGATAAAAAAAAAAACAAGCCTACGAAAGAGCCAAGATGTTAAAGACTTGGTTGGATTCAACATAAGACTCAAGGAAATACTAGTAGTTGCAAGCCAAGCATTTTTTTTATGAAAATTGGAGCCAAGCCGGAGAAAGTGCCGGAGCCGTGCCAAAAACTGAGTGAGCCAAGCCGCTGAAAAAGAACCAAGTGCCAAGCTGAAGCTCGAGTCGAAACCGGACCGAGCCGAACTAAGCAAAGACGGATTTCAATCGAACCTGGATTTCAATGGAATCCGATTGGCAGCTGAGGCGGGTCGGTGCGACGTCACTTGCGGAGAGGCAGCGTCACCAGTGGAAAGCGACAGTTGAGGCGAGTCAGTGCATCGCGGGCCAGTAGGAGCCAAAGAGAGGCGGAACGGTGGGCAATCGGAGGCGTCGGCCAGCGTTGGGTGGGTGGAGGCATTGGCCAGGAGGAGGCGTCGGCCGGGAGAGCAGCGGCGAGAGGGGGGCTGTAGCAGCGTTGGCCTTCATGACGGAGGAGCCACTGAGCTCTAAGATGGCGCAAACGACGTTGGCAGGCGTAATTGGCAAGCACGCTGCTAGGAGCCTTGACGTGGCCGTCGAATTCGATGAGCGCGCCGCCAGGAGCTAGTGACCTCTTCTTCCTCCTCTCCTTCCTCGGCGACCAGATTCGATCGGATTTGGACAGCGGCGTGGGGCAGCTTGGACGACGTCACAGAGCGGCAGAGGCATCGTGGATAGCCTGGACGACGTTGCTGGCGGCAGGTTGGCGAAGAAGCCACCGAGGAGGCAAAACATGAAGGAGGTGGCTGCCCCCGGGAGTGGAGGTTGCTCCTCCTGAGGGCAGCGACAGCGGAAGTAAGTGCAACGCCGGTAAAACCCTAACCTTGTTCTCATACCATGTTATGAATAGCGCTTGTATTCAATATGAAGCCAATAGACTAGAATATGTAGAGTACATGAGGGTACAAAAGGAAAGCCTATACAAGGCAATATCTATATTTTGCAATATATATGCCTTAACACTTGGTACCTTCATGGAATCAACATAGGTGCACAGTCCAGGTAGTAGAATAACCATCCTATGTAAATTAGCTCAGGCCAACTGATTAAAGCTACTTGCAAAGCTTTCAATCTTTCTTGTTGCAAAATGTGGATGTTTCTTCAGATGCCTGACGTTCTGCTTCCTAAAAAACATTGTTGGCAGGATTGTAGATTATTGCATACGAAAACGATTACCATGGAATTCCTGTTTTGCCCGCAAAGTATGCAAAGAAGGAGAATATTATGAGGATTTGATGCGCTATCTCCGCAGAAATCTAGCTGTACGTTACCCAGATTTTTCTCATTTCTTAATTGTTTGACGAATTATTTAGTGTATTTCGGATATCTTTATTAGAACCAGCTTTCAGTATTTGATATACATCTTTTACACTTTTGAGTTATCATATTTGCAATTGTGAAATTCTATATTTGGCTGGTTGCAAATCGAATCTACTTTTGTCACCAATTCTTTTTTAATAAAACTTTTCTTGGGGTTTGTTTCAATCGATACCTCTTGCAGTCTACCATGGTTCTCTTTTTTCTCAGTTTGTTCAGCTAATTAGGAAGTTCTGGAATTCTCTAGGCCTGAGTACTTTTTTCAGAAAGCTTTCATGACTGCTACATTGATCAATTTTTGCAGCTATACCCATACCATCTTGCAGACTACATCTGTCGAGTAATGAGGATATCACCCTTCAGATATTACTGCGACGTCCTTTTTGAAGCTATGAAGAATGGTAACTACTTATTTATGAAAAGCAAAGAATTTTCTGTCATCACATTCTACCTTATTGTTTCACTTGCTAATTGACCTGCCCTCGTGCCCAAGAACCTTAATGTTTCATTTAAATATTTTCTGCCAGAAAAAAAGTTTCATATCTATTATATAACATAAAGTTTCCATTTCTACATAAATCCTTATGAATCATTTATCTAGCTAGTAGTTTTGATTTCTTGTAAATGGTGCATATTAATTCATCTAGAGAATTAGAGAAGCCAGGCTATATTTTCAGTTTCTACTTGACTGTAAAATACGATCATTTCTAAGAATATTTTATTAATTTTTAACATTGCTATTTATTAAAATTATTTGATCGCACTTCACTTATGATGTTCAATCATGCGATTATAGTTTACTCCCTCCATTTACAACATTTGTCTAGTTTATTGGGAATTTGCCATTGCACAATATTTGTCCATTGTGGGAATCAAGGGTATATTTGTTGCACTTTTTCCCATCCTCTACCCCTGCTATTAATGATGTGAAAGATGTCGATTGGTTGAAATATGCCATTGAATGTAAGCATGGTCCAATTCTATTAATTATTACTTTGATTATGTGCCTCCTTGGTCCGTGCACATAAGGTTGTTGGACAAATATTGTGGATGGAGAGTTGGTTTTCTTGCACAATGAGATTATTGTTTGGCTGATTCTGCCATGTGATATGAGGTACCTTTTGCATTTGTATACTCATTTCTTTCATGTGTAGTTATTGTACTACAATTTTATTATCCTTTCTAGTAAGTACTAATGTATATTACCCTATAACACCAAAGTGAATATTATCATTGCGTAAGCTGACTTGTTTTTTCTGTTAACAGTAGTTCTCTTTATTATTCTAACTTGTTGATAATACTGGCAGAGCAACCATATGACAGTATTCCAAACTTCAGTGCTGCTGATGCCCTGAGGATTACTGGTGTTGGAAGAAATGAATTTATTGATATTATGAATAAGTGCAGATCAAAGGTATTATTATCAACTACACCGTGACCTTTCTGTAACATTACTGGTTCTTATATTCTTGGGGGATATAAGATTCCAATTAGTGAATCCATGGGAATATTTGAGTATTATTTCTGTGATGCAGGGATGGACTGTGAAATTCAAGAACACATAAAGTGATTTTTTCATAAGTTTAGAAAATGAACATGCCCCAACTAATTTCCTCATTTCCTCCTGTTATATAATCACTTCTTTTCACTTTTGGGTATTTCAGAAGATAATGTGGAAGCTGAACAAATCAATTGCGAAAGAGTTGCTGCCAGCACAGCCCGCCGACTTAGCGATAGAACCATGGTGGGGAGTTCGGTTTGTCAACTTTACGCTGGAAGAGTTTAAGGTTAGATTCATCAAGGGCGAGCTTTATAGTTAATTGTGTAAGAACATTGTACTCTCGGCAGAAGAATATAATGAATATTTTATGTGTTCTCATTCTTATCATGAAGTATGCATAGGTTTTCCTCAACCTTGCTTTCTCTATAAGATAGAAAATTTTATTTGTTGGAATTGATGCTGTTAATTTACTGTAGAAGCTTTCAGAAGAAGAGACATCAGCAATAGACAAAATATGTAAGGAGGAAGTCAATTCATATGTCTTATTTGATCCGGAGGTTATAAATGGTCTTTACAAGAGAGGAATGGTTTACTTCGATGTGCCTGTTTATCCTGAAGACCGTTTCAGAGGTACACAGTCAGAGCAAGATGTGTCATTATTTAATTATGTAGGATTTCTGTTTTTAGGGTCCAACATTAAAATTGTTGGAGTGTTGGCTGTTACGCGCACGGTCCGCGCACGCAACGAGGATGAGATAGGGCCCTTGACGTGGACGAAACGAGCTGTTGTCGAAGCTAGCGCCTTGGCTGTACGGAGCCACCGGCCAGTTATCGATGGCAGCGCCTGATCTACTAGAAACTTGGTTTACTCATTGCTTTTTCCATAAAGTGATACATGTCATCCCTTTTATAGGATGTCTAACTTGGAGCCTAAGAAAATAATATTCTAATCTATGGTAACTAATCTTATCTATAGTAACTAATCTGACTTAATCCTTGATTTCTTATTCTCCAAGCAACCTTGACCGTGTGCTACAGTACCCACGGTACTGTTCACGCGCTACAGTACCGTGGTACTGTTCATAGGCTCTGTCGACCCGTAACATTATCCCCCCCTTGCAAATCAACCTTGTCCTCAAGGTTGAAGTTTGGAAGATTCGCACGAGGTGAAGCGTTGGACCTTCGATAACTGGTAGATGAAGCGTTGGACCTTCGATCGAAGAGGCGCGGAGGTTGGAGATGCGATCTTCGATGGTCACTGTGGTAGGAGGATCGTCGGGCTCTGATACCAATTGTTACGCGCACGGTCTGCGCACGCAACGAGGATGAGATAGGGCCCTTGATGCGGACGAAACGAGCTGTTGTCGAAGCTAGCGCCTTGGCTGTACGGAGCCACCGGCCAGTTATCGATGGCAGCGCCTGATCTACTAGAAACTTGGTTTACTCATTGCTTTTTCCATAAAGTGATACATGTCATCCCTTTTATAGGATGTCTAACTTGGAGCCTAAGAAAACAATATTCTAATCTATGGTAACTAATCTTATCTATAGTAACTAATCTGACTTAATCCTTGATTTCTTATTCTCCAAGCAACCTTGACCGTGTGCTACAGTACCCACGGTACTGTTCACGCGCTACAGTACCGTGGTACTGTTCATAGGCTCTGTCGACCCGTAACATTGGCCCATAAGGACATGACTCCTTGGCACAATTGCCTCATGTCAGCTTGTTTTTACCAATAAAGACATTGTCAGGTAGAAGCTTGTAAGTTTTGCCCTGGTACTGATTGTGTTGCGAAAGTTATTTTATAACAGCAAGTTACAACCTAAGTTACCCAAAATTTCTGATTAATGCATGTAAACCTTCTATCTAATGATGCTTCAGTTCTAAACTTGTACTGTTCATTCAGTTTCGAGGCTTGAAGGTTTTGTTTCAAATAAGGATCAGTCATATGAAGATCCAATTGAAGAGTGAGTAATTGCCTTCAGCAGTCTTCTGTACACTTAGCTTCATCCCCTATTCAACTTGTGTGCATTGCTAGCTTTGTCTGCAGCTGTTAAAATCATTTTATGATTTTCTTGACTGCAGGCTACTATATGCTGTATTTGTTGTATCAAGTGAAAATGCCACAGTTGCTGAATTGGCTACAACTTTACAGGCTGACCTATATCAACTCCAGGCAGCTGCGTCATTTGCTTGTCGACTGGGTTGGGCTGTAAAGCTTATGGACACAGACTCCGTTCTTAGAGATTCAAGTGCACCTACTTTACCCAGTAATATTCTTAGTGATGATGATGAAGGTTCGCGTATGAGTATCAACTCAGAAAAGTCAGGTCAAGAATTGCTTAGCAATGATTCTGATGGACACAGGAAAATCTTTGGAACTGCTTATGTGGGCTTTATTGTGGATGCCAACGTAACTTCATACTTGATGATGGGTTCACTGTCTCCAGGTTAGATTCCCTTATGGCTCCATTTCCTACACCTTTTAAATTTCTAAGCAGAAATCTGTTCATCATCTGATCTGCAATGCAATACTCTCAAAGATTCTTATTGATGGCTGTACAGTTCGTTCTTGGATTGGCATTCTACAATTCTAACGAAACCTTTGAATTCGCAAAATGGACTGATCTTTCTTCACTAACCTATTGCAGGTTTAAAGTCTCATGCTGTAACGCTATATGAGGCCGGAAAACTTGGTGATTCTTGCATTGCTGATCTATGCAATGATCTAGCTAGTTTAGAAGGAAAGAAGTTTGAGGGTGTGCTCCAGGAATTCGCAAATCATGCTTTTAGCCTGCGATGCTTCCTTGAGTGTTTGCTGTCTGGTGGCACTTCAACAAATGAAACTAGTGAAGCAAACAACCAGGACTGCTCCTTGCAGCAGGGTGTCGCTACCCTTTTAACCCAGGAAAGCATTGAGGAGAGTATTGATAATGCCGTTCAGAATAATGGAGGTTCAGTTGACATTATGAACACTTCTGCTGATGATCATTATGATGAATCACCACAACAGGACCACCCAATGGTCGATTCAGATGCTACAGATGGGAATGCATCATCACCTTCAAGAACTATATCTGAAAGCAAGGATAGCAGAGTCAAAAATGATTTCGTTAGCAGCCAGAGTACACAACTGGATGGCTCAACTGGTAACACCGCCTTGTCGAAGAGTAAAAGAAATTACCGAGTCAATATTCTTCGC
This sequence comes from Rhipidocladum racemiflorum, assembly GCA_036346355.1. NCBI lineage: Eukaryota > Viridiplantae > Streptophyta > Magnoliopsida > Poales > Poaceae > Rhipidocladum > Rhipidocladum racemiflorum. The sequence goes on along the minus strand of CM070577.1, from coordinate 36,873,127 downwards.
TGTGAGAGCTTAGCTTCACTGGCCCCATCAACACTAGAAAGACTACTTAGCAGGGACTATGACATTATGGTGTCTATGATTCCTCTTCCATATTCATCAGTTCTACCCAGCACTGCAGGCCTAGTACATTTCGGTCCACCTTCTTACTCCTCCATGACACCTTGGATGAAGCTTGCATTGTATACATTCGGTAGTTGTGGCCCAATATCTGCCGTTTTTATGAAAGGACAACAATTGCGATTGCTGCCTGAACCATTAGCCAGCTGCGAAAAGGCGCTGATATGGTCATGGGATCAATCTGTGGTGGGTGGACTAGGAGGAAAGTTTGAAGGGAACTTGGTAAAAGGAGGCCTTCTATTGCATTACTTGAACTCAATGACAAAACATTCTGCTGTGATAGTGCAGCCATTGAGCATAAATGATCTTGATGAAACAGGAAAACTCGTAACCATGGATGTTCCACTGCCCCTGAAAAATGCCGATGGGTCAATTGCAGCCACGGTAGTTGGCACTGCTTTGCCTGATGAACAAGTATCAAATTTGACTTCATTATTGGAAGACCTGTCCAGTAAAGTTGAGCTGAGCACAGTTGGTTACCTTCGTTTAGTAAGGCTTCACAGGATAAGCGAATCCAGTGAACTTCCAGAGAATGAAAGTTACGAGTGGATACCTTTGTGTTTGGAATTTGGAATTCCGTTGTTCAATCCAATTTTATGTGAAAGAATATGTGAAAGGGTCATTGAGTCGCATATACTTCAGAAAGATGATCTCACTGAGCATTATGAGGCTATTCAGAATGTGAGAAAGAGGTTGAGAGAACTTTGCAGCGAGTATCAAGCAACTGGTCCAACTGCGAGGCTATTCAATCAGCGGGGAGGCTCAAAGAACTCGCCACGCCAACTAATCAACATTGTCAGTGGCAGATGGAGCCCATTTCATGATCCGACGACGCCTACCCATGGAGGGTCCCTGCATGAACACGACAGACTGAAGCTTGCAAGACGGCAGAGATGCTTCACTGAAGTTCTCAGCTTTGATGGGAACATCCTCAGGTATTCTCCGAAGAAACCGCACAACAACATGGGACCTGTGTCATTTCGTTGATAATATGACTCTTTTCTTAGGAATGGTAATATGACTCTTGTAACCCTAATTAATTTTGTCAATGGCTCATTGTCATGCTTTGGACCTCTGATAGGTCATACACACTCACTCCTGTGTATGAGGCGGCTACAAGATCTGTCTCTGAGGAGCAACCATCCACACCTGCAGCAAAACCTGAGCCAGAAGATGCAGATACCAAGGATGTGGTCTTACCAGGAGTCAACCTTATATTCGATGGAGCTGAGCTGCACCCATTCGACATCAGTGCTTGCCTCCAAGCTCGTCAACCTCTCTCGTTGATAGCTGAGGCGTCGACCGCGTCGTTGGCCATGAAATGATGAAAATCCATCTCGAGCATTTCCATTGCAAGTCTTGTTTGTTCATGTTGTGTTCAGAAGTTGATTCTTGTGTAGGACACTTCTCGAGAGCAGGCAGTTTTTTAAGCTTGGTGGGAAGATTTTGTTTCGCCAGGGTAGTTTATTCTCCTCCAAAAGACACCTCCGATAAGCTTACTGACTGCGAGATCACATGTCCAATTGGTCTGATGGTGGTATCTACTTGAATTAGGCGTGAGTAGTACACATTTTTCATGCTTCCTGATTACATATTCTTGCATTGTTGGTTGCATACTCTGTTGCCATGTGCATGCGACCCACGACACGGGCTCTGGGATAAGCACGGGCGGGATGACTCCTGCGTCCAAAGCAGCAGCAGCAACAAGAAAGCCTCTTTGTCCCAAATAAGTTGGAGATGACTCCTTCGTCCAAAGCACGTGTAAAAAAAGGGCATCAGTCGGTGGACATAGCATTCCATCGTGTCCCTCTGCGCTTGGTCCGAGAGTGCGCGTGGAGTCGCGATTCGCGATTGCTTTTAGTTACGGATACTGAATCTAGGACTCTACCCGATACTATCTTTAATATCATGATTCTGTAAAATTTCGATTCACACGCTATTATATCAGCTTCTTAGCCATGTATAATAGCACATATCAGCCATCTATAGACCTACGCTATTGTTGACGCAGAAAACGTAACGAACGGTTAATCGACAATCAGCACACGTAAACATCGGGTTTAAGTTGGGTGCCATGTACCAGCTGATTTGATTATGTAATTGTCGGTGTATTTCACCGGCAGGATTTCTCCCAGGATGGAGAATAGGGTTCGGTAAAGGGCACCTTCGCGGTCGGACACCCCGATGGCCCTCCCTCGGGGGATCCCGGGGTTAACAGATCAAGGAACACACCAATGTACCCAGGTTCAGGTCCTCGGTGCGGGTAAGAGCCCTACGTCCTGCTAGATCGTTGTTGATGGATGTTGGGCCGATTACAACGCTCTTCCCTCAGGATTCCTCTCCGTTCTCTTTCATCCCCCCCCCTCCCTTCCTCATCCATGCACCAGAGCTCCCTTATATAGCCGGGGCTGGCTCGGGCAGGTGAGAAGGTGACATCATACTGATCTATGACTCATTTATTACACCCATCACTGCAGTCTTGTCCCCCAAGCCTCATCCTCCGTGCCGTCGTATGGCTTCGCACGGTCTGCCCGAGATGTGCCTTTCCCGCGACGGGTTAGGTGTAAGGCGTCAGAGGGATGGGCCGTCGTCGCGTCGACAGCAGAACTCTTCGCAATCAATGGCTCTAACACAGCGTGCCAGGGGGAGAAAACTCCGAGGCGAAGCCTCCTTCTCATCCTTTTGGTCGCCCGCGTGGCCTAGCGAGTGGGGCCTGACCGCCCACCTGCTTGCCAGGCCGCCGCTTGGCCCGGCCGCCCGACGGTGGGGCCTAACCGCCCGCCTGCTCGCCAGGCCGCCGCGTGGCCCAGCCGACCGGCGAGTGGGGCCTAATTGCCCGCCTGCTCACCAGGCCGTCTTACTTGTCTGCGACTGAGAGGGTACCCTGGCGTAAAGTACGCCGACAGTAGCCCCCAGGCCTGTCCTGGAACGCGCGCCGGTTTCTTTTAGGCCTCATTTAATGTTGGTGCATTCCTGGATGGACCCTCCGCTTCAGTGTACGCAATCATCTTGGTACTCTCTGCTTCCACCGATTTCTCTCGGGACCCGAAACATCGTGTACTTTTGCCCCTTTTTGCGAACCGTCTGTGTGAGTGGCCTATATATACGTGCATCCATGACCAGCGGTTCACGCTCTTTTCTGACTCCTGCGCACATTTGCTTTTTGTCCTGTCAACTCCCCCGTCCAAAGACCTTCCTCTTGCTCCAATGGCGCAACCCTTTCCGTCTTCTTCTGTCGACAGGGAGAGAGCGGCGGCGCTCTCCAAGCTCGCGGCCGAGGGTTCCCTACACCTCCGCCATGGAACCCTCGCACTACGGTGTGAACCCGGAGAGATCGTCGTCTTCGCATAGGGATTACTGGCGGGCCTGGTGCCGCCCTTCTCCGAGTTCCTCTTCACCGTCCTTCATTTCTACGAAGTCAGCCATCTTCATCTCACTCCCAATTCTGTTCTCACCCTTTCCATCTTCGCATACCCCTGCGAGATGTTCGTAGGGGTAATGCCCAATCTTCCTCTCTTCTGGTACTTCTATGCTCTCCGCGGCTCTACCGACGATGGGGTCGTGGGGAGCTGCCACTTTTGCCTCCGCAATGGGTTGGCCCTCCGCTACATTTCCTTCCAGGCGAAGTCCAACTGGAAGGCGTGGCAGAGTGACTAGCTGTACGCCGGCGATGACAGCGGGGTCGATGCTCTCACGATGCCTCACACACCGGCGGAAGCCCGCGAGAGCTAGGGTTCGCCTGTCAAGGAGATGGCATAACTCCTGGTGATGGCGGCCCGCATCAACCAGCTGCAAGATGCTGACCTGACCAGGGTGCTGGTAGTCCGGGACTTCATAGCCCGGAGGATCAGTCCCCTTCGTCGATGCGCCCGCCCTGCATGGCAGTATACGGGTGATGATGACATGACCCGCATGCACCCGGGCTGTGAGTTCTTATTCTCCTTATGAATACATACATACATACATACATATATATATATATATCTTTTTTTGTGTGGTCACCATCAACCAACAATCTTATCTTCCTTTTTCTACCAAGCGCAGGGAACTTGGATGGCCCCGCCATCTCCAAATGGCTGGCCGGATTGCTCCCACCAACGTCGGGCAGCCTGAATTTTCAGGCCGGGGCCCGGCCGCTCTGTGATCTGGAGTCCGCGGAGCGCCTCTGGATCGTCAAGCTATTTCCAGCAATGAACTCCACCGGCCCTTCGGCGCTGCCAGCCCGCCGTCCCTTAGTGATCAGGGACCCGGGCCCAGCCGACGATCGAAGCGCAGGCAAGCGACCAGGCTCTTCTGACGCCACGGGTGCAGACCCCAAGAGGCCTTGCATCGAGGACTGGACTCCCGTCGCCGCCGACTCGGCCACTCTTCCAAGCGCGTCCGGAGTGGTGGGATCTTCACTTGGTGTGACGACGTCTGCTGCCCCAGATCCGGCGCCGGCTCTACTGACGCCAACTATTTTGGCACCGACCTCATCGGTGCCAACTCTGTCAGCACCAGCTCCATCGGCACCGAGGGTTGCTGCCACCGCCCACCAGGGCAGGCTCGCACTTCCAACAGCTTCATTCATTTTCTGGTCACCTCCAAGGGCGGCCCCCCAAGGTACCCCAACCCAGCAGACACCCGCAGTGCCAACTGATGCAACGGGGACTTCCGCTCAGCGGCCCAAGCGGACATCATCGGTGCCAGCACTTCTGCCCACCCCGCTTCGATTGTCCTCATCGCTTCAACCTCCCGCTTGGCTGTGCTGCTCGCCGAACTTGGCGAGGCGCATGCGTCCTCGGGCGCCCTCCTTACGGTGGCCATCCAGTGTGAAGCGCAAATGTCGCAGCAGATGGTGGCGCTACGCGAGGAGCTGACGCTGTTGGCCCAGGAGAGGCGACTGGGGCGGCCTTGCTCACCCGGGCATAGTAGGCCGAGGCAGCGCAGGAGCAGGCACGGGAGGAGCTGCATCGCACACTGCACAACCTCGCCGTCATGCTCCGACCAGCTTATTGGCGCATGGCGAGGTGCCTAGGGCCGTTGGGGGTGGTCCTTCACGATCCACTCGAGTATTCTGCCCTGCAGTACGCCCATAGCGTCACTCGGGTCGCCGAGGCCCTCAATAGCTTGCCCATCGCCTTGGCCGCTCGCTCCGCCCGAGAAGGTGGGAAGTCGCGGTTGCCACCGCGACGTTTGTGCTAGCCTGTTGTGTTAGCCGATGCCTCCTTTGATCTTATGGCCGTCATGGCCAGCATTGAGGAAGATGAGGTCTAGGCGCAGGCGCGCGTGCGTGAGGCAGCGAAGCACGTGACTGGGCTAATGGAAGTGACAGACCCGGACCTCGACGCCGCGCTGTCGGAGGAGGAAACCGAGGATACCGCCGGGCATATCCAAGTTGTTAACGACGAGTAAGCTTTGTTTCCTTCATTTCTTCTTTCATGTATGCAAGAACTATCTCAATAATCCTATTGAAATTAGCACCTTTGGACTTTACCTGCATGTTTGCTTGATTGTATTCACTCGTGTTTGCTTGATCTAACCATTGGGCGACCAGCCCCCAGGCTTGCTGCGATGCAATCTCGAACGTTTAAGTTAGGCCAGTGCTTTGGCACTTCATCCGTGGTTGCTCGTAGCCACTGCGAACATAAGTAGACGTCACGCGGGGCATGCGGGAAATAGACTAAAAGAACAAAAGTCCCCTTGAGGGGTTGTCATGGTCCCTTTCTTTTTGGAACTTAAGCCCTTGTGATTTTTCTCGGAACCAGACCGCGGAGTTGCGTGTTAAGGTAGCAGGTTCCCAGGAGTGTTTTTGGGCTTGCGGTGTCCGCGGTGACAACCCGAGGTGTGCTAGCCGCTTTGAACCACTATGCCGCACTCGCCCCCTGGTTGCCCGTCCTTGCCCAACGTGAATGTCGGGTGTTACCGCATATCAACAAGGAGCCGCCAAACTGTCGGTACCGCTAACATCCACGCCAAATGCTACCCACCATGGCACAAGTAGGGAAGACAAAAAAAGACAGAGCAAAAGCATTTAAGTTAAACAACTTCCCTGACCATCAGCAGTCGTCACCGACCAGCTAGGGGAGAGCCCACCCTTTTAGCTGATTAGAGCAAACTACCAAGTACTTACAGTTCTTAGGGGTAAAATTTTCGCAACATTTTCAGGTTCTGGGAGTTTGCTAATTATTGACTGTCCTCAGTGACTAACCGAACCGCCCCGGGTCGAGAGACTGAGATCACCTTAAAGGGGCCCTCCCACAGGGGAGACAGTTTGTTGCGACCGACATGCGCATGAATTCTGCGCATGACCAGGTCGCCCACTGCCAGTGTTCTCTGCTGGACCCGAGTGGTATGGTACGTCTGAGACTCTACTGGTATCGAGCAGCACGCAAGGTTGCCCAGTCGCGCACCTCCTCCAGAAGGTTGACTTCTTCTCTGCGGTGGTCTTCCTAGCCCTCCTCACTAAACACCGAAATGTGTGGGGAGCCGAGCGACAGCTCGGACGGAAGGACAACTTCTGCCCCATAGACCAGGAAGAAGGGTGTTTCTCCAGTCGCCCGATTGGGTGTGGTTCGAAGCGACCACAAAACTGCCGGGAGCTCTTCCGTCCACCACACCCCCCGCTTATGGAGCCGATCAAAAGCTCTGGTCTTAAAGCCCCTCAACACCAATGCGTTGGCATGCTCCGCTTGGCCGTTAATCCTCGGATGGGCCACCGAAGCGAAGCATACCTTGGTGCCCATCTCATCACAAAACTCTAGAAATGCCACGCTGGTGAATTGAGTGTCATTGTCCGTGATGATGCGATTAGTGACTCCAAAGCGGGTAAAGATCCCGTGCATGAACTTGATAGCAACGGAAGCCATGATGGCGCGCACCGCATTGGCTTCAACCCACTTGGTAAACTTGTCGATGGCGATGAACAGATGGGTGAAGCCCCCTGTGGCCCGCGGGAATGGGCCCAGGATATCCAGCCCCCAGACCGCGAACGGCCAAGAGAGCGGGATGGTTTGCAGTGCTTGGGCTGGTCGGTGGGTCTACTTAGCATGAAACTGGCATGCCTCGCATCTCCTCACCAGCTCACTGGCATCCTGGAGGGCAGTAGGCCAATAAAATCCTTAGCAGAACGCTTTGCCGACCAGCGTCCGACTGGACATATGGCTCCCGCACATGCCTCCATGAATATCAAAGAGCAGGTTGCTCCCCTCTTCCCGAGTGATGCACTTCAAAAGAATTCCGTTTCTACTCCGGTGATATAGGTCCCCACCTACCAGAGTATAGCACTTGGCCTTGCGTGCAATTTTCTCGGCTGACGCATCATCGTGGGGGATCACTTGGTCCCACAGGAAGGCTAGGATTGGACCCATCCACTGTCCCTCCCGGACAAGTGCGGCGATCATGGGGTGATAGCCCGGGTACTCCGCCTGGCCAAGCATTTCCCACGGCACCGCTCCAGCGGCGCCAGCGTCCTCCCTCCCGGAAGCAGGGGCTGAGACTGGCACGTTGTCTTCTCCTCTAAAATTGGGGGCTAGGACAGCCACACCGCCCTCCCCTCCTGAATCAGAGGCTGAGACAGCCACACCATCGTCCCCTCCATGTACGGGGGCTGCGACGGACGGTCGCGTAAGCCTTTCTTCAAATACCCCAACCGGAACAGCAGATCTTGATGACGCGAGCTGTGAAAGCCCATCCGCCATATGGTTGTTGCATCGAGGGATATGGATATATCCAAGTCCTTCGAAGTGGCGTTCCATTTTTCTAACCTCTGCCAAGTACACGACCATGGTGGGGTCAGAACATTGGAATTCCTTTTGCGCCTGATTGATGACCAGCAGGGAGTCGCCTCTGACTTGGAGGCACCAGACGCCTAATGCCAAGGCGGCGTGCAGCCCCGCTAGTAGGCCCTCATATTCAGCGATGTTGTTGGTGGCCTTAAAGTTTAGGGCAACCACATACTAGAGGACGTCGTCGATTGGGGAGACCAGGACAACTCCGGACCCCACACCTTCGAGCCTGAAGGAGTCGTCGAAGAACAAAGTCCAGGGAGGAGGCGCGGGTATTCCTTCAACTTCAGGAGTTGCGGGAGTCCATTCGGCAAGAAACTCCACCAGCTTCTGGCTTTTGATGGCGGTGCGGGGTACAAACTTGAGACAGAATTCCCCCAGCTCCACCGACCACTTGGCGACACAGCCTTCAGCTTCCCGGATGTGGATCTCTCGCAGAGGGTAGGCAGTGACCACCGTGATCTCTCGCCCCTGGAAGTAGTGCCGCAGCTTCCTAGACGCCATCAGGACAGCGCACAACATCTTCTGTGCTTGCAACTACCTGGTCTCCGCCTCGTGTAGCACCTTGCTAACGTAGTAGACCAGCTTCTAGACACCCTCCCTCTCTTCCACCAGTACCGCGCTCACCACCGCAGGGGTAGCGGCGATGTACAGGAGCAACGGTTCATAATGCACAGGGCGACCCGACCAGCGGGGGGAGGAGAATCTTGCTTCAAATCTTCAAACGCTCGTTGGGCCCCTTCGGTCCACTCGAAGTGGTTGGTCTTTTTTAATAGCTTGAATAGGGGCAGGCTTCTTTCTCCCAACCGAGCGATAAATCACCCGAGGGATGCCAGGCGACCAGCAAGGCACTGCACCTGCTTGAGTTGAATCGATGGCTTCATATGCTCAATGGCTGCTATCTTGTCAGGATTGGCTTCAATGCCCCGACTGGACACGAGGAATCCTAACAGCTTCCCAAAGGGCACACCGAACACATATTTCTCGGGGTTGAGCTTCAAGCAGATCTTTCGGAGGTTAGCGAAGGTTCCTCCAGGTCTCCGATCATTTCTTCATTCTTCTTAACATTTACGACCAAGTCATCGACGTACACCTCAAGATTTTGCCCTATCTGTGGACAGAAAGAAATATGCATGGCGCATTGATAAGTAGAACCATCATTCTTTAACCCAAAAGACATTCTGATATAACAATAAGCACCCATTGGGGTTACAAAAGCATTTTTCTTTGTCTTCCGCCACGATGCTAATCTGGTGGTACCCAGAGTACGCGTCCATAAAGCACAGCAACTCGCACCCCGCCGTCGAGTCGACAATGAGATCGAGGCGGGGCAGTGGGTAAGGATCCTTCGGGCAGGCCTTGTTGAGGACGGTGAAGTCGACACACATCCGCCACTTCCCGTTGGATTTCTTGACAAGCACAAGGTTGGCAAGCCACTCGGGGTGCGAGACTTCCCTGATAATCCCTGCGCGTAGCAGCTTCTCCACCTCCTCCCAAATGGCATCTTGCCGCTCTGGTGCCTGCCTCCGGACCTTTTGCCGGACCGGGCGCACTCCTGGGAGCGTTGCCAATCAGTGCTCGATCACCTTCCTGGGGACCCCAGTCATATTGGGCGGTTGCCAGGCAAACACGTCGGAGTTAGACCGAAAGAAGGTGACGAGCGCATCTTCCTATTTGGTGTTGAGGTTGGCGCCAATGTTGACGGTTTTCCCCGGCTCGCCCTCCCTCAGGGGGACCACCTTAACCTCGTCGGCTAAGCCGGGCGAGGCACGGGTCTTCGCCAGAGGGGCTCCCAAATAGGCGGCATCATCCTGCCTTATACAGGTGGCGCTAGCCAGGTCCAATGCGCGTTTGTGGCAGCGCACGGCTTCCGCCCTATCCACCTGGATAACTATGGGGCCACCAGGCCCTGGTATCTTCACCACCATGTACGCATAGTGGGTCGCCGCCATGAACGTGGCCAATGCCGGTCGGCCAAGTAGAGCATTGTACGTGAGGTCAAAATCGGTGACCTCGAAATCCATCATCTCCGTACGATAGTTGCTTTCCTCCCCGAAGGTGACGGGGAGGCGCATTTGGCCCAGGGGCACCGAGCCAGTCCCCGGGGTGATTCCATAAAAGGGCAATGCCAGACACAACTCCTGTCGTGATATATGAAGCGCCCGAAATGCCTCGGAGGACAGGAGGTTGATGGTGCTCCCTCCATCCACTAGCACTTGCCCAAGCTTCACATTCCGGATTGTGGGCGAAACCATGATTGGAAGGTGACCTAGGCCGGCGGTGCTCTCAGGGTGGTCGGCTCCTACGACCACTTCAGCATCCGACCCACCCCTGAGCTAGGCACCATGGCGCAGACCTCCCTCCTCAGCCGTTTGTACATCATGTTGGAGGGGTAGGTGGCCGAGCCACCATGAATGTACGCCACGGTTTGATTTGCCTACTAGAAGGCCAGCGGGGCAAGGTCTTTGCCCTGGTTGTCATCGCGAGGGCAGCGCTCCTTGAGCCACTGCTCCACCATCTTACTCACAACGTGGCAGCTGGCCAGGTCGTGAGTGTTGGACCTGTGGATCGGGCAGTAGGGCATGCCCTCCTTCTCCTTGCGGCCGTCATTTCTCCGTTCACAGCGACCATCTCGCTGGTCATGGTGGTCGCACCCTCGCGTCTTGGTATCCCTACGCTTGCGTTCAACGGTCAGGACACGCTTGGTCTCAACCGCCTCGCGCCTCTTCGCCTTCTTGCTTGCAGGGCCAGGACCCCTCGATGTCATGGCTTCATCTCCGCCGCGACCACCCGCAGAACCGGGCACCGGTCCCTGAGCTTTCGCCACACATGCACACTTATGAGCCAGAGAGAAAAGCTCAGAGGTAGTGGTGATGTTGCGGGTGGCCATCTTCTCTCACATCTTGTGGTCCCGAACGCCTCTCCGAAAGGCGATGATGACTGACTGCTCGGAAATCTGGGGGATCGTATTGCGACAATGACTGAATCGTTGAATGAAGTCGCGCAACGATTCCCCTCTCCCCTGCTCAAGGGCATGGAGATCGTCCTCCATGCCCGATTGTGTCTATGAACCTTGAAAATTGGCGACAAAGAGGCAGCACAACTCCTCCCACGAGTGTACCGATCCTCGCGGGAGGTTCAATAGCCAAGAACGGGCGGACCCCGTCAAGGCCATTGGGAAATAATTGGCCATGGCCTTTTCAGACCTGCCAGCGGCCCGCACCACTGTGGTGTAGATCTGCAAGAATTCCTCTGGGTTGGTCGTGCCGTTGTACTTTTCGATGGATGCTGGGTGAAACCTTTCAGGCCACTTCACATGGCGTAGCCGTCGGGAAAACGCCTAGCACCCGACACCGTAGGGGGAGTCATATCGTCCGCCTGAACCCCAGCCCAGAGACTGTGCCAGGGAGTACGGATCTCGACTCCCTAAAGGACCAAAGGAGTGGACCTCCTCCCTGCTCTGAAGGTGAGAGTCAAGGGAGGAGGTCCCATCCCCGGGAGCCATCTGCCTATCGCGGCCTTGCCCCTGGGCGCGACAGCGCTTCAGGTGATCACGCAAATCATCGCCACACCACTGGCGATGCTTCTCCAGATGAATCCTCAGGTCCTCATGGCTCCCTGTGGAACCAGGACCCGTGTCTTGTACGCCCTTTCCTTTGCTCCGGCCCTCCTGGCCAGAACGCTTCCCGCTCAGGAGACTGGAAGCTTGGGTGCGGTCAGCATGCGCCCTCGATCGAGGGGTGCCGACGGTACCTGATCGGGCGGGCGTCCCCACACGGAACTGGGCCGTGTCTACGAGGCCAACAATATCCCGAAGCCACGGCATCGCTAGGGGGTCTCCCACGAGTTCCACTGGAGGGTGGTCCAGGAGGAGACGGATTGCATGCAGGTCCTGAGCCGGAGTGGCAGCCTCCATGTTCAACATTGCAGAACCGGATGTTCTGCCGCCACCAGGGGGGCACCACCGCCTCCCTGCAGGGGCGGCATGAGATGATCCCTTGTTCAGGGGGAGTGCTGGGACGTGTCTTGTGCGCTGCTAGCCTTCGCCGCCTCTTTTTGCTGTGAGTGCGAACCCGCCATCACCAGATGCGCGATCCTTCCAAACGGAAGATCGGAACCCGTCGGAGGGATGTCCGGGTGAGCCAACTTCTAGTCCCTACCTGGCACGCCCCTGTCGGTGTATTTCACCGGTAGGATTTCTCCCAGGACGAAGAATAGGGTTCGATAGAGGGCGCCTTCACAGTCGAACACCCCGATGGCCCTCCCTCAGGATCCTGTGGTCAACAGATCAAGGAACACACCAATGTACCCAGGTCCAGCCTCCTGGTGCAGGTAATAGCCCTACATCCTACTAGATAGTTCTTGATGGATGTTGGGCCGATTACAACGCTCTTCCCTCAGGATTCCTCTCCGTTCTCTTTCGTCCCCCCTCCCTCATCCATGCACCAGAGCTCCCTTATATAGCCGAGGCTGGCTCGGGCAGTTGAGAAGGTGACATCATACTGATCTATGACTCATTTATTACACCCATCACTGCAGTCTTGTCCCCCAAGCCTCATCCTCCATGCCGTCGTATGGCTTCGCACGGTCCGCCTGAGATGTGCCTTTCCCACGACGGGTTAGGTGTGAGGCGTTAGAGGGATGGGCTGTCGTTGCGTCGACAGTAGAACTCTTCGCAATCAATGGCTCTGACACAGCGTGCCAGGGGGAGGAGACTTCGAGGTGAAGCCTCCTTCTCATCCTTTTGGTCGCCCGCATGGCCTGGCGAGTGGGGCGTACTCGCCAGGTCATCGTGTGGCCCGGCCGCTCGGCGAGTGGGGCCTGACCGCCCGCCTTCTCGTCGGGCTGTCTTACTTGTCTGCGGCGGAGAGGGTACCCTGGCGTAAAGTACGCCGATAGTAATCAGCAAAAAATAGTATGTAATCCAATCAACCGCCAAGCCGATTAGTTTCTCAATGAATCTAATCTAAACAGCTACTCAAGCCGATTAAATCTAAAATAATTGCTCGATCTAATCTGCCTAATTGGGCTGATTAGATGTAATATAAAGGTAGATTTTTTTCCAAAAAACGATGCGTAATAAGATCGGAGAAAAAACGAACCTAAGGTGATATAAGTCGATGAGATCAATAATCGGCGATACGCAACTTTATTGATCAAACAAATTGCAGAGGAAATATTACAAGTCTACAAGCTACTCTTAGTCGACAAAAAAGCATGTAAAAAATAAAGCAAGTTGGTCGATTATTTCTTTGATGCTCCTCTATGTCGCGCATCGTCTTCTTTTATAACATCTAGGCTGATCGTATCATTTTCCAACTCTCAACCCGTATTGACCACAAAAGATGATACCTTCATTGAGGCTCAATCCTGATTTTATTATCATTTCCAAATCAACGTCCCGTATTACTTGTGCCTACCAAATCGGTCATGCGGTAAATCCTGGTGTCAACAGCTGTATAGAATTTTATGTGATAGAAAGAAGAGAAAAAATATTGCTTGGTATTTAAGAAACAATCTTGTAGATGGCTTTCTACAATCTATAAAATTGTGTCTATATAGATAACTCAATAAATTATATGAAATCATTACAGAAAATTATATAGACAACTCATTCTATAAATTATCTTTAGTTCTATTTATAAATGGTATTGCCGTCTCAATTGTTTTCCTTGTAACGTTGGACATTGTTATGATATAAATAGAATCTCAGTCCCAGTATGGAAGGATGTAAGTTCAAGCTCTATTAGTTTTGGTGATTAGTTTAATATTAATGTTTAATCATTATTTAATGACAAACCAATTCTTAATGAGACTAACTTTGTTTATTGAGCTTATTGTTATTAGTCTCATATTTGAATGGAAAATGAAAAACCAAGGTATGCACTTGTATTAATGTTCATTATGTTAATGCATACTTAGGATTCAAGTTAAAGTATGAATTCCTCTATTGTATTAACCTCAAAATGTGCATCATTTCTCCCAATCCATATATTACATGGATGCACATATCTAGGGAGAGTTCATACTTTGACTTGATGTTTCATTGTATTGATATATTTCTTATTGCCACATATAAAGAACCAAGACTTTGAGATATAACCTTGAGTATATTTTTAACTTGCCTAGTTCTAGTATACTCATGGTATCTTAGGGTAAACTCCAATGCCTTCTAAATTAAAAATTGTGCATATTGTTTAAATGTCAATCATTTGTATGCACTAAGTCTTGTGGAGTTTATTCTATAGGTGATGGTTTAGAGTAATGATCATTTCCATATATTCCACACATAATGGATCATTACTTTCCATCAAAATGAGTATATGAAAACTTGTGTAATTAATATATATATTCATATCAATTTAAATGAAAATTTAAATTGAGGTCGATTGTCTCTTAATCATCAAAGAATATTTCATCATGCGTTGATGGTGTTCCTTTGATTGATTAAAGGATCGATAATCAATAGTTCTTGAGTATAACTAAGTATTAGTTGCATTGGTGTACTCAAGACACAACTATTTCATTCAAATTGATTAAGGTTGTACTCAATCGATTTTATAGGCATCCATTATGTGTTAATGGAGTGCAATAGATGATTGAGACAACCATGTATTTTGGACTAATATTTTCAATGAGTTTGAAATTGGTTTAGTCCAAATGGTTGAGATGATGAATCAGGACGAGGACGCATCATGTGTTGATAGGTGTTGGAGAAGATCCCGAAGAGAGAAGAAATGAAAAAGGTTCATCAAGAGTGGATGAACGATAAGATAGATTATGATCCTAAGAGGAGAATAAGAGTTGATTGCAAATCAAAAGCCCAAATGGGATCGCTCACGGTGAAGGTATAACTAGATAGGCTAGAGGGTCTAGTTAGATCACCGTACTGTTAAAAGGGCCGAATCTTTTAGTTTGAGCTTCATCATGTGTTGATGAGCTCAACCCAGGCTTCACTCAAGTTCAACCTCTTGTTTGATTTTAGCATAATGCTTTGATTTGCAAATGTTGCAAATGAGAGAAGCTTATGCATTTGTTTTAGCACAATGCTTTGATTGCATGTGTTGCAAACGGGAAAAGCTTATGCATTAGTATTTCGCATAGAGCTTTGATTTGCATGTGTTGCAAATAGGGAAAGATCATGTTTTGGCTTTTGCATGAAGTTCATATTTGCATGTATTGCAAATGTTAAAGTTCATGCCTTTTTCTTTAATTAAAATTTTATTTGAAGTGGTATTGCTTGGAGCTAAGTTTTGCATGTGTTGCAAAAGGAGAGAGCTCAAGCAATTTAGTTTTGTTGAGTGCATGGAACTAGAGATTTGCATGTGTTACAAATAAAGAGCTCATGCACATTGAGTTTAATTTGTTACTTGCTTGGAGCTAGAGATTTATATGTGTTGCAAATAGAGAGCTCAAGCATTTGAGTTTGATTTGGTGTTGCATGAGGCTATGGATTTTCTTGTGTTGCAAAAGGGAGATAGCTTATGAATTGTGGTTTAATTGTTATTTGCCAATGTGTTCTACAAATGAGCGGAAGGTTATGGGTGTCAATCCTAGAGCATGCAAAGAGAGCATTTGCAATATATTTGCAAAGCACCTTGATCATGTGTTGATCACCTCATGGCTATGAGGATTGAACCCATAGATTCTTGGTTTATTTGCAAAATTTGTTTTTGCAAATAAGTTGAAGTTGACTAAAAACCAGCACTACCGCTGGTTTAAAGCTGGTAATACTGTAGGCCGGTAGTACCACCGAATGGTCATCGGTACTACTGCTTGTCGGCACTACCGCTCATCTGAGAAGGGCAAACAAGGCGGCGATGAATGGGGAATTCAATGCGTGCATTAATGCCTTAAATAGGGTCGTCAATGTCCAAGATTTGCACAACAAACGCGGAGACCCCGTGGTAGCGGTGAAGTCTGGTGACAACATGGTTGAGCGACGTGGCTTCATCTGAGCCACACACGCGGCATCAATCCAACGATTGCTATCGCGCGATCACGTGGACAATTCTCGGCCGCAAGATCAAAATCCAATGATCAAGATCCTAGGGTTAGGGTTCGGTTGGGCTACGACGGCTAGGCTCATGGGCCGGCGTGGGTTGGCTGGACTGGGCTGGGCCCAATGGGTTCGGCCACTAGGGTTGAACCTAGTTACTGATTTTTCTTTTTAAAGTAATTCTAGAAAATAGATTAAGTCAAAATAAATAGTATAAATATCAGAACAATTCTAGAAAAATTCTGAAAAATATTTTGAACTCAAATAAAATATTTTCAATAAAACTTTATTTGAACTTTCCAAATTATTTAATATATTTAACATAAGGCATAATTCAATAAATCCAAATTAGTCCAAATAAATTAAAAAAAAATCAAAAAGCACAATAAATGCAAGAAAAGCAAAAAATTGGGATGTTACATGAGCTATCTAGAAGATGGTAACATCTCTGATTTGATCCATCCTAAAGATGACAATCCAAGTGTATATTTGCACACACAATCTAACGCTGGGAAGTCAGAACACCTAGAATCCATCGTTGTAAGAAATCACGAGGCGTTGAAAGAAATTGATGAAAAAATATCCCTGAAATGATACAAGAGAATTGTATAAAGAAAGACTACAATTATCGACATATTTCGCCTCTAAGAATTGCTAAAAGCTAGATCCAGATCCAAAATCCATAGCAGAGTGTCACAAGCGCTCAGATAGAGTCAAATAAAATAAGCAATTGAGGCAGTACTCGCTTAATAAGAGAAAATTTTGGTCTCGTTGACTAGACACCTCTTAAAGTGTTCCCTATAGGATCAAATGGGCTTTTCATTCGGATGAGAAATGAAAATATCCAAGTGGTGAGATAAAAGCAAGACTTGTAGCACAAGGGTTCACGCAGAAATCCAGCGTCGATTACGATGAAACCTATTCTCCTGGAATGAGTGGAATACCATTACGAAATTTAATATTAATGGCAACAAGCTTAAACTTATCAATGCAGTTGATGGATGTGGTGACTGCATTTTATATGGGTCACTGAATACAGATATTTATATGAGAATCCCTAAAGGAGTTATAATTCCAAATCCTAAAAATTGCAACATATATAGCATCAAACTGAAGAGATCACTATACAGATTAAAAAAGTTAGGGAGAATGTGGTACAACCCGACTTAGTGAGTTCCTCCTGAAGAAGGAATATTGTTCCTGTGTTTATAAAGAAATCCCAGAATGGATTCTATGTCATCTCAATATATGTCAATGATTTGAATGTCATCGGAACTACATAGAAAATAGAGGAAGCAAGTGCTTACCTTATGATGGAGTTTGAGATGAAAGTTTTGGGTAAAACCAAATATTGCTTAAGCCTGCAGCTAAACCATTTCCCACAAGAAATTTTTGAACACCAATCTATCTATACCTAGAAAATATTGAAAAGATTTAATTGGATAAATTCCATCCTTTAAAGACCCCTATGGTTGTGAGATCCCTTGAAGCGGATAAAGACCCTTTTCGAACAAAGGATAGAAAATGAGATTCTTTGGGCCTGAAGTCCCATACATATGTATCTTGCAAATTTCTTAAGGCTTGATATTGCATTCGTAGTAAATTTGCTAGCATGAAATAATATAGTCCCAACCAGAAAATATTGGGCTAGTGTCAAGACTTCACTCATATACCTCCAAGGTACTCAAGATCTTGGATTATTTTTCTAGAAGAACCAAGACTTAACCATGGCGGGATATATGGATATTGGCTATTTGTCTGATCCCCCACAGTGTCAAATTAAGGCTGGTTTTGTGTTTTTCTGAAGTGGTTCAGTTATTTCTTGACAGTCTTTTAGGCAGACCTTAGTAGCTACTTCTACTAATCACTCAGAGATTATAACTTTATATGAAGCCTCACGTGAGTATGTTTGGCTGATACGTGCGATTAACCATATTTAGAAATCATGTGGTCTTAATACCGTTGAGACCCCTATGATTATATATGAAGATAATATTACTTGTGTTGCACAAATGCAAATGGGTTGTGAAAAGAGCAATATCACGAAGTATATTGCCCCTAAATTTTTCTATCCTCACAACTCTGGAAGGGTGGTGAGGTACAATCTAAGTCATGCGAAAATCTACCAAATTTGTTCACTAAGTCCTTGCCAAATTACTAAGTCTTTGTCAATTTTTTTAAGATGTGGCATTAGAATAAGATGATTTAGTGATTTGCAGAGTTCAAAGGGAGTAAATCTTTGATCATGACCCTTTTTGCATGATTATGAAGATCTTATTTTATATCCTGAAGATTATAAATTATGCTCTTTTTTTCTTAATGAGTTTTCCTGAAGTTTTCTCAAATGAAGGTTTTTAACGAGGCAACTAGTGTAACACGGAGTGCGAGTGCAATATATTCTTTTCTCTATCCCTTTTTCCCATTTGATTTTTGGGAGGAGTTTTTAACGAGATAGTGTATTACGTGGTATTCACCCAAGAGGGAGTGTTATGATATAGATAGAAGCCCATTTCAAGTATGGAAAGGCTCTACTATTGTGGGCGAAAATGAATCTATCTCTTGTTAATTTTACTATATATTATTCACCATCTTGTATAGAGAGAATCGATTCAATAAAGAGAGAGATCTTTACCCCTATATTATATGTGCTTCTATTATTTATGTGATTTTTTGATATATTGTTGATCGATGATGGGTGAAGCAGACATAAGTACGTAACTGACGTTGGTTCTTTTATCTTTTGCACTGGAGACTTGAGTGCCGACCCAATAACAAAACGGGCCACATGTCCACATTTGCGAAGCCCAATAAAGATTTGAGTATTACAGTACACTTCAGCGCTGACGGCTGACCCGAACCTTTATGGCCGTTAAGCCCAAACCCTCCACCCCCGCTTGCCGCGGCCGCCGTGGGAGCCCTCCGCGGCGACGGTGCTGCTCTGCCTGTTCCTGGCGCTTCTCCTCCTCGCCCTCATCGCGCTCATGGTCCACTTCCGCTCCTACTGCCACTCCCCTCTCGGCCACCTCATCTCCCTCCACCGCTGACCCCACCGCATCTGAACGCCGGCGCCCGCCACCTCCGGGGGCGGGTGCTGGCACGGGCTGGGCCAGCTCTCCGGCCGCGCGCACCCTCTGCTGTTGGCGAGATCCCGCTCCCTCCCAACCGCTCATCTCCTCGCGGCGTCCGCATGTGGCGGTAATGCGCGCTTCCGCTTCCTGGTCGCGAGGTGGAGTCGTTCAATTGCTTGTTCGTGCTGGCGGTGCTCGACCGCTTTAAGCACGCGCACAGGCCTTCCGGTGGGTCGCTGCGTCCGGCGAGCTCGCGCACACCACCATCACCTACTGCAAGATGGTCCACATCGTTGGCAAGGCTAGGCAGTTCGAGTCCATGGTTACGCTAGTCGGAGAAATGGGGAAGGCGCACGCCCTGTGCATTGACGCCTTCAAGATCGCCACTAAGTCGTTCGCCGCGGTCGACGCGATCAAGAATGCAGTTGGCGTGTTCGAGATGATGAGGGCACACGGCTTTGATGATGGGGTGGAGTCGTTCAATTGCTTGCTAGTGGCTTTGGCCCAGGAGGGGATGGGGAAGGAGGCCAGGCAGGTGTTTGACAGAATGCACGACCAGTAAACTCCGGACCTCCGCTCATATACAGCACTGATGCTGGCATGGTGCAATGCAAGGAATCTGGTGGCGGCCGCGCGGGTTTGGAACGAGATGCTGGAGGAGGGGATGAAGCCGGATGTTGTCGTGCACAACACGATGATTGGGGGGTTGCTGCGTGGGCAGAGGCGGCCTGATGCTGTGAAGATGTTCGAGCTGATGAAGGTGAAGGGGCCTCTGCCAAACGTGTGGACTTATGCAATTTTGATCCGGGACCATTGTAAGCGGGGGAAGATGGACATGGCAATGCGGTGCTTCGAGGAGATGCAGGAGGCTGGGTGCCAGCCGGATGTTGCTACCTATACATGCTTGCTTGTGGGATTGGGAATGCAAAGCGGATGGATGGAGTGACAGCACTGTTGGAGAAGATGACAGTGAAGGGGCCCTGATGGCCGGTGCAATAGCTGCTAACGAATAGGAATAGAGCTCTTTTATAGTATACTAAATTTCATATGGACCGTTCATTCTTTTTTATTTACTGGATCAGATAAGCTAATACTTATTTATACTTCCTCCGGTAGTATAGTAGTAGAAAGATCTTTAATAAATCAATAGCTAGATTTGATTTCTACTACGTATTTTATACTACCAGTATAATGCACTGTAAAGGCATGTAAATATATCGAGGATATGATCCACAATGGGATGAAGGCACTGCAGATAGATTACAAGAAGTTCGCTGCAGATTTCTCCAAGGCTGGGAAGCCTGACATTGTATGAATTGGCTCAGAAGGTGAAGTTTGCAGGGGAATTTGATGTGTCTATTGTGCTCCATCAGTGGGCAGAGAGAATGAAAAATCGGGTGAAGAGGACTGTCCCTAATCAGACTGGGAGCAGAATGTTCTAAGATGGTGGCAGGAATGCGGATCTGTTGTAATGGTGCTTGGAAATTGAAACGCTGCTCCTGCTATTTAGGAAAGAGGTGCTACTTTTTCTCTGAGTTTGTATAGTAATGCTTAATTGAAGAGTACGTGTTTTCATATTTGTTAGACCGAAAATATTCAGTCAATTATTATGTAGTTTATTGATTTGTTCTAGTTTTCTTCAAACTCGGTTCTTCTATTACTGCTGTACAGTAGAGCTTCATTCAGGAGTGCCTCTTCAATCGGTTTAGAGTTTTCCTTAGAATATTTGAGTAACTGTGCTGTACCGGATGGTGCATCTTCCGTTGGGTCAACCATATCCTTGAATTTATCTTTAGAATTTTAGGTGCTTATTGTTATCTTATGCGGATATGTAGGCTCAGAGTTTGGAGCTAGCTGGAAATTAACTCCTGGATTCCACCCAGCAATTTATACTCTATTCAGTTTAAAGTTAACAAAAAGCATTGAATAGGCACAAGGCTGGTGCCAAATATCTGTGTTACGAGATTAACCCCGGTAGCAAAGTTTCCATTGCCGAACAATTAGCAATTTTCTTTGCTGTCTGGGGTGCACATTGCACATTGCATAGTCATTGGTAATTCCATAGTTATCATGGCGTCACCTAGTCGCGTCGAGTCGGCTGGCAGTGGACACTATGATCATTCGCCTAGACTGCCAACTCCAAAGCTTCGGATCGTCAGCCGGCTTCCCCATGTGAGGACCAGCGGTAGCACTTGTGATCGCGATCCTCGACCTCGTCGACCACCTCCCGTGTGAGGACCAACCATCGACTCCTTTGACCCGCCCACAATGCCGCCTTCGCTTCCTCACCGCCTCCTCATCGGCGACTCCTCTTGGCCGGCCACCTTTGCCGCCTCCGGCTGCCCGACGTTCTCCCTTCCTCTGGCTCCTACCGGCCCGCGACTCACTGGCTGCCCTCGACTGCCGACAACCACCAGCCCGCCATTGATATCACCTCTGCCTCACCTATGATCGCCCGTGACCGAGACGAGCTCGCCCGTGACCGAGACAATTAGATTTCAATCATATCTCACAACCGATTTTAATTCAATTTTCGGCTCCGGCTTTGACTAGCTTTTCCTTTGGCTCGGCTCCGGCTTCCGACTGTGTGCTTCGGACCAACTCCGGCTCCAGCTTCTTGGCGTGAGGATCTTATGTGACCACTTTTGTACCAGCACAACATGTATTATATAGTATACAATATGTATTATATAATATCAATACATGTATTTTATGGTTTTCACTAGATAAAGCACATTGTCTAACTCTTGCCATAGCGAATGCCTAGGTGTCTAGGCGTCCTGGTGCCCCAGGCTCATGGTGACTTGCTAGAGCGCCGTAACAACCTTGGGTAATTCTGCAGAGAAGTGCATAGTGCATAACTAAGTTATTTTTATTTGGCTCTGCGCTGCTCGTAGCAACAATGTATGCTTTAGCCTTGGAGATGACCTCTCTCTGCAACTGTTATTAAATAACTTTGGTACTTCAGCAGTTCCAACTTATGGTATGGTCATGGACCAGTTAACTAAGTTTCGTTTATGCTATCTTGCAGCAGATATGAGCCTGTGCAAGCTTTTATTGCCATGTGCCCATACACATGCTCATATTTAGTGAGCTATATTCAAAAACAGTGATTTGATCTCCATCCATCCATTGCTACTTGCCCATAGGGTCATTCCTCTTACTCCTGTGAGTACATTTTTTACCAGTTCATTGCATGACTAGCTCTGTTCTGAAATTCCTACCAAAATATTGTAGCTGGTTAGTGTGTTTGGATCATGGGATGAGCTTGAATGGGATGGGATAGTTCTGTATCATTTGGTTCCATTATTTTGGGTGAATGCGATGGTTCAGCATCTAGAGAGAATATTCTTCAAATTTGTATCACTTGATCTAGGATAGGATGGTTCCACCAAACACATGGATGACTTTTTTCTTGAACCATCTCATACATATACCACTTGTTACAGACAATCAAACGCATCTTAGGGTGTGTTTGGTTACCTGCACCATCCTATCTTGTTTCGTATAAGCCATCCAGGCTAGCCTTGGCCTAACTGAGTGGATGCAAGTTAAGTTGTTTGGTTGCTTGTTTGTGCATCTCACGAGCCTGCATTAGAGAGAAGTTCAATTTCTATGTTTTCTCCATCCCGTATGAGTGGGTGCAATTGCATCCACCTGGCCAGGATGAACAGGAAACCAAACATGTGTCTAACAGATACAGTTGCATCCATTCATGTGATTCAAACACCATACAGACAACCAAACACACCCCGTGACCAACCTACAGTCTCTTTTGTCGGGAGCTGTTGCACATTAGATGTTATCGAGAATTTCAGATAGGTGTAATAGTCCATGCACCAACCTTCAGTGTTAATTGTTAAGATGTGGACACGTTTGGTTCCTCTGGAGTACTAGTCAAGATTTGTAAAGGCTCACCAAACCAAGCATCCTATATAACTCACACAGCCATGCAGAACCATTCTTAGGCATCAAGCAATATAAACTACATATCTTGTTTAAGCCTTTCGGGTCAACCTGCAATGTATTTATGCCCTGCCAAGTCAAAAAATTGTTCAAGTTACATTGTTTATTGGCTGCCTAATTATAGATGATGCCCTTTTAACGTTCTTCAAGACACTTACAGCTTTCTACTCTTTCAACTTCTAAATACTTATTTATCACTTATTATTTTGAAATGCAGGCATGTAGCATATTAACCAGGATAATATTTTACGCTCAAAGTCCGGCTAAAAGGTAGGCTCAAATTTAGAGGCCCACTTAGCATAACAATTATATCTACAACCATGATTTAAAGGAGGCCTTATCCCCTTTAGTAGCAAATTGGTCGGAAACTCAAGATGACCTGTTAAGATCACTAGAGGACCAATCCTGGGCAATGACAACTAGTCATATGGTTTTATAAGCCCTAACCAAGATATGGTAGTCTTCCACGTGATTAACGTGAGAGCGATTATTGATGTATTTAGCAACTTACGATAGTTGGCCAAAGAACATGACGATTTAGGACTTAACGAAGACTCGTGTGTGAACAAGAGGCTCATGTATTAGAATTAACTGTCGCTCCTTATGTGGGCATAAAGATGGGCATGCCCCAAAAGAATAATCTCAACAATCTGAGTACAATAATATCATTCTTGCAACACTCTTTCTATGCAAATAGATTTCCTACTTAATTGTGCTCTCATATTTTATTTGCCCATAAGTTCGATAGTGGACGAGTACTTTCCTCTCCTATCTCAATTGAAGAGATAGGTAACCACGATGTCAATGCCATGGAGCCTGATGATGATCTCACTGACAACGACAATGCTGAGGTTATGGCAGAATCATCCCCAAAATATCTACTTCGAGATCTCAATTAATACACCTACTTCGATGAGGATGAAATGTTCTCACCCTCCATCTGTTCTGACTTTCATGCATGGTAGTCATCAACAATGATGAGATCAGCGAACAACGAACGACGTGTAAAAAACGCAAGACCCAGGAGCAGGCCAAACATTTGGGCCCAAGAACAATGCAACAACTAGTTTCTTGACACCAAATAGAGGGCAATGAAGGAGGCTCAACAATAACATAGGCAGAGATCGCTCCCAACAATATTCACCAACGATGTCCCAGGTGGTCCCTAGGACAACGGTAAGAGATCTTAACACCATACCATATCATTCGTTGGTTGAAACTCCGGTGGATTGTGTTAGCATACTATCAAGTGTGATCCTTAACCACTAGACAGGGGAAAACGATGAGCATGACCTCTTGGTCATTCGTTCATTGGCCACCAACCCGCAAGAGGCTGCTTCAGAAGTGTAGAGTCTTTCACAATCTTCAAGGTCTCAGATCAATTCAAGAGCACACCACTCTACCTATAAACATCACCACTGCGTCAACGACCACTGTCGATTAAATGATCCACACCGACAAAGTGTGTTCGACAGGGTGGCAACTAATCTGAACTTTCTGTATGAAGAAGATGCTGAGTACGATGAAGGAAACACAAAAGGCATGAAGCCTTTCTTTGCTATTCTAAACAGACTCTTCAGGAAGACCCTTGCTCCAAAAGAAGGTGATGCTTCTCACATACTCTCTTACACCAGAAACCTTCTGAGCAGGATGCGGGACAATCAGAGACCATTCGATGTTTTTGACTTCATTTGGAATGAGATCAGGCTCATTGGTCAGGAGCCCAGGAGGAGCTGTGGATATGCACCGTTTATCATGCATTTGATTGAACAAGTGACACAGCAGCAGTTTGAATGTGATGTCAAGCACACCGGTCTACAAGTCAGGGCAGTAAAGGCCCCTACTCAGAGAGCTACAAGGGTGTCAACCAGAGGCACTACTTCATCTGCTACCACTCCTGCAGTTTTAGCTCCCAGTGGATCTTCTTCGCCGATATTGCACGCTTTGAAGTCAATTTTTGTCCTTTGCAAGAGCAACGCAGCAAAACAAAAGAAGAACACTAAGAGGCTCAAGGACATCCAAAGGCACCTGAACCTTCAGTGTTCAGAGGATGAGGAGAGCGAGGAAGAACTCGAGGACCCCTTTGCCCCGGCGCCTGTTGATTCAGAGTTTGAGGACGACGCCGAGGAGTCCGGTTCAGATGAGCCTGGATCAGAGGAGTCCGACTAGCCTACACTCTTCTCTCTCCTTCCTTCCTTTGTGGTGCTTGATGCCAAAGGGGGAGAGATGAAGACAAATCTTATCATCTTGCCTTGAGTCTAGTGAACTTGGTTGTGCTTTTGTTGGAACTTGGTTGTGCTTTTGTTGGTTAAAACTCTGTGGTTTAATATTGTCATTTAAAACCTTTTGTTGTTGTTGCTTGGATGATTATGTTGACTTGTTGGGTGTTAATGCATTCTTATTGCTTAATACATTTTCTTATCATGCTTATCCTATCACATATGATCGTTAATCTCCTTTGCAAGGATATAGGGGGAGCTCTCTCAACCTTTTTTTTCCTTCAAAATGTGCATTTGTTCTCAAGACCTATCTTGAATGCACATATCGAGGGGAAGTTCATCCGATATTCTTTCTATTCATATGCTTTGTAAATTTGTCTTTAATCGGGTTGTCATCAATCAGCAAAAAGGGGGAGATTGAAAGTGCATCTAGGCCCCTAATATTGTTTTGGTTGATCAATGACAAACGATTAAAGAAGCTAACATGTTCAACTAGTGAAAGGACCGGGATGTCGGCCTAGAGGGGGGGTGAATAGGCGATTACAAAATTATACCCAATTCAAATAAATCTATCAGAGATAATGCGGAAGCAATTGGGATAATTAAATTTCAAGAAAATAAACAATTCAGCCGAGATGTAACAGGAGACTCAGGATATATTATCCAGGATACTCATATCCGATACTCCGGATTAATATCCGATACTCCGGACAACTTCGGATAGTCGAACTAAATCACAGGACTCGGATTAGTCGGTTCGGCCAGAATAGAGCACACGCAATAAAATTAAGCACGACTTCGATTCTAGTGATACAAATTACTCTCTGCAACAAAGCAAGTATACAAGCAAGAATAGATGCAGTAGAAGCAATCTAATCAATCTAAGCACAAGAATCGAAGACAAATTAAACAAGTGAGTAAGAGGAAACCGAAGGAGACACTAAGATTTGTTCCCGGTTCGATCCTTGAGGGGATCCTACGTCTCCGTTAGCGGCTCAGTCACACTTGAGCCGGAGTCTCTTTCAACCTCTTGTCCTCCCGGTGTTGCACTTGGCACTGACGACTGGCCGGTCACCCAAGACTCGGAGTCTCTTTCAACTCGCTAAGCCGCTGTCACAGCACCTTGCATACGCCAAGCTTCACTTCTTTGATTCCTTTCACGCGGAGGCGAACTGCCTTCACAAACTTCCACGGCGCACCACACCAAGTTGGTGGCTCAGTGGCGACCTCCTAGCCGTCTAGGAGTCCTCACTCTCCAAGAGTAACAAATACTCTCGAAGAACTCACTTAGAATCAACCTCAAGTGCTCAACAACTCAAATCACACTTAACCCTAGCACTACCCACTCTCACACCCAACCCTTCACTCAAGGGGATCACTAAGATCTTAGGATTAGAGGGGCTTTGGGGGCTCAAGATCACCAAGAAAACACCTCAATACACCCAGCAAAACATCCCCCAACGGCTCTTTTGAAGTGGGCAAGAAGGGGGCTTTAAATAGCCATCCCAAAAAACTAGCCGTTTGGGACCGAAATGGCAACCCGAGACTCTGATAAAACCCCGGAGACTTCCGATCATCCGATACTCCGGAATCATCCGGATACTCCGGATAACCCGAAGACTTTCAGTTACAACCCATACTCGGATCTCGAGCAAAGACGCAAGACCGACGAAACGTGCATAACTTTGACTCGGACTCGATTCGGCAAATTCGGACTTTTGAAGCTATGAACGGTGGCTATCCAACTAACAAGGTCTCACTACCCAAATCCAAAAGGATCAAATCAGATTTCACAAAGAATCCACAAGGAGACCTCAAATTCTCACTCTTCCTAACCACCAACACTTCTATCCCTCACACCAACCCACCTACACCTAGGTGAACCACGGTGTGACTTGGGTTTCTCAACCTTAGACAAGGATAGACCACTTGAGCACTTGAGACTTATCTAAGTGATTTCAACGATTGCATCCCTCTTAATACGGCAATCCTTAGACTCAAATTTAACACAAAATCTAAGTCTTACACTAAGCTTACATGCCGACTTCTTGGATGCACGGTGCATGATGACACTTCCACAAAGATTGATGACGCCTCAGTCTTGTCAACCTCGACGCGATTCACCTCATGAGACTCTCGTCCTCTCCGACCTTGACCTTGATCATCACCTAGGACGATCCTCACGCCAAGTCGTTCTTGACTTAGTCCTCGGCTTTTGGTGACACCGTCTTATTTGACTTTGACTCGCTTGTCATCCTTCAAACCATCTTGGTCATCATACACACACTTTGGGACCTAATTCTTATCAAAGCACTCAAAGAAAGCGTATTAGTCCCACAAGCTTAAAAGATATATTGAATAATTTGATAATAACAAGTGTTTCATATCAAGAAGCACAATATGAATGGAAACACTTGACAATAGAAATATTCTTCCTGCTAAGTGCATTATGATGAATATATGATTGATCTAAGCTGCACTAGAGAGATAAATGCCAATATGATGAATCAATTAAATCATGGCAGGATCACAGACTTTGCTTAAAATGAAGCACATTATAGAATATGCACGAATTACACATGTGCAAGCAATATTTGGAATGAGAATAAATAATGTGATCCAATTCTAGATTAAACTTCACTAAGAGGTGCATTAGAAGATACACACAACTAAGACATGTATGCACCAAGTCAATATGAAGCAATGAAGTTTAACTCTAGTTAACACAGCATATTAAAAACAAAACACATAATGAACTCAAATGAATATATATATGCACAAGCAATTTTGACATGAATCAATGTGCACATATGAAATCAATAAGTTACTTAGAGTTCAATATGCATTTGCTAAAGAGGAATGCAATGACAAATATGGAAGGAATAATTTAGATTGCATACCTCATTTTTGCTTAACCATCCCAATTGATTTTCCTCTAAAATAGATGAGACTAATATTCAACTAGGCAATAAACATGTTAGTCTCATCACAATATAAACATATTAGAGGTATGTTATTTGTTAAGCACTAAGTTAAGCATTTGTACAATTACATTGATTGACATTACATCGTTTGTCATTAATCGCTTATCATTAATCACCAAAACAACATAAGTGCCTAGATGCATTTTCAATCTCCCTCTTTTTTGGTGATTTATGACAAAGCGATTTAACAAATGCACCAAAGGACAATATAAAGGTATTTAGCATTGAAATGAACACGGAGAATGAGTAAGAGATTATACTTACAAATATTCTCCCTCTTTTTTATTGTCCCTTTTTGTCAATCGATTATTGGGCATTTGATAAGTCCATAAATTCTCCCCAAATATTCTCTCTCTTTTTGTCAATCGATTAGGGGGCAATTGATAAATCCATAAATTCTCCCTTTGTCATTAATCCCAAAAAAGAATAACCTTTTCTCCTCTAGATTGAACACTCAATAAAAAAGCTTAGGAAGAACAAAATAAGACAAAGGAGCTAGTAATAAGACAATGATATCAATGATATTAAGCTCCCCCTAAATCTAGGCAAGATATGATATCAATTATATCCAAGATTTAGGTGATTGATATTTCAATTGAACAAATTTAAAGTTGTCATGATTAACAAGATATAAGTGAAGTTTGAAACATGACAATTGAATAAGATACCAATCGATGATACAATTAAAATGAAGTCATGATTCACAAGAATGTAAGAGATGCTTAAATCATGACAAAGATCATATAGCAAATATCTATATCGAGCATAATAACTATCAATATCATATAGCCACTTGTATGGAAGTGAATTACATGCTTATGATCAATTTAAAGAGTAAGGTATACCTCTTACTAATGTGTTCTTCAACTTACATTTCCTCCTCCTTAAGCATGGTGTCATCCATACCAATCATACTAATATGGCAAAAAGTTAGATGACACTTAAATAGAGAGAAAATGCAATTTACAATGAGAGGATACCAATTGATAAGCAATTGAAGTAGTATCAGAGCAATCTAATTACCAATTGAAATACATAAAGATTGAAAGAATTGATACCAATTGGAATACTTATCATGATAATCATTACACCATTTAAGGTTTAAGGCAATTAGCTTAATGGTGTACAAAGACATTATTAAATATGGTCAGAAAGAAATACGTCCCTTGATCGGTTCTTGTCTATTACATGTTCGAATCGGTCATGGTCAAGTCGCACTACCTCGGATCCCTCGGACTTTGGAGCTACACTCCTTTCCTTCATCTCACCGCGAAGTTGACACCTTCCTAAACCTTGAACATCAACAGACAAGCACACGATTTAGGGAACAAATATCTTTCAACTTGACCCAGAGTTAGTTTGATAATGTCTAAATGCAACAATGCAAGATAAAGATGATAAGCATGATAGTACTACTTGCATGCAATTTTTCAAATTTAAGAACCCAAATGAAGATCTTGTAATATTAACTTATAAGAAGGATTGAAACACATTCAATTTTAACTCTCGAAATCCTCTTTCAGCAATTATCTTCAATACATTCAAGAGAGGAATCACTTTGAGGCTAAGATACAAGTAAATCCAGTTTCTAAAAGAACTTAGCCAAAGGATGCACTTTCAATGGAATGAAAACTTAAATAGATAAGCTCCACTCAAAAGCCTGGAGCAATGAAAAAGCTCACTAGTTTTCATCTTTGAAAGGCTTGCCAAGATACTAAATGAAAGAACTAAAGCTCAAAACAAAGGAAGGTATCTCAAGGTTATTTGAAACTAATTCAAATAACTCACTTCATTTTATTAGGCTTTACGATAAACATCGTGATTCTCTTGCGAATCCAAACTCTTGCCTAATAGGGTTAAGCGAGAAACCCAACGCATAAATACCACTTGAGAAATTAGATACCAATTGAAAAAACTATCTCAAGGAGATGCTTGAAGAACTTCTTTCGAGAAAGAGCATAAAGAAATTTTCATTAACGAACAATGCTCAAATGGAATTTCTCCTCTTTATGCATTTCAATTCATAAAGAACCTCACATAGAGAGTTCTTAGCGATTGAACTTACAATTTAAAGCTTATGGAGAATCCAACTCAAAAGACTTTGGGTATCAAAACAATACTACAAAGAGGCAACATATACCACTTGTAGGAAACTTGAAGTTCATTGATACCAATTGGATAAATCAAATAGGATGAAGCCCCTTGAAACACGATAAATGAATAACGCTCTCTTGATACTTCTTATTGGATCAAATCACAAAGATATTGATACAAAAGAAAAATATATTCGATTGAATCGATGAGTATCGAGCAATTAACCATTTAAGGGTATCAAAGAGCAACTTGAAAGCTTTAGAGTCAAACAAATGAGGATACCACTTGAAAACATGTAAATGCCCAAAACTTGACATAAATACGCCTCCACAAGATATTCAATAAAAGAATCATGGAGCTATTTTGCAATTGAATTGCTCAAGTTTTGTCTAGCCAATGATACCACTTAAAGAAAATCGATAAGCTTGAAGGGTATCAGAGCAATAAACACCGACAGTAACAAGGCAAATGCAAACACAAGAAAATCTAAATCACAAAGATTTAGAAAGGTATCGAGCTGAAAAATTTTGAGAACAAGCAAAGGGTACAGGAAACCACTTGAAAGAACAAATCCCCTTGCAACCAAATAACTCCTCAAACGATACCACTAGTAAACTCCTTCAAATATTTTCAAAAACATTTGAATTTGAGCAAAAAAGATGCTTTGGGATTGCAAGAATCTTTTCCAAAAGAATTCTTGAAAAGGAAGTACCAAATTAAAAGATATCCCAAAACCAAATTGAAAATCCGAAATTTTCGAATTTTCAGTCTTGTCTGCCAGAAAGCACTACAGCACACAACACACCAGGTAGTGCCAGGATCGATTCACCGTTCAAAGCGGTAGTCCGACCTCCCAGATACACTTTGTCAGTGTGGTAGTGCCGACTTTGTACGACCAATCAAACTTTTGCAAATTGTCAAATTTGATTCAAATGAAGTCCAAATGATTTGAAATGTTTAGGGAACTAACTTTGGACATTTTGAAGGTTTTGAAACAAGTTTTGCTTTAAAAGAATTTTCATTTAACTCAATTTTGGCGAAATGCGCTTTGAGGCATAAAAATGAAATCGAAACTCGAAAAGTCCTCAAAGTGCAATTTCAACTCGGATTTCATCCACAATTGAACCCTCATGGCTTGAAGGATTTGAAATACATTTTTGAGCCATGACCACTTAGAAAAACAATGAAATCCACTTTGAATGCCAAGATGCTAGAATAGGTATGTTTGAGTTAAAGCACAAATTGTTTTAGGCCAAAATATTTTCTAGAATAGGAATTTTTTATTTTCAAAGCTTGTAAAACCTTTCAAATACACAGTAGGATAGTTTTACAAACCTTTTTGAAAATTTAGGCCTTTTAAACAAGATTTTGACTTTTGTCCAAAGAAGGTCCTTTTGAAGAACCAAATGAAAACCAACAAAGTCAAATTCAATTAACACAAAGAATCAAATCCATCTTAAGAGAATGGGATAAGAGTTAGAGATTTGAAACTTTATGTATGAGTTTGAAATACCATTTTGGACTTAGATATAGCAAAGGATCCGGTCCAAATGGCAATACTCAATAAGTGCAATATTTTGACCGATATAGGTCAAACTAAGATTTTCGGGGAATTTCGAAAGCAAATAGCTTTTGTTTGGTTGGTCTTTTGAAAAACTTTTAAACACAAAAGATATTAAGAATGACCAACTCTAGGAGTTTTGCTTTAAGATTATTTTCAAAATCCTTTTACTTTTAATTCTATGAAAATTATAAGTTTAAATCCAAAACAAGATACTACTATCTAGATTTTGGGCTTGAAACTCATTTTCTTTTTAATATAGAATTTTGGGAAGCCAAAACCTTTGAAAAACATTTCAAAGACATTTGTATACAAATTTCAACTAGTTTTTCAAAAGATTACAAGTAAGTACACAAATTTTGAGTTTTGGCTAAAAGGTTGATTTTGAAATTATATTATGCACTTATATACATATGGGCACATGTAGGGATGTGATACACATGAATATGAATTAACACTCCCCCTAAATGTGCCACTCTTAACTTGCTCAAGATTACAATTAAAGCACAACTAAGAAGCAAGAGCAAGCTATACACAACAAGCAATTAAATTGAATTTGCATGATACTAAAGCATCTAAACCTACAAGGTTAGAAGCAATAATGTAATCAATTTAAATACTTGTTACCGAGATGGCATTGGCTTATGATTGACTTGATTGTCTTCATGCTTGGCTCCAATTGCAATTGATAGTTCATTTTTCTTCTTGTGGAGATCAAGCATCCAATCCATCTCTTAGTACCTAATAATTCTTTTAGGCACTCTTTGGTACCCAATCTTTGTTGGGTCCAACAATGTTAGTCACCATAGTTTTAGGAACCCAAATGGTCCTAATATTAGCATTATTTACATGACTAACTTTACTAGAATAGATTTGCTTTTATAGTTCCTCCAAGCAATATATTTGGAATAAAATGAGATGGCTTTGGAGGACAAGCATAATTAGCAAACCTATTTCTAGTTTGATCCATTCTAAGCATATGATAATTGAAATTATGCATTTGC
Source organism: Rhipidocladum racemiflorum (assembly GCA_036346355.1). NCBI lineage: Eukaryota > Viridiplantae > Streptophyta > Magnoliopsida > Poales > Poaceae > Rhipidocladum > Rhipidocladum racemiflorum. The sequence continues at coordinate 36,840,349 of CM070577.1, read as the reverse complement.
TTAGTGGATCTAACAAATCTAGCAAATTGTTTGCTATTGTTATTTCTCCTAAGCAATTTGTTGGAATTGCTTTGAGTGGGCTTAGGAGTCCTAACAATTTTAGCAAACCCATTTCTAGATTTACTCTTCCTATGCAAATGAGCATCATCATTTTGAAGCGGGCATAGGGGACTTGACAAGCTTGGCAAATAAATTGCCATTCTTGTCCTTCCTAAGCAAGTAATCATTAGAGTGATGAGTAGGCTTAGGATTAAACCTTTAGGGCAATTCTTACCAATGTGCCCTTTTTCCCCTACAATTGAAGCAAGTAGGCTTTGGCGTCTCTTCCTCTTGTCTTGCTTCTTCTGGCTTGCCTCAAGGTTGGAGTTGTGACCTTGTTATCCACTTTATTGGGGCACACGGAGGCTTAAGTGGCCCTTCTCGTTGCATCCAAAGCACCTCAACATCTTCGATGATCCTCCATGGTGCTTCGGCTTGCTCTTCTCCCTCTTGGAGATGTAGTCTCGCTTGTCTTGAGGCGCCTTGGTTTGCTCAAGATTTAGTCGAGGATGGCCTTTCCTTTGATGACCCTCTTCAAGTCACTTTCCAACTTAGTGACTTGTTCCTTGAGCTCTTTATTTTCCTCTACAAGGTTAGTCTCACAAGACATAGAGGAAGTAATAGCAATTGAATTTGAGCAACAAGGAATATTATTGCTAGAGGTGGACATGCTATTATTAGATGAATTGCATGAAATGGAAGTTAATTTAGAGCATGGCAATTCATCTACTAAATCACAATGAATTCCTATGTCCACCTTGGGCTTAGGAATTTCTTTGGAAAGGAGGGTTCATGATGTTCTTGAAGCATGTTATAATCATTTTGAAGTGATTCATGTTCACGCTTCAAAATCTTATATTTCTTTTTCTCCTTTCCAAGACAATTATTAAGCTCTTTTAGCAAATTGATGAGTTCATCGTAAGTGAACTCATCCTCATCATCACTTACCTCATTCTTACCTTTCGCCATGAGGCAACCGGATTTGTGATGGACGATCATCTTCATCGCCGCTTGAGGCGGAGGTTGAGGTTGAGGTTGATGGAGATGTTGGTTCTTCTCTTGATGTAGAGGTTGAAGAGTCATCCACCGACATCCGCTCCTCAATGCAATCCTTATTTGATGATGTGGACACATCATATAATTCTTAAGCTTGGTCCACATTTCATGGCGCTCTTGAGATTGCATATTTCATCAAAAATATCTTCGCTCAAAACATTGAATAAGGCATTAGTAGCTTGAGCGTCGAGATGCAGGCATTTCATCTCTCCGTTAGTTGGATCAACTTCATTCAATGGAGATGAAAAGCGAGCATCTACGATCCACACCAAATTTGAGGCTCATGGATTTAAAATGAGAAATCATGATTAATTTCCATGAAGCATAATTAGAGCCATTTAGCATAAGTGGATCATGTGAGTGCACTAAACCTCTAGTCGCCATCCCTTACTCTCTAGACGGTTAAGTCTAATAAAATGAGAGACCTTTCGATACCAATTGAAAGGGACCGATGTCGGCCTAGAGGGGGTGAATAGCGAATTACAAAATTATACCCAATTCAAATAAATCTATCGAGATAATGCGGAAGCAATTGGGATAATTAAATTGCCAAAATAAACAATTCAGCCCGAGATGTAACCCTGAGACTCAGGATATATTATCCGGATACTTTCGTATATCCGGATACTCGGATTAATATCGGATACTCGGACAACCTTTCGGATAGTCCCAACTAAATACCTGGACTCTCCGGATTAGTAGTTCGGCCGAGAATAGAGCACACGCATAATAAAATTAAGCACCCGACTTCGATTCTAGTGATACAAATTACTCTCTTTGCAACAAAGCAAGTATACAAGCAAGAATAGATGTAGAAGCAATCTAATCAATCTAAGCACAAGAATCGAAGACAAATTAAACAAGTGAGTAAAAGAGGAAACCGAAGGAGACACGAAGATTTGTTCCCGTTCGGATCCTTGGAGGGATCCTACGTCTCGTTGAGGCGGCTCGGTCACACTTGGAGCCGAGGTCTCTTTCAACCCTTGTCCTCCCGGTGTTGCACTTGGCACTCGACGACGGTCACCCAAGACTCGGAGTCTCTTTCAACTTCGCTTAGCCATTCGTCGTTGCACCTTGCATACGCTGGCTTCACTTCTTTGATTCCTTTCATGGGAGGCGGAATCCGCCTTCACAAACTTCCACTGCGCACCACACCAAGTTGGTGGCTCGTAGGCGACCTCCTAAGCCGTCTAGGAGTCCTCAATCTCCAAGAGTAACAAATACTCTCGAAGAACTCACTTAGAATCAACCTCAAGTGCTCAACAACTCAAATCACACTTAACCCTAGCACTACCCACTCTCACACCCAACCCTTCACTCAAAAGGGGATCACTAAGATCTTAGGATTAGAGGGGCTTTGGGGGGCTCAAGATCACCAAGAAAACACCTCAATACACCCAAAGAAACATCCCCAACGGCTCCTTTGAAGTGGGCAAGAAGGGGCTTTAAATAGCCATCCCAAAAACTAGCCGTTTGGGGACCGAAATGGGCAAACGGAGACTCGGATAAAACCCCGGAGACTCGATCATCCGGATACTCGGAATCATCCGGATACTCGGATAACCGAGACTCCGGTTACAACCCGGATACCTCCGGATCTCCCAGGCAACACGCAGCACCCGGACGTCGCATAACTTTGACTCGGACTCCGATTTTCGCAAATTCGGACTTTCGGAAAAGCTATGAACGGTGGCTATCCAACTAACAAGGTCTCACTACCCAAATCCAAAAGGATCAAATCAGATTTCACAAAGAATCACAAGGAGACCTCAAATTCTCACTTTAGGAACCACCAACACTTCTATCCCTCACACCAACCCACCTACACCTAGGTGAACACGGTGTGACTTGGGTTTCTCAACCTTAGACAAGGATAGACCACTTTTGAGCACTTGAGACTTCTCTACGTGATTTCAACGAGTGCCTCCCTCTTAATAGCACGGCAATCCTTAGACTCAAATTTAACACAAAATCTAAGTCTTACACTAAGCTTACATGCCGACTTCTTGGATGCACGGTGCATGATGACACTTCCATTAAAGATTGATGACGCCCGCCTTGTCAACCTCGACGCGATTCACCTCATGAGACTCTCGTCCTCTCCGACCTTGACCTTGATCATCACCTAGACGATCCTCACGCCAAGTCGTTCTTGACTTAGTCTCGGCTTTTGGTGACACCCGTCTTATTTGACTTTGACTCGCTTGTCATCCTTCAAACCATCTTGGTCATCATACACACTTTGGGACCTAATTCTTATCAAAGCACTTTCGACAAGCGATAGTCCCACAAGCTTAAAAGATATATTGAATAATTTGATAATAACAAGTGTTTCATATCAAGAAGCACAATATGAATGGAAACACTTGACAATAGAAATATTCTCGCTAAGTGCATTATGATGAATATATGATTGATCTAAGCTGCACTAGAGAGAGATAAATGCCAATATGATGAATCAATTAAATCATGTGCAGGATCACAGACTTTGCTTAAAATGAAGCACATTATAGAATATGCACGAATTACACATGTGTAAGCAATATTTGGAATGAGAATAAATAATGTGATCCAATTCTAGATTAAACTTCACTAAGAGAGGTGCATTAGAAGATACACAACTAAGACATGTATGCACCAAGTCAATATGAAGCAATGAAGTTTAACTCTAAGTTAACAATGGCATATTAAAAACAAAACACATAATGAACTCAAATGAATATATATATGCACAAGCAATTTTGACATGAATCAATGTGCACATATGAAATCAATAAGTTACTTAGAGTTCAATATGCATTTGCTAAAGAGGAATGCAATGACAAATATGGAAGGAATACCGAGATTGCATACCTCATTTTTGCTTAACCATCCCAATTGATTTTCCTCTAAAATAGATGAGACTAATATTCAACTAGGCAATAAACATGTTAGTCTCATCACAATATAAACATATTAGAGGTATGTTATTTGTTAAGCACTAAGTTAAGCATTTGTACAATTACATTGATTGACATTACATGCGTTTGTCATTAATCGTTTATCATTAATCACCAAAACAACATAAGTGCCTAGATGCATTTTCAACTAGTTTATGAACAGGTAAAAGTTTCAAGAAGAGATCATCTATGTCCATCGGGTACCCTCAAATTGAATTGAGTAAGAAAAACAGCAACTGGTATATGTATTTTTAATTTCTTGAGTCATAAGAATGTCGTACTATTAAGAGGGATGTTTTGAAATTGGTCTAGAGATGGTCTTGATGCTCAGATGAATGATGGTTAGTATCTTGAGAGGTTTAAAGTCTCCACACTTGCATTGGTATGGGTTTGCTGTTAAGTTCTTATCGGATGTTCCGATGTTAGGTCGGATATTCTGAAGTTTCAGACATTCCAATGTGTAGTGGTGCTCAAGTCCGAAGCTTTTTGTTTGGGTCGGATACTCCGATATTTTGTATCGGAAGTTCCGATGCCTGTTGGTCTTCGGTTAGGGTGCTCTCTGTCGGGTTCGTACTGTCCGATGTTTCAAGTCGGAAGTTCCGAAGTGGCAGTTTTCCAGTTTGGGAACTCTTTGTTTGTTTCGGATGTTCCGATACTTCAATCGGACATTCCGATGTTGACTTAGAAAGTTTTGCTGAGTTCTCTCTCTAGGTGTCATCGGAAGTTTCGATGATGAGATCGGAAATTCCGATGCGTTTAGTTTTCAACCGTTGGAGCTGTCCAAGTTCTGGTAGTTTGCACTCATCGAAAGTTCTGAAGTTAGGTTCGGATATTCCGATGTGTGGCTGAGTGCGGGTATAACGACTAGTTTTGAACCAAAACTATATATACCCCCATCCCCTTTCTCTTGGAGGTTACACACTTGCTATTGCTGACTTGTTAAGCACCTTGAGCACATCCTAGAGCACTCTTGAGTCCTCCTCTTTGATCTTAGTGATCATCTAGTGAGTGAGGGAGTTAAGTGTGGTTGTAAGCTAAAAGAAAAGAGATTCATTGATCTTGAGCACTAGAGAGCCTCTCCAAGATCAAGAATCAAGTGCATTTGTTACTCTTGGAGGTTGAAGGACTCCTAGACGGCTAGGCGTCACTCACGAGCTCCCGACGATTGTGGGAAGCAGTGAGAAGTTTGTGAAGGCTCGTTCCGCCTCCGAAAGAGAAGGAACACATAGTGGAACCAAACTTCAAGTGTGACCGAGGTTTGGGAGGAAATGGTTGGAAAAGACCCGGCTCTTCGGGAGCCTCCTCAACAGAGACATACGATCCCCTCAAGGATCCGAACTCCGGGAAATAATTTCTTGTCTTTTGTGCTTTCGTTGTTCTATTGAAGCTATTTAAGACTTGTTGATTTACTTTCTTGTGCTTACTAGTAGACTAGATCAAGTCTTTGGATTAGTAGTGTTAAGCGCAGCTCTCCTCTCTCAGTTTTGTTCGGATATTTCGACTTAATACCAGAATTTCCGATATTATCAGAAGTTCCGATATTGGATCAGAACGTCCGACACTTTTCCGCTGCAGTAAATTTCTTTAAAATTTTAAATAGCCTATTCACCCTCCTCTAGGCAATTATCACATCTTTTCAGTAGTGAACTTGTTTTTTGAACATGTTTTCTCTGATTTGAACTGAGAGTTTCGCATGTACGCCGGACCAGGTTTTTGGTCCGTCGTGAGCTGCGCCGGACCAATGTTTGGTCCGTCGTGAATGGACTTTTGCTCGATTAGGGTTTTAAGCAATTTTGGAATTGAATTTTGCTTTCAATTTGAGATTATCAAATTCGTGAGAATTTCATGATGCTTGTTTTGAAGTGGACTTTATGCAATGCTCGTGTGAGTAGTTGCATGGATTGACTTTGAGTCAAGTCGTGGACTTGTGCTCGGATTCGTTTCTTGTTTGCTCATGTGCAAGTATTGCTCAAGGACGAACGTGGTCGATGACGGGACCGAAACTAGGTTCATGGAGGAACTGAGGTTCGGGACTAGGTTTAGGGAGGAACCGAGGTCTTGGTGGTCAAGGATGTCATGCAGGACGTTCGGGCTAAGAGAATGGTGTACATGAAGAATGGTTAGTCACGTGAGTATAGCATGGTGGCCATATGCGTGCAAAAGTTGTTAGTCACGTGAGTATGGCTGGGTTGCCATACGCGTGCAAGAGCTGTATTTGGCCAGGTTGGGCCAAGTGGAGTTGTGTTGAATACATACTCCTTCTAGGATTAGGAGTGGGACTCCTTCTAAGATTAGAAGTAGGAATTGTATTCAGAACTCTTTGTGTTTTGCTCCTTTAAATAGGAGGGGATGTCTCCTGTTGAAGGGCAATCAATCAGTTAGAGCTTTAGGGTTTGTACCCTTTTGTTTGGAGTACTTTAGACAAAAAGAAATAAAGATCAATTCTTCCAGACTCTTTGTGTGCTACAGTAACCTCGTAGCTACAGTACACGCGTGCTACAGCAATCTCTATTTTGGAGTTCTTTTCTTGCACATCTTCTGGTTCTAGATTGGATCTTTGATTCCTTGAGTTTATCTTTGTTTTGATCCATCCAAAAGCTTTCTAGGGAATCAATTTAGTATTTCTCAAAGTTTTGTTCATTAATCTTTTGTCGTTCTTGATTAATCTACAAGTTTTGATTAGATTGATTCTCGTCATCTTTTGTCACAGCAAGCTTGCGAGGTTCATAACTTTTGATCCGTAAGTCCGATCGAGCTGAGTCTTTTTGGGTTCGATTCGTATTGGAATCTAGTTTCTTGTGTACAAATTTCAGATCTATCCGATGGTTGGATCTCTAGTAATTCACATTTTACCCAACGTCTATCAATCTATTTTTGTCGAATACGAAGTAACTTTCTGGTTCAGATTTGGGGTGAACTTTTAATAGATCAAAGATTTTTTTTTAGCTTCCGCACAATCATTCACCCCCCTCTGATTGCTATATTCGTATATTTCGATCCTACAAGTGGTATCAGAGGAAGGTTTTTCTAATCCATCTTAACCAGTGATTAGATTAATGGATCGTTATTCGACAAAACCGTGTGTGTTCGATGGATTGTTCATCCAGACGCAAGGCTTTGCAATTTGGGAGAAGGTATACAAGCCATACAAAGTCCCTACAAACGACAACGTCAACGACGCCAATCGCGCACATGTTGAAGCAAACAGCAAAGCGCGCAACTTGATCATCCAAGGTTTGGGACGCAGCGACTTTGACCGTGTGATCCATCTCAAATCCGCATATGAGGTATGGAAATATCTTTGTGATTACCATGAGGGTTCTAACACTATCAAAGAGGTTCGTCAAGATCTTTACAAAAAGGAATACATGTGATTTGAGATGAAGCATGGTGAGTCGCTAGATGACTTCTTTGCACGCTTCAATAAAATTCTTAGCAATTTGCGTGCTGTTGGAGTTAGCTTTGATGATGCTGCTAATGCTAGACAATTGCTTGGTGCATTAGACATGTCTATTTGGGAGATGAAAGTTACATCCATTAGAGAATCTACTGTCATGAGTACACTTACATTAGATGTTCTTTATTCCAAGTTGAAAACTCATGAATTAGATGTTCTTGCTAGAAAGAATGATCATAAATCAATTACTTTGACATCTCAATCTAGCATATCTCATAATGGTGCTGCTTCAAGTTTTGCTCTATCTTTCTTGTCTTCACTAACCGATGAACAAATTGAGCAATTCCCAGAAGAAGACTTGTCACTACTCTCTTCTCGCTTTAACAAAACTTTGCAGAATGTGAGAATGAGTAAGAGAGGTGGTGGTGATCCTCCAAGATGCTATGAGTGTGGTGATCTCGACCACATTCGTCCAAACTGTCCTAAACTTTCAAGTAAAGCATCAAGGGAGGAGAAGGACAACGACAGAAGAAAAGAGAAGAAGAAGTTCTCTTCAAGTAATAGAAAGAAGAAGAGTTTCATCAACAGCAAAGTTGTCCACCGAATTCTTTCCGCTCTTGAACAAGTCAATTTAAGCGATGTGGATTCGGAGAGCAACAAGGACGATGCAACTCCAAGCAAGCATGAGTTGACGGGGTTGTGTCTTATGGCTAAAAGTAGCAATAGTTTCACTGAGGACGACCACGACAGCGACTTCAATGAGGTAGATCCTTCTTACAATGAATTAGCTATTGCTGTTGCTCGACTTGGTAAATTGCTTGATAAACGTGACAAGAAAATTAAGAAACATGATTTTATTGTGGAGTCATTGAATGCTGAAATTGCTAGACTTAAAACCTTGATTCCTGATGTTGATGCTTGCAAATCATGTGACTTAATTATAACTCGGCCGTTTCTTAATCATTCCACAAGCTTCCACTTCCTATAACTTTGTTTCCTCCTCCACGCCGTGCTCACCTCCCCACACTGCCCCTCAGCTCCAATCTCCCGGAAACTCACGAAAACCGTCGTCTAACGTCGTTTGTGGATGTCGCCGTGTCATCTTTTGATCCGGTGAGTTATTTGCAATTCCGTTTGTGTCATCTTGTGCGTCTCGTTGCCACGAACAAAAGCCCTCAAGAAATTTTGGATTTCGTTGCAGGACGGCGACGAATTTCGCATTTGAACGCCTCCGGCCAAATCATCGTTCGTCATCAAATTCGTCGCTTTCAGTAATCTTCTCCCAAATTCGGCACCACCATTGGGTTTGCGTCGTCGAGATCTTTCCGGTGCTCACCTTCCTCAACCCCGCGCCCCCTTTCCATGAAAAATCCTCATGTCTAACCCTAGAATAGGGATGCATTTGGTTCTGGAGGCAAAAATACTACAGCTTCAATATTGCACTGTAGCTACAGTACCGGGTCGATGCTACAGTACCGGATCCGTGACGCTACAGTACCATTTCTTTTTTTCTGGATTTTCTTTCCAATCCAACTTCGAAATGCTCGTTCTCTTTCGTCGTAACTCCGAATCGAGTGATTCAATTTCCTAAATTCATCTAAAATCACCCTCTATCTGTCAGTACTAATTTTATAATTTTTAGATTTATTTTATTTTATTTATTTGTTTACTCTGATTTGCGCGTAGCCGAAGAACCTGCTGAAGTCGCTGACGTCATCACTGAGCCTCGGGACTTCGATACCCTCGTTGCGAGTGAAGGCAAATCTCCTTGACGCACGTTGATCCTATGATTCAAAAGGCTTTACAAATGTTTTATAACATGCATGGCTATTTATATAAATGTGATGTTAAATATAGGACGATAGTTATTCCAAATTTGATGTCACCTCCTTGATATTGATAACCATATACATTTGTAACCCTAGGATGCTGAGATATATCATGTTTATATTATATTATGATATATGTTGTGTTAGTGCGTTAGATGTGCTTAGTTGCAAAATTGATCAAAATACCAAGGGGTGGGTTACTTCGAAATTGTTGTGAAATATGGTTTTGAAATATTGTGGCATTTTGTACGCTACTGTGTTTATAAAATAAAAATAAAATAAAAAATGGTTTAGACTTCGATGGAATGGTTTGTAGGTCGGGTGCGGATGGAGCACTAGTCCTTGTTTGTGCAAGTACCGCCCCATGTCAATTAAGGACCGACGCTTGTGATTGTCCATTCTAAGCATAACTGTGCAACCACAAGTCTAAATGGGTATGACCTGACTGAATAATTTGTAGAAATCTAACTTAGACTCACCAGATGATGGAATGTGGATGCCGGATGGAGGCAAGTCATTTTTTCCCACACGGCGCAAGAGGGGGCTTTTGTACTGGGTGGATGGAATCCTAACAGCGGTGAAACCTTAGCGAGTGGGTTGAGTTAGATGGATACATTGTAATGGCCTTGTGTTGTTTTACTTTGTCGCACGCCAAAGGAAGCGTGTAATGGCCGACATCAAAAGTAAAATAACTTGTGGGTAAAGATATACACCTATGCAGAGTGTAAAACTATTCGAATAGCCGTGCCTACAGTCAAGGGAAAGTGAAGAATGCTTTCATATTGATAGGCTTGGTTTTTGGTTTTAAAAACTGGAGTTTTGGGATCCGGGAGTGGTTAGAACTCTCAGATGAGTTTATGGCGGATTGAGCCAGTTAGGTGGTTGGAACCTGTTTTAATTCATGATGGATGGAGTCATGTGATGGATAACCTTGATCTTTTGAAATGTGTGGTTAGAGCCTGTATACTAGTGATGGTGGTTAGAACCTTCACTAGAACTATAAATAATTTCAATTGTACAATTAATTGTTAAAACATGCTTTGTGAAAACTAATACTAAGTATGGTTTGTTAAAACTTGGCTTTGTGCAAAAGAACCCTAATAAGCCATCATTGGAAAGCCCTACATGATGCATATTTACCAGACTTGCTGAGTACGTTTGTACTCACGTGCTACGCACAACTTTGTCATCAGAAAATTTTCAAGATGCCGTCGAAGATGGTGAGTACTTCACCGAGGAGTTCAATGAAGGTCATCAAGATAACTATGCGCGTGTTCCCAGTCGTCTGCCTATGGCATCTTCTTGGCTTTATTTTTTGTTATTTGTTCCGCTGCTATTAACTTTGGTCACGTGACCACATATTGTAATAATGGCCTTTTAGCTGGTATTTAATATTTACGCTATTGTTTCATTCTGTTTGGTTATGATTCATCACTGTGAACTGTGTGTACTAGCATTGATCTGGGACTAGTACAGAAATACACAGGGGACTCTGGATAGCAGATCCGGGGGCCCACAAAAATCTATCTAGCGCATGGGACATTGTCCAAGGATGTACACGAAAAAGACAGATTAATTCAAAAGATGCGAATGTACGAATAAGATGGAAACAATTTACTTAATGAAATACATGGAGGTTTATGTGGAGCACATGCTTCATATGGAACATTTGTCAGAAAAACATTTCAACAACGTTATTATTGGCTCACTACTTTACAAGACACAATACGTCTTGAAAGGACCTATGAGTAATGTTAATTTCATCCTCGCTAGTTACACAAATCATCTAATCAGTTACAAACAATATCATTATTATGGCCATTTTTGACATAGTGAATTGATACAGTTGAATCTTTACCTAGGGCAATTAATAGGTACAAATTTCTATTTGTGGCTATTGATTTATTCACTAAATGGATTAAAGCCTAACCAATAACTACAATTACTATGTTAGTAGCATAAAAATTCTTTATGAAAAATGTAGTAACTCGTTTTGAAGTACCCAGTCAATTTATTAATGATAATGGATCACAATTTTTTAGTAGTATGTTTCAAGATTATTGTGATGAAATAGGCACAAATATTTGTTTCGCTTTTAACGCTCATCCACAAAGCAATGGAGCAGTTGAATACGCTAATAGTCAAATCATGCAAGGCCTGAGAAAAAGTCTTTGATAGACTCAAAGTACACTTGGGGGCTTGGATAAATTAACTCTACTCAATGCTTTGCACTCTACGCACTATAATCGGTAGAGCTACAAGTGAAACATCTTTTCAACTGGTCTACAAGGAAGACGTTGTTAAGCAAGAGAGTTATATGAATTTTGATATAGCTCCTTATACGATATCTTTTAGTTATGTTTCTGTTAGTAGATTAATTATCTTAGTTCTTTGTTTGTTTCTATTGTTATGCCCGCTACAAAGAGGATGGATCATCATTGCCAAATGTCTAGAATACGGGAAGAAAAGTATGTCCCCTTCACAAAAAAAATGAGGGGGCACTATGTCAATGATATTGATTACTCTTTTTATCTTTACCTAAATGGTAGAATTTTTGCAACTATGTACAAGTTTGAAATTGGAGAATTTATTTTTAGAATAATTTATTTTTTAAATAATTTTTTACAAAAATAATACACCGAAAAAATTACAAAAATACATCTCTATCGCCATTTGAAATGGCGACAGAGACTGTTTTATCACGGATTGAATTTGGCTGACGAATTATTTTGTCGTGGATCCATTTAGTTGACGGGGTTGAGGTCTTTATCACCATTTGAATTGGTGACAGTCACCGATTCAAATGATGACATAGATGTATTTTTGTAATTTTTTCGATGTATTATTTTTTGTAAAATTATTAAAAAATATATTATTTTTAACAAAAATTCTGAAAGTGGATGTCCACCTGTTAAATCCTGCTCGCGTTGTGATCTGAGATTTACTTCTGTTGCTATGGTTATTTAGCATCTAGTTGTCGGGCCTTTCAGCATTAGATCTGTATCTTTCTGTTCTCTACTTAACGTCATAGTACAGATTACAGACATCACTAGCGTGTTAGTAATTCTAGATGTTTCTCTTTAGTATTGCAAATTTTAACCTCATCATGTTGCAATTATTTGTCACATATATTATATACTATCTCTTAAAGCGTCTGGAATTGGAGCTCAACCACGGCCGCCACGTCAGCTCCGTCGCATTGAGGCTCTTTGGAAAATACAAAATTATAGATAGGTCCTTCTACTGTTTTTTTTTTTTGCAAAAAAACCCTGTAATTCGGCATAATTCTTCATATCAGTCTGCCCCATTGTACTCTTATGTTCCTTTAACTGGCTTTACATGAGTCGTTGGATCTTAATAATGTCCCATAGCACATGCTATCCCTTTTGGTCTACCATGTGGTGTGTGGTTCCAAGTTAGCACTTTGTTGGTATGGACTAGCTAATGTCTACTACAGAGTGAGTTAGCTCCGTTGAGTATTGTTACACCAAATGACTAACAAGTAAGGTGTTTTGCTACTTTTTTACTCAAATGTTTGGTGAACTCAATTTGTTCTGATCCCTGCTTTTAATTAAAATTTAAACCTAACAGATATGGGCGTACTCACATTTCAGCTCTTGTGGTGTAGATCTTCTTGTCATCTATTCATTTTACGCCTAGATTAATCTTTTCTGGACTATTTGGTTAGGAGAGAAAAGAAAAGAATGAGAGTGACATGACACTAGCCTTCAGATTTTTGCAACTTAGAACTGAAACGCTTTGGTTTATAAATTACAACATAGTTGAGTTCATTTCATCCATCCCGTTCGTATCATGTGGCTCATATCTTCATCAATCTTGCTGTCACTCTATAGCATCGATCTCAAATAGCAAAAAAATTTCCTTCTTTGGCACTACTTTCCCGTCCAAACTAACATATCCATCATCTGCCATAGTACCCATAGTACCACTGAAAACACACCTCATATATTCCGTGTTGGTCCTAGTAAGTCTAAAACCCTTTGATTCTAAAGTCTTCCTCCATAACTCCAATTTTCTATCAATACATATCTTGCTCCCATCAATTAGCACCACATTATCATAGAAAATAATACACCAATGAATCTCTTATTGTATGGTCCGTGTGACTTCTTCCATCACTAGGGCAAAAATGTAGAGACTCAATGCTGACTCTTGATGCAGTTCTATCTTAATAGGAAAGTAACTGGTATATATAGCTATCACGTGCTCTGATATTAGTTGCAACATTGTTGTACATATCTTTGATGATATATGTATATTTTCACGCAAATAAATATATCTGGTGGATGAAACATAGATGAACAGTGCTTCTATGTTTTTCTTTCTAGTACAAGTTGCACAAATCTTGAAGCAAGTGAATTGGTAAGTAATTACCATCTACCATTCATTCATGCTCTAATAGTTGTGCAACTTTTAAAAAGAAGAGCATAGAAACACCTCTCAACATAGATTAGTGTATTAGTTTTCTTACATTATTATGCGTTAAGATAGTGTTATAGCACGCATGCAGGATTGCAGACTACTATGGCTTATCTCAACGGAGATATTGTGAAACAGATATGGAATGGGTGATTGTTTGCCTGCTTGTCTCGTAAGTGATGCTACGTTTTCTTTCTTTGAAGTGTTATGTGGTATCGTGCGGATGCCTTTTTTGGATGATTGTCTTACTTAGGTTCTTCCAATTGCCCATGAAAAAATGTATCTTTTAGAGCGGATGAAAGTGATTAAATATTTTGTTTGCAGTATGTCAGATTAGTTTTCTATAAATAAACTTTTTCTCTAAATTAGACAACTTTATAATTTCTGAATTAATATCGTCTTCTTTGGTACCAACACTTGGCCATGACAAATTAGTAAGCAAGAACATGACCCTTTATCCTTGTTTTAATTTTCACTCTAGTTTGATCCTTTATTTGTATTTGAGGACACTGAGAACTGAACTAGGCTGCAGGCCTGCAGCTACTCTAGTTTTTACTTTGTGAGACCCCGGATCGGCTATCTGGAACCTCCTGTGTATTTCTGTACTAGTCCCAGATCAGTTGCTAGTACACACAATCAGACAGTGAAGAATCATTACCGAACAGAACGAAATAAAATAATAAACAATAAGCATCAGCCACATGGCTATTATTACATTACTCGGTTACATGACCAGAGTTCACGATAGCGGAAATAAAAGCAACAAGAGATAAAACCCATAAAACTCCACAGGCGACAACTAGGAACGCACTCTTAGTTGTCTTGGCCATCTTCAAAGAACTCATCATCATAGAACACACCGTCATCGGCTGCATCCTGGTAGTTTTCTGATGACAACAATTGTGTAGCATGTGAGTACAAAAGTACTCAGCAAGTCTGGGAAAATATGCATATGTAGGGCTTTCCAAGGAAGGCTTATTATGGTTCTTTTGCATAAGGCTAAGTTTCATCAAAGCATACATAATAATAATTTTCACAAAACACATTTTCAACAATTATTTTAGCAATTGAATTATTTAATAGTCTAATGAAGGTTTTATCCACCATCACCAGTATAAAGGCTCTATCCGCCACATTTTAAAAGATTAAGGTAGTCCAATTCATGACTCTATCCGTCATGATCAAAATAGGTTCCATCTACCTGGTTGGCTCGATCCACCAATTAAACATCCGAGAGTTCTAACCACTCCCGAACGCCAAAACAAAACCTTATTATTTTCAAAACCAAAACCAAAGTTTACCAGTATGAAAGCATTCTTTGCTTTGCCCTTGACCGTAGGCACGGCTACTTAAGTAGTTTTAACTCTGCAGAGGTGTACAGCTTTACCCACAAGACGTGATATTCCCTTGGTGCCATGTACAATTAACACACTTCCTTAGGTGTGCCGGTAGGGATATCATGACAAGGCCTTTACAATGTATATGCCTAACCCGATTCACCCGCTGAGGTTTCACCGCTGTTAGGGTTCTATCTACCTAGTACAGAAGCCCCCTCTTGCGCCGTGTGGGGAGTACAACTTGCCTCTATCCGGCACCCACATTCCACCAACTGGCGAGTCTAAGTTAGGTTTCTACAAATTATTAAGCCAGGTCGTACCATGTTAGACATGTGGTAGTACGGTAATGCTTAGAATGGACAGTCATAAGCGTCGGTCCTTAATTGATTTGGGGCGGTACTTACACAATGCAAACTAGTGCTCAATCCGCACCCACCCGACATTCCAATCCGCCCAAGTCCAAATCCTTTTTCCTTTTCTTTTATTTTGAAAAAACAGTACCAAATACTTTACAATATTTTCCAAATCACACTTTAAATCAAAATTTTTGTACAATCCCACCCATAGGTCATTTTCATCAATTTCGGCCCTAAGCAATTCTACCGTACTATTCAACGAATGTCATAATATAGACTAGGAATGACATAGCAAAGTGTCCTAGGGTTACAATTAAGCATGGATAACAATCATCAAGGAGGTAGTCGCAATTTGGATTAACTATTCATGATTTGACATACGATGATAAAAGTAGCGATGCATGTTTACAAAGCATTGTAAACAGATTTGCAAACATAGGATCAAAATGTGTCAAGGGACTTGCCTTTGTGCGCAGCGAAGGTCTCGGAACCTTAAAGTTCGGCGGCGGGGTCGGCGGACTCGGCGGGATCCTCGGCTACGCTCAAAACGGTACAACAAATAAATAACAATAAAATAAATAAAATCCAAAAATTATAAAAATTATACTGGCAGGTAGATCTTGAATTTAGATGAATTTAGGAACTTGAACGGAGTGAATCGGAGTTCGGACGCAAAAGATATAAGCGTTCGAAGTTGGAAAATGATGGAAAATCAAAGAAAATAAGAAAGGTTACTGTAGCTACAGTAAAAATCGCAAATTTAGCCTGAGAACAGAGCTCACTAGCCTAGGGTTTGCTCAAGGGGAAGATGCAATAGAGGGGGTGGCGGAATGGAAGAAGGTAGGCCCTGGAAAGGTCTCGACGACGTGAATCCAATGGTGGTGTCGGATTTTGAAGAGGATTATCGTAGACGAAGAAATCGACGAAAATCGACGGGTCGGCCGAAACGATTCCAACTTGAAATTCGTCATCAACTCTTGATGAATCCTAAAATTGATGGAGGGGTTATGTTCTAGACATCCATACACACACAAGGGAACAAACGGAATCGAGTTTGGCTCACCGGAGAGAAAGTTATGGTGATGAACACGAAGAACACGCAAAAACGTGTCCCGGTGCCGGTTTTCTTGATCTTGCGAGCGAACGAGTTGGGGAGGCAAGGAGTGAATGATATCACCGGGAAGAACACTCCACCACGGAGATTTGAGAGGTGGTGGTGCGCCGATTGGGGTTGAAACGGCCGAGTTATGGTCATTAAAGCCCAATTCGGTTTTTGGCGAATTAATTCGTTTCCGGCGTGATTTAGAGTTCATGATGGTGAGGGATGGAAAGATTCGTCACTACGAATTCAACGAACTCGGCCGTTCGTGATTTGGAGCATTATGGAAGGAGATATTAAGGATTGATTGGAGGAGGTTATTAAAGGAATGCTTGGAGAGCTTCTCTGGAAGAACAGCACGATCCCAAGTTGGAAGATGAACAGTGCCGCCACGTGTCACTTCGGGATTGGCCGAGAGTTACGCGAAAGTGACGCCCTAGAGAAAAATTAGCAAAAATGGTCTAAAAATTCAGGAAAAATTCCTAGAACCATTTTGGAATATTTGGAACCCAATAAAATTGGTTTTACTGAATTTGGATGAAATTTGGAGATTTGAATATTCTGGAGCGAATAGCGGGCATTAAACAAAAACCGCGCGAGATAAATGTCGGGACCCCGAATTTGCAAATCCGGACCCTCTGTGTATTCAGCACTAGTCCAGGAACGCGCTAGTGCACACAGTCTTAACATTGGTAAATATCACAATCATACCACTCGATACCAATAAAGTACTTTATTTAAATAACCAAACTGGTTACTCGACCTTAGGGTCAAGTTACAAATGTATGCCTCGCAAGGCGAAACTTATTCAGAGAAAAATAATAGCAATGAAAATCAAATAGCTTCGTGGCGCCATCCAAGATACCACAGCAACCGATCGGGCTCGCTTCCCTAAGTAGACGGGTCCTCTTGGAATTCCTCCTCCGAAAGTGGCGTAGTCTCCTCTTCAACTGGTATTGTGTTGAGGCAAGGGTGAGTACTTGGTACTCAAGAAGTCATGCACGTAATGCAAGCTAATATACTATATGCATGGCTTGGCACAAAGGAATAGCTTAAGGTATATTTGCGATGCTTGACATTTGACAAGTATCATAAATAGATTCAAAGCAAGAGAAACAAGTAAAGCATAAATAACTTTTCAAGAAGTTTAATAAACATTTTCCCCATCCTAAACCATATTTCCATCATCTTCATTACTAAACCAACCCAACCTTTCAAACCAAAGTTATTTTCAGAAAGTCTAACCCTTGATCAGTAATTCCCGAGCATTGTCCGATCACAGTGGACTCGGCTATTTAAATAGATTCTAAACTCTGCAGAGGTTATGCACTTTACCCACAAGATACAAATCAAACACCACAAAGGCGAGTTCCCCAGTAACAAAGCCTTTCTAAGCCTCAAACAACACAGTGGTCCTCTCCTGTTAGGTTTCTACACCATCCCTTCCCTTAGCCAAGGCGAAGTATGGGACCAACACACCGTTAGATGGGTATCTGGCCACAGCCACGATACGCTCCCCGCACAATCACACAAACGGTGTAATTGACACCCGAGGCTCCACAAGTGAGTCCTTAGCGACTTAGTCAACTAGGGCCGTCCCATTCCAGCCATGTGGTTGCAAGTATGACCCAGTTCAAAGGCTTGCAAGGTTAAGTCCTTAGAGTGACCAGGGCAAGACTACCCGAAGAACCAAATCAACATCCCCAATGCCACAATCGCCCACTGATTACTCTTGCCACATGCCCTGGCCGAAATCGTTTATCAAACCCCAGTTGATTACCATGCACCACGTGCCATCAACATCACATGATACCTTTCCAAAACAGGTTCAATATATCATTAAGTCAATATTAGCATTTGATTGTCCAAAATCATGTCATGAGCACGTAGCAGGTCTAAGCAGTGTACTACATCGGTCTATAACCCATGTTGGCAATTTAATAATGTCCAACTAGTAATCCACAACTAGGGTGACAAAGGGTCATGGCACATACTTAAGTAATCAAGGTGTCATATAGCAAATTGGTATTTATCTAACCCCCAGGTTTAAACAAAGTATTTCTCTAATTGAACTAGCATGCAGTAGGTTAAATCAAAATAGATTTCGAAATAGGATCAACATGGTCAAAGCACAACTTGCCTTCAAAGAGTACTTGTTCTTGGTCTTGAGTTGGATCCTGAGTCAATACTTCTCCTTCGAATCCTTCCGGCACTTCAACGTCTACTCGTAAAGCGTGCAAATAGCAATTCACAAATAAACAATAGGCAAAAACATCCCAAAACTCCAAATAAAATCCATAAACAGAGAGAACATAATTTTCTGGATTTTTAGGAACTGGAATCGTTCAAATCGGAGTTAAAATGCAAAAGTTATGATTTATTAAAGTTTAAATAATCAATTAAATAATATTACAGAGAAAAACTTTAGTCCAAAAATTAAATAAAATTTATATTTAGGTAGATCTCAATTTTATACAAATTTAGAAATTTGAATCACTCAAATCGGAGTTGAAACGCAAAAGTTATAAGCGTTTGAAGTTTGAATCTAAATTTGAATCAATATTTCGAATTAATAAATCATTTTCTTTTTCGGAAATTAATTATTGCGTCAGCATGGACACGTGTCAGCTCCTGATTGGGCGGTGGCGTCGGTAAACTCATGGGCTCGGCCAGCGCGGTTTGGTCCACGGTGGACCCGGTCCACAGCTCGGGTGAGGCTGACAGGTGGGACCCACCTGTCAGTGCGGGGTCTCACGCAAACGCGGCTGACGTGTGGGCCCTCTGACATGCGGGGCCCGCGTGTCAGGGACACGCGCTCACACGCGTACGGTGCTGACCGCGTCGGTCCATCTTCCCGACACGTGGCGCAATCCCGGCCGTTGGTTTGAAATTCAACGGCGCGGATTAGATCTAGTGTTGACGCGTTTGGGTTAACGCATTGATTTCGGACCGTTGGATCTAGATCCGACGGTGGAGATTGGATCTAGGATTTGGAACGGGATCTCACCGTGAGATGACATGGCGTAATCTGGGCCCTTGGATGAAGATCCGACGGCTGAGGAAGCTTGAAGTCCGGCGATGGCCCACGGCGGCGCTGCTCCGTCGGAGTCGGGGAAGGCGACCTCCCACACGGCGTTTGAGGGCGTCTCCGCCGGCGATCGCTACTCCCAGACGCGCCTCGTCCTTGCGGTCTCGGATCTGGCCACCAACACGACGGAGAACGGTGGACGGCGGCGGAACGATGCCAAAACCCTAAATTAACCCTAATCAACTCCGGCGAGGAATCGTGAGCACGGAGGAGCTCTCCGAGTGGCGGCGGCTAGGGCAAAAGGTGCGCACGGTGACGGTGATCCTCGGGCACGGACTCACGCCTTAAATACCGGCTCGGACGTCGAGATGCGCCGCGGTTTCCATGGCGAGGCGATGCAGGCGGCGAGTCCGGCTTCCGGACACGGCGAGGCGACGCGGCTCAATCCTAGCCGTCCACGCGGCGCACGACGGACGGCCACGATCGCGCGAACGCGAGCGGGTTCGACTCGGTCTCGACTAGAGCGGCGTGGCGCAATCACAACCGTTGGATCTTGATCCAACGGCCGCGTAACTAGGAGTTCGGACGGCGGGTTCGGCTCGACCACGTGGCTCGGTCGGACTCGAACGCGAGTCTGACTCGGGCGCGGTCGGATGTACAGGACAAACCCACACGCCTTTTCCAGCGCTTTAATAATTAAAATAATTCCCGATAATTCATTTAATTCATTAAAAATAGCAAATGACTCGAGAAAAATTCGAGAAAAATTACGGAAAATATTTTGGATCATTTTGGACTCAAATAAAATATTTCCAACAAAATTTTGTTTGCAAAATTAAATTCTTTAATTATTTCAAAATGGAATAAATTCAAATAAATTCCAAATAAATCCAAATAAATTCCAGAAAATTCCAAAAATTCACCAAAGTGCCAAATCACACATGAATTTAAGAAAAGCCAAATTTTGGGGTGTTACAAACCTCCCCCCCTTAATAGAATCTCGTCCCCGAGATTCAGGGCTTACTAAAGGAATAGGTTTGGAAACTCTTTCTTCAAATCCTCTTCGCGCTCCCAAGTCGCTTCGCTTTCTTCATGGTTGCTCCACTGAACTCTACAGAAACGGGTTGACTTGTTTCTAGTTTCTCGATCCATTGTGTCTAGAATCCTTACGGGATGCTCCTTGTAAGTCAGATCTTCTTGCAGCTCGATTGACTCCAAGGGCGTTTGCTCCTCTGGCACTCGAAGACACTTCTTTAGCTGGGACACGTGGAACACGTCATGCACTCTGATAACGATTGTGGCAACTCCGGTGATAAGCAACTTCGCCTCTGCGGCTCAAAATCTTAAATGGTCCAACATAGCAGGTGCAAGTTTCCCTTTGGCATGGAACCTCTTAACTCCCCCGAGAGGCGTAACTCGAGGTATACAAAGTCTTACGGTTCAAAACTCAAGTCTCGGCGACGATTGTCAAGATAACTCTTACATCGAGATTGGGCTATCTTCAACCTTTCCCTAATCATGGCGTCTGTTCTTGACCTCTTGAAGAATGTCAGCCCAAAGACACGGCGCTCGCCGGTCTCATTCCAATTCAATGGCGTCCGGCGAAGTCGACCATACAAAGGCCTCAAAAGGTGACATCGTAAACTAGCCTCGATAACTATTGTTGTAATCGAACTCGGCATACGGTAAACTCTTATCCCAAGAAGTAGCATAAGCTAATGCACAAGCTCTCAACATATCTTCCGAATCTGGTTGACTCTTTCGGTCTGTCCATCCGTCTGTGGATGATAAGTCGTCTTGAAGTTCAAGCGGGTTCCCATGGCTTCATGCAACTTATTCCACCTTGAGGTAAATTGGGTACCTCTGTCCGATACAATCCTCTTTGGCACTCCGTGCAAAGCAGACAATCGATCATGTATAATTACGCTAATTTATCTCCCGAGTAAGTGGTCTTCACTGATAAAATGGGCTACTTTAGTCAAGCGATCCACTATAACCCATATGGAGTCATAACCTCCTTGAGTCTTCGGCAAACCGGTAATGAAATCCATTCCGATTTCCTCCCACTTCCACTCAGGTATTTTCAGCGGTTGTAGCAATCCTGCTGGTCTCTGATGCATTGCCTTGACTCTCTGGCATACGTCGCACAATGCAACATGCTCGGCAACTTCACGTTTCATACTCGGCCACTAGAATCTCTCCTTCAGATCCTGATACATCTTGGCGCTTCGGGATGAATTGAGTACTTGGAGTCATGGGCTTCTTCCAAAATCAGTTGCTTTAACTCCTTCTTGTTAGGCACACAAATGCGATCCTTCATCCACAACGTGCCTTGCTCATCCAACTTGAAGTCCTCTGCCTTGCCTTCCTCCTTGATGGACTTAATCCTGCGGATCTTGTCATCATCATACATCCTTCTCGGATCTGATCCTCTAGGGTAGGCTTTACTTCTAATGTGGCCAAGAATCCGCTAGGTACTACCTCAATCTTCATTTTTAAAATCCTCACATAACTCATCCCGACTTGTGGCTAGCAACGTACTCACGGTATGGCTTTTCCGACTCGGGGCATCGGCTACTACGTTGGCCTTCCGGGATGGTAATGGATTCCAACATTATAGTCTTTGATCAACTCTAACCATCTCCTCTGCCTCATATTCAGATCCGACGGGTGAATATGTACTTAAGGCTCTTATGATCCGTATATACTTCACATCTGTTTCCAATCGAGATAGTGACGCCATATCTTCAAGGCATGCACTACGGCCTAACTCTAAGTCATGTGTCGGATAATTCTCCTCATGCGGCCTCAAGCGCCTTGATGCATAAGCAACAACCTTTCCGCTCGCATCAACACACATCCAAGTCCTTGGCGCGATCGTCACAATAAATATCGAAGCTTTGAGCAACATCCGGTAGAACTAACACCGGTCTTGGCGTCAATCGCTTCTTCGACTCCTGAAATCCTTTCTCACATTAGGCGTCCATGCAAACTTCTTTTCCTTCTTCAGCCATGTAAGAGGTTTCGCAATTGTCGAAAAGCCTTCGATGAAAGCAGCGGTAGTATCCTGCCATTCCAAGGAAACTCCGAATGCGGGTCACAGTCTTGGTGCTCCCAATGTAACACAGCTTCTACTTTACTTGGATCTACTGGCGACTCCTTCTGCGGTCATTACATGTCCAAGAAACTCTACCTTGTCCTTCCAAAAATCACACTTGCTGAACTTGGCGAAAAGTTCTTTGTTCCTCGACTTTTCCAAAACTCGCCTTAAGTGTTCGGCATGTTCATCCTCCTGTCTTGGAGTAGATTAGGATATCGTCTATGAACACGACGACAAACTTG
The DNA here is from genome assembly GCA_036346355.1 of Rhipidocladum racemiflorum. Classification (NCBI taxonomy): domain Eukaryota; kingdom Viridiplantae; phylum Streptophyta; class Magnoliopsida; order Poales; family Poaceae; genus Rhipidocladum; species Rhipidocladum racemiflorum. The sequence continues at coordinate 36,817,487 of CM070577.1, read as the reverse complement.
TCCAAATATTCCATGAACACCTTATTCATCATATTCATGAAATAAGTGGCGCATTAAATCGGCCCAAAGGACATAATCAGAACTCGTAATGTCCATATCTTGACGAGAATGCGATCTTGAATATCTTACGATCGGATCTTCAATCGATGGTATCCCGATCTCGCATCAATCTTGGAGAAAACTCCGGCTCCTCTCAACCGATCAAACAAATCATCAATCCTGGGTAGCGGATACTTATTCTTCACGGTGACTTCATTGAGTGCACGGTAGTCAATGCACATCCTGAAACTCCCATCCTTCTTCTTGACAAACAAAGCGGTGCTCCCCACGGCGATGAACTCGGTCGATAAATCCTTTCTCCATTAACTCTTCTATTTGTTTCTTCATTTCTACCAACTCCTCGGTGGACATCCGATAGGGTCTCTTTGCTATCGGTCTTTGTGCAGGTACAAGCTCTATCACAAACTCTATGTCCCTGTTTGGCGGCATACCAGGTAGATCTTCGGGAAAAACATCGGGTACTCATTCACTCTTGGGACATCCTCTATGCTGATTGCCTTGGTACTGTTAACCATCAATCGTCCATCTCTAATTGCAGTGGCTTGAAATTCCACTTTCTTCCCACACGGGCTCTCAATCGAGATAGTCCTTCGTCCACAATCCAATACGGCCTTGTGCTTGGATAACCAATCCATTCCCAATATAACGCCTAAGGTCCGGTTTCCAAAATTATAAGGTTTGCTAGGAACTCTATTCCATCTATCAAGATTCTCACCCGGAACATCCTACTTTCGTTCGGAGTTCGGAACCAGGGGTTTGAACTAAAAGCATGCACTTAAGTCTTGCAATCCTCAAATCATTTCTAGTAGCAAAGCCTTGCGAAACAAACGAATGCGAAGCTCCGTAATCAAACAAAGCTGTTGCAGTATCGAGTTAACAAGTAACTTACCCAAGATCTGACGTCAGTAGCATTCTGCAGTGCATCTGCGGTGACATGGTTGACTCGGCCTCTCACCACGGTGCAGGGTGTGGCTCTGGTCTTTGGCGTCCTAGCTGGGTGGTTCCTAGATTGAAGCGAATCGGGTCACTCCTGCTGTCTTCTTTGGACAATCATTGGCAAAGTGTCTGGCTCGTTGCGATTGTAGCGGCGTCTCACTGTTCCTTCTTGCCGCACAGGGTAGCGTTTCTAGCGGGGTGGGTCCGTAGTTACGATTGGCAGGTCTTGGTCTTTGAGGATGGTGTCCTTGTTGCATTCGTGGTTGGAATCGAGAGAATTGATTTGGTGCAACTCTCAGCGCCGCTATGCGTTCCTGGCGTGATCCTTCTTTGTTGCATCCTGCGCTTCTGTTCTCATCCAGTTCCTTGCGCTTGTCCTCAAGAATAAGCGCCTTATTCACCAACTCTTGGAAATCTGGAAAGGTGTGGGTGATCAACCCTACTTGCAATCCTGAGTTAAGTCCCTTCATAAAATGAGGCTATGCGGATTTATCTGTCGCTACATCCTCAGTGCGTGGCGTGCTAGCTGTGTGAACTTGTTCGTAGTCGGCCACCTGGCCGATTACCTTGTTTCGATGCTCAACTCCTCCTTCTTAAGGTCCATGATTCCTTCAGGCCACGTGATACTTGTCGGAATGCAAATCTGTGAACTCTTCCCAAGTGATATCTTGAGGGTTCTCTGCGTGGCACGAAGTTCTCCCACCATTCGGCGGTGTCCCTTCCAAGCGATGAGAAGCGTAGAGTACCTTCTCATTCCCTATGCATTGGGCTATGTGTAGCTTCCTCTCGATTGATCTTAACCAATCATCGGCCTCCAATGGATTGGCATTCCCAGAGAAAGTGGGTGGGTGAGTTCTCATGAACTCGATAGTCTTGTATTACGGCGTGGTCCCCGATTAACTTGATTAGCAAAGGGCCTGAGCGATGACGTGCTGCATTTGTTGCATCATAGCATGCATCAATCGAGTGCAGGCAGCAAGAAATGCTCCAAAATTCTGCATATCCGATGGCGGTGCCGGTGCTCCTCATTGGGGTTTTCTGCTGGGCGTGAACCACTCCCATTGCTTCCAAAGTTTCCACGGGTATTCACCATCTGTCGATTTGCTCTAGGTTTAGAGATGAGAAGGAAACAAGAATAGACAAGTAATATGGAACTTATGCGGGGCGAAAGGTGTAGCCTTAAGGTCCAACTTTATTATTAGTAACTTGGTATGGCTGCTTACAATGCCTAAGGGCCTTGCAACACATACTGCACACTCGAGAAACAAAGCAAATCCAAATCGAACTAACTCTGAGTCTAACGTCTAAAGGGTGACTCTTTATCCTATGACGCGACTCAGCGAAGGAGTCTCACTATAGAACCTATGCTCACTCATCGAGAAAACCTCCACGGCACAGTGCAGGTCTTTGTGGCATAGGTGCGAAACGATTGCCATGTCCAAAGAATCGTGTCCTCTATGGTAGTCGAAGAAGCGGTGTCCTCATCGAGATCGACTCCTCTGGATCGGGCTCGTGTAGCTCGATCTTGGCTCAGGTCCGGTCCGTACAAAGTCATCTCCAACTCGTCAATCCTTCGCAGAAGGTGTGCCACGTACTCTTGAGCTTCCCGCCATCTGTTCTTCTCTGTCGTGATCTCCTTGCGGGCCTTCAGAGCTCCTTGCTTGTATTATCTAGTACATCCTCCTGGCGGCGACAAATCGTGCCAAGCGTATGGCAACCGTGGCATCCTCATCCTGAATAAGCCTTCGGGTCAAGAAGGTTATCGCTGCGCGGATGGTAACGGAACACCGTACTCTCCAATTCTCTGGCGTAGATACGGGTAATGTGCCGCATTGCTCGTCGTGATACTTCTTGGATACCCATCTGCATTGTAGATCTCCTGGCGGTGCAGTGTATCGGGCGATTGCCTGGGCCCTTTTTCCTAGCAGGTACCTCAATCCTCACGTCACAAGCCTTGATCAATCCTGCTTGTCTGATCACTTCCACTTGGTATTGCGGCTTCTCAAATTCTCCGAGAGTTTGTAGCATATGCCAAAGTTCTGCAGCGTGACCAACTCCCAGATCAACGTAGTTGAACTCTTCCTCCATCTGTCACAAGAGTGCTTTACGTAAGAACTCGAAATTTTTTAAATTGTGACAGGGTAAGGGAGAATTTCAGCAAGAGACAAGAAAAGAGAGAAGGGGATAAGTCGAGATGTCATTTCTTATTTTGACAAATTTTTAGCTTTTAGAAAATAGGTTTTATCCTCACTACGACCATTCTAGCTTAGGGTTGAGCCTACAGTCAAGTATGGCTCTGATACCACCTCTGTCGGGACCCCGAATTTGCAAATCCGGACCCTCTGTGTATTCAGCACTAGTCCAGGAACGCGCTAGTGCACACAGTTTTAACATTGGTAAATATCACAATCATACCACTCGATACCAATAAAGTACTTTATTTAAATAACCAAACTGGTTACTCGACCTTAGGGTCAAGTTACAAATGTATGCCTCGCAAGGCGAAACTTATTCAGAGAAAAATAATAGCAGCGGAAAATCAAATAGCTTCGTGGCGCCATCCAGTATACCACAGGCAACTGACTGGGCTCGCTTCCCTAAGTAGACGGGTCCTCTTGGAATTCCTCCTCCGAAGCTGGCGTAGTCTCCTCTTCAACTGGTATTGTGTTGAGGCAAGGGTGAGTAATTGGTACTCAGCAAGTCATGCAGAATGCAAGCTAATATACTATATGCATGGCTTGGCACAAAGGAATAGCTTAAGGTATATTTGCGATGCTTGACATTTGACAAGTATCATAAATAGATTCGAAAGCAGTAGAAACAAATAAAGCATAAATAACTTTTCAAGAAGTTTAATAAACATTTTCCCCATCCTAAACCATATTTCCATCATCTTCATTACTAAACCAACCCAACCTTTCAAACCAAAGTTATTTTCAGAAAGTCTAACCCTTGACTGTAATTCCCGAGCATTGTCCAGTACCGTGGACTCGGCTATTTAAATAGATTCTAAACTCTGCAGAGGTTATGCACTTTACCCACAAGATACAGTCAAACACCACAAAGGCGAGTTCCCGTAACAAAGCCTTTCGGAAGCCTCAAACAACACAGGTGGTCCTCTCCGGTTCGTGCTCTACACCATCCCTTCCCTTAGCCAAGGCGAAGTATGGGACCAACACACCGTTAGATGGGTATCTGGCCACAGCCACGATACGCTCCACCGTACAATCACACAAACGGTGTAATTGACACCCTGAGGCTCCACAAGTGAGTCCTTAGCGACTTAGTCAACTAGGGCCGTCCCATTCCAGCCATGTGGTTGCAAGTATGACCCAGTTCAAAGGCTTGCAAGGTTAAGTCCTTAGAGTGACCAGGGCAAGACTACCCGAAGAACCAAATCAACATCCCCAATGCCACAACTGGCCCACCTGATTACTCTTGCCACATGCCCCGGCCGAAAATCGTTTATCAAACCCCAGTTGATTACCATGCACCACGTGCCATCAACATCACATGATACCTTTCCAAAACAGGTTCAATATATCATTAAGTCAATATTAGCATTTGATTGTCCAAAATCATGTCATGAGCACGTAGCAGGTCTAAGCAGTGTACTACATCGGTCTATAACCCATGTTGGCAATTTAATAATGTCCAACTAGTAATCCACAACTAGGGTGACAAAGGGTCATGGCACATACTTAAGTAATCAAGGTGTCATATAGCAAATTGGTATTTATCTAACCCCCAGGTTTAAACAAAGTATTTCTCTAATTGAACTAGCATGCAGTAGGTTAAATCAAAATAGATTTCGAAATAGGATCAAATGGTCAAAGCACAACTTGCCTTCAAAGAGTACTTGTTCTTGGTCTTGAGTTGGATCCTGAGTCAATACTTCTCCTTCGAATCCTTAGGCACTTCAACGTCTACTCGTAAAGCGTGCAAATAGCAATACACAAATAAACAATAGGCAAAAACATCCCAAAACTCCAAATAAAATCCATAAACAGAGAGAACATAATTTTCTGGATTTTTAGGAACTGGAATCGTTCAAATCGGAGTTAAAATGCAAAAGTTATGATTTATTAAAGTTTAAATAATCAATTAAATAATATTACAGAGAAAAACTTTAGTCCAAAAATTAAATAAAATTTATATTTAGGTAGATCTCAATTTTATACAAATTTAGAAATTTGAATCACTCAAATCGGAGTTGAAACGCATAAAAGTTATAAGCGTTTGAAGTTTGAATCTAAATTTGAATCAATATTTCGAATTAATAAATCATTTTCTTTTCGGAAATTAATTATTGCGTCGGCATGGACACGTGTCAGCTCCTGATTGGGCGGTGGCGTCAGTAAACTCATGGGCTCACCACGGCGCGGTTTGGTCCACGGTGGACCCGGTCCACGGCTTCGGGTGAGGTCGACAGGTGGGACCCACTGTCGGTCGCGAGGTCTCACGCATAAGCGGTGGCGTGTGGGCCCTCGACATGCGGGGCCAGCGTGTCGAGACACGCCACACGCCAGCGTCTGGCGCCGACCGTCGGTCCATCTTCCCGACATGTGGCGCAATCCCGGCCGTTGGTTTGAAATTCAACGGCGCGGATTAGATCTAGTGTTGACGCGTTTGGGTTAACGCATTGATTTCGGACCGTTGGATCTAGATCCGACGGTGGAGATTGGATCTAGGATTTGGAACGGGATCTCACTGTGAGATGACGTGGCGTAATCTGGGCCCTTGGATGAAGATCCGACGGCTGAGGAAGCTTGAAGTCCGGCGATGGCCCACGGCGGCGCTGCTCCGTCGGAGTCGGGGAAGGCGACCTCCCACACGGCGTTTGAGGGCGTCTCCGGCGAAGTGACTGCTACTCCTAGACGCGCCTCGTCCTTGCGGTCTCGGATCTGGCCACCAACACGACGGAGAACGGTGGACGGCGGCGGAACGATGCCAAAACCCTAAATTAACCCTAATCAACTCCGGCGAGGAATCGTGAGCACGGAGGAGCTCTCCGAGTGGCGGCTAGGGCAAAGGTGCGCCGCGGTGACGGTGATCCTCGGGCACGCACTCACGCCTTAAATCTGGCTCGGACGTCGAGATGCGCCGCGGTTTCCATGGCGAGGCGATGCAGGCGGCGAGTCCGGCTTCCGGACACGGCGAGGCGACGCGGCTCAATCCTAGCCGTCCACGCAGCGGCACGACCAGACGGCCCACGATCGCACGGACACGAGCGGGTTCGACTTCGGTCGACTAGAAGCGGCGTGGCGCCAATCACAACCGTTGGATCTTGATCCAACGGTCGCGTGGCTAGGGTTCGGGACGAGCGGGTTCGGCTCGACCACGTGGCTCGGGTCGGACTCGAACTCGAGTCTGACTCGGGCTCGATCGGATGAACAGTACAAACCCACTCGTATTTTCCAGCGATTTAATATTTAAAATAATTCCCAGTAATTCATTTAATTCATTAAAAATAGCAAATGACTCAGAAAAATTCCAGAAAAATTCTGGAAAATATTTTGGATCATTTTGGACTCAAATAAATATTTCCAACAAAATTTTATTTGCAAAATTAAATTCTTTAATTATTTCAAAATGGAATAAATTCAAATAAATTCCAAATAAATCCAAATAAATTCCAGAAAATTCCAAAAATTCACCAAAGTGCCAAATCACACATGAATTTAAGAAAAGCCAAATTTTGGGGTGTTACAATAAAATACCAGAGAGCCTCCAAAAATCTTGGGAAAATTCCCAAAAAAATTTAAAATATTTGGGACCTAATGCAATAGGTTCCATGGTTTTTGGAGCATTTTCGGACTCTGGTGAAATTTCGGGTACTAACGGGAATCTGGAAATTCGATTTTTCGAATGGAAGGGAATTGAATTCCGATTTTGGAAGGGAAAGGATGCCAGGTTAAATTAAACACCAAGGAAATTCCAAATTTTTGAATTCAAATAATTTAAATTAGATTTTCCCAAAAGGCGAAAATGAGGATGTTACATATATATATATATATATATATTGTACTCCCAGGTGTATGTACTCCTTACCTCTGTTTGCTTAAAAATAACTTCCTAATCAGGAGGAACCAGTTAACAACTTCCACTCATGGAATATGCTTCAATTTGCCTAACATCAGTTAACATACAGGAAGTAGGGAGTACATACTCCTGGTAGTATGCTTTTATTTTCCTACTCACACACGTATATATGTATATATGCTGAAAGCAAAGGCGTAGCCAACCCCCGTGCGGGGGGCGGGGGTCCGTTGGACTCAAGCATACACTTTGTCAATGCCGACAACCATGCAGGAGGTATATTCATTGTATTTGTTTTTTTTTCTTTTCTTTTCATGTATGGATTTGAATTACATCAGATTATGTTTATTATATTTTGTAGAATAATTGTATAATGGTGTGTGTCCATAGGACCCCCACACCCTTTATTCATAGTGAGAATTACAACCGTATTAGAATTAAAATATATTCCTAATTTTCTAATTTAGCTCTGAATTCTATCCTAATATTAAATTCGACTCTATTTCCAACATCCTTCCCTTAAGATGGGCATGAGATACAACTATGGCCACTTGTTACATAATGCAACACTCACCCTGAAGACAACTACTCTTACTGAACCACCAACACGATGATGCATACCACCACCATGACGTCCAAAACTATCTTCGATTTCATGATTGACACCACCTCCAAAACCATCATCCTTGCCGTTGGCAACCTCCAACTCCATGTCCAACACCATCATACGGACTCAACCTCTAAGTTCCTTCACTTGTACCATCATTGACCATAGTAACGATCATGATCACCACCTCAACCAACATCAAGTCCTTCACCTTTTTCGTCACACTTGCAATCATGGTCTCCTCCACCTCGACCCATTTGCTTCAAGCCTTAGTCTCCACCATCTCCTCCTTTAGCCCCCAGCAACCCTGGCCTCCACCATATCTCCCAACATGCCCCCAACCATCTCAGCTAAGCCTTGGTCTCCACCATCTCCACCTCTATCCCCCGGCCACCTTGGCCTCCACCATCTCCCCCAACATGCCCCCAACCAATTCGGCTTCCATCACATCTCTCTTAACATACCCCCGACAACCTTGACTTTCACCTTCTACCTTAAATATCTGCACACTTCTCCACCAACGCTGCCTCTTGCACCAACACCAAAACCTCGATAGCTACCATCTGCTTCAACTCCTCATCGTTGAACTCATCATCTATCGAGCTCATCACCGTGTCTTGAAGCATAGCCCATGCTTCATCATCTTCCATGTGGCCCCAATATCTAGCCGCCAAGCTATCCTCACTTGCAAATGAGCCCAAGTCACTTGGCGCACCACATGATTTACCATGCATAATGACCGTATCTAACTTCTCTGACAGTTCTAGACCTCAGCTCCTCCGAGCTTTGTCCTAGTCCACCTTGCCATTGCCTATAATGTCCATCACTCCACAAGCCTGTCCAGTACTAAGGGGGTGTTTGGTAGAGCTCCAACTCCCAACTCCACCCCAGATCTGAGTGGAGCCCTGCCAAACACCCCAACTCCACGAAACTATGTAGCAGGCAACTCTGTGGAGTTGGCAGAGTTCTAGTACATTTTTGAGCAAGGAAAAAGGTGCTCCATATATGGGGTTTTTCAGAGTAGACATGGAGTTGGAGCAAAATTACACACGTTTGCCATCGGGGTAATACCCCTCAGCCCCCCACCCTCTCACCCGATCTAGGCTCACCCCGCCTGGTCCCTTGTGCGTGCCCTAGCGGCCGCAGCCCCTCCCTGCGCCTTCTGCCGCCGCCCCTCCCTCCGCCTTCGGCCGCCTTCCCTCCCTCCCTGCGCCTTCGGCCACCGCCGGTTCACTCGGCCGCCGCCCCTCCCTGCGCCTTCGCCGCCCGTCTCTGGTTCCCTCGGCCGCCGCCACTCCCTGCGCGTGCCCTCCTCCGAGTGTCGGCGACCCTCCTCCCAGCGCCAGCGACCATCCTCACAGCGCGTGCTCGCCGGTCCCTCCCTGCGCGTGCCCTCCTCCCGGCGTGCAAGGTGAATTTGCTAATCATGTGTTATTATCCAATAGATGCAATGCCATTGTTGAACTGCTTCCATTGTTGGATAATATCATAAGAGCTGTTGTTGAATGTTGAACTACTTCCATTGTTGGATATATTTATCAGGATAGTGCTTATATTTTTTGTTTTGAACAATGCATACAATCAATGTTGTAATGTGACATTCTGATTTTGCAATGTTTACACACCGGATTAGATTGTGTTTGGGCAGTGTTGTTGTTAAACCTCTGAAGCAAATCACACCCTGTTTCATATGTTCCATTGCTGATATATTATGCTATTTGATGTTGTGCGCAAGGTTGCTAACTTGCAAACATGGGTTGAGTGTATGGAAGGTGTTTAATATATAATACTGTTTGAGTAAATCACATCCTGGAGTAACGCAATGCAATACAATTGGTTGGTTGGATTGTATCTGTTGATATTAATGGAAATGCATATGACTCAATGCTAACTAAGATGGCAAAATGGGGATGTTTTCACACCAAAACTTGTTATTGGTTTACAATGGTTTTTATACCCTGATAATTTTTTGAAATATGATGATAATATATTGTAACACCCCAAAATTTTTGCTTTTCATGAATTTGAATAAGATTTGGCACTTTGGTGAATTTTTGGAATTTTCTAGAATTTATTTGGATTTATTTGGAATTTATTTGAATTTATCCCCTTTTTAAATAATTAAAGAATTTAATTTTGCAAATAAAATTTTGTTGGAAATATTTTATTTGAGTCCAAAATGTTCCAAAATATTTTCTAGAATTTTCCTGGAATTTTTCTGAGTATTTTGCTATTTTTAATGAATTAAATGAATTTCTGGGAATTAATTTGGATTATTTAATCGCTGGAAAACCTAACCGGTTTGTACTGTTCATCCGACCGGACCCGAGTCCAAGTCAGACTCGAGTCCGACCCGAGCCAGCCATTCCGGTTGAACCCAGTTGCCAAACCCTAACGCGTGTGACCGTTGGATCGAGATCCAACGGCCACAATCGCGCCACGTCGCCCGAACCCAAGCCCGACCGAGCCAGCCAAGTCGCCCGAGCCGGACCCGAGCCCAAACCCCGCACCGTTGTATCTTGATCCAACGGCTCGCGTTGAGCCACGTCACCCCTCTCCGAGTCCTCGTCGGACTCCGCCGCCGCCCGCGTGTGGGCCTCGGTCTCCGCGCTTTTCACGGAAGCCGAGGCCCCTATTTAAAGCGCCGCCGCCACCGGGAAGCCGACTTCTGTGCGCACCCGTAGCCCTAGCCCACTTCACCTGAGCCGTTGCCGTTTGCCCGCTAGAGCTCGCCGTAGTTGGTCTAGCGCCCCGCCGCGGTTATTCGTCGATTCCGCCGCCGTCCGCCGTCCTCCGCCGCCGTTGAGCCCAGATCCGGAACCGCAAGGACCAGTCGCGTCGGAGGGGGCGTGTCGTCGTCCTCGTCTCCGGTGACCTCTCCTCCGCCGCGCGCCATCGCCGCCTCGCGAACTCCCTCAGCTGTCCGATCAAGATCCGAGGGCCCAGAATCGTCCACGTCACCTTGGTGAGATTCCACGTTCTAATCCACTGATCTATTTCCAACCGTCGGATTTAGATCCAACGGTGTAGATCGCGCCACGTAGTCTTAACCGCACCGTACTAGATCCAATCTCAGCCGTTAGATCTAGATCAAACGGCTAGGGTTAGCCACGTTGTAACTCTAGAGTTGATCGTCCGATCAAGATCGAACGGTCCATACCAGCCGAGCGGTTTCCATAACGCGTTAAGCCAGATCCGATCTGGGCCGTTGATTTTCAAATCAACGGCCGAGACTTAGCCACGTGGGCGGAAGTCTGACCGCCAGCGGGCCATGTGCCGCTTGCCCGGCCACCGGCCGTCACGTGTGACATCGGCGTGGGGCCGCGTGTCGGCCGCCCGACCAAGCGCACCATGACGTCATGCCGGCGTCACGGTGGGGAAACCCGGTATCGGCCGTTCCTCGGCCGTGCGTGATAGCGTCGCTTCGGCGTCATCCGAGGCCCGCTGTCGATGAGACACGTGGCCGTGGGCCGGGTCCACGGTGGACCGAGCCGCGCCGTCTTGTCCGTTCATGGACCGGCGACGTGGCAGCTCGATTAGTCCACGTGTCATGCTGGCGCCAATAAATTAATTTCGAAAAGAAAATGATTTATTAATTCGAATTATTGATTTCAAAAATGGATTTAAACTTCAAACGCTTATAACTTTTGCGTTTCAACTCCGATTTGAGTGATTCAAATTTCTAAATTTTCATAAAAATGAGACCTACTCAAATATGAATTTTAATTAATTTTTGATTATGAATATTTCTCTGTTTTTATTTAATTAATGTTTTCTTTAAACTTTAAACGGTTATAACTTTTGCATTTAAACTCCGAATTTGACGATTCCAGTTTCTAAAAATTCATAAAATTATGCTCTCTCTGTTTATGAACTTTATTTGGATGTTTGGACACTTTTTGTCTACTGTTTATTTATTTATTGCTATTTGCACGCTTTACGAGTAGACGTTGAAGTGCCCGAAGGCTTCGAAGGTGAAGTGTTGACTCAGGAGCCAGCTCAGGACCAAGAACAAGTACTTTTTGAAGGCAAGTTGTGCTTTGACCATGTTGATCCCATTTTGAAATTAATTTGATTTAAATTATTGCATGCTAGTGCAACTATAAAATGCTTTAATTGATTTTGGGAGATTAGTTAATTACCTAGTTGCTGTATGCCACCTTGACATAGATAATTGAATGCCATGAACCCCTTGTCACCCTAGTTGAGGATTAAATAGTTGGATATTATTAAATTGCCAACATGGGAATTTAGATCGTTGTAGAATATTGCTTAGACCTGCTACGTGTTCATGACATGATTTTGGGCAATCAAATGTTAATATTGACTTAATGATATATTGAACCTGTTTTGGAAAGGTGTCATGCGTTGTGATGTTGATGGCACGTGGTGCATGGTAATCAACTGGGGGTTTGATAAATAATTTTCGACCGGGGCATGTGGCAAGAATGATCGGGTGGGCCAGTTGTGGCACCGGGAACGTTGTTTTGGTTCTTCGGGTGGTCTTGCCCTGGTCACCCTAAGGACTTAACCTTACAAGCCTTTGAACTGAGTCAAGCATGCAACCACATGTCTGTAATGGGACGGACCTAGTTGATTAAGTTGCTAATAACGTACCTGTGGGACCTCAGGATGTCAACTACACCTTTTGTGTAGTTGTACGGGGGAGCGTACCGGGGTTGCGGCCAGGTACCCATCTAACGGTGGATTGGCCTAAACTTCGCCTTCGCTAAGGGAAGGGTTAGTGTGCAATCACCGGGGAGGACCACTTGTGCTGTTAGAAGTTTCCGAAAGACTTTGTTACAGACACTCGCCTTTGTGGTGTTTGGCTGTATCTTGTGGGTAAAGTGCATAACCTCTGCAGAGTGTAAAATCTATTCGAATAGCCGTGTCCGCGGTATTGGACATCGCTCGGGAATTACAGTCAAGGGTTAGACTTTCTTGAAAATAACTTGGACTTGGAAGGTCTGGTTTGGTTTAATAATGACGTTGATGGAAATGTGGATTAGGATTGGGAAAGATGTTTATTTAATTGCTGGAAAAGTTATTGCTCTTAAACATGTTTCTACTGCTTTTGAATCTTCTTATGTTACTTGTCAAGATGCTGTTTTATTGCAAATATACCCTGAGCTACTCCTTTGTACTAAGCCATGCATGTAGTATATTAGCTTGCATTCTGTGCATGACTTGCTGAGTACCAAGTACTCACCCTTGCCACAATACAACACTAGTTGAAGGAGAGTCTACACCAGCTTTGGAGGAGGAGCTCCAAGAGGAACCGTCTAACTAGGGAGCGAGCCCAGTCAGTTGCCTGTGGTATACTGGATGGCGCCACGAAGTTATCTTATTTTCCGTTGCAGTTATTTCTCTCTTATTGAGTTTTCACCCTGCGTGGCATATATTTGTAACTTGACCATAAGGTCGAACAACCCGTTTGGTTAACTATTTAAGGTACCTTATTATTTCGTTGAGTATGATTGTGATATTTACCAATGTTGAGACTGTGTGCACTAGCGCGTTCCTGGACTAGTGCTGAATACACAGAGGGTCCGGATTTGCAAATTCGGGTCCCGACATATATCCAGATGGCTGTTGAGTGGAATGATTTGAACACTAGAATCATTTGTGAGTTGTTTGCTGAACAAGTGGAGATTGGAAATCGACCAAACACGCACTTGAACTCTGTTGGTTACGTAGAGATTAGAAAAAGGTTTAAAGAAAGAACAGGCATAGACCTCAACAAGACTCAAACTAAGAATAAGTGGGATAAGTTGAAAGTTGAATTTACAACATGGAATAAGTTGTTGTTGAGGCAGACAGGCGGGGGTTGGGACCATGAGAAAGGTACTCTCGATCAAGATGATGAATGGTAGGAGAAGGCAAAGAAGGTTAGTTTGTGCACATATTTCTAATGTGCTAGGACATTCCAAGATTAATGAACTAATATATGTTTATTATCAATTTGCCAGGAGATTCCAGGTTGTGGCAAATTTTAAGAAAAAAGGCATTCTAAACGAAGACCTTCTTCGACAGATGTATCGCGACATTTCCAATGATGGTGGAGACCATTGGACTCCTATGGGTGCCACCCCAGTAGCACCTTCTGCAAATAGTGATGCACAAAATGTAGCTACACAAGACTAGGAGGATGAAGGCATGAATGATGATGTGATTCCTGATGATTCTCCCAGCACTAGTAACGGCAAGAGACGTGCTAGTCTTGTTCTTGGTAAAGGCAAGAAGGTTAAGACAAGTACAATTCTTGTCATTCAAGACAAAATTATGAAGATAGCTGATTCGGCCTCATCTGTGGCTGCTAAACATGTAGATCGTACTTCCATTGCACAAGTGATGGAACTTGTTGTTGCTTGTGGTGCAAACTATGAAAGCAATGAACATTACATTGCTACTGATTTGTTTGTTAAAAGGGAGCAGAGGGAGATGTTCATGACATTGCCCAATAATGAGATTAGATTTGATTGGCTAAGGAGAAAGTACGTTGACAAGTATGGGCAGTAATGAGATGTGTATTGATTTCTTATTTGTGTATCAAGACAGCTTTTGTATTGATTTTTTATTTGTGTATCAAGACTACTTTTGTATGTTATGTTTGGATAATGTCATTCTGTTTGAAGACAATTTGTTTGAAGACTATTAATTGTTGTCATTGTGTTTGAAGATTATTATTGTTGTTGTCTCGTATTGATGTTTGAAGACTATTATTATTGTTGTCTCATTGATGTTTGAAGACTATTATTATTGTTATCTCATATTGATGTTTATTGTACAGATGTCTGAAAGTGATAGTGATGATTCTAGTGAAGAGTGAAGGATCGTTATTTTTGATCCAGTTGATTTTGATGATGAGTATTTGAAAAAGATTTGAAACCAGTTTGATATTTCGACAAGATTTATTTTTTGGTTTCTTTATTTGAAAAGATCTAAAATTAGTTTGATTATTTGAAAAGCTTTTTGATTTTTGCAAAGGTTTTTGTTCGTGTTTTGAAATCGTGTTCTTAGAATATTTAATGCAATGCACTCCTGTGAGTGGTTGCATGGTTTAATGTGAGTCAAGTCGCGGACTTGTGCTCGGAATCGTTTTGTGGTTTGTTCATGTGCAGGTATTGCTCGAGGGCGAATGTGGTCGATGACGGATCGAACTAGGTTCATGGAGGAACCGAGGTTCGGGACTAGGTTCAGGGGGAACTGAGGTCTTGGTGGTCAAGGATGTCATGCGGGACGTTCGGGCTAAGAGAATGGTGCACATGAAGAATGGTTAGTCACGTGAGAATGGCATGAGGTCATTCGCGTGCAAAGTGTTAGTCACGTGAGTATGGTAGGGTTGCCATACGCGTGCAAGAGTTGTACTCGGCCAGGTTGGGCCAAGTGGAGTTGTGTTGAATACATGCTCTTTCTAGGATTAGGAGTGGGAATCCTTTTAGGATTAGGAATCCTTCTAGGATTAGGACTCCTTCTAGGATTAGGTGTGTTTGCCTTCTTTAAATAGAGGGGTTGCCTCCTGTTGAAGGCAATCAAGCTTTGAGCAAGCTTTAGGGTTGTACTCTTTTGTTTGGAGTATTTTAGACAAAAGAAAGGAGAAATAAAGATCAAGTTCATCAAATCTTTCGGCAAGCTACAATTCTAGTTAGATTTATTCTCGCCATCTTCTAGAACAGTAAGTTTGTGAAGGTCATAACTTTTGATCCGTAAGTCCGATTGAGCTGATTCTTTTTGGGTTTGATTCATATTGGAATCTAGTTTCTTGTGTCCAAATTTCAGATCGATCGGACGGTTGGATCTCCGGGAATTCGCGTTTTACCAAACCTCTATCATTCTGTTTTTTTCGAAAACGAGGCAATTATTTGGTTCTATTTTGGGGTAAACTTTTAATAGATCAAGAATTTAGTTTTAGCTTCCGCACAATCATTCACCCCCCCTCTGATTGCTATATTCGGTCCTACAAGTGGTATCAGAGCAAGGTTAAGGTATGGCGTCAGATAAGTATGTTAATCGACCTCCTATGCTTAATGATTCAAATTTTCCTTATTGGAAGAGTCGCATGCAATCCTATATTGAAGCTCAAGGTAATGATGTTTGGCGCAAAGTTTCTACTGTTTTTGATGTTCCTGATATAGTCACCAATGATAATAAAGTAGACGTTGATCTGAATGCTAAAGCTAGAAACTTGATTTTTCAAGGAATTTCTGAAAATGAATTTGATCGAGTTTCTCATCTACGTTCTGCTTATTCTGTTTGGAAGACATTATGTGACTATCATGAAGGTTCTACTAAGATTAAGAAAGTGCGCAAAAATATTTACCAAAAAGACTTTTCTGATTTTGCTATGAGACCAGGTGAATCAATTGATGATCTTTTCTCTCGATTTGAGAAAATCTTGTGTAATTTGCGTGGTGTTGGAGTTACTAATTCAGTTGAGGATAACGCTAGTAAAATTTTGAGATCTCTTAGTCCTGAATGGCACATGGTTGTTACTGCAAGTAATCAAACTGTTGACTTGGATACTTTGACCATGGATGATCTTTATTCTAGACTGAAAACTTATGAGATGGATTCTTTGTCACCTAGTGATAATAAATCCTCTACACATGCACTTGTTGCTAACCCCAAAGACTTCGTCTGGATTACCATCTTTTGGTTCCTTGTCTGCATTGGCTTCTTTTTCAGATGAACAGTTTGAGATGCTTCCTGAAGAAGATCTTGTGCTCATCTCCTCACGTGCTTTTAAAGCACTCAACAATTTGAGGATCAGGAGGCGTGGAGGCACAACTTCGAGGTCCTTCAACTGTTTTGAGTGTGGCCTTCCCGGGCATATTAAAGCAAACTGTCACAAGTTGAAGAAGAAGGAAGAAAGGGAACCGGCACAACGCAGCTCAAGACACACTACCCCTAGGCATCCCAATTTTCGAAAAGTTGCTAAGAAAGTCTTAGCCGCCATAGAGGAATGTGATCTTAGCGATGTGGACTTTGAGAGTGATGATGAGCCACATGACAAGAAGAAGGACAAAAAGGGAGATCCTGATGATGACTTCACCGGGATGTGTTTCATGGCTAGAAGGGATAGCGACAACGACTCGGACCTTGAAGAGGTGAGACCTTCTTATGATGACCTTGAGTATGCCATGGTTAAATTAGCTTCAGAACTTAAAAAATCTAAGAAAACTCTTAAAGAAAAAGATCTAGAAATTGATAGTTCCAATTCTGAAATTGCAAGGCTTAGATCTTTAATTCCTGATGATGATTCTTGCAAATCTTGTGATATGCTACAATCTGAAGTTATTGCTTTAAGGAATGTTCATGCTTCCCTGTTGCATCAAAATGAGAAACATATTAAACATGCTAGTTGTTCCACTGATGATTTGCATGCTTTAATCTCTTGTCCTAAATGCTCAATTCTTGAATTGAAATTGAAAGATGCAAATGCTAGAGTTTCTCATATGACAAATGACATGTTCACTCATGAAATTAACTCGTGTTCAAATTGCCAGAAACAGAAAGCTAAAATTGACACTCCTTGTGATAATTGTTTAACTCTTGCTAAGAAAGTTGATTACTTGCAAAATTCTTTGGAACGTTTCACTAATGGCAAGAAAAACCTAAACATGATTTTGGATCAATCAAAAGTCAGCACTCAGAACAAAGGTTTAGGTTTTGATTCTTATGCTCATCATAAATCACATGCTCCCACTGTTGTCAAAACACTTGGAAGTGGAAAATTTGAAATTGTCAATGAGCCTAAGAAAAATGTCTTTAAATCTGGTGGTCTTTTATCTTCTACTATGATGAATGCAAAATGTGCTTCTATTGTTAAAGCTAAACATCATGTTAAATACACTTGCACTCACTGTGGTAAAGATGGTCATTTAGTTCAGTTCTGCTTTAGACTAGCTAAACAACAAAGGATAGAAAGGTTCAATGCTAAGTCTAATGTCAGAAAGACACACTTTGCTTCTCATTATGTGCCCAGGGTGAAGCAAACACCTTTTGTTGCTAAAAACACGGGAAAGGATAAATCTTCTTTTATGCATAAGAATGCTCGTGTTGTGCCAACTGTTGTGCGTCGTGTGTCTCAGTACTGGATTCCTAAACATCTTATTTCTAACCCCAGTACCGAGACATCGACACTTTCTGCTTCTATGTAGGCTTCTCACGCGAGGAAGGAGAACATATGGCTAGTGGATTCCGGATGCTCACGCCACATGTCCGATGATAAGAATTGGTTCTCCTCCTTCACTTGTGCATCTCGTGCTAAAAGTGTTATTTTTCAAGATGCTTCCTCCACCTCTTTTTTCGCTATAGGCACTAGTCCAAATAGTGCAGTGCAGTGCATATGTTCAGGGAGAGTATCTTTGTTGATGAAGATGATGATGATCTTTGTTGAGGATGAGATAATTGGAGTTTGTTGTGTGCTTGTGTGCTCGTTTTCAAGCTTCCCCGCGTGCTTCACATCGACAAGCTATCAAGAGGATTTTAAGGTATCTCCGTGGTACTCAAGATTTTGGCATTTGGCTTTCTGCTTCTTCACGCATTAGTTTAAGACCTTTCTCGATGCCGAATTTTAAGGATGTGGAATTGATAGAAAAAGTACATCCGGTTCATGCCACTTCTTGAGTAATTCTCTTTCTTGGACACATTGACATCAGATTTCATTTTCTTAGAGATCATGTTGAAAAAGAGCTATTGAACTGAAATTTGTTGATTCGGTGCTCGACTTTGGCTGATATTTTCACTAAACCGCTTGATTTTTCTCGTTTTGCTTTCTTACGCGGTGAACTTGGGATCATTCATCCCCATGGGTTGATTTGAGGGGGAGTCTTGAGTTTATCTCTTTTTGGGTTACTTGACTTTGGTTCCTAGAAGTGATTTTTTTATAAGTGGTATTTTGACTTTACACCTCAAGTAAAAACCCTGTTTACATTGCATCATGTAGTACAAAGCTTTGGTGATTATTCTTGTGTATATAGCCAAGTTAATGCTCAATGCTTTACTTATCACTAAAAGGCTAAAATAATTCAATTTGAGATGCTTTTCGAGAATATTTTGGCTCTTGCTCATTATGGTATTGCATTTGTGAAATAGGCTTAAAAGTTTCTTGTCATCTGTTGAAAGGCTAGAGCTGATTAGAAACTATGTGTGAGTTTTTTGTTGGACTTCAAATGATCATTATGAGTCTCAAGCAAAATCAGTGTTTTAATGTTAAAAGCAAGTTGAAAAAGATGCAAGCAAAAGCTACTTGGCTAAACACAAGTTTAGTACAATGTGCAGCTTCCTTGCCGAGGATTTAAATGCAAAGATGCAAGAAAAGGCTACTTGTCTAAACAAAAGTTCAGAACAATGTGAAGCCACTTGCCAATTTAAACTAAGAAAGATACAAGAAAGAACTACCTACTCATACACAAGTATGGGCTAGTGTGCAGTTACTTGTCATCCCTGTTGATCACAAAGCAAAATTGTCAAACTTGCTAAAAGAGAAAAAGGAAATTCAAATGGTTGAAAAAGGCTTGAGACAAATATTAGTGAATTTGAAAGTCTCTCTATGCTCATGATAGATTTCTTTTTCGCTTTGGCAAAATCTGTTTATGACATTTTACTTGTTTGCTCTAATTTGCTTATGCAATAACTATTCTATGTGTTAGAGCCTCCATATTCTCACAATTTGCTTTCTCATTGGATAATTTGATACAAAATGAGAAAGTTCTCCTAAAAACTCTTCAAATGCTTTACTTTGATTATATACCTTGAATATACTTCAAAGCTTGAGATCTTGCATTCATTAAGGGGAGTTTTGAGATCTTGATGACTATTTTGTCAAAAAGGAGAACAAGTCAAGGAGGTTTTTTGAATTGGGATTATTTGGTCTTTTGGTTCTTGCTCAATCTCTTCTCAAATCTTATATTGTGTTTTGTCAAATTACTCATCAAGGGGAGATTGAAGGATCGTTATTTTTGATCCGATTGATTTTGATGATGAGTATTTGAAAAAGATTTGAAACCAGTTTGATATTTCGACAAGATTTATTTTTGGTTTCTTTATTTGAAAAGATCTAAAATTAGTTTGATTATTTGAAAAGCTTTTGATTTTTGCAAAGGTTTTTGTTCGTGTTTTGAAATCGTGTTCTTAGAATATTTAATGCAATGCACTCCTGTGAGTGGTTGCATGGTTTAATGTGAGTCAAGTCGCGGACTTGTGCTCGGAATCGTTTGTGGTTTGTTCATGTGCGGTATTGCTCGAGGGCGAATGTGGTCGATGACGGACTGGAACTAGGTTCATGGAGGAACCGAGGTTTGGGACTAGGTTCGAGGGGAACTGAGGTCTTGGTGGTCAAGGATGTCATGCGGGACGTTCGGGCTAAGAGAATGGTGCACATGAAGAATGGTTAGTCACGTGAGAATGGCATGAGGTCATTCGCGTGCAAAGTGTTAGTCACGTGAGTATGGTAGGGTTGCCATCTGCAGCGTGCAAGAGTTGTACTTTACGGCCAGGTTGGGCCAAGTGGAGTTGTGTTGAATACATGCTCTTTCTAGGATTAGGAGTGGGAATCCTTTTAGGATTAGGAATCCTTCTAGGATTAGGACTCCTTCTAGGATTAGGTGTGTTTGCCTTCTTTAAATAGAGGGGTTGCCTCCTGTTGAAGGCAATCAAGCTTTGAGCAAGCTTTAGGGTTGTACTCTTTTGTTTGGAGTATTTTAGACAAAAGAAAGGAGAAATAAAGATCAAGTTCATCAAATCTTTCGGCAAGCTACAATTCTAGTTAGATTTATTCTCGCCATCTTCTGGAACAGTAAGCTTGCGAAGGTCATAACTTTTGATCCGTAAGTCCGATTGAGCTGATTCTTTTTGGGTTTGATTCATATTGGAATCTAGTTTCTTGTGTCCAAATTTCAGATCGATCGGACGGTTGGATCTCCAGGAATTCGCGTTTTACCAAACCTCTATCATTCTGTTTTTTTCGAAAACGAGGCAATTATTTGGTTCTATTTTGGGGTAAACTTTTAATAGATCAAGAATTTAGTTTTAGCTTCCGCACAATCATTCACCCCCCCTCTGATTGCTATATTCGGTCCTACAAAGAGTTGGAAATTTTTTTTGATATGGTTCTAGGTGTTGCTGAAATAGCTCAAATATATTGTGAGTTTTACCTAAACAAGGCACCACCAAGGACATCACGAACAAGTGGCATGGGATGGTTGATGGAGACGCTAAAGACTCCTGGAGAATGTCATACCCAACTACGTATGAACCAAACTATCTTCATGGATCTGCATGGTTTGTTGGTGAATAGGTATGGATTGCAATCATCTATACACATGAGCACTTACGAAATGCTAGCAATTTTCCTATTTACATGTGGTGGATGTGAGTCAAATAGGAGAGGTCAAAATCGGTTTAAGCATTCAAGTGAAACCATCAGTAGGAAGTTTGATGAGGTTTTAAACTGCTTGGTTGCTATGGCAAAAGATTACCTAAGACCTCAAGATCCTAATTTCCAAACTGTCCATAAGAGGATTAGAGATGATAAGAGAGCTTATCCACACTTGAAAGATTGCATTGGTGCTCTTGATGGAACTCATATTCGTGTATCTCTTGCACCTGAAGAGCAAATAAGGTATATTGGAAAAACTGGAATTCCAACTCAAAATGTGCTCGCAGTTTGTGACTTTGATATGCGATTCACTTCTGTGTCAACTGGTCAACCTGGAGCAATGCATGACACAAGTGTATTGTACCATGCGATTAGAGTGGATCAAGAGTTCTTTCCACATCCTCCACAAGGTAACGCACTTTCAAATATTCATGAAATTTACATAAATGAGCTCTATTGAAATAATAACTTGTTTTAACTTTTTTATTTTGACAGGCAAGTACTATGTTGTTGATGCGGGCTATCCTAACCGTCCTGGGTACCTAGCACCATATAAGGGAGAAAGATATCATTTACCTGAGTGGCATAGAGGCATGGAACCGAATACTTCCACGGAGAAGTTCAATAGAATACACTCATCCGTGCGTAATGTTATCGAGCGATCATTTGGAGTATTGAAGATGAAGTGGCAAATCCTGTATAAGATGCCAAGCTATCCAATGCACAAACAAAAAATGATTGTTGTTGCTACTATGGTGCTTCATAACTTCATACGTGAGCATGCTAGTGGAGACTGGGACTTTGAAAAATATGATCGAGATCCTAACTACATACCTACCATCCCAGAAAGATACAACAAATATGCAGTTCCTTATCAAGCGTCAGATGGGACAACTACTCAACCAAATATTGTGACTATGGATGCATTTCGAGAGGAAGTGGCAACTGCTATTGCGCTTTCATGGAATTAATCTTATTTTTTCCTATATGTTATTTGATGGAACCATTTCACTTATATATTTCATGGAATTAATCTTATAGTGTGGATCAATTTCTTTTTGTAATGGTATAAAACAAAACTTATATACTTATCAATTTCTTTTTCCAATGATGGTGTATGTCACAAACCATGGAAAGTTTCTCCTGTTCAGAAGATGCAATGCCAAAACGCCATGCTAAAGGCATAGACACGTGAATTCCAACGCAACTACTTGGACTCAAATACAAAACGCCATGCCAAAGGCATAGAAGACACGTGAATTCCAAAGTTGAGGCGTCAATTCCAAAAGTAGATAAATTAATGACAGGATTAGGTAAAAGGGTAATGTTGACCATTCACCATCATTTTAGGATCTGGAGCTAATCTCATGGCCAAACACCACAGCTCCAACTCTAGTTTTGCAGTGGAGCTGCTCTACAGTGGAGTTGTGGAGCAGAGCTGAAAAAATAGAGCTGGAGCTCTGCCAAACACCCTCTAATACCAACATCAACTCCAACCAGCACCTTTACTACCAACTCCAATCAGCAACAGCACCAAAGCCACATCCTGAGCAATCTTCTCCCTCTGTTTTAGAGTCTGTCTACCATTACCATAAACAACATAGCTCCAATCACAACTCCAATGTCAACACCACAAAAGCTATATCCTGAAAAATCTTCTTCCCCCTACAGAGCACACACAGCCTCATAACAGCACAACAAACAGCATACACCCGTGCAAGATTGGATCAAGTGAAAACATTCACAAAATCCAAACCCAAGCAAAGCAATAACCAGATCGACTTCCTTCTTCTCTAAACTTCTCTCCATTCCTCCTCGCAAAATAGAGTAGCAAATCGAACCTTCCAATAGACCTTCCAACTATCCAACTAATCACAAACAGCAAACGTCTCAGCCACCATGATCACCTTAGCAACCACCACACTAATAAATCCTACTAGCCATACTACATACCACACCAACTCAAGCGTCACAGAAATCTCTAAGATTCTCTTCTCTTCTTCAATCCATAGCAGCATCACTCTTTCTCTCCGTGCACACCAGGACCATACACTAACACCTCTCCTTTGCCTCTCCAATAGAACACGCAAGCAACCATTTCCTCTGTGCTCTGCTTTTGGTCATACTTGCATAAAAAGACGCAGATCAAATGCAGTTCTTGTGAAGACTGCAACTTAAGCAGTCCCTGCAGGCGTGGACCGTCCAATTGAGCAAGCGAATATCTTAGATCGTCTAAATCCATTCGCTACAGTGTTTTGCTACAGTACCATTGCTTCATTGCTTTTTACTACAGTGCTATTGGATCAATTTAAACCATCGCTTTTCAATCCAACGGCTCACGTGCAACTACTTAAATTGCAATCCTTTAAGGACTGGATGGAACCGTGTCCTGCATAAACAAGCTAACTACACAGCAGCGGCTTCTTCTGTCCCTCCTTATGGCAAAGAGGAGCAGCCAAGGGTCCAAATTTCGGTGAAATTCGGTGAGATCCCGGCGAAATCTTGGATTTCGGACCCCTCCGAGATTCAAAATCCCGGAAAATTCAAAAAAAATTCAAATCTCGGATTTCTCGGCGAGATCTCGGCAATTTTAGGCGAGATTTGGTAGTTTTTTTGCCGGATTTTGATTTTTGTGCATTGTATTTGCTTGGGTTTAGGATCAAGATCATCTACAAAAAATTTCAAAAATTTTTAACATGTTTTTGACCATTTTTTTGGTCAGTTCAATTTGTCGGTTAGGACTTTCCGAATTTTTAAAAAAATTTCAAGATTGATCATCTTCTGAAAATTTTATGAGAATATTATGGATGTGTTAGGACCATTCACAAAAATTTAATTTTTTAAAGTGGTTTGAACTTTTTTAATACATAGGAACTTTTCTAATGCATTGAAACAGCAGAGAGAAATGATATCTGGTACTAATATTGATAGTTGGAATCAATCTGTGTATGACTATGAGAGAGAAGTGGAGTGGAAACAGTGGTACAAAAACCACTTCAAAATTATTGAATGACGTATATTGAAAAACAAAATTTAAAACCTAAGATAACATGTATTTATAAATGGGTACAGTACTAACTCACCTATGTATATATGGGTGGGGATTCACATATACATGATCAGTGCTCATATTTATGGCATTGATCAGGCCTTTATCAATTCAATCACATGCACGTCATGCTAGGTCAGCCTTGAACTTCATATCACCAAACTTGGAGTAGAGCTCAATAGAGCTTTTCTTACTAGTCAAAACTCAAAACTGCAGGTGGTTTCAAAGAAAGAACCTCTCTCAATACATAGGAACATATATAAAACTTTTCAAATGACTTGAAGTTCATTTGTTACATTTGAAAAATCAAAAACTGATTTTATATACGGTTTTTATCACGACTTTACCACTGTTAGATTTTTTTAAAATTCCTCGTGCTTGATCATTATCTCAAATTTTTATGGGAACATTAGTGATGTCTGAGGACCATCCAAAAAAATTTTCTAAATTTTTTGACGTGTTTTGGACCATTTTTCGGACGATTCAATGTGGACCGAGATCTCGGTGATTTCGCCCGAGATCTCGTTTCGACCGAGATCTTGGATTCCCCGGTTGAAAAAAAACCGGATTTAAAAATTGGTTTTTGCATTTCGTCCGGATTTTGCCCAAAATTTCCGAATCTCGCCGAGATTTTGGATTTCGGCCACCTCCGAGATTTTTGCAAAAACGAGATTTGTAATCTTGGGAGCAGCAACCCACGACCCACTTCAATGACTAGCTCTGCAAAATCACTCAACCGAACAAGCTTGCCCTACTTGCTTTCTTATTTTTTTTTCTTCTTTCTTTTTTTCCTCTCTTTTTACTTATCTTTTTTTCTCAGCCCGACCCTCTTTTTCTATTTTTCCCCTCTTTTTTTTCCTTCGGCGTAACGCGTCCTCCTGCTGCCACAGCAGCAGCTGGCGCTCCCGAATCCGACGTACGCCTCCACTCCTCCCGTGCCACCTCATCCTCATCTCTTCCTCCCCATCCAAGCCAGTGCTGCGAACTGGCGGCCCGGAGTCTGCCGGCGTGGGTGGCCGGAGGGCGACGGGCGACGGCGCGGAGGCCACGCGAAGGAGGCTGTCGGCCTCGCTGGCGCAGTGAGGCGCATTGGGGCCGGCAGGAAAGGCGAAGCCTAAGCACGGCGGGTGGCGCGTCGCCGCGGCGGCGCGGCGCTCGTTCGGAGGGGCCGGGCAGATGGGCGGTCGGTGACGCGCGGCCGAGCAGGCCGGCAGCGGTTGCGAGCCTCGGCGGCGGAGGGCGGCCGTTGGCTGCGGCGCGGCGGCCGATCAAGGCGGAGGGACGCCGGCGGAGGCCCGAGCAGCGGCACGAGGCAACGCCCGCACACAATCCGGCCGGCCGCGGCCCAAATCGTGCGACGCGACCACGACGGACCACGTGCGAGGGAAGGATGGTGCCGACGGTTCGATTGACGACGACCGCGGCTGGCTCACGGCTCTGATACCATGTACAATAATCTGGAGGATAATTATGTAACGGTGTGTTCGTAGGATTCCTACACCTTTTATTTATAGTAAGAATTATAACCGAAAATTAGCTCTGAATTCTATCCTAATATTAAATCCGAAAATTCGAATTATATTTTAATATTAAATCCGACTCTATCTCCAATATATTTATCTCAATTTAGCATAGTTTTCATCTGTTTTTTGGTTAAAATAAAATAGTTTAGTCCTTCAAGCGGCCTCCTCCAATTTCATACTGGCTTTGCCGCTGACTGAGAGTTTACAAATGATGGTATTTTGCCCCGGCAAAACATGATGCACATTTGTGCGCCTTTCTTGTAGAAGCATTTAAATTCATTTATTCAATGAACACTAATTACAAGCTGCTGCTGCTGCTGCTGCTCCTCCTGGCCATGCGTATTGTGCAAGTTTGATGCATTCCTTCTTCTTCGCTCCTGCAGAAACAGATGAAGAGATAGAATGTGTCAGCATGTCTTTAGTCAAATGTCACCTAGAAATCATTGAACAGGCTGCCGAAGAAAAAACATTGAACATAAGTTAGGAGTCGGGACTATTGGGCTAATTAACCTCTAGCAGCCGCAACCGATACTGCCGCTGCCCATTTTGAATTATGCGGATCAGCCGCATGACAGCGTAGAACGGCAGCATGATTCCAGCAGCCCGGAGTAAGTATATCTGCGAAGAAGCAACATCCCTCGGTTGTTAATTTCATCTGATCAGTCACTCTAATTTCTCTCCTCTGCTGGAAGAATGCCAATGAACTCACCGTGAGTAGGCTGAATGTGCAGTGATCTGCTGCTTCTATTGTTACCACCGCAATGAGATGCCACACCAGCAGCATAATGGTGAACTGCACAGAATTGCAGAAATCAGAATCCAGGAGACAACCCTGCAGCATGACCTGCCCGGCAAATGGACAATGTGCTTCAGGTTTCCCCGTCAACAGTGCGCACCGTTATCGTCAATGACCGGCACCACGAGGCATTTCTGTCTTCAGCGCAGGAGCACTCAGGGTAATCTGAGCCGTCAATCGGCCCCTCGGATCCTGTCAATCGCATGCTCTGGTTATGATCAGGGACCTCTTCACTGCAAGAGAAGCGTCAGGCTATGATCAGTTGACAACTGGTAGACACTAGTGCATGCAAGCTGCGACCTTCCCACTGCGCTGCCTTGCGGCAAGATGCAATGGGTTAGTGTTGCGATTGAGAAGACCGCGTGAGGCGATCATTAGCTGGATACGGAAGGTGGACGTGCATTGACATTGTGCGATTTCTGATTTGGACACACGCTTTTGACAGGACAGGACCTGACCCCCCCACCAATGCTATGCAGCAGCACAGCTCACAGCAGGTCATATCGTTGAGTGCAGCTGTCTTACCTGTTCATTTGGGCATGAACAGGGGATAAGAGAGAACAACTGGTGTTTAGTACCTATCGAACTTGCATGGGAATTTTAATCGGTTGTACACTTGTCGCGCTAGTCTTTACAGGAAAATTGCAGTAGTTGTAGGACGGATGTCGCGAATCGCGGCACATTTTACGTCATTTTTGGTGGTACAGCTTTCTTTCTCTGGAGTCAGCACAAATTATCACTTCTTGTAGTATTATTGCTGGATCTAGCACATTGAGAGCTCCAAATCATGTGGTCCCTAGATTGGAAGGTACACTTGCCTGTGGGGCCTGTGGTAAAGCAGTACCTGTTTGGACGACCTGGGGATCTACCTGGCTGACAATTTAAAATGATCAAATGGCGATATAGATCAGATCTCATCAGCCCCTGGTGTTTAGCATCCTAGTCGGTTTGCATGATTGTTGTTTCGAAAACAATGTGGCACCTAATGATGTATGCCTTCGTTGGAGGGTATCTGTAATACTACTGCAGATGACTGTTACATGGTACTGCCCAGCTAGGCTTAAATGGGATCACCTTATCCTTGGCCATGTTCTTAATGGTCTTATCTGTCAGCTTGAGTGCAGAATTGACAATGCAACAGTTGTGTGTGTGTGTGTGTGTGAGAGAGAGAGAGAGAGAGAGAGAGAGAGCTTGCTACCCGACAGTGATCACCATTGCAACAACCGGAGCTTTCTTGGGAGGGATTGTGTAGCTAGACTCGAAATTCTGGCAACAAAAGCATCATTTAAATAAACAATATAAAGAATTTTTAGGAATGTGTTTCTTTGGATATTATATGGAGTTTGTTATAATTGATAACATGTCCTCCTTGCTGAAAGCTAGTTGGGTAGAGCGTACAACATTTCACACGAGAACATTAATGCGCTAGCGTATGATTAATGAAAAGGTAGAGCTACTTTGTTTATCCTCAAAGAAATATCTTAATTTGTACAAACCATGTACGTGGCAACACTTTTTTACAATTCATAAAAAAGGGCAAGGAATTATAGCAAGTAGACACCTTCCCCACAAATTACACCTTTTTTTTAAAAAAAAACATCAAATTACACCTCTTGTTTGGCTACACCAAATAAGAAAAGCAACAAATGAAACATTTCATGGATAGAATAGTAACAATCAATGAAAAGATCACGACCACATGAACAACTTTCACAATAAAAGATCAACATGCAACCAAACCAAACCAACCTGAAGACAAATCTCGCAGAGGGTGCTCCCCTTCTCATCACACCACCTCTGCACACATCCCCTGTGAGCATACTACATGCATGCACATAAACATATATACCAACAAACCATTAATCAGCTAGCTAGTAGTTAGAAGCAAGAAACCTCACCATGGATCAAGAATTAAAGCATGCATGTAGCACAGACAAGGAATTAAACAGGCATGTACCTTGAGAGAGCCAGAGCATGCACAGGGAGACTCCATTGCTGCACACCACTCATCCTCCTCCTCATGGCAAATCCTGCACTGCCTCATGGGGGAGAAAGAAGTGGAGGAGGAGGAGGAGGAAAACGAAGAAGAAGAAGAAGAAAAAGAAGAAGAAAACTCTTCTTCTTGTTCCATCAACTCCTATCTTCCTCCCAATATAATGGCCTTTGCTTTCTTAGCTGCTCTCCCTCCATTTACATGCTTGCGATGGGCTAATGGATGGAGGTGGGCTTTAAATAGCCAAGGAATAACACCGAAGGCATCCATCCAGATCCAGTAACCTCGTGGAGAGGAGAATCCAAATGCTGTGACCTAGGGCCCACCACCTACTGCTACCAGCCACTGTTAAGAAGGACCCTTTTGCTGACTCCTTTTAGTAAACGAGCTACTAACAATATATCATCTGCTATAATGAGAGCCTAACTAATGGACGTTTGTTAGACATGCACTGATGCACACAATCTATGGCTTTTCGGAACCTACTAGTGGATGCTACCAACTACCATAACACCGAATTAATTAGTAACACATTACACATACCGGCAGCTACCATTTGTAGTAGAACAAGAGAGACGCCTCTTGATAGAAGAATCAAACAACATATAATGAGATACGGCCCTTTTTGAACTGTACTTCTAGAAGATTTCAGGACATACTTCTCCTAGCTGCTTCGCCCGGTTTCTTTTAATTAGTTGTAACCTAGCAGTTAAGCACAAAGTTACCATGCTCGAGGTCTATGGTTTATAGGCACTATTCTTTCAAAAAAGAAGGATCGGTAGCCCCTTTTATGTATTATCCTTTTTTTTCCTCCCTGTGTTTATTTTTTAAAGTGAAGAGCTCTAATTCTTTGGTCTCCTTGTTAAACTTGTTCTTTATTTTTCTTATTTGTTACTCCCTCCATTCCCGATTACATCTCATTCTAGTTTCAAATTTTATTTCTAAATACATGTTAGAGAGGTGCTTCCATGCTTTCCCTCCTAATACAAGTTGCACAAATCTTGAAGCAAATAAAGGGGTAAGTAATCTTCATCTACCTTTCATTCATGCTTTAATATTTGTGCAACTTTAAAAAGTAAGAGTATAGAAGCACCTCTCTGCATGTTATTCTACAATTTTAAGGTGACCTTTTCCCATTTTTCATTCTATACCCCTCTCTTTAGCTATTTCCAATGTCAATTACTACTACCTTCGATCACAAATAGTTGTCTTTTTGACATCGATATGGTCTTTAAAAGATAGTTTTGACCACTAATTTATATTATAATATATTTATAAAACTCAATAAAATTATAATATTATGAAAGTGCTTTCCGTGATAAATCTACACACATATAATTTTTATGTATTAAATTTAAATATTTTAAAAGATATTGATAGTTAAAGTTTTAAAATTTTGACTACACCTATGTTCAAAATGATAACTATTTATGACTGAATGGAGTACAACAAACTAGAGTAGGATACACCATTCAAAGACATAATAAAGAGGAATAATGCATTTTTAAAAAAATGTACAATAGTTTAAGTGCAAGAATTTAGAATAATATATATTCAAAAATGGAGGAAGTAGTTTTTTGTACGTGCACTATTCCTTTTTTCCCCTCAACATTAAGATCAAATAACACTTCTTTTACTGGAAGATCATGTTACTAGTAGCATCCTAGGATGGTACACTTGGGCTTGTTTCGATGAGGTTTTTCCAGCCCAATACCATTGCGAATTTCAGGCCTAATGCTGAAACACAGTTGGGCCTTGAGTTCTGTCTGAGTTGGATTTAATTGGAACATCACAAATGGGGCCAACCGCAGCATGAGGACCTACGAGGGGTTATGCACCTCTTCCTCTCTCTAAAAAAAAAAGAAAAAGCAAGGAAAAGAGCAGTTGCGCACCTAAAGCATGAGGACCATACAAACCCAACAAATATGGTCGAATTATCAAAAAAAAAATTTGGTTATGGAATTCTTGGCATAAGTTCGACCAAACTTTGATAATAAAATGAACTAATGATGCAATGAAAAAAAAACATTGCCAACGTTTGGTAACACTGATAACAAACCAAATAGTTGCCAAATTTTGTTAAAGTTACTGAAAATTAGTACTTTGGCATGCGTATGTTTAGAACCAAACGGCCTGGAGATCCTCAATGGCCCATGTGAAATTCGGCTTTGCCGACCAGAATCGAATGTTGTTGAGTTGTGCAATTTTATGCCATCGCCCGAATTTCGCCAATCGTCGTCTAAATGTTGGAACAATTAATGCTCTATTTTGCCCTACTCTTCCCTCCAATCTCACGACAGACAGGTCCTAAAGCTCCGTTTTGGAACGCAACGACTTTTCCATATTAAAACTAGGGATGCTTGGATTAAGGATATTTTATTAGAAT
This sequence comes from Rhipidocladum racemiflorum, assembly GCA_036346355.1. Classification (NCBI taxonomy): domain Eukaryota; kingdom Viridiplantae; phylum Streptophyta; class Magnoliopsida; order Poales; family Poaceae; genus Rhipidocladum; species Rhipidocladum racemiflorum. Next base: position 36,786,717 of record CM070577.1, on the reverse strand, counting down.
ATTTTGGGATTTAGTTCAAATTTGAACTAAATCTCAAAACCTCCTAAGAAATTACCACTTATCAAGCAGGACTAGAATGTTTTACATGAAATCTCTACACTAATAAAAGGATCGAAAAGGAGGCTCTGGATTGTTTGGACAAACTCCGCGTGTCTAGCCAAGCTTTTTTAGCACACATTTATCTGGGAGCAAAACTTTCTAGCCTTAGCACCACTACCACGTACTCCCAATTTTGACTAAAATTCATCACAGCTACCAGAGTGTTCTACCATACAGCATGCGGCTAACCAAGGCCACCATGCGTGCGTACTACCAAAACGAGCAGTAGCCATCCATGTCTGCTACACTCCAGTCGCTGTGCGCACTGCCCGCCAAGCCATGGGACCAAACGAACGCCCTTTGATCGACGGGCTAGCTTGCTCGATCCACGTGGTTCGGATAAGATCGCGAGTAGGGAAACCGGCTGGTAGCAGAGAGATATTCCATGCACCAACTTGATAGATGGTAGATTTTTCCACTTCACCTTCAGCCTCCCCTCCAGAATGTCTCTTTCACTGCACCCTCAAATCTATCCACTAACCATCCTCACCTAATCCAAATTACCGCTGTGCCCCCACACCCTCACCTAATCCAAAGCCCTCTCCCGTAGGGTGTGAAAATGGACCTAATATGATGCGATAATTGTCATGGCATGTTTTTTTTTTTTTGAATTGCTACACAACACTTGAGTAAAAAAAATTTTGTGATTTGAGTCGAATTTCTTATAGTTGGATGGGCTTGAAGATTCGTGTGCCACCACTTCCGTCTTTTTTTCTCCAACGATGTTGCAGTGAGCATTTTAGGGCCGGGTTCACTGGCGCTCGACTTTAGAGGGAGGAGGGTGTGGCGGTAGATTGGCGATGGGTTGCGACAGCAATAATGCGGTGATGCGACCGTGGCGCTGCCTCGGCAGTGGGACATAGGAGAGCGGTGGCGTAGGGCGAGTCACGAGGAGGGGCGGTGTGACGTGGTGGTGGATTCAGGGGCACCATCGTCAAAGATGATCGATGAAGATGGACAGCGATGGTGGGAGGTGGAGGCAGGACGTAGGAGAGTGGGTGGTGGCGGAGGGTAGATTGGGAGGAGAGGCGGTGTGGGGTGGTGGCAGATTCGATGGCATGACCCATCAAAGATGATGAAGGAGGACGACGATGACGAGAGGTGGAGACGGGGTGGCCGGTGTAGGCAGATTAATCAAGTAGCGGTAAGGCAACTCAATCAGGTGACGGTGACAGAGGGCGCAAGTGGGAAGAGGCTAGGGTTGTACCATGGGGTGTCACTACTATGGAGAGGGACATCAGTGGCGGTTCGGAAGAGACATCAGTGGCGGTTTTTGAACCGCCACATATTAAGCGCCACTGATAATCGGAGATTATTAGTGGTGGTTTTCAAACCGCCACTGATAATGATCATTAGTGGCGGTTGGTTGGAAAAACCACCACTGATAATGCCCATATCAGTGGCGGTTCTAACTGAAAACCGCCACTGATAATGCTCATATCAGTGGCGGTTCCAACTAAAAACCGCCACTGATAATTAATGTAACAATTATTAGTATGCAATAATCTTAATTACATAAATCATTAATCCAATATCCACTGATAAAGCCATCATGATCACCCATCTACCATATTAACTAAAATTTAATATTTGTTAATATCCAATAACCTACATATAAATATTCAATATCCACTGATAGAGCAAGGTAGTAAATTCATCATCTACATATAAATTAATCTACAAAATGCTAGGTAAATAAAAACAAATTAAATATTAACTTTGCATTTGAAGGGAGTAGAACCTTAATTAAACCATCACTGGTAAAAATGAGCTAACAATAGCCACTAATGGAGCAAGATGTATATGCACACCCTAACGGTAAAAAAATTAATGGTAATTAGAAACAAATCTTAAGTATTATGCATAGCCAAAATTAAATGTATCCTCTCAAGGAGCTAGATAATTTACCATCTCAAAATGCAAGGCAACTTTATGATCACCTATCTACCATATTAATTAAATTTAATGTTTATTAATATCCAACAATCTTAATTAAATAAATTTAATATATGCTTGCCATAATTTGTCATCTAAAAAAGGTAGACAACAATTAATCTAATGGAGAAGGTAATAAATTCATCATCTAGATATAAATTAATCTACAAATGCTAGGTAAATAAAAAAAAATTGAATCTAAGCTTTGCAATTGAAGAGAGGACAATCTTAAATAAACTAGATCTAAATATTAAATTGCAACTACATCACCACAAATGAAGAGAGGAGAATAAATTACTCACCTTGGAACAACCCTCGGAAGTAAAAGCTCAAGATTCCTTGCAAACAAAATCTCAAATCTTGAAACTTTGCTTTTTTTTCTCGGGGAGGAAGATGACCATGAGCTCCTGTAGAGTGCTGTAGCGACCAGTATTTATAGGGATATTATTTGTGACGGTTCTAAACTAAAACCACCACAGATAACAGTATCTGCGACGGTTCTAACATAAAACCGCCACAAATACGCCCATTATCTGTGACGGTTTTTACGTTGAGCCGCCACAAATAGTTCCCAAGTATCAGTGGCGGTTTTTATTCCAAACCGCCACTGATAGTCCACCATCAGTGATGGTTTGTGGTTAGAACCATCACTGATAGTGCTGAAGTATTTGTGGCGGTTCTAACTAAAAACTGCCACTGATAATCAATTATCTGTGGCGGTTCGGAATAAAAACCACCACTAATGATCTTGGCACCGGTTTCAGCTGAAAAACCGCCACTGATATTTCTATGAGTGGCGGTTCCAAACGAACCGCCACTGATAGGGCGTTTCCTATGTGCAGTTTTGTAGTAGTGTGTGGACGTGTGGGGTTGTTAACACTCATTTTATGTGTGTTTTCATGTCCTAAATTTCTGGTAGATAGGTAAGCAAATGACATATTTATGGATTATTATTGGAAACCTTAACTCGGAATCAAAGTTTTTGTTTTTGAAATATTCTTTGCAAAAATCGACGAAATATCATTAAAAATACGCAAAGATCATCGTGAGCCACATCGGACTGAAGACCTTTGGCATTTGGGCCTTTGGCCAAACCTGGCACCACCCAGCGCCCCCCCCAATCAAATAGAAGACTTTTAGCATGTATCCTTCCAGGGAACTACGAAGTGCGTGTCTAGGCAACAGGCTCTTTAATTTTTAGAAACCAATTCAAACTTTGGATGAAAAAAATGGAATACAAACTGGACCCATGTGGCATACACATTGAAACTACCCATATGGCATACACACGGAACCTTCTGATGCAGCCGAACCGTCATTGGACTCTATGTTAGAGTCTTGGACTCTTGGCACGGCACGGTGCCAACTTGGCATCGCCCAGCGCTGCCCGACGCAAATGGTTGTCGTCCTGATGAGACCATACTCATCATGGACAGAACTAACACTGTATACATATGATCATCACTAAGTGTTGCTGTAATTATATCAATTGCATGGTTTCATCGACCCCCACCTTGGCCAGGACCATTAAGTTGGCGACACTTCACGGCATCCTCTACTTCGTATACATTTACTACGATGGCTCCATCTGCATGGCTTTATCGACCCCCACATTGGTCATCCTTCTACATCTTCGTCGGTTCAAGGACCATTGACTCGAGCTCGAGCCCGTCAACTCAATTATCAGATCTAAAGCCATACTTAGGAGAAGATGATGAACTTGAGTCGAGGACGACTCAAATGCAAGAAGGGGAGGATGATGAGGACATCACTACCATGGATACGGCCATGCCTACAAACCTAATTGAAACCAATAATGTAATAGAAGGGCCAATTACTCGAGCTCGCGCACGTCAATTCAATTGCCAGGTGAATGCGTTTCTCGGGTTGCATACAAATAATTTAATGAATGGAATGCTATTTAATCCTTGTGATGATTTTATTGTCCTTAGGAACCAAGGAGAGGGACTCCCAAACGTCAAGCATGAAGCCAATTCTTCCGGTGCACAAGTTCAACTCAGATTCGGCCTCCAGGACAGCACCAACTTAAAACGACTATAACTTTTGATCCACAAGGGTGTTTGGGGTTTATGAGTACTGGTTTGAAAGGTTTCGTCGTTCTCTTTCCAACGGATCCGGTCTTATATCCAAATTCCTTACGAGTCAACAGAAATCTGCAAAACAAGTTCGATCATCTTTCCAAATCCGAATCAAACTAGGAATAGGAGTCCTACTCAGCCATGGATGTGTTTTGGACGCCCCAAGCATGGTTTTGGCCTCCTATTTCTCCTATATATAGCTAGGGAGTCCCCCAAAATAACTTGGGTTTTGGTTATTTGATAGTTTAGCCTTTTGCTACTATTTGAGTCTTTTATACGTGCTCAACGGCCGCCTAACAAGCTCCTTGTATCAGAACCCCAACTTTTCCATACTTCATCTATATTTGCAATTTTAGATTGCTTTTGCCTTGTTCTTGCTTGTTCTTCGATTGCTTGCAGGAATTGATCTTCGTGATCAGGTTGATCGTGCCCACGGCAAGTTCAATAACCCACTGGAGTTAGTTTAGCAATTGCTAAGGCACATCGTCGTTGTACATTGTAGTCGAATCGTCAAAGTCGTCTCCACCCAAATCGAAGGTTATCATTCTCATCGAAATATCGGGACACCCAATGTTACATCACGTCCCCACTATAACTTCTGTAAGTCTAGATTAGATTAGTTTTTAGCAATGAAGCCCTGCCATAGGTTCAGAGCTTTGGCTACAACTTCTGTAAGAGGTAACAATGTAATCCTTCAAGTCATTTGTTATGCAATATTTACTTTTGATCTATTTTGATCAGTCATTTTAGCTTGTTATTTTTAATTTTAGTGGTTAGATCAATATAGTAGAACCTTGCATCCATGCTAGTCTGTGAGCACTAGTTCAATTAGTGCACGACCTACAGGTCTTCGGAGATGCATCCGGGCTAGTCACCAATGTCAACAAGTCCGAAATTTTCCCGATTGCCTGCGAAGTAGCTCTCCTGGAAGATTCACTGCAAAACTTTCCTGCAAAGGTTCAAGTCTTTCCGACTAAATACCTTGGACTTCCTCTGAGGCCAAACTCACTACGAAGGGTAGACTATCAACCGCTCCTCGATAAGATCGCCCGAAGGTTGGCAGGTTGGAAGGGGTCATTGCTCTCAAGAGCAGGCAGGTTGGTGCTGGTGGGAGCCGTCCTCTCGGCCATCCCGATCTACTTCCTCACAGTTTTTGTACTCCCCAAGTGGACGATTAAAAGAATCGACAAGATACGAAGGAATTTTCTTTGGAAAGGAGAGGAAAACTGCAACTCAGGACACTGTCTCGTTAATTGGACAAGAGTGTGCCGCCCGAAGGCGATAGGCGGGCTTGGCATCCCTCACTTAGCCTCTTTCGGGACAGCCCTTAGGCAAAGATGGCTGTGGCGACAATGGAGGAATGAGCAAGTTTTGTGTGAGGGTTCTGATACAGTCTTGAGGAAAACGGATCATGCGCTTTTTGAGGCAAGTACATCAATTACTTTAGGGAATGGGGAGACGGCAAAATTTTGGACAAACAAATGGCTACAGGGAGATGCACCAAGGGACTTAGCTCCTCGATGTTACAGTCTTGTAAGCAGGAGAAACAAAACAATGAAGCAAGGGTTAACAAACAACAATTGGATGATACCCCTAAGGAAAATCAGCACCAGCGAACAGCTAACAGAATTCTTTGCGCTGTGGAGCCGGTTGCAGAGTATTCAACTTCAACTTGCAAACGACACCATCTGTTGGCGATGGACGGAAAGCGAAATTTATACTGCAAAGTCGGCTTACACAGCCCAGTTCGTTGGTTCTTTCACAGGGCATCCGCCAGGCTCGATTTGGAAAGCCTCTGCGGACAACAAATGCAAATTCTTTGCATGGCTTTTAATATAGAACAGGATCCTAACTGCAGATAATCTGGCCAGAAGAGGATGGCCACATGATGCGACGTGTTGTCTTTGTCATTCCTATGGGGAATCAGCCATTCACCTCATGCTAGGCTGTGCCTTTGCTCAATCCTTCTGGATGCACCTCTCAATCGCATCCGGAATTGTCCTTACAACACCTTTTGGGCCGGGAATTCAAAATTCCATCTCGGATTGGTGGGCTCGAGCAAGAGAAAGCACCACTAAGCACCTGCGAAAAGAGCTTGACGGCCTAATCATCTACAGCTTATGAAATCTGTGGAAGGAGCGCAATGCTAGGATCTTTGAAGACAAATCAAACGCCGTTCCATTTGTCGTCCAGAAGACGATGGACGAAAGAAAATGTTTTTTTCTAGCAAAGAGTGCTCAGACCTAGTTTCTGGTCCTTTTCTGTTTTGTGGTTTGTTGGTTCTTATTTGCTTTTCTTAGTACGGCGCTAAAGGTCTTACAGGTCGTTGCTTTTCTCTCGGTGTACCTCCTTGCGATTTGCCCCCGGGGCAATCGCTTCTTGTTCATTCTCCCTCTCTTGAAATAGATTGGCAGAGCTCCTGCCTTGCTTTCAAAAAAAAAAAGAAAAATCCGTACTTTTGGGCGGTTGAAGCCGTGCATAGTTGATGATAGCACCGGGGCATAGAGAACGACGTACCGCCGATAGCTAGCTTTTGTTTGGCATCTAATTCATTGCTTATTTATGCGTTAGATACAGAGGCGAGTGTATTGAGACGTCAGTAAATGGTTGTGGCTCATGATATATTAATACTCTATGACCGGGTAATAATACATGTTCCAAAAAATATTATAGATGCTGACCTTTTTTTGTCGAGTTTAACACTCTATGCGTCCACCGAGTAATAATATATGTTTTGAAAAATATTAGAGATCGAGTTGAGAAAAAAAAGTCTAAAGATTAGAGATCTAGTTCAAAAAAAAAAGTCTAGCGATAGAGCTACACACATATTTCTGTTGACGAAAATTTTTTTTCTGTGAAAAACGGAGAAAAGACCTGGACGTAAGGGACGAGGACCTATTTGTTATTTTTTTGGACCTAAGCGCTAGCCCAAAAAATTACAATAGGAGACGTAAGGGACGAAGATCTTAGAGATCGAGTTGAGAAAAAAAAGTCTAAAGATTAGAGATCTAGTTCAAAAAAAAAAAAGTCTAGCGATAGAGCTACACACATATTTCTGTTGACGAAAATTTTTTTTCTGTGAAAAACGGAGAAAAGACCTGGACGTAAGGGACGAGGACCTATTTGTTATTTTTTTGGACCTAAGCGCTAGCCCAAAAAATTACAATAGGAGACGTAAGGGACGAAGATCTATTTGTTATTTTTTTGGACCTTAGTGCTAGCCCGAAAAATTAGAAAAGGACTCGTTCGAGATTTGTATTTAACGGGAGTTTTTTTTACGTAAAGTAACGAGCGAGAGACCTAAACGCTATTTAGAAAAGTTTTTCTTATACTCACAAAAAATCGCAAAGGATTTTTTTGTAATTTATAAAGACCAATTCGTAATTTAAAGAAAATCGAGAGACTTTTGCAAAACAGCAGGGGGGTTGACGTGGAGGTGCTGAGCGATCAGCAATTCTTCCAGGCATAAGGGTGTTGATTGATGATATGAGTGCGTAAGACTGGGAATAGATAGATTAAAATAGCTTCTTTGTAGTTAAACAACTAATGACTGAGCTAGTAGAATACTTATCAACTTTATTCCTCCATGTAGAGATAGGATCATTATTTCATACTATTTATCATTCTCCAAAGAATTACATGAATTATCACAAAACCCTAGTTTTGATTAGTCAGGTATTACTTGTGGATTTGATACTTTGGAATACTCCAGGTGAAAAGCTACAATTAACTCATACGCTTGCAGTTACATCTGAATGTGCGTAGATCGAATCAACGGTGGTCTGATTTGTATATAGCGGTGGGAGCACGTACTGGAACGTTGGATCTCAATCTGACAGTTGGAAAAACTATTGATTTTTGACAATATTTTACTTGACTAATGTTTCTTTATCCGAATACTGATACAGAAACCAATCGAATTTGAATTCAGTCACGGACAATCTAATCGCGAGTACAAAAAAAAAAAAAAAATCAACCAAAGTGTCAATTTAATAATAAACTAGGGGACTAGTGGCAGGACCTAACAACATTGGAAAGATTAAGTACAATAAGATTCAAGTACAATACTTTGTAAATTGGTACTAGTCAACGGCTAAAACATTATAGTTTAATGTATTTGTATTTATTTGTAAAAATTGTATAAAATGTGATATAAAACTTCTTTTAAAAACTAGGGACAATCTCTTTTGCTGTTTTGTGGTTTTATTGGTACCAATTTTGTCATTTTACTGCGTGCCTCTCCAATATCTCATCGAATACAAATACATAGCGAATGATGCTATTCTACAGAAATTTCAAACACGCTATTGACACCCAAATTTGGCAAGGCTGATCTTAGGGAGATCGATTTTGTTTTGATAATAGATATGTCGGTTATAGCAAGCTGATACGGTTTCGGACTAGAGGGCCGCGATTCAAAGGAAGTCGAGTCCGATACGAGTAGGATAAGGATTTTTTTTTTAAAATAATACTTTTTTTAAATCAAATTGCGTTTTTAATATACGGAATAAAAAATTTGCAAAAATAATGTGCCGTCGCCAAACGGTATGGCGAACACCCTATTTTCGCCGAACCGTCTGGCGAATACCCTATTTTCGCCACACGGTTCGGCGAAAATAGGCTAATTGCGCTATTAATTGATCAGAAACATGGGTTAGGCTATTTTCGCCGTACGTTGTGGCGAAAATAGGGTATTCGCCAGACCGTTCGGCGAAAATAGGTAATCGCCATACTATACGGCGAAAATATATAGTTCGCCAAGCCGTATGGCGAAAATAGGTAGTCGCCAAGCCGTACGGCGAAAATGTATAAAATATGGAATAAAATAATTATACCACATGCATATAGTGTTGGATGTTCCATTTATGCAAAAATATGTAGGTATCGTACCATATTATGGAAAAATATTTCATCTACGCCTTTGTTCACTGCAAAAATATACTGCAGCCTGTAAAATGTCACGTTCGAATGTATTTTTTGGCACGAATACCGCAGATTTGCTCTTTGATATATGGAGTACCATATTATGGGAAAATTTTTCATCTACGCCTTTGTCCACTACAAAAATATACCGCCACAATAACCCTAAGTACTATTGTCAACAATAACTTTTAGGCCTTTTCGGCAGCCTGTAAAATGTCTCGTTCGAATGTATTTTTCGGCACGAATACCGCAGATTTGCTCTTTGATATATGGACTACCATATTATGGAAAAAATTTTCATCTACGTCTTTGTTCACTACAAAAATATACCGCCACAATAACCCTAAGTACTATTGTCAACAATAACTTTTAGGCCTTTTCGGCAGCCTGTAAAATGTCTCGTTCGAATGTATTTTTCGGCACGAATACCGCAGATTTGCTCTTTGATATATGGACTACCATATTATGGGAAAATTTTTCATCTACGCCTTTGTCCAGTACAAAAATATACCGCCACAATAACCCTAAGTACTATTGTCAACAATAACTTTTAAGCCTTTTCGGCAGCCTGTAAAATGTCTCGTTCGAATGTATTTTCCGGCACGAATACATGATTTGCTCTTTGATATATGGACTACCATATTATGGAAAAAATTTTCATCTACGTCTTTGTTCACTACAAAAATATACCGCCACAATAACCCTAAGTACTATTGTCAACAATAACTTTTAGGCCTTTTCGGCAGCCTGTAAAATGTCTCGTTCGAATGTATTTTTCGGCACGAATACCGCAGATTTGCTCTTTGATATATGGACTACCATATTATGGGAAAATTTTTCATCTACGCCTTTGTCCACTACAAAAATATACCGCCACAATAACCCTAAGTACTATTGTCAACAATAACTTTTAAGCCTTTTCGGCAGCCTGTAAAATGTCTCGTTCGAATGTATTTTCCGGCACGAATACCGCAGATTTGCTCTTTGATATATGGACTACCATATTATGGAAAAATTTTTCATCTACGTCTTTGTTCACTACAAAAATATACCGCCACAATAACCCTAAGTACTATTGTCAACAATAACTTTTATGCCTTTTCTAAATTTGTAAAATGTCTCGTTCGAATGTATTTTTCAGCACGAATACCGCAGATTTGCTCTTTGATATATGGACTTCCATATTATGGGAAAATTTTTCATCTACGCCGTTGTTTACGCTGATAGAATTAAATGGTAAGACATAATATGAGAAAGGACAATAACAAAAGCATGTAGATGCAGCCAGCAATCTTAGTACGCAAACTCAACCTTAGTACGGCAGATACAACGGATATTAAACAGTGATGGCATTGCTAGGAGAAGTGCCAATAACATCGATTGTAATGGTGGAACAAGTGATCGTTCGCCTATGTTAAATAGAGTGGGAATGATGCCATACATTTTCTACATATTACATCACCTGTCAATCTTGTGCGATTTGTTCTCGGACACCGCTCAATCTCTCTTATGAAAGAGCTCCATGGCCGTCTTGATGCTCCCGGTATCGCCGAATGGGTAGCCTATGCCATACGTCTCCGGGGTGTAAGAAGTAACTTGTTTGTGTGCATTCTGTGGAGTCCTGCCCTCCCATATGGGCATGGCTTCCCGATTTCCGGCGCCCCCTATGTTAATACCACCGGGGTTGCCGGATGGCCTTTGTAATGCGTCAAGGATTTGTTGCGTACTGCGGACCTCGGCCGGCTGCTTCCCCTTATCCAGTACCATTCGAGAGGACGAACCCTCTTGCCCTTCCGGAGACTTGCCGAGACGCCTCCTCTGTTTTGGCTCGCACTCCACGATATGGTCCAGGAGGTGTGTGTTGGGCTTCTTGTTGTACAACCGAAAACGTGCCCTGCAGTCAATGCAATATGCCCGTTGTGGTGGTTGGAGAATACCGTTTGCGTACTCGGGTCCGGCTTTTCCGGGAGGTAGTAGCACCACGGCGAGGGTTGCTCTCCCGATTATCAAATACGGGAAGTTTGAGATGTGGGTGGTACGTCTCCGGTCCACCCAGCTTGAAGTACCAAAGACCATGCATCCTCGGACAAAGGGCACCGGTAGAATCTTCTATCCGCTAGATCCTCGTCGCCGGTATCAACCACTGCCTGGAGGCCGTGGTCGCACAGTTCCTGGCTTTGCGTTGGCCCCTGAGGAGGATTTTCTTGCCTTGACTTGAGCCATTTTGCAAACTTCTTGTTGAAGTCCTGTATGCGATGACTTGATTTAGAATCGGTACATCGTAGCTGAAACATGAGGCACGTGAAATCGACCGATTGGTTCGTCCCTTGCCCACCGGCCCTTAACTCCTGGTCGATCTAGGTAGGGGACATATCCCGACCTCTCCCACCGTGTGAAGTTCTCTGGCGAAGTGGGGTAGGCGTCGTGGCGCTTGTAGAGAAATTCGTAATCACGTCGTTCGGCCCGTCGATCCATTGGAAAAAGCAACAACGGTCGTCGTCTAAAAACAAATAACGATGCATAAAATGGTACTGTTACCGTAATTAGGGTATGGACAACATTTGGTTTACCCCGCAGCCGCGGGCACAACAGGAGTGAGCGCGGGAGGCCGGATCTCCGTCGTGAAGCTGCGTAACCTTCGCCAAGGTTGCGCCACATTTCGGCGTGGCAACTCCGGCAGAATCAAGGCGTCAACGCTACTCTCATCCGGTATTGGGGTTAGCCTTCGCTTCTTTGAAGAGGCGACGGTAGAACGACATCGTGGCCTACTGTGTGTGTGGGAAAAACAGAGTAAAGTTTATGGAAGTTATGGCTGTGTGATGCACATATCCCTCCCTCGGTGGGTTTATAAAGAGCCGGCGAAGGGGCAACCAAAGGAGAGTCTCGCGGACTTCAGAGTATTTCAAATCCGCGAGCATCGGATGCTTCTGCAGCTCATGATGACATGAGCGTGGCTATGCCCACAACTTTAAACAGGGAATCTCTGCCATAGCCGGCTTTTGGCAGCATTATGCAGCTGAAATGACAAAGGCTGGAAAAGTTGATATGGCAAAAGCTGAAAAAGCAATAATGACACGCGGTTGATATGACTAAAGATGACAGAAATATATAATAGACCACGTATATGAGGAAGTACACAAAATAGATAGTAAAGCATAATAGGACAAAGTACCCAAAAATAACGCACATCCTAAGCCTGATCACCCCCCGGTGGTGGACCCTGACCCTGGCCCCGACCCTGGCCCTGACCCCTAGCTCTCCTTCGCGGACGCGCCGAAGGGGGTGCATCGTCGAGAGGTCGTGGGCGAAGCACCCGCGATGGTCCCGCCTGGCCGTAGTCCGAAGGGCTGTACCGAACCGGCGGGACACGCAGGCGGGGAGGCAACGGGTCTGCAGGAGGCTGCGTGATCTGCGTGGCTGGAGGAGGTGGCGTGTGCTGCGTGGCTGGAGGCTGCGTGAACGAAGCCCCTGCGAAGAACTGATCGGGCCAGTAGTCAGGGACGCCGTGCCCTGACTGGGTGTCCGAAGTAGAGGCATGTCCTACGAGGCCTACAGTACAGACATTAACATTTAATTATAGTGAGAAGATTAGATTCGAAACGGGATCAACTGAATGTTTATCGGCTTACCGGGTGTGGGGACCATGGTAGGCCCGCGTGGTGGCGTCGCCAGCTGGATCCTCCACCGTGCCTAGAGCCGAGGCACTGGGTGTGGAAGCCGGACCCTGGTGAAGCGGTGGTCGAGAAGGTGGTGTCCAGAGCCGAGACCGGTGGCGGCCTGGACGAGGTGCCGGTAAAGCTGATCGGGGCCAGGGCACGCCAAACCGCACCAAGCTCCACGATCCGTCGGGAGTGCACCTCGACATGCCGCATGGCCTCTGATAGCTGCTGCGCTGTGAAAGTGGTCCCCTGCTGCAGCCTAGACAGAAAGTCAACGGCATGCTGCTGCAAGCCCCTCGCCTCGTCCACCTATCACGTACAAACAAACATTAAACATAACGACATAGCATTGAAATTACAATTGCATTAATGAGTAAAAATACAACGAGACTTACCATGCAGTGCGGTGCCGATCCTGCGTGGCTCGAGTACAAGTCTGCGATGCCGGCGACAAACACTGGGCCGGCTCCTCGCGTAGGAGGCAGTGCGGGTCCGGCACGTGCCGGGACAAGTACTCCTGGTAGGAGGAGGGGTCGTGAGGCGCGACCTCCTCGACAACGCCCTCCAGCGCCCCCCTCACAGCCGCAAGCCACGGCGCCATCCTCTGCAGCAAGGTCACCATGGCCTTCTTGGGTCCCTGGTGGAGAACTCGCACAAAAGACCTCATTAGTACAAATATGTCGTAAGCACTTAGCATTCCTGTAGTGGCGAGTAACTCACGAGTGCACTTTACCGCACGCGTTCCCCAAAGGAACAGGGACCACCTGGCGTAGTCCAAACCGCTCGAGGACTCGGTGCGGCGCGTAGTCCTCTGAAGACGTCGAAGACGAGCTTCCTCCTCGTCTTCCAAGAAGGTGGTCCTCGCCACAGAGCATGGGACAGGCCCCGCAGCTCTCTCTCCTACACGCTCGTCATTGTAGGGGTCCTGCATTTACATTCCCCGTCCCTCGTGGTCGAAGGCCTCCGTGAAGGCGAGGTACGCCGCGACGCACTGGACACCGCCCACCGTGGCTGCAATAGAGTAGAAATAATCAGTAGCGAGATGGCATTGAAATTACAATTGCATTAATGAGTAAGAACATGTACCCGTCGCCTGGTCCAGAGCGAGCCCATCGTCGGTCGGTCCGGTAGCATCACCGCCGTACATGTCGGCGGTGTAGTGCCGAGGTCGACCAGGTCGACCCACGGAGAAGCGCCGAATGACCAAAGCTGAAGAAGAAGCGGCATCCCGGCCGATTGGAGTTCTCGCTTTCTTCACGCACGCTGCCGCAAAGGGCGCGCAGACGTGGAAGCAAGAACCGCCGAACCCCAGGATACCGCCGGTACATCGTCCAGGCTCGAGTCCGCATAATAGCCCGTCGCGTAGGCTATCCAACGCGCGTCCACGGTGTCGCCGTGACTCGACGTGAACATCACCCAAATTAACAACCAAAGCAGATAGGCCTCGAGGTGCCTAGCAACCTGGTAGTCCGTGGGCTCGCCGCCATCCTCTGCACCTGCAACAATTGAAAGAGTGTGATATCACTATAATGCTATGCAAAGCTGGAGTAACATAGTAATATGTACAATCACTAACCTCGAACTGTGCCAACCACCTCCTCAATGGCCCGTGCTTCGTGCCTACCAAGATCTCTCTGGTCTATCTCCGCGACCGTGAGCGCAGCAGTAAGTCCGCGCCCCACCCAACAGAGCCACCGAGGGGCCGATCGCTGCCGGCGATCGGCAATCCGATGAGCATGGTGACGCCCCGCAGCCACCGTCATCTCCCGACAGCGGTGAAAAGTGTGCGTCTCCGGCCTCCGGCCGACCAAACACGCTAACAAATGAGTGGTCGACGGAAACGCCGCGATCACGCGGGTCGTCACCCTGCGGCCTGGGGTCGTGCTCGACGGGCTCGCTACCTGAACCCTCCACCATGCGGACTAGCGGAAGCGGCCGGACGCGTGCAAGCCTAACGAAGAACCACAGAGTTGAATGAATTGAATGTAATGAACACTAATTGTACGAACAATGGAACATGTACAAGTACTGCAACTAACCTGGTGTGGAAGCGAGCATCAACGCACCATGCCTTGTTAGGCACACGAATCCGCAGTAAGGGCAACTTGTCATTCCCCTCTGTCGTGTGGACGTGCGCACGGTGCCGCGCATCCAAGACAGGGTCCAGGAATGAGTCGACCTGCTCCATCCCTGCACATAGAAATATTTCAACATAAATCATACTACACAACGTACGGCAAGCACGACATATGTGAATAAAAGTACACAACGTATAATAATAAAAGACATGAGGGTTGAACATAAATAAAGGTACACAACATGTGACAAACACAACATATCCGAATAAAAGACACAACATATATGAATAAAAGACAACCAATCACGCTAATATTACAATACATATATGTATAAAAGACATAAGGGGTGAACATAAATAAAAGTACACAACATGTGAGAGACACAACATACATGAATAAAAGACACCCAATCGCGTCAATATTACAATAAAAAACATCTAACGTGCATATAATAACATATTTCGATACATAGCCACCACCACTTTCAGAACATACACCCTACGTGCACTGGTTTGCCTTGTGACCATACTCGCCGCACTCAGAACACCTCCTAAGAGGGCCACCCACTTCAGATTCATCCATGTCGCTATGCGAATGCGCCTAGACTGTGGACGACCAGACTGCCCTTGCGCACACCTCCGCAAGGTTGGATCCTGCAAACAGCTGCCCTCATCACTGTTAATCGCAGTGAAATCACCGTGTGCACGAAAACCACGAAACTCACCCGACCAGATATGGACAACATGATCCTTCAAGTAGAAAGGGGACATGTATTGCGACGTGTTCATCCCAATTTGCCCACAAGCAGCCATCACGTGTGAGCAAGGAATATGGAGAAGTCTTGGCTTATTGCAGCTGCATTCACACCATCCAGATGCCCCTTGGCCTAGATTAACCTCGTGCGTAATAACCGCTGTGTCGGTTCCCAATCCCTTTTGCACCGAAGAGTCACCTCGAAACGGTATTCAGTGACCCCGTAGCTACGCACCATATGCTGCTGAGCTTTCATGGTTCGTTCCTCCATGTAGGTCATCATCCGCGAACAATACGGCGTTTGCAATGTGGAGGCATGAAGTACCGCTTCCGCATGCCTTTTTTGGTAGTAGCTAACGATGCCGTGCAACATGCCTTCAAGGATGGCCACAAGCGGAAGCGGACGGAGGCCTCGGATGACCCAATTGTAAACCTCGGCTATGTTCGTTGTCATCACGCCAAACCTGTTCAACGCAAAACAGTTTAGAGCAACAGCCAAATTGTTTAGCGCTGTTTTGATATTTTAAAGTACCATACTAACCTGGCGCCTCGGTGTCATGGAGCAATGCCCACTTCTCTAGAGGCTCACCTCTATCCAAAGGCGAAACACTTAATGTTCCTTGACGTTCGTCTCCTCATATTAGGAGGATCGAGCTCCCCAAGGGGTGTTAGCCTTTTGGGTGGACATTCGCTCGGCGTAGGTGGTTGCTTCTTCATCTCTTCGATATGCGCTGGTGTGCTTATCCAACTCGGCAAATAAGCGCGTTGAACTTACGTGCTGATTCTCGCTTGCATAACCTCTTAAACAGATTCATCGGTTTCTTGCTTTTGAACCGCTCAAGAAATTGGCACCCAAATGTCTCATGCACCACCTGCTCGCAGTCGTGCCACGAAAATGGTTCATCTCGGTCCTCCTGTAGAGTCTTGATTGCCGAGAGGATACCTTTGTGACGATCATGAATGATGCACATGTCGGGCCGATCACCAACTACCCCCACCTTCAGATGTCCGAAAAACCACACCACTATCCCGATTCTCACCCTCAACAAAAGCAAAGGCCAATGGAAGTATGTGGTTGTTCACATCAATTGCAATGGTCGTTAGAATCTGCCCCTTGTATTTTCCAGTCAAAAATGTGCCATCAACACAAAGCAATGGACGACAAGACGAATGACGCAATGCAAGGCCCCAATGAAAAGAAAGCACGATTTAAATGTACAGGTCCCATTTGCATCTGCTTCGCTTTCTTTGAAAGCGGTGTAGGTGCCAGGATTGGTTTGCTTCAGTACTTCAAGCACACGAGGTAGGTTGCAATACGATGCCTCGTATGTGCCAAACCTCTTCTCTAATGCTTTCTGCTTCGCACGCCAGGCTATGGAGTAGCTTATCTGATACTTAAATGTTCGTAACATTGCTTTCTGAATATACGAACACTCGATATCCCGCTTCTCAATGATTTCATTAAACATCACGCTAGCTATTACAGCCGCATTCAAGTTACGGTGTTTGACAAGAACATTTTCTAGTCTGCATGTGTGCTCCTCCACTCTTGATGCAATCCAATATGTCTCACACTTCGACTTGTATGCATGTACTTTAAATTCACAACCATCGATTACGCACTTCACTGTGTACTTATCTGGGCTAGACAGGACAACCCGAAACTCTCTTTGCAGCGATAGTGCCCACAAGCTCACTGCCAACTTCAATTCAGAATTGTTCTGTAACATTTGATTCAACCGAATGGCACCAGTACCATACTCACAATGCGAGTCATGGCCCCACAAAGCTTCCATACCCGCTTTGTTCTGCCTGTTCCATTCATCGGGGATGGGTACCTCCGCTGAGCGAGTCCTACCATGCATTCATCATCTTCCTCCCGGTCATCATCTTCGCCGATGGTATCGACTGGGTCCAACATTTCGGCTTCCTCTTCTGTCGCCATGCGGTCCACCCAATCCAATTGATCCACAAGTTGATCGATATCCTCCCCTTCATCAGCCCGACCTTCTGCGCTTGCTGCATCCATGTGATCATCCCCCGCTGCTGCCTCAGCCGACACCGCCGGGCTGAACTTGTTCACCAGAGCCGATGTGTGCTTCTCGCTCACACCAAGAGTACTCACCTCTTCCCTAGGGCAAGCTTGCACCAAAGATCACACAATCGAGGCTAGATCCCTTGCACCATCTTAACCATTTCTCGCCACAAGCGTGTTCGATCTCATCTTCAACTCCCACACAGCCGGGTCACCCTTGCTACGCGTGTATACGATTTGGATGCTAACAGAATAAACTCTTGGATCCAGGGAAAAAAATTGGGTCAACCAAAGTTTTATATCACGAATGCTAACAGTATCGGGGGACAAGTGCTCGGCCATGGTGACCGCAAAGCAGCTTAAATCCACTCCATTCTGCCCATTTTTTACTTCACCATCGCCATAATATACCCTGAATTTCACTGGTTCCGACATCACTGCGACGACATAGACATAGACATAATTAATTTTTCCTTCCCTACCGCGCTAATTAACTACCGCGCTATCGATACTATATTCGTATAATATTATAGCGCATGTCTAATATGTCTATTTGATAAATGTTCGAAAAAATCGGCCGGTTACCCGATTAACTGGCCGATTGGCTCGTGATCGAAGACCTAAAGATTCCATTTTTTAAGTTTACGGTGATAGAGCGTGGCCGACCGATCGATAAAACGGGATTAATCACTTTTTCAATAATTGACCGATTTGTTCAATTAATCCTAGGTCGACCAATTAGCTACCGATTAATGATTTCTTCAACATTGCTAATAACTAAATTTCATTACTGTACATTTCAAAACATTTAAATATGCAAACTAATATCACCACTGTAAATTAAATAACTAAAACTGCTACTCTAAACTAAAGAACTAGGATTGCTACTCTAAATTGCACTGATCTATATCGCTACTCTAGATTACATTGCTCTATATCGCTACCCTAGATTACATTGCTCTATATCGCTACCCTAGATTGCACTACTCTAAATTAAAAAACACGAAATTAAACGAAATCGCGATGCGAGGTTACCTCCTTCTCTTCTTCTTCTTCTCCTCCTCCTCTTCTTCTTCTCTTCTTCTTCTCCTCCTCCTCTTCTTCTTCTCTTCTTCTTCTCCTCCTCCTCCTCCTCTTCTTCTCCTCTTCTTCCTCTCTCTCCCTCTCTCCTTCCCTTTCTCTCCTTCTCCTTCGGCCGGCGGCTGCTCTCCTTTCTTCTCTGGCTTCGGCGGACGAACACAACAGATCGATCGATCGATCGATCTGGTGAGACCCAATTTTTACCGAGCAATTTTCGCCACACCGTGCGGCGACAACCTATTTTCGCCGTACGGTTTGGCCAGCTGAATCTTCGCCACACCGCTTGGCATCGGAGTGTTCGCCACACCGTGTGGCGATAATACCCTTGATTCCCGTGCGGCAGTTTAATAGCGCAATTAACCTATTTTCGCCGAACCGTGTGGCGAAAATAGGGTGTTCGCCGCACGGTTCAGCGAAAATAGGGTATTCGCCGTACGGTTTGGCGACCACATATTATTTTTGCAAATTTTTTATTCTGTATATTAAAAACGCAATTTGGTTTAAAAAAAGTATTATTTAAAAAAAAATTCGTAGGATAAGAGATTGATGGGGGATACGATTGAACTTAACATGGTAAGGAGAGATTGAGGTCGATACGAGTGATTGAGGAAATCAAGGAGGACACGATCAGACCGAGTGCTATATATGAGGACCAGAGGCGAGAAGAAAAAGGGCTAGAGCCAACCAATCAACTCGCATCTACTTTATTTACTTTCTGTCGACTAGGAGTAGTCTTTTAGTTTTATAATATTTCCTCTGTAATTCGCTTTGATCAATAAAGTTGCGCATCACCGATTTTGATCATTATTGACTTACACCAACTCAAGTTCGCTTTTCTCCGATTTTATTGCGCATCGCCTTCTTTGGAAAAAAAATGACCTTTACTCCATCTAATCAACTCAATCAAGTTGATTAGATTTATCGATTTCCTTTTTTGGTCCAAATCGGCTTGAACAAGCCGATCAGACTATATCTTCAACGAAGTATAAGATCGGCTTAATAGCTGATTGAATTACATATCATCCTTTTGCCGATTGCCGATTTGCAAGATCTTCAACGAAGTATTAGATCGGCTTAATAGCCGATTGAATTACATATCATCCTCTGGCCGATTGCATCGCCAAATTGCTAGATCGGATCCTCTAGCCGATCTGTTGTGATATCCCTCTTACCGATTACATGATCAAATCGGCTAGCACGCTCGCGAACCAAGACTGAACCCGGCGTTCTCGTATGTTGGTGGCGATTAACCCTTCATCAAGTTTTTGGTCAACACACTTTTAGCACGCCCAGTGGGACACGAAGCAATCAAGCATGTCGTCAACAAGGAAATCCACAATTGCGTCCGACATCAACGCCGACGCGATAATCGTCCCTACAATAGACGATCTGACGCTGGAGCAGTGCAAAGAAGTTGAAGACCAGAAGGCCACATTTGAGCAGATGATGCTCAATTTCTACCAGAAGACCCGATGCGGCATCACTCAGAAGACTATTTTGCCGACGATCAACTTCGTCAACAAAAGGCTTCTGATGCCGCTGAAAAAGCACAGATAAGCCGATACTTACCCCCTCAGGCGGAATTATCGAACATAATCAACCAATCCATCCGCTGTGCTTTGCTCAATCAATCGTCGGCCTTAGTCACCACCCTTGGGCCGATCATATCCGATAGCGTCAAAGAAGTGGCGCAGAAACTTGTGTCGGCTGGTATTTTACTTGACCCAGCACAAGCTTTGCCAGCATATCTGGTATACTCTATGGGCCAGAACATCCAAAACGTCAAGCCAACAGCTGACCCAAGATTGTTGGCTACCGTCCCCACCATGGCTCCATCACAGGCGATTGTGATCTTGCCGCGAGATCCCAGTGCGAACAGGGTTGCACATTACCAAACTTACACTGATTGTTCCAAACTAGGTAGTCAACCTAGTTTACCCCCAACCACTCCATTCTACATCTACCCCGGATCGGCTGTTCAGCCGATTGAAACCCACTTATGCCCCCAGTACGTTGAGCCGATTCCGCAGAAGAATCCGACCCCATATGGGGTTGTAACTTACTCAGAACCCTTTGTTCCATTGCCAGGGCCGATAGCTAAGAAGTCGACCGTCGGCTGCGAACCACCTTATCAGCTTCCATCAACCCAGGTGCCATATCAAGTCGATTCTGCACCCAGGGGGGCAACATGCCAACTATGATCATAGTTGGCGAGCAACACAGCCGATTAAGGTGTTGCACCAACCTGAGTTCCCACTCAGGGGGCACGATGCCAATTACCACAATTGGCACAACCCTAGCGCTACGTCGGCCAATAACGTTAAATGGCCTGATCAAATTTTCGCCGTTTTGAGAGATCAATTCGGCTTACAGCCCAAGGGAAAGGTCATCGGCTACAGAAAGCCATACCCAGATTACATAGATAGTATGCCATATCCGCACAATTACAGGATTCCTGATTTTGCCAAATTTTCAGGAGATGACTCTGTAACCACCCTTAAGCACATCGGACGATTCATTGCCCAGTATGGCGAAGCGGCCCAGTCCGACGGTCTGAAAATTAGGTTGTTTCCTTTATCATTGTGAGGAACGGCTTTCACATGGTTCACAAACTTGCCCTCAAATTCGGTCCACTTTTGGAACGATTTGGAAAGCCGATTTCATGAGTATTTCTTCCCTGGTTGCCTGAGCTTAGAATGTCGGACCAAAGTTCAGTCCGACAGAAGTTCGGTGAGTCCATTTTAGATTATATCAAAAGGCTTAGGGAGGTGCGAAATCGGTGTTTCAACGTCACACTACTCGATAACCAGCTAGCCGATTTGGCTTTTCAGGGGCTAATCCCTCCCTTAAGAGAGAAATTTAGTGGTCAAGAATTTACTGATTTAAGTTACCTCCTACACCGAGTATCGGCTCGAGAAAGTTGTTTATTCGATAATAATGGCTTCAAAAATGAATTCAAGAATAACAAAAACAAGACGCAATCGGCTATAGAGGATGGCCGATTACAATTTGAAGAAGAGCCGACGATGCAATTGGACCCTAGTCCATTTCCTGTTAACATGGTTCACTGTTATGCAAAAGGGAAAGAGCCGATACAAGATGCTGAATCTAGATGACAAGTACATATGTCAACATCGGTTAAAACTAGTCAACAAGTCGATATGAAGACGAGGTTGGTAAGGAGACAATACAATTCACAGTCGGTTCAATTCGGATTGAGACCGACCGTGAAGGTGAGCACTCCAAGATAATTAAACCAAAAGAAGAGCTTGAAGTCGACAAGTGGTACAGAGCTGAGAGATCCGTACCGCTGAAGAAGCCGATACAGAAGCATAAGCCAACATTTTCTTAATTATTGGCTAAGTATGAGCAAAGGGGTCAGAAGCTGTAGCGGAGACCCCAACAACTGCTGATAGAGCCTTATTGGGCGACTGCTACCAAAAAGGCTCATGAGCGATGCCCTTTTTGGCGGTTCTGTTGGGAGCGGGGGTTAGCACTGCCGTCTCCCTATGGTTGCCCGATACAGCACTACCCTGGGCAAGCTCGGCTAGGGGTCCAGCATCGGAATCAGGCACAGGAACGGCCCAAGGAAAGCGTGGTTGGAAAGCCGATATGGCATGTAATTTTGGGGAATGTTTAAACATACCTCCAAAATTGGGGGGCATATGTTGACACCCAAATTTAGCAAGGCTGATCTTAGGGAGATCAATTTTGTTTTAATAAGAGATATGTCGGTTGTAGCAAGCTGATACGGTTTCGGACTAGAGGGCCGCGATTCAAAGGAAGCTGAGTCCGATACGAGTAGGATAAGAGATTGATGGGGATACGATCGGACTTAACATGGTAAGGAGAGATTGAGGGCGATACGGGTGATTGAGGAAACCAAGGAGGACACGATCGGACTTAGTGCTATATAAGAGGACGAGAGGCAAGAAGAAAAAGGGCCAGAGCCAACCAATCAACTCGCATATACTTTATTTACTTTCTATTGACTAGGAGTAGTCTTTTAGTTTTAAAATCTTTCCTCTGTAATTCGTTTTGATCAATAAAGTTGCGCATCGCCGATTTTGATCATTATCGACTTACACCAACTCAAGTTCGCTTTTCTCCAATTTTGTTGCGTATCGCTTTCTTCGGGAAAAACGATATTTACTCCATCTAATCAACTCAATCAGGTTAATTAGATTTATTGGTTACCTTTTTTGGTCCAAATCGGCTTGAACAAGCCGATCAGACTAGATCTTCAACGAAGTATTAGATCGGTTTAGGCCCTGTTTGGTACGGTTCCAGATTCTAGTAGAAATGGAAACGGTTCTAGATTCTTGGTAGAAACGTTTCAGGTAGGATTCTGTGAATCGGGTTGAACGGGGTTGAGACTGATTCGGCCACAGAGTGGAAAAAGAAGAAACGATTCGAAGAGAATCGTTTCGAGCTTTAACCCGTTTGGTTGAGTTTCTTCTAGAATCTAGTAGAAACGACCCAGTTCTAAGTTGCCAAACGGGGCCTTAATAGCCGATTGAATTACATAATATCCTTTTGCCGATTGCCGATTTGCAAGATCTTCAATGAAGTATTAGATCGGTTTAATAGCCGATTAAATTACATATCATCTTTTGGCCGATTGCATCGCCAGATTGCTAGATCGGATCCTCTAGCCGATCTGTTGTCATATAAAAAAAATAAGAAGCAATATAAAAAAAATTAAAAAAATACGACATCAGATCATACAAAAACTATCCGCGCCATTTACGCCCTGCGTACCCATAGCACATCCCCACAAAGGCAAAACCGTAAAATCACGATGTTCCAAATTATCATGTAGTTCTGCCATCAGCCGAGCATCTCCTATAGAAAGCTCTGGCTTGCGCTCTTCAGACAGCACTCACAGAGCTAGCTAGTTAGCTACCGGTTTATTCCTATTCTCGAAATTGGCCAGCATTGGTTAGTTAAGTAAATCAAAACCCAAGAGGAGAAGAAGAGAAGAACTCATGGAGAGTGGAGGAGGAGCTGCTTCCCCGCGGCGCGTGGTGGTGGCGGTGGACGAGAGCGAGGAGAGCATGCACGCGCTCTCCTGGTGCCTCTCCAACGTCGTCCCCGCCTCCACCAAGGGCGCCGCGCCGCCGCCCGCCGTGGTGCTCGTCCACGCCCGCCCGCCGCGCCCGCTCTACTACCCCGCCATCGACGGCGCCGGGTACGTGCTGACGCAGGAGGTGATGGACAGCATGGACCAGTACCTGGCCACCGTGGCCGACAACGTCGTCACCAAGGCCAGGAACATCTGCACCGCATTCCCCAACGTACGTATATCCAGCGCGCGCGCGCGCCACCGTTGATCGATTCTTGCGCGAGATTTCGTAGTAGTTGTAGCCAAGTTCTTATAAACCGATGACGCGCAGGTGAAGGTGGAGACGCGCGTGGAGAAGGGCGACCCGCGCGACGTGATCTGCAGCGCGGCGGAGAAGGCCGGCGCCGACATGGTCGTGATGGGCAGCCACGGGTACGGCTTCCTCCAGAGGGCGCTTCTGGGGAGCGTGAGCAACCACTGCGTGCACAACTGCAAGTGCCCCGTCGTCGTCGTCAAGAGGCCCGGCAGCAGCAAGGAGCCGCAGCCGCACCAATCTTAAAGGCGTCGGCAAACACACCAACATCCATCGTACGGAGACGATCGGATGATGCTGCCACGACACACGATGCGTCTGGGTCCTTGCTGTTTCTCGCTCGAGGATAATCGTCCATGTACATAATAATTAGGAATAATGTGTTTGGTCTTTCTCGCGCATACAATATACATGTGTACGCCAGTGCTTGTGCATACATGTTTGTACCAGTATAACATGGAAGAGATATTAAGCTACCTCTTGACTTGTTGTGGAACCTAATCTCGAATTCTCGCCGTACTGTGCCATATATAGACATAGAAGAGTCGAGAGTGGATCACTCCAGAGCCAATTGCGATTTGCGCGCGGGCATCTACAGAATGAGAGCCTCTTCACTCCACATTCTACCGGGAGATTTATCTCGCTTTCGACGGACGTCAAATAAAACCTCTAAATTTCCCAAGCACGAATCTGTGAAGCCTAGTGCTCATCCCCAATAATGCATCGCAGTTCCTGAGCGTATACATACAGTCATACATAACAACGAAAGCTAGGCGATAGATCAAATCTGATTCAATTTGGTTTCGACAAACTCTTCAGATCCAACACATCGGTCAGGCTAAAAAAATTCCAACTCAAAAATCACAATGCAGAGATGTGTCCAAAATCCAAATCCTAATCGATAAATCAGCAGACAAACATGTAAGAATCGGAAACACCACCAGGGCGCTGCCACCGGATCATCCTGATCAGGATTCCAATTTCCAAACTATTGCAAGCCTCTAGCAGGCCAGTCATGACAGCGCTTACGGAAAACGGAAAACCAACCACGCTAAATACATGGTGCAGCAATAGGTTGCAACAGGTAAGCACATGAAAAACAAACATCACAGGCAAATACGACAGAATCATGTATAGCGAGAAAGCAATTCTTATAAAGCTGCAAACAGCAGTTCTAATCCAACAGTATGTAACTGGGTGCCCAGAACAACCAGCAAGACAGCGTGCTAAAACTTGGTACCAACAGAGATATCCTTTGATCATACAGAACAGACCATCAAGTTCAAAACTGTGGATCTTAGTGATACAAGAAATGTACACATGACCAGAAGCTCTTCCCATCTTACTCCTCGGCCTCAGCCTCACCGCTCTTCTTGTTGTGCTTCCTCGAGTACCTGAGGTTCCTCAGGAACTTTGGGTCCATCTACAAAAAATAATCCGCAAAGGCAAGGGTCAATAGGCAGAAACAAAACAAGAGGATAGAACCTAATCCCAAGGGCATACAAAAAGGTGTTTCACAGATAAATTGGAAATATAAATATAACACTTAACGCACACAATTACAACATTTGAATGCACCAATCAGGAACAAGATGTACGTCACACTAACTACACATTACACAAGGGTACTAATATCAAGCTATGAAGGCAGGCAAATGCATACTCCTTGATTTTTTTTTTGGGTAGCGCAGAACAATTGCTCATTAAACAGTAGCAAATAATTTCTGACAAGCTTTATATAACCTAACCTCCAACTGCAAGGGCAAACCCAAGGGTACAACCATGGTAAACTGATAATCGAAGAAAGCAACATGGATCCACATACTAATGCATTCCTATCATGAAGCCATATACGCAAAAGCAGTGTGGATCCACATTTTAGCAATCGTAACTAAACAAAGGCAGAAAACTAGAATAGAAAGCCTAACAAATTGTACGTAACACATTATAAAAAACACAACGATGACACATTTTAAAATAATCCCCACAATTGAACCTAATACTTATCCACATGAATAGCAAATTTCAACAATTAGCAACATACTAGAAAATAAGAATCAAGTAACCCCTAAGATTGCGCCTTGTAAGAGTGTTACATCAAACATCTATTGCTGTACTTAAAACTTGTGAGCAAGTCCATCAACATTTCTAGCATACCTAAACCACTTTACTGAACAAAACTAGAGTAAAGTCTGCACTAAACCACCCTTTCCCTAAGAACATCATCACATTTTAACAAGCGTCCAACCACCGATTAGAGGGAGGCAACACGTAGGTAGTTTTGGATCTCGGCAAGCAGGAACCTACCCCTTTGGTGGAGGTCTGGCGGTGGCGCTTGGGCTTCTTGATGCCGTTCTTGTGCGCCTTGTACGACTGGTTGTGCGCCGTGTGGTTCTTCGACTTGGCCATCTCCGATCTCTCCTCCTAATCACTAAAGGAAAAGAAAGGTGCAAACGAATCAGAGGAGGAGGCGAAGGGTTGGGTGGGCGGGCGAGGAGAAGAAACCAACGTTGTTGGGTCTTACCTTGAGGTCGCGACTCGTCGACACGGGAGGTCGGCGGCGGAAGAAGAGCTAGGGTTTCGTGAGCCCTCGAGGGCTGGAGTTATATAGAGGAGGGGGCGACTATCCTAAGTCCATGGGCCGGGATCCCGCCCATGAGCGGATTTACGGGCCACAGCAGTGTAGGGCTACGTTTCACGGCTATAGTCGTTTTTCCTTTCAGAGTGATATTTGTTGAGAAATATCTGATCTAGTGTTTTGTAGGCGAATACAGAGGTAACATGAGATTACCTTTAGTTTATAAATATAGCACTTCATTATATAAAGAAAGATGAATAAAGAAAAGAAAGTCTAATTCCTCTATATTCGGTGTTCATCTATTTTATGATTGTTCTTCGGCTACTCTCAGATTTTATGATTGGTATTGGGATTAATCCGGTCATTGTTTATATTATTTTTTATATATTATTAGCACGGAAGTCTTCAAGACCGAACAAACAATGTATAATCGACTGACAGAGGAGGAAATATATCTGGTAGATTGTCGAAGGTTAGAAATCGACAATAAACTTATATTTGAAGAGGAACATGGTATGCTACTCTAACATAAATTAAAATTTCTACCGTAAAACCAGAAACTCGCAAGAAGGTATATATCAATTATCACTAGACGCGCAGTTGCGGAATCCTTCGCGCGTTGATATAGTGCATCATTCTCGGCGTGGATCGTCCTCGCCGCGGATCGTCCTTGCTGCGGATCGTCTTCTCCACGCCGTAGTAGCAGCAGCGTCACCACAGTAGTCCATACGTCCGGGGATGGAACGCCGTTCATCGGCGTGCAAGCACCGTGTCGCTCAGTAGGGGCAACGAGAGGTGAAGGCTAGGGTTCTAGACGAAAGATGTGTTTTGCACCCAGCCTCCTCCCCTTCTTTTGTAGCCACGAGGTGAAACCCTAGGCGGTTAGGGCCCATCTACGCGCTAAGCTTACGAGGTCCATTAATTACGGATCCAATCCGAATTAATACGTCCTAGCCCGTTAAGTGTGTGACCTTGTAGGTTCATACGCATTTGGACATAGATTCGGAAAACCCTTTTCTAATCCAATAGTCGGTAGTGGCTCCTTGCAGAGCATGCCAACTCCCAATGCATATGATCAAAGTACTAATGTAATAATCCCTTTGCCAAACTATATGAAGATAGAACTCAAGGCGAGAAGCATGTCATCCTTTGACAGTTCAATCTATCTCTCGTATCCGTGATATATTAATAAGTTGTGATTGACTTCTCAATCACAACATGGTCATGCACTTCCTTAATTATATCACACGAGTGGCCTAGACATATATCTCCATTACATTGGAGTGGCAAATTCCATCTTGACTGCTCACTTCCCTCTTCATGTTTCATAGTAAACATGAAAGCTACATTTATAACTATCTAGTTAGGAAATAGTGTTCGGTAACCCTAAGGTAAACTATTACATATGTAGGGAATGTGACAATCTCATATCTAAGGATCATACATCTACTATGTATGAGATACACTGATGACATATAAGAATGTAACATTCTCGCAGTGTCCCATTGCGGGTCTATCTAACACATGTTCTTCAACATGCGTTCATAATGTATTGATGATATCTCCATATCCCATGATCTATGAAACATGATCATCGATCAATACATGCGCTAATCTATTCATCGTTGTCCTATACAATGATACCCAATCAGAGATACTTACAGAATTATATCAATGAGTAGAGAGTTCCATAAGCAAGTCACATACTTGTTGATCAATATACTGATATACATTCTGTCGGGGACTGGAATCCCATGTCTGGTCAACGGCACGGTCAACGGACTCCAGCTCGCGCCTCGACCTGGAGGGGTATGCTCGGCCCTGAGGTTCTTGTCCAACGACGAGGTCGAGTCCTGCGCGATCCCAAGCAAGGGGATTGAAGGTCGAGACACGACCAGGACCTGGAGCTCGGGGAGGCCGGGTCAAAGGCTCGGCAGTTGCCAAGATCCGCAAAGACGGGACGTGGGCATGTCCCCCGGGGGAACGATTAAGATCCGGCTAGAACGGAAGTAGGCCCACCATATCCGAAAAACACTCCTGGCCATTCTTTAGTAAACGGGAGGAGAAATTTTGTAATATATATATATATATACATATATATATATATGAGGAAAATCTCAGATAAGGCACGACACTCGATCATTTGTACTCACACACAATCAAATCCTCCGCCTCAGGGCAAGACTGGAGTAGAGCTATTACCCTGCTTGGGGGCTCGAACCAATATAATTCCTGGTGTCCTCTGCCCGTTTCTCGACAAAATCATAGCAAGCAGCGCCACCAATCTCCCGAGGAACGAACTCAAATTCTTGGGTCCCTCACACACACATCCACATGACCTCATTTCTGCGGTCGGTGATCCCCAATTATTGACACATTCATTGGACCAATAATCATATTATTATTCATAAACATAGTCATGTTACAATCATCTATATGACCGCCTCAAGGGCATACCACTAACAATATTCAGGTACTTTGAGGATGCAGGGTCAATCAACACACGATATAGACAGGTTCGGGCCTCTGTGGAGAGTAATTCCTTACTCCTGTGTGGATGTACTATGAGGTTGATGAGAGCAGAGTACACAACAGAGAGATCAAGCTCTGGTTACAATAGAGATTGTGTCTGGAGAGTGGCTACAGCCTAACTTGTCCACTACCCTTTGAAGATTTCTTATCGTCTATACTGCTTGAGTTGCGGATTACTTGAGTTCCCCCCTACTCGAACGTATACCCCCTTATTTATAGGTTGGGGTAGCCTCTTCTGGGTCGTAGTCGGTTTGGAACACTGGATCATACCTGATGAGGAGTCTTCTGTTCCACAATAGTCGTGGTGTATCCAAACTTTCCTTATCTTCGGGCGCATTCTGGTTGGTTTCCTCGTAATGGGAACACGATCGAATCCCTTCTAAATGTAGAGATATTTTCTCCGTGTATATCATGTCCTGTAGGATTCGGGCCTAGGATATCTAGAGTTTCCAAGTGTGTGTGTGTGTGTGTGTGTCCACGTACGGTACAGTATTTGAGTTTCCTATACGTACATATATCCCATATTTAGATATTCGACAGTAGCCACTGAACTCTGCTCAACGAAGGGTCTTTTTCAAATGCTCGGTCGATTACCAACCAAGCTTTTGCTTGGTCGAGTAAAAGCCTCACAAGCTCATAGTCGAACAATTCGAAAAGAGCGGAATCGCCAAGTATCGAATAGGGAAGTGTTAGGTCGAGCGCCCAACTATCGGCCCACTTTGAGTTCTTGGAATAACCACAGGCAACTCGATGTCGACCTAATGACTCGAATGACTCGATTCTGAGCAGAGTTATGACAAAATCCCAAATATCTAAATATCAAGAAAGGACAGCATTTAATGCTATGGCCTGCAAAAACTGTAACGTCTGGGTGCAGAGCCATCTTTTCAACTTCTCCCCCGATTCTCGCGTCGCGCAAGAGGGGAACGGATTTGCCCGTTGGCAAAGGAAGCTTTATATATTCCCATATGTGGAACTGTAGCCGTTTCCTGCACTTTCGAGAGCTCCGCCGCTTTCTCCAGATTTCACCCTTACTTCCTCCAAAGAAAACTTTTGCATTCTCTCTAATGGCGTCCAGCTCCCATGTTCCTGCCAAAGATGTTTCGCCGTCAAAGGCCATGAAGATGACCGAAATGGCCATTGAGAATGAGAAGTTCGCAAAGTACTAGTAGACATCGAACATGACCGAGGAGCGCCTCGTCGAGCTGGAGGTGGATGGCTTCGTACCTCCTCGGGCGCTCATCCACTGGAGACCATCTGTTGGTGAGCCATTTC
Source organism: Rhipidocladum racemiflorum (assembly GCA_036346355.1). NCBI lineage: Eukaryota > Viridiplantae > Streptophyta > Magnoliopsida > Poales > Poaceae > Rhipidocladum > Rhipidocladum racemiflorum. Next base: position 36,756,293 of record CM070577.1, on the reverse strand, counting down.
TCACCCCCAGGAACGAGGATGAGACTGTCATTTTCGAGCCTTTCTTCTGCTGTGGCCTCAATTTTCCACCTTCCCCTTTTTTGCGCGAAATCTTGGACTTCTACTTGATTCAACTTTTCAATCTGAACCCAAACTCGATCACGATGCTTAGCGTGTTCGTCCACCTTTTGAGGCCTTTTTCGGTATTAAGCCTAGCCTCAATCTCTTCCATCATTTCTATAGCTTAAAGAGAGAAAAAAGACGTCGTGGGGGTGCCGGATTCCATCTCTGTAATGGAAAATCCGGTTCCTACATTCCTGTTCTTGTTACCTCGTCTTGGCAATCTGACTGGAAAAAATTGTGGTTCTACATTACTTCTTCAGACACCGTCAATTGCCCTTTGAGCGACTATCCCCTTCTTATCAACCCAACCGACCTCTAGACGAAAGTCCCTCTGTTGACCGCCCGTAATGCATAGTACATTAGGAAGATCGAGGAGCTGAGGGAGCGAGGACTGACCAGGTGGAACGTAGCCAGAGATTTCATCACGCGCCGCGTAAGCCCGATGAAGTGTTGCGATCATCTGGCCTAGGATTACTCTGGAACCAGTGACGCCACCAGGGATACCTCCGACAGTTAGTCCCGAGGATGCTTGTCGTTCTTATTGTGTTTCTCCACACTTTTCTCTTTGCCAAACTTAACGAGCTCGAGCATCGTCGCTAGGTTAAGCAAAATATTCTACGGCCCAGACCCTGGCAGCTTTGGAATCATGGGATATGCACAAGACAACCCTCGGCCAGAGATGAGTACTGGTTTACAGCTTGCAATGCATCATTCGTGCATTTGTCATCCATCCTAACCCAGCATCTCCTTAGGAAGCGAGGTTAGCTGGAAAAGGTAGACTGTCAGAGGGAGTCATCGACCTGGTGGGCTAAGAGCAAGATCAAGCGTCCACCTCGGTCTTTGCTGAAGCAACCTCTCCTCTTGGCGGTCCAAGTTCCAGAGCCGCCGCCCCCGATGAAGGTAAAACCGCTCCGGGTCAAGCGACAATCGAGTCTCCTCGAGAGCGGAGGTCAATGTCCCTGGAGCTCACTCGACCCGCCAAGCGGTTGAGGACGCAAGTGTCAAGGCCACCAACTAGGTGATCTTTAACCCTTCGCTTGGATGCTATGAACCCTCTTTTGATGTCATTCGACAACTAATGGACGAACAACGGGGTGCTTGGGTGGCTGACCTACAGAGGTCGACGACGCCTCCGCAGACACCTCCTCGAGTTGGATCCCCATCGACCAAAGCGGTCGAGCAAGTAACTGCATTCGTCGATCAGCTCTTGGTTAAGCATTATTCCAGTGGCATTTCTATTCACTATGAATCTTCGCCGCATACCTTACCGTCAGTTGTCGACCTGCCAACCTCCACTGGGCCGGTCGAGGCAGCAATCGCTTAGCTTAAACTGGCTTTAGCAAAACCCACTACACGGAATAATGTCAAAGTGAAGATTCGCATGGCGAAACCTCCTTCAAGGGCGGAATTAACCCTTGGAAAGCTAAATCGGCCAATTGGTTATTGGGTAATGTGACGCTAAAGCACTGATTCCTAACTTCCTTGAACCTCTTAATATAATCAATTACCAATTCCCCAAACTTTTGCATAACGGAGCTCAAATCTAATATCATTAGCTCTAGGCTCCAGGAGAAAAATATTCATGGAATCGGCTCTCGAAATCGGCCCAAGTGCTGACCGAATTTGGGGGTAATGTAGTAAACCAAGTAAAAGCTACCCCAGATAGCGACAATGGGAACAGTTTCACCTTCAATCCATCGGACTAAGCGGATTTGATACACTATGTAACAAAGCGTATAATGTGCTCTAACGTGGTCGTCAAACCATCCCCTAAAATTTTTGCGAAGTCGTGGATTCTATACCCATTGGGGTACAAAAATCGATCGATGTAATTGGGATATGGTTTTCTATAGCCGATAGTTCACCCTTTTGGTTGGATGCCAAATTGATCTCTCAGCAGAGCGCTAATAGACGGTTCAATTGGTTTCTTTAGCCGATGCTACACGTGCTTGAGTGTTGTGCCAGTTTGGTGCGAAATCAACATGCGGCCCCTTGAGTGCAAACTCGAGCTGGCATTGTAGCGGGGGTTGTATGGGCGTGCGTGGTGGCTCACGACTGACACATTGGTGCCTAAACGTCGGCTCAGGAAGTGGAAAAAATGGCTCTGAGTACAATACAACACTATAAGGGGTCGGGTCCCTTGGAGGAATCTGCTCAACGTAGTGAGGGCACACCTAAATCTTGATCGGCTGGACAACCGATTTAGGGTAGACGTAAAATAGATCAGATGGAGTTAAACTGGTTTGGGAATACAATTTAGAGCCATCTGTGTATGCATGATAATGAGTAATCCCACTTGGACCAGGGTCTCGTGGCAAGACCACAATTGGCCGTGTTGGTGCCACCATGGGAATAGTAGCCGACAGTTTTGGATCAATCGCTGGCTTCATAGTGTGGGCGTTCTAGACAAAGGAGTAGACTGGGTAATTTGGCAATGATTGCAAATGGTCAAGTAAAGTCCCAGTCAACACCAGCTCATGTGCTACTTCCTTTACACTATTGGCTATCATCGGTTTGAGTGGAATTACCAAAGCCAATGACTGATTGACGAGAGCATGATATATAGATTGATTTATCATATTCGATAATTCCACTTGTGCGGGTATGTATTGGCTTACCTATTGGCCATCAGTAGCACTTGAAGTCCTTTTGTAGCCAAAGTTGACCGTCGGTAATGAGGTTTTCTGTGTTATTCCGCGTCGAATTTTCTGGTAACAATTGAGCATCATTTGCTCAAACGCAGCCTTTTGATCTTCAATTTCTTTTCATTGCTCAGGCATTAAATCGTCCAATGTAGGGATGATTATTGCCTCAAGATTGACGTTGGACGAAGGGATTGATTTTCCAGCAGAAGACATTGTCGTTGATTAGGGTCCCACCGGACGTGCCAAAAGTGTGTTGTCGCCAAAAAAATGTGAAGAGGGGTTAATTAGTAATCAACACACGCAAACATCGGGTTTATTTCTGGGTAAAGGTGTGCCAGCCAGTTTGATCATGCAATCTGCAAGAGAAGCAATATGTGATTTAATCAGTTATTAAGCTGATTAATTCTTTCAACTATAATCCAATATAGTCTAAACATCTGTTCAAGCCAATTAGATAAAAAGTAACCGACAGATCTAATCAGCCTAGTTGGACAGATTAAATAAGGATAAAGGTAGATTTTTTCTAAAAAAGGCGATGCGCAATAAAATCAGAGAAAAAACAGACCTGGACAGCGTAAGTCAACAAAACCAACAATCGACGATGTGCAACTTTATTGATTTGGGCGAATTACAAAGAAAAGATTACAAGTCTAAAATACTACTCTTATTCGATGAAAAAGTAAAAAGTAATGCGAATTGTTTGATTGATTGGCGGTGTCTTCTATGTTGCTCATCGCCTTCTTTTATAGCACCCGGATCAATGGTGTCCTCCTTGGACATGTAAACCACTCCATATCGGGTTTAGCTTTCCTTGAGATACTTTACTTTTTAGAACCAATATCGGTTATAATCTGATAACTTGTATCGGCTTATGACTTATCAAAATACATTCCAAGCCTTATATTATCCTTAATCAAATAACCATACCAAACTAACAATCTCCTACCAAATTAGCCATGCGCCACATTCTGGTCTCAACACCTGCTAAGCATTGACATGTGCTTCGGGCATTGCATGTCCCATTGGGATGAATGTGATGATTGTTCATCAGGAACCCATCATGTTTCTCTGCCTCTAGCAAAGTATAGATAAGCTCATATTACTTCTAGTACTTGGCATGACAATACTACTATTGCAATATCCTTATTTTGGGTTGGAAGGTGCACAACGTCTTGTTTATCATTTTGTCATCTGTAACTTACTAGTTACAGAACCTCCGTTTGGAGACAAGCTTGTGCATGGCAGAGTTATATGTTGTCATGATTTTGAAGTCTTGGAAGCGCAAAAGGGTCCCTTCACATTGTGCTTCTAGCAGCTTGGTAGATCTTTGCTAGTTGTAGCGTTCCTTCAAGGAATTCCTCAATGCCAGCGGGTCTTCCTCCATCAAATATTCAGCTTTCAAGTCCTCATAGAGATGGTTCCTTAAGAAGTACAAAGTCGCACACCTGATGGCTTTAAGAAGTGCAAGGGCGCCAACTTTAGATTCGGTGATAGCAGTTCCAAGAGATTGAGTTGTTAGGTTGAACTTTGCATCTATTGCCCAAGTCAGGTAATTGCTACCATTCAAGGTAAGCTCAACAAATTCCATCTTTGCAATGTTCGACATATCATATGTTATATTCATGTAAAAATAAATTTTACTACTAGCAAAAAATACACTGCATGCTCATATTTGAATTAAAAAAGATTTGTCTATATTTATTCATAAATAATTATCTTAAATTTTTTGGAATTTTCCTAGTATTTTCGCGTAATTTCTTATAAATTATAAGAGCAATTTTCATAATTACTAGATAACAAAAAATAATTTTACCATAAATAAACATGGGACTTTGCTAGGAAAAATAAACCCAGTGATATGAGTCTTCTAATGTGTGCTAGGTCTAAGGTTAAATAAATTACAAAAGCCCAAATACGTTAAAATTTTTTTCTAGGATTTAATGTAAATTTTTGTAATTTATGAATTAGTTCTCGAGATTGCTAGAAATTTGAGGGTTCAAATCATAAAATTTACCGCAGTTGAAAGAATTTACGCAATTAACCAAAAACTCAGGGGTCAAACAGCAAAAATGATAGGATAACAAAAGCTTTCTACATTTAACCCATACTTCAGGGTTAAAATAAAAAATTGGCATAGGCCTTTTCCCCCTTTTTTTCCCTTTCTTTTGGGCTGATGCCCGTTAAAGATAATCTTATAATCAGTTTGTCTGGTCAATAGGAGTTTTGGTTAAAGTTTGATTAGGATGAGTCCGATTATGACAAGAAAGTAGAATCCTATTCCGTTTCTTAGGGCTATAGTTTGGTATAAATTCAGAGGTAGTCCTGAGTTTTGTAAGCAAGAACACAAGAAGTAAACAAGAGAAAATTGACCAAAAGTTTACATGTTCGCTTGCGCATGTTCATGATCTAGGACTAAACCCAATAATTGGTATCAAAGCGAGGTTCTAATTTTGGTTTTGCGCTTGCCCCAGAGGAGGCCACCACTGCTGCGTCTCAGGACAGGCTATTGACACGGTTCAAGGGGGCAACCATCCGTGAAGCAGAGGAGCCCCATCTGAGATTTATCTTTGCATGGATGAAGGCGGCCAGAAGAAGCAAGAAGTTGTCGTACGAAAGAGATGAAGCAGATGCACAACAGCATAGGGGAAGGAATGCTTGAGGAGCTCCATAAGGAGTTCGGTTTGCCAAAGGAATTCCATGACGTCCTTGTAGGCAACATCAGGAGGGACTTCGACCAGAGCCTGTTGATGTGGCACATAGCGATGGACCTATGGAGCTGCTCCCACGGCAACAAAGCAATGGCGCGGACTAGGGGGTCCCAGAATTTGGAGCACACGGGCAAGAGCTTGTCGGAGTACATGCTATACCTGCTGGTCAAGCAGCCTAAGATACTCTTGGCATTGGCCGGCATTGGGAAGGTATCGTACCGGGACACATGCGTGGAGGCGCACGCGGTTCTTCCAGGAAGCGGCTGTGTGGGGGTGAGCTCTTGTCCATGGCCGGCAACATGACACAGTGAGGATGTAAAGGCCTAGAAATTGGTGGCATCAAAGAAGAGCATCCAGTGTTTTCTGATGCTGAGTCTAGTTTATCGTGAGTCGAGTTTAAGACATTGAATTGATATGTTTGTCATATTGAATCGTGTAAGTAAGTCGATTTCAGGACGTTGAGGAGTTGTTATCGTTGTTCTAGCTATGTGTGTACACAAGGGTTCTTATAGGTGTGTCCAAGTTCTCTCGTAGGTAAGCTCTAATGCAAGTTTGTGTCGCCATCAAGTTGCGTTACCGGTGAAAAGACAATTAGAGTTGAGGCAAAAGGTCGTAATTGCCGGCGAGGTGCGTCACTGGTTGTATGGCCAACAAGAAGAAAGCGGAATTTTTTGGAGATGCGTTCACCATTCTATGTCGAGTATATGTTGGGCAAATCATAGTTGCGACCAATCGCCTCAATGAGTAAGAGTTAATGTTACAAAATTAAGGGGTGAATGTTAGAGATAATTTTGTAATCAGTTTGTATGGTCAATACAAGTTTTGAGTAGAGTCTGGTTATGATAAGGAGTCCAATTAGGACAAGGAAGTAGAATTATATTTCGTTTCTTAGGGCTATAGTTTGAGTATAAATTCAAAGATAATCGTAAATTTTGTAAGCAAAAACATAAAAAGTAAACAAGAGAAAATTGATTCAAAGTTTCTGTATTCTTTGGGTGTGTTTATGATCCATAATTAAACCAACAATGCCAAACGAGTTGACCAGCTTGTGGGCGCCGTGCGCGCGGGCGTCATGGTAGCCCGCGAGGCCAGCTCGGCCCAGGTGGTGTGCGGAGGGGGTAGTTCTTCCTAGCCGCACACGCGGTTTGGGCAGCAACCAAGGTTTCAAATTTTATTTTGGTATAAATCTCGGAGGTGACCGAAATCCGAAATCTCGGCGAGATTCAGAAATTTCGGACAAAATTTGGATGAAATACAAAAAGTAAATTTCAAATCCATTTTTTTTTTCAACCGGGAAATCTGAGATCTCGACCGAAATCACCGAGATTTCGGCCCACATTGAACCGACCGAAAAATGGTCCAAAACACGTCAAAAAATTTTGAAATTTTTTTTGAATGGTCCTGACACATCACTAGTGTTCCTATAAAAATTTTAGATGATGATCAAGCATAAGGAATTTTTTAAAAACCTAACAATGGTAATATCATGATAAAAGCCATATGTAAAATCTATTTTTGATTTATCAAATGTAAAATAACATGAGGAATTTATCGTTGACAGAGGATCAACCCATAGTATAGCCATTCTTCACGTATGTTGTCTGCCAATAGAAAAAGGTAGCTTCAGCGGTAGGAATAATAACTGCATTCTGAAAGTCAGCACCGAACATCAGCTAGGATTCAAGATGAAAGCAACCTATCAGACTATTTTTTTTCCACCAGTTCTTTGGTTAACACATAATTATGTCAAACGATCCAGTTATGATGTTCCCAACCATAAATGACCAAACATTTCATCTATAGCTTATTTGGCTTGATGTTCCCAACACAAGTGTTTTGATTATATTACATAAACATATAGTAGTTATTTTTTATAAGACCTTTTTGTCCTTGATCTTTCACAATGAATACTTGAGCCTTTGCATACAAAAGAAGAGAAGAAAGAAACATGTATACGTGAGACAAGCCATAGAACAATCTAGCCAAAACCTGAGCATTTGACATCACTAGATAAGTTCATTAGCAGTTGATGTCATTAATACTCTCCTATACAAAGCAATTTGCTAGTTCTTGCATGCAGCATTATCATGTATTGTGTGGTTACAGCAAGTCAATAATTACACAACAAGTCGTCAAATAGGATTTCATGCGTACTCTCATACTGTGTTAAACATAGATCACAAGCATTACAAATAAAAACATTTACATTTTTAATTAGAACATCACAAATGTGGTCGATTTTCATTGGGCACACATCCTATCATGCGCAGTAGATTGAATATCCAAAAGTCAATTTTTGAACTTTTAAAAAATTATAAGAAACACGTCCAAAAATTTTGAAATTTTTTGTGGATAGTCTTGACCTCAAATCCAATCAAATCCCACCGACAAAAAATTAAATCCGATCTAATTACCCGAGATTTCGACCGAGATCACCGGCCGAAATCACTGAGATTTGAATTTTTTTTTAAATTTTTTTTATTCGACTGAGATTTAGGATCTCGAAGGGGTCCGAAATCCTAAATCTCCCCTCCCTCCAAGATCCTAAATCTCGACCGAAATTTCCAAAATTTGACTGGGATTTTGAACCTTGGCAACAACAGCGCACGGTAGGAGTAGCTCTCAGCAAGAGTGACAGAGTTTTACGCGGCGGATCCAGGGGGTGGGCACGTCGGGAGCGACGGTGGCGCTTTGGTGGGAGTGCAGCTGCGGCGCAGCGATGCGGGCCAGTACAATTCGGGTAAGGACGCACCGACATTCTGGCCATTGGTGTACGCAGTGGAGTAGCTCTGTGCCACTATTTGCGTAGGCTAGTGATTCCACTATTATTTGGATGGCTTTATCCAGCATCTTGAGAGAATATTTCCAAAAACTGGATAGTCGTATCCTATCCATCCACCCATCCAAACAATTGGATAACTCCAAATCCATGGATGACCATATCCCATCCACCCTCATCCACCCAACCAAACGCACCCTAAACTATTGGGGATGAGTCGGGAGAGTTTGTTGCGCTCAATTTTCTGGTTAAGACACATGTCGCTCTGTACGTGTTCCTCTTTCCTCTCCCAGGCAGAGGTGATTTTTTTCCCTTTCCCGCGCTAAGCGGCATGTTTTACCGATTCCAGCAGCTCAAATTTCTCATTCCTATGCTTTCGTACTTCCACATTATTAGTGAAAAAACACAAATTAAATTTTAAACTTTAAAAAATCTAAATAGAAAATTTCAACTCAAAATTTAAAACTAAAAAAAATTAAATCAAAAAATTTCAAATTAGTAAGTATCAACTTGAAAAGTTTCAAATCAAAAATGTTTCAACACGAAAAGTTTTAAATCAAAAAAATTCAAATTGGAAAGTCAACTCGAAAAGTTTCAAACCAAAAATTTCAACTAAAAAATTTCAAATTGAAAAGTTTCAACTCATAAAACTTTTGATTCAAAAGCTTTCATCTCGAAAAGTTTTCATTCAAAAAACCTTTGGTTCAAAAAGTTTAGATTTAAAATTCAAGTTGAAAAAATTTGAACCGAAAAATTTCAAAACGAAAAGTTTGAAATCGAAAAAAATTAAATAGAAAATTTTAGCTAAAAAAAGTTCAAATCAAAAAGTTTCAACTCTAAAAAATTTAAATTAAAAAACTTTTAGGTTTGATTCAAAATAAGCAAAAAATTTCGAGTTAGTTTTCACGTATGAAACCATGAGCTACTTACGTGTGAAATTGCTACGTGACACGAGCTAGTAGAGGTGGGCGTCGTGTCGTGCCGTGCCGGCTCGGCCCGGACCCATCGTGCTTCGGGCCGGAATCGTGCCGTGCCACGACGACCCACCGTGCCTGGCCGTGCCGGCCCGACTCGTCTTTGGCGAGCCCAGGCCCGGCCCATTTGCGTTTCATGCCTGCTTCGTGCCGTGCCAGCCCAGTCCCGACCCATTTTCACTATTGCGACGAGGAAAGAAATAAAACACATCACTACTACTAACTACCTATTTTAATTACATAAGAGACTAATCACATCAACAAAATGTCAAACATAAATGCAATGCTTGAAGATACCCTGAATCAACAATATCTGCCAACTTTTAGATCTTAATCCATGATTTCGTGCCCGTTCGTGCTGTGCCAGCATGGGCCCGGCCCAAACGATCGTGCTGGGTTGTGCCGCCCATCGTGCTAGGTTCTCAGGCCCGGCATGGCCCGTGCTACAGTTGCGTGCCTACCCGGCCCGGCACGGAACCGTACCATGCCGGGCTGTAACATCCACAAATTTATAAAAGTCAAAAATCCAAGATTAAAATGTGAACTCATTTTATGGTTGCATTTTATGCTTGGTGTGTGCAAATTATTGATTTTGTTGAGTGATTTAGTGATTAGTGGAATGAAATGAAAGAAGGAAAAAGAGAAAATATCAAATGGTAAAATGGTAAGAAATGAAAAAAAATACCTTAGTAAATTTTACACCTGACCTTGGTCAGCCCTAGAATCATCCTTAGCTGGTCAAGAGACCATGTGAAAGTATTTAAGTGTTGAGAAAACCATTTTAATCTAGCAACTCTATCCCTGTCCAGACCAATGTCAGAATTTTGGAGAAAAACGTGTTGCACTTTAGACCTTAGAATTTTTACCATGTAATCTTAGCTACCTTAACTTCATCTGAAAAAATCTTCAAAAATTTATAAGTAGTTTAACTATTGATTACCAATTAAACAACACAGATTTGGAATTCTGCAAAAATCAGTAAAAGAATTTTAGAAAAATAAATGTTGTGATTTTAGTTCTGAAATTTTTATGGTAGATCCCTGGTAAAGAACCACACTCTCAATAAAAGTTTCAAAAATTAATATGTTATTTTATACCTCTAATCAAATCAAAAACCGAAATGAATTTTCGGTGCCCTTGGCATTGTCAGAATTTTGATAAAATATCTAGAAGAGATAATTACTCTAAATGTGTACTATAGATAGATATCTTATCCAAGATCTCTAAATAAAATTTTCAGAAATTTTGTGTGCAGAATTTAACTGAAAACCCTGGAACTTTGCCTTACTTGGATGCATTGAACCTTGTTTTTCTCTCTCTTTTGGCTGACATGTGGGCCTAGGCCATTAATGCGTGCCAGACCAGCCCCCCTGCACCCATTTCGCTGACTGGCGGGCCCTCTATCCCTTGGCACCCAACCTGGCCCGGAGTACCCCACTCCCTTTTCTTTTTCGCTGGCATTTGGGCCCCTTTCCCTGGCCGGTCCCGCCTGTCATTTGCCTGCCTCACCCCTTTCCGTCTCTCTCTGTCGCGTGGGGTCGGGACCCACTCGTCAGGGCCTTCTCCTACCTCTTGCACCTCTCTGCCCGTGCGTAGCCGAAGCAGCCGAAGCTCGGTGCACCGCCTCCAGCCTCCCCTCTCTGGCACCGCATGGCTTAGCTCCAGGGCAACCACGTCGCCTCTCGTCTGACACCATCGCCACCTCTCCCAGCCGGCCCATACCTTCCTCTGTGGAGAGCCGCCAAAACCTCCCCGAGTTCACACCGTGGCCGAGCTTATCTACCGCCTCGCTCCGGCTATAAAAGGGCACGTTTGGGATCGCATTTGTGCTGTGCCTCCTTCCCCTATGTCATTCACCATCCATTGCTCCTCAAAGCCGAGAAACTATCCTTCTTCTCCACCTCCGCCCAGACCACTACGGCTACCAATCTTCAAGCAAACTTGTTGCACACAAATCCGTTCCCAAATTCCTTTTAGCCGAATCATCCACACCACCCTACAAACAAAACCCCTCAGTCAATCCAACCGGAGAGCCACCGTAGCCTTCCCTCCACGCGCGCCCTTCTTCTCCAACCCCGGCGATCGCCGACAGCACTCCTCAAGGCTCTATCCGCACGGTGAGATATTGCAAACGCCTCCATGGACCATGAAAATGCTTAACCATCAACTAATTGGACCCCTTAATGACTAACTTGCCGTCGCGCCGAGTCCGGCCGTGGACCGTCGCCGTCGCCTGTCGCGGGACTAACCGGTCGCCATCGATCTCCTTTTCAACTATCCCTGAGACAAACCTTGAGGTCCTGGATCTCCTCGTGAGACCCACTCCCCCGCTCCGGCCCTGTCTCGTCGCCGGCGAGCTCGAAGCCGCGAGCCTCTGCTTTGAGCCACTGCCACGCGAGCCCGGGTAATCAGCCGCAGCACGCGCCCGTGGCTCACTGCCAGTCCGGCCCCACCCGCCAGTGACTTAGCCCGGTTCGAATGAATCCACGCGCGAAAATGGTAGAATGCGCTTTCATGCATTGAAAGCGTATTTTCCAATTTCCCTGGATTTATTCAAACCGAGCAGTTCTAAACATGTATAACTTTTAATATACAAGTCCAAATCAGGTGAGACAAAGTTTCTAAATTCTTGATAAATCACCTAGTTTCATAATATACAAAAATATTTGAAGCTTGTTTAGCAATTTAAGTTTGAATTTAAATTTAAAGCTTGAAATTTGAATATGTGCCATAAAGAATTTTTGCAAACTAAGTCCAAATTGAGTGAAACTAATTTTATTTGAATCCACTTGCCAAATACTGTCCAAATATATGTTTAGACTTGAATTTGGTTCTAATTTGTGAAAATTTCCTGTTAAGATGGAGTTTCATGCACTAAATTAATATAATGACCATAAGTTAACCAAAAAGCATCCGAATTGAATAAAATTTGTTTTATTGATCTAGTTATGTTATTTAGAACCAGTTTATGAAATAATAGTCAGGGTATGCCATGCACCCTCTTTGTGAATTAAATAAGCTGCCTTATGTATTAATGGATATTAGTACCAGTAGCAATATACCTTGAAAATGAATTTTAATCTATTATATTTTACAATCTTAGCTTCCTGAATTCGTAGATTAAAATAAAATAATACACAAAAGAAAAGTAGTTGCGTTGTATAACACTAAGCTACTATCATTAAAACGAAATCCTGTGACTTGACTACACATGAAATGATAGGCATGCATGTTGTTTTGATTATCCTCGTGATGATTCTATTTGATTCTTTCTTTTGCTTCTTTGCCGTTATTGAAAATTTACTATTTGCTTTTTGTAATGTTTTTCTTTAAACGCATAGACGTTGACGCTACCGACACTTCGGTCAACGATGTTGATTCCGCTTACGCCACTGAAGAGCAAGGCAAGCATCCCCTTTGAGCACTTTTGAACCCAGATTTCATAATCAACTAAAATGTGATTAAGAATTTTCCTGCATGCTTATATTTTGGTAAATCATTATTTTGTGTTATATGGTAGTTATAACCCATGTTAGTGGATTCCCTAAATCTTGTTGACATGTGCTCCATGATAACCCTATGTATGGGTAGATTCATACACTTGACGAGATATAACAATTATAAATTGCACCTGCTTAGTGTTGTTTAGAAAATGTTAGCGACATTTATCCCACACACCTTTCTTTATGAAATCTTTTATGGTTTATTTAAGCAGTAAAGGATACTGGTAGTTTGATAAAAATAAAAATGAAACTACTGTTTTGACGTGGGTGATTATTGGCAATAGCCGGATGTACATGTTTTAACGTGTACGTAGCTAGGGTGGAGTTATCGCCCATGTCACTTCAAGGATCGAACTTAGTGTTGCATGATTCAAGTATAACCGTACATCCACAAGTACTGGACTGGGACAGCCTTAACCTATTAAAATTATTTGGGACTAGCTTTGCACATTGGTAGGCAGTTGTAGCACGAGCACTCCAGATATAGGTTTGCTCGAGGGAGGTGCCACCACCGAGGTGTTGACACTTTCCGATGTAACGGTGTACGCTTGACTATGAATTGGGGCTGTTATTATTATTCTATTTGAGCTACGGCTCCTGATCACTTTATTATTTATTAGCTTCCATCATAGTCAGGGATAACATCATTGGGCTAGTGCAAAGTTAGGTTCAAATAATCGAACAGTTTCGTTATGAACTCCCCGTGGACATACCAAAGGAAGTGTGTCTTATAGCTTGCAAAAAGGGAGAACATATCTTGTGGGTAAAGCTGTACAACTCTACAGAGTCTAAAACTATTCGAATAGCCGTATCCATGGTAATGGATGACTTGGCGAACTGACACTAGTTAAATGTTTTCTATTTTCAAAAACCTGTTTAAATGTTTTGAAAATGATTCATATCCGTATAAATGTCATTTACTGTTATATTGATTTGTTAAGACCAGGGAGGGTCTTGTTCGTTATTTTACTCACAAAGGGCCGTGAGTAAAAATGTTACTATCCTTTTTATTACTTGTTATGTCAATTACTTATCAAACCGTCTTAAATTTTTTTTTACGCTTTCCATTACTACTCAGTAATACTTCATCCAAATTTTCGCTTTATGCAAAACAATCGTAGAAACCCACTTTCCATTCAGCTTGCATATATTCCAGGAATTGCAAACACTACAAGTCTTGCGAGTACCAATGTACTCAACTTGCTTTAACATGGTTTTTAGGTAATGAGCAAGAGTATTCCGTTGACGATAACAATAATGAAGAACTCGTTATTTATGGCGACGACTGTCCTCTCTAGGTTCATCTCGTTTGTTGCCTGTGGAGTTTTGGGTTTAGTAGGCAAACAATGAGGTGTGGTTTTATTGCTGCTACTTTTGGTATTGTAATGAACCCTCAGTGTAATAAAAGTTGAACTTTTGTATGGCTGTAATTCCGAATTGTGGTTGTGCGTGCCAGCCACTGATCATGGGAATGGCACGGTATGCACTTAGAACCTCGTTTTTATGTTACACTGTGGCATAAAAACTGAGGGTCTCACAGTTTGGTATCAGAGCCATGCAGATTTTAGGCGAACCTTAGATAGAATGGACGATAGTGTAAATTTAAAACTTCGAAGTAGACAAGTTTTGTAATCAGAAATATGAAATTCGCTATATCTGTTATTAATCTCCCCTTAATATAACCATTGGAAATGCTCTTGTTACATTATTATGTATAAACCTTTTCCTTTCAAAATTTATATTTATTTTGGGTTAACATACTAATTTCTTATCAAATTACAGATGGACATGATTTTGCCTTTCCATGATTCCAACCGTCGGGAGGATGATGGAATGATGGGAGTCCTAGCTCGGTTAATGGATTACGCTGGTTACGAGGAAAACCCTCGTTATATCGTATTCCATGCCATACTTAGCCAGTCGACAGTGGAGTACGCCGCACGACTCCATATCCCTGCACGAGCTCTTTATGACGAAAGAGAACGTTCTTTTGAAGGTTTCGGTTCAACCATGACGGACGCAATGAATGAGGCCGCCTATACGGCTATCGTTCGACTCCGCCATGCCCTTTCAGAACTTGGCCCAACATACCGCCTTTATCCTTGTCGCCCACCTATTGGAGGAACTTCCTACACTAGTCCTGCTGGAATCCGCAATAAGAGCCTTCATCATCTTGTAGATTTTGCAAACGCTTCCGATAAACACCACCGCTCGATGGCAGTAGAGTTGGTCCAAGCTCGCCGTCGAATAGCACACCATGAATGAGCTTTTGAAGCCTGTTTTTTAGTCCTCCATGAATGAGCTTTTGAAGCCTATTTTTTACATGCACGCCGGACTAAACTTTTGGTCCGTCGTGAACAGGATTTTGAGTACTGTTTTCATTTTTGCGCCAGACTAAGTTTTTGAAAAACAGTAAGCTTCTATGTTATGCCGGACCATGCATGTCGGACCAAATGTTTGGTCCGTCGTGAACGCATTTTTGAGCGTTGTCTTTGAATGTACGCCGGACAAAAAAGTTTGGTCCGTCGTGAACGTCTTTTTGAACATGTTTGCATTGAATTGAACCGGGACTTTCGCATGTACGCCAGACCAAATATTTGGTCCATCGTGAGCTACGCTGGACCGATGTTTGGTCCGGCGTGAATGGATTTTTATAGGGTTTCACATTGCATTTGCGCCGGACCGGAGTTTGTTCCGGCGTGAACGTGTTTGGTTCGGTTTGGATCTTTTGCAAGAATTAAAATTGCGTTGATTGTATGCAATGCTCATGTGAGTAGTTGCATGGACTGATTTGAGTCAAGTCGCGGACTTGTGCTCGCATACTTTTATGTTTTGTTCATGTGCAGGTGTTGCTCGAGGGCGGACATGGTCGATGACAGGACCGGAACTAGGTTCATGGAGGAACAGAGGTTCGGGACTAGGTTCAGGGAGGAACTGAGGTCTTGGTGGTCAAGGATGTCATGCGGGACGTTCGGGCTAGAGGACGGTGCACATGAAGAATGGTTAGTCACGTGAGTATGGCATGGTCGCCGTACGCGTGCAAGAGTTGTTATTCACGTGAGTATGGCTGGGTTGGCATACGCGTGCAAAAGTTGTATTTGGCTAGGTTGGTCCAAGTGGAGTTGTGTTGAATACAGACTCCTTCTAGGATTAGGAGTAGGAATTGTATTCAGGACTCTATGTGTTTGCTCTGTATAAATAGGGGGAGACGCCTCCTGTTTATCAATCAAGCATAGAGCAGAGCTTTAGGGTTTGTACTCTTTTGTTGGGAGTACTTTAGACAAAAGGAAATAAAGATCAATTCTTCCAGATTATTCGCGTGCTACAGTAACCTCGTAGCTCCAGTACACACGTGCTACAGTAATATCTGTTTTGGGGTTCTTTTCTTGCACATCTTCTGGTTCTTGATTGGATCTTTTGATTCCTTGAGTTTCTCCTTATTTTGGTCCATCCAAAGGCTTTCTAGGGCATCAATTTAGCGTTCTACAAAGTTTTGTTGATTAATCTTTTGTCGTTCTTGATTAATCTACAAGTTTTGATTAGACCAATTCTCGTTATTTTCTGTCACAACAAGCTTGAGAGGTTCATAATTTTTGATCCGTAAGTCCGATTGAGCTAATTCTTTTTGGGTTTGATTTTTATTGGAATCTAGTTTCTTGTGTCCAAATTTTAGTTCGATCCGACGGTTGGATCTCTAGGAATTCGCGTTTTACCCAACATTTGTCAATCTATTTTTGTCGAATACGAGGCAATTATTTGGTTCCGTTTTGAGGTGAATTTTTAATAGATCAAAATTTTAGTTTTAGCTTCCACACAATCATTCACCCCCCTCTGATTGCTATATTCGTTTACTTCGATCCTACAAGTGGTATCAGAGCAAGGTTTTTCTAATTTATGTTAATTGGTGATTAGATTAATGGATCTTTATTCAACAAAACCGTGTGTGTTCGATGGTGTTGATTTTTAGTTTTGGAAGGCCAAGATGGAGGTGTTCATCCAGGCACAGGGCTTCGCAATTTGGGAGAAGGTTTACAAGCCATATCAAATCCTTGAGAACAACAACGTCAACGACGCAAATTGGGCACATGTTGAAGCAAATAGCAAGGACATGACAATTTGGGAGATGAAAGTTACATTCATTAGAAAATCTACTATCATGAGTACACTTACATTAGATGTTCTTTATTCTAAGTTGAAAACTCATGAATTGGATGTTCTTGCTAGGAAGAATGATCATAAATCAATTGCTCTGTCATCTCAATTTAGCATGTCTCATAACAATACTTCTTCAAGCTGTGCTTTGTCTTCCTTGTCTTCACTAACCGATGAACAGATTGAAGAATTTCCTAAAGAAGACTTGGCACTACTCTCTTCTCGCTTTAACAAAGCTTTGCAGAATGTGAGAATGAGAAAGAGAGGTGGTCCTCTAAGATGCTATGAGTGTGGTGATCTCAACCACATGCGTTCAAATTTTCCTAAGCTTGCAGGAAAAGCATCAAAGGAGGAGAAGGACAACAGAAAAGAGAAAAGGAAGTTCCCTTCAAGCGATAGAAAGAAGAAGAACTTCATCAACCGTAAGGTTGTCCACCGAGTTCTTTCCGCGCTTGAACAAGTCAACTTAAGCGATGTGGATTCAGAGAGTAGTGAGGATGATGCAACTCCAAGCAAGCATGATCTGATGGGATTGTGTCTCATGGTAGTAGAAGGACAGCTTCACCGAGGACGACCACGATAGCGACTTCAATGCGGTAGATCCTTCATATGATGAATTGGCTATTGATGTTGCTCGTCTTGGAAAATTGCTTAACAAACGTGACAAGAAAATTAAGAAACATGATTTCATTGTTGAATCATTGAATGCTGAAATTGCTAGACTTAAGACTTTGATTCCTTATGACACTACGGAATGGTGTGACATTATAAAATGTGAATGTTGAGGTTAAAAAAAACATTATGGAATGTGGAATTTGAGGTTGAAACCATATGGTATGAGGTTTATTTGCGTTTCCGGGCCGATTCCGAGAGTTTGGGCCTTTCCGGGGGAGTTTGGGCCTAAGGGAAGAGGTCGTGGGCTTTGGTGAGAAGGAGTTTGAGTCCAAATAGGAGTAGAAGACCTGGTTGGGGGCTTCCCCCAGCCCTTATGGCTCCCCACCCTGCTGCCTTGCGCCCCCATGGAAGCCCTAGCCGCCCCCCCCACTCTCCCCTCCACCCCTTGCCTCCACCTCTCCTAGCCGCCACCTCCCTAGCCCTTGCGCCCCTCTCCTCCCCTCTCCACCTCCCTTGTTGCCCCTAGAGGAGTTCTCCACCTCAACACCTCGAAGATCCGTCCATTGGAGTGCTCCGCGACGAGGAGATCCGGTGGATTTGGAGCGAGGAAGGAGATCGCGCGAACCGGGAGGAGATCTATTGGTTTTTCGTTCGTCGGGCGAAGGTATGGTCATGGGGATCCTTGGGGTTGGTCTAGGATCTGTTATAAGGGTTAATATCATGTTTTTAGATCAATTGGTGGTGCTATAATTGGGTAGATTAGATGAAATCTAAAGTTTGCCACGTTCTCTATTTCGGACAGCATAAGCAGTCGACCTAGGGCTTGGGCTTTCGCCAATTTAGATTCGGAATTTGGTCGGCCGCCTGTTGAAGAAGTTGTAGGTAATTTCAATACCCTTCAGTGGGTATAAAGAACGTCCAATTCTGCCCAGCCGTTTGAAAGTTATGCTAGTTTTACCGAACGTATTAAAATCTGTGACGTAATTGGAACAGATCACGGTATTTTGTAGATTAAACAACTTTAGAGTCCGAATCAGCTTTTCCATATACTTAGAAAAAGTTAGGAAATTTCCTAAGCTATGCGAGGATGTACTCGTTTATTCGATTCGGAGTCTTAGATCCCGAGTTATGCCTATTGGAAGGCTGCTGTCCCGACGGGACAGAACCTCTGTTTTTGGGTTTTGCGAGTAGTTTGCGATGTCGGGGTAGAAGAGGGTTTGCGTACTGTTTTGTAGACATGATTGTGAGTGTGTGGTACCTATGTGCAGGTGTTGTGACCCCAGGAGTGCCTTCTACTTCTCGCCAATCCGTCGCCCGTGGTTGAGGCAAGTGTATTGGAATGGGTAGCGGGTTATAGTTTGCTAGATTGGTTAAGATTGAAATTGACTATATGATATGTTCACATGCCATGCCTTAATGATTGCCAACGATATGATGAATATGCTTATTATGTTATGATGCCATGTGTTAATGTACAAGTTATTTATGATGTTGGCATGTTTGCATACATGGCATGATACATGGCCCGAGCGGTGAGAAAGTCATAACTAGTCTGGGGAAGGTCGGGGAGAAAGTTATGACTATTCCGGAGAGCCAATGAGTAAGTCCTACATCGTGATTCCATCCACCGCGGTGTTTGGAAGCGAGGAGTAGGCACCCTCCATCTTCGGGATGGAAGGGGGGAGAGGGTGCACACCGACGGGTGTGTACTGAACCATACCGGTATGAGTTTCCAAGGAGACATGAGCATCGCATCGCATTGCATTCATAATGATGATGAAAATGATATGTGATCATGAATGAGATGATAGACATGATGTGAGTTGTTGTAGCCATGAAATCGTTTCTTTTGTACCATTGCAATATACTTGCTGAGTGATGAATTCACGCTTGTGTTTATGTTGTTTTTTTTGGTACCATGACACCGGCATGTGGGAAAGGGCATTAGCTACACATCTTCACGTAGTTCCAGTCACATTTACCAAATTTTGAGTCATGATCTTAATAATAGTGCCATGAATCTTGGTGTATGGATTAAATTGTGTGGTCGGGTCCCGTATTTGCTTCGTTGTAGTTTATGGAGTGGTTGAACTTGATAATATTGCCTTATGTTGTTGCCATGTCCATTTACATTGCTTCTTTGGATATCTTATTTTATTATGTTACTTGCATGTTATTGCTTTTGTCTCAAATCATGTTAAAACAAAGGAGATGCTGCCGAAATTTTCGGTTTTAGCATTTGCTCCTTTGCTGTAATTTGTCTTTATTAGTGGTATTTATGTGTTGTTTAGCCTATGTTTGGTAGCATTCGGGCATACTAGATGCTGAGGTGTTACAGTCTTGATGATGATACTTGCAAATCATGTGACTTAATTTACAATGAGCTCACCTTGCTTAGGAAAGAACATCCTTCCCTGCTACTTCTAAATGAGGAAAATAAGAAACATGTTAAACATGCTAGCTGTTCCACTGATGATTTGCATGGTTCAACTTCATGCTCAATTCTTGAATTGAAATTGAAAGATGCAATTGCTAGGGTTTCTCAATTGACTGATGATTTGCTTACACATGAGGTTCTTTCATGCTCAACTTGTCGCAAGCAAAAAGGAAAATTTGATGTTCCCTGTAATAATTGTTTAATTCTTGCTAAGAAAGTTGATTACTTGCAAAATTCTTTGAAACGGTTCACTAATGGCAAAAAAAATTTGAACATGATTTTGGATAAATCAAAGGTTAGCTCAAATAACAAAGGTTTAGGTTTTGATCTTCATGCTTCATTTAAAACTAAACCTCGCACTGTTATTCATGCTCCTTGCAATGACAAAATTGAGATTCTTAATGATCCTAAAAAGATTGCTTTTAAATCTGCTGGTTTTCTTTCTTCTACTATGATGAATGCAAAATGTGCTTCTACTGTTAAAGCCAAACATCATATTAAGTATATGTAACACCCCAAAATTTTGCTTTTCTTGAATTCATGTGTGATTTGGCACTTTGGTGAATTTTTGGAATTTTCTGGAATTTATTTGGATTTATTTGGAATTTATTTGAATTTATTCCATTTTGAAATAATTAAAGAATTTAATTTTGCAAATAAAATTTTGTTGGAAATATTTTATTTGAGTCCAAAATGATCCAAAGTATTTTCCAGAATTTTTCCGAATTTTTCGAGTCTTTTGCTATTTTTAATGAATTAAATGAATTATCGGGAATTATTTTAAATATTAAATCGCTGGAAATCCAACTCGGTCGAGTATCGTTCATCCGACCGAAGTCGAACCCGAGTCGGACTCGAACCGACCGAGCCGCTTGACTCGATCAAACCAAATTAAAACCCTAATCGATCCCAACCGCTGGATCAAGATCCAACGGCCGAGATCCGCCTGCACGGCTCGAGCCGTGATCCGCCCGGATCCGATCGCGCCGTCGATCGTGGGCCGCTGATCGTGCCACGTGGACGGCCGAGCGTCATCGTCTCCGCCGAGTCCGAAGCCGGACTCACGCCGCGCCGCCGCCGTAGAATTAGGTTTCCGCCTCGCACGAACGCCGAGGCTATTTAAAGCCCTGGTCACGCCCGAGGTTGCCCTCATCCTTGCGCACTCCGCTTCCTCGAGCCATCTCGCCGGCCGCCGCTGCTTATTCGCGGCGAGCTCGCCGTAGTTGAGCGCCACTCCGCCGCTGGTTTTGCCCGCCTCGCCGCCGTCCGTCGTCTTCCGCCGGAAGGAGCCCAGATCCGAGTCCCCGCCGAGACGCACTAAAAGACCACCCACTTCGCCGAACGACCCGAGCGCCGTCGGGCTCGCTGCCGTCTCCGCCTCCGGTGGTCGCAGCCCCGCTGCCGCCATCACCCTCGCGAAGCTCGTGGACCGTCCGATCTTGATCGTGCGGTTGAGGTGAGTTCACGTATTCCAAACCCGGTTAGATCTGGACCGCTGGATCAAGATCCAACGGTTCACAATCGCCACGCGTCGTAGTAGTGATTATTATAGGATTAGATCTCGACCGTCCGATCTAGATCGAACGCCCACGATCATCGAGTAGATTCAACGCGTTAACCCTGGATCTAATCGCGACCGCTGAATTTCAAATCAACGGCCGGGATTGCGCCACGTGTCGGGAAGCCTGGCCGCCGCGGCTGGCCGCCCACGCTGGCAGTGCAGTGTAACGCCGACACGCGGCCCGCGTGTCGAGGGCCCGCATGTCGCTGGCTAATCCAGCCAAGCGCCGACGTCACCCATGACGTCTAGCTGGTCCCACCTGCCAAAGACTGCGGCCGAGTCCCCGCCGACGCCAAGAATGACGCTACCCGAGTGGGCCCACATGTCGGCCGACACGTAGAGTCGTGGGACCGAGTCCACGGTGGACCCAAGCCGAGCGTGGACCGAGTCCATGGACCTACCGACGCCACCAACCAATCGAGGCTGCCACGTGTCCATGCCGACGCAATAATTAATTTCGAAAAGAAAATGATTTATTAATTCGAAATAATGATTTCAGATTTTGTTTCAAACTTCAAACGCTTATAACTTTTGCGTTTCAACTCCGATTTGAGTGATTCAAATTTCTAAATTTGTATAAAATTCAGATCTACTCAAATATGAATTTTATTTAGTTTTTGGACTAAAGTTTTTCTCTGTAAATATTATTTAATTGATTATTTAAACTTTAATAAATCATAACTTTTGCATTTTAACTCCGATTTGGACGATTCCAGTTCCTAAAAATCCAGAAAATTATGTTCTCTCTGTTTATGGATTTTATTTGGAGTTTTGGGATGTTTTTGCCTATTGTTTATTTGTGTATTGCTATTTGCACGCTTTACGAGTAGACGTTGAAGTCTTGGGAAGGATTCGAAGGAGAAGTGTTGACTCAGGATCCAACTCAAGACCAAGAACGAGTACTTTTTGAAGGCAAGTTGTGCTTTGACCATGTTGATCCTATTTCGAAATCTATTTTGATTTAAACTATTGCATGCTAGTTCAATTAGAAAAATACTTGGTTTAAACATGGGGGTTAGATAAGTACCAATTTGCTGTATGACACCTTGATTATTTAAGTATGTGCCATGACCCTTGTCACCCTAGTTGTGGTTTACTAGTTGGACATTATTAAATTGCCAACCTGGGTTTAGACCGTTGTAGTATACTGCTTAGACCTGCTACGTGCTCATGACATGGTTTTGGACAATCAAATGTTAATATTGACTTAATGATATATTGAACCTGTTTTGGGAAAAGTATCATGTGATGTTGATGGCACGTGGTGCATGGTAATCAACTGGGGTTTGATAATTTCGGCCAGGGCATGGGGCAAGAGTAATCAGGTGGGCAAGTTGGGGCATTGGGGATGTTGATTGGGTTCTTCGGTTAGTCTGGCCCTGGTCACTCTAAGGACTTAACCTTGCAAGCCTTTGAACTGGTCATACTTGCAACCACATGGTCGGAATGGGACGGCCCTAGTTGACTAAGTCGCTAAGGACTCACTTGTGGAGCCTCAGGGTGTCAATTACACCGTTTGTGTGATTGTACGGGGGAGCGTATCGTGGCTGTGGCCAGATACCCATCTAACGGTGTGTTGGTCCCATACTTCGCCTTGGCTAAGGGAAGGGATGGTGTAGAGCACGAACCGGAGAGGACCACCTGTGTTGTTTGAGGCTTCCGAAAGGCTTTGTTACGGGAACTCGCCTTTGTGGTGTTTGACTGTATCTTGTGGGTAAAGTGCATAACCTCTGCAGAGTGTAGAATCTATTTAAATAGCCGAGTCCACGGTACTGGACAATGCTCGGGAATTACAGTCAAGGGTTAGATTTTTTGAAAATAATTTGGATTTGAAAGGTTGGTTTGGTTTAGTAATGAAGATGATGGAAATATGGTTTAGGATGGGGAAAATGTTTATTAAACTTCTTGAAAAGTTATTTATGCTTTACTTATTTCTACTGCTTTCGAATCTACTTATATTATTTGTCAAATGCTGTTTACTGCAAATATACCTTGAGCTATTCCTTTGTACCAAGCCATGCATGTAGTATATTAGCTTGCATTCTGTGCATGACTTGCTGAGTACCAAGTACTCACCCTTGCCTCAACACAATATCAGTTGAAGAAGAGACTGCACCAGCTTTGGAGGAGGAACTCCAAGAGGATCCGTCTACTTAGGGAAGCGAGCCCAGTCAGTTGCCTGTGGTATACTGGATGGCGCCACGAAGTTATCTTATTTTCCGCTGCTATTATTTTTCTCTGAATAAGTTTCGCCTTGCGAGGCATACATTTGTAACTTGACCCTAAGGTCGAGTAACCAGTTTGGTTATTTAAATAAAGTACTTTATTGGTATCGAGTGGTATGATTGTGATATTTACCAATGTTAAGACTGTGTGCACTAGCGCGTTCCTGGACTAGTGCTGAATACACAGAGGGTCCGGATTTGCAAATTCGGGGTCCCGACAGAGGTGGTATCAGAGCCATACTTGACTGTAGGCTCAACCCTAGCTAGAATGGTCGTAGTGAGGATAAAACCTATTTTCTAAAGCTAAAAATTTGTCAAGATAAGAAATGACCTCTCAACTTATCCCCTTCTCTCTTTTCTTGTCTCTTGCTGAATTTTCCTTACCTTGTCACGATTTAAAAATTCCGAGTTCTTACGTAAAGCACTCTTGTGACAGATGGAGGAAGAGTTCAACTACGTTGATCTGGGAGTTGGTCACGCCCATGAGAACTTTGGCATATGCTACAGACTCTCGGAGATTTTGAGAAGCCCCAATACCAAGTGGAAGTGATCAGACAAGCGGGATTGATCAAGGCTTGTGACGTGAGGATTGAGGTACCTGCTAGGAAAAAGGGCCCAGGCAATCGCCCGATACACTGCACTGCCAGGAGATCTACAATGCAGATGGGTATCCAAGAAGTATCACGACGAGCAATGCGGCACATTACCCGTATCTACGCCAGAGAATTGGAGAGCACGGTGTTCCGTTACCATCCGCGCAGCAATAACCTTCTTGACTCAAGGCGATTCAGATGAGGATGCCACGGTTACACAGCTTGGCACGATTTGTCGCCGCCAGGAGGATGTACTAGATAATACAAGCAAGGAGCTGCTGAAGGCCCGCAAGGAAATCACGACAGAGAAGAACAGATGGCGGGAAGCTCAAGAGTATGTGGCACACCTTCTACGAAGGATTGACGAGTTGGAGATGACCTTGTACCGGACTGCACTCCAAAGCCAAGATTGAAGTTACACGAGCCGGATCCAGAGGAGTCGGATCTCGATGAGGATACCGCTTCTTCGACTACCATAGAGGACACAGCTTGCTGGACATGGCAATCGTTTCGCCGCCTATGCCACAAAGACCCGCACCCGTGCCGGGAGGTTTTCTCGATGAGTGAGCATAGGTTCTTTAGTGAGACTCCTTCGCCGAGTCGCGTCATAGAATAAAGAGTCACCCTTTAGGCGTTAGACTCGAGTTAATTCGATTTGGATTTGCTTTGTTTCTTTGAGTGTGCAGATGTGTTGCAAGGCCCTTAGGCATTGTAAGCAGCCATACCAAGTTATTAAATAATAAAGTTGGACCTTAAAGTTACACCTTTCGCCTGAATAAGTTCCATATTACTTGTCTATTCTTGTTTCCCTCTCATCTCTAAACCTAGAGCAAATCGGCTGTGATGGTGAATACCCGTGGAAACTTTGGAAGCAATGGGAGTGGTTCTCGCCAAAGAAAACCCCAATGATGGAGCACCAAAGACCGCCACCTTTGGATGTGCAGAATTTTGGAGCATTTCTTGCTGCTCGGACTCGATTGATGCATGCTATGATGCAACAAATGCAGCACGCCATCGCTCAGCCGCCGCTAATCAAGTTAATCAGGGACAACGCTGTAATACAAGGTCGCTGTCGAGTTCATGAGAACTCACCCACCCACTTTCTCTGGGAATGCCAATCCATTGGAGGCCGATGATTGGTTAAGATCAATCGAGAGGAAGCTACACATAGCTCAATGCATAGGGAATGAGAAGGTACTCTACGCTTCTCATCACCGAAGGAACAATTGCCGAATGGTGGGAGAACTTCGTGCCACGCAGAGAACCCTCAAGATATCACTTGGGAAGAGTTCACACCGCATTCCGACAAAGATCACGTGCCTGAAGGAATCATGGACCTTAAGAAGGAGGAGTTCAGAGCATCAAACAAGGTAATCACCGGTGGCCGACTACCCGAACAAGTTCACACAGCCTAGCACGCTACGCACTGAGGATGTAGCGACGGATAAATCCAGGCAGTCGTTTTATGAAGGGACTTAACTCAGATTGCAAGTAGGGTTGATCACCCACACCTTTCCAGATTTCCAAGAGTTGGTGAATAAGGCGCTTATTCTTGAGGACAAGCGCAAGGAACTGGATGAGAACAGAAGCGCGAGGATGCAACAAAGAAGGATCACGCCAGGAACGCATAAATGGCGTCGAGAGTTGCACCAAATCAATTCTTGATTCCAACCACGTAATGCAACAAGGACACCATCCCCAGCACCAAGACTCATCAATCGTAACTACGGACCCCCACTTCGCTAGAAACGCTTACTCCAGGCAACACAGGAACAAATGACGCCGCTACAATCGCAACGAGCCAGGACACTTCGCCAACAGCTTGTCCAAAGAAGACAGCAGGAGTGACCCAGTTCGCTTCAACCTAGGAACCACCCCAGCTAGGACGCCAAAGACACAGAGCCACACCCTGCACTGTGGTGAGAGGCCGAGTCAACCATGTCACCGCAGATGCACTGCAGAATGCTACGGACGTCGTCTTGGGTAAGTTACTTGTTAACTCAAGACTGCAATAGCTTTGTTTGACTCTGAGCTTCGCATTCGTTTGTTTCGCAAGGCTTTGCTACTAGAAATGATTTGAGGATTGCAAGACTTAAGTGCATACTTTTAGTTCAAACCCCTGGTTCCAGAACTCCGAGCGAAAGTAGGATGTTCCGGTGAGAATACTGATAGGTGGAATAGAGTTCCTAGCAAACCTTATAATTTTGGAGACCCGCACCTTAGATGTCATATTGGGAATGGATTGGTTATCCAAGCACAAGGTCGTATTGGATTGTGGACGAAGGACTATCTCGATTGAGAGCCCGTGTGGGAAGAAAGTGGAATTTCAAGCCACCGCAGTGAGAGATGGGCGATTGATGGTTAACAGTACCAAGGCAATCAGCATAGAGGATGTCCCAAAGAGTGAATGAGTACCCGATGTTTTCCCCGAAGATCTACGGTATGCCGCCAGGCAGGGACATAGAGTTTGTGATAGAGCTTGTACTGCACAAGACCGATAGCAAAGAGACCCTATCGGATGTCCACCGAGGAGTTGGTAGAGATGAAGAAACAGCTAGAAGAGTTAATGGAGAAAGGATTTATCAGGCCAAGCTCGTCGCCGTGGGGAGCACCAGTTTTATTTGTCAAGAAGAAGGACGGGAGTTTCAGGATGTGCATTGACTACCGTGCACTCAATGAAGTCACCGTGAAGAATAAGTATCCGCTACCCAGGATTGATGATTTGTTTGATCAGTTAAGAGGAGCCGGAGTTTTCTCCAAGATTGATCTGAGATCGGGATACCATCAGTTGAAGATCCGATCAGAAGATATTCCGAAGACTGCATTCTCGTCAAGATATGGACATTACGAGTTTACAGTTATGTCCTTTGGGTCGATTTAATGCGCCACTTATTTCATGAATATGATGAATAAGGTGTTCATGGAATATTTGGACAAGTTTGTCGTCGTGTTCATAGACGATATCCTAATCTACTCCAAGACCGAGGATGAACATGCCGACACTTAAGGCGAGTTTTGGAAAAGTGAGGAACAAGCAACTTTTCGCCAAGTTCAGCAAGTGTGATTTTTGGAAGGACAAGGTGGAGTTTCTTGGACATGTAATGACCGCAGAAGGAGTCGCCAGTAGATCCAAGCAAAGTAGAAGCTGTGTTACATTGGGAGCAACAAAGATCGTGACCCATTCGGAGTTTCCTTGGAATGGCAGGATACTACCGCCGCTTTCATCGAAGGCTTTTCGACAATTGCGAAACCTCTTACGCAATCGCTGAAGAAGGAAAAGAAGTTTGCATGGACGCGAGAATGTGAGAAAGGATTTCAGAGTCGAAGAAGCGATTGACGCCGACCGGTGTTAGTTCTACCTGATGTTGCTCAAAGCTTCGATATTTATTGTGACGATCGCGCCAAGGACTTGGATGTGTCTGATGCGAGAATGGAAAGGTCGCCGCTATGCATCAAGGCGCTTGAGGCCGCATGAGGAAAATTATCCGACACATGACCTAGAGTTAGGCTGCCGTAGTGCATGCCTTGAAGATATGGCGTCACTATCTCGATTGAAACAGATGTGAAGTGTATACGGATCATAAGAGCCTTAAGTACATATTCACCCAGTCGGATCTGAATATGAGGCAGAGAAGATGGTTAGAGTTGATCAAAGACTATAATGTTGGAATCCATTACCATCCCGGGAAGGCCAACGTAGTAGCCGATGCCCTGAGTCGGAAAAGCCATACCGTGAGTACGTTGCTAGCCACAAGTCAGGATGAGTTATGTGAGGATTTTCAGAAAATGAAGATTGAGGTAGTACCTAGCGGATTCTTGGCCGCATTAGAAGTAAAGCCTACCCTAGAGGATCAGATCCGAGAAGGACAGAAGGATGATGACAAGATCCGCAGGATTAAGTTCATCAAGGAGGAAGGCAAGGCAGAGGACTTCAAGTTGGATGAAGCAAGGCACGTTGTGGATGAAGGATCGCATTTGAGTGCCTAACAAAAAGGAGTTAAAGCAACTGATTTTGGAAGAAGCCCACGACTCTAAGTACTCAATTCATCCTGGAAGCGCCAAGATGTATTAGGATCTGAAGGAGAGATTCTGGTGGCCGAGTATGAAACGTGAGGTTGCCGAGCATGTTGCATTGTGCGACGTATGCCAGAGAGTCAAGGCAATGCACCAGAGACCAGCAGGATTGCTACAACCGCTGAAAATACCCGAGTGGAAGTGGGAGGAAATCGGAATGGATTTCATTACCGGTTTGCCGAAGACTCAAGGAGGTTATGACTCCATATGGGTTATAGTGGATCGCTTGACTAAAGTAGCCCATTTTATCCCCGTGAAGACCACTTACTCGGGAGATAAATTAGCAGAATTATACATGACCAGGATTGTCTGTTTGCACGGAGTGCCAAAGAGGATTGTATCGGACGCAGGTACCCAATTTACCTCAAGGTTACGGAATAAGTTGCATGAAGCCATGGGAACCCGTTTGAACTTCAAGATACGACTTATCATCCATGCAACGGATGGACGAGGCCAGAAAGAGTCAACCGGTCTGGAAGATATGTTGAGAGCTTGTGCATTGGCTTATGCTACCTCTTGGGATAAGAGTTTGCCGTATGCCGAGTTCGATTACAACAATAGTTATCAGGCTAGTTTCTGAGATGTCACCTTTTGAGGCAATGTATGGTCGACCATGTCGGACGCCATTGAATTGGAATGAGACCGCGAGCGCCGTGTCTTTGGGCCTGATATTCTTCAAGAGGTCAAGAGCGGTCGCCATGATTAGGAAAGGTTGAAGATAGCCCAATCACGACAAAAGAGTTATCTTTGACAATCGTCGTAGGGACTTGAGTTTTGAACTGTAAGACTACCTCGAGTTACGCCTCTCGGGGAGTTAAGAGGTTCCATGCCAAAGGGAAACTTGCACCCGTTATGTTGGACCATTTAAGATTTTGAGTCGCAGAGGCGGTTGCTTATCACCGGAGTTGCCACAATCGTTGGCGAGGAGTGCATGATGTATTCCATGTGTCCCAGCTTGAAGAAGTGTCTCCGAGTTCCTGAGAGCAGAGACACCGCTAGAGTCAATCGAGTTGCAAGAGGATTTGACTTATAAGGAGCATCCCGTAAGGATTCTAGACACAATGGATCGAGAAACTAGAAACAAGTCAACCCGTTTTTGTAGAGTTCAGTGGAGCAACCATGAAGAAAGCGGCGACTTGGGAGCCAAGAGGATTTGAAGAAAGAGTTTCCAAACCTATTCTCAGAGTGAGCACTGAATCTCGGGGACGAGATTCTATTAAGGGGGGGAGGTTTGTAACACCCCAAAATTTTGCTTTTCTTGAATTCATGTGTGATTTGGCACTTTGGTGAATTTTTGGAATTTTCTGGAATTTATTTGGATTTATTTGGAATTTATTTGAATTTATTCCATTTTGAAATAATTAAAGAATTTAATTTTGCAAATAAAATTTTGTTGGAAATATTTTATTTGAGTCCAAAATGATCCAAAGTATTTTCCAGAATTTTTCTCGAATTTTTCTCGAGTCTTTTGCTATTTTTAATGAATTAAATGAATTATCGGGAATTATTTTAAATATTAAATCGCTGGAAATCCAACTCGGTCGAGTATCTTGTTCATCCGACCGAAGTCGGAACCCGAGTCGGACTCGAGTCCGACCGAGCGATTGACTCGATCAAACCAAATTAAAACCTAATCGATCCCAACCGTTGGATCAAGATCCAACTACCGAGATCCGCCAGACGGCTTCGAGCCGTATCCGGCCCGGATCCGATCGCGCCAGGCGATCGTGGCGTTGATCGTGCCACGTGGGCGGTGAGCGTCATCGTCTCCGCCGAGTCCGAAGCCGGACTCGCGCCGCGCCCACGCCGTGTAGAATTAGGTTTCGTCTCGCACGAACGCCGAGGCTATTTAAAGCCCTGGTCACGCCCGAGGTTGCCCTCATCCTTGCGCACCCGTTTCCCGAGCCATCTCGCTGAGCCGTCGCCGTTTGCCGTCGCGAGCTCGCCAGAAGTTGAGCGCCACTCCGCCGCTGGTTTTGCCCGTCTCGCGCCGTCCGTCGTCTTCCGCCGAGAAGGAGCCCGAATCCGAGTCCCCGCCGAGACGCGCCGGAAAAGACCACCCACTTCGCCGAACGACCGGGCGCCGTCGGGCTCGCTCGTCGTCTCCGTCTCGGTGGTCGCAGCCCCGCCGCGTCGCCATCACCCTCGCGAAGCTCGTGGACCGTCCGATCTTGATCGTGCGGTTGAGGTGAGTTCACGTATTCCAAACCCGGTTAGATCTGACCGTTGGATCAAGATCCAACGGTTCACAATCGCCACGCGCCGTAGTAGTGATTATTATAGGATTAGATCCGACCGTCCGATCTAGATCGAGCGGCCCACGATCATCGAGTAGATTCAACGCGTTAACCCTGGATCTAATCGCGGCGGTTGAATTTCAAATCAACGGCCGGGATTGCGCCACGTGTCGAAGCTTTGGCCGTCGCGGTCGGCGCCGCCCACGCTGCGTGCAGTGTACGCCGACACGCGAGGCCCGCGTGTCGGAAGGCCCGCATGTCGCTGGCTAATCCAGCCAAGCGCCGACGCGTCACCCATGACGTCTAGCCGGGTCCCACTGCCGGCAGTGGTGAGTCCCCGCCGACGTCGGCAAGAATGGCGTCACCCGAGTGAGCCCACATGTCGGCGACACGTGAAGTCGTGGACCGAGTCCACGGTGGACCCAAGCCGAGCGTGGACCGAGTCCATGGACCGGCTGACGTCAGCCAACCAATCAGAGGCTGCCACGTGTCCATGCTGACGCAATAATTAATTTCCGAAAAAGAAAATGATTTATTAATTCGAAATAATGATTTCAGATTTTGTTTCAAACTTCAAACGCTTATAACTTTTGCGTTTCAACTCCGATTTGAGTGATTCAAATTTCTAAATTTGTATAAAATTCAGATCTACTCAAATATGAATTTTATTTAGTTTTTGGACTAAAGTTTTTCTCTGTAAATATTATTTAATTGATTATTTAAACTTTAATAAATCATAACTTTTGCATTTTAACTCCGATTTGGACGATTCCAGTTCCTAAAAATCCAGAAAATTATGTTCTCTCTGTTTATGGATTTTATTTGGAGTTTTGGGATGTTTTTGCCTATTGTTTATTTGTGTATTGCTATTTGCACGCTTTACGAGTAGACGTTGAAGTGCCGGAAGGATTCGAAGGAGAAGTGTTGACTCAGGATCCAACTCAAGACCAAGAACGAGTACTTTTTGAAGGCAAGTTGTGCTTTGACCATGTTGATCCTATTTCGAAATCTATTTTGATTTAAACTATTGCATGCTAGTTCAATTAGAAAAATACTTGGTTTAAACATGGGGGTTAGATAAGTACCAATTTGCTGTATGACACCTTGATTATTTAAGTATGTGCCATGACCCTTGTCACCCTAGTTGTGGTTTACTAGTTGGACATTATTAAATTGCCAACCTGGGTTTAGACCGTTGTAGTATACTGCTTAGACTTGCTACGTGCTCATGACATGGTTTTGGACAACCAAATGTTAATATTGACTTAATGATATATTGAACCTGTTTTGGGAAAAGTATCATGTGATGTTGATGGCACGTGGTGCATGGTAATCAACTGGGGTTTGATAACGATTTTCGGCCAGGGCATGTGGCAAGAGTAATCAGGTGGGCCAGTTGTGGCATTGGGGATGTTGATTTGGTTCTTCGGGTAGTCTTGCCCTGGTCACTCTAAGGACTTAACCTTGCAAGCCTTTGAACTGGGTCATACTTGCAACCACATGGCTGGAATGGGACGGCCCTAGTTGACTAAGTCGCTAAGGACTCACTTGTGGAGCCTCAGGGTGTCAATTACACCGTTTGTGTGATTGTACGGGGAGCGTATCGTGGTGTGGCCGAGATACCCATCTAACGGTGAGTGGGTCCCATACTTAGCCTTGGCTAAGGGCAGGGATGGTGTAGAGCACGAACCGGAGAGGACCACTGTGTTGTTTGAGGCTTAGAAAGGCTTTATTACTGAACTCGCCTTTGTGGTGTTTGACTGTATCTTGTGGGTAAAGTGCATAACCTCTGCAGAGTGTAGAATCTATTTAAATAGCCGAGTCCACGGTACTGGACAATGCTCGGGAATTACAGTCAAGGGTTAGATTTTTTGAAAATAATTTGGATTTGAAAGGTTGGTTTGGTTTAGTAATGAAGATGATGGAAATATGGTTTAGGATGGGGAAAATGTTTATTAAACTTCTTGAAAAGTTATTTATGCTTTACTTATTTCTACTGCTTTCGAATCTACTTATATTATTTGTCAAATGCTTTGTTTCGCAAATATACCTTGAGCTATTCCTTTGTACCAAGCCATGCATGTAGTATATTAGCTTGCATTACATTGCATGACTTGTGGAGTACCAAGTACTCACCCTTGCCTCAACACATTCTCAGTTGAAGAAGAGACTGCACCAGCTTTGGAGGAGGAACTCCAAGAGGATCCGTCTTCTTAGGGAAGCGAGCCCAGTCAGTTGCCTGTGGTATACTGGATGGCGCCACGAAGTTATCTTATTTTCATTGCTATTATTTTTCTCTGAATAAGTTTCGCCTTGCGAGGCATACATTTGTAACTTGACCCTAAGGTCGAGTAACCAGTTTGGTTATTTAAATAAAGTACTTTATTGGTATCGAGTGGTATGATTGTGATATTTACCAATGTTAAGACTGTGTGCACTAGCGCGTTCCTGGACTAGTGCTGAATACACAGAGGGTCCGGATTTGCAAATTCGGGGTCCCGACAGTATACTTGCACTCATTGTGGTAGAGATGGACATCTAGTAGATTTTTGCTTTAGGCTAGCCAAACAACAGAAGATAGAAAGCAACAAGGCTAGGTCTAACTTCAAACAGGCACGTTTCATTTCTCATTATGTGCCTAGGGTGAAGCAAACACCTTTTGTTGCTAGAAACATGAGAAAGGGCAAATCTGATTTTGTGCATAAGAATACTCGTGTTGTGCCTACTTTGTTGCGTCGTGTGTCTCAGTACATGATTCCCAAAAATCTGATTTCTAACCCCTGTACTGAGACCTCGACATGTTTTGCTATGTAGGCTTCTCGCGCGAGGAAGGAGAACATATGGCTAGTGGATTCCGGATGCTCACGCCACATGTCCGGTGATAAGAATTGGTTCTCCTCCCTCACTCATGCATCTCGTGTTGAAAGTGTTACCTTTGGAGATGCATCTACCTCTTCTGTTGTGGCAAAAGGTTCAGTAAAGGTGAGTGACAAGTTTATGTTCAAGGATGCGGTTTTGGTTGAAAACTTGAAATATAACTTGTTTTCTGTCTCACAAATGATTGATGAAGATCTTGAAATAAGTTTTAAGAAAAATGAATGCAAAGTGCTAGATGCTTCAAGTGATCTTGTTTTCAGGATTTCACGTTTTGGAAGAGTTTTTAAAGCTGACTTTGATGTGTCACCTTCTTCTAAGCATAGGTGTCTAGTTGCCAATATTTCTAAAGATTTATTCTTTTGGCATCGTAGACTTGATCATGTTGGTTTTGATCATCTTATTCGTGTAAGTGGATTAGATCTCATACGTGGTTTGCCTAAGCTTAAAGGTGATAGCGATCTAGTATCCTCTTCTTGTAGACATGGTAAGATGATTGCAGGTTCACATCCACCTCTTACCATGGTGATGACAAATGCTCCAAGACAGCTTCTACATCTTGATACAGTTGGACCATCTCGAGTTCAATCCTTTGGAGGCAAATGGTATGTGCTTGTTATTGTTGATGATTTCTCTAGATATTCTTGGGTGTACTTTATGGCATCTAAGGATAAGGCCTTTAGTCATTTTAGAAGTCTTGTGCTTAGACTTTCTGTTAATCATCCAGGAGCTCTTAGAGCTATTAGAAGTGATAATAGAACTGAGTTTAAAAATGCTTTTTTAATCACTTTTCTGCTGAAAAAGGAATTGATCATCAATTTTCTTCACCTAGAGTGCCTCAACAGAATGGTGTAGTTGAACGGAAAAACAGAACCTTGGTTGAGATGGCTAGAACTTTGCTAGATGAACATCATACTCCTAGGAAATTTTGGGCTGAAGCGATTTCAACTGCTTGCTATATTTCAAACCGTGTGTTTTTGAGATTAAAACTGGGTAAAACTCCTTATGAACTTCAGTTTGGACATAGGCCTACTGTTTCTCACTTTAGAGTTTTTGGATGCAAATGCTTTGTCTTGAAATCTAGAAATCTTGATAAATTTGAAGCTAGATCAATGGATGGCATTTTTCTTGGATATCCTGCTCATACTTGTGGTTATCGTGTGCTTGTTTTGGAGTCTAACAAAATTGTAGAAACCTGTGAAGTTACTTTTGATGAGGCTAGTCCAGGCACTAGTCAAAATGATGCAGGTACAGACGCATATGTTCAGGGAGAGAAAATCTTTGAAGACAATGATGACGATAATGTTCAAGATGAGGTCATAACTCTTCCTAATGCACGACAAGTTGTAGCACCTTTGGCACCTACTAGTACATCACCTACAACTAACCATCCTCAAGCTACAACATCGTCTATACATGTTGAAAATGAAGAAGGAGAAGGAGAAGTTTCAAAAGCCAAAGCTCCCTTGCACATTCAGAAAATGCATCCATCTGAACAAATGATTGGAGACCTAAATGAGAGAGTCACTCGATCCAGGTTTATTCATTCTGACAAGCTGTCAAGCGAATTTTCAGGTATCTCCATGGTACTAAAGATTTTGGCATTTGGCTTTCTGCTTCCTCATGCATTAGTTTAAGAGCTTTCTCTGATGTTGATTTTCGAGGATGTAGAATTGATAGAAAAAGTACATCTGGTATATGTCTTTTCTTGGGAAATTCTCTTATTGCATGGTCATCTAGAAAACAATCTTCTGTTGCACAATCAACTGCTGAATCTGAATATGTGGCTGCTGCTAGTTATTGTTCTCAAATTCTTTGGATAGTAGCTACACTTAAAGATTATAGGGTTAATCTGGATAGTATTCCTCTCTTTTGTGATAACACTAGTGCAATTTTCATTGCTAAAAACCCTGTGCAACATTCAGGGATAAAACATATTGACATCAGATTTCACTTTCTTAGAGATCACGTGGAAAAAGGAAATATTGTGCTTCACCATGTGGATACTGAACATCAATTGGCAGACATTTTCACAAAACCATTGTCTTCTTCTCGTTTTGCTTTTATTCGGGGAGAACTTGGGATTGTTCATCCAATGGGTTTGTTTTGAGGGGGAGTTTCCTTGCTATGTTCTTTCACTTGATGAGCTTACTTTATCATATTTCTTTATATATTATGTAATTGAGCTGATATATGATAATCTAAATTATTCCACTTGAATTAAAAATCACATTACGGAATTCCTTGGTCTGATTGCCTATAGCTAAATACTCTGTGATATCTTACTCTTTCTAGGCTTAATATTGAATCTTCTTGACAAATTTGGGCTATGAAGCAAGCGTGTTCTCAGCTTTACTCTTTCAAAAGACCTTTTAATCTTCTTGCATGTTTACAGTCAAAGAAAAAGTAAAAAAAAAGGGAATCAGTTTAAAAAAGGTTGTTAAAAGCAAAAGCTTCAAGTTGTGTGCTTCAGGCATGCTTTCCCTAAAAAGTTAAGATGTATGCTTCAAGCATGCCATTCCCCCAAAGACAAGATGTATGCTTCAAGCATGCCACTCCTAGAAAATAAAAGAAGTATGCTTCAAGCATGCCACATGCAGTTTATTGTTCAAAGATTAAATTGGTTTACTAGATTGGAGTTGAAACTACTTGCTCGCCCTAAGTTGTTAGTTGCTTCAATTTTGAGCCTTGCTTTTTTGCTGAGATCTTGCTTAGTACTTGGCTATAGTTGTATTCTTGATGAATCCATTGTCAAAGGGGGAGAAGTTTAAGGAAAAAGGGGAAAAGGGGGAGAAGTTTGGCAAGTTTGAAGATTTTTGGGAGAAGTTTGGAGAATTTTGGAATAATTTTGGTATTTTGGCACATTGCACAGTCACACACATTTTTCTTCTTAGGGGGAGATTTTTCTTATTTCCACCTAGAGGGAGTTTTTCACTTTACATATTTGACAAAGGGGGAGATTTTGTGTTTTTCTCTTTGGTCTGATCAAAAACCTTTTGTGTAGTGAATGCCAATGTTCAATTCTAAGTGATGTTGCTAATGTTTTCATCAAGGGGTGTATCGTGAAATCATGTGCTAAAAAATTGGCTTAAGAATTGAATTTGCAAAATGTGCATGTGCATGTGTTTGACCTAGTTTTCAAGTTACAGAAAATTCTCTTTTGCGCCGGACCAAAGTTCCAAGAAATAGTAAGTTTTCACTCTTACGCCGGACCAAACTTTAGTCCGCCGTGAATGAGCTTTTGAAGCCTGTTTTTCACATGCACGCCGGACCAAACTTTTGGTTGTCGCGAATGGGATTTGAGCGCTGTTTTCGTTTTTGCGCCGGACTAAGTTTTTGAAAAACTGTAAGCTTCTATGTTACGCCGAACCAAAATTTTGGTCCGTCGTGAATGCATTTTTGAGCGTTGTCTTTGCATGTACGCCAGACCAAAAAGTTTGGTCCGTCGTGAACGTGTTTTTGAACATGTTTGCTTTGAATTGAACCGAGACTTTCGCATGTACGCCGAACCAAATATTAGGTCCATCGTGAGCTGCGTCGGACCGATGTTTGGTCTGGCGTGAATGGATTTTTCTAGGGTTTCACATTGCATTTGCGCTGGACCAAAGTTTGGTCCGGCGTGAACGTGTTTGGCTTGGTTGGGATGTTTTGCAAGAATTGAAATTGCGTTGATTGTATGCAATACTCATGTGAGTAGTTGCATGGATTGATTTGAGTCAAGTCGCGGACTTGTGCTCGCATACTTTTATGTTTTGTTCATGTGCAGGTGTTGCTCGAGGGCGGACATGGTCGATGACGGGACCGGAACTAGGTTCATGGAGGAACAGATGTTCGGGACTAGGTTCAGGGAGGAACTGAGGTCTTGGTGGTCAAGGATGTCATGCGGGACGTTCGGGCTAGAGGACGGTGCACATGAAGAATGGTTAGTCACGTGAGTATGGCATGGTCGCCGTACGCGTGCAAGAGTTGTTATTCACGTGAGTATGGCTGGGTTGGCATACGCGTGCAAAAGTTGTATTTGGCTAGGTTGGTCCAAGTGGAGTTGTGTTGAATACAGACTCCTTCTAGGATTAGGAGTAGGAATTGTATTCATGACTATGTGTTTGCTCTGTATAAATAGGGGGAGACGCCTCCTGTTTATCAATCAAGCATAGAGCATAGCTTTAGGGTTTGTACTCTTTTGTTGGGAGTACTTTAGACAAAAGGAAATAAAGATCAATTCTTCCAGATTATTTGCGTGCTACAGTAACCTCGTAGCTACAGTACAAGCGTGCTACAGTAATCTCTATTTTGGGTTTCTTTTCTTGCACATCTTCTGGTTCTAGATTGGATCTTTTGATTCCTTGAGTTTCTCCTATTTTGATCCATCCAAAGGCTTTCTACGGCATCAATTTAATGTTCTACAAAGTTTTGTTGATTAAACTTTTGTCGTTCTTGATTAATCTACAGGTTTTGATTAGATCAATTCTCGTCATTTTCTGTCACAGCAAGCTTGCGAGGTTCATAACTTTTGATCCATATGTCCGATCGATCTGATTCGTTTTCAGTTCAATCCGTGTTGGAATCTAGTTTCTTGTGTCCAAATTTAAGATCGATCCGACGGTTCAATCTCCAGGAATTCACGTTTTACCAAATGTCTATCAATCTATTTTTGTCGAATACGAGGCAATTATTTTGTTCCGTTTTGAGGTGAATTTTTAATAGATCAAAAATTTGGTTTTAGCTTCCACACAATCATTCACCCGCCATCTGATTGCTATATTCGTTTACTTCGATCCTACAGTTTACCTCGTAGCCACGGGCACACCAGTAGTGTGCGCGGGCGTCCTTATCTCCGTGTGTAGATTGCATCATCTTCTCGAGAAGGTTGCAGTTGCATTTCGGCTAGGGAAACTCCGGCAGAACTGGGGCGTCAACGCTACTCGCATCCGGGTATTCGGGGGGGAGGGGTTAAGTTTCGCTTGCTGAAGAGGCGACGGTAGAACGACATCGTGCCCTAATTTGTGTAAAGTCAGCTGAAGTTTATTGCTGGTTTGGTAGTGGATGTCTATCCCTCCCTCGGCTGGTTTTTATAGTGCTGGTTAGGGGCGTCTCCACATAACTACAACACTTGTCTCTTTATGAAAGTTGCATGGCCTGTCACCCATCATGAAAGCTGCATGGACTATCACACTTTCTGAAAGCTGCATGGCCTGTCACCCCTTTGGAAAAGTTGCACGACCTGTGACACTTTATGAAAAGCTGCACGACGTGTCACTCATCATCAAAGCTGCAGCACCTGTCACCCTGTGTGAAAAGCTGCACGACGTGTCACCCATCATCA
This sequence comes from Rhipidocladum racemiflorum, assembly GCA_036346355.1. Taxonomy (NCBI): domain Eukaryota; kingdom Viridiplantae; phylum Streptophyta; class Magnoliopsida; order Poales; family Poaceae; genus Rhipidocladum; species Rhipidocladum racemiflorum. The sequence goes on along the minus strand of CM070577.1, from coordinate 36,717,491 downwards.
AAGCTGCAGCATCTGTCACTCTCTGTGAAAAGCTGCCTGACTTGTCACCCATCAAGCCAGCGCGCGGTGGACCCTCTGTGGTCTAGCTGGAACCAAGTCTCTAGAACCAAGTAAAATATCATGTTCAAATGTAATTTTTAGGAAGAACGGATCAGATTTGCTCTTTGATATATGGTAGTAGTGCAATAACCCTAAGTATTATAGTCGACAACAACTCATGTTATGAATAGTTTAGCGCAGGAAAACTTTAGTTAAAGTGTTTTAAGTCATTACGACCATTGTGAAAAGCACGTAGATGCAGCCAATAACCTTAGTAAGCAAACTCAACCTCAGTAGGGCACATATAACAAAAGTTCAGATGATTAAACAAGCAACAGATTGTATTACAAGGGTATTACAATAGTGACAGAATTGCTAGAAGAACTTATGACTTAAAACTGAAAGGTAGGCCACACTCTTTATTACGGCTTAACACTGAAAGGAGTACCACGAACAAGGAAAATAATAGTTACAAAAAATGAGAGAAAATAGATGACACAAATGGAACCATTGCATTGCATGACATAGAAAAAGAAGTTAACATACGTGGCGCATACAGCACGAACTAGTTCGCAATTGCAGATAAAATTATTACAAGGATAACTACATACATCATCTTCTCTAGCCACTTGATATGATCTAAAATGTGATCCACCTTTAAGGTCAGCATGTTAAGCCTTTGCTCGAGCGTTGGGTTCATCCTCTGCTCGAGCGTTGGGTCCATCATCTGCTCAAGGCCGGGCAGCATCCTCTCTGGTGTTGTGCTACTACGATGCTCCATCGATGTATTCAGGTTGTCTGCCCACTGAAAAATTGGCATCATGCAGACTACATGACGATGGAAAGAAAGCAGATCTCAGAAGAAACAGACAACTCAAAGAAGAGAATAATCATCAAAACCTGAAGAAAAATCGAACTATATTTTCACTTACAGAGTAATTAGGGCATTTATAAAACACCCAACCGTAATTTGTCAGAGTGGTAGAGTATGACACATTAGCTTCCATATGGCAATTAGGGCAATCGACCTGCCTTGTATTGGGAAGCGCAAGGCCTCTCCGATTCGCTGAGCTCGATGTTTGAGATATGGCCTTCACATAAGAGAAGAACACTAAAGTGGGATTAGGAAGAAGAGGATATGAGCAAGAGGAGGAAGAGGATATGAAATGCTCGACGTTTCAGTGTGGAATAAATATGTTGGGCATGCATCCGTATTTATAGCAAATTTTCAGTGGCAGCATGTTTTCCAATTGGCCTGAGAGAGTTGCTGGTAGTGTGATGTCAATTAGAACTTTTTTAGCGTGTTGTCATACCTGCTTTTTCAGCTTTTGTTCATATCTGCTTTTTCAGCGTATTGTCATATCAGTTTTTTGAGCTGATAAATGAGTAATCAGTGTGTTGTCATTTTACTCTGTGAAAGCTGGTCGTGCTACATCCTCGTGTCAGGTATCAACCACTGCCTACAGGCTATGGTCGCACAATTCGAGGCTTTCGGGTGGCCCTTGAGGAGGAGGTTTCTCCTTTGACTTGAGCAATTTCGCAAGTTTCTTTTTGAAGTCATGTATGCAATGAACTGGTTTAGAATTACTACTTTGTGAGTAAAACATGAGAAGGTCGCATGAAACTCACCGATTGGTTTAACTAAGTGCGTATTTTGAAGGTTTAACTGAGTACATATGATTGAAACTACCAACAATAAAAACAAAAGAAACTACCAACAATAAAAAACAACAGAAACTAGTGCTGACCCCTTTTCTGGGCGACTCCTCGCGGCTGTGCAGGCCTCCTTCGAACATGTCTCTGAGAGTAGGTCAGCTGCGTCGACGCGCGGTGGGCTCTCTGTGGTCTCTCTGAAGGTGTGGTGTACACCGGCTGGTCAGGCTGCGTCGGTGATGGTCGTACCTGCCACTGTGATGACCCAAGCTGCGTCGGTGGTGGTGGTCCCTGCCACCGTGATGACCCAGGCTGCATCGGTGGTGGTGGTACCTGCCAGTGTGATGACCCAGGCTGCGTTGGTGCTGGTGCTCCCTACCGTTGTGACAACCCAGGCTGATCTGGGTGTGGATCGACGAGGAACCTCGACACGTAGTCCTCCTGATCATCACCCTACCCGTCGTAGTCATCAGGTGCAGGCGGCAACCACTGTGACTGTGTACCTGTAGCAAGTGAAGAATTATTAAGAGCATGCAAAAAGTGGTTGCAATACATGAAAAGTGATTGCAAAATATGAAAAGTGCATTGCAGTACTCACCTCCAGCGGGAAAGGCTGCACCGTCGTGTGAAGAAGAGGGACTTGCAGATCCCCTGCCTCTCCCAAGCGACACACCATGGCCCACACCGGGAGGTAAGCGGCATCCCGCCAACTCAAGGGCGCGTCCAAAACCATCCCGAAACCTGACAAGCAAGGAGGTGACGTCCTCTCTGGTCACCTCTAAGCCGCCGGTCAATCGCGAAATCAACCTCCTAGAGTCCTCGTAGACCCGAGCTAGCATATCAATCTGAAAAAGACATCATGAATTAGTTAGCATAGCTACAAAATGATTGTGCATGAAATCGTATACAGGACACAACATACCGCAGTGTGCAGAGCCAAGTCCGTATGGGCGGGATACGTGTCTCTCGCCCTGGGGATGTGCCTGGGAGGATCCGAGTCAACGCGTACCAGACATAGACGGGTACAAGAAGTGTACCACTTTCGGTAGGCCCGGTATGTTTGCAGGTCGTACGGTGCATCATCAGCATGGACGTCCTCGAGGGCTCCTACCCACTCCTCGATCCATGGCTCCATCCGTACGTGCCAGGGGTGGCCCCATGCACGCCCTTCCTAGTCTGGTTATGGATCATAAATAAATATAGAATTATTAGATGACAATACACGATAATAATTATGGAACATCGATTGAGGGAACTTACATGTGGGCAGCGTGTGGGACCAGACGGCCGACCTGGACTGGGAACTCCTATCGTAGGCCGAATTGCCTCATCACTCGATGGACAGCGTAGGCCTCGACCTGGACGTCGAATTGGAGGAACCACCACGTGCACCAATATGCCACGTCTCGTGTGCAAAGGGTGGACAGGGCACCCGTCACACGAAGCTGGTCTGCCTATGCGTACGGCGTCCAGCGTACGTGGTTGTTGGTGAGGTGGTCGAACGCAACGACAAACTGTGGTTAGCCCAGCCGCACCGTCATGTGTGCCCACCTAGGCTGTAGTGACGACAGAATGTTATCGTTAGTACTCACAAATGTTAAAGCAAAAGTACCAAAATCGTAATTGCAATATCTTACCCGTCGGTGGCACCAAATGGTGCCCATGGTCGGATCGTCGACGTCATCATCACCTGTAGGCTAAAGAGGCTGCAAGTTGATGTTGGGCTGGCCGATCTGGAACCTCTCGTATGCCCATAGTTGTACCAGCAGTGGACATCCTTCGAAGGTCGACCCCTCGCTGATCCGGAAAAAACCGTCGTAGAGCGCCCGGTACGTGCTGTAGAGCACAGCGGACCCCCAGGAGTACTATGGCACAGCATCGAGGGGTGCGTCGATGATCTCCCTCGCGAACTGGACAAGGTGCCTGTCCACACTATCCCCATGGGAGCTCGTGAACAAGCACCAGCCAAACAGCCATAGCAGGTACGCCTCCAAGTGGCGATTGACCCTGTACTCGTCCGCAGGCTTGACTATCTGTGCCGGCTGTAAAATTGAAGATCACTTGTTATTTAAGATCACTTGTTATTTTAAGCTGTAAATTTAAGATGACTTGTTATTCTAAAGGCAAGTTGCGTACCACGAACCGTCGGAGCCACTGTAGTGTCGGACCGTGTGTACTGGTGAAGGTACGGTACCCAGGAAGTGGTAACACACCCTGGGACCTCTGAAGTAGCTCCTGGCGCTACGTCAGGTCGACGTCCTAGGCCACCACAGGGTCACCGGCGATCGGAAGGCCGAGGAGGAACGACACGTCCTGCAAAGTGATCGTCATCTCCCCAACGGGTAGTGGAAGGTATGGATCTCCGGCCTCCATCGATCCACCAGAGCAGTGATTAGGGACCTATTGAACAAGAACCGGCAACCCACATCCTCCACCATCCGGGCGAATGGTAGCAACCCTAAAGCTCGAAGCCTACGAAAGAAAAACATGTAATTAATATCATTACAACACTAATAACGATACTACAACAAACATATTTATAAATTTAAATACTAATATATTACCTGGGGATCCAACGGGGATCGAGCGCCCAGGAGTACTGCGGTGTCCTCGGTCGAAGTACACCGAGCTGCACAGGATCCCCTCCCTCCTCTGGGAAAGCAGTGGCGAAGTGGGCACGGTGACGATGATCAACGACCCGATCCAGCAACTCGAAGGGCCAGTCGTCATCTCCAGATTGGTCCCCCATACCTGCAAATTATATAAATGAAAGTTATAATTAAAATGCATATAGAAACAAAAGCGTACGAAAAACTATAGAAGCATCACAACAATATATTGAAACAAATACACACATAAAACTGTTCAAGCATCATAAATACATTGAAACAATTGCAATATTTTGTCAAGACACAACACTCACAGCTACATGCAACATGCTTACAGCTAGATACAAAACAGGGTTCACATAACACACAATACATTGATTAAATTACTTCTCATCTGGTACGTTGGCGTCGTGTAGAGGACGATCCATCCCCCACCATTGGATTGCCATCTCCTCCATCTTCTTCGTTTTGTGCATTGCAATTCTTGAACATATGTCCTGTTTGGTTGCACAATGAACATTTCTTCACACGTTTGCCAGCTTCTGACTCATCCATGTCATTTTTGATATGCCTTGTTTTTCGACGGCCTGCTTTCCATCTTCTTGCATCAAAATCAGGGACCCAGTGAAGAGGAACGTGGTATGCTACTCTAGCACAAATTAAAATTTCTACCACAAACCAAAAAGCTACTCGCAAGAAGGGGATCATAGATCAATTACCACTAGACACGTAGTTGCGGAATCCTTCGCACGTCGTTGTAGTGGATCATTCTCGCCGCTGTCGTGGATTGTCCTCGCCTCAGTCGTGGATCATCCTCACCTCACCGTGGATCGTCCTTGCCTCGGTCATGGATCATCCTCCCTTGGTTGTGGATTGTCCTCAAATGCCGCAGTCGCAGCAGTGTCACCACAGCAGTCCACACGTTCGGGGATGGGACGCCGTGCGTTGGTGTGCAAGCACCGGGTCGCTTGACAGGGGCAACGAGAGGAGGTGGCTAGGGTTTTGGGCGAAACACTTCTAAATCGTACGAAAGTGTGTTCTGCACCCAGCCTCCTCCCCTCCTTATATAGCCACGAGCTGAAACTCTAGGCAGTCAGGGCCCATCTACGCGCTAAGCCTACGAGGTCCATTAATTACGGATCCAATCCAAATTAATGCGTCCCAGCCCGTTAAGTGTGTGACCCTGTAGGTTCATGCTCATTTGGACATAGATTCGAAAAACCCTTTTCTAATCCAATAGTCGGTAGATTATGCCAACTCCCAAACGCATATGATCAAACTACTGATGTAAATATCCCTTTGACAAACTATATGAAGATAGAACTCAAGGCGAGAAGCATGTCATTCTTTGACAGTTTAATCCATCTCTCGTATCTGTGATATATTAATAAGTTGTGATTGACTTCTCAATCACGGCATGGCCATGCACTTCCTTAATCATATCACACGAGTGGCCTAGACATATATCTCCGTTACACTGGAGTGGCAAATTCCATCTTGACTGCTCACTTCCCTTTGCATGTTTCATAGTAAACATGAAAGCTACCTTTATAACTATCCAGTTAGAAAATAGTGTTTGGTAACCCCAAGGTAAACTATTACATATGTAGGGATTGTGACAATATCAGGTCTAAGGATCATACATCTACTATATATGAGATACACTGATGACATATAAGAATGTAACATTATCGCAGTGTCCCATTGCGGGTCTATCTAACACATGTTCTTCAACATGCGTTCACAATGTATTGATGATATCTCCATATCCCATGATCTATGAAACATGATCATCGATCAATACATGCGATGATCTATTCATCGTTGTCCTATACGATGATACCTGATCAGAGATACTTACAGAATTATATCAATGAGTAGAGAGTTTCATAAGCAAGTCACATACTTGCTGATCAATATAATGATATACATTCATTGGACCAATAATCATATTATTATTCATAAACATAGTCATGTTACAATCATCTATATGACTGCCTCAAGGGCATAATACTAACACCCAGAACCTTTCATCAACACTAGGAGTTGATGTGAAAGAACTCACAACACCATAACCGTAAAGCTCCTTGCTCCAAGTTGCCATCACCCTTTCCTTCCTAAAATATTCAGATAGATATGTATCAGGTTGCATTCCAAATAAAAGCATATGCGGCTATCACATGAGAACATTGCCTATGCAAAAGGTAGGGCTTCTTACATGAGCATTTACAATCAGCTTGTAATATGCACTCTTGGATGACAACCTTTTGGTTGGTTCCACGCCGTCCTTTATCCTTGCAGATCACCTCGAAGCGCAATGTTCGTGCACCAACTTTTATAGCTCTATGCTTGGCCGCCTTCTGACTCTTCTGATCCATGTATTTACTGATCATGGAAGAGTATATGAACTTCTCATCTCTCATTACTATCTCAGCAGCTTGATTCCTATCGACAAAATACTTGGTTGTGCCCCGCAGCACTCCCTCAAAAATTCCTACCAATGGGAGATACCTCATCCCTCTTATTACCCAGTTGTAAACTTCTGCAAAGTTACTGGTTATCACACCATATCTGGCACCATGTGTGTCATGTAACAGTGCCCACTTTTCTTTCGGTTCGTACTTAATCCAGTCCGAGAAACATTTGATTGGCCTTTGCTTTCGATGATGATTAGTCGCCTCATCTTCTGTTGGCAGGGGGGAAAGAGGCTCCGCCTGCTCGTGTGTTTCGCTGCCATTCGCCTGCTCCTCCTTGTGTTTTCTTGTCAGCTCATCAATATTTTTCCATAGATTTCGGAACTTGCTCTCCTAGTTCTGCTTACATAGTCTTTTGAACATGTTCATGAGTTCCTTGTTCCTGAATTGCTTATAGAAGTTTGCACCCAAATGCCTCATGCACCATCGGCTCTACAAGTCAGGCCATGGAAATGGCTCCTCTTCCCCTGTTTGCAACTGGTTGATTGCACTAAGCAGACTAGCATGCCTGTCGTGCAGCACGCATACATCTTGACGAGTTTTGACCACCCCCCATCTTCAAGTTTTGTAGGAACCATAGCCAACTCTCATAGTTCTCACTTTCTACAAAGGCAAAGGCAACAGGCAGAATCTAGTTGCTTCCATCAACGCCCACGGCTGTCAATATTTGCTCTCTATATTTCCCGGACAAGAATGTGCCGTCCACGCACAACAATGGACGACAGTGATAGAACGCCTTAATGCAAGCTCCGAATGCGAAGAACACTCTCCTCAGCTGCCTTTTAGTTGGCCTCTTGATTGACGGACAGTCTTGATAATCATAGTAAGTGCTAGGATTTCTTCCCTGAATGAAACTGAGCAGTGCGGGCAGATTGTGGTACGAGTCTTCAAACTTCCCAAACCTCATTTCTAACGCCTTTTGTTTTGCCCTCCATGCCTTCCCATAGCTAATTGTGTATTGATATCTGTTCTCGATTGCTCGGATAATAGCACGGGGCTCAAAACTTAGGTTCTCCACTATCTCTGCGTACATGATGTTTGCGACATACCCTGATGACAGGTTCCTGTGAGCTATCATTGTTTCCTCAATCATACAGCTATGCTACTCAACCTTCGAGCATAACCAATGGGTGCCCCATTTGGGCTTGTACGCGTGCACTCTCCACGGATACCCATGGATCTCACACACCACGTTGTAGCAGGTCGGGGTGGATTTCTTAACCCTGAAAGTCCTTAATGATAAGGCCCAATCTTTCATAGCATCCTGCACAGCCTCTTTTGTCAGGTACATACTGTTAGGCCTAACCTCATTGTCACTATACTGCGAAGGTATATCGTTGCTTTCATTGACAACCAACCTATCAAATTGATGCGTGCTCCACTCGGCTGGCACAAGCGGCTCTGTATCTCCATCTTCCTCATCCGACTCATCATCATTTTCCACTTCTGCTGTGCTGTACTCACGGTCTTTCTTTTCCATCCTAGCTGTTATTTCATCAATTTGCTCACCTTCGTCTACTTGTCCCCGCGCTTCTTGTCCAACATTTCCATCATCCTCCCCAAATTCAACTTGTTTACCACTTTGGCAAATGATATCCTCATTGCATTGCTGAGCATACTGCTCACGGCTAGATCCCCTAATTTCGATGTCACCACAACTCAACTCATTTTGAGGCTGACTACACTCACCGCCGTCCAACTGCTGCTGGGGGGCAACATCCCTGTCATATGCTTGCACTAAAAGCACCCAATTCCATCCCCGTTGCTCCGTCCCCCTCACATATGATCTCCACGATGCGGTTCCTTTCAGCTCAACTAGCTCCCAACAAATAGGATCGTTTTGCATACTACATAGGCAAAATACCTTCAGCTGCTACTTCTGTTGTTCCATCCGAAAAGTATAGTACAACCACTGTAACACAGAAGAAAATGTGCGCTCTTCGACCCTACTCAAACTCCTATCCACATACTGGAAGTTACTTAGATCCGCACACTCCAAACCATACATTACATCTAGGGGTGCAAACGGAGCGGATATTTCCCGACCGATCCGATACCGTATTCGAAAAAAATCCGTACCGATGTTATCCGTATTCGTATTCGAAAAATTCGATGTAATATGGGTTAGGATATGGGAAGAGCAATATCCGATCCGTATCCGAAAAACCTCATGTAATATGGGTTAGGATATGGGAAGAGCAATATCCGATCCGATATCCGGTAAATATCCGACCTAATACCCGGTAAATATCCGACCCGATACCCTTGCAATATTGTTCATAATGTGTGTATTTGAATTACAATGCTTGCTAGCTGTATTTTAGATGTTGCGTGTTGGTTATGTGCTATCTGATTAGGCAAGTTGTAATATAATGTGAAACATAGTGCTGTTGTGAGCCTGTGATATAATGTGAGCAAGTTGTAATATAATTGCACTACTTTCTGGAGCAAGCTCTTATAATTGCACTACAAAACACTTGATTGCAGTTGGAATTGTACTTGGTTGTATATTATTCTTATGTAGGGTATGCAATTATTATTGAATTTGAAACACTTACATGTCTTGAAAGTTACAATAAAGTTTTGTGTATGGTTGATTGATCCTAATATATGTGACATATATGGTTTCTGCTTTCACGCATTATCCGACTAACTATTCGTGACCGAGACTAACCGTATCCTAACGACTGTATTCGCCCGTGATTCGTGACCGAAGTAATCCGTATTCGTATTCGAATCCGGCACTGTCCGTATCCGATTATGTATCCGAGAAAAAATTTGGAATAGGATACGGGATGAACAAAATCCGTCCGTATCCGCTCCGTTTGCACCCCTAATTACATCCCCTTCTCCATAATAGATTCTAAATAGAACTCGTTCTGCCATATATGTGAATCCATTCATTCACCTACGAATTAATACTTTCCGTATAAAATACTCTTACACCTAACATAACTACATCTATATGCAACAAAAATATAGATCTATCTGTAGAAAATATAACTACATTCCTAAGAATAGATATCTACCTACATGTAACTACATTCGCTAGATCTACCCAACTACATTCCTAAGAAATGGATATATATATGGACGTACTTGTATCGGTATAAAACATCTACATTAGCTACATCTACGCACATCAACCTAAATCTAAAATTATTTCTACTCAATCATAATTTACTGCTAAAAAATTAAACAACGAATAATTTCTACTCTAACTAAAATCCCTATGAATAATTTCTACTCTACCTACATCTAATTACATTCGCTAAATCTATCCACCTACATTCCTAAGAGCAATTACATATATCTAACTAAATTCGCTAAATCTACCTACATCTAACTACATTTACAGGTACAAAAATTAAACAACGAGAAATTACCTGAAATAGGTCGCGCAGTGCTTCTCTTTTTCTCTCCTCCTCTCCTCCTTTTCTTTTTCTCCTTTTCTCTGTTTCTTGCAAATGCGGCTGGCTCTGGCTTAGCGTTGCGCGGCGATTTATAAATTGCCCTCTGTCGCCCGATCAACGGGCGACAGAAGCCCACACACGCTCTGTCGTCCGTTCATCAGGCAATTTTTAAACTGTCGTCCGTTCATCGAGCGATGTTTATACTGTCGCCCGATCAACGAACGACAGAGACCCCAACAGCCTCCTGTCGCCCTTTGGTTGGGCAATATACTTGTGTCGCTCAACCAACGGGCGACATATGTATATTTCTGTGATTTCTTTCCCAGACGTTTATTTTTGTCACTTTGAATAAAAAAATTATTATTAAAAAAAATTTGAGGTAGTTTCGGGATTCGCCATCAAACCCTACAATATATATTTCTTAACAAAACGTACTGCATCCCTGGAGCAGTTCATAAAACAACCATGTAGTCAACGTGAATCAATTTCTGCCTGCTGAAACCAAAGGCAAACTCTTATGAGCATTATCAACAATATCATCGTGCACTTCAATCAAATAGCAGTACATCGTACCATCTCAATGGAACATCTAACAGAACGCCCATACCACTTGCATAAGTTGTACAGACAGTTATCATCACCGTATAGGTGACCGTAAACACGTAATAATGGGAGATAACGGTAAAATTTTAAGCTAATAGAAGCAATGAAAACTCTGCTTTACGAGGTATCGAGTGCTGAGTGAACAAGTCTACTACTGGAGGACAGTACATACCATCACCGCTAATTTCAATGGCCCACAAGTACGTCTCCAGCATTCAACAGAACTTCGAAGATTTTGTGCAAAGGGCAACAGTGCAATGCATGAAAGTACCAAAATAAGTCCTGTAAAACATCACCAATCATTTGAGCTGATGTTTCACATGTATTGTAACATCTTGCATTAGCGAACAAGCCAACGAAATATTCTTTCATCATGATCATGGCTTCCGCAGTTGTGCTCCTTTCTACAATTGGCTACAGTCTCGCAGACATACAAAATGATGGTGGGAAAATTTCACGAATGGGATCACTATTGCTACTGTTTCAGTGAAAAAGGGATCGTTGCATTTCTAAAACTGTTACATATGGAGACCATGGCAAAAAAATTTGTAACAACGATGTATTCATCTGTTGAATCCAGAAAAAGAATGAAGATACTGTAGTTTACGTGCCCCATATGCCAACAACAGCCCCGCACATCTCATCACAAGGTAGCCATCAAGGTGAGGGCTTCAGACTTCAGCGGTAGAATCTGCCCAAGATCTGCTCACCCATTCTGCTATGATGGTACAACAACCAAATGGCGCTAGTGCCTCCAAACATATATATCTAATCATGTGAAAAATGTGACAACATCTCTTCTGTAACCCCTAACTATCAACATTCGTGGGACATTCTCTACAAGCAGATCCATGTACTCCATATAGAAATATGCAGGGTGATTCAGTGGTGGTGGAGGGAGGCTCACTAGCACCACAGCTGCCATTCTGGAGTACCTGAGTATCGTGGAGTTTAACTTCAACATTGTGTAGAGGAATTTCTCAACCTGCTGTTCGTTTACAATAACTTGCTTCCCATCCTCCATTAGCGGCCGTCCTTCTCTTTGTGCAGTTTCCTTCATCTCAGAAAGGTATGTGCTGATCCTTCGCTGTGCGCTTGTGTAAGCCTCTTGGGAGTCATCCTGCTGAGCACCACTGCTACTGCTCTCCATGTGAGATTCCCACGACTTCATAGTGACAACAATGACCTCAGCATGCATCCTAAGATCATACAAGAACTTTTTGACGTCAGCCTTCAGCTCCTCGGCATCAGTGTCCTCTTCAGCTATGCAGAAGACTTGGATCTTACAGCTTTCAAAGCTCTCTTTTGTGAGCAGGAGTTGAGACAGAAGAAGCATCAATCCTCCATCTCTCACAATCCAGTAGAGGTCAATAGTCCCATACTGTCTCTGGTACTCATTAGGCCACTCATCAAGGCCCTTCACAATGACAACTGCCTTATTAGCAATAATGCAATCATTTATTATACTGACAAATGTTGACGGTATCTGTGTCAGATTCTCACGACGCCAGATCTCAGGGTACCGCATCACAACAATGTTTGGCTTCAGGTTACCTAGGCCCATTGTCTGAACAATGCTGCGGAAGCCCTCAGACATTGACGGTGCTACAATGATCTCCGCAACACCCTCACATCGTTTGTAGTCAATGTAGGTGTCTAGCTGACGACAAGCAGTCTTTGCGTCCTCAGCCAGTTCATGATAATCACCGTCAATTATCGAGACAAAAATTGACATACCACGGCCCTTCTTCTTCATACAGTTGGCAAAATCTGCAAGTTTTGGATGACAAGGGACATTTTCTGGAAGTTTCCCCCAAGGACGGCAGAATATCAGAGGAATGGGGTACCAATTCTTAGGATGAACTTGGTTTGCTGCGAGAAGAATGGTAAGTGTTACAAAAATGGGAGTTCGCATAGTCTCAATTAGGATTATTTACTTGCCACGCAGAAAGTCATACCTCCTAGTGATCTGAGACTTCGCAGTGCCAACTGAAAGTATGCACTCTTGAACCCATCTCCCCAGTCTCCAGCCTTACCTTTTATGCTCACATAGTAATAGATGAGGCTTGCAAGGGCAAGGGAGACAACAGTGAAAGACCAAGAGATCAAAAACATGATCACTGCAAATTGATAGAAATATCCATGTAAGTGGAAAAGAGCTATTATAATACGACATAAGGGTGCATTTTAATTAGCTATGTGCCACAATAAATACAGGGTAAACAATACTTCACTACAGACTAGGAACAGCTGGTTGGATTAAAAAGCATACATGTGAAAGAAGTCTTGAATCAAATAGTGACCAACTCAATTATACATGTCAAAGTACATAAACCGGTATTGTGCAAAAATATACATCTCATAATGAAGGTCATGATGACAAAAAAAAAAAAAAAAAAAAAAAAATTGGTGAGAGTAAAGATGCATACCAACACAAAGCAATGCACCAACAAGTGAAAGACTCCAATGGTGAAATTTCCATCGAGGGCGCCAACTAGGAGCATCAAGGAGGTCCAGCAGAAAGCATGAGAGGTTCACACCAGCATAGCACAGAAGGAAAAACATTGTGATAGTGGGTGTAATTAAATCCAAGTTCCCAATAACCACACAGCCAATACAGATGAATGCTGTGAATAAAGTGGCTGAGTAAGGTTCAGCCCCTTCAGAAACCTTAAAGTAATTAAGAACTGGAAGAATGTCATCATTTGCTATTGCTGCAAGTAACCTTGGAGCCCCTGTCAAACTCTGCAGTGCTGCACCTAAAGTGGACAGAATAATGCCAATGTAAATCACTGCTGGAGCAGGCCATGCTACTGTAGCAGTAAGAAGCCTGCAAGTGTTAAGATACTTATGAGCTGACCACACAAGAAATCAGAAGTAATGTAACTATTTATGGTTCTAGGCCAAAATTAACAAGTAGACTACAGTTATGCTGTCAGATTGTATTTATTTAATAATAGAACAAGAAAAATATATTCAAGACCTAATTAGGTTATAAAAATATGAATGCTGGATAGTCATCCCAAAAAAAAAAGGCCGGACGGGCTCATCCAGTTTGCTGCATAAAGAGGTGAACTCATTCAAATTTAAATTTCGCCAAAGTGTACTCGGGCAAATTCAAATTTTGGTCAAAATTTGGCAAAAAATCAAAAAAATTCCGAGAATTTAATTTTCGATGATATTTTGTTCAAAAATTCAAATTTTGGTCAAATTTTGGCCGAAAATTTAAATTGCGATCAAATTGTCCAAAAATTCAAATTTCGATTAAATTTTGTCTAAAAATTTCAAACCGAAATTCGAAACCTTGATTACAACTAGCCCATCCATCCTCATCCATCTAACTATATAAAAAATTGGCTCTTCTCATCCATCCAACCAAACAAAAAATTAGCTCATCCCTGTCCACCCAACCAAACAGCCATCTGGACGGCTCCATGCAATCCAGGCTAGATAGCCATATCCCATCCAACCTCATCCAGGCAACCAAACGAACCCTTAGCTCCAAATGAAAAAAAAAGATAGGTCAATTGTTGTGATCTTAAAAGCATGGAATACATACCCTCAAACAGGACACCCTATAACAGTACCCATACAAGGCATACGCATTAGCAAGAAAAACTTTATGTACCCAATTCCCATAACAGCCAGCAAAATAGCCGTAGCAGTGATGGTTCCAAGCAAAAGACAATTACACCATCAAGTCCATAAGGCTAAGGTTTTTCCTTGTGGATATGAAATACAGTAGGACAGAGTGAATGTATGCAACCACCAGGACATATTATAATGCCCTTGTTGTGAATAGCACTTGTATTCAACATGAGGCCAATGGACCAGTATATATACATGTACATAAGGGTATAGAAAGAAAATCTATATAAGGCAATATCTATACAAGGTGGTTAGGATACTGTCTAACACCCCCCTCAAACTCAAGGTGTATCTACAACACTAAGTTTGGAGAGATAAAAGTTATGATAAACTCTAGTTTGTATCTTCGTGAAGAAATCTGCCAACTGGAGCTCTAAAGGCACATACTGAAGAGGCACAACCTGATCCTTTACCTGTGACCGCATATAAGAAGCATCAATACCAATATGCTTGGTGAGTTCATGCTTTACTGGATTGCGAGCAATGCTGATAGCACCCGTACTGTCAGATAAAAGAGGAGTCGATGTAGAAACAGAAACACCAAAATCCTCAAGTAACCACCGTAGCCAAGTAACTTCTGCTGTCAAAAGAGCCACAGCTTGCAATTCAGCCTCAGCACTCGAACGAGAAACCGTTGTCTGCTTCTTAGTCTTCCAAGCAATGAGAGAACCACCAAGAAAAACACAGTAAGCAGAAAGAGACCGACGATCATAGTGATTACTAGCCCAGGTAGCATAAGAGTATGCCTAGAGCTGTAAAGAGATGGAGCGTGGAAAGAAAAGATGGCGAGAGATAGTTCCACGAAGATATCGTAGAACATGAAGAAGACGACTATAGTGGAGCTAAATGGGAGCAGAAACAAACTGACTCAATATATGGACAGGATACGAAATGCCAGGACGAGTGACACCAAGGAAAACAAGACTCCCAACAAGATGGCGATAGCGAGTAGGATCCTCAAGAGGTTCACCATCAATAGATCGAAGGTGAACATTGAGCTCCATGGGAGTCTCAACTGTACGCTGATCAGTGATAGAAGCACAAACAAAAAGATCCTGGATATACTTTTCTTGGGAGAGAAAGAAGCCCTCAAATGTAGAAGAAACCACAATCCCAAGAAAGTATCAAAGAGGACCTAGATTGGACATGAGAAACTGCGCACTGAGACGAGCCTTTACAAAGGTAATATACTGAGAATTATCTCCAATAATGACCATATCATCAACATATAGAAGGAGAAGAGTCCGACCTCGAGAAGAAGTGTGAACAAAGAGCGCAGGATCATGACCACTGGCAGAAAAACTAGTTGCAGTGATCCCAGAAGAAAAATGCTTAAACTAAGCAGTAGGGGCTTGCTTAAGCCCATAAAGAGAGCGACGAAGCCGACAAACCATGCCCTCAGGAACAGAATACCCCGGTGGTGGCTGCATATTAACCGCCTCATGCAGCTCACCATTAAGAAAGGCATTCTTGACATCAAGCTGAGAGATGGAGCACTCACGGACAGAGGCCACAGCAAGCAGAGTGCGAACAGTGGTCATGTGAGCCACAGGTGCAAAAGTCTTATCATAATCACGACCATACTCTTGTTGAAAACCACGCGCCACAAAACGAGCCTTGTAGCGCTCAGGAGAACCATCAGAGCGAGTCTTAATCTTATAGACCCACTTGCAAGAAATGGGACATACACGTGGAGGAAGTGGTACAAGATCCCACGTGCCAGTGCGCTCAAGGGCAGCAAGCTCCTCCGCCATCGCATGCTGCCATTCCTGATGAATAACAGCATCACGGTAAGAAGTCGGTTCGGCCAGAGCTGCACCAACAAAGCCAAGGCGCTCAGGAGGCCGAATAGACTGTCGATCGTGAAGAGCATAGCGAGAGACACTGAAGATGATGGCTCATCAGAAGATGGCACATCAGAAGACTCCTCAGCTTGCGGACGACGAGTGTAGTATAGAGGATAGGAAGGAACAATATCTGAAGGAACCTCTGGAGAAGAGGTCAGTGGTGAAGAAACCAGCAATAAAGGAGACGCCGATAGTGAAAGAGGAAAATTGACAACTGGAGTATCAGGAAAAGTCAGGAAAGACAGTAGCTCAACAACAGATGTAGGAGAATAAGAACGAGGGTAGAAGGGATGAGACTCATCAAAAGTGACATTCCGTGAGATTCGCATCCGTCGGTCAACAAGATCCCAATAAACGATATCCCTTATACTCAGCACTGTATCCCAGAAAGACGCACTAAACAGACTGAGCAGTCAGCTTGGTGCGTTCACAAGGTGCAAGAAGAACATAGAGCACACACCCAAAAAGGCGAAGTCTAGAATAATCAGGAGGCATGCCACAAAGACGTTCCACTGGAATCCCACCCTTAAGAGCAGGAGGTTGGATATTGGTCAAGTAGGTGGCAATGGAAACAGCCTCAGCCCAGAAGTGAGGTGGAACCGCGGAAGCAAGCATAAGAGCACGAGCTGTCTCAAGAAGATGACGATGCTTGCGCTCAGCCACACCATTCTGAGCATGAGCACCAGGACATGAAAACTGGGAAAGAGTGCCCTGCGTAGCAAGAAAAGCTCGAAGACCTCCTGACAGATACTCCCCTGCCGAGTCAGCACGAAAAACACGAATGGGAGAATCAAACTGAGTGCGAATCATGATGGCAAAAGTCTTATAGATGGATAGAACCTCATTACTAGAGGACATAAAATATATCCAAGTGTGGCGAGAGAAATCATCTATAAAAAGAATATAATATTTATGACCTCCTTTTGAAACAAAAGGAGCCAGACCCCAAACATCAGAATGAACAAGATCAAAAGGACGCTGAGATATAGACTGACTAGAAGGATAAGGGAGTTGTAGCTGTTTGCCAAGCTTACAACCCGTACAATGTAAAGAGACATCACCAGACACAGAGCCTAAAAGACCACGACGAACTAAAGAGGACAGATGCGAACCACAAAGATGTCCCAAACAGCGATGCCACTGAGCAAAAGACCCGGTAGAAGATGCAACAGATGCCGAAGCAGTGGAGGAAACAGAGAGATTGGCGGAGGCAGCGGAAGGAAGACGAAGCCAGTCAAGCTCCCAAAGACGTTGAGAGTCATGGCGGCGAGGGTCAGTTCGAACCAAAGCCCCTGTGCGACGTGTTATGAATATGACTTGTATTAAATATGAGGGCCAAAGGCCACAATATATAGAGTACATGAGGGAAAGGAATAGGAATAGGACTCTATCTATAACAGAGGCTTATCTATAACTATAAGAGATAATATATCCTTAACACCCCCCACAAATGCAAGGCGTATGCAATAGCATTGCATTTGGAAGAGATGAACTAAAAAGGGAAAATCCAAAGTCATAGTCTTGAAGTAGTCGTCGTAGCATGTAACTCCTGAAGAATCGAGCTGACGAAGATAGCCAACGAAGAACCGAGTCGGTGAAGAAAAGTCGACGAAGAAGCCAAATCGACGAAGAAAAGTCGAATGTATGGCAGAGTCGACGAAGAAGAGCCGACGGGACGAGTCGACAAAGAAGAACCGGGTCGATGGAGAAAAATCGACGAAGAAGCCAAATCGACGAAGAAAAGTCGAATGTATGGCACAGTCGACGAAGAAGAGCCGACGGGACGAGTCGACGAGGCCGACAAAATAGGCCGAGCCGAGGTATAAGAGTTGACAGAATAAGTCGAGCTGATAAAAGAGCAGAGCCGAGCGACGACAGAATCAAGATGCTAGAGACTTGGATGGACGCAACGGAAGACTAAAGGAAAAATTAGGAATAATAGCCACAACGAAATAAATCTGGATGCGGACTTGATGGAGAGCTGAAGATCCCGGCCCAGAGCAGATCCCGGCCAGACGGCACAAGAGCCGGCAGCTGCGTCGCGGGCCGGGCTGAAGATGCAGGGGCCGGAGCGGCCAGACTAGAGGCGGCGACGTCGGAGCGGCAGGCTCGGCAGACGAGCTCGGCGGAAGAAGCACAGCGTGGTCATGATGTTGGCGGGAGAACCCGACCACATCCCGTCGTCAAATCTCTCATCCCACCTCGCCGCCGGCGAAACCCAATCACCCAGTAGGGGAGCGCCGCCACCACCTGCTGGAGACGCGCGCTTGCAGGTTCGGTCGAGATGGGGAAGAAGCAGCACAGCAAGGACCGGCGGGAGCCAGTGGAAAGAACTGACGAGAAGCCGGGCAGCAGTAGATCCAATTCCGACGGCACCGGCAGTTGGTGCGGACGGCAGGGTCGAAGGCAAAGGCCGGGCATCCAACAGAGCGGCGGCAGCGGCAGAGGCCTCCACTCCCAGCGGCAGTTGGCGCGGACGGCGTCCAAGCAGAGCAGCGGCCGGAAGGTTGAAGCGGCAGGAGGAGGCAGCGCCAAGCCCGGCGATGAAGACGGGCGGCCGTGCGAACGGAAGTCGGCGCTGAAGCCGAAGTTGAACGCTGGAAGCTAGAAGCCAAACCGGATTCAATTTTGATGTTGAGATCTTGTTGGAGTCCGGCCTGCTTGCTTGATCGGTGGACATGCATTGGACAAGCAAGCAAGGCAAGCAAACAAACAAGAGCTCTCACTGGATGAACTCGTGAAGGCTCTCTCCAGTGCTCTCAGGCGACACGAGCGACCGGGCAGACGGCGATCGACGCGGGCTGGCGTGGGCGGCCGGAGGTTACGGACGAGATGGCCGGCGCCTGGATTGTCGCGGGCGAGCCCTGGAGAGGTCGCGGCGCGGTCCACACGGTGGGGAGGCTCGCGCGCGCCGCGGTTGGGGAGTAGGCCATGCTCAGCGCGCGAAGGCGGCCGGAAGGGTCCACCTTGACGAGATGGGAAGAGCAGCCTGAAGACCGTGTCCCTGCCGTTGGCGGCGAAGAGGTAGAGGCCGGAGGCGTTGACCGCCATGGACTGGACGGTGTCGTTGGCGACGCGGGTGCCTGCCCGGCTGGACGGGTGCCGCCCCGGGAGTCTCCTCCTCCCGGGGCAGCAGATTGGATCTAAAACAGCGGAAGGGAGAGGCTAGGAAAAGAAAACGTAGAGCTCTGATACCATGTTATGAATATGACTTATATTAAATATGAGGGCCAAAGGCCACAATATATAGAGTACATGAGGGAAAGGAATAGGAATAGGACTCTATCTATAACAGAGGCTTATCTATAACTATAAGAGATAATATATCCTTAACACGACGATCCTAAACACAACAAGAGTAAGAATCAAGGATAACACGACAGCCATGATCAGTAAGTTGTCCAGCGGATCTAAGCTACATGGTCAGTTTGGGAACATGAGAAACATCAGGAACATGAAAAGAGGAAAACAAAAGAGTGCCTCGTCCTGCAACAGAAAGAGAGGTACCATCTGCAGTATGCACAGTGATGGGAGTAGCAAGAGGATTGATGGAGACTCGTGAGATTAGATGTCATATGAAGGGTGCGTTTGGTTGCCTGTACCAAGTGGTACATGTATAAGATGGTGAGTAGCAAGAGGATTGATGGAGACTCGTGAGATTAGATGTCATATGAAGGGTGCGTTTGGTTGCCTGTACCAAGTGGTACATGTATAAGATGGTTCAAGAAAAAAGACATGCATGCGTTTGGTTGTTTGAATGGAACCATCCCATCCTGAATCAAGTGATACAAATTTGAGGAATATTCCCTCTAGATGCTGAACCGCCTCATTCACCCAAAATAATGGAACCAAATGGTACAGGACCATCCCATCCCATTCAATCTCATCCCATGAACCAAACACACCCGAAAAGAAGCTCCAGAGTCAAGAGTCCATGGTGTTATACCTGATGAGGAATGTGGTTTCACATTAGAAGACTGAGGAGCAAAACCTATCGGTGGAGAGGCAGCCATGCGACATAGGAGCATAAGAATCTCCTGAGTGGAGTCAGAGTCAGCATAAGTCCGTTGAGGAGTCCGCTGAGAGAAGACGCTTGAGCCTCCAGTGCTCTTAGGAGGACGGCCACTTCGACGAGCAAGATCCTTCTTCCGGTAGCAGAACTGCTCCACATGTCCATCCTTATCACAGTAGGTGCAGTGAAGGCCTCCACCCCCAGTAGCTGAAACTGGAGTAGGTGCCACTGACAGAGGAGTAGAACGAGGTACCGCCAAGACTGAAGGAGATACTAGCAGACCGGCACCACGAAGGCGAGTCTCCACAGTACGAATAGCTGCAAGGGCCTTCAACAGGGTCACACGAGGATGATGAGCAAGCAACTGGGCACAAATCTGCTCAAATTCAGCCCGAAGATGTGTCAAGAAGTCGTAGATGCGGCAAAGCTCAAAATGAGTGTTGATGCTGACAACACTGGCAAGTGCGGCATACCTCTGGACCCAGAGAATCAAGCTGACGCCATACCGAGGACAACTGTGCATAAAACTCATCTACAGTAGTCACCCTGCTGCAGCGACTGCTCCTGGTGCACAACAGCAAGATACAAAGAGTCGCCAGCAAGCTCATAGCGATCACGAAGATGCGCCCACATCAACTGTGTTGAAGATAACGCGACAATATCGCCAGTGAGATGCACCTCCATGCTAGCAACCAAAATTGCAAAGGCATGAGCATCTTCATCAATCCATGTCTTATAAGCAGTGAACTGAGTCTGAAAAGACTCCACAGCATCAGCATAATCATCAGACGCTTTCTGTCGAGCAACATCATTTGCCTCCTTAGGAATAACAGGTGTGGCAGGGGGAGCAGGACGAGGCGGACAAGGTAGCTCGCCAGAAAGAAACTCCCAAAGATGCTGACCGCGCATGTGAAGGCTCAAAGATAACCGGACAGCAAGGAATAGAAATAGTCCCCGAAGAAGAGCCGGAAGACAACATCACTTTTTTTTACTTTAACCGTAGAAAGTTGGAAAGCTGGAGCTGGATCGGCTAAAAGCCGGAGCTGTTGGAGCCGGAGCCGGAGCCGAAGCCGGACTCGAACGGTTTTTAAAACCGATTCACAATCAGACTTCAAATCCGATCGACGCCTTCAACTGCGACGACCGAGCGAGGCACGCGTGCCGCTGCGCCGACCGAGCGCGTGGAGGCGACCTGGCGTGGCCGGCCGAGGCTGGATCGACCGTGAGGGATGGAGCGATCGGAGCTTGCAGTGGCCGGCGCGCTGAGGCGCAGATCTGACGGCGCCGTCTCGAGATGGCGAACAAAGGCGATCGCGATCAGCGATGGCGGCGGAACACAAAGCTGAAGCCGAAGAAGCGACGATGGCACACGCAGAGTTGGCGGCCGGAGCGCGTCGGGCCGCCCGGAAGCCGAGGCGGCGCACGGAAGAGCGGAGCGGCGCAGGGCGTCGCGGATGGTGGCCGCACAGGCGAAGACGAACCGGCGGTCGGCAGCTCTGGAGAAAGGTGCTTAGCACGGCGCGTGCGACGCAACTGCGGAGGACGGCGACGAGGGAAATTAGGAGGCACAAGTGCAACGCCGGTAAGCCCTAACCCTAAAAAAACGTGGCTCTGATACCATGTTGTGAATAGCACTAGTATTCAACATGAGGCCAATGGGCCAGTATATATACACATACATAAGGGTATAGAAGGAAAATCTATATAAGGCAATATCTATACAAGGTGGTTAGGATACTGTCTAACAACCCTGGTGGTGTCATAAACTAAGAAGTCACCAACAACCAACAACCAAACCTTTTGTTCCAAACAAGTTGAGGTAGGCTAGGAATAGAACCCAATCACAGTAAAAAAAAAGAAAAAAGAAAAAAAAGAAACCCTAAAGCTTCTATCTTAGGTCATGGTTCCATTACATGAATCGCTAACTTCTACACTCCTATCCAACGCCAATTCTTTGGATAAATTCAAATCCCTCAAGTCTCTTTTAATTGCTTCTTCCCATGTCAGTCTCAGATGACCTCTGCCTCTTCTTCTATTTTCGAGATGGCTTAAAATTCCACTACGCATCGGTGCCTTAAGAGGCCTCCATTGGAGATGTCCAAATCATCTCAAATGATATTGGATAAGCTTTGCATCAATTGGTGCTACTCCAACTCTATCATGTATATCATTATTGCGGATTCGATCTCGTCTTATATGGCTACATATCCACCACAACATCTGCATTTCTGCTACGCTTATCTTCTGTACACATAGTTACCGGTTTCGCTGTAAACCCCCACGAATCGTGAACCGGATTCATCGAACCAGAACCCGTTTAAGATATGGGGTTCGTGTTCGTAATGGAAATTGGAAGAAAAAGTGGCAAATGCGAACGCGAATCCCGTAACGCTACTTGGACGAACCACGTTTCTGGCAACTATGTGTGTACATATTGTATTTGTCACCCAACATTCCGCTCCATGCAGCATCGTAGGTCTCACCTTTTAACTTTTGAGGAACTTTTCTATCACACAGGACACCACATTGGCAACATTTCACCCACCCTGTTCATATCTTGTGGCTCACATCTTCATCAATCTTGTCGTAACTCCACCGTAGCATCAATCCCAAATATCGAAACTTTTCCTTCCTGAGCACTACTTTTCTGTCCACACTAACATCTCCATCATCTACTATAGCACCACTGAAAACACACCTCATATACTCAGTTCTAGTCCTACTAAGTCTAAAGCCCTGTGTAGTTTTCTACATAGCTTGCCCCAAGCCAGAAAAAAAGAGGTTTGTGATAGGCTTGGCGAGGCAACTAAAAAAATACATCCTCCTTTTCATGAAATGAAACCCAAGAAACTCATATGTCAAATGTATAAAAAAATTTAAACCCTGGCGAACACATAATCTACAATTGTAAAGTGAGTGCACGGATAACAATCAGCATTAGAAGCACAAACCTATCAGTTAGAAGCTCCTCCCTTGTGGCCAAGGCTCCAAAAAGAAGCACAGAAAACAGGTACATAGCAGTTGTTGTAAGAGTCGCAGATAATGTTCCAATTGGTATTGAACGTTGTGTATCTTTAAGTGAAGCAGATCGATTCGAGCCAGCCATTATTCCAGTGACTGCTGGGAAAAATAGACCTACCAAAGCACTGAAAAGTCCATACGTACAGTTAGCAAGTTGCAACTGCACAGACAAATACATAAATAAAGTTGGATTTCACTAAAGAAGTGGATAGGAGACTTGATGACCTTTTTAAGGCCAAAAACTAATCCGTCAAACAGATCGGTAACTTGCAGTTTGAGACTGAACTAGGGTCAGATCTGGTGGATTCTAGTTCCTATAGATGTGCCCATCAGGTCATGTGTTTACCAGGAGCAGGACAAACCATGTCAGCATGTGTTTCGATGCCATCCCTCTTAATGGAATTTGTTGTCCATGCCAGCTAATTCCATTTCTAATCAGTTTGAATCCCTCGAGTAGTTTAGGGATCTACCAAGCTAATTTAAAAGTTTAAAACTTCATTGAATGGTGCAAGTTTAGGAACCCACATTGCAATTTTTACCCTAAAAGACATAAATAAACATATCTGTTAGTAAACCCGTGCCCTAGTTATTATTTAATACAACTTGCAGAAAATCCCAGGCTATGAAAAAACTTTTCATAGGAGATTCAGCTAATTGTTGTGGTGACCCCCACTTTGACTATTTACTGCATTAATTCGAAACGAAATGTCTGTTCCCACCCAGCAAACCTTGCCATTTGATGCCTAGGTTGCGCAGTGCTGTGTCCACATAGGTGAAGATCTGGGTGCATGCACAGGGAGGTGATGGTACAAAGGTTGGTTATGGCACCTGGACAAGGCATAGAGGTGTGATCTGGACTGCATAGGCAGTGGGAACGAAAGTCGTCCCGGAAAGGACATGAGGAGGGCAGCTGGGTTGGTCAAGGTGAATGGGCATTTCAATGAAATGTGGGGTTCCAAAGGTTTATTTCCGTCCAAATTAACAAACAAATAATGGGAGAAGGGGCCATTGCCATGATTAGTTAAAGTTCATTCTTCCTAGGGTCAAGTGAAAAGTTATTCAAAATCTTGGGTGTTGTTTCTAAATTTTGTAAAGTTATTGGAGCATGCTTAAGTTTCTTCATAAATTTTCCATGGAATGATAGAGGTTTTTCCAAGTTGTTAGAGAAAGTAAAAACTTACTTGAAATCCCAATATATAGACCCATTTGGATCAGGAACACCGGCATTGTTTGTACGTTGATATTCTGAACCCCAGTTGTCTTTAAATGTGGTTATGCTCAGCCCAGTGATTCCCTCTAGGTAGGAAAGCCAATGTTATACATTTGTAATTCAGCACATAATATTGATGATCCAACATAAAAGTAACCAATAAGGGGCTTACTTGGAGCACTGTGCCTTGGTGCAATGAAGACACCAAGATAAATGCACAATAGTGAAAAGAGGACTGGTATTAAAAAGGCAGGTGCAACCTTGTTGATGATTTTGACACCACCAAACACAATAAAACAGAGCATTATAGTCACAATAACACCATATACTTGAAGATCATGCAAGCTGGGTGTTGATATAGTTGCTGTGCCAGCTGTTGCTGTTCCGTTTACTAATGTATTGTTGACTACTGTTACACTCTCTGCATTTTAAAACAGGTACAATTAAGTCCAAATAAAATCAAAATAAGCATTACAAGTTGTGAAAATTAATTAATACTATGGAGCATAGCTGTCCTTTCTTTCCTCAGTCTCTAATGAATCACGATCAAACTAACTGGATAATTTTGTTCACTTTGGTGCATGTCATATGCCATTTGGATGCTATGTAGGCAATTAACGTGCTAATTTGAGTCTTAATGATAAGAGGAAGAAGAAAAGTGAAATGACATCTAAAACAGAGAAAAGATAAGCAACTATAAAGAGAATTTCTCAGAGTTAAAACAAGAGCCAACATTAAAGACCTTTGTCCCAACTTTGTAAATGTTCTTGCTCTTGGTGTTTCATTCCTCTGGAAGAAATTTATTTTATTTAAACAGTGAAGGGTATTTAATATATAAACACATAAGACATGAGTAGCACATCATAAATTGCAAACATGCTCCCAGTCCCAAGCTCCCAGCAACGCAGGTTATATTAAATATAGACATCCTTTATGTCCTAACAAAAGGTTCAAAGAACAGGGTCTACAATTGGGACATTTGGAATAATTCAACGTTTCTACTCACACATAAAATAAACATACTGATTAGTATTTATAAGTTGTAACTTACCTTGAAAGAATCCAGCAGAAGGAACGGCATCCAAAAAGGTTTCTACAGCACCTAGCACATACCTGGAAATGACAGAATAAGTTTGCTAAAGAGGGACAGAGAGCAATACCTATGCATGAATGCACACTACACTAACAGGTAACAACTGAAGAAAATATGTGTCATTTGAAATTCCATTGAGCATAAAAAATGAAAGTTGTATTACCCATTGACTTGTATTCTATAATTACTTCCTCATATATCCCCCATCTCGACATTTTTATCTATTATAGTGTATACTTACATGGATCCAGCAACCGCATTTCCAAGAAAGAAGCATAATCCAATACTAACTCCAACTTCAGGACCAAGTGCACGACCAATGAGATAATATGGGCCACCACCCTGTGGATCATAAACAATGCACATCAGTTCATGGGCATTTAAGTTTATTTAGGTACCAACATAGAACATCAATGCTCTCAAAGTATTCCCATCATTGAATTAAAATTAAATATCCCTCTGAGTGGGACTTTAGCCATATCTAGTACCAGGTTCCACAAATGAAATGAAAAGGCGAAGAACATGGTCAAGAAGCAAGAAAGCATGGTTGTCACGGCGGTAAGGCGTCCGCGGCGTGCCAGGACCTTTTTAGCTTTTAAAAGGTTAAAGCGTGAGGCGAGGCGCCTTTTTAGACATGTATGTAAGGCGAATAAAAACAACCAAATTGCAACATAATAAGACATTAAAATAGTTGACAAGTTGACACCACCAAGTCTAATACATGACATAGCACACAGTCTGGAGAGTGGAGAATGGAGATTGAGCTGGAGCCTGGAGAGTGGAGATCAGCAAAGCAGAGCGGTCAGCAGATCGAGCCGAGCGGTGGAGCCTGCAGACGAGGACGAGCAGAGGAGAGGAGATCGACCGAGTGGTGGAGCTGGAGATCGAGACAAAAGCACGGAGCATTGGAGGTCTGGCGTCGCCGCAGGCGAGTAGCGGCAGAGGAGCTGGAGGACGACGTCGGCGCACGCGAGAGTCAGGCGATCAGCGTCGGCGAGCAAGCGTCTGGCCGAGGTTTCAGCGGCAGGCGAAGGAGCTGGAGGACGGCGCACGGGCGGAGCACGCCGTCGGGCCGAGGTTTCGGCCGAGGTCGACGCGAGCTAGAGCTTCGACGCGTGGGAGCGGAGCAGGTGGGCCGGAGATCGACGGCCGAGCGAGCGAGGCCGGAGATCGACGCGTGAGCTGGAGCTTCGAGGGCGCCACGGGCTGGCGGGCGCCATATGCCTCGGCGACGCCTCGGACGCCTCGCCGACGCCTCGGCGACGCCTCGGCCGCCATACTCGCCCTCGGCGTGGCGTCCGGCGTGGCGTCCGCTCAGGACCGCCACGACGCTAAGGCGTCGATTAGGCGTCCTTGAACGGACGCCTTGACTACAGTGCAAGAAAGAATGAGGTATATCACCCTATTTCATGAACATGTCACCCATAGCTTTAATGCTCTACATACCTTCATTGCTCCATTCGTTGCAATGGCACTTAATGATAATCCAGTTAAAAAAGTGCATGCACCACAGAATGAGACTAAAACAAGCGACTGCCATACACCTGCCATACCAACAATCCTACAGGAAGGGAAATAAATATTGGTCAGTTGTTGAATAACCCAGTGTTTCAATAATAAAATATTTCCAAACTGGACAGCAATATTTACAATTTAACCATTTTACTTTAGTACTTTTAGACTTTGTTGATGGTTCCACTATGGGGAAAGGTCATACAAGAAGGAATGAAAATGTTACAGGTGGCCTTCTGCCAACACAATGGCAGTAACACCATAGTAACCAGCATGGAAACTTAATTGACAGAAACCAATTAGGAACAAATCGTAGATGGACAGTAACAAAGATGAGTGCAGATCATACTTTACCAAGTAAAACGAATGTAGTAAATGATTCCCAATATATTCTGCAAGCATGGCACAAAGACACCCATCATGGTACCAAACTTTGGTCCAGTCTCCTGCCAACCCAATAGAAGTAATGGAATCATGATGTAGATTTTACAAATGGTCATAAATCCAAATGTCATAAACCAAATAAATAGCAACAAAAACTGAGCAATAAAACAATGAAAATGAATGAAATTAACACGGAACAAACTTTGGATATCAGGCATGAACTTATTGATATTCCAAGCAAAATCAAATGTACAAATCAACAGGGTCAAGTGTATTTACTATTTAGACTTAACAAATTGCTGAATACAATAGGTGTATCAGTAAATGAATTGAGTTCAGGTTCTAAACTTTGAACTAGATGTAGAGATTTATGCCCTGTATACTAAATTTGTGTACATCAAAATGCACTAATTCATAGTTATCAGCATTGACTAGGAAAAGTGTGATTAAGTTTAAAACAAATGGAAGTATGGAACTCATCCAAAATGTTGGAACGGAAGATAACCTTTGGACGTCCAATGGTAATTGCTACATCCTCACCATCCCTAGGACTGGAAGGAGCCTGAATCTGTTCTCCTGTCATGCTGTTCAGATTCAATCAGATGCTGACGTCATAAAGTAACATCAATAGTTTAAAGGGGAATTTGATGATTTGCCACACCCAAATTGAGAATTTGATGATTTTCCACGCCATGTTTCACTGACAGGTGGCCCCAGGGCCCAAATGTCAGTCAGACATGGAGTGGCAAATCATCAAATCCTCAACTTTAGGGTGGCAAATCATCAATTTTTTATAGTTTAAAACTGTTTCTTCGAAGAGCACATGCATAATACTGGTCAAAACTTTCAACTGCTTAACAAAAGGGACAAATGCCAACTTTTAGCTAACATAAGTAAAATTATAGAAGGATGGATCATACCTCTTGAGGCCCAAAATATTTACAAGAGAGTCAAAACCAAAAAGCTCTAGCTTTGAATCCCTTTGAGATTCACTGGATGTAGCGTGATCATCAGAACCTTCTTGCATGCTTGGATCAATAGTTAGGTTAGCACCAGGCTTAAGGTTCCTATGATATATATTAAAAAAGCGTGAGTTTATACAGGTAGCAGCTCGACAAACTTGCATTCTTCTACTCTGTTAAATGTTAATGAGTAATGACCATAAAAAACACATGAAAGGAAATTTTCTTAGAAATTATTTCCATGCCTGTCGCATGGAATGTGCGAATCAAACCAGCAAATTGAGAAGGCAAACCAGCAGGTACAATGACAAGATGTGCATATTCATGAAGCAAATAAGTAAATAAATGTCAAGTAACATCCATTTCTTCAAAGCATGAGAGAGAGAGCATATTCCACATGGCAACCAGTTCCCAACCAAACCACCAAGCTCAAGATTTAAAATTGATATCAGAAAGGGAAAACAGTATCCTCTTCATGTATTAACAGGTGTGGCCTCCATAGATTGTAACAGTCTAACTACAGAACTCAAAACCACAAAGTAGCCCAACATAAAAACATGACATATGACTTCGCATGATAATATCATATGACAAAATAAATTAGCATGAACTCGAAATATAACCAAGATTTAAGCATTGTATTGATAAAAAAATAACCAGCATTATGACTAGTCTCGATTACTTCATAAGCCATGCCGGCAAGTAGTACTTTATAGTTTCAAAAACAACTTCATTCAGATCTCCTCAAAACCAAAGAGGCAGCCATATATCAATACTACCACTAAATTTCAAAGGTGGTTATAATGACATTGCAGTTGCAGGTATCCCACAAACAAATTGAACTCATGTGAAATTCAAAAACTCGCTCTAATGCCCAGAATTGTAGATCAAAGCAGCAACCCCAAAAAGGCTGTAAGCCTAAAAAAGTATTGCCAACTCTCTAACATTACACAACCAATGTGTAGCTAAGATTAAATTCCAATATCCCACAAGGTGGTTCGTTAAAGAATTCAAGAGTCTAAGAGAGGCCTTAAAAAGGATAAAAGTATGTAAGGCGTTGGGGCCTGATAACATTCCTATGGAGGTGTAGATATGCCTTGGAGACGTGGTGATCGTTTGGCTAACTAACTTGCTTAATAGCATCTTTAGGTCGACCAAGATGCCTAACGAGTGGTAGAGAAGCACATTAGTGTCAATTTTCAAGAATAAAGGAGACATTCAAAGTTGTACAAATTACAGAGGAATTAAGCTCATGATTCACACAATGGAACTTTTGGAGCCAGTGATTGAGCATCATTTAAGAAGAGTGGCTAGTGTGAGAAAAACCAATTTGGTTTTATGCCTGGGAGGTCGACCATGAAGACGATCTTCTTGATACGGCACTTGATGGAGAGATATAGGGAGGAAAAGAAGGATCTAAATATGGTGTTTATCAACTTGGCAAAAGCTTATGACAGTGTGCCAAGAAAATTCATGTTGTGGGTGTTTGAAAGAAAAAAGTCCTAACAAAGTATGTTACCATAATCAAAGATATGTATAAAGATTTTGTGACTAATGTCAGAGCATGTGATAGCTATACCAGTGAATTTCTTATTAAGATAGGACAACATCAAGGGTCAGCATTGAGCCCCTAGATTTTTGCCCTAGTGATTGACAAAGCCATGTGGGACATACAATGAGAGATTCCTTGGTGTATGCTTTTAGCTAATGATGTGGTGCTAATTGATGAGAGTACGGTAGGTGTTGATAGGAAACCGGAGTTGTGGAGGAAGACTTTAGAATTGACGGGCTTTAGAGCGGGGTGGGTGAAATGGCACTAAGGATCTTGCGTCCTATGTGATAGAAAAGTTTCTCATAAGTTAAAGGGCAAGTTCTATAGTACGGTGATCAGACCTACGATTATGTATGGAGCAGAATGTTGGGCAACAAAACGACAACGTGTTCAGAAAATGAGCATAGCAGAGATGCGGATACTGCGGTGGATCTATGGTCATAGAAGACGGGATTGAATCTGCAATGATGATACACGTGATAGGGTTGGGGTAGCACCAATTGAAGAAAAGTTTGTCTAACATCGTTTAAGATGGTTTGGACATCTCAAACAGAGGCCTCCTGAGGCACTAGTGCGTAGTGGAATTTTAAGTCATCTCGAAAACATAAGAAGAGGCAGAGGTAAACCGAGACTGGTGTGGGAAGAAAAAGTTAAAGGAGGCTTAGAATTGGAATGCATCCTTGGTGTTGGATAGGAGTGCATGGAAGTTAGCGATCCATGTACCGGAACCATGACATATGCTCGAAGGTCTAGGGGTTTTATTGTCTTTGATTGAATTTCATTGCTAGCCTATCCAACTTGTTTGGGACAGAAGTCTTGGTTGGTTGTTATGTTCACACCGCTTGTCCGCTTCTCGTGGGTCCTAACATCAACACTAAGCTCCTATTGATCAGCTGAACACTCCATTTGGCGTAATAACGCACGGCCGAGACAATGCACGCATGGATTTGCAGCAGCTATGCTACTTATTCACGCAGAAGTGTACTCCCTACTCGATCATACGAGTTGCGCAACAGACGAATAAAAAATGCTCGCGAAATCCACAAATTTTTAGCGAAGTATGCATCACCTTGGCGGCTGGGCCGTCACGGCATCGGCGGCGGGGACAGAGGAGGAACCGGGCTCCATGGCAGTCATCTGGATGACGGCGCGGTCGTCCGAGCCCACCGGCCGGTACCGCCGCCCGTTCGGCGGCACGGGCACCGGCAGCGCGTCGTCGGCGCCCTCGATCTCCCCGTTCTCCATCCCTCAGAGCAGCTGCAGCACACATAGAAAGGGAGCGCGGTGAGATCTACGGTTTAGAGCTACGTCGAACCACTCCCCGCCCGGCCTCGGATCCAGATCCACGCCCTGAATTCTAGCGGGAGGAGCGGTGGGACGCGGGCGGGACAAGGTCACTGATTGCTTACCAGGTATGAGGAGATGGTGGTTGGATGGTGATGGCGGTGGAGGAGGACGAGCCGCCGCCGGCGGCAGCGGCGGGAGGAAGGAGGAGGACGTCACGGGGAATGTGGGCAACGGTCAGAGAGTGGAAAGATATAAAATTGGGTTTACTATGTCTCTCATTTTTGCTCCCTGCACCCTGCGAAGTATTTCCATTTTTAATCGAGGACACGGCTTTTGGAAACCGGCGGATTCGATTGCTTCTTCACGAGGTTCTTGCGTTCTGACTTTTGACCTTCTAGAAATGCTGCAAAAGTGGCTATGTGAGTAGGCAATGGAATGTGCATTGAGAAATCAATATTGGAAATGGCAAAGGAATATGTATTGAGAAATCAATTTGAAAACACCCGAATACAGGGCATCAATATGTGTAACACATCGATCACTTTAGATGCTATTTAAGATTGCGAGGGCTTATTTCTTCGAATTAGTCATCAATTAGCAATATCTAAAAAAATCAATTGCTGTTGGCCTTGGAACTACTATGAGATTTATAATCAAATCCACCTCTAGGACTCATCAAACCTAACTAAAAATCCTCAATGTGGTTGATGGCTTCTTAGAGCATGTACAATGGTGTAGACAACAACTGTTTATAATACTTCGCCACATCATCTATAAATAACACTAAAGACAACTCGTACAACGGATTGTTTTTTACTTGTCTGTACAGACCATACAATCTTTTATTGCTTGCCTGGACTTGAGAAATATGGTGATCAACTCTAAGTTTCATCTTTGTGGGCTACATGTGTCGCTTTATTTTTTCTTTAACTTATGATACTTGAGTACAAGAAAATGAATATGAATAAAATATACAATAATGATAATTTGTATGAAATGGTAATTGGGCCACATTAATATGGAATTAAAATTGTTGAGAACTAGTACATAAAGTGAAATAATATTTCGGGTACATTAATATGGCTTAAACATTTATATTGTTCCCATAGCGTTGCCAGATATACTCAACTAAATCTCTCTTTAGTTGGAGATGTGTTGGTCGGGCACGAATAGAGGAATTTCTTTGTAGCACATCCGCGAAGCAAATGTTAGGACCATTGTTGACTTCCGGTGGTAAAACAAAAGATGTCCCTGCATTCTCATTCAAGTCCAAAGGAGTGGTGACCATTTCTCGTTCATCTTCAACAATCATATTATGAAGAATAATGCAAGCTTTCATGATTTTGCTGACAGCGGCCCGTCGCCACAACTGTGTTGGGCGACACACAATATTAAAATGAGCTTGCAATACCCCCAAATGCCCGCTCAACATCTTTCCTTGCCCCTTTGTCGGTGTTTCAGGCACCGGCTAGTGAATTTGTATAGGTCGACGGGGGTGCACGCTCCCTCTCCTCGAACGGTTTGACTCAAGTGAGCACAAGATGTATACTGGTTCGGGCAGAACGTCCCTACTCCAGTTCGTGTGAGTTGGATAGTATTGATCTTCTTCCCTTGTTCGTCTCTTTACACGCTTGCCCCTCCCCCCTTTATATAGGCGAGGAGGAAAGTTACACTGTTGGTTTGGAAAAAAGAGGAAAAAGACTGTGCTCTCCGGAAGTGGCGGGCTGATGGGATCGGGCCGCCCCCTCGCCTGCTTGCCGGTCGCCGTAGTTCTTGCGCCGCTTGTAGTAAATGCGAGGGTCGGGAACTTGTGCCGCGTCATCATTATTATGGTCGGCATTTAATGCGCTCGATACGCAATAAATGCCGCCGCTTCTCTGGGATATCGGAGACCAGTCGTGGTTTCGGACCTTACCGTGATCGTAACCGGGCCTCGACCGCCTGGTCGGCCTGCGCGCTTTTGGGCCGAGGGTACCCATGGTGCGGTACTCATCAAGAGCCCCGAGCCCCGGCGCAGTCGGAGAGATGCCCGGGTTTTGCTTCCGTGCCGTGGTACGCTGGCTTGATCGAGTCCTCGACCGGGTAAGGCGCACCCGTGGTGTAGCCCAGCCCCGAGCCGGTTGGAGAGCAGTCGGGGTTACGCTTTGTCCTGGCCGCCGTCTGCATCGACACTGACTGTGTTTGGTCGGGGAGAGTCTTCGACCGGGCAAGGCGAAGCCAGTGGTGTAGTCTTGAGCCCCCGAGCCGGGTTGGAGAGCGGAGTCGGGGTTACGCTTGTCCGGTGGTCGCTTCGGCCGTGTCGGAGAGGTCCAATAGTAGTATATTTACGCATCCGGCGCCCACGCAGTCGCGGCCAGCGCCAGTATGGCGATGGTCGCCGGCGGACATGTGGCGCTATGCGGCCGGGCGCGATCGTCGCCCTGGCAGA
This sequence comes from Rhipidocladum racemiflorum, assembly GCA_036346355.1. NCBI lineage: Eukaryota > Viridiplantae > Streptophyta > Magnoliopsida > Poales > Poaceae > Rhipidocladum > Rhipidocladum racemiflorum. The sequence continues at coordinate 36,683,744 of CM070577.1, read as the reverse complement.
CACGCGGCGTCTGGCCATACCGCCGGGCGCATGATGGTCGCCCGGCGGCACGCTGGCGCCGCCGTATCTGCCGGGCGCATGATCGGTCGCCGGCGGCACGCGTCGCCTGGCCGTATCGCCGGGCGCGTTATGTTGGTCGCCTGGCGGCACGTGGCGCCGCCACCGCCGGGCGCTGTTGGTCGGTCGCCAGCCGCACGCTGACGCCGCCGCATCACGGGCGCTGATGGGTGGTCGCCTCGCGGGCATCAAGCGCCAGGCTCGTGACGCTTGTGCTTGACCCGGGGCAGGGCTAGTTGTGGCTCGTTTCACGCCAGAGCTGGGCGAGTTTGCTGTCGGGTGGAGGGATTTACCATCTGTTCCGTGTTTACGCCCCGTCCGCAGGTGTGGGACCTGGAGGGGGTGAGAGACGCGCTTGCCTTCGGCTCGGCGCCGCCTCTCCTGGAGCTTCAGCGAGTGATCCGGTGGAACTCGAGGCGCCTCGCGAGAGGGGTCCCCTAGCGGACGATCCGGCCGGTGTCCGACTCCCACTTGGGGCGATCCATGAAGAACCTTTCCTTACTCGATCCCAGATCGGACCTTGGATCGCTCACGATCCAGTGGTGCGTACCGATCGCTGGCCGACGGACTCCGCGGAGAGCGCGAGGTATGGTCCCTGACGTGAGTTTTAAGGCGATTGGGTCGTCCGCCGACCCAACTAGGGGCCATTGGGCTCGCCGCCCTCACCTCTTGCTCGTTTCGCCATGGTGGAGCCGGATTCGTTTTTATACGGTGGTTTCTCGCACCCTCGATCTTTGGCCGGGCCTTAGGCGCGATCCGTCGAACTCTTGAACGGCCACTGAGGCTTTGGTGTCGCTGACAGTCCCGGTCCCTACTGGAAGCGAGGATCGAGAGGCGCTGGAGCGCCGAGGTGGCGCCTGTTCTTCCCGCGGTTTTCGATGATTTAACGCTTTATGGGTTTGGTAATCGCGTACTTACCGCGACGTGGCCCTATCCAAGCCGCCGGTATCGGAGGAGGATCGAGCCGAGTGATGTCTTTGCGAGCGGCCGAGAGATCCGTGATCGGGTGCTAGGCGGCGGACTCTCAACCAGGCTCGAGCTCGGGGAGTGCCCTGGCGCGTGCCGACCACGTGGAGGCTTCGGTGGCGGCACGGTCTTTGTTCTCGGGGCTGCCTCGGCACCGGTTGTATGCGCTCTCCTACTATGACGGCATCGACCTTGATATCGCCAAGAGCGGGGTTGCTGCGAACCTGGCCCGAGGAGGAGTCGACGCCTTGGAGCTTCTGGTCGAGCCAAGACGCCAGTATGATTGCCGACCAGGTTTCCCGGCCGACGCCCTTCATAGATGAACGATAAAGGGAATTTAAATAGCTTTTTCTTTGCTCTTTCTGGATTTGTAAGGAATCGGTGTGTGTTTTGCCCGTGCTTGTTTTTCGCACCCTTTGTTTGTGATGGCCATCGTTACCGTCCATAGCCTTGGGGACCACGAGGGTCGGGCGTAGGTTGGTGTGTGCTCTACAAAGTAAGGGAGCGGGGAAACACGAGCGTTCGAGAGCAGCGCCGATTGGTCGGCAGCGGCGACCGTGGGAGAAGTGCTCCCGACCAATCGTGGGTCGCTCGCTTGGGCACTTCCTTCTTCCGTTAAGTACTATTTCACAACCGTAGCCGTCGGGCGTAGGCCGTAGTACTTCCGGGTCGAAAGTTTGGCGATTTCGGGAGGACCGGCAATTGGTCGTGCTACCAACCCATGGGACTCTTATAGCCCCGAGTGGTGAGAGGCGGTTTGGTATCACCGCCGCCGCCACTTTGAAGGAGTAACAACGAGTGCAGGGAAAGAGGATGTTCACTTATCTTTCTTTGCGATCGGCGAGGTTCTCGAGGCGTTTTTTGTTCAACGCAGAGAATCGGCGGCGCTTCGGTTTCCGCACCGTCAGTTTTGACGCTTCGGCTTCCACGCCACCGTCTTGGAAAGGCGCGGTCGTAGTTAATGCTGGTGGTACCCCCTCGGTAGCGTCGCTTAAATCTGGCTGCGGATCGCCTATAAATAGGCGAGCGATGGGCGCTGGGACTTCATCCAGCGACGTTGAGGCCTGCTACTGACTCGCTTTCATGGCTTCCTCGCCCTCTCAACCTCGTTCCAAGGTCGAGAGCCCACCCATCGATGAGATCGACTGGGACGCCTTTCAACAAGAGGCGGAGGACGAGGAGTTGGAGCGACGAGCCGATCGCTTTGAAGTGGCAGCCCCGTCGGACGACGGGATTGATTGGGAGAGCTGCTGGAGCGGGAGGCGGAGGAGGAGGAGCGGAACGGAGCGGCAGTCGCGGTCGTCGAGCCGAGGAACACGCCGCGAGCGCCCGAGCGATTGGGGAACAGACGCCGTTCCCCTCGCCCCTCGCTTCCTTCAGGGAGCACAGAGTCTACCGCGACATCCAGGCCCGTGCTAGTGAACGCGCTGCCGGTCGCCCCAATCACGCTGCCGTACACCTCTCCGCCGGTGGACCCCTTTGTGGCAAGCCCCGAGTTCCCCCGGGAACCATAGAGGTCACACAGGGGGGCGGGGGGCCTCCGGCTCTTGGCGTCGCACCCGGGCAGATCGGGGCTCTCCCGTCGCGGATTTCGGCGACCCGACCAGTTTCTGCTGCGCTTTGCGGCAAAAATTGTGCGGGAAGCCGAAGCCGCGCTTGGAGAGGGATGATAAGTCCGGAGATCACCGAGGCGAGGAGGACCCTAGAATAAGATAAACTTTTTTGGTTTTTTAGACTTCACGTTTCTTAAAGAATGTAAATGCCGTTGAATCGGAAGAAATAAAGGTGTTTGGATTCTTCGGAGGTTTCGTGTGCTTTTTCGCTATCTTTTCGGGTGTGCTTTTCTGGTGAAGCGCCACGATCATCGTTCTTGGAGTCCGAGGGACCATCCGAGCAGCGATCGACGTGTTCAAGTGTTTTCTCCGGAAAAGTAGGCGAAGAAGTTTAACACGAAGCGCCGCGGCCGTCATTACGGGCAGTTCGACCGATAGTCGGGCTGCTCACGGTAGTAGACGAGGTGAAAGAGAAATGGACTAAGGGTAGAATCGTCTTAGCTTTTCAATATTCCAGGCGTTGGACAAGATGTTGCCATCGGGATCCTTGAGCCGGTAAGTGCCGGGTCGAAGGACTTCCACTACAGTAAAGGGGCCTTCCCAAGGAGAGGAGAGCTTGTGCTTGTCTTTGTTGGACTGAACCTGGCGCAGAACCAGGTCGCCTACGTTGAACGCTCGACCTCTAACCTTGCGGTCGTGGTAGCGCCGCAGTGCCTGCTGGTACTTGGCTGAGCGGATGATGGCGACATCCCGCGCTTCGTCGAGCCGGTCGACAGCGTCTTGTTGAGACTCGAGCCCCCGGGTTTCGTCGAAGGCTTGAACCCTTGGGGCGCCGTGGTTTAAGTCGATTGGCAAGATGGCCTCGGCCCCGAACGCCAAGAAAAATGGCGTGAATCCGGTCGACCGGGTTGGGGTGGTCCGCAGGCTCCAAAGTACGGGAGGCACCTCAGCCGCCCAACGCCCCGCGTATCTCTTCAGTCGGTCGAAGATCCGTGGTTTTAGCCCCTGGAGGATCATGCCGTTTGCGCGCTCGACTTGGCCGTTGCTCCGTGGGTGGGCAACGGCTGCCCAATCCACGCGAATGCTGAGGCTGTCGCAGAGCTCGAGAAACTCCTTTCCCATGAACTGCGTTCCGTTGTCGGTGATGATGGAGTTCGGGACTCCGAACCGGTAGACGATGTTGCGGATGAAGTCCGCCGCCCGCGCCGAAGTGATGGTTGTGATTGGCTTAGCTTCTATCCATTTGGTAAACTTGTCTATCGCAACCAGTAGGTGGGTGAAGCCCCCGGGCGCTTTCTTGAAAGGCCCGACCAGGTCGAGTCCCCAAACGGCGAAAGGCCGTAATAGGGATCGTCTGGAGGGCTTCTTGTTGGGAGATGAGTTTGCGGACAAAGAATTGGCACCCTTCGCATGTCCGGACGACTTGTTCGTCGTCACTACAATAGCCGCCAAGAGAAGCCTTGTCGGAAGGCTTTCCCGACCAAGCCAGCGATCCAAATGGTGCCCGCAAGTTCCCGTGGATGTCGCGAGCAACTCTCTTCCGTGGTCGACCGGATACACTTGAAGGATCCTAGAGGGCTTCTTCAGTAGAGGTCGCCACCGATCAAGACAAAGGATTTCGCCGTCGAGCGAGGCGGGCCTCGGTTGGGTCGTCGGGGAGGAGCCGTCGGTCGGCCGATCGATGAAGGGTTTTCTCAATCGGTCTTTGGTCATCGGGGCGTTGCGGCTTGGCTTGGTCATCTCAACCTCCTGGCCGTTGGTTGCAGCGGAGGTGCTTTGGCGAGTCACTCATCCGGTCGTGCGGGCGGTCCGGTCGGATGGATGCTTGGTGTAGGTCGAGGACGAAAACCCAGCGGGACCGGCCCTCTGCGAGGCAAGATTGGCCAGGCAGTCGGCCTCACCGTTGTTCCGCTCAGTAGCTATGGTGGAGCTCAAATCCCTTGAATTTACTGCTCCGGTTTGCGTACCTCTTGACAATAGGTCGCCATCCGATCAAGCCGTGAGGTTCCGCGGCCTTCATGACTTGGTCGACAACCAGTTTTGAGTCGCCATGCACGTATAGCCGCTGCGCTCCAAGGTCGGCGGCGATGCGGAGGCCGGTAACGAGGGCCTCGTACTCGGCGACGTTATTGGTTGCGTCAGCGATCGGATGGCATATCGAGCCTGTTTCCGAGTGGGGAAACAATGACGACCCCGGCTCCGGCTCCGTTTTTGGTGAAGGATCCGTCAAAGTACATTGTCCAGTACTCGGGGTCTTCGAGCGGAGGTGGCGCCTGAGCTTCGGTCCATTCGGCGACGAAGTCGGCTAGAACTTGAGATTTTACGGTGGTCCGAGGGACGTATACTATGTCGTGCCCGTTGAGCTCGAGTGCCCATTTGGCAATCCTCCCGGAGGCGTCGCGGTTGTGGATGACCTCGCCAAGTGGTAGAGAAGTCACCACGGAGACGCGGTGCCGGTTGAAGTAGTGTACCAGCTTTCTTTTCGTGATCAGAACCGCGTAGATCATCTTCTGCATCTGTGGGTACCGCGCCTTGGACTCGGAGAGTACTTCGCTGACGAAGTAGACCGGTCGTTGGACCTTGAGAACCCGTCCTTCCTCTGCTCGCTCTACGACGAGCGCCGCGCTGATGACCTGGGTCGTGGCGGAAATGTAGAGCAGCAGAGGTTCTTCTGGCGCCGGGGCAACCAGCACTGGAGGAGAGGTCAAAAGAACCTTTAGCGCGTCGAAGGCGTCCTGAGCTTCCTTCGTCCAGCTGAATCGGTCGGATTTTGTAACACCCCAAAATTTTGCTTTTCTTAAATTCATGTGTGATTTGGCCCTTTGGTGAATTTTTGGAATTTTCTGGAATTTATTTGGATTTATTTGGAATTTATTTGAATTTATTCCATTTTGAAATAATTAAAGAATTTAATTTTGCAAATAAAATTTTGTTGAAAATATTTTATTTGAGTCCAAAATGATCCAAAGTATTTTCCAGAATTTTTACGAATTTTTAAAGTCATTTGCTATTTTTAATGAATTAAATGAATTCACAGGAATTATTTTAATTATTAAATCGCTGGAAAATCAACTCGGGTCAAATCTTGTTCATCAGACCGTAGTCGGACTCAAAGTCCGACCGGCAGTTGACTCGGCCAAGACCAACTTGAAAACCTAATTGATCAATAGTTGGATCAAGATCCAATGGCCGAGATCCGCCCGTCTGCAGTTCGAGCGCGTCCGACCGGACCCGATCGCGCCCGTCGCGATCGTGGCCGTTGTCGTGGCCAGCGTGGGCCAGGGATTGCGTCGTCTTCCGTGACAGGACTCAGCGCCCCGCGCATGGCAGTGACCGATTAGGTTTCCGCTTTGTGCTGCGCTGCGAGCCATTTAAAGGCGTGGGTTATCGCCGAGATCGCTGTTCGTGTCTTGCGGCGCCTATTGCCCTAAGTTCCAAGCATGGCCACGCGCCGTCGCCTCGCGATTTCGCCGGAGTTTGGGGAGTGCGCCGTGGTTTCTTCGTTTAAGCGCCAGATTCGTCATCCTCACACTTCAAGCTTCGGATCGAGAACCTTGCGTCGGCGGCGCCTCTGGAGTGCACTCACTCACTTGGCGGAGAGCGCCCCGGCGCCGTTAGGGTAGTCGGCAATCCTGGCCGGCAGTAGCGCTTAGCCGCGCGAAGCCATCGTCGTCATGAGCTTTCGGTGCACCGTTGGATCGAGATCCAACGCGCGAGTGAACCACGTCGCGGGTCTTGTTCCGTCTCGATTAGGTTTCAGCGTTAGATTTAGATAAATGCGGTGCGTGGTTGGTTGTGTTGTAGCTTTAGGGTTAGATGCGGACCGTCAGATCTAGATCGAGCGGCCGGATCAGCAGTGTAGTTTTGAGCAGAGGTCTAGATCCAATCGGGCCGATTGATTTTCAAATCAGCGGTAGAGATTGTGCCACGTGTCTTTCGGTGGCGCGCCAGCGTGGGAGCGTGTCTCGACCGCAGCGGGACCCGCCAGCGAAGGGCCCACGTGTCATGATCACGCGTCACGTGAAACCAGTTGGCAGTGGGGCCCACATGTCGGCCGAGGCGTGGAGTCGTGGGCCGAGTCGCGTGGACCCGACCAGGCGTGGAATAGCCGAGTCCATGGGCCGGCGGCGTCAGCCAGCCAATGAGTCGGCTGACACGTGTCCATCTTTGACGCAATAATTAATTTCGAAAAAAAGAAAATGATTTATTAATTCGAATAATGATTTCAAATTTAGATTCAAACTTCAAACACTTATAACTTTTTGCGTTTCAACTCCGATTTGAGTGATTCAAATTTCTAAATTTGTATAAAATTGAGATCTACCTAAATATGAGTTTTATTTAATTTTTGGACTAAAGTTTTCTCTGTAATATTATTTAATTGATTATTTAAGCTTTAATAAATCATAACTTTTGCATTTTAACTCCAAATTTGTGATTCAGGTTTCTAAAAATCAGAAAATTACGTTCTCTCTGTTTATGGATTTTATTTGGAGTTACAGGATATTTTGCCTAGTGTTTATTTATGTATTTGCTATTTGCAACTACGAGTAGGCGTTGAAGTCTGGGAAGGATTAGAGGAGAAGTGTTGACTCGGGATCAACCCAAGACCAAGAGCAAGTGCTTTTTGAAGGCAAGTTGTGCTTTGACCATGTTGATCTATTTGAAATCTATTTTGATTTAAACTATTGCATGCTAGTTTAATTAGAAAGATACTTTGTTTAAACATGGGGTTAGATAAATACCAATTTGCTATATGACACCTTGATTACTTAAGTATGTGCCATGACCTTTTGTCACCCTAGTTGTGGTTTACTAGTTGGACATTATTAAATTGCCAACATGGGTTTAGGCTTGTAGTATCTTTGCTTAGACCTCACGCTTTCGTGCTCATGACATGATTTTGGGCGATCAAATGCTAATATGGACTTAATGATATATTGAACTTGTTTTGGAAAAGTATCATGTGATGTTGATGGCCGCGTGGTGCATGGTAATCAAGCGGGGTTTGATGATTTCGGCCAAGGGGCATGTGGCAAGAGTAATCAGTGGGCCAGTTGTGGCATTGGGAATGTTGATTTGGTTCTTCGGGTAGTCTTGCCCTGGTCACTCTAAGGACTTAACCTTGCAAGCCTTTGAGCTGGTCATACTTGCAACCACATGCTGGAATGAGGCGGCCCTAGTTGGCTAAGTCGCTAAGGACTCACTTGTGGAGCCTCAAAGTGTCGATTACCGTTTGTGTGATTATGCGGGGGGCGTATCGTGGTGTGGCGGATACCCATCTAACGGTGTGTTGGTCCCATGCTTCGCCTTGGCTAAGGAAGGGATGGTGTAGAGCACTGACCGGAAGGACCACCTGTTGTTTGAGGCTTAAGGCTTTGTTATGATCGCTCATTCGCATACTTTTGTATGGCGATTCACTGGTGACGTGGTGAGTGGATTGTATCTTGTGGGTAAAGTGCATAACCTCTGCAGTGTAGAATCTATTTAAATAGCCGAGTCACGGTCTTTGGACAATGCTCAGAATTACGGATCAAGGGTTAGACTTTACGAAAATAACTTGGATTTGAAAAGTTGGGTTGGTTTAATAATGAAGATGATGGAAATGTGGTTTAGGATAGGAAAATGTTTATTAAATTTCACGAAAAGTTATTATGCTTTACTTATTTCTACTTTGAATCTACTTTTATTACTTGTCAAAAAGTTACATTTCTTGCAAATATACCTGAGCTATTCCTTTGTACCAAGCCATGCATATAGTATATTAGCTTGCATTACATGCATGACTTCTTTGAGTACCAAGTACTCACCCTTGCCTCAACACAATACCAGTTGAAGAGGAGACTCGCCCGATTCGGAAGAGGAGTTCCAAGAGGACCCGTCTACTTAGGGATGCGAGCGATCGATTGCACACATGGTATCTTTGGATGGCGCCAGTTTATTTGATTTTCATTTGCTTTGTTATTTCTCTTTTAATACATTTTGCCTTGCAAGGCATATATTTGTAACTTGGCCCATAAGGTCGAGTAACCCTTTGATTATTTAAATAAAGTACTTTGATAGTATCGTTTGGTATGATTGTGATATATACGATGATAAGGCTGTGTGCACTAGCGGCGTTCTGGACTAGTCTTTGAATACCTGAGTCGGTTACAAATTCGGGGTCCCAATGAGAGAGGTAGTATCGAGCCATACTTATTTGTAGGCTCCACCCAAAGCTAGAATGGTCGTAGTGAGGATAAAACCTATTTTCTAAAGCTAAAAATTTGTGAAGACAAGAAATGACATCTCGACTTATCCCTTCTCTCTTTTCTTGTCTCTTGCTGAAATTTTCCCACCTTGTCACAATTTAAAAATTTCAAGTTCTTACGTAAAAAGCACTCTTGTGACAGGATGGAGGAAGAGTTCAACTACGTTGATGGGAGTTAGTCACGCCGCGGAACTTTGGCATACTCTGGACTCGGAGATTTTGAGAAGCCCCAATACCAAGTGGAAGTGATCAGGACAAGCGGGATTGATCAAGGCTTGTAGCGTGAGGATTGAGGTACTGCTAGGAAAAGGGCCCAGGCAATCGCTCGTATGCTGCCTTGCCGGAGATCTACAATGCGGATGGGTATCCAAGAAGTATCACGGCGAGCAATGCGGCACATTACCCGTATCGCCCGAGGAAGGTGGAAATGGTGTTAAGATTACCATCCGTGCAGCGATAACCTTCTTGACCCGAAGAGATTCAGGATGAGGATGCCCGCGGTTACCACATGATTGGCACGATTTGTACGTCGCCGAGGAGGATGTACTAGATAATACAAGCAAGGAGCTCAGAAGGCCCGCAAGGAATCACGGCCAGAGAAGAATAGATGGCGGGAAGCTCAAGAGTATGTGGCACACCTTCTACGAAGGATTGACGAGTTGGAGATGACTTTATGCGGACCGGACCCGAGGCGATGCTCGAGCTACGAGCCGAGATCGTGAAGTCGGATCTCGATGAGGACAGCGCTTCTTCCGACTACGGAGGACATAGTTCTTTGGACATGGCGTCGTTCGCGCCTATGCCACAAACACCGTACCCAGGTAGTGGAGGTTTTCGATGAGTGAGCATAGGTTCTATAATGAGACTCCTTAGCGAGTCGCGTCATAGAAGAAAGAGTCACCCTTTAGGCGTTAGACTCGAGTTAGTTCGATTTGGATTTGCTTTGTTTCTTTGAGTGTGCATTATGTGTTGCAAGGCCCTTAGGCATTGTAGCCACCATACCAAGTTACTAATAATAAAGATGGACCTTAAAGTTACCCCTTCAGCCCGCATAAGTTCCATATTACTTGTCTATTCTTGTTTCCCTCTCATCTCTAAACCTAGAGCAAATCGTGGATGGTGAACACCGTGGAAACTTTGGAAGTAATGGGAGTGGATCTACTTGACAGTGAAACCCCAATGATGGAGCACTGGCACCGCCCTTGGATATCTGGCGAGAATTTCGGGCGTTTCTTGCGCCCCGGACTCGATTGATGCATGCTATGATGCAACAAATGCAGACGTCCTTGCTCAGGCCACTGCTAATCAAGTTAATCGGGGACCACGCCCGAGAATACAAGGCATCGAGTTCATGAGGACTCACCCACCCACCTTCTCAGAATGCCAATCCATTGGAGGATGATTGGTTAAGATCAATCGAGAGGAAGTTACACATAGCTCAATGCATAGGAAATGAGAAGGTACTCTCTACGCTTCTCATCGGTTAGAAGAACCGCCGCCGAATGGTGGGAGAACCGTACCATGAGAGAACCCTCAAGATATCACTTGGGAAGAGTTCACATTTGCATTAAACCGATATCACGTGCTGACAGAGAATCATGGACCTTAAGAAGGAGGAGTTCGAGCCTGCGAAGCAAGGTAATCGGCCGATGGTAGACTACGAACAAGTTCACCTACGGCTAGCCGCGCTCGCTTTTGAGGATGTAGCGACAGATAAATCGAAGGCAGTCTCGTTTATGAAGGACTTAACTCGGGATTGCAAGTAGGGTTGATCACCCACACCTTTCAGATTTCCAAGAGTTGGTGAATAAAGCGCTTATTCTTGAGGACAAAGCGCAGAGGCTGGATGAGAGCAGGAAAGCGCGAGGATGCAACGTGCAAGGATCACGTCGAGGCGCAGCGCTTGAGAGTTACGCAAATCAATTCTTCGATTCCAACCCGCAGAATCGACAAGGACACCATCCCCGGCACCAAGACACCTGCCAATCGAACTACAAACCCAGCCCCGCTTCGCTACCCGAGCGATCGGCAAGGAAACGGTTGAGGCCTTACAAGCTGTGAGCGGGACACTTTACCAATGATTGTCCAAAGAAGGCAGGAGCGACGATTCGCTTCAATCACGAACCACCCAGCTAGGAGCGCGGCCAGAGCCACACCCGGACCGTGGTGAGAGGCCGATCAACCATGTCACCGCATGAATGCCTTTGCAAAAATGCTACTGGACGTCGTCTTGGGTAAAGTTACTTGTTAATTGATGCACCTGCTTGATTTTGTTTGACTCTGGAGCTTGCGTCGTTTGTTTCGCAAGGCTTTGCTGCTAGAAATGACTTGAGAATTGCAAGACTTAAGTGCATGCTTTTAGTTCAAACCCACACTGGTTCCGAACTCCGAGCGGAGTAGGATGTTAAAGTGAGAATACTAATAGATGGAATAGAGTTCCTAGCAAATCTTATAATTTTGGAGACCAGGACCTTAGATGTTATATTGGGAATGGATTAGTTATCCAAGCACAAGGCTGTATTGGATTGTGGGAATGAAGGACTATCTCGATGGAGAGCCCGTGTGGGAAGAAAGTGGAATTTCAAGCCCACTTTGCGATTAGAGATGGGCGAGTTGATGGTTAACTTGATACCAAGGCAATCGGCATAGAGGATGTCCGGTAGTGAATGAGTACCCAGGCGTTTTCAGAGGATCTACGGTATGCTTGAGGCAGGGGACATAGAGTTTGTGATAGAGCTTGTAGTCACACCGATAGCAAAGAGACCCTATCGGATGTCTGAGGAGTTGGAAGAAATGAAAAAGCAATTTGGAAGAATTAATGGATAAAGTTGTCGGACGAGTTAAATGCGCCGTGGGAGCACAGTTTTGTTTGTCAAGAAGAAGGGCGGGAGTTTCGGGATGTGCATTGACTACCGTGCACTCAATGAAGTCACCGTGAAGAATAAGTATCCGCTACCAGGATTGATGATTTGTTTGATCAGTTGAGAAGGCGGAGTTTTCTCCAAGATTGATCGAGATCGGGATACCATCGATTGAAGATCCGATCGGCCAGGATATTCGAAAGGCGCATTCGTCAAGATATGGACATTACGAGTTTCTGATTATGTCCTTTGGGTAGCGAATCGCGCGGCTTATTTCATGAATATGATGAATAAGGTGTTCATGGAATATTTGGACAAGTTTGTAAATCGTGTTCATAGGCGATATCCTAATCTACTCCAAGGCAGAGAGCGAACATGCAGAACACTTAAGGCGAGTTTTGGAAAAGGCGGAAGGAGCAGCAACTTTTACGCCAGTTACGCAAGTGTGATTTACGGAAGGATAGGTGGAGTTTCTTGGACATGTAATGACCGCTTGAGGAGTCGCCAAGTAGATCCAAGCAAAGTAGAAGGCGTGTTACATTGGGAACAACCAAAGGCGGTGACCCCAGTTAGTTTCCTTGGAATGGCGAGGATACTACCGCCCGTTTCATCGAAGGCTTTTAGACAATTCGAAACCTCTTCGCAATTGCTGAAGAAGGAAAGAAGTTTGCATGGGCGCGAGAATGTGAGAAAGGATTTGAGGAGAGTGGCGATTGACATCGGCAGAGTGTTAGTTCTAGGATGTTGCTCAAAGCTTCCGATATTTATTGTGACGCATCGCGCCAAGGACTTGGATGTGTCTTTGTCTGAGAATGGAAAGGTCGTAAACTTATGCATCAAAGCGATTGAGGCGCATGAGGAAAATTATCCGACACATGACCTAGAGTTAGGCTAGTAGTGCATGCTTTGAAGATATCGCGTCACTATCGATTGGAAAGCGGATGAAGTATATCACGGATCATAAGAGCCTTAAGTACATATTCACCCGATCGGATCTGATATGAGGCAAAGAGATGGCTAGAGTTGATCAAGGACTATAATGTTGGAATCATTACCATCCGGGAAGGCCAGCGTAGTGGCCGATGCTCACGGTCGGAAAAGCCATGCCGTGAAGTGCGTTGCTAGCCCGCAGTCGGGATGAGTTGTGCGAGATTTCAGAAAATGAAGATTGAGGTTGTACCTAGCGGATTCTTGGCGCATTGGAAGTAAAGCCTACTTTGGAGGACCCGAGATCCGAGAAGGACGAAGGATGATGGCAGGATCCGTAAGATTAAGACCAAAAGGAGGAGGGCAAGGCGAGAGGACTTCAAGTTGGATGAGCAAGGCACGTTGTGGATGAAGGATCGCATTTGTGTGCCTAACAAAAGGAGTTAAAAAACAGCGGTTTTGGAAGAAGCCCATGACTCAAGTACTCGATTCATCACAGAGCGCCAAGATGTATCGCGGGATCTGAAGGAGAGATTCTGGTGGCCGAGCATGAAAGCGTGAAGTTGCGAGCATGTTGCATTGTCGGCGTATGCGGAAGAGTCAAGGCAATGCATCGAGAGACCAGATTTACTCTGTGCATTGAAGATACAGTGGAAGTGGGAGGAAATCGGAATGGATTTCATTACCGGTTCTTGCGAAGACTCAAGGAGGTTATGACTCCGTATAGGTTATAGTGGATCGCTTGACCAAAGTAGCCCATTTTATCCAGTGAAGACCACCTACTCGGGAGATAAGTTAAGCGAGTTGTACATGATCGGGATTATGCTCTGTTTGCACGAGTATAAGAGAGATTGTATCGAGACGAAGTACCCAATTTACCTCAAGGTTACGGAATAAGTTGCATGAAGCCATGGGAACCCGTTTGAACTTGATCTGACTTATCATCCCGCAGACGGATGGAGCCAGGCCAGAAAGAGTCAACGATTACGGAGGATATGTTGAGAGCTTGTGCATTGGCTTATGCTACCTCTTGGGATAAGAGTTTGCCGTATGCCAGGAGTTCGATTACAACAATAGTTATCGGGCTAGTTCTGAGATGTCACCTTTCGAGAACCTTTGTATAGTCGACCACTGTCGGACGCCATTGAATTGGAATGAGGACCGTGGCGCTTCGTGTCTTTGGGCTTTGATATTCTTCAAGGAGAATTTGAAGCGGTCGCTATGATTAGGGAAAGGTTGAAGATAGCCCAATCTCGACCAAAAGAGTTATCTTGACAATCGTCGAGAGATTTGAGTTTTGAACGAGAAGACTTTGTATACCTCGATTCGCCTCTCGGGGAGTTAAGAGGTTCCATGCCAAAACTCGCACCCGTTATGTTGGACCATTTAAGATTTTGAGCGCGGGCGGGTTGCTTACCGGTGGAGTTGCCCACGATCGTTAGCCAGGAGTACACGGCGTATTCCATGTGTCGATTGAAGAAATGTCTCGAGTTCACGAGAGCAGACATCGCTAAGTCAATCGAGTTGCAAGAGGACTTGACTTATAAGGAACATCTGTGAGGATTACGGACACAATGGATCGAGAAACTAGAAACAAGTCAACCCGTTTACGTGGAGTTCGATTGGAGCAACCATGAAGAAAGTGAAGCGACTTGGGAGCCTTGAGGAGAAGTTGAAGAAAGAATTTCCAAACCTATTCCTTTAGTAAGCCTGAATCTAGGGGCGAGATTCTATTAAGAGAGGAGGTTTGCCAACACCCCAAAATTTTGCTTTTATTAAATTCATGTGTGATTTGGCCCTTTGGTGAATTTTTGGAATTTTATGGAATTTATTTGGATTTATTTGGAATTTATTTGAATTTATTCCATTTTTAAATAATTAAAGAATTTAATTTTGCAAATAAAATTTTGTTGAAAATATTTTATTTGAGTCCAAAATGATCCAAAGTATTTTCCGAATTTTTAGAATTTTTACGAGTCATTGCTATTTTTAATGAATTAAATGAATTACTGGAATTATTTTAATTATTAAATCATTTGGAAAAATCAACTCGGGTCAAATCTTGTTCATCAAAGAGTCGGACTTTCGAGTCGACCGAGCCGATTATTTCGGCCGAACCAACTTGAAAACCTAATTGATCGGCCAGTAGTTGGATCAAGATCCAATAGAGATCACTTGCGGTTCGAGCCGCGTCCGACCGGACCCGTCGCGCGTGCGATCGTGGCCGTTGTCGTAGCGCCAGCGTGGGCGGTGGGATTGCGTCGTCTTCCGTGGCCGGCGGACTCAGCCGCGCGCGCAAGCCGCGTGACCGATTAGGTTTCCGCTTTGTGCCCACGCCTGCAAAGGCCATTTAAAGGCGTGGGTTATGGCGAGATCGCCAGTTAGTGTCTTGGCGCCTATTGCCTAAGTTCCAAGCGCCCAAGCCGCGCCGTCGCCTCGCGATTTCGCCCGAGGAGTTTGGGAGTGCGCCGTGGTTTTCTTCGTTTGGCCGTTCGTCATCTCCGCCTTGGCTTCGGATCCCGAGAACCTTGCGTCGGCGCACCCTCTTAGTGCACTCACTTGGCGGAGAGCGCCCGAGCGCCCGTTAGGGTGGTCGCCGTCCTCGGCCCGGCGCATGCGCGCGCGAGCCATCGTCGTCATGAGCTCGGTGCCGTTGGATCGAGATCCAACGCCCGCGAAGTGAGAACCCGCGTCGCGATTCTTGTTTAAAATCTCGATTAGGTTTCAAGCGTTAGATTTAGATCATGCGGTGGTAGTTGGTTGTGTTGTAGCTTTAGGGTTAGATCTGGGACCGTCCGATCTAGATCGAGCGGCCGGATCAGCCGTGTAGTTTTGACGAGGAGGTCTAGATCCAATGGCCGTTGATTTTTCAAATCAGCGGCCGAGATTGTGCCACGTGCTTTCGGCCGCGCCCAGCGCGTGGAAGCGTGTCTCGACACGTGGGACCGCGGCGACGAAGACCCACGTGTCGGTATGATCCAGCGTCGTGAAACCCAGCTGTTGGCGGTGGGGCCACATGTCGTGAGGCGATGGGTCGTGGGCCGAGTCACACCGTGGACCGAGCCAGCGTGGGCCAGGAGTCCATGGACCGGTGGCGTCAACCAGCCAATCGAGAGGCGACGCGTGTCCATCTTTGGCGCAATAATTAATTTCGAAAAAGAAAATGATTTGATTGAATAATGATTTCAAATTTAGATTCAAACTTGAGCGCTTATAACTTTGCGTTTCAACTCCGTTGAGTGATTCAAATTTCTAAATTTGTATAAAATTGAGATCTACCTAAATATGAGTTTTATTTAATTTTTGGACTAAAGTTTTTCTCTGTAATATTATTTAATTGATTATTTAAGCTTTAATAAATCATAACTTTTGCATTTTAACTCCAAATTTGTGATTCCAGTTTCTAAAAATCCAGAAAATTACGTTCTCTCTGTTTATGGATTTTATTTGGAGTTTTGGGATGTTTTTGCCTAGTGTTTATTTGTGTATTTGCTATTTGCACGCTTTACGAGTAGGCGTTGAAGTCTGGGAAGGATTCGAGGAGAAGTGTTGACTCAGGATCCAACCCAAGACCAAGAGCAAGTGCTTTTGAAGGCAAGTTGTGCTTTGACCATGTTGATCCTATTTGAAATCTATTTTGATTTAAACTATTGCATGCTAGTTTAATTAGAAAGATACTTTGTTTAAACATGAGTTAGATAAATACCAATTTGCTATATGACACCTTGATTACTTAAGTATGTGCCATGACCTTTTGTCACCCCTAGTTGTGGTTTACTAGTTGGACATTATTAAATTGCCAACATGGGTTTGAGATTTGTAGTATCTTTGCTTAGACACACTTCGTGCTCATGACATGATTTTGGGCGATCAAATGCTAATATGGACTTAATGATATATTGAACTTGTTTTGGAAAAGTATCATGTGATGTTGATGGCACGTGGTGCATAGTAATCAAGCGAGTTTGATAAGCGATTTCGGCCAGGGGCATGTGGCAAGAAGTGTCAGGTGGGCAGTTAATGGCATTAGGAATGTTGATTTGGTTCTTGGGTAGTCTTGCCCTGGTCACTCTAAGGACTTAACCTTGCAAGCCTTTGAACGGTCATACTTGCAACCACATGGCCATTGGAATGGGGACGGCCCTAGTTGACTAAGTCGCTGGGACTCACTTGTGGAGCCTCGGGTGTCGATTACCCGTTTGTGTGATTGTACTGGGGAGCGTATCGTGGCGTGGCCAGATACCCATCTAAGCAGTGTGTTGGTCCCATACTTCGCCTTGGCTAAGGAAGGATGGTGTGAAACACGAACCAGGAGAGGACCACATGTGTTGTTTGAGGCTTAGAAAGGCTTTGTTATGATCGGCTCATTCGCATACTTTTGTATGGCGATTCACGCAGGCGACGTGGTGAGTGGATTGTATCTTGTGGGTAAAGTGCATAACCTCTGCGAGTGTAGAATCTATTTAAATAGCCGAGTCACGAGTGCTTTGGACAATGCTCAGGAATTACAGTCAAGGTTAGACTTTACGAAAATAACTTGGATTTGAAAAGTTGGGTTGGTTTAATAATGAAGATGATGGAATTGTGGTTTAGGATGGTGAAAATGTTTATTAATTTTCCTGAAAAGTTATTATGCTTTACTTATTTCTCTTTGCTTTCGAATCTACTTTTATTACTTGTCAAAAGGCATTTCTTTGCCAAATATACCTGAGCTATTCCTTTGTACCAAGCCATGCATATAGTATATTAGCTTGCATTCTGTGACTTGACTTCTTGATGTACCAAGTACTCACCCTTGCCTCAACACAATACAGTTGAAGAGGAGACTACGCGATTTCGGAAGAGGAGTTCCAAGAGGACCCGTCTACTTAGGGATCTGAGCCCGGTCGATTGCTGTGGTATCTTTGGATGGCGCCCACGCAAGTTTATTTGATTTTCATTCTTTGTTATTTCTCTTTTAATACATTTGCCTTGCAAGGCATATATTTGTAACTTGGCCATAAGGTCGAGTAACCCTTTGATTATTTAAATAAAGTACTTTGATAGTATCGTTTGGTATGATTGTGATATATACCGATGATAAAGGCTATGTGCACTAGCGCGTTCTGGACTAGTCTTTGAATACACTGAGAGGTCGGTTGCAAATTCGGGGTCTGACAATTTCCTCGAGAGTTTGTAAAGAGGCATACTGCGCTCGCCGAGGCGGACATGAAGCGACTCAAGGCGCGAGGCATCCTGTCGACCAGGCCCCTTTAAGGTTGCTGATCGGCCCCATCCTCAAGATTGCGGAGATCTTGTCTTGGCTGGCTTCGATGCCGCGTTCGGAGACGATAAAGCCGAGTAACTTCCCTTTGGGTACCCCGAAAACGCATTTTTCGGGGTTGAGCTTGATGTGGAACCGCCGAAGGTTTGCAAAAGTCTCTTCCAAGTCGGTGATGATGTCGCTGGCCTTCCTGGTCTTGACAACGATGTCGTCAACGTACGCCTCGACGTTACGGCCAATTTGATCGGAAAAGCACGTTTGCATACATCGTTGGTATGTAGCTCCCGCGTTTTCAGTGCCAAATGGCATTGTTACGTAATAACGAGCCGTCTGGGGTGATGAACGAGGTCGCAGGTTGGTCGCCTTCCTTCATCGCGATCCGTGATAGCCTGAGTAGGCGTCCAGGAATGACAGACACTCACACCCCGCGGTGGAGTCCACTACCTGATCGATGCGGGGCAAGGGGAATGGATCTTTCGGACATGCCTTATTGAGGCTTGTGTAGTCAACACACATTCTCCATTGCCCAGTCTTCTTTTTTACAAGTACAGGGTTGGCTAACCACTCGGGGTGGCGAACTTCTTTGATGAACCCTGCGGCCAAGAGCTTGGCGATCTCTTCTCCTATGGCCGTGCGCTTTTCTTCGTCGAAGCGACGCAGACGGCTGGCGGTCTAGACCAGGCCGGACGTTCGAGAGAGTGCTCGCGACTTCCCTCGGGATTCCTGGCATGTCGGAGGGCCTCCATGCGAAGATATCTCGGTTGGCGCGAGGAAATCGACGAGCGCGCTTTCCTATTTGGCAGGAAGCGTGGTCCCGATCCGAACGGTCTTGATCGGATCTTCGGGGTCGATCTGGATAGCCTTCGTGTCCTCGGCGGATTTGAAGGAGCCCGACCCGGACTTGCAGGAGTCGGGAGCATCAGCTGGGTCGTGGCGAGGCCGTGAGTTCGGCGGACGCGACGATCGCCGAAGCCAACTCGCGGTATCCTTCGCAGCTTGTAAGCGAAGTTGAAAAAGCCGATCGCGGTGATCACCCCACACGGCCGGGCATCTTCAACTTCAGGTAGGTGTAGTTGGGGATCGCCATGAACTTCAGCGTAGCATGGTCTTCCCAAAATGGCGTGGTAGGAGCCGTGAAATCCACGACCTCAAAGGTGAGGGTTTCGGTGCGGAAGTTGGCCGGGCTCCCGAACGTGACGGGCAGGTCGATCTGCCCGAGCGGGTGGGCCTCCTGGCCAGGGACGACGCCGTGAAAAGGCGCCTTACTTGGTCGGAGGCTTGGGCGGGGGACCCCCATGGCATCGAGGGTCTCGACATAAAGAATGTTGAGACTGCTACCGCCGTCCATGAGCACCTTGGTCAGGCGCTTTGTCCCCACAATGGGATCGACGACAAGCGGGTACCTCCCTGGTTGCGGGATGTGGTCGGGATGGTCGGTCGATCGAAGGTGATCGGGGACTCGACCATCGAAGGTATTTTGGTGCAGGGGTTTGCCGCAAGCACCTCCGTGGCGAGCTTGAGCTGCCTTCGGTCGGCGTAGCTTGCCGTCCGCCAAAGATCATGAGGCATCCGTCGGTTTCGGGAAGCCGGCGTCGCCTTTGTCTCCGTCGGCTGGCCGGATCTTGCTTCTTCCCTTTGCCCCGCGGCGTCGTGGG
The DNA here is from genome assembly GCA_036346355.1 of Rhipidocladum racemiflorum. Classification (NCBI taxonomy): domain Eukaryota; kingdom Viridiplantae; phylum Streptophyta; class Magnoliopsida; order Poales; family Poaceae; genus Rhipidocladum; species Rhipidocladum racemiflorum. The sequence continues at coordinate 36,664,212 of CM070577.1, read as the reverse complement.
GGCTCCGGAAAGGAAACGCTTTAGGACTTCGCAGTCCCGGTACTTGTGCCTGACGGGGTATCCGTGGTTCGGACACGAACTCTCCATCAGTTTCTCGAAATGGTCGGGGGGTTGCCGGTTCTGCGGCTTCCCGGTGGTCGGCGGCATGACGATGCGGTCCTCGCGGACTGTTCTTGCCGTGGCGCTTCCGTTTGTCGGGGCGGTCGGAGGAGGGGCTGGGCTCGGCGCCAGTCCCTCGCTTCGACTTCCCTTTGTCGAAGATGACATCTACGGCCTCCTCGCCTAAGGCGTGGTTGGTGGCGATGTCCAAGAGCTCTTTGGTGGTTCTGGGCTTTGCGCACCCCAGCTTGTGGACCAGGGTCTTGGAGGTAGTGCCGTAGATGAACGCCCCCACGACATCGGTGTCACGAATGTCACGGAGCTCGTTGCACTGTTGGGAGAAATGCCGGATGTAGTCCCGGAGGTTCTCCCTTGGCTGCTGTTTGCAGCTCTTCAGGTCCCAGGAGTTCCCCGGTCGCTTGTAGGTGCCTTGGAAGTTGCCAACGAAGTGGTGTTTGAGGTCAGCCCAGTCCCTGATGATGTTGGCGGGCAGGTACTCGAGCCATGTTCGAGCTGAGTCCGCCAAGTAGATGGGGAGGTACTGGATGACGAAAAGATCATCTGTGGCTCCCCCTGCTCGGCATGCTAACCGGTAATCCTCGACCACGCCGGGGTTTGTAGCCAGCGTGTTGGCTATGTTGATCGGCGCTCGAGAACCTAGCGAGGAATCTCGCAGCTGGATCCCTTGATAGAATGCCCGCGTGGCCATCGGGGCTCGGGCTGCGATCGCGTCGTGAAGTATTGTCGGCGACGTCGTCCGGTCGGGTCGTTCCACTGCCCTTCTTCGCGCTGGAGGGTGGCGCGAACGTCGCGTTCGTCGCCCAGCGTTAGCGCGCAAAGTGCGTGATGCCTGGTTGTTCGGGGCGATATCGCCCTTGTTTTGCTTCGGTGGCTCGGAAGCGTCGCGGCGCGGATCGTCGAGGTGCCGACTGCGATCCGAGCCATGCGGCGTGTTGCTTGCTGCTCGTTCCACCGCCTTCGGAGATTACGGTGGGTTGCCTTGGCCGCGGGATCATCGGCTCGGGGATGCCGCGAGCAACATTGCCGCCGCGGGCGATGTTTTGGCCAGCGTGTGGGAAGAACGACAAATCGTCGGTCCCTTTGACCAGCAGTGGTGAACCTGGCGTCTTGCGAGCACGCGGCGCCGCTAGGTGCAGTACAAGCTGGTGGATCTTGATCCAGATCGGCTTGGAGCTTGTCGAGCTCGGCTTTTGAACCTCCGGCTCCTCGCGCGTCGGCTGAAGGTCGGCGCGGCGAGTCTGGTGGTTCTCCTCGCGTTGGAGGAGAGTCTTGGCGTGGCCGGTAACGGAGGGGTCGTTCTACTTTGCCGCGGTGTCGGGCTCGCGGTAGCGCGGTGCATTCTTATCTCTCCCTCCGCTAGAGCCGTGGCCGGAGGAGTTGTCCGAATAGTCGTTGTCGGGCGCGTGGCGACCATCGCTATGAAGCGTGAGGGCGCAGTGGCGCAACCGCCCGCTGACGCCCTGCGCGCCGTCAGGCGAAGGAGCTTTTAGCGTGCCGGCGTCGAGGTCCGTGTGGGGGCCTCGAGCCGAAGGTCACCGAGATCTTGGAGACGGCGCCAAGGCCCACGGGGCATTTGGCGGCCGAGCACGGCGGGGGCGATCACCATCCGCCCCGCCGCGGTGGTGATGAAGTCGAGGAGCCGGGCGGTCGATGCTATCGGCATGGTGGTGTCGAAGGAAAGGACCGTCGAGGAGGCCGAGTGGGAAAGCAACGGCGACGGCGTCGCGACCCTACAGCGCGCCAGCTGCCGGTGTTTCGGGCACCGGCTAGTGAATTTGTATAGGTCGACGGGGTGCACGCCCTCTCCTCGAGCAGTTTGACTCAAGTGAGCACAAGATGTATCTTGGTTCCGAACGTCCCTACTCGATTCGTGTGAGTTGGATAGTATTGATCTTCTTCCCTTGTTCGTCTCTTTACACGCTTGCCCCTCCCCCTTTATATAGGCGAGGAGGAAGGTTACACTGTTGGTTTGGAAAAAGAGGAAAAAGCTGTGCTCTCGGAAGTGGCGGTCGATGGGATCGCCGACTCCCCGCCTCTTCTTTGGTCGCCGTAGTTGCCGCACCGCTTGTAGTAAATGCGAGGGTCGGGAACTTGTGCCACTGCGTCATCGTTATTATGGCTGGCATTTAATGCGCTCGATACGTAATAAATGCCGTCGCTTCTCTGGGATATCGGAGACCAGGTCGTGGTTTCGGACCTTACCCGGCGGTCGTAACTTCGGGCCTCGACCGGCCTGGGTCGGCCCGTGCGTCTTTTTGGGCCGCTGAGGGTACCCATGGTGCGGGTACTCGTCACCCTTCTTGACGTTGTGCAAATAATTTGTCATTCTCTGTTTGTAGAAGCAAAATTGTCTTCATGAAGACAACCCACTCTAGGTATATACCATCGGCAAAGTAGTAACCCCTACTATACTGTGTCCCGTTGACAGTGAAATGCACATGTGGAGATTCCCCTTTCAATGCTTCAATGAATAATGGCGACTGATTAAGCACGTTGATATCATTGTTAGACCCAGCGACACCAAAATACGCATGCCATATCCGAAGGTCTTGCGAAGCAAGTACTTCAAGGATCATAGTAGGGACACCATGGTCTCCACAGGTGAATTGTCCCCTCCATGCAACTGGACAATTCTTCCATTGTCAATACATGTAGTCAATGCTCCCTAACATGCTAGGAAAGCCATGAGATTCGGCAATTTGAAGCAAATGCTCCACTTCGTCACATGTGGCGGGCCGCAAATACTCTGCACCGAACTTGTCAATCACCCCTTGCGCAAATTTTCCCAAGCACTCCAATGAAGTGCTTGCGCCTATCATTAGCACCTCGTCAAGCTGGTCAGCAGAGGTGCCGTATGCTAATATACGAATTGTTGTTGTACACTTCTGCAGTGGTGAGAGTCCTGATCAATTAGTTGCATCTCTCCTATTAGTGAAATAGGAATCCTATTCTCCTAGCACACTCACAATACGAAGGAAGAGAGGTTTTGTCATCCTAAACCTTCTACGGAACATTTCGTCAGTGTAGACAGGATGATTAGAGAAATAATTGGCCATGAGCTGCTCATGGGCGGCTTCACGATCCCTTCGTATGTACCTCCTGGCACCACTTCGGCGATGAGATGATTCGGCTCTTTGCTCAAGATTGGCCTTCAGTTTCACACCAACCCGCTCGGCGACTGAGTCTAAGAAATCTTGCTCGGCAATGAAATCTTCGATAGTGTAGAACTCAGTTGGATCAATGTCATTGAGATCATCAGAGGAAAAAGAGGAGTTTGATTCATGTGACATAGTTAGACTATTTCCAAGGAAAAAAAGGAAAGTTGGTTGTTTTGTGGATGTTTTGTAACCTGTATATAACATGTATATATAGTTACGCTAAACTGTGTTCATATTTTGTTTGAAGTGTTGGATCACATGCAAGCAGTTCTAGACGCTCAAGTACGAATGCATCAAACTCATGAAGTGTTGGATTTAGCATTCACATCTTAACATACATATACATGCATACCAGAAGCCGCATTCACATGCATACGAGAAGCCTATCACATTTTTTAACCATACTATCATTCACGTACACACCATAACTAATACCAGTGTTGACCGTTCACATTTTTTTAATTGCTAAAGTATCATTCAGATGCATTCTAGAAGCCAAATGCAATTAACCGGACTATCATTCACATACATACCATAACTAATACTAGTGCTGACCATTCATATGTTTTTTTAATTGCTAGAGTATCATTCACATGCATACTAGAAGCCGCATGCAATTAACTAGACTATCATTCGCATACATACCATAACTAATACTTGTGCTGATCATACACATTTTTTTAATTGCTAGAGTATCATTCACATGCATACTAGAAGCCGCATACAATTAACTAGACTATCATTCGCATCCATACCATAACTAATACTAGTGCTGATCATACACATTTTTTTTAATTGCTAGAGTATCATTCACATGCATACTAGAAGCCACATGCAATTAACCAAACAATCATTCACATATATAGAAACAGTAGCACAATATGTAGCAACAATAGCACTAGTAGCATATGACATGAAAGGACAAGAACCTCATAGAGCCTAGAATTCCAAACCTTGAACCACCAACTGTAGCCAACAACAATATGACTCCATAGACTCAACTTCACAGACTCCTTCCAAGTTCCAACTTCACATACTCAAGTTCCTTACATGTGAAGTCCTTCCTTACATTCATCAAAAACCGGCAGAAAGAACAAAAAAAGGAAAACAAAGCGTCACAATGAGAGTTGCATAGTGGTAAAAAGAAAATAACAGTAACTATTCAAAAGAAAGGCATACCTAAGAACCTCAATCAGCTTTTCCAAACAAACTCAACCTAATACACCTAATTGCCTTCATGTGCTCAACTTTCACATCATTAGGCATGTTACTAGTGTCATGAGTGAGGAGTGCTGTGTAGGTTCTAAGCATTTTGGATTCCTTCTCGATCATTTTTGCCTCCTTGTCGTGCATTTTGGCCTCCTTGTTCTCCTGTGAAGCAAGGTGTGCTAGTTTTGCCGATTCAAGCTTCTCGGCCGAGATACGTTTTTGCAATTCCATTGCCTCGCTGCATTTTTTATTCATTTCAGACTGCAAATTTAGAAACTTGTTGAGCTCTTCCACTTCTTTTGTTTTTTCCTTCAGTTTGACTTTGCCATTGCGTTCAGCTTTAGCTTGTTTTGTTCCTTTTGGGCGCGGGATATCTTCGGCATCTATAGGAGACGATGTTTGGTCCGCCGCCTCCGCCGCATGCGAGAAACTTCTTTTCTTCTCTTCATTGAGCTTTTTATTGTAAGCATGCTACTTTGGCTCGTCTCAAATAGCCTTCCAAGTACTCATTAGTAAGAATTGTCCTTTGAATTCTTCTTCGTAGATACGATGAGCTTTGTCCATCAACTGTTCGTCGGACTGCCCGCTACTGTAAACACGATAGGCCTTCATCCAACAGCCTTGGAACTGATTGACCCATTTGTTAAGTTTATGCCATTGGTCCTTGGCTTGCTTTGGTAGGCGACGACGATTGTTTGGAGTGATGCTATTATACACAACAGCAACATCTCCCCAATATTGATCATTTCTTTTGTTATTTCCCAAGATAGGATCATTTGAATTGTTCAAACATGCGCTCATCTTCATTGTTAACGAAGAACATTACTGTTGTCGAAAACATACAATAAAAACTTATGTAATTATTCATGTGGACTATGGAATATGATTACATAATAAACTCACCAATCTTAGGTCCTCCTCTGGTGTCCAATTCAAGCGCTTCTCAGTTCTACCTTCTCCATCATCACCTGCACTGTCACCATTGATGAATGGCTGTGATTGCAGAGCTAATGGTGCACGTGGAGTGCTAGATGTAGAGACTAATGGCGATGGACTCCCTTTGTTTGCCGATGGTTATGGTGACGGGAATGGAGTGTATTGCGAGGGGCCAACAACGTAATGAAAATTTTGTGACATGGGCTGATGAGGAGCATGTGGGGGAAAAGGAAGAGTGGATGGATCTTGTCAATAACTTACAAATCCACCAAGCGGACGATAATCCTTTCCCCTGAAAAATGGACATACATGCAAACATTAAGTGGTAGCATGTAACAACTAAGTTATTCAAAAAATCAAAGAAACAACATAACAAGCAGGGACGCCTTCTAATTTCAGAACACATTAATCTTTCACTGACCATACACTTCAAATCACAATGCATTCTAATTTCACAATGATAAACTGCCAGGGATAGCTTCTACTTTCTAGAACTAGAATTCATTGATCCCATCAATGGAATAACCAGCCTATTTCACCATTACTGCAACCAAGTGCACAAACAACATGCGTTCTGCAGCCATTGCAGAACATCATGCATATTTTCCACTACTACTCTAAACCAAACCAGGAAATTTGCATATTTCCACATCAAAGACATGGCTGAACATAAGATGGTCATTACTACTTTAAACCAAACCAGGAAATTTGCATATTTTCCACATCAAAGGCAGCTAAATGAAGCAGGAATCATATTTCAACACTTCATAGGAATCATATTTCAACACTTCACAGGAATCATATTTCAACACTTCACAGGAAATTTGCATAATTTCCACATCAAAGATAGCTAAACGAAGCAGCCGTGGACTAATTTAATCATATTTCAAATTCATAACTAAATGAAGTAGGCATACTTCAACACTTCACAGTTCGATCCCATCCATCACATGAACAGCATGATTCAACACGAATTTTCACCAGTAACCATTCATCCATGAGCTATTGGAGTACTAATCAAGAACCATCTTGTTAATTAGTTTCTCACCAAAATTTTTTTGTCTTAATCATTCATCCATGAGCTATCGCAGTACCACTGGTAGAGGTGAGAACAGAGAGCTGGTGGCACGCGGAGAAGAGGGTAGAGTGGACAGCTGCATGCCGAGGAGCGGCGGAGCGAACGCGAAAAGGAGGCTCACCTGAGGCGAGGGAGGAGAGGATGGAAGCAAGGGCTGTGCCGACAGCGGTGCGGAGAGGGCGAGGCGGATCGACGGCGGCACGAGGAGAAGAGGGCGACGTGGGCGGCGACGCGCGGAGAGAGCGAGGCTGGTCGACGGCGCGTGGAGAGGGAGAGGGCGAGGTGGATCGATGCGCGGAGAGGGACAGGGCGAGGCAGATCGACGGCGGCAGGAGGAGAAGAGGGCGGCGTGGGCAGCGGCGCATGGAGAGGGCTAGGCGAGTCGACGGCGCATGGAGAGGGAGAGGGCGAGGTGGATTGGCGCATGGAGAGGGAGAGGGAGAGGCAGATCGGCGCGCAAAGAGGGAGAGGATGAGGTGGATCATACCAATTTGTGGATCTAAGGTTGGGGATGAGAACTTGACCGCCACAGCATGATCCGCCTCCTTTTTGTGCACTTCTTCAAGTGAGCAGGAAGCTGGACTCCCATGCATCATAGAAGTGATTGGTTGCAATCTCGTTGCTACTGGCGGTGATGGTAGAGGCGAAGTAGCAAGCTTTTGCCCATGATGCATGATTCCACCTGGCTCACTGGATAGAGAAGACAAGGGAGAGCACTAGATCGAGAAGGCGGCAAGTGTTTCACCTTTCGCGCACGATTGAAGTTCTTCGCATGCTGGATAGAGAAGGAGAAGGGGGGCGGGTGCACCGGATCAAAAAAATCATCGGAGAAGACACTCTATAGACGGGTTCGATACAATGCAATGTAGGCTGTCGATACCTTTTCGATCTTTGCGACAGCATCGACTACTGCATGATAGACAATCTCTTTCTCTTTCCCTATTCTCTTTCATCCACGTCAGCTTAAATCCTATGTGGTAGAAGCTATAGGTAGCTGATGGTGGACTATTGTACATCCTCTTAGTAGGCTGTGCCTAACTAGACAACGTGATAGTAATTCTGTCACAATTTCGGCGAGATTCCAAAAGTTTTTTTGATGATGATGAGTTAGCTATGACGGTCTAGAGATATAGTAGTAGTTAAGGAAGCTGAACACAATCAACTATACCATCGGAGTTAGTATTAGCACAGGTTGAAAAAGTGTCAGTGTTTCGGGCACCGGCAATACGATTTATTTGGTTAAGGGGGTCGCGCGCTCCCTCCCCTCGAATGGTTAGACTCAGGGAGCTCAGGGTATATACTGGTTCGGGCCGAATGTCCCTACTCCAGTTCGTGTGGGGTTTTGTATTGCCTTTCGTGCGAGGTTACAAGCGTTTCTTGCCTTAGGAGGAAGAAATCTTGGCCCGTCTTCTTTTTACGAGGGTCCTGCCTCCCTTTATATAGTCGGAGGGGGCAGGCGACATGGGAGTCTCGGAAAATGAAAAGAAGAGGGGGTCCTCCACGCCCAGGAGCTGTGGCTTCCGACGGAGTGACCGGTGCCTGCTCTCCCTACGCTGGGTTGGTAGGCACAAAGGACCGCATGGTTGTCTGTTTCGTGTTGGGAAGTGGCGTATCTACCCCCTGTGCGTCTGTTAGATGCTGACGTAATGCTTTTGACTTCAGGGTTGTCTTGGGAGGAGTGTGCCCCTGCTGTGCGGGTCAGATAGATGGGACCGACGTCTTGACTTTGGCAACCTCCTTGCTTCCCTGGGACGAAAGCTCCCCAGGGTGAAGGTCACCTTGTTTCGGTCGGGGTCGGCGGGGGCGCTCGACTCGCCCCCTTGGGTCGGAACGTGGAGGGACGTCTGACCCGAGGGGGGTCGGGCCTCCACTTGGCCGTCCCAGTCGTGGCCGTGTACCCAACATGGGCCCACGAGGACTTCGTCTGAAGTTGGGCCCGGGGTGGCCCAATTGCCCTCTCGGGCCGCTGGGGGTACCCATAGTATGGGTACTCGTCAGTAGCCCCCGAGCGATCTCGCCCGAGACGGTCGGGGGTTTGCCCTGAGCTGACGAAGACCGGCCGACCGTGGCGAACACGCCAGGTCGGATAGTTCATTTGGGTGCGCGCAAGCACACCCGGTGGGTCGCCCGAGACGGTCGGGGGTTTGCCCTGAGCTGATGAAGACTGGCCGACCGTGGCGAACACGCCAGGTCAGATAGTTCGTTTGGGTGCGCGCGAGCGCACCCGTTGGGTGTAGCCCCTGAGCCCCCGAGCGGGTCGGAGAGCCGGTCGGGGGGTTGCCCTGGTAGTTGGCTGTCTTGGCCAGGTGTGCGCGAGCACACCAGGTGGGTGTAGCTCCCGAGCCCCCGAGCGGGTCGAAGAGCCGGTCGGGGGGGTTGCCTTGGTAGTCGGCCCTGGAGGTTTCTTCGGGTCGGGGTCCTCGCAGCGGACCGTCCCTTCGCTGGGCAGTCAACTAGTCAAGGGCGTCCGATCCGTCGGAGGGGGGGCGCCAGACCCGATCGGCAGGTCGTGTTGTCGGAACTCGCAGCGTCGGTCTCGGCCCGTGGCGCGAGTCCTTGTCCCATCTGACACCTCGGGACCGCGACGGCTGATTAAGTCAGTTGTGGCACGACTAGCGCAAGGGCCGAAGCCGAGGGGTCGCGCAATGCCTCGTCTGGAGTGGCGCCTTTTCACCTGCCGTCGCCCCGCTGTTATTTAATGCGTAGTGGGGGAGCGGAAGGGCGCCATCGCGTGTTACCGAGGCTTGGTGCAGTCGGGGGAGGCGGCACGCTCGGCTCCCTACTCGAGACGGCACCCGCTTGGATCGCGCAGCCTCGTTCTGTTGCGGGTATAAATACTTCATGGGGGTACGAGAGCGACCACGCCCGGTCATTTGAGCTCGCTCCTCCATCCTCTTCTTCTTTAGCCTTATTTCCCGCTTTAGATTGTTCCAAAGTGCCAATGGCATCCGGAGGTGACGAATTGGGCGGCGGCCGGCGGGTCGGAAAGCGCCTAGCGGACGGGGACCCTTGGGGCCAGGACCCTAAGAGACCTCGCCCTGACTCTGGGTCTCCTTCCGTGCCGGCTGCGAGGTGCAGGGCCGTCCTGCCTCCGCGCGTCCCCCGTATTCGGGCCCCATTCGCAGCGTAAGTCTTCATCACTTTATCTTTTGGGCGGGCTTAATTGCCTTCTTCACTGATGCTGGCTGGATTTTCCCTTTCTTCTCAGCGGTGTCGGTTTGGGTTCGGACCCGCCGCCGGTGGCACCCCCGCCAGTTGTCTTGGCGGGGAGGGCGGCAGGTGCCGGGGTCGCCTTCTAGGCCCCGCCGCCCACTCAGGGTGGCGCCCCGGGGATAAGGACTGTAAGTTCAAGCTCCATTTGGTTTTGGTGATTGGTTTAGATTAATGCTTAATCCTTATTTAATGACAAATCTAATTTTATTGAGACTAACATGTTTATTGAGTTATATTCAATAGTCTCATATTTGGATGGAAAATGAAAAACCAAGGTACGTATGCATATCCATTCCAGTATAAATTGCATACTTTGGAATCAAGTTTAAGTATGAATTATCTATTGCATTAACCATAAAATGTGCATTATGTTTCCCAATCCATATATTACATGGATGCACATATCTAGGGGGAGTTCACACTTGAACTTGATGTATCGATGTATTGATCTATTCTTCACTCCATATATATAAAGGATCAATACATTGGAACATATCAATTTAAATGAATGTTTAAATTGAGTTCATTTGTCTTCTAATCATCAAAGAACATTTCATCATGTGTTGATGGTGTTCTTGTGATTGATTAAGGACAAATGGAGAGTTCTTGAGTAGCATGAAGCATTAGTTGCATCATGTGCTCAAGACACATCTAAATTCATTTAATTGATTTAGGTTGCGCTCAATCGATATAAGTGGTATCCATTATGTGTTAATGGAGTGCTTAGATGATTAAGACAACCATGCATCTTAGACTAACCATTTTTATAAGTGATGACTGAGCCAGGTTAAGTCCAAAGATGATTGAGATGATGATGACGGGACAAGGACGACATCATGAGGTGATGGACGTCAAGTGAATATCCCGGAAAAGAGATGAGAGAGCCAAAGTGACGATCCCGGGGGAACAAGTTGATTGAGGATCATAAAGACCCCAAAGGGGATTGCTTGCGGCGGACAAGGTATAACTAGATAGGCTAAGGATCTTTCCTAGCTTTGAGTCTAGTTTTAGCGCCGTACTATTAAGAGGGGTTGAGTTCTTGCTTTAAGCTTCATCATATGTTGGTGATCTCAATCCTGTAGTCACTCGAGCTCAAATCTTATTTGGATTTGGTTTTTGCATGGAGCTAACCATTTGGCATGTGTTGCGAACGGGTGAAGCTCGTGCTTGGTTTTTGCATAAGCTCTATTTGGCATTTGTTGCAAATAGGTCAAGCTTGTGCTTGGAGTTTCGCATTGAGCTTTGATTTGCATTAGTTGCAAATAGGATAAGCTAATGCATTGGCTTTTGCGTGAAGTTCATTTGTTTGCATGTGTTGCAATAGATGAAGCTTCATGCTTTGCCTTTTGTTTTACAAACAAAATCCTTATTGCGTTTATTTGGTATTGTTTGGAGCTATGTTTTGTTGGACCGAGTAGGCAACTAGAGGGGGGGTGAATAGATGCCGAATAAAATTTAACGTTTTCTTTCGAAAAATTAATTACCCCTAAACAACGGAAGAATATCTAATATCTTAGAGATAAAAAACCCTAGACTAATTAGCGAAACAAATCGAACAAGAACAAGAACTAGTTCTAATAAAACGAAGAACAAATCTTCTAATCATGAATCAAAGCGAAAAGAATTTTGCATAAACTTATCTCTTTTATTCCAAAGCCATCTTCAACAAGATGACACAAAAAAATCTTCTAATCTTCAACGATTAGAAAACCCTAAACAAACTAATAGAGCATACAAGCTCTTCTTTGCACCTTGTGCTTGATTGAACAATTGTTTGCTTGATCAATTGCTTGAATTTCTAAGCCCTTACAACCTCTATTTAAAGGACTCCACAGCCATCTATTCCATCTTGTATTCGGATCTAACAATCAGTCTCCATGCCATAATCGGACAGCAACCAGCCGAGCCAAACTCCTCTCGGACATCATCGGACAGCAACCGGCCGAGCTTCTCTCGGACAAACTACCGATGCACTCACGCACACATGCAACCAGCACGCCACACACACCACGCACACATGCATTAAATGCACATGCATGCAGACACACACACATAATGCACATGCATGCGCACACACACACACACATGATGCACATGCATGCACCCACACACACACACATACTCGTATGCACACACACATGCATGCACACGCACACACACTTGCATGTACACACACACTTGCATGTACACACACATACTCAATGCATGCATGCATATTTACACGCAAAAAAATTCGTATACACGCGTACGACCACCTGCCGCTCTGGCTGCAAAACTTCGATCTCACGTGCCTTTGTTCTGCAGTACGAACGTCTCGCATGACACCCTCGACCCTCACGACCTCAGTTCCTCCCTTGAACCTAATCTCGGTCCCGTCACCGACCACGTTCGACCTCAAGCAACACCTGCACGTGAACAAAAACACACAAACAATTTCCGAGCCTAAGTCCGCGACTTGACTCAAGTTAATCCAAGCAACCACTCACACGAGCGCATTGCATCAAATAAAATCAACCAAAAACATAATTAAAAATGAGACCAAACTCTTTTGCAAAATCTGAATCTTTTCAAATAAACAAACTGGTTTCAGATCTTTTTCAAATAAAGAAACCAAAAAAAATAAATTGTTTCAAATTGGTTTCAAATCTTTTTCAAATACTGAACCAAAATCAAATCAACTCAAATCTTTTCAAATCTCTTAGAATATTCAAATACTCATCATCAAAAACACATAGATCAAAAAACAATGATCCTTCAATCTCCCCCTTGATGAGTAATTTGACAAAACACAATATAAGATTTGACAAAGGTATAGAAAAATACCAAATGAGAGTTTGAGAGAGTTTGAGACCAAAAAGATTCCAAGACCAAGTAAAGACCAAGTAAATCCAAATTCTCAAACAGTTTGAATTTCTCCTTTCTTTTTTTATTTTTCTTCTTCTTGACTTGCTCTCCCCCTTTTTGACAAAATAGTCATCAAAATCTCAAAACTCCCCCTTAATGAATGCAGTATCTCAAGCTTTGAAGTATATTCAAGGTATATAATCAAAGTAAAGCATTTGGAGAGTTTTTACGAGAGTTTTCACATTTTGTATCAATTTATCCAATGAGAAAGCAAATTGTGAGAATATGGAGGCTCTAACACATAGAATAGTTGTTGCATAAGCAAATTAGTGCAAACAAGTAAAATGTCATAAACGGATTTTGCCAAAGCTAAAAAGAAATCTATCATGAGCAAAGAGAGACTTTCAAATTCACTAATGTTTGTCTCAAGCCTTTTCAAAAATATTTGAATTTCCATTTTCTCTTTTAGCAAGTTTGACAATTTTTCTTTGTTGATCAAAACTGATGACAAGTAACTGCACACTAGCCCATACTTGTGTATGAGTAGGTAGTTCTTTCTTGTATCTTTCTCAGTTTAAATTGGCAAGTGGCTTCACATTGTTCTGAACTTTTGTTTAGACAAGTAGCCTTTTCTTGCATCTTTTGAATTGAAATCCCTGGCAAGGAAGCTGCACATTGTACTAAACTTGTGTTTAGCCAAGTAGCTTTTGCTTGCATCTTTTTCAACTTGCTTTTAATATTAAAACACTGATTTTGCTTGAGACTCATAATGATCATTTGAAGTCCAACAAAAAGCTCACACATAGTTTCTAATCAGCTCTAGCCTTTCAACAGATGACAAGAAACTTTTAAGCCTATTTCACAAATGCAATACCATAATGAACAAGAGCCAAAATATTCTCGAAAAGCATCTCAAATTGAATTATTTTAGTCTTTTAGTCTTTTAGTCTTTTAGTGAGAAGTGAAGCAATGATAGCATTAATTTGACTATATACACAAAAATAGTCAACAAAGCTTTGTACTACATGATGCAATGAAAGTCAAAATAGCTCCTTGTAGTAACCAAATGTAGTAAAAACACCACTTGTAAAAACCAAAGTCAAGTAACCCAAATGAAAGAGTCAAAATCAAGATTCCCCCTCAAATCAACCCATGGGGATGAATGATCCCAAGTTCGCCGCGTAAGAAAGCAAAGCGAGAAGAATCAAGCAGCTTAGTGAAAATATCAGCAATTTGAGCATCCGAATCAACAAATTTCAGTTCAATAGCTCCTTTTTCAACATGATCTCTAAGAAAATGATATCTAACATCAATGTGTTTAGTCCTTGAATGTTGAACAGGATTTTTAGCGATATGAATTGCACTAGTATTATCACAAAGAAGTGAAACACTATTAAAGTTAATGCCGTAATCTTTAAGAGTTGAAGTGATCCAAAGAATTTGTGAACAACAACTAGCGGCTGAGGACTGTTTCTTAGAAGACCATGAAACAAGTGAAGTGCCAAGAAAATAACATGTGCCAGAAGTACTCTTTCTATCTAATCTACACCCCGCAAAATCAGCATCAGAATATCCTAGGAGTGTAAGCGAAGAAGAACAAGAATACCAAATGCCAAATTCAGAAGTGGAGCGAAGATACCTGAAAATTCTTTTAATTGCTTGTCGATGTGATTCTCGAGGAGAGGCTTGAAATCGAGCGCATAAACAAACTGCAAAATGTATGTCGGGCCTTGAAGCGATCAAATGCAGTGATCCAATCATGCTTCAGATTCCTTTTGGTCCATTTCGACACCATTCTCGTCAGGGTCCAAAATTGTTGTTGTGCTCATTGGAGTAGATACTGACTTTCCTTCTCCCATGTCGAATTTCTTTAGTAGCTCCTTTGTATACTTGGATTGGTGCAAGAAGATCCCTTCTTTCGCTTGCTTGATTTGAAATCCGAGGAAGTATGTCAACTCTCCCATCATACTCATCTCGAATTCCCTGGACATCAACTCAGAAAAATGCAACACAAGAGAGTGGGAGGATCCTCCAAAGATAATATCATCCACATAAATTTGCACCACAAGAAATTGATCATTTGAATTTTGAGTAAATAGAGTTTTATCAACTTTTCCCATCTCAAAATTATGTTGAAGCAAGAAGCCTTTTAATCTATCATACCAAGCACGAGGGGCTTGTTTTAATCCATAAAGAGCTTTTGACAAAAGATATACATGATTAGGAATTTTTTCATTTTCAAAGCCAGGAGGTTGTTTCACAAAAACTTCTTCTTCTATAAAACCGTTTAGAAAAGCACTTTTCACATCCATTTGAAATAACTTAAAACCTTTTGATGCTACAAAAGCCAAGAGAATGCGAATAGCTTCTAAACGACCAACAGGAGCAAATGTTTCATCAAAATCAATTCCTTCAAGTTGGGAATAACCTTGAGCTACAAGTCTCGCTTTGTTTCTAACAATTATTCCATCTTCATTTAACTTGTTCTTAAAAACCCATTTTGTTCCAATAATGTTTTGATTTTTAGGAGGTTCCACTAAAGACCAAACTTTATTCCGTTCAAAGTTTTCTAACTCTTCATGCATCGCATCAACCCAAGAACTAACAGTTAAAGCATGTGTAATATTCTTCGGTTCAAAATTTGCAACAAAAGCAAAATGCATGCATAAAAGAGTTTGAGATGAATTAGAACGTGTCACCCTTTCATGAAGACTTCCAATAATTTGTTCAGGAGGATGGTTCTTTAGAACAGCAAGGGGAGGTCCAGTTGTTTCAGTCGTCGTGGGAGGTGTAGGAAAATCTGAAGTAGTAGTCACATCAATTGGTTCAGGAACATCTTCCCGTTCTGTAGGTATGAGCTCATCATCATCATTATCTTCATCATTTTCTTCGAATCTTTTATCCAAAAAGATTGGCTCTAAATCTTCTCGTGAACCTGAAATGTCGGGTCTAGCTCCAGGGCTAGCCTCATCAAAAGTAACATCGCATGTCTCCAACAATTTGTTAGTCGATAAATCAAGTACACGATATCCACGAGAGTGCAACGAATAACCAAGGAAGATGCCATCTGTACTACGAGCTTCGAATTTATCAAGATTTCCATGTTTAAGAATAAAGCATTTGCAACCAAACACTCGTAAGTGAGAAACAGATGGTTTACGATCAAATCTCGATTCATAAGATGTTTTACCAAGTAAAGCTCGAGATAGACCCTATTTGATATATAGCAAGCGGAAGAAATTGCCTCGGCCCAAAATTTTCTTGAAGTGTTGTATTCATCTAGCATAGTTTTAGCCATTTGAATCAAAGTTCTATTTTTCCTTTCTACAACACCATTCAGCGAGGAGAATATGGCGAAGAAAATTGATGTTCAATTCCATTAGTTTCACAAAAAGATTTGAACAAAGCATTTTTGAATTCCGTACCATTATCAGTTCTTATGGCTTTCAATGTGTTAGGCAATTCATTTATCAATCTCTTAATGAAGACATGAAAAAGTCCAGAAATCTCATCTTTTGAAGACAGAAAATGCACCCAAGAGTATCTCGAATAATCATCAACTATCACTAGAAAGTACCACTTACCTCCGGCCGATTGTACTCGAGATGGTCCTACTGTATCCATGTGAAGAAGTTGGCCAGGGGCCGGTGGTCATTACAGAGAGACAGGAGCATGAGGGGCTCCAACCATCTTACCATGTCGACAGGAAGCACAAACAATGTCTTTGCAAGATTTTAATTTCGGCAAGCCACGAATTAAGTCTAGACCACTCAATCTAGATAACAGATCAAAGCCCATGTGACCTAACCGACGATGCCAAAAATTGAGATTTCTAGATTCTGAAGCAACAAAACAATGTGAACTTGAAGCATTGCTAAAATTTACTATGAAAATTTTTCCAAGTCTAGATATCTCAAGAATCAAGTTTCCAGATGCATCGAGTACTCTACATGCATTCGGTTTAAAACTTACTTCAAAGTTTTCATCCAACAATTGAGATACAGACAGAAGGTTGAATTTCAGTTTAGACACCAAAGAGACATTCTTTAAAGTAAAGTGCTCATTTACCTTCACTGTACCTTTTGCAATGACGCGTCCAGTAGTAGCATCTCCAAAAGTGATCGTTTCGTTCCCAGATGCTTTTGTTAGGGAGGAGAACCAACTTGGGTTGCCTGTCATGTGTTGGCAGCATCCTGAATCAACCACCCAGATATTCTCCTTCCCTTCTCGTACCACCTACATGTTATGAACAGAAGATGCCGAGGATTCAGCGCTGGGGTTAGAGAAATATGATTTAGGTATCCAACACTGAATCACTTGACGAGGAGGTGATCGTACAAAAGCTTGTGAATGCAAAGTAGATGAATTTCGAGGAATTTTGTTTGTTTTCACTAGCGAAACATGTTGAGAAATGATACGTGTTTGTCTAAAGTTAGACTTAGCCTTTGAATTTTCCTTTCTCTGTTGTTTGGCTAGTCTAAAACAAAAATTCACCAAATGACCATCTTTTCCACAATGAGTGCAATTGTACTTAACAAATGGTTTGACTTTAGAAGCAGAAGCAACATTTGCATTCATCATAGTAGAAGATAAAATTCCAGCAGATTTGAAGACAATTTTCTCAGGCTCTTTGACAATTTCAAACTTTCCACTTTCAAGAGTTTTAACAATAGTAGGAGCATATGATTTGTGATGAGCATAAGGATCAAAACCTAAACCTTTGTGATGAGTGCTGACTTTTGATTGATCCAAAATCATATTTAGATTTTTCTTTCCTTTAGTAAAACGTTCTAAAGACTTTTCCAAGTAATCAATTTTTCGAGAGAGTGTTAAACAATTATTAAAGGGAACATCGACTTTTCCTTTTTGCTTGCGACAAGTTGAGCATGAAAGAACTTCATGTGTAAGCAAATTATTAAACAATTGAGTAATCTTAGCATCTGCATCATGCAACTTCAATTCTAGTATGGAACATTTAGAACAAGAAGTTTGATCATGTAAACCATCAGTAGAGCAACCAACATTTTTCACAAGTTTTTCATTTTTCAATTGTTTGGCATAAACTTGTTCTAGTTTAATCATATGTTCCTCTTTTAGAGATTTAATTTCAAATTTGAGATCTAAGCAAGAATCACATGTCTTTTCAGAATTTGAATTTTTAGGATCAAAGTTTTCAGTTTTCAGCATGGATAGATCTTTCTCTAAGTTTTTATTTTTGAGTGAAGATTTTCTCAATATGACTAAAACTTCACAAAGCTCATCATACGAAGGCATTACCTCATCACCGTCATTTGGAGGTCTTTATCGTTGTCACTAGAATCACTAGTGTTTCCTTTCGCCATGAAGCACAGTCTGGTGAAATCTTTCTCGTTCAGCTTTGTTTGCTTCGCTTCCTTCTCATCGTCAGTTGAGTCATCAATGTCGCTTAAGTCTAAGCGACCAATTGCAGCGAAGACTTTGTTGAGCATCTTCTTCGTCCGTTGCTTATTTTTGTCCTTGCTCTCTTTTGGCCGGAAGGATTTGGAGGAGTTGCTTTGATCCTTCTCGTCTCTATCTTTGTTCTTGAAGCAGTTAGCACGGATGTGCCCTGCCTTGCCGCAGTTGTAGCTGTGAATGGAGGCACCTCTTCTTTCCCTTGATCTCATGTAAGCTGCATTGACACGCTTGGAAAGAAGTGCAAGTGTATCTTCTGGTATTTGATCCAGTTGTTCATCACTAAGAGCACTCAAAGCAGTAATGGAATATGATGATGAAGAACTAGTAGTGTTATCACATGAAGAATTAGCATTAAGAGCCATAGAGTTATCATTGGATGTTCTTGTAACACCCCGTCATTTATTATGCCTGAATGCTACCAAACATAAGCTAAACAACATCTAAATACCACATTTAACATGAAATTCCAGCAAAGGCGCATATGCTAAAAACCGAGATTTCGGCAGCATCTCCTTTGTTTTAACATGCTACGATGAATCAACAATATTATAGCAATGTAAGGCAATATGAGAGACATCTAAAACAGCAATTATTAAAGACTTAACGGCAATATAAGTCTAACATCAAGCACTTAATGTCTCCAAGTGTCAAATGAACAAATAAACTCTCAAATAGTAAAGCTAAACATTAAAGCAATGATCATCACACGCAATTTATTATCAAACTAATAGAATGACTTGTGGAATCATTATGGTGAAGCTACGTGTGGGCGTGTGACTATTTCCCTTCCCCGCATGCCGATCTCATGGTACCTAAAACAACAAGAAAACACAAGCGTGAGTTCGAAACTTCGGCAAGCATATTGCAATGGACAACAAGAACATCAACATGGCAATAACATCTCCCATCATGTAAATCATTTTATTCATAAACACTTAACATTGTCATCATCAATATGTATGCGATGTAATGCAATGCTCATGTCTCCTTGGAAACTCATACCGGTATGGTTGAGTACACACCGTCGGTGTGCACCCTCTCCCCCCTTCCATCCCGAAGATGGAGGGTGCCTACTCCTCGCTTCCGTTCACCGCGGTGAATGGAATCACGATGTAGGGCTTACTCATTGGCTCTCCGGATTAGTCATATCTTTCTCACCGACCTTTTCGGATTAGATATTGACTTTCTCACCGCCCGGGCCATGTAACATGTCATGTATGCAAGCATGCCAACATCATATATAACTCATATATTACCACATGGCATCATAACATTTTAAACATGCTCATCATATCATAGCAATCTTTAAAACATGGCAAGTGATCATATAACACGTAGACAATTCCATCTAATCTCAACATGCAACCTACAACTCGCTATCCATCACAACACACTTGCCTCAACCATGTGCAACAGATTGGCGGGAAGTAGAAGGCACTCCCGGGGTCGCACCACCTGCACATAGGTATCACACACTCACAATCATAACCACAGAACAGTACGCAAACCCTCATCTACCCCGACATTGCCAACGACCCGCAAAACCTAAAAACAGAGGTTCTGTCCCGGCGGGACAACAGCCTTGCAAAAGGCATAACTTGGGCTCTGGGACTCCGAATCAATTAAACGAGTACATCCTCGCATAGCTTAGGAAATTTCCCAACTTTCTCTAGGTATAAGAAAAGACTGATTCAGCTTCTAAAGTTGTTTAATCTACAGATTAGCGAGATCTATTCCAATCGCGTCACAGATTTTAATACGCTCGGTAAAACAGTCATAACTTTCAAACGGCTGGGTGGAATTTAACGTTCTTTATATGCACGGAAAGATAATGAAATTATCTACAACTTCTTAAAAGTCCATACGGTCATATTCGAACTCTAAATTGGTGAAAACAGGAACCCTAAGTCGACTGCTCATGCTGTCCCAAAACAGAAACGTGGCAACGTCTAGATCTAACCCAAATTACTCCAATCCAGCACCACCAATTGATCTAAAAACTTGATAATCACCTTAAGAACTGTACCTAGATCAACCCCAGGGAACCCCATGATCATACCTTTGCCCAACGAACGAAAACTCTAATCGATCTCCTCTCCAATCGATCTCCTCTCCAATCGATCTCCTCTCCAATCGATCTCCTCTCCAATCGATCTCCTCGCTCCTCGCTCCTCACTCCTTGCTCCTCGCTCCTCGCTCCTCGCTCCTTGGATGGATCCATGAGGATGCAGGGGTGGGGAGGCCACCCTAGGGTAGCAAGGGGGTGGAGGAGAGGTGGTGGGGAGGTGGAGAGGGCAAGGGCAAGGGGGCGCACGGCTAGAGGGGTGAGGGGGGGAGGAGGCTAGGGCTAGGGGGATTGGTGGGGGCGCACCAATGGGGCTATGGGGCGCAAGGGGGCAGGGAGGGAGCCCTTTTACCAGCCCCCACTCTGAATCCTAGTCCTACAAGGAGTCCTAATCCATCCCACCAAAGCCCACAACCCCCCCTTTAAGACCCAAAATCCCCCGGGAATGCCCAAAATCCCGGAAACGGCCCGGAAACGTTATAAACCTCCAAATCCTATGGTTTTAACCTTATTTCCACATCTCATACTGTTTTTGACCAAATCATGCACATTAAATAAGGTTACGACACTCCGTGGTGTCACAGTTCTTGAAACAATGTCTATTTCAAAAGTCTTGAGACTAGAATATAGTTTATCCAATGTTATTTTCACTCATCTTGTGAGCCTCCCTAAATGCAGTTACTTTCATTTGCCATATTTTAAGATCAAGAGATGATAAGAAATGTCTAGCATTTTCAGAGTCAGTGTATTGTACATCAACAGCTCTAAGATTGTTTAAGATTCTATTAAAGCGAGCAAAACAATCATCTAATGATTCTCTAGAGTTCATTTCAAATCTAGTGTATTCTTTTTTAAATTGATCTTGCCTAGCCTCTTTGACAGAGTCAGTGCCTTCATGATAATCTTGAAGAGATTTCCAAATTTCATGAGCAGTGAGTAAATGACAGACTATCGAATTCTTTTCTAGCAAGTCCTTGAAGCAATATGTTTCTAGCTCTATTATTATTTTCAACATCCTTTTCAAACTCGATTTTATCAATATCATCATTTGAAGGAAGCTTGTATGGAATCTTTACCTTGCGCCAAATAGCGTTACCTTGAGCTTGAAGATATGCAGTCATCCGGATCCTCCAGTGGGGGAAGTCTGTGCCATCGAAGATCGGCGGTTTGTTCGAGTATTTCTCTGTTGCCATAACTTACCGGTTTACTAATCACCTGTTAAGATGGATTAGTAGAGCCAAGCTCTGATGCCGAATAAAATTTAACGTTTTCTTTCGAAAAATTAATTACCCCTAAACAACGGAAGAATATCTAATATCTTAGAGATCAAAAACCCTAGACTAATTAGCGAAACAAATCGAACAAGAACAAGAACTAGTTTTAATAAAACGAAGAACAAATCTTCTAATCAAGAATCAAAGCAAAAAGAATTTTGCATAAACTTATCTCTTTTATTCCAAAGCCATCTTCAACAAGATGACACAAAAAAATCTTCTAATCTTCAACGATTAGAAAACCCTAAACAAACTAATAGAGCATACAAGCTCTTCTTTGCACCTTGTGCTTGATTGAACAATTGTTTGCTTGATCAATTGCTTGAATTTCTAAGCCCTTACAACCTCTATTTAAAGGACTCCACAGCCACCTATTCCATCTTGTATTCGGATCTAACAATCAGTCTCCATGGCATAATCGGACAGCAACCAGCCGAGCCAAACTCCTCTCGGACATCATCGGACAGCAACCGGCCGAGCTTCTCTCGGACAAACTACCGATGCACTCACGCACACATGCGACCAGCACGCCACACACACCACGCACACATGCATTAAATGCACATGCGTGCAGACACACACACACACACAATGCACATGCATGCACACACACACACACACACACACGATGCACATGCATGCACCCACACACACACACATACTCGTATGCACACACACATGCATGCACACGCACACACACTTGCATGTACACACACATACTCAATGCATGCATGCATATTTACACACAAAAAAATTCGTATACACGCGTACGACCACCTGTCGCTACATTGCAACGAACTCGATCTCACGTGCACTGTTCTCTGGTACGAACGTCTCGCATGACACCCTCGACCCTCACGACCTCAGTTCCTCCCTTGAACCTAGTCTCGGTCCCGTCACCGACCACATTCGACCTCAAGCAACACCTGCACGTGAACAAAAACACACAAACAATTTCCGAGCCCAAGTCCACGACTTGACTCAAGTTAATCCATGCAACCACTCACACGAGCACATTGCATCAAATAAAATCAACCAAAAACATAATTAAAAATGAGACCAAACTCTTTTGCAAAATCTGAATCTTTTCAAGTAAACAAACTGGTTTCATATCTTTTTCAAATAAAGAAACAAAAAAAAATAAATCGTTTCAAATAGGTTTCAAATCTTTTTCAAATACTGAACCAAAATCAAATCAACTCAAATCTTTTCAAATCTCTTCGAATATTCAAATACTCATCATCAAAAACACATGGATCAAAAAACAATGATCCTTCATGTTTGCACAGGTTGCAAAAGGAGAGAGCTCAAGCAAGTGTTCAGTGCATGGAGCCAGAAGAATTGCAGGAGATGCAATTAGAGAGCTTATGCACTCTGATTTGATTTGGGTTGGCTTTTGCATGAGGCTATGGATTTTGCATGAGTTGCAAAAGGGTGATAGCTAATGCTTTGTGGTTTAGAAGTTGCATGGAGCTAGAGAATTGCAGGAGTTGCAATTAGAGAGCTCATGCACTCAGATTTGAGTTAGTTTGGTTATTTGGAGTTTTCTTGGCGCCAGGCTTTTTGCATTTGTTGCAAAAAGAGAATGCTCAAGCATATATTGGTTTGACTGTTTATTTGCGAGTTCATTGTGCGAATAAATGGGAGGTCTATGGGTTCCGGTCCTGAAAGTATGTGATACTTGCACTGTGGTTTTTGCAAGTCCGTTTGGTCGTAGTTTGACCATCACATGGCTAAGAGGATAAACCTTATAGACTCCGGGATTTATTTGCTTAATACGTTTTTGCAAATATAATCTTTGAGACATTTGCGAGGTGTGTTTGTCGCAAACGATTTGGAGTTTGGTTGAATTCTTTGAGCATGGTTTAGTAGTGTTGCAAAAGTATTTTGCAACTAAGTGTGATCGTGGTTTGATCACCTATTGGCTCAAAGAATTGTCGGTTGATGTTTTGGAGAAAAGTTTTTTTTGCGAAAAACTGGTTTTTCTCCTGAGGTCGGCACTCTAGGAGGTAGTAGGGCAGTAGTCTGAGGCCGGGCAAGATCGCTTATGGGAGCGGTACTGCCGCTCAATTCGGCACTACCGACCCTAATACGTCGGTAGTTATTGTCCAGTGAGCAGTGTGCTCTAGAGTGTTGGCCGGCACTACCGCCCAATTGGGGCCGGTACTGCCGGAGGTGTGGCGATCGGGGTTGAACCCCGGTAGTCATTTAACGTAAGGGTGTTCGAGGTTGCCTAAGGTCGGCGATCGCCCGGTGTATCGCCGCCGAGCTCTTGGCGGTTTACTGCGGTAGTACCAGGAAACTAGCCTTTGCTGACCGTTGTAGGTCAAGGCCGGCAGTACCGGGGCTATGAGGCAGGTAGTGCCGGATTCGACTGAAAATTCAGGGTTTTGCCCCCAACGGCTAGATTTCATGTGGGGGCTATATAAGACCCCCTTGGGGGGCAAGGAAAAGGTTGTTGCTAGTGTTTTGAGTCCTCTTGAGATTTGTGTGAGTTTATGGGAGTGGTTTGCATGGTTTTTCTTCTTCCCATTTGGTTTTGAGCTCAAGAGTGATCCTAGTTGCATGAGTTGCATCTAGAGAGGATTGAGAGGACCCTAGTTGCATGAGTTGCACTAGGTGATCACCGGAGACGCGGAGGTGCGATCGGTGAAGTTCGAGCGGGGTGCTCGACTTGTTACTCTTGGAGGTCGGTGCCTCCTAGACGGCGTTGGTGCGTCCTGCGCGGGAGCTCTCGAGGTTTGTGTGAAGCCCCAGCTAAAGTTTGTGAAGGTTGGTGCTTAGCCTACCCGGCGGGGTAAAAAGCAATCTTAGTGGGTTCGAGGTGAAGGCTCAAGTGAGTGGGTCGGTCCAAAGTGTGTTGGACTTCCTCAACGTGGAGTAGGAGGGTTATCTCCGAACTACGGTAAAAAGTAACGTGTTCCTTTTCTCTTTTACATTCAAGCATTTACTTTATTGCAATATTATCAATTGCTTGATTGTGAATAGAATTGCTTAGTGTAGCTTGCTTGATCAACCTAGCAATTCTAGTTAGAGACTTATTTAGTTAGTGCACTAGTGAGCCTAGTTAATTTAGGCTTTAATTGTCAAAACCTTATTCTTCCGCTTGCGCAATTTAATTGTGTAGGTTTTGACATAGGGGTAATTAGAGGCGATCCTCGATTAGTGAGTAGAATTTTTATAAACGCCTATTCACCCCCCTCTAGGCGCATCCTCAACCCTACAAGTGGTATCAGAGCCACGGTCACTCTCATTTTAGGCTTTACCGTCTAGAGAGTAAAAAGGATGGAGACTAAAGGTCTAGTGGACTCTCACGATTCACCCATGCTTGATGGATGCAATTATGACTCATGAAAATGCTTTATAATTTCGTATTTTAAATCCATGAGCCCACAAATATGGTGGATCATAGATGTAGGCTTTTCTCTTCGTCTAAACGAAGTTTCTCCAACTAAAGGAGAAGAGAAATGCTTACATCTCGATGCTCAAGCAACTAATGCTATTTTTGGCTTTGTGAGCGTAGATGTTTTCAATCTCATATGCAACCTCTCGAGCGCTCATGATATGTGGATTAAACTTCAAGAAGAATTCGAATCATCCACATCATTTGAGGATTGCATTGAGGAGAAGACACCGGTAGAAGAACTCTCAACTTCTACCTCAAGTGATGATGAGGACACCTCAACCTCCGCCTCAAGCGACGACGAATCCTCACTTATATCAAGAATTCGTTTCTTCATGGCAAAAGGTAAAATGGAGGTAAGCGATAGTGAGGACGATGAAGGTGAGCCCTCTTACGATGATCTTTTCAATATGCTAGAGGAGCTCAACGAATTTCTTGGGAAGGAAAAACAAAAATATAAACTTTTGAAATTAGAGCATGACTCACTTCGAAAGGATTATGATTTCCTAAAAGAAAATCATGAAGAAGTCCTTCTCAAGGAACTCACTAAGCCAAATGTGGACGTAGACAATTCTAGCAATTCAATTAATGAAATGCCTTGCTCCAATTCCAATTCTTGCATTTCATCTAAAATTGATATGTCCACATCTTGTGATGATTTGCCTTGTTACTCTAATGATATTGCTTCTAGCTCCTCTATGTGTTTAGATGCTAATCTTGTAGAGGAAAATGAAAATCTCAAGGCTAGAGTCATCAAGTTGGAAGATGACTTGAAGAGGTACGTCAAAGGAAAGGCCGTCCTCGACGAAATCTTGAGCACACAAGATCACCCTCAAGATGGAAGAGGACTCGGCTACAACTCCAAGAGGGAGAATAGGAAGACGAGGCACAATGGAAGACACTCAAACAAGGTCAAGTGCTTCGGTTGCAACAAGATGGGCCACTTCGCCTCCAAGTACCCAAACAAAGTGAATAACAAGGCCACACCACCAACCGTGAGGAGAACCGGCAAGGAACACAACAAAAAGATGAAGAAAAGCCCATACCGCCAAACGTGCTTCAATTGCCGGGAAAAGGGACACATCGGTAAGGATTGTCCCATAGGTATGACTCCCAAGCCTATTATTCATGAAAATCATTATTTGCTTAGGAAAGACAAAAATGGCAATGTATTTGCCAAGTTTGTCAATTCTCCTAAGTGCTTGAAAAATAATGATAATCATATGCCTAGGAGAAATATATCTAGAAATGGCTTTGCTAAAAATGCTAGATTTCCTAAACCTATGCAAAACAATGAAAAATATGTGTTTAGGAAAAATATGTATCGCAAACCATTTGCTAGATATACTTTGCCCCCTATGCCCGCTAAAAATGATTACACTCATTTGTATAGAAAGAGTAAATCTAGAAATGTATTTGCTAAAATTGTTAGGACTCCTAAGCCCACTCAAAGCAATTCCAATAAATTGCTTAGGAGAAATAACAATAGCAAAACATTTGCTAGATATACTAGATCCACTAAGCCAATGCATAATTTCAATTATCGTATGCTTAGAAAGGATCAAACTAGAAATAGGTTTGCAAATTATGCTTGTCCTCCAAAGCCTTCTCATTTTATTCCAAATATATTGCCTAGGAGGAATAATATTCGCAAACCTAATTCTAGTCATGTTAGTCAATTCGATAATGCTAAAGTTAGGGCCATTTGGGTTCCTAAAACTATTGGGACTAACATTGTTGAAAACTAGTTGAAAAATGTATACAAATGCTTTCAAAATGTTTTTAAATGGTTTTGGCTTCACAAAATCTATTTTACAAAGAAAATGAGATTTATAGCCAAAATCTAGATAGAAGTATCTTGTTTTGGATTTAAATTTATAATTTTCATAGAATTAAAAATAAAAGGATTTTGAAAATAATTTCAATGCAAAAATCTGAGAGTTGGTCATTCTTAACATTTCTCGTGTTCAAAATATTTTCAAAAGACTAACCAAGCAAAAGTTATTTGATTTTGAAACTCGCCCGAAAAACTAGTTTGACCTATATTGGTCATATTATTGCACTTTGTGAGTTTCGCCATTTGGACTAGATCTTGTGCCATATCTTAGTTTAAAGTGGTGTTTCAAACTCGTACATAAAGTTTCAAATCTCTAATTCTTATCTCCTTCTCTTGATTTGGATTTGACTCCTTGTGTTGATTGCAATTTGACTTTGTTGGATTTCATTTGGTTCTTCTCAAGAACCTTCTTTGGACTAAAGTAAAAAATCAAGTTTAAAAGGACCTAAACTTACTAAAAGCTTTGTAAAAATATTATAATGAGTATTTCAAATGTTTTACAAACTTTCCATTTGAAAATCCTATGTTGAAAACTATTTTAACTCAAAAATCTTGTTTTCAACCAAAAGAGCCTAATATTGGATTTTGGCGTTCAAATTGGATTTCATTGTTTTTATAAGTGGTCATGGCTTCAAAAATGTATTTCATATCCTTCAAGCCATGAGGGTTCAATTGAAAATGAAATCCGAGTTGAAATTGCACTTTGAGGACTTTTCAAGTTTTGCATTCATTTTTATGCCTTAAAGCGCATTTCACCAAAATTGAGCTAAAAGAAAATTTATTTTAAATCAAAAGTTGTTTGAAAACCTTAAATATAGTCCAAAGTTGGTTTCCTGAAAATTTCAAATCATTTGGACTTCATTTGATTAAAAATTGAACAAAAGTTGCAAAAGTTACAGATTTAGTCGTGCCAAAGTCGGCACTACCACACCTGTATGGTGGTAGTACCGGAGGCCGGCACTACCGCAAGGGGTATGAACAAGAAAGAAAAGGGGTAAGTCGAGAATTCATTCATTATCTTGACCACTTTTAACTTTAGAAAATAGGTTTTATCCTCACTACGACCAATCTAACTATGGGTGAGCCTACAGTCAGTATGGCTCTGATACCACCTCTGTCGGGACCCGAATCTGCAAATCTGGACCCTCTGTGTATTCAGCACTAGTCCAGGAACGCGCTAGTGCACACAGTCTCAACATTGGTAAATATCACAATCATACCACTCGATACTAATAAAGTACTTTAATTAGATAAACAAACTGGTTGCTTGACCTTAGGGTCAAGTTACAAATTACGCCTCGCAGGGCGAAACTTATTAAAAGAGAAATAATAGCAGCGAAAAATAAGATAACATCGTGGCGCCATCCAGTATACCACAGGCAACTGACTGGGCTCGCTCCCTAAGTAGACGGTTCCTCTTGGAGCTCCTCCTTCAAAGCTGGTGTAGTCTCCTCTTCAACTGGTGTTGTATTGCGGCAAGGGTGAGTACTTCGTACTCAACAAGTCATGCACAGAATGCAAGCTAATATACTATATGCATGGCTTGATACAAAGGAATAGCTCAAAGTATATTTGCGATGTGACATTTAACAAATAATATAAGTAGATTCGAAAGCAGTAGAAACAAGTATAAGATCAATAACTTTTCAAGGAGTTTAGTAAACATTGTTCCCAAACCTAATCCACATTTCCAACAACAACATTATTAATCCAACCCAACCTTTCAAGTCCAAGTTATTTCTGAGAAAGTCTAACCCTTGACTGTAATTCCCGAGCGATGTCCAATACCGCGGACACGGCTATTCGAATAGATTTTACACTCTGCAGAGGTTATGCACTTTACCCACAAGATACAGTCAAACACCACAAAGGCGAGTGTCCGTAACAAAGTCTTTCGGAAACTTCTAACAGCACAAGTGGTCCTCTCCGGTGATTGCACACTAACCCTTCCCTTAGCGAAGGCGAAGTTTAGGCCAATCCACCGTTAGATGGGTACCTGGCCGCAGCCCCGGTACACTCCCCCGTACAACTACACAAAAGATATAGTTGACACCCAGAGGTCCCACAGGTACGTTATTAGCAACTTAATCAACTAGGTCCGTCCCATTACAGACATGTGGTTGCAAGATTGACTCAGTTCAAAGGCTTGCAAGGTTAAGTCCTTAAGGTGTCCAGGGCAAGACTACCCGAAGAACAAACACAACGTTCCCGGTGCCACAGCTGGCCCACCCGATCATTCTTGCCACATGCCCCGGTCAAAAGCTATTTATCAAACCCCAGTTGATTACCATGCACCACGTGCCATCAACATCACAACACATGATACCTTTCCAAAACAGGTTCAATATATCATTAAGTCAATATTAACATTTGATTGTCCAAAATCAAGTCATGAGCACGTAGCAGGTCTAAGCTATATACTACAACGATCTAAATTCCCAGGTTGGCACTTTAGTAATGTCCAACTATTTAAACCTCAACTAGGGTGACAAGGGGTCATGGCACATATTTAATTAACCAAGGTGTCATACAGCAATTAGGCATTTATCTAATTCCCATAATTTAAATAAAGTATTTTCTAATTAAACTAGCATGCAATACATTGAATCAAAATAGATTTCAAAATGGGATCAACATGGTCAAAGCACAACTTGCCTTCAAAAAGTACTTGCTCTTGGTCCTGAGCTGGCTCCTGGGTCAACACTTCTCCCTCGAAGCCTTCGGGCACTTCAACGTCTACTCGTAAAGCGTGCAAATAGCAATAAATAAATGAACAGTGGACAAAAAGTGTCCAAACATTCAAATAAAGTTCATAAACAGAGAGAACATAATTTTATGAATTTTTAGAAACTGGAATCGTCAAATTCGGAGTTAAAACGCAAAAGATACAATCATTTAAAGTTTGAATCAAATTCTGAAATCAATTATTCAAATTAATAAATCATTTTATTTTTCAGAAATTCATTTATTGCGTCTGCATGGACACGTGGCAGCCTCTGATTGGACGGCTGACGTCAGCCGGTCCACGGGCTCAGCCCACGGCTCGGCTCGGGTCCACCGTGGACCCGGTCCACGGTTCACGTGTCTCTGACATGTGGGACCCTACGGGTGACGTCACTGTTGACGTCAGCGGGGACTCAGCGCCAGCTGCGGCGGAGTGGGACCCACGGTGACGTCATTGCTGGCGTCATCGCCGCGGCTGGTGGCGGCGGCAGGTGGACCCCCATGGCGTCGGCGTGGCGTCATGGTGCGGTTTGGCGCCGGCCGACACGCGTGTCGGCGTCAGCGTCGTCACGCACGCGTACGGCGCTGACCACGCCGGTCCAACTTCCTCCCACGTGGCGCAATCTCGCCCGTTGATTTGAAAATCAACGGCGCGGATTAGATCTAAGGTTTACGCGTTTGGAATAACGCGGTGAATTTGGGTCGTACGATCTAAATCGGACGGTCGAGATTGGATCTAGTGCGGTGCAACGCGTGCGACATGATTGGATCTAAGCCGTTGGATCTAGATCCAACGGTCGAGAATAGATCTAGGATTTGCAACGGAAATATCGCACGGCGATGTGGCCGAACGTGGGCCGTTGGATCTTGATCCAACGGTCCAGATCTAATCTGGAGGGTTCGGGTTTTGGGAACACGTGGCTTACCGTGGCCGTCCGATCTTGATCCGACGCTGCACGGAGCTCGCGGGCGGTGATGGCGTTGCGGCGGGGCTGGGTGGCCGGAGGCGGTGACGAAGACGAGCCCGACGACGCTTGGGGGTGTCTCCGGCGAAGTGAGTTGACTCCACGGGTGCGGCTTGACCTGAAGACTCCGGATCTGGGCTCAACGGCGGCGGAGGACGGCGGACGGCGGCGGGGCGAGGCAAGAACCGTGGCGGAGGAGGAAGCTAACTACGACGAGCAATAGCGGGTCGACGGCGGCGGCTAGGGCTAGGGCACTTGGGGCAAACGATGCGGACGGCAAAGGCGAACCTCGGGCACGCATCTGGGCATTAAATACCGTCCCGGACGCCGAGATCCCTGCGGAATCCGCGGCAAAGCCGGTACGGGCGGCGGAGTCCGTCCCGGACACGGCGAGGGCGACATGGCACACTCTCAGCCGTTGGATCGAGATCCAACGGCCGCGCGGGTTCGGGCTAGGGTCTGGCTCGGGCGAGCTGGCTGGCTCGGTCGGAGCTGGGCTCGGGTGACGTGGCTCAATCGTGGCCGTTGGATCTCGATCCAACGGTCACGCGCGTTAGGGTTCGGCCGAGCGGGTTCGACCGGATCAACTGGCTCGGGTCGGACTCGAGTCTGACTCGGACTCGGGTCCGGTCGGATGAACAGTAAAACCAACTCGATTTTCCAGCGATTAAATAATCCAATTAATTCCCAAAAATTCATTTAATTCATTAAAAATAGTAAAAGACTCAGAAAAATTCTGGAAAATATTTTGGATCATTTTGGACTCAAATAAAATATTTCCAACAAAATTTTATTTGCAAAGTTAAATTCTTTAATTATTTCAAAATGGAATAAATTCAAATAAATTCCAAATAAATCCAAATAAATTCCAGAAAATTCCAAAAACTCAACAAAGTGCCAAATCACAATTGAATTTAAGAAAAGCAATTTTTTGGGTGTTACACTTGTCTATTTGCAATTCAATTTCATAAGTGGTATCAATATATTTTATTGTTTCCTACAAGTGGTATCTATTGCCTCTTTGTAGCATTGCTTCGATACCCACATTCTCTTTGTTTTGGTTCTCCTTAAGCTTAAATTGTAAGTTCATTGGCTTAAGAATTCTTGGTGTGAGATTCTTTATGAATTGAATTACATATAAAGGAGATTTCCTTTGAGCATTGTTCTTCATTGAAATCTTTCGAATGCTCTTTATTGAAAGAAGATTTTCTAGCACAACACTTGAGATAGATTTTAAAATGATATCTCATTTCTCAAGTGGCATGTATGTTGGGTTTCTCATATAACCCTATTAGGCAAAATTATGGATTCTTCAAAAGAATCATGTTGTTTATTGTAAAGCCTAATAAAATGAGGTTTGTTATTTGAATCAGTTTCAAATAACCCGTGTGATACCCTTACTTGTCTTTTGTGCTTAGTTTTACAAAGTGGTATACAAAACTCTAAATACGGCCTTCATTAAATTGGTTTTGCTCTTTAAGGTCATATTTCAAAAATTGCAAACCTTTTTGACTTCGTGCAATTGATATCAAGTTTTAAAATTGGTATCAATCTCAAATGTTTGCAAAAATCTTTGATGTGAGTTAATCCTTGAATTCATTGCCAAGGTCATGTGATTTCTCGATAATCCTTTTATGACCTTCTTTTGAAAAAGGGGGAGAATTGATTTCTTTTCTACTTCCCTGGCACTCGTGTTTTCTTATGGTATTCCTAATACCCAAAGTATCTCCTTTTTGGATTGGTTTTTCATTTTTTGTGTTTAATGCCAAAAGGGGGAGAATTATGAGTGCTATTAATTCCTTCTTTGCCTTTTGAATGATTTGAGTTCTTTGCCTCTTTGCCAAAAAGGGGGAATGTGCCAAAAGGGGGAGAAAGGGGGAGTTTTCCAAATAAGGGGAGTTGCCAAAAGGGGAGAACTTTTACTTCTTGTGCTAAAGTTTTTCAAATTTGGTTTAAGTGATATGAGAACCACCTCCCCTATGTTAGTGGTTTGAGAGCCACCTCCCTCGTATTTAAAATTGCTTTATTTGCAAATTGCTTTATCTTCAAAGTGTGGTATGAGAGCCACATTCTTTGGTTTTGCAAATGGTAAAAGTTTTAAGTGGTATAAGAGCCACATTCTTTGATTTTCTTTGGTATAAGAGCCACCTTCTTCTTTGTGTTTAATTTGTTTTATTTGTCAAGAAGGAGTGTTTATTGCAAAAAAGAAAATTTATCTTGCCTATTCGTTTTTGATCTTCAAAATCTTTTGCATCGTTTTTCATCCAAATAGTGAATTAATACTGGATTTGTCATCAATCACCAAAAAGAGGGAGATTGTAAGTTCAAACTCCATTTGGTTTTGGTGATTGGTTTATATTAATGCTTAATCCTTGTTTAATGACAAATCTAATTTTATTGAGACTAACATGTTTATTGAGTTATATTCAATAGTCTCATATTTGGATGGAAAATGAAAAACCAAAGTACATATGCATATCCATTCCAGTATAAATTGCATACTTTGGAATCAAATTTAAGTATGAATTATCTATTGCATTAACCACAAAATGTGCATTATGTTTCCCAATCCATATATTACATGGATGCAAATATCTAGGGGCAGTTCACACTTGAACTTGATTTATCGATGTATTGTTCTATTCTTCACTCCATATATATAAAGGATCAATACATTGTAACATATCAATTTAAATGAATGTTTAAATTGAGTTCATTTGTCTTCTAATCATCAAAGAACATTTCATCATGTGTTGATGGTGTTCTTGTGATTGATTAAGGACAAATGGAGAGTTCTTGAGTAGCATGAAGCATTAGTTGCATCATGTGCTCAAGACACATCTAAATTCATTTAATTGATTTAGGTTGCGCTCAATCGATATAAGTGGTATCCATTATGTGTTAATGGAGTGCTTAGATGATTGAGACAACCATGCATCTTGGACTAACCATTTTTATAAGTGATGAATGAGCCAGGTTAGGTCCAAAGATGATTGAGATGATGATGACGGGACAAGGACGACATCATGAGGTGATGGACGTCAAGTGAATATCCCGGAAAAGAGATGAGAGAGCCAAAGTGATGATCCCAGGGGAACAAGTTGATTGAGTATCATAAAGACCCCAAAGGGGATTGCTTACGGCGGACAAGGTATAACTAGATAGGCTAAGGATCTTTCCTAGCTTTGAGTCTAGTTTTAGCATCGTACTATTAAGAGGGGTTGAGTTCTTGCTTTAAGCTTCATCATATGTTGGTGATCTCAATCCTGTAGTCACTCGAGCTCAAATCTTATTTGGATTTGGTTTTTGCATGGAGCTAACCATTTGGCATGTGTTGCGAAAGGGTGAAGCTCGTGCTTAGTTTTTGCATAAGCTCTATTTGGCATTTGTTGCAAATAGGTCAAGCTTGTGCTTGGAGTTTTGCATTGAGCTTTGATTTGCATTAGTTGCAAATAGGATAAGCTAATGCGTTGGCTTTTGCGTGAAGTTCATTTGTTTGCATGTGTTGCAATAGATGAAGCTTCATGCTTTGCCTTTTGTTTTACAAACAAAAGCCTTATTGCATTTATTTGGTATTGCTTGGAGCTATGTTTGCACGGGTTGCAAAAGGAGAGAGCTCAAGCAAGTGTTCAGTGCATGGAGCCAGAAGAATTGCAGGAGTTGCAATTAGAGAGCTCATGCACTCTGATTTGATTTGGGTTGGCTTTTGCATGAGGCTATGGATTTTGCATGAGTTGCAAAAGGGAGATAGCTAATGCTTTGTGGTTTAGAAGTTGCATGGAGCTAGAGAATTGCAGGAGTTGCAATTAGAGAGCTCATGCACTCAGATTTGAGTTAGTTTGGTTATTTGGAGTTTGCTTGGAGCTAGGCTTTTTGCATTTGTTGCAAAAAGAGAATGCTCAAGCATATATTGGTTTGACTGTTTATTTGCGAGTTCGTTGTGCGAATAAATGGGAGGTCTATGGATTCCGGTCCTGAAAGCATGTGATACTTGCACCGTGGTTTTTGCAAGTCCGTTTGGTCGTAGTTTGACCATCACATGGCTAAGAGGATAAACCTTATAGACTCAGGGATTTATTTGCTTAATACGTTTTTGCAAATATAATCTTTGAGACGTTTGCGAGGTGTGTTTGTCGCAAACGATTTGGAGTTTGGTTGAATTCTTTGAGCATGGTTTACTAGTGTTGCAAAAGTGTTTTGCAACTAAGTGTGATCGTGGTTTGATCACCTATTGGCTCAAAGAATTGTCGGTTGATGTTTTGGAGAAAAGTTTTTTTTGCGAAAAACTGGTTTTTCTCCTGAGGCCGGCACTATCGGAGGTAGTAGGACGGTAGTACCGCTGAGTCCGGCAGTACCGCTTATGGGAGCGGTACTGCCGCTCAATTCGGCACTACCGACCCTAATACGTCGGTAGTTATTGTCCAGTGAGCAGTGTGCTCTGGAGTGTTGGCCGGCACTACCGCCCAATTGGGGCCGGTACTGCTGGAGGTGTGGCAGTACCGGGGGTTGAACCCCGGTAGTCATTTAACAGAACGGGGTGTTCTGCAGGTTGCCCTAAGGCCGGCAGTACCGCCCAGTGGGGCTGGTACTGCCGCTCGAGCGGCACTACCGGCAGTTTGCCTGCGGTAGTACCGGGAAACTAGCCGTTGTAGGTCAAGGCCGGCACTACCGGGGCTATGAGGCCGGTAGTGCCGGATTCGGCTGAAAATTCAGGGCTTTGCCCCCAACGGCTAGATTTCATGTGGGGGCTATATAAGACCCCCTTGGGGGGGCAAGGAAAAGGTTGTTGCTGGTGTTTTGAGTCATCTTGAGCTTTGTGTGAGTTTGTGGGAGTGGTTTGCATGGTTTTGCTTCTTCCCATTTGGTTTTGAGCTCAAGAGTGATCCTAGTTGCATGAGTTGCATCTAGAGAGGATTGAGAGGACCCTAGTTGCATGAGTTGCACTAGGTGATCACCAGAGACGCGGAGGTGCGATCGGTGAAGCTCGAGCGAGGTGCTCGACTTGTTACTCTTGGAGGTCGGTGCCTCCTAGACGGCGTCGGTGCGTCGTGCGCGGGAGCTCTCGAGGTTTGTGAGAAGGCCGGGCTAAAGTTTGTGAAGGTTGGTGCTTAGCCTACCCGGCGGGGTAAAAAGCAACCTTAGTGGATTCGAGGTGAAGGCTCAAGTGAGTGGGCCGGTCCAAAGTGAGTTGGACTTCCTCAACGTGGAGTAGGAAGGGTTATCTCCGAACCACGGTAAAAAGTAACGTGTTCCTTTTCTCTTTTACATTCAAGCATTTATTTTATTGCAATATTATCAATTGCTTGATTGTGTATAGAATTCCTTAGTGTAGCTTGCTTGATCAACCTAGCAATTCTAGTTAGAGACTTATTTAGTTAGTGTACTAGTGAGCCTAGTTGATTTAGGCTTTAATTGTCAAAACCTTGTTCTTTCGCTTGCGCAATTTAATTGTGTAGGTTTTGACATAGGGGTAATTAGAGGCGATCCTTGATTAGTGAGTAGAATTTTTATAAACGCCTATTCACCCCCCCTCTAGGCGCATCCTCGACCCTACAAGGACCCGGGCGCCCGACTTGTCAGCGGCGCTGGTAGGGTTGCAAGCCTCACTAAGCGCCCAGGCTGCCGTTGCTGCCGCGCAGGAGGCGGAGCTGGTGGCGTAGCGAGCTCGGGCCCAGGCCGCAGAGGGGGAGCTCGTTAGGGCCCGTGCGGACCTCGTTGCCATGCTTCGCCCGGCCTATGAGAGCATGGCCAGGAGCTTGGAGCCACTGGGTGTGAGGCTGGGCGAGCCCCTAGAGCGTATCGCGGTGCAGTACGCCTTCCACCTCACCCGGGCGGCGGACGCCCTGGCTGGCCTGGCGGGACGGCTGTGTGAATTCATGTGCTGAAAAATTGGCTAAGATTTGAACTTGAAAAGAGTGTTTTGTGCATGAGTCCGATAATTTGACAAGAAATAGTGAAGTTCTCCTTTGTGCCGGACCAAACTCTCAAAAACAGTAAGTTTTGCTTTTGCGCCGGAACAAGTCTTTCTTAGTCCGTGGTGAGCAAGTTTTTTGAGCTGTGAAATTTGCATCTGCGCCGGATCAATTTTTTTCATACACGCTGGACCAAATTTGTGATCCGTCGTGAACGCATTTTTGGAACGTCGTTTTTGCATGTACGACGGACCAAAAATTTGGTCCGTCGTGAACGTGTATTTTTAGCAAATGAGCCGAACTCAATTTTCCAAGAAACCAGTAAGTTTCACATCTACGCCGGATCGTTTTCTCTTCAGTCCGTCGTGAACGATGTTTTGAACGTTGTTGCGCTGACATGAAACCGAGCGTGGCGTGTGTACGCCGGACCAAATTTTCGATCCGACGTGAATGGCATTTTACGGGTTTTGAATTTTGGTCCGTCGTGAATGGCTTTTGCTCGATTCGGGTTTTGAGCAACTTTGGAATTGAATTTTGGCTTGAATTTGAGATTATGAAATTTGTGAGAATTTCATGATGCTTGTTTTGAAGTGGACTTTATGCAATGCTCGTGTGAGTGGTTGCATGGATTGACTTTGAGTCAAGTCGTGGACTTGTGCTCGGATTTGTTTTGTGGTTTGTTCATGTGCAGGTATTGCTCGAGGGCGAACGTGGTCGATGACGGGACCAGAACTAGGTTCATGGAGGAACTGAGGTTCGGGACTAGGTTCAGGAGGAACTGAGGTCTTGGTGGTCAAGGATGTCATGCGGGACGTTCGGGCTAAGAGAATGGTGCATATGAAGAATGGTTAGTCACGTGAGTATGGCAGGTGGCCATGCGCGTGCAAAGTGTTAGTCACGTGAATATGGTAGGATTGCCAAACGCGTGCAAGTGTTGTATTTGGCCAGGTTAGGCCAAGTGGAGTTATGTTGGATACATACTCCTTCTAGGATTAGGAGTGGGAATCCTTCTAGGAGTAGAAATTGTATCCATGACTCTCTGTGGTTTGCTCCTTTAAATAGGGGGGTTGTCTCCTGTTGAAGGGCATCAAACAGAGTTGAGCGCATTGAAAGCTTAGAGCTTTGTTTTAGGGTTTGTACTCTTTTGATGGGAGTACTTTAGACAAAAGAAATAAAAATCAATTCTTCATACCCTTGCGTGCTACAGTAACCACGTTGCTACAGTGTTTTCTGTTTTGGTTCTTGTTTGCATGCTGGTTCTAATTCTAGATTGGTTTTTGTTCTTTGAGATTCATCTTGATTTGATCCATCAAAAACTTTTCTAGGGTATTGATCTAGTGTTCTTCAAAGTTTTGTTGATTAATCTTTTGTTGTTCTTGATTAATCTACAAGTTTTGATTGGATTTATTTTCGTCAAGTTCTGGAACAACAAGCTTGCGAAGGTCGTAACTTTTGATCTGTAAGTCCGATCGAGCTGATTCTTTTTGGTTTAGATTCGTACTGAAATCTAGTTTCTTGTGTCCAAATTTCAGATCAATCTAATGGTTGGATCTCCAGGAATTCATGTTTTACCGAACCTTTGTCATTTTGTTTTTGTCGAATACGAGGCAATTATTTGGTTCTGTTTTGGGGTGAACTTTTAGTATATTAAGAATTTGGTTTTAGCTTCCGTACAATCATTCACCCCCCCTCTGATTGCTATATTTGTGTCTTTCGATCCTACAGGCTGCATGCGGACGCCGACAGCAGCGACGACTTCGAGGGCGACGCCTTCCCCTGAAGGGCCTCGGGGCGGCCGCTGCCAAGAAAATTTCTGCCTTCTGCACCCTGCTCTTTGTTTTTTTCGTTTTTATGAACAATATATGTATATATGTACAATGTTTAGTTGGTTGGTCGGGGCAGGCTACCCTGACTTTTTTCTTCGCGCTTTTCGTTTTACCGTGGCTGCTGCGTTGGATGATCGTTGCGCTAAGGTTGCCTTGAAAGTGGGTAGGAGCGCTAGCACTTTCAAGGAGAGCGTAGGGCGAGCGAGACAGGCGCTAAATTTTGGCCATGGCTTGACGCTGCCTTGGTTGGCGTGTGCGCCCAACGTCTCTGGAGATACTCTGGCGCCCCAACGCTGGTTTTATGTCGTAGCTTGACACCGCCTTTGGCCAGCACGGGTGCCCAGATGCCTTTTAGCAGTGTTCTGGTGCCCAAGCGCTAGTTTTACGTCGTAGCTCGACGCCGTCTTTGTTGGCGCGGACGGTCGGATGCCTTTGAGCAAGGTTCCAGTGTCTGAGTGCTCGTTTTATGTCGTAGCTAGACATGTTCGTAGGGCTAGTTTAACTCTTGCTAAGAAAGTTGATTACTTGCAAAATTCTTTGGAACGTTTTACTAATGGCAAGAAAAACCTAAACATGATTTTGGATCAATCAAAAGTCAGCACTCAGAACAAAGGTTTAGGTTTTGATTCTTATGCTGATCATAAATCACATGCTCCCACTATTGTCAAAACACTTGAAAGTGGAAAATTTGAAATTGTCAATGAGCCTAAGAAAACTGTCTTTAAATCTGCTGGTCTTTTATCTTCTACTATGATGAATGCAAAATGTGCTTCTACTGTTAAAGCAAAACATCATGTTAAGTACACTTGCACTCATTGTGGTAGAGATGGACATTTAGTACACTTTTGCTTTAGACTAGCTAAACAACAAAAGAGAGTAAGGACAAAGGCTAGGTCTAATCTCAGAAAGGCACATCTTGCTTCCCAATATGTGCCTAGGGTGAAACAAGCACCTTTTGTTGCTAAAAATACGGAAAAAGGCAAATCTGATTTTGTGCATAAGAATACTCGTGTTGTGCCTACTGTTGTGCATCGTGTGTCTCAGTACTGGATTCCCAAAAGTCTCATTTCTAACCCCAGTACTGAGACCTCGACATGTTTTTCTATGTAGGCTTCTCGTGCGAGGAAGGAGAACATATGGCTAGTAGACTCCGGATGCTCACGCCACATGTCCGGTGATAAGAATT
This sequence comes from Rhipidocladum racemiflorum, assembly GCA_036346355.1. Classification (NCBI taxonomy): domain Eukaryota; kingdom Viridiplantae; phylum Streptophyta; class Magnoliopsida; order Poales; family Poaceae; genus Rhipidocladum; species Rhipidocladum racemiflorum. The sequence goes on along the minus strand of CM070577.1, from coordinate 36,625,026 downwards.
GGTTCTCCTCCCTCACTCGTGCATCTCGTGCTGAAAGTGTTACTTTTGGAGATGCTTCTTCCTCTTTTGTTGTGGCAAAAGGTACAGTAAAGGTAAGTGACAAGTTTGTGTTCAAGGATGTAGCTCTTGTTGAAAATTTGAAATATAACTTGCTTTCTGTCTCACAAATGCTTGATGAAGATCTTGAAATAAGCTTTAAGAAAAATGAATGCAAAGTGCTAGATGTTTCAGGTGATCTTGTTTTTAAGATTTCACGCTTTGGAAGAGTATTTAAAGGTGATTTTGATGCATCACCTTCTTCTAAGCATAGGTGTCTAGTTGCCAATGTTTCTAAAAATTTATTCTTTTGGCATCGTAGACTTGGTCATGTTGGTTTTGATCATCTTACTCGTGTAAGTGGTTTAGATCTCATACATGGCTTGCCTAAGCTTAAGGGTGATAGCAATCTAGTATGTTCTTCTTGTAGACATGGTAAGATGATTGCAGGTTCACATCCACCTCTTACCATGGTGATGACAAACGCTCCAGGACAGCTACTACATCTTGACACGGTTGGACCATCTCGAGTTCAATCTTTTGGAAGCAAATGGTATGTGCTTGTGATTGTTGATGATTTTACTAGATAATCTTGGGTATACTTTATGGCATCTAAGGATGAGGCTTTTAGTCATTTTAGAAGTCTTGTTCTTAGGCTTTCTATTGATCATCCAGGAGCTCTCAAAGCTATTAGAAGTGATAATGGAACTGAATTCAAAAATGCTTCTTTTGATCACTTTTGTGCTGAAAAAGGAATTGATCATCAATTTTCATCACCTAGAGTGCCTCAACAGAATGGTGTAGTTGAAAGGAAAAATAGAACGTTGGTTGAGATGGCTAGAACCATGCTAGATGAATATCACACTCCTAGAAACTTTTGGGCTGAAGCAATTTCAACTGCATGTTATGTTTCAAACCGTGTGTTTTTGAGATCAAAATTGGGTAAGACTCCATCTGAGCTTCGGTTTGGGCATAGGCCTACTGTTTCTCACTTTAGGGTTTTTGGATGCAAATGCTTTGTCTTGAAATCTGGAAATCTTGATAAATTTGAAGCTAGATCAATGGATGGCATTTTTCTTGGATATCCTGCTCATACTCGTGGCTATCGCGTGCTTGTTTTGGAGAATAACAAAATTGTGGAAACTTGTGAAGTTACTTTTGATGAGGCTAGTCCAGGCACTAGTCCAAGTGATGCAGGTACAGGCGTATACGTTCAGGGGGAGAAAGTTTTTGAAGACAATGATGATGAGATTGAGGATGAGGTGTTGACTCTTCCCAATGCACAACCAGTTGTAGCACCTTCTGCGCCTACTTCTACTCTACCTACAACTGAACATCCACAAGCTACAACATCATCTGTACATGCTGAAAATGAAGAAGGAGAAGTTTCAAAAGCCAAAGCTCCCTTGCACATTCAGAAAATGCATCCATCTGAACAAATGATTGGAGACCTAAATGAGAGAGTCACTCGATCCAGGTTTATTCATTCTGACACTCATGTTCAGTCTGCTTTAGTTGCTTCTTTTGAACCCAAAGATATATCTCATGCATTATCTAACGAATCTTGGATCAATGCCATGCATGAAGAATTAGAGAATTTTGAACGAAATAAAGTTTGGAAACTTGTCTCACCACCTCCTGATTTTAATGTTATTGGAACAAGATGGGTTTTCAAAAATAAACAAAGTGAGGATGGTGTTGTTGTTAGAAACAAGGCTAGATTGGTTGCTCAAGGTTTTACCCAAGTTGAAGGCTTAGATTTTGATGAAACCTTTGCTCCTGTCGCTAGAATTGAAGCCATTAGAATCCTTTTAGCATTTGCTGCATCCAAAGGTTTTAGATTGTATCAAATGGATGTGAAAAGTGTTTTTCTTAATGGCTACATAAATGAAGAGGTTTATGTCAAGCAACCACCCGGTTTTGAAAATCTCAAGTTTCCAAATCATGTTTTCAAACTGTCAAAAGCTTTGTATGGTTTGAAACAAGCCCCTAGAGCATGGTATGATAGACTAAAAACCTTTTTACTTGAAAAGGGGTTTTCAATGGGAAAAATGGACAAAACTCTCTTTTTACTCAAGCAAGGCAATGATTAATTGTTCGTTCAGATTTATGTTGATGATATTATCTTTGGTGGTTCCTCTCATGTTTTAGTGTCTGAGTTTTCAGAAACCATGAGAAAGTAATTTGAGATGAGTTTGATGGGTGAGTTGACCTACTTTTTGGGACTGCAAGTCAAACAAACAAAGGATGGTACTTTTGTCCATCAAAGCAAATACACAAGAGACTTGCTACATAGATTTGGAATGGAAAACAATAAATCAATCATGACACCTATGGAAAGAAATTGCACACTTGATCCGGATGAAGATGGTGAGCCGGTTGATCAAAAGGAATATAGAAGCATGATAGGTTCACTTTTGTACCTCACTGCATCAAGGCCGGATATACAATTTGCTGTGTGCTTGTGTGCTCGTTTTCAAGCTTCCCCACGTGCTTCACATCGACAAGCTGTCAAAAGGATTTTTAGGTATCTTCATGGAACTCAAGATTTTGGCATTTGGCTTTCTACTTCCTCATGCATTAGTTTAAGAGCTTTTTCTGATGCTGATTTTGGAGGATGTAGAATTGATAGAAAAAGTACATCTGGTACATGTCATTTCTTGGGCAATTCTCTTATTGCATGGTCATCTAGAAAACAATCTTCTGTTGCACAATCAACTGCTGAATCTGAATATGTGGTTGCTGCTAGTTGTTGTTCTCAAATTCTTTGGATAGTAGCTACACTTAAAGATTATGGGGTTAATTTGGATAGTGTTCCTCTTTTGTGCGATAACACTAGTGCAATTTGTATTGCTAAGAACCCTGTGCAACATTTTAGGACAAAACACATTGACATCAGATTTCACTCTCTTAGAGATCATGTTGAAAAAGGAAGCATTGTGCTTCACCATGTGGATACAGAACATCAATTGGCAGACATTTTCACAAAACCTTTGTCTTCTTCTCATTTTGCTTTTATTCGGGGAGAACTTGGGATTGTTCATCCAATAGGTTTGTTTTGAGGGGGAGTTTCTTTGCCAAGTTCTTTCACGTGATGAGCTCACTTTATCATATTTCTTTATATGTTATGTAATTGAGCTAATATATGATAATCTAATTGTCTCACTTGAACTAAAAATGACATTGCGGAATTCCTTGGACTGATTGCCTATAGCTAAATACTTTGTGATATCACTCTTCTAGGCTTGATATTGAATCTTCCTGACAAATTTGGGCTATGAAGCAAGTGTGTTTTCAGCTTTACTCTTTCACAAGACCATTTAATCACTTTTGCATGTTTACAATTAAAGAAAAAGGAAAAGAAAAGGGAATCAATAAATAAAAGGGTTGTTAAAAGCAAAAGCTTCAAGTTATATGATTTAGGCATGCTTTCCCTAAAAAGTTAAGATGTATGCTTCAAGCATGCCATTCCCTCAAAGACAAGATGTATGCTTCAAGCATGCCACTCCAAGAAAATAAAAGAAGTATGCTTCAAGCATGCCACATGCAGTGTATTGTTAAAAGATTAAACTGGCCTACTAGATTGGAGTTGAAACCACTTGCTCGCCCTAACTTGTTAGTTGCTTCAATTTTGAGCCTTTGCTTTTCTGCTAAGGTCTTGCTTAGTACTTGGCTATAGTTGACTAAATTGAGGTTGAGATGCATGTCATTCCCTAACTTGTTAAAATCACATTAAGATCATGTATTTTGCATATTATGTGATATATAAGGTTATATGATCGAATGAGCTCATCTTTTGCTATCTTGCCACTCCTTGTTTCTCCTTGTGAAATCATTGTTTCAAAAAAATTTTGAACATGTTCTCTCTTTTGTACTCTTGATGAATCCATTGTTAAAGGGGGAGAAATTTGGGAATCATTGAAAAGTTTAAGGAAAAAGGGGGAGAAGAAAAAGTGGGAGTTGTTTTTGGAATTTTGAGTATTTTGGGAGAAGTTTGGAATCTTTTGGACACATTGCACATTCACACACTTTTTCCTTCTCAGGGGGAGACTTTGTTTTGCATTTTGGTCAAAGGGGGAATTCTGTGTTTTCTCTTTTTGGTCCTTGATCCTTTGGATTTCAAAATCTTTTGTAAAGTGAATGTCAAATGTTCAATTCTAATTGGTGTTGCCAATGTTTTCATCAAGGGGGAGATTGTGAAATCATGTGCTGAAAAATTGGCTAAGATTTGTACTTGAAAAATGTGTTTTGTGCATGAGTCCGACAATTTGATAAGAAATAGTGAAGTTCTCCTTTGTGCCGGACCAAACTCTCAAAAACAGTAAGTTTTGCTTTTGCGCCGGAACAAGTCTTTCTTAGTCCGTGGTGAGCAAGTTTTTTAAGCTGTGAAATTTGCATCTGCGCCGGATCAATTTTTTTCATACACGTCGGACCAAATTTGTGATCCGTCGTGAACGCATTTTTGGAGCGTCGTTTTTGCATGTACGCCAGACTAAAAATTTGGTCCGTCGTGAACGTTTTTTTTAGCACATGAGCCGGACTCAATTTTCAAAGAAACCAGTAAGTTTCACATCTATGCCGGATCATTTTCTCTTCAGTCCGTCGTGAACGATGTTTTGAACGTTGTTGCACTGACATGAAACCGAGCGTGGCGTGTGTACGCCGGACCAAATTTTCGATCCGACGTGAATGGCATTTTACGGATTTTGAATTTTGGTTCGTCGTGAATGGCTTTTGCTCGATTCGGGTTTTGAGCAACTTTGGAATTGAATTTTGGCTTGAATTTGAGATTATGAAATTTGTGAGAATTTCATGATGCTTGTTTTGAAGTGGACTTTATGCAATGCTCGTGTGAGTAGTTGCATGGATTGACTTTGAGTCAAGTCGTGGACTTGTCCTCGGATTTGTTTTGTGGTTTGTTCATGTGCAGGTATTGCTCGAGGGCGAACGTGGTCGGTGACGGGACCAGAACTAGGTTCATGGAGGAACTGAGGTTCAGGACTAGGTTCAGGAGGAACTGAGGTCTTGGTGGTCAAGGATGTCATGCGGGATGTTCGGGCTAAGAGAATGGTGCACATGAAGAATGGTTAGTCACGTGAGTATGGCAGGTGGCCATGCGCGTGCAAAGTGTTAGTCACGTGAGTATGTTAGGATTGCCATACGCGTGCAAGTGTTGTATTTGGCCAGGTTAGGCCAAGTGGAGTTATGTTGGATACATACTCCTTCTAGGATTAGGAGTGGGAATCCTTCTAGGAGTAGGAATTGTATCCAGGACTCTCTGTGGTTTGCTCCTTTAAATAGGAGGGGTTGTCTCCTGTTGAAGGGCATCAAACAGAGCTGAGTGCATTGAAAGCTTAGAGCTTTGTTTTAGGGTTTGTACTCTTTTGATGGGAGTACTTTAGACAAAAGAAATAAAGATCAATTCTTCATACCCTTGCGTGCTACAGTAACCACGTTGCTACAGTATTTTCTGTTTTGGTTCTTATTTGCATGCTGGTTCTAATTCTAGATTGGTTTTTGTTCTTTGAGATTCATCTTGATTTGATCCATCAAAAACTTTTCTAGGGTATTGATCTAGTGTTCCTCAAAGTTTTGTTGATTAATCTTTTGTTGTTCTTGATTAATCTACAAGTTTTGATTGGATTTTGTCGGCGTACTAGCCAACAGACACCTCCGAATTGGGTGCTTATGAGGTTCAGACGGGGGTTTTCGGGGCAATCGCCGGAGGAAGAAAGAAGATCGGAGTATCGGGGAAGCTCAGAAGAACGGGGACGCTAGGGTTTACCCAGGTTCGGGCCCTCCGAAGAGTAACAGCCCTAGTCCTGCTTCTTTTGCTATTGCTTGTCTTGTGGGATATGAACTGGAATCCTAACTTGAGAGAATGGAACCTATCGTCAATGGATCGAACCCCCTCTCGCATGCACCCCGACTCCCTTTTATACTTGGGCTGGCGGTGGCGCATGGGAGGCTTACACCGCAAGCCATACTCATTACACTGCCACGGGCGCATTAAATGCGCTCGTCACTGTCCTTACACCTCATTTAATGCCTACCGCAGCCGTCACACCCCTGCCTTGGGCCCCACGCCCACCAACGCCGCTGCGTTCGTCGGTGAAGTGTCGCGTGGACGCCACCCGTAATTATTACGCGCTCGGGAAGCGCGCCGCCATATCAGAAGCTTCCACGCTTTGCATTTAATGCGCGATTTGCATTAAATATCCTTGATCCTGTATCGCAGCCTTCGGGAGTGGTGCGCCAGAGAGTGGCTCAGATGCCACCGCCCACCGGCAACCACCTTCCTGGGCGCCCAGTGGCGTGTCCTGGTCGCCACGTGTCCACTGGGCGACCACCTTGCTGGGCGCCCAGTGACCTGGCCTGATCGCCACGTGTCCACTGGGCGACCACCTTGCTGGGCACCCAGTGGCCTGGCCGGATCGCCATGTGTCCACTGGGCGACCACCCTGCTGGGCGCCTAGTAGCCTGGCTTGATCGCCACGTGTCCACTAGGCGACCACCTTGCTGGGCGCCCAGTGGCCTGGCCTGATCGCAGGTGTCCACTGGGCGACCACCTTCCTGGGCGCCCACCCTGGGGCCCTACCGCTTGCCGTGGTGGTGGGCCCGGACGCGCCCTGCCTGCCCGTCAACCATGTTTAGTGCGGGGGAGTGGGTACCCTGGTGTAGAATACGCCGACAGTAGCCCCCGGGCCCACCCAGGAGCGCTTTTTGGTCTTCCGCCTTTCTTTTTTCTTCCCTCTCCTCTTTTAACTGCCCTTCAGGGAACCGCTCAGTCTCCCGGGTGGTGCCCCTTAAATGCCCACGCGCCCCGTAGCTTTTAAAAGATCTTCCGGCTTCTCCGGTTCCCAAGGCGGTTTGCGCAGTTATTCCTGGCTCGTAACCATCTCACGACCCTTGGGATGCCCCTTTATGGGGCTCTTGAACTTCCTTTTTGCGAACCGCCACGCCTTTTCGGGTTTCCCGCCAAACCTTCCCTCGCAACCTTATAAAAGGCTGGCCGAGAGGGGGAGCGGTTCTTTCTCTTTCCAACTCCCTTCACTCTGCCCTTCCTCGCCACCTTAGAGCCCCTTGCTTCTTCTTCCCCGATGCGCTTTGGCATTCTTCCGCGCTTGATGGCTCCTCCGACTCCTTTTGCCCCGGTTCTCCCTCCTTCGTCCGTCGAGGAGGAGGGCGCTGCCAGGCTTTCCAGGCATATAACCGCGGGTACCCTCCGCATTCGCCCTGGGACCATCGAGCCCCGCTGCCGGCTCGGGGAAGTGGTTTTCTTCGGGTGGCAGCTTGTAGCCGGCCTGCTGCCACCGGTCTCTGATTTTTATCTCTCTGTCCTCAACTTCTATGCCATTCACCACATCCATCTTCCTCCCAACTCCGTCATCCTTCTTTCGGCCTTCGCCCACTTCTGCGAAATGTTCGTAGGAGTGTTACCCAATCTTCTCCTTTTTCGCTTCTTTTACACCCTTCGCGCCGCGGGCGGCAATTCTCCTGTCACCGGGAGCTGCCATCTGCGGCTCCGCGACGGGACCGTGTCGCGCTACATCCCACTGGATTGCCGGTCCAGCTGGAGATCGTGGCGCGACGAGTGGATATATGTCGAGGATGACAGCGGCATTGAAGTGCTGGAGCTTCCAACCGGGCCGGCGGTCAGCAACCCCAACTGGGGGGCTCACGTCAGCGAGATGCCCGAGCTCCAGACGATGCTAGCCCGCGTCGACCAGTTGTGGACGGCGGGCCTGACGGGGGTCATGGTTATCCGGGACTTCATCTCCTGGAGGCTTAGCCCTCTGCGCCGCCGTGTCCATCCGGCCTGGCAGTATATGGGCCAGGATGATGGGACCCAGAATATCACCGGAGGTAAACCGCTACACTTTTGATCGCCCCTTTTTTTTCTTTTTGGCCAACTCTGGTTCTGACGGCATTTTTTGGTCAGCCGCTGGGAACTTGTCTCCCGCCGCGGTCGACAGGTGGATGGGACAGCTGGGCATGCCCAGCTCCGTCCCGCCGTTCCCGGCGAGCACGCTCCCGCTCTGCCGATTAGCGCCCGGGGAGCGTGCGGCGATAGTCCGCGCCATGCCGACGATGGACGCCATGGGTACACCCGTTACGACACACCAGGCGCCCCTGATAATCCAGGACCCTCCTCCTGCTGGCGGCCAGGGGAGGGGTGACCAAGGGAGGCGCAGGCGCCCAGCCGATGACGATGCCACCGGCGGACCTTCCCAAAGACCCCGCCTCTTGGGCTCGGCCGGGGCGGGGTCCTCCACAGCGGTCGCGGGAACCTCTTCCGCTGCTGCGGCGGGCTCCTCAATGGTGGCGGGGGGTTCGACGGCCGGCGCGACCTCGTCGTCCCTCGCCCCAGTTGGGGTGGTGACGATGGACCCTCCAGCGCCGACTCTCTTTCCGCCACCGCCACCGCCGCCGCCGGCTCCAACGATGATGCTTCGGCCGCCGCTGCCGCCAGCGGCGGTGTTTCTTCCCCCTCCACCGCCGGCGCCGGTCCTTAGGCCGCCAGATCGCACCGCCAAAGACCGCTGGGCCGGGTCCTTGCCCCGAGTGTGCCCCGCCTGTGAGGCCGCCACCTAGGTACTTATTCAAAAACGCACGCGTAAAATAAAGGTTAAGTCCCTTCGCACCGTGCCTTACCATTGTTTCCTCTCTTTCTCAGGGTGCCTGCTCCAGGTATCCTCGCCGCCCAGGTCGGAGAAGATCAGGGCGCCGCGGCTGCAGGGGCCATGCCGCCCGGGGCAGCCGAGCCCCAGGACGAGCAGATGGAGGGGGTCGATCCCTGCTGCTGCCGGCGTCGTTCAGGGCCTAGGCCCGCTGGACCCCTTGCCCACCCCGGACCCCCCCACCGCCTCCATTCCTTCGGCAGACGCGGATGCTCTGCTGGCGGCTCTTGGCAAGCTCTACTCCAGCACGAGCAGCCGTCTGGCGACGAGCAAGGAGCGGCTGGCGGGAGCCCAAATCAACCGCCTCCGTAAGGAGGTGGAGGACTTGCGCGAGCGGGAGGCGGGGCTGGAGCTGCAGTTGTGGCGGGAGTGAGAGCAGCGGGAGCAGAGCGCCCGCCGCGTCGAGGAGCTCTCCGCGGAGCTGGACGCGGAGAAGGACGATCGGCTTCGGTCGGAGGAGGACACCCTGAGGATGCTACGCCACGCCGATCGGACAAAGGCGCCTTACCCCACTGGGATCGGCGCAATGGCCCGCGGGAGGAAAGGCCGCATTACGCGATTCTCGCCTCAACCGACCGCGGACATTCCTCATGCACTCGCCGCCGCTCGACCGCCCGGCCCGCCAGAAGGGTGTGCGGTTGCGGCGCCACGGCGGCATTGCGTCGGCTTGCTGCGCCAGTCGTGACGCCAACTTCGATCCCGCGGCCACTGTCCAGGGGATTGAAGGCGACTGGGCGCAGGCGGAGGAGCGGGTCCACGACGCCTCCGAGCAAGTTGCCGCACAGCTGGAGATGGAGAACCCCCAGCTGGAGGCAGCAGCGGAAGACGTGGCGCTGAGGCTGGACCTTGGTCCGGTTGAAGAAGACGTGGCGGCCGCAGAAGCGGCAGCGGAGGATGAGGAGGAGCCTCCACCTCCCCCATTGGCGTAGTTCTTCTTCTTTTTGTTCCCGCCTGTAAAGACTTTAGATGCTGATCATTTTGAATGAAACGGAAGCACAGGCTTCCCATTATGTCACTTAGTGTCCGCTTTCACTCCAATCCTACTGGCTCCGCACGAACAAGCGCATGACCGCTTAAAGACTTAAGGCCTTGCGCCAGGGAGTCACTTCCTTCGAACCCCTTGACTTAGCAAAATTTTCCCTCCCAGGTAGCCCCTAGGGAACGAACACTTAGTGAGTCATGACAGGGCCTTGGGTTTTCGGCAACGGTGTTCAAGTCGCCGACCCCCACGGGGACACCCGGAGTGTCATGACCGTGCCGGGGATCGTGATGAACTAGCCGTCCGATCACCCATCCCTGCACGCCGCTCTCACTTAGCGGTTCCGCCTTTGCTACTGGGTTTTTGCAAGGCCACAGGGTACCAAGGGGGAGTGCCCTGGCACTGCCCAACAGTGGGCAAGAGACCGAAAAGAGGGTAGGGAGAACAATTACTTTGGATAAAGAAAGTGAATATTCAATTTCAAACAAAAGGCCTTCCCCGACCAGCAGTGGAGAGGAAGACACACTCCGGCCGGTCGAGGAACAGAGCCTGGGACTTACAACCGGTCAAGGGTAGAACTTGCGCAGGTTTTCTATGTTCTGGGAGTTCTCCAGCTCTTCGTCGTCTTCAGTGGCCAGCCTGACCGCCCCGGGACGAGAGACTGAGACCACTTTGAAGGGTCCCTCCCACTGGGGAGACAGTTTATGAGACCCAGCATGCAACTGGATTCTTCGCAAGACCAGGTCGCCCACTGCCAGTGTTCTCTCGTTGACCCGGGAGGCGTGGTACCTCCTGAGACTTTGCTGGTACCGCGCGACACGCAGAGCTGCCCGGCCCCGCGCTTCTTCCAGGAGGTTGACATCATTCGGGCGTAGATCCTCCTGGTCTTCTTTCGTGAACGCTGCAACGCGTGGTGACCCCAGTGCCAGCTCCGAAGGGAGGACCGCTTCTGCGCCGTAGACCAGGAAGAAAGGGGTCTCTCTGGTGGCCCGGCTAGGGGTGGTTCGAAGCGACCACAACACTGCCGGGAGCTCTTCAGTCCATCGGGTCCCATGCTTGTGGAGTCGATCAAACGCCCGGGTCTTGAGGCCCTTCAGCACCAGCGCGTTGGCCCGCTCGACTTGGCCGTTGCTCCTTGGATGGGCGACAGAGGCAAAACAGACCTTGGTTCCCATCTCTTCGCAGAAGTCCAGGAAGGCCGCGCTGGTGAACTGTGTGCCGTTGTCGGTGATGATGCGGTTGGTGACCCCAAAACGGGCAAAGATCCCTTGCATAAACTTGACTGCAGCTGCGGCGGTAATGGATCTCACCGCCTCGGCTTCCACCCACTTAGTGAATTTGTCGATGGCGACGAACAGATGGGTGTAGCCCCCTGTGGCCCGCGGGAACGGGCCCAGGATATCCAGCCCCCAGACCGCGAAGGGCCATGAGAGCGGGATAGTTTGCAGGGCCTGGGCTGGTTGGTGGATCTGCTTGGCGTGGAATTGGCACGCTTCACATCTCCTCACCAGCTCGCAAGCATCCTGGAGGGCGGTCGGCCAATAGAACCCTTGACGGAAAGCTTTTCCCGCCATCGTTCGACCGGACACATGGCTCCCGCACACGCCTCCATGGATATCAGAGAGCAAAGTGCTCCCCTCTTCCCGAGTGATGCACTTAAGAAGAATTCCGTTTCTACCCCAGCGGTACAAGTCCCCGCCCACCAGGGTATAGCACTTGGCCTTTCGTGCTACCTTTTCTGCTGACGCATCATCGTCGGGGCACACTTGATCCCGCAGGAAGGCCAGGATCGGATCCATCCATGTGCCTTCCCGGTCAAGTACAACGACCACAAGACAGTCGTTCGGGTACTCCGCCTGGCCGGGCGTTTCCACCGGAACCACTTTCCCTCTAGGAGCGAGGGCTGGAGCGGTATCACCATCGTCCCCACCGGAGACGGGGGCTGCGATGGACGGTCGCGGAAGCCTTTCTTCAAAGACCCCGACCGGGACAGGAGATCTCGTTGAAGCGAGTTGAGCGAGCTCATCCGCCAAGTAGTTGTCGCGCCGGGGGATATGGGTATACCCCAAACCTTCAAAGTGTCGCTCCAATTTTCTGACCTCCGCCAGGTATGCTGCCATGACAGTGTCAGGACAGGAGAAGTCCTTTCTTGCTTGATTGACGACCAGCAGGGAGTCGCCTTTCACTTGTAGGCGCCGAACACCGATGGCTGCTGCGGCCCGAAGCCCTGCCAGCAAGCCCTCGTACTCGGCGACATTGTTAGTGGCCTTGAAGTCAAGGGTGACCACGTACTTGAGGAGGTCCCCGGTCGGAGAGACCAAGAGGACCCCAGCCCCCGCGCCCTCGAGCCTGAAGGATCCATCGAAGAAAAGTGTCCAGGGGGAGGGTGCGGGGGCCTCTTCTGGTTCGGCCTCAGCCGGAGTCCACTCGACGACGAAGTCCGCCATTTTATGGCGGTGCGAGGAGCGAACTTGACTCCGAATTCCCCCAGCTCGACGGACCACTTTGCAATGCGACCTTCAGCTTCCCGATTGTGGAGAATCTCACGCAGAGGGTAGGAGGAGACCACCGTGATCTCCCTTCCTTGGAAATAGTGCCACAGCTTCCTCGACGCCACCAGCACGGCATACACCATCCTCTGAGCCTGAGGATACCTTGTCTCCGCGTCGTGCAGCACCTTGCTGATGTAGTAGACCGGCCGCTGGACACCTTCTCGTTCCACCACCAGCGCCGCGCTCACTACAGAGTGACTGGCCGCCACATACAGCAGCAGCGGCTCACCCGGCTCGGGGGCGACCAGCACTGGGGGGAGGAGAGGTACTTCTTCAAGTCTTCGAACGCCTGCTGGGCTTCTGGGGTCCACTCAAATGAGTTGGTCTTTTTCAATAGCTTGAACAAAGGCAGACTTTTCTCCCCTAGCCGGGCTATGAACCGGCCAAGGGAGGCCAGGCGGCCAGTCAAGCACTGCAGTTGCTTGAGCCGAGTAGGCGGTTGCATCCGTTCAATCTCTTCTATCTTCTCTGGGTTGACCTCGATCCCACGGCTGGAGACCAGGAATCCGAGTAACTTCCCGGATGAGACGCCAAACACGCACTTCTTGGGATTCAACTTTAGACAGTATTTTCTGAGGCGGGAGAAGGTCTCTTCCAGGTCCTGGACAAGCTCATCGGCCTTCTTTGTCTTTACTACCAGATCGTCAACATACACTTCAAGGTTCTTCCCAACTTGGGGCCCGAACACAATGTGCACGGCCCGCTGATAAGTAGAGCCAGTATTCTTTAACCCGAAGGGCATTCGAACATAGCAATATACACCGAGAGGAGTCACAAAAGCAGTCTTCTCTTCGTCTTCCCGCACCATACTGATCTGATGATAACCGGAGTAGGCGTCGAGGAAGCACAGAGCTTCGCACCCTGCGGTGGAGTCGACAACAATGTCTATCCGCGGCAGAGGGTACGGGTCCTTGGGGCAGGCTTTGTTGAGGTCGGTGAAGTCGATGCACATTCGCCACTTCCCGTTGGACTTCCTTACCAGCACGGGGTTGGCCAACCACTCTGGGTAGGTGGCCTCCCGCACAATCTTAGCAGATAAAAGTTTCTCCACTTCGTCCCGAATGGCGTCCTGCCGCTCTGGCGCCTGCCGCCGGATCTTCTGTTGAACTGGGTGTGCTCCTGAGAGCATTGCCAATCGATGCTCGATCACCTCCCTAGGGACCCCAGTCATTTCTGATGGTTCCCAAGCGAACACATCCAGGTTAGACCGGATGAAGGTGACGAGCGCGCCTTCCTATTTGGCGCTGAGGTCGGTGCCGATCTTCGCGACCTTGCCGGAGCCATCCTCGCCCACGGGGACCACCTTCGCTTCGCCCGAAGGCCCGGGCGAAGCACGGGCCCTAACCGAGGGGGCGCCCAGGCTGTCGTCATTGTCGCGCCGAGCACCGGTGCCACCAGATCCTCAGACTGTTCTTTCGAGACGCAGGGCTTCCAGCCTATCCACCTTCACCGTGATTGGGTCCCCAGGCCCAGGGATCTTCACTAGCATGTAGGTGTAGTGAGCAACCGCCATGAATTTGACCAGAGCTGGACGGCCAAGCAGGGCGTTGTAGGGGAGGTCGAAGTCAGCAATCGGGAGGTCGAAGTCAGTGACCTCGAAGTCAACAAGCTCCGTCCAGAAGTTTTCCGCACTCCCGAACGTAACAGGCAGCCGGACCTGCCCCAGGGGCAAGAGGCCCACCCCGGGGGCAACTCCGTAGAAAAGTGGGGCCGGGTGCAGCTCCTCATACGTTATCTGGAGCGCCTGATACGCCCCGACAGATAGCAAGTTGATGGCGCTGCCTCCATCAACAAGAACCCGCCCGAGCTTCGCGTTGCGAACCGTGGGGGAGACCACGATCGGGAGATGGCTAGGGCCGGAAACATTCTCCGGGTGGTCGGCCCGGCTGAAAGTGATCGGCTGCTCCGACCACTTCAGTGGCCTACCCGCCCTGGAGGCCGATACGGTGGCACGCACTGTCTCGCATCCCGCTTGTATCGCGAGTTCGATGAGTAGGTGGTCGACCCCGTGGATGAACGCCACCGTATGCTCACTTTGTTGGAAGGCCCGAGCTGGGTCTTCGTCGTCGTCTCCATGGTCTTTCTCGCGGCGCTTCTTGAGCCACCTGTCCACCAGTTTGGACACAACTTGGCAGTCCTCCAAGTCGTGTCCACTCGTTCGATGGATGGGGCAATAAGGTTTGCCCCCATCATCTTCGCGACGGGGCGAGCGGCGGTTCCTGCGATCGCTGCGCTGGTCCCGGCGCTCATCCCTTCGGTTCTGATCGTCGCAACGCCGGGACTTGGTTTCATGTTCGGCAACCAGGACTTCCCTAGCGGTGGCCTCTTTCCGCTTCTTCTTCTTCTTGCGGTCGGAGGACTTCGAGGTGCCGGCGTCGCCGGGGTCGGAAGGCCTTGTCGCGCACTCCCAGGCTTCGGCCGCCCTGGCGCACTTGTGCGCCAGGGAGAACAACTCGGAAGTGGTTGCGATGGTGCGGGTAGCCATCTTCTCCCGCATCTTCTGGTCCCGGACCCCCCTCCGGAATGCAATGATCACTGATTGCTCTGAGATCCGGGGGATCGTGTTGCGGCAGTGGCTGAATCGCCGAATGAATTCTCTCAGGGACTCCCCCTTCGTCTGCTCCAAAGCGTGGAGGTCATCCTCCACGCCTGGCTGAGCGTAGGAGCCCTGGAAGTTGGCGACGAAAATGTCGCACAGCTCCTCCCACGAGTGCACAGAGCCTCGCGGGAGGTTAAGTAGCCAAGACCGGGCGGAGCCCGTCAACGATGTCGGGAGGTAGTTGGTCATAACTTTTTCGGAGCCTCCCGCAGCTCGTACTACCGTGGTGTAGATTTGCAGGAACTCCTCCGGGTTGGTGGTGCCGTCGTACTTCTCGATGGAAGCGGGGCAGAATCTCTCCGGCCACGCAGCTTGCCGGAGACGGAGAGAAAACTCCTGGCATCCAACGTTGTAGGGGGAGCAGCGTCGCTCGCCAGCCCCTCGACCCTGGGATGGGGTCGAGGAGTGCGAGTCTACGCTCTCCCCGGAGTCAGAGGGGGAAGCCCCCTGTTGATCAGCAGGTGCTCGGGGGTTGGCGCGTCGCTGCGAGCGTTCGTGGCGCCCCCTGAGAACGTGGCGTAGGTCCCCACCGCGCTGGAGCTGCCTCTCATCCAGGCGCGATCTGAGATCCTCGCGATTCCCCCTCGACTCGGGGGGACCGCGGGAAGAAGCGGAGTCACGTGCATGTCCCCCTATGCCGGAGGGGGCTGCAACCAGGGCTCCCTTCCCCTTGTCCCGGCCCTTGACGCCGGGAGAAGTTGTGTGGCGGCTGGAACTCAGCGTCCACCGCGCGCCTTCTGTCGCCACGCCGAAGCTCGGCTGGGTCGCCGCCTCAACCTGTTGTTGAGCGGCGTCGACTAGGCGGGCGATATCCCGCAGCCACGGAGTGGCTGGGGTATCGCCCCCCAGCGGAACTGGAGGATGTTCGAGGAGCAGTTGAGCCGCATGAAGGCTCCGCGCGGGAGTGTCGTCCCCCAGCACCAAACGCCGTTAGACGGGCTGGCCCCCGGGCGCGGGAGCCACGCGTGTCCCTCCCACAGCGGAGGGACCCGGCTGGCCCGGCTCCTTCCCCGGGCGTCGGGACCGGCTACGGGCGCTGCTTTCCTCGGGTAGATTGCTGCGCTTGGAGTGCGACTCCGCCATGCAGACAATCGCCCCTACTTCTTCTAAGCTTCGAACCAGAAACGGAAGGAAGAGGGCAATCTAACCACCAATAGCCCCTTACTCGCGCACCACCGCTTGCCACAGATTAGCCAACAGGCACCTCCGAATCGGGTGCTTATGAGGTTCAGACGGGGGGCTTTCGGGGCAATTGCCGGAGGAAGAAAGAAGATCGGAGTATCGGGGAAGCTCAGAAGAACGGGGACGCTAGGGTTTACCCAGGTTCGGGCCCTCCGAAGAGTAACAGCTCTAGTCCTGCTTCTTTTGCTATTGCTTGTCTTGTGGGATATGAACTGGAATCCTAACTTGAGAGAATGGAACCTATCGTCAATGGATCGAACCCCCTCTCCCATGCACCCTGACTCCCTTTTATACTTGGGCTGGCGGGGGCACATGGGAGGCCTACACCACAAGCCATACTCATTACACTGCCACGGGCGCATTAAATTCACCCGTAACTGTCCTTACACCTCATTTAATGCCTGCCGCAGTCGTCACACCCCTGCCTTGGGCCCCACGCCCACCAACGCCGCTCATTCCGTCAGGGGGTGAAGTGCTGCCGTGACGTCACCCGTAATTATTACGCGCCTGGGGAAGGCGCACCGCCATACTGTAGCTTCCACGCTTTGCATTTAATGCGCACGATTTGCATTAAATATCCTTGATCCTAGTACTGCAGCCTCGGGAGTGGTGCGCCAGGGGAGTGGCCTGTATGCTACCTGTCCACCGGGTGACCACCTTCCTGGGTGCCCAGTGGCCAGGCCTGATCGCCATATGTCCACTGGGCGACCACCTTGCTGGGCGCCTAGTGGCCTGGCCAGATCGCCACGTGTCCACTTGGCGACCACCCTGCTGGGCGCCAAGTGGCCTGGCCTGATCGCCACGTGTCCACTGGGCGACCACCTTCCTGGCGCCATGGTGTGGCTCGTCGCCACGCGGTTCATCGGGCGACCACCTTGCTGGGCGCCAGTGGTGTGGCTCGTCGCCACGCGGTCCACCGGGCGAACACCTTCTTTGCCGACGCCCAGTGGCGTGGCCTGGTCGCCATGTGTCCACTGGGCGAACACCTTGCTGGGCGCCCAGTGGCCTGGCCTGGTCGCCACGTGTCCACTGGGCGACCACCCTGCTGGGCGACCACCCTGGGGCCCTACCGCTTGCCGTGGCGGTGGGCCCAAACGCGCCCCGCCCGCCCGTCGACCGTGTTTAGTGCGGGGGAGTGGGTACCCTGGTGTAGAATACGCCAACAGATTTATTTTCGTCAAGTTCTGGAACAACAAATTTGCGAAGGTCATAACTTTTGATCCGTAAGTTCGATCGAGCAGATTCTTTTTGGGTTCAATTCGTATTGAAATATTTTTTCTTGTGTCCAAATTTTAGTTCAATCTAACGGTTGGATCTCTAGGAATTCACATTTTACCGAACCTTTATCATTCTGTTTTTGTCGAATACGAGGCAATTATTTGGTTCCATTTTGGGGTGAACTTTTAGTAGATTAAGAATTTGGTTTTAGCTTCCGCACAATCATTCACCCCCCTCTGATTGCTATATTCGTGTCTTTCGATCCTACAGGCTGCATGCTGACGCCGATAGCAGCGACGACTTCGAGGGCGACGCCTTCCCCTGAAGGGCCTCTGCCGCGCTAAGAAAATTTCTCGCATACGCACCTGCTCTTCGTTTTTTTGTTTTTATGAACAATATATGTATATATGTACAATGTTTAGTTGGTTGGTCGGGGCAGGCTACCCTGACTTTATTCTTCGCGCTTTTCGTTTTACCGTGGCTGCTGCGTTGGATGATCGTTGCGCTAAGGTTGCCTTGAAAGTGGGTAGGAGCGCTAGCACTTTCAAGGAGAGCGTAGGGCGAACGAGACAGGCGCTAAATTTTGGCCACGGCTTGACGCTGCCTTGGCTGGCGTGGGCGCCCAACGTCTCTGGAGAGACTCTGGCGCCCCAACGCTGGTTTTATGTCATAGCTTGACACCGCCTTTGGCCGGCACGGGTTCCCAGATGCCTTTTAGCAGTGTTCTGGTGCCCAAGCGCTAGTTTTACGTCATAGATCAACGCCGTCTTAGTTGGCGCGGACGGTCGGATGCCTTTTAGCAAGGTTCCAGTGTCCGAGTGCTCGTTTTACGTCATAGCTAGACATGTTCGTAGGGCTAGTTTTACGCTGGAGCTAGGTGGGGGGCGTCCATCTCGGGTCCTCGTTTGGCGAGGCTATCTACGGGAGGAGTGGACGCTAAACTGAGGGCCCTGCGGGAGGCCGGCCGGGGCGTCTGCGACAAGGTACTCGGACTCACGGCGGGTCCGAGCTCACTTGTCACTGTGCTGAACAGCGTGCCAGGGCACGTCGAAAGCGCGGTGAGTGAGGCCATTGCACTTGGCGCTTCCACGGCACTTGTCAACGCCATCTCCTACTACGACGGCATTTACCTCATGACCGTCAGCAGCGGGGTGGCTGGGAACCGAACCGACGAGTAGATTGACGGGTTCGAGTCCCAGGTCGAGCCATACGGGTGGGCCCGCATGAGAAGAGTGCTCTCCGACCGACTACGGGTTGGCCCGCTCGGGCACTACCTTCTTCCACGAGGCGTTACTTCGCGACCGTAGCCGCTGGGGCGTAGGCCGTAGCACTCGGGTCGAGAGGGTTACCGCTAGGGGGAAACCGACGGTCGGTCGGGTCACCGACCAGCGTAAGCCCGTGAACCGGCTACCAATATCGTGCTTGCATGGGAAAGGAGTGTTCCCAACTGACCTAGATTGTGCCGCATGGGTACTTCCTTCTTACGCGAAGTGTTACTTAGCAACCATAGCCGCTGGGGCGTAGGCCGTAGCACTTGGGTCGAGAGGGTTACCGCTAGGGAGAACCCGGCGGTCGGTCGGGTCGCTGACCCGTGTAAGCCCGAATGTCGGGACCCGAATTTGCAAATCCGAACCCTTTGTGTATTCAGCACTAGTCCAGGAACATGCTAGTGCACACAGTCTCAACATTGGTAAATATCACAATCATACTCAACGAAATAATAAGGTACCTTAATTAGTTAACCAAGTGGGTTGCTCGACCTTAAGGTCAGTTACAAATATACGCCACGCAGGGCGAAAACTTAATAAAAGAGAAATAATAGCAGCGAAAAATAAGATAACTTCGTGGCGCCATCCAGTATACCACAGGCAACTGACTGGGCTCGCTCCCTAGTTAGACAGCTCCTCTTGGAATTCCTCCTCCGAAGCTGGTGTGGACTCTTCTTCAACTGATATTGCATTGTGGCAAGGGTGAGTACTTTGTACTCAGCAAGTCATGCACAGAATGCAACTAATATACTACATGCATGGTCTATTACAAAGGAATAGCTCAGGGTATAATTGAAGTGAAACAGCATTTGACAGGTAAAATAAGTAGATTCGAAAGTAGTAGATATAAGTTTAAGATCAATAACTTTTCCAGGAGTTAAATAAACATCCTTCCCAATCCTAATCCACATTTCCATCAACATCAATATTAAACCAAACCAAACCTTTCAAGTCCAAGTTATTTTCAAGAAAATCTAACCCTTGACTGTAATTCCCGAGCGATGTCCAATGCCGCGGACACGGCTATTCGAATAGATTTTACACTCTGCAGAGGTTATGCACTTTACCCACAAGATACAGCCAAACACCACAAAGGCGAGTGTCCGTAACAAAGTCTTTCGAAAACTTCTAACAACACAAGTGGGCCTCCCCGGTTATTGCACACTAACCCTTCCCTTAGCGAAGGCAAAGTTTAGGCCAATATACCGTTAGATGGGTACCTGGCCGCAGTCCCCGTACGCTTCCCCGTACAACTACACAAAAGGTATAGTTGACACCCCGAGGTCCCACAGGTACGTTATTAGCAACTTAATCAACTAGGTCCGTCCCATTAGAGACATGTGGTTGCACGTTTGACTCAGTTCAAAGGCTTGCAAGGTTAAGTCCTTAGGGTGACCAGGGCAAGACTACCCGAAGAACCAAATCAACGCTCCTGGTGCTACAACTGGCCCACCCGATCATTCTTGCCACATGCCCCGGTCGAAAACTATTTATCAAACCCCAGTTGATTACCATGCACCACGTGCCATTGACAATCAGAACACATGATACTTCTTCAAAATAGGTTCAATATCTCATTAAGTCAATATTAGCATTTGATTGTCCAAAGCATTACACGTGGCAAGGCTAAGCATACTACATCGGTCTAACTATCCATGTTGGCAATTTAATAATGTCCAACTAATAATCCACAACTAGGGTGACAAGGGGTCATGGCACATATTTAATTAACCAAGGTGTCATACAGCAATTTGGCATTTATCTAATTTCCCATAATTAAATAAAGCATTTTCTAATTTAAATTAGCATGCAATAATTTGAATCAAATTAATTTCGAAAATGGGATCAATATGGTCAAAGCATAACTTGCCTTCAAAGAGTACTTGTTCTTGGTCTTGGGCTGGCTCCTGGGTCAACACTTCACCTTCGAAGCCCTCGGGCACTTCAACGTCTACTCGTAAAGCGTGCAAATAGCAATAAATAAATAAACAGTAGACAAAAAGTGTCCAAACATCCAAATGAAGTCCACAAACAGAGAGAGCATAATTTTATAAATTTTTAGGAATTTGAATCGGCAAAATCGGAGTTAAAAGGAAAAAGTTACAAGCGTTTAAAGTTTAAATAATCAATTAAATAATATTACAGAGAAAAACTTTGGTCCAAAAATTAAATAAAAATCACCATTAGGTATATCTCAATTTTATAAAAATTTAGAAATTTGAATCACTCAAATCGGAGTTAAATTGCAAAAGTTATAAGCGTTTGAAGTTTCAAAATTCAAATAAATCAATAATCTGAATTAATCCATTTATTTTTTATACTGAAAAACCGAATAATGACGTCAGCATGACGTCAGCGTGGATTTTGATTTTCCACCGAATTATTTTTCTATTGAAAAATCGATTTTTTGCGTCAGCCGGTCCATGGACGTGGTCCACGGTTCGGTTTGGGTCCACCGTGGACTCGGTTCCGCAGGTACCTACAAGCCAGCCAGTGGGACCCCTCGGTGACGTCGGCCCGATGTCGGCGCCGCGGTTCGGCCGAGAGCTCGGCGGTACCGGGCCCCACCATGACGTCAGCATGACGTCACGGGTGACGTCATCGAGCCGTTGGAACGGCCGCTAACACGCGGGGCCCACGCTGACATCACGCGTGACGTCAGCGGTGACCGAGCGGCGACCGCGCTGACCGCGATGGTCAGACTACCGCCCACGTGGCTAGATCTCGGCCATTGATTTGAAAATCAACGGCCCAAATCGGATCTAACTTCACGCGTTTGGAAAACTATTCGGTTGATCTGGACCATTCGATCTTGATTGGATGGTCAAGATCCAATCTAAAGCTACAACGTGGCTAACCCTAGCCGTACGATCTAGATCTAACGGCTGAGATCTATCCAAGATCCAACGGTTGGAAACAGATCTAGAAACTAAAACGTGGAAATTACCCGGGGATGACGTGGACGAATCTGGGCCTTCGGATCTGGATCGAACGGTGGAGAGAGCTTGAGGGATAGCGATGGCGTGCGGCGGAGCTGGTTCACCGGAGACGGGGACGACGACGTGCCCGACGGCGTTTGGGCGCGATTCCGGCTAGGTGAAAGGTACCCTCCGACGCGGCTTGACCTTGCGGTTCCGGATCTGGACTCAACGGCGGCGGAAGACGGCGGAGACGGCGGCAAACAGTGGAAAACCGCGGCGGAACGCACGATCAACTACGGCGAGTGATTGCGGCACAACCACGGCGGCTTGAGCTCGGTGAGTTAGGGCTACGGGTGCTCAAGGAAACGGAGAACACGTTGGCGGCGGTGGCGCATTAAATAGGGGCCTCGGCTTCTGTGTATTGCGCGGAGACCGAGGTCCACCCGGCTGCGGCGGCGGAATCCGAATCCAATTCGGATTCAGTGACGTGGCTCAACGTGGACCGTTGGATCAAGATCCAACGGCACGGGGTTTGGGCTTGGGTCCGGCTCGGTGGTCTGGTTGGCTCGGTCGGAGCTTGGCTCGGGCGGCGTTGGCGCGATCGTGGCCGTTGGATCTCGATCCAACGGTCACGCGCGTTAGGGTTTGGTGACGTGGTTCGACCGAGATGGCTGGCGCGGTCGGGTCCGGGTCGGACTCGAGTCTGACTCGGACTCGGGTCTGGTCGGATGAACAGTAAAACCAAGTTTGGTTTTTCCAGCGATTAAATATTCAAAATAATTTCCAGAAATTCATTTAATTCAAGAAAAATAGCAAAACACTCAGAAAAATTCCAGAAAAATTCTAGAAAATATTTAGACCATTTTGGACTCAAATAAAATATTTCCAACAAAATTTTATTTTCAAAATTAAATTCTTTAATTATTTCAAATGGGAATAAATTCAAATAAATTCCAAATAAATCCAAATAAATTACAGAAAATTCCAAAAATTCACCAAAGTGCCAAGTTTCATTTAAACTCATGAAAAGCAAAAATTGGGGTGTTACACCGAAGGACTGGTAGCCCCCGAGTGGTGCATGACGACCAACTGTGGTCGTCACACAGCGCTTAAATTTGGGGGACAGGGTGGAGGAGAAAGCGCGAAAAACGAGAAAAGGTTCGGGTAAAAAATGTCTTATCTTTCGAGTAGTCAAGTCTTGCTGGAGTTGGTGGGGCACCGCTTTGGCTTTTCGTTCCTGCATTTATTACGATCCCCCTCGTCTTCTGTGGCTTGGGTATAAGAGGGGGCTAGGGATGCGTTAGCGACGCAGCCGCTCCCCTCCTGCCCTCCCCTTTCTTGCCTTGTTCCGCTTCTCTTCCCGTCTTCATGGCGAACCTCCAGCCCTTCGGTTGGCAGGCGAGGTACTCCGAGGCGGAGGCGTGGAGGATGATCATGGAGGAGGTGGAGGCCGTTCGGGTTAGGCAGGACACTGCGCGGGTTGATGCGCTCATCCGAGCCGTCCCCTGCCTCTATAGGGCGAGGCTCGCCCTTATTGAGGCGGTCATGCGGAGGCGCCGTGAGGCAGATGGCCCGGGTTGGGGGGGCATGATGACACTGTAAGCCTCCGCGCCTTCCGCGGTGTAAATACTTTTGATAAAATAAAGTTTACTCTGCAAAGAGGCTGGCTCTTATGTTTCTCCGTACTCATTTGCTTGCTTTCAGTGCCGTACAATCGACTACTGTTGCCTTTAGGAACCGCGGGGGTCGGGCGCGTGTCGGAGCGTTGGCACTAAGGAGCAGGAACCTGAGTACAAAAGTCATTCACTTGTGCTCATGCGGGGAGGGAGCGCTCCCGACCAGCGTGAGCCTATGGACACGTGGTCGTCGAGTGGCGTGTGGATGAGGAAAAGCCTCAGGGGTAGAATCACCTTAGCTTCTCTATGTTCCATGCGTTGGAGATGACGTTGTCGTCGGTGTCCTTAAGTCGAAAGGTGTCAGGCCGAATGATCTGCACGATGGTGAACGGGCCTTCCCACGGGGGAAGCTTGTGCCTGTCTTTGTTGGACTGAACCTGGCGCAAGACCAGGTCACTAACGTTGAAGGACCGACCACGGATCTGGCGACTGTGGTACTGCCGCAGCGTCTGCTGATACTTGGACGATCAGAGGACGGCCACATCACGCTCCTCGTTGAGCTGGTCGATGGAGTCTTGTTGTGATTCGAGCCCCTGTGCCTCGTCGAAGGTTTGAAGTCTTGGGGCACCGTACTCCAGGTAAGTTGGCAAAACCGTTTCGGCACCGAACACCATGAAGAATGGCATAAATCCGGTCGATTGGGATGGCGTGGTCCGCATGCTCCAGAGAATGGAGGGCAGCTCGAATGCCCATCGTCCTGCGAATTTCTTCAGTCGGCTGAAGATTCGCGGTTTGAGCCCTTAGAGGATCATGCCGTTTGCTCGCTCAGCTTGTCTATTGGCCCGCGGATGGGCCATAGCCGCCCAGTCTACACGGATATTGAAATCATCGTAGAACTCAAGGAATTCCTTCCCTGTGAACTGTGTTCGGTTATTGGTGATGATGGAGTTCGGGACTCCAAACTGATAGATGATGTCGCGGAAGAAGTTAGCCGCCTGCGCTGACGTGATGGTGGCGACCGGCTTGGCTTCTATCCACTTGGTGAACTTGTCGACCGTGACAAGTAGGTGGGTCAAGCCCCTGGGCACCTTCTTGAAGGGCCCGACCAAATCGAGCCCCCAGACCGCAAACGACCACGTGATGGGGATCGTCTACAGGGCTTGCGCAGGAAGATGGGTCTGTCGAGCGAAGAATTGGCATCCTTCGCAGGTGTGGACGATTTTCTCAGCATCCGCCACGGCGGTCGGCCAATAGAAGCCTTGTCGGAAGGCTTTCCCCACGAGGGTTCGCTGCGCTGCGTGGTGGCCGCAGATGTCGCCATGGATGGCGAGCAGAAGTTGCCTTCCCTGGTCGATAGGGATGCATTTCTGGAGGATTCCGAAGGGGCTCCTCTTGTAGAGGTCTCCGCCGACCATGACGAAAGACTTGGCCTGTCGAGCGAGGTGACAGGCCTCGGTCGAGTCAGCAGGAAGCGACTCGTTAGTTAGTCGGTTGATGAAGGGCTGCCTCCAGTCGAAGTCGGCTGTGAGCACGCTGTGGTCCGACCCGAGCGGCCCCGCGTCTGACCGTACGGTGGTCGGAGGGGTCGTTCCTGATGGGTTAGACGTACTTTTGCCCGGCTGGTCCGGCTGGACGGAGGGTTTGTGGAGGTCGCTGACGAAGATCCCCGGTGGGACCGGTTCTTTGTTGGAGGCGAGGTTGGCTAGGGAATCGGCCTCACCGTTGTAACGTCTGTAGCTGTGGTGAAGCTCGAATCCCTTGAACCTTTCCTCGAGTTTGCGCACCTCCTGGCAGTTGGCTGCCATGCGGGCATCACGAGGCTCTGTGGCCTTCATGACTTGGTCGAAGACAAGCTTGGAGTCGCTGCGGTACGTGAGCCTGCCGCGCCTTGAGGCTCGGCAGCCGATCCAGTAGGATCCGCTGACGAGGGCTTCGTACTCGGCGACGTTGTTGGTCATGTCAAAAAGCAGTTGGATGGCGTACTGAAGCTTGTTCCCAAGTGGGGAGACAATGACGACCCCAGCACCCGCTCCATTCTTGGTAAAGGACCCATTGAAGTACATCGTCCAATACTCGGGGTCTTCGAGCACAGGTGGCTCCTGTGCCTCGGTCCACTCGACAACGAAGTTGTAACACCCCAAAATTTTGCTTTTCTTAAATTCATGTGTGATTTGGCACTTTGGTGAATTTTTGGAATTTTCTGGAATTTATTTGGATTTATTTGGAATTTATTTGAATTTATTCCATTTTGAAATAATTAAAGAATTTAATTTTGCAAATAAAATTTTGTTGGAAATATTTTATTTGAGTCCAAAATGATCCAAAGTATTTTCCAGAATTTTTCTGAGTCATTTGCTATTTTTAATGAATTAAATGAATTACTGGGAATTATTTTAAATATTAAATCGCTGGAAAATCAAACTCGGGTCAAGTACTGTTCATCCGACCGAGTCGGAACCCGAGTCGGACTCGAGTCCGACCCGAGCCACGTGACTCGACCAAACCCACTCCTAAACCTAATCAATCCCAACCGTTGGATCAAGATCCAACGGCTGAGATCCGCCCGTACCGGTTCGAGCCGTATCCGGCCCGGATCCGATCGCGCCCGTGCGATCGTGGCCGTTGATCGTGCCACGTGGACGGCTGAGCGTCATCGTCTCCGCCGAGTCCGAGCCGGACTCCGCCGCCGCGCCCGCCGCCGTAAAGAACTAGGTTTCCGTCTAGGGCACGAACGCCGAGGCTATTTAAAGCGTGAGACGTCCCCCGAGGTTGCCCTCATCCTTGCGCACCCGTTTCCCCGAGCCATCTACTTTGAGCCGCCATCGCTTTGCCGTGCGAGCTCGCCGTAGTTGGAGGAAGTGACCGCCAGCGGTTTTTGCTCGGTCTGCGCCGTCCGTCGTCTTCCGCCGAAGGAGCCCAGATCCGAGTCCTCGCGTCGAGACGCACCGAAGGACCCTTCATCTCGCCGAGCAACCGAACGCTGCCGTCGGGCTCGTCGTCGTTCGTCTCCGGTGCCCAAGCTTCGCGTGCCATCGCCGGACTCATGAAGCTCGGAAGGACCGTCCGATCCGGACGGACGGTTGAGGTGAGTTCACGTGGTCCACACCCGATTAGATCTGGACCGTTGGATCAAGATCCAACGGTTCACAATCGCCACGTGCCGTAGCAGTGCTATTATAGGAGTAGATCTGGACCGTCCGATCTAGATCGAACGGGCCACGATCATCAAGTAGTTTAACGTGTTAACCCTGGATCTAATCCGCGGGTTGATTTTCAAACCAACGGCCGCGATTGGCGCCACGCCGTCGAGGAGATGGACCGACGCGGTCAGCGCCCGTCTGGCGTGTAAGCGGGTCCTCGACACGCGGGCCCCGCATGTCGAGAGGGCCCACACGTCGGTAGCGTTTGCGTGAGACCTGATCGACAGTGGGTCCCACATGTCGATCTCACGCGTGGCGTGGACCGGGTCCACCGTGGACCGAACCGCACCGTGAGCCGAGCCCATGAGCGGTGGCGTCGACCCAGCCAATCAGGAGGCGACACGTGTCCTTCTGGCGCCAATAATTAATTTCCGAAAAGAAAATGATTTATTAATTCGAAATATTGATTCAAATTTAGATTCAAACTTCAAACGCTTATAACTTTTGCGTTTCAACTCCGATTTGAGTGGTTCAAATTTCTAAATTTGTATAAAATTGAGATCTACCTAAATATGAATTTTATTTAATTTTTGGACTAAAGTTTTTCTCTGTAATATTATTTAATTGATTATTTAAACTTTAATAAATCATAACTTTTGCATTTTAACTCCAAATTTGACGATTCCAGTTTCTAAAAATCCAGAAAATTATGTTCTCTCCGTTTATGGATTTTATTTGGAGTTTTGGGATGTTTTTGCCTAGTGTTTATTTGTGTATTTGCTATTTGCACGCTTTACGAGTAGACGTTGAAATGCCGGAAGGATTCGAAGGAGAAGTGTTGACTCAGGATCCAACTCAAGACCAAGAGCAAGTACTTTTTGAAGGCAAGTTGTGCTTTGACCATGTTGATCCTATTTCGAAATCTATTTTGATTTAAACTATTGCATGCTAGATCAATTAGAAAGATACTTTGTTTAAACATGGGGGTTAGATAAATACCAATTTGCTATATGACACCTTGATTACTTAAGTATGTGCCATGACCCTTTGTCACCCTAGTTGTGGTTTACTAGTTGGACATTATTAAATTGCCAACATGGGTTTAGACCGACGTAGTATACTGCTTAGACACGCGCGTGCTCATGACATGATTTTGGACAATCAAATGCTAATATGGACTTAATGATATATTGAACCTGTTTTGGAAAAGTATCATGTGATGTTGATGGCACGTGGTGCATGGTAATCAAGCGGGGTTTGATAAACATTTTCGGCCAGGGCATGTGGCAAGAGTAATCAGTGGGCCAGTTGTGGCATTGGGGATGTTGATTTGGTTTTCGGGTAGTCTTGCCCTGGTCACTCTAAGGACTTAACCTTGCAAGCCTTTGAACTGGGTCATACTTGCAACCACATGGTCGAATGGGACGGCCCTAGTTGACTAAGTCGCTAAGGACTCACTTGTGGAGCCTCAGGGTGTCGATTACACCGTTTGTGTGATTATGCGGGGCGTATCGTGGCTGTGGCCGAGATACCCATCTAACGGTGTGTTGGTCCCATACTTCGCCTTGGCTAAGGGAAGGGATGGTGTAGAGCACGAACCGGAGAGGACCACTGTGTTGTTTGAGGCTTAGAAAGGCTTTGTTACTGAACTCGCCTTTGTGGTGTTTGATTGTATCTTGTGGGTAAAGTGCATAACCTCTGCAGAGTGTAGAATCTATTTAAATAGCCAGGAGTCCACGATCTTGGACAATGCTCGGGAATTACAGTCAAGGGTTAGACTTTACGAAAATAACTTGGATTTGAAAAGTTGGGTTGGTTTAATAATGAAGATGATGGAAATGTGGTTTAGGATGGGGAAAAATGTTTATTAAACTTCTTGAAAAGTTATTTACGCTTTCGCTTTCGAATCTACTTATATTACTTTTCAAGTCTTTGTTTCTTGCAAATATACCTTGAGCTATTCCTTTGTACCAAGCCATGCATATAGTATATTAGCTTGCATTCATGCATGACTTGCCGAGTACCAAGTACTCACCCTTGCCTCAACACAATATCGATTGAAGAGGAGACTACGCCCGGTTCGGAGGAGGATTTCCAAGAGGACCCGTCTACTTAGGGATGCGAGCCCGATCGATTGCACTGTGGTATCTTGGATGGCGCCACGAGTTATTTGATTTTCCGCTGCTATTATTTCTCTTTTAATAAGTTTCGCCTTGCAAGGCATATATTTGTATCTTGGCCATAAGGTCAAGTAACCCTTTGATTATTTAAATAAAGTACTTTGATAGTATCGATTGGTATGATTGTGATATATACCGATGTTAAGACTGTGTGCACTAGCGCGTTCCTGGACTAGTGCTGAATACACAGAGGGTCCAGATTTGCAAATTCGGGGTCCCGACAGAAGTCGGCCAAGACTTGCGACTTTATCGTTGTTCTGGGAACGTACGATATGTCATGGCCATTGAGCTCGAGCGCCCACTTGGCTATCCTTCCTGAGGCGTCGCCGGTTGTGGACGATCTCGTCGAGTGGTGAGGAGGTCACCACGGAGACGGGATGCCGATCAAAATAGTGGACCAGCTTGCTCTTTGTGATGAGTACTGCGTACAGAAATGTACCTGCGGGTACCGAGCCTTGGTCTCGGAGAGTACTTCACTGATGAAGTAGACCGGCTGCTGTACTTTGAGCACACGGCCTTCTTCTGCTCGCTCCACGACTAGCGCCGCGCTGATGACCTGGGTCGTGGTAGCGATGTAGAGGAGGAGCAGTTCCCCTAGTGCTGGGGCGACCATCACCGAGGGCGAGGTTTGGAAGACCTTCAGTCGACTGAGGGATTCCTGAGCCTCCTGCGTCCAGGTGAACTGGTCGGATTTCTTGAGCAGCTTGTAGAGTGGCATCCCGCGTTCACCGAGGCGGGATACGAAGCGGCTCAGAGCCGCAAGGCACCCTGTTAACCTTTGTACTCCCTTCATGTCACCAACCGAGCCCATCCTCAGGATCGTGGAGATCTTTTCCTGGTTGGCTTCGATGCCGCGCTCGGAGACGATGAAGCCGAGCAACTTTCCCATGGGGACTCTGAAGACACACTTCTCAGGGTTGAGCTTTATGCAAAACCGTCGGAGGTTCGCGAAAGTCTCTTCCAGGTCGACGACGAGGTTGTCGGCTTTCCTTGTCTTAACAACGACGTCATCGACGTACGCCTCGATGTTACGGCCTATTTGGTCATTGAAACATGTTTGCATACATCGTTGGTATGTAGCGCCCGCGTTTTTTAGACCAAACAGCATTGTCAAATAACAGAACGAACCGAACAGAGTGATGAAGGAAGTCGCGAGCTGGTCGGACTCCTTTATCGCTATCTGGTGATAGCCCGAGTAGGCATCCAGAAAAGACAGGGACTTGCACCTTGTGGTTGAGTCAATGACTTGGTCGATGTGAGGCAATGGAAACGGATCTTTGGGACACGCCTTGTTTAGGCTCGTGTAATCAACACACATTCTCCATTGCCCATTTTCCTTTTTTACAAGGACAGGGTTTGCCAGCCACTCGGGGTGGCGCACCTCTTTTACAAACCCTAAGGCCAAAAGCTTGGCGATCTCCTCCCCGATGGCCTTGCGCTTCTCGTCGTCGAAGCGGCGCAGGTGTTGGGCGACTAGCCTGGAGCCCAGTCGAATGTTCAAGGAGTGCTCGGTGACTTCCCTTGGGATTCCTGGCATGTCTGATGGCTTCCAAGCGAAGACGTCCTGATTGGCACGGAGCAAGTTGACGAGCGCGCTTTCCTATTTGGCGGGGAGCGAGGCTCCGACCCGCACGGTCTTGGCGGGATCCTCGGGATCGATCGCGATCTCCTTTGTGTCCTCGGCGGATTTGAAGGAGCTTGGCCTCGACTTGCCAGAGTCGGGGGCAGACCCAGGGGCCCTTTCCCGGAGGTCGGCAAGCTCGGCGGATGTCGAGACCCGAATTTGCAAATCCGGACCCTCTGTGTATTCAGCACTAGTCTAGGAACGCGCTAGTGCACACAGTCTTAACATTGGTAAATATCACAATCATACCACTCGATACTAATAAAGTACTTTAATTAAATAGTCAAATTGGTTACTCGACCTTATGGTCAAGTTACAAATATACATACGCAGGCTTAAACTTATTAAGAGAGAAATAATAGTAGCGGAAAATAAGATAACCGTGGCACCATCCAAGATACCACAGCAACCGACCGGGCTCGCTCCCTAAGTAGACGGTTCCTCTTGGAGCTCCTCCTCCAAAGCTGGTGTAGTCTCCTCTTCAACTGGTGTTGTATTGTGGCAAGGGTGAGTACTTGGTACTCAGCAAGTCATGCACAGAATGCAAGCTAATAGACTATATGCATGGCTTGATACAAAGGAATAGCTCAAGGCATATTTGCAGTAAAAACAGCATTGGACAAGTAGCATAAGTAGATTCAAAAGCATTAGAAACAAGTATGGCATAAATAACTTTTCCAGAAGTTTAATCATCAACCTTCCCATTCCTAAACCACATTTCCATCAACATCATTATTAATCCAACCCAACCTTTCAAGTCCAAGTTATTTTTGAGAAAATCTAACCCTTGACTGTAATTCCCGAGCGATGTCCAATACCACGGACACGGCTATTCGAATAGATTTTACACTCTGCAGAGGTTATGCACTTTACCCACAAGATACAGTCAAACACCACAAAGGCGAGTTCCCGTAACAAAGTCTTTCGGAAACTTCTAACAATACAAGTAGTCCTCCCCGGTTGTTGCACACTAACCCTTCCCTTAGCTAAGGCGAAGTTTAGGCCAACCAACCGTTAGATGGGTACCTGGCCTCAGCCCCGGTACGCTCCCCCGTACAACTTACACAAAGGGTGTAGTTGACCTCCTGAGGTCCCACAGTTGACCTCCTGAGGTCCCACAGGTACGTTATTAGCAACTTAGTCAACTAGGTCCGTCCCATTACAGACATGTGGTTGCACGCTTGACTCAGTTCAAAGGCTTGCAAGGTTAAGTCCTTAGGGTGACCAGGGCAAGACTACCCGAAGAACCAAAACAACATTCCCAATGCCACAACTGGCCCACTTGATCATTCTTGCCACATGCCCCGGTCAAAAGCTATTTATCAAACCCCAGTTGGTTACCATGCACCACGTGCCATCAACATCACATGATACCTTTCCAAAACAGGTTCAATATATCATTAAGTCAATATTAACGTTTGAGTGTCCAAAATCATGTCATGAGCACGTAGCAGGTCTAAGCCATATACTACAACGATCTACAAACCCATGTTGGCAATTTAGTAATGTCCAACTAATATTCCACAACTAGGGTGACAAGGGGTCATGGCACATATTTAAGTAATCAAGGTGTCATACAGCAATTAGGCATTTATCTAATTACCCATAATTAAGTAAAGCATTTTCTAATTTAAACTAGCATGCAATAATTTGAACCAAAATAGGTTTCAAAATGGGATCAACATGGTCAAAGCATAACTTGCCTTCAAAAAGTACTTGTTCTTGGTCTTGAGCTGGCTCCTGGGTCAATACTTCTCCTTCGAATCCTTCCGGCATTTCAACGTCTACTCGTAAAGCGTGCAAATGGCAATACACGAATAAACAATAGGCAAAAAGTGTCCAAACATCCAAATAAAATCCATAAACAGAGAGAACATAATTTTATGAATTTTTAGGAACTGGAATCGTTCAAATCGGAGTTAAAATGCAAAAGTTATAATTATTTAAAGTTTAAATAATCAATTAAATAATATTACAGAGAAAAACTTTAGTCCAAAAATTAAATAAAATTCATAATTAGGTAGATATCAATTTTATACAAATTTAGAAATTTGAATCACTCAAATCGGAGTTGAAACGCAGAAGTTATAAGCGTTTGAAGTTTGAATCGAAATCTGAAATCATTATTTCGAATTAATAAATCATTTTATTTTTTGGAAATTAATTATTGCGTCAGCGAGGACACGTGGCAGCTTCTGATTGGGCGGCTGACGTCAGCCGGTTCATGGACGTGGTCCATGGTTTGGCTCGGTCCACCGTGGACTCGGTCCACGGCTCCACGTGTCGCTGACAGGTGGGTCCCCTCGGGTGACGTCATTGCTTGGTGAGTAGGGGCTATAGGTGCGCAAAGTCAGGGCCGACCTCGGGGCGTGACTCGGGCTTTAAATAGCCTCGGCGTTCGTGCCCGAGGCGGAACCCTAGATCTACGCGGCGGCTGAGTCCGACCGCGACTCAGGTGGAGACGATGAAATCGCCGCCGTCCACGTGGCTTGATCGACGGCCACGATCGTGCGGGCGAACGGGTTCGGGTCGGACACGGCTTGGTCGGGTCCGAGTGAATCTCGGCCGTTGGATCTTGATCCAACGGTTCACAGGGTTAGGGTGCGTCCGACGCGGTTGGGCTCAGCCGCGACTCGGTCGGGTCCGGGTCGGACTCGGACTCGAGTCTGACTCGGGCTCGGTCGGATGAACAGTACTTGACCCAACTCGATTTTCCAGCGATTTAATATTTAAAATAATTTCCAGTAATTCATTTAATTCAAGAAAAATAGCAAAATACTCAGAAAAATTCCAAAAAAATTCTAGAAAATACTTTGGAACATTTTGGACTCAAATAAAATATTTCCAACAAAATTTTATTTGCAAAGTTAAATTCTTTAATTATTTCAAAATGGAATAAATTCAAATAAATTCCAAATAAATCCAAATAAATTCCAGAAAATTCCAAAAATTCACCAAAGTGCCAAATCACATATGAATTTAGGAAAAGCAAAATTTTGGGATGTTACAGCAGAGGCGATGACCGTCGATGCCATCTCGCAACTGCTTTGCTCACAGTTGAAAGCAAGCTGGAAGGACGAGGCCACGGTGATTACTCCCCGCGGTGCCAGCATCTTCAGCTTGAGGTAGGTATAATTGGGGATCGCCATGAACTTGGCGTAGCATGGCCTCCCCAATATCGCGTGGTAGGAGCCGGGAAAATCCACCACCTCGAAAGTGAGGGTCTCGGTGCGGAAGTTGTCCGGGCCTCCAAAGGTGACGGGCAGGTCGGCATGCCCGAGCGGGTGGGCTTGTTGGACCGGGATGACGCTGTGGAAAGGCGCCTTGCTCGGTCGGAGGCTCGAGCGAGGGACCCCCATGGCGTCGATGGTCTCAACATACAGGATGTTGAGACTACTGCCGCCGTCGATGAGCACCTTGGTCAGGTGCTTCGTCCCCACGATGGGGTTGATGACGAGCAGGTATCTCCCTAGCTGCTGGATGTGGTCAGGGTGGTCAGCCCGATCAAAGGTGATCGGGGACTCCGACCACCGCAGGTACTGGGGCACGGCGGGAGCCACCATGTGGACCTCGCGGTAAGCGAGCTTGAAGTGTTGCTTGTCGGCGTAACAGGCAGGCCCACCGAAAATCATGAGGCAGCCATCAGGTTCTGGGAACTTGGCGTCCATCCTCGTATCCTTAGCGTCCGGTGTCGTGTCTCGCTTCATCCCCTTACCCCGTGATGGCAGGGGGTTTTCGGTGAGGATGTGCTTCAGGACTTCGTAGTCCCGGTACTTGTGCTTGATGGGATACCCGTGGTTCGAGCATGAGCTATCCATCAGCTTCTCGAAGTGGTCGGACGCCTACCGTGCCTGCTGCTTGGCAGGGCGGTCAGTGGCGACGACCAAATTGCCTTCGCAGCGTTGCTTCCTCCGTTGCTTCTTTTTGTCGGAGTGGTCGGAGGGGGTGCCGGCTTCGGTGCCAGACTCTCACTTGGCCTTCCCCTTGTCGAAGATGGCCCCCATAGCCTCTTCGCTAGAGGCATGGTTGGTGGCGATGTCCAAGAGCTCCTTGGTGGTTCTGGGCTTGGCGCAGCCCAGCTTGTGCACCAAGGTTTTGGACGTGGTGCCGTAGATGAATGCCCCGACGACATCGGCATCGCGGATGTCGGGGAGCTCGTTGCACTGTTGGGAGAAGCGTCGGATGTAGTCCTGGAGCGTCTCCCCCGGCTGCTGTTTGTAGCTCTTCAAGTCCCAGGAGTTCCCAGGACGCTTGTACGTGCCCTGGAAGTTACCGACCAAGAGATTCGTTAGATCCGACCAACTCCTGATGGTGTCCGCGGGCAGATACTCGAGCCAGGCTTGAGCCGAGTCCGCGAGGTAGATGGGGAGGTACTGGATGATGAAGAGGTCATCAGTAGCGAGCCGGTAGTCTTCTAGCCAAACTCCGGGGTTCATGGCCCCCGTGTATTGGCTATATTGACCGACGCCTGGAACCGAGCCAGAAAATCTTCATTGCAGATTGCACGGCCGAATGCCCGTGGCCCTGGGCCATCGGGGCTCGGGCTGCGGTCGTTGCGTCTACCGCTGTCCGCGACGGGAGCGGGCAGCCTCGTCGATCCCTCTCCTCTGTGCCTCGAGGGTGGCGTGGACGTCGTGGTTGCTCCCCAGGCGATGGTGCACCAGAGTGCGCGAGGCCTGGGGACAGTCGAGTTGCGGTGCTGCCCCGGCCGGAATCTGCTGGCCCAAAGGGGTGGCGCGGCTCGGACGACTCGAGGAGGCGCCTGAGTGGTGGGAGCTGGGTCCCTGGACGTGCTGGATGGCAGCACGCTCCATCAGCCCCCGGAGGCTCTGATACGTGGCCTTAACCTCAGGGTCTTTGGGTTCGGGGATACTGCAGAGCAGCATCGCTGCCGCGGCGATGTCCTAGCTCACCTGGGGAAAGAACGGAAGGCCGTCCGACCCCTCGGCCAGCTGACAAGCTCGGCCCTGCGAGCCTCCAGCTTGTCGTGCTGTAGTTGGAGGTCGGCGCGGCGAGCCTGGAGGCTCTCGGCGCTTTCGCACTGGCGCTCGACTTCCTATGCTTCGATGCGCCGGGAGTGAGCTTGTAGACTTGCGGGAGTTGTGGGCGGATCGGCCATGCCTGCCATGTTGCATTCGCGGGAGTGTGGCCCATCCATGTTGCGCTCCAGGTTGGAGCTAGAGCCGCGGCTGGAGGAGTCCTCCAGGAGGTCGTGGACGAAGGCCGGCACGTAGCCGGTCATTGCCATGAAGTGTGAGCCCGCGGGAGGCAACGCCGCCTCCTGCTTGGGTGCGTTGCCACCGGGGGTGGTGTGGCCGTCGATGGGCTCCAGCGCCGAGGCCCGCTCGGGGACCTCGAGCCGGAGGTTGCCGAGGATATCGACGACGGTATCCAGGCTCCTGGTGGACGCCTGGTCTTGTAAGGCGGCGGGGATGAGCACGAGCCCACCCGCCGGAGTGGCGCCGAAGTCGAGGGCGCCGAAGCGGATCCGGCCCCTCGACACGGGAACGCCATCGCGGGTGGAGGAAACCATCAAGGAGAAGAGTGGGAATTCGGAAGCGATGCTGATGATGATGCGCGAAGTCCCCTACCTGGCGCGCCAACTGTCGGTGTTTTGGGCATCGGCAATACGATTTATTTGGTTAAGGGGGTCGCGCGCTCCCTCCCCTCGAATGGTTAGACTCAGGGAGCCCAGGGTATATACTGGTTCGGGCCGAATGTCCCTACTCCAGTTCGTGTAGGGTTTTGTATTGCCTTTCATTGCGAGGTTACAAGCGTTTCTTGCCTTAGGAGGAAGAAATCTTGGTCCATCCTCTTTTTACAAGGGTCCTACCTCCCTTTATATAGTTGGAGGGGGCAGGCGACATGGAAGTCTCGGAAAATGAAAAGAAGAGGGGGTCCTTCACGCTCGGGAGCTGTGGCTTCTGATGGAGTGACCAGTGCCTGTTCTCCCTACGCTAGGTTGGTACTTGGTAGGCACAAAGGACTGCATGGTTATCCGTTTCGTGTTGGGAAGTGGCGTATCTACCCCCTGTGCGTCTGTCAGATGCTGACGTAATGCTTTTGACTTCGGCATTGTCTTGGTAGGAGTGTGCCCCGTAGCAGTGTAATGATGGGGGGCTGGCAGTGCAAGCCTCCCATGCGCCCCCGTCAGCCCGAGTATAAAAGGGAGCCGGGGTGCATGGGAGAGGGGGTTCGACTCATTGTTAGTAGGTTTTCATCCTTTCCAGCAAGAACGCAGGCAATACGAAGAAAGGCAGGACTAGGGCTATTACTCTTCGGAGGGCCTGAACCTGGGTAAAAAACTCTTTGCGTCCCCCCGTTAGCCTGAGCCTCCCGGTGCCCCGATCGTCACCGTCTTCCATTCCGAGGCGATTGCCCCGAAAGCCCCTGTCGAAACCTCATAAGCACCCGTCTCGGAGGTGCCTGTTGGCTAGTACACCGACAGTGGCGCGCCAGGTAGGGGCTATTGGTGGTTAGATTGCCTACTCTTTTTCACTCCCAGTTCGGGGCTCAGCAGGAGTAGGGGCGCTTGTCTACATGGCGGAATCGCATTCCAAGCGCAGCAATCCGCCCGAGGTAAGGGGCGCCCGTAACCGGTCCCGATGTTCGGAGAGGGGGCCGGGCCACCCGGGCCCCTCCGCCGCGGGAGCGGTGCACTTGGCTCCCACGCCCAGGGGTCAGCCTGTCCAACGGCGCTTGGCGCTGGGGGACGACACCCCCGCGCGAAGCCTTCAGGCGGCCCGGCTCCTCCTCGATCATCCTCCGGTGACTCGGGGACGATACTCGCCACTCCTTGGCTGCGGGATATCGCCCACTGTGGATGCCGCCAAAGAACAAGTTGAAGCGGCGACCAGCCGGGCTTCCTGCATGAGGCGACAGGAGCTCACAGAACCGACGCCACGGTTTCACCGCCACACGACAATTTCTCCCAGCACCAAGGGCCAGGACAGGGGGAAGGGAGTCCTGGTTGCAACCCCCTCTGTAACGGGGAGATGGGCACGTGACTCCGCTTCTTCCCGCGGTCCCCCCGAGTCCAGGGGGAACCGCGAAGACCTTCGATCGCGCCTTGACGAGAGGCAACGTCAGCGCGACGGTGACCTGCGTCATGTCCTCCGCGAGCGCCGCGGGGGTGCAAGACGGGGGGCTTCTCCCTTGGACTCTGGCGAGAGCGCAGGGTCGCACTCCTCATCCTCTCCTCAGGATCGAGGGGCTGGCGAACGACGCCGCCCCTACAACGCCGGATGCCAGCGTTCTCTCTCCGCCGGCAAGCTGCATGGCCGAGAGGTTCCGCCCGCCTCCTTCGAGAAGTATGATGGTACCACCAACCCGGAGGAGTTCCTGCAGATCTACACCACGGTGGTGCGTGCGGCGCGGAGGATCCAGAAAGTAATGGCCAACTACCTCCCGACATCGCCGACGGGCTCGCCTGCCTTGGTCGCTCAACCTCCCGCGAGGCTCAGACACTCGTGGGAGGAGCCTGTGCGACATTTTGTCGCCAACTTTCAGGGCTCTTACACTCAACCAGCGTGGAGGACGATCTCCATGCTCCGGAGCGTAAAGAGGGGAGTCCCTGAGAGAGTTCATCCGGCGGTTCAGCCACTGCCGCAATACGATCCCCCGGATTTCTGAGCAGTCGGTGATTATTGCTTTCCGGAGGGGGGTCCGAGACCAGAAGATGCGGGAAAAGATGGCCACACGCGTCCTCTCAACCACCTCTGAGCTGTTCTCCCTGGCGCACAAGTGCGCCAGGGCGGCCGAAGCCCGGAAGTGCGCGACAAGGCCTTCTGACTCCGGCGACGCCGGCGCCTCGAAGCCCTCCGACCGCAAGAAGAAAAAGAAAAAGCGAAGGGAGGCAACCGCTAGGGAGGTCTTGGTCGCTGAGCCGGAGCCCAAATCCCGGCGTCATGACGATCAGGACCGACGGGACGAGCGCCGGGGCGGGCGTGGCAACCGCAGGGACCGTCGCTCGCCCCGCCGCGAGAACGATGGTGGCAAGCCCTATTACCCCATCCATCGAACAAGCGGACACGACTTGGAGGACTGCCAGGTTGTGTCCAAGTTGGTCGACAGGCGGCTCAAGAAGCGCCGTGAGAAAGACCACGAAGACGAAGACGACGAAGATGCGGCTCCGCTAGCCTTCCAGCAGGCAGAGCGCACGGTGGCGTTCATACACGGTGGCTCCGCCACCTACTCATCGAACTCGCAGTACAAGCGAGATCTGAGGCAGGTGTGCGCCACAACGTCATCCTCCGGCGGGCCGCCGTTGAAGTGGTCGGGCAGCCGATCACTTTCAGCCGGGCCGACCACCCGAGAACACCTCCGCCCTGGCCATCTCCCGATCGTGGTGTCTCCACGGTCCGCAACGCAGTCAGCGGGTCCTAGTTGATGGAGGCGTGCCATCAACTCGCTATCCGTTGGAGCGCACCAGCGCCTCCAAATCCCGTGACGAGAATCGTCCCGCCCCGCCGTTTACGGAGTTGCCCCGGGGTGGGCCTCTTACCCTGGGACAAGTTCGGTTGCCGATCACGCTCGGGAGTTCGAAAACTTCCGGACGGAGTGGTGGATTTTGAGGTCGCCGATTTCCACCTCCCTATAATGCCTTGCTCGGCCGCCCGCTCAGTCAAGTTCATGGCGGTGGCCCATTACGCCTACATGCCGTGAAAATCCCAGGCCTGGGGTCCAACCACGGTAAAGGTGGATAGATCGAGGCCCCGCGCCGCCAGCACCGCAGGATCTGGCCGGCACCACCTGCTCGGCACGCGACAAGGACGACAACCCGGCCTCCCCTCGGCCAAGACCCGCGCTCCGCCCAGACCCTTGGGCGAGGCAAAGGCGGTCCCCGTGGGTGAGGATGGCTCGGGCAAGATCGTCAAGATTGGCACTGACCTCAGTGCCAAATAGGAAGACGCGCTCGTCACCTTCCTCTGGTCTAACCTGGATGTGTTCGCCTGGGAACCTTCAGAAATGACCGGGGTCCCCAGGGAGGTGATCGAGCACCGATTGGCAACGCTCCCTGGAGCGCACCCGGTTCGGCAAAAGATCCGGCGGCAGGCGCCTGAGCGACAGGATGCCATTCGGGATGAAGTGGAAAAACTTTTGTCTGCTAAGATCGTGCGGGAGGCCACTTACCCGGAGTGGCTGGCCAACCCCGTGCTTGTAAAGAAGTCCAACGGGAGGTGGCGAATGTGCATCGACTTTACTGACCTCAACAAAGCCTGCCCAAGGACCCGCACTTTGCCGCGGATAGACATCGCCGCCGATTCCACGGCGGGTGCGGCTCTATGCTTCCTCGACGCCTACTCCGGCTACCACCGGATCAGCATGGCGCAAGAAGATGAAGAAAAGATCGCTTTGTGACTTCGGTGTATCTTGTTATGTCGATGCCTTTCGGCTGAAGAACGCCGGGCGCCACCTATATCGGGCCATGCATATATCAAGCTTTCGCCCCAAATAGGGAAGAATCTGGAAGTGTATGTCGATGATCCGTGGTAAAAACAAAAGGCCAATGAGCTCGTTCAGATCTAGAAGAGACCTTCTCTCGCCGTAAACTACTATCCAAGTTGAATCCCGAGAAGTGTGTGTTTGGTGTCTCATCCGAAAGCTGCTCGGTTTCCTGGTCTCCACCGTGGAATTGAGGTCAATCCGAAAAGATAGAAGCGATCGAAGCGGATGCAGCCGCCACCCGGCTCAAGCAAATCGCAATGCTTGATCGCCAGGTTAGCCTCCTGGCCGGTTCATATCCCGGCTCGGGGAAAAAAGTCTGCCGCTGTTCAAGCTATTGAAGAAGACCAACTCATTTGAATGGACCCCAGAAGCCCAACGAGCATTTGAAGATCTGAAGGAGTACCTCTCTTCCCCAAAGGCTGGTCGCCTCGAGCCGGGCGAGCCGCTATCGCCAGATGTGGCGGCTAGCCCTTCAGAGTGAGCGCGCCGGTGGCAAACGGAAAGTGTCCAACGGCCGGTCTACTACATCAGCAAAATGCTACACGACGCAGAAACAAGGTACCCTCAGGCTCAGAAGATGGTCTATGCTGTGGTGGTAGCATCGAGAAAGTTGCGGCACTATTTTCAAGGGAGGGAGATCACAGTGGTCTCCTCATATCCTTTACGTGAAATCCTCCACAACCGGGAAGCAGAGGGCCGCATCGCAAAGTGGTCCGTCGAGCCGGGGAGTTCGTGTCAAGTTCGCCTCCACGCATCGCGATAAAGAGTCAAAGGTCAAGGACTTCGCTGCCGAGGTGGACTCCACCGAGCCCGGCCGATGAGGTCCCCGCCCTCCCCTGGACGCTCTTCTTCGACGGGTCCTTCAGGCTTGAAGGCGCTGGGCCGGGTTCTTCTCGTCTCTCCGACCGGGACCTCCTCAAGCACGTGGTCGCCCTCGACTTCAAGGCCACTAACAACGCCGCCGAGTACGAGGGCTTGCCGGTTGGCTACGGGCCGCCGCAGCCGCCGGGCGTCGGCGCTTTGCAAGTAAAGGGCGACTCCTGCCGGTCGCCAATCGTGCAAGGAAAGATTTCTCCGCCCCGATCCCGCCATGGCGGCGCACTCGTGGAGGTCGTGAAGTTGGAAAGGCATTTCAAGGATTGGGGTATACTCATATCCCCGACGCGACAACCATCTCGCATTTAACTCGCCTAGCTCGCCTCAACCAGATCTCCTGTGCCGGTCGGGGTCTTTGAAGAAAGGCTTCCGCGACCGTCCATCGCAGCCCCCATTTCTGACGGGGACGGTGGTGACACCGCTTCAGCCCTTGCCCTTGGAGGGAAAGTGGTTCCGGCGGAAACGCTTGGCCAGGCGGAGAACCCGGACGACCACCTCGTGGTCGCCGTGCTTGACCGGGAAGGCACATGGATGGATCCGATCCTGGCCTACCTGCGGGATCAAGAATGCCCCGACGATGATGCGTCAGCAGAGAAGGTAGCACGAAAGGCCAAGTGCTATACCCTGGTGGGCGGGGATCTATACCGCCGGGGTAAGAACGGAATTCTTCTGAAGTGCATCACTCGGGAAGAGGGGAGCAGTTTGCTCTCTGATATCCACGGAGGCGTGTGCGGGAGCCATATGTCCGGACGAACGATGACGGGAAAGGCTTTCCGTCAAGGGTTCTATTGGCCAACCGCCCTCCAGGATGCTTGCGAGCCGGGTGAGGAGATGGCGCGCGCGCTTCCACGCCAAGCAGATCCACCAACCAGCCCAGGCCCTGCAAACTATCCCGCTCTCTTGGCCCTTCGCGGTCTGGGGGCTGGATATCCTGGGCCCGTTCCCGCGGGCCACAGGGGGCTACACCCACCTGTTCGTCGCCATCGACAAGTTCACCAAGTGGGTGGAAGCCGAGGCAGTGAGATCCATCACCGCCGCAGCTGCAGTCAAGTTCATACAAGGGATTTTCGCCCGCTTTGGGGTCGCCAACCGCATTATCACCGACAACGGCGCACGCTCACCAAATGGGCGACCTTCTTGGATTTCTGTGAGGAGATGGGCACCAAAGTCTGCTTTGCCTCGGTCGCCCACCCCAAGAGTAACGGCCAGGTCGAGCGGGCCAACGCGCTGGTGTTGAAGGGCCTTAAGACCCGGGCGTTCGACCGACTCCACAAGCATGGCGCCCGATGGACCGAAGAACTCCCGGCTGTGTTGTGGTCACTTCGGACCACTCCTAGCCAAGCACCGGGAAACCCCTTTCTTCCTGGTCTACGGCGCAAGTCGTTTCTCCTTCGAATTGGAGCCGATCACCCCGCCGCAAAGATTCACAGAAGAGGAGCAGGAGGGTCTGCGCCGGGACGACGTCAACCTCCTGGAAGAGGCGCGAGATCGAGCGGCTTTGCGCGCCGCAAGATACCAACAAAGTCTCAGGCGGTACCACGCCTCCCGGGTCAATGAGAGAACGCTGGCAGTGGGCGACCTGGTCTTGCGAAGAATCCAGTCGCATGCCGGGTCGCATAAACTGTCTCCCCAGTGGGAGGGACCCTTCAAAGTGGTCTCGCCTCGTCCCCGGCGGTCAGCCGGCCATCAAGACGGTGAAGAGCTAACAAACTCCCAGAATATAGAAAATCTGCGCAAGTTCTACCCCTGATCGGTTGTAAGTCCTAGGGTCTGTTCCCCGACCGGCCGGAGTGTGTCTTCCTTTCCGCCGTGGGTCGGGGGAGACCTTGTGTTTAAAATTAAATATTCGCTTTCTTTATCCGAAGTATTTGTTCTTTCTGCCCTCCCTTCGGTCTTTTGCCCACTGCTGGGCAGCGCCAAGGCACTCGCCCCTGGTGCCCTGCCGCCTTGCAAACACCCAGTGGCAAAGACGGAATCGCTAAGTGAGAGCGGCGTGCAGAACTGGGCGGTTGGGCGGCTGGTTCAGCACGACCCCCAGCACGGCCATGACACTCCGGGTGTCCCCGTGGGGGTCGGCGCCTCGAGCACCGTTACCAAAAGCCCAAGGTCCTGTCACGACTCACTAAGTGTTCGTTCCCTAGAGGCTACCTGGGAGGTAAATTTTGCTAAGGCGAAGGGTTTGAGGGCCGAGGTCCCGCGGCGCAAGACTTGAAGTCTTTAAGCAATTATGTGCTCATTCGTGTGGAACCAGAAAAAATTACGGCAAAAGCGAGTTCTTGAGCAACTTGGCAGGGAATTTTACACTACTATTTCATTCAAAATGGCAAATGCCTAAAGTTTTGCAGACAAAGTCACCACCAAAAAAGAAAAGAAGAAAAGCTACTGAGGGGGCGCCGGAGGGTCCTCCGGTTCATCACCCGCCTCCTCGGCTGCCGCCGCATCTTCAGCAAGAGGGGCCACGTCCAGCACCATCGCCACGTCCTCCGCCACCGCCTCCATCTGGGGGTTCTCCATCGCTAGCTGGGCGGCAACCTGCTCGGAGGCTTCGTGAACTCGCTCCTCCGCCTGCGCCCAGTCGCCCTCTAGCCCTTGGACAGCAACCGCTGGATTGAAGTTGGCGTCACGGCTGGCGCAGCAAGCTAGCACGTACTTCGCCGTAGCCGCTGCAACTGCGCGCCCCTCCTGGGCGGACCGAGCGGAAAGGGCGGCAGGCAGGCGCGTGAGGAAGTCCGCGCGGTCCGGCAGGCAAAGGCGTAATGCCGTGGCCTCTCCTCCCGCGACCCGATCGCTTCCAAATTTAAGGGAGCGAGGCTGGCCACCGTCCGATCGAAGGCGTGGCGCAGCATCCGCAGTGTCTCCACCTCCGACTGAGCCCGGTTAGCTCTCTCCGCCTCCAGCTCCGCGGAGAGACGCTCGGCGCGGCTGGTGCTTTGCTCCTCGCTGGCCTCGCTTCCTCCGCAGTGCAGCTCCAGCCCCGCCCGATCGTGCGGTCCGCCACTCTCCTTACGGAGGCGGTTGATTTCGTTCCGCTCACAACCGCTCCTCGCTGTCGCCAGACGATTGCTCGTGCTGGAGTAGAGCTCGCCGAGGGCCGCCAGCAGGGCATCAGCGTCCGCCGAGGGAACGGAGGCGGTGGGAAGTTCAGGGGTAGGAACGGGGCCGAACGGGCCTTGGTCCTGAACGACGGCCGCAGCAGCGGCTACCTGAGAATTGTCCGCCGGCCCCTGACCGTCCTGGGGCTCGGCGACCCCGGTTGATGCAGCCCTGACAGCCGCGGCACCTTGGCCGCCCCCGTCACGAGCAGCGGGGATATCCGGAGCAGGAACCCTGGACAAAGAAGGAAATAACGGTAAGGATTAGTCTTAACGAAAGTTGTTATTGTAGTTGCAACTCCAGGTGAGTACCTGGGCGCTGGCCTTGGGAAGCGGGGCACGCTCGGAACGAGTACCAGCCCCCCGCGGGGAGGCGGGGGCGGATCCACCGCAGCCAACGGAGGCGGAGGTAGACCCGCTACCGCCGGGCGGCGAAGGCGGAGAAGCTAGACTCCGCCATCGCCGGGCGGTGAAGGCGAGACGAGCTAGACTCCGCCATCGCCGGGCGGCGAAGACGGAGGCGGAGGAAGGACCACCGCTGCTGGTGGCGGTGGCGGCACAAAAGGTATTGGCAGCGGAGGGTCCAACGTCGCGCCCCCGGCAGGGGCGAGGGTGGACGAGCCCCCGCCGGTCGACGAGCCCCCCGCCACCACGGAGGAACCCGCTGCCGCAATCGGCAGCCCCGCGCCGACGTGGAAGCCCCGCGGCCGACGTGGAAGTCCTCGCCGGGCCGGGAGGCGGGCCTCGGGAAGGATGGGCGGAGCCGTCGTCATCGTCCGGCGCTGCGCCTCACTTCGCCGCTTTCCTCGACCGCCGCGGAGGAGGATCCGGATCGTTAAGGGCGCTGGCGATCACGA
The DNA here is from genome assembly GCA_036346355.1 of Rhipidocladum racemiflorum. Lineage (NCBI taxonomy): Eukaryota > Viridiplantae > Streptophyta > Magnoliopsida > Poales > Poaceae > Rhipidocladum > Rhipidocladum racemiflorum. Next base: position 36,580,758 of record CM070577.1, on the reverse strand, counting down.
CGGCGAGCCCATGGCGCCCATCGAGGGCGTGGCGCGATTATTGCCGCGCGCTCCTCGGGACAGCCGCAAAGCGGATCGCGCCACGGAACGGCGGGACAGGGCCGGAGAGGCCCAGTTGCAGCATCCATCGGTCGATCACGTCATCAGCCAAATTCCCGGCGGCTGTCGGCACGAGAAGGAAAAGAATTCGCAGGAGCAAAGAAATGCTGTAAGAATCAGGTTTTGCCAAAAGAGAAATAGAAGTAACAAGGAATGACGCAGAGCGGAGCAGGTTACCTCCGGGGATGCTCCGGGTCCCATCGCCCATGCCCATGTACTGCCAGGCTGGGCGGACGCGGCGGCGCAGGGGGCACAGCCTCCGGGTAATAAAATCCCGGATTACCATGGCCCCCGTCAGGCCCGCCATCCGCAACTGGTCGACGCGGGCCAGCATCGCCTGGAGCTCGGGCAAGATCGCCATCGGAGCCCCGCTTGGGGTTGCTCACCGCCGGCCGGGCGGAAGATCCAAAGACTTCAATGCCGCTGCTGCCCTCGACGACAGCCACTCAAGGCTAATCCCTCCAGTTGGACCGGCAGTCCAATGGGATATAGCGCGCAACGCTCCCGTCACGGAGCCACAGGTGACAGCTTCCGAAACCGGGGTACTTGCCATGGCGAAGGGTGTAGAAGAAGCGAAAAAGAAGAAGGTTGGGCAGCACTCCCACGAACATCTCGCAGAAGTGAGCAAAGGCGTAAAGGAGGATAACAGAGTTGGGAGGAAGGTGAATGTGGTGAATGGCGAGAAGTTGAGAACAGAAAGATAAAAGTCGAGACCGACGGTAGTAGGTCGGGCAAGGAGCTGCCACCCGAAGAAAACCACTTCTCCAGCCGACAGTGGGGCTCGACAGCTCGGCCATGAGGCGAAGGGCGCCCGGTGATGTTCGGGAGAACCTAGCGCCCTCTCCTCCTCAATGATCGAAGAAGGAAGCATCGGAGCCATCGGGAAGGTAGGGATTTCGAAGCGCAACCGCAAAGGGGATGAAGCAAGAAAGCCTGAAACGTCTAAAAGAGGTGGAGCGCAGAGAGTTGAAAGGGGGAAGAACTACTCCCTCTTCGATCAGCCTTTTATAAGGCCGCGAGGCGAACCGCGGAAAACCGAAAAGGCGCGCGATTCGAAAAAGAGGAAGTTTAAGAGCCTCGTAAATGGGGCGCATCCCAAGGAACGTGCGGCGGTTACAAGGAGGAAGTAACCGCGCAAACCGCTTAGGAATCGGGGAAGCCGGAAGATCTTTTTTTTGCGAGGCACGCGGACCTTTGAAGGGTCCCACCCAGGAGCCGGAGCAGTTCTCAAGCCGCCAATTAAAGAAGAAGAAGAGCAGAAGACCAAAAAGCGCTCCTAGGTGGGCCCTGGCTACCTGGCCGGGCGTATTCTACACCAAGGTACCCGCTCCCCCGCCCTAAAAAAGGAATCAAGTGGCAGCCAGGGCGTGCTTGGGCCCACTGCCACGGCAAGAGAAAAACCCATACGGTGATCGCCCCAGCGGACACGTGGCGTAGAGGCCAGGCTGCTGGGCGACCAGCAAGGTGATAGCCCAGCGGACACGTGGCGTATAGGCCAGGCCTCTGGCGTCGAAGAAGGTGGTCGCCCAGCCGACACGTGGCGTCTGACAGGCCAGCTGGCGATCGGTAGAAGGTGATAGCCCAGCCGGACACGCATGGCGTATAAACCCAGGCCAGCGTCGATAAAGGTGGTCGCCCGGACACGTAAGCGCCTGAGCGAGCAGCCGGGCGACCAGCAGAGATCGCCAGCCGACTCGTGGCGTCTGAGCCGAGCCCGCGAGGCAGCGCCGCGTGGTCGCCAAAGTGGGCATGTGGCATACAGTCCTGGCCACTGGCGCACCATCCCCAGGATAGTCCTATCGAGATCAGGGACATTAAATGCGAATCGTGCGCATTGAATGTGGAAGCATGGAAGCTGCAGCGCGGCGGCGCACCTTCCCCAGGCGCATCATGGCTTTGGGAGACGTCAAGACTACACCTCACCCCGTGACGGAACGGGCGGCGTTGGTGGACATGGGGCCCAAGGCAGGATTGTGACAGATGCGACAGACATTAATGTGACATAAGAATAGTGACGGGCGCATTAAATACGCGCGTAGCAGTGTAATGATGGGGGGCTGGCAGTGCAAGCCTCCCATGCGCCCCCGTCAGCCCGAGTATAAAAGGGAGCCGGGGTGCATGGGAGAGGGGGTTCGACTCATTGTTAGTAGGTTTTCATCCTTTCCAGCAAGAACGCAGGCAATACGAAGAAAGGCAGGACTAGGGCTATTACTCTTCGGAGGGCCTGAACCTGGGTAAAAAACTCTTTGCGTCCCCCCGTTAGCCTGAGCCTCCCGGTGCCCCGATCGTCACCGTCTTCCATTCCGAGGCGATTGCCCCGAAAGCCCCTGTCGAAACCTCATAAGCACCCGTCTCGGAGGTGCCTGTTGGCTAGTACGCCGACAGCCGTGAAGGTAAACCCTCAAACGATTTCAAGTTTGGTGGACTGTAGGCGACTAGTTTTATGTTTTACTAAAGTATGTTCATGTAACACCCTGGCATCTAGTATGCCCGAATGCTACCAAACATAGGCTAAACAACACCTAAATACCACTAATAAAGACAAATTACAGCAAAGGAGCAAATGCTAAAACAGAAAATTTCGGCAGCATCTCCTTTGTTTTAACATGATTTGAGACAATAGCAATAACAGGCAAGTAACATAATATCATAAGATATCTAAAGAAGCAATGTAAATGGATATGGCAACAACATAAGGCAATATTATCAAGTTCAACCACTCCATAAACTATAACGAAGCAAATAAGGGACCCGACCACACAATCTAATCCATACACCAAGATTCATGGCACTATTATTAAGATCATGACTCAAAATTTGGTAAATGTGACTGGAACTACGTGAAGATGTGTAGCTAATGCCCTTTCCCACATGCCGGTGTCATGGTACCTAAAAAAAACATAAACACAAGCGTGAGTTCATCACTCAGCAAGTTTATTGCAATGGTACAAAAGAAACAATTTCATGGCTACAACAACTCACATCATGTCTATCATCTCATTCATGATCACATATCATTTTCATCATCATTATGTATGCAGTGCGATGCGATGCTCATGTTTCGTTGGAAACTCATACCGGTATGGTTGAGTACACACCCGTCGGTGTGCACCCTCTCCCCCCTTCCATCCCGAAGATGGAGGGTGCCTACTCCTCGCTTCCATACACCGCGGTGGATGGAATCACGATGTAGGACTTACTCATTAGCTCTCCGGAATAGTCATAACTTTCTCACCGACCTTCCCCGGACTAGTTATGACTTTCTCACCGCCTGGGCCATGTATCATGCCATGTATGCAAACATGCCAACATCATAAATAACTTTGTACATTAACACATGGCATCATAACATAATAAGCATATTCATCATATCAATGGCAAACATTAAAGCATGGCATGTGAACATATCATATATTCAACTTCAATCTCAACCAATCTAGAAAACTACAACCCGCTACCCATTCCAATACACTTGCCTCAACCACGGGCGACGGATTGGCGAGAAGTAGAAGGCACTCCCGGGGCCACACCACCTGCACATAGGTACCACACACTCACAATCATGTCCACAAAATAGTACACAAACCCTCTTCTACCCCGACATCGCAAACTACCCGCAAAACCCAAAAACAGAGGTTCTGTCCCGTCGGGACAGCAGCCTTCCAAAAGGCATAACTCGGGTTCTAAGACTCCGAATCAATTAAACGAGTACATCCTCGCGTAGCATAGGAAATTTCCTAACTTTTTCTAAGTATACGGAAAGACTGATTCGGACTCTAAAGTTGTTTAATCTACAAAATACCGTGATCTGTTCCAATCACGTCACAGATTTTAATACGTTCGGTAAAACTAGCATAACTTTCAAACGGCTAGGCGGAATTATACGTTCTTTATGCACACTGAAAGGTATTGAAATTACCTACAACTTCTTCAACATGCGGCCGACCAAATTCCGATTCTAAATTGGCGAAAACCCAAGCCCCAGGTCGACTGCTCATGCTGCCCGAAACAGAGAACGTGGCAACTTCTAGATTTCATCTAATCTACTCAATTCCAGCACTGCCAATTAATCTAAAATCATGATATTAAACCTTAGAACAGATCCTAGACCAACCCCAAGGATCCCCGTGGCCATACCTTCATCCGACGACCGAAAACCCAATGGATCTCCTCCCGGTTCGCGCGATCTCCTTCCTCGCTCCAATTCCGCCGGATCTCCTCGTCGCGGAGCGCTCCAATGGACGGATATTCAAGGTGTGGAGGTGGAGAACTCCCCTAGGGGCAGCAAGGGAGGTGGAGAGGTGGTGGAGGGGTGGTGGCGCAATGGGGAGCAAGGGAGGGGGCGTAAGCAAGGGAGAGAGAGGGAGGTGGCGGCTAGGGCATTGAGGGGGGAGGGGGGCGCAACCAGCAGGGGTGGGGCGCCCAAAAAGGGCAGGAGGAGGCCCCCAAACAGGTCTCCTACTCCTAAATGGACTCAAACTTCTCCCCACCAAGGCCCACGACCCTTTCCCTTAGGCCCAAACTCCCCTGGAAAGGCCCAAACTCCCGGAAACGGCCGGAAACGCAAATAAACCTCATACCGTATGGTTTCAACCTCCAATTCCATATTTCATAAAGTTTTTGACATCAACATTCACATTATATAAGGTTACGACACTCCGTGGTGTCACAGTTCATAGTTGTTCATAGCATTATTGCGTCACCATCCTTGCCTCCCTACCGTAACCGTGGTCATCGTTGAGTTCGTCGCGTCGTGAGCTTCATGGTGCTCCCTTGGTGTAGCCCTAGCCTTGCTCCTGTGCCTTGCTTCCATAGTTTCATGCTTGGTGTCGCTATGTTTTTCATGCGTGTGTTGTACAGCTAGTCGAGCCCACCGAGCAGCATCGTGATGCTACAGTAACGCACGGGGGTACTGTAGCACAAGGAGAGAGAAAATCTACATTAAAAATAAAAAATATTTTTATTTTATAAAATAATATTCAGAATACTGATATTGTACTAATAAAGTACTTTAATTAGATAGTCAAACTGGTTGCTCGACCTTATGGTCAAGTTACAAATATACGCCTCGCAAGGCGAAACTTATTAAGAGAGAAATAATAGCAGCGGAAAAAAAAAAGATAACTTCGTGGCGCCATCCAGTATACCACAGGCAACTGACTGGGCTCGCTCCCTAAGTAGACGGTTCCTCTTGGAGCTCCTCCTCCAAAGCTGGTGTAGTCTCCTCTTCAACTGGTGTTGTATTGTGGCAAGGGTGAGTACTTGGTACTCAGCAAGTCATGCAATGCAATGCGACTAATATACTACATGCATGGCTTAATACAAAGGAATAGCTCAGTATTTTTGGCAAGAAAAACAAAGATTTGACAAATATCATAAGTAGATTCGAAAGCAGTAGTAACAAGTAAAGTATAATTAACTTTTCAAGGAGTTTAGTAAACATCTTTCCCATCCTAATCCACGTTTCCATCAACATCATTATTAATCCAACCCAACCCTTCAAGTCCAAGTTATTTTCAAGAAAGTCTAACCCTTGACTGTAATTCCCGAGCGATGTCCATTACTGCGGACACGGCTATTCGAATAGATTCTACACTCTGCAGAGGTTATGCACTTTACCCACAAGATACAGTCAAACACCACAAAGGCGAGTTCCCGTAACAAAGTCTTTCGGAAACTTCTAGCAATACAAGTGGTCCTCCCCGGTTATTGCACACTAACCCTTCCCTTAGCTAAGGCGAAGTTTAGGCCAATCAACCGTTAGATGGGTACCTGGCCTCAGCCCCGGTACGCTCCCCCGTACAACTTACACAAAGGGTGTAGTTGACCTCCTGAGGTCCCACAGGTACGTTATTAGCAACTTAGTCAACTAGGTCCGTCCCATTACTGACATGTGGTTGCACGCTTGACTCAGTTCAAAGGCTTGCAAGGTTAAGTCCTTAGGGTGACCAGGGCAAGACTACCCGAAGAACCAAACCAACATTCCCAATGCCACAACTGGCCCACCTGATTATTCCTGCCACATGCCCCGGTCGAAAAACTATTTATCAAACCCCAGTTGATTACCATGCACCACGTGCCATCAACATCACATGATACCTTTCCAAAACAGGTTCAATATATCATTAAGTCAATATTAACATTTGATTGTCCAAAATCATGTCATGAGCACGTAGCAGGTCTAAGCAGTATACTACAATGGTCTAAAACCCATGTTGGCAATTTAATAATGTCCAACTAGTAATCCACAACTAGGGTGACAAGGGTCGTGGCACATATTTAAATAATCAAGGTGTCATACAGCAAATTGGTATTTATCTAATCCCCCATATTTAAATAAAGTATTTTCTAATTGAACTAGCATGCAATAATTTGAACCAAAATAGGTTTCAAAATAGGATCAACATGGTCAAAGCACAACTTGCCTTCAAAAAGTACTTGTTCTTGGTCTTGAGTTGGATCCTGAGTCAACACTTCTCCTTCGAATCCTTCCGGCACCTCAACGTCTACTCGTAAAGCGTGCAAATAGCAATACACGAATAAACAATAGGCAAAAGCATCCCAAAACTCCAAATAAAATCCATAAACAGAGATACCATAATTTTATGAATTTTTAGGAACTGGAATCGTCAAATTTGGAGTTTAAATGCAAAAGTTATGATTATTTAAAGTTTAAATAATCAATTAAATAATATTACAGAGGAAAACTTTAGTCTAAAAATTAAATAAAATTCATAATTAGGTAGATCTCAATTTTATACAAATTTAGAAATTTGAATCACTCAAATCGGAGTTGAAACGCAAAAGTTATAAGCGTTTGAAGTTTGAATCAAAATCTGAAATCATTATTTTGAATTAATAAATCATTTTCTTTTTGGAAATTAATTATTGCGTCAGCGAGGACACGTGGCAGCCTCTGATTGGTCTGCTGACGTCAGCCGGTCCATGGACTCGGTCCACGCTCGGCTCGGGTCTACCGTGGACTCGGTCCATGACTCCACGTGTCGCTGACAGGTGGGTCCCCTCGGGTGACGTCATTCTTTGGCGCCGCGGTCGGGCTATTCTTGTGACAGGCGGGTCCGCCCTGTCAGTGGCTCGGGCTCACGCCGGCGCGGCGTGGCTAACACGGGGGCCCCACATGTCAGTGGCGTGCTCCCACGCGCACGGTGCGGCGGCTAGAGCTACGTGGCATGATCCGGGCCGTTGGATCTAGATCCAACGGTTGAGATTGGATCTGGGAATCACACGTGGTTCTCACCGTGGGATGACGTGGCGCAATCCGGGACGTCGGATCTTGATCGGACGGTTCACGGAGCTCGCGGGGCGGCGATGGCGCGCGGTGGAGCGGAGTGCACCGGAGACGGGGACGACGACCAAGGGCGCAGCGCTACGGGGCTCCTCCGGCGACGTGCGAGGTCACGTTTGAATCGCCCTGGCTCGGGATCCGGATCGGCCTCCTTCTTCTCGAGCGGCGGACGGCGGCGGAAGGTGAGAAAAACCAAAACAAGGCCCTAAGCTACTACGGCGAGCAATCCCGGCAAGCGGCACAAGCTAGGGTTTAGCGAGCTAGGGCAAAAGCAAGAGGTCACGGCGGTCTCTGGCAGACTCGGCTTTATATAGCCTCGGCGTCCGCGCTCAATCCGTAACCCTATCGGATGCGTCGGGGGACGCGGCGGCGCAGTCTGATCTGGACTCGGGCGGAGACGACGACCCGCCGTGCGTGTTCCGATCAACGGCTACGATTGCCAGCGCCAAGACGGTCCGAGCCGGACCCGGCCGAACGGTGCGGCCCAATCCTCGACCGTTGGATCTCAATCCAACGGTCGGGATCGATTAGGTTTAGGGTCGTTCGGCCGAGTCACGTGGCTCTGCCTGACTCGAGTCCGACTCGGTCACGACTTACGGATGAACAAGATCAATTCGATTGATTTTCCAGCGATTTAATATTTAAAATAATTTCCAGAATTCATTTAATTCATTAAAAATAGCAAAAGACTGAAAAATTCCAGAAAAATTCGAAAATATTTTAGGGTATTTGGGACTCAAATAAAATATTTCCAACAAAATTTTATTTGCAAAGTTTAATTCTTTAATTATTTCAAAATGGAATAAATTCAAATAAATTCCAAATAAATCCAAATAAATTCCGAAAATTCCAAAATTCACCAAAGTGCCAAATCACACAATAATTTAAGAAAAGCAAAAATTTGGGGTGTTACAAACCTCCCCTTAATAGAATCTCGTCCCCGAGATTCGTGGCTTACTGGAATAGGTTTGGAAACTCTTTCTTCAAATCCTCTTCAAGGCTCCCAAGTTGCTTCGCCGCATGGTTGCTCCACTGAACTCTACAAAAGCGGGTTGACTTATTTCTGGTCTCTCGATCCATAGTGTCCAAAATCTTCACGGGATGCTCCTTGTAAGTCAAATCTTCTTGCAACTCAATTGATTCTAGCGGTGTCTGTTCCTCAGGAACTCGGAGACACTTCTTCAATTGGGACACGTGGAACACGCCATGCACTCCTACTAATGATCATGTAACTCTAGCTGGTAAGCAACTTCGCCTCTGCGGCTCAAAATCTTAAATGGTCCAACATAACGGGTGCGAGTTTCCTTTGGCATGGAACCTCTTAACACCTCTGAGCGGCGTGACTCTGAGATACACGAAATCTTCTGGTTCGAAATTCAGGTCTCGGCGACGGTTGTCAGCATAACTCTTCTGTCGTGATTGGGCTATCTTCAACCTCTCCCTGATCATGGCAATCTGTTCTTCAGCTTCTTGAAGAATATCAGGCCCGAAGACACGGCGTTCACCTGTCTCATTCCAGTTCAATGGCGTCCGACAGGGTCGACCATACAGTGCCTCAAAAGGTGACATCTGTAAACTAGCCTGGTAACTATTATTGTAACTGAACTCGGCATACGGCAAACTCTTATCCCAAGAGGTAGCATAAGCCAATGCACACGCTCTTAGCATATCTTCCAGAATCTGATTGACTCTTTCGGTCTGTCCATCCGTCTCAGGATGATAGGGTCAGATCTTGAAGTTCAAACGGGTTCCCATGGCTTCATGCAACTTATTCCAGAACCTTGAGGTAAATTGGGTACCTCTGTCCGATATAATCCTCTTTGGCACTCCGTGTAAACAGACGATCCTGATCATGTACAACTCTGCTAATTTATCTCCCGAGTAAGTGGTCTTCACGGGGATGAAGTGGGCTACTTTGGTCAAGCGATCCACTATAACCCATATGGAGTCATAACCTCCTTGAGTCTTGGGTAAACCGGTAATGAAATCCATTCCGATTTCCTCCCACTTCCACTCAGGTATTTTCAGCGGCTGTAGTAATCCTGCTGGTCTCTGATGCATTGCCTTGACTCTCTGGCATACGTCGCACAATGCAACATGCTCGGCGACTTCACGCTTCATGCTCGGCCACCAGAATCTTTCCTTCAAATCCTGATACATTTTGGCGCTTCCAGGATGAATTGAATACTTGGAGTCATGGGCTTCTTCTAGAATCACTGCTTCAGCTCCTTTTTGTTCGGCACACAAATGCGATCCTTCATCCATAACGTGCCTTGCTCATCCAACTTGAAGTCCTCAGCCTTGCCTTCCTCCTTGATGGACCTGATCCTGCGGATCTTGTCATCATCCTTCTGTCCTTCTCAGATCTGATCCTCTAGGGTAGGCTTTACTTCTAATGCGGCCAAGAATCCGCTAGGTACCACCTCAATCTTCATTCTCTGGAAATCCTCACATAACTCATCCTGACTTGTGGCTAGCAACATACTCACGGTATGGCTTTTCCGACTCAGAGCATCGGCTACTACGTTGGCCTTCCCGGGATGGTAATGGATCCCAACATTGTAGTCCTTGATCAACTCTAACCATCTCCTCTGCCTCATATTCAGATCCGACTGGGTGAATATGTACTTAAGGCTCTTATGATCCGTGTACACTTCACATCTGTTCCCGATCAGATAGTGACGCCATATCTTCAAGGCATGCACTACGACAGCTAGCTCTAGGTCATGCGTCGGATAATTTTCCTCATGCGGCCTCAACTGAGATAGTCCTTCGTCCACAATCCAATACGGCCTTGTGTTTGGATAACCAATCCATTCCCAAAATAACATCTAAGGTCTGGGTTTCCCAAATAATAAGGTTCGCTAGGAACTCTATCCCATCTATTAGTATTCTCACCCCAGAACATCCTACTTTCGTTCGGAGTTCAGAACCAGGGGTTTGAACTAAAAGCATGCATTTAAGTCTTGCAATCCCCAAATCATTTTTAGCAGCAAAGCCTTGCGAAACAAACGAATGCGAAGCTCCAGAATCAAACAAAATCAAGCAGTGTACTGAGTTGACTAGCAACTTACCCAGTACGACGTCCGTAGCATTCTGCAGTGCATCCGCGGTGACATGGTTGACTCGGCCTCTCACCACAGTCTGGGATGTGGCTCCTGGTGCTGGCGTCCTAGCTTGTGTGGATCCCAGGTTGAAGCGAACTGGGGTTACTCCTGCTGTCTTCTTTGGGCAACTGTTGGCAAAGTGTCCTGGCTCGTTGCAGTTGTAGCAGCGTCTCACTGTCCCTTGTTGATCGCCTGAGCGGCGTTTACGGTTGGGGCTGGGTCCGATAGTTTTGATTGACGGGTCTTGTTCTTTGGTGACGGTGTCCTTGTTGCATTCTCGTGGCTGGAATCGAAAAATTGATTTGGTGCAACTCTCGACGCCATTGCGTTCCTGGCGTGATCCCTGCTGTTGCATCCTGCGCTTCCTGTTCTCATCCAGTTCCTTGCGCTTGTCCTCAAGAATAAGCGCCTTATTCACCAACTCTTGGAAATCTGGAAAAGTGTGGGTGATCAGTCCCACCTATAGTCCTGAGTTAAGTCCCTTCATGAAACGAGGTATGCGGCTTTATCTGTCGCTACATCCTCAGGTGCGTAGCGTGCAAGCTGTGTGAACTTGTTCAGGTATTCGGCCACAGGCTGATTACCTTGCTTCAGTGCTCTGAACTCCTCCTTCTTGAGGTCCATGATTCCTTCAGGCACGTGATACTGACGGAATGCAGCTGTGAACTCCTCCCAAGTGATATCTTGAGGGTTCTCTTGCGTGGCACAGAAGTTCTCCCACCATTCGGCGGCTGTTCCTTCCAACTGATGAGAAGCGTAGAGTACCTTCTCATTTCCCATGCATTGAGCAATGTGTAGCTTCCTCTCAATTGACCTTAACCAGTCATCGGCCTCCAACGGATTGGCGTTCCCAGAGAAAGTGGGTGGATGAGTCCTCATGAACTCTGACAGTCTTGTATTCTGGCGTTGTCCCTGATTGACCTGATTAGCGGTGGCCTGAGCAGTGACATGTTGCATCTGTTGCATCATAGCATGCATCAACTGAGTTTGAGCAGCAAGAAATGCTCCAAAATTCTGCATGTCCAGTGGCGGTGCTGGTGCTCCATCATTGGGGTTTTCTGTTGGGCGAGAACCACTTCCATTGCCTCCAAGGTTTCCACGGGTGTTCACCATCTGTGGTTTGCTCTAGGTTTTAGAGATGAGAGGGAAACAAGAATAGACAAGTAATATGGAACTTATGCGGGGCGAAAGGTGTAGCTTTAAGGTCCAACTTTATTAACTAATGATATCAATAACTTGGTATGGTTGCTTACAATGCCTAAAGGCCTGCAACACATACTGCACACTCAGCAAGCAATGAAAATCCAAATTGAACTAACACTGGAGTCTAACGCCTAAAGGGTGACTCTTTATTCTATGACGCGACTCAGCGAAGGAGTCTCACTATAGAACCTACGCTCACTCATCGAGAAAACCTCCACGGCCTGGGTACGGATGCTGCGGCATAGGCGCGAAACGATTTCCATGTCCAAAGAATCGTGTCATCTGTGGTAGTCGAAGAAGCAGTGTCCTCCTCAAGCTCTGGCTCCTCCGGGTCTGGCTCGTGCAGCTCGAGCATTGGCTCCGGCTCTGGTGCGTACAATGCCGTCTCTAACTCTCCAATCCTTTGCAGAAGGTGTGACACATACTCTTGAGCTTCCCGCCACCTGTTCTTCTCTGTCGTGATCTCCTTGCGGGCCTTCTGTAGCTCCTTGCTTGTATCATCGAGTACATCCACCTGGGCGACAACAAGTCATGCCAACTGTGTGACCATGGCATTCTCATCCTGAATTGCCTTCGGGTCAAGAAGGTTATTGCTGCGTGGGTGATAACGGAACACCGTGCTCTCCAACTCTCTGGCGTAGATGCGGGTAATGTGCCGCATTGCTCGTCGTGATACTTCTTGGATACCCATCTGCATTGTAGACCTCCTGGCAGTGCAGTGTATCGGGCGATTGCCTAGGCCCTTCTTCCTAGCAGGCACCACAATCTTCACGTCGCAAGCCTTGATCAATCCTGCTTGTCTGATCACTTCCACTTGGTATTGTGGCTTCTAAAAATCTCCGAGAGTCTGTAGCATACGCCAAAGTTCCACAGCGTGACCAACCTCCAGATCGACGTAGTTGAACTCTCCCTCCATCTGTCACAAGAGTGCTCACGTAAGAACTCGAAATTTTTAAATCGTGACAAGGTAAGGAAAAATTCAGCAAGAGACAAGAAAGGAAAGAATGGGATAAGTCGAGATGTCATTTCTTATCTTGACAAACTTTTAGCTTTAGAAAATAGGTTTTATCCTCTTTACGACCTTTCTAGCTAGGGTTGAGCCTACGGTCAATATGGCTCTGTACCACCTCTGTCGGGACCCGAATTTGCAAATCCGGACCCTCTGTGTATTCAGCACTAGTCCAGGAACGCGCTAGTGCACACAGTCTTAACATCGGTAAATATCACAATCATACCACTCGATACTAATAAAGTACTTTAATTAGATAGTCAAACTGGTTGCTCGACCTTATGGTCAAGTTACAAATATACGCCTCGCAAGGCGAAACTTATTAAGAGAGAAATAATAGCAGTGGAAAAAAAAAGATAACTTCGTGGCGCCATCCAAAGATACCACAGCAACCGGTAGGCTCGCTCCCTAAGTAGACGGTTCCTCTTGGAGCTCCTCCTCCAAAGCTGGTGTAGTCTCCTCTTCAACTGGTGTTGTATTGTGGCAAGGGTGAGTACTTGGTACTCAGCAAGTCATGCACAGAATGCAGCTAATATACTACATGCATGGCTTAAAACAAAGGAATAGCTCAGGGTATTTTTGCAGTAAAACAGCATTTGACAAATATCATAAGTAGATTCGAAAGCAGTAGTAACAAGTAAAGTATAATTAACTTTTCAAGGAGTTTAGTAAACATCTTTCCCATCCTAATCCACGTTTCCATCGACATCATTATTAATCCAACCCAACCCTTCAAGTCCAAGTTATTTTCAAGAAAGTCTAACCCTTGACTGTAATTCCCGAACGATGTCCATTACCGCGGACACGGCTATTCGAATAGATTCTACACTCTGCAGAGGTTATGCACTTTACCCACAAGATACAGTCAAACACCACAAAGGCGAGTTCCCGTAACAAAGTCTTTCGGAAACTTCTAGCAATACAAGTGGTCCTCCCCGGTTATTGCACACTAACCCTTCCCTTAGCTAAGGCGAAGTTTAGGCCAATCAACCGTTAGATGGGTACTGCCTCACTCCAGACGCTCCCCGCACAACTTACACAAAGGGTGTAGTTGACCTCCCGAGGTCCCACAGTGCGTTATTAGCAACTTAGTCAACTAGGTCCGTCCCATTACTGACATGTGGTTGCACGCTTGACTCAGTTCAAAGGGTTGCAAGGTTAAGTCCTTAGGGTGACCAGGGCAAGACTACCCGAAGAACCAAACCAACATTCCCAATGCCACAACTGGCCCACCTGATTATTCCTGCCACATGCCCCGGTCGAAAAACTATTTATCAAACCCGCTTGATTACCATGCACCACGTGCCATCAACATCACATAATACCTTTCCAAAACAGGTTCAATATATCATTAAGTCAATATTAACATTTGATTGTCCAAAATCATGTCATGAGCACGTAGCAGGTCTAAGCAGTATACTACAATGGTCTAAAACCCATGTTGGCAATTTAATAATGTCCAACTAGTAATCCACAACTAGGGTGACAAGGGTCGTGGCACATATTTAAATAATCAAGGTGTCATACAGCAAATTGGTATTTATCTAATCCCCCATATTTAAATAAAGTATTTTCTAATTGAACTAGCATGCAATAATTTGAACCAAAATAGGTTTCAAAATAGGATCAACATGGTCAAAGCACAACTTGCCTTCAAAAAGTACTTGTTCTTGGTCTTGAGTTGGATCCTGAGTCAACACTTCTCCTTCGAATCCTTCCGGGACCTCAACGTCTACTCGTAAAGCGTGCAAATAGCAATACACGAATAAACAATAGGCAAAAGCATCCCAAAACTCCAAATAAAATCCATAAACAGAGAGAACATAATTTTATGAATTTTTAGGAACTGGAATCGTCAAATTTGGAGTTTAAATGCAAAAGTTATGATTATTTAAAGTTTAAATAATCAATTAAATAATATTACAGAGGAAAACTTTAGTCTAAAAATTAAATAAAATTCATAATTAGGTAGATCTCAATTTTATACAAATTTAGAAATTTGAATCACTCAAATTGGAGTTGAAACGCAAAAGTTATAAGCGTTTGAAATTTGAATCAAAATCTGAAATCATTATTTCGAATTAATAAATCATTTTCTTTTTGGAAATTAATTATTGCGTCAGCGAGGACACGTGGCAGCCTCTGATTGGTCTGCTGACGTCAGCCGGTCCATGGACTCGGTCCACGCTCGGCTCGGGTCTACCGTGGACTCGGTCCACGACTCCACGTGTCGCTGACAGGTTGGTCCCCTCGGGTGACGTCATTCTTGGCCGACGCCCGGGGCTCACTTCTTGATAAGCGAGCCCGCCCTGTCAGTGGCTCGGGCTCACGCCGGCGCGGCGCGGCTGACACGGGGGCCCCACATGTTAGTGGCGTGCTCCCACGCGCACGGTGCGGCGGCTAGAGCTACGTGGCATGATCCGGGCCGTTGGATCTAGATCCAACGGTTGAGATTGGATCTGGGAATCACACGTGGTTCTCACCGTGGGATGACGTGGCGCAATCCGGGACGTCGGATCTTGATCGGACGGTTCACGGAGCTCGCGGGGCGGCGATGGCGCGCGGTGGAGCGTAGTGCAGCGGAGACGGGGACGACGACCAAGGGCGCGGCGCTACGGGGCTCCTCCGGCGACGTGCGTGGTCACGTTCGAATCGCCCTGGCTCGGGGATCCCGGATCTGGCCTCCTTCTTCTCGGGCGACGGCGGACGGCGGCGGAAGGTGAGAAAAACCAAAACAAGGCCCTAAGCTACTACGGCGAGCAATCCCGGGCAAGCGGCGGTGCTAGGGTTTAGCGAGCTAGAGACCGCGGCCAGCGAAGTCACGGTGGTCCTCGGGGCAGGACCCGGGCTTTAAATAGCCTCGGCTTCCGCGCTCAATCCGTAACCCTAACGGATGCGGCGGAGGACGCGGCGGCGCAGTCCGATCCGGACTCGGGCGGAGACGACGACCCGCTGCCGTACACGTGTTCGATCAACGGCCATGATTGCCAGGCGCGCACGGGTCCGAGCCGGACCGGCCGAACGGCGGCCCAATCCTCGATCATGGATCTCGATCCAACGGTCGGGATCGATTAGGTTTAGGGCTGGTTCGGTCGAGTCACGTGGCTCGGGTCGGACTCGAGTCCGACTCGGGTCACGACTCGGTCGGATGAACAGTACTCGACCCGATTGATTTTCCAGCGATTTAATATTTAAAATAATTTCCAGTAATTCATTTAATTCATTAAAAATAGCAAAAGACTCAGAAAAATTCCAGAAAAATTCTGGAAAATATTTTAGGGTATTTGGGACTCAATTAAAATATTTCCAACAAAATTTTATTTGCAAAGTTTAATTCTTTAATTATTTCAAAATGGAATAAATTCAAATAAATTCCAAATAAATCCAAATAAATTCCAGAAAATTCCAAAAATTCACCAAAGTGCCAAATCACACAATAATTTAAGAAAAGCAAAATTTTGGGGTGTTACAGACGGTTATACTCACGTGGCGTAAGATGAGGCCCTAAGGGGTGAAACCTTAGCGGGGTAAGTACTAAATCTAGACAGAGCATTGTAAAAACCTTGTTATGATTTTCTTAGTCGCACACATATGGAAGTGTGTCAAATGGATAGTCAAAGACAATCATATCTTGTGCGTAAAGCTGTACGCACTCTACAGAGTTAAAACTATTCGAATAGACGTGTCCGCGGTCATGGACGTGCCTGGGAATTTCACACGACGTATAGAGTTCTCATAAAATGGACTAATCCTGGACTAGTGTGGTATACACAGAGGGTTTCAAATTCATAAATCTGGGTCCCGACAGAGGTGGTATCAGAGTTAGGTTCGACTGTAGGATGCAACCCTAGTTAGCATGGTCTTCTTAGAAATAATTTCAAAATTGTCCTTGATATTACCTGCTCTGCCAGATGATCTTACCACTTGTCTTTTGCTTTCCCTCTTACCTATCAACCATTGTCCTACCTCGCAGATGGTTGACACTCATTCTGGAGTTGGTCGCAGTTCACCAGCAGAAGCCCATGCAATGCCAGTTCCACTCCCAATGCACCACCTCCACCACCGATAGTGACAGATCAGAATCTTGGACACTTTTTGGTGGCTCAGACTCAGCTTATGAACATTATGATGAAGAATATGACCAACATGATCAACCAACAGAATCGAACTACTACTGCCCTAGCCCACCTATTGACCCAGCAGAATCAAGCTGTTGTTGCACCTCCCCAAGCTCGTCCACAGTCCAAGTTAGTGGAATTCATGAGGACTCATCCGCCTACTTTCTCCAACTCTTTAGAACCCTTGGAAACAGATGATTGGATTCACTCCATTGAGAAGAAACTTGCTATTACTAAGTGCACAGATCACGAGAAGGTTCTCTATGCCGCTCATAAATTAGAGGGCACCACTACTGAATGGTGGGAGAACTACAATGCCGCCCATGATGACCCCCAAACTATCACTTGGTCAGAGTTTTCTACTGCTTTCGGCCATTCTCATATCCCAGATGGTAAAATAGAAATGAAGAAGAATGAGATTTGTGAGCTCAAGCAAGAAAGGATGTTAGTGAGTGAATATCTCAATAAGTTCACTCAACTTGCTCGCTGTGCTCCAGAAGATGTTGCTACAGATGATGCATGCCAAAAGAAGTTCAAGTGTGGGCTCAACCCTGTTTTAAAGGTGCAAGTCATTGGCAATGACTATGCAGATTTTTAGCACCTAGTGGACAAAGCCTTGCTTATAGAGGTATCTCAACGGGAATTGGATGGATCCCGTAAGAGTAAGATGATGCAGCAAAGAGCTCATCAGAACCATTAGCAGAGAGCCAAAGTGAATGCACAACAGCCTACACACCTCACTACTCCGACAGCATTCAGGACACCTGCACCAACACCTCGCCCAGCTTCTTTAGGCAAAATCTTAACCTCAACACCAACAGCAATCAGCCTCAGAGGACCAATAATCTAGCTGCAGGGGTCACTTGCTTCAACTGCCATGAATTGGGGCAATATGCCAACAATTGCTCAAGGAAGTAAGCTCTCTCTTTAGTCCACTTCAACTTGGGAGCTACACTAGCCAAGACCCCCACACTAGGAGCAGGATGTGGAGAACCCTAGACTCCCATCCAGCCACTAGGACTCCACCATATATTGGAAGAGTCTGTGTGAACCATGTCACCACCGAGGATACTCAGTCTGCACCAGACGTCATGCTAGGTAAGCTCCTAGTTAACTCAGCATCTACTATGGTTTTGATTGATTCTGGAGCTACGCATTCGTTTATTTCTTGGAGTTTTGCTACAAACCATCAATCAAAGACAAAGTCTCTTAAAACTGCTTTGTCAGTCTAATCACCTGGTTCTGATTTAAGTACGAACCAAGGTTGCCCTGAAGTTAAAATATGAATTGGAGGGGGTAGAATTCCTAGCCAACTTCATCGTCCTAGACACCAAGTCCCTAGATGTGATACTAGGAATGGATTGGCTATCCAAGAACCAAGCAGTTTTGGATTATGTGAATAGAGTGATCACCCTAAGCAGCCCAAAATGGAACTAAGTTAAAGTTTCAAGCTGCTACAGAAAAGTCTGGGAGGATAAAAGTTTAAAGTGCCAAAGGAATAAGTTTGGAACACGTGCCAGTCACTAGAGAATTTTTTGATGTTTTTATAGATGATTTACCTGGGATGCTGCCAGAAAGGGACATAGAATTTATGATCAATCTAGTTCTGGGAACTCCACCCATCTCCAAGAGACCCTATAGAATGCCTGCTAATGACATATCTGAAGCAAAAAGACAAATTAAGGAGTTGCAAGACTAAGGTTTTCTCCAAGCATGACCAAGGTTTTCTCCAACCAAATTCTTCACCATGGGGTGTCCCAGTTCTCCTTGTTGGAAAGAAGGATGGTACTCAGAGGATGTGTGTAGATTATCATTTACTTAATGAAGTGACCATCAAGAAAAAGTACCTCTACCAAGGATCGATGATTTGTTTGATCAGCTTCAGTGAGCCGGAGTGTTCTCGAAGATTAACTTAAGGTCAGGTTATCATCAACTAAAGATTCGCCCAGAAGATATTCCCAAGATAGTATTTGTGACTCGTTATGGACATTATGAGTATAATGTGATGTCCTTTAGTTTGACCAATGCTCTCGCATACTTTATGAGCTTAATGAATAAAGTATTCATGTAGTACTTGGATAAGTTTGTCGTTGTCTTCATCGATAACATTATGGTCTACTCCAAAAGTGAGGAGGAACATGAGAATCATCTTCGCCTAGTTCTAATGAAGCTAAGAGAACACCAACTCTATGCTAAGTTCAGTAAATGTGAGCTCTGGATGAGGGAAGTTGCTTTCCTAGGACATGTCATATCTGCAACAGGAGTCGCAATAGACCCTAGCAAAGTTCAGGATGTGCTTAACCGGGAGTCACCCAAAATAGTACCCCAAGTTAGAAGCTTTCTTGGAATGGTAGGATATTACCGCCGTTTTATAGAAGGATTCTCTAGAAAATCCTGACCTCTCATTCAGATATTGAAAAAGGAAAAGAAATTCATTTGGACACTAGAGTGTGAGTAGAGTTTTCAGGAATTGAAGAGGTGCCTAACCACTGCCCCAATGCTTATCTTGCTAGATATCAGAAAGGATTTTTGAGATCTTCTATGATGCATCCCAACAAGGACTCGGTTGTGTGCTAATGCAAGACAAGAGTTGTAGCATATGCTTCACGACAACTAAGGCCACATGAAGTCAACTATCCTACCCATGACTTAGAATTGGCTTCTTTAGTGCATGCTTTGAAGATTTGGCACCATTACCTCATTGGTAATCATTGTGAGGTTTACACCAACCATAAGAGTCTGAAATATATATTCACTTAGACTAATCTCAATATGAGACAAAGAAGATGATTGGAGTTGATCAAGTATTATGACCTTAGAATTCATTACCACCCAGGCAAGGCCAATGTTGTAGCTGATGCTTTGAGTAGGAAGAGCTACTGCCATACCCTAATGATTAATGAAAGTCAGCCAGCGTTGCATGAAGAATTTCAGAAGCTTAACCTGGAATTGGCTCAAGAAGGATACCTAGCTACATTGGAAGTGCAACCCACGCTAGAGGACCAAATCCGAGAAGCACAAGTTGAGGATGCAGATATTAAAGGAATCAAGCAAAACATGAAGAAGGTTAAAGCCTCAAGCTTCTCTAAGGATGAACAAGGTACTATTTAGTATGAGAAGCATATTTGCGTACCAGACTAGAAGAATCTCAAGGAGTTGTTACTAAAGGAAGCACATGAGACTTATATTTTGTCGGGGATTAACTGTTCGCTGAAAAGACCATTTTACCCCCGAAGGTCCAAAAACTACCAACCATACGTCACCCTCGAAGGATGCTCGGGGAAAGCACTCGAGCATACCAACGCCCGGGCAAGCATGCCCGGGCGTTGGCCTACGATCATGCCAGGGGAGTACGGGCAACCATGCTCGCGTAGCCCGTGCGAAGGCCCGAGTGAATGGTCAGGGGACTCGGTCAAACCGCCGGGAGGGGAAGTGGTAACCAACCCGCCGGAGATCAAGGGAAGGTGCGCCGGAAATTCAAAATAAGGCGCAAATCAAGGAATCCGGATTGTAGGTACCGCGGATATGGCCGCATGGCGTAATTCTAGGGGGTAGTTACCTTTTGTACATCATAGGATTATGTATTTAACCCCCCAAAAACAACTGGAATGGGGGACGATTTTACCAATCATAACACAATACACTGGAGTAGGGCTATTATCTCGGGAGTGAGAGGCCCGAACCAGGATAAACACCACGTGTCTCCCTCATTCGCACGTTGCTCGGACGCAATCTCGCTCGTACGAAGGGGCCCCTGTTGATCCCCCATTCAACAAGTAAGCTCGGCGGGAGCCTGTTCTCCAATTGTCGACAGCTGGCGCCGTCCGTGGGGACGACAGTTTGATCTTCGTCCGAGAGGAATCCCTGAGGATGTCGAATTCAGGAGATGCTCGAAGATTCTGTGCATTCAACGATGTTGAAAATGATGACATGTACTACGTTGGCGATGGTGTGGCCGGTGTGACCAATCCGATAGGCCACATCGAACCCGGAAGCTTTACTCCAGAGTCTGAAATGCAAGGACAGGCCCTTGGCCCCCTGCGCGTTCCCCTCAATGATGAAGAGGACGACTACGACGGGCTCTACGATGATCTCGATATCCCAGATCTTGTAGAGTTCGATCACGAGACAGTGTCTCAAGGGGACACGATGATGTCTCCCTCACGATCATCTCACTCCCGCCACGTTAACATGGACGGGAGCCGTGTCGAACCCGAGGTGGAATCTTCGGGGGCTGCTAAGCGTGACCACTATGAAGCAGCCAGGCATCACCTGGAGGCATCCTTGGGTAAGACCTTTGCGAGCATTCGTCGCCAAGCACGAGAAAGGCGGACCTCTAGGGAAGGGAACTCCCCCCAGAGAAACTCTCGTGGCTGTCACACTCCTGATCGCGTTCCCGAGCGCCGCCAGAGTTCTCCTCCGCCCATCCTCCAGAATAGACAATGTCTACAGGCTCTGGCGGCAGTCGTGCGCGACCTCCGAAACTTTCCCGATCAAGTGGATCTGGAAGCAGTAGGTATGGTCGTGGCCGAGGATTTGGAAAAGCTCGCCGTAGACCTGAGGATCTCGAATCCGCCCCATCATCAGGATGCTTGGAGTATTTCTCGGGACCATAGGGAACGCACTCCCATCCACTCGCGCAGGGACGAGTCCCGGAGCCATGCTCGGAGGATGGTCCAGGCGGCCAATCTGGTCCGCGATAACCCTCGGAGTGATTCCCGAGCAACTTCGAGGCGTCAAGCTTACGTCCACCCGGACTACGAGCGTTCCGAGTGAACTACAACCGAGCGATCGTCAACCCGCCGCCCTCGAGAGATCTTCTCCCGGCTTAGTCTGCGTACCGATCGATGGACAAGGGACACTCGTGATGACCTTCGAGATCGGCGGAATCGTCGCAAGACCCCAAATTTCGGGTGTAGGGCTTACACGGATTCCCTTCGGAATGTCGCATGGCCGAGCAAATTCAAGCCCGGGCATATCGAGAGGTTCAATGGGACTCAGAACCCGAACGAATTTCTCTCGATCTACACCACTGCGATCCTAGTCGCAGGGGGTGACAAAGGGGTGATGGCGAACTACCTCCCAACGGTCATAGACGGGGCCGCTCGCACTTGGCTCTTTAATCAAAAGGAAGGGTCTATACGATCTTGGAGGCAGCTCAGTGCGGCGCTCCGAGCGAACTTCCAGAGTTGCTACATTCGCCCTAGGAAAGAGCGCGATCTTGAGCGCCTGATTCAAACGGAGGGCGAGACTCTACGTCAGTTTGTCCAGAGGTTCATCCAAGTCCGGAACTCGATTCCGAACATATCGGATGAGGCTGTCGTACGAGCATTAAAATTCGGGGTAAGGGACGTTCGCTTCACACAGGACCTAGAAATCTACTCGGACTTGACGGCCAACGAGCTATTCCGTATGGCCGACAGGTACGCCAATGTTGACGAAGCTGTCCAGTGGAAGAAAATGCTGGACGAAGGAAAGTTACCACCTCAACCCGGGTTAGAGGTCTCCACCAGCAAGAAAGGTTCCAACTCCATGGATAAAAAAATCAAGAAAAAAAAAACAAACAACCCTTGCCAGCTATGGTCGCCGCAGTGGAGCAGGAACGACCTCGAGCACCTCAGCCGCAGCGCCGGAGGTTTAATGCTCGGGGTAGAGGGCAACAACCTCAGCCCCACGAAGACTGAGGCCGGGGCGATCAAGTGGTGTGGCAGAATGGTCTCTATTGTCCGCTCCATCAGGCGCACGGACACGACCTTCGAAACTGCTGGACATGGACCTATCGCTTAGAGCAATTCTACAGCGGCAAAGGTCCCATGCTATCGCTCCCAGAGCATGGTGAAGGCAGCAAAGGTAAGCCGCCCGTTGAGGATAAGGACGACGACATGGAGTACCAGGAGCCCCAGAACCACATCGCGGTCATATTCGGGGGCTCATCCGCCTACAAATCTCGCCGAGACTTGAAGGAAGCCGCCCGGGAGGTACATCACGTCACCCAGGGCAAACCCCCCGTCCAGCAGGTCAAGTGGACCGAACTACCTCTCACATTCTCAGAGGATGACTGTCCCCTTGGAATAACCAAGACGCAGAAGCTCCCAATGATCGTGATTCCGACCATCAGCAACACCATCGTGGGCCGAGTACTCATAGACTCCGGAAGCTCCTTGGACTTAATTTTCGCCAAGGTATTGGACGAGATGCAGATCCCTCGCTCCAAAATCAAGAGCATAGCGGTCCCTTTCTTTGGGATCGCCCCGGGTACCTCGATCAAACCTCTGGGCCAAGTCGTTTTGCCTGTCACCTTCAGTAACCTGAGCAACTTCCGTACGGAGATGATCACCTTTGAAGTGGTCGACTTCGAGTCAGCCATAATGCCATTCTCGGCAGGCCGGCTCTGGCTAAGTTCATGGCCGCCACACATCATGCGTACCAATGCCTGAAGGTCCCTGGGCCTAATGGAGTCATAACCATAAGGGGGAACCATAAGTCCACATTAAATTGTGACGAGAGGGCATTGGACATGGTCGGGCAACTACCTGCGCGCGGTTCCGATTAAGAGCTGAAGCGCTCCCGGCCTAAAGTTGCCCTCCAGCCCAGAGGAGAGACCAAAGCTGTTCCACTCAATGAGTCGAAACCTACCAAGGTCGTGTATTTGGGATCTTCCTTAGATCCCAAATAGGAACTCGAGCTCATCACTTTCCTCCGGGAGAACTCGGATGCATTCGCCTGGGAACCATTCGACATGCCCGGTGTCCCAAGGGAAGTGATCGAGCACAGGCTAGCAGTCTAGCCTGATAAAAAGCCAGTGCGGCAAAAACTCAGACGATTTTCCACGGAAAAGTAGGCGATCGTCCGAGAAGAACTCAATAAGCTTCTCAAGGCCGGTTTCATCAGAGAAGTCGAGCACTCGGAATGGCTGGCCAACCCGGTCATTGTCAGGAAGAAGGGGGGCAAATGGCGCATGTGTGTCGACCACACAGGTTTGAACGCCTCATGCGCAAAATACAATTACCTGCTGCCACGCATAGACCAGTTGGTCGACGCAACAGCGGAATCTCATATTATGAGCTTCCTGGATGCTTATTCGGGATACCATCAGATCATCATATCACGTGAAGATGAAGAGAAGACCTCCTTTATCACTCCGTTTGGAACATTCTGCTATACGACCATGTCTTTCGGTCTGAGGAACGCTGGAGCAACCTTTCAGTGCCTCATGCAGAAGACTTTCTTGGATCAAATAGGTCGGAACCTAGAGGTCTATGTGGACGACATAGTCGTCAAAAGCAAGCTCGCTCCAAGTCATGTTACCGACCTAGAGTTAACATTTTGTAATCTCAATAAGCACCGAATAAAGTTGAACCCGAAAAAATGCGTTTTTGGCGTAAAAGCAGGCAAGGTGCTCGGCTACATGGTCGGTCCAAAAGGCGTTGCAGCAAATCCGGAAAAAATCGAAGCCATTGAAAACATGAGGCCTCCCACTTGTGTAAAATAAGTTCAGGCCTTAACTAGTCGGATGGCCGCTCTAAGCCGCTTCATTTCCCGATTAGGCGAACGTGGGTTACCCTTCTTCAAAGCCCTGCTTAAGCACGATGGCTTCATCTGGACGGAGGAAGCCAATCATTCCTTCGAGGAACTAAAACAGTACCTATCCAAGCCACCCATCGTGGTCACCCCCAAGACAGGAGAACCGCTGCTGCTGTACTTAGCAGCAACCCCGCAAGCTGTAAGCACGGTACTGACGGTGGAAAGGGACGGGGTCCAACGGCCCATCTACTATGTTAGTGAGGTACTGCACGGACCAAAGGAGCATTACCCTGAGGTCCAGAAACTCTTATACTCACTACTGATAGCCTCTAGAAAGCTACGCCATTACTTCTAAGCCCACAAAATTGTGGTCTCGACCAGTTTTCCACTCAGGGAGATCCTGAGAAACCAAGACGCAAGTGGTCGCATAGCAAAATGGGCCATGGAGCTCGCCGAGTTCTAAATACAGTTCTCGGCCCGCACGGTGATCAAATCCCAGGTCTTGGCAGACTTTGTAGTGGAATGGACAGCTCTGGCACCATCAACGCATGAGCCAGCCAGGTTCGAAAAGGATCACTGGACCATGTATTTCGACGGATCCCGAGCGTACGAACGCTCGGGGGTTGGTGTCGTGTTGGTCTCCCCAGATGGAGAGCAACTCCAGTACACCGTCCAGTTGCATTTTGCCGCGACCAATAACGCGGCGGAATATGAAGGCCTCTTGGCCGGACTACGAGCATGCAAATCACTCGGAGTCCAACGGCTTACTGTGATGGGCGATTCTAGTTGGTCGTGAACCAGGTCAACAAGGAGTATCAGTGTTCCGATACCTCAATGGCGCTTTACCTGGTCGAAGTAAGGAAGATGGAGAAGTACTTCAAGAATTTTGAGGTACTCTACATCCCTAGAAAGGACAATACCATGGCCGACCAATTATCAAAGGTCAGTTCCTCCCAAACTGCCGCTCCGGCGGGGGTGTTCGTCGAGCACCTATACAAGCCCTCCATTCCCTCTGTAGAGGAGACACGAGAGACAGGCGGTACAGTCTCTCTCCTCGAGCAAAGCACGAGTTGGATGACTCCATTCGTCCAATACCTCGCGCATGGGACTTTGCCCGAGGAAGAAGCCGAGCGTTCCCGGCTAACAAGGCGTTCTTCTCAGTACCGACTGATCGAAGGCGACCTATACCACAAGGGCGCACTAGGAGTTCTCTCCAAGTGTGTCTCCCAGGAAGAAGGCCTGTACCTTCTTCGTGACATCCATGAAGGAATGTGTGGAGCTCATTCGTCGTTCAGAATGCTTATGAGCAAAACCTTCCGGTTGGGTTACTATTGGCCAACGGCCTTAGCAGTTGCATGGTCGGTCGTGACAACTTGTAAAGCATGGCAGTTTCATGCCCGCAAGGTCCATCAACCAGCTTATGCGCTGTAAACCATCCCACTTTCGTGGCCATTTTTGACCTGGGGGCTCGATATCCTCGGACCTTTTCCCCGAGGTCGGAAGGGCTGCAAGTACTTGCTCGTGGCCGTCGATACCTTCACCAAGTGGATAGAGGCCGAGCCCGTGTCGACCATCTCGGCCCAAGCGGCCAAGAGGTTCCTCTAAAGCAATGTGGTAACAAGATTTGGGATACCCAATCGTGTAATCACAGACAACGGAACTCAATTCACCAGTGAATTGTTCCAAGCTTATTGCGAGGAGGTCGGGACTAAGGTCTACTTCGCCTTTGTGGCACATCCATAGAGCAACGGGGCAGCCGAACGAGCAAATGGGCAGATAATCCAAGGCATAAAAAAGAGGGTCTTTAAGAACCTCAGCCAGCACAAGCAGGTGTGGGTGGACGAGCTCCCCTCCGTTCTTTGGTCAATTCGCACCACGGCAAGCCGGGCCACGGGTGAAACCCCGTTCCAGCTTGTCTATGGTGCAGAGGCCATTTTGCCTGTAGAAATCATGCTGGGTTCCCCAAGGGTGCAACTGGTCGATTCCGTCGACCAGGAAATCGAGCGGCTCATCGACCTAGACCTCGCAGAGGCAACACGAGAACGGGCGTTACTTCGGTCCGCGGTTTACCTACAGACACTTCGTAGGCACGCAGCCAAGTCGGTTCGACCAAGGACCCTGCAAGTTGGCGACTTGGTCCTACGACGGGTTCAAGATCTGTTAAAAGCCAATAAGCTAACCCCCAGGTGGGAGGGGCCCTACACGGTCATATCCGTAACATGCCCGGGGGCTGTTCGCCTAGCGATGGAGGATGGAAGAGTACTCGCCAGCACCTGGAACATTGACCAGTTACGTAGGTTCTATGTTTAAGTGTTTTTTCAATCTCTTATTTACGTAAAAAATCCGGTTCTTCCATCACGTTGCCTCTCTTGTTCTTTCCAAAAGACTTGTGAGTTACAGTACCTGCCCACTGGTAAGCCAACCAAGTCTCGCACAAGCGGCACGCTTTTTCTCACAATCTCATGGATCGAGTAGATGGGCCAAACGCTAAAAACAAACGCTTCGCTTCAATTCTAAAACCCGGCAAAGCGAGCATAACCGATAATGCATGTGTGCCAGCCTTCCTGGAAACAAGCTCGAACAACAGCGGGCGATCTATCTAAGCCGATCACCATCCGCAGTAGTTCTTCACTGCATGCACGATCGCACACAGACACCCTCTAGTTCTGTTCGAGCTCGGCCCCGACCAGGACACGCTGGTCCAGCACGAGCTTTGTCGGCACAAAGGCCCGTTTTTCTCTAACCGCGCGTACAACGTTTTAGCTTCTATGAACAAACCCGTGCTCACAACTTAGGTGCACAATCTTTGTCCATAGTGGGGGCTAGTAGAGACGAACGACCAATCGTGCGTTTTTACAAAAAATCTACGACATTTTTAAGCGCTCGCCCCTTCATCTCGAAGCATGTTCTCTCCCATTATTTGCTCGTTGCTGCTCTTTTTTACAGGACAACCTTCAAACCTACTCAAGAGCATGAAGTTGGGGAAGGTGAAAAAATCAACGTTTTCATTTCAGATTGAGGACCAGATATACATTTTGTTGTTCCAGGATCACCAACCATTACAAAACAAAAAAAGAGAAAAGGAGAACGTCTACGGATTGCCCCGACGCCTGGCTTGGAGAATGGCAAGTTCTTCCTTGACCGAATCGAGCTCGGCTTCGAGATCTAGGACCTTCCTCTGGGCTGCGCGACCTTCGGCGGCGTTCTCTTGGAGGCGTTGTACCTCTTTGAGATGAACGTCCTCGCGTTCTCGGGCCTCCTGCACGGCGCGTCGTAGGTCGGGGGCCTCTCGACTGAGCTTCGCTAACTCCTCCTCAAGGTCGGTGCACCTGAGCTCCGAAGTGGCCTTCGCCGTTTCGCCTTGAGAGAGTCAGCCGTGAAGCTCGGCAATGAAGCTTTTCACCGATTCCAACTCCTTTTGGCCAGCGGCGTGCACTTCAGAAACCCGACGCTCAAGATCAGCAATCTTGGCGTCCTGCTCGAGGTGGTATCCCCAGTACTCCTCCGCAGATACAGTGGAGGCATCAATGCCGTCCATAGCCTTGACAGCGAACTGCAAAAGGGAAAAAAGATTGAACCGCATTAAAAGTTTTGTCATAAGAGAAGGGACAAACCACGGTATAAGGCAGAAAACTCACCAAGAGAGCACGGTTGATCAACTTATCCTGGAGCTGCTAGCGATCGGTCGCACCAGCTCGGAAGAATGGATTGACCCAAGCAGGGTTATCTTGCCTCTGGGCATGCGTGTCACTCGGGCGGGGCTCTTGCTCCTTTTGAGCATTTGATGTGCCCAGAAGGGCAAGGGCGGCTTCCTCCTCCATCGCCTCCTGAGGACGTTCGCCCTCCGAGGCTTGCTCACCCTGAGGATGATCTCCCCCCAGGGTTTGCAGCTCGCGGCGCTCATCTCCCAGCTCGATCTCCATGCTTGGGGGCTGAACGTCGGCTGCAGCCTCTCCCGCCTCGGGGCTTACACCCCGAGGACCCGCCGAACTAGGGTCTGCTTCTTGGTCTCCGGCCGAAGGCGTCTGGTCGGGGGCGACCAACTCTGGGGCCTCAGAGCCCGTCTCCTGGGTTCCCCCCGTGATCGGCGCCGCGCTTGCTCCCTTGTAAGGGACCAAGGCCAGAGCCCCGGGCTGCTCGATCCCTCGGGAGCCTTGCTCTTCTGCGACCGGAGGGAGCTCGGTGGTCACCGCAAGGTGCTCGGAGGCCGCCGGAGGGTCTACTCGTGGTGGTTCCCGGGCCTTCGAAAATCACCAAGTCGACGATGCGCTCGAGATTGGCATCAACTGCAGAGTCGACAATCCTCTCAGCCATTTGCTGGAGATCCAAAGACAACAGCCGAGCTATCATGCCCACGCCAAAGCGGGGTGGGGTTAGCTCGAGAAATCAAAAGGAAAAAAAGGGGGGAACAAGGAAAAGACAGAGGAACTATGCGAGGGTCACCTTCCGTCAAGAGAGCACCCTCGTCTTCGGCTTCCTCGCTTTGAGCCGCGGGCGCCCTGCCCGCGGCAGCTTCGTAGGCTTCGGCGACGGCCTCGGTGTGCTCCGCGGCTGCGTCGCTGGCCCTCGCCATCGTAGGGTCGACCTCGTCCATGTCGGCCCCTTCCAAGGTCAAGGTCGGACGGGGCGTCGACCCTCGGCTCCTCCTAGTCAGAGGGATGATGTCTTCCTCCTCCTCCTCCTCGGCAGGGTCCTCGACCACCTGCGCGAGTCGAGCCTGAAGAGCCCTGATCTGCTCCTCCAGCTGCTCCTTGCTCGTGGTGGACTTGGCCACCTCCTCGGCTTTCTTTGCCTCCTCAGCTAGCTGTTGCAAGCGACCCATCAACTCCGGCTACTTCTGCTTGAAATCAGCAAACCACTGATGGAGCTCCCTTACCTTCTTCCAGTCGGCATACTCCAAGTGGTGCTTGGTCAGAGGTTTCGACGGGACCTGGCACTTTGAACGCCTGACGGGAGGAGATGAGGAGGAAGGTTGGAGGCTTCGGCCCACCGTTCTCTTGCGTGAAACCCTGGTTGGGTTGTCTCCTTGCTGCGGTGAACCAGCGCTCGAGACGGCAAGCTCGAGGGCGACCTTCTCCTACAACCGGAAACAAAGTAAGGCAGGCTCGGGAATAAGCTTCTCGGGCAAAAGCAAACGGACATACTTACCGCATCGCTATGATCGAAGATGTTCCTTGGGAACTAACGGCCGGGCTTCAGCTCCTTCTCCTTTGGGGCGCCGAACATCTCGGTGACCCTTTCCTCGACCCAGTCCATCCTCGGAGCTACAATATGAATAAGGTACAAGGGTTCAGGCTCATGCTCGGCCGACGATAAAGAACAAGAAAGGATCCAAAGGGCATACCTGCGTCATCCTCGCGGGTGAGGTCCTGCCACCCGGTCACCTCGAAGAAGGGATGCTCCCGATGCCGCAGGGGAGATACCCGATTGAAGACGAAGTCCTGGGCAATGTCCCGACCAGTGAGCCCCATCTGGGTGAGCTCGTTGATGGTCCTGAGGATCCACTCTTCCTCGGGCTGCATGGGCGGGCGGGCGATCTCGGCGGCTGGGGCAACCTCCCTGGTGTAGGTCAGCTAGCTATCCGCCATCTTCTTCTGGTAGAACCAGAGGTCGGACCAGCCCGACACTGAGTCCTTCAGGGAGAGAAGGGGGTACTCGTATGGTCGGTTGGGCCGGAGGCGAAGGTAGATGCATCCGGCGGGGGTATTCCCGTCGGTGCAGAAAGGAGAATAGAAGTGGAAGAAGAGGCTGGCCATGGGCATCACGCCCACGTACGCCTCGCAAAGGTGAGAGAAGATCGCAAGGGAAAGAATGGAGTTTGGGTTGAGGTTAGAGATCTCTCACCCGCAAAAGGCGAGCACGGAGACAAGAAACTCACTTTCGGGCAATCGAAGCCCGTTGACGGCGAAGAGCTCGTAGGAGATGATCTCTCACTCCCGCGGCACCGGCGTCTCATCGCTCTCGGGCGCCCGAGCAGTGTTCGGGTCAACATAACGGTCATCCACAAGCGCCTGGAGCCTCCTTCGGTTCATTTGGCTAACACCAAAACACACCATTCCTATGAGGAGGAGAGATCACGAAGGGCGCTGAATCTTTTGGCGAAAGTTTGAGCGGAACCGAGCAAGGCGCGAGTGGCTTCGCTTCTTGCGGTGAACGGGGTTAAAAAGAGTCGCGAAAAGACGCATTTAACACCGCCGCGACCTTTCACGAAATGGCACGTGTCCGTTATGGTGAAACTGCCCAGTAAATGCACGTCTCCCAAGAGACTACATTACCGTTACAAAGAAGCTTCTCAGAGAAGGAACCAAAGTAACCAAATGTCGTATTACCACGGCACGGTCATTTGGACGGCGAACAGATCAACTCGCTCCCAAGGCGACAAGCTCGCTTTCCGTCGCGGAATGGTCGGATACTACGACTAAACACTACTATAGGGATCCAATCCCTCCTTCGAGTCTTTTTAGGCTCAAGGGGAAGCCCGAGCCCTGGTAGCTCCCCACTTGAGCCTTGGGGGATAGCTATCGGGGATTAACTGTTCGCTGAAAAGACCATTTTACCCCCGAAGGTCCAAAAACTACCGACCATACGTCACCCTCGGAGGATGCTCGGGGAAAGCACTCGAGCATACCAACGCCCGGGCGTTGGCCTACGATCACGCCAGGGGAGTACGGGCAACCATGCTCATTAGCCCGTGCAGAGGCCCGAGTGAATGGTCAGGGGACTCGGTCAAACCGCCAAGAGGGGAAGTGGTAACCAACCCGCCGGAGATCAAGGGAAGGTGCACCGAAAATTCAAAATAAGGCGCAAATCAAGGAATCCGGATTGTAGATACCGCGGATATGGCCGCATGGTTTAATTCTAGGGGGTAGTTACCTTTTGTACAACATAGGATTCTGTATTTAACCCCCCGAAAAACACCTGGAATGGGGGACAATTTTACCAATCATAACACAATACACTGGAGTAGGGCTATTATCTCGGGAGTGAGAGGACCGAACCAGGATAAACACCACGTGTCTCCCTCGTTCGCACGTTGCTCGGACGCAATCTCGCTCGTATGAAGGGGTCTCTGTTGATCCCCCATTCAACAAGTAAGCTCGGCGGGAGCCTGTTCTCCAATCATCAACATATTTCATTCACCCCGGGAGCACCAAAATATACCAAGATCTTAAGGAAATATTAGTGGCCTAGCATGAAGTGTGAGATTGCAGAGTATGTTGCTCTTTATGATGTTTGTTAGAAGGTTAAAGCAGAGCATCAGGGACCAGTAGGGTTACTGCAGCCACTGAAGATTCCAGAATGGAAGTGGGAAGAAATTAGTATGGAATTTATTACCGGACTTCCTAAAACCCAAGGTGGTTACGATTCGATTTGGGTAATAGTGGATGGATTGACTAAGTTAGCTCACTTTATTCCAGTTAATACTATCTATGCAGGTGATAAATTGGCAGAATTGTACATGTCAAGGATTGTTAGTCTTTATGGAGTACCCAAGAAGATAGTGTCAGATAGAGGAACCCAGTTTACCTCTCACTTTTGACAAAGTTTGCATGAAGCCATGGGCACCAAATCTCAAATTTAGTACTACCTATCACCCTCAAACTGATGGACAGACTGAACGTGTGAATCTATCTTTGAGGATATGCTATGAGATTGCTCTTTAACGTATGGTGTTAAGTGGGACAAGTGTTTGCCATGTGCTCAATTCTCTTACAATAATAGTTGTCAAGCTAGTGTGCAAATGTCTCCATTTGAACCTTATATGGAAGAAAGTATTGAACCCCTCTCAACTGGAAATAGACTGGGGAATGACAACTGTTTGGTCCTGCCATACTTCAGGAAGCCGAAGAGAAAGTTCAGTTAATTCGAGACAGATTGAAGATAGCTCAAAGTAGACAAAAGAGTTATGCAGATAATCGTTGTTGAAATTTGAGTTTCGAGCCCATGGATTATGGGTATCTTAGAGTCACCCCTAATAAAGGAGTAAAGAGATTCCAAGTGAAAGGAAAGCTTGCCTCTAGATATGTTGGACCATTCAATGTCTTGGAACGAAGAGTACAAGTTGCTTATAAACTTTAGTTGCCTCAAAATTTTGTCGAAATCCATGATGTGTTCCATGTGTTGTAGTTGATGAAGTATCTACAAGTGCTAGAGGAACATATGCCTTTAGAAGCCATAGATTTACAAGAGGACCTCACCTACAAGGAGTGGCCTATGAAAATTTTGGAAGTGGCAGAGCGTTTCACAAGGGGCAAGACCTTTCGCTTTCGTAAAGTGGAGTGGAGCAATCACTCAGAAGAGGAAGCCACTTAAGAAAGTGAAGAGGATTTAAAAGCCGATTTTCCCCACCTATTCTCTAGTTAGCCTAAGTCTTGGGGTCAAGATTTCATTTAAGGGGGGAGGTTTGTAATATTTCAAATTTTCTAAAATATTATTTCACCACTTATTTATAATTTTCTATAATTTTTACTTAATTTTTTAGAATTTATAAAATTATTTTTCTATTTTTATTTTTACAAAAACAATTACTGTAGCTAAAATATAACTAAAAAATTCCAAAATTTTTGCAGTAAGTTAGAAATATTCCAAAGTATTTTTGAAAATTTTTGTAGAATTTTGGACTTCATTTACTATGGTTTTAAAGCCTTTTTATTTTCAGCATTAATTAATTTAAAAAATAATTAAAAGGGTGGGACCCATATGTCATATGTCATCTTCAACCTCTAGCCCAAAACCAGCTCCATGTGTTCTCTCTCTCCCACCATTGCCAAGATTTAGAGAGCTCCAATCTCATTCGTTTAGCCTCCGAATTCTTGTCCAATAATAAGTGAGCCACCTTATCCTTAACTAAACCCCGTGATTATCCCATCGTAATACCCTTTGTTTTAGGATAAAATTGAGTTTTAATCGAATCGGACTCTTCTTTAAATAAATTGTATATATCTCTACGAGCCACCCCGAGCCTATTTAAGGAAAGCATCAAGACTCCCTCTCATTGCTCTACCCATCCCTCAGCTCGTCCCAACCTCTCGTGCCCTTGTTTGCTCGGAACGCCATGGCATTCGGAGCATGAACTGAATGTTGTCAATGTGAAATCATGTGTTGAAAAATTGGCTTAGAATTGAATTTGCAAAATGTGTTTGTTCATGTGTTTTATCAATTTGACAAGAAACAGTAAGTTTCGCTTTGGCGCCGGACCAAACTTAAAGAAAACAGTAAGTTTCCCATCTACGACGGACAAATTCTGTTGGTCTGTCGAAAACATGCTTTGGCAACCTCACTTTCCCATGTACGACGGACCGATTTTGTTTGTCTGTCGTGAACGTGTTTTTGAGCTCATGAGTCGAACTCAATTCTCCAAGAAGCCAGTAAGTTTTGCATGTACGACGGACCAAGTTTTTGGGTCTATCGTGGACATGCTTTTGAGCTTATGTGCCAAACTCTTTTCCAAAGGAACCGATATTTTCACTTGTACAACAGACTGATTTTGTTGGTCCGTTGTGAACGTGTTTTGCTCGGTTTTGATTTCTTCTTAAAACCGAGACTTTCATGTGTACACCGGACCGATTTTGTCTGTCCGTTGTGAATGGTTTTTTGAGTGGTTTTTCATGTGTACGCCGGACCATATTTGTTTGTCCGTCGTGAATGCGTTTTTGCTGAATTAGGGTTTTGAGCAAAATTGGAATTGTGTTTGATTCATTTTTGGGATTATGAAATTTGTGAGAATTTCATGATGCTTCTTTTGAAGTGGACTTTATGCAATGCTCATGTGAGTAGTTGCATGGATTGACATTGAGTCAAGTCGTGGACTTGTGCTCGGATTTGTTTTGTGGTTTGTTCATGTGCAGGTATTGCTCGAAGACAAATGTGGTCGATGACGGGACCGGAACTAGGTTCATGGAGGAACTGAGGTTCGGGACTAGGTTCAGGAGGAACTGAGGTCTTGGTGGTCAAGGATGTCATGCGGGACGTTCGGGCTAAGAGAATGGTGCACATGAAGAATGGTTAGTCACGTGAGAATGGCAGGAGGTCATTCGTGTGCAAAGTGTTAGTCACGTGAGTATGGCAGGTGGCCATACGCGTGCAAAGTGTTAGTCACGTGAGTATGGTAGGGTTGCCATACGCGTGCAAGTGTTGTACTTGGTCAGGTTAGGCCAAGAGAGTTTGTGTTGGATACATCTTCCTTCTAGGATTAGGAGTGGGATTCCTTCTAGGACTAGGAATTGTATCCAGGACTCTTTGTGGTGCTCCTTTAAATAGGTGGGGGGTCTCCTATTGAAAGGTACCAAGTAGCAGAACAGGCGCAAGGGAGCTTGAGCTTGGTTTTATGGTTTGTACTCTTTTGATGGGAGTACTTTAGACAAAAGAAATAAAGATCAATTCTTCTAGTTCCTTGTGTGCTACAATATTCTCTTTTGGTTCTTGTTTGCATACTTGTTCTAGTTCTAGATTGGTTTTTGTTTTTTGAGTTTCATCTTGATTTGATCCATCAAAAACCTCTCTAGGGTATTGATCTAGTGTTCCTCAAAGTTTTGTTGATAAATCTTTTGTTGTTCTTGATCAATCTACAAGTTTCGATTAGATTGATTTTCGTCAAGTTCTGGAAAAGCAAGCTTGCGAAGCTTATAGCTTTTGAT
Organism: Rhipidocladum racemiflorum; assembly: GCA_036346355.1. NCBI lineage: Eukaryota > Viridiplantae > Streptophyta > Magnoliopsida > Poales > Poaceae > Rhipidocladum > Rhipidocladum racemiflorum. The sequence continues at coordinate 36,545,755 of CM070577.1, read as the reverse complement.
CCGTAAGTCAGATCGAGCTGATTCTTTTTGGGTTCGATTCGTACTGGAATCTAGTTTCTTGTGTCCAAATTTCAGATCGATCCGACGGTTGGATCTCCGGGAATTCGCGTTTTACCGAACCTCTATCATTCTGTTTTTGTCGAAAACGAGGCAATTATTTGGTTCTGTTTTGGGGTGAACTTTTAATAGATCAAAATTTTGGTTTTAGCTTCCGCACAATCATTCACCCCCCCCTCTGATTGCTATATTCGTATACTTCGATCCTACAAGTGGTATCAGAGCAAGGTTTTTCTAATATATCTTAACCGGTGATTAGATTAATGGATCGTTATTCGACAAAACCATGTGTGTTCGATGGTGTTGATTTTCAGTTTTGGAAGGCCAAGATGGAGGCATTCATCCAAGCACAAGGCTTCACAATTTGGGAGAAGGTCTACAAGCCATATGAAGTCCCTGCAAACAACAACGTCAACGACATCAATCGCACACATGTTGAAGCAAACAAAGAAGGCGCCGCAACTTGATCATCCAAGGTTTGGGACGCAGCGACTTTGACCGTGTGATCCATCTCAAATCCGCATATGAGGTATGGAAATCTCTTTGTGATTACCATGAGGGTTCTAACACTATTAAAGAGGTTCGTCAAGATCTTTACAAAAAAGAATACATGCGATTTGAGATGAAACCCGGTGAGTCGCTAGATGACTTCTTTGCACGTTTCAATAAAATTCTTAGTAATCTTCGTGTTGTTGGAGTTAGCTTTGATGATGCTGCTAATGCTAGACAATTGCTTGGTGCTTTAGACATGTCTATTTGGGAGATGAAAGTTACATCCATTAGAGAATCTACTGTCATGAGTACACTTACCTTAGATGTTCTTTATTCCAAGTTGAAAACTCATGAATTAGATATTCTTGCTAGAAAGAATGATCATAAATCAATTGCTTTGACATCTCAATCTAGCATATCTCATAATGGTGCTGCTTCAAGCTTTGCTCTATCTTTCTTGTCTTCACTAACCGATGAACAGATTGAGCAATTCCCAGAAGAAGACTTGTCACTACTCTCTTCTCGCTTTAACAAAGCTTTACAAAATGTGAGAATGAGAAAGAGAGGTGGTGGTGGCCCTCCAAGATGCTATGAGTGTGGTGATCTCGACCATATTCGTCCAAACTGTCCTAAACTTGCAGGTAAGGCATCAAGGGAGGAGAAGGACAACGACAGAAGAAAAGAGAAGAAGTTCTCTTCAAGTAATAGAAAGAAGAAGAGCTTCATCAACAGCAAAGTTGTCCACCGAGTTCTTTCCGCTCTTGAACAAGTCAATTTGAGCGATGTGGATTCAGGGAGCAGTGAGGACGATGCAACTCCAAGCAAGCATGAGTTGACGGGGTTGTGTCTCATGGCTAAAAGCAGCGATACTTCACCGAGGCGATCATGACAAATGACTTCAATGAGGTAGATCCTTCTTACGATGAATTAGCTATTGCTGCTGCTCGACTTGGTAAATTGCTTGATAAACGTGACAAGAAAATCAAGAAACATGATTTTGTTGTTGAGTCATTGAATGCTAAAATTGCTAGACTTAAAACCTTGATTCCTGATGATGATGCTTGCAAATCATGTGACTTAATTTACAATGAGCTTACTTTGCTTAGGAAAGAACATGTTACCTTGTTAGAGCAAATCAATGCTGAAAATGAGAAAAATGAGAAACTTGTTAAACATGCTAGTTGTTCTACCATTGATTTACATGATACAACTCCATGTTCTATATGCTCCATACTAGAATTGAAGTTGCATGATGCAAATGCTAGGGTTTCTCAAATGACAGAAGATTTGCTTACACATGAGGTTCTTTCATGCTCAACTTGTCGCAAGCAAAAAGGAAAAGTGGACGTTCCCTGTAATAATTGTTTAACTCTTTCTCGAAAAATTGATTACTTGGAAAAGTCATTAGAACGTTTCACTAAAGGAAAGAAAAACCTAAACATGATCTTGGATCAATCAAAAGTCAGCACTCATAACAAAGGTTTAGGTTTTGATTCTTATGCTCATCATAAATCACATGCTTCCACTGTTGTCAAAACACTTGAAAGTGAAAATTTTGAAATTGTCAATGAGCCTAAGAAAACTGTCTTTAAATCTGCTGGTCTTTTATCTTCTACTATGATGAATGCAAATGTTGCTTCTACTTCCAAAGCTAAACATAATGTTAAGTACACTTGCACTCATTGTGGTAGAGATGGACATTTAGTAGACTTTTGCTTTAGACTAGCTAAACAACAAAAGAGAGAAAGGTTTAATGCTAGGTCTAATTTCAGAAAGGCACACTCCACTTCTCATTATGTGCCTAGGGTGAAACAAACACCTTTTGATGCTAAAAACACGAGAAAAGGCAAATCTGATTTTGTGCATAAGAATACTCGTGTTGTGCTCATCACAGCGCCAGTGTCTCGATCTTGGATTCCTAAACATCTTATTTCTAACCCCAGTACCGAGACCTCGACACTTTCTGCTTCTATGTAGGCTTCTCACGCGAGGAGGGAGAACATGTAGCTAGTGAATTTCGGATGCTCACTTCATATGTTTAGTGATAATATTTGGTTCTCCTTTACTCATGCATCTCGTGCTAAAAGTGTTATCTTTTGAAGATGCTTCTTCCACCTCTGTTTTCGCAAAAGGCACTAGTCCAAATGATGCAGTGCAGTGCATATGTTCAGGGGGAGAGTGTCTTTGTTCATAAAAGATGATGATAATGATGCTGTTGAGGATGAGATAATTGGAGGTTTACATGAGAGACTCTTCCCACGTGCTTCACATCAACAAACGGTCAAGTGAATTTTCAGGTATCTCCATGGTACTCAAGATTTTGGCATTTGGCTTTTTGCTTCCTTATGCATTAGTTTAAGAGCTTATTCTGATGTTGACTTTGGAGGATGTTGAATTGATTTGGTTCGTGCCACCTCTTGAGTAATCCTCTTTCTTGAGCATTTGATATTGGATTTCACTTTCTTAGAGATCATGTTGAAAAAGAAAATATTGTGCTTCACCATGTGGATACTGAACATCAATTGGCAGACATTTTCAAAACCCTTGTCTTCTTCTCGTTTTGCTTTTATTCGGGGAGAACTTGGGATTGTTCATCCAATGGGTTTGTTTTGAGGGGGAGTTTCTTTGCCAAGTTCTTTCACTTGATGAGCTCACTTTATCATATTTCTTTATATGTTATGTAATTGAGCTAATATATGATAATATAATTGTCTCACTTGAACTAAAAATGACATTGTGGACTGATTGCCTATAGCTAAATACTCTATGATATCTCACTCTTCTAGGCTTGATATTGAATCTTCTTGACAAATTTGGGCTATGAAGCAAGTGTGGTTTCAACTTTACTCTTTCATAAGACCTTTTAATCACTTTTGCATGTTTATAATCAAAGAAAAATAAAAAAAAGGGAATCAATAAAAAAAGGGTTGTTAAAAGCAAAAGCCTCAAGTTATGAGCTTCAGGATGCTTTCCCTAAAAAGATAAGATGTATGCTTCAAGCATGCCATTCCCTCAAAAGACAAGATGTATGCTTCAAGCATGCCACTCCAAGGAAATAAAAGAAGTATGCTTCAAGCATGCCACATGCAGTTCTTGTTTAAAGATTAAATTGGTCCACTAGATTGGAGTTGAAACTACTTGCTCGCCCTGATTTGTTATTTGCATCAACTTTGAGCCTTTGTTTTTCTACTAAAGGTTTTGCTTAGTACTTGGCTATAGTTGACTGAATTGAGGTTGAGATGCATGTCATTCCCTAACTAGTTAAAATCACATCAAGATCATGTATTTTGCATATTATGTGATATATAAGGTTATATGATCGAATGAGCTCATCTTCTTCTATCTTGGCACTCCCTTGTTTCTCCTTGTGAAATCATTGTTTCAAAAAAATTTTGAACATGTTCTCACTTTTGTACTCTTGATGAATCCATTGTCAAAGTGGGAGAAATTTGGGAATCGTTGAAAAGTTTAAGAAAAAGGGGGAGAAGAAAAAGGGGGAGTTGTTTCTGGAATTTTGGGAGAAGTTTGGAGAATTTTGAAATTTTTGGGCACATTGCACATTCACACACATTTTGCTTCTCAGGGGGAGATTTTGTTTTGCATTTTGATCAAAAGGGGAATTCTGTGTTTTTCTCTTTTTGGTCCTTGATCCTTTGGATTTCAAAATCTTTTATAAAGTGAATGCCAAATGTTCAATTCTAAAGTGGTGTTGCCAATGTTTTCATCAAGGGGGAGATTGTGAAATCATGTGTTGAAAAATTGGCTTAGAATTGAATTTGCAAAATGTGTTTGTTCATGTGTTTTATCAATTTGACAAGAAACAGTAAGTTTCGCTTTGGCGCCGGACCAAACTTAAAGAAAACAGTAAGTTTCCCATCTACGACGGACAAATTTTGTTGGTCTGTCGAAAACATGCTTTGGCAACCTCACTTTCCCATGTACGACGGACCGATTGTGTTTGTCTGTCGTGAACGTGTTTTTGAGCTCATGAGTCGAACTCAATTCTCCAAGAAGCCAAGAAGTTTTGCATGTACGACGGACCAAGTTTTTGGGTCTGTCGTGGACATGCTTTTGAGCTTATGTGCCAAACTCTTTTCCAAAGGAACCGATATTTTCACTTGTACAACAGACTGATTTTGTTGGTCCGTTGTGAACGTGTTTTGCTCGGTTTTGATTTCTTCTTGAAACCGAGACTTTCATGTGTACACCGGACCGATTTTGTCTATCCGTTGTGAATGGTTTTTTGAGTGGTTTTTCATGTGTACGCCGGACCATATTTGTTTGTCCGTCGTGAATGCGTTTTTGCTGAATTAGGGTTTTGAGCAAAATTGGAATTGTGTTTGATTCATTTTTGGGATTATGAAATTTGTGAGAATTTCATGATGCTTCTTTTGAAGTGGACTTTATGCAATGCTCATGTGAGTAGTTGCATGGATTGACATTGAGTCAAGTCGTGGACTTGTGCTCGGATTTGTTTTGTGGTTTGTTCATGTGCAGGTATTGCTCGAAGACGAATGTGGTCGATGACGGGACCGGAACTAGGTTCATGGAGGAACTGAGGTTCGGGACTAGGTTCAGGAGGAACTGAGGTCTTGGTGGTCAAGGATGTCATGCGGGACGTTCGGGCTAAGAGAATGGTGCACATGAAGAATGGTTAGTCACGTGAGAATGGCAGGAGGTCATTCGCGTGCAAAGTGTTAGTCACGTGAGTATGGCAGGTGGCCATACGCGTGCAAAGTGTTAGTCACATGAGTATGGTAGGGTTGCCATACGCGTGCAAGTGTTGTACTTGGTCAGGTTAGGCCAAGAGAGTTTGTGTTGGATACATCTTCCTTCTAGGATTAGGAGTGGGATTCCTTCTAGGACTAGGAATTGTATCCAGGACTCTTTGTGGTGCTCCTTTAAATAGGTGGGGGGTCTCCTATTGAAAGGTACCAAGTAGCAGAACAGGCGCAAGGGAGCTTGAGCTTGGATTTATGGTTTGTACTCTTTTGATGGGAGTACTTTAGACAAAAGAAATAAAGATCAATTCTTCTAGTTCCTTGTGTGCTACAATATTCTCTTTTGGTTCTTGTTTGCATACTTGTTCTAGTTCTAGATTGGTTTTTGTTTTTTGAGTTTCATCTTGATTTGATCCATCAAAAACCTCTCTAGGGTATTGATCTAGTGTTCCTCAAAGTTTTGTTGATAAATCTTTTGTTGTTCTTGATCAATCTACAAGTTTCGATTAGATTGATTTTCGTCAAGTTCTGGAACAGCAAGCTTGCGAAGCTTATATATTTTGATCCGTAAGTCCGATCGAGCTGATTCTTTTTGGGTTCGATTCGTACTGGAATCTAGTTTCTTGTGTCCAAATTTCAGATCGATCCGACGGTTGGATCTCCGGGAATTCGCGTTTTACCGAACCTCTATCATTCTGTTTTTGTCGAAAACGAGGCAATTATTTGGTTCTGTTTTGGGGTGAACTTTTAATAGATCAAGAATTTGGTTTTAGCTTCCGCACAATCATTCACCCCCCTCTGATTGCTATATTCGTATACTTCGATCCTACAGTCAACATGCCCTTGCAAGCTTCCCAACGCCTCGGACCTTTGCTTCCAAAATCATTCGTGTCACGTCGTGCCCCCGGTCGTTGTAAAGGTAAACCCTCAAATGATTTCAAGATTGGTGAACTATAGGCGATGAATTTTACATTTTATCGAAGTATGTTCATAGTTGTTCATCACGTTATTGCGTCACTATCCTTGCCTCCCCGCCGTAACCGCGGTCATCGTTGAGTTCATCGTGTCGCGAGCTTCACGGTGCTCCCTTGGCCTAGCCCTAGCCTTGCTCCTATGCCTTGCTTCCATAGTTTCATGCTTGCTATTGCTACCATTTTCCTGTGTGTGTTGTATAGCCGGCCCAGCCCAATGAGCAGCTCGCGATGCTACAGTAAGGCGCGGGGGTGCTGTAGCATGAGGAGAGAGAAAATCTTAAAAAATAAAATAAAAATACATTTTTTATTTTTATAAAATAATATTCCAAATACTAATATTGTACAGTAGATTAGATTTTTATTTTACTTTATAAAAGTAGTTTTAAAAATTCAAAAATCATTTCTTTATCGCTTTATGTTCTATAAACATTAAAAAAATCCGTTCTCCCTCATACAAACTCCGATTGAGGCGATTGCAGTTTCTAAAAATTTGTAAAATCAAGATCTACATTTCAAAGCCATTTATTGTCACTTTTGAGTTTTTTTGAGTCTATTTTAGTTTTTATTTGCATTGTTCCTTTCTTTTCCAATAGACATTGATCCCTAGGGAGTGAACACATGATTTGAAGACTACGACTCAACAACCGTAGTTGATCAACAAGGCAAGTCATAGTCATTGACCATGTTGGACCCATGTTTGTAAAAGTATTTTGTTTCATACAATTGCGTGTTATTTGTTTACAAGTATTATTTACTTGGATTAGCTAAATACCTGATTGTCACTATGCCACCTTGAATAATTGAGATGCGATGTATCTATTATCACCCTAGGTTGGGTCATTTAATAGTTGGACATAATTGTAATACTGACATGGGTTATGTAACTATGCTTGGACATACTTAGTTATACGATGGATTCATGTCACATGATGAATTAATAATCTTGACTTAGTGAGATATGAAATTGTGGTCGATAGCCATTGTTGTAAAATTTGTTGTACCATAGCAGAGTGCGCCATTGGTATTGGTTATACAAAATTGTTTCCAATCAGGTAAGTGATCGTGCAGTAAAGGGGGTGCCGATAGCACATTTGGGGTGTGGTTGTCTTACCTAAGACTACTTAAGGACTTAAGCTTGTGTGCCATTAAACTAGGCCTAACTGTACAATCACATGTCTGATATGGGATAGACCTAGCTAATTAATTTGCTTTATTTATATTTGAGTACTGCCTTGGTGGTTTGGGTTCCAAAATAGATGGGTAGACTCACATGCACAAGAGGGGGCCTGTGGAGTGAAACCTTAGCGGGGTAAGTACTGAATTTAGACAGAGCATTGTAAAGGCCTTGTTATGATTTTCTTAGTCGCACACCTATGGAAGTGTGTCAGACGGACAGTGAAAGATAATCATATCTTATGGGTAAAGCTGTATGCACTCTGCAGAGTTAAAACTATTCGAATAGCCATGTTCGCGGTTATGGACGTGCCTAGGAATTTCGCACAAGGTATAGAGTTTTCTTAAAATGTTGGAAGTGAACAGGGAGTTCACTGTTGTTTTTGATGTCTAAAGTTAACACTGTTGAGTTTAGTGGTTGATGATGGTTTCAAAAGGTGATGGGTGATGCCACACCAATCTTTTGTTGTTGTCTACCATTGGCTTATCAGTTATTTATTATCTTTTTGTCAATCATACTTTGAGTCCAAAATTTTCACAGGGTGCTCTTTATAAGTCATCTTCTTGCAACTCGATCGACTCCAAAGGTGCTTTCCCCTCTGGCACTCGAAGACACTTCTTCAGTTGGAACACATGAAACACGTCATTCACTCCTGCCAACGACTGTGGCAACTCCAACTTGTATACGACTTCACCTCTGCGGCTTAAGATCTTGAACGGTCCAACATATCTCGGCGCGAGTTTCCCTTTTGCATGAAACCTTTTAACTCCATTGAGATGTGTAACTCTAAGGTATACGAAATCTTCAGGTTCAAAGCTCAACTCTCTGCGATGATTATTCGTGTAACTCTTCTATCTTGATTGAGCGATCTTCAGTATTTCCATGATCATGGCGATCTGCTCTTTAGCTTTTTGGAGAATGTCTAATCCAAAGACATGGAGTTCACCGGACTCATTCCAATTCAATGGCGTTCGACAGGGTCGACCATACAAAGCTTCAAATGGTGACATCTGTAAACTTGCTTGATAACTATTATTGTAGCTGAACTCGGCATAAGGTAGACACTTGTCCCACGAGGTTGCGTAAGCTAGAGAGCAAGCTCTCAGAATATCCTCTAGAATCTGATTGACCCTCTCGGTTTGGCCATCATTCTGTGGATGATACATTGTGCTAAAGTTCAGACAGGTCCCCATGGCTTCATGTAACTTATTCCAGAACCTTGAGGTAAATTGGGCACCTCTATCCGACACAATTTTCTTCGGCACTCCATGCAGACAGACAATTCTTTACATGTATAGCTCTGCTAACCGGTCTCCTCAGTATGTGGTCTTCACAAGTATGAAACGAGTGACGTTGGTCAAATGATCCACTATAACCCATATGGAATCGTATCCACTCTATGTCCTTGGCAAACCGGTAATGAAATCCATACCGATTTCCTCCCACTTTCATTCAGGTATCTTTAGTGGCTGTAGCAATCCCGCTGGCCTCTGATGCATTGCTTTGACTCTCTGGCATATGTCGCACAACGCAACATGCTCGGCAACTTAACGCTTCATGATTGCCCACCAAAATCTCTCTTTTAGATCTTGATACATCTTGGCACTTTCTGGATGAATTGAGTACTTGGAATCATGATCTTCTTCCAGAATCAACTGCTTCAGCTCCTTCTTGTTTGGCACGCAGATGCGATCTTTAATCCACAAAGTGCCTTGCTCATATAGCTCGAAATCCTTAGCTCTGCCTTCATCCATCTTGGACTTGATCCTCTTTATCTTATCATCATCCTTCTGTCCTTCCCTGATCTGGTCTTCTAAGGTAGGCTTCACTTCCAAAGTGGCTAGGAATCCTTTTGGTATCACTTCCAGTTTTATCTTCTAAAATTCCTTACATAGCTCGGCCTGACTCTTCTCTATCAGCATATTCACACTATGGCTCTTCCGACTCAAAGCATCGGGTACTACATTAGCCTTGCCAGGATGGTAATGAATTCCGACATTGTAGTCCTTGATTAATTCTAACCATCTTCTCTGCCTCATATTCAGGTCTAACTGCGTGAAGATATATTTAAGACTCTTATGGTCTGTAAAAACTTCACATATATTTCCAATGAGATAGTGATGCCATAATTTCAAGGCATGCACTACGGCTGCTAACTCCAGGTCATGCGTCGGATAATTCTCCTCATGTGGCCTCAACTGCTTCGATGCATAAGCGACTACCTTCCTATTCTGCATCAACACGCATCCAAGTCTTTGGCATGATGCATCACAATAAATGTAGAAGCTCTGGTGAAAATCTGGTAAACCTAACATCGGTGCTGATGTCAACCGCTTCTTTAGCTCCTGAAAGCTCTTCTGCACTCCGACGTCCATGCGGATTTCTTCTCCTTCCTCAACAATTGCGTAAGAGGTCTAGCAATAATTGAGAATCCTTCGATGAATCGCTGGTAATATCCTGCCATTCCAAGGAAACTACGGATCTGAGTAACCGTTTTCGGTTGCTCCCAATGCAATACTGCCTCTACTTTGCTTGGGTTGACCGCGACTGTCAGGGCCCCCAAGTTCCAAAATTCTGGGATAGCCGGAGTATCCGGATCAACATCCGGAATGTCCGGACATTACCCGGAATGTCCGGACATATTGTCCGGAGTGTCCGGATTAACCTGACCGAGCGCCTCAACCCGGAGTGTCCGGTTTAGTGCTACCGAAGACCCCAACCCGGAGTCTCCGGGTTAGCGTCCGGAGTGTCCGGTATGTGCGGGGGGGGTTTGTATAAAAGTCCCATTTCGTGGGTTCACTCCTTTCCTTCTTCTCCACTTGTCCTCCACCCATCCCGTGCGTCTCCCTCACCCCAACCTTGTCTCCGGTGAGCTCTCCACTCCGACGACCTCCCGTGGCTCCTCCCCGGCGTCCTCTAGCTCGTCCTCAAGCCGGCGTCCTCTTTCCTCTACCCGGCATTGTTCTCCTCCATCTTCCTTGGAGGTAGGCCTTTCTCTTGGGGGTTGATCCGTGGGTTCTTGGGTCATAAGGCCATCCATGGTGGGTTTAGGGTTTGGGTTTGGATTTGGGGGTTTGGAGTTGAATCTTGAGCTCTAGGGTTTTGGGTGTAGTGATTCTAGGGTTGGTTGGGGCTTGGATTGAGGAATGTGGGTACTAGAGAGGTAGATCGGGTAGTGGTAATGCCGATCCAAGGGTCGTTTGGAGTTGGCTAGTGGTTTCATGGGCTAGTGTCGTTCCTCGTGGAGTTGGGTTAGCTATAAGCTTCTTCGGCCTTGCCGCGTGTAGAAAAGTCATAGGTCGGGTCCCCGCGGTGCCGTGGGACTTGGCGGCACCTCGGTCCATTGAGTAGTTGGGCCAAATGTGCCAGGTTCGGAGTGTCTGGACACCCAGTCCGGAGTATCCGCCCTAGTCCGAAGTATCCGGACACAAGGTCCGGAGTATCCGGGTTATCCGGACTGTCCGGATCAAATAACCGGACTGTCCGGGTTAGGCTATTCTGTCCGGTTTCGTTAACCTGTCCGGTCGCGTTGTTTCGTCGGGATTTTTCCTTTTGTGTTCGTTTCATTTGCATGGCATGCATCTCATTATGCATTGTACTCGTGTAGGGAACGATCCCGCGGAGACTGACGCCGCGGTGACCGAGGGTGTTACCGGAGAGCCGACTGTTGCCGACCCACAGGCAGAAGAACAAGGCAAGCACCTATGCATATTCATCCGTATATGTAATTGTATTTTTGAGAATAAATTGCCTATTTGATGATTAAGTCAAGCATTAGGAATTGAAATGGGGAATAGGGCTAGATCCTACTTGTTGCACATACGCTCCTTGTTAATTGCTAAACACCTCCTTTGGAGCTAGACTACGGGTATTATATTGCGTCCCTGCTTAGTTTGCATAGGCGTCGGGTTGGGCCAAGTGGTGGATGGTCCACCGCTTGAGATCAATTACTTTACTTGTGACGAAATGAGATGGGTACGGTTATATAAGGAAAGGTTAAATTGGAGACCGGGCGGGAAGGTTGGGGCATTGGGTAAGGAGACCCGATGCGGTAGTTCCCGTCTGAATCGATTAAGGACCGATTCGATGGTTGCCCTTTGATTGAGCACACCCCGGTTGGTCGCATGCCCGATTATGGTATGGTAAGCCACTCTTTCTCTCATACGGAATCGATGGACCGTAACTTCCTGTGGTTGGACGTGATTGAGGGCGAGGCTTAGGCCGACTCTCGAGCGCCAAGCCGGGCTTGGGGCTGCTCGAGGGGGTGCTAGGTTTTCGGGCCACAGGAGGACGCTTCAGCGATTGGGTATGATTGGGAGGGGGTTGACACTAGGCCCTTGTGGTAAGTGTCGTGCGATCAATGCTTCCCTGCAGGGTTAATTAAGCGATTCGAATTGCCGCGCTCTCGGATATGAGTAAGTGTCGGGACCCCGAATTTGCAAATCCGGACCCTCTGTGTATTCAACACTAGTCCAGGAACGCGCTAGTGCACACAGTCTTAACATCGGTAAATATCACAATCATACCATTCGATACTATCAAAGTACTTTATTTAAATAGTCAAACTGGTTACTTGACCTTATGGTCAAGTCACAAATGTACGCCTCGCAGGGCGAACTTATTAAGAGAGAAATAGTAGCAGCGGAAAATCAAAGAAGGTAACATCGTGGCGCCATCCAGTATACCACAGGCAACTGACTGGGCTCGCTTCCCTAAGTAGACGGATCCTCTTGGAGCTCCTCCTCCAAAGCTGGTGTAGTCTCCTCTTCAACTGGTGTTGTGTTGAGGCAAGGGTGAGTACTTGGTACTCAGCAAGTCATGCACAGAATGCAGCTAATATACTATATGCATGGCTTGGTACAAGGAATAGCTCAAGGTATATTTGCAGTAAACAGCATTTAACATGTAGTATAAGTAGATTCGAAAGCAGTAGAAACAAGTAAAGCATAAATAACTTTTCAAGAAGTTTGGTAAACATTTTTCCCATCCTAAACCACATTTCCATCAACATCATTATTAATCCAACCCAACCTTTCAAACCAAGTTATTTTTGAGAAAATCTAACCCTTGACTGTAATTCCCGAGCGATGTCCAATACCGCGGACACGGCTATTCGAATAGATTCTAAACTCTGCAGAGGTTATGCACTTTACCCACAAGATACAGTCAAACACCACAAAGGCGAGTTCCCGTAACAAAGTCTTTCTGAAACTTCTAACAATACAAGTGGTCCTCCCCGGTTATTGGCAAGACTAACCCTTCCCTTCGCTAAGGCGAAGTCTAGGCCAATCAACCGTTAGATGGGCACTGGCCTCAAACCAGACGCTCCCCGCACAACTTACACAAAGGGTGTACTTGACCTCCCGAGGTCCCACAGTACGTTATTAGCAACTTAGTCAACTAGGTCCGTCCCATTACAGACATGTGGTTGCACGTTAGACCCGGGTTCAAAGGCTTGCAAGGTTAAGTCCTTAGGGTGACCAGGGCAAGACTACCCAAGAACCAAATCAACATCCCCAATGCCACAACCGCCCACCTGATCATTCTTACCACATGCCCGGCCGAAATCTGCTTATCAAACCCGCTTGATTAACATGCACCACGTGCCATCAACATCACATGATACCTTTCCAAAACAGGTTCAATATATCATTAAGTCAATATTAGCATTTGATTGTCCAAAATCATGTCATGAGCACGTAGCAGGTCTAAGCAGTATACTACAACGGTCTAAACCCATGTTGGCAAGTTAATAATGTCCAACTAGTAAACCATAACTAGGGTGACAAGGGTCATGGCACATACTTAAGTAATCAAGGTGTCATACAAAGAAATTGGTATTTATCTAATTCCCCAAAGTTAAATAAAGTATTTTCTAATTGAACTAGCATGCAATAGGTTAAATCAAAATAGATTTCAAAATAGGATCAACATGGTCAAAGCACAACTTGCCTTCAAAAAGCACTTGTTCTTGGTCTTGAGTTGGATCCTGAGTCAATACTTCTCCTTCGAATCCTTCCCAGACTTCAACGTCTACTCGTAAAAGCGTGCAAATAGCAAATACACGAATAAACAATAGGCAAAAAGTGTCCAAACATCCAAATAAAATCCATAAACAGAGAGAACATAATTTTATGAATTTTTAGAAATTGGAATCACAAATTTGGAGTTAAGATGCAAAAGTTATGATTATTTAAAGTTCAAATAATCAATTAAATAATTTTACAGAGAAAAACTTTAGTCCAAAAATTAAATAAAATTCATATTTAGGTAGATCTCAATTTTATACAAATTTAGAAATTTGAATCACTCAAATCGGAGTTGAAACGCAAAAGTTATAAGCGTTTGAAGTCTGAATCAAAATCTGAAATCATTATTTCGAATTAATAAATCATTTTCTTTTTCGGAAATTAATTATTGCGTCAGCAAGGACACGTGTCAGCCTCTGATTGGCCTGCTGACGTCAGCCGGTCCATGGACGTGGTGCACGCCGCTCGGGTCTACCGTGGACTCGGCCCACGAATCCACGTGTCGCCGACATGTGGGCCCCACCGCCAAGCCGGGTCTCACGCACGCTGCGATCATGGCCGACACGTGGCCCTCTGACACGCGGGTCCCGCGTGTCAGAGACACGCTCCTCATGCGCGTGGGCGCGGCTAAGCACACGTGGCACAATCTCGGCCGTTGATTTGAAAATTAACGGTCCAGATTGGATCTGGATACCACGCGTTTGGGTTAACGCGGTCAATCCACGCTGTTGGATCCAGATCTAACGGTCCAAAATGGATCCGACCCCTAACACTAGATCTAATCTACACCATTCGATCCCGATCTAACGGTTAGGATCTAACCTAGCTCTAACGGCGTTAGGCGCGCGTGGAACTCACCGGCGATCGGATCCGGATCGGACGGCGGAGAAAGCTCGAAGTCGGCGATGGCGGCGCGACGGAGCTGGTTCACCGAGGTCGGGGAAGGCGACCAACGCGACGGCGTTCTGGGGCTGCTCCGGCGAAGTGAAAGACCACCTCGGGTGCGCCTTGGCCGGACGGTTCGAACCGGCTCGACGCCAGGAGGATCGCGGATGGCGGCGAGGCGAGACAAAAACCGTGGCGGCGCTCCACGCAACTACGGTGAGCGATTCCGGCAAACCTACGGCGGCTAGAGCTCGGTGGGTTAGGGCAAAAAGTGCGCGGGGTCACGGCGGTCCTCGGGGTACCACCCGGTACTTAAATGCCCTCGGCATGCGCGCGCACGGACGGAGCCCTAATCCCACACGGCGGCGACAAGCGGAGGAGTCCGGCTCGGACTCGGCGGACGACGACGCCGCGGCCGCCCACGTGGCACGATCGACGGCTGGGATCGCACGGCGTGAACGGTGCGGATCGGATCCGATCGGATCGGTCTTGGAAGTTCGGTAGTTGGATCTCGATCCAACAGTTCACGTGCTTAGGGTTTGGACTTGGTCCTGCCGAGTCACGTGGCTCGGTCGGACTCGAACTCGAGTCCGACTCAGTGCTCGATCGGATGAACAAGACAAACCCACTCGCATTTTCCAGCGATTTAATAATTAAAATAATTCCCGATAATTCATTTAATTCATTAAAAATAGCAAAAGACTCAGAAAAATTCCAGAAAAATTCTGGAAAATATTTTGGATCATTTTGGACTCAAATAAAATATTTCCAACAAAATTTTATTTGCAAAGTTTAATTCTTTAATTAATTCAAAATGGAATAAATTCAAATAACTTCCAAATAAATCCAAATAAATTCCAGAAAATTCCAAAAATTCACCAAAGTGCCAAATCACACATGAATTTAAGGAAAGCAAAATTTTGGGGTGTTACAAACCTCCCCCCCTTAATAGAATCTCGTCCCCGAGATTCGTGGCTCACTCTGAGAATAGGTTTGGAAACTCTTTCTTCAAATCCTCTTCAAGGCTCCCAAGTCGCTTCGCTTTCTTCATGGTTGCTCCACTGAACTCTACAGAAACGGGTTGACTTGTTTCTAGTTTCTCGATCCATTGTGTCTAGAATCCTCACGGGATGCTCCTTATAAGTCAAATCCTCTTGCAACTCAATTAACTCTAGCGGCGTCTGCTCTCAGAACTCTGAGACACTTCTTCAATCGGGACACATGGAATACATCATGTACTCTGTTAACGATCGTGGCAACTCCGGTGATAAGCAACTTAGCCCTGCTCAAAATCTTAAATGGACCAACATATCGGGTGCAAGTTTCCCTTTGGCATGGAACCTCTTAACTCCCTAAGAGGCGTAACTCGAGGTATACAAAGTCTTCCTGCTCAAAACTCAAATCCCTACGACGATTGTCGGATAACTCTTCTGTCGAGATTGGGCGATCTTCAACCTTTCCCTAATCATGGCGATCCGCTTCTTCAAAGCCTCTTGAAGAATATCAGGCCCAAAGACACGGCGCCACGGTCTCATTCCAATTTAATGGCGTCCGACAGGGTCGACCATACAAAGGCCTCAAAAGGTGACATCTCAGAACTAGCCTCGATAACTATTGTTGTAATCGAACTCGGCATACGGCAAACTCTTATCCCAAGAGGTAGCATAAGCCAATGCACAAGCTCTTAACATATCCTCCGTAATCTGGTTGACTCTTTCTGGCCTGTCCATCCGTCTGTGGATGATAAGTCATTGAATTTCAAACGGGTTCCCATGGCTTCATGCAACTTATTCCAAAACCTTGAGGTAAATTGGGTACCTCTGTCCGATACAATCCTCTTTGGCACTCCGTGCAAGCAAACGACCCTGATCATGTACAACTCTGCCAATTTATCTCCCGAGTAAGTGGTCTTCACGGGGATAAAATGGGCTACTTTAGTCAAGCGATCCACTATAACCCATATGGAGTCATAACCTCTTTGAGTTTTAGGCAAACCGGTAATGAAATCCATTCCGATTTCCTCCCACTTCCACTCAGGTATTTTCAGTGGTTGTAGCAATCCTGCTGGTCTCTGATGCATTGCCTTGACTCTCTGGCATATGTCGCACAATGCAACATGCTCAGCAACTTCACGTTTCATACTCGGCCACCAGAATCTCTCCTTCATATCATGATACATCTTGGCGCTTCCAGGATGAATTGAGTACTTGGAGTCGTGGGCTTCTTCCAAAATCAGTTGCTTTAACTCCTTCTTGTTAGGCACACAAATGCGATCCATCATCGACAACGTGCCTTGCTCATCCAACTTGAAGTCCTCTGCCTTGCCTTCCTCCTTGATGAACTTAATCCTGCGGATCTTGTCATCATCCTTCTGTCCTTCTCGGATCTGGTCCTCTAGAGTAGGCTTTACTTCTAATGCGGCCAAGAATCCGCTAGGAACAACCTCAATCTTCATCTTTTGAAAATCCTCACATAACTCATCCTGACTTGTGGCTAGCAACGCACTCACGGTATGGCTTTTCCGACTCAGAGCATCGGCTACTACGTTGGCCTTCCCGGGATGGTAATGGATTCCAACATTGTAGTCCTTGATCAACTCTAACCATCTCCTTTGCCTCATATTCAGATCTGACTGGGTGAATATGTACTTAAGGCTCTTATGATCCGTGTATACTTCACATCTGTTTCCAATCAGATAGTGACGCCATATCTTCAAGGCATGCACTACGGCAGCTAACTCTAGGTCATGTGTCGGATAATTTTCCTCATGCGGCCTCAATCGCTTTGATGCATAAGCGGCGACCTTTCCATTCTCGTGACAAAGACACATCCAAGTCCTTGGCGCGATGCGTCACAATAAATATCAAAGCTTTGATTAACATCCCAGTAGAACTAACACCGCCGATGTCAATCGCTTCTTCACTCCTGGAATCCTTTCTCACATTCTCAAGCGCCCATGCAAACTTCTTTTCCTTCTTCAAAGAATTGCGTAAGAGGTTTCGCAATTGTCGAAAAGCCTTCAATGAAACGGCGGTAGTATCCTGCCATTCCAAGGAAACTCCGAATCTGGGTCACAGTCTTTGGCTGCTCCCAATGTAACACAGCTTCTACTTTGCTTGGGTCTACGGCGACTCCTTCTGCGGTCATTACATGTCCAAGAAACTCCACCTTGTCCTTCCAAAAATCACACTTGCTGAACTTGGCGAAAAGTTGCTGTTCCCTCAGCTTTTCCAAAACTCGCCTTAAGTGTTCGGCATGTTCATCCTCTATCTTGGAGTAGATTAGGATATCATCTATGAACACGACAACAAACTTGTCCAAATATTCCATGAACACCTTATTCATCATATTCATGAAATATCTTTGGCGCTGCTCGTCGCACCAAAAGACATAATCAGAACTCGTAATGTCCATATCTTGACGAGAATGCGCCTTCGAATATCTTCCGATCGGATCTTCAATCGATGGTATCCCGATCTCAGATCAATCTTGGAGAAAACTCCGGCTCCTCTCAGCTGATCGAACAAATCATCAATCCTGGGTAGCGGATACTTATTCTTCACGGTGACTTCATTGAGTGCACGGTAGTCAATGCACATCCTGAAACTCCCGTCCTTCTTCTTGACAAACAAAACTGGTGCTCCCCACGGCGATGAGCTCGGCCTGATAAATCCTTTCTCCATTAACTCTTCTAACTGTTTCTTCATCTCTACCAACTCCTCGGTGGACATCCGATAGGGTCTCTTTGCTATCGGTCTTTGTGCAGTACAAGCTCTATCACAAACTCTATGTCCCTGTCTGGCGGCATACCAGGTAGATCTTCAGGAAAAACATCTGGGTACTCATTTACTACTGAGACATCCTCTATGCTGATTGCCTTGGTACTGTTAACCATCAACTGTCCATCTCTAACGGCAGTGGCTTGAAATTTCACTTTCTTCCCACAAGGGCTCTCAACTGAGATAGTCCTTCGTCCACAATCCAATACGGCCTTGTGCTTGGATAACCAATCCATTCCCAATATGACGTCTAAGGTCTGGGTTTCTAGAATGATAAGGTTCGCTAGGAACTCTATTCCATCTATTAGTATTCTCACCCCGGAACATCCTACTTTCGTTCGGAGTTCGGAACCAGGGGTTTGAACTAAAAGCATGCATCTAAGTCTTGCAATCCTCAAATCATTTCTAGTAGCAAAGCCTTGCGAAACAAACGAATGCGAAGCTCCGTAGTCAAACAAAATCAAGCAGTGTATCGAGTTAACAAGTAACTTACCCAAGACGACGTCAGTAGCATTCTGCAGTTGCATCTGCGGTGACATGGTTGACTCGGCCTCTCACCACAGCCTGGTGTGGCTCCTGTGCTGGGTGGTTCCTAGATTGAAGCGAATCGGTCACTCCTGCTGTCTTCTTCGACAATCGTTGGCAAAGTGTCACTGCTCGTTGCGCTTGTAGCGGCGTCTCACCGTTTCTTGCCGATCGCTCGAGTAGTGTTTCTAGCGGGGCTGGGGTCCGTAGTTCGATTGATGTGTCTTGGTGCCGGTGACGGTGTCCTTGTGGCATTCTGTGGCTGGAATCAAAATCGATTTGGTGCAACTCTCGACGCCATTGCGTTCCTCTGGCGTGATCCTTTGTTGCATCCTCGCGCTTCCGTTCTCATCCAGTTCCTTGCGCTTGTCCTCAAGAATAAGCGCCTTATTCACCAGCTCTTGGAAATCTGGAAAGGTGTGGGTGATCAATCCTACTTGCAATCCTGAGTTAAGTCCCTTCATAAAACGAGACTGCGGCCTTATCTCGTCGCTACATCCTCAAAGTGCGTAGCATGCTAGCTGTGTGAACTTGTTCGTAGTCGGCCACCGGTGATTACCTTGCTTCGTTGCTCAACTCCTCCTTCTTAAGGTCCATGATTCCTTCAGCACGTGATAATCTTGGAATGCACCGTGAACTCTTCCCAAGTGATATCTTGAGGGTTCTCTTGCGTGGCACGTAAATTCTCCCACCATTCTGGCGCTATTCCTTCCAACCGATGAGAAGCGTAGAGTACCTTCTCGCTTCCTATGCATTGAGCTATGTGTAGCTTCCTCTCAATTGACCTTAACCAATCATCGGCCTCCAATGGATTGGCATTCCCAGAGAAAGTGGGTGGGTGAGTTCTCATGAACTCGACAGCCTTGTATTCTCGCGTTGTCCCTGATTACTTGATTAGCAAGTGGCCTGGCGGTGACGTGTTGCATTTGTTGCATCATAGCATGCATCAATCGAGTCTGAGCAGCAAGAAATGCTCCAAAATTCTCGCATATCAATCAAGCGGTCGGTGCTCCATCATTGGGGTTTTTCAAGCGAGAACCACTTCCATTGCTTCCAAGGTTTCCGCGGGTATTCACCATCTGTCGATTTGCTCTAGGTTTTAGAGATGAGAGGGAAACAAGAATAGACAAGTAATATGGATCTTATGCGGGGCGAAAGATGTAACTTTAAGGTCCAACTTTATTATTAATATTAATAACTTGGTATGGTTGCTTACAATGCCTAAGGGCCTTGCAACACATACTGCACACTCAGCAAACAATGAAAATCCAAATCGAACTAACTCTGGAGTCTAACGCCTAAAGGGTGACTCTTTATTCTATGACGCGACTCGGCGAAGGAGTCTCACTATAGAACCTTTGCTCACTCATCGAAAACCTCCACGGCCTGGTACGGTGCTGCGGCATAGGCGCGAAACGATTGCCATGTCCAAAGAATCGTGTCCTCTGTGGTAGTCGAAGAAGCGGTGTCCTCATCGGATCCGACTCCTCCGGATCTCGCTCGTAGCTCGAGCATCGCTCGCTCGTCCGTACAAGGTCATCTCCAGCTCGTCAATCCTTCGCAGAAGGTGTGACACATACTCTTGAGCTTCCCGCCATCTGTTCTTCTCCGTCGTGATCTCCTTGCGGGCCTTCTGTAGCTCCTTGCTTGTATCATCTAGTACATCCTCCTGGGCGACAACAAATCATGCCAACTGTGTAACCGTGGCATCCTCATCCTGAATCGCCTTCGGGTCAAGAAGGTTATTGCTGCGCGGGTGATAACGAAACACCGTGCTCTCCAACTCTCTGGCGTAGATGCGGGTAATGTGCCGCATTGCTTGTCGTGATACTTCTTGGATACCCATCTGCATTGTAGACCTCCGGCAAAGGTCAGTTGTATCGGGCGATTGCCTGGGCCCTTCTTCCTAGCAGGTACCTCAATCTTCACGTCACAAGCCTTGATCAATCCCGCTTGTCTGATTACTTCTACTTGGTATTGGGGCTTCTCAAAATCTCCGAGAGTTTGTAGCATATGCCAAAGTTCCGCGGCGTGACCAACTCCTAGATCAACGTAGTTGAACTCTTCCTCCATCTGTCACAAGAGTGCTTTACGTAAGAACTCGGAATTTTTAAATTGTGACAAGGTAAGGGAAAATTTCAGCAAGAGACAAGAAGAGAGAGAAGGGGATAAGTCGAGATGTCATTTCTTGTCTTCACAAATTTTTAGCTTTAGAAAATAGGTTTTATCCTCACTACGACCATTCTAACTTAGGGTTGAGCCTACAGTCAAGTATGGCTCTGATACCACCTCTGTCGGGACCCCGAATTTGCAAATCCGGACCCTTTGTGTATTCAACACTAGTCCAGGAACGCGCTAGTGCACACAGTCTTAACATCGGTAAATATCACAATCATACCATTCGATACTATCAAAGTACTTTATTTAAATAGTCAAATCAGTTACTTGACCTTATGGTCAAGTCACAATGCAATGCCTCGCAGGCGAACTTATTAAGAGAGAAATAGTAGCAATGAAAATCAAAGAAGGTAACATCGTGGCGCCATCCAAGATACCACAGGCATCGACCGGCTCACTTCCCTAAGTAGACGGATCCTCTTGGAGCTCCTCCTCCAAAGCCGTGTAGTCTCCTCTTCAACTGGTGTTGTGTTGAGGCAAGGGTGAGTACTTGGTACTCAGCAAGTCATGCACAGAATGCAGCTAATATACTATATGCATGGCTTGGTACAAAGGAATAGCTCAAGGTATATTTGCAGTAAACAGCATTTAACAAGTAGTATAAGTAGATTCGAAAGCAGTAGAAACAAGTAAAGCATAAATAACTTTTCAAGAAGTTTGGTAAACATTTTTCCCATCCTAAACCACATTTCCATCAACATCATTATTAATCCAACCCAACCTTTCAAACCAAGTTATTTTTGAGAAAATCTAACCCTTGACTGTAATTCCCGAGCGATGTCCAATACCGCGGACACGGCTATTCGAATAGATTCTAAACTCTGCAGAGGTTATGCACTTTACCCACAAGATACAGTCAAACACCACAAAGGCGAGTTCCCGTAACAAAGTCTTTCGGAAACTTCTAACAATACAAGTGGTCCTCCCCTGCTATTAAGACTAACCCTTCCCTTCGCTAAGGCGAAGTCTAGGCCAATCAACAGTTAGATGGGTACCTGGCCTCACCCGATGCGCTCCCGTACAACTTACACAAAGGGTGTACTTGACCTCCTGAGGTCCCACAGGTACGTTATTAGCAACTTAGTCAACTAGGTCCGTCCCATTACAGACATGTGGTTGCACGTTAGACCCAGTTCAAAGGCTTGCAAGGTTAAGTCCTTAGGGTGACCAGGGCAAGACTACCCGAAGAACCAAATCAACATCCCCAATGCCACAACTGGCCCACCTGATCATTCTTACCACATGCCCCGGTCGAAATCTGTTTATCAAACCCCAGTTGATTACCATGCACCACGTGCCATCAACATCACATGATACCTTTCCAAAACAGGTTCAATATATCATTAAGTCAATATTAGCATTTGATTGTCCAAAATCATGTCATGAGCACGTAGCAAGTCTAAGCAGTATACTACAACGGTCTTAAACCCATGTTGGCAAGTTAATAATGTCCAACTAGTAAACCATAACTAGGGTGACAAGGGGTCATGGCACATACTTAAGTAATCAAGGTGTCATACAGCAAATTGGTATTTATCTAATTCCCCAAAGTTAAATAAAGTATTTTCTAATTGAACTAGCATGCAATAGGTTAAATCAAAATAGATTTCAAAATAGGATCAACATGGTCAAAGCACAACTTGCCTTCAAAAAGCACTTGTTCTTGGTCTTGAGTTGGATCCTGAGTCAATACTTCTCCTTCGAATCCTTCCGGCACTTCAACGTCTACTCGTAAAGCGTGCAAATAGCAAATACACGAATAAACAATAGGCAAAAAGTGTCCAAACATCCAAATAAAATCCATAAACAGAGAGAACATAATTTTATGAATTTTTAGAAATTGGAATCGTCAAATTTGGAGTTAAGATGCAAAAGTTATGATTATTTAAAGTTCAAATAATCAATTAAATAATTTTACAGAGAAAAACTTTAGTCCAAAAATTAAATAAAATTCATATTTAGGTAGATCTCAATTTTATACAAATTTAGAAATTTGAATCACTCAAATCGGAGTTGAAACGCAAAAGTTATAAGCGTTTGAAGTTTGAATCAAAATCTGAAATCATTATTTCGAATTAATAAATCATTTTCTTTTTCGGAAATTAATTATTGCGTCAGCAAGGACACGTGTCAGCCTCTGATTGGCTTACTGACGTCAGCCGGTCCATGGACGTGGTCCACGCTCTGCTCGGGTCTACCGTGGACTCGGTCCACGAATCCACGAGTCGCTGACATGTGGGCCCCACCTGCCAGCGCTGGGTCTCACGCACGCGTGACTGCGGCTGACACGTGGGCCCTCTGACACGCGGGTCCCGCGTGTCAGAGACACGCCTCACGCCGCTGCGGCGCGCTAAGCACACGTGGCACAATCTCGCCGCTGATTTGAAAATTAACGGCCCGTATTGATCCGATACCACGCCGCTTGGGTTAACGCGGTCAATCCACGCCGTTGGATCCAGATCTAACGGTCCAAAATGGATCCGACCCTAACACTAGATCTAATCTACACCGCTCGATCTCGATCGAACGGTTAGATCTAACCTAGCTCTAACGGCGTTAGGCGCGACGTGGAACTCACCGGCGCGGATCCGGATCGGACGGCGAGAAAGCTCGGTCGGCGATGGCGGCGCGCGAGCTGGTTCACCGAGGTCGGGGAAGGCGACCAACGCGACGGCGTTCTGGGGTTGCTCCGGCGAAGTGAAAGGCCCCCTCGGGTGCGCTTTGGCTGGACGGTTCCGGAACCGGGCTCAGACGCGGCGGAGGACGGCGGACGGTGGCGAGGCGAGACAAAAACTGTGGCGGCGCTTCACGCAACTACGGCGAGCGATTCCGGCGAACCTACGGCGGCTAGAGCTCGGTGGGTTAGGGCAAAAAGTGCGCGGGGTCACGGCGGTCCTCGGTACCACCCAGACTTAAATGCCCTCGGCATGCGCCAAGACGGACGGAGCCCTAATCCCACACGGCGGCGACAAGCGGCGGAGGAGTCCGGCCGGACTCGGCGGACGACGACGCACGGCCGCCCACGTGGCACGATCGACGGCCGATCGCACGGCGTGAACGGAACCGATCGGATCCGATCGGATCGGCGGCGCTGAGTTCACCGCTGGATCTCGATCCAACGGTTCATAGGCTTAGGGTTTGGACTTGGTCCGGCCGAGTCACGTGGCTCTGCCTGGTTCGGTCGGACTCGAACTCGAGTTTGACTCAGGCTCGGTCGGATGAACAGTACAAACCCACTCGCATTTTCCAGCGATTTAATAATTAAAATAATTCCCAGTAATTCATTTAATTCATTAAAAATAGCAAAAGACTCAGAAAAATTCCAGAAAAATTCTGGAAAATATTTTGGATCATTTTGGACTCAAATAAAATATTTCCAACAAAATTTTATTTGCAAAGTTTAATTCTTTAATTAATTCAAAATGGAATAAATTCAAATAACTTCCAAATAAATCCAAATAAATTCCAGAAAATTCCAAAAATTCACCAAAGTGCCAAATCACACATGAATTTAAGGAAAGCAAATTTTTGGGGTATTACAGTAAGCTCTTTCATCGCACAGTCACGTAGTAAGAACTTGAACCGAGGTTCGCCGTCGAGCTTGAGCCCAAATAAATTGGTGATGAGATAAATTGTTGTGAATTAATGATTGCACTTCGCTTTTAGAAGTAGGCGCTGTTACAACTGCCTAACTTGTGAATTGAGTAGTTGAGTGACTAAATAATAAACCTAAGCATTTCCGCAAATGTTACCTCTAGCTTATTCCTTGCTACATCCAATTGCATGTCCTTTGGAGTCGGTCATATATGGACCACGGGTAAGGCTTGCAAGTACCTTTTGTACTCAGGCTTCTGCTTTGTGGTTTTGCAGGTGAGGATCCAGCGGGGTGCGAGTTTTGCCCCTACTGCCTATCGGTGACCGGGCGGGGCACCGAGTAGAGGCTGTCGACGTTTTACGCCCGGAAGTGTTCAGGGCATGACACTTCCGGAGGTGTTTTACTTTTGTGGTATAGAGTTGGTGGTCTTACTTTTGTGAACAGTTGCTACCTTTATTTCTGTAATGGACTCGTCTGCTTTTCGTTGGTCGTCTTTGTTGGGCCTCTTTGTGCCGTGTGGTGTGTTTGTTTGCTTCCGCGTTTTTGTGTCTCTGGTAGTGAGCTTGGGGCTCGATGGCCCTTTGTGCGAATTAAATGTTGATATGGCATTGGGAACCGGTATGTGGGGATCCTGGGCAAGTTTCGGATCGCATACCGGGGGAATACCGGGGTTGTTGTCGAGTAGTTCGGATGTTTGCGGAGTTGTCTCGTTTGGGCTTGGGTATTAGCATCGGGATCACCTCCGGTGATTTGTTGCTAGGATCCAATCCCGACGGGAGTAATCTGCTCATCCAACAACTTGAGGACGATCCGGCGGCTCCTCTCGTGGTCGGGTATCAGAGCAAGGCGCACAAAGACGGACCCCAACTTGACGACCAGATTAGGAAATTGTTTAGGATTGTCATACTGCATTAGGTAGGGAGTAATACCGTCCCCGCCCTAGATTGTAGAGGTGAGAGTGAATTGCCTTGGAAGTCGTGCATGTCATCTCATCTCATACCGTGCATGTGTCATGCTGCCTAGCATCAAGGTTGTGTTCTGGGTGTGGCGGACTTGTGGGACCCCAGTACGGGGTGCTGTAGTCTAATGTGGGAGTTAGTTCGGGGTTTTTCTGCATTTAGGGCTTGTTTTCCCCGTGGGGGTCCTAACCTTTGCCGCCAGACTCTGTTTGATGACAGAATGCGGACCCGCGGGGCTTCCACTTCTGGGGGTGATGGAGGTGCGGAGCGACAACAGCGAGAGGGTGCTGTTCCACCGCCTCCTCCCAACGTGTTGGATATTCTGCAGCGGACCGAGCATGGTGGCCGCGGTGATGGGCGAGGTCGGCCCACCAGCTATCTCGACTTCCTGCACACGCAGCCACCGGTCTTCTCACGGGCCACCGATCCGTTGGAGGCCGACGATTGGCTGCGCATGATAGAGCAGAAGTTTGCTCTTATCGACTGTGGGGAGCTCCAGAAGGCTCATTTCGCGGCGCAGCAGCTCCAGGGCCCTGCTGGTGCTTGGTGGGCCAATTTGCGGGTGATGCAGCCTACCGGGCACCAGTTTACTTGGGCTGAGTTCCGTGAGGCGTTTCAGGCGTACCACATCCCGAAGGGCCTCATGGACATGAAGAAGCAGCAGTTTCTCACCCTCCGACAGCTCGGCAAGTCGGTGGTTGACTACTCACAAGAATTCAACTACCTGGCGCAGTACGCCCCAGAAGAGGTCGACACCGACCAGAAGAAGCAGGGTCGGTTTCTGAGTGGGCTGACAGCGAAGATGCAGGATAAGCTGTCCGTCTGCGACTTCACCGACTACAATGATCTGGTGAGCCGTGTCGGGACCCCGAATTTGCAAATCCGGACCCTCTGTGTATTCAGCACTAGTCCAGGAACGCGCTAGTGCACACAGTCTTAACATTGGTAAATATCACAATCATACCATTCGATATTATCAAAGTACTTTATTTAAATAACCAAAGTGGTTACTCGACCTTATGGCCAAGTTACAAAATGTATGCCTCGCAAGGCGAAACTTATTCAGAGAAAAATAATAATAGCAATGAAAAACAACGAAGGCAACATCGTGGCGCCATCCAAAGATACCACAGCAATCGATCGCTCGCATCCCTAAGTAGACGGGTCCTCTTGGAATTCCTCCTCCGGCCGGGCGTAGTCTCCTCTTCAACTGGTGTTGTGTTGAGGCAAGGGTGAGTACTTGGTACTCAGCAAGTCATGCACAGAATGCAAGCTAATATACTATATGCATGGCTTGGTACAAAGGAATAGCTTAAGGTATATTTGCAGTAAACAGCATTTGAAAAGTAATATAAGTAGATTCGAAAGCAGTAGAAATAAGTAAAGCATAAATAACTTTTCAAGAAGTTTAATAAACATTTTCCCCATCCTAAACCATATTTCCATCATCTTCATTACTAAACCAACCCACCTTTCAAACCAAAGTTATTTTTGAGAAAATCTAACCCTTGACTGTAATTCCCGAGCATTGTCCAGTACCGTGGACTCGGCTATTTAAATAGATTCTACACTCTGCAGAGGTTATGCACTTTACCCACAAGATACAGTCAACACCACAAAGGCGAGTTCCCGTAACAAAGCCTTTCGGAAGCCTTAAACAACACAGGTGGTCCTCTCCGGTTCGTGCTCTACACCATCCCTTCCCTTAGCCAAGGCGAAGTATGGGACCAACACACCGTTAGATGGGTATCTGGCCACAGCCACGATACGCCTCCCGCATAATCACACAAACGGTGTAATTGACACCCTGAGGCTCCACAAGTGAGTCCTTAGCGACTTAGTCAACTAGGGCCGTCCCATTCCAGCCATGTGGTTGCAAGTATGACCCAGTTCAAAGGCTTGCAAGGTTAAGTCCTTAGAGTGACCAGGCAAGACTACCCGAAGAACCAAATCAACATTCCCAATGCCACAATCGCCCACCTGATTACTATTGCCACATGCCCTGGCCGAAATCTGTTTTATCAAACCCCAGTTGATTACCATGCACCACGTGCCATCAACATCACATGATACTTTTCCAAAACAGGTTCAATATATCATTAAGTCAATATTAACATTTGATTGTCCAAAACCATGTCATGAGCACGTAAAGGTGTCTAAGCAAAGATACTACAACGGTCTAAACCCATGTTGGCAATTTAATAATGTCCAACTAGTAATCCACAACTAGGGTGACAAAGGGTCATGGCACATACTTAAGTAATCAAGGTGTCATATAGCAAATTGGTATTTATCTAACCCCCAGGTTTAAACAAAGTATTTCTCTAATTGAACTAGCATGCAATAGGTTAAATCAAAATAGATTTCGAAATAGGATCAACATGGTCAAAGCACAACTTGCCTTCAAAGAGTACTTGTTCTTGGTCTTGAGTTGGATCCTGAGTCAATACTTCTCCTTCGAATCCTTCCGGCACTTCAACGTCTACTCGTAAAGCGTGCAAATAGCAAATACGCAAATAAACAATAGGCAAAAACATCCCAAAACTCCAAATAAAATCCATAAACAGAGAGAACATAATTTTCTGGATTTTTAGAAACTGGAATCGTTCAAATCGGAGTTAAAATGCAAAAGTTATGATTACTTAAAGTTTAAATAATCGATTAAATAATTTTACAGAGAAAAACTTTAGTCCAAAAATTAAATAAAATTTATATTTAAGTAGATCTTGATTTTATACAAATTTAGAAATTTGAATCACTCAAATCGGAGTTGAAACGCAAAAGTTATAAGCGTTTGAAGTTTGAAACAAAATCTGAAATCATTATTTCGAATTAATAAATCATTTTCTTTTCGAAATTAATTATTGCGTCGGCATGGACACGTGGCAGCCTCTGATTGGTCCACGGTGTTTTGCTGACGCCAAGACCGAACGGCTCCCACGATGACGCCAAAGATGACGTCATCATGCCACGCGGCATCACCCGTGATGACACGTGTCCCATATCTTGTCCGTGGATCGGCGCACGGCACGGCTTGGTCCACGGTGAATCCGGTCCACCGGACCGTGTCACTGACATGCGGACACCACTTGTCAGCGGCTTGGGCTCATCTTTGGCGGCGCGCGCGGCCGACGCGTGCGGCCCCACGAGACGCGCCCGCGTGTCGAGACACGCGCCACGCCGCGAGTGTACGCAGCTAGAGTACACGTGGCGCTATCCTGGCCGTTGGTTTGAAATCTGACGGCTCGGATTGGATCTAGGCTCATGTGTTGGAGCGGACGTGGCCGATCGTGGGCCGTTGGATCTTAATCCAACGGTCCGCATCCGATCTGGGTTCCGAGGTTTTGGTTACACGTGGCTCACCAGGATCGTTGGATTTCGATCGGACGGTTGACGCGTGCTTGGGGTTGACGATGGTGTTGCGGCGCGCTGCTCCGTCGAGTCGGGAAGGCGACCTCCCACACGGCGTTGAGGGCGTCTCCGCGGCGATTGCTACTCCCAGACGCGCCTGCGTCCTTGCGGTCTCGGATCGGCCACCAACACGACGGAGAAGCGGTGGGCGGCGCGAACGACGCCAAAACCCTAAATTAACCCTAATCAACTCCGGCGAGGAATCGTGAGCACGGAGGAGCTCTCCGAGTGGCGGCGGCTAGGGCAAAAGGTGCGCCGCGGTGACGGTGATCCTCGCACGCACTCACGCCTTAAATACGGCTCGGACGTCGAGATGCGCACGGTTTCCATGGCGAGGCGATGCAGGCGGCGGAGTCCGGCCGACACGGCGAGGCGACGCGCTCAATCCTAGCCGCCCACGCGGCACGACGGACGGCCACGATCGCGACGGCACGAACGGGTTCGACTTTGCCTCGACTAGGCGACGTGGCGCCAATCACAACCGCTGGATCTTGATCCAACGGCCGCGTAACTAGGGTTCGGACGGCGGGTTCGGCTCGACCACGTGGCTCGGTCGGACTCGAACTCGAGTCCGACTCGGGCTCGATCGGATGAACAAGATACAAACCCACTCGCATTTTCCAAATGATTTAATATTTAAAATAATTCCCGATAATTCATTTAATTCATTAAAAATAGCAAATGACTCAGAAAAATTCCAGAAAAATTCTGGAAAATATTTTGGATCATTTTGGACTCAAATAAAATATTTCCAACAAAATTTTATTTGCAAAATTAAATTCTTTAATTATTTCAAAATGGAATAAATTCAAATAAATTCCAAATAAATCCAAATAAATTCCAGAAAATTCCAAAAATTCACCAAAGTGCCAAATCACACATGAATTCAAGAAAAGCAAAATTTTGGGGTGTTACAAGCCGCGCGATCACTGTTGAGCTCAAGATGCGGGCTCATCAGGAGGAGAAGAAGAGGAAGCGGGCGACGCCGTACTCAGCGGGCGGCAGCTCGCAGCGGGCTCGGCGGTCTCAGATCACCGCCGAGGCCGTCGCTGCTCAGCCGTCTCGGTCGCGACAAATTTCAGCCGATCATCGATTGCCGCTACCCGGCCACGACCACCACTACCGCCACCGGCAGCAAAGCAGCGGAGTTCCGGCCCCGGCCTGCTACAATTATGACGCGCTGGCCACTTCATCCGGATCGCCCATTCCCACGTCGGGCAGAAGATCGCGCTCCACGACTTCAAGGCGTGACGGCACGCCGCCGCTGTTTCACGCCGACGCCGAGGCGATTCGAGGGCTCGCCGCGTGCTAGCCGGGTAATGCTCCTTGTTGAGGGGCATGAGGCTAGGGTGTTATTTGATTCGGGGCCTCCCATTCTTTTATTCGCACGGGGTTTGCGGAGCAGAGTCGATGAGGGTCGATGGCAGTGTCACCTCTTTCGATTGAGGCACCGGGTCGAAGATCACTGGCCAGCAGATGGTTCGCGAAAGCGGTGGTTCGGATTCGAGGGATTCCGCTCACCGCCGCCTTGTCGCTTCTAGACCTTCGGGGAATAGATGTCATCTTGGGGATGAGTTGGCTGGCACGACAGCAGGCTGTTTTGGATTGCTGTGGTCGTACCCTATCACTCCGAAATCCGAAGGGCGGCCGACTCACCCTACTTCTTAACGAGAACAAGGCCACCTTGTGTTCGCTAAATGGGACAGAAGTTGAAGAGCTGGACTCGATTCCCGTGGTGTCTGAGTTTCCCGATGTGTTCCCAGCGGAATTACCGGGAATGCCACCTGATCGGGACATTGAGTTCGTCGTTGAGCTTCAGCCAGGGACTGCTCCGGTGTCCAAGCGACCGTACCGGATGCCGCCAAATGAATTGGCTGAGCTGAAGACCCAGCTGAAGGGATTGATGGACAAGGGGTTTATCCGACCGAGCTCCTCGCCCTAGGGCTGTTCGGCTCTGTTTGTGACCAAGAAGGATGGTTCTCTGCGCCTCTGCGTTGATTACCGTCCCTTGAATGCGGTCACTATCAAGAACAAGTACCCTCTGCCTCGGATTGATATCCTGTTCGATCAGCTTGCTGGTGCACGAGTATTTTCCAAGATTGATCTGAGGCTCGGCTACCATCAGATTAAGATCCGAGCCGAGGACATCCCGAAGACTGCTTTCTCCACCAGATACGGGCTCTACGAGTATACCGTGATGTCGTTCGGCCTCACGAACGCGCCGGCGTACTTTATGTACCTGATGAACTCCATATTTATGGAAGAGCTGGATTCTTTTGTCGTCATTTTCATCGATGATATTTTGATATATTCAGCCAGCAAGGAAGAGCACGCCAGACACCTTCGCATTGTTCTCGGGCGACTCAGGGAGCATCGCCTGTATGCGAAGTTCAGCAAGTGCGAGTTCTGGCTGAGGGAATTGTCATTCTTGGGACACGTCCTTTCTGAGCGAGGCGTGGTAGTTGACCCGAGCAAGGTACAGGATGTACTCAAATGGGAGCAGCCCAAGACTGTCACGGACATCCGCAGTTTTCTTGGACTGGCTGGGTATTATCGCCGTTTCATCCAAGATTTCTCAAAGATTGCGAAGCCGATGACTGAGCTGCTCAAGAAGGGAGTTGAGTTCAGATGGTCAGCGAATTGCGAGAGCGCCTTTCAGACACTGAAGCAACGTTTGACTACGGCTCCTGTCCTCACCCAGCCAGATATCCACAGGCCGTTCGATGTGTATTGCGATGCGTCGGGCATTGGGCTCGGCTGTGTGCTTATGCAAGAAGGCCGAGTCGTTGCCTACGCATCTCGGCAGTTGAAGCATCATGAGGAGCACTACCCCACCCACGATTTGGAGCTTGCAGCAGTGGTGCATGCCTTGAAGATCTGGCGCCACTATCTCCTGGGGAACAAGTGCAATATTTATACTGATCATAAAAGTCTCAAGTACATCTTCACTCAGGCAGATCTGAATATGAGGCAGCGGAGATGGCTTGAGCTGATCAAAGACTACAGTCTGGAGGTACACTACCACCCGGGGAAGGCGAATGTGGTAGCTGACGCGTTGAGTCGCAAAGCTCAATGCAACTGCTTTACTCTCCAGTCCCCGAGTGTCTCTCTCTGTGCCGAATTCCAGAGACTCGGTTTGGAGATGGGCGAGCAGGGATTCATAGCTAATCTCGAGTTGAGATCTACATTGCTCGATCAGATTCGAGAGGCACAGACAAAGGATGAAGAAGTTGCTCAAATCCGGAATAAAATGAATTTGGGGCAAGCTGCTGAGTTTCGCCTGGATGATCAGGGAACCTTGTGGTTCGGTGACCGCATAGTTGTCCCTGATGACCAGGAGTTGAAGCGAAGGATTCTCGATGAGGCGCATAACTCCTTGCTTACCATTCACCCGGGCAGCAACAAGATGTATCAAGACCTGAGACGGCAATTTTGGTGGGCTCGCATGAAGCGCGAAGTCGCTCGCTATGTGTCTGAGTGCGACGTCTGCAAGCGGGTAAAGGCCGAACACCTCAAGCTAGCCGGTACTCTTCAGCCCCTTCCTATTCCAGTTTGGAAGTGGGAGGATGTTACCATGGATTTCATTACCGGCCTGCCGACCACTTCCTCAGGCCATGACTCGATTTGGGTAATCATCGATCGACTGACAAAGTCTGCGCACTTCTTGGCTGTTTGCACCAAGTATCGAGTCAAGAAGTATGCGGACTTGTATATCTCTCGGATCGTAAGTCTGCATGGAGTGCCCAAGCGGATAGTTTCAGACAGAGGCTCTCAGTTCACTTCTCAATTCTGGAGAGGCCTACATGAAGCTTTAGGCACGAAGTTGCTCCACAGTTCAGCATACCACCCTCAGACTGACGGTCAGACCGAGAGGGTCAATCAGATCCTCGAGGACATGTTGAGGGCTTGTATTTTGTCCTACGGGAAAAAGTGGGAAGAGTGTCTCCCGTACGCCGAGTTCGCGTACAACAACAGCTACCAAACCAGTATCCAGATGTCCCCGTTTGAGGCGCTTTATGGTCGCAGTTGTCGAGCGCCGCTGAACTGGTCAGAAAGTGGAGAACGCTCCTTGATTGGGCCTGAGTTGGTTATGGAGGCGGAAGAAAAGGTCCGGACTATCCAGGAAAATCTGAGGATAGCGCGGTCGCGACAGAAGAGTTACGCTGATCGCCGTAGGAGCCCTCTCCTTCGACACTGGCGACTTCGTCTACCTGAAGGTTTCTCCTCTCCGTGGCACCCGTCGATTCGGAGTTAAAGGAAAGCTGGCACCTCGCTACGTAGGGCCGTTCAAGATCCTTGGAAAGCGCGGCCAAGTAGCATATCAGCTAGAGCTTCCTCCTTCGCTCGGAATGGTTCACGACGTGTTTCACGTCTCCCAGCTGAAGAAGTGTGTTCGTACTCCCTTCGAGCAGATTGCAGTGGATGAACTCGAGGTTCAACCTGAACCCGATCTGTCTTATCAAGAACATCCGATTCGGGTGTTGGAAGAAGCGGAACGCAAGACTCGACGGAGAACTCTCAAGTTTTATAAAATTCAGTGGAGTAATCATACTGAGGATGAGGCCACTTGGGAGCCTGAAGATCGTTTAAAGACCGAGTACCCGAAATTCTTCAGTGCCATGTAAGTGACTAGTAAGCAAACTCCTCGCAATCCTGAGTTTGTTATTCCGCGCGTGTTCCGCCCTGTTTGTGCGTTGTCCTGAATCTCGGGGCGAGATTCCCTTAAGGGGGGAGGGTTTGTCAGGGCCCCCAAGTTCCAAAATTCTGGGATAGCCGGAGTATCCGGATCAACATCCGGAATGTCCAGACATAACTCGGAATGTCCAAACATATTGTCCGGAGTGTCCGGATTAACCTGACTGAGCGCCTCAACCCGGAGTGTCCGGACCAATTGTCCGGAGTGTCCGGGTTAGTGCTACCGAAGACCCCAACCCGGAGTCTCCGGGTTAGCGTCCGGAGTGTCCGGTATGTGCGGGGGGGGGGTTTGTATAAAAGTCCCATTTCGTGGGTTCACTCCTTTCCTTCTTCTCCACTTGTCCTCCACCCATCCCGTGCGTCTCCCTCACCCCAACCTTGTCTCCGGTGAGCTCTCCACTCCGGTGACCTCCCGTGGCTCCTCCCCGGCGTCCTCTAGCTCGTCCTCAAGCCGGCGTCCTCTTTCCTCTACCCGGCATTGTTCTCCTCCATCTTCCTTGGAGGTAGGCCTTTCTCTTGGGGGTTGATCCGTGGGTTCTTGGGTCATAAGGCCATCCATGGTGGGTTTAGGGTTTGGGTTTGGATTTGGGGGTTTGGAGTTGAATCTTGAGCTCTAGGGTTTTGGGTGTAGTGATTCTAGGGTTGGTTGGGGCTTGGATTGATGAATGTGGGTACTAGAGAGGTAGATCGGGTAGTGGTAATGCCGATCCAAGGGTCGTCTGGAGTTGGCTAGTGGTTTCATGGGCTAGTGTTGTTCCTCGTGGAGTTGGGTTAGCTATAAGCTTCTTCGGCCTTGCCGCGTGTAGAAAAGTCATAGGTCGGGTCCCCACGGTGCCGTGGGACTTGGCGGCACCTCGGTCCATTGAGTAGTTGGGCCAAATGCGCCAGGTTCGGATTGTCCGGACACCCAGTCCGGAGTATCCGCCCTAGTCCGAAGTATCCGGACACAAGGTCCGGAGTATCCGGGTTATCCGGACTGTCCAGATCAAATAACCGGACTGTCCGGGTTAGGCTATTCTGTCCGGTTTCGTTAACCTGTCCGGTCGCGTTGTTTCGTCGGGATTTTTCCTTTTGTGTTCGTTTCATTTGCATGGCATGCATCTCATTATGCATTGTACTCGTGTAGGGAACGATCCATGAGATCGACGCCGCGGTGACCGAGGGTGTTACCGGAGAGCCGACTGTTGCCGACCCACAGGCAGAAGAACAAGGCAAGCACCTATGCATATTCATCCGTATATGTAATTGTATTTTTGAGAATAAATTGCCTATTTGATGATTAAGTCAAGCATTAGGAATTGAAATGGGGAATAGGGCTAGATCCTACTTGTTGCACATACGCTCCTTGTTAATTGCTAAACACCTCCTTTGGAGCTAGACTACGGGTATTATATTGCGTCCCTGCTTAGTTTGCATTGGCGTCGGGTTGGGCCAAGTGGTGGATGGTCCACCGCTTGAGATCAATTACTTTACTTGTGATGAAATGAGATGGGTACGGTTATATAAGGAAAGGTTAAATTGGAGACCGGGCGGGAAGGTTGGGGCATTGGGTAAGGAGACCCGATGCGGTAGTTCCCGTCTGAGTCGATTAAGGACCGATTCGATGGTTGCCCTTTGATTGAGCACATCCCGGTTGGTCGCATGCCCGATTATGGTACGGTAAGCCACTCTTTCTCTCATACGGAATCGATGGACCGTAACTTCCTGTGGTTGGACGTGGTTGAGGGCGAGGCTTAGGCCGACTCTCGAGCGCCAAGCCGGGCTTGGGGCTGCTCGAGGGGGTGCTAGGTTTTCGGGCCACAGGAGGACGCTTCAGCGATTGGGTATGATTGGGAGGGGGTTGACACTAGGCCCTTGTGGTAAGTGTCGTGCGATCAATGCTTCCCTGCAGGGTTAATTAAGCGATTCGAATTGTCGCGCTCTCGGATATGAGCAAGCTCTTTCATCGCACAGTCACGTAGTAAGAACTTGAACCGAGGTTCGCCGTCGAGCTTGAGCCCAAATAAATTGGTGATGAGATAAATTGTTGTGAATTAATGATTGCACTTCGCTTTTAGAAGTAGGCGCTGTTACAACTGCTTAACTTGTGAATTGAGTAGTTGAGTGACTAAAGAATAAACCTAAGCATTTCCGCAAATGTTACCTCTAGCTTATTCCTTGCTACATCCAATTGCATGTCCTTTGGAGTCGGTCATATATGGACCACGGGTAAGGCTTGCGAGTAACTTTTGTACTCAGGCTTCTGCTTTGTGGTTTTGCAGGTGAGGATCCAGCGGGGTGCGAGTTTTGCCCCTACTGCCTATCGGTGGCCAAGGCGGCACCGAGTAGAGGCTGTCGACGTTGTACGCCCGGAAGTGTTCAGGGCATGACACTTCCGGAGGTGTTTTACTTTTGTGGTATAGAGTGGGTGGTCTTACTTTTGTGAACAGTTGCTACCTTTATTTCTGTAATGGACTCGTCTGCTTTTCGTTGGTCGTCTTTGTTGGTTGTCTTTGTTGGGCCTCTTTGTGCCGTGTGGTGTGTTTGTTTGCTTCCGCGTTTTTGTGTCTCTGGTAGTGAGCTTGGGGCTCGATGCCCCTTTGTGCGAATTAAATGTTGATATGGCATTGGGAACCGGTATGTGGGGATCCTGGGCAAGTTTCGGATCGCATACCGGGGGAATACCGGGGTTGTTGTCGAGTAGTTCGGATGTTTGCGGAGTTGTCTCGTTTGGGCTTGGGTATTAGCATCGGGATCACCTCCGGTGATTTGTTGCTAGGATCCAATTTCGACGGGATTAACTGTTCATCCAACAACTCGAGGATGATCTGGGCGGCTCCTCTCAGCGACTCCATCGGCAGTCATTACATGTCCAAGAAATTCTACCTTGGTCTTCCAGAAATCACACTTGCTAAACTTAGCAAATAACTGTGATGTTCTCTTAACTTCTCCAGAACTAGCCTCAGATGTTCTGCATGTTCTTCTCTTGTCTTGGAGTAGACAAGTGTGTCATCTATGAACACAACGACGAAATTATCTAGATACTCCATGAAAACTTTATTCATCAAGTTCATGAAGTGTGCAGGTGCATTCGTCAGTCCAAAGGATATAACTGTAAACTCATAATATCTGTATCTTGACGAAAATGCGGTCTTTGGTACATCTTCTGACCGAATCTTCAACTGATGATATCCTGATTTGTAGGATCGAAGTATACGAATATAGCAATCAGAGGGGGGGTGAATGATTGTGCGGAAGCTAAAACCAAATTCTTGATCTATTAAAAGTTCACCCCAAAACAGAACCAAATAATTGCCTCGTTTTCGACAAAAACAGAATGACAGAGGTTTGGTGAAACGAGAATTCCCGGAGATCCAACCGTCGAAACGATCTGAAATTTGGACACAAGAAACTAGATTCCAATACAAATCGAACCCAAAAAGAATCAGCTCGATCGGACTTACGGATCAAAAGTTATGAGCTTCGCAAGCTTGCTGATCCAGAACTTGACGAGAATCAATCTAATCAAAACTTCAAGATTAAACAAGAACGACAAAAGATTGATCAACTAGACTTTGAGAAACACTAGATCAATACCCTAGAGAGGTTTTTGATGGATCAAATCAAGATAAAACTTGAAGAACAAAAACCAATCTAGAACTAGAACAAGCATGCAAACAAGAACCAAAACAGAAAATCTTTGTAGCGACGTGGTTACTGTAGCACGCAAAAATCTTGGAAGAATTGATCTTTATTTCTTGTCTAAAATACTCTCATCAAAAGAGTACAAACCCTAAAACCAAGCTCAAGGCTTGATGCGCTCAGCTCTGCTTGGTGCCTTTCAACAGGAGACCCCCCACCTATTTAAAGCACCAACCCACAAGGAGTTCTGAATACGATTCCTATTCCCTAGAAGGAATCCGTATCCAACACAACTCTACTTGGCCCAACCAGACCGAGTACAACTCTTGCACGCGTATGGCAACCCTACCATACTCACGTGACTAACACTTTGCACGCGTATGGCCACCTGCCATACTCACGTGACTAACACTTTGCACGCGAATGACCTCCTGCCATTCTCACGTGACTAACCATTCTTCATGTGCACCATTCTCTTAGCCCGAACGTCCAGCATGACATCCTTGACCACCAAGACCTCGGATCCTCATGAACCTAGTCACGAACCTCAGTTCCTCCATGAACCTAGTTCGGTCCGTCATCGACCACATTCGTCTTCGAGCAATACCTGCACATGAACAAACCACAAAACAAATCCGAGCACAAGTCCACGACTTGACTCAATGTCAATCCATGCAACTACTAACATGAGCATTGCATAAAGTCCACTTCAAAAGAAGCATCATGAAATCATCACAAATTTCATAATCTCAAGGTCAAACCAAAAACTCAATTCAATTCTTGCAAAACATCCAAACCGAGCAAAACACGTTTACAACGGACCAAAATCAAAAACCCTAGAAAAAGTCCATTCACGACGGACCAACAAAATCGGTTCGTTGTACAAGTGAAACTCTCGGTTCCAAAAGAAATCATTCCGCGAAAACACGTTTCTGACGGACCAACAAAATCGATCATTGTACATGCAAATCAATCCTCAAAAAGCCGTTCACGGACCCAAAAACTTTGGTCCGTTGTACATGCAAAACTTAATGGTTTCTTGTAAAATTGAGTTCGGCTTATGATCTGAAAAACACGTCCCACAGCACCCAAAAACTTGGTCCGTCGCATATGTAAAACTTCTTGTTTTTCAATAACTTGGCAGCACAACAACCTTCAAAAGCACATTCTACGGACCAAAAAGTTGGTCATTGTACATGGAAGAATGAGGTTGTCAAAAGCAAGTTTACAAAGAACCAAAAAAGTTGGTCTGTGCAGGAAAACTTACTGTTTTCTATAAGTTTGGTCCGGCGCCAAAGCGAAACTTACTGTTTCTTGTCAAATTGTCAAAACACATGAACAAACACATTTTGCAAATTTAATTCTAAGCCAATTTTTCAGCACATGATTTCACATGATTGCAGGTCAATCTTGCAGAAAACTCTAGCTCCTCTTAACTGATCAAATAAATTATCGATCCTGGGTAGCGGGTACTTATTCTTTATTGTCACATCATGAGTGCATGATAATCAATACACATCCGAAAACTTCCATCCTTCTTCTTGACGAACAAAACTGGCGCTCCTCACGATGACGAACTGGGTCTGATAAATCCTTTCTCCATTAGCTCCTCAATCTGCTTCTTCATTTCAACTAACTCATCGGTGGACATCGATAAGGTCTCTTGGCTATTGGGGCTGTGCTGGGTACTAACTCAATCACAAATTCTATATCCCTATCTGGTGGCATACCGGGTAGATCTTCAGAAAAAACATCTATGTACTCATTGACTACCGGTACGTCTTCTATGCTGACTATCTTCACGCTGTTGACCATCAGCTGTCCGTCTCGTACTGCGGTTGCTTGAAACTCAACTTTTCTACAATCTGGGCTCTCGACTGACACGACTCTTCGTTCACAGTCTAATACTGCCTTGTGCTTGGTTAACCAATCCATTCCTAATATAACATCTAGGGTCGAGGTATCCAATATAATAAGGTTCGCAAGGAACTCTACCCCATCTATTAGAAATTTTACCCCAGAACATCCTACATTAGATTGAAGTTCTGATCTAGGGGATTGGACTAGCAACACATGTCTAAGGTTCACCATTCTCAATCCGTTTTCAACAGCAAAATTCCGAGATATAAAAGAATGCGAAGCTCTAGAATCAAACAAAACTGTTGCAGGTACTGAGTTAACTAAGAACTTACCCAGTACGATGTCCGTTGCATTCTGGACTGCATCAGCGGTGATGTGGTTGACTCTACCCCTCACCGTTGCTTAGGGTGTGGCTCCAGCTTGAGCAGCTCCACGGTTCCCTCCTGGTGCGGGTGTCCTTGCAGGTGTCGTTCCAAGGTTGAACCGAACAGGCGTCACACCTCCTCCTCTCTTTGGACACTGTTTGGCAAAGTGCCCCGGTTCGTTGCAGCTGTAGCAATGTCTCACCGTTGCTTGCTGACTCTCTGCGATTACGATGCTGGCTGGTGCTGGTGACTGATAACTCTGACCGGCAGGTCTTGGCGCTGGCGACGGTGTCTTGGCCACATTCCTAGGCTAAAATCTGAAGAACTGATTAGGTGTAACCCTCATCCTTTGTGCTCTTGGGCGAGCTCCCTGTTGTGCCATCTAGTGCTTCCGGTTATCGTCCAACTCCTTGCGCTTGTCTTCGAGAATAAGAGCCTTATTCACTAGCTCTTGGAAGTCAGGAAATGTGTGGGTAATCAGTCCCACCTGCAATCCTGAGTTCAGTTCCTTCATGAAGCGACATTGTCTTGCCTTGTCCGTTGCTATGTCTTCAGACGCGTAGCGAACTAGCTGGGTGAACTTATTCAAGTAATCAGCCACTGACTAGCTGCCTTGCTTCAGTGCTAGGAATTCCTCCTTTTTCAACTTCATGACTCCTTCGGGCACGTGATACTGGCGGAAAGCTGTCGTAAACTCCTCCCAAGTGATATCCAGTGGGTTTTCATGTGAATCGCAAAAATTCTCCCACCATTCAGCTGCAGTCCCTTCCATCTGATGAGAGGCGTAAAGTACCCTCTCGTTCCCGGTACACTGGGTAATATGCAGATTACTCTCAATGGACCTTAACCAGTCATCTGCCTCCAA
The DNA here is from genome assembly GCA_036346355.1 of Rhipidocladum racemiflorum. Taxonomy (NCBI): domain Eukaryota; kingdom Viridiplantae; phylum Streptophyta; class Magnoliopsida; order Poales; family Poaceae; genus Rhipidocladum; species Rhipidocladum racemiflorum. The sequence continues at coordinate 36,505,570 of CM070577.1, read as the reverse complement.
TGGATTGGCTCTTCCAGAAAAGGTCAGCGGACGGGTCTTCATGAATTCTAGCAATCTTGAGTACGAACGTTGTCCCTGATTGGCTTGATTGTTTTGATTAGCGGCAGCTTGGGTGGTGACTTGCTACATTTGCTGCATCATAGCATGCATCAGCTGCGTTTGTGCAGCAAGGAAAGCTCCAAAGTTCTGCATGTCAACTGGGGGTCCTGGCTGAGGCGCAGGTCTGCCATCATTGGGGCTCCCACTGGGACGAGAACCACTTCCACTTGCACCGTTGTTACCACGGGTGTTCACCATCTGTTGATTACTCCGAGGTTTAGAGATAAGGGGGGAACAAGAGTAGACAAGTGGTACAGAAACTTATGCGGGGCAACGTATGTAACTCAAAATCCAAACTTTATTCACTATTTAATAATAACTTGGTATGGTTACTCACAATGCCTAAGGGCTTTGCAACACATACTGCACACTCAACAATCAAGAAAATATAAATTAAGCTAGCATACTGGAGTATAACGCCTAAAGGGCGACTCTTATTATTTGTAGGATCGAAGTATACGAATATAGCAATCAGAGGGGGGGTGACTGATTGTGCGGAAGCTAAAACCAAATTCTTGATCTATTAAAAATTCACCCCAAAACAGAACCAAATAATTGCCTCGTATTCGACAAAAATAGAATGATAGAGGTTCGGTAAAACGAGAATTCCTGGACATCCAACCGTTAGATTGATCTGAATTTTGGACACGAGAAACTAGATTCCAATACGAATGGAGCCCAAAAAGAATCAGCTCGATCGGACTTACGGATCAAAAGTTATGAACCTCGCAAGCTTGCTGTGACAGAAGATGACGAGAATTAATCTAACCAAAACTTCAAGATTAAACAAGAACGACAAAAGTTTAATCAACTAAACTTAGAGAAACCCTAAATCAATTCTCTAGAAAGGTTTTGAAGGATCAAATCAAGATAAAACTAAAAGAACAAAAACCAATCTAGAAAAGAACAAGCATGCAAACAAGAACCAAAACAGGAAACACTGTAGCAACGCGATTCTTGTAACAACGATTCTTGTATACGCAAGGATCTAGAAGAATTGATCTTTATTTCTTTTATCTAAAGTACTCTCATCAAAAGAGTACAAACCCTAAAACTGAGCTTGAGGCTCTCAATGCGCTCAGCTCCAATTGATGTAATTGATGCCCTTCAACAGGAGACACCCCTCCTATTTAAAGGAGCAAAACATAAGGAGTTCTGAATACAATTCCTAATCTAGAAGGAGTATGTATACAACTCCTCTTGGCCCAACCTGGCCGAGTACAACTCTTGCTCGCGTATGGCAACCCTACCATACTCACGTGACTAACACTTTGCACGTGTATGGCCACCTGCCATACTCACGTGACTAACACTTTGCACGCGAATGACCTCCTGCCATTCTCACGTGACTAACCATTCTTCATGTGCACCATTCTCTTAGCCCGAACGTCCCGCATGACATCCTTGACCACCAAGACCTTAGTTCCTCCCTGAACCTAGTCCCGAACCTCAGCTCCTCCATGAACCTAGTTCCGGTCCCGTCATCGACCACGTTCGTCTTCGAGCAATACCTGCACATGAACAAACCACAAAACAATTCCGAGCACAAGTCCACGACTTGACTCACATCAATCCATGCAAATACTCACACGAGCATTGCATAAAGTCCACTTCAAGCATCATGAAATTCTCACAAATTTCATAATCTCAAAAACAAATCAAACACAATTCCAATTTTGCTCAAAACTAATCGAGCAAAAACGCATTCACGACGGACCAAAAAATATTGTCCGGTGTACACATGAAAATGTCACTCAAAAAACCATTCACGACGGACCAACAAAATCGGTTCGGTGTACAAGTGAAAGTCTCGGTTTCAAGAAGAAATCATTCCGGCGAAAACACGTTCACGACAGATTAAAAGAAATCAGTCCGTCGTACATGCGAAATCAATCCTCAAAAAGCCGTTCACGACTGACCAAAGAAATTGGTCCGACGTACATGCAAAACTTACTGGTTTCTTGGAAAATTGAGTCCGGCTCATGATCTCAAAAGCACATCCACGACAGACCCAAAAACTTGGTCCATTGTACATGCGCTGACTGCTATTTTCTTGGAAAATTGAGTTTGGCACAAGAGCTCAAAAACATGTGCACTACAGACCCATAAACTTGGTCCGTCGTACATGCGAAACTTACTGGTTTGAGAGTTTGGTCCGGCACAAAAGATGACTTCATTGTTTGCTGTCAAATTGTCAGACACAAACACAAACACATTTTGCAAATTCAATTCTAAGCCAATTCTAAGCCAATTTTTCAGCACATGATTTCACAATCTCCCCCTTGATGAAAACATTGGCAACACCACTTAGAATTGAACATTTGGCATTCACTTTACAAAAGATTTTGAAATCCGAGGGATCAAAAACTAAAAAGAGAAAACACAGAATTCCCCCTTTGACCTAAATGCAAAACAAAATCTCCCCCTGAGAAGGAAAATGTGTGTGAATGTGCAATGTGCCCAAAAATTTCAAAATTCTCCAAACTTCTCCCAAAATTCTCAAATTTCAAAAAACAACTCCCCCTTTTTCTTCTCCCTCTTTTTCCTTAAACTTTTCAACGATTCCCAAATTTCTCCCCCTTTGACAATGGATTCATCAAGAGTATAAAAAAGAGAATAGGTTCAAAATTTTTCCTGTAGCAAAGATTTCACAAGGAGAAACAAGGGAGTGCCAAGATAGGAAAAGATGAGCTCATTCGATCATATAACCTTATATATCACATAACATGCAAAATACATGATCTTGATGTGATTTTAGCAAGTTAGGGAATGACATGCATCTCAACCTCAATTCAGTCAACTATAGCCAAGTACTAAGCAAAACCTTTAGTAGAAAAACAAAGGCTCAAAGTTGAAGCAAATAACAAATCAGGGCGAGCAAGTAGTTCAACTCCAATCTAGTGGACCAATTTAATCTTTAAACAGTAAACTGCATGTGGCATGCTTGAAGCATACTTCTTTTATTTCCTTGGAGTGGCATGCTTGAAGCATACATCTTGTCTTTTGAGGGAATGGCATGCTTGAAGCATACATCTTATCTTTTAGGGAAAGCATCCTGAAGCTCATAACTTGAGGCTTTTGCTTTTAACAAACCTTTTTATTGATTCCCTTTTCTTTTCATTTTTCTTTGATTATAAACATGCAAAAGTGATTAAAAGGTCTTATGAAAGAGTAAAGTTGAAACCACACTTGCTTCATAGCCCAAATTTGTCAAGAGGATTCAATATCAAGCCTAGAAGAGTGAGATATCACAGAGTATTTAGCTATAGGCAATCAGTCCATGGAATTCCACAATGTCATTTTTAGTTCAAGTGAGACAATTATATTATCATATATTAGCTCAATTACATAACATATAAAGAAATATGATAAAGTGAGCTTATCAAGTGAAAGAACTTGGCAAGGAAACTCCCCCTCAAAACAAACCCATTGGATGAACAATCCCAAGTTCTCCCCGAATAAAAGCAAAACGAGAAGAAGACAAAGGTTTTGTAAAAATGTCTGCCAATTGATGTTCAGTATCCACATGGTGAAGCACAATATTTTCTTTTTCAACATGATCTCTAAGAAAGTGAAATCCAATATCAATATGCTCAAGAAAGGGGATTACTCAAGAGGTGGCACGAACCAAATCAATTCAACATCCTCCAAAGTCAACATCAGAATAAGCTCTTAAACTAATGCATAAGGGAGCAGAAAGCCAAATGCCAAAATCTTGAGTACCATGGAGATACCTGAAAGTTCACTTGAACGCTTGTCGATGTGAAGCACGTGGGAAGCTTGAAAACAAGCACACACAAGCACGTGGGAAGCTTGAAAACAAGCACACACAAGCACGTGGGAAGAGTCTCTCATGTAAACTTCCAATTATCTCATCCTCAACAGCATCATCATCATCTTTTATGAACAAAGACACTCTCCCCCTGAACATATGCACCTGTACTTGCATCATTTGGACTAGTGCCTTTTGCGAAATGCAGTGGAAGAAGTATCTCCAAAGGCAACACTTTTAGCATGAGATGCACGAGTGAAGAAGAACCAAAACTTATCACTGAACATATGAAGTGAGCATCCAAATTCACTAGCCACATGTTCTCCTTCCTCGTGAGAAGCCTACATAGAAGCGAGAAATTATCGAGGCCTCGATCGGGTTAGAAATAAGATGTTTAGGAATCGATCTTGAGACACACGACGCACAACAGTAGGCACAACACGAGTATTCTTATGCACAAAAATAGATTTGCCTTTTTCCGTGTTTTTAGAAACAAAAGGTGTTTGTTTCACCCTAGGCACATAATGAGAAGTAGAGTGTGCCTTTCTGAAATTAGACCTAGCATTAAACCTTTCTCTCTTTTGTTGTTTAGCTAGTCTAAAGCAAAAGTCTACTAAATGTTCATCTCTACCACAATGAGTGCAAGTATACTTAACATGATGTTTTGCTTTAACAGTAGAAGCACATTTTGCATTCATCATAGTAGAAGATAAAAGACCAGCAGATTTAAAGACAATTTTCTTAGGCTCATTGACAATTTCAAATTTTCCACTTTCAAGTGTTTTGACAACAGTGGGAGCATGTGATTTATGATGAGCATAAGAATCAAAACCTAAACCTTTGTTATGAGTGCTGACTTTTGATTGATCCAAGATCATGTTTAGGTTTTTCTTTCCTTTAGTGAAACGTTCTAATGACTTTTCCAAGTAATCAATTTTTCGAGAAAGAGTTAAACAATTATTACAGGGAACGTCCACTTTTCCTTTTTGCTTGCGACAAGTTGAGCATGAAAGAACCTCATGTGTAAGCAAATCTTCTGTCATTTGAGAAACCCTATCATTTGCATCATGCAACTTCAATTCTAGTATGGAGCATATAGAACATGGAGTTGTATCATGTAAATCAATGGTAGAACAACTAGCATGTTTAACAAGTTTCTCATTTTTCTCATTTTCAGCATTGATTTGCTCTAACAAGGTAACATGTTCTTTCCTAAGCAAAGTAAACTCATTGTAAATTAAGTCACATGATTTGCAAGCATCATCATCAGGAATCAAGGTTTTAAGTCTAGCAATTTCAGCATTCAATGACTCAACAACAAAATCATGTTTCTTAATTTTCTTGTCACGTTTATCAAGCAATTTATCAAGTCGAGCAACAGCAATAGCTAATTCATCGTAAGAAAAATCTACCTCATTGAAGTCGCTGTCGTGGTCGTCCTCAGTAAAGCTGTTGCTGCTTTTAGCCATGAGACACAACCCCGTCAACTCATGCTTGCTTGGAGTTGCATCGTCCTCACTGCTCCCTGAATCCACATCGCTCAAATTAACTTGTTCAAGAGCGGAAAGAACTCGGTGGACAACTTTGCTGTTGATGAAGCTCTTCTTCTTTCTATTACTTGAAGAGAACTTCTTCTCTTTTCTTCTGTCATTGTCCTTCTCCTCCCTTGATGCTTTACCTGCAAGTTTAGGACAGTTTGGACGAATATGGTCGAGATCACCACACTCATAGCATCTTGGAGGGCCACCACCACCTCCCTTTCTCATTCTCACATTTTGTAAAGCTTTGTTAAAGCGAGAAGAGAGTAGTGACAAGTCTTCTTCTGGGAATTGCTCAATCTGTTCATCGGTTAGTGAAGACAAGAAAGATAGAGCAAAACTTGAAGCAGCACTATTATAAGATATGCTAGATTGAGATGTCAAAGCAATTGATTTATGATCATTCTTTCTAGCAAGAACATCTAATTCATGAGTTTTCAACTTGGAATAAAGAACATCTAAGGTAAGTGTACTCATGACAGTAGATTCTCTAATGGATGTAACTTTCATCTCCCAAATAGACATGTCTAAAGCACCAAGCAATTGTCTAGCATTAGCAGCAGCATCAAAGCTAACTCCAACAGCACGAAGATTACTAAGAATTTTATTGAAACGTGCAAAGAAGTCATCTAGCGACTCACCGGATTTCATCTCAAATCGTATGTATTCTTTTTTTGTAAAGATCTTGACGAACCTCTTTAATAGTGTTAGAACCCTCATGGTAATCACAAAGAGATTTCCATACCTCATATGCAGTTTGAGATGGATCACACGGTCAAAGTCGTTGCGTCCCAAACCTTGGATGATCAAGTTGCGCGCCTTGCTGTTTGCTTCAACATGTGTGCGATTGGTGTCGTTGACGTTGTCGTTTGCAGGGACTTCATATGGCTTGTAGACCTTCTCCCAAATTGTGAAGCCTTGTGCTTGGATGAATGCCTCCATCTTGGCCTTCCAAAGCTGAAAATCAACACCATCGAACACACATGGTTTTGTCGAATAACGATCCATTAATCTAATCACCGGTTAAGATAGATTAGAAAAACCTTGCTCTGATACCACTTGTAGGATCGAAGTATACGAATATAGCAATCAGAGGGGGGGTGAATGATTGTGCGGAAGCTAAAACCAAATTCTTGATCTATTAAAAATTCACCCCAAAACAGAACCAAATAATTGCCTCGTATTCGACAAAAACAGAATGACAGAGGTTCGGTAAAATGAGAATTCCTGGAGATCCAACCATTATATTGATCTGAAATTTGGACACGAGAAAATAGATTCCAATATGAATCGAACCCAAAAAGAATCAGCTCGATCGGACTTACAGATCAAAAGTTATGAACCTCGCAAGCTTGCTGTGACAGAAGATAACGAGAATTAATCTAACCAAAACTTCAAGATTAAACAAGAACGACAAAAGTTTAATCAACTAAACTTAGAGAAACCCTAAATCAATTCTCTAGAAAGGTTTTGAAGGATCAAATCAAGATAAAACTAAAAGAACAAAAACCAATCTAGAAAAGAACAAGCATGCAAACAAGAACCAAAACAGGAAACACTGTAGCAACGCGGTTACTGTAGCACGCAAGGATCTAGAAGAATTGATCTTTATTTCTTTTGTCTAAAGTACTCTCATCAAAAGAGTACAAACCCTAAAACTGAGCTTGAGGCTCTCAATGCGCTCAGCTCCAATTGATGCGATTGATGCCCTTCAACAGGAGACACCCCTCCTATTTAAAGGAGCAAAACACAAGGAGTTCTGAATACAATTCCTAATCTAGAAGGAGTATGTATACAACTCCTCTTGGCCCAACCTGGCCGAGTACAACTCTTGCACGCGTATGGCAACCCTACCATACTCACGTGACTAACACTTTGCACACGTATAGCCACCTGCCATACTCACGTGACTAACACTTTGCACGCGAATGACCTCCTGCCATTCTCACGTGACTAACCATTCTTCATGTGCACCATTCTCTTAGCCCGAACGTCCCGCATGACATCCTTGACCACCAAGACCTCAGTTCCTCCCTGAACCTAGTCCCGAACCTCAGCTCCTCCATGAACCTAGTTCCGGTCCCGTCATCGACCACGTTCGTCTTCGAGCAATACCTGCACATGAACAAACCACAAAACAATTCCAAGCACAAGTCCACAACTTGACTCACATCAATCCATGCAAATACTCACACGAGCATTGCATAAAGTCCACTTCAAGCATCATGAAATTCTCACAAATTTCATAATCTCAAAAACAAATCAAACACAATTCCAATTTTGCTCAAAACTGATCGAGCAAAAACGCATTCACGACGGACCAAAAAATATGGTCCGGCGTACACATGAAAAAGTCACTCAAAAAACCATTCACGACGGACCAACAAAATAGGTCCGGTGTACAAGTGAAAGTCTCGGTTTCAAGAAGAAATCATTCCGGCGAAAACACGTTCACGACAGACTAAAAGAAATCAGTCCGTCGTACATGCGAAATCAATCCTCAAAAAGCCGTTCACGACTGACCAAAGAAATTGGTCCGACGTACATGCAAAACTTACTGGTTTCTTGGAAAATTGAGTCCGGCTCATGATCTCAAAAGCACGTCCACGACAGACCCAAAAACTTGGTCCTTTGTACATGCGCTGACTGCTATTTTCTTGGAAAATTGAGTTTGGCACAAGAGCTCAAAAACATGTGCACGACAGACCCAAAAACTTGGTCCGTCGTACATGCGAAACTTACTGGTTTGAGAGTTTGGTCCGGCACAAAAGATGACTTCACTGTTTGCTGTCAAATTGTTAGACACAAACACAAACACATTTTGAAATTCAATTCTAAGCCAATTTTTCAGCGCATGATTTCACATTATTCTAAGATGCAACTCAACACTCGAGTCTCAACTACTCGACTAAACACTCACTCATCCAGCCAACCTGTATGGGGACCTCCTGGTGGGTACACTGGCGGGTGTGGCGGCATTGGCGCGAACCAATTGCCATGACCCTGAACTGCCGTGGTTGACGAAGCCGCGTCCTCCTCCTCTGGTGCCTGCTGCTACTCTGGCTCTGGCGGCACCTCCTCTGGATCCTCCTCGTCAAGCTCTAGTTCTGGCTCTAGCTCTGGCTCCCCTCCATACAGAGCCTCCTCCTGTTATCCAATCCTATGTACAACCCACATTCTGACATCCTGCAGGCTCTTCTCTGCGGCCTCCAAAGCAGTGTAGACATCATCCAGCTCCTTCACAGTATGGTCCATCACTGCATCCTGCGTGATAGAAAATCGTGCAAGATGCACAACTGCAGCGTCGCTCTCTAGGCCTATCGGAGCACTACTGGCTCCTCCTTCATGCGGGTGAAGATGAAAGATAGACTCCTGCAGCTCGTTGGCGTAGGTCACGGAGATCCTCCTCAAAGCGAGCCGTGCTGTCTCCTGAATGCCGGCTTCAAAAACAGCCCTCAGAACTATGATGTTAACGGGGCAACTCACCTTTCTCTTCTCTCGGGCATACACCGTGATCTTCATGACCATGCCCCGGGCCTTCCAGTTCACGATCCAAGTGCTGGCTCTGTAGATTGGCCACTCAAAGCCTCCCAACACCTGGAGCATCCTCCACAGCTCTGCTGCGTATCCTCCCTCACGCTCACCGTAGGTGTAAATCCTCTTCATTTGCCAAAAGACACTCTCGTGAGACTCAACATTTTAAAACAAAATAAGGACAAGGAAAATTCAGCAAGGGGTGTGAAATAAGAGAGAGGAGATAAGTCAAGAGTTCATTCATTATCTTGGCAAATTTTAACTTTTAGAAATTAGTTTTATCCTCGCTAATGGCCATTCTAACTAGGGGTAAGACCTACCGTTAGTATGGTTCTTATACCACCTCTGTCGGGACCCGAATGTGCAAACCCAAACCCTCGGTGTATTCCACACTAGTCCAGGATCATGCTAGTGCACACCGTCTCAACATAGATGAATAACACAATCATACACAACAGAATAATAAATAAAGTCTTTATTATAACAAAAGTGATTGAGTCAACCTTATGGTTAACTTACAAAGATATGCCTCGCAGGGTAAAGTCTTAAGTAAATAAACTTATTGTGGAAATAAAGAAACTCGTGGCGCCAACCAATATGCCACAGGCAACTGACTGGGCTCGCTCCCTAGCTCGATGGCTCCTCCTGATCTCCTCCTCCAGTGCTAGCGTTGATTCCTCCTCAACTGATGTTTGTGTTGTTGCAAGGGTGAGTACTTAAAGTACTCAGCAAGTTATGCACAGAAATGAAATTCTAATAGCTACATGCATGCCTTATTCCAAATGATAGGCTATTTGGTTGTTTTGCTTTAAACAACATTCACAAATAAACATAATAGATTGAAAAGCAGTAAAATAATAATAACAGTAATAACAATAATAACTTTAATAATCAATTTCTCAAGTAAAGCATTTCTCATCCTTAATCAGGTTCATCATTTCCATACCAAGTATCCATAATCCCAAGTTCATTTTTATGAAAGTCTAACCCTTGACTGTAATCCCCGAGCATTGTCCAATACCATGGACTCAGCTATTCGAATAGTTTGTACACTTTGCAGAGATTATACACTTTACCCACAAGATACAATCAGACACCACCAAGGCGAGTGATCGTAATAAAGCCTTTAAAATGCTACTTCTAGACCCAGTACTGACCGCTAAGGTTTCAACACTGAAGGGACTGGTTACCACACTCAGGCCCCCCTCTTGCGCCATGTGAGTCCACCCATACACCCGGGTCTCACACCACCACGACAGTACCAAAATCTAGACAACATAAATTAATAGGTAGGTCCGTCACATTCCAGACTTGTGTTTGTATATTAGACTCAGTTCAAATTCTTGCAAGGTTCAGTCCTTAATTTGACCAAGGCAAGACTACCCAAAGAATTGACAAGTATCCAAATCAATAAAAACCAAATACGACCTCCCATGTGCTAACCTTGGCCCACGATAAACAATCTTGCCACTTGCCTCAGTCTAAATCATTTTATCACGTAGTTATTTAACATGCACCACATGCCATCAATAACCTCAATAACACATGTCACATTTCCATAAACAAGTTCTGTCGACGTTTATTGTCGGCAATAATATATATGGGGCTATGCGCTAGACCTAAACTCGATGGTAACACAAGAGAAGGGATTAGATAGGTTCAGGCCCTCGACGGTGGAGGTAATACCCTACTCCTGTGTTCTGAGATTATGAGATGTATGTCTGGTATCTCTGTTTTGTGTGTCTCTGTGCCCGGTACCCCTCGCCCCCTTTATACAGGTAAGGGGCGGAGGGACCCGAGTCGGTTACAGGGTGGATTCATGATCGGTTACATGATGGAGATCCTATCTCCAGAATACAGTCGTATCTTTCCTAACAATAGTTAGTTACCGTCTTCTATCTTTTCTTGTAGCTCACGATCAAGAGAGCCCGAGTAGTACCCGATCCTCCATAATCATCCTTGGACACCCCCTCTTGGTGGGTCCTGGTGGGCCGTCAAATGCATACCCAGGGTTCATATACTCCACAGTAGCCCTCGAGTGCTTTGTAATTGAGTTGCCGTCCCTTAAACCATGGTCGACCAATTTTTGTTCCATGCCAAGTGCTCTCAGTCTTTTGGTGTGGCTTTCCGACTGGTCTCCTTTCTGGAGCTGAGTGTCGTTCTGTAGGCAGGAAAATTGCAAAGAACTTGAGAGAACTTTTCTAGCCAGGAGTGCCAAGCGATGTAGATCAACCCGTCCTGGAGTGTATCGTAGTCTGAGCGGATCTTAGCCGAGTGGTATTTGTATTTGCTGCCATGATGCACAACTGATATCCCAACATGGGTTATATCCTCAGAGATGATTACTCAAACCTAAGTCATGACATCCGGCTTTGTCTCGCGGTGAGCAGCAATTGACCCTGCATGGGGCATTCCGCAAGAAGATTCTTTCTTGATTTGATTCGGAAGTTACCCAGGTCTGTTTGACGTGGTCCCTGGTAGCTTGGCCCAGCATGGAGCGTACCATATCCCGAATTTGGCTGGGCCAGAGGGCACCAATGCTCGATGTCTTCGATGCACAGCTAACGACCCAAATAAATCGTGGAATTTTGACTACTCCACCTTATCTGCTCGGGGTTAACTTAATCATGATGGTTTTGTGTAACACCCCAATTTTTTCTTTTCATGAATTTAAATGAAATTTTGCACTTTGGTGAATTTTTGAAATTTTTTGGAATTTATTTGGATTTAATTTGAATTTATTACCTTTTGAAATAAATAAAGAATTAAAAGTTTTAAATAAGTGTTTGTTGGAAATATTTTATTTGAGTCCAAAATGTCTCAAAGTATTTTCTGGAATTTTTCTGATTATTTTGCTATTTTTTGAATTATTTGAATTTCTAGACATTATTTTGAATATTTAATCGCTGGAAAATAGCCGAGTGGGTTAGTACTATTCATCCGACCGGGTTCGACCTGAGTCTGACTCGAGTCTGATTCGAACCAGACTCAAGCCCAACCGAGCCAGCCGAACCCTAATGCGCTTGACCGTCGGATCTTGATCCAACGGTCACGATTGCGCCACACCGCCCAATCCGAATCCCAGTCGGATTCCGCCGCTGCCGCCGAGTGGGCCTCGGTTTTCGTGGATTTCACGGAAGCCGAGACCCCAATTTAAAGCGCCGCCGCCACCAGCGTGTTCCCCGTTCCTGTGCGCACCCGTTTTCCTAACCCGTCGAGCTCGAGCTATCGCCGTTCGCCCACGAGCGCTCACCGAAGTTGGAGGAGAGGTCCGTCACTGTTTTTCGCCGTTTCCGTCGTCGTTCGCCATCCTCCGCCGTGTTGGTGCCCAGATCCAGATCCGCCGCGTCGAGGGGTACCACTCACCTGGACCGGAGCGTGCCCAAAGCGCCGTCGGGCTCGTCATCGTCTTCGTCTCTGTCCACCGCGCTCCGCCGTGGACATCGCCGAGGCCGCGAAGCTTCTTAGCCGTTAGATCTTCATCGAACGGCCCAAGTTCGTCCACGTCACCCCGTGTGATTTCACGTTTCGGTTTTTAGATCTAATCTCAACCGTTGGATCTAAATCCAACGACTTAGATTAAGCCACGTAGCCGTGAACTGCACCGTGCCTAGATTAGGTCTCAGCCGTTAGATCAAGATCGTACGGTTAGCGTTAACCGCGTCGTAGCATTAGATGTGATATCGGCAGTTCGATCGAGATCAAACGGCGTTGTTTGTGCCACGTGTCGCCACCCGGGTCATGCCACGCCACCCCACGGTGAGGCGAAACCCGATCGAATCTGGACCGTCCGATCCAAATCGAACGGCCCAGATTAACCACGTTGCCCGCAGCGTTTGAGATCCAGATCTGATCTGGACCGTTGATTTTCAAATCAACGGCCCAGATCGTGCCACATGCACAGAAGCCGGACCGGCGCGGTCCATGCGAACGCACCCGGTCGTCGTTGACGTCATCCGTGAAGTCAGCGAGGGGCCCGCATGTTAGTGGCGTTGCCCACCGTGCGGTGACATCATCCGTGACGTCACGCTGACGTCATGGTGGGGCTCGCGTGTCAGTACCGTGTGGCCGAGCACGATGACCTCAGCGCTGACGTCATCCGAGGGGTCCCACATGTCAGTGAGACATGTACCCGTGGACCGGGTCCACGGTGAACCGAACCCGAACCGTGGACCTAGTCCATGGACCTGCTGACGTCATAATTCGATTTTTCAATAGAAAATAATTCGATGGAAATTCAAATACTGTACTGACGCAATAAATGGATTTTTCAAGAGAAAAATAAATGAATTAATTCGGTTTATTGATTTATTTGAATTTTCAAACTTCAAACGCTTATAACTTTTGCGTTTTAACTCCGATTTGAACGATTCCAATTTCTAAATTTTTGTAAAATTGAGATCTACTTAAATATGAATTTTAATGTATTTTTGAATATGAAATTTTCTCTGTTTATATTTAATTAATAGATTCTTTAAACTATAAACAATTATAACTTTTGCGTTTTAACTTCGATTTGGGCGATTCAAATTTCTAAAAATTTGTAAAATTATGCCTTTTCTGTTTATGGACTTTATTTGAACTTTTGGGTAATGTGTATGTACTGTTTTATTTATTTATTTATTGCTATTTGCACGCGTTACGAGTAGACGTTGAAGTACCCGAGGGCTTCGAAGGTTAAGTGTTGACCCAGGAACCAGCTTAAGATCAAGAACAAGTACTCTTTCAAGGCAAGTTATGCTTTGACCATATTGATCACATTTTTGAAATTAATTTAATTTAAATTATTGCATGCTAATTTAATTAGAAACTGTTTAAATTATTTCTGGGAATTATATAAATGCCAATTTGCAGTATGACACATCGATTATTTAATTATGTGCATGAACCCTTGTCACCCTAGTTATGGATTATTTAGTTGGACATTATTAAAAATTGCCAACATTGGGTATTTAGATCGTTGTAGTATATTGCTTAGACCTGCTACGTGCACACGACATGATTTTGGACAATCAAATGTTAATATTGACTTAATGAGATACCGAACCTATTTTTGAGATGTGTCATGTGTTGTGATTGTTAATAGCACGTGGTGCATGGTAATCAACTGGGTTTGATAAATAGATTTAGACCGAGGCAAGTGGTAGGAATGATATGGTGGGCCATGAGTGGCACCGGGGATGTTATTTTGGTTCTTTGGGTAGCCTTGCCCAGGTCACTCTAAAGACTTAACCTTGCAAGCCTTTGATCCGAGTCAAGCGTGCAACCACATGTCTGTAATGGGACGGACCTAGTTGAGTAAGTTACTAATAACTTGCATGTGAAACCTCGGGGTGTCAACTACACCTTTTGTGTAGCTTGAAAGGGGAGCATACCAGTGCTATGGCATGGTACCCGTCCAACGGTATGTTAGTCCCATACTTCGCCTCTATTAAGGGAAGGGATGGTGTATGGCAAAAACCGGAGAGGTTCACTTGTGTGGTTTGCGGTCTCTGAAACGCTTTGTTACGATCACTCACCTTTGTGGTGTTTGACTGTATCTTGTGGGTAAAGTGCATAACCTCTGCAGAGTGTAAAATCTATTCGAATAGCCGTGTCCGCGGCACTGGACATTGCTCGGGGATTACAGTCAAGGGTTAGACTTTCATGAAAACAACTTGGACTTGGAAAGTTTGGTTGGGTTAAATAATGACGTTGATGGAAATGTGGATTAGGAAAGGAAAAAGTGTTTACTTAACTCCTTGAAAAGTTATTGATATAACATTTACTTTTACTGCTTTCGAATCTACTTATGCTACCTGTTAAATGATGTTTTACTGCAAATGTACCTATTAGCCTATCCTTTGTAATAAGCCATGCATATAGAATATTAGTTTGCATTCTGTGCATGACTTGCTGAGTACCAAGTACTCACCCTTGCCACAATACAACATCAGTTGAAGGAGAAGCGACGCCAGCTTTGGAGGAAGAACTTCAGGAGGAGCCGTCTACCTAGGGAGCGAGCCCAGTCAGTTGCCTGTGGTATACTAGATGGCGCCACGTCGATGCTTTTATTCCACTGCAATTTATTTTCTTAATAAGTTCTCACCCTGTGTGGCGTACTCTTGTAACTTGACCATAAGGTTGAGCATCCAGTTTAGTTATCTTAATTAAAGTACTATATTACTATCAATGTGTATGATTGTGATATTTACCAACGTTGAGACTGTGTGCACTAGCGCGATCCTGGACTAGTGCTGAATACACAGAGGGTCCGGATTTGCAAATTCGGGTCCCGGCAATGATGTATCGAGCCATCTTATTTGTAGGCTCACCCATAGATAGAAGGGTCGTAGTGAGGATAAAACCTATTTTCTAAAGTTAAAATTTGACAAGACAATGAATGAAATCTCTACTTATCACCTTCTCTCCTTTCATACCCCTTATGCTGAATTTCTCTTGCTATCCCATGGTTTCAAACTTTTGAGTTCTTACGTGAGTGTCTTTTGGCAGATGTTGATGAAGAACAACTACGCCGAGCGTGAGGGAGGCTACGCTGCCGAGTTGTGGCGTATGCTGCAGTTTCATGGAGGTTTTGAGAGACCGCTCTACCGAGGGACCACCATTGTGCAGGCAGGACTGGTCATAGGATGGGACGTTAAGATCATGGTGTATGCTCGAGAGAAGACGAAGTTCAGTCGCCCATTTCACTTCACCGCTAGGAGGTCAACATTTGAGATGGGAATCTAGGAGGTGTCTCATCAAGAGATGCAGCAGATTGCTCGCACTTACTCGAGAGAACTAGAAGGCACAGTATTCCGTCACCACCCACGCCGAGACGACAGAGCTCAGCGAAAGCCGATAGAAGATGAGGATGCTACCATCTCACACTTGGCCAGATTCGTCGTCGCTCAGGAGGGGCTTATCGACGACACAGTCCAGGAGTTGATGAAGGCTTGCGAGTAGGTTGAGGAACGGAATAAGCACCTAGAGAATGCTCATGAGTATGTCGCCTATGCTGCGGAGAGGATCGCAGAGCTGGAGACCGCACTGTATGGGCAGGGCCCGAAGCCAGTGTTGGAGTTGGACGCCCCAAACCCGGAGGAACCAGCACATGAGCAAGAGCACCAGCCAGCACCACAGCCTGAGCCTGAGGACGATGCCGCTTCTTCGACTACTGCCGCTGTGGGGCATGGCGATCGCTTCGCGCCTATGCCGTCGCACCTGCCACGGGAGGCAGTGGAGGTTTTCTCGACGAGTGAGCATTGGTTTCATAGTTGAGACTCCTTCGTTGAGTCGCGCTATAGAATAAAAGTCACCCTTAGAGGCGTTAGACTCCAGTGTGTTAGTCGATTTGGATTTTCATTGCTTGCTGAGTGTGCAGTATGTGTTGCAAGGCCTTTAGGCATTGTAAGCAACCATACCAAGTTATTATTAATTAAATAATAATGTTGGATTTTGAGTTACACTTTCCCCCGCATAAGTTTCTCTACTACTTGTCTATTCTTGTTCCCTCTCGTCTCTAAAACTTGGAGCAATCGACAGATGGTGAACACCCGCGGAAACCTTGGAGGCAACGGAAGTGGTTCTCGCCCAGCTGGGAACCCTAATGATGGAGCACCTGCACCCCAACCAACACCGCCAGTAGACATGCAGAACTTTGGAGCTTTCCTTGCTGCACAGACCCAGTTGATGCATGCTATGATGTAGCAGATGCAGTAGGTCACTGCTTAGGCCGCCGCTAATCAAGTCAATCAAGGATAGCGTCGGGGCTTAAGGTTGTCAGAGTTCATGAGGACTCATCCACCCACATTCTCTGGGAACGCCATTCCACTAGAGGCGGATGATTGGCTAAGGTCAATTGAGAGGAAGCTGCATATTACCCAATGTGTAGGAAATGAGAGGGTGCTCTACGCCTCTCATTAGTTGAAAGGGACCGCAGAAGAGTGGTGGGAGAACTTCTGCGTCACACGGGAGAACCCATAGGATATCACATGGGAAGAATTTACTACTGCATTTTGCTAGTACCATGTGCCAGAAGGAATCATGGACTTAAAGAAGGAAGAATTCAGGGCGTTGAAGCAAGGTAATCAACCGGTGTCTGAGTATCTGAACAGGTTCACACTGCTTGCACGCTACGCACCTGAAGATGTAGCGATGGACAAGGCCAGATAGACTCGCTTCATGAAGGGACTGAACTCAGGACTGCAGGTGGGACTGATCACCCATACTTTCCCCGACTTTCAAGAGCTGGTAAACAAAGCACTCATCCTTGAGGACAAGCGCAAGGAGCTGGATGAAAACCGGAAGCGTAGGATGCAACAACAGGGATCACGTCAGGGATCGCAGCAACGTCTGAGGGTTGCACCGAATCAATTCTTCAGGTTCCAGCCGTAGAATGCAGCAAGAACACCGTCGCCAGCACCAAGACCCGTCAATCAGAATTTCCAGACCCCAGCTCCAGCCAGAAACGCCGCTTATGGCAGTCAGCAGGGTACAGTGAGGCACTGCTATATATGTAACGAGCCAGGGCACTTCTCCAACAATTGCCCCAAGAAGACAGTAGGAGTGACCCCAGTTCGTTTCAACTTGGGATCCACACCAGCTAGGACACCTGCACCAGGAGCAAACCGTGGAGCAGTACAGCCAGGAGCCGTGCCCCAGACCGTGGTGAGAGGCCGAGTCAATCACGTGACCGCAGATGCACTTCAGAATGCCACAAACATCATACTGGGTAAGATACTTGTCAACTCAGTACCTATAACAGTTTTGTTTGACTCTGGAGCTTCGCATTCGTTTGTTTCCCGAGATTTTGTTTATAAGAATGATTTGAAGATTGTGAATCTTAAATGCATGCTTCTAGTTCAAACCCCTGGGTCGGAACTCCTATCTCAAGGAGGATGTTCTGGGGTGAGAATACTAATAGATGGGGTAGAGTTCTTAGTAAACTTTATCATATTGGGAACCCAGACCCTAGATGTTATCTTGGGGATGGATTGGTTATCCACGCACAAGGTTGTGTTGGACTGTGGAAGAAGAGTCATATCAGTTGAGAGCCCATGTGGAAGGAAAGTGGAATTCCAGGAGACTGCCGTTCGTGACGGACAGTTGATGGTCAACAGTACAAAGGCGGTCAGCATAAAAGATGTTCCATTGGTAAATGAGTATCTTGATGTTTTTCCTGAAGATCTACCGGGTATGCTGCCAGACAGGGATATAGAATTTGTGATTGAGTTAGTACCCGGAACAGCACCGATAGCAAAGAGACCTTATCGGATGTCAACCGAGGAGTTAGTAGAGATGAAGAAGCAACTTGAGGAGCTGATGGAAAAAGGATTCATTAGACCGAGTTCATCGCCATGGGGAGCGCCAGTTCTGGTTGTCAAGAAGAAGGACGGGAGTTTCAGGATGTGCATTGACTACCAGGCGCTCAATGAAGTCACCATGAAGAATAAGTACCCGCTACCCAGGATCGATGATCTGTTCGACCAGTTGAGAGGAGCCGGAGTTTTCTCCAAGATTGATCTGAGATTCGGATATCACCAGTTGAAGATCCGATCAGGAGACATCCCGAAGACCGCATTCTCGTCAAGATACGGACATTACGAGTTTACAATTATGTCCTTTGGTCTGACGAATGCGCCAACTTATTTCATGAACATGATGAATAAGGTATTCATGGAGTATTTGGATAAGTTTGTTGTTGTGTTCATAGATGATATCTTAGTCTACTCCAAGACAAGGGATGAACATGCAGAACACTTGAGGCTAGTTTTGGAGAAGCTGAGAGGACATCAACTCTTCGCCAAATTCAGCAAGTGTCATTTTTGGAAAGACAAGGTGGAGTTTCTTGGACATGTGATGATCGCAGAAGGAGTCGCTGTTGATCCAAGCAAAGTTGAAGCTGTGTTACATTGGGAACCGCCGAAGACAGTGACTCAGATTCGGAGTTTCCTTGGGATGGCCGGTTACTACCGCCGTTTTATTGAAGGCTTTTCGACAATTGCGAGACCTCCTATGCAACTATTGAAGAAAGAAAAGAAGTTTAACTGGACGCCAGAATGTGAGAAAGGTTTCCAGGAGCTGAAGAAGCGATTGACATCAGCGGCGGTGTTAGTCCTACCGGACTTTAATCAAAGCTTTGATATATATTGTGATGCATCGCGCCAAGGACTTGGATGCGCGCTGATGCAAAACCGGAAGGTCGTCGCATATGCGTCAAGACAGCTGAGGCCGCATGAAGAGAATTACCCGACGCATGACCTAGAGTTAGCAGCTGTAGTGCATGCCTTGAAGTTGTGGCGACATTACTTGATTGGGAATAGATGCGAAGTGTATACGGACCATAAGAGTCTTAAATACATCTTCACCCAATCGGATCTAAATATGAGGTAAAGGAGATGGTTAGAATTGATCAAGGATTACTGTTGGTGTTTCGTGCACCGGCAATACGAATTTTTGGTTAGTGGGGGTCGCGCGCTCCCTCTCCTCAAATGGTTGACTCAAGAAGTCAGGGGTTTATACTGGTTCGGGCTGAATGTCCCTACTCCAGTTCGTGCCGTTGGGATGTTTCGTATTCGTGGGAATAATCAAGGGTTACAGGCGAGACAGGGGATTCGATGGATCGATCTCCCTTGTGCTCGTCGGATTATTTGCTTGTTGTTTTTGTTCGGTCCCCTCCCCCCGGAGCCCTGCTTCTCCTTATATACTCGGAGGCAGCAGGTTACATGGGAGTTTGGAGAGAAAAAGGAAGGGGTACTGTACGCCTTGGAGTCTGGTCTTCTGTCTTGTCATCCGACCGGCCTTCGCTCACCCCATGCTGGGTTGCTAGTCTTACGACGAGTGGCCTTCGGCTGGGCTGACGGAGTGACGCACTGCTCCGTACAAACGTCAGCTCCGGCAGTTAATGGTGTTTGACCTCAGCTTGGCCTCGAGAGGGAGCGCTCTCCTCCGTGGTATGCCAGTGACGATGGGACCGGGGCTTGACTCCCCTGCACATCCTCTGACACTCTCGGGAAGGGACCGCCTACCCCGGTACGGACGTCAGGAGACGCCGCATGCACAGGGCAGTTGGCCTGACACCAGCGCGGGTCCTGTCACCTCGAGCGCTGGTGGAGCTAGCCGACCGCGCAGTACGACCTGAGAGATCGTACTCTGCCGGTCACCAGGGGCCGGTTCCGAATAGGGCCAGGCCCACTCTTCGCGGCCCATGGACTTTTCGCCAGAACTGGGCTTCCAAGGAGGTCAGCCCGTTCGTGGTCCCGGGCTGATGGGGGCTCTAGAGGCACTTCTTCTTCGCGCGGTAGCCGTCGGACGTGGCCGCTCCCCTTGGCGGCCTGGCCATCCAACTGCGTGGCGGCCGCAAGGTGGGCTATATCGACGTGAAGCTGCCGACGTCGAACCGGGGGTGGCATACCGAATGGTTCTATGTCCAGAACCTAGGTATCAGTGCCCCAATCTTCACCGGCAGACTGCCTGAGTCGGGTCCCCACTGGATTTGGGGTCCCAACTCGAGAGACAAAAGGAAGGTGGAGGCAATCCTCGAGCGGCTCGAGGGTCTGAAGGCGAGGGGCATGACGGGTGAGGTGGTCGTCCGTGCGTTCATGGAGAGGCGCGTCCAACCCTTCAAGGATCGGGTGCACCCCATGTTCAGTTACACCGGAGTGTTCGACCCCATGAGGTCGTCTGAGACGGAGCTCCCGGGGTCGGAGCTTTTGGCCCACGTCTCAGCGGTCGTCCGCGTGGGAGACACCGAGGCGGTGGGCGAGGTCCCTGTGCCGTTCTCGGCGCAGAATCCACCGAACCTGGTAGGTCGGGCGATCTCTAACTTTCTGACTCTTTTTTCCCTTGCTCTTCTCTCTGCTTATCCGAGCGTGCTTTTGCAGGGACTTGACGGCATGATCTCCCGGGCCCTTCTGCTAGGAGAAAAAGAGGCGAGAGCCACGGCGTGCGCCATCGCGGAGCAGCGCGATGCCGCCCGCCGAGCGCGTAGGGAGGAGAAGAAAGCCGCGGTAGCGCGGAAGAAGGAGGAGCGCGTGGCCCAGGACGCACGAGGCGAGGAGGTCTCCAACACGACCCTGGAAGATAGCGATGAGGAGTCGACCTCGAGCGAGGGCAGCGAGAGCGCCGGAGGTGACTCGGGCGGCTCTGATGCGGGTTCCGACCAAGGGGCCAGCGGGCTCGAGCCACAGGAGGACGCCCCAAGCTCAGGGTTCCTTCTGAGAAGACGGAGAGCCCCTACGCCCCCACGCAGGGGTCCAGCAAAAAGGGCGCATCAGGCGCTGCACATCCGCTCGACGCGGTAAGTGTCTCGTCCGCCCTCCGACTGGTCTTTCGCTTAGGTTTCCTTGCGCGGTTCCCGACTGGTTGTCGCGTGCAAGGGGTGCTCGAGCACGGGGGTGGTGCTAAGCCCCACCTCGGGAGCGAGGAGTCATGTTTCTTTGCCCCCGTCGGCGGGGCTCGCGCTGGCGACTGTCCGAAGTGGGGCCCCCGCGGGTACGGTCCCCGCGGCGGGGTCTGCGGGAGAGGAGGTGTTGCCGCCGGCGGGGGGACCGCCGGGTCCGATGCCTACGGTGATGCCGGTCGAGGGAGTCCCGCTGGGTCTGCTCCCCATCCTGACGCCGGCCGAGGGAGCTCCGCTGGGTCTGCTACCCACCCTGACGCCGGCCGAGGGGGTCGAGGAGGGCCTGCCGCCTCCACCGCCGGGGCAACCGTCGGTTGGGGCAGGTCGACCGTCACAAGAGGCCCCGCGAGGGGTCATTGGGGAGGCTCCGGAAGGGCAGGATGCCGGGACAGCGCGCCCGGGGCTCGCCGTGCTGACCTGGCCGGGCAGCGACCCGTCCGGAGAACCGTCGTTCGTCTTGGACGATGAGGTGGAGCGCCGCGACTGGAATGCTCTGGAGGAGAGCGAGAGGAAGGTCGAGAACGAGATCGGTCGGATCCGCAAGGATCTCCTCCTTGCTCTCGAGTCTTCCTCCCGGGCGATGAATTACTTCATCCAGGAGACCCACCCGGCCGGATCGGTAAGGCTAAAAGAGGCTTGTCCTTGGTATTTCTTGAGCGGAGCTGTGACTGACCGGGCAGGTAATTTCTTGTAGCGTCTGCAATCCTGGGCATCGAGAAAGTCAGGCTTCCTCCGACGTCTGCACAGTCAGGGGGATGCCGTGGAGGAAGAGCTGCGCGACGCCCAGGGGGCGCTCGTCGCCGAGCGAGAGAAGGCCACCGCCGCCGGTCAGCGGCTGGGGGAAGTCACTGAAGCCCTGCGAGAGGCTCAGCGGCTAGCAGAGTCGTTGACCGGCGAGGTGGAGGAGGCCAGGTCATCCCTGGCAGAAGCTGAGAGAGCCAAGGCTTCAGCAGTTAGCGCGGAGGAGTCCGCTCGGGCGGAGGCTGTCCGCTTCCGAGATGCATGTGAGTCAGCTCGGAGGGAGGCCAACCAACTGCGTGCCCAGCG
The DNA here is from genome assembly GCA_036346355.1 of Rhipidocladum racemiflorum. Classification (NCBI taxonomy): domain Eukaryota; kingdom Viridiplantae; phylum Streptophyta; class Magnoliopsida; order Poales; family Poaceae; genus Rhipidocladum; species Rhipidocladum racemiflorum. The sequence goes on along the minus strand of CM070577.1, from coordinate 36,483,198 downwards.
AGACCTCGCTCGGGGGGAGCTTGCGTCGGCGAGGGCGCTCGCCGATCGTGCAGCGTCCGACCGGGAGGCACGCGCTAAGGCTGAAGAGGATCTCCGTGCCAGGGAGGCTTCCTTGGCTTGTGAGTTGGCCAATCCTTTCGTGGGCATCGGGGGAGGCGTCCTCTGATGTGGTTCTTTCCTTGTAGAGCTACGGGGGAACCTCGACGGTGTCCTGGAGTTGAAGCGGCAGGCGTCGGAGCAGCGGGATGAGGCGCACACGTCATGGGACTTCGCCTTGTCGGCCCAACAGAGAGCGGAGAGGGAGACGACCGACGCGACGGCCGAGCTGTCGACCCTTCGAAGGGCTGGCCAGGCTATCTGCGAGCAGCTGCTGGGGCTTTTCCCGGGCCCAAGTCCCCTCTCCGCCCTACTGGAGGGGGTTCCGGAGCACGTCAAAGCCTCGGTGCGGGAGGCGGCGATGCTCGGCGCTTCCTCGGCTCTGGTTAATGCCGTCTCCTATTATGACGGCATCGACCTCGAGACGGTCGGGAGCGGCGTTGCCACGAACCAGAGTGACAAAGAAGTTGACGCGTTCGTGGCCCAGGTCGACCCGTATGCCCAGGAGATTGCCGATCGGATCTCGCCGCAGAGTATCCTTCGTCGAGAAGAAGGAGATGATTAGTTTTTTGTTTTTGTTTGAAGTAGATGTAATGAACGATGCGTCATTAATGAATCCAGCCTGTTGGGCCTCTTTAAGTTTCCGTTCGCTCATCTCGTGTTCCTTTTATGCGATGGACATTTTTACGACCGTGGCCACAGGACCCGCAGGTGCATCCCGAGAGCGTAGGTGTTGTGTCGATCACATCTAAGGGAAACGCGGGATGAGACTAGGACTTAGAGTGCTCACTTCGCAGAGAAGGGGTGCTTTCGACCGTTCGCTCGGTCGGGTAACTTCTTTCTCCCGCAAGTGCCCAATCGTTCGGTCGGATTGCTGACCTGAGTCGAAATGCTCCCGACCGGCCTCGGCCTTCCTCACTCGGGTGATTTCTTTCTTCCGCGAAGTGTTACTTCGAAGCCGTAGCCGCAGGGGCATAGGCCGCAGCACTTGGGTCGAAGAGGTCACTGCGAGGAAGTCATTCGGTCGGTCGGGCTACTGACCTAAGTCGAAATGCCTCCGGTCGGCCTTAGCCTTCCTTGCTCGGGTAATTTCTTTCTTCCGCGGAGTGCTGCTTCGAAGCCGTAGCCGCAGGGGCGTAGGCCGCAGCGCTTGGGTTGAAGAGTTTACCGCGAGGAAGACTGTTTGGTCGGTCAGGTTGTCGACCTAGGTCACCGACCCGTGTGGTCATAAGTAGCCCCCGAGTGGTGCGCGGGGACTGGAGGTGCAGTCGTTGCGTACCACTTTGAGCTCGCGGTGAGGAGACGTGTGAAATAAAGAGTTTTCGGGATAAGACCATCTTAACTCTCTTGGAGGGCCACGCCGTGGTTGGAACTGGTGCCGGATGCTTCGGCTCCCGCTCCCCGCCATTACTTGACGTGCTTCGCCTTCCGTGCCGCGGGGTATAAGAAGGGATGCTCCGGCGTCTTAAGCTCCTCTAGAACTCACTAGCCAAGCTCCCCTCACGCACGATGGCGGATCGCTACACTCAGCTCCTGAGGCAACCCTCCATGAGCGCTGAGGGAGCTTGGCGACAAGTCGTGGCGGAGGTCGAGGCCGGCGCCGTGGTTGGGGACGCGGGGCTGGCTGATGCCCTCATCGAGGTCGTCCCTCGCCTGCGGGAGGCGAGGGCGCCGCTGATCGAGGCGCTGACCGAGCGGCGCCACGCGTCGTTCGGCTGGATCGGCGCACACTTGGAGGAGTACAACCGCGGGCAACGGGAGGGTTAGATCCGGTCAGGCGGCTTCCGCCGGTGGGTGGCTTCCGCCGGTGGGGCTGGTGCCCCTCCATGTAAATGAATAAAGAAGTTGTTCGTTCTGCTTCCTTCTTCTGCTTGCCGGTTTTTCTTTCTTTTGATGAGCTTGCTCTTGCGGGAGGCACGCTTCGACGACCGTAGCCTTTAGGGACCGCAACGGGTCAAGCGTAGGTCTGAGGCGGCATTAGCGTGAGCTTGCGCGGGAGAAAGGTTACTCCGACCAACTGTTGGTCGCTTTTGTACGCGTAGTTTTTGCGACCCGTAGGGCACTATTTTGGGACCATCGCTGTCGGGGCGCAGGTCATAGTGCTCGGGGTCGGCAAAAAGGAAGGCGCAAGAGAGGAAAGAACGGTCACTCGGTCGGATGACCGACCGCCTTGATTTCTGGGTTCAGAGATTTCTTTAAGTGGTACAAGGAGAAGGGAGGTCTGCTAAGGATAAAACCTCCTCAGCTTCTCTATGTTCCATGCGTTCGCAATGAGGTTGCCTTCGACGTCCTTGAGACGAAAGGTGCCGGGTCGGAGGACCTCTGCGATGGTGAAAGGGCCCTCCCAGGGCGGGGAGAGCTTATGCCTGTCCTTCGCGGACTGGACTTGGCGCAGCACCAAGTCGCCGACTTCGAACGACCGGCCGCGAACCAGTCGACTGTGATATCGGCACAGTGTCTGCTGATACTTGGCCGACCGCAAGACGGCGATGTCTCGTGCTTCGTCGAGTTGGTCGAGGTCATCCTGTTGTGACTCCAACCCCCGCGCGCTGTCGTAGTTTTGCACTCTTGGGGCGCCGTACTTGAGGTCGGTCGGGAGGACGGCCTCCGCTCCGAACACCAGGAAAAATGGCGTAAATCCGGTCGACCGTGACGGCGTGGTGCTGTCGGGACCCGAATCTGCAAATCCGGACCCTCTGTGTATTCAGCACTAGTCCAGGAACGCGCTAGTGCACACAGTCTTAACATCGGTAAATATCACAATCATACCACTCGATACTAATAAAGTACTTTAATTAGATAGTCAAACTGGTTGCTCGACCTTATGGTCAAGTTACAAATATACGCCACGCAGGGCGAAACTTCTTAAGAGAGAAATAATAGCAGCGGAAAAATAAGATAACCCATTGGCGCCATCCAAGATACCACGAGCAACTGACCGGCTCGCTCCCTAAGTAGACGGTTCCTCTTGGAGCTCCTCCTCCAAAGCTGGTGTAGTCTCCTCTTCAACTGGTGTTGTATTGTGGCAAGGGTGAGTACTTGGTACTCAGCAAGTCATGCACAGAATGCAAACTAATAGACTATATGCATGGCTTGATACAAAGGAATGGCTCAAGGTATATTTGCAAAAAACAACATTTAACAAGTATCATAAGTAGATTCGAAAGTAGTAGTAACAAGTAAAGCATAGATAACTTTTCAAGAAGTTTAACCAACATCCTTCCCGTTCCTAAACCACATTTCCATCAACATCATTATTAATCCAACCCAACCTTTCAAGTCCAAGTTATTTTAAGAAAATCTAACCCTTGACTGTAATTCCCGAGCGATGTCCAATACCGCGGACACGGCTATTCGAATAGATTGTACACTCTGCAGAGGTTATGCACTTTACCCACAAGATACAGTCAAACACCACAAAGGCGAGTTCCCGTAACAAAGTCTTTCGAAAACTTCTAACAATACAAGTGAGCCTCCCCGGTTATTGCACACTAACCCTTCCCTTAGCTAAGGCGAAGTTTAGGCCAATCAACCGTTAGATGGGTACCTGGCCTCAGCCCCGGTACGCTCCCCCGTACAACTTACACAAAGGGTGTAGTTGACCTCTTGAGGTCCCACAGGTACGTTATTAGCAACTTAATCAACTAGGTCCGTCCCATTACAGACATGTGGTTGCAAGATTGACTTAGTTCAAAGGCTTGCAAGGTTAAGTCCTTAGGGTGACGAGGGCAAGACTACCCGAAGAACCAAATCAACATCCCCAGTGCCACAACTGGCCCACCTGATCATTCTTGCCACATGCCCCGGCCGAAAACTATTTATCAAACCCCAGTTGATTACCATGCACCACGTGCCATCAACATCACATGACACCTTTCCAAAACAGGTTCAATATATCATTAAGTCAATATTAACATTTGATTGTCCAAAATCATGTCATGAGCACGTAGCGGGTCTAAGCAACATACTACAACGATCTAATTTCCCATGTTGGCAATTTAATAATGTCCAACTAGTAAACCACAACTAGGGTGACAAGGGTCATGGCACATATTTAATTAATCAAGGTGTCATACAGCAATTTGGCATTTATCTAATTTCCCATATTTAAATAAAGTATTTTCTAATTGAACTAGCATGCAATAATTTGAACCAAAATAGGTTTCAAAATAGGATCAACATGGTCAAAGCACAACTTGCCTTCAAAAAGTACTTGTTCTTGGTCTTGAGTTGGATCCTGAGTCAACACCTCTCCTTCGAATCCTTCCGGCACTTCAACGTCTACTCGTAAGGCGTGCAAATAGCAATACACAAATAAACAATAGGCAAAAAGTGTCCAAACATCCAAATAAAATCCATAAACAGAGAGAACATAATTTTATAAATTTTTAGAAACTGGAATCGTCAAATTTGGAGTTTAAATGCAAAAGTTATAACATTTCGAAGTTTAAATAATCAATTAAATAATATTACAGAGTAAAACTTTAGTCCAAAAATTAAATAAAATTCATAATTAGGTAGATCTCAATTTTATACGAATTTAGAAATTTGAATCACTCAAATCGGAGTTGAAACGCAAAAGTTATAAGCGTTTGAAGTTTGAATCAAAATCTGAAATCATTATTTCGAATTAATAAATCATTTTCTTTTTCGGAAATTAATTATTGCGTCAGCCTAGACACGTGTCAGCCTCTGATTGGTTCGCTGACGTCAGCCGGTTCACGGACTCGGTCCACGCTCGGCTCGGGTTCACCGTGGACCCAGTCCACGGCTCACGGTCGCTGACAGGCGGGCCTACCCTGTCAGTGGCTCGGGCTCACGCAGGCGCGGCGCGGCTGACACGGGGGCCCCACATGTCAGTGGCGTGCTCCCACGCGCACGGTGCGGCGGCTAGAGCTACGTGGCATGATCCGGGCCGTTGATTTGGAAATCAACGGTCCCGACGGACCTAATGACGCACGCTTGGGGTGAACGTGGTCAATCCGGCCGTTGGATCTAGATCCAACGGTTGAGATTGAATGCTGGAATCACACGTGGTTCTCACCGTGGGATGACGTGGCGCAATCCGGGGCGTCGGATCTTGATCGGACGGTTCCACGGAGCTTCGCGAAGCGGCGATGGCGCGCGGTGGAGCGAGTGCACCGAGACGAGGACGACGACCAAGCGCGGCGCTACGAGGCTCCTCGGCGGCGTGCGTGGTCACGCTCGAATAAATCCTGGCTCGAGATCCCGGATCTGGCCTCCTTCTTCTCGGGCGACGGCGGACGGCGGCGGAAGGTGAGAAAAACCAAAGCAAGGCCCTAAGCAACTACGGCGAGCAATCCCAGGCAAGCGGCGGCGGCTAGGGTTTAGCGAGCTAGGGCAAAAGCAGCGCGGGGTCAAGCCTGTCCTCGGGGCAGGACCCGGGCTTTAAATAACCTCGGCTTCCGCGCTCAATCCGTAACCCTAACGGATGCGGCGGAGGACGCGGCGGCGCAGTCCGATCCGGACTCGGGCGGAGACGAAGGCTAGCAGCCGTCCACGTGTCGCGATGAACGGCTACGATTGCTTGCACGCGAACGGGTCCGACCGGACTCGGGCTCGAACCGGTGAGGCCCAATCCTGACCGTTGGATCTCGATCCAACGGTTGGGATCGATTGGGTTAGGAGTGGGTTTGGTCGAGTCACGTGGCTCGGGTCGGACTCGAGTCCGACTCGGTCGGATGAACAGTAACCGACTCGGTTTGATTTTCCAGCGATTTAATATCTAAAATAATTTCCAGTAATTCATTTAATTCATTAAAAATAGCAAAAGACTCAGAAAAATTCCAGAAAAATTCTGGAAAATATTTTAGGGCATTTGGGACTCAAATAAAATATTTCCATCAAAACTTTATTTGCAAAGTTTAATTCTTTAATTATTTCAAAATGGAATAAAGTCAAATAAATTCCAAATAAATCCAAATCAATCCCAGAAAATTCCAAAAATTCACAAATGTGCAAATAATATTTTAATTTCATGAAAAGCAAAAATTGGGGTTGGCTTAGAGCCGCGAGACACCCCATCAGCCTCTGAACCCCCTTCAGATCGTTGATTGGCCCCATCCTCATGATGGCAGAGATCTTGTCGCGGTTGGCTTCGATGCCGCGCTCGGAGACGATGAAGCCGAGCAACTTTCCGTTCGGGACCCCAAAGACGCATTTCTCAGGGTTGAGCTTTATGCGAAACCGTCGAAGGTTCGCAAAAGTTTCTTCCAGGTCGGTGACGAGGTCGTCGGCCTTCCTGGTCTTGACAACGATGTCGTCGACGTAGGCCTCGATGTTACGGCCCATTTGGTCGGAAAAACACGCTTGCATACATCGCTGGTATGTTGCCCCCGCGTTCTTCAGACCAAAGGGCATCGTGACGTAACAGTACGAGCTGTACGGAGTGATGAAGGAGGTCGTGAGCTGGTCGGACTCCTTCATCGCGATCTGGTGGTAGCCCGAGTAGCCGTCCAGAAAGGAAAGGGATTCACACCCGGCGGTGGAATCCACGACTTGGTCGATGCGAGGCAATGGGAATGGGTCTTTTGGACAAGCCTTGTTGAGGCTCGTATAGTCAACACACATTCTCTATTGCCCTGACTTTTTCTTTACAAGAACGGGATTAGCGAGCCACTCGGGGTGACGTACCTCCCTTACAAAGCCAGCGGCCAAACGTTTGGCGATCTCTTCCCCAATGGCCTGGCGCTTTTCTTCGTCGAAGCGGCGTAGGCGTTGGGCAACCGGTCTGGAGCCCAGTCGGATATTGAGGGAGTGCTCGGCGGCTTCCTTCGGAACTCCCGGCATGTCCGAGGGTCTCCAGGCGAAGACGTCTCGGTTTGCTCGGAGGAAGTCGACGAGCGCGCTTTCCTATTTGGCAGGGAGGGCGGCCCCGATCCGCACGGTCTTGGCGGGATCCTCGAGACCGACCGCGACCTCCTTCGCGTCCTCCGCGGACTTGATGGAACTCGGCCCCGACTTGCTGGAGTCGGGGGCGGACTCGGGGGCCCTTTCCTGGAGACTGGTGAGCTCACGGAAGCGACAACCGCCGAGGCTAGCTCACAACTGCTCCACTCGCAGTTGTAAGCAAGCTGAAAGGACGCGGCCACGGTGATGACGCCCTGTGGCCCCGGCATCTTCAGCTTGAGGTAGGTGTAGTTGGGGACCGCCATGAACTTCGCGTAGCACGGCCTCCCCAAGATGGCGTGGTAGGAGCCGGGAAAATCCACGACCTCAAAAGTGAGGCTCTCGGTGCGGAAGTTGTCCGGGCTCCCAAAGGTAACGGGTAGGTCGACCTGCCCGAGCGGATGGGCCTGTTGGCCTGGGACGACGCCGTGGAAAGGCGCCTTGCTCGGCCGAAGGGCGGAGCGAGGGACCCCCAGGGCGTCCAGGGTCTCAACATACATGATGTTTAGACCGCAACCGCCATCCATGAGCACCTTAGTCAGGCGCTTCGTCCCCACGATGGGGTCGACGACGAGCGGGTAGCGTCTCGGGTGCGGGACGTGGTCGGGGTGGTTGGTCCGATCGAAGGCGATCGGGCACTCCGACCACCTCAGGTAGCTGGACACAGCGGGGGTCGCCGTGTGGACTTCACGGTGGGCGAGCTTCAACCGACGCTTGTCGGCGTAGCACTCCGCCCCACCGAAGATCATGAGGCAACCGTCGAGTTGTGGAAACTCGTCGGTCGTCTCGTCACCCTTCGTCCCAGCGTCGGGCTCCGGGTCGCGCTTCTTCCCCTTGCCCTGTGACGTCGTGGGGTTCCCGGAGAGAAACCGCTTCAGGACTTCGCAGTCCTGGTACTTGTGTTTTACGGGATAGTCATGGTTTGGGCACGGACTATCCATCAACCTCTCGAAACGGTCGGGCGTCTGCCGAGCCTGCTGCTTGGCAGGGAGGTCGGTAGCGGCGACCATGCGACCTTCATGGCCTTGCTTCCCCTTCCGTTTCTTCTTGTCGGAGCGGTCGAAAGGGGTGCCGGCCTCGGGGTCGGACGCTTTGTGGGCCACCTTCCTTTCGAAGATGGCCCCCACGGCCTCCTCACCGGAAGCGTGGTTGGTGGCGATGTCGAGGAGCTCCTTAGTGGTCCGGGGCTTCGCGCAGCCCAACTTGTGGACCAGAGCCTCGTAGGTGGTGCCGTAGATGAACGCCCCGACGACATCAGCGTCACGGATGTCGGGGAGCTCGTTGCACTACTGGGAGAAGTGTCAAATGTAGTCCCGGAGGGTCTCCCCCGGTTGCTGCTTGCAGCTCTTTAAATCCCAGGAGTTGCCAGGGCGTTTATACGTGCCCTGGAAGTTCCCGACGAAGAGGTTCGTCAGGTCGGCCTAGCTCCCGATGGTGTCGGCGGGCAGGTACTCGAGCCAGGCCCGGGCAGAGTCCGCGAGGTAAATGGGGAGGCACTGGATGATGAAGGAGTCATCTGTTGCTCCCCCCGCCCGGCAGGCGAGCCGGTAGTCCTCCAGCCAAACACTCGGGTTGGTCGCCTCCGTGTATTTGGCTATATTGGCCGGGGCCCGAAATCTGGCCAGGAAATCGACGTTGCGGATTGCGCGGGTGAACGCCCGTGGTCTGGGGCCGTCGGGCCCCGGATCGCGGCGGTCGCGCCGCCCGCTATCCGCAACCTGTGATGACGCCGCCGCATCGGCAACTCTCCTCCGCGCCTCGAGGGTGGCACGAAGGTCACGGTTGTCCCCCAGGCGGTGGCGCACCGGGGTGCGCGATGCCTGGGGAAGCTCATGACGCGGGGCCATCGCAGCCGGAGTCTGATTACCCCACGAGGGGGAGTGGCCCAGGTGACCCGAGGCCGTACCTGAGCGCTGGGAACCGGAACCCTGGGCGTGCTGGATGACATCACGTTCCACCAGCCCCCGAAGGTTCTGGTACATGGCCTTGGCGTCCAGGTCCGTCGGCTCAGGCAGCCCGCGGAGCAGCATTGCTGCCGCGGCGATGTTTTGGTTGGCGTGGGGGAAGAACGGGAGATCGTCCGTCCCCTCGGCCAGCTGGTGATGGACCTGACGTGCGTGTGCGCGCGCGCCAGAGGCCAGTGGTGGCTTAGGCTGACGTCTCTCCAGGTCGGCCTGGAGTTTGTCGAGCTCGGCCTTGCGGGCGTCCAGCTCCTCGCGCTGATGCTGGAGGTCGGCGAGGCGAGTCTGGAGGCCCACGTCGTCCTCCCGGCGGGACCCATCCCCCCATTCTCCGTCGCGCGGGAGGGGGGTTCCAGGAGTTGCAGGGGTGGCGGACGGCTCCGTTGCACCCGCCATGTTGCACTCGCGGGAGAATGTCCTGCGCGGGGGATACTCCCTGTCGAAACTAGAGTCGTGGCTAGAGGAATCCCCAGCAGGTCGTGCAGGGAAGTCGGCATGTAGCCGGTCATGGCCACGAGCCGGGAGCCCGTGGATGACGAGACCGTCGTCGGTCGTGACTCGTACGCAGCATCACCCGAGGCGACGCCGGTACGTGGTAAGCCCGCCTCCGTGGCCCGCGCCGGGGCCTCGAGGCGGAGGTTGCCGAGGATATCGGCGACTGCGCCCAGGCTTCCGGAGAAGACCTGGTCGCGAACTGCGGCGGGGACGAGCACGAGCTCTCCTGCTGCCGTAGCGATGAAGCCGAGGGTGCCGAAACGGATCCAGCCCCTCGGCGCCGGTGCGCCGTCGATGCGCGAGGGAGAAGCCATCGAGGATGAAAGTGGTGGGAATCCGAAGATGGATGTGATGATGACGCGCGAAGCCCCTACCTGGCGCGCCAACTGTCAGTGTTTCGTGCACCGGCAATACGAATTTTTGGTTAGTGGGGGTCGCGCGCTCCCTCTCCTCGAATGGTTGACTCAAGAAGTTAGGGGTTTATACTGGTTCGGGCTGAATGTCCCTACTCTAGTTCGTGCCATTGGGATGTTTCGTATTCATGGGAATAATCAAGGGTTACAGGCGAGATAGGGGATTCGATGGATCGATCTCCCTTGTACTCGTCGGATTGTTTGCTTGTTGTTTTTGTTCGCCCCTCCGTTTTGTTCGGTCCCCTCCCCCCAGAGCCCTGCTTCTCCTTATATACTCGGAGACAATAGGTCACATGGGAGTTTGGAGAGATAAAGGAAGGGGTACTGTACGCCTTGGAGTCTGGTCTTCTGTCTTGTCGTCCGACCGGCCTCCGCTCACCCCATGCTGGGTTGGTAGTCCTGCGGCGAGTGGCCTTTGGTTGGGCTGACAGAGTGACGCACTGCTCCGTACGAACGTCAGCTCCGGCAGTTAATGGTGTTTGACCTCAGCTTGGCCTCGGGAGGGAGCGCTCTCCTCCGTGGTATGTCAGTGACGATGGGACTGGGGCTTGACTCCCCTGCACATCCTCTGACACTCTCGGGAAGGGACCGCCTACCCCGGTACGGACGTCAGGAGACGCCGCGTGCACAGGGCAGTTGGCCTGACACCAGCGCAGGTCCTGTCCCCTCGAGCGCTGGTGGAGCTGGCCGACCGCACGCTCCGAACTGAGAGGTCAGACTCTGCCGGTCACCAGGGGCCGGTTCCGAGCAGGGCCAGGCCCACTCTTTGCGGCCCATGGACTTTTCGCCAGAACTGGGCTTCCAAGGAGGTCAGCCCGTTCGTGGTCCCGGGCTGATGGGGGTACCCATGGTATGTGTACTCATCAATTACAATGTTGGGATCCATTACCATCCCGAAACGGCTAACGTGGTGGTTGATGCCTTGAGTCGGAAAAGCCAAACCGTGAATATGTTGATAGCTGCAAGTCCGGATGAGTTATGCAAGGAATTTCAGAGGATGCAGATTGAAGTGATGCCGGAAGAATTCTTGTCCGCATTGGAGGTGAAGCCTACCTTACGACCGCACGGATCACCCAGATCGCGTCCCATTCCCCCGCAGATACCCGCTGGTCTTGGCGCCGGTTGTCCGCGGCATCAAGCTCAAAAGGGTGTTGATTGATGGTGGGAGTGGGCTCAACGTCCTCTTCGTGAAGACACTCGATGATATGGGGATCCCGCGGTCTGACCTCAAACGCGGGTCGTCGCCTTTTCATGGAGTGATACCCGGAACGTCGGCGATACCACTCGGACAAATCACCCTACCAGTCACGTTCGGCGCAAGGGACAACTACCGGACTGAGAGCCTTAGCTTCGAGGTGGCAGACTTTGCGACAGCGTATCACGCCATCTTGGGAGACCCAGCCAAGTTCATGGCGGTGCCCCACTACGCCAGATCTGATGCTGAAAATGCCGGGTCCGAGTGGTATTATCACTCTACGCGGCGATGTTAAGCAGTCTTTCTCTTGCGACAGGGAGAGCTGCGAAATGGCCGAGTCTCTGGAGGCGCTGGCGGGTCGGGAAAGGATTCGTCAAGAGGCGGATTTCGACAAGCCGGAAGGCAGTATCCCTACCCGCAAGCCGCAGAACTCCGGGATCGGCCTCGAGGAAGGCACCAAAAGGATTCTCCTCGACCCGTCCGATCCGGCGCGAGCCGTCTCGATCGGGACAAGGCTCGGGGATGAATAGGAAGACGCGCTCGTCACCTTTCTGCGGGCAAACCAAGACGTCTTTGCCTGGAAGCCGTCTGACATGCCCGGGGTCCCCAGGGAGGTGATCGAGCACGCACTGAATGTAAACCAATCCGCCAGGCCCGTCAAGCAAAGGTTACGACGGTTCGCTCAAGATCGTCGAGAAGCCATCAGAGAGGAGATCACAAAGCTGCTAGCCGCAGGCTTCATCAAAGAAGTGTATCATCCCGACTGGTTGGCGAACCCTGTACTCGTCCAGAAGAAGAATAAAAGCTGGCGCATGTGTGTTGATTACACCGACCTCAACAAGGCTTGTCCGAAAGATCCCTTTGGTCTCCCTCGTATTGATCAGGTGGTAGACTCCACTGCCGGATCTCGGCTACTCAGCTTTCTGGACGCCTATTCAGGCTATCATCAAATTCGGCTTCGAGAGGAAGACTGCGAGAAGACTTCGTTTATCACTCCATTCGGAGCATATTGCTATATCACCATGCCGTTCGGGCTCAAGAATGCCGGCGCAACGTACCAGCGCGCCGTGCAACGGTGTTTTCACCATCAGCTCGGGCGCAATGTGGAAGCTTATGTGGATGATGTGGTAGTTAAAACGCAGACACGAGATAGCCTTATCTCCGACCTGGCCGAGACGTTCGTAAGTCTAAGGGCGTTCCAGATGAGGCTAAACCCCGAGAAATGTGTTTTCGGAGTTTCTTCCGGGAAACTACTCGGGTTCATCGTCTCCCATCGTGGGATCGAGCCGAACCCGGAGAAAATTGGAGCCATCATGAAAATGGCCCCGCCTACCAGCCAAAAGGAGGTCCAAAAGCTCACCGGATGCATGGTGGCGCTTGGCAGGTTTATCTCACGGTTGGGAGTCCGGGGAATGCCTTTCTTCAAGCTCCTTAAGAAGCAAGATCGCTTTGATTGGGACGGGCAGAGGCACAAAGAGGCCTTCAAGAACTCAAGGTGTTTCTCTCCACTCCCCAGTCTTAGTCTCGCGGCGCCAGTGAACCTCTTACGCTCTACATAGCGGCAACATCTCATGTAGTAAGTGCCGTGATAGTTGTGGAGCGGGAGGAATCTGACACCGCTTCTGGCGTGCAACGCCAGCTTTATTTTGTCGGTAATCTTGGCGAATCCAAGACAAGATATCCTCAAATCCGAGAAGGCTGGCAGACGCCATTTTGATCTCGTCATGGAAGTGAAGCATTATTTCCAAGGACATTCGATTTGATAGTCACTTCTTTCCCGTGGGAGAGGTCCTCCGTAATCGGGAAGCTACCGAAGAATTTCAAAGTGGGCAGCCGAGCTTGGAGCTTTCGACATCTCGTTCAAGCCCGCGCCGCCGTCAAGTCCAGGCTTTGGTGACTTCACGGCCGAGTGGACGAATCCCGGACTCCTGACGGAAGAAGAGCCGAATATTGGGTCATGCACTTCGACGGATCTCTCATGCTTGGGGAGCGGCGGGAATCCTCCTTATCTCGCCTAAGGGCGACAGGTTGAAGTATGTCCTTCGGATTCACTTCCGGCCTCAAACAATGCCGCGAGTACGAGGCCCTCATCCATGGGCTTCAGACGCCACATCACTCGAATCCGACGGCCGGCGGTTCGAGGCGACTCCCGATTGGTGGTAAATCAAGTACGTATGACTGGTCGTGCGTGGATCGTAACATGGCGGCATCTTGCCAAAGAAGTCCGAGAATTGGAAGGCAAGTTTGTGATGCAGAGTGGTTCATGTCCACCGCCGCAATAATGAGGCAGCAGACAAGCTGGCTAAGATGGGAGCCACTCGGGCAGATGTCCCAAGTGATATCTTCGTACAGGATCTTCACGAGCCAACCGTTACAAAACGGCAAAAGCCAAGCGAGGGTCCTGGAACCGGGGTCCTACTCATCGATCCAGACTGGACTACCCCGTACCTTGATTACCTCCTGAAGGACAAACTCCCAGAAGCCACCACTCTGGCAGAGCGCGTCTCCCGACAAGCCAAGTCCTACGTGGTGGTGGGCGATGAGCTCTTCCGAAAAAGTGCCTCGGGTGTCCTCAGGCGGTGCATTTCGGGACAAGTGGGAAGAGAGCTGCTCCAAGAAATCCATTCGGGGATGTGTGGCCATCACACGGCATCAAGCGCCTTGGTTGGGAAAGCCTACCGATTGGTTTCTTCGCCAACGGCGTAACGGATGCCAAGGAGATAGTTCGAACCTGCGAGGGCTGCCAATTCTATGCAAGACAGACACACTTGCCGGCACAGGAGCTACAGACTATACCCATTTCTTGGCCTTTCGCAGTCTGGGGGCTCGACTTAGTGGGCCCGCTCAAGAAGGCTCAAGGCGGTTTCGCTTACCTCTTCGTGGCCATTGACAAGTTCACCAAGTGGATCGAAGCCAAGCCAGTCATCACTATCACTGCAGTTAAGGCCAAGGAGTTCTTCCAGGACATTGTGGTCAGATTCGGAGTGCCCAACCGAATCATCACGGACAATGGCACCCAATTCAGGAGTGAAGAATTCCAAGAATGGTGCGAAGGCGTCGGGATCAAGATCTGCTTCGCCTCGGTGGCTCACCCGCGAAGCAATGGGCAGGTTGAGCAAGCTAATGGTCTGGTCCTCCAAGGCCTCAAGGCCAGGATCTTCGACCGCCTCAAACCATACGCTGCTCGATGGGTGAAGGAGCTACCGTCGGTACTGGGACTCGTAACCACTCCCACCAAGCGACCGCCAAACCCTTTTTCCTGGTCTATGGCGCAGAGGCGGTTCTGCCGACCGAGCTGGGATTCGAATCCCCGAGGGTTCGGAATTACAACGAAGCCGAGTCCGAGGGAAGCCGAATGGTGGAGCTTTATCAACTCGAGGAGGCTCGGAACGTTCCCGCCCTCCAGTCGGCTAAGTACCTCCAGGGACTTCGGCGCTACCACTCTCGCAACGTCAGAAGTAGAACCTTTTCAGAAGGAGATCTGGTCCTGAGGAGGAACCAGAAAAGCGAGCACAAGCTCTCTCCAATTTGGGAAGGTCCGTACATTGTGCAGAAGACAATCCGGCCAGGTGCTTATCGACTCAGACGAGAAGACGGCGAGGTTCTGGCGAATACTTGGAACGCCGAACAACTCCGCCGCTTCTACGCATGAGTTATGTATCCCACTCTTACACATTAAGTAAAATGGTGGTCCGTCTTATTTTCTGAAGTTCTGTGTAATGCTAGCCCCGAGTGGTTATTACCCGACTGGTATAGCGCCTAACCCTGGTCGTGCCAATATAGAGTGCACGGAAATAACAAGCCGCGATGAGCACAAAGCCTCGGCGGTTTATACCAGCGTGCACAACGGAACGGGTAGAAAGCACTAACCACTCGGGGACTGCAATTCGCAGCGCCAGAATTTAACCGAGAATTGCCTGATCGCGAATTTCTAGCCGTCAAAAGCTCGAGCCCCAGCGCCTCATTGCTGGCACCGGAGCAACCGACTAGAATCAGTTGATCAGGCGGAACTACTAAACTCGGATTAAATATGATAGGCGCGAACTGGATAAAATTTCGCATTTCATTCCATAATGTTAGTGATTTACATTACTGACTTTCCTTTTTTCTTTTTCTCGCGCTAAAAAAAAAAATCGTGTCTTTCTTTGGTGCTCTTGGTGCTTTGGTGCTCCTGCCGCTCTGGTCTTTGGTCTTTCGTCTTGTGGCTTTGGAAGGCCTGGAGGCGAGATCGCTGAGGTTAGACGCGACCCACGCGACCCAAAGCCACCAGAATCTCCTCGTCAACCACCCACAAGGGGGGTATAAGGCGGACGAGGGCCCTGACGGCAAGGTCGTCGCGGCGATCGCGACCAACCATCTCGAGGATGATCTCCGCCACCTCGTGGAGCCCCGGTGCGGCCTCCAGCAAGGTGGCCACGGCGGCGGCGTCCCTCGCCGCTCCTTCCTCCTCCTCCGCCTCCAGTGTGGCAAAGTCGAGGTCTTCCCAAGACTCCGCCTCCTCCCAGCTGTACAACATCCTAAAGAACCGCTGGCGAAAGAATGCCGCGTATGGGCCAACGAACTTCCTCATGTTAGACATGAAGGAATGCTGGAAGAGAAGAAGAGGGACGAGGCAAAGGGGAAACGGGCGATCGCTCATCAGCGGTGACGCCCTATTTATAAGCCACCCCAGCCCCGGAAATCGAAGCGTCTCCAAAGGCAATCAAATACGCCGCCTCACAATCAATGAAGCGCGAAAAACAAAGCGGCAGTACAAATACCGAAGAAGATCAGCGCATTGAACAAAATCAAGGAGAATTTCACCAGACACGTGTCGTAAGCAGTTCAAGCTCGTTCGGCTTTCTCGCTTAATTATACCAAATTAAGCGCAAAAGCCCGGGGGGCTGGAGAGCTAGCAAGTGATGCAAGCCTGGGGACTAAACCACTCAGCCAGGTGGCCACAACGTAAGTCCCGACGCTCGAGAGCTGCACGCCAGCCTCTCGGAAAAGCGTGTCTGGGGCAAGAAAGCCACGGGCCAAGGCCCTGGCGTTTGGCCATACCGCCATCGGTGAAGCTCACCCGAAAGGCGCAACAGGATCCAAAAGGCTACGGGCCTATATTCAGTCTCAAGACCACTCAAAAAGACAATACAGGCAAATCATATTGAAGTAAGAAGACACAATATTTCAAGCAAGGAGGGCGAGCACTCGGCATCAAGGCCCACATCGAAGTCAGAATTCTAGATTCTCCAACAAGGCCTGCGATGCACCGGACACCTCTTCGAGGAGCGCGTTGGCCTTGTCTTCATCACAGGCAAAACCTTATTTCACAGCTTCGAGGTCAACTCTCGGATAATGAGACTTGACCACCGCCAATGCCTGGTTCGCACTCATTGCTGCGGACTCTTTGGCGTAAGCTCTGATCCTGTCGGCCCCTCCCGAGAGAAGTGGAACAGCATCGTCCCCCTGGCCCGGCGTGACTCCTTCAATACGCAGAAGGTGCAGGACTGGCTCGCAGGCGACGCGCAGTTCAGTCCGGCCCTGTTCGACAGCGGACATCTTCTCCTTGCACTCTGCAACAAAGTCAAACGGCCATCAAGAGCACACTCGACGCCAAGTATGTTCAACCCAAGTCAAATAAATTTACCCTTCAGCTCCCGCTGCATCTTTTCCAAGCTGACTCGAGCTTCGAGGCCAGAGTTCTCTGAAGCCTCCAGTCGGGCCCTCAGCTCAGCAACGGTCGAGTCGCGCTCTGAAACACGAGAGTGTCACCATCCTCTCCAACCATCCAAAAAGACATCCAAACCGAATCCAGGGGAGAATCTCACCTTCGAGCATATGCTCAAGCTTCGTCTTCTCCTCCCGGATCCTCATACACTCACCCTGAAGCCCGTGGACTTCCTTCCATCTGTCCGCGCTGATCTCGCTGAGCTTGTCCTGCATCGCTTCGCTCCTTGAGCTTCGGGAGCACCTTCCGAAAAACCGCGACCTTTGCTCCGAGCGCTCCCCATGTCCTAGGTAACAGGCGAGAATCTCGAGGAGAAGTCAAGAGCAACAGATTGAAGACAAGAAGCTCACCCTGACGAGCGTGCTACACCTGACGGTGAGCTCATAAAGCTCCGTCCGAGCCGCTCTTTCCATCTCGTCGTCCTCTTCCATTCCTTTCCAGTCGGAACCCCCTTCCCACCATACGGTCCGGTTCGGGGGCTTCGGCAGAGGGCTGAGCGGCGGTGGCTCTCGAGGCACTTCCTCCACTCCGGGAGACGGTGCCGGGTCGATCTCTTCGGCGGACGGACCACCGGATGGTTCGACCGTTGGGCCGCCGGCGCCCGGTGGCGAAGCCCCAGCAGTCGGCGGCGACGGTGACCTAGCCTCCGCCTGGGGCTCCTTTTCAGGAGACCCCTCCACAGGGACGTCCATAGCAGGAGTCCTGAATCAGCAAAAAAGGGAAGACACCTCAAGACAGCAAGAACAAAAAGACAAGGATCGCCCAAAAGAATACCTTTTGGATTTCTTGAATTTCATCCCAGGTCTCATCCGAGACCCAGCACCACTCGGAGGGAAGTTAGCGCCTGCAGTCGGGGCTACCCCTGGGACAGAAGGCTGAGGCCCCGCGCTTTGCGATCCGGGTGCACCGGAGGTCGAAGGCCCAGCTGACAAAAGACCGGCGACCTCCTCCGCCGACTCCCGGCGCAGCTCGTCGACCGATGTGTCAGCCACTCGCTTCGCCTGAGCTTGTTTCAGCCGAGAGAGGCCGACAACCGGAGCGTCAGAAATGAAGGACGCGCGTTCCTGAAAAAAGGAACGATCGCACCCTGTTTGAATCACACATCAGTCAAAGAAATCATGGAACAGCTTTTTGAGAGAATAGTGCACTCACAGGAGGGGGAGGCCTTGCCGTCGAAAATTTATGAGGGCAGCCCCTGTTGGTGATTATTGTGCCAGGCACGAAGAGATCAACTACCCATCTTTGCCGGCGCCTCCATCGACAGGGCCACGTCCGACTCCCGCGTGGGGTCCAGAGGCCCGTTGTATTGGAACCCCAAATGGACTCTCTCCTTCAAGGGCTGCACTCGGCGCTTCACAAAACTGATCGCGATCCCGGGACCCGTCAGCCCTCGGTTCTTCAGATCGTTAATCAATGCCAGAAGCTCGGGGATTTGTGCCAAACCTCCTCCGTCTGGGGCGTCGCTCCAGCATCGGGAAGCTTTAGGAGCACGGCCGGCAAAGGGGGCGAGGAAAGGATCAACATTGGCACAATAGAACCACTCCCGCCTCCAACCTTTGAGGGAAGTCTTGAGAGGAACGACGAAATACTGCTTCTTCGAGCCCTCCCGCAGCTGGAGCCCGGCGCCCCCAACGACGTTGGGAGCGGCCCGGTTCGGATGAGGTTTCAGCCAGAAGAAGGAGCGGAACAAATCCAAATGAGGACGTATCCCAAGATACGCCTCGCAGAGCTGGACGAAGATGGCAATGTGAAGAATCGAGTTGGGGTTCAAATTGATCAAGTCGATTTTGTAGAAGTGGAGGAGCCCCCGGAAGAAGGCGCTCCCAGGAATGCTAAATCCCCGCCAGAAGAAGGACTCAAACACCACAATCTCATTCTCTAGAGGTGTGGGGTAAGGGTCACCTGCGGCGGGGCGGAGATCAACTCCGGCGGAGGGAGGGCCGGCGGCGCGACCATCCCTCCAAGCGGGACGTCGTTGTGATGGAAGTCTCCCACCCTGCCGTCGCAGTCGGCGCTACCCTCCGATGACGAGGAAGAAGACATTGCGAAGAAGAAGACCTCGTGGGAAGGACCGCCGCAAGCCAAGGGCGCGAAACCGTAAAACCCTAAATCGCCAAAGGAGGTTTGAAGGTTTCGCAGCCGTGGTGGGGAAGGTGCAAGGAGGCCGTTGCTCCAACGAGGGTCATTCCGACTTATAAGAAATGGGCCCCAATTTCCACCTTACGGTTGGAAGAAACGAGGGCCCTCTGCTCAGTCTGGGCCAGTTCAAGGCACGCCCCATGACGGGCCAATAGGCTGCGTCGCGCAAAACGCGGCCAGTGTCAAACCTGGTCCAAAGTTTGGGATAAAGTGCGCCCCACGACGGGCTGAACGCCGCCGCCACGGAAGCTTGGGGCTGGGCACTTTCCGAACATCCTCCGATGGCACACCCCATAATTTGGGGTCAATTGCTGGTCATTTGTCTCACAATGCGATTGGGTGTCGCGGGAGGATCTACAACCAACACGGTCTTGAGAATGCGCCCCATGAGGGTCTAAAGCGATCTTGTAGTAGCCGAACACAGCATTACTCAGTATGACCAAGGTATGCCCCATGAGGGTCGGCCAGCGACAAGCCGGGCCGCCAAGATCAGAACGGGCGCGGTACCGCCTGCCCCGAGCCAAAAGACCAAGGTATGCCCCATGAGGGTCACCGAAGCGACAAGCGGCCGTCCAAGACCGTGAACGGGCGCTGGTACCGCCCGACCCCGAGCCAAAGACCAAGGTATGCCCCATGAGGGTCGGTAGAGCGACAAGCCGGCTACAAGACCGTAAACGGCGCGGGTACCACTCGACCACGAGCCAAAGACCAAGGTATGCCCCATGAGGGTCACCGAAGCGACAAGCGGCTGCCGCAAGACCGTAAATCGGGCGCGGGTACCACTCGACCCACGAGCCAAAAGACCAAGGTATGCCCCATGAGGGTCACCGAGCGACAAGTCGGTTGTCACAAGACCGTAAACGGGCGCGGGTACCACTCGACCCACGAGCCAAAGACCAAGGTATGCCCCATGAGGGTCGGCCGAGCGACAAGCGGTTGTCGCCAAGACCGTAAACGGGCGCTGGTACCACTCGCCACGAGCCAAAAGACCAAGGTATGCCCCATGAGGGTCACCGAGCGACAAGCGGTTGCCGTGCCGCAGTAATCGGCGCGGGTACCACTCGGCCATGAGCTAACCAACCACGGTGGCTTCATACTACAAGTTCTTTATGATCTCTCTCCCGCATAATCCTCATGACAGGGCAAGGGATGGAAAGTCGATCCTAAAGCACTTGGGGGCTGCTGTGGGATGTCAGAGACAGGGTCCCGCAGAGGGGCCTACACCTGACCGGGCCTCGACAGGCGGAATAGAAAGCCCAAAGCCCAGAAGCACCACGACGGGCCCAGAGGAGACCTTCGACTTGCTCCCCAAGACAACTCCTGATCCTTCACGGAAGCTTCGCGCCCCGCCCTAACAACCCGCCAGGAACAAAGCATGCGATCGACACCGCTGAACCTGCGGATGCTGGGACCTGACAAGGCGGCAGGCGTGGGTCGGAGAAAGCATAACCACCTCTCCAGGACGTAGAGCGTGAAGGCGGATAAGGACAAGGGACATGTCGTCCAGGCCACCATGTTCAGGGCCCGGTGGCGCCCATCTATCATGTATTCTTCCCCCAGTATATAAGGGGAGGAGGGAGAAACAAGAAAAAGAGAGAACACACACAATATATCCAAGAACACAGGACTAGGGTATTATCTCCTCCGAGAGAGCCCGAACCTGTCTAAAACAGATTGCCCCTGCATCCTGTGTTACCATCAAGCTCAGATCCCGCACAAATCCCCTAGAATCACAAATCTCATTGCCGGCGAAACAGATCGTCGACAATTGGGAAGAGGGATTCTAGCGCACCATTCATGGGTAGATGGCCATGGCCTTTCCAGATCCGAGCATGAGTCCAGCAGAAATGTTGTCGAGGTCTCTCCCGGATCGGATCTAATCTGGGTATGAAAGGGTGAGCGTGCCAAGCTTGTTGGCAATGAAGTGGAAACTCCGAAAGCGGAATACTTATCCGAGAGCGAAGGTGATGCTAGCTCCATTGATGGAAGCCATCGAGCTTGTTGAGATTGATCTTCGCGCTGCCCCTACCTGGCGCGCCAACTGTCGACGTTTATTGTTGATAATAATATATATGGGGCTATGCGCTAGACCTAAACTCGATGGTAACACAAGAGAAGGGATTAGACAGGTTCAGGCCCTCAACGGTGGAGGTAATACCCTAGTCCTGTGTTCTGGGATTATGAGATGTATGTTTGGTATCACTGTTTTGTGTCTCTCTGCCTGGTACCCCTCGCCCCCTTTATACAGGTAAGGGCTGAGGGACCCGAGTCGGTTATAGGGTGGATTCATGATCGGTTACATGATGGAGATCCTATCTCCAGAATACAGTCGTATCTTTCCTAACAATAGTTAGTTACCATCTTCTATCTTTTCTTGTAGCTCACGATCAAAAGAGCCCGAGTGGTACCCGATCCTCCATAATTGTCCCTAGACACCCCTCTTGGTGGGTCCTAGCGGGCCGTCATATGCATACCCAGGGTTCATATACTCCACATGTTCCATATCTCATTAAGTCAAGTTCAACATTTGGTACTCCAAAACAATGTTATCGGCACGTTGCAAGGCTAAGCATACTACGTTCTATCTATCATCCCATGTTGGCAATTAATCTTATGTCCAACTATTAATCCAAACCTAGGGTGACAAATGATTCATGGCATACAATTATTATAGACATGGTGACATACAACAAATAGGTCGCATATCTATTCCCAGAATTAATGGAAAACATTTTAATTAAACTAGCATGTAATAATTCAAAATAGCATACTTTTCAAAAATAGGATCAATATGGTCAAAGCATAACTTGCCTTAGAAAAGGTCATGTTCCTACTCTTGGACTTGTTCTTGAGTCAAGAGCTCTCCTTCAAAGCCTTCGGGCAATTCAACGTCTATGCGAAATAGATAAATAAACATCAAATAAAAAAAATAGAGAGCAACTCAAGTCTAAAAATTAAATAAAATTCACCATTAAATAGATCTCAATTTTACAAATTTTTAGAAACTGAAATCACCTCAGTCGGAGTTAAAACGCAAAAGTTATGGCGATTTGAAGTTTGAAAATACATTTAAAAGAATAAACCAAATTACTTCATTTATTTTTCTATTGAAAATTCGGAAATATGGTGTCAGCATGATGTTAGCAACTAATTTGAATTTTGGCAGAATTATTTTTCTAAATAAAAATTCAATTATTGTGTTAGCATGACATCAGTCGGTGCATAGACCTGGTCCACGGCTCGGCTCGGGTCTACCGTTGACCCGGTCCACGAGACTAACAAGTCGCTGATGGATGGGGACCATGTGACGGCATCACTGCTGGCATCAACGTGACGTCATGGGTGATGTCATGCCCGACACGGCTGGCTCCGATGATGCCTTTGTTTATGTGCACTACGTGACACCACGTGATTCGCCCGAGTGCGTTGCAATCTCGGCCGTCAACACTAGATCCGACGGTCCAAATTGGATCAAGTTCATGGTGTGGAGAGGCCAAGTGGCTAGATCTAGATCTTGACATGTGGGATCACCTAGACCTTTGGATTAAGATCTAATGGCCAATAAACATCGAGGCTACCGCTCAACGAACCAATCCGAATTGTTCGTTCCAAAATGAACGGTCCAGATCATATCAATCTAACAGCAATCTCCAGGACACATGGAGATCCATCCCTGTGTCCACGTGGCGCGCTCACAACCACAGATCTACAAATCCAACGGCTACGATCTACCTCGAGTCATGACTATGCGATCTAATCTAGACCCTCCATCCAAGGACCTACGGCCAAGATCTACTCCAAACTACACTACATGATTCAATCCGGTCAAATCATCACTAATCCAATGGTTTAGATTGGTTCAATCTACGGTGAAATCAACTACTCAGATTTGTGACACACGTTGTCACCTGAGCCATCCGATTCGGATCCGACGGATGCTGAAGCTTGCGAGTTCGTCGGTGAAGCGCGATGCCAAAACCGACCGGCGCTGGTGGCGAAGACCGAAGGGATGACGTTTCTGCGTGGTTCCAGCAAGGTGGGATATCGCACTGGAAGCAGCTTATCACAAGGAACTCGAATCTGGACTCAACAACGACCGAAGCGGCTCGACGGTGGCAGTGATCAGTGCAAACCCCGGCGGCGAAGTTCCTCCACTACGGCGAACCCTCCCGACGGATTCACAGGGAACTAGGCGGTGGCGCTTTAGGGCAAACACGTGGCACGAAGTTCTCTACCCAATGCGCTAACTAGAACATTAAATGGGGCCCTAGGCTTGGCGAAAAGCGCAGAATCCGCAGCGCGTGCGACACAGATGGCGGAGTCCGCCAAGGATACGGATTAGTGACATGTCTGCATCTCAACCATCCCTACGGCTCAGATCTAACACCCACCATTGTGTGCAAATGTGGACAAATGCCAGCCGATTGATCCTGATCCAACGATTCAAAAACTGTGCGCGATGTGGACTGACAAAGGCCGTTGGATCTCAATCCAATGGTCGGCGCAATAGGGTTAGGGTTTCGGCGCGATAATGGGTTGGTGGCATGTCGGAACCCCGAATTTGCAAATCCGGACCCTCTGTGTATTCAGCACTAGTCCAGGAACGCGCTAGTGCACACTGTCTTAACATCGGTAAATATCACAATCATACCACTCGATACTAATAAAGTACTTTTATTTAAATAGTCAAACTGGTTACTCGACCTTAAGGTCAAGTTACAAATGTACGCCTCACAGGGCGAAACTTATTAAGAGAGAAATAGTAGCAGCGGAAAATCAAATAACTTCGTGGCGCCATCCAGTATACCACAGGCAACTGACTGGGCTCGCTCCCTATGTAGACGGTTCCTCTTGGAGCTCCTCCTCCAAAGCTGGTGTAATCTCCTCTTCAACTGGTGTTGTATTGTGGCAAGGGTGAGTACTTGGTACTCAGCAAGTCATGCACAGAATGCAGGCTAATATACTATATGCATGGCTTGGTACAAAGGAATAGCTCAAGGTATATTTGCATAAAACAGCATTTAACAAGTATCATAAATAGATTCGAAAGCAGTAGAAATAAGTAAAGCATAGATAACTTTTCAAGAAGTTTAATAAACATCTTTCCCATCCTAATCCACAATTCCATCAACATCATTATTAATCCAACCCAACCTTTCAAAACCAAGTTATTTTTGAGAAAATCTAACCCTTGACTGTAATTCCCGAGCGATGTCCAATACCGCGGACACGGCTATTCGAATAGATTCTACACTCTGCAGAAGTTATGCACTTTACCCACAAGATACAGTCAAACACCACAAAGGCGAGTTCCGTAACAAAGTCTTTCTAAACTTCTAACAATACAAGTGGTCCTCCCCGGTTATTGCACGCTAACCCTTCCCTTAGCTAAGGCGAAGTTTAGGCCAATCAACCGTTAGATGGGTACTGGCCTCGGCCCGATGCGCTCCCCGCACAACTTACACAAAGGGTGTAGTTGACCTCCTGAGGTCCCACAGTGCGTTATTAGCAACTTAGTCAACTAGGTCCGTCCCATTACAGACATGTGGTTGCACGTTAGACCCAGTTCAAAGGCTTGCAAGGTGAAGTCCTTAGGGTGACCAGGGCAAGACTACCCGAAGAACCAAATCAATATCCCCAAAGGCCAACCGGCCCACCTGATCATTCTTGCCACATGCCCCGGTCAAAAACTATTTATCAAACCCAGCTTGATTACCATGCACCACGTGCCATCAACATCACATGATACCTTTCCAAACAGGTTCAATATATCATTAAGTCAATATTAACATTTGATTGTCCAAAATCATGTCATGAGCACGTAGCGTGTCTAAGCGATACTACAACGATCTAAACCCATGTTGGCAATTTTAGTAATGTCCAACTAGTAATCCACAACTAGGGTGACAAGGGGTCATGGCACATATTTAAGTAATTAAGGTGTCATACAGCAAATTGGTATTTATCTAATTCCCCATATTTAAATAAAGTATTTTCTAATTGAACTTAGCATGCAATAGGTTAAATCAAAATAAATTTCAAAATAGGATCAACATGGTCAAAGCACAACTTGCCTTCAAAAAGTACTTGTTCTTGGTCTTGAGTTGGATCCTGAGTCAATACTTCTCCTTCGAATCCTTCCGGCACTTCAACGTCTACTCGTAAAGCGTGCAAATAGAAATACACAAATAAACAATAGGCAAAAAGTGTCCAAACATCGAAATAAAATCCATAAACAGAGAGAACATAATTTTATGAATTTTTAGAAACTGAATCGTCAAATTTGGAGTTAAAATGCAAAAGTTATGATTATTTAAAGTTTAAATAATCAATTAAATAATTTTACAGAGAAAAACTTTACTCCAAAAATTAAATAAAATTTATATTTAGGTATGTCTCAATTTTATACAAATTTAGAAATTTGAATCACTCAAATCGGAGTTGAAACGCAAAAGTTATAAGCGTTTGAAGTTTGAAACAAAATCTGAAATCATTATTTCGAATTAATAAATCATTTTCATTTTCGGAAATTAATTATTGCGTCAGCCTGGACACGTGTCAGCCTCTTATTGGGCGGCTGACGTCAGCCGGTCCATGGGCTCAGCCCACGGCTTGGCTCGGTCCACCGTGGACTCGGTCCACGGCTCCTCGTGAGACTGACATGTGGGTCCCACCCGTCAGTGGGTCACGTGCACGGTGCGACTCTCGGGCGAGACACTGACATGCGGGCCCCGCATGTCAGTGACGCATAGTCACGCCCAGGCTCGGCCGCTGGCACGCGGGCCCGACCTGTCGGTGACTCAGCGCACGGCGCGGCGGCGGCTACGTGGCATAATCACGGCCGTTGGATCTAGATCCAACGGTCTAGATCTACCCTAGGTTAACTCCGTTATAATCTACACGGTGAACATGGGCCGTTCGATCTAGATCAGACGGTCCCGATCTAACCTAGTTTTACGGTATTAAGGCGCACGAGGTGATCGTGGGCCGTTGGATCTTGATCCAACGGTCCAGATCCAATCATGTTCGGAAACACGTGAACTCACCGCAGCGGTTTGATCGGAATCGGACGGTCGAGAAGCTTCGCGCGGTGATGGCGTCACGGCGGGGCTTGGGCTGCCGGAGTCGAGGATGATGACGCGTGGAACGGCGCTCCGAAGGTCCTCCGGTGAAGTGAGATGTCCTCGCCGATGCAGCTTGACCTGGGGGTCTCGGATTTGGGCTTAACGGCGACGGAGGGCGACGGATGATTTGCGGGCGCGCAAAGACCGTGGCGGAGGTAAGATCTAGCTACATGCGAGCGACATGCGACTAGCTGGCAGCGGCTCAAGCTCGGACACTAGGGGCGAAAGGTGCGCGCGACAACGGGCAACCCCGGGAGATGTCCCACGCCTTAAATACCCCCGGGATGCGTGCTAGAATCGGAACCCTAGCGGGGACGCGGCGGCTACGCGGCGGAGGAGTCCGTCCCGGACTCGGGCGGAGACGACGACGGACAGCCGTCCACGTGGCACGATCAGCGGCCACGATGCGCGCGCGAGATCGGATCCGGGCCGGATCCGGTCGAAGCGGTACGAGGAAATCCTAACCGTTGGATCTTGATCAGAAGCGGTCCCTATGATTAGGAGTTTGGGCCAGCGGTTCGATCAAGTCACGTGGCTCGGTCGGACTCGAGTCGGACTCGGACTCGGTCCCATCGGATGAACAGTACTTGACCCAACTCGAATTTCCAGCGATTTAATATTTAAAATAATTCCCAGAAATTCATTTAATTCATTAAAAATAGCAAAATACTCAGAAAAATTCTGGAAAATATTTTAGGGTATTTGGGACTCAAATAAAATATTTTCAACAAAACTTTATTTGCAAAATTAAATTCTTTAATTATTTTAAAATGGAATAAATTCAAATAAATTCCAAATAAATCCAAATAAATCCCAGAAAATTCCAAAAATTCACCAAAGTGCCAAATCACACATAGTTTTAAGAAAACAAAATTTTGGGGTGTTACATGGCACGGGTCGGGCCGAGTCAGGTCCAACTAGGGTTTCTGATTTTCCAACCTTTTATTATTTAAAATAAATCTAGAAATTCAAATAATTCAAGAAAAATAGTAGAAAGCTCAAAAAAAATTCCAAGAAAAATTCTAGAAAATACTTTGAGATGTTTTGGACTCAAATAAAATATTTTTAGCAAAACTTTATATGAAATTTTTAAATAATTAAATAATCCAATAAATGACTTAATTCAAATTAAATCCAAATAAATTCTAGAAAATTCCAAAAATTCAAATAACTCAATAAATTCAACCAAAGCAAAAATTTGGGATGTTACATGATCTTAGCCCTTAGTTCCACACAGAAGCTTTGCAATACCTTAAATACTACCTCACAAAGGGATCGGAGCATACAATGAGAGGAGATCCAATCAACATAAAGTCTGCACCAACTGTACACGAGAAGAACCACCTCCAACACCTCCTTCCACCTCTAGATCATCCATTCCACTACATTCCTCAATAGGATTTAACCAAATTATTCTAGATTATCCAAAAGACTTGGGCCTACACATCCACCAAATGGTTCCTTCGTTAGATTGGTTTTGTGGTTTAATATATTATTTTTAGACCATTTGTGGTGCCTTCTTTGTGTTTTTTTATGTGTTCTTCTCTCATTATTGAGTAATCTATTTAGTTCTTGTGGTCACGGGGTATTCCAATGTAGTGATGATGAGATAGATCGGGGAATCTATGTGTTCTAGTATATTCTTGATATGATGTTATTCATGGTGGTTGTACGAATGTCGACTATGCACCATTGCCCTTGCAGGACCATCCACCTAAGGTTGTAGCCTGTGGTCTATGATAAAGACTTCCTTAAATATAGTAGTGTTGATGTAATACTTGCAAGCAGGGATTGCAAGGACTGTGTTTGACACACATATTCATCTTCGGCTCTATCTTTATCTCTATTATCTAATATGTTGGGTGTTGAACTCTTGATTTTTTACTCTTATTGGCTTGTTGTTGTACATTAATATAGTTGTATAATGTATAATTGTATGAATTTTTAGATTGCCTCAGACTATGTTTGCTATATTTATCTCAATTTAGCCTTTTCCTTTGAGCCTTCCCTCCATTTTCATCTTACCTTTGCCACGCGCACCACCCTAGGCATGGAGGAGACGAAACGGCGTAGCATAAGGGAGAAACAAGGCAATAAAGTTTCTCTTCTATATGTTTGGTGGAGGAAGGCAATGGCATTCCTCTTGTGAATGTTTAGCAAAGAGGATGTCTCTTCTTATAGACACCTAATAGTTTTAAAGGAAACACATTGAAGCATGATAAAAACTGGAAACTACATTAACCACAATTAACGTGTGCCATAAATGGCCAATGGGATATTGAGATTCAAACATTCAAGTTTGAACCTTTATCGTCCTCTTTCAATTCATTTTATGTGTAGAGATGCTACATCATCATGCAAAGTTATCAGGTGAGAAAAAGGGTGCATCTCTACGCTCAACTGGGCACAAAATCACTAGACCACTCATGAGCATGTAGCACGCGGGTAATGTGTAGAATACGCCGACAAGTATAGTTTTGCATTTCCACGTAATCCACTTGCACCTACAGATGTGGAGATAAAAAAACATGCAATTCAACATCCAAGCTAAGAACACCATCTTTATCTCCCTTAGTCTTGATATCTTCAATTGAGTGAGCAATCTCAACTCCGCTCATGAGATTTGGACTACTCTTCATGAGATTCATGAAGGCACGTCTAATGTTCGAGAGACTAAGATGTTCGTTCTTAAGGACCAATTTGACTCCTTCAAAATGCTGCTTCATGCAAAGGGGAATGATATGTTCTCTCAAATGAATTGCATTGTGAATGAGTTGAAGGGCATCGGATTAGATTATTTAACCTTGAAATTATGAGAACAATGCTATGGGTACTACCCAAAGAGTACAAGATGCTTGTGGTGCTTCTCACAAATGGAGACTTGAACGAGTTGACTTCTACCTTACTCTTAGGGAAGCTCACTGCACATTAGCTCTTCTTGGAGGAATATGGAGATACTCCAAGCAACAAGAAGATCATTGCTCTCAAGGCCAAGGGTGAAGATCGCGACTATGAAGCTGATGATGATTTGGAAGACCTAGATGACTTGATATTGTTCATTAAGAAGATAAGTCACCTCCTTAAGAAGATGAACACTGGTGATGACAACTATGACAAGAGGAGAATATATCTTCAAGCTACTCCAACAACAAGAAGAACCCCTTTGCCAACACCATAAGCTATGAGTACAATGAGAAGAGTCACATCGCCTAAAGATGTGAGAACACGAAGAAGAAGGATAAGGCCTACTTCAAAGAAAAGAAGAAGCAAGGCAAGAAGTTCAAGTTCAAGAAGCTCAACCGTGATGGGAAGGAGGAAACATATATTGGAGAGTGGGTGATGGATGAAGAAAGCTCTGATGATGAGTCAAGCGATGTTGAAGAAGATGGACTCAATCCAAAAGGTTTAGCCGATCTTGCACTCATGAAATCTACACCACCTCCTCCTACCTTATCTTTTTGCTTAATAGCCAAGCATGATGAGAAGTAATTGACTCCGCTCCTTCATATAATGAACTTTTTGAGATTATTGAGGAGATAAATACGGCACATGGTAAGGAGACAGGTTCAAGGTTCTTAAGAAAATGTACTCCACACTTAGTACCGAGCTTGAGGAACTTACAGCTAAGTATGAAGAGCTAGAAGTTGAATATGACTCACTCCTTAACAAGCAATTTGTCATGATCAAGGTTGATAGGGGTATTGCTTGTGATCGTGATCCTCAATCCATTGCAACTCAAGCAAGTAGTCCTATCAAGGTCAATAGCTCTACTTGTGATGATCTAATTGATGTGCCATGCTCTTCTAAAGTAGATACTAGTCCTACATGCAATTATCCTTCTTGTGGTGCTGCTTCTTTTGCCACTAACCATGTTAAGGAAAACTTTAAGCTCAAAGCCAAAGTGGACAAACTAAATATGGGCTTGGCAAATGCTATCAAGCAAGTGTCAGTCTTGATCGATTTCTTGGGGAACAAAGGTTCACCTTGGGTAAGGAATGATTGGGATATGTTCCCTGGGTTGTACCCAAGTGAGGTGGATGTGGGGTTCCAAAAATTATCAAAAATCGAGCGATTTTTGCCCTTATTGACGCAGTATGATATCCAAAATCGCTCGGTAAATCGGTCCAATTAAAAAAAATCAAAAAATTTATGCAACGTAAACTGGTGAAAAATTGGTGAAAATTGCTAGATTTATGATGAAAATTGACAAAAATCACTCAAAAAATTGATTGAAAAAAAACAATTGGGCCATCGATTCAATTTTCAGTGGAAATCGACCGTTTTTCATTGAAAAATGGTTGATTTTTTTTATTTTTTATTCAAAAATTTTGATTGTGAAACTCTTCGATTTTTGGTGATTTTCAATCAATTTTTGGCTCAATATTGCCAATTTTTTAATTTCGAACGATATTCTCCAAATCGAAATTGTTAACCCTGGGTAGAGGGCTAAGACCCAAGACAAAATTCGTAAAGATGACAACTTTGCTACCTGTGCTATTGTGAAGGCTATAACCCTATTGTATGTCCATTGGCCACTTCACTCAAGACTCACTGCTTGCTCCAAAAGGGTAAGGATGGTCAACTTGTAGCTAAGTTCATAGGTGTTTCATTGTGTAATGAGAAGAAAAAGGCCATTTGGGTGCCTAAGTCTTTGTGCACTAACTCTCAAGGACCCAAAAAGATTTGGGTACCTAAAACCAAAACATGATCTTATCTTATGTTGTTGAGTGGATGTCCATTTAGCAGGGGAGATCTTGCAAAAATTTCCTGTGAAAAAAATTTGGATAGGTTTCTGGAAGAACTTTGGGCACGTGAGGTGCCGGGGTGTTACATAAGTGGTGTTGCCAATGTTTTCATCAAGGGGGAGATTATGAAATCATGTGCTGAAAAATTGGCTTAATGATGATTTTGGTATTGCAAAGTGCTAGTGATCATGGCATGTGTGGTGCATGTGCATTTGTTGTTTCAGATGAGGTAATTGTTTTGCTTGATGCAATGCGCTCATGTGAGTGGTTGCATGGACTGATCTTGAGTCAAGTCATGGACTTGTGCTCGGAATATTGTTTCGTGGTTTTTTCATGTGCATGTGTTGCTCGAGGGCGAACGTGGTCGATGACGGGACTAGAACTAGGTTAATGGAGGAACTGAGGTTTAGGACTAGGTTCAGGGAGAAATCGAGGTCCTAGTGGTCAAGGATGTCATGCGGGACGTTCGGGCTAGAGAACGGTGCACGTGAAGTCTATTGAGTCACGTGAGTGCGGCATGTGGGCCGTACGTGTGCAGTTGTAATCGTTTGGGGGTAGTTTACATGTATTGGGCTGTGTTGGGCCAAGTGGACAAGTATGCGAACTCTTCTAGGGTTTACTTCTTATAAATACGAGGAGTTGTCTCCTGTTTATTGGGAGGTTTTTTTGGTGCTAAGAGTTTTACTCTTTTGTTTGGACTACTGTAACCAGACTAGATAGAAGACATAAAAATTGGGTTTTCCCACTTTCGCTAAGCCGCACAAAAAGAAAAACCAAAGCCATCTGAGGCGGTGTCTAAAGATTCAGCGCTACAGCGGCGTTCGTGCTATAGTAAAATCGCAAAGCTACAGTATGCTACAGTGTCTAATTGTGAACATTGCTCGATCTACAGTACATTTTTGCTTTTTCTAATCTTCAGTTGTCGCTTGTTTCGATGCCAAATTGATTCATTTTTCACCATGATAATTTTGATTTGATCCATCCAAAACCTTCTTATGGCATTAATTTAGTGTTCCTCAAAGTTTGTTGGTTAATCTTTTGTAGATTTGTTTAATCACGAGATTAGGGTTTAATCAATTCTCGTCATTATTGATATAGTCAACTTCCAAAGCTTATAACTTTTGATCCGTAGATACGATTCAGCTGATTCTTCTTGGGTTAGTTTTGAAATTGAATCTAGTATCTATATTTTAAATTTCACATCAATCTGACGGTTGGATCTTTGGAAATTAAGGTTTGATCAATTCTCATCATAATCTATCATAGCATGATTGTGGGCTTCATAACTTTTGATCCATAAATCCGATCGAGTTTATTCCTTTTTTGTTAGATTCATATTGGAATCTAGTTTCCTATGTTAAAATATCAGGTCAATCCGACAGCTGGATCTCCAGGAATTTACAATTTACCTAATGCATCTACTTTGTTTTTGTTGAATACAAAGCAATTATTTGATTCCGAATTTGGGTGAATTTTTAGTAGATCAACAATTTGACTCTAGATTCCATGCAATCATTCACGCCCTCTGATTGCTATACTAGTATATATCGATCCTACCACTATTGTTATTATTATTTATCGCTTTCCAATCTATTATGAATATTTGTAAATGTTGTTTATTGCAAAAACCACCATATAGCGTGTCTTTGGAATAAGCCATGCATGTAGTAATAGCCTGCATTCTGTGCACAACTTATTGAGTTCTTTAAGCACTCACCCCTTGCAACAACACAAACATCAGTTGAGGAAGAATCCACGCCAGCCTGAGGAGGAGCCGATGAACTAGGGAGCGAGCCCAGCCAGTTTTATTTATTTTTTCGATGTAGTTTATTTATTTGAGACTTAGCCCTGCGAGGCGTATCTTTGTAAGTTGACCATAAGGTTAACTCAATAGGTTTTATATTGAATAAAGACTATATTTATTAGTCCGTTGTGTATGATTATGATATACATCTGTGTTGAGACGATGTGTACTAGAGTGATCCTAGACTAGTGTGGAATACACCAAGGGTCCGGGTTTGCACATTCGGGTCCCGACAATATTTCAAGAAATTTGATCCAACTTTGTAGAAAAATTAGTGGAGGATTCGAATTGAATTTCTAGTCCAAAATAGAGAAGGACATGCTTCAATAAAAAGTCTATAACTTTCACAAATGGAGTCCAAACAGAGCAAATAGGTACTTGTTTGAAAGCTTATCTCATGCTCAATCCAACGGATGCACCGCCAGCCACATATTCTAAATATACCGGCCACAACAAGAGAAACACTTTGAGTACTTTCCAAGTCCACAATTGAGTCTTTCTGAATCCACAATTGAGTCCTTTAGGTATGCCTCCACACCTCCTATATATTTTGTAGCTGACCCTATTTTTTTATTTCCAAACTTGATTTTATTTCCATCTTATATGCTTTTGTAGCTACTGCATAAACTTGAGTATCAATTGAACCCTTCGTTGTTTAGTGAGTTCTTCCACTTTTGCTCTTGCTCTTTTCATGGAGTTACTTGAGCCATTCTTTGTGAACAAGTTAATCATGTTTTGACATGTTTGATAATCAATCAAGGAGTAGTTTGGTGATTGTGAAGTAGGTCCGGGCCCCCAGCGGCACGGCGGGGAGCCGGCGATGGGACCGGCGGTGGCATGCGCATGGGCAAAGCCCAAAAACAGAGATGCCCCATTTTTTTCAAAAATTTTGAAATTTTCGCAAAATTTGAATGTGACCACCACAACTAATTGGGGAAACATCTAAAGGACATCCTAAAGAGCTTAGGGATGGAAGGAATTGAACAATTGCTCACCGGAGACGAAGAAATCGACGAAAATCGATGGTTCGACCGAAGCAACAAAACTCCTAAATTCGTCGCTCAAACTTGATGGAACCTAAAATTGATTGAAGGATTAGAATCTAGACGTCCATACGAACACAAGGAAACCACCGGAATTGGATTTGGCCCACCGATGGAGAAGATATGAGGATGAACACGAAGAACACGAAAACGGTGTCCCTTTGTCGGTTTTCTCGATCTCACGGACGAACGGCGAGGAGAGGCTAAAGAAGAATGAGACTACCGGGAAGAGCACTCCACCACTGAGATTTGAGAGGTGGAAGTGCGTGATTTGGTGAAGAAACGGCCGATTTATTGCCATTAATGTGATTTTAGGTTTTGGAAAGATTAAACCGTTTCCGGCGAGATCCCGGGCTAATGATGGTGAGGAACAGAAAGGTCTCGGCGCGACTAATCCAACGGATCCGGCCTTGCTCGAGTTGGGGCAATAATGAGATATATGAGGGATTGAATGGAATGAGGCCATGAAGGAAGGCTTGCTGTTCTTGCCTGGGAAGTTTCCTTCGTGAGGTAGAAGAAGGATGTACAATGCTGCCACATGTCACTCTGTGATTGGCCGAGGTTTACGCGAAAGCGACGCCCTAGAGAAAAATTAGTAAAAATGTTCTAAAAATTCCGGAAAAATTCCTAAAACCATTAGGGAATATTTGGAACCTAATAAAATTGGTTTCGCGGAATTTGGATGAAATTTGGAGATTTGAATATTCTGGAGCGAATAACGAGCATTAAACGAAAGCCGCGCGAGATAAAATACCAGAGAGCCTCCAAAAAAACTTGGGAAAATTCCCAAAATGTTTTTAGAATATTAGGGACCTAATGCAATAGGTTTCGAGATTTTTGGAGCATTTTCGGACTCGGGTGAAATTTCGGGTACTAACGGGAAACTGGAAATTTGATTTTTCGAACGGAGGGGAATTAAATTCCGATTTTGGATGGATAGGAATGCCAGGTTAAATTAAACCCCAAGGAAACTCCAAATTTTGAATTTAATTAATTTAAATTGGACTTTTTCAGAAGGCGAAACTGAGGATGTTACACTACCAGATGTACTTTGTGCCTATAACGGCTAGTTTTTCGACCATTGGACTATTCGAAAGTTGTTGATTTCTCAGAAAAGTGAGAGTAACGGCTAGTTTCTTCTAGGAGGCTATAAATATTTGGCATGGACATCTTTGTGAGGACCTTTGGCCACTCTACATCTTCATCTCATATCAAGGGAAGAGCAAGAGTATTCAAGATCATTTAAGAGTTTATTTTGATGTATTTAAGAGGTAGCTTGGCCCTTTAGAGTGCATCACACTTGTTGCTTGACCCCTCTAGGTTCAAGTGATGGTTTAGGCTTGTTACTTTTGGAGATGGGCGTCTCTTAGACGACTTGAAGGTGTGGTTCTTAGTGACCTTCTAAGGAGCAGCTGGTGGAAAGGCTTGAGGAGTGTTGTGAAGGTTCAGAGTCCACCTATTCGAGGCAGATCGAGAAGGACTACCACGAGTTGACGGCGCTATTTCATGCGTGGCTTCAAGTCGAAGTGATACTCTTGCGAGAGTGCTCCAACAATGAGTAGGGAAGACCGCCAAATCTCCGAGACCTCAGTAAAAAATCAGTTGTGCTTCTTGTTTCTTTTACATTTCCGTATTTACCTCCATGTCTTTCAATTCCTGGACACTTGACTTTGTAGGATTGGAAATTAGGTTGCAAAACTTCACTAAACTTGTGTAGGAGTTGTTTTTTACGACACTAGAAACTACAGACACATAGGTTAGACTAGAAATGGTTAAGTTTTCAATTTAGTTATTAACAAAAAGAATCCTAATTCACCCTCTTCTCCCCTCTTGGACATCCAATCCACTTAAGTTGATGACAAAGTAAATATATTAAGTATGTTTATCGACTTAAGGACTTGATCAGCAACACGTTGTTCACCTAGAATCATCAGTATAAAAGTCAGTTACTCATGTTCTAGGTAACAGAGTTTTTTTCTCTAAAAAAACGCATAATCTGAAAGTGTTTGGATATCTCCAGCGGATTCCCTTCAGCCTCCAAATCACTTCGCGAACAGATCCCAAGTGCTCCAGCGGATTCTCTTCAGCCTTCCCTTCAGAAGGGATTTGGAGAGAGAATCCCTTTAGAAACAGATTCTCTCTCCAATCCTAGAGAGAAATCCCTTCGAGAGGATGCTGTTGGAGATAGTAAGAAATAAAAGGAATGAATATAGGGAAAGGAATAGGAAAGAGAATGGAATGAAGAGAAAATGTTGGAGATAGTCTTATGCCGTGGTCTGTTGTTCTTCAATCTGAAGCTTTGGCCGCCCTGGCCTCACTTTCTATGTACAAGCAATGGCAGTACGCTAGTCTTGTGCTCCCCAGGAGACCACAAGGCCATGGCCCACGGTGCACCGCAACCAGAGTGTGTAGCATTTTCGTCGCCAAGAATTCCTATTCTTACCAACTCGGTACGTAACCTCAATTAAATTATATATATAAAAACTCACCATGAAGAGAAATTTCTGCTTATTTGATGCCATCGACGACGATGTGCCATCGCCGAAGAGACGCGAAATGAGCAGTGGAGAGGTCTAGGATGGAGCAGAGGACAGATAGGGACCGGAAGCCTCGGTCAAATTGGTCTTTTGTACTTATTTTCATATTTAATTTTTATCTGAATGAAGCTATAAATTTAGTTTTCTTTTTGTCATGGATGAAGCAGAAAGCGTTACGTATCATATACTGTGATATGAGATCATGGTAGATTCACCTATGGTGATAAGAGAACGTGGTAGGTATCTACTACTGCTTCTGTTATCAGAAAGGAATCAAATTTACAATTTCGTTTGAACAGGACCAAACTTGCAAAAATATTCCAAGGACTCACCGGCGACGCTGACTAACCGGCGGGAAGCCACTGCTCTCTCCTTTTTTTTTGGGAAGGCACATGGGCTTATGAGAATGCCAACAAATGGCTGGGTAGGCTTGGCCTATCATACCAAGCTACTCCTTGGTGTTAGGAATTGGCGTATGAGAGGCCTATTTTTAAAAAAGTTTTAAAGCATATATGATTAAATACCATATTATATAATCAAGTGAAGAGAAAATAATTTATAAGATAGAGTCATTGTCACCATTTCTTGAATGATATGACACATAATATGAGAATGGTATGGGGTAAACTTTGGCTAAACACATACTCACACGTATTTGCGTATTTTCGTGTGACTTGTAACTTGCGACGGGCAACCATGCCACGTCGTAGAGTATCTTCTGGCACATTATTTCACATTTTATTTTCTTGAATCGTATAATTATCTCTCTATTCATTTTTTAATGCGATTTAAACGTCTATTTCAATTCGATTTAATTGATATAATATCGTTAGTTACTAACAAGTAAATTGATACAATATCATTAGTTACCAGTGAGTAACTGACGCATATCTATATAATGATCTAAAGACATCTAGGTTAGAGGACACCGAATTCCTGCTCCATTCTTCTTCTTCCTCTATGGATAGCTTTACTGTGCTATTCAACAACTGAACATTGTCGACCTTCCTTCACAGCGTGCACCAGGAGGGAGGGTGAGCGTTATTTCCGAGCTATTGCAGCAAAGATCACCTGCACAGGACAACAATAATGTTTCTGGGTAGCCCATCCTTGTGACCGCTCTGCTTCTTCCTCGATGTCGATTACTTCCACGACCATGTCTGCACTGCTTCCTGTTCATTATCAATCTTAACTGTAAGTCATTCATGTATCCCACCTATAAGTCATTCGTATGATCGATCGACTTTATTATTTTTCAATTCTTGAGCATATTCAGAAATAACATATGTTGCTTGTTGATTTATATACCTCTAGTTTTTTGTTATATTTATTTCAAAATAAAATCTAAAATAAAAATATTTCGTATACAATGGCACAACCAACCAACTGAAAAACAGTTAATGGGGCCAGCTGTGGCCTCCATCTCCCCATCTGTGTTTTTTCCTCACCTTACTACGAGATGTATTAGCTGCTGCGGATCATTTGATTATAAAAAAAAATTTGGAACGGTTATACTTAAAGATGACGATATATAAATCACGAAAAAATAAATATATTTGTTGGGGTGCGAACATGTTACCGGATCAATTCGGACCGGCTCACACCAACATGACGCCATGCTAGCCTCGTTCTATCTGTGAGACTGCCTATCCACGAATTTTTTTTTAAATAATACTTTTTTTTAAACTGAATTGCGTTTCTAATACTCGAAAAATAAAAATTGCAAAAATAATACGTGGTCGCCATATCGTATGACGAATACTATATGAAAAATAAAAAAATAATAAAGTAACCTTCATTCCATAGAAAAAAATAATAAAGTATGCCTATCCACCGCACCCGAGAAATGGCTGCTCATTCCATTCCATAGAGCTAGCTAGTGCCACTAGCCTAGTGGTGAGCGTGAGCTCCAAAACAAAGGCTAAAGTAAAATGTCTCTATATAATTAATTCTTGTGCCTGCACAATCACATTAGGTAGGAATTTTTTTTAAAAAAAATCTAGTACCCAATTATAGTGCCCTCCAAGCTACCACTTAATAGAAAAAAAAATCAACCTTCTTGTGCCTGCACAACGTTGGTGCCACGTTAGGTGGGAAAAAAACATAAAACAAAATTCTAGTGCCCAATTCTTGTGCCTGCCAAGCTACCGCCTAATAGGAAAAAAATCAAC
Source organism: Rhipidocladum racemiflorum (assembly GCA_036346355.1). Classification (NCBI taxonomy): domain Eukaryota; kingdom Viridiplantae; phylum Streptophyta; class Magnoliopsida; order Poales; family Poaceae; genus Rhipidocladum; species Rhipidocladum racemiflorum. The sequence continues at coordinate 36,444,859 of CM070577.1, read as the reverse complement.
CTTCTAGAATTCTTGATCTGATTCGCAGGAGCCTTGGTCATATTTTAGGTAGTCTCGGTTTGGTTCTTGTAGTTGTAGAAAATACACTCAAATCTGCAGATTTGTTACTGGTGCCGTACAGATAGGTAGCAAAGCTTAGATTTGGGAGGGGATAAGAAGATCTAAACCTTAAGTTTTAAGAGAGCAGATCACAACAGCAACAGCTGCAATCTGCAAGTGGTTAGGTCATGATGTACGTGGCTACGTGCCGGGTGTCCAGGAAGTCACATACAGGGCAGGTTTGGTTGTTGCATACTCGCCGTCAAGTCAAGGGTGAGCTCAACAGCATGAAGCGGGAGCACAATTTTTTAGATGGAAGCTATGCAAAGACTGAAACTACGAACCTAAAACAAGGAACCACATGTTTTCAGCTTTTACTCTTCACGCTGAACAGTTATAGACTCGAAGCCCAGGGCACTTCTGCAGAGTAGTTGTTCGCGCTAAAAACGTGAAGCAGGGTCTTTAGCCTTGAACACACAAGACAAACACCGGGTTTGCAGAGCGTGCTAGTCAATTTGACCTGAAATTGACAAGGTAGAATTTGTAAATCAATCAAAGCCGATAAACAAAGATTATCGGCTTAACGCTAGTCGGCTGAAAACCGATTAGGGGATAACTAGATTAACCAGTTACGGTTGATTCGGATACAAGGTGAAATCGTCTTTGAGAAGGCGATGCGCAGCAAAACAAAGTAGATCGAACCTAGGAGAAATCGGCTAAAACCCACAATCGGCGATGCGCAACTTTGTTGATTCCGTCGACTTACAGAAAAGTGTTTGTAAACCCTAAAACAATGCGAAACAGTAAAAAGTAGATGTTGTGTTGAATTGATTTATCCACCGCTTGACGCCTACCACCTTTTTATAATACATCCGGCCGATCCGAGTTGTATATGGATACGGTATGTTTACCCGTATCGGCCTCCGATCTGATCTCCTTCCTTAGAAACGGATTCTCGTTCCGATTCGTTCATTGTTCTCTTTCCATACGAATGCTTCTTTCCGATTCAAACTGATTTTTACTATATACCAAATTTTGGTGCAAACATAGCCCCCCGTTTTTTGGAAGATGACTCATTTTTCAAAAAACTTATCGGCTTTACGTTCTCATCGACTTACGGAGACATCTATCTCGGGAACTACCCCAATAACTGCGCCGTAATAATCTCGGTGCGTTTTAAATGCACAACCACTCCCGCCTGTTCGCCTTTTTCACCGTAGTATAAATATGGGGGTCCCCCCACGGTCATTTTCATCCCTCGAAGCCCTTGTTCCCTCGTCAATCGGCTTCCTCTGTATCCCTAGTCTTCCTGAGCGATCCTTCGTGCTTTCTTCGCTTTTCCTCCCTTCTCAGTCGGCTGAAATGGATGCCTCGCAGGTACTCATTCCCATCCCAAATAGTGACCATCAGTATTTTCTAGGTCCTGTAGGAGCCGTAGAAGCCGATACTGTTATTGGAGACGAGGTTCCTAGACTTCCTTTATCGGCTCCTGGTTACAACATAAAGGAATGGAGTAAGAGTTTTAGGGCTTGGCCGACAGCTCTCAAAGGCTGGAGGTCTTAGTATATTAGAGTATCGGCCCAAAAGAAGGTGGAGTGGGAAGGAATGGGCATTGCTGAATGTCTTCCCATGTCTTTAGCTGCCCCAGAACCCAACGAATCCCTGACGGCTGCTGCTTGCTATTTTTGGTCGGACTCTTTTAATGCCTTCTTTTTCCCAATCGGTCCTATCGGCCCAACCCTCCTAGATATGGCCGAGTTGTGTTGCCTTAGGCCTGATGGAGACCAAATATCGGCTTTTAGTGGTAAACCTCAGTACAAATTGGTCTGAAAAAAGGGGGAAGGTTGGTCCAAATACATCCAAAACAACAACAAGGTAACCGGCCCTGTGTCGGATGAGGAGCACATCGCTTTCCTCAACCTATGGCTAGACCGATTCCTTTTTTGCGGCGCTTCCTTAGGGCCAACCCAAGTTTACCAATTTATGGCAGAGCAATTGGTTATGGGTCGTCGGCTAGCTTTGGGGAAATCTTTGTTGGGGGCTGTCTACCACATGATGTATGTAATCCGAAGTCGGCTTTTTACCGGCAACGGTTCTTTTGTCGTGGGTAACGTTGGGGGCCCACTTTGGTTTATCCAGATCTGGCTCTACTGCGTTTTTGGCCGCCTTATTATCCCAGACCCTTCGGAAGAATCGTCTTTCCCAACGGAAGATTACCCTGAGGGCGCAGCCCCTATATTCCAGCCTTGCCGATCTTCGGGCGAGAAGTTTATCATGTGTTCGTCCGATGAGCCTAAAATTTCCCCGGCCGGTTTTCACAAGTATTTATCCTTCTTTTTGAATCTCAACCAAGCCTCCTTCAACCGTCGAGATTTCTTCACGTACAACCAATTAGCCGACCTCCCATGGCCCTCTTTTCTCCGTTTAAACTCTGATAGCTCTCTAATGCCCCAGTCTACCCTTGATCTTCTCCCTTTGTTAATTTCTCCTTGCATTCTCCATGTCGGCTTGAGTACCCGCAATAGAACCTTTCAGCCGACCTATGAGTTTTATCATCCCTCCGTGTATGCACACCAACTGGGTTTTGGACAAACGATTCCTTGCTTCCCCTTGCTTGCTATGATTAAGCCACGAAATAAAGTAACTAACACTACTGTTGCGGAGCTTATCACTGAGCTAGCCGATGAGCTCCATGTGGTGGACTTGCCTTTCCTCGTGTTGAACACACGTCGGTCGGGCAAGTTTACCTCGTGGTGGGCTACCATAGCTGAATCGCTCTTGTGGAGACGTACTATTCATGAAGTCTTGTCCTCCTTTCTCCCTGGCTTTCAAGAGCCGACGGAGGCCACTGACGGGTCTAACTCGAGTTCAGGCTATGTTAACTCGTCTTTAGAGGTATTTTATTTTGATATGCCTGTCAAAACAAGATTTTCATCGGCTTGACCATGTCTTTTACTTTACAGACTAGCAAGAGATCGGCTCCAGCGCAAACCGCATCGGTCGACGATAGTTCGAAACGGCAAAGGCCGTCAGCCCCTCTCGCTGGTTTATCTCCCGGTACGCTGAGAGTTAACAGCCCATCATTATCAAATCTCGCCGGGCGACGTATTGAGAGTAGGTCCAGCTCTTAGCATTGTTTAAACTTCTTTCGTCAGCTAACCCCAATATTTGCCATTCTTCCAGAGAAGAAGAGGAAGAGCCGCAGAGTCGTCATCAAACAGTCTTCTAAACCTGCTGGGCGTGATGCAGCGTCATCTCCGACTGGATCGGCCACTGCGGTCGGTTTTCCTCTTTTGATGTCGGCTTTCGTTAGGGTAAATGCACTTAACATAGTATTTTTCCTTCCAAGAAACTTCTCCCTTGCCGACGGCTGATGCTGATGACCAAGGGGCTGCAGCAACCAAACCTCCTACGTCGGCTCCCAAGCCTGTTTTATCCTCAGACCCCCTTGTTGCCCCTTTGCAACTCCCGTCGACCGCTGCTCCAACCGTTCCCATGGCTCCAGTTGCTGAGGCCGTACTTGCTCCGATGCCTGAGGCAGACCCTGTCGACCTCCTGGGCTTCAGCCTGGATGAACTGAGTGACCCTGAAGTCCTGACCACGGATGACTACCCAGCCGATGTTCAGCGAATCATTAGTGCTGTTGCGAAAGTATCGGCTATTGTGACTTCTGTACCTGGGATGCAGGAAAGACTCGATCGTCTGTTCAATGAAGTCTTGTAGCCTGAAGCCCAGCTCCTGGCCAACACGCAACCATTGAGGACAGCTATGGCAGCGATTGAAGCCGACCTCCCTTCATAAGTAATGCAAGCCCTCTTGGATGTTTGTCACCTGGACTCTCAAAGGGAGGAAATTGCGGCTGCAAAGACCAGACTAGCTCAGCGGGCAGCGCAGAAAGTGGATCAGGACGCCTTGGACAAGATGGTGGCCGACACCAAGGCCAGAAAACAACACTATGATGAAGGCATCTCCAGCTTTAAATCGGCTAAGACAAGACAGAGCGAGTTGATTTCTACCAAGAAATCTCTTGAGGAACAACTAGCTAAAGTGACTTAACAATTAGCCGATGTCGAGCTGTCTATCACTGCATCGGCTTCATCGTTGTCTTCCCAGAAACGCGTCCTTGGTGACATGGTGGCTGCGGTGAAGAGCCAATCGGCCAAGATTCAAGACATCCCCAGGAGCGCGACCGAAGATCAGCGGCTGGTTGACAATGTTTAAAAAATCATTGCTAAAGCTGCAGGGGCACTTTCAGGCCTAAAAGCTCGTCTGCCCGGCCCGGGGTTGTAACTCCATTATGTTTCAATCGGTCCTTGTCGCGAAACTGCTTGGACGACTTATTTGTATCGGCTATGTAGCCGATCTTGTTTTCATGGGATGTTTTTTGGATGATGTAAATAGATCGGCTGTGTAACCGATCTTTTCTATTTTAAGTTGCTGCAATCCTTCTAACTGCCTCTGATTGTCATTAGGAACCGATCCAAACGCTAGGGAAGTATGCTTTCAAATATCTCCCATTTATAGCTTTAGGTAGGATAAACCCTTCTAACGTCTCCAGGATATATGCGTTCCCATCAACCAACCGATTTATTCAATAGGGTCCTTCCCATGTTGGAGACCACTTGCCGAATCGATTATCCTTTGAACCGATCGGTAATATAGTCTTCCATACTAAATCGGCTTGATTAAAAGATTTTGGTACAAATTTCTTATTATATGACCTGGCGACCCTTTCTTTGTTCTTTCTAAGCCGATCCATTACAATCAACCTTAGTTCGGCTAAATCATCTAAATTGTCTAGCATCGCCTGTTCATATTCATCGATTGGTAAATTGTCTTGTTTAGATAGCCTTACTGAGCCGATGTTGACTTCCACGGGTAAAACGGCTTCTTGTCCATATACCAACTGAAAAGGTGACAATTTAGTTGACCCGTGGTAAGATAGCCGATAAGCCCATAAAGCTTTCGATAGCGTTGAATGCCATTTTCTTGGTTCTTCCTCAATTTTCCTTTTTATTAGCTTTATTAATGTCTTGTTCGACGACTCGGCCTGTCCATTGGCCTGAGCGTAATAAGGAGAAGAGTTGAGTAATTTTATCCCAAGACTTCCCGCGAAACCTTTGAATTCTTTAGACATGAACACGGTTCCTTGATCGGTAGTAATTGTCTGTGGAATCCCAAACCGATGGACAATGTGTTCATTTATAAAATCGATCAGCTCTTTGCTGGTAACTTTCATGAGTGGTACAGCTTCAACCCATTTTGAAAAATAATCTGTGGCTGCAAGAATAAATTTATGCCCTTTGCTGGATGACGGAAATATCTGGCCGATTATGTCTATGCCCCATCCCCTAAACGGCCATGGCTTGATGATCGGGTGCAAAGCTGTTGCTGGAGCTGACTGTATGTTACCAAACTTTTGACACGTTTGGCATCCTTTATAATATTTGAAGCAGTCTTCTAACATTGTCGGCCAAAAATATCCCGTTCGTCTCAGTATCCATTTCATTTTAGGGGCCGACTGATGTGATCCACAAATTCCTTCATGGACTTCTCCCATCGCTATTTTGGCTTCTTCAGTTCCCAGGCATCTTAGCAATAAGCCTTCCATGGTTCGAAAGTACAATACATCCTCTAGTAGAACATATTTGAGTGCTTTGCGCCTGACCTTCTGCTCGGTTGTTTTAGAGGGGTCTAATAAATAATCCTTTATTTCTGTTCTCCAGTCGACAGGATGAACACATAAGATCGGCCAATCGTTTAGCTCGATCGGTTCCTGTCGGCTTTTATTCCTGTATCCTGATGCACATTGTGCCAATCGGTTCGCCTTGTCATTAGTTCCTCTAGGGATATGTTTTATAGAGAATGTAGTGAACGTCTCAATAATTTGTAGGCATTGATGTAAAAATTGGGTTAGCGTACCATCGTTGCATCGGTATCCCCCTTTGACTTGTTGTATAATTAACATCGAATCTCCAAAGGCTTCGACGTCTTTTACTCCGATGTTATCTAGCAATTGTAGACCCCTTAGTAACGCTTCATACTCTGCTTGATTATTTGAACATCGGCTATTTAGCCGATACATGAACTCGTACTCCTGTTTTCTAGGTGAAATTAATACTATGCCGATGCCCTCGCCCTCTTGGCAAACGGATCCATCGAAGTACAATTGCCAAGGAGCTACATCGGCAGTCCCTGTTAACGTTTCACTTCCTGCAATAAAATTGGCCACAGCTTGTCCTTTTACAGATTTAGCCGATTCATAGGTTAGATCGAACTCAGTTAAGGCGTATGCCCATTAACCAAGCCGACCTCGCAAAATTGGTGCGGATAGTATGTACTTGACTACATCGGTTTTGTAGACTATAACGCATTTGGATGCCAACATATAATGTTTTAATTTAGTGCAAGCGAAATACAAAGATGAGCACAATTTTTCTACTAGGGGATACCTGGTTTCTGCATCTAAGAGACGTCGGCTTAAATAAAATATAGCTCGTTCCTTCCTATCGGCTTCCTGTGTTAAGACCGCCCCTACTGTATCGCCTTCAGCCGATATATATAGTTTAAAGGGTATACCATGCTTTGGCGCGGCCAATACTGGTGGACTCATCAGATAACCTTTTATGTCGTCGAAGGCCTTCTGTTGATCGACTTCCCACTTGAACTCTTGGTCGTCTTTAATTTTTAGTAGCGGTGTGAAGGCCCAAATCCGCCCTGACAAGTTTGAAATGAAACGTCGCAAGTAATTGATTTTCCCTATCAGTACTTGTAACTCTTTTTTGTTTGTCGGCAGTCTAGTATCGGCTATAGCTTTTACTTTGGCTTGGTTTACTTCAATCCCTCCTTCATGTACTGTAAACCCAAGGAATTGTCCAGCCGATACTCCGAAAGCGCATTTTAGCGGGTTCATTTTTAATCCATGTGCCCTTGTGCTCTCGAACATCCTTTCCAAATCGGCTAAATGTTGCCAGTCTTCTTTGGATTTTACTACTACATCGTCAATGTATATTTCCACAGTATTGCCGATTAAATTATGAAAAATATGGTTCATAGCACGCTGATAAGTGGCGCCGGCATTTTTTAAACCGAAGGTCATAACCGTCCATTCATATAGCCCTAAGGCTCCTGGGCACCTGAAGGCTGTTTTGGGTATATCAGCTTCTGCCATGAATATTTGATTATATCCGGCATTTCCATCCAAAAAGCTAATGATTTCATTCCCAGATGCAGCATCGATAAGCATATCGGCTATGGGCATCGGGTATTCATCTTTTTGTGTGGCCTAATTTAAATCTCTAAAATCGACACACACCCTAAGTTTGCCATTTTTCTTTTTTACAGGAACGATATTTGAGATCCATTCAGCATATCGGCAAGGCCGGATAAACTTCGCCTCTAGTTCTCTTAAAACGTTAGCAATTTCTTCTGCCCAATTGACATTGTCGGCTTGTGGTGCAACCGGACATCGCCAATTTTCATTGTTCACGCCCTGCCCCCACAAGTGCAAACTCGGGTCTTTGTCCGAATCGTGCCACAGGAGGTCTTGGCAATTGGTCATAACCGTGATTAAAAACCAATGTATCGGGTATAGGTGTGAGAGGTTCAACGTATAGCACTACCCTATATGGCGCTTGTTTCATAGTTGTGGCTCCCCGTGATTGTGGAACCTGATCTGTTTCAATCGGCTGATAAGCCGATAAACCGATGCCACTGGAGGATCCGTTCGATGGGTTTGGTGCGCTTATTTTAGCCCCATCCGTGTGCCCATGGTAGTGCGCAAATCCATCTTTCTGTGTACTAGGTTTCAAAACAGTAGGTTGAGTCGGCATCATGATAGGTATTTGAGCCGACATGTTTACTGTATTGGTGCTAGGTGTTATGGAGTATACCGGGTACATGGGGATGGTTTGTGGTGGATCTAGTAGGTTCCCAGACACAGCCAATTCCTGAGCAATCGTTTTCACACTATTTTCTATCATTGGCTTTAACGTGGATACTAGAGCCGATGACTGGTTAATTAGTGCGTGATGAACAGATTGCTCAATCATATTTGATAAATCGGCTTGAGCGGGTGCGTATCGGCTTACCGGTTCAGATGATGAATCTCCGATAGGATTGATGCTTGGGAGCGCGGTTTTTTGAGTAACACCACGGCGTGTTTTCTGAAAACACCGTAGCATTATTTCTTCCAAAGCCTCCTTTCGGTCTTTGATTTCTTTCCGCTGCTCGGGGGTCAAATCGGCCATTTGAGGCGCGATTATCGCATCCGCATTGATATCGGCGGTGACCGCAGGCTTATCGGTTGATGACATTTTAATTTTCTTGGTCCCACCGGGCGTGCCAAAATATGTTCGCGCTAAAAACGTGAAGCAGGGTCTTTAGCTTTGAACACACAAGACAAACACCGGGTTTGCAAAGCGTGCCAGTCAATTTGACCTGAAATTGACAAGGTAGAATTTGTAAATCAATCAAAGCCGATAAACAAAGATTATCGACTTAACGCTAGTCGGCTGAAAACCGATTAGGGGATAACTAGATTAACCAGTTACGGTTAATCCGGATACAAGGTGAAATCGGCTTTGAGAAGGCGATGCGCAGCAAAACAAAGCAGATCGAACCTAGGAGAAATCGGCTAAAACCCACAATCGGCGATGCGCAACTTTGTTGATTCCGTCGACTTACAGAAAAGTGTTTGTAAACCCTAAAACAATGCGAAACAGTAAAAAGTAGATGTTGTGTTGAATTGATTTCTCCACCGCTTGACGCCTACCACCTTTTTATAATACATCTGGCCGATCCGAGTTGTATATGGATACGGTATGTTTACCCGTATCGGCCTCCGATCTGATCTCCTTCCTTAGAAACGGATTCTCGTTCCGATTCGTTCATTGCTCTCTTTCCATACGAATGCTTCTTTCCGATTCAAACTGATTTTTACTATATACCAAATTTTGGTGCAAACAGTAGTATAAACAGGCGCTAGCATTTGAAAATGGCATGTGTAATTAAAGATGGAATGTGCGGATAAGTTCATTTTTGTCCTGTCTTTGGTTTAGTTGCAAGTGACTGCTGGGCTGATACTTTTGGTTTTGATGTGTAAATTCCAAAACTACCCCCTGAAGGTTTTTGCTATAAATATAATACCTATTATAGAAGAAAATTAATCTACAATGAATAAAGAGAAATAAAGTTGATACTACTACAAAAATGATCATCTGGGTCTGTTCTTTTTCGTCATCTAGGTCTGTTTTGGTGATGATACAAAGTCTTTAGACAGTGATGACAAACGGCTATCAGGGTCAGTTTTCGCTCAATAGAGATATAGCGTCATATCGATTTTTGGAACCGACCCAAATTACCAATTATCTCTATCGGTTCCGAGCATGGAACCAATAGAGGCGTCTTCATTATCTCCATCGGTTCTGAGCGTAGAACCGATAGAGATAATTTAAGAATCTCTATCGATTCCACGCACATCTCTATCGGTTCTATGCGTGAAACTAATAGAGATAAAGTTACCCTGCAAACCCAGGCTATTTTCATGGAATAGCACCATATATACACAATACATATATCACATTCACAGTATATAGAAAACAAACATACTTAACAGGACTACACATATCACATTCACATTATATAATATTGTTTATATAGATTAATAGGAGTACACATCACATTCACAATATATAACATTGTTTACATAGACTAGTAGCAGCCTGTCGGGTTTCTAAACCTACCGTCCTTGCTATAACTTCTACCTAGTACCATGTGCATATGTAGTCTCTTAATCTATTGAAATCTTTGTTTTGTAAGCTCTTGAGGGTGATATCGTGCTGCTGCAAAATGGAAAGTAGTGCACTACTTAAGTTTTAAAATTTATATGTAAAAAACTAAGTGTATTATGCATGTACATACCTTAGAGAAAAGGTGTGCACCGTTGACTAGAATCATCATGTGATGCATGACATAAAAGTCATATAGTTCATTACACCCCTATTGATGACATTGTGAACAAAGAAAATTAAATTAGAAGATCAAGAATAGATGTCAGAAAGAATCCTATGCTAGACACTTGTATCTTGAAACGCTACCACTCTGGCTGGTCGTCTCGTTTGTTGTTGTGTCACCTTGCTTCTGCAATGTAAGACAAGAATTCCCTACATACATTGGAAAGATACCATTGAGGCAAAAAAAATGAATGTAATTAAATATAGAAAGTGTTAAGTTACAGAAATGTACTTACCTCTGCAAAATAGGCTTGATCACGTAGGCCATCGCTCTCTTCTCCAGCGAGTTAAATGTGTAGACTTTTTTCACTCGGAACAACCACGAGTAAAACCCAATTGTTCCTTATTAAATGGTACGCAGTACAAGCAAATCCAATGGTTCCTTATTAAATGGTATGCAGTACAAGCAAATAAGTTCATATACGATTTAAGTACATACAAGTAATTGAAGGGTAAAGTAATTAGAGTAGTACTTACCCCACATGGTACGGGATGAGAATGTAGTCCTTTTTGTCCAGATTTGACTAACATTCAACCATACTTAATTTCATATTTGTACAAGAAAACTAAAACTACTAGAAGATTTTCCAACATTTCCCAAAAAGTAACATAACACATTGCATCCTCAAACATCATTGTAAGAATTGAAGTAGGAGGTTATATACATACTAGTTATTTTCAGCTTTGCATACATCATTCACTTAGTTCAAGAACACATGACAAGAACTGACATGAACATGATTTTACAAAAAATATCAACTACTAGTTTAGTGATGGTCAAAAATTTAGTATAGTTCATGCATACAATCTACTCAATCTAGAAACTTTCATATTTGCAAATATCATTTTTTTCCCTAAGAGCATGTGGTAGATTTACAAGCATGTCATTCTTGCTTAAGTAGCATATGGTAATTAAATTCACCAAGGCATGATACTTTACAAGAGTACTTAAGCAACCAACTAGTGATGAGTAAAAATCTAAAAATAATTTACAGATAAACCCTAAGCATGCTAGTTTCCTTGACATTCATACATCATGTCTCTCAAGAACATATTATCTAGCTAGGGTTTTGATTTTTGCATTGGAAATTAAGATCATTCACTGCAAATGCAATTAGTTAGTTAGGGTTTTGATTTTTGCAAGAATGAGATGAGAAGATCCTTTACCTAGGTTGACGAGGGGATCTGGTACTAGGGGCGGGAGGGTTTGGTGCCCGGGATGGGAGTGGCGACGCGAGGGATGAGGGTAGTAGTGGTAGGTGATGGAGAGAGGAGCATGGGGGTGTGGGGCGCTGGGGATGGGAGTGGTAGTGTAGCTAGGGAAGAGCGCGGAGTCACAGAAGGAGAAGAGCGGGATGTGAGCGGCTGCACGGGGGATCATGGAAATTTTAATAGGTGGGTCATCTCTGTTGGTTCTACGTTTAGAACCAATAGAGAAGTCCCGCATGATGTCTATCAGTTTCGAGCGTGGAACCGATAGAGATAATACATGAATCTCTATCAGTTTCACATGCAGAACAGATAGAGAAAATACATCAATCTCTATCAGTTCCGAGCATGAAACCGATAGAGATAACATGAATCTCTATAGTGTAAAATTGAAGGGATTTGAAGAAATTCTTACCTTTTGAAGAAAACCACAAATGAGAGCAAATTGAGGCGAAATCTCCTCAAGCTAAGGTTTCAACTTTATCCCCTTAACACCTATCCCTGAGGATATCATACTTTCTCACCCCAATTATTGCTTCCAACCATAGAGTATGTTGTGGATTTTCGGACGGCGATGGGTTTTTTGACATCTACAACAACAATAGAGGAGGTTCAATCTGAGGGTTATAACTACTGGACAGGTACATCACAGTAGGTTTTGAGATCAGAACTGTAACACCCCAATTTTTTTGCTTTTCATGAATTTAAGTGAAATTCTACACTTTTGAGAATTTTTGGAATTTTCTGGGATTTATTTGAATTTAATTTGAATTTATTCCCTTTTGATATAATTAAATAATTAAATGTTTTAAATAATATTTTGTTGTAAATATTTTATTTGAGTCCAAAATGTCTTAAAGTATTTTCCAGAATTTTTCTAGAATTTTTCTGATTATTTTGCTATTTTTCTCGAATTATTTGAATTTCTAGAAATTAATTTAATTATTAAATCGCTAGAAAACCCTAACAGGTTAGTACTGTTCCTCCGACCGAGCTGGACCCGAGTCCGACTCGCATCCGACCCAAGCCAGACCCGCGCCTAACCCTAACCCTAGCTGTTCGTCCACGTAGCACGCGCTTGTGGATCGTTGGATCCGGGCCGCGTGGACACACGTGATGCGGCCACGTCACCTCTCCGTATCGCCGTAGAATTCCGCCGCCGCCACGCAACCAACCCCGGTTTCCGCAAGATTCACGGAAGCCGAGGCCCCTATTTAATGCTATGACCCCGCCGCCACCTTCTCCATTTCCGTGCGCGTCAGATGACCTAGCTACCCGTGCTCAAGCCGCCGCCGTTCGCCCGCAAGAGCTCGCCATAGTTGGAAACGTGTGCCGCCGCTGTTTTCCGCCGTTTCCAGTCGACTCCGCCGTCCTCCGCCGCGTGAGAGCCCAGATCCGGAACCCTCGCGTCGAGCCGCATCGGGGAGGACCATCCACTTCGCTGGAACGTGCCTGAAGCGCCATTGGCCGTGTCGTCGTCTCCAGCTCTAACCAGCCAGCTCCATCGTGGACATCGTCGACCCCGCGAAGCTTCTCCACCGTCCGATCCAGATCCAACGCCCCAGGTGCGTCCACGTCACCCGTAACGAAATCCACGTTGCGGTTTTTAGATCTAATATCAACCGTTGGATCTAGATCCAACGCTCTAGATTGAGCCATGTAGGCTTAGACCGCACCGTGCTAGGATTAAATCTCAGTCGTTAGATCTAGATCATACGGTTAGGATTCACCGCGTTGTAGCGCTAGATGTAATCTCGGTCGTTCGATCGAAATCGAACGACGTAGATTGAGCCACGCGTCGCACACCGAGACATACCATGTCGCCCCACGACACGGTGAAACCCGATCTTAGCCGTCCGATTCGAATCGTGCGGTCCAGATCAAGCCACGTTACCCCAAACGTGCAAGATCCAGATCCAATCCCGACAGTTGATTTTCAAATCAACAGCCGAGATCGTGCCACGTGGCCGGTAGCCGAACCGGCGCGATCTGTGCGGGCGCGCCCAGTCGTTGCTGACGTCAGCATGGGCCCGCGTGTCAGCGACCGCACGGTGACGTCATCCGCTGACGTCACGGTGGGGCACGCGTGTCAGTACCGTGCGGCCGAGCGCGATGATGTCAGCAATGACGTCATCCGAGTGGGTCCCACGTGTCAGTGACACGTGCACCCATGGACCGGGTCCACGATGGACTGGACCCGAGCCGTGGACCGGGTCTATGGACCGGCTGACGCAAGCATGACGTCATAATTCGATTTTCCTTTAGAAAGATAATTTGGTGGAAAATTCAATATTGCCGCTGACGCAATGCTGATGTCATAAATGGATTTTTCAATAGAAAAATAAATGAATTAATTCGGTTTATTCTTTTATTTGATTTTTCAAACTTCAAACGCTTGTAACTTTTGCATTTTAACTCCGATTTGAGTGATTCAAATTTCTAAATTTGTATAAAATTGAGCTCTACATAATGGAGAATTTTATTTAATTTTTGGACCTAAGTTTTCTCTGATTATATTTTTTTAATTAAGTTTCCAAACTTTAAACAGGTATAACTTTTGCGTTTTAACTCCGATTTGGACATTTCAAATTTCTAAAAATTTATAAAAATGTGCTCTCTCTCTCTCTCTCTGTTTATGAAGTCTATTTGAATTTTTGGACACTTTTTGTCCACTGTTTGATTATTTATTGCTATTTGCACGCGTTACGAGTAGACGTGGAAGTACCCGAAGGCTTCGAAGGTGAAGTTTTGACCCTGGAGCCAGCTCAGGACCAAGAACAAGTACTTTTTGAAGGCAAGTTATGCTTTGATCATATTGCTCCTATTTTTGAAAATTAGTTTAATTTAAATTATTGCATGCTAATTTAATTAGAAATTGTTTAAATTATTTCTGGGAAGTAGATAAATGCCAAATTGCAGTATGACACCTTGGTTATTAAATTATGTGCCATGAACCCTTGTCACCCTAGTTGTGGAATATTTATTGGACACTATTAAATTGCCAACGTTGGGTATTTAGACCGTTGTAGTATATTGCTTAGACCTGCTGCGTGCACATGTCATGATTTTGGACAATCAAATGTTAATATTGACTTAATGAGATATTGAACCTATTTTGGAGAAGTATCATGTGTTGCGATGATGATGATGGCACGTGGTGCATGGAAATCAACTGGGTGTGATAAATAGATTTAGGCCAGGGCAAGTGGCAAGAATGATGTGGTGGGCCATGAGTGTCACCGGGGATGTCGTTTGGTTCTTCGGGTAGTCTTGCCCTAGTCATCCTAAGGACTTAACCTTGCAAGGCTTTGATCTGAGTCAAACGTGCAACCACATGTCTGTAATGGGACGGACCTAGTTGAGTAAGTTACTAATAACTTGCATGTGGTACCTCAGGGTGTCAACTACACCTTTTGTGTAGCTTGAAAGGGGAGCGTACCAGGGTTATGGCATGGTACCCGTCCAACGGTATGTCGGTCCCACACTTCGCCTCTGTTAAGGGAAGGAATGGTGTGTAGCAAAAACCGGAGAGGTTAACTTGTATAGTTTGCGGTCTCTGAAATGCTTTGTTACGATCACTCGCCTTTGTGGTGTTTGACTGTATCTTGTGGGTAAAGTGCATAACCTCTGCAGAGTGTACAACCTATTCGAATAGCCGAGTCCACAGCACTGGACACTGCTCAAGGATTACAGTCTATGGTTAGACTTTCATGAAAATAACTTGGTTTGGAGAATGCTTGGGTTGGAATGGCAAATTGGACTTAGGACTGTAAATTGCTGTACTTGTGAAATCATTGTGAAAGTACTCTACTTATTATTGTTTTACTGCTTTGCAATCTATTACTGTATTTACACTTGCTACTTTACTGCAAATGAACCTGTTAGCCTATCCCTTGTAATAAGCCATGCATGTAGAATATTAGCTTTGCATTCTGTGCTTGACTTGCTGAGTACCAAGTACTCACCCTTGCCACAATACAACACCAGTTGAAGAAGAAGCGACACTAGCTTTGGAGGAAGAACTTCAGGAGGAACCGTCTATCTAAGGAATGAGCCCAGTCAGTTGCCTGTGGTATACTGGATGGCGCCACGTTGATGCTTTTATTCCACTGCAGTTTATTTCCTTTAATAAGTTTTCGCCCTGTGAGGCGTACTCTTGTAACTTGACCCTAAGGTCGAGCACCCAGTTTGGTATTTCAATTAAAGTACTTTACTATTTCGATGAGTATGATTGTGATATGTACCGATGTTGAGACTGTGTGCACTAGCCTGATCTTGGACTAGTGCTGAATACACAGAGGGTCCGGATTTGCAAATTCGGGTCCCGACAAGAACTAACTATGCTATATCTACTATCATGATCGGTTCTAATCTCAGAACCGATAGTGATGACGATGGCATCACTATCGGCTCATCACTATCAGTTCTAAGGTCAGACCGATAGTGATGTTTTGCACCATATTTCTCACCCATGCCGAATCATCTAACTGTCGGTTTTTCCCTGAATAGTTGGGAACCGACCCAGATGAAGAGATAGTGCTGTAGTATGAGACCCTATATATCTTGTGTTTATCTATTATGTGATTTTTATTTGGGTATAATCAATATTCTTGACTGGCATTAGAATTGATCAACGATGATCAATTTATAATTCAACAAATTATCATCTCAACAACTCTCCAAGGCCTAACAGTATATCACAAGATTCCTTTTTTTAATCCCTATGCTATTAGATTAATCCTGTAGATTAATGTTTACTCGCTAGACTATAGATGGTTTTCCTGCTAATTAGGTTCTGGATTGATTTACTATACATGGGGTTACTGTTCATGACTTAGTCCATACGTGCTCGCTGCTATGTGCCTCATCGGTTGAATTGCTTGTGAGCTCATCACTCGACTCCTCGTGCACGAGCCAACGCTGCTGCAAGCCCCCACGAGTGCCAGCAGCCATTACGCACCACCAATGATTGCTGACCACCGCCTCCACATGACTAACGCATACCACACCCGAAGCTTCGCTTGACTCGCTGCAGGAAGTGCCATGCTCATGCGGTGCATGTCCACATCGGCCACCGCTCCCACCAAGTGCGCTCGCAGTGCTCGTCCACACCATTGCCACCCTCACAAGCATGAGCTCTGCGCACCCTCACTAGTCGTTGCTCACATCATACCCGCTAGATCTGTCGAGCGTGCATGGCATACGTGTGAAATCATGTGCTGAAAAATTAGGTTAGTGATGAATTTGGTATTACAAAGTGGTTGCTCATGGCATGTGTGGTGCTTTTGCATGTTCTATTTCAGATGATTACTTGATATGTTTGTTATAGCATGGTAATGGTTTTTCCTGATGCAATGCGCTCGTGTGAGTGGTTGCATGGACTGATCTTGAGTCAAGTTGTGGACTTGTGCTCGTACACGGTCTTATTTGGGGGTGAACGTGGTCGATGACGGCGATAAGAATTAGGTTCTGGGATGAATCGAGGTTCAGACGATCAAGGATGTCATGCGGAAGGTTTGGACTAGAGAACAGTGCATGTGAAGTCGAGGACGATGCAGTGTAGCGGCTAGCAGGCTGTGCATGCGAGTGAGTCACACGAGAGCGGTAGGTGGGCCGTACACGTGCATGCGTGAGTTTTGGGCTATATGCATGTATTGGGCCATGTGTAATTAGGCCAGGTGGATATACATGCATGTATTTGATTAGAGATAAGAAGTTAATTCTTTTGGATTGAGTTGACAAAAATACAGAAAACCACCAATTATGGCGACCACCTTGCTTGTGCGAGTACATTACAAAGTCGGACGATGGGCAGAGTCTATGCATGAACCCATAATAAAAGGGTAGGGACGTGATCCCTTGTAGTTGGATTGGTTCTTTGAATAAACTCAAGTGAATTAGCATCTATCATCGGAAAGAAAACTTTGTTAGGGAATTTCTCCTGTTCAGCAGCTCAAGAGCTGATCTTGCAGGGAATCAATCCAGCCTTCCTGCAAGCAGTACACTGGCAGCAGCTCGATGTCGGTCATGGTGATGTCATTGCACACGAAGCATACCAGCGTGGTGCTAGCATGCAGATTGTAAGTGCCACGGATGTCTCGATAGGTGGCATCTTGTGAACCCTTCCAAGCAATAAAGATCAAGTTTTGCAAGTTGATGCGTTGGTAATCTCGTTCCCCTTTTTTGTTCTTCGTTTGCATGCCTATTTTGGTTTATAGATTGATTCATTATTTCACTGTGATAATTTTGATTTGATCCATTAAAAACCATTCCAGGGCATCAAGTGATTGATCTGAAAAGTTTGATTTGTTAATTCCTTGTAGATCCTAATTAATCTCGTAATTAGGGTTTGATCAATTTTCATCATTATTTGGTACAATCAACTTGCGAAGGTCATAACTCTAGATCCGATTGAGCTTATTCTTATTGGGTTAGTTGCGGAATTGAATATATTTTCTACAGTAAAAGAGATACGTCAAGACATTTATAAGAAAGAATACATGCCCTTTAAGATGAAATCTGGTGAATCATTAGATGATTTCTTTACATGCTTTAGTAAAATTCTTAGCAATCTACGTGCTGTTGGAGTTAGATATAGTGATGCTTCAAATGTTCAACAATTACTCGGTGCTTTGGACATGTCAATTTGGGAGATGAAAGTAATGTCTATTAGAGAATCAACAGTCATGAGTACACTTATATTAGATGTTCTTTATTCTAAGCTAAAAACTCATGAATTAGATGTTCTTGCTGTGAAGAATGATTATAAGTCAATTGTTTTGATCTCTCAACCTAACATGTCTCACAATAACTCTTTTTTGTCAAGTTTTGCTGTCTTCACAAACCGATGAACAGCTTGAGCAATTCTCGGAAGAAGACTCGGCGTTACTCTCTTCTCGCTTTAACAAAGCTTTGAAGAATATGATAATGAGGAAGAGAGTTGGTGGTGGTCCTTCAAGATTCTATGAGTGTGGTGATCTCAATCATATTCGTCCGAATTGTCCTAAACTTGCAGGTAAAGCATCAAAGGAGGAGAAGGGCAAGGACCAAAGGAAAGAAAAGAAAAGTTCTCTCCAAGTGATAGCAAGCAGAGGAGCTTTGTGAATCACAAAGATAGTGCATCGTGTTATCTCTGCACTTGAGCAAGTTGGTTTGAGCGATGTAGATACTCAGAGCAGCAAGGATGATGCAACTCCAAGCAAGCGTGATTTGGCGGGGTTGTGTCTCATGGCAAGCATCAAGGATAGTTTTGCCTGGGATGATCATAACAGTGACTTTAATGAGGTAGATCCTTCATATAATGAATTAGCTATTGCTGTTGCCCATCTTAGAAAATTGCTTGATAAACGTGATAAGAAAATTAAGAAACATGATTTTGTTGTTGAATCATCAAATACTAAAATTGCTAGACTTAAAACTTTGATTCCTGATGATGATGCCTGCAAATCATGTGACTTAACTTGTGATGAGCTTACTTCACTTAGAAAATAACATGCTTCCTTGATAGAGTAAGTTAAGGCTGAACATAAGAAAAGTGAGAAACTTGTTAAAAATGCTAGTTGTTTTACTGTTGATTTGTATGGTCCATCTAAATGTTCTCACTACAATTGAAGTTACATGATGCTAATGCTAGAGTTTCTCAAATGACCAATGCTTTGCTCACACATGAGGTTCTTTCATGCTCTAATTGTCGTAACCAAAAAAAGGAAAAGTGGATGTTACTTGCAATAATTGTTCTACTCTTTCTCAAAAGGTTGATTACTTACAAGAGTCTTTAGAACATTTCACTAAAGGGAAGAAAAACTTAAACATGATTTTTTATCAATCTAAGTTTAGTTTAGGCTTTGATCCTTAGGCTTTATATAAAACTCGAGCTCCCACTATTGTTAAGGCTTTTTGCAATGGCAAGTTTGAAATTCTTGAAGAGGTTATAATAAACTTTCTTTTAAATCTACTGGAATTTTACCTTCTACTATGATGAATGCGAATGATGCTTCCACTTCTAAAGCTAAACATCATGTTGAGTACAATTGCACTCACTGTGGTAGAGATGAACATCTAGTAGATTTTTGCTTTAGACTAGCTAAACAACAAAAGAAATAAAGGACTAAGGCTAGATCTAATTTCAGATAGGCATGATTTACTTCTCATTATGTACCTAGGGTGAAGAAAACACCTTTTGTTGCTAGAAACACGGGAAAGGGAAAATTTGACTTTGTGCACAAGAATACTCATATCATGCCTAATGTTGTGTGTCGTGTGTCTCAATACTGGATTCATAAATATCTTATTTCTAACCTCCAGTACTAAGGTCTGGACATTTCTGCTTCTATGTAGGCTTATCACGCGAGGAAGGAGAACATATAGCTGTGGATTATGGAATGCACACGCCACATGTCCGGTGATAAGAATTAGTTCTCCTCCCTCACTCATGCATCTCATGCTAAAAGTGTTACTTTTGGAGATTCTTCTTGCACTTCTGTTGTGGCTAAAGGTACAGCGAAAGTAAATGATAAGTTTATGTTTAAGGATATGTCTCTTGTTGAAAACTTGAAATATAATTTGCTTTGTCTCACAAATGATTGATAAAGACCTCGAAGTGTGTTTTAAGAAAAATGAATGCAAAGTTTTAGTTGTTTCAGATGATCTTGTTTTCAAGATTTCATGATTTGAAAGAGTATTTAAAGCTAATTTCGATGAATCACCTTCTTCTAAGCATAGGTGTCTAGTTGCCAATATTTCTAGAGATTTATTCTTTTGGCACTGTAAACTTGGTCGCGTTAGTTTTTATCATCTTACTCGTGTTAGTGGTTTAGACCTCATACGTAGTTTGCCTAAGCTTAAGGGTGATAGCGATTTAGTGTACTCTTCTTGTAGATATGGTAAAATGATTGCAAGTTCATATCTGCCTCTTACCATGGTGATGACAAATGCGTCATGACAGTTACTACATCTTGACATAGTTGGACCTTCTCGAGTACAATCTTTTGGGGGCAAATGGTATGTACTTGTTATTGTTGATGATTATTCTAGATACTTTTGGGTTTATTTTATGGCATCAAAAATGAGGCTTTTAGTCATTTTAGAAGTCTTATTCTTAGAGTATCTATTGATCACCCAGGCAGCTCTTAGAGCTATTAGAAGTGATAATAGAACTAAGTTTAAAAATTCTTCTTTTGATCACTTTTGTGCTAAAAAAGGAATTGATAATCAATTTTCATCACCTAGAGTACCTTAACAAAATGGTGTAGTGGAAAGGAAAAAATAGAACTTTGGTTACGATGGCTAGGACCATGTTAGATGAATATCAAACTCCTAGAAAGTTTTGGGCTAAAGCTATATCTACTGCATGTTATATTTCAAACCTTATTTATTTAAGATCAACATTGGGTAAAACTTCCTATGAACTTTGCTTTGGACATAGGCCTATTGTTTCTCACTTTAGAGTTTTTGTGTGCAAATGCTTTATCATGAAATATGGACATCTTGATAAATTTGAAGCTAGATCAACTGATGGCATTTTTCTTGGATATTCTTCTCATATATGTGGCTATCGTGTGCTTATTTTGAAGACTAACAAAATTGTAGAAACTTGTGAAGTTGCTTTTGATGAGGCTAGTCTAGGCACTAGTCCAAATGATGCAGGTACATGTGCATATGTTTAGGGGGAGAGTATCACGATGATGGTGATGTTGACGATGAGGTATTGATTCCTACTACTACACAACTAGCTATAGCACTTTTGGCATCTACTACTACATCACCTACAACTAAGCATCCTAAAGCTACAACATCATCTGTACATGCTAAAAATAAAGAAGGAGAAGGAGAAGTTTCTAAAGTTACAACTCCTTTGCACATTCAGAGGAGGCATCCAGCTGAACAGATGATTGGAGATTTAAATGAGAGAGTCACCCAGTCTAGGTTTATCCACTCCGATGCTCATGCTCATTCTGCTTTAGTAACTTCTTTTGAACCTAAAGACATATCTCATGCATTAACTGACAAATCTTGGATCAATGTCATGGATGAGGAATTAGAGAATTTTGAATGTAATAAACCCTGGAAACTGGTTTCACTACCTCCTAATTTTAATATAATTGGAACTAGATAGGTTTTCAAAAATAAACAAAGTGAGGATGGTGTTATTGTTAGAAAGATTGGTTGCTCAAGGTTTTACACAAGTTGGAAGTTTAGATTTTGATGAATTCTTTGCTCCTATTGCTAGAATTGAAACCATTAGAATTATTTTAGCGTTTGCTGCATCTAAAGGTTTTAGATTGTACCAAATGGATGTGGAAAGTGCTTTTCTTAATGGCTATATTAATGAGGAGGTATATGTTAAGCAATCACCTGGTTTTGAAAATCCTAAGTATCCAGATTATGTGTACAAATTGTCAAAAGTTTTGTATGATTTAAAACAAGCCCCTAGAGCATGGTATGATAGGCTAAAAACTTTTTTACTTGAAAGGGGTTTACAATGGGAAAAGTTGACAACATTTTTTTTACTCAAGCAAGACAATGATCAACATTTTCCTTTTGATAAACCGTCTCTCATGTTTTATTATATGAGTGTTCAGAAAACATGAGGAAGGAATTTGAGATGAGTATGATGTGTGAGTTAACACACTTTTTGGGACTTCAAATCAAACAAACGAAGGAAGGTACTTTTGTTCATCAAAATAAGTACACAAAAGATTTGCTTCATCGCTTTGGGATGGAAAACTGCAAGCCAATCATGACACCCATGGGAGGCACTTGCACACTTGATCCGGATGAAGATGGTGAGACGGTTGATCAAAAGGAACATATAAGCATTATAGGTTCACTTTTGTATCTCACTGCATTAAGGTTGGATATACAATTTTCTGTGTGCTCATTTTCAAGCTTCCCTGCATGTTTCACACCGACAAGCTGTCAAGTGAATTTTCAGGTATCTTCATGGTACTCAAGATTTTGGCATTTGGTTTTCTGCTTCCTTATGCATTAGTTTAAGAGCATTTTTTGATGCTGATTTTAGAGGATATAGAATTGATAGAAAAAGCACATCTGGTTCATGTCACTTCTTGGGTAATCTCTTATTGTATGGTTATCTAGAAAACAATCTTATGTTGCACAATCAACTGCTGAATCTGAATATGTGGCGGCTGCTGGTTGTTGTTCTCAAATTCTTTGGATAGTAGCTACACTTAAAGATTATGGGGTTAATTTGGATAGTGTTCCTCTTTTGTGTGATAACACTAGTGCAATATGCATTGCTAAGAACCCTGTGCAACATTCTAGGACAAAACATATTGGGATTAGATTTTACTTTCTTAGATATCATGTAGAAAAGGGAAATATTGTGCTTCATCATGTGGATACTGAACATCAATTAACAGATATTTTCACAACACCTTTGTCTTCTTCTCGTTTTACTTTTATTCGGAGAGAACTTTGGTTCACCCAATGGGCTTGCTTTGTGGGGGAGTTTGTGAAAACTTTGTAATATTTTGTAAATTTTTGTGTGTTTCTTAAATGAAAACCAAAAAAATAGAAAAAAAAAGTAATGAGCATTGTATTTGATACACATATGTTATTTGAAACCATGTTTATACTACAAGGTCTTTGCAACTTCATGTTTATGCATATATGATTTATATTATGACATGACTATTTAAATAGAATGAAAACTTAAACTAAATCATGTCATGATTGAACTTTTTTTGCTATCTTGATCCTTCCCAAAAAGTGTTAAATGTGAAAGTTATCCAAGTTAAGAGCTAAAAGCTCAAGAAGTGATAGTTGATAGGTGCAAGATCAAGGAAGTATGTACTATCACACTTCTTCTTTATGAGATAGCTTATCATTGCACTTTGGTATGAACATGGAAGAGGTTGTGTTTGACAAAAACCATGAAACCTTAAGCTTATGATTTGTCTAATTGTTGACTTAGGCTTGGCATGGTTGAAAAGTAAGGCTGATGGTGCATATAATTCCTTGCAATTTTTATACTTTATAGCAATCAATCAACAAATTAGTTTTTAAATCAACAATGATGTGCACAAAAATTCAATGTTTCCAGGTTTTGAGGTAGTTAAGGAAGGGAGATCATGCCATGCAAAAATCGTTAATAGTACTTGATTTCTAGTTATGCTTACTCTACATTGTCTATGTGTAGATTTGAGAGTGCAAGTATTTTCGATAGCATAGCTTGGTGATAAATTTGCTACATTTGTGGATGGCTTGTAATGCTTACTGCATAAAAGAAATTGACGAACAAAAAATAAACAAAAAGATTTTGTTCTCTCTTTTGCATTCTTGATGAATCCATTGTCAAAAGGGGAGAATTTTGAACACATATTGCACATTCACATGAATTTTACATTTCTTTCACTTTGCTTTTTTATTTTTAAATTTCTTAAAAATTTTCTTGTGAGATGAATGCCAATGCTCAATTCTAAGTGGTGTTACCAGTATTTTCATCAAGGGGGAGATTGTGAAATCATGTGCTAAAAAATTAGCTTAGTGATGAATTTGGTATTGCAAAGTGGTTGTGCTCATGGCATGTGTGGTGCTTGTGCATGTGCTGTTTCAGATGATTACTTGATATGCTTGTGATAAACGATTTTGCTTGATGCAATGCGCTCATGTGAGTGGTGTATGGACTGATCTTGAGTCAAGTCGTGGACTTGTGCTTGTACACGGTCTAGTGTTTGTTCATGTGCAGGTGTTTCTTAAGGGTGAATGTGGTCGATGATGGGGATTGGAACTAGGTTCTGGGAAGAATCAAGGTTCAAACGATGAAGGATGTCATGCAGAATGTTTGGACTAGAGAACATTTCACGTGAAATCGAGGATGACGCAGTGTAGTGGCTAGCAGGTCGAGCATGTGAGTGAGTCAAACAAGAGCGGCAAGTGGGCCGTACGCATGCATGCGTGAGGTTTGGGCTATGTGCATGTATTGGACCATGTGTAATTGGGCCAGGTGGATATGCATGCATGTATTTGATTAGAGATAAGGAGTTGATTCTTTTGGATTGAGTTGACAAAAAAATAGAAAATCACCAATTATGGTAGCCACCTTGCATGTGCAAGTACATTATGGCGTCAGACGATGGCCAGAGTATGTGCATGAAGCCAATAATAAAAGGGCAGGGACGTGATCCCTTGTAGTTGGATTGGTTCTTTGAATAAACTCAAGTGATTGCTATATTAGTTGGATTGGTTTTTTGAGAATCACTAAAAAATTGGTTTTTGCTTCCACGCAATCATTCACTCTGATTGCTATATTAGTGTATATCGATCCTACAATACCCCTTCAAAAACCATCACCATTTTGGTGACGCCACGCGCGACACTCTCGTGTTGAAGTGTTGTAGTCGGATCAATGCCACTTCCGATGAGCTTGATGCCCTCGCCCGTGCCCACCACCACCAATTACGTACTTGGCGGTGCCCTACAACTACCAGGCTAGGGTTAAATAAACCTAGCCCTGTTGGCCTCTTTGGGCTGCACAGCCTATGGGCCGCTACGGCCTGTTAAATTTCAGCTCAAGAAAGAAAATGAAAAAGGGAAAACTGTCGCTTTTGCATTCTAACCCATGAAGTTTCAGTAATTATGTAATACTTTGCAGTTATTGTAATTTTTTGCAAAAAGGACCCTGAAGTTTCCAGTAATCCCAAAAAATACTTAATAACTTCTAAAAATATATGTTAAACCCTAAAAACTAAATTCCAGGCATATAGTTTTTCCATAAAATGTTGAAACTTACACCTAGCACACATTGGAAGCTTCATATCACTAGTTTTACTTTCCTAGCATAATTCCATGTTTATGAATATGCTGAATTTATTTTTGTCTTATTTCGATAATTATGAAAATTGGTCAATAATTAACAAAGTTTTTTTTTGAAAAAAGCTAGGAAAATTCTGAGAAATTTTAGATAATTATCTATTACATAGACTTAGACCAATATTTACTAATTCAAGAGTGAGCTGCTATATATTGATTTTACTGTAGTAAAATTTATTTTTGCATAACAGAACACAGGATATGACGAACATCGCAAAGAGGGAATTTGCCGAGCTTGCCCCGAACGGTAGTAATTACCTGACTTAGGCAATGGATACCAAGATTAACCCAACAGCTCGATCTCTTGGAGCTGCTATTACCCAGCCTAAAGTTGGCACCACTGCTCTTTCAGAAACCCAAGTATTTGATGGAAGAGAACCCACTAGCACTGTGAAATTCCCTAAAGGAAGGCTATAACCAATAAAGATATACTCTACTACCGGAAGTATAGTATGAATGGACCCTCCTACACTTCTAGGACTATAAAACCATGGTAGCATACAAATCTGCCATGTACAAGCTTATCTCCAAACTGAGTTTCTGTAAACAAAAAGTTACAGATGCTAACATGATAGATAAGACCTTGTGCACCTTCTACCCCAATATAAGGATACTGCTGTAATAGTACCATCATGCAAAATACCAAAAGTACATTGAGCTTATCTACACTCTGCTTGGAGCAGAGAAGCATGATGAATTCCTGATGAAGAATCATCATATTTTTCCCAATGGGATACATGCAATGCCCAAAGCGCATGTCGATGCTGAATAAGCTAGCAATAGCCATGGCTGCAGATATGACCAAAGGCATCAAGGGGGGAAATGGAAGAATAATGGAATACAAAAGGGGAGAAGCAAGCCCCTGTGGAGAGGTAAAGGTAAAGGGCAAGGGAATTTCCAGAAGCAAGACTCAACCAACATGGCTGCTTACGCTTCACAACCCTACTTTAGGTGTAGATGCACCAACCATTTGTCACGCAACTGCTGCAACCCCAAGCATCTGGTGGACCTTTACATGCAATCCACTAAAAAGTTAAAAAAGACCCATGGGAACAATGTTGATTCATAGTTCACAGCTCAACTTGTTGTTGAAATGGACGCCAAGAAGAGTGATGATATGGTTCTTGATCTTACAGAGAAGTTCCAAAAGGATCTTCTCGAATATGGAAATACTCCTGTGGATGAAGATGACCTTCTTAAACTAAGGTTGAGGAGTCCCAGAAGGACACCTATGACTTATATGGAGACCTGAACTAGTCTCCGAAACATTCCTTCATTGTTGCTAGTCGATGTAACATATTCCTTATGAGTCTCTTCATTAGTTTAATTTTAGTTCTTGAATGAATATTGGTCCACGTTCCTATTGAGAGATTATCATTTAAAGTTGAATAAGTTGTTATTTACCATGACATTTGATTCATTTATTGTGTTATGTTTGTTCTGTATTTTACAATATGTTCTTGATGCAACAATTGTTTGATTTCTAAGTTAGACTTCTAATATAGAACAATGTATAATCCAAAGGTGGATGAGGAAATCTATCTTGTAGATAGTTGCACCACAAATTCAATTATTAGGGAAACTAAATATTTTCAGACTTTGACTAAGAAAACTAGAAATATTATGCCCATCATCAAAAGCGATGCTCTAATTGTTGGCACTAGAAGGGCTATCATAGTTATTCCTATGGGTACTCATATAATAATAGAGGATGCTCTCTTATACCATGTATCCAGTCATACTCTATTAAGTTTCAAAGACATCCATTTGAATTGTTTCCACATGGGGACAAAATGAGGATGGTATAGAATACCTACTTATGACTAAGTTTAATAGGTGCAATAAATGTGTGGTTGAAAAACTTCCTTTCTTCTCCTTAGGAATATCCTATATATATAACATAAAGTTTATGTTACAATGAAGACAATACTTAAAAAAATAGAAATATTTAAGATCTGACATGATCAATAGGGTCATCTTGGGTTGAATATGATGAGAGAAATTATAAATAATTATGCTTACTATAGCATAAGAACTACAAACTTCTCTATATCTGAAGACTTTTTATACCCTACTTGTGTGAAAGGGAAACTCATAATTAGACATTCTCATACAAAGTTAGGGAAGAATCACCGAGTTTCCTGTAGTGAATTCAAGGTGATATGTGAGAACCTATCGGGCCCCTTTAGATACTTTATGGTTCTGATAGATACTGCCACTAGATGGTCCCATGTATGCCTTTTATCTACTTGGAATCATGATTTTGCTAAATTAATCGCACAGATTTTTAATTTAAGAGACTCCTTTCTGGATGAAAGGATCAAGTCCACATGAATGGACAACACTGGTGAGTTTACCTCAAATGCATTTAATGATTATTGTATGGCTCTTGGCATTAAAGTAGAGCGTTCAATACCTCATGTCCCCATACAAAATGACCTTGTAAAGTCATTAATTAAAATAACAAAACTTATTGCTCACTCACTTTTGCAGAATTATAGGCTACCCACTACTTGTTGGGGCCACGCAATGCTGCACGCTGCTGTATTAATTCAACCCAGACTAATTGCATATCCTATTTCCCCTTTGCAGATGGTGCGTGGGAAAGAACCAAGTATTTCACATCTGAGAAAATTTAGTTGTGCTATATACGTGCAATTCTCACCACCACAACGTACATCCATGGTCCCTCACTGGAAGTTGGGGATATGAAGAGGTTATGAATCTTTGTCAGTTATTAAATACCTAGAACATGTGACAGGGGATCTTTATATGACTTGATACACTGATTGTACCTTTGATGAGAACAATTTTCCGATATTAGAGGAGAAAAATACCACACTAAAGAATGCCAGAAAATAGATTGGAATATCATAGGCATTCAGTCCTTAGAGCCACATAATAAATCTACAACAAATAGCTAATAATCTGTCAAATGCCATCACTGATCATATATATATATGGAGCAACAAAATCTCATATAACTACAATAAATGGACCGAATAGAGTAGAAATAGCCATAAAGGATATTGTATCCACTCTTACCCCTCATGAAAAGAAGAGGAAGAGATATCTGGGTGCACGAGACTTAAGTCCATGAAGATGTATGTAGAAACAAAGAACCGAACAAGTTAGAACACTTCCTAAGACAGTGAAAGAAGCTCAACCTAGTGGTGAGAAAATCCTTGAAGCGAGCCATCTTGAAGATGGTATCCCCAACGAATATTTGTGAGCATAATCTGACGCTAGGAGATCGGAACACCCAGACTCCATCACTATGGAAAATCATGAGGAGCTGGAATAAATTAATGAAGAAATATCCAATAATTATGTGGATTCAAGATAGATATAAATGAAAGACTACAATTGTCAATATTTATTTTGCCTAAAAAATTGCTAAAACTCTTGATCTGGATACGAAACCAAAGGCCATGGTAGAATGCCAGAAGTGCTCAAATTGGGTCAAGTGGAAAGAAGCAATTGAGGCATAATTAGACTCGCTTAACAAAAGGATAGTATTCAGTCACGTTGACCGACCACCTCCTAAAGTATTCTCTATTGGATCAAAATGGTTTTTCATCTAGAAGAAAAATAAAAATAACCAGGTGGTGGGATATAAAGCGAGGTTTATAGCATAAGGGTTCACGCAGAGACTCGGCATTGATTACAATGAAACTTATTCTCCTGTATTGAGTGGAATACTGTTCTGATATTTAATATCAATGGAAGCTATCGCGAACTTATCAATGTAGTTGATGGATGTAGTGATTGCATATTTATATGGGTTACTAGATACATATATTTATATGAGATTCTTTGAAGGAGTTAAAATTCTAGATCCTAATAAAACTAATCGTAAAATGTATAGCGTCAAACTGTAGAGGTTGCTATATAGATTAAAACAGTCAGGGAGAATGTGAATGTGATACAATAGACTTACTGAGTTCCTCTTGAAGAAGGGTTACTCCAATAATGATGATAGTCCCTGTGTATTCGAAAAGAAGTTTCAAAATACATTCTGTACCATCTCAGTTTATATCGATAATCTGAATATCATTGAAACCATAGAGGACATAAAGGAAGCAAGTTCTTACCTTATGATGGAGATTGAGATAAAGATTAGGGTAAAACTAAATATTGCTTAGTCCTACAGCTAGAGCATTTTTCAGAAGGAATCTTTGTACATCAGTCTACTTATACCAAGAAGGTATTGGAAAAATTCAACATGGATAAATATCATTATTTGAAGATCCCCATGGTAGTAAGATCCCATGATGTGGATAAAAATTCATTAAGACCGAAAATGGAAATTGAGGAAGTCATATGACATGAAGTTCCATACTTAAGCGTCATAGGAGCACTTATGTATCTTGTGAACTGCACTAGGCCTAATATTGCATTTGCAGTATATTTGCTAGCTAGGCACAGTGCAGCTCTAACCAGAAGGTATTGAGCTGGTGTCAAGACTTTACTCATATACCTCCAAGGTACACAAGACTCAACTATAGTGGGATATATGGATGCCGGATATCTGTCTGATTCCCACAATGCCAAATCTCACACTGGATTTTATTTCTCTACGGTGGTATAGCTATTTCTTTGCAGTCTTTTCAGCAGATCTTGGTAGCTACCTCTACCAACCACTTAGAGATTATAGCATTATATAAAGCCTCATGTTATGAAGATAAATGATGCTTGTGTTACAAAAATGCAAATGGGTTATGTAAAGTATAATATAACGAAGTATATTGCCCCCAAACTTTTCTATCCTTATGAACTCTAGAAGAATGGTGGGGTAAAAATCTTGCAAACTAAGTCATGTGAAAATCTAGCTAATTTATTTACTGTCTTTGCCAACATCTAGTTTTCAAAGATGTGTTCATGGCATTGGAATGTGATGACTTAGAGATATGCAGAGTTCATGGGGGAATGAATCCCTGAACCATAACCTGCAGTGTGATAATGAAGATACTACCATAATCCAGAAGATTATAAGTTGCACTGTTTTTCTCTTAATGAGTTTTCTTGAAATTTTCTCACATGAATGTTTTTAATGAAGCAACAAGTGTAGCACAATATGCAGATGCAATGTACTATTTTATCCATCCATTTTTTCCCATTGGATTTTTGGGAGAAGTTTTTGATGAGACATATGCATTACGTGGTATTCGTCCAAGGGGGAATGTTGAGATATAACCGGATTCTTAGTTTTGGTGGACAAATTTTGAAACTATTCGGAGAGTTTTTGGGTATAAATATAGCACCCCATTGTATAAGAGAATAAATCCATAATCAATAAAGAGAAAAAGTTGATATCCCCTATATCCTTTGTTCATCTATTGTGATTATTCTTCGGGTATTCTTAATTGGCATCGAGATTGATCTACGACGATCAGTTTATTATTCAACACCATCGTCCTTGCTGGTCAGATCTGCGCCATGTCAGCTCATGTAAAAAGGAGGAACTCTATTTAACTTTCCAAACTTTTTTATCAGTACACTAATTGTTTTTTAACTTCCTCGCAAATTTTTTAAATAAATTTGACAAGTGTGTATCCGTAGTGTTTGTGCACCACGTGTACATATCGGCACAACCTAGAATACAAACAGAATTGGATCTAAAGAAAACGATTGCAAACAGAATTAAAAAAACTCATCCATCGTGGTAGAACACACACTTTGACATTCATCTCCACTGGAAGCCCTGAACTCAAACATCTAACATCAAAGTACAGTACTACGTCCAACATAGTCAATAGAACTAGGCCAGAACTAAACTAAAGCCAGTTTAGGTATGATTTATGCACACTTCACTGGAACAAGTCTAGGAAACAAGTGAAGAGTAGTTGGTTCTTGTATACCAAACACTGGTTTAAACCATTACAACCTCATTTTATAGCAATTCAGGGTACCAACCGTTTGCCAATTCCAGGCCTTAAACTCCCAAATGGTTCCTGCAACCACAATTCACAACATACTATGTACTAAACATCCTAAGTTCCCAAGAAGTATGTTTCTTCCTATGTCATAGTTGCTTAAGCCATTCTTGCATATGATACAGTTCTACTTGCATAACTTGCACATATATAGGGAGTGCAGGCAAGGTGCTAGAAGCATCAAGCTGTGAGAGTAATAGATTCAGTTGAAATGGCTTCTTTCAGGCTGAGACATGTGTGTCTCATAATTGTGCTGTTCTCCATTGCCTTCTCTTGTTGCAGAGGTAAGCCACTTGTTTGTTTCCTGACCTGCACCATGGCTTATTGAACACTTTTTTTATTTTTGTTTTAACATTTTACTTTAAATTTAAAACTACCAAAAGTTTAAGCTTTCACAAACAGGCTCTTTTATTCTGAGAAGCATTAGCCTTTATCTGACTGTTTCTCTGAGAATTCAGCTTGTGAGACTTTTCAGAGATCGTAAGCTCATCCAAATAAACCCTTCATTTTGTTGGTGCTCGCACTAGGCATAATTTGTAGAATACATTTGTTTTTTTTTTCTAAACAATGCAGGACAAGGAGGAGGGGGGGCAGGTGGTGGTGCAATAGTGCCAGGAACACAGGATGCAATCCAGATTGTGGCACAAGCTGCTCTCTGCTTTGACAATAGACCGGTAATAATCTCTCCTCTTAACTTTTACTAATTCATTAGAAGGACTCAGCGCCGGCCCTGAGGGGGGGCGAGCGGGGCAGCCGCTCCGGGCCCCCCTCCGACCATGGGCCCCACCCTATAGCTACATACATTAGTAGAACATTTTAGTTGTTTGCATGTTTAGTATTTTTGCTGATTGTATGGCCCATCAGATCAGCCCATGGAGCAGCCCGTTTGCACATTTAACATTTTGGTTGGTGTTTGGCGTGGTCTGAAGTGGGAAGTCGGACAGGAGGGGCCCCATTTTAAATCTCGTTCCGGGCCCCTGAAATCTCAGGACCGCCGCTGGAAGGACTTCGGTCCAGAACCAAAGAATTCTTACTAAATGCATCAGAGCGAAGTGCATATATGCATCAAACATGATTTGCACGAATCTTGATGCAGGATCAAGCATCTCCCAGGTGGTCCCTTAGTTTAGCTAGTATGGCCTCAAATCAAGTTCTCAGTGAACTTCTAAACCCTTTGATATGCCGGCACTGAAACATCAAACTGGTAAACCATTATGGATTTGGTTATGCACAGGCAACTGAAATTTTCTTAAGTTTCAAGCGATTTCCCTCACCCTTGGATCAGTGTGTAGAATCATGCTCCAATGAACTCGTCTTCCGCTGCTGGGTTAGGGCTAGGATTCACTGGTTAAGGTTTGGGTTCACCGAATCCCCGAGCTTAGACGTGAGGTTAGGGTTAGGGTGGGTTTATAATATTATAAAATTGACTAAAAGTTAAGAAAATTTTAGGCAAATATACGATATACAACCCCAAAATATTATTACAAAATAAGCATAGCTTTCGGCCTCCAGAAGCAACTCCCAGCATGTACACTTCAAACTAGGTTTAAATGACAAACGTAGCTATATCTGTGAGGACGATGGTGCTGATATTATTTATCAATTTAGGCTGATGCACCTTGTGCAATAATCTATATCTGATAATTTATTGTTCTTAAAAAATGTTCTTAATAATTTAATATTTGTAGGGTTTCTAACTATAAGCAGAATGTTCTATAAATGAAAGTTTTATTGGTCCGTTGCATATGTGATCTTCTCTATATATCTCTACTATATAAAGTGAGAGTTTCTTCCCACGTCATTTCATTAAAATTACCAATTCTGCCATTCTTTAATTACCCACCTATTTAATTAACCACTCCAGGCGTGGATGGAAAACAGCACACAAGGCCATTTTTTAATTACCCACCTCTTTAATTAATTAACCACTCCAGGCGCAAGAAACGAAGCGTCAGAACGCTTCATTTACATAGAAATATAGAAATACTGCTTCAATATTGTCCTACTGTATAAGGTATTATTTGCACAACATAACAGCCATTCAAAATGTAGATACTGTTGCAACGCACGGGCACCTTACTAGTATAGTATAATTATCAGTAACCCAGTGGAAACGTTGCGTGGTAGGTGATCAACGGATGCCTGCAAACGATGGGCATCAACGTCACTGGCAACGGCGCAAACACGTCGTCAGGCAGCGGCGCCTCGGCGACAGCACCTGCGGCCAACGGCTCGACGGCTATCATGTGCAGCGCCCCATGCTTCGGGCAGATGACTATGATGATGGGCTGCATCAACGGTATCCTGGGCAACATCCAGGGCTACAGCCCCGGCCTCATGCAGGGCGTCCAGGCCGTCTTCCAGATGGCCTGCGGCAACCTCAACGGCCAGGGAGGTGGAGGCGGCGGTGCCGGCGGTACCAGCGGCGGTGCCGGCGGTACCAGCGGCGGTGCCGGCGGTACCAGCGGCGGTGCCGGTGGTACTAGTGGTGGAGGCGGCGGTGCCGGCGGTACCAGTGGCGGTGCCGGTGGTCCTAGTGGTGGAGGCGGCGGTGGCAGTGGTAGCACTAGTGGCGGTGGCGGTGGCGGAGGAAGCAGTGGAGCTACAAATGTTTCACCCGATGGAGGTAAGAGTGCTGGCCGGATTTTGAAACTGGCTTCCTCTCAGAATTAAAGAAATGAAATTGGCTCAAGTGTCTTTTTTTTTTCTTGAGAGTGTATAGGCATCATCCGGATGTTTTTGTCCTAAAAATCATCCAAACTTTGAACCGTACGATCAAAACACACATCCGTAGGATCAACCCAACTCGAATTCAGGAAGGTGTGCATCGTTCTGAAAGCAAATCCAATTAATGACCCAGAATTTGGATGATGATTGCTAAAGAAAACATCCGGATGAAACTTATCAAAACCCTTTTTTATTTTCATCAAATGGACGTTACTATGAGCTAAATCCACGTGTACGTACATCTACTGAGTCACCTAACATTTGCATACATGTGTACCTGCAGGCTCACACGCGGCGGTAAACAATCCAGGTCAGCCAACCAGCGGGGCGGATGGGCCCACTTCCAGTCTCACGAGCGGCTGTTCCCCGATGCTGATAATCTGGGCTGGCATATATATGGCTAATGTTGTTCTAGCTTGACAAAGGCAGGTGGCGAGAACGTTACGTTACTGCAAGCTGTGATTTGTTTCTTTTCCTAGGTAGCATAGAGATATTAATTCGACCAACCGGGAAGATTTCATGTAGCAGCAATATGTGGTTCCTACGTCCTGAAGAATAATTCGGCATACTTATATTCGTGTTGTTTGAACGTTTGAACTGTTGCTGAACTGGTTGTGCTTGATCATTTCCTTAAATCCAATCCGTTTTTTCCAGCCAATCGTTATACAACCTAACTGTGGCTTTTTTTTTCACTGCTACTCTTTGCTTTGTGAAGGATAAAAAATATTATAGAGCAATGTTTCTATGCTTTTTCTGTCAATACAAGTTGCGTAAATCTTGAAAAAAAAGAATATATAGGTAAGTAATCAACATCTACCCTTCATTCATGCTTTAATATTTACTAGTTACATGCCCGTGCGTTGCTACGAAAAACAAAATTGATAACGAAAAACAAAGATTAAAAAATAAAAAAAAAATTATTTCACAAGATCAAACATCTATCTTTAACGCTTCGTTTCTTGCGAAAGCTGGCTAATTAAAGCAACGCTTTGTTTCTTGCGTAGGGCAATTAAGTAGAGCAATTAAACGGCAATTAATGACGTGGGAAGAACGGACCACTGCCACCAAGTGCTACTTTAGAATAGTAGAGATACAACTTTCAAAAAGAAAAGCATAGAAACACCTCTCAATATTATATTATCTCAAGCACGTCAAGACGAAATTATTAGAATCAGGCCCCGTTTGGCAACTTGGAACCGAGCTGTTTCTACTAGAATCTGAGAGAAACCCAGCCAAACGAGCTAAAACTTGAAACGATTCTCCTCGAAACGTTTCTTCTTTTTCCACACCGTGGCTGAATCACCCTCAACCATGTTTCTACTAGTTTCTACTAAAATCTAGAACCGTACCAAACGGTTTGCAGAAAGTGATTCTGATTCTACCTGAAACGTTTCTACTAGAATCTGGAACCGTACCAAACGAGGCCTCAGACTGTCCGGCCCACACTCTTGGCTCCTCCATGCGCTCGGCTGAGCTCTAACAAAGGTGGCATCACGCCTTGGTGCCCTTAGCTTCGCTTTTTCTCGTTGGAGAATTTTTAGGAAGGTGGAATTTCTTGTTCAATTTTTATTAGAGATTTTTTAGAGAGCTGGTAAGGAGAGTTGGGAGGGGCACGTATCGCCGTGACTACCAACTCCTTTTAAATTGTAGAAAGAGGCGGAGCCCAGGCCGAGGCCTAGGTGGGCTTGGGCCCCGGTCGCAGCTTTCCAGAAGTAGCGATTAGGATTTAGGAGTTTAGGACTTCACATAAGGGATTAGCATAGCTTGGCCCAAGAGAACAATCGAACCAGGGAGACCGAGCGTCAGTATTCGATGGAATTGGGGAGCGATTGTGACATCGCGTGAGGCGGCTTCTGCATCCAGCGTCCTGGCGTGTGGAGCATCGTGATTTCTGCGTGACTGCGTCTCGCGTGGCCATCTTCCGATCGCCAGCGTCACCGCCTCACCGGCGCCCGTCGCTGTGACTCACCACTTCGCCAACGCAGCCAAAAATCAAGGTACATAAGCTAGCCACCATCGCCATCAGTAGTTCGGTACGTACATTCAGAATTCTAGATGTTGCTCTTGCTCTCAATTGGTAGTACTCAATTACTGCAATACAGTTTCATTTATTCGGCTAAAAGAGTTGCCAATAAATAATAGTGCTTGGATTCTAGACCACACATATGCGGGTATTTTTCTTGCTGTATTGAAAATTTGGAATTATGCACATTGCGGTTCTTCTCTTGATCCATTGTAGGTAGGTTGATTGATTCTACTATTTTATCCTATGTGTATTAGATGAAGAGATATTTTACGCCTTTGTCAAAATCAAAACTATTCAAGGAGGCACCATCTGCGTCTAGACAACCCGAAGGCCCTGGCCCTGATCATCAAAATCAAATCATTGAACTTTCTAATGTGAGACCTTCCGCCGCTGCTGAAAAGAAAGCTCGTACTAGCACTAATTTCAGTTTGAGTGACATTGTTGTCGACACGGGGTTGCGCAAGCCAATTGAACAGTATGAGTTTAATATTATAGATGATGTCAGAAGAGCGTACTTGTTAAAGGGCCCTTGTCAGCCTATTGGTCATGATTTTTCCCGTAAACAACAAGGAAACCATTCAAGATGCTTTCAAAAGACATGGTTTGATGATTTTGATTGGTTAGAATATAGCATAGAGAAAGATGTAACCTTTTGCTTTTACTGTTATCTTTTTAAGCCATCAGGGGTTGATAATTTTGCCTATGATGTGTTCACAAAAGAGGGGTTTTCCAATTGGAAGAAGGCAAGAGAATCATTCCATAGACATGTTGGTGGAGTAAACAGTGGCCACAACAATGCAAGAGGTCTTTGTGATGCTTTCAAAGATCAAGAGCAAAGCATTCGACAAGTGATAGAAACTTGCACCAGTGATATGCGAAGTTCAATATAGAGCTCATTTAACTGCTGTTGCAAACGTAGCTCGGTTCCTACTATCACAAGGTCTTGCTTTCTGTGGACACGATGAATCATCTAGCTCATCAAATAAAGGAAACTTTAAAGAGTTGCTAGAGTGGTACAAAAACAAGGTTGAAGATGTTTGTCATGCTATTGATAATGCTCCCGCAAATAACTTGATGACTTCACCACCAATACAAAAGGACTTGGTCAAATCATGTGCTGATGTAGTCGTAAAGATCATTATGGATGAAATCGGGGATAGTTGTTTCTCTTTACTTGTTGATGAGTCCCGTGATGTATCAATTAAGGAACAAATGGCTGTCATTTTGAGGTTAGTTTCACAATATTACTTAAATTCTTGTGTTACTGTTGAAGTTAGTAACATATTAAAATTATCATTCTTATTCAGTTATTCTAATTCCTATAGGTTTGTCAACAAAAAAGGACAAGTTATTGAAAGATTTATTGGTGTTGAGCACGTTCGTGATACATCTTTTGCTTCATTGAAATTGGCTTTGGATTGTCTATTTGCTCGCTATGGTTTGTCCATGTCTAAACTAAGAGGACAAGGTTATGATGGTGCATCAAACATGAGAGGTCAGTTTAGTGGTCTAAAGGCACTAATTTTAAATTAAAATCCCCATGCTCACTATATGCATTGCTTTGCACATCAACTACAATTGGTAGTTGTTTCTGTTTCTAAGAATAGTCGAGTTGTTAGTGATTTTTTCAATTATGTCACTATGATTGTCAATATTGTTGGAGCTTCTTGCAAAAGGAAAGATGCATTGCTTCAGGATCATCATGAGCATATGGTTGAGAAATTGGAGAAAGGTGAGATAGTAACAGGAAAAGGCAAAAATCAAGAAATGTCTCTAATAAGGCCAGGTGATACTCGATGGGGTTCACATTTAACAACTTTGATTCGTGTTAGTACAATGTGGGATTCAGTGTTGACAGTTTTAAAGAATGTTAATGATGATGGATTTGACTTGAATCAGAGGGGAAGAGCAAATGGATTGATGGAAACAATGGAAACATTTGATTTTGTGTTCATCTTGCACCTCATGATCAAAATATTAAGTATGACTAATGATTTGTCACGTCTCTTACAACAAAAGGATCAAAATATTATTAATGCAATGGTGCTTCTTGTTGGTGTGAAAGCTCGCCTGCAAACATTTAGGGAAAATGGATGGGAAACCTTATTGGAAGAAGTAAAGAGGTTCTGTGTTGCATCGGAAATTTTAGTGCCAAATATGGAAGATCGAAAGCACGCTAGAGGTCACATGAGACGCGAAAGGTAATTTGTCACTTATCATCATTCTTATTATGTTGATATTTTTGTTGCTGTCACTACTACAAAAATGGCTTCCAGAAGCGGTTCAAAACCACTTCCAGAAGCGGTTCTACAACCGCTTCTAAGCAACCGCGAGTGATACCCCGAAGGGTATCACAAGCGGTTGCTAGAACCGCTTGTGGTGGTCTTACACCAGGCGATAAAAGGCTACCAATAATATCGTGGGAATGGGATTCGAACCCACGACCAGCACTCCATCCTCGTAACCCGCTTCATCCATCTAGCCAACCCACCCACGCGTGCTCTCTGATAGAATAGGATACGCATTCCTTTTATTATTTCTAAAATTGGGCTTCTACAAGCGGTTCGTGACACGAACCCCTTCTGAAGGGGGTCTTTAGAAGCGGTTCGTGTCACGAACCCCTTCTAAAGCCCCACCTTTAGAAGCGGTTCGTGACACGAACCCCTTCTAAAGCTTTAGAAGCGGTTGGGGACACGAACCGCTTGTAAAGATCTTTAGAAGGGGTTCGTGGCACGAATCCCTTCTAAAGGTGGGGTTTTAGAAGGGGTTCGTACCACGAACCGCTTCTAGAGATCCCCTCCGGTCTGTTGCCATGAACCGCTTCTGATGTGAACATTACAACCGGTTCGCGCCAAACCGTTTCTAATAGGCCGCTTGTGATGCTCGGTTTTCTAGTAGTGTGTGATTGATTCACTTGCTACTGAGTTAGATAGTCGGTTCAGTGAAACTTCTACAGAGCTTCTGAAGTGCATTGGTTGTCTAAACCCGAGAGATTCATTTTCTAACTTTGATCATGGCAGTCTTATTCGACTCTCAGAGATATACTATGATGATTTCTCGGCAACTGATCGTGTGGTTCTAAAAGAACAACTTCACTTGTTTCTTGTTGATATGAGAAGAGACGAATTCTCAAGTTGTGATGATCTTGCTAGTCTTGCCGTAAAGATGGTTCAAACAAAGAAGCATATGGTTTATCCATTAGTTTATCGACTGATTGAATTAGCATTTATTTTACCGGTGGGCACAGCTACAGTTGAAAGGGCTTTCTCGGCAATGAAGATTATCAAGACAGATTTACGTAATAAGATAAGTGACGATTGGTTGAATGATCTCATGATTTGTTATATTGAGAGAGATGTGTTTGCAAAGATAGATATGGAAGATATTTTACAGTATTTTCAGAACATGAAGACTCGCAAATATCAACTATCGCCTCATGTGAAATAATTAGTGGTACGTTTTCATTCATAAATTCTTGCAAATTACAAGTGTTACATATTGTACTTATTATATACTGAACTTTGAATATCAGTCATTAGTAGATGTTCACTTCATTCTTGGCCCCCTCTTTTAGAATTTTCTAGCTCCGCCACTGATTGTAGAGATTTTCATTGATCGATTTAATGACACGTGGGTTGTTGAGTCATAGAATCTTAGATTAACCCTACCATATTTGCACATAAACATATCCAAATTGATAAATAATGTCGATAAATTCGCTATCAAAAATAATTTCAAAATACTACAATTAACGATAAAAGTCACACATTAGATACTGCAATGCTCAAAACAAGTGGCTGTGAGCAGAGCAAGTAAGCATGTTAACATACTTGAATTTCTCGTTACACTCTCTAAATTGACAGTGATTGGCTAAAGAATTCGTTGGCACCAAGTTATCGTGCAAGATAGCAGTTTGGTGGACCATATTAGTTAGCCCGGTAGAATTGACAAAGATTTAGGCAAGAAAACTAAGGTCAAGTCCTGCCGAGAGAGGTTGGATTAGACTTGGAAATACTAACTTGGACCGCACTTCACATCTATTCCTCCGACGCATCAAACGCTAGCTGAGAAGAACCTTAGCAGCTAAATGCAGTTACCAAATTGCCATTTCATCTCTGGCTAGAAATTTTCTTATCTCCATTCAGACGTCGTAAACATATTTTGTAACAAAAATTTATCATGTGCAACATTGCTCAAATCTCAACGTTAGACCATAGTCAATAGGCAATTCTTTTGGGCAGGTTTAGCAAAGGGTGAACAATTGGCTATCCTTTGGAGTACTGGTAGGACTAGGTTGGTAAATCTTCGATATCATTCTTAGACCATCTCCAATCGTGTCCTTTCCCCTCTCCTTTTCCCTCCGTGAAGGAATTTTTATTCCGTTCAGCGCTCCAACGGATTCCCTTCAGCATTCTTTTCGTAAAGAGATTCTCTCTCCCATTCCCTCTAGCAAGGTATTCTCTCTCATTTCCCTATACAATTCTCTTTAAAGGGAATCTGTTGGAGATGATGAGAAATAAAGGGAATGGGAATGAGGAAAAGGACCAGGGAAGGGAATGAAATGAAGGAAATATGGTTGGAGATGGTCTTACGATCAACTTGCATGCTCTAGCTGCTCAAATGGGCGAGAAACCCCATATATATAAGTATATAACCAATCAACCACATATATACTAACGTAGAGACATCAGCCTATGCATCTCTGCTCAACACCTTCCATCTGTAAGCAATGGCGATGTTTCACCCCTCTCGAAGCAGCGGCTGCTTAGCCCTAGCCGTTGCCTTTTGCTTCTTGCTCCCGGGCTGCTTCTCTAGTCAGTGTATATTTTAGTCTTACTATTATTCTCTTAGTTTGCATGAAACTTACTCTCCATGGGTTGCAGGCAAAACTGCTCTGGAAATCTTTGAGAGGGCATGCCATTGCTTCGATGATCACAATGTAAGTGTGCATGCATGACCTAGCTAAGATTCATTGCATTCTTAATTCTCAGCTTTTTAATTGTGTAGTGTTAGCGAAATCCATTTCATGTGTTCATGGCATAACTGAAAAAGGTCTACAACGAGTGCAAGGAGGAGTTCAGGCTCAGCGTCGAGGGGGCGTTCCACGTCGGGAAGGAGAGCGTGGACGAGTACTGCGGCGGTCCGTGCTTCGCGGAGACGAAGCTGGCATTGCAGTGTGTGGAGGAGATAGCCGACGAGAGCTTCGAGTTCTCCAATGGAGCGTCGGTGCCGGCGGTGAAGGAGGCGCTTGGCAACGGATGCAGCTACACCCCTGAAAGAGGTAACTGAAAAAAAATAGGATTAAAAGTGCACATCCACGAACACTTTGGAGGCCAACCAAAGGCCAACCAAGACCTCCACGTCGCCCCTACGCCAAATTACAAAGAAGACTCTCTTTTTTCTTTAAATTACGGATAAGCTCCTGTACATTACAGAGAGGTCATTTGCGATTTTTTGTTAGGGTAATAAAGACGTTTCTACATTACATTCAGGTTCTGGTTCGTTACTTTACGAAAAACACTCCGTTAAATACAAATCTCGAACGAATCTTTTTTTTTAATTTTTTGGGATAGTAATCAGGTCTAAAAATGTAACAAACAGGTTCCTATCCCTTACATCTAGGTCATTTCTCTGTTTTCTCCGAAAAAAATATTTTCGTCAACAGAAATATATGTATAGCTCTATCTCTAGACTTTTTTCCCCAACTCGATTTCTAATCTTTAGACTTTTTTCCCGACTCGATCTCTAATATTTCCCGAAACATGTATTATTACTCGGTGAACGCATAAAGTGTTAGACTTGATAAAAGAAGGTTCGCATCTCTAATAATTTCCGGAACATAGTCCTTTCTTCGTTTTTCCCGAAAAAAATATTTTTGTTAACAAAAATTTATGTACAACTCTATCTCTGGACTTTTTTCCAAAATTCGATCTCTAATCTCTAGACTTTTTCCCCAACTCGATCTCTAATATTTTTCTAAACATGTTCCATTTTTCCAAAAAAAAAAAAAGTGAAAAGATCCTACGAATTTTTTTTTTAAAAAAACGTCATGTTCCATTTTCCCAAAAAAAAAAATTATTCAAAAATATCGCTCTGAAAGACCCTCCAAAAATTTAGAAAATACATCTCGGTTCATTTTTTCTCTGAAAAAATGCAAATTTATTTTTCGTTCGCGCGTGCGGCGTGCGCCGCATTTATCTTCCTAGTCATCTTTGTTCACCCTGTACTCTATCTATATATGCCTTTGAGTCTCAAGCAATATATACTCAACAATTATTCCGTATTATTCTATCTTCTTTCACTCTAGACTTCAAATCTAGAACATATTTATTGGAACGGAGAAAGGTATTGGTTGGAGCCTTAAAATTTCACAAACTTCATTCAAAAAGTAAAAAAAAAAGATAAGTAGAAAAAGAAATCAACGGTCTCTCACTGATGCGTGCAGGAACCTTCGAGATCCGCGAGCGCAAGGAGTGCGGCGACGAGTACTACCAGGCTCACCACCGTCACGAGCAGGAGCAGCCTGGGTACGGCGAGGAGAGCGAGCACCAGTACCAGGGTGGCGGTGACTACTGTTACGGCGAGGCTGGCAGACTAGGGCTCTGCAGTTTGGTGCAGATGCTCCTGCTGTTCTTCGTCTCAGCGACATTACTTCCTGTAATCTGATTCTGAGCGATACATATATGCCTCCATCTGTAATAAAGCATTAGAACCTATATATTATGATGTGCATGTAATGCTACATTATTTTAGATGTGTGTGTTGGTCGTGTATGTATCCGTCGTGTACTTCAAAAAAATAAAAAAAATGAATGATGCCACTAACAAGAAGTGTACCTCTGCACTTGCTATTAGACAGCTGTTGAGACTCAGAATTTGCATTCTTTTTTTTTAAAAAAAAAAACAGAGAATTTGCATTCGGACACTACGTGTATATTGTGCTAGTTCACAATCAATAGCTAGCACATACATTCAATATTAAACATTTCACGTACATACGTGAGAGAAAAGGAAGACTAGCACGTAATATTAAACATTAAAGGTTAAGTCATACATGACTAGTTCTGTAACAAGGCAAATCGGCCAAATAGTTTGCACATTAGAAATCACAGCCGAAGCAAAATAAATAGGCATCAATATCCGGCTAGTATGCCTGCGCCCATCCACTAGCAACTGATTGGGATAAGATCCTAAGAAGTTGGTGTAGTCGTTACCAGGGGTGAATACAGGTCCCGGGCAGAGTAGGTTGTAGCCCGGAACCTGGTACCGAAAGCTCATTAAAATTCTACGAAAAATTATTGAAAAATCATTGAAAACAGATATTTAATCTAAGATCAGCTGATCCAGCCCGGGGCTTGGGCCTAGGCTAGCTACGCCCCTGGTCGTCAACAAAACCTGCAGCGTAAAAGCAACCGTACATACAACGGGTCTTCTTCTTTACCCTTTGAATAAGTTCAACAAACAGTAGTTGAGTACAAAAATCATACTCCGCAAGACTTCCACATAAATGTATATAATACGTCATGCTATGTCAAAGGAATAGCGTCCTACGAGTTTTCAATTTTGCGTAAAGCAAGTTTTTATTTGCATTATCGAATAGTAGATTGCAATTAGGAATTTGTAAGAGCAGTGTAACATCCTAAATTTCGGATATTTAGAATTTTTTGTATTTTGAATTTTAATTTTTAGAATTTATTTGCTAATTAAAGTTTAATTGTGAATTTATTTGTTCCAAAAAGGATTTAATATAATAATATATATAAACATTTATCTAAAATATTTTATTTGAGTTCCAAATATCTTAAAATTTTTCTAGAATTTTCCAAGAAATTTTGCTAATTAATTTCTATCAATTTCTTAAATGAAAAAAGATTAGAAAAATCGACTTAGGCTTTTTGGCCAAAACCCTAGTCGCTGGCCTGTTTTCCCGCGCTTCGGCCCAACACTCCACGCAGGCCTAGATCCCACGCCGTAGCCCGCATCACTCGGCCCGACCTATCCATGTGCCGTGGGAGGCTGATAGGTGGGGCCCACCTAATCAGCCATCCCTTTCGTGTCTGGCTTGGACTCAGTGCGTCGCCTGTGTTCTCGGAGTCTTGCTGTTGTACCGGCCAACGCACGGCCTCCTAAGCCTATTTAGGGCATGTTTGGATCCATTAACATAGCTAACTATTAGTTGGAGGGTGTTTGGATCCACCAACTAATATGTGGCTAATAGATGCTATTGTCACTACTACAAAACTGCAAATAGGAGACGCCCTATCAGTGACGGTTTGGTTGGAACCGCCACTAATAGGACTATCAGTGGCGGTTTGTGAGTTCAAACCGGTGCCATGGTCATCAGTGGCGGTTTTTCTTCCGAACCGCCACAGATAGTTTAGTATCTATGGTGGTTTGCAGTTATAACCGCCACAGATACTTCAGTGGCGGTTATAACCTTAAACCGCCACAGATACTAAACTATCTGTGGCGGTTCGGAAGAAAAACCGCCACTGATACTTGGGTACTATCAGTGGCGGTTGGAGGATAAAACCGTCGCTGATAATTAGAGTATCAGTGGCGGTTTGTCGTTAGAACCGCCACAAATACTATTATCTGTGGCGGTTTGAGTTTAGAACCGCCACAAATAACATCCCCTATAAATACTGCTCGCTACAGCACTGTACAGGAGCTCCTGGTCATCTTCCTCCCCGAAAAAAAGAGCAAAGTTTCAGATTTGAGATTTTGTTTGCAAGGAATCTTGAGCTTTTACTTCCTAGGGTTGTTCCAAGGTGAGTAATTTGTTCTCCTCTCTTCATTTGTGGTGATTTAGTTGCAATTTAATGTTTAGATCTAGTTTATTTAAGATTATCCTCTCTTCAATTGCAAAGCTTAG
Organism: Rhipidocladum racemiflorum; assembly: GCA_036346355.1. Classification (NCBI taxonomy): domain Eukaryota; kingdom Viridiplantae; phylum Streptophyta; class Magnoliopsida; order Poales; family Poaceae; genus Rhipidocladum; species Rhipidocladum racemiflorum. The sequence continues at coordinate 36,400,202 of CM070577.1, read as the reverse complement.
ATTCAATTTATTTTATTTACCTAGCATTTTGGCTATGCATAGTACTTAAGATTTGTTTCTTACTACCATTAATTTTCTTACCGTTAGTGCGTGCGTGTACATCTTGCTCCATTAGTGGCTATTGTTAGCTCATTTTTGTCAATGATGGTTTAATTAAGGTTCTACTCTCTTCAAATGCAAAGTTAATATTTAATTTATATGTAGTTGCAATTTATTGTTTATATCTAGTTTATTTAAGATTGTCCTCTCTTCAATTGCAAAGCTTAGATTCAATTTTTTTTAATTTACCTAGCATTTTGTAGATTAATTTATATCTAGATGATGAATTTATTACATTGCTCCATTAGATTAATTGTTGTCTACCATTTTTGGATGACAAATTATGGCAAGCATAAATTACATTTATTCAATTAAGATTGTTGGATATTAATAAACATTAAATTTAATTAATATGGTAGATAGGTGATAATGAAGTTGCCTCGCATTTTTATTAACCTAGCATTTTGTAGATTAATTTAAGTGGATATTAGATTAATGATTTATGTAATTAAGGTTATTGCATATTAATAATTGTTACATTAATTAATTGTAGATGGACCGGAGATGGATGTATAATGCAAACCATTACAGCCGAGAATACATGGACGGCGTATCTGCTTTTCTAAGAGCAGCCGAGGAGAACAAATTGCAAAAGAAGACGGAGTACATACAATGTCCATGCATTGATTGTAAGAATGAGAAGATGTTTTCGGACAAAGACCAAATCCACTTGCACTTGATTCGGAGGGGCTTTGTACCTAGCTATACATGTTGGACAAGGCACGGTGAAGTGGAGATCATACTTCAATGTGATAATGTCGACGGCAGCCGGAGCCGACAATATGGCAGTGACATGGGGTTTGGATCCGATGAGGATAGGTTGGTCGTTGATGATGACAATAATCTGCTCAAATGTTGCGCGATGCGTAAGGCAACTTCTGATGGTCGAGAGAGTTTAATCAGTTCAAGGGTTTGATGGAGGACTCAGAGAAGCCTTTGTTCCATGGTTGCAAGGAGGAATACACAAAGTTGCACACCGTGCTTTCACTACTGAAATTGAAGGCAAGCAATGGTTGGTCCGACAAGAGTTTCACAGCGTTGCTACGTCTCTTAGCAGACATGCTTCCAGAGGGCAACCTGTTGCCTAAGACCACATATTTTGCCAAAAAGGTTGTATATCCCTTGGGATTGGAGGTAGAAAGAATACACGCGTGTCCAAACGACTGTATACTCTATCGCAAAGACTACACAGACATGCATGTATGTCCGGTGTGTAAAGCATCGCGATACAAGCGTAAGGGCGATGACAGCGAAGGCATAGAGGTGAAGAATGGAGTTCCCGCTAAAGTGGTGTGGTATTTGCCAGTAATACCTCGTCTAAAGCGTTTATTTGTAAATAAAAAGCATGCCAAGCTGATGCGATGGCACTCAGAAGAGCGAAAGAGAGATGGAAAGCTGAGACACCCCGCTGATTCTTCCCAGTGGAGAACCATCGATAGGATCTTTAGGGAGAACTTCGGAAATGATCCGAGGAATATAAGGTTTGGGTTGAGTACGGATGGAATGAATCCTTTCGGTAACATGAGCAGCATTCATAGCACCTGGCCTGTGACTCTCTGTATCTACAACCTTCCTCCTTGGTTGTGTATGAAGCGAAAGTACATTATGATGTCGCTGCTTATTCAAGGGCCGAGACAACCTGGCAACGATATTGATGTATACCTACAACCACTGGTGGAAGATCTTGTGCTACTATGGAATGAAGGTGTACAGGTATGGGATGAGTACAAACGGGAGTACTTCACTCTACGCGCATTGTTGTTCTGCACCATCAATGATTTTCCGGCCCTGGGTAACCTGTCCGGCCGTACTGTAAAAGGAGCTAAAGCCTGCCCCCAATGCCTGGATGAAACTAGTAGTGTGTGGCTTTATAACTCGAGGAAAACAGTCTACATGCGTCACCGTCGGTTCCTTCGAAGGAATCACCCATACCGCAATATGAAAAAACAATTCGACGGTACAAAGGAGGATGGTTCAGCTCCAAGGCCTCTTACCGGGGAAGAGGTATATGATATGGTTAAGGATATCAATGTTGTTCTTGGAAAGAGGGGTACATCGAGGCCCCATACTGAGAAAACCACGTGGAAGAAGAGATCCATATTTTGGGACTTGCCCTATTGGAAGGACTTAGAGGTTCGACATTGCATCGACGTAATGCATGTAGAGAAGAATGTATGTGACAACGTGCTTGGCCTTTTACTGAATATTCCTAGCAAAACAAAGGATGGACTGAAGGCCCGTCGAGATCTGGAAGATATGAAGATCAGAGCCGAGCTACATCCTCAAGACACCGAGAAAGGCCGACTTTACCTTCCCCCAGCATGCTACACTCTGTCCAAGAAAGAGAAAACAGACCTCTGCAAGTGCTTGCACGGTGTGAAAGTTCCGTCCGGTTACTCCGCAAACATCAAGAAACTGGTATCGATGAAAGATTTGAAGTTAACTGGCATGAAGTCTCATGATTGTCATGTGATGATGTCACGGATGCTCCCTTTTGCAATTAGAGGTATTTTGCACGACAAGGTTCGAGAGGCAATCATGAGGTTGTGTTTCTTCTTTAACACGATTTCACGAGAAGGTCATCGATCCGTTGGACTTTATGAACTGCAGTGATGTGGTCAAGACTACGTGTCGCCTAGAGATGTATTTTTCTCCATCATTTTTCGATATCATGGTCCATCTCATTGTTCATGTTGTGAATGAGATAAATATTTGTGGCCCAGTATTCCTGCATCAGATGTACCCGTTTGAAAGGTACATGGGTGTTCTAAAGAAATATGTGCGTAATCGATCGCGGCCGGAAGGTTCCATTGTAGAAGGTTATGCAACTGAGGAGGTTGTTGAGTTCTGCATCGATTACATGCACGAGTTAGAACCGTAGGAGTGCTCAGTATCACGCCATGAGGAGGCTAGCTGGGAAAGGAGTAATAGGAAAGAAATCCACAAATTCTTATGATCATTTTTGTTCGAACAAGCTCATTTCACAGTCTTGCAACTTGATCGATCGAGGTATCCCGTATATTGACATGCACAAGGATAAGCTGCGGAGGGAAAATCATGGACGATCAGAGGTTTGGATAACAAAAGAGCACAATCGTGTGTTCAATCATTGGTTCAAGGAGCACATGTCTGGTGAAGAAACGAGTGTTACGTTGAGGTGGTTGGCAAAAAGGCCATCAGGTACAATCGTGACATGGCAAGGATACGATATAAATGGATATACATTTTACACGAGAGCTCAGGATAGTAAAAGTACTTACCAAAACAGTGGTGTCCGTATAGATGCCTACGACAACGCAGGCAGCAAGAAGAGCAGCTTCTATGGGGTTATAGAGGATATTTGGGAGCTCGACTACTGCATTTTTAAGATCCCGGTGTTTCGGTGTCGTTGGGTCCAACTCCCAAAGGGTGTCAAGGTGGACAAATACGGCTTCACTACTGTGGATATCGAGCAAGTCGGATATAGAGACGAACCATTTGTTCTTGCGAAGCAAGTAGCACAAGTCTTCTATGTAATCGACCCAGCAGATAAGAAGCGTCATGTAGTTCTTCAAGGAAAACGAAGGATCGTCGGAGTTGAGAATGTCATGGATGAGGAAGAGTACAACCAGTTTGATGAGTTGCCTCCTTTCTTAGATGGCAGCATCAGGGTCGAGGAAGAAACCACTCCGGAAGCCACCTATCATCGCGATGATCATGACGAAGGCCAAATTGTGAAAGAAAATAATTAGCTAGGAGTAATGGCAAAATGTGTGTATTTATGTGGGGTAATAGAAATTTAATGTCAAAAATATGTATTATGTGGTGTAATGGCAATATTTGGTATCTGTAATACTCTTTTACTTTCACATGTGAAATAAGTAAACACATACATCCAATAGCAATTAGTAAATTTAGTAAGAATATATATTTATTCATGATAGATAAATTAATTATGAATATTTAGTAGTTAATATATATGATAGGTACATTAATACATCAAGTCATAGCTTCATATTAAAAGGAAATCTTGAAAATAGTATCTGTGGCGGTTTATATTAATAACCGCCACTGATAATTGGTATCTGTGGCGGTTTTTATTAATAACCGCCACTGATAATGGGTATCTGTGGCAGTTTTTATTAAGAACCGCCACTGATAATGGGTATCTGTGGCGGTTTTTATTAAGAACCACCACTGATACGTCCCCCATATATATACACCCCACAGTGCTGGTTTTCCTCACGGTGCTTCTCATTAACCCTAAGTCCCTAACCACGGTACAGCTTCTCCTCCCATCGCCGCCTCCCGTCCCCGTCGCCCGCAAGGTCTCCCAGCGCCCCCGTTCGACCCGTCCACGCCCGGCGCCCTCGTCCGGCCCGGCCCCGCCCGGAGCCCCCGTCGGCCACCTCCGCCCTTCCCTGCTCCGGCCCCGTCAAGCTCGTCCCCACGCGCCATCCCGCCGGCCACAAGGTCTCCAAGGGTTGGTGAGCTATTGCAAGTAGGTTCACAAAATCATTTTTGGATGTATTATGTTTGTTTGTGCAGCACACTGAAATCATGAACTTAATTTGAAACTATGTTAAAATTGATTTTTTGTGTGGAAACCAACAAGTTGAACCTACCTAATTAAAGAACAAAGAGTACCTAATATGCTTCTCAGGCATGACTTAGAGAAAATTGGAATGTTTTATTCAGTTCAGTCATATCAACGTTAGAGCCGAATCAATCGTACTACTATACTAGGATGGAGCTTAAGCTTGCTGCACAGAAATCCAAAATGGAGCTTAAGCTTGATAGCTTGCTGCAAATACTTGGGCTTTTGATGTTACTTGACTCTGCCATTCAAGAATGGAGTAATTGAACCATCATCTTTTTTGGTTTTATGTTATCTTTTAGTTTTGGTTTGTGAACTATGCAACTTACGTCTCATTGTATGGTAGTTTACACTGAGATTGAGCCATGTTTATATTCTCCTAATTGCCATGTTTAGATGGAGATTGAGCCAATTACTAGCATGTGTAGGTTCTTGTCGTAGTTTGTCAATTAACCTTGCTAGCATTTTTTAACTATCTAATTGCATATCAAGAGAGTGAAAGAATAACCAATTCTTAGTATGCCTAGATTCTGAAAAAGGTGTAAGCAATGCTTGTATTTTGGTTGGCCAAATGTTAATCCCGATAGTGCTATTCATGGTAGTTTTGGTTGCATAACCTAGGTTGTGCCTTGTTTTCTGCTGATGCTGTAGAGTTACTATCAATGATAGGCAAAGTGCCTGAGAACTAGTCTCTAGCATTCCTACACCAAGTGCCTGAGAGCACTATCAATAAATTAACATACATTCTCTTAAATTTAATATGCTCAATCTGTTTGATGTGTAATTAATTAGTAGTGCCAATGGTATGTATGAACTAGATTTTGCTACCTTTAATGTCCTCGTCAACCCGTCCTCCATAATAACCTACAATCTGTATATATGTAGTTCTTATGGAGTCTGAGCCACAACCTAGGTTAGAGGATGCTTCCAACCCTTCGCCGAACTCAAGCCCAAGCAGATACCTTAATATCCATCGAACCACCTCAGATGCTGAGGCCTCCCCCGCTGATGCTCCTATTGCAAGACGTCGAGGCCGAGGGAAAACTAAGAAGCCTGAAGGCCGGCATACCATAACGAGGGTCTCAGATGCTGGAGTCCCTCTTTCACCGAAAAAAATAGCAGCAAAATATAGGTCAACATGCGGGTACATCGTAAGGGATAAAGTTCCAATCACCTATTTGGATTGGCACAAAGTGCCCGGTGCCACAAAAATGGATCTATGGACAGAGCTGAAAGAATCTTTTGAATTCCCTGAAGATGCCGAAGAGCTCGTGCGTCGAAATGCATTGATAACCATGGATGTCGCATGGAGGAACTTCAAGTCCAAGCTGAATACAAACTATGTGATGAAAAATCGGTCAGCCATTGGAGATTATCCTAAAGTAGAGCCATACTGGGATGAATTTGTTGCGATAAAGCAAGATGAAACAGCAATGAAATCCAGTGAAGACCACCGACAGATCGCAAGGAGGAACACTCACCCCCACAGACTAGGCACGAGCGGGTACGCGGGTAAAATTCCTCAGTGGGAGAGGCAAGAATTAGATGCAGTCCGATCGACTGGCACAAGTCCCTTGGCCGGATTACCGGATCGAGTTAAGCATTATGTGCTAACAAGGGCATCTATCATGTCTGATGGGGGCTTATCATTCAAAAGCAGCAATGATGAGGCAATCTCCCAACGAATTCAGGAGCTGCACGTCGAGTCCACCCAAGGAAATTTTCACGCGGATAGGGAGAAGGATGAACTAACAGCGGCCTTGCGAAACAAGGAGCACCCTGGTCGGACACGAGGCGTTGGGGTTAAGGTTCCCTGGAAGATAGGTTTTCCAGAGCATCAAGACTCTTACAGGAGTCGCAAGAGAGCCAAAGAAGAGCGTGCGGAACGGGATTTGGAACTGATGAAGGAAAAGGTGCTTCGAGAATTACAAGGCACCATAGCACAACAAGTTCAGCAAAAAGTAGAAGAAGCTATGAGCGATCGCAAGGGCGACACCTTTGTTCTCGCCAGCCCTACGAATCGCCGTAGCAGTTGCGCGTCCACACCATTGGAACAACCGGATAACACCCATTATCCTGTGGACGACATACAAGACCCCACACTCTGCCAGCTCAATGTACCTATGATAAACATATTTTTACAGGCCGCTACAGGGATAGCTTATCCATACCAACAAGGGGCTGTTTTGCACAACTCTCCGATAGCTCCGGGTTATGCAAAGGTCCAGGTGGACACGGTGCTTCCGCAATTTGCTAACATCGGGCTGGAAATACCCTGTAATGATGAGGTTACAACTCTAGGAAGTGCCGTTCACACATTCATCCAGTGGCGTAAGCGTGACATCGTCTTGGACCATGTAGTGCCAGACTCTCATGCAATAGAACTCGCCCCGGACTCTCATGCAGTAGAACCCGCTCATTCATCACCAACACCTGAGCGTCAAATTGCTAGTGCACCCACTTCAAAGGAGCCTATACTAGGAGCCCATACGTCACCAGCACCTCAACATGAAATGCTTAGTGTGACCACTTCTGCTCATGAACTTACAACACCTGATCCAACTAAATGGCACATTAGACAAGCCATATCAGTTAGATCAGGCGAAGCCAGAACAGAGTATGATGTTATCTTAGGAAAAAGAAAGGGCAAGGCGAAATCTAAAGTACAAGATTGACGGGACCCGAATTTGCAAATCCGGACCCTCTGTGTATTCAGCACTAGTCCAGGAACGCGCTAGTGCACACAGTCTTAACATCGGTAAATATCACAATCATACCACTCGATACTAATAAAGTACTTTAATTAAATAGTCAAACTGGTTGCTCGACCTTATGGTCAAGTTACAAATATACGCCACGTAGGGCGAAACTTATTAAGAGAGAAATAATAGCAGCGGAAAATAAGATAACTTCGTGGCGCCATCCAGTATACCACAAGCAACTGACTGGGCTCGCTCCCTAAGTAGATGGTTCCTCTTGGAGCTCCTCCTCCAAAGCTGGTGTAGTCTCCTCCTCAACTGGTGTTGTATTGCGGCAAGGGTGAGTACTTGGTACTCAGCAAGTCATGCACAGAATGCAAGCTAATATACTACATGAATGGCTTAGTACAAAGGAGTAGCTCAAGGTATATCTGCAGTAAACAGCATTTAACAAATAATACAAGTAGATTCGAAAGTAGTAGAAACAAGTATATCTTTAACAACTTTTTTAGGAATTAAATAAACATCTTTCCCATTCCTAATCCACATTTCCATCAACATCATTAATAAACCAAACCCAACCTTTCAAGTCCAAGTTATTTTCAAGGAAGTCTAACCCTTGACTGTAATTCCCGAGCGATGTCCAATACCGCGGACACGGCTATTCGAATAGATTTTACACTCTGCAGAGGTTATGCACTTTACCCACAAGATATAGTCAAACACCACAAAGGCGAGTTCCCGTAACAAAGTCTTTCGGAAACTTCTAACAATACAAGTGGTCCTCTCCGGTATTGCACACTAACCCTTCCCTTAGCTAAGGCGAAGTTTAGGCCAATCAACCGTTAGATGGGTACCTGGCCGCAGCCTCCGACGCCTCCCGCACAACTTACACAAAGGGTGTAGTTGACATCCCGAGGTCCCACAGTGCGTTATCGACAACTTAATCAACTAGGTCCGTCCCATTACTGGACATGTGGTTGCAAGATTGACTCAGTTCAAAGGCTTGCAAGGTGAAGTCCTTAGGGTGACCAGGGCAAGACTACCCGAAGAACCAAAACAACATTCCCAATGCCACAACTGGCCCACCTGATCATTCTTGCCACATGCCCCGGTCAAAAGCTATTTATTAAACCCCAGTTGGTTACCATGCACCACGTGCCATCAACATCACATGATACCTTTCCAAATAGGTTCAATATGTCATTAAGTCAATATTAACGTTTGAGTGTCCAAAATCATGTCATGAGCACGTAGCAGGTCTAAGCCATATACTACAACGATCTACAAACCCATGTTGACAATTCAGTAATGTCCAACTAATAATCCACAACTAGGGTGACAAGGGGTCATGGCACATATTTAAGTAATCAAGGTGTCATACAACAATTAGGCATTTATCTAATTACCCGTAATTAAGTCAAGCATTTTCTAATTTAAACTAGCATGCAATAATTTGAACCAAAATAGGTTTCAAAATGGGATCAACATGGTCAAAGCATAACTTGCCTTCAAAAATTACTTGTTCTTGGTCCTGAGCTGGCTCCTGGGTCAACAATTCTCCTTCGAATCCTTCCGGCACTTCAACGTCAACTCGTAAGGCGTGCAAATAGCAATACACGAATAAACACTAGGAAAAAAGTGTCCAAACATCCAAATAAAATCCATAAACAGAGAGAACATAATTTTATGAATTTTTAGGAATTGGAATCGCTCAGATCGGAGTTAAAACACAAGAGTTATGATTATTTAAAGTTTAAATAATCAATTAAATAATTTTACAGAGAAAAACTTTAGTCCAAAAATTAAATAAAATTCATATTTGAGTAGATCTGAATTTTATGAATTTTTAGAAATTTGAATCGTTCAAATCGGAGTTGAAACGCAAAAGTTATAAGCGTTTGAAGTTTTGAAATTCAAATCAATTATTAAACCGAATTATTAAATCATTTTCTTTTTCGGAAATTATTTATTGCGTCAGCAGTGACACGTGTCAGCACCGGATTGGTCCACGTGGACTTGCTGACGTCAGCGCCGGCCGAACCCACCGATGACGTCAGCATGGCGTCATCGCCACGTGGCACCACCCGGTGTCGCCACGTGTCCTGGTCCATGGACCACGGCCGCACGCGGCTCGGGTCCATGGTGGATCCGGCGCCGCGGCTTGTGCGGTGACATGCGGGCCCGCATGTCGGCGGCCACGTCTTCTTCGCCGCGGTCTTGGCGCACCTAGGCTACGTGGCACGATCCGAGCCGTTCGATTCAGATCGAACGGTCCAGATTGGATCGGATTTTTGCCTCACCGTGGGTGGCGTGGCATGATCCGGCGGGTGACGCGTGGCGCTACCTACGCCGTTCGATCTCGATCGAATGGTTGATCCTTATCCAGCGCTTGGTGCGATGTGGCTTACGTGGCTACATCTGGACCGTTGGATCTTGATCTAACGGTCCAGATCCAATCTGGTTTTCTAAAGTTTCGGGGAAACGTGGACTCACCGTGATCGTTCGATGAAGATCCAATGGTGCACAGAGCTCGTGGACGGAGATGGCGTCACGGCAGGGCTGGGTTGCCGGCGCTAGGGAAGATGACCACGGGCGCGGCGCTACGGGCGTTCTCCGGCGTGATCGAGATGTCCCGCAGGTGCGCCTTGTCTTGGGGGTTCGAACACAGGCTCCAACACGGCGGAGAAGGGCTATCGGTGCCGGAGAAGACGAGGAAACCGTAGCGGCTCCGCCCAACTTCGGCGAGCGATCGGCACGGCTTGGCGGCGGCTTGAGCTCTAATAGCTAGGGCAAACGGGGCGCACGGAAGAGGGCAACCTCGGGGACCGGTCCGGGCTTTAAATAGCCTAGGCATGCGCGCAAAACCCGGAACCCTAACGAACCGGCGGGCGGCGCGGCGCGATCCGTGTCGGACTTCGGCGGAGAGCGGCGACCAGCGGCCGTCCACGATTGCGAGCGCGCCGCAGGTCCGAGCCGGACCGGTCGGCAGTGCGGCCCAATCCTGACCGTTGGATCTCGATCCAACGGTCGGGATCGATTAGGTTTAGGGCTGGTTCGGTCGAGTCACGTGGCTCGGGTCGGACTCGAGTCTGACTCGGGTTCCGACTCGATCGGATGAACAACGATACTCGACCGAGTTGATTTTCCAAGCGATTAAATATTCAAATTAATTCCCAAAAATTCATTTAATTCATTAAAAATAGCAAAAGACTCGAGAAAAATTCGGAAAAATTCTGGAAAATACTTTGGAACATTTTGGACTCAAATAAAATATTTCCAACAAAATTTTATTTGCAAAGTTAAATTCTTTAATTATTTCAAAATGGAATAAATTCAAATAAATTCCAAATAAATTCCAGAAAATTCCAAAAATTCACCAAAGTGCCAAATCACACATAAATTTAGGAAAAGCAAAATTTTGGGATGTTACAAAGATAATCAAGAAAGGCTGAGATTTGAGATGGGAAAGCCATTAGTCACCGAATCAAAGTTTAATAGCCTAACACTCATGATGCAGCGATTACATAACTGGTACATGGAGCGATCCAACCAAGATGTACTCCCGAAGGTGATAACTGCCATTTTCCAGCCAGAACATTTTCACCATGAGGCTCTTGGCTACTTCCTGATAGAATTCGATAACTTGCACAACCTGTTCTGTCACGACGCCCTCGACGTGTGTTATTTGAGATCTTTGAGCAATCGTAAGTGGCTAATATATAAATCATGGTTTACATTCATGTAATACCGATAGATGTCATGTCTAACTTTTTCCTTATCTAGATACGAGTTGATTGAATTGAGAAGAACCAAGGGGCCAGTGGGATTCCTCGATCCGGGAACGGTCTGCCAGACCGAAATCAATAGAGCACCAAAGGAGGTCGAGGAATACGTATACATGGCGTTGCTAAAACTACAAGATAAGGACTTCATACTTCTTCCATACAATTTTAAGTAAGTTTCTCGCTGGCTAGTTAAATTATTCGATGAATTCGTTCATTACTCTTATCCTAGGAGTAATGACTATAGCATCATATATGCGTATGTAGGTTCCACTGGATTCTCGTAGTAATTACTCCAGAAAAGAGCAAGATGCTGATTATGGACCCACTGGACAAAGATAGAAAAGACTACGAAGAGCTGTTAAGAGTAATGAATGCGGCGTTCAAAAGATATTGTACAAAAAGCTTGAGATACCGCCCATTCCAGAAATCCTTTACAATCCGTACTAAATTTCCGGTACGCACGCAAGCAATATTCTTATATTGCATTTCATAGTAAATAATTCCTTCAATATTCTGATATCGCAAGCAATATTCTTATATCGCAGTTACAAGCAAATGCAAGGCACAAATTTGTGTGGGTACTTTGTGTGCCAATACATGCGCGAAATCTTAGGTTCTACAATAATAGACAATGACGTAGAGGTTTGTCATGTTAACTTCACGAACTTATTCACACCATTCAATTTCTATATATAAACTCTGAGATTTATTTTTCCTACGTGTAGCGCCTTAAATTGCCTACGGCAGGAATGCTTCCTGTTGAAATCCAAGACATTCAGGGACAGCTCGCCTACTTCATCATGAAGTAAGTCATCAACAAAAAGGGCGAGTTTTATGATGAAGACAACAACGATCCATTGATCCATACTCTTCTTACGTGTCCTTCGCCTCCAAATAACTCTGAAGGCTCGTAGGCTTGTAGCTTAGGAAGTAGTTGCTTCGTTAGTAGATCTGAAGTCTATAAATGTGGTCAGGATGTAGTGATGATGGTGCTCATGTTTGTATTCCCCGAAGATGACCATGATTGTTGGTTTATCATTTGTAATGTGTTGAATGGGTTGCCACTTATAGTTCACTTCGAAAACTTTCCAAAATGGATATGAGAGCGTTATGTGGGTGGCCATGGCTAGCAATTCCTGTTTGCACTATGTTGCTACAAAAGTTTTAGTATGTTTGAATTTTGGGCCCCACATCTCCACCATTGTTTTTGTATGTAATGTGTCTTTTCCAGATCTGCCACCTCATTGGGAAGTTGGGATGCCATCGCTCTCTCCTACAATGACTGAGGTATTTGTATCCCAAAAATCAGTATGCCTTATGTTCTAAACAAGTTAGGGTAGTCTAGGAAAGAAACCAACTCAAAGTCAATAAAACTTCATAAACCTTCGATTTTAGGTCATGGTTCCGATAGATCACTAACTTCCATTCACTCCTATCCAACACCAAATCTCTGGGTTCAACTTTTCCATCTTATGAATGGTGTTTAGTAGATTTTTCAGTTTGTGGTTCCATGTTTTGACTTTTGATTTTTGTAGCAGGAAGGTAAATGTTTTTATATGTTACTGTAAATGTTCTGTTCTATTGACTAATCTGTATGCTTGTGTGCATCATTTGAATAGCTATTTATTTGTAATGAGCTGACATTACGGATCTAATGTGTCCATGCCAAATGATGACCAATGGAGTAAAAGTTAAACTGAAGGGCTTTGGATTCCTGGACCCACTTGTCTTGCTGATCTGACTAAGTTTCAATAGTGCTTATGCAGCCTGGTGCTTGCATCACGTTACTTGCGATTGTAGAAGCACAATCTAACATGTTAGTGGAATTATCGTTGTTTAACAATATATGATGGAACTATCTTTATTTTAATGATGTACGCCATTTACTTTATCTAACTTGGACTAATTAGTTTTTTCACACAATGTGTTGTTCCCACTTGGCAATTGACATTAGTTGTCATCAGTCATCACTAAATAGTTCTTTCAATGCTTTTTTGACGAATCTGGAAACTAACTTAGGTCTGGTTCATAGAGTAGTGTTTCTAATTTATGCTCATAGAACGGTGGTTCATTGTACTTCTTGAAAACAATTCGAAGGCTGTGTGGGCATTGGGCAATGTAGCTGGTGATTCCCCGAAGTGAAGTGACCTTGTTCTTGCCAATGGCGCATTGATGCCCCTTCTCGCCTGATTGAATGAGCATGCTAAACTTTCCATGCTAAGGAATGCCACATGGACTTTATCAAACTTTTGCGGTTGTTCCATATGTTTTGTCAATGTAGTGACTATCCGATTACATCATCTGGATTCGTGGAGTTTGATGATGTTAATGGAAAGGTTTTCACCTATTCTGCTCAAGACAGGTACACTAACTTCTCTAATGGCTGTAAAATGCAGGTGTTGCTATCTAATGCACATATGGATGACAGTAAATCTTATACCTGTGGTGTTGCTATGCAGCTTATCAAAGCTGTATTTTTTGTTCTGTCTACATCCAGTTTAAAATATTTGATTTGAATTTCTATTTCATTAGGGTGCATGGTTGTATTTATCTCTTGTCTAATTACTTGTTAACTTGTGCCAGTCCTGGTATAATGTTGCCTTTATCTTTCTCTACGAGCTGCGCTTGTTCTGACTTTCCTAATCAATCAGAGCAGTTTGGAATTTCCGAGGTGAACTAGTCACATCATTTGAAGATCACCTATTGTGGCACCCTGATTGCAATACCAACAACATATACATAACCAGTGATCAAGATTTTATTATTTCTTACTGCAAGGCCGATTCCAATGATTTATCTTCGGAAGAAAATGGTAAGATTTGATCTTCTTTGTTGTACTTGGAGCTGGAACTAGTGTTAAGGTTTACCAAATTTGAGCAAAAAAGGACATGGTTAGTTGAGCAATATGCTTCTCTAGATGGTTACCGTTTTGATTTTGAACTCTATGTAACAACTATGCTATACTTCTATTCGACCCAACAACGATTGTGTAGTAGCTGCAATGCTCAGTATTAAATTTTACTGCCTGTTGTTTCATGTGCTGAATCAATTGTTTCTAGCGACTGTAGTATGGTAACGGTATGCTTCATGTCTCATAGTTTGACATATTACAGAAGATCTTTGAGACTTACACATGTTATTTCAGATATTAAATTCTAGTTCTGGCAATTCTTATATAGATAATTTACATATGGTTTACGATACATAGATCAGAAATGATACATGCATTCATTGCATTGTGTTATACTTGCATCTTTCCTTCAATATAGCTATTACATCTATTTATGCTGAAGAATGGTTTCACAGATTATAAAGAAAAATATAGAGGTGCAGTCATGTTCTTGGAATGCAAACGCAGTTGCCACTTTGTAACTTTGGAGCAAAAGTGTATCGTATTTTCTCAACTCATTATCTTGCTGTCCAAGGCATACATGAGTAGAGTTTCAAGTACTTTGAAAAGGTGTTGATAAATGTCGTTTCATCGTGATGTTCCATGTTAGGCAAGATAACTTAATGCATATGTCCAAAATTGTAATCAAAAGATGTATTATTGACCTTACACTTGATTATTATGTAACATTTGGATTTTAATTGGAGTTCTCCTCGTTTTACTTATCAAGAATAAGGACTTGTAGTTCTTGATTTTTTTTTTCAGAATACCAATTGTCTAATTTTTATAGTCTGAGATTTACTGAAAAATCTTATTTCAGAATGACATGTAGAGCTACAGAACTTCTGCCGATTTATGGTTTCTCATTATGACATTCTTTCATTGTCCATTTGATCATTCTTGTTCCATGGACTTCTCGCGTTGAATGTTTAGCTACACCTGGTGTTGCATGATATCATGCTCTGCCATGACCAAATAAATCATTTGATGCTTGCAAATAAAGATACATTTCGTTTCATGTGTGAAAGAAAATCGATATATTCCAAATAGTTTAGAATCATGTATGTTGGTATATCTATCACTTTCCGAGGTATTATTTGTGTGTCGTTTTGAGGGCATGGCTAGTACTTTCCTGAGGCTAGCCAGAAATGCCGGATTTTTTTTATTGCCGGACGGGGTTATTAGTGGCGGTTCCAACCAAAAAACAGCCACTGATAATACCATATCAGTGGCGGTTGCAATTAAAAACCGCCACGGATATTATAATTATCAATGGCGGTTTTTAATTGGAACTGTCACTGATATGGAATTATCAGTGGCTGTTTTTGGTTGGAACCGCCACTGATATTATCATTATCAGTGGCGGTTTTTCTCTCCAACCGCCGCTAATGAGTATTATCAGTGGCGGTTTTCAAACCGCCACTGAAAATCTCCGATTATCAGTGACGCTTAATCTGTGGCGGTTCAAAAACCGCCACTGATGTCTCTTGCGAACCGCCACTGATGTCCCTCTCCATAGTAGTGTGTCCAGAATACTCATGCTATTAAGGGCCTGTTTGGATCCATTAGCAGCTAATAGTTAGTTAGCCAATAGTTCCTAGCTAATATTAGCTAGCTAACTATTAGTTAGCTAATTATTAGTTGAAGGGTGTTTGGATCCACCAGCTAATAGATACTATTGTCCAGAATACCCATGCTATTAAATGCTATTAGTGGTAGACGCGATGGGTATTTTGGTTAAATTCCACATATTAGCTGGGTTTGGCTAGCTAATGAGATAACCATTAGCTGGGTGCCTAGCTAATAGTTAGCTGATCTATTAGCTGGGGGTGTTTGGATCCACTCCAGCTAACTTTTAGAACTAACTATTAGCTGCATGGATCCAAACAGGCCATAAATGCTATTGGTGATAGACGCGAAGGGTATTTTGGTTAAATGTCACCTATTAACTGCTATTAGCTGGGTTTGACTAGCTAAGGAGATAACTATTAGCTGAGTGCCCAGCTAATAGTTAGCTGATCTATTAGCTAAGGGTGTTTGGATCCACTCCAGCTAATTTTTAGCAGCTAACTATTAGCTGTATGGATCCAAACATACTCTTATACTCTTATAGTGCACCCCCGCATTGCCTTAAGCACATGAACCCGAGCCTTAGACCGATTGGTAAGATCTTGTCGTCGTTTGCCTGGATTTATGAAAGAGTGGAAGCGCCGCCAGGAAAGGAAGCTTGGAATTCGTCATCTCTGGTGAGTCCCTGTGCTCGAGTCTAGTCTCATCGAGTTCGCCTTGCTTCGTTCTACCCGGTGCACACGTTAGATCGCATGGAGCATCACCAGTTAGCCATGGTGGCGTGGAGCCCAACACGCTGCTGCCACTACAATGCTCTGGCCGTCGCGACGTGTGCGTCACTGAGATTGTTGGGCCGTGAGCATCCCGAAGAGGCCAACCGTCGCTGCCTCCATCGACCCTAGGGCCATGCGCCGCCATCGGCCGATGTGGCCTAGACTCGGTGCTATCCGTCACTACTACAGAAATGAGCATTAGTATCGGTTCAAAACGGGCTTTAGTACCAATTTTTGAACCGGTACTGAGCATCCGGGACTGATGCCTCAAGGGCATCAGTACCGGTTCCCTCAACCGGTACTGATACTAATATAAATGTTTTAAAATGTATGGGGGAAGCGAGTGTATGGGGGAAGCAAGACTCGAACCCGCACATCGTGACTCCAGTCTCACCCTTCTAACCAACCCACCCACCATCGCGTACTGATATTATAGAGTATGCATTCCTTTTGAACTCTCCCAAAACGAGGCATCAGTACAGCTTCGTAACACCAACCGGTACTGATGCCCTCATTAGTACCAGTTCGTAACACTAACCGGTACTGATGCCCTCTTATTAGTATCGATTCGTAATACGAACCGATACTAATATGCCCCGTGCATCAGTACCGGTTCATATCACGAACCGATACTAATGCGAGGGCATCAGTACCGGTTGGTGTTACGAACCGGTACTGAAAGCCCACTACGGCCCAGTAGTCAATGAACCAGTACTGATGCCCTCATCAGACCGAGGCAAGACTTCCAATCACCTATAGCAACCATCTCACATTCACTCACACATCAATATACCAACCCAATGTCACACAAGCCCACCCTGGCTCATAGCCTCTTGCCACTTGCTCCAATCTAAATCATTTACCATCCCAGTTGATTATTATGCAACACATGCTATCTACAACTCAATATCATTATGTGACAACATATGACACACCTTTTTTAAAAAAACATATTCCATATTCCATTAGTCAAATTGAATTTAAAATTTCAAAATGATATCAATAACCTATTACATGGCTAAGCACACTAACCACATTCTAACCAATCCACGTTGGCATCTATTAGTAATCAACTAATAATAAATCATCTTAGGGTGACAACTGGCCGTGGCATACTGTAACACCCCAAAATTTTGCTTTTCTTGAATTCATGTGTGATTTGGCACTTTGGTGAATTTTTGGAATTTTCTGGAATTTATTTGGATTTATTTGGAATTTATTTGAATTTATTCCATTTTGAAATAATTAAAGAATTTAATTTTGCAAATAAAATTTTGTTGGAAATATTTTATTTGAGTCCAAAATGATCCAAAGTATTTTCCAGAATTTTTCTGGAATTTTTCTGAGTCTTTTGCTATTTTTAATGAATTAAATGAATTATCGAATTATTTTAAATATTAAATCATTTGGAAATCCAACTCGGTCGAGTATCGTTCATCCGATCGAAGTCGGAACCGAGTCGGACTCGAGTCCGACCGAGCGATTGACTCGATCAAACCAGCTCAAAACCCTAATCGATCCCAACCGTTGGATCAAGATCCAACGGCTGAGATCCGCCCGTACCGGTTCGAGCCGTATCCGGCCCGGATCCGATCGCGCCCGTGCGATCGTGGCCGTTGATCGTGCCACGTGGATGGCTGAGCATCATCGTCTCCGCCGAGTCCGAGCCGGACTCCGCCGCCGTGCCCGCCGCCGTGTAGAATTAGGTTTCCGTCGCAGGCACGAACGCCGAGGCTATTTAAAGCCCTGGTCACGCCCCGAGGTTGCCCTCATCCTTGCGCACCCGTTTCCCCGAGCCATCTCGCCTGAGCCATCGCCGTTTGCCCGTGCGAGCTCGCCGTAGTTGAGCGCCACTCCGCCGCGGGTTTTGCCCCGTCTCGCCGCCGTCCGTCGTCTTCCGCCGAGAAGGAGCCCAGATCCGGAGTCCCCGCTTCGAGACGCACCCGAAGAGACCACCCACTTCGCCGGAACGACCGGGCGCCCGTCGGGCTCGTCGTCGTCTCCGTCTCCGGTGGCTGCAGCCCCGCCGCGTCGCCATCACCCTCGCGAGCTCTGTGGACCGTCCGATCTTGATCGTGCGGTTGAGGTGAGTTCACGTGTTCCAAACCCGGTTAGATCTGGACCGTTGGATCAAGATCCAACGGTTCACAATCGCCACGTGCCGTAGTAGTGATTATTATAGGATTAGATCTGGACCGTCCGATCTAGATCGAACGGCCCACGATCATCGAGTAGATTCAACGCGTTAACCCTGGATCTAATCGCGACCGTTGAATTTCAAATCAACGGCCGGGATTGCGCCACGTGTCGGGAAGCCTGACCGTCGCGGTCAGCGCCGTCCACGCGCGCGTGCGTGTGACGCTGACACGCGGGGCCCGCGTGTCAGAGGGCCCGCATGTCAGTGGCTAATCCAGCCAAGCGCTGACGTCACCCATGACGTCACAGCGGGTCCCACTCACAAGACCGTGGCTGAGTCCTCGCCGACGCCAAGAATGACGTCACCCGAGTGGGCCCACATGTCAGCGACACGTAGAGTCGTGGACCGAGTCCACGGTGGACCCAAGCCGAGCGTGGACCGAGTCCATGGACCGGCTGACGTCAGCCAACCAATCAGAGGCTGCCACGTGTCCATGCTGACGCAATAATTAATTTCCGAAAAAGAAAATGATTTATTAATTCGAAATAATGATTTCAGATTTTGTTTCAAACTTCAAACGCTTATAACTTTTGCGTTTCAACTCCGATTTGAGTGATTCAAATTTCTAAATTTGTATAAAATTCAGATCTACTCAAATATGAATTTTATTTAATTTTTGGACTAAAGTTTTTCTCTGTAAATGTTATTTAATTGATTATTTAAACTTTAATAAATCATAACTTTTGCATTTTAACTCCGATTTGAACGATTCCAGTTCCTAAAAATCCAGAAAATTATGTTCTCTCTGTTTATGGATTTTATTTGGAGTTTTGGGATGTTTTTGCCTATTGTTTATTTGTGTATTGCTATTTGCACGCTTTACGAGTAGACGTTGAAGTGCCGGAAGGATTCGAAGGAGAAGTGTTGACTCAGGATCCAACTCAAGACCAAGAACGAGTACTTTTTGAAGGCAAGTTGTGCTTTGACCATGTTGATCCTATTTCGAAATCTATTTTGATTTAAACTATTGCATGCTAGTTCAATTAGAAAAATACTTGGTTTAAACATGGGGGTTAGATAAGTACCAATTTGCTGTATGACACCTTGATTATTCAAGTATGTGCCATGACCCTTGTCACCCTAGTTGTGGTTTACTAGTTGGACATTATTAAATTGCCCACCTGGGTTTAGACCGTTGTAGTATACTGCTTAGACTTGCTACGTGCTCATGACATGGTTTTGGACAACCAAATGTTAATATTGACTTAATGATATATTGAACCTGTTTTGGGAAAAGTATCATGTGATGTTGATGGCACGTGGTGCATGGTAATCAACTGGGGTTTGATAAACGATTTCGGCCGGCATGTGGCAAGAGTAATCAGTGGGCCATTGTGGCATTGGGGATGTTGATTTGGTTCTTGGGTAGTCTTGCCCTGGTCACTCTAAGGACTTAACCTTGCAAGCCTTTGAACCGGGTCATACTTGCAACCACATGGTCGAATGGGACGGCCCTAGTTGACTAAGTCGCTAAGGACTCACTTGTGGAGCCTCAGGTGTCAATTACACCGCTTGTGTGATTATGCGGGGAGCGTATCGTGGCTGTGGCCAGATACCCATCTAACGGTGTGTTGGTCCCATACTTCGCCTTGGCTAAGGGAAGGGATGGTGTAGAGCACGAACCGGAGAGGACCACCTGTGTTGTTTGAGGCTTCCGAAAGGCTTTGTTACGGGAACTCGCCTTTGTGGTGTTTGACTGTATCTTGTGGGTAAAGTGCATAACCTCTGCAGAGTGTAGAATCTATTTAAATAGCCGAGTCCACGGTACTGGACAATGCTCGGGAATTACAGTCAAGGGTTAGATTTTCTGAAAATAATTTGGATTTGAAAGGTTGGTTTAGTAATGAAGATGATGGAAATATGGTTTAGGATGGGGAAAATGTTTATTCAACTTCTTGAAAAGTTATTTATGCTTTACTTATTTCTACTGCTTTCGAATCTACTTATATTACTTTTCAAATGCTGTTTACTGCAAATATACCTTGAGCTATTCCTTTGTACCAAGCCATGCATGTAGTATATTAGCTTGCATTCTCATGCATGACTTGCTTGAGTACCAAGTACTCACCCTTGCCTCAACACAATATCGGTTGAAGAAGAGATCGCACACTGACTTTGGAGGAGGAACTCCAAGAGGATCCATCTACTTAGGGAAGCGAGCCCGGTCGGTTGCCTGTGGTATCTTGGATGGCGCCACGGTTATCTTATTTTCATTGCTATTATTTTTCTCTGAATAAGTTTCGCCTTGCGAGGCATACATTTGTAACTTGACCCTAAGGTCGAGTAACCAGTTTGGTTATTTAAATAAAGTACTTTATTGGTATCGAGTGGTATGATTGTGATATTTACCAATGTTAAGACTGTGTGCACTAGCGCGTTCCTGGACTAGTGCTGAACACACAGAGGGTCCGGATTTGCAAATTCGGGGTCCCGACAGAGGTGGTATCAGAGCCATACTTGACTGTAGGCTCAACCCTAAGCTAGAATGGTCGTAGTGAGGATAAAACCTATTTTCTAAAGCTAAAAATTTGTCAAGATAAGAAATGACCTCTCAACTTATCCCCTTCTCTCTTTTCTTGTCTCTTGCTGAATTTTCCTTACCTTGTCACGATTTAAAAATTCCGAGTTCTTACGTAAAGCACTCTTGTGACAGATGGAGGAAGAGTTCAACTACGTTGATCTGGGAGTTGGTCACGCCCATGAGAACTTTGGCATATGCTCTGAGACTCTCGGAGATTTTGAGAAGCCCCAATACCAAGTGGAAGTGATCGGACAAGCGAGGATTGATCAAGGCTTGTGACGTGAGGATTGAGGTACCTGCTAGGAAAAAGGGCCAGGCAATCGCTCGATACACACCTTTGCCGCCAGAGATCTACAATGCAGATGGGTATCCAAGAAGTATCACGACGAGCAATGCGGCACATTACCCGTATCTACGCCAGAGAATTGAGAGCACGGTGTTCGTTACCATCCGCAGCGATAACCTTCTTGACCCGGCGATTCGGGATGAGGATGCCACGGTTACACGATTGGCACGATTTGTCGTCGCCAGGAGGATGTACTAGATAATACAAGCAAGGAGCTACGAAGGCCCGCAAGGAAATCACGACAGAGAAGAACAGATGGCGGGAAGCTCAAGAGTATGTGGCACACCTTCTACGAAGGATTGACGAGTTGGAGATGACCTTGTACGGACTGCACTCCAGAGCCAAGATTGAAAGTTACACGAGCCGATCCAGAGGAGTCGATCTCGATGAGGATCTCGCTTCTTCGACTACCATAGAGGACACGATTCTTTGGACATGGCAATCGTTTCGCGCCTATGCCCACGACACCGTACCCAGGTAGGGAGGTTTTCTCGATGAGTGAGCATAGGTTCTTTAGTGAGACTCCTTCGCCGAGTCACGTCATAGAATAAAGAGTCACCCTTTAGGCGTTAGACTCGAGTTAATTCGATTTGGATTTGCTTTGTTTCTTTGAGTGTGCAAGTATGTGTTGCAAGGCCCTTAGGCATTGTAAGCACCATACCAAGTTATTAAATAATAAAGTTGGACCTTAAAGTTACACCTTTACTTGAATAAGTTCCATATTACTTGTCTATTCTTGTTTCCCTCTCATCTCTAAACCTAGAGCAAATCGACAGATGGTGAATACCCATGGAAACTTTGGAAGCAATGGGAGTGGTTCTCGCCCAGCAGAAAACCCCAATGATGGAGCACCAGACCGCCTTTGGATGTGCAGAATTTTGGAGCATTTCTTGCTGCTCGGACTCGATTGATGCATGCTATGATGCAACAAATGCAGCACGTCCTTTGCCAGGCCGCTAATCAAGTTAATCAGGGACAACGCCAGAATACAAGGCTGTCAGAGTTCATGAGAACTCACCCACCCACTTTCTCTGGGAATGCCAATCCATTGGAGGCCGATGATTGGTTAAGATCAATCGAGAGGAAGCTACACATAGCTCAATGCATAGGGAATGAGAAGGTACTCTCGCTTCTCATCACCTGGAAAGGAACAAACTTGAATGGTGGGAGAACTTCTGTGCCACGCAAGAGAACCCTCAAGATATCACTTGGGAAGAGTTCACAGCTGCATTCCGACAGTATCATGTGCCTGAAGGAATCATGGACCTTAAGAAGGAGGAGTTCAGAGCACTGAAACAAGGTAATCAGCCAGTGGCCGACTACCTGAACAAGTTCACACAGCTAGCACGCTACGCACCTGAGGATGTAGCGACGGATAAAGCCAGACAGTCTCGTTTTATGAAGGGACTTAACTCAGGATTGCAAGACTTAAGTGCATGCTTTTAGTTCAAACCCTTATTTCCGAACTCCGAACGAAAGTAGGATGTTAGGGTGAGAATCTTGATAGGTGGAATAGAGTTCCTAGCAAACCTTATAATTTTGGAGACCCAGACCTTAGATGTCATATTGGGAATGGATTGGTTATCCAAGCACAAGGCCGTATTGGATTGTGGACGAAGGACTATCTCAGTTGAGAGCCCGTGTGGGAAGAAAGTGGAATTTCAAGCCACTGCAGTGAGAGATGGGCAGTTGATGGTTAATACCAAGGCAATCAAGCATAGAGGATGTCCCAAGAGTGAATGAGTACCCCAGATGTTTTCCCCGAAGATCTACGGTATGCCGCCAGACAAGGACATAGAGTTTGTGATAGAGCTTGTACTGCACAAGACCGATAGCAAAGAGACCCTATCGGATGTCCACCGAGGAGTTGGTAGAGATGAAGAAAGCAATAGAAGAGTTAATGGAGAAAGGATTTATCGAGGCCAAGCTCGTCGCCGTAGGAGCACCGATTTTATTTGTCAAGAAGAAGGACGGAGTTTCAGGATGTGCATTGACTACCGTGCACTCAATGAAGTCACCGTGAAGAATAAGTATCCGCTACCAGGATTGATGATTTGTTTGATCGATTAAGAGGAGCCGAGTTTTCTCCAAGATTGATCTGAGATCGGGATACCATCGATTGAAGATCCGATCGTAAGATATTCAAGACTGCATTCTCGTCAAGATATGGACATTACGAGTTCTGATTATGTCCTTTGGGCCGATTTAATGCGCCTTATTTCATGAATATGATGAATAAGGTGTTCATGGAATATTTGGACAAGTTTGTCAAATGCGTGTTCATAGACGATATCCTAATCTACTCCAAGACCGAGGATGAACATGCCGAACACTTAAGGCGAGTTTTGGAAAAGGCGAGGAACAAAGCAACTTTTCGCCAAGTTCAGCACGTGCGATTTTTGGCGGGACAAGGTGGAGTTTCTTGGACATGTACTGACCGCAGAAGGAGTCGCCGTAGATCCAAGCAAAGTAGAAGGTGTGTTACATTGGGAGCAACAAGACTGTGACCCAGTTCGGAGTTTCCTTGGAATGGCAGGATACTACCGCCCGTTTCATCGAAGGCTTTTCGACAATTGCGAAACCTCTTACGCAGCTATTTGAAGAAGGAAAAGAAGTTTGCATGGACGCTTGAATGTGAGAAAGGATTTCAGAGTGAAGAAGCGATTGACGTCGGCACCGGTGTTAGTTCTACCGATGTTGCTCAAAGCTTCGATATTTATTGTGACGCATCGCGCCAAGGACTTGGATGTGTCTTTGTCTGCGAATGGAAAGGTCGCCGCCTATGCATCAAGGCGATTGAGGCCGCATGAGGAAAATTATCCGACACATGACCTAGAGTTAGGCCGTAGTGCATGCCTTGAAGATATGGCGTCACTATCCGATTGGAAACAGATGTGAAGTGTATACGGATCATAAGAGCCTTAAGTACATATTCACCCGATCGGATCTGAATATGAGGCGAGAAGATGGTTAGAGTTGATCAAAGACTATAATGTTGGAATCCATTACCATCCCGGGAAGGCCAACGTAGTAGCCGATGCCCCGAGTCGGAAAAGCCATACCGTGAGTACGTTGCTAGCCACAAGTCAGGATGAGTTATGTGAGGATTTTCAGAAAATGAAGATTGAGGTAGTACCTAAGCGGATTCTTGGCCGCATTAGAAGTAAAACCTACCCTAGAGGATCGATCCGAGAAGGGCGGAAGGATGATGACAAGATCCGCAGGATTAAGTTCATCAAGGAGGAAGGCAAGGCGAGGACTTCAAGTTGGATGAAGCAAGGCACGTTGTGGATGAAGGATCGCATTTGAGTGCCTAACAAAAGGAGTTAAAGCAAGCGATTTTGGAAGAAGCCCACGACTCTAAGTACTCAATTCATCCTGGAGCGCCAAGATGTATTAGGATCTCAAGGAGAGATTACGGTGGCCGAGTATGAAACGTGAGGTTGCCGAGCATGTTGCATTGTGCGACGTATGCCGTAGAGTCAAGGCAATGCACCGTAGACCGGCAGGATTGCTACAACCGCTGAAAATACCCGAGTGGAAGTGGGAGGAAATCGGAATGGATTTCATTACCGGTTTGCCGAAGACTCAAGGAGGTTATGACTCCATATGGGTTATAGTGGATCGCTTGACTAAAGTAGCCCATTTTATCCCCGTGAAGACCACTTACTCGGGAGATAAATTAGCAGAATTATACATGACCAGGATTGTCTGTTTGCACGGAGTGCCAAAGAGGATTGAAACTCAAACAGGAACCCAATTAACCTCAAGGATCTCCAATCAGTTGCATGAAGCCATCGGAACCCGTTTGAACTTCAAGATGACTTATCATCCACAGACGGATGGACAGGCCAGAAAGAGTCAACCAGATTCTGGAAGATATGTTGAGAGCTTGTGCATTGGCTTATGCTACCTCTTGGGATAAGAGTTTGCCGTATGCCGAGTTCGATTACAACAATAGTTATCGTGCTAGTTCTGAGATGTCACCTTTTGAGGCCTTTGTATGGTCGACCATGTCGGACGCCATTGAATTGGAATGAAACCGGCGAGCGCCGTGTCTTTGGGCCTGATATTCTTCAAGAGGCTGAAGAGCAGATCGCCATGATTAGGGAAAGGTTGAAGATAGCCCAATCACGACAAAAGAGTTATGCTGATAATCGTCGTAGGGACTTGAGTTTTGAACCAGAAGACTTTGTTTACCTCAGAGTTACGCCTCTCAGGGGAGTTAAGAGGTTCCATGCCAAAGGGAAACTTGCACCCCGTTATGTTGGACCATTTAAGATTTTGAGTCGCAGAGGCGAAGTTGCTTATCAGCTGGAGTTGCCACAATCGTTGGCAGGAGTGCATGATGTATTCCATGTGTCCCAGTTGAAGAAGTGTCTCCGAGTTCCTGAGGAACAGACACCGCTAGAGTCAATCGAGTTGTAAGAGGATTTGACTTATAAGGAGCATCCCGTAAGGATTCTAGACACAATGGATCGAGAAACTAGAAACAAGTCAACCCGTTTTTGTAGAGTTCAGTGGAGCAACCATGAAGAAAGCGAAGCGACTTGGGAGCGCGAAGAGGATTTGAAGAAAGAGTTTCCAAACCTATTCTGTAGTGAGCCACTGAATCTCTGGGACGAGATTCTATTAAGGGGAGGTTTGTAACACCCCAAAATTTTGCTTTTCTTGAATTCATGTGTGATTTGGCACTTTGGTGAATTTTTGGAATTTTCTGGAATTTATTTGGATTTATTTGGAATTTATTTGAATTTATTCCATTTTGAAATAATTAAAGAATTTAAGTTTGCAAATAAAATTTTGTTGGACATATTTTATTTGAGTCCAAAATGATCCAAAGTATTTTCCGTAATTTTTCTGGAATTTTTACGAGTCTTTTGCTATTTTTAATGAATTAAATGAATTATCGGGAATTATTTTAAATATTAAATCATTTGGAAATCCAACTCGGTCGAGTCTTGTTCATCCGACCGAAGTCGAACCCGAAGTCGGACTCGAAGTCCGACCGAGCCGATTGACTCGATCAAACCAAATTAAAACCTAATCGATCCCAACCGTTGGATCAAGATCCAACGGTGAGATCCGCCGTCACGATTCGAGCCGTATCGGCGGATCCGATCGCGCCCGTCGCGATCGTGGCCGTTGATCGTGCCACGTGGATGGCTGGCGTCATCGTCTCCGCCGAGTCCGAGCCGGACTCCGCCGCCGCGCCCGCCGCCGTGTAGAATTAGGTTTCCGTCTCGGGCACGAACGCCGAGGCTATTTAAAGCCCTGGTCACGCCCCGAGGTTGCCCTCATCCTTGCGCACCCGTTTCCCCGAGCCATCTCGCCTGAGCCGTCGCCGTTTGCCCGTGCGAGCTCGCCGTAGTTGAGCGCCACTCCGCCGCGGGTTTTGCCCCGTCTCGCCGCCGTCCGTCGTCTTCCGCCGAGGAGCCCAGATCCGGAGTCCCCGCTTCGAGACGCACCCGAAGAGACCACCCACTTCGCCGGAACGACCCCGGAGCGCCGTCGGGCTCGTCGTCGTCTCCGTCTCCGGTGGCTGCAGCCCCGCCGCGTCGCCATCACCCTCGCGAAGCTCGTGGACCGTCCGATCTTGATCGTGCGGTTGAGGTGAGTTCACGTGTTCCAAACCCGGTTAGATTCGGGACCGTTGGATCAAGATCCAAGCGGTTCACAATCGCCACGCGTCGTAGTAGTGATTATTATAGGATTAGATCCGACCGTCCGATCTAGATCGAGCGCCCACGATCATCGAGTAGATTCAACGCGCGTTAACCCTGGATCTAATCGCGACCGCTGAATTTCAAATCAACGGCCGGGATTGCGCCACGTGTCGGGAAGCTCGACCGTCGCGGTCGGGCCGCAGCCCACGCGTGCGTGTAGGACGCCGACACGCGAGGCCCGCGTGTCGAGGGCCCGCATGTCGATGGCTAATCAGCCAGCGCCGACGTCACCCATGACGTCACAATGGTCCCACTGTCGACACCGTGGCTGAGTCCCCGCTGACGTCAGCAATGACGTCACCCGAGTGGGCCCACATGTTAGCGACACGTAGAGTCGTGGACCGAGTCCACGGTGGACCCAAGCCGAGCGTGGACCGAGTCCATGGACCGGCTGACGTCAGCCAACCAATCAGAGGCTGCCACGTGTCCATGCTGACGCAATAATTAATTTACGAAAAAGAAAATGATTTATTAATTCGAAATAATGATTTCGTGATTTTGTTTCAAACTTCAAACGCTTATAACTTTTGCGTTTCAACTCCGATTTGAGTGATTCAAATTTCTAAATTTGTATAAAATTCAGATCTACTCAAATATGAATTTTATTTAATTTTTGGACTAAAGTTTTTCTCTGTAAATGTTATTTAATTGATTATTTAAACTTTAATAAATCATAACTTTTGCATTTTAACTCCGATTTGAACGATTCCAGTTCCTAAAAATCCAGAAAATTATGTTATCTCTGATTATAGATTTTATTTGGAGTTTTGGGATGTTTTTGCCTATTGTTTATTTGTGTATTGCTATTTGCACGCTTTACGAGTAGACGTTGAAGTGCCGGAAGGATTCGAAGGAGAAGTGTTGACTCAGGATCCAACTCAAGACCAAGAACGAGTACTTTTTGAAGGCAAGTTGTGCTTTGACCATGTTGATCCTATTTCGAAATCTATTTTGATTTAAACTATTGCATGCTAGTTCAATTAGAAAAATACTTGGTTTAAACATGGGGGTTAGATAAGTACCAATTTGCTGTATGACACCTTGATTATTTAAGTATGTGCCATGACCCTTGTCACCCTAGTTGTGGTTTACTAGTTGGACATTATTAAATTGCCAACCTGGGTTTAGACCGTTGTAGTATACTGCTTAGACTTGCTACGTGCTCATGACATGGTTTTGGACAACCAAATGTTAATATTGACTTAATGATATATTGAACCTGTTTTGGGAAAAGTATCATGTGATGTTGATGGCACGTGGTGCATGGTAATCAACTGGGGTTTGATAAACAGTTTTCGACCGGGGCATGTGGCAAGAGTAATCAGTGGGCCAGTTGTGGCATTGGGGATGTTGATTTGGTTCTTGGGTAGTCTTGCCCTGGTCACTCTAAGGACTTAACCTTGCAAGCCTTTGAACTGGGTCATACTTGCAACCACATGGGCTGGAATGGGACGGCCCTAGTTGACTAAGTCGCTAAGGACTCACTTGTGGAGCCTCAGGTGTCAATTACACCGTTTGTGTGATTGTGCGGGGAGCGTATCGTGGCTGTGGCCAGATACCCATCTAATCGGTGTGTTGGTCCCATACTTCGCCTTGGCTAAGGGAAGGGATGGTGTAGAGCACGAACCTGAGAGGACCACCTGTGTTGTTTGAGGCTTCCGAAAGGCTTTGTTACTGAACTCGCCTTTGTGGTGTTTGACTTGTATCTTGTGGGTAAAGTGCATAACCTCTGCAGAGTGTAGAATCTATTTAAATAGCCGAGTCCACGGTACTGGACAATGCTCGGGAATTACAGTCAAGGGTTAGATTTTCTGAAAATAATTTGGATTTGAAAGGTTGGTTTAGTAATGAAGATGATGGAAATATGGTTTAGGATGGGGAAAATGTTTATTCAACTTCTTGAAAAGTTATTTATGCTTTACTTATTTCTACTGCTTTCGAATCTACTTATATTACTTTTCAAATCTTTATCTTTGCAAATATACCTTGAGCTATTCCTTTGTACCAAGCCATGCATGTAGTATATTAGCTTGCATTACAGGCATGACTTGCCGAGTACCAAGTACTCACCCTTGCCTCAACACAATATCGATTGAAGAAGAGATCGCACTGACTTTGGAGGAGGAACTCCAAGAGGATCCGTCTACTTAGGGAAGCGAGCCCGATCAGTTGCTTGTGGTATCTTGGATGGCGCCACGGTTATCTTATTTTTCATTTGCTATTATTTTTCTCTGAATAAGTTTCGCCTTGCGAGGCATACATTTGTAACTTGACCCTAAGGTCGAGTAACCAGTTTGGTTATTTAAATAAAGTACTTTATTGGTATCGAGTGGTATGATTGTGATATTTACCAATGTTAAGACTGTGTGCACTAGCGCGTTCCTGGACTAGTGCTGAACACACAGAGGGTCCGGATTTGCAAATTCGGGGTCCCGACACATACTGTCAGCGTATGAGCCGACAGACACCTCCGAATCGGGTGTGTATGAAGTTCAAATTAGGGGCTTTCGTGGAGATCGCTCGAAAGATGGAGAAAGGGGATGATCGCGAAGCTTGCAAGGGGACACTTAGGTTTTATCCAGGTTCGAGCCCTCCTGGGAGTAACAGCCCTAATCCTGCATGTGTATTCTTGCTTGTGTTCTTGAGGAAATCGAAAGAACCAGGGACCTGGAACTTCCAGACCTTTACCCCAAAGGAGAATGAACGAATCTAAAAAGTCCCAACCCCTTCTCCCATGCACCCCAGTTCCCTTTTATACTCGGGCTGACTGGGGCGCATGGGAGTTACATCAGTGTGCCATACTCATTACACTGTCACACATCATTCAATGCCCCTGTCACTGTTCTTACAGCACATTTAATGCCCTAGCACAGCCATCCTCTACCCCGCTTCGGGCTCCGCGCCGGCCGGCTCCGCCCGCTCTGCCGGGGTGGGAAATTGCACCATGATGTCACTTATAATAATGGCGCGCGTTGGAAACACACGCCACCACACTGCATCCTTTATTACTCCCATTTAATGTGCACGATACGCAATAAAATGTTTTTGACCTCCTGCGTGGCTGCGCAGGTTGCTAGGTGGCCTCGGGGCCGAACGCCCGATGGTGTGGATCGCGCTGCAGCGTCCGCCAACGGCCACCTTCTTGATCGCCAGGCGGCATGGTGCAGTCACCACGACCCCGGGCGATCACTCAGCTGATCGCCAGCGGCGTGGTCTGGTCGCCACCCGACCGCTAGGCGATCACTCAGCTGATCGCCAGCGGCGTGGTCTGGTCGCCACCCGACCGCTAGGCGATCACTCAGCTGACCGCCAACGACGTGGTCTGGTCTCCACCTGACCGATGGGCGATCACACAGCTGACCACCAGCGGCGTGGTCTGGTCGCCACCTGACCATTGGGCGACCACCTCACTGATCGCCAGCGGTGTGGTCTGGATGCCACGTGTCTGCTGGTGGCTCCTACCGAAGTGTAGTGGGCACCCTGGTGTAGAATACACCGACAGTAGCCCCCAGACCCACCCTGGAGCACCCTTCTTACCTTTCCGGAAACGAAAATGGCTCAGTCTCCCGGGTGGGTCCACTATAAGTGCCCACGTAACGTTGCTGCTTTTAAATGCCGCTGTCGTTTTCGGGCATCGAGGTGGAACGTGCAGCCATCCCTGCCTCGTAACCGGCGCGGGTCTGGGGAGCACGCCCGCACCTCTTCTGATTCTTTTGGGTCTCCCGCCAGCGAATCGCCGCACCTCCTTGGGTCTCCTGCTATTCGAACCACCGCGCCTCCTCGGGTCTCCCGCTAATCGAACCGCCTCGCCCCCTCGGGAGTCCCGCTGAGGCACTCCATGCGCACATATATATAGGGGGCCCCGGGGGGAGGCGGTTTGCTCTTTCCTTAGTCTTTGCTTCCTTGCGAACTGCTCCTTCGCCTTCACTTCCAGCGAACTGCTCCTTCGCCCTTGCTCCTTGCGAACTGCTCCTTCGCTCACATGGCGCCACCAGCACCTCTGCTTCCTCCATCGACCGTCGAGGAGGTCGATGCCGAGAGGTTTGCCACGTACGTCGCCGGCAGCACCGTCCGTACTCGCGCCGGGACCGCCGCGCCCGACTGTCGTCCGGGAGAAGTGATCTTCTTCGGATGGGGGATGTTGGCGGGCCTCCTTTCGCCGATCTCCGACTTCTACCTCGCCATCCTCAACTTCTAGTCCATCCACAACATTCACCTTCCTCCCAACTCTGTTGTTCTTCTTGATGTCGTCGCCCATTTCTGCGAGATGTTCGTGGGAGTGGCCCCCAATCTTCCCCTCTTCCGCTTCTTCTATTCCTTGCGCGCGGCCAAGGACCTTTCCACCACGGCGGGCTCCTGCCACCTCCGCCTCCGGGATGGTGCGGCTTCCCGCTACATTCCGCTGGACCTTCGCTCCAACTGGAGGTC
The DNA here is from genome assembly GCA_036346355.1 of Rhipidocladum racemiflorum. Classification (NCBI taxonomy): domain Eukaryota; kingdom Viridiplantae; phylum Streptophyta; class Magnoliopsida; order Poales; family Poaceae; genus Rhipidocladum; species Rhipidocladum racemiflorum. The sequence goes on along the minus strand of CM070577.1, from coordinate 36,368,590 downwards.
TTGGCGCAATGAGTGGCTCTACGTCGAGGACGACAGCGGCGTAGAGGTCTTAGAGTTGCCAACTGGGCGGCCAGTCGACACCCCTACAGGAGCTCACGTCGACGAGACGCCTGAGCTCCAGGTGATGCTGGCCCGCGTGGACCAGAATAGCGGGCTTAACGGGGGCCATGGTTCTCCGGGATTACGTCTTCCGGAGAATCAGTCCTCTGCGCCGCCGTGCCCGCCTCGCCTGGAAGTACACGGGCCCCGACTACATGACCCGAACAGCTCCCGGAGGTAAGTCCCTTGTTTTGTTGTTGTCTCCTTTTCTTTTTGTAACCGCCGCTGAACTAACGGCGACTTCACTCCTTTTTCTTTTTTTAGCCGCAGGGGATTTATCCCTTGCAAAGATTGACGCGTGGATGGCGCAGCTGGGCGTCCTCGGCCCCATCCCGCCTTTTCCAACGGGCGCGCTCCCGCTCTGCCAGGTGGAGCCCAGGGAGCGCGTGGCAATCACCCGCGCCATGCCCATCATGGACGCCATGGGGCTGGTGAACACGCCCCTCCAAGTGGCGTTGACGATCCGGGGCCCTCCCCCGGCTGGCGATCCGAGGAGGGGCAAACGCCCTGCTGACGACGATGCCTCCGTGCGGCCCAGGAGGGTCGCGTCGCGCCCGAAGCGCGGTGACCACGGCCGAGCGGGAGCTCTACTGACCACCGCTTCCCTTCGGTGGCATCGCGCCGACAACAACTCCACCGGCTCGGTTACGGTTTCGCCCGCCACCGGCTCGATCGGCCCTCCGCCGACGGTGGCGCAGGTCGACCCTCCGTCGCCACCGCCAGCACCGGTCCTCCCTCCGCCGCCGCCGGCGCAGGTTGACCCGCCTTCACCGCCACCGCCGACGGAGGGTGACCCGCCCCTACTGCCGCCGCCGACGCAGGGAGACCCGCCCCCGCCGCCGTCGCCGCTGGCACAGGGTGATCCGCCTCCGCCGCCGCTGGCGCGGGTCGCTCCGCCAGTACTGGCGCTGCGCGGGGGAATAACACTCGCCCCGGCCATGCCTCAATTATGGAGGCCTTCTGCTGGGTACGCAAACAGACACGCAGCAACTGTTAAGTTCTTTTAATTTGAGAGACTTACCTCTTTTTCACCTTCAGGGCGTCCACTTCGAGGGCTCCACTGGCGACCAGCGCGCCGCGATCGTTGCGGCGATCTGCCACGGGCGGATGAGCACCAGGGCGACCCCCAGGTGGCCGCCGCAGGGGCGGCTGTCTTACCGCCCGGAGGCGGGATAGGCTTGCCGCCCACTCCGGAGGTCCCCAGCGCCCCAATCCCCTCGGCGGACGCGAACGCTCTGCTGGCCGCCCTTGGCGAACTGCACTCCAACGTGAGCGGCCGCCTCGCGACGAGCAGGGAGAGGCTGAGGGAGGCCATCGCGGAGAACAACCGCCTCCGCGCGGAGGTGCAGGACTGGCGCGGCCGGGTGGAGAGGTCGGAGCGGGACCTGCAACAGGAGAGGGAGCGGGGAGCCCTCCTTGTCGAAGCGATCACCCGAGAGCGTGACGAGGAGAAGGGCGAGCGGCTCCGCGCGGAAGCCGAGGCCACCTCCATGCTGCGCCCCGCCTTTGACCGGATGGTGGCTAGCTTGGCGCCATTGGGGTTGGAGCAGACGGCCCCGGTCGAGCAGACGGCCCGGCACTATGCCTTCTGCATGAGCCGGATCGCCGACTTCCTCACCTTCCTGCCCGACGCCTTAGCCACCCGGTCCAGCCAAGAAGGGCGAGCAGTCGCGGCGGCCACGGCGTCGTACGTGCTAGCCTGTTGCGCCAGTCGGGACGCCAACTTCGACCCCCTGATCGCCATCCAGGGAGTGGAAGGAGACTGGGCCCGCGTCGAGGCACAGGTCAGCAGCGCCGCCGAGCGGGTTGCCGATCAGCTCGAGATGGTCAACCCGGCGCTGGAGGCAATGGCCGAGGACGTGCACTCGAGCTGGACATCGCCCCGGTGGAGGACCAGTAGGCCGCAGAAGCCGCGGCAGACGAAGATTGAAGACCTTTTACTTTGTTGTTGGTTTTGGCGTTCTTTGTAATGGACTTCTGCGAGTTAGCTCCTTAATTATGAATGCATAGACTTCCCTTCACACATCTCATGCTTGGGTGCAGGGCCCGGATCCCTCGTGCCGGAATATCGCTATCTCAGGACCTTAGGGCCCTGTGAAATTAATCACTCTCGCGGTCTATTGGGCCCGAACACTTGGTGAGGTGCGGCAGGGTAGTAGGCTTTCGGTAGTGGTGTTTGAATCGCCGGTTCTCACGGGGACACCCTGAGCGTCATGACCGTATTGAAAACCGTGTCAAACCAGCCATCCGATCACCCATCCCTGTATGCCACGCTCACCCAGGGAGCCAACCTTTACCGTCGAGAACTCAGAGAGCCTTAATGTACTGAGGGCGATTACGTGGACACGGCCCATCGGGGCGCAAACCAGAAAAAAGAGAACAAAGGTGACAACTACTTTTGACTAGAAAACTGGACATTGGATTAGACAGAGGCTTCCTCCGACCAGCTTCGGAGAGGAAGGCTCAACTCGGCTGGTCGAGGCACGCAGCTCTGTATTTACAGCCTTCTCAAGGATAGAACTTGCGCAGAAGTTCTATGTTTTGTGAGTTCGCCAACTCCTCCTCGTCCTCAGTGGCCAACCTGACCGCCCCAGGGTGTGAGACTGAGACCACCTTAAAGGGGCCCTCCCACTGGGGAGACAGTTTGTGCAACCCAGCATGCGTCTGAACTCTGCGCAAGACCAGGTCGCTAGCTGCCAGTGTTCTCTCGCTGACTCGGGGGGCATGGTACCGCCTGAGGCTCTGCTGGTATCGGGCGGCGCAGGGCCGCGCGATCCCGCACTTCCTCCAGGAGGTTGACGTCCTCTCGACGCAGATCTTCCTGGGCTTCCTCAGTGAACGCCGCCACGCGCGGTGACCCTAAGGCCATCTCCGAGGGTAGGACTGCCTCCGCACCATAGACCAAGAAAAAGAGAGTTTCCCCGGTGGCCCGGCTGGGGGTGGTACGAAGTGACCACATCACCGCCGGGAGCTCTTCAGTCCACCGGGCTCCGCGCTTGTGGAGTCGATCAAACACCCTAGTCTTGAGGCCCTTCAGCACCAGCGCATTGGCCCGCTCAACTTGGCCATTACTCCTTCGGTGGGCCACCGAGGCAAAGCAAACCTTGGTGCCCATTTCTTCACAAAAACCCAGGAAGGCGGCGCTGGTGAATTGCGTGCCATTGTCGGTGATGATGCGGTTGGCGACCCCGAAGCGGGCGAAGATTCCTTGCATGAATTTGATCGCAGCGGCGGCTGTAATCGCCCTTACTGCTTCGGCTTCCACCCATTTAGTAAACTTGTCGATGGCGACGAACAGATGGGTGTAGCCCCCTGTGGCCCGCGGGAATGGGCCCAGGATATCCAGCCCCCAAACCGTGAAGGGCCATGAGAGCGGGATGGTTTGCAGAGCTTGGGCTGGTCGGTGGATCTGCTTGGCGTGGAACTGGCACGCCTCGCACTTCCTCACCAGCTCGCAAGCATCCTGGAGGGCGGTTGGCCAATAGAACCCTTAGCGGAAAGCTTTCCCCAACATCGTTCGACTGGACATATGGCTCCCCGTGACGCGCTCCATGGATATCGAGAGCAGATCGCTTCCCCTCTTCCCGAGTGATGCACTTCAGTAGAACTCCGTTTCTACCCCGGCAGTAAAGGTCCCCGCCCACCAGGGTATAGCACTTGGCCTTTCGTGCTATCTTCTCTGCTGACGCATCATCGTCGAGGCACACTTGATCCCGCAGGTGGGCCAGGATCGGATCCATCCATGTGCCTTCCCGGTAAAGTGTGGCGACCACAGGGTGGTCGCCCGGGTACTCCGCCTGGCCTAGCGTTTCGCCGATCGCTTTCCTTCCTAACAAGGGCTGAAGCAGTGTCACCATCGTCCCCACCAGAAACGGGGGCTGCGATGGACGGTCGCGGAAGCCTTTCTTCAAAGACTCTGATCGGAACAGGAGATCTTGTCGAGGCGAGCTGCGCGAGCTCGTCCGCCAAGTAATTGTCGCGCTGGGGGATATGAGTATACCCCAGCCCGTTGAAGTGTCGCTCCATCCTTCTGACCTCCGCCAAGTACTCCATCATGACGGGATCAGAGCAGGAGAACTCCTTTCTCGCTTGATTGACGACCAGCAGTGAGTCGCCCTTGACTTGCAGACGCCGAACTCCGATAGTTGCGGCGGCGCGAAGCCCCGCCAGCAAGCCTTCGTACTCGGCAACGTTGTTGGTGGCCTTGAAGTCCAAGACGACCACATACTTGAGGAGGTCCCCGGTTGGGGAAACCAGGAGGATCCCAGCCCCCGCGCCCTCGAGCCTGAAGGAGCCGTCGAAGTAGAGTGTCCAGGGGGAGGGCGCGAGGGTTTCCTCAGTCTCGGACTTGGCAGGAGTCCACTCAACAACGAACTCCGCCAACCTTTGACTCTTGATCGCCGTGCGGGGGGCAAACTTGAGACCGAACTCTCCCAGCTCCACAGACCACTTAGCAATGCGGCCTTCAGCTTCGCGGTTGTGGAGAATCTCGCGCAAGGGATAGGCGGACACCACCGTGATCTCCCTTCCTTGGAAATAATGCCGCAACTTCCGGGACGCCACCAGCACGGCATATACCATCTTCTGAGCCTGCGGGTACCTTGTTTCTGCATCATGTAGCACCTTGCTAACGTAGTAAACTGGCCGCTGGACCCCTTCACGCTCCACCACCAAAGGCGCTCACAACCGGATCGGGCCGCTGCCACGTGATAACGATGGCGGCTCACCTGGCTCGGGGGCGACCAGCACCGGAGGGGAGGAGAGGTATTGCTTCAATTCTTCAAGTGCTTGCTGCGCTTCTGTAGTCCACTCGAAGGAGTTGGTCTTCTTTAGCAGCTTGAAGAAGGGGAGGCTCTTTTCCCCAAGACGGGCTATAAACCGACCGAGGGAGGCTAGGCGACCAGCTAAGCACTGAACTTGCTTGAGTCTAGTGGGTGGTTGCATGCGCTCGATGGCCTCGATATTTTCCGGGTTAACCTCGATTCCACGGTTGGAAACGAGGAACCCAAGCAGCTTTCCAGACGACACACCGAACACGCACTTCTCAGGATTCAGCTTCAAACAATACTACCAGAGGTGGGAGAAAGTTTCTTCTAAATCCTCGACAAGCCCAACAGTCTTTTTGGTCTTTACTACCAAATCATCAACATATACTTCAAGATTTCTCCCAATTTGCGATCGAAATACAGTGTGCATAGCGCGCTGGTAGGTTGAGCCAGCGTTCTTCAACCCAAAAGGCATTCGGATATAGCAGTACACGCCTAGAGGGGTCACAAAAGCCGTCTTCTCTTCGTCTTCCCGCGCCATGCTGATCTGGTGGTAACCGGAGTAGGCGTCTAGGAAGCACAAGACCTCGCACCCTACTCTGGAATCGACGACGATGTCTATCCGTGGCAGGGGGTATGGGTCCTTGGGGCAGGCTTTGTTGAGGTCGGTGAAGTCGATGCACATCCGCCATGTCCCGTTCGACTTTTTGACAAGTACAGGGTTGGCCAGCCACACGGGGTAGGCGGCCTCCCGTACAATCCTCGCCTGCAGCAGTTTCTCTACCTCATCCCGAATGGCATCCTGCCGCTCTGGTGCCTGCCTATGGACCTTCTGCCGGACTGGGTGCACTCCAGGGAGCATCGCCAATCAGTGCTCGATCACCTCCCTAGGGACCCTAGTCATTTCAGATGGTTCCCAGGTGAACACATCTAGATTAGACCGGAGGAAGGTGACGAGCGCGTCTTCCTATTTGGCGCTGAGGTTGGCACCGATCTTCACGACCTTCCCAAAGCCGGCCTCACCCACGGGGACCACCTTCACCTCACCCGAGGGACTAGGTGAGGCGCGGGCCCTGACCGAGGGGAGCTCTGGGCAATCGTCCTCATCTCGAGCCGAGTAGGTGGTGCCGGCCAGGTCCTGCACCTGCTTGTTGAGGCGCAGGGCTTCCAGCCGATCCACCTTCACGGTGATCGGGCCTCCAGGCCCAGGGATCTTCATCATCATGTAGGCGTAATGCGTGGCCGCCATGAACTTGACCAGAGCTGGTCGGCCAAGCAAAGCATTGTAGGGAAGGTCGAAGTCCGCGATCTCGAAGTTGATTTTTTCAGTCTGGAAGTTGTCCACACTTCCGAACGTGACACGCAACCGGACCTGCCCCAGGGGCGTCAAGCCCACTCCAGGGGCAACTCCGTAGAAGAGAGGGGCCGGACGCAACTCCTCATAAGGAATTTGGAGTGCCTTGAATGCCCCTACAGACATGAGGTTGATGGAGCTCCCTCCATCGACAAGCACTCGCCCGAGTCTCGCATTCCGGACCGTGGGAGAAACCACGATCGGGAGATGGCCCGGGCCTAAAGTGCTCTCCGAGTGGTCAGCCTGACTGAAGGTGATCGGCTCCTCCGACCATTTCAGTAGCTTGCTCGCCCCGATAGTTGGTACGGTGGCGCACACTTCTCTCACCTCTCGCTTGTACTGCGAGTTTGAAGAGTAGGTGGCGGAGCCACCATGGATGAACGCCACCGTGTGCTCCGCTTGCTGGAAGGCCAGCGGAGCGGGGTCTTCATCCGTGTCGTCGCGGTCATCTTCGTGGCGCTCCTTAAGCCGCTGCTCCACCAGCTTGGACACGACCTGGCAATCCGCTAGGTCATGCCCATTGGTCCTGTGGATGGGGCAGTATGGTCTGCCTCCGTCGTCTTCTCGGCGGGGGGACCGGCGATTCCCGCGATAACCTCGCGGGCCTCGGCAATCACCCCTCCTGTCCCGGCGGTCGCGCTTCTGGGGCTTGTCTTCCGGCTCGGCGACTAGGACCTCCCCAGCACCGACTTCCTTGAGCTTCTTCTTCTTCTTGTGCTCGGAAGCCTTTGAGGTTCCCGCCTCGCTGTGGCCGGACGGCCCTACCGTGCGCTCTCGGGCCTCCGCTGCCCTGGCGCACTTATGTGCCAGGGAGAACAGCTCGGAGGTAGTCGAAACGGTGCGGGTAGCCATCTTCTCCCGCATCTTCTGATCTCTGACCCCCCTCCGAAAGGCGATAATCACTGATTGCTCGGAGATCCGGGGGATCGTGTTTCGGCAGTGGCTGAACCGCCGAATGAACTCCCTTAGGGACTCCCCCTTTGTCTGTTCCAGGGCGTGAAGGTCGTCCTCCACACCCGGTTGAGCGTAGGAGCCCTGAAAGTTGGCGACGAAGATGTCGCATAATTCCTCCCACGAGTGAACGGAGCCTCGAGGGAGGTTCAACAGCTAGGAGCGGGCGGAGCCCGTCAGCGATGTCGGGAGGTAGTTGTCCATGATCTTCTCGGACCCTCCCGTGGTGCGCACCACCGTAGTATAGATCTGCAGGAACTCCTCCAGGTTGGTGGTGCCGTCGTACTTCTCGATGGATGCGGGACGGAACCTCTCCGGCCACGCAGCTTGGCATAGGCGAAGGGAAAATGCCTGGCATCCAACGTTGTAGGGGGAGCAGTGCTGCTCGCCCGCCCCTCGGCCCCGAGATGGAGTCGAGGAGTGCGAGTCTAGCTTTCCCTGGAACCAGGGAGCGAGGTCTCCCCCCGACCGCTAGACATCGGGTGGCCCACGCGGTGTTGCACGTGTGCACGACGCCCCCCGAGGACGTCGAGAAAGTCACTACCACGCTGGGACCTCCTTTCGTCTAGGCGGGCCCTCAGATCCCCATGGTCCCCCGCCAGCTTAGCGGAGCCACGGGAAGAAGTGGGTGCACGTGTGCGTCCCCCTGTACCCGAGGGGGCCGCAACCTGTGCGCCCTTTCCTTTACCCCGGCCCTCGCGACCGGGGAAGTTGTGGCCGTGCGACTGGAGGCTTGCGCGTCGGTTGCGCGCGTGCCCTGCCGCCCGAAGGCCCCGGCTGATTTGCCGCCTCCACCTGCTGTTGGGCGGCATCCACTAGGCGAGCGATGTCCCGCAGCCATGGAACGACCGGGGTTTCGCCCCCTAGCGCAACCGGGGGTGATCAAGGAGGAGCCAGGCCGCGTGAAGGTTCTGTGCCGGGGTGTCGTCTCCCATCAAGAGACGCCGCCGGACGGGCTGACCTCCCTGTGCGGAAGCACCACGCCCCCCTCCCCGGGCGGAGGAACCCGGGGCGTCCGACGCCCTGGGCAAGCACCGGGACAGGCTGTGGGCGCTGTTCTCCTCGTGTAGGTCGCTGTCCTTAGAATGAGAAGCCGCCATGCTAATGACCGTCGGAGCTTCTTGCAAACTTCGCAAGAAGATGGAAGAAGGAAGAACAATCCCGCCACTTAGCCCCCTACATGGCGCGCCACTGTCAGCGTATGAGCCAACAGACACCTCCGGATCGGGTGTGTATGAAGTTCAAATTAGGGGCTTTCGTGGAGATCGCTCGAAAGATGGAGAAAGGGGATGATCGCGAAGCTTGCAAGGGGACACTTAGGTTTTATCCAGGTTCGGGCCCTCCTGGGAGTAACAGCCCTAATCCTGCCTATGTATTCTTGCTTGTGTTCTTGAGGAAATCGAAAGAACCAGGGACCTGGAACTTCCGGACCTTTACCCCAAAGGAGAATGAACCAATCTAAAAAGTCCCAACCCCTTCTCCTATGCACCCAGTTCCCTTTTATACTCGGGCTGGCTGGGGCGCATGGGAGTTACATCAGTGTGCCATACTCATTACATTGTCACACAACATTCAATGCCCCTGTCACTGTTCTTACAGCACATTTAATGCCCTGTCACAGCCATCCTCTCCCCCGCTTCGGGCTCCGCGCCGGCCGGCTCCGCCCGCTCTGCTGGGGTGGGAAATTGCACTATGACGTCACTTATAATAATGGCGCACATTGGAAACACACGCCACCACACCGCAGCCTTTATTAGTCCCATTTAATGCGCACGATACGCAATAAATGTTTTTGACCTCCTGCGGTGCGCAGTTGCTAAATGGCCTCGAACTGAAGCGTTGTCGTCGCCCAGCGGCCACCTTGCGATCGCCAATGACATGGTCTGGTCACCACGACGGCGATCACACTGATCGCCACCGGCGTGGTCCGTCGCCACCCGACCATTGGCGATCACTCGGTGACCTCCGGTAGCGTGGTCTGTCGCCACCCGACCATTGGCGATCACTCGGTGACCCGGTGTGGTCTGGTCGCCACCTGACCGCTGGGCGACCACCTCACTGATCGCCAGCGGCGTGGTCTGGATGCCACGTGTCTGCTGGCGACTCCTACCGAAATGTAGTGGGCACCCTAGTGTAGAATACGCCGACACATACAAATAACAAGGTAGGTATAATTCAATTGGGTAGAATAGCTAAATCCCAAATTAATTAGAAATATTATACATTGAAATAGCATGCAATAAATTAAAACAATATAGCTTTTGTAAAACTGGGTTCAACATGATCAAAGCACAACTTGCCTTGGAACAACCCTTGATTTTGATCTGAACCTTGAACTTGTGTCAACTCCTTGCTCTTGTACACTTTTGGCGCTTCAACGTCTATCCAAAACAAATATCAAGGATAAAAATAAATCCATAACAAAGACCAAACAATATCTAAAAATCAAATAAAGTTCACTAAAACAGAGAGCTTGAATTTAGAAATTTGAATCACCTCAATCAGAGCTCGTATGAACAAGAACAAGCTCTCAAAAGATTTAAAATAAAGAAAAATACAGAAAAGAAAATCTATTTATGACGTCATCATTGTCACCATCTAGAATAAAATAAATATGGAAAATAGGAATTCGGCTGACATATGGGCCCATGGTCTATGGACTGGGTCCACGAGAATAGATCTACGGTCCATGATGGACTAGGCTCACGGCTTCTACAGCTGACTGGTGGGTCCATCAGGTGCTGACATCACACAGCCACATGTTAATGCCCGGGACATGCCACGTCGGCTCGCCATTGTTCTGGACCCTAGGGTCGACGATGACGATGGAGGAGGGCACGTATGACAAGATGTCATCATTGTAACTCTAGTGACACAGCTGACTTCTTCTCCGGTTGTCTGAAATACTGGCGACGATAATTTGAAATAGCGATAGGTCAGGTCCAATGGCGGCGGTGCCTTACGGTGGCTCTCCAATCGAGATGATGCACGCACAAGGTGGAGCTTGTGACGGCGATCTCAACGGTGCGGTCAACGACCCAAGAACAGGGTTCCAAATTTCGTTTTGGATTAAATCTCGTCACCTACCGAAATCCGAAATTTCGCCGAGATCTCGTTATTTCGGAAGAAATCCGAACAAAATACAAAAACCAAAATTTAAATCCGGTCAAGTTTTAATCAAATCTCGGTCCATTTCACCGAGATCTCGGACTTTGAATTTTTTAGTTTTTTTATTTTCGCTGGAATTATGATCTACCGACTGTCCCACATAAGAAACAACGCGAAGAATCCAATCCGGTTAAAAAAATTTCAAATCTCGGTCAAAAAACCAAGATTTCGGTCCATTTCACCGAGATTTCGCCGAAATTATAGGGTACTGTAGCACTTTTAAAATTTTTAGGGTTTTTTAATTTTGCCGGGATTATAGAATTCGCGGGGGGGGGGGGTCCGAAATCCGAAATTTCATGGGATTTCGGCGAGAATTTGAACGCTGCCCAAGAAGACCTTCTTCGGTGGTGAATCAACGATAGAAACCTTGCGGCGGCAAATATAAATTAGCTGTAAAATTCTAAAAAATAAAATAGGGTTTCATTGGAGTTTGTATGTAGATGTTATGAGTATTTTGAATTTAAATTAGCTGTAAAATTCTAAAAAATAAAATAGGGTGCTATTGAAGGTGTAATCTTAAAGATTACATCTTCCAACAGAGAAGAAATATTCTCTTGTGGACTGAAAGCGTATTTGTCATTTTAGGGTATTTGATTTCTGTTTATAGAGACAGACATGCTGGGTCCACATGTTAGTGTTTTATTGTTTTTCAAAAAATACTAACAGGTGGGGTATGCATATCAGTGACTCATCTTTTTACTAAATTATTATCCTTAGTTGGCCGACATGTCATAGACTGATAAGTTTTAAACAGGATTAGTTAGAATAACTTATCCTAATTATGCTCCTGACAAGTGGGGCCCCCTTGTCAGAGAAACGAAACAAATGAGGCTAGCGCCATAGCTAAGCTCACTCTTCAGCTCATTGGCGACCAGGAAGTGACCAAAAGGCATCAGTAAAGCTAGAAATGGTTAGAGGGGCTCATAGCGAAGCTTTTGGCAGAAACGGTGGCCAGAGAGGTGGATAGGGGTGGTGGCACGGTGGCGTTGAGTGGTGAAGCTTCTCGGGTCAATGAGGGGCTAAATGAGTAAGAGCAATCAAAGAGTACCGGGTCATCACGTTAGCCAGCTGGAGTCTAGGTGAAGCTAAGGCCACTGGCGCAAGGATGAATGGTCACTAAGGTAAGCCAGCGGCATGAAAAGTGGCAGCGCGGAATAGGGCATCAACAAGGAAGGTGTAAACAATCATACCAAGCAAAAGTGAGTGGCGCAAAAGGATCAGTAGCTCACTATGATCACTTGGACATGGTCTAAGGTGACGAAGAAAGGTCAAAGCAACTGGACGATGGCGAATAATGACGGTGGTGATAAGCTTCAAGAAGGCAGCCAAGCTCAATGGTAGACAACTGAAATGGAGCATATCAAGGGGTTCACGGGTCACAAGGATACTAGAAATGACCATTTTCAAGGCTGTGGCTCACCGAAGAAGGAGATATTGCTTGGCAATAGTGGTGGTCGAAGTCGAGAAAGATGACACGAATCTAACGCTTCACTACACGAGACACAAAATTGAATGAGGAGTTTTGAAGAAGGGGAATGGTGCATGGTGACATAGGCATCGAAGCCAGAGCTCACTGGGATGAGGTGCTACTTGGTAGAGCACAGCGAAGCGTGCGCACCGGTGCTTGGGATGATGAAGGCGTTCCGAGTGGCTCGGTGAGGAAGAAGCGTTGCAACCGGGTAAAATGAATTAGGGATTGTACGGTGAAGCTGACGGACAAATCAGGGGGCCTTAAATAGGTGAGGGATGGCAATTCACCTTGTTGGCTCCCTCTCAGAAATGAGCGAGATACCTGGCTTTAGTGCGCACGGCAGCGCCTTGTAGGCTGTGCTGAGGTGGCTTCGGGCAGGACACCCGAGGCAATGCGACGGGTCGAGCAGGCATGCGAGCGACATGACCGAGTGATGCAGGCAGCAAAACTGTGCATAGCCATGGCCATGAACCCCATGGAGACGATGACTTGCCAATGGGCCATGGCTATTAGTGACAGGGAGACGAGCGTAAGAGAGAGTGTAACAGCGAAAAGACGCGTTCATTCGAGGAAAACAAAAGGGCAAATGGCTTAGAAGATAATGATGGCTAGCAGGTGGGCTAGCATGTCAGTGATGTGGAGAGGGCTCACGCGCAAGCCTAGGCTTGTTAGAGAGAGAAAGGAAGAAGATTTGAAATTTGATTTTGGGTCAAAGATGTTGCTCAAATTTTTAGGCCTCGCTACCAGGTTTCACAAATTATGAAAATTTTTGTGGATGGACTTGACGTAGCACTAATATTGCGTAATATTTTCATAATATTTTTCTCAAAAATTCTTTTATTGCCACCGTTTTTAATACAAATTATGGTATTTGATTTTGCAAAAATAGCAACCTAACTCCAAAATTTATAAATTTTTTGTGGAGAGACACTTTAGATTATTTAGGACCTAAATAAAATGTTTTCAAACTTTGCACAATTTCAAATAAATTTTCAAAATTTAAAAACTACAGCTAGAAAGGGCAAAAGGCACTTTCTTAAATGCAAAACATTCTTGAAGATTCATGGCAAAGAGGAATAATAGTTTATAGTTTAGAAACTCAATTTTTAATTCATAGACAAAATTTGGGGTGTTACACTATTATTTCTTTCCTTCCCCAAATGTTACTATGATACTATCAATAGACTCGTCTCCGTCACTATTTCTTCTATTTGGTCTTTAATTCCTCTACTTCCCGATGGATCTAAGCATCAGAAATCATCAAGCCTCGAAGAATGTTGGTTAGGCTTCAATTTTCTCGTCCTTTACTCATAAATACTCCATAGCACCGACAAAACAAGTGCACGTCAATTACATATTTGCAGTTTACAAAAGGCGAATCAGGGTTAGCAAAGTTTTGCATTTCGCGTGAAATATTTGTGTTCTTTGGATCGAGTATGTCGTTGGAACTCGTAATATATATACTGGTGGATCTTGTTTGTTAATGAAAGTTTATGTTATCGATATTAATACTTTTGTTATTATAAAATGTTGAATAATTTAAGTGGTATATTTGCAAGCGAGAAAAAAAAAATTCTCTATAGCTATAGATGTAGGCCCGTTGTTTGGAAATTGCTACAGGACACTAATATGGTAGGACCGGCCCTGTGTTCGGTGCATCCAGAGGATGACCTGGATGTTGAAAACCCTGTGTTCGGTTAATTTGGTTTGGATTATTCGATCTGGAAATAATTCAGTTTCTGGAACTTGTCTATCTAATTTATCTATTCAAAATAAAAAACTAAATCGAATTAACCAAAATAATTTAATTCGATTAATTCAGTTTTTAGGCAATCGAAATAAAAGGTCACAGAAATAAACCTTGCCGGTATGTCCGCCGCCGACAACCCAAGAGCAGCAGCCCTTGCCGGGATGGCAAGTACGTTCGCCGTCGTATCTCCTCCTTCTCGGTCCTCCTCGTAGAGCCTCTCGTGCGATGATCTCCTCAGCCTTGTCTCTCGTAGAGCCTCTCGCAGCTGCTGACGACGGAGATGGGCTTCTATTCAGCGCTGTGGAAGAAGGTAGGGAAGGTGAGGAGCATGGACCGACTCCGGATGCGGCCGCGCTCGTCCACCTCCTTGCCGGCATCGACGATAGATCTGGCTACTGTGGAAGAGCTGGGACTGGAGAAGGATCGCGGAGAGCATGCATTGGCTCTGTGGTGTCCATCTGCCGCGACCGAGGGAGACGGGAAGCGGGAGGAGAACTCGAAGTTGAGGCAGCCGAACTCCTTATTGGCACCATGGGTGGGGGCGCTGGAGAAGCATGCGCTGTGGCCCGGGAAGGGGTCAGGCTGGACGATGTGCTTGGCGTCTTTGGCTCTCCACGAATGGCGACTCAATTTTGTACTGTTCTAGCTCCCTCCAAATTTTTTTTTCCAGATATAGCTATTTCCCGAAATAGCCCCATAACTTCCCAGCGCGGTAATTTTTTTTTAATTTTTTATTCAAATTCCAGCGGTGGCCGATCGCTGTGTATTTTCAGAAATATTTTTCTGACTTTTTTTCGCGCTTCCAAACCGATGGAAATTAAAGAAATATTTTTTTTCGTTTTTTTAATAAGCCGCGGTGGGGGAGAGCGGAAATTTTTTTTTATTTTTTTTCGTTTTTTATATCCCGCAGAGGGGAAGAGCGGTATATTTTCTTTTTATTTTTTTGTTTTTCGGTTTTTTTGTTTTTTCCTTTTTCGGTTTAATTAATCCAGAAATCCCAAAAATAAAAAAATATATTTTGTTGATCCATTCGAGCCCCAGAGTCCAAAAATGACCTCCTCCTCCGATATATTTTCTTTTTCTTTTTTCTTTTTTGTTTTTCGGTTTTTTTTCGTTTTTTCGTTTTTTCCTTTTTTCGGTTTAATTAATCCAGAAATCCCAAAAATGAAAAAATATATTTTGTTGATCCATTCGAGCCCCATAGTCCAAAAATGACCTCCACTCCGCCAAACAAAGTCTCTAAAATCTAAAAAATGACCAAAATTTGAGAATTCGTGGTGTTTCGGTCGTCAGTTTTTCCTTTTTTTTCAATTTACTTCAAATTTACTCAGACAACTTTCTAAATTTGTGTAAAATCATGTGGATTATGAATATGCGGAAAAAATTAGGGTTATAAAGCAGTACAACAATTTCGCGTAATTGAAAAAAAAAAACCACCCATCTCTGGTTTTTGGTGTAGCGAAAATGCATAGCTGGCTCACTAGAAACCGTGGTTCACCAGGTACAAAATGTATTTTGTTTATTTTTGAGATTTTTTGGGTTAATTATACCGAAATACGCAATGTATTTTCTTTTTTTGGTATTTTGTTTTCCTTTTTCGGTATAATTAACCCAAAAATCTCAAAAATAAAAAAAATACATTTTGTACCTGGTGAACCAAATACGCAATGTCCGGATTTGTAGTGAACCAGATATGCATTTTTGCTACACCAAAAACCGGAGATGGGTGGTTTTTTTTGCAATTACGTGAAACTGTTGTACTGTTTTGTAACCCTAATTTTTTCCGCATATTCATAATCCACATGATTTTACACAAATTTAGAAAGTTGTCTGAGTAAATTTGGAGTAAATTGAAAAAAGGAAAAACTGATGATCGAAACACCACGAATTCTCAAATTTTGGTCATTTTTTAGATTTTAGAGACTTCGTTTAGCGGAGTGGAGGTCATTTTTGGACTCTGGGGCTCGAATGGATCAACAAAATATATTTTTTCATTTTTGGGATTTCTGGATTAATTAAACTGAAAAAGGAAAAAACGAAAAAAAACCGAAAAACGAAAAAACAAAAAAATAAAAAGAAAATATACCGCTCTCCCCCTCCGCGGGATTTAAAAAGCGAAAAAAAAAATAAAAAAAATTACCGCTCTCCCCCACCGTGGCTTATTAAAAAAAACGAAAAAAAATATTTCTTTAATTTCCAGCGGTTTGGAAGCGCGAAAAAAAGTCGAAAAAATATTTCTAAAAATATACAGCGGTCGGGCACCGCTGGAATTTGAATAAAAAATTAAAAAAATTTACCGCGTTGGGAAGCCGCGGTTTTATACTATTATAGGGCTATTTTTGCATTTTTGTTCGGGAAATGGCTAGATCTGGAAAAAAAAAATTGGAGGGGGCTAGAACAATAAAAAATTTGATTCGAGGTGGGGATTGGGAATTTGGGGAATCGATAAGGAAACTAATCGGTATTCGGTCATTTTGGTTTTCGAAATGAAATAACTGAACAAAAATCAGAAAATCAAATAATATTAAAATAAGATCAAAAACCAAAAACTCATTTTTTTATTAATTCGATCCTATTCGGTTAAAAAATATTCACCCCTACTGAGGGCCTTCCCAAGCTGACCCTGGGCTCACCGAGTCATCCTATAGTAGCTTCCCTATGCTTCCTTGTTTCTCTCTCTCTCTCTCTCTCTCAATTCAAATGGGGGAGAAGGTGTCTATATTGCGAGAGTCTAACATGGCACACCGCCCTCATCGGTCTCATTTGATGATGCCCAACTTCCTCAACAATCTACCTATGCGCTTTTCTCCCAAATAGGTCATTGAAATTTCACCTTGGAAGCTAAACGAGCACTTCTTTGTAGGGCAGGCCCATGTGGCAAGCACATCGCCTTTGTGGTCTTCCATGGCGAGCTCCCTACTTCTCAATACACAATCCACAATGGAGCAAGAGGTGTGTCACCCACTCTTGACCCCTGAGTGGTCTTTCTCCAACACGAAAGGACCTCCGACAAAGGCAGGTCCTCCAAAGGTGTCTATGTTGGGATGGTCATGGTTGTAGTCTCTGTGGCAACCTGTAGTGGTCCCTTAATCGATGAGTGTTGTTGTCTCTCTCACTACTGTAGGTAGTGGATAAGGATTCAAATTTCATTTTCGGACTCTATCTCGGGACTAATCGAAATCCAAAATTTCGGTGAGATTCAAAAATTTCGAACAAAATTTAGACAAAATTCAAAAATAAATTTTAAATCTATTTTTTTTCGACCGGGAAATCCGAGATCTCGGCCGAAATCACCAAGATCTCGGCCCCACATTGAACTGACCGAAAAATAGTTCAAAACACATCAAAAAAATTTGAAATTTTTTTGGATGGTTCTGACACATCACTAATGTTCTCATAAAAATTTCAGATAATGATCAAGTATGAGGAATTTTAAAAAAATATAACAG
Source organism: Rhipidocladum racemiflorum (assembly GCA_036346355.1). Classification (NCBI taxonomy): domain Eukaryota; kingdom Viridiplantae; phylum Streptophyta; class Magnoliopsida; order Poales; family Poaceae; genus Rhipidocladum; species Rhipidocladum racemiflorum. Next base: position 36,351,582 of record CM070577.1, on the reverse strand, counting down.
TGCCATTGTCCAGATAAAAGGCTGACCGACAAATTTCAACCGAATAAAAAATGGTGTAAACAATGTTAGAAACTTTTGAAATTTTTTGTGGATGGTCCTTACACATTCATAATATTCTCATAAAATTTTCAGATGATGATCAATCTATAGGAATTTTTAAAAATTCAAATAGTGCTACTAAAGATGGACAGACAAATTTCACCTGAATGAAAAATAGTTCAAACCACTTTAGAAAATTTTATAAATTTTTGTGAATGGTCCTAACACATCCATAATATTCTCATAAAATTTTCAGATGATGATCAATCTTGAGAAATTTTAAAAAATTCAGATAGTCCTCACCGACAAATTGAACCGACCAAAAAATGGTCAAAAACATGTCAAAAATTTTTGAAATTTTTTGTGGATGATCTTGATCCTAAATCCAATACACAAAAATTAAAATCCGCCAAAAAACCACCAAATTTCGACCGAAATCACCGAGATTTCGGCCGAAATCGCAAAGATCTCGTCGAGAAATCCGAAATCACTATAGCAATTTGAATTTTTTAAAATTTTTTATCCGGCTAAGATTTAGGATTCTCGGGTGGTCCGAAATCCAAAATTTCACCAATTTTTTTTATCCTTGGTAGTGGAGACACATGCATCAGTCCTAAGACCATCTCCAACGGCGTCCCTTCCACGACCCGTTCCCTTCACGAAGGGAGAAATGAAGCGGAAGGGAGCCGAGAGCCGCTCCAACGGCGTCTCGTCGCGACCGACCCTCGCTCGGGAAAGGAGAGAGGTTCCCACGAGGGAGGGTTCCTCTCTCCAATCCCGTCGGCCTCTCGACGGTTGCTTCGCGCGGCGGCTGGGATTCGAGAACCACAGTTGCTACACTCTGCGCCACCGCGGTGTCCGCCTCCGCCTCCTCCCTCGTGACGGCCGCCTTTTCTTCGAGTCGACCGAAGCGGTCGCGTCGGCCGCAAGCAGCGGAAGCAGAAGGGCCCCAAGGCGGCGAAGGATTCGATTCACCAGGAGCTCCTCCGCTGCGCGATCCCGCGAGGCTCCGCCACGCGGAGGTGAGGCCTATCCCCAATTCGAGCTCTCCGTCTCCACTTCGCTCGGCTAGGATTAGGATTAGGATTCCGTTCGGTTGGGCTGCGTTTGCTTGAGAGAAGAAGGGTAAACATTTGCCGTGGAGGCTAGGTGGATCCTGAGGCCCTAGAGCATTCAGTTGCGGCAGAACCCGGCACTTGAGCCCTTCCTCCTGTGAGTCCTCGCTTTCTTGGAGCTCTCCGAGTTCCAGCCGCGTGTTCCTGTGGCTGGTTGCGATCATGGTTGTTTGGTTCATACTAGTTTTAATTGCCTCCCTGCTTGGTGGTGGATTGCAAATCATTCATTCAAAATTACTAAATTGAATGCTCTCTTTTGGCTGTTTGGTTTGGACCTATTAGAAGAGAAAAGAGGACAACTTTTGCTCTGAAGTGAGATAGGTTTGGAGGCAAATTTTCTATCCATAATGTGCTAATATAGGGCATCAAATACAGATGAGGCACATCACAATCCTTTATTGGAGGATTGAAGACGTGTAATGTTATGATAGCCCTTACAACTACAGGAATGTTTCTTGCCTTGTGTTCCTGTTTTGGCTCGAAAAGGAAGGATGGAAGTGAAGATCCTGTTCCTGCAAGAAATGCAAATTCCTGTAAGTTAAAATAACAAACTTCCACCCATGGGTGATGAAACCTGTAAACACTCTGAACCATATATTGATTTTGTTTGTTCATGTGTGCATGCGATGTGCATGCATTCCTTTTTTGTTGATTAACACTGTGATATTTTGGCACAAGTTATGTGTGCACAGACAGAGAAATACTATTGGCATATAATCCCTAAAACTAGATCCTTTTAACTCATTATTAATGTGCTCCAAAGAGAAAGGAGAGGTGCTTCTATGCTCTTCCTTTTAAAAGTTGCATAACTATTAAAGCATGAATGAATGGTAGATGGTGATTACTTACCCTTTCGTTTGCTTCAAGATTTGTGCAACTTGTACTAGAAGGAAAAGCATAGAAGCACCTCTCGAGAGGAAGATATAAGTCATTATCAATGACTGGACATCTTATAGGAGCAGCTGGTGGAATAGAAGCTGTTGCTGCTATACAAGTAAGGAAGTCTTATTCCTCTTACAGTGTTTATACTTTGTATTTACTCGTATTAAGAATAGTGATATGAGATTTGGTGTGCTTCCTGCCAGACTTCTTGCTGCCTCTACTAAATAAGCTATATATGAAAGAACAAAATTTACAGTAAATATACATGCTGAATTCTCTTCCAAAAAAATGGAAAAGCTGAATGGCACAATTTTATTCAACAATAACTTCAGTTAGAGCTCATTTCACCCAACGATTGTTCCAATTTCTATCTTGACCACAGGATGTGGGCGTGTTGGTGGGATCACGGAAGGAGAGATGTGAAGTGAAGGTGGTGCTATCAAACTCATTTGGATTTGGTGGGCACAACTCATCAATTCTGCATAAGATGTCCAGTCATTGATCCTTCAGAATCATAGATGTTTATTGAAGGAGAATCCTGTATTTTTTCTGTTTTAGGAGCTCATGAAGGGTGTAAATCACTTGTTGTTTGTTGTTTTTTATTTTGTGTGTGTTGGTGCTTGATTCTAGATTCGGAATCTAGCCCAAGAAGTGAGATTTAACTTTATCAAGGCCAATTACCATATAGAATTGCTTGGTTCGTTGGAAGTGGATGAGGAAAAGTTAGGTATTTTTGGGAAAGGAAGGGAATGTGGAAGGGAATCTGTTAGAGTGCTGTAACACCCTAGTTTTCGCTTTTTGGAGAAAAATCTAATTTAAATAAACTAAATTCAAAAGTTTGGATTTTCTTGGGTGTTTATATTAACCTGGCATCCTTTCCCATCCAAAATCGGGATTCAATTCCCTTCCGTTCGAAAAATCGAATTTCCAGATTCCCGCCGGTACCCAAAATTTCACCCAAGTCCAAAAATACCCAAACAATTTCAATTATGTTCCAAATATTTCAAAATGATTTTAGGAATCATTCCCCGGATTTTTGGACTTTCGTTCCTATTTTATCTCGCGCGGCTTTTGTTTAATGCCTGCAATCCGCGCCCGAATATTTAATTCCACAAAAATCATCCAAATTCAGCGGAACAAATTTTATTGGGTTCCAAATATTCTAAAATGGTTCTAAGAATTTTTCCGGAATTTTTACACCATTTTTCCTTATTTTTCTCTAGGGCGAATCATTTGCGTAAAGGCGGACCATTGAGACGTTGCCACGTGGCAAGGGAATAGTGGTCATCTTCAACCTCCAGCCAACTCCAAACAACAGAGGAGCTCCAAAGCTCATCCATGGCTAGGGTTGTGTTCAAACGTCCATAACTTCTTCATCTCAACTCCAAAATGCGAACGGTCGGTTCTGGTGGATCCACAATGACGATCTCTTGCCATTCCCCACCTTCACTCGCCGCCAATCTCATCGGAAATGGCACCATTCAAGAAAAACCGAAATGCATTAAATCACCATTATCTCGACCGTTTCACCTCCAAACGCCGCACCACCACCTCCATTCTCTTCGTATAAGTATCCCCGTTCCGGGAGTGTGCTCCTCTTTCCATCTACTCCACCCTTGTGCCCGTGAGATCAAGAAAACCAACATTGTGTCGCACTTTTTCGGTGTTCTTCGTGTTCTAGCTTGTAGATCCTTCTCCGGTGAGCCATTCTTCGTGCCACTTGGTTCCTTGTGACCGTGGATGAGTCTAGAATCTAACCCGATCATCAATTTTAGGTTGCATCAAGGATTGGCGACGAATTTCTAGGTTTTGTTCATCCGGCCAAAACTCCGTTCGTCGTCGATTTCATCGCATCCGGTGAGAATCATCTCAATTCCTTTCTCCTAGAAGTCCCTAAGGTTGTAATCTAGTGATTCTAGGCTTTTGTTTGATCCAAATCCGTGCGAAAATGTGGTAAAAATCGGATTTTTGGATGAAGGGGAGTTCTTTGCCATGTGTTTTTCTTCTCTGTTGTTTGAGCTCATGTGGTTGCCATGCTTGGGCTTGGGCCGTCGCCGCCTTGCCGCCCGGCGTCTGCCGCCGCCGCTGCCCCCAGCGCGCCCAGCGCCCGCCGCCAGCCGGCCGCTGCCTCAGCCGGCGACCCCCTCACCGCTGCCCTTCCTCCGGCCGGCGCAGCCCCCCCTCACCTTCCTCCAAGCTTCCTCTCCCATCCATGGTGGCCATGGCCAAACCAAGCTAGGAGATGAAGCCCACTCAATGACATGTGAGGCCTCCATGCCATAGACACAAAACCCAGTCAAAGCCAAGTCAACAGTTGACCAGTCAATGAAAGAATATTCCGGGAATATTCCCGATTTTCCAATTTTTCGAATTTCAAACTTCGGAAGCTCATAACTTCTCCGTCCGAACTTCGTTTGACTCCATTCAAATTTCTAAATTAATCTAAAATCAAGATCTACCTGCCAGTATTATTTTTGTAATTTTTAGATTTTATTTATTTTCTGTTATTTATTTATTGCCTCGTTTTGCGTGTAGTCGACGATCCCACCGCGACCGCCGATTCCGCCGCCGAGTTTTCCGAGTTCGGCACCTTTACCGCGACAGAAGGCAAGTCTCCTTGACGCATGTTAATCCTACGATTTATCAATGTTTTTACATGTTTTGCAAAATGCATTGCTATTTATATGAAATGATGATGTTAACGTTAGATTATTAGTTATACCTGTTGTTCCTACCTCCTCGACATTGTTATCCCTGACCCTTGTCGCCCTAGTGTAGTAATCCACCAATATAAGTGTTTTTGGAAAAATATTCTGTTATTAGAGAAATTACTGTTTGGAAGACAGTTTGGATGTAACATATTAGTATAGAACGTAGATTGAAGCTAGAACCCAATTTGATTGGAGATTATATGAATATTAGTGTTGATGGGGATTGTTAATTATGAAGTTGATCTATGAACGTTGATGATTGAAGTATTGTGAAGTTGGATTATTATAGTAGTTCACATTATAGTGGATTGGGGGAAATTTTGGAAGATGTATGGTATTGTGAAGTATTCTTGTTGGATTAAATAGGTCAGTATAAGTAAATAATATGTTGAATTGAATTGCTTGGGTTGATAAAATAGTATCAAATGAGAATCCGAGTTAGTTGGATTATTAGTGCTTGTTGGGGAATTATTACTAACTGATCAATTAAGAAATAGATGATTGTGGAAATATAGATATGTGTTAATCAGTTATGGAGAATGGTGAATGACCCAGAATATTTGGTGGTTTAGTAAATGATAATATTCCTTATTTTCGGTGGATTATATTCTAGATGATTAAAGGTGATGTTGTGAAGTATTCTCGGTGGTTTAGTGGATGATTTTGTGAAATATAGTCTTGCGATAACCATTTATGTGGATTTATGAATAATGTAGAATATGTGTGATTTGTTTAAGTCAATCGGATGTCACTATGTATGATGATCATTATAGTCGAGGAATTAATAAAGTCTTGGTTTCAGGAGTCCTTGTTAAAAGATGCTTGGAGATGAGATTGTGAATTATTCGTGGTGGATCAAGTAGATTACAAAATTAATCGATGTATGGATGATGGGTAATCGATAATGAGAATTATATTTTGAGGAGATTGCTTCATATCCAATGATAATAATAGTTTGGTATGATTTTGGAGTTATGATGGCATGGTATCAACTTTACATGGTGAAAGTACCATATTAGATTGGATTATTCTTTTGATTAACAAATTATGGCCATAGGAGGATTATTGGAGATTATAAAAATGATTATAGGGATTGTAATCAAACCCTGAGCTTTGTATTTTTATAAGATGAACTATTGGTGGAATAGAATAGGACGGTAGAAATGCTTAGCCTCGCTATTAGTCAATATTCACCTATGGGTGGGAATTTCAATTATCTCTTGAAAACTTGTATTGGAAGTTATAGGCAAGGAGTATTGCCGATGGTTTACAAAATAAAAATAAAATGAAAAATGGTTTTGGACTGGGGCGGAATGGTTTGTCTGGTGGGCACGGATGGAGTGCTAGCTTTCATTGCGCAAGTACCGCCCCAAGTCAATTAAGGACTGACGCTTATGACTGTCTCCATTCTAAGCATAACCGTACAACCACATGTCAAAGTGGGCACGACCTGGCTAACTAATTTGTAGAAACCTGACTTAGACTCACCACTTGGTGGAATGTGAGAGCCGGAAGGAGGCATTGTTGTTGTGGTTGTTGTTTTTCTCACACGGCGCAAGAGGGGGCTTCTGTACTGGGCGGATGGAACCCTAACAGCGGTGAAACCTCAGCGGGTGGGTCAGGTTAGGCGTATACATTGTAAAGGCCTTGTCATGATATCCCTGCCGGCACACCTAAGGAAGTGTGCTAATTGCATGGCATCAAGGGAATATCATGTCTTGTGGGTAAAGCTGTACACCTCTGCAGAGTTAAAACTATTCGAATAGCCGTGCCTACGGTCAAAGGCAAAGCTTGCTGAATGCTTTCATACTGGTAGACTTTGGTTTTCGGTTTCAAACTAAACAACGGTTTGTTTTGGGATCCGGGAGCGGTTAGAACTCTCGGGTGTACTTCTGGCGGCTAAAGCCAGGTAGGTGGAAGGAACCTGATCTTGTGAACCGTGGCAGACAGAGCCATGTGATTGGATTGAACCCTGATCTTGTTGAGATGTGGCGGATAGAGCCTGTACACTAGTGAGTGGTGGTTAGAACCTTCACTACAATATTACATAATTCAATTATTAAAAAGAATTGCTCAAATATGCTTTGTGAAAGTTATTAACAAGTATGATTTGATGAAACTTGGCTTTATACAAAAGACCCATATTAAGCCATCTTTGGATAGCCTACATTGTGCATAATCTCCCAGAGTTGCTGAGTACTTTATGTACTCACGTGCTACATTCTAATCGTATCTCAGAAGTGGAAGAAGCTGTCAAGGAATTCCAACGACTAGGGCGCGCTCCCCACTCGATTGCCTGTGGGCATTTGGATGGGTCGCTTTGCTGTTTTCGTCTTCCGCTGCGGTTGTTCAAGTCGTTCAGCCTGTTCAGGTCATAATGGTAAACCTAGACCATAAGGTCTTTGCTTTTATTTGGTATTATTCTTATTTAGTTATATGTGTTCGTGATATGGTTGTTGATTCATCACTTTTGACTGTGTGTACTAGCGACTGATCTGGGACTAGTACAGAAATACACGGAGGACTCTGGATAGCCGATCCGGAGGCCTACAAGTGCTTTGCTGGGAAGGGAATGGAAATTGGGAAGAAAATCCCTTCAGAGGCTGAGAAGGGAATGAAATCCTGAGAAACTGTTGGAGATGGTCTAAGGAATCTGGAACTTCTCACAAAGCAAGCTAACAATTTTCTCTGCTTGGACAAACTTGCCATGGACAGAAATCTTCATGAGTTATGCGAGTCTTCAGAAGAGAGAGGAATTGGAGGTCTACCGGGGGCGAAGGGGCTCCATGGAGGAGACGGCGCACAAACCAGGAGAAGGGCACGCCCGAGCTAAGTGCCCTGACTCCTCAGAACGTAGGGAACGAGGAGGGTTGCAGCATGCTGCGATCCGATGATCAGTAACAAGGCAAATGAAGCATTTTCCAGACAGCCTTGAAGAAGGGTGAGGAGAAGCTCTTCCCACCAATGGAGGCAGCAAATCCCGAATGCCATGCAGGCTTGGGAACAACGCGAGCCGATGATTGGAGGCAAGGCAAAAGAAGGATTTACCATCCAACCCCAAGGGCTACATTTTATATCTATTTGAATGTAAAACACAATGGGTAGCTATCAATCGAAAGATCGGGTCTCGTATATCAAGAACACCACTTGAAAATAATAAATCAATAACCAAACCAATCCCCAAAGATGACATTTCAAGGGTGCTCACATCAACAAATGGCTCAGGCGTCATAATAAACTGGAAAATTACCACATATTTTGATAGGGGACTCGAGCTCGAGGAGGTTGGGCTGATGCAAGAAGATCTCCTTGGAGGCGGCGTAGAGCTTCTTAATCTTCGACTCCAACGGTTGTGCCTTCTTCGCCAGCTATAGTCTTCACCTCAAGCAGCCTCTGAATGATATCGTCCAGAAAGGCAGCAATGCTGGATCCATCACCACGTTCGAGTTCTTGAACCCGCACACTCTTCTTGAAACTTCTCAATAATGTAAGACTTGTTATTGGATATGGTGGAGGTTGTTTGGTGGGTTTTTGGAGGGGATTTGGATTGCATTTTTTGCTTTGGACTCTCTGATCTCTTGTTCTTGGCATTGGTACGGGTCGCTCTCTCTTTCTCTCTCCTGACTGTGCCAATTCCCCAAAGACTTGTATTGGACTTTGGGATAAAAACATATCTTTTTTACGGTTGAGCCCTCTGGATATAGGATGCATTCTTTTTGGATCCTCGGTTGGAGATTACAAGAACATTTTTGGGTTATTTTTGCTTTTGTTTTTTCTCCCTCCCTTCCATCTCATTTTCATTTGACATTTTCGTTGCTTTTGGTAGTATGAGATTTTGTTGGTTTGCAAGGCAAGGCAGTGGCGGAGCCAGGAAATTTTAAGAGCCTGGGCAAGCGTGGTTATAACTATAAATGCAAATAAGTATATATATATATATACATATATATATATATATATATATACATATATATATATATCGCAAGCAAAATTATTAACTACAACAAAATCTTTTTCCTAAAAGTATAGTCCAATACACTTGTGAATATTTATAAATAAAAACAACGAAAGATGCGACAAGTACCTCATTACGACATTATCAACGCTTCAATGATTCACTAACAAAGATCCAACCACACACCAAAAGAGACTCTCAACTGAGATAATCCTTCGACCACAATCCAGCACAACCTTGTGCTTGGATAACCAATCCATTCCCAAAATAACATCTAAGGTCTGGGTTTCCAGCTGGGCGAGAACCACTTCCATTGCCTCCAAGGTTTCCGCGGGTGTTCACCATCTGTCGATTACTCCAAGGTTTCAGAGATGAGAGGGAACAAGAATAGACAAGGGGTAGGGAAACTTATGCGGGGGAAAGTGTAACTCAAAAATCCAACTTTATTATTTAATAATAATAACTTGGTATGGTTGCTCACAATGCCTAAGGGCCTTGCAACACATACTGCACACTCAGCAAGCAATGAAAATCCAAATCGACTCACACTGGAGTCTAACGCCTAAAGGGGTGACTCTTATTCTATAACGCGACTCGACGAAAGAGTCTCAACTTCAAAACCTACGCTCACTCGTCGAGAAAACCTCCACTGCCTCCTTGGGGTGGGTGCAGCGGCATAGGCGCGAAACAATCGCCATGCCCTGCAACTGCAGCTGTGGTTGACGACACGGCGTCCTCCTCTGGCTCGGGATCTGGCTGATGCTGTGGCTGCGGCGCGGGTGCAGGTGGCGCCTCTTCTGGGTCCTCCTCTGGCTCTGGGGCGTCCAACTCCAACACTGGATCGGGGTCCTGTCCATACAGTGCGGTCTCCAGCTCTGCGATCCTTTCCGCAGCATAGGCGACATATTCACGAGCATTCTCTAAGTGCTTTTTCTCTTCCTCAACCTGCTCGCGAGCCTTCATCAACTCCTGAACCGTGTCACCGATAAGCTCCTCCTGGGCGGCGACGAATCTGGCTAAGTAAGTGACGGTGGCATCCACATCTTCTATCGGCTTCCGCTGAGCTCTGCTGTCTCGGCGTGGGTGGTGACGGAATAATGTGCCTTCCAGCTCCCTGTAGTAAGTGCAAGCGATCTGCTGCATTGCTCGACGTGACACCTCCTGGATTCCCATCTCAAAGGTGGACCTCCTGGCGGTGAAGTGGAAAGGGCGGCTGAACTTCGTCTTCTCTCGTGCATACGCCGTGATCCTGATGTCCCATCCTATGACCAGTCCTGCCTGCACGAGTGTAGTCCCTCGGTAGAGCGGTCTCTCAAAACCTCCAAGAAACTGAAGCATACGCCATAAATCGGCAACGTAGCCTCCCTCACGTTCGGCGTAGTTATTCTTCATCATCATCTGTCGAAAGACGCTCGCATAAGAACGCAACATTTTAAAATCAATGTGGGAGACGAAAAGAACTCAGCAAGGGTATGAACAAGAAGAAAGGGGTAAGTCGAGAATTCATTCATTATCTCGACAACTTTTAACTTTTAGAAAATAAGTTTTATCCTTACTACGACCAATCTAATTATGGGTGAGCCTACAGTCCGTATGGCTCTGATACCACCTCTGTCTGGACCCAAATTTGCAAATCCGGACCCTTTGTGTATTCAGCACTAGTCCAGGAATACGCTAGTGCACACAGTCTCAACATTGGTAAATATCACAATCATACTCAACGAAATAATAGGGTACTTTAATTAGTTAACCAAGCTGGGTGCTCAACCTTAAGGTCAAGTTACAAATATACGCCACGCAGGGCGAAAACTTATTAAAAGAGAAATAACAGCAGCGGAAAAATAAGATAACTTCGTAGCGCCATCCAGTATACCACAGGCAACTGACTGGGCTCGCTCCCTAGTTAGACGGCTCCTCCTGGAGTTCCTCCTCAAAAGCTGGTGTAGACTCTTCTTCAACTGATGTTGTTTTGTGGCAAGGGTGAGTACTTGGCACTCAGCAAGTCATGCACAGAATGCAAACTAATATACTACATGCATGGCTTAGTACAAAGGAGTAGCTCATGGTATAATTGCAGTAAAACAGCATTTGACAAGTAACATAAGTAGATTTGAAAGCAGTAAAAACGAGTATAAGATCAATAACTTTTCCAGGAGTTAAATAAACATCTTTACCATTCTTAATCCACATTTACAACAACGTCATTATTAAACCAGACCAAACCTTTCAAGTTCGAGTTATTTTCAAGAAAGTCTAACCCTTGACTGTAATTCACGAGCAATGTCCAATGCCGCGGACACGGCTATTCGAATAGATTTTACACTCTGCAGAGGTTATGCACTTTACCCACAAGATACAGCCAAACACCACAAAGGCGAGTGTCCGTAACAAAGTCTTTCGGAAACTTCTAACAGCACAAGTGGGCCTCGGTTATTGCACACTAACCCTTCCCTTAACGAAGGCGAAGTTTAGGCCAATCAACCGTTAGATGGGTACCTGGCCGCAGCTCCGGTACGCTCCCCCGTACAACTACACAAAAGGTATACTTGACACCCCGAGGTCCCACAGGTACTTATTCGCAACTTAATCAACTAGGTCCGTCCCATTACAGACATGTGGTTGCACGTTTGACTCAGTTCAAAGGCTTGCAAGGTTAAGTCCTTAGGGTGACCAGGGCAAGACTACCCGAAGAACCAAATCAATGTTCCCGGTGCCACAACCAGCCCACCCGATCATTCTTGCCACATGCCCCGGTCGAAAACTATTTATCAAACCCCCCAGTTGTTTACCACGCACCATGTGCCATCAATATCATCATCAACAACACATGACACTTCTCAAAACAGGTTGCATATCTCATTAAGTCAAGGTTGTCATGTATTTGTCAAAAACATGTTACGTGGCAAGGCTAAGCATACTACATCGGTCTAATTTCCCATGTTGGCAATTTAGTAATGTGCAACTAGTAATCCACAACTAGGGTGACAAGGGTCATGGCACATAAATAATAATCAAGGTGTCTTAATGCAAAATTGGCACTTAACTAATTTTTCCCAAAATTAATTAAAGCTTATTCTAATTAAAGTAGCATGCAATAAATTAAATCAAAATAATTTCAAAATGGGATCAACATGGTCAAAGCACAACTTGCCTTCAAGGAGTACTTGTTCTTGGTCTTGAGCTGGTTCCTGGGTCAACACTTCACCTTCGAAGCCTTCGGACTCTTCAAAGTCTACTCGTAACGCGTGCAAATAGCAATCAATAAATTAAATAGTACACAAGAGTGTTCAAAAGTTCAAATAAACTTCATAAACAGAGAGAGTACATTTTTATAAATTTTTCGAAACTGGAATCGTCCAAATCGGAGTTAAAATGCAAAAGTTATAACTGTTTAAAGTTTAAAGAAAACATTAATTAAATATAAATAGAGAAATATTCATAATCAAAAATTAATTAAAATTCATATTTGAGTAGGTCTTATTTTTATGAAAATTTAGAAATTTGAATCACCCAAATCGGAGTTGAAACGCAAAAGTTATAAGCGTTTGAAGTTTGAATCTATATTTAAAATCAATAAACCAATTAAATAAATAATTTCATTTTCGGAAAAAGATTTATTGCGTCAGCATGACACGTGGACCAATCAGAGGCCGCCACGTCGCCTCAGGTCCATGGACCCGGCGCACGGTTCGGCTCGGTCCACCGTGGACCCGGTCCACGGCACGTGTGCCTCTGACAGGTGGGCCCCTCGGGTGACGTCAGCGCACGGCTCGGCCGAGGGATCTGATAGCTGGGCCCCACCATGACGTCAGCATGACGTCACGGGTGACGTCATGGTGCGGTTCGGCGGTCACTGATGCGCGGGTCCCATGCTGACGTCACGCGTGACGTCAGCGACGACTGGCGTGACCGCGCTGACCGCGACGGTCAGTCTTCTGGCCACGTGGCTAGATCTCAGCCGTTGATTTGAAAATGAACGGCCCAGATCGGATCTAACCTCACATGTTTGAAAAACAACTCAGCTGATCTGGACCGTTCGATCTTGATCGGACGGTCAAGATCCAATCTAAAGTTACAACGTTGTAACACCCCAAAATTTTGCTTTTCTTAAATTCATGTGTGATTTGGCCCTTTGGTGAATTTTTGGAATTTTCTGGAATTTATTTGGATTTATTTGGAATTTATTTGAATTTATTCCATTTTGAAATAATTAAAGAATTTAATTTTGCAAATAAAATTTTGTTGAAAATATTTTATTTGAGTCCAAAATGATCCAAAGTATTTTCGAATTTTTACGAATTTTTCTGAGTCATTTGCTATTTTTAATGAATTAAATGAATTCGGGAATTATTTTAATTATTAAATCGCTGGAAAATCAACTCGGTCAAATCTTGTTCATCCGACCGAGTGGACTCGAAGTCCGACCGAGCGATTGACTAACGTAACCAACGAAAACCTAATTGATCCCAGCGTTGGATCAAGATCCAACGGCCAGAGATCCTTGCGTCTGCACGGATTCGAGCAGCGTCAGGACCGGACCGTCAGCCGTCGCGATCGTGGCCGTTGATCGTGGCGTGGCGGCAGGATTGCGTCGTCTTCCGTGGCGGCGGACTCGCCAGCCGCCGCAACTGTGACCGATTAGGTTTCCGGCTTTGTGCCTGCGCTGCGAGGCCATTTACAAGGCGTGGGTTATCGCGAGGATCGCGTGTCAGCGCTATTGCCGCTAAGTTCCAACGCCCAAGCGCGCTTGTCGCCTGCGTTCGCCGGAGTTTGGGGAGTGCCGTAGTGGTTTTCTTCGTTTCGGCGCCCGTTCGTCATCCTCCGCGCCTTCAAGCTGATCGAACCTTGCGTCGGCGCACCTCTGGAGTGCACTCACTTTGGCGGACGCCCGGCGCCGTTAGGGTGGTCGCCGTCCTCTAGCGCGGCCGAACGCCGCGCGAGCCATCAAGCCGTCGCGAAGCTCGGTGCACCGTTGGATCGATCCAGCGCGCGAGTGAACCAGGCCACGTCGCCAGAATTCTTCGCTCGATTAGGTTTCAACCGTTAGATTTAGATCGCAAATGCGGTGGTTGATTAGTTGTGTTGTAGCTTTAGGTTAGATCTCAAACCGTCCGATCTAGATCGAACGGCCGATCAACCGTGTAGTTTTGAGCGAGAGGTCTAGATCCAATCGGGCCGTTGATTTTCAAATCAGCGGCCGAGATTGTGCCACGTGTGCTGGCGCCCGCAGGCGTGGGAAGCGTGTCTCGACACGCGCCCGAAGCGAAGGGCCGCGTGTCACGCGATCGCAGCGTCACGTGAAACCAGCTGGCGGTGGGGCCCACATGTCGGCCGAGGCGTAGAGTCGTGGTGAGACCTGCGTGGACACGAACCAGCGTGGGACCGAGTCCATGGACCGGCCGACGTCGACCCAATCGAGGCTGACGCGTGTCCATCTTGGCCTTAATAATTAATTTCCGAAAAAAGAAAATGATTTATTAATTCGAATAATGATTTCAAATTTAGATTCAAACTTGGCTTATAACTTTTGCGTTTCAACTCCGATTTGTGTGATTCCATTTTCTATATTTGTATATTATTGTGTTCTACCTTAATATTATTTTTATTTAATTTTTGTACTAAAGTTTTTCTATGTAATATTATTTAATTGATTATTTAGCTTTAATAAATCATAACTTTTGCATTTTAACTCCAAATTTGACGATTCTAGCTTCTAAAAAAATCAAAATTACGTTCTCTCTGTTTATGGATTTTATTTGGAGTTTTAGGATGTTTTTGCCTAGTGTTTATTTGTGTATTTGCTATTTGCACGCTTTAGCGAGTGAGCGTTGAAATCTTGGGAAGGATTCGAGGGAGAAGTGTTGACTCGGGATCCAACCCAAGACCAAGAGCAAGTGCTTTTGAAGGCAAGTTGTGCTTTGACCATGTTGATCCTATTTGAAATCTATTTTGATTTAAACTATTGCATGCTAGTTTAATTAGAAAGATACTTTGTTTAAACATGGGGGTTAGATAAATACCAATTTGCTATATGACACCTTGATTACTTAAAGTATGTGCCATGACCTTTTGTCACCCTAGTTGTGGTTTACTAGTTGGACATTATTAAATTGCCAACATGGGTTTAGACCGATTTGTAGTATATCTTGCTTGGAGCACACTCTACGTGCTCATGACATGATTTTGGGCGATCAAATGCTAATATGGACTTAATGATATATTGAACTTGTTTTGGAAAAGTATCATGTGATGTTGATGGCACGTGGTGCATGGTAATCAAGCCAGGAGTTTGATAAAGCGATTTCGGCCGGCATGTGGCAAGAATGTCCAGTGGGCCAGTTGTGGCATTGGGAATGTTGATTTGGTTCTTCGGGTAGTCTTGCCTGGTCACTCTGAGGACTTAACCTTGCAAGCCTTTGAACTGGTCATACTTGCAACCACATGGCTAGAATGGGGCCCCTAGTTGACTAAGTCGCTAAGGACTCACTTGTGGAGCCTCGAGGTGTCGATTACACCGTTTGTGTGATTATGCAGGGGCGATCGTGGGCTGGCCATACCCATCTAAGCGGTGTGTTGGTCCCATGCCGCCTTGGCTAAGGAAGGGATGGTGTAGAAACACGAACCAGAGGACCATTTTGTGTTGTTTGAGGCTTCGAAGGCTTTGTTATGATCGCTCATTAGCATACTTTTGTATGGCGATTCACTACGACGTGGTGAGTGGATTGTATCTTGTGGGTAAAGTGCATAACCTCTGCAGAGTGTAGAATCTATTTAAATAGCGAGTCCGCAGATCTTGGACAATGCTCTAGAATTACAGTCCAAGGTTAGACTTTACGAAAATAACTTGGATTTGAAAAGTTGGGTTGGTTTAATAATGAAGATGATGGAAATGTGGTTTAGGATGGGGAAAATGTTTATTAAATTTCCTGAAAAAGTTATTATGCTTTACTTATTTCTCTTTGCTTTCGAATCTACTTTTATTACTTGTCAAAACACATTTCTTTGCAAATATACCTGAGCTATTCCTTTGTACCAAGCCATGCATATAGTATATTAGCTTGCATTACGTGCATGACTTCTTTGATACCAAGTACTCACCCTTGCCTCAACACAATACCCAGTTGAAGAGGAGACTACGAGTTTGGAAGAGGAGTTCCAAGAGGACCCCGTCTACTTAGGGATCTGAGCCCGGTCAGTTACTGTGGTATCTTTGGATGGCGCCACTAAGTTTATTTGATTTTCATTCTTTATTATTTCTCTTTTAATACATTTTGCCTTGCAAGGCATATATTTGTAACTTGGCCATAAGGTCGAGTAACCCTTTGATTATTTAAATAAAGTACTTTGATAGTATCGTTTGGTATGATTGTGATATATACCGATGATAAGGCGTATTGCACTAAGCGGCGTTCTGGACTAGTCTTTGAATACACAGAGGGTCCGGATTTGCAAATTCGGGGTCCCGACAAACGTGGCTAACCCTAGCCGTACGATCTAGATCTAACGGCTGAGATCTATCCAAGCATGGTGCAGTTATGGCTACGTGGCGTGATCTAAACAGTTGGAAACGGATCTAAAAACTAAAATGTGGAAATTACCCAGGGATGACGTGGACGAATCTAGGCCCTCGGATCTTAATCAGATGGTGGAGAGAGCTCGAGGACGGCGATGGCTTCGCGGTGGAGCTGGTTCACCGGAGACGGGGACGACGACGCACCCGACGGCGTTTGGGCGCGATTCCGGCGAGGTGAAAGGTGCCCCCCGATGCGGCTTGTCCTTGCGGTTCCAGATCTGTGCTCAGTGACGGCGGAGGACGGCAGACGGAACGCACGACCAACTACGTCAAGGTCTAGCGGGCGAACGGCGGCTGCTCCAGCGTGATGGGCTAGGGCTACAGGTGCGCAATGAAACAGAGAACACGATGGCGGCGGCAATGCATTAAATAGGGGCCTCGGCTTCCGTGAATCACGCGGAGACCGAGATCCACCCGGCTGCGGCGGCGGAATCCAAATCCAATTCGGATTCGGTGATGTGGCTCAACGTGGACCGTTGGATCAAGATCCAATGGTCGCGAGGGTTTGGAATCGGTGACTTGGCTGGCTCGGTCGGGCTCGGGTTCGGGCGACGTGGCGCGTTCGTGGCCGTTGGATCTCGATCCAACGGTCACGCGGTTAGGGTTAGGTTTGGCTCGGTCCGGCTCAAACGCGGCTCGGTTCGGACTCGAGTCCGACTCGGGTTCGGGCTCGGTCGGATGAACAGTGCAAACCCGATCGATTTTTCCAGCGATTAAATATTCAAATTAATTTCCAGAAATTCATTTAATTCATTAAAAATAGCAAAACACTAAGAAAAATTCCAGAAAAATTCTAAAAAATATTTTAGGGCATTTGGGACTCAAATAAAATATTTCCAACAAAATTTTATTTGCAACTTTTAATTCTTTAATTATTTCAAAAGGGAATAAATTCAAATAAAATTCAAATAAATCCAAATAAATTCCAAAAAATTCCAAAAATTCACCAAAGTGCAAAATAACATTTAAATTCATGAAAAGCAAAAATTAGGGTGTTACAGTACATCACATACCACTAATGTGCTAATCACGCATAGTACGAGGCAAATTTATTTTCCGAATCTTCATGCTTTGGAACCGTCGCATAATGGTAACATCATCAAGTGATTTAAATATGTCCCGCTCGGTATAGCAAACCATCAAGTAATTGAACCAATCATCATTAATCTTGTTGCGCAATTTAGACTTGATAATTTTCATTGCTGAAAAGGCTCTTTCGACAGATGCCATTGACACCGGCAATAACAATGCCAACTCAATGAGTTTGTAAACCAATGGGAAAACCATATGTTTTTCAGTTTCAACCATCTTTGTAGCCAAACTTGCAAGATCTTTACAAGTAACAAAGGCATCATGCCTTCTCACATGAAGAATATAAGTTTCAAGTTGGTCTCTTATTATTGCACGATCACCATCAGAGAAATCCGAATTATAAATTTCAGCAAGTTGGGCAAGCTTGTTAGTGTCAAACTTGGAGAAAGAGTTCTTTGGATCAAGACATGATGAGCATACTAGTATCTCTGTAGTTGTTTCTCCAAACCGATGATTCATCCCAGTACAAATTTGGTCAATAACCACATAGAAAAGTTCAGCACAGTAATGATGAAGGTTAGTAATAGTATACCCTTCACATCTTGAACGACCTCTAACTGGTATTTCATCATGCATATTTGGCACTGGAATAGCTTTAACAACACAAAATTGTTGGACCACATCAAAGAATTCCTCCCAACCACTATCTCTCATGGTGGCCAACCGAGCTTTGACATCATGAATTAATTCCATGGCATGAACAATATTTATATCTTTTCTTTGCAATACATGTGAAAGCTCATTTGTGATAGCAAACAACCTTAACATAAGCTTTAAAATAAAAGTGAATTTAAAGCACTCCATTTTTCCAATCAAACCAGCCGCTTGTGATGGTCCACGGCCATCTTCATGGACTATACCAAGCACCTTTATCACCGAGTCCCACATTTGGTCCAAGCGAATCAAAGTTGTATGATGTGAACCCCATCTAGTATCCCTAGGTCTAGCAAGATTGGTTTCTTGATGCAAACCTCTTCCCATAAATATCTCACCACCCTCAAACTTATCCAAAATAATTTTATGATAACTTTCTTTCAATGCATCCCTCCTCTTGCAAGATGCACTTGTTGTGGTGACAATTAAGGAGACATACTCAAAGAAATCATGAATAGATGAGCAACAACTAGAGACAGAAACAACCACCAATTGCAATTGGTGCTCAAAGCAGTGGACATAGAAAGCATATGGGTTTTCATCTAAAATCTTTTTTTGCAAGCCATTAAATTCACCTCTCATATTTGAAGCTCCATCATATCCTTGCCCTCGTAGCCTAGAAATAGATAGCTTGTATTTATCAAGAAGACCAACCAAAGCTCCCTTTAATGCATCAGATGTAATATCAGTGACATGTTTTAGAGCAAGAAATTATTCCACAACCTTCCCTTCATTATTCACACACCTAAATAAAAATTGTAATAAGATTAAATGAGACAACAATGGAGTAATGGATAAATAGAATAATGAATCAACCACTAGTATACTAACCTCAACATTACCGCCATTTGCTCTTTCACTCATATATCACGTGACTCATCGATAAGCACGGAGAACTGTCTATCACCAATCTCTCCCATAATCACCTCAGTGATTTCCTCAGTCATCTTGGAATTTAAACCATCACGATCAAAAGCATGTCTCACATTTTCATTCTTATCTTTGTACCAATCTATCATCTCTAAAAATTTTCCCTTATTTAAGGAAGTAGAAGATTCATTATGGCCACGAAAAGCCATACCTTGTGCTATGAGAAATCTTGAACACTGTAGAGAAGAAGTTAATCGAATTTTATATAATTCCTCAGCTTCCTGACTTGCACTGGATAACTTACTTGACACACTTTGTCTTTGATTTTTGAAATCATCACAATGCTTAACACACTTGTTATGAGCACTATTTACACTACCAACATGCTCAGGCAACGATTTATATGCATGTTTCCAATTACTAAACCCTGTTTTGTTGAACACATCAAAACCAAAGTGTTCTGCCCTTCCTGGTTGCTTAAATAGAAAGCAATAGAAGCAATATGCTGCATCCTGAGACTCGCTATATTCTATCCAATCATACTTACGATACCATGCCTGTGAAAAAGCTCTTGTACAATTTTCAAATTGTTTGCGAGGAAAATTCACAACAGGTTGGGTTGGTCCTTTCTGTATGTATGCCCTCCTAATTTGGTCTTGAATTTCAGGAGCATACTCATCTATTTGTTTCCTAAGAGCAGGATCACTTACGATCTCATCTAAATTAAACACACGGACAACATTAGTATTATTTGGTTGTACTGATGGACCTTGACCTTGTGGTTGTGCCACTTCAGCTCGTGCTTGTTGCGGTTGAGCTAAACTTGCATCTCTTGCAAGGCTTCTCTTATCAACCAAAAACCTCCTCATTTCTAAAATTTTACAAATTAAATAATAAATGTTTAGTTTTTATCAACACATAATATACAATACACTAAAGTATTAATATGAAATCAAGATATTTGAGTATGCTAGGGTACCCATATTCTTTTTTTCTAGCTTTGCTGCTTTAGTAGCTAGTCCATTATCTAATCCATTGTCAGATCATCTCTCACTAGTCACTACCCATTACTCTATTAGTAATTTAGTACATTAGTACAGTAGTACTGCTAGCTAGATAATTAGCTCAATACACAATACCTCTTGGCTCCTGCCCTCCCAAGTCCCAAACCAAGCAACTTAGCAACACATGCGTGATGGCAGCTAGCAGTGAAGTGTGGTCCCTCCTGTGTCCTGGGCTCCTGACCTTCTCACTCCTCAACACATCTGCACATACGTGCAACCAGAGACGGAGACACCAATGCTTCTTTTCTTTAGTTCTTTATTCCTTCCTGAGTTCCTGGCTTCCTCAATCCTCATGTCATGGCTCATGCCTCAGCACATACGCGCAGGTCGCAGCACTCGTGCCAACCAGGCCAGCCGGACGGACGCGGACGGCAACTACCTCCACGCGGAGTCGCGGACACGGCCAAGCCGGGCGCCAGCGACGGCGCGACGCCAAGCAACAAACCCAGTCGAGGTAGCGGCGCCACCGAAGTACAGTCTGCTCTGCGGCTCCGCCTCTTGACGACGAGTCGACAACGGGCCCGTCCAGCAAGGCAGCAACCTCCGGTGCGAGTCGCCACAGGTACGAGATTGCAAGAGCAAGACCATGATTTTAGGGATTCGGTGGATTTGTAAATTTGGGGATTGGGGGATAGCCGGATGTCCGGATGGTATTTCAGATCAAGCGGGGTTGTGGGCTTTAGCAATTAGCATGGTGGCCCGTTCTGGTTGTTGACATTGGTCCGTTCCGTTGGTGTGTGACGGGGGCCCACTTGTCACATCGGTTTGCCCAGGAGGAGTCCAGATGTAACACCCCGGCATCTAGTATGCCCGAATGCTACCAAACATAGGCTAAACAACACCTAAATACCACTAATAAAGACAAATTATAGCAAAGGAGCAAATGCTAAAACCGAAAATTTCAAAGATCTCCTTTGTTTTAACATGATTTGAGACAATAGCAATAACAGGCAAGTAACATAATATCATAAGATATCCAAAGAAGCAATGTAAATGGATATGGCAACAACATAAGGCAATATTATCAAGTTCAACCACTCCATAAACTATAACGAAGCAAATACGGGACCCGACCACACAATTTAATCCATACACCAAGATTCATGGCACTATTATTAAGGTCATGACTCAAAATTTGGTAAATGTGACAGGAACTACGTGAAGATGTGTAGCTATTGCCCTTTCCCACATGCCGGTGTCATGGTACCTAAAAAAAACAACATAAACATAAGTGTGAGTTCATCACTCAGCAAGTATATTGCAATGGTACAAAAGAAACAGTTTCATGGCTACAACAACTCACATCATGTCTATCATCTCATTCATGATCACATATCATTTTCATCATCATTATGTATGCAATGCGATGCTATGCTCATGTCTCCTTGGAAACTCATATCGGTATGGTTGAGTACACACCCGTCGGTGTGCACCCTCTCCCCCCTTCCATCCCGAAGATGGAGGGTGCCTACTCCTCGCTTCCAAACACCGCGGTGGATGGAATCACGATGTAGGACTTACTCATTGGCTCTCCGGAATAGTCATAACTTTCTCACCGACCTTCCTCGGACTAGTTATGACTTTCTCACCGCCCGGGCCATGTATCATGCCATGTATGCAAACATGCCAAAATCATAAATAACTTGTATATTAACACATGGCATCATAACATAATAAGCATAATCATCATATCATTGGCAATCATTAAGGCATGGCATGTGAACATATCATATATTCAATTTCAATCTCAACCAATCTAGCAACTACAACCCGCTACCCATTCCAATACACTTGCCTCAACCACGGGTGACGGATTGGCAAGAAGTAGAAGGCACTCCCGGGGTCACACCACTTGGACATAGGTACCACACACTCACAATCATGTCCACAAAACAGTACGCAAACCCTCTTCTACCCCGACATCGCAAACTACTCGCAAAACCCAAAAACAGAGGTTCTGTCCCGTCGGGACAGCAGCCTTCCAAAAGGCATAACTCAGGTTCTAAGACTCCGAATCGAATAAACGAGTAGATCCTCGCGTAGCTTAGGAAATTTTCTAACTTTTTCTAAGTATATGGAAAAGCTGATTCGGACTCTAAAGTTGTTTAATCTACAAAATACCGTGATCTGTTCCAATCACGTCACAGATTTTAATACGTTCGGTAAAACTAGCATAACTTTCAAACGGCTAAGTGAGTGACAGTAGCATCCTCATCTTCTATCGGCTTCCGCTGAGCTCTGCTGTCTCGGCGTGGGTGGTGACGAAACACTGTGCCTTCCAGCTCCCTGGAGTAGGTGCGAGCGATCTGCTGCATTGCTCGACGCGACACCTCCTGGATTCCAATCTCAAAGGTAGACCTCCTGGCGGTGAAGTGGAAAGGGCGGCTAAACTTCGTCTTCTCTCGGGCATACACCGTGATCCTGACGTCCCATCCTATGACCATTCCTGCCTGCACGAGTGTAGTCCCTCGGTAGAGCGGTCTCTCAAAACCTCCAAGAAAATGAAGCATACGCCACAACTCGGCAGCATAGCCTCCCTCACGCTCGGTGTAGTTGTTCTTCATCATCATCTGTCAAAGGATACTTGCGTAAGAACGCAACATTTTAAAATCAATGTGGAAGACAAAAAGAACTCAGCAAGGGGTATGAACAACGAAGAAAAGGGGTAAGTCGAGAATTCATTCATTATCTAGACAAATTTTATCTTTAGAAAATAAGTTTTATCCTCACTATGACCATTCTAACTATGGGTGAGCCTACAGTCAGTATGACTCTGATACCACCTCTGTCGGGACCCGAATTTGCAAATTCGGACCCTCTGTGTATTCAGCACTAGTCTAGGAACGCGCTAGTGCACACAGTCTCAACATTAGCAAATATCACAATCATACTCAGCGAATAATAGGGTACTTTAATTAGTTAACCAAACTGGTTGCTTGACCTTATGGTCAAGTTACAAATATACGCCTCGCAGGGCGAAACTTATTAAAAGAGAAATAACTGCAGCGGAAAATAAGATAACTTCGTGGCGCCATCCAGTATACCACAGGCAACTGACTGGGCTCGCTTCCTAGTTAGACGGTTCCTCTGGGAGCTCCTCCTCCAAAGCTGGTGTAGATTCTTCTTCAACTGATGTTGTATTGCGGCAAGGGTGAGTACTTGGTACTCAGCAAGTCATGCACAGAATGCAGCTAATATACTACATGCATGGCTTAATACAAAGGAGTGGCTCAAGGTATATTTGGAGTAAAAAGCATTTAACAAATATCATAAGTAGATTCGAAAGCAGTAAGAACAAGTATAGCATCAATAACTTTTCCAGGAGTTAAATAAACATCTTTCCCGATTCTAATCCACATTTCCATCAACGTCACTATTAAACCAAACCCAACCTTTCAAGTCCAAGTTATTTTCAAGAAAGTCTAACCCTTAACTGTAATTCCCGAGCGATGTCCAATACCGCGGACACGGCTATTCGAATAGATTTTTCACTCTGCAGAGGTTATGCACTTTACCCACAAGATACAGCCAAACACCACAAAGGCGAGTGTCCGTAACATAGTCTTTCGGAAACTTCTAACAGTACAAGTGGTCCTCCCCGGTGATTGCACACTAACCCTTCCCTTAGCGAAGGCGAAGTTTAGGCCAATCCACCGTTAGATGGGTACCTAGCCGCAGCCCCAGTACGCTCCCCCGTACAACTACACAAAGGGTGTAGTTGACATCCTGAGGCCCCACAGGTACGTTATTAG
The DNA here is from genome assembly GCA_036346355.1 of Rhipidocladum racemiflorum. NCBI lineage: Eukaryota > Viridiplantae > Streptophyta > Magnoliopsida > Poales > Poaceae > Rhipidocladum > Rhipidocladum racemiflorum. The sequence goes on along the minus strand of CM070577.1, from coordinate 36,327,878 downwards.
CAACTTAATCAACTAGGTCTGTCCCATTACAGACATGTGGTTGCACGCTTGACTCAGTTCAAAGGCTTGCAAGGTTAAGTCCTTAGGGTGACCAGGGCAAGACTACCCGAAGAACCAACACAACGTTCCCGGTGCCACAACTGGCCCACCCGATCATTCTTGCCACATGCCCTGGTCGAAAACTATTTATCAAACCCCAATTGTTTACCATGCACCACGTGCCATCAACATCACATGATACCTTTCCAAAACAGGTTCAATATATCATTAAGTCAATATTAACATTTGATTGTCCAAAATCATGTCATGAGCACGTAGCAGGTCTAAGCAATATACTACAACGATCTAAATTCCCATGTTGGCAATTTAATAATGTCCAACTATTTAATCCACAACTAGGGTGACAAGGGATCATGGCACATATATAAATAACCAAGGTGTCATACAGCAATTTGGCATTTATCTAATTTCCCATATTTAAATAAAGTATTTTCTAATTAAACTAGCATGCAATAGTTTAAATCGAATTAATTTGAAATTGGGATCAACATGGTCAAAGCACAACTTGCCTTCAAAAAGTACTTGTTCTTGGTCCTGAGCTGGCTCCTGGGTCAACACATCTCCTGCGAAGCCTTCGGGCACTTCAACGTCTACTCGTAAAGCGTGCAAATAGCAATAAATAAATAAACAGTAGACAAAAAGTGTCCAAACATCCAAATAAAGTTCATAAACAGAGAGAGCATAATTTTACGAATATTTAGAAACTGGAATCGTCAAATTCGGAGTTGAAACGCAAAAGTTATAAGCATTCAAAGTTTAAATAATCAATTAAATAATATTACAGAGAAAAACTTTGGTCCAAAATTTAAATAAAATTCATCATTAGGTAGATCTCAATTTTATACAAATTTAGAAATTTGAATCACTCAAATCAGAGTTAAAATGCAAAAGTTATAAACGTTTGAAGTTTGAAACAAATTCTGAAATCAATATTTTGAATTAATAAATCATTTTCTTTTTCGGAAATTAATTATTGCGTCAGCATGACACGTGTCAGCTCCTGATTGCTGACGTCAGCACCGGCCGAACCCCATGATGACGTCAGCATGACGTCATCATGCCACGTGGCGCTCTGGAAGCGCCACGCTTGCCTCGGCACATGGACCCGGTCCACGGCGGCACTGGTCCACCGGACCGGCGTCACTGACAGGCGGTCCCGCCCTGTCAGCGGCGCGGGTTCACGCCTGCGTGGGCGTGGCTGACGCGTGGGCCCTCTGACACGCGGGCCCCGCGTGTCAGAGACACGTACCCACGCGCGGGCGCTGACCGCGACGGTCGGCCTCCCGGCCACGTGGCTAGATCTCGGCCGTTGATTTGAAAATCAACGGCCCAGATTGGATCTGGGTTCAAGCGTATGGAAACTACTCAGCTGATCTGGACCGTTCGATCTTGATCGGACGGTCAAGATCCAATCTAAGGATTACAACGCGGCTAACCCTAACCGTTTGATCTAGATCTAATGGCTGAGAATGGATCTAGTACTGAGCGGGTTAGGCTACGTGGCACAATCTACGCCGTGTAACACCCCGGCATCTAGTGTGCCTGAATGCTACCAAAATAGACTAAACAACATCTAAATACCACAATTAAACATAAATTACAGCAAAGGCGCACATGCTAAAAACCGAAATTTCGGCAGCATCTCCTTTGTTTTAACATGAATTGAAGCGATAGCAATAACAAGGCAGTTCATAGTAAAACATAAGGCATCTAAAACAGCAATATAAACGAATATAGCATCAACATAAGACAATAATACTAAAGCCAACCACTCCATAAACTATGGCTAAGCAAATAAGGATCACAAGCACACAAAAGTTATTCCAAACACCTAGTTCATGGCACTTATTATGAACTTGACTAAACAATAGTAAATGTGGCTAGACTACGTGAAGATGTGTAGCTATTTCTCCTTCCCACAAGCCGGTGTCATGGTACCTAAAATAAACAACATAAACACAAGCGTGAGTTCATCACTCAGCAAGTATATTGCAATGGTACAAACATAAACAATTACATGGCTATAACAACTCACATCATGTATATCATCTCATTCATGATCACAAATCATTATCATCATCATTATGTATGCAATGCGATGCGATGCTCATATCTCCTTAGAAATTCATACCGGTATGGTAGAGTACACACCCATCGGTGTGCACCCTCTCCCCCCTTCCATCCCGAAGATGGAGGGTGCCTACTCCTCGCTTCCCCACACCGCGGTGGATGGAATCACGATGTAGGACTTACTCATTGGCTCTCCGGAATAGTCATAACTTTCTCACCGACCTTCCCCGGACTAGTTATGACTTTCTCACCGCCCGGGCCATGTATCTTGCCATGTATGCAAATATGCCAACATCATGAATAACTTGTACATTAACACATGGCATCATAACATAATAAGCATACTCATCATATCATTGGCAATCATTAAAGCATGGCAAGTGATCATATCATATAATCAATTTCATCTAGTCTCAACAAGCAACCTACAAACCGCTATCCATTACAATACACTTGCCTCAACCACGGGCAACGGATTGGCGGGAAGTAGAAGGCACTCCCGGGGTCACACCACCTGCACAAAGGTACCACACACTCACAATCATGTCCACAAAACAGTACGCAAACCCTCATCTACACCGACATTGCCAACTACTCGCAATAACCAAAAACAGAGGTTCTGTCCCGCCGGGACAGCAGCCTTCCAAAAGGCATAACTCGGGTTCTAAGACTCCGAATCAATTAAACGAGTACATCTTCGCATAGCTTAGGAAATTTACTAACTTTTTCTAAGTATAAGGAAAGACTGATTCGGACTGTAAAGTTGTTTAATCTACAAAATACCGAGATCTGTTCCAATCACGTCACAGATTTTAACACGCTCGGTAAAATAGCCATAACTTTCAAACGGCTGATCGGAATTTAACGTTCTTTATACCCACTGAAAGGTATTGAAATTACATACAACTTCTTCAACAGGCGGATGACCAAATTCAGAATCTAAATTGGCGAAAAACCGAACCCTAGGTCGACTGCTCGTGCTGTCCAAAACAGAGAACGTGGCAACTTCTAGATCTAATCCAATCTACTCAATTCCAGCACCACCAATTGATCTAAAAACATGATAATGATCCTTAGAACAGTACCTAGCCCAACCCCAAGGAGTCCCATGGCCATACCTTCGCCCGACGCACGAAAACCCAACGGATCTCCTCCCGGTTCGCGCGATCTCCTTCCTCGCTCCAAATCCACTGGATCTCCTCGTCGCGGAGCGCTCCAATGGACGGATCTTCGAGGTGTTGAGGTGGAGAACTCCCCTAGGGGCAGCAAGGGAGGTGGAGAGGGGAGGAGAGGGGTGGTGGCGCCATGGGGGAAGATGGAGAGGAAGGGGAAGGGTGGAGGCGCATGGGGGGGCTAGGGGGTGGCGGCTAGGGTTGGGAGAGGGAGTTTGGGGCGCACCAAGGGGTGGGGGCCAGATTTGGCTGCCCAAAAGTCCCCCCTTGGGCCCAAACCCTTCCACCGGAGGCCCAACTCAACCCCCAAGGCCCAAAGTCCCCGGGAGAGGCCAAATCACCCGAAAACGGCCCAAAAACACGCTATAAACGGCATAACTTAAAGTTTTAACCTCCATTTACATATTTTATAATGTTTTGACCTCAACATCCACATTTTATAAGATTACGACACTCCGTGGTGTCACACGCCGTTGGATCTAAATCCAACGGTTGGGAATAGATCTGGGATTAGCACGTGGGATCTCACCGGGGGGTGACGTGGCGCGATCTGGGCCCTCGGATTTGGATCGGATGGCTGGTGGAGCTCGGTCGACGGCGATGGCTTGCGGCGGCGCTGGTTCACCGGAGACGAGGACGGCGACCACGGCGACGGCGTTGCGGGGCTCCTCCGGCGAAGTGAGTGGTACTCACCGACGCGGCTTGACCTCGCGGTTCCGGATCTGGGCTCAACGGCAGCGGAGGACGGCGGGCGGCGGCGGAATCTGCAAACGAACGCGGCGGAGTGCTAAGCCAACTACGGCGAGCTCGAGCGGGCAAACGACGGCGGCTCAGGCGGCGTGGGCTAGGGCTACGGGTGCGCACGGAAGTCGGCAACGCGACAGCGGCGGCGGCGCATTAAATAGGGCTCTCGACGTCCATGAAACGCGCAGAAACCGAGGCCCACTCCGTTGCGGCGGCGGAATCCGAGTTGGATTCGGATTGGGCGATGTGGATCAACATCAGCCGTTGGATCAAGATCCAACGGTGCGAGGGTTTGGGCTCGGGTCTGATTCGGGCGAGTTGGCTGGCTCGGTCGGGCTCGGGCTCGGGCTCGGGTGACGTGGCTCAATCGTGGCCGTTGGATCTCGATCCAACGGTCACGTGCGTTAGGGTTCGGCCGGGCGGGTTCGACCGGAACGGCTGGCTCGAGTCGGACTCGGGACCGGTCGGATGAACAGTAAAACCCACTTGATTTTCCAGCGATTAAATAATCCAATTAATTCTCAGAAATTCATTTAATTCATTAAAAATAGCAAAAGACTCAGAAAAATTCCAGAAAAATTCTGGAAAATATTTTGGAACATTTTGGACTCAAATAAAATATTTCCAACAAATTTTTATTTGCAAATTTAAATTCTTTAATTATTTCAAAAGGGGATAAATTCAAATAAATTCCAAATAAATCCAAATAAATTCCAGAAAATTCCAAAAATTCACCAAGGTGCCAAATCACACATGAATTTAAGAAAAGCAAAATTTTGGGGTGTTACAAACCTCCCCCCTTAACAGAATCTCGTCCTCAAGATTCAGGGCTTCCTAAAGAAATAGGTTCGGAAACTTTTTCTTCAAATCCTCTTCGCGCTCCCAAGTTGCTTCACTCTCCGCATGGTTGCTCCATTGAACTCTGCAGAAGCGGGTTGACTTGTTTCTCGTTTCTCGATCCATGGTGTCCAGAATCTTCACGGGGTGCTCCTTGTAAGTCAGATCTTCTTGTAGCTCAATTGACTCTAGCGGTGTCTGTTCCTCGGGTACTCGGAGACACTTCTTCAGCTGGGACATGTGAAACACGTCATGCACTCCTGCTAGTGATTGCGGTAACTCCAGTTGGTATGCAACTTCACCTCTACGGCTGAGAACCTTGAATGGTCCATCATATCGCGGCGCGAGTTTTCCCTTGGCATGGAATCTCTTAACTCCTCTGAGTGGTGTGACTCTGAGATACACGAAATCTTCTGGTTCAAAACTCAAGTCTCGGCGACGGTTGTCAGCATAACTCTTCTGTCTTGATTGGGCTATCTTCAATCTCCCTGATCATGGCAATCTGTTCTTCGGCTTCTTGGAGAATATCTGGCCCAAAGACACGGCGTTCACCTGTCTCGTTCCAATTCAACGGTGTCCGACAGGGTCGACCATATAGTGCTTCAAATGGCGACATTTGCAAACTGGCTTGGTAACTATTATTGTAGCTAAACTCAGCGTACGGCAGACTTTTATCCCAAGAGGTAGCATAAGCCAATGCACAAGCTCGTTGTAACACCCTAGTTTTCGCTTTCTGGAGAAAAACCTAATTTAAATAAATTAAATTCAAAACTTGGAGTTTCTTTGGTGTTTATATTAACCTGGCATCCATTCCTATCCAAAATCGGGATTTAATTCCCCTCCGGTCGAAAAATCGATTTTCCGGTTCCCGCCGGTACCCGGAATTTCACCCGAGTCCAAAAATGCTCCAAAAATCCCCAAACCACTTCAATTGTGTTCCAAATATTACAAAATGATTTTTGGAATCATTCCCCGGATTTTTGGACCTCCGTTCCTATTTTATCTCGCGTGGCTTTTGTTTAATGCCTGCGATCCGCGTCCGAATATTTAATTCCGCAAATTTCATCCAAATTCAGTGGAACCAATTTTATTGGGTCCCAAATATTCTAAAATGGTTCCAGGAATTTTTTCCAGAATTTTTAGACCATTTTTCCTTATTTTTCTCTAGGGCGAATCATTTACGTAAAGGAGGACCAATGGGAGAGTGACACATGGCAGTGAACAGTGCTCATCTTCTACCTCCAGCCATGGTGAAGAACAGAGAAGCTCCGACTCTCTCTCATGGAGGTGCCCTCTCTTCAAATCCTCATGACTCCCTCATTTCAACTCCAAATCGCGAATCACCGGTTCCGTTGAATTCGTAGCGGCGTCCTCTTCCAATTCCCCACCATCTTTAATCCCAAAGCTCGCCGGAAGTTGAACAACCGAGCAAAAACCGAAATGCATTAAATCACCATTAGCTCGGCCGTTTCGCCTCCAAACGCCGCACCACCACCTCCATTCTCTTCGTATAAGAGTCCCCGTTCCGGGAGTGTGCTCCTCTTTCCCTCTACTCCACCCTTGTGCCCGTGAGATCAAGAAAACCGAGGTTGGGTTAAACTTTTTCGGTGTTCTTCGTGTTCGTGCTTGTAGATCCTTCTCCGGTGAGCCATTCTTCGTGCCACTTGGTTCCTTGTGACCGTGGATGAGTCTAGAGTCTAACCCAATCATCAATTTTAGGTTTTATCAAGAGTTGGCGACGAATTTTGAGTTTTTGTTCATCCGGCCGGAGCTCCGTTCATCACGAAATTCATCATCTCCGGTGAGAACCAACTCAATTCCTTTCTCCTATGAGTCCCTAAGGGTGTTATCTAGAGAATCCATAATTTTATTTGGTCCAAATCCATGCGAAAATGGGGCAAAATCCGTTTTTTGAGAGCAAAAGAGGGCTCTGTTGGTTTTGCTCGATTCTGTACCAAATTTTTCGCGGGGGGTACTGTAGCAAACATTAACTTTTCTCTTTTTTTTTATTTTCCATCATTTTCCAACTTCAAACGATTATAACTTTTGCATCCGAACTCCGATTGACTCCGTTCAAGTTTCTAAATTCATATAAAATCAAGATCTACCTGCCAGTACTACTTTTATAATTTTTGGATTTATTTTATTTTATTTTATTTATTTATTGCCTCGATTTGCGCGTAGCCGAGGATCCCGCCGCGACCGCCGATTCCGCCGTCGAGTTTTCCGAGTTCGACATCTCCGCCGCGATAGAAGGCAAGTCTCCTTGACGCATGTTGATCCCATGGTTTATAAATGTTTTACACTGTTTTACAAGTTGCATTGCTATTTATATAAAAGGATGATGTTGACGTTAGGCCATTAGTTAATACCTATTGTTCATACCTCCTTGATATTGTTATACATGATTCGTTATCGCCCTAGTATAGTAATCCACCAATATAAATGTTTTTGGGAAACTAATCTTTGACTCGGGGAATGACTGCTTGGAAGATCTTTTGGATGGAACCACTAGTATGAAATGTAAACGGGAAATAGATAAATATTAGTGATGATATGAGGGATGGTAATATGAAGTGGATCTATGAATGATGATCATCGAATATTGTGACGTTGGATCGTGACAGTAGCTCATATTATAATGGATTGGGGGAAATTTTGAAGGATGTATGGTATTGAGAAATATGCATGATGGATTAGATGGATCATTACCCGTAGATGACATGTTGACTTGGATTTCTTGGTTTGATAAAATAATAGCAAAAAGGAGAATCAGAGTTAGTTGGATTATTAGCATCTATTGGGGATTATTATTAACGGACTGATTAAGAAAAAGATGATTATGGAAATATAGATATGTGATAACCATTTATGCGGGATTATGAATAATATCGATTATGGGTGATTTGTTTAGTAAATGTAGTATCATTGTTTATGAAAGCAGCTGTAGTCAATGAATTAATGGAATCTTGGGGTTATGGAATAATATTTGGTGGTTTAAGTAAATAATAATATTGTGAAGTATTATCGGTGGACTGTATTCTAGATTATTAGAGATAATCTTGTGAAGTATTCTCGGTGGTTTAATAGATGATTGGGTGAAATATTCTTAGCAGATGATAAGATTGATCGCCGTATGAGTGATGGATAAGCCAATAAAACAAGTTATAGTTCAAGGGAAATATTTCATGTACCAACATGATTGTGGTTTAATATGATTTTGGAGTTATGATAGTACCATGATATACTTCTTACTTGTTGGATACCATATTGGATTGGATTATTCTTATGATTATCAAATTATGGGCAATAGAAGGATTATTGGAGATTATAAAATTGATTATAGGAATTGTAATCAAACCCTGAGCTTGGTAATTTTTATAAAATAAACTATTGGTGGAATAGAATAGTACGGTAGAAATGCTTAGCCTTGCTATCGGTCAATATTCACCTATGGGTGGGAATTTCAATTATCTCTTGAAAACTTGTATTGGAAGTTATAGGCAAGGAGTATTGCCAATGGTTTACAAAATAAAAATAAAATGAAAAATGGTTTTGGACTGGGGCGGAATGGTTTGTCTGGTGGGCGCGGACGGAGTGATAGCTTTCATTGTGCAAGTACCGCCCCAAGTCAATTAAGGACCGACGCTTATGACTGTCTCCATTCTAAGCATAACCGTACAACCACATGTCAAAGTGGGCACGACCTGGCCAACTAATTTGTAGAAGCCTAGCTTAGACTCACCACTCGGTTGAATGTGAATGCTGGACGGAGGCAATGTTGTTTTTTTTCTCACACGGCGCAAGAGGGGGCTTCAGATTGGCGGATGGAACCCTAACAAATGTGAAACCTCGGCCAGGTGGGTCTAGTTAGGTAGATACATTGTAACAGCCTTGTCACGATCTCTCTGCCGGCACACCAAAGGAAGTGTGTTAATCCGGAGGCATTAAGAGATGATCGTGTCTTGTGGGTAAAGTTGTACACCTCTGCAGAGTATAAACTATTCGAATAGCCGTGCCTACGTGAAAGTGCATCTAGGCCCCTCATTTTATTTTGGTGATTAATGATGACACAATTAATGTGATCTAATGCTTCAACTAAGATTAATGCAGTTATCGAGATCACATCAAGCTCGGAATAAGATTGGATGGTCCTAAGCGCGTCAAATTTCGAGAAAACGGCATCAAGACGAAGACTTGTAATTTTTATATTGTTTTGAGTCTTAAGGATAGCCGTACTATTAAGAGGATGCGACGGAAAATCGATTTTAGGTTGTGCATGTGCTCAACATCAAAACTTGCATTCAAACTAGCACACAATCACTCGCATTTTCCAAAATCTGGAATTCAAACCGAGCCCCTAAGTTCGGAGAGTCCGGACATTCTGTCCAGAGTGTCCGGATTCAATCCGGAGTATCCGGACAATATGTCCGGAGTCCCCGGGTTGGACCCCTCGGCCACCTTTATTCCAGATTGTCCGGAGTATCCGGACATTGTGTCCGGAGTCTCCGGATAACCCGGAGTCTCCGGGTTATTTGTCCGGACACTCCGGCCTGTACAAAAATGAGAGTAACGGCTAGTTTTTGAACTGACTATTTAAAGCCCCCACTCTCTCCCAACGGCTAGGAACTGGATTGAGCTCATTCATTGCAGCATTCAAGCCACTCCTAACCTCTTCTAAGCATTCAATAGAGCTCATACTTCCTCCCACCATTAGATTTGGTTGTTGATCCATTTTGGTGAGGAGAGGAAGAAGTAAAGTGCTAGGTGCATTCATTTCTAGTTGTTGAGCACTAGTTCATCCTCCAAGCGATTCTTCGTGGTGTTATTACTCTTGGAGGTTGAAGGTCTCCTAGACGGCTAGGAGTCACTGGGAGCTACCAACGCGTGTGGTGAGCCCCGGTCGTTTGTGAAGGCGAGTCTCGCCTTTGAAAGGAAAGAGACAAGAAGTGAAGCCGGTGAGTGCATTTGTGCAACACCGGGAGGAAAGCGGGTTGAAAGAGACCCCGGCTCAAGTGCGACCGAGCCACCTCAACGGAGACGTAGGGTTCCCTTCAAGAACCCGAACTTCGGTGAAAATCCGTGTCCCTCTCGTTCACTTTTTCTTCCTAGTCTTGCTTGTTTGGATTTGTATTTGTAAAGCTAGATCTAGCTCTTTGCTTAGCTTTAATTCAAATCCTTACTAGCAATTGTTCTAGGTTGCTCTTGCTATCTATTTCTAGTGGTTTATTGTGCTTGCTAGAGTAGTCTTAGTTGTGCTCCCGAGCCAGCTAACCCGGAGAGTCCGGACATAAGACCGGACACTCCGGACAAGCCGGAGACTCCGGATCAAATACCCGGAGACTCCGGATTGACCAGCTCAGCCAGTTTTATTTCCGCTGCGATTTTTTAATTCGCCTATTCACCCCCCCTCTAGGCGACATTGTTGGTCCTTTCACTACGGTCAAAGGCAAAGCGAAGAATGCTTTCATATTGGTAGACTTTGATTTTGTTTTTAAAAACTGAAAAGTGTTGTTTTGGGATCCGAGAGCGATTAGAACTCTCGAGTGTGCTTCTGGCGGCTAAAGCCAGGTAGGTGGAAGGAACCTGATTTTGTGAATCATGGCCGTTAGAGCCATGTGACTGGATTGAACCCTGATCTTGTTGGGATGTGGCGGATAGAGCCTGTATATTAGTGAGTGGTGGTTAGAACATTAACTACAATATTACATAATTCAATTATTAAAAAGAATTGCTCAATTATGCTTTGTGAAAATTATTATCAAGTATGTTTTGTTGAAACTTGGCTTTGTGCAAAAGAACCATATTAAGCCATTCTTGGATAGCCTACATTATGCATAATTTCCCAGACTTGCTGAGTACTTTATATACTCACGTGCTACATTCTAATCCCATCTCAAAAGTGGAAGAAGCTGTCAAGGAATTCCAATGACTAGGGCGCGCTCCCCACTCGATTGCCTGTGGGCATTTGGATGGGTCGCTTTGGTGTTTTCATCTTCCGCTGCAGTTGTTCAAGTTGTTCCGCCTGTTCAGGCCGTAATGGTAAACTTTGACCATAAGGTCTTTGCTTTTATTCGGTATTATTCTTATTTACTTATGTGTATTCGTGATATGGTTGTTGATTCATCACTTTTGACTCTGTGTACTAGCTACTGATCTGGGACTAGTACAGAAATACACAGGGGATTCCGGATAGCCGATCCGGGGTCCTACACTCGTAGCATGTCCTCTAGAATTTGATTAACTCTTTCGATTTGCCCATCCGTCTACGGATGATAAGCGGTACTGAAGTTCAAACGGGTTCCCATGGCTTCATGCAGTTTATTCCAGAATCTCAAGGTAAACTGGGTACATCTATCCGATACAATCTTCTTCGGCACTCCGTGCAAATAGACGATCCTGGTCATGTACAACTCAGCTAACTTATCTCCCGAATAAGTGGTCTTCACTGTAATGAAATGGGCGACTTTAGTCAAGCGGTCTATTATGACCCATATGGAGTCATAACCTCCTTGAGTCTTGGGTAAACCGGTAATGAAGTCCATTCCGATTTCTTCCCACTTCCACTCAGGTATCTTCAACGGCTGTAGCAATCCTACTGGTCTCTGATGCATTGCCTTGACTCTCTGGCATATGTCGCACAATGCAACATGCTCAGCAACTTCACGCTTCATGCTCGGCCACCAGAATCTTTCCTTCAAATCTTGATACATCTTGGCGCTTCCAGGATGAATTGAATACTTGGAGTCATGGGCTTCTTCTAGAATCAATTGCTTCAGCTCCTTCTGGTTTGGCACACAGATTCGATCCTGCATCCATAACGTGCCTTGTTCATCCAACTTGAAGTCCTTTGCCTTGCCTTCATCCATCTTGGACTTGATCATGCGGACCTTGTCATCATCCTTTTGTCCTTCTCGGATCTGATCCTCCAGGGTAGGCTTCACTTCTAATGCGGCCAAGAATCCTTCTGGCACTACTTCAATCTGCATTTTCTGGAAATCCTCACATAGCTCATCCTGACTCGTGGCTATCAACATGTTCACAGTATGGCTCTTCCTGCTCAAGGCATCGGCCACTACGTTGGCCTTTCCTGGATGGTAATGGATTCCAACATTATAATCCTTGATTAGCTCTAACCATCTCCTCTGTCTCATGTTCAGGTCTGATTGGGTAAAGATGTACTTAAAACTCTTATGGTCCGTGTATACCTCACATCTGTTTCCAATCAAATAGTGACGCCACAACTTCAAAGCATGCACTACGGCAGCTATCTCTAGGTCATGCGTTGGATAATTCTCCTCATGTGGCCTCAACTGCCTTGATGCATAAGCGACGACCTTTCCATTCTGCATCATCACACATCCAAGTCCTTGGCGCGATGTGTCACAATAAATGTCAAAGCTTTGATTGACATCCGGTAGAATCAACACCAGCTCGCTGATGTCAATCGCTTCTTCAACTCTTGAAAACCTTTTTCGCACTCTGGCGTCCATGCAAACTTCTTTTCCTTTTTCAACAATTGCGTAAGAGGTTTCGCAATGGTCGAAAAGCCTTCAATGAAACGGCGGTAGTAACCTGCCATTCCAAGGAAACTCCGGATCTGGGTCACGGTCTTCGGCTGTTCCCAATGTAACACAGCTTCTACCTTGCTTGGATCTACGATGACTCCCTCTGCGGTCATTACATGTCCAAGGAACTCCACCTTGTCCTTCCAAAAGTCACATTTACTGAATTTGGCGAAGAGTTGCTGTTCCCTTAGCTTTTCCAAAACTCGCCTCAAATGCTCTGCATGTTCATCCTCTGTCTTGGAGTAGATTAAGATATCATCTATGAACACAACAACAGACTTGTCCAAATATTCCATGAACACCTTATTCATCATATTCATGAATTATGCTGGTGCATTCGTCAGACCAAAGGACATAACAGTAAACTCGTAATGTCCATATCTTGACGAGAATGCGGTCTTCGGGATATCTTCTGATTGGATCTTCAACTGGTGGTATCCCGATCTCAGATCAATCTTGGAGAAAACTCCGTCTCCTCTCAGCTGATCAAACAAATCATCGATCCTGGGTAGCGGGTACTTATTCTTCACGGTGACTTCATTGAGTGCACGATAGTCAATGCACATCCTGAAACTTCCGTCCTTCTTCTTGACGAACAAAACTGGTGCTCCCCACGGCGACGAACTCAGTCTGATAAATCCCTTCTCCATCAACTCTTCAAGCTGCTTCTTCATCTCTACCAATTCTTCGGTGGACATCCGGTAAGGTCTCTTTGCTATCGGCGCTGTACCAGGTACAAGCTCTATCACAAACTCTATGTCTCTGTCTGGCGGCATACTGTAAATCTTCGTGAAAACATCCGGGTACTCATTCACTACTGAGACATCTTCTATGCTGATTGCCTTGGTACTGTTAACCATCAACTGTCCATCTCTAGCTGCGGTAGCTTGAAATTCCACTTTTCTTCCACACGGGCTTTCAACTGAGATAATCCTTCGACCACAATCCAAAACGGCCTTGTGCTGGGATAACCAATCCATTCCCAAAATAACATCTAAGGTTTGGGTCTCCAACATAATAAGGTTTGCTAGGAACTCTATCCCATCTATTAATATTCTCACCCCAGAACATCCTACTTTAGTTCGGAGTTCGGAACCAGGGGTTTGAACTAAAAGCATGCATTTAAGTCTTGCAATCTCCAAATCATTTTTAGCAGCAAAGCCTTGAGAAACAAACGAATGCGAAGCTCCAGAATCAAACAAAACTGTTGCAGGTACATAATATGGTGGAGTGGTTGGCTTGGTTGGAGGGCGGAGCGGGCCGGGATGGGAAACGGGCTTTATCCCAAAAAGGAGAATAGAGAATTTACATTTATTTTCGAATTAAAATAATTTTATAAATACAAATAGCTTTATATAAAATATCAAATATGGTTCAAAAAGTATGAAAAAATTCTCAAAAATAATTTAGAACATTTTGAACCTAGGAAAATTATTTCTAGCATAATTTTGATTTTATTTTTCATAACTAAATTAATTTTGTAAATCTAAAAATAGTAAAATGATATTTATGAACTCCATAAAATCCAGGATAAATCTCACAAAATTATATGAACATTGAACAATAATATGCAAATTTTTTAACATTACACCTTTGTAGTTGGAGGAGAAATAGGATGTTAATGATAATGATATGGAGGAGGATATGATGGTCTAATCTAAAGGGACAAATAGCGAGCCTTCAGCTGACAAACTTGAGAAAAACTTTCTAGTAATACCAGTGAACATAACATTGTTCTTGTATCCGTCTTGGAGGTGGAATGAGTTATATTATTCTTACGGTCATGTATATTGTGATCATGTAATATGTTCTTGTGGAATTTTTCGCTTTTGTTTCTGTACCCGCTCCATTCCATTCCTCATCTGTTTTCGTCACTACCTGTTTCTGGTATTTTCAATTTTGTTTTCATTAACGATAAAAAAATGAAAACAAAATAGCCATTTACTGACTGTTTCATTTCCGTTTTCATCCCTACCTTGGGGCATGTCTCATGTAGACCTTGAAGGACCATGTGGAGATCCATCCATATTTGTGATGAGTATTTGACTTTATTTGAGCAAGGTGTGCTAATGTTTGAGTTTGATTTGAATCAGAATTCAAAAGGAAGCAATTTGGGTTGTATTGGTCTCTTGTGGTACTACCGGCCTTTGGCTGGCGGTAGAACCAACTGATGAATGAGACATGATTAATTGTGAGCATTTGTGATGTTTATTGCATATTATTGGACAATGCTATGCGATGGTTTTCTTTATCTTTGATGGTTGCAGGACGACGGTGCTTGGTCATGGTGAGACGGATGATGACCGGGACTAGGTGAGGTGCGTCAGAGGTCCAGATGGTTGGAGATTGCCAGAAGATGATCCGAGACGGAGTCCGGGCAAGTCAAGGAAGATAAAGAAGGGGATGATACTAGCTAGATGCCGCGAGGATCGATGAGGTCCGTTGGATCGCGGTCTAGTTGATAGGATAGCGGGTCTAGTAGTATGCTTTGAGAACCGTGCAAAGAAAACCCATTGTGTGTGTAGGGTTTTGGGTGTCCCTTGCATGGTGGAGTGAGTAGGTTAATCCTAACCCTTGGTGGAGTGCTCTAGGGTTTGGGACTCATCCAAGGGTAGTAAGTGGCCTAAGAGTAGTATAAATAGAGGGGTGGAGGGAGGCCTCCATGCCCATTCATTCTTGGAGCTGTTGTGTTGCTCATTTGAGCTTTGCCCACATGAAGTGAGACTTTGTAATCACACATCTCTGAATGAAATAGAAGTTCCAAGAACCAAATTTATTTCTCGCAATTTAATTCTCGCAATTTAGATTATGTCTTTACTTTCGGCATTTACTTTCATGTATTAAATTCAACATTTACATTCCCGTATTTACATTTATGATTGCTAGATTTTGTTCTTGACTTGAGCGATTCGCATTCACCTCCTTCTATATTCTATTTGGATCTTCGCTCAAGATCGAGTCCATTTGCCAAAGTTTGTATTGCGCAAGAGTTTATTTGTCAAGTTTCTATCAAGATTGTAAATTTGTCATGAGCTTGTTTTTCGCGCAGCAGTCAGTCTTTGATTTTTAGAAAAATATAGTTGGCAACGAACTCCGGTTCGAGCCTAGCCACGGCCGAAGACACCATTTCGGGGTCCACGAACCCAACTGGATTTTGATTCATCGTGGCTCACTGCCTCATTATCCTTCAACTCGTGTCAATTGTTAACTAACATCATATAAAATTTTATAAGAGTTATAGGCTCATGTGTATGGTGTGATACTCATAGCGTGCAGGTTCGTACAATAGAAATATCAATGGCTTTTAGGTTGTACAATCAAAACAGATCCTTGAAACTCACAGGGAATGTCCCGTGCTCCATGCGGTGGAAATATCCCTTTCGATACCAAACAGTGAAATCAACTTGATGCTCATGAGCATTTGCCTTGTCGTAGCACCATCCATGCAGCAAGCAACCAGCTTTGCCTAGAGAATTCAATAAGTTGGTAGGGATAAGGGGCTATCCATGCATGTATGTCTTAAAATCGTATGGGGGTACCGGGGTATCTACTGACTTTTCTTTCTTGCCAGACGGAGCTTGAGCAGGTGCAGGAGTAGGAGCTAGAGCAGGTGCAGGAGCTAGAGCAGGAGCAGGAGCTAGAGAAGCTAGAGCAAGTGCAGGATCTTGAGCAGGTGCAAGATCTTGATCAGGCTTTGATTGTATTGGAGGGGACCCTGTGGCCTCTGATAACTTGGCCTTCTTAATAGAAGGATTCTCCGACCTCTCCTATGGTTCTTTCTCTATTGTGCCAGTAATCCTTTTACGCACATAAATATGCATCTGTGTAGGAGCATGTGCAACTAGAGAAGCTGCAGGTTCAGCTGCAGGAGCGTTCATTACGAGGGTATATATAAAAACCTAGCGAGGCTCATCACAATTGGTTTTGTACAAGAACCGATTGTGATAAAATCCTTATCACAGTCGGTTCTAACTAGAACCGATTGTGATGATGAGGAGCCTCATCACTGTCAGTTCCTTCATAGAACTAACATTGATAATATAAAATTATTGTCGGGACCCGAATTTGCAAATCCGGACCCTCTGTGTATTCAGCACTAGTCCTGGAACACGCTAGTGCACACAGTCTCAACATTGATAAATATCACAATCATACTCAACGATTAATAAGGTACTTTAATTAGTTAACCAAGCTGGTTGCTCGACCTTAAGGTCAAGTTACAAATATACGCCACGCAGGGCGAATCGTATTAAAAGAGAAATAATAGCAGCGAAAATTAAGATAACTTCGTGGCGACATCCAGTATACCACAGGCAACTGACTGGGCTCGCTCCCTAGTTAGACGGCCCCTCTTGGAGTTCCTCCTCCAAAGCTGGTGTAGACTCTTCTTCAACTGATGTTGTTTTGTGGCAAGGGTGAGTACTTGGTACTCAGCATGTCATGCACACAATGTAAACTAATATACTACATGCATGGCTTAGTACAAAGGAGTAGCTCATGGTATAATTGCAGTAAAACAGCATTTGACAAGTAACATAAGTAGATTCGAAAGCAGTAGAAACATGTATAAGATCAATAACTTTTCCAGGAGTTAAATAAACATCTTTCCCATTCCTAATCCACATTTCCATCAACGTCATTATTAAACCAAACTAAACCTTTCAAGTACAAGTTATTTTCAAGAAATTCTAACCCTTGACTGTAATTCCCGAGTAATGTCCAATGCCGCGGACACGGCTATTCGAATAGATTTTACACTCAGCAGAGGTTATGCACTTTACCCAAAAGATACAGCCAAACACCATAAAGGCGAGTGTCCGTAACAAAGTCTTTCGGAAACTTCTAACAGCACAAGTGGGCCTCGGTTATTGCACACTAACCCTTCCCTTAACGAAGGCGAAGTTTAGGCCAATCAACCGTTAGATGGGTACCTGGCCGCAGCTCCGGTACGCTCCCCCGTACAACTACACAAAAGGTATACTTGACACCCCGAGGTCCCACAGGTACTTATTCGCAACTTAATCAACTAGGTCCGTCCCATTACAGACATGTGGTTGCACGTTTGACTCAGTTCAAAGGCTTGCAAGGTTAAGTCCTTAGGGTGACCAGGGCAAGACTACCCGAAGAACCAAATCAATGTTCCCGGTGCCACAACCAGCCCACCCGATCATTCTTGCCACATGCCCCGGTCGAAAACTATTTATCAAACCCCCCAGTTGTTTACCACGCACCATGTGCCATCAATATCATCATCAATAACACATGACACTTCTCAAAACAGGTTGCATATCTCATTAAGTCAAGGTTGTCATGTATTTGTCAAAAACATGTTACGTGGCAAGGCTAAGCATACTACATCGGACCGAGTAGGCAACTAGAGGGGGGGTGAATAGATGCCGAATAAAATTCAACTATTTCTTTCGGAAAATTAAAGACCCCTAAATAGCGGAATAATATCTAATATCGTAGAGATCAAAACCCTAGATTAATTAGCGAGACAAGTCGAACATAAATCAAAACTAGTTCTATCAAAAATCGAACAATCCTTCTAATCAAGAATCATAGCAAAAGAGTATGTAAAGAATTGCATAACCTTTTCTTTATTCCAAAGACACTCCTTCCGGGAGGACACCAAAATCTCTAATCTCACAAGATTAGAAAACCACCAAAATCTCTAATCTCACAAGATTAGAAAACCTTAAACAAACTAAAGAAAACACAAAATCTCTTCTTTGTTGTAGGCACCTCTTGCTTCTTGCCCTTTGCATTGGATGATTTCTAAGCCCCTAGAACCCCCTATTTAAAGGACAAGAGAACAGGACGTCTTCATGTTTGATTCGGACAACGCTATGCCAAATTCTTCTCCGACTTGTACCCGGTTCTCCACTCGGATTCGAACTCTCTCCTGCCAACCAATCCACAGCACACGCACTCACAGCACACACACACTCTCGCATGCACACACACATGCATGCAGTACGCACACACTCACGCCAACAAACACACTCACATGCACACACACACGATTTGCATGCACGTACACACACATGCATTCTCACACATGCATGGCATTAAATGCACACACACACATGCATTAATGCACATACACTGTTTCAGAAATTTCGTATACACGCGTACGGCCCACCTGCCACTACGCTGCAACGATCTCGACCTCACGTGCACTGTTCTCTAGTCCAAACATCTCGCATGACACCCTCGACCCGCACGACCTCAGTTCCTCCCTGAACCTAGTCTCGGTCCCGTCACCGACCACGTTCGACCTCAAGCAACACCTGCACGTGAACAAAAACACACAAACAATTTTCGAGCCCAAGTCCGCGACTTGACTCACATTAATCCATGCAACCACTCACACGAGCGCATTGCATCAAATAAAATCAACCAAAAAACATAATTAAAAATCAGACCAAACTCTTTTGCAAAATCTGAATCTTTTCAAATAAACAAACTGGTTTCAGATCTTTTTCAAATAAAGAAACCAAAAAAAATAAATCGTTTCAAATTGGTTTCAAATCTTTTTCAAATACTGAACCAAAATCAAATCAACTCAAATCTTTTCAAATCTCTTCGAATATTCAAATACTCATCATCAAAAACACATGGATCAAAAAACAATGATCCTTCAATCTCCCCCTTGATGAGTAATTTGACAAAACACAATATAAGATTTGACAAAGGTATAGAAAAATACCAAATGAGAGTTTGAGAGAGTTTGAGACCAAAAAGATTCCAAGACCAAGTAAAGACCAAGTAAATGCAAATTCTCAAACAGTTTGAATTTCTCCTTTCTTTTTATTTTTCTTCTTCTTGACTTGCTCTCCCCCTTTTTGACAAAATAGTCATCAAGATCTCAAAACTCCCCCTTAATGAATGCAGTATCTCAAGCTTTGAAGAATATTCAAGGTATATAATCAAAGTAAGGCATTTGGAGAGTTTTTACGAGAGTTTTCACATTTTGTATCAATTTATCCAATGAGAAAGCAAATTGTGAGAATATGGAGGCTCTAACACATAGAGTAGTTGTTGCATAAGCAAATTAGAGCAAACAAGTAAAATGTCATAAACTGATTTTGCCAAAGCTAAAAAGAAATCTATCATGAGCAAAGAGAGACTTTCAAATTCACTATTGTTTGTCTCAAGCCTTTTCAAAAAAAAATTTCTTTTAGCAAGATTGACAATTTTGCTTTGTGATCAACAGGGATGACAAGTAACTGCACACTAGCCCATACTTGTGTATGAGTAGGTAGTTCTTTCTTGTATCTTTCTCAGTTTAAATTGGCAAGTGGCTTCACATTGTTCTGAACTTTTGTTTAGACAAGTAGCCTTTTCTTGCATCTTTTGAATTTAAATCCCTGGTAAGGAAGCTGCACATTGTACTAAACTTGTGTTTAGCCAAGTAGCTTTTGCTTGCATCTTTTTCAACTTGCTTTTAATATTGAAACACTGATTTTGCTTGAGACTCATAATGATCATTTGAAGTCCAACAAAAAGCTCACACATGGTTTCTAATCAGCTCTAGCCTTTCAACAGATGACAAGAAACTTTTAAGCCTATTTCACAAATGCAATACCATAATGAACAAGAGCCAAAATATTCTCGAAAAGCATCTCAAATTGAATTATTTTAGTCTTTTAGTCTTTTAGTGAGAAGTGAAGCAATGTAGCATTAATTTGACTATATACACAAGAATAGTCAACAGAGCTTTGTACTACATGATGTAATGAAAACAGGGGAGTTTTCTTTAAGTGTAACGTCAAAATAGCTCCTTGTAGTAACCAAAGTCAAGTAACACAAATGAAAGAGTTAAAATCAAGACTCCCCTCAAATCAACCCATGGGGATGAATGATCCCAAGTTCGCCGCGTAAGAAAGCAAAGCGAGAAGAATCAAGCGGCTTAGTGAAAATATCAGCAATTTGAGCATCCGAATCAACAAATTTCAGTTCAATAGCTCCTTTTTCAACATGATCTCTAAGAAAATGATATCGAACATCAATGTGTTTAGTCCTTGAATGTTGAACAGGATTTTTAGCGATGTGAATTGCACTAGTATTATCACAAAGAAGTGGAACACTATTAAAGTTAATGCCGTAATCTTTTAGAGTTGAAGTGACCCAAAGAATTTGTGAACAACAACTAGCGGTACAACGTATTCAGCTTTTCAGAGATTGAGCAATCGAGGACTGTTTCTTAGAAGTCCAAGAAACAAGTGAAGTGCCAAGAAAATGACATGTGCCGAGTACTCTTTCTATCTAATCTACACCCCGCAAAATCAGCATCGAATATCCTAGGAGTGTAAGCGAAGAAGAACAAGAATACCAAATTCGTAGTGGAGCGAAGATACGAAAATTCTTTTAATTGCTTGTCGATGTGATTCTCGAGGAGAGGCTTGAAATCGAGCGCACAAACATACCGCAAAATGTATGTCAGGCCTCGGCGATCAAGTACGTATGATCCAATCATGCTTCAGATTCCTTTTGGTCCATCTCGACACCATTTTTCGTCAGATCCAAAATTGTTGTTGTGCTCATTGGAGTAGATACTGACTTTCCTTCTCCCATATCGAATTTCTTTAGTAGCTCCTTTGTATACTTGGATTGGTGCAGGAAGATCCCGTCTTTCGCTTGCTTGATTTGAAATCCAAGAAAGTATGTCAACTCTCCCATCATACTCATCTCGAATTCCCTGGACATTAGCTCAGAAAAATGCAACACAAGAGAGTGGGAGGATCCTCCAAAGATAATATCATCCACATAAATTTGCACAACAAGAAATTGATCATTTGAATTTTGAGTAAATGGAGTTTTATCAACTTTTCCCATCTCAAAATTATGTTGAAGCAAGAAGCCTTTTAATCTATCATACCAAGCACGAGGGGCTTGTTTTAATCCATAAAGAGCTTTTGACAAACGATATACATGATTAGGAAATTTTTCATTTTCAAAACCAGGGGGTTGTTTCACAAAAACTTCTTCTTCTATAAAACCGTTTAGAAAAGCACTTTTCACATCCATTTGAAATAACTTAAAACCTTTTGATGCTGCAAAAGCCAAGAGGATGCGAATAGCTTCTAAACGAGCAACAGGAGCAAATGTTTCATCAAAATCAATTACTTCAAGTTGAGAATATCCTTGAGCTACAAGTCTAGCTTTGTTTCTAACAATTATTCCATCTTCATTTAACTTGTTCTTAAAAACCCATTTTGTTCCAATAATGTTTTGATTTTTAGGAGGTTCCACTAAAGACCAAACTTTATTCCTTTCAAAGTTTTCTAACTCTTCATGCATCG
Source organism: Rhipidocladum racemiflorum (assembly GCA_036346355.1). Classification (NCBI taxonomy): domain Eukaryota; kingdom Viridiplantae; phylum Streptophyta; class Magnoliopsida; order Poales; family Poaceae; genus Rhipidocladum; species Rhipidocladum racemiflorum. The sequence goes on along the minus strand of CM070577.1, from coordinate 36,306,119 downwards.
CATCTACCCAAGAACTATCAGTTAAAGCATGAGTAATGTTCTTAGGTTCAAAATTTGCAACAAAAGCGAGAATGCATGCATAAAAGAGTTTGAGATGAATTAGAACGTGTCACCCTTTCATGAAGACTTCCAATAATTTGTTCAGAGGATGGTTCTTCAAAACAAAGCAAGGGAGGTCCAGCTTGTTTCAATCGCCGTGGGAGGTGTAGGAGAATCAAGTAGTAGTCACATCAATTTGTTCAGAATATCTTCCCGCTCAGAGGTATGAGCTCATCATCATCATTATCTTCATCATTTTCTTCGAATCTTTTATCCAAAAGATTGGCTCTAAATCTTCTCGTGAACCTGAAATGTCGGGTCTAGCTCCAGGACTAGCCTCATCAAAAGTAACATCGCATGTCTCCAACAACTTGTTAGTCGATAAATCAAGTACACGATATCCACGAGAGTGCAACGAATAGCCAAGGAAAATACCATCTGCAGACTACGAGCTTCGAATTTATCAAGATTTCCATGTTTAAGGATAAAGCATTTGCAACCAAACACTCGTAAGTGAGAAATGCATTTGCCATTTACCAAATCTCAGTTCATAAGATGTTTTACCATGTAAAGCTCTAAGATAGATCCTATTTGAAATATAGCAAGCAGAAGAAATTGCCTCAGCCCAAAATTTTCTTGAAGTGTTGTATTCATCTAGCATAGTTCTAGCCATTTGAATCAAAGTTCTATTTTTCCTTTCTACAACACCATTCTGTGAGGGAGCATATGGCGAGGAAAATTGATGTTCAATTCCATTAGTTTCACAAAAGGATTTGAACAAAGCATTTTTGAATTCCGAACCATTATCAGTTCTTATGGTTTTCAAAGTTTTAGGCAATTCATTTATCAATCTTTTAAAGAAAACATGAAAAAGTCCAAAGATCTCATCTTTTGAAGAGAGAAAATGCACCCAAGAGTATCTCGAATAATCATCAACAATTACTAGAAAGTACCACTTACCTCCGGCCGATTGGATTCGAGATGGTCCTACTGTATCCATGTGAAGAAGTTGACCGGGGCCGGTGGTCATCACAGTTGAGACAGGAGCATGAGGGGCTCCAACCATCTTACCATGTCGACAGGAAGCACAAACAATGTCTTTGCAAGATTTTAATTTCGGCAAGCCACGAATTAAGTCTAGACCACTCAATCTAAATAACAGATCAAAGCCCATGTGGCCTAACCGACGATGCCAAAAATTGAGATTTCTAGATTCTGAAGCAACAAAACAATGTGAACTTGAAGCATTGCTAAAATTTGCTATGAAAATTTTTCCAAGTCTAGATATCTCAAGAATCAAGTTTCCAGAAGCATCGAGCACTCTACATGCATTCGGTTTAAAACTTACTTCAAAGTTTTCATCCAACAATTGAGATACGCATGTAAGGTTGAATTTCAGTTTAGACACCAAAGAGACATTCTTTAAAGTAAAGTGCTCATTTACCTTCACTCGTACCTTTTGCAATGACGCCCCAAAGAGTAGCATCTCCAAAAGTGATCGTTTCATTCCCAGATGCTTTTGTTAGGGAGGAGAACCAACTTGGGTTGCCTGTCATGTGTTGGCAGCATCCTGAATCAACAACCCAGATGTTCTCCTTCCCTTCTCGTACTACCTACATGTTGTGGACAGAAGATGCCGAGGATTCAGCTACTGGGTTAGAGAAATATGATTTAGGTATCCAAAGATCGAATCACTCGACAAGGAGGTGATCGTACAAAAGCTTGTGAATGCAAAGTGGATGAATTTCGAGGAATTTTGTTTGCTTTCACTAGCGGAACATGTTGAGAAATGATACGTGTTTGTCTAAAGTTAGCCTTTGAATTTTCCTTTCTCTGTTGTTTGGCTAGTCTAAAACAAAAATTCACCAAATGACCATCTTTTCCACAATGAGTACAATTGTACTTAACAAATGGTTTGACTTTAGGAGCAGAAGCAACATTTGCATTCATCATTGTAGAAGATAAAATTCCATCAGATTTGAAGATAGTTTTCTCAGGTTCTTTGATAATTTCAAACTTTCCACTTTCAAGAGTTTTAACAATAGTAGGAGCATATGATTTGTGATGAGCATAAGAATCAAAACCTAAACCTTTGTGATGAGTGCTGACTTTTGATTGATCCAAAATCATATTTAGATTTTTCTTTCCTTTAGTAAAACGTTCTAAAGACTTTTTCAAGTAATCAATTTTTCGAGAGAGTGTTAAACAATTATTACAGGGAACATCTACTTTTCCTTTTTGCTTGCGACAAGTTGAGCATGAAAGAACTTCATGTGTAAGCAAATCATTAAACAATTGAGTAATCTTAACATCTGCATCATGCAACTTCAATTCTATTATGGGACATTTAGAACAAGAAGTTTGACCATGTAAACCATCAGTAGAGCAACCAACATTTTTCACAAGTTTTTCATTTTTCAATTGTTTGGCATAAACTTGTTCTAGTTTAATCATATGTTCCTCTTTTAGAGATTTAATTTCAAAATTGAGATCTAAGCAAGAATCACATGTCTTTTCAGAATTTGAATTTCTAAGATCAAAGTTTTTAGTTTTCAGCATGGATAGATCTTTCTCTAAGTTTTTATTTTTGAGTGAAGATTTTCTTAAAGATTTTCTCAATATGACTAAAACTTCACAAAGCTCATCATACGAAGGTATTACCACATCACCGTCGCTGGTGTAACACCCCAGCTTTTACTAAGCCCAGAATGTCACCAAACATAGACCATAACACCTTTAATACCATAATTTAAGGTAAATTACAGCAAGTAATCATTTGGAATAATTGGAAATTTTGACAGCATCTCCTTTGTTTTTGCATGAAACTTAACAACATAGCATCATATCAATATGTAAGACAAACGAGATATCCATACGCAGCGATAAGGATAGCTAATCATCAACTAAAACATCAATAAGCATCGATAGCAAAATAATAAGCATCAATTTAAATCTAGGAAGTTAAAACAACTCCTTCCATAGCCCCACATGATACATATGAGGGAAACAACCAAACATACAGACCATACACTAATGATTATTGTAATACTTAATGCCGTGTCTCCAAAATGGGTGAATTAGCTAGATTATGATACTACGTGGAGGAGTGTAGCTAGATCCCTTTCCCGCACGCCGATTTCATTGTACCTAAATAAACAAACAACATAAAACACAAGTGTGAGTTTATAACTCAGCAAAGTGTATTGAAATGGATCAACAAGGATCAAGACAACAAACCATCATTCCAGTCTCCACAGTTATATCACAACACATCATATTTAACATTATATACAACCTTTAAAACAACATGCTATTCATCTCATGAGCATCTCATGAGTACTCTCATCACCATCTCATAAACATCTTCATTTATGTATTTCATTCATGCAATGCAATGCACATGTCTTCTGGAATACTCATACCGGTATGGTTGAGTGCACACCGTCGGCATGCACCCTTTCCCCCTTCCATCCCGAAGATGAAGGGTGCCTATCACTCGCTTCCATTCACCTCGGTGATGGAATCACGATGTAGGACTTACTCAAAAGAATAGCCCCGGACTAGTCATAACTGTTCTCACCGACCCTACCGGAATAGTTATGACTTATCTCACCGCCGGCCATGAAAATATGCCATGTATGCACAATGGACAGCAACGTACTTAAATACATCTTGCATATTGTCTCATGGCATCACATCAAGATAGCTCAAAACACATACCAACGGCAACCTTCTCAAGCATGGCATGAGGACATCATAACAACAGCAAGCATTTAAATCATGGCATGAGGACATCATATCGGTGATAACATATAAAGCATGGCATAAGTACTCAACATAAATTCCATTGCATCTCATCATCAAACACCCTACAACTCTCTACTCATTCCATTACACTTGCCTCAACCGCGGGGGACGGAGTGGCGGGACGTAGAGGGTACTCCCGGAGGCACACCACCTGCAAATACGTGCCACACACTCAAATCGAGTCCACAAAACAGCACACATATAAATCCCACTACCCGACTTCGCTTACAACTCCGAAAATCAGAAAACAGCAAATCTGTCACTTCGGGACAGCAGCCTTCCAATGGGCATAACTTCGGTTCTAGGACTCCAAATTGAATAAACGAGTACATCTCCGCGTAGCTTAGGAAATTTCCCAACTTTTTCTAGTTATAGGGAAAGACTAATTCGGACTCTAATGTTGTTTAATCTAACGTTGAACACGAACTGTCCCAATCTCGTCACAGATTTGACAGCGCTCGGTAAAACGGCCATATCTCCCAAACGGCTGGGCGGATTTTAACGTTCTTTATATGCACGGAAAGATAAGGAAATTATCTACAACTTCCTTAAAGTCCGTACGGTCATATTCAAACTCGAAATTGGCGAAAATGCCTGCCCTAGTTCGGGTTCCCAATCTGCCCGAACCAAAACGCGAATACAACTCTAGTTTTCAACAAATCTACCCCATGGCAGCACCTCCCATGATCCAAAAACATGATAATCCACCACTACACAGCATCTAATCAATCCCCAAAGGTTTCCCCCATTACCTTCTTGAAGAACCACGAATCGATCGCTCTCCTTCGCACGAACTCCACCCGATCTCTCCCCACGCGACGTGGCCACCGGTTCTCCTCGTCGCGGATCCTCCTACCGGCGAGGGCAGCACCATGGCGTGGCATGGCAGCGAGGGGGACGCAGCAAGGGCACGTGGTGGTGGGGGAGGAGGCGCAAGGAGGGGTGGTGCGGCTTGGGGTGTGGAGGAAGAGGAGGAGGGGCTAGAGGGAGGAGGAGATGGGAGATGAGGGGATGGGGGCTGCGCAATGGAGGGGTGGGGGCTAGGGCAGCAGGGTGTGCTGCCCCACCACTACTCCCACATGGGCCCAAGTTCCCCACCTCCGGCCCACGAATTCCCCCCAAGGCCCAAATCGACCTCGGAGAGGCCCGGAAGCCCGGAAACAGCCCGAAACGCATTAAAACGTGAAATCTCAGGGTTTTAGTTGCAAAATCCCCAACCTATCCCATTTTACCACATTTTATAACCTATTATCACAAATTATAAAGTCTCGACATTCCATAGTATCACAGCTGGAGGTGCTGTCGTTGTCACTAGAATCACTAGTGTTCCCTTTCGCCATGAAGCACAGTCTGGTGAAATCTTTCTCGTTCAACTTCGTTTGCTTCGCTTCCTTCTCATCGTCAGTTGAATCATCAATGTCGCTTAAATCTAAGCGACCAATTGCAGCGAAGACTTTGTTGAGCATCTTCTTCGTCTGTTGCTTATTTTTGTCCTTGCTCTCTTTTGGCCGGAAGGATTTGGAGGAGTTGCTTTGATCCTTCTCGTCTCTCTCTTTGTTCTTGAAGCAGTTAGCACGGATGTGTCCTGCCTTGCCGCAGTTGTAGCAGTGGATGGAGGCTCCTCTTCTCTCCCTTGATCTCATGTAAGCTGCATTGACACGCTTGGAAAGAAGAGCAAGTGTATCTTCTGGTATTTGATCTAGCTGTTCATCACTAAGAGCACTCAAAGCAGTAATGGAATATGATGATGAAGAACTAGTAGCATTATTGTAACACCCCAAAATTTTGCTTTCCTTAAATTCATGTGTGATTTGGCACTTTGGTGAATTTTTGGAATTTTCTGGAATTTATTTGGATTTATTTGGAATTTATTCCATTTTGAAATAATTAAAGAATTTAAATTTGCAAATAAATTTTTGTTGGAAATATTTTATTTGAGTCCAAAATGATCCAAAATATTTTCCAGAATTTTTCTGGAATTTTTCTGAGTCATTTGCTATTTTTAATGAATTAAATGAATTACTGGGAATTATTTTAAATATTAAATCGCTGGAAAATCCAACTCGGGTCAAGTATCGTTCATCCGATCGAAGTCGGACTCGAGTCCGACCGAGCCGATTGACTCGACCGAACCCACTCCTAACCCTAATCAATCCCAACCGTTGGATCAAGATCCAACGGCCGAGATCCGCCGACCAGGCCGAGCCGTGTCCGAGGACCGACCGCGCGCCGCGCGATCGTGGCCGTTGGTTGTGCCACGTGGACGGCCACGATTGCGTCGTCTTCACCGAGTCCGAGCTGGACTCCGCCGCCGCGGCCGCCGCCGTAGCAAGTTAGGTTTCCGTTTTCTGCACGGACGACGAGGCTATTTAATGCCCGGGGCATACCCCGAGGACCGCCGTGATCCCGCGCTCTCCCTTCTCTACTTCACCGAGGCTAAGTCGCCGCCCGTTTAGCCGTCTGAGCTTCGCGCCGTAGTTCTTGTTGCTCCGCCCGCAGTCTTTGCTTCGCTCGCCGTCCGCCCGTCCCTGCCGCCGTTGACCTCAGATCCGGACTCACCGCGACGAGACGCACCGAAGGACCCTTCATCTCGCCGGAGCAACCCCGAACGCCCGTTGGGCTCGTCGTCGTCTTCAACTCCGGCACTGCGGCGCCACCACGGCCATCAGCCCTCGCGAGCTCACGCACCGTCGGATCCGGATCGGACGGCAGCGGTGAAGTTCCACGTGTTTTCCCAAACCCTAGAAACCCGATTAGATGCGGGACCGTTGGATCAAGATCCAGCGGTTCCGCGATGCCACGCGTCGTAGCAAAGGCGATTATAGGATTAGATCCGACCGTCCGATCTAGATCGAGCGGCTCACGAGCATCGAGTAGTTTCAACGTGTTAAACCACTGGATCCAATCGCGCCGTTGATTTTTCAAACCAGCGGACGAGATTGCGCCACGTGTCGGGAAGTTGGACCGACGCGGCCGCCGCCCACGCAGCGTGCGTGTAGACGCCGACACGCGGCCGCGTGTCGAGGGCCCGCATGTCGATGGCTAACCCAGCCTAAGCGCCGACGTCACCCATGACGTCGCGCTGGGTCCCACTGTCGCCGACCGTGGCCGAGCCCGACACGTCGGCGATGACGCGTCACCCGAGTGGGCCCACATGTCGATCCACGCGGAGCCGTGGGACCGAGTCCACCGTGGACCCGGCCGAAGCGTGTGACCGAGCCCATGGATCGGCCGACGCGTCAAGAGCCAATCAGGAGCTGCCACGTGTCCATGCTGACGCAATAATTAATTTCCGAAAAAGAAAATGATTTATTAATTCGAATAATGATTTCAAATTTAGATTCAAACTTCAAACGTTTATAACTTTTGCGTTTCAACTCCGATTTGAGTGATTCAAATTTCTAAATTTGTATAAAATTGAGATCTACCTAAATATGAATTTTATTTAATTTTTGGACTAAAGTTTTTCTCTGTAATATTATTTAATTGATTATTTAAACTTTAATAAATCATAACTTTTGCATTTTAACTCCAAATTTGACGATTCCAGTTTCTAAAAATCCAGAAAATTACGTTCTCTCTGTTTATGGATTTTATTTGGAGTTTTGGGATGTTTTGCCTATTGTTTATTGGGTATTTGCTATTTGCACGCTTTACGAGTAGACGTTGAAGTGCTTAGGAAGGATTCGAGGGAGAAGTGTTGACTCAGGATCCAACTCAAGACCAAGAGCAAGTACTTTTTGAAGGCAAGTTGTGCTTTGACCATATTGATCCTATTTCGAAATCTATTTTGATTTAAACTATTGCATGCTAGTTCAATTAGAAAGATACTTTGTTTAAACATGGGGGTTAGATAAATACCAATTTGCTATATGACACCTTGATTACTTAAGTATGTGCCATGACCCTTTGTCACCCTAGTTGTGGATTACTAGTTGGACATTATTAAATTGCCAACATGGGTTTAGATCGTTGTAGTATACTGCTTAGACCTGCTACGTGCTCATGACATGAATTTGGATAATCAAATGCTAATATTGACTTAATGATATATTGAACCTGTTTTGGAAAAGTATCATGTGATGTTGATGGCACGTGGTGCATGGTAATCAACTGGGGTTTGATAAACGCGATTTCGGCCAGGGCATGTGGCAAGAGTAATCAGGTGGGCCGATGTGGCATTGGGAGTGATGATTTGGTTTTCGGGTAGTCTTGCCCTGGTCACTCTAAGGACTTAACCTTGCAAGCCTTTGAACTGGTCATACTTGCAACCACATGGTCGAATGGGACGGCCCTAGTTGACTAAGTCGCTAAGGACTCACTTGTGGAGCCTCAGGGTGTCGATTACACCTTTTGTGTGATTGTACGGGGAGCGTATCGTGGTGTGGCCGAGATACCCATCTAACGGTGTGTTGGTCCCATACTTCGCCTTGGCTAAGGGAAGGGATGGTGTAGAGCACGAACCTGAGAGGACCACCTGTGTTGTTTGAGGCTTAGAAAGGCTTTGTTACGAGAACTTCGCCTTTGTGGTGTTTGACTGTATCTTGTGGGTAAAGTGCATAACCTCTGCAGAGTGTAGAATCTATTTGAATAGCCGAGTCCACGGTGCTTGGACAATGCTCTGAATTACAAATCAAGGGTTAGATTTTCTGAAAATAACTTGGATTTGAAAAGTTGGGTTGGTTTAGTAATGAAGTTGATGGAAAAGTGGTTTAGGATGGGAAAAATGTTTGTTAAACTTCTTGAAAAGTTATTTATGCTTTACTTATTTCTACTGCTTTCGAATCTACTTATATTACTTGTCAAATGCCGTTTATTGCAAATATACCTTAAGCTATTCCTTTGTACCAAGCCATGCATATAGTATATTAGCTTGCATTCTGTGCATGACTTGCTGAGTACCAAGTACTCACCCTTGCCTCAACACAATACCAGTTGAAGAGGAGACTACGCCAGTTTCGGAGGAGGAGTTCCAAGAGGACCCGTCTACTTAGGGATGCGAGCCCAGTCAGTTGCCTGTGGTATACTGGATGGCGCCACGAAGTTTATTTGATTTTCATTTCTTTGTTATCTCTCTTTTAATAAGTTTCGCCTTGCGAGGCATATATTTGTAACTTGGCCATAAGGTCGAGTAACCCTTTGATTATTTAAATAAAGTACTTTGATAGTATCGTTTGGTATGATTGTGATATATACCGATGTTAAGACTGTGTGCACTAGCGCGTTCCTGGACTAGTGCTGAATACACAGAGGGTCCGGATTTGCAAATTCGGGGTCCCGACAGAGGTGGTATCAGAGCCATACTTGACTGTAGGCTCAACCCTAAGCTAGAATGGTCGTAGTAAGGATAAAACCTATTTTCTAAAGCTAAAAAGTTGTCAAGAAAGGAAATGACATCTCGACTTATCCCCTTCTCTCTTTCTTGTCTCTTGCTGAAATTTTCCCTTACCTTGTCACAATTTAAAAATTCCGAGTTCTTACGTAAAGCACTCTTGTGACAGATGGAGGAAGAGTTCAACTACGTTGATCTGGGAGTTGGTCACGCCGCGGAACTTTGGCATATGCTACAGATTCTCGGAGATTTTGAGAAGCCCCAATACCAAGTGGAAGTGATCAGACAAGCAGGATTGATCAAGGCTTGTGACGTGAGGATTGAGGTACCTGCTAGGAAAAAGGGCCTGCAATCGCTCGATACACCGTGACCGCCAGAGATCTACAATGCGAGATGGGTATCCAAGAAGTATCACGACGAGCAATGCGGCACATTACCCGTATCTACGCCAGAGAATTGAGAGTACGGTGTTCCGTTACCATCCGCGCAAGCGATAACCTTCTTGACCGAAGGAGATTCAGGATGAGGATGCCACGGTTACACGCTTGGAACGATTTGTCGCTCTCCAGGAGGATGTACTAGATAATACAAGCAAGGAGCTACAGAAGGCCCGCAAGGAGATCACGACAGAGAAGAACAGATGGCGGGAAGCTCAAGAGTATGTGGCACACCTTCTACGAAGGATTGACGAGTTGGAAATGACTTTGTACGGACCAGACCAGGCCCGGTACTCGAGCTACACGCAGCGAGATCCGTGAGGAGTCAGATCTCGATGAGGACATCGCTTGCTTCGACTACCACAGAGGACACACGATTCTTTGGGCATGGCGTCGTTTAGCGCCTATGCCACAAAGACCCGCACTGTGCCGTGGAGGTTTTCTCGATGAGTGAACATAGGTTCTATAGTGAGACTCCTTCGTTGAGTCGAGTCATAGAATAAAGAGTCACCCTTTAGGCGTTAGATTCCAGAGTTAGTTCGATTTGGATTTGCTTTGTTTGCTGAGTGTGCAGTATGTGTTGCAAGGCCCTTAGGCATTGTAAGCAGCCATACCAAGTTACTAATAATAAAGATGGACCTTAAAGTTACCCCTTTCGCCCGCATAAGTTCCATATTACTTGTCTATTCTTGTTTCCCTCTCATCTCTAAACCTAGAGCAAATCGACAGATGGTGAACACCCGTGGAAACCTTGGAAGCAATGGGAGTGGATCTCGCCCAGCAGAAAACCCCAATGATGGAGCACCAAAGACCGCCATCGATATGCAGAATTTGAGCGTTTCTTGCTGCCTGCACTCGGTTGATGCATGCTATGATGCAACAAATGCAGCACGTCCATTGCCAGGCCACTTTGCTAATCAAGTTAATCGGGGACCACGCCGAATACAAGGCTGTCGAGTTCATGAGGACTCACCCACCCACTTTCTTCGGGAATGCCAATCCATTGGAGGCCGATGATTGGTTAAGATCAATTGAGAGGAAGCTACACATAGCTCCATGCAGAGGAACTGAGAAGGTACTCTACGCTTCTCATCAGGTGGACGGAACATTACCGAATGGTGGGAGAACTTCGTGCCACGCAGAGAACCCTCAAGATATCACTTGGGAAGAGTTCACAAATGCATTCCGACAAGATCACGTGCTGAAGGAATCATGGACCTTAAGAAGGAGGAGTTCAGAGCATCAAGCAAGGTAATCAGCCCGGTGGCCGACTACCTGAACAAGTTCACACAATTAGCACGCCACGCACTTGAGGATGTAGCGACAGGATAAATCCAGGCAGTCTCGTTTCATGAAGGGACTTAACTCAGATTGCAAGTAGGATTGATCACCCACACCTTTCCAGATTTCCAAGAGTTGGTGAATAAGGCACTTATTCTTGAGGACAAGCGCAAGGAACTGGATGAGAACGAGAAGCGCAGGATGCAACAAAGAAGGATCACGCCAGGAACGCCAATGGCGCTGAGGGTTGCACCAAATCAATTCTTGATTCCAACCACGTAATGCAACGAGGACACCATCCCTCGGCACCAAGACCTGCCAATCGTAACTACTCGGACCCACTCCCCGCTAGAAACGCTACCCAGGCGATCGCCAAGGAACAGTGAGACGCTGTTACAACCGCAACGAGCCAGGACACTTTGCCATGATTATCCAAAGAAGATACAGGAAGCGACCCGATTCGCTTCAATCTAGGAACCACCCCAGCTAGGACGCCCGACACGGGAGCCACACCCGGACCGTGGTGAGGCCGAGTCAACCATGTCACCGCAGATGCACTGCAGAATGCTACGGACGTCAGTCTTGGGTAAGTTACTTGTTAACTCGATACACCTGCAGCTTTGTTTGACTCGAGCTTCGCATTCGTTTGTTTCGCAAGGCTTTGCTACTAGAAATGATTTAAGGATTGCAAGACTTAAGTGCATGCTTTTAGTTCAAACCCACAGTTCCGAACTCCGAGCGGAAGTAGGATGTTCCGGTGAGAATACTAATAGATGGAATAGAGTTCCTAGCAAACCTTATAATTTTGGAGACCCTGCACCTTAGATGTTATATTGGGAATGGATTGGTTATCCAAGCACAAGGCCGTATTGGATTGTGGACGAAGGACTATCTCGATTGAGAGCCCGTGTGGGAAGAAAGTGGAATTTCAAGCCACTGCAGCTTAGAGATGGACAGCTTGATGGTTAACAGTACCAAGGCAATCAGCATAGAGGATGTCCCAAGAGTGAATGAGTACCCGATGTTTTTCAGAAGATCTACCTGTATGCCGCGACAGGGACATAGAGTTTGTGATAGAGCTTGTACTGCACAAAGACCGATAGCAAAGAGACCCTATCGGATGTCCACCGAGGAGTTGGTAGAAATGAAGAAACAGCTAGAGGAGTTAATGGAGAAAGGATTTATCGAGACCAAGTTAGTGTCGCCGTGGGGAGCTCCAGTTTTGTTTGTCAAGAAGAAGGGCGGGAGTTTCGGGATGTGCATTGACTACCGTGCACTCAATGAAGTCACCGTGAAGAATAAGTATCCGCTACCCAGGATTGATGATTTGTTTGATCGATTAAGAGGAGCCGGAGTTTTCTCCAAGATTGATCTCGAGATCGGGATACCATCGATTGAAGATCCGATCGAGAGGATATTCGAAGATCGCATTCTCGTCAAGATATGGACATTACGAGTTCTGATTATGTCCTTTGGGCTGACGAATGCGCCCGGCTTATTTCATGAATATGATGAATAAGGTGTTCATGGAATATTTGGACAAGTTTGTCGTCGTGTTCATAGACGATATCCTAATCTACTCCAAGACAGAGGATGAACATGCCGAACACTTAAGGCGAGTTTTGGAAAAGCTGAGGAGCAGCAACTTTTCGCCAAGTTCGACAAGTGTGATTTTTGGAAGGACAAGGTGGAGTTTCTTGGACATGTAATGACCGCAGAGGGAGTTCTTTGTGGATCCAAGCAAAGTAGAAGCGGTGTTACATTGGGAGCACGAAGATCGTGACCCAGTTCGGAGTTTCCTTGGAATGGCGAGGATACTACCGCCCGTTTCATCGAAGGCTTTTCGACAATTGCGAAACCTCTTACGCAATTCTTTGAAGAAGGAAAAGAAGTTTGCATGGGCGCGAGAATGTGAGAAAGGATTTGAGAGCTGAAGAAGCAATTGACATCGGCACCGGTGTTAGTTCTACCGGATCTTTGCTCAAAGCTTCGATATTTATTGTGACGCATCGCGCCAAGGACTTGGATGTGTCTTGTCGATGAGAATGGAAAGGTCGTCGCCTATGCATCAAGGCGTTGAGGCCGCATGAGGAAAATTATCCGACACATGACCTAGAGTTAGTGCCGTAGTGCATGCTTTGAAGATATGGCGTCACTATCTGATTGGAAACAGATGTGAAGTGTATACGGATCATAAGAGCCTTAAGTACATATTCACCCAGTCGGATCTGAATATGAGGCAGAGGAGATGGTTAGAGTTAATCAAGGACTACAATGTTGGAATCCATTACCATCCCGGGAAGGCCAATGTAGTAGCCGATGCTCTGAGTCGGAAAAGCCATACCGTGAGTACGTTGCTAGCCACAAGTCGGGGCCCGAGTTATGTGAGGATTTTCGAAAGATGAAGATTGAGGTTGTACCTAAGCGGATTCTTGGCCGCATTGGAAGTAAAGCCTACTTTAGAGGACCAGATCCGAGAAGGACAGAAGGATGATGACAGGATCCGTAGGATTAAGTCCAAAAAGGAGGAAGGCAAGGCAGAGGACTTCAAGTTGGATGAGCAGGGCACGTTGTGGATGAAGGATCGCATTTGTGTGCCTAACAAAAGGAGTTAAAGCGGTGATTCTCGAAGAAGCCCATGACTCAAGTACTCGATTCATCCCGAAGCGCCAAGATGTATCGAGGATCTCAAGGAGAGATTCTCGTGGCCGAGTATGAAACGTGAAGTTGCCGAGCATGTTGCATTGTGCGACGTATGCCGAGAGTCAAGGCAATGCATCGAGAGACCAGCGAGATTGCTACAACCGCTGAAAATACGAGTGGAAGTGGGAGGAGATCGGAATGGATTTCATTACCGGTTTGCGAAGACTCAAGGAGGTTATGACTCCATATGGGTTATAGTGGATCGCTTGACTAAAGTAGCCCATTTTATCCCCGTGAAGACCACTTACTCGGGAGATAAATTAAGCGTAATTGTACATGATCGAGGATTGTTTGTTTGCACGGAGTGCCAAAGAGGATTGTATCGGACAGAGGTACCCAATTTACCTCAAGGTTGGAATAAGTTGCATGAAGCCATGGGGACCCGTTTGAACTTCAAGATGCCTTATCATCCACAGACGGATGGACAGGCCAGAAAGAGTCAACCAGTCTGGAGGATATGCTAAGAGCTTGTGCATTAGCTTATGCTACCTCTTGGGATAAGAGTTTGCCGTATCTTTGAGTTCGATTACAACAATAGTTATCGTGCTAGTTCTGAGATGTCACCTTTTGAGGCCTTTGTATGGTCGACCACTGTCGGACGCCATTGAATTGGAATGAGGCCGTGGCGCCGTGTCTTTGGGCCTGATATTCTTCAAGAGGGTGAAGAAGCGGATCGCTATGATTAGGGAAAGGTTGAAGATAGCCCAATCACGACAAAAGAGTTATCTTGACAATCGTCGCCGAGATTTGAGTTTTGAACGAGAAGACTTTGTATACCTCGAGTTACGCCTCTCGGGGAGTTAAGAGGTTCCATGCCAAAGGGAAACTTGCACCCCCTGCTATGTTGGACCATTTAAGGTTTTGAGCCGCAGAGGCGAAGTTGCTTACCAGTGGAGTTGCCCACGATCGCTAGCGAGTACACGGCGTATTCCATGTGTCGATTGAAGAAATGTCTCCGAGTTCCCGAGAGCAGACATCGCTAGAGTCAATTGAGTTGCAGGAGGACTTGACTTATAAGGAGTATCCCGTGAGGATTCTAGACACAATGGATCGAGAAACTAGAAACAAGTCAACCCGTTTCTGTAGAGTTCAGTGGAGCAACCACGAAGAAAGTGAAGCGACTTGGGAGCGCGAGGAGGATTTGAAGAAAGAGTTTCCAAACCTATTCCTTTAGTAAGCCCTGAATCTCTGGCGAGATTCTATTAAGGGGAGGTTTGTAACACCCCAAAATTTTGCTTTCCTTGAATTCATGTGTGATTTGGCACTTTGGTGAATTTTTGGAATTTTCTGAATTTATTTGGATTTATTTGGAATTTATTTGAATTTATTCCATTTTGAAATAATTAAAGAATTTAAATTTGCAAATAAATTTTTGTTGGAAATATTTTATTTGAGTCCAAAATGATCCAAAATATTTTCGAATTTTTCTGGAATTTTTCTCGAGTCATTTGCTATTTTTAATGAATTAAATGAATTCAGAATTATTTTAAATATTAAATCGCTGGAAAATCCAACTCGGGTCAAATCTTGTTCATCCGACCGAAGTCGGACTCGAGTCCGACCGAGCCGATTGACTCGACCGAACCCACTCCTAACCCTAATCAATCCCAACCGTTGGATCAAGATCCAACGGCCGAGATCCGCCCGACCAGGCAGAAGCGAGTGTCGGGCCAGGACCGTCGCGCCCGCGCGATCGTGGCCGTTGGTTGTGCCACGTGGGCGGCCCACGATTGCGTCGTCTTCACCGTCAGAGCTGGACTCCGCCGCCTTGACATGGCCGTAGCAAGTTAGGTTTCCGTTTACGCACCAGACGACGAGGCTATTTAATGCCCGGCATACCCGAGACCGCCGTGATCCGCGCTCTCCCTTCTCTACTTCACCGAGGCTAAATCGCCGCCCGTTTAGCCGTCTGAGCTTCGCCGTAGTTCGCTGGCTGCTCCGCCACGGTCTTTGCCCGTTCATGCGCCGTCCGCCGTCCCTGCGCCCGTTGACCTCGGTCCGGACTCACCGCGACGAGACGCACTGGCGAAGGACCCTTCATCTCGCCGAGCAACCCGAACGCCCGTTGGGCTCGTCGTCGTCTTCAACTCCGGCACCGTGCGCCACCACGGCCATCGACCCTCGCGAGCCTCGTGCACCGTCGGATCCAGGTCGGGCGGCAGCGGTGAGTTCACGTGTTTTCCCAAACCCTAGAAACCCGATTAGATGCGGACCGTTGGATCAAGATCCAACGGTTCCACACCGCCACGCGTCGTAGCGATGCGATTATAGGATTAGATCTGACCGTCCGAGTCTAGATCGAACGCTCACGAGCATCGAGTAGTTTCAACGTGTTAAACCCTGGATCCAATCCGCGCCGCTGATTTTCAAACCAACGGACGAGATTGCGCCACGTGTCGGGAAGTTGGACCGACGCGGTCGGGCCGTCCACGCAGCGTGCGTGTAGACGCCGACACGCCGCCGCGTGTCGAGGGCCCGCATGTCGGTGGCTAACCCAGCCAGCGGCGTCACCCATGACGTCCACAGTGAGTCCCACCTGCCGCCGCCGTGGCCGAGCCCCGCCGACGTCGGCCGATGACGCTACCCGAGTGGGCCCACATGTCGATCCACGTGGCCGTGGACCGAGTCCACCGTGGACCCGGCCGAGCGTGGACCGAGCCCATGGATCGGCCGACGCCAGGCCAATCCGGAGCTGCCACGTGTCCATGCTGACGCAATAATTAATTTCCGAAAAAGAAAATGAGTTATTAATTCGAATAATGATTTCAAAATTAGATTCAAACTTCAATCGCTTATAACTTTTGCGTTTCAACTCCGATTTGAGTGATTCAAATTTCTAAATTTGTATAAAATTGAGATCTACCTAAATATGAATTTTATTTAATTTTTGGACTAAAGTTTTTCTCTGTAATATTATTTAATTGATTATTTAAACTTTAATAAATCATAACTTTTGCATTTTAACTCCAAATTTGACGATTACAGTTTCTAAAAATCCATAAAATTACGTTCTCTCTGTTTATGGATTTTATTTGGAGTTTTGGGATGTTTTTGCCTATTGTTTATTGGGTATTTGCTATTTGCACGCTTTACGAGTAGACGTTGAAGTGCCGGAAGGATTCGAAGAAGTGTTGACTCAGGATCCAACTCAAGACCAAGAGCAAGTACTTTTTGAAGGCAAGTTGTGCTTTGACCATATTGATCCTATTTGAAATCTATTTTGATTTAAACTATTGCATGCTAGTTCAATTAGAAAGATACTTTGTTTAAACATGGGGTTAGATAAATACCAATTTGCTATATGACACCTTGATTACTTAAGTATGTGCCATGACCCTTTGTCACCCTAGTTGTGGATTACTAGTTGGACATTATTAAATTGCCAACATGGGTTTAGATCGTTGTAGTATCTTTGCTTAGACTGCTACGTGCTCATGACATGAATTTGGATAATCAAATGCTAATATTGACTTAATGATATATTGAACCTGTTTTGGAAAAGTATCATGTGATGTTGATGGCACGTGGTGCATGGTAATCAAGCGGGGTTTGATAAACGATTTCGGCCAGGGCATGTGGCAAGAGTAATCAGGTGGGCGGATGTGGCATTGGGAGTGATGATTTGGTTTTTCGGGTAGTCTTGCCCTGGTCACTCTAAGGACTTAACCTTGCAAGCCTTTGAAGCTGGGTCATACTTGCAACCACATGGTGGAATGGGACGGCCCTAGTTGACTAAGTCGCTAAGGACTCACTTGTGGAGCCTCGTGGTGTCGATTACACCTTTTGTGTGATTGTGCGGGGAGCGTATCGTGGTCGTGGCCGATACCCATCTAACGGTGTGTTGGTCCCATACTTCGCCTTGGCTAAGGGAAGGGATGGTGTAGAGCACGAACCTGAGAGGACCACTGTGTTGTTTGAGGCTTCCGAAAGGCTTTATTACGAGGAACTCGCCTTTGTGGTGTTTGATCAGTATCTTGTGGGTAAAGTGCATAACCTCTGCAGAGTGTAGAATCTATTTGAATAAGCCAGGAGTCCACGATGCTTGGACAATGCTCGGGAATTACAGTCAAGGGTTAGATTTTCTGAAAATAACTTGGATTTGAAAAGTTGGGTTGGTTTAGTAATGAAGTTGATGGAAAAGTGGTTTAGGATGGGAAAAATGTTTGTTAAACTTCTTGAAAAGTTATTTATGCTTTACTTATTTCTACTGCTTTCGAATCTACTTATATTACTTGTCAAATGCCGTTTATTGCAAATATACCTTAAGCTATTCCTTTGTACCAAGCCATGCATATAGTATATTAGCTTGCATTCTGTGCATGACTTGCTGAGTACCAAGTACTCACCCTTGCCTCAACACAATACCAGTTGAAGAGGAGACTACGCCAGTTTCGGAGGAGGAGTTCCAAGAGGACCCGTCTACTTAGGGATGCGAGCCCGATCAGTTACTGTGGTATCTTTGGATGGCGCCACGAAGTTTATTTGATTTTCCGCTGCTGTTATCTCTCTTTTAATAAGTTTCGCCTTGCGAGGCATATATTTGTAACTTGGCCATAAGGTCGAGTAACCCTTTGATTATTTAAATAAAGTACTTTGATAGTATCGTTTGGTATGATTGTGATATATACCGATGTTAAGACTGTGTGCACTAGCGCGTTCCTGGACTAGTGCTGAATACACAGAGGGTCCGGATTTGCAAATTCGGGGTCCCGACAATTATCATATGAAGAATTAGCATTAAGAGCCATAGAGTTATCATTGGATGTTCTTGAAACAATGTCTATCTCAAAAGTCTTGAGACTAGAATATAGTTTATCCAAAGTCATTTCACTCATCTTGTGAGCTTCCTAAGCGATCCACTTTCATTTGCCGATTTTAAGATCAAGAGATGATAGGAAATGTCTAGCATTTTCAGAGTCGAGTGTACTTTACATCTACAGACTCTAAGATTGTTTAAGATTACATTAAGCGAGCAAAACAATCATCTAGAGATTCTCGAGTTCATTTCAAATCTAGTGTATTCCTTTTTAAATTGATCTTGCCTAGCTTCTTTTTACAGTCGATTGCCCTCATGATAATCTTGAAGAGATTTCCAAATTTCATGAGCAGTGAGTAAATGACAGAACTCTATCGAATTCTTTTCTAGCAAGTCCTTGAAGCAATATGTTTCTAGCTCTATTATTGTTTTCAACATCTTTTCAAACTCGATTTTATCAATATCATCATTAGAAGGAAGCTAAATTTAAATTTTTACCTTGCGCCAAATCGTGTTACCTTGAGCTTGAAGATATGCGATCATCCAGGATCCTTGATGGGGAAATCTGTGCCATCGAAGATTGGTGGTTTGTTCGAGTATTTCTCTGTTGCCATAACTTACTGTTTACTAATCACCTGTTAAGATGGATTAGTAGAACCTGGCTCTGATACCACTTGTAGGACCGAGTAGGCAACTAGAGGGGGGGTGAATAGATGCCGAATAAAATTCAACTATTTCTTTCGGAAAATTAAAGACCCCTAAATAGCGGAAGAATATCTAATATCGTAGAGATCAAAACCCTAGATTAATTAGCGAGACAAGTCAAACATAAATCAAAACTAGTTCTATCAAAAATCGAACAATCCTTCTAATCAAGAATCATAGCAAAAGAGTATGTAAAGAATTGCATAACCTTTTCTTTATTCCAAAGACACTCCTTTCGGGAGGACACCAAAATCTCTAATCTCACAAGATTAGAAAACCACCAAAATCTCTAATCTCACAAGATTAGAAAACCTTAAACAAACTAAAGAAAACACAAAATCTCTTCTTTGTTGTAGGCACCTCTTGCTTCTTGCCCTTTGCATTGGATGATTTCTAAGCCCCTAGAACCCCCTATTTAAAGGACAAGAGAACAGGACGTCTTCATGTTTGATTCGGACAACGCTTGCGCCAGCTCTTCTCCGACTTGTACCCGGTTCTCCACTCGGATTCGAACTCTCTCCTGCCAACCAATCCACAACACACGCACTCACAGCACACACACACTCTCGCATGCACACACACATGCATGCAGCACGCACACACTCACGCCAACACACACACACTCACATGCACACACACACGATTTGCATGCACGTACACACACATGCATTCTCACACATGCATGGCATTAAATGCACACACACACATGCATTAATGCACATACACTGTTTCAAAAATTTCGTATACACGCCAGACGCCCACTCCGCCACTCTGGCTGCAACGATCTCGACCTCACGTGCACTGTTCTCTAGTCCAACATCTCGCATGACACCCTCGACCCTCACGACCTCAGTTTCTCCCTGAACCTAGTGTCGGTCCCGTCACCGACCACGTTCGACCTCAAGCAACACCTGCACGTGAACAAAAACACACAAACAATTTCCGAGCCCAAGTTCGCGACTTGACTCACATTAATCCATGCAACCACTCACACGAGCGCATTGCATCAAATAAAATCAACCAAAAAACATAATTAAAAATTAGACCAAACTCTTTTGCAAAATCTGAATCTTTTCAAATAAACAAACTGGTTTCAGATCTTTTTCAAATAAAGAAACCAAAAAAAATAAATCGTTTCAAATTGGTTTCAAATCTTTTTCAAATACTGAACCAAAATCAAATCAACTCAAATCTTTTCAAATCTCTTCGAATATTCAAATACTCATCATCAAAAACACATGGATCAAAAAACAATGATCCTTCAGACGTCAGCATGACGTCATGGGTGACGTCTGTAACACCCCGGCATTTAATATGCCTGAATGCTACCAAACATAAGCTAAACAACATCTAAATACCACAATTAAACATAAATTCCAGCAAAGGCGCACATGCTAAAAACCGAGATTTCGGCAGCATCTCCTTTGTTTTAACATGAATTAACACAATATCAATATCATGGCAAGATATGTCATAGCACACGACAAATAAAACATCAACATAAATGGATATATCATCAAATTACGCCAATAAAAGCATGCTCAACCACTTCATAAGCTATAACCAAGCAAATAAGGAATCACAGGCATGCTAAATTAAACCCTACATTAAGTTTATGGCACAACTCTTAATATCATGTCTCCAAGTGATTAATTATGGACTATGATGGTGGAGCTACGTGTAGAAGTGTAGCTAGACCCCTTTTTCCCGCATGCCGATCTCAAAGTACCTAAAAACAACATAAAACACAAGCGTGAGTTCGAAAACTCAGCAAGCATATTGTAATGGACAACAAGATCATTTACAAGACAATAATACCTTACATCACATATAACATCTCATACTTGAGCACATAACAACATCATCATCATTAAATATGTATTGCAATGCAATGCAATGCAATGTTATGCTCATATCTCCTTGGAAACTCATACTGGTATGGTTGAGTACACACCCGTTAGTGTGCACCCTCTCCCCCCTTCCATCCCGAAGATGGAGGGTGCCTACTCCTCGCTTCCATTCACCACGTGAATGGAATCACGATGTAGGTCTTACTCAATGGCGTTCCGGACTAGTCATAACTTTCTCACCGGCCTTTCCCGGATTAGTTAATGACTTTCTCACCGCCCTCGCCCCATCTCATGTCATGCATGCAACTATGCCAATTATCATATTTCACATGTACATAAACATATGGCATCTCATCATGACAAATATTACACATGGCATCGAATCATGATAAGTATAGACACATAGCATCATATCATGATAATCATACTCAATATATCATTGGAAAACAGCAAGCAAGGCAAGTGATCATAGCAAGTATTCAATCTTTCATCCAATATCAAGAAGCAACCTACAATCCGCTATACATTACAACACACTTGCCTCAACCGCGGGCGACGGATTTGTGGGAAGTCGAGGGCACTCCCGGTGTCACACCACCTGCACATAGGCATCACACACTCACAATCATGCCCATAAAACAGTACGCAAAACCCCATCTAACCCGACATTGCCCACTACTCGCAAAACCTAAAAACAGAGGTTCTGTCCCGACGGGACAGCAGCCTTGCAAAAAGCAAAACTTGAGTTCTGGGACTCCGAATCAATTAAACGAGTACATTCTCGCGTAGCTTAGGAAATTTCCCAACTTTCTCTAGGTATAGGGAAAGACTGATTCAGACTCTAATGTCGTCTAATCTACAGATTACCGTGATCTGTTCCAATTACGTCACAGATTTTAACACGCTCGGTAAAACAGCCATAACTTTTAAACGGCTGGGCGGAATTTAACTTTATTTATATCCACGGAAAGATAATTAAATTATCTACAACTTCTTCAACATACGTATGACAAGATTCGGATTCTAAATTGGCGAAAACGCGAACCCTAGCTCGACTGCTCAATCTGCCCGAAAACAGAAACGTGGCAACATCTAGATCTAACCCAAATTACTCAAATCCAGCGCCTCCAATTGATCAAAAAACTTGATAAACTCCCTAATAATAGTACCTAGCTCATCCCTGAGGATCCCCATGATCATACCTTTGCCCGACGCACGAAAACTCCAATCGATCTCCTCGCTCCTCGCTCCTCGCTCCTCGCACCTCGCTCCTCGCTCCTCGCTCCTCGGATGGATCCATGAGGATGCAGGGGTGGGGAGGTCACCCTAGGGCAGCAAGGGGGGTGGAGGAGAGGTGGTGTGCAATGGGGAGCAATGGGGGCGCCATGGGGGCAAGAGATGGGGCGGCTAGGAGGTGGAGGGAGGAGGAAGGGTGGCGGCTAGGGTTAGGGGCGCATGGGGCAGGGGTGGACGTCCCAAGGGCTGGTGGGGAGACCTTTTACCAGCCCCCACACCCAAACCTAGTCCGTTACGGAGACCTACTCCATCCCACCAAAGCCCACCAAGGCCCACACTCCCCCGGGAAGGCCCAAAACCCCGAAAACGGCCTGGAAACGGCCCGGAAAAGCTATTAACCTCCATATCCTATAGTTTTAACCTTAATTCCACATATCATAATGTTATTAACCTTATCATGCACGTTAAATAAGGTTACGACACTCCGTGGTGTCACAACGCTTCAAAAGGCCCAAAAACGCGAGTAAACCTCAAGCCGTAAGATTTTCTTCTCTAATTTCGCAATTTGTAATGTCACACCAAAACGTAGTGTCACAACGTCATGGTGCGGTTCGATGATCAGCGGCGCTGGGTCCCATGTCGGCGTCACGCGTCGCGACGCCAGGCGACGGCGTGACCGCGCTGACCGCGACGGTCAGCCTTCCGTCCACGTGGCTAGATCTCGGCCGTTGATTTGAAAATCAACGGCCCAGATTGGATCTAACCCCATGCGTTTGGAAAACAACTCGGCTGATCTGGACCGTTCGATCTTGATCGGACGGTCAAGATCCAATCTAAAGTTACAACGTGGCTAACCCTAGCCGTACGATCTAGATCTAACGGCTGAGATCTATCCAAGCACGGTGCAGTTACGGCTACGTGGCGTGATCTAAACCGTTGGATCTAAATCCAACGGTTGGAAACAGATCTAAAAATTAAAACGTGAAATTTTACCATGGTGACGTGGACGAATCCTAGTATTCGGATCTTGATCAGACGGTGGAGAGAGCTCGGGAGACGGTGATGGCGTGCGACGACGCTAGCAGACCGGAGTTAGGGACGACGACCACGGCAACGGCGTTGCGGGGCTCCTCCGGCGGAGTGAGTGGTAGTCTCCGACGCGTCTTGTCCTTGCAGTTCCGGATCTGGGCTCGGGTTCGGCAACGTGGCACAATCGTGGCCGTTGGATTTCGATCCAACGGTCACGCGGTTAAGGTTAGGTTTGGCTCGGGTCCGGCTCAAACGCGGCTCGGGTCAGGCTCGAGTCCGACTCGGGTTCGGGCTCGATCGGATGAACAGTGCAAACCCGATCGGTTTTTCCAGCGATTAAATATTCAAATTAATTCCCAAAAATTCATTTAATTCATTAAAAATAGCAAAACACTCAGAAAAATTCTAGAAAATATTTTGGAACATTTTGGACTCAAGTAAAATATTTCCAACAAAATTTTATTTGCAAAATTAAATTCTTTAATTATTTGAAGAGGGAATAAATTCAAATAAATCCAAATAAATCCCGGAAAATTCCAAAAATTCACAAAAGTGCCAAATCTCATTTAAATTCATGAAAGCAAAAATTAGGGTGTTACAAACCTCCCCCCTTAACAGAATCTCATCCCCGAGATTCAAGGCTGACTAGGGAATAGGTTTGGGAACTCTTTCTTCAAATCCTCCTCGCGCTCTCAAGTTGCTTCACTCTCTGCGTGGTTACTCCACTGGACTCTGCAGAAACGGGTTGACTTATTCCTTGTTTCTCGATCCATGGTGTCCAAAACCTTAACGGGGTGCTCCTTATAAGTCAGATCCTCTCGCAGCTCTATCGACTCCAGCGGTGTTTGCTCATCAGGTACTCGGAGACACTTCTTCAGCTGGGACATGTGGAATACGTCATGCACTCCTGCTAGTGATTGCGGTAATTCCAGCTGATACGCCACTTCCCCTCTGCGACTGAGAACCTTGAATGGTCCAACATATCGCGGCGCGAGTTTTCCTTTGGCATGGAATCTCTTAACTCCCTTGAGTGGTGTGACTCTGAGATATACGAACTCTTCCGGTTCGAAACTCAGGTCTCGGCGATGGTTATCAGCGTAACTCTTCTGTCTTGACTGAGCTATCTTTAATCTTTCCCGAATCATGGCAATCTGCTCTTCGGCCACTTGAAGAATATCCTGTCCAAAGACATGGCATTCACCCATCTCACTCCAGTTCAACGGGGTTCGGTAGGGTCGACCATATAATGCCTCAAAAGGTGACATTTGTAGACTTGCTTGATAACTGTTATTATAGCTGAACTCAGCATACGGTAGACTCTTATCCCAAGAGGTTGCATAAGCCAATGCACACGCTCTTAACATATCCTCCAGTATCTGATTAACTCTTTCAGTCTGTCCATCCGTCTGTGGATGATAAGCTGTACTGAAGTTCAAACGGGTTCCCATGGCTTCATGCAGCTTACCCCAGAATCTCGAGGTAAACTGGGTACCTCTGTCCGATATAATCTTCTTCGGCACTCCGTGCAAACAGACGATCCTGGTCATGTATAACTCAGCTAACTTATCTCCCAAATAGGTGGTCTTCACGGGGATAAAGTGAGCGACCTTAATCAAGCGATCCACTATGACCCATATGGAGTCATATCCTCCTTGAGTCTTGGGTAAACCGGTAATGAAGTCCATCCCGATTTCCTCCCATTTCCACTGAGGTATCTTCAACGGCTGTAGCAATCCTGCTGGCCTCTGATGCATTGCCTTGACTCTCTGACATATGTCGCACAATGCGACATGCTCGGCAACCTCACGTTTCATGCTTGGCCACCATAATCTTTCCTTCAAGTCTTGATACATCTTGGCACTTTCCGGATGGATTGAATACTTGGAGTCATGGGCTTCCTCTAGGATCAACTGCTTCAGCTCCTTCTTGTTTGGCACACAAATTCGATCCTCCATCCACAACGTAACTTGCTCGTCCACCTTAAAGTCTTTTGTCTTGCCCTCGTCCATCCTGGACTTAATCCTGCGGATCTTGTCATCATCCTTCTGTCCTTCTCGGATTTGATGCTCCAGGGTAGGCTTCACTTCTAATGCAGCCAAGAATCCTTCTGGTACCACTTCAATCTGCATTCTCTGGAAATCTTTGCATAGCTCTTCCTGACTCATGGCTATCAACATGTTTACGGTATGGCTTTTCCGACTCAGAGCATCGGCCACCACATTGGCCTTTCCGGGATGGTAATGGATTCCAACATTATAATCCTTGATCAGCTCTAGCCATCTCCTCTGCCTCATGTTCAGGTCTGATTGGGTGAAAATGTACTTAAGGCTCTTATGGTCCGTATATACTTCACATCTGTTCCCGATCAAATAGTGACACCACAACTTCAAAGCATGTACCACGGCAGCTAGCTCTAGGTCATGCGTTGGATAATTCTCCTCATGCTGCCTCAACTGCCTCGATGCATAAGCGACGACCTTTCCGTTCTGCATCAGCACACATCCAAGTGCTTGGCGCGATGCATCACAATAAATATCAAAGCTTTGATTAACATCCGGTAGAACTAACACCGGTGCTGATGTCAATCGCCTCTTCAGCTCTTGAAAATCTTTCTCGCACTCTGGCGTCCATGCAAACTTCTTCTCCTTTTTCAACAATTGCATGAGAGGTCTCGCAATGGTCGAAAAGCCTTCAATGAAGCGGCGGTAGTAACCTTCCATACCAAGGAAACTACGAATCTGGGTCACGGTCTTCGGCTGCTCCCAGTGTAGCACAGCTTCTACCTTGCTCGGGTCAACGGCGACTCCTTCTACGGTCATTACATGTCCGAGGAACTCCACCTTGTCCTTCCAAAAGTTGCACTTGTTGAACTTAGCGAAGAGTTGCTGTTCCCTCAGCTTCTCCAAGACTCGCCTCAGGTGCTCTGCATGTTCATCCTTCGTCTTGGAGTAAACTAAGATATCATCTATGAACACAACAGCAAACTTGTCCAAATATTCCATGAACACCTTATTCATCATATTCATGAAATATGTTGGCGCATTCGTCAGACCGAAGGACATAACTGTAAACTCGTAATGTCCGTATCGGGATGAAAACACGGTCTTCGGAATATCCTCTGATCGGATCTTCAACTGATGGTATCCCGATCTCAGATCAATCTTGGAGAAGACTCCGGCTCCTCTCAGCTGGTCAAACAGATCATCGATCCTTGTAGGACCGAGTAGGCAACTAGAGGGGGGGTGAATAGATGCCGAATAAAATTCAACGATTTCTTTCGGAAAATTAAAAACCCCTAAATAGCGGAAGAATATCTAATATCGTAGAGATCAAAACCCTAGATTAATTAGCGAAACAAATCGAACATAAATCAAAACTAGTTCTAACAAAAAGAACAGATTAATCAAGAATCAAAGCAAAAAGATAAAAGAATTGTATAACCTTTTTCTTTATTTCAAAGCCATCTTCCACATGATGACACCAAAAATCTTCTAATCTTAAAAGATTAGAAAACCCTAAATCAACTAGATAGAACACACAAACTCTTCTTTGTTGTAAGCACCCCAAGGCCAAGGGAGTGGTTGGTTCGGTTTGGGGGCAACCAGCCAAAATGAGAGGGAGAGAGAGAAAAAATGAGGGGAAATGGAAGGAAAAAGTTGGAGTGGGGGGAAAAAGAATGGCTAGGGGCTTGACTCACTCCACAGATGATTGACTACCCCACAGTACAGCCGGTGGTCCACTGATTTTTCCCCGACGAACGAGCTCTAAACTCGGAACCAACATTAAGTGCTATTACATTCTCCCCCACTAAAAGGAATTCGACCCCGAATTCGCGACTCGCCCTTAAGCAAATAAGAACCGAATCAGAAAACCAAACATAAGTAAGGAAGACACAATAGCTCGGAAAGCATCTCAAGCAAGTGAGACTCCACAGTACTGCCAACTAGCACTCTACTCAGTCATCTCTTCTTGACTCAACACTCACTCTAACTACTTCTTGAAATGTCATGGTATAATTCTCGAAGGCAAGGCCTTACTCAAAGACCAATGCCTACAAAATTACTTCGCCTATTAGATTTTGAATGGACTCCCTACACAAGGTATCCAACATGAACTTCCTCACCCTATAACTTAAAGCACCCACGTAAGCTTTCGCATAGACTCGATTGATATGTCAACATTCCCATATTATACCATTCTCACAACCAATATTATGATATAACTCAGACCACTTTCTTTTAGCATTACCAAGTAAGACCTCATTCTTGGAAAACGTAGTTCCAAATTCTCAACTCCAATTTAAATTTCCTCTTTTAACTTCAATCTAATCTCTCGTCTTAACCTTTTTATCACAATTCATCTTATTCATGAAAACAAAATGATACGAGGCTTTTCATTCTCTCATACCTCTAAACCAAACCTCAACCAATCAATCACGCCCTCCGTTTAATCATCTAGGGTCCCAAACTTGAACCCCACAGAACCGAATACATGAACTTTCATCTTTTCAAATCGATTGACCCTTTTCAACAAAAGGACTACAACCATCCAATGCCATTTATGGAAATGGCTCTCTTAAGCCTACCTTCCATTCCAATCACAAACCACGATACACGTTATCTCACACCCTCGTGACAACTAACCGAATTACATGTTCGTAACATAACACTTCCATCATAATCCACCTTTTAAACCACAATGAAAGCTTTACACTTAACCCAATTAGGGTTGCAATTCTTACCACATCACAATCTGGTTCTTTTCCTAAGAGGGTTTCGCCCTCAAAATCTTTCATTCAAACAACCAATTCCAAGAGTATAAATCTCCATTATACTCTACAATTTCATAAACATTCCATTCTTATCTCAAGCTAAAATGCCAACAATTAGCAATTCTCTTTAGCCAGAAGAATTACGTTCATCAACTTGTACCCACGTGCTACAAATCACATTGGAAATAATTCGATAACATCCAAAGATCACTTTTTTCTTTTCCTAAGTCAAGTCACACAGGAATCTCAAACCTCTTAAGACTCCAAAAACAAACACCCCTTTTTTTCTTTTTTTTATCACTTTCCAAACAATGCGATACAACTCTCATCGGGGAGCACTCAACTAGAAGAGAGACTCCACATAAATCTTGAAAGGAGCTTTCAACAACCAAAGACAATTCACTTGCTTACCAAAGCCAAACAACTTATTTTAACCCGAATCAACACTTTGGAAAAGAGAAAACCGATTCGCACAACTGCCACAAAATCTCCCAAAGAGAAAGGGAAACTCCATTCTTACAACGCAAAGCCAAAAAGCCAGAAATTACTCATGCTTGCTTCTCAAGCTAGAAAGGAAAGGAAATGTCGATTTCCTTTAACCACTCGATCCAGATCCAACACATTAAAATCAAGGCACATTTAGAAGAGAAAAGCCGCATGAAACCTTAACAAGGCAACTTATTTTCACGAAAGCAACATCAAGCTTTTTTTTTTTACCAAACTGAAATAGCTTTTAAACAACCACAGAGCACTTATGAACCGATCATAAGTTCCAACTTTAGAAACACTCGCAAACGACAACCATTCTTTAAGAGTAGGAAACTCAATTCCCTTATAATTACCAAAGTCACTTTAATAATTTCCAATCAATGCAATAAAGGTCGCATCGGGAAGAAATTCAAATTACAAGAGAACTCCACACGAAGCATTGCCAGAAGCTCTCGAAAATAACCACAACAACTCAGCTTGCTTTTGCAAAACAAAACCTCTCGCGATTAACCAAAATCAACATTTTGGAAAGAGAAAATCGATTCTCAAACCAAGCATCTGAACCCACAACTATCACATTTTCGATTAAGTCCAACTCTCGTCAAAAGTAGCGTCACCAAGACTTCTCAACTCAAGATTTCCAACACAACCCATTGTGTCGGTTTGATTCCTTTAACTACCGATTCCAAGGATAATTCAATCTGCACGCTAAGAAGCGCGATCAACTCATACACTCTTCGGTATAAAACCCACTCTTCCTTTAATTACTTTTTTCGTATTCACATAACCATCACTTATCATAAAACTCTAAACCATGTCTATCTCATGACAATCAACAAGGAGAACCATGTTCTCAAATCTTCAGCACAATTATCCTACCAGTTAACTCATTTAGTTAAATTAACATAAGACGTATATCAACATCTTCTTTTAGTCTACTAACCATGACGAACCATCGTCCATACAATTATCTATTCCAATCACAAAACATATCTTTTCAATACTCATTTTGACATAATCAACCATTACCTTTCATACAATCCTTAGGTCATATATTCAATATCCCCAGTTCATTCAACCAATAAATAATTCTAACAACTCAATATCATTTCCACAAGGCTTATTTCACAAATAAAGTCTGAATACAAACATTTGTCCAGGACAACTCAACCTTTCACACGATCATTCCATACCCCTATTCCTTGATTACACATCGATCAAGTCATTATGTCAATCCACCGTCTAATTGTCCCATAACAACACAAACCAAAAATCCCCCTGACGTTACACCATCCTCTTGCTATCGCAAGTTCCTCAACCAAAACATTCTCAACCTTCTTAGCCGTGATCAATACCCACCGCACAGGAATACAAATCCTGAATTTCATATTAACTCCATGACTCGCAACATTTTGCACAAAACACTAATTAATCTTCAATTTAGATCACTTACAATCTCTATTATTCCTTCTCTAACAATACGATAATTTAGGTTGTCTCTAAACAACCCACATCATCTGAAACTCGAACTCCCCATCATACCTTTAACCTCTTGAACAACCACATGGGTCACACACCCAACCCTTAAGGAAACCACAGTTTCTCAAGAAAAGAACAACACCGAAAACATCGGAAAGACCCAACCAGAAATTACATGAGAACTCGACTCTCGAATTCCCTAGATTCCGATGTGCAAAAGCCTTTCGAACAAACCTCAAGATTACCAACCCCCATCAGGGACGATGGATAAAATAATGTTTTTCCACACGACTAAGGTTTTACACTAAAAACTTCAGTAAACTCTTTCAAATCCAAAGAACGATAAACACGAGAATAAAATCACTTTTCTCCACAAAAGGACTAACCAAATCGAATACCAAGACGGTAGCAAAAGAAATCCAAAAGGATTCAATACTAAACCTTGCTATTGACTCCAACCAACGAAGTCAAAGGAAACCACAACTTCATCCACACTCTAAACTTTATCGCAAAAAGGCGACGACTCAAACCTACGAAAGGCTCTAGACTTCCGGTTGTGGCTTTACCCAACCACAACCCCAACACAGCCTCGACCATGGCCACACCACAACAAAAGGTGACCGAAACCCTTCGGCACCACAACTCACTTAAACACAATACTCCTTTAGCTCTTACACAAAATAATAACATTATACATCATGCATAATCAAAGCAATAAGCATCTTTAACTTTAACATTCAACATCAAAGCTTAGATACAAAATATAAGCGCA
This sequence comes from Rhipidocladum racemiflorum, assembly GCA_036346355.1. Classification (NCBI taxonomy): domain Eukaryota; kingdom Viridiplantae; phylum Streptophyta; class Magnoliopsida; order Poales; family Poaceae; genus Rhipidocladum; species Rhipidocladum racemiflorum. The sequence continues at coordinate 36,275,433 of CM070577.1, read as the reverse complement.
ACGCAAGGATACCCATACCCCTTCCTACTGTGCATCACAGTGTGTCAAGTTTTAAATTAGTTAACCACACTATTTCAGATTTTAAGGTTATTGCCCTAAGGCCGAGTTTTCAAGGGTAGAATCCTAAGCCATGTTTCTACTTTTCCAATTCACATTTTAGTTTACTCTAGAGTAAATTACTACATTCATATTCCACGGACCTAAAGCCCGCTCTGATACCAATTGTAACACCCCGGCACCTCACGTGCCCGAAGTGCTACCAAAACCTATCTAATTTTCACTAAATTTTTTTTTGCAAGACCTCCCCTACTAAGTGGACATCCACTCAGCAGGCAAAAGAGATCACAATAGTCAATATAGCGATAATAATTTCAACATGTCATGGAATCAATCAACCATCATGACATGTAGGCAATTAACAACTACCAAAAATCCATTCATTAACAACTCAACTTAAATACCACATGATTACACAAATAAATTAACTAGTTACAAATTTATTAATTGATTCCAAAAGTCTGAAACATGTCGTGAGACACAGTGGAGGTGCAGCTACGCCCCAAACCCGGCAAGTCGCTCTTCCGAGTACCTAAAAATATTAACAAACAAGCGTGAGTTCGAAAACTCAGCAAAGTGCATCAAATCAATATGATTAACAAGTTAGCAATTCCAACCCATCATTAAGAATGTAACTCTTACAAGATTCAACCAATACATAAACAATTGTACCGCTACCACTTACCTCATTGCCCTTTTCATACACATACCTCATTGAATCTTTTTGGGTGAGTCCACGACTTGATCCCAACTCTTCACAACTCCATTTAACACACAAAACTCAATCGTTAGCGATGCAATGCACATGTATGCTCTTTTTAGATGCACGTCGGCAGTGCTGAAAGTGCACACCCGTCGGTGTGCACCCTCATGTCCCTTCCATCCCGTGGAAGGTGCCTACTCTTACTGTCTCGCTCCCATTCACCGCGATCAATGGGACTACGAGGTAGGACTTTCGTGTTCACTACGTGTGAACACAGAGGCCCGCATCAGAATGGGTCGCCTCTTCCATTATGAATGCACAAATGCAATTAACACAATTAAGTTGCAAACTGCATTCATTTATATCTTTTCACATGTATGAAATTTGAATACCTACATAGCCATGCATTCTCACAATCATGAAGATAATCATCATCATCATCCACTCACTCATTAGCATTAAACAACTTTAAATGCATAATCATTTACTCTTATAATACCTTCACAATTCATGAAATTCACTTCAACATGCACATATTCATAAGGATTAGCAAGAATCAAATCCTAGCATTATACTAGAAATGCACTTGCCTTCTACCCACACGAAACAATGTGGCGCGAGGTTGAAGCCACCTCCGAAGCCACACCTCCTGAAATAAACATTGCGGAATCGATTTCATACAAACTATAGCCAACACAACCACAAACAACACTTTTACTCACTAAGTCAAGTTTTCCCCAAATCTGAATTTTCATACAAAACTGGTTTGGGTAGTCCTCTTTGCCAAAGCAAAACTATTGCTATACAACTCCAAATTGAGTAAACAAAGACACTTCAAGCATCTACTCAGAATGCTCTAATTATCTCTAGGCAAATTTAAATCCAAATTCTGCTTCTATCTTGCTCAAAATCACAGATCAAAATTGAATCTTTTATTAGTTGCACTTTGGGCAGAATTCGGTAAAACTTTCATAACTTTTTAATGGTTGAACCAAATTTCATGTTCTTGGACTCTAATCGGCCGTAAGACAACCATCTATCCATACATCAAGCCCATCCAAGTTGGTTCTTCCCCAATCACTACCAGATTTCAAAAGAGTACTCTACCCGAAAAACCTCATTTCTGAAATTTCAGACAAATAGCAGTTTCGGGGAGCCTGTTTCAACAATGCATAACTTATGATTAAATAATGCAAAACAAGCAAACAAATACATTTTATTCATTTACACAAAATTTCTTAGATACGTCTAGGCAAATGGAAAGACTGATTCGGCTTGTAACTTGCCCAAATCAATCGAACAAAATTAAATCTACTACTAGTTCACAACTTGTACAGCAGAGAGTAATTTGGGCATAACTTTTAAATGGTTGATTCAAATTGAGTGTTCTTGAGCTCTACAGAAACTTGAGAGCATTATCTACAACTTCTCTGGCAACCAAATTAACCGGGGATGGCTCCAAGAGCTTCTAATCAACCTCTGAACATTCAACCCAATTTCTGAACTTCCAGAAAAACGGATTTCTGGGTAGGAAGTTAAAAACAACATAACTTTTGATTCTTGAACTGGAATCAAACAAACGAGTACATTTTATTAAACAACAGGAAATTTCCCACAACTTTCTAGGCAAATGGAAAAGCTAACTCGGTCAGCAACAAGCTCAAATCTGAAGCTCAACTTTTCAGCTCACAGACCCACTTACTCGGGACAGTCTATAGTAAAATCGACATAACTTTCAAATGGCTTAACGGATTTTCGAGTTCTTGTACTCCATTTAAAGGTAAAAGGAAGGGCTACAACTTCCTCTTCAGCTGATTAAGCATTAGACCAACCAAAATACCCCAAAACTGAGCTGCAAAACAGATCAAAAATCTGCTCGAAAACAGATCCTAGGTTTCCCTCCAAAATAGCTAGTTTCCCTCCACAAGTTTCAACTCTAGAACCCTAGAACCACTCCTAGGCAGTGTAGGATGTCCAGATCTGAGCTCACAAGCAAGGAAACTAGGGATTTGCTCCACTTACCTAGGGAAGAAGAAGAGGAACCAGCAGCTGCTGCTGCTGCTGCGCAGGGAGGAGGGAGCCACCAGCTAGGAGAGGAAGGAGGGGGTGCTGCCGGCCATGGAGGTGGGGGAAACTCCTTGCTGCAGCTGGGGAAGGAGGAGGAGGAGCCCAAGGTCTTGGTGCTGCTGTCCCACACGCCAAGGAGGAGAAGAAGCCAAGGCCAAGGGAGTGGCTGGTTCGGTTTGGGGGCAACCAGCCAAAATGAGAGGGAGAGAGAGAAAAAATGAGGGGAAATGGAAGGAAAAAGGTGGAGTGGGGGGAAAAAGAATGGCTAGGGGCTTGACTCACTCCACAGATGATTGACTACCCCACAGTACAGCCGGTGGTCCACTGATTTTTCCCCAACGAACGAGCTCTAAACTCGGAACCAACATTAAGTGCTATTACAGCAGACTCGGACACGGGGACGAAATCCTGCTTCAGCTGCTTACTCGGACACGGCAGGGCACACACACACAACGCACACACACGTCTCGGCGATGAACTCACGACGCCAGCATCACACTCACGCAACACACCCACACTACTCACAGCACAACGCATGACACTACACATTAAATGCACATGCATGCAGACACACACACACACACGACAGCATGCACACACACTCACTCACGCACGCAATGCAACCTCACAGCACACATGCATTCTCACACATGCATGGCATTAAATGCACACACACACATGCATTAAATGCACATACACCACTCTATCTCTCTCATGGCATGCACATACATGCACATGTATGCACACACATACACTTGCATTTGCCTGCATATATTGTTTCAAAAAATTCGTATACACGCGTACAGCCCACCTGCCACTACGCTGCAACGATCTCGACTTCACGTGCACTGTTCTCTAGTCCAAACATCTCGCATGACACCCTCGACCCTCATGACCTCAGTTCCTCCCTGAACCTAGTCTCGGTCCCGTCACCGACCAGACCTCAAGCAACACCTGCACGTGAACAAAAAACACACAAACAATTTCCGAGCCCAAGTCCGCGACTTGACTCACATTAATCCATACAACCACTAAATAATCAAACCACTTTCAAATCTTATCAAATAATCAAATCAATTTCAACGCTTTTCAAATACTCATTATCAAAAACAAATGGATCAAAAACAATGATCCTTCAATCTCCCCCTTGATGAGTAATTTGACAAAACACAATAAGATTTGACAAGAGTATAGAAAAAAATGAGAGTTTGAGACCCAAAAGATTCCAAGACCAAGTAAAGACCAAGTAAATCCAAATTCTCAAACAGTTTGAATTTCTCCTCTCTTTTTATTTTTCTTCTTCTTGACTTTTGCTCTCCCCCTTTTTGACAAAATAGTCATCAAGATCTCAAAACTCCCCCTTAATGAATGCAGTATCTCAAGCTTTGAAGTATATTCAAGGTATATAATCAAAGTAAAGCATTTGGAGAGTTTTTACGAGAGTTTTCACATTTTGTATCAATTTATCCAATGAGAAAGCAAATTGTGAGAATATGGAGGCTCTAACACATAGAATAGTTGTTGCATAAGCAAATTAGAGCAAACAAGTAAAATGTCATAAACTGATTTTGCCAAAGCTAAAAAGAAATCTATCATGAGCAAAGAGAGACTTTCAAATTCACTAATGTTTGTCTTAAGGCTTTTCAAATATTTGAATTTCCTTTTTCTCTTTTAGCAAGTTTGACAATTTTGCTTTGTGATCAACAGGGATGACAAGTAACTGCACACTAGCCCATACTTGTGTATGAGTAGGTAGTTCTTTCTTGTATCTTTCTCAGTTTAAATTGGCAAGTGGCTTCACATTGTTCTGAACTTTTGTTTAGACAAGTAGCCTTTTCTTGCATCTTTTGAATTTAAATCCCTGGCAAGGAAGCTGCACATTGTACTAAACTTGTGTTTAGCCAAGTAGCTTTTGCTTGCATCTTTTTCAACTTGCTTTTAATATTAAAACACTGATTTTGCTTGAGACTCATAATGATCATTTGAAGTCCAACAAAAAGCTCACACATAGTTTATAATCAGCTCTAGCCTTTCAAAAGATGACAAGAAACTTTTAAGCCTATTTCACAAATGCAATATCATAATGAACAAGAGCCAAAATATTCTCGAAAAGGATCTCAAATTGAATTATTTTAGTCTTTTAGTCTTTTAGTGAGAAGTGAAGCAATGTAGCATTAATTTGACTATATACACAAGAATAGTCAACAAAGCTTTGTACTACATGATGCAATGAAAATAGGGGAGTTTTCTTTAAGTGTAACGACAAAATAGCTCCTTGTAGTAACCAAAGTCTAGTAACACAAAAGAAAGAGTTAAAATCAAGACTCCCCCTCAAATCAACCCATGGGGATGAATGATCCCAAGTTCGCCGCGTAAGAAAGCAAAGCGAGAAGAATCAAGCGGCTTAGTGAAAATATCAGCAATTTGAGCATCCGAATCAACAAATTTCAGTTCAATAGCTCCTTTTTCAACATGATCTCTAAGAAAATGATATCAAACATCAATGTGTTTAGTCCTTGAATGTTGAACTGGATTTTTAGCGATGTGAATTGCACTAGTATTATCACAAAGAAGTGGAACACTATTAAAGTTAATGCCGTAATCTTTAAGAGTTGAAGTGATCAAAGAATTTGTGAACAACAACTAGCGGCTGCAACGTATTCAGCTTCAACAGTAGATTGAGCAACTGAGGACTGTTTCTTAGAAGACCAAGAAACAAGTGAAGTGCCAAGAAAATGACATGTGCCAGAAGTTCTCTTTCTATCTAATCTACACCCCGCAAAATCAGCATCAGAATATCCTAGGAGTGTAAGCGAAGAAGAACAAGAATACCAAATACCAAATTCAGAAGTGGAGCGAAGATACCTGAAAATTCTTTTAATTGCTTGTCGATGTGATTCTCGAGGAGAGGCTTGAAATCGAGCGCACAAACATACTGCAAAATGTATGTCAGGCCTCGAAGCAGTCAAGTACAGAAATGATCCAATCATGCTTCAGATTCCTTTTGGTCCATCTCGACACCATTTTCGTCAGGATCCAAAATTGTTGTTGTGCTCATTGGAGTAGATACTGACTTTCCTTCTCCCATATCGAATTTCTTTAGTAGCTCCTTTGTATATTTGGATTGGTGCAGGAAGATCCCGTCTTTCGCTTGCTTGATTTGAAATCCAAGAAAGTATGTCAACTCCCCCATCATACTCATCTCGAATTCCATGGACATTAGCTCAGAAAAATGCAACACAAGAGAGTGGGAGGATCCTCCAAAGATAATATCATCCACATAAATTTGCACCACAAGAAATTGATCATTTGAATTTTGAGTAAATAGAGTTTTATCAACTTTTCCCATCTCAAATTTATGTTGAAGCAAGAAGCCTTTTAATCTATCATACCAAGCACGAGGGGCTTGTTTTAATCCATAAAGAGATTTTGACAAACGATATACATGATTAGAAAATTTTTCATTTTCAAAGCCAGGAGGTTGTTTCACAAAAACTTCTTCTTCTATAAAAACGTTTAGAAAAGCACTTTTCACATCCATTTGAAATAACTTAAAACCTTTTGATGCTGCAAAAGCCAAGAGAATGCGAATAGCTTCTAAACGAGCAACAGGAGCAAATGTTTCATCAAAATCAATTCCTTCAAGTTGAGAATATCCTTGAGCAACAAGTCTAGCTTTGTTTCTAACAATTATTCCATCTTCATTTAACTTGTTCTTAAAAACCCATTTTATTCCAATAATGTTTTGATTTTTAGGAGGTTCCACTAAAGACCAAATTTTATTCCGTTCAAAGTTTTCTAACTCTTCATGCATCGCATCTACCCAAGAACTATCAGTTAAAGCATGAGTAATGTTCTTAGGTTCAAAATTTGCAACAAAAGCAGAATGCATGCATAAAAGAGTTTGAGATGAATTAGAACGTGTCACCCTTTTATGAAGACTTCCAATAATTTGTTCAGGAGGATGGTTCTTCAAAACAGCAAGGGGAGGTCCAGTTGTTTCAGTCGTCGTGGGAGGTGTAGGAGAATCTGAAGTAGTAGTCACATCAATTTGTTCAAGAACATCTTCCCGTTCTGTAGGTATGAGCTCATCATCATCATTATCTTCATCATTTTCTTCGAATCTTTTATCCAAAAAGATTGGCTCTAAATCTTATCGTGAACCTGAAATGTCGGGTCTAGCTCCAGGGCTAGCCTCATCAAAAGTAACATCGCATGTCTCCAACAATTTGTTAGTCGATAAATCAAGTACATGATATCCACGAGAGTGCAACGAATAGCCAAGGAAAATACCATCTGTACTACGAGCTTCGAATTTATCAAGATTTCCATGTTTAAGGATAAAGCATTTGCAACCAAACACTCGTAAGTGAGAAACAGATGGTTTACGACCAAATCTCAGTTCATAAGATGTTTTACCAAGTAAAGCTCTAAGATAGATCCTATTTGATATATAGCAAGCAAAAGAAATTCACTCAGCCCAAAATTTTCTTGAAGTGTTGTATTCATCTAGCATATTTCTAGCCATTTGAATCAAAGTTCTATTTTTCCTTTCTACAACACCATTCTGTGAGGGAGCATATGGCGAGGAAAATTGATGTTCAATTCCATTAGTTTCACAAAAAGATTTGAACAAAGCATTTTTGAATTCCGAACCATTATCAGTTCTTATGGTTTTCAATGTGTTAGGCAAATCATTTATCAGTCTTTTAATGAAAACATGAAAAAGTCCAAAGATCTCATCTTTCGAAGAGAGAAAATGCACCCAAAAGTATCTCGAATAATCATCAACAATTACTAGAAAGTACCATTTACCTCCGGCCGATTGGATTCGAGATGGTCCTACTGTATCCATGTGAAGAAGTTGACCGGGGCCGGTGGTCATCACAGTTGAGACAAGAGCATGAGGGGCACTGTCGGGACCCGAATCTGCAGATTCGGACCCTCTGTGTATTCAGCACTAGTCCAGGAACGCGCTAGTGCACACAGTCTTAACATCGGTAAATATCACAATCATACCACTCGATACTAACAAAGTACTTTAATTAAATAGTCAAACTGGTTGCTCGACCTTATGGTCAAGTTACAAATATACGCCACGCAGGGCGAAACTTATTAAAACCGAAATAATAGCAGCGGAAAATAAGATAACTTCGTGGCGCCATCCAGTATACCACAGGCAACTGACTGGGCTCGCTCCCTAAGTAGACGGTTCCTCTTGGAGTTCCTCCTCCAAAGCTGGTGTAGTCTCCTCTTCAACTGGTGTTATATTGTGGCAAGGGTGAGTACTTGGTACTCAGCAAGTCATGCACAGAATGCAGCTAATATACTACATGCATGGCATAATACAAAGGAGTGGCTCAAGGTATATTTGCAGTAAGAGCATTTAACAAGTATCATAATTAGATTCGAAAGCAGTAGTAACAAGTAAAGCATAAATAACTTTTCAAGGGGTTTAGTAAACATCTTTCCCATCCTAATCCACATTTCTATCGACATCATTATTAATCCAACCCAACCTTTCAAGTCCAAGTTATTTTTGAGAAAGTCTAACCCTTGACTGTAATTCCCGAGCGATGTCCAATACCGCGGACACGGCTATTCGAATAGATTTTACACTCTGCAGAGGTTATGCACTTTACCCACAAGATACAGTCAAACACCACAAAGGCGAGTTCTCGTAACAAAGTCTTTCGGAAACTTCTAACAATACAAGTGCTCCTCCCCGGTTGTTGCACACTAACCCTTCCCTTAGCTAAGGCGAAGTTTAGGCCAACCAACCGTTAGATGGGTACCTGGCCGCAGCCCTGGTACGCTCCCCCGTACAACTTACAGAAAGGGTGTAGTTGACCTCCTGAGGTCCCACAGGTACGTTATTAGCAACTTAATCAACTAGGTCCGTCCCATTACGGACATGTGGTTGCATGTTTGACCCAGTTCAAATGCTTGCAAGGTGAAGTCCTTAGGGTGACCAGGGCAAGACTACCCGAAGAACCAAACCAACATTCCCGGTGCCACAACTGGCCCACCCAATCAATCTTGCCACATGCCCCGGTCGAAAACTATTTATCAAACCCCAGTTGATTACCATGCACCACGTGCTATCAACATCACATGATACCTTTCCAAAACAGGTTCAATATATCATTAAGTCAATATTAACATTTGATTGTCCAAAATCATGTCATGAGCACGTAGCAGGTCTAAGCAATATACTACAACGATCTAACTTCCCATGTTGACATTTTAGTAATGTCCAACTAGTAAACCACAACTAGGGTGACAAGGGGTCATGGCACATATTTAATTAATCAAGGTGTCATACAGCAATTTGGCATTTATCTAATTTCCCATACTTAAATAAGGTATTTTCTAATTGAACTAGCATGCAATAAGTTAAATCAAAATAGGTTTCAAAATAGGGTCAATATGGTCAAAGCATAACTTGCCTTCAAAAAGTACTTGCTCTTGGTCCTGAGCTGGCTCCTGGGTCAATACTTCTCCTTCGAATCCTTCCGGCACTTCAACGTCTACTCGTAACGCGTGCAAATAGCAACAAATGAATAAAACAGTAGACAAAAAGTGTCCAAACATCCAAATAAAGTTCATAAACAGAGAGAACATAATTTTATGAATTTTTAGAAACTAGAATAGTCAAATTCGGAGTTTTAATGCAAAAGTTATAGCATTTTGAAGTTTAAATAATCAATTAAATAATATTACAGAGGAAAACTTTAGTCCAAAAATTAAATAAAATTCGTCATTAGGTAGATCTCAATTTTATACAAATTTAGAAATTTGAATCACTCAAATCGGAGTTGAAACGCAAAAGTTATAAGCGTTTGAAGTTTGAAACAAAATCTGAAATCATTATTTCGAATTAATAAATCATTTTCTTTTTCGGAAATTAATTATTGCGTCAGCGAGGACACGTGGCAGCCTCTGATTGGACGGCTGACGTCAGCCGGTCCATGGGCTCAGCCCACGGCTTGGCTTGGTCCACCGTGGACCTGGTCCACGGCTTGGGTCGCTGACAGGTGGGACCACTCGGGTGACGTCATTGCTGACGTCAGCGGGGCTCAGCCCACGGTGCTGACAGGTGGGACCCACTGTGACGTCATGGGTGACGTCACTGCACGGTTGGGGTGGCCGCTGACGGGTGGGCCCGTCGGCGTCATGGTGCGGTTTCGCGGCGTCAGCGGCAGCGGCGTGTCGGCGTCACGCACGCCAGACGTCTGGCCGTCGTGCGGTCCAACTTCCGCACACGTGGCTCAATCTCGGCCGTTGATTTGAAAATCAACGGCCCGATTGAATCTCGCTCACGCAGCGTTTGGGTTAACGCGTTTGATCTCGACCGTTGGATCTAGATCCAACGGTTGAGATTGGATCTGGGGTTTTTGATTGGAATCTCACCGCGGTGGCGTGGCGTGATCCTAGCCGCGTGCGATGGTGATCCGACGGTCCACGGCTTCGGGTCGGCGATGGCGGCGCTGGGCGGAGCTGGGCCGGCCGAGCCGGGAATGGCGACACGAACGCGGCGTTTGCGGGCTCCTCCGGTGAGGTGAGTCCTCCTCGTGCGTCTCGTCCACGAGGAGTCCGGATCTGGGGTCAACGACGGACGGCGGCGGGACGAAGCAAAAACCGCGGCGGAGAGGGATTCCAACTACGGCGAGCTCGCGCAGCTAAACGGCGGCGGCTCCGACGGGGTGGGTTAGGGCTGCGGGTGCGCAAGGGAACGGGCTTCACGATGGCGGCGGCGGCGCATTAAATACGGGCCTCGGCTTCCGTGTATCGCGCGGAGACCGAGGTCGACACGGCTGCGGCGGCGGAGTCCGAATCCCATTCGGATTGGGTGATGTGGATCAACGTGAGCCGTTGGATCTCAATCCAACGGTCACGGGCTAGGGTTCGGTGGATATTGCGGTTGATCTCAGCCATTGGATCTTGATCCAACGGTTTAGTTTCGGCGCGGTGACCGGGTTCGACCGAGTCGCATGGCTCGGGTCGGACTCGGACTCGAGTCTGACTCGGGCTCGGTCGGATGAACAGTAACCGACCCGGTTTGGATTTCTCAGCGATTTAATATTTAAAATAATTTCCAGTAATTCATTTAATTCAAGAAAAATAGTAAAATACTCAGAAAAATTCTGGAAAATATTTTGGATCATTTTGGACTCAAATAAAATATTTCCAACAAAACTTTATTTGAAAATTTAATTTCTTTAATTATTTCAATATGGAATAAGTTCAAATTAAATCCAAATAAATTCCAAAAAATTCCAAAAATTCACAAATGTGCAAAATAATATTTAATTTCATGACAAGCAAAAATTGGGGTGTTACAGGCTCCAACCATCTTACCATGTCGACAGGAAGTACAAACAATGTCTTTGCAAGATTTTAATTTCGGCAAGCCACGAATTAAGTCTAGACCACTCAATCTAGATAACAGATCAAAGCCCATGTGACCTAACCGACGATGCCAAAAATTGAGATTTCTAGATTCTGAAGCAACAAAACAATGTGAACTTGAAGCATTGCTAAAATTTGCTATGAAAATTTTTCCAAGTCTAGATATCTTAAGAATCAAGTTTCCAGAAGCATCGAGTACTCTACAAGCATTTGGTTTAAAACTTACTTCAAAGTTTTCATCCAACAATTGAGATACAGACAGAAGGTTGAATTTCAGTTTAGAAACCAAAGAGACATTTTTTAAAGTAAAGTGCTCATTCACCTTCACTGTACCCTTTGCAATGACGCGTCCAGTAGTAGCATCTCCAAAAGTGATCGTTTCGTTCCCAGATGCTTTTGTTAGGGAGGAGAACCAACTTGGGTTCCCTGTCATGTGTTGGCAGCATCCTGAATCAACAACCCAGATGTTCTCCTTCCCTTCTCGTACCACCTACATGTTAAGAACAGAAGATGCCGAGGATTCAGCGCTGGGGTTAGAGAAATTTGATTTAGGTATCCAGCACTGAATCACTCGACGAGGAGGTGATCGTACAAAAGCTTGTGAATGCAAAGTAGATGAATTTCCAGGAATTTTGTTTGCTTTCACTAGCGGAACATGTTGAGAAATGATACGTGTTTGTCTAAAGTTAGACTTAGCCTTTGAATTTTCTTTTCTCTGTTGTTTGGCTAGTCTAAAACAAAAATTTACCAAATGACCATCTTTTCCATAATGAGTGCAATTGTACTTAACAAATGGTTTGACTTTAGAAGCAGAAGCAACATTTGCATTCATCATAGTAGAAGATAAAATTCCAGCAGATTTGAAGACAGTTTTCTCAGGCCCTTTAACAATTTCAAACTTTCCACTTTCAAGAGTTTTAACAATAGTAGGAGCATATGATTTGTGATGAGCATAAGGATCAAAACCTAAACCTTTGTGATGAGTGCTGAATTTTGATTGATCCAAAATCATATTTAGATTTTTCTTTCCTTTAGTAAAACGTTCTAAAGACTTTTCCAAGTAATCAATTTTTCGAGAGAGTGTTAAACAATTATTACAGGGAATATCTATTTTTCCTTTTTGCTTGCGACAAGTTGAGCAAGAAAGAACATCATGTGTAAGCAAATCATTAAACAATTGAGTAATCTTAGCATCTGCATCATGCAACTTCAATTCTAGTATGGAACATTTAGAACAAGAAGTTTGATCATGTAAACCATCAGTAGAGCAACCAACATTTTTCACAAGTTTTTCATTTTTTAATTATTTGGCATAAACTTGTTCTAGTTTAATGATATGTTCCTCTTTTAGAGATTTAATTTCAAATTCGAGATCTAAGCAAGAATCACATGTCTTTTCAGAATTTCAATTTCTAAGATCAAAGTTTTCAGTTTTTAGCATGGATAGATCTTTCTCTAAGTTTTTATTTTTGAGTGAAGATTTTCTTAAAGATTTTCTCAATATGACTAAAACTTCACAAAGCTCATTATACGAAGGCATTACCTCATCACCGTCGCTGGAGGTGCTGTCGTTGTCACTAGAATCACTAGTGTTCCCTTTTGCCATGAAGCATAGTCCGGTGAAATCTTTCTCGTTCAGCTTCGTTTGCTTCGCTTTCTTCTCATCGTCAGTTGAGTCATCAATGTCGCTTAAGTCTAAGCGACCAATTGCAGCGAAGACTTTGTTGAGCATCTTCTTCGTTCGTTGTTTATTTTTGTCCTTGCTCTCTTTTGGCCGGAAGGATTTGGAGGAGTTGCTTTGATCCTTCTCGTCTCTATCTTTGTTCTTGAAGCAGTTAGCACGGATGTGCCCTGCCTTGCCGCAGTTGTAGCAGTGGATGGAGGCTCCTCTTCTCTCCCTTGATCTCATGTAAGCTGCATTGACACGCTTGGAAAGAAGAGCAATTGTATCTTCTGGTATTTGATCTAGCTGTTCATCACTAAGAGCACTCAAAGCAGTAATGGAATATGATGATGAAGAACTAGTAGCATTATCATATGAAGAATTAGCATTAAGAGCCATAGAGTTATCATTGGATGTTCTTGAAACAATGTCTATCTCAAAAGTCTTGAGACTAGAATATAATTTATCCAATGTCATTTCACTCATCTTGTGAGCCTCCCTAAATGCAGTCACTTTCATTTGCAGATTTTAAGATCAAGAGATGATAGGAAATGTCTAGCATTTTCAGAGTCGATGTACTTTACATCTACAAGCTCTAAGATTGTTTAAGATTACATTAAAGCGAGCAAAACAATCATCTAGAGATTCTCGAGTTCATTTCAAATCTAGTGTATTCCTTTTAAATTGATCTTGCCTAGCTTCTTTTACAGAGTCGGTGCCCTCATGATAATCTTGAAGGGATTTCCAAATTTCATGAAGCGGTGAGTAAATGATGACTCTATCGAATTCTTTTCTAGCAAGTCCTTGAAGCAATATGTTTCTAGCTCTATTATTGTTTTCAACATCTTTTTCAAACTCGATTTTATCAATATCATCATTAGAAGGAAGCTCGTACGGAATTTTTACCTTGCGCCAAATCGAGTTACCTTGAGCTTGAAGATATGCAGTCATCCGGATCCGCCAGTGGGGGAAGTCTGTGCCATCGAAGAATGGCGGCTTGTTCGAGTATTTCTCTGTTGCCATAACTTACCGTTTACTAATCACCTGTTAAGATGGATTAGTAGAACCTTGCTCTGATACCACTTGTAGGACCGAGTAGGCAACTAGAGGGGGGGTGAATAGATGCCGAATAAAATTCAACGATTTCTTTCGGAAAATTAAAAACCCCTAAATAGCGGAAGAATATCTAATATCATAGAGATCAAAACCCTAGATTAATTAGCGAAACAAATCGAACATAAATCAAAACTAGGTCTAACAAAAAGAACAGATTAATCAAGAATCAAAGCAAAAAAGATAAAAGAATTGTATAACCTTTTTCTTTATTTCAAAGCCATCTTCAACATGATGACACCAAAAATCTTCTAATCTTAAAAGATTAGAAAACCCTAAATCAACTAGATAGAACACACAAACTCTTCTTTGTTGTAAGCACCTTTTGCTTCTTGCCCTTTGAATTGGATGAGTTCTAAGCCCCTAGAACCCTCTATTTAAAGGACAAGAGTCACCCAAAAATCTGTCAAAAATCTGTTTAGACTTAGGAATCCTTTTTCTATTTTTCCCACCGTCTTCACGTAGACTCGGATTGCTCTTGCCTGGCTGGTCTTCACGCAGACTCGGACACGGAGACGAAATCCTGCTTCGGCTGCTTACTCGGACACGACAGGGCACACACACACAACGCACACACACGTCTCGGCGATGCACTCACGACGCCAGCATCACACTCACGCAACACACCCACACTACTCACAGCACAACGCATGACACTACACATTAAATGCACATGCATGCAGACACACACACACACACACACGACAGCATGCACACACACTCACGCACGCAATGCAACCTCACAGCACACATGCATTCTCACACATGCATGGCATTAAATGCACACACACACATGCATTAAATGCACATACACCACTCTCTCTCTCTCTCATGGCATGCACATACATGCACATGTATGCACACACATACACTTGCATTTGCCTGCATATACTGTTTCAAAAATTCAGATACACGCCAGACGCCCACCTGCCACTACGCTGCAACGATCTCGACTTCACGTGCACTGTTCTCTAGTCCAAACATCTCGCATGACACCCTCGACCCTCACGACCTCAGTTCCTCCCTGAACCTAGTCTCGGTCCCGTCACCGACCACGTTCGACCTCAAGCAACACCTGCACGTGAACAAAAAACACACAAACAATTTCCGAGCCCAAGTCCGCGACTTGACTCACATTAATCCATACAACCACTAAATAATCAAACCACTTTCAAATCTTATCAAATAATCAAATCAATTTCAATGCTTTTCAAATACTCATCATCAAAAACAAATGGATCAAAAACAATGATCCTTCAATCCTGGGTAGCGGGTACTTATTCTTCACGGTGACTTCATTGAGTGCACGGTAGTCAATGCACATCCTGAAGCTCCCGTCCTTCTTCTTGACGAATAGAACTGGCGCTCCCCACGGCGACGAACTCGGTCTGATGAATCCTTTCTCCATCAGCTCTTCAAGCTGCTTCTTCATCTCTACCAATTCTTCGGTGGACATCCGATAGGGTCTCTTTGCTATCATTTGTGCAGTACAAGCTCTATCACAAACTCTATGTCTCTGTCTGGCAGCATACCAGGTAGATCTTCAGGAAAAACATCTGGATACTCGTTCACCACCGAGACATCTTCTATGCTGATCGCCTTCGCACTGTTAACCATCAACTGTCCATTTCTAACGGCGGTGGCTAGAAATTCCACTTTCCTTCCACATGGGCTTTCTACTGAGATAATCCTTCGTCCACAATCCAGCACAGCCTTGTGCTTGGATAACCAATCCATTCCCAAAATAACATCTAAGGTCTGGGTTTCCAATATAATAAGGTTCGCTAGGAATTCTACCCCACCTATTAATATTCTCACCCCAGAACATCCTGCTGTCTCTCCTGCTGTGTATAGCAACGTCTCACTGCTGGCTGGTGTGGATCCCAGATTGATGCGGACCGGGGTCACTCCTGCTGTCTTCTTGGGGAAACTGTTGGAGAAGTGCCCTGGCTCATTGCATGTATAGCAACGTCTCACTGTCCCCTGTTGGATCGCTCAAGCGGCGTTTAGGGCCGGAGCTGGGTCCATAATAATTCTGGTTGACGGGTCTCGATGCTGGTGACGGTGTCCTTGTTGCATTCTGCGGCTGAAATCTGAAAAACTGATTTGGCGCAACCCTCAAGCGTTGCTGCGCTGCCTGACGCGATCCCTGCTGTTGCATCCGGCGCTTCCGGTTCTCATCTAGTTCCTTGCGTTTATCTTCAAGAATGAGCGCCTTGTTAACAAGCTCATGGAAATCTGGAAAGGTGTGGGTGATCAGTCCCACCTGCAGTCCTGAGTTAAGTCCCTTCATAAAGCGAGACTGTCTGGCCTTATTTGTCGCTACGTCTTCAGGTGCGTAACGTGCAAGTTGTGTGAACTTGTTCAGGTATTAAACCACCGGCTGATTACCTTGCTTCAATGCTCTGAACTCTTCCTTCTTGAGGTCCATAATTCCTTCCGGCACATGATACTGACGGAAAGCAGCTGTGAATTCTTCCCAAGTGATGTCCTGAGAGTTCTCCCGCGTGGCGCAGAAGTTCTCCCACCATTCTGCGGTGGTCCCTTCCAACTGATGAGAAGCGTAGAGTACCTTCTCATTTCCCATGCATTGGGCAATGTGTAGCTTCCTTTCTATTGACCTTAACCAGTCATCGGCCTCCAATGGATTGGCATTCCCAAAGAAGGTGGGTGGATGAGTCCTCATGAACTTTGACAGTCTTGAATTCTGGCGTTGTCCCTGATTGACTTGATTATTCTGATTAGCATTGGCGTGGGCAGTAATCTGTTGCATCTGTTGCATCATTGCATGTATCAACTGGGTCTGTGCATCAAGAAAAGCCCTAAAATTCTGCATGTCAACTGGCGGTGCTGGCTGGGGTGCAGGTGCTCCATCATTGGGGTTCCCAGCTGGGCGAGACCCACTTCCATTGCCTCCAAGGTTTCCGTGGGTGTTCACCATCTATCGATTACTCCAAGGTTTCAAAGATGAGAGGGAATAAGAATAGACAAGGGCTAGGGAAACTTATGCGGGGGAAAGTGTAACTCAAAAATCCAACTTTATTATTTAATAATAATAACTTGGTATGGTTGCTCACAATGCCTAAGGGCCTTGTAACACATAATGCACACTCAGCAAGCAATAAAAATCCAAATCGACTCTTACTGGAGTCTAACGCCTAAAGGGGTGACTCTTATTCTATAACGCGACTCGACGAAGGAGTCTCAACTTCAAAACCTATGCTCACTCGTCGAGAAAACCTCCACTCCCTCCTCGGGGCGGGTGTGGCGGCATAGGCGCAAAACAATCGCCATGCCCTGCAACTGCAGCTGTGGTTGACGACACGGCGTCCTCCTCTGGCTCGGAATCTAGCTGTTGCTGTGGCGCGGGTGCAGGTGGCGCCTCTTCTGGGTCTCCTCTGGCTCTGGGGCGTCCAACTCCAACACTGGATCGGGGCCCTGTCCGTACAGTGCGGTCTCCAGCTCTGCGATCCTTTCCGCAGCATAAGCGACGTACTCACGAGCATTCTCTAAGTGCTTTTTCTCTTCCTCAACCTGCTCGCGAGCCTTCATCAACTCCTGAACCGTGTCACCGATAAGCTCCTCCTGGGCGGCGACGAATCTGGCTAAGTGAGTGATGGTAGCATCCTCATCTTCTATCGGCTTCCGCTGAGCTCTGCTGTCTCGGCGTGGGTGGTGACGGAATACTGTGCCTTCCAGCTCCCTAGAGTAAGTGCGAGCGATCTGCTGCATGGCTTGACACGACACCTCCTGGATTCCCATCTCGAAGGTAGACCTCCTGGCGGTGAAGTGGAAAGGGCGACTGAACTTCGTCTTCTCTCGGGCATACATCGTGATCTTGACGTCCCTTCCTATGACCAGTCCTGCCTGCACGAGTGTAGTCTCTCGGTAGAGCGGTCTCTCAAAACCTCCAAGAAACTGAAGCATACGCCACAACTCGGCAGTGTAGCCCCCCTCACGCTCGGCGTAGTTGTTCTTCATCATCATCTGTCAAAAGACGCTCGCGTAAGAACGCAACATTTTAAAATCAAGTGGAAGACAAAAGAACTCAGCAAGGGGTATGAACAAGAAAGAAAGGGGTAAGTCGAGATTTCATTCATTATCTTGACAACTTTTAACTTTTAGAGAATAAGTTTTATCCTTACTACAACCAATCTAACCATGGGTGAGCCTACAGTCAGCATGGCTCTGATACCACCTCTGTCGGGACCCGAATTTGCAAATCCGGATCCTCTGTGTATTCAGCACTAGTCCAGGAACACGCTAGTGCACACAGTCTCAACATTGGTAAATATCACAATCATACTCAACGATTAATAAGGTACTTTAATTAGTTAACCAAGCTGGTTGCTCGACCTTAAGGTCAAGTTACAAATATACGCCACGCAGGGCGAATCGTATTAAAAGAGAAATAACAAAGAAATAAAATTAATATAACCCGTGGCGCCATCCAAAGTATACCACAGTAACCGACCAGGCTCGCTCCCTAGTTAGACGGCTCCTCCTGGAGTTCCTCCTCCAAAGCTGGTGTAGACTCTTCTTCAACTGATGTTGTTTTGTGGCAAAGGTGAGTACTTGGTACTCAGCATGTCATGCACACAATGTAAACTAATATACTACATGCATGGCTTAGTACAAAGGAGTAGCTCATGGTATAATTGCAGTAAAACAGCATTTGACAAGTAACATAAGTAGATTCGAAAGCAGTAGAAACATGTATAAGATCAATAACTTTTCCAGGAGTTAAATAAACATCTTTCCCATTCCTAATCCACATTTCCATCAATGTCATTATTAAACCAAACCAAACCTTTCAAGTACAAGTTATTTTCAAGAAATTCTAACCCTTGACTGTAATTCCCGAGTAATGTCCAATGCCGCGGACACGGCTATTCGAATAGATTTTACACTCAGCAGAGGTTATGCACTTTACCCAAAAGATACAGCCAAACACCATAAAGGCGAGTGTCCGTAACAAAGTCTTTCGGAAACTTCTAACAGCACAAGTGGGCCTCCCCAGTTATTGCGCACTAACCCTTCCCTTAGCGAAGGCGAAGTTTAGGCCAATCAACCGTTAGATGGGTACCTGGCTGCAGCCCCGGTACGCTCCCCCGTACAACTACACAAAAGGTATAGTTGACACCCCGAGGTCCGACAGGTACATTATTAGTGACTTAATCAACTACGTCCGTCCCATTACAGACATGTGGTTGCACGTTTGACTCAGTTCAAAGGCTTGCAAGGTTATGTCCTTAGGGTGACGAGGGCAAGACTACCCGAAGAACCAAATCAACGTTACCGGTGCCACAACAGGCCCACCCGATCATTCTTGCCACATGCCCCAGTCGAAAAATAGTTATCAAACCCCCAGTTGTTTACCACTCACCACGTGCCATCAATATCATCAACAACAACACATGACACTTCTCAAAAACAGGTTCCATATCTCATTAAGTCAAGGTTGTCATGTATTTGTCAAAAACATGTTACGTGGCAAGGCTAAGCATACTACATCGGTCTAATTACCCATGTTGGCAATTTAATAAAGCCCAACTAATATTCCACAACTAGGGTGACAAGGGGTCATGGCACATAAATGATAATCAAGGTGTCATAGTGCAAAGTTGGCATTTAGCTAATTTCCCCAAACTTAATTAAAGCATTTTCTAATTAAGCTAGCATGCAATAAATTAAATCAAAATAATTTCAAAATGGGATCAACATGGTCAAAGCACAACTTGCCTTCAAAGAGTACTTGTTCCTTCTCTTGAGCTGGCTCCTGTGTCAACACTTCACCTTCGAAACCTTCGGGCACTTCAACGTCTACTCGTAATGCGTGCAAATAGCAATCAATAAATAAAACGGTACACAAGAGTGTTCAAAAGTTCAATTAAACTTCAAAAACAGAGAGAGCACATTTTTATAAATTTTTAGAAACTGGAATCGTCCAAATCGGAGTTAAAATACAAAAGTTATAACCGTTTAAAGTTTAAAGAAAACATTAATTAAATATAAATAGAGAAATATTTATAATAAAAAATTAATTAAAATTCATATTTGAGTAGGCCTCTTTTTTATAAAAATTTAGAAATTTGAATCACCCAAATCGGAGTTGAAACGCAAAAGTTATAAGCGTTTGAAGTTTGAATCTATATTTAAAATCAATAAACCGAATTAAATAAATATTTTATTTTTCGGAAAATGATTTATTGCGCAGCATGACACGTGGACCAATCAGAGGCCGCCACGTCGCCTCGGGTCCATGGACCCAGCGCACGGTTCGGCTCGGTCCACGGCACGTGTGCCTCTGACAGGTGGGCCCCTCGGGTGACGTCAGCGCACAGCTTGGCCGAGGGCTCGGCGGTGGCCCCACGTGGCGTCGGCATGACGTCATGGGTGACGTCATGGTGCGGTTCGGCGGTCACTGACGCGCGGCTCCCACGCTGACATCACGCGTCCGACGTCGGGCGGCCGGCGTGGCCGCTACCGATCGCGACGAGGCCTTCTTCCGGCCACGTGGCTAGATCTCGGCCGTTGATTTGAAAATTAACGGCCCAGATCGGATCTAACCCCACGCGTTTGGAAAACAACTCGGCTGATCAGGACCGTCGATCTTGATCGGACGGTCAAGATCCAATCTAAAGTTACAACGTGGCTAACCCTAGCCGTATGATCTAGATCTAACGGCTGAGATCTATCCCAGCACGGTGCAGTTACGGCTATGTGGCGTGATCTAAACCGTTGGATCTAGATCCAATAGTTGGAAACAGATCTAAAAATTAACACGTGAAATTTTACCGTGGTGACGTGGACGAATCCTGGCCTTCGGATCTTGATCGGACGGTGGAGAGAGCTCGGGAGACGGCGATGGCGTGCGGCGGCGCCAGCAGACCGGAGTTGGGGACGACGACCACGGCAACGGCGTTGCGGGGTTCCTCCTGCGGAGTGAGTGGTAGTCTCCGACGCGTCTCGTCCTTGCGGTTCCGGATCTGGGCTCGGTGGCGGCGGAGGACGGCGGACGGCGGCAGAATAAACGGAGAACCGCGGCGGAAGCCTAACCCAACTACGGCGAGCGATTGCGGCGCAACCACGGCGGCTCAGGCGTGATGGACTAGGGCTACGGGTGCGCAATGAAATGGAGAACACGATGGCGGTGGCGGCGCATTAAATAGGGGCCTCGTCTTCCGTGAATCACGCGGAGACCGAGGTCCACCCGGCTGCAGCGGCAGAATCCGAATCCAATTCGGATTCGGTGACGTGGCTCAACGTGGACCGTTGGATCTTGATCCAACGGGCACGGGGTTCGGGCTCGGGTCCGGCCCTGTGACGTGGCTGGCTCGGTCAGGCTCGGGTTCGGCGACGTGGCACAATCGTGGCCGTTGGATTTTGATCCAACGGTCACGAGGTTAAGGTTAGGTTTGGCTCGGGTCCGGCTCAAACGCGGCTCGGGTCGGGCTCGAGTCCGACTCGGGTTCGGGCTCGGTCGGATGAACAGTGCAAACCCGATCGGTTTTTCCAGCGATTAAATATTCAAATTAATCCCCAGAAATTCATTTAATTCATTAAAAATAGCAAAACACTCAGAAAAATTCCAGAAAAATTCTAGAAAATATTTTGGAACATTTTGGACTCAAATAAAATATTTCCAACAAAATTTTATTTGCAAAATTAAATTCTTTAACTATTTGAAGAGGGAATAAATTCAAATAAATTCCAAATAAATCTCAGAAAATTGCAAAAATTCACAAAAGTGCCAAATCTCATTTAAATTCATGAAAGCAAAATTTGGGGTGTTACAATTATCTGTGTCGTTTCTAGATAAAAACTGACTGTGATAATGTGGTCCCCCTCATCACAGTCGGTTTTTGTCTAGAATCGATACAGATATCCCCCGTCCCTTCATCTTCCTCGCCAATTAAACCATTCAAACACTGCATTCACACCATCAGAACGCGCGTCAACTCTTCATCTTCCCCGATCAAACAGCAATCACACCATCAGCTGTACGTCTCTTCGTCTTCATGAAGTGCCTGTATATATATCTTCGTCTTCTGGATAAGAACTACTTCTAATGTACTCTTTTTGATTGATCGATTGTCTTCTCCTCTCTCTCTATCTTGTCTATCTTCGGCTATGGTAGTGCCTCCTTCTCCCTTGAGCTCTGAATCCTCTGTCGAGTCAACTTACAGGCCGCAACCTTCACTGCCATCACCGCCGGTGGTGCCGCCTCAGCCCCCGGCACCGCTGCACTGCCCACCGCCATGTCATGTCTCTCCCAGCGCCTTAGCCCGGCCGGGCGCCTCCACCGCCACCGCAGCCCCTCGCGCCGCCATCAGGAAGCATGTGCAAGAGGAAGAGGAGGAGGACGAGGACGAGGAGGAGGATGAGGAGGAGGAGGTCACCGTCACCCGTTGGGGGACCGCTGCCTCTCCTGGGTCATCATCGAAGGATGACCCACGTGGCGCCGCCTCCAGCAACTCCGGCGACTCCAACGACTCCTTACCCTCGGGTAGTAGCGGCGAGTGGTAGTGATAGCGTGCACACCGCACATTGTAATTAATTATAATGCATGTGTGTATGTTATAATTATAAACAATTAATATTAACCATTTGTGTATATATATATAGTCATGCATGTTTATGTTAATTATGTCATCTTATGCTACATTATCTGATGTGAAAAAGAAAGAGAAGAGAAGAAGGAAAGAAGAGAAGAGAAAAGAAGGGGAAGAAGATGGTGGCGGTAGACCCAAGTTTTAGGTGTTGTGAGATCGTAGAATTTTTCGTTGGTTCTTTGATTCAGCTGAGCATGTTGTCACTCTCGGTAAAATGCTAGTGCCAGTTGCATTCCCATATGCATGGACTAATTATCACGCATGTCATCTCATTTCATAACCATAGCATATGCATGTATGAGTAGTAAATTTAGATGATGTTTCATGATCAGAAATAACCATCTGTTGTATCTTAATTGTGTGGTATGATGCAAATAGATGGATATTAGCTTGTCAGTTCATACAAATATTTCCGATAATGAGTAACATGCTTGAGTGAATGGTGGATGACAAGATATTCAATTTGATGAATTGTTGGATCACATGCAAAGATTATTAGTGCCACATGAAAATAAGATATGTATTGTATGTTAAATCTGTAGGATTATTACTTACAAGTCGGCTTGGTGGTTAATGTAGGATGATGAGTAGATGATATTTCGGTGGTCATTTGAGATGTTCTACTAGTCAAGCAATTATGTGATTAATCGGATGGAGGTCAATAAGATTGAATGGTAGGACTTACGAGTCTTCGGGGTCGGTGGTTGATCTATATAATTGTGTTGCATCGGTCAAATTCCCTCACTTAGATTGGGTTGTATTTATGTGATGATGGATTAATCTTATGATAAATTAATAGTTGTGAGTTATTTAAGTTGCACATGAGCACTTGGATTGGGTGTCTTAACGAGAGTTAAAAAGGCACATAAGTTAAATGATTGAAGGCTTAGCAATTGATTTCTTAGCACACAATTAAATTGCGACTAGGGGTGGATAACGAGCTAGTTGAACTTTTCTTCGAGCTTTCTTCGACATTAATTTATTCTTATTTATTATAATCTCCTGTATTGTTTGAGACCCAACTTCGAACCGAGCTTAACGAGCCAAGCCTAACGAGCCGAGCCGAAGTTGACTCTGGTTCCAAATCAACTAATTTTTATTTTAAAAGAAAAATGAATGTAATCAGAGCAATTTTGAAACGAGCCACCGAGCCAGCTCAACGAGCTTTTTTTCCAGCCCTAATTGCGACATGTTAGAGTATGATTCTTATGTGCCAAATTGTGGAATGTGGTACTCTCAAATTGGATTAATAAAGATGTAGATATGAGATGAAAAAGATGGTGCACATATAACTATATTGGCAGATATCATAGATGATTAATAAGGAATAAAGACTGGTGAGGTCGATCATGAGTTATTAAATGTTGATTACATGAATAAATCATGAAACTCATTAAGAGTTAGATAATTAAGTGCACCTAGCCTGGTGGCATTTTAATTTGTACAGCTCCATATTGATATTGTGAGATCAGTACATGTAACATCCCCAAAAATTCATTAAGATATTAAGTCATGCATATCATATTCATGTCATTCATATTTGCAATAAAATCTTCACTTGTTTAAAATTTCACAAGTGATGAACCATTTAGCTTGATGGGAGATCAACTTCATGAAATCTTAAAAATCATTCTCCAACTACACCAACCTTTCTCTTGCCCATAATCAATGACATGTGGGCCATGCTTGCAAGAGAGAGGAGTGGGCTGCACATACCAACCTTGTCTTTTCTCACTTTACTCACCTCTACCCACTCCCCCACCTACTCTATGACATGTGGGACCTTACCCCAATGTAAGGGAGAAAGGTGGCAACTATAAAAGCACCTCCTACCTTGGTTTCTCCTCCCCATACCCCTCATTTCCTCCTCGCTTAACCAGGAATTTTTGCAAGAGGAGAGCAAAAACTCTTCTCCTCTACTTCTCTATCCTCCACAAAATCCATCCAAAAATCAAGTTTGTGCATGTCCCACCATTTTGACCCTTAGATCAAGGGCTTCATTTCTATCCAAATGGAATTTTTATACACCAAGTTTTGGGTAAGTTCTAACCCATTCTTCATCTCCCCTTGTTCTAAAATTTTTGCTTTTGGAGCTCACCCAATCTTTTGCATTACCTTCACTTGCAAGCGTTGTTCGGGTTATGCATGTCATGTTGCTAGCTTGAGGAGGAGGAGGCCAAGCTATTGCAATATAGAGGGAAGGAAAACATCACCTCCATAAGCTAGGGGGAGGAGGTGAAGTTGATATCGGAAGAAGAACCGAAGATCATCTTCACAGCGTTATTCTTGAATCTTTCATCGAATCGAGCTACCACCATGAGCAAGTGTTCTCCTTGCTATAGTAAGGCTCCCTCCTAGCCAACATTTCCTTTAATGTTTAATAAAAATGGAGTTAAAGTTAGGAGCTAGGTCTTGCATCTATCTCACACGCATAACCATCATATGCATTATGTAGCTCTCATAAGCATCATTCTCATATGCATGACCTTGTATAATGCTTGTATGAATGTTGTTTGTACCGAAGGATAATAACTTCGGATTTGTTTGCTTGTATATGTGTTGACGTTGGAGCATACGCATGAATCGTGGGACTATATGAGAGGTCCGAGACTAGGTGACGTGATTGATACTTCGATCAACCACGACAAGACCAATTGTTCAACAAGCAAAGCAAGCACCCTCCTTTGATCATATTGATCCCATATTTTACGTTGTCTATTTTGTTTGGTCAAACTATTACGCATGCGAGTAATTTTCGTAAAGTTGCTATGTTGTGGGAAATGGTAGTTGTATTCATAAATTGCGGAATTTCCTTAATCATATTGACACGAGACCCTTGTTGAAACATAGGCTAGGATTAATCATTCTATGAAATGAAACATGGGTATAATTGAATATTAAATGCTTACGCTTAGCCATGCTTTAGATAAGGGTAGGATGATATTCTTGAGTCTTATTAGAAAATTCAAAAAGGTTGGATATAACAGTAAATGATACTGATATGTTGGTAAAAATAAAAATTATGATTTAGACACAGGTGAGTTATGGTATAACTATATGCACAAGGGATTGACTTGTACTGTACAAGGGACGTACTTGTACAGTACAAGAGATATACTTGTGCCGCAAGGGATGTACTTGCGCGTAGATAGGTTGAGATTCTCGCTTGAGTCAACCTAAGGACCGAACTTGATGCTATCAACTAAATAAAATTGTGCAACCACATGTGCTAGTTATGGGATAGCCTTAACTTAGTAAATTAGTTGGAGTTTAAACTTTGCATGTTGGTAGGCCGAGTAGTATGGACGAACCGAGTGAGTGGTATCGTTCGAGGGTGCTCCCTTCACTGAAGCATTGGGACCAAAGCAACCCGATACAACGGGTATGCCTTGCTATGGGGAGAACGAGGGCGATGGCTAGTGGGACCATCGTGAGTACTAAAATGTACGGACTAGTGACTTCTGCCGCTATAGCAAGGATGGTCATATACTGGGCTAATGCAAGGCTGGGCTCTAGCTAGTCGAAAAGTTTCATCATAGTCTAGCAAAACAGGTACTTGTGTATCGTGTGGCATGGTTGACATCATTGCTAGAATATGTCATGTGGGTGAAGTGTACACTCTCTACAGAGAATTAAATTTAATCGATTAGCCATGCTCACGGTCAAGAGCAGCTTGAGACATAATGTCAAGTATAGTATTTTTGGTTTTGGTTTTGCAAACACTTTGAAAGAAAAATGTGTTGATACGACGAGTCGGATCGTTGATATGAGAAGTTGAATTAATGGTATCGCGATGAGTTGGTTGCAATATACTTGTTGGATTGGTTATGAATTGATGTACAAATGCTTTATATACTGTTAATTACTTTCTTACTAAAGTGCTCTTTACAATTACGAAATTATTTTATGTATTACTCTATTGCAAATAAAATCTGCTTTATGCTGAAAATGAACTTAGTGTAGAAGCTTGACCCCTTTGAACTAACCCTGCACATATATTTATTTCCATACAGTAAAGTCTTGCGAGTACATACGTGTACTCAACGTTGATTGTTGACATTTATTCAGAGAATGAGAAAGAAGACCGTTGCTTGGATACCCTTGATTACGGCAGTGTTGGCGTTTAGGGTCACGACCGCACTCAGGCCTTTATTTCAATTAACGGTTCATAATTCAAATTTTAGGCCGGTGGCCTACAATTTTCATTTAATCTCATTTAATTTGGCCATAATTACATATCTAACATTCTTCCGCTGTTTTTTTGTTGATGTAAGCCGGTGATATTCAATATCTGTCCGAAATCGAATTCCTAGGCGGTTTCCGGGTCGCGACTGGTTTTAGATAAAATCCGACGGTAATCCTAGTCCCCCTCATCATAGTCGTTTATTATCTACAACCGACACAGATACCATGGTATTTTCTGTATCGGTTTTAGAAATAAACCGACAGTGATGAGTATGCTTCCTCGTCATAGTCGGTTCTAGTTAAAATCGACTGTGATAAGGGTTTTCATCACAATCGGTTTTTGTATACAACCGATTGTTACGACTATGTCACGAAATTTTGTGACATCACAATCGATTTTTTCTCAAAAGTTAGAAACCGATACAGATGAAGCGATAGTAAAGTCGTATTCTGTAGCAGTGGCACAAAGTTTTCTTCTTTATCAAGCGTTAACATCCAAAGCTAACTAGAAACAAAAGATGATTGCCTCTTCTATTTTGGCAACATCTCAAGGCTACTACAATGAACAAAAAACAACAGGACACCAGCATAACATTTTCCACCAATTAAAAGAGCACTTTGTACTCTTGTTTGTTCTTCTTCTAGCCGCATGCGGAGCTTCCTCTCATGGCAAGCTTCATAGATGGTTAACTACAACCTACTTATTAGGGGTAGAAGAGCTTGGTGTAGAGGAGCTCGTTCCATGTGTCCTGGAGGCCCGGGAGGCACCAGTGGACGCAATCGGCGTACGTCTTGGGGTCGGCGAGCTGCTCCGGCGTCGGCGAGCTCCACTGCTTCTTGTAGATGGAGGTGTGCGCGTCCTTGCGGTACATGGACAGCTGCGTGATGTTGAGGAATGTCAACGGCACATCGGCGCCGTCGCCGTCGAGGATCTCCCGGATCACACTCATCACGCTCCGCCGGCTGTCCGAGCCCCAGTATCCGGCGTCCTCGATCATCGCCGTCTCGTTGTAGCAGTTGCCCCCCGGCGCGTCGCCCCAATCCTGGCTCCTGCACACAATTAATCCATACGTATTCCAAGTTTATGTGTAAGCTTTGACATGCCACGATCTGTGAGCACCTGATACCATATAGGTAACCTTGCGCCCTTTAGTAATTAATTATATATTGTTCGTTTACTTGCTGTGAGTGGGTGACATGCTGGTGAAGAAGACCCTGGTCTTGTTGAAGTCCATGTTGTCCCTGACCCACTGCAGCATGTCCCGGAACGCAATGTCATACGCCTCCTCCGTCGACACCCACACCGTCTCCTTCTCCTCGTCCTCGAACGATCCGCGCCTTAAATCCATGGAGTCGACACCGCGCGCGCGCGAAAGCAAGATCATTCACTCTCTGATGAAATCCATCGCAAATACACATGGAATTCAGTAGAACGTAACGATAGCATACAGGATCCTGAATCGCAGCCCGGTGCACCACCAGAGGTAGGTGTTGAAGACTATGACGTCGACGCCCTTCCAGTGCTGGCCGTGGTGGCCGATGGAGCCGTTGCGCACCAAGCGGTCGGAGATCTTGTGAACGATGGCGTTGTCGGAGTTGGACTGCAGCAGGAACGGCGCCCAGTAGAACTCCACCGTCGCGTTGTAATCCTGAGAGTAATTTGCCATATAATCCCCAGTGAATTGAGCGCTCCTCGTGCTAACAGACAGGAGCAAAGACCGGTTAGCTTTTACCTTAGCGGTGAAGGCTGTGTGCTGCTGGTCCGGCGACATCTCGAACGACTTGGCGCTGGCGTCTGGGATGGCGGACTGGAGGAGGCACACCATCGACGTGAACTGCCCGCGGTTCAGCGAGTCCCCTACGAACATCATCCGCTTGTTCCGCAGCGTCTCCAGCATCAGCGTCGCGTTGAACCTGCACGGCCCATCGATCGCAGCAACGAATGCCGTTAAATTTAACGACTTGACCAGCATCCCTGATCCATCAGTCAAGAAGCAAACCACGAGATTAACTACTGTGCAATGAAAAAGACGAATGTATGCTTCACTCTGAAGAGTGGTGGTTGCTGCTAGCTTTCATCCTTTTCTTAGCAAGTTTCAGAAGTTTCCATGAGCTGAAAATTGCAGTTTCTAGGGACGCACACAGGGAGGGTGCAGTCGTGCGGCTGCCAGCGCCAGAACTGGTATCCCCTGTCCGGCCGGCCGCGCGCCTGGCAGGTGAGCTGCGGCTGGATGTAGGGGCAGTCCACCTCCTGGTACAGCGGGTGCGCCTCCTCGTCCCGCACCCAGCTACCCGAGAACACGTCGCACTGCTCATCCTCGTCCTCGTCGTTCAGCGCGAACGGCAGCCTCCCCTGCCATCTCTTCTTCTTCTTCCCCTCAGAGACCTCTGATCATACCACCACACCATGATCAATCCACATTACACTGTTACAAACGAATTCGGCTGGAAATCGGTGCCGGGCCACCGGCGATAACCGGTCTGGTTCTGAAATTGTGATGCTTACCAGGTGGCGGTGCTGCCGGTTGCTCATGATCATCGTTGTGGTTGTTGTTGTCTCTGCTGATATTGAGGTGCGATGCTTGGGCTTGCTGGCTGAGGAGCGCCCTGAGGTCTTCTCCATAGAGGAAGGAGAAGAGGAGCAGGAAGAGGACCAGCATCGGGAGGAACGGCGAAAAGCGCGCCTTCTTGGTGGCCGACGCATAGAAAGTGGCCGAGGAGGAGGAGGAGGAGGAGTGGAGGGGTGCCTTCATGTCCGGTCACTGATCTCTCTGCTTGTAAGTTTTGAGTGTGATGTTTGTAGTAAAGATTTTAGTGGGGATTATATAGGCATAGGCTGGATTAGTTGCCAACATGAGTTCCTACGGGTTACTGTCTGAAGAGTGTCTCCGGCTGGGTGGTTAGACTGACCCCAAGAAATGGTTTGTGCAGGTGGACGAGTTGGTACAGATCAGCAGAACAGTTGGCTTCTGAATTCTGATAAGATGTTTGAGTGTTAAATGACAATCACCGCCAACATACAAGAGAGGCTGGAACGAGGGAATTTCACAGAAAGTAGGAGTACAAACCCTGTGAAAATCCTATGGGATTCCTCTATTCAAAAAGGGCCTCAATGTTGGCCAACCTGTAATTGGTTTGCACGGCCATAAGAATAATTTTGGATAAGAATAAGAGTCGCATTGATATGCACACAAGTGAGTGCATCAAACCAAGTGTGTTGGCCTGTTTCATCAGTGATATATCCTGCTGAATCTGTACCTATGTACTAAATGTACAATGTACAGGGATCGATACCAGCTATGAGCTATCAAGGAGGCTGTCGATCAAAAAGTAAGCAACCAATGCAAGTAAAAGTTTCCATCCTAAAACTTTAATCCATGTTCCATCAGCTACTTGTTCCCCAAAAAGATGTTAGAATTATTCCTCTCATTTCTGTACTTCATACAGACGAAAAATTTGGGCCAACACTTATTTTTAGCAGGGTAGCATACAGCTAAGCAAATCCTGTGCAGTTGGGATTCATCCTAACTGATCCATCCAAAATGCGAAAAACAGGACCCGTAAACACAAGAAATATGAAATGCCTGCACCAACCTACCAGGCTACCATTCAAACTACTCCATACAAGGCCTTACTGAAAAACCTATCTTTTTCTTGGATTCTAAGCCAAGAGAGCTGGAAAGAGCCGCAACCATCACATAATTCCATTCCACAAGGACATTATAATTGACCATCAGATGACCCGACCCTCTAGGCCATGTCGGAATGGCTGTTCTGAACGTTTGGTTGGAGCAAAAGGCATCATGGCACTTGCTTGTCCATCTTTTTTATGATATCCTTTTTCTTCTTTTCTCCTAATGACACTTCAACAGTTCATGTGTTAGTTAGAAGATGCTTAGTGGCAAGGAGTGACATTGTTCACTGATAGGAGTTACTGGTTGCACTGTTTTTTAAGGAAAAGTGAACCACTTAACTGCATTGTGTAAAGGAGCTACAATATACAGGGGCGGAGGCAGGCCTCAGGCCATCTGAGCCTTGGCCTGAGGTCTGCCATGAAAAGCCCATGTAAAATGTGTTAAAAATCAATAAAAATTACAAATTAGCTTAAGAAGGTGTGGCCCGGTCCAAGGCATGAGCTTGGGCTGTCTCCGCCCCTGACAATATATGATCAATGGTTGATATGTACACAAGGTCCACATCTGGAGTCCATAGGAGGGGGCAAATTTGTTTATTATCTAAATTAGATATAATGGCTTTGTAATTCAGGATTGTAGAGGAGGCATTTAAAAAGTTAGAAATGATCAGATAACTTTTTTCCTTCTTTCTTCTCCGTTAGTGAAATGTACTTGTATACTGATGATTGATGTGAGGATTAAAGTAATTGTCAGTATACTTTCTAAGTCATTTTGTCCATGATATAAAGAGTACCATTGTCCTGTGATTTGTACTAGTTACATACCCGTGCTTTGCTACGAAAAACAAAATTGATAACGAAAAATAAAGATTAAAAAATAAAAAATTTATTTCACAAAATCAAACATCTATCTTTAATGCTTCGTTTCTTACGAAAGCTGGCTAATTAAAGCAACGCTTCGTTTCTTGCGTAGGGCAATTAAGCAGAAC
Source organism: Rhipidocladum racemiflorum (assembly GCA_036346355.1). Taxonomy (NCBI): domain Eukaryota; kingdom Viridiplantae; phylum Streptophyta; class Magnoliopsida; order Poales; family Poaceae; genus Rhipidocladum; species Rhipidocladum racemiflorum. The sequence goes on along the minus strand of CM070577.1, from coordinate 36,243,995 downwards.
AATTAAGGGGCAATTAATGACGTGGGAAGAACGGACCACTGCCACCAAGTGCTACTTTAGAATAGTAGAGATTACTGGATCTTGTAGTTCTAATCTAATAGAGTAATTATGCAGGTACATGTCAGGGTATCATTGGATACAATTTACTGATCAGGGAATAATATGTATTTTGTCCAAATTCTCAATCATGAGTTTGTAATCCAACATTTTAGAAGGGCATTTAAAAAGTCAGAAATTATCACATAACTTATTTCCTTCTCTTCTTCCGGTCTTTCCTTTATTGCTTTTCTGTCAGTACAATTTACTGATGAGTGATGAGTAAAGTAATTGTCACTCTACTTTCTAGTTTCTAGTAACTTGGTCCTAAACAAAAAGAAGAAGAAATTATTGCCTTGTGATATTCATTGCTAGGTCTTGCAGATAGTGTGATTCTGCAATTACAAGCTCTGATGTCATTTGAAACAAACCCAAAGAATTAATTAAGCAAGTAAAATCATTAAGCAACCAATCAATGAGATAATAGGTAATTTTTCTTAATAACAAATGGCATACGTAAGTACACCTTAATGCGAGAATAGCAAAAAATAAAATAAAATAAAAATATTCTGAAATTGACGTCAGACCCGCGGGAGAGGGTATCGCTCACTGAGATACCTGATCCATCCGGGGCCATATGGGCACCTTTCGCTAATCTCAGGTTTCATCACTTGGCAATTTATACAAACTTGGTAAGATTGCGGGTATCCTTAGCAAAGCTCAAATTGTAACAAAAATATCCCATAGTAAACCATTAAAAGACCAAGGGTATAAAAGTAAATTTGACCATTGTAAATCAGGATAAGGGCAACCACAGCTGAGTAGCCAGTGTATTTCCCCATTCCCTAACTCCAACGGAGAGCAATACTAGAGCACAGCCAATTCACCCCCCCCCCCGCCCCCCCCCCCCACACACACACATTTCCACACTCCAAACCGAAGCAAGGAGAGGAGCAAGCTCAAGAGGACCCCCCCCCCAAGTCGAGGGCAAGAGGGAGCAAGAAGAAGAGGTCCAGATCAAAGAGACCACCAACAAGAGGGAGCCAAGGAGGAGCAGACCCACCAAAGGCTCAACAAACTGACCATCTCCACCAGTACCTCCACCCCAACACCATCAACCATACTCACCATCAAATCCATTCCTCATCAGGTGCACAAACTTAAGTATACCAGCACTAAGTTGTATGGCATCTAGATAAAGTAAAGCAATTAGGTAATGAGAAGATCGGGGTATCCCTTTGTAACACCCCGGCATCTAGTATGCCTGAATGCTACCAAACATAGACTAAGCAACATCTAAATACCACAAATAAAGATAAATTACAGCAAAAGAGCAAATACTAAAACCGAAAATTTCGGCAACATCTCCTTTGTTTTGTCATGAATTGAAGCAATAGCAATAACATGGCAAATCATATCATAACATAAATCATCTAAAGCAGCAATATGAATGGATATAGCATCAACATAAGTCAATAATACCAAGTCCAACCACACCATAAGCTATAGCAAAGCAAATAAGGAACATAAGCACACAATTTAATTCATACGCCAAGCTTCATGGCATTATTACTATGATCACGACTTAAGTTGATAAATCTGCTTATAGGTGTGGAGCTACGTGAAGATGTGTAGCTAATGCCCCTTCCCACAGACCGGTTTCATGGTACCTAAAAACAACATAAAACACAAGCTTGAGTTCATCACTCAGCAAGTATATTGCAATGGACCATAAAGAACAATTCAATATTTACATCACTACATACCAAGCTCAATCATCATGATTAAGTCATAATTTCAAACACAACATTATTTCCATGTCTCAATCTCATTGTACTCCTTTCATCATCATCATCATGTATGCAATGCGATGCAATGCACATGTCTCCTCAAAGCATATACCGGTATTGCTGAGTGCACACCCGTCGGCGTGCACCCTCTTCCCCTTTCCATCCCGAAGATGGAGGGTGCTTACTCATCGCTTCCACTCACCATGTGGGTGGAATCACGAGGTACGTCTTACAACCATGGCGCTCCGGATTAGTCATAACTTTCTTACCGACCTTACCGGACTAGTTATAACGTTCTCACCGACCGGGCCAGTTTTCATGTCATGTATGCAACATATGCCATAAACATAAACAATTAACCATTGCGTGGCATCATAAAAGACAATTTTCACCATAACATGAGCAAGCACTAATCATGGCAAGGTAGCATATCATGAAAGTAAATTACGTCTAGTCAAGTCTAGTAACATTTAACACCATGCCCATTCCAAGTCAGCAGGGTTCCACTTTTCGAAAACGAAAAACCGTTCAAAAACCGAAATTCGAAAAACCGTTTAAAAACCGTTCGAAATCCGTTGGAACAGTAGCGGTTTTCAACGAAATCCTTTTTCGAACAGTAGCGGTAAGGTCGAATTTCGCGAAATTCGAACGGTTTTCGACGAAAAGTTGAACCCTGGAAGTCAGTACACAACCCGTATGTACAGATACACCAGTTCCAAGTTGGCATGGTCGTTCCAAGCCGAGAGCCAAGATCACGGTAATACACGCATACTGGTTTCAATAAAAAATTGGTCTTTTTCCTTTACAGAAACTTTGGAATAAGTATGCACATGAACTTAATCAAAAGAAACACGTGGGCTATGTCAGGAGGAGAATTCACCTTCGCTTTCTCTCCCAGAGAAACTCCAAGCAGTCAAAGATTCCACAGTCACTATCAAGTAAGAAGGATATCAAGCAGGAAGGACATATATGTGTTGAAGTGTCTCCCCTGACACTGAAATGCCTGCACTACCCACAGAAGAACAGCCAGGCAGCATTTAACATACTGGTGCCCACAATGCAGAAGCCAGGTTGCACCATTTTTTTCAGGATTTGTAGACATGGGAAAACTTTCTCAACCAGGAGACGTCAGGTGAAAATTCCCATTTACCTGAAAATCTGATTATTTTTTTTTTATTTGGACCTTTGGATTGTGTACCAACGTCCGGATCTCTCTCTCTCACATCCCACCCCCGCCTATTTTGAAAATAAACCCATGGACTATCCCACAAACCCAGCCAACTCTCGGACATCCCTCTCCTAATCTCTCCCTCCATCTCCGGCCCTCAAGAGCTACACCTCTCTCTCATCTCTTCCCCCCTCCATCTCCGCTCTGGCTGAAGAAACCTCGCCGGAGACCAGCACCATGCTGCAGTGGATCTGGTTACAACGATTAAAGCAAATACAATAAGATCACTTCAGCTTACTATTAATCTGTATAAACCAGTTTATCTTATATGAAAGAGAGAAAAGAGCTAACTCTTATTTAGTAGCCAGTTTTGTAAGAGAACATAGGTAAATTATTTATATACAAGAGAAAAAAAATAATTATCGCACAACGTCTAGACACAATTATTGTACAAGCTGGTACCCACACCCACACAAACCAAACTAAACTAGTCAGATGAAAGCAACTGTTCACTCAAGTGAAATAATCATACAACAGGGAAGTAGGGACTAGGGAATGCACACAAGGGACCAAAGGAGGATAAGTCGCTGGTATCTTACCTGGCAACAGCTCAATTAGTACAATTTTCTTTAACAAAAGCACTAATTAGGGTCATGTTTGGCTCCACTACAGATCAATGAGGTGAGCGAGAGCGCAATTAGGCTTTGACATGCAACATTATGCATATCATATTAAAATGTATGTTAATATGATATGGACTAAAGGTAGGTCATCAACATTTCGATACGTACAAAAATCACTGGCTTGATTACGTTGGTATGATGTGGAAGATGGCAAGGCAAGTTTGGTGAACAAAACCATGTCATACCAAACATGGTGGTGAAACAAACAGTTGTCACTTGTCAGCATCTCAAACCAACCACTGGCAACTTTTTATTTTTCTGAATGTTTTGGAAACATGTGAATGTGAATAACAAAAAGGACTAGAAAATAATACTATGTTCAAAAAACAAGGCCGCTTGGCACTAGATATCAAACTAGCTGTTAATACATACGGTTAGTTGGTTAGCATCTCTCGAAAACAGTTTTGCAAAAAGCTGTGGGGGTGTTCAGTCTTAAGGGGTGTTTGGCAGAGCTTCAGCTCCACCAAATCCGTAGAGTTGATGAAGCTGGGTATTCCTAGCTTCACCAGATTCATAGAGCTAGAGCTGTGGGTATATTAAGAGTATTTATGTGGGTTATCTTGTTTACATTTTAGAATAAAATTATAAACTTAAATTATTTTATTTCAGTCTACAAGTTTTAGCTTTGAGGTAGAGCTGGGATCTGGAGCTGCCAAACAGGGCCTTAATATGCCCCCTTTTTTTCAGATATGGAAGTTCATAAATGTACCAAATTCGTACTTGTTTGAAACAATTTAGTTGAACTTCAATTCGTCATAACACACCACCCACTCGCAAGGAGCCAAGGACACCGGTACCACACACTTCACCCATCATTCAAACCACAAGATAAAAATGCAGTGCCATTAGCAATTTAGCATTGATGCAGTGCGTCAAAATTCAAACTGACAAAACATTTGAGAAAAATGATGAGCAAACAACATCTACACAAGCATTTCTTAGATTCCTGATAGCTCTCTTTAAATCACACCAATCTTTCAATCCAGTAATAAGTATACCAAACAAACCACGGTTGCTATTTCAGATGTACAAATCAAGCACTCAGGGTAAACATCGAAAGCCTTCAAACACAAGAAAAATCTTCATCTAGCAATAAAGATACATTTACCCACAGTCCTAGTATTTGATCAGTAACAAAGATATGTAACAGGACTATTTATCACCAACACCACTTGCAGATAAATCTGCAAAGTTTCTGAAGGCACGCATCACAGACATGCCATGAACTACCTCAAATGCATCTCCAATTAGTAGAAGAGGAGTTATTTGGAACATTACCTTCCAAAGACAAAATTCTAAAGTGCAAACATTTCAAGCACTTAGGTTTCTTGGGACCCTGCCACCCTCCAAGAAGAAGAGCCAATGGAGGTTACCATCCGTGGAAGATCCCGGAGCACTTGCCCTTGAACCAGCGGAGTCCCCTCCGCAGTGACGCCTTCACTTTGCCCTCCACCGAGTACGCCTTGTAGCTCGCCACCCGCCGCCGGCGCTTCATCTCCGGGTCGCTGAAGCACCACATGCTGCCCCCTCCGCCTCCCACGCCTCCATCCCTCCTCCCCGGTGGCAGAGGCAGGGCCAGGCGTCGCGGCCGCGCCGTCGTGTAGATCTCGATCCGCCGGTCGCCATTGCCGGGGCAGGCACCGTTATTGGGGGCGGATGAGAAGGAGCCGTTGGAGTGGGCAGAGGCCGACGAGAAGTAACCGTTGGAGTGAGCGTAGGGGGGATCGGGCGCGGAGGACGGCGGAGGCCAGAGGTCGCTCCGGTAGGGGCGGTGGAAGTCGGCCATGGAGAGCTGGCCAATTTTTTTTGGGAGTAATTGTTGGGCTGGTTTTGTTTGGTGGATGGAGGCGGATTCAGATCCTCCGCCGTGCATTAAAGAAAATTTTTAAAAAAAAACAAATTACTGTAGTATTTTTGAAAATATCTGCTAGATTTAATAAAATCTAGTTTAAAAATATGAATTTCAATCAAAATATCCGAAATTTCAATAAAATTCACCAAAATCTTGAATATTGTAACAATTTGATTTTTTTTCCTTAGATTTCTTTACTCTGCCAGGTCAAAATGCACCGTGCACTTTGACTAACAAAGGCAGACAATCTGAATCCGATGAGAGACGGAGGACAGCTGAGGGCCTGAGCTGTGAGGTAAAGAATCTTTTTCTTTCTTTCTTTTTTGTGTATGCTATGCACTGGTGCAATTAGTCTCGACCGTCTTATAAATAGAGATGAAATAAGAATTATTATTCAAATAATATTTTTAAATTTTTTTTTACAAAAATAATATGCCGAATCAAAAAATCGTAAAAATACCCACCTGTCGCCACTTGAATTGGTAACAGAGTCTTTGCCGCCAATTAAAATGGCGACAGAGTCTCTGTCACCATTTCAATAGCCCTCTGTACCCGTCATTTGAATTGGCGGCAGGTCTCTGTTGCCAATTGAATTGGCAACAGAGACCTGCCGCCAATTCAAATAGCGACAGACATATAGTTTTGTAATTTTTTTAATTTGGCATATTATTTTCGTAAATTATTTTTAAAAATATATTATTTTAAAAAAATCGATGAAAACGGATCGGATAGTTTCTGATCGATTTGGATAATTTTTTAATACGGATTATGTTAAATCGGATATTTATTGGATAGTATCGGATCGGATACGGATGCGAATTTTTGTTGTCAAATACGGATATAGATTCGGTAGCTCACTATCCGTCGGATATAGATACGAATCTTTTTGTTGGATACGGATACGGATTCGGTAGCTCGCTATCCGTCGGATACAGATACAGATTCGAATAATCTGGATACTGATGGGGTCAGATATCCAAATATTCATGTGGGCTGGACCAAGGCTACTCTTTTGGTCCAAAAAAGTTTGTGAATTTTAAAATCTTTTTCGAATTTAATTAATCTATAAATCATGTTTTAATTATTAAAATTGGCAAACTAGCTCTAAAAATTACAATTTTTTTGAGAAAGTTCCGGATACAATCTATTATTTAAAAAAATTGTTTTCAAAATTTTATAGGATATTAAATTTTCTTAACAAATTAAAAACTGCTATCTTTAATAGGAAAATATTTTAAATGTCGCTAAAATGCATAAAAACTCATACACGCAAAATTTATTATTTTAAACAAATTCAACAAAGAATGCTAATCTTAGATCATTACATATAAGTGTTATATACTTTTTCTAGTGACATGGTATCTAAGTATTATCAAATTTTTATTGTGTTCTGTGCTACTTCCATTTATATCTCTGAGTAAGAATCACATTTTTTTTTGTATTTTGATCTACATGTATAATGAACTTATCGTATGTGTGCGATGAACTATTCCTTACATAATTTTGTTTATGGCATGATATCAAATTATTTTCTAAGTGAATGGAAATGCTTATATTTTTTTTTCAATTTTCAATAATGTTTTGATCAAATCAACTAGTTATGTATTTTCATTGATTTTTTATGTACAATCTAAATGGTTATTATGTTCTAATAAATATTCATAACCGTATTCGATTCTATTCGTATTTGATTTGTTTCTGTATTCGATATTATCCTTGTTTGTATTCATATCCGGACTATCCATATCCGCATCTAAGAAAAAAAATATAAAAACAAATATGGTAGAGATATTATCCATCCGTATTTGATCCGTTTTCACCCCTACTCGCAAGTATGCTAGTAATAAGCTCGAGCTAGTCTGCCTCTCAGTAGCTCTGCTTTGTCCAAACTCAAGTAGGCTAGAGTAAGCTCGGTAAAAATAAATAATTTAATATACACTAGTAGCTCTGCTCGGTCCAAACTCAAATAGGCTAGAGTTAGCTCGGTAAAATAAATAATTCAATATACACTATTTTTCAACAGTATAAAGTGCTCAAACTCAAGCTCGAATCGATTAAGCTATCTGAACTCGATTCGGTGAAACGCTTGAGCTTAGGATCAAACTCGAGTACAACTCATTTGGAGCTTAAATCGAACCTATAGCGAGCTGAGCTCAAGCAGTTCGTGAGTCTCGAGCTTTTTTACGACCATCTCGCAAGGTCGTGTGAACATTAGTGTCCATGGTAATAATAATGGTCTAGTAGGATGTAGGTTCCTCCACCTATGGTTCAAAAAAGCGACTAAAATCACTTAAACATGATTTTTGAGAGTATCGAGCCGGTTTGGCATTTGAAACCAGTCGATAAACTGGTACAGTTCAAATTCAAGTTTAAAAAAAATCTAGAAATTTGGAAAAATTTTATCAAATGTGTTAAAAAATTTTGAAATTTTTTTATGAGGTCCTGAGGCAATTCTAATGATGTTATCAAATTTTTAGATGATTATCATTCATATGTATTTTTTAAAAAATTCTAACAATTCTACTATCTTTGTATATGCTCTTCTGTTTTTTACTTTGTAGGGGCACTAAATGAAGTTTAATATTTTTACAATTTTTTGTGAGGTAATGAGGCAATGCTAATAATTCCGTAAAATTTTCACATGATAACCAGATCTATGTGTTTTTTTAAAATAATTCTGACAGTGCTTGTTTGTACATAATCTTCTGTTTTTTGACTTTCTAGGGGTACTAAATTAAGTATAATAATTCTAAAAATTTTACTACATAATCCTTAGTCGCTCTGTATGGTACCAATAAAATTTTAGAGCATGTTTAAGCCTATAAATTTTTATAAAAATCTCACAGTGTCTGTCTTCCTCTTCATTAATTAATGTTTTTTTTTTAAAGCACTAAATGAATTCAAAAATTATTAAAATTTCTATTAGGTGTTTTATAGATTAATCAAGATTTTTTGAAATGTTTTCTAATTTACCTTGAGTGTGTTGAAAATTGAATAAAACCGGTCGAAAATCAAATAAAACGGTCTAAAATCGGTGAGGAAAGTGGCGTCGCTTGGTTTGCCAATTTTTTGAAGAAAACCGGTGAAAATTGCTCAAAAATTGACAAAAGCAGTTGATTTTTTTTTTTTTTTTTTATCTCTCGGTTCAAAGAGTTTGATTTCGAAACCCTTCGATTTCTACCGGTTTTTGACAAAAACCAGTGCCGAGCTCCTTCTGATTTTTAGCTTCACAATAGTTTTGTAAGCCCTGCTCACGAGAAGAGGAAAGCTGCATAGAAAGAAAAAAAAGAATCAAATCCAACGGAAAGGAAACAGAACCAATGTAAATTTGCTCAAAACACAAAAACAAGGAACACAAAGTCCACGCGAACTGAGCCAAGTTCATTAGAGATAACTCCAATCCAAATGCAGCCTCTGAGGCTGACGAGATTGTTAGTGATGAGCTCGTTGTTGAGATCAGCACGAACGATTAAATGTTAGAGAAGGTGTAGCTTGCAAGGGGTGATCAAGGTGTAGTTTGCATGGGGCTTCTCGAAGGGCAGTCAAGGTCTCAAGGAGGTGCACCATACAACGGTGGCATGGCACAGTGCAGGAGTAGCAATCTTTGGAGGATTGGTCGGGGTCCTCGGGGAGGTACGCCGCTTTTGAGAATGAATCGTTCCGACTTGTGAGTCATGGGAATCAGAGGTGATGGAGGTGAAGGTGGAAATGAAGCAGGAAAATAAAGGGGCAGAAATGAAAGAGGGTGAATGTGTCATTTGGAAATGGTAACAGGGTTGGCCGGGAAAAAGCTGCCAGCTTTTGGTCTTCCGATTTCTGCTTTGGTTGTTGCTAGGTTGGAGCAAGTTTTGTGTATGCACGGCTAAATCCCAGCTTGTTGGCTTTCCATTGTTGGATATTAGCCCAAACTTGGATGAAAGATCCTCCTATTAAGTCCCGAAAACCTGTTGTATTGGAACGGAGTGGCATCTAAAATCCAACTAAATTCCACAAGGCCATGTGGAAAGATCCTCCTAATAAGGCCCGAAAACCTGTTGTATAGGAAGGGAGTGGCATCTAAAATCCTACTAAATTCCAAAAGGCCATGTGATAATTTCACAGAGCGAAGAACCTAAAGAAAAAAAAAACAGATTGGCAAAATCAAACTTGTCAAATACGTACCAAAATCTATACCGGTTTGACTCTTAGAATAGTATGTTTTGGTACCCGTCTATACCGACGTACCGTTTCAAATTTAGTATAATAATATATATTTTATAGGTATACACATGTTTAATCTCTACTATATAAAGTGAGAGTTTCTTCCCACGTCACATTAATTGCTCTGCTTAATTACCCTACTTAATTGCCCTGCTTAATTGCCCTACACAAGAAACGAAGCGTTACTTTAATTAGCCAGCTTTTGCAAGAAACGAGGCGTTAAAAATAGATGTTTGATCTTATGAAATAATATTTTTTATTTTTTAATCTTTATTTTTCGTTATCAATTTTGTTTTTCGTAGCAACGCACGGGTATATAACTAGTTATATGTATACTAAAGTTCACTTATAATATTATTTCAAATACATAGTATTATTATTAAATATAATATATAATTCAATAGACTATATTACCAATTCAATTGATATAACTGGTATCAAAGCCAACATGACTGGTATAATCGACATCGAGACTGATGTGGTACATATAGCTAATTTATACCGATTTAGATGCCAAAATAGTATATACCGGATATACTACCGATAACTATAGCAAAATAGATGAAGACCAGGAGTCATTGTTGCAAGTGACAGAGAGCAAAAAAACGGAAACAATGCCGGAGGCCCTCGGTGGTGCCGCTCCCGTGCTCCTCTTTATTTTCCTTTAAATGGCAAAATGTTTTTCTACGATTCAGCTTGCAAATACTCTTTCCGCGCCTCACAATATTTCTACTTTCCTCCTCTAAAAATTGCTCAACTCCCAACATCAAAAGCCACAAACCCTAGAATCCCATTGTACCAGGAATCTTCTGATCCTCAAAGGAGACGGCGGGGAATATCTACTATAAACAAAGTTTGGAGAGTTCGGGTGCGTTTGGTTGCCTGGATGAGGTTGGATGGGATATGGACATCCAACTTGGATGGGATAGAGCCATCCAAGTAGTTGTTTGGTTTGGTGGATAAGGATGAGCCAATTTTTTGTTTGGTTGGATGGATGAGGATGTATGTGATGAGCTAGTTGTAATCAAGGTTTCAAAATTTGGTTTGAATTTTTTGTACAAAATTTAATGAAAATTTGAATTTTGAACAAAATTTAATCACAATTTAAATTTTCTGACAAAATTTGAATTTTTGGATAAAATTTGACCAAAATTTGATTTTTTTTGGATACATTTTGAATTTTTGAATAAAATTTGCATTTTCAAACAAATTTTTATTTTTGGGCAATTTTTTACTAAAATTTGAATTTTCAAACAAAATTTGACCATATTTTGAGCGAAGTTTAATTTTGGCCAAGAAAACTTTACCAAAATTTGAATTTGACCGTATACACCTCTTCATGCAGCAAACTGGATAAGCACATCCGGCCTTTTTATTTGGATGGCTTTATCCAGCATCTTGAGAGAATATTCCCAAAAACTGGATGACCATATCCTATCCATCCACCCATCCAAACAATTAGATGACTCCAAATCCATGGATGGCCATATCCCATCCACCTTCATCCACCCAACCAAACGTCCTGGCCGGAGGCAGTGACCACGTATCGCTGCGCCATTTTGCTCAGGTTTAATTTTGATTTGAGTTAGATTTGAAATGGATTTCAAATTGAAAGCATTTTGATTTGCGCCGGACCAAAGAAACAGAGAGTTTCACATTTGCGCCGGACCAAAAAGTTTTACAAACAAAGAATTTCACGTTTGCGCCGAACTAACGGGTGAAAAATCACGTTTATGCCGAACCAAGGGGTTTTGCAAACAAAGGAAATCACGTTTGCGCCAGATCATTTTTTTTCGCACTGGACCAACTTCGACAACCTGCAGTAATTTGTATTTTTAGAGGTCTTCCCGTGCTAAATTTTTTTTTTGGTCTACGTGAAAGTTATAGGGAATTTCGAGACGCATCCTTTTCATGTTGACAAGTTTTTCATTTAAACAACAGAAAAAAATTATAGAAAATTGGGAAGCTTTCCCATTCGCGACGGACCAAGAAATAGAGAGTTTCACGTCTACGGCGAACCAACCTTGACAACGTGCGGTAATTCACATTTTTGGAGGTCTTTCCGTGCTCGAAAAATTATGTGTTCTACATGAAAGTTGTAGAGAATTTCGAGGCACATCTTTTTTGTGTTGACGAGTTTTTCATTTAAGCAACAAAAAAATCATAGAAAATCGGGAAGGTTTCTGCTGTATTGGAAACAGGGAGTTTGCACTCGGTTGAAGTGCTTTGGTCCGTTCCGGGCCGTTCTAACCCTGATTCGTGATCGGTTTGATGCGATGAGTTCGGGGTGGAACCAAGAAGGATTTTCTTATCTTTGTGGATGGATGGCTTCATTTGGTAGTCATGGTGAGGTGAAGGGAGGCTAGAACTAGGCATGGGATGGCCGGAGGTTCAAGTTACCTAGAAGTTCGTCGGAAGATGGCTAGAGATGACGTCGGTGTAGTCCAAAGAGGCAAGAGATCAGTGGAGAAACTAGCTTATCACTACTTGGATCAAGGAGAGCTGTTGGATTGCAATTCTAGAAGATAGAATAGTGGATAACTGTAGCTTGCTTTGAAATGTGTGCAAAACCCATTATGCTAGTGGGTTTCCGGTTAGCCCAAGAGTGGTTGAGAGTAAAAGTGTGAGATCAAATCCTGGCTCTCAATGTTAGCTTAGGGTTTAGGCAACACATCCAAGGGTGGGAATTTATCCTAGAACACTACAAATAAAGGGGTAGGGGTAGCCTTCCCCTCAAGGGCGTTTTAGAATAGTTTTGTGAGGAAGTTCTGGTGGCTCTCAAGAGCTTTTGCCCACATGTTGTGAGGCTTTGTAAATCTTCTAAAGAAAATAGAAAGATCCATTCTCTCAATTCTGAATTTAAATTCCGCATTTACATTATGTCTTTACTTTACGCAATTTAAATCCAGTATTTACATTCTCGCATTAAATTTCGCAAGTTGGATTTGCCTCCCCTCCTTCTACTTGCTTCTAGGTTTTATTACCAAGGATGAGAGATTGATTGGATGAGTCTTCACTTAGATCATATCCCAATCCTCTAGGCAATCCTTGTTTCGAGTTTTGCGAGAAATTGTTCTTTTATGCCTCCATTGATGAACTCTTGATTGATCGTGTTTTGATGAGTTTCTTTGTGACCTCTAGCTTGCTGTGATTTGTGGGAAGGTATCCAAGTCTATCTTGATCATCAAAATCCCACGAGCAAGCTTAGATCACAAGTTTGCTCTTTTTCGTGTTCTTGGCACATTTCATCTTCAAATGGTTAAAGGTCAGAACTTTGATGTCAATCATTGTGATTGATTGTTGGAACAAGTTCCTGACATCCTCAAGAGGTTATCTACCAAGTTTCATGAACTTTGGACCATTGGATCAAAAGATTCATCATTTTAGGTTTTAAGTTAGGGCTGTTTTTGTGCCCTGTTCTTGAGCCTGGCAATACCACCCCAGGAGAGAGTTTTTGTTCCAAGATTTTTATACTTTGCAAGAGATGTTTCATTTGGATGTTATTTGTCCAGTAGGTGGGGAAAATTTTATTTTGGGATCATTCACCCCCCCTCTGATCGGCATCCCGATATTTCATGAATATTGTTTTTCGTATCTTAAATTATATTTTTTTTGTTGGATTCGAAATTAGATACGAATACGGCACGGATAATGTTAGTCACAGATTCAAAGTGAATACAAAACAAAATCGATACGATATCAAATATTTTTTTATCGAATATCACACTAAAGCTAAAACATAGACGTACACAAAGCACAAAATTTTGAGACTACCAATGTACTAGCATCCAGTCCCAATCTTTTTTTGCCTCACCATGACCTAGCTTTGAAGTTCTGCAACCACCATAGACAAGGGAAAACACATAACATAGCATTGCTCAAAATGATATTCAACCACTAATCAGCTGAGCAATTACATAACTAAGGATCTCACCTTAGCTGACAAACACTTAAGGTGCCCCGACCTCTTAAGACTAAAAGCATATAAGACTCCGACCAAGCCAAGGCCCCGACCGGTGATGCCTCGACCACTTAAAATGTCCAACCACTAGGTCCGACCAGCCAACGTCCCGACCGGTACAGCCCTGACCACTTGGTCTGACTAGCCAAGGTCTTTACCAGTCAAGGCTACAACCTGTCAAGGCTCCGATCTCTGGTCCTGGGCTACCCACAGCAACTCAAATTGCTTATTCCAAAGCAAACTCAAATTTGAGCATCAAAGGCTCAAAACATAGTTAATTACTCATCATACACAATTATAGACCACCACATGGTATAACTTAATGTAACATCCCAAAATTTGCTTTTAATATATTTAGGGTGTTTCTGGGTTTATTTTAATTTTTTCTGAAATTATGTGAAGTCCTCGAAAGTAGTTTGAGTTCAAACTTGTTGAACTAATCGTATTAAATAAAGATCCTACATTTTCGCATACGCATAAAATCTAAAATTTTGCTTAAAATAAAAATAATTGGATGACGAGAGTGTTCTCCTCAAATGTTTTCAAAAAACCAGTTATATAACTTAATTCGTTGATTTTACGAAAATTTGTACATGTGTCTGATTCACGAAAAGAATTTTTACGAAAAATCTATACATCAAAAAATTACAAAACCAACTTCATTAGGTTCCAAATACTCCCTAATATTTTAGAGAATTTTCTATGATTTTTGGAGCTTTTCTACTATTTTATCTCAAACGCCTTTGCATCTAAACACTATTCATAAGCAATTAAACTGTCGACCACATGGCGGTACTGTGCATCTTCCTCAAGTGCTTTCGTGAACCCCCAGAGAAGGCTCTCTCTCTCTCCTCCATTAGAAGGCACCGAAGACCTTCGAGATCTACTCCAATAAATCACCAAAAAATTAATAAAAATCATAGCCAAGATCCATGACGCATCCTTAATCTTCCACACCTGTTAGAAAAATTAAACACCCACTAATCTATTCATAATCACGGGAGAAGCGTTTTGCGGCCGTTTCGCGTTTCCGCTACAAATGCAAGCCCTTTGATCTTCCTCCCGCACTATAAGAATGGGCAATGGGTTCCTCTCCTCGTTGCCAACCCGTCCATGCTCTCCACGAGAGCTCTCTCGCCTTCATTTCGTCGGATTTTGCAAAGATTGGAGTTTTTGTTTTTTTCCGTGTGCTTCTTGTTTATCCGGCCACCACCACCAACCGGCCGCCTCGCTGTCGTCACCACCGCCGCTGGCGAGTCTGCCACACCGCGCCACCACCACTGGACTGGCCGGTTAGCCCTCTTATCCCTCCCATCATGCACAGCGTTGAAGAAACCGAAGCCTGCTCATTTTTCTGAGGAAAACAGAAGCCTCTCGTGAGAACAATGAACAATAGAGCACAGTGATGAGCAGTAAAAACATAGTAGAACTGGAACCTCAATTGTTCATTCTTTTTTTCTCCTAAATTGTGAAATTTGTCATAGTTGCTACAAATTCGTTCTAAGTCCGAATCGCTTGCAACAAATTTTGTTAATTAGTAAAAATTAATACCTTCCTATGATAGTTTTACTGAAATTTTATAATTAAAGTTATATTGATAAATTATTTGCGGAAAATCCAAACTTATGAATGTTGTAGTTCCTAAACTATACGTCCAAAAATACCAAAATAAATTTTATAAATCTTAGAAAATGCTAAACTAATTATCTAGAAATTTTCATGAGGTTACAAGCCAGTTTGATTTATAGTATTTTTCCTGAATGTTTGTTTGTATGTTGTTTTGCGTGTTTATCTGGTTCTTTATCTATTACGCGTAGACGTTGAACTGTGTGAGAGAGTCGATTTCGAGGAACCAGCTCAAGATCAAGATCTAGACCAAAACCAGCTGATCTTTGAAGTCAAGTTATGCTTTGACCATTTTGCTCCCATGTTTTTAAATATTAGTTTGTTTTAAATTATGCATGCTAATTTAATTACAATGTGTTCAAGTAATTTGGGATTAGATAATTACCACTTGGTATTGTCACCTTGTCCATAATACTTTTATGCCAATAAACCATTTGTCACCCTAGGTTGGATTATACATACTGGTTAATACTGATCACCAGAATGGGGTAATTAGAACGTGGTAGTTCTGCTTAGCCATGCCATTCGAGCTAATGACACAAATTTGGAAGTAAGCTGAATACTGACTATTGAACTATGGAACCTATTTTGAAAGAATGTGATATGTGTTGTTGATAAGTTGTTGGCACATGGTGCATGGTAACCAACTGGGTGGGAAAATGGTTTAGACTGTGGCAAGTGGCAAGTGATCAATGGGGGTCGATGTGGCACATGGGAGAGATGTTGTTGAATTTGGTTTTGTGAACTTTGGGTAGTCTTGCCACGGTCAACCTAAGGACTTAACCTTGCAAGCCTTTGAACTGGGCCTAACATACAACCACATGTCTGGAGTGGGACAGACCTAGTTGAGTATGATTCCGAAGTCTTAGCATGTGAGACCTCAGGTGGTTTTTGTAGCTATAAATGTGGAAAGAAGGGTGTAGTGTTTACTGATTGGTCTTACATCTCTTCAACAATATATGTTGGCCCTGTACTTCCGCTTCGCAAGAGGGAAGGGACAGTGGGGACTATACTGGGAGGTACGCATGCGAGGATAGAAGTTTCGGAAAGACTTTGTTATGTTTACTCGCCTGTGTGGTGTTTAACTATATCGTGTGGGTAAAGTGTATAACCTCTGCAGAGTGTACAAACTCTTCGAATAGCCGTGTCCACGGTATTGGACATCGCTCGGGGATTACAGTCAAGGGTTAGACTTTATTAAAAATGTGGTTGGGATAAAAGATGAAGTTAATAGAAACATGGATTAGGATGTGGGAATGATTTTACTCAACTACTGGAAAAGTTATTATTAATTCTACTTGTTTTTACTGCTTTCGAATCTACTTGTGCTACTTGTTAAATGCTGCTTTACTGCAAAATAAACCTATTAAGCCATTCCATTGGAATAAGCCTGGCATCTAGTGTATTAGGTTGCATTCTGTGCATAGCTTGTTGAGTACCAACGTACTCACCCCTCCAAAATCACAACACCAGAAGAAGAGGATCTACAAGCCAATGAAGAGGAGCAGAACGGAGAGGCGAACAACTAGGGGCAAGCCAAGTCAGTTGCCTGTGGCAAACTGAGGCGCCGTGAACGAGTTTTATTTCCGCTGTGTATGTGTAATGGTATTCATCTCTGTTGTATCTGTGAACACCCGCGTGATCCTCGATCGTGTGTCACCGCATTGTTCTAATTCCACCCAAGCGCGACAAATAAAAAGAAGAAAGCAATTTGATTGCAAAACCATACTTGGTCTAAATGCTAGAGAAATAGAATCATGACCAAGTAGGCAATTTAAAATTTAAAGCAAACCAAGAGAATGAACAAGTTTTCCACAAACACTCTAAAAGTCTCCATAAAAGCTCAATTTTGCTCATGATCCAAATAAAAGAACAAATTTTCACCATGATCATGTGAAAGCATTTTTTTTATTTTCTCCCTCTTTGAAGCCTTTTGCGCGTTTGCTCCCCTCTTTTGACAATATAGGCATTAAGAGAGCATGCATGCATGAAATGCAACTTAGAGGAGTTTTGAAGATTATCCAAGTGACTATTTAGACAAAGTATGATACCAAACTACTTAAATTCATATTATACCATACTAAGTCATTCCAATTGCATATCTAACATCCTTGCTAGCAAGGTTTAAAAGAAATTTGCTATTTTGCATGATTTCAACAAGAGCAACACTTAGCATAATTTCAATACTAGAAACAAAGAAAAGACATGGATCAAATGGATATACTAGAGTTCAACCTAGTCAACACTTTGGGAAGCTACAAGTAAATAAGAGAATCTTCTTGCTCAATCATCTTTTAAATTCAAATTTTAAATTTTAACGCATATAGGGGGTGTTTGGCGGAGCTCCAGCTCCACCAAATTCTTGGAGTTGGTGGAGCTGGGTATTCCTAGCTTCACCAAATTCGTGGAGCTGGAGTTGTGGATATATTAAGAGTGTTTAGGTGGGTCATCTTGTTTACATTTTAGAATAAAATTATAAACCTAAGTCACTTTATTTTAGTCTACAAGTTTCAGCTCTGACGTGGAGCTGGGATCTGGAGCTATGCCAAACAGGGCCATAATGCAGGTTAGAGAGCTTATTCTAGTGAAGCACATCCTCAACTAGGAGCCATCGATAAAGGCTTCCTAGGCTTTACTCTCTTCCGCAGACCTTGAGGTTTAGAGAGTTTATTCTAGTGAAACACAACCTCGACTAGGAGCCATCGACAAAGGTCTCTTAGGCTTCACTATCTTCCTCAATTTTGTTTTACATTTTTCAATTTAATTGACTCAAGCCATATTCGACTATCTCAAGTAAGAAGCTTAAAAGAGTGGTCTTGGTCCTACACAATACATCCAAAGTTCATCCCAAGTGCAATGGAAAAGCAGTCTCGTGAATGTAAGGTGTTGAAATCAATTTAGCACACACAAGTCAATTCTTAATCGTTTTGGTACTTATATCCATGAGCAGTATGAGGATTCTAGTATGAAACAATATAGCTAACCCAAGTTGCTCTAGGGATTCTCGTAGAAACCAAAGATCACACAGACCATGTCATAAGCACCTAGTGAGGAAATATAGCAAGTAAAAGCTACAAATGATATCAAATTTTCATTAACGCTCAATTCTAAACTTCAACAAGCTTAGCACGATGAGTCGATAGCAATTAAATATGACTAAGCTAGCAGGTTCTATAGAAAAGTAGCAAGGTGCAAAGCATAAAAATTAATTCAATTGCATAATAGACAAAGCTCAAAAATAGAAAATAAAGTCTATATGCAATGCATGATTATTAGTTTATAGAAACTCCACCTCAACAAGTGAGTCAATTTTAATACAATTCTGATTCAAGTTGAGTTATTAGCATAATTAATTGCAAAAATGTCCAAATGAACTCAACTGAAAACAAAAATATAAGATGCGGAAGGAAAGTCAAGAAACCAATAGTTTGAGTGGACTATGGAGTATAGATAAGATGGTGAAGAACACTACAGCTCAGACTCGCTCTCATCTTCCTCATATGACTAACATAGGAAAG
Source organism: Rhipidocladum racemiflorum (assembly GCA_036346355.1). Classification (NCBI taxonomy): domain Eukaryota; kingdom Viridiplantae; phylum Streptophyta; class Magnoliopsida; order Poales; family Poaceae; genus Rhipidocladum; species Rhipidocladum racemiflorum. The sequence goes on along the minus strand of CM070577.1, from coordinate 36,225,161 downwards.
CTAACTCTACAAACTCGAGCTAGGGAGTACACACAGAATCTATCTACACAGGGGGGCCTAATACCTACTAAACATACAAGACTGTCAGGGAACTTAACCTAGAGAGAAGAGAGAAAGCTAATTGTGCATGAAAGCAAGCTATAACATAAGATGAGAGGTCCATGCTGAAGCATGCCAGAAGTCTAAGTGAAGTAAACTCCCAAAATTAAAACCAGCTCAACAGAACTCAGAAGATGCAAATAGAAAGAAAAAGTTAGAAATAAACAAATAGTACATATAATACAAATTAGCTCACCCTCAAGATATACCATATGGGCTTTGTCGACATTTGGTGTCGGCAATAATCTTAGGGGGTGTGAATTTGTGGGGCAAGGTCCTGGATCAGGATCTCGATGGTAACACAAGACAAGGAATTATACAGGTTCAGGCCCTCAACGGTGGAGATAATACCCTAGTCCTGTGTTCTGAAATTATGTGTATCGTATGGCTTATTTCTCTCTACGTGTCTCTGTCTTGGAGTCCTCCCACCCCTCTTATATACAGGGAGGGGGGAGTCCAACTCAGTTACTATAACATGAGTCCGAGTTGGTTACAAGTAAAGGAATCATATCCTTCCTTATCTAGGATAGCTTCCCTTACGGTTACAACCTCTTCTTTCAATTGCAACATGGTTGGATCTGAGGAATGCATGTTCCTTTCTCGAACGGTCTTCTTAGACCTCTACGCGTGTGTACCCGGTCTTTGTATCCTCCACAGTAGCCCCCGAGTGCTTTGCAATCGAGTTGCCCTTGATTTTTGTTCTTGTGCGGAGGGAGTGGCCTGTTGTCGGGACCCCGAATTTGCAAATCCGGACCCTCTGTGTATTCAGCACTAGTCCAGGAACGCGCTAGTGCACACAGTCTTAACATCGGTAAATATCACAATCATACCAATCGATATTATCAAAGTACTTTATTTAGATAACCAAAGGGTTACTTGACCTTATGGCCAAGGTACAAATATATGCCTTGCAAGGCGAAACTTATTCAGAGAAAAATAATAGCAGCGGAAAATCAAATAAACTTCGTGGCGCCATCCAGTATACCACAGGCAACTGACTGGGCTCGCATCCCTAAGTAGACGGGTCCTCTTGGAATTCCTCCTTTGAAGCTGGCGTAGTCTCCTCTTCAACTGGTGTTGTGTTGAGGCAAGGGTGAGTACTTGGTACTCAGCAAGTCATGCACAGAATGCAAGCTAATATACTATATGCATGGCTTGGTACAAAGGAATAGCTTAAGGTATATTTGCAGTAAACAGCATTTGACAAGTAATATAAGTAGATTCGGAAGCAGTAGAAAAAAAGTAAAGCATAAATAACTTTTCAAGAAGTTTAATAAACATTTTTCCCCATCCTAAACCACATTTCCATCATCTTCATTATTAAACCAACCCAACTTTTCAAATCCAAGTTATTTTCAGAAAATCTAACCCTTGACTGTAATTCCCGAGCATTGTCCAAGCAGTGGACTCGGCTATTTAAATAGATTCTACACTCTGCAGAGGTTATGCACTTTACCCACAAGATACAAATCAAACACCACAAAGGCGAAGTTCAGTAACAAAGCCTTTCTAAGCCTCAAACAACACAGGTGGTCCTCTCCTGTTCGTGCTCTACACCATCCCTTCCCTTAGCCAAGGCGAAGTATGGGACCAACACACCGTTAGATGGGTATCTGGCCACAGCCACGATACGCTCCCGCATAATCACACAAAGCGGTGTAATGGCCCGACACCCTGAGGCTCCACAAGTGAGTCCTTAGCGACTTAGTCAACTAGGGCCGTCCCATTCCAGCCATGTGGTTGCAAGTATGACCCAGTTCAAAGGCTTGCAAGGTTAAGTCCTTAGAGTGACCAGGGCAAGACTACGAAAAACCAAATCAACATCCCCAATGCCACAATCGGCCCACCTGATTACTCTTGCCACATGCCCCGCCGAAATCATGCTTATCAAACCCCGCTTGATTACCATGCACCACGTGCCATCAACATCACATGATACTTTTCCAAAACAGGTTCAATATATCATTAAGTCAATATTAACATTTGATTGTCCAAAATCATGTCATGAGCACGTAGCAGGGTCTAGCAGTGTACTACATCGGTCTAAACCCATGTTGGCAATTTAATAATGTCCAACTAGTAAACCACAACTAGGGTGACAAGGGATCATGGCACATACTTAGATAATCAAGGTGTCATACAAAGAATTTGGTATTTATCTAACCCCCATGTTTAAACAAAGTATCTTTCTAATTGATCTAGCATGCAATAGTTTAAATCAAAATAGATTTCGAAATAGGATCAACATGGTCAAAGCACAACTTGCCTTCAAAAAGTACTTGCTCTTGGTCTTGAGTTGGATCCTGAGTCAACACTTCTCCTTCGAATCCTTCCGGCACTTCAACGTCTACTCGTAAAGCGTGCAAATAGCAAATACCCAAATAAACAATAGGCAAAAACATCCCAAAACTCCAAATAAAATCCATAAACAGAGAGAACATAATTTTCTGGATTTTTAGGAACTGGAATCGTCAAATTTGGAGTTAAAACGCAAAAGTTATGATTATTTAAAGTTTAAATAATCAATTAAATAATATTTCAGAGAAAAACTTTGGTCTAAAAATTAAATAAAATTCATATTTAGGTAGATCCCAATTTTATACAAATTTAGAAATTTGAATCACTCAAATCGGAGTTGAAACGCAAAAGTTATAAGCGTTTGAAGTTTGAATCTAAATTTGAAATCATTATTCGAATTAATAAATCATTTTCTTTTTTCGGAAATTAATTATTGCGTCAGCATGGACACGTGGCAGCCTCTGATTGGTCGGCTGACGTCAGCCGGTCCATGGACGTGGTCCACGCTCGACTCGGGTCCACCGTGGACTCGGTCCACGACTCCACGTGAGACTGACATGTGGGCCCACTCGGGTGACGTCATCGCTGACGTCAGCGGGGACTCACCACTGCGTCGACATGTGGGACCCACCGTGACGTCATGGGTGACGTCGGCGCTGGCTGGATTAGCCAGCGACATGCGGGCCTTCGACACGCTGCGGGCCCAGCGTGTCGGCGTCTACACGCACGCGTCGTGGGATTCGCTGACCGCGTCGGTCCAACTTCCCGACACGTGGCGCAATCTCGGCCGTTGGTTTGAAAATCAACGGCGCGGATTAGATCCAGGGTTAACACGTTGAACTACTCGTTGATCGTGGGCCGTTCGATTTAGATCGGACGGTCCAGATCTAATCCTATAATAACACTACTCCGGCACGTGGCAATTGTGAACCGTTGGATCTTGATCCAACGGTCCAGATCCAATCGGGTTGGGGACACGTGAACTCACCTCAACCGTCCGATCTAGATCCGACGGTTCACCGAGCTCGCGAAGTCCGGCGATGGTGCGGCGAGGCTTGGGCACCGGAGACGAGAACGATGACGAGCCCGACGGCGTTTCGGGGTTGCTCCGGCGAGATGAATCCTTCCTTCGGGTGCGTCTCGTCACGGTGGTTCCGGATCTGGGCTCCTTCTCGGCGGAAGACGACGGACGGCGGCGGAATCGAGCAAAGACCGCGGCGGTCACTTCCTCCAACTACGGCGAGCTCGCACGGGCAACTGGCGGCGGCTCAGGCGAGATGGCTCGGGGAAACGGGTGCACAAGGATGAGGGCAACCTCGGGGGACGTCTCACGCTTTAAATAGCCTCGGCGTTCGCCCCCGAGACGGAAACCTAGTTCTACACGGCGGCGGGTGCGGCGGCGGAGTCCGGCTCGGTCTCGGCGGAGACGACGACGCCGCCCACGTGGCGCGATCAACGCCACGATCGACGGGCGCGATCGGATCCGGCCGGATACGGCTCGAACCGATGCAGGCGGATCTCACCGTTGGATCTTGATCCAACGGTTGAGATTGATTAGGTTTTGAGCCGGTTTGATCGAGTCACGTGGCTCGGTCGGACTCGAGTCCGACTTCGGAGTTCCGACTTCGATCGGATGAACAAGATTTGACCCGAGTTGAATTTCCAGCGATTTAATATTTAAAATAATTCCCGATAATTCATTTAATTCATTAAAAATAGCAAATGACTTTAAAAATTCGGAAAAATTCAGGAAAAATACTTTGGATCATTTTGGACTCAAATAAAATATTTCCAACAAAATTTTATTTGCAAAATTAATTTCTTCAATTATTTCAAAATGGAATAAATTCAAATAAATTCCAAATAAATCCAAATAAATTCCAGAAAATTCCAAAAATTCACCAAAGTGCCAAACCACACATGAATTTAAGAAAAGCAAAATTTTGGGGTGTTACACCTGTCGGTCCTCAGCCTACATCACCCGAGTGCTTGGCGATCAAGCAAGGAGTTTGCAAAGGACTCGACTTACTGCTCGGATTTCTTTGGGAGTCCTTCCTTGTGGTGGGCCGGTGATCAGCCTAACTTGAGGTGCACCTGCAATGCATCCGATAGGACGCTGGTGATCAGCCTGACTTGGGGCGCACCTGGATCGCATCCAATAGGATGCTGGTGTTCAGTCCGACTTGGGGCGCACCCGAATCGCATCCAATAGGACGCTGGTGATCAGCACAACTTGGGGCGCACCTGGGTTGCATCCAATAGGACGCTGACTGAATGGTAAACACACCCGGTCCCTCTTTCGCTGCTTATCCGACGCCCTTGTGCCCCGGTCGGAGTCATTCAAGAGAAGCTTTGACTTTGTCCGGACCCAAAAGTTTTAGTTGGACCCGGATTGGGGGCGTGACTTTAGGTCTGCACTGTTCCTTTTGTGGGAAAAGAAGTTCCGCTTTCCCCGCCCGGGGGCGGTTCTCCAGCACCCCACGACACATTTAATGCGGTTTTCGGGGGGAAGGGGCGGTCTTTCCTTTTCCTCACTCTTCTTCTTTCTGTTGTTGCCTTTGGTGTGGCGCTTCTTAGGGTTCTCCGCTTAGCCCAATGCCCTTCACCTTCTTCCTTCGTTTTTTGAAATGGCGTCCTCCATCGCCATCGCGCCCGACGCATCGTCTGGCCGTTTCGATTGTGACGGAAGAGCGCTTGGATGCCATGGTTTCTGCCGGGGTCCTTCCTTCTTTGGTGCTGATCAGGGCTCGCCCGGCAGCAGGTGAGTCTTCCCCTACCCCTCATCCTGAGGAGATCGTCATTTTTTAATCTTTTTTCTGGCGCGGGTTTAGTTTACCCGCTAGCGCCTTCTTTTGTGGCCTTCTGCATTATTATGGGTCGAGCTGACCCACCTTAATCCCAACTCCATTCTTCATATTGCTGTCTTTATGCATCTTTGCGAAGCCTACATTGGCATTCATCCCCACTTTAGGCTTTTACCGAACAAGAATGCCCCCAATCTGGTTGGGGGTGTTGGTCTTCAATTACGGGATGGGCTGAGGAAATCCTATTTCGCCATTCCCTTCTGATCTTCTAACAAGGGCTGGCACCAAGACTGGTTTTACTATTCTAACCTCAAGCCATGCCTCCCGGCCTTGTCCGGGCGAAGACCCTCGGTTTTAGTTTCTTGGACTAAGCCTCCTCTCAACTCCGACAGAGATCAGGTTGGAGAGCTTATGGCCATCATCCATCAACTGAAGAATGCTGGTTTGCATGGATGGGTGTTGCTACTAGCTTCGTCATTCGCCGTGTTCAACCTATCAAGGAGCGGGTTCACCGGAGGTTCGAATATTTGGGGAGGTCGGACCCTACTCGGGAGTTGCCCGCGAGAATTCCGGCGGAGGTGTTGGACAGGCGGCTGAATGACTTCTTTGCCCCTGGCACCATGCTGGATTGTGGGGGATGCCCAAAGTCCTTTCGCTTGGCTTGCCCTCCTCCCCAGGTGATCTTCGAAGTTCTCGAATGCTTTTGAACTCCTGTCTTCGGCTGTTCCTATTTGAATTGTTATTCTTTTCCTGCTTGTAGGGATGGGAAGCCTTTTTTTCTAACGCTCCGATCCCCGGGTACCCCGACTATCCGGGATACGGGTTAAGGATACCTGGTCTGTCTGCTTCCGGGGAGACCCCCGAAGACGCGGAAGCGGTGACGCCGGAGGCCCCAGAATCTCCGGCTTTAGCTGCTTCTCTGGAGGATGCTCCCCGCCCGGGAGTGGACTTGAAGCGATCGGCACCGGCTTCGCCCACTACTCCGAGTGATAAGAGGGGAAGGCGGGCATCTGGGCAAGGTTCCCCGAGTCCGTCTCCTCCCCCTACGGTCCCGGATGATGGCTCAGCCGCCACGCCAAGTGCTGAGAAGCGGAAGGGAGTGGCGACATGGGAGACTTTGAGCTCCCGGTTCTCTTCTGTAGCTCCGAGTGGTGATCCGGCCATCCGAGTTCCTTCTGGCCAGTCCCCGGTGCCACTCGCTTCGCGGATCCAAGAGCCAGACCCGCAGCCCGTTCCCTCTGGTAGTGGCTCGTTCGTCCGGAGCGGGCCGGGGCTAAAGATAAAGCGGTCCAATCGGTATCTCCTCGCCTTACTCCTTCCGTAATTTCCTGTCGGCTTACTAACGTGGGCCTTTGGCCCTCCTTCTTTTCCATGCCAGGAAGCCATCGGCTGACGTTCCTGTCGTGGTGCCGACTGAAACTCCCCAAGGTCTTAGCCCTGGGGATGTCCTCAGTCGGGATGGGCTGTCTTCTTCGGATGCAGCCGCCCTAGAGTGAGCCGAGGTTATTCCTGAGGTAGCTCCGACTAGGCCGTCCTCCTCAGACTGTCCATCGCTGTCAGCGAGTGGAGAGGCGCAGGTCCGGCCGAGTGCGCCTCCCTCCTAGTGGAAGAGATCCCGCACCCGACCACACGTGCCAAGCCTGCCCTTATGCTGGGTACTTGGGACAGTGAGGAGGAAGAGTGGGACACCTTCGACGATGCTGCTGAAGAGCAGGAGATAGACAATCTCCATGAGCACTCTATCCGGTGTTCCCAACTGATCCAGGTAGACTCGTAGCTTTTCTTTAGTGCTTTTGTTTCCCCCGGGACGCTTATTCACTTTTCTTCCGTCGCCCTTAGTCCCTAGGGGGCTGCCTGAGTAAGAAGACAGACTTCTTACGTCGTCTCCTTCCTTCCATCAAGACGAGCCGAGAGCATAGGGATGAGCTAGCGGAGATTCAGAACGAGTGCTCCCAGGAGCTGCAACAACTTCAAGACGAGGTTCAGTCTCTGCGCCTGGAGAAGCTAGACACGTCGAGTTCTCTCCGAGGCGAGTCCTCTTCATGGGCGACTGAGTCTTGCCATCTTCCAGCTTTTGTCTCTAACTTTGTCTGGCCTTCTCAGTTAGGGACGCAGCTCACACGAGATTCCAGGCCTAGCTTACGACCTCAGAGGAGCGGTGTAAGGCCTTGGAGGCGCAACTCCGTGCTTCGGCGAAGAGACTACAAGGAACGGAGGCCCGTGAGCGCCAGGCCAAGGTTGGGCAGGAGAGGTTGTCGGGGAAGCTCGAAGGTTCGCGTCTGGTCCTTGTCTTCTTGCTTTGTTAGGCTGTGGGGTGTTCTGGGTCGTTGACCCGCTCTTGTTTGCAGAGTATCGGGGGAGGGCACGAGCACAATTTGATGACCTTAAAGGAAGGATTCAGCGTGCTGAAGCGCTGCGCTCCGCCTTCCAACAAGCTTCTGAGTCAGTGCTGGCCTTCTTGCACCCTGGCGAACCGGGCAACGAGAACCAGGTTCTTCAGCGTCTGCAAGCAACCCCTGAGAGGCTTAGGGCCCACGTGTGGGAAAGGGTGATCATGAGCTCCAATCAAGCGCTGGCAATCGTGAAGTCGCTGTATCCCCGAGTGGAGCTTGAGGCCATTAAGGAGGGTTTTGCTTGCACCGTGGATGATGAGCAGGCTGCTGTTCTTCTGAGGGAAGTCGAGAGTGTCTCAGAAGCTTTAGCTGAAAACTTGAACTTTGATCCTGCATAGGCGTAAGTACAAGCTCCTCCCGAGCTAGGGATGAGCATGACTTTTTGTTTGGCATTTTGCCCTCCCATCTTCTGGCGTGTTGGCTGTTTGCTGTTTCGTCCGATCGGGAAGTCGTCCGAGTGCCTTTCGTCTGAGTGGTGGGGTTCCCGAGTGTTTGATGGGCTGACAGCCTAGCATTTCTTCTGACTTGGAGCACTGTCCGAGTTCCTTTGCCCTACTGCTTTGTCACCCGAGTGCTTTTCTGGTCGCCCCTGGAATTAAGGATAGACATCTTGCGGGAGCATTTAGAGTTCACTTATTAAGTGTTACGACCATTAGGCTGAGTGATTTAAGTTGGGGACTGATGCACGTGCGAACGTGCACTTATTAAGTGTAGCCCCCGGCTTACTGCCTAGTTGGGAAGCAACTAGGTCGTAAGGCAAAAAATAAAGTGATTAAAAGTGGAGGGGGATTATGACGTCACCGGACCGTTTTCGTCGTACTGCTTGCGTGGTCGGTTCAAACTTTCCTCAGGATTATTGCTGAGTCGCTCTGGCTTCCCACCCCTTCCTTTAATCTCATGCTCTTCATCTTCCGCGCCTCTTGGTATAAGAGGGGTCGGGAAGAGCCTCTTGTGGCAATTCTTTCTTGCATCCTTCGCCTGCTTCTTCTCACGCCCTACCATGGCGGACCTCCCTGGCCCTTGGTACTTGGGCTACCCCACGAGGCAACGTGGAGGGCGATCGAGGCGGCCATGGAGAGGGTGGCAGTCAAGCACGACGCTTGTGAAATCATGTGCTGAAAAATTGGCTTAAGAATTGAATTTGCAAAATGTGCATGTGCATGTGTTTCTCTTCTGTGCTGGACCAAATTTCCAAACCAGTAAGTTTCGCATTGGCGCCGGACTGTTTTTATGTTTGCGCCGGACCAAACTTTTTGGTCCGCCGTGAACATGCATTTGGGGTCATTTGCGCAGGACCAAAGTTTTCAAAAAACAGTAAGTTTGTACATTGACGCCGGACCAAATTTCCTTCTGCGCCGGACCAAAATTTTGGTCCGTAATGAACAAGATTTTGTGTTGTGAAATTCGCATGTACGCTGGACCGATTTTTCTTTGGTCCGCCATGAACGTGGTTTAAATGATTTTGTGCCGGACCAAATTCTTCAAAAAAAACAGTAAGTTTTGCATGTATGCCGGACCAATTTCTTTGGTCCGTCGTGAACGGCTTTTTGAGGTTTGATTTCGCATGTACGCCAGATTGATTTCCTTTAGTCCGTCGTGAACGTGTTTTTGAACATGTTTGCTTTGAATTGAACCGAGACTTTCGCATGTACGCCGGACCAAATATTTGGTCCGTCGTGAGTTGCGCCAGACCGGGGTTTGGTCTGGCGTGAACTGTTTTTTCTAGGGTTTTGAGACATGCGTGCGTCGGACCAAATGTTTGGTCCGGCGTGAATGGTTTTTTGCTCGAGGTTGATTTTTGTGATTTTGAAAATTGTTTGGTGATTGATCTGTGGTTATGAAATTTGTTTGAATTTCATAATGCATGTTTTGGACTTATGCAATGCTCGTGTGAGTATTTGCATGGACTAATGTTGAGTTAAGTCGCGGACTTGTGCTCGAAATCGTTTTGTCGTTTGTTCATGTGCAGGTGTTACTCGAGGGCGAACGTGGTCGATGACGGGACCGGAACTAGGTTCATGGAGGAACTGAGGTTCGAGACTAGATTCAGGGAGGAATCGAGGTCTTGGTGGTTGTAACACCCCAATTTTTGCTTTTCATGTATTTAAATAAGATTTGGCACTTTTGTGAATTTTAGAATTTTCTGGGATTTATTTGGAATTTATTTGAATTTATCCCCTTTTGAAATAATTAAAGAATTTAATTTTGCAAATAAAATTTTGTTGGAAATATTTTATTTGAGTCCAAAATGTTCCAAAATATTTTCTAGAATTTTTCTGAGTGTTTTGCTATTTTTAATGAATTAAATGAATTTCTGGGAATTAAATTGATTATTTAATCGCTGGAAAAACCCAAACCGGGTTTCACTGTTCATCCGACCGGACCCGAGTCCTAGTCAGACTCGAGTTCGACCCGAACCCGACCGCGTCAGCCGTCTCGGTCGAACCGCGTCACCGAACCCTAACGCGCCACGATCGCGCCACGTCGCCCGAGCCCGAGCCCGACCGAGCCAGCCAAGTCGCCGAGCCGGACCCGAGCCCAAACCCTTCAACCGTCGGATCTTGATCCGACGATCCACGTTGAGCCACATCACCGAATCCGAATTGGATTCGGATTCTGCCGTCGTAACCGGGTGGACCTCGGTCTCCGCGCAATACACGGAAGCCGAGGCCCCTATTTAAGGCGGCGCCGCCGCCACCGGGTATCCGACTCCCATGCGCGCCCGTAGCCCTAGCCCAAGTCACCTGAGCCGCCGCCATTCGCCCGCTAGAGCTCGCCGTAGTTGCGCTAGGTTTCCGCCGCGGTTAATCGTCGATTCCGCCGCCGTCGTCCGCCGCCGTTGAGCCCAGATCCAGAACCGCAAGGTCAAGCCGCGTCGAAGAGTACCATCCACTCCGCCGGAGGGGCCCCGCAACACCGTTGCCGTGTTCATCGTCCTCGTCTCCGGTGAGCCAGCTCCGCCGCGCGCCATCGTCGCCTCGCGAACTCCGTCAACCGTCCGATCAAGATCCAAGGGCACAAATTCATCCACGTCATCGCCGGTAAAACCTCACGTGTTAATCTCTAGATCTATTTCCAACCGTTGGATCTAGATCCAACGGTTTAGATCGTGCCACGTAGCCGTAACTGCACCGTGCTAGGATAGATCTCAGCCGTTAGATCTAGATCGTACGGCTAGCGTTAACCCACGTTATAGCGTTAGATAAGATCTTGACCGTCCGATCAAGATCGAGCGGTCCTGGTCAGCCGAGTAGTTTTCCTATTGCGTTAAGCCAGATCAGATCTGGGCCGTTGATTTTCAAATCAACGGTCAAGATCTAGCCACGTGGCTAGGAGGCTGACCGTCGCGGTCAGCGCGGTCACTCCGGTCGCCGCTGACGTCAGCCGTGACGCCACGGGGGCCGCGCGTGAGCGACTCAGCCAAATCGCACCATGACGTCACTGCTGACATCACGGTGGGGCCCGGCTGTCAGCCGTCCCTCAGCCGAGCGTGATGACGTCACCGCTGACGTCATCCGATGGGGCCCACATGTCAGTGAGACATGTATTCGTGGACCGGGTCCACGGTGGACCCAAACCGAGCCGTGGACCGCGTTCATGGACCGGCTGACGCAATAAATTGATTTTTCAATAGAAAAATAATTCAGTGGAAAACCAAAACCAATGTTGACGTCATGCTGACGTCATTATTCGGTTTTCCCGTATAAAAATAAATGAATTAATTCGGATTATTGATTTATTTGAATTTTGAAACTTCAAACGCTTATAACTTTTGCAATTTAACTCCGATTTGAGTGGTTCAAATTTCTAAATTTATATAAAATTGAGATATACCTAATGGTGAATTTTATTTAATTTTTAGACTAAAGTTTTTCTCTGTAATATTATTTAATTGATTATTTAAACTTTAAACGCTTATAACTTTTGTGTTGTAACTCCGATTTCGCCGATTCAAATTCCTAAAAATTCATAAAATTATGCTCTCTCTGTTTATGGAATTCATTTGGATGTTTGGACACTTTTTTCTACTGTTTTATTCATTTATTGCTATTTGCATGCGTTACGAGTAGACGTTGAAGTGCCCGATGGCTTCGAAGGTGAAGTGTTGACCCAGGAGCCACCTCAGGACCAAGATCAAGTATTCTTTGAAGTCAAGTTGTGCTTTTACCATGTTGATCCCATTTTGAAATTAATTTAATTTAAATTATTGCATGCTAGTTCAAATATAAAATGCTTTAATTGAATTTGGGAGATTAGTTAAATGCCTAGTTACTGTATGCCACCACGACATAGATAAATGTATGCCATAAACCCCTTGACACCCTAGTTAGGGATTAAATAGTTGGACATTATTAAATTGCCAACATGGGAATTTAGATCGTTTTAGTATATTGCTTAGACCTGCTACGTGCTCATGACATGATTTTGGACAATCAAATGTTAATATTGACTTAATGATATATTGGACCTGTTTTGGAAAGGTATCATGTGTTGTGATATTGATGGCACGTGGTGCATGGTAATCAACTGGGGGGTTTTGATAAATAGTTTTCGATCGGGGCATGTGGCAAGAATGATCAGGTGGGCCAGTTGTGCCATCGGAGTGATGGTTTGGTTCTTCGGGTAGTCTTGCCCTGGGCAACCTAAGGACTTAACCTTGCAAGCCTTTGAACTGAGTTAATCGTGCAACCACATGTCCGTAATGGGACGGACCTAGTTGAGTAAGTTACTAATAACTTGCATGTGATACCTCGGGTGTCAACTACACCCTTTGTGTAGCTTGAAAGGGGAGCGTACCAGTGCGATGGCATGGTACCCGTCCAACGGTATGTCGGTCCCATACTTCGCCTTTGTTAAGGGAAGGGATGGTGTATGGCAAAAACCGGAAAGGTTCACTTGTGTAGTTAGCCATTTCCGAAAGGCTTTGTTACGATCACTCGCCCTTGTGGTGTTTGGCTGTATCTTGTGGGTAAAGTGCATAACCTCTGCAGAGTGTAAAATCTATTCGAATAGCCGTGTCCGCGGTATTGGACATTGCTCGGGGATTACAGTCAAGGGTTAGATTTTCTTGAAAATAACTTGAACTTGAGAGGTTTGGTTTGGTTAAATGATGATGTTGGTGGAAATGTGGATTAGGAATGGGACAGATGTTTATTTAACTCCTGGAAAAGTTGTTGATATTACACTGTTTCTATCGCTTTCGAATCTACTTATGTTATTTGTTAAATGTTGTTACTGCAAATGAACCATGCGCTATTTCTTTGTACTAAGCCATGCATGTAGCATATTAGTTGCATTCTGTGCATGACTTGCTGAGTACCAAGTACTCACCCTTGCCACAATACAACATCAGTTGAAGAGGTGTCTACACCAGCTTTGGACGAGGAGCTCCAAGAGGAACCGTCTATCTAGGGAGCGAGCCCAGTCAGTTGCCTGTGGTATACTGGATGGCGCCACTAAGTTATCTTATTTTCCGCTGCTATTATTTCTCTTTTATTAAACTTTCGCCCTGCGAGGCGTACTTTTGTAACTTGACCTTAAAGGTTAAGCAACCAGTTTGGTTACTATAATTAAGGTACTTTCTATTTCGTTGAGTATGATTGTGATATTTACCAATGTTGAGACTGTATGCACTAGCGTGATCCGGGACTAGTGCTGAATACACAGAGGGTCCGGATTTGCAAATTCGGGTCCTGACAGTGGTCAAGGATGTCATGCGGGACGTTCGAGCTAGAGGACGGTGCACGTGAAGAATGGTTAGTCACATGAGTATGGCATGGTGGCCGTACGCGTGCAAGAGTTGTTAGTCATGTGAGTATGGCTGGGTTGTCATACGCGTGCAAGAGCTGTATTTGGCCAGGTTGGACCAAGTGGAGTTGTGTTGAATACAAACTCCTTCTAGGATTAGGAGTGGGACTCCTTCTAGGATTAGGAGTAGGAATTGTATTCAGGACTATGTGTTTGCTTTGTATAAATAGGGGGTGGCGCCTCCTGTTTATGCATCAAAGTCTTGGGAAGGTTTTAGGGTTGTACTCTTTTATTTGGAGTACTTTAGACAAAAAGAAATAAAGATACATTCTTCCAGATCCTTTCGTGCTACAGTAACCACGTTGCTACAGTGTTCTCTGTTTTGTTCTTGTTTGCATGCTTGTCCTGGTTCTAGATTGGTTTTTGTTGTTTGAGTTTCATCTTGATTTGATCCATCAAAAATCTTTCTAGGGTATTGATTTAGAGTTCCTCAAAGTTTAGTTGATTAATCTTTTGTCGTTCTTGATTAATCTACGAGTTTTGATTAGATCAGTTTTCGTCAAGTTCTGTTACAGCAAGCTTGCGAGGTTCATAACTTTTGATCCGTATGTCAAATCGAGTTGATTCATTTTGGGTTAGATTCGTATTGGAATCTAGTTTCTTGTGTCCAAATTTCAGATCGATCCGATGGTTGGATCTCCGGAAATTCTCGTTGTATCGAACATCTATTAATCTGTTTTCGTCAAACACGAGGCAATTATTTGGTTTTGGTTTAGGGTGAACTTTTAGTCGATCAAAGATTTGGTTTTAGCTTCGACAAAATCATTCATCCCCCCACTGATTGCTATATCTGTGTATATCGATCCTACAGTGCCGCCGCCGTCGACGCGCTTCTTGAGGCCGTTCCTCGCCTTTTTAGGGCACGGGACACCCTCATTGCGGTGGTTGGGCGGGTGCGTCGCGGCTAGGCCTGAGCAGACGACGCCCCTGGCTCTTCTCTCTTTTTTTTAATGTGCAATATGTAATATGTAATGAAATGAAATGCTATATTTCTCTTGCAATGCCCTGTGTACCTCCCTTTTTTCCATTTTAGCGCGGTTTTTGAATTCATCCAAGCGCCTTGTCCTTTGTCACTTTACGTGTTCCGTCTGACTATGCCCAGCCTCCGAGTGTCGGTAGTTTGCTAGTTGCTTTTCTTCTTGGACACTTCTTGCGGGGGATTCGGGCTTTATCGGGTACGGTTTTGCGTTTTCATGAATTAGGATTTACACGCGCTTGGAAGTCTTTGCCAATGCCTCAGGGGTAGAAAAAAGGAGTGTTCAGGAAACTCGCGAAATATTTCATTTAAAATGATGCAATGAGAATACAAGGTTTAAGCGTAGAAGCGACGTAGTTGTTCTATGTTCCAGGTGTTGCTGATGACTGTGCCGTCTTCTCGTTCAAGTCGATAAGTCCCAGGCCGCACCAATTCATGGATAATATAGGGACCCTCCCAACTTGGGGAAAGCTTGTGCTCGCACTTCTAATTTTTTCTTAGAACTAGATCTCCTTTGGAGAAAGCGTGGCCCCTAACATTGTGGTCATGATAGCAGCGCAGGCCTTGAAGATATCTTGCTGATCGGATAGCAGCTACGTCCCTCACTTCTTCCAACCGATCGAGATCGTCCAGTCTGCTTTCTTCTGATCTAGCCTCGCAGTGGTTCCAAACCCTTGGGGATCCAAAGGGTGACTGCCCGGTTGCCCGACTGGAGGTGGTTTTGAGCCCCCAGAGAACTGAGGGCAATTCCTTCATCCATCGAGTGGCATAAGGATTGAGGCGATCGAAGATCCTTGCTTTCAGTCCTTGAAGCACCATGCCGTTTGCTCGTTCAACTTGTCCATTGCTCCGAGGATGTGCCATGGAAGCAAAGCAGATTTTGATTCCCAGTTCCTCACACCAATCCTGGAATTCTTCCCCTCTGAATTAGGTGCCATTGTCGGCGATGATTCTGTTTGGCTTGCTGAAGCGAACCACAATGTCCTGAAAGAAGTCCTTGGCTTTTGCTGCTGTTATGGTGCCTACTGGCTTGGCTTCGATCCACTTCGTGAACTTGTCCACAGCGACGAAGAGATGCGTAAATCCATCTTGCAATTTTTTCAGTGGTCTTACCATGTCAAACCCCCAAGCTGCAAACGGCCAAGTGATTGGTATTGTCTGCAATTCTTGAGCCAGCATGTGGATTTGCCGAGCAAAGAATTGGCAGCCTTCACATGTGCCAACGATGCCTTATGTGTTCGTTACTGCAGTCGGACAGAAGAATCCTTGACGGTAAGCCTTTCTGACTAGGGTTCTTGAGCCGTGTGGTGTCCGCAAATTCCCGCGTGGTTTTTCTTGAGGAGATCCTTTCCTTCTTGCTCCAAGAAGCAACGTCTGAGCATTCCGGAGGTGCTCTTCCGGAAGAGCTCCCTTCGATGACTGTATAACTTTTGCTTCTGCGCGCGATGTGCTCTGCTTCAGTATGATCTTCTGGAAGTTCGTCTGCTGTAAGGTAGTCTAGGTAGGGTTTTGTCCAGTCGACGCTAATGACCAACACTTGTGCGTCAGCTAGGGGGATGCCTCCTCATCTCTCTGGTGCAGGGTAGCTGAGGGCTTGTGAAGTTCTTCCACGAAGACACCCACTGGTACGTCTGCCCGACTGGAACCTAGCTTGGCAAGCTTGTCGGCGGCTTCGTTATCCCGTCTGAGCACATGGGATAGCTCCAGTTCGTCGAATTTGTCTTCCAATCTGCGTACTTCTTGGCAGTATGCGGTCATCACGTCGTCAACGCACGACCAATCCTTTTGTACTTGGTTGATTACGAGCTGGGAGACCGCGAACTGCCAATTGTCGGATTCTGAGTGATATGGCGATACGGAGCCCGTGGATGAGTGCTTCGTACTCTTTGGCGTTGTTTGATGCTGAGAAATGGATCTACAAGACTTATTTCAGCTTTTCCCCTTTCGGGGACGCGAGCACGACGCTGGCCACCGCGCCGCTTAGCATGAGAGAACTATCAAAGTGCATTGTCCAATGCTCGAGTTCTTTGTTGGTCGATGGACTCTGTAGTTCCATCCATTCGACGAGGAAGTCAACTAGTGCCTGTGATTTTATGGCGGTGCGCAATTTGAACGTGATTTCAAAGGCTCCCAGCTCAGGTGCCCATTTGGCGATTCTCCCGGTGGTTTCCCAGTTATGGAGTATATCTCCGATCGGGAAGAAGTAAGCACCGGAATTGCGTGTTCCTGGAAGTAATGCTTGAGCTTTCGGGAGGTGATCAGCACCACGTAGATAAGCTTCTGAATTTGCGGGTACCGCATTTTAGATTCGCCCAATACTTCGCTGACAAAGTAAACCGGACGTTGTACTTTTTGCTGGTGCCCGTCTTCTTTGCACTCAACGACAATTGCTGCGCTAACCATGTGGGTTGTCGCGGCTATGTAGAGCATGAGTGGCTCCTCCGGCAATGGAGATGCCAGTACCGGGGGCTTTGTCAAAAAGGTCTTGAGGTCGTCGAAGGCTTGTTGTGCTTCGGTGGTCCATTCAAATTGGTCTTGCTTTTTCAAGAGTTTGAAGAACAGTGTTCCCTGCATCTTTAAGTGAGAAACAAACCTGCCGAGTGCCACCATGCACCCTGTATGCTTCTGGATGTCTCGATGTGACACGATGAACCCAAGAAGCTTTCCCGAAGGGACTCCGAAAGTGCACTTCTCGGGGTTGAGTTTCATCCGGTAAGCCCTCAGGCTTTCGAATGTTTTGGTTAAGTCAGAGATGAGGTCTCCTTTCAACCGAGACTTCACCACGACATCATCCACGTATGCCTCCACGTTGCGTTCGAGTTGATTGTGAAAGCATCGTTGTATTGCGCGCTGGTAAGTTGCACCGGCGTTCTTCAACCAGAATGGCATCGTGACGTAGCAGAAAGCTCTGAATGGCGTGTTGAATGAAGTTTTGATGCAATCTTCCTCCTTGAGGCTGATCTGGTGGTACCCTGAATAGGCGTCCAGAAAGATCAGGAGTTCACATCCGGCGGTGGAGTCCACAACCTGGTCGATGCGAGGCAATCTGAACGGATCCTTAGGGAAGGCTTTGTTGAGATTGGTATAATCAACACCCATACGCCAGCTTTTATTCTTTTTGCGAACCAGAACCGGATTCGCTAACCAGTCTGGATGATACACTTCTCTTATAAAGCCTGCGGCTAAGAGTTTAGTGATCTCTTCTTTGATTGCGTCACGTCGGTCTTGAGTGAAACGCCGAAGGTGCTGCTTGATGGGTTTCACGCTCTGATTTACATTTAGTGCATGCTCGATCACCTCCCTCGGAACACCAGGCATGTCTAAAGGCTTCCAGGCAAAGATGTCCTGGTTTGCCCGGAGAAAGGTGACGAACGCGCTTTCCTATTCCTGATCGAGCCTTGTCCTGATCAAAGTTGTCTTAGACGGATTGGACAGGTCGAGTGCTATTTTCTTGACTTCTTCTCCAGGTTAGATCCCTGCTTTTGCTTGTTTTTTGGCCGGTACGTCTTCGTCCTGCGAAGCGGATGCCGCTAGTTGGATCTTTTGCAAGTCGGCTGATGCCCGTAGGATCTCAGCCAACTCGCAACTTTCCTTGTCGCATTGGAAAGACTATCATACGTCTCCATGGATCGTGATGACTCCCTTGGGTCCTGGCATCTTGAGCATTGAATAGGTGTAGTGTGGGACTACCATGAATTTTGCCAGACCGGGTCTTCCCAAGATAGCGTGGTACGCTGTCTCGAAATCGGCTACTTCAAAGTTCACGTACTCTGTCCTGTAATTGTCTTTCGTGCCGAACGTGACGGGCAAAACAATCTGCCTGAGTGGCATAGAAGAAGTTCCAGGGATTACTCCATGGAATGGCGACAGACTTTGCTTGAGCTCGGCCCGTGGTATGTTCATGTCATCGAGGGTTTTGACAAATAGAATATTGAGCCCGCTACCTCCATCGATCAGCACCCTCTTGAGTTTTACGCTGTGGATGACTGGATCTAGCACCAAGGGGTATTTGCTAGGGAATGGTATGTGATCGGGGTGATCTAAGCGATCAAAGATGATGGAAGCTTCTGACCACTTCAGATATTGGGGGGTCGCCGGTGTGATCACATTGATATCCTGAGCAGTAAGCTTTTGTTTCCACTTGGACTCATATGCGCCCGAGCCCCCAAATATGAAGTTGAGCTCTTGTTCGATCTCTGGGAACTCGCCCTCTGCTAAGGGGTCGTCTTTCTTTCCAGCTTCCTTCTTGTCTTTGGGTTCTGACCGGTTCCAATTTTCCCGTGCGAATCTTTTCAAAGTGAAGCAATCTTTTGCCGCGTGCTTTCCCTTCGGGTGGAAAGGGCATTGGGCATTCATTACTTCGTCGTATTATTTGTTATGGGGAGCTCTCGTCCTTCCACGCTCGGCTGTTGCGACTAGATCCTCTCCCTTCCGCTTTTTCTCCTTTTGCTTCGGGGGTTCGGTGTGATCTTTTTTGTCTTTTTGCGGGGGTCGGTCCTCCCGACATTCTGCTAACGCATCCGACGCGGCTGCATAGCGATCAGCCAAGGCAAACATCTCTCGGAATGTGGTTGGAGGTTTTCGGGACATCTTTTGATGAGATCGGGGTCGCTGACGCCTTTCTGGAAGGCCGCGATGACGACCGCGTTTGAGACATTTCGAACAGTATTCTTTTTCTGTGTAAATCGCTTGATGAACTCCCTCAGGGATTCGTTCTTCTTTTTATGGAGCTGGTAGAGGTCCTAGGGGGTTCCGGGTTTCTCAAAAGTGCCCTGAAAATTTGTGATGAATTGGTCACAGAGGTCTCCCCAAGAGTCGATGGAATCTCTTGGAAGCACGTAAGCCACGCTTGGGCCGAAGGGACCGACATGACTGGCAGATAGTTTGCCATCACATTGTGGTCACCTCCGGCCGCCTTGACTGCGAGGGAATAGACCTGCAGCCAGGCCTTTGAGTCTCTTACTCCGTCGAACTTGGTAATGCCTTTCGGATTAAAACCGCTTGGCCACTACACTCGGCGGAGGCGAGCAGTAAATGCTATGATCCCGTCAATAGGCCCTTCGCTTGCGTTGAGCACGATGGTGGCGTGGTGAAGAATCCACTCGGCGATCATGATCTCGGTGCGGGCTGTGTTGGCTTTTGTGATTACCGTAGTCGGAGGCTCGATTGCAGAGATGCCAGCTGTTCTGGTCACGATCAATGCCAAAACACTCTCGGTCATTGTCCCAGTGGCACTGCTCATCGTCATCCCATTCCTGTCTTCTAGCATCAAGGTCTTAGCAAAGGTCGCGATGGATGATGGAGGGGACGTCCCTGTCGTAGGGGGACTTGTGCCGACTACTTTTTGTCTGACTGCTAGCCGTGTGGGTTTCTTCTTCTATACGTGGAGGCTTCGTCGTCTTGCCCTGCTGGTTGTGCTGAATCGCCGCAGCCGTTACCATGGCTTTCACTTGCGCCATGATCGGTGCAGCTGGGCTATCGGATTCGATCATGGGTCCCAAGGTATCAAGGAGTGTCTTTGTGGCCATGATATTCTGCTGCGGAGTTTGGAAAACCGATTGGTTCCCCATTCTAGCATGCAAGATATCATCGTTGACGTTGCGTGCCCGATTTTGAAGTGACTGGGCGCAGTTGTCTAGGTCTTCATGTTGAGAAAGCTCCATCTCGGTCTCCTCAGGTCCCCATCGATTCTGTGATTCAGGAAGACTGCTTCTGATCAAAAATTCGGAGCAGAAACTGGGAGAGCCCTCGGACCAGATATGATCTGAGTCCGAAGGGGTGAGGGCGCCACACTCGTTGGCGATGAAGTGTAGACTTCCGAAGAAAAAACCTGGCCTGGAGTGAAGGTGATGCCATCTTCGAAAGCCATCGAAATCGCTCGGATTAATCTTCGCGCTGCCCCTACCTGGCGCGCCAACTGTCGACGTTTGGTGTCGACAATAATCTTAGGGGGGTGTGAATTTGTGGGGCAAGGCGTTGGATCAGGATCTCGATGGTAACACAAGACAAGGAATTATACAGGTTCAGGCCCTCAACGGTGGAGGTAATACCCTAGTCCTGTGTTCTGGAATTATGTGTATCGTATGGCTTATTTCTCTCTGCGTATCTCTGTCTTGGAGTCCTCCCGCCCCTCTTATATACAGGGAGGGGGAGTCCAGCTCGGTTACTATAACATAATTCCGAGTTGGTTACAAGTAAAGGAATCATATCCTTCCTTATCTAGGATAGCTTCCCTTACGGTTACAACCACTTCTTTCAATTGCAACGTGGGTGGATCTGAGGAATGCATGTTCCTTTCTTGAAAGGTCTTCTTAGACCTCTACGCGTATGTACCCGGTCTTTGTATCCTCCACAGGCTCACAATCCCAAGCTTTCCTCTTAGGGCAACAAACCTGGAGCTATCCAATAGCTTGGTGCAAATGTCAGCCAACTGATGGTCACTCTCCACAAACTGGAACACTATGTCACCCTTCTCTACATGGTCTGTAAGGAAGTGATATCAAATATCAATGTGCTTGGTCCGGTAGTGCTGCACTGGGTTCTTAGAAATGTGAATAGCAGATGTGTTATCACAGAAAAGTGGAACACAATATGCTGCTAACTCAAAGTCCCGCAAGGTCGATCTCCAGCTAACCCATAGGAGTCATCACTGGCTTCCTGTCAGACATGTCGAAGCGTCTCAAGAGATCTCGAGTGTACTTGCCTTGATGCAAGAAGGTACCCTCCCGAGTCTGCTTGATCTGGAAGCTGAGGAAGTAACTCAACTCGTCCATTATGCTCATCTCAAACTCAATACTCATCACATCCGAGAACTAAGTAACGAGCGAATGCAAGGAGTCACCGAAAATGATGTCGTCGACATAGATCTAAACTAGGAGAAAATCCAAATCTAAATGTCTGACAAATAGGGCCTTGTCCAGTTTACCCATCTCAAAACCATGACTCAAGAGGTGGGACTTAAGCCACTCATACCAAGTTTTTGGACAGCTTGAATATGGTTTGGGTACTTGGGGTTCTGAAATCCTGAAGGCTGCCTAACATACACCTATTCCCCAATGAAGCCATTGATGAATGCACTGTTGGCATTCATTTGAAAAAGCTTGAAGCCTTTAGATGCTGTGAATGCAAATAGGATCCTAATGGCCTCTAGTCTGGCTACAGGGGTAAAAGTATCCCCAAAGTCAAGACACTCGACCTGAGAGAAACCCTAAGCGATTAGCCTAGCCTTGTTCCTAATGACAACCCCATCCTCACTCTTATTATTTTTGAGCACCCACTTGTTCCCAATGATGTTATGACCAAATGGCTACCAAACTTTGTTCCTCTGTAAGTTCTCAAGTTCCTCATGCATATCATTAATCCATAATTTATCGGATAATTTATGAGAAACATTCTTCGGCTCAAATGAGGCAACAAAGGCAACTGAAGGTAGAAACTGGAAAAGATTAATTTTGAGCTTTTCACTCGCTCAAACAGATCACCAATGATCTGTTCAGGTGGATGACGCCTCTGAATATGGCAAAGAGGTCTAAAAGCAGAAATGGCATCTACTTCTCACGTGGGAGAACTATGAACTGAGCCACAAAGTGCTGATGAGTCTGAGAGTAG
Source organism: Rhipidocladum racemiflorum (assembly GCA_036346355.1). NCBI lineage: Eukaryota > Viridiplantae > Streptophyta > Magnoliopsida > Poales > Poaceae > Rhipidocladum > Rhipidocladum racemiflorum. The sequence continues at coordinate 36,203,175 of CM070577.1, read as the reverse complement.
GGACTGGTCTCCCTAAGGTACAGAGATGGAAACAGGAGGCATCTCAGGTGCAGAGGGGACTGGATTAGGTGAAACACAATCATCTCTATCATCCTCATTCTCGCAAAGATAGATTGGGAAAGAGGAGAAAAACATGAAAAGTCTGGTCTAGTTCCTGGACTAGTCTCATCAAAGGTCACCTCACAGGTCTCTAGCATCCTACCCATCTCACATCCCCAAATCCTATAGCTACGGGAAGAAATCGAGTGACCCAGAAAGATCCGATAAACAGAACATGACTTGAACTTATCTAGGTTCCCAGACTTCAGGAAAAACAATTGCAACCAAAAATACGGAAAAGTGAAACATTGGGCTTTTCCCATATCTCAACTCATACAAAGTGAAGTGCAAGTGTGCCCTCAGAAAAATTCTATTTGAAACATGGTACGCAGAAGCTACAACCTCAGCCCAAAACTTCCCAAGAGTACTGTACTCATCTAGCATCATCCTGACCATCTCTACCAAGGTCATGTTACTCCTCTCCACTACGTCATTTTGCTGAGTGACGTATGGAGAGGAGAACTGATGCTCTATGCCTAACTCCTTACAAAAGCTAGTGAAGTAGGAGTTATTGAACTCCGTGCCATTGTCACTATGGATAGCTCATAAGGCACTGGGAGTTTAATGGACATCTTACGGACCAAACCCCTGAAATGGGAAAAAGACTCATCTTTTGAGGTCATGAAAAACACCCTAGAATACCTCGAAAAATCATCAATAATAACAAGAATGTACCACTTCCCTCCCGCTGACTGCACTCAAGATGAACCAACTGTGTCCATGTGTAAAAGCTACGCTGATGCATCAGTCATCACAATAGTGACTAGACGATGAGAAGCAGCAACCATCTTACCATGTCGACAAAGAAAACAAACCATATCTTTGACCATCTTGAGTTTAGGCAAACCACGAATGAGATCCTGACTGCTAACTCAAGTCAAATGATCAAAACCAATGTGACCAAACCTCCTATGCCGGAAGGAGAGATCACGAGACTCAAAATCAATCAAACATCGAAGAGAGTCTCCGGGGGAAGAAGAAAAATCAGCACGAAAGACCCCTAAATCTAGAAATCATGCAAACTAACTCCCCAGAAGAATCGAGTATCCTATAGGCACTACTCTTAAAGATTACCTCGAAATCATCATTGATAAGCTAAGACACAAAAAACAAATTGTACTACCTCTTATTAACTAAGGTAACATCCTTAAGAAGAAAATTTTTATTAATATACATAGTACCTCTATCGATGACCCAACCAAAAGAAACATCCCCAATGGTGATTAGCTCATCATTGGGAGCACGGACTAGGGAAGAAAACCAACAGGTGTCTCCGATCATATGGCGGGAACAACCAAAGTGAACGATTCATACCTCTTCCTTCCCCATCCTATGGACCTGTATCAACATAAATGAGAGGTCAGTGACTCTGTACTGGGGAAAATAAGAGTAGATCTAGGTACCCAATACTGAACCACACGATGAGCAAAAGTGCTGGTCAAGGAAGTAAAAGACTGAACTCTAATGTCTCTCCAAGGCTCAACTCTCACAAAGTCAGAAGCAACGATAGTATGGGGTCAGGGAGCTGGAGCTGGGATGGTCCACCGATGTGCAAAGGTTGTCTATCCCCATAACTTTGTCCTAACCTCCTACTAGTAGAGAAAAAAATCATGCCGTTAATACTTACCTCGATGGAAAAAATGAGGAATATCAAGAGGTCAGCAGAGGGACTGATCGCGAATAGCTTTAGGATGAAAACTCGACTGAACAGCATGAAAACCGAGTCCTGGATGCTACCCAAAAACAAGTGACTCTCTATCCTGTCTAGACACAGTGCGTGCCTTTGGACAGTCAAAGTCTAGGGAATGACCCTGAATACCCGTAAGGGCACGAACATGCTCACGCCGAGTCATCTTAGCATGTCTAAAATAGAACTCGGCTAGATGTTCATCCTTCTGATAGAAGGTGCATGTATACTTCGCCTTACTAGAGGCAAAAGCTACAGGACGAACAACCTTTAGATCAGAAGTCCCTTGGACAGTCCTAGCTGATCGGAACATAGTGGTGCTTGTCCAAGGAGCAACCACAAATGCTCCACTCTTGGAGGCACGTACTACTTTAGGCGAGTGCACCCGTACATATTCCAAGTAGTCGAATCCTAGACATTGATTAAATCTGCTAATCTTTGATTGGTCTAGGATGAGATTGAGCTTATTCTTACCTTCTAAAAATTTCTCGAGAGTGTTCATGAGGTACTCACACTCTCGGAAAACGAGGCACAGGAAAAACAGGGGAAGAAGAAGAAGAACCAGGCAAAGAAGAACGTTCAGCACGTGCATTTTTCTCTCTAAGCACGACTGCCTTAGTCTTGAGGGCCTCACAAGATACGCACTTGACATTTCTATTCTTGGTGGTTTGGGCATCTAGCTTCTTCCTAAGCTCACCATAGATCCTACATATATCCTTCTCAATCTCAGTACATCTCACACAAACTTCTTGTGATTTTGCTAGTAGGTCCTTGGACAAATTAGCATACTTGATATTTAAAGCATTATTACCAAGTTTTAGTTGCCTACAACCCTCACATGAGCTTACTGGGTCCTTTGAAGCATGTTGCTTAAGTTCTTCATTTCTAATAGAAAGCTTCCTAATGTGAACAGTCATATCATCAATATCGACCAGCAATTTAGGGCAATTATAAGAAGAAGCACATATGGAAGCATGAAGAAGACTAGCATTAGAAGAAATAGCATCAGAAGTACTAAAGCTAGCATTCTTCTCCCTAAGAACCTCCATATCAGCAAGCACACTATCATGCAGGGTCCTTAGGATCTCAAGCTCCACAAGCATAGTATCACTGAGCACACAATCAAAGTCACGGAAGGAAGAAGATCTAAGTGAAACTATGTCCCATGACATATCATCTACTTTATTCTCTAGCTCCGAACACCTTTTCTTAGCTCTAGCATGGAATCTCCCTAGCTTACAAAATGCAACATTAAGCTCACCATAAGAAGGCACCTCATATGTCTCGCTGTAGAGCTCGGTGTCGCTGATGCCGTCTCATCAACTATGAAGCACATGCCGGTGAAGTCATCACTGCTCTTGATCTTCTCTCGTGTATCATCCTCACCCTTGTCGCTCCAGATCTCTGTGTCAGAGAGGTCGATGTCATCGAGTGCGGCGAGGATGTGATGGAAGAGCTTTTTGTTCTTGGAAAAGTTGCAGTACTTCTTCTCACGCGCCGACTTGTGGGCTAGAGGTTTCTTATTGTGGTTCTTGTCGGTGTAGCTGTTATTGCCCTTCTTCATCTTGGGGTAGTTCGTTCGAATGTGGTTGGAGACACCACACTCGAAGCAGGTGATTGTGCCACCTCTCTTTTTCTTCCTCACCCTTTTGTATGTATGTCAAAAATTTCTGGCTAAGAGGGCAAGGTCACTCTCTGGGAATCTCTCAAACTGATCATCACTCATCTCACGAAGAGCAGAAAGTGAAAAACCAAGAGAGGTGTCATAACTGGATCTAGTGGGATCGGTGACCAAAGCCATCGACTGTGACTTCATCATATGAGATAGCGTTTATCTTATGAATCTTGAGTCGGGAATAAAGCCCATCAAAAGTCAGAGTTGATATGTCTAAGGTGTCCTTGATGGTGGTCACCTTCATCTCCCAAACCTGAAGATCAAATGCAGTCAAGAAGTGTCGAGCGTTCTCTGAGTCAGAGTATGTGAAACCAACTGCACGGAGATTGCTCAAAATCTTTATAAAATGACCAAAGCACTCGTCTAGGGTCTCACCAGTGTGCTGTTCAAACTCATCATAGTCACACTTATACTGATCCTATCTCACCTTGTTGATCTAGGCAGTACCTCATGGTAAGCATCGAGGGTCACCCAGATCTGATGAGCAAATCATAGGTGAGAGGTCCTGTCATACTCACTGCCACTAAGTCCTTGTATGAGGATGTTCCTTGCCTTAGTGTTTGCCTCACCGTCAGCCATATTGATGGTCGTGATGCCCTCATCAACAAGAACCTCATATGGGAGCTTCACCTTTGGCCAAATTAGGAAGCTCTAGCAGTGATGTATGACTCTATCTGAGACTTCCAAAAAGGAAAATCAACTCCAGAAAAAAATCAGAAGCTTGGTGGAATACTTGTCTATCGCCATGGCTTTTGAGACCGGTCAAGATCTAGAAAAGAGAGCAAAACTGGCTCTGATACCAATTGAAGGACCGAAAACACAACTAGAGGGGGGTGAATAGGAGCCAAATAAAATTTTCCCACTAAAAACCACACCATCAAAAGAACATATCAAAACAATTGTACATTCCGAACAGGTGGTCGGATGAACAGTAATCCGACCTATTGAGATCGGGTGAATAGTGTTCTGGTGAATAGTGTTTGGATGAACAATGCTCAATGAACAGTGTTTAGATGAATAGTACTCAGGTGAGTAGTAAAATCAGCACAATCTAAAAAAACAAAAATCGATATAACTTTTGATCAACTGATCCAAAACCCGTAAAACTTTGTGTGCACTTTCCTATGGATGGCAGGAACCTATTCCAACCTTCAATCACAAGGATTGATGTTAAAGTTCTGACCTTTTCCAGTTTAGTGAAGGTTGCACAAAAATCGGATCAAACACAGAAACTTCACCCCGAGCTTGCTTGCGAGGTTCTATTGATCAAGATAGTCTTTAATGACCTCTCAAAAGTCATATCAAGCGAGAACATTAGAGAACAAACCTTCAAATAGACAAGAACATGATCTGCAAGGATCTTTCTTCTTCCAAGCACAAAAGATCGGTTTCTTGAAATAATTGAAAAGAAGAGGTTGTAGATTGCCTAGATGACTGGGATATGATCTATAGAAAATTCTTCCTGTAATTTTTCATCCTCGGCCCAAAATCCAAAAGCACTTAGAAGGAGGGAAGGCAAATCCAAAGTGCAAAAGGCAAAGATCCAAGAATTGAAATTGAAGGATCGAGATGGCGATCAGAGGGGGGTGAATGATCCTAAATAAAGATTTTCCCCACTCAAACTAGTTCAAACAATCCCACAATGAAAATCTGAAACACCCAAAGATTTTCCTTCAAACTGGTGCTCCTCAAATTCGCAAAACATGCAAAAACCGGAATGATTAAACAACTATGTGTACCCCTAGCTTGCATGGATGAGAACCATGAAACATATGAGGGATTTTTCAATCACAATCCTGGTTATCAAGCATATGAGGGATTTTTCAATCACAATCCTGGTTATCAAATGTCCAAACAAAAAGGAATCAATTCAAATACTTCTTTTCTAAAAGAGATCAAACCAAATCACAAAAGTCTCTTTTAGAAAACAAAAGCAAATTTTTCAGGAATTGTCCACACTAGGAGCAGGTGGTTGGTGGATTTCTATTGCTCTAAAATTTTTGGTAATGTTTATACCTGTGAGAAAATGAGTCATGAAACACTCCACCAAAAACCACCTCAAAAAGCCTTGTAGAAAAATTAGTCAAAATCAAGAACTACAGATAGTCAGAAACTTCAATCAGAAAGTTTGGGGGTAGGTTTTCACCTCATAGAGCCCAAACTGTGTAACTAGTGGACTCCAAACTTTTTCTATAGATGAATATATGAGTCACGCACCTTCTCCAATAAGAATCACTCAAAAAGGCTTTTTTTAGATTTTTCTAAAAATTAAAAATTGACTGTTGTGCGAAGAACATGTTCAGGACAGACTTGCAACATGATATAAAATTGATCTCTAGTCTATCCTAGGGTTCAAGAGAGATGTAAAACCAAATGAGTACCCTCAAAACATCCTTGATGAATAGAATTTTAGAAGGAGTGGAGGCAAATCCAAATTGCGAGTAAGTAAATTGCGGGAATTTAAATGCAGGAAAGTAAATGCTGAATTTAAATTGCGTAAAGTAAAGACATAATGTAAATGCGCAATTTAAATTCACAAGAATAGAAAAGAAAATCTTTTTATTTTCTGAATGAAAAGTTTACAAAGCCTCACTTCATGTGGGCAAAGCTCAAATGAGCAACTCAAACCTTCAAGTGAGGGAGGGCACCCCTTCCCCTCTATTTATACTACTCTTGGGCCACCTACCACCCTTTGATGAGTCCCTCAACCCTAGAGCACTCCACCAAGGCAAGGATTAACCCACTCACACAGCCATGCAAGGGCAACCCAAAACCCTACACACATAATGGGTTTTCTTGCACGGTTTTCAATGCATCCTGCCTATACCTGCTAACCTATCAACTAGACCACGATCCAACGGCCCTCGTCGATCCTAACGACAGCTAGCTAGTATCACAGCCTTTCCTTATCTTCCTAACTTGCCCAGACTCCGTCTCCAATCATTTTCCGGTGATTTTCGACCATTTGGACCTCCCACGCACCTCGCCTAGTCCCAGTCATCCTCCACCTCACCATGACCTAGCACCGTCGTCCTGCAACCATCAAAGACAAGGAAAACCCATCACATAGCATTGTCCAATAATCATCACAAATGCTTACAATTAATCATGTCTCATTCATCAGTCGGTTCTACCGCCAGCTATAGATCAGTTGTACCACAAGAAGCTAACACAACTCAAATTGCTTTCTTTTGAATTCCAATTCAAATCAAAATCAAACCTGAGCACACCTTGATCAAATAAAGTTAAATACTCATCACAAATATGGATGGAACTCCAAATGGTCCTTTAGAAATAAATTTTAGAACATAAAAATAAATCTTGCAACACGTGGAGAAGGAGGATTTCAAAGCCACATAACCAAGTGGGCAAAGCTTTTATTAAGCAACCAAAGTGTCGATGATTATCTGAAGGCCATTAAATGATTACAACTTTTGAGAAGTCAGTCACATCCTCATAAATACGACCCATGTAACAAAAAGACACATTAAATATATCAGTCACAAATTACTATTGACTATGGAAATATCTGCCCGACCTAAAATTATAGGTCAGATGAAGCCTGAGCTTCTACCATGTTGGGAAAAGGCCAGGTCGGCAATAGACTGACCTAAAAACCATTACAGTTCGGACATAGTGTCCATTATCATACCAACCTAAGCAAGGATCAGAAAAATTGTAGCCCCAACCTGAATCAGGTTGAGAAGGAATCTCTGCGCAGGGGTTACATGTAGAAGAAGCTTTCTTTGATAGGAACAGACAACCGTTTGGAAGTTACTCCCTTCGAAGAAGCGCCTCTCTAACAAAAAGTCACCTCTTCGGCGAGAAAACACCTTTTTGACCAAAAGACGCCTTTTGATGGGAAGACACCTCTGCGAAGATGACAACTGACATCCCTTCGATGCTATAAATAGGTTACTCCCGCATAGATTCAAAAAGGAGTTTTTGCACAATCAGAACAAGTTGTGCAAAGGTGTAATAGCGTAGATTTTTCTGGTGTAAAGAAGTCTGTACTCTATAAAGAAACACCCACAATACAATTTCCATCCTGTTTGTCTCTTTCAATATTTTTTTATAGACAAAGGCAACCAATATTACGTTTGTAAGCTCGATTAAGGGACCCCTAGGTCTTGAACATCGACAGTTGGCGCTAGAGGGAGGGCCTTTGTCATAATTCAACATTGAAAGAGGTAATGTGTTGTCGTCGGAGACCATGGATGAAGAGAATTCGTTTGATCTCGCTGACTACACTCACCTCACCGCTGATGACTTTGTGGAGGAAGAAGGTAAATGTGATTTCTACTCCGAATATGTTACTGAGGCGGAATCATCCAAGTTGGCGACTTCATCCAAACTGAATGTGATGCCCTAGAACTTGAGAGTGATTGTAGGGTTATTCTTCTTTGTTTTTGTTGCGGAGAGGAGTGACGGTTTTGTCGGGGGATGAAACAATTGAAGAAAATGCTGCAAATTAATATTAAAATTTGGAGTTTTTGGGCTAGGATTAGTGGGTCGAGGAAACCTAGGCCTGGGCCGGGAATCCCCTTTCCTTCCTCCCCACGCCCCAAAGTGGGCCGGCCCACTTTGCCCATTAGGTGGCGCCCCATGTGGCCGGCCACCCCATTGCAAACCCTAGTCGCCCCTTGCATCCCTTGGCAGCAGCACCACCTCCTCCCTCATCCCGGTGTGGTGGCTCAAGGGTTCATCGCGGATCGTGAAGAAAAATTCGAGAAGAGGACCCGAGAAGGCGAGCAGATTTCGTTTTCGGTGATCATCGCGTGTTCCTCGTGGGATCTCAAGGGAGATCTTTAGGTAAATTTCCCAATCTTTTACCCTCTGTTATACCTAGGATTGGGAGTGTTTTAGATCTGGTGGTGATTGGATTGGATGGGTTTTGAAGGGGGAGAAGGGTAGATGTTCACGTGGTGCTGTTTCTGGAAGGGGGATTTGTGCAGCGCGGATTGTTCCGCGTTTTTCGTGGCATAGATGGTTTTTCCTGCCAAAACCTATAACTATAAAGTTGTAGATAACGTCGAGACCTAGCTTCTGTAATTTTTTCAGAATTTTTAGGGAAGTGTTCTGAGAGTTATCGCTGTTGCAAACCGACGAACAGAATCTGAGAACAGATTTCATCCACTGTGTTGGACGACTGTTTAGGCATATTTAACAGAGGAATTAGAATTTATGATCTTCTGGAAAGTTGTAGATATCGTCAATATCTAGCTCCTGTAATTTTTTCATATTTTTTTGTTCTGTAGAAAGAAAGATACGAAAAAGAGAATGGGGGTTGCTGCTGTTCGGTCCGGACAGAACGGGGTCTCGGTGTTGGAAAAGGGGAACGGGTTGTAGGAATTGCGTATTTGAGTTGTGTGATCAATTGTGGTGTTATTACATACTGAAAATATGCTTGTACAGGTGGTGCCCCTTCTGGACGCAACTAGTTCCGTCGTCTACGTCGGTAAATGCAAGTGGAAGTAGTGTTATGGTTGAGCTATACATGATTGGTTGCATTGCCTTCGTTATAACCTCCGATTACAATAAACATACATGGTTTAATCAATTGCCTTGATGATTGCAATATTTAGATTAGCAGTGTGATGAGGTGCTTTGACTATGAATTACGAGTAAAGAGAAGAATGATGTTGTTTACCTGTTGAATTGTCTAGATAGTTCATCTCAGTGTTATTTGTTTTCTATCCATGTTATATGATGGCATGCAAATATGTGGACTCAATGTGGAAAATTATGAATGAATTCATGCATGAAGCATTAACTGCACAATCATGCATTGGAAGTTTGTCGACGCCTTGCGTCTTGCGATCAAGACGTACAACACCGTGTGTTCCTGAGAAAGGGCACGGTGAGGAGGATCATGGCATAAGCATGTGCACAATCATATGCATTTTACTGAGGTTGTGTGGACTCCGTAATGTGGTATTGGATATGAGGAATATGGACTCTTTGTTGTGGTATTGTATATGAGGAATGTGGACTCTTTGATGTGGTATTGTATATGAGGAATTTGGTATGCTAGTTTTACTGTGGCTGTGTTATTTGTTAGAAGTTGTTCCGCTTGCTGAGATTACCCAATCTCACCCCTTGTTATTTTGTTGTTTTCGTGTAGTTCTCATGAGTCGTAAGCTTGAAGGGTGGGCTTAGTAGCACATTCAACCCTTCGGGTCATCACGAATCACATGGACTAGTGCATTTAATAATTCATTAGCTTGCTGAAATTTTATTAATCATAGACCTGTTGATGTCCTCTTTGGAGCCGCTTTTACGCTTATGTTTGTTTTCTGGTTGATTTAGACTTGTTATCTCTAGTATTGGTGCTTTTATGTTATTCCCGCTTGTAATGTTTATTATGAATCTTGTTGTCGCCTGCTTTGTCCTAATTTTTAGGGAGATCTTTGTCGAAATTTTCTTGTACGACGCTTTAGATTTGTAGGGTGTTACGTTTGGTATCAGAGCGGGCTTCAGGTCTGTGGTGTATGAACTTAGTGAAATACCATAGGTTCAACTAAAATGTGATTTGGGATAACTTAGAAACATGGCTTAGGTTATACTTAAAAAAAATTTGCCATAGGATAGCAACATTAAAAATTTGTGTTAGTGGAATAACTAATTTAAAATTTGACACACATGGATGCACAGTAGGAAAGGGTATGGGTATCGTTGCCTCATGCTTAAAGGTTGAATTTAAGCTTTGTTGTTGAATGCTACGTTTGGTAATGTATAATGCTATATTTATGATGGATTTGATTGAGTTGCTTTATTTATGATGAAGTGGGGTTGTGGTGCCGAAAGGTTTTCGGTCACCTCTTTTTGTTCATAGTAAGGGTGTGGTTTGACGGTGTGGCCGGTTAACACCATCACCGAAGAATTATTAACCCTTGTAGGGAAAGAGTACTTATCCGTGTCTGTCGTAGATCGGGTAGTGACTGGAGTCAAATAGAAGAGGTTGGTGATGGATTCCTTCGGATGTTCTTTACCGTGCTGACGGTCGGTTTTGGTTGGTTTTCTGGGTATGTGGTTGGTTCGAAACCGAGGAAAATGCTTAGTTTTGAGCACTCGCTGATTGTCCTTTTGGCGGTTTGTGGTTTTGTCTCCTTTGAGTGAAGACACAGAAGAAGAGTTCTACGTTGCGCGTCTTTTGGTCACAATTTTGCTTTGGCACCTGATTTATTGTTATGGACTGTCGTTGGGAGGAAAATCCTGTGGTTGTTGTTTCCCTGATTTTTTTTTCTCGGTGTTTGTTCTTGATCTAGAACTGTGTTTTTTTTTATGTTTGGGATTGCCTCCTGTTTGTCAAGGGTAGGTGACCCATGACGGTGTTTACAAATTTTATGTCTGTGATACGTAGTATGTAACAATGTGGTTTATTGAATGATGTACTTCTAAGTTAATTTGTGAGTTGAATCAATTAAGATGTAATTGTTATCTTTAGCTTGAGATTAAATAAACTTCTAGTATTGTAGATTGCTCTATAGCGATAATGATTGAATGTGTTAATGTGCATGCTTAGGATTTATTGCATTATTTTAATGTGCCCTTGACCATGGACAATGTTTAAAGCTTTAAATCTTGATGCGTAGTTAGAACATTAAGATGATGTAAACTCTTGTGAAGGTAATCGAAAATTGGTGGGTTATTTAGAGACATTTTAATATAAGGTCGGTAGAACAATTTAATTGTAATGGTGGACTACCGATATTGTTAAAGAAACCATCTTTGGTTGATTAAAGATGTTCTAATTTAATCGTGTTGGCTAGTGACTTTAACTTGGAAATTGATTAGAGTTGATATTTATGACGTTGCAAACTATTAGTAGATTCGGAAGTATGCAGTTGTGTTCCAATAATGCTAGTATCGATATCAATTGGGAAGACATAAGTTTTTGCCATTGCCGTAAGAGCTTTGTGATGATTTAACCTTTTCAGTTCACTTTAAAAAAAAAATTAAATTTAATGTAACGTTGTTGTTTTAAGAGCTTTTGATGGCTTAAATTGTTCAATCTATTTTATATAGTTGGAGTATGTTGTGTAGTGACAGTTTGTCATAGCCTATGGATAGGGTAACTAAAAGCAATGTTGTTGTTTTACAATTATGCCAATTATTGATATTGATGACTCAGTAGTGGTGGTAACTGTTTAGATTAATTGTTGAAAACCTTTGTTAAAATGGGGGAAATTGTAACATGTTGTGATGGAGTGAACCATGGATAGTGTAACACCCCAAAATTTTGCTTTTCTTAAATTCATGTGTGATTTGGCACTTTGGTGAAATTTTGGAATTTTCTGGAATTTATTTGGATTTATTTGGAGTTTATTTGAATTTATTCCATTTTGAAATAATTAAAGAATTTAATTTTGCAAATAAAATTTTGTTGGAAATATTTTATTTGAGTCCAAAATGATCCAAAGTATTTTCCAGAATTTTTCTGGAATTTTTCTGAGTCATTTGCTATTTTTAATGAATTAAATGAATTACTGGGAATTATTTTAAATATTAAAACGCTGGAAAATCAAACCGAAGTCGATTCTTCGTTCATCCGATCAGCCCGAAGTCAGACTCGAAGTTCGAAGTCCGACCGACTCCGGCCACATTGCCGCTCGACCGGTTCGCCTAAGACGCGAGCCGTTGGATCGAGATCCAACGGCCGCTGGCCATCGCTCCCGATCCAACCTCGAGACGGACTGCTCGGCCGTGGGCCGCGTGTGCGTTAGGGTTTTCGTGTGTTCTTGGCGCGACGTCGAGGCACTATTTAAAGCCCCAAGGCCGCCCGTTGAAGCTCTTTACCGCGGCGCACCTTTTCCCTCAAGTTTGAGCCCTAGCCGCCGCCTAGCCGCAAAGCTCGCCGTAGTTGCCTCTCTCTTCCACCGCGTTCCTCGACGATTCCGCCCGGCAAGCAAGCGTTCCGCCGCACCAAGACCGGATCCGGAACCCCCGAAGCCAGGCGCACCTGTTGAGTGCACTCACTTGGCCGGAGACGCCCCGAAGCGCCGCTGCCGTGGTCGTCATCCTCAGCGCCGGTGAGCCCGCGCCGCCGCGAAGCCATCGCCCTCGACTGGTGAAGTCGAATCCAAATCGGACGGTTGAGGTGAGCCCACGTTCTATCCCAACCCTAAGATCCCAGATTAGATCGGGACCGTTGGATCAAGATCCAACGGCCCACAATCGGCCACGTTGCTCGTAACATGGGTAACGTTACGGGTTAGGGTTAATTTCAACCGTTGGATCAAGATCCAACGGCTCAGATCCGCCGCGTTAATCCAACACGTGAAACCGAGACCCAATCCATACCGTCGGATTTCAAATCGACGGCCGTGATTGCGCCACGCCGTCGAAGCTTGGCCGCCATGATCGGGCCATCACCAGCTGCGTGAGACGCCGACACGGGCCCGCGTCAGCCGGACAAATGAACCGCACCATGACGTCATCGGCCGACGTCACGGTGGGGCCCGCTTGTCGGCCACTGTCCCGGCGAAGTCTTGGCCGACGCCGCAATGACGTCATCCAGAGGCCCACATGTCGCCACACGTGAGCCGTGGACCGAGTCCACCGTAGACCGAGCCAAGCGTGGACCGAGTCCATGGGGTCACTGACGCCACCGCCCAATCAGAGGCTGCCACGTGTCACCGATGACGCAATAATTAATTTCCGAAAAAGAAAATGATTTATTAATTCGAAATATTGATCCAAATTTAGATTCAAACTTCAAACGCTTATAACTTTTGCGTTTCAACTCCGATTTGAGTGATTCAAATTTCTAAATTTGTATAAAATTAAGATCTACCTAAATATGAATTTTATTTAATTTTTGGACTAAAGTTTTTCTCTGCAAAATTATTTAATTGATTATTTAAACTTTAGATAATCATAACTTTTGCGTTTTAACTCCAAATTTGACGATTCCAGTTTCTAAAAATCCAGAAAATTATGTTCTCTCTGTTTATGGATTTTATTTGGAGTTTTGGGATGTTTTTGCCTAGTGTTTATTTGTGTATTTGCTATTTGCACGCTTTACGAGTAGACGTTGAAGTGCCGGAAGGATTCGAAGGAGAAGTGTTGACTCAGGATCCAACTCAAGACCAAGAGCAAGTACTTTTTGAAGGCAAGTTGTGCTTTGACCATGTTGATCCTATTTCGAAATCTATTTTGATTTAAACTATTGCATGCTAGTTTAATTAGAAAGATACTTTGTTTAAACATGGGGGTTAGATAAATACCAATTTGCTATATGACACCTTGATTACTTAAGTATGTGCCATGACCTTTGTCACCCTAGTTGTGGTTTACTAGTTGGACATTATTAAATTGCCAACATGGGTTTAGATCGTTGTAGTATACTGCTTAGACCTGCTACGTGCTCATGACATGATTTTTGGACAATCAAATGCTAATATGGACTTAATGATATATTGAACCTGTTTTGGAAAAGTATCATGTGAAGTTGATGGCACGTGGTGCATGGTAATCAAGCGGGGTTTGATAAACGATTTTATTTGGGGCATGTGGCAAGAGTAATCAGTGGGCCGCTGTGGCAATCGGGATGATGATTTGGTTTTTCGTAGTCTTGCCCTGGTCACTCTAAGGACTTAACCTTGCAAGCCTTTGAACTGGTCATACTTGCAACCACATGGTCGAATGGGACGGCCCTAGTTGATTAAGTCGCTAAGGACTCACTTGTGGAGCCTCGGGTGTCAGTTACACCGCTTGTGTGATTGTACGGGGAGCGATCGTGGTCGTGGGCCAGGTACCCATCTAACGGTGTGTTGGTCCCATACTTCGCCTTGGCTAAGGGAAGGGATGGTGTAGAGCACGACAGGAGAGGACCACCTGTGTTGTTTGAGGCTTCCAAAGGCTTTGTTATGATCGCTCATTCGCATACTCTTGTATGGCGATTCACTACCGACGTGGTGAGTAGATTGTATCTTGTGGGTAAAGTTCATAACCTCTGCAGAGTGTATAATCTATTTGAATATCCGAGTCCACTGTGATCGACAATGCTCTGAATTACAAATCAGGGTTAGATTTTCTGAAACTAACTTGGATTTGAAAAGTTGGGTTGGTTTAACACTGAAGATACTGGCACTGTGGGGTAGGATGGGAACAATGTTTGTTAAACTTCTTGAAAAGGTATTTATGCTTTACTTATTTCTACTGCTTTCGAATCTACTTTTATTACTTGTCAAAAGTCAAGCATTTCGCAAATATACCTTGAGCTATTCCTTTGTACCAAGCCATGCATATAGTATATTAGCTTGCATTCTCAGGCATGACTTGCTTTGAGTACCAAGTACTCACCCTTGCCTCAACACAATACCAGTTGAAGAGGAGACTACGCCATTCGGAGGAGGATTTCCAAGAGGACCCGTCTACTTAGGGATGCGAGCCCGATCGATTGCCTGTGGTATACCGGATGGCGCCACAGTTTATTTGATTTTCCGCTCTTTGTTATTTCTCTTTTAATAAGTTTCGCCTTGCGAGGCATATATTTGTAACTTGACCATAAGGTCGAGTAACCCTTTGATTATTTAAATAAAGTACTTTGATAGTATCGTTTGGTATGATTGTGATATATACCGATGTTAAGACTGTGTGCACTAGCGCTGCTCCTCGACTAGTGCTGAATACACAGAGGGTCCGGATTTGCAAATTCGGGTCCCGACAGAGGTGGTATCGAGCCATACTTGACTGTAGGCTCAACCCTAAGCTAGAATGGTCGTAGTGAGGATAAAACCTATTTTCTAAAGCTAAAAATTTGTGAAGACAAGAAATGACATCTCGACTTATCCCCTTCTCTCTTTTCTTGTCTCTTGCTGAAATTTTCCCTTACCTTGTCACAATTTAAAAATTCCGAGTTCTTACGTAAAGCACTCTTGTGACAGATGGAGGAAGAGTTCAACTACGTTGATCTCAGGAGTTGGTCACGCCAGAACTTTGGCATATGCTACACTCTCGGAGATTTTGAGAAGCCCCAATACCAAGTGGAAGTGATCAGACAAGCTGTGATTGATCAAGGCTTGTGACGTGAAGATTGAGGTACCGCTAGGAAAAAGGGCCTGTGCAATCGGCCGATACATCGCACCGCCAGAGATCTACAATGCGATGGGTATCCAAGAAGTATCACGACGAGCAATGCGGCACATTACCCGTATCTACGCCAGAGAATTGAGAGTACGGTGTTCGCTACCATCCGCGCAGCGATAACCTTCTCGACCCGGCTGGCGATTCAGATGAGGATGCCACGGTTACACGGGGCTTGGCACGATTTGTCGTCGCCCAGGAGGATGTACTAGATAATACAGCAAGGAGCTACGTAAGGCCCGCAAGGAGATCACGACAGAGAAGAACAGATGGCGGGAAGCTCAAGAGTATGTGGCACACCTTCTACGAAGGATTGACGAGTTGGAGATGACTTTGTACGGACCTGCACTCCAGAGCCAAGATTTGAGCTACACTTTCGCATCCGAGGAGTCAGATCTCGATGAGGACACCGCTTCTTCGACTACCACAGAGGACACAGCTTTGGACATGGCGATCGTTGGCGCTTATGCCACAAAGACCCGCACTCAGGCCGTGGAGGGTTTCTCGATGAGTGAGCATAGGTTCTATAGTGAGACTCCTTCGCCGAGTCGCGTCATAGAAGAAAGAGTCACCCTTTAGGCGTTAGACTCCAGAGTTAGTTCGATTTGGATTTGCTTTGGTTGCTGAGTGTGCAGTATGTGTTGCAAGGCCCTTAGGCATTGTAAGCAGCCATACCAAGTTATAAATAATAAAGTTGGACCTTAAAGTTACCCCTTTCGCCCCGCATAAGTTCCATATTACTTGTCTATTCTTGTTTCCCTCTCATCTCTAAACCTAGAGCAAATCAACAGATGGTGAACACCCGTGGAACTTTGGAAGCAATGGGAGTGGATCTCGCCAGCCAGAAAACCCCAATGATGGAGCACCAGCACCGCCAATCGGATATGCAGAATTTGGAGCTTTTCTTGCTGCCTGCACTCGATTGATGCATGCTATGATGCAACAAATGCAGCACGTCCTTTGCCAGGCCACGCTAATCAAGTTAATCGAGGACCACGCCGTAATACAAGGTCGCCAGAGTTCATGAGGACTCACCCACCCACTTTCTTCTCGGGAATGCCAATCCATTGGAGGCCGACGATTGGTTAAGATCAATTGAGAGGAAGCTACACATAGCTCAATGCATAGGGAATGAGAAGGTACTTTACGCTTCTCATCGCTTGGAAGGAACAATTGAATGGTGGGAGAATTTACATGCCACGCAGAGAACCCTCAAGAAATCACTTGGGAAGAGTTCACAACGCATTCCGACAAGATCACGTGCTGAAGGAATCATGGACCTTAAGAAGGAGGAGTTCAGAGCATCAAGCAAGGTAATCACCAAAGGTCGACTACGAACAAGTTCACACAGCTAGCACGCTACGCACCGAGGATGTAGCGACGGATAAATCCAGGCATACCTCGTTTTATGAAGGGACTTAACTCGAGATTGCAAGTAGGGTTGATCACCCACACCTTTCCAGATTTCCAAGAGTTGGTGAATAAGGCACTTATTCTTGAGGACAAGCGCAAGGAACTGGATGAGAACAGAAGCGCAGGATGCAACAAAGCAAGGATCACGCCAGGGAACGCAACATCTATTGAGAGTTGCACCAAATCAATTCTTCAAATTCCAACCGCAGAGTGCGACAAGGACACCATCCTCAAAGACCAAGACACATCGGTCGAACTACGGACTCCCACCGCTAGAAACGCTACCCTGTGCAATCGGCAAGAAGGAACAATGTGAGACGTCACATAACCGCAACGAGCCAGGACACTTTGCCAACAGCTTGTCCAAAGAAGACAGCAGGAGCGACTCCCGCCGCTTCAACCTAGGAACCACCCCGCCTAGGACGCCAAAGATCAGAGCCACACCCTGCATCGTGGTGAGAGGCCGAGTCAACCATGTCACCGCAGATGCAACTGCAGAATGCTACTGACGTCAGTCTTGGGTAAGTTACTTGTTAACTCGAGACACAATGATTTTGTTTGACTCGAGCTTCGCATTCGCTCGCTTCGCAAGGCTTTGCTACTAGAAATGACTTGAGAATTGCAAGACTTAAGTGCATGCTTTTAGTTCAAACCCTGGTTCCGAACTCCGAACGGAAGTAGGATGTTCCGGTGAGAATACTAATAGATGGAATAGAGTTCCTAGCAAACCTTATGATTTTGGAGACCCGGACCTTAGATGTTATCTTGGGAATGGATTGGTTATCCAAGCACAAGGTCAGATTGGATTGTGGACGAAGGACTATCTCACGAGAGCCCGTGTGGGAAGAAAGTGGAATTTCAAGCCACTGCAGGTAGAGATGGACAGTTGATGGTTAACAGCACCAAGGCAATCAGCATAGAGGATGTCCCGGTAGTGAATGAGTACACAGACGTTTTCCCCGAGGATCTACCTGGTATGCCGCAGACAGGGACATAGAGTTTGTGATAGAGCTTGTACCGGTACAAGACCGATAGCAAAGAGACCCTATCTGGATGTCTACCGAGGAGTTGGTAGAGATGAAGAAACAGCTAGAAGAGTTAATGGAGAAAGGATTTATCGAGGCCGAGTTAGTCGCCGTGGGGAGCACCGATTTTGTTTGTCAAGAAAAAGGACGGAAGTTTCGGGATGTGCATTGACTACCGTGCACTCAATGAAGTCACCGTGAAGAATAAGTATCCGCTACCCGGGATTGATGATTTGTTTGATCAGCTTAAGAGGAGCCGAGTTTTCTCCAAGATTGATCTGAGATCGGGATACCATCGATTGAAGATCCGATCGTAAGATATTCAAGACTGCATTCTCGTCAAGATATGGACATTCACGAGTTTACGCTATGTCCTTTGAGTCTCGACGAATCGCGCCTTATTTCATGAATATGATGAATAAGGTGTTCATGGAATATTTGGACAAGTTTGTCATCGTGTTCATAGACGATATCCTAATCTACTCCAAGGCAGAGGATGAGCATGCCGAACACTTAAGGCGAGTTTTGGAAAAGCCGAGGAACAAAGAACTTTTCGCCAAGTTCGCAAGTGTGATTTTTGGAAGGACAAGGTGGAGTTTCTTGGACATGTAATGACTGCAGAAGGAGTCGCCGTAGATCCAAGCAAAGTAGAAGTCGTGTTACATTGGGAGCAAACAAGACCTGTGACCTGTGATTCGAGTTTCCTCGGAATGGCAGGATACTACCGCCGTTTCATCGAAGGCTTTTCGACAATTGCGAAACCTCTTACATAACTGCTGAAGAAGGAAAAGAAGTTTGCATGGACGCCAGAATGTGAGAAAGGATTTCAGGAGTCAAGAAGCGATTGACATCGACCGGTGTTAGTTCTACCGGATGTTGCTCAAAGCTTCGATATTTATTGTGACGCATCGCGCCAAGGACTTGGATGTGTCTTGTCTGAGAATGGAAAGGTCGCCGCTTATGCATCAAGGCGATTGAGGCCGCATGAGGAAAATTATCCGACACATGACCTAGAGTTAGCCGCCGTAGTGCATGCTTTGAAGATATGGCGTCACTATCTCGATTGGAAACAGATGTGAAGTATATACGGATCATAAGAGCCTTAAGTACATATTCACCCAATCGGATCTGAATATGAGGCAAAGGAGATGGCTAGAGTTGATCAAGGACTATAATGTTGGAATCCATTACCATCCCTGAAGGCCAACGTAGTAGCCGATGCCCTGAGTCGGAAAAGCCATACCGTGAGTACGTTGCTAGCCACAAGTCGGGATGAGTTGTGTGAGGATTTCAGAAAATGAAGATTGAGGTTGTACCTAAGCGGATTCTTGGCCGCATTGGAAGTAAAGCCTACCTTAGAGGACCAGATCCGAGAAGGATGTAAGGATGATGACAGATCCGTGAGGATTAAGTCCAAAAGGAGGAAGGCAAGGCGAAGGACTTCAAGTTGGATGAGCAGGGCACGTTGTGGATGAAGGATCGTATTTGTGTGCCTAACAAAAAGGAGTTAAAGCAATCGATTCTCGAAGAAGCCCATGACTCCAAGTACTCGATTCATCCCAAGCGCCAAGATGTATCGTGATCTGAAGGAGAGATTCTCGTGGCCGAGTATGAAACGTGAAGTTGCCGAGGCATGTTGCATTGTGCGACGTATGCCGAGAGTCAAGGCAATGCATCGAGACCGGCAGGATTGCTACACCACCAAGATACCGAGTGGAAGTGGGAGGAAATCGGAATGGATTTCATTACCGGTTTGTCGAAGACTCAAGGAGGTTATGACTCCATATGGGTTATAGTGGATCGCTTGACTAAAGTAGCCCATTTTATCCCCGTGAAGACCATTTACTCGGGAGATAAGTTAGCAGAGTTGTACATGATCGGGATTGTTTGTGTGCACGGAGTGCCAAAGAGGATTGTATCGGACAGAGGTACCCAATTTACCTCAAGGTTCTGGAATAAGTTGCATGAAGCCATGGAACCCGTTTAAACTTCAAGATCTGACTTATCATCCACAGACGGATGGACAGATCAGAAAGAGTCAACCAGATTCGAAGATATGTTGAGAGCTTGTGCATTGGCTTATGCTACCTCTTGGGATAAGAGTTTGCCGTATGCCGAGTTCGATTACAACAATAGTTATCAGGCTAGTTTACAGATGTCACCTTTTGAGGCATCAGTATGGTCGACTCGCTGGACGCCATTGAATTGGAATGAGACCATGGCCGCGTGTCTTTGGGCCTGATATTCTTCAAGAGGTCAAGAACGGACGCCATGATTAGGGAAAGGTTGAAGATAGCCCAATCTCGACAAAAGAGTTATCTTGACAATCGCCGAGATTTGAGTTTTGAACCGTAAGACTATGTATACCTCGAGTTACGCCTCTCGGGGAGTTAAGAGGTTCCATGCCAAAGGGAAACTTGCACCTGCTATGTTGGACCATTTAAGGTTTTGAGCCGCAGAGGTGAAGTTGCTTACCACCGAGTGAGTTGCCACTGCGTTAGCAGTGCACGCACGTATTCCATGTGTCCTAGATTGAAGAAGTGTCTCAGAGTTCCTGAGGAACAGACATCGCTAGAGTCAATCGAGTTGCAAGAGGATTTGACTTATAAGGAGCATCCCGTGAGGATTCTAGACACAATGGATCGAGAAACTAGAAACAAGTCAACCCGATTCTGTAGAGTTCAGTGGAGCAACCATGAAGAAAGTGAAGCGACTTGGGAGCGCGAGGAGGATTTGAAGAAAGAATTTCCAAACCTATTCCTTTAGTGAGCCCTGAATCTCTGGTACGAGATTCTATTATGGGGGGAGGTTTGTAACACCCCAAAATTTTGCTTTTCTTAAATTCATGTGTGATTTGGCACTTTGGTGAAATTTTGGAATTTTCTGGAATTTATTTGGATTTATTTGGAGTTTATTTGAATTTATTCCATTTTGAAATAATTAAAGAATTTAATTTTGCAAATAAAATTTTGTTGAAATATTTTATTTGAGTCCAAAATGATCCAAAGTATTTTCCAATTTTTTAGAATTTTTCTGAGTCATTTGCTATTTTTAATGAATTAAATGAATTCGGGAATTATTTTAAATATTAAAACGCTGGAAAATCAAACCGAAGTCGGATTCTTGTTCATCCGATCGAGCCCGAGTCGACTCGAGTTCGAGTCCGACCCGACCGGCCAAGCCGGGCCGCTCGACCGAGCCTGCTCGCGACGCGAGCCGTTGGATCGAGATCCAACGGCCGCGTCATCGCTCCCGATCCAACCTCGGAGGCGATCGCTCGCCGTGGGCCGCCGTGTGCGTTAGGGTTTCGTGTGTTGCGCGCAGACGTCGAGGCACTATTTAAAGCCCCAAGGCCGCCCGTTGAAGCTCTTTACCGTGCGCACCTTTTCGCCAAGTTTGAGCCCTAGCCGCGCCGTCTAGCCGCAAAAGCTCGCCAGAGTTGCCTCTCTCTTCCACCGTTCCTCGACGATTCCGCCGCCACGGCAAGCCGCTTTCGCCGCAACCAAGACCGGATCCGAACCCTGGCCAGCGCACTCGCTGAGTGCACTCACTTGGCCGAAGACGCCCGAAGCGCCGCCGTGGTCGTCATCCTCGGCGCCGCCGGTGAGCCCGCCGCCGCGAAGCCATCGCCGTCGAGCTCGGTGAACCGTCGGATCCAAATCGGACGGTTGAGGTGAGCTCCACGTTCTATCCCAACCCTAAGATCCCAGATTAGATCGGGACCGCTGGATCAAGATCCAACGGCCCACAATCGCCACGTTGCTCGTAACATGGGTAACGCGTTACGGGTTAGGGTTAATTTCAACCGTTGGATCAAGATCCAACGGCCAGATCCGCCAGCGTTAATCCAACACGTGAAACCGAGACCCAATCCATACCGTCGGATTTCAAATCGACGGCCGTGATTGCGCCACGCTGTCGGGAAGCTTGACCGCCGCCATGATCGGCGCACAGCGTGAGACGCCGACAGCGGGCCGCGTCAATGGGGCAATGAATCAAGCACCATGACGTCATCGCCGACGTCACGGTGGGGCCCCGCTTGTCGCCACTGTCCCAAAGACAGCCGACGCCAAGAATGACGTCATCTGTAGGCCCACATGTCAGTCACGTGAGCCGTGGACCGAGTCCACCGTAGACCCGAGCCAAGCGTGGACCGAGTCCATGGGCCGGCTGACGTCAGCCGCCCAATCAGAGGCTGCCACGTTGTAACACCCCAAAATTTTGCTTTTCTTAAATTCATGTGTGATTTGGCACTTTGGTGAATTTTTGGAATTTTCTGGAATTTATTTGGATTTATTTGGAATTTATTTGAATTTATTCCATTTTGAAATAATTAAAGAATTTAAATTTGCAAATAAATTTTTGTTGGAAATATTTTATTTGAGTCCAAAATGATCCAAAATATTTTCCGAATTTTTCCGAATTTTTCTCGAGTCATTTGCTATTTTTAATGAATTAAATGAATTATCGGGAATTATTTTAAATATTAATTACCGAAAATCCAACTCGGGTCAAGTATCGCTCATCCGACCGAAGTCGGACTCGAGTCCGACCGAGCCGATTGACTCGGCCGAACCCACTCTAACCTAATCAATCCCAACCGCTGGATCAAGATCCAACGGCCGAGATCCGTCCGACCTGCACTGAAGCCGTGTCCGGACCGGACCGTCGCCGCCGATCGTGGCCGTTGGTTGTTGCGTGGGACGGCCACGATTTCATAAATCTCGCCCGAAGTCCGAAGCCGACTCCGCCGTGTCCGCCGCCGTGAAGCTGGAGTCTCCGTTTACGCCAGGACGCCGAGGCTATTTAATGCCCGGCATACCCCGAGGATCGCCATCCCACGCCGGTTAGAAACCTAGCTCGCGCCGCTAGGATCCCCACCGTCTCGCCCGTTATTGCTCGCCGGAGTTGGAAGTCTGCTCCGCCGCGATTAAACGCCGATATTGCCGCCGTCGTCGCCCTCCGCCGCCATCAAGCCCGCATCCGGATTCCCAAGACGAGACGCGTTCGAGTACCTCACTCACGCCGAGCGCCGTAAACGCCGACGGCAAGGTCGCCGCCCCTGCCTCTCGGCCAAGCCGCCGCCGCGTGCCATCACCGCCCTCGAAGCCGTGCACCGCTGGATCCAGATCGGACGGCAACGGTGAGTTCACGTGTTTCCCAAACCCTAGAAACCCGATTAGATGCGGGCCGCTGGATCAAGATCCAACGGTTCACAATCGCCACGCGTCTTTAGCTTGATGCGATTATAGGATTAGATCTCGACCGTCCGATCTAGATCGAACGCCCACGAGCATCGAGTAGTTTCAACGCAGTTAACCCTGGATCTAATCCGCGCCGTTGATTTTCAAACCAACGGACGAGATTGCGCCACGTGTTTCGGGGAAGTTGGACCGACGCGGTCGGCCGCCGCCCACGCGCTGCAGTGGGTGACGCCGACACGCGCCCGCGTGTCGAGGGCCCGCATGTCGCTGGCTAACCCAAGCCATGCGCCGACGCCACCCATGACGTCACGCGGTCCCACTGCCGCCGCGTGGTCGAAAGCCCGCCGACGTCGGCGATGACGTCACCCGAGCGGGCCCACATGTCGGGCCACGTGAGCCGTGGACCGAGTCCACCGTGGACCCGAGCCGAGCATGGACCGAGCCCATGGACCGCCGACGCCAAGGCCAATCAGGAGCTGCCACGTGTCTATGCCGACGCAATAATTAATTTCCAAAAGAAAATGATTTATTAATTGAATAATGATTTCAAATTTAGATTCAAACTTCAAACGCTTATAACTTTTATGCTTTCAACTCCGATTTGAGCGATTCAAATTTCTAAATTTGTATAAAATTAAGATCTACCTAAATATGAATTTTATTTAATTTTTGGACTAAAGTTTTTCTCTGTAATATTATCTAATTGATTATTTAAACTTTAAATAATCATAACTTTTGCGTTTTAACTCCAAATTTGACGATTCCAGTTTCTAAAAATCCAGAAAATTATGTTCTCTCTGTTTATGGATTTTATTTGGAGTTTTGGGATCTTTTTGCATAGTGTTTATTTGTGTATTTGCTATTTGCACGCTTTACGAGTAGACGTTGAAGTGCCGGAGGGATTCAAAGGAGAAGTATTGACTCAGGATCCAACTCAAGACCAAGAGCAAGTGCTTTTTGAAGGCAAGTTGTGCTTTGACCATATTGATCCTATTTCGAAATCTATTTTGATTTAAACTATTGCATGCTAGTTCAAGTAGAAAGATACTTTGTTTAAACCTGGGGGTTAGATAAATACCAATTTGCTATATGACACCTTGATTACTTAAGTATGTGCCATGACCCTTTGTCACCCTAGTTGTAGTTTACTAGTTGGACATTATTAAATTGCCAACATGGGTTTAGATCGTTGTAGTATACTGCTTAGACCTGCTACGTGCTCACGACATGATTTTGGACAATCAAATGTTAATATTGACTTAATGATATATTGAACCTGTTTTGGAAAAGTATCATGTGATGTTGATGGCACGTGGTGCATGGTAATCAACTGGGGTTTGATAAACGATTTTGGCCAGGGCATGTGGCAAGAGTAATCAGGTGGGCCAGTGTGGCATTGGGAGTGTTGATTTGGTTTTTCGGGTAGTCTTGCCCTGGTCACTCTAAGGACTTAACCTTGCAAGCCTTTGAACTGGGTCATACTTGCAACCACATGGCTGGAATGGGACGGCCCTAGTTGACTAAGTCGCTAAGGACTCACTTGTGGAGCCTCAGGGTGTCAGTTACACCTTTTGTGTGATTGTACGGGGGAGCGTATCGTGGTTGTGGCCAGGTACCCATCTAACGGTGTGTTGGTCCCATACTTCGCCTTGGCTAAGGGAAGGGATGGTGTAGAGCACGAACCGGAGAGGACCACCTGTGTTGTTTGAGGCTTCCGAAAGGCTTTGTTATGATCGCTCATTCGCATACTTTTGTATGGCGATTCACTACCGACGTGGTGAGTGGATTGTATCTTGTGGGTAAAGTGCATAACCTCTGCAGAGTGTAGAATCTATTTGAATAGCCGAGTCCACTGTGATCGACATTGCTCGAATTACAAATAAGGGTTAGATTTTCTGAAAATAACTTGGATTTGAGAAGTTGGGTTGGTTTAACAAAGAAGATGATGGAAATATGGTTTAGGATGGGGAAAAATGTTACTTAAACTTCTTGAAAAGTTATTTATGCTCTACTTGTTTTTACTGCTTTCGAATCTACTTATATTACTTGTCAAATGCTGTTTACCGCAAATATACCTTAAGCTATTCCTTTGTACCAAGCCATGCATATAGTATATTAGCTTGCATTCTGTGCATGACTTGCTGAGTACCAAGTACTCACCCTTGCCTCAACACAATACCAGTTGAAGAGGAGACTACGCCGATTTGGAGGAGGAACTCCAAGAGGACCCGTCTACTTAGGGATGCGAGCCCGGCCATTGCCTGTGGTATATCGGATGGCGCCCACGAAAGTTTATTTGATTTTCCGCTGCTATTATTTCTCTTTTAATAAGTTCTGCCTTGCAAGGCATATATTTGTAACTTGGCCATAAGGTCGAGTAACCCTTTGATTATTTAAATAAAGTACTTTGATAATATCGATTGGTATGATTGTGATATTTACCGATGTTAAGACTGTGTGCACTAGCGCGTTCCTGGACTAGTGCTGAATACACAGAGGGTCCGGATTTGCAAATTCGGGGTCCCGACAGAGGTGGTATCAGAGCCATACTTGACTGTAGGCTCAACCCTAAGCTAGAATGGTCGTAGTGAGGATAAAACCTATTTTCTAAAGCTAAAAGTTTGTCAAGATAAGAAATGACATCTCGACTTATCCCCTTCTCTCTTTTCTTGTCTCTTGCTAAAATTTTTCCTTACCTTGTCACAATTCAAAAATTCCGAGTTCTTACGTAAAGCACTCTTGTGACAGATGGAGGTTTTCTCGATGAGTGAGCATAGGTTCCATAGTGAGACTCCTTCGCCGAGTCGAGTCATAGAAGAAAGAGTCACCCTTTAGGCGTTAGACTCCAGAGTTAGTTCGATTTGGATTTTCATGGTTTGCTGAGTGTGCAGTATGTGTTGCAAGGCCCTTAGGCATTGTAAGCAGCCATACCAAGTTATTAATAATAAAGTTGGACCTTAAGGCTACACCTTTTGCCCCGCATAAGTTCCATATCACTTGTCTATTCTTGTTTCCCTCTCATCTCTAAACCTAGAGCAAATCCATTGTGATGGTGAATACCCGTGGAAACTTTGGAAGCAATGGGAGTGGTTCTCGCCCAGTAAAAACCCCAATGATAGAGCACCAAAGACCGCCATCGGATGTGCAGAATTTTGGAGCATTTCTTGTCGCCGCACCGATTGATGCATGCTATGATGCAACAAATGCAGACGTCATCGCTCAGGCCACTGCTAATCAAGTTAAGCGAGGACCACGCCGTAATACAAGGTGTCGAGTTCATGAGGACTCACCCACCCACTTTCTTCGGGAATGCCAATCCGTTGGAGGCCGACGATTGGTTAAGATCAATTGAGAGGAAGCTACACATAGCTCAATGCATAGGGAATGAGAAGGTACTTTACGCTTCTCATCGCTTGGAAGGAACAATTACTAATGGTGGGAGAACTTACGTGCCACGCAGAGAACCCTCAAGATATCACTTGGGAGGAGTTCACAAACAGCATTCCGACAAAGATCACGTGCTGAAGGAATTATGGACCTTAAGAAGGAGGAGTTCAGAGCATCAAGCAAGGTAATCAGCCGATGGCCGACTACTGAACAAGTTCACACAGCTAGCACGCTACGCACCGAGGATGTAGCGACAGATAAATCCAGGCAGTCTCGTTTCATGAAGGGACTTAACTCAGATTGCAAGTAGGATTGATCACCCACACCTTTCCAGATTTCCAACAGTTGGTGAATAAGGCGCTTATTCTTGAGGACAAGCGCAAGGAACTGGATGAGAACAGAAGCGCAGGATGCAACGACAAGGATCACGTCGAGAACGCAATACCGAGAGTTGCACCAAATCAATTCTTCGATTCCAACCACGTAATGCAACAAGGACACCATCCTCAGCACCAAGACACGCCAATCAAAACTACTGCACTTCCACCTCGCTAGAAACGCTACCCCGTGCAGCCAAAGAAGGAACATTGAGACGCCGCTACAATCAAGAACGAGCCAGGACACTTTGCCAACAGCTGTCCAAAGAAGACAGCAGGAGCGACCCCAGTTCGCTTCAATCTAGGAA
This sequence comes from Rhipidocladum racemiflorum, assembly GCA_036346355.1. NCBI lineage: Eukaryota > Viridiplantae > Streptophyta > Magnoliopsida > Poales > Poaceae > Rhipidocladum > Rhipidocladum racemiflorum. Next base: position 36,175,910 of record CM070577.1, on the reverse strand, counting down.
CCACCCAGCTAGGACGCCAAGATCAGAGCCACACCCTGCATCGTGGTGAGAGGCCGAGTCAACCATGTCACCGCAGATGCACCGCAAAATGCTACTGACGTCAGATCTTGGGTAAGTTACTTGTTAACTCAAGACTGCAACAGCTTTGTTTGACTCGAGCTTCAGATTCGTTTGTTTCAAGGCTTTGCTACTAGAAATGACTTGAGAATGGCAAGACTTAAGTGCATGTCGTTAGTTCAAACCCCTGGTTCAACTCCGAACGGAAGTAGGATGTTCCGGTGAGAATACTAATAGATGGAATAGAGTTCCTAGCGAACCTTATAATTTTGGAGACCTGCACCTTAGATGTTATATTGGGAATGGATTGGTTATCCAAGCACAAGGTCAGTATTGGATTGTGGACGAAGGACTATCTCAGTTGAGAGCCCGTGTGGGAAGAAAGTGGAATTTCAAGCCACTGCAGTTAGAGATGGACAGTTGATGGTTAACAGTACCAAGGCAATCAGCATAGAGGATGTTCCGGTAGTGAATGAGTACACAGACGTTTTTCCCGAGGATCTACCTTGTATGCCGCTTGAGACAGGACATAGAGTTTGTGATAGAACTTGTAAGATGCAGACCGATAGCAAAGAGACCCTATCGGATGTCTACCGAGGAGTTGGTAGAGATGAAGAAACAATTTGGAAGAGTTAATGGATAAAGGATTTATCAGACCAAGTTAAATCGCCGTGGGGAGCACCGGCTTTGTTTGTCAAGAAGAAGGACGGAGTTTCAGGATGTGCATTGACTACCGTGCACTCAATGAAGTCACCGTGAAAAATAAGTATCCGCTACCCAGATTGATGATTTGTTTGATCGCTTAAGAGGAGCCGGAGTTTTCTCCAAGATTGATCTCGAGATCGGGATACCATCGCTTGAAGATCCGATCGTAAGATATTCGAAGACGCATTCTCGTCAAGATATGGACATTACGAAGTTTACGCTATGTCCTTTGGGCCGATTTAATGCGCCAAATTATTTCATGAATATGATGAATAAGGTGTTCATGGAATATTTGGACAAGTTTGTCGTCGTGTTCATAGACGATATCCTAGTCTACTCCAAGACAGAGGATGAACATGCCGAACACTTACAGGCGAAGTTTGGAAAAGGCGAGGAACAAGAACTTTTCGCCAAGTTCAATAAGTGTGATTTTTGGAAGGACAAGGTGGAGTTTCTTGGACATGTAATGACCGCATGAAGGAGTCGCCAGAGATCCAAGCAAAGTAGAAGCTGTGTTACATTGGGAGCACCAAGATCATGACCAGATTCGGAGTTTCCTTGGAATGGCAGATATTACCGCCGTTTCATCGAAGGCTTTTCGACAATTGCGAAACCTCTTACGCAATTGCTGAAGAAGGAAAAGAAGTTTGCATGGACGCTAATGTGAGGAAGGATTTCAGAGTCGAAGAAGCGATTGACATCGGCACCGTGTTAGTTCTACCTGATGTTGCTCAAAGCTTCGATATTTATTGTGACGCATCGCGCCAAGGACTTGGATGTGTGCTGATGCAGAATGGAAAGGTCGTCGCTTATGCATCAAGGCAGTTGAGGCCGCATGAGGAAAATTATCCGACACATGACCTAGAGTTAGCCGCCGTAGTGCATGCTTTGAAGATATGGCGTCACTATCTGATTGGAAACAGATGTGAGGTGTATACGGATCATAAGAGTTTTAAGTACATATTCACCCAGTCGGATCTGAATATGAGGCAAAGGAGATGGCTAGAGTTGATCAAGGACTATAATGTTGGAATCCATTACCATCCCGGGAAGGCCAACGTGGTAGCCGATGCTCTGAGTCGGAAAAGCCATACCGTGAGTGCGTTGCTAGCCACAAGTCAGGATGAGTTATGTGAGGATTTTCGAAAGATGAAGATTGAGGTTGTACCTAGCGGATTCTTGGCCGCATTGGAAGTAAAGCCTACCCTAGAGGATCAGATCCGAGAAGGACAGAAGGATGATGACAGGATCCGCAGGATTAAGTCCATCAAGGAGGAAGGCAGGGCAGAGGACTTCAAATTGGATGAACAAGGCACGTTGTGGATGAAGGATCGCATTTGTGTGCCTAACAAAAAGGAGTTAAAGCAACTGATTTTGGAAGAAGCCCATGACTCTAAGTACTCGATTCATCCTGGAAGCGCCAAGATGTATCGAGATCTCAAGGAGAGATTCGTGGCCGAGTAGGAAGCGTGAAGTTGCCGAGCCATGTTGCATTGTGCGGCGTATGCCGGAGAGTCAAGGCAATGCATCGTAAAACCAGCAGGATTGCTACAAACGCTAAAAATACCCGAGTGGAAGTGGGAGGAAATCGGGATGGATTTCATTACCGGTTTGCCAAAGACTCAAGGAGGTTATGACTCCATATGGGTTATAGTGGATCGCTTGACTAAAGTAGCCCATTTTATCCCGTGAAGACCACTTACTCTGAGATAAATTAGCGAGTTGTACATGATCGGGATTGTTTGTTTGCACGAGTGCCAAGGAGGATTGTATCGGACGAAGTACCCAATTTACCTCAAGGTTACGGAATAAGTTGCATGAAGCCATGGGGACCGTTTGAACTTCAAGATGACTTATCATCCAGACGGATGGCGAGGCCAGAAAGAGTCAACCAGATTACGGAGGATATGTTAAGAGCTTGTGCATTGGCTTATGCTACCTCTTGGGATAAAAGTTTGCCGTATGCCGAGTTTAGTTACAACAATAGTTATCAGGCTAGTTTACAGATGTCACCTTTGAGGCCTTTGTATGGTCGACCACTGTCGGACACCATTGAATTGGAATGAGGCCGTGAGCGCCGTGTCTTTGGGCTGATATTCTTCAAGAATTTGAAGAAGCGGATCGCCATAATTAGGGAAAGGTTGAAGATAGCCCAATCTCGATGTAAGAGTTATCTTGACAATCGTCGCCGAGATTTGAGTTTTGAACCGAAGACTTTGTATACCTCGAGTTACGCCTCTCGGGAGTTAAGAGGTTCCATGCCAAAGGGAAACTCGCACCCCGTTATGTTGGACCATTTAAGATTTTGAGTCGCAGAGGTGAAGTTGCCTACCAGCTGGAGTTGCCACAGTCGTTGGCAGGAGTGCATGACGTATTCCATGTGTCCCGATTAAAGAAGTGTCTCCGAGTTCTGAGGAACAGACACCGCTAGAGTCAATTGAGTTGCAAGAAGATTTGACTTATAAGGAGCACCCTGTGAGGATTCTAGACACAATGGATCGAGAAACTAGAAACAAGTCAACCCGATTCTGTAGAGTTCAGTGGAGCAACCATGAAGAAAGTGAAGCGACGTGGGAGCCTTGAAGAGGATTTGAAGAAAGAATTTCCAAACCTATTCCTTTAGTAAGCCCCTGAATCTCGGGACGAGATTCTATTAAGGGGAGGTTTGTAACACCCCAAAATTTTGCTTTTCTTAAATTCATGTGTGATTTGGCACTTTGGTGAATTTTGGAATTTTCTGGAATTTATTTGGATTTAATTGGAATTTATTTGAATTTATTCCATTTTGAAATAATTAAAGAATTTAAATTTGCAAATAAATTTTTGTTGGAAATATTTTATTTGAGTCCAAAATGATCCAAAATATTTTCCGAATTTTTCTCGAATTTTTTCGAGTCATTTGCTATTTTAATGAATTAAATGAATTCTTGGGAATTATTTTAAATATTAAATCGCTGGAAAATCCAACTCGGGTCAAGTCTTGTTCATCCGACCAGTCGGACTCGAGTCCGACAGAGCCGATTGACTCGACCAACCCACTCCTAACCCTAATCAATCCCAACCGTTGGATCAAGATCCAACGGCCGAGATCCGTCCGACCAGCACGGAAGCCGTGTCCGGACCGGACGTCGCCGTCACGCAAGGCGATCGTGGCGTTGGTTGTGCGTGGGCGGCCACGATTTCATCGCTCCTCGCTTGAGTCCGAAGCCGACTCCGCCGCTGTCCGCCGCGGAGAGCTAGGTCTCCGTTTTCGCCGACGACGCCGAGGCTATTTAATGCCCGGCATACCCCGAGGATCGCCATCCCACGCCGGTTCGGGAAACCTAGCTCGCGCCGCTTAGGATCTCCCACCGTCTCGCCGCTATTGCTCGCCGGAGTTGGAAGTCCATGTCGCCGCGATTAACGCCGATATTATGCTGCCGTCAATGCGTCCTCCGCCGTCATCAAGCCCGGATCCGGATTTCCCCAAGACGACGGCGTCGAGTACCCCTCACTCCGCCGAGGCGCCCAGAACGCCGACGGCAAGGTCGTCGCCCCGCCTCCGGCCAAGCCAGGGCCGCCGCGCCATCACCGTCCCTGAGCCGTGCACCGTTGGATCCAGATCGGACGGCAGCGGTGAGTTCACGTGTTTCCCAAACCCTAGAAACCCGACAGATCTGGACCGTTGGATCAAGATCCAGCGGTTCACAATCGCCACGTCTTTAGCAAAGGCGATTATAGGATTAGATCCGACCGTCCGATCTAGATCGAGCGGCCCACGAGCATCGGTAGTTTCAACGTGTTAACCCTGGATCTAATCCGCCGCTGATTTTCAAACCAACGGACGAGATTGCGCCACGTGTCGGGAAGTTGGACCGACGCGGCCTGGCCCACGCAGCAGCGTAGGACGCCGACACGCCGGGCCCGGCGTGTTAGAGGGCCCGTGCATGTCGCTGGCTAACCCAGCCTAAGCGCCGACGCCACCCATGACGCCACAAGGTCCCACTGGCCGGGCCGTGGTCGAGCCTCAACGCCGCCGATGACGTCACCCGAGCGGGCCCACATGTCACTTCACGTGAGCCGTGGGACCGAGTCCACCGTGGACTCCGAAGCCGAGCATGGACCGAGCCCATGGACCGGTGACGTCAGCAGGCCAATCGAGGAGAACCACGTGTCCATGTTGACGCAATAATTAATTTCCGAAAAAGAAAATGATTTATTAATTCGAATAATGATTTCAAATTTAGATTCAAACTTCAAACGCTTATAACTTTTGCGTTTCAACTCCGATTTGAGCGATTCAAATTTCTAAATTTGTATAAAATTAAGATCTACCTAAATATGAATTTTATTTAATTTTTGGACTAAAGTTTTTCTCTGTAATATTATCTAATTGATTATTTAAACTTTAAATAATCATAACTTTTGCGTTTTAACTCCAAATTTGACGATTCCAGTTTCTAAAAATCCAGAAAATTATGTTCTCTCTGTTTATGGATTTTATTTGGAGTTTTGGGATCTTTTTGCATAGTGTTTATTTGTGTATTTGCTATTTGCACGCTTTACGAGTAGACGTTGAAGTGCCGGAGGGATTCAAAGGAGAAGTATTGACTCAGGATCCAACTCAAGACCAAGAGCAAGTGCTTTTTGAAGGCAAGTTGTGCTTTGACCATATTGATCCTATTTCGAAATCTATTTTGATTTAAACTATTGCATGCTAGTTCAAGTAGAAAGATACTTTGTTTAAACACAGGGTTAGATAAATACCAATTTGCTATATGACACCTTGATTACTTAAGTATGTGCCATGACCCTTTGTCACCCTAGTTGTAGTTTACTAGTTGGACATTATTAAATTGCCAACATGGGTTTAGATCGTTGTAGTATCTTTGCTTAGACACCTTTCGTGCTCACGACATGATTTTGGACAATCAAATGTTAATATTGACTTAATGATATATTGAACCTGTTTTGGAAAAGTATCATGTGATGTTGATGGCACGTGGTGCATGGTAATCAAGCGGGGTTTGATAAACGATTTCGGCCAGGGCATGTGGCAAGAGTAATCAGGTGGGCGGTGTGGCATTGGGAGTGTTGATTTGGTTTTTCGGGTAGTCTTGCCCTGGTCACTCTAAGGACTTAACCTTGCAAGCCTTTGAACCAGGTCATACTTGCAACCACATGGTGGAATGGGACGGCCCTAGTTGACTAAGTCGCTAAGGACTCACTTGTGGAGCCTCAGTGGTGTCGATTACACCTTTTGTGTGATTGTACGGGGAGCGTATCGTGGCTGTGGCCAGTACCCATCTAACGGTGTGTTGGTCCCATACTTCGCCTTGGCTAAGGGAAGGGATGGTGTAGAGCACGAACCTGAGAGGACCACCTGTGTTGTTTGAGGCTTCCGAAGGCTTTGTTATGATCGCTCATTCGCATACTCTTGTATGGCGATTCACTACCGACGTGGTGAGTGGATTGTATCTTGTGGGTAAAGTGCATAACCTCTGCAGAGTGTAGAATCTATTTGAATAGCCGAGTCCACTGATCTTGGACATTGCTCTGAATTACAGTCAAGGGTTAGATTTTCCAAAATAACTTGGATTTGAGAAGTTGGGTTGGTTTAACAAAGAAGATGATGGAAATATGGTTTAGGATGGGGAAAATGTTATTTAAACTTTTGAAAAGTTATTTATGCTTTACTTGTTTTTACCGCTTTGAATCTACTTATATTACTTGTCAAATGTCAAGCATCGCAAATATACCTTAAGCTATTCCTTTGTACCAAGCCATGCATATAGTATATTAGCTTGCATTCTGCATGACTTGCTGAGTACCAAGTACTCACCCTTGCCTCAACACAATACCAGTTGAAGAGGAGACTACGCCAGCCGGAGGAGGAACTCCAAGAGGACCCGTCTACTTAGGGATGCGAGCCCGATCAGTTACTGTGGTATCTTTGGATGGCGCCACGAAGTTTATTTGATTTTCCGCTGCTATTATTTCTCTTTTAATAAGTTCTGCCTTGCAAGGCATATATTTGTAACTTGGCCATAAGGTCGAGTAACCCTTTGATTATTTAAATAAAGTACTTTGATAATATCGATTGGTATGATTGTGATATTTACCGATGTTAAGACTGTGTGCACTAGCGCGTTCCTGGACTAGTGCTGAATACACAGAGGGTCCGGATTTGCAAATTCGGGGTCCCGACACACGTGTCACCGATGACGCAATAATTAATTTCCGAAAAAGAAAATGATTTATTAATTCGAAATATTGATCCAAATTTAGATTCAAACTTCAAACGCTTATAACTTTTGCGTTTCAACTCCGATTTGAGTGATTCAAATTTCTAAATTTGTATAAAATTAAGATCTACCTAAATATGAATTTTATTTAATTTTTGGACTAAAGTTTTTCTCTGCAAAATTATTTAATTGATTATTTAAACTTTAGATAATCATAACTTTTGCGTTTTAACTCCAAATTTGACGATTCCAGTTTCTAAAAATCCAGAAAATTATGTTCTCTCTGTTTATGGATTTTATTTGGAGTTTTGGGATGTTTTTGCCTAGTGTTTATTTGTGTATTTGCTATTTGCACGCTTACGAGTAGACGTTGAAGTCTGGGAAGGATTCGAAGGAGAAGTGTTGACTCGTGATCCAACTCAAGACCAAGAGCAAGTACTTTTTGAAGGCAAGTTGTGCTTTGACCATGTTGATCCTATTTGAAATCTATTTTGATTTAAACTATTGCATGCTAGTTTAATTAGAAAGATACTTTGTTTAAACATGGGGGTTAGATAAATACCAATTTGCTATATGACACCTTGATTACTTAAGTATGTGCCATGACCTTTTGTCACCCTAGTTGTGGTTTACTAGTTGGACATTATTAAATTGCCAACATGGGTTTAGATCGTTGTAGTATCTTTGCTTAGACCTTTCGTGCTCATGACATGATTTTGGACAATCAAATGCTAATATGGACTTAATGATATATTGAACCTGTTTTGGAAAAGTATCATGTGATGTTGATGGCACGTGGTGCATGGTAATCAATGGGTTTGATAAACGATTTCGATCGGGGCATGTGGCAAGAGTAATCGTGGGCGGCTGTGGCAATCGGGATGATGATTTGGTTTTTCGGGTAGTCTTGCCCTGGTCACTCTAAGGACTTAACCTTGCAAGCCTTTGAACTGGTCATACTTGCAACCACATGGCTGGAATGGGACGGCCCTAGTTGATTAAGTCGCTAAGGACTCACTTGTGGAGCCTCGTGGTGTCGATTACACCGTTTGTGTGATTGTGCGGGGAGCGTATCGTGGTCGTGGGCCAGGTACCCATCTAACGGTGTGTTGGTCCCATACTTCGCCTTGGCTAAGGGAAGGATGGTGTAGAGCACGCATCTGGGAGAGGACCACTGTGTTGTTTGAGGCTTCCGAAAGGCTTTGTTATGATCGCTCATTCGCATACTCTTGTATGGCGATTCACGGCTGACGTGGTGAGTGGATTGTATCTTGTGGGTAAAGTGCATAACCTCTGCAGAGTGTAGAATCTATTTGAATAGCCGAGTCCACTGATCTTGGACAATGCTCTGAATTACAAATAAGGGTTAGATTTTCTGAAAATAACTTGGATTTGAAAAGTTGGGTTGGTTTAACAATGAAGATAATGGAAATGTGGTTTAGGATGGGAAAAATGTTTGTTAAACTTCTTGAAAAGTTATTTATGCTTTACTTATTTCTCGCTTTGAATCTACTTTTATTACTTGTCAAAAGTCAAGCATTTCGCAAATATACCTTGAGCTATTCCTTTGTACCAAGCCATGCATATAGTATATTAGCTTGCATTCTCAGGCATGACTTGCTTTGAGTACCAAGTACTCACCCTTGCCTCAACACAATACCAGTTGAAGAGGAGACTACGCCGGTTCGGAGGAGGATTTCCAAGAGGACCCGCTCTACTTAGGGATGCGAGCCCAGCCGGTTACTGTGGTATACTGGATGGCGCCACGAAGTTTATTTGATTTTCCGCTGCTGTTATTTCTCTTTTAATAAGTTTCGCCTTGCGAGGCATATATTTGTAACTTGACCATAAGGTCGAGTAACCCTTTGATTATTTAAATAAAGTACTTTGATAGTATCGTTTGGTATGATTGTGATATATACCGATGTTAAGACTGTGTGCACTAGCGCGTTCCTGGACTAGTGCTGAATACACAGAGGGTCCGGATTTGCAAATTCGGGGTCCCGACAGATAGTTAGCATGACGCGTGATTTTGTCCTTAATAAATGTATGTTTTAAAGTTCTATTTACGATTTGTGCCTTGTTGAGATAATATTTACTTGTTGAGTCATCTTTTAGGTAAATAAATTTCCATTGTCGAGATGTTGACGCGTATGTGGTATGGAATTTATAGGTTCATCATGCTGAAAGACTTGTTGAAGCACTGCCTTTCAAATTTAGAATATGATGTTATAGGTTAGGCTGCTCCGTGGGGATCTTGATGAGGTAGTGTTGGTTGGATGTGTTTTTGATAAGCACTGTGAACTTTATTTATAATTGTGGAAAAGGTAATAAGAGTAAGAATTTGTTGTGTAGTTGTTGTTAAATCCTGACGGGCCTTCTCAATGAGTAAATAGGGAATATTGAAATCTAAATGGTAAGGGTAGTGGAATACTATAGATGGCGGGAGTTATGCTGAACTTATGATTAAAAAATTCATATGGATTGGTTTGTCTGTTTGATATTTGGGTTGAATACTTTCGGTCAAAGTATTCTTTGTCTTGTGTTTGAGTTTCCCTAAATTTAGAATGATTCTGACAAATGTGGGTTAATTTCGAGGCTTAAAACAAGGACAAAAGAATGATTAACCTTGAAGTAATTTGTGGAGATTTTGGAATGTTATTCTATTAAATATAAATCGTTCATTCGTCTTTGATAAGAAAACTAGCTTAAGTTATGAATGCGAAATTTATGCTCAAGGATGTATGCTTTGACTGTGTCCGTAGTTTTCAAGGTCGAGTTATCGGTTGCATTGTTGATTAAAAGAAGTAGCTAATCCAATGTAAGTTTTGGAACTTCATGATCTGGAAATATTTGTATTTCTATTTTGGGCTAGAGTTGTGTTGTGGTGTGAGGTGTTTGACAGTTTTCGTTTAAGAGACGATTCTTCCGTTGTGACATGAACGATATTCGTGGTTGAAACAATTTTATCTGGTGGGAAGTGAGATTGGTTCCTTTTCAGGAAAAAGAGATGGTGGGTGTGTGGAAGCATTGAATTCCTTGATCGGTTTCTTTTTTCTGAAGTGCTTGGCCTTGGCTAAAAGTGAGATGATTTGTTTTGGTAAAAGTGAAATGCATTTGCAGAAGACTTTCGCGGTGTTTCTCTTTTGAATAGAGCTTCTCCCCGAAGAATTTTTTTTTTTTTTGGTGTTTTTGATTCTATGGAGTTCCTCTTCCAAGTTGAGTTCCCGTGTATGTGAATTTCAGCCTTTTGGTTTAAAGGTGGTGATTGTCGTTCGTTGTGTTAGTGAGAATTAAGATTTCTTTTACGTTCAAGCTTGGGGTAAGAAAATGAATGTTTATGTTATGGTTGAGTATATTCAAGGATTGTACTCCTTGCCCTGGTCCTTGGGTGGAAGAATGTGAAGGCGAAACCTTCTTACAAGGGAAAACTAGTGTGGGTCGCTGATCGTAAGTAGTTTAAAAGTGAAGAGTAAAGGAATGTTGTGTATGACTCAATTCAAACCTTTTTGGAGAATTGTTTTCATTGTTGTGTTCCTCGGTGGGGTTGCTTAATTTAGTAGTGGACAACTTGGAAGTTGCAGGTAATTACATTAATTTTTTGGAACTTTTTGTCGCTGGGTTCGAGCGAGTTTGTGTCAACCGTAGTGATTGTGTTCGGTTGTTATTGTTTCTGCGGATTTACGGACCCTGGTTGTAAAGTAGGCTATCTCTGTCGTTGGTAAGGGTGGATATTGGTTCTTTTTGTAAAAGATCAATCACTTGTAGGAGATAGGAGTTTGTGTTTGGGTTGATTTAGAGACTTACCTAGAGCGTTGTGTCTCACATGGTTCGCGTCGTCCATAATGCGACATACTGTGGTAGAGGAGTTGAGATTGGAATGTGGAGTTTCGCGATCGGGTTGAAGAGAGAAGTGGGAGTTGAGATTCCAGATCGATACCAGTTTCACCTAATAGGTGTCCTTTATTTAATAGGGGAATAGTTCGTGTTAGTGTCCAATGAAAGATTTGTGGACCAATCAGTCTGAGCGGGAGGCAACTTGGGAACCTGAAGACCAGATGCGGAAGAAGTACCCTACGCTATTTGAGGACGCTGGGGGTAAGTCGTGGTTTACCTTTTGCCTTCCTTTTCCTTTTAGGTCTGTAGCTAAAAGAAGTAGATTCGGGGACGAATCCTTTTTAAGGAGGGGAGAATGTGATGCCCTAGAACTTGAGAGTGATTGTAGGGTTATTCTTCTTTGTTTTTGTTGCGGAGAGGAGTGACGGTTTTGTCGGGGGATGAAACAATTGAAGAAAATGCTGCAAATTAATATTAAAATTTGGAGTTTTTGGGCTAGGATTAGTGGGTCGAGGAAACCTAGGCCTGGGCCGGGAATCCCCTTTCCCTTCCCCCTCCCCACGCCCCAAAGTGGGCCGGCCCACTTTGCCCATTAGGGGTGGCGCCCCCCCATGTGGCCGGCCACCCCATTGCAAACCCTAGCCGCCCCCTTGCATCCCCTTGGCAGCAGCACCACCTCCTCCCTCATCCCGGTGTGGTGGCTCAAGGGTTCATCGCGGATCGTGAAGAAAAATTCGAGAAGAGGACCCGAGAAGGCGAGCAGATTTCGTTTTCGGTGATCATCGCGTGTTCCTCGTGGGATCTCAAGGGAGATCTTTAGGTAAATTTCCCAATCTTTTACCCTCTGTTATACCTAGGATTGGGAGTGTTTTAGATCTGGTGGTGATTGGATTGGATGGGTTTTGAAGGGGGAGAAGGGTAGATGTTCACGTGGTGCTGTTTCTGGAAGGGGGATTTGTGCAGCGCGGATTGTTCCGCGTTTTTCGTGGCATAGATGATTTTTCCTGCCAAAACCTATAACTAGAACGTTGTAGATAACGTCGAGACCTAGCTTCTGTAATTTTTTCATAATTTTTAGGGAAGTTTTCTGAGAGTTATCACTGTTGCAAACCGACGAACAGAATCTGAGAACAGATTTCATCCACTGTGTTGGACGACTGTTTAGGCATATTTAACAGAGGAATTAGAATTTATGATCTTCTGGAAAGTTGTAGATATCATCAATATCTAGCTCCTGTAATTTTTTCATATTTTTTTGTTCTGTAGAAAGAAAGATACGAAAAAGAGAATGGGGGTTGCTGCTGTTCGGTCCGGACAGAATGGGGTCTCGGTGTTGGAAAAGGGGAACGGGTTGTAGGAATTGCGTATTTGAGTTGTGTGATCAATTGTGGTGTTATTACATACTGAAAATATGCTTGTACAGGTGGTGCCCCTTCTGGACGCAACTAGTTCCGTCGTCTACGTCGGTAAATGCAAGTGGAAGTAGTGTTATGGTTGAGCTATACATGATTGGTTGCATTGCCTTCGTTATAACCTCCGATTACAATAAACATACATGGTTTAATCAATTGCCTTGATGATTGCAATATTTAGATTAGCAGTGTGATGAGGTGCTTTGACTATGAATTACGAGTAAAGAGAAGAATGATGTTGTTTACCTGTTGAATTGTCTAGATAGTTCATCTCAGTGTTATTTGTTTTCTATCCATGTTATATGATGGCATGCAAATATGTGGACTCAATGTGGAAAATTATGAATGAATTCATGCATGAAGCATTAACTGCACAATCATGCATTGGAAGTTTGTCGACGCCAGCGTGCGATCAAGTCAGTACAACACCGTGTGTTCCCGAGAAAGGGCACGGTGAGGAGGATCATGGCATAAGCATGTGCACAATCATATGCATTTTACCGAGGTTGTGTGGACTCCGTAATGTGGTATTGGATATGAGGAATGTGGACTCTTTGTTGTGGTATTGTATATGAGGAATGTGGACTCTTTGATGTGGTATTGTATATGAGGAATTTGGTATGCTAGTTTTACTGTGGCTGTGTTATTTGTTAGAAGTTGTTCCGCTTGCTGAGATTACCCAATCTCACCCCTTGTTATTTTGTTGTTTTCAGGTAGTTCTCGCGAGTCGTAAGCTTGAAGGGTGGGCTTAGTAGCACATTCAACCCTTCGGGGTCATCACGAATCACATGGACTAGTGCATTTAATAATTCATTAGCTTGCTGAAATTTTATTAATCATAGACCTGTTGATGTCCTCTTTGGAGCTGTTTTACGTTTATGTTTGTTTTCTGGTTGATTTAGACTTGTTATCTCTAGTATTGGTGCTTTTATGTTATTCCCGTTTGTAATGTTTATTATGAATCTTGTTGTCGCTTCCGTTTTGTCCTAATTTTTAGGGGAGATGCTGTCGAAATTTTCTTGTACGACAGTTTAGATTTGTAGGGTGTTACACTGAATGAGGCCACGTTAGGAGCACCATTTCCTAAGAACTCAGGAAAATAGAGTGACTCCATGCCTGCCCTTATCCCAGGGGTAGAGGATCAGGGCGCATGCCCCATGGAAGTTGACAATGTAGGAATTCATGAGAACAACTATGACCTCCATGAGGGTTCATCTTCAGAAGATTTTCTCTGAAGTCTTAAACTCGACTATACGCCATCGTCATCCTCCGATGAGGGAGTACTCACCCCTTCCATCAACTCCGGATTTCACATTTGCGCAATCACGGAGGAGACAGAGGCACAACGAGTGGAACGTGAGCAGCGCAAAGCTTAAGAAAAGACTACCCAAGAGCAACACAAGAGTCTCACGATTGCCAAGCAAAAGGCTGTGGAAGAGGTAAGACGCCTTTACCACACAGCCAGCAGGGAACCTCACATAGACCGGATCTATCGGGAAGTCATCCCCAATCGGTATTCCCAGTCACGCCACAGGTTCCAAGGATGGCGGTAAAGGACATAAATATAGTTTCTAACAGTCTACAAGGGGAAACCCCTGTAGACAGAATTCGCATTATTACTAGTGCAATTTTAAGTCAACCTACGGATGGAGATAATGTGCCACTTATAAGATCTTTAGCATCAAATTTGCAAGAAGCTACTACAGAAGTACAGAGCAAGTCTCCTTCTGTGAGAACTCTGACTGATTCCCGTGCAGATCAATCCTCGTCCGATCGACATCAACAAAGTGCTAACTGACAACAAAGGAGTAATCCACAACAGAGAAGAGCTTTCGACAGGCTTGGTCCAGGAAAAATACTAATCATGGTTGACTATGACCTCGTTCTCCTGAATATAAAGATCAAGTATGTAATGTGCGTACACATTTAAGGTTGTATACAGGATGCAAAGCCTTTTCACTAGGGCTAAAAAATGTCACCTGGCCTGAAAAATTCAAGCTGGTCCCATTGGAAAGCTATGATGGAACTCAAAATCCATCAGAGTTCCTTCAAATTTATACCACCGCCATCCAAGCTGCTGGTGGTGATGAGAAGGTAATGGCGAATTATCTCCCTATTGTTCTTAAAGGATCTGCAAGAACTTGGTTATTTAATCAACCAGAAGGATCCATATAAAGTTGGAAAAACTTATGCCAAGCCATTCTAAATAATTTTAAAAGTTGTTACCTAAAACCTAGAAAAGAAGATGATTTGCATCGTCTTTGCCAAACCTCTGACAAAATTTTACGTTAGTTCATTAAGAGGTTTGTATAGGTTTGTAACACAATTCCTAACATATCCGATGATTCTGTGATTCGTGCATTTAAGCAGGCTGTACGTTACCAGCGCTTCACAGAAGATCTCAACATTCACCCGCCATCTACCATATCAGAACTCTTCGATATGGTTGATCGGTATTCTGATGCACATGAGGCGGTTGAATGGAACTGTATGGTCGACAAAGGCCATACACCCCCTCAGCTAGGTTTGAAGATTTTCAAAGATGTTAAGCCTAAAAAATCTTTCAAACCTAAAGATCGAAAAGGAAAAAAAAGAAAAAGAAAAAAAAAGATCTCTCGATGAGAGGTTGCAGGCATATCTGAAAAACCTGTTTATTCCAAGGATAAACAAGCTTGGAAGAAGAAGCCTGGTCGGACAAATGACCAGCTCAGCCCTAAAGCTTCCACTTCAAATAGTGGAAATAAAAGGTGGTGTCCTCTGCATAATGCACCAGGACACGACTTGTGCAATTACCGAACATGGCAAAGGCACCTGGAAGACTTTTACTCTAGTAAGGGTCCTATGCCAACCTTACCAGAAGGACAAAGCATGAAGGATGCAGATGAGAATATGGGTTATCAGAAGCCAAATCATCATGTTAACATGATCTTCAGCGGATCGTCTACATATTCCTCAAAATGGCAGTTCAAGTCCGTCTACAGAGACGTCAACAATATCGATTCCCGAGTAGGAAAGTTAGAATTTTCAAAGTGATCGGATGTATCAATTACATTCAGCAAGGGCGACTGTCCAAAAGGTACTTCTATTTCTTGAAAACTTCCCTTAGTTGTATCTCCTATAATTAGTAATTGTAAGGTAGGAAGAATATTAGTAGATGGGGGAAGCTCTTTGAAAATACTTTTTACTAATACTCTTGATGAAATGCAAATTTCTCATTCTAAAATTCGACCAATAATAAATCCTTTCTTTAGAATTGTTTCCAGTCCTTTGGTGACTCCAATAGGACAGATCATGTTGCCTATCACTTTTGGAGATGCTCGAAACTTTAGAACTAAGCTAATTTTATTTGAAATTGTTGACTTCGAATCTGCATACGATGCCATTTTGGGTAGACCTTCACTCATTAAATTTATGGCAATTACTTATCATGTCAACCAGAGAATAAAGATACCTGATAAAAAGGTGTGATTATTGTGCAAGGTGATTTAAATACTTCATTAAATTGTAATAGAAAATTGCTTGAAATTATCGATCAGCTACTATTAAGATATACTAATGGTGCAGGTAAACCTTGCAAGGTTGATAAACCTGGCTAGTCAGAAAAGTAGAGGGACAATCCTTAGCCAAATGAGTAGGTCAAGCTCATTCCCATTGATCCTACTGACCAATCTAAAACTGTTCAGATAGGATCAGGAATGGATGCCAAATAGGAAGACATGCTTATTGTCTTCCTCTGGGCTAACGCAGATCTGTTTGCATGGAAACCATCTGACATGCTTAGAGTCCCAAGGGAGGTGATCAAGCACAAGGTAGTTATTCAACCTGGAATACGACCAGTAAAGCAGAAGCAACGGCGATTCGCTCCTTATCGGCAAGAGGCCATCCTGGAAGAGTTGGATAAACTCTTAGAGGCTAGTTTTATTCTTAAGATTAATCATACAGATTAGCTTGCGAATCCGGTTATGGTAAAAAAGGCAAATGGTAAGTGGCGAATGTGCATTGATTTCACCAGGCTTAATACTGCTTGTCCAAAAGATGACCTTCTTTTCCCCCGAATAAACCAGTTGGTCGATTCAACAGCGTGTTGTGAAATGATGAGTTTCCTGGATGCATACTCAGGTTATCAGCAAATAAGCATGGCAAGAGAAGATGAAGAGAAGACTTCCTTCATAATCCCATTTGAACTCTACTGCTATCAGAAGATGCCATTTAGGCTGAAAAATGCCGGAGCCACGTACCAACGTTTCATGCAGAAAGCTTTCATAAGTCAAATAGTAAGAAATTTAGAAGCTTATGTAGATGATCTCGTTATAAAGAGCAAGAAAATCTCTAACCATTTGTCGGATTTGGCTGAAACATTTTGTAACCTGAAAAAACATAGAATAAAGTTGAAGCCCGAAAAGTGTACTTTTGGAGTTTCTTCTAGCAAGTTTCTAGGATTCATTGTTTCTTCATGAGGAATTGAAACTAATCCTGAGAAGATTCGTGCCATAGAATCCTTGAAATCTCTTTCTTCAATAAAGCAAGTGCAAGGATCAGGAAGCGTGAATTACCTTTTTTCAAGGTAATAAGAAAACACGATAGATTCCACTGGTCGTATGAAGTAGAAAAGGCCTTCCAAGAACTTAAGCATTATTTGTCAAAGCCACCAACATTGGTATCACCTAATCAATATGAGCCATTGTTCCTTTATGTGGCGGCTACACATAATGTGATTAGTGTTGTTCTGGTCGTTGAACAAGATAGGGTTCAGAAACCTATATACTACGTAAGTGAAGTTTTACATGGATCAAAGGTGAGGTACCCTCTGGTCCAAAAACTCCATTATTCCCTATTAATGGCTTCTAGGAAATTCAGACACTATTTATAATCTCATCGGATTACAATGCCCCATCATTTGCTTTGGGCAACATTCTCCATAACCAGGAAGCAACTGGTCGGAGTCGACTTACTAAGTGGGCAGTTGAACTTGGATCCTTCGTTATCCAGTTCGTCTCCCAATCAGCAATAAATTCCCAAATTCTAGCATATTTTATCACTAAATGGACAAACAGTGAGCCGTTTGTAAAGTTGAATTCCACTGATGCTGACCACTGGACCATATACCTCGATGGTTCTAGAGAACTAAGAGGTTTGGGGGTGGTATAGTATTGGTTACACCTTAGGGTGATCAGTTATAATACGTAATCTAGACGCAATTCCCTACTACCAATAATGTAACAGAGTATGAAAGTTTTCTAGCTGGGCTCTGAGTAGCAAAATCCCTTGGAGTGGCTTTTAGTGAAAGGTGATTCGCAATTAGTCGTAAACCAGGTTAGCAAGGAATACAGAACGTCCGATGAGGTAATGTTTCACTACCCAGGGGTCCAAATTTAGGCAAGATCCCGGCGAAATCTCGGATTTCGGACCCCTCTGAGATTTAAAATCCCATAAAATTCAAAAAATTCAAAAAAATTCAAATCTCGGATTTCTCAGTGAGATCTCGGCAATTTCGGGCAAGATTTGGTAGTTTTTTGTCGGAATTTGATTTTTGTGCATTGTATTTGCTAGGGTTCAGGATCAAGATCATCCACAAAAAATTTCAAAAAAATTTAACATGTTTTTGACCATTTTTTGGTTGGCTCAATTTGTTGGTTAGGACTTTCCAAATTTTTTTAAATTTTTTTAGATTGATCATCTTCTGAAAATTTTATGGGAATATTATGGATGTGTTAGAACCATTCACAAAAATTTTCAAAATTTTCTAAAGTGGTTTGAACTTTTTTAGTACATAGGAACTTTTCTAGTGCATTGAAACAACAGAGAGAAATGATATCTGATACTGACATTGATAGTTGGAATCAATCTGTGTATAACTATGAGAGAGAGAAGTGGAGTGGAACAGTGGTACAAAAACCATTTCAAAATTATTGAATGACATATATTGAAAAACAAAATTTAAAACCTAAGATAACATGTATTTATAAATGGGTACATTACTAACTCACATATGTATATACGGCATTGATCAGGCCTTCATCAATTCAATTGCATGCATGTCATGCTAGGTGAGCCTTGAACTTCATATCACCAAACCTGGAGTAGAGCTCAATAGATCTTTTCTTACTGGTCAAAACTCAAAACTGCAGGTGGTTTCAAAGAAAGAACCTCCCTCAATACATATGAACATATATAAAACTTTTCAAATGACTTGAAGTTCATTTGTTACATTTGAAAAATCAAAAACTGATTTTATATACGGTTTTTATCACGACTTTACCACTGTTAGATTTTTTAAAAATTCCTCATGCTTGATCATCATCTCAAATTTTTATGGGAACATTAGTGATGTCTGAGGACCATCCAAAAAAATTTTCAAAATTTTTTGATGTGTTTTGGACCATTTTTTGGACGGTTCAATGTGGACCGAGATCTCGGTGATTTCGCCCGAGATCTCGGTAATTTCGCCCGAGATCTCGGATTTCCCGGTTGAAAAAAACCGGATTTGAAATTTGGTTTTTGTATTTCGTCCGAATTTTGCCCGAAATTTCCGAATCTCGCCGAGATTTCAGATTTCGGCCACCTCCGAGATTTTTCTAAAAACAAGATTTGTAACCTTGTCACTACCTGGATGAAGTAAGGAAATTGGAAAAATACTTCATTGAATTTGAAGTCCAATACATTCCATGAAAGGATAATCTTTTAGTGGACCAGTTATCAAAACTGGGTTTCTCACGATCACCTATTCCAACAGGTGTGTTTCTTGAACAACTATCTAAACCTTCTATAGACACCTCCATAGAAGAGTCCCCGACTAGCGATTAGGTCGGAGTCCTCGATCAAGATTCGGATTGGGCTAAGCCATTTAAAGCCTATCTAGAACATGGGACATTATCCGAGGAAATATAAGAAAAAGACAGATTGATTCGAAAGGCGTGAATGTACAAATTACTCGATGATACTCTTTATAGAAAGGGAATAATGGATAACATTACTTCAAGAGATTCATGGGGGCTTATGTGGAGCATATGCTTCATACAGAATGCTAATCAGCAAAGTATTCCGATAAGGCTTTTATTGGCCCAGAGCTTTACAAGATGCAATGTACCTTGTAAAGACTTCGAGCAATGTTAATTTTATGCTCGACAAGTTCATTGACATGCTAATCAGTTGCAAACAATACCATTATCATGGCCATTTTTGATATAGGGCATTGATATAGTGGGTCCATTACCTAAAACAACTAATGAATATAAATATCTATTTATTACTATTGATACTTTTCATAAAATGGATAGAAGTTGAGCATGTAGTCTTAATCACGGCTCAAGCTACGAAGAAATTCTTTGTGAAAAAAATTATCATTATATTTGGAGTTTCTAGTAGACTAATTACTGACAATGGATCAAAATTTATTAGTGGCCTATTTCAAGATTACTGTGATGAAATAGCCACAAATATTTGTTACACTTCTATTGCTATTCCATAGAGTAACGGAGCAATAGAATGTGCAGATGGCCAAATCATGCAAGGCATGAAAAAACGAGTGTTCGATCATTTAAGAACATGCTCGGGGGCTTGGCAGGACGACCTCTACTAAGTGCTTTGGGCCATACACATGACAACCAGCAGAGCTACTGGGGAACACCTTTCTCACTGGTTTTCGGTGCAGAAACTATCCCGCCTAGTGAAATACATCTAGGTTCTACAAGATTCTCTTCTTTTGAATAGGTTGACCAAAACAACCAACAGGAGGATGATACTAATCTCTTAGAAGAAAAGCGTGATCGAGCACTTATCAGTTCGACAGCCTATCTACAAGGTGTAACACCCCGGCATCTAATATGCCTGAATGCTACCAAACATAAGTTAATTAACATCTAAACACCACAATTAAACATAAATTCCAGCAAAGGCGCACATGCTAAAAACCGAGATTTTGGCAGCATCTCCTTTGTTTTAACATGATTTGAAGGAACAACAACAGTATAGCAATATATGGAATATGAGAGACAACTAAAAACAGCAATAATTAACGACTTAGCCACAATATAAGTCTAGTTCCAATCATATAATGTCTCCAAGAGTCAAACGAATGAAAAGACTCTCATTTAGCAAAACTAAACCGTAAAGCAATGATCATCACACGCAATTTATTATCAACACTAATTGAATGACTTGTGAAATCAAAAGAGTGAAGCTACGTGTGGAAGTGTGACTATTCCCCTTCCCCTCATGCCGGTCTCATGGTACCTAAAACAACAAGAAAATACAAGCGTGAGTTCGAAACTCAGTAAGCATATTGCAATGGACAACAAGAACAATAACATGGCAATAATGTCTCACATCATGTATATCATCTCATTCATGAACACATAACATTATCATCATCATTATGTATGCAATGCAATGCAATGCAATGCTCATGTCTGCTTGGAAACTCATACCGGTATGGTTGAGTACACACCCGTCGGTGTGCACCCTCTCCCCCCTTCCATCCCGAAGATGGAGGGTGCCTACAACTCGCTTCCAAACACCACGTGTATGGAATCACGATGTAGGACTTACTCAATGGATCTCCAGATTAGTCATAACTTTCTCACCGACCTTCCCCGGACTAGTTATGACTTTCTCACCGCCCGGGCCATGTAACATGCCATGTATGCAATTATGCCAACATCATATTTAACTCGTATATTAACACATGGCATCATAACATAATAAACATGCTCATCATATCATTGGCAATCATTAAAGCATGGCAAGTGATCATATATCATGTAGTCAACTTCATCTATTCTCAACAAACAACCTACAAATCACTATCCATTACAGCACACTTGCCTCAACCACGGGCAACGGATTGGCGGGAAGTAGAAGGCACTCCTGGGGTCGCACCACCTGCACATAGGTATCACATACTCACAATCAAGTCCACAAAACAGTACGCAAACCCTCATCTACCCCGACATTGCCAACTACTTGCAAAACCTAAAAACAGAGGTTCTATCCCGTCGGGACAGCAGCATTCCAAAAGGCATAACTTGAGTTCTGGGACGCCGAATCAATTAAACGAGTACATCCGCGCGTACCTTAGGAAATTTCCCAACTTTTTCTAGTTATAGGGAAAGACTAATTCGGACTCTAAAGTTGTTTAATCTACAAAATACCGTGATCTGTTCCAATCACGTCACAGATTTTAACACGCTCGGTAAAACAGTCATAACTTTCAAACGGCTGATCAGAATTTAACGTTCTTTATGTCCACTGAAATATAATTAAATTACCTACAACTTCTTCAACAGGCGGCCGCCCAAATTCCAACTCTAAATTGGCGAAAAACTGAACCCTAGGTCGACTGCTCATGCTGTCCCAAAACAGAAACGTGGCAACATCTAGATCTAATCCAATCTACTCATGTCCAGCACCACCAATTGATCTAAAATCATGATAAACACCCTTATAACAGTATCTAGCCCAACCCCAAGGAGCCCCATGGCCATACCTTCACCCGACGACCGAAATCCCAACGAAACTCCTCCCGGATCGCTCCTCGCTCCTCGCGCCTCGCTCCTCGCTCCAACGGATGGATCCACGAGGTGCAGGGGTGGGGAGGCCACCCTAGGGCATCAAGGGGGTGGAGGAGAGGTGGTGGAGCAAAGGGGAGCAATGGGGGAGGTGGAGGCGCATGCAAGGGAGAGGGGGAGGTGGGGGTGGCGGCTAGGGCATGGAGGGAGAGGTGGGGGCGCCCAAGGGGGGTGTGGGCGCAAGGAGGGTAGGGGGGCCTTTTACCAGCCCACACAAGACTCCTAGTCCTAAATGGACTCATACTCCATCCCACCAAAGCCCACAACCCCTTCTTTTAGGCCCAAACGCCCCCGGAAAGGCCCAAACTCCCGGAAACGGCCCGGAAACGCAATTAAACCTCATACCATATGGTTTCAACCTCCAATTTCATATTTCATAAAGTTTTTGACCTTAACATTCACGTTAAATAATGTCACACCATTCCGTAATGTCACACAAGGTTTGAGATGGTACCACAATAAAAGAGTTCAACCACGTACTCTTAATGTGGGAGACTTGGTTCTAAGGTGTATCCAGAACTAGTCTAAATTAAAAAAGTTATCTTACAAATGGGAAGGTCCCTTTACTGTAGTATCAATTACCCGACCTAGCTCTGTTCGGCTTGCTATGGAAGACGGTCGAATCCTTTCCAACGCTTGGAATATTCAATATCTTCATAGGTTCTATGTATAAATTCATGATTTTACATCCATAAATGAATTTTATACTTTATAAACTATCTCTTCTTGGTGTTAAATCAAACTATTTCTTGTCTTGCTTTCATTCTGAGGAATCATGAAAGTTAAGTCTGACCTAATTCCCTGAGCAAAACATGAGGTTGCTGATCGAGTTGTGAGATGACTTCTAATAGAGACTTTTCATGTAAGCCAGTACCTACTACATTGTAACGCATTAGACTGACATCATCTTCGACCTGTTGCCAATTAATACTGAGTGTATAGCAAAGAGAAATCAGGTTGATTCTCCATAAAAAACTGTTTCCTTTCTGATCACATTGCTAATCAGTCAAACAAATAGTTGAGGGCTAGTAGTGATTTACTTAAGATGAAACCAGAAGCAGACAAGTAATAGAATAATTCTTAACAGACAAAAGAAAGATATTGAACAAATTTTTTCATTTCAATTGAAGAGAACCTTTACATTATTCATATACAGGTCTGAAAGATTGGGATGGAGATCACAGGTCCGACGGGGGACTCAAGCACATCGGATGTCGAGCCCCGCTCTTGGGATCTACGACGAGCAGTGTCCTTCATCGACTTCGACCCGATGGAGCCCAGTGTCCTCAAGTGCATCGATACCGATAGTGACAGCAACAACACTGACATCAGCAGCCAAGGTAGCAGCACAGATCGTTGTGTGTTCATGGCTGGAGCTGACAATGGTGTTACTGCCAAAAATTCCCAAGAAAGAGGTTTAGGGGCAGACACTATAGACAGCCAGGGACACCAGATTCCTCCGGGCATGCCTCAAGACCCGGCGGCGGCACCAAACTCGGCGCAAGCAGCCCTGGATGTTGTTGCCCCAACACTGTGGATCATCGACGAGATCCAACTACCACAGCCGTAGTGGGAACTATGGCCAACTTGTCGAGGCAATTTGATCACAACAATCCAACAGCACCCCACCCGAGGGTAACGGATCCCCAGGAACAACAGATCCCTCGATGACATGATCGACCTGGCCATGCTCCAAGGGCGACATCTTGACAATACCGCAATAGCGACATCTTCAGTACTCCTGAAGCGAATGTTCGATGCGTGCATATGCTGCTGAGATCACTCTCGCCATCGGATCCAGAAAACCCGATGATGCCAGTGATTGATCAGATGAGGACGCTGCACGACATGGTACAGGCCCAAACCGCCCTGGTTGCCAACTCGAGACTCGGGCGTTCCCACCACCAAGGAGCCACAAGCCAGCGGCCAAGACCCTCTCGCCCCAGCCATCGGGCAGCAGGGTCGGCAGTGGCCAGCTCTAGTCATTATATTTCTAGGACACATCATCCCAACTCTTACCAGAGGCACCATGGTGACCTTCGGGACCGCATCCCTCATGATCGACGAGATCAATGCCTCATCATCTGCGACCGGAGAGAGGAACAAAACTGCGAACAACTAGAATGAGAGTCCCCATCTTCGAGGGACCAGTCTCCCGAGCACCGGGCACGATGAGGAGAGTCTTTGTCAGCAAGGGGCCACTCACCGGTACGGCCTGACTTCCCTGTTCGGTAGGAGACATAGCAACCCTTGTGGCAAAGGACCCCCAAAGACATGAAAGAAGGGTGCACGGCTTTCACCGCCGAGCTGGCACCGTCAGATGGCCGGACAAGTTCAAGCCTGGCCTAGTCGAGAAATACTCGGGTAAAATCAACCTAGTAGAATGGCTGCAAATGTACGCCACAATCATGAGACCAGGCGGAGGAAACGAGAAGGAGATGGCCAATTATCTGCTCACCACCCTGGATGGCGCAGCTAGATCTTGGTTACTCAACCACCCACCTCACTCCATATCGTCATGGGTGGAGTTACGGGCCTAGTTCATTACCAATTTTTAAGGCACATATGAACACCCCGAAACACGCAGCGACCTTCATCGGGTGGTACAGGAGCCAATGGAATCATTGTGCGACTTCATCGGGCGCTTCAGCAATAAGTGCAACTTGATACCCGACATCCTGGATAAAGCCATCATAATGGCTTTTGAGAACGGTGTCAAGGATAGAGAATTAAAAGGAAAACTCGCCACTCAAAAGATCAAGACCACCAAAGAGCTTTTCGAGCTGGCGAACAAATACACCATACGTGTCGGAGCCTGAGATTACCTCGATGACCCCAAGCCTGACAACGACAAGCCCGGGTCGTCCAAGCAGGGGGCAAAGAAAAACAAGAACCATGGCGAGAATCGTAAAGGTGACTCCTCCATCGCCGCGGTCGAAAGAGGCAAAACGCGCAACACCAGCAACAACAAGGGTCGAAGCCATGGGAGAAATAAATATTGCCCAGTCCACCACACGGACATACACAACTTCGATGAATGCCAAGTGATTAGCAAAAAGGTACAGGAACATCTCAAGGCTGCCCTCGCCTAGCGCGAGATCGATCAGACCAAAGGAAAACCTGAGGACGAGGAGCCCGAATATCACGGGGCTGATCACAAGTTGGCTCACATCTTTGGGGCGTTCGCCACATACGAGTCTAAGATACAGTACAAAGCGGTCAAGAGAGAGGTCAGTCTCGTCACGCTAGCCCTCCCTTGAGTTCTCAAGTGGTCCGAGGTGCCGATCACCTTCGACCAGTTCAACCACCCAGCCGTGGTCCCACGATTGGGTCGGTATCCCATGGTGGTCGAACCCACCATCCTTAACATCAGGGTCGCTTGAACTCTAGTCGATGGGGGCAGCTTGCTGAACCTCATCTTCGCGAAGACTTTGGACAACATGGGAATCCCCCGAATAGAAATAAAAGCCAAAGTCAAGGCGTTCCATAGCATAACCCCATTCATCCTTAATACCCCTCGGCCAGATCGAGTTGCCAGTCACGTTCAGCACGCTGGACAATTTTTGCACCAAAAAAATCCTCTTTGATGTGGCAGATTTTGAAACCGTTTACAATGTGATTCTGGGCTGCCCAATGCTGGCCAAGTTCATGGCGGTAGTGCATTACACATACCAGACCATCAAGATGCCAGCGCCAAGAGGAGTCCTCACGATCAAGGAGGATCCGCGGGTTGTAGTCCGTTGCAAAAAGAAAAGCTTAGAGATGGTCGAAGAGGTCCGCACAGATGCTACACCTGTTGACAGCGAAGGAATCAAGCGTCGAAGACCCAAAGGCACCGATAGCGCTTTGACATCTGATAGCACCGTCAACGACCCAGTCAACGACAGCAAAAAAGATAAGAAGACCGATGGGGGAGTCAAGACGGTGCCCTGGGAACCATCTGAGACATCTAAGGCGGTCAAGGTGGGCACTGACCTCGACCCCAAATAGGAACTCGAGCTCATCACCTTCCTCCGGGCAAACCGTGACGTGTTCTCATGGCAACCATCTGACATACCCAGGGTCCCTAGGGAGGTGATCGAGCATCGATTGGCTGTAAAACCTAGCGCCAAACCTGTGGTGCAGAAACAGCGCAGATTTGCGAATGACCTCAAACAAGCTATGCAAGAGGAGGTTGGCAAACTCCTGAAGGCAGGCTTCATCTAAGAGGTTCGTCACCCGACGTGGCTGGCATATCCCGTCTTGGTCAAAAAGCCCAAAGGCAAGTGGAGGATGTGTGTTGACTACACCGATTTAAACAAAGCATATCTTAGGATCCTTTTCCCCTCCCCTGCATTGACCAAATAGTGGACTCGACTGTGGCCTGTGAATTGCTACGTTTTCTAGATGCCTACTTGGGGTATCACCAAATTAGCATGTCAGCAGAAGATGAGAAAAAAATTGTGTTTACCACCCCATTGGGTGTATTTTGCTATACAAAATGCCTTTTGGTTTAAAAAATGCCGGTGCTACATATCAGCGATGCATCCAAAGTTGTCTGAAGTCCCAAATTGGGCGCAATGTGGAAGCATATGTCGATGATATCGTAGTAAAATCAAGAGCTAAGAGCTCTCTAGTCAGCGAGCTCGAGGAAACAATCGACAACCTTAGGAAGTATCGAATGATGCTTAACCCCAAAAAGTGCACGTTCAGCATCCCATCCGGCAAGCTTCTCAGTTTCCTGGTGTCAAATCGAGGCATCGAAGCCAACTCGCACAAAATTGCGGCTATCGACCAAATGCACCCCCTGCGGATGCTGAGGGAGGTACAAAAGCTCGTAGGTTGTATTGTAGCCCTTAGTTGATTCATCTCCTGGATGGGCGAGTGAGGGCTACTCTTTTTTAAGCTACTCAAGAAACAAGAAGTCTTCGAGTGGACCAAGAAGGCGGAAGAAGCTTTTTAAGATTTGAAGAGGTATTTATCGTCTCCATCCATATTGATTTCTCCTAACGAAAAAGAGGATCTTTTCTTGTACATTGCAGCCACCCCTCAAGTAGTAAGTACTGTCCTAATGGTCGAACGGGATTGCCCTAAGAAAAGGTGAAAGTCCAAAAACCAGTGTACCACATGAGTGAAGTCCTACATGACGCCAAGCTAAGGTACCCTCAAATACAAAAAATGTTGTATGCTATCCTAATGACTTATCAAAAGCTGCGGCACTACTTCCAAGCCCACAGGATCATAAGTCATGACGACATATCTGCTCAAGGAGATAATTCATAATCGAGAAGCGACAGGGCGAATCGCACAATGGGCATTGAACTCAATGAGTTCAAGGTCGATTTTGAACCTCAGACCAGCGTCAAGTCTGGGGTCCTAGCCGACTTTATTGCGGAATGGACGCACGTACAAGGAAAGAAAGCACGAAGTGGTCGATGACCATTAGACCATGTTCTTTGACGGATCGCTTACGCTCCAGGGCTCGGGATTCGGAATCTTGTTCAAATCTCCAATAGGTGAGGAGCTCAAGTACGTCACCCAACTTGATTTTCAAGCTTCAAACAATGCTGCAGAATATGAAGGACTTGTCAACGGCCTTCGGATAGCTACATCACTTGGCATAAGGGGACTCAGAGCTAGTCGTAAACCAAGTGCATAAGGAATATCAATGTTCAGACAACAACATAGTGGAATACCTGAATGAGGTTCGCAAGCTAGAGCACAAGTTCGAAGGGCTTGAGGTAAGACACATCCGGCGAAGCGACAACTCCGTCGCCGATGAACTTACCAGGCTCGCTTCATCTCATTCACCAGCCCCTACAGGAGTCTTCGTCGAGAAACTCCTCGATCCATCTGTTTCCCTTGCACTAGAGACAGATACTACCCAACTCAACCAACAGTCTAGTCGGGTCAGCAAGGCAGAACCCGCAGACACGGAAGCTGTGCTACTCGAACGCGAACCGACTTGGATGACTCTACTCCAAGCCTATCTCAAAGGTCGAGAGGTCCCTGACGATGATGCCTCAGCCGAGAAAATTGCGCATAAGTCCAAGCTATACATATTGGTAAACGGTAAGCTCTACCAAAAGGGGAGTAATGAAATCTTGATGAAGTGCATCACTCAGGAATAGGGTAATAAAATATTGCTCGATGTCCATGGAGGCTTATGCGGCAACCATGCGTCATATCGCGCTCTCGTCGGGAAAGTTTTTCGGCAAGTTCTATTGACCGACTGCCCTCTAGGATGATTGCATGCTAGTGAAAAAGTGCGAAAGCTACCAATTTTTCAACAAGCAAACCACCAGACCAGCCTAGTCACTGCAAACGATTCCTCTGTCTTGGCCCTTCTCCGTCTGGGGTTGGATATCTTGGGACCTTTCTCAAGTGCCCAAGGAGGTTACAATTTCTTGTTCGTGGTAATCGACACATTCACCAAGTGGATCGAGGCCAAACCCGCTAGGAACGTCACTTCAGAAGCAGTCAAGAAATTCATGAGGAGCATCGTTACTCGGTTTGGCATTCCTAATCGAGTAATCACAGACAACAGCACCCAATTCAAGAGCAATGCGGTCATCATCTTTGTAACATCCCAAGAATTTTATAAATGGAATAAAATCATCATGTGTTTATTTTATGCCATTTTGAATCCTTTAAATGAAACTTTGTTGAATTGACTCAAAGAAAAAAAATCGAAATTCTTAAAATTAACAAAATTCATTCAGACTAGCCTGTACTAACGGAACTCATAAAATTTTCAAACAACCTAATATAGGAAATAATTCTACAAAATATGAATTTTATTGAATTTTTGCATATCATGCAAGAGCTCTCAAAATTCGATCAAAGATTTAAAAGAAGCAAACTTTGAAGAATTTTAGATTGAATTCTACACATCCAAACTGAATGAAACCAAGTGCGTTTGAAGCTTCACTCAATGGTCTCTCTACACGAAAATTTTCAAAAATTGTTGAGTCACTTAGGGACATGAAATGATAGTTCAAATCTGACCATTCGAAAATCGCGTCCATGTGCAAACTACAAGTCACATTTCTAGCTAGCTCATTGTTTGACGTTCTGCTGAGCGCTTCAGTTGGAAGTCGTGTGTTGCCGTTACTCCTAGGGATGGCAACAGGTCCGGGTCCCTCCGAGTTCAATCTCCATGGATCTGGACCCGGACCCGGACCCGAATTCAGTCACGGGTCCAAACCCGGACTCAGACCCGGACCCGAACAACAGAATTCTATTTTCATTTGTTTGAGTAGCTAAAGTTTATAGAATTTGATTAAATTTTAAGACTTTATTACCCGGAATAAGAAATAGACTACATGCATATAATAACAAAGCAACAGTAAGCAACAATAGATGATGTTTGTTATCTACAATTCTATTTCATACAATGGATATTTTCTTGTCGGGTTCGGGTCTGGGTACCCACGGGTCCAAAATGAGATCCGGACCCGGACCCGGACACGAAATAATATACCCGTGGGTCCAAATTTGGACCCAGACCCAAACCCACTAGGTCGGGTGCCCGCGGGTACCCGGATCCACGGGTATTTTTGCCATCCTTAGTTACTCCCTCACGACCTCCACCATGCACAGGATGCTGCTCTGCCATTCTCTAGCCTCAGGCCGTTGCTCTCCATCTGCTTCCACGCCCATGCCGCGATCGGGCACTTTAAGCAGAGCATGCACGCCATGTGGCCGTGCTGTGCTCCCTCCCCTGCTTCGCCATCGGCAGGGGCGGAAGTACATACACTTACCCGGTGTCACAGGACACCGGGTCAAAAAAATAGTGTATCTTAGTCTATATATAAAAAAATTATTGTATGTTAGTCTATATATATAGTATATGTGAACCCTCTTGGTCTAAATCTTATGACACCGGGAGACAAATAACAAGCAAATGGTAATAATAATAAGTTGTTTTCATATATATGATGAAATGATGAACCCCGATGATTTTTTGTCTAGTTCCGCCCCTGACCATCGGGCACTTAAAGGGGCTCGAGCTTCTCCATCCTTCTCTCCCTCCCCAGATTCCCTCCATTTCTCTAAGCCAAGCTCGCCGCGCCGCCCTCCATTCCCGCTAGTGAACCAGAGCCCACGGCGTTGTGGTGAAGGAGCACTCCTGTTCTTTGATGTCTTAGCACCTTAAGCATTCCCTTAACTCATCCAATCATTGTTTGCAGCCCGAGTGGCCCAGAGCTGCGCCACTGTCATCTTCTTCAACCTCCAGCTGAATTGGTTCTGTGTTCTAAGTCAAGAACGAGTAAGTAAGCTTAAATGTCTTACCATGCCACCATATACAAGAGATAACTTAACCCATTGGTTTGAGCCTTGAGCCTTGAACTTCAGGTCCAGAGATCGATTCCCAATCCAGCCGTCCTTGTTGCATTTCTTTCTCCATTTACCTTATTGCTCATGCATTCACCTCAAGCATTTTACCAAGCTTCTTTGTCACAAGAGAGAAACTAGCTCAGTGCACGGATGCATGGCTCAAGTCAAAGTTACAAATTATGTATTAAAAAAAGTCAATCCTTAACGATTTAAATTGTACACTCTAGAGCTATCATATATAGCAACCCTATATACAAACTTAATTTATAATGCTAAACCAACACATAAGAACATAAGTGCTACGAGAATCATGGGTCAGTTCTAACAGCAAACACCAGGACAGATTGCATTTGATCAAATAAATAGATAGTGAAGGACCATGTGGAGGTCCATCCATATTTGTGATAAGTATTTAACTTTATTTGAGTAAGGTGTGCTCATGTTTGAGTTTGATTTGACTCGGTATTGCATGTTTGAATTAATGATAATTGTGGACTAACATGCAGGAAGAAAAAGGTATGTGTATTGTGGTATGTGCAAAATGGTTTAGTCCTTGTGGTACAGGTTATTGAGGCAGCTATGGTCGTTGGTGAGTACCGGGACTAGGTTGGGAGAACCGAGGTCCGGAGCGGTCGAGGATGCCGACGAGATGGTTGGGCTCAAACCAGGTTCACTTGGACGTCATGGAAATAGACTTGAGGTGGCTCAAGGTTTCCGGTTCGGGTTGGAGGCTCGAAGAGGCGGAAACTGAGCGGTCAAGTCCGGCGGATGAAGGCCTGTTGCATTGGACTAAGGATTCCACCTTAACTTACAAACACTTGAGGGTGCCCCGATCTCTCACGACTAAGAGCACATAAAGCTCTGACTAGCCAAGGCCCCGACTAGTGAAGCCTCGACCACTAGGTCCGACTAGCCAAGGTCCCGACCAGTGGAGCCCCGACCACTTAGAAAGTCCGACCACTAGGTCCAACCAGCCAAGGTCTCGACCAACCAAGGCTACAACAAGTCAAAGCTCCGACCTCTGGTTCTGCGCTACCCGCAACAACTTAAATTGCTCATGCCAAAGCAAATTCAAACTTGAGCACTAAAGGCTCAAAACACAATCAATTACTCATCACACACAAGGGTAGACCTCTACATAGTCTTTCAAGCTACAAGATCCTCCGGCTGCCCATTCGCTCAGGGTGTCACCACGATTCCCAACATCCAGGGGGGCTTTTCGCAAAATCAGGGAAATGGGGACTCTGGGAGGCCGACATTCTCTTCCGCTATTAGGATGTTAACGAAAGGCCATATGTTACTGCTAGCGCGATCGGACGGGCGAAAATTGGTAGGACCTAAATGTGATTCGATAGAACCACAAGGTTTTTCCTACAAAAATTCCGACCGCAAGATCCTCCGGCTACCTATTTGCTCAGGGAGTCACCACGATTCCCAACAACCCCCCCGGGGGGGCTTTTTGGCAAAAACAAGGTCGTGGGGACACCGGGAGGTCGCCATTCTCTTTCGCTATTAAGATGTTCGCAGATCGTCGGATGTTACTACTGGCGCATCGGACGGGCGAAAACTGGCAAGACCTAAACGTGGAGTGGAGGTTGTCGAAGCCTTGAAGTGGGTGGCGAGTGAGTGGGAGAGCCTAGGGAGAGGGAAAGGAAGGGAAGGGAAGAGGCGGGGCGGGGGCGGGGGGGGGGGCGAGGATGCGGGGAAGGCGCGGTGGGGAGGCAACGATTTGCACGAAGGAAATGGGAGGGGATAGGACACTAGGGTTAGCACGCCACGTCCGCGGACGACTGGATGTTACTGCTGGCTAGGGTTGGGCATTTTTACCAAAATCGAACCGAACCGATTTAACCGAATATTTTAGTTTTTTCGGTTTTTGGTTCGGTTTTTAGTTTTCAGTTCGGTTTCCAGATTCAAGAAACTGATTTAACCATATAACCGAAATCCCTCAAGTGGCTTGAGTGGCCGAGTCCTCCCAACTCCCCGAGCCTTCTTGACTTCTTCGGTTCTTCCTCAATTCCTCTTCTGCCCTGTCGGGACCCCGAATTTGCAAATCCGGACCCTCTGTGTATTCAGCACTAGTCCAGGAACGCGCTAGTGCACACAGTCTTAACATCGGTATATATCACAATCATACCAAACGATACTATCAAAGTACTTTATTTAAATAATCAAAGGGTTACTCGACCTTATGGCCGAGTTACAAATATATGCCTTGCAAGGCGAAACTTTTAAAAAGAGAAATAACAATAGCAGCGGAAAATCAAATAAACTTCGTGGCGCCATCCAGTATACCACGAACTGGATCGCTCGCATCCTAAGTAGTCGGGTCCTCTTGGAGTTCCTCCTCCAAAGTGGCGTAATCTCCTCTTCAACCGATATTGTGTTGGGGCAAGGGTGAGTACTTGGTACTCGACAAGTCATGCACAATGCAAGCTAATATACTATATGCATGGCTTAGTACAAAGGAGTAGCTCAGGGTATATTTGCGATGTGACTTTTGACAAGTAATATAAGTAGATTCGGAAAGTAGAAATAAGTAAAGCATAAATAACTTTTCAAGAAGTTTAAATAACATTTTTCCCCATCCTAAACCATATTTCCATCATCTTCTTTGTTAAACCAACCCATCTTTTCAAAACCAAGTTATTTTCAGAAATTCTACCCTTGATTTGTAATTCGAGCATTGTCGATCAAGTGGACTCGGCTATTCAAATAGATTCTACACTCTGCAGAGGTTATGCACTTTACCCACAAGATACAATCCACTCACCACGTCAGCCGTGAATCGCCATACAAGAGTATGCGAATGAGCGATCATAACAAAGCCTTTCGGAAGCCTCAAACAACCCAGGTGGTCCTCTCCGGTTCGTGCTCTACACCATCCCTTCCCTTAGCCAAGGCGAAGTATGGGACCAACACACCGTTAGATGGGTACTGGCCACGGCCGATACGCTCCCAGTGCAATCACACAAGCAGGTGTAATGGCACCCCGAGGCTCCACAAGTGAGTCCTTAGCGACTTAGTCAACTAGGGCCATCCCATTCGACCATGTGGTTGCAAGTATGACCCGATTCAAAGGCTTGCAAGGTTAAGTCCTTAGAGTGACCAGGGCAAGACTACAGAAAAACCAAATCAACACTCCCGATGCCACAACCGGCCCACACGATTACTCTTGCCACATGCCCTGGTGAAATCTGTTTATCAAACCCAGATTGATTACCATGCACCACGTGCCATCAACATCACATGATACTTTTCCAAAACAGGTTCAATATATCATTAAGTCCATATTAGCATTTGATTATCCAAAATCATGTCATGAGCACGTGGCAGTCTAAGCGATACTAGTGATCTAAACCCATGTTGGCAATTTAATAATGTCCAACTAGTAAACCACAACTAGGGTGACAAAGGGTCATGGCACATACTTACAGTAATCAAGGTGTCATATAGCAAATTGGTATTTATCTAACCCCTAAGGTTTAAACCAAAGTATCTTTCTAATTAAACTAGCATGCAATAGTTTAAATCAAAATAGATTTTCGAAATGGGATCAAAATGTTCAGAGCACAACTTGCCTTCAAAAAGTACTTGCTCTTGGTCTTGAGTTGGATCCTGAGTCAACACTTCTCACTCGAATCCTTAGGTACTTCAACGTCTACTGTAAAGCGTGCAAATAGCAAATACACAAATGAACACTATGCAAAAAGATCCCAAAACTCCAAATAAAATCCATAAACAGAGAACATAATTTTACTGGATTTTTAGAAACTGAATTCAAATTTGGAGTTAAACGCAAAAGTTATGATTATTTAAAGTTTAAATAATCAATTAAATAATATTTCATAGAAAAACTTTAGTCCAAAAATTAAATAAAATTCATATTTAGGTAGATCTCAATTTTATACAAATTTATAAATTTGAACCACCCAAATCGGAGTTGAAAGCATAAAAGTTATAAGCGTTTGAAGTTTGAATCTAAATTTGAATCAATATTTCGAATTAATAAATCATTTTCTTTTCGAAATTAATTATTGCGTCGGCATGGACAACGTGGCAGCTCTGATTGGCCTGTGACGGCCAGGATCCATGGGCTCGGTCCACGCTCGGCTTGGGTCCCGCAGTGGAC
Organism: Rhipidocladum racemiflorum; assembly: GCA_036346355.1. Taxonomy (NCBI): domain Eukaryota; kingdom Viridiplantae; phylum Streptophyta; class Magnoliopsida; order Poales; family Poaceae; genus Rhipidocladum; species Rhipidocladum racemiflorum. The sequence goes on along the minus strand of CM070577.1, from coordinate 36,141,658 downwards.
TCGGTCCCGGCTCCACGTGAGGCCCGACATGTGGGCCCACTCGGGTGACGTCATTCTTGGCGTCGGCGGGGCTCAGCCGCGGTCGACAGTGGGTCCCACCGATGACGCGTCATGGGTGGCGCCACGGTGCTGTCGGCCCGACTCGCGGGCCACGCGTGTCGGTGACCACTGCGACAGCGTGGGCGCGCAGTTCGGCTTCCTGGGCGCGTGGCTGTCGTGGCGTTGGTTTGAAATCCGGCGGTGAGATTGAGTTTGGCCTCATGTGCTTGGGGCGCCTTGCGTGATCGATCGTGGGCCGTTGGATCTAGATCAGCGGTTGGGATTAGATCTAGGATTTTCAGCGGAAAACTCACGAGTGGCGTGGCACGTCACGGGCCTTTGGATCTTGATCGGACGGTTGGTGGAGCTCGGGAGTCGGCGATAGCTTCACCCAGAATTCTTGTTTGCCGGCGGGCTAGGCGACCACCCAAGCAGCCCGGTTGGGGCGTGCTCGGCGAGATGGAGGGTGTCTTGGTGCGCTGGCCGGGGTTCGAATCAATCGGGGTCAATGGCGGAGGATAGGCGGGCGGCGGCGAAAGGACCGTGGTGGCGCTTCACGCAACTCTGGCGATTCCGGCCGAACCTCGGCTAGAGCTCGGCGGGTTAGAACAGAAGTCTGTGGTCACGCGGTCCTCGAGTGCGATCAGGGCATTAAATAGCCGGGAAGGCGTGCTGGCGAGCCCTAATCGATCTGTGGCGCTCGGCGGCGGAGTCGGCTCGATTCTGGAAGACGACGGCGAAATCGTGGCCGTCCCGTGTCGCGATCAGCGACCACGATGCGACGCGCGATCGGGTCGATCCAACCACGGCTCGGTCGAGTCGGGCGGATCTCGGCCGTTGGATCTTGATCCAACCGTTGGGATGGACATTAGGTTAGAGTGGGTTCGCCGAGACTGCTCGGAGTGGGACTCGAGTCCGACTCGGTCGGATGAACGATGACCCGAGTTGGATTTTCAATGATTTAATATTTAAAATAATTCCCGATAATTCATTTAATTCATTAAAAATAGCAAATGACTAAAAATTCGAGAAAAATTCTGGAAAATATTTTGGATTATTTTGGACTCAAATAAAATATTTCCAACAAAATTTATTTGCAAAATTAAATTCTTTAATTATTTCAAAATGGAATAAATTCAAATAAATTCCAAATAAATCCAAATAAATTCGAGAAAATTCCAAAAATTCACCAAAGTGCCAAATCACACATGATTTTAAGAAAAGCAAAATTTTGGGATGTTACAAACCTCCCCCTTAATAGAATCTAGTCCCCAGATTAGGCTCACTAAAGAAATAGGTTTGGAAATTCTTTCTTCAAATCCTCTTGTGACTCCCAAGTCGCTTCACTTTCTTCATGGTTGCTCCTTGAACTCTCTGAGAATCGGGTTGACTTGTTTCTAGTTTCTCGATCCATTGTGTCTAGAATCCTCACGAGTGCTCCTTATAAGTCAAATCCTCTTGCAACTCAATTGACTCTGTGATTGTTCCTCAGGAACTCGGAACACTTCTTCAAGCCAGGACACATGGAACACGTCATGCACTCCATAGCATAGCAACTCGGTGGTAGGCAACTTCACCTCTGCGACTCAAAATCTTAAATGGTCCAACATAGCAGGGTGCGAGTTTCCCTTTGGCATGGAACCTCTTAACTCCCACAGGCGTAACTCACGAGGTATACAAAGTCTTACGGTTCAAAACTCAAATCTCGCGACGATTGTCGGCATAACTCTTACAATCGAGATTGGGCTATCTTCAACCTTTCCCTAATCATAGCGATCTGCTCCTCGGCCTCTTGAAGAATATCGAGGCCCAAAGACACGGCCACGGCCCGTCTCATTCCAATTCAATGGTGTCGAACGGTCGACCATACTGATGCCTCAGGTGACATCTCAGTAAACTAGCTTTGATAACTATTGTTGTAACTAAACTCGGCATCACGGCAAACTTTTATCCCAAGAGGTAGCATAAGCCAATGCACAAGCTCTCAACATATCCTCTAGAATCTGGTTGACTCTTTGAGTCTGTCCATCCGATACGTGGATGATAAGGTATCTTGAAGTTTAAAGCGGGTTCCCATGGCTTCATGCAACTTATTCCCGAACCTTGAGGTAAATTGGGTACTCTGTCCGATACAATCCTCTTTGGCACTCCGTGCAAACAAACAATCACGATCATGTACAACTCGCTAACTTATCTCCCGAGTAAATGGTCTTCACGAGGGATAAAATGGGCCTACTTTAGTCAAGCGATCACTATAACCCATATGGAGTCATAACCTCTTGAGTCTTCGGCAAACCGGTAATGAAATCCATTCCGATTTCCTCCACTTCCACTCAGGTATTTTCAGCGGTTGTAGCAATCCTGGTCTCGATGCATTGCCTTGACTCTCTGGCATACGTCGCACAATGCAACATGCAACCTTCACATTTCATACTCGGCCACGAATCTCTCCTTGAGATCGATACATCTTGGCGCTTCGGGGATGAATCGAGTACTTAGAGTCATGGGCTTCTTCCGAATCGCTGCTTTAACTCCTTTTGTTAGGCACACAAATGCGATCCTTCATCCATAACGTGCCTTGCTCGTCTGGCTTGAAATCCTTTGCCTTGCCTTCCTCCATTTTGGACTTAATCCTCACGGATCTTGTCATCATCCTTCTGTCCTTCTGATCTGGTCCTCTAAAAGTAGGCTTTACTTCCAAGGCGGCCAAGAATCCGCTAGGTACAACCTCAATCTTCATTTTCTAAAATCCTCATAACTCATCGACTTTGTGGCTAGCAACGTACTCACTGTGGCTCTTGGAGCTCGAGCATCGGCTACTCGTTGGCCTTCAGGGATAGTAATGGATTCAACATTATAGTCCTTGATCAATTCTAGCCATCTCCTTTGCCTCATATTCAGATCCGACTGGGTGAATATGTACTTAAGGCTCTTATGATCCGTATATACTTCACATCTGTTTCCAATCGAGATAGTGGCGCCATATCTTCAAAGCATACTACTGGCTAACTCTAGGTCATGTGTGGGATAATTTTTCCTCATGCGGCCTCAGTGCCTTGATGCATAAGCGGCGACCTTTCCATTACGCATCGGCACACATCCAAGTCCTTGGCGCGATCGTCACAATAAATATCGAAGCTTTGAGCAACATCCAGTAGAACTAACACCGGTCTGTGTCAATCGCTTCTTGACTCAAAATCCTTCCTCACATTCTGGCGTCCATGCAAACTTCTTTTCCTTCTTCAGCAATTGCGTAAGAGGTTTGCAATTGTCGAAAAACCTTCGATGAACGGCGGTAATATCCCCTGCCATTCCAAGGAAACTCGAATGTCTAGGTCACGCCTTGGTTTGCTCCCAATGTAACACGACTTCTACTTTGCTTGGATCTCTGGCGACTCCTTCATGCGGTCGTTACATGTCCAAGAAACTCCACTTTGTCCTTCCAAAAGTCACACTTGCTGAACTTGGCGAAAAGTTCATGTTCCTCGACTTTTCCAAAACTCCTCGCAAGTGTTGACATGTTCATCCTCTGTCTTGGAGTAGATTAGGATATCGTCTATGAACACGACGACAAACTTGTCCAAATATTCCATAGAACACCTTATTCATCATATTCATGAAATAAGTGGCGTCGTCAAAGGACATAAGCTGTAAACTCGTAATGTCCATATCTTGGCGAGAATGCGATCTTGAATATCTTCGATCGGATCTTTAGCGATGATATCCCGATCTCGAGATCAATCTTGGAGAAAACTCGGCTCCTCTTAATCGATCAAACAAATCATCAATCCTGGGTAGCGGATACTTATTCTTCACGGTGACTTCATTGAGTGCACGGTAGTCGATGCACATCCTGAAACTCCGTCCTTCTTCTTGACAAACAAAATTGGTGCTCCCCATGGCGGCGAACTTGGTGATCGATAAATCCTTTCTCCATTAACTCTTCTAGCTGTTTCTTCATCTCTACCAACTCCTCGGTTGACATCCGATAGGTCTCTTTGCTACTGATCTTGTGCGTACAAGCTCTATCACAAACTCTATGTCCCTGTGCAGCGGCATACCGAGGTAGATCTTCGGGGAAAAACATCAGGTACTCATTCACTCTTGGGACATCCTCTATCTTGATTGCCTTGCTTGTTAACCATCAAGCTGTCCATCTCTAAGCTGCAAGGTGGCTTGAAATTCCACTTTCTTCCCACACGGGCTCTCAAGCGAGATAGTCCTTCGTCCACAATCCAATACTGACCTTGTGCTTGGATAACCAATCCATTCCCAATATAACATCTAAGGTCAGGTCTCCAAAATTATAAGGTTTGCTAGGAACTCTATTCCATCTATTAGTATTCTCACCGAACATCCTACTTCCGTTCGGAGTTCGGAACCGAGGGGTTTGAACTAAAAGCATGCACTTAAGTCTTGCAATCCTTAAGTCATTTCTAGTAGCAAAGCCTTGCGAAACAAAGCGAATCTGAAGCTCCGAGTCGAGACAAAACTGCTGCAGTCTTGAGTTAACAAGTAACTTACCCGATGACGTCAAGTAGCATTTTGCAATGCATCCGCTGTGACATAGTTGACTCGGCCTCTCACCCACTGCACGATGGGTGTGGCTCAGTCTTTGGCGTCCCTAGGCCCGGTGGTTCCTAGATTGAAGCGGCGGTAGAATTCGCTCTATCTTCTTGGACAATTTATTGGCAAAGTGTCCTGGCTCGTTGCGGATTGTAGCGGCGTCTCACATTCCTGCATTTGCTGGGGTAGCGTTTCTAGCGGGGGGTTTGGGAGTTCTGAGTTACGATTGGCAGGTCTTGGTCTTGGGGATGGTGTCCTCGTTGCATTCGTGGTTGGAATCAAGAATTGATTTGGTGCAACTCTCAAAAGCGCCGCGTTCAGCGTGATCTTCTTTGTTGCATCCTGCGCTTCTGTTCTCATCCGAGTTCCTTGCGCTTGTCCTCAAGAATAAGCGCCTTATTCACCAACTCTTGGAAATGCGGAAGGTGTGGGTGATCAACCCTACTTGCAATCACAGGTTAAGTCCCTTCATAAAAGCGAGGTATGCGGATTTATCTGTCGCTACATCCTCAAAGTGCGTAAGCGTGCTAGGCTGTGTGAACTTGTTCGTAGTAGTCGACCCAGGCTGATTACCTTGCCTCGATCTTTGAACTCCTCCTTCTTAAGGTCCATAATTCCTTCGAGGCACGTGATACGTCGAATCGTTGTGAACTCTTCCCAAGTGATATCTTGAGGGTTCTCTGCGTAGCCTGAAGTTCTCCCACCATTCTCAAGTTGTTCCTTCCAAGCGATGAGAAGCGTGAAGTACCTTCTCATTTCCTATGCATTGAGCTATGTGTAACTTCCTCTCGATTGATCTTAACCAATCATCGGCCTCAATGGATTGGCATTCCCGGAGAAAGTGGGTGGGTGAGTCCTCATGAACTCGGCAGCCTTGTATTACTGGCGTGGTCACGATTAACTTGATTGGCGTGGCTCTGGCGGTGGCGATGCTGCATTTGTTGCATCATAGCATGCATCAAGCTAGTGCAGCGGCAAGAAATGCTCCAAATTCTGCACATCCAGGGCGGTGCTGGTGCTCCATCATTGGGGTTTTTACGGTTGGCGAGATCCACTCCCATTGCTTCCAAAGTTTCCACGGTGTTCACCATCTGTCCGATTTGCTCTAGGTTTAGAGATGAGAGGAAACAAGAATAGACAAGTGGTATGGAACTTACGCGGGCGAAAGGTGTAGCCTTAAGGTCCAACTTTATTATTAATAACTTGGTATGGCTTACAATGCCTAAGGGCCTTGCAACACATCACACACTCAAAGAAACAAAGCAAATCCAAATCGAACTAACTCTGAGTCTAGCCTAAAGGGTGACTCTTTATTCTATGACTGTGTGACTCGGCCGAAGAGTCTCACTATAGAACCTATACTCACTCATCAAGAAAACCTCCATCACACGAGAGTGCTTTACGTAAGAACTCGGAATTTTCAAGTGTGACAAGGTAAGGAAAATTTCAAAAGAGCAGAGAAAGAGAGAAGGGATAAGTCGAGATGTCATTTCTTGTCTTCACAAATTTTTAGCTTTAGAAAATAGGTTTTATCCTCACTCTGACCATTCTAGCTTAGGAGGTTGAGCCTACGGTCAAGTATGGCTCACGATACCACCCTACGTCGGGACCCCGAATTTGCAAATCGGACCCTCTGTGTATTCGGCCACTAGTCCAGAAGGCAGCTAGTGCACCGATCTTAACATCGGTATATATCACAATCATACCAAACGATACTATCAAAGTACTTTATTTAAATAATCAAAGGGTTACTCGACCTTATGCGTGAAAGTTACAAATATATGCCTTGCAAGGCGAAACTTTTAAAAAGAGAAATAACAATAGCGGAAAATCAAATAAACTTAGGTAAGCCATCCATTATACCACAGGCAGCGGTAGGCTCGCATCCCCTAAGTAGTCGGGTCCTCTTGGAGTTCCTCCTCCAAAGTGGCGTAATCTCCTCTTCAACCGATATTGTGTTGGGGCAAGGGTGAGTACTTGGTACTCGACCAAGTCATACCTGAGGCACAAGCTAATATACTATATGCATGGCTTAGTACAAAGAGTAGCTTTAGGTATATTTAGCGAAATGTGACTTTTGACAAAGTAATATAAGTAGATTCGCCGGTAGAAATAAGTAAAAGCATAAATAACTTTTCAAGAAGTTTAAATAACATTTTTCCCCATCCTAAACCATATTTCCATCATCTTCTTTGTTAAACCAACCCATCTTTTCAAAAAACCAAGTTATTTTCGTAAAATCTACCCCTTGATAATTCCCGAGCATTGTCCGATCAGTGGACTCGGCTATTCAAATAGATTCTACACTCTGAGAGGTTATGCACTTTACCCACAAGATACAATCCACTCACCACGTCACCGTGAATCGCCATACAAGAGTATGCGAATGAGCGATCATAACAAAGCCTTCGGAAGCCTCAAACAACACGGTGGTCCTCTCCTGGTTAGTGCTCTACACCATCCCTTCCCTTAGCCAAGGCGAAGTATGGGACCAACACACCGTTAGATGGGTGCACCGGCCACGCCACGATCGCTCCCCGTACAATCACACAAAGCGGTGCTTGACACCCTGAGGCTCCAAGTGAGTCCTTAGCGACTTAGTCAACTAGGGCCGTCCCATTCCGAGCCATGTGGTTTGCAAGTATGACCCGATTCAAAGGCTTGCAAGGTTAAGTCCTTAGAGTGACCAGGCAAGACTACCCGAAAAACCAAATCAACACTCCCAATGCCACCTGGCCCACCTGATTACTCTTGCCACATGCCCTTGAAATCTGTTTATCAAACCCGTTGATTACCATGCCACGTGCCATCAACATCACATGATACTTTTCCAAAAGCAGGTTCAATATATCATTAAGTCCATATTAGCATTTGATTATCCAAAATCATGTCATGAGCACGAGTCTAAGCGTATACTACAACGATCTAAACCCATGTTGGCAGATTTAATAATGTCCAACTAGTAAACCACAACTAGGGTGACAAAGGGTCATGGCACATACTTAAGTAATCAAGGTGTCATATAGCAAATTGGTATTTATCTAACCCCAGGTTTAAACCAAAGTATCTTTCTAATTAAACTAGCATGCAATAGTTTTAAATCAAAATAGATTTTCTAAATGGGATCAACATGGTCAAAGCACAACTTGCCTTCAAAAAGTACTTGCTCTTGGTCTTGAGTTGGATCTACAGTCAACACTTCTCCTCGAATCCTTCCTAGGTACTTCAACGTCTACTATTAGCGTGCAAATAGCAAATACACAAATGAACACTATGCAAAAGATCCCAAAACTCCAAATAAAATCCATAAACAGAGAGAACATAATTTTACGATTTTTAGAAAGCTGGAATCATCAAATTTGGAGTTAAAGCATAAAAGTTATGATTATTTAAAGTTTAAATAATCAATTAAATAATATTTCAGAGAAAAACTTTAGTCCAAAAATTAAATAAAATTCATATTTAGGTAGATCTCAATTTTATACAAATTTAGAAATTTGAACCACCCAAATGTCGGGTTGAAGCAAAAGTTATAAGCGTTTGAAGTTTGAATCTAAATTTGAATCAATATTTCGAATTAATAAATCATTTTTCGAAATTTTATTGTGTCGGCATGGACACGTGGCAGCTCACGATTGGCCTGTTGGCGTCGGATCCATGGGCTCGTCCACGCTCGGCGGTCCAGAGTGGACTCGGTCGCACGACTCCACGTGAGAGGCCGACATGTGGGCCACGCTCGGGTGACGTCATTCTTTGGCGTCGGCGAGGCTCGACCACGGTCCGGCGGTGGGTCCCACCCGATGGCGTCATGGGTGGCGTCCGCGGTGCTACGCCATCGGCCCGACACGCGGGCCGCGTGTCGGTGACCACGCACTGCTGGCGTGAAGCGCGGCAGTTCCTACGGGCCGTGGCTGTCGTGGCCGTTGGTTTGAAATCCGACTACCGGGATTGAGTTTGGCCTCATGTGCTTGGGCGCCGCGTGGTGATCGATGGGCGTTGGATCTAGATCCAACGGTTGGGATTAGATCTAGGATTTTCAACGGGAAAACTCAGAAGTGGCGTGGCGCGTCTGGGCCTTTGGATCTTGATCGGACGGTTGGTGGGCTTCGAGGTCGGCGATGGCTTCACGGCCCGAGTTCAGTGGCCCGGCGCGAGGCAGCGACCACCCAAACGGCGTTGGGCGTGCTCGGCGAGATGGAGGAGGTGTCTTCGGTGCGCTGGCCGGGGTTTCCGAATCTGGGGTCAATGGCGGAGGGCGGGACGGCGGCGGCGAGGCAGGACCGTGGTGGCGCTTCCACGCGCCTTCACGCAGCGATTCGGCGAACCTCACGGCGGCTAGAGCTCGGCGGGTTAGGCAAGAAGTGCGGCTGGGTCACTAACGGCGGTCTCGGTGCGATCCGGGCATTAAATAGCCGGAGGCGTGCTCGGCGGAGCCCTAATCGGTCAATGGCGCGCTCGGCGGAGTCGGCTCGATTACGGGAAAACGGACGTAAAATCATTAGCCGTCCACGTGTCGCGATCACGGCCACGATCGCCGCAGCGCGATCGGGGTCCAGGCCCTGGCTTCACGCGGTCCGAGGCGGATCTCACCGGCTGGATCTTGATCCAACCGGTTGGGATCGATTAGGAGTTAGAAATTGGGTTCGGTCGAGTCAAGCGGCTCAAGTCGGACTGAGTCCGACTTCGATCGGATGAACGATTTGACCCGAGTTGGATTTTCCAGCTGATTTAATATTTAAAATAATTCCCGATAATTCATTTAATTCATTAAAAATAGCAAATGACTAAAATTCCAAAATTCTGGAAAATATTTTGGATTATTTTGGACTCAAATAAAATATTTCCAACAAAAATTTATTTGCAAAATTAAATTCTTTAATTATTTCAAAATGGAATAAATTCAAATAAATTCCAAATAAATCCAAATAAATTCCAGAAAATTCCAAAAATTCACCAAAGTGCCAAATCACACATGATTTTAAGAAAAGCAAAATTTTGGGATGTTACATGCCCAGTGCCCACACCCGCATCGCACATCTCCAATTCTCCCCACACGGGCCACACGGCCACACCAGCGCCTCCATCTCTCAGGCTCTCAGCCTCCTCACCAGCGTCGCCGCCTCCCTTCCTGCCCTTCTCTGGTTCTCCCGCTCCCTCTGCCGCCTCCCTCCCGCATCCCCTCTTCTTCTTCCATTCTTCGCCGCCGAGCTGCTCATGTCCCCGGACCCGGCCTCGCCCGCAAACCTCCTCTTCTTGCCACCCAGGTGCTCTACAGGAAGATCTAGTCCTCCGGTGCGCCGCTCCCCCACCTCGGTGTGGCGCTCCTCCTTGCCAGAAGATCTGCCCTTGCGCTTGCGATGCTCGCGCTCCGCACCGATGGAGGTGTGGATGGGCTCTTCGCAAGGATGAGACGGTGATGCTGGGCGCAACGCACGAGCGGGAGGTCTCGGTCGAGGCAGGGTGCTTGGTGGCATGGGATCCGATGATCTGGAGGTTTGGAGAATGGAGAGATAGAGCGACTGAGCGAGTGTTGTAATTTTTCGGTGAACCGAATAACCAGACGAAACTTTTTTCGATTAATTCAGTTCAGTTTTCAAATCTATTTGGTTCGGTTTAGCTCGGTTTCCAGTTTTCGAAAACCAAATTTTATTTAAAATGAAAAAACCAAACCAAAAAAGCTGAATTAACCGAATGGCCACCCCTACTGCTGGCACGTCCAACGGGCGAAAACTAGCAGGACCTAAACGTGATTCGGCAGAACCATAAGGGTTTTTTCCTAAAAAGTTCCGGCCGCAAGATCCTCTGGCTGCCCATGAGCACAACAGCCACGACTTCACACCGCCGCCGGTTCTCCTCCCGCGGTCCTGCCCTACCGGCTACCGGCCTTCAACTACCACAACGAAGACCCATCCCTCGGCCCTCGCTCCGACGCCCCAATCCAATCCCTCCGCCGCCGCCGTTGCCACCCCAACGCCCTCTTCTCCCTCGACATGCGGCTCGACCACCGCGGTGCAGCCTCTTCCACCCGAGGAACCCAACCCCCAGCAGGGCAGTAGGCCACCCCAATCCTCCCACTACACCAGATCGGGTATGGTCGATTCTTCTCACTCACCCCTTCTTTTGTTAATGTGATGACAAATAATGCGATGTGTGATGCTGGGAACTGAAAATTTGTTGATGTTTTGCTGTTTTTTAGGCTATAGTTATTGGGTTGTTTATTCAAGAATCTGTTAAATACTCTAGCAGATTTACAGTTGAATATTGGCAGCTAGCATTGAGCAGACCTAAACATTTTTCTATTGAAGTGAAGGAATGTATGCACCATATGATGATACAAATCTGTCTCTGGCTTTTATATTTTCCTTGGAAAAAGCCAAATCCATGATTTTTAATTTGGAGATGTGCTTTGGTGCACAGGTTGGGTATATTTTTTTTGAAGCATGGGTTGTTTCAAGGCAGAGGCTCAGGAAGGCTCTGAAAGCAATCAACATAATGAGCAGTTCTCCATATGCTTGCACTCATTTTCGGATCTGTCACATGTTTCTGCAGCTACTTTCATGTATCTTTTGAAGGACTGCTACGTATATGGTATACCTATTTTATTCAAGTTATCCAAGAATTTCCATTTATTTGGTACTTTGTCAATTCAGTATCTACAGTATTTATGTGTTGAAATCATTTTTCTTCTTTAAGCATGGCTGCAACTAGTTAACTAGTTATTTTTTCGACTATGAAATCAAAATCTTGTGATACAATCTTCCAAAAAAAAACTTGTTATAGAAAATAGGTATCCTATTTTACATATGGATAGCTACAGATTTAGTTCATAGTAGTTCCTATGGAATCTGTAATGATTGAGGTGAGGTAAGCTTTATCATCACAAATTCACAATACATTTTCAACAAATTCACAATACAATTTCAAATTTTACTAATGCCAAACACAGGCTTATTAATTCTTTGGCTTTGCAAACTCTTCGCAATTTATCCTCAAGCAAAGATGAGTTCTTGACTCCACCAAAGACATGCTATATGCCTTTTATTTTTTACTTTCAGTATTAATGTGACCCTTGATTTTCTGTTTTATGTATTTTTTTAATGTTATTTTTATGCTAGTCCATACATCTGATATTTTGTAACCAAATTCAGGAACCCACAAAGCAACCCTAAAATTCAGGATCCTTCAGCAGCAGGTAAAAAGGGCATTAAATAATGCTCCTCAGCCAGGCCCGTTCACGTATGTTGTTCAATGCTTGTACATTATACCTTTGCTGGGGCAGTCTTATGCTGAAGGGTTCAGCCACATGTTGATATCTTCTCTAAGGCATTTGAAATATGTGGAATCAGTACAGAAAGATTTCTTTGATGCAAAGCATCTTGCTGCCCAACTTGTTCTCGATATCCTTGCTTCTGTTGTACGCCATGAGGAACGTATACTGGTAAAGCTTCTTGAGACATTTGATATTGAGTTGAGAGATATGGCCCATGCTTTGTATGGTTCAGAGTTGGGTGATGAAGATATAGTGAAAGCAACAGAACATATCAAAGAGTATGTGCATTGCCTTATGAAATCAGAATCCTATGTGACTGCTGTGACCCTGATTACACGATTTTCCATCCTATGTTGTGATGAGTCTTTTCTCACAAAACTGATTGAAAGCAATCAATTCAAGGCAGCAGAGAAGTGGGCAGCTTTCATGGGAAAGGAAATGGTATGTTTAATAATCCAAAAGTATCTAGACCTGAAAATGCTAAAGAGTGCGAATGAGTTGGTGAAACAATATGACCTTACAGAAGAGTTCCCAGATGTTAACTATTTGTATAAAGAGAGGTGATTTTCCTGTTGCTCAATGCACAGTACTTGTAAAGTATGTTGTTTACCATTCTTTTAAAATTTTGAAACCTTTTGTATTTGTAGTTTACTGAAGAAGCTGGCTGAGAAAGGTTGCTGGGATATTGCAGAAGTCCGGGCCAAGAAGGAAACAAAACTCATGGAATACCTGGTACTATGTGTCCACATTGTCACAATCAGCTTTTGGTCATGTTCATTGTTTATATACTTGTCCTAGATCATGGAGGTATTAACATCAATAAAACGGTTGAATGGCAGATGCATTTGACTAAGACATAGGTTCCTATATGCCATTGTAATGTACATTGGTACACGACGGGGGATAACTACTGTTAGATGAGGCCAAATGGAATGGCTTGAAGCCGAAAGCTCTAAGAGAATTAGATGCACTAGGAGGAGAGGTTTCTTTTGACTCATTCTTGGCTTGATTCCAATGGTAGCATGTGACTCCTCTTTTATATAGGTTGAGCCCCTAACAACTCAATCTAATCTTTCCTATTAATAATGATAACCTTCCTAATAGATAAGATTCTATCCTAATAATAACTTGGTTGCTAAGTAAACCTAATATAATCCTTAATTATTGCAGAATTCCGCCGCATTATTTTCTGCACATGACAGCCATTACCTGCATTCACTAGATGAAATGGCTAGGAGAATGGATTTTTTTTGGTTATTTGTGGGGCATGTATGATGGTATTTCGGAAAGTGATCCTCATCTACTTTAGTCTTTAGAATGACTATTTTTTTTCTTCCCGATAATCCTCAACTATTAGTATCATAAAAAATAATCGCAGCATATGTTCTGGCACAGGTATATCTAGCTATGGAAGCAGGCTATATGGAGAAGGTTGATGAGCTTTGCCAACGATACTCTCTTGAAGGTTATGTCAACTCTTTGGGTAAGCTAACAACTATCATGTTATTGATCCGACATTAAGCTATAGAGCTATATCCTCTTTATTTACTAGCCATTTCTCTTTATAGTAGTAAACACCTAGCTTCTGTTCCAGGAACACCCTTTACGCTTGCATTTAAAGAGCCACTCCACCAACATTTCCTTAGGATTATATAATACCCACTAGACTTATCAAGTTAAATGACGTTCAGGTGGGATATGCATTCTGGGTTGTCTAATGTAACATCCAGCAGCAAAGAAAACTATTATGGGGATGTTTAGTGCATGTACCCAACTTGTTAACAGTTTGAACCAATGGCTAATTGACATTTTACATTACTATTACATTATCTAGAGAATTTGACAGTTGACTCATAAATGATTTAACCACTGAAATCTGGATATGAACTGACTATTCAATTAATCTGAACTAGTTTTAAGAGCCGTACATAGGAACAATGAATCTTTAGAATCAACATTTCTACTAGTACAAAGTAATGAGGAGGCAGAGGGAGGGAGGGAGTTATGCATGCTGATCCGCTGATGGGTGGATGCAAAGTTAACATGCAAGCTATCAAAAGGAGGAGGATGATATAGTCTTTGAATTTTATTCATCCTAGTTTATTTAGGAATAATAATTAATTGATATTGGCCAATGGGTTTGATGTAAGTCAGGTGGGAGTGTAGCCGCCTGTTGATTCAGTTAATCAAATGTCCCAAACATGTGTTAATTGCAGTTTTGATGGCATCCCATTGTGCAGCCTCACTCTAATTTATTTAACCTGATATGTATGTTTGATATGCTGGAACTGACTTTATCCCATTAGCTCCACTTCTATTCTTGATGTATATTAATTATTTATGAGGCAGTTCCAGAGGAGATCTTTTGTGGGTCTGATTACTTAGATCTGAAGAAATTAGTTTTGGAAGATATTGTCTGGGTTGATGAGATCAATGGACTGCTTAATGCAACAAGTTATATTGAAGCTTGTAAAATTATCGGTGTGGATTGCGAATGGAAGCCTAATTTTGAGAAAGGTAGCAGACCAAACAAGGTAAGTGATGTCTCTATTTGAATAGCTGTAGTTTCCATTTTTTATTAGTTTTTAACTTCTTCTGGTATAATTACATTTATAATCCTTTCCCTAGTTTATTGTAAACTTATGATGCAGTTCTTTAATTACAGCAACATAATATGGCTGAATACTACTACTATTCTACTGTTCTTCCTCAAAAGAGTATCGCTGAATAAAATAGGCTAAATAGTTGTTTTATGTATCATGTGAGCAGTGTAGTGGTTCCGGTATTCACCTCTCCATCTCATTCTCGTATCCAAGGTGATCATCTGGGTGCTAATTATTTTACCATATTTATTCTATTGGAATTAATATTTTATCTTTGAGTTCCATGATATTTTTAGTTTCCTTGCCAAGAGTTTTCCATTCTTATATATCTGCATATTTGTTCTTCGGTTGATTGATTTCAGCTCTATGGTCAGGTCTCTATCATCCAAATTGCATCAGATATGAAAGTTTTTATCTTTGATCTGATTAAGCTGTATGAAGATGATCCAAAAGTATTGGACAGCTGCTTCGGGCGAATTATGTGTTCTTCTAACATACTAAAGCTGGGTATTGTTTGATCAAATACTCCTGTCTTCCATGTGCTCTTGTTTTCTTTAAAAGAGCATTCTTTATCATGTGGCTTGTTAGAAAGGAGCTAACTTGTTGCACATTGCAAATCAAAGGCTATAACCTGCAATGTGATCTGCATCAACTGTCGCAATCCTACGGAGAATTGGTATGTTTCCAGTCCTATGAAATGCTGCTTGATATCCAGAAACTGTTCAAAGGGGCTACAGGTGGTCTCTCTGGGTTATCAAAGGTATTCATCATAGCACAAATGGGCCCCACTCAACTGACATCTAATAATGTTGACATTTTCGTTAAGCTTACAGTAGAGCTTAGAACAAGTTCTCCGTCCCTCCATCTTGATATATCTTAAAATGCTTTCAGAAAATATTAGGAGCTGGTTTGAACAAGACACGACGGAATAGCAACTGGGAGCAGCGGCCTCTCAGCCAGAATCAGGTTTGTCACTCATCCATTATCATATTTTTCATGTTCCTTAAAAGCAGTTGAGTCCTTAATCCTTGTGTGCTAGCATCCTAGGTTGCCCGGATACCGCGATACGCCATTTTCTCAAAAACACCATAGGTGTACATATATAATAATAGTAGTAGTAGCAGCAGGAGCAGGAGCAGCGGGCCGTGGTGGCGGCGGCGGCAGGGGCAGGAGCAGGAGCAGGACAAAGTGTAGCGGCGGTAGCAGTAGTAGCAGTAGTAGCAGCAACAGCAATAGTAGAAGAAATTAATGAATTCTTGTAAGAAAATGAGAAACTAAAAATACCTTAATATTGATGTAGTCAAGTGCTTTCTTCTCTAGTTCTCCCTCATGGTTGTTTGCCTTATACAAGTTCATGAAACCAATATAATGAAGTCACGAAGCAGCTGCCAAGAAATTAGAGAATAAATGAGTATATAGATACAAACAAATAATAGAATCACAGATAGATACATAGTGCTCCCATTTTAACTTGTAACTTTTAAGTGTAGCTCGACTACTCTAATAGTCCATTCCATTTCTCCAAAGTCCAAACTCCAAAGTCCAAATATTAGATGTGAAGAGTAGCAAAGCAAATAAGCAGTGCATATATTAGTAGTAGACTAGTAGTGCATATTATGATAATAGTTCAACCACTTAGTACATAATAGTTCAAGTTCAACCACTTAGTACATAATCTGATAAATGATAATCATAGAGACATAAGCCTCATCATCAATTTCCCTAGCAGCACATATGTTCTTCAAACCAAGGTTCAAGGTATGGACGACACATGGGGTCCAAAAAATGTGGGGATACTTTTGCTCAACAATCAGCCCAGCAGCTCTGCAGTTAGCTACATTATCAGTGATCACTTGGACGATATTCTGCGGTCCAACTTCCTCAATTATAGCTAGCATCTTTTCAGCGATGTACTCCTTTTTCTTGACTTCACCTTCAGTGTTGATTGCTCTTAAATACATTGGTCCATCTTCTGTTACAGCCAAGAAATTTAACAGTGAACGCCTTTGAGCATCGGACCACCCATCTAATACAACACTCACACCTTTTGAGCTCCATGTTGATTTGATGGGCTGCAACATTCGCTCGACATGTGTCTTCCCTTGCACAAGACGAGTTGTCCTCAACTTGTTGTAACTTGGAGGGGCATAGCTACCCAAGACGTGGTTGGCAGCATAGGTATAAGACTTCCTAAAATAAGGATTTCTTGCTACATTGAAAGGCAGGCCTATAAATGAAACAAAGGTCCAAATTAGTTTCTAAACGCAATTAACAATCTAATGTAAGACAATGAGATTACTTTGTGAATAAAGAAGTAAAGAACAACCTGCAGTATAGAACATCCTAGCAATCAAAGCATCAAGCTGGTTGCGGACTTCTTTGTTGAAGCTTGATTCAATAGCCGAAACCACCTTTCTCTTCCTTGCACCCACACATACACCCTTTGTTGGCAGCGGAATTTCCCTAGGCAGGCTTCTTGTGCTCACTACCACTGTTATCACGGCGACGCCTAGTTGCTGCCTAGGCGTCATGGCGGTCAGGGGGCTTCGCCAGGACCCATCGCCTCGCCTGGAGGAGCTCAAGTGACCGCGGCAGGAGCCTAGACCTCTAGATCCCGTTGCCTCCGTCGTCTACAACCAGTCACGGCGTCGCTTGTAGATCCCGGCGCCTCCGCCCTCCAGCTTGCCACGATCCCTCACCTCTAGATCCGGTGAGCGGCGCAACACCGGTGGTGGTGGAAGCGACGAGGGTGGAGGGCTAGGAGACAACAGAGATGGCGCCGATTGCTACAGCTATGGTCGGCGATGGCAAGATGCATGCAGATGCGAGTGTGCGTGTGAGACAGAGGGAATGGAGGCTTGGAAGGGCGGCGACTGAATGGGGGAGTTGGGGAGAGAGGGAGTAGGGTTAGGGTTGGGAGGCCATCTCGGCTGGGCCGGCCAGGTGGGCCGAAAAATGGGCCAAAGAGGAATTTAGAGAGATAGAAAAGGGGAATATACTTGGTGATATATTGATATTAATGGAGCTTTTTTGGTCGCCTAATCCTCGCCTAGGGGCCTAGGCGTCCAGGCACCCCGAAGGCGACTCGCCTCGCTGGGGCGCCGTGATAACCATGCTCATTATCTTTGCTCTGGCAATTTCATCTCGAAGTTGAACAAGAACATCTACTGTAACTTGCGGACAGAACCTTACATCATAATTTCCAATCTTCAAGAGATGTGCTTTAACTCTTGAGTAGCTCCCATGGATAATTTGACCACCTAGACCGTGTATTTCCTTGTGCACCATTTCTAGTCTTCTCTAGCAACCCAACATACCTTCAAAGTGGCTTCTTTTCGCTGTCATTTGAAGATGACCCACGGGCGGTTAGGATGTTCCTTGCCATAGCGGCTCCATCAGGACGGGCAACACTGATGGCAGTGCTAGTTGACCCACTTGAGCTTCCAAGTCCACCACCACATGCCATCTACTCCACCACTTTGAAGAACTAAGAACTGAGAACTATACATTGATGAAGTTTGAACAACCTTGATGCAGTAAGAACTTCAACTAAGAACTATAATTGCGGCTGGATCGGGGGAGCTGGCAGAAGGTTGGATCGGGTGAGTGGCGCCGGATCAGGGGAGTTGAGTTTCTATCGGCTGGAACCGGGGAGGCAGGGAGAGCTGCGCCTGTCTATGCGGCTGCGTTTGCGCTTGCGGGGAGGCCGACTGGATCAGGGGAGTGCTTGGAACTGGGGAGCTGTGCCTGTGGGGAGGTGACGGCGTTGACTTGAGCTGCGGGCCTGGGGAGGCAAGTGGTGGCCGGGGCTCAACGTCGGCAGATCGGGGGAGGGGAGCGGCAGCCCGGGGTCGGCGTGGACGGATCTAGGGAGGGGAGCGGCGGGACGGCAGCGTGGGCGACGGCACTGGTGGCGGCGTTACCCGGATTGGGAGTGTGGGAGACGGGAGTCGGCAGTTGGGGGACTGGCTTTTAACGTGGAGGCTTATTTGTTTAGAGATTAGGGTTTGTATCGGAAAAGTATCTAAGAAGTATCCGAAAAGTATCGGAATTTTTTTTATTTTTTTTTTGAAAAATCGAAATTTAATGGATACGGGCAGGATACGTATCGGGGAGTATTTGATACGTATCCTTATCCGATACGTATCGGATACAGGTATGTGGTTTTTCACAGGTATCGGCGCTTCCTAGCTAGCTTCTCCTTTATTGGTATGATTAATTTATTTCTCATAATTTGGACATAGGTTTTATAATAGAGTGCTTCTGAATGCATTTTCACAAAGCTTTCCTACTCATGAGAGGTCTTCTTAATGCATTTTTAAGCTTTTCTACTTTCTTTTACATGAAGATATAAAAAGTAAGATTTGCACATGTAGCTGTAAGTTAGTAGAACTTGAAGGCTAATAAGCGGTTCGTGAGATAAGCCACATAAGCCTGTTTTGCCGAAATATGAGTTTGTCAGCTACTACCTTGTTGCCACTACACCCTTAGATTGCCTTGGCTTCTTTTCATGTATAGACTCTGTTTGGTTACCCCAGTGAGTAGCATTAGTTTAAACTAGGTCAAACATGTTTTATCTTGTAATGCAAAACTGTGAATTTTTAGTGCATTTGTCAAGGATATGTCAAGTGCCACTGCTAAAACAGAGATTCGCATGCTCCTTTTTCAGATAGAGTATGCTGCTCTTGATGCTGCGGTCCTTCTTCATATATTCCATCACATCAGGGGGCAGCCTCAGTTTGGTGTCACTGAGGGATCCACAGTGGAATGGAAATCTCACCTTGTAAGTCCTCATTCTAAACATTTGACAACAAAAATTCCATTGTTTATATGCTAATCCTGGACACCATGTGATACGGTTTAGCTTTCTGTTGCAGGTTTCTCGAGTGAATAGCTCGCGTAATCCATTACGTTTCTAGCGTAAGGGTTGCTCAAGTTGACTGTATGATGAGTTAGTATTTCTGACAGCTACAATAACCTATCTGCTAAATGACAACTTCTAAGGAACCAATCTGTTGATTGCCTTTCATAGTTCTCACACCCTAGCTGATCTCAGCGGCTGTTGCTGCGACTTATTACCCTTGTAAATATCACATGCTTCGGATATTCTTTCCATGGCGTGTTTGGGTTAACTATGAACTGTGAGATCAAGCCTGCATCCTTTTGGTGGTATGAACTAGTGATAAGTGTGTATCTGAGTTGGACAGGAAGCATGCTTAGAGGTGGATGTTGACAAGTGACAACCTAGAAATGTACTAGTTGGAGGCTGGCGCATGAAAATTCATGAACTTTTACTGCTACTTTTGTCTTCCATGAATTTCTTAGGAGGCATATTTCCATTGCTCAAATAATTTCATTTCACAAGGGCAGCAAATCTGCATAGAATTATGCATTACGGGCATGCCCTTGTCGTCCCATCAAGACCCAATAGCTTAGCCGAAAGGTGAAATAAGCCTAATAAGGCCTTGTTTGGGGGCGTTGTGTTTTAGCTGTGCTTCAGCTTTGGACCGGAAGCCTCCCTAAACAGATCGGTTGCTTAGCGATTGCACAGCCAAGTCCCTCCAAAAGCCAAACCAAAAGCCACAGCCACCTTAGGCTGTGTTTGTTTAGGTTTCTGTTTAGGCTTATTTGGCTTCTAGGCCTTCATAAGTCACAAGTCAAAACAAACAGTAATTTTTCAGCTAGCTGGAGAGGAGAAGCTCCAGCCCAATTTGCACTACACGAGAGAAGCAAGGAAAACGATGCTTCTCGGGCTGGAGAAGCTTCCAAAATCCCACTTCCCTGCACTTTGCAACTTGATCTTATTTACAAAAAATTGCCATCCTCTTCATCAAGTCTCTTCCAGCTCCAGCAGACCAGCTAGTTTCTTCCAGCTCCAGCAGCTTCTCCTCCAGCACCAGCCTAAACAAACACAGCCTTAGAGGTGCTTCACCAGCAGTGCGGGCGTCTCCTCCCGATCTAGTCCCTGTTGCCTCTCGATCGCCTGGTCTTCGAGCCTCGCCACTCGGTGGTCGCCTCCTCCTTTTTGCATATTCAGGTCATTTCAACACCAACTACAACTGTAGCAGTCAACAAACAAAAACTAGTTTGCCAAACGGTCTTTTAAGAAAAGCTACAATTACTTTACAGCCTAATAAGCTAAAATCAGCTTTTCCGCTCAGCCGTAGTCCCTAAACAGGGCATAAGACCAAAGGTAGTAATAGCTGAAATAATATGTACTTCTGTAATCGTTGTGGTAATAAGCACTACTGTTATACAATAAACCAGTAATAAGCTTGCCCTGTAGTAATAAGCAAATCGCTACACCATAAACCTTGTACGGTCCAATATATCATCCTGTATATAAAGGCCGTGGCAGGAAATTTAGATGAGTGCAACGACCGGTATTTACCCAACAAGAACCAGCAATGTCTGGGGTGGTGCGAAGTGAGTTTTGCTTAAATCTGGTGCAAAATAAAGCAAGAGATACAATAGCTGATGCAAAGTGCAATTTACTCACTGTAATCAAACCGAGCATCAGCATACCATTTTTATGAGCCGGACGATGGTCTGCTTGCACAACACTAGCCCTGTTTGGCTGCCAAGAATTGAATTGGATTTGTGCAATTGAATTCAGATTCTTGTATTTGTAGAATCTGAATTTGATTTGGGTCAATTTGGATTCCAATTTTTATGTTTGGTTGTCCTTGAAATGGAATTAAATTCACACATCAATCTGTCGAGCCCGAGCGGGTCCTGCTTCTCTTGCTGCTGATGGCTGTGGTAGCTGGGACATGGAAGACCTCAACAATGCCGGCCATCGTCATCTCTTCCGGTGGCTTGGCCTGCACTTATCGCCGATTACGTTCTCGCCGTCCTGCAGGCTGGCAGCTCCTTGCCTCTCTCAAACCAACTCGGGCAGATCAAGGAACCAACACCTTTCTCCTTGAAATCGAATACCATTTCCAGAATTCCGAGGCTAATTCTTGGAACCAAACAGGGTAATAGGAGTTGCTGCCCTCAAGTCCCAACTAAACCAAACTAGTAACACGCATGGACACCGACACATGCTATGTACAAACCACACGAGAACCCTGCTGCTATGTCTATGTGCCACACCAAGGTAAAAATACCCCGAATATAGGAACTCCGTGGGAATATTTTTGATGACCATTTTTCTATTTCTTATGTTGCAGGGTTGCAGCGGTATAGAAGCTACCTCCTCCTCAGTGAGTTGCTACCCTGCTTCTCAGTCAGTTGCTACTTGATTTTACAATGAGTTGCTAACGCATTCTCAATGAGTTGCTACTCAAACTGCCAGTGAGGCTGCTACTCATTCAGTGAGTTGGTACCCCCCTTCTCAGTGAGTTGCTACTCGATTTTTACAGTAAGTTGCTACGTGATTTTTACAATGAATTGCTATATTGCTTCTCAGTGAGTGGCTACCCGATCTTACTGTTGAGATATATTAGCATGTGCTAATTGTGGCCAAATTAGAGGAGATAGCAGTTATATTAACTGCCACCTTTTAGCAATTGTGTCTTTTCAAAGCACCTTTTCGTATGTATATAAAGGGGTTTTGCCCATTGTAAAAGTAACTAATGAATCAATAGAATAGAAATCCTCTCTTTGATTACACACTGTGCTAATAGACTACAATACGTTATCAGCACGCTCTGGGTAAAGATTACTCTCAAGTCCTAATTTCTTTCTCCAAGAACGATTAAGGAGTATGA
The DNA here is from genome assembly GCA_036346355.1 of Rhipidocladum racemiflorum. Classification (NCBI taxonomy): domain Eukaryota; kingdom Viridiplantae; phylum Streptophyta; class Magnoliopsida; order Poales; family Poaceae; genus Rhipidocladum; species Rhipidocladum racemiflorum. Next base: position 36,119,465 of record CM070577.1, on the reverse strand, counting down.
CTAGAATTTTCAACAATCGCTCTGTTCGTTCTTGGGGGTATTCTACTGGGAGTTTCTACCACATACTATTGTATACATGGTGGACTTTCTCCATTCCTGTTCGAGTGCCACGACAGAGAAGTGGGAGAAGAAGAAATCACCGCATGGAGACAACCCAACGCTATGGAGTTGTAGCCCGGTCTTCCGGCGAGTCGGTGTTCCGGCGAACAGGCACTGCAGTGGCTCGCCGTTCGGCGTTGGAGTGGACCCGCAGCGCGAATGTGTCTTCCATTGGTTTGGCGACAATGCCATCCACTCTTCCGGACTTGAACAGTCCACCGCCGGAGATCCCCATGGGACGATGGCGGCTCGACGAGGCCGCCCGCCCTACTACTCCACGGCGCACGAAGCGGCGTGGCGCCGGCGTGCGGCGCCACGGCCGCAGGAGCCGACGGTTGGCGCGAGGCCGCACGGCAGCAGGCCGCAGAACCGGCGGCGGCAACCACAAAGACGCAAGCCACGGCCCGCGGCCGCCGACCGCACAGCCTTATGGCGAGCATGGCGAGCTATCAGCGCAGCCAGGCCGAGTCGGCGACGAATGTCGCGCCATAGCGGGCCAGCGTCGATGCCGCGATGGCGTCGCCGGCGTGGCAGCGCAGCGTCTGAGCAGCATGATGGCGTCGCCAATGCGGCCAGCGCGCGGCGGCGGCTCCACGCCGAGGAAGCGGCGGCGCCCGGTGAAAGCTAGGGTTGGAAAACCTAGCGCCCCACGATTGGAATGTTTAATGGGCTAAGGCCCAAATGGTTGGAGGGTTTTTAAGAAAAATGGATTTTTCACATTAGACCCCAAGCAATGCCACAATTGCTCATTAATCCAGCCAATAAAGGACCATGGGTTCTTTTTAAATGCTATATTTGCATTTTAGTACTCTTGTTTTTAGAATAAAATGAATAAGTACATGTTTAAGTGATTACAACTTATGCACTTTGATAAGTTATCGTTCATGTCTTTGTTTAATTGCGATGTTACCCATGTAAATATTTGTATCGCAATTAAATGTGATGTTCTAAGCTTTTGTATTATTTACATGCATTACATTTTCTAGCATTTATATTGGATGTTACGTAGTTGACGATTACCTTAAGTGCTAAAATTAGCACAAGGCATGGGTCCTATGGCATAAAATCTATGTCCATAGTGAGAGTATCTCGCCCATTGCTAAAAGGTCTACGTCAAGTTATTGTATTATTTAAGTTATTTACTTAACTTAAATTGCATAAATTCATAAAAATGCTAGAAAATTATGTAGTTGACGATTACCTTAAGTGCTAAAATTAGCATAAGGCATGGGTCCTATGGCATAAAATCTATGTCCATAGTGAGAGTATCTCGCTCATTGCTAAAAGGTCTACGTCACTTTATTCTTTTAATATTCATGCATATATTTACTTTGCTAAGTAATTAATTAAGAAATTGCATGATTATTATGTAGATATGGCTGATATCTCCAAAAAGGAGTTTGCTGAACTTCTTTGTGGATGGCAGTAATTATTTAACTTGGGCCATGGATGTAAAAATCACTTTGGCATCAAGAAGTTTATCTGCTTGCATCAATGATCCTGTTCAGGGTGCAGCCCCTATACCTGAAAATTTCAAGTATGCAACTCTGCATTTCATCAGGCATCACCTCCATTCAGACTTGAAAACTGAATATTTATTGGAGGAAGATCCACTAAGTTTGTGGAAGTCCTTAAAGGACAGATATGACCAACATAGGGCGGTCATGTTGCCTGAAGCTCAAAGGGAATGGTCTATGTTACGCTTTCAAGACTTTAAATCTATTCTTTGAATACAATTCTCGCGTACACAAGATCAATTCCAAATTGAGATTCTGTGACAAGGTCATTCTGAGATGAGGACATGATTGAAAAGACGCTTTGCACTTTTCATCCTTCTATGACGATATTGCAGCAACAATATCGTCAACAAAAATACACTAAGTACTCTGATTTAATTTATACTCTGCTTCAGGCAGAAAAACATGATGAACTTCTTATGAAGAATCATCATACGCGCCCGACAGGGGCAATGGCGATCTTAGGAAGCACATGCCAATATTCCGAGTACTAGTGCATACCATGATCAAAAGAAGGATAAAAATTATAAAAGGAATAATGCAAAGTGGAAGTCCAATATGCAGAAGAGCAAATCAAAAGTTTATGGCAAAGGAAAATTCAAGAATAATTCTCCTAGGGAGAAGACTGGACTTTGCCATAAATGTGGATGTAAGGGTCATTGGGCAAGAGAATGCCGTACACCTAAACATCTGGTTGAGTTATATCTCAAATCAGTTGGCAAGGACAACAATCAGAAGGGCAAGGTTGAAGTTCATTTTGCTAAAAATCCAGAAATGACTCTGGATAAAGGACAGAGAGATCCTGTCAAGATTGTTGATGACCATGGAATGGTTCAACAGAAGGAAGATGAACTTAAAGACACCAATGATAAGATGGTGGAATATGCTAACCTAGATTTGTATGGAGACACTATTTAGTCTCTCATTATCCCTTATGATTGTACTCAGCACGTAATTATTGCCATAAAATGTTGTACATTTCATAGTTTGTGTATAGATCTTATTTGGTGCTCATAAAGAGCATATACATGTTTGTTACTGTCAAACATGTAGGTATGGCTTGTAAAGAACATATGTATCTTGTATATTGACATGACATATAATATATGTGTGTATTATTTCTATATTGGAGTTAATTTTATTTTCTCCGTTTATAGATCTTGGTGACAATCCGATGGAGGAAGAATTATGTCTTGTTGACAGTTGCACCACTAATACTATATTAAGGGAGATAAAGTATTTCCAAACTCTAACTAAGAGGAGAGGAAATATAATGACCATCATTGGTAATGATGCTCAAATTGTTGGTTCAGGACGAGCCATCATTATACTCCCTATGGGTACAAACATCATGATAGAGGATGCTTTGTTGTATCCTGAATCTACACGTACCCTACTAAGCTTTAAAGATATTCGCATCAATGGTTTCCATGTGGAAACTAGTAAAGAGAGCAATGATGAGTATTTGCTCTTAACTAAAACTACTGGATGCGAAAAACAAGTGGTTGAAAAGCTTCCTTCTTTTTCATCAGGATTGTACTACACATATATTAAACCCGAACCACATGTTGCGTTAAAGACAATTTTCTCTCATCTTGATAAGTTCAAGATTTGGCATGACCGATTAGGTCATCCAGGTTTGGGTATGATGCATAAAATTGTCAAAGGTTCTGTTGGGCATAATATTAATAATTCAGATTTCCCAAAATATGATGAATTCATGTGCACTGCATGTGCAAAAGGGAAATTAATTTTGAGGCCTTTTTACCTTAAAATTAAAAATGAGCCATTAAATTTCCTTGAAAGGATTCAAGGCGATATTTGTGGACCTATCCAGCCTTGGTCTGGGCCGTTTAGGTATTTTATGGTGTTAATTGATGCATCTACAAGATGGTCCCATGTATGTTTACTCTCTACAAGGAACCATGCTTTTGCCAGATTAATTGCCCAAATAATAAAATTAAGAGCCAATCATCCTGATGACAGGATAAAGTCCATTCGGTTGGACAATGCCGCTGAATTTTCTTCAAAGGCATTTAATGATTATTGTTTGGCTTTGGGCATTAATGTAGAGCATTCTGTACCATATGTACATACACAAAATGGCTTAGCGGAGTCTTTGATAAAAAGGTTAAAGCTTATAGCTAGACCTCTGTTGCAAAATTGTCAATTACCAACAAGTTGTTGGGGATATGCGGTTTTACATGCCGCAGCTTTAATCCAAATTAGACCAAGCGCATACCATACGGTCTCCCCATTGCGGTTAGTACGTGGAGATGTACCAAGCATTTCCCATCTGCGAAAATTCGGTTCTTGTGATATCGTGCCGATTTCACCACCGCAAGCATACAGATGGGTCCTCAAAGAAAGTTGGGGATCTATGTGGGGTATAATTCTCCGTCAATTATAAAATACCTTGACCATTGTGGGGATCTGTTTACGGCTCAGACTGACTGTATATTTGATGAGGATAATTTCCCGGCATTAGGGGGAGATATGTACCACAATGAATGCCAGGAAATTGATTGGAATGCCACAGGCATTCAGTCCTTAGATCCACGTACAAAAGAGTCTGAACAAGAGGTTCAGAAGATTATAAGTTTGCAATACATTGCAAACAATCACGCGAATGCATTTATCGATTATAAGGGGTTATGAAATCTCATATACCTGCTGTTAATGCTCCGGAAAGAGTAGAGGTACCAAAGAAAACTACTCTTGCCCCTAATGTGAATAAGAGGGGGAGAATTCCGGTTGCACGGGACTTAGTTTCACGGAGACGTCCACAGAAACAAAGTAAGACCGATAAAGGTAAATTACCTATGTCAGTAAATGAAAAAGAGGTTGGAAGTCCTCTAGTGATTGGTAAACCCAACATAATTGTGCGCACAAACTTCAACGTTGGGACATCGGAACCCTTGGACTCAATTGTATTGGGAAATCATGATGAGTCACAAGGCAAAAATAAAGAATTGTTGGATGAAGAAATTTCTACTAATTATACTGATTCAAGATAATCATACAATAGAAAGACTACAATTGTCGACATTTATTTTGCCTCTAAGATTGCTGAAATCCTTCAACTGGATCCAGAACCAAAGTCCATGGCAGAGTGCATGAAGCGCTCAGATTGGGTAAAATGGAAGGAAGCAATTGAGGCTGAATTGAGCTCGCTTAAGAAAAGAGAGGTATTTGGTCCAGTTATGACCACACCTCCTAAAGTATTTCCAGTTGAAAATAAATGGGTTTTCATTCGAAAGAGGAATGAAAATAATCAGGTGGTGAGATACAAAGCGAGACTTGTATCACAAGGGTTTCTGTGAGAGACCGGCATTGATTACAATGAAACATATTCACCGGTAATGAGTGGAATAACGTTCGATATCTACTATCATTGGCAGCAAACAAGAATTTATCCATGCAGTTGATGGATGTTGTGACTACATATTTATATGGGTCACTTGATTCGGATATTTACATGAAAGTCCCAGAGGGGATATCTATTCCGAATCCAAATACAAATCGCAACATGTATAGTGTCAAATTGAAAAAGGCACTATATGGATTAAGGCAGTCGGGCAGAATGTGGTACAACCGACTAAGTGAGTTCCTTATTAAGAAAGGTTACTCAAATAATGATGATTGTCCTTGTGTGTTTATAAAGAAATCCCAAAATGGATTTTGTATAATTTCCGTTTATGTTGATGATTTGAATATCATCGGAACCCCAAGGGATATAAAGGAAGCTAGCAATCATCTAGTGACGGAATTTGAAATGAAAGATTTGGGTCAAACCAAATTTTGCTTAGGTTTACAACTTGAGCATCTCCCTGAAGGGATATTTGTGCACCAATCTGCATATACTCAAAAGATTTTGAGTAAATTTAATATGGATAAATCATATCCATCAAAGACCCCTATGGTTGTTAGATCTCTAGATAGGGATAAAGACCCATTTAAACCTAGAGATGAAGATGAAGATATTTTAGGACAAGAGGTTCCATATCTTAGTGCCATTGGGGCACTGATGTATCTAGCAAACTGCACCAGGCCTGATATTTCATTTGCAGTTAATTTATTGGCTAGATATAGCGCAGCACCAACAAAGAGACATTGGGCTGGCGTTAAGAATATCTTCAGGTATCTCCAAGGTACAAAAGATCTTGGTCTATTTTATAAGAAAAACCAAGATATGAACATAGTGGGTTATACAGATGCTGGCTATTTGTCTGATCCCCATAATGCCAGATCACAAACTGGGTTTGTATTTTTATATGGTGGAACGACTTTTTCATGGAAGTCTAGTAAACAGACTTTAGTGGCCACTTCCACTAATCATTATGAAATAATTGCACTTTATGAAGCATCACGTGAGTGTGTATGGCTTCGCAGAATGATTAATCACATACAAAAAGCATGTGGTATAAATACAATTGAATCCCCTACCATTATCTATGAAGATAATGCGGCTTGTATTACTCAAATGCAAACAGGTTATATAAAGAGCAACATTACGAAACATATTGCTCCTAAATTATTCTATCCTCATGAGCTCCAAAAGAGCGGTGAGATAGAAATTTTACAAACAAAGTCTTGTGAAAATTTGGCTGATTTATTTACCAAATCCTTACCAAAATCCACATTTCAGAAATGTGTTAATGGAATTGGTATGAGGAGACTTTGTATGTTGCAAGGATCAGGGGGAGAGTCCTCTGAACTTTAAACCTGTTTTTAAAGGATATATTGTACTCTTTTCCTTTATGTGTTTTTACATGGTATTTTCCCATAAAGGTTTTTAATGAGGCAATATAATAAAAGCTAAATATGTTATGTACTCTTTTCTCTGTCCATTTTTCCCACTGGGTTTTTGGGAGAGTTTTTGATGAGGCATATACATATATTCCTATTTTCTTCATCCATTTTTTTCCCACAGGGTTTTTGGAAGGAGTTTTTAAAGGAACACGAAGATCGATATAATTTGTCCAAGGGGGAGTGTTGAGATATATTAGCATGTGCTAATTGTGGCCAAATTAGAGGAGATAGCAGTTATATTAACTACCACCTTTTAGCAATGGTGTCTTTTCAAAGCACCTTTTCATATGTATATAAAGGGGCTTTGCCCATTGTAAAAGTAACTAATGAATCAATAGAATAGAAATCCTCTCTTTGATTACACACTGTGCTAATAGACTACAATACTTACAATGAGTTGCTACCTCCTCCTCAGTGAGTTGTTAATCGATTTTTCAATAAGTTTGCTATCCCTTTCTCAGTGAGTTGCTGCCGTTGGGACAGAACCTTAAAATCTTTAGGACAATTTTCGGTTTTTTACTTGTTGCTCGCTTGCTTACAAATCTCAAAACCTACCTCTATATTTATACTAAAAATTATAGTCCAAATAATAGAATAAGACTCTACTTCCTTGTCCTAATCCACATCTTATTTTCTTATCCTAATTCACATCCTTATCCTATTCGGACTCTTAATAAAAAACTGTTAACTAATTACAAGATTATTTCTAACATTCACTCTCTTAATCTTGTATTATTTAATTTTTATAACATAACTCTAACTAATTTCCTAAATTTTTCTTAAATTTTCCTCTCTATTTTCTTCTTTTTTCTTCTTCTTTAGCGAAATACTCTGCTATGGCCTTCTCTTCAGCTGCTTTCTCCCTCTCGACATCCTCGTACAGCTTTGTCATGTCCCCATCTCTCCCCTCTTTCTCCAGTGCGCTCTCCAGAAGTGCCTTTAACTCATCGCTAAACACAACACTCTCATCCATGAGAATACCATTGGCCATCTTAATCGCATCATCCAACCTTACAGCATCGATATATGCCCTCAACAGCAACTCATAGCTAGCAATGTTTGGCTTGACCTCCTTTTCAGGCATCCGATCAAATAACCCTGTGCCTCATCAACAGTCGTCCCATCAGCTGATTCATCCTTTTCTGCTTCCCTCTTGCAACCCAGCACCCCCTCAATAGCTGCTCTACTAGCCCTGGCAGCAGCTTCCTCCTTGGACTTCGCATTGCCTCAATCTCGATGACCTTGCGCGCCTCCTCGACACGCTCCTCGGTCTCTAAGGATTTTTTCTTCAAACTAGTCCTATGACAAATCTGTTTATAAATTTTTAAGGAAATTTTGTACAATCGGTTTGAGGATTTTTTTGACTTTCATCAACAGATCTTTGTTCTTGTTATAAACACGCAAAACTCTGCCTGCAGTTCCACCATGCATCCTTCTTCTACCAATTGCCTGAGATTGAGTATGTTATTACACAACCTCGGTATATAGTAAATTTCAGAGAACAACTTCTGATCACCGTTCTTGCATTGTAACAGCATCGTTCCTTTGCCTCTTATCCCCACCATTGAGCTATTGTCAAACTTGACTTTTCTTATGCATGTATTGAACTCCTCAATTTGGTGTTTGAGCTAAGAGTGAGCCATAATTGCATGTATTACAATTAGGAAGTGGATTGAGAGCCTCTTGTTCATGTGTTGCACTTGAGGAGGATCTTAGTGCATGTGTTGTACTTAGAAGGTCACCGGAGCGCATGTATTGTGCTAAGTGAAGTTCACGCAAGAGTGCTTAACTTGTTACTCTTAGTGGTTGCCACCTCTTAGATGGTGTAGGAGCGTTGTGTGTGGAGCTCTCAACGGAGGTTGTGAGAAGCCCGTCGAAGTTTGTGAAGGTTGGAGTTTAGCGTATCCGAAGGGGTGAAAAACTTCTATTAGTGGATTCGAGGCGGGTGCTCAAGTGCGGAGCCAGTCCAAAGAGTTGGGCTTACCTCAACGTGGATTACGGGAGACTAACAAATCTCCGTGACCATAGGAAATAGTATTGTGTCTCTTGTCTTTTTTACTTTCAAGCATTTACTTAATTGTATTTCTATTAATTGATTGATTGTATTTAGAATTACTTATTCTTGCTTGCTTGATTATTATAGCAATTCTTGAGTAAAGACATAATTTAGTTAGTGAACTAGTGAGCCTAGTTGATTTAGGCATTAATTGTCAAAACTTTAGTTGTTTGCTTCCGCATTATTTGCTAGGTTTTAACATAGTGTTGATTAGAGAGTATTCCTTAGCTTGAAAAGGTTTTTTATAAACACCTATTCACCCCCTCTAGTCATATGCTCGACCCTACAACCACCCATTTAAGCACCGTATAAGTTTACTTGCATTGGAGAAAAAGTTTACTGGCATTGTACATGACCTAACGATGTTAATTTGAGGTAGCCTGTTCAACGGTCAATCGGGCTAGGGCCTGACCCAACAATGCAGCAAAGCCTAATTTTCCATTTTTCGGTCAAAATTTATTGTGTAATTCTTTTTAAATACAATATTATTATTTAATTTATTGGAATAAAAAAATATTAGATGGCTGTTTGAGGCTTTTCCCTAATTTTGGGCCGGGCCTGGAGGTTTAAATCAAGGCACAAGCCTGGCCCAACATGAGTCTGGCCCGGAACAAACCCAGAAAAGGGTCTGGTTGCCCATGACATGAAGAATTTTTTGTTATTTAATATTTATTTTAAATTTTTTTTTCAAATGTAATCGATGGAAACACAAAATTGCAAAAATAGACACCCGTCGCCCTAATATGGGGCGATCGCCCCATATTGGGGCGATAGGTACCTGGATGTAAAAAAAGCACTTGTAAAAATGAACACATGAAGGAGTAGATTTACCAACATATTTTGCATCCAGGTACCTATCGCCCCAATATGGGGCGATCGTCCCATATTGGGGCGACGGGTACCTATTTTTGCAATTTTGTGTTTCCATCGATTAGATTTGAAAAAATGATTTAAAATAAATATTAAATAAAAATAGATTCATGACATGAACACGCCTAATCCGAGGGTATGTAATCTTGTAGTTACTCAACCTTGGCTTTCTCCCGGCCCAATTTTCTGGGATTTCTCTATCTTCAGCCCCGTCTCGGCTTGTTGAAGCCCAAACGCCGGCGCCGGCGAAGTTGGCCTACGCTTCCCCCTCCCTCGAGCAACAGCAGTTCGCCGGAGCTAATGGCGACGCCGGCGGGATTCCACCCCACCTCTCCGCTGGCGATACCCGGGGCGGCCGCGGTGGCAGCTTGCGCGGCCATGGCCGTCTGCTACGTCGCTGTTCTCTACGCCCCCACGCTCCTCCTCCGCCTCCCGCCCCCAACCTCGCTCCGCTCCTTTCTCCACCGCCGCTTCGTCTGCGCGGCCTTCTCCTCCGCCGCCTCTGCCCTCGCCACCGCCGCCCTCCTCCACGTAAGCTCCTCTTCTCCCCCTCAAAACCCTAGCTCGGGATTTTTTCCGGACCGAAATCCCTACCTCCTCCACCTCTCTTCCCAGGTCTGGAGCGTCGGGAACTTGTCTGATGCGCTCGAAGTGTTCGGCATTCGGACTGATCACTTGGTATGAAAGCGACGTTTCTTTAGTAGTAGCATTTTTTTGTAATAATTCATTAATTAGCGTTGAGCTTTTGATGCTTGGACTGAAATGCTGGTGCTGGTTCAGCTTGAAGCAGTGGTGATTCCACTTCTCCTTACGTCTCTAGTGTACGCTGGGTCGTTCGTCGCTAGACTGTGGCTACTGGCAAGCTCGTGCAGCAGCGACGATGATGAGACGAGGATTAGCTGCGCCCAGAAGTTTGCTGGGTGGATCCGATCCTCCGTAGATGATGTGATGGTGTGGCGGAACTACGTTGTTGTATGTGCTCACTCCCTTTGATCCCATTGTTTTGCAATGCTTATTAGGTGTTGTGAACCTGTGAAGGAAGATTATTGTACCAACAATGAGGAATTGTTGACTGAGCATATGATTGTAGGGCTAAACTTATCAGCTAACAGTTCATGTATGCAAGCTGTATCCTTTAGAATGCAGGTGGAACCATAAATTATGGATGAGGGGGTCAAATAAGCTAATGCAATGCAATTATATTTCACGAGGGAGGTCAAATAGTATTAGTACTAATAAAATTATTTGGAACACAAAGGAGTATAATGTAGATTTTTAGATCATGAAGGGGCCATGGCCCCTACTAGCCCCTATCCCCCTCCACCACTGTATGGGTTAGGATTATTGTTATTACTGACGACACAATGATTGTGTTCTCTGTTGTAGTGATGTTATTTGAGGATGATCTTTTGATCAGGCACCATTTACAGAGGAGCTGGTTTTCAGGGCCTGCATGATACCTCTTCTTCTATGTGGAGGATTCAAAATGTATAACATTATATTTCTGAGTCCAGTCTTCTTCAGCCTAGGTAAGTAGGTAGGTATAATATTGCACTGAATTTTCATTTCAAAGGAACCAACCTGGCACATATCCTTAACCCAATGTTTTGTATCAATTAAGACAGCTGAACGCATTCAGTTTTACCTATATGTTTTCCACTGTTGATACTGTGTAAATATTCTTAATTAGTAACTGAGCCTTTCTGTTGACAGCACACTTAAACCATTTGTTCGAATTACGTCAACAAGGATGCAATTTTATGAGATCTCTCCTGATTGTAGGTATTTTTCATTACATTATCTGGTTTTCTCCTTTACTGCAGTATCTTCCTGCAATGGTGTGAGAAGTGAGAACAAAATTTTTTGTCTATATTTAACTTACTTTTTTGTTACTATGTGGAATTCAGGAGAATTCTAATATCTTAGTTCAGCAAGTTATGTATTCCAGTGATACAAATTTACCCTTTGTAGTGTCCCAGTGTGTCCTATGTGGTTATATCCTTGATTGTTGTTGGAATATTCCTAATTCCCGTACCAAAATTTATCTATGCTCTTCCCTTACCTTTTATTCCACACTATGGTGTCAAATGTTTCCTATCACACCCTCGCAGTATCATGTTATGTGGTTCGCAATATATAGTGTGGTAACACTTGCATATGTCTAACTGTGATCAACACATGTACTGGTACCTAACATATTAATGTGTTATCTTTGTTCTCTTATGCTAGTAACCTCTTAGCATTTTCTTTACAAGTATTAACTTCTAAGCTTACACCATTAAATTACAGATATTAGGGAATCAGTTTTACTGCTACCGATTGTATTTATTGTAGGCATTAGGAATCTATAGACACATGCTTTGACCTTTGAATATGCTCGCCATATTTCAACATAATGCTATTATGTCATTCTGTACACCTTTTTTCGGAACTTATTGTCTGAGATTGTGTAATTACTTTGGTTTCACCAATTATGAACACTTTCGCTTCACTTGTTGGGCTTGCATTGACTTTTTGTTTTTCATTATCAGGTGTCCAATTAGGCTACACTGTAATTTTTGGGTGGTATGCGGCATTTTTGTTCATCCGGACAGGTCTTACTAATTCTTTTTTGTGTCTTTGGAAACAGAAAATCGTGCATTTATTGTTTCCAGCTATGTTGTTGACTTGTTGCTAATGTTTCTGGAATTGCTTTTCCAATTATATATATGCTAACTTTCTAGTTTATTTAAGGAGGCAGCTTTGTTTTTGATTGATCCTAGTTCATGATTGATCAACTAATCATAATCATTGCATAGTACATGTCAATTGTTTCAACTATGGGCCTCCATAACCCAAAAAACCAAAACTTGAAAAGTGTGGCCCTGATTACACCAATCTTCTTATTCACCATTTTTGTTTCTGCAATTTGTAGCACTAATCCAATTGAACTTATGGCTTGTATCTGGCTTAAATGAAATTTTTGTTGTTCCATTCAGTTGTTACTTGTTTGCATGCTGAATGTTTTAGCTACTTCAAATATTTGACTGAAAGTGAGTTAAATATTGTTCTGATAACGTGTCATGTTGACTATCTTTCATTTTAAAAAACTTTAGGGAATCTCGTGTCTCCAATTGTTGCTCACATATTTTGTAATATGATGGGTTTGCCTGTTTTCTCATCACCGCGAACAAGAGGTGCACATATCACATTTTCTGTAAAGAAAACAAAAAAAAAAGTATTCAGAGTTGTAAAATTTGTCCAACTAAGTTACTTACATTCGTTTGCCTGGTGTTTTCGTGTGTCCCAGGTGTGGCATCGCTAGCATTTCTGGCTGGTTCAATATCCTTCTTTTGGCTCCTTTTCCCTGCTACAAGTCCAAAACTATACAAAGCAAGGATAGATCGATGCAGTTGCTGGCATGGTTACTGCAGATGGAGCCAGTACAGAACTAGATTGGAGGCAACATTTGTTCCTCAGGCAGTAGTACTGACCTGAAGTAACTAGAAAGGCACAACCCCTGACTTCTTTCGAAAATCATGTTCTTGATTGTTCCTATGAGTGTTGTAAAATGCCTTTTTGGTAGTTTGCCCTTCTCTTGGGGCTAGATTACACAAATTGTATTTCATCACTTGTTAGTTACAGATGAGAAAATTGCCAACTTGATTTCTTTTATAGGACTTATCTAGAGTTGAATCTTACATCACGTAAAAATATCATCTCAAATTTTAATTTATAATTTAACTTTGTAAAACTTGCTTTGACCCACACAAAGTGCAGAATGAATTTGTGCAAATGCACGTCACTTGATGATGTTTTTTCTTTCTTTCTTTTTTTTTTTTTTTTTTTTTTTTTTTTGCGTGATGCAACGCTGAATAGAATCCATCCGATTCGAAATCCTTTATGAACAGTACTGCTGCAATTTTGTGGAGAGAATTCTTAGGCCCTTGGGTATTCGCACGAACTGAGGGCCGCTTTGGATTGTAGGAATTTTGGATGAATTTTTGAAGCAAATCAATCCTACAGGAAATTTTCTTTTGTTGCCCATTGGAACAGAGGATCGAGCTCATATAATTCTTATGGAAAAGGTCATCCCGTTGGAATTTTGGACGAATCCTAACATGAGGTGCAGAATGAAGTAATGAACATAGCTTCTACCTCTTCCATTATTCGAAGATAACTGATAAGATATCGGAGTTAGGGGCACTAGATTTAATTAGGTTTTAGCTAGAGATCTTAAATTCTTTTTTCTTTTCTTCTATTTCTCCTCTTGGCCACACTTACGCAGTTTCTATTCAAACTTTTTTCTTTGACCAACCGGTGTTTGTACCCAGTGCATGCACGTTGTGTTTCGGCAACATCTGCCGTGCAATCTTAGATCAGGCTAGCTGCACTTCTCATGCATCATACATGCCCTTTGGAGCCATCCTATCGCGAACCGAAGGCCAGGATGCAGATATGTATTGCTGTGGCCTGCGTGACGGGAGCTACCGTGCACCGTGTTGTGCTGGGGTCGACTGGACTTCTTTGTTTGGCTCTCTAGACTCTAGAGGGGCAGAGGGCAGCCCGCAGCCGTCACGTTTTACGCAGAGTATCTTTATGCGTTTTCCACAGTTTTCGAATAGTAACATATAAAAGCACTTCCTTTTAAGTTATTCTCTCCATTCAAATTTATAATATTTATTTTTTTAATGTCTTATCTATAAATATAGAACACATTTCATATTCAGGATAATATGATATTCATCCTACATTACTAATAAATAAATATATATATATATCTTTACTTTAGTATCCTCCATATAAATGCATTGAGTATAGTGTTTAGTGATAATAATTAAGGATAATATAATTATTTTTAATATCTTCTTGGTTCATATGCTAAAAAAAATATCTTATAAATTTAGACAGAGGTAGTATTAAGCATGTCTGTGAAACCTCAAAGTTGGTTACTCGTAAACACCTTTTGGGCTGGACACTGCACCAAACTCGTGGCATTTTCACCATGCTGACTGCATCCCCAAGTTGGGTTGCTCCGTTTAGGATTCAATTTATTATCGATTATGGTTCAAATATCATGATAATCGATCTTATAGAGCTGGTATGATACTTAAATATCGGTCAGTAAACTGATTAAATTAAAAAAATTAAAAAAGTTTGGAAAAATTTATTCGATATAAATATCTCAATTATCGAGGCATAACGAGTGATAATCGAGATATATCGAGCGAAAATCACTCAAAAAAATGATCACCGAAGAAGTTCACTTGTCAGCTGATTATAGAGGCAAATATCGCGATTATTGATGAATCCAAGTCGATTTTTGTCTTTTTTTTTTTAGATTTTTTTTCCAAAAAAATTGATTTTGTAACGCTTCGATCTCTTAACGATTTTTGATCAGTTTTTAATCCAACTTTACCCATAATCAAAAATTAAAAATCATTCTATTATGACGATATCAATAGGGTGAACCACGATCGTTAGTGCCCCTGCGACGCATAATTACCCTGATCGTGGGCATTGGACACTCGGAAAAGTGGATCGCGGCACTTGCTATATTAAAAGGCCGCATCGCCATTAATGCTCATGCATATTTGGCATTTTGGCTTCTTCTCATGTACAAGCTGCCATTATTTTGGACTTTTGGTAGAGGATGCCTATCGGTGTGCTCAGGAAAGAGAACAATCTTTTTGTTGGTACGTTATTGGCTTCCTTTCGAATGCACTTGCTTGCGTCGTGAATGATTTGGACAAGCACTTCCCACGGTGATTGTACGCGAATTTTCGATGCCATAGCGTCATTCTTGCCTGCTTTTTAATGCTGTTGCATTTTGCTGCTATACATGTACGTGCTACCACTGTTTTTGGTAGAGTTTAGAAGAAGATAGGTGCGTGCATGACGTGAGCCGGCCGGCTTTCTTTTGACAAGCTCTCTCTTTCGTTTGAGTACATCTGCTAACTTGTTCGTTGTGACAATTTAGAGATTATTTTGACGAGATGTCACCCTGGACAACTTGCTTCATGAGCACCCCTAATCTAGAGATGGTAACATATATGTATCCGACAGGTATCACCACTATATACTCATACCCATGTTAGTAAAATCCACCCACTACAATACCCATATCCGCATGTATGTACAAAATTTATCCATATCAGTACCCGTACGGATAACAGGGGCTCAGCCAGTAACCTGCACCCGCATTATGAATAGATACCCTTACAAGCTGTATCAGCATATTTTATAAGACAATTCAATGAAAATATAATAGATATCCGTATTAGAGTGCACAGTTGGGCCTTGAACAACATACATTATAAGGCAGTTAGGGTTTAGATAGTTGAGCCAGATCACTAGTGGACCAGACTCACAGGTGAAGAAGTACAAAAAATAGAAGAACAAACCCGTACCTACTGGATAGTAACTTTTGTTCATTAATAAATCTACAGGTATAAAAAATAATTTATATCTAGTCCCTAATGCAGTAAATACCCATTAAGTTTCAGATCTCCGTTACCATCTCTACCCCCAATCGTTTGAAGCCTTCACATAATACATTTGCTAACGAGAACGTAGCTGCTTCATTGCTTCACACAATACACAAGCTCAACACTGAACATCTCTGCAAAAAAGCCAATGAAATAGGATGTAGTGTATCACAATCTTCGCGCTAGGGTGCAACTCGACGAGAATCGAGATGCTCTCCTGCCGGTTCAGTTCGCCAGAGAAACTCTTGCCGATTCAGTTCGCCGGAGGAACTAAGCAAGCATATTACATTTGCAACTAGGCAAGCAACGAAACAGCCACGGGTTTAGTTTGCCCTCCAATTCCACTAACTACACTATTAAGCATAACTAGAAATTAAAAGTACCTCAACCAGAGATCCAGCAGTACCAATAACTGGTAAGCGCCATCAAATGTTTCAACACAACGAATAGTGGTTAAACAAGAACCAATTAATGTCCGATTGTTGAAAATTGTACAACTACTTCGTAAGCCAACAACTTAGTAAGATTTTAGAACGAAATGGGGAAGCTATTACATCTGATTCACAAATCGCGCCTTAATAAATAAATGTGGCAACTAAACGCATATCGACATGAGCTGTAATAGAATAATGTTGAGTCAAAAGAAAATAGTAAATTCGCTGATTCCCCCCTTGATCCCTAAGTTTTAATTCCATCTGTTATAAAAGCCTAGCTGGTTCTTGCTGCAAAAATGCGTGGTCATCTACAAAGGGTCCTTTGATGAGAAAGATTACCGGCAAAACTTTGCTTTCTGTTGCTCTACAATAATGGTACAAGGACAACTAGAAAATTTAACAGCACGCAAATCCAAATTAGCTTTGACAAAACAATCCTGCAGGGAAGACCAAATAGATGATTCGGTGTTAGGGACAAGCAGTTGTTAGAAAGCTCACACGGACTGAAGAGGTGTGAATGCCCAGTCATGTAAATGTATAACCAATATAATTGCCGAACCATAACAATCAGTAAATTGCTTTACAGTTTAACAGCAGGAGGATATTCACAGCACTCCTCTCAAACACGAGGAAATCATATGCAACGCACCAACTTGTTATCATAATTACAAGTCAATGAACTGTCGGTGTACGCCTATACGGAATCGTATGGCAAGACATTTCAATCATCTTTCTGATGTAAAGCACGAGGTAGACTATTACCATTCAGTGCAGCATGGTACACGCGCTTCTCCGCTAGCCCAAGATCTGAAAGAAGCAAGTTTCCCTGAAAATATAAGTCAAGAATGTCATATGGTAGTTACCATGGAACACAAGGTTTCAGGTGCTACGATGAATTATCAAGAAATATGGAAGGAGCGTAACCGTTTTTAATTTTAGGAAACTTGAGTATTTATACCTCCACTGCCATCAATTTCCGTACATTATTTGCATAGAGCTTAGGATCATCCTTTTCTTCCTCCGAAGGATAGTAAACAGGCAAATGAACCACCTCTAGATAATTTACGAATTGACAAAGGAGCAGAAATACATGGCGTGCCTGAAAGTTTTTTATGAGAAATTCAGCGAAGTTGAATGGATAATACAATAGATATGAAGTAGTTTGTCACTCAAATGGAAAGTTCTCTTCATATAATTAGCAACTGATGTTATCACAACTTTTGCTATTGCACAAAATTCTGAAAACAGTTCTCATAGCACTTAAGAATCATTACAAATTTAGTAATGTGCCATATCAACATGATAAAAATGCTCTAGCCATGGTTATCCCATGAATCGTAGGAGCTGTTGATACTTGATAGTTTTGGAGGTTATAATAACTTCTCATTATTATAAGTATTTAAACTGCCAATTTTTAAGTATGCATAAAATGGTAAAATTGCCATTGAAACTCACCCCAGACATGGATTCCCATGCTGGACTAAATCTCTTGTAAGGATATCTTAAAATGACTGGCTGCACTGGTGCTTTTGCAAGAAAGGCTCCCGTCTTGAAAGGAAGGAGATAATTACCATTTGTAGTTGTGCCCTCTGTCATAGTAGAATGTAAGGTTATTAGGAAAATAATTGAGTAGAAATATGTGCTTTGACTACGTTAAAGACACATAAGAAAAAGAGAAAAAAAAAGTGAGGCAAGTTTACAGAGTAGAAATATAGGTGTTTGGACCAGGTTGCACATAACCACATAGTTCCACTATTTTGGCTTTGAACAGATCTAGCATGAAATACCTTTTTATAAGACAAACACGTAAAATGGTTAAGCTTATGGAACAGACAGGCAAATCAACAATCCAGAATTTTGTCACCTAAAAGAAAAGCTAAAGATTGTGTTTCAAATACATAACAACATTTCAGTCTAACTATTAAGATTGCATTGCAGGCCCAGCAAATCAATAGATGATAATGTAATAAAGGCAGGTTGAACATTCAGTACACAAGCAAAAACATAATCCTAAAGTCAAAGAAAAATATATTCCACTATACAAGAAATGAAGAATAGAAAATGCCTGTGCAAATTTGCACTTGTCAAATAAAGTAATAAGCAATATACTAGAAAATGGTTGGCTGTTATCCATAACGGTATTTATCACTCAACAATAAAGAGAAGGTAAAAAAAAAGGAAGTTATTATGAACCAACCAGGGAAGAGTAGCATCATTGGAGAATTCTTTTGTTGATGAGCCCATTGGATTCTTTCAGTTACAGCACCTGTGTGCAGCATAGATTGGTCAAAGCAAAAACAAGCAAAATTAAAACGTGTAGACTGTGTTGTGAATAATAATCATTACCACAGAAAATTAAGCAATATATATACAACAGAATGGCCAAATCTGCCCATCATAGAAATATTTGAGAGAGTAAAATTGCATTCAAGGTTCAGAACCCCCCAAAAAAAGGTGTCTCAATCTAGTCATCTGAGTTCAGCCACTATGAGTGTGATCTCTCATCAAGCTATTTTGAATTTCAATCTAGTACCTTTTGAGATATTGCAATTTAAAGGAAATATAATCTTTCATTAAGGTTAGGGGTGCAAACGGAGCAGATAGTTCCCGACCATCCGAATAAATTGGGATCATATTCGGAGCATGAAATCAAATATCCGTGTCTTTTCCGGATATCTAAGTCGGATCCGGATATTTTTTGTCGGATATGGAAACGGATTCGAGACGAAAGTATCCGTTGGATTTGGAGCTATCCTGAATTTTAATCGAATAGTATCCGGTAAACTTATTTCGGATATCAACCCAAGCCGGAAACCCCGAGAGCTTGCTCCGGACTCCGGCTTTTGCTCAAACTCCGATTGCTTGCCGGCTTCTGTGCACCGCCTTCTTGAAACTTACGCGAAACCCCGCCTCCTCGTGGGCGCAGTCGCCGCCGACCCTGCGCTGCTCACACACCTCCACCCTCTCCCCCTCCTACTGCCGGCTCTTCGTCCACGGCCTTTCCCCACACACCGACCGCCCCGCCCTCGAGACGGCGTTCTCCCGCTTTGACCCCATCGTCAATTGCCAGGTCATCGTCGACCGCACCTCCAGGCACTGCAAAGGCTACGGCTTTGTGGTCTTCTTTTCCCGCGCCGCACGCTCCGGGAGCCGAGCGTCATGGTTGTCGCATGGCGCCCCGTCCCGCGCAGTTCGCCTCAGCAGGCCCTGACCTATCAGGCGGCGTAGGGAGGAGGGTGTACGTGACCCATCCGCCAGAGGGGGAGGCGGAGGGCGCGAGGCCAGAGGGGGGTGGCAGAGGACCTCGGTGAGGCGGAGGGGTGAGCCCCGGGGGGGGGTGTGGAGCCCGTCTCAGTTGGGAAGAAGGGAAAAGAAAGGGAAGGAAGGGAAGAAAAAAAAGGAAGGAAAGAAAAGAATAAAATAAAAAGGAAAGAAAGGAAGAAAAGAGAAAAAGGGGCGAAGCCAGATTTCTAGTGACGAACTGGATTTTTGTTCGTATGCGGTTAAGGAGTTGCCCATGGTAGATTTATGCGTTCTCGGTGCTCATGGTAATATTCTGTAGTTGACCACATTTTCATATATATGTTTTTGGCCATACTTTTATGATTTCAGCCAATAGACCATACTCTTGAGAGAGTGAGAGCGAGAGACTGAGAGAGAGAGAGAGAGAGTTGAGAGATTGAATTGATAGAGGCACGTTTGCACACACCTCACCTAGCACTTAATCTACAGTTACCAAAGGGAACATTATTAGTTCCTCATGAATGTTTCCTTTTAAATCTAGTGGTGTTATTAGGAGTGGCCGTCCCTAGCTATAGCTGCCATATCTTCTATCTCTCCAACTATTCCAATGAAAAATTCCAGGCTCTATGATGAAAGGAACTACTTCAAGAATTTCTAGGCCCGACGACTATCGTGCCCATGCCGTGGCGGCCCGGCATGGCACAATGCCCACGTCTAGATGCGATGCGAGGGTGAGAGTTGAGAGCAAGAGAGATAAGGGGAAGAGATGGGGCGACGGTGGAAGGAGAAGGGCTTTGGGTGTGACCAGGCCAGATCTGTGGCTGTGGACCAATGTAACAATCCACAAGAAAAAACGAGTGACATAGATTGATCCTAATATGTGCGACATATATGATTTCTGATTTCACGCATTATCCGACTAAATATTCGTGACCAAGACTAACCATATTTGGAACGACATGTATTCAAGACCGAGATAGTCCGCATTCGTATTCGAATCCAGCATTGTCCATATCCAACTCCGATTCCAAGAAAAAAAATTGGAATAGGATACGGGATGAGCAAAATCCGCCCGTCACTGATTCTGTTCCACCACTCATGTGCATATATATAAGGATGCTACATGACAATTATGCCAAATTTAGTGGTCATGCCCATACTTTGTTAGTCTTCCCTTTTCACTAATATGTTTCTACACTTCTTAATTGATAAAATAATTGTTCATTATTTTTTCAATTTACCTTTAAAATCCTTCTTCATGATTTGCCAGATTTTCGAATCGCACTTATAAATCTTCCTACCTTTTTATCATTGTTAAGGTTTTTTTACTTTTCTTATTTTCACCTTTCTTCTAGGATGTTTAACATGTTAATGAAGTCCCAATGTTTCCACCTGTACAAAATCCATGTGGAAAGTACATCGTACCAACTGTAGAACAGTCCATCAAAATAGCAAAACCAATAGTTCAAGGATGAAAATGAAATTGCTACATTGAAATGGGCATTGTAGTTCAAGGACCATGCATAAAATTTACTTTTAGACACCCATCGACTAGTGAAAAAGATTCATTATTGGCCATGCAATAGTTGCCAAGATTTAGTATAATAACTGTATTCAGTACAAATTGTATAATAATTGCAAATCATTTCAAAATTAAACTCTTAAAAATAGGGAAAAATGCTTTTATGAGAACCAAATACCTGAAACACCTTTGAAATCTGAAGTTTTAGATTCCCGCTGAACAAAAATGCATCCAAGGCATTTGCTACATTAAAACACAAGTCACTGTCAATTCAATTTACAGAAAATCAACATAAACCCAAAAAGTTTTTCAGTTAACCTATCTACTTCAAAACAGTGTTGCAAGGTCATTTTCTCGCCAAAAAATCAAGACTAAAACATGCGACCAAATACAGAAGAGAATGTTAGTACCTTATGAGACCAACCAGGGGCAATCTGGCCACTGATCTCTTCAAGAAGGATAAAGACGTGTAAAAGACACATGCCAAAATCAATAGTTCAATACATTATAATGAAATAATTCTTTTTTGTGATATTATATTAACGACATATTTGCAGTACCTTAGCAACAAAACTTGGAAAAGAAGATGACATGTGATAAAGAATATCCACATAAGATACATGATTTGATACAATTGCCCCTGGTCTTCCTAATTCTTTGGACTGGTTCAAATGCGCATCCTGAAAAAACAAAGCATCCAGTTGGATGTACAATACGCACAAAAGCAGTGATATACAGTATTCACAATTTACAGAAGACTAGTTATATGCCCGTGCGTTGCTACGAAAAACAAAATTGATAACGAAAAATACAGATTAAAAAATAAAAAAATACTATTTCATAAGATCAAACATCTATCTTTAACGCTTCGTTTCTTGCAAAAGTTGGCTAATTAAAGCAACGCTTCGTTTCTTGCGTAGGGCAATTAAGCAGGGCAATTAAGCAGAGCAATTAATGTGACGTGGGAAGAAACTCTCACTTTATATAGTAGAGATTAAAAGTGTTGTGCACATGGTTATCATGGCGTCGCCTAGGCGACGCCTAGGCGCCGACTAGGCGTCCAGGCGGCCGGCCGGGCTCGCCGTGCCTCGTCGCCTCGCCTGAAGCCCGCCAGGCGGCCGTCTAGACGATCTGGCGTCGCGGCGTGGGCGCCTAGGCGTCGGCCAGGTTGTCTGGGCGGGCGACCGGCCGGCTTCAGGCGTCAGCGGCTCCTCCTCTGCGACGGGTGGCCAGGTTGTCCCCTTCCCCATCCGCTGTGCATGCTCGCCTGCTCGGCGTCGGCGGCTCGGGGGGATGCGGCAACCGGCGATGCTCCTCCTCTGCTCCACCCGTCGCCTCGCCCGCCGCCTTTGTCGCCTCGCCGCTTCGCCTCTGCCGCCTCCGCTGCCGCTTCGCCTCTTCGCCAGCGGAGGCGCTCGGCGTCGGCGGCTCGGAGATGCGGCAGCCGGCGATGCTCCTCCTTCCGCTTCCACCTGCCGCTTCGCCCTTCGCCTCCGCCCTTCGCTTTGTCGCTTCCGCCTTCGCCTGCCGCCTCGTCCTTCAGGGAGCGCAGGGGAGATGAGCAGGGGAGATGAGCAGGGGAGATGAGCTGGAGACTTTATGGTTGCAGCAGGAGCGCAGGGGAGATGGGTAGGGGCGCAAAGCTCGATGTCTGAGAGATGGAGTGTTCCTTTACTCTTCATTCATTCTTTATTGCTAGGGAGATGAAGTGTTGCCAGTGTACTCTGGTCAGTGTATGGGAACTTGCACCAGAGCAAATGGGATCTTTTGTGAATGGATGTATATCTTTTGTGTATGTAATTTTGAGATCCTCTGTGTGGTTATAGATGGCAACTTAGGTGGTGGTGTACTTTGTTTGGTCGCCTAATTGGCGCCTAGGCGGGCGCCTAGGCGCCTAGGCGTCCAGGCGCCCCGGAGGCGACTCGCCTCGCCGGGGCGCCGTGATAACCATGGTTGTGCAGACTATTCACCTCATATCAAATATTGTAAAAGAAACAACCATGTTTAACAATCTATATAATCATATCAGACATTGCAATAATGTAGCGTTATGTTGTTTTAAAATATGATGTAGGAAGATGCAGCATTACAGAACAATGCTAAAGCATCCATAATCCATGTCCACCTTGAACAGGAAACAAAATCAATATGTTGTATGTAGTTCAGAACTAACACTGAACATTAGCGCGATGACTAAGAACACAAATGTGTCACTCTGTCGTCATCCATCTTATTTTCAGTTTTTCACTTACTGGAGGATGACCATTGACCAAGAACATTGAACTAAGCCATGAATGGCTACTACTCCACAACAAACACCCAGTCCACCGTAGTACCATTGCATTCTACTATCTAAGGACCAATTTAAACCCCAAGATAACCAATTGTTCTCTAATATCTAGCAACATTTGCAGAAATGAACAGACCACAAGCATCATTTTGTGAGTGGCGATAACACGCAAGGAAATTTTCACAGAAGTATTCAGATAAAGACATGCCAAGCAGTCAGGATGCGATACGCACAGTTCAAATTTCAATCAGTGTCTACTAGAACCGCTTTTTGATCCAGCCCTGGATGCATTTTATCCACAAAAAAACACTAACACCACCCAGCCCACACCCAGAAGCACTGAAGCAGATTGCTCTCCTCATGAGGGATGTCCCTCATAATATGTATGTCCAATTCCAAATCGGTCAAACTACACAAGCATCACAACCATGATCACCTCGGCCTCAGATGCTATGAACTGTCACACAATCCATATCTTCCATTGCAAAGGTATCAAACATCAAGCAAGCAAGCAACAGAAAATAAAAACACTCCATTGCGTCTTACAGAACTAGAATTAACTATTTCTGCTACCTCAGCGTCCGGGAAGCAGCAGTCGTACTCGCGAATCCAGTAGAAGCCGAAGACAAACATCATGGAGCGGGCGAGCGCGCGGCCACACCGCACGACGCACTCCCGCCTCCAGCCCTCGAGCCGCGCGTACCCTTCCCCCTCGCCCCCGCCCCCCTCCCGCTCCTCCTCCACCCTAAGCGTGCACACGCGGCACACGAGGTAGTAGGCGACGAGCACGAGCACTCCCGCCACGACCCGGAGAGGGAGGAGAACGGCCGCCGAGACCGCCAGCCGTACCGCCTCCGCCGCCCCCACGGGGCCACCGCCCATCGGCCCGTACGCGTCCCGCCGAGCGTACGGCGCGTACCTCCGGTCCAGCTCCTCGATGCTCTCCTGTGCCGGAGCGGTCGTGGCAGCGGAGGGGGAGGACGCGGAGAGGAGCGGCTCTTCGCTGGCGACGGCGCCACTACTGTCGGGTTCGGAGGGGGCGGTGGCGTCATCCTGGGCCATGGGGGCGGAGGCGAAGGAGAAACCCTAACCCTAGCGCTGATGCTAGCACTAGATCGGCATGAGGAGAAACGCCGGGACGGAGACGTGGAGAGATGGATGGCGGTCGGGGGAGGGGAAGAACCGGAGAAGGGAGGTGGAGCGTCCGATTTGAATCGGACGTCTGGACCTGCGAGGAATCGTTTGATTCGATTTGGGTTAGCCACGGCGGTGATTAGTTTTTCTCTGGATTAATCTTTTTTTAGGTTAATCATTTTCGTTTCGACCTTAGTTTTTGCTCAGCCAGCAATAGAAAAATTAGCGAAATTTTACTCGAATGCAAGAAAAATTGAAGAGTTTCAAAAGCCAAACGAATTTAAACTGATCAAACAGATCGATGAATTTCGCTCGAAAAGCATTGAAATTCGCTCGAAAGATGATTGTTTTTCTCGAAAATCGACGTTAGGAAAAATGTAAAAGGGGGGAAAATGTCAAAAATGTTATAAAATTTGTAAAAGGTCATTAAAGTCCAAAAAAATAGGAAATGTGTTAGAAATATATAAAAATATGGAAAAACACAAAAGCTGGAGTCACTTCTCCCTCAACTGATGTTGTATTGTGGCAAGGGTGAGTACTTTTGGTACTCAGCAAGTCATGCACAGAATGCAAACTAATATTCTACATGCATGGCTTAATTCGAATGATAGGCTAACATGTACATTTGCAATAAAATAGCATTTAACAAGTAGCATAAGTAGATTCGAAAGCAGTAAAAGTAAAGATATTAACAATAACTTTTCCAGGAGTTAAATAAACACTTTTCCTTTCCTAATGCACATTTCCATCAACGTCATTATTTAACCCAACCAATTTTCCAAGTCCAAGCTGTTTTCATGAATGTCTAACCCTTGACTGTAATCCCCGAGCAATGTCCAGTGCCACGGACACGGCTATTCGAATAGATTTTACACTCTGCAGAGGTTATGCACTTTACCCACAAGATACAGTCAAACACCACAAAGACGAGTGATCGTAACAAAGCATTTCAGAGACCGCAAACTATACAAGTGAACCTCTCCGGCTTTTGTCATACAACATCCCTTCCCTTAACAAAGGTGAAGTATGGGATCGATATACCGTTGGACGGGTACCATGCCATAGCACTGGTACGCTCCCCTTTCAAGCTACACAAAAGGTGTAGTTGACACCCCGAGGTATCACATGCAAGTTATTAGTAACTTACTCAACTAGGTCCATCCAATTGCAGACATGTGGTTGCACGTTTGACTCAGATCAAAAGCTTGCAAGGTTAAGTCCTTAGGATGACCAGGGCAAGACTACCCGAAGAACCAAAACGACATCCCTGGTGCCACTCATAGGCCACCATATCATTCTTGCCACTTGCCCCGGTCCAAATCTATTTATCAAACCCAGTTGATTACCATGCACCACGTGCCATTATCACCATCACAACACATGATACTTCTCCAAAACAGGTTCAATATCTCATTAAGTCAAGATTAACATTTGATTGTTCGAAATCATGTCATGTGCACGTAGCAGGTCTAAGCAATATACTACAACGATCTAAATACCCAATGTTGGCAATTCACTAATGTCCAACTATATATATTCCACAACTAAGGTGGCAAGGGTTCATGGCACATAACTAAATAATCAAGGTGTCATACAGCAATTTGGCATTTATCTGATTCCTAGAAATAATTTAAACAATTTCTAATTAAATTAGCATGCAATAATTTAAATTAAATTAATTTAAAAAATGGGATCAATATGGTCAAAGCATAACTTGCCTTCAAAAAATACTTGTTCTTGATCTTGAGCTGGTTCCTGGGTCAACACTTCACCTTCGAAGCCCTCGGGTACTTCAACGTCTACTCGTAACTCGTGCAAATAGCAATAAATAAATAAAATAGTACAGACACCTTGCTCAAAAATTCAAGTAAAGTCCATAAACAGAAGGAGCATAATTTTACAAATTTTTAGAAATTTGAATCGCCCAAATCGGAGTTAAAACACAAAAGTTATAATTGTTTAAAGTTTAAAGAATCTATTAATTAAATATAAACAGAGAAAATTTCATATTCAAAAATTAATTAAAATTTGTTCAAATCGGAGTTAAAACGCGAAAGTTATAAGCGTTTGAAGTTTGAAAATTCAAATGAATCAATAAACCGAATTAACCTATTTATTTGTCTATTGAAAATCCGGATTTATAACATCAGCTGACGTCAACACGGTATTTTAATTTCCACCGAATTATTTTTCTATTGAAAAATCGAATTATGACATCATCATTGCGTCAGCCGGCCCATGGACTTGGTCCACGGCACGGGCTCGGTCCACGGGTTCACGTGTCACGCATATCGCGTGGGACCCACTCATCGACGCCATCGGCCGACGCCAAGACGGCTCGGCCCGGGCGGTGACACTCGGGCCCCACCGTGACGTCACGCTGACGTCACGGCGTCCGCGGGCTACCACGACACGCTGGCCTCGGCGACGCCACGCTGCGTGGCGTCGGCCGACGATCGGGCGCGTCCGCGTGGACCGCGCCGGTCTGGCTTTTGTGCATGTGGCACGATCCGAGCTGTTGATTTGAAAATCATCGGTCAAGATCAGATCTGGATCTCGCACGCTGTGGGAACGTGGTTAATCTGGGCCGTACGATTTAGATCGGACGGTCCAGATTCGATCGGGTTTCGCCTCACCGTGGGGTGGCGTGGCATGACCCGGGTGACGACACGTGGCTCAATCTACGCCATTCGATCTCGATCGAACGGCCGAGATTGCATCTAACGCTACAACGCGCTTAACCCTAACCGTACAATTTAGATCTAACGGCTGATATTGGATCTAGCACGGTGCAGTCTATGGCTACGTGGCTTAATCTAAGCCGTTGGATCTAGATCCAACGGTTGAGATTAGATCTAAAAACCGAAACGTGAAATCGAACGGGGTGACGTGGACCCACCGTGGCCGTTCGATGAAGATCCAACGGCTGACGGAGCTCGCGAGGTCAGCGATGGCACGGTGGAGCAGGGGCTGCCGGAGACGAAGACGACGACACGGGGAATGGCGTTGCGGGTGTGCTCCGGCGAAGTGGATGGGACTCCTAGGTGCAGCTTGTCGCGACGGTTCCGGATCTGGGCTCAATGATGACGGAGGACGGCGGCAAACGGCGGAAAACCGCGGCGGGCTTCTCCTCCAACTTCGGCGAGCTCTTTCGGGCGAACGGCAGCGACCTAACCTCGGCTGCCTAGGGCTACGGGTGTGCACGGAAAAGGAGAGCACGATGGCGGCGGCGGTGCATTAAATAGGGCCCTCGACGTCCGTGAAAATCGCGGAAACCGAGGCCCACACGCGGGCGGCGGCGGAGTCCGGCGGCGACACGGAGAGGGTGACGTGGCGCAATCCTAGCTGTCCACGCGGCACAACCAACGGCCGAGATCGCATGGGCGCGAACGGGTTCGGCCCGATCCCCACGTGGGCGACGTGGCTTGATGCTGGCCGTTGGATCTTGATCCAACGGTCACGCGATTAGGGTTTGGTTGGGCTCGGGTCGGACTCGAGTCGGACTCGGACTCGAGTCTGACTCGGGCCCGGTCGCTTGAACAGTAAAACCCACTCGGCATTTTCCAGTGATTAAATAATTAAAATAATTTCTAGAAATTCAAATAATTCAAGAAAAATAGCAAAATAATCAAAAAATTTCCAGAAAAATTCTGGAAAATACTTTGAGACATTTTGGACTCAAATAAAATATTTTCAAAAAAGTTTTATTTAAAACTTTTAATTCTTTAATTATTTCAAAAGGGAATAAATTCAAATTAAATCCAAATAAAATCTAGAAAATTACAAAAATTCTCAAAAATGCAATATAACATTTAAATTCATGAAAAGCAAAAATTGGGGTGTTACAAACCTCCCCCCTTAACAGAATCTCGTCCCCGAGATTCAGGGCTAACTAAGGAATAGGTTTGGAAACTCTTTCTTCAAATCCTCCTCTCTCTCCCAAGTCGCTTCATTCTATGCATGGTTGCTCCACTGGACTCTGCAGAAACGTGTTGACTTATTTCTCGTCTCTCGATCCATGGTGTCCAAAATCTTCACAGGATGCTCCTTGTAGGTCAGATCCTCCTGCAGTTCTATTGACTCTAACGGCGTCTGCTCAACTGGTACTCGAAGACACTTCTTCAGTTGTGACACATGGAACACATCATGCACACCTGCCAACGACTGCAGTAACTCCAACTGGTAAGTAACTTCGCCTCTGCGGCTCAAAATCTTAAATGGTCCAACATAACGTGGCGCGAGTTTCCCTTTGGCGTGGAATCTTTTAACTCCCTTGAGGGGTGTAACCCTAAGGTACACAAAATCCTCCGGTTCAAAGCTCAAGTCTCAGCGACGGTTGTCCGCGTAACTTTTCTGTCTCAACTGAGCTATCTTCAGTCTTTCCCGGATCATGGCAATTTGCTCTTCGACTTCTTGAAGAATGTCCGGCCCAAAGACACGGCGTTCACCTGTCTCATTCCAGTTCAATGGCGTCCGACAAGGTCAACCATACAGTGCCTCAAAAGGTGACATCTGTAGACTGGCCTGATAACTATTGTTGTAGCTGAACTCAGCATACGGCAGACTTTTATCCCAAGAGGTAGCATAGGCCAATGCACAAGCTCGTAGCATATCCTCCAGAATCTAATTAACTCTTTCAGTCTATCCATCTGTTTGCGGATGATATGCAGTACTGAAGTTCAAACGGGTCCCCATGGCTTCATGCAACTTATTCCAAAACCTGGAGGTAAATTGGGCACCTCTGTCTGATACAATCTTCTTCGGCACTCCGTGCAAACAGACGATCCTGGTCATGTACAACTCTGCTAGTTTATCTCCTGAGTATGTGGTCTTTACAGGGATAAAATGGGCGACCTTGGTCAAGCGGTCCACTATAACCCATATGGAGTCATATCCTCCCTGAGTCTTCGGCAAACCGGTAATGAAGTCCATGCCGATTTCCTCCCACTTCAATTCAGGTATTCTTAGCGACTGCAGTAATCCTGCTGGCCTTTGGTGCATTGCTTTAACCCTTTGGCATACATCACACAACGCAACATGCTCGGCAACTTCACGTTTCATACTCGGCCACCAGAATCTCTCTTTCAGGTCTTGATACATCTTAGCGCTTCCGGGAAGAATGGAATACTTGGAGTCATGGGCTTCTCCCAGAATCAACTGCTTTAGCTCCTTCTTGTTCGGCACACAGATGCGATCCTTAATCCACAACGTGCCTTGATCATCCAATCTGAAGCCTTTTGCCTTTCCTTCCTCCATCTTGGACTTGATTCGCTGAACCTTGTCATCGTCCTTCTGTCCTTCTCGGATCTGATTTTCTAAGGTAGGCTTCACCTCCAATGCGGCCAAAAATCCTTCCGGTATCACTTCAATCTGCATCCTCTGAAACTCCTTGCATAGCTCATCCGGACTTGTGGCTATCAACATATTCACGGTATGGCTTTTTCGACTCAAGGCATCAGCCACCACGTTAGCCTTCCCAGGATGGTAATGGATCCCAACATTGTAATCCTTGATCAATTCTAACCATCTCCTCTGCCTCATATTCAGATCTGATTGGGTGAAGATGTATTTAAGACTCTTATGGTCCGTATACACTTCGCATCTATTCCCAATCAAGTAGTGTCGCCACAACTTCAAGGCATGCACTACAGCTGCTAACTCTAGGTCATGCGTCGGGTAATTCTCTTCATGCAGCCTCAGCTGCCTTGACGCATATGTGATGACCTTCCGGTTCTGCATTAGCACGCATCCAAGTCCTTTGCGCGATGCATCACAAAATATATCTAAGCTTTGATTAACATCTGGTAAGACTAACACCGGCGCTGATGTCAATCACTTTTTCAGCTCCTGGAAACTTTTCTCACATTCTGGCGTCCAGTTAAACTTCTTTTCTTTCTTCAATAGTTAAGTAAGAGGTCTCGCAATTGTCGAAAAGCCTTCAATAAAACGGTGGTAGTAACCGGCCATCCCAAGGAAACTCCAAATCTAGGTCACTGTCTTTGGCTGTTCCCAATGTAACACAGCTTCATCTTTGTTTGGATCAACAGCGACTCCTTCTGCGTTCATCATATGTCCAAGAAACTCCACCTTGTCTTTCCAGAAATCACACTTGCTAAATTTGGCGAAGAGTTGCTGTTCTCTCAGCTTCTCCAAAACTAGCCTCAAGTGTTCTGCATGTTCATCCCTCATCTTGGAGTAGACTAAGATATCATCTATGAACACAACAACGAACTTGTCCAAATACTCCATGAATACCTTATTCATCATATTCATGAAATAAATTTGGCGCATTAAATCGAGACCAAAGGACATAACTGTAAACTCGTAATGTCCGTATCTTGACGAGAATGCGGTCTTCGGAATATCTTCTGATCGGATCTTCAACTGGTGATACCCTGATCTCAGATCAATCTTGGAGAAGACTCCGGCTCCTCTCAACTGGTCAAACAGATCATCGATCCTGTGTAGCGGGTACTTATTCTTCACGGTGACTTCATTGAGTGCACGGTAGTCAATGCATATCCTGAAACTCCCGTCCTTCTTCTTGACAAACAGAACTGGCGCTCCCCATAGCGATGAACTCGGTCTGATGAATCCTTTTTCCATCAGCTCCTCAAGATGTTTCTTCATCTCTACTAACTCGGTTGACATCCGATAAGGTCTCTTTGCTATCGGTGATGTTCCGGGTACTAGCTCTATTACAAACTCTATGTCTCTGTCTGGTGGCATACCTGGTAAATCTTCAAGAAAAACATCAGGGTATTCATTCACCACTGAGACATCCTCTGTGCTGGTTGCCTTCGCATTGTTGACCATCAACTGTCCATCACGAACGGCAGTCGCCTGGAATTCCACTTTCCTTCCACATGGGCTCTCAACTGATATGACTCTTCGTCCACAGTCCAACACGGGCTTGTTCTTGGATAACCAGTCCATCCCCAAGATAACATCTAGGGTCTGGGTTCCCAATATAATAAGGTTTGCTAAGAACTCTACCCCATCTATTAGTATTCTCACCCCAGAACATCCTACTTGAGATCGGAGTTCTGACCCAGGGGTTTGAACTAGAAGCATGCATTTAAGATTCACAATCTCCAAATCATTCTTAGAAATAAAATCTCGGGAAACAAACGAATGCGAAGCTCCAGAGTTAAACAAAACTGTTGCAGGTACTGAGTTGACAAGTATCTTACCCAGTATGACGTCCGTGGCATTCTGAAGTGCATCTGCGGTCACGTGATTGACTCTGCCTCTCACCACGATCTGGGGCGTGGCTCCTGGCTGTGCTGCTCCGCGGTACGCTCCTGGTGCTGGTGTCCTAGCTATCGTGGAGCCCAAGTTGAAGCGAACGGGGGTTACTCCTGCTGTCTTCTTGGGGCAATTGTTGGAGAAGTGCCTTTCCCTTTTCTTCCCTTGTCTGAGGTGAAGGTTTCCAATAGCTGAAGAAGTCAGGTGCAACTGGGTAGTTCAGCCAAATTTTTCGTTTGATGAAAGCCTTATTGTACTTATCCGACCCATTAATCCATTGGAAGAAGAAGAACTTCTCGGTATGTTGAGATTATGCATGGATGAAGATAGAGGTATGAAAAACGCATCATGCACTGTGTAATATAAATATGTGAAATTGACTTATACGAATGTCTGTGCATGTGTAGAAAGCCCAACCGATGGTGTTTGGATGTATGGACTGAATGAACTCCGCTGGAGTACTACAATCATAGTTTGGGCATGGAAACTTCGGTGACACAGATGCATCCTTGCAAGAATAATCTGGGAGGTGGGGAAACCCACTTTTGCTTACAAGGCATCACTACGTAGCTCGATATCCTTAAGCCCGGTGGTGTGGTGGAATATTGGGTGTGGCAGTGCCTCTAGTGGAGTGTTGGATGTAGTGGTTGCCCTGGTGAAGTGTTGGCTGTGGTGGTTGAGTGTCCCCCCATTTTTATAGGTGGTCTGGGCGTACTAGTAGCATCATAAATATTATGTAATGGTGGGGTATGATGTCGACACATAGAGAAAAGGCGACACGAGTTGTCAACACTCACAGAGTAAAGCTTGTGGACTTGTAAAGTCATTGAGCAAAGCTGGTGGGAGCTATCAAGTCGCTGAGGAAAGCCAGTGGGAGTTGTCAATTCACTAAGGAAAGCTGGTGGAGTTGTCAATTCACTGAGAAAAGCATGTGGGAGTTGTCAAGTCATTAAGAAAAGCTGGCGGAGTTATCAATTCACTAAGAAAAGCTTGTGGGAGTTGTCAATTCACTAAGGAAAGCTGCTGAGAGTTGTCAATTCACTAAGAAAAAATGGAATTTTTAGTATTTCATCAAGGAAATATGATTATAGGGCATGTTGTGTTTGTTGTATTGCAATCTTACCGACTACCACTATGGTACAAATGGCAAGACACATGACTGAACGAACTGCACTACAACAATGGTATATGTGCACCTTTCAGATTGCAAATGACATGGTAGGTGTACACGGGCTCTAGACACTATGGCATATTGTAACACCCCAAAATTCACATATTTTGGTTTAATTATTTATTTTTGATTTTTTGAGATTTTTTTTTAATTTTCTAGAATTTTTAAATACTTTTTTGCTATTTTTAGATTTACAAAATAATTTATTATAGCAAAGCTAAAACTCAAATATTGCTAGAAATAATTTTATGAAGTTAAAAATGTCTCAATATATTTTTGAGAATTTTTTCCAAAAAAAATTAACCCTATTTACTATTTTTTAAAAGCTTTTTTCAGCAATTAATTACACATGAAAATTCAAAAAACAACTCTTATTGATAGTGGGACTAGACCCAACCTATCAGGGCTTCTTCAAGCTCCATGGTTCTCTCTCTTGCCTCCATTGCCAGCTTTGGAAGCTTCAAAATTACATGTTTTTCTTGCCCGAATCTTCCTCCAACTATGTGCAATCGAATTCTCATCTTATCCCAACCTCTCTTATCCCCTCAATCGGATTATGCCTTGATTCCTTCATCATTTTTGCGAACTCAATCTCGCCAACTCATGGGGCCTCTCTCCTCTTTGTTTGCTTGGAATACGTGAAGCTTCAATCGTCTTCTCCAAGTCTAGCCACCACCTCTCCTTCCTCGCTGTTGCCACCACCTCAGAGCTCCATTCGTTGTGCCAACCGTGTCACAAGGTTGGCCTCATCTCCTGTCGGGACCCGAATTTGCAAATCCGGACCCTCTGTGTATTCAGCACTAGTCCAGGATCATGCTAGTGCACACAGTTTCAGCATTGGTAAATATCACAATCATACTTAACGAAATGGTAGAGTACTTTATTTAATTAGCCAAACTGGTTGCTTGACCTTATGGTCAAGTTACAAAAGTACGCCTCGCAGGGCGAAGTCTTATTGAAAGAATAACTGCAGCAGAAAAGAATCAACGTGGCGCCACTCAGTTTACCACAGGCAACTGACTGGGCTCACTCCCTAAGTAGACGGCTCCTCCTGAAGTTCTTCCTCCAAAGCTAGCATCGCTTCTTCTTCAACTAATATTGTATTTTGCAAGGGGTGAGTACTTGGTACTCAGCAAGTCATGCACAGAATGCAGAGCTAATATTATACATGCATGGCTTATTACAAAGGATATTATCATGGTTCATTTGCAGTAAAGCAGTAAGTGTAAATACAGTAATAGATTGCAAAGCAGTAAAACAATAATTAAAGATAATAACTTTCGCAACATTGCACAAGTAAAGCATTTCACAACCTAAGTCCAATTCTCAGTTCCAACCCAACCATTTTCCAAACCAAGTTATTTTCATGAAAGTCTAACCCTTGACTGTAATTCCCGAGTAGTGTCCAATACCGCGGACTTAGCTATTCGAATATATTTTTCACTCTGCAGAGGTTATACACTTTACCCACAAGATACAGTTAAACACCACAAAGGCGAGTGACCGTAACAAAGCCTTTCGAAAACTTCTACCTTATCAAGTTAACCTCCCCGGTTGCCATAGACTATCCCTTCCCTCAGCAGAGGCGAAGTATAGGACCGACATACCGTTGGACGGGTACCATGCTGCAGCACCTGGTACGCTCCCCCACACAACTACACCTAGTATAGTTGACACCCCGAGGTATCACATGCAAGTTATCAGTAACCTACTCAACTAGGTCTGTCCCATTCCAGACATATGGTTGCATGATGAACTCAGTTCAAATACTTGCAAGGTTAAGTCCTTAGGTTGACCAGGGCAAGATTACCGAAGTAACAAAACCAAATCGACATTCCTGGTGCCACTATTGGCCCACCAGAATAATCTTGCCACATGCCCCAGTCTAAATTAGTTAAAACTCCCAGTTGATTACCATGCACCACATGCCATCAACATCATCATCAATAACACATGACACTTTCCCAAAACATGTTCCATATCTCATTAAGTCAACATTAATATTTGATTATCCAAAAATCATGTCATGACTACGTGGCGGGGCTAAGCATTATACTACAACGGTCTAATTACCCATGTTAGCAATTTGATAATGTCCAACTTCTTAAACCAACTAGGGTGACAAGGGTTCATAGCACATAATTAAATAATCAAGGTGGCATACAACAACTAGGCATTTATCTAATTCTCAGAAATATTTAAGACATTTTCTAATTAATTTAGCATGCAATAATTTGAATCAAAATAATTTTCAAAAGCAGGATCAACATGATCAAAGCATAACTTTCCTTTAAAAAGTACTGGTTCAGGATCTTGCACTTGATCCTGAGTCAAAACTTCACCTTTGAAGCCTTCGGGCACTTCAACGTCTACTCACAACGTGCAAAAATAGCAATAAATAAATAAATAGTAGATAAAAATTGTCCAAAAATTCAAATAAAATTCACCATTAAATAGATCTCAATTTTACAAAAATTTAGGAACTGGAATCGTCTCAATCAGAGTTAAAACGCAAAAGTTATAAGCGTTTGAAATTTGAATAAATCAATAAAAGAATAAACCGAATTAATTCATTTATTTTTCTATTGAAAAATCCGATTATGACGTCAGCATTGTGTCAGCGACGAATTTGAATTTCTACCGAATTATTTTTCTAAAGAAAAATCAAATTATGACGTCATGCTTGCGTCATCCGGTCCAGGGACTCAGTCCACGGCTCGGCTTGGGTCCATCGTGGACCCGATCCATGGGTACACGTGTCACTGACACGTGGGACCCACTGCTAACGTCAGCATGGCTCGGCCGAGCTGCGCTGACATGTGGGCCCCACTGTGACGTTAGCATGACGTCACGGGTGACATCATCGCGCGGTGCGCCCGAGCCGTTGACACACGGGCCCGACACTGACGTCACGCGTGACGTCAACGACGATCGGGCGACGCTGCGCTGACCACGCCGGTTCGGTTCCAGACACGTGGCACAATCTAGGCCGTTGGTTTGAAATCCAACTGTCCGGATCAGATCTAATCTTGCACTAATTGGATCTACGCGGTTTGATCTGGGCCGTTCGTTTTGAATCGGACGGCTGAGATTAGATCGAGTTTTACCGCATTGTGGGACGACGTGGCATGACCTGGTGGCTGACGCGTGGCACGATCTACATCATACGATCTTGATCAGACGGTCATGATTGCATCTAGCGCGACAACACGGGTTAAATCTAACCGTACGATCTAGATCTAACAGTTGAGATCTAATCTAGCACGGTACAGTTAAGGGGCTACATGGCTTAATCTCGTGCATTGGATCTAGATCCAACGGTCGCTACTAGATCTAAATAGTATCACTGGATCTAATCCTAACCGTACGATCTAGATCTAACGGTTCAAATCTAATCTGGGTTTTACGCACGAGGTGTGACGTGGACGAACCAGGAGCGTTGGATCTGGATCGGACGGCTGTCGAAGCTCATGGGGTTGGCGATGGCACGGCAGAGCAGGGGCGACCGGAGACGAAGACGATGACCACCCGAACGGTGTTTCTGTGGCTCTCCGGCGAAGTGAATGGCACTCCCAGGTGTGCCTTGTCGCGACGGTCTCGGACCTGGCCACCAGCACGGCGAAGGACGGCGGACGGCGACGGAATGAAGCGAAAACCCAAAGCTAACCCTAAAGCACTACGACGAGCAATCGCGGGCACGGGGAAGCTCCACGGGCGGCGGCGGCTAAAACAAAGCTCAAGGCAAAGGCGATCCTCGGGCATGCACCCATGCATTAAATACCGGCTCGGACGTCGAGATACGCGTGGATTCCGTGGCGGGGTCGGTACGGGGCAGTGGAGTCCGACTCGGATACGGCTAGGCCGACATGGTGCGATCCTATCCGTGCATGCGGCTCGATCCGACGGTCACGCGCGCGAGCACACGCGGTCACGAGCACAGCCGTTGGTGTAACACCCCAGCTTTTACTAAGCCCAGAATGTCACCAAACATAGACCCTAACACATTTAATACCATAATTTAAGGTAAATTACAGCAAGTAATCATTTGGAATAATTGGAAATTTTGGCAGCATCTCCTTTGTTTTTGCATGAAACTTAACAGCATAGCATCATATCAATATGTAAGACAAACGAGATATCCATACGCAGCGATAAGGATAGCTAAACATCAACTAAAACATCAATAAGCATCGATAGCAAAATAATAAGCATCAATTTAAATCTAGGAAGTTAAAACAACTCCCTCCATAGCCCCACATGATACACATGAGGGAGACAACCAAACATACAGACCATACACTAAAGATTATTGTAATGCTTATTGTCATGTCTCCACAACAGGTGAATTTGCTAGATTATGATACTACGTGGAGTAGTGTAGCTAAAACCCTTTCCCCGCCGATTTCATGGTACCTAAAGAAAACAAACAACGAAAATACAAGCGTGAGTTCATAACTCAAATAAGTGTAATACAATGGAAAGCGAGTGCAAGACAACAAACCATCAACTTCAATCTTCATAAGCATTACATATCACATCATTACCATTCTCACGCATTACCACGACATGGTAAAAACATCATAATCATCTCTTGATCAATATGGTGTTCGTCTCATGAACTCATGAACAATTCAACAACATTCTCATTCATAGTTTCATTCATGCAATGCAATGCACATGTCTTCCGGAATACTCATACCGGTATGGTTGAGTGCACACCCGTCGGCATGCACCCTTTTCCCCTTCCATCCCGAAGATGGAGGGTGCCTATCACTGCTTCCAGTCACCTCGGTGATGGAATCACGAGGTAGGACTTACTCAAACGAATGGCCCCGGACTAGTCATAACGGTTCTCACCGCCCCTACCGAATAGTTATGACTTAACTCACCGCCAGCCATGAAAACATGCCATGCATGCAAAATGGACGATAACGTATTCATAAATAGAATATTGCATATCAACGTATGGCCTCTCAACATGTAAGACCGTGATCAACAATTAACGGTAACCTTTCAAAGACATGGCATGAATCCTTTATCAACGACAAGCATTTTAATCATAACATGAGGACCCCATATCATCGACATTATTTCAATCATGGCCTAAGGACATCCTATCCATTATAACATGTAATTCCATGGCATGGCAAGACAACATGTTAACTATTCCAAATACCATCAATCAATTCTAGCAGCACGTATAACATAAAAATCACGCAAAACACTTGCCTTCACCCACGAGTAACGGAGTGACGAGAGGTTGAGGGCACTCGGAGGCACACCACCTGCAAACACGTGCCACTCACTCAAATTGGGTCCACAATACAGTACACAAATAAATCCCACTACCCGACTTCGCATACAACTCCTAAAATCAGAAAACAGCAAATCTGTCCCTTCGGGACAGCGGACTTCCAATGGGCATAACTTCTGTTCTAGGACTCCAAATTGAATAAACAAGTACATCCCCGCATAGCTTAGAAATTTCCCAACTTTTTCTAGTTATAGGGAAAGACTAATTCGGACTCTAATGTTGTTTAATCTAACGTTGAACACGAACTGTCCCAATCTCGTCACAGATTTGACAGCGCTCAGTAAAACAGCCATAACTTCTAAACGGCTGGGCGGAATTTCAATTTCTTTATATGCACGGAAAGATAAGGAAATTATCTACAACTTCCTAAAAGTCCGTACGGTCAGATTCAAACTCGAAATTGGCGAAAACGCCTGCCCTAGTTCGGGTTCCCAATCTGCCCGAACCAGAACATGAACACAACTCTAGATTTCATCAATCCTACCCCATGGCAGCACCTCCCTTGATCTAAAAACATGAAATTCATCCCTATAACAGTACCTAGACCCAAACCCAAGGATCACCCATGCCTTACCTCCTCCCGACGAACGCCGAGATCTATCCTCCCGAGCCTCCCGAACGTCCTCCTCGCGCTTAGAATCGCCGGATCTCCTCGTCGCGGGGCTTCCCGTTGGAGGGACAGCGAGGTTGTGTGGTGGGGATCTCCTCTTTGCAGCAAAGGAGGTGGAGAGGAGGAATTGGGGCGCACTCCAAGGGGAGGGCAGGAGGCGCCCAAGAGGGAGAGGAGGCGGCACCCACGAGCGATGGGGCTGGGGGGAGGGGCGGCTAGGGCTGGGAGGGACGCCCCTATCCCCCAACATTCTGCCTCTTCTCCCTCATGGGCCCTAACTCTCTCCCACCAAGGCCCACGACTCACCCCCCTAAGGCCCAAACTCCTCAGGAAGGCCCAAACTTCCAAATCGGCCTAAACGCGATTAAACTGCATAACATAAAGTTTTAATCTCCGATTTCATACTTTATAAGGTCACATTCTCTAATTCACATTTGTTTACGGTGTCTCGGCATTCCGTGGTGTCACATTCTCCCCCTTAAACAGGATTCGACCTCGAATCCGAGCACGCTAAGAACCACAACAAAGCCCCTACAGGACAAAAACTTCGTGCAAATGTAAGGCAACCACACAACACTCAAACCGAATCATCGACAAGCAACCTACCAAACCAACACTTAACGAGAAAGAGTTGACTTAGCCCAGCTAAGTACAACCTCTCACTGTTCCACCTTTCCTTCCAATTATTTGACCCCTTTTACGCAAGGAATCAAAATTTACTAATGTCATCTTCGCTCATAGCCTACATCGACCATACTTTCCTTTCGATTGCCAACCACATTACACTTTTCATTCTATCCTCTCCAGCATAACGCACACCCAGGGACGTC
This sequence comes from Rhipidocladum racemiflorum, assembly GCA_036346355.1. NCBI lineage: Eukaryota > Viridiplantae > Streptophyta > Magnoliopsida > Poales > Poaceae > Rhipidocladum > Rhipidocladum racemiflorum. The sequence continues at coordinate 36,079,848 of CM070577.1, read as the reverse complement.
TAGCTAAGACAATAACCACGAGAAAGCATTTTACATCACAATTTCTATAACATTTGCTTCCACCCAATGATACTTTCAACCAAATTCAAACCACGACGCCAACAACCTCCATCATCATCCACCCTCATACCACTAATGTCCATCACCTAGCCCCGGCTAGGATCGTAACTCACTACTAACTCTCAATTGGCACTTTTCCCCAAGAGGATGTCGCCTCACAACCAAATCACACAAACAACGAGGACCACGAGTATAGCTCTTAGATTATGCTCAACAATAATCCGAGGCCCTTCTTATTCTCGCTCCTATCAATAGTGCAAAAGAAGTACAATTCTTTTGAATCCAAGTAGACCACATACAACAACTCGAACCTCAAAGCGCCACAAATCACTTTGGAAAGAACCCGATAACATTGAAAGACCACCCTTTTGCTTTTCCTAAATCAAGCGACAAAGAAAAACTCAAATCTCCAATCAACGCGATACAATTCGCATTGGGGCGCACTCAAACAAATAGAGACTCCACACAATTCTCTTGTGAAGTTCTCAACAACTAGAGACAACTCGACTCGCTTTCACCACACCCAAACTTTTCACTTTAACCAAAATCAACATCTTGGAAGAGAAGCGCCACAAAAACTCTCGAAGAGAAAGAGAAACTCAAATCCCTTGCATAACATAGCCAAAATGCCAAAGATTTATCCATTCATTCCTTTTCATGCTAGAGAGCAATGAAAATCTCGATTCATAACACGAATGCGAATTCTTCAAGAGCACTCCGGATTAGTCATATATCTCTATATGACTTTCTCACCGTCCTGGCTCAACAACTCTTTTATGCTTCTAAAAGCGATGTCATGAATCTTTTTCACCATTTATTCGTCATGTAACCACGATACCCATTAACCATTCACAAAGAGACTTCATTCTCTTTGTCACATGATTGACACCCAACAACATCGATGGTTGCTCAAATTCGCATAAACTACGACGGCGTTAGCAGAAAAAAATACCATATCGCATCACAACCCAACAACCACTGCACGCAATGCGTGCAAAACATCGCATTTTAACCCAAGCCAATAACAGAAGATAGCATCAACTCTCAAATCAAACGTCTACGCCTAATAACCGCTACCAATTCTCTTAAAGAGAAAGGAAACACATTCCCAGCAGGGAACACCTTACCAACAAAATCACTTATGAAACAATCATAAGATTCACCTTTTTGAAACGCTCGCAAACACCACACACGTTTCCCAAATAAATCCAACTCTAGTCACGATAGAATTACAATTTAAGCGCTTAACACCAGGGTTACTGTAACATCCCAAAATTTTGCTTTTCTTAAATTCATGTGTGATTTGGCACTTTGGTGAATTTTTGGAATTTTCTGGAATTTATTTGGATTTATTTGGAATTTATTTGAATTTATTCCATTTTGAAATAATTAAAGAATTTAAATTTGCAAATAAATTTTTGTTGGAAATATTTTATTTGAGTCCAAAATGATCCAAAATATTTTCCAGAATTTTTCTGGAATTTTTTCTGAGTCATTTGCTATTTTTAATGAATTAAATGAATTCTTGGGAATTATTTTAAATATTAAATCATTTGGAAAATCCAACTCGGTCAAATCTTGTTCATCCGACCGAAGTCGACTCGAAGTCCGACCAGCCGCTTGACTCGACCGAACCCACTCCTAACTCCTAATCAATCCCAACCGTTGGATCAAGATCCAATCGGTGAGATCCGTCGACCTGCAGACGGCCGTGTCCGACGGACCGTCGCGCCGTAGCGATCGTGGCCGTTAGTTGTGCCACGTGGACGGCCACGATTTCATCGTCTCCGCCCGAAGTCCGAAGCCGACTCCGCCGCCGCGGTCACGCCGCAGTAGCTAGGTCTCCGTTTTACCGCAGACGCCGAGGCTATTTAATGCCCGGCATACCCGAGATCGCCATCCCACGCCGGTTCGAAACCTAGCTCGCGCCGCTTAGGATCCCCACCGTCTCGCCGTTATTGCTCGCCGGAGTTGGAAGTCTGTTCGCCGCGATTAAACGCCGATATTGTCGCTGGCCGTCAGTCGTCCTCCGCCGTCATCAAGCCCAGATCCGGATTCCCAAGAGCGAGGCAGCGTTGAGTACCCTCGCCGGCGGGAGCGCCGAACGCCTTAGAAGCGGCAAGGTCGTGCGTCCCGTCTCCGGTCAAGCGGTAGCCAGCGCGCGTGCCATCGCCGAATCAGGAAGCCGTGCAGTTGGATCCAGATCGGACGGCAGCGGTGAAGTTCACGTGTTTCCCAAACCCTAGAAACCGATTAGATCCGGGCCGTTGGATCAAGATCAGCGGTTCACAATCGCCACGTCTTTGTAGCAAAGGCGATTATAGGATTAGATCTCGACCGTCCGATCTAGATCGAACGCCCACGAGCATCGAGTAGTTTCAACGTGTTAACCCTGGATCTAATCCACGCCGTTGATTTTCAAATCAGCGGCCGTGATTGCGCCACGCGTGTCGGGAAGTTGGACCGACGCTGCCGGGCCGCCCACGCTGCGTGCGTGTAGCCGACACGCCTGGGCCCGTGTCGAGGGCCCGCATGTCGCTGGCTAACCCCATAGCGCCGACGTCACCCATGACGTCCGCTGGGTCCCACTGTCGGGCTGCGGCCGAGCCCCTCGCCGACGTCGGCTGATGACGCCACCCGAGTGGGCCACATGTCGATCACGTGGTAGCCGTGGGACCGAGTCCACCGTGGACCCGGTGAGCATTGACCGAGCCCATGGACGGTGACGTCGGCGAGGCCAATCGAGAGCTGCCACGTGTCCATCTTGTATAATAATTAATTTCCGAAAAAGAAAATGATTTATTAATTCGAATAATGATTTCAAATTTAGATTCAAACTTCAAACGCTTATAACTTTTGCGTTTCAACTCCGATTTGAGCGATTCAAATTTCTAAATTTGTATAAAATTAAGATCTACCTAAATATGAATTTTATTTAATTTTTGGACTAAAGTTTTTCTCTGTAATATTATTTAATTGATTATTTAAACTTTAAATAATCATAACTTTTGCGTTTTAACTCCAAATTCGACGATTCCAGTTTCTAAAAATCCAGAAAATTATGTTCTCTCTGTTTATGGATTTTATTTGGAGTTTTGGGATCTTTTGCATAGTGTTTATTTGTGTATTTGCTATTTGCACGCTTTACGAGTAGACGTTGAAGTGCAGGAGGGATTCGAAGGAGAAGTATTGACTCAGATCCAACTCAAGACCAAGAGCAAGTGCTTTTTGAAGGCAAGTTGTGCTTTGACCATATTGATCCTATTTCGAAATCTATTTTGATTTAAACTATTGCATGCTAGTTCAATTAGAAAGATACTTTGTTTAAACACAGGGGTTAGATAAATACCAATTTGATATATGACACCTTGATTACTTAAGTATGTGCCATGACCCTTTTGTCACCCTAGTTGTGGTTTACTAGTTGGACATTATTAAATTGCCAACATGGGTTTAGACCGTTGTAGTATCTTTGCTTAGACACCTTTCGTGCTCATGACATGATTTTGGACAATCAAATGCTAATATGGACTTAATGATATATTGAACCTGTTTTGGAAAAGTATCATGTGATGTTGACGGCACGTGGTGCATGGTAATCAAGCGGGGTTTGATAAACGATTTTCGGCCAGGGCATGTGGCAAGAGTAATCAGGTGGGCCAAGTGTGGCATTGGGAGTGTTGATTTGGTTTTTCGGGTAGTCTTGCCCTGGTCACTCTAAGGACTTAACCTTGCAAGCCTTTGAACTGGGTCATACTTGCAACCACATGGTCGGAATGGGACGGCCCTAGTTGACTAAGTCGCTAAGGACTCACTTGTGGAGCCTCGTGGTGTCGATTACACCTTTTGTGTGATTATGCGGGGGCGTATCGTGGGCGTGGCAGTACCCATCTAACGGTGTGTTGGTCCCATACTTCGCCTTGGCTAAGGGAAGGGATGGTGTAGAGCACGTCTTAGGAGAGGACCACCTGTGTTGTTTGAGGCTTCCGAAGGCTTTGTTATGATCGCTCATTCGCATACTCTTGTATGGCGATTCACGGTGACGTGGTGAGTGGATTGTATCTTGTGGGTAAAGTGCATAACCTCTGCAGAGTGTAGAATCTATTTGAATAAGCCGAGTCCACGATCGACAATGCTCGGGAATTACAAATAAGGGTTAGATTTTACGAAAATAACTTGGATTTGAAAAGTTGGGTTGGTTTAACAAAGAAGATGATGGAAATATGGTTTAGGATGGGGAAAAATGTTATTTAAACTTCTTGAAAAGTTATTTATGCTTTACTTGTTTTTCTTGCTTTTGAATCTACTTATATTACTTGTCAAATCTTGTTTACATAAATATACCTTAAGCTATTCCTTTGTACCAAGCCATGCATATAGTATATTAGCTTGCATTACTGTGCATGACTTCTTTGAGTACCAAGTACTCACCCTTGCCTCAACACAATACCGATTGAAGAGGAGATTACGCCAAAGATTGGAGGAGGAACTCCAAGGGGACCCGACTACTTAGGGATGCGAGCCCAGTCAGTTGCCTGTGGTATACTGGATGGCGCCACGAAGTTTATTTGATTTTTCCGCTGCAGTTACTTCTCTTTTAATAAGTTTCGCCTTGCAAGGCATATATTTGTAACTTGGCCATAAGGTCAAGTAACCACTTTGGTTATTTAAATAAAGTACTTTGATAATATCGATTGGTATGATTGTGATATTTACCGATGTTAAGACTGTGTGCACTAGCGCGTTCCTGGACTAGTGCTGAATACACAGAGGGTCCGGATTTGCAAATTCGGGGTCCCGACAGAGGTGGTATCAGAGCCATACTTGACTGTAGGCTCAACCCTAAGCTAGAATGGTCGTAGTGAGGATAAAACCTATTTTCTAAAGCTAAAAATTTGTGAAGACAAGAAATGACATCTCGACTTATCCCCTTCTCTCTTTTCTCGTCTCTTGCTGAAATTTTCCCTTACCTGGTCACAATTTAAAAAAATTCTGAGTTCTTACGTAAAGCACTCTTGTGACAGATGGAGGTTTTCTCGATGAGTGAGCATAAGTTCTATAGTGAGACTCCTTCGCCGAGTCGAGTCATAGAATAAAGAGTCACCCTTTAGGCGTTAGACTCCAGAGTTAGTTCGATTTGGATTTGCTTTGTTTGCTGAGTGTGCAGTATGTGTTGCAAGGCCCTTAGGCATTATGTGACCATACCAAGTTATTAATAATAAAGATGGACCTGAAAGTTACCCCTTTCGCCCCGCATAAGTTCCATATTACTTGTCTATTCTTGTTTCCCTCTCATCTCTAAACCTAGAGCAAATCAACAGATGGTGAACACCCGTGGGAACTTTGGAAGCAATGGGAGTGGATCTCGCCCAACAGAAAACCCCAATGATGGAGCACCAAAGACCGCCCTTTGGATGTGCAGAATTTTGGAGCATTTCTTGCCGCTCAGACCCGGGCTTGATGCATGCTATGATGCAACAAATGCAGCACGTCCTTTGCTCAGGCCACGCTAATCAAGTTAATCGGGGACCACGCCGTAATACAAAGGCTGTCGAGTTCATGAGGACTCACCCACCCACTTTCTTCGGGAATGCCAATCCGTTGGAGGCCGACGATTGGTTAAGATCAATTGAGAGGAAGCTACACATAGCTCAATGCATAGGGAATGAGAAGGTACTTTACGCTTCTCATCGGTTGGAAGGAAACATTGCCAGAATGGTGGGAGAACTTCGTGCCCACGCAGAGAACCCTCAAGATATCACTTGGGAAGAGTTCACAGTGCATTCCGACAAGATCACGTGCCTGAAGGAATTATGGACCTTAAGAAGGAGGAGTTCAGAGCAGAAGCAAGGTAATCGGCCGATGGCGACTACGAACAAGTTCACACACAGCTAGCACGCTACGCTTTGAGGATGTAGCGACAGATAAATCTAGACAGTCTCGTTTCATGAAGGGACTCAACTCAGGATTGCAAGTAGGATTGATCACCCACACCTTTCCAGATTTCCAAGAGTTGGTGAATAAGGCGCTTATTCTTGAGGACAAGCGCAAGGAACTGGATGAGAACAGAAGCGCAGGATGCAACAAGGATCACGTCGAGAACGCAATAGCGCTTGAGAGTTGCACCAAATCAATTCTTGATTCCAACCACGTAATGCAACAAGGACACCCTCCCCAAAGACCAAGACACTGCCAATCAAAACTACTGCACTTCAGCCCCGCTAGAAACGCTACCCCTGTGCAGCCAAAGAAGGAACAGTGAGACGCCGCTATAACCGCAACGAGCCAGGACACTTTGCCAACAGCTTGTCCAAAGAAGACAGCAGGAAGCGACCCCGCCGCTTCAATCTAGGAACCACCCAGCTAGGACGCCAAAGACCAGAGCCACACCCTGCATCGTGGTGAGAGGCCGAGTCAACCATGTCACCGCGGATGCACTTTGCAAAATGCTACGGACGTCGTCTTGGGTAAGTTACTTGTTAACTTCAGATACACCTGCTTGATTTTGTTTGACTCGAGCTTAGATTCGTTTGTTTCGCAAGGCTTTGCTACTAGAAATGACTTGAGAATTGCAAGACTTAAGTGCATGCTTTTAGTTCAAACCCTGGTTCCGAACTCCGAACGGAAGTAGGATGTTCCGGGTGAGAATACTAATAGATGGAATAGAGTTCCTAGCAAACCTTATAATTTTGGAGACCTGCACCTTAGATGTTATATTGGGAATGGATTGGTTATCCAAGCACAAGGTCAGTATTGGATTGTGGACGAAGAACTATCTCGATTGAGAGCCCGTGTGGGAAGAAAGTGGAATTTCAAGCCACTGCAGCTTAGAGATGGACAGTTGATGGTTAACAGTACCAAGGCAATCAGCATAGAGGATGTTCAGTAGTGAATGAGTACACAGGCGTTTTTCCCGAGGATCTACCTGGTATGCCGCTTGACAGGGACATAGAGTTTGTGATAGAACTTGTACTGTACAAAGACCGATAGCAAAGAGACCCTATCGGATGTCTACCGAGGAGTTGGTAGAGATGAAGAAACAAATTGGAAGAGTTAATGGAGAAAGGATTTATCGAGGCCAGAGTTCGTCGTAGTAGGGAGCACCAGTTTTGTTTGTCAAGAAGAAGGACGGGAGTTTCGGGATGTGCATTGACTACCGTGCACTCAATGAAGTCACCGTGAAAATAAGTATCCGCTACCAGGATTGATGATTTGTTTGATCGCTTAAGAGGAGCCGGAGTTTTCTCCAAGATTGATCTGAGATCGGGATACCATCGATTGAAGATCCGATCGTAAGATATTCAAGACCGCATTCTCGCCAAGATATGGACATTACGAAGTTTACGATTATGTCCTTTGGGGTGATTTAACGCGCCACTTATTTCATGAATATGATGAATAAGGTGTTCATGGAATATTTGGACAAGTTTGTCGTCGTGTTCATAGACGATATCCTGGTCTACTCCAAGACAGAGGATGAACATGCCGAACACTTAAGGCGAGTTTTGGAAAAGTCGAGGGAACAAAGAACTTTTCGCCAAGTTCGCAAGTGTGATTTTTGGAAGGACAAGGTGGAGTTTCTTGGACATGTGATGACCGCAGTAGGAGTCACCGTAGATCCAAGCAAAGTAGAAGTCGTGTTACATTGGGAACAAACAAGATCGTGACCCAGTCGGAGTTTCCTTGGAATGGCAGGATACTACCGCCGCTTTCATTGAAGGCTTCGACAATTGCGAAACCTCTTACGCAATTGTCAAGAAGGAAAAGAAGTTTGCATGGACGCCAGAATGTGAGGAAGGATTTCAGAGCTGAAGAAGCGATTGACATCGGCACCGTGTTAGTTCTACCTGATGTTGCTCAAAGCTTCGATATTTATTGTGACGATCGCGCCAAGGACTTGGATGTGTCTTGTCTGGAGAATGGAAAGGTCGCCGCTATGCATCAAAGCGATTGAGGCCGCATGAGGAAAATTATCCGACACATGACCTAGAGTTAGCCAGTAGTGCATGCTTTGAAGATATGGCGTCACTATCTCGATTGGAAACAGATGTGAAGTATATACGGATCATAAGAGTTTTAAGTACATATTCACCCACGGATCTGAATATGAGGCAAAGGAGATGGCTAGAGTTGATCAAGGACTATAATGTTGGAATCCATTACCATCCCTGAAGGCCAACGTAGTAGCCGATGCTCGAGTCGGAAGAGCCATACCGTGAGTACGTTGCTAGCCACAAGTCGAGGATGAGTTATGTAAGGATTTTCGGAAAATGAAGATTGAGGTTGTACCTAAGCGGATTCTTGGCCGCATTGGAAGTAAAGCCTACCCTAGAGGATCGATCCGAGAAGGACAGAAGGATGATGACAGGATCCGCAGGATTAAGTCCATCAAGGAGGAAGGCAGGCGTAGGACTTCAAATTGGATGAACAAGGCACGTTGTGGATGAAGGATCGCATTTGTGTGCCTAACAAAAGGAGTTAAAGCAATCGATTCTCGGAAGAAGCCCATGACTCTAAGTACTCGATTCATCCTCGAAGCGCCAAGATGTATCAGATCTCAAGGAGAGATTCGTGGCCGAGTATGAAACGTGAAGTTGCCGAGCATGTTGCATTGTGCGACGTATGCCGTAGAGTCAAGGCAATGCATCGTAGACCAGCAGGATTGCTACAAATTACTGAAAATACCTGAGTGGAAGTGGGAGGAAATCGAATGGATTTCATTACCGGTTTGTCAAGACTCAAGGAGGTTATGACTCCATATGGGTTATAGTGGATCGCTTGACTAAAAGTAGCCCATTTTATCCCGTAAAGACCACTTACTCGGGAGATAAATTAGCGGAATTGTACATGATCGGGATTGTCTGTTTGCACGGAGTGCCAAAGAGGATTGTATCGGACAGAGGTACCCAATTTACCTCAAGGTTCCGGAATAAGTTGCATGAAGCCATGGGAACCCGTTTGAACTTCAAGATGCCTTATCATCCATGTAGGCGGATGGGCAGACCGAAAGAGTCAACCAGATTCTGGAGGATATGCTAAGAGCTTGTGCATTAGCTTATGCTACCTCTTGGGATAAGAGTTTGCCGTATGCCGAGTTTAGTTACAACAATAGTTATCAGGCTAGTTTACAGATGTCACCTTTTGAGGCCTTTGTATGGTCGACCGCTGTCGGACGCCATTGAATTGGAATGAGACCGTGGCGCCGTGTCTTTGGGCCTGATATTCTTCAAGAGGTCAAGAAGCAGATCGCCATAATTAGGAAAGGTTGAAGATAGCCCAATCTCGACAGAAGAGTTATCTTGACAATCGTCGCCGAGATTTGAGTTTTGAACCGTAAGACTTTGTATACCTCGAGTTACGCCTCGTGGGAGTTAAGAGGTTCCATGCCAAAGGGAAACTTCGCACCCGTTATGTTGGACCATTTAAGATTTTGAGTCGCAGAGGTGAAGTTGCCTACCAGCTGAGTTGCCACAGTCGTTGGCAGGAGTGCATGACGTATTCCATGTGTCCCAGTTAAAGAAGTGTCTCCGAGTTCCTGAGGAACAGACACCGCTAGAGTCAATTGAGTTGCATGAGGACTTGACTTATAAGGAGCACCCTGTGAGGATTCTAGACACAATGGATCGAGAAACTAGAAACAAGTCAACCCGATTCTGTAGAGTTCAGTGGAGCAACCATGAAGAAAGTGAAGCGACTTGGGAGCGCGAAGAGGATTTGAAGAAAGAATTTCTAAACCTATTCCTTTAGTAAGCCCTGAATCTCGGGGACGAGATTCTATTAAGGGGGGGAGGTTTGTAACATCCCAAAATTTTGCTTTTCTTAAATTCATGTGTGATTTGGCACTTTGGTGAATTTTTGGAATTTTCTGGAATTTATTTGGATTTATTTGGAATTTATTTGAATTTATTCCATTTTGAAATAATTAAAGAATTCAAATTTGCAAATAAATTTTTGTTGGAAATATTTTATTTGAGTCCAAAATGATCCAAAATATTTTCCGTAATTTTTCCGAATTTTTTCTAGTCATTTGCTATTTTTAATGAATTAAATGAATTATCGGGAATTATTTTAAATATTAAATCATTGGAAAATCCAACTCGGGTCAAGTAATCGTTCATCCGATCGAAGTCGGACTCGAGTCCGACCGAGCCAGCTTGACTCGACCAACCCACTCCTAACCCTAATCAATCCCAACCGTTGGATCAAGATCCAACGGCTGAGATCCGTCCGACCCAGACCCGAGCCGTGTCCGGACCGGACCCGGTCGCGCCGCGATCGTGGCCGTTGGTTGTGCCACGTGGACGGCCACGATTTCATCGTCTCCGCCCGAGTCCGAAGCCGACTCCGCCGTGTCCGCCGTGGAGAGCTAGGTCTCCGTTTTTACGCAGACGACGCCGAGGCTATTTAATGCCCGGCATACCCCGAGGATCGCCATCCCACGCCGGTTCGAAACCTAGCTCGCGCCGCTAGGATCCCCACCGCTCGCCGTTATTGCTCGCCGGAGTTGGAAGTCTGTTCGCCGCGATTAAACGCCGATATTGCTGCCGTCCGTCGCCCTCCGCCGTCATCAAGCCCGAATCCGGATTCCCCAAGACGAGACGCGTTCGAGTACCCCTCGCCAGCCGGGCGCGCGAAACGCCGACGGCAAGGTCGCCGCCCCGTCTCCGGTCAAGCCGGCGCCCGCCGCGTGCCATCGCCGGCCCCCGAAGCCGTGCACCGTTGGATCCGGATCGGACGGCAGCGGTGAGTTCACGTGTTTCCCAAACCCTAGAAACCCGATTAGATGCGGGCCGTTGGATCAAGATCCAGCAGTTCACAATCGCCACGCGTCTTTATGCAAAGGCGATTATAGGATTAGATCCGACCGTCCGATCTAGATCGAACGCCCACGAGCATCGAGTAGTTTCAACGTGTTAACCCTGGATCTAATCCACGCCGCTGATTTTCAAATCAACGGCCGTGATTGCGCCACGTGTCGGGAAGTTGGACCGACGCGGTCGGTGCCGTCCCAGCGCTGCGTGCAGTGACGCCCGACCGGCCCGCGTGTCGAGGCCCGCATGTCGCTGGCTAACCCAGCCAGCGGCGTCACCCATGACGCCGTCACGTGGGTCCCACTGTCGGCGCCGTGGCCGAAAGCCCGCCGACGTCGTGATGACGCCACCGAGTGGGCCCACATGTCGATCCACGTGGAGCCGTGGACCGAGTCCACCGTGGACCCGAGCTGAGCATGGACCGAGCCGATGGTCCGGCTGTCGTCAGCTGGCCTATCAGGAGCTGCCACGTGTCTATGCTGACGCAATAATTAATTTCCGTAAAAGAAAATGATTTATTAATTCGAATAATGATTTCAAATCTAGATTCAAACTTCAAACGCTTATAACTTTTATGCGTTTCAACTCCGATTTGAGCGATTCAAATTTCTAAATTTGTATAAAATTAAGATCTACCTAAATATGAATTTTATTTAATTTTTGACTAAAGTTTTTCTCTGTAATATTATTTAATTGATTATTTAAACTTTAAATAATCATAACTTTTATGCTTTTAACTCCAAATTCGATTTATTCCAGTTTCTAAAAATCCAGAAAATTATGTTCTCTCTGTTTATGGATTTTATTTGGAGTTTTGGGATCTTTTGCATAGTGTTTATTTGTGTATTTGCTATTTGCACGCTTTACGAGTAGACGTTGAAGTCTGGGAGGGATTCGAAGGAGAAGTATTGACTCAGGATCCAACTCAAGACCAAGAGCAAGTGCTTTTTGAAGGCAAGTTGTGCTTTGACCATATTGATCCTATTTCGAAATCTATTTTGATTTAAACTATTGCATGCTAGTTCAATTAGAAAGATACTTTGTTTAAACCTGGGGGTTAGATAAATACCAATTTGATATATGACACCTTGATTACTTAAGTATGTGCCATGACCCTTTTGTCACCCTAGTTGTGGTTTACTAGTTGGACATTATTAAATTGCCAACATGGGTTTAGACCGTTGTAGTATGCTGCTTAGACCTGCTACGTGCTCATGACATGATTTTGGACAATCAAATGCTAATATGGACTTAATGATATATTGAACCTGTTTTGGAAAAGTATCATGTGATGTTGACGGCACGTGGTGCATGGTAATCAACTGGGGTTTGATAAACGATTTCGGCCAGGGCATGTGGCAAGAGTAATCAGGTGGGCAGTGTGGCATTGGGAGTGTTGATTTGGTTTTCGGGTAGTCTTGCCCTGGTCACTCTAAGGACTTAACCTTGCAAGCCTTTGAACTGGGTCATACTTGCAACCACATGGCTGGAATGGGACGGCCCTAGTTGACTAAGTCGCTAAGGACTCACTTGTGGAGCCTCGAGTGTCGATTACACCTTTTGTGTGATTGTGCGGGGGGCGTATCGTGGCTGTGGCCAGTACCCATCTAACGGTGTGTTGGTCCCATACTTCGCCTTGGCTAAGGGAAGGGATGGTGTAGAGCACGTCTGGGAGAGGACCACTGTGTTGTTTGAGGCTTCCGAAAGGCTTTGTTATGATCGCTCATTCGCATACTCTTGTATGGCGAGTCACGGCTGATGTGGTGAGTGGATTGTATCTTGTGGGTAAAGTGCATAACCTCTGCAGAGTGTAGAATCTATTTGAATAGCCGAGTCCACTGATCGACAATGCTCTGAATTACAGTCAAGGGTTAGATTTTCTGAAAATAACTTGGTTTTGAAAAGTTGGGTTGGTTTAACAAAGAAGATGATGGAAATATGGTTTAGGATGGGGAAAAATGTTATTTAAACTTCTTGAAAAGTTATTTATGCTTTACTTGTTTTTACCGCTTTTGAATCTACTTATATTACTTGTCAAATCTTTGTTTACCATAAATATACCTTAAGCTATTCCTTTGTACCAAGCCATGCATATAGTATATTAGCTTGCATTCTGTGCATGACTTGCTGAGTACCAAGTACTCACCCTTGCCTCAACACAATACCAGTTGAAGAGGAGATTACGCCAAAGACATTGGAGGAGGAACTCCAAGAGGACCCGACTACTTAGGGATGCGAGCCCGATCGGTTGCCTGTGGTATCTTTGGATGGCGCCACGAAGTTTATTTGATTTTTCCGCTGCAGTTACTTCTCTTTTAATAAGTTTCGCCTTGCAAGGCATATATTTGTAACTTGGCCATAAGGTCAAGTAACCACTTTGGTTATTTAAATAAAGTACTTTGATAATATCGATTGGTATGATTGTGATATTTACCGATGTTAAGACTGTGTGCACTAGCGCGTTCCTGGACTAGTGCTGAATACACAGAGGGTCCGGATTTGCAAATTCGGGGTCCCGACAGTTACCAAAGATAAATCAGTTGAACGCTAAAGAGAGCGTCCCACCCCAACGCTTTGGGTGTTAAACCATACTCATAGCATAGACTAAACAGATTAGCCCAAAACCAAAGATTAGCATGGTTCAATACCACACCACATTTGGAACCCATAAGCCGGTTACTTCAAATACTACTCTTTCATCCATATTTCCAATCATCGGAGTCAAGTTTGTAACTTGACAAAATGCCACTTAATCAGGGGAGATTTTATTGCACCCTAATCAAGACGCCTAAACAAAGAGGCAGGCACTCGAGAAAATTTATACATTCATTTGAATCAGAACCTTCAAAAGAAAGTTCGACTCAAATCCCACCATTACTCGCATTCCAATACTCTTAGCCAATACGGATGTCATAATCACCCAAATCCCGAAGTCAAACATCGCTGCACACAAGCTACAACATCTGCTCTTAATAAAATCACTTTTCACTTTGTTCATATAACCACAATTGATTATATTACCAACGAACCATAGACCATATCTACCGTATGACAATCAACAAGGAGAACCACGTTCTCACAACTCCAAGACAATTATCTTATCAGTTAATCCAACATAAGACGCATATCAACAACTTCTTTTGGTCTACTAACCATGACGAACCATTATTCATGCAACTTATTATCCCCAAGCGTAGCACACATCTCTTTACAATTATTCCTGGCGTAATCAACAATTACCCTGGTATAACCCCTAAGTCACATATTCCATATCACCAGTTCATTCCACCAATAATTAATACTAACCACGCCGACACGATCTCCACTAGACATCCCTCATAAATACGGATCCCAGACAGACATCTGTCAAGAATAATTCAACCTTTCCTACAATCATTCCATATATCCTCATTAATTGATTACACGCAATTTTAAGTCATATTGTCGACCCACAATACTAATCGACCCACCAGCTACAATAGGCGTGACTTTCACACCCTCTTCTTGCTATAACAAGTTCATCAACCGAGACATTCTATGCTAACTAATCTCAAACATCCATTAGATTCCATAACCCGCATCACTTTGCACACACCACTAATCAACTTTCACTTTGGATCACCCGACGCCTCGTTTAATCATCTCTTATCAACACAATATTTTAGTTTATCTTTAAACAAACAACAAGTTTACTTTAACCGACCACTAGCTCATATCAACCTAAAACTCTAACTTCTCGTCATACACTTAACTTCTTAAACATCCGCGTGAATCACGCACCCAACTCTTAAGGAAACCATAATTGCTCCGAAAGAACAACACCCAAAACACCTTTCCTTAGGAAAGCTCAACCATAAATCACAAGAGAAGTCAACTCTTAAATTCCCAAATGCCGACACGCAACTACTTCACAACTCTCGAGATCAACAACTTCCGCGAAGGAAAATGGTTGCAAGAGGGAAAACCAAGCGATTAACCAAATCTTTTTTTTTTAGATAAGGCCATAACCCCAAACTTCAAACTTTCACGAAACAAACGGTTTTTTTTTTTTTCAAAGATGAATTCCCAAGCAAGTCATCATTGCAATCAAACACCACTTAGGCCCCAACAACAAGATCTGGCACAACACCGCAATAACTCTTTTAAACCTCGGAGAAAGACAAACACAAAAATAAATTGAAACCACATCCCTTCCGACAAAACCTTGACACCTAAATCCATGCGACTTAGATTTTTTTTTCCATCGGAACTTCAATAACTTCCTTTCAAATTGGAGAATGGTAACCCAAGAATCAATCTATA
Organism: Rhipidocladum racemiflorum; assembly: GCA_036346355.1. Lineage (NCBI taxonomy): Eukaryota > Viridiplantae > Streptophyta > Magnoliopsida > Poales > Poaceae > Rhipidocladum > Rhipidocladum racemiflorum. The sequence goes on along the minus strand of CM070577.1, from coordinate 36,064,675 downwards.
AGTTTCTCTATAAGGCAAACAACAAATCGGGCGTCAAAGCTGGCAAGGCGACCAAAAGAGGCGCAACCCTAAATTCTTCTCTTGTCTTCAACAAAAGAAGACAAAACCAAAACCACCAAAAGAACTATTGGTGAGTATCCAAAACCGAACACTTTTTCTTTTATTTCAACCAACCAAAAACCAACCAAAACCGTTTGTCAAAACGGCAAAGGAAATTCGGAGGGTCAATCCACAACTCTACTACTCGACTCCAACCAACTACCCAATCTACGGCCAGTAAAGGATAAGCACTCTCCCAACAGGAGGTTAAAGTCCATCGGTGATGGCACTAACAAGCCACACCACAAACCCAACAATACTACAAACAATGTAAGGTGACCGAAACCCCTTTCGCACCACAACCCACAAAATCTCAAATGTATCAACACAATCGATTCTTTCATAAACATAGCAACATATATTACCAAATGTAACATTCCACATAAAAGCTTAAATAAAACATTTAAGCGTAAAGCAACAGTACCCATACCCATTCCTATCAGGCAACAGAGTGTGTCAAGTTTTAAATTAGTTATTCCACTTACACAAGTTTTAATGTTGCTATCCTATGGCAAAGTTTTAAGTAAAACCTAAGCCATGTTTCTAGGTTATACCACTTCATATTTTAGTTGAACCTATAGTATGACACTAAATACACATTCCAGGGACCTACAGCCAGCTCGATACCAATCAGTAACACCCAGCTTTTACTAAGCCCGTAATGTCACCAAACATAGACCCTAACACATTTAATACCATAATTTAAGGTAAATTACAGCAAGTAATCATTTGGAATAATTGGAAATTTTGGCAGCATCTCCTTTGTTTTTGCATGAAACTTATGACATAGAATCATATCAATATGTAAGACAAACGAGATATCCATACGCAGCGATAAGGATAGCTAAACATCAACTAAAACATCAATAAGCATCGATAGCAAAATAATAAGCATCAATTTAAATCTAGGAAGTTAAAACAACTCCCTCCATAGCCCCACATCATACACATGAGGGAGACAACCAAACATACTGACCATACACTAAAGATTATTGTAATGCTTATTGTCATGTCTCCACAACAGGTGAATTTTCTAGATTATGATACTACGTGGAGTAGTGTAGCTAAAACCCTTTCATGTGCCGATTTCATGGTACCTAAAGAAAACAAACAACGAAAATACAAGCGTGAGTTCATAACTCAATAAGTGTAATACAATGGAAAGCAGTGCAAGACAACAAACCATCAACTTCAATCTTCATAAGCATTACATATCACATCATTACCATTCTCACGCATTACCGACATGGTAAAAACATCATAATCATCTCTTGATCAATATGGTGTTCGTCTCATGAACTCATGAACAATTCAACAACATTCTCATTCATAGTTTCATTCATGCAATGCAATGCACATGTCTTCTGGAATACTCATACCGGTATGGTTGAGTGCACACCCGTCGGCATGCACCCTTTTCCCCATTCCATCCCGAAGATGGAGGGTGCCTATCACTAAGCTTCCAGTCACCTCGGTGATGGAATCACGAGGTAGGACTTACTCAAACGAATGGCCCCGGACTAGTCATAACGGTTCTCACCGCCCCTACCGAATAGTTATGACTTAACTCACCGCCAGCCATGAAAATATGCCATGCATGCAAAATGGACAGTAACGTATTCATAAATAGAATATTGCATATCAACGTATGGCCTCTCAACATGTAAGACCGTGATCAACAATTAACGGTAACCTTTCAAAGACATGGCATGAATCCTTTATCAACGACAAGCATTTTAATCATAACATGAGGACCCCATATCATCGACATTATTTCAATCATGGCCTAAGGACATCCTATCCATTATAACATGTAATTCCATGGCATGGCAAGACAACATGTTAACTATTCCAAATACCATCAATCAATTCTAGCAGCACGTATAACATAAAAACCACGCCAAAACACTTGCCTTCACCCACGAGTAACGGAGTGACGAGAGGTTGAGGGCACTCGAGGCACACCACCTGCAAACACGTGCCACTCACTCAAATTGGGTCCACAATACAGTACACAAATAAATCCCACTACCCGACTTCGCATACAACTCCTAAAATCAGAAAACAGCAAATCTGTCCCTTCGGGACAGCGGACTTCCAATGGGCATAACTTCTGTTCTAGGACTCCAAATTGAATAAACAAGTACATCCCCGCATAGCTTAGGAAATTTCCCAACTTTTTCTAGTTATAGGGAAAGACTAATTCGGACTCTAATGTTGTTTAATCTAACGTTGAACACGAACTGTCCCAATCTCGTCACAGATTTGACAGCGCTCAGTAAAACAGCCATAACTTCTAAACGGCTGGGCGGAATTTCAATTTCTTTATATGCACGGAAAGATAAGGAAATTATCTACAACTTCCTAAAAGTCCGTACGGTCAGATTCAAACTCGAAATTGGCGAAAACGCCTGCCCTAGTTCGGGTTCCCAATCTGCCCGAACCAGAACATGAACATAACTCTAGATTTCATCAATCCTACCCCATGGCAGCACCTCCCTTGATCTAAAATCATGAAATTCATCCCTATAACAGTACCTAGACCCAAACCCAAGGATCACCCATGCCTTACCTCCTCCCGACGAATCCATTTAACGCCGAGATCTATCCTCCCGAGCCTCCCGAACGTCCTCCTCGCGCTTAGAATCGCCGGATCTCCTGCGTCGCGGGGCTTCCCGTTGGAGGGACAGCGAGGTTGTGTGGTGGGGATCTCCTCTTTGCAGCAAAGGAGGTGGAGAGGAGGAATTGGGGGCGCACCCAAGGGGGAGGGGAGGAGGCGCCCAAGAGGGAGAGGAGGAGGCACCCAAGAGAGATGGGGATTGGGGGAGGGGCGGCTAGGGCAGGGAGGGACGCCCCTAGCCCCCAAAATTCTGCCTCTTCTCCCTCATGGGCCCTAACTCTCTCCCACCAAGGCCCACGACTCACCCCCTAAGGCCCAAACTCCTCCGGGAAGGCCCAAACTTCCGAAATCGGCCCGGAAACGCGATTAAACTGCATAACGTAAAGTTTTAATCTCCGATTTCATACTTTATAAGGTCACATTCTCTAATTCACATTTGTTTACGGTGTCTCGGCATTCCGTGGTGTCACAGTTGGATCCCGATCCAATGGTTCACAGTGCGTGCACACGTGGCTCATTCCTAGCCATTGGATCTCGATCCGACGGCCGACGCGAACGTAGTTCGGTTGGGCTCGAGCCCGACTCGAGTCCGACTCGGTCGGTCCAACAGTGAAACCCGGTAGGATTTTCCAGCGATTTAATTTTTAAAATAATTTCTTGAAATTCAAATAATTCAAGAAAAATAGCAAAATAATCAGAAAAATTCTGGAAAATACTTTGAGACATTTTGGACTCAAATAAAATATTTCCAACAAAACTTTATTTAAAATTTTAACTATTTAATTATTTCAAAAGGAATAATTTCAAATTAAATCCAAATAAATTCCAGAAATTCACAAACACACTTTATAAATAATAAAAACAAAAATTGGGGTGTTACATCTCCCTCTTCCTGTCCCCCTCTCCTTTTCCCGGTTCTGCGTCTTCTCACGTCATTTTCTTTGTTTTCCCATTGATGGTCGTTGCCTCTTTCTTCTCGGTCATCACCACCGATCATGCCTCTCCAGTCAACATCGTACCAGTCACCCCCTCCCTGTGCGCAAGGTCACGCCCTGGAGCACTCGGCCAAGCCGAGCCGAGCACGTGGAAGAGAGGAGAAGAAAAAAAGAGAGAAAAGAAAAACAAAAAGGGAAAAGAAAATAAGGGAAAAATTAAAATCAGGGTTGATGTCAGCATTTCAGAATAGACTGGATTTTCTTTGAAAATCATAAATCCAAAAATTAGGAAAATTCTTTTCTCTACCATTTTATGTGATTTAGATCTTTCGGGAGTCTGTTTGAACTCCAATCAACTCAATTTTTCTTCTTAAATTTATCTAAAATCCTAAATTACTTATTTATTCTATTTTTGTATTTTATTTTAGTTTGAATTTTTTTTCACATATAGATTTTGGATAGTCAGAGGAGTTCCCCATCGACGATTTCGAGCAGCAACCCTTCAAGCAAGGCAAGTTACACCCTTGATCATGTTGATCATAGATTTTCAACTATATTTTAATTTAAATTACTGTATGCATACTTTTATCAGTGTAATTTAAATCCCAAATTTAAATGCTTAGTTATTCCTAGTTATTATGACCCCATTTGACTTTGATGATCTGTATACCATATCAACTTAAGCGAAATCTCACTAGTTGGTACATTAATATAGTATTGACTAGTGCTATATAGCAATTGGCTTAAACATGCTTAGACCTAAAATTTTTATTGGAAATTGAGCCAAATAAATATTTCTATTGAAATAAGATTATTCCTTGGTATTGGTGTGCCATGGAATACCAAAAAAAGTTATATTATGCAAAAGAAAGTGAAGATGCGATTTATATCGAGTGAGAAAATGGTTAAGAGGTGGCTTCATCTTGGTTCTGGGTTTGTGATAAGTCTCACCTAGTCAATAAGGATCGGTCTGTGAGTTACTAAGTGTAAAGCCTATCCGTACTATTAAAAGTCTAGTATGGGACAGACTTGGCTAACTAATTTGCAATGTTCCATTGTTGGTTGTGCCATCTGGTTGTTTCTTAGGTGCAAGAGTGTAACGTCTTGAATTCATAATTAGGGCAATTAAGTGCTTAATTGTGCTTTGTGTGGGTTTTGGACCTTAATTTTGTTTTGTTTACGTAAGGGTTAAATCGTTCGAGCTGTTTCGACTGATTTTGACCCGAAACCCTGTGTTTGAGTTCGGCCGAAATTCTTCGAAACCCTTAGTAACCAAAATCCCAAAGTCTTTCTTTGGATTCCCAAAATCCCTCCCATCTTTCTCCCTCACGCCCTCTCACTCTCTAGCTCTCTCTCCCTCCCGTTTTCTCTCCCTCTCACCCAAGCTCTCTCTTCTCTCCCTCTTCCCCGACGGTTTTGAGCTCAAGGAGCAAAAGGAGATCAAGCTACAAGGGGTGGAGCAGCTTCCTCAAGCCCTAGAGAAGCCTCAAGACTGGTGGATTCAACTCTGAGTTCGATCCACTAGGTTTTGAGCTTGAACCCTAGCTTTTCCTCTTTTCCCCTATCTTCTTTCTTTTGATTTTAGCCCTAGTAATCGTAGCCCAAGGTGTGGATCGTGTCATCATAACCCTAGCCACCTTCTAAACCGAATTATTGACTCCCCAGTCGATCTATTACGTTCTTGAGCCCGAATCCCGGAGTTCTTAGTTCTTTTCTCTAGTTCTTCATGTAAATCTCCCATTAGAAAGGTTTAATCGGTGTTAGAAAGATTCTTAGACTCGAGTTAGGCCTTGTGGAATCCTATTGTGCAAAAACAATTAATAGATCATTGCAAATCTTTTTGCTTTTGAATCGATTTGAAAAAAAGTGCATGTTTGTGCCTTTTGGGGTTACTCCAGTTACTCCAAGTTCTGAAGTTCCAAAAATCACAAGAATAGCTCGTATTAGTTCTTAATGCCATAGAGGTTCCACTCTCGTGAAAAGAATCGACCCAGGAACCCTAATTAGCCTTTTTTAGATTTATTCGTCCAAAAAGTCAATTTCTCGAGTCTTGGAGTTACCCTTGATAACCCTAGCTCCAAGAGTTGAGGGAATGACTCGTGAATATATCCGATGCCGCTGAAGTTCAATTCTCGCAAAAAGAATTGAGTTTGAACTCGATTCGAGTCGAAAATTGAAATTCGGCGATAATTAGGGTTATCGAGTTCAAAAAAGTGGAAATTAGGTTAAATGAACTCAAAACTTAATGAGACCTGCGTGGATGGGTCCCTGTTGTCGCTAGGAACCTCACCGTGCGATCGTCTCGAAGTTTCGAATCCGTTTGCGCAAAATTTCAATTTTGCAAACCCTAATTTTTCCTAAAGGCCGGCACTACCGCCCTCTAGGGGCTAGTACTGCTGGGGTGGCCGGAGCTATCGCCCTCAGTACTCCGGTACTTTTTTCTAGAGAGTACCCATTTTGAGTCTCGGCCGTCGGCACTACCGGACGTGAGGCCCTGTACTGCCGGAGGTCGGCAATATCGCCGTTAGAGGCTGGTACTGCCAGAGAGGCCGATAGTACCGCATGTTATGTGTCAATATTGCCAGAGTTCCAGTGGAATTTTAGCCTCATTAATTCTATTTGTTCATAGTTTCTTGGTTTTGTTTAGTTAGGCCCTTAGACTCGTAGGCCTGGTTCCTAGACGTTGTGTTATCAACCCTAATGTTAGATTGTTTATTTCTTCAAGCGAGTTTCCTGTTGCCTTTTATCCTGATTTCTATCGCCTGTTTTGCTTTGTTTTGTCGTTTCTCTTGTGGTTCGATCGTATGACGTTGACGCGTCAGAGGTCGTTGCTGAGGATTCCGACTACGTCCCTGAAGGCGTAACAATAAAGAGCAAACAGGCAAGCACCCCCCTTTGATTGTATTGATCCCATAATTGCAAAGTTTATTTCTATTTCGTCAAAACTACTATGCATGTGTGTATATTCTGTAAAGTCGCTAAATTGTGGGAATTGGTAGATAAACCAAACATTGGTGGATTATCTCAATCATAATTGTCATGAGAACCTTGCTAAATGCTAAGTTAGGGATTAGACATTATTACAAGTGTCGAACGGGTACAATCGCTTACTATTTGCTTATGCTTAGACAAGCAGTAGAAATGAAATTATTAGATTGGTGGAACACCCTAATCAAAATCTCATTTTGGACTATAAACTTGATTTGGAAAATGGTGGTTGTAACACCCCAAAATTTTGCTTTTCTTAAATTCATGTGTGATTTGGCACTTTGGTGAATTTTTGGAATTTTCTGGAATTTATTTGGATTTATTTGGAATTTATTTGAATTTATTCCATTTTGAAATAATTAAAGAATTTAATTTTGCAAATAAAATTTTGTTGGAAATATTTTATTTGAGTCCAAAATGATCCAAAATATTTTCCAGAATTTTTCTGGAATTTTTCTGAGTCTTTTGCTATTTTTAATGAATTAAATGAATTATTGGGAATTATTTTGAATATTAAATCGCTGGAAAATCAACTCGGGTCTAGTACTGTTCATCCGACCGAGTCGGAACCCGAGTCGGACTCGAGTCCGACCCGAGCCACGTGACTCGATCAAACCAGCTCAAAACCCTAATCGATCCCAACCGTTGGATCAAGATCCAACGGCTGAGATCCGCCGCACGGCTGCGAGCGCCAGATCCGCCCGGATCCGATCGCTTCACGCCGATCGTGGCGTTGCTGATCGTGCCGCGTGGGCGGCTGTGCGTCGTCGTCTCCGCCGAGTCCGAGCCGGACTCACGCCGCGCCGCCGTGTAGAATTAGGTTTCCGTCTCGAACACGAGCCGAGGCTATTTAAAGCCACTGGTCACGCCCGAGGTTGCCCTCATCCTTGCGCACCCGTTCCCGAGCCATCTCGCCTTTGAGCCGCTGTCGTTTGCCGTGCGAGCTCGCCAGTAGCCGGAGGAGGTGACCGCCGCGGTTTCTTGTAGCTTTCCGCCGACGTCCGTCGTCTTCCGCCGAGAAGGAGCCCAGATCCGAGTCCCGCCGAGACGCACCAAGAGACCACCCACTTCGCCGGAACGACCGGGCGCCGTCGGGCTCATCGTCGTCTCCGTCTCCGGTGGCTGCAGCTCGCCCGCGTCGCCATCGCCCTCGCGAACTCGTGCGCCCGTCCGATCTTGATCGTGCGGTTGAGGTGAGTTCACGTGTTCCAAACCCGATTAGATGCGGGACCGTTGGATCAAGATCCAGCGGTTCACAATCGCCACGCGTCGTAGTAGTGATTATTATAGGATTAGATCTGGACCGTCCGATCTAGATCGAGCGGCCCACGATCATCGAGTAGATTCAACGTGTTAACCCTGGATCTAATCGCGCCGCTGAATTTCAAATCAGCGGTCGAGATTGCGCCACGTGTCGGGAAGCCTGGACCGTCGCGCCGGGCCGCCGGCCCACGCGTGCGTGTAGACGCCGACACGCGGGCCCGCGTGTCGAAGGACCCACTGTCGATCTCACCTGAGCCCGTGGCCGGTGTCACCGTGGACTCACCCATGGACCGAGACACGTGGCGACACCGGGACATGCCACGTGGCATGATGACGTCATCTTTGGCGTCATCACGGACCCGTTCGGTCTTGGCGTCAGCAGTCACCGTGGACCAATCACAGGATGACACGTGTCCATGCCGACGCAATAATTAATTTCCAAAAGAAAATGATTTATTAATTCGAAATATTGATTCAAATTTAGATTCAAACTTCAAACGCTTATAACTTTTGCGTTTCAACTCCGATTTGAGTGATTCAAATTTCTAAATTTGTATAAAAATGAGATCTACCTAAATATAAATTTTATTTAATTTTTGGACTAAAGTTTTTCTCTGCAAAATTATTTAATTGATTATTTAAACTTTAAATAATCATAACTTTTAACGTCTTAACTCCAAATTTGACGATTCCAGTTTCTAAAATTTATAAAATTATGTTCTTTCTGTTTATGGATTTTATTTGGATGTTTGGACACTTTTTGCCTATTGTTTATTCGTGTATTTGCTATTTGCACGCTTTACGAGTAGACGTTGAAGTGCCGGAAGGATTCGAAGGAGAAGTATTAACTCAGGATCCAACTCAAGACCAAGAACAAGTACTTTTTGAAGGCAAGTTGTGCTTTGACCATGTTGATCCTATTTTGAAACCTATTTTAATTTAGCTTATTGCATGCTAGTTCAATTAGAAAATACTATTTAAATATGGGGGATTAGATAAATACCAATTTGCTGTATGACACCTTGATTATTTAAATATGTGCCATGACCCTTGTCACCCTAGTTGTGGATTACTAGTTGGACATTATTAAATTGCCAACAAGGGTTATAGACCGTTGTAGTATACTGCTTAGACCTGCTACGTGCTCATAACATGATTTTGGATAATCAAATGTTAATATTGACTTAATGATATATTGAACCTGTTTTGGAAAAGTATCATGTGATGTTGATGGCACGTGGTGCATGGTAATCAATCGATTTGATAAACAGCTTTCGGCCAGGGCATGTGGCAAGAGTAATCAATTGGGCCATTGTGGCGATGGGAATGTTGATTTGGTTCTTGGGTAGTCTTGCCCTGGTCACCCTAAGGACTTAACCTTGCAAGCCTTTGAACTGGGTCTAACGTGCAACCACATGTCCGTAATGGACGGACCTAGTTGACTAAGTTGCTAATAACGTACTGTGGGACCTCGGAGGTCAACTACACCCTTTGTGTAAGTTGTATGCGGGGGAGCGTCTGGGTGAGGCCAGTACCCATCTAACGGTTGATTGGCCTAGACTTCGCCTTAGCGAAGGGAAGGGTTAGTCTTGCGCAATAACCGGGAGGACCACTTGTATTGTTAGAGGTTTCCGAAAGACTTTATTCTGGGAACTTCGCCTTTGTGGTGTTTGATTTGTATCTTGTGGGTAAAGTGCATAACCTCTGCAGAGTTTGGAATCTATTCGAATAAGCGTGTCCGCGGTATTGGACATCGCTCGAATTACAGTCAAGGGTTAGATTTTCTCAAAAATAACTTTGGTTTGAAAAGTTGGGTTGGTTTAATAATGAAGATGATGGAAATGTGGTTTAGGATGGGGAAAAATGTTTATTAAACTTCTTGAAAAGTTATTTACGCTTTACTTATTTCTCGCTTTGAATCTACTTATATTACTTGTCAAATCTTGTTTCGCAAATATACCTTGTGCTATTCCTTTGTACCAAGCCATGCATATAGTATATTAGCTTGCATTACAGGCATGACTTGTCGGGTACCAAGTACTCACCCTTGCCTCAACACAACACCGCTTGAAGAGGAGACTACGCCACCGGAGGAGGAATTCCAAGAGGATCCGTCTACTTAGGGATGCGAGCCGGTCGGTTGCCTGTGGTATACTGGATGGCGCCACGAAGCTATTTGATTTTCCGCTGCTATTATTTTTCTCTGACTAAGTTTCGCCTTGCGAGGCATACATTTGTAACTTGACCATAAGGTCAAGTGACCAGTTTGGTTATTTAAATAAAGTACTTTGATAATATCGAATGGTATGATTGTGATATTTACCGATGTTAAGACTGTGTGCACTAGCGCGTTCTGGACTAGTGCTGAATACACAGAGGGTCCGGATTTGCAAATTCGGGTCCCGGCAGAGGTGGTATCAGAGCCATACTTGACTGTAGGCTCAACCCTAAGCTAGAATGGTCGTAGTAAGGATAAAACCTATTTTCTAAAGCTAAAAATTTGTCAAAATAAGAAATGACATCTCGACTTATCCCCTTCTCTCTTTTCTTGTCTCTTGCTGAAATTTTCCCTTACCTGGTCACACTTTAAAAATTCCGAGTTCTTACGCAAAGCACTCTTGTGACAGATGGAGGAAGAGTTCAACTACGTTGATCTAGGAGTTGGTCACGCCATGAACTTTGGCATATGCTACAAACTCTCGGAGATTTTGAGAAGCCCCAATACCAAGTAGAAGTGATCAGACAAGCGGGATTGATCAAGGCTTGTGACGTGAGGATTGAGGTACCTGCTAGGAAAAAGGGCCCAGGCAATGCGCCGATACAACTTTACCTTTGCCGGAGATCTACAATGCAGATGGGTATCCAAGAAGTATCACGACGAGCAATGCGGCACATTACCCGTATCTACGCCAGAGAATTGAGAGTACGGTGTTCCGTTACCATCCATGCGGCGATAACCTTCTTGACCCAAGGCGATTCAGGATGAGGATGCCACGGTTACCTACGCTTGGCACGATTTGTCGTCGCCCAGAGGATGTACTAGATAATACAAGCAAGGAGCTACGTAAGGCCCGCAAGGAGATCACGGCAGAGAAAACAGATGGCGGAAGCTCAAGAGTATGTGGCACACCTTCTGCGAAGGATTGACGAGTTGGAGATGACTTTGTACGGACGGCACCCGAGCCAAGATTTCGAGTTACACGAGCCGAGATCCAGAGGAGTCGGATCTCGATGAGGACACCGCTTCTTCGACTACCATAGAGGACACGATTCTTTGGACATGGCGATCGTTTGCGCTTATGCCACAAAGACCCGCATCTGGCCGTGGAGGTTTTCTCGATGAGTGAGCATAGGTTCTATAGTGAGACTCCTTCGTCGAGTCGCGTCATAGAATAAAGAGTCACCCTTTAGGCGTTAGACTCGAGTTAGTTCGATTTGGATTTGCTTTGTTTCTTTGAGTGTGCAAGATGTGTTGCAAGGCCCTTAGGCATTGTAAGCGACCATACCAAGTTACTAATAATAAAGTTGGACCTTAAGGCTACACCTTTCGCCCGCATAAGTTCCATACTACTTGTCTATTCTTGTTTCCTCTCATCTCTAAACCTAGAGCAAATCAACAAATGGTGAATACCCGTGGAAACTTTGGAAGCAATGGGAGTGGTTCTCGCCAAACAGAAACCCCAATGATGGAGCACCAAAGACCGCCACCGATATGCAGAATTTCGGAGCTTTTCTTGCTGCCCGGACTCGCTTAATGCATGCTATGATGCAACAAATGCAGCAGCACGTCCTTTGCTCAGGCCACTTTGCTAATCAAGTTAATCGTGACCACGCCAGAATACAAGGCCGTCGAGTTCATGAGAACTCACCCACCCACTTTCTCTGGGAATGCCAATCCATTGGAGGCCGATGATCGTTAAGGTCAATCGAGAGGAAGCTACACATAGCTCAATGCATAGGAAATGAGAAGGTACTCTACGCTTCTCATCACCGAAGGAACAAATTACCAGAATGGTGGGAGAACTTCGTACACGCAAGAGAACCCTCAAGATATCACTTGGGAAGAGTTCACTGGTGCATTCGACAAAGATCACGTGCTCAAGGAATTATGGACCTTAAGAAGGAGGAGTTCAGAGCATCAAGCAAGGTAATCACCAGTGGCCGACTACCTGAACAAGTTCACACAGCTAGCACGCTACGCACCGAGGATGTAGCGACAGATAAATCCAGGCAGTCTCGTTTTATGAAGGGACTTAACTCAGATTGCAAGTAGGATTGATCACCCACACCTTCCCAGATTTCCAAGAGTGGTGAATAAGGCGCTTATTCTTGAGGACAAGCGCAAGGAACTGGATGAGAACAGAAGCGCGAGGATGCAACAAGCAAGGATCACGCCAGGAACGCAATGGCGCTGAGAGTTGCACCAAATCAATTCTTGATTCCAACCACGAATGCAACAAGGACACCATCCCGGCACCAAGACCGCCAATCGAACTACTGCACCCCACTTCGCTAGAAACACTACTCGAGCGATCGGCAAGGAACAAGTGAGACGCCGCTACAAGCGCAACGAGCCAGACACTTTGCCAACAGCTTGTCCAAAGAAGACAGCAGGAGTGACCCTGATTCGCTTCAACCTAGGAACCACCCGGCTAGGACGCCAAAGACAGGAGCCACACCCTGCATCCGTGGTGAGAGGCCGAGTCAACCATGTCACCATGAGACGAACTAATGCTACTGACGTCAGATCGGGTAAGTTACTTGTTAACTCAAGACTGCAACAGCTTTGTTTGACTCGAGCTTCGCATTCGCTTGTTTCGCAAGGCTTTGCTACTAGAAATGATTTGAGGATTGCAAAACTTAAGTGCATGCTTTTAGTTCAAACCCCTAGTTCCGAACTCCGAACGAAAGTAGGATGTTCCGGGGTGAGAATACTAATAGATGGAATAGAGTTCCTAGCAAACCTTATAATTTTGGAGACCCAGACCTTAGACGTCATATTGGGAATGGATTGGTTATCCAAGCACAAGGCCGTATTGGATTGTGGACGGAGGACTATCTCAGTTGAGAGCCCGTGTGGGAAGAAAGTAGAATTTCAAGCCACTGCAGTTAGAGATGGACAGTTGATGGTTAACAATACCAAGGCAATCAGCATAGAGGATATCCCAAGAGTGAATGAGTACCCGATGTTTTTCCCGAAGATCTACGGTATGCCGCCAAACAGGGACATAGAGTTTGTGATAGAGCTTGTACCGATGCAAGACCGATAGCAAAGAGACCCTATCGGATGTCCACCGAGGAGTTGGTAGAAATGAAGAAACAAATAGAAGAGTTAATGGAGAAAGGATTTATCAGACCGAGTTTGTCGCCGTGGGAGCACCGCTTTGTTTGTCAAGAAGAAGGACGGAGTTTCAGGATGTGCATTGACTACCGTGCACTCAACGAAGTCACCGTGAAGAATAAGTATCCGCTACCCGGGATTGATGATTTGTTTGATCGGTTGAGAGGAGCCGGAGTTTTCTCCAAGATTGATCTCGAGATCGGGATACCATCGATTGAAGATCCGATCGTAAGATATTCAAGATCGCATTCTCGTCAAGATATGGACATTACGAGTTTACTGATTATGTCCTTTGGGCCGATTTAATGCGCCAGCTTATTTCATGAATATGATGAATAAGGTGTTCATGGAATATTTGGACAAGTTTGTCGTCGTGTTCATAGACGATATCCTAATCTACTCCAAGACAGAGGATGAACATGCCGAACACTTAAGGCGAGTTTTGGAAAAGGCGAGGAACAAAGAACTTTTCGCCAAGTTCAAGCAAGTGTGATTTTTGGAAGGACAAGGTGGAGTTTCTTGGACATGTAATGACCGCAGTATGAGTCGCCGTAGATCCAAGCAAAGTAGAAGCTGTGTTACATTGGGAGCACCAAGATCGTGACCCAGATTCGGAGTTTCCTTGGAATGGCGTGATACTACCGCCGCTTTCATCGAAGGCTTCTCGACAATTGCGAAACCTCTTACGCAATCAAGAAGGAAAAGAAGTTTGCATGGACGCCTGAGAATGTGAGAAAGGATTTCAGAGTCAAGAAGCGATTGACGTCGGCACCGGTGTTAGTTCTACCTGATGTTGCTCAAAGCTTCGATATTTATTGTGACGACGCGCCAAGGACTTGGATGTGTGCCGATGCGGAATGGAAAGGTCGTAAAGCTTATGCATCAAGGCGATTGAGGCCGCATGAGGAAAATTATCCGACACATGACCTAGAGTTAGCTGCCGTAGTGCATGCCTTGAAGATATGGCGTCACTATCTGATCGGAAACAGATGTGAAGTATATACGGATCATAAGAGCCTTAAGTACATATTCACCCAGTCGGATCTGAATATGAGGCAGAGGAGATGGTTAGAGTTGATCAAGGACTATAATGTTGGGATCCATTACCATCCCGGGAAGGCCAACGTAGTAGCCGATGCCCTGAGTCGGAAAAGCCATACCGTGAGTACGTTGCTAGCCACAAGTCAGGATGAGTTATGTGAGGATTTTCGGAAAATGAAGATTGAGGTAGTACCTAGGGGATTCTTGGCCGCATTAGAAGTAAAGCCTACCCTAGAGGATCAGATCCGAGAAGGACAGAAGGATGATGACAAGATCCGCAGGATTAAGTCCATCAAGGAGGAAGGCAAGGCGGAGGACTTCAAGTTGGATGAGCAAGGCACGTTGTGGATGAAGGATCGCATTTGTGTGCCTAACAAAAAGGAGTTAAAGCAATCGATTACGGAAGAAGCCCATGACTCTAAGTACTCAATTCATCCTGGAAGCGCCAAGATGTATCGAGGATCTCAAGGAGAGATTCTCGTGGCCGAGTATGAAACGTGAAGTTGCCGAGCATGTTGCATTGTGCGACGTATGCCGAGAGTCAAGGCAATGCATCGAGACCAGCCGGATTGCTACAACCGCTGAAAATACCCGAGTGGAAGTGGGAGGAAATCGGAATGGATTTCATTACCGTTTTGCCAAAGACTCAAGGAGGTTATGACTCCATATGGGTTATAGTGGATCGCTTGACTAAAGTAGCCCATTTTATCCCCGTGAAGACCACTTACTCGGAGATAAATTAGCGAATTATACATGATCGATTGTCTGCTTGCACGAGTGCCAAAGAGGATTGTATCGGACAGAGGAACCCAATTTACCTCAAGGTTACGGAATAAGTTGCATGAAGCCATGGGAACCCGCTTGAACTTCAAGATACTTATCATCCACGTATCGACCAGACAGACCGAAAGAGTCAACCAGATTCTCGAGGATATGTTGAGAGCTTGTGCATGAGCTTATGCTACTTCTTGGGATAAGTGTTTACCGTATGCCGAGTTCGATTACAACAATAGTTATCGAGGCTAGTTCTGAGATGTCACCTTTGAGGCCTTTGTATGGTCGACTCGCCTGACGCCATTGAATTGGAATGAGACCGCGGCGCGTGTCTTTGGGCCTGATATTCTTCAAGAGGTGAAGAACGGTCGCCATGATTAGGGAAAGGTTGAAGATAGCCCAATCACGACAAAAGAGTTATCTTGACAATCGTCGCGAGACTTGAGTTTTGAACCGTAAGACTTTGTATACCTCGAGTTACGCCTCTCGTGGAGTTAAGAGGTTCCATGCCAAAGGGAAACTTCGCACCTGTTATGTTGGACCATTTAAGGTTTTGAGCCGCAGAGGCGAAGTTGCTTATCAGCTGGAGTTGCCGCAGTCGTTGGCAGGAGTGCATGACGTATTCCATGTGTCCCAGTTGAAGAAGTGTCTCCGAGTTCCTGAGGAACAGACACCGCTAGAGTCAATTGAGTTGCAAGAGGATTTGACCTATAAGGAGCATCCCGTGAGGATTCTAGACACAATGGATCGAGAAACTAGAAACAAGTCAACCCGTTTACAGAGAGTTCAAAGGAGCAACCATGAAGAAAGCGGCGACTTTGGGAGCGAAGAGGATTTGAAGAAAGAGTTTCCAAACCTATTCCTTTAGTAAGCCCTGAATCTCGGGGACGAGATTCTATTAAGGGGGGGAGGTTTGTAACACCCCAAAATTTTGCTTTTCTTAAATTCATGTGTGATTTGGCACTTTGGTGAATTTTTGGAATTTTCTGGAATTTATTTGGATTTATTTGGAATTTATTTGAATTTATTCCATTTTGAAATAATTAAAGAATTTAATTTTGCAAATAAAATTTTGTTGGAAATATTTTATTTGAGTCCAAAATGATCCAAAATATTTTCCAGAATTTTTCTGGAATTTTTCTGAGTCTTTTGCTATTTTTAATGAATTAAATGAATTATTGGGAATTATTTTGAATATTAAATCGCTGGAAAATCAACTCGGGTCTAGTACTGTTCATCCGACCGAGTCGGAACCCGAGTCGGACTCGAGTCCGACCCGAGCCACGTGACTCGATCAAACCAGCTCAAAACCCTAATCGATCCCAACCGTTGGATCAAGATCCAACGGCTGAGATCCGCCCGTACCGGTTCGAGCCGTATCCGGCCCGGATCCGATCGCGCCCACGCGATCGTGGCCGTTGATCGTGCCACGTGGACGGCTGTGCGTCGTCGTCTCCGCCGAGTCCGAGCCGGACTCCGCCGCGCCCGCCGCGTGTAGAATTAGGTTTCCGTCTCGCACGAACGCCGAGGCTATTTAAAGCCCTGGTCACGCCCGAGGTTGCCCTCATCCTTGCGCACTGTTTCCCGAGCCATCTCGCCTGAGCCGCTATTTGTTTGCGTGCGAGCTCGCCAGAAGCGGAGGAGGTGACCGCCGCGTTTGCGCTGCTTTTCGCCGACGTCCGCCGTCTTCCGCCGAAGGAGCCAGATCCGAGTCCCCGCCGAGACGCACCAAGAGACCACCCACTTCGCCGAACGACTCGAGCGCCGTCGGGCTCGCTGCCGTCTCCGTCTCCGGTGGCTGCAGCTCCGCTGCCGCCATCGCCCTCGCGAACTACAGGCGCCGTCCGATCTTGATCGTCGCGGTTGAGGTGAGTTCACGTGTTCCAAACCCGATTAGATTCGGACCGCTGGATCAAGATCCAGCGGTTCACAATCGCCACGCGTCGTAGTAGTGATTATTATAGATTAGATCTGGACCGCCCGATCTAGATCGAACGCCCACGATCATCGAGTAGATTCAACGTGTTAACCCTGGATCTAATCGCGCCGCTGAATTTCAAATCAACGGCCGAGATTGCGCCACGTGTCGGGAAGCCTGACCGTCGCGGTGGCCGCCGCCCACGCTGGCAGGTAGGACGCCGACACGCGGGGCCCGCGTGTCGAAGGACCCACTGTCGATCTCACCCGAGCCGTGGGCCGGTGTCACCGTGGACTCGATCCATGGGCCGAGACACGCGTGGCGGCACGGGACATGCCACGTGGCATGATGACGTCATCTTTGGCGTCATCACGGACCCGCTTCGGCGTCGACGTCAGCAGGTCACCGTGGACCAATCACAGGATGACACGTGTCCATGCCAGACGCAATAATTAATTTCGAAAAAGAAAATGATTTATTAATTCGAAATATTGATTCAAATTTAGATTCAAACTTCAAACGCTTATAACTTTTGCGTTTCAACTCCGATTTGAGTGATTCAAATTTCTAAATTTGTATAAAAATGAGATCTACCTAAATATAAATTTTATTTAATTTTTGGACTAAAGTTTTTCTCTGAAAAATTATTTAATTGATTATTTAAACTTTAAATAATCATAACTTTTGCGTCTTAACTCCAAATTTGACGATTCCAGTTTCTAAAAATTTATAAAATTATGTTCTTTCTGTTTATGGATTTTATTTGGATGTTTGGACACTTTTTGCCTATTGTTTATTCGTGTATTTGCTATTTGCACGCTTTACGAGTAGACGTTGAAGTGCCGGAAGGATTCGAAGGAGAAGTATTAACTCAGGATCCAACTTAAGACCAAGAACAAGTACTTTTTGAAGGCAAGTTGTGCTTTGACCATGTTGATCCTATTTTGAAACCTATTTTAATTTAGCTTATTGCATGCTAGTTCAATTAGAAAATACTATTTAAATATGGGGGATTAGATAAATACCAATTTGCTGTATGACACCTTGATTATTTAAATATGTGCCATGACCCTTGTCACCCTAGTTGTGGATTACTAGTTGGACATTATTAAATTGCCAACATGGGTTATAGACCGTTGTAGTATCTTTGCTTAGACTCAAGCGTGCTCATAACATGATTTTGGATAATCAAATGTTAATATTGACTTAATGATATATTGAACCTGTTTTGGAAAAGTATCATGTGATGTTGATGGCACGTGGTGCATGGTAATCAACTGGGATTTGATAAACGCGATCGGGCATGTGGCAAGAGTAATCAGTGGGCCATTGTGGCGATGGGAATGTTGATTTGGTTCTTCGTAGTCTTGCCCTGGTCACCCTAAGGACTTAACCTTGCAAGCCTTTGAACTGGGTCTAACGTGCAACCACATGTCTCAGTAATGGGACGGACCTAGTTGACTAAGTTGCTAATAACGCACACTGTGGGACCTCGGGAGGTCAACTACACCCTTTGTGTAAGTTGTACGGGGAGCGTCTGGCCGAGGCCAGGTACCCATCTAACGGTTGATTGGCCTAGACTTCGCCTTAGCGAAGGGAAGGGTTAGTGCGCAATAACCGGGAGGACCACTTGTATTGTTAGAGGTTTCCGAAAGACTTTGTTACGGGAACTCGCCTTTGTGGTGTTTGATCAGTATCTTGTGGGTAAAGTGCATAACCTCTGCAGAGTTTGGAATCTATTCGAATAGCCGTGTCCGCGGTATTGGACATCGCTCGGGAATTACATTCAAGGGTTAGATTTTCTCAAAAATAACTTTGGTTTGAAAAGTTGTGTTGGTTTAATAATGAAGATGATTGATATGTTGTTTAGGATTTGTATAAATGTTTATTAAACTTCTTGAAAAGTTATTTACGCTTTTCTTATTTCTACTGCTTTCGAATCTACTTATATTACTTGTCAAATGTCAAGCATCGCAAATATACCTTGTGCTATTCCTTTGTACCAAGCCATGCATATAGTATATTAGCTTGCATTCTGGCATGACTTGTTGGGTACCAAGTACTCACCCTTGCCTCAACACAACACCGCTTGAAGAGGAGACTACGCCGACCGGAGGAGGAATTCCAAGAGGATCCGTCTACTTAGGGATGCGAGCCCAGTCAGTTGCCTGTGGTATACTGGATGGCGCCACGAAGCTATTTGATTTTCCGCTGCTATTATTTTTCTCTGAATAAGTTTCGCCTTGCGAGGCATACATTTGTAACTTGACCATAAGGTCAAGTGACCAGTTTGGTTATTTAAATAAAGTACTTTGATAATATCGAATGGTATGATTGTGATATTTACCGATGTTAAGACTGTGTGCACTAGCGCGTTCCTGGACTAGTGCTGAATACACAGAGGGTCCGGATTTGCAAATTCGGGGTCCCGACAGAGGTGGTATCAGAGCCATACTTGACTGTAGGCTCAACCCTAAGCTAGAATGGTCGTAGTAAGGATAAAACCTATTTTCTAAAGCTAAAAATTTGTCAAAATAAGAAATGACATCTCGACTTATCCCCTTCTCTCTTTTCTTGTCTCTTGCTGAAATTTTCCCTTACCTGGTCACACTTTAAAAATTCCGAGTTCTTACGCAAAGCACTCTTGTGACAGATGGAGGAAGAGTTCAACTACGTTGATCTAGGAGTTGGTCACGCCGCGGAACTTTGGCATATGCTACAAACTCTCGGAGATTTTGAGAAGCCCCAATACCAAGTAGAAGTGATCAGACAAGCGGGATTGATCAAGGCTTGTGACGTGAGGATTGAGGTACCTGCTAGGAAAAAGGGCCAGTGCAATCGCCTCGATACACCGTGACCGCCAGGAGATCTACAATGCAGATGGGTATCCAAGAAGTATCACGACGAGCAATGCGGCACATTACCCGTATCTACGCCAGAGAATTGGAGAGTACGGTGTTCCGTTACCATCCGCGCAGCGATAACCTTCTTGACCCGAAGGCGATTCAGGATGAGGATGCCACGGTTACATACGCTTGGCACGATTTGTCGCCGCCAGGAGGATGTACTAGATAATACAAGCAAGGAGCTACGAAGGCCCGCAAGGAGATCACGACAGAGAAAACAGATGGCGGGAAGCTCAAGAGTATGTGGCACACCTTCTGCGAAGGATTGACGAGTTGGAGATGACTTTGTACGGACCGGACCAGAGCCAAGATTGAGTTACACGAGCCAGATCCAGAGGAGTCAGATCTCGATGAGGACATCGCTTCTTCGACTACCATAGAGGACACAGCTTTGGACATGGCGATCGTTACGCCTATGCCACAAAGACCTGCACCGTGCCGTGGAGGTTTTCTCGATGAGTGAGCATAGGTTCTATAGTGAGACTCCTTCGCCGAGTCGCGTCATAGAATAAAGAGTCACCCTTTAGGCGTTAGACTCCAGAGTTAGTTCGATTTGGATTTGCTTTGTTTGTCGAGTGTGCAAGATGTGTTGCAAGGCCCTTAGGCATTGTAAGCGACCATACCAAGTTACTAATAATAAAGTTGGACCTTAAGGCTACACCTTTAAGCCCGCATAAGTTCCATACTACTTGTCTATTCTTGTTTCCCTCTCATCTCTAAACCTAGAGCAAATCAACAAATGGTGAATACCCGTGGAAACTTTGGAAGCAATGGGAGTGGTTCTCGCCAGTGAAAACCCCAATGATGGAGCACCGACCGCCACCGGATATGCAGAATTTCGGAGCTTTTCTTGCTGCCCGGACTCGCTAATGCATGCTATGATGCAACAAATGCAGCACGCCATCGCTCAGGCCATCGCTAATCAAGTTAATCAGGGACCACGCTTGAATACAAAGGCCGTCGAGTTCATGAGAACTCACCCACCCACTTTCTCCGGGAATGTCAATCCATTGGAGGCCGATGGATCGTTAAGGTCAATCGAGAGGAAGCTACACATAGCTCAATGCATAGGAAATGAGAAGGTACTCTACGCTTCTCATCACCGAAGGAAACAAATTACGAATGGTGGGAGAACTTCGTGCACGCAAGAGAACCCTCAAGATATCACTTGGGAAGAGTTCACACCGCATTCGACAAGATCACGTGCCTGAAGGAATTATGGACCTTAAGAAGGAGGAGTTCAGAGCATCGAAGCAAGGTAATCACCAAAGGTCGACTACCGAACAAGTTCACACAGCCTAGCACGCTACGCACCTGAGGATGTAGCGACAGATAAATCCAGCAGTCGTTTTATGAAGGGACTTAACTCAGGATTGCAAGTAGGATTGATCACCCACACCTTCCCCATTTCCAAGAGCTGGTGAAAAAGGCGCTTATTCTTGAGGACAAGCGCAAGGAACTGGATGAGAACGAGAAGCGCAGGATGCAACAAAGAAGGATCACGCCAGTGAACGCATAGCGGCGCTGAGAGTTGCACCAAATCAATTCTTGATTCCAACCACGAGAATGCAACAAGGACACCATCCCCAGCACCAAGACCTGCCAATCGTAACTACTGCACTTCACCGCTAGAAACACTACTCCAGTGCACAAGAAGGAACAAGTGAGACGCCGCTACAATCGCAACGAGCCAGGACACTTTGCCAACAGCTTGTCCAAAGAAGACAGCAGGAGTGACCCCAGCCGCTTCAACCTAGGAACCACCCAGCTAGGACGCCAAAGCACCAGAGCCACACCCTGCATCGTGGTGAGAGGCCGAGTCAACCATGTCACCATGACGCGCCTTTGCAGAATGCTACTGACGTCGTCTTTGGGTAAGTTACTTGTTAACTCAAGACTGCAATGCTTTGTTTGACTCTGAGCTTCGCATTCGTTTGTTTCGCAAGGCTTTGCTACTAGAAATGATTTGAGGATTGCAAAACTTAAGTGCATGCTTTTAGTTCAAACCCTGGTTCAACTCCGAACGAAAGTAGGATGTTCCGGTGAGAATACTAATAGATGGAATAGAGTTCCTAGCAAACCTTATAATTTTGGAGACCTGCACCTTAGACGTCATATTGGGAATGGATTGGTTATCCAAGCACAAGGCCGTATTGGATTGTGGACGGAGGACTATCTCGATTGAGAGCCCGTGTGGGAAGAAAGTAGAATTTCAAGCCACCGCAGCTTAGAGATGGACAGCTTGATGGTTAACGATACCAAGGCAATCAGCATAGAGGATGTCCCAAGAGTGAATGAGTACCCGATGTTTTTCCCGAAGATCTACCTCGGTATGCCGCCAAACAGGGACATAGAGTTTGTGATAGAGCTTGTACTGGTACAGACCGATAGCAAAGAGACCCTATCGGATGTCCACCGAGGAGTTGGTAGAAATGAAGAAACAAATAGAAGAGTTAATGGAGAAAGGATTTATCGAGGCCGAGTTCGTGCCGTGGGGAGCACCGCTTTGTTTGTCAAGAAGAAGGACGGAGTTTCGGGATGTGCATTGACTACCGTGCACTCAACGAAGTCACCGTGAAGAATAAGTATCCGCTACCCAGGATTGATGATTTGTTTGATCGGTTGAGAGGAGCCGAGTTTTCTCCAAGATTGATCTGAGATCGGGATACCATCGCTTGAAGATCCGATCGTAAGATATTCAAGATCGCATTCTCGTCAAGATATGGACATTACGAGTTTACGATTATGTCCTTTGGGCCGATTTAATGCGCCAATTTATTTCATGAATATGATGAATAAGGTGTTCATGGAATATTTGGACAAGTTTGTCGTCGTGTTCATAGACGATATCCTAATCTACTCCAAGACAGAGGATGAACATGCCGAACACTTAAGGCGAGTTTTGGAAAAGCCGAGGAACGGCAACTTTTCGCCAAGTTCAAGAAGTGTGATTTTTGGAAGGACAAGGTGGAGTTTCTTGGACATGTAATGACCGCAGAAGGAGTCGCCAGTAGATCCAAGCAAAGTAGAAGCTGTGTTACATTGGGAGCACCAAGATCGTGACCCAGATTCGGAGTTTCCTTGGAATGGCAGGATACTACCGCCGCTTTCATCGAAGGCTTCTCGACAATTGCGAAACCTCTTACGCAATCGAAGAAGGAAAAGAAGTTTGCATGGACGCCGAATGTGAGAAAGGATTTCAGAGTCAAGAAGCGATTGACGCCAAGACGGTGTTAGTTCTACCGGATGTTGCTCAAAGCTTCGATATTTATTGTGACGACGCGCCAAGGACTTGGATGTGTGCCGATGCGGAATGGAAAGGTCGCCGCTTATGCATCAAGGCGCTTGAGGCCGCATGAGGAAAATTATCCGACACATGACCTAGAGTTAGCCGCCGTAGTGCATGCCTTGAAGATATGGCGTCACTATCGATCGGAAAGCTTGAGATGTGAAGTATATCACGGATCATAAGAGCCTTAAGTACATATTCACCCAATCGGATCTGAATATGAGGCGAGGAGATGGTTAGAGTTGATCAAGGACTATAATGTTGGGATCCATTACCATCCCTGAAGGCCAACGTAGTAGCCGATGCCCCGAGTCGGAAAAGCCATACCGTGAGTACGTTGCTAGCCACAAGTCGTGATGAGTTATGTGAGGATTTTCGAAAATGAAGATTGAGGTAGTACCTAGGGATTCTTGGCCGCATTAGAAGTAAAGCCTACCCTAGAGGATCAGATCCGAGAAGGATGTAGGATGATGACAAGATCCGCAGGATTAAGTCCATCAAGGAGGAAGGCAAGGCAGAGGACTTCAAGTTGGATGAGCAAGGCACGTTGTGGATGAAGGATCGCATTTGTGTGCCTAACAAAAGGAGTTAAAGCAACTGATTCTGGAAGAAGCCCATGACTCTAAGTACTCAATTCATCCTGGAAGCGCCAAGATGTATCAGGATCTGAAGGAGAGATTCTGGTGGCCGAGTATGAAACGTGAAGTTGCCGAGCATGTTGCATTGTGCGACGTATGCCAGAGAGTCAAGGCAATGCATCAGAGACCAGCAGGATTGCTACAACCGCTGAAAATACCTGAGTGGAAGTGGGAGGAAATCGGAATGGATTTCATTACCGGTTTGCCAAAGACTCAAGGAGGTTATGACTCCATATGGGTTATAGTGGATCGCTTGACTAAAGTTGGATTATGACTTGGATAAATTCGGATTGATGATTAAAATGTTTATGTTATAACTACTTTTTTTATAATTGCCCTTACAAATTCCGAGTCATTTCGAAATTATTATCCTATTGCAAATAAAACTTGCTTCGTGCAATTGAGATTAGTGTAGAAACCTGTTTCTTGACGCAACCTACATTTTATTATATTTGCAAACACTAAAATCTTGTGAGTGCATACGTGTACTCGCCGTTTGCTCTAAATTGATAACATGCATACAAGACGGCGCTGAAGGTAATGAATATGATCCCGACGACGAATTCTATGAACCGGAGCTCGACGATTTTTGAAGCGGATTATCTGGATCTTTCTCCTAGTTGGTTGCCTTTGGGTATGGGAAGGCACACCGCTGCCGTTGCTATAGTATTTGCTTTTTATTTTGCTGTCACAGCCAATCGGCTGAGTTGTAAACTTGTGTTTTAATCGGTTGTAATCAAACCAGTACTATTGTATCCATTACTTTTGTGTATGTAAAATGAGACATCTTTGTGGAGAATTTATGTGGGTGCTAGGCTATTGATCCAGGGAACTAGAACAGGATCGCATATTTGCGGGAAGCTCGGATTGGGTTCAACCAGTTGGCATATGACCATTGGCAGCATGTGTCATGCCGACTGATTGGCCTCAATCCCAGTACAGTTTTGGAAAAGTGATTAGGAATCTTATGGGTTATGCTAATACCCAGTCTGGCGCAACAGTAATGACTCGAATAACTGTTCTAGGACCGGAGCCCCCACAAAGAGGGAGCTTCTACCTAGGGTGGTTTTAGCCCTTTCAGCGGTGGAACCTTAGCGATGTTAGTGTTATGCCCTTGAGGCAATCATATGGATGATTGTAACATGACTATGTTTATGAATAATAATATGATTATTGGTCCAATGAATGTATATCATTGTTTTGATCAACAAGTGTGTGACTTGTTTTTGAAGCTCTTTACTTATTGAAATAATTCGATAAATATCTCTGATCGGATATCATCGTATAGGACAACGATGAATAGATCAGCACATGTATTGTTCGATGATCATGTTTTATAGATCATGGGATATGGAGATATCATCAATACATTGTGGACGCATGTTGAAGAACATGGGTTAGATAGACCCACAATGGGACACTGCGAGAATGTTACATTCTTGTGTGTCATCAATGTATCTCATACATAGTAGATGTATGATCCTTAGACCTGAGATTGTCATATTCCCTACATGTGTAATAGTTTACCTTGGGGTTACCAAACACTATTTCCTAACCGGATAGTTATAAAGGTAGCTTTCATGTTTACTATGAAACATGCAGAGGGAAGTGAGCAGTCAAGATGGAATTTGCCACTCCAATGTAACAGAGATATGTCTAGGCCACTCATGTGATATGATTAAGGAAGTGCATGCATGGTGTGAAATCATGTGCTGAAAAATTGGCTTTGAACTGAAAAATTAAATTAGAATTGGTTTTGAAAAATGTGCTTGTGCATGTGTTTGACAATTTGACAAGAAACAGTAAGTTTCGCTTTTGCGCCGGATCATTTCTCGAGGCTACGACGGACCGAATTTTTGGTCTACTGTGAACATGCGTTTGGACATGTTTGCAACGGATCAATTCCTTACATTTGTGCCAGACAAATTTTTTGGTCCGTTGATAAACGCATTTTGAAGGCCTGTTTTTATGTGCACGCCGGATCAATTTTTTGTCCGTCGTGAACATGGTTTTGAGCTTGTGCGCTGGACAAATTTGCTGAAGTGACCGAGAGATGGACGTTTGCGCCAGACTGATTTTTTAGTCCAGCGTGAACGTGTTTTTGTAGGGTTTCGTGTTGGACCAAGTTGTTTTTTAAACCGAGCGTGGCACGTTTGCACCAGACCAAATTTCTTTTGATCCGCCGTGAACGTGTTTTTCAAATGTTTTTGTGCCGAACTCAATTTTCCAAGAAACCAGTAAGTTTTGCATGTACGTCGGACCAATTTCTTTGGTCAGTCGTGAACGGCCTTTTTGAGGATTGATTTCGCATGTACGACGGACTGATTTCTTTTAGTCTGTCGTGAACGTGTTTTCGCCGAAATGTTTTCTTCTTGGAACAGAGACTTTCACGTGTACAACGAACCGATTTTGTTGGTCCGTCGTGAATGGTTTTTTGAGTGACTTTTTCTTGTGTACGCCGGACCATATTTTTTGGTCCGTCGTGAATGCGTTTTTGCTCGATTAGGGTTTTGAGCAAAATTGGAATTGTGTTTGATTTGTTTTTGAGATTATGAAATTTGTGAGAATTTCATGATGCTTGAAGTGGACTTTATGCAATGCTCGTGTGAGTATTTGCATGGATTGATGTGAGTCAAGTCGTGGACTTGTGCTCGGAATTGTTTTGTGGTTTGTTCATGTGCAGGTATTGCTCGAAGACGAACGTGGTCGATGACGGGACCGGAACTAGGTTCACGGAGGAGCTGAGGTTCGGGACTAGGTTCAGGGAGGAACTGAGGTCTTGGTGGTCAAGGATGTCATGCGGGACGTTCGGGCTAAGAGAATGGTGCACATGAAGAATGGTTAGTCACGTGAGAATGGCAGGAGGTCATTCGCGTGCAAAGTGTTAGTCACGTGAGTATGGCAGGTGGCCATACGCGTGCAAAGTGTTAGTCACGTGAGTATGGTAGGGTTGCCATACGCGTGCAAGAGTTGTACTCGGCCAGATTGGGCCAAGAGGAGTTGTGTTGAATACATACTCCTTCTAGATTAGGAATTGTATTCAGAACTCCTTGTGTTTTGCTCCTTTAAATAGGAGGTGTGTCTCCTGTTGAAGGGCATCAATCGGAGCTGAGCGCATTGAGAGCCTCAAGCTCAGTTTTAGGGTTTGTACTCTTTTGATAAGAGTACTTTAGACAAAAGAAATAAAGATGCACACCAAATCAAAACAAAAAAGAAAAAAGGAAATAGCCTACTAAGTTGGGCTTGACAGGTGTGCCCGAGCCAGGCTCAGCCGGCTATGCTTCTTAAAGGGGGCAGGGAAGGAGAGCTAGCAACCCTAGATGCCCTAGTCGAGTGCTGCTGCCACCCCCAAGCACTGTCGTCGCTGCTACCAAGCTAGGTGAGGCCATAGTGCCCTTCTCCATGGGTAGGTCGCACTGGCAGTGAGCCGACCTTCGCCATTCGTGCTTCGGTTGTGCCCTAGCTACACCCTCTTCCCGTTTTTGCGTTGCCCATCAATCCATGCACCCGATTTTAAATCCGTTCATGTCACCATGTGCAGGAGGTGACAAGCTTCTTAGAAGTATCAGTGCAGGAGTTTTGGGAATTGTGAAGGAGCGAGAAACACATGGGAACAGAGGTGGGTCATCAACATCGCTGTGTTCGGCTGATCTTCGGGAAGCATGTATAAACCATAGATTGTTCATTATATTTGTGCTATAGTGGAGCATTGTTATGGTCATTTCTTTGTTTGTGGTGGTGTTTAGAGAGCACTGGGATGGGTTTTCAAAGAGATCGGTATTTATTCAATAGTGGTTCCTATCTTCGGGTCAAAGTTTGGGGTTCCTATGGTCAGTTTCATGGCCTATGAAAGTTATGAAAAATATAGATTTCTATCTAAAGTTTAATTAGAGTATATAAACATAAAATTTGTTTAAATGGTTTACAATTTATAGTTTGTAGAAGCTTTCTGTCTAGTAATCTATCACTGCTGAGAACAGTTGTGGTAATCTACTGATTAGGGCTAGTCAATGGCCGAATTAAATTGTATCCATAACTAGATATAACTAGATAATTTTTCCTAGATTTTGGAGATGCTATTGTTTACTACATTTGGAGTTGTATAAAAATACTATGAAATTGTGAAGTCTGCTATCAATAGATCAGTCTTAGGGGCTAGAATCGAGGGGTTAAATGAATTGATTGAAAAAAGTGGATAACTAAAAAATTGTAGGTAATCTTCTATAGTTTTTAGAATATATATTGTTTTCTATGTCTGGGCTTATGAGATAAAAGTTATGGTCTTTCGACTGCTAGGACAATAAGGGGAAAGATATCTGACAAGGGAGAAAGTTAAATCCGGGGATGTACGTACAAGCGATATTGTTATGTTTGATGTATGTATTGTTATGACATATTTTTGAGATGGTTTACCTATTATAGGAGGTGTGACTTCGGGTTTAGCTTCATCCACGCATCACTTTGTTTCATGCGGTTAAGAGGCAAGTGTGTGGTAGAATGGTAGATAGTTGGTGAAACTATTATCTAATGATTACGATGGATTATGATGCTAATTTATGAGTAATTTCATATTGTTGATTTAATATTAATGATATATGCATGAAAACTGAATGGCACAATATGAGAATGATGGTTATATATTAAAAGGTAAATGTGGCATCATATGCATCATAAGAAAGAGATAGATGCCCTGAGTGGCATCAATAGCCTACTGTGTGTAGGTGATCCCAAGGAAGTGAGAAGATGAAAGACCTACTAAAGTAGGCACTCCACGAGAGTGGAGGTTGGACTCAGTATGAAAAAGGACGGGGCGAGACCCCATATGAAAAAGACGGGTCATGAGTGGTTCATAAACGGGTGGACACTCCGCTATACCGGTATAAGTTAAAGAGTAAGATATGTGCATGAGCATTTGCATTCTTTTAAAGAAAGATAAAGGTACCTTGAGCAATTGGAAGAATGATATAAATGAGCTAATGTTGTTGGAATTGTTATTGCTTACTAATTTATTATGTACTTCTGGAGTAATGAATTCACCCTTTCTTATTTAATATTTTAGGTGATCGATGAAAGTGACATGCATGGGATGGGAGCAGCGCCAGCAATTCACTTGAAACACTGTCACCCATAATTATTTAGTATCAGTAATAATTCTTGGAATAATGAAATGTTTGTTGGTTTAGTGTTGAGCTTTCAGATCATCTTTAGCCATGTGAACTTATTTGGATTTGATATATATTAATTATGGCATTGGGTTGTATCTTGGTTTGTTCTCCGTTCGGTGATTTTGTCAAAGGCAAGAAAGAGGTAAGTTTGTTTCCTAGACGCATGTGATCTAGGCGTTCCCAAGTATGTGAACTTGGGTGATCTTGGGCACATGGTTCCAAGTTTATTGTTGTTCTTGTTCTATCATTGTTATTAGTTATATTCTCATTTCTTGTTATTAGTGCATAGTTGGTGTTTAGCGGCTAAAGAGAGAAAAAGTTGTTGCTGAAAATTATATTTAAAATGATGAAAAGTTTGTGAATAAGTATGATGAAGTGACATTCAGGGCGCATGGAGTGCTAGGGTGTTACAATAGTAGCATAATGTTTACTGTAGGATCGATATAGACTAATATAGCAATCAGAGGGGGGGGTGAATGATTGCGCGGAAGCTAAATTAAAATTTTTTTAGTGATTATCAAAATCTATGAAGAATTGACGAGTCAAACTTTTTAGATCAAATCAAAATTACCACTATGAAACAATAAGTCAATATAGTGCAATTGATCTAAGGCCATAAAAGACAACTAAAATTGACACATGCATAAGGATAGAATTAATGATCAATATAATATTGTTACTGATGTCTGTCAATGTACTTCTTTGGAGATTACCAAATGCACTGCATGCATACGACTTACAGAAAAGTAACCAAGCAATGGAAATTTGCCTCCACGTGAAGCTCCTGCACGTCTCCTGGACCCGTGAAGCTCCCCGCACGCCTCCTCGACTTCGAGCAAGCCGCCGATCGAGGAACTTGATTCGGCCGCCTGATCGCCAACAGCGATGTAGTTTTTTTTTCTTTTCTTTTCGTGTGCGCGCACTGCCTCGCCTCGGTGCGCTCTGTTGCTCTGTACGACTCCCGATGATAGACTCCAAGCGTTCTCTGGTCCTTTTATGCTGTCCACAGCATCCGAGTCCGCACACGCCGCGTCCGAGTGCAACTCGTACAAGACCGGGGGTCGGACGCCGTGTCCGAGTCCACGAGCAACGCGCCGGCCGGCAGTTCCACGCGAACGCAAGATGACAGCCAAACTCGGTACAAATCAAACTTTCTAACCTTCATCTCTAATTAAATATTTATATGCATATTTAACTGGCCCAAAAACACATGGCCCAATATATGCATATAATTCAAAAATCTCGCATGCACGCATACGGCACACCGGCTGATACCGCGTGACTCACTCTCCCTCACATGCACTGTTCTCTAGCCCGAACGTCCCGCATGACATCCTTGATCATCCGAACCTCGATTCATCCCAGAACCTAGTTCTGATCCCCGTCATCGACCACGTTCGACCTGCACATGAACAAACACTAAATCGTGTACGAGCACAAGTCCACGACTTGACTCAAGATCAGTCCATGCAACCACTCACACGAGCGCATTGCATTAAGCAAAATAATTATCATGTTATCACAAGCACATCAGATAATTATATGAAATAGCACATTTTGCAAATTCAATTCTAAACCAATTTTTCAGCACATGATTTCACAATCTCCCCCTTGATGAAAACATTGGCAACACCACTTTAGAATTGAACATTTGCAATTGACATTCACTACACAAGAAAGGTTTGTGAAATCAATAGGTTTAAACTCAAAAGCCAAAGTAAAAACACAAAATCTCCCTCTTGACAAAATGCAAAGTGAAAAACTCCCTCTGGGTGAAATGAGACAAATCTACCCTAAGAAGAAAAATGTGAGTGAATGTGCAATGTGTACAAAATTCTCCCCCTTTGACAATGAATTCATCAAGAATACAAAAAAGAGAACACCATGTTCAAAATTTTTCCTTTAGCAATGATTTAACAAAAGAGAAACAAAGAGGTGCCAAGATAGGAAAAGATGAGCTCATTCGATCATATAACCTTATATATCACATAATATGCCAAATACATGAACTTGATGTGATTTTAACGAGTTAGCGAATGACATGCATCTCAACCTCAGTACAGTCACCTATAGGCAAGTACTAAGCAAGATCTTAGCAGAAAAGCAAGGCTCAAAGCTGAAGCAACTAACAACTCAGGGCGAGCAAGTAGTTTCAACTCCAATCTAGTAGGCCAATTTAATCTTTTAAAAACGATAAATTGCATGTGGCATGCTTGAAGCATACTTCTTTTATTTTCTCAGAGTGGCATGCTTGAAGCATACATCTTGTCTTTTAGGGAATGGCATGCTTGAAGCATACATCTTATCTTTTTAGGGAAAAGCATGTCTGAAGCGCAAAACTTGAGGCCTTTGCTTTTAACAACCCCTTTTTATTGATTCCTTTTTTTTTCTTTTTTCTTTGATTGTAAACATGCAAAGAGATTAACAGGCATTTCGAAAGAGTAAAGCTGAAAACACACTTGCTCCATAGCCCAAATTTGTCAATCAAAAACCTAAATATGATTTTGGATCAATCAAAAGTCAGCACTCATCACAAAGGTTTAGGTTTTGATCCTTATGCTCATCACAAATCACATGCTCCTACTGTTGTTAAAGCTCTTGAAAGTGGAAAGTTTGAAATTGTCAAAGAGCCTGAGAAAACTGTTTTTAAATCTGCTGGAATTTTATCTTCTACTATGATGAGTGCAAATGTTGCTTCTACTTCTAAAGCTAAACATCATATTAAATACACTTGCACTCACTGTGGTAAAGATGGTCATTTAGTTCAGTTCTGCTTTAGACTAGCTAAACAGCAAAGGAGAGAAAGGTTCAATGCTAAGTCTAATGTCAGAAAGGCACACTCTGCTTCTCATTATGATAAAAATCCTCGTGTTATGTCTACTGGTTTCGTTGGTCGTATGTCTCAATACTGGATTCCTAAAACTCTTTTATCTAACCCCAGTATTGAGACATCGACATTCCCTTTTGTGTAGGTTGTGCGAGAGAGGAAGGAGAACATATGGTTCATAGATTCTGGATGTTCACGTCATATGACTGGAGATTCAAAATGGTTCTCCTCCCTCACACAAAGTTCAGGTGATGAGGTTATCACTTTTGGCGACGATTCAAAGGGACGGATTCTTGGAAAAGGAATTGTGCGAGTCAATGAAAACTTCGTTCTCAAGGATGTAGCTTTGGTAAGTAAGCTCAAGTATAATTTGCTCTCAGTCTCTCAGTTGCTTGATGAAGATCTTGAGGTGAGATTTAAGAAAAATTCTTGTCGTATATTAGATGTTTCCGAAAATCTAGTATGCAACATCACTCGCATTGGTCGCTTGTTTAAAGGTGATTTTTCATATCCAACATCTGAAACTACATGTCTTGTCTCCCAAGTTTCTAAAGATTTAACTTTTTGGCATCGTAGACTTGGTCATATTGGTTTCGATCATCTTCAACGCATAAGTAAATCAAATCTGCTTAGAGGTTTGCCTGAATTAAAGATTGATAAAACAAGTAATTTGGTTTGCTCCCCCTGTCAACATGGAAAAATGACTGCATCTCCACATTTTCCTATTTCTGCTGTTATGACTAATGCTCCAGGTCAGCTTCTACATATGGACATTGTTGGACCTGCTAGAGTGAAATCTGCAGGAGGTAAGTGGTATGTTCTTGTTATTGTGGATGATTACTCTAGGTACTCTTGGGTATATTTCTTGTCTACCAAAGATGAAGCTTTTGAATGTTTTCAAGAACTTGCATTAAGGTTGTTCAGGGAATTGCCTGAAGCACTTAAAGTAATTAGGAGTGATAATGGAGGAGAATTCAAGAACACTCTTTTGCTTCCTTTTGTTCCAAACATGGTATTGAGCATCAATTTTCTTCTGCTCGTGTTCCTCAACAAAATGGTGTAGTTGAGAGGAAAAATCGTACATTGGTTGAGATGGCTAGGACTATGCTTGATGAATTTTCAACTCCTAGGAAGTTTTGGGCTGAAGCTATATCTACTGCTTGCTATGTTTCAAATAGAGTATTTTTGAGAGCAAAGCTACATAGAACTTCCTATGAACTTCGTTTTGGTCGTACACCTAGCATATCTCATATGCGTGTTTTTGGTTGCAAATGCTTTATTCTCAAACATGGAAATCTTGATAAATTTGAATCTAGATGCTCAGATGGACTTTTTCTTGGTTATGCTCTTCATACTCGTGGTTACCGTGTGCTGAATTTAGAGACTAACAAAATTGTTGAGACTTGTGAAGTCACTTTTGATGAGGCTAGCCCCAAGATTCTAGATCCGACTCTTCAGGGACACAGGTGACTTGCGATTCTGAAAGTATCTTTTTGGAAGAAAGTGATGATGAAGATGAAGATGACATTGGCAATCAAGTTGACAACCCAAATTCAGTCGGACCGACCACAGGAAGAAACTCAAGCAACTACAGAATCCTCACATGGTACTATACATGAGACTCCAGAAGTTTCTGCACCAATGCACATACAACGTAGACATCCTCCTGGACAGATGATTGGTGAGTTAAACGTGCGTGTACTTCGAAACAGGTACAATACTAATGCCTCATATGCTCATACTGCTTTTGTTGCATCGTTTGAACCCCAAGATGTAAGTCACGCTTTATCTGATGAGTCTTGGATTAATGCCATGCATGAGGAACTTGAGAATTTTGAGCGTAATCAGGTTTGGGTCTTAGTTCCACCTCCTGTAGGTCATAATATTATTGGAACTAAATGGGTATTTAAGAATAAACAAAATGAAGATGGGGTTGTTGTAAGAAATAAAGCTAGGTTGGTTGCTCAAGGTTTTACTCAAATTGAAGGACTTGATTTTGATGAAACTTTTGCACCTGTTGCAAGACTTGAAGCCATTAGAATTTTGTTGGCCTTTGCTGCATCTAAGGGTTTTAGATTGTATCAAATGGATGTTAAAAGCGCTTTTCTTAATGGCTTCATCAATGAGGAGGTTTATGTTAAGCAACCACCTGGTTTTGAGAATCCCAAGTTTCCAGATCATGTTTTCAAACTGTCAAAAGCTTTATATGGTTTAAAACAAGCACCTCGGGCTTGGTATGAGCGTCTTAAATCATATCTGTTGAA
Organism: Rhipidocladum racemiflorum; assembly: GCA_036346355.1. Taxonomy (NCBI): domain Eukaryota; kingdom Viridiplantae; phylum Streptophyta; class Magnoliopsida; order Poales; family Poaceae; genus Rhipidocladum; species Rhipidocladum racemiflorum. The sequence goes on along the minus strand of CM070577.1, from coordinate 36,030,607 downwards.
AAATGATTTTGTAATGGGCAAAATTGATAAAACCTTGTTTACACTCAAACATGGCAAAGATCTTTTACTTGTTCAGATTTGTGTGGATGATATCATCTTTGGAGGTACTTCTCATGCTCTTGTTGCCAAGTTTTCAGACACTATGAGCAGGGAATTTGAGATGAGTATTGTAACACCCCAAAATTTTGCTTTTCTTAAATTCATGTGTGATTTGGCACTTTGGTGAATTTTTGGAATTTTCTGGAATTTATTTGGATTTATTTGGAATTTATTTGAATTTATTCCATTTTGAAATAATTAAAGAATTTAATTTTGCAAATAAAATTTTGTTGGAAATATTTTATTTAAGTCCCAAATACCCTAAAATATTTTCCAGAATTTTTCTGGAATTTTTCCGAGTATTTTGCTATTTTTAATGAATTAAATGAATTACTGGGAATTATTTTAAATATTAAATCGCTGGAAATTCAAGTCGGGTCAAGTCGTTTCATCCGATCGAGCCCGAGTCGACTCGAGTTCGAGTCCGACCGAGCCACGTGACTCGACCAAACCAACTCCAAAACCTAATCGATCCCAACCGCTGGATCAAGATCCAACGGCCAGGATCTTCCGCATCGCCGGTCGAATCCAAGACGGATCCGATCGCGCCCACGCGATCGTGGCCGTTGATCGTGCCACGTGGGACGGCCGTGCGTCATCGTCCCCCGCCGAGTCCGGCCGACTCCTCCGCCGCCGCCGTGTAGGATTAGGGTTCCGCCCTGCGGCGCCGCATGCCGAGGGCATTTAACTGACGGGTGGTACCCCGAGGACCGCCCGTGACCCAGCACTCTCTGCCCTACCTCACCGAGCCTCGGCCGCCGTAGATCCGCCGATCGCTCGCCGAGTCATAGCATCCTCCGGCGTGGTTTTGCTTGATTCCGCCGCCCGGCCCCCTGCCGCCATTGACCCCAGATCCGAACCCACGGCCAGCGCACCGAAGAGACCCTTCACCTCGCCGAGCACGCCCCAAACGCCGTTCGTGTGGTCGCTGCCTCGGGCCACGGCAGCCACGACTTCGCCGTGAAGCCATCGCCGACCGAAGCTCCACCAACCGTCCGATCAAGATCCAAGGGCTCGATCGCGCCACGTCACCCTCGGTGAGTTCCCTGTTGAAAATCCTAGATCTAATCTCAACCGCTGGATCTAGATCCAACGGCTTAGGTCGTGCCACGTGGCGGAGCTGCACCAGGCTAGATTGGATCTCGACCGTTAGATCAAGATCCAACGGCCCGAGATCAACCCGCGCGCCCAAGCATCGGAGGCCCAAATTCAATCCTAGCCGCCGGTTTTCAAACCAACGGCTACGATCGTGCCACGTGTCCAGGGAGTCGAACCGCCGCGCGCCACGCGGGCGCGCGTGGGCCATCGACACGCTGGGCCCGCGTGTCGGCCGATCGCACCGTGGACGTCACCCATGACGCCATCGGTAGGTCCCACTGCCGCCACCGCGGCCGAGCCCCGCCGACGCCGATGACGCTACCCGAGTGGGCCCACATGTCGGCCGACACGTGAGCCGTGGACCGGGTCCACGGCACTGAGCCGAGCGTGGACCGAGTCCATGGATCGGCTGACGTCCAGACCAATCCAGTGCTGCCACGTGTCCTCGCCGACGCAATAAATGATTTTTCAAAAGAAAATGATTTAATAAATCGGTTTAATAATTGATTTGAATTTCAAAACTTCAAACGCTTATAACTTTTATGCTTCAACTCCGATTTGAGTGATTCAAATTTCTAAATTTGTATAAAATTGAGACCTACCTAAATATGAATTTTAATTAATTTTTGGACTAAAGTTTTTCTCTGCAAAATTATTTAATTGATTATTTAAACTTTAAATAATCATAACTTTTATGCCTTAACTCCAAATTTGACGATTCCAGTTTCTAAAACTCATAAAATTATGTTCTCTCTGTTTATGGATTTTATTTGGATGTTTGGACACTTTTTGCCTATTGTTTATTCGTGTATTTGCTATTTGCACGCTTTACGAGTAGACGTTGAAGTGCCTAAGGATTCAAGGAGAAGTATTGACTCAGGATCCAACTCAAGACCAAGAACAAGTACTTTTTGAAGGCAAGTTGTGCTTTGACCATGTTGATCCTATTTCAAATCTATTTTGATTTAAACTATTGCATGCTAGTTCAATTAGAAAAATACTTTGTTTAAACATGGGGTTAGATAAATACCAATTTGTCGTATGACACCTTGATTATTTAAGTATGTGCCATGATCCCTTGTCACCCTAGTTGTGGATTACTAGTTGGACATTATTAAATCGCCAACATGGGTTTAGACCGTTGTGGTATCTTTGCTTAGACACACTTTACGTGCTCATAACATGATTTTGGATAATCAAATGTTAATATTGACTTAATGATATATTGAACCTGTTTTGGAAAGGTATCATGTGATGTTGATGTCACGTGGTGCATGGTAATCAACTGGGGTTTGATAAACGATTTCGGCCAGGGGCATGTGGCAAGAGTAATCAGGTGGGCCAGTTGTGGCATTGGGAGTGTTGATTTGGTTCTTCGGGTAGTCTTGCCCTGGTCACCCTAAGGACTTCACCTTGCAAGCCTTTGAACTGGGTCTAACGTGCAACCACATGTCTGTAATGGGACGGACCTAGTTGACTAAGTTACTAATAACGCACTGTGGGGACTCGTGAGGTCAACTACACCCTTTGTGTAAGTTGTACTGGGGAGCGTCATCGGCCGAGGCCAGTACCCATCTAACGGTTGATTGGCCTAGACTTCGCCTTAGCGAAGGGAAGGGTTAGTGCTTGCAATAACCGGGAGGACCACTTGTGCTGTTAGAAGTTTCCAAAAGACTTTGTTACGGAACTCGCCTTTGTGGTGTTTGACTGTATCTTGTGGGTAAAGTGCATAACCTCTGCAGAGTTTAGAATCTATTCGAATAGCCGTGTCCGCGGTATTGGACATCGTCGGGAATTACAGTCAAGGGTTAGATTTTCTCAAAAATAACTTTGGTTTGAAAGGTTGGGCTAGATTAATAATGAAGTTGATGGAAATGTGGTTTAGGATGGGAAAGATGTTTACCAAACTTCTTGAATAGTTACTTATGCTTTACTTATTTCTACTGCTTTCGAATCTACTTACATTACTTTTCAAATGTCAAGCATCGCAAATATACCTTGAGCTATTCCTTTGTACCAAGCCATGCATATAGTATATTAGCTTGCATTCAGGCATGACTTGCCGAGTACCAAGTACTCACCCTTGCCACAATACAACACCGCTTGAAGAGGAGATCGCACAAGCTTTGGAGGAGGAACTCCAAGAAGATCCGCTCTACTTAGGGAAGCGAGCCCAGTCAGTTGCCTGTGGTATACTGGATGGCGCCACGAAGTTATTTGATTTTCCGCTGCTATTATTTTTCTCTGAATAAGCTTCGCCTTGCGAGGCATATATTTGTAACTTGACCATAAGGTCAAGTAACCAGTTTGACTATTTAAATAAAGTACTTTATTGGTATCGAGTGGTATGATTGTGATATTTACCGATGTTAAGACTGTGTGCACTAGCGCGTTCCTGGACTAGTGCTGAATACACAGAGGGTCCGGATTTGCAAATTCGGGGTCCCGACAAGTATGATGGGTGAGCTCACATACTTTTTGGGCTTACAAGTCAAGCAAACAAAGCAAGGTATCTTTATTCATCAAACGAAGTACACAAAAGATCTTCTTCGACGTTTTGAGATGGATACATGCAAACCAATTTCCACACCAATTGGTACAACAACTGTTTTGGATCCGGATGAAGAAGGAGAAACGGTTGATCAAAAGGAGTATCGAAGGATGATTGGATCGCTTCTTTATCTCACTGCTTCAAGGCCAGATATACACTTTGCGGTGTGCTTGTGTGCTCGTTTTCAAGCTTCCCCACGTGCTTCTCATCGACAAGCGGTAAAACGAATTCTTCGCTATTTACAATCCACTTTAGAGTTTGGCTTATGGTACTCTTCATCATCTTGTTTATCACTTAGAGCCTACTCTGATGCTGATTTTGCGGGTTGTAGAATTAATAGGAAAAGTACATCCGAACATGTCACTTTATTGGTACATCTTTAGTTGCTTGGTCATCTAGAAAACAAGTTTCATTGCTCTCTCAATCTGAATCTGAATTTGTTGTCTTTCTTGCATGTTGTGCACAAGTGCTTTGGATGATTTCAACTTTAAAGGATTTTGGATTATATTTAGATAGTGTTCCACTTTTCTGTGATAACACTAGTGCTATCAATATTGCTAAAAATCCAGTTCAACATTCTCGAACAAAGCATATTGATATTCGCTATCATTTTCTTCGAGATCATGTGGAAAAGGGAGATGTTGTTTTGCATTTTGTTGATTCTGAGTTGCAACTTGCTGATATTTTCACAAAACCACTTGATGCTTCTCGATTTGCTTTTCTAAGAAGAGAATTGGGAGTTGTGCATCCCATGAGCCTGTTTTGAGGGGGAGTTTCCTTGCCAAGTTCTTTAGTTGATGAGCTTACTTTATCATATTTCTTTATATATTATGTAATTGAGCTGATATACGACAATCTAAATTGCTCTACTTGAACTAAAAGTGACATTGCGGAATTCCTTGGTTAGATTGTCTATAGCTAAATACTCTATGATATCTTACTCTTTTTGGCTTGATATTGAATCTTCTTAACAAATTTTGGGCTATATGCATATATTAGGCCATGTGTTATTGGGTCAGATATATATGCATGTAGGTATTTAATTAGAGTTGAAACGTTAGCAGTTGTACTATACGGAAGTCGGCCTGGACTAGAGCTGTCGGGACCCCGAATTTGCAAATCCGGACCCTCTGTGTATTCAGCACTAGTCCGGGAACGCGCTAGTGCACACAGTCTTAACATCGGTAAATATCACAATCATACCACTCGATAATAGTAAAGTACTTTAATTAAATAGTCAAACTGGTTACTCAACCTTATGGTCCAGTTACAAATGCACGATTACAGGCTAAACTTATTAAGAGAGAAATAATAGCAATGAAAAATAAGATAACCGTGGCGCCATCCAAAGATACCACAGTAACTGACCGGGCTCGCTCCTAAGTAGACGGTTCCTCGTGGAGCTCCTCCTCCAAAGCCGGTGTTGTCTTCTCTTCAACTGGTGTTGTATTGTGGCAAGGGTGAGTACTTGGTACTCAAGCAAGTCATGCAATAATGCAGCTAATATACTACATGCATGGCTTAATACAAAGGAGTGGCTCAAGGTATTTTTGCAAGAAATGACATTTAACAAGTATCATAAGTAGATTCGAAGCAGAGAAACAAGTAAAGCATAGATAACTTTTCAAGGAGTTTAATAAACATCTTTCCCATCCTAATCCACATTTCCATCAACATCATTATTAATCCAACCCAACCTTTCAGATCCAAGTTATTTTTGAGAAAATCTAACCCTTGACTGTAATTCCCGGCGATGTCCAATACCGCGGACACGGCTATTCGAATAGATTCTACACTCTGCAGAGGTTATGCACTTTACCCACAAGATACAATCAAACACCACAAAGGCGAAGTTCCCGTAATGCAGTCTTTCGGAAACTTCTAACAATACAAGTGGTCCTCCCGATTGTTGCACACTAACCCTTCCCTTAGCTAAGGCGAAGTTTAGGCCAACCAACCGTTAGATGGGTACCTGGCCTCACCCAGACGCCCCCCGCATAACTTACACAAAGGGTGTAGTTGACCTCCGAGGTCCCACAGTGCACGTTATTAGCAACTTAATCAACTAGGTCCGTCCCATTACAGTACATGTGGTTGCACGTTAGACCCGGTTCAAAGGCTTGCAAGGTGAAGTCCTTAGGGTGACCAGGGCAAGACTACCCGAAGAACCAAATCAACATCCCCAGTGCCACAACTAGCCCACCTGATCATTCTTGCCACATGCCCCGGTCAAAAACTATTTATCAAAACCCCGCTTGATTACCATGCACCACGTGCCATCAACATCACATGATACCTTTCCAAAACAGTTCAATATATCATTAAGTCAATGTTAACATTTGATTGTCCAAAATCATGTCATGAGCACGAAAGGTGTCTAAGCGATACTACAACGATCTAATTTCCCATGTTGGCAATTTAATAATGTCCAACTAGTAAACCACAACTAGGGTGACAAGGGTCATGGCACATATTTAAATAATCAAGGTGTCATACAGCAAATTGGTATTTATCTACTCCCCAATATTTAAATAAAGTATTTTCTAATTGAACTAGCATGCAATAAGTTAAATCAAAATAAGTTTCAAAATAGGATCAACATGGTTAAAGCACAACTTGCCTTCAAAAAGTACTTGTTCTTGGTCTTGAGTTGGATCCTGAGTCAATACTTCTCCTTCGAATCCTTCCGGCACTTCAACGTCTACTCGTAAAGCGTGCAAATAGCAATACACGAATAAACAATAGGCAAAAAGTGTCCAAACATCCAAATAAAATCCATAAACAGAGAGAACATAATTTTATGAATTTTTAGAAACTGGAATCACAATTTGGAGTTAAAATGCAAAAGTTATAGCATTTTGAAGTTTAAATAATCCATTAAATAATATTACAGAGGAAAACTTTAGTCCAAAAATTAAATAAAATTCATAATTAGGTAGATCTCAATTTTATACAAATTTAGAAATTTGAATCACTCAAATCGGAGTTGAAACGCAAAAGTTATAAGCGTTTGAAGTTTGAATCAAAATCTGAATTCATTATTTCGAATTAATAAATCATTTTCTTTTTCGAAAATTAATTATTGCGTCAGCCTGGACACGTGGCAGCCTCTGATTGGTTGGTCGACGCCACCGGTCCATGGACTCGGCCCACGCCCGCTGGTCTACCGTGGACCCGGTCCACGGCTCACGTGTCGACAGTGGGACCACTCGGGTGACGTCATTGGCGTCGGCCGACTCACCACGGTCTTGGCAGTGGGACCCATCGTGGCGTCATTCTTGCCGTCGGCGCTCGGCCGGGACGGCCCGACATCTTGAGCCCGCCATGACGTCGGCGTGGCGTCATGGTGCGGTGTGGCCGGGCCGACATGCGGCCCCGCGTGTCGGCGTCACACGCGCCGCTGCCAGCGTGGGACGGCCGACGCGGCGGTCAGCCTTCCAGGCCGCGTGGCGCATCTCGGCCGTTGATTTGAAAATCAACGGCCAGATTAGATCTCGGCTCTCACGCCGTTTGGGTTAACGCGTTTGATCTCGACTGCTGGATCTAGATCCAACGGTCGAGATTGATCTCGCATTTTTGGACGAAATCTCACCGTGAGATGACGCGTGGCGTGATCTCGGGACGTTGGATCTTGATCGGACGGCCGAGAAGCTTCGAGGACGTTGATGGCGCGCGGCGCTCGAGGTCACCGGAGTTGGGGACGGCGACACAGCTACGACGCCCGGGGTTTCTCCGGCGGTGAGTTCTCCTTCGGTGCGCCTCGTCGCGGTGAGTCCGGATTTGGGGTCAACGCGGCGCGGGGACGACGACGGCGGCAGTAACGAAGCAAAACCGCGGCGCTCCTTAGATCAACTACGGCGAGCTCTAGCGGGTGACGGCGCGGCTCCGTGAGCGTTAGTTGGTTAGGCTACGGTGCGCATTTAAAACGGGCTACCCGATGGCGGCGGCGGCGCATTAAATAGCGGCCTCGGCTTCCGTGAATCACACGGAGACCGAGGTCGACACGGCTGCGGCGGCGGATTCCGACGGCGGCACGGAGAGGCGACGTGGCGCAACGTGAGCCGTTGGATCTCGATCCAACGGTCGCGTGAGTTGGACTCGGGTCCGGCTCGGCGAGCTGGCTGGCTCGGTCGGACTCGGGCTCGGTGACGTGGCTCAATCGTGGCCGTTGGATCTGAATCCAACGGTCACGCGGTTAGGGCTCGGCCGAGCGGGTTCGGCTGGACCAACTGGCTCGGGTCGGGTTCGGGTCAGACTCGAACTCGAGTCTGACTCGGGCTCGGTCGGATGAACAGTGCAAACCCGGTTTGGATTTTCCAGCGATTTAATATTTAAAATAATTCCCAGTAATTCATTTAATTCATTAAAAATAGCAAAATACTCAGAAAAATTCTGGAAAATATTACGAAAATATTTTAGGGTATTTGGGACTCAAATAAAATATTTCCAACAAAATTTTATTTGCAAAGTTTAATTCTTTAATTATTTCAATATGGAATAAATTCAAATAAATTCCAAATAAATCCAAATAAATTCCAGAAAATTCCAAAAATTCACCAAAGTGCAAAATCACACATGAAATTTAAGAAAGCAAAATTTTGGGGTGTTACAAGAGCTAAGCCACTGTCCGAAGCTAGTACAGAAACCAAGGGCAGCCGGTCAACGAGTCCCTCATGGACTCGGACGCGTGGGAGTTGCTTAAAAAGGGAAGCAGAGGACTCATGAGATTGTCAGATGAACGGAAGAAAAAATAGCGCACCAAGCGAGGCAGACGGAGGAAAATAAGAAGCGGAGGCTGCGCTGTTCGGTTGAAAAGAAGAGAAGAAACGACGGCAACAGAAGCAATCCACCAAAAGGCAAGCGACAGAGTCGATCTCCAGAGAGACTACTTCCGTTGCTACAGTAACCCGCGTGAGTACTGTAGCAACAAGAAAGTTACGTGCGTTTTTTCAGTACAGAACAAGTTGATTTACTGTTGCTCTTTTGTTTGATAGATTGATTCGTTTTTCATCATGATAATTTTAATTTGAGCTATTGCAAACCTTCCTAGAGCATCAAGTTTTTGATCTAAAAAGTTTGGTTGGTTAATTCCTCATAGATTTTGTTTAATCACAAAATTAGGGTTTAATCAATTTTCGGTTTTATTGAAACAGTCAACTTGCAAAGCTTATAACTTTTGATCTGTAGATCCGATCGAGTCGATTCTTGTTGGGTTAGTTTCTAAATTGAATCTAGTTTCTACAGTAAAAATTTCACATCAATTTCACGGTTGGATCTCTGGGAATTTACGATTTAATGAACATATGTTAATCTGTTTTTGCGTTAAACCGAAGCAATATTTTATATTTTGTTTAGGGGGTTTAAAGAATCACTAAAAATTTGTTTTAGCTCCCGATCAATCATTCACCCCCCCTCTGATTGACGCCATTCGATCCTACATTTACATGGAAACATGTGGGCGTAGGGCACGGGACACTGTCAATTCGAGCCCCCAGCCACATTTGGAAGAGATGGGGGTGTGCGTGTGCATTATCCTAGCTATACTATGGCGAACATGTCAACCATTACCACCCAAGAATGTACCAGATCCTGCACCACATCGTCCTCCCTGTGCCTCCTGCAGGACGTAAGCTCAACTATGCGCCTCATCCTATGTCGCAATCGGTCCATCGCAGCTCTCAGCTTATCCATGGTGAGCTGCAATGTGTTCCCTAAGTTGATGGTAGACCTAAGAGAGGTAGCCTCCCCATATGCCTTCCTGGCAATGTTGCTCTACGTAGGAAGGGAAACATGTTTTAATGAAAGCAACTGTAAACACTATATGAATTTTAAATTTGAAGACATGTTGAGTGTTTTGCTAACCGAGCGATGAAAAGCGGAGTTCTGCTGGGTGGGGTAGGCATCTCCCATCATAGAAACATGCCTTGTAGGGTCCTCTATGACACGCATGACTCGAATGCATGTGTGTGTGCTGTACCACTCGATGTAGGCATCGTACGTCATGTGGTCGTAGTGGGCAGCCTCCTCGTGGACATCCTCCAACAAACGCGACCACTGCTAAGCATGTGGTTGCATGCGTTCCACCCAACATCCATGTCCCGTCACACCCTTGTGTGTGTGCATGCAAAAAAGGTTAACATATGAACCTCAGTAGTTTAGAAATGCAACATGCACTAGATTGGAACAACAAGTAGAGAACAACTCAAGCATGGATGTGCAGTGGGATGATGTCACCGGTGGGGATCGGAAAGTGCTACTAGTGTCCGAATTGCCACATGACTAGGTGAACGTTGTATATCTCGACAAAGACATCATACAACAAGTGGTGAAGAGTAAGCCAAAAGGCAGCATCCCGGGTGCACTAGACAGATAGCCCCAACGGTGCCAGCACACAGACAATCTCCACGATGTACGGTCATCAGTGAGCTAGTCGAACATCGTGACATACTCTGGGTGCGACACATGGGAGGTAACTGGCATGAAAATCGGCTACAAAAGAAGTGGTACAAGTGAAATTAGTAAATTATTGGCAAGTTATAGTAAGCATCATGATGAAGGTAGAATACTAACTGTAACACCCCAAAAGTTTGCTTTTCTTAAATTCATGTGTGAATTGGCACTTTGGTGAATTTTTGGAATTTTCTGGATTTATTTGGATTTATTTGGAATTTATTTCAATTTATTCCATTTTGAAATAATTAAAGAATTTAACTTTGCAAATAAAATTTTGTTGGAAATATTTTATTTGAGTCCAAAATGTTCCAAAATATTTTCCAGAATTTTTCTGGATTTTTTCTGAGACTTTTGCTATTTTTAATGAATTAAATGAATTTCTGGAAATTAATTGGATTATTTAATCGCTGGAAAATGCGAGTTGGTTTGTACTGTTCATCCGACCGAGCCCGAGCCGGACTCGAGTTCGAGTCCGCCTCGAACCTATACCGCGCCGCGTCCGAGCCCTAAGCCGTGGACCGTTGGATCAGGATCCAACGGCCCACATTGATCCACAAAGCCACGTGCGCCGCACCGCACTAACCCAGAGACCCGCCAATCTCAGCCGTTGGATTTGGATCTGTAGGATCGAAGTATACGAATATAGCAATCAGAGGGGGGTGAATGATTGTGCGGAAGCTAAAACCAAATTCTTGATCTATTAAAAGTTCACCCCAAAACAGAACCAAATAATTGCCTCATTTTCGACAAAAACAGAATGATAGAGGTTCGGTAAAACGCGAATTCCCGGAGATCCAACCGTCGAAACGATCTGAAATTTTGACACAAGAAACTAGATTCCAATATAAATGTAACTCAAAAAGAATCAGCTCGATCGGACTTACGGATCAAAAGTTATGAACCTCGCAAACTTGCTGTGACAGAAGATGACGAGAATTGATCTAACGTAAACTTGAAGGTTTAACAGAAACGACAAAAGTTGAATCAACTAAACTTAGAGAAACCCTAAATCAATTCTCTAGAAAGGTTTTGATGGATCAAATCAAGATAAAACTCAAACAACAAAAACCAATCTAGAAAAGAACAAGCATGCAAACAAGAACCAAAACAGGAAACACTGTAGCAACGCGATTCAGAGCACGCAAGGATCTAGAAGAATTGATCTTTATTTCTTTTGTCTAAAGTACTCTCATCAAAAGAGTACAAACCCTAAAACTGAGCTTGAGGCTCTCAATGCGCTCACTCGATTGATGCCCTTCAACAGAGACACCCTCCTATTTAAAGGAGCAAAACACAAGGAGTTCTCAATACAATTCCTAATCTAGAAGGAGTATGTATTCAACACAACTCCTCTTGGCCCAACCTGGCCGAGTACAACTCTTGCACGCGTATGGCAACCCTACCATACTCACGTGACTAACACTTTGCACGCGTATGGCCACCTGCCATACTCACGTGACTAACACTTTGCACGCGAATGACCTCCTGCCATTCTCACGTGACTAACCATTCTTCATGTGCACCATTCTCTTAGCCCGAACGTCCCGCATGACATCCTTGACCACCAAGACCTCAGTTCCTCCCTGAACCTAGTCCCGAACCTCAGCTCCTCCATGAACCTAGTTCCGGTCCCGTCATCGACCACGTTCGTCTTCGAGCAATACCCGCACATGAACAAACCACAAACAATTCCGAGCACAAGTCCACGACTTGACTCACATCAATCCATGCAAATACTCACACGAGCATTGCATAAAGTCCACTTCAAGCATCATGAAATTCTCACAAATTTCATAATCTCAAAAACAAATCAAACACAATTCCAATTTTGCTCAAAACCCTAATCGAGCAAAAACGCATTCACGACGGACCAAAAAATATGGTCCGGCGTACACATGAAAAAGTCACTCAAAAAACCATTCACGACGGACCAACAAAATCGGTCCGGTGTACAAGTGAAAGTCTCGGTTTCAAGAAGAAATCATTCCGGCGAAAACACGTTCACGACAGACTAAAAGAAATCAGTCGGTCGTACATGCGAAATCAATCCTCAAAAAGCCGTTCACGACTGACCAAAGAAATTAGTCCGACGTACATGCAAAACTTACTGGTTTCTTGGAAAATTGAGTCCGGCTCATGATCTCAAAAGCACGCCCACGATGCACCCAAAAACTTGGTCCGACATACATGGGAAAAAGAGGTTGCCAAAAACATGTTTACAACATGCACCAACAAAATTGGTCCGTCAGACATACGAAAAACGATCTGGCGCAGATGGGGAACTTACTGTTTCTTGAGAGCTTGGTCCGGCGCAAAAGCGAAACTTACTGTTTCTTGTCAAATTGTCAAACACATGCACAAGCACATTTTGCAAAACCAATTCTAAGTTAATTTTTCAGTTCAAAGCCAATTTTTCAGCACATGATTTCACAATCTCTCCCTTGATGAAAACATTGGCAACACCACCTAGAATTGAACATTTGGCATTCACTTTACAAAAGATTTTGAAATCCAAAGGATCAAAGACCAAAGTAAGAAAACACAGAATTCCCCCTTTGACCAAAATGCAAAACAAAATCTCCCCCTGAGAAGGAAAATGTGTGTGAATGTGCAATGTGCCCAAAAATTTCAAAATTCTCCAAACTTCTCCCAAAATTCTCAAATTTCCAAAAACAACTCCCCCTTTTTCTTCTCCCCCTTTTTCCTTAAGCTTTTCAACGATTCCCAAATTTCTCCCCCTTTGACAATGGATTCATCAAGAGTACAAAAGAGAGAATTTGTTCAAAATTTTTCTTGTAGCAATGATTTCACAAGAAGAAACAAGGGAGTGCCAAGATAGGAAAAGATGACCTCATTCGATCATATAACCTTATATATCACATAATATGCAAAATACATGATCTTGATGTGATTTTAACAAGTTATGGAATGACATGCATCTCAACCTCAATTCAGTCAACTATAGCCAAGTACTAAGCAAAACCTTTAGTAGAAAAACAAAGGCTCAAAATTGAAGCTACTAACAACTCTGGGCGAGCAAGTAGTTTCAACTCCAATCTAGTAAAGCAATTTAATCTTTAAAACAGTAAACTGCATGTGGCATGCTTGAAGCATACTTCTTTTATTTCCTTGAAGTGGCATGCTTGAAGCATACATCTTGTCTTTGAGGGAATGGCATGCTTGAAGCATACATCTTATCTTTTAGGGAAAGCATTCCTGAAGCTCATAACTTGAGGCTTTTGCTTTTAACAACCCTTTTTTATTGATTCCCTTTTCTTTTCATTTTTCTTTGATTATAAACATGCAAAAAGTGATTAAAAGGTCTTATGAAAGAGTAAAGCTAAAACACACTTGCTTCATAGCCCAAATTTGTCAAGAAGATTCAATATCAAGCCTAGAAGAGTAAGATATCACAGAGTATTTAGCTATAGGCAATCAGTCCAGGGAATTTCGCAATGTCATTTTTAGTTCAAGTGAGAAAATTAGATTATCATATATTAGCTCAATTACATAACATATAAAGAAATATGATAAAGTGAGCTCATCAAGTGAAAGAACTTGGCAAGGAAACTCCCCCTCAAAACAAACCCATTGGATGAACAATCCCAAGTTCTCCCCGAATGAAAGCAAAACGCGAAGAAGACAAAGGTTTTGTAAAAATGTCTGCCAATTGATGTTCAGTACCTACATGATGAAGCACAATGTTGCCTTTTTCAACATGATCTCTAAGAAAGTGAAATCTGATGTCAATGTGTTTTGTTCTAGAGTGTTGCACGGGGTTCTTAGCAATGCAAATTGCACTAGTGTTATCACACAAAAGAGGAACACTATCCAAATTAACCCCATAATCTTTAAGTGTAGCTACTATCCAAAGAATTTGAGAACAACAACTAGCAAAGCCACATATTCAGATTCAGCAGCTTGATTGTGCAAATGTAAGATAGTTTTCTAGATGACCATGCAATAAGAGAATTGCCCAAGAAATGACATGTACCAGATGTACTTTTTCTATCAATTCTACATCCTCCAAAATCAGCATCAGAAAAGGCTCTTAAACTAATGCATGAGGAAGCAGAAAGCCAAATGCCAAAATCTTGAGTTCCATGAAGATACTGAAAATTAAGCTGACAAATTGTCGATGTGAAGCACGTGGGGAAGCTTGAAAACGAGCACACAAGCACACAAAGAAATTGTATATCTGGCCTTGATGCAGTGAGGTACAAAAGTGAACCTATCATGCTTCTATATTCCTTTTGATCAACCGGCTCACCATCTTCATCCGGATCAAGTGTGCAAGCGCTCTCCATGGGTGTCATGATCGGTTTGTCTTTGTTTTCCATCCCAAATCTATGCACAAGTCTTTTGTGTATTTGCTTTGATGCACAAAAGTACCATCCTTTGTTTGCTTGATTTGAAATCCCAAAAAGTATGTCAACTCACCCATCATACTCATCTCAAACTCCTTCCTCATTGTTTCAAAACTCAGACACTAAAACATGAGAGGAACCACCAAAGATAATATCATCAACATAAATCTGAACGAATAGTTGATCATTGCCTTGCTTGAGTAAAAAGAGATTTTTGTCAACCTTTCCCATTGAAAACCCCCTTTCAAGTAAAAAGGTTTTTAGCCTATCATACCATGCTCTAGGGGCTTGTTTCAAACCATACAAAGCTTTTGATAGTTTGAACACATGATTTGGAAACTTTGGATTTTCAAAACCAGGTGGTTGCTTGACAAAAACCTCCTCATTTATGTAGCCATTAAGAAAAGCACTTTTCACATCCATTTGATACAATTTGAAACCTTTGGATGCAGCAAATGCTAAAAGGATTCTAATGGCTTCAATTCTAGCAACAGGAGCAAAGGTTTCATCAAAATCTAAGCCTTCAATTTGAGTGTAACCTTGAGCAACCAATCTAGCCTTGTTTCTAACAACAACACCATCCTCACTTTGTTTATTTTTGAAAACCCATCTAGTTCCAATAACATTAAAATCAGGAGGTGGTGAGACAAGTTTCCAAACTTTATTTCGTTCAAAATTCTCTAATTCTTCATGCATGGCATTGATCCAAGATTCGTCAGATAATGCATGAGATATATCTTTGGGTTCAAAAGAAGCAACTAAAGCAGAATGAGCATGAGTGTCAGAATGAATAAACCTAGATCGAGTGACTCTCTCATTTAGGTCTCCAATCATTTGTTCAGATGGATGCATTTTTTGAATGTGCAAGGGAGCATTGGCTTTTGAGACTTTTCCTTCTCCTTCTTCATTTTCAGCATGTACAGATGATGTTGTAGCTTGAGGATGGTTAGCTGTAGGTGATGTAGTAGTAGGTGCCAAAGGTGCTACAGCTTGTTGTGCATTAGGAAGAGTCAAGACCTTATCTTCAACATCATCATTATCTTCAAAGATTTTCTCCCCCTGAACATATGCGTCTGTACCTGCATCACTTAGACTAGTGCCTGGACTAGACTCATCAAAAGTAACTTCACAAGTTTCCACAATTTTGTTAGTCTCCGAAACAAGCACACGATAGCCTCGAGTATGAGCAGGATATCCAAGAAAAATGCCATCAGTTGATCTAGCTTCAAATTTATCAAGATTTCCAGATTTCAAGACAAAACATTTGCATCCAAAAACTCGAAAGTGAGAAACAGAAGGTCTATGTCCAAACCGAAGCTCATATGGAGTCTTACCCAATTTTGATCTCAGAAACACACGGTTTGAAACATAACAAGCAGTTGAAATCGCTTCAGCCCAAAAATTTCTAGGAGCGTGATGCTCATCTAGCATAGTTCTAGCCATTTCAACTAACGTTCTATTTTTCCTTTCAACTGCACCATTTTGTTGAGGCACTCTAGGAGATGAAAATTGATGATCAATTCCTTTTTCAGCACAAAAGAGATCAAAGGAAGCATTTTTGAATTCAGTTCCATTATCACTTCTAATAGCTTTGAGAGCTCCTGGATGGTCAACAGAAAGCCTAAGAACAAGACTTCTAAAATGACTAAAAGCCTCATCCTTAGATGCCATAAAATACACCCAAGAGTATCTAGAAAAATCATCAACAATCACAAGCACATACCGTTTGCCTCCAAAGGATTGAACTCGAGATGGTCCAATCAGATCAAGATGTAGAAGCTGTCCCGAGCGTTTGTCATCACCATGGTAAGAGGTGGATGTGAACCTGCAATCATCTTACCATGTCTACAAGAAGAACATACTAGATTGCTATCACCCTTAAGCTTATGCAAGCCACGTATGAGATCTAAACCACTTACACGAGTAAGATGATCAAAACCAACATGACCAAGTCTACGATGCCAAAAGAATAAATCTTTAGAAACATTGGCAATTAGACACCTATGCTTAGAAGAAGGTGATGCATCAAAATCAGCTTTAAATACTCTTCCAAAACGAGAAATTTTGAACACAAGATCACCTGAAGCATCTAGCACTTTGCATTCATTTTTCTTAAAGCTTATCTCAAGATCTTCATCAAGCATTTGTGAGACAGAAAGCAAGTTATATTTCAAATTTTCAACAAGAGCCACATCTTTGAACATAAATTTGTCACTTACCTTTATTGTACCTTTTGCCACAACAGAAGAGGAAGAAGCATCTCCAAAAGTAACACCTTCAGCACGAGATGCACGAGTGAGGGAGGAGAACCAATTTTTATCACCGGACATGTGGCGTGAGCATCCGGAATCCACTAGCCATATGTTCTCCTTCCTCGCGCGAGAAGCCTACATAGCAAAACATGTCGAGGTCTTAGTACTGGGGTTAGAACTCAGATTTTTGGGAATCCAGTACTGAGACACACGACGCAACAAAGTAGGCACAACACGAGTATTCTTATGCATAAAATCAGATTTGCCCTTTCTCGTGTCTTTAGCAACAAAAAGTGTTTGCTTCACCCTAGGCACATAATGAGAAATGAAACGTGCCTGTTTGAAATTAGACCTAGCCTTAGTCCTTTCTTTCTTTTCTTGTTTGGCTAGTTTAAAGCAAAAATCTACTAGATGTCCATCTCTACCACAATGAGTGCAAGTGTACTTAACATGAGGTTTTGCTTTAACAGTAGAAGCACATTTTGCATTCATCATAGTAGAAGAAAGAAAACCAGCAGATTTAAAAGCAATCTTTTTACGTTCATTGAGAATCTCAATTTTGTCATTGCGAGGAGCATGAACAACAGTGCAAGGTTTAGTTTCAAATGACGTATGAAGATCAAAACATAAACCTTTCTTGTTTGAGCTAACCTTAGATTGATCCAAAATCATGTTTAATCTTTTCTTGCCATTAGTGAATTGTTCCAAAGAACTTTGCAAGTAATCAACTTTCTTGGCAAGAGTTAAACAATTATTGCAAAGATTATCAACCTTCTCTTTACATTTACAAGTAGAGCATGAAAGAACCTCATGTGTAAGCAGATTATCAATTATTTGAGAAATCCTAGCATTTGCATCTTTTAACTTCAATTCAAGAGTTGAGCATTTAGAACAAGAAGTTGAACCATGCAATTCATCAGTGGAACAGCTAGCATTTTTAACACGTTTCTCATTTTTCTCATTTAGATGTAACAGAAGAGCATGTTCTTTCCTAAGCAAGGTGAGCTCATAGTAAATTAAGTCACATGATTTGCAAGTATCATCATCAGGAATCAAGGTCTTAAGTCTAGCAATTTCAGCATTCAATGACTCCACAAGAATATCATGTTTCTTAATTTTTCTATCACATTTGTCAAGCAATTTTCCAAGACGAGCAACAGCAATAGCTAATTCATCATAAGAATGATCTACCTCATTGAAGTCGCTGTCTTGATCGTCCTCGGTGAAGCTATCCTTGCTGCTTGCCATGAGACACAACCCTGTCAAGTCATGTTTGCTTGGAGTTGCATCGTCCTCGCTGCTCTCCGAGTCCACATCGCTCAAATTGACTTGTTCAAGAGCGGAAAGAACTCGATGAACCACTTTGCGGTTGATGAAGCTCTTCTTTTTCCTGTCGTTTGAAGAGAACCTTTTCTTCACATATCTTCTGTCGTTGTCCTTCTCCTCCTTTGATGTTTTACCTGCAAGCTTTGGACAATTTGATCTCATGTGGTTGAGATCTCAACTCCGAATTTGACGATTCCAGTTTCTAAAAATTCATAAAATTATGCTCTCTCTGTTTATGAACTTTATTTGGATGTTTGGACACTTTTTGTCTACTGTTCATTTATTTATTGCTATTTGCACGCTTTACGAGTAGACGTTGAAGTGCCCGAAGGCTTCGAAGGAGAAGTGTTGACTCAGGAGCCAGCTCAGGACCAAGAACAAGTACTCTTTGAAGGCAAGTTATGCTTTGACCATGTTGATCCCATTTTGAAACCTATTTTGATTCAATTTATTGCATGCTAGTTTAATTAGAAGATACTTTATTTAATTCCGGGGAATTAGATAAATGCCATTTGCTATATGACACCTTGGTTAATTAAATATGTGCCATGACCCTTGTCACCCTAGTTGAGGATTACTAGTTGGACACTATTAGATCGCCAACATGGGAATTTAGATCGCTGTAGTACATTGCTTAGACACATTCGTGCTTTCGACATGATTTTGGACAATCAAAACGTTAATATTGACGTAATGATATATTGAACCTGTTTTGGAAAAGTATCATGTGTTGTGATGTTGATGGCACGTGGTGCATGGTAATCAACTGGGGTTTGATAAATAGTTTTAGACCGGGGCATGTGGCAAGAATGATCGGGTGGGCCAGTTGTGGCACCGGGAACGATGGTTTGGTTCTTCGGGTAGTCTTGCCCTGGTCACCCTAAGGACTTAACCTTGCAAGCCTTTGAACTGAGTCAATCTTGCAACCACATGTCTGTAATGGGACGGACCTAGTTGATTAAGTTGCTAATAACGTACCTGTGGGACCTCTGGGTGTCAACTATATCTTTTGTGTAGTTGTACGGGGGAGCGTACCGGGGCTGCGGCCAGGTACCCATCTAACGGTGGTTTGACCTAAACTTCGCCTTCGCTAAGGGAAGGGTTAGTGTGCAACACCGGAGAGGACCACTTGTGCTGTTAGAAGTTTCCGAAAGACTTTATTACGGAAACTCGCCTTTGTGGTGTTTGGCTGTATCCTATGGGTAAAGTGCATAACCTCTGCAGAGTGTAAAATCTATTCGAATAGCCATGTCCGCGGTATTGGACATCGCTCGGGAATTACAGTTAAGGGTTAGACTTTCTCAAAAATAACTTGGACTTGAAAGGTTGGGTTTGGTTTAATAATGATGTTGATGGAAATATGGATTAAGATTGGGAAAGATGTTTATTTAACTCCTGGAAAAGTTATTAATGATATACTTGTTTCTACTGCTTTCGAATCTACTTATATTATTTGTTAAATGCTCTTTACTGCAAATATACCTTGAGCTATTCCTTTGTATCAAGCCATGCATATAGTATATTAGCTTGCATTCTGTCGGGACCCGAATCTGCAAATCCGGACCCTCTGTGTATTCAGCACTAGTCCAGGAACGCGCTAGTGCACACAGTCTTAACATCGGTAAATATCACAATCATACCACTCGATACTAATAAAGTACTTTAATTAAATAGTCAAACTGGTTGCTCGACCTTATGGTCAAGTTACAAATATACGCCACGCAGGGTGAAACTTATTAAGAGAGAAATAATAGCAGCGGAAAATAAGATAACATCGTGGCGCCATCCAGTATACCACAGGCAACTGACTGGGCTCGCTCCCTAAGTAGACGGTTCCTCTAGAAGCTCCTCCTCCAAAGCTGGTGTAGATTCTTCTTCAACTGGTGTTGTATTGTGGCAAGGGTGAGTACTTGGTACTCAGCAAGTCATGCACAGAATGCAAGCTAATATACTATATGCATGGCTTGATACAAAGGAATGGCTCAAGGTATATTTGCAGTAAACAGCATTTGACAAGTAGCGTAAGTAGATTCGAAAGCAGTAGAAACAAGTATAACATCAATAACTTTTCAAGGAGTTTAGTAAACATTTTTCCCATCCTAATCCACATTTCCATCAACATCCTTATTAATCCAACCCAACCTTTCAAGTCCAAGTTATTTTTGAGAAAGTCTAACCCTTGACTGTAATTCCCGAGTGATGTCCAATACCGCGGACACGGCTATTCGAATAGATTTTACACTCTGCAGAGGTTATGCACTTTACCCACAAGATACAGTCAAACACCACAAAGGCGAGTTCCCGTAACAAAGTCTTTCGGAAACTTCTAACAATACAAGTGGTCCTCCCTGGTGTTGCACACTAACCCTTCCCTTAGCTAAGGCGAAGTTTAGGCCAACCAACCGTTAGATGGGTACCTGGCCGCAGCCCCGGTACGCTCCCCCGTACAACTTACACAAAGGGTGTAGTTGACCTCCTAAGGTCCCACAGGGACGTTATTAGCAACTTAATCAACTAGGTCCGTTCCATTACAGACATGTGGTTGCTGCTCAGTTCAAAGGCTTGCAAGGTTAAGTCCTTAGGGTGACCAGGGCAAGACTACCCGAAGAACCAAAACAACATTCCCAATGCCACAACTGGCCCACCTGATCATTCTTGCCACATGCCCCGGTCAAAAGCTATTTATCAAACCCCAGTTGGTTACCATGCACCACGTGCCATCAACATCACATGATACCTTTCCAAAACAGGTTCAATATGTCATTAAGTCAATATTAACGTTTGATTGTCCAAAATCATGTCATGAGCACGTAGCAGGTCTAAGCAATATACTACAACGATCTAATTTCCCATGTTGGCATTTGAGTAATGTCCAACTAGTAAACCACAACTAGGGTGACAAGGGGTCATGGCACATATTTAAGTAATCAAGGTGTCATACAGCAATTAGGCATTTATCTAATTACCCATAATTAAGTAAAGCATTTTCTAATTTAAACTAGCATGCAATAATTTGAACCAACATAGGTTTCAAAATGGGATCAACATGGTCAAAGCATAACTTGCCTTCAAAAAGTACTTATTCTTGGTCCTGAGCTGGCTCCTGGGTCAACACTTCTCCTTCGAATCCTTCCGGCACTTCAACGTCTACTCGTAAAGCGTGCAAATAGCAATACACGAATAAACAATAGACAAAAAGTGTCCAAACATCCAAATAAAATCCATAAACAGAGAGAACATAATTTTATGAATTTTTAGGAACTGGAACCGCTCAAATCGGAGTTAAAACACAAAAGTTATGATTATTTAAAGTTTAAATAATCAATTAAATAATTTTACAGAGAAAAACTTTAGTCCAAAAATTAAATAAAATTCATATTTGAGTAGATCTGAAATTTATGAATTTTTAGAAATTTGAATCGTTCAAATCGGAGTTGAAACGCAAAAGTTATAAGCGTTTGAAGTTTTGAAATTCAAATTAATTATTAAACAGAATTATTAAATCATTTCCTTTTTCGGAAATTATTTATTGCGTCAGCAGTGACACGTTGTAGCCCCTGATTGGCTGGCTGACGTCAGTCGGTCCATGGGCTCAGCCCACGGTTCGGCTCGGCCCACCGTGGACTCGGTCCACGGCTCCTCGTGAGACTGACAGGTGGGGCCCACTGGGGTGACGTCATTGCTGACGCCGGGACTCGGCCAGCTACGGCAGTGGGACCCATCGTGACGCTATCGCCGACGCCACCGCACGGCCGGTGGCGGCCGACATGCGGGCCGTCTTTGGCGTCCGCGGTGCGGTTGCGGCTAAGCCGCTGACACGCGGGCCCGGTGTGTCAGCGTCACGCGCGTGGGTGCGCTGGCTGCGCTGACCGCGGCGGTCAGCCTTCCTGGACGCGTGGCACGATCTCGGCCGTTGATTCAAAACTCAACGGCCCAGATTGGATCTGGTGACGCACGTTTGGGGTGAACGTGGTCAATCTGGACCGTTGGATCTAGATCCAACGGTTGAGATCCAATCTAACGTGTATAACGCGGCTAACGCTAACCGTACGATCTAGATCTAATGGCTGAGACTGGATAAGGGGTTTAGCACGTGGATCTCACCGGCGGGTGACGTGGCGTGATCTGGGGCGTTGGATCTGGATCGGACGGTGGAGAAGCTTCGAGGCCCGGCGATGGCTTGCAGCGGCGCTGGCTGGCCGGAGTTGAGGACGACGACCACGGCAACGGCGCTACAGGCGTGCTCCGGCGAAGTGAGAGGTCTCCTCCGACGCGGCTTGACCTCCCGGTTCCGGATCTGACCTCAACGGCGGCGGAGGACGGCGGACGGCGGCGGAATAAAGATTTAATCAAGCGGCGGAGCGCTACGGCAACTACGGCGAGCGATTGCGGTTAAACGGTGGCGGCTCAGGTGACGTTGTCTAGGGCTACGGGTGCGCACGGAAGTCGGCGTCATGGCACAGGTGGCGGCGCATTAAATAGGGCCCTCGGCGTCCGTGAAACGCGCGGAAACCGAGGCCCACTCCGTTGCGGCGGCGGAGTCCGACGGCGACACGGAGAGGGTGACGTGGCACGCGCACAGCCATTGGATCGAGATCCAACGGTGCGCAAGTTTGGGTTCGGGTCTGACTCGGGCGAGCTGGCTGGCTCGGTCGGGCTCGGGCTCGGGTGACGTGGCTCAATCGTGGCCGTTGGATATGAATCCAACTGGCCACGCTGCTAGGCTCTCGGCCAGAGTGGGTTCTGGCCGAGTCACCTGGCTCGGGTCGGACTCGAATCCGACTCGGGTTCGACTCGGTCGGATGAACAGTACTTGACCCGACTCGATTTTCCAGCGATTTAATATTTAAAATAATTTCCAGTAATTCATTTAATTCAAGAAAAATAGCAAAATACTCAGAAAAATTCCAGAAAAATTCTGGAAAATATTTTAGGGCATTTGGGACTCAAATAAAATATTTCCAACAAAACTTTATTTGAAAATTTAATTTCTTTAATTATTTCAATATGGAATAAATTCAAATTAAATCCAAATAAATCCAAATAAATTCCAGAAAATTCCAAAAATTCACAAATGTGCAAAATAATATTTAATTTCATGAAAAGCAAAAATTGGGGTGTTACACATTCTGTGCATGACTTGCTGAGTACCAAGTACTCACCCTTGCCGCAATACAACACCAGTTGAAGAGGAGTCGACACCAGCTTTGGAGGAGGAGCTTCCAGAGGAACCGTCTAACTAGGGAGCGACCCCAGTCAGTTGCCTGTGGTATACTGGATAGCGCCACGATGTTATCTTATTTTCCGCTGCTATTATTTCTCTTTTAATAAGTTTCGCCCTGCGAGGCGTATATTTGTAACTTGACCCTAAGGTCAAGCAACCAGTTTGTTTATCTAATTAAAGTACTTTATTAGTATCGAGTGGTATGATTGTGATATTTACCAATGTTGAGACTGTGTGCACTAGCGCGTTCCTGGACTAGTGCTGAATACACAGAGGGTCCGGATTTGCAGATTCGGGTCCCGACACTAACCCATCAGCAACACCACAATTTCACCTTGGTAGGATGGTCCACATCATCGTCCGGTGCACCATAGAAGGTAGCTCCACACGGTGTCAACTCCATATGTGGTCATCTGATCTGGAAGCACTTGAATGACCACAACTGCAAAAGGAGCGAGCATCCAGTGAGAGTGGAGTTATCCCCTATGTGCCGACACCCATTGCAAAGGGCACGGTACATTGCGCACAGTACAGCAGGGCCCTAGGCTAGCTGTGGGATGTTCTCAATGTCCACATCTGCTATCATCCTCACGTACTAGATCATGTGCTTGTTCATGCTATCCCCATGCAACGAGTAGAACATGACCCAGCCGTAGAACCAGAGTAGACATGCCTCTAAGTGCTAGCACACCACGTATTCCCTCCACCATCCTAGCTAGAGGGAGCAATCTGGAGGCCCTCAACCTGCGCGAACACATCTCCAAAATGTCATTATGAAATGAGAATACATAGGAATCACAATACTTAAATGAGTCCAGATACCTAAGAATCCAATGCTCATCGATCCTCCATGTCGTCATCGGGGTGTGTAGCCACAGTGAGCCAAGCTCGATGGGTGCCTGACCATTGGGAGGGGGCACAATGCCTAAGAGACTATAGTGCGATGTGTCGATCACTGGGTCGAGCAGCTCATAGTGCCACTCCATGTCGTTCCTGATATATCTGGTTTGGCAGCGTCCAACGCCCTTCAGCCTATCAAGGTCAGAAAACCACTATGTTTGATCCCAGCTCGAATGGTCGGTGAATGATCCAACCATATAGTTCTCCACTCTAGGTTGCCATCACCGCTTCCTTCATGAAATTTTTTTTATAGGAATATGTTGGGATCCTGATGAATTGTCAAACAGGTAGCCATCATGTGTGTGCATGGCCTGTATAATAGATAAGGCTTATTGCATGTGCAAGAACAACCTCACCTCCCAAGGGTGCACTCATGAATAAGTTTCTAACGATTCATCCCACTACCACCTTTGTCTCTACACAAGAACTTGAAACAAAAGTTCCTCGTGTCCATTTTGAATGCTCTAAGCATCTCCCTCTTGTTTTTTTTTCTTCCATGTACCTAGTGATAATATTGGAGTACTTTAGCTGAGGATCATTCATGGCGACCAACTGTAAGGTTGAGGATACCGACTAGAGGGAGTGAATAGGCGGCTTTAAAAATTTCTTCCTTGACTAAACAAATAATTGAAGAAGCCTAAGTCAAAAACTAAATAACATGTGGAAGCGTAAATCTAAGTCTTTGATAATTAAAGTCTAAACCAACTAGACTCATTAAGTGCACCAACAATCTGTCTCTAATAAAAATTTACAATCCTAAGAGACAAGCAACCAATAATAATTCAATGAAAGTAAATTGCTTGAATGTAAATAATGAATAGAATGCAAACCATAAGGAGACACGATACTTTTTGCCATGGTGTTTGGAGACTTGCTGGTCTCCCCTAATCCATATTGAGGCAAACCCAAACAACTTTGGACCGGCTCCACGAATTGAGCACCCACCTCAAATCCACTAGTGGTAGCTCTTTCACCCTCCGAATAGGTGAGCTCCAACCTTCACAACTTTGCTAAGCCTTCTCACAATCTCCTTTGAGAAGGTCACCGCGCATGACACCTCCCATGCCATCTGGGTGTCGGCAAACACCAAGAGTAACAAGTTAATCCTTCGCTTGAACCTCACTAAGTACAAAACATGTACAATGGTGATCACCAAGTGTAGCACATGAACAAGATGCTCTCAATCCACTCTAATTTGCACACATGCAAATTAGACTCACTCTTAGCTCAATAACCAAATATGAGAATGCAACACATGCACAACTCCACCAAAATACTCAACAAAGCCAGCAAACCCCAAATGCCAGCCCCAAACTTCCTTTTATAGCCTCCCCAAAGAAAACTAGTCGTTGGAGGGCAAATCAGGCAAAAATGAGCAAATTCAGCACTACCGCCCTCTAGGGCCCGGTAGGACGGCCTCGACACTAGCGATCAAATAACAGCTATTCTCCTGATACTACTGTAATGTAATATCTGGTACTACTACCCTAGCGATACTACTGACTTCTACCCCCGGTGGTGCTGACATTCAACCTAGCTCAAAAACACTTCTCTATAAAAAAGCTACCAGCCAGTAAGCACCGATACTACCGACCTCTGGTAGTACTACCCTCAATCGACGGTAGTGCCGGCCTCAAGAAAACCTCAGAGAAGACTATTTTTGAAAAACCCTCTATCTCACACTTCACATCATGCACCCACTACACTAACTTCATAACCTTAAATTTCTGCAGTGATATTGCCCATGTTTTAACTGCTTTTTGCACCTCTCACTTATTTTTGTACATCCCTCATCGTTTCACCTCATATCGTTGATAGTTCCATGCAACACCTTCACCCACATTGTCTGCCAGCTTGTCGAATTGGTACTCGTTCCACTCCCCAGGAATACCCTCCTTGATGGGTTTCGAAGCATGGAAAACAAAAATTTTCCTACGAATGCAACCAAACACCAAGATCATATCTAGGAGATGCATGCAAACGGTTTCAGAAGGACTCACCCTCGTGAGACCTAAAGCGGAATAACGCGTTCCCGCAAACAAACGTGGTTGAAGTAGAGCACGCCCGACTTCAAAGTCGCGAAGATGAGCGCCACAACGCAGCGCCCGCATTTGGTCACACGCAGACAACGCGACCTCCAATCCCTCGATCCAGTAGCAGCCGGAAGTAGAGGATCCACGTGGAAACTCCAACAACACTCGACTTAGTGGTGGTGGTGGAGAAAGCTGTTTTGCCACCGGCAAGCTCGCTTAAGCTACCGCTTGAAAGGTGGAGCAGCGGGAGGAAGGAGAAAAGACCAACCAAAGGGTCATGGAGATTGGTCATGAGAGAGGAGCTCCACCCTCCCTTTTATAGGAGTGAGTTGACTCTCCATTCTCTCCATGTGAATGGACTCTCCATTCTCTCCATGTGAATGGACTCTCCATGTGAATGGACTTTCCATTCTCTCCATGTGAATGGACTCTCCATGTGAATGGACTCTCCATTCTCTCCATGTGAATGGACTCTCCATGTGAATGGACTCTCCATTCTATCCATGTGAATGGACTCTCCATGTGAATGGACTCTCCATTCTCTTCATGTGAATGTTCGATATCCCAAACTATTCCGGTCTTTGTCCAAACTTTTTCTCCGTGTTCGTATCCATAAAAGCGTCGATGAACCTTAAGTGTGTCACCCTACGGTTCGTGAATAAAATGGACATGATCAAGACACCTCTTTGATCAATAATCATCGGCGGGATCCGAGATCCATAATGACTCCCACTTACTCAACGATGAACTAGTGATCGTGGTGAACCAAAACCAACATAACCAATTCCTTTTGTCTCGCGATATATTACTTATCCGAGATCCGATCATTAGTATCAACTATACCTAGTTTGATCCCGTTACCGATAAGTACTCTTTACTCGTTCCGTGATATGACATTCTTGTGACTCTAGTCACGTGCTTATGCAAGCGATGTCAATGTGATATCACCGAGAGGGCCAGAGTATATCTCTCCGTCATCCGGATGGACAAATCCCACTCTTGATGCATGAGCCTCAACTAATACTTTCATAGTACCCAAATCCATCTTTATAGTCACCTTTACGGAGTGACGTTTGATGTCATCAAAGTACTCTTAGGAGTTAGTGATTGACATCATCTCATGGTCTAAGGAAAAGAGCTATTTTGTATATGTTCAATGACAAAGAACAAACTTTAATGACTTGATCGAATTTGCTATACCAACTTGGGTGTGTGTTCATCACATCATTCTTCTAATAATGTGACCCCAAGTTATTAACAACATCCAATGTTCATGATCAGAAACCTTGATCATCAGTTAATCAACAAGCTAGTTTAAAAGAGAGGCTTTACTAGGAACCTTTTGTTTGTTTATTACACACACATGTATCAACGCGTTTCCGGTTAATACAATTTTAGCATGAGAAATAAACATCTATTATAAACATGGAATAAGATAATAAACAATTTATTATTGCCTCTCGGGCATATTCCCTTCGATCTCCCACTTGCACTAGAGTCAATAATCTAGATTACATTGTGATGAATCTAACACCCATTGAGTTCTCAGTCGATCATGTTTTGCCCTTGGGAGAGCTTTAGTCAACGCTGCATACATTCGAGATCCGTGTGCACTTTGCAAATCTTTACATCGCCATCCTTGACATGTTCACGGATGGAGTGAAACCGGCGCTTAATATGCTTGGAATTCTTGTGTGACCTTGGTTCTGTAGCCTTGGCTATGGCACCATTGTTGTCACAATAGATAACCATTGGGTCCAACGCTTTTCGAACCACACCCGCTCGGATATGAACATCTTCATCCAAAAGCTCTTCTGGCTCGAAGCGAAACATATTCCGCCTCATGTTGAAGATCCCGCCACCACAGATTGCTTGGAACTCCTCGGCTCCGCTTCCTCCATTCATTTCAAAATATACCCGGTTTGTGACTTAGAGTCATCGGACGGAATAAACTAGCGTCGTAACCTTTACGACGAGCTCTTCTTCACCACTCATATATGAGAAACATATCCTTAGTTCTTCTCAAGTACTTAAAGATATTCTTGACCGCTGTCGTTGTTCCAAACCTGGATCGATTGGTACCGCTAGTCAAACTAATAGCATGTGCCACATCCGTCTTGTACACAACATAGCATACATGATAGAGCCTATGGCTGAAGCATGAGGGAATTTTATTCATTACTTCTCTATCTTCTACGCTATAGTTGGACTCAGTCTTACTCAGCGTCTTGCCTTGCAACATAGGTAAGAACCCTTTCTTACTTTCGTCCATTCTAAACTTCTTTAGAATCTTGTCAAGGTATGTACTTTGCGATAACCCAATCAAGCGTCTCGATCTATCTCTATAGATTTTGATGCCCTAAAAATATCGCCGCTTTCACCAAGGTCCTTCATTGAAAACTTACTGTTTTAAGTAATCTTTACGCTTTTCAAGTTCTATATCATTTCCAATCAACAATATGTCATCCACATATAATATCGAAATGCTATGAAGCTCCCACTCACTTTCTTGTAAATACAAGCTTCTCCGTAAGTTTGGACAAATCCAAAACCTTTGATTACCCTCATCAAAAGCGGAGATTCCAACTTCATGGATGCTTGCTTCAGTCCATAAATGGATCGTAAGTTTGCATACCTTATCGGCATCCTTAGGATCAACAAAACCTTTGGGTTGTATCATATACAACTCTTCCTCAATGTTTCCATTAAGGAACGCGGTTTTTACATCCATCACGCCAAATTTCATAATCGAAAATGCAGCAATTGCTAACATAATCCTAACCAGACTTTAGCATCGCCACGGGTGAGAAAGTCTCATCGTAGTCAACTCCTTGAATTTGTCGAAAACCCTTTGCGACAAGTCGAGCTTATAGACGGTCACATTACCATCGGGTCTATTTTCTTTTGAAAATCCATTTGTTCTCAACGGCCTTTGCGGTCATTGGGTAGGTCCACCAAAGTCCATACTTGGTTTTCATACATGGATCTCATTTGATTTCATGGCTTCTAGCCATTTGTCGAATCTGGCTCATCATCGCTTCATCATACGTGGAGGTCATTATTCTCAACTACCATGACATTCATAGTAGGAACATAAAAGTCGGAGCATTATGCGCTCTTGTTGACCTGCGAGTGTGGTAGTGTTCTCTTCTCGGAGTTTCATGATCCTTATCATTAGTTCCCTCTTCATTTGGTGAAGTCAACTCCGGAACTTCAACTTCCGCGCCCCTGCCATTCCATGAAGAGAAGGTTCAATAACCTCGTCGAGTTCTACCTTCCTACTACTCACACCTTTCGAGAGAAACTCTTTTCCAAAAGGATCCATTCTTGGCAAATGAAAACCTTGCCCTCGGATCTGATAGAAGGTGTACCCAATTGTTTCTTTAGGGTATCCTATGAAGACGCATTTTTCCGCTTTGGGTTAGTTTATCAAAGTTGAAGTTTCTTCACATAAACATCGTGCATCCCCAAACTTTTAGAAATGAGCGACTTAGGTTTGTTGCCAAACCATAATTCATACGGTGTCATTTCAGCACGGATTTAGATGGTGCCCTATTTAAAGTGAATGCAATTGTTCTAGTGCATGACCCCAAAATGAAAGTGGCAAATCTGTAAGGGACATCATAGGTCGAACCATATCCAATAAAGTACGATTACGACGCTCGGATACACCATTACGTTGTGTGTTCCAGCGAAGTGAGTTGTGAAACTATTCCACATTGTCTCATGTGTGTGCCAAACTCGTAACTAAGATACTCTCCTCCACGATCGGATCGTAGAAATTTGATCTTTCTATTACGATGATTTTCTACTTCACTCTGAAATTCTTTGAACTTTTCAAATGTTTCAGACTTGTGTTTCATTAAGTAAATATATCCATATCTACTCAAATCATCCGTGAAAGTAACGGAAATCTATATCCACCACCTTGACACACTCATTGGACCACACACATCGGTATGTATGATTTCCAATAAGTCGGTTGCCCGCTCCATTGTATCTTAAAACGGGTTCTAGTCATCTTGCCCATGAGGCATGGTTTACATGTTTCAAATGATTCATAATCAAGTGATTCTAGTAGTCCATGAATGGAGCTTCTTCATGCGTTTAACACCAATATGACATAAGCGGCAATGCCACATATATGCAGCAATATCATCATTCAACTTAATTCTTTTGGCATTCACATTATGAACATGTGTACTATTATCAAGATTCAAAATAAATAAACCATTCTTTTCGGTGCATGACCATAAAAGATATTATTCATATAAATTGAACAACCATTGTTCTCAGACTTGAATGAATAACCGTCTCGCGTTAAACAAGATCCGTGATACAATGTTCATGCTCAAACTTGGCACTAAATAACAATTATTGAGGTTTAAAACTAATCGATGGTAATTGGATAGGTAGCGCTCCGACGGGCGATCACATCAACCTTTGATCCATTGCCGACGCCGCATCATCACCTCATCCCTTGCTAGTTGTCTCCTGTTCCTTAGCTCCTGTTTCGAAATTACATATGTTAGCAACCTAACCGTATCAAATACCAGGGCCATCACGAGTACTGGTAAGGTACACATCAATTACATGTATATCAAATATACCTTTGTTCACATTCCGTCCCCTTCTTATCGGCCCGGATATTTTGGGCGCTATGCCTAAAGGCTCAAAGTGCCCTTGCAAAGTAAAACATTCAAGATATCGACTTAGGGCCAGCCTTGGTCTTCTTCTCGAGATGTGGCAAAGACTTGCCCTTCTTCTTGAAGTTTCCCTTAGCCTTGCCTTTCTTTCTTGAAATCGATAGTCTTTTGGACCATCAACACTTGATGTTCCTTTTGATCTCCACTTCAGAGTTTTCAGCATTGTAAGCTCGGAGAGACTTCTTCATGCCCTGCATGTTGTAGTTCATCACAAAGCTCTTGTAGCTTGGTGGCGAGACTGGAGAACACGATGAATTCCTAGCTCAATGGGGATCGTTATTCCCAAAGCTATGAGTTTATCGGCGTACCCAGCATTTTGAGTACGTGCTCACTAACGAGCTGTTTTCCTCCATCATGCAATGCTAAAGAACTTTTCTCAAGCTTCATAACTCTCTCTTTGCGGCATGGGTGTCGAAGATCATTTTCAACTCTCTCATTGTATCAAAGCATTCTTTGTGCTCAAAGCGTTTCGCGGCTCAGGCTCAAGGCCGCATAAAATGCCAGTTGAACTAGGATCAGTGGTCCTCCTTGCGAGTCAAGAAAACATTTTTCTCCTCCTCGGGGCCATCATCGTGAGCGGGGCACCCAGCGGCGCATCAAGCACATAGCTCCTTTGAGCAGCTACTGGTGAGAGAATCCTCGAGTTAAGGCCCGATTGGTAAAGTTGCTACTGCTGGTGGCTAGTTTCTCTTTCTCCATGAGCAGAGTTGAAATTGGAAAATAGGTGGTGCCATCTACAACGTATTTGCAAGTTAATTAGACTAAGTTCATAATAGATTAAGTTCAAGTTTAATTCAAAATTACTACGAGAACTCCCACTCAAAAACAACATCCTCTAGTCATCTTTAGTGATTACACGAACCAAATTCACTATACCTAAACCGATCATCACGTGAGACGGCATAGTTTCAAAGGCTTAACATCAATATGTTCATCATATCATCCATATGACTCATGCTTTACCTTTTAGGTTCGTGTTCGAGGCCATGTCCATACATGCTAGGCTCGCCAAGTAGAACCAAAGTATTTGCGTGTGTAAATCAGCTTACACCTGTATGTGTATCAACGTAGAGTCTATTACACCGATCATCACGTGGTGCTTTGAAAACGAACTTTCTTAACGGTGCATACTATGGAAGAACACATTATTATCTTGATATTAATTTGGAGGATCATCTTATAGTGCTATCGACGTTGATCATATCCAAGCAAAATAAGATGCATAAAAGGATTAACATCACATGCATGAATAAAGTGATATGATATGGTCCTTTCGTGACTTGATCTCCATCTTGTGCGACATGGTATGATCTCCATCATTCCAGGCATGGCACCAAGGTCCATGATGCTGCCATCTTGATTGTCTTCCTCCATTACAATATATCACATGGACATATACTTAGCACGCATAAAAAAGAAAAAACAACCAAATGGCTCACTGCGATTGTTTAAATTTACAATAAATTTCATTTCATACAACAATCTTTGTATCAATGACCATATCACATCACAAGCCACTCGCTAAAACAAGTTAGACGCCTCTAATTTATTTTTGCATATTTTTACGTGGTTTTGGGCTTTCTAGGAAAATCGTTTCTTACTACGAACAAGAACCACAATCTGATAAAAACATTATTAGCAAAACCGTTTGTAAATTAGATCATGACTATAGTAGGAGAAATCGACACCAAAGCCACTTATGCAATACTAGTTGCATGTCGAAGCGTGGAACAAGTCTCATGTGCGAGGACATGTAAGGTTAGTCCGGCCGCCTAAATCACTATGCCACCATGATCCAAAATACACGCAGTATGCAATAACATGATCATCAACGCCCACATCCACATGTATTTTAAACCGTACAAAACATCTCACGATAGACACGGCTCACGATACCACCGATGGGTTTCAAGCATGGAAAACAAAAATTTTCTCCTACGAATGCAACTAAACACCAAGATCATATCTAGGAGATGCATGCAAACGGTTTGAAGGACTCACCTCGTAGACCGAAAAGCGGGAATAACGCTCCAAAACAAACGCGTGGTTGAAGTAGAGGTACACGCCCGACTTCAAAGTCGCGAAGATGAGCGCCACAAGCAGCGCCGCAGTACTTGGTCACACGTCACGGAACAACGACGACCTCAATCCTCGATCCAGCGGCAGCGTAGAAGTAGAGGATCCACGAAACTCCAACAACACTACGACTTAGTGGTGGTGGTGGAAAGCTATTCAAGCCGCTTAAGCAAGCTACGCTTGAAAGGTGGAACAAAAGGAGGAAGGAGAAAAGACCAACCAAAGGGTCATGGAGATTAGTCATGAGAGAGGAGCTCCACCTCCTTTTATAGGAGTGAGTTGACTCTCCATTCTCTCCATGTGAATGGACTCTCCATTCTCTCCATGTGAATGGACTCTCCATGTGAATGGACTATCCATTCTCTCCATGTGAATGGACTCTCCATGTGAATGGACTCTCCATTCTCTCCATGTGAATGGACTCTCCATGTGAATGGACTCTCCATTCTCTCCATGTGAATGGACTCTCCATGTGAATGGACTCTCCATTCTCTTCATGTGAATGTTCTGATATCCCGAAACTATTCCTGCTGTCCAAACTTTTCTCCGTGTTCCGTATCCACTCAAAAGCGTCGATGAACCTTAAGTGTGTCACCCTACGGTTCGTGAATAAAATGGACATGATCAAGACACCTCTTTGATCAATAATCATCGGGATCTCTGAGATCCATAATGACTCCCACTTACTCAGCGATGAACTAGTGATCGTGTGAACCAAAACCAACATAACCAATTCCTTTTGTCTCGCGATATATTACTTATCCGAGATCCGATCATTAGTATCAACTATACCTAGTTTGATCCCGTTCTCTGATAAGTACTCTTTACTCGTTAGTGATATGACATTCTTGTGACCTAGTCACGTGCTTGCAAGCTTATGTCAATGTGATATCACCAAAGAGGGCTCGAGTATATCTCTCCGTCATCTGGATGGACAAATCCCACTCTTGATGCATGAGCCTCAACTAATACTTTCATAGTACCCAAATCCATCTTTATAGTCACCGTGTTACGGAGTGACGTTTGATGTCATCAAAGTACTCTTCCGGAGTTAGTGATTGACATCATCTCATGGTCTAAGGAAAAGAGCTATTTTGTATATGTTCAAGATCTGACAACAAACTTTAATGACTTGATCGAATTTGCTATACCAACTTGGGTGTGTGTTCATCACATCAT
The DNA here is from genome assembly GCA_036346355.1 of Rhipidocladum racemiflorum. Taxonomy (NCBI): domain Eukaryota; kingdom Viridiplantae; phylum Streptophyta; class Magnoliopsida; order Poales; family Poaceae; genus Rhipidocladum; species Rhipidocladum racemiflorum. The sequence goes on along the minus strand of CM070577.1, from coordinate 35,996,343 downwards.
TCTTCTAATAATGTGACCCTTTATTAACAACATCCAATGTTCATGATCAGGAAACCTTGATCATCAGTTAATCAACAAGCTAGTTTAAAAGAGAGGCTTTACTAGGAACCTTTTGTTTGTTTATTACACACACATGTATCAACGTTTCCGGTTAATACAATTTTAGCATGAGAAATAAACATCTATTATAAACATGGAATAAGATAATAAACAATTTATTATTGCCTCTCGGGCATATTCCCTTCACTCCTCACGTCCAATATGGCCATCATCGCAACCTTCCTCATCATATAATGCCTCGTAGTCGTGGCCCTCGCCCCTCGGCCTCTATTTGTTCCACCAAGGCTTTGATCTGTTCTCTTTCATCTGCAATGCTCATTGTTTCCTGCACCTACAGCATAGCAAGATCTAGTTCCTCAGCTTCTACTGACTCATAACCCCCTCCCATATCATGGCTAAATAAGGATGCATGACTGCGAATAGACTCCCCAACTTCTTTGGCTTCATTAACAATGGACTCCTCTTGCATCACATGGCTGGAAGTGACTTTCTGAAATATTCACGCCAACAACACTAGAGGCCATCATCGCTCCTTTGCCAATTGTACGTACAAGTTTCACAACTTTAGCCCATTCAATTCCACTAACTCCCAGTACATGCACTATCATGCATGAGTGCCAACATCGTGCAACTTCAAATCATGCAACTCATGGTCCAATGAGGACAGGTGGTACAACCATTTCATAACGGTGCCCTATGAATGCTCCTCTGCACGTGACAAGTTAGCCATCACACTTAGAAAATAACCTAGTTAGACCCCTCTGCACCCATTTGTGGAACCCCTTCTCTATAGTATATTTTAAAATGTACTCGTTTATCCATACATATCGAGCATTTCCTTGAATTGTTATTATGTGCACAACGTAATCTCATTCTATTAAGCAAACACGTAATAAACCTAATAATTCCAAAGTTAATCGCACCACTATGCCTATATATCACAAAAAAAAACTACTCTACACTACAACAATAATGCATCTGCCATATCGAATAAATATATGGAACGAATCAGAATCACAAACTACCACCACTATTCCTCTATTTATTTTTGTTTAAAACAATATATTATGTATTTCTAAATGTTTCTACATTTTATGCTAATTATTTCAAAAATTTTCCTACTACAGGCATCATTTTTCCTAATTTTTTCACAACAAATAAATGCTACAAATATCTATAAATTTATAAAAACAATATATTATGTATTTATAAATTTTTCTACATTTTATGCTAATTATTTCAAAAAAATTTCTTACTATAAGCATCAATTTCCCTAATTTTTTCCCAGCAAATAAATGTTGTAAATATCTATAAATTTTTTTCCCAATTCTATACTCTCCTACAAATGGCCCTAGTAATTTAAAAAAAAAATCAACTATATTGCTGATATTTCATATATTTATACTTCATTTCTATATTAAAACTATAGGATATAGATTTTCAAAATCGTTCGCATTATTCCTATCGTTCTTCACATTTGACCAAATAGGTCATATTATATCCGATCTGTCCACAACCATATCTATAATACTACTTTCCTAAAAAGTAATACACCTATATATCTACAAAACTATAGATCTACACAAATACATATCTAATTATTTTGGTTGCTAACTTACTATGTTTAAAAAATATAATCCAAAAGAATAAAAAAAAACTCACCTGAAAAATCCCCTTCATTTCTTCTTCTTTTCCCCTCCCCCTTCCTATTCTCTTCCTCTCCTCCCCCTTCTCTTGTCTTCTCTTCTGCCCTCCTCCTCCTTCTCTTGTCTTCTCTTCTCTCTAAGGCTCTCACTTTCTGTTTGTTGCCCTCTCCCCCTTCCAACGACAGAGGGAGCAGGCACCTTTGTCGCTATTTTAATTGATGATTCTCTCTCTCTCTCTCTCGTCAATTGAAATGACGATAGATAATCTGGCCATTCGCATAGCACTCTTATCACTATTTCAAGCGGGGATGAAATCTCTGTCGCCAACTAAAGTAATAATAGAGCATCTATCGATATTCCGAATGCCAAAAGTGGCTACATATTTTTTTTAAAAAATAATTGTATTATTTAAAAGAAAATTTCGATAGGAAAGGGGGTGGAGGATGGGGGCGAGGGCAGCACTCTATCACTATTTCACATTTCGGTCCGAAATCCAAAATCCCGATCGAGATTTCGGATTTCGAACCCCTTCGATATTCAAAATCTCGGCCGAGTAGAAAAATTTAAAAAAAAAAATCAAAATGCTACGGTGTATATACAAATTTCGGCAAGATCTCGTCGATTTCGGCCGAAATCTCGATATTTTTTACCGGATTTTTTAATTTTTTTGGTCGGATATGATTGGATTTAGGTTGAAGACCATCCACAAAAAATTTCAGATTTTTTTTGATGTGTTTTGACCATTTTTTTGGTCGGTTCAAAATGTACCGAAATCTCGGAAATTTCGGATTTCCCGGTAGAAAAAAAACGGATTTGAAATTTGAAATTTAGATTCCGTACAGATTTGATTTGAATTTCCGGAATCTCATCGAGAATTCGGATTTCGGATACCTCCGAGATTTATTTCAAAATAAGATTTATATCCTGGCAAGGCTCGGGTACAAGAAAAATGGATTATAAATTGAATTGCTTTGGCGAACGCATTGGACAAATACACACTACCACAGACCGGCGTCGTGTATGCGGTCATAATGGCCATTTGACACACGGACATCGATATAATGATCTCTAAGACTGGGTGTCCATCCAAGAGAGATGGAGAGAATGAGCGTGGACAGATGTAGGCTTGTTGGGCTGTAGAGAGAGAGAGTTTGGTGAAGAGAGAAGATGACAGGGCGGGGGCAGTTTGGCTATTTTCGAGAAAAAGAAACTAATCACATCAACAGAATATCAAACATAAATGCAATACTTGAAGATGCCTTGAATCAACAATATCTACCAATTTTTAGGTCTTAATCTGTAATTTCGTGCCCATTCGTGCCGTGCCGGCACGGGCCCAGCCCAAACGGTCGTGCCGGGTCGTACCGCCCATCGTGCCCGGTTCTCAGGCCCGGCACGGCCCGTGCTACAGTTGCGTGCCGGGCTTTGCACCGGACTATCCCGTCGTGCTTCGGACCGGCCCAAAAGAGTCCAGCCCAAATGCCCACCTCTAGCTATAACAGTGACTTATACTAACAGAGGTGACAGTAGTGGCATATAAGGATAGTGAGAAGTTGAACCATGGTGCTTAAGAAAACATCAAATTTTTAATGGCATATCAATAAAAGTGGTAAATTTTCATGGCAAACAAGAAATTCTCTCAACAAACAAAGAAATGAATAAAAAAGAGCAAAAATAAGAAACAATCCAATGTAGCCTACACCCCACAAAAAAGTAAAGCGGTTCTCTAACATCTACGAACGACCAAGATTTACAGTACAAAAGCCATTCCATGCACACACAAGAACATTCCAGTGTGCTTGCTTATGCGAGACGAACAGCAGTAGCATAACAAGGTAACAATTATTGATTATTGTTTGCACCAAAATTCGGCACGTATTGGAATCGGTCTGAGACGGAAAGAAAATGTACGTATAGAAAGAAATCGGTAAATGAGTCGGAAAAGGTATCCGTTTCTAAAAAGGAAAGGAAATCAGACCGGAGGCCGATACGGGTAAACGCACCATATCCATATACAACTCGGATCGGCCAAGTGTGTTATAAAAAGGGGTAGACGTCAAACGAAAAGAATATCAATCAATCAATCCAACAACACACATCTACTTTTTACAAGCTTTTCTTTTACATTGTTTTAGCTTCATAGATCCCTCTGCAAGTCGACGGAATCAACATAGTTGCGCATCGCCGATTGTTGGTTTTTGCCGATTTCACCCAGGTTTGATCTACTTCGTTTTGTTGCGCATCGCCTTCTCGAAGCCGATTTTTACCTTGTATCCGGATCAATCGTAACCGGTTGATCTAGTTATCTCCTAATCGGTTCTAGCCGACTGGCGAAAAGCCGATAGATCCTTGTTTATCGGCTTTGATCGAATTACAAACTCTACCTTGTCAATTTCAGGTCAAATTGACTGGCACGCTTTGCAAACCCGGCGTTTGTCTTGTGTGTTCGAGGCCGAAAACCCTCCTTCACGTTTTTTGCGCGAACATATTTTGGCACGCCCAGTGGGACAAACAAAAAGAATGTCGTCAACCGACAAGCCTGCGGTCACCGCCGATATCAATACTGATGCTATAATCGCGCCTCAAATGGCCGATTTAACCCCTGAGCAGCGAAAAGAAATCGAGGACCGAAAGACGGCTCTGGAGGAATTAATGCTACGGTGCTTCCAGAAAACGCGCCGTGGCATTACTCAAAAGACTGCACTCCCAAGCATCAATCCTATCGGAGATTCGTCATCTGAATCGGTAAGCCGATACGCACCCGCTCAAGCCGATTTATCAAGTATGATCGAGCAATCTGTTCATCACGCTTTAATTAACCAGTCATCGGCTCTAGTATCCACATTAAAGCCGATGATAGAAAATAGTGTGAAAACAATTGCTCAAGAATTAGCTGCGTCTGGAAGCCTGCTAGATCCACCACAAACCATCCCTACGTACCCAGTATATTCCATAACACCTAACACCAATACAGTAAACGTGTCGGCTCAAATACCTGTTATGATGCCGACTCAACCTACTGTTTTGAAACCAAGCATGCAGAGAGATGGAGTCACACACTACCATGGGCACACGGATGGGGCCAAGATAAGCGCATCAAATCAGTCAAATGGGCCCTCCAATAGCATCGGGTCATCGGCTTATCAGCCGATCGAAACGGGTCAGGTTCCACCATCACGGGGAGCCGCAACTATAAAACAAGCGCCATATAGGGTGGTGCCGCACGTTGAACCTTTCGCGCCCATACCCGATGCATTGGGTTTTAATCATGATTATGACACGGTGCCAAGACCTCCTGAGGTGCGATTTTGTAACACCCCAAAATTTTGCTTTCCTTAAATTCATGTGTGGTTTGGCACTTTGGTGAATTTTTGGAATTTTCTGGAATTTATTTGGATTTATTTGGAATTTATTTGAATTTATTCCATTTTGAAATAATTAAAGAATTTAATTTTGCAAATAAAATTTTGTTGGAAATATTTTATTTGAGTCCAAAATGTTCCAAAATATTTTCCAGAATTTTTCTGGAATTTTTCTGAGTCATTTGCTATTTTTAATAAATTAAATGAATTACTGGGAATTATTTTAAATATTAAATCGCTGGAAAATCAAACCGAGTCGGTTACTGTTCATCCGACCGAGCCCGAGTCAGACTCGAGTTCGAGTCCGACCCGAGCCACGTGACTCGACCGAACCCACTCCTAAACCTAATCAATACCAACCGTTGGATCAAGATCCAACTTACCGAGATCCGCCGTCGGTTGAGCCGTGTCCGACCGAACTCGCTCGCGCCCGGTCCGATCGGGACCGCTGATCTGGATACGTGGGACGGTTCCGTGCCGTCTTCCCCGCCGAAGTCCGAGCCGGACTCCGCCGCCAGTCGCGCCGCAGGATCGACTAGGGCTCCGCCCTGAGCACGCCTCCCGGGGCTATTTAATGCCCGGATCGTACCCCGAGGACCGCCGTGACCCCGCGCACTTCTTGCCCTAACCCGTCGAGCTCTAGCCGCCGTAGGTTCGCCGGAATCGCTCGCCGTAGTTGCATGAAGCGCCGCCACGGTCCTTGCCTCGCCTCACCGCCGTCCGCCGTCCTCCGCCGCCATTGACCCCAAATTCGAAACCCCCGAGGCCAGGCGCACCCGAAGACACCATCCATCTCGCCGGAGCACGCCCCAACCGCCGTTTGGGTGGTCGCCGTCCTCAGCGCCGGCAGCCGCAACTCCGCCGTGAAGCCATCGCCGACCCCGAGCTTCACCAACCGTCCGATCAAGATCCAAAGGCCCAGATCGTGCCACGTCACCTCGGTGAGTTTCCCCGTTGAAAATCCTAGATCTAATCCCAACCGTTGGATCTAGATCCAACGGCTTAGGTTGCGCCGCGTATCAAGAACCGCACCAGGTTAGATTGGATCTGGACCGTTGGATCAAGATCCAACGGCCCACGATCAGTCACGTGCGCCCAAGCACATGAGGCCAAACTCAATCCTAGCCGTCGGATTTCAAACCAACGGCCACGATTGTGCCACGCGTCCAGGAAGCCGAGCCGCCGCGCCCACGCGCGCGTGCGTGGTCACTGACACGCGGGGCCCGCGTGACAGCGACAGTACCGTGACGTCACCCATGACGTCATCGGTGGGACCCACATGTCAGTCTCACGTGGAGTCGTGGACCGAGTCCACGGTGGACCCGAGCCGAGCGTGGACCAAGTCCATGGACCGGCTGACGTCAGCAGACCAATCCGGTGCTGCCACGTGTCCATGCTGACGCAATAATTAATTTCCGAAAAAGAAAATGATTTATTAATTCGAAATATTGATTCAAATTTAGATTCAAACTTCAAACGCTTATAACTTTTGCGTTTCAACTCCGATTTGAGTGATTCAAATTTCTAAATTTGTATAAAATTGAGATCTACCTAAATATGAATTTTATTTAATTTTTGGACTAAAGTTTTTCTCTGTAATATTATTTAATTGATTATTTAAACTTTAATAAATCATAACTTTTGCATTTTAACTCCAAATTTGACGATTCCAGTTTCTAAAAATCCAGAAAATTATGTTCTCTCTGTTTATGGATTTTATTTGGAGTTTTGGGATGTTTTTGCCTATTGTTTATTTGTGTTTTGCTATTTGCACGCTTTACGAGTAGACGTTGAAGTGCCGGAAGGATTCGAGGGAGAAGTATTGACTCAGGATCCAACTCAAGACCAAGAGCAAGTACTTTTTGAAGGCAAGTTGTGCTTTGACCATGTTGATCTGTAACACCCCAAAATTTTGCTTTTCTTAAATTCATGTGTGATTTGGCACTTTGGTGAATTTTTGGAATTTTCTGGAATTTATTTGGATTTATTTGGAATTTATTTGAATTTATTCCATTTTGAAATAATTAAAGAATTTAAATTTGCAAATAAATTTTTGTTGGAAATATTTTATTTGAGTCCAAAATGATCCAAAATATTTTCCAGAATTTTTCTGGAATTTTTCTGAGTCATTTGCTATTTTTAATGAATTAAATGAATTACTGGGAATTATTTTAAATATTAAATCGCTGGAAAATCCAACTCGGGTCAAGTACTGTTCCTCCGACCGAGTCGGACTCGAGTCCGACCCGAGCCAGTTGACTCGGCCAACCCACTCCTAACCCTAATCAATCCCAACCGTTGGATCAAGATCCAACGGCTGAGATCCGTCCGACCCAGACCCGAGCCGTGTCCGGACCGGACCCGGTCGCGCCGCGCGATCGTGGCCGTTGGTTGTGCCACGTGGACGGCCACGATTTCATCGTCTTCCCGAGTCCGAGCTGGACTCCGCGTGTCATGCCGCCGTGGAGAGCTAGGTCTCCGTTTTTTCTCGCAGACGCCGAGGCTATTTAATGCCCGGGGCATACCCCGAGATCGCCATCCCACGCGGTTCAAAACCTAGCTCGCGCCGCTAGGATCCCCACCGTCGCCGTTATTGCTCGCCGGAGTTGGAAGTCTGTTCCGCGCGATTAACGCCGATATTGCTGCCGTCCGTCGTCCTCCGCCGTCATCAAGCCCAGATCCGGATTCCCCAAGGCAGACGCGTTGAGTACCCCTCGCCAGCGGAAGGCGCGCCCGAAGCGCCGACGGCAAGGTCGTCGTCCGTCTCCGGTCAAGCCCGGTAGCCGCCGCGTGCCATCGCCGTCCACGAGCTTGTGCACCGTTGGATCGGATCGGACGGCAGCGGTGAGTTCACGTGTTTCCCAAACCCTAGAAACCCGATTAGATGCGGACCGCTTGGATTAAGATCCAGCGGTTCACAATCGCCCGCGTCTTTGTAGCAAAGGCGATTATAGGATTAGATCCGACCGTCCGATCTAGATCGAGCGCCCACGAGCATCGAGTAGTTTCAACGTGTTAACCCTGGATCTAATCCGCGCCGCTGATTTTCAAATCAGCGGTCGTGATTGCGCCACGCGTGTCGGGAAGTTGGACCGACGCGGCCGCTGGCCGCCCACGCAGCGTAGTGACGCCGACACGCGCCCGCGTGTCGAGGGCCCGCATGTCGCTGGCTAACCCAGCCAAGCGCCGACGTCACCCATGACGTCACGGTGGAGTCCCACTGCCGGCGCGGCTGAGGCCGACGTCGGCGATGACGTCACCGAGTGGGCCACATGTCGATCCACGTGAGCCGTGGGACCGAGTCCACCGTGGACCGGTGAGCATGGACCGAGCCCATGGACCGACGCCAGGCCAATCGAGGAGCTGCCACGTGTCCATGCCGACGCAATAATTAATTTCCAAAAGAAAATGATTTATTAATTCGAATAATGATTTCAAATTTAGATTCAAACTTCAAACGCTTATAATTTTGCGTTTCAACTCCGATTTGAGCGATTCAAATTTCTAAATTTGTATAAAATTAAGATCTACCTAAATATGAATTTTATGTAATTTTTGGACTAAAGTTTTTCTCTGTCATATTATTTAATTGATTATTTAAACTTTAAATAATCATAACTTTTATGCATTAACTCCAAATTCGACGATTCCAGTTTCTAAAAATCCAGAAAATTATGTTCTCTCTGTTTATGGATTTTATTTGGAGTTTTGGGGATCTTTTTGCATAGTGTTTATTTATGTATTTGCTATTTGCACGCTTTTACGAGTAGACGTTGAAGTGCCTGGGAGGGATTCGAAGGAGAAGTATTGACTCAGGATCCAACTCAAGACCAAGAGCAAGTGCTTTTGAAGGCAAGTTGTGCTTTGACCATATTGATCCTATTTCAAATCTATTTTGATTTAAACTATTGCATGCTAGTTCAATTAGAAAGATACTTTGTTTAAACACTGGGGTTAGATAAATACCAATTTGCTATATGACACCTTGATTACTTAAGTATGTGCCATGACCCTTTGTCACCCTAGTTGTGGTTTACTAGTTGGACATTATTAAATTGCCAACATGGGTTTAGACCGTTGTAGTATCTTTGCTTAGACACACTTTCGTGCTCATGACATGATTTTGGACAATCAAATGCTAATATGGACTTAATGATATATTGAACCTGTTTTGGAAAAGTATCATGTGATGTTGACGGCACGTGGTGCATGGTAATCAAGCGGGGTTTGATAAACGCTTTCGGCCAGGGCATGTGGCAAGAGTAATCGAGTGGGCGGTGGCATTGGGAGTGTTGATTTGGTTTTTCGGGTAGTCTTGCCCTGGTCACTCTAAGGACTTAACCTTGCAAGCCTTTGAACTGGGTCATACTTGCAACCACATGGCTGGAATGGGACGGCCCTAGTTGACTAAGTCGCTAAGGACTCACTTGTGGAGCCTCGGGTGTCGATTACACCTTTTGTGTGATTGTGCGGGGAGCGTATCGTGGTCGTGGCGGTACCCATCTAACGGTGTGTTGGTCCCATACTTCGCCTTGGCTAAGGGAAGGGATGGTGTAGAGCACGTCTGGAGAGGACCACCTGTGTTGTTTGAGGCTTCCGAAAGGCTTTGTTATGATCGCTCATTCGCATACTCTTGTATGGCGATTCACTACCGACGTGGTGAGTGGATTGTATCTTGTGGGTAAAGTGCATAACCTCTGCAGAGTGTAGAATCTATTTGAATAGCCGAGTCCACGGTATCTTGGACAATGCTCAGAATTACAATCAAGGGTTAGATTTTACGAAAATAACTTGGATTTGAAAAGTTGGGTTGGTTTAACAAAGAAGATGATGGAAATATGGTTTAGGATGGGGAAAAATGTTATTTAAACTTCTTGAAAAGTTATTTATGCTTTACTTGTTTTTCTTGCTTTGAATCTACTTATATTACTTGTCAAATGTTGTTTACATAAATATACCTTAAGCTATTCCTTTGTACCAAGCCATGCATATAGTATATTAGCTTGCATTCTGTGCATGACTTGCTGAGTACCAAGTACTCACCCTTGCCTCAACACAATACCAGTTGAAGAGGAGACTACGCCAGTTTCGGAGGAGGAACTCCAAGAGGACCCGTCTACTTAGGGATGCGAGCCCAGTCAGTTGCCTGTGGTATACTGGATGGCGCCACGAAGTTTATTTGATTTTTCCGCTGCAGTTATTTCTCTTTTAATAAGTTCCGCCTTGCAAGGCGTATATTTGTAACTTGGCCATAAGGTCAAGTAACCACTTTGGTTATTCAAATAAAGTACTTTGATAATATCGATTGGTATGATTGTGATATTTACCGATGTTAAGACTGTGTGCACTAGCGCGTTCCTGGACTAGTGCTGAATACACAGAGGGTCCGGATTTGCAAATTCGGGGTCCCGACAGAGGTGGTATCAGAGCCATACTTGACTGTAGGCTCAACCCTAAGCTAGAATGGTCGTAGTGAGGATAAAACCTATTTTCTAAATCTGAAAATTTGTGAAGACAAGAAATGACATCTCGACTTATCCCCTTCTCTCTTTTCTCGTCTCTTGCTGAAATTTTCCCTTACCTTGTCACAATTTGAAAATTTCGAGTTCTTACGTAAAGCACTCTTGTGACAGATGGAGGAAGAGTTCAACTACGTTGATCTGGGAGTTGGTCACGCTGCAGAACTTTGGCATATGCTACAGACTCTCGGAGATTTTGAGAAGCCCCAATACCAAGTGGAAGTGATCAGACAAGCAGGATTGATCAAGGCTTGTGACGTGAGGATTGAGGTACCTGCTAGGAAGAAGGGCCCAGGCAATCGCCCGATACATCGTGACCTTGCTAGAAGATCTACAATGCAGATGGGTATCCAAGAAGTATCACGACGAGCAATGCGGCACATTACCGATGTCTACGCCAGGAGAGTTGGAGAGTACGGTGTTCCGTTACCATCCGCAAGAGCGATAACCTTCTCGACCAAGGCGATTCAGGATGAGGATGCCACTGCCATACAGTTGGCACGATTTGTCGTCGCCAGGAGGATGTACTAGATAATACAAGCAAGGAGCTACGTAAGGCCCGCAAGGAGATCACTTAGAAAAGAACGGATGGCGGGAAGCTCAAGAGTATGTGGCACATCTTCTGCGAAGGATTGACGAGTTGGAGATGACTTTATGCGGACCGGACCCGAGCCAAGATTTGAGCTACACGAGCCGATCCGGAGGAGTCAGATCTCGATGAGGACACGCTTCTTAGACTACCACAGATGACATAGTCGCTGGACATGGCGATCGTTTCGCGCCTATGCCGCAGCACCCGTACTCAGGCCGTGGAGGTTTTCTCGATGAGTGAGCTTAGGTTCTATAGTGAGACTCCTTCGCCGAGTCGCGTCATAAAATGAAGAGTCACCCTTTAGGCGTTAGATTCCAGAGTTAGTTCGATTTGGATTTGCTTTGTTTCTTTGAGTGTGCGTTATGTGTTGCAAGGCCCTTAGGCATTGTAAGCAGCCATACCAAGTTATTAATAATAAAGATGGACCTTAAAGTTACCCCTTTCGCCCCGCATAAGTTCCATATTACTTGTCTATTCTTGTTTCCCTCTCATCTCTAAACCTAGAGCAAATCGACAGATGGTGAACACCCGTGGGAACTTTGGAAGCAATGGGAGTGGATCTCGCCAATGAAACCCCCAATGATTGAGCACCAGCACCGCCACTGGATGTGCAGTATTTTGGAGCATTTCTTGCTGCTCAGACCCAGTTGATGCTTGCTATGATGCAACAAATGCTGCACGTCATCGCCAGGCCAACTGCTAATCAAGTTAATCGGGGACCACGCTTGAATACAAGGTCAGCCGAGTTCATGAGGACTCACCCACCCACTTTCTCTGGGAATGCCAATCCGTTGGAGGCCGACGATTGGTTAAGATCAATTGAGAGGAAGCTACACATAGCTCAATGCATAGGGAATGAGAAGGTACTTTACGCTTCTCATCAGTTGGAAGGAACAAATTACGAATGGTGGGAGAACTTCGTGCCACGCAGAGAACCCTCAAGATATCACTTGGGAGGAGTTCACGGTGCATTCGACGATATCACGTGCCTGAAGGAATTATGGACCTTAAGAAGGAGGAGTTCAGAGCCATCAAGCAAGGTAATCACCGGTGGTCGACTACCGAACAAGTTCACACAGCTTAGCACGCCTCGCACCGAGGATGTAGCGACGAGATAAATCCAGGCAGTCTCGTTTCATGAAGGGACTTAACTCAGATTGCAAGTAGGATTGATCACCCACACCTTTCCAGATTTCCAAGAGTTGGTGAATAAGGCGCTTATTCTTGAGGACAAGCGCAAGGAACTGGATGAGAACAGAAGCGCAGGATGCAACAAAGAAGGATCACGTCGAGGAACGCCATAGCGCTTGAGAGTTGCACCAAATCAATTCTTCAGATTCCAACCACGTAATGCAACAAGGACACCTCCTCAAAGACCAAGACCTGCCAATCAAAACTACTGCACCCCACCCGCTAGAAACGCTACCCCGGCAAAACAAGAAGGAACAGTGAGACGCCATACAATCGCAACGAGCCGTGACACTTTGCCAACAGCTTGTCCGAAGAAGACAGCGAGAGCGACCCAGTTCGCTTCAATCTAGGAACCACCCCAGCTAGGACGCCAAGACCAGGAGCCACACCCTGCATCGTGGTGAGAGGCCGAGTCAACCATGTCACGCGGATGCACTTTGCCAGAATGCTACGAGACGTCGTCTTGGGTAAGTTACTTGTTAACTCGATACTGCAGCCAGTTTTGTTTGACTCTGGAGCTTAGCATTCGTTTGTTTCGCAAGGCTTTGCTACTAGAAATGATTTAAGGATTGCAAGACTTAAGTGCATGCTTTTAGTTCAAACCCTGGTTCCAACTCCGAGCGGAAGTAGGATGTTCCGGTGAGAATACTAATAGATGGAATAGAGTTCCTAGCAAACCTTATAATTTTGGAGACCCGGACCTTAGATGTTATATTGGGAATGGATTGGTTATCCAAGCACAAGGTCGTATTGGATTGTGGACGAAGGACTATCTCGATTGAGAGCCCGTGTGGGAAGAAAGTGGAATTTCAAGCCACTGCGATTAGAGATGGACAGTTGATGGTTAACAGTACCAAGGCAATCAGCATAGAGGATGTCCGGTAGTGAGTGAGTACCCGATGTTTTCCCGAAGATCTACGGTATGCCGCCAGACAGGGACATAGAGTTTGTGATAGAACTTGTACTGCACAAGACCGATAGCAAAGAGACCCTATCGGATGTCTACCGAGGAGTTGGTAGAGATGAAGAAACAATGGAAGAGTTAATGGAGAAAGGATTTATCAGGCCAGAGTTCGTCGCCGTGGGGAGCACCGGTTTTGTTTGTCAAGAAGAAGGACGGAGTTTCAGGATGTGCATTGACTACCGTGCACTCAATGAAGTCACCGTGAAAAATAAGTATCCGCTACCCAGTGATTGATGATTTGTTTGATCGATTAAGAGGAGCCGAGTTTTCTCAAGATTGATCTCGAGATCGGGATACCATCGCTTGAAGATCCGATCGTAAGATATTCAAGACCGCATTCTCGTCAAGATATGGACATTACGAGTTTACAGCTATGTCCTTTGGATCGAGAAATGCGCCAGCTATTTCATGAATATGATGAATAAGGTGTTCATGGAATATTTGGACAAGTTTGTCGTCGTGTTCATAGACGATATCCTGGTCTACTCCAAGACAGAGGATGAACATGCCGAACACTTAAGGCGAGTTTTGGAAAAGCTGAGGGAACAGCAACTTTTCGCCAAGTTCAGCAAGTGTGATTTTTGGAAGGACAAGGTGGAGTTTCTTGGACATGTGATGACCGCAGAAGGAGTCGCCGTAGATCCAAGCAAAGTAGAAGCTGTGTTACATTGGGAACAACCAAAGACGGTGACCCAGATTCGGAGTTTCCTTGGAATGGCAGGATATTACCGCCGTTTCATTGAAGGCTTTTCGACAATGGCGAAACCTCTCACGCAATTGCTGAAGAAGGAAAAGAAGTTTGCATGGGCGCTTGAGAATGTGAGAAAGGATTTCAGAGCTGAAAAAGCGATTGACATCGGACCGGTGTTAGTTCTGGGATGTTGCTCAAAGCTTCGATATTTATTGTGACGACGCGCCAAGGACTTGGATGTGTGCCGATGCAGAATGGAAAGGTAAATCGCCGCGTATGCATCAAAGGCGATTGAGGCCGCATGAGGAAAATTATCCGACACATGACCTAGAGTTAGGCCGTAGTGCATGCTTTGAAGATATGGCGTCACTATCTCGATTGGAAAGCAGATGTGAGGTGTATACGGATCATAAGAGCCTTAAGTACATATTCACCCAGTCGGATCTGAATATGAGGCAAAGGAGATGGCTAGAGTTGATCAAGGACTATAATGTTGGAATCCATTACCATCCCGGGAAGGCCAACGTAGTAGCCGACGCTCTGAGCCGGAAAAGCCATACCGTGAGTACGTTGCTAGCCACAAGTCAGGATGAGTTATGTAAGGATTTTCGGAAAATGAAGATTGAGGTTGTACCTAGCGGATTCTTGGCCGCATTGGAAGTAAAGCCTACCCTAGAGGATCGATCCGAGAAGGGCGGAAGGATGATGACAGATCCGCAGGATTAAGTCCATCAAGGAGGAAGGCGAGGCGAAGGACTTCAAATTGGATGAACAAGGCACGTTGTGGATGAAGGATCGCATTTGTGTGCCTAACAAAAGGAGTTAAAGCAATCGATTTTGGAAGAAGCCCATGACTCTAAGTACTCGATTCACCCTGAAGCGCCAAGATGTATCAGATCTCAAGGAGAGATTACGGTGGCCGAGTATGAAACGAGAAGTTGCCGAGCATGTTGCATTGTGCGGCGTATGCCAGGGAGTCAAGGCAATGCATCGAGAGACCAGCGAGATTGCTCTGATACCTGAAAATACCTGAGTGGAAGTGGGAGGAAATCGGAATGGATTTCATTACCGGTTTGCCGAAGACTCAAGGAGGTTATGACTCCATATGGGTTATAGTGGATCGCTTGACTAAAGTAGCCCATTTTATCCCCGTAAAGACCACTTACTCGGGAGATAAATTAGCAGAGTTGTACATGATCAGGATTGTTTGTTTGCACGGAGTGCCAAAGAGGATTGTATCGGACAGAGGTACCCAATTTACCTCAAGGTTCTGGAATAAGTTGCATGAAGCCATGGGGACCCGTTTGAACTTCAAGATCTGACTTATCATCCCACAGACGGATGGGCAGGCCAAGAAAGAGTCAACCAGATTCTCGGAGGATATGCTAAGAGCTTGTGCATTAGCTTATGCTACCTCTTGGGATAAGAGTTTGCCGTATGCCGAGTTTAGTTACAACAATAGTTATCGGGCTAGTTCTGAGATGTCACCTTTTGAGGCCTTGTATGGTCGACCTGTCGGACGCCATTGAATTGGAATGAGGCCGTGGCCGTGTCTTTGGGCCTGATATTCTTCAAGAAATTTGAAGAAGCGGATCGCCATAATTAGGGAAAGGTTGAAGATAGCCCAATCTCGACGAGAAGAGTTATCTTGACAATCGTCGCCGAGATTTGAGTTTTGAACGAAGACTTTGTATACCTCGAGTTACGCCTCTCGGGGAGTTAAGAGGTTCCATGCCAAAGGGAAACTCGCACCCGTTATGTTGGACCATTTAAGATTTTGAGTCGCAGAGGTGAAGTTGCCTACCACCGAGTTGCCACGATCGTTGGCAGGAGTGCATGACGTATTCCATGTGTCCCAGCTTAAAGAAGTGTCTCCGAGTTCACGAGGAACAGACCGCTAGAGTCAATTGAGTTGCATGAGGACTTGACTTATAAGGAGCACCCTGTGAGGATTCTAGACACAATGGATCGAGAAACTAGAAACAAGTCAACCCGATTCTCAGAGAGTTCGGTGGAGCAACCATGAAGAAAGTGAAGCGACTTGGGAGCGAAGAGGATTTGAAGAAAGAATTTCCAAACCTATTCCTTTAGTAAGCCACTGAATCTCGGGACGAGATTCTATTAAGGGGAGGTTTGTAACACCCCAAAATTTTGCTTTTCTTAAATTCATGTGTGATTTGGCACTTTGGTGAATTTTTGGAATTTTCTCGAATTTATTTGGATTGATTTGGTATCTACTTGAATTTCTTCCATTGTGAAATAATTACAGCATTTAAATTTGCAAATAAATTGTTGTTGGAAATAGTTTATTTGAGTCCAAAATGATCCAAAATATTTTCCAGAATTTTTCTCGAATTTTTCTCGAGTCATTTGCTATTTTTAATGAATTAAATGAATTATCGGGAATTATTTTAAATATTAAATCGCTGGAAAATCCAACTCGGGTCAAGTATCGTTTCATCCGACCGAAAGTCGGACTCGAGTCCGACCCGAGCCGCTTGACTCGACCGAACCCACTCCTAACCCTAATCAATCCCAACCGTTGGATCAAGATCCAACTACCGAGATCCGTCCGACCTGCACCGAAGCCGTGTCCGACCGACCCGGTCATGCGCGATCGTGGCCGTTGGTTGTGCCACGTGGGACGGCCACGATTTCATCGTCTCGCCCGAAGTCCGAAGCCGACTCCGCCGCCGTGTCACGCCGTGGAGAGCTGAGTCTCCGTTTTGCCGCAGACGCCGAGGTTATTTAATGCCCGGCATACCCCGAGATCGCCATCCCACGCCGGTTCGGAAACCTAGCTCGCGCCGCTAGGATCCCCACCGTCTCGCCGTTATTGCTCGCCGGAGTTGGAAGTCTGCTCCGCCGCGATTAAACGCCGATATTGTCGCTGCCGTCGTCGTCCTCCGCCGTCATCAAGCCCAGATCCGATTCCCCAAGACGAGACGCTGTTCGAGTACCTCACTTCGCCGAGCGCGCCGAAACGCCGACGGCAAGGTCGTCGCCCCGTCTCCTGGCCAAGCCGCCGCCGTGCCATCGCCGTCCCTCGAGCCGTGCCGTTGGATCCGGATCGGACGGCAAGCGGTGAGTTCACGTGTTTCCCAAACCCTAGAAACCCGATTAGATCCGACCGCTGGATTAAGATCCAACGGTTCACAATCGCCACGCGTCGTAGCAAAGGCGATTATAGGATTAGATCTGGACCGTCCGATCTAGATCGAGCGGCCCACGAGCATCGAGTAGTTTCAACGTGTTAACCCTGGATCTAATCCGCGCCGTTGATTTTCAAATCAACGGCCGTGATTGGCGCCACGTGTCGGGAAGTTGGACCGAGCGGTCGGCCGCCGCAGCGCAGCGTGCGTGTAGCCGACGCAGCGGGCCCGCGTGTCGAGGGCCCGCGCATGTCGATGGCTAACCCAGCTAAGCGCCGACGTCACCCATGACGTCACAAAGGTCCCACCTGTCGCCGTGGTCGAGCCCCGCCGACGTCGGCGATGACGTCACCCGAGTGGCCCACATGTCGATCACGTGGCCGTGGACCGAGTCCACCGTGGACTGAAGCCGAGCATGGACCGAGCCCATGGACGGTGGCGACGCCAAGAGGCCAATCAGGAGCTGCCACGTGTCCATGCCGACGCAATAATTAATTTCCGAAAAGAAAATGATTTATTAATTCGAATAATGATTTCAAATTTAGATTCAAACTTCAAACGCTTATAACTTTTGCGTTTCAACTCCGATTTGAGCGATTCAAATTTCTAAATTTGTATAAAATTAAGATCTACCTAAATATGAATTTTATTTAATTTTTGGACTAAAGTTTTTCTCTGTAATATTATTTAATTGATTATTTAAACTTTAAATAATCATAACTTTTGCGTTTTAACTCTAAATTCGACGATTCCAGTTTCTAAAAATCCAGAAAATTATGTTCTCTCTGTTTATGGATTTTATTTGGAGTTTTGGGATCTTTTTGCATAGTGTTTATTTGTGTATTTGCTATTTGCACGCTTTACGAGTAGACGTTGAAGTCTTGGGAGGGATTCGAAGGAGAAGTATTGACTCAGGATCCAACTCAAGACCAAGAGCAAGTGCTTTTTGAAGGCAAGTTGTGCTTTGACCATATTGATCCTATTTCGAAATCTATTTTGATTTAAACTATTGCATGCTAGTTCAATTAGAAAGATACTTTGTTTAAACCTGGGGGTTAGATAAATACCAATTTGCTATATGACACCTTGATTACTTAAGTATGTGCCATGACCCTTTGTCACCCTAGTTGTGGTTTACTAGTTGGACATTATTAAATTGCCAACATGGGTTTAGACCGCTGTAGTATCTTTGCTTAGACCTGCTCGTGCTCATGACATGATTTTGGACAATCAAATGCTAATATGGACTTAATGATATATTGAACCTGTTTTGGAAAAGTATCATGTGATGTTGACGGCACGTGGTGCATGGTAATCAAGCGGGGTTTGATAAGCGATTTTCGGCCAGGGCATGTGGCAAGAGTAATCGGTGGGCCGGTGGCATTGGGAGTGTTGATTTGGTTTTTCGTAGTCTTGCCCTGGTCACTCTAAGGACTTAACCTTGCAAGCCTTTGAACCTGGTCATACTTGCAACCACATGGCTGGAATGGGACGGCCCTAGTTGACTAAGTCGCTAAGGACTCACTTGTGGAGCCTCGTGGTGTCGATTACACCTTTTGTGTGATTGTGCGGGGAGCGTATCGTGGGTGTGGCCAGGTACCCATCTAACGGTGTGTTGGTCCCATACTTCGCCTTGGCTAAGGGAAGGGATGGTGTAGAGCACGTCTGAGAGGACCACTGTGTTGTTTGAGGCTTAGAAAGGCTTTGTTATGATCGCTCATTCGCATACTCTTGTATGGCGATTCACGGTGACGTGGTGAGTGGATTGTATCTTGTGGGTAAAGTGCATAACCTCTGCAGAGTGTAGAATCTATTTGAATAAGCCGAGTCCACGATCTTTGGACAATGCTCTGAATTACAGTCAAGGGTTAGATTTTCTGAAAATAACTTGGATTTGAAAAGTTGGGTTGGTTTAACAAAGAAGATGATGGAAATATGGTTTAGGATGGGGAAAAATGTTATTTAAACTTCTTGAAAAGTTATTTATGCTTTACTTGTTTTTACTGCTTTCGAATCTACTTATATTACTTGTCAAATGCTGTTTACATAAATATACCTTAAGCTATTCCTTTGTACCAAGCCATGCATATAGTATATTAGCTTGCATTACTGCATGACTTGCTGAGTACCAAGTACTCACCCTTGCCTCAACACAATACCAGTTGAAGAGGAGACTACGCCAGTTTCGGAGGAGGAACTCCAAGAGGACCCGTCTACTTAGGGATGCGAGCCCAGTCAGTTGCCTGTGGTATACTGGATGGCGCCACGAAGTTTATTTGATTTTTCCGCTGCAGTTATTTCTCTTTTAATAAGTTCCGCCTTGCAAGGCGTATATTTGTAACTTGGCCATAAGGTCAAGTAACCACTTTGGTTATTCAAATAAAGTACTTTGATAATATCGATTGGTATGATTGTGATATTTACCGATGTTAAGACTGTGTGCACTAGCGCGTTCCTGGACTAGTGCTGAATACACAGAGGGTCCGGATTTGCAAATTCGGGGTCCCGACATGATCCTATTTCGAAATCTATTTTGATTTAAACTATTGCATGTTAGATCAATTAGAAAGATACTTTGTTTAAACATGGGGGTTAGATAAATACCAATTTGCTGTATGACACCTTGATTATTTAAGTATGTGCCATGACCCTTTGTCACCCTAGTTGTGGATTACTAGTTGGACATTATTAAATTGCCAACATGGGTTATAGACCGTTGTAGTACACTGCTTAGACCTGCTACGTGCTCATGACATGATTTTGGACAATCAAATGTTAATATTGACTTAATGATATATTGAACCTGTTTTGGAAAGGTATCATGTGATGTTGATGGCACGTGGTGCATGGTAATCAACTGGGGTTTGATAAACGCTGATTTCGGCCAGGGGCATGTGGCAAGAGTAATCAGGTGGGCCAGTGTGGCAATGGGGATGTTGATTTGGTTCTTCGGGTAGTCTTGCCCTGGTCACTCTAAGGACTTAACCTTGCAAGCCTTTGAACTGGGTCATACTTGCAACCACATGGCTGGAATGGGACGGCCCTAGTTGACTAAGTCGCTAAGGACTCACTTGTGGAGCCTCAGGGTGTCAATTACACCGTTTGTGTGATTGTACGGGGGAGCGTATCGTGGCTGTGGCCAGATACCCATCTAACGGTGTGTTGGTCCCATACTTCGCCTTGGCTAAGGGAAGGGATGGTGTAGAGCACGAACCGGAGAGGACCACCTGTGTTGTTTGAGGCTTAGAAAGGCTTTATTCTGAAACTCGCCTTTGTGGTGTTTGACTGTATCTTGTGGGTAAAGTGCATAACCTCTGCAGAGTTTAGAATCTATTCGAATAGCCGTGTCCGCGGTATTGGACATCGCTCGGGAATTACAGTCAAGGGTTAGATTTTCTCAAAAATAACTTTGGTTTGAAAGGTTGGGTTGGTTTAATAATGAAGATGATGGAGATGTGGTTTAGGATGGGGAAAATGTTTATTAAACTTCTTGAAAAGTTATTTATGCTTTACTTATTTCTACTGCTTTCGAATCTACTTACATTATTTGTCAAATGCTGTTTACTGCAAATATACCTTGAGCTATTCCTTTGTACCAAGCCATGCATATAGTATATTAGCTTGCATTCTGTGCATGACTTGCTGAGTACCAAGTACTCACCCTTGCCTCAACACAATACCAGTTGAAGAGGAGACTACGCCAGCTTCGGAGGAGGAATTCCAAGAGAACCCGTCTGCTTAGGGATGCGAGCCCGATCGATTTACTGTGGTATACTGGATGGCGCCACGAAGTTATTTGATTTTCCGCTGCTACTACTTTTCTCTGAATAAGTTTTGCCTTGCAAGGCATATATTTGTAACTTGGCCATAAGGTCGAGTAACCACTTTGGTTATTTAAATAAAGTACTTTGTTAATATCGATTGGTATGATTGTGATATTTACCGATGTTAAGACTGTGTGCACTAGCGCGTTCCTGGACTAGTGCTGAATACACAGAGGGTCCGGATTTGCAAATTCGGGGTCCCGACAGAGGTGGTATCAGAGCCATACTTGACCGTAGGCTCAACCCTAGCTAGAATGGTCATAGTGAGGATAAAACCTATTTTCTAAAAGCTAAAAATTTGTGAAGACAAGAAATGACATCTCGACTTATCCCCTTCTCTCTTTTCTTGTCTCTTGCTGAAATTATCCCTTACCTTGTCACAATTTAAAAATTCCGAGTTCTTACGTAAAGCACTCTTGTGACAGATGGAGGAAGAGTTCAACTACGTTGATCTGGGAGTTGGTCACGCCGCTGAACTTTGGCATATGCTCTGAGACTCTCGGAGATTTTGAGAAGCCGCAATATCAAGTGGAAGTGATCGGACAAGCGGGATTGATCAAGGCTTGTGACGTGAGGATTGAGGTACTGCTAGGAAAAGGGCCCAGGCAATCGCCTCGATACAACTGACCTTTGCCAGAGATCTACAATGCAGATGGGTATCCAAGAAGTATCACGACGAGCAATGCGGCACATTACCCGTATCTACGCCAGAGAGTTGGAGAGTACGGTGTTCCGTTATCATCCGCGCAGCGATAACCTTCTTGACCCGAAGGAGATTCAGGATGAGGATGCCACGGTTACCACGGTTGGCACGATTTATTGTCGCCAGGAGGATGTCTTGGATAATACAAGCAAGGAGCTACGAAGGCCCGCAAGGAGATCACGGCAGAGAAGAACAGTTGCGGGAAGCTCAAGAGTATGTGGCACACCTTCTGCGAAGGATTGACGAGTTGGAGATGACTTTGTACCGGACGCACTCCGGAGCCGCGATTGAGCTACACGAGCCAGATCCAGAGGAGTCAGATCTCGAGGAGGACACTGCTTCTTCGACTACCACAGATGACACAGTTGCTGGACATGGCGATCGTTTCGCGCCTATGCCACAGCACCCGTACCCAGGCCGTGGAGGTTTTCTCGATGAGTGAGCATAGGTTCTATAGTGAGACTCCTTCGCCGAGTCGCGCCATAGAATAAAGAGTCACCCTTTAGGCGTTAGACTCCAGAGTTAGTTCGATTTGGATTTGCTTTGTTTGCTGAGTGTGCAGTATGTGTTGCAAGGCCCTTAGGCATTGTAAGCAGCCATACCAAGTTATTAATAATAAAGTTGGACCTTAAAGTTACCCCTTTCGCCCCGCATAAAGTTCCATATTACTTGTCTATTCTTGTTTCCCTCTCATCTCTAAACCTAGAGCAAATCGACAGATGGTGAACACCCGTGGAAACTTTGGAAGCAATGGGAGTGGTTCTCGCCAAAAAACCCCAATGATGGAGCACCAAAGACCGCCACCGGATATGCAGAATTTCGAGCTTTTCTTGCTGCCAGACTCGATTGATGCATGCTATGATGCAACAAATGCAGCACGTCATCGCTCAGGCCACTTCTAATCAAGTTAATCAGGCCACGCCAGAATCCACGGCTGTCAGAGTTCATGAGGACTCACCCACCCACTTTCTCTGGGAATGCCAATCCATTGGAGGCCGATGATTGGTTAAGATCAATTGAGAGGAAGCTACACATAGCTCAATGCATAGGGAATGAGAAGGTACTCACGCTTCTCATCACCTGAAGGAACAAACGACCGAATGGTGGGAGAACTTCGTGCCACGCAGAGAACCCTCAAGATATCACTTGGGAAGAGTTCACAAATTTGCATTCCGACAAAGATCACGTGCCTGAAGGGATCATGGACCTTAAGAAGGAGGAGTTCAGAGCATCAAACAAGGTAATCACCAAGAGTCGACTACCGAACAAGTTCACACAGCCTAGCACGCTACGCATTTGAGGATGTAGCGACAGATAAATCCGCAGCTCGTTTTATGAAGGGACTTAACTCAGATTGCAAGACTTAAGTGCATGCTTTTAGTTCAAACCCTGGTTCCGAACTCCGAACGAAAGTAGGATGTTCCGGTGAGAATACTAATAGATGGAATAGAGTTCCTAGCAAACCTTATAATTTTGGAGACCCGGACCTTAGACGTCATATTGGGAATGGATTGGTTATCCAAGCACAAGGTCAGTATTGGATTGTGGACGAAGGACTATCTCGATTGAGAGCCCGTGTGGGAAGAAAGTGGAATTTCAAGCCACTGCAGCTTAGAGATGGACAGTTGATGGTTAACAGTACCAAGGCAATCAGCATAGAGGATGTCCCAAAGAGTGAATGAGTACCCGATGTTTTTCCGAAGATTTACAGTATTCCGCTGACGGGGACATAGAGTTTGTGATAGAGCTTGTACTGCACAAGACCGATAGCAAAGAGACCCTACCGGATGTCTACCGAGGAGTTGGTAGAGATGAAGAAACAAATAGAAGAGTTAATGGAGAAAGGATTTATCAGGCCGAGTTAGTCGCCGTGGGGAGCACCAGTTTTGTTTGTCAAGAAGAAGGACGGAGTTTCAGGATGTGCATTGACTACCGTGCACTCAATGAAGTCACCGTGAAGAATAAGTATCCGCTACCCAGGATTGATGATTTGTTTGATCGGTTGAGAGGAGCCGGAGTTTTCTCCAAGATTGATCTGAGATCGGGATACCATCGATTGAAGATCCGATCGAGAAGATATTCAAGATCGCATTCTCGTTAAGATATGGACATTACGAGTTTACAATTATGTCCTTTGGGTCGATTTAATGCGCCCGACTTATTTCATGAATATGATGAATAAGGTGTTCATGGAATATTTGGACAAGTTTGTCGTCGTGTTCATAGACGATATCCTAATCTACTCCAAGACAGAGGATGAACATGCCGAACACTTAAGGCGAGTTTTGGAAAAGCCGAGGAACAGCAACTTTTCGCCAAGTTCAGCAAGTGTGATTTTTGGAAGGACAAGGTGGAGTTTCTTGGACATGTAATGATCGCAGAAGGAGTCGCCAGTAGATCCAAGCAAAGTAGAAGCTGTGTTACATTGGGAACGACCAAAGACAAAGTGACCAGATTCGGAGTTTCCTTGGAATGGCAGGATA
This sequence comes from Rhipidocladum racemiflorum, assembly GCA_036346355.1. Lineage (NCBI taxonomy): Eukaryota > Viridiplantae > Streptophyta > Magnoliopsida > Poales > Poaceae > Rhipidocladum > Rhipidocladum racemiflorum. The sequence goes on along the minus strand of CM070577.1, from coordinate 35,972,156 downwards.
CTACCGCCGTTTCATCGAAGGCTTTTCGACAATTGCGAAACCTCTTACGCATGCTATTTGAAGAAGGAAAAGAAGTTTGCATGGACGCCAGAATGTGAGAAAGGATTTCAGAGTGAAGAAGCGATTGACATCAAGACGGTGTTAGTTCTACCGATGTTGCTCAAAGCTTCGATATTTATTGTGACGCATCGCGCCAAGGACTTGGATGTGTGCTGATGCGTAATGGAAAGGTAAATTAAACTTATGCGTCAAAGCGATTGAGGCCGCATGAGGAAAATTATCCGACACATGACTTAGAGTTAGGCCGTAGTGCATGCTTTGAAGATATGGCGTCACTATCTGATTGGAAACAGATGTGAAGTGTATACGGATCATAAGAGCCTTAAGTACATATTCACCCAGTCGGACCTAAATATGAGGCAAAGGAGATGGCTAGAGTTGATCAAAGACTATAATGTTGGAATCCATTACCATCCCGGGAAGGCCAACGTGGTAGCCGATGCTCTGAGTCGGAAAAGCCATACCGTGAGTACGTTGCTAGCCACAAGTCAGGATGAGTTATGTGAGGATTTTCTAAAATGAAGATTGAGGTAGTACCTAGCGGATTCTTGGCCACATTAGAAGTAAAGCCTACCCTAGAGGATCAAATCCGAGAAGGATGAAGGATGATGACAAAATCCGTAGGATTAAGTCCAAAATGGAGGAAGGCAAGGCAAAGGATTTCAAGCTAGATGAGCAAGGCACGTTGTGGATGAAGGATCGCATTTGTGTGCCTAACAAAAAGGAATTAAAGCAACTGATTCTGGAGGAAGCCCATGACTCCAAGTATTCAATTCACCCAGGGAGTGCCAAAATGTATCAGGATCTGAAGGAGAGATTCTGGTGGCCGAGTATGAAACGTGAAGTTGCCGAGCATGTTGCATTGTGCGACGTATGCCAGAGAGTCAAGGCAATGCATCAGAGACCAGCAGGGTTGCTACAACCGCTGAAAATACCTGAGTGGAAGTGGGAGGAAATCGGAATGGATTTCATTACCGGTTTGCCGAAAACTCAATGAGGTTATGACTCCATATGGGTTATAGTGGATCGCTTGACTAAAGTAGCCCATTTTATCGCCGTGAAGACCACTTACTCGGGAGATAAATTAGCAGAATTGTACATGATCAGATTGTCTGCTTGCAGGAGTGCCAAAGAGGATTGTATCGGACAGAGGTACCCAATTTACCTCAAGGTTACGGAATAAGTTGCATGAAGCCATGGGAACCCGTTTGAACTTCAAGATCGACTTATCATCCACCAGACGGATGGACAGACCGAAAGAGTCAACCAGATTCTGGAAGATATGTTGAGAGCTTGTGCATTAGCTTATGCTACCTCTTGGGATAAGAGTTTGCCGTATGCCGAGTTCGATTACAACAATAGTTATCAGGCTAGTTCTGAGATGTCACCTTTTGAGGCCTTTGTATGGTCGACTCGTCGAACGCCATTGAATTGGAATGAGACCGTGGCCGTGTCTTTGGGCCTGATATTCTTCAAGAGGTCAAGAACAGATCGCCATGATTAGGGAAAGGTTGAAGATAGCCCAATCACGACAAAAGAGTTATCTTGACAATCGTCGCGAGACTTGAGTTTTGAACCGAGAAGACTTTGTATACCTCGAGTTACGCCTCTTAGGGAGTTAAGAGGTTCCATGCCAAAGGGAAACTCGCACCTGCTATGTTGGACCATTTAAGGTTTTGAGTCGCAGAGGCAAAGTTGCTTACCACCGAGTTGCCACATCGTTGGCGAGGAGTGCATGACGTATTCCATGTGTCCTGGATTGAAGAAGTGTCTCCGAGTTCCCGAGGAACAGACACCGCTAGAGTCAATTGAGTTGCAAGAGGATTTGACTTATAAGGAGTATCCCGTGAGGATTCTAGACACAATGGATCGAGAGACCGTAAATAAGTCAACCCGTTTCAGAGAGTTCGATGGAGCAACCATGAAGAAAGCGAAGCGACTTGGGAGCGAAGAGGAATTGAAGAAAGAGTTTCCAAACCTATTCCTTTAGTAAGCCACGAATCTCTGGACGAGATTCTATTAAGGGAGGAGGTTTGTAACACCCAAAATTTTGCTTTCCTTAAATTCATGTGTGGTTTGGCACTTTGGTGAATTTTTGGAATTTTCTGGAATTTATTTGGATTTATTTGGAATTTATTTGAATTTATTCCATTTTGAAATAATTAAAGAATTTAATTTTGCAAATAAAATTTTGTTGGAAATATTTTATTTGAGTCCAAAATGTTCCAAAATATTTTCCAGAATTTTTCTGGAATTTTTCTGAGTCATTTGCTATTTTTAATAAATTAAATGAATTACTGGGAATTATTTTAAATATTAAATCGCTGGAAAATCAAACCGAGTCGGTTACTGTTCATCCGACCGAGCCCGAGTCAGACTCGAGTTCGAGTCCGACCCGAGCCACGTGACTCGACCGAACCCACTCCTAAACCTAATCAATCCCAACCGTTGGATCAAGATCCAACGGCTGAGATCCGCCGTACCGGTTGAGCCGTGTCCGACCCGAACCCGTTCGCGCCGGTCCGATCGGGACCGCTGATCTGGACACGTGGACGGTTCCCGTGCCGTCTTCCCCGCCGAGTCCGAGCCGGACTCCGCCGCCGAGTGCGCCGCCGTGACCGATTAGGGCTCCGCCCTGAGCACGCCTCCCGGGGCTATTTAATGCCCGGATCGTACCCCGAGGACCGCCGTGACCCCGCGCACTTCTTGCCCTAACCCGCCGAGCTCTAGCCGCCGTAGGTTCGCCGGAATCGCTCGCCGTAGTTGCGTGAAGCGCCGCCACGGTCCTTGCCTCGCCTCGCCGCCGTCCCGATCCTCGCCGCCATTGACCCCAGATTCAAACCCGAGGCCAGGCGCACCGAAGACACCATCCATCTCGCCGAGCACGCCCCAACCGCCGTTTGGGTGGTCGCCGATCCTCGGCCACGGCAGCCGCAACTCCGCCGTGAAGCCATCGCCGACCGAAGCTTCACCAACCGTCCGATCAAGATCCAAAGGCCCGAGATCGTGCCACGTCACCTCGGTGAGTTTCCGTTGAAAATCCTAGATCTAATCCCAACCGTTGGATCTAGATCCAACGGCTTAGGTTGCGCCGTATCAAGAATCGCACCAGGTTAGATTGGATCTGGACCGTTGGATCAAGATCCAACGGCCCACGATCGATCACGCGGCGCCCAAGCACATGAGGCCAAACTCAATCCTAGCCGCTTGATTTCAAACCAACGGCCACGATTGTGCCACGCTGGCCCAGAAGCCGAAGCCGCCGCGCCACGCTGCTGGCAGCGTGGTCACCGACACGCTGGCCCGCGGATACGATAGCAGCGGACGCCACCCATGACGTCATCGGTGGGACCCACATGTCGATCTCACGTGGAGTCGTGGGACCGAGTCCACGGTGGACCCGAGCCGGCGTGGACCAAGTCCATGGATCGGCCGACGCCAGACCAATCCGTGCTGCCACGTGTCCATGCCGACGCAATAATTAATTTCCAAAAGAAAATGATTTATTAATTCGAAATATTGATTCAAATTTAGATTCAAACTTCAAACGCTTATAACTTTTGCGTTTCAACTCCGATTTGAGTGATTCAAATTTCTAAATTTGTATAAAATTGAGATCTACCTAAATATGAATTTTATTTAATTTTTGGACTAAAGTTTTTCTCTGTAATATTATTTAATTGATTATTTAAACTTTAATAAATCATAACTTTTGCTTTTTAACTCCAATTTTGCTGATTCCTGTTTATAAAAATCCATAAAATTATGTTCTCTCTGTTTATGGATTTTATTTGGAGTTTTGGGATGTTTTTGCCTATTGTTTATTTGTGTTTTGCTATTTGCACGCTTTACGAGTAGACGTTGAAGTGCCGGAAGGATTCGAGGGAGAAGTATTGACTCAGATCCAACTCAAGACCAAGAGCAAGTACTTTTTGAAGGCAAGTTGTGCTTTGACCATGTTGATCCTATTTCGAAATCTATTTTGATTTAAACTATTGCATGTTAGATCAATTAGAAAGATACTTTGTTTAAACATGGGGTTAGATAAATACCAATTTGCGTATGACACCTTGATTATTTAAGTATGTGCCATGACCCTTTGTCACCCTAGTTGTGGATTACTAGTTGGACATTATTAAATTGCCAACATGGGTTATAGACCGTTGTAGTACACTTTGCTTAGACACCTTTCGTGCTCATGACATGATTTTGGACAATCAAATGTTAATATTGACTTAATGATATATTGAACCTGTTTTGGAAAGGTATCATGTGATGTTGATGGCACGTGGTGCATGGTAATCAACTGGGTTTGATAAACGATTTCGGCCAAGGGCATGTGGCAAGAGTAATCAGTGGGCCGGTGTGGCAATGGGGATGTTGATTTGGTTCTTGGGTAGTCTTGCCCTGGTCACTCTAAGGACTTAACCTTGCAAGCCTTTGAATCAGGTCATACTTGCAACCACATGGCTGGAATGGGACGGCCCTAGTTGACTAAGTCGCTAAGGACTCACTTGTGGAGCCTCGGGTGTCAATTACACCGTTTGTGTGATTATGCAGAGGCGTATCGTGGCTGTGGCCGGATACCCATCTAACGGTGTGTTGGTCCCATACTTCGCCTTGGCTAAGGGAAGGGATGGTGTAGAAACCTGACCGGAGAGGACCACTGTGTTGTTTGAGGCTTCCAAAGGCTTTGTTACTGAAACTTCGCCTTTGTGGTGTTTGATCAGTATCTTGTGGGTAAAGTGCATAACCTCTGCAGAGTTTAGAATCTATTCGAATAAGCGTGTCCGCGGTATTGGACATCGCTCGGGAATTACACTCAAGGGTTAGATTTTCTCAAAAATAACTTTGGTTTGAAAGGTTGGGTTGGTTTAATAATGAAGATGATGGAGATGTGGTTTAGGATGGGGAAAATGTTTATTAAACTTCTTGAAAAGTTATTTATGCTTTACTTATTTCTCGCTTTGAATCTACTTACATTATTTGTCAAATCTGTTTCTTTGCAAATATACCTTGAGCTATTCCTTTGTACCAAGCCATGCATATAGTATATTAGCTTGCATTCTGCATGACTTGCCGAGTACCAAGTACTCACCCTTGCCTCAACACAATACCAGTTGAAGAGGAGACTACGCCCGGCTTGGAGGAGGAATTCCAAGAGAACCCGTGCAGCTTAGGGATGCGAGCCCGATCGATTGCCTGTGGTATCTTTGGATGGCGCCACGGTTATTTGATTTTCATTTGCTACTACTTTTCTCTGAATAAGTTTTGCCTTGCAAGGCATATATTTGTAACTTGGCCATAAGGTCGAGTAACCACTTTGGTTATTTAAATAAAGTACTTTGTTAATATCGATTGGTATGATTGTGATATTTACCGATGTTAAGACTGTGTGCACTAGCGCGTTCCTGGACTAGTGCTGAATACACAGAGGGTCCGGATTTGCAAATTCGGGGTCCCGACAGATTTGGACAAAGACCCGAGTTTGCACTCGGGGGGCAGGGTATGAACAATGAGAATTGGCAATGTCCGGCTGCACCACAAGCCGACAATGTTAATTGGGCAGAACAAATTGCCAATGTTTTGAGAGAACAGTTCGGTTTACAGCCCAGAGGAAGAGTGATCGGCTACAGGAAGCCGTATCCCGATTACATAGACCGAATGCCATACCCCCACAACTTTAGGGTACCAGACTTTGCTAAATTCTCAGGTGATGATTCTGTTACCACAATTGAGCATATCGGACGGTTTATGGCTCAATGCGGGGAGGCTGCACAGTCCGATGGATTAAAAATTAGATTGTTCCCTCTATCATTATCTGGCACTGCATTCACTTGGTTCACGAATCTACCCCCAAATTCAGTTCATATATGGAACGATTTAGAAAGCCGATTCCATGAATACTTCTTTTCGGGGACTATGGAGCTTAGGATTTCTGATCTTAGTTCAGTCCGACAGAAGTACGGCGAATCGGTCTCTGATTATATCAAGAGATTTCGGGGCGTGCGGAATAGATGCTTTAGTGTAACATTACCCGACGATCAATTGGCCGATTTAGCATTCCAAGGGCTAATCCCGCCATTAAAAGAGAAGCTATCGGGCCAAGAGTTTCCAGATTTAGGCCACTTACTCCACCGCGTATCGGCGCATGAAAGCCGATATGCAGAGAGCAAAGGGTTTAAAGATAGATTTAAGCCAAACAGTAGTGAAAAGGCCAAAGTAAACATGGTAGATTACAATTCAAGCGACACCTCCGAGGACGAAGCAGAAATAAACATAGCCGAGTGGACCAAGAGTTCTAAAAAGCCACTCGTATGCTCTCTGCTCAAACCGATAAAAAATAGGACGGATATCAAGTATTCATATGACGTGTCTAAGTGCGACAAGATATTTGATTTATTACTGCAAGAAAAACTCATAAAGTTGCCGGAGGGACACGTCATACCATCGACCGAGGAAATTAAAAAGCGAAGGTATTGCAAATGGCACCATTCGTTTTCACATAATACTAACGACTGCAATATTTTTCGACAACAGATTCAATCGGCCATCACTGATGGCAGGCTAAAATTTGCGGAAGAATCGGCTATCTTGAGATAGATATGAGCCCTTTTCAAGTCAACATGGTTCAATGTTCACGAAAGGAAAGAGGCTTGCGAAGAAGATAAGCCGACTAAAGGAATTGTATCACGAGGCGAGGCAGTCTGATTACTATCGGGTCTATACAGATAGAAGCCGATAGGAATGGACAAAACTCAAGAACGGTAAAACCAAGAGGGGACTTGGAGGTCGGTAAATGGTATCGGGCTGAGAGGGCTCCAAGAAAAGTCGATTTCAAACCAAAGCCGACCTTCTCACAGCTCCTGGGGAAGTATGAAAGGATAAGTCAGAGATGTAACACTCAACAACACCAGAGTTTTCATCGGCTAGGGCAAAAGAGGGACGAACGTTGGCAGCCAGATATGCCATGTCGGCCAACTACTGAAGAAGAGAAACATCGGCAATGTCCCTTTTGGCAGTTTTGCTGGGAAAGAGGGATGACCTTACCAACAGTTGTATCTTGTCCTATGCAACACTCGTCTGCATATCGGCCAAACCGATCTGTAAAAGATAGGTTGACTAGACCGATATACAATCATCCAGAAGTAAGAAGCAAGAGGCCAGTCCATGAGAGGTTGTCAACATCAGAGCAAGGCGAGTCCTCACGAAATCAGGAACTATCGGCTAATACAAGTAGAATAGAATCTGACGGCGAGATGAGCAATTTAGCTGGAAAAATAAGAAAGCCGATAGAACCTAAACCTAGGTGGTGCCCCTCGGGTCTCAGCAAATCACAACGCAGAAGGCTTCAGCGATTGAAAACACAAGAAGAAAGGGAGGCCGAAAAGGAGAGCGAGAGGGATCGGATGTTCAATAAGTTAAGACCAGTACCGGGTTTGAAAAAGGAGTGGAGAAAGAAGGAACAGATCGATAGTGATTCAGAGCAATCGATCGAATCCGGTTCTCCGATGATCCGAGATGATACGCCACCAATGGATATAAACATGGTATTCACTCTACCTGCCGAGTTCAAAACCGAAGAATTGGCTGAAGAGGTGTTCGCCCAATTGTGCCTCGGAGCGCCAGACGCTGTGTTCGAAAAACCACAAGATATGCATCGGCATCTAAAACCACTATATCTAAAGGGGTACATTAATGGCTGACCGATATCTCGCATGTTGGTCGATGGCGGGGCGACAGTCAATCTGATGCCGTTAAGTACTTTCAGAAAATTGGGTAAAGCCGATGAAGACTTGATCAAAATCAATATGGTGCTAAATGACTTCACGGGAGACCCAACTGAGGCTAAAGGCGTAATGGTGTCGAAGCGGCGATCGGTAATAAAACTTTGCCGACTGCATTTTTTGTGATTGAAGCCAAAGGCAATTACAGCGTGCTCCTTGGGCGGGACTGGATCCATGCCAATTGCTGTATACCATCAACTATGCACCAAAAATTGGTGCCGTGGAACGATGATCTGATAGAAGTCGTCTTGGCCGATACATCGGCTCATATCGCCATGGCTAGCCACGACACCAAGCGCCACACGAAGAAGCCGAATGTATATCAGGAAAAGCCTTGGATAATTGCGATTTTATCTGCGTTGAGAAGTCAGGATTCAAGCCGATCAGCGTTAAACCCAACACGTTTGATCGGACAGACGAAGTAGTAAGAAGATGGAGTACAAGACACTAGCAAAGCTGCAGGAAAAAGGCCAGGAGCTATCGGCAAGAAGAATACGAAGAAGCTGTTGAGGATTTTGAAGAAGAAAGAAAAGGGTTAGGATTTACTTCTGCCGATTTACTCGAAGAAATCGATATTGGGGAAGGTGATGGCAAAAGACCAACTTTTGTAAGTGCTAAATTAGAACCCAGTTATAAAGCGAAGTTGGTCGAAATACTCAAAAAATATAGAGATTGCTTCGCGTGGGAGTATTACGAGATGCCAGGCTTAAGCCGACAGCTACTTGAGCATCGGCTACCAATAAAACCTGGGTATCGACCATTCAAACAATACCCTAGGCGATTTAATCCTACGTTATATGACGCTATAAAGGAAGAAGTAGGACGATTGCTAGAGGCAAAGTTTATCCGACACTGCCGATACGCTGAATGGGTCTCAAACATCGTCCCTGTAAAGAAGAAAAATGGCAAACTTAGGGTATGTGTCGATTTTAGAGATTTGAACAAAGCTACACCAAAGAGGCAGTACCGATGCCTATAGCCGATATGCTTATCGATGCGCATCACGGGAATAAAATCATAAGTTTTTGGGCCAACGCCGGATACAATCAGATATTCATGGCGAAGCCGATATACCCAAAGCGGCTTTCGGATGTCAGGGGCCTTAGGGCTGTATGAGTGGAAAGTTATGACCTTCGGTTTAAAAATGCCGGTGCTACTTATCGTGCTATGAACCATATTTTCCATGATATGATCGGCAATACCGTGGAGATATACATTGACGACGTAGTGGTAAAATCCAAAGAAGGCGGCAACATTTAGCCGATCTGGAAAGGATGTTCAAAGCACAAGGTTACATGGGTTAAAAATGAACCCTCTCAAGTGTGCTTTCAGTATGTCGGTGGACAATTTCTTGGGTTTACGGTGCATGAAGGAGGAATTGAAGTAAACCAAGCCAAAGTAAAAGCCATAGCCGATACTAAACCTCCGAGCAAGCAAAAGGAGTTGCGTGTTGATTGGGAAAATCAACTACTTGCGACGCTTTATCTCAAACTTGTCGAGGCGTATTCGGGCCTTCACACCGCTGCTGAAAATTAAAGACAACCAAGAGTTCAAATGGGAAGCCGATCAACAAAAAGCCTTCGACGACATAAAGGGTTATCGATGAGTCCACCAAGATTGACCGCACCAAAACATGGTATACCTTTTAGACTATATATATCGGTGAAGGTGATTCGATTAGGCAGTTTTAACACAAGAAGCCGATAGGAAGGAACGAGCAATATTTTACGTAAGCCGACGTCTTTTAGATGCAGAAACCAGGTATCCCCTAGTAGAAAAATTATGCTTATCATTGTATTTTGCCTGCACCAAATTAAGACATTATATGTTGGCTTCCAAATGCGTTGTAATATGCAAAACCGATGTGGTCAAATACATATTATCAGCGCCAATTCTGCGGGGTCGGCTTGGTAAATGGGCATACGCCTTAACAGAGTTCGAGTTAACCTATGAGTCGGCTAAATCTGTGAAAGGACAAGCTGTGGCCGATTTTATCACAGGAAGTGAAACATTAGCAGGAACAGCTAATGTAACTCCTTGGCAGCTGTATTTTGATGGATCCGTTTGCCAGGAAGGCGAAGGCATCGGCGTGATATTGATTTCACCTAGAAAACAGGAGTATGACTTCATGTATCGGCTAAATAGCCAATGTTCGAACAATCAAGCAGAATACGAAGCATTGCTAAGAGGTCTACAATTGCTAGACAGCATCGGGGTGAAAGACGTCGAAGCTTTTGGAGACTCGATGTTAATTGTACAGCAAGTCAAAGGAGAATACCGATGCAACGACGGTGCGCTAACTCGATTTACATCAATGCCTCCAGATCATCGAGATGCTCACTACATTTTCTATAAAACATATCCCCAAAGAAGCTAATGATAAAGCAAACCGATTAGCACAATGTGCATCAGGATACAAGATTGAAAGCCGACAGGGACCAATCGGGCTAAACGTTTGGCCGATTTTATGTGTTCACCCTGTCGACTGGAGAACGAGAGATAAGGGATTATTTGTCGAGATCCAACCAAGCCGACCGAAGCGAGAATGTCGAGCGCAAAGCACTCAAATATGTTCTACTAGAAGATGTATTATACTTTCGGACTATGGAAGGTTTGTTGTTAAGATGCACAGGAACCGAGGAAGCCAAAGTAGCGATGGGTGAAGTCCATGAAGGCATCTCGTGGATCACATCAATCAGCCCATAAGATGAAGTGGATACTAAGACGAGCAGGATATTTTTGGCCGATAATGTTGGAAGACTGCTTCAAATATTATAAAGGATGCCAAAGCGTGCCAAAAGTTTGGTAACATCTGATCGGCACCGACATCGGCTTTGCATCCGATCATCAAGCCATGGCCATTTAGAGGATGGGGTATAGACATAATCGGCCAAATATTTCCGTCATCCGACAAAGGGCATAAATTCATCCTTGCGACCACGGATTATTTCTCAAAATGGGTTGAGGCTGTACCACTTAAGAAGGTTACTAGCAAAGAGCTGATCGACTTTGTAAATGAACACATAATCCATCGGTTTGGAATTCCACGGACAATTACTCTTGATCAAGGGACCGTGTTCATGTCCAACAAGTTCAAAGGTTTTGCGGAAAGTCTTGGGATAAAATTACTCAACTCTTCCCTTACTACGCTCAGGCCAATGGACAAGCCGAGTCGTCAAACAAGACATTGATAAAGGCGATAAAAGAAAAATTGAGGAAGAGCCGAGGAAATGGCATTCAACGCTATCGGAGGCTTTATGGGCTTATCGGCTATCTCATCACGGATCAACTAAATTATCACCTTTTCGGTTGGTATACGGACAAGAAGCCGTTTTGCCGTGAAATCAACATCGGCTCAAGAAGGCTAAATGAGCAAGATAGGGTACCGGTAAATGAATACAAGCAGGCAATGCTCGACAATCTGGATGATTTGGTGAACTAAGGCTGATCACGCTAGATCGGCTTAAAAGGAATAAAGAGAGGGTTGCCGGTCGTATAATAAAAAGTGATTTTAAAATCGTTCAATCAAGCCGATTTGGTATGGAAAACCGTGTTGCCGATTGGGTCTAAGGATAATCGATTCGGCAAATGGTCTCCAACATGGGAAGGGCCTTATAAGATCAATCGCCGATTGACGGGAATTCGTATATCTTTGGAGTCCTTAGGCGGGTTCGTCCTACCTAAAGCGATCAATGGAAAATATTTAAAAGCTTATCACCCAAGCATATGGGTTGGGTCCTAACTACAGAAGAGAAAAATAGGATCAATTACAGAAGCACATGCACATAAAATCGGTCATCCAGCCGACCGAGTCAGTTAAGCAAACATCCACGGATTAAACAGTTTATAAAGATCGGTTACATAACCGATCAAGCAAGTTTTCTAAAGATGTCATCTCAAGGCGAAGATAGTTTACAAAAATCGGCTATACACCCGATTGCTACAAATCAGTTCATTAGAAGTCGATGCTTTCAAATCGGTGAAGTCGGAGCAAGGCAGATGGGCCCCAAAGCCGATAGTGCTGCAGCCGCCCTACCAATAGTAGCTTGAACACTATCTATTAGTTGCTCATCGGCTTTTGCATCACCCGGAATTGGGATCATTTTAGCTGAATGATTCCTGACTTTGGTGAAGACTTCACCGATTTCTTTGTCTCTGGGCGCCCGGTGAAGACGTCGCATCCGTGATGCCGATCCGCAATCTGAAAGTTCTTTTGTAACCAAGGCCAGCTGTTCTTCAAGTTTCTTCTTGGATAACTCCAGCTCTTGGGCCTTAGTCTTAGCCGATTTCAGCACGGCAGCACCCTGATCAAATGCACTCTTTCGAGATTTGGCATCCGCTATGAGCTTGTCCAAGATCTCTTGGTCGGCTTGTTGGGACTTCCGCTGTTCAACCCTTTGCTTGGCTGACTCTACATCCTGCCGACGAGCGTCCAAGTGGCATACCTCTAGTAGTGCGTTCATAGCAGCAGGGGGAAGATCGGCTTGGACGGCCGCCATCGCATTCCTCAGAGGTTGAGTGTTGGCCAGAAGAGCCGCTTCCGGTTGCATCACTTCGTCCAGGAGGCGGTTGAGCCGCTCCTGCATGCCCGGCTCCGCGGTTACAGCAGCCGACGCTGGCGCAGAAGCAGCAATTATGCGTTGAATGTCGGCCGGGTAGTCGTCAGTGGCCAACACTTCCGGGTCGTCGAGCTCGTCCAAAGAAAAGCCTAAAAGATCGGCTAGGTCCATCAACGGAGCCGGGTCAGAAGCAGGTTTTGGAGGTGAGGAAGCGGATGGCGGAGCAGGAGCCAGAGCCGGCAAGACAAGCACATCTGTCTGAGTCTTCTCTGCATCGGCTTCTAACAACTGGACGGAAGGGGTTTCCTGAGGAATACTTTACGGTAAGATAAGGAAAACAAAGACAAAAATCAAGATAAGGGTCGAAGCTAACCGCAGTGGCCGATCCAGTTGGGGATGATGCTGCATCACGACCCGCAGGTTTTGGAGATCGTTTGATAACGACTCTACGGCTCTTCTTTTTCTCTAAAAATGACAAACATGGGGTTAGCCGACAGCAAGCATGAAACTTCGCCAACAAAAGAAATCTAAGCAAAAATGGAACTGGACGTACTTTTAGTGCGCTGATCGGCAAGATCGGACAGTGATGGGCTATTGACCCCCAACGTGCCAGAAGATAAACCGGCAAGAGGGGTCGACGGCCTTTGCCGTTTCGAGCGATCGTCGGCCGATGCGATTTCTTATTTGAGTCGACCTTTTTCTAGTCACGAAAAAGGACAAAAGATATGATTAAGCCGATGAAAATCTTATTTCAATAAACGTCAAAATGAAAATACCTCTAAAGACGAGTTAGCGTGGCTTGAACTCGAGCTAGACCCAGCGGCGGTCTCCGTCGGCTCTTGGAAGCCAAGGAGAAAAGAGGACAAGACCTCATGGATAGTGCGCCCCCGCAAGAGCGCCTCAGCTATGGAAGCCCACCATGTGGTAAATTGGCCCGATCGACGTGTGTTTAGCACGAGGAATGGCAAGTCTACCACATGGAGCTCATCGGCTAGCTCAATAATAAGCTCCGCCATGATAATGTTAGTGACTTTATTTCGTGGCTTGATCATGTTGAGCAAAGGAAAGCAAGGAATTGTTTGTCCAAAACCCAGCTGGCGAGCATACACTGAAGGGTGATAGAACTCATAGGTCGGCTGAAATGTTTTATTTCGAGTACTCAAGCCGACGTGAAGAATGCAAGGAGAAATCAGCAGAGGAAGCAGATCAAGAGTAGACTGGGGCATTAGAGAGCTATCAGAATTTAAACGAAGAAAAGAAGGCCACGGGAGATCGGCTAATTGGCTATACGAGAAGAAGTCTCTACGATTAAAAGTGGCTTGGTTAAGGTAGATTTTGGGTTCATCAGACGAACATATGATGAATTTTTCGCCTGGGGATCGGCTAGGTTGAAATTCAGGGATGGCACCCTCAAGAAAATCTTCCGTTGGGAAAGCCGATTCTTCCGAAGGGTCCAGGATAATGAGGCGGCCGAAAACGCAGTAAAGCCAGATCTGGATAAACCAAAGTGGGCCGCCGACATTACCTACGACATAGGAACCATTGCCAGTAAAAAGCCGACTCCAGATGATATGCATCATATGGTATACGGCTCCCAACAAGGATTTTCCTAAAGCTAGCCGATGACCCATGACTAGTTGCTCCGACATAAATTGATAGACCTGGGTTGGTCCTAAGGAAGCGCCACAGAAGAGGAATCGGTCTAGCCATAAGTTGATGAAAGCTACGTGTTCCTCATCCGATACAGGGCCGGTTACTTTGTTGTTATTTTGAATATATCTGGACCAACCTTCTCCCTTTTTTCTAGTCAGTTTGTACTGAGGTTTCCCGCTAAAAGCCGATATTTGGTCTCCATCAGGCCTAAGGCAGCACAATTCGGCCATGTCTAGAAAGGTTGGGCCGATAGGACCAGTTGGAAAAAAAAAGGCGTTAAAGGAGTCCGACCAAAAATAGCAAGCGGCGGCTACTAAAGATTCATTAGGCTCTGGAGCGGCCAAGGACATGGGAATACACTCAGCAATACCCATTCCTTCCCACTCCGCCTTCTTTTGGGCCGATACTCTAATATACCAGGACCTCCAACCCTTGAGAGCTGTCGGCCAAGCCCTAAAGCTTTTGGTCCACTCATTGATGTTGTAGCCAGGAGCCGACAAAGGGAGTCTAGGGATCTCATCTCCAACGACCGTATCGGTTTCTATAGTTCCTATTGGGCCTAGGAAATACTGATGGTCGCTATCTGGGATCGGAATAAGTACCTGGGATGCATCCATTTCAGCCGATGCAACAGGAAGAAGGGGTTGATGCGGAGGAAAGCCGATTTCAAGATGAGCGAGAGCACGCCAGGGTGAAAATGACCGCAAGGGGGGACCTCATATTTATACCTCGGTGAAAAAGGTGAAAAGGCGGGAACAGTTGCTGCATTAAAAACGCACCGAGGGCATTGCGGCGCCATTAATGGGGAAGTTACCGAGGTGAATCCTACACGACAAGCCGATCACGGAAAAAAGGCGAAGAATTTTTGAAAGATAGCAAGCTACCTTTCAAAAATGGGGGGCATATGTTTGCACCAAAATTCGGCACGTATTGGAATCGGTCTGAGACTGAAAGAAAATGTACGTATGGAAAGAAATCGGTAAATGAGTCGGAAAAGGTATCCGTTTCTAAAAAGGAAAGGAAATCAGACCGGAGGCCGATACGGGTAAACGCACCATATCCATATACAACTCGGATCGGCCAAGTGTGTTATAAAAAGGGGTAGACGTCAAGCGAAAAGAATATCAATCAATCAATCCAACAACACACATCTACTTTTTACAAGCTTTTCTTTTACATTGTTTTAGCTTCATAGATCCCTCTGCAAGTCGACGGAATCAACATAGTTGCGCATCGCTGATTGTTGGTTTTTGCCGATTTCACCCAGGTTTGATCTGCTTCGTTTTGTTGCGCATCGCCTTCTCGAAGCCGATTTTTACCTTGTATCCGGATCAATCGTAACCGGTTGATCTAGTTATCTCCTAATCGGTTCTAGCCGACTGGCGAAAAGCCGATAGATCCTTGTTTATCGGCTTTGATCGAATTACAAACTCTACCTTGTCAATTTCAGGTCAAATTGACTGGCACGCTCTGCAAACCCGGCGTTTGTCTTGTGTGTTCGAGGCCGAAAACCCTCCTTCACGTTTTTTGCGCGAACAATTATCTGCCCTGAGAAATGCTAAATTCCTAGCATTTTATTTCACTTCCAACGTTGGTACCATGAAGGGAATACAACAAAGCAATCTCACATAAGAATAGGACGAAGTAAAGTATACGACATTGTGTATTATTACATTGATTAAATAGAATATCCTAATCAATGATTTAAATAGCGGGCTATAGTGCGGTTTTGAGGACACAAGCACTAAGCTATCTGAGTAAATCGTGCTACCACAACTACGACCGTTATAGCGCTTAGCGCTTAGCGGCAAATACCAGCCCTCAAAGCAATTTGAATCATTGATTTACATGTCTATGGGCATATTTTGATCTGATCTATATGGTCCTATTTATCAATATGCACCTTCATCGCATTGAGATATACAAAACAAAATTTCCAAATCACAATATAATCCTAATTGTTCCTCTCTTGATCTTTTTCTGTGGTATGTTTAGTTTATCTGTTGTGCCGAGATTGTCACTACCAGGGTTCACAAAACCGTTTCGAACCCTAATTTCGCTAGCCCAGCGGTACCGGTTTTCGTGAAAAACCGCTCGAAAACCGCGAAAAACCGAATGGTTTGCAATTTCAATTCATTTTGAATTTGGGTCAAACTTACGCGATTTTTCGCGAGAAAACCGCGGTTTTTGACGAAAAACCGCTCGGTTTTTGAGGAAAACCGAAACCGCTCGGTTTGAGCGAAAAACCGATCGATTTAGGTAAAAAACCGCGAAAATGAGGGGAAAAACCGCCAAAGCCGAGAAAATGTAATAAATATATAATTTAGACATTTGGAAATTGTAAATTAGAAAGTTTAAAATAATATATCAATAAATAATCTTTCATTGCAATATTACAATCACACAGGTGCAAAGATACATATTTACATAACCACGTAGCAATTTCATTACCATTCAATTGTCAACACCATTTATATTATAATACTTTTTAATTGAAGTTGTGAACTAGGCATAGGCCATGTTGGACCTGTATGGATGTTATATTAGTATAATATCAAGTTACAATGAAATGAGATATGCATATAAAACATTACCTGTGGGGCTACGGCTAGTATGTATGCTATATATATTAGTATAATATTGTTGCATGATCTTTTTCTTTTTGATTTTTATATTTTCATTATTTGTAATACCTCTAAAACATCTCCAAGCAGCCCACATGCCACTTTTTTCTTTTTCTTTTTGATTTTTCTATTTTTATTATTTGTAATACCTCTAAAACATTTCCAAACATCATTTTTTTTGAAAAGTTTTTTCACCATTGGTAATATATGAATTAATACTAATTTTAGGAATTTTTTCAACAAATTTTCTCAAATTTTTTGAAAATTTTAAATTTGGATTTGAATTTGAGCGGTAAACCGCTCGGTTTCTATTACCGAGCCGGCTCGATACGCTCGGTTTTCGCGAAAACCGAGCGGTTTACCGCGAGAACGTGAACCCTGGTCACTACCACATTCCTCCATCAACGTCAGCGATGAGTCTAGGCTACTACCGTGCTAGCGTCTTGTCTTTGGTCTTTAATTGTCTAATGGATACCTAAAAGTGAGAGCATATCTTTTATCTGTAATTTTCCCTTCTCTTATCGAGTGGTTTAAGAAGGTCCTGTTAGTAAGTAGTGACTAGCATAGTCAATGCTAATGAAGTTAGGGGGTGTAACTAGAGTCGTGAATCTGATGAAGCTGAATATTCCTGGCTTCACCAAATCTATAGCGGTGGAGCTATGAGTATATTAAGAGTGTTTAGATAGATGATCTTGTTTACATTTTAAAATAAAAATATAAACTTAATTCTATTTATTTTAGCCTACAAATTTTAGATCTAAGGTGGAACAGGAATCTAGAGCTCTACCAAACAAGGCCTCAGTAGTAATTGCTCGTTGATTTTTTATCTAACTTAGCATTGTATAGTTGAATAGTGATATACTAACTAGTCACTATTAACGGGTAAGTATATAGTGATCGGTGATAAGAAATTAACTGATTACTACTTGGTAAAAATATTTTCTTCGAGCTTGTGACGTAGATAGAACTGCAAGGCAACATCCTATCTAAAAAATTCATCTTTGGAGCATATAGAATCAATCATGACAGTAAAAAAAATAGCATACTATTTTGACCTGTGAAATGTTTCTCACAATTTAGGTTATTATATACATTACTTAAAACTATAAAACCCAATATTGTATATAGGACCGCAATGTAAGATAGTTTCCACAATAGCCTCCGCAATCCGCAATAGCTTTTTAGCCAACACAGTGACAGTCGCGATTTAAAACACGGATCCTAATACAACGCGAGTAGCTCTCCCCTCTTCATTATGCACAGTGCCACTCAAAAGGACATTGTCCTCATTTTATTCGACATGGAAAG
Source organism: Rhipidocladum racemiflorum (assembly GCA_036346355.1). Lineage (NCBI taxonomy): Eukaryota > Viridiplantae > Streptophyta > Magnoliopsida > Poales > Poaceae > Rhipidocladum > Rhipidocladum racemiflorum. The sequence continues at coordinate 35,954,165 of CM070577.1, read as the reverse complement.
CTGGAATACAAAGACCTTCCTCCCCTACTCTCTTGTTGCGCTCTGGGCAATGCAGGGAGATAAACATACATACATACATACATAAACTTGATGAACCTCTTGTTGGCCATTAAGGCCTGCTACCATCGGCGGCGACGGCACGAACAAGGCTGCAGCAGTGCAGATAATTCTCCTGTTTTCTGTTCCTTGACTACGTCATGCAGACCTTACCAAGGTCGATGATCTCCCTTACAAGCTATCATCATCAAATATTGTCGAGACGACAAGCCCACGGACAAATTGGCTCCTTTGTGACCTCTCCTTCTGATCCTTCTCCGACAGAAATGGTTCAGCTCTGTAAGTTCGCCACAGCAATTTAATCAATATTAGACACTGAAGAATTCACAATAGTTACTCGACAGGGAAAAAAGTTGTTGTAAAAGAAGCATTATGACAGCGATTTGAAAGGTTCTACTTTTTGGTAAGCTCGCAAATTTCACATGCCAGTTTAGACGAGCATTGAGATGATCCCAATGAGGTTAAGCAGCAATGCAATCAACCAGCTGAGCAGCAATGGAATTTGTCCATTTCATGCTTCAGAGATCTCAAAGAAAAGGCATGTGACACAATAGGGACTCTGGCTTGCAGATTGTGCATATATTTCAAAAGCAGTCCTTTAGCTAGAAATATGCTAATTTATATAAATGAAACTTCAGAAATTTATTGTGTATTTGTGGTAATTTCCTATAAGCATAACCTTTTACCTTTACAGGTTGGCGTATACAAAATCATAGTGGAAGGTACAGATCAAAAGTAGGCGGCACATATTAAGTGTAGGTTTGAGTGCGGGATGTTATGGAGGAATAATAAGCTTTTGTAATAAACTTTCAGTACAGAATCTTTCCACTAGAAAGTAATTCTGGCTTTGCTCATTCTGGAGACTGAAGACTAGTCTTAGTTAAACAGCTTGTGAGAAGAAGTGTCAAGAAAACATGATAAGACATCATTTAAGTATGAAGAACCCAACAGGTAAACCATAAGGGCCACAATATCAGTAATCATTTAATAGACCTTCAGAGCATGTTCCTTAAACCTATTTATATCAAAAGCAACTGATGCCAAAGAGACATAAGAATGATGATAATCAAAACAAAACACATCTTAACAAATAAGTAATACATTGAAGAAGTGAACTATATAACTGCACCAGGTAATTTACTAAAATAACAAGTAGAACTAATTAGTATCAAGGTTATGAAATTTTAGTCATACTTGGACGACAGAAATGTGTATTGGTTTGTCAATGACATGCCATAACAAGAAGTTAATTATGTCATGCACAAGGACCAAAAAACTAAAATAAGGAATGGAATATAATGTGGAAAACTATTATCCACTGACCAGATACAGTGGTATCGTGGCAAAGAGGGAGCTGAATGAGGCGGCAGAAAGAACAAAGCTTGAGGTGACATACCTCTCTACAGTCTTTTCATCTGGGAATTTATTTAGCAAAAAGTTATTGTCAGATGAGTCGGAATGTAAATCTTTGGATGGTTCAGCCACAGGCAAACTACAAATTAAAGATGACAAAAATGGATCTGGTGCTGCAGCGGGAGGATTAGATACATAGGATGATCCACCAAGAAAGGACTGTAAACTGCCTTCTCTGAAGTCCTTTCTCAACAAAGACAGAAAAGAATGGGACCCTGAAGATATTTTTCGGACTCTGCGCCTTTGTTGCATGTATTATTCATTAAGGAAAGCAATGTGTAAACTGTGTTCCCAAGAAGCCCATGTGTTTTCAACTGAATATATTATAAAAAAAATCAAATCACATGTGCTCATTGGCAGAAGAATAAAGTAAAGAAAAAGGATATCTTCAAGTAGCTCCCATGCTGCCTTGTCAAGTGGCCTATCAAGTCCATCCCAGGCCCAGCCCTTGTAGCACATATGGGACATACCTGAAAGAGTGGTTCATCAAATTTCATTAGTGTTTATTATTTAAATTCATTGTATAAGCATGCTCTCACTTATGCATGCAAGGTTCGAAGAGCTGACACTGTTTCTATCAAATCTTATTAAATAAGAAAAGCAACTAAACTGCCAAATATTCCTAAAAGGTAAGCATGACTCATCCTAATGTAAGTGAAAAACTACTTCTGTTTCAGATACCTCTTTCCAGCAATCCTAATATACTCCAGGTAACCCAGCACAGCACCCCTTTATTCCAGGTGAGAATTAACAACTGAAGACCGTTTTCTCCATATGAACTTTCAAATACAAAGGCGTCTATTGGAGTTTGAGAAAGATGAATCCGTATGATAAATGCCCATGCATAACCCTTTGTGAACATTCTTAACTTGCTTGAGCAAGATAATTTAAATTAATTCATTCAATCCTCCGACAGAATAAAGATGAACTCTACAAAGCACAAATTCAATAAAAGGAAAGAGAGGCTAAGCAAAACAAAATTAGTTGGGAAATAACCATGAGCACATCAGCAATAACAGAAAGCTAAAAATGACAACAGAAAAGTAAAAATGCCAGCGCACCTAACTTTTTCTCCAGCTCAATGGTCAGGGTTAGACATTTTGTATGACACTAAAAAACAACTCTGGATGGTAGAGTGGACCAAAGGAGCTAGAAAATCCTTGCTTAACGCAAATAGCCAAAGAGTAGAGATGGCTCTCAAGTATAGACAAGGACAAGTGAGTTTATTTCAAAACATGAAGATCACCACTCAACAATGCCAATTTAAAGCACTGACTACAATTTGTGAGATTCATGCCACATTGTCAATAAAGCTCTGTCAGTTGGTCTATCATGTTTTGCTGGAGTTAGTCCCGGTTAGTTTTCATAGTAGCAGCAAAGGCTAGTTCCATGTAAGTATTGCATGCTACCCTACATCTCTACTAAAGCATTCCAGCAAAAAACATGAATCCGAACACTAAAGTTTATAAATAAAAGGACTATACCAAGATACATGGGTCTCATATTTGCCCACTGAGGCTCTAGACTTAGTTAGGCCAAAAAAGGCCAACACAGCAACTAGATTGAAACCTCATGCAACGCTCAAGGCCTTTCTGCTTTGTATTAAAATATGATCGGCTAGTTGCATCCTAATAACAGACAAGTCATTTGTATTAGCAAGATAACAGCAAGGTATTATGATGTATTAATGCAATGATCACTCATCAAGTCAAAAGATTGCCTAAGTGGATCATATATGAGGTTTTCAAAAAAGAGCAATTGCTATATGGTTTGCAGATAGATTATCTATTGAGAAGCATGAAATATCTAATGCTACAAATTCAAATTCCAGCTTCCCCAATGGATATTTTTATTACGTTATAAGGTTTTTGTACCAAAATCAAGATGTAAGAATTTTTATTGTTTCGTGCAGTTGATATATTCAATTCAGGATAACCAAAACGATCGTGGTATTAATGTATGGGAGCCAGGCCCAAGTCAGTCTCATAAAAGGGCAACCATTGGTACGCTTTAAAACAGAAATTGACAGTATGAATAATAAATGCAAATACACATGAAACGGCTACCTAGATAGAATAATCTGTAAAAATATATCATTGCAAAAACAAAAGGTACAGTACAACAGTACCAAATAAAGTGCCACAACAAGGGCCCGTTTAGTAGAGCTCCGGCTCCCGAGTTCTCGTCCGGAGGAGCCGGAGCTCTACTTAACGCCCTCAACTCCCTCGAGCGAGAATTAGGATCCTTGAGGAGCGATTCTCCGAGTTGCATTAGGCGCAAGGAGTGGCCTCGAGCCTGCTCCTCGCTAGAATCAGCCATCTCGCGTCGAGCACCGCCTCCACGCCTCGAGCCTGTGTCCCCGTGTCGCCTCCCTGCCTCAAGTGCCTCCGATCTACCCCGTCAAGCCGTCCCCACCTGCACCACTGAGCCATTTCGAGCAGTCCCCGCCTGCGCCGCTGAGGTATGGCTCCTCTCTCTTCCATCTCTCCCGAATCCCCTCTTTCAAGAATCTGGAGCCAACTAGCTAGCCGAACACTTTTAGAAACTACTCCTGATTCCTCCGAAAATCAGCATCAGGAGTCGGAGCAAGAGCAGGAGCCCTACCAAACGGGCCCGAAATCCTAACGCAAACCCAAAAGCTATCCAGCTAGGCAGCTACACAATATTTAGATGCTTCACCAACACATGGATGTTACACATCAACACTCAACATACCATCTTCTCAAAAAAAAACTACAAACTAAGAGCCAAGCAATTTACTACCACTGAGGGAAGAAGGCGTTTCATTTAAAAATGCCGATAAGAATAACAGAGTACCTACTCAATTGATTGATTTACATGAATCGCTACAAACGAACAATCCATTAAACAAGAAAGGCATATTGGAGAAAATGAATCTACAGATAGAATTTGTAACACCAGCATCAAAACCAAAATGATACCACCAAAGCTTCCTTTCTCGACTATTCGAGCATCATCAAAGTTTCAAAGATTGAGCAAAGGACAAAATAATATGAAAAATCTTAAGACAGCAATGAACCTCAGAACAAAAGGCAAACCAACAACCAATTCTAGAATATGACAAAAAAATCACAATCCCTATTATCCCTGCCACCTAAGACAGCAACAAGAAGGGTTTTGCACGATTGTGTGATGCATTCAGAGAATGGTCTAGTCTACCAGCTATACCTCAAACAATCCATCAAATCAATAATGTACACATTACTTTAACAAGAAGGATGTGCTTTTACAATTTAGTGAGCTTAGAACTTAAATTCTAAAGAAGAAGAAGAGAAAGCAGCAAATGGTTAGGACTTTGTACTGATTCAGCAAATTGAAGAACCTAAAACTACGAACAAGAAAAAAAGAAAGCTTCTACAGTGGATTGTATTGGCCACTAACCAAAAAAAAAAAAAAGAAGCAATCCCATGTGTCCTGAACCGACAACATCAAATAACCAAAAGGACTAAAAACACTATGTTCCAAACCAAACCGACCCAGAAGATAAATATTCAACCAGTAATCAGATAGAAACCCCAAAATCAAAACCAACCGGGCAACCACTTTAATAACAAACATAACCACTCCAAATCACATTTCTCCAATCCAGCACACAAAGACACCTACCGAAACCCAAGACACCTACCGAAACCCAAGACACCAACCCCAAACCCAACCCCAACCCCATCTCATAATTTCAACCAACAAGGCCCTTAAAAACCGAGCTTTTCTTCCAATCCATCACAATCTCATTAGAAACCTCACCGCCCTAAAAAGAATTCAAAGTTTCTAAAATTCCAACCAAACTGCGGTAGAAACAAAAAAGAAACTCCCAGCAAGACAGCCAAAGGTCTCGCATCCTTCCAGCGATCCACCTAGCAACAAACCTATTGGACACCCAAATTGCCAGAGCAAGGTATTTTTTTCTGACCACCTATATCTAAAACCTGCCAGTTCCATTTAACCATTTTAATTCCAAATTATCAACAACTCTATCCTCCGGGGCGAAAGGAATAATTGATGATTTGCCCTTATTTACTTGTGCCATTGATCATTTGCCCTATGATGACATACGATCACACACGGGACAAATGATCAATTGCACCAACTAAAACGGGGGCAAATCATCAATTCTCCTGGCGCGAAACACCACACCAAAAGCTCAGTCTCCACGCGTGCCTACAGATGGAACATTTCCGCTAAATCGCCTCAACCAAAACCCAACCCAACAAATCACAAACACAACTACGACAAGAACAGGTATCATCAGATCCGGCGAGCTGACATACCCCGCTCTTGGTCTCGACGGCGTGCTCGTCGTCAATGTGGCAACACAGACCGACGAAGTCGAAGTCCTCGCCGCAGAAGGGACAGTTGGAAGCCTCCGTCCCGCGCGCCTCCACCTCCTCACCGCTGGCGTCCGCCTCGCCGAACCCCATGTACAGATCTAAGCAAACCGCCACGACGGTCAATCACGCGACGCATCAGCCCCACATCGAATAAAAAAAACCAACCAAATCGGACGAAACCCAGCAGATCGACCGATCGACCGTACCATAGCGGGACTGCAAGCACCTGGAAGCGGCGGTGGCGGAGGAGCGACCCCACGCGTCGCCGGCCTCCATGGCGGAATAGAAACCCTAGCTTTAGCTTCCCTCTCTCTGCTCGCTCTCCTGTCTTTCCTATTTTCAGGGGGCGTTCGGGGATTTTTTTTTTTCCGCCTTTTTCTTCTCGCTTTTTTTTCCCTTTGCTTCGCTGCTCCTGTGTGTTTCTGTCCGTGCGCGCGGGCGTGTGGTATTGTGGTGTAATGGTGTGAGCAGGATTTCGCTCGCCGGTTCGAAAAAGCATTTCGTTGAAAACCGCTACTGTTCAAGCGAAATTCGAACGGTTTTTACCGATTTTTGCAGGTTAGATTTTTTGAACGGTTTTTCGTTGATGAAAAGTGGAACCCTGGGTGTGAGGGTGTGTTCGCTTTGCTTGGGTGGATCGGTGTGAGCGAGTGATAAGCGAATCATGGTGGGTGGGGACGGGAAAAAAATGCTGAAATATACAAAATAAAAATACAAAATAGCAGAAATATACAACAGCAAAAAAAAAGCAAAAATCCTCATGACCGACGCTACGCCGCACGGCGGCCGCCACGCCCGACAGCGGTAGCCTGGCTACCGCCATGTCGCACGGCGGCAGCCGGGTGGACTCCTACGCCAGCGCTGCGTCACATGCTGACCTGGCTGCCACCACGCCGCACGACGGCAGCCAGGCTCCTCTTGCGCCGAAAGTTGCCCTCAGGACATGCACTCAAGACAACGAAAGCTCGAAATGATTAAAGGAAATGAGTAAAGGCTGGACTAAAGCTGCAATCGCGTGACCAAAGGCAAAGGCAGGACAACGAAGTGAGTAAAGAGCATGCATGAAATGACGCTAATGGAAGATTCTGTCATTTGTCGGCGCTGCGAGGCAGGCCATTCTTTGGCTTATAAGAAGGAGGGAGGGGAGAGCGATGTTCGCGAGTACGAAGTTCTAGCAAGTGCGAGGTTCCAGTGAGTGCGAGGTTCCAGCGAGTGCGAAGGCTGGCCATTCTCTGCGACGCGGCTATTTGAGTAGCAAAGCTACTGCGAAAGCGAAGCTATTTGAGTACTATCGTGTGGTTATGTTATCACTTAATTTGTGAAAGTGAATTAGTTTATTCATAGCTATTTGAGTACTATTAATTGTGCTTCTGTTTTGGTTATGTAGAGGAAATCACGGTACCGAGACAACTGAAGTTAGAATAGATTTTCATCGTAAATCTGTTGCTGCAGCAATCAAGGTGCACATTACTAAAGTTCACTTCTTTGCATAATTAATGATGCACTTTAATTTCTGCGATTGTGCTATAATGTAGCTGCTATATTTAGCCTAGTTGTTCAGTAGAAGTAATTGTATATGGTTAGTAGACAAAAACATGGTAAATGAGTAGAAGATGAAATGGTAATTTCAGTGTAATATTACGTGCATAAAATAACATCCAGTAGTTAAATTAAATGATATCCCTGCATTCCATAAAAATTGCGAATTAATCGTACCACCTAAAAATGTCTACGTCGGTAAGAATATTCGACAAGCCTTCCACTCCTTTTGGAAGGGGGTTCACGGGAAACCTTTTAGTTCTCCTTCCAACTAAGCTATTTTCATGATTTTCAAAAATCATGAAAAGCAATTCCAATTCAAAAAAAAAATTAAGGTTTTTTTTTTTTGACATACAAACCAGATCTATACCCTTGGTTATCCCTCCGGTATAGCGTCGCGTCGGTCACTTTCGCAGGAGCTGCTCCCCATGGGAATAGTCCAGTGGCAGCCTCCATCTAGCAATGGAGTCAATATCCACGATCTATTGCCTTCTTGTCCTTTGGCAGCTCAAGTCTTTTACCTTTTCTTGCTATGGAATGTTTTGTCCTCTGGTAGAGGGAATTTCTTCCTTTATCCCCGAGGGATGATTTAGGGTAGGTTCTTATGGCTCTCCCAAGCTAGCAATCAGCAAGATGATAGGAAACAACTCCTGTTGCACCAAAGGGTTCAATAGATCAATCTATGTCATTAAAATAGGGACCTGGCGTGCTCAAAAGAGCAGAAAGGCCTTATATTAGCGCTATATCGCAAGAAGTAGGGTTTACTAGCCCGTTTTCTTATATTTTTACAAGAGCTGTTCTGGCTTGAATTCATCTAATAAAACCACCCCTTGTAGTGCACGCTATATGGACACTTCGGGATACCCCAGAGGGATACTTTGGAAAGGAGATCGTTTGACAGCAGTGGGTTTGGGTCTTATCTTTGCAGTATTGTTAACTACGGGAGCGTTAACACCCGAGGGGATCTATATAAGTTATTAGTTTCTATCTTTTTTTTTTTCACAGTAACATCTTAGATGCCCTAACAATCAGTCTTCTGTGTCTTAGTGTAGTGTTTTTATTCTTGAATGCCATAGTTCAAGTAGCACATTGTGCTTAGCATATAAAAGCCTTCCGTCGCTGTTTCTCAGCGGTAGAGAAAGGTCCTGCGGACTTTTTCGGGTTCAACCCTTGTCTGAGATTCGAATTTCGGGGTTCCATCGCTGTTTCCTGATGGATTGCCAACCACTTAACGAGAAGTCCCATGACGAAGAATCACATTTCATCTTTGTGAAGCGAGTAAGCCTTTGCTATGAAGGCAGACTCGAGGGATGAGAGAAAGAGGAAATAGTGTATGGTTTGAGTACAATTAATTCGTTTCTTACGCGTGTTCGATTAATACGAATGACGCGGTAAAGCCACACGAAGTGGCTCGCTATTGCAAGCCGTAGTCACTAACAACACCGATTTGGAGTGGTTGACCTTCCTTGGTAAAAGAGCTTTATTAGTACCTTTAATAATAGCAATGGCAGCGGCTTCGGATCTAGGAAAATGAGGGGGGCATCATCTGCATAGAGAAGACATGGCTTAATGCCCTGGAGAGGTGATCTCAAGATCCATTGTGCAAATTCTGTCAAGATCGGATTCGAGTAAAGTAAGAAATCCATCACAAGAATGAACAAGAGAACAAAAACAACTCCATACTCTCTTGGCCAAGAATCTGGTTTTCGATTACCATTTGCTATAATCTTCATAGCGTCTAGCGAGCATGGCCTGATTTACGGATGGTGCACTAAGTGCTATATGCCACATAAAATGATTTTTGGTAGGTTCCGCCCTTTGCCCTCGCTTTGAATACTCTAAGAATAAGGTCAGCTTCAGAAGGAAAGAGAAATTCTTTTCTAAATTCCGTGGTACGAATTTGCGGTCCCCATAAACCATAATGGTTATTGGAAGCCAAGGCCACCTCTCAAGGAAGTGGTGCCTTATAACAAGTTCAATTAAATATTCTTACATAAAATAACAACCTTCTTTTGGGACTCTGAGTCTCTTCAGAGGTCATGTAACATCCCAAAATTTGGGTTTTCAAATATTTTTGGTTTAATTCATCTCCCCAAAAATTTTCGTTGATTTTCTCGCGTTTATAAAGTGTGATTTGGAATTTTCTAAATGTGAAACAATTTAATTTGACTATTTTATATTTCAAATAAAAGAAATTTAGTTTTATTTGGGTTCCTTGTACTCCAAGGAATTTTTCTGTAATTTTTGAGATTTTTCGAAGCTCGTTTGCTACTTATCTGATTTATTTAAAATTGATTTGTATTAAGCCCTTTTATGAAAATTAATTAAATATTTGAAAAGTTTATATAAATTTTTATTGCAAATATTTTATTTGAGTTCAAATTGTCTCAAAATATTTTCTAGAATTTTTCTGCTATTTGTATTGCCTCAAATGATTTATTTGAATTTTGGGAATTGTTTTTATTCGGAAATTGGTTGGAAATTCCAAAAAATACTTTTGGGCCGCCCCGACACCCGGCCCACATTCCCCGCGCCCCCGCCTGGGCCGCGCTGCCGCAGTGCTCCATGTGTGCGCCCTCGCTCAGTGGGCCGGCCCTTCGGCCTGCCAGCGCCCGGCCTCCAGCTCAGTGCGCCGCCCCTATCTGAGCCATCCGCTGCAGATCCGATGGCCCATATGCAGCCACGTCGCCCCAGACCAGCTCCCGCACGCGAGGTGTTTGTTTAAATGCCCAAACCGACCCAAACTCCTCCAAACTTGATTTTTCTTGACCTAGCCGCCTCCCCTGACCTTGGTAGACCTCCTATGGCTCTCCCCCACGAACACAACCACATATTAATCTCCTGAAACCTCCGAGCCGCCCCGAGAAGCTTCGGACGTCGCCCGACGATGGTGGAACTTTGGAGCGCGACTGCCGTCAGCTCGTCGACTCTTTTTGAGATCCGTCTTAGCCATGGTGAGACATGATGTCCCATCTGTCTCCCCTCCAAATTTCGTCCAATTTGGCCCAGGGAATCAAAAGTTATGGCCGTTTCAATCTCGAATCTTGCCGAGGCCATATCTCCCTCAATTTTTCGAGTTTGACCGTGAAATGTTTTGTGTAGACTCCTGGTGATGTCCTCTACATGATGCACTTACTACCCCACGTTTTGATCTCTGGATTTTGCGCAGAAAATTCTTTTCTCTGAACAGACTGCGTTTCAGACAGCGACAATCATCCTCACGTGTTCCCCGCTGTTCCAGTAGGTAAATTTCCGAGCCACCTACGTCACGGTGTTCCTCTTGGTCCCATCTAGCTCTCGGTCAAATTTTGTTAAGTTTCGATCATTATTCTAGAAGTTATGGCCGTCTGAAGTTTGGATCCGAAACCCGTTAATCGGCAATTTGTGATCAATCCGGCACGTCGCCGCAAAATCCGCCAATACCGTTGAGTTCGTCTCGTCACGTTCTACGTGATGGACAATCCCCTTTTGCCATCCCATCCTCCAGAATTTTTTTATATATATTTAGGCCATCCTTTCGCCGTCGCCGTGCGCCGTCTTTTGACGCCGGCTATTCTAGTTCGCCGTGGCCATGTTGTCGTGTTCGGTGGGTCATACTTTACTGTTTTGGTCCATCCTTGAAGTTCTTTTTCTCTCCGTTTGCCGTCAGAACTCGGTTCCAGCTTAAAACCGTCGTCTTTCAACCTAGCCGTTGTTATCGGTTCACGTCTCGATGATCCATCCTTGGTAGCGCTTTATTGCGGTCATGTCGTTGCACCGACGGCCGATATCTTATTTCATGCGCATCTTGTCATCGCTTCGCGCTCACCGTTAACGTTCCGTCGTTAACGCTCCACCGTTAACGTTCCGTCAACGTTTCGCCGTTAACGTTCCTCCGTTAACGTTTTGCCATTAACGTTCCCCGTTAACGTTTTGCCATTAACGTTCCGCCGTTAACATTCTGTCGTTAACGCTCCACCTTTAACGTTCCGCCGTTAACGCTTGGCTCTCATCGCTTCGTCGTCATCGCATGCGTGCATTCATGCAAGAACCATAGTGCGATGTACTCATCTATTCTATCATCATGATGTGAGCCTAGCCTCATCGTCATATCATCTTCAAAGCTGAACCAAAACCCTAACCTTAGACAGGTTCGATGAACTAAGTTCATCGTGAGCCGTGTTGTTATCTTTGCAATCTTTCTCGTTGTTTCAATCGTGGTAAGACACTTGTCTTGTCTTATCCCTGAAAACCTAATCTACCATCGATCTGGAATCGTTCGTGGACTTGGTCAATAGACCATTGGCCATGTGTCATAACCTTGTGCCCGATCTAATCTATCCGTCTCTCTTTCGTTTGGCCGTGTATCTGTTTAGTCAACAAAAGTCAACATCGAGAATCAATTTAGTTCATTGTGAACTAACATATCCTTATGGACCCGATCTATAGATCGAGAGCCCATATGTCCTTGTTTGTCCAATCAAGATAATAACTTCAGAAGAAATATTCTTCGGAATATTATTCTTTCTTTCCCAGTTATTAATCTTTCCCTTTTCGGTGTTTTTCCGAAAGCCCATTCTCCTTTATCTAACCTTCGATCAAATCCAATCAAGTTCCTGAATTCATCCAAGCCATTGTGCCCAATGCTATTTGTTCTTAATTTGGAGTTTATTTGATTTGTCTTTTGAGTTTTGTTATATTTGTGTTTCTTTATCGTTAGACGTGTGTCGTCCGGAAGTCGCTCGAAGGAGCTGAGGATCGAGAAAGTGAAAGCCGAAGATCGAGGACCAATAATCAAGGACAAAGAGTAAAGAACAGTAAAAATTGCAAGGGCCAGGCAAGTTGTGCTTTGACCATGTTGATCCCCTTTTCGAAAATTATGTTGTTTCAAATTATTGCATGCTAGTTGAATATAAACTGATTTCAATTAATTTGGGATTAGATATTTAACCTACTTGTTATTGCCACCTTGTCTATAATAGCTGTACGCCATGAATCATTTGTCACCCTAGGTTCTTGATTAATAGTTGGCTTTAAATACTTTGCCGACATGGGTTAGTTAGACCATCAGTAGCTGCTTAGTCTTGCAACGTACCATTGACATCATTTTGGAAATACAAAAGCTCAATATTGATTAATGGAATATGCAATGTATTTTGAAATGGTGTGACGTGTTGCCGACACGATGAAGTTGATATGTGGAGGTCTTCGTACTTCTTCAAGGATGTTGTGTTGTTGTTGGCATTGTGTTGCGCAATAATCAACTAGGGTGATAAAATGATTTAGACCGGGGCAAGTGGCAAGATTATGATCGGGTGGGCCAGGTGTGGTATCGAGAAAGTCATTTTGGTTCTTTGGGTAGTCTTGCCCTGGTCACCCTAAGGACTTAACTTTGCAAGCCTTTGAACTGAGTCAAACATACAACCACATGTCTGTAATGGGACGGACCTAGTTGAGTAAGTTACTAATAACTTGCATGTGGTACCTCGGGGTGTCAACTACATCTTTTGTGTAGCTTGAAGGGGGAGCGTACCAGGGCTGCGGCATGGTACCCGTCCAACGGTATGTCGGTCCCATACTTCGCCTTTGTTAAGGGAAGGGATGGTGTATGGCAAAAACTGGAGAGGTTCACTTGTGTAGTTAGAAGTTTTCGAAAGGCTTTGTTATGATCACTCATTCGCATACTCTTGTATGGCGATTCACGGCTGATGTGGTGAGTTGATTGTATCTTGTGGGTAAAGTGTATAACCTCTGCAGAGTGTAAAATCTATTCGAATAGCCGTGTCCGCGGTACTGGACAATGCTCGGGGATTACAGTCAAGGGTTAGATTTTCATGAAAATGAACTCGGGATTGGAGGCAGGATGCCTATGGAAAGTGATAATTGGTTAAGGATGTGGATTCGTTTTACTTGTGAAACAACTGTGAGATTTATTGCTATTGTTATTTGTTTTACAGCTTTACAATCTATTATGAATATTTGTGAATGCTGTTTATTGCAAAATAACCCCTTCAGCCTGTCATTTGGAATAAACCAAGCATATAGTTATTAGACTTGCATTCTGTGCATGATTTGCTGAGTGCTTTATGTACTCACCCCTTGCAAACAAATAATCACTAGTGAGCAGAAGTCTACATCGTTGAAGAAGTTCCGCGAGAAGGCGATTATCTAGGAGTTGAACCCCGTCAGTTGCCTGTGGCGTATTGATGGGATACACCGATGTTCTTCGTTCCGCTGCTGCTTATTTGGAGTTGAAGCCGTCGCAAATGTAAGGTTGACCTTAAGGTCGTTCAATAGTTTATATTCTATACTTGTGTTATTTTTATTATTCCGCTGTGTATGATTGTGATATTCATCTATGTTGAGACTGTGTGCACTAGTGTGATCTGGACTAGTGCTGAATACATAGAGGGTCCGGATTTGCATATTCGGGTCCCGATAGGTCAGGACCATCTGCCGATCTTGCACTCTAACGTTGAACTGTCTCGGAGGGCTGGACCCTCCGATGACCATTGGACTGTATATTATTTCACATGATTATTCGCTTGAGCAAAGGACTGTTTTTATTTTTGGACGTAATCACTACTTGGACCCGAAAGGAGTTGACCTCCTTTCTGAACTTAATAACTCGAACCAAAGTAACCGCTTAATCTGACGTAAATATTGGTGGCCCGAAGTTTTGGACCTTGGTAAGTTATTTGATACTCCCCAAACCATAGTAAATTTCATACTCCCCAAACCATAAACTGCGCTTCGTGACCATGACCTAGACATCGTTTGCTGCATAATACTCAAAACAAAAATATTTTTACATATTCATAATCTAAATGATTTTACACAAATTTAGAAAGTTGTCTCATTGAATTTGGAGTTGTATAGCGAAAGTTATTTGCATTTGAATCAACTCGGTTTAAAAAATTAGAAAAATGAAAAAAATGATTTTTTTTTTGCCATGGCTGGTTCCTGGTGAACCGTAGATGGCTTGGCCGATTCCTCGGGAACCGGTCATGCCCTTGGCCGGTTCCTGGAGAACTGTCATGTAATATCTTCTTATTACTTTGATATTTCAAGTCTATGCATTAGTCATGTAATATCTTTTTATTACTTTAATTTTGCATTCTCTTCGTGAACTGTCTAAATTTGTGTAAAATCATTTAGATTAATTCCGGAAAAAAAATTGCATGCCAGTTTATTTAAAAATGCTTTTGATTAATTCCGGGAATAGTTAAGTGACCTACTTAATTATGCCACCTTGTCTATAATAATTGTATGCCATGAATCATTCGTCACCCTAGGATGTGGAATAATAGTTGGACATTAATACTTTGCCAACATGGGTTAATTAGACCGTAATTAGTTAGCTTAGCCATGCAATTGTGTTATTGATATAATGTTGAATGTCGAAAATTAATCTTGACTTAATGAGAGATGGAACATGATTGTGGAAATTGCTATATGTGTTGTTGATGATGTTGATGGCATGTGGTGCATGGTAACCAACTGGGTGATTAAATGATTTAGATTGGGGCAAGTGGCAAGGTTGTTCTGGTGGGCCAGGAGTGGCACAGGGAAAGTAGTTTTGGTTTTTGCTAAATGGGTAGTCTTGCCTCGGTCATCCTAAGGACTTAACCTTGCAAGAATTTGAACTGAGTCCAACATACAGCCACAAGTCTGGAATGGGACAGACCTAGCTGAGTAAACTGTGATGTCTAGTCTTTGGTACTGTCATGGTGGTGTGAGGCCGAGTTTATAGTAGGCTCATGTCAGGACCCAAATTTGCAAATCCGGACCCTCTGTGTATTCAGCACTAGTCTAGGAACACGCTAGTGCACACAGTCTCAACATTGGTAAATATCACAATCATACTCAACGAAATAATAAGGTACTTTAAATAGTTAACCAAGCTGGTTGCTCGACCTTAAGGTCAAGTTACAAATATACGCCACGCAGGGCGAAAACTTATTAAAAGAGATATAACGAATGAAAATAAGATAACTTCGTGGCGCCATCCAAGATACCACAGGCAACCGACCGGCTCGCTCCCTAGTTAGACGGATCCTCTTGGAGCTCCTCCTCCAAAGCTGGTGTAAACTCTTCTTCAACTGGTGTTGTATTGTGGCAAGGGTGAGTACTTGGTACTCAGCAAGTCATGCACAGAATGCAAACTAATATACTACATGCATGGCTTAGTACAAGGAATAGCTGTAACACCCCAAAATTTTGCTTTTCCTAAATCTATGTGTGATTTGGCACTTTGGTGAATTTTTGGAATTTTCTGGAATTTATTTGGAATTTATTTGAATTTATTCCATTTTGAAATAATTAAAGAATTAAACTTTACAAATAAAATTTTGTTGGAAATATTTTATTTGAGTCCCAAATACCTAAAATATTTTCCGAATTTTTCTCGAATTTTTCTCAGTCTTTTGCTATTTTTAATGAATTAAATGAATTTCGGGAATTATTTTAAATATTAAATCGCTGGAAAATCAAGTCGGGTCAAATCGTTTCATCCGATCGACCCGAGTCCGAAGTCCGACTTCGAGTCCGACCCGAGCCACGTGACTTGACCGAACCCCATTCGATCCTAACCGTTGGATCGAGATCCAACGGTCCAAATTGGACCGCACCGGTTCGAGCTGAGTCTGGGTCGGATCCGATCGCGCTCACGTGATCGTGACCGTCGATCGTGCCACGTGGACGGTCCTCCGTCGTCTCCGCCGGATCCGAGCCGGACTCATTGCCGCCTTCGCCGCGTGAGGTTCTAGGTTTCCGGATTCCACGCGAAGCCGAGGCTATTTAATGCCCGGATCACACCCGAGGACCACCTTGACCTTGCGCAGCCTGCTGTTCTAGCCGTCGCCGCCAGCGGTGCCTCGACGCGCCCGCAATCGCTCGCCGGAGTTGTAGCACTTCTCCGCCGCGGTTTTTGCTTCGTTCCGCCGCCATCCGCCGTCCCCCGCCGTCGTTGACCCCAGACCCGGACTCACCGCGACGAGACGCACCGGCGGGACCTCTCACTCGCCGGAGGAGCCCGCAACGCCGTTGTTCGTGTCGCCGTCCCTCGGCCCGGCCAGCTCCGCCGCACGCCATCGCCGTCGCTCGAAGCTTCGCAGCCGTCCGATCAAGATCCAACGTCCCAGATTGCGCCACGTCATCTCACGGTGAGATTCCGTCCAAAACCACTAGATCCAATCTTGACCGTCCGATCTAGATTCAACGGTCCAGATCAAACGCGTTAACCCAAACGCGTGAGAGCCAGATCTAATCTGGGCCGTTGAATTTCAAATCAACGGCCGAGATTGCGCCACGTGTCGGGAAGCCTGACCGCCATGGTCGCTTCGCCGTCGTGTGGCGCCGACACGCGGCCCGTGATGTCACGCCCGGCCACTCGCACCATGACGTCACACTGACGTCATGGCGGCCCGCATGTCAGTGACTGTCCCAGCCGAGCGCTGACATCAGCAATGACGTCACAGTGGGTCCCACTGTCGCCACTGCGGTGAGCCTCGCCGACGCCGGTGACGTCACCCGAGGCGGACCCACATGTTAGTCTCACGAGGAGCCGTGGACCGAGTCCATGGTAGACCCGAGCCGAGCGTGGACCAAGTCCATGGACCGGCTGACGTCAGCCAACCAATCAGAGGCTGCCACGTGTCCAGGCTGACGCAATAATTAGTTTCCGAAAAAGAAAATGATTTATTAATTCGAAATAATGATTTCAGATTTTGATTCAAACTTCAAACGCTTATAACTTTTGCGTTTCAACTCCGATTTGAGTGATTCAAATTTCTAAATTTGTATAAAATTGAGATCTACCTAAATATGAATTTTATTTAATTTTTGGACTAAAGTTTTTCTCTATAAAATTATTTAATTGATTATTTAAACCTTAAATAATCATAACTTTTGCATTTTAACTCCAAATTTGACGATTCCAGTTTCTAAAAATTCATAAAATTATGTTCTCTCTGTTTATGGATTTTATTTGGATGTTTGGACACTTTTTGCCTATTGTTTATTCGTGTATTGCTATTTACACGCTTTACGAGTAGACGTTGAAGTGCCGGAAGGATTCGAAGGAGAAGTATTGACTCAGGATCCAACTCAAGACCAAGAACAAGTACTTTTTGAAGGCAAGTTGTGCTTTGACCATGTTGATCCTATTTTGAAACCTATTTTGATTTAACTTATTGCATGCTAGTTCAATTAGAAAATACTTTATTTAAATATGGGGCTTAGATAAATACCAATTTCTTTGTATGACACCTTGATTATTTAAATATGTGCCATGACCCCTTGTCACCCTAGTTGTGGTTTACTAGTTGGACATTATTAAATTGCCAACATGGGAAATTAGACCGTTGTAGTATGTTGCTTAGACCTGCTACGTGCTCATGACATGATTTTGGACAATCAAATGTTAATATTGACTTAATGATATATTGAACCTGTTTTGGAAAGGTATCATGTGATGTTGATGGCACGTGGTGCATGGTAATCAACTTGGGTTTTGATAAATGGTTTTCGGCCGGGGCATGTGGTAAGAATGATCAGGTGGGCCAGTTGTGGCACTGGGGATGTTGATTTGGTTCTTCGGGTAGTCTTGCCCTGGTCACCCTAAGGACTTCACCTTGCAAGCCTTTGAACTGGGTCTAACGTGCAACCACATGTCTGTAATGGGACGGACCTAGTTGACTAAGTTGCTAATAACGCACTGTGGGACCTCAGGAGGTCAACTACACCCTTTGTGTAAGTTGTACGGGGGAGCGTACCGGGGCTGAGGCCAGGTACCCATCTAACGGTTGATTGGCCTAAACTTCGCCTTAGCTAAGGGAAGGGTTAGTGTGCAATAACCGGGGAGGATGTCGGGACCCCGAATTTGCAAATCCGGACCCTCTGTGTATTCAGCACTAGTCCAGGAACGCGCTAGTGCACACAGTCTTAACATTGGTAAATATCACAATCATACCACTCGATACCAAATAAGTACTTTATTTAAATAACCAAAGGTTACTTGACCTTATGGCCAAGTTACAAATATATGCCTTGCAAGGCGAAACTTATTAAAAGAGAAATAACAAGAATGAAAATCAAATAACCCGTGGCGCCATCCAAGATACCACAGGCAACTGACGGGGCTCGCATCCCGAAGGAGACGGGTCCTCTTGGAACTCCTCCTCCGAAAGCTGGCGTAATCTCCTCTTCAAGCGATATTGTGTTGAGGCAAGGGTGAGTACTTGGTACTCGACAAGTCATGCACTGAGAATGCAAGCTAAGATACTATATGCATGGCTTGGTACAAAGGAATAGCTCAAGGTATATTTGCGATGAAATGACATTTGAAAAGTAATTTAAGTAGATTCGAAAGCGGTAGAAATAAGTAAAGCGTAAATAACTTTTCAAGAAGTTTAACAAACATTTTTCCCCATCCTAAACCACATTTCCATCATCTTCATTGTTAAACCAACCCAACCTTTCAAATCCAAGTTATTTTCGTAAAGTCTAACCCTTGATCAGTAATTCCCGAGCATTGTCGATCACAGTGGACTCGGCTATTCAAATAGATTCTACACTCTGCAGAGGTTATGCACTTTACCCACAAGATACAGTCAAACACCACAAAGGCGAGTTCCGTAACAAAGCCTTTCTAAGCTTTAAACAACACAGTGGTCCTCTCCTGGTTCGTGCTCTACACCATCC
Organism: Rhipidocladum racemiflorum; assembly: GCA_036346355.1. NCBI lineage: Eukaryota > Viridiplantae > Streptophyta > Magnoliopsida > Poales > Poaceae > Rhipidocladum > Rhipidocladum racemiflorum. The sequence goes on along the minus strand of CM070577.1, from coordinate 35,935,125 downwards.
CTTCCCTTAGCCAAGGCGAAGTATGGGACCAACACACCGTTAGATGGGTATCGGCCACGCCCACGATACGCTCCCCGCATAATCACACAAACGGTGTAATCGACACCCTGAGGCTCCACAAGTGAGTCCTTAGCGACTTAGTCAACTAGGGCCGTCCCATTCCACCCATGTGGTTGCAAGTATGACCAGTTCAAAGGCTTGCAAGGTTAAGTCCTTAGAGTGACCAGGCAAGACTACCCGAAAAACCAAATCAACACTCCCAATGCCACAACCGGCCCACCTGATTACTCTTGCCACATGCCCCGATCGAAATCTGTTTATCAAACCCCGCTTGATTACCATGCACCACGTGCCATCAACATCACATGATACTTTTCCAAAACAGGTTCGAGATATCATTAAGTCAATATTAACATTTGATTGTCCAAAGTCATGTTATGAGCACGTAAGTGTGTCTAAGCAAGATACTACAACGGTCTAAACCCATGTTGGCAATTTAATAATGTCCAACTAGTAAACCACAACTAGGGTGACAAGGGATCATGGCACATACTTAGATAATCAAGGTGTCATACAAAGAATTTGGTATTTATCTAACCCCCATGTTTAAACAAAGTATCTTTCTAATTGATCTAGCATGCAATAGTTTAAATCAAAATAGATTTCGAAATAGGATCAACATGGTCAAAGCACAACTTGCCTTCAAAAAGTACTTGCTCTTGGTCTTGAGTTGGATCCTGAGTCAATACTTCCCTTCGAATCCCTCCGGCACTTCAACGTCTACTCGTAAAGCGTGCAAATAGCAAATACACAAATAAACAATAGGCAAAAACATCCCAAAACTCCAAATAAAATCCATAAACAGAGAGAACATAATTTTCTGGATTTTTAGAAACTGGAATCGTCAAATTTGGAGTTAAAACGCAAAAGTTATGATTTATTAAAGTTTAAATAATCAATTAAATAATATTACAGAGAAAAACTTTAGTCAAAAAATTAAATAAAATTCATATTTAGGTAGATCTCAATTTTATACAAATTTAGAAATTTGAATCACTCAAATCGGAGTTGAAACGCAAAAGTTATAAGCGTTTGAAGTTTGAATCTAAATTTGAATCAATATTTCGAATTAATAAATCATTTTCTTTTTCGGAAATTAATTATTGCGTCATCATGGACACGTGTCAGCCTCGATTGGTTGGTGACGTCACCGGCTCATGGGCTCGGCTCACGGCGCGGTTTGGTCCACGGTGGACCCGGTCCACGGCTTCGGGTGGTCGACAGTGGGACCCACTGTCGGTCGCGGGTCTCACGCAAACGCGGTATCGTGTGGGCCCTCTCGACATGCGGGGCCAGCGTGTCGAGGACAGCGCTCACACGCGTCACGACGCCGACCGCCGGTCCACCTTCCCAACACGTGGCGCAATCTCGGCCGTTGGTTTGAAAATCAGCGGCGGATTAGATCCAGGGTTTAACACGTTGAAACTACTCGATGCTCGTGGGCCGCTCGATTTAGATCGGGCGGTCCAGATCTAATCCTATAATAGTACCGCTTACGGCGCGTGGCGATTGTGAACCGTTGGATCTTGATCCAACGGTCCGAATCTAATCGGGTTTGGAACACGTGAACTCACCTCAACCGTCCGATCCGATCTCGGCGGTCCACGCTGGCCGCGAGTCCGGCGATGGCACGGCGAAGCTTGGGCACCGGAGGCGAGGAACGATGACGAGCCCGACGGCGCTACGGGGCTCCTCCGCGACGCGAGGTCACGCTCGAAGTCGCCTTGGCTCGGGATCCTGCTCGACCTCCTTCTCCTCGAGCGGCGACGGCGGCGGAAGGTGAGAAAAACCACCCACGATACCCTAGCTACTACGGCGAGCAATCCCGAGCAAGCGGCGGTGCTAGGGCTTAGCAAGCTAGGGCAAAAAGTAGCGCAAGGTCACGGCGATACTCGGGTGCGATCCGGCATTAAATAGCCCGGGAGGCGTGCTCGGCGGAGCCCTAGTCGATCCTGGCGCTTTCGGCGGCGAGTCCGGCTCGGTCTCGGCGAAGACGACTCTCGGCCCGTCCGCATTAAGCGCGATCAACGGCCACGATCGCCTGGCGCGATCGGATCCGGCCGGATACGGCTCAACCCAGACGGCGGATCTCACCGTTGGATCTTGATCCAACGGTTGGGATTGATTAGGTTTAGGAGTGGGTTTGGTCGAGTCGCGTGGCTCGGTCGGACTCGAGTCCGACTTCGGGTTCCGACTTCGGTCGGATGAACAAGATTTGACCCGAGTTTGATTTTCCAGCGATTTAATATTTAAAATAATTCCTAGTAATTCATTTAATTCATTAAAAATAGCAAATGACTCAGAAAAATTCCAGAAAAATTCTGGAAAATACTTTGGATCATTTTGGACTCAAATAAAATATTTCCAACAAAATTTTATTTGCAAAATTAAATTCTTTAATTATTTCAAAATGGAATAAATTCAAATAAATTCCAAATAAATCCAAATAAATTCCAGAAAATTCCAAAAATTCACCAAAGTGCCAAATCACACATGAATTTAGGACAAGTAAAATTTTGGGGTGTTACAGAGGACCACTTGTATTGTTAGAGGTTTCCGAAAGACTTTGTTACGGGAACTCGCCTTTGTGGTGTTTGACTGTATCTTGTGGGTAAAGTGCATAACCTCTGCAGAGTGTAGAATCTATTCGAATAGCCGTGTCCGCGGTATTGGACATCGCTCGGGAATTACAGTCAAGGGTTAGATTTTCTCAAAAATAACTTGGACTTGAAAGGTTGGGTTGGACTAATAACGATGTTGATGGAAATGTGGATTAGGATGGGAAAGATGTTTATTAAACTCCTTGAAAAGTTAATTATGCTATACTTGTTTCTACTGCTTTCGAATCTACTTATGCTACTTGTCAAATGCTGTTTACTGCAAATATACCTTGAGCCATTCCTTTGTATCAAGCCATGCATGTATTATATTAGCTTGCATTCTGTGCATGACTTGCTGAGTACCAAGTACTCAGCCTTGCCACAATACAACACCAGTTGAAGAGGAGACTACACCAGCTCTGGAGGAGGAGCTCCAAGAGGAACCGTCTACTTAGGGAGCGAGCCGATCGATTGCTGTGGTATCTTTGGATGGCGCCACGAAGTTATTTGATTTTCCGCTGCTACTATTTCTCTCTTAATAAGTTTCGCCCTGCGAGGCGTACATTTGTAACTTGACCATAAGGTTGAGTAACCAGTTTGATTATTTAATTAAAGTACTTTACTATTATCGAGTGGTATGATTGTGATATTTACCGATGTTAAGACTGTGTGCACTAGCGCGTTCCTGGACTAGTGCTGAATACACAGAGGGTCCGGATTTGCAAATTCGGGGTCCCGACAATAGCTCAGGGTATAATTGCAGTAAAACAACATTTGACAAGTAACATAAGTAGATTCAAAAGCAGTAGAAACAAGTTTAAGATCAATAACTTTTCCAGGAGTTAAATAAACATCCTTCCCAATCCTAATCCACATTTCCATCAACATCATTATTAAACCAAACCAATCCTTTCAAGCTCAAGTTATTTTCAAGAAAGTCTAACCCTTGACTGTAATTCCCGAGCGATGTCCAATGCCGCGGACACGGCTATTCGAATAGATTTTACACTCTGCAGAGGTTATGCACTTTACCCACAAGATACAGCCAAACACCACAAAGGCGAGTGTCCGTAACAAAGTCTTTCGGAAACTTCTAACAGCACAAGTGGTCCTCCCCGGTGATTGCACACTAACCCTTCCCTTAGCGAAGGCGAAGTTTAGGCCAATCAACCGTTAGATGGGTACCTGGCCGCAGCCCCGGTACGCTCCCCGGTACAACAACACAAAAAGGTATAGTTAACATCCCGAGGTTCCACAGGTACGTTATTAGCAACTTAATTGTCGGGACCCGAATCTGCAAATCCGGACCCTCTGTGTATTCAGCACTAGTCCAGGAACGCGCTAGTGCTCACAGTCTCAACATTTGTAAATATCACAATCATACCACTCGATACTAATAAAGTACTTTAATTAGATAAACAAACTGGTAGCTTGACCTTTGGGTCAAGTTACAAATATACGCCTCGCAGGGCGAAACTTATTAAAAGAGAAATAATAGCAGCGGAAAATAAGATAACATCGTGGCGCCATCCAGTATACCACAGGCAACTGACTGGGCTCGCTCCCTAGTTAGACGGTTCCTCTGGAAGCTCCTCCTCCAAAGCTGGTGTCGACTCCTCTTCAACTGGTGTTGTATTGCGGCAAGGGTGAGTACTTGGTACTCAGCAAGTCATGCACAGAATGCAAGCTAATATACTATATGCGTGGCTTGATACAAAGGAATAGCTCAAGGTATATTTGCAGTAAAGAGCATTTAACAAATAATATAAGTAGATTCGAAAGCAGTAGAAACAAGTATATCATTAATAACTTTTCCAGGAGTTAAATAACATCTTTCCCAATCTTAATCCATATTTCCATCAACATCATTATTAAACCAAACCCAACCTTTCAAGTCCAAGTTATTTTTGAGAAAGTCTAACCCTTGACTGTAATTCCCGAGCGATGTCCAATACCGCGGACACAGCTATTCGAATAGATTTTACACTCTGCAGAGGTTATGCACTTTGCCCACAGGATACAGCCAAACACCACAAAGGCGAGTTTCCGTAACAAAGTCTTTCGGAAACTTCTAACAGCACAAGTGGTCCTCTCCGGTGTTGCACACTAACCCTTCCCTTAGCGAAGGCGAAGTTTAGGTCAAACCACCGTTAGATGCGTACCTGGCCGCAGCCCCGGTACGCTCCCCCGTACAACTACACAAAAGATATAGTTGACACCCAGAGGTCCGACAGGTACGTTATTAGCAACTTAATCAACTAGGTCCGTCCTATTACAGACATGTGGTTGCAAGATTGACTCAGTTCAAAGACTTGCAAGGTTAAGTCCTTAGGGTGACCAGGGCAAGACTACCCGAAGAACCAAACCATCGTTCCCGGTGCCACAACTGGCCCACCCCATCATTCTTGCCACATGCCCCGGTCGAAAACTATTTATCAAACCCCAGTTGATTACCATGCACGACGTGCCATCAACATCACAACACATGATACTTTTCCAAAACAGGTTCAATATATCATTACGTCAATATTAACGTCTTGATTGTCCAAAATCATGTCGAAAGCACGTAGCAGGTCTAAGCAATGTACTACAGCGATCTAAATTCCCATGTTGGCGATCTAATAGTGTCCAACTAGTAATCCTCAACTAGGGTGACAAGGGTCATGGCACATATTTAATTAACCAAGGTGTCATATAGCAAATGGCATTTATCTAATTCCCCGGAATTAAATAAAGTATCTTCTAATTAAACTAGCATGCAATAAATTGAATCAAAATAGGTTTCAAAATGGGATCAACATGGTCAAAGCATAACTTGCCTTGAAAGAGTACTTGTTCTTGGTCTTGAGCTGGCTCCTGAGTCAACACTTCTCCTTCGAAGCCTTCGGGCACTTCAACGTCTACTCGTAAAGCGTACAAATAGCAATAAATAAATGAACTGTAGACAAAAAGTGTCCAAACATCCAAATAAAGTTCATAAACAGAGAGAGCATAATTTTATGAATTTTTAGAAACTGGAATCGTCAAATCCGGAGTTGAAACGCAAAAGTTATAGCATTTTGAAGTTTAAATAATCAATTAAATAATATTACAGAGAAAATATTTAGTCTAAAAATTAAATAAAATTCATCATTAGGTAGATCACAATTTTATACAAATTTAGAAATTTGAATCACTCAAATCGAAGTTAAAATGCAAAAGTTATAAGCGTTTGAAGTTTGAATCAATTCTGAAATCAATAATTCGAATTAATAAATCATTTTCTTTTTCGGAAATTCTTTTATTGCATCAGCGTGACACGTGTCAGCTCCTGATTGGTCCACGCCAAGATCGCCGACGCCAAGATCGGCCGAACCCCACGATGACGTCAGCATGACGTCATCGTGCCACGTGGCACCACCCGGGTGCTGCCATGTGTCCCGGTCCATGGACCCGGTCTATGGGCCCGGTGGTCTACGGTGCGCTCGGCGCACGCCACAGTCGCTGACATGCGGGCCCCGCATGTCAGTGGCGTGCTCACACGCGCATGGTGCGGCGGCTGGGCCACGTGGCACGATCTCGTGCGTTGAATCTAAATCCAACGGCTGAGATTGGATCTGGATGCCGCAACGTGGATTTCGTTGCGGTGACTTGGGCTAACGTGGGCCGTTGGATCTTGATCTAACGGTCCAGATCTAATCTGGTTCGTTACTGCTATGGCTACGTGGCGAGATCTAAACCGTTAGATCTAGATCTAACGGGTGCTAACAGATCTAGCATTGAAACAGTAAGGGGGTTACGTGGCCTCACCTCGTGCGTGCGATCGGGATCGAACGGCTGACGGAGCCCGCGGACAGCGATGGTGACGCGGCGGCGTTGGCAGACCAGAGCTGGTGAAGGCGACACCGGCGACGTCGTTTGAGGGCTTCTCCGGCGAGGTGAGATATCTCCACGGACGCGGCTCGACCTGGGGGTTCCGGAACTGGGCTCCAACGCGGCGGAGGACGGCGGACGACGGCGGGGCGAAGCAAAAACCGTGGCGGTGCTTCACGCAACTACGGCGAGCAATCACGGCCACAGCAGGGCGCTACGGGCGGCGGCTAGGGCAAAACGCGCGTGAGGTCAAGGCCATCCTCGGGGCATGTCCCGGGCATTAAATACCCTCGGCGTTCGCGCAAAAGGCGGAACCCTAGGCCCACACGGCGGCGGAGTCCAGCGGCGATTCGGACGGGGAAGATGCAATCCGGGACGTACACGTGGCGCAACCAACGGCTACGATCGCGCGGACGGAACCGGATCCGGACCGGATACGGCTCGAACCGGTACGGGTTGATCCTGACCGTTGGATCCAAATCCAACGGCTGGGATTGGCGGGTCTCTGGGTTAGTGCGGTGCGGCGCACGTGGCTTCGTGGATCAATGTGGGCCGTTGGATCCTGATCCAACGGTCCACGGCTTAGGGCTCGGCGGACCGGGTCCGGCTCGGACGCGGCGCGGTATGGGTTCGAGTCGGACTCGAACTCGAGTCCGGCTCGGGCTCGGTCGGATGAACAGTACAAACCAACTCGCATTTTCCAGCGATTAAATAATCCAATTAATTTCCAGAAATTCATTTAATTCATTAAAAATAGCAAAAGACTCAGAAAAAATCCAGAAAAATTCTGGAAAATATTTTTGAACATTTTGGACTCAAATAAAATATTTCCAACAAAATTTTATTTGCAAAGTTAAATTCTTTAATTATTTCAAAATGGAATAAATTCAAATAAATTCCAAATAAATTCCAGAAAATTCCAAAAATTCACCAAAGTGCCAATTCGCACATGAATTTAAGAAAAGCAAAATTTTGGGGTGTTACATTAATCGACTAGGTCCGTCCCATTACAGACATGTGGTTGCACGTTTGACTCAGTTCAAAGGCTTGCATGGTTAAGTCCTTAGGGTGACTAGGGCAAGACTACCCGAAGAACCAAATCAACGTTCCCGGTGCCACCACAAGCCCACCCGATCATTCTTGCCACATGCCCCAGTCGAAAACTAGTTATCAAACCCCTAGTTGTTTACCACGCACCACGTGCCATCAATATCATCATCAACAACACATGACACTTCTCAAAAACAGGTTCCATATCTCATTAAGTCAATATTATCATGTAATTGGCAAAAACATGTTACGTGGCAAGGCTAAGCATACTACATCGGTCTAATTACCCATGTTGGCAATTTAATAATGTCCAACTAGTAATCCACAACTAGGGGTTATGGCACATAAATAATAATCATGGTGTCATAGTGCAAAGTTGGCATTTAGCTAATTTCCCCAAACTTAATTAAAGCATTTTCTAATTAAGCTAGCATGCAATAAATTAAATCGAAATAATTTCAAAATGGGATCAACATGGTCAAAGCACAACTTGCCTTCAAAGAGTACTTGTTCTTGGTTTTAGGCTGGCTCCTGGGTCAACACTTCACCTTCGAAGCCCTCGGACACTTCAACGTCTACTCGTAAAGCGTGCAAGTTGCAGTAAATAAATAAACAGTAGACAAAAAGTGTCCAAACATCCAAATGAAGTCCATAAACAGAGAGAGAGCATAATTTTATGAATTTTTAGGAATTTGAATCGGCAAAATCGGAGTTGAAACGCAAAAGTTACAAGCGTTTAAAGTTTAAATAATCAATTAAATAATATTACAGAAAAAACTTTGGTCCAAAAATTAAATAAAATTCACCATTAGGTAGATCTCAATTTTATAAAAATTTAGAAATTTGAATCACTCAAATCGGAGTTAAAACGCAAAAGTTATAAGCGTTTGAAGTTTGAATCTATATTTGAAATTAATAAACCGAATGAAATAAATAATTTCTTTTTCGGAAAATAATTTATTGCGTCAGCACGACACGTGGACCAATCAGAGGCCGCCACGTCGCCTCGGGTCCATGGACCCGGCGCACGGTTCGGTTCGGTCCACCGTGGACCCGGTCCACTGGCTGCGTGTGCCTCGGCAGTGGGCCTCTCGGGTGGCGTCGATTGCGGCTCGGCGAGGGCTCGGCAATTTGGGCCCCACCGTGACGTCAGCATGACGTCACGGGTGACGTCATGGTGCGGTTCGGCGGTCACTGACGCGTGGGTCCCACGCTGACGTCACGTGCTGACGTCAGCGGCGACCGCGGCTGACCGCGCTGACCGCGACGGTCCAAGTACTGGACACGCGGCACGATCTGGGCCGTTGATTTGAAAATCAATGGTCCAGATCAGATCCAACCTCACGCGTTGGAAACTACTCGGTTGATCTGGACCGTTCGATCTTGATCGGACGGTCAAGATCCGATCTAAAGCTACAACGCGGTTTAACTCTAGCCGTACGATCTAACGGCTGAGATCTATCCAAGCACGGTGCAGTTATGGCTACATGGCACGATCTAAACCGTTGGATCTAGATCCAACGGTTGAAAACAGATCTAAAAACTAAAACGTGAGAATTTACCTGAGGATGATGTGGACGAATCTGAGCCCTCGGATCTTGATCGGACGGTGGAGAGAGCTCGAGGACGGCGATGGCTTCGCGGCGGAGCTGGTTCGCCGGAGACGAAGACGACGACACGCCCGACTGCGTTTGGGTGCGATTCCGGCGAAGTGAAAGGTACCTCCTGACGCGTCTTGACCTCGCGGTTCCGAATCTGGGCACCAACACGGCGGAGAATGGCGGACGGCGGCGGAAACGACGGAGAACCGCGGCGGAACCCTAAATCCACTACGGCGAGCGATTGCGGCGCAACCACGGCGGCTTGAGCTCAGTGAGTTAGGGCTACGGGTGCGTATGAAAATGGGCTACACGACAGGGGTGGCGGCGCATTAAATAGGCCCCTCGGCGTCCGTGAAAACTGCGGAAACCGAGGTCCACACGGCTGCGGCGGCGGAATCCGAAATGGATTCGGATTGGGCGACGTGGCTCAACGGCAGCCGTTGGATCAAAATCCAACGGTCGGGGGTTTGGGCTTAGGTCCGGCTCGGTGGTCTGGTTGGCTCGGTCGGAGCCTGGCTCGGGCGGCGTTGGCGCGATCGTGGCCGTTGGATCTCGATCCAACGGTCACACGCATTAGGGTTAGGGTCGGGTTTGGTGACGTGGTTCGACCGAGACGGCTAGCGCGGTCGGGTCCGGGTCGGACTCGAGTATGACTCGGACTTGGATCCCGTCGGATGAACAGTAAAACCCGGTCGATTTTCCAGCGATTAAATATTCAAATTAATTCCCAGAAATTCATTTAATTCATTAAAAATAACAAAACACTCAGAAAAATTCCAGAAAAATTCTGGAAAATATTTTGGAACATTTTGGACTCAAATAAAATATTTCCAACAAAATTTTATTTGCAAAATTAAATTCTTTGATTATTTGAAAAGGGAATAAATTCAAATAAATTCCAAATAAATCCAAATAAATCCCAGAAAATTCCAAAAATTGACAAAAGTGCCAAATCTTATTTAAATTCATGAAAAGCAAAAATTGGGGTGTTACAGCTCACATGGCACAAGAGGGGGGGCCCTGAGAGTGGTAACCAGTCCCATCAGTGTTGAAACCTTAGCGGGCAGTACCGGGTCTAGAAGTAGCTTTGGAAAGGCTTTGTTATGATCACTCGCCTTGGTGGTGTTTGATTGCATCTTGTGGGTAAAGTGTATAACCTCTGTAGAGTGTACAACCTATTCGAATAGACGAGTCCACGGAATTGGACACTGCTCGGGGATTACAGTCAAGGGTTAGACTTTATGAAAATGAACTTGGTTTATGGATACTTGGAGTTGGAAAAGATGAACTTGCTTTAGGTTGATAATTGCTTTAATTGTGAAATTGTTTATGAAGTTACTATTGCTATTATGGGTTTACTGCTTTCAATCTACTATCGTTATTTATGAATGTGCTTTACTACAAAAGAACCATCTTAGTCTATCCCTTGTAATAAGCCATGCATGTAGAATATTACACTGCATTCTATGTATGACTTGCTGAGTACTTTAAGTACTCACCCTTACAACCACAAAACATCAGTTGAAGAAGAATCAATGCCAGCACTGGAGGAGGAGTTCCAGGAGGAGCCGACAAACTAGGGGGAGATCCCAGTCAGTTGCCTGTGGCATATTGGTTGGCGCCACGCGTTTCTTTGTTTCCGCTGCAACTTTATTTCAGTAAGACTTAAGCCCTGCGAGGCGTACTTTTGTAACTTGACCATAAGGTCAAGCAATAGGTTATATTTCCCCTTTCAATAAAGTACTTTACTATTTCGTTGAGTATGATTGTGGTATTTACCGATGTTGAGACTGTGTGCACTAGCGTGATCATGGACTAGTGCTGAAAACACAGAGGGTCCGGATTTGCACATTCGGGTCCCGACAGAGGTGGTATCAGAGCCATTCTGACTGTGGGCCTACCCTTAGTTAGAATGGTTGTAGTGAGGATTAAACTATTTTCTAAGAGTTAAAAGTTACCAAGATAATGAATGAACTCTCGACTTATCCCCTTCTCTCTTGTTCATACCCCTTTGCTGAATTCTTTTTGTCTCCACTTTGTTTTAAAATGTTGCATTCTCACATGAGTGTCTTTGGCAGATGAAGATGATCAACAACTATGCTGAACGTCAGGGAGGTTACGCCGCTAAGTTGTGGCGCATGATGCAGCTGCTTGGAGGTTTTGACAGACCGATCTACCGGGGAACCACCATAGTGAAGGCAGGACTGGTCATAGCATGGGACGTCAAGATCACGGTGTATGCTCGAGAGAAGACGAAATTTAGTCATCCTTTTCACTTCACCGCCAGAAGATCTACGTTCCAGATCGGGATCCAGGAGGTGTCGCGTCGAGCGATGCGGCAGATCGCTCGCACCTACTCTGCAGAGCTAGAGGGCACAATGTTCCGTCACCATCCGCGCAGAGATAACCTCCTTGATCGGGAATCGATAGAGGATGAGGATGCCATGATCACCCACCTAGCAAGGTTCGTCATCGCCCAGGAGGATCTTATCGACGAGCTGGTTCAAGAGCTACAGAAGGCTCTCGATGAGATCGAGGATGTGAGAGTACAGCTGCGAGAGGCTCAGGAGTACATTGCTCACTCTTCACGGAGGATCGACGAGCTGGAGATGGCACTGTACGGGCCAGCACCCATGCCAGTGTTGGAGCTGCATGACCTAGACCCTGAGGAGGACCCAGAGGAGGCACCACCTGTGCCACAGCCTGCGCCACAGTCAGAGCCAGAGCCAGAGGAGGATGTTGCGTCATCAGCCACTGTTGTTGAAGGACACGGTGATCGTTTCGCATCGATGTCGCCACACCCACCCAAGTGTCAACCAGGATGTTCCCATGGAGGATGGATCGATGAGTGAGCATTAGGCTTAGCAGTTGAGACTTCAGTGTTGAGTCGCGTCTTAGAGTAATAAAGAGTCGCCCTTTAGGTGTTAGACTCCAAAGTGATAGTTTAATTTGGATTTTTCATTACTTGCTGCGTGTGCAGTATGTGTTGCAAGGCCCTTAGGCATTGTGAGCAACCATACCAAGTTATTTTGGAATAATTAATAAAGTTGGACTTTGAGTTACACCTTTCATCCCACATAAGTTCTCTACTACTTGTCTATTCTTGTTTCCCTCTCGTCTCTAAACCTTGGAGCAATCAACAGATGGTGAACACTCGCGGAAACCTTGAAGGCAACGGGAGTGGTTCTCGTTGAGCTGGAAACCTCAATGATGGGGCACCTGCACCCCAACCAGCACCCCCAGTTGACATGCAGAACTTTGGAGCTTTCCTTGCTGCACAGACCCAGTTGATGCATGCCATGATGCAGCAGATGCAGCAAGTCACTGCTCAGGCCGCTACCAACCAAGCTAATCAGGGACAACGACAGAATTCAAGACTATCAGAATTCATGAGGACTCATCCACCCACATTCTCTGGAAATGCAAACCCACTAGAGGTAGATGATTGGCTAACATCCATTGAGAGGAAGTTGCACATCACCTAGTGCGTTGGAAATGAGAGGGTGCTTTATGCCTCTCACCAGCTAGAAGGAACTGCAGCTGAATGGTGGGAGAACTTCTGCGCTTCGCATGAGAACCCACAAGAGATCACTTGGGAAGAGTTTATTGTTGCTTTTCGTCAGTACCATGTGCCTGAAGGAATTATGGATCTGAAGGAGGAGGAGTTTCGAGCTCTGAAGCAAGGCAGTTAGTCAGTGGCTGACTATCTGAACAAGTTTACCCAGTTGGCTCGCTATGCACCTGAAGATGTAGCGATAGATAAGGCAAGACAGTCTCGCTTCATGAAGGGACTAAATTCAGGACTGCAGGTGGGACTAATTACCCACACTTTTTCGAATTTCCAGGAGTTAGTGAACAAGGCTCTCATCTTGGAGGATAAGCGTAAAGAGCTGGATGATAACAGGAAGCGCCGAATGGAACAACAAGGAGCTCGGCCAGGAGCACAAAGGTTGAGAGTTTCCCCGAATTAGTTCTTCAGGTTCCAGCCTCAGAACGTTGCTAAGACACCGTCACCAGCACCGAGACCTGCCGGTCAGAACTATCAGACACAAACACAAGCCAGAGTTGCGCTAGCGGGAAGCTAGCCAGCAACGGTGAAATGCTGTTACACCTATAATGAGCCAGGGCACTTCTCCAACAATTGCCCTAAGCGAGGAGGAGTTATGATGCCTGTTCGCCTCAACCTTGGGACCTCGATTGCAAGGACGCCCGCACCAGGAGGAAGCCGTGGAGCTGCTCAAGCTGGAGCCGCACCCCAAGCTACGGTGAGAGGTCGAACCAACCACGTCACCGCTGACACAGTTCAGAACACGCCGGACATCGTACTGGGTAAGTTACTGGTTAACTCAGTACCTGCAACAGTTTTGTTTGATTCTAGAGCTTCGCATTCTTTTATGTCTCAGAATTTTGCTATTGAAAATGGGTTAAGAATGTTGAACCTTAGGCATGTATTGATAGTTCAATCCCCTGGATCAAGAACTCCGATCTAATGTAGGATGTTCTGGGGTAAAGTTACAAATAAATGGGGTAGAGTTACTAGCGAACTTAATAGTGTTGGATACCCAGGCCCTAGATGTTATATTGGGAATGGATGGGTTGGCCAAGCACAAGGCTATGCTAGACTGTGGATGAAGAGTCGTATCAGTTGAAAGCCCAGATGGCAGGAAAGTGGAATTTCAGGCAACTGCCGTTCGAGATGGACAACTGATGGTCAATAGTGTGAAGGCAGTCAGCATTGAAGATGTACTAGTGGTCAGCGAGTACCCGGATATTTTACCTGAAGATTTACCCGGTATGCCGCCAGATAGAGACATAGAGTTTGTGATTGAGTTAGTATTCGGTACAGCCCCAATAGCCAAGAGACCTTATCGGATATCTACCGATGAGTTGGTGGAGATGAAGAAGCAGATCGAGGAGTTGTTAGAGAAAGGATTTATCAGACCCAGTTCGTCGCCATGGGGAGCGCCAGTTCTATTCATCAAGAAGAAGGATGGAAGTTTTCAGATGTGTATTGATTATCGCGCACTCAATGATGTGATGATAAAGAATAAGTATCCGTTACCCAGGATCGATGATTTGTTTGATCAATTAAGAGGAGCTGGAGTTTTCTCCAAGATTGATCTTCGATCAAGGTATCATCAACTGAAGATCCGGTCAGAAGATGTACCGAAGACTGCATTTTTGTGAAGATATGGACATTATGAGTTCACAGTTATGTCCTTTGGTCTGACAAATGCACCAGCATATTTCATGAACTTGATGAATAAAGTTTTCATGGAATATCTGGATAAGTTTGTCGTCGTGTTCATTGATGACATCCTTATTTACTCCAAGTCAAGGGAAGAACACGCCGAGCATCTGAGGCTAGTTCCTGAGAAGCTGCGAGAGCAACAGTTATTTGCTAAGTTTAGCAAATGTGATTTTTGGAGGAGTAAAGTGGAATTTCTTGGACATGTAATGACCGCAGAAGGAGTCGCAGTTGATCCAAGCAAAGTAGAAGCAGCATTGCATTGGGAGCAACCGAAGACAGTTACCCAGATCCGCAGTGTTCTTGGAATGGCAGGATATTACCGTCGATTCATTAAAGGATTCTCGACAATTGCTAGACCCCTTACGCAATTGTTGAAGAAGGATAAGAAATTTGCATGGATGCCAGAATGCGGGGAGAGCTTTCCAGAGTTGAAAAAGTGACTGACATCCGCACCAGTATTGGTATTGCTGGATGTGCATCAGAGTTTTGATATTTACTGTGACGCATCGCGCCAAGGACTTGGATGCGTATTGATGCAAAACGGGAAGGTAATCACTTATGCATCAAGGCAGTTGAGGCCGCATGCAGAAAATTACCCTACGCATCACTTGGAGTTTGCAGTTGTAGTGCATGCTCTGAAGTTGTGGCATCATTACCTGATTGGAAATAAGTGTGAAGTGTATACGGATCATAAGAGCCTTAAGTACATCTTCACCCAATCGGACCTGAACATGTGGCAAAGAAGATGGTTGGAGCTGATCAAGGACTACAATGTTGGAATACATTACAATCCAGGCAAGGCTAATGTAGTAGCCGATGCTTTGAGTTGGAAGAGCCACACCGTGAACATGCTGATAGAAGAGGGACAAGCTGAGCTATGAAAGGAAATTCAGAAGATGAAGCTGAAAGTAGTGCTAGAAGGATTCCTAGCAGCCTTAGAGGTGAAGCCTACTTTGGAAGACAAGATCAGAGAAGGCTAGAAGGATGATGGCAAGATAAAGAGGATTAAGTCCAAGTCCAAGATGGACGAGGGCAAGGCTAAAGACTTCAAGTTGGATGAGCAGGTGTGGAGGCGACGAGGACCGGGTATGCACGCATGTGGATTCTAGATGTCCGGCCAAGAGAAGAATGCGCGTGTGGATCCGATTGTGTTGTAATTAGAATGGAAAGATTATAACCGTAAAGGAAGCTATCCTAGATAAGGAAGGATACGACCCCTTTACTTGTAACCAACTCGGACTCATGCTATAGTAACCAAGCTGGATTCCACCCCTCCTTCCTATATATAAGGGAAGGGAAGGGGAGACAAGACAGAACACATAATCCCAGAACACAGTACTAGGGTAATACCTCCTCCGTCGAGGGCCTGAACCTGTATAATTCCTTGTCTTGTGTTACCATCGAGATCCCGATCCAGCGCCTTGCCCCACAAATTCACACCCCTAAGATTATTGCCGACACCAAACGTCGACAGCAGGGTACATTATGGATCAAAGACCACATCTGTGTGCCGATCACTGGCCTACCGCAAGGATGGTCTCCCAAAGAAGTCTGAGCAATAAGTCGAGTCCTTTGCAAACTCCTTGCCTGCTGTCAAGCACTCAGACAATGTGAACAAGATGACCGGAGGGCCACACCCTCGACACGAACGAAAATCAAAAGCAACTCGATTGCAAAGCACTCGGGGGCTACTGTGGAGGCGACAAGGACCGGGTATGCACGCGTGTGGATTCTAGATGTCCGGCTAAGAGAAGAACGCGCGTGTGGATCCGATTGTGTTGTAATTAGAACAGAAAGATTGTAACCGTAAAGGAAGCTATCCTAGATAAGGAAGGATACGACCCCTTTACTTGTAACCAACTCGGACTCATGCTATAGTAACCGAGCTGGATTCCACCCCTCCTCCTTCCTATATATAAGGGAAGGGAAGGGGAGACGAGACAGAACACATAATCCCAGAACACAGGACTAGGGTATTACCTCCTCCGTCGAGGGCCTGAACCTATATAATCCCTTGTCTTATGTTACCATCGAGATCCCGATCCAGCGCCTTGCCCCACACATTCACACCCCCTAAGATTATTGCCGACACCAAACATCCATAGTAGGCGCGCTAGGTAGGGGACGCGCGAAGATCAGTCTAAGTGATTTCGATGGCGTTCGAAGATGGCATCACCTTTGCTCCAGGCAAGGGTTTTTGCTTCAGAAGTCTGCACTTCGTCACCAACAAACACGGCGCCCTTATCCTCTCGAACTTAGATCAGATCAGGTAGAGCTCTTCCAGTTTCCATTCGGTATTTGTGATCGGAAGCAGTCTTCCCGAATCACAGAATCGACAGGGACCTGGGGAGACTGAGACAGAGCCTGCTCAGCATGAAGACCCGGACGATCGCGTTCGGTCAATTCAAAATCGAGCGCGCAATGTCAACGACGGCATATTGCATGCTAGAGTGTGGAACCAGTCGGTTTTCCAAACTCTACAGCAAAACATCATGCCTACCAAGACACTCTTTGATACCTTGGAACCCATGATCGAATCCGACAACCCAGTCACGCCGATCGTGGCACAGGTCAAAGCCATGGTGATGGCTGCGGTGATCCAGCACAACCAGCGGGGCAAGACGACAAAGCCTCCGCATACAGGAGAAGAAACTCACACAGCTAGTAGTCGAACGGGTCGCAGTCGGATAAGAAGCAATCGGCGCAAGTCCCCCTGCGAAAGGGACATACGCTCCACCATCCACTGTGACCTTCGCCAAGACCTCAATGATAGAAGGCGGGAGCGGGAGGATGACGAGCAGTGCCGCCAGGATGATGACCACGAACGCTTTGGCATCAACTATGAGCATAGCAGTCGGCATCCTCGTGATCGGGCCTCCAACCACGGCCATCGCAAAGGCCAGCGCAGTCCACACCATGATGAAGATCGCCGAGTGGGTCTTCTCCCACATCGCCGCCATGCTCAGTGCGACGAAGGCCCTATCGACAGTATCAGGGCATTCACTGCTCGTCTCCGCCGAGTGCAATGGCCAGACGGTTTTAATCCGAAAGGCATTACCAAATTTGATGGAGAGAAGTCCGGAAGCTTGGCTGCAGATCTACTCCCTTGCAGTCAAAGCGACCGGAGGAGACCACAGCGTGATGGCAAATTACCTTCCAGTCATGTTGGCCCCCTCGGCTCAAGCATGGCTCACAGGGCTTCGAAGAGATTCCATAGACTCCTGGGAGACCTCTGTGACCAGTTCATCATGAATTTTTAGGGCATTTTCGAGAAGCCTAGAACCCCTTGGGACCTCTACTAGCTCCATCAAAAGAAAAACGAATCCTTGAGAGAGTTCATTCGGTGATTCACGCAGAAAAAGAATACTGTTCGAGACATCTCAGATGCGGTCGTCGTCGTGGCCTTCCAAAAGGGTGTCAGTGATCCCAATCTCATCAAAAAGATGTCCCAGAGACCCCTAGCCACAGCTAGGGAGATGTTCGCCTTGGTCGATCGCTATGCAGCCGTGTCAGATGCATTAGCAGAACGCCGGGAGGATCGACCCCAGCAAAAGGACAAAAAAGATCATACCGAACCCTCGAAGCAAAAGGAGAAAAAACAGAAGGGAGAGGACCTGGTCGCCGCGACCGAGCAAGGAGGGGCAAGGGCTCCCCAAAGCAAAGAATAAGACGAAGTAATGAATGCTCAATGCCCCTTTCACTCGAAAGGAAGGCATGCAGCAAAGGATTGCTTCACTTTGAAAATATTCGCACGGGAAATTTCAAGCCGATCAGAACCTGGAGATAAAAAGGAAACTAGGAAAAAAGATGGCCCCTCGGATGAGAGCGAGTTCCAAGATATCGAACAAGAGCTCAACTTCATATTCGGAGGCTCGGGCGCATATGAGTTCGAGCGAAAGCAAAAGCTTTCTGCTCGGGACATCAATGCAATTGCACCAGCGACCCCCCAATATCTGAAGTGGTCGGAAGTTCCCGTTACCTTCGATCGCTCAAACCACCCGGACCACGTACCTTTTCCAAGCAGATATCCCCTGGTGCTAGATCTAGTCGTTCGCAACATAAAACTCAAGAGGGTGTTGATCGATGGAGGTAGTGGGCTCAATATCCTGTTTGCCAAGACCCTCGATGATACGAGGATACCACGGACCGAGCTCAAACAAAGCTCATCACCCTTCCATGGAGTGATTCCTGGAACATCCTCCGTGCCACTCGGGCAGATTGTTTTGCCTGTCACGTTCGGCACGAAAGACAACTACAGGACGGAGCACACGAACTTCGAAGTGGTCGATTTCGAGACAGCGTACCACGCTATCTTGGGAAGTCCTGGTTTATCAAAATTCATGGCAGTTCCGCACTACACCTACTCAATGCTCAAGATGCCGGGACCCAAAGGAGTCATCACAATCCGCGGAGATGTACGGCAATCTTTCCAATGCGACAAGGAGAGTTGCGAGTTGGCCAAAGTCCTGCGGGCATCGGCCAACTTGCAAAAAATCTGACTAGCAGCATCCGCTTCGCAGGACGAGGACGTGCCAACCAAGAAGCAAGTGAAGGCAGGGATCCGACCTGGCGAAGAAGTCAAGAAAATAACACTCGACCCGTCCAACCCGGCCAAAACAGCCTTGATTGGGGCAGGGCTCAATCAGGAATAGGAAAGCGCGCTCGTCACCTTTCTCCGGGCAAACCAAGACATCTTCGCCTGGAAGCCTTCAGACATGCCTGGTGTCCCGAGGGAGGTGATTGAGCACGCGTTAAATGTAAATCAGTTTGCGAAACCGATCAAGCAGCGCCTTCGATGCTTTGCTCAAGATTGACAGGACGCAATTAAAGAGGAGATCACCAAACTCTTAGCCGCTGGCTTTATAAGAGAGGTGTATCATCCCGACTGGTTGGCGAACCCAGTTCTAGTTCATAAAAAGAACAAAAGCTAGCGCGTGTGCGTTGATTATACCAACCTCAACAAGGCATGCCCTAAGGATCTGTTCGGGTTACCTCGCATCGACCAAGTTGTGGACTCCACCTCCGGCCGCGAACTCTTGAGCTTTCTGGACTCCTACTCAGGGTACCACCAGATTAGCCTCAAGGAGGAAGATTGCATCAAGACTTCATTCATCACACCGTTCGGAGCTTTCTGCTACGTCACAATGCCATTCGGGTTGAAGAACGCCGGTGCGACTTACCAGCGCGGAATACAACGATGCTTTCACAATCAACTCGAACGCAACGTAGAGGCGTATGTCGATGACGTTGTGGTGAAATCTCGGATGAAAGGAGACCTCATCTTTGACTTAACCGAAATGTTCGAAAGCCTGAGGGCCTACCGGATGAAACTCAGCCCCAAGAAGTGCACCTTCAGAGTCCCTTCGGGAAAGCTTCTCGGGTACATCGTGTAGCACCGCGGGATCGAAGCAAATCTAGAGAAGGTCACCGCCATCCTAAAGATGAAGCCACCAACAAGTCAAAAGGACGTCCAGAAGCTCGCAGGGTGCATGGTGGCACTCAGCAGATTTGTCTCTCGCTTAGGGATGTGGGGAACACCGTTCTTCAAACTCCTAAAAAAGCAAGACCGGTTTGAATGGACCACCGAAGCACAGCAAGCCTTCGACGACCTCAAGACCTTCTTAACAAAGCCTCCGGTACTGGCATCCCCGTTGTCGGAAGAACCGCTCATGCTCTACATAGCCGCAACAACCCATGTGGTCAGCGCAGCAATCATCGTCGAGCGCAAGGAGGACGGGCACCAGCAGAAGGTACAACGTTCGGTCTACTTCATCAGCGAAGTATTGGGTGAATCTAAAACGCGGTACCCACAAGTCCAGAAGCTCATCTACGCGGTGCTGATCACCTCCCGAAAGCTCAAACATTACTTCTAGGAACACGCGATTTCGGGTGGTCACTTCTTTCCCGATCGGAGACATACTCCATAACCGGGAGGCAACTGGGAGGATCGCCAAGTGGGCGGCCGAGCTGGGAGCCTTCGAAATTACATTCAAACCGCGCACAGCCATAAAGTCACAGGCACTAGCCGACTTCACCGCTGAGTGGACGGAACTACAAAAACCATCAACCAGCAAGGAACTTGAGCACCGGACAATGCACTTCGACGGTTCCCTCACGCTCAGCGGTGCAGGGGCTGGCGTCATGCTCACATCCCCGAAAGGAGAAAAATTAAAATACATCTTGCAGATCCATTTTCCAGCATCAAACAATGCCACCGAGTACGAAGCACTCATCCACGGGCTTTGTATCGCCATATCACTCAAAATTCGAAGGTTGACGGTTCGCGGAGATTCCCAACTCGTGGTCAACCAAGTACAAAAAGATTGGTCGTGCGTTGACGACATAATGACAGCATACTGCCAAGAGGTGCGCAGACTAGAGGACAAGTTCGATGGACTAGAGCTGACCCATGTGCTTGACGGGATAATGAGGCTGCCGATGAGCTCGCCAAGCTCGGTTCCAGTCGAGCGGAGTTACCAGCTGGTGTGTTTGTGGAAGAACTTCACAAGCCCTCAGCCACCTTACGCCAAAAGAACGAGGAGACATCCCTCCCAGCTGATGCAGAGGTGTTGGTCATTAACACCGACTGGATGAAACCCTACCTCGATTACCTGGTAAGAGATGAACTCCCAAAGGACCGCATCGAAGTAGAGCGCATCACACACAGAAGTAAAAGTTACACAGTCATCGAAGGGGAGCTCTTTCGGAAGAGCGCCTCCGGAATACTCAGACGATGCATCTTGGAGCGAGAAGGAAAGGACCTCCTCAAGGAAATCCATGCGGGAATCTGCGGACACCACGCGTCCTCAAGAACCCTAGTCGGGAAGGCTTACCGCCAAGGATTCTTCTAGCCGACCGCAGTAACGAACGCAGAAGGCATCGTTCGAACCTGTGAGGACTACCAATTCTTCGCTCGGCAAATCCACATCCTAGCTCAAGAGTTGCAGACAATACCAATCACTTGGCCATTCACAGCTTGGGGGCTGGACATGGTAGGACCGCTGAAAAAAGCACAAGGAGGATTTACACATCTCTTCGTCGCTGTGGACAAGTTCACAAATTGGATCGAAGACAAGCCAGTCGCCACCATAACAGCAGCAAAGGCCAAGGACTTCTTCCAAGACATTGTGGTCCGCTTCGGCATGCCAAACAGAACCATCACCGACAATGGTACCCAGTTCAGAGGAGAAGAATTCCAGGATTGGTGCGGGGAACTAGGAATTAAAATCTGCTTTGCTTCCATGGCACACTCGCAGAGCAATGGCCAGGTCAAACGAGCAAACAGCATGGTACTTCAAAAACTGAAAGCAAGGATCTTCGATCGCCTTAATCCCTATGCCACCCGATGGGTGAAGGAATTGCCCTCGGTGCTCTGGAGGCTCAGAACCACCCCCAGTCGGGCGACCGGGTAGTCACCCTTCTTTCTGGTATATGGGTCTGAGGCGGTCCTACCCACCGAGCTGAAATTCGGGTACCCAAGGATTCGGAACCACAGCGATGACAAATCAGAGGAAAGCAGACTGGACGACCTCGATCTATTGGAAGAAGGAAGGAATGTAGCTGCAATCCGATCGGCCAAATATCTCCAAGGCTTGCACCGCTATCACGACCGCAACATCAGGGGCCGCGCTTTCTCCAAGGGAGACCTGGTTTTAAGAAAAAATTAGAAAAGCGAGCACAAGCTTTCCCCATGCTGGGAGGGCCCCTATATTGTCAGCGAAGTGGTACGACTTGGAATGTATCGACTTAAGCGAGAAGACGGAACAGTAATCAGCAACACCTGGAACATAGAACAGCTACGTCGCTTCTACACTTAAATCTTGTATTTTCATTACATCTTTTTAAATGAAATATTTCATGAATTTCCTAAGCACTCCTTTTTCTTAAGGCGTCGGCAAAAACTTTCAAGCACGTGTAAATCCTAACTCATGAGAACGCAAAACCGTATGCGATCAAGCCCGAACCCCCCACAAGAAGTGCCTAGGAAAAAAAAGTAACTAGCAAACTACCGACACTCGGGGGTTGGGCACAGTCAGGCGGAACGCGTAAGTGACCAAGGGCACGGTGCTTGGACGAATTCGAAAACCACGCTGAATAGAAAAAAGGGAAGTGCACAGGACAATTCTAGAGGAATATATCGTTTCATTTCATTTCTTTTTACTACATATTATATATGTACAAAAAGGGAGGGAAAGCAGCAGGAGATCCAGTAGCACCGCCCGCTCAGACTTTGCCGCGGCGCACCCACCCGACCGCCTCAATGAGGGTGTCCCGCTCCCAGAAAAGGCGAGGAACGACCTCGAGAAGCGCGTCGACGGCAGCGGTGTCGCGCTCGAGGGCCGCTCTCTCCACCGCTGCCTCGATCACCCTCCACGCCGCCTCGTGGGGTAGCTCCAAGTACCAGGGGCTAGGAAGGTCCTCCATGGCAGAGCGCGATACGTACAACGGGCTTCCCCCAACCCTTCTTATACGAAGAGGCGCGAAAGATGAAGCGCACAGGATTAAAGGAAAGGGTGGGAAGCAAGAACGACTGGGCAGCAGTCCCTAGGCAAGTTTGAACCGGCCACGCAAGCAGTGCGACGAAAACAGCCCGATGATGTTATAACCCCTCTCTACTCTTAATTACTCTATTTTTTGCCTTACGACCTAGTTGCTTCCCAACTAGGCAGTAAGGTGGGGGATACACTTAATAAGTGCACGTTCGCACGTGCATCAGTCCCCTACTTAAACCACTCGACCTAACGGTCGTAACACTTAATAAGTGAACGCTAAAATGCCCCCACAAGTTGTCTGTCCTTAATTCCAGGGATGACCGGAAAGGAACTTGGACAACATTCCCAGTTGGAAGAAGTTCCAGACCGTTGGTCCATGAAGCACTCGGGGACCCCATCACTCGGACGATCTTTCAATCGGGCGAAGGAACTCGGGCAACGCTCCCGGCCGGAAGAAGCGCCAGACCGTTGGTCCGCGAAGCACTCAGGAACTCCACCACTCGGACGATCTTTCAACCGGGCGAGACAGCAAGCAGCCAACATGCCAAGAGAACTCAAATTCCACTCGGGGACATGGTGGCTTCACGACCACCAACGCTTGTGTCAGCGTATGAGCTAACAGACCCCTTCCGAAATGGGGTGTAAGAAGTCCGAACGGGGGGCTTTCGTGGAGATTGCTCGAGATGCGGTGGAAAAGAAACAGACGAAGCTCAAAAGAAGACACTCGGGTTTATCCAGGTTCGGGCCCTCCTCACGAGTAATAGCCCTAGTCCTGCTTGTGTTATTCTTGCTGGTGTTCTTGGAGAAATCGAAAGAACCAAGAACAAGGAACTCCCCGGCCTTTAACCTCAAAGGAGGATGAACTAATCTGAAAGATCGAACCCCTTCTCCCATGCACCCCAGCTACCTTTTATACTCGGGCTGGCTGGGGCGCACGGGGCTTACAATAGTACAGCACACTGAGTACACTGCCACGTCGCATTTAATGCACCTGTCACTGTTCTTGCAGCACACTTAATGCCCTAGCACAGCCGTCCTCTCCCCCGCCTCGGGCCCCACGCCTGCCGGCTCCGCCCGCTCTGCCGAGGTGGGAAATTGCATCGTGACGTCACTCATAATTATGGCGCGCGTTGGGAACACACGCCGCCATACTGTGGCCTTCATTACCCCCATTTAATGTGCACGATACGCATTAAATGCCTTTAACCTTCCGTGTGGTGGCTCAAGTTACTAGGTGGCCTCGGGAGCTGGGTGCCAGCAGTGTGGCCTGGGTGCCGCGCGTCCGCCTGGCGACCACCTTACTACCCGCCAGCGGCCGTGGCCTGGACGCCACGTATCCGCCGGGCGATCACTCTCCTGACCGCCAGCGGTGTGGCCTGGTCGCCACCTATCCGCTGGGCGATCACTCTGCTCGCCAGCGGCGCTGCCTGGTCGCCACCTGTCCGTTGGGCGATCACTCTGCTCGCTAGCGGCGTGGCCTGGTCGCCACCTGTCTGCTGGGTGGCTGCCTTACTGACCGCCAGCGACGTGGCCTGGGCGCCACGTGTCTGTTGGGCGGCTCTTACTAAGGTGAAGTGGGCACCCTGGTGTAGAATACACCGACAGTAACCCCCGGGCCCACCCTGGAGCGTCCTCATACCTTTTAGGAAAAAGCGGCTCAGTCTCCCGGGTAGGTCCATCATAAATGCCCACGAAACGCTGGGCTTTAAATGCCGCCGCCGTTTCCGGGCATCGAGGTGGAGCATGCAGCCGCCCCCGCCTCGTAACCGGCGTGGGCCGTTGGAACGTGCCCACGCCTTTACTGATTTTTTGGGCTTCCAGCCATCGAACCGCCGTGCCCCTTCGGGTCTCCCGCCGAAGCATTCTTCCATGTGCCTATATATATACAAGTGGCCTCTGGGGGAGCGGTTCGTTCTTTCCTTTCAGCCTCGCCCAACTGCTAAGCCCTAGCCTTTGCTTCTTGCGAACTGCTCCTTTGCTGTGCATCGCCTCCCTCTTGTACCTTCGCTCCTTCGCTCACATGGCGCCGCCAGCACCTCTGCTCCCTCCATCGACCGTCGAGGATGTCGACGCCGCGAGATTTTCCCGGTATATCTCCGGTGGCACCGTCCGCACTCGCGCTGCGACCGCCGCGCCCGGCTGCCGCTCGGGAGAAGTAATCTTCTTCGGCTGGGCGATGCTGGCGGGTCTCCTCCCACCGATCTCCGACTTCTACCTCGCCGTCCTCAACTTCTATTCCATCCACAACATTCACCTTCCTCCTAACTCCGTCATCCTTCTTGCTGTCTTTGCCCACTTCTGCGAGATGTTCGTGGGAGTGGCCCCCAACCTTCCTCTCTTCCGCTTCTTCTACTCCTTGCACGCGGCCAAGGACACCTCCACCACGTCAGGCTGCTGCAACCTACGCCTTCGGGACGGCGCGGCTTCACGCTATATTCCGCTAGACCTCCGTTCCAACTAGAGGACTTGGCACAACGAGTGGCTCTACGTCGAGGATGAAAGTGGCGTAGAAGTCCTGGAGTTGCCGATGGGGCCAGTGGTCAGCACCCCCACCTGGGGAGCTCACGTCGACGAGACGCCCGAGCTCTAGACGATGCTGGCCCGCGTGGACCAGCTGCGAACAGCGGGCCTGACGGGAGGCATGGTTCTCCGGGACTACATCTCTCGGAGAATCAGCCCCCTGCGCCGCCGTGCTCGCCCTGCCTGGCAGTACACGGGCCCCGATGACATGACCAGAACAGCTCCCGGAGGTAGGTTACTTGTTTTTCTCTTTTTCTGGTGCTTTTTGCAACCGCCTCTAAACTAACGACGGCTTCACTCCTCTCTCTTTTTTTTTTTTCTCAGCCGCAGGGGACTTGTCCCCCCGCAAAGCTCGAATCCTGGATGGGCTTGCTGGGCGCCTCTAGCAACCTCCCGCCTTTCCCGGTGGACGCGCTTCCACTCTACCAGGTGGAGCCCCGGGAACGCGTGGCGATCACCCGTGCCATGCCCACCATGGACGCCATGGGACTGGTGAACTCGCCCCACCAGGGGGCGTTGATGATCCGAGACTCTCCTCCAACCGGCGACCAGGGGAGGGGCAAGCGCCCCGCTGACGACGACGCCCCTGGCGCCAGCCCCAGGAGGGTTCGCGTCTCCACAGGGGGCGCGGCGACCACGGCTGCTTCGCAGGGCTCGACCAGGGCGGGGAGCTCTACAGCGGCCGCAGCTGCAGCTTCGACTGCTCCCGCCGAGGTGGTTGAAGTTGACGCTGCTCCGACCATAGCTCCACCGGCACAGGTCCTTCCTCCGCCGCCGGCGCCGGCGCCAGTCCTTCCTCCGCCGCCGCCGGCGCAGGTCGATCCGCCTCGCCTCGCCGCCACGCCAGATCGTTCTTCCGCCGCCACGGTGCAGGTCGATCCGCCTCCGCCGCCACCATCACGGCCCCGGTTGCGAGGCGAGGATCGACGCCGCTTCGCGCCTGCTTCAGAGGCCTTCATGGGTACTTAAACCAACACATGGTAGATTGTTACGTTCTTTTAATCTGATAGGCTTACCTCATCTTTACCTTCTTCAGGGCGCCTACTTCGAGCGCCCCAACCAGAGGCGACCAGGGCACCGCAGCGGCCGCGGCAGCACCGGCCGCGACATACGAGCGCCAAGGCGGCCCAGGTGACCGCCAGGTGGCCGCCGCAGGGGCGGCCGCCTTACTGCCCGAAGGCGGAATGGGCCTGCCGCCCACTCCGAAGGCCCTCATCGCCTCAGTCCCCTCGGCGAACGTGGACGCTCTGCTGGCCGCCCTCGGCGAATTGCACTCCAGCGTGAGCGGCCGCCTCGCGACGAGCAAGGAGAGGCTAAGGGAGGCCACCGTAGAGAACAACCGCCTCCGCAAGGAGGCGCAAGACTGGCGCGGCCGAGCGGAGCGGTTGGAGCGGGATTTGCAGGGGGAGAGGGAGCGAGGAGCCCTCCGCGTCGAGGCGATCACCCGGGAGCGTGACGAAGAAAAGGGTGAGAGGCTCTGCGCAGAGACCGATACCACCTCCATGCTGCGCCCCGCCTTCGACCGGATGGTGGCCAGCTTGGAGCCACTAGGGCTGGAGCAGTCGCCCCCCTGGAGCAGACGGCCCGACATTATGCCTTCTGCATGAGCCGGATCGCCGACTTCCTCACCCACCTGCCCGGTGCCTTGGCTACCCGGTCCAGCCAAGAGGGACGGGCAGTCGCGACGGCCACGGTGATGTACGTGCTCGCCTGCTGCGCTAGTCGGGACGCCAACTTCGACCCCCTGGCCGCCATTCAGGGGGTGGAAGGGGACTAGGCCCGCGCAGAGGCACAGGTCAGCAACGCCGTCGAGCAGGTCACCGACCAGCTTGAGATGGTCAACCAGGCGCTGGAAGCAGTGGCCGAGGACGTGGCGCTCAGGCTGGACGCCGACCCGGTAGAGGACCAGGCAGCCGCGGAAGCCGCGGCGGATGAGGAGTGAAGACTCTAGATTTAGCCTCGCCTGCTCTTTTTTTGTTTTGCCGTACTCTGTAAAAGACTCTTGCAAGTCAGTTTCTTGTTTATGAATGCATATACTTCCCTTCGCATGTCTTATGTTTGGAAGCTTGTTCGTGCCTCCACTATGCTGGTTCTGGACGAACAAAAAGGCAACCACACGCTTTAAGGGTTAGTTGGGGTGCAGGGTTCAGATCCCTCGTGCCGGAATGTCACTATCTCAGGACCTTAGGACCTTGTGAAATTAATTACTCTCGCGGTCTCTTGGGGCCAAATACTTGGTGAGTTGAAGCAGGGTGGTAGGCTCTCGGTAGTGGTGTTTGAGTCGCCGGTTCTCACGGGGACACCCTGAGCGTCATGACCGTGTTGAAAACCGTGCCAAACTAGCCATCCGATCGCCCATCCCTGCACGCCACGCTCACCCAGTGGTCCCACATTTACCGTCGAGAGTTCAGAGAGCCGTAAGGACTAAGGGCGATTACGTGGACACGGCCCATCGGGGCGCAAACCAGGAAAAAAGAGAACAAAGGTGACAACTGCTTTGAACGAAGACGAATGCTTAATTAAAACAGGAGCTTCCCCCGACCAGCCCAGGAGAGGAAAACACAAACCGGCTGGCCGGGGTACACAGCTTTGTACTTACAGCCAATTTAGGGATAGAACTTGCGCAGGAGTTCTATGTTTTGGGAGTTTGCTAGCTCCTCCCCGTCTTCAGTGGCCAACCTGACCGCCCCGGGACGAGAGACCGAGAACACCTTAAAGGGGCCCTCCAACTGGGGAGACAGCTTGTGCAACCCGGCATGCGTCTGAATTCTGTGCAAGACCAGGTCGCCCACTGCCAGTGTTCTCTCGCTGACCCGGGTGGCGTGGTACCGCATGAGACTTTGCTGGTACCGGGCAGCACGCAAGGCTGCGCGATCTCGCACTTCTTCCAGGAGATTGGCGTCCTCCCGATGCAGATCTTCCTGGGCTTCCTCAGTGAATGCCGCCACGCGCGGTGACCCTAAGGCCAGCTCCGAGGGCAGGACGGCTTCCGCGCCGTAGACCAGGAAAAAAGGAGTTCCCCGGTGGCCCTGCTGGGGGTGGTGCGAAGCGACCACAGCACCGCGGGAGCTCTTCAGTCCACCGGGCTCCGTGCTTGTGGAGTCGATCAAACGCCCTAGTTTTGAGGCCCTTCAGCACCATCGCATTGGCCCGCTCAACTTGGCCATTGCTCCTGGGGTGGGCCACCGAGGCGAAACAGACCTTGGTGCCCATTTCTTCACAGAATCCCAAGAAGGCAGCGCTGGTGAACTGGGCACCATTGTCGATGATGATGCGGTTAGCGACCCCAAAATGGGCGAAGATTCCTTGCATGAACTTGACTGCGGCGGCAACGGTAATGGCTCTGACCGCCTCGGCTTCCACCCATTTGGTAAACTTGTCGACGGCGATGAACAGATGGGTGTAGCCCCCTGTGGCCGCGAGAGCGCCCAGATATCCAAAAGCACCGCAAAGGGCCATGAGAGCGGGATAGTTTGCAGAGCCTGGGCTGGTCGGCGGATTTGCTTGGCATGGTACTGGCATGCCTCGCACTTCCTCACCAGCTCGCAAGCATCCTGGAGGGCGGTCGGCCAATAGAACCCTTGGCGGAAAACTTTCCCCACCATCGTTCGACTGGACATATGGCTCTCGCACAGGCCTCCATGGATATCAGAGAGCAAACTGCTCCCCTCTTCCCGAGTGATGCACTTCAGGAGAACTCCGTTTCTACCCCGGCGGTAAAGGTCCCCGCCCACCAGGGTATAGCACTTGGCCTTTCGTGCTATCTTCTCCGCTGACGCATCATCGTCGGGCACACTTGATCCCGCAGGTAGGCCAGGATCAGATCCATCCATGTGCCTTCCCGGTCAAGTGTGGCGACCACAGGGTGATCGCCCGGGTACTCCGCCTGGCTGGGCGTTTCTGCCGGTACTACTCTCCCTTCCGGAATGAGGGCTGAAGTAGCTTCACCATCGTCCCCATCAGAAACGGGGGCTGCGATGGACGGTCGCGGAAGCCTTTCTTCAAAGACTCCGATCGGAACAGGGGATCTTGTCGAGGCGAGCTGCGCGAGCTCGTCCGCCAAGTAGTTGTCGCGCCAGGGGATATGAGTATACCCCAGCCCGTCGAAATGTCGCTCCATCTTTCTGACCTCTGCCAAGTACTCTGCCATGACAGGATCAGAGCAGGAGAACTCCTTTCTCACTTGGTTGACGACTAGCAGCGAGTTTCCCTTGACTTGTAGACGCCGAACTCCGATGGCCGCGGCGGCGCGAAGCCCCGCCAGCAAGCCTTCGTACTCGGCAACGTTGTTGGTGGCCTTAAGTCCAAGACGACCACATACTTGAGGAGGTCCCCGGTTGGGGAAACCAGGAGGACCCCAGCCCCCGCGCCTTCGAGCCTGAAGGACCCGTCGAAGTAGAGTGCCCAGGGGGAGGGCGCGGGGGTTTCCTCAGTCTCAGACTCGGCAAGAGTCCACTCGACAACGAACTCAGCCAGCCTTTGACTCTTGATTGCAGTACGGGGGGCGAATTTGAGGCCAAACTCCCCTAGCTCCACAGACCACTTGGCAATGCGGCCTTCAGCTTCGCGGTTGTGAAGGATCTCGCGCAAGGGGTAGGCCGAAACCACTGTGATCTCCTTCCTTGGAAATAATGCCGCAGCTTTCTGGATGCCACCAGTACGGCATACACCATCTTCTGGGCTTGCGGGTACCTTGTTTCCACATCATGTAACACCTTGCTGACGTAGTAAACTGGCCGTTGGACGCCTTCACGCTCCGCCACCAGCGCCGCGCTCACAACCGCAAGACTGGCCGCCACATATAACAGTAGCGGCTCTCCTGTCTTGGGAGCGACCAGCACCGGAGGGGAGGAGAGGTACTTCTTTAATTCTTCGAGTGTTTGTTGTGCTTCTGTAGTCCACTCGAAGGAATTGGTCTTCTTCAACAGCTTGAAAAAGTGGAGACTCTTTTCTCCCAGCCGGGCTATGAAACGGCCAAGAGAGGCCAGGCGACGAGCCAGGCACTGGACTTGCTTGAGCTGGGTTGGCGGTTGCATGCGCTCGATGGCCGCGATCTTTTCTGGGTTGACCTCGATTCCACGATTGGAAACGAGGAAGTCAAGCAGCTTTCCAGACGACACACCGAACACACACTTCTCAGGGTTTAGCTACAAACAATACTGCCGGAGGTGGGAGAAAGTCTCCTCTACATCTTCAACAAGCCTTGCAGTCTTTTTGGTCTTCACTACCAAGTCATCAACATATACTTCAAGATTTCTTCCAATTTGCGCATCAAATACAAGCAGTGCATAGCTCGCTGGTAGGTTGAACCAGCGTTCTTCAACCCAAACGGCATTCGGACATAACAGTACACGCCTAGAGGGGTCACAAAAGCAGTCTTCTCCTCGTCTTCCCGCGCCATGCTGATCTGGTGGTAGCCGGAGTAGGCGTCACGGAAGCATAAGACCTCGCACCCTGCTATGGAATCGACGACAATGTCTATCCGCGGTAGGGGGTATGGGTCCTTGGGGCAGGCTTTGTTGAGGTCAGTGAAGTCGATGCACATCCGCCACTTCCCGTTCGACTTCTTGACGAGCACAGGGTTGGCCAGCCACTCGGGGTAGGCGGCCTCCCGTACAATCCTTGCCTGCAGCAGTTTCTCTACCTCATCCCGAATGGCATCCTGCCGCTCCAGTGCCTGCCTCCGGATTTTCTGCCAACTAGGTGCACTCCAGGGAGCATTGCCAATCGGTGCTCAATCACTTCCCTGGGGACCCCGGTCATCTCAGATGGTTCCCAAGCGAACACATCTAAGTTAGACCGGAGGAAGGTGACGAGCGCGTCTTCCTATTTGGTGCTGAGGCTGGCACCAATCTTCACGACCTTCCCAGAACCGTCCTCGCCCATAGGGACCACCTTCACTTCACCCGAGGAACCAGGTGAGGCACGGGCCTTGACTGGGGGGAGCTCTGGGCGGTCGTCTTCGCCTCGGGCCGAGCAGGTGGTGCCGGCCAGGTCCTGCACCTGCTTGCTGAGGCGCAGGGCTTCCAGCCGATCCACCTTCATAGTAATCGGGCCCCCAGGCCCAGGGATCTTCATCATCATGTAGGCGTAATGCGTGGCCGCCATGAACTTGACCAGAGCTGGTCGACCAAGCAAAGCATTGTAGGGGAGGTCGAAGTCTGCGATCTCGAAGTTGATTTTCTCTGTCCAGAAGTTCTCCACACTCCAAGGTAGCATCGGCAATGGACTTGTCCCAGGGGCGTCAAGCCCACCCCAGGGGCAACTCCGTAGAAGAGAGGGGCCCGGCGCAACTCCTCATAAGGAATTTGGAGTGCCTTGAACGCCCCTACAAACATAAGGTTGATGGAGCTCCCTCCATCGACAAGCACTCGCCCGAGTCTCGCATTTCGGACCGTGGGAGAAACCACGATCAGGAGATGGCCCGGGCCTGAGGTGCTCTCTGGGTGGTCGGCTCGACTGAAGGTGATCGGCTCCTCCGACCACTTTAGCAGCCTGCTCGCCCCGGGAGTTGGTACGGTGGCGCACACTTCCCTCAACTCTCGCTTGTACTGCGAGTTTGAAGAGTAGGTGGTGGAGCCACCATGAATGAACGCAACTGTGTGCTCCGCTTGCTGGAAGGCCAGCGGAGCAGGGTCTTCACCAGCCTCCTAAGCAGAAGGTCGTAGGTTGGCATCCAACGTTGTAGGGGGAGTAGCGTCGCTCGCCGGCCCCTCGGCCCCGAGATGGGGTCGAGGAGTGCAAGTCTACGCTCTCCCTGGAGTCAAGGAGCGAGGTCTCCCCCCGACCGCTAGACATCGGGTGGCCAACGTGTCGGGACCCGAATTTGCAAATCCGGACCCTCTGTGTATTCAGCACTAGTCCAGGAACGCGCTAGTGCACACAGTCTTAACATCGGTAAATATCACAATCATACCACTTGATACTAATAAAGTACTTTAATTAAATAGTCAAACTGGTTGCTCGACCTTATGGTCAAGTTACAAATATCGCCTCAGGCGAAACTTATTAAGAGAGAAATAATAGCAATAAAAATAAGATAACTCTGGCGCCATCCAAGATACCACAGTAATCGATCGGGCTCGCTCCCTAAGTAGACGGTTCCTCTTGGAGCTCCTCCTCCAAAGCTGGTGTAGTCTCCTCTTCAACTGGTGTTGTATTGTGGCAAGGGTGAGTACTTGGTACTCAGCAAATCATGCACAGAATGCAAGCTAATATACTACATGCATGGCTTGATACAAAGGAATAGCTGAAGGTATATTTGTAGTAAACAGCATTTGACAAGTAACATAAGTAGATTCGAAAGCAGTAGAAGCAAGTAAAACATAACTAACTTTTCAAGGAGTTTAATACACATCTTTCCCATCCTAATCCACATTTCCATCAACATCATTACTAATCCAACCCAACTTTCAAGTCTAAGTTATTTTTGAGAAAGTCTAACCCTTGACTGTAATTCCTGAGCGATGTCCAATACCGTGGACACGGCTATCCGAATAGATTATACACTCTGCAGAGGTTATGCACTTTACCCACAAGATACAGTCAAACACCACAAAGGCGAGTTCCCGTAACAAAGTCTTTCGGAAACTTCTAACAATACAAGTGGTCCTCCCCGGTTGTTGCACACTAACCCTTCCCTTAGCTAAGGCGAAGTTTAGGCCAACCAACCGTTAGATGGGTACTTGGCCTCAGCCCCGGTACGCTCCCCCGTACAACTTACACAAAGGGTGTAGTTGACCTCCTGAGGTCCCACAGGTACGTTATTAGCAACTTAATCAACTAGGTCCGTCCCATTACAGACATGTGGTTGCACGCTTGACTCAGTTCAAAGGCTTGCAAGGTTAAGTCCTTAGGGTGACCAGGGCAAGACTACCCGAAGAACCAAAACAACATTCCCAAAGGCTACAACCGCCCACCTGATCATTCTTGCCACATGCCCGGCCGAAAACTATTTATCAAACCCCGCTTGATTACCATGCACCACGTGCCATCAACATCACATGATACCTTTCCAAAACAGGTTCAATATATCATTAAGTCAATATTAACATTTGTTTGTCCAAATCATGTCATGAGCACGTAGCAGGTCTAAGCAATATACTACAACGGTCTAAACCCATGTTGGCAATTTTAGTAATGTCCAACTAGTAATCCACAACTAGGGTGACAAGGGGTCATGGCACATATTTAAGTAATCAAGGTGTCATACAGCAAATTGGTATTTATCTAATTTCCCCAGAATTAAATAAAGTATTTTCTAATTGAACTAGCATGCAATAAGTTAAATCAAAATAAGTTTCAAAATAGGATCAACATGGTCAAAGCACAACTTGCCTTCAAAAAGTACTTGTTCTTGGTCTTGAGTTGGATCCTGAGTCAATACTTCTCCTTCGAATCCTTCCGGCACTTCAACGTCTACTCGTAAAACGTGCAAATAGCAATACACGAATAAACAATAGGCAAAAAGTGTCCAAACATCAAAATAAAATCCATAAACAGAGAGAACATAATTTTATGAATTTTTAGGAACTGGAATCGCTCAATTTGGAGTTAAAACACAAAAGTTATGATTATTTAAAGTTTAAATAATCAATTAAATAATATTACAGAGGAAAACTTTAGTCCAAAAATTAAATAAAATTCATAATTAGGTAGATCTCAATTTTATACAAATTTAGAAATTTGAATCACTCAAATCGGAGTTGAAACGCAAAAGTTATAAGCGTTTGAAGTTTGAATCAAAATCTGAAATCATTATTTCGAATTAATAAATCATTTTCTTTTTCGAAAATTAATTATTGCGTCAGCGAGGACACGTGTCGGTCTTTGATTGGTCCGCTGACGTCAGCCGGTTCACGGACTCGGTCCACGCTCGGCTCGGGTTCACCGTGGACCCGGTCCACGGCTCTACGTGTCGGCCCGGCAGTGGGACCACTCGGGTGGCGTCATTCTTGGCGTCGGCGGGGGCTCGGCCACGGTGCTAGCAGTGGGACCCACCGATGGCGTCATGGGTAGCGTCCGCGGTCGCGATCGGCCGACACGCTGCGGGCGGCGTGTCGCTGACTCCACGCGTGACGCCGCGTGGCGCGGCGGTTCGGCTCCTCGACACGCGTGGCACGATCGTGGCCGTTGGTTTGAAATCCGGCGGCTAGGATTGGGTTTGGGCCTCATGTGCTTGGGGCGCACGGGTTGATCTGGGCCGTTGGATCTTGATCTAACGGTCGCATCCAATCTAGCCTGGTGCAGTTCTTGCTACGTGGCACAACCTAAGCCGTTGGATCTAGATCCAACGGTTGGGATTAGATCTAGGATTTTCAACGGGGAAACTCACCGAGGGTGACGTGGCGCGATCTGGGCCTTTGGATCTTGATCGGACGGTTGGTGGAGCTCGGGGTCGGCGATGGCTTCACGGCGGAGTTGCGGCTGCCGGCGCTGAGGACGGCGACCACACGAACGGCGTTTGGGGCGTGCTCCGGCGAGGTGAAAGGTCCTCACCGACGCGGCTTGACCTGGCTGTTCCGGAACTGGGCTCAACGGCGGCGGAGAATGGTGGACGGTGGCGGAATCGGCGTTTAACCGCGGCGGGACGGAATTCCAACTCCGGCGAGCTCGTACGGGCAAACGGCGACGGCTCAGGCGAGATGGCTTGGGGGCACGGGTGCGCACGGAAGAGGGCAACCTCGGGCGATGTCTCACGCATTAAATAACCCCGGGATGCGCGCACAAATCGGAACCCTAACGAGACCGCAGCGGCTCGCGGTGGAGGAATCCGGCTTTCCGGACTCGGCGGGGGCGGCGGCGGAGGCCGATCCACGTGGGCGTGATCGGCCAGTCCGCGATCAGCGAGCGCGATTGGACTCAAACCGGTTTCGGCTCAAACCGATGCGGTCCAATCGGGCCGTTGGATCCCGATCCAACTACGGATCGAGTAGGGTTAGGACTGGTTTGGTCGAGCAATTGGCTCGGTCGGACTCGAGTCCGACTGGTTCCGACTTCGGCCGGATGAACAAGAATCGACTTCGGTTTGATTTTCCAAATGATTTAATATTCAAATTAATTCCTTAAATTCATTTAATTCATTAAAAATAGCAAAATACTCGGAAAAATTCCAGAAAAATTCTGGAAAATATTTTAGGGTATTTGGGACTCAAATAAAATATTTCCAACAAAACTTTATTTGCAAAGTTAAATTCTTTAATTATTTCAAAATAGAATCAATTCAAATAAATTTCAAATAAATCCAAATAAATTCCAGAAAATTCCAAAAATTCACCAAATGTGCAAAATAATATTTAGTTTCATGAAAAGCAAAAATTGGGATGTTAAACAACGCGACGCTGTACGTGCGCACGACGCCCCCTAAGGACATCGCGCAAGTCACCGTCGCGCTGGGACCTCCTTTCATCTAGGCGGGCCCTCAGATCCCCGTGGCCCCCCACCGGCTTGGGGGAACCATGAGAAGAAGTGGGAGCAAGTGCACATCCCCCTGTACCCGAGGGAGCTGCAACCTATGCACCCTTTCCTTTGTCCCGGCCCTTGCAACCGGGAAAAGCTGTGGCCGGGCGGCTGGAAGCTTGCGCATCTGTCGCGCGCATGTCCTGCCGCCCGACGCCGGAAGCCCCCGGCCGATTTGCCGCTTCCACCTGCTGCTGGGCGGCATCCAATAGGCGGGTGATGTCCCGCAGCCATGGAGCGGCCGGGGTTTCTCCCCCTAGCGCAACCGGGGGGTGATCGAGGAGCAGCCGGGCCGCATGAAGATTTCGCGCCGGGGTGTCGTCTCCCATCAGCAAACGCCGTCGGACGGGCCGTCCTCCTTCCACGGAGGCACCGCGCGTCCCTCCCTGGGCGGAGGGACCCGGGAGGTCCGACTCCCTGGCTGAGCGCCGGGATCG
This sequence comes from Rhipidocladum racemiflorum, assembly GCA_036346355.1. NCBI lineage: Eukaryota > Viridiplantae > Streptophyta > Magnoliopsida > Poales > Poaceae > Rhipidocladum > Rhipidocladum racemiflorum. The sequence continues at coordinate 35,898,804 of CM070577.1, read as the reverse complement.
GCTGCGAGCGCTACTCTCTTCGTGTAGGTCGTCGTGCTTGGAACGTGAAGCCGCCATGCTGACGACCGTCAAAACTTCTTGCAAGCTTCGCAAGAAGGTGGGAGAAGAAAGGGCAATCCAACCACAGAGCCCCCAACCTGGCGCGCCACTGTCAGTGTATGAGCTAACAGACCCCTTCTGAAATGGGGTGTAAGAAGTCCGAACGGGGGGCTTTCGTGGAGATTGCTCGAGATGTGGTGGAAAAGAAATAGACGAAGCTCACAAGAAGACACTCGGGTTTATCCAGGTTCGGGCCCTCCTCACGAGTAATAGCCTTAGTCCTGCTTGTGTTATTCTTGCTGGTGTTCTTCGAGAAATCGAAAGAACCAAGAACAAGGAACTCCCCGGCCTCTAACCCCAAAGGAGGATGAACTAATCTAAAAGATCGAACCCCTTCTCCCATGCACCCCAGCTACCTTTTATACTCGGGCTGGCTGGGGCGCACGGGGCTTACAATAGTACTGCACACCGAGTACACTGCCACGTCACATTTAATGCACCTGTCACTGTTCTTGCAGCACACTTAATGCCCTGGCACAGCCGTCCTCTCCCCCGCCTCGGGCCCCGCGCCTGCCGGCTCCGCCCGCTCTACCGGGGTGGGAAATTGCATCGTGATGTCACTCGTAATTATGGCGCGCGTTGGGAACACACGCCACTATACTGTGGCCTTCATTACTCCCATTTAATGTGCACGATATGCATTAAATGCCTTTGATCTTCCTTGTGCTGGCTCAAGTTACTAGGTGGCCTCGGGAACTGGGCGCCAGCGGTGTGGCCTGGGCACCGCGCGTCTGCCTGGCGACCACCTTACTACCCGCCAGCGGCCGTGGCCTGGACGCCACGTATCCGCCGGACGATCACTCTCCTGACCGCCAGCGGCGTGGCTCGTCGCCACTGTCGCCATTGGCGATCACTGCTCGCCACGACACGGTCTGCCGCCTCTGTCCATTGGTGATCACTCTGCTCGGCAGCGGCGTGGCCTGGTCGCCACCTGTCCACTGGGTGGCTGCCTTACTGACCGCCAGCGGCGTGGCCTGGGCGCCACGTGTCCGCTGGGCGGCTCTTACTAAGGTGAAGTGGGCACCCTGGTGTAGAATGCACCGACAGCTTGGTTGGAGCTCGTAATCGCCAATCTTCCGCACATGGGACCTAAGCCCCTCGGGGGCTGCTCGTAGCCGCTGAAGAACCTGGTTCCCTCTGCTCGGGTTGCCAAGGTGCAGGAAGGCCAGCACCGGATAGAGTATCGTGTAAGAAGCATCCCTAGCTGCGGAGACCAGACAAGGTCAGGGACAAAAACAAGAAGACGGCGAAAGTCATTCGCCCACAAAGAGAACTCGCCTCAGTGAGATCCCAACATATCCAGCTTCTCCAAGCGAAGAGGATGAACTTCGTGTCAAAACCACTGCAGCTCCTGGGAGCACTCACTCCGAACCTCCACCGGCTCGACTCGTCTTGAAGAAAGGAAGGACATGACGCAGAAAGTCAGTCTTCCCCCTCAGACGACTCCCTAGAGACTAAAGGCAGCAGAAGAAGAGTGAGCAAGCATCCCTGTCGGAAGATCGGAAGGGAACACTAAAACCACTCCTGTTGCCAACCCTTGTCGGAAGATCGGAAGGGAATGGTGAAATAAGATTTCCTCGACCCATCCCGCAATTGAAGACCAGCGCCCCCGACCAGATTGGGGGCATCCTTGTTCGGGAAGGGCTTGAGAAGAAAGATGTGCCACAAAAGGAACAATGCGGACCTATAGACACATTTCTAATTCAGATCCAGCTCAAGGTTGCTGGTCCGAACAAAGTAAAAAGCTTCTAGTGTACGCCCCTGACCGGATATGGTTACCATTCGGCCAGGGTCCTACTAGAGGCGACCTAGGTGCGCCCTAAGTCGGGCAGATCAACAGCGTCCTAATGGATGCGACCTAGATGCGCCCCAAGTCGGGCTGATCACCAACATCCAAATGGATGCGACCAGGTGTGCCCCAAGTTGGGCTGATCACCAGCGTCCAAATGGATGCGACCCAGGTGTGCCCCAAGTCGGGCTGATCACCAGTGTCCTGCAGGATGCGACCTATGTGCGCCCCAAGTCGGGTTGATCACCAGTGTCCTGTAGGATGCGACCCAGGTGCGCCCCAAGTCGGGCTGATCACCAGCGTCCTAATGGATGCGACCCAGGTGCGCCCCAAGTCGGGCTGATCACCAGTGTCTGTAGGATGCGACCTAGGTGCGCCCCAAGTCGGGCTGATCACTAGTGTCCTGTAGGATGCGACCCAGGTGCGCCCCAATTCGGGCTGATCACCAGTGTCCTACAGGAAGTGACCCAGGTGCGCCCCAAGTCGGGCTGATCACCAGTGTCCTATAGGATGCGACCCAGGTGCGCCCCAAGTCGGGCTGATCACTAGTGTCCTGTAGGATGCGACCCAGGTGCGCCCCAAGTCGGGCTGATCACCAGCGTCCTAATGGATGCAACCCAGATGCGCCCCAAGACGGGCTGATCACCAGCGTCCTAATGGATGCGACCCAGGTGCGCTCCATGTCGGGCTGATCACCAATGTCCTGTAGGATGAGACCCAGGTGCGCCCCCAGTCGGGCTGATCACCAGCAACACATCGGATGCCATGCAGGCACGCTCCAAATCGAGCCGATCACCGGCCTACCACAAGGATGGTCTCCCAAAGAAGTCTGGGCAATAAGTCGAGTCCTTTGCAAACTCCTTGCCTGCTGTCAAGCACTCAGACAATGTGAACAAGAGGACCAGAGGGCCACACCCTCGACACGAACGAAAATCAAAAGCAACTCGATTGCAAAGCACTCGGGGGCTACTGTGGAGGCGACAAGGACCGGGTATGCACGCGTGTGGATTCTAGATGTCCGGCTAAGAGAAGAACGCGCGTGTGGATCCGATTGTGTTGTAATTAGAACAGAAAGATTGTAACCGTAAAGGAAGCTATCCTAGATAAGGAAGGATACGACCCCTTTACTTGTAACCAACTCGGACTCATGCTATAGTAACCGAGTTGGATTCCACCCCTCCTCCTTCCTATATATAAGGGAAGGGAAGGGGAGACGAGACAGAACACATAATACCAGAACACAGGACTAGGGTAATACCTCCTCCGTCGAGGGCCTGAACCTGTATAATCCCTTGTCTTGTGTTACCATCAAGATCCCGATCCAGCGCCTTGCCCCACAAATTCACACCCCCTAAGATTATTGCCGACACCAAACGTCGACAGCAGGGTACATTATGGATCAAAGACCGCATCTGTGTGCGGAACAACAAAGAGCAGAAGCAGTTGATTCTGGAAGAAGCTCATGACTGCAAGTACTCAATCCACGTTACGGTTTTAGATTCAATCCCAACCGTTGGATCTAGATCCAACGGCATAGGGCGCGCCACATGTCGCTCGCCGGGACATGCCACGCCACCCACGGTGAGGCGAAAACCCGATCCAATCTGGACCATCCGATTCGAATCGAACGGCCCAGATTAGCCGCGTTGCACCGCAACGTGCGGCATTGGATCCAATCGGAACCGTTGATTTTCAAATCAACGGCCCAGATCACGCCACATGTCCAGGAGCCGAACCGGCGCGGTCAGCCGCGGTCGCCGCCGACGTCACGTGGGACCCGTGCGTCAGCGGGACAGCCAACCGCACCATGACGTCAGCCGTGACGTCATGGCGGGGCCCGCGTGTCAGCCCGCTCGGTCGAACCGCGCGATGACGTCAGCGCTGACGTCATCCGATGGGTCCCACATGTCAGTGACGCGTGGAACCGTGGACCGGGTCCACGGTGGACTAGGCCAAACCGTGCGCCGGGTCCATGGACCCGAGGCGACGTGGCGGCCCCTGATTGGTCCATGTGTCATGCTGACGCAATAATTAATTTCTGAAAAAGAAAATGATTTATTAATTCGGTTTATTGATTTCAAAAATGGAGTCAAACTTCAAATGCTTATAACTTTTGCATTTCAACTCCGATTTGAGTGATTCAAATTTCTAAATTTGTATAAAATTGAGATCTACCTAATGGTGGATTTTATTTAATTTTTAGACCAAAGTTTTTCTCTGTAATATTATTTAATTGACTATTTAAACTTTAAACGCTTATAACTTTTGCGTTTTATCTCCGATTTCGCCGATTCAAATTCCTAAAAACTCATAAAATTATGCCCTCTCTATTTATGGACTTAATTTGGATGTTTGGACACTTTTTGTCTACTGTTTTATTTATTTATTACTATTTGCACGCGTTACGAGTAGACGTTGAAGTGCCCGAAGGCTTCGAAGGTGAAGTTTTGACCCAGGAACCATCTCAGGACCAAGATCAAGTACTCTTTGAAGGCAAGTTGTGCTTTGACCATGTTGATCCCATTTTGAAATTAATTTGATTTAAATTATTGCATGCTAGTTTAATTAGAAAATGCTTTAATTAATTTTGGGAGATTAGTTAATTGCCTAGTTGCTGTATGCCACCTTGACATAAAGAATTGTATGCCATGAACCCCTTGTCACCCTAGTTGTGAGTTATTAGTTGGACATTATTAAATTGACAACATGGGAATTTAGATCGTTGTAGTATCGCTTAGACACCTTTCGTGCTCATGACATGATTTTGGACAAACAAATGTTAATATTGACTTAATGATATATTGAACCTGTTTTGGAAAGGTATCATGTGTTGTGATGTTGATGGCACGTGATGCATGGTATTCAACTGGGGGTTTGATAAATAGTTTTCGACCGGGGCATGTGGCAAGAAATGATCGGGTGGGCCAGTTGTGGCATCGGGAGCGTTGTTGTAGGACCGAGTAGGCAACTAGAGGGGGGGTGAATAGATGCCGAATAAAATTCAACTATTTCTTTTAAAGACCCCTAAATAGCGGAAGAAATATTTAATATCGTAGAGATTAAAACCCTAGATTAATTAGCGAGACAAATCGAACAAAAATCAAAACTAGTTCTATCAAAACTCTAACAAACCTTCTAATCAAGAATCATAGCAAAAGAGTATGTAAAGAATTGCATAACCTTTTCTTTATTCCAAAGCCACTCCTTCCGGGAGGACACCAAAATCTCTAATCTCACAAGATTAGAAAAACCACCAAAATCTCTAATCTCACAAGATTAGAAAAACCACCAAAATCTCTAATCTCACAAGATTAGAAAACCTTAAACAAACTAAAGAAAACACAAAATCTCTTCTTTGTTGTAGGCACCTCTTGCTTCTTGCCCTTTGCCTTGGATTGAATGAGTTCTAAACCCCTAGAACCCTCTATTTAAAGGAATCCACAGCCACCGCTTCCATCTTGTATTCGAATCAAACAATCAAGATTCATGTAAAAACCGACAACAACCATCCAAATTAAAACCTCTCGGATAACGTATCGGACAGCTTGCTCGGACATCTCTCGGACAACCTGCGAATCGGTGGCTCTGCCGTGTCCTTGACCGACTTCAGTAGACCTGCATACACACGACACAAGTTTGCATGCACACACACATGCAAAGATGCACCCATACGGCTCGATTGCCGCTTAAGCCGCAACGATCTCAACCACACGTGCACCGTTCTCTAGTCCAAACATCTCGCATGACATCCTTGACCTTCACGACCTCGGTTCCTCCCTGAACCTAGTCTCGGTCCGTCATCGACCATGTTCGACCTCAAGCAACACCGTGCACATGAATCAAAAACACAAAACAATTCCGAGTACAAGTCCACGACCGACTCACATCAATCCATGCAAATACTCACTCGAGTATTGCATAAAGTCCACTTCAAAACAAGTATCATGAAATTATCACAAATTTTATAATCTCAAAATTCAAATTCAAATTTCAATCTCAAAATCGCTCAAAACCCTGATTGAGCAAATCCTATTCTACGACGGACAACAAAACCAACCGCGCAAATGCCAAGTGAAACCCTAGAAAATAGCTTCACGACGGACCAACAAAGTCTGTCCGTTGTACAAGGAAAATTCTTGGTTCCAAAAGAAAAACATTCCGGCGAAAACATGTTTCTGACGGACAACCAAAATCGGTCCGTCGTACATGCAAAAGTCTCGGTTCAAAACGCTTTCAAATTCATGTTCACGACGGACAAAAAATCTTGTCCGCGCAAATGTGCCACACTTGGTTTCAAAAACAACATGATCCGAACGAGACCTTAAAGCAAACACATTCACGATGCATGTAAAGAAAACTTGTCCGTGTGGATGTGGAACTTACTGGTTTCTTGGAAAGAAAGAGTTTGGCACAATGAGTTCACTTAAAACATGTGTATGACAGACCAAAGAGTTTGGTCTGTCATACATGGGAAAAATGAGTTCGCCAATTCAAATCTTTTTCGGATAACCAACCTGATTTCTGCTCTTTTCAAATCTTTAAACCAAATTCAAATCTTTTCGAATATTCAAATACTCATCATCAAAAACACATGGATCAAAAACAATGATCCTTCAGTTGTTTTGGTTCTTCGGGTAGTCTTGCCCTGGTCAACCTAAGGACTTAACCTTGCAAGCCTTTGAACTGAGTTAATCGTGCAACCACATGTTTGTAATGGGACGGACCTAGTTAAGTAAGTTACTAATAACTCGCATGTGATACCTCGGGTGTCAACTACACCTTTTGTGTAGCTTGAAAGGGGAGCGTACCAGTGCGATGGCATGGTACCCGTCCAACGGTATGTCGGTCCCATACTTCGCCTTTGATAAGGGAAGGGATGGTGTATGGCAAAAATCAGAAAGGTTCACTTGTGTAGTTAGCCGTTTCCGAAAGGCTTTGTTACGATCACTCGCCTTTGTGGTGTTTGGCTGTATCTTGTGGGTAAAGTGCATAACCTCTGCAGAGTGAAGAATCTATTCGAATAGTCGTGTCCGCGGCATTGGACATTGCTCGGGGATTACAGTCAAGGGTTAGATTTTCTTGGAGATAACTTGAACTTGAGAGGTTTGGTTTGGTTAAATGATGATGTTGATGGAAATGTGGACTAGGAATGGGAAAGATGATTATTTAAACTCCTAGAAAATTTATTGATATTATACTTGCTTCTACTGTTTTCGAATCTACTTATGATACTTGTCAAATGCTGTTTACTGCGATTATACCTTGAGCTATTCCTTTGTATTAAGCCATGCATGTAGTATATTAGCTTGCATTCTGTGCATGACTTGCTGAGTACCAAGTACTCACCCTTGCCACAAAACAACACCAGTGGAAGAAGAGGCAACGCCAGCTTTGGAGGAGGAATTTCAGGAGGAGCCGTCTAACTAGGGATCGAGTCCAGTCAGTTGCCTGTGGCATATTGGTTGGCACTACGTGTTTTCTTTATATATTCCGCTGCATATTTTATTTGAATAAGTCCTGCGAGGCGTACTTTTGTAACTTGACCATAAGGTCGAGTAACCAGTTTGGTTATCTTAATTAAAGTACTTTATTATTAATCGATGTGTATGATTGTGATATTTACCAATGTTGAGACTGTGTGCACTAACGTGATCCTGGACTAGTGCTGAATACACAGAGGGTCCAGATTTGCAAATTCGGGTCCCGACAATATGATTCCATATACCCCATAGTTGATCATTTGACCAAGGTTGCACACTTCATACCCGTGAAAACCACTTATTCTGGATACCGATTAGCAAAATTGTATATGTCCAGGATTGTCTGTTTGCATGGAGTGCCGAAGAAGATAGTGTCAGACAGAGGTACCCAATTCACCTCAAGGTTCTGTAATAAGCTGCATAAAGCCATGGGGACCCGTTTGAACTTCAGTACAGCGTATCATCCGCAGATGGATGGACAGACCAAAAGAGTTAATCAGATTCTGGAGGATATGCTGCGAGCTTGTGCTCTAACATATGCTGCCTCATGGGACAAGTGTCTACCATATGCCGAATTCAGCTATAATAATAGTTATCAAGGGAGTTAAAAGGTTCCATGCCAAAGGGAAACTCGGACCGCGTTATGTTGGGCCATTTAAGATTTTGAACCGCAGAGGTGAAGTTGCTTACCAGTTGGAGTTGCCGCAGTCGTTAGCAGGAGTGCATGATGTGTTCCATGTGTCTCAACTGAAGAAGTGTCTTCGAGTGCCAAATGAGCAAACACCTTTGGAGTCGATCGAGATACAAGAAGATCTGACGTACAAGGATCAACCTGTAAAGATTCTGGACACAATGGATCGAGAGACAAGAAATAAGTCAACCCATTTCTGCAGAGTCCAGTGGAGAAACCGTTCTGAAAGTGAGGCGACTTGGGAGCGCAAAGAGGATTTGCGAAAAGAGTTTCCGAACCTATTTCTTAGTTAGCCCTGAATCTCAGGGTTGAGATTCCGTTAAGGGGGAGGTTTGTAACACCCCAATTTTTTCTTTTCTTGTATTTAAATGGTATTTAGCATTTTTGAGAAATTTTGGAATTTTTTGGGATTTATTTGGATCTATTTGAATTTAATCCCTTTTGAGTTAATTAAATAATTAAAATTTTTAAATAAATTTTTTTGAAAATATTTTATTTGAGTCCAAAATGTCTCAAAGTATTTTCCAGTATTTTTCTGGAATTTTTCTGATTATTTTGCTATTTTTCTTGATTTATTTGAATTACTAGAATTATTTTAAATATTAAATCGCTGAAAAACCCAACCGGGTTAGCACTGTTGCACTAACTCGAGTCAGACTTGAGTCTGACTCGAGTCCGACCGAGCCACGTTCGAGCCAGACCCGAGCCGGACCTAAACCGTAATCCCGCGACCGTTGGATCTTGATCCAATGGCCGATAGTGCGCCACGTCACCCCGATCCGGTCCGGATCAGATTCGTTCGCGCCCGGAGCGATCTCAGCCGTTGATCGTGTATGTGTGTACGGCTGAGATCGTGCCACATCACCTTGTCTGTATCCTCGTCGGATTCCGCTGTCGCGCCCGGGTGGACCTCGTTTTCTGCGGATTTCACGGACGCCAAGGGCCCTATTTAATGCGCTGCCACCCGTGTCGTGTTCTTCGTTTCCGTGCGCACCCGTTGCCCTAGCTCTCAGTGCTCGAGCCACCACCATCGTCCCTCAATCGCTCGCCGAAGTTGGAGGAGGGCACCGCCACAGTTGTCCGCCATTTCCAACCGTTCCCACCGTCCTCCGTCGCAACCAAGGCCAGATCCGGGTTCCTCGCGACGAGGCACTTCGGAAGGGACCATTCACCTCACCAAAATAGCCCCAAAATGCCGTTGGGCTCGTCATCGTCCCCAGCTCCGGCAACCCTAGCTCCGCCACGACATCGCTGGGACCGCGAGCTCCACCAGCCGTCCGATCAAGATTCGAGGGCCCAGGTTCGTCCACGTCACCACCCCGTGCGTAAATCCTAGATTAGATCTCAATCGTTAGATCCTAGGTTCGGATCTCAGCCGTACGATTCGAATCGTACGGTCCAGATCAGCCGCGTTATTCTAAACGTGCGGGATCCAGATCCAATCTCGACCGTTGAATTTCAAATCAACGGCCCAGATCATGCCACGTGGTCGGGAGCCGAACTGGCGCGGTCAGCCGTGCCGCGCCCGGTCGTCATTGACGTCACGCGTGACGCCAGCGTGGGGCCCGCGTGTCAGCGGCTGGGCCAACCGCACGATGACGCCAGCGATGACGTCATGATGACATCATCAGTGGGGACACATGTCAGCCGTCTCAACCGGGCCAAGCTGACATTAGCAGCTGACGTCACCCGAGTGGGACCCACGTGTCAGTGACACTGTTCCCGTGGACCGAGTCCACGGTGGACCGAACCCGAGCCGCGACTGACATCATGATGACGCAATAATTCGATATTCCTTTAGGAAAATAATTCGGTGGAAATTCAAAATCCACGCTGACGCGTGCTGGCATCATATTTTGGATTTTTCAATAGAAAAATAAATGAATTAATTCGATTTATTCTTTTAATTGATTTTTCTAACTTCAAATGGCTATAACTTTTGCGTTTTAACTCCGATTGAGGAGATTCCAGTTTCTAAATTTTTAGAAAATTGAGCTCTATTTAATGGTGAATTTTATTTAATTTTTGGACATGAGTTTTTCTTTGTTTTCATTTATTTGGTGTTTATTTATCCGATACGCGTAGACGTTGAACTGCTCGAAGGCTTCGAAGGTGAAGTTTTGAAACCTTCAGTGTTGAAACCTTAGCGGGCAGTACCGGGTCTAGAAGTAGCTTTGGAAATTTGGTTCAGCGTAGACGTTATTGATGAATGTGCTTTACTGCAAAAGAACCATCTTAGTCTATCCCTTGTAATAAGCCATGCATGTAGAATATTACACTGCATTCTATGTATGACTTGCTGAGTACTTTAAGTACTCACCCTTACAACAACAAAACATCAGTTGAAGAAGAATCAATGCCAGCACTGGAGGAGGAGTTCCAGGAGGAGCCGACGAACTAGGGGGAGATCCCAGTCAGTTGCCTGTGGCATATTGGTTGGCGCCACACGTTTCTTTGTTTCCGCTGCAACTTTATTTCAGTAAGACTTAAGCCCTGCGAGGGGTACTTTTGTAACTTGACCATAAGGTCAAGCAGTAGGTTATATTTCCCCTTTCAATAAAGTACTTTACTATTTCGTTGAGTATGATTATGGTATTTACCGATGTTGAGACTGTGTGCACTAGCGTGATCATGGACTAGTGCTGAAAACATAGAGGGTCCGGATTTGCACATTCGGGTCCCGACACACTGTTAGTAGCGACAGATTCTGGACAAAAGACAATCAAACAGCCATAACTTTTAAACAGCTGAACCAAATTTCGCATTCTTGGTCTCTAATAAAACTTAAGACAAGGGCCTGTTTGGCACAGCTCCTACTCCTGGATTCTAGTGGGAGTTGGGTGGAGCTGTGCCAAACAGCCTAACTGCAGAAATTTTTTGAGTGGGAGTAGGGAGGATCTGAAGTGGCCTGTAGTGCAAATTTCTAGAGTGGGGGTTCCCCCACACTCATCTGGAGCGGAACACCAAAAAATAGAAGTGCCCCCAAAGTTCGGGATAATTACCTACAAATGCCATCAACTTTGAACAATGTGGTATTAGTACCATGTACTAGTATTGACACCATGTTGCATTAGAACCTTATGGTACGTTATGCTCATTTTAATTTTCATGTGTATATCATGTTGCATTTGTAATATATTACAAAATAAACGCTCATAGTAGCTAGTAATATGTACAAAATAATGTACAAGTGAACAAACCAAGGGTATTGTTGATAATTTATACACAATCCTCCTATTCTAGAATCTGGAGTCAGCGTCCTAGCCAAACACTCCCACTGACAGCTCTAGATTCTCAAAGAATCCACTCCACTGAGAATTTAAGATCTGGAGCTAAAAAACTGGAGTGGGAGCTGTGCCAAACACCCCCAAAGATTTACAACTTTCAAAGTATACACAGCCTTTGAAACTGACTAGAAATACCTCAAAATGCAATCCCAAAATCACCAGCAGTGCTGCTCGAGATCAGATCGCAAAGTCTTCTCCCCTCCTTGCAGCCCTACTACCCCAGGGCAGCACCTAAGGGGAGGCAGAGCCCAGGGAGGAGCTCGGCTACGAGAGGCCAGGGGTGCACAAACCAGGGGAGGTGCCGCCCAAGGGAGTGGAGGAGGTGGCTGCCATGGGGGAAGGCTGCTGCTTGGGGAAAGAGAGGAGAGGGAGGGTGCATCTGGATTGGGAGGAAGGGGAGGGGGTGGTGCGGCTGGAAGGGGTGGGGAAGGGGAGGCTAGGGTTTGGGCATAGCCTCTCCCTCCTCTTGGCCCAAGAATAGCCAGCCCCATTGGCCCAACCCACTGCAAGAAAACCCCCTTTCCTTATCTAATCTCTTTGAGACATTACATTCTCCCCCTCCCCTAACAGAACCCGACCCAAAATTCTCGGCTCACCATCTACACGGAACATGATCAATTATTGACTTAAACCTCTTTAAAAACTGGACCTAAACTGCTCATGATACTTCTCACACAAGTGAGACTCCAAATTCTAAGTCACTTCCCAATCAGACTAATGCCACCAAAACACTAAAACATACTTTGATGTTCTATGCTTCAATACCCACTTTGACTCCACCAAAATACTGCATTCGGTAGGACTCAAAGGCAAGGTGCCTAGGGTCTACAACCAATGGCTCTAACAAAACCTCGCGATCAAAATTCTGTAAGACTTTCTCAACAAGAAAACACATTGCTTCCCTGGCAAGGATTCAGAGTGATCCAAATGATAGGTCGCTTCTCAAATCGTACCACTATCAAAAACGGTCTGACATAACTAAAAGAACACTTTTCTTTGGCACTAACACGTACGATCCCTCTTTGAATCAATTGCGTAACTTTTCTTTTCCCTCTCAACCTATCTACCATGATTCTTCGTACTCAAGACGACATGGACAACGCAAGACACTTCACTCTAACACACCTATAAACCATTTCTCACCAAAACACTAATATCATTTGTTAAAAACATCCGGAGTTCCAAACTTATACCACCAAAAACTAAAACACTGAAGGACCATGTGAGGTCCACCATGTTTGTGATGAGTATTTGACTTGTTTTGAGCTTGAGTTGCTCAGGTTTGAGTTTGATTTGATTTGGATTTGAAATGGATTTTAAATTGAAGGCATTTTTTTGCGCCGGACCAAGGGAACCAACAAACAGAAAGTTTCTCATTTGTGCTGGACCAAGGTTAGATATGACATGTTTGCACCGGACCACATTTTGCATCTGCGTCGGACCATTTATTCAGTCCACTGTGAACGTGAATTTGAGGTATTTGCGCCGAACCAAAGGAATCAAGAAACATAGAGTTTTCCATTTGCGACGGACCAAAGTTAGAAATGACTTGTTTCATTTGCGCCGGACCAATAGTTTGGTCCATCCTAAGTGACGCTGGACCAATTATTCAGTTCGTCGTGAATGGCGATTTCTAGGGTTTGATCTCCATGTATGCCGGACAGATTTTATTTGGTCCGTCGTGAATGTGAAATTGAGGTTTTTGCGCTGGACCAAGTTTTTCAATTAACCGAGAGTTCGACGTGTATGCTGGACCAATATTTCGGTCTGTCGTGAGTTACGTCGGACCAAAGTTTTGGTCCGTCCTGAACTGCAATTTCTAGGGTTTAGTCCCCATGTACGCCGGACCAATTTTTTGGTCCGTCGTGAGTGACACCGGACTAAAAAAATAGGTTTGTCGTAGATTCTTTATGCTCTGTTGAGTTTTGATGAAAATTGCATATTATTCTTGACCAATGCTATGTGATGTGTTTTCCTTGTCTATGATGGATGCAGGGCTCTATTTGGAGGTCATTGTGAGGCGAAGGGAGGCTGGAACTAGGCAAGAGGTGCCGGAGGTTCAAGATGGCCGGAGATCGCCGGAAGATGGTCGGAAATGGAACCAATGCAGTCCAAGGAGACAAGGAGACAAAGTGTCTGCTAAGCTTGAGGATTTTTAGGTCTAGAAGACCAGAGAGTTGTTGGTCTTTAGAGCTAAAGTAGTGGTCAAGTTAGCATGTGAGAGGGTTGTTGGACTAATTACTTAAAGGTACTTTGGGAAATCATGTGTAAGACAGGATCAATGCAACCCATGTGTGTAGAAGTGTGGGATTAAATCTTGGCCCTTAGAAGTTAGCTTAGGATTTAAGCAAGACATCAAAGGGTGGAAATTGATCCTAGAACACTATAAATAGAGGGGTAGGGGTAACCTCTCCAGGTACGGTTTTGAGAGAAGTTTTTGGTGCTCCTTTGGTGCGGCTTTGCCCATATGAAGTGAGGCTTTGTAAAAACATCCAAAGAAAAGAAATACAAAAATATTTTGTCCACTCTGAATTTAAATTCCATATTTACATTATGTATTTACATTACGCAATTTAAATTCAGTCTTTACATTACGCAATTTAAATTCAGTCTTTACATTCTCGCAATTTAAATTCCGCAAGTTGGATTTGCCTCCCCTCCTTCTACTTGCTTCTGGTTTTTATTTCCAAGGATGGGAGATTGATTTGATGAGTCTTCACTTAGATCATATCCCAATCCTCTAGGCAATCCTTGTTTCGAGTTTTGCGAGAAACCGATCTTTTATGCCTTCATTGATGAATCCTTGTTTGATCGTGTTTTGATGAGTCTCTTTGTGACCTCTAGCTTGTTGTGACTTGTGGGAAGGTATCCAAGTTCATCTTGATCTTCAAAATCCCACGAGCAAGCCTAGATCACAGATTTGCCTTGTTGCTTGTTCTTGGTGGATTTCCTCCTCAAATGGTTAAAGGTCAGAACCTTGGCATTAATCTTTGTTATTGATTGCAGGAACAAGTTCCTAACATACTTAAGAGGATATATATCAAGTTGCATAATCACTAGATCAAATTTCCATCTATTTTACTTTTGGAGATCGAACTGTTTCTATACTCTGTCTTGCTGATTTTTGTGTCTTGATATCTCTGTTCTTTGCAAGCAAAGTTGATAGTTGTCCAAGAGGTGGAATAATTTATTTTGGGATCGTTCACCCCCGCTCTGATCGCCATTCCGATTTTTAATTGGTATCAGAGCCGGTTTTGCTCTTTCGTAGATGTTGACCGGTCTCAAGAGCCATGGCGATGGACAAATACGCTTCTAAGCCTCCAATTTTTGCTGGAGTTGATTATCGCTTTTGGAAGGTTCGGATGGAGACATATATCACTGCTGTCGGGACCCGAATTTGCAAATCCGGACCCTCTGTGTATTCAGCACTAGTCCAGGAACGCGCTAGTGCACACAGTCTCAACATTGGCAAATATCACAATCATACTCAACGAATAATAGGGTACTTTAATTAGTTAACCAAACTGGTTGCTTGACCTTATGGTCGAGTTACAAATATACGCCACGCAGGGCGAAACTTATTAAAAAGAGAAATAATCGCAATGAAAAATAAGATAATTTCGTGGCGCCATCCAAAGATACCACAGGCAATCGACCGGGCTCGCTCCATAGTTAGATGGTTCCTCCGGGAGCTCCTCCTCCAAAGCCGTGTAGATTCTTCTTCAACTGTGTTGTATCATGACAAGGGTGAGTACTTGGTACTCAAAGAAGTCATGCAATGAATGCACGCCTAATATACTACATGCATGGCTTAATACAAAGGAGTGGCTCAAGGTATATTTGCAGTAAAGAGCATTTAACAAGTATCATAAGTAGATTCGAAAGCAGTAGAAACAAGTATATCATCAATAACTTTTCCAGGAGTTAAATAAACATCTTTCCCGATTCTAATCCACATTTCCAATCAACATCATTGTTAAACCAAACCCAACCTTTCAAGACCAAGTTATTTTCAAGAAAGTCTAACCCTTAACTGTAATTCCCGAGCGTTGTCCAATACCGTGGACACGGCTATTCGAATAGATTTTACACTCTGCAGAGGTTATGCACTTTACCCACAAGATACAACCAAACACCACAAAGGCGAGTGTCCGTAACAGAGTCTTTCGGAAACTTCTAACAGTACAAGTGGTCCTCCCCGATGATTGCACAGTAACCCTTCCCTTAGCGAAGGCGAAGTTTAGGCCAATTCACCGTTAGATGGGTACCTGGCCGTAGCCCCGGTACGCTCCCCCGTACAACTACAGAAAGGGTGTAGTTGACATCCTGAGGTCCCACAGGTACGTTATTAGCAACTTAATCAACTAGGTCTGTCCCATTACAGACATGTGGTTGCACGCTTGACTCGGTTCAAAGGCTTGCAAGGTTAAGTCCTTAGGGTGACCAGGGCAAGACTACCCAAAGAACCAAATCGACGTTCCTGGTGCCACAACTGGCCCACCCGATCATTCTTGCCACATGCCCCGGTCGAAAACTATTTATCAAGCCCCAGTTGATTACCATGCACCACGTGCCATCAACATCACATGATACATTTCCAAAACAGGTTCAATATATCATTAAGTCAATATTAACATTTGATTGTCCAAAATCATGTCATGAGCACGTAGCAGGTCTAAGCAATATACTACAACGATCTAAATTCCCATGTTGGCAATTTAATAATGTCCAACTAGTAATCCACAACTAGGGTGATAAGGGTCATGGCACATATTTAATTAACCAAGGTGTCATACAGCAATTTGGCATTTATCTAATTTCCCATAATTAAATAAAGTATTTTCTAATTAAACTAGCATGCAATAGTTTTAAATCGAATTAATTTGAAAATGGGATCAACATTGTCAAAGCACAACTTGCCTTCAAAGAGTACTTGTTCTTGGTCCCGAGCCGCTCTGGTCAACACTTCTCCTTCGAAGCCTTCGGGCACTACAACGTCTACTCGTAAAGCGTGCAAATAGCAATAAATAAATGAACAGAGGACAAAAAGTGTCCAAACATCCAAATAAAGTTCACAAACAGAGAGAGCATAATTTTATGAATTTTTAGAAACTGGAATCGTCAAATTCGGAGTTCAAATGCAAAAGTTACAAGCATTTAAAGTTTAAATAATCAATTAAATAATATTACAGAGAAAAACTTTGGTCCAAAAATTAAATAAAATTTATCATTTGGTAGATCTCAATTTTATACAAATTTAGAAATTTGAATCACTCAATTCGGAGTTAAAATGCAAAAGTTATAAGCGTTTGAAGTTTGAAACAAATTCTGAAATAAATATTTCGAATTAATAAATCATTTTATTTTTCAGAAATTAATTATTGCGTCAGCATGACACGTGGACCAATCAGGAGCCGCCACGTGGCCTCGGGTCCATGGACCCGGCGCACGGTTTGGCTCGGTCCACCGTGGACCCGGTCCACGGCTCATGTGTCTCACTGATAGGTGGGCCCTGCCGATGACGCCAAAGATGACGTCGACACGGCCACCGAGTGGGCCGATAGGCGGCCCCACCGTGACGTCGGCCGTGACGCCATGGTGCGCTGGTCGAAGCCGCCGACGCTGCGGCCCCGCGTGTCGAGATACGCACTCCACGCCACGGGCGCCGATCATGACGGCCGCCTCTCGGCCACGTGGCTAGATCTCGGCCGTTGATTTGAAAATCAACGGCCCAGATTAGATCTGGGTTCACGCATAGGAAAACTACTTGGCTGATCTGGACCGTTCGATCTTGATCGGACGGTCAAGATCTAATATAAGGAAAACAACGCGGCTAACCCTAACCGTTTGATCTAGATCTAACGGCTGAGAATGGATCTAGTACTGTGCGATTAAGGCTACGTGGCACAATCTACGCTGTTGGATCTAAATCCAACGGTTGGAAATAGAGGACCCACGCACGGGCGGCGGAAAGCGAGGACCCACGCACGGTCGGCGGCAGAGTCCGGCGGCAACACGGAGAGGGTGACGTGGCTCAACGAGAGCCGTTGGATCACGATCCAACGGTCGCGTGAGTTGGACTCGGGTCTGACTCGGTGAGCTGGCTGGCTCGGTCGGGCTTGGGTCCGGGCGACGTGGCTCAATCGTGGCCGTTGGATTTCGATCCAACGGTCACGCGGTTAGGGTTCAGCCGAGCGGGTTCGGCTCGAACACGTGGCTCGGGTCGGACTCGAACTCGAGTCTGACTCGGACTCGGTCGGGTGAACAGTACAAACCAACTCGCATTTTCCAGCGATTAAATAATCCAATTAATTTCAATTAATTCATTAAAAATAGCAAAAGACTCAGAAAAATTCCAGAAAAATTCTGGAAAATATTTTGGATCATTTTGGACTCAAATAAAATATTTACAACAAATTTTTATTTATAAAGTTAAATTCTTTAATTATTTCAAAAGGGAATAAATTCAAATAAATTCCAAATAAATCCAAATAAATTCTGGAAAATTCCAAAAAATCACCATAGTGCCAAATCACACATGAATTTAAGAAAAGCAAAATTTTGGGGTGTTACAAACCTCCTCTTAATGTAATCTCATCCCAGAGATTCAGGGCTTTCTAAAGAAATAGGTTCGGAAACTCTTTCTTCAATTCCTCTTCGCGCTCCCAAGTTGCTTCACTCTCCGCGTGGTTGCTCCATTGAACTCTGCAGAAATGGGTTGACTTGTTTCTCGTCTCTCGGTCCATTGTGTCCAAAATCTTGACAGGGTGCTCCTTGTAGGTCAGATCTTCTTGTAGCTCAATTGATTCTAGCGGTGTCTGTTCCTCGGGTACTCGGAGACACTTCTTCAGCTGAGACACGTGGAACACGTCATGCACTCCTGCTAGTGATTGCGGTAACTCCAGTTGGTATGCAACTTCACCTCTACGGCTGAGAACCTTAAATGGTCCAACATATCTCGGCGTGAGTTTTCCTTTGGCATGGAATCTCTTAACTCCTCTGAGTGGTGTGACTCTGAGATACACAAAATCTTCTGGTTCAAAACTCAGGTCTCGGCGACGGTTATCGGCGTAGCTCTTCTGTCTCGACTGTGCTATCTTTAGTCTTTCTCGGATCATGGCAATCTGTTCTTCGGCCTCTTGAAGAATATCTGGTCCAAAGACACGGCGTTCACCTGTCTCATTCCAGTTCAACGGTGTTCGACAGGGTCGACCGTATAGTGCTTCGAATGGTGACATCTGCAAACTTGCTTGATAGCTGTTGTTGTAGCTGAACTCAACGTACGACAGACTTTTATCCCAAGAGATAGCATAAGCCAATGCACAAGCTCGTAGCATGTCCTCTAGAATTTGATTAACTCTTTCAGTTTTCCCATCCGTCTGTGGATGATAAGCTTTACTGAAGTTCAAACGGGTTCCCATGGCTTCATGTAGTTTATTCCAGAACCTCGAGGTAAACTGGGTACCTCTGTCCGATACAATCTTCTTCGGCACTCCGTGCAAACAGACAATCCTGGTCATGGACAATTCAGCTAACTTATCGCCCGAATAAGTGGTCTTCACTGGAATAAAATGGGCGACCTTAGTCAAGCGGTCCACTATGACCCATATGGAGTCATATCCACCCTGGGTTTTCGGCAAACCGGTAATGAAATCCTTTCCGATTTCTTCCCACTTCCACTCAGGTATCTTCGACGGCTGTAGCAATCCTGCTGGTCTCTGATGCATTGCCTTGACTCTCTGGCATATGTCGCACAGCGCAACATGCTCGGCAACCTCACGCTTCATGCTCGGCCATCAGAATCTTTTCTTCAAATCTTGATACATCTTGGCACTTCCAGGATGAATTGAATACTTGGAGTCATGGGCTTCTTCTAGAATCAAATGCTTCAGCTCCTTCTGGTTTGGCACACAGATTCGATCCTGCATCCATAACGTGCCTTGTTCGTCCAACTTGAAGTCCTTTGCCTTGCCTTCCTCCATTTTGGACTTAACCCTGCGGATCTTGTCATCATCCTTCTGTCCTCCTCGGATCTGATCCTCCAAGGTAGGCTTCACTTCTAATGTGGCCAAGAATGCTTCTGGTACTACTTCAATCTGCATTCTCTGGAAATCCTCACATAGCTCATCCTGACTTGTGGCTGTCAACATGTTCATAGTATGGCTTTTCCGACTCAGAGCATCGGCCACCACGTTGGCCTTTCCAGGATGGTAATGGATTCCAACATTATAATCCTTGATCAACTCTAACCATCTCCTTTGCCTCATGTTCAGGTCTGATTGGGTGAAGATGTACTTAAGACTCTTATGATCCGTGTATACTTCACATCTGTTTCCAATCAAATAGTGACGCCATAACTTCAAAGCATGCACTACGGCAGCTAGCTCTAGGTCATGCGTTGGATAATTCTCCTCATGTGGCCTTAACTGCCTTGATGCATAAGCGACGACCTTTCCGTTCTGCATCAACACACATCCAAGTCCTTGGCGTGATGCGTCACAATAAATATCGAAGCTCTGATTAACATCCGGTAGGATCAACACCGGCGCTGATGTCAATCGCTTCTTCAACTCTTGAAAACCTTTTTTGCACTCTAGCATCCATGCAAACTTCTTCTCCTTTTTCAATAATTGCATAAGAGGTTTCGCAATGGTCGAAAAGCCTTCAATGAAATGGCGGTAGTAACCTGCCATACCAAGAAAACTCCGGATCTGGGTCACGGTCTTCGGCTGTTCCCAATGTAACACAGCTTCTACCTTGCTTGGATCTACGGCAACTCCTTCTGCGGTCATTACATGTCCAAGGAACTCCACTTTGTCCTTCCAAAAGTCACACTTGCTGAACTTGGCGAAAAGTTGCTGTTCCCTCAGCTTTTACAAAACTCGCCTCAAGTGCTCTGCATGTTCATCCTCTGTCTTGGAGTAGATTAAGATATCATCTATAAACACAACAACAAACTTGTCCAAATATTCATTGAACACCTTATTCATCATATTCATGAAATATGCTGGCGCATTCGTCAGACCAAAGGACATAACTGTAAACTCGTAATGTCCATATCTTGACGAGAATGCGGTCTTCGGGATATCTTCTGATCGGATCTTCAACTGGTGGTATCCCGATCTCAGATCAATCTTGGAGAAAACTCCGGCTCCTCTCAGCTGATCAAACAAATCATCGATCCTGGGTAGCGGGTACTTGTTCTTCACGGTTACTTCATTGAGTGCATGGTAGTCAATGCACATCCTGAAACTTCCGTCCTTCTTCTTGACAAACAAAACTGGCGCTCCCCACGACGACAAACTCGATCTGATAAATCCTTTCTCCATCAGCTCCTCAAGTTGCTTCCTCATCTCTACCAATTCCTCGGTGGACATCCGGTAAGGTCTCTTTGCTATCGGTGCTGTACTAGGTACAAGCTCTATCACAAACTCTATGTCTCTGTCTGGCGGCATACCAGGTAGATCTTCAGGAAAAACATCCGGGTACTCATTCACTACTGAGACAACTTCTATGCTGATTGCCTTGGTACTGTTAACCATCAACTGTCCATCTCTAACTGTGGTGGCTTGAAATTCCACTTTCCTTCCACACGGGCTTTCAACTGAGATAATCCTTCGTCCACAATCCAAAACGGCGTTGTGCTTGGATAACCAATCCATTCCCAAAATAACATCTAAGGTCTGAGTTTCCAACATAATAAGGTTCGCTAGGAACTCTATCCCATCTATTAATATTCTTACCCCAGATTATCCTACTTTCGTTCGGAGTTCGGAACCAGGGGTTTGAACTAAAAGCATGCATTTAAGTCTTGTAATCTCCAAATCATTTTTAGCAGCAAAGCCTTGCGAAACAAACGAATGCGAAGCTCCAGAATCAAACAAAATCAAGCAGGTGTACCGAGTTAACAAGTAACTTACCCAAGACGACGTCCGTGGCATTCTCGCAGTGCATCTGCGGTGACATGGTTGACTCGGCCTCTCACCACGGTGCAGGGTGCTACTCCTGGCTGTCTTTGTCCCTCGGTTGGCTCCTGGTGCATGCGCCCTGGCCGGTGTGGATCCCAGTTGAAGCGACTTGGGTCACTCTGCCGTCTTCTTAGGGCAATCCGTTGGCAAAGTGTCCTGGCTCGTTGCGCTTGTAGCGGCGTCTCACTGCCCCTGTTGGCTGCCTGAGCGGCGTTTCGGCTGGTCTTTGGGTCTGATAGTTCTGATTGACGGGTCTTGGTGCTGGTGACGGTGTCCTTGTTGCATTCTGTGGCTGGAATCTGAAAAACTGATTTGGCGCAACCCTCAAACGTTGCTGTGCTCCCTGACACGAACCCTGTTGTTGCATCCTTCGCTTCCTGTTGTCGTCCAGTTCCTTGCGCTTGTCTTCAACAATAAGCGCTTTATTCACCAATTCTTGGAAATCTGGAAAGGTGTGGGTGATCAGTCCCACCTGTAGTCCTGAGTTAAGTCCCTTCATAAAGCGAGACTGTCTGGCTTTATCTGTTGCTACGTCTTCAGGTGCGTAACGTGCAAGCTGTGTGAACTTATTCAGGTATTCGGCCACTGGCTGATTACCTTGCTTCAGTGCTCTGAACTCCTCCTTTTTGAGGTCCATGATTCCTTCTGGCACATGATACTGACGAAATGCAGCGGTAAACTCCTCCCAAGTGATGTCTTGAGGGTTCTCCTTCGTGGCACAGAAGTTCTCCCACCATTCGGCGGCTGTCCCTTCCAACTGATGAGAAGCGTAGAGTACCTTCTCATTTCCCATGCATTGAGCAATGTGTAGCTTCCTCTCTATTGACCTTAACCAGTCATCGGCCTCCAACGGATTGGCATTCCCGGAGAAAGTGGGTGGATGAGTCCTCATGAACTCGGACAGTCTTGTATTCTGGCGTTGTCCCTGATTGACTTGATTGGCAGTGGCCTGAGCAGTGACGTGTTGCATCTGTTGCATCATAGCATGCATCAACTGAGTCTGAGCGGCAAGAAAAGCTCCAAAATTCTGCATGTCAATCAAGTGCTAGGTGGGGTGCAGGTGCTCCATCATTGGGGTTTCCAGCTGGGCGAGAACCACTGCCGTTGCCTCCAAGGTTTCCGTGGGTGTTCACCATCTGTCGATTGCTCCAAGGTTTAGAGATTAGAGGGAACAAGAATAGACAAGTAGTAGGGAAACTATGCGGGGGAAAGTGTAACTCAAAATCCAAATTTATTATTAATAATAATAACTTGGTATGGTTGCTTACAATGCCTAAAGGCCTGCAACACATACTGCACACTCAGCAAGCAATGAAAATCCAACGCCTCTAAGGTGAATCTTTATTCTATAACGCGACTCGACGAAGGAGTCTCAACCTCAAAACCTACGCTCACTCGTCGAGAAAACCTCCACTGCCTCCTCGCGGTGGGTGCGACGGCATCGGCGCGAAACAATTGCCATGCCCCACAACTGCAGCTGTGGTTGATGACGCGGCGTCTTCCTCTGGCTCTGGATCTAGCTGCTGCTATGGCTGTCGTGCGGGTGCAGGTAGCGCCTCTTCTGGTTCCTCCTCTGGCTCTAGAGCTTCCAACTCCAACACTGGATCGGGACCCTGGCCATACAGTGCGGTCTCCAGCTCTGCGATCCTTTCCGCAGCATAAGCGACGTACTCACGAGCATTCTCTAAGTGCTTCTTCTCCTCCTCGACACCTTTCATGAGCCTTCTTCAACTCCTGAACTGTGTCTTCGATCAGCTCTTCCTGAGCGGCGACAAATCTGGCTAAGTGAGTGACGGTAGCATCCTCATCTTCTATCGGCTTCCGTTGAACTCTGCTGTCTCGGCGTGGGTGGTGACGGAACATTGTGCCTTCCAGCTCCCTGGAGTAAGTGCGAGCTATCTGCTGCATTGCTCGACGCGACACCTCCTGGATTCCAATCTCAAAGGTAGACCTCCTGGCGGTGAAGTGGAAAGGGCGGCTGAACTTTGTCTTCTCTCGGGCATACACCGTGATCCGGACGTCCCATCCTACAACCAGTCCTGCTTGCACGAGTGTAGTCACTCGGTAGAGCGGCCTCTCAAAACCTCCAAGAAACTGAAGCATACGCCACAACTCGGCAGCATAGCCTCCTTCACGCTCGGCGTAGTTGTTCTTCATCATCATCTGTCAAAGGATACTTGCGTAAGAACGCAACATTTTAAAATCAATGTGGAAGACAAAAGAACTCAGCAAAGGTATGAACAAGGAAGAAAGGGGTAAGTCGAGAATTCATTCATTATCTTGACAAATTTTATCTTTAGAAAATAGGTTTTATCCTCACTACGACCATTCTAACTATGGGTGAGCCTACAGTCAACCTGGCTCTGATACCACCTCTGTCGGGACCCGAATTTGCAAATCCGAACCCTCTGTGTATTCAGCACTAGTCCAGAAACGCGCTAGTGCACACAGTCTCAACATTGGCAAATATCACAATCATACTCAACGAATAATAGGGTACATTAATTAGTTAACCAAATTGGTTGCTTGACCTTATGGTCGAGTTACAAATATACGCCACGCAGGGCGAAACTTATTAAAAAGAGAAATAACTGTAGCGGAAAAATAAGATAATTTCGTGGCGCCATCCAGTATACGACAGGCAACTGACTGGGCTCGCTCCCTAGTTAGACGGTTCCTCTGGGAGCTCCTCCTCCAAAGCTGGTGAAGATTCTTCTTCAACTGGTGTTGTACTGCGGCAAGGGTGAGTACTTGGTACTCAGCAAGTCATGCACAGAATGCAGCTAATATACTACATGCATGGCTTAATACAAAGGAGTGGCTCAAGGTATATTTGCAGTAAAGAGCATTTAACAAGTATCATGAGTAGATTCGAAAGCAGTAGAAACAAGTATATCATCAATAACTTTTCCAGGAGTTAAATAAACATCTTTCGCGATTCTAATCCACATTTCCAATAAACATCATTGTTAAACAAAACCCAACCTTTCAAGACCAAGTTATTTTCAAGAAAGTCTAACCCTTAACTGTAATTCCCGAGCGATGTCCAATACCATAGACACGGCTATTCGAATAGATTTTACACTCTGCAGAGGTTATGCACTTTACCCACAAGATACAGCCAAACACCACAAAGGCGAGTGTCCGTAACAGAGTCTTTCGGAAACTTCTAACAGTACAAGTGGTCCTCCCCGGTGATTGCACACTAACCCTTCCCTTAGCGAAGGCGAAGTTTAGGCCAATTCACCGTTAGATGGGTACCTGGCCGTAGCCCCGGTACGCTCCCCCGTACAACTACACAAAGGGTGTAGTTGACATCCTGAGGTCCCACAGGTACGTAATTAGCAACTTAATCAACTAGGTCTGTCCCATTACAGACATGTGGTTGCACGCTTGACTCGGTTCAAAGGCTTGCAAGGTTAAGTCCTTAGGGTGACCAGGGCAAGACTACCCGAAGAACCAAATCGACGTTCCTGGTACCACAACTGGCCCACCCGATCATTCTTGCCACATGCCCCGGTCGAAAACTATTTATCAAGCCCCAGTTGATTACCATGCACCACGTGCCATCAACATCACATGATACCTTTCCAAAACAGGTTCAATATATCATTAAGTCAATATTAACATTTGATTGTCTAAAATCATGTCATGAGCACGTAGCAGGTCTAAGCAATATACTACAACGATCTAAATTCCCATGTTGGCAATTTAATAATGTCCAACTAGTAATCCATAACTAGGGTGGCAAGGGTCATGGCACATATTTAATTAACCAAGGTGTCATACAGCAATTTGGCATTTATCTAATTTCCCATAATTAAATAAAGTATTTTCTAATTAAACTAGCATGCAATAGTTTTAAATCGAATTAATTTGAAAATGGGATCAACATGGTCAAAGCACAACTTGCCTTCAAAGAGTACTTGTTCTTGGTCCTGAGCTGGCCCTGGGTCAACACTTCTCCTTCGAAGCCTTCGGGCACTTCAACGTCTACTCGTAAACCGTGCAAATAGCAATAAATAAATGAACAGAAGACAAAAAGTGTCCAAACATCCAAATAAAGTTCACAAACAGAGAGAGCATAATTTTATGAATTTTTAGAAACTAGAATCGTCAAATTCGGAGTTCAAATGCAAAAGTTACAAGCATTTAAAGTTTAAATAATCAATTAAATAATATTACAGAGAAAAACTTTGGTCCAAAAATTAAATAAAATTCATCATTAGTTAGATCTCAATTTTATACAAATTTAGAAATTTGAATCACTCAATTCGAAGTTAAAATGCAAAAGTTATAAGCGTTTGAAGTTTGAAACAAATTCTGAAATCAATATTTCGAATTAATAAATCATTTTCTTTTCCGGAAATTAATTATTGCGTCAGCATGACACGTGGACCAATCAGGAGCCGCCACGTCGCCTCGGGTCCATGGACCCGGCGCAGGTTTGGCTCGGTCCACCGTGGACCCGATCCACGGCTCATGTGTCTCACTAACATGTGGGCCACGCTTGCGACGCCAAAGATGATGTCAAGACACCGTCACCGAGTGGGCCGACAGCGGTTCCCACCGTGGACGCCGCCGTGACGCCATGGTGCGCTTGGTCGAAGCCGGCCGACGCTGGGCCCCATCGACACGCGGCCCCGCTGCGTGTCGAGACACGCACTCCACGCCGCAGCGCCGACCGCGACCGATCGCGATGGTCGGCCTCTTGGCCACGTGGCTAGATCTCGGCCGTTGATTTGAAAATCAACGGCCCAGATTGGATCTGGGTTCACGCGTAGGAAAACTACTCTACCGATTCGGACCGCTCGATCTTGATTGGACGGTCAAGATCTAATCTAAGGAAAACAACGCGGCTAACCCTAACCGCTTGATCTAGATCTAACTACCGAGAATGGATCTAGCATCGCGGCGATTAAGGCTACGTGGCACAATCTACGCCATTGGATCTAAATCCAACGGTTGGAAATAGATCTGGGGATTTCAACGTGGAAACTCACCGAGGGGTGACGTGGCGCGATCTGGGCCCATGGATCTGGATCGGACGGTTGAGGGAGTTCACGAGGCGGCGATGGCGTGCGGCGGAGCTCTGACGGCCGGTGATTTAAGACGATTTACACACGAACGGGCGCTCGTGCACGCTCCGGCGAGGTGAGAGGTCCCCTCCGACGCGTCTCCTCCTTGCGGTTCCGGATCTGGGCTCAACGGCGGCGGAATCGGCAAACGAACGCGGCGGGACGGGCTTCCAACTCCGGCGAGCTCGCGTGGGCGAACGGCGGCGGCTCAGGCAACGTGATTTAGGGCTACGGGTGTGCACGGGAAAGGGGGTCCCGACACGGGTGCGCGGAAAGCGAGGACCCACGCACGGGCGGCGGCAGAGTCCGGCGGCAACACGGAGAGGGTGACATGGCTCAACGAGAGCCGTTGGATCACGATCCAACGGTCGCGTGAGTTGGACTCGGGTCCGACTCGGTGAGCTGGCTGGCTCGGTCGGGCTTGGGTCCGGGCGACGTGGCTCAATCGTGGCCGTTGGATTTCGATCCAACGGTCACGCGGTTAGGGTTCAGCCGAGCGGGTTCGGCTCGAACACGTGGCTCGGGTCGGACTCGAACTCGAGTCTGACTCGGACTCGGTCGGGTGAACAGTACAAACCAACTCGCATTTTCCATCGATTAAATAATCCAATTAATTTATCAGAAATTCAATTAATTCATTAAAAATAGCAAAAGACTCAGAAAAATTCCAGAAAAATTCTGGAAAATATTTTGGATCATTTTGGACTCAAATAATATATTTCCAACAAATTTTTATTTGCAAAGTTAAATTTTTTAATTATTTCAAAAGGGAATAAATTGAAATAAATTCCAAATAAATTCCGGAAAATTCCAAAAATTCACCAAAGTGCCAAATCACACATGAATTTAAGAAAAGCAAAATTTTGGGGTGTTAAAACTGCCCAGGGCTTTTTTATATGGCAGAAGGTGAAGAACCTATATGAGGTTCTGGCCGATGAGAACGTCAACACCGCGAACATGGCTGACGTTGAGGCAAACGCTAAGGCCAAGAACCTCCTCATACAGGGACTTAGCCGCAGTGAGTATGATCGCGTCTCTCACCTACGATTGGCTCATGAGATCTGGGTGACTCTCAATCCTTACCATAAGGGCACCACTCAGATCAAGTCCGTGAGACAGAATCAATTCAAGCGTGACTACAACAAGTTTGAGCAGCACGCTGGTGAGAGCCTCGACGAGTGCTTTGCTCATTTTTCAAAGATCCTCAGCAATCTTCGGTCAGTTGGTTGCTCATACACTGATTCAGAGAATGCGAGGCATTTTCTTAGAGCCCTTGATCTGAGGATTTGGAATATGAAGGTAACCACCATCAAGGACCACACGGATTTGTCCACCTTGTCTCTTAATGGGTTGTATTCCCGTCTCAAGACTCATGAGCTCGGCATTGTCGCTCGTAGGATGAAATCCCAATCTATGGCCTTGGTTATTGATCCCATCGGGTCTTCCTCTTTAGGACCCACACTTGACTTCTCTTCTGGTTTTTCTCTCTCCGCTCTTTGCGATGTAAGCGATGATGTTCTGGAACAATTTCCAAAAAACGAGCTTGCTCTTGTCGCTCGAAAATTTTTGAACATTTACTAGAGGGTGAGAGATAGGAAGAGGAGTGGCAAGATCACTTGCTTTGGGTGTGGTGGTCCCAACCACATTCGGGCAAACTGCCCAAAACTAAAGAAGGGCAAAAACGAACATGGCGGTCTAAGCAAGAACGACTACATCGATAAGAACAGCAACAAGAAGCCTCCAGCTCGCGAGCCGGTGCGAGAGAAGAAGCACCGCAAGTTCGCCAAGAGCAAGAAGCTCTTTCACCGCGTACTCACCGCTTTGGACGATCTGGACCTCTCCGACACGGAGACATGGAGCAACGACGACGAGGATGAACCACAAGAGAAGGCAAAGAATGGCGACGACTTCTCCGGCATGTGCTTCATGGCCTCCAATTCCATGGAAGTACCTGACACCGAGTTGTACAGCGACACGGAGTAGGTACCTTCTTATGACCAGCTCAATGATGCTTTTTGTCAAACTAGGAAAATTTCATTCCAAGTCTAGAGCTAGGTGTTTAGATCTAGAGAAGGAAGTAGGTACCTTATCTCGGGAGTTAGCTTCACTTAGATCTTGTTCCTCCCGAGACTCTGATAGCTGTACTCTTTGCGATGCTTTACTTGTGGAGTTGGAGAACCTAAGGACCCTACATGATAGTGTGGTTTCTGATCTTGAGGCTCTTCGGTCGAAGGATGCTAGCACATGTTCTGTTGATCCTATTCCTGCTGATGCTAGTTTTCTTCATGCTCACACGACTGCTTCTTGTGAAAATTGCCCTAAATTGCTTGCTGAAATTGATGCCATAAGCTCACATCTTAGGAAGCTTTCTGTTAGAAATGATGAACTTGAATCGCATGCTTCTAAGGACCCAGTCAGCTCATGTGAGGGCTGTAAGCAACTAAAACTTGACAATGATGCTTTGACTATCAAATGTGCTAAATTTGCTAAGGACTTACTAGTTAAGTCACCTACTGGTTGCTTGCTGTGTGTTGGGGTTAAGGAAGACGTGGTCAAAGTCCACGAAGAGCTTAGGAAGAAATTAGAAGCCCAGGTTGGTAGAATTAAAGATGCTCCCTGTGTGTCTTGCGAGTCCCTCAAGATTGAGGCCGCTGTTTATAGGGAGAGATTTGCTCGTGCTATTCGCTCTTCTCCATTTGGCTCTTCTTCTTCTACTCCTTCCCCCTGCTCTTCTTGTGCCTCACATTTTCGAGAGTGTGTCGGGACCCGAATTTGCAAATCCGGACCCTCTGTGTATTCAGCACTAGTCCAGGAACGCGCTAGTGCACACAGTCTTAACATCGGTAAATATCACAATCATACCACTCGATACTAAATAAGTACTTTAATTGAATAATCAAACTGGTTGCTTGACCTTATGGTCAAGTTACAAATATACGCCTCGCAGGACGAAACTTATTAAAAGAGAATTAATAGCAGTGGAAAATAAGATAACATCGTGGCGCCATCCAGTATACCACAGGCAACTGACTGGGCTCACTCCCTAAGTAGACGGTTCCTCTTGGAGCTCCTCCTCCAAAGCTGGTGTAGTCTCCTCTTCAACTGGTGTTGTATTACGGCAAGGGTGAGTACTTGGTACTCAAAGAAGTCATGCATGTAATGCAAGCTAATATACTATATGCATGGCTTGATACAAAGGAATAGCTCAAGGTATATTTGCAGTAAACAGCATTTAACAAATAATATAAGTAGATTCGAAAGCAGTAGAAACAAGTATATCATTAACAATTTTTCCAGGAGTTACATAAACATCTTTCCCAATCCTAATCCACATTTCCATCAACATCATTATTAAACCAAACCCAACCTTTCAAGTCCAAGTTATTTTCAAGAAAGTCAAACCCTTGACTGTAATTCCCGAGCGATGTCCAATACCGCGGACACGGCTATTCGAATAGATTTTACACTCTGCAGAGGTTATGCACTTTTCCCACAAGATACAGTCAAACACCACAAAGGTGAGTTCCCGTAACAAAGTCTTTCGGCAACTTCTAACAATACAAGTGGTCCTCTCCGGTGTTGCACACTAACCCTTCCCTTAGCTAAGGCGAAGTTTAGGCCAACCAACCGTTAGATGGGTACCTGGCCGCAGCCCCGGTACGCTCCCCCGTTCAACTTACACAAAGGGTGTAGTTGACATCCTGAGGTCCCACAGGTACGTTATTAGCAACTTAATCAAATAGGTCCGTCCCATTACAGACATGTGGTTGCACGTTTGACCCAGTTCAAAGGCTTGCAAGGTTAAGTCCTTAGGGTGACCAGGGCAAGACTACCCGAAGAACCAAACCAACGTTCCCGGTGCCACAACTGGCCCACCTGATCATTCTTGCCACATGCCCCGGTCGAAAACTATTTATCAAACCCCAGTTGATTACCATGCACCACGTGCCATCAACAGCACAACACATGATACCTTTCCAAATCAGGTTCAATATATCATTAAGTCAATATTAGCTTTTGATTGTCCAAAATCATGTCATGAGCACGAAAGTGTGCTCTAAGCCATATACTACAACGATCTACAAACCCATGTTGGCAATTTAGTAGTGTCCAACTAGTAATCCACAACTAGGGTGACAAGGGGTTATGGCACATATTTAATTAATCAAGGTGTCATACAACAAATTGGCATTTATCTAATTCCCGCGATTAAATAAAGTATTTTCTAATTAAGCTAGCATGCAATAAATTGAATCAAAATAGGTTTCAAAATGGGATCAACATGGTCAAAGAACAACTTGCTTTCAAAAAGTACTTGCTCTTGGTCCTGAGCTGGCTCCTGGGTCAATACTTCTCCTTCGAATCCTTCCAGCACTTCAACGTCTCACTGTGAACGCGTGCAAATAGCAACAAATGAATAAAACAGTAGACAAAATGTGTCCAAACATCCAAATAAAGTTCATAAACAGAGAGAACATAATTTTATGAATTTTTAGAAACTGGAATCGTCAAATTCGGAGTTTAAACGCGAAAGTTATAGCATTTTGAAGTTTAAATAATAAATTAAATAATATTACATAGAAAAACTTTAGTCCAAAAATTAAATAAAATTCATCATTAGGTAGATCTCAATTTTATACAAATTTAGAAATTTGAATCACTCAAATCGGAGTTAAAATGCAAAAGTTATAAGCGTTTGAAGTTTGAATCAAAATCTGAAATCAATAATTCGAATTAATAAATCATTTTCTTTTTCGGAAATTCTTTTATTGCGCCAGCAGGGACACGTGTCAGCCCCTGATTGGGCAGCTGACGTCAGCCGGTCCATGGACGTGGTCCATGGTTTGGCTCGGGTCTACCGTGGATCCGGTCCACGGCTCCCCGTGAGACTGACAGGTGGGACCCACTGGGGTGACGTCATTGCCGACGCTGGGGACTCACCGCCATCGGCTGTAGGACCCACCGTGACGTCATGGGTGACGCCATCGACATGTGGGCCTGGCCTTGTCACGGCCGGTTCACGCAGACGCCGCGTGGTCGACACGCTGGCCCCCGTGTTAGAGACACGCCTCATCGCTACGGCCGACCGCGACGGTCAGACTTCTAGCCACATGGCGCGATCTCGGCCGTTGATTCGAAAATCAACGGCCCAGATTGGATCTGGTGACGCACGTTTGGGGTGAACGTGGCCAATTTGGACCGTTGGATCTAGATCCAACAGTTGAGATCCAATCTAACGCGTATAACGCTGCTAACGCTAACCGTACGATCTAGATCTAACGGCTGAGATTGGATCTGGGGTTTGGAACGGGATCTCACCGGCGGGACGACGTGGCGTGATCTGGACCGTGCGATTGTGATCCGACGGCTGAGGGAGCTCGAGTCCCGGCGATGGCGTGCGACGGTGCTGACTGGCCGGAGCTGGGGACGGCGACACGGGCAACGGCGTTTCGGGCGCGCTCCGGCGAGGTGAGTTCTCCCTTCGGGTGCGCCTCGTCGTGGGGAGTTCGAATCTGGGATCGTCGGTGACGGAGGACGGCGGGCGGCGGCGGGAACAACGAAGAACCGCGGCGGTGCTTCACGCAACTACGGCGAGCAATCGCGGGCGCGACGGTGCACTACGGGCGGCGGCTAGGGCAATGGCTGTGTGGGGTCAAGGCGGTCCTCGAGGTGCAACCCGGGCATTAAATACCCTCGGCGTCCGCGCGGAAAACGGAAACCTAGGCCCACACGGCGGCGGGCGTGGCGGCGGAGTCCGTTTCGGACTCGGTGGAGACGACGTGTGGGGGCTCCTGTCCTGGTACAGTGATACTCCATTACTGTTGCGTGGGCCTGGTTAATCACGCAACCTGTAACGTAACGATCACGGCATCACGACAGACTCAGATTGAAATCACTTGGCTAGCACGATACTCGAATGAGGTCGCATGCTACCCAATTGGTTCCAATTTGAGCTTCCCGCAACCATGTGATAACCACTAGTCCCTGGATCAAGAGGGCTAGCGCCACATGTTGAGAAGGGAGAGTCTCATCCAAACGAACGTAGTACAAGGGCGAGGTAATATATTACAATGGTAGATAATAATATTTCATATTGTTCCTGTTTACAATATGCCGATTGGTTTAAAGTAAATCAAGAGAAAAACATCGAGAAACAAAAGTAAAGCGGCCATGGTGTGCCTCCATTCCTCAGTAACCTACGAGCAACTAGCTCCACTAGCCGCCAAACGCACCACCCACGCCTGGTCATCGAACTCCTGGTCATCGTAATACCCCAAAATTTTGCTTTCCTTAAATTCATGTGTGATTTGGCACTTTGGTGAATTTTTGGAATTTTCTCGAATTTATTTGGATTTATTTGGAATTTATTTGAATTTATTCCATTTTGAAATAATTAAAGAATTTAAATTTGCAAATAAATTTTTGTTGGAAATATTTTATTTGAGTCCAAAATGATCCAAAATATTTTCCAGAATTTTTCCGAATTTTTCTCGAGTCATTTGCTATTTTTAATGAATTAAATGAATTATCGGAATTATTTTAAATATTAATTCGCTGGAAAATCCAACTCGGTCAAGTACTCGTTCATCCGACCGAAGTCGACTCGAGTCCGACCCGAGCCGATTGACTCGACCGAACCCACTTAACCCTAATCAATCCCAACCGTTGGATCAAGATCCAACGGCCGAGATCCGTCCGACCTGCACCGAGCCGTGTCCGGACGGGACCCGCCGCGCCGCGATCGTGGCCGTTGGTTGTGCCACGTGGACGGCCACGATTTCATCGCTCCGCCGAGTCCGAAGCCGACTCCGCCGCGGTCCGCCGCCGTGAGAGCTAGGTCTCCGCTTTACGCACGGACGCCGAGGCTATTTAATGCCCGGCATACCTCGAGACCGCCGTGATCCCGCGCCCTCCCTTCTCTACTCCACCGAGGCTAAGTCGCCGCCGCTTAGCGTGCGCGAAGCTCGCCGTGAAGTTGCGCACGCTCCGCCCGCAGTCTTTGCTTGTTCACGCCGTCCAGCCGTCCCTGCCCGCCCGTTGACCTCGTATCCGGACTCACCGCGACGAGACGCACCCGGCGGGACCCTTCATCTCGCCGAGCAACCCCGACGCTGCCTGGGCTCGCTGCCGTTTTCAACTCCGGCACTGCGGCGCCACCACGGCTTATCACTCGCGAGCTCAGGCACCGCCTGATCCAGACGGACGGTTGAGGTGAGTTCACGTGTTCCAAACCCGACAGATCTCGGACCCTTGGATCAAGATCCAACTGGTTCACAATCGCCACGCGTGTCAGCAAAGGCGATTATAGGATTAGATCTGACCGTCCGATCTAGATCGAACGCCCACGAGCATCGAGTAGTTTCAACGTGTTAACCCCTGGATCTAATCCGCCGCTGCTGATTTTCAAACCAACGGACGAGATTGGCGCCACGTGTCGGAAGTTGGACCGACGCGGTCGCGCCGCCCACGCCGCTGCGTGTGACGCCGACACGCGGGCCCCGCGATGTCGAGGGCCCACACGCCACCGTGTTAGCGTGAGACCCCGCGACCGACGGTGGGTCCCATATGTCACCACGTGAGCCGTGGACCGAGTCCACCGTGGACCCGAAATGAGCATGGACCGAGCCCATGGACGGTACCGACGCCACAGGCCAATCAGAGCTGCCACGTGTCCATGCCGACGCACAATTAATTTCCAAAAGAAAATGATTTATTAATTCGAATAATGATTTCAAATTTAGATTCAAACTTCAAAACGCTTTATAACTTTTATGCTTCAACTCCGATTTGAGTGATTCAAATTTCTAAATTTGTATAAAATTAAGATCTACCTAAATATGAATTTTATTTAATTTTTGACTAAAGTTTTTCTCTGTAATATTATTTAATTGATTATTTAAACTTTAAATAATCATAACTTTATGCTTTTAACTCCAAATTTGATTTATTCCAGTTTCTAAAAATCCAGAAAATTATGTTCTCTCTGTTTATGGATTTTATTTGGAGTTTTGGGATCTTTTTGCATAGTGTTTATTTGTGTATTTGCTATTTGCACGCTTTACGAGTAGACGTTGAAGTGCCGGAAGGATTCGAAGGAGAAGTGTTGACTCAGGATCCAACTCAAGACCAAGAGCAAGTGCTTTTTGAAGGCAAGTTGTGCTTTGACCATATTGATCCCATTTTGAAAACTATTTTGATTTAAACTATTGCATGCTAGTTCAATTAGAAAGATACTTTGTTTAAACCTGGGGGTTAGATAAATACCAATTTGATATATGACACCTTGATTACTTAAGTATGTGCCATGACCCTTTGTCACCCTAGTTGTGGTTTACTAGTTGGACATTATTAAATTGCCAACATGGGTTTAGACCGTTGTAGTATGCTGCTTAGACCTGCTACGTGCTCATGACATGATTTTGGACAATCAAATGATAATATGGACTTAATGATATATTGAACCTGTTTTGGAAAAGTATCATGTGATGTTGATGGCACGTGGTGCATGGTAATCAATCGGGGTTTGATAAACGAGCTGACCGGGCATGTGGCAAGAGTAATCAGGTGGGCCAAAGGTGGCATTGGGAGTGTTGATTTGGTTTTTCTAGTAGTCTTGCCTGGTCACTCTAAGGACTTAACCTTGCAAGCCTTTGAACTGGGTCATACTTGCAACCACATGGTCGGAATGGGACGGCCCTAGTTGACTAAGTCGCTAAGGACTCACTTGTGGAGCCTCAGGGTGTCGATTACACCGTTTGTGTGATTATGCGGGGAGCGTATCGTGGTGTGGCCTGTGTACCCATCTAACGGTGTGTTGGTCCCATACTTCGCCTTGGCTAAGGGAAGGGATGGTGTAGAGCACGAACCGGAGAGGACCACCTGTGTTGTTTGAGGCTTCCAAAGGCTTTGTTATGATCGCTCATTCGCATACTCTTGTATGGCGATTCACTACCGACGTGGTGAGTGGATTGTATCTTGTGGGTAAAGTGCATAACCTCTGCAGAGTGTAGAATCTATTTGAATAGCCGAGTCCACTGTGATCGACAATGCTCTGAATTACAATCAAGGGTTAGATTTTCCAAAATAACTTGGATTTGAGAAGTTGGGTTGGTTTAACAAAGAAGATGATGGAAATATGGTTTAGGATGGGGAAAATGTTTGTTAAACTTTTTGAAAAGTTATTTATGTTTTACTTGTTTCTCTGCTTTGAATCTACTTATATTACTTTTCAAAAAGTCATTTATCGCAAATATACCTTGAGCTATTCCTTTGTACCAAGCCATGCATATAGTATATTAGTTTGCATTCTGCATGACTTGTCGAGTACCAAGTACTCACCCTTGCCCCAACACAATATCGCTTGAAGAGGAGATTACGCCACTTTCTGGAGGAGGAACTCCAAGAGGACCCGCTCTACTTAGGGATGCGAGCCCACCGGTTGCCTGTGGTATCTTTGGATGGCGCCACAGTTTATTTGATTTTCCGCTGCTATTATTTCTCTTTTAATAAGTTTCGCCTTGCAAGGCATATATTTGTAACTTGGCCATAAGGTCGAGTAACCCTTTGATTATTTAAATAAAGTACTTTGATAGTATCGTTTGGTATGATTGTGATATATACCGATGTTAAGACTGTGTGCACTAAGCGGCGTTCTGGACTAGTGCTGAATACACAGAGGGTCCGGATTTGCAAATTCGGGGTCCCGACAGAGGTGGTATCAGAGCCATACTTGACTGTAGGCTCAACCCTAAGCTAGAATGGTCGTAGTGAGGATAAAACCTATTTTCTAAAGCTAAAAATTTGTGAAGACAAGAAATGACATCTCGACTTATCCCCTTCTCTCTTTTCTTGTCTATTGCTGAAATTTTCCCTTACCTGGTCACGATTTAAAAATTCCGAGTTCTTACGTAAAGCACTCTTGTGACAGAGGGAGGTTTTCTCGATGAGTGAGCTTAGGTTCTATAGTGAGACTCCTTCGCCGAGTCGAGTCATAGAATAAAGAGTCACCCTTTAGGCGATAGATTCCAGAGTTAGTTCGATTTGGATTTGCTTTGTTTGCTGAGTGTGCAGTATGTGTTGCAAGGCCCTTAGGCATTGTAAGCAGCCATACCAAGTTATTAATAATAAAGATGGACCTTAAAGTTACCCCTTTTGCCCCGCATAAGTTCCATATCACTTGTCTATTCTTGTTTCCCTCTCATCTCTAAACCTAGAGCAAATCGACAGATGGTGAACACCCGTGGAAACTTTGGAAGCAACGGGAGCGGTTCTCGCCCAGCAGAAAACCCTAATGATAGAGCACCAAAGACCGCCAGATGATATGCAGACTTTTGGAGCATTTCTTGCTGCTCAGACTCAGTTGATGCATGCTATGATGCAACAAATGCAGCATGTCACTGCTCAGGCCACGGCTAATCACGTTAATCAGGGACCACGCCGTAATACAAGGTGTCGAGTTCATGAGGACTCACCCACCCACTTTCTTCTGGGAATGCCAATCCGCTGGAGGCCGACGATTGGTTAAGATCAATTGAGAGGAAGCTACACATAGCTCAATGCATAGGAAATGAGAAGGTACTTTACGCTTCTCATCGCTTGGAAGGAACAACACGAATGGTGGGAGAACTTCGTGCCACGCAGAGAACCCTCAAGATATCACTTGGGAGGAGTTCACACCTGCATTCGACAGATCACGTGCCTGAAGGAATTATGGACCTTAAGAAGGAGGAGTTCAGAGCATCAAGCAAGGTAATCACCAAAGGGTCGACTACCTGAACAAGTTCACACAGCTAGCACGCTACGCACCTGAGGATGTAGCGATGATAAATCCAGGCAGTCTCGTTTCATGAAGGGACTTAACTCAGATTGCAAGTAGGATTGATCACCCACACCTTTCCAGATTTCCAAGAGTTGGTGAATAAGGCGCTTATTCTTGAGGACAAGCGCAAGGAACTGGATGAGAACAGAAGCGCGAGGATGCAACAAAGAAGGATCACGTCGAGAACGCATAAATACGCTGAGAGTTGCACCAAATCAATTCTTGATTCCAACCACGAGAATGCAACAAGGACACCATCCCCGGCACCAAGACCTGCCAATCAAAACTACTGCACCCAGCCGCTAGAAACGCTACCCCAGGCAGCCAAAGAAGGAACAAGGAGACGCCGCTACAATCGCAACGAGCCAGACACTTTGCCAACAGCTTGTCCAAAGAAGATAAAGCAGGAGCGACCCAGCCGCTTCAATCTAGGAACCACCCAGCTAGGACGCCAAAGACAGGAGCCACACCCTGCATCCGTGGTGAGAGGCCGAGTCAACCATGTCACCGCAGATGCACCGCAAAATGCTACAGACGTCGTGGGTAAGTTACTTGTTAACTCAAGACCTGCAATTGATTTTGTTTGACTCGAGCTTCAGATTCGTTTGTTTCGCAAGGCTTTGCTACTAGAAATGACTTGAGAATGGCAAGACTTAAGTGCATGTCGTTAGTTCAAACCCCTGGTTCCGAACTCCGAACGGAAGTAGGATGTTCCGGTGAGAATACTAATAGATGGAATAGAGTTCCTAGCAAACCTTATAATTTTGGAGACCTGCACCTTAGATGTTATATTGGGAATGGATTGGTTATCCAAACACAAGGTCAGTATTGGATTGTGGACGAAGAACTATCTCGATTGAGAGCCCGTGTGGGAAGAAAGTGGAATTTCAAGCCGCTGCAGCTTAGAGATGGACAGTTGATGGTTAACAGCACCAAGGCAATCAGCATAGAGGATGTTCCAGAGTGAATGAGTACCTGATGTTTTTCCCGAGGATCTACCTCGGTATGCCGCTGCACAGTGACATAGAGTTTGTGATAGAGCTTGTACTGCACAAAGACCGATAGCAAAGAGACCCTATCGGATGTCTACCGAGGAGTTGGTAGAGATGAAGAAACAAGCTAGAGGAGTTAATGGAGAAAGGATTTATCGGACCGAGTTCGGCCGTGGGGAGCACCAGCTTTGTTTGTCAAGAAGAAGGACGGGAGTTTCAGGATGTGCATTGACTACCGTGCACTCAATGAAGTCACCGTGAAAAATAAGTATCCGCTACCCGGGATTGATGATTTGTTTGATCGATTAAGAGGAGCCGGAGTTTTCTCCAAGATTGATCTCGAGATCGGGATACCATCGATTGAAGATCCGATCGTAAGATATTCAAGATCGCATTCTCGTCAAGATATGGACATTACGAAGTTTACGCTATGTCCTTTGGGCTGATTTAATGCGCCAAATTTTATTTCATGAATATGATGAATAAGGTGTTCATGGAATATTTGGACAAGTTTGTCGTCGTGTTCATAGACGATATCCTAGTCTACTCCAAGACAGAGGATGAACATGCCGAACACTTAAGGCGAGTTTTGGAAAAGCCGAGGAACAAAGAACTTTTCGCCAAGTTCAGCAAGTGTGATTTTTGGAAGGACAAGGTGGAGTTTCTTGGACATGTAATGACCCGCAGAAGGAGTCGCCAGTAGATCCAAGCAAAGTAGAAGCCGTGTTACATTGGGAGCAGCCAAGACTGTGACCAGATTCGAGTTTCCTTGGAATGGCAGGATATTACCGCCGTTTCATCGAAGGCTTTTCGACAATTGCGAAACCTCTTACGCAATTCTGTGAAGAAGGAAAAGAAGTTTGCATGGGCGCTTGAGAATGTGAGGAAGGATTTCAGAGTCAAGAAGCGATTGACATCGACCGGTGTTAGTTCTACCGGATGTTGCTCAAAGCTTCGATATTTATTGTGACGCATCGCGCCAAGGACTTGGATGTGTGCTGATGCAGAATGGAAAGGTCGTCGCTTATGCATCAAGGCAGTTGAGGCCGCATGAGGAAAATTATCCGACACATGACCTAGAGTTAGCTGCCGTAGTGCATGCTTTGAAAATATGGCGTCACTATCTGATTGGAAACAGATGTGAGGTGTATACGGATCATAAGAGCCTTAAGTACATATTCACCCAGTCGGATCTGAATATGAGGCAAAGGAGATGGCTAGAGTTGATCAAGGACTATAATGTTGGAATCCATTACCATCCCGGGAAGGCCAACGTGGTAGCCGATGCTCTGAGTCGGAAAAGCCATACCGTGAGTGCGTTGCTAGCCACAAGTCAGGATGAGTTATGTGAGGATTTTCGAAAGATGAAGATTGAGGTTGTACCTAGCGGATTCTTGGCCGCATTGGAAGTAAAGCCTACCCTAGAGGATCAGATCCGAGAAGGACAGAAGGATGATGACAGGATCCGCAGGATTAAGTCCAAAAAGGAGGAAGGCAAGGCAGAGGACTTCAAATTGGATGAACAAGGCACGTTGTGGATGAAGGATCGGATTTGTGTGCCTGACAAGGAGGAGTTAAAGCGACTGATTTTGGAAGAAGCCCATGACTCCAAGTACTCAATTCATCCTGGAAGCGCCAAGATGTATCAGGATCTGAAGGAGAGATTCTGGTGGCCAAGTATGAAACGTGAAGTTGCCGAGCATGTTGCCTTGTGCGATGTATGCCAGAGAGTCAAGGCAATGCATCGAAACGGCAGGATTGCTACAAATGGCTAAAAATACCTGAGTGGAAGTGGGAGGAAATCGGAATGGATTTCATTACCGGTTTGCCAAAGACTCAAGGAGGTTATGACTCCATATGGGTTATAGTGGATCGCTTGACTAAAGTAGCCCATTTTATCCCCGTGAAGACCACTTACTCGGGAGATAAGTTAGCAGAGTTGTACATGATCAGGATTGTCTGTTTGCACGGAGTACCAAAGAGGATTGTATCGGACAGAGGTACCCAATTTACCTCAAGGTTCTGGAATAAGTTGCATGAAGCCATGGGGACCCGTTTGAACTTCAGTACAGCTTATCATCCGCAGACGGATGGCCAGACCGAAAGAGTCAACCAGATTCTGGAGGATATGTTAAGAGCTTGTGCATTGGCTTATGCTACCTCTTGGGATAAGAGTTTGCCGTATGCCGAGTTTAGTTACAACAATAGTTATCAGGCTAGTTTACAGATGTCACCTTTTGAGGCATCAGATGGTCGACTGCCTGACGCCATTGAATTGGAATGAGAGGCCGTGCGCCGTGTCTTTGGGCCTGATATTCTTCAAGAGGTCAAGAAGCGGATTGCTATGATTAGGAAAGGTTG
This sequence comes from Rhipidocladum racemiflorum, assembly GCA_036346355.1. Lineage (NCBI taxonomy): Eukaryota > Viridiplantae > Streptophyta > Magnoliopsida > Poales > Poaceae > Rhipidocladum > Rhipidocladum racemiflorum. The sequence continues at coordinate 35,858,240 of CM070577.1, read as the reverse complement.
AAGATAGCCCAATCTCGACAGAAGAGTTATCTTGACAATCGTCGCCGAGATTTGAGTTTTGAACCGTAAGACTTTGTATACCTCGAGTTACGCCTCTCGGGGAGTTAAGAGGTTCCATGCCAAAGGGAAACTCGCACCCGTTATGTTGGACCATTTAAGATTTTGAGTCGCAGAGGTGAAGTTGCCTACCAATGGAGTTGCCACGATCGTTGGCGGAGTGCATGATGTATTCCATGTGTCCCGATTAAAGAAGTGTCTCCGAAGTTCCCGAGAATGCAGACACCGCTAGAGTCAATTGAGTTGCAAGAAGATTTGACTTATAAGGAGCATCCCGTGAGGATTCTAGACACAATGGATCGAGAAACTAGAAACAAGTCAACCCGTTTCAGAGAGTTCAAAGGAGCAACCACGAAGAAAGTGAAGCGACTTGGGAGCGCGAAGAGGATTTGAAGAAAGAATTTCCAAACCTATTCCTTTAGTGAGCCCCTGAATCTCGGGACGAGATTCTATTAAGGGGAGGTTTGTAACACCCCAAAATTTTGCTTTCCTTAAATTCATGTGTGATTTGGCACTTTGGTGAATTTTTGGAATTTTCTCGAATTTATTTGGATTTATTTGGAATTTATTTGAATTTATTCCATTTTGAAATAATTAAAGAATTTAAATTTGCAACTAAATGTTTGTTGGAAATATGTTATTTGAGTCCAAAATGACCCAAAATATTTTCCAGAATTTTTCTCGAATATTTCTGCGTCATTTGCTATTTTTAATGAATTAAATGAATTATCGGAATTATTTTAAATATTAATTACCTGGAAAATCCAACTCGGGTCAAGTATCGTTTCATCCGACCGAAGTCGGACTCGAGTCCGACCGAGCCGATTGACTCGACCGAACCCACTCCTAACCCTAATCAATCCCAACCGTTGGATCAAGATCCAACTACCGAGATCCGTCGACCTAGACTCGGCCGTGTCCGACCGGACCGGTCGTGCCGCGATCGTGGGCCGTTGGTTGTGCCACGTGGACGCCACGATTTCATCGTCTCCGCCCGAGTCCGAAGCCGACTCCGCCGCCGTGTCCGCCGCGGAGAGCTAGGTCTCCGTTTTTACGGACGCCGAGGCTATTTAATGCCCGGCATACCTCGAGGACCGCCGTGATCCCGCCCTCCCTTCTCTACTCCACCGAGGCTAAGTCGCCGCTGTTTAGCCGTCGCGAGCTCGGCCAGTAGTTGCGCTGGCCGCTCCGCCACGGTCTTTGCTGTTCATGCCGTCGCCGTCCCTGCCGCCGTTGACCTCGGATCCGACTCACCGCGACGAGGCGCACCCGAAGGACCCTTCATCTCGCCGAGCAACCCCGAACGCCGTTGGGCTCGTCGTCGTCTTCAACTCCGGCAGCCGTGCGCCACCACGAAGCCATCAGCCCTCGCGAGCTCTGTGCACCGTCGGATCCAGATCGGACGGTTGAGGTGAGTTCACGTGTTCCAAACCCGATTAGATCTGGACCGTTGGATCAAGATCCAACGGTTCACAATCGCCACGTCTTTGTAGCAAAGGCGATTATAGGATTAGATCCAACCGTCCGATCTAGATCGAACGGCCCACGAGCATCGAGTAGTTTCAACGTGTTAACCCTGGATCTAATCCGCGCCGTTGATTTTCAAACCAACGGACGAGATTGCGCCACGTGTCGGGAAGTTGGACCGACGCGGTCAGCGCCGTCCACGCAGCGTGCAGTGTGTGGACACGCGGGCCCCGCATGTCGAGGGGCCCACACGTCGGTAGTGTTAGCGTGAGACCATGACCGCAGCGGGTGGGTCCCACATGTCGATCCACGTGAGCCGTGGGACCGAGTCCACCGTGGACCGAGCCGAGCATGGACCGAGCCCATGGATCACTGACGCCAAGAGGCCAATCAGAGCTGCCACGTGTCTAAGCTGACGCAATAATTAATTTCCGACAAAGAAAATGATTTATTAATTCGAATAATGATTTCAAATTTAGATTCAAACTTCAAAACGCTTTATAACTTTTAAGCGTTTCAACTCCGATTTGAGCGATTCAAATTTCTAAATTTGTATAAAATTGAGATCTACCTAAATATGAATTTTATTTAATTTTTGGACTAAAGTTTTTCTCTGTAATATTATTTAATTGATTATTTAAACTTTAAATAATCATAACTTTTATGCTTTAACTCCAAATTTGATTTATTCCAGTTTCTAAAATCCAGAAAATTATGTTCTCTCTGTTTATGGATTTTATTTGGAGTTTTGGGATCTTTTGCATAGTGTTTATTTGTGTATTTGCTATTTGCACGCTTTACGAGTAGACGTTGAAGTCTTAGGAAGGATTCGAAGGAGAAGTGTTGACTCAGGATACAACTCAAGACCAAGAGCAAGTGCTTTTTGAAGGCAAGTTGTGCTTTGACCATATTGATCCCATTTTGAAAACTATTTTGATTTAAACTATTGCATGCTAGTTCAATTAGAAAGATACTTTGTTTAAACCTGGGGGTTAGATAAATACCAATTTGATATATGACACCTTGATTACTTAAGTATGTGCCATGACCCTTTGTCACCCTAGTTGTGGTTTACTAGTTGGACATTATTAAATTGCCAACATGGGTTTAGACCGTTGTAGTATGCTGCTTAGACACACTTACGTGCTCATGACATGATTTTGGACAATCAAATGATAATATGGACTTAATGATATATTGAACCTGTTTTGGAAAAGTATCATGTGATGTTGATGGCACGTGGTGCATGGTAATCAAGCGGGGTTTGATAAACAGCTGATTTCGGCCAGGGGCATGTGGCAAGAGTAATCAGGTGGGCCAAAGTGTGGCATTGGGAGTGTTGATTTGGTTTTTCGTAGTCTTGCCTGGTCACTCTAAGGACTTAACCTTGCAAGCCTTTGAACTGGGTCATACTTGCAACCACATGGCTGGAATGGGACGGCCCTAGTTGACTAAGTCGCTAAGGACTCACTTGTGGAGCCTCAGGTGTCGATTACACCGCTTGTGTGATTGCACGGGGAGCGTATCGTGGCTGTGGCCAGGTACCCATCTAACGGTGTGTTGGTCCCATACTTCGCCTTGGCTAAGGGAAGGGATGGTGTAGAGCACGAACCGGAGAGGACCACCTGTGTTGTTTGAGGCTTCCGAAAGGCTTTGTTATGATCGCTCATTCGCATACTCTTGTATGGCGATTCACGGCTGACGTGGTGAGTGGATTGTATCTTGTGGGTAAAGTGCATAACCTCTGCAGAGTGTAGAATCTATTTGAATAGCCGAGTCCACTGTGATCGACAATGCTCGGGAATTACAGTCAAGGGTTAGATTTTCTGAAAATAACTTGGATTTGAGAAGTTGGGTTGGTTTAACAAAGAAGATGATGGAAATATGGTTTAGGATGGGGAAAATGTTTGTTAAACTTTTTGAAAAGTTATTTATGTTTTACTTGTTTCTACTGCTTTCGAATCTACTTATATTACTTTTCAAAAAGTCAAGCATTTCGCAAATATACCTTGAGCTATTCCTTTGTACCAAGCCATGCATATAGTATATTAGTTTGCATTCTCGTGCATGACTTGCCGAGTACCAAGTACTCACCCTTGCCCCAACACAATATCGCTTGAAGAGGAGATTACGCCACTTTGGAGGAGGAACTCCAAGAGGACCCGCCTACTTAGGGATGCGAGCCACTGGGTTGCACGTGGTATACTGGATGGCGCCACTAATTTTATTTGATTTTCCGCTGCTATTATTTCTCTTTTAATAAGTTCTGCCTTGCAAGGCATATATTTGTAACTTGGCCATAAGGTCGAGTAACCCTTTGATTATTTAAATAAAGTACTTTGATAGTATCGTTTGGTATGATTGTGATATATACCGATGTTAAGACTGTGTGCACTAGCGCGTTCCTGGACTAGTGCTGAATACACAGAGGGTCCGGATTTGCAAATTCGGGGTCCCGACAGTCACCTTCTTCCTCACCTGCATCTTCTGCTCACGCAAATTTTCAGAGCAAACGGTGAGTACACGTATGTACTCGCAAGACTTTATTATTTACAAGTATAATAATAATGCAGGTTGAACAATGAAGATGGTTGCTACTCTAGTTCAGTTTTGCATGAAGCTGAAGTTATTTGCAATAGACTAATAGATTGGAATACCGCACTGTTTATAAAACATTTAGTAAATGAGAGTACAACAATACATAATGTAATTGTACATTTCATTCAACATCCAAATTCCTCCAACATATCCAACACCACCATCACATGGCAACAGGAATCATTTCCTTCAACATAACCAACACCATCATCACATGGCATCAAGAATCACCACCAGCTTGATCAAATCACCAAACCAGCCAATCTTTGAGTTCAACGACTCAACATTTGCATAACACAGCCCATCGTTTAAAAGATCTACCGAAATTTAATCCTTTTCAGAAATCAAAACCAAAATTACTATACTTGACAGGAAATACCCAAGATGCTCGTGACCGTGAGCACGGCTAATCGATTAGTTTGTTTAATCTCTGCAGAGAATGCACACTTTACCCACACGACACATTCTAGCAATCATGTCAACCATGCCACGCGATACATACCGTATCCGCTTTGCTAGATGGTGACGAAACTTTTCCAATTGTCGGCATTTAGCCTTGCGTTAGCCCCGGCGATGTGCGCTCTTTGCTTTGGGTGGGGGCTTCACTCACCCACACAGAGTACCCCCGGGCCAGGCGAGAGTACCCCCCTAAAATTAGGGTGGTTGGGTACCGTACACTCCAAACCTGATTCACCCACACAGATCCAACGATGGCTAACAGCCCATCGTGCCTTTTACCCTCAGCAAAGCATCCACCGTTGTTTCACGAAAGCCTCCTACACATGCGAGTGGTGATTGAGTATTATAAGCAATACCAGCACGTCGGCATTGCCCAACTACTTCGACCTGCCACGGCGCAAGATCAAATTCCAACTCCTGTACTAGGTTTAGGCTATCCCATACTAGCACATGTGGTTGTACGAAAGGACTTGGTTAAAAACGTCAAGTTCAGTCCTTAGGTTTGCACATGCATTTGAGACCTCCCATCATCCGTCCGGCATAAATCACCATACACCTTTTCCTTTTTCATCTTTTACCAACATAGCCTTTATTTTTCCAAAAACCATCATTTCCGAAATCCTAATAACGTATCGAAAATCTTTGATTGACTGAGTTCACCGATCATTATTCAATCAGTCTAAAGCTGGGCTAAGCATATGCAACTATTAGACTTATATTCCCCGGCGACACTTATTATAGCGCCTACCCTTAAACTAGGGTTACTCAAGGATTTTAGGGTAACAACGAGATTGAGATAAGCCATCCAACCTTTAGGGTAACTATCTAACCCCACCATTTAAATATTTGTAATAATCATATGCATGCGCAATAGTTTTGCGAATCATCAAATACATTTGCAATTATAGGAGCAATATGATCAAAGGGGGTGCTTGCCTGCTTGCTCTGAGTTTTGCGTGTCCTCTGGGTCGAAGTCCGGATCCTCGCCAACTGCTCCCGAGGCGTCAATGTCTAAACGAAAGCGCGACAAAAGAAATAACGAGGAAATGATTAAGATCCAATGAGAACAAGGCAAAAAGGCTCAAAGAAGCGGACAACAACTAATAAGCGAACACGAGAGAGACAACTCAATGAAAACCAAAACTTGAATTGGAGACCGGCAGTACCGGTGTACAAATTCCGGTAGTGCCGCCCTACAGTCGGCAGTACCGGCCGCAAGGGTTGGTAGTGCCGGCGGCTACGAAACCCAAAAAGGGACCCTCTCTGGAAAATAACTACCGGCGTTGCGGGAGCGGTAGTGCCGGCCCGAACCCGGCAGTATCGGCCGCAAGGGTCGGTAGTGCCTGAAGCGGCAAGATCGGACTTACCACGCTAGTGCCGCCACTGTGTCGACTGAATTTTCCAGAAAAAGGATTTTCGCACAAACGACTTCGGAACTCCACGACGATTGCATGGATGGGTTCTCGGAGGTGACAAGGACCCGTTTATGCAAATCACACGTGGTTTCGACCTCGTTTGGCCTACATCCTAATCCGAGAAACTCTAGAGTCCTAATTTACGCTAAATTCTGACTTTCACCCTGTAACATCCCAAAATTTTTCTTTTCTTAAATTCATGTGTGATTTGGCACTTTGGTGAATTTTTGGAATTTTCTGGAATTTATTTGGATTTATTTGGAATTTATTTGAATTTATTCCATTTTGAAATAATTAAAGAATTTAATTTTGCAAATAAAATTTTGTTGGAAATATTTTATTTGAGTCCAAAATGATCCAAAATATTTTCCAGAATTTTTCTGGAATTTTTCTGAGTCTTTTGCTATTTTTAATGAATTAAATGAATTACTGGGAATTATTTTAAATATTAATTCGCTGGAAAAGGACCGACCGGGTCGGTTACTGTTCATCCGACCGAGCCCGAGTCAGACTCGAGTTCGAGTCCGACCCGAGCCACGTGACTCGACCAAACCCACTCCTAACCCTAATCAATCCCAACCGTTGGATCAAGATCCAACGGCTGAGATCACCAGACGCGGTTCGAGCCGTATTCGGCCGGATCCGATCGCGCCCGTCGATCGTGGCCGTCGATCGTGCCACGTGGACGCCACGATTTTCGTCGTCTTCGCCGAGTCCGAAGCCGGACTCGCCGCGCGCCCGCCGCCAGTAACGAACTAGGTTTCCGTCTAGGGCACGAACGCCGAGGCTATTTAAAGCGTGAGACGCCCCCGAGGTTGCCCTCATCCTTGCGCACTCGTTTCCCGAGCCATCTCGCCGAGCCGCCGCCTGCTGAGCCGCAATCGCCGCCGGAGTTGTCTCTTCCCTCCGCTGCGGTTTGCGCCGCTCGCTGCCGTCCGTCGTCTTCCGCCGAAGGAGCCCAGATCCGAGTCCCCGCGACGAGACGCAACTGAAGGGAGGTTTAATCTCGCCGGAGAAGCCCCGTGGCGCCGTAGAAGTGGTCATCGTCTCGGCTCCGTCAAGCTGCCGCCGCCGTGAAACTATCGCCGTCGCGAAGCTCGGAGGACCGCCGATCCAGATCGAGCGGTTGAGGTGAGATCCACGTGTTCCAAACCCGACAGATTCGGGACCGCTGGATCAAGATCCAACGGTTCACACCGCCACGCGCCGTAGCAAAGGCGATTATAGGATTAGATCTGGACCGTCCGATCTAGATCGAACGCCCATGAGCATCGAGTAGTTTCAACGCGTTAACCCTGGATCCAATCCGCGCCGTTGATTTTCAAACCAACGGCCGAGATTGCGCCACGTGTCGGAAGTTGGACCGACGCGGTCGGCTGGCCCACGCGACGCTGGCAGGCAGGACGCCGACACGCGGCCGCTGCGTGTCGAGGGCCCGCATGTCGCTGGCTAACCCAGCCAGCGCCGACGCCACCCATGACGTCACAGTGGACCCCACCTGTCAGCACCATGGGCTGAGCCCCGCTGACGTCAGCGATGACGTCACCCGAGTGGGCCCACATGTCAGTCTCACGTGGAGCCGTGGACCGAGTCCACCGTGGACCCGAGCCGAGCGTGGACCGAGCCCATGGACCGGCTGACGTCAGCAAGCCACTCAGAGCTGCCACGTGTCCATGCCGACGCAATAATTAATTTCCAAAAGAAAATGATTTATTAATTCGAATAATGATTTCAAATTTAGATTCAAACTTCAAACGCTTATAACTTTTGCGTTTCAACTCCGATTTGAGTGATTCAAATTTCTAAATTTGTATAAAATTGAGATCTACCTAAATATGAATTTTATTTAATTTTTGGACTAAAGTTTTTCTCTGTAATATTATTTAATTAATTATTTAAACTTTAAATAATCATAACTTTTGCGTTTTAACTCCAAATTTGACGATTCCAGTTTCTAAAAATCCAGAAAATTATGTTCTCTCTGTTTATGGATTTTATTTGGAGTTTTGGGATCTTTTTGCATAGTGTTTATTTGTGTATTTGCTATTTGCACGCTTTACGAGTAGACGTTGAAGTGCCTAAGGATTCAAGGAGAAGTGTTGACTCAGGATCCAACTCAAGACCAAGAGCAAGTACTTTTTGAAGGCAAGTTGTGCTTTGACCATATTGACCCTATTTCGAAATCTATTTTGATTTAAACTATTGCATGCTAGTTCAATTAGAAAGATACTTTGTTTAAACCTGGGGGTTAGATACATACCAATTTGATATATGACACCTTGATTACTTAAGTATGTGCCATGACCCTTTGTCACCCTAGTTGTGGTTTACTAGTTGGACATTATTAGATTGCCAACATGGGTTTAGATCGTTGTAGTATCTTTGCTTAGACCTGCACGTGCTCAGACATGATTTTGGATAAACAAATGCTAATATTGACTTAATGATATATTGAACTTGTTTTGGAAAAGTATCATGTGATGTTGATGGCACGTGGTGCATGGTAATCAACTGGGGTTTGATAAAGCTGATTTCGGCGGGGCATGTGGCAAGAGTAATCATGGGCCATTGTGGCATTGGGGATGTTGATTTGGTTTTTCGTAGTCTTGCCCTGGTCACTCTAAGGACTTAACCTTGCAAGCCTTTGAACTGGGTCATACTTGCAACCACATGGCTGGAATGGGACGGCCCTAGTTGACTAAGTCGCTAAGGACTCACTTGTGGAGCCTCAGGGTGTCGATTACACCGCTTGTGTGATTGTACGGGGAGCGTATCGTGGCTGTGGCCAGGTACCCATCTAACGGTGTGTTGGTCCCATACTTCGCCTTGGCTAAGGGAAGGGATGGTGTAGAGCACGTACCGGAGAGGACCACCTGTGTTGTTTGAGGCTTCCGAAAGGCTTTGTTACGGGAACTCGCCTTTGTGGTGTTTGACTGTATCTTGTGGGTAAAGTGCATAACCTCTGCAGAGTGTAGAATCTATTTGAATAGCCGAGTCCACGGTACTGGACAATGCTCGGGAATTACAGTCAAGGGTTAGATTTTCTGAAAATAACTTGGTTTTGAAAAGATGGGTGGGTTTAACAAGGAGGATGATGGAACTATGGTGTAGGATGGGAAAAATGTTTGTTAAACTTCTTGAAAAGTTATTTATGCTTTACTTATTTCTACTGCTTTCGAATCTACTTATATTACTTGTCAAAAAGTCACATCGCAAATATACCTTGAGCTATTCCTTTGTACCAAGCCATGCATATAGTATATTAGCTTGCATTCTCAGTGCATGACTTGCTGAGTACCAAGTACTCACCCTTGCCTCAACACAATACCAGTTGAAGAGGAGACTACGCCAGTTTCGGAAGAGGAGTTCCAAGAGGACCCGTCTATTTAGGGATGCGAGCCCAGTCAGTTGCCTGTGGTATACTGGATGGCGCCACGAAGTTTATTTGATTTTCCGCTGCTATTGTTTCTCTCTGAATAAGTTTCGCCCTACGAGGCATACAATTGTAACTTGACCATGAGGTCAAGTAACCAGTTTGGTTATTTAAATAAAGTACTTTGATAATATCGATTGGTATGATTGTGATATTTACCGATGTTAAAGACTGTGTGCACTAGCGCGTTCCTGGACTAGTGCTGAATACACAGAGGGTCCGGATTTGCAAATTCGGGGTCCCGACAGAGGTGGTATCAGAGCCATACTTGACTGTAGGCTCAACCCTAAGTTAGAATGGTCGTAGTGAGGATAAAACCTATTTTCTAAAGCTAAAAATTTGTGAAAATAAGAAATGACATCTTGACTTATCCCCTTCTCTCTTTTCTTGCCTCTTGCTGAAATTCTCCCTTACCTCGTCACGATCGAAAAATTCCGAGTTCTTACGAAAAGCACTCTTGTGACAGATGGAGGAAGAGTTCAACTACGTTGATCTAGGAGTTGGTCACGCCGCGGAACTTTGGCACATGCTACAAACTCTCGGAGATTTTGAGAAGCCCCAATACCAAGTGGAAGTGATCAGACAAGCAGGATTGATCAAGGCTTGTGACGTGAGGATTGAGGTACCTGCTAGGAAAAAGGGCCCAGGCAATCGCCCGATACACTGCACTGCTAGATGGGTATCCAAGAAGTTTCACGACGAGCAATGCGGCACATTACCAGTATCCACGCCAGAGAGTTGGAAAGCACGGTGTTCCGTTACCATCCGCGCAGCGATAACCTTCTTGACCCGAAGACGATTCAGGATGAGAATGCCACGGTTACACAGTTGGCACGATTCGTCGTCGCCCAGGAAGATGTACTAGATAATACAAGCAAGGAGCTACAGAAGGCCCGCAAGGAGATCACGACAGAGAAGAATAGATGGCGGGAAGCTCAAGAGTATGTGGCACACCTTCTACGAAGGATTGACGAGTTGGAGATGACTTTGTACGGACTGCACTCCAGAGCCAAGATTGAGCTACACGAGCCAGATCCAGAGGAGTCAGATCTCGATGAGGACACTGCTTCTTCGACTACCACAGATGACATAGTCGCTGGACATGGCGATCGTTTCGCGCCTATGCCACGGCACCCGTACCCAGGCCGTGGAGGTTTTCTCGATGAGTGAACATAGGTTCTATAGCGAGACTCCTTCGCCGAGTCGAGTCATAGAATAAAGAGTCACCCTTAGGCGATAGACTCCAGAGTTAGTTCGATGTGGATTTGCTTTGTTTGCTGAGTGTGCAGTATGTGTTGCAAGGCCCTTAGGCATTGTAAGCAGCCATACCAAGTTATTAATAATAAAGTTGGACCTTAAGGCTACACCTTTTTCGCCCGCATAAGTTCCATATTACTTGTCTATTCTTGTTTCCCTCTCATCTCTAAACCTAGAGCAAATCGACAGATGGTGAACACCCGTGGAAACTTTGGAAGCAACGGGAGCGGTTCTCGCCCAGCAGAAAACCCTAATGATAGAGCACCAAAGACCGCCAGATGATATGCAGAATTTTGGAGCATTTCTTGCTGCTCAGACTCGCTGATGCATGCTATGATGCAACAAATGCAGCATGTCATCGCCAGGCCACCGCTAATCAAGTTAATCAGGGACCACGCTGTAATACAAGGTCAGCCGAGTTCATGAGGACTCACCCACCCACTTTCTCTGGGAATGCCAATCCATTGGAGGCCGATGATTGGTTAAGATCAATTGAGAGGAAGCTACACATAGCTCAATGCATAGGGAATGAGAAGGTACTTTACGCTTCTCATCGCTTGGAAGGAACAATTAATGGTGGGAGAACTTCATTGCACGCAGAGAACCCTCAAGATATCACTTGGGAGGAGTTCACAACCATTCCGACAGATATCACGTGCCTCAAGGAATTATGGACCTTAAGAAGGAGGAGTTCAGAGCATCAAGCAAGGTAATCACCAAGGCCGACTACTCCGAACAAGTTCACACAGCTAGCACGCTACGCACTGAGGATGTAGCGACAGATAAATCCAGGCATACCTGCTTCATGAAGGGACTTAACTCAGATTGCAAGTAGGGTTGATCACCCACACCTTTCCAGATTTCCAAGAGTTGGTGAATAAGGCGCTTATTCTTGAGGACAAGCGCAAGGAACTGGATGAGAACAGAAGCGCAGGATGCAACAAAGAAGGATCACGCCAGGGAACGCAATGGCTTGAGAGTTGCACCAAATCAATTCTTCAGATTCCAACCACAATGCAACAAGGACACCATCCTCAAAGCACCAAGACCTGCCAATCGTAACTACCAAACCCCACTTCGCTAGAAACACTACTCGAGCAACAAGAAGGAACAGTGAGACGCCGTTACAATCGGCAACGAGCCAGACACTTTGCCAACAGCTTGTCCGAAGAAGACAGCAGGAGCGACCCGATTCGCTTCAATCTAGGAACCACCCCAGCTAGGACGCCAAAGACTGTGAGCCACACCCTGCATCAGGTGAGAGGCCGAGTCAACCATGTCACCGCAGATGCACTGCAGAATGCTACGGACGTCGTCTTGGGTAAGTTACTTGTTAACTCAAGACTGCAACAGCTTTGTTTGACTCGAGCTTAGATTCGCTTGTTTCGCAAGGCTTTGCTACTAGAAATGATTTAAGGATTGCAAGACTTAAGTGCATGCTTTTAGTTCAAACCCCTGGTTCCGAACTCCGAACGGAAGTAGGATGTTCCGGGTGAGAATACTAATAGATGGAATAGAGTTCCTAGCAAACCTTATAATTTTGGAGACCTGCACCTTAGATGTTATATTGGGAATGGATTGGTTATCCAAGCACAAGGTCAGTATTGGATTGTGGACGAAGGACTATCTCAGTTGAGAGCCCGTGTGGGAAGAAAGTGGAATTTCAAGCCACTGCAGCTTAGAAATGGACAGTTGATGGTTAACAGCATCAAGGCAATCAGCATAGAGGATGTCTCAAGAGTGAATGAGTACCCAGATGTCTTTCCCGAAGATCTACCTCGGTATGCCGCGATAGGGACATAGAGTTTGTAATAGAGCTTGTACTGCACAAGACCGATAGCAAAGAGACCCTATCGGATGTCTACCGAGGAGTTGGTAGAGATGAAGAAACAAATAGAAGAGTTAATGGAGAAAGGATTTATCGGACCGAGTTCGTCGCCGTGGGGAGCACCAGCTTTGTTTGTCAAGAAGAAGGACGGAGTTTCGTGATGTGCATTGACTACCGTGCACTCAATGAAGTCACCGTGAAGAATAAGTATCCGCAACCAGGATTGATGATTTGTTTGATCAGTTGAGAGGAGCCGGAGTTTTCTCCAAGATTGATCTGAGATCGGGATACCATCAGTTGAAGATCCGATCAGAAGATATTCCGAAGACTGCATTCTCGTCAAGATATGGACATTACGAGTTTACAGTTATGTCCTTTGGACTGACGAATGCGCCAGCTTATTTCATGAATATGATGAATAAGGTGTTCATGGAATATTTGGACAAGTTTGTCGTCGTGTTCATAGACGATATCCTAATCTACTCCAAGACAGAGGATGAACATGCCGAACACTTAAGGCGAGTTTTGGAAAAGCTGAGGGAACAGCAACTTTTCGCCAAGTTCAGCAAGTGTGACTTTTGGAAGGACAAAGTGGAGTTTCTTGGACATGTAATGACCGCAGAAGGAGTCGCCGTGGATCCAAGCAAAGTAGAAGCGGTGTTACATTGGGAACAACCAAAGACTGTGACCCAGATTCGGAGTTTCCTTGGAATGGCAGGATACTACCGCCGTTTCATCGAAGGCTTTTCGACGATTGCGAAACCCCTTACGCAATTGCTGAAGAAGGAAAAGAAGTTTGCATGGACGCCAGAATGTGAGAAAGGATTTCAGAGTCAAGAAGCGATTGACATCAAGACCGGTGTTAGTTCTACCTGATGTTGCTCAAAGCTTCGATATTTATTGTGACGATCGCGCCAAGGACTTGGATGTGTCTTGTCTGAGAATGGAAAGGTCGCCGCTATGCATCAAGGCGCTTGAGGCCGCATGAGGAAAATTATCCGACACATGACCTAGAGTTAGCCGCCGTAGTGCATGCCTTGAAGATATGGCGTCACTATCTCGATTGGAAACAGATGTGAAGTGTATACGGATCATAAGAGTTTTAAGTACATATTCACCCAATGGATCTGAATATGAGGCAGAGGAGATGGTTAGAGTTGATCAAGGACTACAATGTTGGAATCCATTACCATCCCTGAAGGCCAACGTGGTAGCCGATGCCCCGAAGTCGGAAAAGCTATACCGTGAGTACGTTGCTAGCCACAAGTCGATGAGTTATGTGAGGATTTTCGTAAAATGAAGATTGAGGTAGTACCTAGCGGATTCTTGGCCGCATTAGAAGTAAAGCCTACCTTAGAGGATCAGATCCGAGAAGGACAGAAGGATGATGACAAGATCCGCAGGATTAAGTCCATCAAGGAGGAAGGCAGGGCAGAGGACTTCAAATTGGATGAACAAGGCACGTTGTGGATGAAGGATCGCATTTGTGTGCCTAACAAAAAGGAGTTAAAGCAACTGATTTTGGAAGAAGCCCATGACTCTAAGTACTGATTCATCCTGAAGCGCCAAGATGTATCAGATCTCAAGGAGAGATTCTCGTGGCCGAGTATGAAACGTGAAGTTGCCGAGCATGTTGCATTGTGCGACGATGCCGAGAGTCAAGGCAATGCATCAGAGACCAGCAGGATTGCTACAAATTACTGAAAATACCTGAGTGGAAGTGGGAGGAAATCGGAATGGATTTCATTACCGGTTTGCCGAAGACCCAAGGAGGTTATGACTCCATATGGGTTATAGTGGATCGCTTGACTAAAGTAGCCCATTTCATCCCCGTGAAGACCACTTATTCGGGAGATAAATTAGCAGAGTTATACATGATCAGGATTGTTTGTTTGCACGGAGTGCCAAAGAGGATTGTATCGGACCGAGGTACCCAATTTACCTCAAGATTCTGGAATAAGTTGCATGAAGCTCTGGGGACCCGTTTGAACTTCAGTACAGCTTATCATCCACAGACGGATGGACAGACCGAAAGAGTCAACCAGATTCTGGAAGATATGTTAAGAGCTTGTGCATTGGCTTATGCTACCTCTTGGGATAAGAGTTTGCCGTATGCCGAGTTCAGTTACAACAATAGTTATCGTGCTAGTTTACGATGTCACCTTTGAGGCACTTTGTATGGTCGACCTGTCGGACGCCGTTGAATTGGAATGAGACCGGCGAGCGCCGTGTCTTTGGGCCTGATATTCTTCAAGAGGCCGAGGAACAGATCGCTATGATTAGGGAAAGGTTGAAGGTAGCCCAATCACGACAAAAAGTTATCTTGACAATCGTCGCCGAGATTTGAGTTTTGAACCGTAAGACTTTGTATACCTCGTAGTTACGCCTCGTGGGAGTTAAGAGGTTCCATGCCAAAGGGAAACTTGCACCCTGCTATGTTGGACCATTTAAGATTTTGAGCCGCAGAGGCGAAGTTGCTTATCGCCTAGAGTTGCCACAATCGTTAGCAGGAGTACATGATGTATTCCATGTGTCCCGATTGAAGAAGTGTCTCCGAAGTTCACGAGGAATGCAGACACCGGAGTCAATTGAGTTGCAAGAGGATTTGACTTATAAGGAGTATCCCGTGGGGATTCTAGACACAATGGATCGAGAAACTAGAAACAAGTCAACCCGTTTCAGAGAGTTCAAGTGGAGCAACCATGCAGAGAGCGGCGACTTGGGAACGCCAAGAGGAGTTGAAGAAAGAATTTCCAAACCTATTCCTTTAGTAAGCCCCTGAATCTCGGGACTAGATTCTATTAAGGGGGAGGTTTGTAACATCCCAAAATTTTTCTTTTCTTAAATTCATGTGTGATTTGGCACTTTGGTGAATTTTTGGAATTTTCTCGAATTTATTTGGATTTATTTGGAATTTATTTGAATTTATTCCATTTTGAAATAATTAAAGAATTTAATTTTGCAAATAAAATTTTGTTGGAAATATGTTATTTGAGTCCAAAATGATCCAAAATATTTTCCAGAATTTTTCTGGACTTTTTCTGAGTCTTTTGCTATTTTTAATGAATTAAATGAATTATCGGGAATTATTTTAAATATTAATTATTTGAAAAGGACCGACCGGTCGGTTCTTGTTCATCCGACCGAACCCGAGTCAGACTCGAGTTCGAGTCCGACCCGAGCCACGTGACTTGACCAAACCCACTCCTAACCCTAATCAATCCCAACCGTTGGATCAAGATCCAACGGCTGAGATCACCAGACGGCTCGAGCCAGATTCGGCCGGATCCGATCGCGCCCGTCGATCGTGGCCGTCGATCGTGCCACGTGGGACGGCCACGATTTCGTCGTCTTCGCCGAGTCCGAAGCCGGACTCCGCCCGCCGCCGCCCGGCCAGAACGAACTAGGTTTCCGTCTAGGCACGAACGCCGAGGCTATTTAAAGCGTGAGACGCCCCCGAGGTTGCCCTCATCCTTGCGCGCACTCGCTTCCCCGAGCCATCTCGCTGAAAGCCGCCGCTTGAGCCGCAATCGCTCGCCGGAGTTGTCTCTTCCCTCCGCCGCGGTTTGCGCCGTTTCCGCCGTCGTCCGTCGTCTTCCGCCGAGAAGGAGCCCAGATCCGAGTCCCCGCGACGAGACGCACTGAAGGGAGGTTTCATCTCGCCGAGAAGCCCCGTGGCGCCGTAGCCGTGGTCATCGCCTCAGCTCGTCAAGCCGGCGCCGCCAGTGAAACCATCGCCGTCCATGAAGCTCGGAGGACCGCCGATCCAGATCGAACGGTTGAGGTGAGATCACGTGTTCCAAACCCGACAGATTCGACCGTTGGATCAAGATCCAACGGTTCACAATCGCCACGCGCCGTAGCAAAGGCGATTATAGGATTAGATCCGACCGTCCGATCTAGATCGAACGGCCCATGAGCATCGAGTAGTTTCAACGCTGTTAACCCTGGATCCAATCCGCACCGCTGATTTTCAAACCAACGCCGAGATTGCGCCACGTGTCGGGAAGTTGGACCGACGCGTCGGGCCGCTGGCCCACGCGACGCTGCGTGTGACGCCGACACGCCGGGTCGCGTGTCGAGGGCCCGCATGTCGCTGGCTAACCCAAGCGCCGACGCGCCACCCATGACGCCACGTGGACCCCACTGCCGCCACCATGGGCCGAGCCTCGCCGACGCCGGCCGATGACGTCACCCGAGTGGGCCCACATGTCGGGCCTCACGTGGAGCCGTGGACCGAGTCCACCGTGGACCCGAGCCGAGCGTGGACCGAGCCCATGGACCGCCGACGCCGCAAGCCAATCAGGAGCTGCCACGTGTCCATGCCGACGCAATAATTAATTTCCGAAAAGAAAATGATTTATTAATTCGAATAATGATTTCAAATTTAGATTCAAACTTCAAATGCTTATAACTTTTATGCGTTTCAACTCCGATTTGAGTGATTCAAATTTCTAAATTTGTATAAAATTGAGATCTACCTAAATATGAATTTTATTTAATTTTTGGACTAAAGTTTTTCTCTGTAATATTATTTAATTAATTATTTAAACTTTAAATAATCATAACTTTTATGCTTTAACTCCAAATTTGATTTATTCAGCTTCTAAAAATCCAGAAAATTATGTTCTCTCTGTTTATGGATTTTATTTGGAGTTTTGGGATCTTTTGCATAGTGTTTATTTGTGTATTTGCTATTTGCACGCTTTACGAGTAGACGTTGAAGTGCCTAAGGATTCGAAGGAGAAGTGTTGACTCAGATCCAACTCAAGACCAAGAGCAAGTACTTTTTGAAGGCAAGTTGTGCTTTGACCATATTGATCCTATTTCGAAATCTATTTTGATTTAAACTATTGCATGCTAGTTCAATTAGAAAGATACTTTGTTTAAACCTGGGGGTTAGATAAATACCAATTTGA
The DNA here is from genome assembly GCA_036346355.1 of Rhipidocladum racemiflorum. NCBI lineage: Eukaryota > Viridiplantae > Streptophyta > Magnoliopsida > Poales > Poaceae > Rhipidocladum > Rhipidocladum racemiflorum. The sequence continues at coordinate 35,840,807 of CM070577.1, read as the reverse complement.
TATATGACACCTTGATTACTTAAGTATGTGCCATGACCCTTTGTCACCCTAGTTGTGGTTTACTAGTTGGACATTATTAAATTGCCAACATGGGTTTAGATCGTTGTAGTATACTGCTTAGACTCACTTACGTGCTCAGGACATGATTTTGGATAAACAAATGCTAATATTGACTTAATGATATATTGAACCTGTTTTGGAAAAGTATCATGTGATGTTGATGGCACGTGGTGCATGGTAATCAACTGGGGTTTGATAAACAGTTTTCGACCGGGGCATGTGGCAAGAGTAATCAGGTGGGCCAGTGTGGCATTGGGGATGTTGATTTGGTTTTTCGGGTAGTCTTGCCCTGGTCACTCTAAGGACTTAACCTTGCAAGCCTTTGAACTGGGTCATACTTGCAACCACATGGCTGGAATGGGACGGCCCTAGTTGACTAAGTCGCTAAGGACTCACTTGTGGAGCCTCGTGGTGTCGATTACACCGTTTGTGTGATTGCAGGGGAGCGTATCGTGGTCGTGGGCCAGTACCCATCTAACGGTGTGTTGGTCCCATACTTCGCCTTGGCTAAGGGAAGGGATGGTGTAGAGCACGTACCGGAGAGGACCACCTGTGTTGTTTGAGGCTTCCGAAAGGCTTTGTTACGGGAACTCGCCTTTGTGGTGTTTGACTGTATCTTGTGGGTAAAGTGCATAACCTCTGCAGAGTGTAGAATCTATTTGAATAGCCGAGTCCACTAGATCGACAATGCTCTGAATTACAAATAAGGGTTAGATTTTCTGAAAATAACTTGGTTTTGAAAAGATGGGTGGGTTTAACAAGGAGGATGATGGAACTATGGTGTAGGATGGGAAAAATGTTTGTTAAACTTCTTGAAAAGTTATTTATGCTTTACTTATTTCTACTGCTTTCGAATCTACTTATATTACTTGTCAAAAAGCTGTTTACTGCAAATATACCTTGAGCTATTCCTTTGTACCAAGCCATGCATATAGTATATTAGCTTGCATTCTGTGCATGACTTGCTGAGTACCAAGTACTCACCCTTGCCTCAACACAATACCAGTTGAAGAGGAGACTACGCCAGTTTCGGAAGAGGAGTTCCAAGAGGACCCGTCTATTTAGGGATGCGAGCCCAGTCAGTTGCCTGTGGTATACTGGATGGCGCCACGAAGTTTATTTGATTTTCCGCTGCTATTGTTTCTCTCTGAATAAGTTTCGCCCTACGAGGCATACAATTGTAACTTGACCATGAGGTCAAGTAACCAGTTTGGTTATTTAAATAAAGTACTTTGATAATATCGATTGGTATGATTGTGATATTTACCGATGTTAAAGACTGTGTGCACTAGCGCGTTCCTGGACTAGTGCTGAATACACAGAGGGTCCGGATTTGCAAATTCGGGGTCCCGACACACCCCGAATCGAATTCAAACTCGATTCCTTTCGCGAAACTCGGACTTTAACGACGTCGAATACGTTCAAGGGTCCTTTTCCTAGCTTTTGGAACTAGGGTTCCAAAGTTTAATTCCAAAAGCTACGAAAACGACATTTAACCTAATCTATCCGATAAAAACGTATTTAGAGTTTCAAATCTCGGTTTTCGCACTAACGAGAACTCTTGCACCTAACCTAGGTTTAGAAACTCAGCTAACAAAAGTTGAGCACTACAACTTGGTTTTCTAGGGTTTTAGCTAAAAGAAAAGTTGATAGAAAAGGAGAAAAGTACAGGATCAAGCTCAAGTCAACCCAGATCTGACTGAAACTTGCTTCACTCACCACAGATTGCTGCTAGGGTTTTGGAAAGTGACGATCTCCTCCGTGGCTTGCTTCACCTTGAGCTCAAGAACAGCGGTGAGAGAGTTTTAGGGAGAGGAAGAGCTTGAGAGAGAGGGAGAGAGCTCCATGGGAGAGAGAGCTAGAGAGGGAGAGCTAGAGGGTGAGAGGGAGAGTGAGAGGGAGTGAAGTGAGGGAGAGAGTTGGCTGGGGGAGGAGAACCCTCTAGAAAAACGTGGAGGTGGCTAGGGCAACCGGTCAGCCATGGGCGCCCTGCCCCCCCTGCCCGAACCCCTCGGCCAGGCATCGCCAGGGTCGGGCAGATCTTGCCGCCCAAGGCGACAAAACCCCAAAAAACCCCCCAAAAACTCCGAAACTCAACCACTCTTCCCGGAAACCTCTAGGATAGACTCTAGGATAACTAGAGAAGGTTCGGAAACTACGGTTGCTCGGAAATTCTAACCGTACACGAAACGAGATTTTGGAGCAAAAACTAAAACGAAACAGATTGGGCAAACAAATCCAAACACAATTAACTCCAAATAGAATTTCCAAATAACTCACAAAGGATAATTAATATATATATATATATATTTAAAAAGACAAGTTCAAACTCAGGATGTTACACGACGACGGGTGACCGTCCACGTGGCGCGATCAATGGCCACGATCGCACGGGCGGAACCGGATCCGGCCCGGTCACGGCTCGAACCAGTGCGGTCCAATCCGGACCGTTGGATCCCGATCCAACGGTCGGGATCGAGTAGGGTTAGGATTGGGTTCGGTCGAGTCATCTGGCTCGGGTCAGACTCGAGTCCGACTCGGGTTCCGACTCGGTCGGATGAACAGTACTCGACCCGATTGATTTTTCCAGCGATTTAATAATTCAATTAATTCCCAGAAATTCATTTAATTCAATAAATATAGTAAAATACTCAGAAAAATTCCAGAAAAATTTTGGAAAATATTTTGGAACATTTTGAACTCAAATAAAATATTTCCAACAAAATTTTATTTGCAAAGTCAAATTCTTTAATTATTTCAAAATGGAATAAATTCAAATAAATTTCAAATAAATCCAAATAAATTCCAGAAAATTCCAAAAATTCACCAAAGTGCCAAATCACACATGAATTTAAGAAAAGAAAAATTTTGGGGTGTTACAAACCTCCCCCTTTAACAGAATCTCATCCCCGAGATTCAGGGCTTTCTAAAGAAATAGGTTCGGAAACTCTTTCTTCAAATCCTCTTCACGCTCCCAAGTTGCTTCACTCTCCGCGTGGTTGCTCCATTGAACTCTGCAGAAACGGGTTGACTTGTTCCTCGTCTCTCGATCCATGGTGTCCAGAATCTTCACGGGGTGCTCCTTGTAAGTCAGATCATCTTGCAACTCAATTGACTCTAGCGGTGTCGCTCCTCCTCGTACTCGGAGACACTTCTTCACCGGGACACGTGGAACACGCCATGCACTCCTGCTAGTGATTGCGGTAACTCTAGCCGATAAGCAACTTCACCTCTCATGAGAACCTTGAATGGTCCAACATATCTCGGCGCGAGTTTTCCTTTGGCATGGAATCTCTTAACTCCTCTGAGCGGTGTGACTCTGAGATACACGAAATCCTCTGGTTCAAAACTCAGGTCTCGACGACGGTTGTCAGCATAACTCTTCTGTCGCGATTGGGCTATCTTTAATCTCTCCCTAATCATGGCAATCTGTCCTTCGGCTTCTTGAAGAATATCCGGCCCAAAGACACGGCTTTCACCAGTCTCATTCCAGTTCAACGGTGTCCGACAGGGTCGACCATATAGTGCTTCAAATGGTGACATTTGCAAACTTGCTTGGTAACTGTTGTTGTAGCTGAACTCGGCGTACGGCAGACTTCTATCCCAAGAGGTAGTATAAGCTAAAGCACAAGCTCGTAGCATGTGCTCTAGAATCTGATTAACTCTTTCTGTTTGCCCATCCGTCTGTGGATGATAAGCTGTACTGAAGTTCAAACGGGTTCCCATGGCTTCATGCAGCTTATTCCAGAACCTCGAGGTAAACTGGGTACCTCTATCCGATACAATCTTCTTTGGCACTCCGTGCAAACAAACGATCTTGGTCATATACAATTCAGCTAACTTATCTCCCGAATAAGTTGTCTTCACTAGAATAAAATGGGCGACTTTAGTCAAGCGATCCACTATAACCCATATGCAGTCATATCCTCCTTGAGTTTTCGGCAAACCGGTAATGAAGTCCATTCCGATTTCCTCCCATTTCCACTCAGGTATCTTCAACGGTCAGAATAATCTCGCTAGTCTCTCGATGCATTGCCTTGACTCTCTCGGCATATGTCGCAATCAACATGCTCGGCAACTTCACGCTTTCTGTTCGGCCACCAGAATCTTTCCTTCAAATCTTGATACATCTTGGCACTCCCAGGATGAATTGAATACTTGGAGTCATGGGCTTCTTCTAGAATCAATTGCTTCATCTCCTTCTTGTCCGGCACACAGATTCGATCCTGTATCCATAACGTGCCTTGTTCGTCCAACTTGAAGTCCTTTGCCTTGCCTTCATCCATCTTGGACTTGATCATGCAGATCTTGTCATCATCCTTCTGTCCTCCTCGGATCTGATCCTCTAGGGTAGGCTTCACTTCTAATGTGGCCAAGAATCCTTCTGGTACTACTTCAATCTGCATTCTTTGGAAATCCTCACATAGCTCATCCTGGCTTGTGGCTAACAACATGTTCACAATATGGCTTTTCCGACTCAAAGCATCGGCCACCACATTAGCCTTTCCGGGATGGTAATGGATTCCAACATTATAATCCTTGATCAACTCTAACCATCTCCTCTGCCTCATGTTCAGGTCTGATTGGGTGAAGATGTACTTAAGACTCTTATGGTCCGTGTATACCTCACATCTGTTCCCGATCAAATAGTGACGCCCTAACTTCAAAGCATGCACTACGGTAGCTAGCTCTAGGTCATGCGTTGGATAATTCTCCTCGTGCGGCCTCAACTGTCTTGATGCATAAGCGACGACCTTTCCGTTCTGCATCAGCAGACATCCAAGTCCTTGGCGCGACGCATCACAATAAATATCGAAGCTTTGATTGACGTCCGGTAGAACCAACACCGAGGCTGATGTCAATCGCTTCTTCAACTCTTGAAAACCTTTTTTGCACTCTGGCGTCCATGCAAACTTCTTCTCCTTTTTCAACAATTGCGTAAGAGGTTTCGCAATTGTCGAAAAGCCTTCAATGAAACGGCGGTAGTAACCTGCCATACCAAGGAAACTCCGGATCTGGGTCACGGTCTTCGGCTGCTCCCAATGTAACACAGCTTCTACCTTGCTTGGATCAACGATGACTCCTTCTGCGGTCATTACATGTCCGAGGAACTCCACCTTGTCCTTCCAAAAGTCACACTTGCTGAACTTGGCGAAAAGTTGCTGTTCCCTTAGCTTTTCCAAAACTTGCCTCAAGTGATCTGCATGTTCATCCTCTGTCTTGGAGTAGACTAAGATATCATCTATGAACACAACAACAAACTTGTCCAAATATTCCATGAACACCTTATTCATCATATTCATGAAATATGCTGGCGCATTCGTCAGACCAAAGGACATAACAGTAAACTCGTAATATCCATATCTTGACGAGAATGCGGTCTTCGGGATATCTTCTGATCGGATCTTCAACTGGTGGTACCCCGATCTCAGATCAATCTTGGAGAAAACTCCGGCTCCTCTTAGCTGATCAAACAGGTCATCGATCCTGGGTAGCGGATACTTATTCTTCACGGTGACTTCATTGAGTGCATGGTAGTCAATGCACATCCTGAAACTCCCATCCTTCTTCTTGACAAACAGAACTGGCGCTCACCACAGCGACGAACTCGGTCTGATAAATCCTTTCTCCATTAACTCTTCAAGCTGCTTCTTCATCTCTACCAATTCCTCGGTGGACATCCGATAAGGTCTCTTTACTATCGACGCTGTACCAGGTACAAGCTCTATCACAAACTCTATGTCCCTGTTTGGCGGCATACCAAGTAGATCTTCAGGAAAAACATCCGGATACTCATTCACTACTGAGACATCTTCTATGCTGATTGCCTTGGTGCTGTTAACCATCAACTGTCCATCACGAACGGTGGTACCTTGAAATTCCACTTTCTTTCCACACGGGCTCTCAACTGAGATAACCCTTCGTCCACAATCCAATACGGCCTTGTGCTTGGATAACCAATCCATTCCCACAATAACATCTAAGGTCTGGGTCTCCAAAATAATAAGGTTCGCTAGGAACTCTATCCCATCTATTAGTATTCTCACCCCAGAACATCCTACTTTAGTTCGGAGTTCGGAACCAGGGGTTTGAACTAAAAGCATGCATTTAAGTCTTGCAATCTCCAAATCATTTTTAGCAGCAAAGCTTTGAGAAACAAACGAATGCGAAGCTCCGGAATCAAACAAAACTATTGCAGGTACTGAGTTGACTAGTAACTTACCCAGTACGACGTCCGTGGCATTCTGCAGTGCATCTGCGGTGACATGGTTGACTCGGCCTCTCACCACGGTCTGGGGTGCTGCTCCTGACTGTGCTGTCCCTCGGTTTGCTCCTGGTGCAGGCGTCCTGGCTGGTGTGGATCCCAGATTGTAGCGAACTAGGGTCACTCCTGCGATCTTCTTAGGACAACTGTTGGCAAAATGCCCTGGCTTGTTGCAATTGTAGCAGCGTATCACTGTCCCCTGTTGACTGCCTGAAGTGACGTTTCTGGCTGGTGCTGGGGTCTGATAGTTCTAATTGACGGGTCTTGGTGCTGGTGACGGTGTCCTTGTCGTATTCTGTGGCTGGAATCTGAAAAACTGATTTGGCGCAACCCTCAAACGCTGCTGCGCTCCTTGACGCGATCCCTGATGCTGCATCGTGCGCTTCCTGTTCTCATCCAGTTCCTTGCGCTTGTCCTCAAGAATAAGCGCCTTATTCACAAGCTCCTGGAAATCTGGAAAGGTGTGGGTGATCAGTCCCACCTACAATCCTGAGTTAAGTCCCTTCATGAAATGAGACTGTCTGGCTTTATCTGTCGCTACGTCTTCAGGTGTGTAACGTGCAAGCTGTGTGAACTTGTTCAGGTATTCGGCCACCGGCTGATTACCTTGCTTCAGTGCTCTGAACTCCTCCTTCTTGAGGTCCATGATTCCTTCTGGCACATGATACTGGCGAAATGCAGCTGTAAACTCCTCCCAAGTGATGCCCTGTGGGTTATCCCGCGTAGCGCAGAAGTTCTCCCACCATTCGGCGCCTGTTCCTTCCAACTGATGAGAAGCGTAGAGTACCTTCTCATTTCCCATGGATTGAGCAATGTGTAGCTTCCTCTCAATTGACCTTAACTAGTCATCGGCTTCCAACGGGTTAGCATTCCCGGAGAAAGTGGGTGGATGAGTCCTCATGAACTCTGACAGTCTTGTATTCTGGCGTTGTCCCTGATTGACTTGATTAGCAGTGGCCTGAGTGGTGACGTGCTGCATCTGTTGCATCATGGCATGCATCAACTGAGTCTGAGCAGCAAGAAAAGCTCTGAAATTCTGCATATCAACTGGCGGTGCTGGTGCTCCATCATTGGGGTTTTCTGTTGGGCGAGAACCACTTACATTGCTCCAAGGTTTCCACGAGTGTTCACCATCTGTGGTTTGCTCCAGGTTTTAGAGACGAGAGGGAAACAAGAATAGACAAGTAATATGGAACTATGCGGGGCGAAGGGTGTAACTCAAGTCCAACTTTATTATTTAATTAATAATAACTTGGTATGGTCGCTTACAATGCCTAGGGGCCTTGCAACACATACTGCACACTCAGCAAGCAATAAAAATCCAAATCAAACTAACACTGGAGTTTAACGCCTAAAGGGTGACTATTTATTCTATGACGCGACTCGACGAAGAAGTCTCACTACAACACCTACGCTCACTCATCGAGAAAACCTCCACAGCCTGGGTACGGGTGCTACGGCATAGGCGCGAAACGATCGCCATGCCCTGCAACTGTGTCAACTGTGGTAGTCAAAGAAGCGGTGTCCTCCTCAAGCTCTGGCTCTTCCGGATCTGGCTCGTGTAGCTCGAGTATCGCTCCGCTGCAGTGCGTCTGATGCCGTCTCTAACTCTCCAATCCTGTGTAGAAGATGTGACACATACTCCTGAGTCTCCCGCCATCTGTTCTTCTCTACAGTGATCTCCTTGCGGGACTTCTGTAGCTCCTTGCTTGTATCATCGAGTACATCTTCCTGGGCGACAACAAGTCGTGCCATTTGTGTGATCACGGCGTTCTCATCCTGAATCATCTTCGGGTCGAGAAGGTTATTGCTACGCGGATGATAACGGAACACCGTGCCCTCTAACTCTCTGGCGTAGATGCGGGCAATGTGCCGCATTGCACGTCGTGACACCTCCTGGATACCCATCTGCATTGTAGACCTCCTAGCAGTGCAATGTATCGTACGATTGCCCGGGCCCTTCTTCCTGGCAGGTACCACAATCTTCACGTCACAAGCCTTGATCAATCCTGCTTGTCTGATTACGTCCACTTGGTATTTTGGCTTCTCAAAACCTCCGAGAGTCTGCAGCATACACCAAAGTTCTGCGGTGTCACCAACCTCTAGATCGACGTAGTTGATCTCTCCCTCCATCTGTCACAAGAGTGCTCACGTAAGAACTCGAGATTTCTAAATCGTGACGGGGTAAGGAAAAATTCAGTAAGAGACAAGAAAAGAAAGAAAGGGATAAGTCGAGATGTCATTTCTTGTCTTGACAAACTTTTAGCTTTAGAAAATAGGTTTTATCCTCTCTACGACCTTTCTAGCTAAGGGTGAGCCTACGGTCAGTATGGCTCTGATACCACCTCTGTCGGGACCCGAATTTGCAAATCCAGACCCTCTGTGTATTCAGCACTAGTCCAGGAACGCGCTAGTACACACAGTCTTAACATCGGTAAATATCACAATCATACCACTCAATACTAAATAAGTACTTTAATTGAATAATCAAACTGGCTGCTTGACCTTATGGTCAAGTTACAAATATACGCCTCGCAGGACGAAACTTATTAAAAGAGAATTAATAGCAGCGGAAAATAAGATAACATCGTGGCACCATCCAGTATACCACAGGCAACTGACTGGGTTCGCTCCCTAAGTAGACGGTTCCTCTTAGAGCTCCTCCTCAAAAGCTGGTGTAGTCTCCTCTTCAACTGGTGTTGTATTACGGCAAGGGTGAGTACTTGGTACTCAGCAAGTCATGCACAGAATGCAAGCTAATATACTATATGCATGGCTTGATACAAAGGAATAGCTCAAGGTATATTTGCAGTAAACAGCATTTAACAAATAATATAAGTAGATTCGAAAGCAGTAGAAACAAGTATATCATTAACAATTTTTCCAGGAGTTACATAAACATCTTTCCCAATCCTAATCCACATTTCCATCAACATCATTATTAAACCAAACCCAACCTTTCAAGTCCAAGTTATTTTCAAGAAAGTCTAACCCTTGACTGTAATTCCCGAGCGATGTCCAATACCGCGGACACGGCTATTCGAATAGATTTTACACTCTGCAGAGGTTATGCACTTTACCCACAAGATACAGTCAAACACCACAAAGGCGAGTTCCCGTAACAAAGTCTTTCGGCAACTTCTAACAATACAAGTGGTCCTCTCCGGTGTTGCACACTAACCCTTCCCTTAGCTAAGGCGAAGTTTAGGCCAACCAACCGTTAGATGGGTACCTGGCCACAGCCCCGGTACGCTCCCCCGTTCAACTTACACAAAGGGTGTAGTTGACATCCTGAGGTCCCACAGGTACGTTATTAGCAACTTAATCAACTAGGTCCGTCCCATTACAGACATGTGGTTGCACGTTTGACCCAGTTCAAAGGCTTGCAAGGTTAAGTCCTTAGGGTGACCAGGGCAAGACTACCCGAAGAACCAAACCAACGTTCCCGGTGCCACAACTGGCCCACCTGATCATTCTTGCCACATGACCCGGTCGAAAACTATTTATCAAACCCCAGTTGATTACCATGCACCACGTACCACTCGATACTAGTAAAGTACTTTAATTAAATAGTCAAACTGGTTACTTGACCTTATGGTCAAGTTACAAATGCACGCCTCGCAGGGCGAAAGTTATTAAGAGAGAAATAGTAGCAGCGGAAAATCAAATAACTTCGTGGCGCCATCCAGTATACCACAGGCAACTGACTGGGCTCGCTCCCTAAGTAGACGGTTCCTCGTGGAGCTCCTCCTCCAAAGCTGGTGGTCTCCTCTTCAACTGGTGTTGTATTGTGGCAAGGGTGAGTACTTGGTACTCGAGAAGTCATGCACGTAATGCAGCTAATATACTACATGCATGGCTTAATACAAAGGAGTGGCTCAAGGTATTTTTGCAAAGAAATGACATTTAACAAGTAACATAAGAAGATTCACAAGCAGTAGAAACAAGTCCAGCATAATAAACTTTTCACGGAGTTGAATAAACATCTTGCCCATCCTAATCCACATTTCCATCAACATCATTATTAATCCAACCCAACCTTTCGGATCCAAGTTATTTTTAAGAAAATCTAACCCTTGACTCAGTAATTCCGGCGATGTCCAATACCGCGGACACGGCTATTCGAATAGATTGTACACTCTGCAGAGGTTATGCACTTTACCCACAAGATACAGTCAAACACCACAAAGGCGAGTTCCCGTAACAAAGTCTTTCGGAAACTTCTAACTATACAAGTGGTCATCCCCGGTTATTGCACACTAACCCTTCCCTTAGCTAAGGCGAAGTTTAGGCCAATCAACCGTTAGATGGGTACCTGGCCTCACTTCCAGACGCTCCCCGTACAACTTACACAAAGGGTGTAGTTGACCTCCTGAGGTCCCATAGGTACGTTATTAGCAACTTAGTCAACTAGGTCCGTCCCATTACAGACATGTGGTTGCACGTTAGACCCAGTTCAAAGGCTTGCAAGGTTAAGTCCTTAGGGTGACCAGGGCAAGACTACCCGAAGAACCAAATCAACATCCCCAATGCCACAATCGGCCCACTGATCATTCTTACCACATGCCCCGGTCGAAAACTGTTTATCAAACCCCAGTTGATTACCATGCACCACGTGCCATCAACATCACATGATACCTTTCCAAAACAGGTTCAATATATCATTAAGTCAATATTAACATTTGATTGTCCAAAATCATGTCATGAGCACGAGCGTGTCTAAGCGTTATACTACAACGGTCTAAAACCCATGTTGGCAATTTAATAATGTCCAACTAGTAATCCACAACTAGGTGACAAGGGTCATGGCACATATTTAAATAATCAAGGTGTCATACAAAGAAATTGGTATTTATCTAACCCCATATTTAAATAAAGTATTTTTCTAATTGAACTAGCATGCAATAGGTTAAATCAAAATAGATTTCAAAATAGGATCAACATGGTCAAAGCACAACTTGCCTTCAAAAAGTACTTGTTCTTGGTCTTCGCTTGGATCCTGAGTCAATACTTCTCCTTCGAATCCTTCCAGACTTCAACGTCTACTCGTAAAGCGTGCAAATAGCAATACACGAATAAACAATAGGCGAAAAGTGTCCAAACATCCAAATAAAATCCATAAACAGAGAGAACATAATTTTATGAATTTTTAGAAACTGGAATCGTCAAATTTGGAGTTAAAATGCAAAAGTTATGATTATTTAAAGTTTAAATAATCAATTAAATAATTTTACAGAGAAAAACTTTACTCCAAAAATTAAATAAAATTTATATTTAGGTAGATCTCAATTTTATACAAATTTAGAAATTTGAATCACTCAAATCGGAGTTGAAACGCAAAAGTTATAAGCGTTTGAAGTTTGAATCAAAATCTGAAATCATTATTTCGAATTAATAAATCATTTTCTTTTTCGGAAATTAATTATTGCGTCAACCTGGACACGTGGCAGCCTCTGATTGGTTGGCTGACGTCATCCGGCTCATGGGCTCAGTCCACGGCTTGGCTCGGGTCTACCGTGGACTCGGTCCACGGCTCCTCGTGAGAATGACATGTGGGTCCGCCTCGGATGACGCCATCTTTGGACGTCGGCCGGGCTCAGCCACACGTCTTGCAGTGGGACTCCATCGTGGACGTCATTCTTGACGTCGGCGTTAGGCCGAGGCCCGTGACATGCGGAGCCCGCCATGACGCGTCGATGTGACATCATGGTGTAGGGTGGTGGCGGCCGACATGCGGCCCAGCGTGTCGGCGTCACGCGCCGCCAAGCGCATGTGGACGGCGCTGACCGCGGCGGTCAGCCTTCCCGGACGCGTGGCGCAATCTCGGCCGTCGATTTGAAAATCAACGGCCCAGATTACATTTGGCTCTCACGCGTTTGGGTTAACGCGTTTGATCTGGACCGTTGAATCTAGATCGGACGGTCAAGATTGGATCTAGTGGTTTTGGACGGAATCTCACCGTGAGATGACGTGGCGCAATCTGGGACGTTGGATCTTGATCGGACGGCTGAGAAGCTTCGAGCGACGGCGATGGCGTATGCGTGAGCTACTGGCCGAGCCGGGACGGCGACACGGGCAACGGCGTTTGCGGGCTCCTCCGGCGAGGTGAGAGGTCCCTTCGGGTGCGTCTCGTCGCGGTGAGTCCGGATCTAGGGTCAACGGCGGCGGGGGACGGCGGACGGCGGCGGAACGAAGCAAAAACCGCGGCGGAGGAGTGCTACACTCCGGCGAGCGATTGCGGGCGCGTCAGGGGCACTGCGGCGGCGACGGCTAGGGCAACGGCTTCGCAAGGTCCAGGTGATCCTCGGGGTGTGATCCGGGCATTAAATAGCCTCGGCTTCCGCGCGGAAAACGGAAACCTAAATCCTCACGGCGGCGGGCGCGGCGGCGGAGTCCGGCTCGGACTCGGGCGGAGACGACGACGGAGGACCGTCCACGTGGCGCGATCAACGGCCACGATCGCGCGGGCGCGGTCGGATCCGGCCCGGACTCAGCCCAACCGGTGCGATCCAATCTGGACCGTTGGATCTCGATCCAATCTGGACCGTTGGATCTCGATCCAACGGTCGGGATCGAATAGGGTTCGGTCAAGTCACTTGGCTCGGGTCGGACTCGAGTCGGACTCGGACTCGGGTCGATCCGGATGAACAAGATTTGACCCGACTTGATTTTCCAATGATTTAATATTGAAAATAATTCCCGAAATTCATTTAATTCATTAAAAATATCAAAAGACTCGTAAAATTCCGTAAAATTCTGGAAAATACTTTGGATCATTTTGGACTCAAATAAAATATTTCCAACAAAATTTTATTTGCAAAGTTTAATTCTTTAATTATTTCAAAATGGAATAAATTCAAATAAATTCCAAATAAATCCAAATAAATTCCAGAAAATTCCAAAAATTCACCAAAGTGCCAAATCATACATGAAATTTAAGAAAAGCAAAATTTTGGGGTGTTACAAACCTCCCCCCTTAATAGAATCTCGTCCCCGAGATTCAGGGCTTACTACAGAATAGGCTTGGAAACTCTTGCTTCAAATCCTCTTCACGCTCCCAAGTTGCTTCACTCTCCGCGTGGTTGCTCCATTGAACTCTGCAGAAACGGGTTGACTTGTTCCTCGTCTCTCGATCCATGGTGTCCAAAATCTTTACGGGATGCTCCTTGTAAGTCAAATCTTCTTGCAACTCAATTGACTCTAGTGGTGTCTGTTCCTCAGGTACTCGGAGACACTTCTTCAACTGGGACACATGGAATACGTCATGTACTCCTGCTAACGACTGTGGCAACTCCAGCTGATAAGCAACTTCGCCTCTGTGGCTCAAAATCTTAAATGGTCCTACATAACGGGGTGCGAGTTTCCCTTTGGCATGGAACCTCTTAACTCCCCTGAGAGGTGTAACTCTGAGGTATACAAAGTCTTATGGTTCAAAACTCAAGTCCCGGCGACGATTGTCAGCATAACTCTTCTGTCGTGATTGGGTGATCTTCAACCTTTCCCTAATCATGGCAATCTGCTCTTCAGCCTCTTGAAGAATATCAGGCCCGAAGACACGGCGCTCGCCGGTCTCATTCCAATTCAATGGCGTCCGACAGGGTCGACCATACAGTGCCTCAAAAGGTGACATCTGTAAACTAGCCTGGTAACTATTATTGTAACTGAACTCGGCATACGGCAAACTCTTATCCCAAGAGGTAGCATAAGCCAATGCACATGCTCTTAACATATCCTCCAGAATCTGATTGACTCTTTCGGTTTGTCCATCCGTCATGGATGATAAGTCAGATCAAGTTTAAACGGGTTCCCATGGCTTCATGCAACTTATTCCAAAACCTTGAGGTAAATTGGGTACCTCTGTCCGATACAATCCTCTTTGGCACTCCGTGCAAACAGACGATCCTGATCATGTACAACTCTGCTAACTTATCTCCCGAGTAAGTGGTCTTCACGGGGATAAAATGGGCTACTTTGGTAAAGCGATCCACTATAACCCATATGGAGTCATAACCTCCTTGAGTCTTAGGCAAACCGGTAATGAAATCCATTCCGATTTCCTCCCACTTCCACTCAGGTATTTTCACGGTCAGAGCAATCCTGCTGGTCTCGATGCATTGCCTTGACTCTCCGGCATACGTCGCACAATGCAACATGCTCGGTAACTTCACGCTTCATACTCGGCCACTGCATCTTTCCTTCAAATCCTGATACATTTTGGCGCTCTGTGATGAATTGAATACTTGGAGTCATGGGCTTCTTCTAGAATCAACTGCTTCAGCTCCTTTTTGTTTGGCACACAAATCCGATCCTTCATCCATAACGTGCCTTGCTCATCCAACATGAAATCCTCTGCCTTGCCTTCTTCCTTGATGGACTTAATCCTGCGGATCTTGTCATCATCCTTCTGTCCTTCTCGGATCTGGACCTCTAGGGTAGGCTTTACTTCTAATGCGGCCAAGAATCCGCTAGGCACCACCTCAATCTTCATTCTCTGGAAATCCTCACACAGCTCATCCTGACTTGTGGCTAGCAACATGCTCACAGTATGGCTTTTCCGACTCAAGGCATCGGCAACTACGTTGGCCTTCTCGGGATGGTAATGGACTCCAACATTGTAGTCCTTGATCAACTCTAACCATCTCCTCTGCCTCATGTTCAGATCCGACTGGGTGAATATGTATTTAAGGCTCTTATGATCCGTATACACTTCACATCTGTTCCCGATCAGATAGTGACGCCATATCTTCAAGGCATGCACTACGGCAGCTAACTCTAGGTCATGCGTCGGATAATTTTCCTCATGCGACCTCAACTGCCTTGATGCATAAGCGATTTACCTTTCCATTCTCGTGACAAAGACACATCCAAGTCCTTGGCGCGATGCATCACAATAAATATCCAAGCTTTGATTAACATCCGTAGAACTAACACCGGTCTTGATGTCAATCGCTTCTTCACTCTGAAATCCTTTCTCACATTCTCGACGTCCATGCAAACTTCTTCTCCTTTTTCGGCAATTGCGTAAGAGGTTTCGCAATTGTCGAAAAGCCTTCAATGAAACGGCGGTAGTATCCTGCCATTCCAAGGAAACTCCTGATCTGGGTCACGCTTTTATTTGCTCCCAATGTAACACAGCTTCTACTTTGCTTGGATTTACGGCGACTCCTTCTGCGGTCATTACATGTCCGAGGAATTCTACCTTGTCCTTCCAAAAATCACACTTGCTGAACTTGGCGAAGAGTTGCTGTTCCCTCAGCTTTTCCAAAACTCGCCTCAAGTGTTCAGCATGCTCATCCTCTGTCTTGGAGTAGATTAGGACATCATCTATGAACACAACAACAAACTTGTCCAAATATTCCATCAACACCTTATTCATCATATTTATGAAATATGCTGGCGCATTCGTCAGTCCAAAGGACATAATCAGAACTCGTGAATGTCCATATCTTGACGAGAATGCGGTCTTCTAATATCCTCGATCGATCTTCAACTGATGGTATCCCGATCTTAGGTCAATCTTGGAGAAAACTCCGGCTCCTCTCACCGATCAAACAAATCATCAATCCTGGGTAACGTACTTATTCTTCACGGTGACTTCATTGGAGTGCACTGTAGTCAATGCACATCCTGAAACTCCCGTCCTTCTTCTTGACAAACAAAATCGGTGCTCCCCACGGCGACGAGCCTCGGTCGATAAATCCTTTCTCCATTAACTCTTCCAATTTGTTTCTTCATCTCTACCAACTCCTCGGTGGACATCCGATAGGGTCTCTTTGCTATCGGTCTTGTACTGTACAAGCTCTATCACAAAATCTATGTCCCTGTCTCGGCATACCGTAGATCTTCGGGAAAAACATCCGGGTACTCATTCACTATCAAACATCCTCTATGCTGATTGCCTTGGTGCTGTTAACCATCAACTGGCCATCTCTAACGGTGGTAGCTTGAAATTCCACTTTCTTTCCACACGGGCTCTCAACTGAGATAGTCCTTCGTCCACAATCCAATACGGCCTTGTGCTTGGATAACCAATCCATTCCCAAAATAACATCTAAGGTCCGGGTCTCCAAAATAATAAGGTTCGCTAGTAACTCTATTCCATCTATTAGTTTTCTCACACCGGAACATCCTACTTTCGTTCGGAGTTCGGAACCAGGGGTTTGAACTAAAAGCATGCATTTAAGTCTTGCAATCCCCAAATCATTTCTAGCAGCAAAGCCTTGCGAAACAAACGAATGCGAAGCTCCAGAATCAAACAAAACTGCTGCAGGTACTGAGTTAACAAGTAACTTACCCGATTTACGACGTCAGTAGCATTCTCGCAGTGCATCTGCGGTGACATGGTTGACTCGGCCTCTCACCACGCCTGGGTGTGGCTCCTAGTGCTTTGGCGTCCTAGCTGGGTGGTTCCTAGATTGAAGCGAATCAGGGTCACTCTGCTGTCTTCTTTGGGCAGTTGTTGGCAAAGTGTCCTGGCTCGTTGCGATTGTAGCAAAGCGTCTCATTGTTCCTTCTTGCCGATCGCTCGAGCAGCGTTTCTAAGCGGGTGGGGTCAGTAGTTCTCGATTGACGGGTCTTGGTGTGGTGATCGTGTCCTTGTTGCATTTGTGGCTGGAATCTGAAAACTGATTTGGTGCAACTCTCGGTGCTATGCGTTCCTCGACGTGATCCCTATTTGTTGCATCCTGCGCTTCCTGTTCTCATCCAGTTCCTTGCGCTTGTCCTCAAGAATAACCGCCTTATTCACCAACTCTTGGAAATCTGGAAAGGTGTGGGTGATCAGTCCTACTTGTAGTCCTGAGTTAAGTCCCTTCATGAAGCGAGACTGTCTGGCTTTATCTGTTGCTACATCCTCAGGTGCGTAGCGTGCTAGCTGTGTGAACTTGTTCGTAGTCGGCCACCGGTGATTACCTTGCTTCTTGCTCAACTCCTCCTTCTTAAGATCCATGATTCCTTCGTGCACGTGATACCGACGGAATGCACCGTGAACTCTTCCCAAGTGATGTCACGAGGGTTCACTTGCGTGGCACAGGTTCTCCCACCATTCTAATTTGTTCCTTCCAACTGATGAGAAGCGTAGAGTACCTTCTCATTTCCTATGCATTGAGCTATGTGTAGCTTCCTCTCAATTGACCCTAACCAATCATCGGCCTCCAATGGATTGGCATTCCCAGAGAAAGTGGGTGGGTGAGTTCTCATGAACTCTGATAGTCTTGTATTCTTGCGTTGTCCCTGATTAACTTGATTAGCAGTGGCCTGAGCAGTGACGTGTTGCATTTGTTGCATCATAGCATGCATCAACTGTGTCTGAGCAGCAAGAAATGCTCCAAAATTCTGCATGTCTAGTGGCGGTGCTGGTGCTCCATCATTGGGGTTTTCTGTTGGGCGAGAACCACTTCCATTGCCCCCAAAGTTTCCGCGGGTGTTCACCATCTGTCATTTTGCTCTAGGTTTTAGAGATGAGAGGGAAACAAGAATAGACAAGTAATATGGAACTTATGCGGGGCGAAAGGTGTAACTTTAAGGTCCGACTTTATTATTGATATTAATAACTTGGTATGGTTGCTTACAATGCCTAGGGGCCTTGCAACACATACTGCACACTCAGCAAACAATGAAAATCCAATCGATCTAACACTGGAGTCTAACGCCTAAAGGGTGACTCTTTATTCTATGACGCGACTCGGCGAAGGAGTCTCTCTATAAAACCTACGCTCACTCGTCAAGAAAACCTCCATGGCCTGGGTACGGATGCTGCGGCATAGGCGCGAAACGATTGCCGTGTCCAAAGAATCGTGTCATCTGTGGTAGTCGAAGAAGCGGTGTCCTCATCGAGATCGACTCCTCCGGATCTGGCTCGTGTAGCTCAATCGCTCACTGGTTCGTCCGCATAAAGCCATCTCCAACTCATCAATCCTTCGCAGAAGGTGTGACACATACTCTTGAGCTTCCCGCCATCTGTTCTTCTCTGCCGTGATCTCCTTGCGGGCCTTCAGAGCTCCTTGCTTGTATCATCGAGTACATCCTCCTGGCGACAACAAATCGTGCCAAGCTGTGTAACCATGGCATCCTCATCTGAATCGCCGTCAAGAAGGTTATTGCTGCGCTGGTGATAACGGAACACCGTGCTCTCCAACTCTCTGGCGTGAATACGGGTAATGTGCCGCATTGCTCGTCGTGATACTTCTTGGATACCCATCTGCATTGTAGACCTCCTGGCGGTCATGTATCGGGCAATTGCCTGGGCCCTTCTTCCTAGCAGTACCTCAATCTTCACGTCACAAGCCTTGATCAATCCTCGCTTGTCTGATTACTTCCACTTGGTATTGCGGCTTCTCAAAATCTCCGAGTCTCAAGCATATGCCAAAGTTCTCAAGGCGTGACCAACCTCTAGATCGACGTAGTTGAACTCTCCCTCCATCTGTCACAAGAGTGCTCACGTAAGAACTCAAATTTTTAAATCGTGACAAGGTAAGGAAAAATTCAGCAAGAGACAAGAAAAGAGAGAAGGGGATAAGTCGAGATGTCATTTCTTATCTTGACAAATTTTATTCTTTTAGAAAATAGGTTTTATCCTCACTACGACCATTCTAGTCGGGTTGAGCCTACGGTCAAGATGGCTCGATACCACCTCTGTCGGGACCCCGAATTTGCAAATCCGACCCTCTATGTATTCGGCACTAGTCCAGGAACGCGCTAGTGCACACAGTCTTAACATCAAGAAATATCACAATCATACCACTCGATACTAGTAAAGTACTTTAATTAAATAGTCAATCGTTACTTGACCTTATGGTCAAGTTACAAATGCACGCCTCAGGCGAAACTTATTAAGAGAGAAATAGTAGCAAATGAAAATCAAATAACTTCGTGGCGCCATCCAAAGATACCACAGATAACCGACCGCTCGCTCCCTAAGTAGACGGTTCCTCGTGGAGCTCCTCCTCCAAAGCCGTGTAGTCTCCTCTTCAACTGGTGTTGTATTGTGGCAAGGGTGAGTACTTGGTACTCAAGCAAGTCATGCACAGAATGCAGCTAATATACTACATGCATGGCTTAATACAAAGGAGTGGCTCAAGGTATTTTTGCGATGAAACGAGATTTAACAAGTATCATAGGTAGATTCAAAGCGGTAGAAACAAGTAAAGCATAAATAACTTTTCAAGGAGTTTAATAAACATCTTTCCCATCCCAATCCACATTTCCATCAACATCATTATTAATCCAACCCAACCTTTCGTATCCAAGTTATTTTTGAGAAAATCTAACCCTTGATCGTAATTCCCGAGCGATGTCCAATACCGCGGACACGACTATTCGAATAGATTGTACACTCTGCAGAGGTTATGCACTTTACCCACAAGATACAGTCAAACACCACAAAGGCGAAGTTCAGTAACAAAGTCTTTCGGAAACTTCTAACAATACAAGTGGTCCTCCCGGTTATTGCACACTAACCCTTCCCTTAGCTAAGGCGAAGTTTAGGCCAATCAACCGTTAGATGGGTACCTGGCCTCGGCCCAGATGCGCTCCCGCACAACTTACACAAAGGGTGTAGTTGACCTCCGAGGTCCCACAGTTGCGTTATTAGCAACTTAGTCAACTAGGTCCGTCCCATTACGACATGTGGTTGCACGTTAGACCCAGTTCAAAGGCTTGCAAGGTTAAGTCCTTAGGGTGACCAGGGCAAGACTACCCGAAGAACCAAATCAACATCCCCAATGCCACAATCGGCCCACTGATCATTCTTGCCACATGCCCCTGGCCGAAAACTATTTATCAAACCCCGCTTGATTACCATGCACCACGTGCCATCAACATCACATGATACCTTTCCAAAACAGGTTCAATATATCATTAAGTCAATATTAACATTTGATTGTCCAAAATCATGTCATGAGCACGAGCAGTGTCTAAGCAAGATACTACAACGGTCTAAAACCCATGTTGGCAATTTAATAATGTCCAACTAGTAATCCACAACTAGGGTGACAAGGGTCATGGCACATATTTAAATAATCAAGGTGTCATACAAAGAAATTGGTATTTATCTAACCCCATATTTAAATAAAGTATTTTTCTAATTGAACTAGCATGCAATAGGTTAAATCAAAATAGATATCAAAATATGATCAACATGGTCAAAGCACAACTTGCTTTCAAAAAGTACTTGTTCTTGGTCTTGATTTGGATCCTGAGTCAATACTTCTCCTTCGAATCCTTCCGGCACTTCAACGTCTACTCGTAAAGCATGCAAATAGCAATACACGAATAAACAATAGGCGAAAAGTGTCCAAACATCCAAATAAAATCCATAAACAGAGAGAACATAATTTTATGAATTTTTAGAAACTGGAATCGTCAAATTTGGAGTTATAATGCAAAAGTTATGATTATTTAAAGTTTAAATAATCAATTAAATAATTTTACAGAGAAAAACTTTACTCCAAAAATTAAATAAAATTTATATTTAGGTAGATCTCAATTTTATACAAATTTAGAAATTTGAATCACTCAAATCGGAGTTGAAACGCAAAAGTTATAAGCGTTTGAAGTTTGAATCAAAATCTGAAATCATTATTTCGAATTAATAAATCATTTTCTTTTTCGGAAATTAATTATTGCGTCAGCCTGGACACGTGGCAGCCTCTGATTGGTTGGCTGACGTCATCCGGCTCATGGGCTCAGTCCACGACTTGGCTCGGGTCTACCGTGGACTCGGTCCACGGCTCCTCGTGAGAATGACATGTGGGTCCGCCTCGGATGACGCCATCAGCCGACGTCGGCGGGCTCGGCCACGGTCTTGAGTGGGACTCCATCGTGATGTCATTCTTGGCGTCGGCGCTCGGTGAGAGCAACGTGACATGCGGGCCCGCCATGACGTAAGTGTGACGTCATGGTGCAGGGTGGCTGGGCCGCTGACATGCGGGCCCCACGTGTCAGCGTCACGCACGCCTGCAGCGACGACGCCGATCGCGGTCAGCCTTCCCGGACACGTGGCGCAATCTCGGCCGTCGATTTGAAAATCAACGGCCCAGATTACATCTGGCTCTCACGTGTTTGGGTTAACGCATTTGATCTGGACCGTTGAATCTAGATCGGACGGTCAAGATTGGATCTAGTGGTTTTGGACGGAATCTCACCGTGAGATGACGTGGCGCAATCTAGGACGTTGGATCTTGATCGGACGGCTGAGAAGCTTCGAGCGACGGCGATGGCGTGCGGCGGAGCTGCCTGGCCGGAGCTGGGGACGGCGACACGGGCAACGGCGTTTGCGGGCTCCTCCGGCGAGGTGAGAGGTCCCTTCGGGTGCGTCTCGTCGCGGTGAGTCCGGATCTAGGGTCAACGGCGGCGGGGGACGGCGGACGGCGGCGGAACGAAGCAAAAACCGCGGCGGAGGAGTGCTACACTCCGGCAAGCGATTGCGGGCGCGTCACGCGTCAGGGGCACTGCGGCGGTGACGGCTAGGGCAACGGCTTCGCAAGGTCCAGGTGATCCTCGGGGTGTGATCCGTGCATTAAATAGCCTCGGCTTCCGCGCGGAAAACGGAAACCTAAATCCTCACGGCGGCGGAGTCCGGCTCGGACTCGGGCGGAGACGACGACGGAGGACCGTCCACGTGGCGCGATCAACGGCCACGATCGCGCAGGCGCGGTCGGATCCGGCCCGGACTCGGCCCAACCGGTGCGATCCAATCTGGACTGTTGGATCTCGATCCAACGGCCGGGATCGAATAGGGTTCGGTCAAGTCACTTGGCTCGGGTCGGACTCGAGTCGGACTCGGACTCGGGTCCGGTCGGATGAACAGTACTTGACCCGACTTGATTTTCCAGCGATTTAATATTTAAAATAATTCCCAGAAATTCATTTAATTCATTAAAAATATCAAAAGACCCTGAAAAATTCCAGAAAAATTCTGGAAAATACTTTGGATCATTTTGGACTCAAATAAAATATTTCAAACAAAATTTTATTTGCAATGTTTAATTCTTTAATTATTTCAAAATGGAATAAATTCAAATAAATTCCAAATAAATCCAAATAAATTCCAGAAAATTCCAAAAATTCACCAAAGTGCCAAATCACACATGAAATTTAAGAAAAGCAAAATTTTGTGGTGTTACAAATATGGCGACGGCCGACCGAGCTGGGATCGCGACACGGGCAACGGCGTTTCGGGCGCGCTCCGGCGAGGTGAGTTGTCCCTTCGGGAGCGCCTCGTCCCGGGGACTTCGAATCTGGGGTCGTCGGCGGCGGAGGACGGCGGGCGGCGGGCGGCGGCGGGAACAACGAAGAACCGCGGCGGTGCTTCACGCAACTACGGTGAGCAATCGCGGGCGCGACAATGCACTACGGGCGGCGGCGGCTAGGGCAATGGCTGCGCGGGGTCAAGGCGGTCCTCGAGGTGCGACCCGGGCATTAAATACCCTCGGCGTCCGCGCGGAAAACGGAAAACCTAGGCCCACACGGCGGCGGGCGCGGCGGCAGAGTCCGTTTCGGACTCGGTGGATGTCGGGACCCGAATCTACAAATCCGGACCCTCTGTGTATTCAGCACTAGTCAAGGAACGCGCTAGTGCACACAGTCTCAACATTAGTAAATATCACAATCATACCACTCGATACTAATAAAGTACTTTAATCAAGTAATGAAACTGGTTGCTTGACCCTAGGGTCAAGTTACAAATATACGCCTCGCAGGGCGAAACTTATTAAAAGAGAAATAATAGCAGGGGAAAATAAGATAACATCGTGGCGCCATCCAGTATACCACAGGCAACTGACTGGGCTCACTCCCTAAGTAGACGGTTCCTCTTGGAGCTCCCCCTCCAAAGCTGGGGTAGTCTCCTCTTCAACTGGTGTTGTATTACGGCAAGGGTGAGTACTTGGTACTCAGCAAGTCATGCACAGAATGCAAGCTAATATACTATATGCATGGCTTGATACAAAGGAATAGCTCAAGGTATATTTGCAGTAAACAGCATTTAACAAATAATATAAGTAGATTCGAAAGCAGTAGAAACAAGTATATCATTAACAACTTTTCCAGGAGTTAAATAAACATATTTCCCATTCCTAATCTACATTTCCATCAACATCATTATTTAACTAAACCCCACCTTTCAAGTCCAAGTTATTTTCAAGAAAGTTTAACCCTTGACTGTAATTCCCGAGCGATGTCCAATACCGCGGACACGGCTATTCGAATAGATTTTACACTCTGCAGAGGTTATGCACTTTACCCACAAGGTACAGTCAAACACCACAAAGGCGAGTTCCCGTAACAAAGTCTTTCGGAAACTTCTAACAATACAAGTGGTCCTCTCCGGTGTTGCACACTAACCCTTCCCTTAGCTAAGGCGAAGTTTAGGCATACCAACCGTTAGATGGGTACCTGGGCGCAGCCCCGGTACGCTCCCCCGTTCAACTTACACAAAGGGTGTAGTTGACAACCTAAGGTCCCACAGGTACGTTATTAGCAACTTAATCAACTAGGTCCGTCCCATTACAGACATTTGGTTGCACGTTTGACCCAGTTCAAAGGCTTGCAAGGTTAAGTCCTTAGGGTGACCAGGGCAAGACTACCCAAAGAACCAAACCAACGTTCCCGGTGCCACAACTGGCCCACCCGATCAATCTTGCCACATGCCCCAGTCAAAAGCTATTTATCAAACCCCCAGTTGATTACCATGCACCACGTGCCATCAACATCACATGATACCTTTCCAAAACGATTCAATATATCATTAAATCAATATTAACTTTTGATTGTCCAAAAACCATGTAATGAGCACGTAGCAGGTCTAAGCAGTATACTATACAGTCTAAAATCCCATGTTGGCAATTTAGTAGTGTCCAACTAGTAATCCACAACTAGGGTGACAAGGGGATCATGACACATATATAATTAACCAAGGTGTCATACAGCAATTAGGCATTTATCTAATTCCCATATTTAAATAAAGTATTTTCTAATTGAACTAGCATGCAATAAATTGAATCAAAATAGGTTTCAAAATAGGATCAATATGGTCAATGCATAACTTGCCTTCAAAAAGTACTTGCTCTTGGTCCTCAGCTGGCTCCTGGGTCAACAATTCACCCTCGAATCCTTCCGGCACTTCAACGTCTACTCAGAACGCGTGCAAATAGCAACAAATGAATAAAACAGTAGACAAAAGTGTGCAAACAACCAAATCAAGTTCATAAACAGAGAGAACATAATTTTATGAATTTTTAGAAACTGGAATCGTCAAATTCGGAGTTTAAACGCGAAAGTTATAGCATTTTGAAGTTTAAATAATCAATTAAATAATATTACAGAGAAAAACTTTAGTCAAATAATTAAATAAAATTCATCATTAGGTAGACCTCAATTTTATACAAATTTAGAAATTTGAATCACTCCAATCGGAGTTAAAATGCAAAAGTTATAAGCATTTGAAGTTTGAATCAAATTTGAATTCAATAATTCGGATTAATAAATCATTTTATTTTTCGGAAATTCATTTATTGCGTCAGCAGGGACACGTGTCAGCCCCTGATTGGGCGGTTGACGTCAGCCGGTCCATGGACGTGGTCCATGGTTTGGCTCGGGTCTACCGTGGACCCGGCCCACGGCTCCCCGTGAGACTGACAGGTGGGAACCACTGGGGTGACGTCATTGCTGACGCCACCGGGACTCACCATCGGCAGTGGGACTCACCGGTGACGCCATGGGTGACGCCAGCGACGCAGGGCCTGCCTTGTCGGCCGTTGGGTTCACGCAGCGCCGCGGGCGTGGTCGATACCGGCCCTCTGACACGCGGGCCCCGCGTATCAGAGACACACGCCCACGCGCGACGCTGACCGCGACGGTCAGACTTCCCACCACGTGGCGCGATCTCGACCGTTAATTCGAAAATCCACGGCCTAGATTGGATCTGGTGACGCATGTTTGGGGTGAACGTGGCCAATCTGGACCGTTGGATCTGGATCCAACAGTTGAGATCCAATCTAACACGTATAACGCTGCTAACGCTAACCGTACGATCTAGATCTAACGGCTGAGATCGATCCTAGTTCTACGGGGTTGGAAACACGTGGGCAAACCTCAACGGTTGGATCCGGATCGGACGGTTCACGTAGCTCGCGGACGGCAATGGCTTCGCGATGGCGCACGGCTGCCGGAGTTGAAGACGATGACGAGCCCTACGGCGTTCCAGCAGTTCTCCGACGAGGTGAGTTGGCTCCACGGGTGCGTCTCGATGCGGGGTTCTCGGATCTGGCCTTGGACGCGCGAGAACGAAACGGGCCATGGCGGCGGAGAACCGTGGCGGAGGGGAAAACAACTACAGCGAGCGATTGCGGAAAACTAGCGGCGGCTTAAGCTCGGTAGGCTAGGGTTTCGGGTGCGCGCGGAGAAGGGCAACCTCGGGCGATGTCTCACGCATTAAATAGTCCAGGGATGCGCGCAGAATCAGGAACCCTAACGGAACACGGCGGCTACGCGGCGGAGGAGTCCGTCTCGGACTCGGGCGGAGACGATGACGGAGGGCCGTCCACGTGGCGCGATCAATGGCCACGATGGCGCGGACGCGATCGGATCCGGACCGGATTCGGTTGGGTCGGTGCGGCTCAATCTCAACCGTTGGATCTTGATCCAACGGTCCCGCGCGATTAGTGTTCGGCCGGAACACGCGGCTCGGGTCGGACTCGAGCTCGAGTCTGACTTGGGCTCGGTCGGATGAACAGTACTCGACCCGATTTGATTTTTCTAGCGATTTAAATAATTCGATTAATTCCCAGAAATTCATTTAATTCATTAAATATAGTAAAATACTCAGAAAAATTCCAGAAAAATTCTGGAAAATATTTTGGAACATTTTGGACTCAAATAAAATATTTCCAACAAAATTTTATTTGCAAAGTCAAATTCTTTAATTATTTCAAAATGGAATAAATTCAAATAAATTTCAAATAAATCCAAATAAATTCCAGAAAATTCCAAAAATTCACCAAAGTGCCAAATCACACATGAATTTAAGAAAAGCAAAATTTTGGGGTGTTACAAACGACGACGGGCGACCGTCCATGTGGCGTGATCAACGGCCACGATCGCCGCGAGCGAAGGATCCGCCGGCCACGCTCGAAGCCGGTCGCGGTCCAATCAGGGCCGTTGGATCCCGATCCAACTCGGGATCGAGTAGGGTTAGGATTGGGTTCGGCCGAGTCATGGCTCGGTCGGACTCGAGTCCGACTTCGGGTTCCGATTCTACGGATGAACAAGATCAATTCGATTGATTTTTCCAGCGATTTAATAATTCAATTAATTCCCAGAAATTCATTTAATTCATTAAATATAGTAAAATACTCAGAAAAATTCTAGAAAATATTTTGGAACATTTTGGACTCAAATAAAATATTTCCAACAAAATTTTATTTGCAAAGTCAAATTCTTTAATTATTTCAAAATGGAATAAATTCAAATAAATTCCAAATAAATCAAAATAAATTCCAGAAAATTCCAAAAAATCACCAAAGTGCCAAATCACACATGAATTTAAGAAAAGCAAAATTTTGGGGTGTTACAGAGTGCCAATACCTTATGAGCACCATCGAGAAATTTGTTGGAGGCAAGAAGAAGCTCAATCTCAATCAAGGTCTAGGATTTGATTCCTTGGAGCACGCACGGGCGCATCTGCTTACTGTTGTGCACGCCTCCAAGAGTGGAGAGATTGTGGTTGCTCCTTAGACGAGCACCACTGTGTTCAGGTCAGCAGGTCTGGTTCACGGGATCTCTGACAAGAAGGATGCTGCTCCTGCTACTTTGGCCTCCAAGGCAAAGTATACATGCACCTTCTGTCAGAAGGATGGACACTTGGTTGAATTCTGTTTTAGATGCTCCAAGATCACTCGGCGTAAGCGTGTTAGTGCCCTTAGGGGTATTTACGATTATCCCCAGAATCTGAGCGCTTCTAAGACACACACAGCTGTTGGGGAACGCGGTATGCTACACTAGCACAAATTAAAATTTCTACCGCAAACCAGAAAAGCTACTCGTAAGAAGGGGATCATAGATCTATTACCACTAGACGCACAGTTGCGGAATCCTTCGCACGTCGTTGTAGTGGATCGTTCTCGGCGCAGATCGTCCTCGCCGCGGATCGTCCTCGCCGCAGATCGTCCTCGCCGCGGATCGTCCTCGCCACGCCGCAGTAGCAGCAGCGTCACCACAGCAGTCCACACGTCCAGGGATGGAACGTCGAGCGTCGGTGTGCAAGCACCGGGTCACTCGGTAGGGGCAACGAGAGGAGGTGGCTAGAGTTTCTGGCGAAACACCTCTAAACCGCACAAAAGTGTATTCTGCGTCTAGCCTCTTCCCCTCCTTATATAGCCACGAGGTGAAACCCTAGGCAGTCAGGGCCCATCTACGCGCTAAGCCCACGAGGTCCATTAATTATGGATCCAATCCGAATTAATGCGTCCCAGCCCGTTAAGTGTGTGACCCTGTAGGTTCATGCGCATTTTGACATGGATTCGGAAAACCCCTTTTCTAATCCAATAGTCGGTAGCGGCTCCTTACAGAGCATGCCAACTCCCAAACGCATATGATTAAAGTACTGATGTAATAATCCCTTTGCCAAACTATATGAAGATCGAACTCAAGGTGAGAAGCATGTCATCCTTTGACAGTTCAATCCATCTCTCGTATCCGTGATATATTAATAAGTTGTGATTGACTTCTCAATCACGGCATGGCCATGCACTTCCTTAATCATATCACACGAGTGGCCTAGATATATATCTCCATTACATTGGAGTGGCAAATTCCATCTTGACTGCTCACTTCCCTCTGCATGTTTCATAGTAAACATGAAAGCTACCTTTATAACTATCTGGTTAGGAAATAGTGTTTGGTAACCCCAAGGTAAACTATTACACATGTAGGGAATATGACAATCTCAGGTCTAAGGATCATACATCTACTATGTATGAGATACACTGATGACACATAAGAATGTAACATTCTCGCAGTGTCCCATTGTGGGTCTATCTAACACATGTTCTTCAACATGCGTCCACAATGTATTGATGATATCTCCATATCCCATGATCTATGAAACATAATCATCGAACAATACGTGTGCTGATCTATTTATCGTTGTCCTATACGATGATATCCGATCAGAGATATTTATCCAATTATATCAATAAGTAAAGAGCTTCATAAACAAGTCACACACTTGTTGATCAAAACAATGATATACATTCATTGGACCAATAATCATATTATTATTCATAAACATAGTCATGTTACAATCATCCATATGATTGCCTCAAGGGCATAATATTAACAATCTCCCACTTGCACTTGAGTCAATCAATTAAGTATCTAATACTAATAGACCTCGTGTGCGCCTCATGCTTAGGCTGTGGTAGTGGCTTTGTCAACGGATCAGCCACATTGGCTTCCGTATGTACTTTGCATATCTTCACATCACCCCTATCCACAATTTCGCGAATAAGGTGGAAGTGTCGGAGTATGTGTTTGGACTTCTAATGTGATCTAGGCTCTTTTGTTTGTGCAATGGCACCACTATTATCGCAATAGATGTCCATTGGACTAGAGGCACTAGCGACCACACTGTTTCAATGTACTCCGCTTCTGTCGTAGAGTCAGCCACCGTGCTTTGCTTGGAACTCTTCCAGCTTACTGCTCCTCCATTTAGTGTAAACACAAAACTGGATTGTGATCGAAAATCATCTTTGTCAGTTTGGAAGCTTGCATCGGTGTAACCTTTTACAACCAGTTCTTCCTCACCTCCAAAGACTAGAAACATACCCTTAGTTCTTCTCAAGTACTTTAGGATGTTTTTCACGGCTATCCAATGACCATCACCGAGATCCGCTTGGTATCTACTTGTGACACTTAGAGCATATGAGACATCTGGGCGTGTAAAGATCATGGCATACATGATAGATCCAATAGCTAAAGCATATGGAATCTTGCTCATCATGTCTGGCTCATCAGTTGTCGAAGGACACTGATTCTTGCTTAGACTGATGTCATGTGACATTGGCATGAAACCTCTCTTAGATTCATGCATATTGAACCTTTTCAATACTTTGTCAATGTACATTTCCTGGTTTAATCCAATCAACCTTTTTGATCTATCTCTATAGATCTTTATGCCCAAGATATAACATGCTTCTCCCAAGTCCTTCATTGAGAAACTCCTTTTCAACGAATTCTTAACGTCTTCAAGCATAGGAATATCATTCCCGATCAATAATATTTCATCCACATACAAGATCAGAAACATAAGTGCGCTTCCACTAGCCTTCTTGTAAACACAAGGCTCTTCTTCGTTTTTGATAAAGCCAAATCCTTTGACCACTTCATCAAAACGAATGTTCCAACTCCGAGATGCTTGCTTTAACCCATAAATGGATCTCTGAAGCTTGCATATCTTTTTAGCATTTTTAGGATCAACAAAACCCTCAGGTTGTATCATGTATACATCCTAAGATAGATTTCCATTAAGGAAAGCTGTCTTCACGTCCATCTGCCATATTTCATAATCGAAATATGCAGCAATTGCTAAAATGATCCGGACAGACTTGAGCATGGCTACCGGTGAAAAAGTTTCATCATAGTCAATTCCTTGAACTTGTTTGAAACCCTTTGCCACCAACCGTGCCTTATAGATCTGAACATTTCAATTTACATCTGTCTTCTTCTTGAAAATCCATTTGCATTCTATGGTTTTTACACCATCAGGAGGATTGACCAAGTTCCAAACTTGATTGTCATGCATGGATTGAATTTCGGATCTCATGGCTCCAAGCCATTTTTCGGAGTTTGGGTCCATCATCGCTTCTTTGTAAGTCGTGGGCTCATCTTTGTCCAACAATAATATGTCATGTCCATATCTTATGAGTTCATGATGCGGCCTCCACGACCTACGTAGGGCTGGTGTCTCTTCCACAGGTTGTACAACACTTTGTACATCTTGTGAAGGTTCAGTGGTAGCTTGAACATATTCATGCGATTCTCGAATTTCATCAAAATGCACATCACTCCCACTGATTTCTTTGGAAAGAAACTCTTTCTCCAAAAAGACTACACCATTTCGAGCAACAAAAACTTTGTTCTCGTTTCTTTTATAAAAGTAATATCATTTTGTTTCTTTAGGATACCCCACAAAGAAGCATTTTTCTGATTTAGGTGCGAGTTTATCTGATTGCAAACGTTTTACATAAGGCTCGCATCCCCATATCTTGAGAAATGACAATATGGGACTTCTCCCGGTCCATATCTCATATGGTGTCTTCTCAATGGATTTTGATGGGACCCTATTTAATGTGAACGCAAATTGCCTCTAGAGCGAACCCCTGTATGATAATGGCAGATCTGTTTGGCTCATCATTGACCGAACCATATCCAATAAAGTTCGATTTCGTCGTTCGGATACGCCATTCCATTGAGGCGTTCCTAGCGGAGTAAGTTGTGGAACGATTCCACATTGCTTTAGATGATTACCAAACTCTTGGCTCAAGTATTCGCCACCACGATCTGATCGTAAGTGTTTTATTGATTTGCCAAGTTGATTTTGTACTTCGTTCTGAAACTCTTTGAACCTTTCAAAGGTTTCAGACTTATGCCTCATTAAATAGATATATCCATATCTACTAAAGTCATCAGTAAAAGTTACAAAGTACTAAAACCCACCTCTAGCAATCGAGCTCATTGGTCCACATACATCTGTATGTACTAGGGCCAACAATTCACTCGCCCTCTCACTAAAACATGTGAAAGGGGTTTTTGTCATCTTGCCAAGTAAACAAGTGTCGGGGATTGGGCTATTTCCTATAAGGACCATTCTGCCCCGACGGCCGAGCAGCTCCCGACCATGGGCTTGGATGCGATACCCAAGCGTGAGCCTCGGGCATTATCACGCTCGGGCACAAGTATACTCGTAATATCAAAGCAAAGCATGGTCGGCTATAAGCCTCAAAGACGTGCCCAAGCAACCATGCTCGGAAAGGACGCGGGATGGTATAAGCCAGACCAAAGGCATGCTCGGAGATTGCTGGAGGACGTGGTCAACCCATAAAACAGGAAAGTGGCGACTATTTCGCCAAGGAGTTATACCAATAATTCAAACTTGGCGAGAATCATGGACATGTCCAAAGAGGGCAACAGGCGTGATCTTAGGAATCAGTTACCATGTATGTACATAGGCACCTAGTATTTAATACTCTCTCCATAAACAGACAAAGGGGATCCCGTGGGGAGATCCACGTACTTGTATCCATCATTTCAATACAGAAAAACGCCATCGGGCGACTGGATGTAGGGCTATTATCTCGATCATGAGAGGCCTGAACCAGGATAAAATCCTTGTGTTTCTGTCTGTTCTAAGGGACCATCTCCCGCGTCTTCGATGCTACACCTTTGGCAGAAAGGGGCTTCGGTTGATCCCTCGTTCAACAAGTAAGCTCGGCGGGAGCCCGTTCTCCAATCGTCGATAGCTGGCGCCGTCCGTGGGGATCGACGGATTCTTTGCCAAAGGAATCCCGAAGGCGTCATCTTCCACATCTGATGACCGATCTGGACAACTTATGATGAGGTAAGATATGTAAAAAAAAGTTCTTTACCTCAAGCAAACTATGCTTAGGCGAGTCGTTTCTGTTTTGCGCCGAGCAAGTTCTTCGCTCGAGCGCAAATTTCATCCCCTTGCCCGAGCAGGCTTTTCGCTCGAATCTGTAATGAGTAAATTTTTAGCTCGAACGTGTGTTTCTTCACATCGGAGGGGCATTGCACTCGGGAATTGCTCTTGTTATATCTTAAAAATTGCTTTTATTCCTGCGAGCACGCGTTTCGCTCGGGGACTGTTCCTGTTCCGTGCCGAGCAGGCACTACGCTCGTGCGTGAGTCTCTTCCTCCGAGCACGCGTTTCGCTCGGGGATTGTTTGTGTTCCGCGCCGAGCACGCACTTCGCTCGGGCGCGAGTCTCTCCCTCCGAGCACGCGTTTCGCTCGGGGACTGTTCCTGTTCCGCGCCGAGCACGCACTACGCTCAGGCGCGAGTCTCTCCCTCCGAGCACACGTTTCGCTCGGGGACTGTTACTGTTCCGTGCCGAGCACGCACTTCGCTCGGGCGCGAGTCTCTCCCTCCGAGCACGCGTTTCGCTCAGGGATCGTTTCGCTCAGCCGAAAGCACGCACTTCGCTTGGGCGCGAGTCTCTCCCTCTGAGCACGCGTTTCGCTCGGGGGATTGTTCGTGTTCCGCGCTGAGCACGTACTTCGCTCGGGCGCGAGTTTCTTCCTCCGAGCACGCATTTCGCTCGGGGACTATTCCTGTTCCGCGTCGGGCACGTACTTCACTCGGGCGCGAGTCTCTCCTTCCGAGCACGCGTTTCGCTCGGGGACTGTTCCTGTTCCGCGCCGGGCACGTACTTCACTCGGGCGCGAGTCTCTCCTTTCGAGCACGTGTTTCGCTCGGGGACTGTTCGTGATTATTCGTGTTCCGCGCCGGGCACGTACTTTACTCGGGCGCGAGTCTCTCCTTCCGAGCACGCGTTTCGCTCGGGGACTGTTCCTGTTCCGCGCCGGGCACGTACTTCACTCGGACGCGATTCTCTCCTTCCGAGCACGCGTTTCGCTCGGGGACTGTTCCTGTTCCGCGCCGAGCACGCACTTCGCTCGGGCGCGAGTCTCTCCCTCCGAGCACGCGTTTCGCTCGGGGACTGTTCCTGTTCTGCGCCGAGCACGCACTTCGCTCGGGTGCGAGTCTTTCCCTCCGAGCACGCGTTTCGCTCGGGGACTAGTTGTGTTCCGCGTCGAGCACGTACTTCGCTCGAGCGCGAGTCTCTCCCACCGAGCACGTGTTTCGCTCAGGGACTGTTCGTGATTATTCGTGTTCCGCACCGGGCACGTACTTCACTCGTGCGTGAGTCTCTCCTTCCGAGCACGCGTTTCGCTCGGGGACTATTCCTGTTCCGCGCCGAGCACGTACTTCACTCGGGCGCGAGTCTCTCCTTCCGAGCACGCGTTTCGCTCGGGATCGTTTCGTTTCCGCTGGCACGTACTTCGCTCGGGCGCGAGTCTCTCCCTCCGAGCACGCGTTTCGCTCGGGGACTGTTCCTGTTCCGCGCCGAGCACGCACTTCGCTCGGGCGCGAGTCTCTCCCTCCGAGCACGCGTTTCGCTCGGGGACTAGTCGTGTTCCGCGCCGAGCACGTACTTCGCTCGAGCGCGAGTCTCTCCCTCCGAGCACGCGTTTCACTTTTGGACTATTCGTGATTATTCGTGTTCCGCGCCGGGCACGTACTTCGCTCAGGCACGAGTCTCTTCCTCCGAGCACGCGTTTCGCTCGGGGACTGTTCCTGTTCCGCGCCGGGCACGTACTTCACTCGGGCGCGAGTCTCTCCTTCCGAGCACGCGTTTCGCTCGGGGACTGTTCCTGTTCCGCGCCGAGCAGGCACTGCGCTCGGGCGTGAGTCTCTTCCTCCGAGCACGCGTTACGCTCGGAGACGGTTTGTGTTCCGCGCCGAACACGCTCTGCGTTTGAGCACAGGTCTTCCCAGTTTATTTCCCTAGACGTCTGGTCCATGTCCAGGATGCGGCAGCTCGAGCCTGGCTCGTCTGTCAGTTCCTCGAGCATTAGACCCATGCTCGGGATGTGGCAATGTGAGTCTGCTCGCAATCCGCTAGTAGCCTAGGCGTCTGATCCATGCCTAGTTCCCCTTTGTATCTGATCCATGCATAGGATGCGGCAGCATGTGTTTGTTCACAGTATGCTAGTTACCTTTATCCTAGGCATCTGATCCATGCCTAGTTCCCCTGTTTATCTGATCCATGCATAGGATGTGGCAGCATATGTTTGTTCACAGTATGCTAGTTACCTTTATCCTAGGCGTCTGATCCATGCCTAGTTCCCCAGTGCATCTAATCCATGCATGGGATGCGGCAGCATGTGTTTGTTCATAGTCTGCTAGTTACCTTTATCCTAGGCGTCCGATCTATGCCTAGTTCCCCTGGGCATCTGACCCATACTCAGGACGAGGTTCGATCGCGTTTTATTTTCTCGTTCGGCGCAGCTCGTGCCGACCTTTTTTCCCCGAGCATGGTTCGCTTGAGATGTGATAGTGTGAGCCTGTCTCATCTATCAATTTCTTTTCCTGGTCATTTCATGCCCAGATGCTTAGGTAAGTGCTTCACCATCAAGAATTCAATCCCTCCTTGGACTTCTCAGTCTCAAGGAGATAACCCATCTCACTTGAGCCTCGGGGACTAGTTGTCGGGGATTGGGCTATTTCCTATAAGGACCATTCTACCCCGACGGCCGAGCAGCTCCCGACCATGGGCTTGGATGCGATACCCAAGCGTGAGCCTCGGGCATTATCACACTCGGGCACAAGTATACTCGTAATATCGAAGCAAAGCATGGTCGGCTATAAGCCTCAAAGACGTGCCCAAGCAACCATGCTCGGAAAGGACGCGGGATGGTAGAAGTCAGACCAAAGGCATGCTCGGAGATTGCCGGAGGATTTGGTCAACCCATAAAACAGGAAAGTGGCGACTATTTCGCCAAGGAGTTATACCAATAATTCAAACTTGGCGAGAATCATGGACATGTCCAAAGAGGGTAACGGGCGTGATCTTAGGAATCAGTTACCATGTATGTACATAGGCACCTAGTATTTAATCCTCTCTCCATCAACAGAGAAAGGGGATCCCGTGGGGAGATCCACGTATTTGTATCCATCATTTCAATACAGAAAAACGCCATCGGGCGACTGGATGTAGGGCTATTATCTCGATCATGAGAGGCCTGAACCAGGATAAAATCCTTATGTTTCTGTCTGTTCTAAGGGACCATCTCCCGCGTCTTCGATGCTACCCCTTTGGCAGAAAGGGGCTTTGGTTGATCCCTCGTTCAACAAGTAAGCTCGGCGGGAGCCCGTTCTCCAATCGTCGACAACAAGACTCACATGTTTCAAATAATTCAAAATCAAATGAGGTGAGAAGTCCATCACCATGGAGCTTCTTCATGCGCATCTCATTTATGTGACCCAAGCGACAATGCCATAAAAAGGTAGGGTTCAAATCATTTGGTCGTGGCCTTTTGACATTAATGTTATAGACATGTTTTTCTTTGAGTTCAAGGATGTATAACCCATCCACCAAGGGACAACGACCATAATACATATCATTCAAAAATATTGAACAAACAAAGTTCTTTATTCTGAACTCATAACCTTCATGTTCCAAACAGGAAGATGAAATAATGTTTCTACTCAAAGATGGAACAAAATAACAATTATTAAGCTCTAAAACTAATCCTGAAGGCAAATGCAATGGGTAGGTGCCAACAGCAAGACCAGCAACTCTTGCTTTATTCCTGTTGACACCAATTTTATCTCAAAAAAAAATCGGTATTTACAGATGAATAGACAAAGTTTATTGCAAAATAATAATAATAATAATAATAATAAAATAAGTATATATATACATTGCTTGATTAGCAAATAAAAAGAAAATGAGACATATATTGAGAGTCATGCACAAGAACGAAAATGAGCTCAACCACGTAATGAAGTGCATGCATGCATGCATGGGATTACCATGCACACGTACGTCATGGTAGAAACCTCGACACGGACGGTAGGAACCTCCGTTTCACAAGCTAGTCGCAAAAATGGATTCCTCGTATCTTAACGCCTCTATAGGTATCTATGGTTATGATTTTGACGAAGAACGTCGTCGCCGCCGCCGTCGTACTATTCATATATACGGTATACTATACGGCTTCGGCACGAACGACTGCGGTTCGTATACACAAGAATCGTTCTCAGCAAAAACAAATTTTGAATACATCATGGCACGCATGGATTAGCCTCTAAATATATATATATATAATTAAGTCTTGCATGCAACGGCTGAGCGATCCTCCCCATAACTGCATGCATAACATCTCTCCCAGACCCAAGTGCACGCATGTATCTATGCAACAAAATGGGTGTTGCTCTCTCTGTAGTTAATGGTATTAACTCAAGTATTTTTAATTAACTATGATGGAAAGACATGTACCTTGGCCACCACGCAGGACTCGGTCTTGAACTGCCGATCGTGTGGTTAAACTGCCGATCGTGTACACTGCTTGAACTGCGCCGTGTGCATTAGGAGAGGTTGACGTAACTTCCATAAAGCAAACCTCCATCTCATCTTGCTCTATAAATAGAGGGTAAAGGATAGGGAGATGGGGATGATTATTTTTTTCTTTGGAAAAAGGAAGCGGTGGAAAAAGTTTGGGCAAACACTCGGAGGGAGAGAACTTTGGAGAGGGAGTGCTGGGGCTAGAAAGTTTGAGCTTGAAGAGAAATCATTCATCCGCTCAGATCACGTAAGGAAGGTAAGAAGGTGAGATCTATGATCCTGGTCCTCCTTTCTTGCTTCATCTCTTAAGCAAATCAACCTCCTATGCTTGATGTGCCTCTTTTGGTTCATATCAAGGGCCATGGGAGGATCAAATCTCTTATGCTTGATGTGCCTCTTTTGGTTCATATCAAGGGCCATAGGAGGATCAAATCTTTAAGCAAATTAAAATCTCTTATGCTTGATGTCCCTCTTTTGGTTTATATCAAGAGCCGTGGGAGGGCTAAGCAAAATTAAAACAAAAGTGAGTAAAAAGGGTTCGGTCTGTGCGTGGCATGCATATATTCCATCCATGCGCGTGGGATGAAACTCACTGATTCTCAGTACAGCAGACCCTTCCCAAATTTCTTTTAATTTTTTACGTTGCTCAAATGAAAAACTTGTCAACACAAAAAATATGCGTCTCGAAGTTTTCTAAAACTTTCATGTATACCAAAAAATTATTCGAGCCCGGGAAGACCTCCAAAATCGCGAATTACAGAACAGTCCGTCGCAAACAGTTTTTGGTCTGGTGCAAATGCACTTACCTTTCCAATTTTCTATGATTTTTTCTGTTGCTCAAATGAAAAACTTGTCAACATGAAAAAGTTGCGTCTTGGAATTATCTACAACTTTCATGTAGACCAAAAAATGATTCGAGAACGGTAAGAACTCCAAAAATGCAAGTTACTTCAGGCCATTCAATTTGGTCTGTGACGAACGTGACAGAGTTGATATTTGGTCCGTGACAAACATGAAACTTACAGGTTTTGATTTCCCCAAATGTATGTGCATAACGGACTAAAGAATTTTGGTCCGTGACAAACACAAATATTTGGTCCGTTACAAACATAAGTGTTTGGTCTGTCACAAACATTGATACATTGATTCGGTGCAAAATCAAACCTCAAAATCAAATGTAAACTTGAGCAGAGCTTGCTCAAAAGAAGTCAAATACCCATCACAACATGATTAAGTCTCCATATGGTCTTTTAGTGTTGTATAAATATCAGTGCTCACAATATAGCATTGGTCGATCATGAATAGAATGATTAGCCCTTGACACCAAAGCACTAATCGTATTTTCTCATCTAAACCAAGGTGATGAAACGAATCAAACTCAAATCATATCGTGCATATAGCTTCCCAAAAATGACTGCTATCTCGCGCCAATTAAGATAATTTAAATCAAATTAAGGTGTCTCGTGAAAGCATTTTAAAGACACTAGCCATTCATATTGGACTAGTAAGTGGAATAAAATC
This sequence comes from Rhipidocladum racemiflorum, assembly GCA_036346355.1. Lineage (NCBI taxonomy): Eukaryota > Viridiplantae > Streptophyta > Magnoliopsida > Poales > Poaceae > Rhipidocladum > Rhipidocladum racemiflorum. The sequence goes on along the minus strand of CM070577.1, from coordinate 35,802,816 downwards.
AAGTAAAATCCACTTGCTACCCATATCACGCCAGTAAAACGAAATCAAATCAAGGAAATCCTGAGAAGCATCTGCCATCGACGCCATGAAGACAGAAGATCTTTTCTTTTTATTCTTTTGTAATTCTCTATATGTTGCAAGCTGATGTAATTTATATGTTGGAACTCTTAATCAGGGGTTTTTCCTTGTGGGATGTAATTAACAGAATTTATATGAAAATATATGAATTCTAGAAGTTTGTTACTCGCAATCTTTGATATTATTACATTATAAAAAAAAAGTTTGCATTTAATGACGTGGAACCAGGTTAACCTCATTAGAATTTTAAAACCTATATAGACTAGAAATTTTTCCCGTCATCAGATTCTGGCACGCCCGGTGGGACCAAACTTCTCCCTTCATATTTGAGTTCCAACAGCAAATTGCGACATATATTGGCTTTCAACCTAAATTTAATATTGATAGCACATGACAACAAATTCAATCATGTAGCTAAAACTTACTCGTGAAAATTAAGAGAACTCATATACTATTTTCTTTGAAGGAAGGAAGGTATGGCCTATCAAGTGCAGCAGTTCGTGACCCTTCCCTTCGGTTCACTTTGGCTGGATATACCTGTGGGACCTTTCCAGGTCACCTCAAGTGTGAGCTCACATCAAACAACAGCTGCCTCGCCAAATGTGGTGAATCTGGAGCAGGAGGCGACGTCTGCACATCATGAAGACTTCACGCCTGTCATGTCCAAGTCCGCAAAAAGGAGGATGCGGGCTGCTGCAAAGGCATCAAAAGAATCATCCCAGGAGGAGCACTTGACCATTTGCAAGGTTACTCCTCGTGACTATGCCTCCACTAGCCGCACGAAAGCGGCAAGGGGCAGGAGCTGTCAGCCAGCGTCACGGTTCCGTCTCACCACACTAGGTGAATAGCCAATCCGTGCAGAATGGAAGGCTCCAAGAGGGAATGTGCGACACCATCAACCGACCACACCTTCGACGCCTGCTGAAGTGTCGGGGAAAAATACATTCCCGGCATTGAAGATAACTACACCAAGCTTAGGATCGCTCCAGATGGCACATGAGCCGCTGGGGGCGACCTCATCAAAGGCGACTTCAAGTAAACTGGGGGCAACATCGGTAAAAACCCCAGTCAGATCTACAAAAGAAGAAGAAATGCCGTTGGACAATCAAATCCACACACGGGTCGACTACAAAGGGAAGGCCCCGATAGAAATCCACGAAGTGCCACCACAAAAAATCGAGTCGTCAAGTATAAAAAGTCGGCTTCGAGTGGATGCACCAGAGTTCTTTCCTGCATCGGTATATAAATCTGGTGATTCATATATGAAATCAAAAAATGAGTGTACACTACAATGGGAAGGAGTGTATGTATCGCCAAGAGATATAAACATGAGCCGGTTAAATCCGACAGCTAGCCTTTCGAATCCCTTGTCATCATCGTTCCACCTTTCTCCACCCTCCCAACAAAACTCATTCTCACCGTCACGATATCAACGCCGCCGACGCAATACTCGTCGGGCATGGGTTGATTTCGCTACGCCAAATGACCATAGCACATCAAACCAACAACGGGAGTACGTGGGGGAGGCAATGCGTGATGAAATGAGAAAGCAACGCATGAGGATTCGTGGAAGGACACATGATGCCTTCGACAGATATTTGATCGTCTTCGTGCCAGGCCCTAAAGGACATACTCCTGAGGCTTCATCTTCGAAAATAACATTAGAGGTGAAATAGTGCGACAAGTGAGGCTTTGGCCAAGTGGCCAGAGTACCAAAATTTTATCAAGGAAAAACCATGGAGAAGAAGAAACGCTAAACAAGCAGCCATCATGCATGCAAAGCGTGCAAATAACAAACGAAGGGAGTTAGCTACCAGAACCAGCTCTAAAGGAAGCAGAGTCCAATGGCCAGAATACTCTTCGTCAAATTACAATTGCAATAATCAACCAGAAGAGATGATGACAAGTACCTTGAGAAGGAAGATAGCAACACTAGGCCCATGGCCGGTCCGTAAAAGAGGTCTTTCCAAAAGAGTTGATGCATTCTCAGCCATGCCAGTCGGAATCACAGAAATATCGGATAATATCAGTGAGACATCATCAACCTCAGTTCATTTTAAAAGGAAAAAGACTCGAAAGAATGTTGCAAAGGGCCATCGCCCAGTAACAAGGTCTCAAACCAACTCAAGTAATGAAGAGTGCACTTCAAATGATGCAGAGCTTCGTAATCCCCTGCAGAATAATTCATCCTCCTCGCCCGAAATCAATATATATGGAAAATGGTTGCATGATGAACAAACAAGGCGAGTAGAACAAGTACTCGCAACAAATGAAACACTCTCAGTTGAGGAGCGGTTAGCTCAGCTCATGGCAGCCCTTCAGCAGAAGGAAGATGAGTTAGCTACTTTGCGCAACCAAGTGGCTGAAAATGCAAACTTGAGTGGTGAAAGACGGGCATCTACAAGTCATGATGAACATCAAGCTTCGCCGGCAATTAGCCTTGAGGCAGTGCAAAGAATGATTGCTGAAAGGGTGAAAGCTCAACTAATGCAAACACACTATTCAATGCGTCCGGGGTATGTCAAACCATATCCCCCGGATGTTGATATGGTGCCTTTTCCAAGCAACTACCGTCAGCCACAGTTTAGCAAGTTCAATGGAAATGGCTCTCCACATGGGCATATAGCTCACTTCCTTGCAGCTTGCCAAGACACAGCTCTCAATGGAGCGCTTCTCCTACGCCAGTTCGTGCAAACACTAGCAGGACCGGCCTTTACTTGGTATAGCAAGTTAGCACCAGGTTCAATTAAAACATGGGAACAAATGCAGGACGCTTTCCTTGAGCGCTTCTATAGCACCCAAAGAACAGTCGGCATCGTTGAGCTAACACAAACAGAACAAAGAGCGAATGAAAAGGCTGCAGATTTTATCAATAGATGGAGGAATTTAAGCTTACATTGTCCACAGCCAATCACCGAGCCAGAAGCTGTTCGGATGTGCATGAATAACTTGAGCCCCGGCATGGGCGTATACTTGCAAGGTGTGAGGCCGATCACATTTGAAGATTTAGCCTCTAAAGCAACGGACATTGAGAATTACATGAATCTCATTGCCCGTAAAACAAAAGGATTCAACAAACTTGGAGAAAAAAATGGTCAAACGGACAAATCTTTCACCAAACCCAAGCATACTCAAGCGATGGAGGCGACCGCGACGGTTCCACAATTACAATTTGGTGGTATCACCGCAAGAAATCAAGATGCAAGGCAAACACAAGCTCGGAGGAGGCCTACTCTTAGCGAGCGCCAAAACAAAGAGTACTCCTTCCCAAATGAAGAAGTTGAAGATTTGTTCAGAGGCTTACGTGAGTTAAATCTCATTGAACTCCCAATGCCAAAAAGGCCAGAGCAAGCCGACAAAGTCAATGAGCCAAATTATTGCCATTATCATCGCATATTAGGCCATACGCTCAAAGAATGTTTCGTGGCAAAGAACATCATCCAAAAGCTAATTGAGGAAGGAACAGTGGATGCGGACCTCCTCAAAAGTTTCAAGAAAGGAAAGAAAGTGGCTACAGCAAATGTTGCTACTGTCCAAGATGATTTGGTGAGTTGTGCATCTTCTAACATGAGGCCCGCTCTTAATAAAGAGGGACCGATTCCTAAATCTGAATTTGTTCCCATGTGTTTCTCAGGCCATAATCCACACAATGGCCGACAACAAAGAGACTATCGGCGGCATGAAAGAAAAACTCCTTGTCAATCAATGTTCCAAAGAATCCAAAAGTATGAACAGTGGCGACAAGAAAACTATGCTCCACAAGAAGTGATGCATCAAGATAAAGCTCTACGCTTTGTTCCAAGAATATATCAAGGATTAACGAAGCGTGCGAGAAGTTCGTATGAAGAATTTAACGTCCTCACTATCTGTATCTTCGAGGATGAAGAAGACTCTCTCCATTTCCCTGATGAAGAGCCTCCCGAAGTTGACGAAATTCAACTTAGGTCAGGCCGCCAGCTAGCTGAAATCCATCCTCCACCTAGGAAGGAAGCGAAAAACAAGAATGTAACTTCAAATGAGACGACTGACCTTAGTCCAAAAATGTCAGTCAAATATGATGTAATTTCTCATTTGAAGAAAATACCAGCTATGCTTTCTATGTATGATGCTTTGTGTCTTTCATCTGATTTGCGTAAAGCTTTGATTGCCGCACTTGCATCACCCGATGATTATAGAGTGGAAGTGTCTCAGACTGAAACAGAATTGGTCGAGGTTTTGAATATGACCTTTACCAATGAGGACCTATTACTGGGTTCTAAAAAGCATAATAGGCCACTCATGATGTTCGGAGAAATTGAAGAATTACCCATAAATCGCATAATGATAGATGGCGGGTCTGCAATTAATTTATTACCATTTCGGACTTTAAAGAAGCTCAGATATTCCGAGGGAGATTTGAGCCATTCTAATGTGGTTATTCATGGCTTCAATCAAACTGGTCAAGAAGCAATGGGCACCATTTCATTGCATTTGAAATTGGATGCATTGTGCACATATGTAACCTTCCATGTGATTGAGGCGGCTACATCATATAATGCTCTGTTGGGTCGTCCATGGTTGCATGAAAATCAAGTCGTGCCATCCACATTACATCAGTGTATGAAATACAAAGACAAGTCAGGAGAAATAATGCGGATATTCGCAGACAAGAAACCATTCACGGTGGCTGAATCTTTCTATGCTGATGCAAAATTCTATTTTGAGCCTGTTGACAAAGTGCAAAAGCCAGAGTCAGTGTTTATGCCAGATTTGAGCTTTACAAAAAAGGAAGAAAATGAAACATCTTCCAATGATAAAATATACCAGTATATACCAAGAAACCAAAGGAAAATTGGGGATCCAATATTTCGCGTCGTGAATAAATCATCCCCTAATAAAGGTATCAAATTCCCGACACCCTTACCTCCTTTAGTACAATATAGGATAAAAGAGGCACAAGATTTGTTGCACAATTCTAGCTCAAATGAAAATAAGAATGGAGTTGTTGCATACGTATCTTTATTAAATAAAAATGATGAATCGTTGCCTATTTCTTTTTATGATGATAGAGTTCTTTATATTATGCAGAGAATGGGCTATGATATTTCCACCGGCCCTTCTTTATGTGAAGGCCGGGGGCAATTAGCACCGTTCGAGAAGTTCTTTTCCCCCAAACATCTTGAAGCACTACATGAAGATCAAAAACTGGAACAAAAAAAGATATGGATTGGGTTATGAAGTCTGCATGACCTCTACTGAGTTCGTAGACATGACAGTAGCACCCCCACAAATGGAGGATGGCTGTCAACCCACCATCGATGAATTGGAAGAGATAAATATAGGTTCTGCCGAAGAAGCTCGTCCGATTTTTATAAGCAAACATCTTTCTGAAGAAAATAAAGAGGAATATCATAAGTTTCTCTCTGAAAATAGAGAGGTGTTCGCTTGGTCTTATAAAGAAATGCCAGGTTTAGACCCTAAAGTAGCAGTCCATCGACTTGCTGTGCGGGAGGATGTTCCACCAATCAAACAAACACAAAGAAGGTTTCGGCCGGAGATACTCCCAGAAATAGAGGTTGAAATTGATAAGCTCATAGCAGCAGGGTTTATTAGGGAAGTCAAATATTTAAAGTGGCTTGCTAATATTGTTCCTGTCAAAAAGAAGAATGGTCAAATTCGTGTATGTGTAGATTTTAGAGATTTAAATAAATCATGTCCTAAAGACGACTTCCCGATTCCTATCTCTGAAATACTCATTGATGCTACTATGGGTCATGAAATATTCTCTTTTATGGATGGATACTCTGGTTATAACCAAATAAAAATGGCGCCCGAGGATGAGGAGTTAACAGCATTTCGAACACCTAAGGGCATATTTTTTTATAGAGTTATGCCTTTTGGACTTAAAAATGCTGGCGCAACATATCAGCGGGCTATGACCGTGGTCCTTGATGGACTACTACATATTATCGTTGAGTGCTACATAGACGATATTATCGTAAAGTCAAAACATGAAAGAGATCATTTGAAACATCTTGCTAAGGTCTTTGAACGACTAAGGCAGCACAATTTAAAAATGAATCCAATGAAATGTGCATTTGGAGTGGCATCTGGAAAATTTCTCGGCTTTATAATTACAAAACGAGGTATCGAAATTGATCCAACTAAAATTGAAGCAATAGTAAAAATGCCACCACCAGTCAACCTGCACAAGTTAAAAAGTTTGCAGGGTCATTTGGCGTACATTAGGCGATTTATTTCAAATTTATCGGGAAGATGCAAGCCCTTCTCCCGCCTCATGAAAAAAGGAGTCCCCTTTCGATGGGATGAAGCATGCCAAAAAGCATTTTTAGACATAAAGAGATATTTAATAAATCCTCCTGTGTTGAGTGCACCAGTTAAGGGGCGACCACTAATTCTTTATACGGAAGCCATGCCTACATCATTAGGTGCACTTTTGGCGCAAAATAATGATGAAGGAAAAGAAACAGCATTATATTTTCTCAGTCGCACCCTCGTAGGGGCTGAGTGTAATTATCCCGACATGGAGAAAATATGTCTAGCATTGGTGTATGCAGCACAAAAGCTTCGGCACTACATGCTAGAGAACACAGTACACCTTGTATCGAGAGCAGATCCTCACCGATATATTTTAAATAAAATGGTGTTGTCAGGACGCTTAGCTAAATGGGCGATGTTCCTGTCACAATTTGATATTATATATGTACCTCAAAAGGCCATGAAAGGACAGGCCTTGGCTAATTTCCTAGCCGCACACCCGATTCCCGATAGCTTCCCAATTGATGATAATTTACCAGATGAGGAAGTACTTGTCACATCGGTCATTAATTCGATGTGGCAGTTATACTTCGATGGTGCTTATCGGCGGTCAGGAGCGGGGGCAGGCGTGGTTTTCATCACGCCTGGCGGAGGAGTAATTCCGTATTCATTTTCCCTAACCTCAGCAATATCAAACAATTCTGCTGAGTATGAAGCACTCATTATAGGGCTTGAAATTGCTCATAATATGGGGTTAAGCAGATTAGAGGTATATGGTGACTCACAATTAATTATAAATCAACTTCTGGGAATTTATACGGTGAAGAAACACGATTTAATGCCATACTTTCTTAAAGCAAAGAAACTTATGTCTACATTCATTGACCTAAATATTCATCATATTGTGAGTCAAAATGAAAGGGCTGATGCCTTGGCTAGCTTGGCAGCTAGCATGTCATTAAATTCAAATGAAACAATGGATGTGCATGTCGAGGAAAGAAGGGTCCTTCCTATACTCATCGATGAGGAAGACGAGGAAACCACTGTAACCATGACGGAGGATGTTTGCGAAATTGAATTAGGAGATTGGCGAACTCCTTTTCTAGACTATTTACTACACGGACATTTGCCATTTGACGCCAATGAAAGAACTAGGATCCGAAAAGAGCGGTCCTCTATACATGCATAGATGATGTACTATATCGTCGCACATATGATGGCATTTTGCTGCGTTGCCTTGCTGAAAATGAAGCGATAGAAGCGTTAAATGAAGTGCACGCTGGAGTTTGTGGTGCACACCAATCTGGTCCAAAATTACATTATCAACTTAGGCACTTAGGCTATTATTGGCCTACTATGTTCGAAGATGCTATCAAATTTGCAAGGAAGTGCCATGAATGTCAAATACATGCTGACTTTATCCATCAACCTCATGAGCCATTACATCCTACTAATATAGCGTGGCCATTCGAAATGTGGGGAATGGATGTAGTAGGGCCAATTCAACCCTTATCATCAAAAGGGCATAAATTTATTCTCGCCAAGCGATCAAGTTATTTCTCTAAATGGGCAGAACTTATACCATTGAAAGAAGTTAAGGCAGGGAATGTAGAAAATTTTATAAGGACTCATATAATATATCGCTTTGGTGTCCCCTCTCGAATTATATCTGACAATGGCACACCTTTCAAGAACGTACAAATAGAAAAGTTGTGTTCAAAATTTAAAATAAAACACCTGTTTTCATCAGCATATTACGCAGCAGCCAATGGACAAGCAGAGGCATTTAATAAAACCCTCTGCAAATTGTTAAAAAAGGTGGTCTCGAAGAATAAACGAGACTGGCATGAGAAGCTTCTAGAAGTTTTATGGGCATATAGAACCACAACACGCACACCAACCGGAATGACGCCTTACTCGCTCGTATATGGCGGTGAGGCAGTCTTGCCATTAGAAATACAAATTAATTCTTTAAGAGTTGCAGTGCATGAGAAACTCTCAGAGGAGAAAGCCGCTAAATTGCGCTTAGAAGAACTAGAAAGACTCGAAGGAAAACGACTTCGGGCATTACAAAATTTGGAAACGTATCAAGCCAGAATGTCTCGAGCGTTTGACAAACGCGTTAAAAGAAGGTCATTTAAAGAAGGAGATTTAGTTCTCGCCGTCATCCGCCCCATGAATATTACACGGAGGATGCAAGGAAAATTTGAGCCTAAGTGGGAAGGCCCTTACATCGTAAAAGAAGTTTATTCAAATGGCGCATATAGGATTATTTCTTCAGATGGCGAATATTCTCCGCCACCGATAAATGGAAAATTCCTGAAGCGTTATTATGCCTAAAAAAAAAAAGAAGCTCCTTTTCGCACGAGCCTAAACTGCGGCATATAAAAAAAAGAGCTCCTTTTCGCACGAGCCTAAACTGCGGCATATATAAAAAAAGAGCTCCTTTTCGCACGAGCCTAAACTGCGGCATATAAAAAAAAGAGCTCCTTTTCGCACGAGCCTAAACTGCGGCATATATATATATATATATAAAAGAGAGCTCCTTTTCGCATGAGCCTAAACTGCGGCATATATAAAAAAAAAGAGCTCCTTTTCGCACGAGCCTAAACTGCGGCATATATAAAAAAAAGAGCTCCTTTTCGCACGAGCCTAAACTGCGGCATATAAAAAAAGAGCTCCTTTTCGCACGAGCCTAAACTGCGGCATATATAAAAAAAAGAGCTCCTTTTCGCACGAGCCTAAACTGCGGCATATAAAAAAAAGAGCTCCTTTTCGCACGAGCCTAAACTGCGGCATATATATATATATAAAAGAGAGCTCCTTTTCGCATGAGCCTAAACTGCGGCATATATAAAAAAAAGTGCTCCCTTTTGCACGAGCCTAAACTGCGGAATATATAAAAAAAAGAGGTTTCTTTTCAAATATATATATATATATATCCCTTTCGCACGAGCCTAAAATGCAGCATATAAAAATAATAATAAAAAAAGAGCTCCTCGCCATTTAAAGCCCAAATTGTAGCACAAAATACATATACATATGTATAGTGGGTAACTGTGCGAGATTAAATTGTGGTGCAAGAGAATAACAAATGCACACATACGTACAAATAAATTGCTAGCTCCATGTACGCTTCACAAACTTAAAATATGGCATTGAAAATATAAATGAATAATTAAGCTCCGCTTAAAATAAATAATCGAAGTCATCCTTGCATAATGTTTCGACAATACACGAGGAGAAATATGTAGAGTTGGACTATCAAGCAAAGTGATGAAAACATAAGTCCTAGTTTATTGTAAGATAAATATAACTCAGACAACAGATTAAAAAAAAATGATGATGATGAACGAACCAAACATGAATTAGGACCAACCGAAACATTGTATGTAAAAAATAATAATAATAATAATAATAATAATAATAATAAAGCAAAGAATGAGAATCTAAATCGTTCTAAAAAGGGAAACTCTTCAAAGCCGTAAGAAGCTCTCCTCTTTCTTTCCCAAGGGCTAAATTCTTCTCCTGCAGATCCGTAGCATCTTGCTGCTTCTCTTGGGTGGCATTGGAAAGGGCTTCATTACATCTTGTTATTTCCAAATTTCGGGTGGAGCACATTTCTTGAAGCCTTTCTTTGGCCTGCTGGAAATTCTTTAACTTAGCATTAACAATGCTCAGTTGTTTGCTGAGAGCAGTCGCAAGCTTCTCGTGCTCGGAGCACTTTTCTTCTAGAGAGGAAATTTCCTGGGAAGCCTTTTGAATGACTTCCTGGTGAGATGCAAGGTCGCTAGTAGCGTCAGCAATGGTCCTATCTCGGTGTTCAGAGCGATGCTTAGATTCTTGCTGAACATCTTCTAGTCAGTTCGAGACGTTGATAAATCGTTTCAGCAACTCTTGAGCCTTTGGGACTCCTGGCACTTGAATGGGAAGTTGAAAGGAAACCTCTTCCAGAAAAGCGCGTCGAGCTGGGTCTTCAAAAGATGTAGCATCTAAACCTTCAAGCGCCTTTGATAAAATCTCCGCTACAGTCTTGAGGAGCATTTGTTGAGCAAACGTAGCATCCATGATTGAATTAACAGAGGTAGCCCCGTTCACTACAGATTGTTGAATTCCTGAATTAGGATCTATATAAAAAAAAAGAGGGGAAAGGAGGTATAATATGTTGCGGCATATGCGTAAAACTACCTTGTAGCTGGGTGATTGCTGTAGTGGAGACCCGCTGAGGTCGCTGCTCAAAATCTAAAAAAAAAAAGAAGAAAGAAGAAGAAGACACGTACAAAAGTAAGATATATATACATATATATGCGTATATGAACATATCATATTTACAAGAAAAGAAAGGTGCACGTGTGAAAATAAGATAAGCATACATGTATATGCACATACACATATATATGTATGTACATGGAAATGTCATATTTGTGAGAAGTATCGATTCAATATTTGTAGTCACCTTGAATTGAGTCAACGTTAATAGTATGTGGCTGCCTAAACTTCTGCGCGACACCTACGAAACAAGGACAAATTAATGGCGATAAAGATACATAGATACGTATGTAAGGATACGTGATACAAATTATGCAATTTACCTTGGGTTGGCGTCTCTTCGCTAGTCTCTTGTAATAAAGGTCCTTGCTGGATACCTGCAGCACAAATTTTAAAGTCAATGCAGGGAAGGTGTATACATATAATATGTATAAAAGGATGATATAAATATGTTGATATGCACGCAAAAAAAAAATATACCATGAGCAATAGAAGAAACTGAAGCTGGTAATAGATCAGAAGAACGAGGCAAATCAAAAGACGATACAGGGCCGAGATCTATTTGGGTCGCGCCGGCGTCAAACATATTTAAATCGCCACATGCCGTATTGATAAAATCATTAGCGTCGAGATCTTTTTCACTTGAAAGCATAGACATAGAAGGACTGTTTTCATCTCCCATATCAATTCTCCTTTTGCATTCAGGTGATTTTTCCCTAGTATTGGGAGAGGGCATTCGACGCTTTCCTTTTGGTTTCGGGGGTAAAAGAGCAGTAATAGTTTCTGAACTCTCATATGAAATAGTGGCGTGTGCATCATTAACAAGTTGCAAGGAACCATCCTTTCGAACCTTTATTTTTTTTTAAAAAAAAAGGAAAGAAAGAGTGAGTTGAGTATATATACACCACGAATGAATCAGTAGGATCATCAAAAGAAAGAACATATATATAAATTATCCTACCAAGGTAGACGGTCTTGGGATACGGTCTCCACCATCAGACAGGTGTGTATAAAGGATATCCCTCCACGAAGCCATTATTCTTGCTTTCTTTGCTCGGATGGCACCAATATGGTGCTCTCAGCGTTCATCTTCGACCTCTTTAATGATGATCATGTCCTCAGGAGAAAATGTGCGGGCAAGATTATAGCCATGCACGGCACATTTATGCTTTGCTCGCTTTGCATATGGAACTGCACCAATTGCATTGCCATTGCGGAGATGGTCCAAAATAGAGCGGAACGACTCTGTAAATTTACACCACCATTTTGCCCATGCCACGGAAGTACTTTGGATATGAGAGGAGATGGGGTAGTAACACACATCTGCTTGGATCGGGCGCAATAGATGAGTCCAAAATGCATATGCAATGCCAACCCTGTCCTTGGTGCATATACTAGCCAACGGGGGGAAGGGAACAAGCTGGTTTAATCCAGATTGGCGAGCCACGTGGTCAGGATGGTACGGCTCAGCTATGCACAAATCACTCGTTGGGGAGGCACGTCTCCAAGGAAGCATACCTCGGCGAATAGAAAATTGGAAGGCCATTTGCCGCTCCCTTGCACCTTGTGACCTTAATAAATCATGCGGATACCACTTTATATTGAAGGGGTTTTGTAGGTGGTCATGAGCCATTTCAGTAGTGAAATAGTGAGGGATACGAGACATGGATTTTGTCATGAGTGGCTTGGCTGACGGATGCTTATAAGGGATAAAATGCAAGTTCTTCGCTTTGCCACCAAAAATCTTTTTAATGTAAATGCCCATCCAACTCACGACAAAATGAATTGGCCAGTGCCGATTCATATATGAAGGACCAATGGGATGGGTACTGATAATTCGTAAAGAATAGTACAAAGAACATAATGCTGGGGGAGCCAAAGAGATACGGCGCCCAAGGGACATCCATGCAGCCATCACCAGGACACCAGGGCGAATAAAAGGCCCACTTCCAATAACAACAAAGCGGCAAAGGAAAATGGCAAGAAAGGCTGCAACATAAATCCGCTGATTGCGAAGACAAGAAGAGGTTATATTATTTGCTTGACGATTATGAAAATAATCACACCAATCTTGAAAGGAAACTTGATTGCTCACAGAAAGGTCGTTCCATATATCCAGAAGATATGAAAGGAAATTGGGGTACAAATGTAAGAGAAGGATCAAGATCATGTTTAGATGGGAGGTATTCCTCGTATATGTCACCATCTATAGGCAACCCCGACATCTCATGCATATCAAAAAGTGTGATGGTGCGTTCTCCACATGGGAACATAAAAGTATTCATGGTCGGGTCCCAACGCTCCAATAACGAGCGTAACAAGCTAGTCAAACAGGTAATCACCTAAAGAGCGTAAAATGGCAGCATATAGATAATCCGCTCTATCTTTGTCTCCTTTCAGAATCCATGAGTAATTATTTAAGATCTCGGTGCCCCATTGGATATATCCCAATGGAAGTGGGAGATACTCTATCGTGTGATTTTCCCATCCAAGCCCATTTTTCACTATCTTCACACCCAAAGTATTGGCTTCGTCTACATTGCATGACGGAGCCAAAGGGTAATAACAATGGCCTATGGTAGGAGGTCCTGATCTCCATCCACGACGACTGGCATCAAGGACGCCAGGCGTTATTTCTCTTTCCTTGATTGCAGGATTAACGGTTTCATCAAGGTTAGGCTCGAAAGTATCGTAAGCAGCCAATTGCGAAAGTGACATTGATCGAAAATCTCGTGCCATCTAAAAAAATATATAATAATGATGATGAAATCGACTGTGATGAGACGTGATGCAAAAAAAATCCTTAAATATATATACGAGCAAAATGTATAAAATTAGTAATAAACAATAAACAAATATATCATGACAAGTTAAATAAATGGTCGAGACAGGATATTGAATTGTGTGATACAACAGGAACAGAGAAGAGATTGATGCACATCATAAAAAAAAGGGGGGAGTAGATAAGATTGCATTCATCAGTAGAAGATGTCGTGATATCATACCTGTTATGCCAAAACTGGAGCAGAAGGTGGAAATTGAATAGCCAGAAGGTGGAAATTGAATAGCCAGTAAAAAAAAGGGGATGGCGTATGATGAATGGTATACCTGTGAAAAGATGGAAAGAAGAGAACTGAATGATCCGTCCTGGTTAATATATATATATATACACACACACACGGATCGATGTACATATATGTACCTGCGTAGTGAAGAAACAACGTAATCTAGGATGCGCACGGGAAAAAGCTTGCGCACCTGCGATAAATAATGGCAGAGAAAGAAGATTGACGCAAAAAAAAAGAGAGCAGGAAATACCGCTACAGAAAAGGTTTGAAACAAAAGTTTGTTGAGATATTTACGCAGTAAAATAAAACAAAGTACAGATAACGTTTATGTCGGGACCCCGAATTTGCAAATCCGGACCCTCTGTGTATTCAGCACTAGTCCAGGAACGCGCTAGTGCACACAGTCTTAACATCGGTATATATCACAATCATACCATACGATACTATCAAAGTACTTTATTTAAATAATCAAAGGGTTACTCGACCTTATGGCCAAGTTACAAATATATGCCTTGCAAGGCGAAACTTATTAAAAGAGAAATAGCAGCGGAAAATCAAATAAACTTATGGCGCCATCCAAGATACCACAGGCAACCGAAGGCTCGCATCCCTAAGTAGACGGGTCTTCTTGGAGTTCCTCCTCCAAAGCTGGCGTAATCTCCTCTTCAACTGATATTGTGTTGAGGCAAGGGTGAGTACTTGGTACTCAGCAAGTCATGCACAGAATGCAAGCTAATATACTATATGCATGGCTTAGTACAAAGGAATAGCTCAGGGTATATTTGCAGTAAACAGCTTTTGACAAGTAATATAAGTAGATTCGAAAGCAGTAGAAATAAGTAAAGCATAAATAACTTTTCAAGAAGTTTAATAAACATTTTTCCCATCCTAAACCATATTTCCATCATCTTCCCTGTTAAACCAACCCATCTTTTCAAAACCAAGTTATTTTCAGAAAGTCTACCCCTTGACTGTAATTCCCGAGCATTGTCCAGTACCGTGGACTCGGCTATTCAAATAGATTCTACTCTCTGCAGAGGTTATGCACTTTACCCACAAGATACAGTCAAACACCACAAAGGCGAGTTCAGTAATAAAGCCTTTGGAAGCCTCAAACAACACAGGTGGTCCTCTCCAGACGTGCTCTACACCATCCCTTCCCTTAGCCAAGGCGAAGTATGGGACCAACACACCGTTAGATGGGTACCTGGCCACGACCACGATACGCCTCCCGCACAATCACACAAAAGGTGTAATCGACACCCTGAGGCTCCACAAGTGAGTCCTTAGCGACTTAGTCAACTAGGGCCGTCCCATTCCGACCATGTGGTTGCAAGTATGACCAGTTCAAAGGCTTGCAAGGTTAAGTCCTTAGAGTGACCAGGGCAAGACTACCCGAAAACCAAATCATCACTCCCAATGCCACAATCGGCCCACCTGATTACTCTTGCCACATGCCCCGCCGAAATCTGTTTATCAAACCCGCTTGATTACCATGCACCACGTCATCAACATCACATGATACTTTTCCAAAACAGGTTCAATATATCATTAAGTCCATATTAGCGTTTGATTGTCCAAAATCATGTCATGAGCACGAAAGGTGTCTAAGCAAAGATACTACAACGATCTAAACCCATGTTGGCAATTTAGTAATGTCCAACTAGTAAACCACAACTAGGGTGACAAAGGTCATGGCACATACTTAAGTAATCAAGGTGTCATATATCAAATTGGTATTTATCTAACCCCGTGTTTAAACAAAGTATCTTTCTAATTGAACTAGCATGCAATAGTTTAAATCAAAATAGATTTGAAATGGGATCAATATGGTCAAAGCACAACTTGCCTTCAAAAAGTACTTGCTCTTGGTCTTGAGTTGGATCTGAGTCAACACTTCTCCTCGAATCCTTCCCACTTCAACGCCTACTCGTGAAAGCGTGCAAATAGCAAATACACAAATGAACACTATGCAAAAAGATCCCAAAACTCCAAATAAAATCCATAAACAGAGAGAACATAATTTTCTGGATTTTTAGAAACTGGAATCACAAATTTGGAGTTAAAAGCATAAAAGTTATGATTATTTAAAGTTTAAATAATCAATTAAATAATTTTACAGAGAAACACTTTAGTCCAAAAATTAAATAAAATTCATATTTAGGTAGATCTCAATTTTATACAAATTTAGAAATTTGAATCGCTCAAATCGGAGTTGAAACGCAAAAGTTATAAGCGTTTGAAGTTTGAATCTAAATTTGAATCAATATTTCGAATTAATAAATCATTTTCTTTTTCGAAATTAATTATTGCGTCGGCATGGACACGTGGCAGCCTCGATTGGCCTGGACGTCACCGGTCCATGGACTTGGTCCACGCTCGGCTTGGGTCTACCGTGGACTCGGTCCACGACTTCACGTGTCGGCCGACATGTGGGCCCTCCCGGTGACGTCATCGCCGACGTCGGCGGGCTCGGCCACGGTCGACAGTGGGACCCATTGTGACGTCATGGGTGACGTCGGCGCTGGCGGGTCACCATCGACATGCGGCCCCTCGACACGCGGGCCCCGCCGTCAATCACGCCAGCAGCGTGGGCGGCGTTGACCGCGGCGGTCCATCTTCCCGACACGTGGCGCAATCTCGGCGTTGGTTTGAAAATCAACGGCGCGGATTAGATCCGGGGTTAACACGTTGAAACTACTCGTTGCTCGTGGGCGTTCGATCTAGATCGGGCCGGTCCGAGATCTAATCCTATATTCGCATCCGCTACAAAGACGCGTGGCAATTGTGAACCGTTGGATCTTGATCCAACGATCCGCATCTAATCGGGTTTGGGAACACGTGAGCTCACCTCAACCGTCCGATCTGGATCCGACGGTCCCTCGAGCTCGCCAGACGGGCGATGGCTTCAGCGGCGGCTTGACCGAGAGGCGAGGCGGCAGCGAACCCGACGGCGTTTGGGGCGTGCTCGGCGAGATGAAGCCTCCCTTAGTGCGTCTCGTCGCGGGGACTCGGATCTGAGCTCCTTCTCGGCGGAAGACGACGGACGGCAGCGGCGCAAACGCGGCGGAGGGAAGAGACAACTCCGGCGAGCGATTGCGGCTCAACGGTGGCGGCTCGGCGAGATGGCTCGGGGGAACGGGTGCGCAAGGATGAGGGCAACCTCGGGGGACGTCTCACGCTTTAAATAGCCTCGGCGTCCGTGCCCTAGACGGAAACCTAGTTCGCTACGGCGGCGCGGCGGCGAAAGTCCGGCTCGGACTCGGCGAAAGAGCGAAATCGTGGCCGTCCACGTGGCGCGATCACCGGCCACGATCGCACGGGCGCGATCGGATCCGGCCCGGTTACGGCTCGAACCGGTACGGGCGGATCTCAGCCGTTGGATCTTGATCCAACGGTTGGGATTGATTAGGTTTAGGAGTGGGTTGGCCGAGTCAAGCGGCTCGGTCGGGTTCGGTCGGACTCGAGTTCGACTTCGGCCGGATGAACAAGATTTGACCCGAGTTGGATTTCCAGCGATTTAATATTTAAAATAATTCCCGATAATTCATTTAATTCATTAAAAATAGCAAAAGACTCGAAAAATTCCAAAAATTCTGGAAAATATTTTGGAACATTTTGGACTCAAATAAAATATTTCCAACAAAATTTTATTTGCAAAATTAAATTCTTTAATTATTTCAAAATGGAATAAATTAAAATAAATTGCAAATAAATCCAAATACATTCCAGAAAATTCCAAAATTCACCAAAGTGCCAAATCACACATGAATTTAAGAAAAGCAAAATTTTGGGGTGTTACAAACCTCCCCTTAATAGAATCTCGTCCCGAGATTCAGGGCTAACTAAAGAATATGTTTGGAAACTCTTTCTTCAAATCCTCTTCACTCCCAAGTCGCTTCGCTTTCCTCATGGTTGCTCCAATCGAACTCTACGGAAATGGGTTGACTTGTTTCTAGTTTCTCGGTCCATTGTGTCTAGAATCCTCACAGATGTTCCTTATAAGTCAAATCCTCTTGCAACTCAATTGACTCTAGCGGTGTCTGTTCTCGGGAACTCGGAGACACTTCTTTAAGCTGGGACACATGGAATACATCATGTACTCCTCGCCAACGACGGTGGCAACTCCGGTGATAAGCAACCGCCTCTGCGGCTCAAAATCTTAAATGGTCCGACATAGCAGGTGCGAGTTTCCCTTTGGCATGGAACCTCTTAACTCCCCGAGAGGCGTAACTCACGAGGTAAACAAAATCTTACGGTTCAAAACTCAAATCCCGTGACGATTGTCAAGATAACTCTTTGTCGAGATTGGGCTATCTTCAACCTTTCCCTAATCATAGCGATCCGCTTCTTCACTCTTGAAGAATATCAGGTCCAAAGACACGGCTCGGTCTCATTCCAATTCAATGGCGTCAGGCATGGTCGACCATACAAAGGCCTCAAAAGGTGACATCTGTAAACTAGCCTGATAACTATTGTTGTAACTGAACTCAGCATACGGCAAACTCTTATCCCAAGAGGTAGCATAAGCCAATGCACAAGCTCTTAGCATATCTTCCAGAATCTGGTTGACTCTTTCGGTCTGTCCATCCGTCTGTGGATGATAAGCCGTACTGAAGTTCAAACGGGTCCCCATGGCTTCATGCAACTTATTCCAAAACCTTGAGGTAAATTGGGTACCTCGTCCGATACAATCCTCTTGGGCACTCCGTGCAAACAGACAATCCCGATCATGTACAATTACGCTAATTTATCTCCCGAGTAAGTGGTCTTCACGGGATAAAATGGGCTACTTTAGTCAAGCGATCCACTATAACCCATATGGAGTCATAACCCCTTGAGTCTTCGGCAAACCGGTAATGAAATCCATTCCGATTTCTCCCACTTCCACTCAGGTATTTTCAATGTAGCAATCCTGGTCTCTCGATGCATTGCCTTGACTCTCGGCATACGTCGCACAATGCAACATGCTCGGCAACTTCACGCTTCATACTCGGCCACCGAATCTCTCCTTGAGATCTGATACATCTTGGCGCTTCGTGGTGAATTGAGTACTTGGAGTCATGGGCTTCTTCCAAAATCAGTTGCTTTAACTCCTTTTGTTAGGCACACAAATGCGATCCTTCATCCACAACGTGCCTTGCTCATCCAACTTGAAGTCCTCTGCCTTGCCTTCCTCCTTGATGTACTTAATCCTGCGGATCTTGTCATCATCCTTTGTTCCTTCTCGAATATGATCCTCCACGGTCGGTTTTACTTCTAATGCGGCCAAGAATCCGCTAGGTACAACCTCAATCTTCATTTTGAAACTCCTCACATAACTCATCCTCGACTTATGGCTAGCAACATACTCGCGGTATGGCTCTTCCGACTTAGAGCATCGGCAACTACGTTGGCCTTCCCGGGATGGTAATGGATTCCAACATTGTAGTCCTTGATTAACTCTAGCCATCTCCTTTGCCTCATATTCAGATCCGACTGGGTGAATATGTACTTAAGGCTCTTATGATCCGTATACACTTCACATCTGTTTCCAATCAGATAGTGGCGCCATATCTTCAAGGCATGTACTACGGCTAACTCCGTGTCATGTGTCGGATAATTTTCCTCATGCGGCCTCAACTGCCTTGATGCATAAGCGACGACCTTTCCATTCTGCATCAGCACACATCCAAGTCCTTGGCGCGATGCGTCACAATAAATATCAAAGCTTTGAGCAACGTCCGTAGAACTAACACCGGTGCGATGTCAATCGCTTCTTCAGCTCCTGAAATCCTTTCTCACATTCTCAAGCGTCCATACAAACTTCTTTTCCTTCTTCAGAATTGCGTAAGAGGCTTCGCAATTGTCGAAAAGCCTTCAATGAAGCGGCGGTAGTATCCTGCCATTCCAAGGAAACTCCGAATCTGGGTCACGATCTTGGCTCCCAATGTAACACGCCTTCTACTTTGCTTGGATCTACGGCGACTCCTTCTCAGTCATTACATGTCCAAGAAACTCCACTTTGTCCTTCCAAAAGTCACACTTGCTGAACTTGGCGAAAAGTTGCTGTTCCCTCAGCTTTTCCAAAACTCGCCTTAAGTGTTCGGCATGTTCATCCTCTGTCTTGGAGTAGACTAGGATATCGTCTATGAACACGACGACAAACTTGTCCAAATATTCCATGAACACCTTATTCATCATATTCATGAAATAAGTGGCGCATTCGTACCCAAAGGACATAATCAGAACTCGTAATGTCCATATCTTGACGAATGCGATCTTGAATATCTTCGATCGGATCTTCAATCGATGGTATCCCGATCTCAGATCAATCTTGGAGAAAACTCCGGCTCCTCTTAACTGATCAAACAAATCATCAATCCTGGGTAGCGGATACTTATTCTTCACGGTGACTTCATTGAGTGCACGGTAGTCGATGCACATCCTGAAACTCCCGTCCTTCTTCTTGACAAACAAAACTGGTGCTCCCCACGGCGACGAACTTGGTCTGATAAATCCTTTCTCCATTAACTCCTCTAGTTGTTTCTTCATTTCTACCAACTCCTCGGTAGACATCCGATAGGGTCTCTTTGCTATCGGTCTTTGTGCAGTACAAGCTCTATCACAAACTCTATGTCCTGTCGCGGCATACCAGGTAGATCTTCGGGAAAAACATCGAGTACTCATTCACAACTGGACATCCTCTATGCTGATTGCCTTGGTACTAACCATCAATCGTCCATCTCTAAGCTGCGGTGGCTTGAAATTCCACTTTCTTCCCACACGGGCTCTCAATCGAGATAGTCCTTCGTCCACAATCCAATACGGCCTTGTGCTTGGATAACCAATCCATTCCCAATATGACGTCTAAGGTCCGGGTCTCCAAAATTATAAGGTTTGCTAGGAACTCTATTCCACCTATTAGTATTCTCACCCGGAACATCCTCCTTCTTAAGGTCCATAATTCCTTCAGCACGTGATATTGTCGAATGCACTGTGAACTCTTCCCAAGTGATATCTTGAGGGTTCTCTGCGTGTACGAAGTTCTCCCACCATTCATGGTGTTCCTTCCAAGCTGATTAGAAGCGTAAAGTACCTTCTCATTCCCTATGCATTGAGCTATATGTAGCTTCCTCTAGATTGATCTTAACCTATCATCGGCCTCCAACGGATTGGCATTCCCCGAGAAAGTGGGTGGGTGAGTTCTCATGAACTCGACACCTTGTGATACGGCGTGGCCCTGATTAACTTGATTAGCGATGGCCTCGAGCGATGGACGTGCTGCATTTGTTGCATCATAGCATGCATCAATCGAGTCTGGCAGCAAGAAAAGCTCCAAATTCTGCATATCCGATGGCGGTCTTTGGTGCTCCATCATTGGGGTTTCTGGCTGGCGAGAACCGCTCCCATTGCTTCCAAAGTTTCCACGGTGTTTACCATCTGCCGATTTGCTCTAGGTTTAGAGATGAGAGGGAAACAAGAATAGACAAGTAATATGGAACTTATGCGGGGCGAAAGGGGTAACTTTAAGGTCCAACTTTGTTATTAATAACTTGGTATGGTGCTTACAATGCCTAAGGGCCTTGCAACACATCTTGCACACTCGACCAAACAAAGCAAATCCAAATCGAACTAACTCTGGAGTCTAACGCCTAAAGGGTGACTCTTTATTCTATGACTCGACTCGTGAAGGAGTCTCACTATAGAACCTATGCTCACTCATCGAGAAAACCTCCACGGCACAGTGCGGATCTTTGTGGCATAGGCGCGAAACAATCGCCATGTCCAAAGAATCGTGTCCTCTATGGTAGTCGAAGAAGTAGTGTCCTCATCGAGATCCGACTCCTCTGGATCTGGCTCATGTAGCTCAATCTTGGCTGCAGGTGCAGTCCGTACAAAGTCATCTCCAACTCGTCAATCCTTCGTAGAAGGTGTGCCACATACTCTTGAGCTTCCCGCCATCTGTTCTTCTCTGCCGTGATCTCCTTGCGGGCCTTCGTAGCTCCTTGCTTGTATTATCTAGTACATCTTCCTGGCGACGACGAATCGTGCCAATCAGGTAACCGTGGCATCCTCATCTGAATCGCCGGGTCAAGAAGGTTATCGCTGCGCGGATGATAACTTAACACCGCATCTCCAACTCTCTGGCGTAGATACGGGTAATGTGCCGCATTGCTCGTCGTGATACTTCTTGGATACCCATCGCATTGTAGATCTCTGGCGGTCTGATGTATCGAGCGTGCACAGGCCCTTTTTCCTAGCAGTACCTCAATCCTCACGTCACAAGCCTTGATCAATCCCGCTTGTCTCGATCACTTCCACTTGGTATTGGGGCTTCTCAAAATCTCCGAGAGTCCTGTAGCATATGCCAAAGTTCCGCGGCGTGACCAACTCCCGGATCAACGTAGTTGAACTCTTCCTCCATCTGTCACAAGAGTGCTTTACGTAAGAACTCTGAATTTTTAAATTGTGACAAGGTAAGGGAAAATTCCAGCAAGAGACAAGAAAAGAGAGAAGGGGATAAGTCGAGAGGTCATTTCTTATCTTGACAACTTTTTAGCTTTAGAAAATAGGTTTTATCCTCACTACGACCATTCTAGCTAGGGTTGAGCCTGAATCAAGTATGGCTCGATACCACCTCTGTCGGGACCCCGAATTTGCAAATCCGGACCCTCTGTGTATTCAGCACTAGTCCAGGAGCAGCGCTTAGTGCACACAGTCTTAACATCGGTATATATCACAATCATACCATACGATACTATCAAAGTACTTTATTTAAATAATCAAAGGGTTACTCGACCTTATGGCCAAGTTACAAATATATGCCTTGCAAGGCGAAACTTATTAAAAGAGAAATAGCAGCGGCGGAAAATCAAATAAACTTAGTGGCGCCATCCAAGTATACCACGTGCAATGGCGGGCTCGCATCCCTAAGTAGACGGGTCTTCTTGGAGTTCCTCCTCCAAAGCTGGCGTAATCTCCTCTTCAAGCGATATTGTGTTGAGGCAAGGGTGAGTACTTGGTACTCGGCAAGTCATGCACGTAATGCAAGCTAATATACTATATGCATGGCTTAGTACAAAGGAATAGCTCGAGGTATATTTGCGATGCTTGACTTTTGACAAGTAATATAAGTAGATTCGAAAGCAGTAGAAATAAGTAAAGCATAAATAACTTTTCAAGAAGTTTAATAAACATTTTTCCCATCCTAAACCATATTTCCATCATCTTCCCTGTTAAACCAACCCATCTTTTCAAAACCTAGTTATTTTCACAAAGTCTACCCCTTGACTGTAATTCCCGAGCATTGTCCAGTACCGTGGACTCGGCTATTCAAATAGATTCTACTCTCTGCAGAGGTTATGC
This sequence comes from Rhipidocladum racemiflorum, assembly GCA_036346355.1. Taxonomy (NCBI): domain Eukaryota; kingdom Viridiplantae; phylum Streptophyta; class Magnoliopsida; order Poales; family Poaceae; genus Rhipidocladum; species Rhipidocladum racemiflorum. The sequence goes on along the minus strand of CM070577.1, from coordinate 35,779,795 downwards.
ACTTTACCCACAAGATACAGTCAAACACCACAAAGGCGAGTTCCCGTAACAAAGCCTTTCGGAAGCCTCAAACAACACAGGTGGTCCTCTCCGATACGTGCTCTACACCATCCCTTCCCTTAGCCAAGGCGAAGTATGGGACCAACACACCGTTAGATGGGTACCTGGCCACAGCCACGATACGCTCCCCCGTACAATCACACAAAAGGTGTAATCGACACCTGAGGCTCCACAAGTGAGTCCTTAGCGACTTAGTCAACTAGGGCCGTCCCATTCCAGCCATGTGGTTGCAAGTATGACCCAGTTCAAAGGCTTGCAAGGTTAAGTCCTTAGAGTGACCAGGCCAAGACTACCCGAAAAACCAAATCAACACTCCCAATGCCACAATGGCCCACCTGATTACTCTTGCCACATGCCCCGATCAATCATTTATCAAACCCGATTGATTACCATGCACCACGTCTGTCAACATCACATGATACTTTTCCAAAACAGGTTCAATATATCATTAAGTCCATATTAGCGTTTGATTGTCCAAAATCATGTCATGAGCACGTAGCGGGTCTAAGCAGCATACTACAACGATCTAAACCCATGTTGGCAATTTAGTAATGTCCAACTAGTAAACCACAACTAGGGTGACAAAAGGTCATGGCACATACTTAAGTAATCAAGGTGTCATATATCAAATTGGTATTTATCTAACCCCAGGTTTAAACAAAGTATCTTTCTAATTGAACTAGCATGCAATAGTTTAAATCAAAATAGATTTAGAAATGGGATCAATATGGTCAAAGCACAACTTGCCTTCAAAAAGTACTTGCTCTTGGTCTTGAGTTGGATCCTGAGTCAAAACTTCTCCCTCGAATCCTTAGGCACTTCAGCGTCTACTCGTAAAGCGTGCAAATAGCAAATACACAAATGAACACTATGCAAAAGATCCCAAAACTCCAAATAAAATCCATAAACAGAGAGAACATAATTTTCTGGATTTTTAGAAACTGGAATCAATCAAATTTGGAGTTAAAAGCATAAAAGTTATGATTATTTAAAGTTTAAATAAGCAATTAAATCATTGTACAGAGACACACTTTAGGCCAAAACTTAAATAACCTTCATAAATAGGTAGATCTCAATTTTATACAAATTTAGAAATTTGAATCGCGCAAAGCGGAGTTGAAAGCATAAAAGTTATAAGCGTTTGAAGTTTGAATCTAAATTTGAATCAATATTTCGAATTAATAAATCATTTTCTTTTTGGAAATTAATTATTGCGTCGGCATGGACACGTGGCAGCCTCGATTGGCCTGCTGGCGTCGGCCGGTCCATGGACTTGGTCCACGCTCGGCTTGGGTCTCAGTGGACTCGGTCACGACTCTCGTGTCGACATGTGGGCCCTCCCGGGTAGCGTCATCGGCGGCGTCGGGGCTCGACCACGGTCGGCCAGTGGGACCCATTGTGACGTCATGGGTGGCGTCGGCGCTGGCGGGGTCACCATCGACATGCGGCCCCTCGACCGCAGCGGCCGGCGTCGGCGTCTACACGCAGCGCGTGGGCGGCGTTGACCGCGGTCCATCTTCCCCGACACGTGGCGCAATCTCGGCCCGTTGGTTTGAAAATCAGCGGCGCGGATTAGATCCAGGGTTAACACGTTGAAACTACTCGTTGCTCGTGGGCGTTCGATCTAGATCGGACGGTCGAGATCTAATCCTATATTCGCCTTTGCTACAACGCGTGGCAATTGTGAACCGTTGGATCTTGATCCAGCGATCCGGAATCTAATCGGGTTTGGGAACACGTGAGCTCACCTCAACCGTCCGATCTGGATCCGACGGTCCTCCGAGCTCAGACGGGCGATGGCTTTACCACGGCGCTGGCTTGGCCGGAGAGGCGGCGACGAACCGACGGCGTTTGGGGCGTGCTCGGCGAGATGAAGCCTCCTTCGCCAGTGCGTCTGCGTCGCGAGGACTCGGATCTGAGCTCCTTCTCGGCGGAAGACGACGGACGACGGCGGCGAAACCGGCGCAAACGCGGCGGAGGAAGAGACAACTCCGGCGGCGATTGCGGCTCAACGGTGGCGGCTCCGGCGAGATGGCTCGAGGAAGTGCGCAAGGATGAGGGCAACCTCGGGGGGCGTCTCACGCTTTAAATAGCCTCGGCGTCCGTGCCTAGACGGAAACCTAGTTCGCTACGGCGGTATGCGCGGCGAAGTCCGGCTTCGGACTCGGCGAAGACGACGAAATCGTGGCCGTCCACGTGGCGCGATCAGCGCCACGATCGCGCGGCGCGATCGGATCCGGCCGATTCTGGCTCGAACCGTGCAGGCGGATCTCGGCTGGATCTTGATCCAACGGTTGGGATTGATTAGGTTTAGGAGTAGGTTCGGTCGAGTCAAGCGGCTCGGTCGGGTTAGTCGGACTCGAGTTAGGCTTCGGTCGGATGAAACGATGCTTGACCCGAGTTGGATTTCCAGCGATTTAATATTTAAAATAATTCGAGAATTCATTTAATTCATTAAAAATAGCAAAAGACTCAGAAAAATTCCAGAAAAATTCTGGAAAATATTTTGGAACATTTTGGACTCAAATAAAATATTTCCAACAAAATTTTATTTGCAAAATTAAATTCTTTAATTATTTCAAAATGGAATAAATTCAAATAAATTCCAAATAAATTCCAGAAAATTCCAAAAATTCACCAAAGTGCCAAATCACACATGAATTTAAGAAAAGCAAAATTTTGGGGTGTTACAGTTTACCTCTTGTGCGGATTGATTAATGGATGACCACCTGAACAATAGGGTGCGTGCATATAAAAAAAGAGGGGGGGTTAATAAATTAGATGTGACGATATAAAATGTCGAGCTCCAGATCCGAAAGATTTATATGAATTTCGCATCTGCATCTCGAGGGGGCATCTGTTGACACCAATTTTATCTCAAAAAAAATCGGTATTTACAGATGAATAGACAAAGTTTATTGCAAAATAATAATAATAATAATAATAAAATAAGTATATATATATACATTGCTTGATTAGCAAATAAAAAGAAAATGAGACATATATTGAGAGTCATGCACAAGAACGAAAATGAGCTCAACCACGTAATGAAGTGCATGCATGCATGCATGGGATTACCATGCACACGTACGTCATGGTAGAAACCTCGACACGGACAGTAGGAACCTCCGTTTCACAAGCTAGTCGCAAAAATGGATTCCTCGTATCTTAACGCCTCTATAGGTATCTATGGTTATGATTTTGACGAAGAACGTCGTCGCCGCCGCCGCCGCCGTACTATTCATATATACGGTATACTATACGGTTTCGGCACGAACGACTGCGGTTCGTATACACAGGAATCGTTCTCAGCAAAAACAAATTTTGAATACATCTTGACATGCATGGATTAGCCTCTAAATATATATATATATATATATAATTAAGTCTTGCATGCAACGGCTGAGCGATCCTCCCCATAACTGCATGCATAACATCTCTCCCAGACCCAAGTGCACGCATGTATCTATGCAACAAAATGGGTGTTGCTCTCTCTGTAGTTAATGGTATTAACTCAAGTATTTTTAATTAACTATGATGGAAAGACATGTACCTTGGCCACCACGCAGGACTCGGTCTTGAACTGCCGATCGTGTGGTTAAACTGCCGATCGTGTACACTGCTTGAACTGCGCCGTGTGCATTAGGAGAGGTTGACGTAACTTCCATAAAGCAAACCTCCATCTCATCTTGCTCTATAAATATAGGGTAAAGGATAGGGAGATGGGGATGATTATTTTTTTCTTTGGAAAAAGGAAGCGGTGGAAAAAGTTTGGGCAAACACTCGGAGGGAGAGAACTTTGGAGAGGGAGTGCTGGGGCTAGAAAGTTTGAGCTTGAAGAGAAATCATTCATCCGCTCAGATCACGTAAGGAAGGTAAGAAGGTGAGATCTATGATCCTGGTCCTCCTTTCTTGCTTCATCTCTTAAGCAAATCAACCTCCTATGCTTGATGTGCCTCTTTTGGTTCATATCAAGGGCCATGGGAGGATCAAATCTCTTATGCTTGATGTGCCTCTTTTGGTTCATATCAAGGGCCATAGGAGGATCAAATCTTTAAGCAAATTAAAATCTCTTATGCTTGATGTCCCTCTTTTGGTTTATATCAAGAGCCGTGGGAGGGCTAAGCAAAATTAAAACAAAAGTGAGTAAAAAGGGTTCGGTCTGTGCGTGGCATGCATATATTCCATCCATGAGCGTGGGATGAAACTCACTGATTCTCAGTACAGCAGACCCTTCCCAAATTTCTTTTAATTTTTTACGTTGCTCAAATGAAAAACTTGTCAACACGAAAAATATGCGTCTCGAAGTTTTCTAAAACTTTCATGTAGACCAAAAAATTATTCGAGCCCGGGAAAACCTCCAAAATCGCGAATTACAGAACAGTCCATCGCAAACAGTTTTTGGTCCGGTGCAAATGCACTTACCTTTCCAATTTTCTATGATTTTTTCTGATGCTCAAATGAAAAACTTGTCAACATGAAAAAGTTGCGTCTTGGAATTATCTACAACTTTCATGTAGACCAAAAAATGATTCGAGAACGGTAAGAACTCCAAAAATTTGAGTTACTGCAGGCCATTCAATTGATATTTGGTCCGTGATAAACATGAAACTGATACAACACATCTTTTCGATTTTCTTTGATTTTTTCTGTTGCTCAAATAAAAACTTGTCAACATGAAAAAGTTGCGTCTTAGAATTATCTACAACTTTCATGTAGACCATAAAATGATTCGAGCAAGGGAAGATCTCCAAAATCGTGAATTTCAGAAAGGTCCGTCATGAACAGTTTCTGGTCTGGCGCAAATGCATTTACCTTTCCAATTTTCTATGATTTTTTCTGTAGCTCAAATGAAAAACTTGTCAACATGAAAAAGTTGCGTCTTGGAATTATCTACAACTTTCATGTAGACCAAAAAATGATTCGAGAACGGTAAGAACTCCAAAAATTTGAGTTACTGCAGGCCATTCAATTTGGTCCGTGACAAACGTGACAGAGTTGATATTTGGTCCGTGATAAACATGAAACTGATACAACACATCTTTCCAATTTTCTATGATTTTTTCTATTGCTCAAATGAAAAACTTGTCAACATGAAAAAGTTGCGTCTTAGAATTATCTACAACTTTCATGTAGACTATAAAATGATTCGAGCAAGGGAAGATCTCCAAAATCGCGAATTTCAGAAAGGTCCGTCACGATCAGTTTCTGGTCTGGCGCAAATGCATTTACCTTTCCAATTTTCTATGATTTTTTCTATTGCTCAAATGAAAAACTTGTCAACATAAAAAAGTTGCGTCTTGGAATTATCTACAACTTTCATGTAGACCAAAAAATGATTCGACAACGGTAAAAACTCCAAAAATTTGAGTTACTGCAGGCCATTCAATTTGGTCCGTGACAAACGTGACAGAGTTGATATTTGGTCCGTGATAAACATGAAACTGATACAACACATCTTTCCGATTTTTTTTGATTTTTTCTGTTGCTCAAATGAAAAACTTGTCAACATGAAAAAGTTGCGTCTTAGAATTATCTACAACTTTCATGTAGACTATAAAATGATTCGAGCAAGGGAAGATCTCCAAAATCGCGAATTTCAGAAAGGTCCGTCACGAACAGTTTCTGGTCTGGCGCAAATGCATTTACCTTTCCAATTTTCTATGATTTTTTCTGTTGCTCAAATGAAAAACTTGTCAACATGAAAAAGTTGCATCTTGGAATTATCTACAACTTTCATGTAAACCATAAAATGATTCGAGCAAGGGAAGATCTCCAAAATCGTGAATTTCAGAAAGGTCCGTCACGAACAGTTTCTGGTCTGGCGCAAATGCATTTTACCTTTCCAATTTTCTATGATTTTTTTTGTTGCTCAAATGAAAAACTTGTCAACATGAAAAAGTTGCGTCTTGGAATTTTCTACAACTTTCATGTAGACCAAAAAATGATTCGAGAACTGTAAGAACTCCAAACATTTGAGTTACTGCAGGCTATTCAATTTGGTCCGTGACGAACGTGACAGAGTTGATATTTGGTCCGTGACAAACATGAAACTTACAGGTTTTGATTTCCCCAAATGTATGTGCATAACGGACTAAAGAATTTTGGTCCGTGACAAACACAAATATTTGGTCCGTTACAAACATAAGTGTTTGGTCTGTCACAAACATTGATACATTGATTCGGTGCAAAATCAAACCTCAAAATCAAATGTAAACTTGAGCAGAGCTTGCTCAAAAGAAGTCAAATACCCATCACAACATGATTAAGTCTCCATATGGTCTTTTAGTGTTGTATAAATATCAGTGCTCACAATATAGCATTGGTCGATCATGAATAGAATGATTAGCCCTTGACACCAAAGCATTAATCGTATTTTCTCATCTAAACCAAGGTGATGAAACGAATCAAACTCAAATCATATCGTGCATATAGCTTCCCAAAAATGACTGCTATCTCGCGCCAATTAAGATAATTTAAATCAAATTAAGGTGTCTCGTGAAAGCATTTTAAAAACACTAGCCATTCATATTGGACTAGTAAGTGGAATAACATCAAGTAAAATCCACTTGCTACCCATATCACGCCAGTAAAACGAAATCAAATCAAGGAAATCCTGAGAAGCATCTGCCATCGACGCCATGAAGACAGAAGATCTTTTCTTTTTATTCTTTTGTAATTCTCTATATGTTGCAAGCTGATGTAATTTATATGTTGGAACTCTTAATCAGGGGTTTTTCCTTGTGGGATGTAATTAACAGAATTTATATGAAAATATATGAATTCTGGAAGTTTGTTACTCGCAATCTTTGATATTATTACATTATAAAAAAAAAGTTTGCATTTAATGACGTGGAACCAGGTTAACCTCATTAGAATTTTAAAACCTATATAGACTAGAAATTTTTCCCGTCATCAATTCCCCACGCGAATATCCACTTCTCCCTTTGCCAAGTATCTACTCTTTGTCAGCCCCTGCATCGAATTGCAAATGTGAGCAACCGATCCGGTATCATATACCCAAGAGCTGGAATAAGAAGTACCAAGATTAATTTCTATAACATTAATACCTGAAGTGGAAGTCACACCCCCATTCTTTTTATCTGCCAGGTACTTCTCGCAGTTCCGTTTCCAATGTCCTGACTTCTTGCAATAGAAGCACTGGGTTTCGGGTTGAGGGCCAACTTTGAGCTTCTGAAGCTTAGTTTTGAGGCTCGTGATCTCATCTTGAGCCTTGCCCTTGCCCTTTCCCTTTCCCCAAGCCTTGGCTTTCTTCTTTTTGATGGTTGTTGTCTTCTGAACCATCATCACATGATTGGGTTTCTTCTTAATGCTTTCCTCGGCAACCTTGAGCATCCCATGTAGCTCGGTCAGGCTCTTCTCCATGCTATTCATATGAAAATTCATAATGAATGGCTCAAAGCTCTGAGGCGAATCGAGAATTACGTCTGTAGCTTGCACCAATGTTAAGGGAAACTCAAGCTTTTCCAATCTCCCAATGTAGCCAATCATCTTGATTACATGTGGGCTGACCGGATGCCTTGGCCCGACTTACAAGCAAACAGAAGCTTTGAGATACCATACCTCTCAGCCCTTGCTTGATTCCCAAACATGCCCTTCAAGCCTACAATCATATTGTAAGCATCCTGGTCCTCATATTGCTTTTGCAGCTCAGAGTCCATGGTGACAAGCATGAGACAGCTGACCTCTACAGAGGCATTAACATGTTTTTCATAGTCAGCTTTCAAATTTCGAGGAGTATTTTCGGCTGGTTCATCAGGAATCGGACTCTCTAGAACATATTCTTTCTTTTCATGTTTGAGAACAATTCTCAAGTTGCGATACCAATCCACAAAATTTGTTTCATTTAGTTTTTCTCTTTCCAAAACCGATCTCAAAGCAAAACCAGGTGCAGTAGGAGCAGCAGGAGGTGCCATTGAACTACAACAAAAACATGCAAAGTTTCTAAGCACTATGTTTCTGTAATACTTTTATTAAACATTTTAACAAAAGAAACTCCTATCATGCGCCCCCTTTATGGACACATGGTGAGTATTCAAGATCCATATTCATCAAACACTAGTGAGCATTGGCATCACTGCTAGAAATCTAATGACATAGGTAAGCAACATCTTTGCTAATTACATCTTATGTAACTCTTGTTGGTTGAGCATGAAAACAAGTAATGAATGCCTCCGTTAACTTGAGTCATGGCCAGGTCAACTCGCCCCTAGGGCTCACATGAGGGAGGGTGCACTTCCCGTTTCCGGGTGCCAATTAAGAAACCTAGCCTCATGTGTGTTTTCCTAGACACCAATCGTCTTGTATCCATTCCTTCATTATTGAAATCATATTCCAACCACTTATATCCTTAAGCCCAAAACCGTTTTGATAGCTTAGTTAAATCAACCATTGTTATGCGCGATGTGTCCAACACATCCCTATCATCTATTAAGATAGTCATTGATATACTACTTTGGCAGTTATATCAATAATGATCTAAATTCTTGATATGTGAAACAATTGGATGGACAAGTATGATTTAAAATTTTAACTATAGGGATGAACAATATCTACTATGAATATGGCATCACATGCAATGAGCATAAAGAAAATAGCAAGAATTAAACACATATCCACATATAATCAAATTAAGATGTGAAATGGTATGGCCCTTAGCATTAGGATCTCCATCATCATGCTTGATTGTTCACCTTGCCATCATGCTTGATGCCACCATCTTCATCATTGTAGATGCAACTCCTTACAACTTTGATAATGAATATTACATGAGGGTTTGAAACATCACAAGTCGACACGCAAGTCATTATACATTTTAGATTGAAATAGCCTTATGGCTTGACACGGCACGCAGGCCATGTAAATATTACATGCATCACATACACATAGGCCATACTATTTCACACAATATCCTGCAAAAATGAGTTAAACAAAATAGATTCTACGACAATGGGATTCCAAGGGGCAGCGCCCCTGGCGACGATCCCAAAATCTCCACGGATCAATCAGATTGACCCAATCCGATTCAATCTGATTGGCTTGGTCCCATATGGTTGCGATTCGTAAACCCTGACGGCGGTAACCCGACCGGTAAGGGCAACGTCGTACCATGAACGGACTCACCCAAATCAAGATTGATTCGGTTTGCACTTTCCTCAAACCCTAAACCGATCGATCTCATCGACGGCTGCCTCCACCAATTCATCACATGAATCAGTTGAACATGTAATAGATCCAATCTACTACAACATTCAGATCACTAATCTACGCAAGATGGCTCTGATACCACTGTTGGGGAACGCGGTATGCTACATTAGCACAAATTAAAATTTCTACCGCAAACCAGAAAAGCTACTCGCAAGAAGGGGATCATAGATCTATTACCACTAGACGCACAGTTGCGGAATCCTTCGCACGTCGTTGTAGTGGATCGTTCTCGGCGTGGATCGTCCTCACCGCGGATCGTCCTCGCTGAAGATCATCCTCACCGCGGATCGTCCTTGCTGTGGATCGTCCTCTCCACGCCGTAGTAGCAGCAGCGTCACCACAGCAGTCCACACGTCCGGGGATGGAACGCCGTGTGTCGGTGTGCAAGCAACGGGTCGCTCGGCAGGGGCAACGAGAGGAGGTGGCTAGAGTTTCTGGCGAAACACCTCTAAACTGCACAAAAGTGTTTTCAGCGTCTAGCCTCCTCCCCTCCTTATATAGCCACGAGGCGATACCCTAGGCAGTCAGGGCCCATCTACGCGCTAAGCCCACGAGGTCCATTAATTACGGATCCAATCCGAATTAATGTGTCCCAACCCGTTAAGTGTGTCACCCTGTAGGTTCATGCCCATTTGGACATGGATTCGGAAAACCCCTTTTCTAATCCAATAGTCGGTAGCGGCTCCTTGCAGAGCATGCCAACTCCCAAACGCATATGATTAAAGTACTGATGTAATAATCCCTTTGCCAAACTATATGAAGATCGAACTTAAGGCGAGAACATGCAGAGCACCTGAGGCGAGTCTTGGAGAAGCTGAGGGAACAGCAACTCTTCGCCAAGTTCAGCAAGTGCAATTTTTGGAAAGACAAGGTAGAATTCCTTCGACATGTAATGACCGCAGAAGGAGTTGCGGTAGATCCAAGCAAGGTAGAAGCTGTGTTACATTGGGAACAGCCGAAGACCGTGACCCAGATTCGTAGTTTCCTTAGGATGGCAGGTTACTACCGCCGCTTCATTGAAGGCTTTTCGACGATTGCGAGACCCCTTACGCAATTGTTGAAAAAGGAGAAGAAGTTTGCCTGGACGCCAGAGTGCGAGAAGGGTTTTCAAGAGTTGAAGAAGCGATTGACATCAGCACCGGTGTTAGTTCTACCGGATGTTAATCAAAGCTTTGACATCTATTGTGACGCATCGCGCCAAGGGCTCGGATGTGTGCTGATGCAGAACGGGAAGGTCGTCGCTTATGCATCGAGGCAGCTAAGGCCTCATGAGGAGAATTATCCGACGCATGACCTAGGGTTAGCTGCCGTAGTGCATGCTCTGAAGTTATGGCGTCATTATTTGATGGGGAACAGATGTGAAGTGTATACGGATCATAAGAGTCTTAAGTACATATTCACCCAATCAGACTTGAACATGAGGCAGAGGAGATGGTTGGAACTGATTAAGGATTATAATGTGGGAATCCATTACCATCCCGGGAAGGCCAATGTGGTGGCCGATACCTTGAGTAGGAAGAGCCATACTGTGAACATGTTGATAGCCGTGAGTCTGGAAGAGCTATGCAAGGAATTCCAGAGAATGCAGATTGAAGTGGTCCCAGAGGGATTCTTGGCCGCATTAGAAGTGAAGCCTACCCTGGAGGATCAGATCTGAGAAGGACAGAAGGATGATGACAAGATCCGCAGGATTAAGTCCAAAATGGATGAAGGCAAGGCAAAAGACTTTAAGCTGGATGAGCAAGGCACGTTGTGGATGGAGGACCGAATTTGTGTGCCGAACAAGAAGGAGCTGAAGCAGTTGATCCTAGAGGAAGCCCATGACTCCAAGTATTCAATTCACCTTGGGAGTGCCAAGATGTATCAGGATTTGAAGGAAAGATTCTGGTGGCCGAGCATGAAGCGTGAAGTTTCCGAGCATGTTGCGCTGTGCGACATATGCCAGAGAGTTAAGGCAATGCATCAGAGACCAGCAGGATTGCTACAGCCGTTAAAGATACCTGAGTGGAAATGGGAGGAAATCGGAATGGACTTCATTACCGGTTTACCCAAGACTCAAGGAGGATATGACTCCATATGGGTTATAGTAGACCGCTTGACTAAGGTCGCCCATTTTATTCCGGTAAAGACCACTTACTCGGGAGATAAGTTAGCAGAATTGTACATGACCAGGATCGTCTGTTTGCATGGAGTGCCGAAGAAGATTGTATCGAACAGAGGTACCCAGTTTACCTCGAGATTCTGGAATAAGCTGCATGAAGCCATGGGGACCCGTTTGAATTTCAGTACAGTTTATCATCTGCAGACGGATGGACAGACCGAAAGAGTCAATCAGATATTGGAGGATATGTTAAGAGCGTGTGCATTGGCTTATGCTACCTCTTGGGATAAAAGTCTGTCGTATGCTGAGTTCAGCTACAACAATAGCTACTAGGCTAGTTTGCAGATGTCGCCATTTGACGCACTATACGGTCGACCTTGTCAAACACCGTTGAACTGGAATGAGACAGGTGAACGCCGTGTCTTTGGGCCGGACATTCTTCAAGAAGCTGAAGAGTATATTACCATGATCCGGGAAAGGCTGAAGATAGCACAGTCAAGACAGAAAAGCTACGCCGATAACCGTCGCCGAGACTTGAGCTTTGAACCAGAGGATTTCGTGTACCTTAGGGTTACACCACTCAAGGGAGTCAAGAGATTCCATGCCAAAGGAAAACTCGCGCCGAGGTATGTTGGGCCATTCAAGGTTCTCAGCCGTAGAGGTGAAGTTGCATATCAGCTAGAGTTGCCGCAGTCATTGGCAGGGGTACATGACGTGTTCCACGTGTCCCAGCTGAAGAAGTGTCTTCGAGTACCAGACGAGCAGACACCGTTAGAGTCGATAGAACTGCGAGAGGATCTCACTTACAAGGAACATCCCGTCAAGATTTTGGACACCATGGATCGAGAGACGAGAAACAAGTCAACCCGTTTCTGCAGAGTTCAATGGAGCAACCATGCAGAGAGTGAAGCAACTTGGGAGCGTGAGGAGGATTTGAAGAAAGAATTTCCAAACCTATTCTTTAGTAAGCCCTGAATCTCAGGGATGAGATTCTGTTAAGGGCGGGAGGTTTGTAACACCCCAATTTTTGCTTTTCATGAATTTAAATAAGATTTGGCACTTTTTTGAATTTTTGGGATTTTCTGGGATTTATTTGGATTTAATTGGAATTTATTTGAATTTATTCCCTTTTGAAATAATTAAAGAATTTAATTTTGCAAATAAAATCTTGTTGGAAATATTTTATTTGAGCCCCAAATACCCTAAAATATTTTCTGGAATTTTTCTAAGTGTTTTGCTATTTTTAATGAATTAAATACATTTTTGGGAATTAATTTGATTATTTAATCGTTGGAAAAACCCAAACCGGTTTCACTATTCATCCGACCGGACCCGAGTCCGAGTCAGACTCAAGTCCGACCCGGACCCGACCGCGCCAGCCGTCTCGGTCGAACCAAGTCACCGAACCCTAACGCGCGTGACCATCAGATCGTAATCCAACGGCCACGATCGCGCCACGTCACCCGAGCCCGACTCCGACCGAGCCAGCCAAGTCGCCGAGCCAGACCCGAGCCCAAACCCCTCAACCGTCGGATCTTGATCCGACGATCCACGTTGAGCCACATCACCGAATCCGAATTGGATTCGGATTCCGCCTCCGCAGCTGTGTGGGCCTCGGTTTTCGCAATTTTCACGGACGCCGAGGGACCTATTTAAGGCGCCGCCGCCGCCACCTGGTAGCCGACTCCCGTGCGCACCTGTAGCCCTAGACTACGTCACTTGAGCCGCCGCCATTCGCCCGCTAGAGCTCACCGTAGTTGCGTTAGGTTTCCGCCGCGGTTATTCGTCGTTTCCGCCACCGTCCGCCGTCCTCCGCCGCCGTTGAGCCTAGATCCGGAACCGCAAGGACGAGACGCGTTGGAGGGTACCTTTCACCTCGCTGGAATCGTGCCCAAGTGCCGTTGCCGTGGTCGCCGTCCTTGTCTCCGATGAGCCAGCTCCGCCGCATGCCATCGCCGTCGCTCGAGCTCCACCAACCGTCCGATCAAGATCCAAGGGCCCAGATTCGTCCACATCATCCCCGGTGAGATCTCACGTTGTAATTCCTAGATCTGTTTTCAACCGTTGGATCTAGATCCGACGATTTAGATCATGCCACGTAGCCGCAACTGCACCGTGCTAGGATAGATCTCAGCCGTTAGATCTAGATCGTACGGCTAGCGTTAACCCACGTTATAGCGTTAGATTAGATCTTGACCGTCCGATCAAGATCGAACGGTCCGGGTCAGCCGAGTAGTTTTCCTATTGCGTTAAGCCAGATCCAATCTGGGCCGTTGATTTTCAAATCAACGGCCGAGATCTAGCCACGTGGCTAGGAGGCTGACCGTCGCGGTCAGCGCGGTCACGCCGATCGCCGCTGATGTCAGCCGTGACGTCACGTGGGGCCCGCGTGTCAGCCACCGAGCCAAACCGCACCATGACGTCATGCTGACGTCACGGTGGGGCCCGCGTGTCAGCCCACTCGGCCGAACCGTGCGCTGACGTCACCCGAGGGACCCACATGTCAGTGACGCGTAGAACCGTGGACCGAGTCCACGGTGGACCCGAGCCGAGCCGTGGACCGAGTCCATGGACCGGCTGACGCAATAAATTGATTTTTCAATAGAAAAATAATTCGGTGGAAAACCAAAATCCATGCTGACGTCATTATTCGGTTTTTCCGTATAAAAATAAATGAATTAATTCGGATTATTGATTTATTTGAATTTTGAAACTTCAAACGCTTATAACTTTTGCAATTTAACTCCGATTTGAGTTATTCAAATTTCTAAATTTGTATAAAATTGAGATCTACCAAATGGTGAATTTTATTTAATTTTTGGACCAAAGCTTCTCTCTATAATATTATTTAATTGATTATTTAAACTTTAAACGCTTGTAACTTTTGCGTTTTAACTCCGATTTCGCTGATTCAAATTCATAAAAATTCATAAAATTATGCTCTCTCTGTTTATGGACTTCATTTGGATGTTTGGACACTTTTTTCTACTGTTTGATTCATTTATTGCTATTTGCACGCGTTACGAGTAGACGTTGAAGTGCCCGAAGGCTTCGAAGGTGAAGTGTTGACCCAGGAGCCACCTCAGGACCAAGATCAAGTATTCTTTGAAGGCAAGTTGTGCTTTGACCATGTTGATCCCATTTTGAAATTAATTTGATTTAAATTATTGCATGCTAGTTCAATTATAAAATGCTTAAATTAATTTTGGGAGATTAGTTAATTACCTAGTTGCTGTATGCCACCTTGACATAGATAATTGAATGCCATGAACCCCTTATCACCCTAGTTGAGGATTAAATAGTTGGACATTACTAAATTGCCAACATGGGAATTTAGATCGTTGTAGTATAGTGCTTAGACCTGCTACGTGCTTATGACATGATTTTGGACAATCAAATGTTAATATTGACTTAATGATATATTGAACCTGTTTTGGAAAGGTATCATGTGTTGTGATGTTGATGGCACGTGGTGCATGGTAATCAATTGGGGGTTTGGTAAATAGTTTTCGACCGGGGCATGTGGCAAGAATGATCGGGTGAGCCAGTTGTGGCATCGGGAGCGATGGTTTGGTTCTTCGGGTAGTCTTGCCCTGGTCAACATAAGGACTTAACCTTGCAAGCCTTTGAACTGAGTTAATCGTGCAACCACATGTCCGTAATGGGACGGACCTCGTTGAGTAAGTTACTAATAACTTGCATGTGATACCTCGGGTGTCAACTACACCCTTTGTGTAGCTTGAAAGGGGAGCGTACCAGTGCGATGGCATGGTACCCGTCCAACGGTATGTCGGTCCCATACTTCGCCTTTGTTAAGGGAAGGGATGGTGTATGGCAAAAACCAGAAAGGTTCACTTGCGTAGTTAGCCGTTTCCGAAAGGCTTTGTTACGATCACTTGCCTTTGTGGTGTTTGGCTGTATCTTGTGGGTAAAGTGCATAACCTCTACAGAGTGTAAAATCTATTCGAATAGCCGAGTCCGCGGTATTGGACATTGCTCGGGGATTACAGTCAAGGGTTAGACTTTCTTGAAAATAACTTGAACTTGAGAGGTTTGGTTTGGTTAAGTGATGATGTTGATGGAAATGTGGATTAGGAATGGGACAGATGTTTATTTAACTCCTGGAAAAGTTATTAATATTACACTGTTTCTATCGCTTTCGAATCTACTTATGTTATTTGTTAAATGCTGTTACTGCAAATGAACCATGAGCTATTCCTTTGTATTAAGCCATGCATGTAGCATATTAGTTGCATTCTGTGCATGACTTGCTGAGTACCAAGTACTCACCCTTGCCACAATACAACACCAGTTGAAGAAGAGTCTACACCAGCTTTGGAGGAGGAGCTCCAAGAGGAACCGTCTAACTAGGGAGTGAGCCCAGTCAGTTGCCTGTGGTATACTGGATGGCGCCACGAAGTTATCTTATTTTTCGCTGCTATTATTTCTCTTTTATTAAACTTTCTCCCTGCGAGGCGTACTTTTGTAACTTGACCTTAAAGGTTAAGCAACCAGCATGGTTACTACAATTAAGGTACTTTCTATTTCGTTGAGTATGATTGTGATATTTACCAATGTTGAGACTGTGTGCACTAGCGTGATCCTGGACTAGTGCTGAATACACAGAGGGTCCGGATTTGCAAATTCGGGTCTCGATAACGTGGCACAATCTGGGCCGTTGATTTGAAAATCAACGATCCAGATCAGATCTAACCTCACGCGTTTGGAAATAACGCGGTTGATCTGGACCGTTCGATCTTGATCAGACGGTCGAGATCCGATCGGGTTTCACCGCGTCTCTGGGGGTGACGTGGCTTGACCCGGCGCGTGACACGTAGCTCAATCTACGCCGAGATCGAACGGCTGGGGTTGCATCTAATGCTTCAACGTGTGTTAACCCTAACCGTACGATCTAGATCTAACGGCTGAGATCTACCCAAGCACGGTGCGATTACGGCTACGTGGCTTGATCTAAACTGCTGGATCTAGATCCAACGGTTGAAAATAGATCTAAAAACTAAAACATGGGAATTACCTTCGGATGATGTGGACGAATCTGGACCCTCGGATCCTGATCGGAGGGTTCACGAAGCTTGCGGGGTCGGCGATGTCCACGGCGGAGCTGGCTGGCCGGAGACGGAGACGACGACCACCCGAACGGCGTTGCGGGCACGCTCCGGCGAAGTGGATGGTACCCCCCGACGCGTCTTGTCCTTGCGGTTCCGGATCTGGGCTCGGTGATGACGGAGGACGGCGGACGGCAGCGAAAACAGCAAAAAACCGCGGCGAAAACCTAATCCAACTACGACGAGCGATTGCAGCACTACCACGACGGCTCAGGCGCGAAGATCTAGGGCTACGGGTGCGCACGGAAGAGGGCTACACGATAGGGGTGGTGGCGCATTAAATAGGGCCCTCGGCGTCCGTGAAAACCGAGGTCCACCCGGCTGCGGCGACGGGATCCGAATTGGATTCGGATTGGGTGACGTGGCGCAACGGTGGCCGTTGGATCAAGATCGATCCAACGGTCACGCGACTGGGGCTCGGGCGCGACGCGGTTGGATCGAACCGCGCGCGTGGCTGGCTCGGGTCGGACTCGGACTCGGGTCTGACTCGGGCCCGATCGCATGAACAGTGCAAACCCACTCAGCGATTAAATATTCAAAATAATTTCTAGAAATTCAAATAATTCGAGAAAAATAGCAAAATAATTAGAAAAATTCTGAAAAAATTCTGAAAAATACTTTGAGACATTTTGGACTCAAATAAAATATTTCTAACAAAATTTTATTTATAAATTTTAATTCTTTAATTAATTTAGAAGGGAATAAATTCAAATTAAATCCAAATAAATTCCAGAAAATTCCAAAAATTCACCAAAGTGCAAAATGACATTTAAATTCATGAAAAGCAAAAATTGGGGTGTAACCTCCCCCCTTAACTGAATCTCGTCCCCGAGATTCAGGGCTTACTAAAGAATAGGTTCGGAAACTCTTTCTTCAAATCCTCCTTACGCTCCAAAGTGGCTTCACTCTCTGCATGGTTGCTCCACTGGACTCTGCAAAAACGGGTTGACTTATTTCTTGTCTCTCGATCCATGGTGTCCAGAATCTTCACGGGATGTTCCTTGTAAGTCAGGTCCTCTTGCAATTCTATCGACTTTAACAGTGTCTGCTCATCGGGTACTCGAAGACACTTCTTCAGTTGTGATACATGGAACACATCGTGCACTCCCGCTAACGACTGCGGCAACTCCAACTGGTAAGCAACTTCACCTCTGCGGCTCAAAATCTTAAATGGTCCAACATAACGTGGCGCGAGTGTCCCTTTGGCGTGGAATCTTTTAACTCCCTTGAGGGGTGTAACCCTAAGGTACACGAAATCCTCTGGTTCAAAGCTCAAGTCTCGGCGACGGTTGTCTGTGTAACTCTTCTGTCTTGGCTGAGCTATCTTCAGTATTTCCCGGATCATGGCAATCTGCTCTTCGGCTTCTTGAAGAATGTCGGGCCCAAAGACACGGCGTTCTCCTGTCTCATTCCAGTTCAATGGTGTCCGACAAGGTCGACCATACAGTGCCTCAAAAGGTGACATCTGTAGACTGGCCTGATAACTGTTATTGTAGCTAAACTCGGCATACGGTAGACTCTTATCCCAAGAGGTTGCATAGGCCAATGCACAAGCTCTTAACATGTCCTCCAGAATCTGATTAACTCTTTCAGTCTGTCCATCCGTCTGCGGATGATATGCTGTACTGAAGTTCAAATGGGTCCCCATGGCTTCATGTAGCTTATTCCAGAATCTCGAGGTAAATTGGGTACCTCGGTCCAAAACAATCTTCTTCAGCACTCCGTGCAAACAGACGATCCTGGTCATGTACAACTCTGCTAATTTATCTCCCGAGTAAGTGGTCTTTACTGGGATGAAATGAGTGACCTTAGTCAAGCGATCCACTATAACCCATATGAAGTCATAACCTCCTTGAGTTTTAGGCAAACCGGTAATGAAGTCCATTCAAAATTTCCTCCCATTTCCACTCGGGTATCTTCAATGGTTGCAGCAATCCTGCTGGTCTCTGATGCATTGCTTTGACTCTCTGGCATATGTCGCACAATGCAACATGCTCAGCGACTTCTCGCTTCATGCTTGGCCACTAGAATCTTTACTTCAGGTCTTGGTACATCTTGGCACTTCCTGGGTGAATGGAATACTTGGAGTCATGGGCTTCCTCCAGAATCAACTGCTTCAGCTCCTTTTTGTTCGGCACATGGATGCAGTCCTTCATCCACAATGTGCCTTGCTTATCCAACGTAAAGTCTTTTGCCTTGCCTTCATCCATCTTGGACTTAATACTGCAGATCTTGTCATCATCCTTCTGTTCTCCTCTGATCTGGTCCTCCAGAATAGGCTTTACCTCCAATGCGGCCAAGAATCCCTCGTGTACCACCTCAATCTGCATCTTCTGAAACTCCTTGCATAGCTCATCCGGACTTGTGGCTATCAACGTATTCACGGTATGACTTTTCCGACTCAAGGCGTCAGCCGCCACATTGGCCTTCTCGAGATGATAATGGATCCCAACATTGTAGTCCTTGATCAATTCCAACAATCTCCTCTGCCTCATATTCAAATCAGATTGGGTGAAGATGTATTTAAGACTCTTATGGTCCGTATACACTTCGCATCTATTTCCAATTAGGTAGTGTCGCCACAACTTCAAGACATGCACTACAGCTACTAGCTCTAGGTCATGCGTCGGATAATTCTCCTCATGTGGTCTCAACTGTCTTGACGCATATGCAACAACCTTCCGGTTTTGCATCAACACGCATCCAAGTCCTTGGCGTGATGCATCACAATAAATATCGAAGCTTTGATTGACGTCCGGTAGAACTAACACCGGGGCTGATGTCAATCGTTTCTTCAGCTCTTGAAAACCTTTTTCGCACTCCAGCGTCCATGTAAACTTCTTCTCCTTTTTCAACAATTGCGTAAGATGTCTCGCAATTGTAGAAAAGCCTTCAATGAAGCGGCGGTAGTAACCTGCCATCCCAAGAAAACTCCGAATCTGGGTCACCGTCTTCGGCTGTTTCCAATGTAACACAGCTTCTACTTTGCTTGGGTCAATGGCGACTCCTTCTGTGGTCATCACGTGTCCAAGAAACTCCATCTTGTCTTTCCAAAAGTCACATTTGCTGAACTTGGCGAAGAGTTGATGTTCTCTCAACTTCTCCAAAACTCACCTCAAGTGCTCTACATGTTCATCCTTTGTCTTGGAGTAGACCTGGATGTCATCTATGAACACAACGACAAACTTATCCACGTATTCCATAAAAACCTTGTTCATCATATTCATGAAGTAAGCTGGCGCATTCGTCCGACCAAAGGACATAACTGTAAACTCGTAATGTCTGTATCTTGACGAGAATGCGGTCTTCGAAATGTCCTCTGATCGGATCTTCAACTGGTGATATCCTGACCTCAAATCAATCTTGGAGAAAACTCCGGCTCCTCTCAACTGGTCAAACAGATCATCGATCCTGGGTAGCGGGTACTTGTTCTTCACGGTGACTTCATTGAGTGCACGGTAATCAATGCACATCCTGAAACTCCCGTCCTTCTTCTTGACAAACAGAACTGGCGCTCCCCACGGCGACGAACTCGGTCTAATGAATCCTTTTTCCATCAGCTCCTCAAGCTGCTTCTTCATTTCTACTAACTCCTCGGTTGACATCCGATAGGGTCTCTTGGCTATCGGTGCTATACCAGGTACTAACTCAATCACAAATTCTATATCTCTGTTTGGTGGCATTCCAGGCAAATCTTCAGGAAAAACATCATGATACTCATTCACCACTAAGACATCCTCTATGCTGATTGTCCTTGTACTGTTGACCATCAACTGTCCATCACGAATGGCAGTCGCTTGAAATTCCACTTTCCTTCCGCATGAGCCCTCAATTGAGATAATCCTTCGCCCACAATCTAGCACGGCCTTGTGCTTCGATAACCAATCTATTCCCAATATAACATCTAAGGTATGGGTTTCTAGTATAATAAGGTTCGCTAGGAACTCTACCCCATCTATTAGTATTCTTACCCCATAACATCCTACTTTCGTTCGGAGTTCAGAACCAGGGGTTTGAACTAGAAGCATGCATTTAAGTCTTGCAATCTCCAAATCATTCTTAGCAGCAAAGCCTTGAGAAACAAACGAATGCGAAGCTCCAGAGTCAAACAAAACTATTGCAGGTACTGAGTTGACAAGTAACTTACCCAGTACGACGTCTGTGGCATTCTGAAGTGCATCTACAGTCACGTGATTGACTCGACCTCTCACCACGGTCTGAGGCGCGGCTCCTGGCTATGTTGTCCCTCGATTTACCCCTGGTGCAGGTGTCCTGGCTGGTGTGGATCCCAGATTAAAGCGGACTGGGGTCACTCCTGCTATCTTCTTAGGGCAACTGTTGGAGAAGTGCCCTGGCTCGTTGCATGTGTAGCATCATCTCACTGCTCCCTGTTGACTGCCCGAAGCGGCATTTCTGGCTGGAGCTGGTGTCTGATAATTCTGGTTGATAGGTCTCGGTGTTGGCAACGGTGTCCTTGCTGCATTCTGCGGGTGGAATCTGAAAAACTGATTTGGCGCAACCCTCAAACGTTGTTGCGCTCCCTGACGCGATCCCTGTTGTTGCATCCTGCGCTTCCGGTTCTCATCCAGTTCCTTGCGCTTGTCCTCAAGGATGAGCGCCTTGTTCACCAACTCTTGGAAATCTAGAAAGGTGTGGGTGATCAGTCCCACCTGCAGTACAGAGTTCATTCCCTTCAAGAAACGAGACTATCTGGCCTTGTCTGTCGCTACGTCTTTCGGCGCGTAGCGTGCAAGCTATGTGAACTTGTTCAGGTATTTAGCCACCGGTTGATTACCTTGCTTCAATGCCCTGAATTCTTCCTTCTTTAAGTCCATTATTCCTTCTAGCACATGATACTGGCGAAACGCAGTTGTGAATTCCTCCCATGTGATGTCCTGTGGGTTCTCCCATGTGGCGCAGAAGTTCTCCCACCATTCAGCTGCAGTTCCTTCTAGCTGGTGAGAGGCGTAGAGCACTCTCTCATTTCCCACACATTGGGAAATGTGCCACTTCCTCTCAATTGACCTTAACCAATCATCCGCCTCCAGTGGATTGGCGTTTCCAGAGAAGGTGTGCGGATGAGTCCTCATGAATTCGAACAACCTTGAGCCCTGACGCTGTCCTTGATTGACTTGATTAGCGCCTGAGCAGTGACGTGCTGCATCATGGCATGCATTAGCTATGTCTGTGCAGGCATTAGCTATGTCTGTGCAGCAAGAAAGGCTCCAAAGTTCTGTATGTCAACTGGCGGTGCTGGTTGGGGTGCAGGTGCTCCATCATTGGGGTTCACTTCGGGGCGAGAACCACTCCCGTTGCCTCCAAGGTTTCCGCGGGTGTTCACCATCTGTCGATTACTCCAAGGTTTCAGAGACGAGAGGGGAAACAAGCATCGACAAGTAGTAGGGAAACTTATGCGGGGAAAAGATGTAACTCAAAATCCAACTTTATTAACTAATCAATAATAACTAGGTATGGTTGCTTACAATGCCTAGGGGCCTTGCAACACATACTGCACACTCAGCAAGCAATGAAAATCCAAATCGACTGGCACACTGGAGTCTAACGCCTCTAAGGGTGACTCTTATTCTATAACGCGACTCGACGAAGGAGCCTCAACTGCAAAATTTACGCTCACTCGTCGAGAAAACCTCCACTGCCTCCTTGCGGCGGGTGTGGTGGCATAGGCGCGAAGCGATCGCCATGCCCCACAACGGCAGTAGTCGAAGAAGCGGCATCATCCTTAGGCTCAGGCTGTGGTGCCGGCTGGTGCTCCTGTTCAGGTGCTGGCTCCTCTGGGTCTGAGGCGTCCAACTCTAATACTGGCTCCGGGCCCTGCCCATACAGTGCGGTCTCCAGCTCTGCGATCCTCTCCGCAACATAGGCGACGTACTCACGAGCATTCTCTAGGTGCTTTTTCCCTTCCTCAACCTGCTCGCGAGCCTTCATCAACTCCTGAACTGTGTCGTCGATAAGCTCCTCCTGGGCGACGACGAATCTGGCCAAGTGTGCGATGGTAGCATCCTCATCTTCTATCGGCTTCCGCTGCGCTCTGTTGTCTCGGCATGGGTGGTGACGTAACACTGTGCCTTCCAGCTCTCTGGAGTAAGTGCGAGCAATCTGCTGCATCGCTCGACGTGACACCTCCTGAATTCCCATCTCAAATGTTGACCTCCTAGCGGTGAAGTGGAAAGGACGGCTGAACTTCGTCTTCTCTCGAGCATACACCGTGATCTTGATGTCCCATCCTATGACCAGTCCTGCCTGCACGATGGTGGTCCCTCGGTAGAGCGGTCTCTCGAAGCCTCCAAGCAGCTGTAGCATACGCCACAACTCGGCAGCGTAGCTTCCCTCATGCTCGGCGTAGTTGTTCTTCATCAACATCTGCCAGAAGACACTCGCGTAAGAACGTAACATTTTAAAATTGAAGTGGAAGACAAAATATCTCAGCAAGGGGTACGAACAAGAAGGAAAGGGGTAAGTCGAGAATTCATTCATTATCTTGACAACTTTTAACTTTAGAAAATAAGTTTTATCCTCACTACGACCAATCTAACTATGGGTGAGCCTACAGTCAGTATGGCTCCGATACCACCTCTGCCGGGACCCGAATTTGCAAATCCGGACCCTCTGTGTATTCAGCACTAGTCCAGGATCACGCTAGTGCACACAGTCTCAACATCGGTAAATATCACAATCATACTCAACGAAATAGAAAGTACTTTAATTATAGTAACCAAACTGGTTGCTCGACCTTATTAAAAGAGAAATAACTGCAGCGGAATAAAGTAGATTTCGTGGCGCCATCTAGTATACCACAGGCAACTGACTGGGCTCACTCCCTAGTTAGACGGCTCCTCCTGGTACTCTTCCTTCAAAGCTGGTGTCGACTCTTCTTCAACTGATGTTGTATTGTGGCAAGGGTGAGTACTTGGTACTCAGCAAGTCATGCACATAATGCAACTAATATTCTATATGCATGGCTTATTACAAAGGATAGGTTAACAGGTTCATTTGCGGTAAAGCAGCAATTAGCAAGTAACATAAGTAGATTCGAAAGCAGTAGAAGCAATGTAGTATCAACAACTTTTCCAGGAGTTAAATAAACACTTCCCCTTTCCTAATCCACATTTCCATCAACGTCATCATTAAACCCAACCAAACTTTTCAAGTCCAAGTTGTTTTCATGAAAGTCTAACCCTTGACTGTAATTCCCGAGCAATGTCCAATGCCGCGGACACGGCTATTCGAATAGATTTACAATTTGCAGAGGTTATGCACTTTACCCACAAGATACAGCCAAACACCACAAAGGCGAGTGTCCGCAACAAAGTCTTTCGGAAACTTCTAACAGCACAAGTGGGCATCTCCGGTTATTGCACACTAACCCTTCCCTTAGCAAAGGCGAAGTCTAGGCCAATCAACCGTTAGATGGGTACCTGGCCGCAGCCCCAGTACGCTCCCCCGTACAACTACACCAAAGGGTATAGTTGACACCCCGAGGTCCCACAGGTATGTTATTAGCAACTTAATCAACTAGGTCCGTCCCATTACAGACATGTGGTTGCACGTTTGACTCAGTTCAAAGGCTTGCAAGGTTAAGTCCTTAGGTTGACCAGGGCAAGACTACCTGCAGAACCAAATCAACTTCCCCGGTGCCATTCATGGCCCACCGTATCATTCTTGCCACATGCCCTGGTCTAAATCTATTTATCAAATCCCAGTTGATTACCATGCACCACGTGCCATCGATAACAACATCAATAACACATGACACTTCTCAAAAACATGTTCCATATGCCATTATGTCAATGTTAACATGTAATTATCCAAAATCATGTTGTGACTACGTGGCAAGTATAAGCAATAAACTACAACGGTCTAATTACCCATGTTGGTAATTTAATAATGTCGAACTAAACAATCCACAACTATGGCGACAAGGGGTTCATGGCATACAATTATATTTATCAAGGTGTCATACAGGAACTAGGTATTTAATTAATCCTAGAATTAATCAACATAAATTCTAATTAAATTAGCATGCAATACTTTGAAACAACATAATTTCAAAAGAATGGGCTCAACATGGTCAAAGCACAACTTGCCTTCAAAGAGTACTTGATCTTGGTCTTGAGCTGGCTCCTGGGTCAACACTTCTCCCTCGAATCCCTCGGGTACTTCAACGTCTACTCGTAATGCGTGCAAATAGCAATAAATAAATAAAACAGTACATGCACAATACTCAAAACCTCAAACAAAGTCCACAAACATAAAGGGCATAATTTTACGAATTTTTAGAAATTGGAAACGCCCAAATCGGAGTTAAAATGCAAAAGTTATAATTGTTTAAATTTTAAAGAATCTATTAATTAAATAATAATAGGGAAAATTTCATATTCAAAAATTAATTAAAATTCATATTTAAGTAGATCTCAATTTTATAAAAATTTAGAAACTGGAATCGTTCAAATCGAAGTTAAAACGCAAAAGTTATAAGCGTTTGAAGTTTGAAAATTCAAATAAATCAATAAACCGAATTAATTCATTTATTTTTCTATTGAAAAATCAATTTATTGCGTCAGTAGGACACGTGGACCAATCGGGAGCCGCCACATCGCCTCGGGTCCATGGACCCGGCGCACTGCACGGCTCGGTCCACCATGGATCCGGCCCACGGGAACATGTCTCATTAACATGTAGACCCCTCAGGTGACGTCAGCGTGACGTCACCGCGCCTCGGCCACACGGTACTGACATGCGGGCCCCACCGTAACGTCAGCACGACGTCACGGGTGATGTCATGGAGACGTTGGGCGGCCACCGACATCACGGGCCCACGCCGACATCACGCGGCGTCGGCAACGGCCGGCGCGGCCGCTACCGACGCTACCGGGTCCAACTCCCGGACACGTGGCACAATCTGTGCCGTTGATTTGAAAATCAACGGTCCAAATCAGATCTAACCTCACGCGTTTGGAAATAACGCGGTTGATCTGGACCGTTCGATCTTGATCGGACGGTCGAGATCCGATCGGGTTTCACCGCATCTCTGGGGGTGATGTGGCTTGACCCGGCGCGTGACACGTGGCTCAATCTACGCCGTTCGATCTCGATCGAACGGCTGGGGTTGCATCTAACGCTTCAACGTGGGTTAACCCTAACCGTACGATCTAGATCTAACGGCTGAGATCTACCCAAGCATGGTGCGGTTATGGCTACGTGGCTTGATCAAAACTGTTGGATCTAGATCCAACGGTTGAAAACAGATCTAAAAACTAAAACGTGGGAATTACCTTCGGATGACGGGGACGAATCTAGACCCTCGGATCTTGATCAGATCATTCATGAAGCTTGTGGGGTCGGCGATGTCCACTGCAGAGCTGGCTGGCCGGAGACGGAGACGACGACCACCCGAATGGCGTTGCGGGCACGCTCCGACGAAGTGGATGGTACCCCCCGATGCGTCTTGTCCTTGCGGTTCCGGATCTAGGCTCGGTGACGGCGGCGGACACGGCGAAAAACCGCGGTGGAAACCTAATCCAACTACGGAGAGCGATTGCGGCGCAACCACGGCGGCTTAGGCGCGAAGATCTAGAGCTACGGGTGCGCACGGAAGAGGGCTACACGACAGGGGTGGTGGCGCATTAAATAGGGCCCTCGGCGTCCGTGAAAACCGCAGAAACCGAGGTCCATCCTGCTGCAGCGGCGGAATCCGAATTGGATTCGGATTGGGCGACGTGGCGCAACGGTGGCCGTTGGATCAAGATCCAACGGTCACGCGGCTGGGGCTCGGGCGCGACGCGGTTGGATCGAACCGCGCGCGCGGCTGGCTCGGGTCGGACTCGGACTCGGGTTTGACTCGGGCCCGGTCGCATTAACAGTGCAAACCCACTCAGCGATTAAATATTCAAAATAATTTCTAGAAATTCAAATAATTCGAAAAAAAATAGCAAAATAATCAGAAAAATTCCAGAAAAATTCTGAAAAATACTTTGAGACATTTTGGGCTCAAATAAAATATTTCCAACAAAATTTTATTTATAAATTTTAATTCTTTAATTAATTCAGAAGGGAATAAATTCAAATTAAATCCAAATAAATTCCAGAAAATTCCAAAAATTCACCAAAGTGCAAAATGACATTTAAATTCATGAAAAGCAAAAATTGGGGTGTTACAGTTTTCTTCCCTAGTCCGAGCTCCCGATGATGAGGTGATCACTTTTGGGGATGTTGCTTCAGGTAGAGTCATCGCTAAAGGTACCGTCCGCATTAATGATCAGTTTGTCCTTAAGGACGTTGCCTTAGTGAGTAAGCTGCATTTCAATTTGCTTTCTATTACTCAGCTTCTCGATGACCATATCAATGTAATCT
The DNA here is from genome assembly GCA_036346355.1 of Rhipidocladum racemiflorum. Taxonomy (NCBI): domain Eukaryota; kingdom Viridiplantae; phylum Streptophyta; class Magnoliopsida; order Poales; family Poaceae; genus Rhipidocladum; species Rhipidocladum racemiflorum. The sequence goes on along the minus strand of CM070577.1, from coordinate 35,752,909 downwards.
TCAAGTTTAGTGGCTGTAGAATCCTTGATTCTCATGGGGAGTTGATTTGCGGGATTTCTCGTTTTGGGAGAGTCTTTCGTGCTAATTTGTCTTCTTCTTCTTGAGACTCTCTTCATTGTCTTATTGCTTTAGAGTCCCGTGATCTCTCATTTTGACATAGGAGGCTTGGTCACATTGGCTTTTGTCGGGACCCCGAATTTGCAAATCCGGACCCTCTGTGTATTCAGCACTAGTCCAGGAACGCGATAGTGCACACAGTCTTAACATCGGTATATATCACAATCATACCAATCGATATTATCAAAGTACTTTATTTAAATAACCAAAGGGTTACTTGACCTTATGGCCAAGGTACAAATATATATGCCTTGCAAGGCGAAACTTATTCAGAGAAAAATAATAGCAGCGGAAAATCAAATAAACTTCGTGGCGCCATCCAGTATACCACAGGCAACTGACTGGGCTCGCATCCCTAAGTAGACGGGTCCTCTTGGAATTCCTCCTCCGAAACTGGCGTAGTCTCCTCTTCAACTGATATTGTGTTGAGGCAAGGGTGAGTACTTGGTACTCAGCAAGTCATGCACAGAATGCAAGCTAATATACTACATGCATGGCTTGGTACAAAGGAATAGCTTAAGGTATATTTGCAATAAACAGCATTTGACAAGTAATATAAGTAGATTCGAAAGCAGTAGAAATAAGTAAAGCATAAATAACTTTTCAAGAAGTTTAATAAACATTTTTCCCCATCCTAAACCACATTTCCATCATCTTCATTATTAAACCAACCCAACTTTTCAAATCCAAGTTATTTTCAGAAAATCTAACCCTTGACTGTAATTCCCGAGCATTGTCGATCACAGTGGACTCGGCTATTTAAATAGATTCTACACTCTGCAGAGGTTATGCACTTTACCCACAAGATACAGTCAAACACCACAAAGGCGAGTTCAGTAACAAAGCCTTTCGGAAGCCTCAAACAACACAGGTGGTCCTCTCAGGTTTGTGCTCTACACCATCCCTTCCCTTAGCCAAGGCGAAGTATGGGACCAACACACCGTTAGATGGGTATCGGCCCACGACCACGATACGCTCCCCGCACAATCACACAAACGATGTAATCGACACCCTGAGGCTCCACAAGTGAGTCCTTAGCGACTTAGTCAACTAGGGCCGTCCCATTCCGACCATGTGGTTGCAAGTATGACCCAGTTCAAAGGCTTGCAAGGTTAAGTCCTTAGAGTGACCAGGGCAAGACTACGAAAAACCAAATCAACATCCCCAATGCCACAATGGCCCACCTGATTACTCTTGCCACATGCCCCGATCGAAATCATTTATCAAACCCGATTGATTACCATGCACCACGTGCCATCAACATCACATGATACTTTTCCAAAACAGGTTCAATATATCATTAAGTCAATATTAACATTTGATTGTCCAAAATCATGTCATGAGCACGTGAGGGTCTAAGCGTTATACTACAACGATCTAAACCCATGTTGGCAATTTAATAATGTCCAACTAGTAATCCACAACTAGGGTGACAAGGGATCATGGCACATACTTAGATAATCAAGGTGTCATACAGCAAATTGGTATTTATCTAACCCCCATGTTTAAACAAAGTATCTTTCTAATTGATCTAGCATGCAATAGTTTAAATCAAAATAGATTTCGAAATAGGATCAACATGGTCAAAGCACAACTTGCCTTCAAAAAGTACTTGCTCTTGGTCTTGAGTTGGATCCTGAGTCAACACTTCTCCTTGAATCCTTAGGCACTTCAACGTCTACTCGTAAAAGCGTGCAAATAGCAAATACCCAAATAAACAATAGGCAAAAACATCCCAAAACTCCAAATAAAATCCATAAACAGAGAGAACATAATTTTACGGATTTTTAGGAATTTGGAATAAATCAAATTTGGAGTTAAAGCATAAAAGTTATGATTATTTAATGTTTAAATAATCAATTAAATAATATTTCAGAGAAAAACTTTGGTCTAAAAATTAAATAAAATTCATATTTAGGTAGATCCCAATTTTATACAAATTTAGAAATTTGAATCACTCAAATCGGAGTTGAAGCATAAAAGTTATAAGCGTTTGAAGTTTGAATCTAAATTTGAAATCATTATTCGAATTAATAAATCATTTTCTTTTTTCGAAATTAATTATTGCGTCGGCATGGACACGTGGCAGCCTCTCGATTGGTCGGTGGCGTCGGTGGTCCATGGGCGTGGTCCACGCTTCGACTTCGGGTCCACCGTGGACTCGGTCCACGACTCCACGTGAGGCGACATGTGGGCCCACTCGGGTGGCGTCATCGCGGCGTCGGCGGGGACTCACCCGCAGTCGACATGTGGGACCCATCGTGGCGTCATGGGTGGCGTCGGCGCTGGCTGGATTAGCCAGCGACATGCGGGCCCTCGACACGCGGGCCCGCGTGTCGGCGTCCTGCCTGCAGCGTGCGTGGGCCAGCGGCCGCGCGTCGGTCCAACTTCCCGACACGTGGCGCAATCTCGGCCGTTGGTTTGAAAATCAACGGCGCGGATTAGATCCAGGGTTAACACGTTGAACTACTCGTTGATCGTGGGCCGTTCGATTTAGATCGGACGGTCGGATCTAATCCTATAATAACACTACTCCCAAGACGTGGCAATTGTGAACCGTTGGATCTTGATCCAGCGGTCCGAATCCAATCGGGTTGGGGACACGTGAACTCACCTCAACCGTCCGATCTAGATCCGACGGTTCACCGAGCTCGCGAAGTCCCCGATGGTGCGGCGAGGCTTGGGCACCAGGAGACGAACGATGACGAGCCCGACGGCGTTTCGGGGTTGCTCCGGCGAGATGAATCCTTCCTTCGGGTGCGTCTCGTCACGGTGGTTCCGGATCTGGGCTCCTTCTCGGCGGAAGACGACGGACGGCGGCGGAATCGAGCAAAGACCGCGGCGGTCACTTCCTCCAACTACGGCGAGCTCGCCTGCAATCAAGCGGGCGCTCAGGCGAGATGGCTCGGGGAAACGGGTGCACAAGGATGAGGGCAACCTCGGGGGACGTCTCACGCTTTAAATAGCCTCGGCGTTCGCCCCCGAGACGGAAACCTAGTTCTACACGGCGGCGGGTGCGGCGGCGGAGTCCGGCTCGATCTCGGCGGAGACGACGACGCACAACCGTCCACGTGGCGCGATCAACGGCCACGATCGCACGGGCGCGATCGGATCCTGGCCGGATACGGCTCGAACCGGTACGGGCGGATCTCAGCCGTTGGATCTTGATCCAACGGTTGAGATTGATTAGGGTTTTGAGCTGGTTTGATCGAGTCACGTGGCTCGGGTCGAACTCGAGTCCGACTCGGGTTCCGACTCGGTCGGATGAACAGTACTTGACCCGAGTTGAATTTCCAGCGATTTAATATTTAAAATAATTCCCAGTAATTCATTTAATTCATTAAAAATAGCAAATGACTCGTAAAAATTCAGAAAAATTCTGGAAAATACTTTGGATCATTTTGGACTCAAATAAAATATTTCCAACAAAATTTTATTTGCAAAATTAATTTCTTCAATTATTTCAAAATGGAATAAATTCAAATAAATTCCAAATAAATCCAAATAAATTCCAGAAAATTCCAAAAATTCACCAAAGTGCCAAACCACACATGAATTTAAGAAAAGCAAAATTTTGGGGTGTTACAAACCTCCCCTTAATAGAATCTCGTCCCAGAGATTCATTGCTCAGTTCAGAATAGGTTTGGAAAGTCTTTATTCAAATCCTCTTCGCGCTCCCAAGTCGCTTCGCTTTCTTCATGGTTGCTCCACTGAACTCTACAAAAACGGGTTGACTTGTTTCTAGTTTCTTGATCCATTGTGTCCAGAATCCTCACGGGATACTCCTTATAAGTCAAATCCTCTTGCAACTCAATTGATTCTAACGGTGCCTGTTCCTCAGGAACTCGGAGACACTTCTTCAACTGGGATACATGGAATACGTCATGCACTCCTGCCAACGACTGTGGCAACTCCAGCTGATAAGCAACTTCGCCTCTGCGGCTCAAAATCTTAAATGGTCCAACATAGCAGGTGCGAGTTTCCCTTTGGCATGGAACCTCTTAACTCCCCGAGAGGCGTAACTCGAGGTATACAAAGTCTTACGGTTCAAAACTCAAATCTCGCGACGATTGTCAAGATAACTCTTCTGTCGAGATTGGGCTATCTTCAACCTTTCCTAATCATAGCGATCTGCTCTTGACCTCTTGAAGAATATCAGGCCCAAAGACACGGCGCTCGCCGGTCTCATTCCAATTCAAAGGCGTCAGGCGAGTCGACCATCTGATTGCCTCAAAAGGTGACATCTCAGAACTAGCCTGATAACTATTGTTGTAACTAAACTCGGCATACGGCAAACTTTTATCCCAAGAGGTAGCATAAGCTAATGCACAAGCTCTCAACATATCCTCCAGAATCTGGTTGACTCTTTCGGTCTGTCCATCCGTCTGTGGATGATAAGGCATCTTGAAGTTCAAGCGGGTTCCCATGGCTTCATGCAACTTATTCCGTAACCTTGAGGTAAATTGGGTACCTCTCGTCCGATACAATCCTCTTTGGCACTCCGTGCAAACAAACAATCCTGATCATGTACAATTACGCTAATTTATCTCCCGAGTAAGTGGTCTTCACGGGGATAAAATGGGCTACTTTAGTCAAGCGATCCACTATAACCCATATGGAGTCATAACCTCCTTGAGTCTTCGGCAAACCGGTAATGAAATCCATTCCGATTTCCTCCCACTTCCACTCGAGGTATTTTTAGCGGTGTAGCAATCCTGCTGGTCTCGATGCATTGCCTTGACTCTCTCGGCATACATCACACAAGGCAACATGCTCGGCAACTTCACGTTTCATACTCGGCCACCGAATCTCTCCTTGAGATCCTGATACATCTTGGCGCTTCGGGATGAATCGAGTATTTGGAGTCGAGGCTTCTTCGAATCGATTGCTTTAACTCCTTGTTGTTAGGCACACAAATGCGATCCTTCATCCACAACGTGCCTTGCTCATCCAACTTGAAGTCCTCTGCCTTGCCTTCCTCCTTGATAAACTTAATCCTGCGGATCTTGTCATCATCCTACATCCTTCTCGGATCGATCCTCTAGGGTAGGCTTTACTTCTAATGCGGCCAAGAATCCGCTAGGTACTACCTCAATCTTCATCTTTTGAAAATCCTCACATAACTCATCGACTTGTGGCTAGCAACGCACTCACGGTATGGCTTTTCCGACTCGAGCATCGGCTACTACGTTGGCCTTCCCGGATGGTAATGGATTCCAACATTGTAGTCCTTGATTAACTCTAACCATCTCCTCTCGCCTCATATTCAGATCCGACTGGGTGAATATGTACTTAAGGCTCTTATGATCCGTATATACTTCACATCTGTTCCGATCGAGATAGTGACGCCATATCTTCAAAGCATGCACTACGGCTAACTCTAAGTCATGTGTCGGATAATTTTCCTCATGCGGCCTCAAGCGCCTTGATGCATAAGCGGCGACCTTTCCATCCTGCATCGGCACACATCCAAGTCCTTGGCGCGATGCGTCACAATAAATATCGAAGCTTTGAGCAACGTCGGTAGAACTAACACCGGTCTTGATGTCAATCGCTTCTTGACTCTGAAATCCTTTCTCACATTCTCAAGCGTCCATGCAAACTTCTTTTCCTTCTTGACAATTGCGTAAGAGGTTTCGCAATTGTCGAGAAGCCTTCAATGAAAGCAGCGGTAGTATCCTGCCATTCCAAGGAAACTCAGAATCTGGGTCACAGTCTTGGTGCTCCCAATGTAACACAGCTTCTACTTTGCTTGGATCTCTGGCGACTCATACCAGTCATTACATGTCCAAGAAACTCCACCTTGTCCTTCCAAAAATCACACTTGCTGAACTTGGCGAGCGATTCTTTGTCCTCGGCTTTTCCAAAACTCGCCTTAAGTGTTCGGCATGTTCATCCTCTGTCTTGGAGTAGATTAGGATATCATCTATGAACACGACAACAAACTTGTCCAAATATTCCATGAACACCTTATTCATCATATTCATGAAATAAGCCGGGCGATTAAATCGGCCCAAAGGACATAATCAGAAACTCGTAATGTCCATATCTTGGCGAGAATGCGATCTTGAATATCCTCTGATCGGATCTTCAACTGATGGTATCCCGATCTCAGATCAATCTTGGAGAAAACTCCGGCTCCTCTTAACTGATCAAACAAATCATCAATCCTGGGTAGCGGATACTTATTCTTCACGGTGACCTCATTGAGTGCACGGTAGTCAATGCACCTCCTGAAACTCCCGTCCTTCTTCTTGACACACAAAACTGGTGCTCCCCACGGCGACGAACTTGGTCTGATAAATCCTTTCTCCATTAACTCTTCCAGCTGTTTCTTTATCTCTACCAACTCCTCGGTAGACATCCGATAGGGTCTCTTTGCTATCGGTCTTTGTACAGTACAAGCTCTATCACAAACTCTATGTCCCTGTCCGGCGGCATACCAGGTAGATCTTCGGGAAAAACATCTGGGTACTCATTCACTACTGGGACATCCTCTATGCTGATTGCCTTGGTACTGTTAACCATCAACTGTCCATCTCTAACTGCAGTGGCTTGAAATTCCACTTTCTTCCCACACGGGCTCTCAACTGAGATAGTCCTTTGTCCACAATCCAATACAGCCTTGTGCTTGGATAACCAATCCATTCCCAATATAACATCTAAGGTCTGGGTCTCCAAAATTATAAGGTTTGCTAGGAACTCTATTCCATCTATTAGTATTCTCACCCCGGAACATCCTACTTCCATTCGGAGTTCGGAACCAGGGGTTTGAACTAAAAGCATGCACTTAAGTCTTGCAATTCTCAAATCATTTCTAGCAGCAAAGCCTTGCGAAACAAACGAATGCGAAGCTCCAGAGTCAAACAAAATCATTGCAGTCTTGAGTTAACAAGTAACTTACCCGATCTGACGTCCGTAGCATTCTCAAAGTGCATCTGCGGTGACATGGTTGACTCGGCCTCTCACCACGGTGCAGGGTGTGGCTCTGGTCTTTGGCGTCCTAGCTGGGGTGGTTCCTAGGTTGAAGCGAATCAGGGTCGCTCTGCTGTCTTCTTTGGACAAGCTGTTGGCAAAGTGTCACGGCTCGTTCTTGCGGTTATGTGGCGTCTCACTTTGTTCCTTCTTGTTGCACAGGGGTAAGCGTTTCTAAGCGAGGGGGGTGCGATAGTTTTGATTGTGCGTCTTGGTCTTGAGGATGGTGCCCTTGTTGCGATACGTGGTTGGAATCTGAAGAATTGATTTGGTGCAACTCTCGGTATTTATTGCGTTCACTGGCGTGATCCTTCTTTGTTGCATCCTGCGCTTCTGTTCTCATCCGGTTCCTTGCGCTTGTCCTCAAGAATAAGCGCCTTATTCACCAACTCTTGGAAATCTGGAAAGGTGTGGGTGATCAACCCTACTTGCAATCCTGAGTTGAGTCCCTTCATAAAACGAGGTATGCCTGGATTTATCTGTCGCTACATCCTCAGTGCGTAGCGTGCTAGGCTGTGTGAACTTGTTCGGGTAGTCGACCACTGGCTGATTACCTTGCTTGATGCTCTGAACTCCTCCTTCTTAAGGTCCATGATTCCTTCGAGGCACGTGATCTTTGTCGAATGCACTGTGAACTCTTCCCAAGTGATATCTTGAGGGTTCTCTGCGTGTACGAAGTTCTCCCACCATTCGGCGGTGTTCCTTCCAAGCGATGAGAAGCGTAGAGTACCTTCTCATTTCCTATGCATTGAGCTATGTGTAGCTTCCTCTCGATTGATCTTAACCAATCATCGGCCTCCAATGGATTGGCATTCCCCAGAAAGTAGGTGGGTGAGTCCTCATGAACTCGACACCTTGTATTCTCAAGCGTGGTCCACTGATTAACTTGATTAGCGATGGCCTGAGCGATGACGTGCTGCATTTGTTGCATCATAGCATGCATCAACTGAGTCTAAGCGACAAGAAAGGCTCCAAAATTCTGCATATCAAGCTGGCGGTCTTTGGTGCTCCATCATTGGGGTTTCTGTGGCGAGAACCACTCCCATTGCTTCCAAAGTTTCCACGGGTGTTCACCATCTGTCGATTTGCTCTAGGTTTAGAGATGAGAGGGAAACAAGAATAGACAAGTAATATGGAACTTATGCGGGCGAAAGGTGTAGCCTTAAGGTCCAATTTTATTATTAATAACTTGGTATGGTGCTTACAATGCCTAAGGGCCTTGCAACACATCTTGCACACTCGACAAACAAAGCAAATCCAAATTGAACTAACTCTGGAGTCTAACGCCTAAAGGGTGACTCTTTATTCTATGACTCGACTCGTGAAAGAGTCTCACTATAGAACCTATGCTCACTCATCGAGAAAACCTCCACGGCACACGATGCAGGTCTTTGTGGCATAGGCGCGAAACGATTGCCATGTCCAGCAAGCTGTGTCCTCTATGGTAGTCGAAGAAGCGGTGTCCTCATCGAGATCGACTCCTCTGGATCGGCTCGTGTAGCTCAATCTTGGCTCTGGAGTGCAGTCCGTACAAAGTCATCTCCAACTCGTTAATCCTTCGTAGAAGGTGTGCCACATACTCTTGAGCTTCCCGCCATCTGTTCTTCTCTGTCGTGATCTCCTTGCGGGCCTTCTGTAGCTCCTTGCTTGTATTATCTAGTACATCCTCCTGGGCGACGACAAATCGTGCCAACTGTGTAATCGTGGCATCCTTATCCTGAATCTCCTTCGGGTCAAGAAGGTTATCGCTGCGCGGATGATAACGGAACACCGTACTCTCCAATTCTCTGGCGTAGATACGGGTAATGTGCCGCATTGCGCGTCGTGATACTTCTTGGATACCCATCTGCATTGTAGATCTCCTGGCGGTCACGGTGTATCGAGGCGATTGCACTGGCCCTTCTTCCTAGCAGTACCTCAATCTTCACATCACAAGCCTTGATCAATCACCTTGCACGATCACTTCCACTTGGTATTGGGGCTTCTCAAAATCTCTGAGAGTTTGTAGCATATGCCAAAGTTCCGCGGCGTGACCAACTCACAGATCAACGTAGTTGAACTCTTCCTCCATCTGTCACAAGAGTGCTTTACGTAAGAACTCGGAATTTTTAAATTGTGACAAGGTAAGGGAAAATTTCAGCAAGAGACAAGAAAAGAGAGAAGGGGATAAGTCGAGATGTCATTTCTTGTCTTCACAAATTTTTAGCTTTAGAAAATAGGTTTTATCCTCACTACGACCATTCTAGCTTAGGGTTGAGCCTACGGTCAAGTATGGCTCTGATACCACCTCTGTCGGGACCCCGAATTTGCAAATCCGGACCCTCTGTGTATTCAGCACTAGTCCAGGAACGCGCTAGTGCACACAGTCTTAACATCGGTATATAACACAATCATACCAATCGATATTATCAAAGTACTTTATTTAAATAACCAAAGGGTTACTTGACCTTATGGCCAAGGTACAAATATATATGCCTTGCAAGGCGAAACTTATTCAGAGAAAAATAATAGCAGCGGAAAATCAAATAAACTTCGTGGCGCCATCCAGTATACCACAGGCAACTGACTGGGCTCGCATCCCTAAGTAGACGGGTCCTCTTGGAATTCCTCCTCCGAAACTGGCGTAGTCTCCTCTTCAACTGATATTGTGTTGAGGCAAGGGTGAGTACTTGGTACTCAGCAAGTCATGCACAGAATGCAAGCTAATATACTACATGCATGGCTTGGTACAAAGGAATAGCTTAAGGTATATTTGCAGTAAACAGCATTTGACAAGTAATATAAGTAGATTCGAAAGCAGTAGAAATAAGTAAAGCATAAATAACTTTTCAAGAAGTTTAATAAACATTTTTCCCCATCCTAAACCACATTTCCATCATCTTCATTATTAAACCAACCCAACTTTTCAAATCCAAGTTATTTTCAGAAAATCTAACCCTTGACTGTAATTCCCGAGCATTGTCGATCACAGTGGACTCGGCTATTTAAATAGATTCTACACTCTGCAGAGGTTATGCACTTTACCCACAAGATACAGTCAAACACCACAAAGGCGAGTTCCCGTAACAAAGCCTTTCGGAAGCCTCAAACAACACAGGTGGTCCTCTCCGGTTTGTGCTCTACACCATCCCTTCCCTTAGCCAAGGCGAAGTATGGGACCAACACACCGTTAGATGGGTATCGGCCCACGACCACGATACGCTCCCCGCATAATCACACAAGCGGTGTAATCGACACCCTGAGGCTCCACAAGTGAGTCCTTAGCGACTTAGTCAACTAGGGCCGTCCCATTCGACCATGTGGTTGCAAGTATGACCCAGTTCAAAGGCTTGCAAGGTTAAGTCCTTAGAGTGACCAGGGCAAGACTACGAAAAACCAAATCAACATCCCCAATGCCACAATCGGCCCACTGATTACTCTTGCCACATGCCCCGATCGAAATCTGTTTATCAAACCCGATTGATTACCATGCACCACGTGCCATCAACATCACATGATACTTTTCCAAAACAGGTTCAATATATCATTAAGTCAATATTAACATTTGATTGTCCAAAATCATGTCATGAGCACGTAAGCGGTCTAAGCGATACTACAACGATCTAAACCCATGTTGGCAATTTAATAATGTCCAACTAGTAATCCACAACTAGGGTGACAAGGGATCATGGCACATACTTAGATAATCAAGGTGTCATACAAAGAAATTGGTATTTATCTAACCCCATGTTTAAACAAAGTATCTTTCTAATTGATCTAGCATGCAATAGTTTAAATCAAAATAGATTTCGAAATAGGATCAACATGGTCAAAGCACAACTTGCCTTCAAAAAGTACTTGCTCTTGGTCTTGAGTTGGATCCTGAGTCAACACTTCTCCTTCGAATCCTTCCGGCACTTCAACGTCTACTCGTAAAGCGTGCAAATAGCAAATACCCAAATAAACAATAGGCAAAAACATCCCAAAACTCCAAATAAAATCCATAAACAGAGAGAACATAATTTTCTAGATTTTTAGGGACTGGAATCGTCAAATTTGGAGTTAAAACGCAAAAGTTATGATTATTTAAAGTTTAAATAATCAATTAAATAATATTTCAGAGAAAAACTTTGGTCTAAAAATTAAATAAAATTCATATTTAGGTAGATCCCAATTTTATACAAATTTAGAAATTTGAATCACTCAAATCGGAGTTGAAACGCAAAAGTTATAAGCGTTTGAAGTTTGAATCTAAATTTGAAATCATTATTCGAATTAATAAATCATTTTCTTTTTTCGGAAATTAATTATTGCGTCAGCATGGACACGTGGCAGCCTCTGATTGGTCGGTGGCGTCGGTGATCCATGGGCGTGGTCCACGCTCGACTCGGGTCCGCGTGGACTCGGTCCACGACTCCACGTGAGGCCCGACATGTGGGCCCCACTTTCGGGTAGCGTCATCGGCCCGGCGTCGGCGGGACTCGGCCGCAGTGGCGACATGTGGGACCCACTGTGACGTCATGGGTGACGTCAGCGCTTGGCTGGATTAGCCACTGACATGCGGGCCCTCTGACACGCGGGCCCCGCGTGTCAGCGTCACACGCACGCGTGCGTGGACGGCGCTGACCGCGTCGGTCCAACTTCCCGACACGTGGCGCAATCTAGGCCGTTGGTTTGAAAATCAACGGCGCGGATTAGATCCAGGGTTAACACGTTGAACTACTCGTTGATCGTGGGCCGTTCGATTTAGATCGGACGGTCCAGATCTAATCCTATAATAACACTACTCCCAAGACGTGGCAATTGTGAACCGTTGGATCTTGATCCAACGGTCAAGATCAAATCGGGTTGGGGACACGTGAACTCACCTCAACCGAACGATCTATATCCGACTGTTCACCGAGCTCGCGAAGTCCGTGATGGTGCGGCGAGGCTTGGGCACCGGAGACGAGAACGATGACGAGCCCGTCTGCGTTTCGGGGTTGCTCAGGCGAGATGTATCCTTCCTTCGTGTTCGTCTCGTCACGTTGGTTCCGGTTCTGGGCTCCTTCTCGGAGGATGACGACGGACGGCGGAATCGAGCAAAGACCGCGGCGGTCACTTCCTCCAACTTCTGGCCCGAGCTCGCCGGGCAATCAAGGCGGCTCAGCGAGATGGCTCGGGAAAGCAGGTGCACAAGGATGAGGGCAACCTCGGGGGACGTCTCACGCTTTAAATAGCCTCGGCGTTCGCCCCCGAGACGGAAACCTAGTTCTACACGGCGGCGGTGCGGCGGCGGAGTCCGGCTCGGTCTCGGCGGAGACGACGACGCCTGGCCGCCCACGTGGCGCGATCAACGGCCACGATCGCACGGGCGCGATCGGATCCGGGCCGGATACGGCTCGAACCGGTACGGGCGGATCTCAGCCGTTGGATCTTGATCCAACGGTTGAGATTGATTAGGGTTTTGAGCTGGTTTGATCGAGTCACGTGGCTCGGGTCGGACTCGAGTCCGACTCGGGTTCGACTTCGATCGGATGAACGATACTTGACCCGAGTTGAATTTCCAGCGATTTAATATTTAAAATAATTCCCGATAATTCATTTAATTCATTAAAAATAGCAAATGACTCGAGAAAAATTCGAAAAATTCGAAAATACTTTGGGTCATTTTGGACTCAAATAAAATATTTCCAACAAAATTTTATTTGCAAAATTAATTTCTTCAATTATTTCAAAATGGAATAAATTCAAATAAATTCCAAATAAATCCAAATAAATTCCAGAAAATTCCAAAAATTCACCAAAGTGCCAAACCACACATGAATTTAAGAAAAGCAAAATTTTGGGGTGTTACAGCTTTGATCATTTGACCCGAGCTAGTGGCCATGATCTCATTCATGGTTTGCCCAAACTCAAGATGGTCAAAGATGTAGTATGCCCTCCTTGTCGATATGGCAAGATGGTTGCTGCTTCTCATCCCCTAGTCACCCGAGTGATGACTGATGCACCTGGAAAGCTTTTGCATATGGACACTGTTGGTCCAGCTAGAGTGCAGTCAGCGGGAGGGAAGTGGTACATTCTTGTCATTGTCGATGACTTTTCGAGGTATTCTTGGGTCTTCTTCATGGCCTCGAAGGATGAGTCATTTTCTCATTTTAGTGGTTTGGTTCGTAGGTTGTCTCTTGAGCTCCCAGGTGCCTTACGAGCTGTGAATCATGTGATGAAAAATTGGCTTGATCTTGTGCTGAAAAATTCGTTAGGATTAATCTTGCAAAATTGCTTGCATGAAGGACCAAACATTCAAACATCCAAAAACAGAAACTTTGCATTTGCGCCAGACCAAACATCCAAAAACTGTGAGTTTCGCATGTATGACGGACCAAACTTTTTGGTCTGTCATAAACGTGATTTCGATGCATTTACGCTTGTTCAAGAAATCGCGTTTTTCGCATGTATGACAAAGCAAATTTTTTGGTCTGTCATACACATGCTTTTGGCGACCTCGTTTTTCCCATGTATGACAAACCAAATTCTTTGGTCTGTCATAAACGTGTTTTTGGCGACCTTGTTTTTCCCATGTATGACAAACCAAATTTTTTGGTCTGTCATACACGTGTTTTTGGCGACCTTGTTTTTCCCATGTATGACAAACCAAATTCTTTGGTCTGTCATAAACGTGTTTTTGGCAACCTCGCTTTTTCCATGTACGACAGACCAAATTTTTTGGTCCGTCGCAAACGGGATTTTTGATGCTTGTTTTCGCCATGTATGCCGGACCAAATTTTTTGGTTCGCCATGAATCGATTCTTCCGGGGTTTTGAGACATGTGTCTTGATTTGGGTGGATTTTGGTCCGTGATGAATGTCTTTTTGCTCAGTTAGGGTTTTGAGAAAATTTGGAATTAAATCTTGGTTTGAATTTGAGATTATGAAATTAATGTGAATTTCATGATGCATGTTTTGAAGTGGACTTTATGCAATGCTCGTGTGAGTATTTGCATGGACTAATGTTGAGTCAAGTCGCGGACTTGTGCTCGGATCGTTTTTGTGGTTGATCAAGTGCAGGTGTTGCTAGAGGACGAACGTGGTCGATGATGGGACCGGAACTAGGTTCATGGAGGAACTGAGGTTCGGGACTAGGTTCAGAGAGGAACTGAGGTCTTGGTGGTCAAGGATGTCATGCGGGACGTTCGGGCTAAGAGAATAGTGCACATGAAGAATGGTTAGTCACGTGAGTGTGGCAGGTGGCCATGCGCGTGCAAAGTGTTAGTCACGTGAGTATGGTAGGGTTGCCATACGCGTGCAAGTGTTGTACTTGGCCAGGTTGGGCCAAGTAGAGTTGTGTTGGATACATATTCTTTCTAGGATTAGGAGTGGGACTCCTAGGATTAGGAATTGTATTCAGGACTCCTTGTGGGTTAGTCCTTTAAATAGGAGGGGTTGTCTCCTGTTGAAGGGCATCAATCGTATTAAACAGAGCTGAGCGCATTGAAAGCTTAGAGCTTTTGTTTTAGGGCTTGTACTCTTGTGTTTGGAGTATTTTAGACAAGAGAGAAATAAAGATCAAATTCTTCAGATCCTTTGCGTGCTACAGTTACCTCGTGCTACAGTACCCACGAGGTCCTGTTTATCCAAGTTTTTGGGTTTCGTTTTCTCTCTGATTTTTAGGTTTAGTAGATGGATGTTTCGTCTACTTTGTTTCTTTGAGTTCCTTCGTGATTTGATCAATCCAAAACCTCTCTAGGGATTTTTTTTACAGTTCTTCAAAGTTCTGTAGGTTGATCTTTTGTCGTTTCTGTTAAATCTTCAAGTTTACGTTAGATCAATTCTCGTCATCTTCTGTTACAGCAAGCTTGCGAGGTTCATAACTTTTTATCCGCAAGTCCGATCGAGCTGATTCTTTTTGATTTCGTTTCGTATTGGAATCTAGTTTCTTGTGTCCAAATTTCAGATCAATCCGACAGTTGGATCTCCAGGACTTCGCGTTTTACCAAGCATCTATCAATCTGTTTTTTTGTTGATTACGAGGCAATCTTTTGAATCCGAGCTGGGGTGTTCTTCCAGTAGATTGAAAATTTGGTTTTAGCTTTCGCATAATCATTCACCCCCCTCTGATTGCTATTTTCATATATCTCGATCCTACATGAGCGATCCGAAGTGACAATGGCACAGAGTTCAAGAACTCCTATTTTTGTAGCTTCTGTGAGGAGTCAGGAATAGAGCATCAGTTCTCTTCTCCATACGTACCTCAGCAAAATGGTGTAGTGGAGAGGAAGAACAGGACCCTGGTTGAGATGGCCAGGACGATGCTAGATGAGTACAATACTCCTAGGAAGTTTTGGGCTGAGGCTATAGCTATGGCATGCCATGTTGCCAACAGAGTCTTTCTTAGGGCACACTTGCACCGAACTTCTTATGAGTTGAGATATGGGCGAAAACCTAGTGTATCTCATTTTTATGTTTTTTGTTGCAAGTGCTTCTTCTTAAAGTCTGGGAACCTAGATAAGTTCGAGTCACGCTCTGCTGATGGGATCTTTCTGGGTTACTCGACTTCTGCCCATAGCAATAGGATTTGGTCTATAGACTTGGGTAGGATCATAGAGACCTGTGAGGTGACCTTTGATGAGGCTAGCCCTGGTGCTAGACCAGACATTTCAAGATCTTCTTCTCTTTCCTAGTCTATTTTCTCTGAGGAAGTTGATGACTGAGATGAAGGCGCCTTGCCTGATCCAGTCACCATTCCTGCTCCCGAGGTGCCTCCCACTTCCATCTCTGCACCTCAGGGGGATCAGCCCGCACCCACAGACTCTTCAGCGGCTAGTGACTCTGTTCCTACTTCTCCCACGATAGGAGTAGAGGTCACTTCCACTTCTGGACCTCCCCACCACATTCAGCAGGCTTATCCACCTGACCAGATTATTGGAGATATGTTTGAGCGAGTCACTCGCTCTAAGTTAGGTTTGTCCACTTTCTGCCTCCATTGTTCCTTTGTTGCCTCTTTTGAGTCGAAGAATGTTTCTCATGCATTATCTAATGAATCTTGGATCAATGCTATGCATGAGGAACTTGAAAACTTTGAGAGGAACAAAGTTTGGAAGCTTGTGAAGCCCCTTTCTGGTCACAACATCATTGGGACCAAGTGGGTGTTCAAAAATAAGCAGAGTGAGGATGGGGTTGTAGTTCGAAACAAGGCTAGACTAGTCGCTCAGGGTTTCACTCAGGTCGAGGGCCTCGACTTCGAGGAGACTTTTGCCCCTGTAGCCAGACTAGAGACCATCAGGATCCTGCTCGCATTAGCGGCATCCAAAGGCTTCAATCTTTATCAAATGGATGTCAAGAGCGCATTTCTCAATGGGTTCATTGAGGAAGAGGTGTATGTCAGACAGCCTCCAGGATTTGAGAACCCCAAGTACCCAAACCATGTCTTCAAGCTTTCCAAAGCTTTCTATGGACTTAAGCAAGCCCCACGAGCTTGGTATGAGAGGCTTAAGTCCTACCTCTTAAGTCATGGTTTTCGTATGGGTCAAGTGGACAAGACGCTGTTCGTCAGACATTCTGATTTGGACTTTCTCCTAGTCCAGATCTATGTCGATGACATCATTTTTGGTGGTTCCTCGCATTCGCTTGTTACTCAGTTATTAGATGTGATGAGTACTGAGTTCGAGATGAGCATGATGGGCGAGTTGAGCTACTTCCTTAGCTTCCAGATTAAGCAGACTCGAGAGGGTACATTCTTGCATCAAGGCAAGTACACTCGAGACCTCCTGAAGCGCTTTGATATGACTGATGGGAAGCCAATCATGACTCCTATGGCCACCACTGCTGTCCTCGAGCCTGACGAGGATGGTGAGCCAGTTGATCAGAAGGAGTTTCGGAGCATGATCGGCTCCCTCTTGTACCTTACTGCCTCTAGACCTGACATACATTTCTCTGTATGTCTTTGTGCTCGGTTTCAGGCTTCTCCCCGCGTCTTTCACCGTCAGGCGGTGAAGCACATCTTCAGGAACCTTCAAGCCACCACTGACTATGGTATCTAGTACTCTTCTTCATCTTGTCTATCTCTTAGAGCCTTTTCAGATGCGGACTTTGCTGACTGTAGGATAGATAGGAAGAGCACATCTGGCACTTGCCAATTCATTGGCACTTCTCTTGTATCATGGTCTTCTAGGAAGCAGTCCGGAGTTGCTCAGTCCACCGTAGAGGCCGAGTATGTTGCTGTAGCCAGTTGCTGTAGCTAGGTACTCTGGATGAGATCGACCCTGCGGGACTATGGGTTATCCGCAGAGTGTGTTCCACTTTTCTCTGATAACACCTCTGCCATTCACATTGCTAAGAACCCAGTGCAGCATTCTCGGACCAAGCACATTGATATCAGATATCACTTCCTTAGAGACCATGTGGAGAAGGGTGATATAGTGCTTCAATTTGTGGAGAGTGACCACCAATTGGCTGACATTTTCACCAAACCTTAGGATAGCTCCAGGTTTGTTCCCTGAGAGGAGAGCTTGGGATTATGAGCAAATATGGCATATATTGAGGGGGAGCTGGTGTGTATTGTATGTTTATATGTATATATTCAGCATTGCCTTCTTCTGGGTATCTATGGGATAGTTTTCACCTTGTTGAGTCCACTTCACCTAAACTTCTGGCATGTCTCGGCATGGACCTCTCACCTTATGCTTTAGGGTGCTATTCTTCTCTTTTTCTCGGTTGAGCTCACTCACAGTCTTTTAGGTCTAGCAGGTGTTGGGCCCCCTAGGTAGACAAGGTATGTGTTTCCTCCTGGGTTGGAGTTGGAGGTGTAGCTTTCCTATATAAGTCATATGGGGAAGGTCAGAGCGAGTCTGAGTGTTAGTGTTTCTCTTCATCTTATCTATGCTCATAGATTATCCATTTGTCAGTTTCATATAGACTTGTTTTTCAGTTCCGAGCTTTGTCTATTATGCAAATGATAAAATTGTGATAGGTTGCACCTAGCTACTTTTCGGAAGATAATTGCTAGTCTAGGTCATATCCAATTTGGTATATCATGTAAAGCTAGCCGATATTTAAAGTTGAACTTTCCTGAAAACTTGATGAAACATAGCTTTTACTTGCTAGATTTCTTTACTAGATGCTTATGCTATGATTAAGTGAAATAATGGGTTTCTACTAGAGTCCCTAGAGCAACTTGGGCTAGCTATATTATTTCATTCTAGAATCCTCAATGATGCTCATAAATCTAAGTGCAGAAAATACAAATTGACTCATTTATGCAAAAAATTGAACTCAACACACTTCATTCACGAGACTACTTCCCATTGCACTTGGGATGAACATGGAATGAAGAGTGTAAGACCAAAACCACTCTTTTAAGCTTCTTGCTTGAGATGGTTGCTAATGTCTTGAGTCAATACACTGAAAAATGCAAAATGAACTAGAGGTTTGCGAAGGAGAGTGAAGCTTAGGAATCCTTTGTCGATGGCGCCTAGTCAAGGTGTGAAATCATGTGCTGAAAAATTGGCTTTGAACTGAAAAATTAACTTAGATTTGAATTTGCAAAATGTGTTTGTTCATGTGTTTTGACAATTTGACAAGAAAGCTTGATGAGATTACGCATTAGCGCAGGACAAAGTTCTCAAGAAAGCAGAAGTTTCCCATCTGCGACGGACAGTGTTTTTGGGTCTGTTGTGAACATGTTTTTGAGCCCATGACCGAAGTCATTTTCACATGTACAACGGACAGTTTTTCTTGGTCCGTTGTGAACAAGCTTTTTCGGTTTGGATAATTTCTTGGAACCAAGATTTTCACATGTACAACGGACTAATTCTTTTTGTCCGTCGTGAATGGACTTTTTCTAGGGTTTTACTTTTGTGAAACCGAGCGTGGCACGCTTGCGGACAAGCTTCGGGGTCCGTTGTGAACTTGTTTTGAGCTCATGACCGAAGCCATTTTTAGCATGTACAACGGACCAACTTTGTTTGTCCGTTGTGAGACCGTGTTTTTCCGCGTTTGGTTGGCTTCTTGGAACAGAAACTTTTCCTTATACAACGGACCAACTTTGTTTGTCCGTCGTGAATGCGTTTTCGCTCAATTAGGGTTTTGAGCGATTTGGATTTGAATTTTGAATGTGAATTTGAAATTTGTAATGATTTCATGATGCTTCTTTTGAAGTGGACTTTATGCAATACTCATGTGAGTAGTTGCATGGATTGACATTGAGTCAAGTCGTGGACTTGTGCTCGGATTTGTTTTTTTGTTCATGTGCAGGTATTGCTCGAAGACGAATGTGGTCGATGACGGGACCGGAACTAGGTTCATGGAAGAACTGAGGTTCGGGACTAGGTTCAGGAGGAACTGAGGTCTTGGTGGTCAAGGATGTCATGCGGGACGTTCGGGCTAAGAGAATGGTGCACATGAAGAATGGTTAGTCACGTGAGAATGGCAGGAGGTCATTCGCGTGCAAAGTGTTAGTCACGTGAGTATGGCAGGTGGCCATACGCGTGCAAAGTGTTAGTCACGTGAGTATGGTAGGGTTACCATACGCGTGCAAGAGTTGTACTCGGCCTGGTTGGGCCAAGTAGAGTTGAGTTGGATACGGATTCCTTCTAGGGAATAGGAATCGTATTAATAACTACTTGTGGGTTGGTGCTTTAAATAGGTGGGGGGTCTCCTGTTGAAAGGCACCAAGTAGAGTTGAGCGCATCAAGCTTTGAGCTTGGTTTTAGGGTTTGTACTCTTTTGATGAGAGTATTTTAGACAAGAAATAAAGATCAATTCTTCCAAGATTTTTGCGTGCTACAGTAACCACGTCGCTACAGTATTTTCTGTTTTGGTTCTTGTTTGCATGCTTGTTCTAGTTCTAGATTGGTTTTTGTTCTTCAAGTTTTATCTTGATTTGATCCATCAAAAACCTCTCTAGGGTATTGATCTAGTGTTTCTCAAAGTCTAGTTGATCAATCTTTTGTCGTTCTTGTTTAATCTTGAAGTTTTGATTAGATTGATTCTCGTCAAGTTCTGGATCAGCAAGCTTGCGAAGCTCATAACTTTTGATCCGTAAGTCCGATCGAGCTGATTCTTTTTGGGTTTGATTCGTATTGGAATCTAGTTTCTTGTGTCCAAATTTCAGATCGTTCCGACGGTTGGATCTCCGGGAATTCGCGTTTTACTATACCTCTGTCTTTCTGTTTTTGTCGAAAACGAGGCAATTATTTGGTTCTGTTTTGGGGTGAACTTTTAATAGGTCAAGAATTTGGTTTTAGCTTCCGCACAATCATTCACCCCCCCTCTGATTGCTATATTCGTATTCTTCGATCCTACACAAGGATGTGCTTTACTAGGCCTAACTCTCTATACCGCCTCATAAGCTTTAATCAAAATTTTGCATTTAAAAGAGATGTTTGAGCATGAGGGTTCTCTAATGGTCTTGTAGCTTCCCAAAGTGTTGACTAGGTTGAACTCTAGTATATCCATATGATCCTTTGGATTGGCTTTGTTTCTAGTCTAGAAATTGCGCTAAGTGTTGCTATTGTTGAAATCATGCAAAAAAAGTAATATAACTTCTTTTGAGCCAGTTAACAAAAAATTGAAATATGCCTTTGGATATGACTTCGAATGACATGTTCTGAACTTCAGTAGCTTGGTGTCATACTTTGTCTAAATGGTCACTTGCATAATCCTCAAAGCTCTTCTAGGTTGCATTTCATCCAAAAATTGCTCTCTTGATGCCTATATTGCCAAAAGGGGGAGAAAACGTAGAAAAGGCATCTTAGAGGGAGGAAAATTAAAAAAATGCTTTCTCATGATCATGTTGAACAATTGTCCTCGCATTTGGATCATGAGCAATTTTGAGCTTTTTGAGAGATTTCTTTTTTCTTAGAGCTCTTGTCGAAAAACTATTCTATCTTGTGTTGAGCTCTGAAAATCGTTTCATCTACTTGGTCATGAACTTGCTTTCTCTTTCTAATGGACCAAGTATGATTTTTGGCAATATAATTGCTTTCTTTCTTTAATTTCAAACTCAAACTATGCCTTTTGTGTGATTTGTCAATATATTCATCAAGGGGGAGATTGAAGGACCATGTGAGGTCCATCTTGTTTGTGATGAGTATTTGACTTGTTTTGAGCTCGAGTTGCTCAGGTTTGAGTTTGATTTGATTTGGATTTGAAATGGATTTTAAATTGAAGGCATTTTGTTTTGCGCCGGATCAAAGAACCAAGAAACAGTAAGTTTAACATTTGCGCCGGACCAAGGTTAGATATGACATGTTTGCGCTGGACCACATTTCGGATCTACGCCGGACCATTTATTCAGTCCGCCATGAACGTGAATTTGAAGAATTTGCACCGGACCAAAGGAATCAAGAAACATAGAGTTTTCCATTTGCGACGGACCAAAGTTAGAAATGACTTGTTTCATTTGCGCCGGACCAATTGTTTGGTCCGTCGTAAGTGACGCTGGACCAATTATTCGGTCCATCGTGAATGGCAATTTCCAGGTTTTGATCTCCATGTCCGCCGAACCGATTTTATTTGGTCCGCCATGAACGTGAAATTGAGGTTTTTGCTCCGGACCAAGTTTTTCAATTAACCGAGAGTTCGACATGTACGCTGGACCAATTTTTTGGTCCATCGTGAGTTACGCCGGACCAAAGTTTTGGTTCGTCCTGAACTGCAATTTCTAGGGTTTAGTCCCCATGTATGCCGGACCAATTTTTTGGTCCGTTGTGAGTGACGCCGGACTAAAAAAATAGGTTTGTCGTAGATTCTTTGTGCTCTGTTGAGTTTTGACGAAAATTGCATATTATTCTTGAGCAATGCTATGTGATGTGTTTTCCTTGTCTATGATGGATGCAGGGCTCTATTTGGAGGTCATGGTGAGGCAAAGGGAGGCTGGAACTAGGCAAGAGGTGCCGGAGGTTTAAAATGGCCGGAGATCGCCGAAAGATGGCCGGAAATGGAACCAATGCAGTCCATGCAGACAAAGTGTCTGCTAAGCTTGAGGTTTTTTAGGTCTAGAAGACCAGAGAGTTTTTGGTCTTTGGAGTTAAAGTAGTGGTCAAGTTAGCATGTGAGAGGGTTGTTGGACTGATCACTTAAAGGTACTTTGGGAAAGCATGTGTAAGACAGGATCAGTGCAACCCATGTGTGTGAAAGTCTAGGATTAAATCTTGGCCCTTGGAAGTTAGCTTAAGATTGAGGCAAGACATCCAAGGGTGGGAATTGATCCTAGAACACTATAAATAGAGAGGTAGGGGTAGCCTCTCCAGGTGCGGTTTTGAAAGAAGTTTTTGGTGCTTCTTTGAGCTTTGCCCACATGAAGTGAGGCTTTGTAAAAACTTCCAAAGAAAAGAAATACAAAAACATTTTCTCCACTCTGAATTTAAATTCCACATTTACATTATGTATTTACATTACGCAATTTAAATTCAGTCTTTACATTATGCAATTTAAATTCAGTCTTTACATTCTCGCAATTTAAATTCCGCAAGTTGGATTTGCCTCCCCTCCTTCTACTTGCTTTTGGTTTTTGTTGCCAAGGATGAGAGATTGATTGGATGAGTCTTCACTTAGATCATATCCCAATCCTTTAGGCAATCCTTGTTTTGAGTTTTACGAGAAACCGATCTTTTATGCCTTCATTGATAAATCCTTGTTTGATAGTGTTTTGATGAGTCTCTTTGTGACCTCTAGCTTTCTGTGACTTGTGGGAAGGTATCCAAGTTCATCTTGATCTTCAAAATCCCACGAGCAAGCCTAGATCACAGATTTGCCTTGTTGCTTGTTCTTGGTGGATTTCCTCCTCAAATGGTTAAAGGTCAGAACCTTGGCATCAATCTTTGTTATTGATCACTAGAACAAGTTCCTGACATCCTTAAGAGGATATCTATCAAGTTACATAATCACTAGATCAAATTTCCATCTATTTTACTTCTGGAGATCGAACTGTTTCTATACTATGTCTTGCTGATTTTTGTGTCTTGATATCTCTGCTCTTTGCAAGCAGAGTTGATACTTGTCCAAGATGTGGGAAAATTTATTTTGGGATCATTCACCCCCCCCCCTCTGATCGTCATTCTGATCTTTCAAACACATTTTCCCATCTTTCCCAATTGGTTGACCTTCTAACAAAAGGACTATTACCATCGAAAGGATTAGCCCACTATGGCAAATTTTCTTTTTTAACAACATTTCCACAGTATGAGTTTTTTCTATTTATTTTCTACCAAATCTACTTCACACCACTTGTCAACTAATCTAGATAAACATTCACAGCAAAACAATCCACTTCAGATTGTCACAAACTTACTCACATCCCACATGACCAAATGATCCGACACACTTCGAAAAAAAAGTAATGTAATTACCAGTAGCTTCCAAGTGATCCACTAATAAACTAATCAAACACTACCAAGAGACACAACAAATAAATAATCCTCCCAAGAAAATGTGGAGGACGAAGACACACAAACACCTCCGTTAATTCCCACTCAAAAACCATTAATGGTCAACCACTAGCAAAGACTAGGAACTTGGGTCATTACTAACCCACACACTCTATTTCTCTTCCTAATATGATCTCGTCCCCACCATCCACCACACAAAGAACCAAGTCAAAGAGTACAATCCCTTATTGTACTCAACAAAAACCAACGTCCTTCATTTTCTTTTCCCATGCTAGAACACAAAGAAAATCTCGATTCTCTAAACAACATAGACCACTTTCAACATCCTTAAAACCAAGGAGTTAAAATTCACATCAGGGAGAAACTCAACTTAAAAGAGAAACACCGCATGAATCCTTTATAGATAAAACTCACTATTACCAAAGAATCATTTCAAAAAAATGAAAACCGATCATGGAACCAAACATATCCTCACAACAACCATTTTTTTCTTAAGAGAAAGAGAAACTCATTTCCCAACAGTAAGCCACTTTAACCACTAAAATCACTTATGAAACAATCATAATAATCATCTTTAAGAAGCATTCACGGATCGGCTGGTGACGAGGCAACTGATCGTAACCATCGTTTCTTACGGCCGATGCTTCTGGTATGGGTACAAACAGATCTGCATACGATACTACTCTATGTGGGGCCAAATCTCTCGGAGGGATCGTGTAGGATCGAAGTATACGAATATAGCAATCAGAGGGGGGGTGAATGATTGTGCGGAAGCTAAAACCAAATTCTTGACCTATTAAAAGTTCACCCCAAAACAGAACCAAATAATTGCCTCGTTTTCGACAAAAACAGAATGACAGAGGTTTGGTAAAACGAGAATTCCTGGAGATCCAACCGTCGAAACGATCTGAAATTTGGACACAAGAAACTAGATTCCAATACGAATCGAACCCAAAAAGAATCAGCTCGATCGGACTTACGGATCAAAAGTTATGAGCTTCGCAAGCTTGCTGATCCAGAACTTGACGAGAATCAATCTAATCAAAACTTCAAGATTAAACAAGAACGACAAAAGATTGATCAACTAGACTTTGAGAAACACTAGATCAATACCCTAGAGAGGTTTTTGATGGATCAAATCAAGATAAAACTTGAAGAACAAAAACCAATCTAGAACTAGATCAAGCATGCAAACAAGAACCAAAAGCAGAAAATCTTGTAGCGGCGAGGATATCAGAGTACGCAAAAATCTTGGAAGAATTGATCTTTATTTCTTGTCTAAAATACTCTCATCAAAAGAGTACAAACCCTAAAACCAAGCTCAAAGCTTGATGCGCTCAGCTCTACTTGGTGCCTTTCAACAGAGACCCCACCTATTTAAAGCACCAACCCACAAGGAGTTCGAATACGATTCCTATTCCCTAGAAGGAATCCGTATCCAACTCAACTCTACTTGGCTCAACCAGGCCGAGTACAACTCTTGCACGCTGTATGGCAACCCTACCATACTCACGTGACTAACACTTTGCACGCCGTATGGCCACCTGCCATACTCACGTGACTAACACTTTGCACGCGAATGACCTCCTGCCATTCTCACGTGACTAACCATTCTTCATGTGCACCATTCTCTTAGCCCGAACGTCCCGCATGACATCCTTGACCACCAAGACCTCGGTTCCTCCTGAACCTAGTCCCGAACCTCAGTTCCTCCATGAACCTAGTTCCGGTCCGTCATCGACCACATTCGTCTTTGAGCAATACCGCACATGAACAAACCACAAAACAAATCCGAGCACAAGTCCACGACTTGACTCAATGTCAATCCATGCAACTACTCACATGAGTATTGCATAAAGTCCACTTCAAAAGAAGCATCATGAAATCATTACAAATTTCAAATTCACATTCAAAATTCAAATCCAAATCGCTCAAAACCCTAATTGAGCGAAAACGATTCACGACGGACAAACAAAGTTGGTCCGTTGTATAAGGAAAAGTTTCTGTTCCAAGAAGCCAACCAAACGCGGAAAAACACGTTCACAACGGACAAACAAAGTTGGTCCGTTGTACATGCAAAATGGCTTGGTCATGAGCTCAAAACAAGTTCACAACGGACCCCGAAGCTTGTCCGCGCAACGCATACGCTCGGTTTCACAAAAGTAAAACCCTAGAAAAGTCCATTCACGACGGACAAAAGAATTAGTCCGTTGTACATGTGAAAATCTTGGTTCCAAGAAATTATCCAAACCGAAAAGCTTGTTCACAACGGACTAAGAAAAAGCTGTCCGTTGTACATGTGAAAATGACTTGGTCATGGGCTCAAAACATGTTCACAACAGACCCAAAAACACCGTCTGTCGCGGATGGGAAACTTATCTTGTTTCTTGAGAACTTTGTCCCGCTAATGCGTAACTTCTGCTTTCTTGTCAAATTGTCAAAACACATGAACAAACACATTTTGCAAATTCAAATCTAAGTTAATTTTTCAGTTCAAAGCCAATTTTTCAGCACATGATTTCACAATCTCCCCTTGATGAAAACATTGGCAACACCACTTAGAATTGATCATTTGGCATTCACTTTACCAAAGATTTTGAAATCCAAAGGATCAAAGACCAAAGTAAGAAAACACAGAAATCCCTCTTTGACCAAAATGCAAAACAAAATCTCCCCACGAGAATGAAAATGTGTGTGAATGTGCAATGCGCCAAAATTTCAAAAATTCTCCAAACTTCTCCCAAAATTCTCAAATTTCCAAATACAACTCTCCTTTTCTTTAAACTTTTCAAAGAAAGATTTCCAAATTTCTCCCCTTTGACAATGGATTCATCAAGAGTAAAAGAGAGAACAGTTCAAAATTTTTCCTGAAACAATGATTTCACCAAGAGAAACAAGGGAGTGCCAAGATAGGAAAAGATGAGCTCATTCGATCATATAACCTTATATATCACATAATATGCAAAATACATGATCTTGATGTGATTTTAACAAGTTAGGGAATGACATGCATCTCAACCTCAATTTAGTCAACTATAGCCAAGTACTAAGCAAGATCTTAGCAGAAAAAGCAAGACTTTAAAAATTGAAGCAACTAACAACTTTAGGGCGAGCAAGTAGTTTCAACTCCAATCTAGTAGACCAATTTAATCTTTAAACAATAAGTTGCATGTGGCATGCTTGAAGCATACTTCTTTTATTTTCTAGGAGTGGCATGCTTGAAGCATACATCTTATCTTTGAGGGAATGGCATGCTTGAAGCATACATCTTATCTTTTAGGAAAGCACCTGAAGCACATAACTTGAGGTTTTTTGCTTTTAACAACCCTTTTTTATTGATTCCCTTTTCTTTTCATTTTTCTTTGATTATAAACATGCAAAAGTGATTAAAAGGTCTTATGAAAGAGTAAAGTTGAAACCACACTTGCTTCATAGCCCAAATTTGTCAAGAAGATTCAATATCAAGCCTAGAAGAGTAAGATATCACAGAGTATTTAGCTATAGGCAATTAGTCCAGGGAATTCCACAATGTCATTTTTAGTTCAAGTGAAACAATTAGATTATCATATATTAGCTCAATTACATAACATATAAAGAAATATGATAAAGTGAGCTCATCAAGTGAAAGAACTTGGCAAAGAAACTCCCCTCAAAACAATCCCATTGGATGAACAATTCCAAGTTCTCCCCGAATAAAAGCAAAACGAGAAGAAGACAAAGGTTTTGTGAAAATGTCTGCCAATTGATGTTCAGTATCCTCATGATGAAGCACAATGTTGCCTTTCAACATGATCTCTAAGAAAGTGAAATCCAATATCAAATGCTCAAGAAAGAGGATTACTCAAGAGGTGGCACGAACCAAATCAATTCAACATCTTCCAAAGTCAACATCGAGAATAAGCTCTTAAACTAATGCATAAGGAAGCAAAAAGCCAAATGCCAAAATCTTGAGTACCATGGAGATACCTGAAAATTCACTTGACCGCTTGTTGATGTGAAGCACGTGGGAAGAGTCTCTCATGTAAACCTCCAATTATCTCATCACAACAAAGATCATCATCTTTATGAACAAAGACACTCTCCCCCGAACATATGTACTTGTACTGCATCATTTGAACTAGTGCCTCTTGCAAAATGTAGTGGAAGAAGCATCTCCAAAGGCAACACTTTCAGCATGAGATGCACGAGTGAAGGAGAACCAAATCTTATCACGAACATATGAAGTGAGCATCCAAATTCACTAGCCACATGTTCTCCCTCCTCGTGAGAAGCCTACATAGAAGCAGAAAGTGTCGAGGTCTCGATCTTGGGGTTAGAAATAAGATGTTTAGGAATCCAAAGATCTTGAGACACACGACGGACAACAAGAGGGCACAACACAAGCGATCTTATGCACAAAATCAAATTTGCCTGTTCCCGTGTTTCTAGCAACAAAAGGTGCTTGCATCACCCTAGGCACGTAGTGAGAAGCAAAGCGTGCCTTTCTGAAATTAGACCTAGCCTTAGCTCTTTCTTTCTTTTGTTGTTTGGCTAGTCTAAAGCAAAAATCTACTAAATGTCCATCTCTACCACAATGAGTGCAAGTGTATTTAACAGGATGTTTGGCTTTAGAAGTAGAAGCAACATTTGCATTCATCATAGTAGAAGATAACACTCCAGCAGACTTAAAGACAGTTTTCTTAGGCTCATTGACAATTTCAAATTTTCCTCCGTCAAGTGTTTTAACAACAGTGGGAGCATGTGATTTATGATGAGCATAAGAATCAAAACCTAAACCTTTGTTATGAGTGCTGACTTTTGATTGATCCAGAATCATGTTTAGGTTCTTCTTTCCTTTAGTGAAACATTCTAATGATTTGTCCAAGTAATCAACTTTTCGAGAAAGAGTTAAACAATTATTGCAAGGAACATTCACTTTTCCTTTTTGCTTACGACAAGTTGAGCATGAAAGAACCTCATGTGTAAGCAGATCATCACCAATTGAGAAACCCTAGCATTTGCATCTTTTAATTTTAATTCAAGAGTTGAGCATTTAGAACAAGAAGTTAAACCATGCAAATCATCAGTGAAACAGCTAGCATGTTTAATATGTTTCTCATTTTTCTCACTTTCAGCATTAATTTTCTCAATCAAGGAAGCATGTTCTTTCCTAAGCGAAGTAAGCTCATTCCAAATTAAGTCACATGATTTGCAAGCATCATTATCAGGAATCAAAGTTTTAAGTCTAGCAATTTCAGCATTCAATGATTCAACAACAAAATCATGTTTCTTAATTTTCTTGTCACGTTTATCAAGCAATTTACCAAGACGAGCAACAGCAATAGCTAATTCATCGTAAGAAGGATCTACCTCATTGAAGTCGCTGTCATGATCGCCCTCGGTGAAGCTGTCGCTGTTTTTGGCCATGAGACACAACCCCGTCAACTCATGCTTGCTTGGAGTTGCATCATCCTCGCTGCTCTCCGAATCCACATCGCTCAAATTGACTTGTTCAAGAGCGGAAAGAACTCGATGGACAACTTTGCGGTTGATGAAGTTCTTCTTCTTTCTATCACTTGGAGAGAACTTCTTCTTCTCTTTTCTTCTGTCGTTGTCCTTCTCCTCCCTTGATGCTTTACTTGCAAGTTTTGGACAGTTTGGACGAATATGGTCGAGATCACCACACTCATAGCATCTTGGAGGATCACCACCACCTCTCTTTCTCTTTATCACATTTTGCAAAGCTTTGTTAAAGCGAGAAGAGAGTAGTGACAAGTCTTCTCTTGGAATTGCTCTATCTGGTCATCGGTTAGTGAAGACAAGAAAGATAGAGCAAAACTTGAAGCAGCACCATTATGAGATATGCTAGATTGAGATGTCAAAGCAATTGATTTATGATCATTCTTTCTAGCAAAAACATCTAATTCATGAGTTTTCAACTTAGAATAAAGAACATCTAAAGTAAGTGTACTCATGGTAGTAGATTCTTGTATAGATGTTACTTTCATCTCCCACACCGACATGTCCAAAGCACTAAGCAATTGTCTAGCATTAGCAGCATCATCAAAGCTAACTCCAACGGCACGCAAATTGCTAAGAATCTTATTAAAACGTGCAAAGAAGTCATCTACCGACTCACCGGTTTCATCTCAAATCGCATGTATTCTTTTTGTAAAGATCTTGACGAACCTCTTTAATAGTGTTAGAACCCTCATGGTAATCACAAAGAGATTTCCATACCTCATATGCGGATCGAAGATGAACCACACGATCAAAGTCGCTCGTCCCAAGCCTTGGATGATCAAGTTGCGGCGCTTTGCTATTTGCTTCAACGTGTGTACGATTGGTGTCGTTGACGTTGTCGTTTGTAGGGACTTCATATGGCTTGTAGACCTTCTCCCAAATGGTGAAGCCCTGTGCTTGGATGAACGCCTCCATCTTGGCCTTCCAAAACTGAAAATCAACACCATCGAACACACATGGTTTTGTCGAATAACGATCCATTGGTCTAATCACCGGTTAAGATAGATTAGAGA
This sequence comes from Rhipidocladum racemiflorum, assembly GCA_036346355.1. NCBI lineage: Eukaryota > Viridiplantae > Streptophyta > Magnoliopsida > Poales > Poaceae > Rhipidocladum > Rhipidocladum racemiflorum. The sequence goes on along the minus strand of CM070577.1, from coordinate 35,722,957 downwards.
AACCTTGCTCGATACCACTTGTAGGATCGAAGTATACAAATATAGCAATCAGAGGGGGTGAATGATTGTGCGGAAGCTAAAACCAAATTCTTGACCTATTAAAAGTTCACCCCAAAACAGAACCAAATAATTGCCTCGTTTCGACAAAAACAGAATGACAGAGGTTTGGTAAAACGAGAATTCCTGGAGATCCAACCGTCGAAACGATCTGAAATTTGGACACAAGAAACTAGATTCCAATACGAATCGAACCCAAAAGAATCAGCTCGATCGGACTTACGGATCAAAGTTATGAGCTTCGCAAGCTTGCTGATCCAGAACTTGACGAGAATCAATCTAATCAAAACTTCAAGATTAAACAAGAACGACAAAAGATTGATCAACTAGACTTTGAGAAACACTAGATCAATACCCTAGAGAGGTTTTTGATGGATCAAATCAAGATAAAACTTGAAGAACAAAACCAATCTAGAACTAGATCAAGCATGCAAACAAGAACCAAAACAGAAAATCTTTGTAGCGACGAGGTTATCAGAGCACGCAAAAATCTTGGAAGAATTGATCTTTATTTCTTGTCTAAAATACTCTCATCAAAAGAGTACAAACCCTAAAACCAAGCTCAAAGCGTGATGCGCTCAGCTCGACTTGGTGCCTTTCAACAGAGACCCCCACCTATTTAAAGCACCAACCCACAAGGAGTTCGAATACGATTCCTATTCCTAGAAGGAATCCGTATCCAACTCAACTCTACTTGGCCCAACCAGGCCGAGTACAACTCTTGCACGCGTATGGCAACCCTACCATACTCACGTGACTAACACTTTGCACGCGTATGGCCACCTGCCATACTCACGTGACTAACACTTTGCACGCGAATGACCACCTGCCATTCTCACGTGACTAACCATTCTTCATGTGCACCATTCTCTTAGCCCGAACGTCCCGCATGACATCCTTGACCACCAAGACCTCGGTTCCTCCTGAACCTAGTCCCGAACCTCAGTTCCTCCATGAACCTAGTTCCGGTCCCGTCATCGACCACATTCGTCTTTGAGCAATACCTGCACATGAACAAACCACAAAACAAATCCGAGCACAAGTCCACGACTTGACTCAATGTCAATCCATGCAACTACTCACATGAGTATTGCATAAAGTCCACTTCAAAAGAAGCATCATGAAATCATTACAAATTTCAAATTCACATTCAAAATTCAAATCCAAATCGCTCAAAACCCTAATTGAGCGAAAACGCATTCACGACGGACAAACAAAGTTGGTCCTTTGTAAAAGGAAAAGTTTCTGTTCCAAGAAGCCAACCAAACGCGGAAAAACACGTTCACAACGGACAAACAAAGTTGGTCCGTTGTACATGCAAAAATGGCTTCGGTCATGAGCTCAAAACAAGTTCACAACGGACCCCAGAAGCTTGTCCGGCGCAAACGTGCCACGCTCGGTTTCACAAAAGTAAAACCCTAGAAAAAGTCCATTCACGACGGACAAAAAGAATTAGTCCGTTGTACATGTGAAAATCTTGGTTCCAAGAAATTATCCAAACCGAAAAAGCTTGTTCACAACGGACTAAGAAAAACTGTCCGTTGTACATGTGAAAATGACTTCGGTCATGGGCTCAAAAACATGTTCACAATGACTCCAAAACACCGTCTGTCGCAGATGGGAAACTTACTGTTTCTTGAGAACTTTGTCCGGCGCTAATGCGTAACTTACTGTTTCTTGTCAAATTGTCAAAACACATGAACAAACACATTTTGCAAATTCAAATCTAAGTTAATTTTTCAGTTCAAAGCCAATTTTTCAGCACATGATTTCACAGATCGCCCCTTGGGCCTGAAGGTTTCTACTTGTTTCAGTCGGCTTGGGAGCCAATTGAACGAAAGCACTGGTTGACGGGGTAGAATGACTTGCGCTTAGTTTTGTCGCATCAGTATATGCGTAGTAATGCATCATCCCACCCGATCGGCTATTTGGTACTACTATGGTATGCGAAGCTGGCATTGCAGGGAGGGCTAGAGCTGACACTTTTACCGTACCAGTATTTTGTGCTATTGAATAAACAGGGTACGGCGGGAGAGGTTTTACTGGATCCAACAGGCTCCCTGACATAGCTAACTCTTGAGCAATCGTTTTAACGCTATTCTCGATCATCGGCTTTAACGCGGTGACGAAGGCCGATGATTGATTGATTAGCGCATGATGTACCGATTGTTCAATTATACTAGACAACTCAGCTTGCGCTGGCATATATCGGCTTACCGATTCAGTGGGGGTGCTGCTGACGGTTCCATTTCCTACACGTGAATAGTTCAACATCCAGCCACTCCTTCAGTCCAAGCTGTTTCCATTCTCCAACCATTGCATGCACGTATGCACACCAGGAGGGCACTTCCTCTTCCAAACGTTTCCATCTATTAGTAAGTTTCTATTTTCTAAGCCACACATGAAGCCATTTTTTCTAGCCGGTTCATCCCTTTCCAATAATTTTTCTGCCATTTTCCTCACTTACGTGTACGACATCGCTGCCACTGTGTACGCCACCATCGCCGTCGCCGTCGCCGTCGTCTACATTGTCGTCGCCGTCGTCGTCTACGTCGTCGTCGCCGTCGTCGTGCGCTGCCGTCTCGTCGCCGCCATCGTCGTCGTCGTCTACGTCGTCGTCGCCGTCGTCGTGCGCTGCTGTCTCGTCGCCGCCGTCGTCGTCGCTTCCGCCGTCGTCTACGTCGTCGTCGCCGCTGGTTACATCGCCGACGTCGTCGTCATCGCCTCCTTCGCCGCTGTGGTCAACGCCGGGTACGCCGTCACCGTCGTTGCGCCGTTGGAGCCGCCGTCGACGCACTCTCCGATCTCGCATCTCCTGCGCCGACCTGTATACCTGTTTTTCTTTTCCTTCGTATGCGCTCTATCTCTATCGATCGGTTGGTCTCGTTGCATGTATATGTAGTACGTAGACTTGTATACGCACGTATATATTACAAATACTAGCATGTATGATTTTTCTATATGCATGAACTCATGTACTATGATTGGTAGATGTATATATATATTCGCGTATATATATAGATTGATCGGTTGATCTCGTCGTGTCTGTTCGCGTATGTTTAGACATGTTAGCATATATGTATGTTGGTACGAATGCATCTCCACATATATATTAGGCTGTGTGTGCATACGTATATATATATGTCTTAGACTGAATCTTGTGCACATACACATACATAGGTTGTAAGTAGTCTTGTATACATTAGGAGGTATACGTGAATGTTGTATAAAAGTATATATTACCATGTTTCTAGCCGAACCATTTCGCATACACATTGTGCACGAATCCCAGCCACGCCGAACAGTACCATGCAAGCTAGTAAAAGTTAAGTTACAAGTGTTAATTTCCGGTATTTGCGAAATTTGTCTTTTTCACAACAAATTCGTTTTAAGTCCAAATTGCTTGCAATAAATTTTGTTAACTAGTAAAAATTAATACCTTTCTACAGTATTTTAATGAAATTTTATAATTAAATATATACTGTTAAATTATTTGCGGAAAGTCCCAACTTATGAATTTTGTAGCTCTTAAACTATACGTTCAAAAATAGCGAAATAAATTTTATAAATCTTAGAAAATGCTAGACTAGTTATCTGGAAGTTTTCGTGAAATTATGAATTAGTTTAATTTGCAGCATTTCTCTGAATGTGTGTTTGTACATTGTTTTGCGTGTTTATTTGGATCTTTATCTGTTACGCGTAGACGTCGAGCTGTGTGAGGACGCGGATTTCGAGGATCAAGCTCCATACCAAGACTCGCTGCTTTACGAAGGCAAGTTGTGCTTTGACCATATTGCTCCTAATTTTTGAAATATATTTTGAGTTCAATTATGCATGCTATGTTGTTAAATTGAGTTAATTTAATTTGGGTAAAGTAGTTAACCAACCTAATTGCTAATTCCACCCTTCATGATAATATTTGTATGCCATGTATTCCATTGTTACCATAAGTTGGGATTATATAGTTGGTTAATATGATTGTGCAAACACGGGAGGCTAGACCGTGAATAGTTGCGTAGCTATGCTTGCCTGAAATGTGTTTCAAATGGCAAAATAATATTGACTAATGATATACGGAATGAATTTTGGAAATGGTGTAATCTTGCCACGTTATGACGTGAAGTGTAGGTACCTTTATGGTTCTACATGGTAACTGATATTATTGTTGGCATGTGTTGCACAATAATCAAACTGGGTGGGAAAATATTTAGTCTGGGGCAAGTGGCAAGGTTGATCTAGTGGGCCATGATTGGTACCGGGAAAGTTGTTTTGGTTCTTTGGGTAGTCTTGCCCTGGTCACCCTAAGGACTTAACCTTGCAAGCCTTTGAACTGAATCAATCGTGCAACCACATGACTGAAGTGGGATGGTCCTAGTTGAGTAAGTTACTAATAACTTGGATGTGGTACCTCGGGGTGTCAACTACACCCTTTGTGTAGTTGTACGGGGGAGCGTACCGAGGGTACGGCTAGGTACCCATCCAACGGTATATCGGTCCTATACTTCATCTCTGCTGAGAGAAGGGATAGTGTATGGCAACCGGGAAGGTCCACTTGTTAAGCTAGAGGTTTTCGAAAGGCTTTGTTACAGTCATTCACCTTTGTGGTGTTTGACTGTATCTTGTGGGTAAAGTGCATAACCTCTGCAGAGTGTGTCAAAACTATTCGAATAGTCGAGTCCACGGTACTGGACAAAGCTCGGGGATTACAGTCAAGGGTTAGATTTTCGAAAATAAAATGCAGGATGGGTGGCTGTAGGCCAGAGATAATTGCCAAAGTGATATAGGACTTTGTGCCAAACTGCTTGAAAAGAGATTGATAACTTATTATATAATATGGTTTTACGGCTTGTGAATCTATTAAGATTATTTAATCAAAGAAAAATGTTGTTTGATGCAAAAGAACCACTTAAGCCATCTCTTTGGAAGAAGCCATGCATATAGTAATAGGATTGCACCCCTGTGCATGACTTGCTGAGTATGTTGTATACTCACCCTTGCTTCCTCCAACACAATCATCAGTTGAGGAGAAGACTTCAACTTCGAAGGAGAAGTTCCGCGAGGAGGCAGTTATCTAGAGTTGAACCTTGTCAGTTGCCTGTGGCAGGTTGATGGGGGTCATCGACGTTCTTTGTTCCGCTGCTAATTATTTACTGTTGTTATTGTAAGCCCTGCGTGGCAGACTATTTGTAAGGTGACCTTAAGGTCTTGTAACCAGTTTATTTAATGTTTGAAGTACTTTATTATTATTTCCGCTGTGTATGGATGTGATATTCAACCCTGTTTAACTGTGTGTACTAGCGTGATCCTGGACTAGTACAGAATACACAGAGAGTCCGGATTTGTAGATTCGGGTTCCGACACCAGTCCTCGCACAGGTGGATCACATGGCGCAAGAGGGGGGCCCTGGATGTGGTAACCAGTCCCACCAGTGTTGAAACCTTAGCGAGTAGTACTGGGTTTAGATAGGCATTGGAACGGCTTTGTTACGGACACTCGCCTTTGTGGTGTTTGACTATATCTTGTGGGCAAAGTGTATAACCTCTGTAGAGTGTAAAATCTATTCGAATAGCTGAGTCCGCAGTATTGGACACTGCTCGGAGATTACAGTCAAGTGTTAGGCTTTCATGAAAATAACTTGGTTTGGTAAATAGTTGGGTTGTAACTGAGAATTGGACTTAGGTTGTGAAATACTTGTAACATCCTCGTTTTGGCTTTCTGGAGAAAAACCTAATTTAAATGAAGTAAATTCAAACGTTGGAGTTTCATTGGTGTTTATTATAACCTGGCATCCTTTCCCCTTCGAAATCGGGAATTAATCCCCTCCCGGGCGAAAAATCGGGTTTTCCAGTTCCCGCCGGGACCCGAAAATTCACCCGAGTCCAAAAGTGCTCCAAAAATCTCCTAACCTCTTCTAAAATGCTCCAAATATTCCGAAATGATTTTAGGAATCATTTCCCGGATTTTTGGACATCCGTTCCTATTTTATCTCGCGCGGCTTTTGTTTAATGCCTGCGATCCGCGCCCGAATATCCAATTCCACAAAAATTATCCAAATTCAACCAAACCACTTCCATTGAGTTCCAAATATTCTAAAATGGCTCTAGGAATTTTTCCGGAATTTTTAGGCCATTTTTCCTTATTTTTCTCTAGGGCGGAACTTTCGCGTATAAGCCAACCACTCACAGACCGCCACGTGGCAAGTGAACAGTAGCTTCTTCCACCTTGGATTGGCCTGTGCGTGTTCTTGCCTGGGAGAAAAACAGAGAAGCTTCCCTTCTCTCCTCCATAGATCCAAATCCGTGTATCTCCCTCCATTCCACTCCAAATCGCGAACCGTCGGATCCGTTGGAATCACAACGGCCTCCTCTTTCTATCCATGGGGATAATGCACCCGAGATCGTGCTGGATTTTGAACGGTTGCGAGGAAACCAAAATCGACCTTTATGGTGATTGCACGACCGTTTCTAATCCGTTTCGCGTGATTCCGCCCCTCATCTCTCCGTATAAGAACCCTCTTTCCGGTGGTATAGCTCTCCGTTAGCCTCTCAAATCCAATTGGCCGCAAGATCAAGAAAACCGACGAACTTTGGTTGTTCTTCGCGTTCTTCGTGTTCTTGCTCATATCTTCCACTCTGGTGGATCTTTCTTCCTCCCGTTCGTTTCTTTGTGTTAGCATGAAAGTCTAGTTGCTAATTCATCAATCAATTTTAGGTTTCCTCGACCAGTAGGCGGCAATTTCGGATTTTGCTCGTTTCGGCCGAACCCGTGTTCATCGTCGATTTCATCCCCACCGGTGAGAATTGATCCAATTCCTTGCTTTCCTTTGTGCCTCTAGATGTTCTTTAGTGTATTCTACATTCAATTTGCTTGGTCATCTATTGAATTCATTGTGAAATCTCAAGTTTTTGGCAAAATCGCCTCTCTCTGTTTTCCGCCGTGCGTCTGCGTCTTGCCGGCCACGCCGTCGCCGCCGCTGCTGGCCGGCCGGCGACCATCTCGCCGCCGCCCCGGATCATCCGCGCCGCTCTGCTGCCGCCGCCGCGCCACGCCAGGCGCCGCTACGCTGCCGCCGGCCAGCCGCTTCCGCCGGCCCGGTGCCGCCCGGTTCCGGTTGACCCCGCCACCCGCACCGCCGCCCCACCGCGGCGATCCCGCCGCGACCGCCGATTTCGCCGTCGAGCCTTCCGAGTTCGACACCGCCGCCGCAACTGAAGGCAAGTCTCCTTGATGCACTTTGCGCCTATGTTTACGAAATGATTTAAAATGGTTTATAAAGTTGCATGGCTATGTTTAATTAAATATGTCAAATATAAGAGCTAGTTATTCCGAACTTGTTGATTCCTCCATGACATTGTTAATCATATCCATTGTAACCCTAGAACATTGTTTATACCATGCTTATGCTTATATGGTATCCGTTGCTATGTAGTACGGTAGAATTGCTTAGGACCTTTTCCGACCAAAACAACCCATGGGTGGGATTATTCAAAAAGAATGTTATTAAACGTGATTTGAAAGTTATTATTATGATTTTGGTCCTGTTTTCTAAAATAAAATAAAAGAAAAATGATTTTGACTTGGGCGGCCTGGAATGTCGGGTGGAAGCGGATCAAGTCTTGATCCTTTTGTGCAAAGTACCGCCCCAAGTCATCTAAGGACCGACGCTTATGATTGCCATTTTAAGCAATACCGTACTACCACATGTCTATAATGGTACGACCTGGCCAACTAATTTGTAGAAGCCTATCTTAGACTCACCACCTGGTTGAATGTGAGAGCCGGACGGAGGCATTGTTGTGGATGTTGTTTTGCTCACACGGCGCAAGAGGGGGCTTCTGTACTGGGTGGAGGGAACCCTAACAGCGGTGAAACCTCAGCGGGTGGGTCTAGCTAGGTAGATACATTGTAACGGCCTTGTCAAGATATCCCTGCCGGCACACCTAAGGAAGTGTGTTAATTGCATGGCAACAAGGGTCTATCTTGTCTTGTGGGTAAAGTTGTACACCTCTGCAGAGTAAAACTATTCGAATAGCCGTGCCTACGGTCAAGGCAAAGCGAAGAATGCTTTCATATTGGTAGACTTTGGTTTTGGTTTTAAAATCGAAAAGTGTGTTGTTTTGGGGTTCGGGAGTGGTTAGAACTCTCGAATGTTGATTAAGGAAAGAGCCAACCCAGGTGGATAGAACCTGTTTTACTTTTGACGGATGGAGTCACCTGATTAACTTTGATCCTTTTAACTGTTGGCGGATAGAGCCTTTATGTTAGTGATGGTGGATAGAACCTCACTACAATAATAAATAATTCAATTATTAAAAAGAATTGTAAAAAGATGCTTTGTGAAATCTATTACTTAAGTATGATTTAATCAAAAGTGGCTTTATGCAAATAAACCCTATTAAGCTTCCTTTGGAAAGCCCCTCATGATCATACTTTCCCGACTTGCTGAGTACTTTTGTACTCACGTGCTACACCAACATTGTAATCATCAGAGATTTATCAAGATGCCGAGGAAGAGGAGGAGTTCTTCGAGGAGGATTGCCAGGAGGACTAGTCGCGTTCCTAGTAAATGCGCTTTGTGGCGTTGTGGCGTTCGCTCGTTGCTTTCTTTTGCTTCCGCTGTTTTGAGTGTCCGGTCGTTGGACCGAGTATTGTAATAAGTGGCCATGTGGCCCATACTTGAATATTTAGATTACAAGTTTCGTTTTGTTCGGCAATGAAGTATCACTGTGACTGTGTGTACTAGCTACTGATCTGGGACTAGTACGGAAATACACAGAGATTCTCGATAGCTGATCCGGATCTCACAATGTGGTATCGAGCCTGGACGATCAGAGGACGTGACCTAGTTAGCATGGCAAAGCCTTAAGGACTATATTTTATAAAAATGTACTTGCAAAAGTTTAAGTTCCTTTGCTTCTATCTCTTCTATCTTAGTATCTTGTGCTCATCCTTTCTTTTATTTAAATTTTGGTTACTAATTCATGCCTTTCAAAATTTGTAGATGTCGGTTTACACCACCTTTGCCGGCGAGGTTGGAGGCTTTTGCGAGGAGCTGTCACTGATGCTCCAGGAGCTGGGATTTCCCCATCGCCCAGAGTATCGCTACCAGTCAATGCCTGGTCTTGTCCAGGACATGTGGCAGGTCCGCTTGCTAGTCTTCGCGAGGAGTCGCCACAGCCGAGGACCGGCCGCTTTACTTCACGGCCGAGAGACCACCTCGCGACGCGCTTCAGGACGCGCCGTAAAGGCTATCCTCATGTTGGGGCAGATCTACCGCGATATGATGGAGAACTCTCCTTACCTGCTGTTTCCCCGCTTCCAGGTTGGGCGGGCGTACAGCCAGTTTAGGAGTTTGGCCCAGGAGAGGGACCCGACTGTGGTCCACTTGGGGACACTCGTCCAGGCACAGGATGAGGCCTACGTCCGGATGTCTGACGAGCTGCTGGGTCTGCGTCGGGACTTGACGGCAGCGAGAGAGATCTCTCGGTTCGAGAAGGAGAGGAGGAGCATCCCATCGCCCCCACCGCCAGCTCCTGTGCAGGAGGCACAGCCCGTGGCGCCGCCGCCACCAGCCCCGGTTCGGGAGGAACCGCCGGCCCGCGACATCCCAGAGGACGCGCCGCCAGCCAAGCGTCATCAAGGTCTGAGGCTTCGGACGACTGCGCGCAAGTCCGTTCGTCTCCCTTTGCCGCCAGGGTTTTCTCTGATTGCTTTGGCTGCCCCTGAAGGAGCAAGATCTTCGGCAGCAGCTTCACCTTCCCGCAGCAGGAGCGAGGAGGAGGAGGACCCGTCACCGCGCGTCTTTGGCAGTGACGCGAGTTCTTAGATAGTTTCAGTCTGTAGGATCTTAATTTTGTCGCGTTAGAGCGTTGAATAAGTGATTGCTGGATTGTATCGTGCCCTTAGGCATTTGTGATACAGCCACCTCCAAAACTATTTGATTTTAATTGAAGTTCAGTTGGTTTTTCCTTCGGTTGTGTGCTCTTGTGGTTGTGCTCGTGTGTGGAGGATGTGGTTTAGTTCCCCGTTGCTTACCTATGCTTCTCCCTCTTTCCTTGTGCTTGACCGCCTTGTGCAGATGGAGAACGTTGGTCGTGGTCGGGGTCGTGGAAGGCTCGCAGGCCGTGGTAGAGGCCGTGGACGAGCCTGTGGACCGGTGCACTTTCAAGAGGAAGCAGAGTATGTGGAGCCACCGCAGCCGCAAGGACAAGAGCAAGTGCAACACCCTGCCGCTCAGCATGATCCGCCGCCGCCCCCACCACCAGCTCAGCCGCCAAACATGGAACAAATGATGGCGATGCAGCTTCAGATTCTTCAGGCGTTAGCTCAGAACGTCCTGAACCAACCTCAAGCCGCGGCAGCACCTGCTCAAGCTCAACCGCCCCAATCTAAGTTTGGGGAGTTCATGAGACTCGACCCCGACTTTTCTTTGGATCCGCAGATCCGCTGGATGCGATGACCGCTCAAGGAAGTTGAGCGTAAATCGCACTTGGCTCGGTCGCGATGACATAGAGAGTGTGCGATGCATCTCACCACCAAAGGAACTGCAGCCAACTGGTGGGAGAACTACTGTGCCGCCCATGCCGACCCGCAGAACATTCCATGGAACGAGTTCGTGGAAGCCTTCAGGGCTACTCATATCCCAAGGGGGATTATGGAAATGAAGCGTCGTGAGTTTCACAAGCTTCAGCAAGGAAACTTGTCTGTCTCGGAGTACCTTAACCGCTTCACACAGCTGTCCCGGTACGCGACCGCAGATGTCGCGACTGACGAGGCCAAAATTTAGCGATTCATGGAGGGCCTTGACCCCAACTTGAAGGTACAGCTGGTTTCGAGCGACTACCCGTCGTTCCAGCACATGATCAACAAAGCGCTGATTCAAGAGGACGCCCAGCGTCAGCTTTTTGAGTCGCGCAAGAGGAAAATGATGTTTCAGACTCAGCGCGGTGCCAGCAGTTCCAAGCCTCGCACTTTTCAAAGAAGATCTAGCGAGCCAGCCAGAGCGGTGGCCCCAGACCCCAATGTCTACCCCACGCCCCATCGACAAGCCCTCGCGAGCAAGGCAGAGCTCAAGCTCAGAAGAGTGGGACAGCGATGGCAGGAGTGCAGTGCTTTAACTGCAGGGAGATGGGGCACTGCGCCAACAACTGCCCCAAGAAGCGTCAGCCCGTCACCCCGGTGAGGTTCAACCTAGGATCGACGCCAGCCCGCGCCCCTGCGCCGGCTCAAGGAAGAGGAACCCCTCAGACTCCGCGCACGCCAAGGACTGCAGGAAGAGGGCGTGTGAACCACATCACCGCGGAAGAGGCTCAGGATGCGCCAGACGTGGTTTATGGTAAGTTTCATGTGAACTCGATGCACCTTGATTCTGTTTGATTCTGGTGCAACCCATTCTTTCATATCAGAGTACTTGGTTAAAAAGCATAACTGGAACACCATACAGTTAAGAAACCCTTTGCTAGTGCAATCCCCTGGAAAAGAATTAAGAACAACTACTGTTTGTCCAAAAATGGATATAGTAATAAAAGGGGTAAAGTTCCTAGCGAACTTAATACTGTTGGATACTAAGGGTATAGAAGTCCTTGGAATGGATTGGTTAACCAAGTATAAGGGTCAGATAGACTGTGCTAGTAGAGCTATCTCTCTTACCAGCCCTGAGGGGATTAGAGTGGAGTTTTTATCTAATCTTGCCTCTAAGGGGGGTAGCACCCTAAACCGTTTGAAAGGTACTTCGTTGGAGAAGGTACCGATCGTCAATGAGTACCCGGATGTGTTCCCGGAGGAGTTGCCTGGTATGCCACCAGATCGAGATGTGGAATTTGTGATTGAGCTGGTACCTGGTACCGCTCCAATCTCGAAGAGACCCTACCGTTTGCCTTCTAACGAGTTGGTCGAGATGAAGAAGCAGATTGAAGAATTGCAAGAGAAAGGATTCATCGCACCCGGTTAAATCGCCCGTGGGGATCTTTGTGTCTTCGTCACCAAGAAAGACGGTAGTCTGAGGATGTGCATAGACTACAGGTTTTTGAATGAGGTCACGATCAAGAACAAGTATCCGTTGCCTCGGATAGATGATCTGTTTGACCAGCTGAAGGGAGCTCAAATCTTTTCCAAGGTAGATTTGAGATCGGGATATCACCAGCTGAAGATAAGAAAAGAAGATATTCCGAAGACAGCCTTCACCACCCGATATGGACTGCATTTAGTTCACAAATATGTCTTTTGGGTTAACCAATGCTCCTTCTTATTTCATGAATCTGATGAATAAGGTGTTTATGGAATATTTAGACAAGTTCGTCGTAGTATTCATCGACGACATCCTTGTCTATTCCAAGAGCAGAAAAGAGCATGAAGATCATCTGCGAATAGTCTTGGAAACACTAAGAGAGCATCAGCTGTATGCTAAGTTTAGCAAATGTGACTTCTGGCTGAAAGAAGTGTCTTTCCTGGGTCATATCATTTCTGCTGCAGGAGTAGCAGTAGATCCAGCAAAAGTGAGAGATGTTTTGGATTGGACACAACCCAAGTCAGTCCCGGAGATCCGAAGTTTTCTTGGATTAGCTGGTTATTATCGAAGATTCATTGAAGGTTTCTCGAAGATAGCCAGACCTCTTACTCAACTTCTGAAAAAGGAAAAGAAGTTTGAATGGACGCAAGCGTGTGAGCAAAGTTTTCAGGAGTTGAAAAAGAGATTAACCTCAGCCCCAGTGCTTATTTTGCCAGACATCCATAAGGACTTTGAAGTGTATTGTGATGCTTCGAAGCAAGGACTTGGATGTGTTATGATGCAAGAAGGAAAGGTAATAGCCTATGCTTCAAGACAACTGCGACCTCATGAAGAAAACTATCCTATTCATGACTTGGAGTTAGCCGCAGTTGTGCACGCACTCAAGATATGGAGGCATTACTTGATCGGCAATAGATGTGAAATCTATACGGATCATAAAAGTCTGAAGTATATCTTCACTCAGCCTGATCTTAACCTGAGACAGAGAAGATGGCTGGAGTTGGTGAAAGATTATAATCTGGGAATTCATTATCACCCTGGAAAAGCGAACGTTGTTGCGGATGCTTTGAGCAGGAAAGCTCACTGCAACAATACGAGAGTGCAACCAAGCCAACCGGCGCTTCACGATGAATTTCGGCGCCTTAACCTGGAATTAGTAAATGAAGGGTGCATTTATTCTTTGGAGGTCAAATCAACCCTTGAGGATCGATCCAGAAGCTCAGAAGGACGATAAAGGTATTGCCAACCTGAAGGAAGGTCTAAAGAAAGGAAAGCACCCCGGATTTTCAGAAGATGACCAGGGAACTATTTGGTTCGGGAAAAGAATAGTGGTCCCTAACCAAGAAGAAATCAAGAATGTGATCTTGAAGGAAGCTCACGATTCAGTTTATTCTATTCACCCAGGAAGCACCAAAATGTATGCTGATTTGAAAGAGAAGTATTGGTGGTCTAATATGAAGAAGGAAGTTGCAGATTTTGTGGCACGCCAGACGTGTGCCAGTTGGTAAAAGCGGAGCATCAGAGACCAGCCGGTCTATTGCAGCCGTTGCAAGTGCCTGTATGGAAATGGGAAGAAATTAGAATGGATTTTATAACTGGATTACCCAAAACTAAATCCGGTTATGATTCCATCTGGGTTATTGTGGATCGATTGACCAAAGTGGCCCACTTTATCCCGGTAAAGACAACCTATTCTGGAGATAAGCTTGCCGAGTTGTATATGACCAAGATTGTATGTTTACACGGTGTGCCAAAGAAGATTGTGTCTGATCGAGGTTCCCAGTTCACCTCGAGATTCTGGCAGCAATTGCATGAGGTGTTGGGCACGAATCTTAATTTCAGTACTGCATATCATCCCCAGACGAATGGCCAGACCGAAAGGGTCAATCAAATCTTAGAGGATATATTGAGAGCTTGTGCTCTAACATATAAAGGCTCGTGGGATCAGAATTTGCCCTATGCAGAGTTTTCCTATAACAACAGTTATCAAGCCAGTTTGAAGATGGCGTCTTTTGAAGCTTTGTATGGAAGAAAGTGCCGAACACCCTTATATTGGAAAGAGACCGAAGGAGGACAAATCATCGGGCCCGATGTTCTGAAAGAAGCCGAAGAGCAAGTCAGACAGATCCGGGCAAATCTGAAGACAGGTCAGTCCAGACAGAAAAGTTATGCGGACAATCGTCGAAGGGAATTAAGCTTTGTACCTGGAGACCATGTGTATTTGAAAGTATCCCCGATGAAAGGAATGAAACGATTCCGTGTCAGTGGAAAATTAGCACCCCGCTATATCGGACCATTCAAGGTGATTGCCCGAAAAGGCGAAGTTGCTTATAAATTGGAATTGCCGCCACAGCTGTCAGGGGTACATGATGTCTTTCATGTATCTCAGTTGAAGAAGTGTCTCCGAGTACCGGAGCAGCAGATGCCGTTGGAAGACATGGAACTCAAAGAAGACTTGCCTTACCCGGAGTATCCCATCAAGGTTTTGGATGAAGCCGAGCGTTGGACATGAAGCCGAGTGATCAAGTTCTGCAAGGTTCAGTGGAGCAACCATTCGGAGAAGGAAGCTACTTGGGAGCGTGAAGAAGATCTTCGAGCAGAGTTCCCTAATCTTTTTCTTTCTCCGTCCGAATCTCGGGGACGAGATTCTCTCTAAGGGGGTAGGTTTGTAACATCCTCGTTTTGGCTTTCTGGAGAAAAACCTAATTTAAATGAAGTAAATTCAAAAGTTGGAGTTTCATTGGTGTTTATTATAACCTGGCATCCTTTCCCCTTCGAAATCGGGAATTAATCCCCTCCCGGGCGAAAAATCGGGTTTTCCAGTTCACGGACAGAAAATTCACCCGAGTCCAAAAGTGCTCCAAAAATCTCCTAACCTCTTCTAAAATGCTCCAAATATTCCGAAATGATTTTAGGAATCATTTCCCGGATTTTTGGACATCCGTTCCTATTTTATCTCGCGCGGCTTTTGTTTAATGCCTGCGATCCGCGCCCGAATATCCAATTCCACAAAAATTATCCAAATTCAACCAAACCACTTCCATTGAGTTCCAAATATTCTAAAATGGCTCTAGGAATTTTTCCGGAATTTTTAGGCCATTTTTCCTTATTTTTCTCTAGGGCGGAACTTTCGCGTATAAGCCAACCACTCACAGACGGCCACGTGGCAAGTGAACAGTAGCTTCTTCCACCTTGGATTGGCCTGTGCGTGTTCTTGCCTGGGAGAAAAACAGAGAAGCTTCCCTTCTCTCCTCCATAGATCCAAATCCGTGTATCTCCCTCCATTCCACTCCAAATCGCGAACCGTCGGATCCGTTGGAATCACAACGGCCTCCTCTTTCTATCCATGGGGATAATGCACCCGAGATCGTGCTGGATTTTGAACGGTTGCGAGGAAACCAAAATCGACCTTTATGGTGATTGCACGGCCGTTTCTAATCCGTTTCGCGTGATTCCGCCCCTCATCTCTCCGTATAAGAACCCTCTTTCCGGTGGTATAGCTCTCCGTTAGCCTCTCAAATCCAATTGGCCGCAAGATCAAGAAAACCGACGAACTTTGGTTGTTCTTCGCGTTCTTCGTGTTCTTGCTCATATCTTCCACTCTGGTGGATCTTTCTTCCTCCCGTTCATTTCTTTGTGTTAGCATGGAAGTCTAGTTGCTAATTCATCAATCAATTTTAGGTTTCCTCGACCGTGGGCGACGAATTTCGGATTTTGCTCGTTTCGGCCGAACCCGTGTTCATCGTCGATTTCATCCCCACCGGTGAGAATTGATCCAATTCCTTGCTTTCCTTTGTGCCTCTAGATGTTCTTTAGTGTATTCTACATTCAATTTGCTTGGTCATCTATTGAATTCATTGTGAAATCTCAAGTTTTTGGCAAAATCGCCTCTCTCTGTTTTCCGCCGTGCGTGCGTGCGTGCGCCGGCCATTGCCGCCGCTTGCCTGGCCGGCGACCATCTCGCCGCCGGATCATCATCCGCGCTGGCTCTTCGCCGCGCCGCCCGGCCAGCGCTGGCGCTACGCCGCTTCGCCGCCGGCCGCCTGGCCGCTTCACGGTGCCGCCTGCCGGGCCGACTCGCCACCCGCCGCCGCCGCTTCACGGCGATCCCACCGCGACCGCCGATTTCGCCGTCGAGCCTTCCGAGTTCGACACCGCCGCCGCAACTGAAGGCAAGTCTCCTTGATGCACTTTGCGCCTATGTTTACGAAATGATTTAAAATGGTTTATAAAGTTGCATGGCTATGTTTAATTAAATATGTCAAATATAAGAGCTAGTTATTCCGAACTTGTTGATTCCTCCATGACATTGTTAATCATATCCATTGTAACCCTAGAACATTGTTTATACCATGCTTATGCTTATATGGTATCCGTTGCTATGTAGTACGGTAGAATTGCTTAGGACCTTTTCCGACCAAAACAACCCATGGGTGGGATTATTCAAAAAGAATGTTATTAAACGTGATTTGAAAGTTATTATTATGATTTTGGTCCTGTTTTCTAAAATAAAAGAAAAGAAAAATGATTTTGACTTGGGCGGCCTGGAATGTCGGGTGGAAGCGGATCAAGTCTTGATCCTTTTGTGCAAAGTACCGCCCCAAGTCATCTAAGGACCGACGCTTATGATTGCCATTTTAAGCAATACCGTACTACCACATGTCTATAATGGTACGACCTGGCCAACTAATTTGTAGAAGCCTATCTTAGACTCACCACCTGGTTGAATGTGAGAGCCGGACGGAGGCATTGTTGTGGATGTTGTTTTGCTCACACGGCGCAAGAGGGGGCTTCTGTACTGGGTGGAGGGAACCCTAACAAATGGTGAAACCTCGGTGGGTCTAGCTAGGTAGATACATTGTAACGGCCTTGTCAAGATATCTCCCCGCCGCACACCTAAGGAAGTGTGTTAATTGCATGGCAACAAGGGTCTATCTTGTCTTGTGGGTAAAGTTGTACACCTCTGCAGAGTAAAACTATTCGAATAGCCGTGCCTACGGTCAAGGCAAAGCGAAGAATGCTTTCATATTGGTAGACTTTGGTTTTGGTTTTAAAATCGAAAAGTGTGTTGTTTTGGGGTTCGGGAGTGGTTAGAACTCTCGAATGTTGATTGGCGGAAAGAGCCAACCCAGGTGGATAGAACCTGTTTTACCTTTGACGGATGGAGTCACCTGATTAACTTTGATCCTTTTAACTGTTGGCGGATAGAGCCTTTATGTTAGTGATGGTGGATAGAACCTCACTACAATAATAAATAATTCAATTATTAAAAAGAATTGTAAAAAGATGCTTTGTGAAATCTATTACTTAAGTATGATTTAATCAAAAGTGGCTTTATGCAAATAAACCCTATTAAGCTTCCTTTGGAAAGCCCCTCATGATCATACTTTCCCGACTTGCTGAGTACTTTTGTACTCACGTGCTACACCAACATTGTAATCATCAGAGATTTATCAAGATGCCGAGGAAGAGGAGGAGTTCTTCGAGGAGGATTGCCAGGAGGACTAGTCGCGTTCCTAGTCGTCGCCTGTGGCGTTGTGGCGTTCGCTCGTTGCTTTCTTTTGCTTCCGCTGTTTTGAGTGTCCGGTCGTTGGACCGAGTATTGTAATAAGTGGCCATGTGGCCCATACTTGAATATTTAGATTACAAGTTTCGTTTTGTTCGGCAATGAAGTATCACTGTGACTGTGTGTACTAGCTACTGATCTGGGACTAGTACGGAAATACACAGGAGATTCTGGATAGCTGATCCGGGGTCTCACAATACTTCACTTGTGCAATAATTGTGAAAGTTATTACCTTTACTATTCTTTTACTGCTCTGCAATCTATTACTGTATTTATGAATGTTGTTTTACTGCAAATGAACCATGATCCTGTTCTTTGTATTAAGCCATGCATTTAGAATATTAGCTTTGCATTCTGTGCATGACTTGCTGGTAACAAGTACTCACCCCCTTTCAACAATACAACACCAGTTGAAGAAGAAGCGACGTCAGCTTTGGAGGAAGAACTTCAGGAGGAGCCATCTACCTAGGGAGCGACTGTAACACCCCAAAATTTTGCTTTTCTTAAATTCATGTGTGATTTGGCACTTTGGTGAATTTTTGGAATTTTCTGGAATTTATTTGGATTTATTTGGAATTTATTTGAATTTATTCCATTTTGAAATAATTAAAGAATTTAAATTTGCAAATAAATTTTTGTTGGAAATATTTTATTTGAGTCCAAAATGATCCAAAATATTTTCCAGAATTTTTCCGAATTTTTTCTCGAGTCATTTGCTATTTTAATGAATTAAATGAATTATCGAATTATTTTAAATATTAATTCGCCGGAAAATCCAACTCGGTCAAGTATCGTTTCATCCACCGAAGTCGGACTTCGAGTCCTAATCTGAGCCAGCTTGACTCGATCAACCCACTTAACCCTAATCGATCCAACCGTTGATCAAGATCCAACGGCCGAGATCCGCCTCGACTCGAGCCGTGGTTCAGACCGGACCGTCGCGGCCGCGACGGGCCCTGAGCGACACGCGGACGCCACGATTTCGCTGCCTTCAGAATCGAAGTCGACTCGCCGCCAGCGTAGCCATGCTCCGATTAGGTTTCCGCCAGGTGCACGTCGCCGAGGCTATTTAAGGCGTGGGTTATCGCCGAGGATCGCCCGTCAGGCGCGCTTCTATTGCCCTAGTTTCCAACGCCCTGCCGCCGCCGCGCTTCTCGCCGAGTTTGGGAGTGCCGCCACGGTTTTCTTCGGCTTGCCGCTCGTCATCCTCCGCCGCTTCAAGCTCCGGACTGGAACCTTTGGCGCCGAGGCGCACTCGTGGGGTGCACTCACTTGGCCGGACGCCCGGCGCCAAGTAGGGTGGTCGCCGCCTCAGCCGGCACGCAACGCCGCCGCAAGCCATCGCCGCTGCGAGCTTCTGGCACTGCGTTGATCAAGATCCAACGACGAGGCGCAGGCCACGCGCCTGCTATCAAGTTTCCGTTTGATTAGGTTTCAACTGCGTAGATTTAGATCGACGGCTGTGGTTAGTTGCGCGAGCGATAGGGTTAGATTCGACCGCCCGATCTAGATCGAACGCCCGGACAACCGTGTAGTTTTGAACGGAGGTCTAGATTCCACCGACCGCTGATTTTCAAATCAACGAGATTGTGCCACGGTGCTCACCGCGCCCACGCTGGGGAGCGTGTGGTTCGACACGCGACGCGTCGTAGGGGCTCCACGTGGCTCGCAATACGCACGCGGCGTGAAACCCGGGCCGCGGGCGGGCCCACATGTCGGGCCACGGAGCCGCGGGACCGAGTCCACTGCGTGGACCCGAGCCGAGCGTGACCAAGCCCATGGACCGGTCAGCAGCCAATCAGGAGCTGCCACGTGTCCATGCCGACGCAATAATTAATTTCCGGAAAGAAAATGATTTATTAATTCAAATAATGATTTCAAATTTAGATTCAAACTTCAAACGCTTATAACTTTTGGCGCTTCAACTCCGATTTGAGCGATTCAAATTTCTAAATTTGTATAAAATTGAGATCTACCTAAATATGAATTTTATTTAATTTTGACTAAAGTTTTTCTCTGTAAATTATTTAATTGATTATTTAAACTTTAAATAATCATAACTTTATGCTTTTAACTCCAAATTTGACGATTCTAGCTTAAAAATCCAAAATTATGTTCTTCTGTTTATGGATTTTATTTGGAGTTTTGGGGATCTTTTGCATAGTGTTTATTTGTGTATTTGCTATTTGCACGCTACGAGTAGACGTTGAAGTGCCGAGGGATTCAAGGAGAAGTATTGACTCAGATCCAACTCAAGACCAAGAGCAAGTGCTTTTGAAGGCAAGTTGTGCTTTGACCATGTTGATCCTATTTTCAAAATCTATTTTGATTTAAACTATTGCATGCTAGTTCAATTAGAAAGATACTTTGTTTAAAACATGGGGGTTAGATAAATACCAAAAAGCTCTATGACACCTTGATTACTTAAGTATGTGCAAAGACCCTTGTCACCCTAGTTGTGGTTTACTAGTTGGACATTATTAAATTTCCAATCTGGGTTTAGATCGTAGTATGTCGCTTAGACCTGCGGCTCATGACATGATTTTGGACAATCAAATGATATTATGGACTTAATGATATATTGAACCTGTTTTGGAAAAGTATCATGTGATGTTGATGGCACGCAGTGCATGGTAATCAATCGGGTTTGATAAAACAGCTGACCGGGCATGTGGCAAGAGTAATCGCGGGCAGTATCGGAGTGTTGATTTGGTTTTTCGGTAGTCTTGCCCTCGGTCACTCTAAGGACTTAACCTTGCAAGCCTTTGAACTGGGTCATACTTGCAACCACAAGGTCGAATGGGACGGCCCTAGTTGACTAAGTCGCTAAGGACTCACTTGTGAGCCTGGGGTGTCGGGCTACCTTTGTGTGATTGCACTGGGAGCGATTTGCGTGGCTGTGTACCCATCTAACGGTGTGTTGGTCCCATACTCGCCTTGGCTAAGGGAAGGGATGGTGTAGAGCACGATCGAGAGGACCACCTGTGTTGTTTGAGGCTTCCAAAGGCTTTGTTATGATCGCCATTCGCATACTCTTGTATGGCGATCTCACGACGTGGTGAGTGGATTGTATCTTGTGGGTAAAGTGCATAACCTCTGCAGAGTGTAGAATCTATTTGAATAGCTAGTCCACTTGATGATCGACAATGCTCGAATTACAAATGGGTTAGATTTTCTCAAAATAACTTGGTTTTGAAATGATGGGTTGGTTTAACAAGGAAGATGATGGAACTATGGTTTAGGATGGGAAAAATGTTTATTAAACTTCTTGAAAAGTTATTTATGCTTTACTTGTTTCTACTGCTTTCGAATCTACTTATATTACTTTTCAAAAAGTCACATCGCAAATATACCTTGAGCTATTCCTTTGTACCAAGCCATGCATATAGTATACTAGCTTGCATTCTCAGGCATGACTTCGAGTACCAAGTACTCACCTTGCCCCAACACAATATCGCTTGAAGAGGAGATTACGCCAGCTTTGGAGGAGGAACTCCAAGAGGACCCGCTACTTAGGGATGCGAGCCCGGCTTGCCTCGTGGTATATCGATGGCGCCACTAAGTTTATTTGATTTTCCGCCGCTATTATTTCTCTTTAATAAGTTTCGCTTGCAAGGCATATATTTGTAACTTGGCCATAAAGGTCGAGTAACTCCTTGATTATTTAAATAAAGTACTTTGATAGTATCGCTTGGTATGATTGTGATATATACCGATGTTAAGACTGTGCACTAGCTGCTCCTCGACTAGTGTCGAATACACAGAGGGTCCGGATTTGCAAATTGGGGTCCCGACAGAGGTGGTATCGTGAGCCATACTTGACTCAGAGGCTCAACCCTAAGTTAGAATGGTCGAGTGAGGATAAAACCTATTTTCTAAATCTTAAAAATTTTTGAAGACAAGAAATGACATCTCGACTTATCCCCTTCTCTTTCTCTGTCTCTGCTGAAATTTTCCCTTACCTTGTCACAATTTAAAAATTTCGAATTTTACGAAAGCACTCTTGTGACAGATGGAGGTTTTCTCGATGAGTGAGCATAGGTTCCATAGCGAGACTCCCTTCACGAGTCACACATAAAATAAAGAGTCACCCAGTGCTAGGACTCAGAGTTAGTCTCGATTTGGATTTGCTTTGTTTGTCGAGTGTGCAAGATGTGCTGCAAGGCCCTTAGGCATTGTAAGCACTATACCAAGTTACTAATAATGAAGTTGGACCTTAAGGCTACACCTTTTGCCCCGCATAAGTTCCATATCACTTGTCTATTCTCGCTTCTCTCATCTCTCGAACCAGAGCAAATCAACATGGTGAACACCCTGGAACTTTGAAGCAATGGAGTGGATTCACCAACAGTAAAAACCCCAATGATAGAGCACCAAAGACCGCCACTCAGATATGCAGAATTTGGGCGCTTGTCGCTTCTTTCTGGCTGATGCATGCTATGATGCAACAATGCAGCACGCCACCGTTCGCCAATCAAGTTAATCGTGTGACCACGCCGTAATACAAGGTCGTCGAGTTCATGAGGACTCACCCACCCACTTTCTTCGAAATGCCAATCCATTGGAGGCCGATGATTGGTTAAGATCAATCGAGAGGAAGCTACATATAGCTCAATCGCATAGGGAATGAGAAGGTACTCTACGCTTCTCATCGCTTGGAAGGAACAAACGAATGGTGGGAGAACTTCGTACACGCCAGAGAACCCTCAAGATATCACTTGGGAAGAGTTCACATGCATTCGACAGATTCACGCGCCTCAAGGAATCATGGACCTTAAGAAGGAGGAGTTCGAGCATCAAGCAAGGTAATCACCAAGGTCGACTACCTGAACAAGTTCACACACTAGCACGCTACGCACTGAGGATGTAGCGACTGGATAAATCTGCAGATAGCCTCGCTTATGAAGGGACTTAACTCAGATTGCAGTAGGATTGATCACCCACACCTTCCGCATTTCCAAGAGTTGGTGAATAAGGCGCTTATTCTGAGGACAAGCGCAAGGAACTGGATGAGAACAGAAGCAGGATGCAACAAAGAAGTGATCACGTCAGGGAACGCGAATACCGAGAGTTGCACCAAATCAATTCTTCAGATTCCAACCACGTAACTAACAAGGACACCATCCCCGCACCAAGACTCACAATCAAAACTACCATTGCACTTCAAATCGCTAGAAACGCCACCCTAAAGCAGCCAACAGAAGGAGACGCTGAGGCATAATCGCAACGAGCCAGACACTTTGCCAACAGCTTGCCCAAAGAAGATGCAGAGCGACCCTGGCTCTGCTTCAATCTAGGAACCACCTACCAGGACGCCAAAGATTCAGGAGCCACACCTGCATCAGGTGAGAGGGCCGAAGTCAACTATGTCACCGCAGATGCACCGCAAAATGCTACTGACGTCGTGATCGGGTAAGTTACTTGTTAACCCGACTGGCAAAGCTGTTTGACTCGAGCTTCGCATTCGCTTGTTTCGCAAGGCTTTGCTGCTAGAAATGACTTGAGAATTGCAAGACTTAAGGCATGCTTTTAGTTCAAACCCCTGGTTCAACTCCGAATCCAAGTAGGATGTTCCGGGTGAGAATACTAATAGATGGAATAGAGTTCTAGCAAACCTTATAATAATTTTGGAGACCTGCATCTTAGATGTTATATTGGGAATGGAATGGTTATCCAAGCACAAGGTCAGTGATTGTGGACGAAGAACTATCTCGCTTGAGAGCCCGTGTGGGAAGAAAGTGGAATTTCAAGCCACCGCAGCTAGGGATGGACAATGATGGTTAACAGATTTCAAGGCACCAAGATAGAGGATGTCCCAAAGAGTAAATGAGTACTCCTGATGTTTTTCCCGAAGATCTACCTGCATGCCGCTGACAGTGACATAGAGTTTGTGATAGAGCTTTGCAGTACTGCACAAAGACCGATAGCAAAGAGACCTATCGGATGCTCTACCGAGGAGTTGGTAGAGATGAAGAAACAGCTAAGAGTTAATGGAGAAAGGATTTATCGACCGAGTTCGTCGTGCGGGGAGCACCGCTTTGAGTTTGTCAAGAAGAAGGACGGAGTTTCAGGATGTGCATTGACTACTGCACTCAATGAAGTCACCGTGAAGAATAAGTATCCGCTACCTGTGATTGATGATTTGTTTGATCGGGCTTAAGAGGAGCCGAGTTTTCTCCAAGATTGATCTCGAGATCTGGATACCACGCTGAAGATCCGATCAAGATATTCAAGATCGCATTCTCGCCAAGATATGGACATTACGAGTTTGATAGAGCCTTTGGGTCGACGAATGCGCCAAATTTATTTCATGAATATGATGAATAAGGTGTTCATGGAATATTTGGACAAGTTTGTCGTCGTGTTCATAGACGATATCCTAATCTACCTTAAGACAGAGGATGAACATGCCGAACACTTACGCAGTTTTGGAAAAGTCGAGGAACAAAGAACTTTTCGCCAAGTTCAAGAAGTGTGACTTTTTGGAAGGACAAAGTGGAGTTTCTGGACATGTAATGACCGCAGAAGGAGTCGCCAGAGATCCAAGCAAAGTAGAAGTCTGTTACATTGGGAGCACCAAGACTGTGACCCGTGATTCGGAGTTTCCTTGAATGGCAGGATACTACCGCCGCTTCATCAAGGCTTTTCGACAATTGCAAAACCTCTACGCAATTGTCAAGAAGGAAAAGAAGTTTGCATGGACGCCAGAATGTGAGGAAGGATTTCAGAGTCAAGAAGCGATTGACATCAAAGACGGATGTTAGTTCTACCGATGTTGCTCAAAGCTTCGATATTTAGACGATCGCGCAAGGACTTGGATGTGTGGCGATGCGTAATGGAAAGGTCGCCGCTATGCATCAAGGCGCTTGGAGGCCGCATGAGGAAAATTATCCCACATGACCTCGGAGTTAGCCGTGAGGTACATGCCTTTGAAGATATGGGCGCCACTATCCTGATTGGAAACAGATGTGAAGTGTATACGGATCATAAGAGTTTTGGCACATATTCACCAATGGATCTCGAATATGAGGCAAAGGAGATGGCTAGAGTTAATCAAGGACTACAATGTTGGAATCCATTACTATCCCCTGAAGGCCAACGAGTTGCCGATGCTCCGAGGAAGAGCCATACCGCGAGTGCGCTGCTAGCCACAAGTTAGGATGAGTTATGTGAGGATTTTCAAAGATGAAGATTGAGGTTGTACTTAGCGGATTCTTGGCCATTGAAGTAAAGCCTACCCTAGAGGATCGATCCGAGAAGGGATGTATGATGATGACAGGATCCGCAGGATTAAGTCCATCAAGGAGGAAGGCAGGCAGAGGACTTCAAATTGATGAACAAGGTACGCTGTGGATGAAGGATCGCGCATTTGTGTGCCTAACAAAAAGGAGTTAAAGCAATCGATTTTGGAAGAAGCCCATGACTCTAAGTACTGATTCACCGAAGCGCCAAGATGTATCAGATCCGAAGGAGAGATTCTCGTGGCCGAGTATGAAACGTGAAGTTGCCGAGCATGTTGCATTGTGCGACGATGCCGAGAGTCAAGGCAATGCATCGTAGACCCAGGATTGCTACAAATCCGAAAATACCGAGTGGAAGTGGGAGGAAATCGAATGGATTTCACATTACCGGCTTGTCAAGACACAAGGGGGTTACGACTCCATATGGGTTATAGTGGATCGCTTGACTAAAAGTAGCCCATTTTATCCCCGTGAAGACCACTTTACTCGGGAGATAAATTAGCGTAATTGTATATGATCAGATTGTCTGGTTGCACTAGTACCAAAGAGGATTGTATCGGACAGTAGGTACCCAATTTACCTCAAGGTTTTGGAATAAGTTGCATGAAGCCATGGGGACCCGCTTGAACTTCAAGACGGCTTATCATCCACAGACGGATGGACAGTGCATCGAAAGAGTCAACCAGATTCTCGAAGATATGCTAAGAGCTTGTGCATTGGCTTATGCTACCTCTTGGGATAAGAGTTTGCCGATACAGTTCGCCATAACAATAGTTATCGTGCTAGTTTACGATGTCACCTTTTGAGGCATCAGATGGTCGCACTCATGCCTGACGCCATTGAATTGGAATGAGACTCCATGAAACGTGTCTTTGGGCCTGAGTATTCTTCAAGAGGTCAAGAGCGTATCGCTATGATTAGGGAAAGGTTGAAGATAGCCCAATCTCGATGTAAGAGTTATGCCGACAATCGTCGAGATTTGAGTTTTGAACCGTAAGACTTTGTATACCTCAGAGTTACGCCTCGTGGGAGTTAAGAGGTTCCATGTCGAAGGGAAACTCAGACCTGCTATGTTGGACCATTTAAGATTTTGAGTCGCAGAGGCTGGTTGCTTATCACCGAGTTGCCACAAATAAGCAGGAGTACATGACGATTCCATGTGTCCCAGCTTAAAGAAGTGTCTCCGAGTTCCCCGAGGAACGGATACACCGCTAGAGTCAATTGAGCTGCATGAGGACTTGACTTATAAGGAGCACCGTGAGGATTCTAGACACAATGGATCGAGAAACTAGAAACAAGTCAACCCGCTTCAGAGAGTTCAAAGGAGCAAACCATGAAGAAAGTGAAGCGATTTGGGAGCGAAGAGGATTTGAAGAAAGAATTTCAAACCTATTCTTTTAGTGAGCCTCTGAATCTCTGGGATCTAGATTCTATTAAGGTGGGGAGGTTTGTAACACCCCAAAATTTTGCTTTTCTTAAATTCATGTGTGATTTGGCACTTTGGTGAATTTTTGAATTTTCTGAATTTATTTGGATTTATTTGGAATTTATTTGAATTTATTCCATTTTGAAATAATTAAAGAATTTAAATTTGCAAATAAATTTTTGTTGGAAATATTTTATTTGAGTCCAAAATGATCCAAAATATTTTTCCGTAATTTTTCTCTCGAATTTTTCTCAGTCATTTGCTATTTTTAATGAATTAAATGAATTATCGAATTATTTTAAATATTAATTACCGGAAAATCCAACTTTGGTCATAATCGTCAACTGAGTGTTTGACTCGAATCCGACCGAGCGCTTGACTCGATCAACCACTTAACCCTAATCGATCCCAACCGCTGGATCAAGATCCAACTGAGATCCGCCTCGACGACCGAAAGTCATTCCGGACCGACCGACATCGCGCCAGGCAAGTATCGCGGGTCGTTGAGCGCCGACACGGCCACGATTTCGCTGCCTTCCAGAATTTAGCTGACTCACGCCGCCGGTAGCCGCCGTCCGATTAGGTTTCCGCCAGGTACGCCGCGAGGCTATTTAAGGCGTGGGTTATCGCCCGAGGATCGCCGCTCGCAGGCGCGCTTATTGCCCTAGTTTCAACGCCTGCCGCTGCCGCGCATTTCGAGTTTGGGGAGTGCCGCCACGGTTTTTTCGCTTCCGCGCCGTCGCATTATCCTCCGCCTAAGCCTCGGACCGAGAACCTTATGCCGAGGCGCACTCGGGTGCACTCACTTGGCCGAGACGCCTGCCGCCCAGGGTGGTCGCTGCCTCGCCACGGCACTCGCAACGCCGCCAAGAAGCCATCGTCGCCGCTGGAAGCTCACCGCTGATCAAGATCCAACGACGAAGCAGGCCACGCTCAAGCACTGCTTCTCGCTTCTGATTGGGTTTCAACTGCTAGATTTAGATCGACGGTTGTGGTTAGTGCGTTGAAGCGATAGGGTTAGATCTCGACCGCCGATCTAGATCGAACGCCCGGATCAACCGTAGTTTTGAACGTGAGGTCAGATCCAATCTCGACCGCGTTGATTTTCAAATCAACGCCAGATTGTGCCACGCGGTGCTCAACACGCCGCCGCTGGGGAGCGTGTCTCCGACACGCCGACTCGCGGTCGAGGGGCCCACGTGTCGGCCGCAGCAATACGCTGCGGCGTGAAACCCAAATATGGCAGTGGGGCCCACATGTCGCCACGTTGAGCCGTGGACCGAGTCCACCGTGACCCGAGCCGAGCGTGACCAAGCTCCATGGACTCTACCGACGCCACAGCCAATCAGAGCTGCCACGTGTCCATGCCGACAATAATTAATTTCCGAAAGAAAATGATTTATTAATTCAAATAATGATTTCAAATTTAGATTCAAACTTCAAACGCTTATAACTTTTTAAGTGCTTCAACTCCGATTTGAGCGATTCAAATTTCTAAATTTGTATAAAATTGAGATCTACCTAAATATGAATTTTATTTAATTTTTGACTAAAGTTTTTCTCTGTAAAATTATTTAATTGATTATTTAAACTTTAAATAATCATAACTTTTATGCTTTAACTCCAAATTTGACGATTCCAGTTTCTAAAAATCCAGAAAATTATGTTCTCTCTGTTTATGGATTTTATTTGGAGTTTTGGGATCTTTTTGCATAGTGTTTATTTGTGTATTTGCTATTTGCACGCTTTTACGAGTAGACGTTGAAGTGCTCTGAGGGATTCGGAGAAGTATTGACTCGTGATCCAACTCAAGACCAAGAGCAAGTGCTTTTGAAGGCAAGTTGTGCTTTGACCATGTTGATCCTATTTCTAAAATCTATTTTGATTTAAAACTATTGCATGCCAGTTCAATTAGAAAGATACTTTGTTTAAACATGGGGGTTAGATAAATACCAATTTGCTATATGACACCTGATTACTTAAGTATGTGCCATGACCCTTTGTCACCCTAGTTGTGGTTTACTAGTTGGACATTATTAAATTGCCAACATGGGTTTAGACCGTTGTAGTATGTCGCTTTAGACTCAAGCACGTGCTCATGACATGATTTTGGACAATCAAATGATAATATGGACTTAATGATATATTGAACCTGTTTTGGAAAAGTATCATGTGATGTTGATGGCACGTGGTGCATGGTAATCAACTGGGGTTTGATAAACGCTTTCACCCGGGGCATGTGGCAAGAGTAATCAGTGGGCCAAGTGTGGCATTGGGAGTGTTGATTTGGTTTTTCTGTAGTCTTGCCCTGGTCACTTAAGGACTTAACCTTGCAAGCCTTGAACTGGTCATACTTGCAACCACATGGTCGGGAATGGACGGCCCTAGTTGACTAAGTCGCTAAGGACTCACTTGTGGAGCCTCAGTGGTGTCAAGCTACACCTTTGTGTGATTGTACGGGAGCGATCGCGGGTCGCGGGCCTGTGCACCCATCTAACGGTGTGTTGGTCCCATACTTCGCCTTGGCTAAGGGAAGGGATGGTGTAGAGCACGACCTGAGAGGACCACCTGTGTTGTTTGAGGCTTCCAAAGGCTTTGTTATGATCGCCATTCGCATACTCTGTATGGCGATTCACTACCGACGTGGTGAGTGGATTGTATCTGTGGGTAAAGTGCATAACCTCCGCAGAGTGTAGAATCTATTTGAATAGCCGAGTCCACTGCATCGACAATGCTCGAATTACAAATAAGGGTTAGATTTTCTGAAAATAACTTGGTTTTTGAAAAGATGGGTTGGTTTAACAAGGAAGATGATGGAACTATGGTTTAGATGGGAAAAATGTTTATTAAACTTCTTGAAAAGTTATTTATGCTTTACTTGTTTCTACCGCTTGAATCTACTTATATTACTTTTCAAAAAGTCACATCGCAAATATACCTTGAGCTATTCCTTTGTACTCAAGCCATGCATATAGTATACTAGCTTGCATTCTCAGGTGGCATGACTTGGTCGAGTACTCAAGTACTCACCCTTGCCCCAACACAATATCGCTTGAAGAGGAGATTACGCCATTTTGGAGAGGAACTCCAAGAGACCCGCCTACTTAGTGGATGCGAGCCACTGGCTGCTCGTGGTATACCGGATGGCGCCACTAAGTTTATTTGATTTTCCGCCGCTATTATTTCTCTTTTTAATAAGTTTCAGCTTTGCAAGGCATATATTTGTAACTTGGCCATAAAGGTCGAGTAACCCTTGATTATTTAAATAAAGTACTTTGATAGTATCGCTTTGGTATGATTGTGATATATACCGATGTTAAGATCAGTACTAGCTGCTCTCGACTAGTGCTGAATACACAGAGGGTCCGGATTTGCAAATTCGGGGTCCCGACAGCGACACTACTACAGAATAGGCAATCCTCATCGCCATATCACTGCCGGTTGGTCTAGAGCCGTCAGTGATAAAATATCACTGTCGGTTTGTAAGAACAGTTGCCCAGGAAACGTATCACTACTGGTTTGTATAACCAATCGGCAATGATAACATATTATCACTACCGGTTTATACCAAAAACCGGTAGTGAAGCATCACTGTCGGTTCTAAGTGGAACCGGTAGAGATATTGGAACTTTTACTGCCGGTTTAATATTTAACCGGCAGTGATATGTATTGAATTTTTTTTTAAATAATACTTTTTTTAAACTGAATTGCGTTTTTAATATACAGAATAAAAAATTTGCAAAAATAATATGTCGTCGCCAAACGGTACGGCGAATACCCTATTTTCGCCAAACCGTGCGGCGAACACCATATTTTCGCCACACCGTTCGGCGAAAATAGGTTAATTGCGCTATTAAGTTTACTTAACCATGGGCTAGGGTATTTTCGTCGTACCGTGTGGCGAAAATTGGGTATTCGCCACACGGTACGGCGAAAATAGGTAGTCACCGTACTATACGGCGAAAATATATTAGTCGCCAAGCCGTATGGCGAAAATATACAAAACATGGAATAAAATAATTATACCATATGCATATAGTGTTGGATGTTCCATTTATGCAAAAATATGTAGGTATTAATTGAGTTGAATACCTTATTTAAATACTGAAGCACTTTCGGTAGGATGTAAATTTTTTCGGCACGAATACCGCAGATTCGCTCTTTGATACATGGAGTACCATATTATGGAAAAATATTTCATCTACGCCTATGTTTCCTACAAAAATATACCGCCACAATAACCCTAAATACTATTGTCAACGATAACTTTTAAGACTTTTCTAAATGTAAAATGTCACGCTCGAATGTATTTTTCTAAGACGAATACCTCAGATTTTCTCTTTTATATATGTAGTACCATATTATGGAAAAATATTTCATCTACGCCTTTGTTCAAGACAAAATATACCGCCACAATAACCCTAAGTACTATTGTCAACGATAACTTTTAAGCCTTTTCTAACTGTGAAATGTCACGCTCGAATGTATTTTTCTAAGACGAATACCGCAGATTTACTCTTTGATATATGTAGTACCATATTATGAAAAAATATATCATCTACGCCTTTGTTCAGTACAAAAATATACCGCCACAATAACCCTAAGTACTATTGTCAACGATAACTTTTAAGCCTTTTCTACTGTAAAATGTCACGCTCGAATGTATTTTTCTAAGATTTAATACCGCAGATTTGCTCTTTGATATATGTAGTACCATATTATGGAAAAATATTTCATCTATGCCTTTGTTCAGTACAAAAATATACCGCCACAATAACCCTAAGTACTATTGTCAACGATAACTTTTAAGCCTTTTCGGCAGCCTGTAAAATGTCACGTTCGAATGTATTTTTCGGCATGAATACCGCAGATTTGCTCTTTGATATATGTAGTACCATATTATGGAAAAATATATCATCTACGCCTTTGTTCAGTACAAAAATATACCGCCACAATAACCCTAAGTACTATTGTCAACGATAACTTTTAAGCCTTTTCAAATTTGTAAAATGTCACGCTCGAATGTATTTTTCTAAGACGAATACCGCAGATTTGCTCTTTGATATATTTAGTACCATATTATGGAAAAATATTTCATCTACGCCTTTGTTCAAGATAAAATATACCGCCACAATAACCCTAAGTACTATTGTCAACGATAACTTTTAAGCCTTTTCGGTAGCCTGTAAAATGTCACGTTCGAATGTATTTTTCGGCACGAATACCGCAGATTTGCTCTTTGATATATGTAGTACCATATTATGGAAAAATATTTCATCTACGCCTTTGTTTCCGCTGATAGAAATAAATGGTCGAACATAATATGAGAAAGGACAATAACAAAAGCATGTAGATGCAGCCAGCAAACTTAGTACGCAAACTCAACCTTAGTATGGCAGATACAACGGATATTACAACAGTGACGACATTGCTAGGAGAAGTGCCAATAACACTGATTGTAATGGTGGAACAAGTGATCGTTCCGCCTATGTTCGTAGAGTGGGAATGATGCCATACATTTTCTACATATTACATCACCTGTAAATCTTGTGCGATTTGTTCTCGGACACCACTCAATCTCTCTTATGAAAGAGTTCCATGGCCGTGCGCAGTGCTCCCAGCTGTCGCCGAATGGGTAGCCTATGCCATACGTCTCTGGGGTGTAAGAAGTAACTTGTTTGTGTGCATTCTGTGGAATCCTGCCCTCCCATATGGGCATGCCTTCCCGATTTCTGGTGCCCCCTATGTTAATACCACCGGGGTTCCCGGATGGCCTTTGTAATGCGTCAAGGATTTGTTGCGTACTGCGGACCTCGGCCGGCTGCTTCCCCTTATCCCGTACCTTTCGAGAGGACGAACCCTCTTGCCCTTCCGGAGACTTGCCGAGACGCCTCCTCTGTTTCGGCTCGCACTCCACTATATGGTCCAGGAGGTGTGTGTTGGGCTTCTTGTTGCTTACCAGCTGGAGTTGCCACAGTCGTTGACAGGAGTACATGACGTGTTCCACGTGTCCCAGTTGAAGAAGTGTCTCCGAGTACCTGAGGAACAGACACCGCTAGAGTCAATTGAGTTGCAAGAAGATTTGACGTACAAGGAGCATCCCGTGAAGATTCTAGACACAATGGATCGAGAGACGAGGAACAAGTCAACCCGTTTCTGTAGAGTTCAGTGGAGCAATCATGAAGAAAGCGAAGCGACTTGGGAGCGCGAAGAGGATTTGAAGAAAGAGTTTCCGAACCTATTCCTTAGTTAGCACTGAATCTCGGGGACGAGATTCTATTAAGGGGGGAGGTTTGTAACACCCCAAAATTTTGCTTTTCTTAAATTTATGTGTGATTTGGCACTTTGGTGAATTTTTGGAATTTTCTGGAATTTATTTGGATTTATTTGGAATTTATTTGAATTTATTCCATTTTAAAATAATTAAAGAATTTAACTTTGCAAATAAAGTTTTGTTGGAAATATTTTATTTGAGTCCCAAATACCCTAAAATATTTTCCAGAATTTTTCTGGAATTTTTCTGAGTATTTTGCTATTTTTAATGAATTAAATGAATTTCTGGGAATTATTTTAAATATTAAATCGCTGGAAAATCGAGTCGGGTCAAGTACTGTTCATCCGACCGGACCTGAGTCCGAGTCCGACTCGAGTCCGACCCGAGCCACGTGACTTGACCGAACCCCATTCGATCCCGACCGCTGGATCGAGATCCAACGGCCCAAATTGGACCGCACCGCTCGAAGCCGGTCCGGTCGGATCCGATCGCACTCCACGCGATCGCGGACTGGCCGATCGTGCCACGTGGATGGCCGTCGCCGCCGTCTCCGCCGAATCTGAAGCCGGACTCGCCGCCACAGAGCGCGCTGGCCCGGTTAGGGTTCCGCTTTGTCGCGCGCATGCCGAGGCCATTTAAGGCGTGGGTCATCGTCCGAGGTTCGCTTCAACTGCGGCGCACCTTTGCCCCATCTCCCGAAAACCTAGCCGCCGCTTGTGCCCGATTGCTCGCCGAGTTGGTTGGGTCTCCACGGTGGTTTCTCGCTGCTTCCGCTGCGGTTCAGAGCCGCTCGACACCGAGACCAGATTCGGGAACCTCTCGCCGAGACGCGCTGAGCCGTGCACCCATCTCGCCGAGGAGCACCGCAACGCCGCTTCAAGGTCGCTTTCCCCAGCCTGCTCGTCTCGACCACCGCGACCGCCATCAGCCCGCGAGCTCAGGCGCCGTCCGATCTTGATCGTGCGCTTGAGGTGAGTTCACGTGTTTCCAAACCCGACAGATCTGGACCGCTGGATCAAGATCCAACGCCCACGATCACCACGCGCCGTGCAGCGTTAACGAGGTTAGATCCGACCGTCCGATCTAGATCGAACGCCCACGATCACCGAGTAGTTTTCAACGCGTGTTAACCCCTGGATCTAATCGCGCCGCTGATTTTCAAATCAACGGACACGATCGTGCCACGTGTCCAGGGAGCCGAAGCCGCCGTGCCCACGCTGGCGTGTGTGGGTCATCGACACGCCGCTCGCGATGTCGGCCGATCGCACCATGACGCCACCCATGACGCCACAAAGGTCCCACTTGTCGCGCAACGGCCGAGTCCCCGCCGACGCCAAAGAATGACGCTACCCGAGTGGCCCCACCGCCGGGCCTCACGCGGAGCCGTGGACCGAATCCACGGTGAACCCGAGCCGAGCGTGGACCGAGTCCATGGACCGGCTGACGTCAGCTGCCCAATCAGAGGTTGCCACGTGTCCTCGCTAACGCAATAATTAATTTCCGAAAAAGAAAATGATTTATTAATTCGAAATAATGATTTCAGATTTTGTTTCAAACTTCAAACGCTTATAACTTTTGCGTTTCAACTCCGATTTGAGTGATTCAAATTTCTAAATTTGTATAAAATTGAGATCTACCTAATTATGAATTTTATTTAATTTTTGGACTAAAGTTTTTCTCTGTAAAATTATTTAATTGATTATTTAAACTTTAAATAATCATAACTTTTGCATTTAAACTCCGATTTGAGCGATTCCAGTTCCTAAAAATTCATAAAATTATGTTTTCTCTGTTTATGGATTTTATTTGGATGTTTGGACACTTTTGGTCTACTGTTTTATTCATTTGTTGCTATTTGCACGCTGCATACGAGTAGACGTTGAAGTGCCTAAGGATTCGAAGGAGAAGTATTGACTCAGGATCCAACTCAAGACCAAGAACAAGTACTTTTTGAAGGCAAGTTATGCTTTGACCATGTTGATCCTATTTTGAAACCTATTTTGATTTAACTTATTGCATGCTAGTTCAATTAGAAAATACTTTATTTAAATATGGGAAATTAGATAAATGCCAAATTGCTGTATGACACCTTGATTACTTAAGTATGTGCCATGACCCTTGTCACCCTAGTTGTGGTTTACTAGTTGGACATTATTAAATTGCCAACATGGGTTTTAGACCGTTGTAGTATATGGCTTAGACCTGCTACGTGCTCATGACATGATTTTTGGACAATCAAATGTTAATACTGACTTAAAGATATATTGAACCTGTTTTGGAAAGGTATCATGTGATGTTGATGGAACGTGGTGCATGGTAATCAACTGGGGTTTGATAAATAGTTTTCGACCGGGGCATGTGGCAAGAATAATCAGGTGGGCCAGTTGTGGCATTGGGAATGTTGGTTTGGTTCTTTGGGTAGTCTTGCCCTGGTCACCCTAAGGACTTCACCTTGCAAGCCTTTGAACTGGGTCTAACGTGCAACCACATGTCTCAGAATGGGACGGACCTAGTTGACTAAGTTGCTAATAACGCACTGTGGGACCTCAGGAGGTCAACTACACCCTTTGTGTAAGTTGTACGGGAGCGCATCGGCCGAGGCCAGTACCCATCTAACGGTTGATTGGCCTAAACTTCGCCTTAGCTAAGGGAAGGGTTAGTGTGCAATAACCGGGAGGCTCACTTGTATTGTTAGAAGTTTCCAAAGACTTTGTTACTGAACTCGCCTTTGTGGTGTTTGACTGTATCTTGTGGGTAAAGTGCATAACCTCTGCAGAGTGTAGAATCTATTCGAATAGCCGTGTCCGCTGGATCGACATCGCTCGGGAATTACAGTCAAGGGTTAGATTTTCTCAAAAATAACATGGATTTGAAAGGTTGGGTTGAATTAATAATGATGTTGATGGAAATGTGGATTAGGATGGGAAAGATGTTTATTAAACTCCTTGAAAGGTTATTTATGCTATACTTGTTTCTACTGCTTTCAAATCTACTTATGCTACTTGTCAAATGCTGTTTTACTACAAATATACCTTGAGCTATTCCTTTGTATCAAGCCATGCATATAGTCTATTAGCCTGCATTCTGTGCATGACTTGCTGAGTACCAAGTACTCACCCTTGCCACAATACCACACCAGTTGAAGAGGAGACTACACCAGCTTTGGAGGAGGAGCTCCAAGAGGAACCGTCTACTTAGGGAGCGAGCCCAGTCAATTGCCTGTGGTATACTGGATGGCGCCACGATGTTATCTTATTTTCCGCTGCTATTATTTCTCTCTTAATAAGTTTCGCCTTGCGAGGCGTATATTTGTAACTTGGCCATAAGGTTAAGCAACCAGTTTGGTTATTTAAATAAAGTACTTTATTGGTATCGAATGGTATGATTGTGATATTTACCGATGTTAAGACTGTGTGCACTAGCGCGTTCCTGGACTAGTGCTGAATACACAGATGGTCCGGATTTGCAGATTCGGGGTCCCGACACAAGGTCACCATGGCCTTCTTGGGTCCCTGGGTGGAGTACCTGCATAAAATACCTCATTACTACAAATATGTCGTAAGCACTTAGCATACATGTAGTGGCGAGTAACTCACGAGTGCACTTTCGCCGCACGCTGTTCCCCAAAGGAACAGGGACCACCTGGCGTAGTCCGAATCGCTCGAGGACTCGGTCGCGCTGTAGTCCTCACGAAGACGCCGAAGACGAAGCCTTCCTCATCAAGCAAGAGGCCTGGTCCTCGTGGGCACAAAGCGACACTTCGCAAAGAATCTCTCTCTCCTACACGCTGTCAGAGGGGTCCTGCACGACATGCCCCTCCTCAGTGGTCGAAGGCCTCCGTGAAGGAGAGGTACGCCGCACGCACTGCAGACCGCCACCGTGGGCTGCAATAGAGTAGAAATAACTGTAAGCACATGGCATTGAAATTACAATTCCATTAATGAGTAAGAACATGTACCCGTCGCCTGGTCCAGAGCGAGCCCATCATCGGTCGGTCCAGCGCATCACCGCCGTTTATGTCGGGGGTGTAGTGCCGAGGGTCGACATGGGGTCGACCCACGGAGAAGCGCTCGAATGACCAAAGCTGAAGAAGGAGCGGCATCCCGGTAAGATTGGGGTTCCTTCCTTTCTTCACGCATGCGTCGCAAAGGGCGCGGTACGTGGAAGCAAGAACCGCCGAACCCCAGGATACCTCCGGTACGTCGTCAGGCTCCGAGTCCGCAATAGCCCGTGCGTAGGCTATCCAATGCGCGTCCACGGTGTCACCGTGACTCGACGTGAACATCACCCAGCCGAACAACCAAAGCAGATAGGCCTCAAGGTGCCTAGCAACCTGGTAGTCGGTGGGCTCGGCCGCCATCCGCCGTGACTCGCGACAATTGAAAGAGTGTGATATCACGTTAACGCTATGCAAAGCTGGAGTAACATAGTAATATGTAGAATCACTAACCTTGAACTGTGCCAACCACCTCCTCGATGGCCCATGCTTCTCGCCACGCAGATCTATGGGTCGACTCCGCGACTCGGCCAAGCGCACTGTAAGTCCGCGTCCCACCCAAAGAGAGTCATCGAGGGGCCGATCGCTGCCCGGCGATCGGCAATCCAGTTGAGCATGGCGACGCCCCAGAAGGCCACCGCTATCTCCCGAAAGGCAGGTGAAAAGTGTGCGCCTCCGCCTCCACGGCCGACCAAACACGATAACAAATGAGTGGTCGAACGGAAACCGCCATGACCGCGGTCGCCACCTGGCCTGGGGGTCGTGCTCAGCGGGGACGGCAGCTGAACCCTCCACCATGCGGACTAGCGGAAGCAGCCCGGCACGTGCCAGCCTAATGAGGAACAACAGAGTTGAATCAATTGAATGTAATGAACACTAATTGTACGAACAATGGAACATGTACAAGTATCGCAACTAACCTGGTGTGGAAGCGGCGCCAACGGACCATGCCTTATTAGGCACACGAATCCGCAGTGAAGGCCAACTCGTCATTCCCTCGTATCGCGTGTGGATGTGCGCACGGTGCCGCGCATCCAACACAGGTCCGTATGACTCGACCGCTCCATCCTCGCACATAGAAATGTTTCAACATAAATCATACTACGTAACGTCACGGCAAACACGACATATATGAATAAAAGTACACAACGATATGAATAAAAGACATGAGGGTTGAACATAAACAAAAGTACACAACATGTGAGCAACACAACATAATTGAATAAAAGACACCACATATATGAATAAAGGATATCCAATCGCATCAATATTACAGTACATATATGTATAAAAGACATAAGGGGTGAACATAAATAAAAGTACACAACATGTGAAGACACAACGTATATGAATAAAAGACCCAATCGCGTCAATATTACAATAAAAGACATCCAACGTGCATATAATTACATATTTCGATACATAGCTACCACCACGCTCGTAACCAACACCCTACGTAATCGGTTTGCCTTGTGGCCATACTCGCCGCACTCGTAACACCTCCTAAGAGGGCCACCCACTTCAGATTCATCCATGTCATTGCGAATGCGCCTAGTCTGCAGGATCTACTGCATCGCCTTCCGCACACCTCCGCAAGGTTGGATCCGGCAAACAGATGCGCTCATCTCTCGTTAATCGCAGTTGAAATCACCGTGTGCACGAAAACCACGAAACTCACCCGACTGATATGGACAACATGATCCTTCAAGTAGAAAGGGGACATGTATTGCGACGTGTTCATCCCAATTTGCCCACAAGCAGCCATCACGTGTGAGCAAGGAATATGGAGAAGTCTTGGCTTATTGCAGCTGCATTCACACCATCCAGATGCCCCTTGGCCTAGATTAACCTCGTGCGTAATAACCATTGTGTCCGTTCCCAATCCCTTTGCACCGAAGAGTCACCTCGGCGGTATTCGCGACCCGTAGCTACGCACCATATGCTTTCTTGAGCTTTCATGGTTCGTTCCTCCATGTAGGTCATCATCCGCGAACAATACGGGCGCTTGCAATGTCGAGGCATGAAGTACCGCTTCGCATGCCTTTTGGTAGTAGCTAACGATGCCGCGGCAACATGCCTTCAAGGATGGCCACAAGCGGTAGCTGACGGAGGCCTCGGATGACCCAATTGTAAACCTCGGCTATGTTCGCTGTCATCACGCCAAACCTGCTCAACGCAAACAGCTTTAGAACAATGTTCAAATTATTTAGCGGTGTTTTGATATTTTAACGCACCATACTAACCTGGCGCCTCGGTGTCATGGAGTAATGCCCACTTCTCTAGAGGCTCAGCCTCTATCCAAAGGCGAAACACTTAATGTTCCTCGACGTTCGCCTCCTCATATTAGGAGGATCGAGCTCCCCAAGGGGTGTTAGCCTTTTGGGTGGACATTCGTTCGGCGTAGGTGGTTGCTTCTTCATCTCTTCGATGTGCCCACTGGTGTGCTTATCCAACTCGGCAAATAGCGCGTTAAACTTACGTGCCTCGATTCTCGCTTGCATAACCTCTTAAACAGGTTCATCAGCTTTCTTGCTTTTGAACCGCTCAAGAAATTGGCACCCAAATGTCTCATGCACCACCTGCTCAGGTCACCCACTGAAATGGTTCATCTCGGTCCTCCTCAGAGTCTTAATTGCCGACAGGATACCTTTGTGACGATCATGAATGATGCACATGTCGGGCCGATCACCAACTACCCCCACCTTCATATGTCCGAAAAACCACAAACACTATCCCGATTCTCACCTCAACAAAAGCAAAGGCCAATGGAAGTATGTGGTTGTTCGCATCAATTGCAATGGTCGTTAGAATCTGCCCCTTGTATTTTCCAAATAAAAATGTTCCATCAACACAAAGCAATGGACGACAATACCAAAGACGCAATGCAAGGCCCCAATGAAAAGAAAGCACGATTTAAATGTACAGATCCCATTTGCATCTCGCTTCATGTCCTTGAAAGCGGTGTATGTGCCAGATTGGTTTGCTTTAGTACTTCAAGCACACGAGGTAGGTTGCAATACGGCCTCGTATGTGCCAAACCTCTTCTCTAATGCTTTCGTCAGACGCCGGCCATGGAGTAGCTTATCCGATACTTAAATGTTCATAACATTGCTTTCTGAATATACGAACACTGATATCCCGCTTCTCAATGATTTCATTAAACATCACGCTAGCTATTACAAATGCATTCAAGTTACGGTGTTTGACAAGAACATTTTCTAGTCTCGCATGTGTGCTCGCCCACTCTTGATGCAATCCAATACGCCTCACACTTCGCTTGTATGCATGTACTCTAAATTCACAACCATCGATTACGCACTTCACTGTGTACTTATCTGGGCTAGACAGGACAACCCGAAACTCTCTTTGCAACGATAGTGCCCACAAGCTCACTGCCAACTTCAATTCAGAATTGTTCGGGAACATTTGATTCAACCGAATGGCACCTGTACCATACTCACATTGCAAGTCATGGCCCCACAAAGCTTCCATACTAGCTTTGTTATGCCTGTTCCACTCATCGGGGACGGGTACCTCCACTGAGCCAGTACTACCATGCATTTCATCATCTTCCTCCCGTTCATCATCTTCGCCGATGGGATCGACAGGGTCCAACACCCGCTTCCTCTTCTGGCCGCCATGCGGTCCACCCAATCCAATTGATCCACAAGTTCATCGATATCCTCCTTCATCACCGACCTTCTGCGCTTGTCGCATCCATGTGATCATCCCCGCCGCTGCCTCAACCGACACCGGGCTGAACTTGTTCACCAGAGCCGATGTGCTGCTCTCGCTCACACCAGTAGTACCCACCTCTTCCCTAGGGCAAGCTTGCACCAGCATCACACATTCGAGGCTAGATCCCTTGCACCACCTTAACCATTTCTGCCACAACTGTGTTCGATCTACTGTCTTCAACTCCCACATAGCCGGGTCACCCTTGCTACGCGTGTATACGATTTGGATGATAACAGAATAAACACTTGGATCCAGGGAAAAAAATTGGGTCAACCAAAGTTTTATATCACGAATGCTAACAGTATCGGGGGACAAGTGCTCAGCCATGGTGACCGCAAAACAACTTAAATCCACTAAATTCTGCCCATTTTTTACTTCACCATCGCCATAATATACCATGAATTTCACTGGTTCCGACATCACTGCGACGACATAGACATAGACATAATTAATTTTTCCTTCCCTACCGCGCTATCGATACTATATTCTTATAATATTATAGCGCATGTCTAATATGTCTATTTGCTAAATGTTCGAAAAAATCGGCCGGTTACCCGATTAATTGGCCGATTGGCTAGATATTCTTATAATATTATAACATTATATTCTTATAATATTATAGCGCATGTCTAATATGTCTATTTGCTAAATATTCTTATAATATTATAAGTTTACGGTGATAGATCGTGGCCGACCGATTGATAAAACGGGATTAATCACTTTTTCAATAATTGACCGATTTGTTCAGTTAATCCTAGGTCGACCAATTAGCTACCGATTAATGATTTCTTCAACAATGCTAATAACTAAATTTCATTACTGTACATTTCAAAACATTTAAATATGCAAACTAATATCACCACTGTAAATTAAATAACTAAAAATGCTACTCTAAACTAAAGAACTAGAATCGCTACTCTAAATTGCACTGATCTATATCGCTACTGTAGATTGCACTGATCTATATCGCTACTCTAGATTGCATTGATCTAAATCGCTACTCTAGATTGCACTACTCTATATCGCTACTCAAAATTAAAAAACAGGAGATTAAACGAAATGGCGATGCGATGTTACCTCCTTCTTCTTCTCCTCCTCCTCCTCTTCTTCTTCTTCTTCTTCTCCTCCTCTTCTTCTCTCCTCTTCCTCTCTCTCCCTCTCTCCTTCCCTCTCTCTCTCTCCCTCTCTCCGGCCGGCAGCTCGCCCTCCCCTCCCTTTTTCTTCTCTGCTTCGGCGGCCGAACGAATAGATCGATGGATCTGGCGTGGGGCAATTTTACCGAGCAATTTTCGCCACACCGTGCGGCGACAACCTATTTTCGCCGTACGGTTTGGCGAAAACTGGGTATTCGCCACACCGTTTGGCGAAAACTGGGTGTTCGCCACACCGTGTGGCGAAAATACCCTTGATTCCCGTGCGGCAGTTTAATAGCGCAATTAACCTATTTTCGCCGAACGGTGTGGCGAAAATAGGGTGTTCGCCGCACGGTTCGGCGAAAATAGGGTATTCGCCGTACCGTTTGGCGACGACATATTATTTTTGCAAATTTTTTATTCTGTATATTAAAAATGCAATTCAGTTTAAAAAAAGTATTATTTAAAAAAAATCGATATGTATTTCCCCGCGCATCTGAATTTTCCCGCATAATCTGACCTTATCACCGCCGGTTCTACACAGAACCGGCAGTGATAAGGTATTTATATATAACCAATTTTCTTTGTCGGTTCTAACAAAAAACCGACACAAATAATATTATCTGTATCGGTTCCAGCAAAATGCACATCGATTTTAGTATTATCATACTCCGAATACAGTTTGGAGATCATGAAAACACAAAGAAAAAAAGACTGAAACGGGTACAAAACTTCGGAGGCTGTTTTGAGGCCCTAAACGATGTTTTTTTAATTCTGATTTTCTCACACGCACGTACTCGGCCAAAACATCAGGATCTGACCATCTGATTGTTTTTGGATGCAACTTTTCATTATCTTTCCAACGATCCAAAGAACGCCCCGATCGAAGTTACGAGTCAAAAGTTATGGCCATTTTACCAAACATGCTCGAATTTCCTACTTACAGATCGAATCAGACTTTACGAGAGTGTTAGGAGTATGGCAACACTAAAATATAACTCAAACCATGTTTGGAATATGAAAACATTAAAATCGGTGTTCGGGTGCTCTGCGGGTGTGGGATGTCAGAGACAGGGGTCCCGCAAGAGGGGCCTACACCCGACTGGGCCTGACAGGCGGAATAGAAAGCCCAAAGCCCAGAAGCACCACGACGGGCCCAGAGGAGACCTTCGACTTGCTCCCCAAGACAACTCCTGATCCTTCAAGGAAGCTTTGCGCCCCGCCCTAACAACCCGCCAGGAACGGCATGCGATCGACATCGCGAACCTGCGGATGCGGAACTCGACAAGGCGGCAGCGTGGGCCTGAGAAAGCATAACCACCTCTCCAGGACGTAGAGCGTGAAGGCGGATAAGGACAAGGGACATGTCGTCCAGGCCACCATGTTCAGGGCCCGGTGGCGCCCATCTATCATGTATTCTTCCCCCAGCATATAAGGGGAGGAGGGAGAAACAAGAAAGACACACAGACACACACACACACACACGATATATCCAAGAACACAGGACTAGGGTATTATCTCCTCCGAGAGAGCCCGAACCTGTCTAAAACAGATTGCCCCCGCATCCTGTGTTACCATCAAGCTCAGATCCCGCACAAATCCCCTAGAATCACAAATCTTATTGCCGGCGAAACAGATCGTCGACAGTTGGCGCGCTGTAGGGGCTTGTGTCAAGATCTTCGTCAAGCTTGATGGTCGCGACGAGCGAAGTCTCCACAGCCTTCTTCCTGCCAGGTCTTCCGCTTTAAGCCTGACCTTCATCTCCAACGACCTCGGAAGCCTTTCTCTCTATGGAACTGCGCCAAATACAGGTGAGGTTTCCGGCGATCCATCGTCATGACTTCCGCGCCGATCGGAAGGTCCCCCTGTCTCGTACCCTAAAGTACCGAGTGGGGATCCGAAGACCCGTTCCAGCTGTGGAGTCGGGCTCGAGGACGCCGAGGCACGAAGGGTGGGGGTTCTCACCGCCAAGCCACTCCACACCCCCGAGCGCCTAGGTTTATCTTCTCCAGACTCACCCACCTCAGCGGCCGAGTCAGAGGAAAGCCTAGAGAGCTGCTGGAATTTCCGTAGAGTCTGTGTAATCGAAGGCTCGCGGGCAGATTCGCAGCAGCGCTTCGACACCTCAGTCGCCACCGATTTGGAAGGAGGCCGAGTGACTAAGCCTGACGCGCGGGCGCGTACTCTCCGGGACCGCGCCCGGGCTGTCAATGAAGACATTCTGCAAGCCAAGATGGGGGACCAGGCTGTTTCGTACCCAGCGGCGAATATCGCCGCCACCAAGACACTCCTGGATACCACGACCCCATGGGGGCGGATGATCGATTGCCCGATCATGGCCCAAGTAAAGGCCATGGTGGCGGCGACTATCCAAAGATGCCCAAACCGACCGGCCGGCGAAGGAGCCATCCACGTGGTCCGGCGAGGACCCAGGCCAAGAATGGCCAGGTCGGGAAGCCCGCCAGACACATCATGTTCTACCTCGCGAGACGACTTGCGACACAAAGATCACCGACCTCCGTTCAGACCTCGACGCCAAGCGCCGCGACCGAAAGGGAGGAACAACGCCGTCAAGCCGATTTAATATGAGCGCTACGGCATCCTTCCGCGAGGCCGCTGGCACGCCAAGCGCGATCCCTCCGTCGATCACCTCCGGGGTGTCGTGGGGTCATCGAAGGGGTTCGTGCATTTACCCCTCACCTACGCCGAGTGGTTTGGCCTGATGGATTTAATCCTAAAGGCATCACTAGGTTCGACGGTGAGAGGGACCCGGAGGATTGGCTACAAGTATACGCTCTGGCAGTCAGGGCCGTCGGGGGGATCAGAAAGTAATGGCAAACTACTTGCCGGTTACCCTCACGCCCCTGGCCCAAGCATGGCTCACCGGACTTCCAGCGAACTCTATAGATTCCTGGGGAGATCTGTGTGAGCAGTTCATCTCAAATTTCCAAGGCACTTACGAGCGCCCAGGCACCCCTTGGGACCTATACCAGCTACACCAAAGGAGGAACGAATCCCTCCGGGAGTTCGTCAAGCGCTTCATGAATAGGAAAAGCACCGTTCGGGACGTCACAGATGCGATTGTGATAGCTGCCTTCGTAGAAGGAGTCGGCGACCCGACCTCATCAAGAAGATGTCCTAAGCCACCCACGTCGGTCAGGAGCTGTTCGCCTAGCGGACCGTTACGCTTCACCTCCGAGGCTCTGGCGGGCAGCGTGATGAGGAAGGATCGATCTGAACCCCTCGGCGGAAAGAAAAGAAGCGCAAGGGCGAAGAGCTGGTGGCAATCGCTGCACCAACTCATCCTCGCGCTCTCAAAGAGGATGGATATGATAAGGTTATGAACTCACCCTGCCCTTTCCATCCGAAGGGGAGGCATGCCGCCAAGGACCGCTTCACCTGAAGAGGTTCACCCGCGAGCAAGAGGCAAAG
Organism: Rhipidocladum racemiflorum; assembly: GCA_036346355.1. Classification (NCBI taxonomy): domain Eukaryota; kingdom Viridiplantae; phylum Streptophyta; class Magnoliopsida; order Poales; family Poaceae; genus Rhipidocladum; species Rhipidocladum racemiflorum. The sequence continues at coordinate 35,678,086 of CM070577.1, read as the reverse complement.
CCGGACAAGGTCCGAGTGGTCACGCCGCCAAAGAAACCGCCTCTCCCTGAAGGCCGAGGAAGACTATCGTGAAGTCGACCTCGAGCTTAACTACATATTCGGGGTTCGCCGCATATGAGTCCAAGCGGAAGCAAAGCTCACCGCCGGGACATCGTGCGATGAGAGCCGAGACTCCCGATATGTCCGGTGGTCCGAGGTCGCAATAACTTACGACCGCACGGATCACCCAGATCGCGGCCCAGTCCCCGGCAGCTATCCGCGGGTCTTGGCGCCGGTGGTCCGCGGCAGCAAGCTCAAAAGGGTGTTGATTGACGGTGGGAGGGGGCCCAACGTCCTCTTCGTGACGACACTCGACGATATGGTGATCCCGCGGTCGACCTCAAACGCGGTCGTCGCCTTTTCATGGAGTGATACCCGAACGTCGGCGATACCACTCGGACAAATCACTCTGCCCGATCCACGTTCGGCGCAAGGGACAATCACGGATCGAGCCTTAGCTTCGAGGTGGCGGACTTCGCGACAGCGTATCACGCCATCTTGGGGAGACCAGCTGGCCAAGTTCATGGCGGTGCCCCACTACGCCAGATCCGATGCTGAAAATGCCGGTCCGAGTGGTATTATCACTCTGTGGCGATGTTAAGCGATCTTTCTCTTGCGACGAGGAGAGCCGCGAAATGGCCGAAGTCTCTGGAGGCGCCGCGGTCGGGAAAGGATTCGTTAAGAGGCGGATTTCGACAAGCCGGAAGGCGATATCCTACCCGCAAGCCGCAGAACTCCGGATCGGCCCGAGGAAGGCACCAAAAGGATTCTCCTCGACCCGTCCGATCCGGCGAGCCGCCTCGATCGGGACAAGGCTCGAGGATGAATAGGAAGACGCGCTCGTCACCTTTCGCGGCAAACCAAGACGTCTTTGCCTGGAAGCCGTCCAACATGCCCGGGTCCCAGGGAGGTGATCGAGCACGCACTGAATGTAAACCAATCCGCCAGGCCCGTCAAGCAAAGGTTACGATGGTTCGCTCAAGATCGTCGAGAAGCCATCAGAGAGGAGATCACAAAGCTGCTAGCCACAGGTTTCATCAAAGAAGTGTATCATCCCGATCAAGTTGGCGAACCACATGCACTCGCCCGTAAGAAGAATAAAGTCGGGCGCATGTGTGTTGATTACACCGACCTCAACAAGGCTTGTCTGAAAGATCCCTTTGGTCTCCCTCGTATTGATCAGGTGGTAGACCCCACTGCCGGATCTCGGCTACTCAGCTTTCTGGACGCCTATTCAGGCTATCATCAAATCCGGCTTTGAGAGGAAGATCATGCGAAGACTTCGTTTATCACTCCATTCGGAGCATATTGCTATATCACCATGCCGTTCGGGCTCAAGAATGCCGGCGCAACGTACCAGCGCGCCGTGCAGCGGTGTTTTCACCATCAGCTCGGGCGCAATGTGGAAGCTTATGTGCATGATGTGGTAGTTAAAACGCAGACACGAGATAGCCTTACCTCCGACCTGGCCGAGACGTTCGCAAGTCTAAGGGCGTTCGGATGAGGTGAACCCGAGAAATGTGTTTTCGGAGTTTCTTCGGGAAACTACTCGGGTTCATCGTCTCTCATCGTGGGATCGAGCCGAACCGGAGAAAATTGGAGCCATCATGAAAATGGCCCCGCCTACCCGACCAAAAGGAGGTCCAAAAGCTCACCGGATGCATGGTAGCGCTTGGCAGGTTTATCTCACGGTTGGGAGTCCGGGGAATGCCTTTCTTCAAGCTCCTTAAGAAGCAGGATCGCTTTGATTGGACGGCAGAGGCACAGCAGGCCTTCGAAGAACTCAAGGTGTTTCTCTCCACTCCCCCAGTCTTAGTCTCGCCGGCGCCAGGTGAACCTCTTCTGCTCTACATAGCGGCAACATCTCATGTAGTAAGTGTCGTGATAGTTGTGGAGCGGGAGGAATCTGGACACCGCTACGGCGTGCAACGCCCAGTTTATTTTGTCAGCGAAGTACTGGGCGAATCCAAGACAAGATATCCTCAAATCCAGAAGCTGCTGTACGCCATTTTGATCTCGTCACGGAAGCTGAAGCATTATTTCCAAGGACATTCGATTTCAGTAGTCACTTCTTTCCCCGTGGGAGAGGTCCTCCGTAATCGGGAAGCTACTGGAAGAATTTCAAAGTGGGCAGCCGAGCTTGGAGCTTTCGACATCTCGTTCAAGCCGCGCACCGCCGTCAAGTCCCAGGCTTTGGCTGACTTCACGGCCGAGTGGACCGAATCCCAGACTCCCCGCACGGAAGAAGAGCCAGAATATTGGGTCATGCACTACAACGGATCTCTCATGCTAGGGGGAGCAAGGGCGGGAATCCTCCTTATCTCGCCTAGGGGCGACAGGTTGAAGTATGTCCTTCGGATTCACTTCCCGGCCTCAAACAATGCCGCGGAGTACGAGGCCCTCATCCATGGGCTTCGTATCGCCACATCACTCGAATCAAGCCAATTTGGCGGTTCGAGGCGACTCGATTGGTGGTGAATCAATGCAAGGGAATTTGGTCGTGCGTGGATCGTAACATGGCGGCATACCGCCAGAATTCCGAGAATTGGAAGGCAAGTTTGACGGTCTGGAGTCGTTCATGTCCTCCGCCGCAATAATGAGGCGGCCAGGCAGTGGCTAAGATGGGAGCCACTCGGGCGGATGTCCCAAGTGATATCTTCGTGCAGATCTTCACGAGCCAACCGTTACAAAACGGCAAAAGCCAAGCGAGGGTCACAGGAACCGGTCCTGCTCATCGATCCAGATCGACTACCTCAGACCTTGATTACCTCCTGAAGGACAAACTCCGGAAGCCACCACTCTGGCAGAGCGCGTCTCCGAGCAAGCCAAATCCTACGTGGTGGTGGGCGACGAGCTCTTAGAAAAAGTGCCTCGTGTCCTCGGCGGTGCATTTCGAGGACAAGTGGGAAGAGAGCTGCTCAAGAAATCCATTCGGGATGTGTGGCCATCACGCGGCATCAAGCGCCTTGGTTGGGAAAGCCTACCGACAGGGTTTCTTCGGCCATGCGGTAACGGATGCCAAGGAGATAGTTCGAACTGCGAGGGCTGCCAATTCTATGCAAGACAGACACACTTGCCGGCACAGAGCTACAGACTATACCCATTTCTTGGCCTTTCGCGATGCTGGGGCTCGACTTAGTGGGCCCGCTCAAGAAGGCTCAAGGCGGTTTCGCTTACCTCTTCGTGGCCATTGACAAGTTCACCAAGTGGATCGAAGCCAAGCCGGTCATCACTATCACTGCAGCTTAAGGCCAAGGAGTTCTTCCAGGATATTGTGGTCAGATTCGAGTGCCCAACCGGATTATCACGGACAACGGCACCCAATTCAGGAGTGAAGAATTCCAAGAATGGTGCGGCGTCGGGATCAAGATCTGCCGCCTCGGTGGCTCACCCACGAAGCAATGGGCGAGTTGAGCGAGCTAACGGCCTGGTCCTCCAAGGCCTCAAGGCCAGGATCTTCGACCGCCTCAAACCATACGCTGCTCGATGGGTGAAGGAGCTACCGTCGGTACTCTGGGACTCGTAACCACTCCCACCGAGCGATCGCCAAACCCCTTTTCCTGGTCTATGGCGCAGGCGGTTCTGCCGACCGAGCCGGGATTCGAATCCCGAGGGTTCGGAATTACCACGGCCGAAGTCCGAGGGAAGCCGAATGGTGGAGCTTGATCAACTCGAGGAGGCTCGGAACGTTGCAGCCCTCCAGTCGGCTAAGTACCTCCAGGGACTTCGGCGCTACCACTCTCGCAACGTCAGAAGTAGAACCTTTTCAGAAGGAGATCTGGTCCTGAGGAGGAACCAGAAAAGCGAGCTGTAGGATCGAAGTATACGAATATAGCAATCAGAGGGGGGGTGAATGATTGTGCGGAAGCTAAAACCAAATTCTTGACCTATTAAAAGTTCACCCCAAAACAGAACCAAATAATTGCCTCGTTTTCGACAAAAACAGAATGATAGAGGTTTGGTAAAACGAGAATTCCCGGAGATCCAACCGTCTAAACGATCTGAAATTTGGACACAAGAAACTAGATTCCAATACGAATCGAACCCAAAAAGAATCAGCTCGATCGGACTTACGGATCAAAAGTTATTAGCTTCGCAAGCTTGCTGATCCAGAACTTGACGAGAATCAATCTAATCAAAACTTCAAGGTTAAACAAGAACGACAAAAGATTGATCAACTAGACTTTGAGAAACACTAGATCAATACCCTAGAGAGGTTTTTGATGGATCAAATCAAGATAAAACTTGAAGAACAAAAACCAATCTAGAACTAGAACAAGCATGCAAACAAGAACCAAAACAGAAAATATCAGTAGCGACGTGGTTCTCAGTAGCACGCAAAAATCTTGGAAGAATTGATCTTTATTTCTTGTCTAAAATACTCTCATCAAAAGAGTACAAACCCTAAAACCAAGCTCAAAGCTTGATGCGCTCAGCTCTACTTGGTGCCTTTCAACAGAGACCCCACCTATTTAAAGCACCAACCCACAAGGAGTTCTCGAATACGATTCCTATTCCTAGAAGGAATCAGTATCCAACACAACTCTACTTGGCCCAACCAGCCGAGTACAACTCTTGCACGCGTATGGCAACCCTACCATACTCACGTGACTAACACTTTGCACGCCGTATGGCCACCGCCATACTCACGTGACTAACACTTTGCACGCCGAATGACCTCCTGCCATTCTCACGTGACTAACCATTCTTCATGTGCACCATTCTCTTAGCCCGAACGCCCCGCATGACATCCTTGACCACCAAGACCTCGGTTCCTCCTCGAACCTAGTCCCGAACCTCAGCTCCTCCATGAACCTAGTTCCGGTCCCACATCGACCACGCTCGTCTTCGAGCAATACACGCACATGAACAAACCACAAAACAATTCCGAGCACAAGTCCACGACTTGAATCACATTAATCCATGCAACTACTCACACGAGCATTGCATAAAATCCACTTCAAAATAAGCATCATGAAATTCTCACAAATTTCATAATCTCAAAATCAAAATCAAAATTCAATCTCAAAATCACTCAAAAACCCATTCACGACGGACCAAAAATTTGGTCCTGCTGCATATGTAAAACTTCTTGTTTTTCAATAACTTGGTTTGGCACAACAACCTTCAAAAACACATTTACGACGCACCAAAAAGTTGGTCCGTGCATATGGGAAAACGAGGTTGTCAAAAGCATGTTTACAAAGGACCAAGAAAGTTGGTCCGTTGTACATGGGAGAATGAGGTTGTCAAAGCATGTTTACAAAGGACCAAAAGTTGGTCCGTTGTACATGGGAAACTTCTTGCTTTCTTTAAGTTTGGTCCGCGCCAAAGCGAAACTTATCAAGCTTTCTTGTCAAATTGTCACAACACATGAACAAGCACATTTTTGCAAATTCAATTCTAAGCCAATTTTTAGCATATGATTTCACAATCTCCCCCTTGATGAAAACATTGGCAACACCACTTAGAATTGAATCATTTGGCATTTACTTTACAAAAGATTTTGAAATCCAAAGGATCAAAGACCAAGGTAAGAAAACACAGAATTCCCCCTTTGACCAAAAAGCAAAACAAAATCTCCCCCTGAGAATGAAAATGTGTGTGAATGTGCAATGCGCCCAAAAATTTCAAAAATTCTCCAAACTTCTCCCAAAATTCTCAAATTTAACAACTCTCCCTTTTTCTTTAAACTTTTCAATGATTTCCAAATTTCTCCCCCTTTGACAATGGATTCATCAAGAGTAAAAGAGAAAACAGGTTCAAAATTTTTCCTGAAACAAAGATTTCACCAAGAGAAACAAGGGAGTGCCAAGATAGGAAAAGATGAGCTCATTCGATCATATAACCTTATATATCACATAATATGTAAAATACATGATCTTGATGTGATTTTAACAAGTTAGGGAATGACATGCATCTCAACCTCAATTCAGTCAACTATAGCCAAGTACTAAGCAAAAACCTTTAGTAGAAAAACAAAGGCTCAAAGTTGAAGCAAATAACAAATCAGGGCGAGCAAGTAGTTTCAACTCCCAATTTAATCTTTAAACAGTAAACTGCATGTGGCATGCTTGAAGCATACTTCTTTTATTTCCTTGGAGTGGCATGCTTGAAGCATACATCTTGTCTTTTGAGGGAATGGCATGCTTGAAGCATACATCTTATCTTTTAGGGAAAGCATCCTGAAGCTCAAAACTTGAGGCTTTTGCTTTTAACAACCCTTTTTTATTGATTCCCTTTTCTTTTCATTTTTCTTTGATTATAAACATGCAAAAGTGATTAAAAGGTCTTAGGAAAGAGTAAAGTTGAAACCACACTTGCTTCATAGCCCAAATTTGTCAAGAGGATTCAATATCAAGCCTAGAAGAGTGAGATATCACAGAGTATTTAGCTATAGGCAATCAGTCCAGGGAATTCCGCAATGTCATTTTTAGTTCAAGTGAGACAATTAGATTATCATATATTAGCAAAATTACATAATATATAAAGAAATATGATAAAGTGAGCTCATTAAGTGAAAGAACTTGGCAAAGAAACTCCCCCTCAAAACAATCCCATTGGATGAACAATCCCAAGTTCTCCCCGAATGAAAGCAAAACGAGAAGAAGACAAAGGTTTTGTGAAAATATCTGCCAATTGATGTTCAGTATCCACATGATGAAGCACAATGTTGCCTTTTTCAACATGATCTCTAAGAAAGTGAAATCTGATGTCAATATGTTTTGTTCTTGAATGTTGCACAGGGTTCTTAGCAATGCAAATTGCACTAGTGTTATCACACAGAAGAGGAACACTATCCAAAATAACCCCATAATCTTTAAGTGTAGCTACTATCCAAAGAATTTGAGAACAACAACTAGCAAAGCCACATATTCAGATTCAATAGCTTGATTGTGCAAATGTAAGATTGCTTTCTAGATGACCATGCAATGAGAGAATTTCCCAAGAAGTGACATGAACCAGAAGTGCTCTTCCTATCAATTCTACATCCTCCAAAATCAGCATCGTAAAAGATCTCAAACTAATGCATGAGGAAGCGTAAAGCCAAATGCCAAAATCTTGAGTTCCATGAAGATACCTGAAAATCCTTTTGACAGCTTGTCGATGTGAGGCACGTGGGGAAGCTTGAAAACGAGCACACAAGCATACAAAGAAATTGTATATCCGGCCTTGATGCAGTGAGGTACAAAAGTGAACCTATCATACTTCTATATTCCTTTTGATCAACCGCTCACCATCTTCATCGTGGTCAAGTGCGCAAGTGCTCTCCATGGGTGTCATGATCGGCTTGTCGCTTTCCATTCCAAAGCGATGTAGCAAGTCTTTCGTGTATTTGCTTTGATGTACAAAAGTACCATCCTTCGCTTGCTTGATTTGAAATCCCAAAAAGTATGTCAACTCACCCATCATACTCATCTCAAACTCCTTCCTCATTGTTTCAAAACTTAGACACTAAAACATGAGATGAACCACCAAAGATAATATCATCAACATAAATCTGAACGAATAGTTGATCATTGCCTTGCTTGAGTAAAAGAGAGTTTTGTCAACCTTTCCCATTAAAAAGCCTTTTTCAAGTAAAAGGTTTTTAGCCTATCATACCATGCTCTAGGGGCTTGTTTCAAACCATACAAAGCTTTTGATAGTTTGAACACATGATTTGGAAACTTTGGATTTTCAAAACCAGGTGGTTGCTTGACATAAACCTCCTCATTTATGTAGCCATTAAGAAAAGCACTTTTCACATCCATTTGATACAATTTGAAACCTTTGGATGCAGCAAAAGCTAAAAGGATTCTAATGGCTTCAATTCTAGCAACAGGAGCAAAGGTTTCATCAAAATCTAAGCCTTCAATTTGAGTGTAACCTTGAGCAACCAATCTAGCCTTGTTTCTAACAACAACACCATCCTCACTTTGTTTATTTTTGAAAACCCATCTAGTTCCAATAACATTAAAATCTGGAGGAGGTGAGACAAGTTTCCAAACTTTATTTCGCTCAAAATTCTCTATTTCTTCATGCATGGCATTGATCCAAGATTCGTCGGATAATGCATGAGATATATCTTTGGGTTCAAAAGAAGCAACTAAAGCGGAATGAGAATGAGTGTCATAATGAATAAACCTGGATCGAGTGACTCTCTCATTTAGGTCTCCAATCATTTGTTCAGATGGATGCATTTTTTGAATGTACAAGGGAGCATTGGCTTTTGAGACTTCTCCTTCTCCTTCTTCATTTTCAGCATGTACAGATGATGTTGTAGCTTGAGGATGGTTAGCTGTAGGTGATGTAGTAGTAGGTGCCAAAGGTGCTACATCTTGTTGTGCATTAGGAAGAGTCAAGACCTCATCTTCAACATCATCATCATCTTCAAAGATTTTCTCACCCTGAATGTATGCGCTGCACTGCATCACTTGGACTAGTGCCTGGACTAGCCTCATCAAAAGTAACTTCACAAGTTTCCACAATTTTGTTAGTCTCCAAAACAAGCACACGATAGCCACGAGTATGAGCAGGATATCCAAGGAAAAAGCCATCCATTGATCTAGCTTCAAATTTATCAAGATTTCCAGATTTCAAGACAAAGCATTTGCATCCAAAAACCCTAAAGTGAGAAACAGTAGGCCTATGTCCAAACCAAGCTCATATGGAGTCTTACCCAATTTTGATCTCAAAAACACACGGTTTGAAACATAACATGCGCTTGAAATCGCTTCAAATTTCAAAAGTTTCTAGGAGTATGATGTTCATCTAACATGGTTCTAGCCATCTCAACCAAAGTTCTGTTTTCCTTTCAACTACACCATTCTCGTTGAGGCACTCTAGGTGATGAAAATTGATGATCAATTCCTTTTCAAGACAAAAGAGATCAAAAGAAGCATTTTGAATTGGTTCCATTATCACTTCTAATAGCTTTGAGAGCTCCTGGATGATCAATAGAAAGCCTAAGAACAAGACTTCTAAAATGACTAAAGGCCTCATCCTTAGATGCCAAAAAGTATACCCAAGAGTATCTAGAAAAATCATCAACAATCACAAGCACATACCATTTGCCTCCAAAGGATTGAACTCGAGATGGTCCAATCAGCATCAAGATGTAGAAGCTGTCCCGAGCGTTTGTCATTACCATGGTAAGAGGTGGATGTGAACCTGCAATCATCTTACCATGTCTACAAGAAGAACATACTAGATTGCTATCACCCTTAAGCTTAGGCAAAGCCACGTATAAGATCTAAACCACTTACACGAGTAAGATGATCAAAACCAACATGACCAAGTCTACGATGCCAAAAGAATAAATCTTTAGAAACATTGGCAACTAGACACCTATGTTTCGAAGAAGGTGAAGCATCAAAATCAGCTTTAAAAACTCTTCCAAAGCGTGAGATCTTAAAAACAAGGTCACCTGAAGCATCTAATACTTTGCATTCACTTTTCTTAAAATTTATTTCAAGATTTTCATCAAGCATTTGTGAGAGATGTAAAGCAAGTTATATTTCAAATTTTCAACAAGAGCTACATCTTTGAACATAAACTTGTCACTTACCTTTATTGTACCTTTTGCCACAACAGAAGAGGAAGAAGCATCTCCAAAAGTAACACTTTCAAAGACGAGATGCACGAGTGAGGAGGAGAACCAATTCTTATCACCTGGACATGTGGCGTGAGCATCCTATCTACTAGCCATATGTTCTCCTTCCTTGCGCGAGAAGCCTACATAGCAAAACATGTCGAGGTCTCGATCGGGTTAGGAATGAGATTTTTGGGAATCCAAAGATCGAGACACATGACGCACAACAAGAGGTACAACACGATAATTTTTATGCACAAAATCAGATTTGCCTTTTCCCATGTTTCTAGGAATGTAAGGTGTTTTCATCACTCTAGGCGCATAAAAATGTGCTTTGCTGAAATTTGACCTAGCCTTAGTTCTTTCCTTCTTTTGTCTTTGTTTGGCTAGTCTAAAGCAAAAATCTACTAAGTGTCCATCTCTACCACAATGAGTGCAAGTGTACTTGACATGATGTTTAGCTTTAACAAGAAAAGCACATTTTGCATTCATCATAGTAGAAGATAAAACCAGCAGATTGAAAAGCAATTTTCTTAGGCTCATTAGATAACTCAATTTTGCAAGGAGCCTGAACAACGGCTAAGTAGGTTTAGTTTCATATGTGCCATAAGGATCAAAACCTAAACCTCTCTTGTTTGTGCTAACCTTAGATTGATCCAAAATCATGTTCAACTTCTTCTTGCCATTAGTGAAACGTTCCAAAGAATTTTGCAAGTAATCAACTTTCTTAGCAAGAGTTAAACAATTATTGCAGGAACATCTACTTTTCCTTTTGCTTGCGACAAGTTGAGCATGAGAGAATTTCATGTGAAAGCAAATTATCGATTAATTGAGAAACCCTAGCATTTGCATCTTTCAATTTTAATTCAAGAGTTGAGCATTTAGAACAAGAAGTTGAACTATGCAAATCATCGATTGGAATAAATTTAGCATGTACAACATGTTTCTCATTTTTCTCATTTAGATGCAACAAAAGAGCATGTTCTTTCCTAAGCAAGGTGAGCTCATTGTAAATTAAGTCACATGATTTGCAAGTATCATCACTAGGAATCAAAGTCTTAAGTCTAGCAATTTCAGCATTCAATGATTCAATAATGAAATCATGTTTCTTAATTTTCTTATCACGCTTGTCAAGCAATTTTCCAAGACGAGCAACAAAGAATAGCTAATTCATCATAAGAGGGATCTACCTCATTGAAGTCAGCCGTGGTCGTCCCTCGGTGAAGCTATCCTTGTCGCTTGCCATGAGACATAATCCTATCAAATCATGCTTGCTTGGAGTTGCATCATCTTCGCTGCTCTCCGAGTCCACATCGCTCAAATTGACTTGTTCAAGAGCGGAAAGAACTCGTGAACCACCTTGCGGTTGATGAAGCTCTTCTTCTTCCTATCATTTGACGAGAACCTTTTCTTCTCATTCCTTCGTCGTTGTCCTTCTCCTCCTTTGATGTTTTTCCTGCAAGCTTAGGACAATTTGTGCGAATATGGTTGAGGTCACCACACTCATAGCATCTTGGAGGACCACCTCTCTTTCTCATTCTCACATTCTCGCAAAGCTTTGTTAAAGCGAGAAGAGAGTAGTGCCAGATCTTCTTCAGAAACTCTTCAAGTTGCTCATCATTAAAGAAGACATGGAAGACAAGGCAAAGCTAGAAGAAGAATTTGCATTTGACATGTTAGGGTTAGAGATCAAAGCAATTGATTTAATGTTACCCTTCCTGGCAAGAACATCCAACTCATGAGTTTTCAACTTAGAGTAAAGAACATCTAATGTGAGTGTGCTCATGGTAGTAGATTCTTGTATAGATGTTACTTTCATCTCCCACACCGACATGTCCAAAGCACTAAGCAATTGTCGAGCATTTTCAGCATCGTGTAGCTAACTCCAACAAAGACGTAGATTGCTAAGAATTTTATTGAAACGCAAAGAAGTCATCTACAGATTCACTAGGTTTCATCTCAAAACGCATGTATTCTTTTTTTTGTAAATATCTTGGCGAACCTCTTTGACAAGTTAGAACCCTCATGGTAATCACAAAGAGATTTCCATACCTCATATGCGGATCGAAGATGAACCACACGATCAAAGTCGCTGCGCCCCAAGCCTTGGATGATCAAGTTGCGCCGCCTTGCTATTTGCTTCAACATGTGTGCGATTGGTGTCGTTGACGTTGTCGCTTGCGAGGACTTCATATGGCTTGTAGACCTTCTCCCAAATTGTGAAGCCCTCGTGCTTGGATGAACGCCTCCATCTTGGCCTTCCAAAACTGAAAATCAACACCATCGAACACACATGGTTTTGTCGAATAACGATCCATTGATCTAATCACCGATTAAGATAGATTAGAGAAACCTTGCTCGATACCACTTGTAGGATCGAAGTATACGAATATAGCAATCAGAGGGGGGGTGAATGATTGTGCGGAAGCTAAAACCAAATTCTTGACCTATTAAAAGTTCACCCCAAAACAGAACCAAATAATTGCCTCGTTTTCGACAAAAACAGAATGACAGAGGTTTGGTAAAACGAGAATTCCCGGAGATCCAACCGTCTAAACGATCTGAAATTTGGACACAAGAAACTAGATTCCAATACGAATCGAACCCAAAAGAATCAGCTCGATCGGACTTACGGATCAAAGTTATGAGCTTCGCAAGCTTGCTGATCCAGAACTTGACGAGAATCAATCTAATCAAAACTTCAAGGTTAAACAAGAACGACAAAAGATTGATCAACTAGACTTTGAGAAACACTAGATCAATACCCTAGAGAGGTTTTTGATGGATCAAATCAAGATAAAACTTGAAGAACAAAACCAATCTAGAACTAGAACAAGCATGCAAACAAGAACCAAAACAGTAAAATATCAGAGCGACGTGGTTATCAGAGCACGCAAAAATCTTGGAAGAATTGATCTTTATTTCTTGTCTAAAATACTCTCATCAAAAGAGTACAAACCCTAAAACCAAGCTCAAAGCTTGATGCGCTCAGCTCTACTTGGTGCCTTTCAACAGAGACCCCCACCTATTTAAAGCACCAACCCACAAGGAGTTCTCAATACGATTCCTATTCCTAGAAGGAATCGTGATTCAACACAACTCTACTTGGCCCAACCAGCCGAGTACAACTCTTGCACGCCAGTATGGCAACCCTACCATACTCACGTGACTAACACTTTGCACGCCGTATGGCCACCTCCGCCATACTCACGTGACTAACACTTTGCACGCGAATGACCTCCTGCCATTCTCACGTGACTAACCATTCTTCATGTGCACCATTCTCTTAGCCCGAACGTCCCGCATGACATCCTTGACCACCAAGACCTCGGTTCCTCCTCGAACCTAGTCCCGAACCTCAGCTCCTCCATGAACCTAGTTCCGGTCCCACATCGACCACATTCGCCTTCGAGCAATACCGCACATGAACAAACCACAAAACAATTCCGAGCACAAGTCCACGACTTGACTCACATTAATCCATGCAACTACTCACACGAGCATTGCATAAAATCCACTTCAAAATAAGCATCATGAAATTCTCACAAATTTCATAATCTCAAAATCAAAATCAAAATTCAATCTCAAAATCACTCAAAACTCCATTCACGACGGACCAAAAATTTGGTCCTGCAGACATGTAAAACTTATCGCTTTTCAATAACTTGGTTTGGCACAACAACCTTCAAAAACACATTTACTTATGCACCAAAAAAGTTGGTCCTGTCATTGCATATGGGAAAACGAGGTTGTCAAAAGCATGTTTACAAAGGACCAAGAAAGTTGGTCCGTTGTACATGGGGGACTGAGGTTTTACAAAACATTTTTACAAAGGACCAAAAAGTTGGTCCGTTGTACATGGGAAACTTACTGTTTTCTTTAAGTTTGGTCCGGCGCCAAAGCGAAACTTACTGTTTCTTGTCAAATTGTCACAACACATGAACAAGCACATTTTTGCAAATTCAATTCTAAGCCAATTTTTTAGCATATGATTTCACAATCTCCCCCTTGATGAAAACATTGGCAACACCACTTAGAATTGAATCATTTGGCATTTACTTTACAAAAGATTTTGAAATCCAAAGGATCAAAGACCAAGGTAAGAAAACACAGAATTCCCCCTTTGACCAAAAAGCAAAACAAAATCTCCCCCTGAGAATGAAAATGTGTGTGAATGTGCAATGCGCCCAAAAATTTCAAAAATTCTCCAAACTTCTCCCAAAATTCTCAAATTTAACAACTCTCCCTTTTTCTTTAAACTTTTCAATGATTTCCAAATTTCTCCCCCTTTGACAATGGATTCATCAAGAGTAAAAGAGAAAACAGGTTCAAAATTTTTCCTGAAACAAAGATTTCACCAAGAGAAACAAGGGAGTGCCAAGATAGGAAAAGATGAGCTCATTCGATCATATAACCTTATATATCACATAATATGTAAAATACATGATCTTGATGTGATTTTAACAAGTTAGGGAATGACATGCATCTCAACCTCAATTCAGTCAACTATAGCCAAGTACTAAGCAAAAACCTTTAGTAGAAAAACAAAGGCTCAAAGTTGAAGCAAATAACAAATCAGTATGAGCAAGTAGTTTCAACTCCCAATTTAATCTTTAAACAGTAAACTGCATGTGGCATGCTTGAAGCATACTTCTTTTATTTCCTTGGAGTGGCATGCTTGAAGCATACATCTTGTCTTTTGAGGGAATGGCATGCTTGAAGCATACATCTTATCTTTTAGGGAAAGCATCCTGAAGCTCAAAACTTGAGGCTTTTGCTTTTAACAACCCTTTTATTGATTCCCTTTTCTTTTCATTTTTCTTTGATTATAAACATGCAAAAGTGATTAAAAGGTCTTAGGAAAGAGTAAAGTTGAAACCACACTTGCTTCATAGCCCAAATTTGTCAAGAGGATTCAATATCAAGCCTAGAAGAGTGAGATATCACAGAGTATTTAGCTATAGGCAATCACCCAGGAATTCGCAATGTCATTTTTAGTTCAAGTGAGACAATTAGATTATCATATATTAGCAAAATTACATAATATATAAAGAAATATGATAAAGTGAGCTCATTAAGTGAAAGAACTTGGCAAAGAAACTCCCCCTCAAAACAATCCCATTGGATGAACAATCCCAAGTTCTCCCCGAATGAAAGCAAAACGAGAAGAAGACAAAGGTTTTGTGAAAATATCTGCCAATTGATGTTCAGTATCCACATGATGAAGCACAATGTTGCCTTTTTCAACATGATCTCTAAGAAAGTGAAATCTGATGTCAATATGTTTTGTTCTTGAATGTTGCACGGGGTTCTTAGCAATGCAAATTGCACTAGTGTTATCACAATGTAAGAGGAACACTATCCAAAATAACCCCATAATCTTTAAGTGTAGCTACTTATCCAAAGAATTTGAGAACAACAACTAGCAAAGCAGCACATATTCGCATTCAGCAGCTTGATTGTGCAAATGTAAGATTGCTTTCTAGATGACCATGCAATGAGAGAATTTCCCAAGAAGTGACATGAACCGTAGTGCTCTTCCTATCAATTCTACATCCTCCAAAATCAGCATCGAAAAAGATCTCAAACTAATGCATGAGGAAGCAGAAGCCAAATGCCAAAATCTTGAGTTCCATGAAGATACCTAAAATCCTTTGACAAATTTTGTCGATGTGAGGCACGTGGGGAAGCTTGAAAACGAGCACACAAGCATACAAAGAAATTGTATATCCGGCCTTGATGCAGTGAGGTACAAAAGTGAACCTATCATACTTCTATATTCCTTTTGATCAACCGGCTCACCATCTTCATCGAGGTCAAGTGCGCGCAAGTGCTCTCCATGGAGTGTCATGATCGGCTTGTCGCTTTCCATTCCAAAGCGATGTAGCAAGTCTTTCGTGTATTTGCTTTGATGTACAAAAGTACCATCCTTCGCTTGCTTGATTTGAAATCCCAAAAAGTATGTCAACTCACCCATCATACTCATCTCAAACTCCTTCCTCATTGTTTCCTGAAAACTTAGACACTAAAACATGAGATGAACCACCAAAGATAATATCATCAACATAAATCAACGAATAGTTGATCATTGCCTTGCTTGGAGTAAAAAGAGAGTTTTGTCAACCTTTCCCATTAAAAAGCCTTTTCAAGTAAAAAGGTTTTTAGCCTATCATACCATGCTCTAGGGGCTTGTTTCAAACCATACAAAGCTTTTGATAGTTTGAACACATGATTTGGAAACTTTGGATTTTCAAAACCAGGTGGTTGCTTGACATAAACCTCCTCATTTATGTAGCCATTAAGAAAAGCACTTTTCACATCCATTTGATACAATTTGAAACCTTTGGATGCAGCAAAAGCTAAAAGGATTCTAATGGCTTCAATTCTAGCAACAGGAGCAAAGGTTTCATCAAAATCTAAGCCTTCAATTTGAGTGTAACCTTGAGCAACCAATCTAGCCTTGTTTCTAACAACAACACCATCCTCACTTTGTTTATTTTTGAAAACCCATCTAGTTCCAATAACATTAAAATCTGGAGGAGGTGAGACAAGTTTCCAAACTTTATTTCGCTCAAAATTCTCTATTTCTTCATGCATGGCATTGATCCAAGATTCGCCGATAATGCATGAGATATATCTTTGGGTTCAAAAGAAGCAACTAAAGCGGAATGAGCATGAGTGTCGAATGAATAAACCTGGATCGAGTGACTCTCTCATTTAGGTCTCCAATCATTTGTTCAGATGGATGCATTTTTTGAATGTACAAGGGAGCATTGGCTTTTGAGACTTCTCCTTCTCCTTCTTCATTTTCAGCATGTACAGATGATGTTGTAGCTTGAGGATGGTTAGTAGGTGATGTAGTAGTAGGTGCCAAAGGTGCTACATCTTGTTGTGCATTAGGAAGAGTCAAGACCTCATCTTCAACATCATCATCATCTTCAAAGATTTTCTCCCCGAATGTATGCTACCAGACTGCATCACTTGGACTAGTGCCTGACTAGCCTCATCAAAAGTAACTTCACAAGTTTCCACAATTTTGTTAGTCTCCAAAACAAGCACACGATAGCCAATGAGTATGAGCAGTGATATCCAAGGAAAAAGCCATCCATTGATCTAGCTTCAAATTTATCAAGATTTCCAGATTTCAAGACAAAGCATTTGCATCCAAAAACCCTAAAGTGAGAAACAAGAGGCCTATGTCCAAACCGAAGCTCATATGGAGTCTTACCCAATTTTGATCTCAAAACACACGGTTTGAAACATAACATGCATTGAAATCGTCATTTCAAAAAGTTTCTAGGAGTATGATGTTCATCTAACATGGTTCTAGCCATCTCAACCAAAGTTCTGTTTTTCCTTTCAACTACACCATTCTGTTGAGGCACTCTAGGTGATGAAAATTGATGATCAATTCCTTTTTCAGTACAAAAGAGATCAAAAGAAGCATTTTTGAATTCATCCATTATCACTTCTAATAGCTTTGAGAGCTCCTGGATGATCAATAGAAAGCCTAAGAACAAGACTTCTAAAATGA
Source organism: Rhipidocladum racemiflorum (assembly GCA_036346355.1). NCBI lineage: Eukaryota > Viridiplantae > Streptophyta > Magnoliopsida > Poales > Poaceae > Rhipidocladum > Rhipidocladum racemiflorum. The sequence continues at coordinate 35,660,939 of CM070577.1, read as the reverse complement.
CTAAAGGCCTCATCCTTAGATGCCAAAAAGTATACCCAAGAGTATCTAGAAAAATCATCAACAATCACAAGCACATACCATTTGCCTCCAAAGGATTGAACTCGAGATGGTCCAACTGTATCAAGATGTAGAAGCTGTCTGGAGCGCTTGTCATTACCATGGTAAGAGGTGGATGTGAACCCGCAATCATCTTACCATGTCTACAAGAAGAACATACTAGATTGCTATCACCCTTAAGCTTAGGCAGCCACGTATAAGATCTAAACCACTTACACGAGTAAGATGATCAAAACCAACATGACCAAGTCTACGATGCCAAAAGAATAAATCTTTAGAAACATTGGCAACTAGACACCTATGTTTCAAGAAGGTGAAGCATCAAAATCACTTTAAAAACTCTTCCAAAGCGTGAGATTTTAAAAACAAGGTCACTCAAGCATCTAATACTTTGCATTCACTTTTCTTAAAATTTATTTCAAGATTTTCATCAAGCATTTGTGAGATGTAAAGCAAGTTATATTTCAAATTTTCAACAAGAGCTACATCTTTGAACATAAACTTGTCACTTACCTTTATTGTACCTTTTGCCACAACAGAAGAGGAAGAAGCATCTCCAAAAGTAACACTTTCAAGACGAGATGCACGAGTGAGGGAGGAGAACCAATTCTTATCACCTGACATGTGGCGTGAGCATCCTAATCTACTAGCCATATGTTCTCCTTCCTGCGAGAAGCCTACATAGCAAAACATGTCGAGGTCTCGATCTTGGGGTTAGGAATGAGATTTTTGGGAATCCAAGATCTTGAGACACATGACACACAACAGGAGGTACAACACGATAATTTTTATGCACAAAATCAGATTTGCCTTGTCCCATGTTTCTAGGAACAGAAGGTGTTTTCATCACTCTAGGCGCATAAAACTGTGCTTTGCTGAAATTTGACCTAGCCTTAGTTCTTTCCTTCTTTTGTCAAGCTTGGCTAGTCTAAAGCAAAAATCTACTAAGTGTCCATCTCTACCACAATGAGTGCAAGTGTACTTGACATGATGTTTAGCTTTAACAAGAAAAGCACATTTTGCATTCATCATAGTAGAAGATAAAAACCAAAGAGATTGAAAAGCAATTTTCTTAGGCTCATTAGATAACTCAATTTTGCAAGGAGCTCGAACAACAAAGTCGAGGTTTAGTTTCATATGTGCCATAAGGATCAAAACCTAAACCTCTCTTGTTTGTGCTAACCTTAGATTGATCCAAAATCATGTTCAACTTCTTCTTGCCATTAGTGAAACGCTCCAAAGAATTTTGCAAGTAATCAACTTTCTTAGCAAGAGTTAAACAATTATTGCAGGAACATCTACTTTTCCTTTTTGCTTATGCGACAAGTTGAGCATGAGAGAATTTCATGTGAAAGCAAATTATCGATTAATTGAGAAACCCTAGCATTTGCATCTTTCAATTTTAATTCAAGAGTTGAGCATTTAGAACAAGAAGTTGAACTATGCAAATCATCGATTGGAACATTTAGCATGTACAACATGTTTCTCATTTTTCTCATTTAGATGCAACAAAAGAGCATGTTCTTTCCTAAGCAAGGTGAGCTCATTGTAAATTAAGTCACATGATTTGCAAGTATCATCACTAGGAATCAAAGTCTTAAGTCTAGCAATTTCAGATTCAATGATTCAATAATGAAATCATGTTTCTTAATTTTCTTATCACGCTTGTCAAGCAATTTTCCAAGACGAGCAACAAAGAATAGCTAATTCATCATAAGAGGGATCTATCAGGGACCCCGAATTTGCAAATCCGACCCTCAGGTATTCAAAGACTAGTCCAGAACGCGCTTAGTGCACACAGCCTTAACATCGGTATATATCACAATCATACCATACGATACTATCAAAGTACTTTATTTAAATAATCAAAGGGTTACTCGACCTTATGGCCAAGTTACAAATATATGCCTTGCAAGGCGAAACTTATTAAAAGAGAAATAATAGCAAATGAAAATCAAATAAACTTCGTGGCGCCATCCAAGATACCACAGGCAACCTGATCGGGCTCGCATCCCTAAGTAGACGGGTCTTCTTGGAGTTCCTCCTCCAAAGTCGGGCGTAATCTCCTCTTCAACTGATATTGTGTTGAGGCAAGGGTGAGTACTTGGTACTCGACAAGTCATGCACGTAATGCAAGCTAATATACTATATGCATGGCTTAGTACAAAGGAATAGCTCAGGGTATATTTGCAAGAACTAAATTTTTGACAAGTAATATAAGTAGATTCAAAGCAGAGAAATAAGTAAAGCATAAATAACTTTTCAAGAAGTTTAATAAACATTTTTCCCATCCTAAACCATATTTCCATCATCTTCCTTGTTAAACCAACCCATCTTTTTCAAAACCAAGTTATTTTCGTAAAGTCTACCCCTTGACTGTAATTCAGAGCATTGTCCAAAGACTGTGGACTCGGCTATTCAAATAGATTCTACACTCTGCAGAGGTTATGCACTTTACCCACAAGATACAATCCACTCACCACGTCACCGTGAATCGCCATACAAGAGTATGCGAATGAGCGATCATAACAAAGCCTTCTAAGCCTCAAACAACACAGTGGTCCTCTCCCAGACGTGCTCTACACCATCCCTTCCTTAGCTAAGGCGAAGTATGGGACCAACACACCGTTAGATGGGTACCTGGCCACAGCCCACGATACGCTCCCCGCACAATCACACAAAAGGTGTAATCGACACCCTGAGGCTCCACAAGTGAGTCCTTAGCGACTTAGTCAACTAGGGCCGCCCCATTCCAGCCATGTGGTTGCAAGTATGACCAGGCCAAAGGCTTGCAAGGTTAAGTCCTTAGAGTGACCAGGCAAGACTACCCAAAACCAAATCATCATCCCCAATGCCACACCTTTGGCCCACCTGATTACTCTTGCCACATGCCCTTGGCCGAAAATCATTATCAAACCCCGCTTGATTACCATGCACCACGTGCCATCAACATCACATGATACTTTTCCAAAACAGTTCAATATATCATTAAGTCAATATTAGCATTTGATTATCCGAAATCATGTCATGAGCACGAAAGGTGTCTAAGCAGTATACTACAACGATCTAAACCCATGTTGGCAATTTAATAATGTCCAACTAGTAAACCACAACTAGGGTGACAAAGGGTCATGGCACATACTTAAGTAATCAAGGTGTCATATAGCAAATTGGTATTTATCTAACCCCCAGGTTTAAACCAGAGTATCTTTCTAATTGAACTAGCATGCAATAGTTTAAATCAAAATAGATTTCGAAATAGGATCAATATGGTCAAAGCACAACTTGCCTTCAAAAAGCACTTGCTCTTGGTCTTGAGTTGGATCCTGAGTCAATACTTCTCCTTCGAATCCCTCCGGCACTTCAACGCCTACTCGTAAAAGCGTGCAAATAGCAAATACACAAATAAACACTATGCAAAAAAAGATCCCAAAACTCCAAATAAAATCCATAAACAGAGAGAACATAATTTTCTGGATTTTTAGAAGCTGGAATCACAAATTTGGAGTTAAAACGCAAAAGTTATGATTATTTAAAGTTTAAATAATCAATTAAATAATTTTACAGAGAAAAACTTTAGTCCAAAAATTAAATAAAATTCATATTTAGGTAGATCTTAATTTTATACAAATTTAGAAATTTGAATCACTCAAATCGGAGTTGAAACGCAAAAGTTATAAGCGTTTGAAGTTTGAATCTAAATTTGAAATCATTATTTGAATTAATAAATCATTTTCTTTTCGGAAATTAATTATTATCGGCATGGACACGTGGCAGCTCCTCGATTGGCCTGCCGACGCCACCGGCCCATGGGCTCGGTCCACGCCGGCTGGGTCCACGGTGGACTCGGTCCACGGCTCACGTGAGGCCCGACATGTGGGCCCCACGCGGCCATTGGGTTTCACGCGACGCTGCGATCGCGCCGACACGTGGGCCCTCTGTCTCGCGGTCCCGCGTGTCGAGACACGCTCCCCACGCCCTGGCGTGGCGCGGTGAGCACCGCGTGGCACAATCTCGCCGTTGATTTGAAAATCAACGGCCCGTATTGAATCTAGACCTCACGTTCAAAACTACACGGTTGATCCGGCCGTTCGATCTAGATCGGACGGTCCGCATCTAACCCTAAAGCTACAACACAACTAACCACGGCCGCATTTATCTAAATCTAACCCGCTGAAACCTAATCGAGACGGAAACAAGAACGACGACGTGGCCTCACCTCGTGCGTTGGATCTTGATCCAACGGTGCACCGAGCTTCGCGCGACGATGGCTTATGCGGCGGCGCTGCCGCCGCCGGCCGAGGACGGCGACCACCCTAACGGCGCCGGGCGTCTCCGCCAAGTGAGTGCACTTACAGTGCGCCTCGGACGCAAGGTTCTCGATCCGGGCTTGAAGGCGGCGGAGGATGACGAACGGCGCGGAAGCGAAGAAAACCGTGGCGGCACTCCCCAAACGCGAAATCGCGAGGCGACGGCGGCGGCTTAGGCGTTGGAAACTAGGGCAATAAGCGCGCCGCACACGAGCAGCGATCCTCGGCGATAACTCCACGCCTTAAATAGCCTCGGCGGCGTGCACGGCGAAACCTAATCGGACGCAGCGGCTACGCTGGCGGCGAGTCAGCTTCGATTCTGGGAAGACGACGAAATCGTGGCCGCCCACGTGTCGCGCTCAGCCCACGATCGCCGCAGCGCGACGGTCCGGCCCGACATCGGCTTTCGGTCGGTCGGCGGATCTCACCGTTGGATCTTGATCCAACGGTTGGGATCGATTAGGGTTAAGTGTAGGTTCGGTCGAGTCAAGCGCTTAAAAGGTCGGACTCGAGTCCGACTTCGGATCGGATGATGAACGATTTACTTGACCCGAGTTGGATTTTCCAAATAATTAATATTTAAAATAATTCCGATAATTCATTTAATTCATTAAAAATAGCAAATGACTCAGAAAAATTCCAGAAAAATTCTGGAAAATATTTTGGATCATTTTGGACTCAAATAAAATATTTCCAACAAAAATTTATTTGCAAATTTAAATTCTTTAATTATTTCAAAATGGAATAAATTCAAATAAATTCCAAATAAATCCAAATAAATTCCAGAAAATTCCAAAAATTCACCAAAGTGCCAAATCACACATGAATTTAAGAAAAGCAAAATTTTGGGGTGTTACAAACCTCCCCCCCTTAATAGAATCTCGTCCCCGAGATTCAGGGCTCACTAAAAGAATAGGTTTGGAAATTCTTTCTTCAAATCCTCTTCGCGCTCCCAAGTCGCTTCACTTTCTTCATGGTTGCTCCACTGAACTCTACAGAAACGGGTTGACTTGTTTCTAGTTTCTCGATCCATTGTGTCTAGAATCCTCACAGGGTGCTCCTTATAAGTCAAGTCCTCATGCAACTCAATTGACTCTAGCGGTGTCTGTTCCTCAGGAACTCGGAGACACTTCTTTAACTGGGACACATGGAATACATCATGTACTCCTGCCAACGACTGTGGCAACTCCAGCTGATAAGCAACTTCGCCTCTGCGGCTCAAAATCTTAAATGGTCCGACATAACGGGGTGCGAGTTTCCCTTTGGCATGGAACCTCTTAACTCCCCTGAGAGGCGTAACTCTGAGGTAAACAAAATCTTCTGGTTCAAAACTCAAGTCTCGCGGCGATTGTCGGCATAACTCTTTTGTCGAGATTGGGCTATCTTCAACCTTTCCCTAATTATGGCGATCTGCTTCTTGACCTCTTGAAGAATATCAGGCCCAAAGACACGGCGCTCACGGTCTCATTCCAATTCAATGGTGTCCGACAGGGTCGACCATACAAAGGCCTCAAAAGGTGACATCTCAGAACTAGCCTCGATAACTATTGTTGTAACTAAACTCGGCATACGGCAAACTTTTATCCCAAGAGGTAGCATAAGCCAATGCACAAGCTCTTAACATATCCTCCGAATCTGGTTGACTCTTTCTGGTCTGTCCATCCGCATGGATGATAAGGTATCTTGAAGTTCAAACGGGTTCCCATGGCTTCATGCAACTTATTCCGGAACCTTGAGGTAAATTGGGTACCTCTGTCTGATACAATCCTCCTTGGCACTCCGTGCAAACAAACAATCCCGATCATGTACAACTCGCTAATTTATCTCCGAGTAAGTGGTCTTCACTGGGATAAAATGGGCTACTTTAGTCGGCCGATCCACTATAACCCATATGGAGTCATAACCTCCTTGAGTCTTGACAAACCGTAATGAAATCCATTCCGATTTCCTCCCACTTCCACTCGAGGTATTTTCGGGTGTAGCAATCCTGCTGGTCTCTCGATGCATTGCCTTGACTCTCGGCATACGCCGCACAATGCAACATGCTCGGCAACTTCACGCTTCATACTCGGCCACCGTAATCTCTCCTTGAGATCCTGATACATCTTGGCGCTTCCAGGTGAATCGAGTACTTAGAGTCATGGGCTTCTTCCAAAATCGATTGCTTTAACTCCTTTTGTTAGGCACACAAATGCGATCCTTCATCCACAACGTGCCTTGCTCATCCAATTTGAAGTCCTCGCCTGCCTTCCTCCTTGATGGACTTAATCCTGCGGATCTTGTCATCATCCTTTTGTCCTTCTCGAATCGATCCTCCAGGGTCGGTTTTACTTCTAATGCGGCCAAGAATCCGCTTAGGTACAACCTCAATCTTCATTTTCTGAAACTCCTCACATAACTCATCCTCGACTTATGGCTAGCAACATACTCGCGGTATGGCTCTTCCGACTCGAGCATCGGCAACTACGTTGGCCTTCCCGGATGGTAATGGATTCCAACATTGTAGTCCTTGATTAACTCTAGCCATCTCCTTTGCCTCATATTCAGATCCGACTGGGTGAATATGTACTTAAGGCTCTTATGATCCGTATACACTTCACATCTGTTTCCAATCAGATAGTGGCGCCATATCTTCAAGGCATGTACTACGGCAGCTAACTCCAGGTCATGTGTCGGATAATTTTCCTCATGCGGCCTCAATTGCCTTGATGCATAAGCGACGACCTTTCCATTCTGCATCAGCACACATCCAAGTCCTTGGCGCGATGCGTCACAATAAATATCGAAGCTTTGAGCAACATCCGGTAGAACTAACACCGGTGCTGATGTCAATCGCTTCTTCAGCTCCTGAAATCCTTCCTCACATTCTGGCGCATGTATTCTTTTTTGTAAATATCTTGGCGAACCTCTTTGACAGTGTTAGAACCCTCATGGTAATCACAAAGAGATTTCCATACCTCATATGCGGATCGAAGATGAACCACACGATCAAAGTCGCTGCGTCCCAAGCCTTGGATGATCAAGTTGCGCGCCTTGCTATTTGCTTCAACATGTGTGCGATTGGTGTCGTTGACGTTGTCGTTTGCAGGGACTTCATATGGCTTGTAGACCTTCTCCCAAATTGTGAAGCCCTGTGCTTGGATGAACGCCTCCATCTTGGCCTTCCAAAACTGAAAATCAACACCATCGAACACACATGGTTTTGTCGAATAACGATCCATTGATCTAATCACCAGTTAAGATAGATTAGAGAAACCTTGCTCTGATACCACTTGTAGGATCGAAGTATACGAATATAGCAATCAGAGGGGGGGTGAATGATTGTGCGGAAGCTAAAACCAAATTCTTGACCTATTAAAAGTTCACCCCAAAACAGAACCAAATAATTGCCTCGTTTTCGACAAAAACAGAATGACAGAGGTTTGGTAAAACGAGAATTCCCGGAGATCCAACCGTCTAAACGATCTGAAATTTGGACACAAGAAACTAGATTCCAATACGAATCGAACCCAAAAAGAATCAGCTCGATCGGACTTACGGATCAAAAGTTATGAGCTTCGCAAGCTTGCTGATCCAGAACTTGACGAGAATCAATCTAATCAAAACTTCAAGGTTAAACAAGAACGACAAAAGATTGATCAACTAGACTTTGAGAAACACTAGATCAATACCCTAGAGAGGTTTTTGATGGATCAAATCAAGATAAAACTTGAAGAACAAAAATCAATCTAGAACTAGAACAAGCATGCAAACAAGAACCAAAACAGAAAATCTTGTAGCGACGTGGTTATCAGAGCACGCAAAAATCTTGGAAGAATTGATCTTTATTTCTTGTCTAAAATACTCTCATCAAAAGAGTACAAACCCTAAAACCAAGCTCAAAGCTTGATGCGCTCAGCTCTACTTGGTGCCTTTCAACAGAGACCCCCACCTATTTAAAGCACCAACCCACAAGGAGTTACGAATACGATTCCTATTCCTAGAAGGAATCGTATCCAACACAACTCTACTTGGCCCAACCAGGTAAGTACAACTCTTGCACGCGTATGGCAACCCTACCATACTCACGTGACTAACACTTTGCACGCCGTATGGCCACCTGCCATACTCACGTGACTAACACTTTGCACGCGAATGACCTCCTGCCATTCTCACGTGACTAACCATTCTTCATGTGCACCATTCTCTTAGCCCGAGCGTCCGCATGACATCCTTGACCACCAAGACCTCGGTTCCTCCCTGAACCTAGTCCCGAACCTCGGCTCCTCCATGAACCTAGTTCGGTCCCGTCATCGACCACGCGTTCGTCTTGAGCAATACCGCACATGAACAAACCACAAAACAATTCCGAGCACAAGTCCACGACTTGACTCACATTAATCCATGCAACTACTCACACGAGCATTGCATAAAATCCACTTCAAAATAAGCATCATGAAATTCTCACAAATTTCATAATCTCAAAATCAAAATCAAAATTCAATCTCAAAATCACTCAAAAACCCATTCACGACGGACCAAAAATTTGGTCCTGCTGCATATGTAAAACTTCTTGCTTTTCAATAACTTGGTTTGGCACAACAACCTTCAAAAACACATTTACGACAGACCAAAAAAGTTGGTCTGTCGTACATGGGAAAACGAGGTTGTCAAAAGCATGTTTACAAAGGACCAAGAAAGTTGGTCTGTTGTACATGGGAGAATGAGGTTGTCAAAAGCATGTTTACAAAGGACCAAAAAAGTTGGTCCGTTGTACATGGGAAACTTACTGTTTTCTTTAAGTTTGGTCCGGCGCCAAAGCGAAACTTACTGTTTCTTGTCAAATTGTCACAACACATGAACAAGCACATTTTTGCAAATTCAATTCTAAGCCAATTTTTTAGCATATGATTTCACACGAGCACAAGCTCTCTCCAATTTGGGAAGGTCCATACATTGTGCAGAAGACAATCCGGCCAGGTGCTTATCGACTCAGACGAGAAGACGGCGAGGTTCTGGCGAATACTTGGAACGCCGAACAACTCCGTCGCTTCTACGCATGACTAGCAAGCGATGCAAGCCTGGGGGCTAAACCACTCAGCCAGGTGGCCACAACGTAAGTCCCGACGCTCGAGAGCTGCCACGCCCGACCTCTCGAGCGTGTCTGGGGCAAGAAAGCCACGGGCCAAGGCCCCTGGCGTTTGGGAGCCATACCGGTCAGTGAAACTCACCGGAAAAGGCGCAACAGATCCAAAAGGCCGCGGGCCTATATTCTAACAACTCGGCCCAGAGGAGAAAGAGCGGAAGAGGTCCAAGACCACTCGGCGGAAGACAATACTGAGCAAATCATATTGAACTAAGAAGACACAATATCTCAAACAAGGAGGGCGAGCACTCGGCATCAAGGCCCACATCGAAGTCGAATTCTAGATTCTCCAACAAGGCTGCGATGCACAGGACACCTCTTCGAGGAGCGCGTTGGCCTTGTCTTCATCACGAGCAAAACCTTCTTTCACGGCTTCGAGGTCAACTCTCGGATAATGAGACTTGACCACCGCCAATGCCTGGTTCGCACTCATTCTTTGTGGACTCTTTGGCGTAAGCTCGATCCTGTCGGCTCCTCCCGAGAAGTGGAACAAGATCGTCCCCCTGGCCCGGCGTGACTCCTTCACGCTGAAGGTGCAGGATCGGCTCGCAGCGACGCAGCCTCGATCCGGCCCTGTTCGACAATGGCCATCTTCTCCTTGCACTCTGCAACAAAGTCAAACGGCCATCAAGAGCACACCCGACGCCAAGTATGTTCAACCCAAGTCAAAGAAATTTACCCTTCGGCTCATTGCATCCTTTCAAGCCGACCGAGCTTGAGGCCGAGTTCTCTGAAGCCTCGATCGGGCCTCGGCTCGACAACGATCAGTCGCTCAAACACGAGTGTCATCATCCTCTCCAACCACCCAAAAGACATCCAAACCGAATCCAGGGAGAATCTCACCTTCGAGCATATGCTCAAGCTTCGTCTTCTCCTCCCGGATCGTCATACACTCGCCACGAAGCCCGTGGACTTCTTTCCATCTGTCACGCTGATCTCGGCGAGCTTGTCCTGCATCGCCGCTCCTTGAGCTTCGGGAGCACCTTCCGGAAAAACCGCGACCTTTGCTCCGAGCGCTCCCCCATGTCCTAGGTAACAGGGCAGAATCTCAGGGAGAAGTCAGCAGGCAACAGATTGAAGACAAGAAGCTCACCCTGACGAGCGTGCTACACCTGACGGTGAGCTCATAAAGCTCCGTCCGAGCCGCTCTCTCCATCTCGTCGTCCTCTTCCATCCCTTTCCAGTCGGAACCCCCTTCCCACCATACGGTCCGATTCGGGGGCTTCGGCAGAGGACCGAGCGGCGGTGGCTCTCGAGGCACTTCCTCCACTCCGGGAGACGGTGCCGGGTCGATCTCGTCGGCGGACGGACCACCGGATGGTTCGGCCAGTTGGGCGCCGCGCCGTGTGGCTCCGGCGGTCGGCGGCGGCAGTGACCTAGGCGGCGGCGGGGCTCCCCTTGGGAAGCCTCCGCTGGGACTCCTTTTCAGAGACCCCTCACAGGGACGTCCATAGCAGAGTCCTGAATCGGCAAAGGGAAGACACCTCGGCCAAAGCGTGTAACAAAAGACAAGGATCGCCCAAAAGAATACCTTTTGGATTTCTTGAATTTCATCCTGTGTCTCATCCGAGACCCAGACCACTCGGAGGGAAGTTAGCGCTGCACTGGGGCTACCCTCGGGACGAAGGCTAAGGCCCCGCCAGCGATCCGGTGCACCGGAGGTCGAAGGCCCGGTGACGAAAGACCGGCGACCTCCTCCGCCGACTCCGGCGCAGCTCGTCGACCGATGTGTCGACCACTCGCCGCTGGCGTGTTTCAGAGAGGCCGACAACCGGAGCGTCGTAAAGGAAGGACGCGCGTTCTGAAAAGGAACGATCGCACCTGTTTGAATCACACATCGCTTAAAGAAATCATGGAACGACCTTTCGAGAGAATAGTGCACTCACAGGAGGGAGGCCTTGCCGTCGAAAATTTATGAGGCAGCCCTGTTGGTGATTATTGTGCCAGGCACGAAGAGATCAACTACCGTCTTTGCCGGCGCCTCCATCGACAGGGCCACGTCCGACTCGCGTGGGGTCCAGAGGCCGTTGTATTGGAACCCCAAATGGACTCTCTCCTTCAAGGGCTGCACTCGGCGCTTCACAAAGCGATCGCGATCCGGGACCCGTCGACCCTCGGTTCTTGAGATCGTCAATCAATGCCGGCTTCGAGGATTTGCGCCAAACCTCCTCCGTCCCGGGGCGTTGCTCCAAAGATCGGAAGCTTTAGGAGCACGGCCGGCAAAGGGGCGAGGAAAGGATCAACATTGGCACAATAGAACCACTCCCGCCTCCAACCTTTGAGGAGGTCTTGAGAGGAACGACAAAATACTGCTTCTTGAGCCCTCCTCAGTGGGCCGGCGCCCCAACGACGTTGGGAGCGGCCGGTCGGATGAGGCTTCAGCAAGAAGAAGGAGCGGAACAAATCCAAATGAGGGACGTATCCCAAGATACGCCGCAGAGTTGGACGAAGATGGCAATGTGAAGAATCGAGTTGGGGTTCAAATTGATCAACTCGATTTCGTAGAAGTGGAGGAGCCCCCGGAAGAAGGCGCTCCCAGAAATGCTAAGTCCCCGCCAGAAGAAGGACTCAAACACCACAATCTCATTCTCTAGAGGTGTGGGGTAAGGGTCACCTGGCGGGATTCGGCGAGATCAACTCCACGGAGGGAGGACGCCGGCGGCGACCATCCCCTCCAAGCGGGACGTCGTCGTGATGGAAGTCTCCCACCCCCCGCTGTCAGAGGGGTCGCAAGCCTCCGATGACGAGGAAGAAGACATTGCGAAGAAGAAGACAGTGGGAAGAACTGGGCAAGCCAAGCGCGAAACCGTAAAACCCTAAATCGCCAAAGGAGGTTTGAAGGTTTCGCAGCCGTGGTGGGGAAGGTGCAAGGAGGCCGTTGCACCAACGAGGGTCCTTCCGACTTATAAGAAATGGGCCCCAATTTCCACCTTACGGTGGGAAGAAACGAGGGCCCTCCTGTTCAATCTGGGCGAGATCGAGGCACGCCCCATGACGGGCCAATAGGCTGCGTCGCGCAAACGCGGCAGTGTCAAACACAGTCCAAAGTTTGGGATAAAGTGCGCCCCACGACGGGCTGAACGCCGGCCGCCATGGAAGCTTGGGGTGGGCACTTTTGAACATCCTCAGATGGCACACCCCATAATTTGGGGTCAATTGTCGTCATTTGTCTCACAATGCGATTGGGTGTCGCGGAGGATCTACAACCAACACGGTCTTGAGAATGCGCCCCATGAGGGTCTAAAGCGATCTTGGCCGTAAGCGGCACAGGCATTACTCTGTATGACCAAGGTATGCCCCATGAGGGTCGGTAGAGCGACAGTAGGTTCTGCCAAGATCAGAACGGGGCGCGGTACCGCCCGACCGAGCCAAAAAGACCAAGGTATGCCCCATGAGGGTCTGCTGAAGCGACAAGCCGGTTGCCGTGCACCGTAAGCGGGCGCGGTACCACTCGACCGAGCCAAAAGACCAAGGTATGCCCCATGAGGGTCTGGCCGAGCGACAAGCCAGGCTGTCAAGACCGTAAGCGGCGCTGGTACCACTCGACCCACGAGCCAAAGACCAAGGTATGCCCCATGAGGGTCTCACCGAGCGACAAGCCGGTTCGTTGCACCGTAATCGGTAGCGCTGGTACCACTCGACCACGAGCCAAAAGACCAAGGTATGCCCCATGAGGTCGGTAGGCGACAAGCCGGTTGGTCGCCAAGACCGTAAATCCGGGCGCGGGTACCACTCGACCCACGAGCCAAAAAGACCAAGGTATGCCCCATGAGGGTCTGGCGAGCGACAAGCCGGCTGTCGTGCACCGTGAACGGGCGCGGTACCACTCGACCACGAGCCAAAAGACCAAGGTATGCCCCATGAGGGTCGGTAGAGCGACAAGCCGGCTGTCGTGCACCAGAACGGGCGCGGGTACCACTCGACCACGAGCTAACCAACCACGGTGGCTTCATACTACAAGTTCTTTATGATCTCTCTCCCGCATAATCCTCATGACAGGTAAGGGACGGAAAGTCGATCCTAAAGCACTTGGGGCTGCGTGGGATGTCGAGACAGGGGTCCCGCAAGAGGGGCCTACACTGATCGGGCCTGGCAGCGGAATAGAAAGCCCAAAGCCCGAAGCACCACGACGGGCCTAGAGGAGACCTTCGACTTGCTCCCCAAGACAACTCCTCGATCCTTCAAGGAAGCTTCGCACTCCCGCCCTAACAACCCGCCAGAACGGGCATGCATCGACATCGCTTTGCGGAACTGCGGATGCTTTGGAACTCGACAAGGCGGCAGGCGTGGGTCGGAGAAAGCATAACCACCTCTCCAGGACGTAGAGCGTGAAGGCGGATAAGGACAAGGGACATGTCGTCCAGGCCACCATGTTCAGGGCCCGGTGGCGCCCATCTATCATGTATTCTTCCCCCAGCATATAAGGGGAGGAGGGAGAAACAAGAAAGACACACAGACACACACACACACACGATATATCCAAGAACACAGGACTAGGGTATTATCTCCTCCGAGAGAGCCCGAACCTGTCTAAAACAGATTGCCCCCGCATCCTGTGTTACCATCAAGCTCAGATCCCGCACAAATCCCCTAGAATCACAAATCTTATTGCCGGCGAAACAGATCGTCGACAGCGGGGTTAAGGGGAGAGGGACGCGTTATATGTAACATGCGATCACACCAGCACTAAATCACTGCATCCTAAGGGCCACCAATAACATTGCCAAATACGAAGGACTACTAGCACGGCTGCGCGCCGCCTCGGCGTTGGGCGTTCAGTGCCTCCAAGTCAAAGGCGACTCCCTGCTGGTCATCAATCAAGCGTGAAAGGAGTTCCAGTGCCCTGACCCCACCATGGTTGCCTACCTGGCGGAGGTCAGAAAAATGGAGTGCCGCTTCGAGGGATTGGGATACACCCATATCCCTCGACGCAACAACCATATGGCGGACGAACTTTCACAGCTCGCTTCATCAAGATCTTCTGTACCAGTCGGAGTCTTTGAAGAAAGACTGTCGCGACCATTTGTCGCAGCCCCTGAAGAGGGAGATCGCCAAGGATTTTATTGGCCTACTGCCCTCCAGGATGCCTGCGAACTGGTGAAGCGATGCGAGGCGTGCCAATTCCACGCCAAGCAGATCCACCGACCCGCCCAGGCTCTACAAACCATCCCGCACTCCTAGTCGTTCGCGGTTTGGGGGCTGGATGTCCTGGGCCCGTTCCCGCGGGCCACAAGGGGCTTCACCCATTTCTTCATTGCCATCAAAAAGTTTACTAAGTGGGTTGAAGTCGATGCGGTGCGCACCATCACGGCGTCCACCGCTGTCAAGTTTATGCATGGAATCTTCACCCGCTTTGGAGTCGCCAATCGTATCATCACCGACAACGGCACTCAGTTCACCAGCGGGGCTTTCCTTGAGTTTTGCGATGAAATGGGAACCAAGGTGTGCTTCACTCTAGTGGCCCATCTGAGGAGCAACTGCCAAGTGGAGCGCGCCAACGCGCTGGTACTGAGGGGCCTCAAGACCAGAGCCTTCGACCGGCTCCATAAGCGGGGGGCGCGGTAGACGGAAGAACTCCCAGTGGTGTTGTGTTCGCTCCGGACCACACCCAACCGGGTCACTGGGGAGACACCTTTCTTCCTGGTCTATGGAACGGAAGCCATCCTCCCATCCGAGCTGTCGCACGGCTCCCCGCGCATTTTGGTGTTCGCGGAGGAAGGGCAGGAGGACTGTCGCGGGGATGATGTCAACCTTCTAGAAGATTCCATGCATAACACCCGGCGCGGGGATTCCTTTTTTGCTGTCCCTTTCTTCCGCCCCAACGGGCAACGCTTTAAAGTGGGTGTCATTGGTACCACTATTGCGGCAGTTTCTTGTTGATATGCGATAACACCCGGCGTTCGCGTCGAGCAAGGGCGGACGACCAGGGGCGCGAGTGCGGCACGGTGGTTCAAATGCGGCGAGCACGCCACAAGTCATCCCCGCGAACACCGCTGACCCAATACCCCATGGGAGCCCACTACCTTGACACGCAACGCCGCCGGTTGATCTCAAAATCATAAGAACCTAAGTCCCAAAAAGAAAAGGACCATGACAACCCCTCGCAAAGACTTGCTTCTTGTGGATGTGCGATAACGTCCGTCGTTCGCGTCGAGCAAGGACGGTTGACCAGGGGCGTGAGTGCAGCACGGTGGTTCAAATGCGGCGAGCATGCTACGAGTCATCCCCGCGAACACCGCTGACCCAATACCCCCCTAGGAGCCCGCTACCTTGGCACGCAACGCCGCCGGTTGATCCCAAAATCACAAGAGCCTAAGTCCCAAAAGGAAGGGAACCACGACCACCCCCCGCAGGAACTTATGTTCTTTCGGACTTTTTTCCCGTGCGTAAACAACTACTTGTGTTTGCAGTGCCTACATACGGGCGCCAACGAAATGCTAAAGCACTAGACGAACTTGTCATTCCGGATTGCATCACGGCAAGCCTAGGGGTTGGTCGCCCGATGATCGGGTCAAGCAAGCACAAGCGAATACGATCAAGCAAGTGTCCAGGTAAAATCCAAAGGATGCTATGTTCATTTAGTAGTTGAAGACGGTTTTTGCATGCAGAAAAGAAAAACAAGTAAAAAGGAATGAACAAGACAAAGGAGGCGGCCCGGGCAGTCACTCGTTGCCGGCAACTTCGATGTGCCCGGCAGGGTCTTGGGCCTCCTCCTCCTCCTCTAGCAGTGCGGCATCGACCTCGAGGTCCACCACCTCCATCAGCCCAGCCACGTGCTCCGCTGCTTCACGCACGCGCACCTATGCCTGGGCCTCGTCTCCCTCGATGTCGGCCACGGCGGCCATGG
This sequence comes from Rhipidocladum racemiflorum, assembly GCA_036346355.1. Taxonomy (NCBI): domain Eukaryota; kingdom Viridiplantae; phylum Streptophyta; class Magnoliopsida; order Poales; family Poaceae; genus Rhipidocladum; species Rhipidocladum racemiflorum. Next base: position 35,644,600 of record CM070577.1, on the reverse strand, counting down.
CATCGAATGAGGCATCACGGTTGGAGCAGCACGCCAACATAATGTCACAGTGGTGACCGCAACCTCCCGCCCCTCTTGGGCGGAGCAAGCAGCCAAGGCGGCCGGCAAGCCGCTGAGGGCCTCGGCGACTCGAGTAACGCCGTGAGTGTACTGCAGGGCCGTGGGCTCAAGCGGATCATGGAGGGCCACCCCAACGGCCCCAGGCACCTCGCCATGCGCTGAAAGGCTGAACGGAGCATGACGGCAAGGTTATGCAGCATGTAGCGCAGCTCGTCCCACGCGTGCTCCAGTCCCGCCTCGGCCCCATGCGCCCGGGCAAGCAAGGCTGCACCGACCTCCCTTTCCTGAGCCATCAGTGCCGCCCCCCTCTCCCGCTCTAGCGACAGCTCCTCCCGCAGCGCCGTCATCTGCTGCGACACCAGCGCCTCGCGCTGTGTGGCCATTGCGATGAGGGCACCTGAGGATATGTACAACTCGCTAATTTGGGCAAGCAACATGCCCAGGGGGAAGCCGAGGCGGGGCGGCTATCTTTCTATTTGAACTCCATTATTGTTACTACTCTAATCTAGATCATTCACGCCTTCTTGCACTCAACTAGAGTAGATTGCTAGACGTGTTACTTGTGCTAGAATTTCAATATTGATCGGACATTCCGATAATATACCGCAAGTTCTGATCCAATCAGAAGTTCCAATATTATACCGAAATCTCTGATACCTCTTTCCGCTACAATAAATTTCGTTGGAAATTTTAAACAGCCTATTCACCCCCCAGGCAATTATCACATCTTTTCAATTAGTATCAGAGCTAGACCTTCTCGAAAGCTTAACCGCTTGAAGGAAACAAGATGGCCTGCATGGGGTTGAAGGTTGTCTTCCCAGGTGACTCGGATAGCCCAAAGTCCGGAGATGGTGGCTCCGGCAAGAAGAAAGAAGGTGAAACTTCTACATCGAATCAGGGAGTTGAAATTCCTTTCAACTATAATAAATTGAACACATCTTCTTCGCGTTCTTATATTACGGTGCCATCTGGGCGTGCACCATTCTTTGATGGTACACACTACTCCGCTTGGAGGCACAAAATGAAAATGCATCTAATGTCTCTTCATCCAAGTGTGTGGAAGATTGTGTGTACAGGTTTAGATTTGTCAAATGAAGACATGGAGCTTACACCGGAACAAGAACAAAATATTCACCGGAATGCACAAGCCGCAAGTGTGTTGGTTGGAGCCTTGAGTCCCGAGGAATTCAACAAGGTTGATGGTCTCGAAGAGGCTAAAGAAATATGGGACACACTCCAAGTTGCTCATGAAGGGACGTCAAGCGTGAGAGAGTCAAAAATCGAGTTGCTTGAAGGAAAGTTGGCGAGATTCATCATAAATGATGACGAGACTCCGCAACAAATGTATGACCACTTGATGATCCTTGTCAACAAGATCCGTGGATTAGGAAGAAAGGACATGACGGATCATGTAGTTGTGAAAAGGATGTTGAGAGCCTTCGCTCCAAGGAATTCGACTCTCATAACACTCATTCGAGATCGAAAAGATTTCAAGAGACTCACTCCAAATGATGTGCTTGGAAGAATCCTCTCACATGAGCTCATGGAAGAGGAAGCAAAAGAAGTGAAGAATCTTGCCAAGCAAAGCTCAAGCTCAAGGCCGAAAGAAATCGCATTGAAGGCAAGCAAGAAGGAAGACTTGAGCTCGAGTGACGATGATGGTGATGAGAGTGAAGATGAGGAAGACTTGGCCCTATTTGTGAGAAAATTCAAAAAGTTTCTCAAATATGACGGGTCAAGCAAATACAAGAAGAACTACAATGACAAATCAAGAAGACAAAGAAACACGAAGAGGGCTTGCTATGAGTGCGGTGAAGTGGGACACTTCATCGCCGAGTGTCCAAAGAAGAAGAGCAATCCCAACGACCACAAGAAGAGTGAGCCACACAAGAAGAGCAAAGCTCCCAAGAAGAAGTACTCGGGGCGAGCTCACATTGGTGAGGAATGGGACTCCAATGACTCCAACTCCGATTTCGATGATGAAGGAGTTGCCACCATTACCATTAAAGCCGCCCCTCCAACAAAGTCACTCTTTGGCGACATGAGTGATAATGACAACGACAACGACACACCCGTTTGTCTCATGGCAAAAGGGCGCAAGGTAATGACTAAACCGAAACATCCAAGTAGCGATAGTGAATTAGAGAGTAGTGATGACGAGGATGATGCTTTATTTAGTGACTTGAACAAGTCAATCATTGCTAAAATAAATAAGCTAATGAAAAGAATAGTTAGCCAAGAGGAAACTCTTGAGAAGCAAGAAGATTTGCTAATACTCGAAAAGAAGAAAAATCTTGCTCTCGAGAAGCTTCTTGCCAAAGAGAAGGAGAAAATTGAATTGTTAACCAAAAATCTTGATTTGGCTAACAATTCAATCACATTGCTTAAGAGTTCAAATGAGCCACTTCAAGAAAATGTCTTTAGTCTAGAAAACAATCTCAAAGCTCTTGAAATGCAATTTGAGTCTCTTAGTGATCTTAATCTTCCTCAAAATGATGTTTCATTGGCTTTTATTCCTTCCACTAGCAATGGTTGCTCTTGTTGCTATAATGTTGATATCAATGCTTGTGCTACTAACTCTCAATTTGTGCAAGTATTAAAAAGCGAAAACGAGAGAATAAGTGCATGGGTAAGATACGGTTGCATCAAGACTTATCAATCCCAGGATGCCCTATATAAGACCATCAACGGTCCAGGAAACAACAACAAAGAAGGGCTGGGATTTGATAAGTATGAGAGCAAAGGAAATGACCGTGTGGTGCTAAAAGGTAAGGAATGCATTAAGTTTGTCAAAGGAAATGGCAAGCTACCATTGACCACCACACGAGTCAACAAGGCCGTGCAAGAACCAAAGAAGCATCCTCAACATCATGCATCTCATTCTATTCATTATGCTTCTTATGTTTTGAAGAAGAACCACCGTGGTAAAGTGATTGCTCACTTTGTCGATGCCCACAACTCCAATGAGATAGCTAAGAAAAAGGTGTGGGTACCGAAAGTTTTAATCACTAACATGCAAGGACCCAAAAGGATTTGGGTACCTAAAATGAAGACCTAACTCATTCTTGTAGGACTATCTCTCCGGAGGATCAAGTTGGGTGCTTGATAGTGGTTGCACAAACCACATGACTGGAGAGAAGGGTATGTTCTCATCTTTTGATGAGAGAGGGTCACAATATAAAAATATTGTGTTTGGTGATAATGGTAAAGGTGAGGTCATGAGCTTAGGTAAAATTGCAATCTCAAATGATCATGCTATCTCTAATGTGTTGCTAGTTAGATCTTTGAATTATAATCTTTTGTCTGTATCGCAACTTTGCGAAATGGGTTACAATTGCTTATTCATTGATGTGAATGTGACCGTCTTTAGAAGAGGAGATTCGTCGATTGCCTTCAAAGGATATTTGAAGGGTAAGCTCTATTTGGTTGATTTCAACTCAAATAGCGCTGAACTTCAAACATGCTTGATGGCAAAGTCTAGCATGTGTTGGTTATGGCATCGCCGACTAGCCCATGTCGGCATGAGGAATCTTGATAAGCTTCTAAAGGGGGAACACATCATCGGACTAACACATGTTGATTTTGAGAAAAATAGGATTTGTAGCGCTTGTTAAGCCGAAAAACAAGTTGGAGCGCGTCATCCCGCCAAGATCTTCATGACAACGACTAGACCATTAGAGCTTCTACACATGGATCTCTTCGAACCTGTTGCTTATATAAGCATCGGAGGTAACAAATATGGTTTAGTTATTGTCGATGATTTTTCTCGCTTCACCCCAAATATGGTTTAGTTATCGGAGGTAACAAATATGGTTTATATAAGCATCGGAGGTAACAAATAAGTTCACCCCAAATCTGAACCAAAAAGTTACTTCGTATTCGATAAGAACAGATTGATAGATGTTCGGTAAAATGTGAATTCCCGGAGATCCAACTGTCGGATCGATCTGAAATTTGGACAAAAGAAACTACATTCCAATACAAAGCGAATTCAAAAAGAATTAGCTCGATCGGACTTAAGGATAAAACGTTATAAGCCTCGCAAGCTTGCTGTGATAGAACTTGACGAAAACTGATCTAATCAAAACTTGTATATTAATCAAGAACGACAAAAGATTAATTAACTAAACTTTGAGGAACTCTAAATCAATACCCTAGAAAGGTTTTTGATGCATCAAATCAAGATGAAATTCAGAAAACAAAAAACCAATCTAGAACCAGAACAAACATGCAAACAAGAACAAAACAGGAAACACTATAGCAACGTGGCAATCAGAGCTTTGCGACATCAGAGTAACGCAAAGGATCTGGAAGAATTGATCTTTATTTCTTTTTGTCTAAAAGTACTCCAATCAAAAGAGTACAAACCCTAAAACTCTAACTGATGCCCTTCAACAAGAGACAACCCCTCCTATTTAAAGGAGCAAAATACAAGGAGTCCTGAATACAATTCCTACTCCTAATCCTAGAAGGAGTCCCACTCCTAATCCTAGAAAGAGTATGTATTCAACACAACTTTACTTGGCCTAACCTGGCCGAGTACAACTCTTGCACGCGTATGGCAACCCTGCCATACTCACGGGACTAACAACTCTGCATGCGTATGGCCCACCTGCCATACTCACGTGACTAACCATTCTTCATGTGCACCATTCTCTTAGCCCGAACGACCCGCATGACATCCTTGACCACCAAGACCTTGGTTCCTCCCTGAACCTAGTCTCGAACCTTAGTTCCTCCAAGAACCTAGTTCCGGTCCCGTCATCGACCACGTTCGTCCTCGAGCAATACCTGCACATGAACAAACACAAAGGTATGCGAGCACAATTCCGCGACTTGACTCAAATCAGTCCATGCAACTACTCACATGAGCATTGCATACAATCAATGCAATTTCAATTCTTGGAAAACAACCAAAACCGAGCCAAGCACGTTCACGACGGACCAAACATTGGTTCGGTGCACACAGGGCAAAAACCCTAGAAAAGTCCATTCACGCCGGACCAATCGGTCCGGCACAACTCACGACGGACCAAAAAAACTCGGTCCGGCGTACATGCAAAACTTACTGTATTTGAGAAATTGGGTCCGGCGAAAAAACGTTTGAAAACACGTTTACGACAGACCAAATGAAATTTGGTCCGGCGTTAATAGAAAACTTACTGTTTTTAGTCCAGTGCATATACAAAAACAAACCTCAAAAACCCGTTCACGACGGACCAAAAATTTGGTCCGGCGTGCATGTAAAAACAGGCATTCAAAATGCGTTCACGGCGAACCAAGGAATTGGTCCGGCGTTAATGCAAAAAGATGGTCCGGCGCAATTGCTTTCGAACTTTGGTCCGATGCCAAAAAGGGAAATCTGGTCCGGTGCAAAAAAAAGTCCAAACGCACGTCCACGGTGGACCACAAATTTGGTCTGGCGTAAACACAAAAAATGGTCTGGCGCAGATGAGAAACTTACTGTTTTTCCAAGTTTGGTCCGGCGCCAATGCGAAACTTACTGTTTTTGAAATTTGATCCGGCGCATGCATAAGCACAAACACATTTGCAAATTCAGTTCTAAGCCAATTTTTCAGCACATGATTTCACAGTGGTGCTTGATGCCAAAGGGGGAGAGAAAAGCTTACAATCATCTACCTTTCATCTATCTTTGAGAGTTTGTTGGCTGTTGGAACTTTGTGTCTTGTGAACTCGCTGTTGGTTGTTGTTTGATTTTGACATTTGGATGAATGCTGCTTAGACTTTTGTCGTCATTTCATAATTTATGTCTCTTATTGAAATGTTGGATGTTAAAATTGCTGTTAATGCTCAATATTTGCTTATCAGTTATTTATATGTCTTGTCATATATGCAAGCTTTTTCCTTGTATGCAAAGATATAGGGGGAGCTCTTTCAAAATCTTCCTTCAAAATGTGCACTTGCTCTCATGTCATAGCTTAAATGCACATATTGAGGGGGAGCTCACCTTATGTCAATACTTCTCCATATCTATTCTATTCAAATTATTTGTAAGCTTTAATCGGGTTGTCATCAATCACCAAAAAGGGGGAGATTGAAAGTGCATCTAGGCCCCTAAAGAAGTTTTGGATGATTAATGACAAACGATTAAAGGGACTAATGCGTTCAATGAGTTTGTGAACAGGTAATAGTCCCAAAGTGAGATCATCTACGGACGATGGATACCCTTAAAAAGGAAATGATAATGAAAATGGCTTTATTTCAATGTGTTCTACATTTTGAGTCAAAGGAATGCCGTACTATTAAGATTGATGCATTGTAGTTGATCTAGAATTAGTCTCTATGCTCACATGTAACATCCCCAAATTTTGCCTTTATCTGATTTAATGAGTTATTTGAATTTTTGGAATTTTCTGAAATTTATTTGGATTTAAATTGAATTTATTCCCTTTTGAAATAAATAAATAATTAAAAGATTAAATAAAATTTTTGTTGGAAATATTTTATTTGAGTCCAAAATGTCTCAAGGTCTTTTCTAGCATTTTTCTAAGTATTTTGCTATTTTTCCCGAATTAAATGATTTTCTAGAATTATTTTAAATATTAAATCGCTAGAAAACCCTAACGGGTTTCACTGTTCCTTCGACCCGAGTCAGAATCTGACTCGAGTCCGACCGAGCAGCGTTCGAGCCAGAACGAGCCGGACCCAAACCCTAACCCACGCGATCGTTGGATCTCGATCCAACGGCCGACGTTGCGCCACGTCACCTCGACCGGATCCGGTCCGGATACGTTCGCACCCGGAGCGATCTTAGCCATCGATCGTGAACGCGTGTGCTGCTGAGATTGAGCCACGTCACCCTCTCCGAGTCGTCACCGCAGCGCCCAAGTGGGCCTCGTTTTTCGTGGATTTCACAGACGCCGAGGGCCGTATTTAATGCGCCGTCACCCATGTCGTGTTCTCCATTTCTGTGCGCACCTGTAGCCCTAGGTCACCGAGCTCAAGCAACCGCCACCCTCCCGCAATCGATCGCCGAAGTTGGAGGAGAGGTCCGCCGCGGCCGTGGTCGTCATCCCTAGCTCCGGCAACCCTAGCTCCGTCGTGCCATCGCCGACCCTGCGAGCTTCGACAGCCGTCCGATCCAAATCTGATGGCCCAGGTTCGTCCACGTCACCCATGCATAAATTCCATGTTACGGTTTTAGATCTAATAGCCACCGTTGGATCTAAATCCAATGCACAGGATTGATCCATGTAGCCCCTTGACCGCACCGTGCTAGATTAGATCTCAGCCGTTAGATCTAAATCGTACGGTTAGATTAGGTTCACGTGGTAGTGTTAGATGTAATCGTGACCGTTCGATCGGAAGAGAACGGTTTGGATCATGCCACGTGTCGAGCACCGGGTCACTCCACATCACCCTCGCGGCGATGCAAAAACCCAATTCAATCTCAACTGTCCGATCCAAATCGTACGGTCCAGATTAAACCATGTGAATCCATTATAGCGAGATTAGATCTAATCTGGACCGTTGGATTTCAAACCAACGGCCCAGATTGTGCCACGTGGCCGGGAGCCGAACCGGCGCGGTCCACCGAGCCACGCCCGGTCATCGCTGACGTCACGGTGGGGTCCAGCTGTCAGAGCCGTTCGGTCGAGCTGTGATGACATCAGCAATGACATCATCCAGTGGGTCCCACGTGTCAGTGACACGTGTATGCGTGGAACGGGTCCACGGTGGACCAAAACCGAACTGTGGACCAAGCCCGTATACCGATGAAGCAAGCATGACGTCATAATTTGATTTCTCTTTAGAAAAATAATTCGGTGGAAATTCGAAATCCACGCTGACGTCAGCTAACGTCATAATCCGGATTTTTCAATAGAAAAATAAATGAATTAGTTTGGTTTATTCTTTTAATTGATTTTTCAAACTTCGAACAGCTATAACTTTTGCGTTTTAACTCCGATTGAGGCGATTCTAGTTTCTAAATTTTTGTAAAATTGAGCTTTATTTAATGGTGAATTTTATTTAATTTTTCGGCATGAGTTTTTCTCTGTTTTTATTTATTTGGCATTTATTTATCTGTTACGAGTAGACGTTGAAGTGCCCGAAGGCTTCGAAGGTGAAGTTTTGACCCAGGAGCCAGCTCAAGACCAAGAACAAGTACTTTTTGAAGGCAAGTTATGCTTTGATCATATTGCTCCCACTTTCAAAAATTATTTTGATTCAATTTATTGCATGCTAATTTAAGTAGAAAATGCTTTAATTATTTCTGGGAACTAGTAAATGCCAATTTTGCTGTATGTCACCTTGACATAAAAAAAATTGTATGCCATAACCACTTTGTCACCTTTGTTATGGATTATTTAGTTGGACATTATTAAATTGCCAACATGGGTAATTATACCATTGTAGTGTGATGCTTAGCCCCGCCACGTAGCCAATACATGATTTTTGATAATCAAATATTAATGATGGCTTAATGAGATATGGAACATGCCTTGATGAAGTGTTGTGCTATTGATGATGATGTTGATCGCATGTGGTGCATGGTAATCAACTGGGGTTTGATAAAATGCTTTAGACTGGGGCAAGTGGCAAGTTTGATTAGGTGGGCCAGGATTGGTATCGGGGAAGTCGTTTTGGTTCTTCGGGTAGTCTTGCCCTAGTCAATTAAGGGCATAACCTTGCAAGCCTTTGAACTGAGTCATTCATACAACCACAAGTCTGGAATGTGACAGACCTAGTTGATTAATGTGTTGATTCTAAACTTTAGTACTATTGTGGTGGTGTGAGGCCCGGGTAGTGGTAACCAGTCCTTGCACGGGTGGCTCACATGGCGCAAGAGGAGGGTCCTGGATGTGGTAACCAGCCCCACCAGTGTTGAAACCTTAGCGAGTAGTACTGGGTTTAGATAGGCATTGGGAAGGCTTTGTTACGGACACTCGCCTTTGTGGTGTTTGACTGTATCTTATGGGTAAAGTGTATAACATCTGTAGAGTGTAAAATCTATTCGAATAGCCGTGTCCGCGGCATTGGACATTGCTCGGGAATTACAGTCAAGGGTTAGACTTTCATGAAACTAACGTGATTTGTGGAAGCACTTGGGTTTGGGACTGTGAATTGGACTTAGGATTGGGAAATGCTTACTTGTTCAAGTGTTGTGGAAGTTATTTTATTTACTATCGTTTTACTGCTTTGCAATCTATTACTGTAACTATGAATGCTGTTTTGCTGCATATGAACCTATTAGCCTTCCTTTGTAATAAGCCATGCATGTAGAATATTAGCTTTGCATTCTGTGTATGACTTGCTGAGTACCAAGTACTCACCCCTTACAAAATACAACATCAATTGAAGAAGAAGCGACGTCAACTTTGGAGGAAGAAATCCAGGAGGAGCCAACGAACTAGGGGAGCGAGCCCAGTCAGTTGCCTGTGGTATACTAGATGGTGTCACAAAGTTATCTTATTTTTTCCGCCGCTGTTATTTCTTTAAATAAGTCTTCGCCCTGCGAAGCGTATCTTTGTAACTTGACCATAAGGTCGAGTAACCAGTTTGGTTACTTAATTAAAGTATTTTATTAATTCGCTGAGTATGATTGTGATATGTACCGATGTTGAGACTGTGTGCACTAGCGTGATCCTGGACTAGTGCTGAATACACAGAGGGTCCGGATTTGCAAATTCGGGTCTCGACATCAGATGAATGATAGCTAGTTGCATTTGAGAGACACGAAGTCACAGCACTTGCACTGGAATGGTTTCCTTTGAAGTTCAGGTCGGACATTTCGATATTGGATCGGAAGTTCTAACATGATCAGACATTCCGATGCATAGTTGTGCCTGAGTCCGAAGCCCTAACATTAGATCGGACTTTCCGATAAATCCAATCGGAAGTTCCGATGCGTGTTGAAATCGAAAAGGGTGCTCTCTTTCGAGTTCGGAAGTTCCGATTAATTCCTTCGGAAGTTCCGATGCGTTCAAGTTCTATTTTGGTAATTCTCTGTGAGCTTCGGATATTCCGATCTAGGTTTCGGATATTCCAATTTGGACTTAGTGAAACTTATTGAGAAAGTTTCTTAGAGGTGACTCTCTGTGAGCTTAATCGGAAGTTCTGATGCGTATTCTTTTCGACCGTTGGAGTGTGCCAAGTTCTAGAAGTTTATACACATCAGAAGTTCCGATATGTGGCTGAGGGCGGGTATAACAGCTAGTTTTTGTCCAAATCTATAAATACCCACCTCCACCTCCTTTGAGAGGTTACACACTTTGTTGGGCTGAACTTGTGAGCTTGTTGAGCACATTCCAAAGCATTCTTGAGTCCTCCTCTTTGATCTTAGTGATCATCTAGAGAGTGAGAGATAGAAGTGAGTTCTAGTGCTAGAGCTAAAGCGAAATCATTCATCTTGAGCATTAGAGAGCATCTCCAAGATCAAACCACTTTGCATTTGTTACTCTTGGAGGTTGAAGGACTCCTAGACGGCTAGGCGTCGCTCACGAGCTCCCGAAGAGTGTGGGACGCCGTGAGAAGTTTGTGAAGGTTGATTTCACCTCCGAAAGGGAAGAAATCAAGAGAAAAACCGAATCTCAAGTGTGACCGAGGTTTGGGAGGCAAGGGTTGAAAGAGACCCGGCTCTTTGTGAGCCTCCTCAACGGAGACGTAAGATCCCCTCAAGGATCTGAACTCCGGGAAACAAACTCTTATCTTTCTAGTTTGATTTCTCTTGAATTACTTGTGTGTGATCTTTCTATTTGAACTCCTCTATTGTTACTACTCTAATCTAGATCATTCACTCCTTCTTGCACTTAACTAGAGTAGATTGCTAGACGTGTTACTTGTGCTAGAATTTCAATATTGATATTCCGATAATATACCAGAAGTTTCGATCCAGTCAGAAGTTCCGATATTATACCGGAATCTCTGATACCTCTTTCCGCTGCGATAAATTTCGTTTGAAATTTTAAATAGCCAATTCACCCCCCTCTAGGCAATTGTCACATCTTTTCAAGTGCAAGCTCGCCCTGGTGGGCGGCGACCGCGATCCTGGGCACCGGAGGAGTTGATGCTGACGAGGTTGGCGTTAGTGGGATCGGCGCCAGGAGAGTGGGCGACGGTGTGACCGACGCCGGGTCCGGGGTGGCAACTTACGACACCCCAGGGATAATCCCAGCTGCTCCAGACGCGCTTGTGGTTGCGGCGGGGTCAACGGCGGCGGGGACCTGGTCCCTGGCGCGGGGCCTCTTGGGGTCCGTCCCCGGGGTGTCCATGGGGGGCGGCCGCTTACCAGCGCTTCGGTCATCGGCCGGGGCTGGTCCCTGATCACCAAGTTACCCCCGAACATGCAACCCCAAGGGACCAGTGGGGTCCATGGCGGGGAAGAGCCTGACGATCCCAAGCCACTCCACGGAGTCTATGTTGTAGAGCGGCCGGGCCCCATCGGGGAAGTCTAGGCTGCCCGACGTCGAGGGGAGGAACCCGACCACCCATCTAGAGATGGTGGGTCCGTCCAGATTCCCTCACCTGGCGAAGGGAATGGAGCAAGCAAGATTGTTAAATCGGTGGTGACCTCATGAGAAGGTATGGACTAATAAGAAGAGTAAGGACTTATGGCCCTGGTATGTGTGAGTCATGTCGTCGTCGCCCGTGTACTACCACGCCGGGCGAGCGCGTTGGCGGAGAGGGCTGATCCTTCGGGCCACGTAGTCTCAGACTACCAACACCCCGGTCAGCCCAGCAACCCGTAGTTGGTTGATGCGGGATGCCATTGCTTGGAGCTCTGCCATCTCCTCGACGAGCGAGCCCCAATTTTCGCCAGCCCTCGCTGGTGCGGAAGGCATCGTGTGGGCATCAACCCCGCTGTCATCGTGGGCATATAGCCAGTCACTCCGCCACGTCTTCTAGTTGGACTTCTCCTAGAAGGGAATGTAGCGGGGGACCAGTCCGTCGCGGAGGCGGAAGTGGCAACTCCCCATGGCCCCGCCATCGGCGAGGCCGCGAAGAGTGAAAAAGTAGTGGAAAAGGGGGAGATTGGGCATCACCCCCACAAACATCTCACAGAGGTGCGCGGAGATGGCGAGGGTGACCACAGAGTTGGGGGTAAGATGAAGGTGGCTAATCTCGTAAAAGTGGAGAATGGTGATGAAGAACTCGGAGAAGGGCGGCACCAGGCCCGCGAGTACTCCCCAGGCGAAGATAATGATCTCCCCGGGTTCGCACTGCGGCATGAGGATCCCTTGGCGGAGGAGCAGGGCGTTCTCAGGTGCGAGCTGGGAGAGCACCTCGGTCCTCTCTCTGTCGACGGTGGAGGACGGGAGAGGGTGCACCATTGGGGCTGGGGCAAGATTTCTGGGCGAAGGATCGAAGAAGCAAGAAGCAATATGCGCGGGAAGACTTAAAGAGCGTGAATCACTTGCCACGGGCAGGCACCCATATATGTAGTATTCACGCTGACGGTTCACGCGGATGGCGAAAGGACACGACGCTACAGGTCCCAAGAAGAAACGGCGGAAGTCGGGGGGACCGAGGCGGTTGAGATACTCTGAAGTGGTGAGTCCATCCAGGAACGTCCTTGCTTTAAATGAGACTAAAAAAGCAACTGGCACGCGTTCCGGGACGAACCCGGGGGCTACTGTCGGCGTACCTTACACCGGGGTACCCTCTCCACCGTGGAAAACCAAGACTGCCAGGCGAGCAGGTGGGCGACTAGGCCCCTATCGCGGGGCGACGGCCCGCACGGCGACCTGGAGACCAGGCGGGCAACCAGGCCCCTCTCGCCGGGCGACAGCCCGCGTGGCGACCTGGCAAGCAGGCGGGCAACCAGGACCCTCTCGCCGGGCGAAGGCCCGCGTGGCAACCTGGCGAGCAGGCAGACGACCAGGCCCCCTCTCACCGAGCGATCGGCAGAAAAAGGAGAGGAAGGCTTCGTCCCGAAGCCTCCTCCCTCTGACACACCATGTCAGAGCCATTAAAGACGAAGAGACTCGCTGATAGCAGGTCGGCGGACCGCCTCACTGACACCACCTACCTAATCTGGGCGGACTGGGCAAGGTCACGCGGCGGCACAAAGAATGAGGCTTGAGACAAGGCAAAAGTGACGGGCATAATAAATGAACCATGGCTCAGCGTGATGTAATCCTATCGCCTGCCCAAACCTATCCCGAGTATATAAGGGGGTTTGGGTGCATGGGTGGGGGGGACCCAATCTCTTCTTCCTCGGGGCACTCAGCTCTCTCGGAAAGAAGTATTGTATCCACGAAACACTCCAACTCATATAAACGATGAACTGGCAGGATGTAGGGCTATTACCCATACCGGGGGCCCAAACCTGGGTAAATCGATGTGTTCATCTGCTCGTGGATCGGATTGTAGACCACCGGGGTCACTCGGAGAGCGCCCGTCGGGTACCCAGCCGCAAAAGCACCCCCTACGAACTAATATCTCCGTCCGGGAGATATCTTACCGGCTGAAAACGGCGACAACAACCATTATTTAATATTACAATAATCGTGACTGGACAAATAAAGGCACCGAAAGAGAGCAATATTCCATGTTGGTTCAAATCGCACAAAAATACATCAAATTGTACCATGCGGACCATCAAGAGAGCAATAAAGTTATCGAACCAAAGGTGACCAAGATGCTTATTCTCCTTTACCACAAATGGTGGGTGTGCATAATGCAAGGCAAATTATCATCAGGATGGGTATGCATGTCATAAAAGAATAAAAGTTTCCTCCAAACTAACACAAAAAAAATAGCATTCAGTAGTTCTGCCGGTGGTAAATAGACATTGTTTTATTAATTAGTTATTAGTATGTTCATTCAATAAAAAAAGGACAACTGGATGGAGGCAGACTTCTATGTGTCAAAATTGGAAAGAATCATGTAAACAGATATATCATTGGTTTCACTCAGCCAAAGAAAGCTTAGAAACAAGGAGCATTAAGTGTTGAGATATTTCACAAATATATTATTTTAATGGTCCCTGGACCCTGTGAATCTGGAAAGGTTTGGTGGCAATGCAGGCATCTTCCTTTTGCAAGTTTCCCATCACGATATATTGGCTCGGCCTTGTTCCATACTTTGGATTTTAACTTGTGTGGTTTACGTCTGGAACCTAATCATTAAAAATACTACTTTCAACTTACTATAGACAATAACAATGCTTTACTACATAGCAAAAAAGAACATGAAAGTAAATCTCACCATCGGAAGTCCTCGTAGAGGATGGAGTCGTCATCGCTACCAACCGCCAACAGCGGCTCTTCCCTGTCGCTTGCGGAGAGCCCTGCCGAGGCATCGAACAAACAATGGATTAAGGGCTTGCTTGGGGGGCTGCAGTTGGGCTGAAAAGTTGCTTTTGATTTGTTGGGCTGTAAAACACCTGTAGCTGATGGCTGTTGATGAGGACATCACTACCATGGATACGGCCATGCCTACAAACACAATTGAAACCAACAATGTAATACAAGGGCCAATTACTCGAGCTCGCGCACGTCAATTCAATTGCCAGGTGAATGCGTTCCTCGGGTTGCATACAAATAATTTAATAAATGGAATACTATTTAATACTTGTGATGATTTTATTGTCCTTAGGAACGAAGGAGAAGGACTCCCAAACTTCAAGCATGAAGCCAATTCTTCCGGTGTACAAGTTCAACTCGGATTTGGCCTCCGGGACAACACCAACTTAAAATGATCATAACTTTTGATCCACAAGGGTGTTTGGGGTCTATGAGTACTGGTTTGAAAGGTTTCGTCGTCCTCTTTCCAACGGATCTGGCCTCAAGTCCAAATTCCTTATGAGTCAACGGGAATCTGCAAAACAAGTTCGGTCATCTTTCTAAATCCGAATCAAACTAGGAATTGGAGTCCTACTCGGCCATGGATGTGTTTTGGACGCCCCTAGCACGGTTTTGGCCTCCTATTTCTCCTATATATAGCTAGGGAGTCCCCCCAAAATAACTTGGGTTTTGGTTATTTGATAGTTTAGCCTTTTGCTACTATTTTGAGTCTTTTAAACGTGCTCAACGGCCGCCTAACAAGCTCCTTGTATCGGAACCCTAACTTTTTCTATACTTCATCTTTATTTGTAATTTTAGATTGTTTTTGCCTTGTTCTTGCTTATTCTTCGATTGCTTGCAGGAATTGATCTTCCTAATCAGGTTGATCGTGCCCACGGCAAGGTTAATAACCCTCGGGAGTTGGTTTAGCGATTGCTAAGGCGCATAGTCGTTGTACGTTGTAGTCGGATCGTCAAAGTCGTCTCCACCCAAATCGAATGTTATCATTCTCATCGAAAGATCGGGATACCCAATGTTACATCAAGTGGTATCAGAGCAAACCAGGTTGCTCGGTGAAAAATTTCTTTACCCTGGTTTAGTAGATTGATTTAATCCCTATAGTCCAGAAAATTTGCCACAAAAAGATTTGTTCCTCCTATCCAAACCAAGTTTGCGCCTTTTTGATCTATTAATTTCGGTTTGCTAAATTGAATTTGTGTTCGTTTTAGCATTGTCTAGTTGCTGATCATAGTCCCCACATAAAAAAAAACATCCATTACCGATCAGTACACCTACCTTTGGGAACCAATTCATCCTTTGTGAACACTTTGAACCTAATCGAGACTAGCTATTTGATATTGCTCTAGGGCTGCTCATGTTACATTCTATTGCATAATTTGGATTGCACTTGTATTGCACCTAGTCATATATATTATGCTACTCTCATATTTGTTTGGCCACAAAAAAAACGAAAGAAAACCGCCGCACATCAAAAGAAAAAGAAAAGAAAAGTGCGGGCAAAAGCAAAGAGCGCAAAAAAAGTGGAATTTGATTGAGAGTACATCCTAGCATTTGTGCATTTTTCATATTGTACTGGTTTGTGATTTTGAGCAATCTATTGCCCGTGTTCTTTGTTTAAGCAATTAGCTAGCGTCTCTCCATAACTTATGCAATACGTGCTTTTTGATGCCTCACTTATATATTTTTTAGCTCGTTCCTTTGATTGCATCAAGTTCCAACATCTTTGCGTGTATGTTTCCCGTGTATCAGCCTTAGCCTTTTATCCATCCTTGGTTGATCAGCATCTTAGGCTAAGTGCTAATTATGAACTATAATTCAATTCTATGCAATTTTTGAGATTAATTGATTGATTCTCCTTGCTACTAAATTAAGCCTGTCCAAGCTCCA
Source organism: Rhipidocladum racemiflorum (assembly GCA_036346355.1). Classification (NCBI taxonomy): domain Eukaryota; kingdom Viridiplantae; phylum Streptophyta; class Magnoliopsida; order Poales; family Poaceae; genus Rhipidocladum; species Rhipidocladum racemiflorum. The sequence continues at coordinate 35,628,383 of CM070577.1, read as the reverse complement.
CTCTCTACCCGTACAAGCGTTCGATCACTTGGCAATCGCTCTACACAAACTTCGGAGAAACTTTGACAACGCCAACGGCCGACAACACCTGCTACAACGTAAGAACTTGTAAGAGCTTTGGTGATAGGCTTGAGTGTTGAGAGACTTGCCACCACCTCCTAGTAGATGATAGAAACATTATACTTGTGATTTTGTTTTCTTGTCTTCTACTAACCCATGTCAGGTGACGAGGGCTCCCTGCATCACTCTCCTCACACCAAGGGAATTGTTGCTCACTTTGAACGTATGTAATCGCAAGAGAACCTTCTCAGATCCATCGCGGTCGCCCAGGGGATTGCTAAAACTAGTCTTGCTACTATTTTGTCTAGACTTGATACACTTGTAGGAACTTCCCCAGGAACTTTCAGTCCTCCGCCTCGTCTTCCAAGCAACAAAAATGGTGTACTGCATGCTTAGGTACATGTTGATGATGATCCCCTAGGTAAGGTTAAATTCGCCATTCCACCTTTTGATGGTCAATATGATCTTGATGCCTATATTAATTGGGAGATAGCAGTAGAGAAAGAATTTGGCAAGTGTGATTTGTCTAAAAATGAAAAGATTAGGATTGCTGCTAGTGTGCTAAATGAATATGCATTAACATGGTGGAAACATATTTGTATAAAAGAGAGAAAACCTGAAAATTGGAAGGCCATGAAAAGACTTATGAGAATTGACTATGTTCCTGAATATCATATTGAATTTTTGTATACTAGACTCTAATGCTTGAAACAAGGAAATAAGTGCGTTAAGGGATAGTATGAATGATTGCAAAATCATTTGTTGCGTTGTGGTTTAGTTGAAGGTGAAGAAGCAACAGAGCTTAGGTTCATACGTGGACTCAATCAAGAAATTCAGGATGCTCTTGTTGATGAAACATATAGTTCTCTTTCAGAATTGGTTGTATGTGCTTCTAGAGTTGAAAAAATGCTTGCTGAATCCGTGAAAGAATCATTAGCTTCATTTGAGGCGCCCATTATTGCACCTTCTTTTGTAGCTAACATTTTGCAGAAAAGTGAGCACCATCGAGAGAATGATGTAGAAGAGCATATGGAGAAAGAAACGATCAATACTACCCCATGTGTAAGTGAAGAGATAATAGTTGAAGAAACGCCTACAACAGCTCATGAGAAGTTACAAGGTAATGTAACAGGTATGGACTTTACACATGGAGAAAATAATTTTGAAGAGCTAAAACTGTCCACAAATCATGCTATCGTAGAGCAACTATTAGCGGAACCAATTGCTGATTTTGCTTTGTTAGAAGATGATTTGCTTGCTATTTCTTGTGATAAAGAAGAGTTGTGTGATAATACTTCACTTATATCCATGACACAACTAGCGAATCGACATGTTACTTTCGTTAACAAACTAAACACTTATGCTGAAAATAAACATGTCATTCATATTGCAAGCGAAAATGATGAGTTGAAATTGATGTCTTCTTTATATACATTAGGCTACGTTGAATTTGATGTTCTGTGTGATCTGAATTATTTAGAGGAGAGGCTTTTTGTACATTCTGATTTGTCATGGTTATCGCGAAATATTTTTTATGTTATTGGCAAAAATAGTAAGAAAGGAGAGTATAAAGCACATCGAGTTTACATTTGTTCAGATTTTAAACCTCCGTTTGCAATGCAACAATGTCATCAATTTAATATTTGCCATATCACTAATCATGTCATACCAAGTACATTTGGTTCCATTCACAAGTCACATGATAGTTTTCAAGAAAGGGAGGATATGGTTGATAGAAATTCTCGATCATTTGATTTGATTGCAAATGTGCATATTGCTTTGTTTCCTATCATTACTAACATTTTGCAGGATAATATGATGGAGTCGAGGACGACTCTACTTCAAGAAAGGGAGTATGATGAGACCATGCTCATCATGGACAGAACTAACAATGCATACATATGGTCATCACCAAGTGTTGCCGCAATTATATCAACTGCATGGCTTCATTGGCCCCCACCTTGGCCAGGACCATTAAGTTGGTGACACTTTATGGCATCCTCTACTCCATCTGCATGGCTTCATCGCCCCCCACCTTGGCCATCCTTCTACATCTTCATCGGTTCAAGGACCATTGACTCGACCTCAAGCCCGTCAACTCAATTATCAGATCTAAAGCCATACTTGGGAGAAGATGATGAACTTGAGTCGAGGACAACTCAAATGCAAGAAGGGGAGGATGATGAGGACATCACTACCATGGATACGGCCATGCCTACAAACCCAATTGAAACCAACAATGTAATACAAGGGCCAATTACTCGAGCTCACGCACGTCAATTCAATTGCCAGGTGAATGCGTTCCTCGGGTTGCATACAAATAATTTAATGAATGGAATGCTATTTAATACTTGTGATGATTTTATTGTCCTTAGGAACTAAGGAGAAGGACTCCCAAACGTCAAGCATGAAGCCAATTCTTCCGGTGTACAAGTTCAACTCGGATTCGGCCTCCGGGACAGCACCAACTTAAAATGACCATAACTTTTGATCCACAAGGGTGTTTGGGGTCTATGAATACTGGTTTGAAAGGTTTCGTTGTCCTCTTTCCAACGGATCCGGCTTCACGTCCAAATTACTTACGAGTCAACAAGAATCTGCAAAACAAGTTCGGTCATCTTTCCAAATCCTAGTCAAACTAGGAATAAGAGTCCTACTCGGCCATGGATTTGTTTTGGATGCCCCTAGCATGGTTTTGGCCTCCTATTTCTCCTATATATAGCTAGGGAGTCCCCCAAAATAACTTGGGTTTTGGTTATTGGATAGTTTAGCTTTTTGCTACTATTTTGAGTCTTTTAGACATGCTCAATGGCCGCCTAACAAGCTCCTTGTATCGGAACCGCAACTTTTTCTATACTTCATCTATATTTGTAATTTTAGATTGCTTTTGCCTTGTTCTTGATCTTCGTGATCAGGTTGATTATGCCCACGGCAAGGTCAATAACCCTCAGGAGTTGGTTTAGCGATTGCTAAGGCGCATCGTCGTTGTACGTTGTAGTCGGATCGTCAAAGTCGTCTCCACCCAAATCGAAGGTTATCATTCTCATCAAAAGATCGGGACACCCAATGTTACATCAGCTGTGGCTTTTCTTGATATGTTGTTTGGCAAACTGGCTGCACAGCTGTAGCTTTTGGAGGGCAACCGAGTGGGCCCAAGTGAGGAGGGAATCAGGAGGCGGCGCCCGAGCCTGAGGGAGTCGAGGAGGCGACCGGACGGGGAGATGACGAGATGAGAAGCGAGGCGGAACGAGCGGAGAGGCGGTCGAGCGAAGCCACAGCTGAAAAAGCATCTCTTTACCGGCTATGGTTTTTTGGGATGCTTCAGCTCTAACTTAGCTATGCAGCTGGGCTATTTAGGGGTTGTTTGGTTGCTTGCATGCACAGAGATTTTCATATACAAATACAGAATCTTGCCTTTTTCTTATGTTTGGTTGCCTGCATCTAATTTTGAGCTTAGCTCTCTGGATGCAAGATTCTCCATGCAGCCTGGCTCTGGAGATACGGAGAAAATGGGCGTATCTCTGAATGCAGTGCATGACAGTCTCGTGTTCTGCGCAAGGGGCCACTGTCAGCCACAATAGCAAACCATGCATACGGTGCCACGTGGGTATGTAAGTTTTCCTTTCTTTTTTTTTCTTTTTTGTTTATATCTTTTGATTAGCATCTCCGATTACCGAACAGATTTCAAAAATGGGTTCCTGACATTTTTTCGAACAAAACTAGACTAGACTTGCTATATAAATTTCAAAATATTTAAATTTCAAAATACCTACTTACTAAACATTCAACCAAACACTGTCTTTGCATCTGTGCATCCCGTATCCCATCAGCTTGGCTGAGTCGAACGGGCCAAACTCATGAGAGAAGACAACCAAACGGCCTCTTAGAACTATCCGATTTGAAGCGGAAGCACATCTTCTGTGTAGGGGGTGCAAATGGAGTGGATAGTTTCCGACCGTCCATTTGTCCGAATAAATTCGGATAGTATCCGGAGCATAAATTCGGATATCTGGGGTTTTTTTCGGATATCGGATTCGGATTCGGATAGTTTTTTCGGATATGGAAATAGATACGGAATGGAAGTATCCATCGGATTTGGATATATCCAGAATCTTAATCGGAGCTATCCGGTCCTAAAAAGAAGTGAAACATGGAGCTCCGGAATCTTAATCGAAGCTGCGGCGAGGAGGTGTGTGGTGGTGACCGACGAGGCGGCCTCATCGGTAGCGGTGAGGTGGAGGGGTGTGGCGTCGTTGGTGGCAGAGGCGCGCGCGGCCTCGGAGGGCGTGATGGAGAGGACATAGGAGAGCACGGCCGTCCTGCCGTAGAGCGCAGCGACCATGGTGAGCGTGCGTAGCTTGAGGGCGAGGCAGGCCGGGCCCCTGGCGGACGAGCCGTACCAGGAGGAGGCGGCGACAAGGGAAAGGGAATCCCTTGGATGGCCCTACGGAACGCCACAAGGTCGTCGGCGTCGGCGAGTTCAAGAAGTGAAGACGAAGCCAGCTCCTATTTGGGCACGGGCATGGCCATGGCCATGGTTGGAGGCTTTCGGGGGCCGGGCACATGATCCTTAGATGGCCGTTGAGAGGATTGAGCTGATTTTGGATGTGGGTAAGGAAGAGGGAGAGTGCCGGAAACATGTAGCGACTGATATATAGAAGCAGAGGAACAAGCTGGGAAAGAGGAAGCCGCAGTTGCTTGGAGCCTCAGAAGCAGGAGAAGAAGCTCAGGTTGTCAACAGTCAGCACCCGTCACTTAGCTTTCTTGCTACTATCGCCGCGTGCGTGCGTCAAACTGATAAAGGGGGAAGGACCATTTTGCCCTAAATACTAGAACTAAGTATTTTAGATTGTCATGTTGGTGACTAAATGTAAGCTACTGATGCAACTGCTGTTTGGTTGATTGTTCCTAATACGTGCGACATATATCGAGTGATGTACTTAAATCTACTTGTTAACTTACTAATGTGGTTGCATTTTGGACATATAGTATGGTTGATTGATCCTAATATGTGCGACATATATGATTTCTGTTTTCACGCATTATCCGACTAATTATTCGTACCTGAGACTAACCGTATTCGGAATGACCTGTATTCACTCCATATTCATGACCGAACTAATCTGTATTCGTATTCGAATCCGGCACTATCCATATCCAACTCTATATCCGACAAAAAATTTGAAATATGATACAGAATAAACGGAATTCGTCTATATCCGCTCTGTTTGCACCCCTACTTCTGTGAGATCTAAAACTATCTGATTTGACAATTACACTAGGCCGTAAGCGCGGCGCACGTCGCGCGCGTGAACGAAGAATGACTTTGCGTTTTTGTCGGGTGAAAAAATAGACTTAGATATATCTTCAAAAATTTTGGAGGCTCGAGAAACCGTAGAGACCGAGCCGCGTGCGTGAATGAAAAATGAATCTGCGTTTTTTTAGGGAAAAATGGGCCACGAAATCATTTTTTCTGGGCTCTAGAGAAAAACAGACCATGGAAATATTTTTTTCCGGCAAACGGAGGAAGGATGAATGAAAAACGGGTTTGTATTTTTTTTAAGAAAAAATGGACCACGAAAACACAAAAGCGGCGCACGCCGCATGCGTGTACGAAAAACGGATTTGTGTTTTTTTAGTAAAAATGGACTACGGAAACATCTTCCTCGGGATCCGAAGAAAAAACGGACGACGAAAACATTTTTTCGGCAAAAACGGAGAAATGATGAACGAAAAACGAATTTTTGTTTTTTTTTTCTGAGAAAAAATAGACCACGAAAACGTTTTTTCCGGGGTCTAGAGAAATAACGAAAACATTTTTTCCAACAATTTGTGAGAAAAAATGGACCACAAAAACGTTTTTCCTAGGGTATGGAGAAAAAACGGACAACAAAAACATTTTTTCTAACAAAAATGGAGAAACGAAGAACGAAAAACGAATTTGCATTTTATTATGAGGAAAAAGGTCATTAAAAATATTTTTCCTATGTTTCGGAGAAAAAACGAACAACGAAAACATTTTTTCCAACAAAAACAGATAAACGACGAACGAAAAACGAATTTCAATTTTTTTTGAGGAAAAATGACCAACGAAAACATTTTCCCCATGCTCCGTAGAAAAAACGGACCACGAAAATATTTTTCTGGGTAAAACGGAGAAAGGACCTGAACGTAAAGTGCGGGGACCTATTTGTTATATTTTTGGACCTGTTCGTTATTTTGAAAAATTAGAAAAGAGCTTGTTCGTGATTCGTATTTAATGGAAGCCTTTTTTCGTAAAACGGCGAATGGGGGACCTAAATGCGCACCGGGGAAATTTTTTTTCCCCTCACAGAAAATTACAAAGGACCTCTTCGTAAATCCGTAGGGACCTATCCGTAATTCGGAAGAATTAGAGGATTTCACAAAATGGGCTAAAGGATAGGTGGCCGAGCTCCTGAGCGACGAACAGGGGACCTAAACGTGAACCGAAGAAATTTTTTTCCACTCACAGAAAATTACAAAGGACCTCTTTGTAAATTCGTAGGGACCTATTCGTAATTCGAAAGAATCGAATGAGTTTTTCGCAAAATGGGTTAGAAGGCAGGTGGGCGAGCTCCTAAGCGAGCTTCCTCCCATTTAGAGGGGTGTTTGGCAGAACTCCAGCTCCATCAAATTCTTGGAGTTGGTGGAGCTGGGTATTCATAGCTTCACCAAATTCGTGGAACTGAAGCTGTCGGTATATTAAGAGTATTTAGGTGGATCATCTTGTTTACATTTTAGAATAAAATTATAAACTTAAGTCACTTTATTTCAATCTACAAGTTTCAACCTTGAGGTAGAAAGATCTGAAGCTCTGCCAAATGTGACCTATTAAGCGCCTGTTTGGGGGCTGCACCAGAGTGCTTACTTTGGGCCTAAAGCCCACAAACAACTCCAATAAGCGGTGCCAGTTACCGGTGAAGCACTAAAAGCCACAAATAGTAGGGAGGTGCTTTTCACCGTGGCTTCGCCGACTGCCTCTCCGCCGCTCTGTGTCCCCTCATCCCGTCAGATCCCTTCCGCCGCTTCTCGACTCTCTCTGGCTTGGGCACAACCTCTCCAACTCCTCTTCACTGCCCACTTGCTGCCCCCAAAGCTACAAACAGCAGAAATGTTTGCCAAACGACATATCAAGAAAGCCACACCGCCACTACAATGCTTTATACAAACAGTTGCCAAAAGAATTTTTCACCACCAGCTACTGGTGCCGAGGATTCCCACCTCACGTAACCCGGGCCCAATCCTCAGGACTCGGCAGCAGCAAGCAAAGCAAACGGGTGAAGCACCAAAGAAAAACCTCGTGCCCTTTGGGCCCCCCGCTCCATCCCACACCCCGCATCTCCACGCTTCTCTTGTCGCGCAGGGCAGGGGGTCGCTCGCGAAAGCTATAAACCCTCCTCTCCTCGCTTCTCCTCTATCCCCTCTCCGCCGCCGCCTCTCGCCGCCGCGCCGGCTTTCGAGGCGGCGTCGCCATGAAGTCCTCTCCGCACTTCCCGGAGACCGGGAAGAAGCCCAAAGGTACGCCTCCCCCTTCCGCTCCTCCCGGCGCCCTCGGGTTACTCCCCGTCGATTTTGCCTGGAATTTCTGTGGCTAAATGTCGCCTCGTTGCGCAGATTTGATCGCCAAGGACCACGGGTTCAACATCGCGGCCTACATCTCGTCCGGAGCGGTTCGTGCCTCACCTTCTCGTGTTCAGATTCCTTGAGATTCCCTTCTTCTTGTGCGGTTAGGCTGGAGCTAGGTATATGGGTGGTGTTGGGTTTTGTTGGGTGGGGATGTGCTGATTTGGTTGATTTGCTCGGCGAGTTTAGCCTAATCAGCGAGTGTGTGGATTCAGCCCTAGTTGATTGTTTCTCGTTAGGGCACCGTGTCAGTGCTGGGCTAGCGAGGGATGGATGGAAGGACGGACGGGCATGGGGTTTTATTTTCTTACCGGAAACTAGTTGGATTAATTGCTATTGTTGCTCGCGTTGATGTTGTTTGCTGGTATTGGTAGTGGTAGTGGGGGTTCTTTTGCCTGTGTTAGTAGTAGCGGATGAAATCAGCGCATTTGATGTCTGGAGTATTGTGGTTCTGTACCTTCCCGATATATGTTTCGTTGAGGTGTTGTCGGGGTCCACGACCACGAGCCTGTTAGGTTGTCAGATGTATCAGGGTTAATGTGAAGTGAATATTCCCCATATATGCTTTGTATGTTGATGGTAATGCACCGTAGATGTCATTTGTAGTTTTGAGCCTTTGGGGTTTACTTGAAGGTTTAGCTCCCTGGGATGTTAACATCCAGATTCTTTGGTACCTGACATAATAGTTCATTAGTTATGTAGACTGGTACTTCCTTAATATTGAACGCTATGCGTTTCTAGGTTGATATATTTTGTAGTTATCTATAATTGTATTTGCTGGTTGGCACTAGGATGTTCTTGCTGCTGCCTTACGGAAACATGTTGAGGAGGAAGCTCGAGATCTCAGTGGTGAAGCTTTTCTAAGGTTTATGGAACAGCTCTATGAGCAGATATCTAGCTTATTGCAAAGCAACGATGTTGCTGAAAATTTACTGGCTCTTCGTGCTATCGATGCTTTGATTGATATGCCCTTTGGGGAAGGTGCTTCAAAGGTTTCTAAGTTCGCCAGTTTCTTGAGAAATGTGTTTGAAGTAAAGCGCGACCCTGAAATCCTAGTTCCAGCAAGCACAGTGCTTGGTCATTTAGCAAAAGCTGGGGGAGCAATGACTGCAGATGAAGTGGAGCGACAGGTAAGCTATAATTGTTCCAATTTGCTTCAAGATATGTTTTTCAATTTGCTAACAAGCACTTCTTTTAGACTAAAACGGCTTTAGGATGGCTTGGCGGGGATCGAGTGGAGTATCGTCGCTTTGCAGCTGTCCTTATTCTCAAAGTAAGTTGAACTGATCAGCTTTTATATTCATTACGTGCTTTAATCATGATCATGTTGTAGACAACCTCCTCCTTTGCAATATTCCTTTTACACATTTTTATATTGTTTCTTGTTACTTCGCATGTTACCCTGGATTGTAGAATGATTTATAATGCAATTGCGCAAAACTAGATAATGAATTTCATTGTTTAATGTTAAACATGACCTGTGCAAATTGTAGGACTTTTCTGTTCGTCCTTTTCTGGAGAATAGTAATGAGGCAGTTGGGCTTATCAACCGTGCTCCAGGGCATGAAGTGACAAATTCATTGTGTTATGCTAGTCTCACAGAAAATTCAGTAGTAGCAAAATTGGCAATCCTGTAACCTTAATGTTCATATCGCTCTCAACTAAGCAGATATATCATATATGCATCTAGACTTAGTGGGCTCTGTGCCTGTTCCATCTGACAAATCAGCCGCTGAAATAACCCATCTTGTTTTATGTTTAGTGTATCATTAATCTTTTGGATCGATATCTGGCGTGAATGAGTTGCTTCATTGATTGAGTAGTGCTTCTATGCATCTCCCTCCCTACTAAGTTGCACAATCTTGATGCACTTCAAGGTGTAAGTAGTTAGAATCACTCCTTGGATGTTCATCAATATGTTTGCAAATCACTGTACACTTGATGCTTAGAAGCACCTCCCTATCTATCACTAGCATTCTGGGCTGTTACATTTTAAAAGTCACTTTATTATGATGGTATCAGTTTAATTTTACTCTAATATTGTTCCCAGATGAACTATACTACGATTTGTATAAAATATGTGCCTTTTCTTATTGTAGGAGTTGGCTGAAAATGCATCCACAGTTTTCAATGTTCATGTTCCTGAATTTGTTGATGCTATATGGATAGCACTGAGAGACCCCAAACAGGCTGTTCGCGAACGAGCAGTGGAAGCCTTGCGTGCTTGTCTCCATGTTATTGAAAAAAGGGAAACACGATGGCGCGTACAGTGGTATGCATAGTTTTGTCTTCACTATTATTTTATGGAACCAGCATTTGAAGTAACTCAGTTTGAACAGTCTAATGGTTGAGAGGATTACTATGGTTGAAATGGTTCATCTGTTGATCTACTCATATTAATACCGTGGCCACACATTTAACTTGGGGGTGATTATTCATCCACTTTGGTCAGTTTAAGGGTGCTTTTCAGCCAAAGCAGCAAAATTTAGTTTTATTAATTTCACAACAGAACAAAGAAACAAGAATGTGCATACAACTGAACCAAAAATGGCATATTAGAATTTGCTTGTTCTGGCAGTTTGTTGGGAAGAATTATCTAAAGAGCTCTGAACTGAACTAAACAACTGAGCACCAGTAAAAATGGTCTCTCCTAATATTTCATTGGACCTTTAGTATTGTGTTGGGCTAGACATGGCGAGTGCTGAATTTGTGCTTATCCACAGTGTTACATGGTCTTGCAAATCTGGAAAAAAAATTGCTGCGTCGACATGTATCGCAGTTTCTATGCGTATTTTACTCGGTTCAACACATATATGACACTTCCCTGCTGAGTCTCGCTTGCTGTCAGAGAAGAAACATGTTTCCTTGGTGAAGATTGTCAGGGGAGAGAAGAGAAGTATTGGGATGGAAGAGTGAGAAGTGAAGTCTTCTCTAGCACCTTCATGAAGCTTGAGCCTTATCTTTTGCGTCTGCTGCCAACTTTCTCTCCTCTTGAGGGATAGTGGGATCTTTTGTGGACAAGGGGATGGAACACTTATATGTGCCGATATGGATAAACGGATAAGAGTGATCTTGTCAAGAATCATGTACATAGTAGTAGTCTATCTCTCTCTCTCTCTCTCTTGGCCCATGTAGCCCATGAGGCCCAACTAATCCTGTATATTTAATTTCTCGATAATGAATAAGATGCATAGTTGTGAATAGCAAGAATATCTCTTCTTCTCTATAGTTTTAACACTTCTGTGGCTAAAATTGTGTAAAACATATGTTGCATACTTGTAATTATAGTTAAATATTTAATTTTTTATAATAAAATTAATTATATTAGACAAATACTCGAATCCTATTTTTTAGAACCTGCTGACCGGACACTGAATCCATATTGGATTCTGATTCTCGTGCCAAAGTAGCACTACTTAGCCATCGTTGCTATTTCTAATTTTTGAAGTAAAAAAATGGTCGCCCAACATTGGGATTTTGCCAGTAGCATGTTCCACTCATTCCACGTGCCAATCTTGTGTGCTCCCCTTGTGCGTATGCATGTTGGCTTGACATTGAATGCCGACAGAGGAGCGCACTTTTTCACCAGTGAGTCTACTCGTGCCATTCAATCCAACATATCCACATCTGCTAGATATTCCGGTTCCACCATTGAGCACCACATTAATAAGTTAGCACGCTCTCCATTAGTGACTTAACGAGTGGTTGACGAAAGTTGTTAGGAACCCAATGGCAAAATTGAAAGTATGGGGATCTTGTTGAAGTTTTGAGTAAAGTTTAGGCACCAATAGTGATACTCATTCGATGATTCTCAATAAGTTTTATTGGCCCATGTATGGCTGGTCAGGCCTAATGTTGTAAGTGTAACCATAGCATTGTTAGATGTTAAATACTTGTCATAGTTGGAAATGCCATGTGGCATGTACATATTAGTAGTCTAACTCCTCTCTCTCTCTCTCTCTCTCTCTCTTGCTCGCTCGCTCTCTCCCCCCATGTGGCCCCTTGTACCCCATGAGGCCCAACTAATTTTGTATATGTATCTTCAATTATTGAGTTATATAAATATAGAAGATTAGTTGTGCCTCATGGGCTACAAGGGCCACATGGGCCAACAGAGAGAGAGGATTTAGACTACTAATATGTCCATGATACTTAACAGGACATTGCTGATAGAGCTTCCACAACTTTTCGACACATTAATAATTAGTTTCATCATCTATGAATTGTCAATGATATTTGTTGATGTAGCTTCATTTTTTAGTGGAATGGCTGACATTATCTGTTATTACAAATATGTTAGTATTGTGCGATCAGCTGAAGTGTCACCATGAATGCTACAATGGTTATTGCTGTGGAGTGTTGTGGCACCACACTGGCGCACTAGCTGCTAATTCTGTTGCATCATCTTAGACATCCTGAAGCAACAGGTCCTTTGATTACCAAGGTTTTTCTGGTAGGAAAATTTCTCGTGTACTAAAAATTCTACACTAACCGCATACAAACTGATATCAGCCTTTGGTAACTTATTACATCCAATCCCATCCTTGGTCCACACTACTACCTTTAGCTAGCTTTCTAAGTGTCAACTGGATCACTTAAGACTGCCATTTTTCCTGCCTGTTGGTCAGAATTTTATGAATCTACTCGTCGAGAGCCCTGTTGGCAATTTATGTCTCCCTTCTTTTTTGGTATATGGGGTTCAACCTACTCTAAAGTCTAAAGAGAAACTATGTACACATTTTTTGGATCTAAAGGTTATGAGTAATTATCTGCTCTCAGCAACCTATTTTTGCTAGATTGTTAGGGATATTGTACCTAGCACATTCTACTATTCTATTTGGTGCAAATCACTGCTCATGTACTTCTGCTGCACCATTTTATCTGTCTTATTTTTTTTCTTCATTTCATGATTTTATTAGGTATTACCGCATGTGTGAAGCAGCGCAAGATGGACTAGGCAAAGCTGCTTCTGTTCATAGCATTCATGGCTCATTATTGGCTGTCGGAGAATTGTTGAGGTAACTTACAGTTTAATTGGCAGGGATTTAATTTTCCTAAATGTTGTAATATTCACAGTTTATCTTGCAAGGATTTTTTCTTGGCTCTGTGCTTGTGTACCATATTTCTTCAAATATGGAACACATGTTTAATTTTTTCATTTATGAACATCGCTGTAGCAAAACAGCATGAAAGAAAATAATTTACTTGTGGTAAGTGGTAACAATGCACAACTTCTCATCCTCTAATTCTGTTGTTGTATGGAAAATATTACAGGAATACTGGGGAGTTTATGATGTCTAGGTACAGAGAAGTGGCTGATATAGTCCTCAACTACTTAAAACACCGGGATCAGCTTGTTCGTCGTAGTATAACATCGCTTCTTCCTCGAATTGCCCACTTCCTGCGTGACAGATTCGTGACCAACTACCTAAAGGTTTTCTCACTACCACAATTCTTAAACTCATATTTTCTCTTCTTGTTTCCAACTTTTACATTTCCTTATCTTGTATCTTGTTTAATTTTTTCCCCTAATCCTGGAGTTATAATAGAAAGATAAAATTGTTAAATCTGTGCCATATCTTGATGGGTGTCGTTCTTATTCCCAGATTTGCATGGATCATATCTTGTTTGTTCTACGTACACCGGATGAGCGTGCTAGTGGGTTTGTTGCTCTTGGAGAGATGGCTGGTGCTCTGGGTGCTGAACTTGTGCTCTATTTGCCTCTAATCACCCCACATTTGCATGATGCAGTATGCTTCAGAACCCCTATTGTACTCTGGTGCTTACTTGAAGTTTGTCCTGCTTATTAGTGCTTTTATTCGCAGATTGCTCCTCGCAGAGGACGGCCATCTCTTGAGGCAATTTCTTGTGTAGGAAGCTTTGCAAAAGCTATGGGTTCTGTGATGGAACCACATATTCGTGGTGGACTGCTAGATGCCATGTTTACTGCTGGTCTTTCTGATAGACTTGTAGAGGCACTTGAGTCTATAAGTACTAGGTACTGTTTCCTGGATTGAATTCTACTCACTTTATTCTGTCTTTAGGGCCATAATGTTACCTTTCCATTTTCTACAGCATCCCGTCCCTACTGCCAACAATACAGGAGCGTTTGTTGGATTGTATATCTCAAGCACTTCCAAAGTCTTCTACGAGGTCAAGTGCTGCAGTTGGTCGAGCAAGCAGATCAAGCAGTTTGCAGCAGTTTGTGGATTCTAGTGGTCCTATCCTTGTGCAGCTTGCACTGCAGACTCTAGCAAACTTCAACTTTAAGGTTTGAAATGCTCTGCAAAGCTGTGTGATAGCTTGTGTCTTTGGATCTCAAAATATGCATTGGTTTCAGGGTCATGAGCTCCTGGAATTTGCCAGAGAGAGTGTCGTCCTTTATCTGGAAGATGAGGATAGCAGTACCCGAAAAGCTGCTGCCATATGCTGTTCCAGATTGGTTGCACACTCCCTTTCTGCTTCGTCTGGTTCACAGTTTAGTTCAAATAGGTCAAATCGTATGGGAGGAGCTAAGCGCCGTCGCCTTATAGAGGAGGTTTGTCTCAAACTTCATTGTGTGTTCATTAATTCTGTGACGTATTCCAGGAAACCTATCGTGTCATATTACTAGGCATGTTTGTTATAACATATTTTTTGGGAAGAGTACATAGGTGAGGTAAATAGTTTGAAATGAGGGTATTATTAACTCCACATATAATGTTATGATGAATAGATTCAAATGATGTATATTATTAACTGCAGATATAATATCAGAATTGCAGTTCCCATGCAAGCATGTGGTGAAGCATACCTTTCTTGATTTAACTATATTTATTTAATGTTAATTTATTGAAGATTAAACTATTTTAGTGTTGCCACGTTAAATATTAGATCTAAACTTCAGTACTTTCCACTCTTTTTTGGACTACTTCCTGTAATATTAAAACACATCGGTCATTTCTTCTGTAACCCTTGCATTTGAGGTGAAGTAAATAGTTTGTTCAACCTGTCATGCAAAATTCTCTCAAAGGACATTACAAAATAAAGATATTATAAATTGTTAGCTGAAAAAACCGGAGCAATATATTTTTTGGTTACAGTTAAGCCGAAATTGATCACAATCCATATAACATAGTCCGGTTTGAAAACAAAAACATAGGTTGAGCTGGTAGTAGCATTCTGAAGAGCCATATAAAAGATCTAATCCTTTGGTGGCCATATATTGATGTTGCTTTGAAGTGGTAAATTATTATTCTGTTCTAGAACATGCCAACGCCTGTCCCGTGAAAAAGCATGTCAACATATGTAGTGTGGGGCAGCATGGCAGTTCATCATAGGCCTTGCTAACATTCTCCCATAGGCCCATGGTCCCACCGCAAATATGGTGCCATACTATCAAACAAACTTAAATTTTTCTGATGTTAGTGGCTTTCAAATCTTAACTGATCCCATATACAATGTTTCATAGTATGTCCAAGCCCACCAATCCATGCGCATGTTGCAAGGAGACACCAAATCTAGAAACAGTTCTGGATTTCCTCGATTGTACACCTCTATGAAATGGGCCCCTTTCACAGCATTAAAGCAGGTGTATACAGTGTAAATATTGCAATAACCACACTCTTGGTTTCCTCTCGATGGATTGCTTTTTTTTGGAGAACATCAGGGGAGAGCTCTACAGAAATATATATTAAGATTTAAGATATATAAAAGGAAAAGTTGGTTCCGTGACATCCAAAGATCACTAGTTTTGCTTTATACCATTTACCATTGAAGCTCTCTGATACACTATTACATCGAAAGATCTCTCTGTTCCTTTTTATACCATTCCGTCCATTCCCGTTAGCATTTTTTCACTTTATTCTTTTCACCAAAAATGCTATGTGAAATTCCACTAGTACCGTTCAGTCTTCATCTCTTCCCATCCTATCTTGGCACTCTCTCTCCAGATGTGACTCTACTACGAAAGATCATGTGTTTTGGTGACACTGAAATATCACAAGTTTTTGGTTCCTCCTTGGACTTGACTTACATTGCGAAATGACATTTTCCAATAAAATGGACCTATATTGTGAAACTAAGGGAGTACATTCCCATCAAAACACTGTGTTTGTACCATCAATGCAATTTTCAGATTACAGATCTAACAATGGCACTAACTACTAACATTAGAGGCTTTAGACTGTCCAGGTAATATCAGCTGTCACGCTTTACTTCAAAATGCGTAATTTACATGGAATGCGAGAAACGGAGAATCAGTGTCTCATAATATTTCACTTTATTGTTGTTTATTTTTGTTATGGGGGCTAAGTCTGTTATCTATTTCAATTAAATGCAATTAACTGGTTTTTAGACGGCCCCTACATAATTGGATTTCATTGGGTAATTTATCATCCATTGCAGTGAATGACTTGATTATTGCATGCTTGGCTGTATGAACATGATTGCATGAATAATGACATTTTGTAATACTTCTGGAGTTAAAATTTCTCATATGTAACAATAGAACTTGAAATTATAGAAGAGAAAATCCGGTCTATGCCACTCATGTTCTGTGGCTTTTGGGTTTTGCCATTGCTTTTTTGCCTTATTGGTTTTATGCAATAGAAATTGCAAACTCCTTTGGGTAATGCCACTCTGGCAAGGTCAAAACCCTATGACCAAGCTGAAATGCCCCTTGTGCCCTTGTCAATTCACAAATTTATATCCAATTGCCATTTTGCTCGTTTCACGTACCAGTATTTCAAGTTTTCAACAAACACCTTGAAAGGAGAGAGAAAGAGATGGTTCATGGGGAGAACACAAGAGGGAAGGGGGAGAATAAAATGGTAAGGGCGATTCTGGCATTTTGAGAAAAATTGAGTCACTAGGGGCATTTTGAAAAGAAGTTTGCAATTCCGATGGCATAAAACTAATAAGGCAAAAAAACAATGGCAAAATCCAAAAGCCTGAAACATCAATGGCATACATTTCTCATGATAGAATGGCATGGAAGCAAATTATATATGAGAAGAGGAGAGGGAAAACAATAGCGGGATATTGGGATAGAGGGAGGCAGTTCACACTATAGCTATTTGTTATAATTGGGACTTCTAGGATACTTATTGCTCTTCACATAGTTTGTCAGTAACTTAGTTCATGATGGGGATAACTACCGTACAGAGGAGGGCTGGGATGACACACACACAGCTGAAGGGGAAGGACTTGGGAGCATGGTTGTCAAGGCGACAAGGCGAGGCGAGGCGTCAGCCGAGTGCCTGGACGCCTAGGCGGGCACCTGGGCGAGGATTAGGCGACCAACAATAATCTACCATTTATCAAATTATCACTAATACATATATAACCAATATCAGTATATCACCAAAAATAAAAATTTGGCTCCATCCATTTTTCCCTTTTCTTCTTTCCTTTCCTTATTTTCCTTTTTCTTTCCTTTTCTTTCTGTCCTTCCTTTTTTTTCTTTCCTTTTTTCCTTTCCTTCCTTCCTCCCCCCCCCCTATTTCTTCGACCAGCTCCTCGGCTCCCCGTTTCCGTTGCCTCCTCCCCCGTCTCAGCTCTCCCACGCCTCCTCCTCCCCTGTTGTCTCGGTTCCCCCGCCTCCTCCCCGGTTACCCCTCGATGCGCCCCACACCGCCTCTCCTCTCCCCACCGCTGGAGCAGACGGCGCTGGGGTGACGGCGCGACGCAGACCAGAGCCCGCAGAGGCGGTGGACTTACCGATCTGCAGCCGCCGGCGTTGGAGACGACGGAGGTGGTGGCAGCGCCGCGCGGCGGATTCCCTTGTCCTCAGCCGACTCGAGTCCCTTAGTCGACGGAGGTATGCGCAAAGCCTAACCTAGCCCGTAAGGCCGTAACATTATCCCTCTGCCTCCGCTCATCCCGTACCCTAGTCGCTCGCCGCGAGCTCGCCTGGCGACGCCTGGAACGTCCAGGCGTCCGCCTTGCTCCGGCCAGGCGAGGCAAGTAGGGATGGCGAGCTTCCTCTAGCGCCGGGACGCCAAGGTGGCGCCTAGGCGACGCCTTGACATCAATGCTTGGGAGGAGGAGACCATGGACTGGGGAGAAGAACCTTTGGGAGGGAAATACTTTACTTTATTGTTGACTGCCCTTTCATGAGTACAAGACTCCCTTTAAATAGCAATGCTACTAACAAATGCATGTACTAACAGATGGGTGAAAACGGATCATATAGTTTTTGACCAATTTGGACAATTTTCGAATATGGATTCTATCGGCTTGGATATTCATTGGATAGTATCGGATCGGAAATGAAATATGGATTTTTTTTCTGTCAGATATGAATACGGATTCGGTAGCTCACTATCTGTCGAATATGAATATGGATCCGGATTATTTGGATATTCAGGTGCGCGGGCTGTGCCAAGGCTACTGTTTAGGCCCAAAAAGGTTTCCAAATCTCAAAATTGTTTTCTAATTTAATTAATTCAGGAATCTATTTTCAATTTTTATAATTGGCAAACCAGCTCCAAAAATCATGAAATTATTTTGGGACGTTCTCGGCTGTCTAGCATTTTAAAAAATTGTTTTCAAAATTTTTCCAGCTTTTAAATCTTCTAAAAGATTTAAACTCTGCTGTCTTTAATAGAAAAATATTTTAAATAAGTAGTAAAAAATGCAGAAAAACTCAGAAATGTATAATCTCTTACTTTAAACGTAATTCAACAAAAGATGCAAATCTTGGACCATTACATGTTCTTCAGGAATGTTTTGATCAAATAAACTAGTTATGTTTTTTGTTCATTTTGTGCGAACAATTTAAAGGGTTTTCATGTTCCAAAAAGTATCTGTGAAAGTATTTGATTCGATTTGTATTCGCTCCGTATTTGTATTCAATATTATTCGTATTTGCTTCGTATCCGTATTCGGGGATAAATATGAAAAAAAATATGGCAAAGCCATTATCCATCCGTATTCGATCCGTTTTCACCCCTACTAACAGATAATATATATGTAGTGCAACTGAGGTCTAACAAACTATCTAAACCAACAGATAAGATAGCTATGCCAACTGCCTCCTGCTGTCGTTGATCCGCACGACTTGGATGAGGGTTGCAATGTTGATGAGCGTAGCCTACCCATGACATAGTTCATGATTGGACATACTCCACCTAAACATTGCCTACATACAAGGACTGCAAAAAGGAGCTAGTCATTCGTTGACTAACAGGCCCCGTTTGACAGTTACTCATGCTTCAACTCATCAAGCTTTGGTTGTTGTCACAGGATTCTTCACAGACTGGGACTTGGTTTCTTGGTTTCTGGCAGTTGTGTGCTTTATGTTCTTATTTCATAGGCACACTAATGATAATAATCCATGTTATACATTTTGATGGACAAATGCTGATTATCTGTTGGCATTCATATGTTCCTCTGCAGATTGTTGAAAAACTTCTTATTGCTGCTGTTGCTGATGCTGATGTTGGTGTTAGAAGTTCAGTCTTCAAGGCTCTGTACCGGAATCCGACTTTTGATGATTTTTTGGCCCAAGCTGACATCTTGACTTCAATTTTTGTTGCCTTAAATGACGAGGTATACTGTATTACATGTTTATATGATAGAGTGGGCCGTCATATCTATTACAAGCTGCTTCAATGCCAAATTTGATTCACCTTTTATGTTTACTGTTTGCTTCCTTTATGAAAGTACAGGTCCTCTGTGAAAGTACAGTTAAAATCTTTTTGTATTAGAGGGTGTGACTTGTGAGGGTCCCCTTTCTGTACTTCCACCCTGCTAGAATGTTGACGTAGCCGATTATGTGATTTCAGTGTTTAGTGATGTTGGCATTTTTTTTCCTTCTCTTTTGATCTTTAGTTGTAGATAATGACATATATTTGTGACGTCCCAGCATCAGGAAGTAGAAAAATATGAATGGAAATATCTATATTAGAACAATAACATTATGTTGCATTTTTGCCACTGGTCCAGGTTATTGTAATGTCAGTTCCCATTCCCTTTATGTTTGCTAAATGCTAATATTGAGTAAATTTCTAAACATGATGGCCCTTATGATCGTTGATAATCTTCTTTTTATGTTTGACCTAGGAGTATGATGTCAGAGAATTGGCAATATCGGTTGCAGGCAGATTGTCTGAAAAAAACCCTGCATATGTACTGCCTGCCCTTCGTCGCTATCTTATACAGTTGCTGACGTATCTTGACCAAAGGTTCACGGCAATAAAATTTTTGCTTCTGATAATCAATGCTGGTTCCAAAGTCATATCATGTTGATGCTTCTGAAAATCTTCATGTTTTTGCAGTATGGATAGCAAGTGTAGAGAGGAAAGTGCTAGATTGTTGGGCTGCTTAATTAGGAGTTGTGCACGGCTGATACTTCCTTATATTGCTCCAATTCACAAGGTTAGTAAGAAAGGAGATCAGTGTTATTATTTCTTGTTCTATTGTTACTTCCTAGTTCCCATATTGTTTTCTTTCAGGCGCTAGTGGCTAGACTGTGTGAAGGAACAGGACCAAATGCTAATAATGCGCTTGCTGCAGGAGTTCTTGCCACTGTTGGAGAACTGGCCAAAGTGGTATGTTTTCCTCGATCTTGTGACGTTTATTTTATTTTCTTTTGGGAAAAGTCTGATTTACCCCCTTTTCACAAAAGTCCAAATTGGTCATCTACTATAAAAATGGTTTTTAACCCCCTCAACTTTGAGACCAGTGTAATTTACACCCTTACGGTGGCATTGGTAGTGTTTTTTTTCCTTGGCATCTGATTGGGCTTGATTTATTGAATCAGCATGCCAATGAGCCATGTCAGCAAGCCACCTTACACAGTGAGTCAACAAGTTAATTAAAAAATAGAAAAACAAAAATCAATTATCTTCCTCGCTTTCTTCTCTCTTAATTTCTTTTTTGCTTCCATCCTCGCTGGTGGGTTCCACTTTAATTTGCCGACTTAACGCTGATTGTGTTGCCACATAAGTGGCCAGCGTGGCAAAACCTCTTTGAAATCCACTGTCGAGGGGGTGATTTGTACCGGTTTTCAAATTTAAGGGGGCTAAATAATCGGTTCTGCAGTAGAGATCCAATTTGGACTTCTGTGAAAGTTAGATGAGGTAAATTGGATTTATCCCTTTTATTTATGGTAAATTTGCTTGAAACTGCTACAACTTGAATGTTGATAATTTATGCTCTGCATCATAGGGTGGTTTTGCAATGAGGCAATATCTTCCTGAGCTAATGCCTCTAGTTGTGGATGCTCTTTGGGATGGAGGTGCTGTTAGTAAAAGGGAAGTGGCAGTAGCAACCCTTGGACAAGTTATTCAAAGCACAGGGTATATACTTCTTTTTTTGTTCTCTCATTTGCATGCATATTGAGTTACATGTATTCTACTAAGTTCCCAACATGAATCCAATTCTGTACCACAAGATTTTTGCCATTAAATTTTATCTACTTGTCCCTTGAAGTTTGTTATCGCTTTGAGCTTCTTATAAATGGTAGCATGTTTATTTTGGCATTATCAAATTCTTGAGGTTTGACACTGTAATTATGACCTTAGTAGGTCTTATATCTATTAGAGTCTTCATTTTTCTACACTTTATTTTGGTGTTTTGCCGTTTGCGTTCGTGGCTTCACTCTTTTATTTATTTTTTATTGGGGAAGGGGGGCTGTGCATTCCGACTACCACATTGGTTTCATTCTTGCTACTAATTTCATGCTTTTCTTCCTACCCTACGGGCACAAATGGTTATTGACTCTTGATACTATGAAATATACCTGCATGATAAAGCCTACGCAATTGGTTTCATATATGTTGTAGTAATTAATTTCATTCTATATTAAGTGTATTGCTGCAGTAATGGGCATCACTTATGTTCTGAATTTTCATCTATGGTCGTCAGCTATGTCATCTCTCCCTATAACGAGTATCCTCCATTGCTTGGCTTACTCTTGAAATTGCTCAATGGTGAATTGGAATGGTCGACTAGACTCGAAGTGTTGAAGGTATTTATTTGATTGATGCTTTATGTTCCATGAAATTATATTATGCTCTCAATCAAGCAATAAAGCGATATATATATATATGTCTGTGTTTATATATGTGTGTATATATATACATATCTTTTTACAGGTTTTAGGCATTATGGGTGCATTGGACCCTCACGCACATAAGCGCAATCAACATAATGTAACTGGTCAACATAGAGAAGTTCTACGTCCAACAATTGAGACTGCGCAACATATTGTTTCCATGGAAGAGTTACCAACTGATTTCTGGCCATCCTTTACAGCATCGGAGGACTACTATTCAACAGTATGGTTTTGTGTTATTTTATTAGAAATCTGAATGATTCCTGCGATAGCCGCTGTAACCTTTGTCTACTTCTAGGTTGCAATTAGTTCTCTCATGCGAATTCTTCGAGATCCTTCCCTTTCAAGTTATCATCAAATGGTGGTTGGCTCTCTTATCTTTATTTTTAAGGTAATATTTATTTTTTAAAATTGTTTCTTACTTCAACAATCTTTTGT
Organism: Rhipidocladum racemiflorum; assembly: GCA_036346355.1. Lineage (NCBI taxonomy): Eukaryota > Viridiplantae > Streptophyta > Magnoliopsida > Poales > Poaceae > Rhipidocladum > Rhipidocladum racemiflorum. The sequence continues at coordinate 35,606,200 of CM070577.1, read as the reverse complement.
TCTTTTGCACTGTAATCATTTTAATAATTTTCTCTCTCTATGATACATTTGGATCTAGTCGATGGGCCTTGGCTGTGTTCCATATTTACCAAAGGTGAGAACCTCTCAATTTGCTTTACTGTACTGCAAGTGCTAGCATTGTATGGCAGTCCCATTTCATTTTGGTTGCTGCTTATATATTTCGATTCTATTCATGTTTGACCACAGTACAATCACTGACTCGAATGCATATGCGTGACACATTTTAACTGATACAAGGGTATGCATGACCTTGAGTTGTTTTAGCTTTCTAACTGATACCTGTTACTTCTGGTATCGTAACTAATCTGATCATAACTGATCTGGGCCAACAGCCAGTTTATTGCACTATTGAAGTTTGTGTTTCGGTCCTTGAAACTAACTTTTTGTGTGATTTGGTAAGTATTAGCAACAGTGGCAGATTTCAAATTTAATTGCTGGAGAACCTTTTATGTCACTGGGAAATTGTACCTGACAAAATGTCTTCAAATTTTAGGCTGTGAACACATCATTTCTGTTAGATTTTTAGCAGTGTTTATATTTCTTACAAGAACTAAGCAATCTCATGAGTAAGGGTGCATCAATTTGATAACAAAAGTGAAAGTATGAATGCAAAATCAGCATCATTGCTTTTGTCCTTTTTTTTGCATTTCAATGCAGTTTTCATGTATTGCTGTGAGGAATGTCAAATAGCCGTCCAGAACATGCCCAGACACATTATTTTGGAGAAAATATCGGGGTTGGGTCCAAGAAAAATTCATCAGGTTACTGCCAATAACCGGATTTCTTTATGTCCCCGACATTAAAAAAAATGGACAAAAAATGGTTTTGAATTGAATTTTAAAAGTAAGAATAAAGTTCATTTAACACCAACCAAAACAAAAAATGTATGCTTGCGTAGTGGCAAAGCATTAAACCTGCAGCATGGGGCCATGGTTTTGAGTCCCAGGAACAGTTTTTTTTTTTTTTTTTTTTTTAACAAAAAATAAATTTGAATTAAAAATTTGGGCTTTTCCCCTGGAAATTTCCGGATTTTCTTGTTTTCAGAAATCTCAGTGGGGTCATAAATTATTTTTAAACTGAAGTTTTCCTTGGGTTTAATAAATCAGAATCCATAAATTGAAACCCTTGTAGTCCCAAGGTTTCAATAATATTGAGCTTGGACATAAGGCAAATGATTAAGTACATTTGTTTCTTTGTGTGAACGAGTGCTACACACAGAAATTTCTGAAATATTTTCGCTCCTGAAGGTTCTCCCCGAGCTATTCCGTGCTGTTCGCATGTGTGAGGATGGTGGTTTGAAAGAGTTCATTACCTGGAAGCTAGGTACATTGGTATCTATCGTTCGGCAGGTAACACGGTCCTTTATCGTTGCACTTTTGCTTCATATGATTTTTGGAAGATTCTTTATATTGCAGTCCATATCTAGAATATTGAATTAATTTACTTATTCACAGCACATTCGGAAATATTTACAAGACATGCTTTCTCTCATCTCCGAATTGTGGACTTCCTCGTTCAGCTTGCCTGCACCAAACCGGACCATACAGGGGCCACAGGCTTCTCCGGTAATAATACTTGACTTTTCTTCTGCTCTTATCTGTTACGTTCTGTTGGCAGTATATTACTGCTGCAGACCTACAGTGTCTAGCTTTTCCTAGATAAGGAATACAGTGAACCAATCTACTTTGGTCTTCGGTCATATCATTAGTTAGCAAAATGCAAAGCTGTGCCCGCCAAACCATGGGCATTAGTACCGTAAAAATTCAGAAGTTCAATCCCTTTGAAGTAGATTGCTCTCTCTCTTCAAATCTGTACCATGCTTATCATGCAGAAGAAAACAAAAGGATAACAGCCAATTGCCAATAATTTCTTCAGCCTTACCTTGTCACTGGAAATTTGATGCTTAACTACAGTTATCCCACTTATTTTATATATGATTACTATTTTCACGCACGTGCATTCTTATAATGTAGCAACTTGGATAGCATCATTGCATCCGATTATCTTTTATTTGCAGTACTTGAATCATGTACCACCATAATTCCAAACTGGTACGGACTCGCTCGGCAAGAGCTTGTTCGTACGCACGAGTACCCGGCCGGAAACCCGGCCGAAGATTGCTCGCCGACGATTCCGCCAGCGGCGTAGGTAATTTGGCTGTTTTCGGAGCCACCGCCTGAGTATGTGTTTGTGGCAAAAATCTGCATGCCTTTTCTTATTTCTCTCCTCCCCTTATATTCTCCAGTACAAGGAAAATCTTAACTAAAAGTGGCAAGCAACCACTGATTGAAAAACTACCAAACTATATCTTAGGAAACTAAAAAATAGAATCTGCCATGCAAGGCAATGGCGCCTGCACTAATCCTGCGGCAGATCCTAACCACTCCTCCCTTTCCTAAAATAGACCCGGTCTATATCATTACTCCCCTCTTGGAATTCCAGCTTGTCCTCAAGCTGGCAATCGGGATATGAACGCCGGAAGGTGAGAGCGTCCACCCAGGATGCGTCGTCTTGATGCTCACCCACCCAATGCACGAGGAACTGACGAGCACCCTTGACAAAGCGTTGCGCCAGGATGTTGTGCGGTGTCGGCTGAGCTGCTTCTGGCGCTGGTGTGACATCGGCCGGAAGAGGGACTAGCCGTCCCGGTGGCTCACCTTTGAAAGCCTTCAACAACGAAATGTGGAAAACGTTGTGAAGGCGAGCCTCTGGAGGCAATGTCAAACGGTAAGCCATAGCCCCAATGCGTGCCTCCACCTGATAGGGTCCGAAGAATTTAGGAGCCAACTTTGACTGGCGACTCATGCGAAGAGAACCCTGCCGATGGTGCTGCAGCTTGAGCCATACCCAGTCGCCTACCTCAAATGCCAGCTCTCTGTGGTTTCTGTCATAACGTTGCTTCATATAGTTCTGAGCCTGAAGTAAGTGGCGCCGAGCTTGTTGTAGATGCTCATCTCTGTCCACCAAAGCACAGTCCACGGCATTGATCACAGTCGACCCTTGTTGGTAAGGCAAAGAATGAAGGTGGAGGCCTGGCCATATACCAACTCAAAAGGGTCATGCGTAGGCGGTGTGGTACGAGGAGTTGTAGCAAAACTCCGCCCACGGTACCCATTGTGACCAAGTAGACGGTGATGTTGCACAAAAGCAACGAAGATACATCTCGACAGTGCGATTAACCACCTCCGTCTGACCGTCGGTTTGGGGGTGATAAGCTGTGGACATCGAGAGCGGTTCACCTGCGCTTTAAAAAGGTCTTGCCAAAAGCACTCAGAACACCGGTCGGTCGGAGACTATTGACTCCGGCATGCCGTGCAACCGTACCACTTGGTCGAAGAATAACTTGGCCACCACAGGAGCTGTCGCTGGTCTGGAAAGTGGAAGGAAGTGAGCATACTTGGACAATCGATCCACGACCACCAGAAGCATAGTCTTGCCCTGAGACTTAGGCAAGTCAGTGATAAAATCCATGGAAAGGTCCGCCCATACGTGGTGTGGAACAGGAAGTGGTTGAAGTAGCCCGGCCGGAGATAACGTGCTGGACTTATTCTGCTGGCAAACCCCACACCGACCCACAAAATTGGCGATCGACTCGCTACCGCTTGTTCCAAAAATAAGTGGCTCGGAGGCGATGCAACGTCTTCCGAACCCCTTCGTGAGTGAGATCATGGATTGAGGCAATGATCCGCTCTACTAAAGGGGACGATTTGGGTATGAAGAGGCGATTATTACGATAAACCAACCTGCCTCGTACCTTCCATCAACCTGGCCTGCCTCTCGTGGAGTCGGTGTTCTCTGGAATAGCCTCAGCCGGCATGGTGGAATGAGGAGGAAGCGCCTGGGCCGACTGTGGTGGATCTTCCGCGGACTGGCTGGGAACTGTACCCCACTTGGTGACTAAACTGATGACCTCCGGATCCTGGCGGAGGGCGGTACCACCATCGCCTCAGCGTCACCTCCTGGGGTTCTAAATGGTCGTGCGATGAGATTCATCAGCATGCATGCGGGAAAGGGCGTCGGCAGCCACATTATGCCGCCCTGGTTTGTATTCAACCTGAAAATCAAATCCCATTAGCTTGCTGAGCCAGTGCTGTTGTGGTGGAGTAATGAGGGCCTGCTCCAACAAGAATTTAAGACTTCCGTGGTCCGTTCGGACAAGAAAGGATCGCCCCATAAATAGGGCCTCCAATGCCGCACCGCTTTGATAATCCAATGAGTTCCCGCTCATATGCCGCCAATTTGGTGTGACGGTCGGCTAATTTCTCTTTGAAATAGGCTATGGGATGCCCCTGGCTTGTTGAAGCACCGCGACCAATGCCTGCTCGGATGCATCGCACTCCACCACAAAGGGGACCGAAATCCGGCAATGCAACACCGAGTTGAAACCAGAGCACGCTTGAGGCGGTGGAAGGCCGCCTCACGCTTCCGCCCAATGAAAATCAAGCTTTGACGCAAAGGGCCGTGAGGGGTTCGGCGATCGGGCATAATCTCGCACAAAGCGCTCAGTAGTATCCTGTTAGGCCCAAACCCACGAAGAGTCAAACCGACGCGTGCGGCCAATTGGTGATCAAGTGTAGTTTTTCTCGATCGGCGGACACTCCATTTTGCGAGATGATGTGTCCTGTACCCCACGATCTTGTGCAAATGCGCATTTTGATCGTTTGAGGTACAACCCATGCACTTGTAGTCAGGCTCATGATCGTGCACAAATGTTCCCAGTGCTCTTCCTCCGAACGGCTATAAACCAAGATGTCGTCGAAGAAAACCAACACAAACCGACGAAGAAACTCCTGTAACACTTCATTCATCAATGCCTGGAATGTCGAAGGAGCATTGGACAATCCAAAGGGCATTACGAGGAATTCGTAATGGCCGTGATGTGTCCTAAGGCCGCTTTAGCGATGTCGGATGGCCACATCCGAACTTGATGATATCCTCGCGCAAATCCGGTTTGGAGAATATGCGCGCACTTCAACTCATCAAGCAACTCCTCTACTACCGAATCAAAATTTGTCCTTTATCGTTCGGGCATTTAATTCGCGGTAATCCACACACGTAACCGCCAAGTGCCGCCGGCTTCTTGACCAAAGAACACCGGTGAGGAAAACGGTGAGCGGCTGGGTCTAATGATGCCTTGCTTCAACATGGCTTCACATTGCCTCTCTATTTCATCCTTTTGCCGGTAGGGGTACCGGTACGGACGCACCACTACTGGGTTTGATCCTTCGGCCAATGTGATGCGGTGGTCACAGTGCCGACTAGGAGGCAGTCCTTGCGGCTCTCTAAACATTGCTTCATACCCCTGTAGTATCTCCTGTAAGATGGTGGCTTCCTTACCCCCTATCTGCATCATGGACGCCTGGGAAGATTTTCTGGTGCCTTGTAATCTGACTCGGTCTCCTTCCCATGTGAACTCCATTAGAAGCTCGGTGAAATTCCACTGGATGTCCCCAAGCACGCGAAGCCACTGAACTCCCAATATTATATCAAAGCCATCTATAGGAAGAATGATGAATGGGGCCTTGAACTGTTGTCCTTGAATGATGAAAGCAGCCTCCAACGTGCCCAAGCATGGAAGATGAGTTCCTCCTGCCACCTGCACTTGGCGAAGGTTTCCCTTAGCTGATTCTCTCGAATCTGTTCTCCACCCTTCCTTCTCAGCCGCGTAAGCGCTCATGAAATTATGTGTGCTGCCACTGTCAATGAGTCCCCTCCAACTCTGTCTTGCCATTTGTACTGAGACCTGCATGGTGTTTCCTTGCTTTGGTCCCAACGCGGCGATCATAGACAGCGACACCTCGTCACTTGGTTCCCCCTCTTGGACTCCATCCGTCTCCTCCACCTCTTCGACCTCCAGATAAAACAAGCGTTTGCAGCGATGCCCTCGGGTATACACTTCATCACAATTGTAACATAACCCCTTGGCACGTCTCTCTGCCAGTTGTTCTGTAGTCAAACGCACCGCTAGGAACCGATGCTGCGCTACCTTGTGAACTTGTTGCCGAATCGTCGGGTTTGAGTGGCTTGGTCTCCGCCTCCTCGAAGGGATTGTCCTCCGCCTCATTCCTTGCGCGCTAAGGATCGCCTATCGCTGCCGCTTCCCCAGGTCGAAGCTTCTGGATTGGACGACGCGGATAGTATATCATTGGTTGCGGGTTGGCCCACGCCCCTTCCCGTCGACATGCCCTCGATTGCCTCCGCGATCCACGCCGCCTTTCGCTTCGCCGCGATCCCAATCGCCTCTGCTAGATCTCGGGGTCGTTCTCTGCGCACCTCCCCACCCAACGCCACCGAAAGTCCTGCCATGAAAGTTTCCACCTGATCTGCCTTCCTCATTCGTGGAGTACGGGCGAGGAGTCTTTGAAACTCTCGCGCATAGTCATCCACTGCGCTGCCGCCTTGTTTGAAGTTTACCAGGTCTCCCAACGGGCCGATACTCAACTGTCGCGTGAATCTTTGCGTGAATGCCTCCGCAAAATCATCCCACGCAATCCACGGTTCCTCCCTTTGCCAGTTATCCAGGACTTCTAGCGCCTCCCCTGACAAATGCAGGCCGGCGATCTCCACATACTCCTCTTCTGGGATGCGGTGAACCCTGAAGAACCGCTCGCAGCGACTCAACCATCCTAGCGGATCTTCTTGCCCATTGTAATCCGGCAGATCGAACCGCGGAGGGCGAGGTGTCCACCGACGATCCTCCTCCTCTCCTCGTCCTGCGCCTCCTCCTTTCCGTCTCAAGCTCCTCCCGTCCCATGCCACGACGCCCGCCTCTCCCTGGCAGCCGATCGTTCCGCTGTCTTCCCTCTGTATACTCCTCTCGGCCCAGACTGTCCCGCCCCCTTCTCCAAGGCGGAAGATTGCCCTGTTGGCCGGCCTTCAATGCGGGTTCCTCTGGATGCGCCCTTGAATTTCCACCGTCTTCTATCGATTCAACCACCGTATTCTTCCCCTTCAGGAGTTTCACCATCTCCTCCATCATGCTTCTCATCTCTTTCACTTCGGATTCCAGCGACGAGATGCGCTCATCTCCCGGAGTCGCCATGGCACCAGGAGCGTTGGGCTCTGATACCAAATTGGTACGGACTCGCTCGGCAAGAGCTTGTTCGTACGCACGAGTACCCGGCCGGAAACCCGGCCGAAGATTGCTCGCCGACGATTCCGCCAGCGGCGTAGGTAATTTGGCTGTTTTCGGATCCACCGCCTGAGTATGTGTTTGTGGCAAAAATCTGCATGCCTTTTCTTATTTCTCTCCTCCCCTTATATTCTCCAGTACAAGGAAAATCTTAACTAAAAGTGGCAAGCAACCACTGATTGAAAAACTACCAAACTATATCTTAGGAAACTAAAAAATAGAATCTGCCATGCAAGGCAATGGCGCCTGCACTAATCCTGCGGCAGATCCTAACCACTCCTCCCTTTCCTAAAATAGACCCGGTCTATATCACAAACTTTGCCTTAGTAGTAAATTTTATTATCGCCTGAAAGTATTAACTATATAGTGCTGTGAGTTCTGAATCGTTTAGCATGTGCCTTGCTAACCTGCTGTCAGTTGTGAGAAGTCCAGTCTAAATGCTATAATCTCATGTATTCCTATGACTCTATATCATGTCGTACAGGAAATAGTGTACTATTTTTGTGATTCTGGTGTTTCATATCATGGTTTACTTGATTACCATCTTGCTTCTCCAGGTTCTTCACCTTGTTGAGCAACTATGCTTAGCATTGAATGATGAGTTCAGAATGTATTTACTTCACATTTTACCAAGTTGTATTCAAGTGTTGGGTGATGCTGAACGCTGCAATGATTATTACTATGGTCCTGACATATTACACACACTTGAAGTTTTTGGCGGTTTGTATCCAGCTCCCACCTCTTTTCATGGTCATAATGTATGTTTTGTCAATTTTAACAAATTTGAGTTGACTGGCACCTTTTAGGAAATTTGGATGAGCACATGCACTTGGTTGCTCCAGTGCTTGTTCGCTTATTTAAAGTGGAGCTTGTTGATATTAGACAGCGTGCCATTATCACTTTGACTAAGCTTATTCCTAAGGTGCAGGTTGGTTGATGTTCTAATCCAATTTGACGTCAATGCAATTTTCACCAAAAAGATCTAAATTTTAAAAGCTTCTGTGCTTTTGTAATGCACATGATTTATCTTTACATATCTTGTTCAGGTTGGTACTCATGTATCGGCTTTGGTGCATCATCTGAAGCTAGTGTTGGATGGGTAAGGTTTATGGTTAGAAGTAACTTTTTATTTCTTGTGTATTGTGATTTTTGTATGGTGAAAAATTGATAAATTTTATTATCGACTACTGATTCTTGTTTTTAGAACATATTTATGAGTATAACATTAATGATCTATTCGTCAATTTTATACTTGTACTTATATTAAGTGGACTGTTCTTTTTTTCCTTCTATGACTAGAAATAATGATGATCTACGGAAAGATGCTGCAGAGGCACTCTGCTGTCTCGCACATGCTCTTGGAGAAGAATTTACAATTTTCATACCATCAATACACAAACTTCTTGTGAAGCACCATTTGAGGGTATCTTGTTTTGAATTTATGCATGTACCATTTTTGATGGCTTGGTCTAATTTCTTCACATTTTCATTTCTTACAGTACAGAAAATGGGATGAGATCGAAAATCGATTACTAAGACGAGAACCACTCATCTCTGAGAACTTGTCAGTACAAAAGTACATACAGTGCCCACCTGATGTGATTAGTGACCCCCTTGATGATTTTGATGGCGTTCCTTCTGAGGGAGCTGATGAAACACAACGGCAACCAGGAAGTCATCAAGTAATATACTTTGTTGTTTTGATAGATGTTATATATTTCCTCACTTATATCTGCATCTTATTAACTGTTGTTTTCAATGATCTTTTGACCAATTAGCCTGGTTTTAAGATTTCAGAGCTCACCCTTGTTAAACTTTTGACTTTGTTGAAGGCCATATCGTACCTGTGAAGACCTTTGGTCCTTTGTTTGAAATCATGACATCATGATGTTCTTGTTTAGTGTTCTAAGTAGCAGCCGCAACAACCGCACATGCACCCGCTAAGTTTTCATGGTAGCCCAGCTGCTCTGCATATCAGCACCGCTAACCTGCATTAACGCTTAAAGGTGTGATGACCACTTGCTAACCAGTTGCTGCTATTTAGAGCAGAACATTGGAACTGATTGAACTGATTGTATAATTATGTCTAACAAACTCAAAAATCAAACTATAAGGCAGTGACTTGGATATTCACTGCAATGCATCTAGATGCACCGATCATACTCCTAGGACACATCCTCTCTAATTCTTGATGACTTCTTAATACTGCAAACAGCTTCGACTGTACACATGATTCTTGATGTGTCATTTTGTCATATTGAAGAGATGCTGTTGTGTTTCTCCTAGCTATCAAATACTCCCTCCTATTACAAATATAAGTCGTTTTGGCCCTATGAACTTTTCTCTAAATACAACTTTGAGGAAAATTTATCTCATCTCTTCCAATTATACCCTTGTTGAAATGAATGCTCTTATTCTCATCAACAAATGAGGTCTCCTTCCCAATCTCTGACCTTCACAAAGTATTTTTGAGAAGAGCTTGTAAAGTGTGTGAATAAATGAAGGACTAAGGCCATTTTCTGTTACTCCTTAATTCCTGTGCCTAAATTTAAAATTGACGGCCTAAAGGCCTGCAAGAGATAGCCCAGGAAACACTCACAAAAACACTAGAATAGGGTGGATTTGGTGCTGCTCGAAAACTGATGCAGCTTTTCTGGTTTTCTCACCACTGAAAGCTACAATTAGGAAGGAGATAATCTCCTTATTAATGCAGTTAATGCCCCTATGATCTGCCCTTTATTCTTCATTAACTACAAGCTGATTTCTTACTAACACACGCAGGATTACCTCCAACAATTAGGAAGGAGATAATCTCCTTATTAATGCAGTTAATGCCCCTATGATCTGCCCTTCATTCTCATTAACTAGGCTGATTTCTTGCTAACAATGAACCATGGTTGTTACGGCGATAAGGCGAGGCGAGGCGACTGACTACCTTCACAACTTTTAAGCGATAAGGCGTGCGGCGAGGCGACGCCATACACATATCCTAGCCTAGTAAGGCGTGCGTGCTGCAACATGGAACCAAGCATCCAAGCAACAAACAATGTCACCAAGCATCCAAGCAACAGAGGAAGAGGAGAAGGGGGAAAACAGAGGAGAAGCAACAAGTGAACAAACAATGTTGCCAATTACCGGCAGAGGGGAAAACAGAGGCGACGGCTGGGGGACGCGCGGCGACCGGGCGGCAGCTGAGTGGAGGCGCAGCACGTGGAGGCTCGGGGACGGCTTGGGGGTGCGCGGCGACCGGGCGGCGGCTGGGTGGAGGCGACGACCGGGTGGAGGAGAGACCTCAGATCAGAGCTCAGGAGTGAGGAGAATACCGAGATAGCAGATAGGGTTTAGGCGTTTTGGCACTTTCGCTGGAGGAGAGACCGGCTGGATGGAGGACTGGAGGCGGACTAGAGTTGCTAGGGTTTCTCTGTTTTTTATTTCCCTCCTTGCCTCCCGTTTCCCGCTCCCCCTCCTCCTATGGCGCCCGCCTCAGAGCAAGCCGTCGCCTCCGACGCCACAGCGACGCCACAGAGACGCCACGGCCTTATGGCGGACTCCATAAGCCACTCCGGCAAGGCGCCGCTGTGGCGGAGCTCCTCCGGCCGCCTCACCGCTTAAGCGACGCTTTACCGACGCCATAACAAGCATGCAATGAACCTAGACACCCAGGATTACCTCCAACAATCTCCCCCTAATCCTTGTGTGTTGACTTGGAGTTGATGTAGACCATCCCAATCCTATCACGAAGCTCATGGAATCTGACTCGCCCAAGTGCCTTCATTTGAATGTCAGCGAGCTGGTCCTTAGTGCCAATGAAATCAGCACTAATCCTCCCATCATCCAAGTACTCCCTGATGAAGTGGCAGCGCACATCGATGTGTTTGCTACGCTCATGGAAGACGGGATTTTTCATCAGCGCTAAGGCTGACTTGTTGTCAATCTTTAGCTCAACGATGTTGGCGTCATTCCCCTTGAAATCGCCGAGTAGCCGAGCTACCCACACTGCCTGTGTGGCTGCAGTGGTGGCAGCGACATACTCCGCCTCACAGGACGAGAGAGCAACCACCTTCTGCTTGAGAGCGTGCAAGCTCACCAAACTATTACCGTAGAAGAACAGGCCGTCGGATGTACTCTTCCTTGTGCCAACGTCGCCGGCGAGGTCGCTGTATCCCAGAGGAGCCGGGCCTCCCCTATCCTCCCATATTGGCAGCCTAGCGCAGGATCCTTTTCACTGCAGCCATGTGTTCTTCCGTAGGCCGCTCCATCCACATCCGCTGCCGTGCTGTCGCGGCTTAGCTTGAGCTGCTCCTCCATGGGGGTGTTCGCAGGATTGCAGTCCTGCATCCCTGACATCTCCAGGATGCGCTTGGCGTAGTGTGCCTGACACAACATGATGCCGCCGCCGTTGCTTCTCTGCTACACCTCTATCCCGAGGTAGAAGGAGAGCAAGTCCAAATTGCTCATCCTGAACCTCGCCTTCATCTCCGCCTTGAAGTGATTTATCTCCACCTCGGTAGTTCCAGTGATGATTAAATCATTAACATAAACCCCGAAGAGTAGCAACGCATTGTTATGGCTGTGCCTATACATCGCGGGCTCATGCCCATTCTGTTTGAACCCGAGAGCTCGTAGCGTGGCGTGGAGCTTCTCGTTCCAGGCGCGCGGCGCTTGTCGCAGCCCGTACAACGCCTTCTTTAGGCGCAACACCTTGTGCTCTTGACCGACGACGACGAAGCCCGGTGGCTGCGCGACGTACACCTCCACCAAATCGCCGTTGAGGAAAGCCGACTTTACATCCATGTGATGCACCTGGCCGCTTTTCCTGCAAAGAATAGCTAGTAGCAAATGTGACGGACTCAAGATTTGTGCGGCAGTGTGAACACCTCATCGAAGTCAATGCCTGGCCGCTGCACATAACCTTTGGCGACGAGGCGAGCCTTGTGCCTGATCACAGCCCCTACCTTGTTTTTCTCGAGTTTGAAGACCCACTTCAACCCAATTGGACAATAGCCATGAGAAGTTCCACTAGTGTCCATGTCCTGTTCTGCTCGATGGAGTCCATCTCACGCATGGCTGCTTGCCATGCTGGATCGTGTTTCGCTTCGGCGAAGGAACGTGGCTAGCAGCAGTCCCTCGCCATTGACGACGCGATTGGCACCCCCCCCCAAGCACGTCGTCGATGCGACGGTTACGGAGGGGGGATGTGTTGTGGTACGCGTCCAGCCTGGAGGAGTCGTTTGGCGGTGGGGATACGAATTCCAGGCCGTCGTCGGGGAAGGTGGAGGCTCCTGTAGGCCCGTGCACGCGGCCTGTGGTCGAGTCCGACATGGGAAGCGCCCCAGCGGGTGTGCTTACGTCGTCTGCGAACGGGACAGACGTGGAAGGCTCCCCTGCTAGCGCGGATGCGCTGCCAGCAGATGGGCTCGACGCGGATTCCGCCCCTGTGGGCGCGGATGACAGGGGAAGTCCCCCTGCGGGCACAGGCGAAGGCGCACCTCCTGCGCTGCCTACGGGAGGAGCTGATGTGGATGGGGCGGTTGCTGGTGGGAGGATGTAGTTGGAGCACTGTAGCGCAGTTGCTGTAGCACACCAACAATATCAGATTTAGTTTGTTTCAGTTTTGATCTGTTAGTTTGATTAGGAACTTATACTTAAGAGTTTGGGTTAGATTGAATTTTTAGAGAGAGTTTTGAGTCTTAGGGGAGAAATCAAGTTAGCTCTATAAAATGCCACGTGTTGGAACTTATGAAATCAACCAAGAAGAAATAATTAGTATTTCTCGGTAAAAATCTTCTTTCTCATCTATGATCTATTTCCTTCTATTATAGTATCTCATCTCCTTCAATCCGAGCCATTCCACCCTCATATTTATGGTATTTACCCTGTTAGAACTAAGGTTCGTGACACTTAAAATCTCTTTAATAATTAATACTTTCACCTGCTACAGGTCAACGATGTTCGACTGAGAAGTGCCGGCGAGGCTTCTCAGAGAAGTACTAGAGAAGACTGGGCTGAATGGATGAGGCACTTCAGTAATGCACTTCTCAAAGAGTCACCATCTCCAGCTTTACGCACTTGTGCAAGGCTAGCACAGCTTCAGGTGATGTAGTTCTTTAGAATGCATTACTCACACTGTAAAGTATTTTCTGACACAAATATCCAGCCTTCTGTTGGTCGCGAGTTGTTTGCTGCGGGTTTTGCAAGTTGCTGGGCCCCAATGAGTGAATCATCCCAGGAACAACTAGTGAGAAGTCTCAAGACAGCGTTCTCATCTCAAAACATACCTCCAGAAATTCTTGCTACGCTGTTGAACTTGGTAAATATGGTCTTGGGACTTTTTTTTCATTTTTACACTTTGTCATGTTGTTCCTTCTGTTAACTGTTCCGTTATGCAAGTAGGCAGAGTTTATGGAACATGATGAGAAGCCCCTTCCAATTGATACTAGGCTGCTTGGTGCACTAGCTGAGAAGGTTAATTTTATCACTGCTGTTTGTTTGGCTTTGGCTGATTTTGGTGATCTCATGAAATATGCATGTTTTTATTGAAACTTATGAGCTAATTTTTCAGTGTCGAGCATTTGCAAAAGCCCTCCATTATAAAGAAATGGAGTTTGAAGCTGTATGTTCCAAGAAGATGGGTGCAAATCCTGTTACGGTGGTTGAATCACTTATTCATATTAACAATCAACTACACCAGCATGAGGTTGGTTCCTGTGTCATATGCAAGCGTAAAAGAATTATCTTCTAGAGTTTGTAATTTCCTTTATTATTGATGCAGGCAGCTATTGGGATATTGACTTACTCACAACAGCATTTAGAAGTTCAATTGAAGGAATCTTGGTATAGTTACCACCTGCCTATTTGCTTTTGTGCAGTTGGATTAAAAAAATATTTCTTTCACAATTTTTTTGAACTAATTTTTTTCACATTATGATCCCTATCCAACCTTTTATGAATGCCTTGTAATGATAATATGGTTGAAATTTTTTTGAAATACGATCCATCATCAGTGCTGCTTTAAATATCTTTAATTTTGTGAACACTTGCTTAAATTTTGCGCAATGCAGGTACGAAAAATTGCACCGTTGGGATGAGGCCCTAAGGGCATACACCATGAAATCATCTCAAGCATCTGGCCCATTACAAAACCTGGATGCTACATTGGGTGGGTCATTCATTATATTTTTGTTTCTTGTCTCCGTTCGCAAATACTTGACACTTCTCCCAATCTTGAAATTCATGCTTATGTTAGGTCGAATGAGGTGTCTAGCGGCCTTGGCTCGTTGGGAAGATTTAAGTGCATTATGCAGAGAGCAGTGGACTGGTGCAGAACCATCTGCTCGACTGGAAATGGCTCCAATGGTTGTAGATATATCTTATTATCTATTTATAGTGTATCTTTAACATGTAATTTAAATTATTTCCTTTTTCTGTCTCTCTCTCTATAGGCTGCAAATGCTGCTTGGCATATGGGTGAGTGGGACCAAATGGCTGAATATGTTTCTCGTCTGGATGATGGGGACGAAAATAAGCTCCGGATGTTGGGTAACACAACAGCTAGTGGTGATGGAAGCAGCAATGGTGCTTTCTTTAGGGCTGTTCTTTCTGTTCGTTGCAAAAAGGTATAGCATTTAACAATTTGACTAATGTAAATTTTGATTACGACATAATTTGATAACAAACTTTTCTTAACTTTGTGTTTTCGTTTACAGTATGATGAAGCTCGTTTATATGTTGAGAGAGCACGGCGGTGTTTGGCTACAGAACTTGCGGCATTGGTATAACACATAACCATTATATACTATTTTTTTATAATTTCCATGGTTAAATTTCTTAATGATTTTCTTTTTATAAAATATTTCATTCTGTTATTCATATTTTGAAATTATTTCATGCAGCCAGGTTATGATACTTGGCAAGCTAACTCATGATTATTGTGAGATTATATGAGCATCAATAATATATATATTTTAGGCTATTCTGCATGTTAGCATTCTTCCTCAGTTCATCCAGGTCCCTGTACCAGTGTGATTGTTCTGTTACATGAATATGCATACGTTAATTAGTGGTAAACCAGAATGAAACTAATGTTATGCTTGAATGGTTTCATATTGCTGGTATGCTGATTTGATGAGCTGGTAGGGTTATTGGTTCCAGTTTCCAGATATCTGAAAGTTTTTGAAGAGCTGCTTTAGGACCAACAATCTGTTATCTATTAAGGCTTCGGTTGGCATTGTGGTGACATTTCAAAAGCACCTATATTTTCTACTCTTGGACATATTAAATAGTTGAAAGTATATATCTTTTTACCATGGTTGTCATGGCGTCCTTGAAAGGACGCCTAAGCGTCGTGGCGGTCTTGAGCGGACGCCACGGCGGACGCCTTGCCGAGGTCGCGTATGGCGTCCAAGGCGTCGCTGAGGCATCGCCTAGGCGTCCGTGGCGTCGCTGAGTTCTATGGCGGCCGCCATAGATGTAACCTCCAGAGGAGAGTCCGCCCGTGCGCGCGCCGCCTTGCTCCAGCTCGAGCTCTCCAGATCGAGCCGCCGAGGCGCCGACGCCAGATTGAAGCTCCTCCAGTGCCTGTGCGCCACCCGTGAGCCGCTGACGCCCGTGCGCCGCCGAGACGCCGACGCTCCTCCAGCTCGAGCTCCAGATCGAGCTCGACCTCCAGCTCGAGCTCGAGCTCCAGGCGCAGGTGGACATGGCAGATGACTTGCTCCTCTGTTTTGCTCCTAGTTTGCTCCTCTGCTGTCTGCAACCAACTCCTTTTAACTCTCCTCTGTTGGCTAGGTGGACATGGCAGACGAGCAGCACGCAACCACTGAAACCAACTCCTTTTAACTCCTTTTATTCGCCTTACATATATGTCTAAAAAGGCGCCTCGCCTCGCGCCTTAACCTTATAAAAGTTAAAAAGGTCCTGGCACTCCGCGGACGCCTTACCGCTGTGACAACCATGCTTTTTACACATATTCCTCTAGGGGTTTCGGATCTTGTACGTTTGCCACCATAAATGAGGTACATTACTGTGGTGCCATTGCAATTGTGGGGAATAGAGTTTGAGAGGACTGGGTAGGGAGGAAATGGTGGCGGGTATTTTGGGCATTTGCTGGAAATTGGTCTCAGGAGTGGCGAAAGAAACATGTTTTGAATCAGGTGACAGACCCTGAATTGCACACTTTTTGAGTGGGAGATGCAATTTGTTTTGAGTAAATTTTGCAAAACCGCAATTTTGCTGGCAAAACTATCAATTTGTTACAACTTTTAGTGAGGATTTCGGGTAGTGGGACCTTTAAGAGACCAATTTTTGAAAAAAATTGCAACTCTGCCACAAAAGCCGTTACGGGGTGCCACACAAGTGCCAATGCGACCCCCACATCAACGGCACAAAAGTTGCATTAGCTTGATAGTTTGGGCAGTAAAGTTGCAGTTATGCAAAATTTACTCTTTAAAACGAAGCCTATCATGTGAGCCTACTAGTAGTGACTCATTTCTTTTAATTAGTTTTTAAACCGAACCAAAACGTGGGCCCTTCTTGGTAGTGAGAAAAACAGGATTCATGGTGTGTGTAGAGTGAGGTTGCTGACGTCAGTTGAACCGCAAGGAGTGGCGGTGAGGCTAGGGATGGAAAGTAGGGAAGGAGAGGACCATTGGGTCACTAAGCCTCAACATGGCAGCACACAAGTGCAGAGGTGAGGTGCAAAGGTGAAGCACAGTGCATGCTGTCTCGAGCTTGTGTGTGATCACGGGATTGTGACGTGAGGGCAACAGGAATCCAGGTGACCTGCAACATGCTGTGGTGGTGCTGAACTTCTGAGTAAATTTGCCTATTTCTTTATTTTTTTGTACCATAACAACAAAATTTTACTAGAATCAGTAAAGATTCTTCAGCTAACTAGATTCTGCAGTGCATAGAGATAAAAATATTTCTTTCCTTGGCTAGATAGTCTGCACAATGTGAAGAGCCAAATCGGCTCTCCCATGTAGGCAAGCGAGCCTGCTGCTGCGAGGATCCCGAATTTATGCTGTTATGCAGTGCACAATGCAATGCTGCCATTTCTCAGTCTTGCCCTACCATCATTTGCCGTGCTCACTGCATGCAACTCCGTCGAGTCCCCATCCACTCGCAGAGTCTCAGCTTGGCACAGGGTTCATGTTTCGTTATCCCATCCATGAAGGTTATTAAAGCGATATGGCGAGGCGATGCAACTCACCACCTTTTTATCACCAAAGCACCTAAGTCGCGTGGCGAGGTGACGCCATACACACATCCTAATCCAGCAAATAGCCACAGAAGATTTTAGCTCAATAACATCAAAAGAAGTAAAAAAGTGCAGATCAGGCAATGGGCGGGTCCAACCAGGTCCACACCTCTCCCTCACACTGCTTAGTGCTCAATCTGCCCAACTCTCTAAAGCTCCCAGGCAGCAGCCGGCTCCCTCCCTCAAAAAAAAAGGAGCAGCAGCCACCTCGCTCCATAAAAAAAAGAAAAGAAAAGCAGGAGCTGTCTCCAAGCTCCCACCACACCGCTGTCGTGTGTCCAAACTTACCCAAAGCTGCTGTTGTGTGTCCATGAAGAATAACAATAGACCAGATAAAATGATTTATATATTGTATCTAGATCCATAGCCATAGGCATGTGTTTTTGAAAAGGATGAGCAGTATGCTCGTGTAGAGACAGCTGAAAGGGTAATTGCATTGGAGCTCCCTAAACATGTGCCGTTGTCTCGCTCAACACGCTGAACTTGAATTTTACTTTGTTGCCCCCCTAAACTTGTTCCATTTTGCACCGCTGATCAATTTCGCTGTTCAACAATTTTTTTGTGAGGTGTGAAGCATGGTTGTTATGGCGATAAGGCGAGGCGAGGCGACTGACTACCTTCACAACTTTTAAGCGATAAGGCGCGCGGCGAGGCGACGCCATACACATATCCTAGCCTAGTATGGCGACAACTTAAATAGCAATTTAGTAGCACATGCATACCTTGATATAGCACCCATCCTCTTTCCAATTGCTCTTCTCCCATATAGTGACTGACTACCTTGCAAGTTCCAACATGTAGCTTGTTACAAAACATTACACCAATCCATATTCCAATTAATTGAGTAAATAAGGAATGAGTGACATACCGTGTTGATAATCTCTCGTCTCTTCTCCCAAGCAATAAGCTACATGAAAATGGGAGAACATTGAAGTGAAAAACTAAGAATTAAATATATGAATTACATGAACAATGTGCAACATAACAATGAACAAGCACGACATAACCAACATAATTCACGTCAATAACATAAGTTCACATAAATAACATAAGTTCACAAACTTAAAGTCTAATAGCATAAGTCCACATCAATAAGACTAACATATATCCAAATCCAACTCTCATCTCTCAAAAGTCATCCAACTCAAACTCATCTACATTGTTATTAGCATTAGCATCCATGTTCTCTCCATCACCATTTCCATAGTTGGATCTTCTCCATAGTCGTCCACATCATTGTCATCAAGCATGAACTCTTCTTCCTCTTCTTCATTGCTTGAATCATCTCCTTCAACCACCCTTGGTAAAGATCTTGCACGTCGTGCGTAGGTCAAATGCTCGCCGCCGTGAGCTCTCCTTGGAACATTGCGACCATGAAGCTCGCGTGATGCACCAATGGCTTCGTCAACATGGTCCCATGTAAGGTCGGTGACGGTCACAAACCCACGTCCACATTGAGGTGGTTCGGCCAATGGGTCAACCCATTCATTATCCCAATCAAATTCTTCTATGACCAAAGGATCATAGCTTTTGCCCCCTTCCTCACGTCGTTTTTGAAATCTACTAGCCATCTTCCGGTTGTATGCAACATACACCAAATCATTCAATCTTTTGTGCTCCAACCGATTCCTTTTCTTAGTATGAATCTACACATGGCAATTGAAGCAAACAAAATTAATAAAAGCCCAAAAGAATCTACAAAATGGTGAGTTCAAGTTGAATGCTTTGTCAACATGACTTACAAATTCAAATGTACTCCAATTTCGCTCGCAACCGGATGATGAAGCACAAAGACTAACAATACGTTTTGCAAATCTTTGTAGCTCAATGGCTCGGCCACCATAAGAACGCCACCAATCAACTATAATGAAGAATACATGCATATATTAGGATTTATGGCTGAAATTAACTTGCTGATTTTTTTTTAAAAAAACTTACTAGGGCTCCTTGAATCTATATTTTGGATTGCCATTTTATTTGAAAAGACATCTCCACGTTGGTCCTCATAGAGCATTGCTTGACTATCAATTTTGTTTCGAAGATCGGCATCTTCTATCATTCTTGCGAGCACATCATTGAAACAACCCCTTAGCTCCCCAACATATGCATCATCATTCTTCTTTTGGATGGGAAAGAATTTTCCCGGGTTCAAATCTGAGGCAGCACCATACAGGGGTGTCCATTTGCCTCACCCAACGTTGTTCAATAATTTTCATGATGTTATTGAGCAACCCTTTCTTGTTTTGGGTAGGGAAGGATGCCTTGATCTTTTCCTTCGCATGAGCCATAAATGCTGCAACCTCGGGCATGGCGGGCTTCTCATCACCATCTACCATCCTCAACACAACAAGGAGTGGTTGTGAAGCTCTAAGGCAATCCTCAATTGAATTCCAAAACTCCTTAGAAAGGACAATGTCATACACCTTTTTTGCAGCCTTTGTCTTTGCCAATTTGGTCCTAGTCCAATCATCGCTAACAAATAAAAATCTCAAAACATCTTTGTGCTTGTGCAAACTCCGCAAAGTAAGGAATGCTGTGGCAAACCTAGTAGTCATGGTCTCACAAGATCCATCCCACCGCCTTCTCCCTCATTGCACTAAGAAGCCTCCCATGCCTATAAATGAATGTGGTGACATGCCGGGCACGTGCAATAGGCTTCTTAAATTCCTTCAACTTCCCTATGTCTTCCAACATAAGGTCCAAACAATGTGCAGAACAAGGGGTCCAAAATAAAGTAGGAATCCTCTCCATTAGAATCTTGCCCGCCGCCTTGTAGTTAGCACCATTATCGGTGACAACTTGGACAACTTTATCCTTTCCAATGTTCTCAATTCTCTTCTCTAGCAAGTTGGCTAGCATCGTTGCATCGTGTGATTAACTTGATGCATCAACAGACTCTAAGAAGAAAGTCCCGTCTGGACTATTGACAAGGAAGTTAATTAAGTGGCGTCCCCTTCTATCTGTCCATCCATCCGACATGAGTGTGCAACCATATTGCTTCCATGCCACCTCGTGGTTCACCCTCAAATTATCAGTCTCCTTCACTGTCTCCTCAAGCAATGGTTCCCGCAGCTCATGGTAACTAGGAGGCTTGTATCCAGAACCGTATTGCGCAATAGCCTCTATAGCAATCTCAAATTGCCTTGAGTTTGCGGCATTGAATGGTATGCCACACTCATAGAAGAACTTGGCTATCTCTAGGTTGACAGCATGCCTTTCTTCCGGGGTCCTCATGCGGGATTGAATGCTAGTTTGAGCAGGCCCCTTGCCATGTCTTTGTTGTACAACCTCTGTGGGTGTTAACCGGAGCATGTCACTGATGGACTTGGTCTCCTTTGCCTTCTTTGGTGCTGGAACCTTGAATTGAAGGGCGGATTGCTTTCTTTTGTTGGCTGTCCCAGAACTTGGTTGCACAACAGAATGGGTAGAGGCTTGAGACTCATTGCCAGTTGCTTGCATTTCCACATTGTCATCTTCTCCTCCTTCGTCGTCATCTAGGAAGATGGGCCTGGACCTCTTGTTCTTCAACAAAGCCTCTCGCATCTCGGTCATGATTGGTGTTGTAGTTTTTGCACATTTTTGAACATCTCCAAACCCGCCCGCAAGATGCTCCTTGAACCTTTTGATTCCTCCTGAAATCTTCCTTTGGCAAAGAGAACAATGCACACAATCTCGACTGCCAATTACCGGCCAGAAACCATACTTCCATCCTGGATCACTAGACTTTGGCCTTCGTTTTGGATCAGCCATTGGATCATACACGCCATCGGCCTCGGAGGCTGCAGTACTTCCACTTCCACTTGCCATTTTGGTTGTGCTTCACTTCTAGCAATTATACAATCATAAATATTAGTAGAAGTAGCAATATTAGCATGGAGGTGTTCTGTTCTGTACTGCTACTGCTAATATTGCTAGCAGTTAATATTAGTAGAAGAAGCAATATTACCAAGCAATATTAGCAAGCAGCAAGAAGTATACTACCAATGACAAGCAATATCATTCATTCATTCATTGACAAGCAAGCAGCAATATCATTCATTCATCCAGCACAAGCAAGAAGCCAAGAACTAGCAGCCAGCCAGCAATACTAACAACCATTGATTCCATTCATCCAGCCAGCAGACCAGCACTACAACTAGCAACCAAGCACAACAGAGCAGAGGAGGCAACGCAGAGCAGAGGAGGGGAGGCGCTGGGACTAGTTACCAGTGGAGGGAGGCGGTCGGCGACGAGCAAAGCTGAGGGGAGGCCGCGGCGACCACCAGAGCGGAGGGGCGGCGGCGGCGGTGACCACCAGAGCGGAGGGGAGGCGGCGGAGGCGACGGGATTGGCGGAGGGGAGGCGGCGGCGACCACCAGAGCAGAGGGGAGGCGACGGCGACCACGGGATTTGCGGAGGAGAGGAGGCGGCGGCGACTGGACTGGAGCGGCTAGGGTTTGTCAGGTCTCCGTTTTTTTATCTGCCACTTATCCCTCAGCTCCTCCTCCGCTCCTCCTACGGCGTCCGCCTTAGGGCATGTCGTCGCCTTACGACGCCTCGCCGACGCCACGCCGACAAGGCGGACGCCATAGGCAGAGGCCGTAAGGCGACGGCGTGGCGATCAGCTCCCAGCCGCCTTACCGGTTAATCGTCGCTTAAGCGACGATTAATGGACGCCATAACAAGCATGGTGTGAAGCATCCATAGTGTGCTCCTTTTTGGCCTAAGAGGAGAGAGTGCCCTGGAGGTTGCCTCTAGACATTACAGGGGAAGCGTCAGCAGCCTTCCAAGCTAGAGGCTGGTGTGGAGGCTGCATCTAAGCTTGTTAGGCCTACTTGCTGGAGAGAGAGGTTAGGGAATAGAGATAAGAGGGATCAAATTTTCTTTTAGCTTATTCATTTATGGGTCCCACCTTAGAGGCAACTGAAGGTGCTAAACATTGCAAGGAATTGTGCTAAGCTCGGAGGCCACCACTGAACCGCATCTTGGAAGCTGTATGGCCTCCAAACATTGTAGATTCCTTGGCACCAACTTTTTCCTCCACATGGCTGTGAAATTACCCAAATGTTCATGGGCTTCTACAAATATATGTGCTCTATTCCTTTCTCCCTCCCATCTCTCATTCCTCTGGTATTTGGGTAATTTGATAGCCTTGTGGAGGGAAAACTTGGCCCCAAAACCACCTCGCCAAACATTTGGTCCAAGGCATCAATTCCCCCACCACCACACTCCATGTCAGTTGGGAACATTGGCTAACAACAAATTTGATCAATGGTGCAAATGAGATCAACTTTAGGGGGCCAACAAAATATTAAGTTCAAGGTGTTAAGACAACCACACAAGTTTAGGGAGCACCATTGCAATTTACTTCGGTTGAAAATATTAGCCCCATTTGAATTTTGAAGTATCTTACATTTTCCATAGGTCTTATATTAGACATCTCTTCTTTGCTCTTCCAGTATGTTTGCCAACCAAGGGTTTCTTCTCATCCTCAGTCTTCCTTTCCTCCTCCACATGATTCTTTTAGCCGGTACCATCGACCCTGACGATCCTCTTACAACACCATGGTATTCTCTTTGTGACCATTACACCATTCAGGCCCAAGAGGTGTCTTCCTCGTGCAGGTGTTGTATCTGCGCCGAGTACTTATCAAGATTCAGGAGGCAGAGCAACCAATATACTTGAGTGGCAATGAGGAGCCTGCAACTCTTGATCGTATATGCACCTGGGATCTTGTTCCTTTACCATCTCACACAATTCCTATCACTTGCAAATCGGTTTATAAGGTCAAGACAAAATCAGATGGTTCAGTTGAGCGATACAAGGCTCGTCTAGTTGCCAAAGTTTTTCAGCAGATCATGATGAAACTTTCACTCCATTTGCTCATGTAACTAGTCGGTACTGTCATTATTGTTGGCTGTTGCGGCCGTATGCCCATGGACTTATCTCAAATGGATGTTAGGAATGCCTCTCCATGGTGATCTAAATGAGGCTCCTACATGCTATGATTGCCGTCTTTTGTGTGCTTTGTATGATCTCAACCAGGCTCCCCGTGCTTAGTTTGAGCTGTTTCAATCTTGCCGGCTTCCGGCGAGGTGCGGAGCCAAGGCGAGTCCGGCCGGCCGCCTGGACAACTAGTGATAAGCATGCTGGTTTCTCTCTGAGTGAGCATGACCCTGCCTTGTGGCATTTCTCAGCAGGGTCATACTCTGCTTCTGCTGTACGTAGATGATATGCTCATCACAGGAGATGACATGGGATATGTGGCATTTGTCAAGAAGCTGAGTGAACAATTTCTGATGTCGGATTTGGGACCACCGAGATACTTTCTGGTGATTGAAATTCATTCTAATTGTTATGGCTAGTGTCTCTGTTAGCATCGCTAGCTTGCAGCGGTATGACTGATACTTGCACTGTTGCTGCACCCATGGAACTTCACCTACAACTTTGTCCTATAGATGGTGTACCACTAACAGATCCTTCTCACATTGTTAGCTTGTTGGTTGTCTTGTTTATCTCACCAGGTTAGACATTGCTCATATTGTGCATATTCTTAGGCAGGTTGTTAGTGCACCCACATCAGTCTATTGTTAGACAGTATCCTAGTTTTCTTATATAAGAGATTGCTAGTTGCTTTGTATAGAGTTGGTTAGCCTTGTATAGATATTGCCTTATATAGGTTTTTCTTTTATACCCTCATGTACATGCATATATACTGGCCCATTGGTCATCTTCGTGTGCTGAGATACTTGAGAAGGATTGCATCTAGACGCTTGTTCCATGGTAGTTCGAGTCAGCTCTAGCTTCATGCTTACTCTGACTCCACTTGGGCGAGTGATCATATTGATTAGTGTTCTATCACATGCTATTACATATTCCTTGGTAACTTGAACATTGCCAAGCACACTACAGTGTCAAACTCTAGTGCCGAGGCTGAGCTTTGGGCTCTTGCCACCACTACCTCAGAGATTATCTGGCTTCGTTAACTCGAATGATTTTGGTTTCTCGGGTGATGCTCCTACACTGTTGTTCTGCACAACAACAGGGCCATTCAGATTGCAAGCGGTCCAGTTAAGCATGAGTTGACTAAGCATATTGGTGTTGATGCTTTATTCACTCGACCTTATTGCCTGCAATTCACCATTGACCTCAAGTATGTGACCTGAGGACTTTAGTTGTAGGTTTCTTCATGATGCTCCGATTCGAGAATAACATCGGCTTCATCTACTCAAACTCACTGTCTCAGATCCTCCTGATCGACCTTGAGATTGCGGGGGCGTGTTAAGAATATTTTATATTAGTAGTCTAACCTCTCTCTCTCTCTCTCTCTCTCTCTCTCTCTCTGCCATAGTGAATAAGATGCATTTGTGAAAAGCCATTTCTTGTCTCTCTCCAAATTAAAATATAAAATGATAGATTTCTAGTTAGACATGAGCTAACCCTTTGGAGCTAGTATTTCGTCATAAAGCAAAAATATAGTGTCTTGATGTTTTCTAATATACTAATGCTGATAAATGCGTATGAAACCCATGGCACTGAACAAAGTATTGGCAAATATTTTTGTATCTCAATAATCATATCGCATCACAAAATGTTTTGAATGTATAGGATTAAAATCAATCCAATTCTAAGGAAGTAATTATGCAATCAAATTCTATCAGGGCGGCATGTGAGCCAAGGGGCATGTAGGACTTGGTGGTGCATCATTTTGGGCTTGCCCAAAACAAAAGTTTTTATGTAATTGTATGTAATTTTATCAAATATCAGGGATTAATTTGCGAAACATACAGAATTAATCTACATTGGTCTGGTGCAGGATGAGATGAGTTTATTTTGCTAGTGAATGCCTGAATGAAAGTTATACTACTGAATTGTCATTGAAGAGTTAAATAGGGAGTGCATTAATTGATAACATGAAAATAGGAGGGGATTCTGATTTTAATCAAATGGCCTAGGTTGCTTGGATTGGATGGTCACAGAAATCGAACCTTTGGTCAAGGGAATAAAGGGTTGGCATTTGATCTTGAAGTGAATGAATGGCTGACATTAGAAGTGTCTGCGAAGCAATGAAAGGGAAACTTTTGGAACCCATACATTTTATAAGAATAAGAGTATAGATGCAATGCCTATCACACCTATGTAGTTCTGTAGTGAATTATTGTTAGCATGCTCTTCTGTGTTCTACAACGGTCGTCTTCTAGTTCTGTTTCAAGATTTTAATTATTTTACATACTTTTCCTGAGTTTTGTTTTACATGTCAGAAAATGTGAATGCTTTTAGTTGTGATGGCTTGTCTGCTCGTGAAGAAGTTTATTAACTGTATCACAATTCCCCTTTTCCCTTTCATGACCCCATACTTATTTGTGGCCAGGTACTTGAGAGTTATGAGCGTGCTTATAATAACATGGTGCGGGTTCAACAGCTTTCTGAACTGGAAGAGGTATTCTCATTTTTAATTATGTTCCAAAGAAAGAAAGTTACCGTTTTGCTAACAAAATGTGATGTATAATTCAGGTGATTGATTACTGCACTCTTCCGACGGAAAGTCCTATTGCTGATGGACGAAGGGAACTTATCCGTAATATGTGGAACGAGCGCATTAAAGGAACAAAACGAAATGTTGAGGTTATATGATGCCTTTGCTAATGAGTGCTGCCTTTTGCCCTATTCTGTTACCAATTTTTGTGCCCTATAGTGTCATACTGTCATCAATTTTTTATGTTGACCTCAAAAAGAATTTCAGGTGTGGCAAGCCCTACTTGCTGTTAGAGAGTTGGTTCTTCCTCCTAATGAAGACAGGGACACCTGGATAAAATTTGCTAAACTTTGCTGGAAGAATGGCCGTATTAGTCAGGCTAAATCTACTTTAATCAAACTCTTACAGGTAGGCTAGTAGTTATTGTTAATCGGCGTGT
The DNA here is from genome assembly GCA_036346355.1 of Rhipidocladum racemiflorum. Lineage (NCBI taxonomy): Eukaryota > Viridiplantae > Streptophyta > Magnoliopsida > Poales > Poaceae > Rhipidocladum > Rhipidocladum racemiflorum. Next base: position 35,579,895 of record CM070577.1, on the reverse strand, counting down.
GCCTGCGTAACTCCTCCCTATAAAACAGTTAATTTCTTATGCCACATGCAGTTTGATCCTGAATCTTCTCCTGAATTCACACTGTATCATGGGCATCCGCAAGTAGTCCTGGCTTACCTTGAGTACCAGTATGCTGTTGGAGATGAGCTTAAACGAAGGGAGGCATTTTCTAGGCTACAGGTGACCTTGTCCTTGTCCTTATACTATGACAGTACATTGCAGCACTCTAGTCTTTTATACTATGACAGTACCTTGTGTGTGTGTGTGTGTGCGCGCGCGCGCTCTTGTGTACTGATGTACCATACTTTCCTTTTTGGTGGGATAGGATCTGTCTGTGCAGCTTGCTACTGCCACGAATAGTTACTCTGGAACATTAGCAAGCCAAGGTGCTGCGTTCAATGCTGGAGTACCACTTATTGCTCGTGTGTATTTGACACTTGCTACCTGGAAAAGAGCACTATCACCTGGGTTAGATGATGATTCCATTCAAGGTCTGAAGAACCTCAGTTTTTTTTCACTTATTGCCTTCTCTTTATTTAAAATAACTAAATATTCCTTTCTCCAGAAATATTGGTATCTTATAAAAATGCCACATTAAGTTCCAAGGACTGGGGCAAGGCATGGCACTTATGGGCTTTGTTCAATACTGAAGTCATGTCCCTCTATACTTTGCAAGGCCGGCCAGATATTGCTGGAAAATATGTTGTTGCAGCAGTAACCGGATATTTCTACTCTATTGCTTGTGCATCTACAACCAAAGGTGTCGATGACAGCTTACAGGTAAATCTGCTCTTTTTTTCTTCTGTTTTTTGTTCTGCCAAGTTGATTCTGAGCAAAACATTTTTGAAAAAGAGCATCGCTGAGCATCTTTAAAATGCCTTTGTCTCACCCTTTTAAATGTTAATACTGACAGAACTCAAATTATAATATTTTGTCTCGTTAGTCACCATCTCATATAGGGATGAAAATGGTCGGTAAATGACTGTTTCGTTTCCGTTTCCATATTTTTTACCGGTAACGTAAACGAAATTGGAAACCTCGGGAACGGATAGTGACGGAAATGAATGTGGAACGGAACGGAGAAGATACGGAAACGAAAGTGAAAAATTCCACAAGAACATAGCAGAGAATCACAATATACATGATCACAAGAACAATGTAGCCCATTCAACCTCCAATGTGGACACAAGAATAGTGTTATGTTCACTACTATCACTAGAAAATTTTTCTCAAATTTGTTAGCTGAAGGCAGACCATTATGTCCCCATCCATATAATTATCATTGATATCATCTTGCTCCACCAACTACAAAGATTTAACATACTAAATTTGTATATTATTGTTCGATGTTCATTTATGATTTTCTTAGATTTATCTTGGATTTTTTTTGGAGTTTATAAATACCATTTTGCTATTTTTAGATTTATAAAATTAATTTATTTATAAAAAATTATGCTGAAAATAATTTTTTTAGGTTCAAAATGTTACAAAGTATTTTTGAGAATTTTTTCAGAATATTTGAACTCTATTTAATATTTTATATAAAATCATTTGTATTTATGAAAATATTTTAATTTGAAAATAAATATAAACTCTCCCTTCTCATTTTTGGGCCAAGCACATTTCTCTTTCCAGCCCGTTTCCGTTTTTAATTTCCGGTTTCAGTTATACGGAATTTCCGTTTCTGTTTCCGGCAAAAAATTTCCGTTTCCGTTTCAGTTTCCATACTGATATTTTCCGTTTCCGTTTCCCAAAAAGAGCTTCCATTTTCGTTTTTCTTTGGAACGGTCGGAAACTTTCCGTTCCGTTTTCACCCCTAATCTCATACTATATTCTATGAAGTGTTGGAAGAAGATTGATGTGGCTCATAGCCATAAACTTAGATAAGCCAAGCAGCAACAGAGACTTGGTCTAAACTATCAAGTACCAACTGATGACCAGCTCTAGTGAAAAAAATCGTTCCATTGCGTCTTGCTGGCATGAGAAAATCATGTGCACTACGTTATGACTGCAGAAAATTGGTTTCTCCAATGCCTTGTTTAAATAATTTTTTAGATGACTTTTGACTGATGTAGATGAATTCTTTTTAATTTCTTTTGTAGGATATCCTTCGTCTCTTGACTCTTTGGTTCAACCATGGGGCAACCTCAGAGGTTCAAATGGCATTGCAGAAAGGCTTTTCACTTGTCAAGATTGAAATGTGGTTGGTTGTGCTGCCCCAGATAATTGCAAGGATTCATTCAAACAATAGAATAGTGAGAGAACTGATACAGTCATTGCTAGTTCGAATTGGAAAGGGGCATCCACAGGTTTGTATTTTCTCTTCTTGGCCTTAACAACTTTGGCTATGATTGGGATGCTCTATACTTCTAGAGTATCTGTGCTGGCCTTTTGTGCTATTTACTATGTGTTATGCATTGCTACAGCAAATGTAGCAGAATCTTAGTTGTTGCCGTAACAACTAAGAAGTGACACAAGAGGTCCTGTCATCCATATCCAGTCTAAGGAACTGTGGAGTTATAGTGGAGGAGGCTTGGAATACTATTCTAAAGGAGAAGAAAGATTTTAAAATGTGGACAAAAGCTGTCTTTTAATATTCTCTGTTTATTTATGCCATTGCATAAGGTGGCCACAAAGTTACTAGTATATTTTTGTTTTACCATTGTAGGTTTATTGTTTCATTATTTAATTTTGTCTGGGGTTTCTTATTCCTTTCTTTTTAAAATACTGGCTGGGCCTTGTATGCAAGGAACTGGCTGGTTTCCAGTAGTTCCTTGATACCAACTATTTTTCTCCATTTTTATGTGTCCCTTCAGGTTTTTGAATTTATTTAGCCTTCTGGTGCTTATGTTCGTTTGAAGCAAACCTATATAACGTAATACTGGTGGGTACCAGTCATACCGGTTAGAACCAGTATGACTGGTAACTGGCCAATGTCCAACGGAAAGTTGAAACCCACCTTTTGTCAATATTGTTGAGATCTTCTAATTTTCTTTTTTTCACTGACATCTTAATCAGGCATTGATGTATCCTCTGTTGGTTGCTTGCAAATCAATAAGTATATTAAGACAACGTGCAGCACAGGAGGTCGTTGATAAGATCCGCCAGCATAGTGGAGGTCTTGTTGATCAGGTCAGCATCATTACCTGTGGAGCTTTTAAGGAAGATGCATAGCACTCCTGATTCTATGAACATTTGTTGTTCCAGGCACAGCTTGTTTCAAAGGAACTGATACGAGTTGCCATTTTGTGGCATGAGATGTGGCACGAGGCTCTTGAGGAAGCTAGCAGGATGTATTTTGGTGAGCACAATATCGAAGGAATGCTTGCAGTACTTGAACCATTGCATGCAATGCTTGAGAGGGGGGCCGAGACAATAAAAGAGAATGCTTTCATTCAGGTGGTGTCATCACCAAGACTTTATGTTCCAGCTCCCATCACAGTATATCTTGACATCAATCCATTTATGAAAATATGCATTATATCATTACGTCTCGGTTTGTTTTGAACAGTTGGTCATTTGGTCCTTTGACCCATTGAATTAGTAAAGCTTAATTCTGATTTCCAATTGAATTTTTTGTTAAGTGTTTGATAACTTATATCATTAAAATTAATTCAGGCTTATGGACATGAATTACTTGAAGCCCATGAATGCTGCTTAAAATATCGGGCTACAGGAGAGGATGCTGAGCTAACTAAGGTACATTCGATTGTCAGTGCAATAAATGTGTGTATTGTTTCTTCTTGAGTACTGGCTGAGGATTACTACTGTGTTCTTTAGGCATGGGATTTGTATTACCATGTTTTCAGGAGAATCGACAAACAGCTTCCAAGTCTTACAACTCTTGATTTGCCTGTAAGCATGTTATATTATTATTATTGTTGTTGTTGTTGTTGTTGTTGTTGTTGTTGTTATTATTATTGGCCCGCAGTTAATTTTCCTTTATTCCCCCCTGATTGAATACCTGATGTTTCTTTCAGTCTGTTTCACCTGAGCTGCTCAATTGTCGCAAGTTGGAGCTTGCTGTACCAGGAACATATTCTGCAGGTTATTCTACTATGGGTTATACTATTTTTTTACTCCCTCCAGAGTCTAGTCACAAAAGAGCGATGCCCTAGAATGTGTGCAAGCAAACCCTGTTAGTTTTTACCAAAGATTTTGTTTAAAACATATGGTTTGGATATATGAAAATGATACGAGTGAATGTCATAAAACTGCTTTTTAAATGTTGCACTGTTACAACTTTTTTTCTATATATGATAAGAGAGTTTAGTGGTCAAAGGAGCATCTTGTTGACATTGAGAAGTCAAAAGCATCACTCCTTTGTGACGAGTAGTTCTCTAGTTCTTAGGGAAGCTCATACTGTGTTCTTTGCATTACTGTGTCGCCAGAACCCTTAATTTTTGTTTTTCTTCGCAATTGTGGGAGGGATTATTTCTCGCATGCATATGTTATCTGCATTGGCATTTTGATTATCTACTAATTTGTGTGATATTTCGTGTGATCAATATCTCATTTTCCTACATGATATGTAGCTGAATCCATGCAATACAAATGTTAAGTGATATTTGGGGCCTCTGACAACAATACGACAATTTGTTCAAATTCTATCAGTTTTATTTTTTTATGTGACATTAAGAATGAAATTTTGTTTCCAGATTCACCACTTGTGACTATCGAGTATTTTGTTCCCCAATTGATTGTTATAACATCCAAACAAAGACCAAGAAAACTGACAATTCATGGAAGTGATGGCAATGATTATGCATTCTTACTTAAAGGTCATGAAGATTTAAGGCAAGATGAACGTGTAATGCAGGTCTGTATTTGGATTACAATTCTCTTTTACACTTCTTTGGATGGTTGTTTTGGTAGCAATAGAGTGTGGAGTAACTAGCATATCTTTATATTTTGTGAGAATAAATGTTTTATTCTCCATTCTTTTCCCAGCACCCTTGTAGTTTACCATCTGAATACCTTATGCCTCATCACTATGCATCTTTTTTTCTTATTGAATTTGAAAAAGGCAACTTGAAGAACAACACAAATCCAGAACAAAAACCATTTGCATGCCCATGTTCAGTTAAATAGCCGAAACTTAATACCGGTAACATGGTTGTTACGGCGGTAAGGCGTCCGCGGCGTGCCAGGACCTTTTTACCTTTTAAAAGGTTAAGGCGCGAGGCGAGGCGCCTTTTTAGACATGTATGTAAGGCGAATAAAAAAAATCAAATTGCAACATAATAAGACATTAAAATAGTTGACACCACCAAGTCTAATACATAACATAGTTCACAAAATAATGTAGTTTGACGCCACATGACCACAATGACATAACATAGTTAACAAAATAACATAGTTTTGCATCTCAAACCCGGATTGTTGCTTTTTGGCCTTCGTTTTGGATCTGTCAATGGATCATATTCATTTGCCCGAGAGGAGTTGGTTTCGGTGGTTGCGTGCTGGTCGTCGTCTGCCATGTCCACCTAGCCAAAGGAGCAGCAGAGGAGCAACAAACTGTAACACAACCAGAGGACCACCAAATAGCAGAGGACCACCAAACTCTAACACAACCAGAGGGGCAACACAGCAGAGGAGCAGCAGTAGAGCTAACACAAATAGCAGAGGAGTAGAGAACCACCAGCAGCAGAGGAGCATCGCCGAGCAGAGGACCAGCAGCAGAGGACCAGCAGCAGCAGACGGGCGGAGCTCGAGCCGTCGCCGGGGCGGAGCGGCTGGGGCAGAGCGGAGCCGGGGCGGAGCGGAGCGGCGTGGCTGGGGCGGAGCGGAGGACCGACGGCGGCGGCTAGGGTTCGGCCCCGAGTCCCCCTTCTTCTCTTCCTCTCTGTCCCGACTCCCCCTTCCGCTCTTCGACTTGGCTTTTTAGCCTGGCCCGACTCCCCCTTCCTCCCTTCCTATGGCGCCCTTTTTAGGGCAAGGCGTCGCCGTGGACGCCTCACGGATGCCTCAAGGACGCCACGGATGCCTCAAGGACGCCATAGGCGAGCTCGGCGTGGCGTCCGGCGTGGCGTCTGCACAGTAGCGCCACGACGATAAAGCGGCGATTAGGCGTCCTTGAAAGGACGCCTTAACAACCATGACCGGTAATATGCAGGTTGAATCTAGGTGAAAAGTTGCACAGGCAGCTCCACTGATATGCACCCCAGTGGTGGCTGAAACAGTACAAAATGTACATGTTAACATAAAAAACACTGTCCCACCTCAGCATTATGATTTTTAAGTTCCAGTGGCACCGATCTAGATGAGATGGTGCCCCTCTCTGGCATTCAACAATTAACACTTGGGCAGAATCTGCTAATCTGATGTTATTGGTGAACAGCCTAGATATTAGACACTACCAACTTTTTATGTAAGTTATTTATTTTTATTTATATCTAAATAGCTCTCCCCTTCATTTAGCTTTTTGGTCTGGTGAATACTCTCCTGGATAACTCAAGGAAAACATCCGAGAAAGATCTATCAATCCAAAGATATGCTGTTATACCTCTGTCTCCTAACAGTGGTTTAATTGGATGGGTTCCAAACTGTGACACGCTTCATGCTCTGATCCGTGAATACAGAGATGCCAGGAAGGTTTGTGTGCTGCAATCGCTTGTTTTCTTTTGAAAGATGGATGCATTTTGCTTCATGTCATTTAGCAATTAATGTTTCTTTTCTTTTTTTGGTCCAGATTTTCTTAAATCAGGAACACAGACATATGTTGGCTTTTGCACCTGATTATGACCACTTACCCCTCATTGCAAAGGTGGAAGTATTTCAGCATGCTCTGCAAAATACTGAAGGAAATGACCTTGCAAAGGTATACTATGTCTCTTATCTCTATGAACTATCAGCCTTCTCAAAATAACATGCCAATTTGGTGCTTTGTTTAGATAATGCTGTAACATTATTCTACTTAAACAAAATTGTTGTAGGTTCTCTGGCTGAAAAGTCGAACCTCGGAAGTATGGCTTGAGCGGCGTACAAATTATACAAGAAGCCTGGCTGTTATGAGCATGGTATGAGCTACTGTCTTGTTCTGATACTCACATGAGACGTTTGCTTTCACTTTAAGGTGCTTAAAAGTTAATTTTACAGGTTGGCTATTTGCTTGGTTTAGGAGATCGGCATCCAAGTAATCTTATGTTAGATCGCTATAGGTAAATCTGCAAAACTTTTCTTGACCCATACATAATGTTGTGAAATTCTTTTTATGTCTTGAAGTCTAATCAAATTAGTCTTTTGCTTCAGTGGGAAAATATTACATATTGACTTTGGAGATTGCTTTGAGGCTTCAATGAATCGAGAAAAGTTCCCTGAAAAAGTAAGTTGGCCTTATTCTGGGCATTATTCCTTGCCAATTACTTGATAATTCGATGCTATATTTTTGTACGGTCTTGCCTACATTTTTCCTTGTGAGATTTTCATTGACTGCTTATAACTGCATGAATTGTCCATTTTTGTTTGAGACTGTCACCGACATTTTTAATGTATGGTATAGGTACCATTCCGTTTGACTAGAATGCTCGTGAAAGCTATGGAAGTTAGTGGTATTGAGGGTACTTTCAGAACAACTTGTGAAAATGTGATGCAAGTCCTTCGAACAAACAAGGACAGCGTCATGGCTATGATGGAGGTAAGGAAATTGCATTGTATAGCATGTGGCATCTTGCCTGGACAAATATTTATTAATTGAAAATATATTTTGTAAGACATACTGTCACAAATTTAGAAAAAAGTCGAGCAGTACTTACATGTAGTTTGCTAACGAATACATTTAGGTTTTTATCCGTGTCATATACCAGCTGTTTTTTTTTTATCATATTTGAATCTTGTTAGATTCTTATGCCATTCCAACAATATGATTTATACCTAGGTCCTCCCTGAATATATTGAACTTTTGCTTCACCTATACCTAATTGATATAATTGATTGATGTAAATTACTGATTGAACAAGTGTTGGAGTTCCTATTCGGTAGGCCAGTGCTTGATCTGCATATGATGGGGCCTCCAGATTTTTTTGGTCTCGTAATGTAGTGGTTTTAAATCTCTATTTCGCCAAGTTGGGTTGAGATATAGAAAACAAATTGACACCAAATGTGCAAGCCTGTTGCTGCTTGTTTTACTTTCAGCTCTAGTTTGGAGATATGAACACATGCCTGTTTCAGTTACAAATATGGAAGAATCACAAGCAAATAAAGAGATTCAGGCATATGATTTTTTAACTCATTAGCACAAGTAAATAAAACCATGTGCCCATGCAGTGTTTTGGATACCGGAACCGGTGCTAAAATTGTGCCTGGGGCAATTCTGGTTTTTGGCCAGTTCCTGGGGAAAAACGAACTGTCTAGTTTGTTCTCTCCTTTTTTAAGTATGGAACAAGTAATAATACATGTATTTGGCTAAAATGGGGATAAGGGTGTGTGATTAAGGGCCTGAACTGGCCCCATAATGGAAAAACCGAGTCTGGGACTGGTTCCACTACGCATACATTTTTCTCAATGATTGCATTATTATGCTCCTTTCTGCTTCATCTTGTGTTCCTACATGTTTGGTGATATTTCTTTGTTATACATTCCTTAACATCTGCTTTTTTCAGGCATTTGTACATGACCCGCTAATCAATTGGCGTTTGTTCAATTTTAATGAAGTTCCTCAAGTTTCAAATTATGGAAATGCCCACACTCAGGCAGTTGTTAATAGTGATGAAGCTGCTCCTAATCGAGAGCTCTTGCAACAACCCCTTCGGGGAGCCCGTGAGAGGGAATTGCTACAGGTTGACTCCTCTTTATAATCCTTTATTGTTTGATTATGTGTAGTCTTACTCTTAACCACATCCCCATAGTAGTGACCATTTATGTTACCCATGCAGGCGGTCAATCAACTTGGTGACGCCAATGAGGTTTTAAATGAGCGTGCTGTATCTGTAATGGCACGGATGAGTCACAAGCTAACAGGGCGTGACTTCTCTTCCGGGTCAACATTGTCAGGAGCTGGCAGCTCCACCCAACATGGCAATGAAAATTTGGCTTCGGGAGATGCTCGGGAGGTAGAACCTGAACTATCCGTGAAGGTTCAGGTTCAGAAACCTAAGCTTGCTCGGGAGGTAGAACCTGGTTTATCCGTGAAGGTTCAGGTTCAGAACCTTATACTTCAAGCGAAGTCGCATGAAAACTTGTGTCAAAACTACGTCGGGTACGCATTGAAATTTACCATCGATAATTTTAGACCATTGATGATTATAGAGGAATCCCGTTTCTAGCAACTGTTGTTTTTTTAGATGACAATTATTGATTTGTGCTACGTTACTCACTGCCTCCTGCTTGCTTCTATTTTGTTCCACAGGTGGTGTCCGTTTTGGTGAGCTCCAGCAAGCAATCTCATGTACATAATGTAAATACCGTGTACAGACAGTTATCTTGTGAAGAGTGTCGTATCCTAACGTGTGCAAATATTGTAAGTAGCAGAACCACATCGGACATCTATGAGTGAAAGTGCCATTGGCTACTTTACGGGTTGGCGGAATTATTCGGGTTGTCATTCTTTACGTTTTGGTGAGGTATTGGACAAAATCGAGAGAAATTGCGTACATACGGCGGCTTCAATTGCTGAGTGTGAGATGGCGTAGATTGCTGATCATGCCTCGCCGCCAGTTCGTTCCGTTATTTTCTTTTACATCAGGAGCATAACGTGTTACCGATGAGAGCTTCAAACGTCACGAGGAGCACCTGTCTTCGAATTGCGATTGTTCCATAGATAGCCATAAGAGTAACTTACAAGGAATAGCTTGGGAGAAAACATCCTTGACTTTCCTCCGAGGGGCATAATACAAGGGGAACGGACCTAATACAGCACTAACAGTAACAGATCAATGATCAAGCTAGCGCTAAGCTCTGAGGCGCTTACAGCAAGCATTAACACGAACCATAACCGAATAATCCCGCATTCATCCGTGGAGCAACGCTTGAAGGAGTACTATGATGGTACGAGCAGCAGGAAAGAAAGTTGATGTCCCAGCTGAAACTCCGGGAGGAGGTGCTCAATGATGTCGCTGCAAGAGGCGTGCAGCACGCCACGCCTGTGTATGTAAATTTTACCAATTCAAGGAATTCTGGGACTGCTGGAGCTTTGCACCGTATGCACTTTCCACTTCCTCCTGCAAAATTACATGGCAAAATTACTGAGACTTGCACTTCAAAACCCACAACCACGAGAGAAAAAAGGAACCAACTTTTAAGCAAATTCACCACAGCAAGAGTGAGCAGCTTCGAGTACAGCAATAAGACATGACAGCTTCTTAAGAAGTCGAAGAGACTGAAACTAAACACGCATGCCTACTTTTCAGGAGATAGATCGAAGCACATGATGGATGCTCCCAACCAATCCAGTACGGAAAAGATCGTCGATTTTGGCTACGTCTACTGTATTTGTCTTCGGGTATCATATCGATCAAGTAAAAGAAATTTCACAGGGTTCAAATTTGTTAATACCATGCCTATGCTGAATAGAGATTGAACGTAGAAATATAGCAGCAAATACCACATACCTTGCAAGCTTTCAGCAGTGGTTGTAGAAAGGATGTTCTAAAATATCTGATGGATTTCTCAAGGGAAGTTCTTTCCCAATCTGTGATTCATAGCAGGATTGTGAAAAGCAGTCTTGAAGACAAGGCTGTATGACACTAAGTTGCCATTTTAGCAAGTTTTAAAATGATACAATTTAACACAAACCCCAAAAGGTGCAGGTTTTTAATCACATACCATGTTCAGAATCGGTCTGAAGACCAGCATCATTGAGCTCTCCTAAAAGCTGGAGAAGTATGGTAAATATTAGCATGTCAGGATTGTGTCATGACGCTTAGAAACATGTAATGATCTATCGACCATACCTGTGATAGAGTCGGAACAGCCATAGGATCAAAATCATCGCAGTTATTGGGGTCAATTGGAACACAAACACGGCCTAGAAAAAAAAAAAACTCGCCAGAAAGTGAGAACAAATTAGAAGCATAAGTGTAAGCATTAAGTGAATGCATATATGTGAAAAGTGTATCTATCATTCAAGGAACAAACATAGTAAAAGTTTCCAATGGATATGCAAAGTGTATCTATAGCCAGCTGCTTTTTGTGCATACAACTGTCCTGACTTGTTAGTCATTACAGCAGAAATTAAAAATAGAACTCTATCCAATTATACCTGTCTTTGGGTGTACACAAAAAGGGGCTTTTAGCAAATGATTCATGTGCTTCGACACCTGATATTCAATGTCAAGCTGATTAGGAAACAGAACAAAACAATGATATTCACTTACTGCAAACATATGAATATGATTGTGCTTTTACCTCCATGTCGAGTCTAGGATATGTGTACAAGAAGACAATCTCTTCTACACATCTGCGGAGCCCCTGTGCCTGAGAAATTAACAATTATTTACCATCTACATAATAAAGTGAATTACCCGATGCCATTGTAATTCGGAAGCTGGAATACCTCACAAAATATTCTAATCAAACCAAAAGAGGTATACAATACCTATTGCTGATTAAGTTGACAAACTGACAAACATGCACATAAAAGCAAATAGGACTGCAGGAGGTTAAACATTAACCTTGTGTTTTCCTGACTGCAAGGTTATCTTTAATTGTTCCCATCTGGCTGTATTTACATCTTCCTTCGAAATAGAAGATAGTCTATTTCCTTGCCATTTGTCTTGCAGCTCACTAGCAACATCTACAAATGTCACCACTTTAGGATGATGTTGAACACATTCAAGACTTGACGAACGAGAAATGGTCAATAGCACTGATATTTAAATAAATATTGTTTTGGTTTGTTAAGGCTTCTTTCTTACTTTCATCAGGGATAAGATCAAGTATCTTCTGGCATCTCTCCTCTGATGCAAAGAGTTGTTGGCTGACTAACAACTTATCTTCAAAGAAGCATTTCAGAACATCAGTGTATGACCGTCTGCAGAAGAATTAGAGTTTCATTATAAGCTATTTGGCTATTTCAGTTTGCGCTGACACAATATAGAAGCAAGATAATTAAGACATACGCAAGGAAAGGATGGAGAACAGGTCCAGTTAATGAAACTTTCTTCAATGTATTTTCACCACCCTGAAAAGACTCATGCAATTAAACAGATTGCAGAGGGGAAACAGCATCTAGAGTCATGAACGAAGAAGCACCACCTTATAGACACGAAAGTAGTCCGCAATTGCAGCCCTTTGTTCATTGCTGAGCCTAATAGGAGAATAAAGATGCACTTTCAGGATCAATAAACTAAGGAAACAAAGAAAGTTCTTTTGTGCATACTTTCTTGCTCTGCTATCACAGACCCAGCAATGGACACCACGGCGGCCACTATATACCCACAATATGTGATTGAAACCAAAATCATCTGCAAACATATGCGTTCAATTATTACAAGTAAAGCAGACCAAGAAAGTAATTGACTGCAAATCTGCAATTAAGTGTACTAATCTGTAAAAATGGGAATGTCGCGTATGCTTTTAATTGAATAATGTAACAGCATGCCTCTAAGTGAAGTATCCAGGATTTTGATAGCAGCGGTCATTAAGGGCCAGCAGTCCAAGCAGACATCGGCTCCAGAGCAGCAGTATCGAACATCATCATAATCGGATATATCCTGGAGATCGAATATGTTCGCAGCTTGCAACAGTTGACAAAATAAAAAAGAATGCGCACACACAAATGAAGGATAAAAAAACATTCAATGTTTCTTACAATATCAAAAATAAGCTCCCTCTCCACTGGTACAAATACATTATTGCCAGATTGGGCATAGGCGTGTCGTTTTGCAGGCTACACAAAAGAATACTTTTCATCAGAATAGAGAGCATAATGTAGAAATTCGAAATCAAGCAGAGAAATAATTGGCATGTTTAATGATGCTAAATCACACATCTACGCTGTAGACAGGTCCAATATCAATCTTGAAAGGGCACTTCTCCTTGATAGAACACTCCATTTCAGCTCCAGTGTCAAAGGACTGGAAGCGCAGGTAGATGTCATTCTCCAGTGTAAATGAAAACTCCCGACGACCAATGTACGACTGATCACATCCTGGATGCTTTCCATCTACAGAAAAAAAAATCAGTTAATACAGAGTAAAACAAGTAGCTCAAAACTAAATAATTGTGACCACGGACCATTTCCATAGGAAAGCCACTTGAAGAAATCACCATACGGGAAGAGCTTTCCTGCAATTGTAATATAATCATCAGCACCAGTAGTAGCACACAATAAATCCTAAATTGGGTCATCATATCATTATGCACTTGAGTTTGCTAGAAATTGGTACTTCGGTAAAAACAAATCTTGAAGCAAGCATAAACTAGCAAATTGCGGCAACATTTTGAGGCATATGGGACACATATCAACGATAATAGCCATGCTGCAAGGTTACAATTTTGTGTGGGATGTACAACAAATGAGGAAAATAGATCAGAGAAACGACTACTACATGCTAACAACACCTCGAGACACGCTTCCCGATTCAGTTTTTTGTTATCAATTCCACACGTTAAAAGAGAAGATATTACTTTACCGTAGTAGATTCGGAGGTAGTCCGTGTTGAACCCGTCAGGCACAGCAACGCAGGCTTCTTGCTGCTGCCCATCGATCTCCATGGCCTCAATCCTCTCGTCCTCCCTAGCCATTCTATTCCTACTAGATCAAGAAATGGTTGTGTCAAGCAAAGGCAAAATAATATGATTACATAAAGATATGTACAGGCTCCGCAAATTTCTTGAAGGCCCCGTTTGGTTCCCTATAATCTAAAGAAATGGTTTCCATCTCAATTTCTACTTGAATTTGAATTGGCAGCAATTGGATTGAAGTTCCAACTTTGGTGAAGGAACAAAACAAGATTGATCTCCCCCCCCCCCCCCCCCTTTTTCAAACAAAATTGGTGCCTTAATGGAGAACTGAGGAGAGCCCAGCCGTGATCTATGGTATGCGGCGGCCGGGAGCAAAGGGGAGAGGCGGAGGAGGTGGCGGGGAAGAGACCGGCAGCAGATGGTGGAGGGCGGAGGAGGCGCACCTGAAGGGGCGATCTAGGGTTGGAAGCACGCTGGAAGCGGCAGGGAGGAGGCCGGCGGCGAGTGGGGGAGGCAGCGAGCGCAGGGGAGTGGAGGTTTGGCTTGGGCGGCCAAATTGGAGGGGTTAAGAGTGGATTCAACGCTGGAAATCCGGTAGTTTCCACGGATTCGACGAAAGATTCAGAGAGAATTTGGGAGAAAAGTGAGGAAATTCTTTACCGGGACAGCAAGAGGCTGTGCGGATCTGCGCTGCGTTGCGTAGGAGACGGGAGGAGGAGGTCAAGCTTTAGGGTAGGGCAGAGAGAGATGGCGGGAAGACGACGCGGCTGCCGCCAAAAATTGCTACCAGCGTGATTGAGATTGGGCCGAACCTGGGTTACCGTTGGACAGCACTACAGCTCTTGGGCCGCCAAAAATTGCTACCAACTTCCCTTGGGCTCGGGCCGAGTTGACAATCAAATTTACGTTTGAAATTTTCAGTCACGGTGGATTGATTCTGTGTCATTATCGTGAAATTTCTCATAACCATTTGCATATTTTTTTATAGGTGGATGCGCGGAAACACTTTTAAGTGTGGGATGTAATCTTGTAATACACCATATTTCGCCACTATAGCTAGATGAATTTTCGTCAATTCAAGAAAAAAACTTAGATAGTGACGGTACTCTAGGGCTACATAGCAATTAAGTTTCTAGGCTTTGTTTGGATGGTAGGAATTTTATAACAATTTAACGGGAGATTGTTGTTTTTTCAGTCGGAATAGAGAAAATCTTCCGTGTTCAGAATGGGAGCCTTGCTTCATGATCTTCGGGTTGGTACGGGTTCAATGAGAATGAGAGAGGAGGAGACAAGATACCGTCGCCTGTAGCAGCTGGCCGCATCGAGGATTTTAAAACTATGCAATGAACTAACAATATGGTGGATCATCGAGGAGAGCCCAACTTAGCAGCTCCTCCATCGAGTTAGTGCAAGTTTGGTTTGAGGAAGCTCTACTGAAACGATGCTTTTTTCTTCTTCTTTGGATTACTGTCGGACCCCGGAATAACACCTCCGAAATCCTCTGTGTATTCTGTACTAGTCCAGGAATTGCTAGTACACACAGTAGAAATGAAACCATAGCATATCCAGCATTCTTTATTAATAATAAATATTCAAGGTTTACAAATGAAATGGCGCGCAGGCCAACAAATAAATAAAAGCAGCGGAATTAAAGAATAATAAATAGAGCCCAATTAATTTGCCACAGGCAATCGACTGGGGACGCGGCCTAGTCCAACTGTTCCTCACCATCGTGGTACTCCTCCTCTGAAGTGGTAAATTAAGCAAGGGTGAGTACATACGTACTCAGCAAACCACACCGGAAATGCAATATAAATGTACGGGTAATCAAAGGATGGCAATATGGTTTGTTTAAACGTAAAGCAATAGTTTAATAATCATTCAAAACAATTTTAAATGGCATAGTTTATAATGAAACTCAAATCTATACATTTTCCTTTTTGACTCAGGAATCCCTCCTGGAATGGCTAAGTTATACCCATGATGGACTCCCTCCATCCAACATTATTTTCCGAAAACCAAATTTTACTTTACCAAAGTCTAATCTGAAAATGGCTTGCTCGGCATGCCCATAACCGCGGGCGCGGCTAATCGATTAGTTTGACACTCTGCAGAGGTTGTACACTTTACCCACAAGACATAATATTTCCCTTTTATGTCAACACACTTCTTATGGTGAGTGACAGAGAAAATTATGACAAAGCCCCAATATGAAATCATACATGTAGTCATGCCCGCTAAGGTTTCACCGCTGAAAGACTCCCTCTATTCAGAAGCCCCCTCTTGCGCCAAAGTGGCAGCGTCACGCTTTCACCACACCACTACCCCCAAATAGCATGACTGTCCATGAAATGATTTAATATGGCTAGCCAGGTCCGTCCCATTCCAGACTCGTGGTAGTACGATTAGGCTTTACATTCAGCGAGACTCAGACCGGTCCTTAATTGACTAGGCGAGACAGTCCACAAACCTAGAACCAAGACCTCACCACTTTCCAACCAATTCTCGCCCGGTTTAAGTCATTTTCATTTTAACCATACTAATCTCCACATTAATACTAACATTGATCACTATAAGTTTCCAATTGAACATGATGTCATTTTGGCATAAAGTTCCCCAAAATTTCCTAAGTTCAGTTCTATGCATGTCTAAGCAATGTCTAAATATTACCATAGTCATAACTCATATTTTTACTAAGGTTACAAGGGAATCAGAATTCAAATATCAAAGGTCGCATGTTGAAATTGGATATAACTATCCTTTAAAACTAGGTCGATAAATTAATGTCTATAATAAATAAGCATGCAATAATTGTAAATACAACATACAAGTTCATAAAACTGGGAGCAACATGGTCAAGGGGGTGTGACTTGCCTGGTTCGACGAGTTGCTGCTCGAAATCGTCGTTCGGGAACTCTTCGGACTCTCCGTAATCTACGCGCGAAAAACAACCAAATTCAAATAAAGTCCAAAAGAATTCAAATAAACACAAATTGAATTTCAAACTAGCTCTAAACTGAAGTTTGAGATTTTTAATGAATTTAGGAAGAAGAACGGAGCCAAACGAAGTTCGAACGGGCGAAAACGGGCTCCCGGAAGTTTAAAAACAAATAAAACTGGTTTTCTAGAATTTGTAAATCATTTTTAAAAGAAAATCCGAATTTACTGCGTCATGCTGACGTCAGCAGTCCAATCGGTTTTTTTTGGATTTATTTTAAAAATAAAAACCCGATTTATGACGTCATAAATATTTTTTTGAAATTCCTTTTTTTTCTTTTAAACTGACAGGTGGGGCCGCGGGCCCATGGACCAAGTCCACGCGGCCATATTGGCGCGACGCTGCGCACACGCCTGGCAAGGGCGCAGCCGGCAGCCGGCTAGGGCGACGCGGAGTTTCTACGCCGGAGTGGCAGTGGGCGGCGAAGCGCACCGGCGGGCGGCTGGAGCCGAGGGGCTCGGGTGGTTTTGGGCGGAGCCGAGCGGCGAAGGGCGGCGACGACCGGGCGCTGGGGAAGACGGCGGCGACGGGCGGCTAGGGAGCGTGGAGCAGAGGGAGAGAGAGGAGGGCACGAGGAAGGAGGGGCCTCGGGGTTTTATAGGGGCGAGGCGGCAGGCGCAACCGCCCGCAGAAAACGCGGCGGCGGGTGCGGGCACGGCTGGTGCGGCGCGGAGGAAGCAGCGGGGACGGTTGCGGGCTGGGCGTAGGGAGGAGCAAGGAGCCGGCCGTTACAATTACCTCATTCTGCTCGCATTTTCGTGCTGATTAAAATGACAGAGTAATAAATTGATGCTAGATCTAACCATTTCTCAGACCAAATATCCCTTTTGGAAGGCACAAGGAAGTCATCGTGGCTATGCTCCTGTCTACTATTAATATTTTCCGAACGTGCAAACCAAAAGCCCATCACGAACTTTAGGAAATCAAAGTGGTATCAAGGGAGAGCCAGGAACAAGGTTACAATTTTCGTTTTTGGATCATATCTCGAGGGCAGCTGTTGATATTAGAATTTAGCATATAACTGATTTGGTAAGAATCGGTTTGGCATGATTAGTTTGTTAAGGAAAGTATCGGATTTAAAAAAGTCATAAGCCGATACGGATTTATCGGATTGTAACCGATATTTATCATCAAGAAAAAATACTGCGAGGAAGGTTGAAGCCGATGCAGACAGTCGTAAAGAGACCAAGAACACGATCGAACCAGATGCTATAAAAAGGGCCGATGGGTGGGGCATTGAGAAGGAGCCAACAAAAATCAAACAACTTGTTCTACTTTTTACGTTGCTTTTCATCGATTAAGAGTAGCCTTTAACTTTGTAATCTTTTCTCTCTAATTCGCTCAATCAATAAAATTGCGCATCGCCAATTACTGGTTTCGTCGACTTACGCCAATTTAGGTTTTGAATTCTCTGATTTTGTTGCGTATCGTCTTCTTCGGGAAAAATGGCCCTTACCCCCATCTAATCAACTCAATCAGGTTGATTAGATTTGCCAGTCACTTTTGTCTAAATCGGCTCGAACAAGCCGATCGGACTAAATCGCTGTTGAGATATCAGATCGGTTTAATATTGAATTACATACTATCCTGTTGCCGATTGCAGAATCAAATCAGCTAACATGCTCACATCCAAAATTAAACCTAGTGTTTGTATGTGTTGACTGCTAATCAACCATTCGTCACATTTTTTTGGCATCAACAGTAGCCAAAATCCAAAATTTCCGCCTGATTTCGGATTTTCGATCGAAATCCCACCGAAATGGAAAAACAAAATTTTAAATTTGATATTTTGGCGGCTAGCAAAGCCGAAATTTCGGCGGAAATGATGGAATTGTTGGCCAATATGATCAAAATTTTGGCCAATATAATCTAAATTTGTATATGTATTTTTTTTACAAAATTTTCACATGTATTCCTTAGAAAAGGTATTACAATTCTATATAAAAAATTTGGTGCTAAATTCGGTTCTATAAACATGATAACCGGTTTATAACCGGTCGAATTTGTGATCATCTTTTTAAAAAACCCAAAATTTAGGCGAATAATACCGAAATCTCTTCACAAAATCCTGAAATCATTGTAGCAATGTAGAAATTTTCATATTTTTTTTTACATCACTGAGATTTGAAATCCGTTATTTCCAAAAATCCCAACGACATTTTGAACCTTGCTAATCCAAGAAAACATGCTAGTTCGTGGCTTCTTGCTGAGGCTGTTGACCATTGGTTTTATGGGAATGTCAGGAAGAGTAAATTGAACTAGGCACAAGTTTTATATAATCATTCTTGTAGTTTAATTTTGTCTATGACATCCTTATGGTCCGCATTACTTGTGTGTACCTTGTCACAGTTTCGCTTTACTTTCAATTTTGTTACAGAGGACAAAAAGGCAAAAATAGGCTCAGTGCATTAGTGGCACACTGGCACTTAAAAGGGTGTTCGAAAGTTAATTCCCTGTCAGTCAATTACGATCTCTGTCAATTGAGAATGAATTGCGATTTGGCATGTGGACACCAATAAAGGGGAAATCAGGTTGCATTGAACAAAATTGAGGCAACAGAAACGGGTTTAGGAGCATAAGAGATTTTTTAGAGGAATAGCATGATAAAAATTGGTGATGACCCTTGTACAAGCGTAAGAGAATTTTGTTTCTGCTTGATGAGCTTTTCTATGATATGGGTATCGTTGCCTTTGTCGTCTATTATGATCATGGAAGAAAGGAAAGTTGGGTGTTTATTGACTATTGAGATATCAAACATTTGATGTTGGATTTGTATGTTTGATGATAGAGTAATGTGATCTTTTGTCAGGAGGTTGCATTATCTTGAGTATTTCCATAAAATCCTCTCTCTTTTTTTCGAAATAAGGGCAGGAGCTCTGCCGATTCCATTAAGAAGAATGCGAATTACAAAACCCGGGTACAAACAGAGAAACCAAAGGGGTAAGAAGCGGGCGCCAGGAGGAGACAAACCCTGAAAGGGGCCCTAAACAACACAATCCCCCTAACTTAGGTGGCAACGGCCACTACTCAGAGTAAGCCGGCCTCCTTGCAAGATGGAACATGGTAAAATATTGGATCGTTTTCTGGACAACATCTAACACCGTAGAGTACAGATCGTTGAAAGTGTGGGCGTTGCGCTCCTTCCAAATGTTCCATAAGAGGAAAATGAGTAACCCATCCAAGTCTTTGCGAATCTCTTTGGGGAAGAGCGCATGCAGCCTTTGCCACCAGGATGCTAGAGGTAAAGCTGAATCCTGGTTTTGAAGGGGTAGTTGGAGAGTATGCAGTCTGTGTGATAATAGCGCCCATGCCTGCTTCGCGAAAGGACAGGAGATCATGAGATGATTTGCCGATTCCTCTCCCGAACCGTAAAGACAGCATATCGGACAGTGTGACCATCCTCTCAAGATTAGATTGTCTGCGGTGAGGATCTTGTTTTGGAGCAGCAGCCACACGAAGAACCTACATTTGTTCTGGGGTTTTGACTTCCAGATTAAGTGGTAGTTTTGATAAGCTATGGATCCCTGAAATTGTATCCTGTACGCCGATTTTGCTGAGTACCGGCCATCTGAGGTCCATCTCTAGTAGATGTCGTCCTGGTTTTCTGGGCGCAAGCTCACCCCCTGCAAAAGTTGCCAAAGTTTGATAAATTCTTGTATCTGCGTCTCCGTGGAGATCCTTCTCAACGAGATCATCCAATTGTTGTTAGAAAGCTCAGCTTGCACAGTTTTGTTTCGCCTACGAACTAGTTGGAAACAATGAGGTGCGATGTTCTTTGGCGACGTGCCGTGAAGCCAATTTGACGTCCAGAACCTGGCTAGCTGTCCATTCCCTAGGGAGATGGACGTGCTCGCATTAAAGAGGGCCAAGTCTGTGTCATTGCAAGGGACCGGCAGGCCCTTCCACAACCTGGTCGGTTCTTTCCATTGGTACCAGAGCCATCTCAATCTGAGCGCCCTTCCGAACGCCTCAAGATGTTTGATTCCCAGCCCTCCAAGGGTTTTGGGCATGCATGTCTTTTTCCAATTTACGAGGCAATGCCCTCAGTTGCAGCTTATGTGTCCCCTCCATAAGAAGTTTCGGCGTACCCTGTCGATCTGCTTGAGAGTCCAAGGAGCACCTGGATAGACTGTGAGGTGGTAAATTGGGATGGCCCCTAACACCGAGTCAACTAGTGTCGTGACCCGAATGTGCAAATCCGGACCCTCTGTGTATTCAGCACTAGTCCAGGATCACGCTAGTACACACAGTCTCAACATAGATGAATATCACAATCATACACAGCGGAAAAGAGAAATAACACAAATATAGAATATAAACTATTGAACGACCTTAAGGTCAACCTTACACTTGTGAGGCCTTGACGGCTTCAACTCCAAATAAGCAGCAGCGGAACGAAGAACATTGGTGAATCCCATCAATACGCCACAGGAAACTGACAGGGTTCGACTCCTAGATAATCGCCTTCTCACGGAACTTCTTCTTCTTCGATGATGTAGACTTTTGCTCACTGGTGATTGTTTGTTTGCAAGGGGTGAGTACATAAAGCACTCAGCAAGTCATGCACAGAATGCAAGTCTAATAACTATATGCATGGCTTATTCCAAATGACAGGCTGAAGGGGTTATTTTGCAATAAATAGCATTCACAAATATTCATAATAGATTGTAAAGCGGTAAAACAGATAACAATAGTAATAGATTCCACAGTTGTTTCACAAGTAAACCATTCCACATCCTTAAACAGTTATCACTTTTCCACAGGCAAACTGCCTCCAAACCCAAGTTCATTTTCATGAAAAGCTAACCCTTGACTGTAATCCCCGAGCATTGTCCAGTACCGTGGACTCGGCTATTCGAATAGATTTTACACTCTGCAGAGGTTATACACTTTACCCACAAGATACAATCCGCTCACCACGTCAGCCGTGAATCGCCATACAAGAGTATGCGAATGAGTGATCATAACAAAGTCTTTCGAAAGCCTCTAACTACACAAGTGGACCTCTCCGGTTTTTGCCCTACACCATCCCTTCCCTTAGCTAAGGCGAAGTATGGGACCGACATACCGTTGGATGGGTACCATGCCGCAGCCCTGGTACGCTCCCCCTTCAAGCTACACAAACGGTGTAGTTGACATCCCGAGGTACCACAAGTAAGTTATTAGCAGCTTAATCAACTAGGTCCGTCCCATCCCGGACATGTGGTTGTATGTTTGACTCAGTTCAAAGGCTTGCAAGGTTAAGTCCTTAGAATGACCAGGGCAAGACTACCCGAAGAACCAAATCAACCTTCCCGGTGCCACACCTGGCCCACCCGATCATAATCTTGCCACTTGCCCCGGTCTAAATCATTTTATCACCCTGGGTTGATTATTGCGCAACACAATGCCAACAACTCAACATCCTTGAAGAAGTACGAATACCTCCACATATCAACTTCATCGTGTCGGCAACACGTCACACCGTTCCAAAATACATTGCATATTCCATTAGTCAATATTGAGCTTTTGTATTTACAAAACGATGTCAAAGGTTCGTTGCATGGCTAAGCAAACTACTGACGGTCTAAATAACCCATGTCGGCAAAGTATTTAGCTACCAACTATTAATCAACAATCCTAAGGTGACAAATGAATCATGGTGTACAACTATTATAGACAAGGTGGCAATAACAAGTAGGTTAAATATCTAATCCCAAATTAATTGAAATCAGTTTAACTTAAACTAGCTTGCAATAATTTGAAACAACATAAGTTTCGAAAATGGGATCAACATGGTCAAAGCACAACTTGCCTGGCCCTTGCAAACTTTACTGTCCTTTACTCTTTATCCTTGATCCTTGATCCTCAAGCTTCAACTTCCACTTTCTCGATCCTCAGCTCGTTCGAACGACTTCCGGACGACACGTCTAGCGATAAAGAAACACAAATACAACAAAACTCAAAAGACAATTCAAATAAACTCCAAATTAAGAACGAACAGCATTGGGCACAACGGTTTGGATGAATTTAGGAACTTGATTGGATTAGATCGAAGATTGGACAAGAGAGGACGGGCTTTCGGAAGAACACCGAAAAGGGAAAGATTAATAACTGAGAAAGAAAGAATAATATTCCGAAGAATATTTCTTCCGAAGTTATTATCTTGATTGGACAGATAGCGACATATGGGCTCTCGATCTATAGATCGGGTCCATAAGGATATGTTAGTTCACAGTGAACTAAACTGATTCTCGAAGTTGACTTTTGTTGACCGAACGGACACAGTCAAACAAAAGAGAGACGGATAGATCGGGCACAGGGGTATGACAGATGGCCAATGGTCTATCGACCAAGTCCACGAAGGAATTCTCGATTAAAGGCAGATTAGGTTTTCAGGAATAAGACAAGACAAGTGTCTTACCACGATTGAATCAACGGGTAAGATTGCAAAGATAACAACGCGGCTCACGATGAACTTAGTCCATCGAACCGGTCTTAGGTTAGGGTTTTGATTCGGTTTTGAAGATGATATGACGATGAGACTAGGCTCACGTCATGATGATAGAGAAGACGAAGGCATCGCACTAGGATCTGTGCATGAATGCACGCATGCGATGACAACGAAGCGATGAGAGCCAAGCGTTAACGGCGAAACGTTAACGGTGGAACGTTAACGACGGAGCGTTAACGGTGAAACGTTAACGGTGGAACGTTAACGGTGGAACATTAACGGTGGAACGTTAACGGCAAAACGTTAGCGGAGGAACGTTAACGGGGAAACGTTAACGGAGGAACGTTAACGGGGAAACATTAACGGAGAAACGTTAACGGCGAACGTTAACGGCAAAACGTTAACGGTGGAATGTTAACGGCGAACGTTAACGGTGGAGGTCAACAATGATAGGATACTCATGAAACAAGGTAGCGGCCGTCGGTGCAACAACATGGCCGCGGTAGAACGCTACCAAGGATGGTTAACCGGTGCGCGAACCAGCGGCACGGCTAGGTTGAAAGACGACGGGTTTAGGCCGGAATCGGCTCCGACGGCAAATGGAGGCCAAAAGAATCTTAAGGATGGACCAAAACAGTAAGGGATGATCCACCGGACGCGGCAACACGGCCGGAGCGAACCAAAATATGCGGCGTCAAAAGGCGACGCGCGGCGACGGCGAAACCGCGGCGACGGCGAAACCGCGGCCTAAATATATAAAAAAAATTCCGGAGGATGGGATGGCAAAGGGGAATGTCTACTGCGTAGAACGCGGCGAGACGAACTCAACGGTATAGGCGGATTTTGCGGCGCCCTTCCGGATTAATCACAAACTGCCGATTAACGGGTTTCGGATCAAAACTTTGGACGGCCATAACTTCTAGAATAATGATCGGAACTTAACGAAATTTGACCGAGAGCTAGATGGGACCAAGAGGCACACCGTGACGCAGGTGGCTCGAAGAAATACCTTCTGGAATAGCGGGGGACGCGCGAGGAAGTTTGCCGCTGTCTGGAACGCAGTCTGAACGGAGAATTTATTTTTCTGCACCAAATCCAGAGGGCAAAACCTTGGGGAAAGATGTGCATACTGTAGAGGACATACCCAGGAGTCTACACAAAAAATTTCACCGTCAAACTCGAAAAATTGAGGGAGTTATGGCCTCGGCAAGATTCGATATTGAAACGGCCATAACTTTTGATCCCGTCTGCCAAATTGGCTGAATTTTGGACAGCAAGCAGATGGTACCTTGTGGCACACCATGGCGAAGACGGATCTCGAAAAGAGTCGACGAGCTGCCCAGGACACGGCTCCAAAGTTCGGCCGGCGTTGGGCGACGTTCGGGCGACATTGGATGGATCTCGGAGTTTTGGAGATGATCCGGAGGTTGAAGATCCGTGGGAGAGGTCATAGGAGGTCTACATGAGGTTAGGGTGGCGGCTAGGTCAAGAAAAATCAAGTTTGGACGTGTTTAGAGCAAAAACGGGTCTTATAGGTATTTTATCGAGCAGTTTCCGTGCAGGAGACGGATTGGGCCGACGTGGCTGCGTGAGGGGGCGACACGAGGGCTGGCGGGGGCGTTGGCCTGGCCCAGGCGAGCGTTAGCGCTGTGGGCCGGCGGAAGGCGAGCGGGGGCTGGGCCGGCTGGCGGGGTGGGCTGCGGGAGGAGAGAGAGAGGATTGAGCCCACAGCCAAAACCAGATTTTCCATTAATTTTCGAATTAAAATAATTCCACAAATGCAAATAAATCAAATGAGGCAATAAAAATACCAGAAAAATTCTAGAAAAATTCTAGAAAATATTTTGAGACATTTTGAACTCAAATAAAATATTTTCAACAAAACTTTATATAAACTTTTCCAAATAATTAATTAATTTCAATATAAGGGCTTAATTCAAATCGAATTCAAATAAATCCAATAAATAGCAAACGAGCTCCGAAAAATCTCAAAAATTACAGAAGAATTTCTTGAAGCACAAGGAATCCAAATAAAATCAAATTTATTTTATTTGAGGTTTAGAATAATCAAATTAAATTGTTTTAGCTTTTAGAAAATTCAAACCAAGCTTTATAAACGCGAGAAAATCGATGGAAATTTTTGGGAAGCCAAACTAAACCAAAATTTTTTGAAAATCCAAATTTTGGGATGTTACAACTAGTACTAGTCTTCCTGCTTTGGGCAGTAAAGGCCCTTTCCAACCAGCTAGTCTGTTTTCCACCTTCTCTATCAGGGGTTGCAAGTCCCCTTTCTTAAGACCTGTTGGGCGAAGAGGTAGGCCTAAGTAGTTGGATGGAAAACTTTTTCGCGCTGCCGGGAACTCCTGTAGGATATGTTGAAGATCAAGGCCTTCTCACCTAATGGGGAAAACCTCTGTTTTGAGAAGGTTTACCCTAAGATCTGTTGCTTGGCCGAATACATTGAGGAGTCCAGACATGAGCCTAACCTCAGCCGGGTTAGGGTTTAGAAACAAGGCAACATCATCCGCGTACATGGATGTACACATATGACACGGTCTTTGGCCAATCTTGGAGAGGAACTGTCTCTATGATGCGATAGTGATAAGACGCTGCAAAGGCTCTAAGGCCAGAATAAAGAGCATGGGGGATAGCGGGTCCCCTTGTCGTAGTCCCCTCCTGTGTATCACCTTTTTCCCTGGTACTCCGTAGAGTAAGATTTTAGAGGAGGAAGCTGCTAGAATTGAGCAATCCAATTTCGCCAATGTTGGCCAAAGCCAAAGAAGGACAGAGCTTCCAGGATGTATTCCCAGCTTAGGGAATCGAACGCCTTAGAGATGTCCAACTTAACGAAGAGCGACTGCGTTCTTTTGGAGTGAAGATCAGCGATTAGGTTTTTTGCCAGAAGGAAGCTGTCGTGGATTGACCTGTTCCTGATGAAGGCATTTTGGTTGGCCGACAAGAGAGATTGAAGAAAAGGTGCCAATCTGTTCGCTAAGAGCTTTGATAAAATCTTTCCCGTGTTGTGGATTAGGCTAACGGGTCTGTAGTCCGCGACGGCTGTGCAAACCTATTTTTTCGGGAGTAGCACTATGGAAGCTGAGTTAAGGAGATGGAAATTCCCCCCTTTTTGGTTGTAAAAGTCTGCTGCTACTACAAAGATCCTCCTTTATAATGTTCCACCATTTTTTGTAGAACAACCCTATGAACCCATCTAGCTCCGGCGCTTTTTCCGGAGGAGTTGGGAAAACCGCCTCCTTAAGTTCCTGCATGGTGATCGGCTGCTCCAAGGACTGAAGACACACCGAGGAAGGCTCGAGGAGTGTCCAGTTTAGTGTATGATCTCTCTTTTGAGTGGAACCGAGGAGCCTGTTGAAATGGGTAAAAATCTCTTGCTGCAATCCCTGACTCTCTGTAATCAGATCGTGGTCAGACTGCAGATAGGTAATGTGTTTTTTGCGCCTACGGGTGATTGATCTAACATGGAAGAATTTTGAGTTGGCGTCCCCCTCCCTGATAAAATTGAGTCGAGCTGCTTGTTTTAGCCTCATTCTCTGTATCGCTGCCAATCCCAGTAGCCTAAGTTTTAAGAGCTTGTGGAAAGCTAACTATTGAGGGGATAGAGCCCTTCCCTCCTGAGCTATGTCTAATTGACAAATGATTTCCCCTGCAATGGCCATCTGTAGGCGAAGATCCCCTATGATGTTGCGACTCCAGAGCCATAGAGCTTTGGCTGTTCTGCAAATCTTTATATGGAAGCATCGGAAAGCTTCAGAAGAGAGGACCGGCCTGGTCCAAGAAGACTGCACCACCTGCATGAATCCCGGCAATTTCGGCCAGAAGGATCCGAATCGAAATGAGCGGCATTTTGGAGCAATCGGATTGGACAGCAGTAGGGGACTGTGGTCGGAGATTGAGGAGGAGAGTGCTTGCAAAATGCAAGACGGGTACTGTAATTCCCATTCCTTGGAGGCGAAAAACCTGTCAATTCTCGATTGAGTAGGGTTGGCCGTTCCACTGCTGTAACACCCTAGTTTTCGCTTTCTGGAGAAAAACCTAATTTAAATAAAGTAAGTTCAAAAATTGGAGATTTATTTGGTGTTTATATTAACCTGGCATCCTTTCCCCTCCAAAATCGGGATTTAATTCCCCTCCGGTCGAAAAATCGGATTTTCCGGTTCCCGCCGGTACCCGAAATTTCACCCGAGTCAAAAAATGCTCCGGAAATCCCCAAACCACTTCAATTGTGTACCAAATATTCTAAAATGATTTTAGGAATCATTCCCCGGATTTTTGGACCTCCGTTCCTATTTTATCTCGCGCGGCTTTTGTTTAAGGCCTGCGATCCGCGCCCGAATATTCAATTCCACAAAAATCATCCAAATTCAACCAAACCAATTTTATTGGGTTCCAAATATTCTAAAATGGCTCTAGGAATTTTCTGGAATTTTTAGGCCATTTTTCCTAATTTTTCTCTAGGGTTCATTCGCGTAAAGGAGAGCCAACCGAAGCTTGACACGTGGCACTACTACAGTAGTCATCTTCAACCTCCGGCCAACTCCAAGAACAGAGAAGCTCCAATGGCTTCCCATGGCTAGGGCTTGATTCCAATGTTCATAACTTCTTCATCTCTACTCCAAAACGCGAACGGTCGGTTGCGTTGGATCCGCGGCGACGATCTCTTGCCATTCCCCACCTTCACTCGCCGCCAATCTCACCGGAAACGGCTGTGTTAATGAAAAACCAAAATCCACTAAAACGTCATTATCTCGGCCGTTTCACCTCCAAACGCCGCACCACCACCTCCATTCCCTCAGTATAAGTATCCCCGTTCCGGGAGTGTGCTCCTCCTTTCCTATACTCCACCCTTGTGCCCGTGAGATCAAGAAAACCGAGGTTGGGTTGAACTTTTTCGGTGTTCTTCGAGTTCGTGCTTATAGATCCTTCTCCAGTGAGCTATTCTTCATGCCACTTGGTTCCTTGTGACCGTGATTGAGTCTAGAGTCTAACCCAACAATCAATTTTAGGATCCCTCAAGTTTTGGAGATGAATTTCGGGTTTTTGTCATTTCGGCCGAAGCTCCGTTCGTCGTCAAATTCATCGCCTCCGGTGAGAATCAACTCAATTCCTTCCTCCTATGAGTCCCTAAGGATGTTATCTAGAGAATCCATGATTTTATTTCGTCCAAATCCATGCGAAAATGGGGCAAATCCCCTGTTTATTTCTGTACTAGTCCCAGATTAGTAGCTAGTACACACAGTCAAAAGTGATGAATCCACAACCATATCACGAATACATATAATTAAATAAGAATAATACCGAATAAAAGCAAAGACCTTATTGTCAAGGTTTACCATTACGGCTGAGCAGTGAACAACTTGAACAACTGCAGCGGAAGACGAAAACACCAAAGCGACCCATCCAAATGCCCACAGGCAATCGAGTGGGGAGCGCGCCCTAGTCGTTGGAATTCCTTGACAGCTTCTTTCACTTCTGAGATATGATTAGAATGTAGCACGTGAGTACATAAAGTACTCAGCAAGTCTGGGAAATTATGCACAATGTAGGCTATCCAAGGATGGCTTAATATGGTTCTTTTGCATAAAGCCAAGTTTCATCAAATCATACTTGTTAATAATTTTCACAAAGCATATTTGAGTAATTCTTTTTAATAATTGAATTATGTAATATTGTAGTGAAGGTTCTAACCACCACTCACTAATATCTGAGGCTCTATCATACAGCTCAACAAAATCAGGGTTCAATCCAATCACATGGCTCTGACTGCCACAGTTCACAAAATCAGGTTCCTTCCACCTACCTGGCTTTAGCCGCCAGAAACACACCCGAGAGTTCTAACCGCTCCCGGATCCCAAAACAAACCGTTGTTTAGTTTGAAACCAAAAACCAAAGTCTACCAGTATGAAAGCATTCAGCAAGCTTTGCCTTTGACCGTAGGCACGGCTATTCGAATAGTTTTAACTCTGCAGAGGTGTACAACTTTACCCACAAGACAGGATATTCCCTTAATGCCATGCAATTAACACACTTCCTTGGGTGTGCCGGCAGGGATATCCTAACAAGGCCTTTACGATGTATACGCCTAACCTGACCCACCCGCTGAGGTTTCACCGCTGTTAGGGTTCTATCCGCCCAATACAGAAGCCCCCTCTTGCGCCGTGTGAGAAAAACAACAACAACAACAACAACAACAACAATGCCTCCTTCCGGCTCTCACATTCCACCGAGTGGTGAGTCTAAGTCAGGTTTCTACAAATTAGTTAGCCAGGTCGTGCCCACTTTGACATGTGGTTGTACGGTTATGCTTAGAATGGAGACAGTCATAAGCGTTGGTCCTTAATTGACTTGAGGCGGTACTTGCGCAATGAAAGCTAGCACTCCCTCCGCGCTGAAGGATCATTGTTTTTGATCCAATTGTTTTTGATGATGAGTATTTGAAAGGAGTTGAAATTGATTTGATTATTTGATAAGATTTGAAAGTGGTTTGATTATTTAGTGGTTGTATGGATTAATGTGAGTCAAGTCGCGAACTTGGGCTCGGAAATTGTTTTTGTGTTTTTGTTCACGTGCAGGTGTTGCTTGAGGTCAAACATGGTCGATGACGGGATCGAGACTAGGTTCAGGGAAGAACTGAGGTCGTGAAGGTCGAGGATGTCATACGAGATGTTTGGACTAGAGGACAGTGTACGTGAGGTCGAGATCGTTGCAGCTTAGTGGCGGAGTGGGCCATGCAGCGTGTATCACGAATTTTTTTGTGGGTGCATACGAGTATGTGTGTGTGTGGGTGCATGCATGTGCATTGTGTGTGTGTGCATGTGTGCGTGAGTGCATGCATGTGTGTGTGTGCATGTGCATAGTGTGTGTGCATGTGCATAGTGTGTGTGCGTGAGTGCATGCATGTGTGTATGTGCTGCATGCGTGGTGTGTGTGAGTACTACTTGCATGTGTGCGTGAGTACCAGGAGCGGCCGTTGCCGTGTCCGAGTCTGCATGAAGTTGAGCGGCAAGGAGGTTTGGTCGGCGGTGATAATCCGAGTGGAGGGTGGAAAACAATGAAAGCTGCCGTGAGTACAATCCGAGTTGCTGTTTTCTTTCGATTGCAAGTCGGCTAGCACATGGAGAAAGGCCGGTGCAAGCAGTGTTCGAGTCAACGTGAAGATGAAGAATAGAAAAAGGATTCCTGTTCTCTTGTCCTTTAAATAGAGGGTTCTAGGGGCTTAGAACTCATCCAATGCAAAGGGCAAGAAGCAAAAGGTGCCTACAACAAAGAAAAGCTTTTGTGCTCTCTTTAGTTTGTTTAGGGTTTTCTAATCTTGTGAGATTAGAGATTTTGTTTAGGGTTTTCTAATCTTGTGAGATTAGAGATTTTGTTTAGGGTTTTCTAATCATTGAAGATTAGAAGATTTTTTTTTGGTGTCATCTTGTTGAAGATGGCTTTGGAATAAAAAAAATAAGTTTATGCAATATTCTCTTATTTTTTTTGCTTTGATTCTTGATTAGAAGGTTTGTTCGATTTTTGATAGAACTAGTTTTGATTTTTGTTCGACTTGTCTCGCTAATTAATCTAGGGTTTTGATCTCTTCATTATTAGATATTCTTCCGCTATTTAGGGTCTTTTATTTTCGTAAAGAAATAGTTGAATTTTATTCGGCATCTATTCACCCCCTCTAGTTGCCTACTCGGTCCTACAAGTGGTATCGAGCAAGGCTCTACTAATCCATCTTAACAGGTGATTAGTAAGCGGTAAGTTATGGCAACAGAGAAATACTCAAACAAGCCGCCAATCTTCGATGGCATGGACTTCCCCACTGGCGGATCCGGATGATCGCATATCTTCAAGCTCAAGGTAACGCGATTTGGCGCAAGGTAAAAATTTAAATGAGCTTCCTTCTAATGATGATATTGATAAAATCGAGTTTGAAAAAGATGTTGAAAACAATAATAGAGCTAGAAACATATTGCTTCAAGGACTTGCTAGAAAAGAATTCGATAGAGTCATCATTTACTCACTTGCTCATGAAATTTGGAAATCTCTTCAAGATTATCATGAGGGCACCGACTCTGTAAAAGAAGCTAGGCAAGATCAATTTAAAAGGAATACACTAGATTTGAAATGAACTCGAGAATCTCTAGATGATTGTTTTGCTCGCTTTATGAGAATCTTAAACAATCTTAGAGCTGTAGATGTAAAGTACACTGACTCTGAAAATGCTAGACATTTCCTATCATCTCTTGATCTTAAAATCGGCAAATGAAAGTGGCGCTTTTAGGGAAGCTCATAAGATGAGTGAAATGACTTTGGATAAACTATATTCTAGTCTCAAGACTTTTGAGATAGACATTGTTTCAAGAACTTCCAATGATAATTCTATGGCTCTTAATGCTAATTCTTCATATGATAATGCTACTAGTTCTTCATCATCATACTCCATTCTTTGCTTTGAGTGCTCTTAGTGATGAACAGCTAGATCAAATACCGGAAGATACACTTGCTCTTCTTTCCAAGCGTGTCAATGCAGCTTACATGAGATCAAGGGAGAGAAGAGGAGCCTCCATCCTTTGCTACAAGCTGCGGCAAGGCCGGGCACATCCGTGCTAACTGTTTCAAGAACAAAGATAAAGAGGAGAAGGAGCAAAGCAACTCCTCCAAGTCCTTCCGGCCAAAAGAGAGCAAGGACAAAAATAAGCAACGGACAAAGAAGATGCTCAACAAAGTCTTCGCGGCAATTGGTCGCTTAGACTTAAGCGACATTGATGATTCAACTGACGATGAGAAGGAAGCGAAGCAAACTAAGCTGAACGAGAAAGATTTCACCGGACTGTGCTTCATGGCGAAAGGGAACACTAGTGATTCTAGTGACAACAACAACACTTCCAGCAACGGTGATGAGGTAATACCTTCGTATGATGAGCTTTGTGAAGTTTTAGTCATATTGAGAAAATCTTTAAGAAAATCCTCACTCAAAAATAAAAACTTAGAGAAAGATCTATCCATGCTGAAAACTGAAAACTTTGATCTTAGAAATTCAAATTCTGAAAAGACATGTGATTCTTGCTTAGATCTCAAATTTGAAATTAAATCTTTAAAAGAGGAACATATGATTAAACTAGAACAAGTTTATGCCAAAAATGAAAAACTTGTGAAAAATGTTGGTTGCTCTACTGATGGTTTACATGGTCAAACTTCTTGTTCTAAATGTCCCATACTAGAATTGAAGTTGCATGATGCAGATGCTAAGATTACTCAATTGTTTAATGATTTGCTTACACATGAAGTTCTTTCATGCTCAACTTGTCGCAAGCAAAAAGAAAAAGTAGATGTTTCCTGTAATAATTGTTTAACACTCACTCGAAAAATTGATTACTTGGAAAAGTCTTTAGAACGTTTTACTAAAGGAAAGAAAAATCTAAATATGATTTTGGATGAATCAAAAGTCAGCACTCATCACAAAGGTTTAGGTTTTGATCCTTATGCACATCACAAATCATATGCTCCTACTATTGTTAAAACTCTTGAAAGTGGAAAGTTTGAAATTGTCAAAGAACCTGAGAAAACTGTCTTCAAATCTGCTGGAATTTTATCTTCTACAATGATGAATGCAAATGTTGCTTCTGCTCCTAAAGACAAACCATTTGTTAAGTACAATTGCACTCATTGTGGAAAAGATGGTCATTTGGTGAATTTTTGTTTTAGACTAGCCAAACAACAGAGAAAGGAAAATTCAAAGGCTAACTTTAGACAAACACGTATCATTTCTCAACATGTTCCGCTAGTGAAAGCAAACAAAATTCCTCGAAATTCATCTACGTTGCATTCACAAGCTTTTGTACGATCACCTCCTCGTCGAGTGATTCGATCTTTGGATACCTAAATCTTATTTCTCTAACCCCACTGAATCCTCGGCATCTTCTGCTCATAACATGTAGGTGGTACGAGAAGGGAAGGAGAACATCCGGGTTGTTGATTCAGATCTTTGTCAACACATGACAGCAACCCAAGTTGGTTCTCCTCCTAACAAAAGCATCTGAGGAACGAAGCGATCACTTTTGGAGATGCTACTCTTTGGGCCAGCGTCATTGCAAAAGGTAGTGTGAATGTATATGATCATTTTACTTTTTATATTGTCTCTTTGTTGTATAAACTGAAATTCAAACTTCTATCTCAGATCTCAATTGTTGGATGAAAACTTTGAAGTGAGTTTTAAACCAAATGCATGTAGAGTACTCGATGCTTCCGAAATTTGACTCTTGAGATATCTAGACTTGGAAAAATTTTCATAGCAAATTTTAGCAATGCTTCAAGTTCACATTGTTTTGTTGCTTGAATCTAGAAATCTCAATTTTTGGCATCGTCGGTTAGGTCACATGGGCTTTGATCTCATTATCTAGATTGAGTGGTCTAGACTTAATTCGTGGCTTGCCAAAATTAAAATCTTGCAAAGACATTGTTTGTGCTTCTGTCGACATGGTAAGATGGTTGGAGCCCCACATGCTCCTGTCTCTCTTGTAATGACCACTGGCCCCGGCCAACTTCTTCACATGGATACAGATGGGACCATCTCGAGTACAATCGGCGGAGGTAAGTGGTACTTTCTAGTAATAGTTGATGATTATTCGAGATACTCTTGGGTGCATTTTACGTCTTCAAAAGATGAGATTTTTGGACTCTTTCATGTCTTCATTAAGAGATTGATAAATGAATTGCCTAACTCATTGAAAGCCATAAGAACAGATAATGGTACATAATTCAAAAATGCATTGTTTAAATCTTTTGTGAAACTAATGGGATTGAACATCAATTTTCTTCGCCATATTCTCCCTCACGAGAATGGTGTTGTAGAAAGGAAAAATAGAACTTTGATTCAAATGGCTAGAACTATGCTAGATGAATACAACACTTCAAGAAAATTTTGGGCCGAGGCAATTTCTTACGCTTGCTATATATCAAATAGGGTCTATCTCAGAGCTTTACTTGGTAAAACATCTTATGAACTGAGATTTGATCGTAAACCATCTGTTTCTCACTTACGAGTGTTTGGTTGCAAATGCTTTATTCTTAAACATGGAAATCTTGATAAATTCGAAGCTCGTAGTACGAGATGGTATTTTCCTTGGCTATTCGTTGCACTCTCGTGGATATCGTGTACTTGATTTATCGACTAACAAATTGTTGGAGACATGCGATGTTACTTTTGATGAGGCTAGCCACAGGCTAGACCCGACATTTTGATTCACGAGAAGATTTAGAGCCAATCTTTTTGGATAAAAGATTCAAAGAAAATGATGAAGATAATGATGATGATGAGCTCATACCTACAGAACGAGAAGATGTTCCTGAACAAATTGATGTGACTACTACTTCAGATTCTCCTACACCTCCCACGACAGTGAAACAAGTGGACCTCCCCTTCTTGTTTTGAAGAACCATCCTCCTGAACAAATTATTGGAAGTCTTCATGAAAGGGTGACACGTTCTAATTCATCTCAAACTCTTTTATGCATGCAGTCCGCTTTTGTTGCAAATTTTGAACCTAAGAACATTACTCATGCTTTAACTGATAGTTCTTGGGTAGATGCGATGCATGAAGAGTTAGAAAACTTTGAAAGGAATAAAGTTTGGTCTTTAGTGGAACCTCCTAAAAATCAAAACATTATTGGAACAAAATGGGTTTTTAAGAACAAGTTAAATGAAGATGGAATAATTGTTAGAAACAAAGCTAGACTTGTAGCTCAAGGTTATTCTCAACTTGAAGGAATTGATTTTGATGAAACATTTGCTCCTGTTGCTCGTTTAGAAGCTATTCGCATCCTCTTGGCTTTTGCAGCTTCAAAAGGTTTTAAGTTATTTCAAATGGATGTGAAAAGTGCTTTTCTAAACGGTTTTATAGAAGAAGAAGTTTTTGTGAAACAACCCCCTGGTTTTGAAAATGAAAAATTTCCTAATCATGTGTATCGTTTATCAAAAGCTCTTTATGGATTAAAACAAGCTCCTCGTGCATGGTATGATAGATTAAAAGGCTTCTTGCTTCAACATAATTTTGAGATGGGAAAAGTTGATAAAACTCTGTTTACTCAAAATTCAAATGATCAATTCCTTGTGGTGCAAATTTATGTGGATGATATTATCTTTGGAGGATCCTCCCACTCTCTTGTGTTGCAGTTTTCCGAGCTGATGTCCAGGGAATTCGAGATGAGTATGATGGGAGAGTTGACATACTTCCTTGGATTTCAAATCAAGCAAGCGAAAGAAGGATCTTCTTGCACCAATCCAAGTATACAAAGGAGCTACTAAAGAAATTCAACATGGCAGAAGGAAAGTCAATATCTACTCCAATGAGCACAACAACAATTTTGGATCTTGACGAGAATGGTGTCGAGATGGACCAAAAGAATACGAAGCATGATTGGATCACTTCAGACTTGATCGCTTTGAGGCCCGACATACATTTTGCGGTATGTTTGTGCGCTGATTTCAAGTCTCTCCTCGAGAATCACATCGACAAGCAATTAAAAGAATTTTCAGGTATCTTCGCTCCACTTCGAAGTTGGCATTTGGTATTCTTGTTCTTCTTCGCTTACACTCCTAGGATATTCAGATGCTGATTTTGCGGGGTGTAGATTAGATAGAAAGAGTACTTCTGGCACATGTCATTTTCTTGGCACTTCACTTGTTTCTTGGTCTTCTAAGAAACAGTCCTCAGTTGCTCAATCTACTGCTGAAGCTGAATACGTTGCAGCCGCTAGTTGTTGTTCACAAATTCTTTGGATCACTTCAACTCTTAAAGATTACGGCATTAACTTTAGTAGTGTTCCACTTCTTTGTGATAATACTAGTGCAATTCACATCGCTAAAAATCCTGTTCAACATTCAAGGACTAAACACATTGATGTTCGATATCATTTTCTTAGAGATCATGTTGAAAAAGGAGCTATTGAACTGAAATTTGTTGATTCGGATGCTCAAATTGCTGATATTTTCACTAAGCCGCTTGATTCTTCTCGCTTTGCTTTCTTACGCGGCGAACTTGGGATCATTCATCCCCATGGGTTGATTTGAGGGGGAGTCTTGATTTTAACTCTTTCATTTGTGTTACTTGACTTTGGTTACTACAAGGAGTTATTTTGGCGTTACACTTAAAGAAAACTCCCCTGTTTTCATTGCATCATGTAGTACAAAGCTTTGTTGATTATTCTTGTGTATATAGTCAAATTAATGCTACATTGCTTCACTTGTCACTAAAAGACTAAAAGACTAAAATAATTCAATTTGAGATGCTTTTCGAGAATATTTTGGCTCTTGTTCATTATGGTATTGCATTTGTGAGATAGGCTTAAAAGTTTCTTGTCATCTGTTGAAAGGCTAGAGCTGATTAGAAACTATGTGTGAGCTTTTTGTTGGACTTCAAATGATCATTATGAGTCTCAAGCAAAATCAGTGTTTTAAATGATAAAAGCAAGTTGAAAAAGATGCAAGCAAAAGCTACTTGGCTAAACACAAGTTTAGTACAATGTGCACTTCCTTGCCAGGATTTAAATTCAAAAGATGCAAGAAAAGGCTACTTGTCTAAACAAAAGTTCAGAACAATGTGAAGCCACTTGCCAATTTAAACTAAGAAAGATACAAGAAAGAACTACCTACTCATACACAAGTATGGGCTAGTGTGCAGTTACTTGTCATCCCTGTTGATCACAAAGCAAAATTGTCAAACTTGCTAAAAGAGAAAAAGGAAATTCAAATTTTTGAAAAGGCTTGAGACAAACATTAGTGAATTTGAAAGTCTCTCTTTGCTCATGATAGATTTCTTTTTAGCTTTGGCAAAATCAGTTTATGACATTTTACTTGTTTGCTCTAATTTGCTTATGCAACAACTATTCTATGTGTTAGAGCCTCCATATTCTCACAATTTGCTTTCTCATTTGATAAATTGATACAAAATGTGAAAACTCTCCAAATGCTTTACTTTGATTATATACCTTGAATATACTTCAAAGCTTGAGATACTGCATTCATTAAGGGGGAGTTTTGAGATCTTGATGACTATTTTGTCAAAAAGGGGAGAGCAAAAGTCAAGAAGAAGAAAAATAAAAGAGGTGAATTTCAAACTGTTTGAGAATTTGGATTTACTTGGTCTTTACTTGGTCTTGGAATCTTTTGGGTCTCAAACTCTCGGTCTTTACTTGGTCTTGGAATCTTTTGGGTCTCAAACTCTCATTTTTTCTCTCTACTCTTGTCAAATCTTATTGTGTTTTGTCAAATTACTCATCAAGGGGAGATTGAAGGATCATTGTTTTGATCCAATTGTTTTTGATGATGAGTATTTGAAAGGAGTTGAAATTGATTTGATTATTTGATAAGATTTGAAAGTGGTTTGATTATTTAGTGGTTGTATGGATTAATGTGAGTCAAGTCGCGAACTTGGGCTCGGAAATTGTTTTTGTGTTTTTGTTCACGTGCAGGTGTTGCTTGAGGTCAAACATGGTCGATGACGGGATCGAGACTAGGTTCGAGGAAGAAGCGGAGTCGTGAAGGTCGAGGATGTCATACGAGATGTTTGGACTAGAGGACAAGTGTACGTGAGGTCGAGATCGTTGCGGCTTAGTGGCGGAGTGGGCCATACGGCGTGTATCACAATTTTTTTTTGTGTGTGCATACGAGTATGTGTGTGTGTGGGTGCATGCATGTGCATTGTGTGTGTGTGCATGTGTGCGTGAGTGCATGCATGTGTGTGTGTGCATGTGCATAGTGTGTGTGCATGTGCATAGTGTGTGTGCGTGAGTGCATGCATGTGTGTATGTGCTGCATGCGTGGTGTGTGTGAGTACTACTTGCATGTGTGCGTGAGTACCAGGAGCCAGCCGTTGCCGTGTCCGAGTCTGCATGAAGTTGAGCCGGCAAGGAGGTTTGGTCGGCAGGTGATAATCCGAGTGGAGGGTGGAAAACAGCAGGCTGCCGTGAGTACAATCCGAGTTGCTGTTTTCTTTCGATTGCAAGTCGGCTAGCACATGGAGAAAGGCCGGTGCAAGCAGTGTTCGAGTCAACGTGAAGATGAAGAATAGAAAAAGGATTCCTGTTCTCTTGTCCTTTAAATAGAGGGTTCTAGGGGCTTAGAACTCATCCAATGCAAAGGGCAAGAAGCAAAAGGTGCCTACAACAAAGAAAAGCTTTTGTGCTCTCTTTAGTTTGTTTAGGGTTTTCTAATCTTGTGAGATTAGAGATTTTGTTTAGGGTTTTCTAATCTTGTGAGATTAGAGATTTGTTTAGGGTTTTCTAATCATTGAAGATTAGAAGATTTTTTTTTGGTGTCATCTTGTTGAAGATGGCTTTGGAATAAAAAAAAATAAGTTTATGCAATATTCTCTTATTTTTTTTTGGCTTTGATTCTTGATTAGAAGGTTTGTTCGATTTTTGATAGAACTAGTTTTGATTTTTGTTCGACTTGTCTCGCTAATTAATCTAGGGTTTTGATCTCTTCATTATTAGATATTCTTCCGCTATTTAGGGGTCTTTTATTTTCAGAAAGAAATAGTTGAATTTTATTCGGCATCTATTCACCCCCCCTCTAGTTGCCTACTCGGTCCTACACGCGCCCACCAGACAAACCATTCCGCCCCAGTCCAAAACCATTTTTCATTTTATTTTTATTTTGTAAACCATTGGCAATACTCCTTGCCTATATCTTCCAATACATGTTTTCAAGGGATAATTGAAATTCCCACCCATAGGTGAATATTGACCGATAGCGAGGCTAAGCATTTCTACCGTACTATTCTATTCCACCAATAGTTTATTTTATAAAAAATACAAAGCTCAGGGTTTGATTACAATCCCTATAATCATTTTTATAATCTCCAATAATCCTCCTATGGCCATAATTAGATAATCATAAGAATAATCCAATCCAATATAGTATCCAACAAGTAAGAAGTATATCATGGTACCACCATCACTCCAAAATCATATTAAACCACAATCATGTTGGTATATGAAACATTTCCCTTGAACTATAACTTGTCTTATTAGCTTATCCATCATTCATACGATGATCAATCCGCTAAGAATATTTCGTCCAAGCACTTACTAAACCACCGAGAATACTTCACAATATCCCATTTAATCATCTAGAATACAATCCACCGATAATACTGCACAATATTATCTCTAATAATCTAGAACACAATCCACCGATAATACTTCATAATATTATCTCTAATAATCTAGAACACAATCCACCGATAATACTTCATAATATTATCTCTAATAATCTAGAACACAATCCACCGATAATACTTCATAATGTCGTATATTTAATCCTTCACATCATCATCTCAAAATCATCTACTTTAACACACCAAGAATGCGTAATGTCATCATTTACTAAACCACCAAATATCTTGGATTATTCACAATTCTTCATAAATGATTATCACATATCTATATTTTCATAATCCTCTATTTCTTAATCAGTCCGTTAATAGTAATTCCCAACAACCACTAATAGTCCAACTATCTCTGATTCTTATTTGATCAACCCAAGAAATCCAATTCAACATATTATCTACTTGCAATGATCTATTTAATCCAACATGAATACTTCACAATACCATCCATCCTCCAAAATTCCCCCCAATCCGTTATAATGTGAACTACTATAATAATCCAACTTCACAATACTTCAATCATCAACGTTCATAGATCAACTTCATAATTAATAATCTCCAACAACACAAAATTTCACCTAACTCCAACTCTCATTCTATACTATAGGATC
The DNA here is from genome assembly GCA_036346355.1 of Rhipidocladum racemiflorum. Lineage (NCBI taxonomy): Eukaryota > Viridiplantae > Streptophyta > Magnoliopsida > Poales > Poaceae > Rhipidocladum > Rhipidocladum racemiflorum. The sequence goes on along the minus strand of CM070577.1, from coordinate 35,540,056 downwards.
CATTCGAAATGTCTTCCAAATAGTCATTTCCCTAATCAAAGAATATTTTATCGAAAGTATTTATTATGGTGGATTACGGTACTAGGGCGACAAAGGATTACTGACAATAACATCAAGGAGGTATACGCAACAGGTATAACTAACAGCCTAACGTTTGACATTATCATTTTAGGTAAATAGCAATGCAATTTATAAAACATGTAAAACATTTATAAATCATAGGATCAACATGCTTCAAGGAGACTTGCCTCGGTCACAGCGAGAAGGTTGAACTCTTTGAAGTCCGGCGACGGGATCGGCGGACTCGGTGGAATCGTCGACTACGCGCAAAACGAGACAACAAATAAATAAAAGAAAATAAATAAAATCCAAAAATTATAAAAGTAGTACTGGCAGGTAGATCTTGATTTTAGATGAATTTAGAAATTTGAATGGAGCCAAACGGAGTTCGGATGAGAAAGTTATGAGCTCCCGAAATTTGAATTTTGAATAAATAGGAAAATCGGGAATATTCCTTCTCTGGTTGACTGGTCAAACGTTGACTGAAGACTTGACTTTGACTGGGTTTGAGGGTATGGCAAGTGTGGCCCATGCGTCATTGAGTGGAGGCCTTCTTCAAGCTTGGGCCATCACCATGGCCATGGATGAGAGAGGGAGAGCTTGGGGGGGGGTGAAGGGGCATGATCGGTCGGAGGGGGCTCGCCCGTGCGGGCGGCGCGCTTCGCGGGAGGCGGCGGGCGCACGCATGGGCATGAGCCCATTGCTCCCCAAGGCCAAAACAGAGAGCAACAAAATGGCAAAAGACTCACCCTCATCCAAAAATCTGATTTTTACCTCATTTTTGCACGGATTTGGATCAAACAAAACCCTAGAACCTCTAGATTACATCCTTAGGGGCATCTAGGAGAGAGGAATTGAGCCAAACCTCACCGGATTCGGAGAAATCGACGACGAACGGAGTTTCGGCCGGATGAACAAAAACTTGAAATTCGTCGCCAACTCTTGATCAACCCTAAAATTGATGATTGGGTTAGAAGCTAGACTCATCCACGGTCACAAGGAACCAAGTGGCATGAAGAATGGCTCACCGGAGAAGAAGCTATGAGCAAGAACACGAAGAACACCGAAAAAGGGTGACACCACCTCGGTTTTCTTGATCTCACGGGCAAATGCGTGGAGTGGAGGGAAAGGGGAGCACACTCCCGGAACGGCGATACTTATACGGAGTGAATGGAGGTGGTGGTGCGACGTTTGAACGAGAAACGGCCGAGATAATGACATTTGAACGGTTTTTGGTTTTTCTTGAATGGGGCCGTTTCCGGCGAGATTGATGGCGCACCGAGGTGTTCAATTGTTTCTTACGAAACCTTACGTTACTTTAATTCGATGAGGAGGATGGGACTAAGGAGCGGGTACGGGAGCTTGACCAGGAACAGCCCTCTCCTTAATAGACGAAATATTCTTATTATGTCAATGCCAATTGAATCAATGTTATTAGCTGTCAATTTGAACTTTTTGGTATTTTCCGTTTCTTTGGATGCCAGGCTCGCTCTTTGCGCTCATTGAGTTCGGCAAGCACTTCTTTTTTTTCTTGTAAAGCTCTGGTTGGAAAAGGTGGTTCGTTTTTTACTTATTTTCTGCCACATGTGGAGGCCCCCCCCCTATGGGCACCACTAGTTTTCCAACATTGTGGATCATCGAGGCGCCAGATTTCCCTCCGCGGCCCACGAACCCGGAGGACTTTTTCATAGACACAGAGGGTGGTCCTAATTGTGATAGTTCTGAAGGTGGAGGGGAACCTTCTACTAGAAACCCTTCCCCGTGGAATGGCAAGAGCTTGTCGTTGTGGATCCACCGGAACCGACCGTTCGAGTTTTGGAGTTGAATTGAGGAAGCTAAGAGCATTTGAAGCTTGCTCTAGCCATGAATGCAAAAAGGAAGCTCTCTGTTGTTTTTCCCTTGGCTGGAGGTTGAAGAAGCTACTATTCACTTGACACGTGGCAAGCCTCCATTGGTCCTCCTTTACGCAAACGATTCGCCTTAGAGAAAAATAAGGAAAAATGACCTACAAATTCCGAAAAAATTCCTAGAGCCATTTTAGAATTTTTGGGACCCAATAAAATTGGTTCCACTGAATTTGGATGATTTTTGTGGAATTGAATATTCGGGCGCGGATTGCAGGCATTAAACAAAAGCCGCGCGAGATAAAATAGGAACGGAGGTCCAAAAATCCGAGGAATGATTCCTAAAATCATTTTGGAATATTTGGAACATTTTAGAAGTGGATTGGAGATTTTTGGAGCATTTTTGGACTCTGGTGAATTTTCGGGTACCGGCGGGAACCGGAAAATCCGATTTTTCGATCGGAGGGGTATTGATTCCCGATTTTGGAGGGGAAAGGATGCCAGGTTAATATAAACACCAATGAAACTCCAACTTGTTGAATTTAATTAATTTAAATTAGATTTTTCTCCAGAAAGCGAAAACTAGGGCCTACAAAGGAGGAATTTGCCCCATTTTCGCAGTCAAAAGGTGGTATCAGAGCCATATCGACTGTAGGACGTGCCCTTAGTTAGAATGGTCATTTTTAGGAAGCTTCAAAACTTATATTTATAAAGAAAGAAATCAAATAATGTGCTATTCTCGTCTTCTCTCTCTCTCTTTCCATTCCTTTCTTCCCCGTTTCGCTTGCTTCTTCACCATTTTGGAATAGAAACTGGACTATATCCCTCCCTTAAAAACTTCTATACTAGGGTAATCGAGTTCCCGCTTTCGATTTCAAGGCTTGATGACTCAAGAGGTGCAATCCGGCAAAAGTTGCTACTGAGTTGTGCGTCTTCATGGTGAGGATCCAACCGTTGACCGAGGAAGACCAAAGCAGCAAGGTTGATCTTAGACTAACCCTATAGGTTAAGTGGCCAAGAATTGTTCTGTGTTTGAGCTGCCTTGTCCAGTAGAGTGAGTAGTGGTACCGAGTAGACGATTGGATTTGCTGGGTGTTAAAAACGTTTTGCTTTTTGTGGTTGGGGTGTTCTTTGCCTGGGCAGTTGGTTTTTGGTGTTGTTAGAACCTCCCCTTTCTCGCTCTGATACCACCTTTGTGGGCCCCCAGATCGGCTATCCGGAGTCCTCTGTGTATTTCTGTACTAGTCCCAGATTAGTAGCTAGTACACACAGTCAAAAGTGATGAATCAACAACCATATCACGAACACATATAAGTAAATAATAATAATACCGAATAAAAGCAAAGACCTTATGGTCAAGGTTTACCATTACGGCCTGAACAGGCTGAACAACTTGAACAACTGCAGCGGAAGACGAAAACACCAATGCGACCCATCCAAATGCCCACAGGCAATCGAGTGGGGAGCGCGCCCTAGTCGTTGGAAATCTTGAACAGCTTCTTTCACTTCTGAGATGGGATTAGAATGTAGCACGTGAGTACATAAAGTACTCAGCAAGTCTGGGAAAATATGCACAATGTAGGCTATTCAAAGATGGCTTAATATGGTTCTTTTGCATAAAGCCAAGTTTCATCAAATCATACTTGTTAATAATTTTCACAAAGCATATTTGAGCAATTCTTTTTAATAATTGAATTATGTAATATTGTAGTAAGGTTCTAACCACCACTCACTAATATACAGGCTCTATCCACCATATCTCAACAAAATCAGGGTTCAATCCATCAACATGGCTCTATCTGCCACGGTGCACAAAATCAGGTTCCTTCCACCTACCTGGCTTTAGCCGCCAGAAGCACACCCGAGAGTTCTAACCGTTCCCGGATCCCAAAACAAACCATTGTTTAGTTTGAAACCAAAAACCAAAGTCTACCAGTATGAAAGCATTCAACAAGCTTTGCCTTTGACCGTAGGCACGGCTATTCGAATAGTTTTAACTCTGCAGAGGTGTACAACTTTACCCACAAGACATGATATTCCCTTAGTGCCATGTACAATTAACACACTTCCTTAGGTGTGCCGGCAGGGATATCATGACAAGGCTGTTACAATGTAACTACCTAACTAGACCCACCCGCTGAGGTTTCACCGCTGTTAGGGTTCCGTCCGCCCAGTACAGAAGGCCCCTCTTTGCGCCGTGTGAGAAAAACAACAACAACAACAATGCCTCTTTCCGGCTCCCACATTCCACCGAGTGGTGAGTCTAAGTCAGGTTTCTACAAATTAATTAGCCAGGTCGTGCCCACTTTGACATGTGGTTGTACGGTTATGCTTAGAATAGAGACAGTCATAAGCGTCGGTTCTTAATTGACTTGGGGCGGTACTTGCGCAATGAAAGCTAGCACTCCTTCCGCGCCCACCAGACAAACCATTCCGCCCCAGTCCAAAACCATTTTTTCATTTTATTTTTATTTTGTAAACCAACGGCAATACTCCTTGCCTATAACTTTCAACACAAGTTTTCAAGGGATAATTGAAATTCCCACCCATAGGTGAATATTGACCGATAGCGAGGCTAAGCATTTCTATCGTACTATTCTATTCCACCAATAGTTTATTTTATAAAAATACAAAGTTCAGGGTTTGATTACAATCCCTATAATCATTTTTATAATCTCCAATAATCCTTCTATTGCCATAAGTTGATAATCATAAGAATAATCCAATCCAATATGGTACTTTCACCATGTAAAATTGATACCATGCCATCATAACTCCAAAATCATACCAAGCTATTATTATCATTGTATATGAAACAATCTTCTCAAAATATAATTCTCATTATCGACTACCCATCATCCATACATCGGTTAATTTTGTAATCTACTTGATCCACCACGAATAATTCACAATCTCATCCCCAAGCATCTTTTAACAAAGACTCCCGAAACCAAGACTTTATTAATTCATCGACTATAATGATCTTTATACATAGTGACATCCAATCGACTTAAACAAATCACACATAATCCACATTATTCATAAATCCACATAAATGGTTATCGCGAGACCATATTCCACAAAATCATCCACTAAACCACCGAGAATACTTCACAACATCACCTTTAATCAACTAGAATATAATCCACCGATTATACTTCATACTAGCATATATTTAATCCTTCACATCATCCCCTCTAAATCATCTACTTTAATCCACCAAGAATAAGGAATATTATCATTTACTAAACCACAAAATATTCTGAGTCATTCATCATTCTCCATAACTGATTAACACATATCTATATTTCCACAATCATCTATTTCTTAATCGATCAGTTAGTAATAATTCCCCAACAAGCACTAATAATCCAACTAACTCTGATTCCCATTCGACACTATTTTATCTGTGACACCACGGAGTGTCGTAATCTTTTACAATGTGAATGTTGAGGACAAAAACTTTATGGAATGTGGAATTTAGGTTAAAACCTTTCGGCTTGAGATTTACTCGCGTTTTTGGGCCGTTTGAAGTGTTATGTCGCCACGGAGTGTCGTATCCTTAATTATTGAGCATGATAAGGTTAAATACAGTATGAGATGTGGAAATAAGGTTAAAACCATAGGAATTGGAGACTAATAATGTTTCCGGGCCGTTTCCGGGGTTTTGGGCCTTTCCGGGGGATTTTGGGCCTTAAAGCGGAGGTCGTGGGCTTTGGTGGGAAGGTGTTTGAGTCCGTATGAGGGTAGGAATCCTGTTTGGGCTGGTGGAGAGGCCTCCCCCTACCCTTTTATGCGCCCCCACCCCAGCCCTTGTGCCCCCACCTCCTCCTCCCAAGCCCTAGCCGCCTCCCCCAACCCCCATTGCCGTGCGCCTCCACCCCTTGCCGTGCGCCCCTCCACCCCTCCACCTCTCCACCTCCCCACCTCTCCTCCATCCCCTTGCTGCCCTAGGGTGGTCTCCCCACCCTTGCATCCTCGTGGATCCATCCGAGGAGCGAGGAGCGAGGAGCGAGGAGATTGATTGGAGTTTTCGTGCGTCGGGCAAAGGTATGATCATGGGGCTCTTCGGGGATGTGCTAGGTACTGTTATTAGGGAGTTTATCAAGTTTTTAGATCAATTGAAGGTGCTGGATTTGAGTATTTTGGGTTAGATCTAGATGTTGCCACGTTTCTGTTTTAGGGCAGATTGAGCAGTCGATCTAGGGTTTGTGTTTTCGCAAATTTAGAATCCGAATCTGTCCGTACGGATGTTGAATAAGTTGTAGATAATTTAATTATATTTCCGTGGACATAAAGCACGTTAAATTCCGATCAGCCGTTTGAAAGTTATGGCTGTTTTACCGAGCGTGTTAAAATCTGTGACGTAATTGGAACAGATCACGGTAATCTGTAGATTAGACGACTTTAGAGTCCGAATCAGTCTTTCCATATACCTAGAGAAAGGTGGAAAATTTCCTAAGCTACGCGATGATGTACTCGTTTAATTGATTCGGAGTCCCAGAACTCAAGTTATGCCTTTTGCAAGGCTGCTGTCCCGACGGGACAGAACCTCTATTTTTAGGTTTTGCTAGTAGTTGGCAATGTCGGGGTAGATGAGGGTTTGCGTACTGTTTTGTGGACATGATTGTGAGCATGTGGTACCTACGTGCAGGTGGTGCGACCCCGGGAGTGCCCTCTACTTCCCGCCAATCCGTTGCCCGTGGTTGAGGCAAGTGTGTTGTGATGGATAGCGATTTGTAGGTTGCTTGTTGAGAATAGATGGAATTGACTACATGATATATGATCACTTGCCATGCTTTTATGATTGCCAATGATATGATGAGCATGTTTAATATGTTATGATGCCATGTGTTAATATGTGAGTTAAATATGATGTTGGCATAAATGCATACATGGCATGTTACATGGCTCGGGCGGTGAGAAAGTCATAACTAGTCCGGGAAGGTCGGTGAGAAAGTTATGACTAATCCGGAAAGCCAATGAGTAAGTCCTACATCGTGATTCCATTCACCGCGGTGAACGGAAGCGAGGAGTAGGCACCCTCCATCTTCGGGATGGAAGGGGGGAGAGGGTGCACACCGACGTGTGTGTACTCAACCATACCGGTATGAGTTTCCAAGGAGATATGAGCATTGCATTACATTGTATACATAACGATGATGATATTGTTAAAGTGTTCATGAATGAGATGATAAACATGATGGAAGATGTTATTGTCTTGATATTGTTCTTGTTATCCATTGCAATATGCTTGCTGAGTTTTGAACTCACGCTTGTGTTTTCTTGTTGTTTTAGGTACCATGAGAACGGCATGCGGGAAAGGGGAATAGTTACACGCCCACACGTAGCTTCACCATATTGATTCCCCAAGTCATTCTATTAGTTTGATAATAAATTACGTGTGATGATCATTGATTTAAGGTTTGGCTTTGTTTATGAGAGATTTATTGTTCGTTTGACACTTGGCGACTTTAAGTGCTTGATGATAGTCTTATATTATCGTTAAGACTCTATTTATTTTTGTTTTAGATGTCTCTCTTATTGCCTTATAATGCTATACTGTTGTTGCTCCTTAAATCCTTGTTAAAACAAAGGAGGTGCTGCCGAAATCTCGGTTTTTAGCCTATGCGCCTTTGCTGGAATTTTATGTTAAACGTGGTATTTAGATGTTGTTTAGCTTATGTTTGGTAGCATTCTGGCATATTAAATGCCGGGGTGTTACAGTTGGTATCAGAGCAGGCTGTAGGTCCTTGGAAGGTGTATTTTAGTGTCATGCCATAGGGTACAACTAAAATATGATGTGGAATAACTTAGAAACATGGCTTAGGTTTCAACTAAAACTTTGTTATAGGATAGCAACATTAAAACTTGCAAAAGTGGTATAACTAATCTAAAATTTGACACACAATGGATGCACAGTAGGGAAGGGTATGGGTATCGTTTCTTTACGCTTAAATGTTGTATTTAAGCTATGATGTTGAAAGCTTCCTCTGACAATGCATGTTGCTATGTCAGTGATATATGTTGTGGTGATACGAGTGGGGTTGTGGTACCGAAGGGTTTCGGTCACCTCTGTTTGTTTATAGTAAGGGTGGGGTTTGACGGTGTGGCCGGTTAGCGCCATCACCGAAGAATTGTTAACCCCTGTAGGAGAAGAGCGCTTACCCTTTCTGTCGTAGATCGGGTAGTTGATTGGAGACAAAAAGGAAGAATTAATGGTGGTTTCCTTCGTATGTTCCTTGCCGTTCTGACGGTCGGTGTTTGTTGCTTTTCTTGGCTTTAGTTGATTTGAATCAAATGAAAAGTGATGGGTTTTCGCGGATCGTTCCGTTTGCGGTGTGTGGTTTTGTCTTCCTTGGGTGAAGACAAAGAAGAGGAGTCTAGTGTTGCGTTTCTTTCGGGCGCCTTTCCAAGTTTTAATGCTTAGTTTGTTGATTTCTTTATGGGAAGAAGCATTCGATTTATTCCTGTGGTTGTCTTTCTCCGAGGCTAAAGGAGTTTTGTTCGGAGTTGTGCCAGACCTGGCTGTCAGGGCTGAAGTTCAGTGGCTTTGTAGGAGTAAGTGGTGTTTGATTTCGTCATTTTACTGGTTTAAGAAATCATCTTTGAAAGCCCCTCTTGAGTCGTGAAAGTTAGGGGTTTGGTGTTAAGGTTTTATTTGAAAAGGTTAATGGAGCACTTGGTTCCCTTTCGAGAAAAGTTGTCTTTCAACCAGTTTCCTCTATGGGAGTCTTTGAGATTTAAAAGTGTTTTGGAGAATTCCTTTGCATGTCCAAGTTTGGGTTTGTCTCATTGCAATTTTGGGAGTCAAGTTCCTTATGAATTTGGGGTGAGTTTTAAAACTAAAATGTTGCAAACAAAGAAAGTAGTCTTTTGATTGAAATCGTTTGTCCCTAGTAAGAATTGATGTTTAAGCATGTTATGTAGTAGGTAACAATGTGGTTTATGGATTGATGTGTTGCTAAGTTAAAGTTTGAGTTGAATCAATTCAATGTGATTAATATCTCTAGCTTGTGAATAAATAGACTACTAGTGTTGTAGTTTACTCTTAGCGAGATTGATTGAATGCGTTAATGTACATGCTTGGAATCTGTTGCTTTGTCATAAAAGTACTTATGACCCCCGATCATGTTTAAAAGTTTTAAACCCGGATGCATAGTTAACACATTAAGATGATGTAGACTGTTGTTACCGTTAAAGAAACTTTGCTGGTTGTTTAAAGATGTTCTAATTTAATGGAGTAGTAGAGGAATTTAATTGTGTTGCCTAGTGACTTTAATTTGGAAGTTGATTAGATTTGCTATTTACGTTGTTGCAAACTACTAGTATATTTGGGAAGTATGCAGTTGTGTCCCTTCAATGCTAGTTTGATATCAATTGAGAAGACATAAGACTATTTGTTAATGAGGTTGTTAAGAACATTGTGCTAATCTAGTTTATTAAATCCAATTTAATAGTTGGAGTATGTTGTGTGGTGGAAGTTTTGTTATAACCAATGTATAGGGTAGCTACAAGCAATGTTGTTGATTAATGATTATGCAAATAATTGATATTGATGCTTTGGTAGTGTGGTTAACTGTTGGAATCTATTGATCCAATAGAAGAAAAAGGTGTAAAATTGGGGTATTTTGTCAAGTACATGTTGTGATGGGATGAACAATGGATAATAATCATGATGCAAGATTTTAATCTTAATGATTGCATATCTTAGAATCCTATTTGCGAAATTTTATCTTGCAGAGATATTACTTAATTGTTGAAATCATTTTATAGATTGAACAAGTTTCATTTGTCAAAATTTTGATATAAGGTTGTATATAAGCGTCGTTGATCCTGCTTAAGAATCTGTGAAGTAAACATTAAGCTGAATAAGTTTCGATTGTCGAGACGTTTACATATAGGTGGTATGAAAGTTATTGATTGGTCACGCTGAAAGTTTTGTTGGAGCACTTGTTTCAAATATAGAATATGATGTTATTTGGTATGTTGGTCGATTGGGGATCTTGTTGACTTAGCCTTCGTGGGATGTCTTTTAAATGCGCATCATAAATTTTATTTATTTGGGAAGATAATGAGAGAAAGAATTTGTTTTAAAGCTCTTGTTGCAACCTGAGAGGTTTCTCGATGAGTAGAAAGGTATAATTTGAATGTTTAAAAAGGATAAGAATAGGGTTTCATGTTGAGCTTGTGTTTAAAACCTTCTGGATTGGTTTGGTTGGTTGCCATCTTGGTTGAATGCTTTCGGTTGAGGTGCTTCTTATGTTGAGTTTCAGAGTTTCCCCAAAACTCGTAGTGTTTGGTGTCGACCTTTGGTTTGGGCGAATTTGTTTAGTTCGTGTTGTCAGTTGAGTTTTCATCCAAAAGTTTTTGAGTGGATCACGCTCCTTCGCGTCCACATTGGAATATCTTTGGAATAAGTTTTAAAGGAAACAGATAGATACAGTGGGTTGTGTTGGAAACTCTTGAGATTTAATTTGTAAGTCTTTTTGGCTAGAGTTGGAGTTATTTTGAAAAATGTGTGTGATGTTTGCGAGTGCTTCAAACAGGTGGATTTTATGGATGTTTTACAAAGTGATTTTGTTAGTGAGGTGTTCCCTTTTTGGAAATGAGTTTCCCTCTTCTTGAGAAAATTTGTGATGGTTGTGGGAGCAGTTGCTCGACTTGAAATTTTGATGTTCTCTTCCAAGCTGTTGGATTTGAATGAAATGCAATGATTTGCAAGTTCAGTTTTCAATTGATGTGGGTTCTTTTACGACATGGTGTTTTACTGTCATTTGTGCTGCCGTCATAGCCTCTATGAATTTCCGCAACCTTCAATGTTAATTGTTTTTCAATTATTTGATACCGAGGAAGAAGTCATTTGGCGAATGACTATTCGGTACTGTTGTTGCATGATGAATGAAGGGTGAAAAAGGAAAAACGAGACATCGATTATGCATAATTAATCATAAAGGAGTCGACAAGCCAGGTCGGTGAGAAAGTCATATAAGGATATATGACTAATCCGGAGCGCTCTTGAAAAGTTTGCATTCATGTTATGAATCGAGATGTCCATTTCTTTCTAGTATGAAAAGAAAGAATAAAGAATTTCTGGTATGTTGGTTGTGATGAAGGAAATTTGTGTTTCCTTTGCATCTTGGTTTAGAAAGTTAAACTGAATGCTCTTTGGTTGTTGTCAAATCCTTTCCAAAGTGATTGTAGTGCTTTGGATTCAAAGTTAAGCATGGGGATCAATTGGGTTCTTGGTTTGAGGTTGAGTTTATCCAATCGTTGTGTAACACCCCAAAATTTTGCTTTTCTTAAATTCATGTGTGATTTGGCACTTTGGTGAATTTTTGGAATTTTCTGGAATTTATTTGGATTTATTTGGAATTTATTTGAATTTATTCCATTTTGAAATAATTAAAGAATTAAATTTTGCAAATAAAATTTTGTTGGAAATATTTTATTTGAGTCCCAAATACCCTAAAATATTTTCCAGAATTTTTGGAATTTTAAAGTCTTTTGCTATTATTAATGAATTAAATGAATTCTTGGAAATTATTTTAATTATTAAATCATTTGGAAAATCAAGTCAGGTCAAGTACTATTCATCCGATCGAAGTCGGAACCCGAAGTCGGACTCGAGTCCGACCGAGCCACGTGACTCGGCCGAACCGGCTCTAAAACCTAATCGATCCCAACCGTTGGATCAAGATCCAACGGTCGAGATTTCCGTCGCTTCGATCGGATCCGGCCGGATCCGATCCCTACATCGTGGCGGCCGATCGTGCCACGTGGGACGGCTGTCCGTCGTCGTCTCCGCCCGAAGTCCGAAGCCGGACTCGTCGCCGCGTCGCCGCGTGGGAACTAGGTTTCCGTTTTTAGCGCGAAGCGAGGCTATTTAATGCCCGGATCACATCCCGAGGATCGCCTTGACCTTGCGCGGCCGTTGCCCTAGCCGTCGCCGCGCGGCGCCCTAACGCGCCCTTGTCGCTCGCCGGAGTTGTAGCACCCCTCGCCGCGGTTACGCTTGATTCCGCCGTCGCCGTCCCCGCCGCCATTGACCCCGGTCCGGACTCACCGCGACGAGAGCGCACCGAAGGACCTCTCACCTCGCCGGAGGAAGGCCGCCAGCCGTTGCGTGTCGCCGTCCCGGCTCGGCGCCGGCTCCGCGCCGCGCCATCGCCGTCGCTGGAAGCTTCTCAGCCGTCCGATCAAGATCCAACGTCCCAGATCACGCCACGTCATCTCACGGTGAGATTCCGTCCAAAACCACTAGATCCAATCTTGACCGTCCGATCTAGATCCAACGGTCCAGATCAACCGCGTTCACCCCAAACGCGTGAGTCCAGATCCAATCTGGAACGTTGATTTTCAAATCAACGGTCGAGATCTAGCCACGTGTCCGGGAAGGCTGACCGCCGCGGTCAGCGCCGTCCACGCGCGCGAGCGTGTGACGCTGACACGCGGGGCCCGCGTGTCAGCGACGTGACCAAACCGCACCATGACGTCACACTGACGTCATGGCGGGCCCGCATGTCGAAATGTCCCCAGCCTGCGGCGCCGACGCCAAGAATGACGTCACCCATGGGACCCACCTGCCGCCGACTGCGGTCGAGCCCGCCGACGCCAAGAATGACGCTACCCGAGGGGGAACCACAGTCGATGACACGTGGAAGCCGTGGGACCGAGTCCACAGAGACCCGAGCCGGCGTGGACCAGGAGTCCATGGACCGGTGGCGTCGACCAACCAATCGAGAGGCTGCCACGTGTCGGTGGCGCCAATAACTTATTTTCCGAAAAAGAAAATGATTTAATAATTCGGTTTAATAATTGATTTGAATTTCAAAACTTCAAACGCTTATAACTTTTGCGTTTCAACTCCGATTTGAGTGATTCAAATTTCTAAATTTGTATAAAATTGAGACCTACCTAAATATGAATTTTATTTAATTTTTGGACTAAAGTTTTTCTCCGTAAAATTATTTAATTGATTATTTAAACTTTAAATAATCATAACTTTTGCATTTTAACTCCAAATTTGATTTATTCCAGTTTCTAAAAATCCATAAAATTATGTTCTCTCTGTTTATGGATTTTATTTGGATGATTGGATACTTTTTGCCTATTGTTTATTCGTGTATTTGCTATTTGCACGCTTTACGAGTAGACGTTGAAGTGCCGGAAGGATTTGAAGGAGAAGTATTGACTCAGGATCCAACTCAAGACCAAGAACAAGTACTTTTTGAAGGCAAGTTGTGCTTTGACCATGTTGATCCTATTTCGAAATCTATTTTGATTTAACCTATTGCATTCTAGTTCAATTAGAAAATACTTTATTTAAATTTGGGGAATTAGATAAATACCAATTTGCTGTATGACACCTTGATTATTTAAATATGTGCCATGACCCTTGTCACCTGTAACACCCCAAAATTTTGCTTTCCTTAAATTCATGTGTGATTTGGCACTTTGGTGAATTTTTGGAATTTTCTGGAATTTATTTGGATTTATTTGGAATTTATTTGAATTTATTCCATTTTGAAATAATTAAAGAATTTAAATTTGCAAATAAATTTTTGTTGGAAATATTTTATTTGAGTCCAAAATGATCCAAAATATTTTCCAGAATTTTTCTGGAATTTTTCTGAGTCATTTGCTATTTTTAATGAATTAAATGAATTACTGGGAATTATTTTAAATATTAAATCGCTGGAAAATCCAACTCGGGTCAAGTACTGTTCATCCGACGAGTCGGACTCGAAGTCCGACCGAGCCGCTTGGCTCAACCAAACCAGCTCCCAACCCTAAGTGATCGGCCAGTTGGATCAAGATCCAACGGTGAGATCCGCCGACCCGAGCCGTGTGCGGTCCGGAGCCGGTCGCGCCCGCGCGATCGTGGCCGTTGGTTGTGCGACGTGGGCGGCCACGATTGCGTCGTCTTCACCGAGTCCGAGCTGGACTCGCCGCCCGACGCCGCCGTAGCAAATTAGGTTTCCGTTTTACGCAGACGCCGAGGCTATTTAATGCCCGGCATACCGAGACCGCCGTGATCCCGCGCTCTCCCTTCTCTACTTCACGAGGCTAAATCGCGCCCGTTTAGCCGTCTTGAGCTCGCCGTGAATTCGCGCTGCTCCGCCCACGGTCTTTGCCCGTTCATGCCGTCAGCCGTCCCTGCGCCGTTGACCTCGGTCCGGACTCACCGCGGCGAGGCAGCGTTAGTACCCCTACCTCGCCCGGAGAAGCCCGGCGCCCGTTGGACTCGTCGTCGTCTTCATCTCCGGTGGCCTTTGCTCCGTCGCATCGCCATCGCCGGTTCGCGAGCTCACATCGGCCGTCCGATCCGAATCGCCGCGGCTAGGATCTCGCCACGTCACCCCGCCGGTGAGATCACGCTTCGAACTCCAGATCCAATCCCGACCGTTGGATCTAGATCCAACGGTCCGAAATCAATGCGTTAACCTAAAACGTGTCAACACTAGATCCAATCCGCGCCGTTGATTTTCAAATCAACGGTCGAGATCGAGCCACGCGTCCAGGAAGTTGGACCGACGCGGTCGGCCGTCTGTGGCGTGGCCCGACCGCAGCTGGGCCCGCGTGTCAGCGGCTCGACCGAACCGCACCATGATGTCATGCTGACGTCATGGCGGGCCCGCTTGTCAGCAGCTGTCCCAGCAGTGTGCTGACGTCAGCAATGACGTCATCTGTAGGCCCACATGTCAGTCACGTGAGCCGTGGACCGAGTCCACCGTGGACCCGAGCCGAGCGTGGACCGAGCCCATGGACCGGCTGACGTCAGCAGGCCAATCAGGAGCTGCCACGTGTCCATGCTGACGCAATAATTAATTTCCGAAAAAGAAAATGATTTATTAATTCGAATAATGATTTCAAATTTAGATTCAAACTTCAAACGCTTATAACTTTTGCGTTTCAACTCCGATTTGAGTGATTCAAATTTCTAAATTTGTATAAAATTAAGATCTACCTAAATATGAATTTTATTTAATTTTTGGACTAAAGTTTTTCTCTGTAAAATTATTTAATTGATTATTTAAACTTTAAATAATCATAACTTTTGCGTTTTAACTCCGATTTGAACGATTCCAGTTCCTAAAAATCCAGAAAATTATGTTCTCTCTGTTTATGGATTTTATTTGGAGTTTTGGGATGTTTTTGCATAGTGTTTATTTGTGTATTTGCTATTTGCACGCTTTACGAGTAGACGTTGAAGTGCCGGAAGGATTCGAAGGAGAAGTGTTGACTCAGGATCCAACTCAAGACCAAGAACAAGTACTCTTTGAAGGCAAGTTGTGCTTTGACCATATTGATCCTATTTCGAAATCTATTTTGATTTAAACTATTGCATACTAGTTCAATTAGAAAGATACTTTGTTTAAACATGGGGGTTAGATAAATACCAATTTGCTATATGACACCTTGATTACTTAAGTATGTGCCATGACCCTTTGTCACCCTAGTTGTGGTTTACTAGTTGGACATTACTAAATTGCCAACATGGGTTTAGATCGTTGTAGTATCTTTGCTTAGACACCTTTCGTGCTCATGACATGAATTTGGATAATCAAATGCTAATATTGACTTAATGATATATTGAACCTGTTTTGGAAAAGTATCATGTGATGTTGATGGCACGTGGTGCATGGTAATCAACTGGGGTTTGATAAACAGTTTTCGACCGGGGCATGTGGCAAGAGTAATCAGTGGGCGGATGTGGCATTGGGAGTGATGATTTGGTTTTTCGGGTAGTCTTGCCCTGGTCACTCTAAGGACTTAACCTTGCAAGCCTTTGAACTGGGTCATACTTGCAACCACATGGCTGGAATGGGACGGCCCTAGTTGACTAAGTCGCTAAGGACTCACTTGTGGAGCCTCGGGTGTCGATTACACCTTTTGTGTGATTGTGCGGGGAGCGTATCGTGGCTGTGGCCGGATACCCATCTAACGGTGTGTTGGTCCCATACTTCGCCTTGGCTAAGGGAAGGGATGGTGTAGAGCACGAACCTGAGAGGACCACCTGTGTTGTTTGAGGCTTCCAAAGGCTTTGTTACTGAACTTCGCCTTTGTGGTGTTTGACTGTATCTTGTGGGTAAAGTGCATAACCTCTGCGAGTGTAGAATCTATTTGAATAAGCCAGGAGTCCACGATCTTTGGACAATGCTCGGGAATTACAGTCAAGGGTTAGACTTTCTGAAAATAACTTGGATTTGAAAAGTTGGGTTGGTTTAATAATGAAGATGATGGAAATGTGGTTTAGGATGGGGAAAAATGTTTATTAAACTTCTTGAAAAGTTATGTATGCTTTACTTATTTCTCGCTTTGAATCTACTTATATTACTTGTCAAATGCCGTTTATTGCAAATATACCTTAAGCTATTCCTTTGTACCAAGCCATGCATATAGTATATTAGCTTGCATTACATGCATGACTTCTTGAGTACCAAGTACTCACCCTTGCCTCAACACAATACCAGTTGAAGAGTAGACTACGACAGTTTCTGAGGAGGAGTTCCAAGAGGACCCGTCTACTTAGGGATGAGAGCCCGATCGGTTGCTGGTATCTTGGATGGCGCCCACAGTTTATTTGATTTTCATTCTTTGTTATCTCTCTTTTAATAAGTTTTAGCCTTGCGAGCATATATTTGTAACTTGGCCATAAGGTCGAGTAACCCTTTGATTATTTAAATAAAGTACTTTGATAGTATCGTTTGGTATGATTGTGATATATACCGATGTTAAGACTGTGTGCACTAGCGCGTTCCTGGACTAGTGCTGAATACACAGAGGGTCCGGATTTGCAAATTCGGGGTCCCGACAGAGGTGGTATCAGAGCCATACTTGACTGTAGGCTCAACCCTAAGCTAGAATGGTCGTAGTGAGGATAAAACCTATTTTCTAAAGCTAAAAAGTTGTCAAGAAAGGAAATGACATCTCGACTTATCCCCTTCTCTCTTTCTTGTCTCTTGCTGGAATTTTCCCTTACCTTGTCACAATTTAAAAATTCCGAGTTCTTACGTAAAGCACTCTTGTGACAGATGGAGGAAGAGTTCAACTACGTTGATCTGGGAGTTGGTCACGCCGCGGAACTTTGGCATATGCTCTGATTCTCGGAGATTTTGAGAAGCCCCAATACCAAGTGGAAGTGATCGGACAAGCGGGATTGATCAAGGCTTGTGACGTGAGGATTGAGGTACTGCTAGGAAAAGGGCCCAGGCAATCGCCGATACACCGCCTTTGCCAGGAGATCTACAATGCAGATGGGTATCCAAGAAGTATCACGACGAGCAATGCGGCACATTACCCGTATCTCGCCAGAGAATTGGAAATGCGGTGTTCCGTTACCATCCGCGCGGCGATAACCTTCTTGACCCGAAGGAGATTCGGGATGAGGATGCCACGGTTACACGGTTAGCACGATTTGTCGTCGCCAGGAGGATGTACTAGATAATACAAGCAAGGAGCTACTGAAGGCCCGCAAGGAAATCACGGCGAGAGAAGAACGAGATGGCGGGAAGCTCAAGAGTATGTGGCACACCTTCTGCGAAGGATTGACGAGTTGGAAATGACTTTATGCGGACCAGACCAGGCCGGTACTCGAGCTACACGAGCCAGATCCGGAGGAGTCGGATCTCGATGAGGACATCGCTTCTTCGACTACCACAGAGGACACGATTCTTTGGGCATGGCGATCGTTTCCGCCTATGCCACAAAGACCCGTACCAGGCCGTGGAGGTTTTCGATGAGTGAACATAGGTTCTATAGTGAGACTCCTTCGCCGAGTCGAGTCATAGAATAAAGAGTCACCCTTTAGGCGTTAGATTCCGTGAGTTAGTTCGATTTGGATTTGCTTTGTTTCTTTGAGTGTGCAGTATGTGTTGCAAGGCCCTTAGGCATTGTATGTGACCATACCAAGTTACTAATAATAAAGATGGACCTTAAAGTTACCCCTTTCGCCGCATAAGTTCTATATTACTTGTCTATTCTTGTTTCCCTCTCATCTCTAAACCTAGAGCAAATCGACGGATGGTGAACACCCGTGGAAACCTTGGAAGCAATGGGAGTGGATCTCGCCCCATAAAACCCCAATGATGGAGCACCAAGACCGCCACGATATGCAGAATTTCGGGCGTTTCTTGCTGCCCAGACTCGATTGATGCATGCTATGATGCAACAAATGCAGCACGTCACCGCTCAGGCCACGCTAATCAAGTTAATCATGGACAACGCCGTAATACAAGACTATCGAGTTCATGAGGACTCACCCACCCACTTTCTCTGGGAATGCCAATCCATTGGAGGCCGATGATTGGTTAAGATCAATCGAGAGGAAGCTACACATAGCTCAATGCAGAGGGAATGAGAAGGTACTCTACGCTTCTCATCAATTTGGAAGGAACATTACGAATGGTGGGAGAACTTCGTGCCACGCAGAGAACCCTCAAGATATCACTTGGGAAGAGTTCACAAGCATTCCGACAAGATCACGTGCCTGAAGGAATCATGGACCTTAAGAAGGAGGAGTTCGAGCATCAAGCAAGGTAATCAGCCAGTGGTCGACTACCCGAACAAGTTCACACAGCTAGCACGCCACGCACTGAGGATGTAGCGGCAGATAAATCCCATACCTCGTTTTATGAAGGACTTAACTCAGATTGCAAGTAGGGTTGATCACCCACACCTTTCCATTTCCAAGAGTTGGTGAATAAGGCGCTTATTCTTGAGGACAAGCGCAAGGAACTGGATGAGAACAGAAGCGCAGGATGCAACGGCCAAGGATCACGCCGAGAGCAACGCAGCGCTTGAGAGTTGCACCAAATCAATTCTTGATTCCAACCACAAATGCAACAAGGACACCATCCTCAAAGCACCAAGACCTGCCAATCGAACTATCGGACCCCCACTTCCGCTAGAAACGCTACCCCAGTGCAAAAGGAACAGTGAGACGCTGCTACAAGCTGCAACGAGCCAGGACACTTTGCCAACAGCTTGTCCCAAGAAGACAGCAGGCGACCCGGTTCGCTTCAATCTAGGAACCACCCAGCTAGGACGCCGGCAGAGCCACACCCCAGGCCGTGGTGAGAGGCCGAGTCAACCATGTCACCGCAGATGCACTGCGAATGCTACGGACATCGTCTTGGGTAAGTTACTTGTTAACTCGATACACCTGCAAGCTTTGTTTGACTCGAGCTTCGCATTCGTTTGTTTCGCAAGGCTTTGCTACTAGAAATGATTTAAGGATTGCAAGACTTAAGTGCATGCTTTTAGTTCAAACCCCTGGTTCCGAACTCCGAGCGGAAGTAGGATGTTCCGGTGAGAATACTAATAGATGGAATAGAGTTCCTAGCAAACCTTATAATTTTGGAGACCCAGACCTTAGATGTTATATTGGGAATGGATTGGTTATCCAAGCACAAGGCCGTATTGGATTGTGGACGAAGGACTATCTCGGTTGAGAGCCCGTGTGGGAAGAAAGTGGAATTTCAAGCCACTTGCGATTAGAGATGGGCGATTGATGGTTAACTTGATACCAAGGCAATCGGCATAGAGGATGTCCCGGTAGTGAATGAGTACCCAGATGTTTTCCGAGGATCTACCGGTATGCCGCGCGAGGACATAGAGTTTGTGATAGAGCTTGTATGCACAAGACCGATAGCAAAGAGACCCTATCGGATGTCTACCGAGGAGTTGGTAGAAATGAAGAAACAAAGCTAGAGGAGTTAATGGAGAAAGGATTTATCGGACCAAGTTAGTCGCCGTGGGGAGCACCAGTTTTGTTTGTCAAGAAGAAGGGCGGGAGTTTCGGGATGTGCATTGACTACCGTGCACTCAACGAAGTCACCGTGAAGAATAAGTATCCGCTACCCAGGATTGATGATTTGTTTGATCGAGTTAAGAGGAGCCGGAGTTTTCTCCAAGATTGATCGAGATCGGGATACCATCGATTGAAGATCCGATCGAAGATATTCAAGACTGCATTCTCGTCAAGATATGGACATTACGAGTTTACGATTATGTCCTTTGGATTGACAAATGCGCCCCTTATTTCATGAATATGATGAATAAGGTGTTCATGGAATATTTGGACAAGTTTGTCGTCGTGTTCATAGGCGATATCCTAATCTACTCCAAGACGGAGGATGAACATGCCGAACACTTAAGGCGAGTTTTGGAAAAGGCGAGGAACAGCAACTTTTCGCCAAGTTCAGCAAGTGTGATTTTTGGAAGGACAAGGTGGAGTTTCTTGGACATGTAATGACCGCTTGAGAGGGAGTCATTTGTGGATCCAAGCAAAGTAGAAGCGGTGTTACATTGGGAGCGAAGACCGTGACCCAGTTCGGAGTTTCCTTGGAATGGCGAGGATACTACCGCGTGTCATCGAAGGCTTTTCGACAATTGCGAAACCTCTTACGCAATTGCTGAAGAAGGAAAAGAAGTTTGCATGGGCGCCAGAATGTGAGAAAGGATTTCAGAGTGAAGAAGCAATTGACATCGGCACGGTGTTAGTTCTACGGATGTTGCTCAAAGCTTCGATATTTATTGTGACGCATCGCGCCAAGGACTTGGATGTGTCTTGTCTGCAGAATGGAAAGGTAAATCGCCTATGCATCAAGGCGATTGAGGCCGCATGAGGAAAATTATCCGACACATGACCTAGAGTTAGCAGTAGTGCATGCTTTGAAGATATGGCGTCACTATCTGATTGGAAAGCAGATGTGAAGTATATACGGATCATAAGAGCCTCAAGTACATATTCACCCAGTCGGATCTGAATATGAGGCGGAGGAGATGGCTAGAGTTGATCAAGGACTATAATGTTGGAATCCATTACCATCCCGGAAGGCCAACGTAGTAGCCGATGCCCCGAGTCGGAAAAGTCATACCGTGAGTACGTTGCTAGCCACAAGTCGGGGACGAGTTATGTGAGGATTTTCAAAGATGAAGATTGAGGTTGTACCTAGCGGATTCTTGGCCGCATTGGAAGTAAAGCCTACTTTAGAGGACCAGATCCGAGAAGGACAGAAGGATGATGACAGATCCGTAGGATTAAGTCCAAAAGGAGGAAGGCAAAGGCAGAGGACTTCAAGTTGGATGAGCAAGGCACGTTGTGGATGAAGGATCGCATTTGTGTGCCTAGCAAAAGGAGTTAAAGCGGTGATTCTCGAAGAAGCCCATGACTCAAGTACTCGATTCATCCTGGAAGCGCCAAGATGTATCGGGATCTCAAGGAGAGATTCTCGTGGCGAGTATGAAGCGTGAAGTTGCCGAGCATGTTGCATTGTGCGACGTATGCCGGAGAGTCAAGGCAATGCATCGAGAGACCAGCGAGATTGCTACCATTGAAAATACTGAGTGGAAGTGGGAGGAAATCGGAATGGATTTCATTACCGGTTTGTCAAGACTCAAGGAGGTTATGACTCCATATGGGTTATAGTGGATCGCTTGACTAAAGTAGCCCATTTTATCCGTGAAGACCACTTACTCGGAGATAAATTAGCGAATTATACATGATCGGGATTGTCTGTTTGCACGGAGTGCCAAAGAGGATTGTATCGGACAAAGGTACCCAATTTACCTCAAGGTTACGGAATAAGTTGCATGAAGCCATGGGGACCCGTTTGAACTTGATCTGACTTATCATCCACGCATCGGATGGACAGACCGAAAGAGTCAACCAGATTCTGGAGGATATGCTAAGAGCTTGTGCATTAGCTTATGCTACCTCTTGGGATAAGAGTTTGCCGTATCTTTGAGTTCGATTACAACAATAGTTATCAGGCTAGTTTCTGAGATGTCACCTTTTGAGGCCTTTGTATGGTCGACCTGTCGGACGCCATTGAATTGGAATGAGACCGCGTGGCCGTGTCTTTGGGCCTGATATTCTTCAAGAGGTGAAGAGCAGATCGCTATGATTAGGAAAGGTTGAAGATAGCCCAATCACGACAAAAGAGTTATCTTGACAATCGTCGCCGAGACTTGAGTTTTGAACCGAAGACTTTGTATACCTCGGAGTTCGCCTCTCGGGGGAGTTAAGAGGTTCCATGCCAAAGGGAAACTTGCACCCTGTTATGTTGGACCATTTAAGTTTTTGAGCATGAGGCGAGTTGCTTACAATTTGGAGTTGCCACAATCGCTAGCAGGAGTACATGATGTATTCCATGTGTCCATTGAAGAAATGTCTCAGAGTTCCCGAGAGCAGACATCGCTAGAGTCAATTGAGTTGCAAGAGGACTTGACTTATAAGGAGTATCCCGTGAGGATTCTAGACACAATGGATCGAGGAAACTAGAAACAAGTCAACCCGTTTCAGTAGAGTTCGATTGGAGCAACCACGAAGAAAGTGAAGCGACTTGGGAGCAAGAGGATTTGAAGAAAGAGTTTCCAAACCTATTCCTTTAGTAAGCCCTGAATCTAGGGACGAGATTCTATTAAGGAGGTTTGTAACACCCCAAAATTTTGCTTTCCTTAAATTCATGTGTGATTTGGCACTTTGGTGAATTTTGGAATTTTCTCGAATTTATTTGGATTTATTTGGAATTTATTTGAATTTATTCCATTTTGAAATAATTAAAGAATTTAAATTTGCAAATAAATTTTTGTTGGAAATATTTTATTTGAGTCCAAAATGATCCAAAATATTTTCCGAATTTTCTGGAATTTTTCTGAGTCATTTGCTATTTTTAATGAATTAAATGAATTCACGGGAATTATTTTAAATATTAAATCGCTGGAAAATCCAACTCGGGTCAAGTACTGTTCATCCGACCGAAGTCGGACTCGAAGTCCGACCGAGCCGATTGGCTCAACCAAACCAGCTCCCAACCCTAAGTGATCCGACCGTTGGATCAAGATCCAACGGTGAGATCCGCCCGAGCCAGAAGCCGTGTCGGGCCGGACCGATCGCGCCCGCGCGATCGTGGCCGTTGGTTGTGCCACGTGGGCGGCCACGATTGCGTCGTCTTCACCGTCCGAGCTGGACTCCGCCCGCCAGCCGCCGTAGCAAATTAGGTTTCCGTTTTACGCACGGACGCCGAGGCTATTTAATGCCGGGGCATACCCCGAGACCGCCGTGATCGCGCTCTCCCTTCTCTACTTCACCGAGGCTAAGTCGCCGCCCGTTTAGCCGTCGAGCTCGCCCGTAGTTGCGCTCGCCACGGTCTTTGCTTCGTTCGCCGCCGTCGCCGTCGCTGCGCCCGTTGACCTCGGATCCGGACTCACCGCGGCGAGGCAGCGTTCGGAGTACCCCTCACCTCGCCGAGAAGCCCCGAGCGCCCGTTGGACTCGTGCCGTCTTCATCTCTGGTGGCCGCTGCTCGTCGCATCGCCATCGCCGTTCGCGAGCTGCATCGGCCGTCCGATCCGGATCGCCGCGGCTAGGATCTCGCCACGTCACCCCGCCGGTGAGATCACGCTTGAACTCCGGATCAATCCCACCGTTGGATCTAGATCCAGCGATCCGAAATCAATCGTTAACCTAAAGCGTGTCAACACTAGATCCAATCCGCGCGTTGATTTTCAAATCAGCGGTCGAGATCGAGCCACGCGTCCAGAAGTTGGGCCGACGCGGTCAGACGTGGCGACCGCCAGCTGGGCCCGCGTGTCGGCTCGACCGAACCGCACCATGATGTCATCGGCGTCATGGCGGGCCCGCTGTCGGCCGGTATCCCGGCCGGTGTCTTGGCGTCCAATGACGTCATCTGTAGGCCCACATGTCGATCCACGTGAGCCGTGGGCCGAGTCCACCGTGGACCCGAGCCGAGCGTGGACCGAGCCCATGGATCGGTGGCGTCGGCCAGCCAATCGAGGAGCTGCCACGTGTCCATCTTGTACGCACAATAATTAATTTCGAAAAAGAAAATGATTTATTAATTCGAATAATGATTTCAAATTTAGATTCAAACTTTAAACGCTTATAACTTTTATGCTTCAACTCCGATTTGAGTGATTCAAATTTCTAAATTTGTATAAAATTAAGATCTACCTAAATATGAATTTTATTTAATTTTTGGACTAAAGTTTTTCTCTGTAAAATTATTTAATTGATTATTTAAACTTTAAATAATCATAACTTTATGCTTTAACTCCGATTTGAACGATTCCAGTTTCTAAAAATCCAGAAAATTATGTTCTCTCTGTTTATGGATTTTATTTGGAGTTTTGGGATCTTTTTGCATAGTGTTTATTTGTGTATTTGCTATTTGCACGCTTTACGAGTAGACGTTGAAGTGCCGGAAGGATTCGAAGGAGAAGTGTTGACTCAGGATCCAACTCAAGACCAAGAACAAGTACTCTTTGAAGGCAAGTTGTGCTTTGACCATATTGATCCTATTTCGAAATCTATTTTGATTTAAACTATTGCATGCTAGTTCAATTAGAAAGATACTTTGTTTAAACATGGGGGTTAGATAAATACCAATTTGCTATATGACACCTTGATTACTTAAGTATGTGCCATGACCCTTTGTCACCCTAGTTGTGGTTTACTAGTTGGACATTACTAAATTGCCAACATGGGTTTAGATCGTTGTAGTATACTGCTTAGACCTGCTACGTGCTCATGACATGAATTTGGATAATCAAATGCTAATATTGACTTAATGATATATTGAACCTGTTTTGGAAAAGTATCATGTGATGTTGATGGCACGTGGTGCATGGTAATCAACTGGGGTTTGATAAACGCCAAGGGCATGTGGCAAGAGTAATCAGGTGGGCCAGATGTGGCATTGGGAGTGATGATTTGGTTTTTCGGGTAGTCTTGCCCTGGTCACTCTAAGGACTTAACCTTGCAAGCCTTTGAACTGGGTCATACTTGCAACCACATGGCTGGAATGGGACGGCCCTAGTTGACTAAGTCGCTAAGGACTCACTTGTGGAGCCTCAGGGTGTCAGTTACACCTTTTGTGTGATTGTGCGGGGAGCGTGTCGTGGTGTGGCCGGATACCCATCTAACGGTGTGTTGGTCCCATACTTCGCCTTGGCTAAGGGAAGGGATGGTGTAGAGCACGAACCTGAGAGGACCACTGTGTTGTTTGAGGCTTAGAAAGGCTTTGTTACTGAACTCGCCTTTGTGGTGTTTGACTGTATCTTGTGGGTAAAGTGCATAACCTCTGCAGTGTAGAATCTATTTGAATAGCCGAGTCCACTGATCTTGGACAATGCTCGGGAATTACAGTCAAGGGTTAGACTTTCTGAAAATAACTTGGATTTGAAAAGTTGGGTTGGTTTAATAATGAAGATGATGGAAATGTGGTTTAGGATGGGGAAAAATGTTTATTAAACTTCTTGAAAAGTTATGTATGCTTTACTTATTTCTACTGCTTTCGAATCTACTTATATTACTTGTCAAATGCCGTTTATTGCAAATATACCTTAAGCTATTCCTTTGTACCAAGCCATGCATATAGTATATTAGCTTGCATTCTGTGCATGACTTGCTGAGTACCAAGTACTCACCCTTGCCTCAACACAATACCAGTTGAAGAGGAGACTACGCCAGTTTCGGAGGAGGAGTTCCAAGAGGACCCGTCTACTTAGGGATGCGAGCCCGATCAGTTACTGTGGTATCTTTGGATGGCGCCACAGTTTATTTGATTTTCCATTTCTTTGTTATCTCTCTTTTAATAAGTTTCGCCTTGCGGGGCATATATTTGTAACTTGGCCATAAGGTCGAGTAACCCTTTGATTATTTAAATAAAGTACTTTGATAGTATCGTTTGGTATGATTGTGATATATACCGATGTTAAGACTGTGTGCACTAGCGCGTTCCTGGACTAGTGCTGAATACACAGAGGGTCCGGATTTGCAAATTCGGGGTCCCGACATCACCCTAGTTGTGGTTTACTAGTTGGACATTATTAACTTGCCAACATGGGTTTTAGACCGTTGTAGTAAACTGCTTAGACCTGCTACGTGCTCATGACATGATTTTGGACAAACAAATGCTAATATTGACTTAATGATATATTGAACCTGTTTTGGAAAGGTATCATGTGATGTTGATGGCACGTGGTGCATGGTAATCAACTGGGGTTTGATAAATAGTTTTTCGACCGGGGCATGTGGCAAGAATAATCAGGTGGGCCAGTTGTGGCATTGGGGATGTTGATTTGGTTCTTCGGGTAGTCTTGCCCTGGTCACCCTAAGGACTTAACCTTGCAAGCCTTTGAACTGGGTCTAACGTGCAACCACATGTCTGTAATGGGACGGACCTAGTTGACTAAGTTGCTAATAACGTACCTGTGGGACCTCAGGAGGTCAACTACACCCTTTGTGTAAGTTATGCGGGGAGGCGTCGGGTGAGGCCAGTTACCCATCTAACGGTTTATTGGCCTAAACTTCTCCTTAGCTAAGGGAAGGGTTAGTGTGCAATAACTGGGGAGGACCACTTGTATTGTTAGAAGTTTCCGAAAGACTTTATTCAGAACTCGCCTTTGTGGTGTTTGACTGTATCTTGTGGGTAAAGTGCATAACCTCTGCAGAGTGTAGAATCTATTCGAATAGCCGTGTCCGCGGTATTGGACATCGCTCGGGAATTACAGTCAAGGGTTAGATTTTCTCAAAAATAACTTGGATTTGAAACGTTGGGTTGGATTAATAATGATGTTGATGGAAATGTGGATTAGGATGGGAAAGATGTTTATTAAACTCCTTGAAAAGTTATTTATGCTTTACTTGTTTCTACTGCTTTCGAATCTACTTATGATATTCGTCAAATGCTGTTTTACTGCAAATATACCTTGAGCTACTCCTTTGTACCAAGCCATGCATATAGTATATTAGTCTGCATTCTGTGCATGACTTGCTGAATACCAAGTACTCACCCTTGCCACAATATAACACCAGTTGAAGAGGAGACTACACCAGCTTTGGAGGAGGAACTCCAAGAGGAACCGTCTACTTAGGGAAGCGAACCCGGTCGATTACTGTGGTATCTTTGGATGGCGCCACGAAGTTATTTGATTTTTCCGCTGCTACTATTTCTCTCTTAATAAGTTTCGCCCTGCGAGGCGTGCATTTGTAACTTGACCATAAGGTCGAGTAACCAGTTTGACTATTTAAATAAAGTACTTTATTAGTATCGAGTGGTATGATTGTGATATTTACCGATGTTAAGACTGTGTGCACTAGCGTGTTCCTGGACTAGTGCTGAATACACAGAGGGTCCGGATTTGCAAATTCAGGGTCCCGACAGAGGTGGTATCAGAGCCATACTGGCCGTAGGCTCAACCCTAAGCTAGAATGGTCGTAGTGAGGATAAAACCTATTTTCTAAAGCTAAAAATTTGTCAAGATAAGAAATGACATCTCGACTTACCCCCTTCTCTCTTTCCTTGTCTCTTGCTGAATATTTCCTTACCTTGTCACGATTTAAAATTCCGAGTTCTTACGTGAGCACTCTTGTGACAGATGGAGGGAGAGTTCAACTACGTCGATCTGGAGGTTGGTCACGCTACGGAACTTTGGCATATGCTTCAGACTCTCGGAGATTTTGAGAAGCCGCAATACCAAGTGGAAGTGATCAGACAAGCAGGATTGATCAAGGCTTGTGACGTGAAGATTGAGGTACCTGCTAGGAAAAAGGGCCCAGGCAATCGCCCGATACACTGCACTGCCAGGAGGTCTACAATGCAGATGGGTATCCAAGAAGTATCACGACGAGCAATGCGGCATATTACCCGTATCTACGCCAGAGAGTTGGAGAGCACGGTGTTCCGTTATCACCCGCGCAGCAATAACCTTCTTGACCCGAAGGCGATTCAGGATGAGGATGCCATGGTTACACAATTGGCACAACTTGTTGTCGCCAGGAGGATGTACTCGATGATACAAGCAAGGAGCTACGAAGGCCCGCAAGGAGATCACGACAGAGAAGAACGAGATGGCGGGAAGCTCAAGAGTATGTGTCCCACCTTCCGCAAAGGATTGGAGAGTTCGAGATGGCATTGTACGGACCGAGAACTGAGCCGATTTCGAGCTACATGAGCCAGATCCGGAGGAGTCGGATCTCGATGAGGACACCGCTTCTTCGACTACCACAGATGACACGATTCTTTGGGCATGGCAATCGTTTCGCGCCTATGCCGCAAAGATCCGTACTCCAGGCCGTGGAGGTTTTCTCGATGAGTGAGCATAGGTTCTATAGTGAGACTCCTTCGCCGAGTCACGTCATAGAATAAAGAGTCACCCTTTAGGCGTTAGACTCCGGTGTTAGTTCGATTTGGATTTTCATTGTTTGTTGAGTGTGCAGATGTGTTGCAAGGCCCTTAGGCATTGTAAGCAACCATACCAAGTTATTAATATCAATAATAAAGTTGGACCTTAAAGTTACACCTTTCGCCCCGCATAAGTTCCATATTACTTGTCTATTCTTGATTCCCCTCATCTCTAAAACTTAGAGCAAATCGACAGATGGTGAACACCATGAAACTTTGGAAGCAATGGAAGTGGTTCTCGCCAGCCAGAAAACCCCAATGATGGAGCTCGGACCGCCGATTGATATGCAGAATTTTGGAGCATTTCTTGCTGCTCGACTCGATTGATGCATGCTATGATGCAACAAATGCAACACGTCCACTTGCTCATGCCACGACTAATCAAGTCAATCGGGGACAACGCCGTAATACAAGACTGTCGAGTTCATGAGGACTCACCCACCCACTTTCTCCGGAATGCCAATCCATTGGAGGCCGATGATTGGTTAAGATCAATTGAGAGGAAGCTACACATAGCTCAATGCATAGGAAATGAGAAGGTACTCTACGCTTCTCATCGGTTGGAAGAACATTGCATTGAATGGTGGGAGAACTTACGTGCACGCAAGAGAACCCTCAAGATATCACTTGGGAAGAGTTCATTTGCATTCCGTCGGTATCACGTGCCTGAAGGAATCATGGACCTTAAGAAGGAAGAGTTCGAGCATCGAAGCAAGGTAATCACCGATGTGGCCGACTACGAACAAGTTCACACAGCTAGCACGCTACGCACTTTGAGGATGTAGCAACAGATAAAGCTAGACAGTCTCGCTTCATGAAGGGACTTAACTCAGGATTGCAAGTAGGATTGATCACCCACACCTTTCCAGATTTCCAAGAATTGGTGAATAAGGCGCTTATTCTTGAGGACAAGCGCAAGGAACTGGATGAGAACAGAAGCGCGAGAATGCAACAAAGAGGATCACGCCAGGGAACGCAATGGCGTCGAGAGTTGCACCAAATCAATTTTTCAGATTCCAGCCACGAGAATGCTACAAGGACACCGTCACGGCACCAAGACCCGTCAATCGAACTACGAGACCCTAGCCCCGCTAGAAACGCCTGCTCGAGGCGATCGGCAAGGAACAGTGAGACGCCGCTACAACCGCAACGAGCCAGGACATTTTGCCAACAGCTTGTCCAAAGAAGACAAAGCAGGAGTGACCCGCTCGCTTTAACTTGGGAACCACCCGGCTAGGGCGCCAAGACACTAGGAACCACATCCCAGACCGTGGTGAGAGGCCGAGTCAACCATGTCACCGCAGATGCACTGCAGAATGCTACGGACGTCGTACTGGGTAAGTTACTTGTTAACTCGATGCACCTGCGATTTTGTTTGACTCTGGAGCTTCGCATTCGTTTGTTTCGCAAGGCTTTGCTGCTAGAAACAACTTGGGGATTGCAAAACTTAAGTGCATGCTTTTAGTTCAAACCCCTGGTTCCGAACTCCGAACGAAAGTAGGATGTTCCGGGGTGAGAATACTAATAGATGGAATAGAGTTCCTAGCGAACCTTATAATTTTGGAGACCCAGACCTTAGACGTTATTTTGGGAATGGACTGGTTATCCAAGCACAAGGCCGTATTGGATTGTGGACGAAGGACTATCGCAGTTGAGAGCCGTGTGGAAAGAAAGTGGAATTTCAAGCTACTGCCGTTAGAGAAGGACAGATGATGGTTAACAATACCAAGACAATCAGCATAGAGGATGTCTCAGTACTGAATGAGTACCCAGATGTTTTTCCCGAAGATCTACCTGGTATGCCGCCAGACAGGGACATAGAGTTTGTGATAGAGCTTGTACTGCACAAAGACCGATAGCAAAGAGACCCTATCGGATGTCCACCGAGGAGTTGGTAGAGATGAAGAAACAGCTAGAGGAGTTAATGGAGAAAGGATTTATCGGACCGAGGTTAGTCGCCGTAGTGAGGAGCACCAGTTTAGTTTGTCAAGAAGAAGGACGGGAGTTTCAGGATGTGCATTGACTACCATGCACTCAATGAAGTCACCGTGAAGAATAAATATCCGCTACCCAGGGTTGATGATTTGTTTGATCAGCTGAGGGGAGCCGGAGTTTTCTCCAAGATTGATCTGAGATCGGGATACCATCAGTTGAAGATCCGATCAGAAGATATCCCGAAGACTGCATTCTCATCAAGATATGGACATTACGAGTTTACAGTTATGTCTTTTGGATCGATTTAATGCGCCAAAGATATTTCATGAATATGATGAATAAGGTGTTCATGGAATATTTGGACAAGTTTGTTGTCGTGTTCATAGATGATATCCTAATCTACTCCAAGACAGAGGATGAACATGCCGAACACTTGAGGCGAGTTTTGGAAAAGCTGAGGGGACAGCAACTCTTCGCCAAGTTTAGTAAGTGTGATTTTTGGAAGGACAAGGTGGAGTTTCTTGGACATGTAATGACCGCAGAAGGAGTCGCCGTTGATCCAAGCAAAGTAGAAGCCGTGTTACATTGGGAGCAACCGAAGACTGTGACCCAGATCCGGAGTTTTCTTGGAATGGCAGGATACTACCGCCGTTTCATTGAAGGCTTTTCGACAATTGCGAAACCTCTTACGCAATTGCTGAAGAAGGAGAAGAAGTTTGCATGGACGTCAGAATGTGAGAAAGGATTTCAGGAGCTGAAAAAGCGATTGACATCAGCACCGGTATTAGTTCTACCGGATGTTGCTCAAAGCTTTGATATTTATTGTGACGCATCGCGCCAAGGACTTGGATGTGTCTTTGATGCAGAATGGAAAGGTAAATCGCTTATGCGTCAAAGCGATTGAGGCCGCATGAGGAGAATTATCCGACACATGACCTAGAGTTAGGCTGCCGTAGTGCATGCCTTGAAGATATGGCGTCACTATCGATTGGAAAGCAGATGTGAAGTATACACGGATCATAAGAGCCTTAAGTACATATTCACCCAATCGGATCTGAATATGAGGCAAAGGAGATGGTTAGAGTTGATCAAGGACTACAATGTTGGAATCCATTACCATCCGGAAGGCCAACGTAGTTGCCGATGCCTTGAGTCGGAAAAGCCACACTTTGTGAGCATGTTGCTAGCCACAAGTCGGGATGAGCTATGTGAGGATTTCCGGAGAATGAAGATTGAGGTGGTACCTAGCGGATTCTGGCCGCATTGGAAGTAAAGCCTACCCTAGGGGACCAGATCAGGAAGGGCCAGGAAGGAGGATGACAAGATCCGCAGGATTAAGTCCATCAAGGAGGAAGGCAAGGCGAGAGGACTTCAGGTTGGATGAGCAAGGCACGTTATGGATGAAGGATCGTATTTGTGTGCCCAACAAGAAGGAATTAAAGCAAGCTGATTTTGGAGGAAGCCCATGACTCCAAGTATTCAATTCATCACAGGCGCCAAAATGTATCAGATTTGAAGGAAAGATTACGGTGGCCAAGCATGAAGCGTGAAGTTGCGAGCATGTTGCATTGTGCGATGTATGCCGGAGAGTCAAGGCAATGCATCGAGAGACCAGCGAGGATTACTACAAATTACCGAAAATACCTGAGTGGAAGTGGGAGGAAATCGGAATGGATTTCATTACCGGTTTGCCTAAGACTCAAGTAGGTTATGACTCCATATGGGTTATAGTGGATCGTTTGACCAAAGTAGCCCATTTTATCCCCGTGAAGACCACCTACTCGGGAGATAAGTTAGCAGAGTTGTACATGATCAGGATCGTCTGTTTGCACGGAGTGCCAAAGAGGATTGTATCGGATAGAGGTACCCAATTTACCTCAAGGTTTTGGAATAAGTTGCATGAAGCCATGGGAACCCGTTTAAACTTCAAGATACCTTATCATCCGCATGACGGATGGACAGGCCAGAAAGAGTCAACCAGATTCTGGAGGATATGTTAAGAGCATGTGCATTGGCTTATGCTACCTCTTGGGATAAGAGTTTGCCGTATCTTTGAGTTTAGTTACAATAATAGTTACCAAGCTAGTTCTGAGATGTCACCTTTTGAGGCCTTTGTATGGTCGACCATCGGACACCATTGAATTGGAATGAGACCGTGCGAGCGCCGTGTCTTGAACTGATATTCTTCAAGAGGTGAAGAAGCGGTGCCATGATTAGGGAAAGGTTGAAGATCGCCCAATCACGACAGAAGAGTTATCTTGACAACCGTCGCCGAGACTTGAGTTTTGAACGAGGAAGACTTTGTATACCTCGAGTTACGCCTCTCGGGGAGTTAAGAGGTTCCATGCCAAAGGAAAACTTGCACCCGTTATGTTGGACCATTTAAGATTTTAAGCGCAGCGAAGTTGCTTATCACCGGAGTTGCCTGATCGTTAGCGAGGAGTACATGACGTATTCCATGTGTCCCGATTGAAGAAGTGTCTCCGAGTACACGAGAGCAGACAGCTAGAGTCAATCGAGTTGCAAGAAGATTTGACTTACAAGGAGCATCCCGTAAAGATTTTGGACACTATGGATCGAGAGACCAGAAATAAGTCAACCCGTTTTTGTAGAGTACAGTGGAGCAACCACACGGAGAGTGAAGCAATTTGGGAACGCGAAGAGGATTTGAGGAAAGAGTTTCCAAACCTATTCCTTTAGTAAGCCCTGAATCTCGGGGACGAGATTCTATTAAGAGGAGGTTTGTAACACCCCAAAATTTTGCTTTTCTTAAATTCATGTGTGATTTGGCACTTTGGTGAATTTTTGGAATTTTCTGGAATTTATTTGGATTTATTTGGAATTTATTTGAATTTATTCCATTTTGAAATAATTAAAGAATTAAAATTTGCAAATAAAATTTTGTTGGAAATATTTTATTTGAGTCCCAAATACCCTAAAATATTTTCGAATTTTTGGAATTTTTAAAGTCTTTTGCTATTTTTAATGAATTAAATGAATTATGGAAATTATTTTAATTATTAAATCGCTGGAAAATCAAGTCGGGCCAAGTACTATTCATCCGACCGAAGTCGGAACCCGAAGTCGGACTCGAGTCAGGCAGAGCCACATGACTCGACCAGAACCGGCTCTAAAACCTAATCGATCCCAACCGTTGGATCAAGATCCAAGCGCCGAGGATTTCCGTCGCTTCGATCGGATCCGGCCGGATCCGATCCCCTTGCATCGTGGCGCTGATCGTGCCACGTGGGCGGCTGTCCGTCGTCGTCTCCGCCCGAAGTCTGGCCGGACTCCGCCACGCGTCCGCCGTGGGAACTAGGTTTCCGTTTTCTGAAGCCGAGGCTATTTAATGCCCGGATCACATCGAGGATCGCCTCGACCTTGCGCGATCGTTGCCTAGCCGTCGCGCGCGGCGCCACAGCAGCGCCCGCGCAATCGCTCGCCGGAGTTGTAGCACCCTCCGCCGCGGTTACGCTTGATTCCGCCGCCGTCCGCCGTCCGCCGCCATTGACCCCGGATCCGGACTCACCGCGACGACACACCGAAGGACCTCTCACCTCGCCGGAGGAGGCCATAAACGTTGCCGTGTCGCCGTCCCGGCTCGGCCGGCCGGCTCCGCCGCCGCGCCATCGCTGTCGCTCGAAGCTTCTCGGCCGTCCGATCAAGATCCAACGTCCCCAGATCACGCCCACGTCATCTCACGGTGAGATTCCGTCCAAAACCACTAGATCCAATCTTGGCCGTCCGATCTAGATCCAGCGGTCGAGATCAACAGCGTTCACCCCAAGCGCGTGAGTCGAATCAATACGGGCCGTTGATTTTCAAATCAACGGTCGAGATCTAGCCACGTGTCCGGGAAGGCTGACCGCCGCGGTCAGCGTTGTCCACGCGCGCGAGCGTGTGACGCTGACACGCGGGGCCCGCGTGTCAGCGACGTGACCAAACCGCACCATGACGTCACACTGACGTCATGGCGGGCCCGCATGTCAGCAGCTGTCCCAACCGTACGCTGACGTCAGCAATGACGTCACCATTGGGACCCACTGTCGACTGCAGTGGTGAGCCCGTGGCGTCGGCAATGACGTCACCCGAGGGGGACCCACAGGTCATGACACGTGGAGCCGTGGAACGAGTCCACGGTGAGACGGCCGGCGTGGGCCGAGTCCATGGACGGTGGCGTCGACCAACCAATCGAGAGGCTGCCACGTGTCGGTGACGCCAATAAATGATTTTCCGAAAAAGAATATGATTTAATAATTCGGTTTAATAATTAATTTGAATTTCAAAACTTCAAACGCTTATAACTTTTGCGTTTCAACTCCGATTTGAGTGATTCAAATTTCTAAATTTGTATAAAATTGAGACCTACCTAAATATGAATTTTATTTAATTTTTGGACTAAATTTTTTCTCCGTAAAATTATTTAATTGATTATTTAAACTTTACATAATCATAACTTTTGCGTTTTA
Source organism: Rhipidocladum racemiflorum (assembly GCA_036346355.1). NCBI lineage: Eukaryota > Viridiplantae > Streptophyta > Magnoliopsida > Poales > Poaceae > Rhipidocladum > Rhipidocladum racemiflorum. The sequence continues at coordinate 35,505,533 of CM070577.1, read as the reverse complement.
ACTCCAAATTTGACGATTCCAGTTTCTAAAAATCCATAAAATTATGTTCTCTCTGTTTATGGATTTTATTTGGATGATTGGATACTTTTTGCCTATTGTTTATTCGTGTATTTGCTATTTGCACGCTTTACGAGTAGACGTTGAAGTGCCGGAAGGATTTGAAGGAGAAGTATTGACTCAGGATCCAACTCAAGACCAAGAACAAGTACTTTTTGAAGGCAAGTTGTGCTTTGACCATGTTGATCCTATTTAGAAATCTATTTTGATTTAACCTATTGCATGCTAGTTCAATTAGAAAATACTTTATTTAAATTTGGGGAATTAGATAAATACCAATTTGCTGTATGACACCTTGATTATTTAAATATGTGCCATGACCCTTGTCACCCTAGTTGTGGTTTACTAGTTGGACATTATTAACTTGCCAACATGGGTTTTAGACCGTTGTAGTAAAGCGCTTAGACACCTTTCGTGCTCATGACATGATTTTGGACAAACAAATGCTAATATTGACTTAATGATATATTGAACCTGTTTTGGAAAGGTATCATGTGATGTTGATGGCACGTGGTGCATGGTAATCAACTGGGGTTTGATAAATAGTTTTTCGATCGGGGCATGTGGCAAGAATAATCAGTGGGCAGTTGTGGCATTGGGGATGTTGATTTGGTTCTTGGGTAGTCTTGCCTGGTCACCCTAAGGACTTAACCTTGCAAGCCTTTGAACTGGGTCTAACGTGCAACCACATGTCCGTAATGGGACGGACCTAGTTGACTAAGTTGCTAATAACGTGCTGTGGGACCTCGGGAGGTCAACTACACCCTTTGTGTAAGTTGTGCGGGGAGCGTCTGGCCGTGAGGCCAGTACCCATCTAACGGTTTATTGGCCTAAACTTCGCCTTAGCTAAGGGAAGGGTTAGTGTGCAATAACCGGAGGACCACTTGTATTGTTAGAAGTTTCCGAAAGACTTTGTTACGAACTCGCCTTTGTGGTGTTTGTTGTATCTTGTGGGTAAAGTGCATAACCTCTGCAGAGTGTAGAATCTATTCGAATAGCCGTGTCCGCGGTATTGGACATCGCTCGGGAATTACAGTCAAGGGTTAGATTTTCTCAAAAATAACTTGGATTTGAAACGTTGGGTTGGATTAATAATGATGTTGATGGACATGTGGATTAGGATGGGAAAGATGTTTATTAAACTCTTTGAAAAGTTATTTATGCTTTACTTGTTTCTACTGCTTTCGAATCTACTTATGATATTCGTCAAATCTTTGTTTCTTTGCAAATATACCTCGAGCTACTCCTTTGTACCAAGCCATGTATATAGTATATTAGTCTGCATTCTGTGCATGACTTGCTGAGTACCAAGTACTCACCCTTGCCACAATATAACACCAGTTGAAGAGGAGACTACACCAGCTTTGGAGGAGGAACTCCAAGAGGAACCGTCTACTTAGGGAAGCGAGCCCGATCGGTTGCACGTGGTATCTTTGGATGGCGCCACGAAGTTATTTGATTTTTCCGCTGCTACTATTTCTCTCTTAATAAGTTTCGCCCTGCGAGGCGTGCATTTGTAACTTGACCATAAGGTCGAGTAACCAGTTTGACTATTTAAATAAAGTACTTTATTAGTATTGAGTGGTATGATTGTGATATTTACCGATGTTAAGACTGTGTCCACTAGCGTGTTCCTGGACTAGTGCTGAATACACAGAGGGTCCGGATTTGCAAATTCGGGGTCCCGACACGTTGTGTCCTTGTTTTAGTCCTTGGGTGGAAAGCTTGAGGGCGAGACCCGCTTGGATGAGAAATCCAGTATGGGTTGTTATCGACCTAAGCATTAGGTGTTGTTAGTAGTGGGTCGTAAAGGGTTTAAAGGTGAGGAGTAGAGGAAGGTTGAGTTTAACTCAATTCAAATCTTCTTGGAGATTTGTGCCGTGGATGCGTTCCTCGATAAGGGTTAATTAAGTACTAGTGGACCACTTGGTGGTTGCTAGTAATTGCTTTTCCTTTTCGAAGTGTATTGGATCTTTTGTCGCTGATCTATGAGCGAGTTGAGTCAACGGTAGCAGTTTGTTCGGTTATTCTCTTGTTCTTGCGGGTTTTAAGAACTCGCTTATCGTTTGTTCCGGTTTGAGCCTTTGTGTGAATGTTTTATGTTGTAAGGAAGTCTTTTGTCCCTCGGGGACTTTGTTGTTGATTTTTGGCGTTCGTTGGATTCGAGGTCGAATCCTGTTTAAGGGGGGTTGAATGTGACACCACGGAGTGTCGTAATCTTTTACAATGTGAATGTTGAGGACAAAAACTTTATGGAATGTGGAATTTAGGTTAAAACCTTTCGGCTTGAGATTTACTCGCGTTTTTGGGCCGTTTGAAGTGTTATGTCGCCACGGAGTGTCGTATCCTTAATTATTGAGCATGATAAGGTTAAATACAGTATGAGATGTGGAAATAAGGTTAAAACCATAGGAATTGGAGATTAATAATGTTTCCGGGCCGTTTCCGGGGTTTTGGGCCGTTTCCGAGGGATTTTGGGCCTTAAAGCGGAGGTCGTGGGCTTTGGTGGGAAGGTGTTTGAGTCCGTATGAGGGTAGGAATCCTGTTTGGGCTGGTGGAGAGTCCTCCCTCTGCCCTTTTATGCGCCCCCACCCCAGCCCTTGCGCCCCCACCTCCTCCTCCCAAGCCCTAGCCGCCTCCCCCAACCCCCATTGCCGTGCGCCTCCACCCCTTGCCGTGCGCCCCTCCACCCCTCCACCTCTCCACCTCCCCACCTCTCCTCCATCCCCTTGCTGCCCTAGGGTGGTCTCCCCACCCCTGCATCCTCGTGGATCCATCCGAGGAACGAGGAGCGAGGAGCGAGGAGATTGATTGGAGTTTTCGTGCGTCGGGCAAAGGTATGATCATGGGGCTCTTCGGGGATGTGCTAGGTACTGTTATTAGGGAGTTTATCAAGTTTTTAGATCAATTGAAGGTGCTGGATTTGAGTATTTTGGGTTAGATCTAGATGTTGCCACGTTTCTGTTTTAGGGCAGATTGAGCAGTCGATCTAGGTTTCATGTTTTCGCAAATTTAGAATCCGAATTTGTCCGTACGGATGTTGAATAAGTTGTAGATAATTTAATTATCTTTCCGTGGACATAAAGCACGTTAAATTCCGATCAGCCGTTTGAAAGTTATGGCTGTTTTACTGAGCGTGTTAAAATCTGTGATGTAATTGGAACAGATCACGGTAATCTGTAGATTAGACGACTTTAGAGTCCGAATCAGTCTTTCCATATACCTAGAGAAAGGTGGAAAATTTCCTAAGCTACGCGAGGATGTACTCGTTTAATTGATTCGGAGTCCCAGAACTCAAGTTATGCCTTTTGCAAGGCTGCTGTCCCGATGGGACAGAACCTCTATTTTTAGGTTTTGCTAGTAGTTGGCAATGTCGGGGTAGATGAGGGTTTGCGTACTGTTTTGTGGACATGATTGTGAGCGTGTGGTACCTACGTGCAGGTGGTGCGACCCTGGGAGTGCCCTCTACTTCCCGCCAATCCGTTGCCCGTGGTTGAGGCAAGTGTGTTGTGATGGATAGCGATTTGTAGGTTGCTTGTTGAGAATAGATGGAATTGACTACATGATATATGATCACTTGCCATGCTTTTATGATTGCCAATGATATGATGAGCATGTTTAATATGTTATGATGCCATGTGTTAATATGTGAGTTAAATATGATGTTGGCATAAATGCATACATGGCATGTTACATGGCTCGGGCGGTGAGAAAGTCATAACTAGTCCGGGAAGGTCGGTGAGAAAGTTATGACTAATCCGGAAAGCCAATGAGTAAGTCCTACATCGTGATTCCATTCACCGCGGTGAACGGAAGCGCCCTCCATCTTCGGGATGGAAGGGGGGAGAGGGTGCACACCGACGTGTGTGTACTCAACCATACCGGTATGAGTTTCCAAGGAGATATGAGCATTGCATTACATTGCATACATAACGATGATGATATTGTTAAAGTGTTCATGAATGAGATGATAAACATGATGGAAGATGTTATTGTCTTGATATTGTTCTTGTTATCCATTGCAATATGCTTGCTGAGTTTCGAACTCACGCTTGTGTTTTCTTGTTGTTTTAGGTACCATGAGAACGGCATGCGGGAAAGGGGAATAGTTACACGCCCACACGTAGCTTCGCCATATTGATTCCCCAAGTCATTCTATTAGTTTGATAATAAATTACGTGTGATGATCATTGATTTAAGGTTTGGCTTTGTTTATGAGAGATTTATTGTTCGTTTGACACTTGGCGACTTTAAGTGCTTGATGATAGTCTTATATTATCGTTAAGACTCTATTTATTGTTGTTTTAGATGTCTCTCTTATTGCCTTATAATGCTATACTGTTGTTGTTCCTTAAATCCTTGTTAAAACAAAGGAGGTGCTGCCGAAATCTCGGTTTTTAGCCTATGCGCCTTTGCTGGAATTTTATGTTAAACGTGGTATTTAGATGTTGTTTAGCTTATGTTTGGTAGCATTCAGGCATATTAAATGCCGGGGTGTTACATTATCAACCTAAGAAATCCAATTCAACATATTATTTACTTATACTGACCTATTTAATCCAACAAGAATACTTCACAATACCATACATCTTCCAAAATTTCCCCCAATCCAGTATAATGTGAACTAATATAATAATCCAACTTCACAATACGTCAATCGTCAACGTTCATAGATCAACTTCATAATTAACAATCCCCATCAATACTAATATTCATGTAATCTCCAATCAAATTGGGTTCTAGCTTCAATCTATGTTCTATACTAATATGTTACATCCAAACTGTCTTCCAAACAGTAATTTCTCTAATAACAGAATATTTTTCCAAAAACACTTATATTGGTGGATTACTACACTAGGGCGACCAAGGACCATGGATAACAATGTCAAGGAGGTATAAGCAACAGGTATAACTAACAGCCTAACGTTAACATCATCATTTTATATAAATAGCAATGCAATTGGTAAAACATTATAAAACATTTATAAATCAGGGGTTCAACATGCGTCAAGGAGACTTGCCTCGGCCACAGCGAGAAGGTTGAACTCTTTGAAGTCCAGCGGCGGGGTCGGCGGACTCGACGGAATCGTTGACTACGCGCAAAACGAGGCAATAAATAAATAAAAGAAAATAAATAAAATCCAAAAATTACAAAAGTAGTACTGGCAGGTAGATCTTGATTTTAGATGAATTGAGAAATTTGAATGGGGTCAAACGGAGTTCGGACGGAGAAGTTATGAGCTTCCGAAGTTGGAAATTGCTGGAAAATAGAGAAAAAAGAAAAAGGTACTGTTTGCTACAGTACTTGCGAAAATTTTGTTCCAGAACCAAACCAAAACTACAGAGCCCCCTTTTCTTCCAAAAAAAAAACGGATTTTTGCCCCATTTTCGCATGGATTTGGACCAAATAAAATCATGGATTCTCTAGATAACATCCTTAGGGACTCATAGGAGGAAGGAATTGAGTTGATTCTCATCGGAGGCGACGAATTTGACGACGAACGGAGCTTCGGCCGAAATGACAAAAACCCGAAATTCATCTCCAAAACTTGAGGGATCCTAAAATTGATTGTTGGGTTAGACTCTAGACTCAATCACGGTCACAAGGAACCAAGTGGCATGAAGAATAGCTCACCAGAGAAGGATCTATAAGCACGAACTCGAAGAACACCGAAAAAGTTCAACCCAACCTCGGTTTTATTGATCTCATGGGCACAATGGTGGAGTATAGGAAAGGAGGAGCACACTCCCGGAACGGGGATAGTTATACTGAGGGAATGGAGGTGGTGGTGCGGCGTTTGGAGGTGAAACGGCCGAGATAATGACGTTTTAGTGGATTTTGGTTTTTCATTAACACGGCCGTTTTCGGTGAGATTGGCGGCGAGTGAAGGTGGGGAATGGCAAGAGATCGTCGCCGCGGATCCAACGCAACCGATCGTTCGCGTTTTGGAGTTGAGATGAAGAAGTTATGAGCATTGGAATCAAGCCCTAGCCATGGGAAGCCATTGGAGCTTCTCTGTTCTTGGAGTTGGCTGGAGGTTGAAGATGACTACTGTAGCAGTGCCACGTGTCAAGCTTCGGTTGGCTCTCCTTTACGCGAATGAACCACCCTAGAGAAAAATTAGGAAAAATGGCCTAAAAATTCCGAAAAAATTCCTAGAGCCATTTTAGAATATTTGGGACCCAATAAAATTTGTTTGGTTGAATTTGGATGATTTTTGTGGAATTGAATATTCGGGCGCGGATCGCAGGCCTTAAACAAAAGCCGCGCGAGATAAAATAGAAACGGAGGTCCAAAAATCTGGGGAATGATTCCTAAAATCATTTTGGAATATTTGGAACACAATTGAAGTGGTTTGGGGATTTTCGGAGCATTTTTGGACTCGGGTGACATTTCGGTCTGCAGTGAGGCAGGAAAATCCGATTTTTAAATAGGAGGAATTAAATCCCAATTTTGGAGGGGAAAGGATGCCAGGTTAATATAAACACCAAATAAAACTCCAATTTTTGAACTTACTTTATTTAAATTAGGTTTTTCTCCAGAAAGCGAAAACTAGGGTGTTACAACTGCTCTAAGTGAAATTTCTTTCGGTGAGTTCTATTTCCTTTAGCTGAGTCACGTCGAGCATGCTCCTAAAGGCTTGCATTAAACGCCTGTTCAGATTCCTTGTGTTTTTGTCACTTGAGAGGTAAATCATGTTGAAATCCCCCAGGAGTAACCACTCCGAGAGTAAATCCCCTGGATCTGCTTTATTTCTTGCATGAAACTCAGTTTTTCATTTTCTACTTGGGGGCCATAAACCCCAGTGCAAGACTAGGAGAACCCTGTCATGTTGTTTTTGATTGTTGCCGACAAAGTGAAGGTAGTACAGGAGACCTGAGAAAGGGAGAACAACGTATCCGAACAAGCAAGGAGGATCCCTCCTTTTATAAAATCCTCTTTTTCATTGGAGTATTGGGCCTAATTGTAGGAGTTCTCAAGCTTAAGTTTGGAGCCATGTGAAGGTGAACTGATTGTTGTCACTGTGTTTGAAATCAAGGAGGAGGAGCTACTGTTATTGCACCAAGACAATGTGCCATCTTTATTCGAAAGCAAAGGAGTGGAGCTTTGCTGAGCTTCTTTTTTGGTTCAAAGGACTGAAAAAGTGTGATATTCGCAGGTTCCAGCATTCATTGAGAGGGAGAATGAATTCAGATTTCTTGCGGTGGGTGACCAATAAATTTGCAACATCCTAACCTATTTTGTTAGGTTTTCAGTTTCTTCATCTCAAGGCTGATGCTGTTTGAAGTTTAGATTGTTCAATCCTGAGCTGTAATTTGGACTACGTTTTATTTTTGCTTATGTCTATATGTTTTGTGAGGTTGTTCCTGAAGGACTGGATGGAGTGCCTTTTCCAAATCCAGCTGTAAGGGCTTATATTCTGAGACTGGATTTGTGGGATGCCCGAGGCGGGGGTCCCGCAAGAGGAGCCTATGCCCGACTGGGCCGAGGACGGTGCAGTAGGCCCAGAGCCTAGAAGCACTACGAAGAGCCCATAGCCATGGCCCGACTTCCTCCCCAAGGCAGCTGGTTGTCCCCTCGACGAAGCTTCGCGCCGCGTCAGGACAACCCCGTCGAAAGTAAAGCCTACGACCTGGCGCCGGCAGAGCCTGTTGGCACCAGAACCTGGCGGATCGGCAGGCGTGGGTCGGGAAAGGAACGACCAAATCCCCTAGACGTAGTGGGGCTCGGCAGACAGAGACAAACCACATACTCATGAATCCACCTGGTCCAAGGCCAGGTGGCGCCCATTTGTAACGTACCCTTCTCCCAGTATATAAGGGGGAGGGAACAACCCTGAAAAGGGAGAGGAGAAAAAAAGGAGACCACATCCAGATATCCAAGAACACAGGACTAGGGTATTATCTCCTCCGCGAGAGCCCGAACCTGTCTAAAAAGATCGCCCTCGCATCCTGTGTTACCATCTTGCTCTGATCTCGCACGAATCCCCTAGAATAACAAATCTCATTGCCGGCGGAACCAATCGTCGACAGTTGGCGCGCCAGGTAGGGGGCTCGTGTCAAGATCCCCGCTGAGCTTGATGGCTCCAACCAGCAGAGCCTCCACAGTTTTCTCTCCGGATCAGGTTTTTCGCTTCGGAAGCCTGATCTTCATCGCCAACAGCCTTGGGAATCTTTCCCTCTCTGAGGAGGCCGCGTTCCAGCACGGCGAGGTCTACCGCGAGCCATTGTCACGACTTCTGTGCAGATCGGGAGGTCCCCCTGTCTCGTGCTCAAAAGCACTGAGTAGGGGACTGAAGACCCGGCCCCGCCAGGGAGTCGGATCAACGGGTGCTGAGTCCCGAATGGTAGGTGCTCTCACTGCCAAACCACTCGGCACCTCCGAGCGCCTGGAGCTATCCCCTTCGGGCTCGCCCAACTCACCGGCCGAGTCAGAAGACAGCCTGGAGAGTTGCTGGAATTTCCGCAGAGTCTGCGTGATCGAAGGCTCGCGGGCGGATTCGCAACAACGCCTCGACACATCGGCCGCCGACTTGGAAAGCGTAGAAGAACAGAGCTGGGCCAGCGGGCGTGTGCCCTACGAGACGCGCCACGGCATCAATGAAGACATTACGCAAGCCAAGATGGGGACCAAGCGGTCTTCCATACTCCACGAGAATATCGTCGCCTCCAAGACACTCTGGATACCTTGAGCCCCATCTTTGGTGGCAATCTAAGCCGCCCGATCGTGGCCCAAGTAAAGGCCATGGTGACGGCGGCGATCCAAAGCGAGCTCGCACCGACCAAACAAGCAAAGCGCGATCCACGCACTCCGGCTAGGACCCAGATGACCAGCAGTCGGCCGGGTCACGAAGCCCCCCACCGGGGACGTTATATTCCACCCCGCGGGGACGACTTGCGACACAGCCTCAACCGCGATCTCCGTTCTGACCTCGACGCCAGGCGCCGCGACCGAGAAAGGGAGGAGCAACGCCGTCATGCCGACGAGTATGAACGTTACAGCATCCTTCCACGAGATTGGAAGCACGCCAAGCCTGATCCCCTCCACGTCGATCACCGCCCGGGGGTTATCGCGGGATCATTGAAGGGATTCGTGCGTTTACCCCTCACCTGCGCCGAGTGGTTTGGCCTGAGGGGTTTAACCCCAAGGGCATCACTAGGTTTGATGGTGAGAGGGACCCAGAGGCTTGGTTACAGGTGTACGCTCTAGCAGTCAGGGCTGCCGGGGGGGATCAGAAAGTAATGGCAAATTACTTGCCGGTTACTCTCTCGCCCCTGGGCCAAGCCTGGCTCACCGGACTCCCAGCGAACTCTATAGATTCCTAGGGAGACCTGTGTGAGCAGTTTATTTCAAATTTCCAAGGCACTTATGAGCTCCCTGGCACCACCTGGGACCTGTATCATCTGCACCAAAAGAGGAATGAGTCCCTGCGGGAGTTCGTCAAGCACTTCATGCACAGGAAAAGCACTGTTTGGGATGTCACGGATGCGGTCGTGATAGCTGCCTTCCAGAAGGGGGTCAACGACCCTGATCTCATTAAGAAGATGTCCTGGAAGCCGCCAACGTCGGTTCGTGAGCTGTTCGCTCTAGCGGACCGCTACGCTTCCACCTCCGAGGCCTTGGCGGAACGGCACGACGAGAGGAAGGATCAGGCCGAGCCCTCCAGACGGAAGGAGAAGAAGCGCAAAGGTGAAGAGCTAGTGGCAGTCGCTGAACATGCCCGCCCTTGTGCGCTCAAAGAGGATGGGTATGACAAGGTGATGAACTCTCTTTGCCCCTTCCATCCGAAGGGAAGACATGCCGCCAAGGACTGCTTCACTTTGAAGAGATTCACCCGGGAGAGCAAGAAGCAGGCCGGACAAGGTCCGAGTGGACCCGCTGCCAAGCAACTTCCTCCCGAAGTTGAGGAAGACTATCAGGAAGTCGATCTCGAGCTCTATTACATATTCGGGGGTTCGGCCGCGTACGAGTCCAAGCGGAAGCAAAAGCTTACCGCCCGGGACATCAACATAATAGAGCCGGAGACCCCCCAGTATGTACGGTGGTCCGAGGTCGCGATAACTTACGACCGCTCTGAGAGGAGCCGCCCAGATCGTCCTCGAGTTGTTGGATGAACAGTTGCTCCCATCGGATTTGGATCCTAGCAACGATTCACCGGAGGTGATTTCGGTGCTAGCACCCAAGCCCAATAAGGACAACACCAAAATCATCCAACAATTCAACAACAACCCCGGTATTCCCCCGGTATGCGATCCGAAACTCGCCCAGGATCCCCACATACCGGTCCCCAAATGCCATATCAATATCAATTCGCACAAAGGGGCATCGAGCCCCAAACTCACTACCAGAGGCGCAAAAAGAACGCGGAAGCAAACAAACACACAGCACGGCACAAAGAGGCCCAACGAAAACAACCAACAACAACGACCACACGAAAAGCAGATAGCTCCATTACAGAAATAAAAGCATAACGAGTACAGAAACCAAAGTATAATCGACAACAAAAGTAAGATCGACTATCCTATACAACAAAAGTGAAACCCCCCGGAAGTGTCATGCCCTAACACTTCCAAGGCGCCAAGTGACGACAGCTTTCTACTCGGTGCCCTTGGTCACCGATAGGCGAGGGGCAAAACTCACACCCCGCTGGATCCTCACCTGCAAAACCACAAAGCAGAAGCCTGAGTACAAAAGGTACTCGCAAGTCTTACCCGCGGTCCATATATGACCGACTCCAAAGGATTATGCATTTGGATATAGCAAGGAATTAGCTGAAGGTAAAACAGTCACAAAATGCTTAACATTTGTTGTTTAGGTACTTGAACTACTCAAGTTACAATTCTTAGCGCGGTTGTAACAGCACCTACCTCTAGGTGAAATTAGCAAGTTACAACCCACATCAATTAACCACATTCATTTCGAGCTCAAGCCCAACGGCGAACTTCGGTTTAAGTTATTTACTACGTGTAATAGCAGTGACCAAGCGTGCTCATATCCGAGAGCGCGGCAATTCGAATCGCTTAATTAACCCTGCAGGGAAGCATTGATCACACGACATGTGCCACGAGGGAACCTCATGTCAACCCCCTCCCATCCATACCCATTCTTTGAGGCATCTTCATGCGGTCCGGAAACCTAGCACCCCCTCGAGCAGCCCCAAGCCCGGCTTGGCGCTCGAGAGTCGGCCTAGGCCCCGCCCTCAGCCACGTCCAACCACATGAGGGCATATCCCATCGAACGGCATGCGATGAAAGAGCGGCTTACCTTACCATAATCGGGCATGTGATCAACCAATTTGTGCTCAGCCATGGTACCACATCGAATCGGTCCTTAGCTGACTCAGGCGGAACTACCACATTTGGGTCTCCTTACCCAAATGTCTAACTCTCCCGCCCGGTCTCCAATTTCTTCATTTCATTTCTCATAAACAACCCATTGCAACCCAATACTTGTAAAGTGTATCAATCTCAAGCGGTGGAACCTTCCACCACTTGGCCCATACCCGACTTCTAAGCATACTAAGCACAACACAATTAGTACCCATAATCTAGCTCCAAAGGAGGTGTTTACAAGGTACAATGAACAGGGTACATGCAACAAATAGGATCTAGCCTATCCCACACTTCAACTCCTAATGCAACACTTACTCATCCAATAAGCAATTAATTCACAAAAATAGATTACACATAAGGTTCAAGATGCGTAGGTGCTTGCCTTGATCTTCTGCTTGCGGATCAGCGATAGCCGGCTCTCCGGTAGTACCCTCAGTCACCGTGGAGTCAAGTCCCGCGGGATCGCTCTCTACACGAATACAATGCATAATAAGATGCATGCAATGCGAAAGAAATGATTACAATGCAAACCCCAACAAAAACCCACAACGGGACAGACCAGCCTAACCCGGACAGTCCGGGTATTTGATCCGGACAGTCCGGCTAACCCGGATACTCCGGACCTTGTGTCCGGATACTCCGGCCTAGGGCGGATACTCCGGATTGAGGGTCCGGACACTCCGAACCTGGTGCACCTCACCCTACAACTCAACGGACCGAGGTGCCGCCAAGTCCCACGGCACCGCGGGGACCCGATCTATGACATTCCTACACGCGGCAAGGCCGGAGAAGCTTCTAGCTAACCCAACTCCACGAGGAACGACACTAATCCATGAAACCACTAGCCAACTCCAAACGACCATTGGATCGGCATTACCACTACCCGATCTACCTCACTAGTACCCACATTCATCAAACCAAGCCCCAAAACCCTAGAGCTCAAGATCCAACTCCAAACTCCCAATCCAAACCTAAACCCTAAACCCACCATGGATGGCCTTAGAACCCAAGAATCCCACGAATCAACCCCCAAGAGAAAGACCTACCTCCAAGGCTGATGGAGGAGAACAATGCCGGGTGGAGGAAGGAGGATGCCGGCTTGAGGAGGAGTTCCACGGGATGGAGGAGCCGCCGGGGAGGAGCCACTGAGGGTCACCGGCCGGTGGGGAGCTCTCCGGAGTGGAGCTAGGGGCGGAGGGGTCACCGGAGTAGGGGAGAGCAAAGGGGTGGAAGTAGAAATGAGACATGGGGCCAAGGAAACGGGCATTTATGTGTTCACCCCGACGAATCCGGACAGTCCGGACAACTAACCCGGAGACTCCGGGTTGGGGTGTTCGGTGGTCAACCCGGACACTCCGGGTTGGAGTGCTCGGTCAGCCCACATCCGGATACTCCGGACATTTATCCGGACATTCCGGGTTGGATCCGGACACTCCGGATATTAAATCCGGATACTCCGGACTTCCCAGATTTTTTTGAAACTTGGGGCCCTGACACGCTCGGATCACCCGGATCGAGTCCCATTCCCCGGTAGATATCCGCTTGTCTTGGCACCGGTTGTCCGCGGCATCAAGCTCAAGAGGGTATTGATTGATGGTGGAAGTGGGCTCAATGTCCTCTTTGTGAAAACCCTCGACGACATGGGAATTCCACGGTCGGAGCTTAAACGCGGGTCGTCGCCCTTTCACGGCGTGATACCCGGAACGTCGGTGACACCACTCGGACAAATCACTCTGCCGGTCACTTTCGGCACAAGAGATAACTACCGGAAGAAGAACCTTAGCTTTGAGGTGGCTGATTTCGCGACAGCGTATCATGCCATCTTGGGGAGACCAGTGCTAGCCAAGTTCATTGCAGTGCCCCACTATGCGTACCTGACACTAAAAATGCCAGGGCCGAGTGGTATTATCGCTTTACGCGGTGATATCAGGCAGTCTTTTTCTTGCGACAGGGAGAGCTGCGAGATGGCCGAGTCGCTGGAGGCGCGAGCGGGTCGGGAGAGGATTTGGCAAGAGGCGGATTCCGACAAGCCGGAAGGTAGCGTCCCTACCCGCAAAGCGCTGAACCCCGGAATTGGTCCCGAAGAAGGTACCAAGAGAATTATCCTCAACCCGTCCGATTCGGCTCGAACGGCCTTGATCGGGACAGGGCTCAGAGAGAAATAGGAGGACGCGCTCGTCACCTTTCTGCGGGCAAACAAAGATGTCTTTGCCTGGAAGCCGTCGGACATGCCCGGAGTCCCCAGGGAGGTGATCGAGCATGCGCTGAACGTAAATGAATCGGCCAGGCCGGTCAAGCAAAGGTTGCGACGGTTCACTCAAGACCGCCGAGAAGCCATCAGGGAGGAGATCACAAAGCCGTTAGCCGCAGGTTTTTATCAAAGAAGTGTATCATCCCGACTGGTTGGCGAACCCTGTGCTCGTTCAAAAGAAGAATAAAAGTTGGCGCATGTGTGTTGATTATACCGACCTCAGCAAGGCATGCCCAAAAGATCCCTTTGGTCTACCCCGCATCGATCAAGTGGTGGACTCCACTGCTGGATGTCAACTCCTCAGTTTTCTGGACGCCTACTCAGGCTATCACCAAATCCGGCTTTGAGAGGAGGATTGAGAGAAAACTTCGTTCATCACTCCATTTGGAGCATATTGCTATGTCACGATGCCGTTTGGGCTGAAAAACGCTGGCGCAACTTATCAGCGCGTGATACAGCGGTGTTTTCACCATCAGCTCGGACGCAACGTGGAGGCATATGTGGATGATGTAGTGGTTAAAACACAAGCCAAGGACAGTCTCACCTCCGATCTGGCCGAGACGTTCGAAAGTCTAAGGGCGTTCCAGATGAGGTTGAACCCTGAGAAGTGTGTTTTCGGAGTTTCTTTCGGGAAACTACTCGGATTCATTGTTTCTCATCGCGGGATCGAGCCAAATCCAGAGAAGATCAGGGCCATCATGAGGATGGCGCCACCTACCAGCCAGAAAGATGTTTAAAAGCTTACTGGCTGCATGGTAGCGCTTGGTAGGTTTATCTCTCGGTTGGGGATTCGGGGGATGCCTTTCTTCAAGCTCCTCAAGAAGCAAGACTGTTTTGAGTGGACAGCCGAGGCACAGCAAGCCTTCGAAGAACTCAAGGCGTTCCTCTCCACCCCTCCAATCCTAGTCTCGTCGATGCCAGGTGAACTTCTCTTGCTTTACATAGCGGCAACAACTTATGTAATCAGTGCCGCAATAGTTGTGGAGCGGGAGGAGTCAGGACACCGCTACGGTGTACAACGCCCGGTCTACTTTGTCAGCGAAGTACTGGGCGAATCTAAGGCGCGATATCCTCAAGTTCAGAAGCTGCTGTACGCAATTTTGATCTCGTCGCGGAAGCTGAAGCATTATTTCCAAGGACACTCGATTTCAGTAGTGACTTCTTTCCCTGTGGGAGAGGTCCTCCATAATCGGGAAGCTACTGGGAGAATCTCAAAATGGGCGGCCGATCTTGGAGCCTTCGACATCTCATTCAAGCCGCGCACCGCCATCAAGTCCCAGGCCTTGGTCGACTTCACGGCCGAGTGGACTGAATTCCAAGCTCCCCGCATCAAAGAAGAGCCGGAGTATTGGACCATGCACTTCGATGGATCTCTCATGCTCGGCGGGGCCGGGGCGGGAATTCTCCTCATCTCGCCGAGAGGCGATAGACTCAAGTACGTCCTTCGGATTCAGTTTCTGGCCTCGAATAACGCCGCAGAGTACGAGGCACTCATCCACGGGCTTCGCATCGCCATATCACTCGGGATCCGACGATTGGCGGTCCGCGGAGATTCGCAGTTGGTGGTGAGCCAGGTACATAAGGACTGGTCGTGTGTCGATCAAACTATGACGGCGTATTGTCAGCAGGTCGGAGAATTGGAGGGCAAGTTTGATGGACTAGAGCTGGTCCATGTCCTGCGCCGCAATAATGAAATAGCGGATGAGTTGGCCAAGATGGGAGCCACTCGGGCAGAGGTCCCGAGTGGAATCTTCCAACAGTTACTAAACGACGAGAGCCAAGTAAGAATCCTGAGACTGAAGTCCTGTCCATCAACCCCGACTGGACGACCCCATATCTAGATTATCTCTTGAAAGACGAACTTCCTGAAACTCCCACTCTGGCCGAGCGCATTTCGCGACAAGCCAAGTCCTATGTGGTGATTGGGGGAGAGCTCTTTCGAAAGAGCGCCTCCGGCATTCTTAGGCGGTGCGTTCCGCAACAAGTGGGAAAGGACCTGCTCAGAGAAATCCACTCGGGAATGTGCGGCCATCACGCTGCATCAAGCGCCTTGGTTGGGAAAGCCTACCGGCAGGGCTTCTTTTGGCCTACAGCGGTGACAGATGCAAAGGAGATCGTTCGAACTTGCGAAGGCTGCCAGTTCTATGCAAGGCAGACACATTTGCCAGCACAGGAGCTACAAACTATCCCCATCTCTTGTCCCTTTGCGGTATGGGGGCTCGACTTAGTCGGGCCGCTCAAGAAGGCACAAGGCGGTTTCGCCTACCTCTTCGTAGCCATTGACAAGTTCACCAAGTGGATCGAAGCTAAACCAGTCGCCACGATCACTGCGGTCAAGGCCAAGGAGTTCTTCCAGGATATCGTGGTCAGATTTGGAGTTCCCAACCGGATCATTACAGACAATGGTACCCAATTCAGGAGCGAAAAATTTCAAGAGTGGTGCGAAAGCGTTGGAATTAAGATTTGCTTCGCCTCGGTAGGTCATCCACGGAGCAATGGGCAGGTTGAGCGGGCTAATGGCTTGGTCCTCCAGGGCCTCAAGGCCAGGATTTTCGATCGCTTCAAACCATATGCTGCCCGATGGGTGAAAGAGTTACCGTAAGTACTTTGGGGACTCAGAACCACTCCCAGCCGAGCAACTGGGCAAACTCCTTTTTTCCTAGTTTATGGTGCAGAGGCGGTTTTGCCAACCGAACTAGAATTTGAATTCTCGAGGGTTCGGAATTACAAGGAAGCCGAGTCCGAGGAAAGCCGAGTGGTAGAACTTGATCAACTCGAGGAGGCTCGAAACGTTGCAGCCATCCAGTCGGCTAAGTACCTCCAGGGACTTCGACGCTACCATTCTCGCAATGTCCGAAGTCGAGCCTTCTCAAAAGGAGATTTGGTCCTCAGAAGGAACCAGAAAAGTGAGCACAAGCTCTCTCCGATTTGGGAAGGCCCGTACATTGTGGAGGAGACGGTTCGACCGGGTGCCTATCGACTCAGACGTGGAGATGGCGCGGTTTTGGCGAATACTTGGAACGCCGAACAGCTGCGTCGCTTCTACGCATAAGTTATGTACCCGACTCTCACGCGTTAAATAAAGTTATGAGCTGTTTCATTTTCTGAATTCTTGCTGTGTAATGCTAGTCCCGAGTGGTTATTATCTGACTAGTGTAGCGCCTAATCCCAGTCGCGCCGGTACAAAACGCATGGAAACAAAGACCGCGATGAGCGGATAATTTCGGCATTTTATACCGGTGCGCGAAGCGGGGAAAACAAAGCCAGAAAATACTAACCACTCGTGGACTACGATTCGCAGCGCCAGAATTTTTTCGAGAAGGCACCTAGTCGCGAGTTTCTAACTGTCAAAAGGTCGAGCCTCAATGCCTCGTTGCTGGCACTTGAGCAACTGATTAGGATGGTTGACTAGGTAGAACCTTAAACTCGGAATAATTAAGATGGCGAAGATTGGGCAAAAGTTTATGCTCTGTTCCATAATAAACTTTTTTACATCGCTGATATTTTCTTTTTACCCCATTTTCTCGCATTAAAAAAAGGGGGGAACGCTGGTGTCTGCTGCTGGTGCTAGTGCGACCACTGGGATGGCCGGGGTCGGGATCGCCGAGGTCAGGCACGGCGCGCGCGACCCAGAGCCGCGAGGATCTCGTCCTCAACCACCCAAAGGGGTGGTACAAGGCGGACGAGGGCCGTGACGGCTAGGTTGTCGCGACGCTCGCGCCCTACCATCTCCATAATTACCTCAGCCACCTCAAAGAGCCCCGGCGCCACCTCCAATAAGGCGGCCACGGCGGCGGCATCCCTGGCGGCCCCAGCCTCCTCCTCCGCCTCCAGTATGGCGAAGTCATGGTCTTCCCAGAACTCTGCCTCCTCCAAGCTGAAGAGCAGGCCGAAGAAGCGCTGGCGAAAAAATGCCGCGTAAGGGCCGACAAACCTCCTCATGTTAGACATGGCGGGAAGCTTGGAGAAAGAAGGAAAAGAAGACTCGAAGAAGAGGGCGATCGCTCAAGAGCGGTAACGCCCCATTTATAGGCCATCCATGGCCCCGAAGCCGAGATGACACCATTTAAAGACGCGGAAGACGAAGCGACGTTACGCCGCCGCTGATATTCTCAAAGTACAAAGAAAACCAACACATTGAACAGAATGAAGGGATATTTCGCCAGACACGTGTCAGCCGTAGTTCAAATTAATTTGACCTTCCCGCTCAGTTGGCCCAGTTAAGCGAGAAATCCGGGGGCCGGGAGCCAACGACGTAAACTTGTGGGCTGGACCACTCAGCCAGGAGGCCACAACGTAAGTCCCGACGCTCGAGAGCTGCACGCCAGCCACTCGAAAAAGCGTGCCTGGGGCGAGAAGGCCACGAGCCAAGGTCCCGGCGCTTGGGAGCCATACCAGTCGGCTGAAGGCCACCCAGAAAGGCGTAACGGGGGCCAAAAGGCCGCGGGCCTATGTGTTGGCAACTCAGACGAGCAGAAAAGAGCGAAAGAAGTTGTGAGCTCGCTTACCGGAGAACAAAGCAGACAAATCATATTCAAGTAAGAAATACAATGCTCCAAACAAGGAGGGCCAGCATTCGGCATGAAGATTCATATCAAATTCAGAATTCAAGATTCTCCAACAAGACCTGTGATGTACCGGAAACCTCTTCAAGAAGTGTGTTGGCCTTGTCTTCGTCACAGGCAAAACCCTCTTTAACAGCTTCAAGGTCAACTCTCGGGTAGTGAGATTTGACCACTGCCAACGCCTGATTAGCACTCATGGTCGCCGACTCCATTGCGTAAGCCTTGATCCTATCAGCTCCTCCCGAGAGAAGCGGAATGGCATCGTCCCCCTGGCTTGGTTCGGCTCCCTCGATACGTAGAAGGTGCAGAACTGGCTCGCAGGCGAAGTGGAGCTCGGTGCGGCTCCGTTTGGCAGCGGTCATTTTTTCCTTGCATTCTGCATCAAAGCCAAGCCATCATCAGAAAGTGCACCCAGCATGAGGCACGTTTAATTCGAATCAAGAAGTCTACCCTCCAACTCTTGCTGTGTCTTCTCCAAGCTGGCTCGAGTTTCGAGGTTAGAACTTTTTGAAGCCTCCAGCTGTGCCCTCAGCTCAGTGATTGTCAAATCGTACTCTGAAAGCATGGAAAGTCAGACTCATCTCTGACCACTCAAGAGGAAGGCACCCGCCCCAGGCCCGCAGAAGTTCATACCTTGCAGTGACCACTCAAGTTCCGCCCTTTCTTCGCGGAGGGCCATGCATTGAGCCTCAAGCGCATGGACTTCCTTCCATCGCGTTCGACTGAGCTCCTTTAGCTCGTCTTCGTATTTTTGGTGGTCTTTAAGCTTCGGCAACGCCTTCCGGAAGAATTCAGACCTCTTTTCAGAGCGAGTTCCCATATCCTGGGCATCACAGCAGAACATCAGCAAGGGGTCAGCGCTTCAAAGATATACTGAAGGGGGAAGATGGAAGGACTCACCCGGACCAGTCGGCTACACTTCACCGTGAGCTCATACAGCTCCATCCGGGCTGCTATCTCCGCTTTTTCATCCTCCTCCATCCCATCCCAGTCGAAACCTCCCCACCACATTGTCCGAGTCGGTGGCTCCGGGAGAGGACTGAGCGGTGGGGGTTCTCGATGAATCTCCTCCACGTCGGGGGCTGACGGACCGGCAGCATCTTTGCGATCAGGACCTCCGAACGGCCCAGCGGTCGAACGCATCTCCTCCGCCGGCACATCCTCCGCCGGTGAGGCAGCGCGCGAAGTAGCCCTCCCGGGAGAAGCCGACGTTGGAGCCTCCCTCTCAGAAGATGCCTCCACCGGGACGTCCGTGGAGGGAGCCCTGACTCACCAAAGGGCCAGTATGTTGGCGCACATTCAAAGAGACAAGAACAAGAGTCAAGGGGTAAAAAACCTGTTGGACTTCTTGAATTTCATCTCTGGCTTCCTACGGACCCCAGCACCACCCGGAGGAGAGCCTAAGTTCACGTCAGCGTCCGGGGCAGGTGCTGGCTCGGAAGATGGAGCTCCTGAACCTTCTTCCTCGGGGCTAACAGCAGTGAACGGCCCAGTCGAGGAAGGGGCAGGAACCTCCTCCACCGACGTCTTTTCTCTCTTAGAAGACCCTGGTCCCTCAGCCGAAGAATCCGCCGGACGCTTGCTCGGAACATTCCCCAGCCGAGAGACGCCGACGACCGGAGCATCAGAAACGAAAGCTTCACGCTCCTAAAAAGTGAAAATCACATATCATCAGAGCCTCAAGTCAGGTGAAAACAACCAAGCAATGTCTCGAAGGTGAAGGATACTCACGCGAGGAGGCGCTCTCTTCGCCGAAAACTTGCCCGGATAGCCTCTATTAGTTATCTCAGCGCCCGGAGTGAAGAGATCTATCAACCGCCCCCCAGGACGTCTCTCGGCAGCGGCGCATTCGACTCCCGGGTGGGATCCAGAGTCCCGCCATACCAGAAACCCAGATGGATTCGTTCCTTCAAGGGTTGTATCCGCCGCTTAGCAAAGCTGACGGCGACCCCAATGCCGGTCAAGCCGCGGTTTTTCAGATCAACAATCAGCGTCAGAAGTTCAGCGACTTGATCCAATTCGGGCCCCTGCGGGGGATCGCTCCAGCACTGGAGAACCATAGGGGCGCGGCTGGTAAAGGGAGCGAGGAAAGGGTCTACATTGGCGCAATAGAGCCATTCCCGCTTCCAACCTTTGAGGGAGGTGTTGAAAGGGATAGAGAAGTAACGCTTCTTCAGGCCCTCTGGCGATTGGAACCCAGCTCCCCCAATGGCACTGGGAGAATTTCGATTCGGATGGGGTTTGAGCAAGAAGAGGGAGCGAAATAGATTGAAGTGAGGACGGATCCCAAGATACGCCTCACAGAGTTGAACAAATATGGCGATTTGAAGAACGGAGTTGGGGTTCAGATTAATCAATTCAATCCCATAAAAATGAAGAAGTCCCCGAAAGAAGGCGCTCCCTGGGACACTAAACCCCTGCCAAAAGAAGGACTCGAACACTACAATTTCGTTCGCTCGAGGAGTGGGGTAGGGTTCACCTGCCGCCGGCCAGGCGGAAATCAATTCCAGAGGGGGAAGAACGCCGCCGGCGGCCGTCTCCTCCAGGCGAGCCCCCGTCGACACGGAGGCCTCCCACCCTGCTGCCGCCAGGTCTCTGCTCGCTTCCGGCGATGAAGAAGAGGACATCCTGACGAAGCGAGGTCTCTGGGGAGAAATGCTGGGCGCGAAACCGGAAACCCTAAGCCACCAAGGTCGCCCGAGAAGTTTTGGGGGTTTCGCGATTGTGGGGATAAAAGGGCAAAGACGTCTTTCCCCCAACAAGAGTTCCCTCACTTATAGGAAGTGAGTCTCAGTCTTCGCCTTACGGCGGGAAAAAGCAAGAGCTCCCGTACTTAATCCTGAGCCAGACCTAGGGCATGCCCCATGTTGGGCCGTTTGCTGTGTCGCGCAAGCCGCGACCAGATGTCAAGTCTGGCTCGAGGTTTGGGATAGAGTGTGCCCTATGATGGGCCTGAACGCTGGTTGCCATGGAAGATTGAGACCAGGCACTCTCCGAACATCCTCCGGCGATACACCCCATAATTTGGGGTCCAAAGCTGGTCACCGCCGTACGACGTGATTGGGTACCGCAGGAGGATTTAACCAAAAAGGCCATGAGCCAACCAACTATGATACACCCCATGAGGGTCAATTGAGCTCTATGAGCCAGTTGCCGCACACCGTAAACGGGTGCGGGTACCACTCGGCCACGAGCCAACCAACTATGGTACGCCCCATGAGGGTCAATTGAGCTCTATGAGCCAGTTGCCGCACTCCGTAAACAGGTGCGGGTACCACTCGACCACGAGCCAACCAACTATGGTACGCCCCATGAGGGTCAATTGAGCTCTACGAGCCAGTTGCCGCACACCGTAAACGGGTGCGGGTACCACTCGTCCACGAGCCAACCAACTATGGTACGCCTCATGAGGGTCAATTGAGCTCAACGAGCCAGTTGCCGCACCCAGTAAACGGGTGCGGGTACCACTCGGCCACGAGCCAACCAACCACGGTGACCTTAATTAATAAGTCCTTTACGATCTTTTTTCCCACAAAATCCTTCTGACAGGACAAGAGGGGGAAATCCGATCCTAAAGCACTTGGGGGCTGCTGTGGGATGCCCGAGGCGGGGGTCCCGCAAGAGGAGCCTATGCCCGACTGGGCCGAGGATGGTGCAGTAGGCCCAGAGCCTAGAAGCACTACGAAGAGCCCATAGCCATGCCCCGACTTCCTCCCCAAGGCAGCTGGTTGTCCCCTCGACGAAGCTTCGCGCCGTGTCAGGACAACCCCGTCGAAAGTAAAGCCTGCGACCTGGCGCCGGCAGAGCCTGTTGGCACCAGAACCTGGCGGATCGGCAGGCGTGGGTCGGGAAAGGAACGACCAAATCCCCTAGACGTAGTGGGGCTCGGCAGACAGAGACAAACCACATACTCATGAATCCACCTGGTCCAAGGCCAGGTGGCGCCCATTTGTAACGTACCCTTCTCCTAGTATATAAGGGGGAGGGAACAACCCTGAAAAGGGAGAGGAGAAAAAAAGGAGAGCACATCCAGATATCCAAGAACACAGGACTAGGGTATTATCTCCTCTGCGAGAGCCCGAACCTGTCTAAAAAGATCGCCCTCGCATCCTGTGTTACCATCTTGCTCTGATCTCGCACGAATCCCCTAGAATCACAAATCTCATTGCCGGCGGAACCAATCGTCGACAGGATTCATAGCTGTAACCTTTTGTTTGCACTTTGCTGCTACTTCCTGCAATGGAATTATTGTTCTTCTTGATGGGATTTATTGGTTTAGGTTGTCTGTGCATGCTATAGCAGTGAAGAATATTCCATGTGAGATGCAAAGATTGAATCTATATCACACTCAAATTTCTTTCAGTTATGTATTTCATTTTAATGACTTGCCACTTGCTCTATAATGATATTAATATCTGTGTTATCTAGATATCAGTTTGTCAGTTTGAGTTTGGTTGTTGATGAGATTTGTAGGATTTTTTTTTCATGTTTTTGAGGGAAAGACTAATCTGTTCTTGACTTGGCAATTGGCATCCCTTTTATACAAATGATACACTTTAATGGTGACCTATAATTCTCCTTTACCTTGTTGTGTTCAGTGAGATATCTGTCTGTTAATAAAGCTATTGATTCAATGAAACGTTTGATTAAAAAAAATACCCATTCCGCATGGTTGTGTTAATGCATCATAACTTATGATAATGATATGGTATTATGGGATTTTTGTTTAGGGCTTACAACATGTTTATCTACCTCTATCATTGTAATTATGAACCAGCTAGGGTAATATCACATAAACTTTCATGCACACAGATCTAGGTAATACAATGTGAGAACCACAATTGTTTACTAGGCATAATAATTTGATAATTTATAAGATTATTTTCTTCTAAAACTGGGTTGGCTCATAATACTTTGAACCACAAGATCATGTTATGTTCCATTAAATGTTTCGGGTTTCCGAGAAACTGTGGGATGACAAAAACATTGAAGTGCAATTAAGCTAGACATGTTTGAATCTTGATCAAATAGTCGAAGTTTATGATAACGAACTAAGCTTTGAGCATAACATTTCTTTTATCCTTTTACGGAAAAATGATGCATTCTTATCTAGATGCAAGTTGTTTTCTTTTAGAGAATTGTATGAGACAGCTCAGAATTGAAAATTTGTTCCTAATTTCATTGCACTCAGAAAAATTTACGAATTTTTTCTGCAGGAAGCAAGGAAATATATAATCAACACTATGGATGATACGACATTGATAAAATATGGAGGGATGATATTTTACCCTGTCGTGTATATCTTAGACATTGGTAAGTGTTTGCCCTTCAAACATCTTATGTTGCACAGTCCATAGAGTCGCTTCTTCTTTTTCTTTGATAAACCCGATATTAACATCAGAAAAGGTAATTTGTCCAAATTAGAGCCACTGTACACCCACGAACTCCACCCAATATTTGAGGCATATATTTTTTGTTCTCCTGGTAGAGCACATCATTGACATCTCAAAGCATGATGCATTTCTCAAGCAAAATGATATCATTGCTTTGCGGCATCTGAAAGCGAGACGCATTTTTGAAGCAAAAAGAAATCACTGCTTTGAACATTCTAGTTATTCAGTAGCAATGCATTTCTATGTTACTGTCACTATCAGTCATTACTTTATTAGAGGCATGTAGAAGCCTGATCCTTTCGAAATTACAATCACCTTTGATGGTTCTGATTGCTTTGCGGTATTCGCGCTGCGAAAAATCTTGGAGAACCAGCATATAGCAACTTCATAGACCACACCTATTGAAATGGCCCAAAAATTTCAAAATTTTTTTATTGAAATTGCAATTTGGATTCGATTTCTTGCCTGAGTTTTGGGCCTCCTGGCCTCCGTCTCCGTCTCCGTCTCCGGCCGCCGTGCGCGCCCGCTCCGCCGCCGCAGCTACTTGCGTTGCACTTGCCGCCGCCGTCCGCGCCGCGCTCGCGTTCCCCGCCGCATTCCCGGGCCGCGCTAGGCGAGCACGTCACGCACGTGGCCTCGACCTGCTCCCGTCGCGTCACCCATGCCTACGCCCATCCTCTGCTCCCCACCTGCCCCTGTCTCTTCCCCCACGCCCATCGCCGGCCAGCTCCACGCCGTCGATGTCACCACCCGATTTTCTCGCAGCCCTCACTCTCCTCTCCTCCCCGCTATAAATCCCCCCGGCTTCCCTTTCTTTTCGCCCCGCTTGATCTCCCCTCCGGTGAGCCCCCCCCCCTCTACTTTCCTCTCTCGACCACGGTCGCCGCGAGTCGCCGTCGCCGCCGCCGCCGCCTAGCCCCGCGCCCAAAAACCCTAACCCTAAAGCCTCCCTACCCTTACGCCTCCCTTGCAAAGTCCCCCCCGCTCCCTTCTCCCCGGCTCGCCGCCGCTCTCTGTTTCCCCTTCAGCCGCTGCCCCACTTGCCCCGAGCACCGCCGCCTTTTCCTGCCCTCGCCCTCGCCAGCCCCAACCCTTATACCACCCCCGCACCCCTTTTTCCCTATGCCGTCGGGTCCCGTGCGTCAGTGCCTCGCGTCGCCAGGCCTGCCTACTAGCCCCCCCTTTCTTTCTCTCTTGGCCATGGGCCAGCCCACTCGGCGCCAGGCCGCGCACCCCTCCTCCCGCATGGGACTTTGGGCCAAAGGCCGTTCGATGTGGGCCAAAATCGGCTACTATGCAGTCCATTATTGTTCATTCCTTTTTGTTTTTGTTTTCGGATTTAATTAATTCAAAATTTCCAATTTAGTCCAAAAAATCCCAAAAATTCCCAAAATACACCATTTTGACCGTCTCGAGCTACTAAGTCCAAAATCGGCCTCCGCTCCACCATTTGAAGCTTCCAAAATTCCGAAAATACCCAATTTGCCCTTCAATCTCCTTCGGCCCGTTTTCCATTTTCGTTTTCGTCCGTTTTTGTTCGTTTTTCGTTTTCGTTTTTGTTTTCGTTTTTCGTTCGTTTTTCGTTTCCATTTTCGTCCTTCATTTTTATTTTCTGTCCATCGTTTTCGTTTCGTTTATCATTGTTTACTATTTTTCGTTCGTTTGCGCTAGATCCGACGTTCGCGCAGTACTTGGAGCCCGAGCAGTTCCCATAGTAGAACCCGGACCAGACAGAAGTTGCGTACGACTGTGGCCACTACGACCTAGACGAACCCTCGGCCCAGGAAGGCAAGCCGCATGCCCTTGATCATGTTGAACCTAATTGTTTCTAATATTATAGTATTTCCTTTCTATCGCATTACTTTAATTTTATGTTGAAGTACTGAAAATCGATAGTTTAGAATGACATGCAACTTAGCTATACCCAGTTTGGCAATTAGCTTCCTTGATATTGATGAACCCTATTACCCTTGAATAGCCCTAGTCAATGATTATAAGCACCCTAGTTAATTAATGAATATATTAGTCTCACTGAAAATCTTTAAAAGAGAAATAAAATGATGGCGGGTAGTTGGCTCGATGGATTTTAAAATTGTTGCTACAGTCAGAGGGCTAGTATTGGACTAGCCACGAGGTGGATGTGAGTCCGATCCCCGGCTGATGATTAATGCCATGGTTGGTTTCGGTGGCTGGTACGAGCAGGTATCAGGTTGGTTTGTGAATGATTGAATGGCTTGGTCATTGGCAATATAAGGTTAAACCCCCTTGAGCAAAGTAAATAACTTAAATTTATGCTCAACCACAAGTTGAGACCGTTCAGTTCAGTTGAACCATTTCCCGACATAGCTCAGTACATTGTTCGTCCCCTGGAAATACTTACATAGTGGTACCATTCTCGAAAGGAGAATGGGGAGCAGCATTCCCCGTAGGGGAATGACTAATGGGGTGGAACGGGAATGGACGTTGAGGCGTCATTCACCGGTTCTCACAACGATAGGTACTCACTCAGTATTGGAGCGCGGCTCCTGCGTTGGCCAGTGGGGTCCCAAGAATAGTGGGTCCAAGGGCCTATCGGGTAGGAGCTATCTGGGGATGTTCAATCAAAAGGCTGTGATGGTCTCGGCCCGGCCGCATGCATTTAAGTTGCATGTGATTCGCGCGTGGCATTAACGGTCGTAGATATCTTGTGGGTAAAGCTGAGCAGCTCTGCAGAGTCTAATTGAATGGTATTCGAATATGCTGTGCTTCCAGTCAATGAAGCTAAGTTTGATTTGGGGTGACTCCCGTAACCTAGCTCAAGTAGTCTTTGGAATTTGAGAATAAGGTTTAACCTTGTTAACTTGTGGAAACCCCCCTGTTACTATTATTTATGGTTTGTGTTTCAAATATAAAATGGTATTACAAATAAAAATTGCATCCACATTACTTAAACCTTCTGCCAATCCACTGTATTCCCTTGCATATAGTATTCATTATTGTCCCGTGTGACTTGTTGAGTACGGTTGTGTACTCATTCTTACTTAACCCAACCCTTTCAGAGATCCAAGAAGCTGAAGTTTACCAAGAGTTCGTAGATGACGATTTGATTTGATTTTAAGGTCTTAGTCTTTTGCTCAGGTCTGCCTGTGCGGTTTATTGAATGTAATCTATTTGGGACCGCATGCGCCTTCTTTTGTAAGAAACTTGGCCGTTAGGCCTTATATTATATAAAAACAGTTGAATTCGTCCTTTTGTCTAGCAATAAGAGCAGGTACAATGGGCTTACGTCAGCTGTCTATAAGAGATGCCACATAAGATTTTTGATGAGGTGGAAGAGAGAGAAGGAGAAGAGAGAGAGTAGTCGTCCTTTCGTGAATAGACAGTCTTATAGACAGCTTTAAACTGTTTGTACCATTGTATAGACAATATATTAATTGTATGAGAAATCATTACAGACGACTATATAGACGATCCATTGTATAAGTTGTCTTTAGTGCTGTCTGTAGATGATATAGAGATGTATTATAGACAATTGCTGTTTATACCACTATACATGCCCTAAGTGCTTGGTTCCCGACAGCTAATCATCTTAGATAGCTGTTGAGATGTTTAAACATACTACCTGAAAAAGTGGTCCATTACACCTATCTTGGTGACCGGAGAACTACGTTAAGGGAAAATACTTGGCCACTACCGGAGTTGGCATCATGGGAGAGGTGCCTCCCGACTTGTTAAAAAGCCGCTATGGTGGCTAACTGGACGTCGACTCTCATAGCCACCACGGGTTGAATCTTCATTGCCGTCTATCAAATCGACGGTTGGTTCAAACCGGGATGTACTAAATAATGCATGATGCCTCGGCGCAGAAGATCAAAGATTCTGATTTCTCGGCGCACACGCGTATGGCGCCGAAGATCTGATTTATGACCCTATTGTGATTGATGTACACCACTAATAATTGTGACTACTTGCGATCATAACAGAAACTTAGAGCCATACACGCAGAAAATGAGGACAAAATGCATCTTTTTTTCCTTGCTGCCTTTGCTGGTGGCTGGTGTTGATTCTCGTACATTTTTGACCAGGACGGTGTGAAGGCCGGAGATTTCCGGTCATCCACTAGCGGCGGTTCACCGCCCGTCCAGGTCAATCGTGCAGCGTCCCAATCATGAGACAAAACTACACGTTCTGATCTGTAACATCCGCCTTTTGAGTCTCTGACGGCGACATCGCGCTCTCTACCAAGAGTGATATGGGAATGATAATATTCTCTCATAAATGTGCATTTTGTTCTCTTCTTGACGAAGATGTAGGCATGGAGCCGCAGGTTTATGATGGCGGCGAGTGGAAGAAGAGGCAGATCGCAGAGCAGTCGTCGACGGCGATGCCCGGCCGCTTGCGCCTCCATGCGCGGACGGCGCACTTGACGAGCTGCTTCGCCGCCTTCTCCCTGTTCGGCGTCGCCGCCACGATCTGCACGGCTTCCTCGTTGGAGATCACGTCCCAGACCTGCGGGAAAAGTTACCATTTGTCCACAACCCAGGTGCTGCACTGAAAAAAAGAAGAGAATTTTGGAAAGAAATTAATTTTTTTTTATTGGTTGCTTACCCCATCAGTGGCCAGGATGACGAACTGATCCCGGCTGCTGATCCTCCTCTGCGTCACCTCCGGCGCCGAGATGACGCCGTAGTCCTTGACGCAGTAGTCGCCGAATGCGCGCGACATGGCGAGCCCCGGCGCCTCCTGGTCGGGCAGCCACACACGGTGCACGCCGGGCTCGTCAGCGAGGCAGTGCACGCGGCCGTTGCACTGCCTGATGCGCTCCTCCTCTTCTGCAGATCAGATTGACCGTCAGTAATGGCCGTCACAAGAATGACCAAACAAGCATGCATCCATGTGCTGGTCTCTCTCAAAACGACTTACGAGGCAAGTCGGGCTTGAAGTCGACGGTGAGTTGGACGGCGGCTATGCCGCCGTCGTCGGACGTGGTCGCCAGGACGGCCCGGGAGTCGCCGACGTTGGCGACCACCATCAGGTCGCCCTGCTTGACGACGGACAGCGCGGTGCAACCGCTGTGGACGGCGTCGAGGCGGCGGCTGCGGCGGAGCTCGTCGTCGACGGCGGCGCAGGCGGCCAAGTAGGACTGCCTCCAGAGGTCGAACTGGCAGTCGCAGAGCTTCTTCTCGCCATCGATGAGGGACGCCAGCGCGACGGCCTCCTGCCAGTGGCACAGCAGCGACGGCGGCAGCGACTCCCTGACGGCCTTGGCGACGTAGTGGCCCCACTGGCCGTGCCCGTCAAAGACGCCGCAGAAGATGCTGTCCTCGTGGCACCCGAATCCCTGAAGACATATTAGACAAGGAGATAGCCATGAGCACAAGTTTAGCTAAGCATCGGAGCACCGAAAATCGTATAGAAAATACAAGGATTTACATTACGCCACCTACGCTCTGTGAAATTCAAGTGAGATTCACGTGTTCTGCATAGACCCTCTTGTGATTCTGTTCGTGTGAAAACTGAACGAGCAAACAATCAAACCAAATCATTGGAAATTTTCTTTACATGATATTTCTCGAATCTATGGTGTGTGTTTTTCGTTTTTCCCGACTAATTTGGCATTATGTATATGTCGTTCAGCTTTTAGGACTTGTTTAATGTTCCAGTGCACAATCAGTGTGCATGATAATTGCAAATTTAAGATTCCAGTGTGATATCATGGATAGCCGACTGAACCAACCAGCTTTTTTGAGCCCTTCTGGTTGGACTGGCTCGCAAAATTGAGAAGCCAAATCATTTTTTTTTCAGTTGCAATCTGCCTTTCCAAAATAATCCAATGTAGTTTTATTTCATGGAGGCATCAAAACGAAAAATTATACTAGTAAACCTAACACAAAAAAAATATATTCAAGGCACTTTCCCTCTCCTGTTGGCACCAGAACAGAAATTAGTCCAGGAAGAACTCTCAGGAATGTGGACAAAAATTAATCCACAGTACTAATTGATGTGATTTACCTTTTCTTCCATCCTTGTCCGTCAGTTTAACTACCCAAAGCTACTTTTGGATTCAGATACCAAGAACAAACCAAAACACCTTGTTTCTTCTGCAAATCAAGCCACGTATCACATATCTTTTTGGCAGAGAGAAGCCAAAAGCAAACTCAAGAACCTTGTGAAGAACATACGACAGGCTCCCAAACCTATGTCTAGGTAATTGTCCTTTGCAATTGACCCTCATCAGCTAGTCTGCTTAATCCAATGCCAATAGTCTAGTTAATGGCCTAATAGCTAAATTGTCCTACTGAAGAGCACAAAACGAACTACAACACCTCAGAAAATATCAGAAAATCGATTAGGTGAAAATCGGAAAGAGAAGTCAATATTTAGTACACGGCTACAGAGAAGCTGTTTGATTTCTTCTGTGGTCAGAAATGAAACAAGCCGACAACCAGTCCTAACGCTATACTATCACCGACTTTTCTTTTTTAATCTTCTCTAGAACAAAGAGGAACAAGGCTAATGAACCATGCATGACGCCATGAACAATAGCCCCTCATAATTAAACAGAAAAACTAAGAAAAGGTATACCGTAGGAACGGTATACCTCTGAAACTCATGAAACTTGTGAATTTTTACACTGATAAAACTCATAAAACTTAGCACTAAAAACTGATGAAACATAAAACTGACAAAACTAAATACTGAAACTCATAAAATCAGCACAAGTTTCACGACTATACCGTTGGAACGGTATACCGTTCCCTAGTCTCCCTCTAATTAAAACATGCTCGAGAGAAGAAAAAAATATATTAAACATGCCCTTCGACTACTGTAACTAGAGCCTCGACAACTATACGATAGCTCAGCGATGAAAACCATCTCGTATGGCACCATGATCATATATTCGGCTTCTTATTTCTGTCAGTTTGGTTTAGTTACTTGTCTAGAAAACTGGCCCATCTAGTAATCTAGATCGAGAGACTGTTGAAGAGGAAAAGAATTTGGAAATTGCATATTCGAATTCTTTCATGTATTGTCATGTGCCATTGATAGCAATCAGCTTAAAGTTTCACATGCAGAGAGAGAGAGAGAGAGAGAGAGAGAGAGAGAGAGAGAGAGAGAGAGAGAGAGAGAGAGAGAGAGAGAGAGAGAGAGCAAACATTAACAGGTAGCCACAAAATTAGTACTAACAATAATCAAGCAAGAAACAGAGCAGCAGCAGCAACTGACCTCCCAGACGATGGAGCAATCCTGGTTGATGCCCTTCTCGCCGCGGTGGGAGCACACGGCGGCGAAGATCTCCGATCCCTTGGCCCACAGCGTCCCCGACGTGCGCAGCACAGCCGCCGCCTTGACGTCCCCGGCGTCGCCCTTCCTCTCCCTCCCCACCGACAGCGACCGGGCCAGCCCCTGCAGAAGCGACGAGATGTGCCGCATTCTCGCTGCCCAAGAAAAACCCACAAGAATAAGATCTTCTTCCTTCTCCCCAACCTCTCTCAGTTCCTTGGTGATTGATACAGATAGTCGGAGAGCTCAGCCACTACGAACAGAGGACGAGTTGCTTGTTTCTTCCTTCCCTATGTAATGACTACCGAATAAATGGATGGTACGGGTGGTGTTCATGGACAAGAACACAGCACCAACCGTCCATGGTGATTGATGGGAGGCATGGCGGTTTGTTGGCGATGTCCCCGTCGTTTCACTAGATCTTTCTCGTTTCTGGGCGTCCCTTCGGATTGAATGAACGAGCTTCTTCGATTGGATACGGATAGGACTGAACCGGTGAACTCAAAGAGGAGGAGCAGGAGCAGGAGCAGAGAAAATTAAATATTTCCAAACTCCCATCAACAAGAACCAAGAAACACAAACCCACACAGGATCGATCAGCGGGCAGCTCCTCCTTGAGCAATCGAAGGAAGCTCTCCTGAACAGCAAGCGAAAGAAAACAAAGAGACGACGGCAGCGGAGGAGGAAGGAAGGAAGGGAACAACGGAGGTGTGAATTGAGTTGTGCTGTGACTCTGACTCTGACTCTCTGAGGTGAAAGCGTTGATGAGAGAGGTTTTAAAGGAGCAGACGGGGGAGGAGGAAGGAGGAGAGGTGGGAGGAAGAGCCGTGGGTGCAGGGAAGCTGTACACATCATTTGCGGACCGAGTGAATGAGTCAGCAGCCGCGCACGGGTCGGGCCATCGCTTGCACAGTGCCTTTATTACGACGGATAGGCCCTCGGGGACTCCGTATATTCCTTACTTCACCTCTTTTTGGTGATGTGGATAGGTGTCCTCTCCTTTTATTGTATCCCCATTCTGAATGTGCAAGGGGTGGATATCGGTCGTTGGTGTTGTAAAACTCGACGATGATCACGGTAGACCAAATAAAATGTATCATCAAATAGTAAGAATAATTACGAGGAGTATATATAGTATAGGAAGGTATTTATTTTTACTATATTGATTCTCTTGTACAATAGGGTACCTAGGAGTGAAAACAAGTCGGATACGGGCGGATATTGCTCTTCTCGAATCCTAACACATATTTTTTTTTCTCGGATTCGGAACCGGATACGAATCCGAGTTATTAGGGATACGGATACGGGACGAATATGTGGCGGATTCGGGTCGGAAATGGATAAAGATATACAGATAATACACGTATATATAGAGTAATATATTTTGAATTAAACTGTATGTGTGCATGGCAATAATAACAAGTTACATATCAATCAAACCCAGTATACATCATAGAAAAAATATGCTACTTTAGGATCAATAGTACCAACTTGTCAATATAAATGGGCTCTCCATGAAAAAAATAGGATGAAATAGGCTAGGCCTTGATGATATCCGAATAAAAAATCCGAATATCCGATCCGAATAGGAAAAATCCAGATATCCGGATCTCATCCCATATTTACCGAATATTGGCTACCCTGTATCCAATTCTGGATCCCAATTCAAGTATTCGAATCCCATCCCGACCGGATAGTCAAATCCGATCCTGAATCTGGTCCCAGATCCGAGAGGGAAATATCCGACGTGTTTTGATCCCTAGGGGTACCATATTTATAGTAAAACTCCATTAAAGATAGATTCAGATTTGCCCACAACGAGATAGAGTCTAAAGATATTTGAACACCAGGACTAAGAGTTCTACTATATCTCAACACTGGAGTAACATCCCAAATTTCACAAGAATTTGAAATACAAGCTGACTTTTTACCTTAATTTGGATTTTTTAGTATTTTCTAGATTTATTGTAAAATTCCAAAGTTTATTCAATTTTCTAGAATTTTTTCCTTTAAAGAAAATGCTTTTCAAATAACCTAGTCATAGTTTCTGAATTTCAAATCATGAATTCAAAACATTACAAAGTATGAGAAAATGTATTTAAGATCCAAATAATCCCAAGGGCATCTCTAAAAAGTTTTTTATAAATTTTTGAATTCATTTGATACTTCTGAAAAATCAAATACTAGTTTCTCTCATTAAAACAGAAGCACAAAAAGATTTTTTTCCCAGTAATTCATAGATCTGATCCTGCTCTGAAATTTTTATGGAAGCATTAGCACTACCTAGAAATAATTCACAACAATTTTCATAAAATTTGTAGCCGGTTTGATAACTTAACCAAATTCAAAAAGGATTTGCTGCCAATTTAAAGTAAAAAAAATCAATTTCAGCAAAACCCCCAAATGGAAAGCGCCATTTTATAAAAATCGTATTCACCATATGAAGGTGAAAAGTCTTGAAATGCGCCTTTCGTTACTTTTTCACTGCTACCCGGGCCAGCATGGCAGTGGCCAACCCCAGCTCATGCGCGTTAGGGCGCACCGTGTGTGCCCGGCCTCACCAGGCATGCATGCACCCAGGGCTCTTGCACAATGTTGAGCGCCTTGCCCAGACCTCCTGCTGGAGGAAGCAAACTCACTCCGCTGATATCTACCTTGATGAGAAGAATGAGGAATATCATGAGGACAGCAGAGGGACTGACTTGGGACAGCTCCGGGGCAAAAATCAGAAGTAGAAGACTGAAAACCAAGCCCCGTACGCTGTCCAAGAACAGAAGATTCTCTAGCATGTCTATCCTGTCTAAAAGTAGTGTGTGCCTTAGGAGCACTCAGAGTCTGGGGATGACCCTGAATACCTCTAAGAGCACGAACACGCTCACGGCCAGTGATCTTGGCGCGTCTGAAACAAAAGTCAGCAAGGCGTCCATCCTTATGACAGAAGGTGCAAGTATACTTCACCTTGGAGGCTAAAGTAGCAGGTGGTGTCACCTTCTCATCAGAAATCCCGTGGACCATTCCAGCTGACCTAAACACAGTGGTGCTCATATGTGGAGCAACCACGATCTCTCCACTCTTGGAGGCACGCACAACAGTAGGCGGATGCGCCTGTGCATGCTCTAAGTGATCAAACCCTAGACCTTGATTGAATCTGCTAATCTTGGACTGGTCTAGGATGAGATTGAGCTTCTTCTTGCCTCCAACAAACTTCTTGAGAGTTCTCATAAGATACTGACACTCCCGAAAAAGTGAGGCACAAGAAGAGCAAGGGAAATGACTAGTAGAAGAAGATCCAAGAGAGGAAGATCGAGTAGCCCGTGCATATCTCTCCTTATACATGGCCACCTCAATCTTGAAGGCCTCACAAGAAACGCAAGGAGCACCTCTAATTCTACCAACCTGGGCCTTTAGCTTTTTCCTAAGCTTTACGTGGATTCGGTTCACATCCTGCCCTACCCCAACACATAGCATGTAACCATTTAGTGACTTAGCTAGTAGATCCTTATCAAATTTAGAGTTCTCAAGCACCAAGTCATCATAGTCATTTTTTAGTTGCATACAGCCCTTACATAAGCTGACTGGGTCCTTAGAAGCATGCAGTTCAAGTTTTATCATTTCTAATAGAAAGCTTCCTAAGGTGATTTCTCATGACATCAATTTCAGCTAGCAACTTAGGGCAATTTTCACATGAAGCAGTAGTATGAGCATGAAGAAAACTAGCATCAACAGGAATGACATCAGAAGGAACAATACTAGTATTCATCGACCTAAGACCCTCAAGCTCAAAGCACACTATCATGCATGGTCATTAGGTTCTCAAGCTCCACAAGCAAAGCATCACACAAAGAGCAATCAACATCACGGGAGGAGGAAGATCTAAGCGAAGCTAACTCCCGTGACATACTTCCTACCTCATTCTTTAACTCTGAGCACATCGACCTAGCTCTAGCATGAAATTTTCCTAGCTTGCGAAAGGCATCATTGTGCTAGTCATAGGAAGGTACCTCATCCGTGTCACTGTACAGCTCGGAGTTGCTCACTTCAATGGCGCCTGCCACGAGGCACATGCCGGAGAAGTCATCGCCGCCCTTCTTCTTCTCTTGCAGATCATCCTCATTCTCGTCGCTCCATGTCTCCGTGTCGGAGATGTCGATGTCGTCAAGCGCGGTAAGGACGCGGTGGAAGAGCTTCTTATTCTTGGCGAAGTTGTGGTACTTGTTATCTCGCGTCGGCTCACGAACTGGAGGCTTCTTGTTGCATTTCTTGTCGATGTAGTCGTTCTTGCTCGAACCGCCTTGCTCGTTCTTGACCTTCTCCAGCTTGGGACAGTTTGCTCGAATGTGGTTGGGGCCACCACACTCGAAGAAAGTCACGGTGCCACCTCTCTTCCTCTCTCTCACTCTTATGTAGATGTTGGAAAATTTGCGAGCGACAAGAGCAAGCTCATTTTCTGAAAATCGTTCCAAAACTTCATCGCTTAAGTCACAAAGAGCGGAGAGAGAAAAACCTGAAGGGAAATCAAGAGAGGGTCCAGAGGAAGACTCGATGGGATCGGTGACCAAGGCCATCAACTGAGATTTCGTCCGACGAGAGACGACGTCGATCTCATGAGTCTTGAGTTGGGAATAAATCCCGTCAAGAGTCAAAGTTGATAAATCAGTGGAGTCTTTGATGGTGATCACCTTCATCTCCCAAACTCTCAAATCGAGTGTGTCAGAAAGTGCCTTGCGTTCTCCGAGTCAGGGTATGTGCAACCAACTGAACATAGATTGCTAAGGATCTTGGAGAAGTGATCAAAGCACTTGTCGAGGCTCTCACCAGCGTGCTGTTCAAACTTGTTGTAGTCATGGTTGTACTGGTCCTGTGCTCACATCTTAGCTAAGAGAGAGGGGGGATTCACTTGGTTGTGAGAGCTGGGGAGGTCGACCAAGGCGGCAGCCGGGAGGCCACCGACGTTGGAGCACGGGCCCGGTCGCAACCGCGTAGGGGTGACTTAGGGTGGAAAAGAGAATGGGATGAGTAGGGAAGAAGAAGAAAGTGAGAATGAAAGAGAAGGGGGTGGTTACTTACGTCGGGGGAGCTAGATCAGATGGAGGAGACGGATCTAGGGGTGTTGACACTGGGGAAGATGAAGGAAATCGGAGGAGAGAGAGCCGAGAAGGGGCCACCGATTGGGGAGCGCTGGATCAGGCTGTGGAGATGCCCGGTGCGTAGAGAGGCGGTGACATGAAGCTCGAAAGGCGGCAGGGGCAAAGTGTAGGCGGCGGTCGAGTGGAGGAGAACCGGGGGTTGATGGCGGCGACGTTGAAGAAGCACAACGCTTGGGGTGATGGAGGTGGCGCTAGGAGAGGAGAGGCGCTTGAGAAGGGGAGGGCCAAAGGCGGAGGTAGCGTAGGAGAAAAGGAAGGGGTGGCTATGTGAGCACGAAGGAGAGGAGCGAGTCTGGTGTGGCAGCCGAATGGGAGAAGGTAAGGAGAGAGAGAGAGAGAGAGTAGTTTAGGGTTGGGAGAAGTCGGTCTCATCATAGAGGGTTTTTGGTTAAAACCGTCTGTGATGTGCCCCTCATTGTCAAGACCCGAATTTGCAAATCCGGACCCTCAGTGTATTCAGCAATAGTCCAGGATCACGCTAGTGCACACAGTCTCAACATCGGTATATATCACAATCATACTCAACGAAATAGTAAAGTACTTTAATTAATTAACCAAACTGGTTGCTCGACCTTATGGTCAAGTTACAAAGATACGCCTCGTAGGGCGAAGACTTATTAAAAGAGAAATAACTGCAGCGGAATAAAATATATTTCGTAGCGCCATCTAGTATACCACAGGCAACTAACTGGGCTCGCTCCCTAGTTAGGCGGCTCCTCCTAGTATTCTTCCTCCAATGCCGGCGTCGCTTCTTTTTCAACTGATGTTGTATTGGGGGCAAGGGTGAGTACTTGGTACTCAGCAAGTCATGCACAAAATGCAAGCTAATATTCTACATGCATGGCTTAATACAAAGGATGGGCTAACAGGTTCATTTGCAGTGAAGCAGCATGAGTAAATACAATAATAGATTGCAAAGAGGAAAAACAATAATGAATAGAGTA
Organism: Rhipidocladum racemiflorum; assembly: GCA_036346355.1. Lineage (NCBI taxonomy): Eukaryota > Viridiplantae > Streptophyta > Magnoliopsida > Poales > Poaceae > Rhipidocladum > Rhipidocladum racemiflorum. The sequence goes on along the minus strand of CM070577.1, from coordinate 35,468,579 downwards.
CTTTCACAACGATCTCACAAATAAAACATTTCCCAATCCTAGGTCCAATTCATCATTTCAAACCAACCATTCTCCCAAAGTCAAGCCATTTTTGTGAAAGTCTAACCCTTGACTGTAATTCCCGAGCAATGTCCAATACCGCGGACATGGCTATTCGAATAGATTTTACACTCTGCAGAGGTTATGCACTTTACCCACAAGATACAGCCAAACACCACAAAGGTGAGTGTCCGTAACAAAGTCTTTCGGAAACCTCTAACTGTACAAGTGGGCCTCCCCAGTTATTGCACACTAACCCTTCCCTTAGCAAAGGCGAAGTCTAGGCCAATCAACCGTTAGATGGGTACCTGGCCGCAGCCCCGGTACGCTCCCCCGTACAACTACACAAAAGGTATAGTTGACACCCCGAGGTCCCACAAGTATGTTATTAGCAACTTAATCAACTAGGTCTGTCCCATTACAGACATGTGGTTGCACGTTTGACTCAGTTCAAAGGCTTGCAAGGTTAAGTCCTTAGGGTGACCAAGGCAAGACTACCCGAAGAACCAAATCAACTTCCCCGGTGCCACAACTGGCCCACCCGATCATTCTTGCCACAAGCCCCGGCCGAAACTATTTATCAAACCCGCAGTTGATTACCATGCACCATGTGCCATTAACATCATCATCAATAACACATGCCACTTTCCAAAAATATGTTCCATATCTCATTAAGTCAAGGTTAACATGTAATTGTCCAAAATCATGTCATGTATACGTGGAAGGTCTAAGCATTATACTACAACGGTCCAAATACCCATGTTGACAATTTAATAATGTCCAAGTAATAACCCACAACTAGGGTGACAAGGGTTCATGGCACATAATTAAATAACCAAGGTGTCATATTGCAAGCTGGCATTTATCTAATTTCTCGGAATTAATTAAAGCATTTTCTAATTACATAGCATGCAATAATTTAAATTAAATTACTTTCTAAAAGTAGGATCAATATGGTCAAAGCATAACTTGCCTTCAAAAAGTACTTGTTCTTGATCTTGAGCTGGCTCCTAGGTCAACACTTCACCTTCGAAGCCCTCGGGTACTTCAACGTCTACTAGTAACGCGTGCAAATAGCAATAAATAAATAAAACAGTACATGCACATTTCTAAAAAATTCAAGTAAAGTCCATAAACCGAAGGAGCATAATTTTACAAATTTTTAGAAATTTGAATCGCCCAAATCGGAGTTAAAATGCAAAAGTTATAATTGTTTAAAGTTTAAAGAATCTATTAATTAAATATAAATAGAGAAAATTTCATATTAAAAAATTAAATAAAATTCATATTTCAGTAGATCTCAATTTTATAAAAATTTAGAAATTGGAATCGTTCAAATCGGAGTTAAAACGCAAAAGTTATAAGTGTTTGAAGTTTGAAAATTCAAAAAAATCAATAAACCGAATTAACTCATTTATTTTCTATTGAAAATCCGGATTTATGACGTCAGCACAGTATTTGAATTTCCACCGAATTATTTTTCTATTGAAAAATCGAATTATGACGTCATCATTGCGTCAGTCGGCCCATGGACTCAGTCCACGCCTCGGGCTCGGTCCACCGTGGACCCGATCCACGGGTTCACGTGTCACTGACTCGTGGGACCCACCGCTGATGTCATCGCTGACATCAGCACGGCTCGGCCGGCGACGGGCGACACGCTGGCCCACTGCGACGCCACGCCGACGTCACGGATGACGCCACGGCAGCCGCTGAGCCACCGCCGACACGCAGCCCCACGCCGACGCCACGCGTGGCGCCGGGCCGACGCATCGGGCGCTGGCGTGCGGATCGCGCCGGTTTGGCTCCCGTGCACGTGGCACGATCTGGATCTCGTACGTTGCGGGCAACGTGGTTAATTTGGGCCATACGATTTAGATCGGACGGTCCAGATCCGATCGGGTTTCGCCCACCGTGGGTTGGCGTGGCATGACCCGGGTGAAGACACGTGGCTCAATCTACACCATTCGATCTCGATCGAACGGCTAAGATTGCATCTAACGCTACAACGCGGTTAACCCTAACCGTACGATTTAGATCTAACGGCTAATATTGGATCTAGCACGGTGCAGTCTACGGCTACGTGGCTTAATCTAAGCCGTTGGATCTAAATCCAACGGTTGGGATTAGATCTAAAAACCAAAATGTGAAATCGAACGGGGGTGACGTGGACTCACCGTGGCCGCTGGATCCGGATCGGACGGCTGATAGAGCTCGGGGACGGCGATGGCGACGCGGTGGCTTGCGGTTGCCGGCGCTGAGGACGACGACCACCCGAACGGCGTTTGGGGCGTGCTCCGGCGAGGTGAGTGGGACTCCCAGGTGCGGCTCGTCGCGACGGTTCCAGATCTGGGCTCAATCACGGCGGAGGACGGCGGCAAACGGCGGAAAACCGTGGCGGGCTTCTTCTCCAACTTCGACGAGCTCTTGCGGGCGAATGGCGGTGACTTGATCTCGGCTACCTAGGGCTATGGGTGCGCACGGAAGAGGAGGTCACGACACGGGTGGCGGCGCATTAAATAGGGGCCTCAGCTTCCGTGAATCTCGCGGAGACCAAGGTCCACCCGCGCGACGGTGTAGTCCGGCGGCGACACGGAGAGGTGACGTGGCGCAATCCTAGCTGTCCACGCGGCACGATCAACGACCGATATCGCACGAGCGCGAACAGGTTCGGCCCGATCCCCACGTGGGCGACGTGGCTTGATGCTGGCCGTTGGATCTTGATCCAACGGTCACGCGATTAGGGTTTGGTTGGGCTCGGGTCGTACTTGAGTCGGACTCGGGCTCAAGTCTGACTTGGGCTCGAGTCTGACTCGGGCTCGGTCGCTTGAACAGTAAAACCCACTCGGCATTTTCCAGCGATTAAATAATTAAAATAATTTCTAGAAATTCAAATAATTCAAGAAAAATAGCAAAATAATCAGAAAAATTCCAGAAACATTTTGGAAAATACTTTGAGACATTTTGGACTCAAATAAAATATTTCTAACAAAGTTTTATTTAAAACTTTTAATTCTTTAATTATTTCAAAAAGGAATAAATTCAAATTAAATCTAAATAAATTCCAGAAAATTCCAAAAATTCTCAAAAATGCAAAATAACATTTAAATTCATGAAAAGCAAAAATTCACTCATCACATGCGATTTTAGCCAAAAACCGTATGTGATGTGCCCTCCTCATCACAGATAGTTTTTGGCTAAAATTGTTTGTAATGTTAGGCACATCATAGACGGTTTTTTATAAAAACTATTTGTGATGAGAGGGAGCACATCACAGACAGTTTTTGGATAAGACCGTCTCTGATGAGTGTTATATCATAGACGGTTTCAGCCAAAAACCGTTTGTGATGTGTCCAATACTCATCACAGATGGTTTTTATAAAAAACAGTCAGTGATGAGGTGTCTAGTATAACTTCTTTTGTAGCAGTGCTAGTACTAGTATAAATTATAAAGATGTATAATATTATGAAAGTTCTGATTACTTTGAGTATGTTACTGGTGTATGACCGCAAATATAGTAAAGTATATTATACATAAGATGTATAAATATTAATTCTAGCTAGAGTAACACTTGTATTTAGTAACAAATGGAGTACTATCCTTTGAGCTAGAAAACGAATAATTATCTCTTCGAAAAGTTGACCACATCTAACTCATCCCTGCTAGGATCAATTAATTCATACCTATGAATTCTAACACAACAAACAACAGTTTTAACTAGTTAGAAATTATATATGCTAGCTCCTCAAACCCTCAACAATTTACAGATAGCTAGCCTCAGTCTTGTACGTAAGAAAATTCCATCCAAGTGTTAGTCCCCCCAAAAAAAAATGAAGAGAAGAGGGCACCTAGCATCACTATTTCTAACCACTCGTTACTGTTGCCTTTTTCTTATAAAGTAAAGTTATGGTGGCACTTGATAAATATTGTGTGTGTGTGGGTTGGGGGGCGGGGGGTGGGGGTGGGAGAGGGGGTGCAAAAAAGAACAATATATAGCTCAGTGTTATATATGCCACCAGGCTGAGACATTTCGGCTAACAAATCTGCTCTGAAATGCTCCAAAAATTTCGAAAATCCCAAAACCCTATTTGCGAACCCTAATTTGGTGTTAATTGGGTTTTAATCGCATTCTTAAGATCTTAATCCCATTCTTGAGCCGTTGGATTCTGGGGAGAGATGGGAAGGGAGTGGTTGTACTTACCTGGACTCCCGCTCGGACCGTTGGTCCTCCGCTCAGGCGCTGGCCGTCGCCGCTGCGTCATCCCCTCATTGCCGCCGCTCAAGATCGCCTCGCCCGGCCGGCCGTTGCCTCTCTCCGCACAAGACTGCCCCGCGCTCACCCTTCCTCATCCTCGCCTTGCACGCCGCCCGTCGTTGCCGCCTCGCTACGGCCGCCTTTGATGCCGCCACCACCGCTCCGTCGCTACCTCCGCCAGCCTCACCGCTCCGCCGCTGACGCTGCGGTCGCTGGTATAAATACCCGCGCGACCTCTCCGCCCCACTCCTTGCTCGCCTCCCCGTTCCCCTTGGTGAGAACGCCCCCTTCATCTTCTCCACTCGCGGCCGAACCCCGCCGCCCGAAACCCTTTGCCTCCCTCATCTTCTGCTCCGGCCGAAGGCCTCCCCGCCGCCCCGAAACCCCCTTCGCTCCTTCGTCTCCCCGCCAAGCCCCTCATCTCCCCCACCATCCTCTCCTACCCCTTCGTCCCCAACGCCGACCGCCTCGCCTCGAGTCGCCGCCGCCTCGCTCACCCCCCCGCGGGAAACCTAACCCTAATGCCCCCCCTTGCCCCTTTTTCTGTTAGCCGACCGGGCCGGCCGCGCGCGTGGACCAAGCCGGCCCAGCTCCCTTGCGCGTACGCCCTCGCCCGTGGGCCGTTTGGCCAAGTGGGCCGAGCCCAGTGCAGCCCGGTGCTGGATTTCCTTTTTGGATTTCAAATAATCCGAAAATCCTTTTTAATTCCAAAAATCCAAGAAAATCCTCGGAAAGTCCAAAAATACCCAAAATACACTATCTCAATCGTTTCGAGCCACTGAGTCCAAATACGCTCTCCGTTTTGCCGTTTGAAGTCCACAAATTCCGAAAATACCTAAAGTGCCCTCGAAACCCTCTCCAGCCCTCTTCTCTCTCGGTTTCTTTTTCCGTTTTTCCTTTTCTTGTTTTTCTCTTTTCTTTTCTTGTTGTTTTACTCGTTTATTTATTTGCTCGCTTGTTGTGCGCTAGATCCGACCTTGGAGCTCATCCCGGAGCGGTACGAGGAGCCGAAGAAGGAGCCGGACGTGATCGGCACCGTGATTGACTACATCGACGACAACCTAGGATTTCCCCTCGCCTCGCAAGGCAAGCCGCACTCCTTGAACATGTTGAACCCATGTTAATATTGTAGTATTAATTATTTTGCTATTGCATTATGTTAGTATGTTAAATGCTAGAAATGTTTATTTTAGAATGCCATGACGACATAGGTAGTACCTAGCTTGATTAAAGACCCACTTTGTATTGTTATGCCATATTTCCGTTGAAAACCCTAGGCATAGCTATTGAGCCTCGTATGCTAGTAGTTATTAATTAGTTGAACATCAAAAATGATTTGTGTATTAAAATAAAACCATCAAGCGGGAAGCTTGATGTAGACTATGTTTCAAAAATATGCTACGGTGAGAGGACTTTGGCGGGCAAACCACTAGATGGCTACGTGCTCGAACCTCGACCGTTGACGAGGCCAATGTGTGTAGTGTGGATTGTTGGTTTGGAGTTGGCTAAGTCTAGGGCATAATCTTAAGTAATCACAACCTTGGGCAAAGTAAATAACTTAGATCCCGCTCAACCACAAGTTGGGTCAGTCGGCCTAGTTGACTCGATCCAACCTAGCTCGGTACTTGAACTCCCCCTTGGAATACTTATAGGCGAGAGGTTCCATACTATGGGCTTTGATCAGTATGCCCGCGGAAGAAATGGGGTGGAATAGAGGTTGACCGATGGTGTCACCTATCCACAACGGTAGATGCCCTCAGTATCGGATCGCGAATCCCGCCGTTGGCCCGTGGGATCCCGAATGCTGCGCGGCTTTGGGACTACTGGGTAAGTGCTAAAGAGGGGAAGTTCAACGAAAAGCTTTGATTATCTCGACCCGGCCGCATGCATATAAGTTGCATGTTTGTAGCGCTTGGCATTAACGGTCGTAGATATCTTGTGGGTAAAGCTGAGCAACTCTGCAGAGTCATCTAGATGGTATTCGGATACGCCGTGCTTCCGGTAAATGAAGCTAAGTTTGAATTGGGGTGAATCCCGTAACCTAGCCCAAGTAGAATTGATTATTTTCAACTTGACGTAATGGTGAACTTGTGAAAACTCAAAATTTTCTTATTTCTATTATGTATGGTTTGTGCTTCAAATGTAAAATGTCTTTGAAAATGAAACTGCATCCACAATGATAATAACCATATTGCCATTTCCTTGAGAATACCCCTGCATGTAATATTCAGAATTTCCGTGCGGTTTGTTGAGTACTGTTGTGTACTCAGTCTTGCTTTTCAACCTATTTTAGAATCTGAAGACGCAGGAGAACCCCAGAAGGTCGTAGATGGCGAAGTAGTTTGGCTTTAGGGTCCTTTTTCTGTGCTCAGGCCTTGCCTGTGTGGTCTTTTGGTAATGTAATTTATTGAAACCCGCCGCTTCCTTTTGTAAAGCTCTGGCCGTTAGGCCTTATTTGTATTAAAACAGTTGTTTCGTTCTTATGCTGGCAATGTATGACTTGGTTCCTGACGGCTAATCATCCTGGGTAGCCGTTGTGGATTTAAACGCACCCCTTAAAAAAGGCGGTCCGTCACATGCTCGTCAGCCAATTCCAAATTGACATTATTGAAATGTTTGACGTACGGGGATAACTGCGACTTAGTTCGCATCTACCTGCTTATTTAATGCGTTAAGTTCGTTTCATCTGGAGCCAGATAAACTTATCTTGGAAAGTTGCTAGAGACATGAAATGGATGGTTAGCTTTCGATTCAAGCTAATTTGTGGGTCATTGAAAAGTCTAAGACGAGTAAACATTAGGCTGGATTTATTGATCAACTACTTCTTGTTCTTCTCTTAATTATGCTCTGAAAGATCACATATTTATTCTTCCATTGTGGTTTTCCACTCCATAGTCATAGTTCATTTGTAATTATTTTCAAGACGGTTCATTTGTAATTATTTAAGACTAATCATGCAAGAAACTAAGCCATCCAGAGCGAATCTAGCTAATGGTTGGGATTAGAGTTCTGATGTTCCGATATGTCATATATATTAATATATACTCTATTTATCATATACGCTCCCGCGTAATTGTAATATATCTTCGCCGATAACTTTATCCTTGCCTGTTTTCCCAATCATTACAGGCACTAGAACCAAAACTGAAGAAACAGAAGGATATTAATCCTTAATTCAACATTCCTATGATATGTAGATTAATTTGGTACTGCAAATAGGTGATGATATTCCCCAGAGATTATGTGTGGTTGATACACACAGCTTGTGCGCATCAAATCAACATCATTATATATGGTGGTAATGATTTCTACATGTAGAATAATAAGAAAGTCAAATTAACAGAACCCAAAAGAATGACCTTAAAAAACAAAGTTGGCATATATATGCAGCACAAAACTCACGCGGATATAATTAAAAATACTTCTGCGCGATCAGCGATCTGCAATGCAGCTGTCACGTACGAAACACATGCATGCATAGCGTGTTGATTCAATTTCACGATCGATTAACGAAAATAAATAATCATTAATTAATCGTGCAGGGGATGCATGCGTGAGCTCAACTAATGTCGACGTTGGCACAATCATAAACAGATGGCAGATCATGTCCCTCCGATCGAACAGGTATGCACGCATGTCCCTCCCATCCAATGATTAACAACGATCGATGGGTAGCAGTACGTACTGCACCAATTATAGCCAATCGATCACGAAGACTGTCTCAGAAAAAGAGCACGCGAAACATTACACTTGTGTGACCAAATTTAGGTGATTTGTTTTCGTTAAACGTGCAGATACCTGACATGATAAGCACAAGGAAGCTTAGCTAGGAAGGCCGGCCATATATTTGGTAGTCTCTCTCTATGGGAAGCGTTTTGTACTTCCGGATGTATGTACTCTTTACCTCTATTTGATTAAAAACAACTTTCTAATAAGGAAGAAACAATTAACAATTTTCATTTATGAAATATACTTTTACCTATGTAACATCAGCTCGCATATAGGGAGTAGGGAGTATATACTCCCGATAGTATAATTTCATTTTCTTATATGTATATATAGGATTTGATAAACATCATCCATATATTTTTGTTTGCTGAAATCACCCAAATATGGAAGCATTGGATCATTGTTGAGATTAGGGAATATCGATTACATCTGATCCTATGATTTGATTTAACGGTTGAAGATTTAATCCTACGGTCCAAAATTTAAATGTTATTTAAGACAAAAACATCCGGAGAAATCTATACACTCCCTATATATATATCCACTGCATGCGGTACGTGGTTGGTCGCGCGCAGTCGGAGACACTGTACCATGCATGTGCGTGCCATCGGACGTCATCACATTTGACTGTGCGTATTCAGTCCAACGAGTAGGTATTCCGTATTTGATCTTAGACACACTAGTTACATGCCCGTGCGTTGCTACGAAAAACAAAATTGATAACGAAAAATAAAGATTAAAAAATAAAAAAATTATTTCACAAGATCAAACATCTATCTTTAACGCTTCGTTTCTTGCGAAAGCTGGCTAATTAAAGCAACGCTTCGTTTCTTGCGTAGGGCAATTAATAATGTGGGAAGAACGGACCACTGCCACCAAGTGCTGCTTTAGAATAGTAGAGATACATGCGTGCGTGCGTGCGCACAGATGGGTGATCAAGGTGAAAGTACAAAGTTCTCAAAATTTAGGTGAAAGCTCAAAAGATTGGTTTGTAATTAAGTTGAAAATCTGAGTTGAAATTAAGTTCTCAAATTTCAGTTGATAGCTTTTTCATTCTCCAATTGAAAATTCCCAAATTTTAGCTAAAATTTTTCTTGATCGTCAGTCGAAATTTCTTTAAAAATTTTTCAAAATTTTTAGTTGACAATCTTTTTTTCATGAATCAAGAGTAGAGGTCTACCATTTGAAAGTTGCTAATTCTACAATTCCAGAGGTTGAAGATGTGCTTCGAGAGGACGAGGCAGTGTTCACTAGATTTTTTTTTAATAAATAATCATTTTTTATATGTGTATTACAAAAATATACGTTGACTTTTTTTTTGCAGAAGTAGCCATCTATCGCGCCACGGTGGAGCGATTGGGCCCAGTCGCGCCACGGTCCAGCAATTGAGGCTCTCAATCGCGTCACGGTGGCGCGACTGGGTCCAATCGCACCACCCTGTCGCGACTGGAGCAGGGGAGGGGGGTGACGGGGAGGGAGGGGAGCTGAGGGGGGTGACGGGCAGGAGGTTTTTATTTTATTTTATTTTATTTTATTTTGTAGTATTTAAATTCATTTATTTTTATCTTTTATTCAGAAGATCCAAATAAAGTGACATAAAATTTTAAATTTGAGTTAAGTTATGAAGATTTATATTATACAATAAAAGTCTCTACAATTTTTTTAAAATAGTCATTTTTTATACATAAAATACAAAAATATACCTAGATTTCTTTTCTTTTCTTTTTCTTTTTTGCAAAAATAGCCATCAGCAGCCAATGGCAATTGGCGTGATTGATCCAGCGCCACCGTTCTAGAAAACCGAGCCGTTGTCGTGTAAATTTCAGAAACGCTTAAGCCTTTTGGGCAGCCCATAAAATATCATATTTAAATATATTTTTTAGGAACAATGCACCAGATTTGCTCTTTGATTTATGGATTACCATATTCTGGAAAAATATTTAATTTACACCTTGCTTTGCATCTAAATTCTAGTAGTGCAATAACACTAAGTATTATAGTCAACAACAACTCATGTTATGAATAGTTAAGCCCAGGAAAACTTTAGCTAAAGTGTTTAAGTCATAAGGATCATTGCGAAAAGCACGTAGATGCAGCCAGTAACCTTAGTAAGCAAACCCAACCTGTGTAAATCATTTCTTATGCAAATCGTACGTAGGGCTATGCACTATTCACACAAACACCCTTACTAATCGTACTTAGGATTAGGTACCCTCTTGCACCTCCTCGTTCTTTTTCGGTGTGCGTTAAATTTAACGACAAATCAAAGTTTTAATAATGCGTGACATTGATATTACAAAGTGCAGTAAGTACAACAACTACCATAGCATGACATGTGAACAACACCTAAGATACAAAAGGAAATCGTAAAACTGGGATACAATAACAAAGGATTTTCCAGAAAAGATTTTATGGTATTTAATTAGATTTATGATGTCAGCCATGACATCATAATTTTTCTTTTCAATATAAATTTACTCCAGCCAAAAAATAGAAATAGAGGTGACACGTGTCAGCCCTTGATTCGTCTACGTGTCATAGTGATGTTAACATGATGTCATTAAGAGTTTTTCGGTAGAAAAATTATTTGGCCAAATTCAATTCGGTGTTGACATCATCATGATGTCATATTTCCTATTTTTTGTACAAAAATAATTCAAGAAATTCATTTTAGTCTTTTATTTGTATTTTCAAAATTTGAATAGCTCGTTCTTGCTCATACAAACTGCAATTGAGGTGATTCCAGAGCCTAAAAATTTGTAAAATCATTCTCTCTTTAATGATGAATTTTATTTAATTTTTGGAGTTGATTTTCTCTATGTTTTTGGTATTTATTATTTTATTTTATTATTTAACGTAGACGTTGAAGTACGTGAAGAGCTTGTGAACGAGGAACCAATTCAAGAGCAAGGACAAGAGAGGATCAAGAGTTATTTGAAGGCGAGTTGTGTTTTGATCATATTGAGCCCATGTTTAAAAGTTATATCGCTTTAAACTATTGCATGCTAATTTAACATACAACTATTTCAATTAAATCTGGTAGTAGCTATTCAACCAATTGAACTTATGTCTATCTTGTCACTTTGTATGCCATGATTTATTGTCACTCTAGAATGGTTCTTCATTAATTGGTAACTATTAATTGCCAATGAGGGGTGGTTAGAACGTGCAAGTTTGCGTAGCCACGCAATGTGTTATTGATATCATTTTAAAATATTAAAATTAATCTTGCTTAATGGAATATGAAGCATGTTTATGAAAGGTGTGTCATGTGTTATTGATGATATTGATAGCATGTGGTGCATGATAATTAGCTGGGGTGATAAAGTGATTTAGACTGGGGCAAGTTGCAAGAGTTGCTAACTAGTGGGCCAAGTGTGCCATTTGGGTAGTTGTATTTGTTTTTTTGGTAACTTGGATATTGTGAGTCTTTGGGTAAGTCTTGGCTTGATCAATTAATGACTTAACCTTGCAAGCATTTGAACTGGGCTAAACATACAACCACATGTCTATATGGGACAAACGTAGCTAACTAATTTGTGATGTCTAGATTTTAGTACTGTCGTGGTGGTGTGGGTTTCGGTGGTACGGGTACACTCACATGGCGCAAGAGGGGGGCCCTAATGGTGGTAACCAATCCCCTCTATTGAAATCTTAGTGGGCAGTATTGGGTTTAGACAGAGCATTGTAAAGGCTTTGTTGTGGTGATTTGCCTTTGTGGTGAGTTGATTGTATCCTGTGGGTAAAGTGTATAACGTTTGTAGAGTGTCAAAGCTATTTGAATCGTTGTGTCCATGGTATTGGACAATGCTTGGGAATAACAATCAAGGGTTAGACTTAATAAAATGAAATTGGGAATAGATGTAGTGTGCCTGTGAAAAAGGAGGTAATTGATTTAGGGTTGTGAGATGGTTTACTTGTGAAATAACTGAGAAATTTATTATTATTATTTATTTTATTGCTTTTCAATCTATTTATGTTACTCATTTTAAATGCTGCTTTAATGCAAAATAACCAATTCAGCCATTCATTTTGAATAAGCTATGCATGTAGTATAATAGATTTGCATTCTGTGTGCAACTTGTTGAGTGCTTTATGTACTCACTCACTTGCAACAATCCAAATCACCAGTTGGAGAGCAGTCTACGCCAGCCTTTGAGGAGGTGTACCAAGAGGAGTCGATTAATTAGGGAGTGAACCTTGTTAGTTGCCTGTGGCATATTGAACGATTACTACAAATAATTTATTTCCACTGTAGTTTTATTTATTTCTTAGTCCTAGCCCTGCGAGGTATACTATTGTAAGGTAGACCATAAGGTCGTTCAACAGGTTATATTAATAGAAGAAGTACTTTATGTTATTTTCGCTTGGTATGATTATGATATTTCATCTATGTTGAGACTGTATGCACTAGCGTGATCCTGGACTAGTGCAAAATACACAGAGAGTCTGAATTTGTGTATTCAGGTCCTAACATATACCGCTATCTTACTTTATTTTTATGCTTATTTTCGCCGCAGCTTACTTCTATGTGTATTATTTGGCCTGTCGACCATGGACTTGTAATAGTTAAGTAGATGTAATATTTTTTAGTCTATGTTTTCACAAATAAGCCTTTCTAACTAAGGATAACTTTTTGAGAGAAAATTTTGTCCTTAATTCTATCAACCATATACCGCTATAGTTATCTTTTCTCATTTTATCCTTCAAAATGGTTTTGTGCTTGTCTTAACTTCAAAACTCGACTTTCCAAGAAAAGGATGCAACATGTGTGTTCCCCTACTCCTTATGCCATTCAAAATGTTGAAACCTACATTTTCAAAGTCATTAAGTGATGACAATTGATATATCTGAGGCCCATAAATGGCTACAACTTTTTATGAGCTAGTTGTGACCTCATAAATGCAGCCCACACTAAATGTCTCACGGTCATTGGATCAAAGTTACCGTTGACCACATAAATAACTGCCCGACTTGCAATACAGGTCGAATGAGTACTTGTCATGATATAAGCCTCTACCAGGTTGGGAATGATCCAACCTGAGAATAATTTGTAGGTTGGACATAATTACACTGACCTAGATAGGATTGGACAACTTTCACTCCGATCTAATTCAGGCCAGCAAGGAATCTCTACGCAAGGATAACGTGTGGAAGAAGCTTTCTCTGACAGGTATAAACGATAGTTTAGAGGTTACTTCCTACGAAGAGGCACCACTCTGATGAAAAGACACCTCTTTAGGGAGAAGACACCCTCTGATGGAAATACACCATTTCACGGGAAGACACCTCTTCGAACATGATAACTGCCATCCCTTCGATGCTATAAATATGATACTCCCGCAAGGTTTCAGGATAGGTTGAGAATCATAATCAGAGTATGTCAAGTCTAGAGAAATACAGTCTATATCCTGTAAAGATATTCATGATATAATACAATTCCCATTCTTTCCTACCCCTTTCGATATTTTTTTATAGACAAAAGGCAACTCAAAATTATATTCGTAAGCTCGATCTAGGGACCCCCGGGTCTTGAACATCAACATTAAGCTAAGATGATTTGAAGGAAGATTTAAAACTTAAAAATCTGGTAGCACTAGAATAGAGCTCACTAATCTCATCTTACTTTGAACCGTTTCTTTGAGAGACAAAAACTTTTATGGTCTTACCCCATTTCAAAAAGCTAGACACGTAGTGAGTAGCTGTACTATTAAGGAAGTTTAGAATATTGTTTGGTTGATTTAATTAATCTCAAAATATCACAAAATTTTTGTAAAATACATATATAACCCAGGACCAAACCATTAAAATTTCATAGGATTTTGAGCTTGGAAACAGGGGTTAAAATTTTTTAGAAGAAGTGAGTAGGCACGTGGTAGAAAATCTGGATAACACCTTACTTATTTATTTTTGTAGGACAAAATGTCCATGAAAAATTTCTTAAAATTTTACCATAGGTACATAACTACCCTAGAAAAAATACACAAAATTTTTCATATTTTTATCAGCCATGTAGCAGCACCTGAAAATTCTAGGAATCTACTGGACAAAAATACAACATCGCAGTTTTTATTGTGTTATCACCTGTCCTTTGCTTAGATAATTTCATTCTATATAAGTCTATGCTAACCTGAACATTTTCTTCTTTCTTAGATGGCAATCCTTTGGGAACCATGCTACTACACTCAGAAAATAGTTGAGGGCTCCGCACAGCAGGCCCTATGGGATATGATGTGCTATGCCGGTTTTACTAAGCTACAGGGGTATCTTATCTCCTGCTCATCTGTTAGCTTGGCCTCTACGATGTTCATCACGGAGGTGATCATCCATGGGCGCCACGAAGGGGAGCCAACATGATGCTACTATGGGATGGCATTGAACCCACTTTCGGCGTTGCACCATGGGGCGTATGTTGCCATTGTTCATCTCCATCACAACCTCCTCAAGATGGTGCAAATGTTCCCCTACTGTCCCTCGCGTGAGAGGGATAGCTTGGAGAATACCTACGCAACGATGGATGCTACAATGGATCCATCACTTTCTTGGCATGTGGGCCTAGTGAGGTCCCTTGATAGGTACCTCCTTCACCACCATGACAACTTGATGCTTGCACGTCACCGCATTGCCGAGTTGGAGACTCACATGACCCCGCTGTTCCACCATGGCTTCTTCACCATAGAGATAGTGTAGGGGGAACATGAGGCGTATGAGCCTGCAGAGGACCTTCCACATCCCTAAGGCTCCTACTGTCATACCCAGATGTCGGTGGGAGGCCATGGATGCCGTGTCTCGGCCTTTCGCTCTAACGGTCCCATGAACACGGTGTGAGGTTAGAGAATCTTTTTCAATGGGCGCGAGTATGATTTGATGATGCCAATTGCACCTCCTTCACTTCCCTCTGCCCATGACACTCATAACGCCACCGACAATGGTGGCAATGCCTAGGACGAGGCTAGATGACTTATTTGTTAGTGCTCACTTTTGGGTTGTAGTATGAGCTAACTCGTGATGTACTTTTGGTTATGTAAACATATAAAAGATACTAATGGGGTGGTTCATGTTAGTTGTTGTTAACCCCAAGATGTATACCACCTATGTATGGCAACCAAACCATGTTAATGTTATTAACCTTATCGCAAAATATGCAAGCTACCCTTGCTGTCTGCAATTTCATTTGAGCATAATTATTGGTTTTTGAACTTGAATATGCATTCTTATTCATCCAACCTTCACTATACTTCATCAAAAGTCATTGCCTTATTCGCCACGTGTACGTTGCTCAACCTTCATGTGTATCACAGGATGCCGATGACTCGATCGGTATGCACACTCATGGAAAGTGGTGCATCCCATGAGGGCCACATCCTAGAGGGTAAGGTGCCCAATCCGACACACCCCAACCCACTGCACCCAAGGTCTCAATGCCATGAAACATAGTTCTCCAACACGCCTGTAGAAGAGTAGGAGAGCGCCCATAATCATCAAGAGGCTCAAAGCTAGGGGCTGCCCTGAAAGATCGAGATGGCGATCAGAGGGGGGGGGAATGATCCCAATTTCAATATTCTCACCTCTTGGACAAGATTGATTCTTTCTCCAACAACAAGCCCCAAGAACCAAGTTAAATAATAAAACCAAGCAAGGAAATCTCAAGAATTAAGAGCAATCATGGATCATCTTAAAAATAGCAGCACACTCCCCTAATAAAATTGCTATATTTCCTCCCTAGGTACTTATGCCATATTTTGTGGCATCTTGAGTTTCTACTAGAGTCTCTAGAGCAACTTGGGTTAAGCTAGGTTGTTTCATACTAGAATCCTCTTTCTGCTCATGAATCTAAATGCTAAAAATGATTAAGCATTGACCTATGAGTGGTAAAATTGATCTCAACACTATTCATTCGTGAGACTGTTTACCATTGCACTTGGGATGAACTTCTGATGTATCATGTATAACCTAGACCACTCTTTTAAGCGTTATGCTTAAGATGGTCAATTATGGCATGAATCAATCAAAATTGAAAAATCCAAATGAAAACAAAAATATTAAAGAAATAGAAGCCTATGAGGACTTTGTCAATAGCTCCTAATCGAGGAAGTGCTTTGCTAGGATAAATTTTGTAAACCACTTTGTGTGCATTAAAGTAAAAAATTTACATTTACAAAAGATGATTGAGCTAGAGGATTCTCTTATGCACTTGTAGCTTCCCAAAGTGTTGACTAGGTTCAACTCCGGTATATCCATATGATCCATTGCATGGTTTTGCTTCTAATCTTGAAATTATACTAAGTGTTGCTCTTGTTGAAATCATGCAAAAGTAGAATAATTCTTATTGCTTGCTAGCAAGGATTTTGAAATATGCACATGGATATGCCTTATTATAGCAAAATCTTAATTTGAGTAGCTTGGTGTCATCCTTTCTCTAAATGGTCACTTGGATAATCTTGAAAACTCTTTTAAGATGCATTTGATACATACATATATATTTTCTTTTTGATGCCTATATTGCCAAAAGAAGGAGAAATGTGAAAAATGCATCATTATTTGGGAAAAAATGAAAATGCATGTTTTTTCTTTTGGTCATGATGGGAAATTGTTCTTTTCTTTTGTATCATGAGCATAATGTGTATCATTTGAGCTCTTATGAGTTTTTTTTGAATTTTTAGAGCATTTGTGGAAAACTTATTCTTCTTCTTAGTTTGCTTTAAAATTAATTTTGCCTACTTAGTCATAAGCTTGATTTCTCTTTCAGGTGGACCAAGTATGGTTTTGCAACCAAAATTGTTGTCATCCTTCTATTTTCAAACTCAATCTTATGCCTTTTGAGTGTTTGTCAATATACTCATCAAGGGGGAGATTGAAAGATCATGTGGAGGTCTACCCATGTTTGTGATGAGTAGTTGACCATGCTAAGCATGTAGTGCTTATGGTTGAGTTTGATTTGAATTGTATTTAAATTTGAAGCAATTTGAGGTGCTAACAATCACATGCGATACTACCGACCTTGGAGTGGTGGTAGTATCGGGCGGCGATGCTACTCACCTTGTGGTGGCAGTAGCACTGGCCACTAACACTTGTACTGGCGATAGTAACGAGGTGTGGTACTACCGGCCCTTACTGATGGTAGTACCAACCAAGCGATACTACCGGCCCCAACATGTGGTAGTTTTATTCTAGAGAGGGTTTTCTTGTGGTTTCAGAGGGAGTGGTACTACCGTGGTGTAATATCCCAAATTTTGCTTTTCTTGCATTTAATGTGTCTTTTGAATTGATGAGAATTCTCTAGAATTTATTTGGAATTAATTTGGATTAAACCTTTTATTGAATTATTTGAATATATGAAAATTTTATATAACATTTTGTTGGAAATATTTTATTTGATTTCAAAACGTCTCAAGGTATTTTTCCATATATTTTTTTTTTGATAATTTTGCTATTTTTCTTGAATTATTTGAATTACTAGAATTGTTTAAAATGAGAAAATTCGAAATATAGAAAATGGGCTAAAGCCCTAATTGGGTCGAGCCCTAATGGGCCCAACTCATTAATCTGTGTGGGCCCGACCTGTTTAGCATCGTACCCTAACCAAACCCTAACCCTAATGTCGCGACCGTTGGATTTTAATCCAACGGCTAAAATTGTGCCATGTCGCATCGCTTGTGTCCAATTTAGATTGAATCGCGTTGGGTTGATCTTGACTGTTGATCATGACACATGGATGGCGGTACATCATCACCTCTGGCTCGAACTTGTTCATCACATAGCCGCCGCATCTGTTCGTCTTCTCACTGTATCGGATGCGAATGCCAAGGCTATTTAAGAGCCAGGTTGTTCTATGAGGTTCTCCTGAGAGCACCGCTTCTTTTGATCCAGAGAACATCGCCGGAGGAGTCGTGTTTTCTGAGGACAAGCTCATCGAAGTGGGCTAGGGCATCACTTCAGGTTTCTTTAGATTTCATCACTGTTTAGCCACTTCAGCAGCGCTTGACCCCAGATTCGGCTATGTCATGATGAGATGTGTTGGGGATGATATTTCATCTCACAAGAGAAAGCCCTAAATGCCGTTGGCTAGGTCACCGTCTCCAGTTCCGGTCAAACCCTACCATTGCCCATCACCGGAGTTTGCGAGCTCTCCCCACCGTTGGATGGGGATCGAACACCCTAGGTATTGCTATGTATGCCCCTATCACGGTTTCCTCTAGATTAGATCTTGGCTGTAGATTCTGTGATGTGTGGTTAAGATTAATTCACATAGTAGCTGTCTTGGTTGACTATAACCGTCCGGTCATGAACAAACTGCCTGGATTCACCCATGTGGCGAAGCAGAGGACATGCCACATAGGCGCTTCTTTCTATGAGACAGATCCAATTTGGGCTGTTAGATTTGGATGAACGCGTAGGATCGTGCCACGTAGGGTTGCCAGTATTGTCCTCTAGATTGATTCGTAGCCGTTAGATTTAGATCCAAGGGTTTAGGTGTATCCACGTGGCAAACACCAGGACTATCCACATCGTGATTAAAGCATTGCCGGTAGATTTAATCTGAGCCATCAAATTTTGAATAAACGGTTTATATCTTGCCGCCAGACAGCCAACCAAAACTTGCCATGTGTCACACGGAATTCGAGGCATCACAGAGTTAGCCGAGCCGTCACTAACATCAGCCGTGACATCAGCAATGACATCATTGGCGGGGTCCACATGTCAGTGCCACGGATTTTCTAGAAAAATATATTTATTTTATTTAATTAGTTAATGATGTCAGCATGATGTCATTAATCAGAATTTCCTTTAGAAAAATAATTCAATAATTGAGGCTGATATCACAGTGACATCATTATTATAAATTTTTCAATAGAAAAATAATTCAATAATTTGGTTTATTCTTTTTAGTTTATTTTCAAACTTCAAATTGCTCATTCTTGCTCATACGTACTCCGATTGAGGTGATTCCAGAGCCTAACATTTTATGAAATTATGCTCTATTTAATGCTAAATTTTATTTGATTTTTGGTATTATGTTTATCTCTATTTTTAGTATTTATTTCTTTATTTATTCGTTATGCATAGACGTTGAAGTGCCCAAAGAATTCAAGGGATAAGTGCTAGTACAAGAGCAAGGTCTAGAATAAGAACAAGAGCTTTTTCAAGGCAAGTTGTGCTTGGACCATGTTGATCCCATGTTTTAAAATTAAATTGTTTCAAACTATTGCATGCCAGTTCAAATACAAGTGATTTCAATTAATTTGGGATTAGTTAATCAACCATTTGATTATGTCACATTGTCACTATTAATTGTATGCCATGATTCATTTGTCACCCTAGGATTGTTGATTATTAATTGGTTGCTACAATAAATTGCCAACATGGGTTACTAGATCATGACTAGTATGCTTATACGTGCAACATGTTATTGATATCATTTTGGAATAGTAAAATTTAAACTTGCTTAATGGAATATGGAACATATTATGAAGGGTGTGCCATGTATTATTGATGATGTTGATGGCACGTGGTGCATGGTAATCAACTGTGGTGATAAAATGATTTAGAATGTGGCAAGTGGCAGGAGTAGTGAATATGTGCGGGCTAGGTGTGTAATTTGGGCGGTCGTATTTGGTTCTTCTGGTAACTTGGATATTGTGAGTTTTGAGTAAGTCTTGCCTTGGTCAATTACGGATTTAACCTTGCAAGCATTTGAACTGAGCTAAACAAACAGCCACATGTCTGGTATGGGACAGACCTAGGTGACTAATTTTGATGTCTAGACTTTGGTACTGTCGTGGTGGTGTGGATTCCGGGGATACGGGTAGACAAATGGCACAAGAGGGGGGCCTTGATGGTGGAATGTGACACCACGGAGTGTCGTAATCTTATAAAATGTGGATGTTGAGGTCAAAACATTATAAAATATGTAAATGGAGGTTAAAACTTTACGTTATGCCGTTTATAGCGTGTTTTTGGGCCGTTTTCGGGTGTTTTGGGCCTCTCCGGGGACTTTGGGCCTTGGGGGTTGAGTTGGGCCTCCGGTGGAAGGGTTTGGGCCCAAGGGGGGGGGAATTTTGGGCAGCCAAATCTGGCCCCCACCCCTTGGTGTGCCCCAAAACTCCCTCTCCCAACCCTAGCCGCCACCCCCTAGCCCCCCATGCGCCTCCACCCTTCCCCTTCCTCTCCATCTTCCCCCATGGCGCCACCACCCCTCTCCTCCCCTCTCCACCTCCCTTGCTGCCCCTACGGGAGTTCTCCACCTCAACACCTCGAAGATCCGTCCATTGGAGCGCTCCGCGACGAGGAGATCCGGTGGATTTGGAGCGAGGAAGGAGATCGCGCGAACCGGGAGGAGATCCGTTGGGTTTTCGGTCGTCGGGCGAAGGTATGGCCATGGGAATCCTTGGGGTTGGTCTAGGATCTGTTCTAAGGGTGATTATCATGTTTTTAGATCAATTGGTGGTGCTGGAATTGAGTAGATTAGATGGAATCTTGAGTTTGCCACGTTCTCTGTTTCGGGCAGCATGAGCAGTCGACCTAGGGTTCAGCTTTTCGCCAATTTAGAGTTGGAATCTGATCGTACGGACGTTGAAGAAGTTGTAGGTAATTTAATTATATTTCCGTGGACATAAAGAACGTTAAATTACGATCAGCCGTTTGAAAGTTATGACTGTTTTACCGAGCGTGTTAAAATCTGTGACGTGATTGGAACAGATCACGGTATTTTGTAGATTAAACAACTTTAGAGTCCGAATCAGTCTTTCCCTATAACTAGAAAAAGTTGGGAAATTTCCTAAGCTACGCGAGGATGTACTCGTTTAATTGATTTGGAGTCTTAGAACTCAAGTTATAGCCGTTGGAAGTCTGCTGTCCCGACAGGACAGAGCCTCTGTTTTTGGGTTTTGCAAGTAGGGTGCGAAGTCGGGTTAGATGAATGTTGTGTAATGTTTTGTGGGCTTGTTTGTGAGTGTGTGATGCCTATGTGCAGGTGGTGTGACCCCGGGAGTGCCCACTACTTCTCATCAATCCGTCGCCGGAGGTTAAGGCAAGTGTATTGGAATGGGTAGCGAGTTGTAGATCGCTAGTTTTGATGAGTTGAAATTGAATTTATGATGCGATAACATGCCATGCTTTAATGCTTGCTATTGGTATGATGAAAATGATCCATTATGATTCTATGCCATGATTGGTTTAAGTAAATGTGCAAATTATTTTATGATGTTGGCATCTTTGCATTCATGGCATGAGACATGGCGAGGGCAGTGAGAAAGTCATAACTAGTCCGGTAAGGTCGGTGAGAAAGTTATGACTAGTCCGGAACGCCATTGAGTAAGACTTACATCGTGATTCCATCCACGTGGTGAATGGAAGCGAGGAGTAGGCACCCTCCATCTACGGGATGGAAGGGGGGAGAGGGTGCACGCCGACGGGTGTGCACTCTGCTATACCGGTATAAGCTTCCAGGAGATATGAGCATTGCATTGCATCGCATTGCATACATGATGATGATGATATGTGAACAATGATTTTGAGACATGAATATGATGTTGAATGTGAGATTATGACTTAACCATGAAGTTGAGCATGGTATGTAGTGATGTTACATTGAATTGATTTTTTTGGCCCATTGCAATATACTTGCTGAGTGATGAACTCACGCTTGTGTTTTATGTTGTTTTTAGGTACTTTGAGACCGGCATGCGGGAAAGGGGTTTAGCTACACTTCTACATGTAGCTCCACATTCATAGTCTATGTTTAATCACTTGGAGACATGATAATAAGATTTGTGCCATGAAATTTGGTGCTCGGCTTGGTTTTGAGCTTAAGTTCATCTTTTGCTTCACTATAATTGGTGAAATAGTTGAATTCGCTGTTTGTAGATATAAGTGTTGCCATATCAATTGTTATTGCTGTTTTAGTTGTCATTTACAAAGCTATATCTTGTCTTACTATTGTTGTTGCTTCGAAGCATGAGAAACAAAGGAGATGCTGCCGAAATTTTTGGTTTTAGCATTTGCTCCTTTGCTGTAATTTATGTTAATTTGTGGTATTTAGATGTTGTTTAGTCTTTGTTTGGTAGCATTCAGGCATACTAGATGCTGGGGTGTTACATGGAAACCAGTTCCCTTAGTGTTGAAACCTTGGCGGGTAGTACTGGGTTTAGATATATCATTGTAAAGGCTTTGTTATGATCATTCACCTCAGTGATGAATTGATTATATCTTATGGGTAAAGTGTATAACCTTTGTACAAACCTATTCGAATAGCCGTGTACACAGTATTGGACAATGCTCAGGGATTACAGTCAAGGGTTAGATTTTGATAAAATGAACTTGGAATGGAGGCAATTGCCTATGGAAATATGGAAACCAATTTAAGGTTGAGAGATGGTTTACTTGTGAAACAATTGTGAAAGTTATTATTGTTACTATTTGTTTTACTACTTTTTAATCTATTTATGTTATTCATTCATAAATGCTGCTTTAAAGCAAAATAGCCAATTCAGCCATTCATTTGGAATAAGCCATGCATGTAGATAATAGACTTGCATTTTGTGCATGACTTGTTGAGTGCTTTGTGTACTCACCCCCTTGCAACAATTCAAACATCAGTTAAAGAGGAGTCTACACCTGCTCTTGAGGAGGAGTACTAGGAGGAGCCGAACAATTAGGGTGCGAGCTTGGTCAGTTGCTGTGGCATACTGATGGGGTAGTACGACTCTTACTTTTTCCACTGCAATTTTCTTTATGTTGAGTATTTGCCCTATGTGGCGTATTATTGTAAGTTGATCATAAGGTTGACCAAACATGTTATATTAATAAATGAAGTCTTTATTTATTATTTTGTTGTGTATGATTGTGATATTTCATCTATATTGAGTCTGTGTGCACTAGCGTTATCCTAGACTAGTGTTGAATACACAAAGGATCTGGATTTCCACATTCGAGTCTCAACATGTGGCTATGTCGGAGTGGTAGTACCGGACATGCGGTACTACCAGCCCTAGGTTGGCAATAGTACTGGATTTCCTAATTTTGCCCAGCGAATTAAGTTGTGATTTTCTGCTAAGAATGATTAATTTCATATTTTGTCAAGCAAAGCTATGTGATGTGTTCTCTTGTCTATGATGGTTACAGGATGGCTGAGATGTTAACTTGGAGCTACTCGGATCAAGGATGTTGTTCGGTCACGATTTAGAGAATGGAGTAGCAGTCAAGTTAGCTTAGTAGATAAAACCCGTTTGTGTGTGGGTTTCAGATTAGCCCATGTATGAGTGTGTAAGTCAATCGTAGCCCTTGGAGAGGTTCCTTATGGACGAAGAAAGCCATCCACGGGTGAAGATTGACTCCCTGGTGCTATAATAGAGGGGAGGGGGTATGCCTCCTCCCAAGCTTGTAAGAGATAATTTTTATTGCTCAATAAAAGCTTTGCCCACCTGGTTGTGTGGCTTTGAAATTCTCCTTCTCCAAACAATGCGAATTTAAATTTATTCACATTCTACAATTTAATTTCAGCATTTAAATTCTGCGATTAAATTCTTTCAATTTACTTTTCGCACATTTGGATTTGCCAGCTTTCCTTCTATTCTCTTTTGGATCTCTTGCTAAGAACGAATGATTGATGGATGAATCTTCTTCAGATTATATCCCAATCTTCTAGGCAAATCCATCTGTTAAACTTTCCAAGGAAACGATCTTTTATGCTTGACAAGAACTATTTTTATAAATCGTGTTTGTGTGGTTCTTTTCTTGTGTTCTTGGTTGCTATGAAAAGTGGGAGGATATCCATGATCATCTTAATCATCAAAACCCTACGAGCAATCTTAAAACAATGATTTTGTTTTTTGCCCGGTTTTGGTGCACCTTTCTTTAAAACTGAAAAAGGTTGGAATTTTTACATCAATCCTTGCGATTGAAGGTTAGAATAAGTTCCTTACTTCCTTGGGAAGGTGCATACCAAGTTTCACGGGTTTTCAATTAGCCGATCAAAAGATCCATCGATTTTTGTTTTTGAAGTCGTGCTGATTTTATAGTTTATATGCCTGATTTTATTGTTCATCCGGTAGTACCGCCCCTACATGGTCGGTAGCACCGTCCTCAGGTTGAAACTCTCCGAATATGATTTTCTCACTTGCATTTGATCTTCTGAGGTTTTGGCTTAGATCTTTAAGTCCTATAGGGGATATTTTCACTTGTTTGAATCTTATTTGGCTCCTATTCAAACCCCCTCCACCCTTCTAGTCGCCATTGATTGAATTTCTTAGCCTCTGATTGAGCGGGGCAAGTGTTTTGCCATAATTTTTTTCTTCTTTTGGTGGGTTGTGTTGTTTGTGTTTTTTTTTGGCTTGTGTTGTTTGTGTGAAACTTGATTTCCTCCCAAGTCTAATTTAAGCTCATAGGAGATATTCCTAGAATGCTCGACGAAGTTACCTTAACAAAATAAAGCATACTAATCCTTAGATAAAAAACTTTATGTTGACTACAGATATTTTAAATTTTTTTACCTGTAACTTGTAAGGTTTGTGAGCACACCTTTTTCAACAGTTAAACGAGTTAATTAATTAATAGATATTCAATTATTCATTTTGTCACTTCTGTATTGTACAACATATATAGGGAACAGTGAACTCCCTTTTTCAACAATCCGAGAAGGGTGGTGCAAGCCGCATCTCACTATGTTTACGTCAATTTAGCTTAGTTCATCGAGATATCACTTCTATTTTCATCCTAGCTAGGTTCATCATTGTTTCAAGTGGTCTATGGGCCAACCTACGTGGCACAATAACACAAGCCAGCTGGGGTTGTAGATTCAGGTGCAAGGCGACCTCCTCTAGGAGCCCAGGAATGCATCCACGAACCATCGGTCAATCGGTCGACACTTACATCGTTGTTAGTTTTCTTGCGTAATCGTAACGCTGTGTCACGACGTGCACATCCATTGAATCCTTCTTGTTGGTAGCCAAACAGTGATATATGCCTTTTGCTCTGAGACAATATTGATCAATCATTACTTGTGGTAGCCAAACACGAACAGGGATCCGATGCAGTCCTATAGAGACTGCAACTTAAGCAGCCTCTGCAGGACTGTCCGGTTGAAAATGAACAGATTATATCGGCTAAAAGTACTGTACAGATTATTTTATTGTGCGGAAACACTGTCCATGACACTATAACAAAACATTGTTCATCCAATTTTTAGTCGATCGGGATCGTCCGATGTTTCGATCGGACGGTTCGCGCCTGTGAAAATTGCTTAAGTTGCAGTCCTTACAGGAACTGCACCGGATCCCTGTCTGTCAAACACATACATATAGCATGATTTGCAGGAGAAATATTAACATTATAATTCAGACCTGTTCACAGGCATCACTATTTGTCGGCAAGGATTTGACTTTATTTGCACGCGGCAGCACATTCTGCTTATCGATGGGTACGGCTACTGTCCTGGCCATTTTCAGGTCGCATCCTCTCCATTTTTGTGTAGGGCCACCATAGATCACGAAATCGACATTTCAGATACAGTGCTAAAACGAAGGAGGATACGGTCAACGCTTCGCATGTACATGCACTCGCTTGAACGACTTCTTGGAGCTTCACAGTTACAACATTACATTACCACCTAAAAAAAAAAAAAAAAAAAAAAAAAAAAAAAAAAAAAAAAAACAGTTACAGTACCATTACATTTTTCACACAAATATATAGTAGCAACACTGACCAATATGTATGGCTAGCTTCTGCTAGTACACCAGCCGCTTTGTTTTTGTTGCAACTGTGTGTGTGCATCAATGCATCATTGGCCCTGGGCGATAAGTGCCAAATTACAAACGACTTGAGTTTTAATTTCAAATTTCTACCACTGGGTAAACCAGCTTCTCCAAACTAATCATGAATACTATGTGATCTTTGTGGTCACTTAGGGTGTGTTTGGTTGATGGGATGAGATTGAGTAGGATGGGATTGTCCTGTACTATTTGGTTTTATTATTTTGGGTGAATGGAATGGTTCAGCATCTAAAGGAAATATTCCTCAAGTTTGTATCACATGGTCCAGAATAGGATGGTTCTATTCAAGGAACCAAACACATCGATAACTCTTTTCTTGAACCATCTCATACATGTACCACTTAGTACAAGCAACCAAACACACCATTACATACGCAATGAATTTGGTAAGGGTCATAGTTTGACTTCCCACAAACCAAATAGTATACTGGATGTTATTTGTTGAATTTTTTTTATCTGATTTCTTGATTTTTTTTTTTTTGGGGGGGGGGGGGATTTGAACAAAAAGTGCTATCTTTTGTTAGGTAACCCTTAAGATATATAGTTACATGGCAAGTTGCTGCTCCACTCTAAGAAAGAATTGCATATATAGGAAAATAAATGGGCAATCCATTATTTGGAGTGCACTAATTATAACTATGAAAATGTCAGGACCGAAATATATAAATCTGATCATTCTGTGTATACCGCACTAATCTATAATCACACTAGTACATATAGTGATAACATTGATGAAATACCATTCCATATACCCAACAATTAAGAAAGAGCAAATAACATTAATTACAGTAGTAATCGTATGATCAAAGCATACATTTAATGCCACAGAATGAGAACAACTTGATCAAAACTGCATAGGAAGGAAACTAAATATCTTCAACTGAAACCATATACATACTCATAGGTAATCGACTAGGGTAGCGCGACATAGTTCTCCACGATCTTCAAAGTAGTCCCTCTTGACTATTGATATCTTGAAAATGTCTTCAGCAACTAAGCAGGATTATTTATAGCAAGAGTGACTATATAGAGTATTCATCAAGTCATGCACACAGAATGCAAGTTTATTTAACTTTATGCAAGGCTTATTCCAAAAAGGTGTCTAATACGGTTTATTTTGTATAAAGCAATATTTGCTGTTTAAATACAATAACTAGATTAAAAGCATATGTAAAACAAATAATAATAAGTTAAAACAAGAGTTTCCACAAAGTTACACATAGCCTAAACCAAATCTTTCACGTAGCCATCTTCCCCATTTTTGTTTTATAAAATCTACCCCTCGTGAGGAATTCACAAGCACATCTATGATTGCGGACAAGGCTATTCAAATAGTTTTACACTCTGCAGAGGTTGTACAATCTTACCCATATGATGATCAACCTATAATGCTGGCCATGGTACACTTACTTTGGCATGTGACTAAGAAGATCATAATAAAACCATTGCAAAACATCTTCACACTAATTGGCCCTCTCGACGAGCTTTAAGCCAGTAACCTAACCTCACATAGATAGTAGGCCTAGAGCACACCGTTGGATTAAAGAATGGGAACCGTCCATGATGCATACCACCAAGTGAGACTACACCCTTCAATGAAAGTTCAAGCTCTATTAATTTGGTTTTGGTGTTAATGACAAATCTAATATTGAGACTAACCCTTTTGACAATCATAATATTGATTAGTTTCTATTGTTAATTAATGATAAATCCTTTTTATGAGACTAACTCTTTTGTTGAACTTAACTCCTATTAGTCTGTTTTGGATGAAAAAGACGGAAATATCAAATGTATGCATTCGAGTTCATATTATCATATCTTATTGCATTCCTTGGATATAAATTACTTGGTCATATTGATAAATCCAAATATGAGACTAATGTTTTATTGAGTATGCTTATGATTAGTCTCGCCTCATTGAAAAATGGAAAATCCCAAAGGTATGCATCAAATATAACCCTATTATTTCTAGATGCATTCCTTGGATTCAAGATAAAGGGTGAACTCCACCATAGTTTCAATCTTAAGATGTGCATAATATTTTTAATTCCATATATACATAAATGCACACATTTAGGGGAGTTCATGCTTCATCTTGAAGTTTCAATAGTATTGATCCTTTTTATCTTGCCAAATATATCAAGGATGATGACTTCGAAACAAATCCCTTGAGTATATAAAACTTGTGTAGTTGTAGTATACTCATGTCAATATAGGATAAACTCCAAAGCAATCTCAAATTGAATATGTGCATATTGATTCAAATTCAATTATTGATATGCATGTGTTAAAGTGGAGTTTATTCTATGTTTGATGGTCTCAATAATATTGATCCTTTTCCATCATTCCATATCTTATGTATCATTACACTGAAACCCATCAAATTGAGTATATGAAGCTTGCATAGTTGAAATATACTCATAACAATTTAAATTCAATTTAAATTATGTTCGGTTGTTGTTCAATCATCAAAGAACTAGATCAATAGATCTCGGCTCTCCATCATGTGTTAATGGTGTGCTTTGTTGATTAAGGACAGTCGAAAGTGCTTGAGTATATGAAGCTTTAGTTGCACTAATATACTCAAGACAAATATAAATTTCAATCATTTGTCTTTGGGTTGTTGTCAATCATCAAAGGAGTATATCAAAGGATCTTGGGGTATCCATTATGTGTTAATAGAGTGCATTGATCATTGGGACAACCATATTGTAACACTTCGGCATCTAGTGTGCCTGAATGTTACCAAACATAGATTAAACATCATCTAAAAACCTCAAATAAGGATAAAATACAGCAAAGGAGTACATGCAAAAACCGAAAATTTCGGCAACATCTCCTTTGTTTTTCCATGGTACGAAGCATCAACAATAATATCACAACTTATATCATAATGGGAAGCACCTAAAGCAGCAATAATAGGTAACATAGCAACTATTTAAGTCTAGCATAACGAATTTAACCACTCCATGATCTAAAACGAAGTAAATAATATGACCAAGCACACAAATAAGTCATACTCCAAGTTCTCAACGCATTAACTTATAATCACAACTACGAATGGCAAAATTGTCTATATCTTAATGAGTGAAACATTGTGAAGATGTGACACTAAGCCCCTTTCCCGCATGCCGGATTCATGGTACCTAAAAACAACGTAAAACACAAGCGTGAGTTCATCACTCAGCAAGTATATCGCAATAGGTCATAAAGAATAAATCAAGGTCAACAACAATACATAACATACTTTAACATCATGATCAAATCATAATTTCATCTACAGCATCATAGCCATGACAAAGCACATTGTTCACAACTCATTTTCATCATCATGTATGCAATGCAATTCAATACATTACACTACCCATTACAATACACTTGCCTTAACCTTGGGCGACGGATTGGCGAGAGGATGAGGGCACTCCCGGGGTCACACCATATGTACATACATACCACACACTCAAAACATGCCCCCAAAACAGTATGCAAACACTATTCTACCCCGACATCGCAAACTACTCGCAAAACCCAAAAACAGAGGTTCTGTCCCGTCGGGACAGCAGATTTCCAACGAACATAACTTGAGTTCTAAGACTCCAAATTGATTATAAGAGTACATCCTCGTGTAGCTTAGGAAATTTCCAAAGTTTTTCTAAGTATATGGAAAAACTGATTCGGCATCTAAAGTGGTTTAATCTACAGAATACCGTGATCTGTTCCAATCTCGTCACAGTTTTTAACATGTTCAGTAAAACGAGCATAACTTTCAAACGGCTGGGCGGAATTGGACGTTCTTTATGTCCACTTAAAGGTATTGAAATTACCTACAACTTTCTCAACAGGCGGCCGGCCAAATTCCAAAACGAAATTGGCAAAATCTCAAACCCTAGGTCGACTGCTGTAACACCCCAAAATTTTGCTTTCTTAAATTCATGTGTGATTTGGCACTTTGGTGAATTTTTGGAATTTTCTGGAATTTATTTGGATTTATTTGGAATTTATTTGAATTTATTCCATTTTAAAATAATTAAAGAATTTAACTTTGCAAATAAAGTTTTGTTGGAAATATTTTATTTGAGTCCCAAATACCCCAAAATATTTTCCAGAATTTTTCTGGAATTTTTCTGAGTTTTTGCTATTTTTAATGAATTAAATGAATTACTGGAAATTATTTTAATTATTAAATCGCTGGAAAATCAATCGGGTCGAGTACTGTTCATCCGACCGAGTCGGAACCCGAGTCGGACTCGAGTCCGACCCGAGCCAGTTGACTCGATCGAACCAACCCTAACCCAGATGGATCCGAACCGTTGGATCAAGATCCAACGGTCAGGATCAATCCGCGCTAAGCACGGCCGCATCCGAGACATCACGGCCGTAGATCGTGCCACGTGGACGGCTCGCGAGCGTCCACGTCGTCTCACCGTATCCGAGACGGACTCCGCCGCTTTATAGCTCGCATGAAACCGAGCGAATCTCGACGTCCGCGCCGGTATTTAAGTCGTGGACCGTTGCCCGAGGTTCGCCCGACCCGTGCGCATCGTTTTCCCCAACTCCCGGAGCCCTATCCGCCGCCGTCACCTTGCAATTGCTCGCCGTCCTCCGCGGTGAGCCGGTCCAAGACCCCAAGCCAAAGCGCGCTGGTAGGTACCTCTCACTCCGGAGAGGCCTGCGCCATTGTCGGGCTCGTCGTCGTTTTCGTCTCTAGTGGACCTACTCCGCCGTGTCGCCATCGCCGTCCGCAAGCACTGTGAGCCGTTGGATCTTCATCGCACGGTCCAAGATCACGCCACGTCACCCACCGGTGAGATCCCGTCCAAAAATCTCAAGATCAATCTCGACCGCTGGATCTAGATCCAACGGTCGAATCAAACGCGTTAACCCAAACGCGTGAGACCCAGATCCAATCTAGGCCGTTGAATTTCAACTCAACGGCCGAGATTGCGCCACGTGTCGGGAAGCCTGACCGCCGCGCCGCCGCCGTGTAGGACGCCGACACGCCGCCCGCGTGTCGGCCGACGTGACTAAACCGCGCACCATGACGCCACGCCGACGCCATGGCGACTCAAGATGTCACGGCCGTCACAGCCGGCGCCGACGCCAAGAATGACGCCACAGAGGTCCCACCTGCCGCCACCATGGGCCGAGCCTCGCCGACGCCAACAAAGGCGTCATCCGGCGGGACCCACATGTCAGTGATACGTGGAGCCGTGGACCGAGTCCACGGTAGACCCGAGCCGAGCGTGGACCAAGTCCATGGACCGGTGGCGTCGAGACCAATCAGAGGCTGCCACGTGTCCTCGCTGACGCAATAATTAATTTTCGAAAAAGAAAATGATTTATTAATTCGAAATAATGATTTCAGATTTTGTTTCAAACTTCAAACGCTTATAACTTTTGCGTTTCAACTCCGATTTGAGTGATTCAAATTTCTAAATTTGTATAAAATTGAGATCTACCTAATTATGAATTTTATTTAATTTTTAGGCTAAAGTTTTTCTTTGTAATATTATTTAATTGATTATTTAAACTTTAAATAATTATAACTTTTGCATTTTAACTCCGAATTTGACGATTCCAGTTTCTAAAAATTCATAAAATTATGTTCTCTCTGTTTATGGATTTTATTTGGATGTTTGAACACTTTTTGCCTGTTGTTTATTCGTGTATTGCTATTTGCACGCTTTACGAGTAGACGTTGAAGTGCCGGAAGGATTCGAAGGAGAAGTATTGACTCAGGATCCAACTCAAGACCAAGAACAAGTACTTTTTGAAGGCAAGTTGTGCTTTGACCATGTTGATCCTATTTTGAAACCTATTTTGATTTAACCTATTGCATGCTAGTTCAATTAGAAAATACTTTATTTAAATACGTGGGATTAGTTAAATATCAATTTGCTGTATGACACCTTGATTATTTAAATATGTGTCATGACCCTTGTCACCCTAGTTGTGGATTACTAGTTGGACATTATTAAATTGCCAACAATGGGAAATTAGACCGTTGTAGTATGTTGCTTAGACCTGTTACGTGCTCATGACATGATTTTGGACAATCAAATGTTAATATTGACTTAATGATATATTGAACCTGTTTTGGAAAGGTATCATGTGATGTTGATGGCACGTGGTGCATGGTAATCAACTGGGGTTTGATAAATAGTTTTCGGCCGGGGCATGTGGCAAGAATGATCAGGTGGGCCAGTTGTGGCATTGGGAATGTTGGTTTGGTTCTTCGGGTAGTCTTGCCCTGGTCACCCTAAGGACTTCACCTTGCAAGCCTTTGAACTGGGTCTAACGTGCAACCACATGTCTGTAATGGGATGGACCTAGTTGACTAAGTTGCTAATAACGTACCTGTGGGACCTCAGGAGGTCAACTACACCCTTTGTGTAAGTTGTACGGGGGAGCGTACCGGGGCTGAGGCCAGGTACCCATCTAACGGTTGATTGGCCTAAACTTCGCCTTAGCTAAGGGAAGGGTTAGTGTGCAATAACCGGGGAGGACCACTTGTATTGTTAGAAGTTTCCGAAAGACTTTGTTCACTGAACTCGCCTTTGTGGTGTTTGACTGTATCTTGTGGGTAAAGTGCATAACCTCTGCAGAGTGTAGAATCTATTCGAATAGCCGTGTCCGCGGTATTGGACATCGCTCGGGAATTACAGTCAAGGGTTAGATTTTCTCAAAAATAACTTGGATCTGAAAGGTTGGGTTGGATTAATAATGATGCTACTAGAAATGTGGATTAGGATGGGAAAGATGTTTATTAAACTCCTTGAAAAGTTATCTATGCTATACTTGTTTGTACTGCTTTTGAATCTACTTATGCTATTTGTCAAATCTTTGTTTCTTTATAAATATACCTTGAGCTATTCCTTTGTATTAAGCCATGCATGTAGTATATTAGCTGCATTGTGCATGACTTCTTTGAGTACCAAGTACTCACCCTTGCCACAATACAACACCAGTTGAAGAGGAGACTACACCGGCTTTGGAGGAGGAGCTCCAAGAGGAACCGCTCTACTTAGGAGCGAGCCCGATCGGTTGCACTGTGGTATCTTTGGATGGCACCACGGTTATCTTATTTTTCGCTGCTATTATTTCTCTCTTAATAAGTTTAGCCCTGTAATATTGCATTTGTAACTTGACCATAAGGTCGAGTAACCAGTTTGACTATTTAATTAAAGTACTTTACTAGTATCGAGTGGTATGATTGTGATATTTACCGATGTTAAGACTGTGTGCACTAGCGCGTTCCTGGACTAGTGCTGAATACACAGAGGGTCCGGATTTGCAAATTCGGGGTCCCGACAGAGGTGGTATCAGAGCCATACTGACCGTAGGCTCAACCCTAGCTAGAATGGTCGTAGAAAGGTTAAAACCTATTTTCTAAAGCTAAAAATTTGTCAAGACAAGAAATGACATCTCGACTTATCCCATTCTCTCTTTTCTTGTCTCTTGCTGAATTTTTCCTTACCTTGTCACGATTTAACAATTTCGAGTTCTTACGTGAGCACTCTTGTGACAGATGGAGGGAGAGTTCAACTACGTCGATCTGGAGGTTGGTCACGCCGTAGAACTTTGGTGTATGCTACAGACTCTCGGAGATTTTGAGAAGCCGCAATACCAAGTGGAAGTGATCAGACAAGCAGGATTGATCAAGGCTTGTGACGTGAAGATTGTGGTGCCTGCTAGGAAGAAGGGCCCAGGCAATCGCCCGATACACTGCACTGCCAGGAGGTCCACAATGCAGATGGGCATCCAAGAAGTATCACGACGAGCAATGCGGCACATTACCCGTATCTACGCCAGAGAGTTGGAGAGCACGGTGTTCCGTTATCACCCGCGCAGCAATAACCTTCTTGACCCGAAGGCGATTCAGGATGAGGATGCCATGGTCACACAGTTGGCATGACTTGTTGTCGCCCAGGAGGATGTACTCGATGATACAAGCAAGGAGCTACATAAGGCCTGCAAGGAGATCACAACAGAGAAGAACAGATGGCGGGAAGCTCAAGAGTATGTGTCACACCTTCTGCGAAGGATTGATGAGTTGGAGATGGCTTTGTACGGACCAGAACCAGAGCCAAGATTTCGAGCTACGAGCCGGATCCGGAGGAGTCGGATCTCGATGAGGACATCGCTTCTTCGACTACCACGAGATGACACGATTCTTTGGACATGGCAATCGTTTCGCGCCTATGCCGCAACATCCGTACCCAGGCCGTGGAGGTTTTCTCGATGAGTGAGCGTAGGTTTTATAGAGAGACTCCTTCGTCGAGTCGCGTCTTAGAATAAAGAGTCACCCTTTAGGCGTTAGACACCAGTGTTAGTTCGATTTGGATTTTCATTGTTTGCTGAGTGTGCAGTATCTGTTGCAAGGCCCTTAGGCATTGTAAGCGACCATACCAAGTTACTATTGATTAAAATAATAAAGTTAGACCTTAAAGTTACACCTTTCGCCCCGCATAAGTTCCATATTACTTGTCTATTCTTGTTTCCCTCTCATCTCTAAAACCTAGAGCAAATCGACAGATGGTGAACACCCGCGGAAACCTTGGAGGCAGTGGAAGTGGTTCTCGCCCAACAGAAAACCCCAATGATGGAGCACCAGCACCGCCACTGGATATGCAGAATTTCGGAGCTTTTCTTGCTGCTCAAACTCAGTTGATGCATGCTATGATGCAACAGATGCAGCACGTCACCGCTCAGGCCACTGCTAATCAAGTCAATCAGGGACAACGCCAGAATACAAGACTGTCAGAGTTCATGAGAACTCACCCACCCACTTTCTCTGGGAATGCCAATCCATTGGAGGCCGATGATTGGTTAAGGTCAATTGAGAGGAAGCTACACATAGCTCAATGCATAGGAAATGAGAAGGAACTCTACGCTTCTCATCAGTTGGAAGGAACAGCCGCCAAATGGTGGGAGAACTTCTGTGCCACGCAAGTGAACCCTCAAGATATCACTTGGGAGGAGTTCACAGTTGCGTTTCGCCAGTATCACGTGCCTGAAGGAATCATGGATCTTAAGAAGGAGGAGTTCAGAGCACTGAAGCAAGGTAATCAGCCAGTGGCCGAATACCTGAACAAGTTCACACAGCTAGCACGCTACGCACCTGAGGATGTAGCGACAGATAAAGCCAGACAGTCTCGCTTCATGAAGGGACTTAACTCAGGACTACAAGTAGGACTGATCACCCACACCTTTCCAGATTTCCAGGAGCTTGTGAATAAGGCGCTTATTCTTGAGGACAAGCGCAAGGAACTGGATGAGAACAGGAAGCGCAGGATGCAACAAAGCGAGATCACGCCAGGAACGCAATGGCGTCGAGAGTTGCACCAAATCAATTCTTGATTCCAGCCACAAAATGCAACAAGGACACCGTCACCGGCACCAAGACCCGTCAATCAAAACTACCGGACCCAGCCCCCTAGAAACGCCGCTCGAGCGATCGGCGAAACGATGAGGCATTTGCTACAAGCTGCAACGAGCCAGACACTTTGCCAACAAATGCCCAAAGAAGACAGCGAGAGTGACCCGATTCGCTTTAATCTAGGAACCACCCAGCTAGGATGCTAGCACCAGGAACCACATCCTGCATCGTGGTGAGAGGCCGAGTCAACCATGTCACCGCAGATGCACCTGCAGAATGCTACGGACGTCGTCTTGGGTAAGTTACTTGTTAACTCAAGCACTGCACCTGTGATTTTGTTTGACTCGAGCTTCGCATTCGTTTGTTTCGCAAGGCTTTGCTGCTAGAAAGCGATTTGGGGATTGCAAGACTTAAGTGCATGCTTTTAGTTCAAACCCCTGGTTCCGAACTCTGAGCGAAAGTAGGATGTTCCGGGGTGAGAATACTAATAGATGGAATAGAGTTCCTAGCGAACCTTATTATTTTGGAGACCCAGACCTTAGACGTCATTTTGGGAATGGATTGGTTATCCAAGCACAAGGCCGTATTGGATTGTGGGCGAAGGACTATCTCGATTGAGAGCCCGTGTGGAAAGAAAGTGGAATTTCAAGCCCACTGCAGATTAGAGATGGACAGATGATGGTTAACAAGTACCAAGACAATCAGCATAGAGGATGTCTCAAGAGTGAATGAGTACCCGAGATGTTTTTCCTAAAGATCTACGGTATGCCGCCAGACAGGGACATAGAGTTTGTGATAGAGCTTGTACAGTACAGACCGATAGCAAAGAGACCCTATCGGAT
This sequence comes from Rhipidocladum racemiflorum, assembly GCA_036346355.1. Classification (NCBI taxonomy): domain Eukaryota; kingdom Viridiplantae; phylum Streptophyta; class Magnoliopsida; order Poales; family Poaceae; genus Rhipidocladum; species Rhipidocladum racemiflorum. The sequence goes on along the minus strand of CM070577.1, from coordinate 35,432,566 downwards.
GTCCACCGAGGAGTTGGTAGAGATGAAGAAACAGCTAGAGGAGTTAATGGAGAAAGGATTTATCAGACCGAGCTCGTCGCCGTGGGGAGCACCAGTTTTGTTTGTCAAGAAGAAGGACGGGAGTTTCAGGATGTACATTGACTACCGTGCACTCAATGAAGTCACCGTGAAGAATAAGTACCCGTTACCCAGGATTGATGATTTGTTTGATCAGCTGAGAGGAGCCGGAGTTTTCTCCAAGATTGATCTGAGATCGGGATACCATCAGTTGAAGATCCGATCAGAAGATATTCCGAAGACTGCATTCTCATCAAGATATGGACATTATGAGTTTACAGTTATGTCCTTTGGACTGACGAATGCGCCAGCATATTTCATGAATATGATTAATAAGGTGTTCATGGAATATTTGGACAAGTTTGTTGTCGTGTTCATAGATGATATCCTAATCTACTCCAAGACAGAGGATGAACATGCCGAACACTTGAGGCGAGTTTTGGAAAAGCTGAGGGAACAGCAACTCTTCGCCAAGTTCAGCAAGTGTGATTTTTGGAAGGACAAGGTAGAATTCCTCGGACATGTAATGACCACAGAAGGAGTCGCCGTTGATCCAAGCAAGGTAGAAGCTATGTTACATTGGGAGCAGCCGAAGACCGTGACCCAGATTCGGAGTTTCCTTGGAATGGCAGGATACTATCGCCGTTTCATTGAAGGCTTTTCGACAATTGCGAGACCTCTTACGCAATTGCTGAAAAAGGAAAAGAAGTTTGCATGGACGCCTTTAATGTGAGAAAGGATTTTAGGAGTCAAGAAGCGATTGACATCGGCCCGGTGTTAGTTCTCTGGATGTTAATCAAAGCTTTGATATTTATTGTGACGCATCGCATCAAGGACTTGGATGTGTGTCTGCAGAATGGAAAGGTAAGCTTATGCATCAAGGCAGTTGAGGCCGCATGAGGAAAATTATCCGACGCATGACCTAGAGTTAGCTGCCGTAGTGCATGCCTTGAAGATATGGCGTCACTATCTGATCGGGAACAGGTGTGAAGTGTATACGGATCATAAGAGCCTTAAATACATATTCACCCAGTCGGATTTGAATATGAGGCAGAGGAGATGGTTAGAGTTGATCAAGGACTATAATGTTGGAATCCATTACCATCCCGGGAAGGCCAACGTAGTTGCCGATGCCTTGAGTCGGAAAAGCCATACCATGAATATGTTGATAGCCACAAATCGGGATGAGCTATGCCAGGAATTTCAGAGAATGAAGATTGAAGTGGTACCTAGCGGATTCTTGGCCACATTGGAAGTAAAGCCTACCCTAGAGGACCAGATCCGGAAGGGCGATGAAGGATGATGACAAGATCCGCAGGATTAAGTCCATCAAGGAGGAAGGCAAGGCAGAGGACTTCAAGTTGGATGAGCAAGGCACGTTATGGATGAAGGATCGCATTTGTGTGCCGAACAAAAAGGAGCTGAAGCAGTTGATTCTAGAAGAAGCCCATGACTCCAAGTATTCAATCCATCCTGGAAGCGCCAAAATGTATCAGGATTTGAGGGAAAGATTCTGGTGGCCGAGCATGAAGCGTGAAGTTGCCGAGCATGTTGCATTGTGCGACGTATGCCAGAGAGTCAAGGCAATGCATCAGAGACCAGCAGGATTGCTACAAATTTGAAAATACCTGAGTGGAAGTGGGAGGAAATCGGAATGGATTTCATTACCGGTTTGCCTAAGACTCAAGGAGGTTATGACTCCATATGGGTTATAGTGGATCGCTTGACCAAGGTCGCCCATTTTATCCCCGTGAAGACCACCTACTCGGGAGATAAATTAGCAGAGTTGTATATGATCAGGATCGTCTGTTTGCACGGAGTGCCAAAGAGGATTGTATCGGACAGAGGTACCCAATTTACCTCAAGGTTCTGGAATAAGTTGCATGAAGCCATGGGAACCCGTTTGAACTTCAGTACAGCCTATCATCCACAGACGGATGGGACAGGCCAGAAAGAGTCAATCAGATTACGGAGGATATGCTAAGAGCATGCGACCGGCTTATGCTACCTCTTGGGATAAGAGTTTGCCGTATGCCGAGTTCGATTAAAATAATAGTTACCAGGCTAGTTCTGAGATGTCACCTTTTGAGGCCTTTGTATGGTCGACCCTGTCGGACGCCATTGAATTGGAATGAGACCGGCGAGCGCCGTGTCTTCGGGCCTGATATTCTTCAAGAAGCTGAAGAGCAGATTGCCATGATTAGGGAAAGGCTGAAGATAGCCCAATCACGACAGAAGAGTTATGCTGACAATCGTCGCCGGGACTTGAGTTTTGAACCAGAAGACTTTGTATACCTCAGAGTTATGCCTCTCAGGAGAGTTAAGAGGTTCCATGCCAAAGGGAAACTCGCACCCCGTTATGTTGGACCATTTAAGACTTTGAGCCGCAGAGGCGAAGTTGCTTATCAGCTGGAGTTGCCACAGTTGTTAGCAGGAGTACATGACGTATTCCATGTGTCCCAGTTGAAGAAGTGTCTCCGAGTACCTGAGGAACAGACACCGCTAGAGTCAATTGAGTTGCAAGAAGATTTGACGTACAAGGAGCATCCCGTGAAGATTTTGGACACTATGGATCGAGAAACCAGAAATAAGTCAACTCGCTTCTGTAGAGTTCAGTGGAGCAACCATGCAGAGAACGAAGCAACTTGGGAGCGCGAAGAGGATTTGAAGAAAGAGTTTCCGAACCTATTCCTTAGTTAGCCTTAAATCTCGGGGACGAGATTCTATTAAGGGGGGAGGTTTGTAACACCCCAAAATTTTGCTTTCTTAAATTCATGTGTGATTTGGCACTTTGGTGAATTTTTGGAATTTTCTGGAATTTATTTGGATTTATTTGAATTTATTTGAATTTATTCCGTTTTAAAATAATTAAAAAATTTAACTTTGCAAATAAAGTTTTGTTGGAAATATTTTATTTGAGTTCCAAATACCCCAAAATATTTTCCAGAATTTTTCTGGAATTTTTCTGAGTCTTTTGCTATTTTTAATGAATTAAATGAATTACTGGATATTATTTTAATTATTAAATCGCTGGAAAATCAATCGGGTCGAGTACTGTTCATCCGATCGAAGCCAACCCGAGTCGGACTCGAGTCCGACCCGAGCCAGTTGACTCGATCGAACCAACCCTAACCCAGATGGATCCGAACCGTTGGATCAAGATCCAACAGTCAGGATCAATCCGCGCTAAGCACGGCCGCATCCGAGCCATCACGGCCATAGATCGTGCCACGTGGACGGCTCGCGAGCGTCCACGTCGTCTCGCCGTATCCGAGACGGACTCCGCCGCCCGTACCGGCTCCGCCGCGGAAACCGAGCGAATCTCGACGTCCGCGCCGGTATTTAAGGCGTGGATCGTTGCCCGAGGTTCGCCCGACCCGTGCGCATCGTTTTCCCCAACTCCCGGAGCCCTATCCGCCGCCGTCACCTTGCAATTGCTCGCCGGAGTCCTCTCTCTCCCCGCCGCGGTTGTTGCTTCATCCCGCCGCCGTTCGCCGTCCTCCGCCGCGGCTGAGCCCAGTTCCGAGACCCCCAAGCCAAGGCGCACCCGTGGGTACCTCTCACTCCGCCGGAGAGGCCCCGAAGCGCCGTCGGGCTCGTCGTCGTTTTCGTCTCCGGTGGCCCTACTCCGCCGTGTCGCCATCGCCGTCCGCAAGCACTGTGAGCCGTTGGATCTTCATCGCACGGTCCAAGATCACGCCACGTCACCCACCAGTGAGATCCCGTCCAAAAATCTGAAGATCCAATCTCGACCGTTGGATCTAGATCGAACGGTCCAGATCAAACGCGTTAACCCAAACGCGTGAGACCCAGATCCAATCTGGGCCGTTGAATTTCAAATCAACGGCCGAGATTTCGCCACGTGACGGGAAGCCCGACCGCCGCGCCCGTCGCGTGACGCCGACACGCCGCCCGCGTGTCGGCGGCGTGATTAAACCGCACCATGGCGCCACGACGCCATGGCGGGCCCCGCATGTCGGCCGGGCTGTCCCAAACGGCCGACGTCAAGAATGACATCACAAGAGGGTCCCACCTGCCGCCATGGGTCGAGCCCTCGCCGACGCCGGTGACGTCATCCGAGGGGGACCCACATGTCAGTGATACATGGAGCCGTGGACCGAGTCCACGGTAGACCCGAGCCGAGCGTGGACCAAGTCCATGGACCGGCTGACGTCAGCAGACTAATCAGAGGCTGCCACGTGTCCTCGCTGACGCAATAATTAATTTTCGAAAAAGAAAATGACTTATTAATTCGAAATAATGATTTCAGATTTTGTTTCAAACTTCAAACGCTTATAACTTTTGCGTTTCAACTCCGATTTGAGTGATTCAAATTTCTAAATTTGTATAAAATTGAGATCTACCTAATTATGAATTTTATTTAATTTTTAGGCTAAAGTTTTTCTCTGTAATATTATTTAATTGATTATTTAAACTTTAAATAATTATAACTTTTGCATTTTAACTCCGAATTTGACGATTCCAGTTTCTAAAAATTCATAAAATTATGTTCTCTCTGTTTATGGATTTTATTTGGATGTTTGAACACTTTTTGCCTGTTGTTTATTCATGTATTGCTATTTGCACGCTTTACGAGTAGACGTTGAAGTGCCGGAAGGATTCGAAGGAGAAGTATTGACTCAGGATCCAACTCAAGACCAAGAACAAGTACTTTTTGAAGGCAAGTTGTGCTTTGACTATGTTGATTCTATTTTGAAACCTATTTTGATTTAACCTATTGCATGCTAGTTCAATTAGAAAATACTTTATTTAAATACGTGGGATTAGTTAAATACCAATTTGCTGTATGACACCTTGATTATTTAAATATGTGTCGTGACCCTTGTCACCCTAGTTGTGGATTATTAGTTGGACATTATTAAATTGCCAACAATGGGAAATTAGACCATTGTAGTATGTTGCTTAGACCTGCTACGTGCTCATGACATGATTTTGGACAATCAAATGTTAATATTGACTTAATGATATATTGAACCTGTTTTGGAAAGGTATCATGTGATGTTGATGGCACGTGGTGCATGGTAATCAACTGGGGTTTGATAAATAGTTTTCGGCCGGGGCATGTGGCAAGAATGATTAGGTGGGCCAGTTGTGGCATTGGGAATGTTGGTTTGGTTCTTCGGGTAGTCTTGCCCTGGTCACCCTAAGGACTTCACCTTGCAAGCCTTTGAACTGGGTCTAACGTGCAACCACATGTCTGTAATGGGATGGACCTAGTTGACTAAGTTGCTAATAACGTACCTGTGGGACCTCAGGAGGTCAACTACACCCTTTGTGTAAGTTGTACGGGGGAGCGTCTGGGTGAGGCCAGTACCCATCTAATGGTTGATTGGCCTAAACTTCGCCTTAGCTAAGGGAAGGGTTAGTGTGCAATAACCGGAGGACCACTTGTATTGTTAGAAGTTTCCGAAAGACTTTATTCACGGGAACTTCGCCTTTGTGGTGTTTGATTTGTATCTTGTGGGTAAAGTGCATAACCTCTGCAGAGTGTAGAATCTATTCGAATAGCCGTGTCCGCGGTATTGGACATCGCTCGGGAATTACAGTCAAGGGTTAGATTTTCTCAAAAATAACTTGGATCTGAAAGGTTGGGTTGGATTAATAATGATGCTACTAGAAATGTGGATTAGGATGGGAAAGATGTTTATTAAACTCCTTGAAAAGTTATCTATGCTATACTTGTTTGTACTGCTTTTGAATCTACTTATGCTATTTGTCAAATGCTGTTTTACTGCAAATATACCTTGAGCTATTCCTTTGTATTAAGCCATGCATGTAGTATATTAGCTGCATTCTGTGCATGACTTGCTGAGTACCAAGTACTCACCCTTGCCACAATACAACACCAGTTGAAGAGGAGACTACACCAGCTTTGGAGGAGGAGCTCCAAGAGGAACCGTCTACTTAGGGAGCGAGCCCAGTCAGTTGCCTGTGGTATACTGGATGGCGCCACGAAGTTATCTTATTTTTCCGCTGCTATTATTTCTCTCTTAATAAGTTTCGCCCTGCGAGGCGTACATTTGTAACTTGACCATAAGGTCGAGTAACCAGTTTGACTATTTAATTAAAGTACTTTACTAGTATCGAGTGGTATGATTGTGATATTTACCGATGTTAAGACTGTGTGCACTAGCGCGTTCCTGGACTAGTGCTGAATACACAGAGGGTCCGGATTTGCAAATTCGGGGTCCCGACAACTGCTCATTCTGCCCGAAACAGAGAATGTGGCAAACTCTAGATTTCATCTAATCTACCCAATTACAGCATCACCAATTGATCTAAAAACATGATATCAACCCTTAGAATAGTACCTAGACCAACCCCAAGGATTCCCGTGGCCATACCTTCGCCCGACGAACGAAGAACCAACGGATCTCCTCCCGGTTCGCGTGATCTCCTTCCTCGCTCCAAATCCACCGGATCTCCTCGTTGCGGAGCGCTCCAATGGACGGATCTGTGGGGTGGTGAGATGGAGAACTCCCCTAGGGGCAGCGAGGGTGGTGAAGAGGAGAGGAGAGGGGTGGTGGTGCAGTGGGGAGGAGGCGTGTGGAGGAGGAGGGAGGGGGTGGCGGCTTGGGTTGAGAGGGGAGGGGAGGGAGGCGCCTAGGGCAAGGGGGAGGGCGCCCCAAGGCAGATAATTCTGATTCCCGCTCCGTCATGGACCCAAAACTCCTTCCACTAAAGCCCACGACTCATCCCCCTTGGGCCCAAACTCCCCCGGAGAGGCCCAAACTTCCGAAAACGGCCCGGAAACACGATTAAACCTCATACCGTAAAGTTTTAATCTCCAATTTCACACTTTATACTGTCACATTCTCTAATTTCATAGTTTTATGGTGTCTCGGCATTCCGTAGTGTCACACATATATGTTGTACTGACATTTTTCTTGAGGTTATGGAAATAGGTTAAGTCCAATGAGATGAAGACTTTGGATGATATCATGTGTTGATAGTCATTAAGTTAAGATTCGGGAAGAAGGGTGTCATCATGTGTTGATAGTCATTAAGTTAAGATTCGGGAAGAAGGGTGTCATCATGTGTTGATGAGCATCAAGGATATATCCCGAAGTGAAGGAAGTTCATCATATTTTTATGAACAAGATGAAGACCCAAATTTGGAGAGATGATGATGATCATCAAGCAAAAGCTCCAAGTGGATGTGTGAAAGGAAAAGGTATAACTAGCATAGGGCTAAGGATGTGTTCCTAGTCTTTTACCGGTCTTGGTGTCTGGTTGGGAAACTGGGTTGCTAATTTAGGTTACCATACTATTAAGAGGGGTTGAGTCTTATAGCTTAAGTCTCATCATGCGTTGATGGCTCAATCCTGTTTGCTCTTGCTCATTCTTAAATTGGTTTTTGCATGGAGCTAATATTGCGAATGTGTTTTGCAAATATTTGTAGCTCATGCTTGCTATCTTATTGACTTGATTCTTTGCATGGAGCTAAGTATTTGCGAATGTGTTTTATGCTTAGGTGGAAGCTCCACTAGTATAGGAAACCTCATTATAGACGATTCCCAAATGGTGGCATTGCAAATATAGAATCGGTTAGTTCCAGAATCATTATTACAGACTTTTATACAGGAGTATTGTGTATAGCGTATTCCAGAAACTTAAAATCATGCTTCAGCTTCACTACATCCTTGCCATAAGGCCCTCCACGAGCTTTGTAAACTTTGAATGACTTAAGTGATTGCAAAAAGTTAGTCTCAGCCATTCCAGGAGCTATGTACACCTTGAACAACTTACAAGACCATGCTATCTATGGAGGAAACATGATTACCTGTTGAGTAATTTTGTGGTAGGATTCAAGTCATGCCTGCCGCTCTGTCAGGAATTATGGTAAATAACCCAACTCGTGGTTGGATTAATTACAATTGGAACCTAGTGAAACCTACACAAGTATGTCGACATGGTCATTTAATCTAACTGAGTTGTGTGCACAGTACAAATCAAAGTATAGCAAGTAGTGGTGCACATACCCTGGGTTGTGGGGCAAAAGTAGGAACTCTTTATGTTTTTGAGCCACCAATGCCTGTTCCACATATTCTTCGATGATGTTTATATTTTCATCCATTGTTTTCTTCGATACTATGTGTGGGTTGAGGAAACCCACCGATTGTTTGTTCTGTTTCACTTCATGGTTCATGTATCTATATATACAAAAGCAAGGAGTTATATATATGACATTTATCGGTATTACATGAATGTAGACTGTGATTTCACGCACTTACAATGTCTAGTACCTCAAGAGCACGGTGTCAAGGGCATTGAGGTTGAAGAGATCGAATAAGTCATGGAAGTCGACCCTGAAGAAGCCCCCTGATGATAGGTTGAATAGATGCTCATGCTTAAAACTGACCATGATACTCGTTATACATTCTCACACTGGCTTGTTGACTCGTTCCATGTACCAATCATGTAATCTGATGCATGCCAATGTAAGGTTTTTTTAGATGCTCTCTCATTACTAAAGGCTCTTCTAGCTTTTATAACCGGGCCAATGGGGCAATCGGATAGTCGAGGGCCTTCGTTTGGGGGCATCTGTAGCATGACGATCTTGAAACTATCATGTACACCGTCCACACTGACCTTCATGAAACCCGGCACTACAGATGTAAACCGTGTGGCCTCCTACATAATGATACATAATTAGCTAATGTGTCAAATAGCTACATCTGTAGAGCATTCAAGAGATATGTATTAGTACCTTGATGGCACAGACAGTAAATTTGCCATCGTGTTCATCTGTGCGAGCGGCGAACACATAGTTGCTCTTATGGGTAGTGAGGCTGAATTGTGTACATACGTCTAGGGCTTGCGTAGGCCATCTATCTTGATTATTGAGCCTTTTGTCATGGAGGCACCGGTCCTGATATAGTGATACCACCTCTACTGTCGCACTGGCCTGGTTAACTGTGCAACCAGTATAGTTTCTGATCACGGCATCATGAGTGACTCGGATTGAGACCACTTGGTCGACACAACACTCGACTCATGAGGTCATATGCCACCCAATTGGTTCCAATCCGAGCTTCCCGCAGATATGTGATCGTCACTAGTCCCTGGATCAGTAGGCTAGTGTCACAAATTATGTTAGGTAGTATCGTTCCACGCAACACAAATTAAGAGTAGAAGTAATATATTACATCGATAGATAATATTACAACTTGTTTCTGTTTACAAAAGGCCGATTGGCTTAAAGTAAACTAAAGAGAAGAGCATAAGAGAAACAAAGGCAAAGCGGCGACGGTGTGCCTCCATTCCCACAGGCAACCGGCGAGCATGTCACTCCGCTAGCCGTCAAACGTACCACCCGCGTCTGAATCACTGAACTCCTGGTCATCTCCGTCTTCACCTGCATCTTCTGCTCCTCACGCAGGTTTTCAGAGCAAACGATGAGTACACGTATGTACTCGCAAGACTTTATTGTTTGCAAGTATATTGATAATGCAGGCTAAACAAGAAAGATGGTTGCTATTCTAGTTCAGAATTGCGTGAAGCAGAATTTATTTGCAATAGACTAATAGGTTCGAAATGCTGCACAGTTCTCAAAGCATTTAGTTAAAGAAAGTAATTCAATACATATTGTACATTTCATTTCATACCATATTCAATTTCCTCCAACAAATCCCACCTTACCACCAATCGACATCAAGAATCATTACCACAGACGATTGAATTCACCAATCCAACCAATCTTTGAGTCCAACGACTCAACATTTCGCTTATTCCATCTCAACTTTTAAAAGACCTACCGCTTGCAAATCATTTTTCCGAAAACAAAATCGAAATTCTATACTTGACAGCAAATACCCAAGTTGCTCGTGACCGTGAGCACGGCTAATTGATTAGTTTAAGTAATCTCTGCAGAGAATGCACACTTTACTCACATGACACATTATAGCAATCATGTTAACCATGCCACGCGATACGTGCAGTACCCGTTTTGCTAGATTATGATGAAACTTTTCCAATTGTCGGTTTTTAGTCCTGCGTTAGCACCGGCAATGTGCGCCCTTTGCTATGGGTGAGGGCTTCCCACACACACACAGTATACCCCTGGGCTGGGCGAGAGTGCCGCAATTACCTGCAGTTAGGCACCAAAGCTCCAAACCCGCTTCACCCACACGGATTCGACGATGCCTTTTACCCACAGCAAAGCATCCACCGTTGTAACAAAAGTCTCCAACACCTGCGCGAGGTGAGGGAGTATTCTGAACAACACCAGTACGTCGGTGACTGTCCAACTACTTCGACCTACCACGGCGCAAGACCAAATCCCAACTCCTGTACTGGGATGTTACAGTTTGGGGGAGGCGAAACACGCTGGGAGGCAAGAGGTCTGTGAGAGGAACCTCTATCGGTATGTTTATATAATGGTGTCAGTTCATATCACAAATGGTTTGTAGTTAGAACCATCTATGATGGGCATATATCACAGACGAATTTAGTTTAAAACTGTCTGTGATAGCTATAGGAGTCATCACTAATGGTTTTATGCTAAAACCGCCTTTGATATTGCTATATATCACTGACGATTTATGAAGAGTACTGTCTGTGGTGATGTCACTAACGGTTGTATTATAGAACCATTAGTGATGTTCCTCATTGTAGACAATTTTGAAAAACTGTCTGTGATGAGGCATCTAATATAAGCCTTTATGTAGTAAGTGCGCTGGTTAATGATCGATGCAAATGGTGGGGAGGCCTCATCTTCCCTCTCCCATTGTGGCCTCTTCCCTATGTACCCAATGGTGCTTAGTCTGTAGGCATGGGTGTTCCTTGCCTGGAGGGCCTTGTGAGCTTCACTTTGATGTACGAATTCTTCCATCATCTTCATCCCAACAAAACTTTTCTATATGTCCTCATTAATGAACCCATACTTAGAGAACGGAGTCCTAGCTGTGTTGACGTATTCCTTGACAAGCATCTTTTGAAGTTCTTCCACGCCTTTCCTGCCATTAGCAGTGCAAACCATCACACTGGACGCACGGAGCCTTCTGGGATCTCAAACAAATCAAAAATTTCTGTCACTAGGCCATTGCGGTTCTCATCAGTTAGTGACTTCCACGATGGACAGGTGATGGGGACCCGTTCCCTTGCAACTATTCCGCACAATGTCTAGAATGTTGTCATTGCCTTTCTTGGTTCGATAGGGGCCCCATCCTTCGAATCGATCACCATGATGGTATATCATCCTTTTATTTGCTCCTCTTAGACTGCGAGTCTGTTTTCTTTTCGTCGGCTCATCACATCCTTTCGTCGATGAAGAATGAGGAGATGCCATCTTCTTTTCTTTTTAACTCGACTGTATAAGGTCTTCAAAGATCAGGCCCTTCTGTTATTTACACGAACATCATATTCAATAATAACTACAAGTGGCAGCTATATTCAAGTATGTAAGTATATAGGGGTAATGACTACAAAGCCATGAAAAGCAAGTGACAAGAATTTTGAATGATAGAGTGTTCTCAGGTGTCAAGCTGCTAAGGTTAGACCTTTAGCCTCCTCGCCACAAGGTGTGGGGCTGATGGAGATTAATCTCCTACCTCCACTACACTAAGGTCAATTAATCACTAGTTGAATTAGACAATTATCTAAGCAAATAAGGCCTTGAACTCTTACCTTCCTAAATTATGCACCATAGAGATTTAAGTATCAAATTTTGCTTATTGACAAGAAATAAGTTCAGAATAGTATTGGTTGGCCAAGACACAATATGAGAATATCAATATGAAAGACCGACCTAGTCAAGATATGCAGTGATAATCATATGAACATCAATATCATAGTTCAAGGCCTTATTTGCTACCGAAATTGTTTAATTCAACTTTTAGAGAACCTAATTACATAATTGAGCATTCAAAAGGCAATAAAAAGTTAGAATGATTCAAAAGGCATAGAAGTTCTGAACTCAATGAAGCATGTAGCATATCAAAGAAAAGAACCTTCTAGTTCAGATCAACCCCATGTTGATAAATTGCATAACTCCATGGTATGAGTGCACCTAGTTAGCAGAAGTTTTGACATTAATTGAGAATGGTCTTAGGGTTATTAAATTGAAGCAAGTAAAAATACATTTACCAAAGAAGCTTTTAACAAAATAGTAGAAGGCATTTACAAGTTGTATAACAGAGGCCAAATTAGTTATTGAAACCCAATGTGAGGCTACTGGAAAAGCAGGACAATTCAGTGACAGTTTGCTTTCATTTGTGCTAGCTGGAATTATTTATTATAGTTTAACATACTGTATTGGTAGTATTGGTTTTAGACAAGTAGCATTTATTGATATTCTATGTTGTCAAATAGGGTGTATAGAGATAACAGACGAGACTGAATGAATAGGGTATGTAGTGCAAACTACAAGTAATGGACATCACAAAACAACCAGAAATGCTAAAATCTACAACATAGACATGAAAAATTACCAACATCCAAATCCTTTCATGTACCACCCCAATTTTTTATTTTCTTGCATTTAATGTGTATTTGGGACTTTTGAGAATTTTTGAAATTTATTTCGAATTGATTTGAATTACGTAATTTATTGAATTACTTAAATATTTAGAATTTCCATATAAAGTTTGGCTGGAAATATTTTATTTGAACCCAAAATGTCTCAAAATATTTTTCAGAAATTTTTTTGAAATTTTTTGGTATTTTTTCTTTTTTTTTCTCGCTTTGTTTGAATTACTAGTTTTATTTCAAATAATAAATTGCTAGAAAATGCAAAAAAAAGGCCCTTTGGGCTGAAACCCTAGCAGGCCGGGCCATGTTGGGCCGGTCCAGTCTGAACCCACGTAACCCAACCTGCAGCCAAACCCTAACTCTACCCGTGCCGGCCGTCAGATCATGATCTGATGGTTGAGCTGGAACCACGTTGTTGTTTCTTAGGAACCATCGGATCAGGGCCACGTGTACAACCGAGATCGCTCCACATCACCTCTCCATATCACTGCCGGACTCCACTGCCACCGCAAACCGGCCTGTGTTTTTTGTGCCTAACTCGGAAGCCGATGCATTATTTATTGTGTTGCCCTATGCCTCATGTTCGCCTTTTCCTTGCGAGTGTTTTTCCTCAGAATCATCGCTGGAGCCGTGCCCTAGCCACCACAATTTCTCATCAGAGTCCACGACATTGCCGCACGTGTTTCTCTTCAGTTTCTGCCGCCGTCGAGCTTCGCCCCGCCACTTGGAGCTCGGATTTGGATTCTCCATGTTGAGGTGCATCTGAGCCAAGGTCTCACTTCACCGGAAAGTCACCAAAATGCTGGTGCCTTGGTCATCCTCCACAGCGCCGGTAGCCCTAGCCGCTGTGACTTCACCGGGGTTTCGCGAAGCTCCTCCACCGTCCAATCTGCGTCCAATGCATGAGGTGAGTCCACGTAGACGTGATCTAATGCGGTAGATCAGACCGATCTGGGCTGTTAGATCTGTAGATGTGTGATCATGATTGATTTGTGTAGATTAGTTCCGGTTAGATTGTAGCCGTTGGATCAAAAATGTGTGGTTTAGATGAACCCGTATAGATGTGGTAGATCTAATCCTAGCCGTCCGATCTGGTTTGAATGATTCGGATTAACACGCTTAGTCTCTGATTAGATCTGTTCATAACCGTTGGATCCATAGTGTACGGTCCGGATCAATTGGGTTAGTGAGGGCTTAGATGAATATTGGCCATTGGATCTGGATCCAAAGGTGTAGATGTTTCCACGCGTCACCACCCGGGACATGCTACATAGTCTCCTCACCGTGTGTATTAGATCAGATCTGAGCCTTTGGATTAGGATTGAACGGTGTAGATTGATTCAAGTAATGACGCCTGGATTTGTTTGTGGCTGTCCGATCGGGAGTCTGTTGTCTAGATGTGTCCATGTACCAAGCGCTGGAACTAGCCACGTAGCATCTTATCCGTGCGAAACATATCAAATTCGAACTGTCAGATTAGATTTGGATGAACCAGATAGCACCGCGCTTGAGCTAACCAGAGGCTGCCACGTGCGCGCGAAAATCGAGGCATTGCCAGCCGAATGTCTAGTTGTGCAGACGCCAGCCTGTAGACCCACCTGTCAGCCATCCGTGCCGCGTGTGTGTGTGACGTTAGCAGTGACATCATGCTGACGTCCCGATGGGACCCGCATGTTAGTAGCCAGTTGCGTGCAGCGGTGACGTTAGCCTGGCGTCATCTAGTCCCATGGACCGGGTCCTCTGTGGACCAGAGCCGACGAGTGGACGGAGTCCATAGACCGGGATGTCGTGGCCGCACCAGAGCGTGCCATGTGTCTCGATGATGCAAGCCGATGCAATAATTTGAATCTCTAGTATAAAAATAAATAGTTAAATTTGGTTTATTCTTTTTAATTCATTTTCAAACTTCAAATCGACCAGAAGAGGATTGTTCCACACAGGAATCTATCAAAGTCCTCACAAAAGGAGATTTGCTCTGCACATCTACAGCAGCTTCTTGCAGATCGATAGTTAATGATCTTATAAGAGGTACATTATCTCCATCCGCAGGTTGACATAGGATTGCATTAGTGATAATACGGATCCTATCCATAAGAGTTTCTTGTGGACTATTTGGAACAATGTTTATGTCTCTTACCATCGTCCTAAGAATCTGAGGCGTGATTAGAAGGGCCAACTGGGAACGACTTCCCGACAGGTCCATCCTGCGCAATGTTCCTGGTTGGTTGTCATGGTAAAGGCATCTTGCCTCTTCCACGGCCTTTTGCTTGGTAATAGTGAGATTCTCGCATTGCTCTTGGGCAGATTTTTCTTGGACTTCACGGTGTTCATGCTCCACTTGTTGCTCCCCTGCCCCCTCCATAACCGCGCAAATGCGTATTTTGGATTTAAGGGCAGCGGTGATCATTCCCACATCGGAGGATGATGAGGGAGTATAATCAAGTTCAAGACTTCGGAGGAAATCCTCTAAAGATGAGATTTCATGGAGGTCATTGATTTCTTGATTAATTCGTTCACAGTCGACCTCCATAAGGCATGTGCCCTGGTTCTCTGCCTCTAAGATAGGGGTAGGCACGGAGTCACTCTGGTTTCCTAATTGGTCCTCAGGAATCGGTGCTCCTGATGTGGCCTCGTCCTGATTGGATGATACTGCCAATTTGGATGCCTCCGCTTCTGAAATGTACTCGGAGTAGAAATTACACTTACATTCTTCTTCCTCCAAGTAGTCATCAGCAGTGACATGCACGTAATCGGCGAGGTCAAATGAGTTTTCATCATCCATAGCCTGCAACGACTGCACATTAATCCTTTCAAAATCAAATTGAAAAAATGGGGGCCCTCCTTCTATCGCCAACTGTCCATGTTTAGGACCTAGGGTCCCTAGATTGAGTTTATGAATGTATTTTTGGGTTGCCTTTATTTATTCAAATGATATTGACAAGGAAACTAGGGATGGATGGAAAATGTGTTATATTGCTTTTCTCTAGACGAAGTATAGAATGACATATTACAAGACTGCCTAATGATATCTTGCATTGTCTTGTTTGCTACTATCGTTGTTCTTTTTTTTGTTTATCTTTGTGGGAGATGCCTATTTATAGCCTTGAAGGGATGGCAGTTGTCATCTTCAGAGAGGTGTCTTTCTGTCAAGAGGCATCGTTTGGTCAAAAAGGTGTCTTTTCATCGAAAAGATGGCTCTTCGTCAGAAATGCGCCTCTTCGCTATTGGCAACTTCCAAGCAGTTGTCATTACATGTCAAAGAAAGCTTCTTTTGCACATTGTTTCTGTGCAAAGGATTTTTCTTTTATCTGATCAGAACCTGGTTGGACTAACTTAGATCCAGGTCGGTATGGTAAAAGATGTCATAGCCTGACCTAAATCGTTTCCAGATCGGCGGTAGCCCGATCTGAAAATGCTTAGTTGTCGCCCGACCTGATTTTGGTTGAGTAGTGTTTATGTGGTCAACAAAAACTTTGACCTATTATAATATTAGTGTATCTCTTCAAAATATAGGCCGCATTTATGACGATATGACGGGCTCATTGAGAACCGTAGCCATTATTGGACCTCAAGACATATTTAATTATCATCGTCACGTTCAATTGGTTGAATAGTTAATCCCAGATTTAATTGAAACAATTGTATGTTGAACTAGCATGCAATAGTTTAAAGCAATATAACTTTTAAAATATGGGCTCAATATGATCAAAGCACAACTTGCCTTCAAATAGCTCTTGATCCTGCTCTGGACCTTGCTCTTGAGTTGGTTCCTCGCTCACAAGCTCTTCAGGTACTTCAATGTCTACGTGAAATGATAAAATAAAGCAATAAATACCCAAAAAATATAGAGCAACTCAACTCCAAAAATTTAAAAAAAAATTCAATTGGAGTTCACACGAGAATTACCTCAATCGGAGTTGGCACGAGCAAGAATGAGCTATTGAAAAATTGAAAAAATACAAATAAAAGAATAAATTGAATTTCTTCAATTATTCAATATTTTCCATAGGCTAGCTTAAGCTTGACTGGCATGTTCCTTCCATAATTAAGAAAGCAATTGAATAACAGCGACCCTAATCAAAATCAATAATATAGCCAACTAATAAACACAAATGGTTTACTTAATTGCAAGGTCAAGGCAAGTAAAACATACGCAAGCATGGTCAAGGATCCAAATCCCAAACGAAATTTGGAAATCTCGATCGAGATTTCAGATCTCGGACCCCCCCCAGATCCTAAATCACGGCCGAGTAAAAAAATTTGAAAAAAATTCAAATTGCTACAATAACAGTGAAAATCTCGGTTAGATCTCAGGTATTTCGTCCAAATCTCATGGTTTTTTTACCAGATTTTCAAGATCATCCACAAAAATTTTTAAAATTTTTTGACTTGTTTTGACTATTTTTTGGTCGGTTCAATTTGTCGGTTAATCTTGAGTAGCACTGTCCAAATTTTTCAAAATTCCTCAAAACTGATCATTATCTGAAAAATTTATGAGAATATTATGGATGTGTTAGGACCATCCACAAAAAATTTCAAAATTTTCTAACATGGTTTGAACTATTTTTCATTTCGTTGCAATTTGTCAGTTCGTCTTCAATAGCACTATCTGAATTTTTGAAACTTTCTCAATATTGGTCATCATCTAAAAATTTTCTGAGAATATTATGGATGTGTTAGGACCATCCACAAAAATTTTCAAAAGTTTCTAACATGGTTTGCACCATTTTCCATTCGGTTGAAATTTGCAGGTCAGCCTTTTATCAAGACAATAGCACTGTTAGATTTTTTAAAACTTCCTCAAGCTTGATCATCATTTTAAATTTTTATGGGAATATTAGTGATGTGTCAGGACCATTCAAAAAATTTTCAAATTTTTTTGACGTCGTTTGAACCATTTTTCGTTCAGTTGAATTTTGCCGAGATTTCGGAAATTTCGAACGAAATTTCTGATTTTTCGGCGAAATTTCAGATTTCTCATTTAAAAAAACAGATTGGAATTTTGGTATTTGTATTTCATACAAATTTTGTCCGAAAGTTTTGAATCTCGCTGAAATTTCAGATTTCGGCCTCTTCCGAGATTGAGTCAGTAAACAAAATTTGAAACCATGCGCATGATAGTGTCCCATTCACAAGAGGTGGTTCACAGAAAGGTGACCAATTTTTTTTGTAACAAATTGGAATTGACAGCCATCAAAAGAAGGAATGGTATATATAACAAATCTTGTGCATTAACCACCAAATCTAACTGCGCATCTTGTTCGTGGGTACAAGTGCCTTACTAATTAATTGTGTCACTTTCTTGTCACACTGATCTTCGGGTAATTTAGTATCGCATAAGCTCTAGATCACATATTCTGTTCCAAGTCATAGTGGAAGATGAGTTTGACAGCAACTTGCAATCGATTAGATGTAGCATATATTAATTACTCTGTATCGACCTGAGAAGATTGCTCGAGTGCGTGGAGTGTGGACCACAGTATTGCACCGGAACCAGCTTTGGACTTTGGTGCTATGTTCCTGCACCATATCAAATACACACATATCATTACTAGCTAGTAGTGTGGTTGCCTATTTCTAATTAGGATAATGCATGCACCTAATATGTCAAAGAAAACCGTATGCCTTCACTACGAACCTGGTTTCGACGAAATGTCCCAAAACCGTCGGGAAAACCTTCATTAACGGTTCCGTTAGAAATCGATCGTCGCGGAAAAAAAGCCCTTTTCCGCACGAACAACCAGCAGGAACCATTTCCTGACGGCGGCACACATGAAATTTTATGTACTGATTTATATTCAACTGCACCTACACTTCTGCTATATATTTGAATGGAACAACACAAGGTCGTCGAAACATGCCATCCAAATTAGAGCCACTCATTCACCAAGATCTATCTGGTTAGACAAACTAAGTTGTAGCTGAAATTTATCTGAATACATGTAAACCACCATATAACTACAGGAATTCAGATCTGGCTCCTACAGAGGAAAGTGAGCATACAGATCCAGTGTAGTGGTCGGTCTGCCGCCCGTGCAAATTCCTTCCCATCTGAACGACACCAGCCATGGCATGACAGAAATGCCAACATGTGACTACTACGAATATTTTCAATAATTCAAATTTTAACCAATATTATAGAAATAAAATAGTTGAAAAAATAGAAATATACCTCTACCGCTGTAACATCCCATTTTTTGTTTTTCTTGCATTTATTGTGACTTTTGAATTTTTGAGAATTTTCTGAAATTTAATTGGATTTGTTGGGAATTAATTTGAATTAAGCTTTTTCTTTGAATTATTTAAATATTTGAAAAGTTTATATAATTTTTTGTTGGAAATATTTAATTTGAGTTCAAAATATCTCAAAATATTTTTCAGAATTTTTCCAGAATTTTTCTGATAATTTTGCTATTTTTTCTTGAGTTAATGTATTTTCTAGAATTATTTTTAAAACGGGCTGAAACCTATTAGACTGGGCCAAAGCCCATTACCCGAGCCAGCCCAACCCACACTGTAACCCACTCTAACCCTAACCCTAGATCTTCAACCGTCCGATTTTGATCGCGCGGCTGAGATGCCTCCACGTTGCACGTGCGTTTGGAACCGTAGGATCGTGCCACGTGTATAGTTCAAATTATGTCATCTTTGTCATATCCATTCCGAACACCTCCGCCGCATCGCCATCGTGTAAACTAGGTTTTCATTTTAAGCACAGATGCTTAGGGTATTTAATGCGTGGAATATCGCATCATGACTGCCACATTTCGTAGCTTACGTAGCCCTAGCTCTCTACGTTTCAGCCACCGCTGTTCAGCCGGAATTACTCGTCAGAGTTCTTTGCACCGCCATGGTGTTCTTTGAAGATTCCACCGTCATTAAGCTGTGGTTTGCCGTGTTGGTTCCAGATGTGGATTCCTTGAAGCAAGCCACATCCAAGGAGATAACTCACCTCGCCGAAGAAAGTTCGGAGTACCATCACCTTGGTCATCTTCTTCAATGCCAGCAAACCCTCACCGTCATGTCTCATTGGAGCTTCATCGACTGTTGGATCAAGATCGTGTGGCTCAGGTTCGTCCACGTTGCGCATTGCATCGCACCGTTTAGACTGGATTTGGACCGTTAGATCTAGGATCAACACATTAGATTGTGTTACATAGGCTATCACTAACAGCAGCTAGATTGGATCAGAGAAATTGGATTTTAGATAAGTGGCCTAGATGTGAACACATGGTGCACACCAGAACTATCAACATAGCCTCCTTATCGCTGTCGTTTAGATCTACTAAGGGACATCAGATCTCGGATGAACAGCTAGGATTTGAATGCATGTCGCAAGCCAAGACTGTCCACGTAGCACCTTCACTGCGGTTATTTGGATTAAATCCGAGCCATAGATTTTGTAATGGATGGTCTAGATCACACCGCGCATCGAGCTAATCAAAAGCTGCCACGTAGTGCACAGAAACCAAAGTGTCGCTAGCTGAGATGTTACCCGTAGACGTTGTATAATAATCAACTGGGGTGGGAAATGATTTAGACTAAGGCAAGTGGCAATAGATTGTGTGTCATAGTGGGCCTATGTGACAATGGGATTGATGAGTGAATGTAAGGGGCTATGTACCATTTGAGTGAAGGTTGTGTGCCATATTAGTGATGTAAGGGGCTATGTGCCAAATTTGAGTGTGTGGAAGTCTTGTCTTGTCAATTAATGACTTAACCATGCAAGTTTTGAACTAGGCCAAACATACAACCACATGTCTAGAATAGGACAGACCTAGCTAGCTAATTTGTGATGTCTAGATTTTGTTACTGTCGTGGTGGTATGGGTTTCGGGTGTACGGGTAGACTCACATGGCACAAGATGGGGGCCCTGAGTGTGGTAACGAGTCCCTTCAGTGTTGAAGCCTTGGTGGGTAGTACTGGGTTTAGACAAAACATTGTAAAGGCTTTGTTATGATAGCTCATTTGCATACTTTTGTTTGGCGATTCACGGCATGCATGATGAGTTGATTAAATCTTGTGGGTAAAGTGTATAACCTTTGCAGTGTGTCAAACCTATTCGAATAGCCTTCTCCGCGGTATTGGATATTGCTCGGGAATTACAGTCAATGGTTGAATCTTGAAAAATAAAACTTGGGAATGAGAGGCTATGTGCCACTGGAAGTACTGAATTTGGTTTAGGTTGTGTTCCAGTGAATCTTGAAAAATAAATGAGAAAGTTACCTAATAGTGATATTTGATTTACAATCACTTCAATCTATATATGTTAATTATTTTTAAATATTGCTTTGTGCAAAATAACCACTTTAGCCATTCATTTGGAATAAGCTATGCATGTAGTTAATAGACTTGCATTCTTTGCATGACTTGTTGTCGGGACCCCGAATTTGCAAATCCGGACCCTCTGTGTATTCAGCACTAGTCCAGGAACGCGCTAGTGCACACAGTCTTAACATTGGTAAATATCACAATCATACCACTCGATGCTAATAAAATACTTTAATTAAATAATCAAACTGGTTACCCGACCTTAAGGTCAAGTTACAAATGTACGCCTCGTAGGACGAAAACTTATTAAAAGAGAAATAATAGCAGCGGAAAATAAGATAACTTCGTGGCGCCATCCAGTATACCACAGGCAACTGACTGGGCTCGCTCCCTAAGTAGATGAGTCCTCGTGGAGCTCCTCCTCCAGAGCTGGTGTAGTCTCCTCTTCAACTGGTGTTGTATTGTGGCAAGGGTGAGTACTTGGTACTCAAAGAAGTCATGCATGTAATGCAAGCTAATATACTATATGCATGGCTTGGTACAAAGGAATAGTTTAAGGTATATTTGCAGTAAACAGCATTTGACAAGTATCATAAATAGATTCGAAAGCAGTAGAAACAAGTAAAGCATAAATAACTGTTCAAGGAGTTTAGTAAACATCTTTTTCCCCGTCTTTAATCCACATATCTATCAACATCATTATTTAACCCAAACCAACCTTTCAAATCCAAGTTATTTTCAGAAAGTCTAACCCTTGATCAGTAATCCCGAGCATTGTCGATCACAGTGGACTCGGCTATTTAAATAGATTCTACACTCTGCAGAGGTTATGCACTTTACCCACAAGATACAATCAAACACCACAAAGGCGAGTTCCCAGTAATAAAGCCTTTCTAAGCCTCAAACAACATAGGTGGTCCTCTCAGGTTCGTGCTCTACACCATCCCTTCCCTTAGCCAAGGCGAAGTATGGGACCAACACACCGTTAGATGGGTATCCGGCCACAGCCACGACACGCTCCCCGCACAATCACACAAACGGTGTAATTGACACCCTGAGGCTCCACAAGTGAGTCCTTAGTGACTTAGTCAACTAGGGCCGTCCCATTCCGACCATGTGGTTGCAAGTATGACCCAGTTCAAAGGCTTGCAAGGTTAAGTCCTTAGAGTGACCAGGGCAAGACTACCGAAGAACCAAATCAACATCCCGAAGCCACACCGCCCACCGATCATTCTTGCCACATGCCCCGGTCGAAAACTATTTATCAAAACCCCAGTTGATTACCAAGCACCACGTGCTATCAACATCACATGATACCTTTCCAAAACAGGTTCAATATATCATTAAGTCAATATTAACATTTGATTGTCCAAATTCATGTCATGAGCACGTAGCAGGTCTAAGCAATACACTACAACGGTCTAAAACCCATGTTGGCAATTTGATTATGTCCAACTAGTAATCCACAACTAAGGTGACAAAGGGTCATGGCACATACTTAAATAATCAAGGTGTCATACAGTAAATTGGTATTTATCTAACCCCCATGTTTAAACAAAGTATCTTTCTAATTGATCTAGCATGCAATAGTTTAAATCAAAATAGATTTCGAAATAGGATCAACATGGTCAAAGCACAACTTGCCTTCAAAAAGTACTTGTTCTTGGTCTTGAGTTGGATCCTGAGTCAACACTTCTCCTTCGAATCCTTCCGGCACTTCAACGTCTACTCGTAAAGCGTGCAAATAGCAATACACAAATAAACAATAGGCAAAAACATCCCAAAACTCCAAATAAAATCCATAAACAGAGAGAACATAATTTTCTGGATTTTTAGGAACTGGAATCGTTCAAATCGGAGTTAAAATGCAAAAGTTATGATTTATTAAAGTTTAAATAATCAATTAAATAATATTACAGAGAAAAACTTTAGTCCAAAAATTAAATAAAATTCATATTTGAGTAGATCTGAATTTTATACAAATTTAGAAATTTGAATCACTCAAATCGGAGTTGAAACGCAAAAGTTATAAGCGTTTGAAATTTGGAACAAAATCTGAAATCATTATTCGAATTAATAAATCATTTTCTTTTTCGGAAATTAATTATTGTCGCCCCTAGACACGTGGCAGCCTCGATTGGGCGGTGGCGTCGGCCGATCCATGGGCGTGGTCCACGGTTTGGCTCGGTCCACCGTGGACTCGGTCCATGGCTCACGATCGGCCAGCGGTGGGGCCTGAGATGACGTCATTCTTGCCGACGCCAAGACACCGCGGCTGGCGACAAGCGGGCCCACCGTGACGTCGGCGATGACGTCATGGTGCGGTTCGCTGTCCCGGCCGACGCGCTGGGCCCGCCGTCACGTCTCACGCTGGTGCGCCCGCAGCGATCAAGCTTCCCGACGCTGCGTGGCACAATCTCGGCCGTTGATTCGAAAATCAACGGCCCGGATTGATCGGGTGACGACGCTCGGGTGAACGTGGCCAATCTGGACCGTTGGATCTAGATCCAACGGCCGATTAGATCCGAGGATCTAAACGCGTGATCTCACCGTGACGGTCGGATCTTGATCGGACGGCCGTCAGAAGTTCGCGAGGGTCGATGGCGCGCGACGGCGTTGGCTTGACCGGAGACGAAGACGACGACTTCGTGGCGGGCGTTTCCGTGCAACTCCGGCGTGAAGGCTGGCACTCCCAGGCGCGGCGCGACACGGCGATCTCAGTTCTGGGCTTGGTGGCGTCGGAGAACGGCGGAGGCGGCGGAGATCAACGAAAAACCGCGGTGGAAGACTTCCTCTACTCCGGCGAGCAATTGCGGGACGACGGCGGCGGCTCAGGCGAGGTGAGAAGGGGGCTCGGGTGCGTACGGTTGTGCGCCTCCTGATGGCGGTGGCGGCGTATTTAGGCTGTGTTTGTTTAGGCCGGTCTTTGGAGGAGAAGTCTGAGCCGGAAGAAGCTAGGCGCCTGAGCCGAGACTGGAGCTGGAAGAGACTTGATGAAGGGGATGTCAATTTTTTGTAAATAAGATCAAGTTGCAAGGGTACCAGGGAAGTGGGATTTTCAGAAGCTCCAGTCAGCCCGAGAAGCATCGTTTTCCTTGCTTCTCTCGTGTAGTGCAAATTGGGCTGGAGCTTCTCCTCTCCAGCTAGCTGAAAAATTACTGTTTGTTTTGGCTTGTGACTTATGAAGGTCTAGAAGCCAAATAAGCATAAGCAGAAGCTTAAACAAACACAGCCTTAAAGGGGGCCTCGGCTTCCGTGTAGAGCGCGGAAACCGAGGTTGACACGGTGACGGCGGCGGAGGACTCCGGCTCGGATCCGGCGGAGACGACGAAATCGCGGCCGTCCACGTGGCGCGATCGACGGCGGGGATGGCTCGGGCGCTGCCGTTGTCACTCGCGAAATGATCCTGACCGTTGGATCTGGATCCAACGGTTGGGATCGATTGGGGTTGAACGGGTTCGGTTGAGTCAACTGGCTCGGGTCGGGTTCGGGTCGGACTCGAACTCGAGTCTGACTCGGGCTCGGTCGGATGAACAGTACAAACCCACTCGCATTTTCCAGCGATTTAATAATTAAAATAATTCCCAGTAATTCATTTAATTCATTTAAAAATAGCAAATGACTCAGAAAAATTCCAGAAAAATTCTGGAAAATATTTTGGATCATTTTGGACTCAAATAAAATATTTCCAACAAAATTTTATTTGCAAAATTAAATTCTTTAATTATTTCAAAATGGAATAAATTCAAATAAATTCCAAATAAATCCAAATAAATTCCAGCAAATTCCAAAAATTCACCAAAGTGCCAAATCACACATGAATTCAATAAAAGCCAAATTTTTGGGGTGTTACAAACCTCCCCCCCTTAATAGAATCTCGTCCCCGAGATTCAGGGCTTACTAAAGGAATAGGTTTGGAAATTCTTTCTTCAAATCCTCTTCGCGCTCCCAAGTCGCTTCGCTTTCTTCATGGTTGCTCCATCGAACTCTACTGAAACGGGTTGACTTGTTTCTAGTTTCTCGATCCATTGTGTCCGTAATCCTCACGGGATGCTCTTTATAAGTCAAGTCCTCTTGCAACTCAATTAACTCTAGCGGTGTTCTGCTCCTCAGAACTCGGAGGCACTTCTTCAACTGGGACACATGGAATACATCATGCACTCCTGCCAACGACTGTGGCAACTCCAGCTGATAAGCAACTTCGCCTCTGCGACTCAAAATCTTAAATGGTCCAACATAACGAGTGCGAAGTTTCCCTTTGGCATGGAACCTCTTAACTCCCCGAGAGGCGTAACTCGAGGTATACAAAGTCTTCTCGTTCAAAACTCAAATCTCGGCGACGATTGTCAAGATAACTCTTCCATCGAGATTGGGCTATCTTCAACCTTTCCCTAATCATGGCGATCTGCTCTTCACCTCTTGAAGAATATCAGGCCCAAAGACACGGCGCCACGGTCTCATTCCAATTCAATGGCGCTGACGAGGTCGACCATACTGATGCCTCAAAGGTGACATCTCAGAACTAGCCTCGATAACTATTGTTGTAATCGAACTCGGCATACGGTAAACTCTTATCCCAAGAAGTAGCATAAGCTAATGCACAAGCTCTCAACATATCCTCCGTAATCTGGTTGACTCTTTCTTGGCCGTCTGGTCTGCTCGTGGATGATAAGGCATCTTTGAAGCTCAAACGGGTTCCCATGGCTTCATGCAACTTATTCCGTAACCTTGAGGTAAATTGGGTACCTGCGTCCGACACGATCCTCTTGGGCACTCCGTGCAAACAGACAATCTCGATCATGTATAATTCTCGCTAATTTATCTCCCGAGTAAGTGGTCTTCACGGGATAAAATGGGCTACTTTAGTCAAGCGATCCACTATAACCCATATGGAGTCATAACCTCCTTGAGTCTTCGGCAAACCGATAATGAAATCCATTCCGATTTCCTCCCACTTCCACTCGTATTTTCACGGTTGTAGCAATCCTGCTGGTCTCTCGATGCATTGCCTTGACTCTCGGCATACGTCGCACAATGCAACATGCTCGGCAACTTCACGTTTCATACTCGGCCACTGTAATCTTTTCTTCAAATCCTGATACATTTTGGCACTCCCTGGGTGAATTGAATACTTGGAGTCATGGGCTTCCTCCAGAATCAGTTGCTTTAATTCCTTCTTATTTGGCACGCAAATCCGATCCTTCATCCATAACGTGCTCTGCCCATCTAGCTTGAAATCCTTTGCCTTGCCTTCCTCCATTTTGGACTTAATCCTACGGATCTTGTCATCATCCTTCTGTCCTTCTCGGATCTGATCCTCTAGGGTAGGCTTTACTTCTAATGCGGCCAAGAATCCGCTAGGTACTACCTCAATCTTCATTTTCTGAAATTCCAGGCATAACTCATCCTGACTTGTGGCTAGCAACGTACTCACGGTATGGCTTTTCCGACTCAAGGCATCGGCAACTACGTTGGCCTTCCCGGATGGTAATGGATTCCAACATTGTAGTCCTTGATCAACTCTAACCATCTCCTCTCGCCTCATGTTCAAATCCGATCGGGTGAATATGTATTTAAGGCTCTTATGATCCGTATATACTTCACATCTGTTTCCAATCGATAGTGACGCCATATCTTCAAAGCATGCACTACGGCACTAACTCTAAGTCATGTGTCGGATAATTTTCCTCATGCGGCCTCAATCGCCTTGATGCATAAGCGGCGACCTTTCCGTTCTGCATCGCCACACCTCCAATTCCTTGGCGCGATGCGTCACAATAAATATCGAAGCTTTGAGCAACATCCGGTAGAACTAACACCGTGCCGACGCCAATCGCTTCTTCACTCTGAAATCCTTTCTCACATTCTGGCGTCCATGCAAACTTCTTTTCCTTCTTCAAAGCAGCTTGCGTAAGAGGTTTCGCAATTGTCGAAGCCTTCGATGAAACGGCGGTAGTA
Organism: Rhipidocladum racemiflorum; assembly: GCA_036346355.1. Classification (NCBI taxonomy): domain Eukaryota; kingdom Viridiplantae; phylum Streptophyta; class Magnoliopsida; order Poales; family Poaceae; genus Rhipidocladum; species Rhipidocladum racemiflorum. The sequence continues at coordinate 35,405,788 of CM070577.1, read as the reverse complement.
TCCTGCCATTCCAAGGAAACTCCGATCTGGGTCACAGTCTTCTTGCTCCCAATGTAACACGCCTTCTACTTTGCTTGGATCTACTGGCGACTCCTTCTGCGGTCATTACATGTCCAAGAAACTCCACCTTGTCCTTCCAAAAATCACACTTGTCGAACTTGGCGAAAAGTTGTCGTTCCTCGCCTTTTCCAAAACTCGCCTTAAGTGTTCGGCATGTTCATCCTCTGTCTTGGAGTAGATTAGGATATCGTCTATGAACACGACGACAAACTTGTCCAAATATTCCATGAACACCTTATTCATCATATTCATGAAATAAGTGGCGCATTCGTCGGCCCAAAGGACATAATCAGAACTCGTAATGTCCATATCTTGACGAGAATGCAGTCTTGAATATCTTCTCGATCGGATCTTCAATCGATGGTATCCCGATCTCGAGATCAATCTTGGAGAAAACTCCGGCTCCTCTCAACTGATCAAACAAATCATCAATCCTGGGTAGCGGATACTTATTCTTCATCAGTGACTTCGTTGAGTGCACGGTAGTCAATGCACATCCCGAAACTCCCGTCCTTCTTCTTAACAAACAAAACCGGTGCTCCCCACGGCGACGAACTCGGCCTCGATAAATCCTTTCTCCATTAACTCCTCTAGCTGTTTCTTCATTTCTACCAACTCCTCGGTGGACATCCGATAGGGTCTCTTTGCTATCGGTCTTTGTACTGTACAAGCTCTATTACAAATTCTATGTCCCCTGTGCAGCGGCATACCAGGTAGATCTTCTGAAAAACATCACGGGTACTCATTCACTACCGAACATCCTCTATGCCGATTGCCTTGGTACTGTTAACCATCGATCGTCCATCTCTAATCGCAGTGGCTTGAAATTCCACTTTCTTCCCACACGGGCTCTCAACTGAGATAGTCCTTCGTCCACAATCCAATACGGCCTTGTGCTTGGATAACCAATCCATTCCCAATATGACGTCTAAGGTCTGGGTCTCCAAAATTATAAGGTTTGCTAGGAACTCTATTCCATCTATTAGTATTCTCACCCCAGAACATCCTACTTTCGTTCGGAGTTCGGAACCAGGGGTTTGAACTAAAAGCACGCACTTAAGTCTTGCAATCCTCAAATCATTTCTGGTAGCAAAGCCTTGTGAAACAAACGAATGCGAAGCTCCAGAGTCAAACAAAATCAAGCAGTGTATCGAGTTAACAAGTAACTTACCCAAAGACGACGTCAGTAGCATTCTCGCAGGTGCATCTGCGGTGACATGGTTGACTCGGCCTCTCACCACGGCCTGGGTGTGGCTCTGTCTTTGGCGTCCTAGCTGGGGTGGTTCCTAGGTTGAAGCGAATCGGGTCACTCTCGCTGTCTTCTTTGGACAATCTGTTGGCGAAGTGTCTGGCTCGTTGCGCTTGTAGCAGCGTCTCACTGTTCCTTGCCGATTGCTCGAGTAGTGTTTCTAGCGGGGCTGGGTCCGTAGTTCTGATTGGCAGGTCTTGGTCTTGAGGATGGTGTCCTTGTTGCATTCTCGTGGTTGGAATCAAGAATTGATTTGGTGCAACTCAGCGCCGCTATGCGTTCCTGGCGTGATCCTTGCTTTGTTGCATCCTGCGCTTCTGTTCTCATCCAGTTCCTTGCGCTTGTCCCCAAGAATAAGCGCCTTATTCACCAACTCTTGGAAATCTGGAAAGGTGTGGGTGATCAATCCTACTTGCAATCCTGAGTTAAGTCCCTTCATAAAACGAGACTGCGGATTTATCCGTCGCTACATCCTCAAAGCGTAGCGTGCTAGCTGTGTGAACTTGTTCGTAGTCGCCACCGGTGATTACCTTGCTTGATGCTGAACTCCTCCTTCTTAAGGTCCATGATTCCTTCAGGCACGTGATACTGTCGGAATGCAGCTGTGAACTCTTCCCAAGTGATATCTTGAGGGTTCTCTTGCGTAGCACAGAAGTTCTCCCACCATTCGGCGGCTGTTCCTTCCAGCTGATGAGAAGCGTAGAGTACCTTCTCATTTCCTATGCATTGAGCTATGTGCAGCTTCCTCTCGATTGATCTTAACCAATCATCGGCCTCCAATGGATTGGCATTCCCAGAGAAAGTGGGTGGGTGAGTTCTCATGAACTCTGATAGTCTTGTATTCTGGCGTGGTCCTTGATTAACTTGATTGGCTGTGGCCTGAGCAGTGACGTGCTGCATTTGTTGCATCATAGCATGCATCAACTGAGTCTGGGCAGCAAGAAAAGCTCCGAAATTCTGCATATCCAGTGGCGGTGCTGGTGCTCCATCATTGGGGTTTTCTGCTGGGCGAGAACCACTCCCATTGCTTTCCAAAGTTTCCACGGGTGTTCACCATCTGTCGGTTTGCTCTAGGTTTAGAGATGAGAGGGAAACAAGAATAGACAAGTAATATGGAACTTATGCGGGGCGAAAGGTGTAGCTTTAAGGTCCAACTTTATTATTGATATTAATAACTTGGTATGGTTGCTTACAATGCCTAAGGGCCTTGCAACACATACTGCACACTCAGCAAACAAAGCAAATCCAAATCGAACTAATTCTGGAGTCTAACGCCTAAAGGGTGACTCTTTCTTCTATGACGCGACTCGGCGAAGGAGTCTCACTATAGAACCTATGCTCACTCATCGAGAAATCCTCCACGGCCTGGGTACGGGTGCTGTGGCATAGGCGCGAAGCGATCGCCATGTCCAGCAACTGTGTCCTCTATGGTAGTCGAAGAAGCAGTGTCCTCATCGAGATCTGACTCCTCTGGATCTGGCTCGTGTAGCTCGAGTACTGGCTCTGGGTCTGGTCCGTACAAGGTCATCTCCAACTCGTCAATCCTTCGTAGAAGGTGTGCCACATACTCTTAAGCTTCCCGCCATCTATTCTTCTCTGTCGTGATCTCCTTGCGGGCCTTCTGTAGCTCCTTGCTTGTATTATCTAGTACATCCTCCTGGGCGACGACAAATCGTGCCAACTGTGTAACCGTGGCATCCTCATCCTGAATCGCCTTCGGGTCAAGAAGGTTATCGCTCTTGTGGATGGTAGCAGGAACACCGCACTCTCCATTCTCTGGCGTAGATACGGGTAATGTGCCGCATTGCTCGTCGTGATACTTCTTGGATACCCATCTGCATTGTAGATCTCCGGCGGTCAGTTGTATCGGGCGATTGCCTGGCCCTTTTTCCTAGCAGGTACCTCAATCCTCACGTCACAAGCCTTGATCAATCCCGCTTGTCTGATCACTTCCACTTGGTATTGGGGCTTCTCAAAATCTCCGAGAGTCTCAGAGCATATGCCAAAGTTCTGGCGTGACTAACTCCCGGATCAACGTAGTTGAACTCTTCCTCCATCTGTCACAAGAGTGCTTTACGTAAGAACTCGGAATTTTTAAATTGTGACAAGGTAAGGGAAAATTTCAGCAAGAGACAAGAAAAGAGAGAAGGGGATAAGTCGAGATGTCATTTCTTGTCTTCACAAATTTTTAGCTTTAGAAAATAGGTTTTATCCTCACTACGACCATTCTAGCTAGGGTTGAGCCTACAGTCAGTATGGCTCTGATACCACCTCTGTCGGGACCCCGAAATTGCAAATCCGGACCCTCTGTGTATTCAGCACTAGTCTAGGAACGCGCTAGTGCACACAGTCTTAACATTGGTAAATATCACAATCATACCACTCGATGCTAATAAAATACTTTAATTAAATAATCAAACTGGTTACCCGACCTTAAGGTCAAGTTACAAATGTACGCCTCGTAGGACGAAAACTTATTAAAAGAGAAATAATAGCAGCGGAAAATAAGATAACTTCGTGGCGCCATCCAGTATACCACAGGCAACTGACTGGGCTCGCTCCCTAAGTAGATGAGTCCTCGTGGAGCTCCTCCTCCAGAGCTGGTGTAGTCTCCTCTTCAACTGGTGTTGTATTGTGGCAAGGGTGAGTACTTGGTACTCAGCAAGTCATGCACAGAATGCAAGCTAATATACTATATGCATGGCTTGGTACAAAGGAATAGTTTAAGGTATATTTGCAGTAAACAGCATTTGACAAGTATCATAAATAGATTCGAAAGCAGTAGAAACAAGTAAAGCATAAATAACTGTTCAAGGAGTTTAGTAAACATCTTTTTCCCGTCTTTAATCCACATATCTATCAACATCATTATTTAACCCAAACCAACCTTTCAAATCCAAGTTATTTTCAGAAAGTCTAACCCTTGACTGTAATCCCCGAGCATTGTCCAGTACCGTGGACTCGGCTATTTAAATAGATTCTACACTCTGCAGAGGTTATGCACTTTACCCACAAGATACAGTCAAACACCACAAAGGCGAGTTCCTCAGAATAAAGCCTTTCGGAAGCCTCAAACAACACAGGTGGTCCTCTCCTGTTCAGGCTCTACACCATCCCTTCCCTTAGCCAAGGCGAAGTATGGGACCAACACACCGTTAGATGGGTATCTGGCCACAGCCACGATACGCTCCCCCGTACAATCACACAAACGGTGTAATTGACACCCTGAGGCTCCACAAGTGAGTCCTTAGCGACTTAGTCAACTAGGGCCGTCCCATTCCAGCCATGTGGTTGCAAGTATGACCCAGTTCAAAGGCTTGCAAGGTTAAGTCCTTAGAGTGACCAGGGCAAGACTACCCGAAGAACCAAATCAACATCCCCAGTGCCACACTGGCCCACCTGATCATTCTTGCCACATGCCCCGGTCGAAAACTATTTATCAAAACCCCAGTTGATTACCAAGCACCACGTGCTATCAACATCACATGATACCTTTCCAAAACAGGTTCAATATATCATTAAGTCAATATTAACATTTGATTGTCCAAATTCATGTCATGAGCACGAGTGTGTCTAAGCAATACACTACAACGGTCTAAAACCCATGTTGGCAATTTGATTATGTCCAACTAGTAATCCACAACTAAGGTGACAAAGGGTCATGGCACATACTTAAATAATCAAGGTGTCATACAGTAAATTGGTATTTATCTAACCCCCATGTTTAAACAAAGTATCTTTCTAATTGATCTAGCATGCAATAGTTTAAATCAAAATAGATTTCGAAATAGGATCAACATGGTCAAAGCACAACTTGCCTTCAAAAAGTACTTGTTCTTGGTCTTGAGTTGGATCCTGAGTCAACACTTCTCCTTCGAATCCTTCCGGCACTTCAACGTCTACTCGTAAAGCGTGCAAATAGCAATACACAAATAAACAATAGGCAAAAACATCCCAAAACTCCAAATAAAATCCATAAACAGAGAGAACATAATTTTCTGGATTTTTAGGAACTGGAATCGTTCAAATCGGAGTTAAAATGCAAAAGTTATGATTTATTAAAGTTTAAATAATCAATTAAATAATATTACAGAGAAAAACTTTAGTCCAAAAATTAAATAAAATTCATATTTGAGTAGATCTGAATTTTATACAAATTTAGAAATTTGAATCACTCAAATCGGAGTTGAAACGCAAAAGTTATAAGCGTTTGAAATTTGGAACAAAATCTGAAATCATTATTCGAATTAATAAATCATTTTCTTTTTCGAAATTAATTATTGGCGCCAGCCTAGACACGTGGCAGCCTCTCGATTGGCGGTGGCGTCGGCCGGTCCATGGGCGTGGTCCACGGTTTGGCTCGGTCCACCGTGGACTCGATCCATGGCTCACGGTCGGCCGACAAAGCGGGCCTACAGATGACGTCATTGCCGACGCCAAGACACCGCTGGGCAGTGGCCGACAAGCGGGCCCCACCGTGACGCCGGGCCGATGACGCCATGGTGCGGTTCCGCTGTCCCGGCCGACGCGCTGGCCCGCCGTGTCGGCGTCACGCGCGGTGCGACCGCGCGGTCAAGCTTCCCGACGCCAGCGTGGCACAATCTCGGCCGTTGATTCGAAAATCAACGGCCCCGGATTGATCGGGTGGCGACGCGTTACGGGGTGAACGTGGCCAATCCGACCGTTGGATCTAGATCCAACGGCTGGGATTAGATCCGAGGATCTAAACGTGATCTCACCGTGACGGCCGATCTTGATCGGACGGCCGTCCGAAGTTCGCGAGGGTGATGGCGCGCTGGCGTTGGCTTGACCGGAGACGAAGACGACGACCCCCCGTGCGGCGTTTCCGTGCAACTCCGGCGTGAAGGCTGGCACTCCCAGGCGTGGCGCGACACGGCGATCTCAGTTCTGGGCTTGGTGGCGTCGGAGAACGGCGGAGGCGGCGGAGATCAACGAAAACCCGCGGCGGAAGACTTCCTCTACTCCGGCGAGCAATTGCGGGACGACGGCGGCGGCTCAGGCGAGGTGAGAAGGGGGCTCGGGTGCGTACGGTTGTGCGCCTCCCGATGGCGGTGGCGGCGTATTTAAAGGGGGCCTCGGCTTCCGTGTAGAGCGCGGAAACCGAGGTTGACACGGTGACGGCGGCGGAGGACTCCGGCTCGGATCCGGCGGAGACGACGAAATCGCGGCCGTCCACGTGGCGCGATCGACGGCGGGGATGGCTCGGGCGCTGCCGTTGTCACGCGCGAAATGATCCTGACCGTTGGATCTGGATCCAACGGTTGGGATCGATTGGGGTTGAACGGGTTCGGTTGAGTCAACTGGCTCGGGTCGGGTTCGGGTCGGACTCGAACTCGAGTCTGACTCGGGCTCGGTCGGATGAACAGTACAAACCCACTCGCATTTTCCAGCGATTTAATAATTAAAATAATTCCCAGTAATTCATTTAATTCATTTAAAAATAGCAAATGACTCAGAAAAATTCCAGAAAAATTCTGGAAAATATTTTGGATCATTTTGGACTCAAATAAAATATTTCCAACAAAATTTTATTTGCAAAATTAAATTCTTTAATTATTTCAAAATGGAATAAATTCAAATAAATTCCAAATAAATCCAAATAAATTCCAGCAAATTCCAAAAATTCACCAAAGTGCCAAATCACACATGAATTCAATAAAAGCCAAATTTTTGGGGTGTTACACTTGTTGAGTGCTTTATGTACACACCCCATTTCAAAAATTCAAACACCAGTTGAAGAGGAGTCTACGCTAGCTCTTGAGGAGTCGAACAATTAGGGTGCGAGCCTTGTTAGTTGCCTGTGGTAAATTGATGGGTTACTATGAGTCTTTCTATTCCACTGTAGATTTCTTATATTTGAGTCTTTGCCATGCATAGCATATTATTGTAAGTTGACCATAAGACTGACCAAACAGGTTATATTAATAGATGAAGTCTTTATTTACTATTCTGTTGTGTATGATTGTGATATTTCATCTATGTTGAGATTGTATGCACTAGTGTGATTCTGGACTAGTGCTGAATATGCAGAGGGTCTAGATTTGCACATTCGGGTCCCAACAATCACCATACGTCTATCGTCAAATGAACGGATGAAAGACTGCCAGTTATATTTTCCATAGCATATGTCACCATTTGAAATAGCAATAGCCTCTGTCACCAATCCAATTACCATTTGAAACTACGGCAGAGGGGGACTAGTCATCATTTGAAACAGTGATAGAAGCCCCGAACCCTCTACTGTCATTTCAAATGGTGATAGAAATCAGCCATTTAACTTGCGCGAGCTGCCGGCTAAATTTGGACTGACATCCATTTGGTCAAAATAGAAAGATAAGGTGGAGAGGAGAGGATGAAAAGAGAACAGAGGAGAGGAAAGGGGAAGTGGAGAAGGGGGGACTGGATCTTTTCAGTTCAGAGGTTAGTTTTCTGCTTCTTTGTAGATTTTATTTTGAAATCATGGTAGGTTAGCAAATAAAAGTATTAGATCTATAGTTGTATTGAGTAATAAGTGATGGGTAAATAGTTTTGCTTTAGATATGTAGTTATTTAGAGTATTTTGTTGTAGGTTGTATTGTTGTATATATATTACTTTCTCATAGTAGTTAGTTGTATTGCACTGTCTAATTTTAGAATATCAGATCAGCTCGCTAGTTCTATTAGGAATATGGAGAATGTATTTTTTTTCATAGCTTTATGTAACACCCCGGCATCTAGCATGCCAGAATGCTACCAAATATAGGCTAAACAACATCTAAATACCATAAATTAAGGTAAATTACAGCAAATGAGCAAATGCTAAAAACCAAAATTTCGACAGCATCTCCTTTGTTTTAACATGAATTGAAGGAACATCAACAGCATAGCAATATATGACAATATAAGATGCATCTAAAACAGCAATAATTATAGGCATGACAACAATATAAGTCTAATCCCAAGCATTCAATGTCTCCATGAGCCAAACGAACAATAAGACTCTCATATCGCAAAACTAAACCATAAATCAATATGCATCACACTTAATTTATTATCAAGACCCAATTGAGTGGCTGTGGGAACAATTGAGTGACACTACGTGTAGAAGTGTGACTAATTCCCTTCCCCGCATGCCGATCTCATGGTACCTAAAACAACAAGAAAGCACAATCGTGAGTTCAACACTTAGCAAGCATATTGCAATGGTACACAAAAACAATTACATGGCTACAACAACTCATATCATATCTTTCATCTCATTCATGATCACATATCAATATCATCACCATTATGTATGCAATGTGATGCGATGCTCATGTCTCCTTGGAAACTCATACCGGTATGGTTGAGTGCACACCCATCGGTGTGCACCCTCTCCCCCCTTCCATCCCGAAGATGGAGGGTGCCTACTCCTCGCTTCCGTTCACCGCGGTGAATGGAATCACGATGTAGGACTTACTCATGGGCTCTCCGGAATAGTCATAACTTTCTCACCGACCTTCCCCGGACTAGTTATGACTTTCTCTCCGCCTGGGCCATGTAACATGCCATGTATGCAAATATGCCAACATCATAATTAACTTGTACATTAACACATGGCATCATAACATAATAAGCATACTCATCATATCATTGTCAATCATTAAAGCATGGCAAGTGATCATATCATATAATCAATTTCATCTAGTCTCAACTAGCAACCTACAAACCGCTATCCATTACAATACACTTGCCTCAACCACGAGCAACGGATTGGCGAGAAGTAGAAGGCACTCCCGGGGTCACACCACCTGCACATGAGTACCACACACTCACAATCATGTCCACAAAACAGTAAGCAATCCCTCTTCTACCCCGACATCGCAAACTACTCACTAAACCCAAAAACAGAGGTTCTGTCCCGTCGGGACAGCAGCCTTCCAAAAGGCATAACTCGGGTTCTAATAATCCGAATCAGTTAAACGAGTACATCCTCGCGTAGCTTAGGAAATTTCCCAACTTTTTCTAAGTATATATAAAGACTAATTCGGACTCTAAAATGGTTTAATCTACGGAAAACCGTGATCTGTTCCAATCACGTCACAGATTTTAATACGTTCGGTAAAACGATCATAACTTTCAAACGGCTAGGCGGAATTGGACGTTCTTTATACCCGCGGAAAGATATTGAAATTACCTACAATTTCTTCAACAGCCGTATGACCAAATTCCGACTCTAAATTGACGAAAACCCAAACCCTAGGTCGACTGCTCATGCTGCCCGAAACAAAGAACGTGGCAACTTCTAGATTTCATCTAATCTACTCAATTCCAGCACCCCCAATTGATCTAAAAACATGATAATGACCCTAAGAACAGTACCTAGGACAACCCCAAGGAGTCCCATGGCCATACCTTCGCCCGACGCATGAAAACCCAATAGATCTCCTCCCGGTTCGCGCGATCTCCTTCCTCGCTCCAATCCCGCCGGATCTCCTCGTCGCGGAGCGCTCCAACGGATTGATCTTTGAGGTGTTGAGGTGGGGATCTCCCCTAGGGGCAGCAAGGGAGGTGGAGAGGTGGTGGAGGGGTGGTGGAGCAATGGGAAGAGCAAGGGGGCGCACGCAAGAGGGAGAGGGGAGGTGGGGGCAGTTAGGGCACAAGGGGAGGTGGAGGGGGCGCACAAGAGAGAGGTGGGGGCATACAAGGGGCAGGGAAAATCAAACTCTTTCCCACCAAAGCCCACGACCCCTTTTCTTAGGCCCAAAACTCCCCGAAAAGGCCCAAACTCCCGGAAACGGCCCGGAAACGCTATTAACCTCCATACCTTATGGTTTCAACCTCTAATTCCATATTTCATAATGTGTTTGACCTCAACATTCACATTATATAAGGTTATGACACTCCGTGGTGTCACACTTTATTTGGTCCTCTAGTAAGTAGCAGCAGCAGTTTGTATAGGACCTATTATTATTATCTATATGTGCTATATACATGAAATATGCATGGTAATTTTGATTTGTACGAAACATGTACAAATTTTTTGCCTTTCTTTAGAGTGCTACACAATAGGGAAATCCCCTCCTATGCAAGTTTAAACCTGAGTAGCAGATTTGTTACTAGGTCTATTATGTGTTATTTAATCGAATGAGCAGTTGTCATTAACATCATATTATGTGTTGAAATCATTGACATGTATGTATGGCTATGTGAGTGGCTTTTAAAATACAATATGGAGAAGAGGTTCCACATATTGGAGCAGAAGGTTGATTTGGGTGATTTTTCATATGTGACTATTAGTATGTCATGTGTAGAGCAGCGTCCACGTGTCACCATTACGAGATGGTTGTACCAATTGTTCTCGCTGGATCATGCACGATATGAAGTTGCATGGTGTTGCTACTCATGCATAGTAATGCATGTATTGGAAGTTAGTCAAATTGAATGAGCCAAACTCGTACATGGAGCTCATATGCGAGATTGGCAAAGGAGCAAGGACGATTGCTAGTGTTGGTGGCCCGAGCATTTGAGAAGGACCCTCTGGCTTATGTGATGCATCAATATGCCATCGATGATGATGCCGATGAAGTTAAGCAGTCGAGCCACGGTGAGCCATACTTCATGAGCCAAGAAGGAGGGAGGGGATAATGACTTAGATGAATCTAAGGCTATAGACCTTCCATGGCAGAGGCACAAGAACCCATGAGTATTGTAGATGAAGGTGAACTGATTGAAGCCTTGATGGAATGAATAGAGCTCAAAGACCATGACTATGAGGCATTATTAACAGATGAAGGTTCTGATGATAAGGAAGGTGGACGTGATTAGGTTGTTCCATCAAAGTGGAATGTTGTGACACTACGGTTTGGTGTGACGTTATAGAAGGTGAAATTAGAGAATAAAACCTTTCGGCTTGAGGTTTACTCGCGTTTTTGGGCCTTTTGAAGCGTTGTGACACCACGGAGTGTCGTAACCTTATTTAACGTGCATGATAAGGTTAATAACATTATGAGATGTGGAATTAAGGCTAAAACTATAGGATATGGAGGTTAATAGATTTTCCGGGGCGTTTCCGGGGCGTTTCCGGGGTTTTGGGCCTTCCCGGGGGAGTTTGGGCCTTGGTGGGCTTTGGTGGGATGGAGTAGGTCTCCGTAACGGATTAGGATTGGGTGTGGGGGCTGGTAAAAGGGCTCCCCACCAGCCTTTTGGGCGTTCTCCCCCTGCCCTTGGGCGCCCCCACCTCCCCCTCCTAAGCCCTAGCCGCCACCCCCTCTCCCTCTCCCTCTTGTGCGCCTCCACCTCCCCCTTTGCCCCATTGCTCCCCACCTCTCCACCACCTCTCCTCCACCCCCTTGCTGCCCTAGGGTGGTCTCCACACCTCTGCACCTTGTGGATCCATCCGTTGGAGCGAGGAGCGAGGAGCGAGGAGCGTGGAGCGAGGAGCGATCCGCGAGGAGATCTATTGGAGATTCATTCGTTGGGCAAAGGTATGATCATGGGGATCCTTGGAATTAATCTAGGTACTATTCTTAGGGTGATTATCAAGTTTTTAGATCAATTGGTGGTGCTGGATTGGAGTTCTTTGGGTTAGATCTAGACGTTGCCACGTTTCTGTTTTCGGGCAGATTGAGCAGTCGGGCTAGGGTTCGAGTTTTCGTCGATTTAGAATCCGAATCTGTCCGTATGGACTTAAAATAAGTTGTAGATAATTTAATTATCTTTCCGTGGACATAAAGCACGTTAAATTCTGCCCAGCCGTTTGAAAGTTATGACTGTTTTACCGAGCGTATTAAAATCTGTGACGCGATTGGAACAGATCTCGGTAATCTGTAGATTAGACGACTTTAGAGTACGAATCAGTCTTTCCATATACCTATAGAAAGTTGGGAAATTTCCTAAGCTACGCGAGGATGTACTCGTTTAATTGATTCGGAGTCCCAGAACTCAAGTTATGCTTTTTGCAAGGCTGCTGTCCCGTCGGGACAGAACCTCTGTTTTTAGGTTTTGCGAGTAGTGGGCAATGTCGGGTTAGATGGGGGTTTGCGTACTGTTTTGTGGGCATGATTGTGAGTGTGTGATACCTATGTGCAGGTGGTGCGACCCCGGGAGTGCCTTCTACTTCCCGCCTTTTCGTTGCCCGTGGTTGAGGCAAGTGTGTTGTAATGAATAACGAATGTTATGTTGCTTGTTGAGACTAGATGAAAGATGGATTTCATGATATGATCAATTGCCATGCTTTAATGTTTTCCTATGATATGATGAGTATGCTATGATGCCATGTGTTAAATATACAAGTTTATGATGATGATGGCATATTTGCATACATGACATGTTACATGGCTAGGGCAGTGAGAAAGTCATAACTAGTCCGGGAAGGTCGGTGAGAAAGTTATGACTAATCCGGAAAGCCAATGAGTAAGTCCTACATCGTGATTCCATTCACCGTGGTGAACGGAAGCGAGGAGTAGGCACCCTCCATCTTCGGGATGGAAGGGGGGAGAGGGTGCACACCGACGGGTGTGTACTCAACCATACCGGTATGAGTTTCCAAGGAGATATGAGCATTGCATTACATTGCATACATAATGATGATGATACTGTTAAGTGTTCATGAATGAGATGATATACATGATGGGTGATGTTATTGCCATGATATTGTTCTTGTTGTCCATTACAATATACTTGCTGAGTTTCGAACTCACGCTTGTGTTTTATGTTGTTTTTTTAGGTACTTTGAGATCGGCATGCGGGAAGGGAAATAGTCACACGCCCACACGTAGCTTCACCTTAATGATTCCACAAGTCATTCTATTAGTTTGATAATAAATTGCGTGTGATGATCATTGCTTTAGTGTTTAGCTTTACTACTTGAGAGCTTATTTGTTCTTTTGACACTTGGAGACATTAAGTGCTTGATGTTAGTCTTATATTGTCGTTAAGACTCTATTTATTGCTGTTTTAGATGTCGTGTGCTATGATATATCTTGCCATGATATTGATATTGTGTTAATTCATGGAAAAACAAAGGAGATGCTGCCGAAATATCGGTTTTTAGCCTATGTACCTTTGCTGGAATTTTATGTTAAATGTGGTATTTAGATGTTGTTTAGCTTGTGTTTGGTAGCATTCAGGCATATTAAATGCCGGGGTGTTACAAATGTAGACTCGTTTAATAAACTAGTAGTTTTTAGAGGTAAGCTGTTGTCATGGGAATACGAGCAGAATGAAGTCAGGTAAGGAGTGTTGTACAAAAGAAAAGATGAGGTGTAGGAAATAGTCAAGTTCTAGATAGTGTCATTGAGGGGAACATTCAAGGCAGTAAATCCAGCCCGTGTGTATAATGTGAAGTGTGAGATAAAGGGATGCTCATGGTTAGTCCATACATACCAACCTAAGTGGGACACCCATTGTAAGTGCTCTATAGTCGTTCTACACATATACGTAATGACAGATTCCATGCAATCCCATAGAAACATGTATTTAGGCTTTTGTTGCAAATGGCATGAACAAAGAGATTATGGGCAACCTGGATTTTGAGCCACGTTCAATTATTCTTGCAATAGAGGAGAGGTTCCAGTAAACAATAAGCTATGATAAGGCTTGGAGGGCAACTCAAAAGGTGCTAGAAGTAAGGTTTGGTACATTTGAAGACTAACCACAACATGTCTGGTATGCTCTGAGTCATATAACAAAGGATTTCTGAGACTTATGTCGATATTTTGGAAAAGGCCTCAGGGCAGTTCTCTAGGAAGATGCACTTAAGTAAGCATTCTTCTCTTTTGGTGTGTACATCAATACATTTAGACATTGTTGTCCGTTGCATTGCACGGAGAAAACCTTCCTAACTTGGAAGTAGAAGGGTCAGATATTGACCGCAATCATACTGGATGGCAACAATTAGGTTTATCCCATCGGACATGGATTTGTGGATAGTGAGAACATGAATAGTTGGCTGTGGTTTCTGAGGAACGTGAAAGTTGGTGTTGTGGGCGAATGGCCTTGGGTTGTGTCATACATGATTGTCATGTCGGCTTATTGAAGGTGATTATGCGGCTACATCACGGGAAGATGAGCCCTATCCATGGCATGATTTTCATATTTGAAAGTGCATCTAGGCCCCCTAATATTGTTTTAGTTGATTAATGACAAACGATTAAAGAATCTAACGTGTTGAACTAGTTTATGAACAGGTGAAAGTCTCAAGTAGAGATCATGTACGATCATCGGGCATTCTCAAACGACATTGAGTAAGAAAAACGGCAACTGTGGTTGTAATTTTCATTTATTGAGTCATAGGTTTGCCGTACTATTAAGAGTGGTGCGTTAAAGTTGATCTAGAGTTGGTCTATATGCTCAGATGAATGATTTTAGTCTCTTGAGAGTGTTCAAGTAGTCTCCCATGCATTGGAATTTTGTGGTTGCAAATTTCTAGTCGGATGTTCCGATGTCAGATCAGAAGTTCCGAAGATTCAGACATTCCGATGTGTGGTTGCACTTCAGTCCGTAGTTCGTTGTTAGGGTCGGACATTCCGATATATTGTATCGGATATTCCGATGCCTGTTGGATCTCGAAAAGGGTTCTCTCTGTTTAGTTCGGACAGTCCGAAGATTAACTTCGGAAGTTCCAAAGTGGCTATTTCTCAGGTTGGGAACTCTCTGTTTGGTTCGGATGTTCCGATATCCACATCGGACATTCCGATTTGGACTTAGAAAGTTTTGTTGAGCTCTCTTTCTGAGTGTCATCGGAAGTTCCGAAGTGGTATTCGGATATTCCGATGCTTGTAGTTTTCGACCGTTGGAAGCTGTCCCAGTTCTGGTTGTTTGCACTCATCGGACATTCCGATGTTGGGATCGGACAGTCTGATGTGTGGCCGAGTGCGGGGGCAACGGCTAGTTTTGAACCAAAACTATAAATACCCCACTCCTCTCCCTTTAGAGGGTTACTCAATTCATTTTGGCTGAACACTTGAGCACCTTGAGCACACCCTAAACCTTTCTTGAGCCCTCCTCCTTGATCTTAGTGATCATCTAGCGTGTGAGGAAATTTAGTGTGGTTGTGAGCTAAAGATAAAGACAGATTCATTCATCTTGAGCACCAAAGAGCATCTCCAAGATCAAGAGTCAAACGCACTCATTTCTCTTGGAGGTTGAAGGACTCCTAGACGTCTAGGCGTCGCTCACGAGCTCCCGACGTTTGTGGGAAGCCGTGGGAAGTTTGTGAAGGCCGGCTCCGCCTCCGAAAGGAATGGAACCAATAGTGAAACCAAGCCTCAAGTGCGACCGAGGTTTGGGAGGAAAGGGTTGGAAAAGACCCGGCTCTTTGGAGCTTCCTCAACGGAGACGTAGGATTTCCACAAGAATCCGAACTCCGGGAACAAATCCTGTTTTCCTACTTGTCTTATTGTTTATCACTGCTTCTTAGATTGTTCCTAAAGCTTATTTCTTCAAGTAGTTTATTCTCTAAGTTAAAGTCTATCGGACATTCCGAACATATACCGGAAGTTCCGATCTAGTCGGAAGTTCCGATATAATACCGGAAGTTTCGATACTCTTTCCGCTGCAACGAATTTAGTTTTAAATTTAAATTGCCTATTCACCCCTCCCCTGTAGGCAACTTTCTCATCTTTTCAATTGGTATCTGAGCTTGACCTTCTCGAAGGCTTAACCGCTTGAAGGGAACGTGATGGCCAACACCGGATTGAAGGTTGTCGTGTCGGGGGAAGAAGAGAGTCCTAAGGCCGGACATGGAACTCCCGGGAAGACCATAGAAGGTGACACTTCAACGTCTTCGCAGGGAGTGCACTATGAAAAATCGAATAACGCCTCATCTCATTCCTACATTACCGTGCCCTCCGGGCGTGCACTTTTTTTTGATGGCACGTACTATTCCGCTTGGAGGCACAAGATGAAAATGCATTTAATGTCTCTCCATCCTAGTGTTTGGAAGATTGTTTGCACAGGTCTAGACATGCCGGAAGATGACATGGATCTCACGCCGGAGCAAGAGCAAAATATCCACCGCAACGCTCAAGCCGCAAGTGTTTTGCTTGGAGCTTTGAGTCTCGAAGAATTCAACAAAGTGGATGGCTTAGAAGAAGCCAAAGAGATATGGGACACACTCCAAGTAGCTCATGAAGGAACATCTAGCGTGAGGGAATCAAGGATCGAGTTGCTTGAAGGAAAGTTGGGGAGGTTTGTGATGAATGATGATGAAACCCCGCAACAAATGTATGATCGCTTGATGATTCTCGTCAACAAAATTCGAGGGCTTGGAAGCAAGGAAATGACGGATCATGTTGTGGTGAAAAGGATGTTAAGAGCCTTCACTCCAAGGAACTCGACTCTCGTGACACTTATACGAGAGCGAAAAGATTTCAAAAGGCTTACTCCAAATGACATTCTTGGAAGGATTCTTTCACATGAGCTTATGGAGGAAGAGGCAAAAGAAGTAAAGAATCTTGCCAAGCAAAGTTCGAGCTCAAGATCAAAGGGGATAGCTTTGAAGGCAAGTAAGAAGGAAGAATCAACCTCAAGTGATGAAGAGGAAGATGAAAGCGAAGATGAAGAAGACATGGCTTTGTTTGTGAGAAAATTCAAGAAGTTTCTCAAGTATGATGGGTCAAGCAAGTACAAAAAGAACTACAATTACAAATCAAGAAGAAGAAGAAACACAAAGAGGGCTTGCTATGAGTGCGGTGAAGTTGGACACTTCATCGCCGACTGTCCGAAGAAGAAGAACAACTCAAATGAAAACAAGAAGAATGAGCCGCTTAAGAAGAACAAGACTTACAAGAAGAAGTACTCGGGGCGAGCTCATATTGGAGAAGAGTGGGACTCAAATGAGTTCGATTCCGACACCGATGATGAAGGAGTTGCCACCGTCGCCATAGAAGCCGCTCCTCCAACAAAATCACTCTTCGACGACGTGAGCGACACCGACATCGACGACGACACACCCGTATGTCTTATGGCAAAAGGGCGAAAGGTAATGACTAAGTCAAAACCTCCAAGTAGTGATAGTGAATTAGATAGTGACGATAATGATGATGATGATGCTCTATTTTGTGATTTGAGCAAATCGGCTATTGCTAAAATCCAAAAGCTATTGAAAAGAATAGATAGCCAAGAGGAGACTCTTGAGAAGCAAGAAGAGTTACTAATTTGTGAAAAGAAGAAAACTTTTGCTCTCGAGAAGATCCTCACAAAAGAAAAGGAGACCATTGAATTGTTAACCAAAAAGCTTGATTTGGCTTAATAATTCAATTGCAATGCTTAAGGGTT
Source organism: Rhipidocladum racemiflorum (assembly GCA_036346355.1). Classification (NCBI taxonomy): domain Eukaryota; kingdom Viridiplantae; phylum Streptophyta; class Magnoliopsida; order Poales; family Poaceae; genus Rhipidocladum; species Rhipidocladum racemiflorum. The sequence goes on along the minus strand of CM070577.1, from coordinate 35,388,219 downwards.
CAAACGAGTCACTTCAAGAGAATGTTATAAGTCTAGAAAACAATCTTCAAGCTCTTGAAGTGCAAATTGAATCTCTTAATGATCTTAATTCTCCAATTGTTGATTCATCATTGGCGTCTATTCCTTGCACTAGCAATGGTTGCTCTCGTTGCTACAATATTGATGTTAATGCTTGTACTACTAACTCTCAATTTGTGCAAGTATTAAAAGGCGAGAACGAGAGACTTAGTGCCTTGGTAAGGTATGGTTGCATAAAGACTTATCAATCCAAGGATGCCCTATATAAGACCATTAATGGTCGAGGCAACAAAAACAAAGAAGGGCTAGGATATGATAAGTACGAATGCAAATGAAATGATCGTGTGGTGGTGAAAGGTAAGGTGTGCATTAAGTTTGTCAAAGGAAATGACAAACAACCATTGACCACCACACATGTCATCATGACCAAGCAAAAACCGAAGAAGCATCCTCAACATTATGCATCACATACAATTCATTATGCTTCATATGTTTTGAAAAAGAACCACCGTGGTAAAGTGGTTGCTCACTTTGTCGGTGCCCACAATTGTAGTGAAATGAGCAAGAAGAAGGTGTGGGTACCGAAGGTTTTAATCACTAACATGCAAGGACCCAAAAGGATTTGGGTACCTAAGAACAAGACCTAATGTGCTTTTGTAGGCTTATACCTCCGGGGGATCAAGTTGAGTGCTTGATAGTGGTTGCACAAACCACATGACCGGAGAGAAAGGAATGTTTTCATCTTTTGATGAAAAAGGGTCACAATATGAAAATATTGTGTTTGGTGATAATGGTAAAGGTGAGGTAATGGGATTAGGTAAAATCGTAATTTCTAATGATCATTCTATATCAAATGTCTTGCTAGTTAAATCCTTAAATTACAACTTGTTGTCCGTATCACAACTTTGTGAAATGGGCTACAATTGTTTATTTACTAATGAAGATGTGACCGTCTTTAGAAGAGATGATTCCTCAATTGCCTTTAAAGGATATTTGAAGGGTAAGCTCTATTTGGTTGATTTCAATGCAAATAGTGCTAAACTTCAAACATGCTTAATGGCAAAGTCAAGCATGGGTTGGTTGTGGCATCGCCGACTAGCCCATGTTGGCATGAGAAATCTCGACAAACTTCTCAAAGGGGATCACATCATTGGACTAACGAATGTTGAATTTGAGAAAAATAGGATTTGTAGCGCTTGTCAAGCCAGAAAGCAAGTTGGAGCGCATCATCCCGCAAAGAACATCATGACAATGACAAAACCATTGGAGCTTCTACACATGGACCTCTTCGGACCCGTTGCTTATATAAGCATCGGAGGTAACAAGTATGGTTTAGTCATTGTTGATGATTTTTCTCGCTTCATGTGGGTTTTCTTTTTGCAAGAGAAGAGTGAAACTCAAGGCATATTCAAGAAGTTCGCAAGAAGAGCCCAAAATGAATTCGAGTTAAAGATTAAGAAGATTCGAAGCGATAATGGAAGCGAATTCAAGAACACTCAAGTCGAAGAATTCCTTGATGATGAAGGGATAAAGCACGAGTTTTCCGCTCCATACTCTCCTCAACAAAATGGCGTTGTAGAAAGGAAGAATCGGACATTGATTGAGATGGCAAGAACAATGCTTGATGAATACAAGGTCTCTGATCATTTTTTGGGCGGAAGCCGTAAACACCGCTTGTCATGCAATCAATCGATTATATCTCCACAAGATTTTGAAGAAGACGGCATACGAACTCCTCACCGGTAACAAACCAAATATTTCATATTTTAGAGTTTTTGGTAGCAAGTGTTTTATCCTAAACAAAAAGCCTAAGAACTCTAAATTTGCACCCAAAATCGATGAAGGCTTTTTGCTAGGATATGGATCAAATGCCTACACCTATCGCATTTTCAACAAAACCTCGGGTTGTGTTGAAATAGCGAGAGACGTGACATTTGATGAATCTAACAGCTCTCAAGTAGAGCAAGTTGATTTAAATGTGTTAGAAAATGAGGAAGAGCCAAGCATTGCGATCAAGAAGATGGCTATAGGTGAAGTGAGGCCGCAAGAAAAGGAGCACCAATAAAATTCATCTACACAAGTAGAGCCTCCTACCTCAAATCAAAGCCAAGACATTCCTCAAGATAGTCCAAGCAAACTATTGGAGGATGATCAAATTGAAGACAATGAGCCAATTCAACAAACAACTCAAATGCCGCATCCAAGAGTGCATCAAAGCATCCAAAGGGATCACCCCGTCGACAACATCCTTGGTGATATCCAAAAGGGGGTAACTACATGCTCTAGAGTATCAAATTTTTGCGAATTTTACTCTTTCGTGTCTACTTTGGAACCTTTGAAGGTAGAAGATGCATTAAGGGATCCGGATTGGGTAATGGCAATGCATGAAGAGATCAACAACTTCGTTAGGAACAAAGTTTGGTCATTGGTGGAAAGACCAAATCAAAATGTGATTGGAACCAAATGGGTCTTCCGCAACAAACAAGAAGAAAACGGAGTTGTTACAAGAAATAAAGCTCGGTTGGTAGCTCAAGGATACACTCAAATTGAAGGTTTGGATTTTGGTGAGACTTATGCTCCCGTTGCTAGACTAGAGTCAATTCGTATTTTGGTTGCATTTGCTACTCACCATGATTTCAAGCTTTATCAAATGGACGTCAAGAGTGCTTTCCTAAATGGTCCAATTGCCGAACTAGTTTATGTTGAGCAACCGCCAGGGATGGAAGATTACAAGAACCCTACACATGTATACAAGCTCCATAAGGCGCTCTACGGGCTTAAGCAAGCACCTAGAGCATGGTATGAATGCCTTAAGGATTTTCTCATTAAAAAGGGGTTTGAAATCGGTAAAGTCGATCCTACTCTCTTCACAAAATATGTTGATGATGACTTATTTGTGTGCCAAATATATGTCGATGACATTATATTTGGGTCTACTAATAAAAACTTTTGTGAGGAATTTAGTAGGTTAATGACAAAGAGGTTTGAAATGTCTATGATGGGCGAGCTAAAGTTCTTCCTTGGATTTCAAATCAAACAACTCAAGGAAGGTACATTCTTATGCCAAACAAATTACATCAAGGATATGCTCAAGAAGTTTGACATGGAGAACGCCAAGCCAATTCATACACCTATGACAACCAATGGACATCTTGGTCTAAATGAGGAAGGTAATCATGTGGATCAAAAGGTATATCGATCTATGATAGGTTCATTGCTTTATCTTTGTGCATCTAGGCCAGATATTATGCTTAGTGTTTGTATGTGTGCAAGATTTCAAGCCGCTCCGAGAGAGTGTCACCTAGTAGCCGTGAAAAGAATTCTTAGATATCTAGTTCACACACCAAATCTAGGGCTTTGGTATCCTAAAGGATCAAAATTCGATTTGATTGGATATTCGGATGCTGATTATGCGGGTTGCAAAGTGGATAGAAAAAGTACTTCGGGGACTTGCCAATTCCTAGGTAGATCACTAGTTTCTTGGTCCTCAAAGAAACAAAACTCGGTAGCTCTATCCACCGCCGAAGCCGAATATATTGCCGCGGGAAGTTGTTGTGCACAATTGCTTTGGATGAGGCAAACTTTGAGGGATTTTGGACTAAAGTTGGATAGAGTACCACTCTTATGTGACAATGAGAGTGCCATTAAAATAGCCAATAATCCCGTCCAACACTCCCGGACCAAGCATATAGATATCCGCCACCATTTTCTTAGGGATCACTCACTAAAAGGAGACATTGATATTACCTATGTGAGAACCGAGAAACAATTGGCCGACATATTCACCAAACCTCTAGATGAGAGACGCTTTTGTGAGTTAAGAAGCGAGCTAAATGTCCTAGACTATCGGAATGTGACTTGACATCTTGCTCGCATTTGATTGTTACTTCTCATTTCAATTTCAAAATAAAATGATTGCAAAATTAGTTATCCGTCTTTGAAAATGGTTTATTATTGATTGTATCTTCAGTCATTCCACTTGAGATCACTGCTTTAATTGTTGTAATGGTCTCTGATCACAAGTAGGATGACTTCCAAGTTCACTGACTTAAAGTCTCATTTCATCCTGTCTCTGAAATCCTATCTTTTCCTTCTCTCAGCTGGAAAATTCAACTCTTCGGAACTTCCGATCAAGGCATCGGAACTTCCGAATTTCTGTAAATTCAGCTTCTTCGGAACATCCAAAGTTTAGTATCGGAACATCCGAAGCTTGCTTAGCTGGAGTTTCGCTGGAAACCTCAACTCTTCGGAACTTTCGAAATCTTTATCGGATTATCCGATAATCTGGGGATTCTAACCGTTTGGAACTTCCGAACCACAGTTCGGAACTTCTGAACCACAGTTCGGAACTTCCGAAGTGTGTGTAAACGCATGAAAAGGACGGTTCGGTTGGCCCCATCCTCTTATTTCTTTATTCCTAGCCTCCGTCCTTCTCTTTCTTCCTTTTTCATATATTGTCGTCCTCGGAGTCTCCGACCATACAGAAACTCCGATCACTCCCCAAGGAAGATTTCACCTCGGATCAAAGGACTCTTAACCGTTTCAATCTTGGTTTTCGTATTCTCAGGTGAGACTAGAACCCTAATCTTTGGATTCCTTGTTCTTTGAGTTTCTTGCTCAAATTTCTCTTGGTAAACTTGTTGCTCTAGCCCTCCTCTGTCTAGATCTCAAGTTTCATCAATTTCTATCGGGCGATCTTGTCAAAATTCTTGTTCTAGGGTTGTACCGAAATCTTTGGAACTTCCGAAATCTTGTATCGGAACCTCCGATGAAAATTCGGAACTTTCGATGTGGAATCGGAACTTCCGATGAGAACAGTACAGCTCTAAAACTGAATTCTTTCTAAAATCCATCTATCTCAGTGGGTTCACCTCCTATCAGATCATTTCTCGATGGACCCTGGTCAAGGTGATCAGCCCCCTGCCGGTTCAGCTAAAGTTTCTTTCAGTCGGAAACGCAAGACTCCAACCGGAACTAGAACGAAGCGAGTTGCCACCAGGGGATCCCAGCCAGGTATTTCAATCAATGAACCCTCGCAGGCTGCTCAAACTGTGAATGTGCCTCGTGGAGCACCGCTACCTTCTAGGAAAGGCAAGGGCATTGCTGGTGCGTCAGGTTCTCAGGCTAGAGACATGCCGCGTCTAAGGAAGCCCGAAAGGAACCCTAGGCTTCAAAGAAAGCCAATAAGCTACAAAGATAAAGCAACTCAAGTCCGAAATGCATGAGAGGAGAACCCCAAGAGGACAGACCAATTCTCCACTAACTCTCGCTTCTGGACTTTCTTTCAGCAGGACTTCTATGAGTCAGTCATTCTTCCAAGAAAGAATACTGTTATCTTGATGCAGTGTGTTGACTGGGAGTACATGGCAGCGGCAGATGATGCCATATTTAATGAGATCATTGCTACTTGTGAAAGAACAGACATCAAGAGAATTATGAGTTTTCAGCATGATTGGAATGTGGAAATCATCGCTCAGTTCTATGCAACAATGTATGTCTCCAGGGATCGAGTCTCTACTCTCCACTGGATGACTGAAGGAACTTGGTATGAGGCCACCTATGCTCAGTTTGCCAGAGTACTTGAGTTCACAGAAGCAGATTCCAGAGATAAGGATCAGATTCATAATGAGAATCCACTAGGAGCATCCAATCTGGGTTTTCTATATGAAGAAAATGTTGATTATGAGGAAGGAAACACCAAAGGGATGAAACCATTCTTTGCTATCCTGAATAGACTTTTCAGGAAAACTTTGGCTCCTAAGGAAGGTGATGCTTCTCATGTGCTTTCTTACACAAGGAACCTCCTGAGCAGGATGCAGGACGGCCAGAGGCCCTTTGATGTCTTTGACTTCATTTGGAATGAGATCAGACTCATTGGTTAGGAGCCCAGGAGGAGCTGTGGTTATGCCCCGTACATCATGCACCTAATTGAGCAGGTAACACAGCTACAGTTTGAATTTGATGTCAAGCACACTGCTCTTTAGGTTAGGGCTGTAAAAGCCCCCTCACAGAGAGCTACCAGGGCTTCTACCAGAGGAACCACCTCAGCTACTACGCCTGCAGTCTCAGTTCATCATCACCAATTTTGCGTGCTTTGAAGTCCATCTTTGTCCTTTGCAAGGGCAACGCAGCAGCGCATAAGAAGAACACCAAACGACTTAAGGATATTCAGAGGCACTTGAATCTGGAGTGTTCGGATGATGAGGAGAGCGAGGAAGAGATCGAGGATCCATTTGCTCCATCACCTGACGCTTCAGATGAGTCTGAGGACGATGCCGAAGAGTCTGGTTCAGATGAGGCTGGATCAGAGGAGTCCGACTAGTCTACTCTCTCTCTCTCTCTCTCCTGTCCTCCTTTGTGGTGCTTGATTCCAAAGGGGGAGAGATGAAGATAAAAGACAAATTCCGTTATCTCGTCGTGTCCGTCGTGTCTTTCCTGAGTCTTTTTAGTCTAAGTGAACTTGGTTGGTTGTATCTTCGGTTTAAATCTCTGTGGTTGTGTGTTGGATTCTGTCGCTTTAAAGTCGCTTTAAATTCATTTATCATTGTTGCTTGGATACTTATGCACTTCTGTTTGTTCAAAATGCTTATGCTGTCTCACTTATTTGATAATCTCCTATGCAAGAATATAGGGGGAGCTCTCTCAACTCCTTTGCCTTCCAAACTGTGCATTTGTTCTCAAATCCTATCTTAAATGCACATTTCAAGGTGGAGTTCATCATATATTTCTTCTATCCATACGTTTTATAAATTTGTCTTTAATCGGGTGGTCATCAATCATCAAAAAGGGGGAGATTGAAAGTGCATCTAGGCCCCCTAATATTGTTTTGGTTGATTAATGACAAACGATTAAAGAATCTAACGTGTTCAACTAGTTTATGAACAGGTGAAAGTCTCAAGTAGAGATCATCTACGATCATCGGGCATTCTCAAACGACATTGAGTAAGAAAAACGACAATTGTGGTTGTAATTTTCATTTATTGAGTCATAGGTTTGCCGTACTATTAAGAGGGATGCGTTAAAGTTGATCTAGAGATGGTCTATATGCTCAGATGAATGATTTTAGTCTCTTGAGAGCGTTCAAGTAGTCTCCCATGCATTGGAATTTTGTGGTTGCAAATTTCTAGTCGGATGTTCCGATGTCAGATCAGAAGTTCCGAAGATTCAGACATTCTGATGTGTGGTTGCACTTCAGTCCGTAGTTCGTTGTTAGGGTCGGACATTCTGATATATTGTATCGGATATTCCGATGCCAGTTGGATCTCGAAAAGGGTTCTCTCTGTTTAGTTCGGACAGTCCGAAGTTTAACTTTGGAAGTTCCGAAGTGGCTATTTCTCAGGTTGGCAACTCTCTGATTGGTTCGGATGTTCCGATATCCACATCGGACATTCCGATTTGGACTTAGAAAGTTTTGTTGAGCTCTCTTTCTGAGTGTCATCGGAAGTTCCGAAGTGGTATTCGGATATTCCGATGCTTGTAGTTTTCGACCGTTGGAAGCTGTGCCAGTTCTGGTTGTTTGCACTCATCGGACATTCTGATGTTGGGATTGGACAGTCCGATGTGTGGCCGAGTGCGGGGGCAACGACTAGTTTTGAACCAAAACTATAAATACCCCATTCCTCTCCCTTTAGAGGGTTACTCAATTCATTTTGGCTGAACACTTGAGCACCTTGATCACACCCTAGAGCTTTCTTGAGCCCTCCTCCTTGATCTTAGTGATCATCTAGTGTGTGAGGAAATTTAGTGTGGTTGTGAGCTAAAGATAAAGAAAGATTCATTCATCTTGAGCACCAAAGAGCATCTCCAAGATCAAGAGTCAAACGTACTCATTTCTCTTGGAGGTTGAAGGACTCCTAGACGGCTAGGCGTCGCTCATGAGCTCCCGACGTTTGTGGGAAGCCGTGGGAAGTTTGTGAAGGCCGGCTCCACCTCCGAAAGGAAAGGAACCAATAGTGAAACCAAGCCTCAAGTGCGACCGAGGTATGGGAGGAAAGGGTTGGAAAAGACCCGGCTCTTTGGAGCTTCCTCAACGGAGACGTAGGATTTCCTCAAGAATCCAAAGTCCGGGAACAAATCCTGTTTTCCTACTTGTCTTATTGTTTATCATTGCTTCTTAGATTGTTCCTAAAGCTTATTTCTTCAAGTAGTTTATTCTCTAAGTTGAAGTCTATCGGACATTCCGAACATATACCGGAAGTTCCGATCCAGTCGGAAGTTCCGATATAATACCGGAAGTTCTGATACTCTTTCCGCTGCGACGAATTTAGTTTTAAATTTAAATTGCCTATTCACCCCTCCCCTCTGGGCAACTTTCTCATCTTTTCAATTGGTATCAGAGCTTGACCTTCTCGAAGGCTTAACCGCTTGAAGGGAACGTGATGGCCAACACCGGATTGAAGGTTGTCGTGTCGGGAGAAGAAGAGAGTCCTAAGGCCAGACATGGAACTCCCGGGAAGACCAAAGAAGGTGACACTTCAACGTCTTCGTAGGGAGTGCAAATTCCTTTTAACTATGAAAAATTGAATAATTCCTCATCTCATTCCTACATTACCGTGCCCTCCGGGCGTGCACCTTTTTTTGATGGCACGTACTATTCCGCTTGGAGGCACAAGATGAAAATGCATTTAATGTCTCTCCATCCTAGTGTTTGGAAGATTGTTTGCACAGGTCTAGACATGCCGGAAGATGACATGGAGCTCACGCCGGAGCAAGAGCAAAATATCCACCGCAACGCTCAAGTCGCAGGTGTTTTGCTTGGAGCTTTGAGTCCCGAAGAATTCAACAAAGTGGATGGCTTAGAAGAAGCTAAAGAGATATGGGACACACTCCAAGTAGCTCATGAAGGAACATCTAGTGTGAGGGAATCAAGGATCGAGTTGCTTGAAGGAAAGTTGGGGAGGTTAGTGATGAATGACCGAAATCTCGGTTTTTTGACCGAGGTTTGAATTTTTTTTGACCGGATTGGGCCGGATTTGACCAGATTTTGATCGGATTGGATTCTTCGTGTCATTTCCCATGTGGGACAGTCGGTATATCATAATTCCAATGAAATTGAAAAAACCCTAAAAAATTTAAAGTCCGAGATCTCGTTGAATCTCGCCGAGATCTCGGTGAAATGGACCGAAATCTCCGTGAAATGGACCGAGATTTGATTAAAACTTGATCGGATTTGACCGGATTTAAATTTTGATTTTTTGTATTTCGTTCGGATTTCTTCCGAAATAACGAAATCTCGACAAAATTTCGGATTTCGGTGGGTGACGAGATTCCAAAATGAAATTTGAAACCCTGAACACTACACAATAACTGATTATATTTGTAACACCTTGGCCCAAATTTCACTCAAAGCCTAGCCCACCATGGGGCAAACCTACGCACACATAGCACTCTGCTTACACTGGCCTCCTCACTTCATGTAAACCCAGAGGTGCTATGTTTGGACCCAATAGATATTATATACTACTACAACTCACTTTACACAAGCAATGTGGGACTAATCCCACCAGCACTCCACATAGGCCTTATGAGCCTTTACATTAACAGTTTGGGCTATTGCATACACCCCGTAAGGGCTGACGCCCTTGGTAGCACACTGTATATACAACAGATGCCCATAACCACTACTCAATAAACATCTATGAGTCTAGTGCCGGCGTAAATGTCATGCCGTGTGTCCACTTTGGGCCCACACACGCCATGTGCCATATGCCTGTGCCCTTGTCCCACATGTAGCGAAGGTTAATGCTCTAATACCATCTGTAATACCCTGATCTAAATTTTGCTCAAAGCCCAGCCCACCATAGGGCGGACCTAAGCACACATAGCACCCCTCTTACACTTTCACCCTTGCTTGGGTAAAAGGTTTAACCCAAAGGTGCTATATTTGTACCCAAGAGATATTATATACTACTACAACCCACTTGACACAAGCAATATGGGACTAATCCCAACACCAATTCACATAGACCACATGGGTCTTCACATTTATAGGCTAGTGTATTAGAATATAAATAGGGCACACCACCGAAATAGCCAACACTCCACTCAAGCTAATTTCAAAAATAGGGGGGAGAAGAGAGGTAGAGGAGGTCACTCCACCGGAGTTGGGGATGCTGAACTATGCAGAGATGCTTCTGAAGAGGAAATTAGTTGCCAAGATGGTGGGAACCTACCCTGATTCTTATTGCAATGATGCACCTGTACTAGCTGAGTTTCCATGCCCAAAATGCGACTGTAGTAATTCGGTGTGGATCAGTCAAGACACACATCCATGCACCATCACTCGGGTGTACTACACATGCAGGAAAATCCTCGTAAGTGAATGTAACATATTGATATTTCACATTGCATATTGCATTTTATGTCACTAACTTCGTTCGTGCATAATCCCAGGAATGGGAGCAATGCTACATCTTGCAAAGGATCAACAGGCTAGACAAGTACAACAAGGCCTTCATCCAGCAAAAATATAGGCTAAACTATGCAATTACACTAGAGAACTTCACCCATCGGAAACCATACTCATCTGAAGCGGGGAAGACAAAGGAAAGGCACTAATGGTCCATAAGTAAACACCTGGTGGTGTAAGTCCCATAGTGAGCTTACAACCAAGGTCTTTGATGTTGTTACTGAAGGTGAAGTTATTTCGGACTGGGATAAGCCTAAGCTAGACCCGAAAGATGAGTATTGGGTGTATTGGTATAGAAATACTTGGAAGAAGGTCAAGGCCCATGTAACATCCCAATTTTCGAGCTTTTGCAAAGTTTCAAAGTCAAAAAGAACCATTTGGATTTTTCCCGAATTAATTCCAGCTTAATTTGAATTTTCTAAACACCAAAAGATTTTATTTCAATATTCTATGCATCAAATCAAGGATTTTTGAGCTTTTGCAAAGTTCTACAAGGAATTTTTGCAAAGTTCTACAAGGAATTTTTCTGTATTTTTTGGGATTTTTCTGAATTTATTTACTATTTATTTGAATTTATTTGCTTTTATTTGAATTTTTGAAATTTTCTTTATTTATAAAATGCTTTTAAATTCCTAAAAGCCCAGTGGGACAAATCCCTGTCGGCCCGGTTCTCCAGCCCGCTTGCCACGCGTCACCGCCTGAGCCGCTCGGCCCACGCGAGCCCGCTCCCGGCCCAGCCGTCGCCGGGCGACGCCCTAACCCTAGCCGCCGCACACGTCGCCCTCGACGTCCGAGCCACACGCCTCCCTAGGCCTTTAAAAGCCACCGCCGAGTCCCATGCGAGGTTTCCCACCTCGCGCCGCCTCCAACGCCCCACTTCACGCACACCGAGACGCCTCCGTCGCCTTGCAATTCCTCGCCGGAGAGCCACCACCGCGGAAGCATCTTCCTCACCATCGATCTCCTCCTTCGGTCCATCTCCGTCGCAGCCGTGTGTTCCACCGAGTGCGCCAGGTCGTCCTCTTCCAGATCCCCAAGGTTTAGTGCCCGATCCGGCCACTAATCGCCGGTTGCTATGTCGTCTTCTCCGCGGTCGGCGAAACACTGCCGTGGTCTGCGCCGCTGGAGGTCCCACCCAAGCCCGAGTCGATGTGGCCGCCATGTGGACATCCATGTCAGCCACCACATCTGCATCCTCGCCTGCGTGGTCGCCCCGTCAGCGCTTACGTGTCGGTTGCGTCAGCACCAGCACTGTTCCCGTGAGCCTAGTCCACCGTAGACCAATCGGTACCCGTGGACTCGGTCCATAGACCGAGGGTCCCACTTGTCAGCCTCTCGGGATTAATTTTAATTAATTTCCGAAAAAGAACATTCTCGGAATATTCTCTGTTTTTCATTTTCTCTCCCGCGGGAAATTCCGGAAGCCCGTTCTCCCTCATACGAACTCCGTTTGAGCCCGTTCAAATTTCTAAAAATTTGTAAAATCGAGCTCTACGTTCCAGAGCCATTTATTTTAATTGTTGGTACCGTTTACTTTCTGTTTTGTTATTTATTTGTGTTCATTGCATTCTTTTCCGGTAGGCGTTGATTCCCAGGGAGCGAGCACATGATTCGGAGACCAAGATTCAGCAATTGCAGTTGATCAACAAGGCAAGTCATAGTCCTTGACCATGTTGGACCCATGTTTGCAAAAGTATTTTTATTTCATATAATTGCATGCTATTTATTTATAAGTATTATTTGCTGGGACTAGTTAAGTACCTGATTGTCCTTACACCACCTTGAATAGTTGAAATGCCATGTATCCATTGTCACCCTAGGTTGGATTGTTTACTAGTTGGACATATTGTAGTACCAACATTGGGTTAGCGTAACTATGCTTAGCCATGCTTAGTTGTACGATGGGTTCATGTCACATGTTGAATTAATAATATTGACTTAATGAGATATGGAATCGTGGCGGGTAGCCACTGTTGTAAAATTTGTTGTACCATGGCGGGGTGTGTCATTGGTAATGGTTATACAAATGTTGTTTTCACTCGGGCAAGTGATCGTGCAGTAAAGGGGGTGCTGTTAGCACATTTGGGATGTGGTTGTCTTGCCTGAGTATAATTAAGGACTTAATCTTGTGCGCCATTGAACTGGGCCTAACCGTACAACCACATGTCTGGTGACAGACCTGGCTGATTAATTTGCAATGTCTAAATTTAAGTACTGTTGTGGTTGTGTGGGTTCCGGGATAGACGGGTAGACTCACATGGCGCAAGAGGGGGCCCTAAGGGGTGAACCCTTAGCGGGCAGTACTGGGTTTGGACAGAGCATTGTAGAGTTCTTCTCGTGATATCTCTGCCGCACACCAAAGGAAGTGTGTTAACTGCGCAAGGCACTAAAGAGATGATCATGTCTTGTGGGTAAAGCTGTACAACCTCTGCAGAGTGTGTGTTAAACTATTCGAATAGCCATGTCCGCGGTTATGGACGTGCCTGGGGATTTCACACAGGGTATAGAGTTTTCAGAAAATGTGGAAGGATGGTGTTGTTGGAAGTGAGTGGGGAGTTCACTATTATTTTCAACGTCAAATTGTTAATGCTATTGAGTTCAATGGTTGATGGTGATCTAGTTGGTGATGGGTGATGCCTCTCCAATCTTGTGTTGTTGTTTACCATTGATTTACCGGTTATTATTACCTTTGTCAAATGTGCTTTGAATCTATTTATGGTATTTATGATCAAGTTATTGCTTTCTGCAAAATAACCATATTACTATCCTTTGTCAAGCCGTACATTATTTGCATCATTCTCTACGGCTTGCTGAGTACTTTTGTACCCATGGCTTTATGCCTTTGTTGATCAGTTGTTGAGGAAGAACAGGGAAACACTGAGTTCTACCAGGAGGAGTATTATGAAGACTACGTGAACTTGGATGGCGCTCGCCAGGCGATTGCATGTGGCATGTCGTATGGCCCAAGTTATTTTGTTTCCACTACAAGAGTTTTATTTATTTCTTAAGCCCTTAAGGCACAATTATGTAAACTTGACCATAAGGTCCGTTGTTACTATTGGCTACTTTCTTAGTTAATTCGATGTATGGAATGATATGTCAATTTTGTTGCCACTGTGTGCACTAGCGTGATCCTGGACTAGTACAGTATACACAGAGGGTTTCGGATTCGCAAATCCGGGTCCCGACAGCCCATGTCAATAGGCTCTCCAAGGGAAAGGCACCAATGGACCCTGATGCATAGGATGTATGACCGCAAACATGATTTATTCTTATATCCCCTAGTGTTTTTGATTCTGAAATGTTCACATATATCTTAGCTATAGTTTAGGTTGATGGCTCATGCATATTGCCATATGTGCCATAGGAGTAGTGAGGCAAACATATGCACCTAACCAAACCCTACACACCATGTAATTCGAACATTAATATGAAATATTATGTCATCCTTGAAATGACTAAGTTAAACAAAAAATACTCAACTTCTCTATGTGCAAACAGTAAACTTGTAAATTTTTTTGAATATGTATATTTTTTTTAATATTTTTATTTCAATAAAAAAACTTACACTTATCACCATTTGAAAAAGCGACATTGTCTCTATCGAACAATGAAATAGCGACGTAGGCTCTATATCACCAAATGAAATAGAAAAAAGGTGTAACATTCTGAATTTTGCCCATATATTAAATACCAAGTTGATAAATTATTATTTGTATTTATTATGAATTTTTAGAATTTTTGGCTTTTCTAGAATTTTTCTGCATTTAAGAAAATGCATTTATCCTTCTCTAGCTTCTGTTTTTGAATTTTAAACCTCAAAACTAAACCATGCAAAAGTCTAAAAATATTGTAGTTGGGCTCTATATAATCTAAAGTACCTCTCCAAAACTTTTCATGAATTTTGGAATTAGTTTGCTATTTTTACAAAATCAAATACTACAATTTATATTAAAAGCTGAGGCAATAAAATAATTTATGGGGTGGATATACGGTTGGTAAATTTATGAAAATTTTACACAAGCATTACCAACCATCCCCACAAAATTTCATAATTTTTGGAGCCCTACTGCTATTTCTTAACATTCGGGTATGATTATGAATTAAAACCTAATTTCAAAATCCTCCCTCTTCTCTCACTAACAGCCTAGGCCCACACATTAGCTCTCTCATCTCACAAACATAATGACCCTGCTTGTTAGTCCCTGTTACCCCTTTAACTCAATATGTTTTTCCGCTTTTCCCGTATAAAGGCATTTTTCTGGCGATACGCTTTCCCTCTCAAGTCACTGGCAAGCTTGGCCTACTTGTCAGGCTTGTTCTTCCATGTTAGTCTGCCATGGCTTTGCATGTGAAGCTTTTCCCTCATGCTTGCCTTGTCACTTCATCCGTTTGCAACCGTGCCATGCCATCACCTTGAGCTCCCTACCTAAATCCGCCCCTGTGCTACCTAAGAAGCGTTTCCATGCATGCGAAAGCCGGGCATCTCGCTTGTGGATAAGAGGAAGCCGACGAGGGGAATCACCGTTCCTCACCAATTTAAGGCCCCTTGCCTTGCTAGGGATGGCAACGGGTCCGGGTCCAACCTCCGTGGACCCGGACCCGAGACCCAAATTTCGGACCCGGACCCGGACCCGAAATCGATCCACGGTCCAATCTCGGACCGGACCGGACGGCAATTACCCGGACCCGAACCGGTTTGAGGTGTGCATGCATGAGGTATTCAAATAAAATAGAAAAAAGTTGGCTAGAATGGGGTTTGAACACAAGACCTCTTGATTCAATCACATGGTTCCCTCCATTGAGCTATGTTGTGGCTTGTGACAAGGGTGCATGCTAATCTATTTTGAGTTCACCTCACCTTCTACCTTAGAGTCGGGTCCGGGTCTGGGTACCCACGGGTCTAACATGAGACCCGAACCCGAACTACTATACCCGTGGGTCCAAATTTGGACCCGGACCCAGACCCATCGGGTCGGGTACCCGGACCCACGGGTATTTTTGCCATCCCTATGCCTTGCCCTTGGAATTCTCTATAGACCACCATGACCGTTTTGCCTACTTGGAGCCCTTCTTCCTCATCAATGTACAACCTTCATCATCCCAAGCAATGGTGCACATGCTCCACCGACCTCCACTAAAGTAACACCCCTTCCTAGTGAGATTTGGTTCCAGCACTTGCGTCGCCATGCATCATTTCCCTTCTTCATTAAAACCCCTCACTTGATTTCGTGCTTCCTGCAGTATAATGTTGAAACAATGTCATCTTCTTTATCTTCGACCACCACTGTTGATGAGCTCTCTCTCTCTCTCTCTCTCTCTCTTTCTAGTGAGTTCTAGCTTTGAACATGGTCATTTATCGCTTCTCTGTGATGAGGCAAAGCTAATGACACCCCCATTTACACTAGTTCCCTCTATATTTGGCTGCCACCGTGAAGCTCACACCACTGTCACTATTTGTTGATGTCCAGCCACTCTGAGCCCTCTCCGTCGCATCTAACCACATCTAGGTGATCGTGGTGAGCTCATAATCCTTCCACGCCACTCAATTTTTCCTACATGGTCGCCTACACCTTCCTTGCTACTGCCCTGTTCTGCGCCATCGCTCTTCATGTCACCAAGTCCCTAGCAAGCTAACGCGATGACCCAATCATCCCCGATTGCTCTCATTTGCTCAGTCCCTCACTGACTAGAGAAGCCTCACCACTTAACACCACCTTGTTGTGAAGGATCGAGATGGCGATCAGAGGGGGGTGAATGATCCCAAATAAAAATTTCCCCCACTCAAAATAGTCCAAATAATTCTACAATGAAAATCTGAAACACTCAAAGATTTTCCTTCAAACTGGTGCTCCTCAGATTCGCAAAACACGCAAAAATCAGAACAACTAGACAACTATGTGTACCCCTAGCATGCATGGATGAGAGCCATGAAACATGTGAGGGATTTTTGAATTACAATCCTGGTTGTCAAGTATCCAAACAAAAAGGAATCAATTCAAATACTTTTTTTCTAAAAGAGATCAAGCCAAATCACAAAAATATCTTTTAGAAAAGCAAAAGCAAATTTTTTAAGAATTATCCTTAGTTAGAGCAGATGGTTGGTGGATATTTGTTGCTCTACAATTTTTGGGAATTTTTCTTCCAGTGAAAAAATGAGTCGTGAAACACTCCACCAAAAAACACCTTAAAAGGCCTTGTAGAATAATCAGGAAAAACCAAGCACCACAGATAGTCAGGAACTTTGATTAGAAAGTTTGGGGCTAGGTTTTCACCTCATAGCGCCCAAACGGTGCAACCAGTGGACTCCAAAATTTTTCCAAAAATGGATATATGAGTCACACTTTCTGCAATAATAATCACCCAAAAAGGATTTTTCAAGATTTTTCTAAAAATCAAAAACTGATTGCTGCACAAAAAACAAGTTCATGACATATTTTCAACTTGATATAAACTTGATATAAACTTGATCTCTAGTCTATCCTAGGGTGCAAGAGAGATGTAAAACCAAATGAGCACCCTCAAGACATCCTTGATCAACATCATTTAGAAGGAGAGGAGGCAAATCCAAATTGCGAGAAAGTAAATTTCAGCAATTTAAGTGCAGGAAAGTAAATGCTGAATTTAAATTGCGTAAAGTAAAGACATAATGTAAATGAGCAATTTAAATTCACAAGAATAGTAAATAAAATCTTTGTATTTTCTGGATGGAAGGTTTACAAAGCCTCACTTCATGTGGGGAAAGCTCAAAGGAGCAACTCAAACCTTCAATGAGGGAGAGCACCCCTCCCCCTCTATTTATACTACTCTTGGGCCACCTACCACCCTTGGATGAGTCCCTCAACCCTAGAGCACTCCACCAAGGGCTAGGATTAACCCACTCACACAGCCATGCAAGGGCAACCAAAAACCCTACACACACAATGTGTTTTCTTGCATGGTTTTTGAAGCATACTACTTAGACCCGCTAACCTATCAACTAGACTACGATCCAATAGCCCTCATCGATCCTCGCGGCATCTAGCTAGTATTATCGCATTTCCTTGTCTTCTTGGCTTGCCCGGACTCTATCTCCAATCATCTTCCGGCGATCTTCAACCGTTCAGACCTCTAACGCACCTCATGATGGGTTTCGAAGCATGGAAAACAAAAATTTTCCTACGAATGCAACCAAACACCAAGATCATATCTAGGAGATGCATGCAAACGGTTTCAGAAGGACTCACCCTCGTAGACCGAAAGCGGGAATAACGTTCCCGCAAACAAACGTGGTTGAAGTAGAGGTACACGCCCGACTTCAAAGTCGCGAAGATGAGCGCCACAAACGGCAGCGCCTCCGCATTTGGTCACACGCACGAACAACGACGACCTCCAATCCCTCGACCCAGCGGGCAGCGGAAGTAGAGGATCCACGGAAACTCCAACAACACTACGACTTAGTGGTGGTGGTGGAGAAATCTGCTTTCAAAGGCCGCTTAAGCTACTTCTTGAAAGGTGGAACAAGCAGGAGGAAGGAGAAAAGACCAACCAAAGGGTCATGGAGATTAGTCATGAGAGAGGAGCTCCACCCTCCCTTTTATAGGAGTGAGTTGACTCTCCATTCTCTCCATGTGAATGGACTCTCCATTCTCTCCATGTGAATGGACTCTCCATGTGAATGGACTTTCCATTCTCTCCATGTGAATGGACTCTCCATGTGAATGGACTCTCCATTCTCTCCATGTGAATGGACTCTCCATGTGAATGGACTCTCCATTCTCTTCATGTGAATGGACTCTCCATGTGAATGGACTCTCCATTCTCTTCATGTGAATGTTCTGATATCCCGAAACTATTCCGGTGCTGTCCAAACTTTTCTCCTGTTCCGTGATCCACTCAAAAGCGTCGATGAACCTTAAGTGTGTCACCCTACGGTTCGTGAATAAAATGGACATGATCAAGACACCTCTCGATCAATAATCATCGGATCTCGAGATCCATAATGACTCCCACTTACTCAACGATGAACTAGTGATCGTGTGAACCAAAAACAACATAACCAATTCCTTTTGTCTCGCGATATATTACTTATCCGGATCCGATCATTGGTATCAACTATACCTAGTTTGATCCCGTTATCGACAAGTACTCTTTACTCGCTCCGTGATATGACATTCTTGTGACCTAGTCACGTGCTTGCAAGCGATGTCAATGTGATATCACCGAGAGGGCCCAGAGTATATCTCTCCGTCATCCGGATGGACAAATCCCACTCTTGATGCATGAGCCTCAACTAATACTTTCATAGTACCCAAATCCATCTTTATAGTCACCGTGTTACGGAGTGACGCTTGATGTCATCAAAGTACTCTTCCGGAGTTAGTGATTGACATCATCTCATGGTCTAAGGAAAAGAGCTATTTTGTATATGTTCAAGACAGCAACAAACTTTAATGACTTGATCGAATTTGCTATACCAACTTGGGTGTGTGTTCATCACATCATTCTTCTAATAATGTGACCCCGTTATTAACAACATCCAATGTTCATGATCGTGAAACCTTGATCATCAGCTAATCAACGAGCTAGTTTAAAAGAGAGGCTTTACTAGGAACCTTTTGTTTGTTTATTACACACACATGTATCAACGCTTCCGGTTAATACAATTTTAGCATGAGAAATAAACATCTATTATAAACATGGAATAAGATAATAAACAATTTATTATTGCCTCTCTGCATATTCCCTTCATCTCCCACTTGCACTAGAGTCAATAATCTAGATTACATTGTGATGAATCTAACACCCATTGAGTTCTCGTGCTGATCATGTTTTGCCCTTGGGAGAGCTTTAGTCAACGCTGCGCCACATTCAGATCCGTGTGCACTTTGCAAATCTTTACATCGCCATCCTTGACATGTTCACGGATGGAGTGAAACCGGCGCTTAATATGCTTGGAATTCTTGTGTGACCTTGGTTCTTTAGCATTGGCTATGGCACCATTGTTGTCACAATAGATAACCATTGGGTCCAACGCACTCGGAACCACACCCAGCCTCGGATATGAACATCTTCATCCAAATCGCTTCTCATACGCTTCAAGCAAAGAACATATTCCGCCTCGTTGAAGATCCCGCCACCACAGATTGCTTGGAACTCCTCCAGCCACCGCTCCTCCATTCATTTCAAAAATATACCCGGTTTGTGACTTAGAGTCATCCGGATCGTTGTCGAAACTACCGCCGACGTAACATTTTGCGACGAGCTCTTCTTCACCACCATATATGAGAAACATATCCTTAGTTCTTCTCAAGTACTTAAAGATATTCTTGATCGTGCCCAGTTGTTCAAAACCTGGATCAGACCGGGTACCGCTAGTCAAACTAATAGCATGTGCCACATCCGGTCTTGTACACAACATAGCATACATGATAGAGCCTATGGTCAAGCATAGGGAATTTTATTCATTACTTCTCTATCTTCGCTATAGTTGGACTCGAGTCTTACTCAACGCCTTGCCTTGCAACATAGGTAAGAACCCTTTCTTACTTTCGTCCATTCTAAACTTCTTTAGAATCTTGTCAAGGTATGTACTTTGCGATAACCCAATCAAGCGCCTCGATCTATCTCTATAGATTTTGATGCCTAAAATATACGCCGCTTCACCAAGGTCCTTCATTGAAAACTTATGCTTAAGTAATCTTTACGCTTTTCAAAAGTCCTATATCATTTCCAATCAACAATATGTCATCCACATATAATATCGTAAATGCTATAGAGCTCCCACTCACTTTCTTGTAAACACAAGATTCTCCGTAAGTTTGGACAAATCCAAAACCTTTGATTACCTCATCAAAACGGAGATTCCAACTTCGTGATGCTTGCTTCAGTACATAAATGGATCGCTGAAGTTTGCATACCTTATCAAGATCCTTAGGATCAACAAAACCTTTGGGTTGTATCATATACAACTCTTCCTCAATGTTTCCATTAAGGAACGCGGTTTTTACATCCATCTGCCAAATTTCATAATCGAAAAATGCAGCAATTGCTAACATAATCCTAACAGACTTTAGCATCGCTACGGTGAGAAAGTCTCATCGTAGTCAACTCCTTGAATTTGTCGAAAACCCTTTGCGACAAGTCGAGCTTTATAGACGGTCACATTACCATCGTCTATTTTCTTTTGAAAATCCATTTGTTCTCAACGGCCTTGCGGTCATTGGGTAGGTCCACCAAAGTCCATACTTGGTTTTCATACATGGATCTCATTTCGGATTTCATGGCTTCTAGCCGTTTGTCGGAATCTGGGCTCATCATCGCTTCATCATACGTCGCAGGTCATTATTCTCAACTACCATGACATTCATAGTAGGAACATAAAAGTCGGGAGCATTATGCGCTCTTGTTGACTCTGCGAGGTGCGGTAGTGTTCTCTTTCGGAGTTTCATGATCCTCATCATTAGTTCCCTCTTCATCTGGTGAAGTCAACTCCGAAACAACTTCCTCGCCATCGCACTTGCCATTCTATGAAGAGAAGGTTCAAAAACCTCGTTGAGTTCTACCTTCCTACTACTCACACCTTCGAGAGAAACTCTTTCTCCAAAAGGATCCATTCTTGGCAACGAAAACCTTGCCCTCGGATCTGTGATAGAAGGTGTACCCAATTGTTTCTTTAGGGTATCCTATGAAGACGCATTTTCCGCTTTGGGTTCGAGTTTATCAGTTGAAGTTTCTTCACATAAACATCGCATCCCCAAACTTTTAGAAATGATGACTTAGGTTTGTTGCCAAACCATAATTCATACGGTGTCATTTCAACGGATTTAGATGGTGCCCTATTTAAAGTGAATGCAGCTGCTTTCTAGTGCATGACCCCAAAATGAAAGTGGCAAATCTGTAAGGGACATCATAGATCGAACCATATCCAATAAAGTACGATTACGACGCCGGATACACCATTACGCTGTGGTGTTCCAAATAGGAGTGAGTTGTGAAACTATTCCACATTGTCTCATGTGTGTGCCAAACTCAGAACTAAGATACTCTCCTCCACGATCGGATCGTAGAAATTTGATCTTTCTATTACGATGATTTTCTACTTCACTCAAATTCTTTGAACTTTTCAAATGTTTCAGACTTGTGTTTCATTAAGTAAATATATCCATATCTACTCAAATCATCCGTGAAAGTAACGGCTAACGATATCCACCACGCTACCGACACACTCATTGGACCACACACATCGGTATGTATGATTTCCAATAAGTCGGTTGCCCGCTCCATTGTACCGAAAACGGGTTCTAGTCATCTTGCCCATGAGGCATGGTTCACATGTTTCAAATGATTCATAATCAAGTGATTCTAGTAGTCCATCGAATGGAGCTTCTTCATGCTTAACACCAATATGACATAAGCGGCAATGCCACATATATGCAGCAATATCATCATTCAACTTAATTCTTTTGGCATTCACATTATGAACATGTGTACTATTATCAAGATTCAAAATAAATAAACCATTCTTTTCGTGTGCATGACCATAAAAGATATTATTCATATAAATTGAACAACCATTGTTCTCGCACTTGAATGAATAACCGCCTCGCATTAAACAAGATCCAGATATGATGTTCATGCTCAACGCAGCACTAAATAACAATTATTTAGGTTTATAACTAATCCTCGATGGTAATTGGATAGGTAGCGTCCGACGGCGATCACATCAACCTTTGATCCATTGCCGACGCCGCATCATCACCTCATCCCTTGCTAGTTGTCTCCTGTTCCTTAGCTCCTGCTTTGAAGTTACATATGTTAGCAACCGAACCGGTATCAAATACCTGTAGCGCCATCTGCGAGTACTAGTAAGGTACACATCAATAACATGTATATCATATATACCTTTGTTCACATTCCCGCCCTTCTTATCACCAGATATTTTGGGCGCTTGCGCTTCAAAGGCCAGTGCCCTTGCAAGAAAAACATTCAAGATTCGACTTAGGGCCAGCCTTGGTCTTCTTTCTCGATGTGGCAACAGACTTGCCCTTCTTCTTGAAGTTTCCTTAGCCTTGCCTTTCTTCTTGAAATCGATAGTCTTTTGGACCATCAACACTTGATGTTCCTTTTGATCTCCACTTCAGCAGCTTTTCAGCATTGATGTAAGCTCGGGAGAGACTTCTTCATGCCCTCGCATGTTGTAGTTCATCACAAAGCTCTTGTAGCTTGGTGGTAGAGATCGAGAACACGATGAATTCCTAGCTCAATGGGGATCGTTATTCCCAAAGCTATGAGTTTATCGGCGTACTGCACATTTTGAGTACGTGCTCACTAACGGAGCTGTTTTCCTCCATCATGCAGCTAAAGAACTTTTCTCAAGCTTCATAACTCTCATCGGCATGGGTGTCGAAGATCATTTTCAACTCTCTCATTGTATCAAAAGCATTCTTTGTGCTCAAACGTTTTTGCAGCTCGGGCTCAAGGCCGTACAAAATGCCGCAGTTGAACTAGACTGTGGTCCTCCTTGCGAGTCAAGAAAACATTTTTCTCCTCCTCGGGGCCATCATCGGCGGGGCACCCAAGCGCATCAAGCACATAGCTCCTTTGAGCAACCGAGGAGAATCCTCGAGGTTAAGGGCCCAGCTTGGTAAAGTTGCTACCGTTGGTGGCTAGTTTCTCTTTCTCCATGAACAGATTGAAATTGAAAATAGGTGGTGCCATCTACAATGTATTTGCAAAGTTAATTAGACTAAGTTCATAATAGATTAAGTTCAAGTTTAATTCAAAATTACTACGAGAACTCCCACTCAAAAACAACATCCCTCTAGTCATCTTTAGTGATTACACGAACCAAATTCACTATACCGAAACCGATCATCACGTGAGACGGCATAGTTTCAAAGGCGAACATCAATATGTTCATCATATCATCCATATGACTCATGCTTTACCTTTCGGTTCGTGTTCCGAGGCCATGTCTCAGACATGCTAGGCTCGCCAAGTAGAACCAAAGTATTTGCGTGTGTAAATCGGCTTACACCCGCTGTATGCGAACGTAGAGTCTATCACACCCGATCATCACGTGGTGCTTCAAACGCACGAACTTTCTTAACGGTGCATACTATGGAAGAACACATTATTATCTTGATATTAATTTGGAGGATCATCTTATAGTGCTATCGACGTGATCATATCCAAGCAAAATAAGATGCATAAAAGGATTAACATCACATGCATGAATAAAGTGATATGATATGGTCCTTTCAAAGCACTTGATCTCCATCTTGTGCGACATGGTATGATCTCCATCATTCCACCGGCATGGCACCAAGGTCCATGATGCTGCCATCTTGATTGTCTTCCTCCATTACAATATATCACATGGACATATACTTAGCACGCAGGCCATATAAAAGAAAAACAACCAAATGGCTCCTCACGGTTGTTTAAATTTACAATAAATTTCATTTCATACAACAATCTTTGTATCAATGACCATATCACATCACAAGCCCTGCAAAAACAAGTTAGACGCCTCTAATTTATTTTTGCATATTTTACGTGGTTTTGGGCTTTCTAGGAAAAAATGTTCTTACCTACGAACAAGAACCACAACGGTGATAAAAACATTATTAGCAAACCGTTGTAAATTAGATCATGACTATAGTAGGAGAAACTAACACCCGCAAAGCCACTTATGCAATACTAGTTGCATGTCGAGCGTGGAACAAGTCTCATGTGCGAGGACATGTAAGGTTAGTCCGGGCCGCTTCAAATCCCACTATGCCACCATGATCCAAAATACACGAAAGTATGCAATAACATGATCATCAACGCCCACATCCACATGTGTTTTAAACCGTACAAAACATCTACGCATAGACACGGCTCGATACCACCGATGGGTTTCAAGCATGGAAAACAAAAATTTTCCTACGAATGCAACCAAACACCAAGATCATATCTAGGAGATGCATGCAAACGGTTTCGTAGGACTCACCCTCAGAGACCGAAGCGGGAATAACGCTCCCGCAAACAAACGTGGTTGAAGTAGAGGTACACGCCCGACTTCAAAGTCGCGAAGATGAGCGCCACAAACGGCAGCGCCGCATTTGGTCACACGCACGAACAACGACGACCTCCAATCCTCGATCCAATGGGCAGCGGAAGTAGAGGATCCACGGAAACTCCAACAACACTACGACTTAGTGGTGGTGGTGGAGAAATCGTTTTCAAGAGCCGCTTCGCTTAAGCCTACCGCTTGAAAGGTGGAACAACAGGAGGAAGGAGAAAAGACCAACCAAAGGGTCATGGAGATTAGTCATGAGAGAGGAGCTCCACCCTCCCTTTTATAGGAGTGAGTTGACTCTCCATTCTCTCCATGTGAATGGACTCTCCATTCTCTCCATGTGAATGGACTCTCCATGTGAATGGACTTTCCATTCTCTCCATGTGAATGGACTCTCCATGTGAATGGACTCTCCATTCTCTTCATGTGAATGGACTCTCCATGTGAATGGACTCTCCATTCTCTTCATGTGAATGTTCTGATATCCCGAAACTATTCCGGTGCTGTCCAAACTTTTCTCCGGTGTTCCGTATCCACTCAAAAGCGTCGATGAACCTTAAGTGTGTCACCCTACGGTTCGTGAATAAAATGGACATGATCAAGACACCTCTCTGATCAATAATCATCAGCGGGATCTGGAGATCCATAATGACTCCCACTTACTCAACGATGAACTAGTGATCGTGTGAACCAAAAAAAAACAACATAACCAATTCCTTTTGTCTCGCGATATATTACTTATCCGGGATCCGATCATTGGTATCAACTATACCTAGTTTGATCCCGTTACCGACAAGTACTCTTTACTCGTTCCGTGATATGACATTCTTGTGACCTAGTCACGTGCTTGCAAGCGATGTCAATGTGATATCACCGAGAGGGCCCAGAGTATATCTCTCCGTCATCTGGATGGACAAATCCCACTCTTGATGCATGAGCCTCAACTAATACTTTCATAGTACCCAAATCCATCTTTATAGTCACCGTGTTACGGAGTGACGTTTGATGTCATCAAAGTACTCTTCCGGAGTTAGTGATTGACATCATCTCATGGTCTAAGGAAAAGAGCTATTTTGTATATGTTCAAGACAAAGAACAAACTTTAATGACTTGATCGAATTTGCTATACCAACTTGGGTGTGTGTTCATCACATCATTCTTCTAATAATGTGACCCCGTTATTAACAACATCCAATGTTCATGATCAGGAAACCTTGATCATCAGTTAATCAACAAGCTAGTTTAAAAGAGAGGCTTTACTAGGAACCTTTTGTTTGTTTATTACACACACATGTATCAACGTTTCCGGTTAATACAATTTTAGCATGAGAAATAAACATCTATTATAAACATGGAATAAGATAATAAACAATTTATTATTGCCTCTCGGGCATATTCCCTTCACCTCACCTAGTCCCTGTCACCCTCCACCTCACCACGATCTAGCACCGTTGTCCTGCAACCATCAAAGGCAAGGAAAACCCATCACATAGCATTGTCCAATAATATGCAATAATCATTCAATTGCACACAATAAATCATCTCTCATTCATCAGTTGGTTCTACCGCTAGCCATAGGCTGGTAGTACCACAAGAAGCTAACACAACTCAAATTGCTTCCTCATCACAAATAAAGTCAAATACTTATCACAAATAAGGATGAACCTCCACATGGTCCTTCATGTTGCCGCCTCTATCCACTATCGCTGCCCAAAGCTTCTCCATGAACCCCCCTAGCCATCCCCGCCCTCACCCGAGCCTTTCCGCCACTATCTCATCAGCAGTGAGCTCGAGAGTGAGCTCAACCACAGCACCAACTCTCTTCTATGTTGTGAGTCACTGAAATGTGGGCCCAGTTGTCAGAAACATTATTAGGATTAAGATTAGTCTGATTAATCTAGTTTAAAACAAATGAGTTTATGACACATGGGCCAACTACAAATAAAGGTTTAGTTTGAACCTAAACTGGTATTTAAAACATGAGTCACTAACATGTGGACCCCACATGTTAGTCCTTTTCAAAAAATAATAAAACATTGACATCAGGACCCCACCTGTTAGTCTCTGCAAAAATATATTTAAATACCATAAAATATGACATGTGCTTTCAATTCAGTAGAGAATATGCCTAGTTTATTGAGAGAGGTAATCTTTGAAGATATGTCTGTCACCTCTCTTTCCAATTTAAGGATTTTTCACCCGATTTAAATTCAAAAGCTCATAACTTTTCCATACAAACTTCAAATTGAATGATATTAGTTTATAAATTGTTCTAAAATAATGCTCTTTTTAAATGTGCAAAAATATTTGAATATTGTCTCTATTTGTATTCATTTAGTTCTTATTATTGTTTTACAATATACTGCGTGTAGACACTAACGCCCCAGAAACCTTCTTCGTCGAACCAGAATAAGCCCTAGAATTCAACAAGCAAAGTAGGCACCTCATATGATCATATTGATTCTATTATTTCACTTAATTTATATCATTTTACAAATTTACATATGCATACATGTACTTTCAATAAATTGGCTATATTTTCGATGTCGGTAGATAATCCTACTTGTTGCATGGAACTTTCTTGATAAATATATAACCATAACCTTGAAAGCTGTAAGGTAAGGGTTATACAATAACTAATATCAACTATGGGTATATTCATTTATATGTACTTATGCTTAATCATGCTTTAGATAATGGGAAGAACAAATGGTTGGCTGAATTATTTGTTCAGGGGAGTAAGTTTTAACATGATGGACCAGTGGGCTACCTCTGTTATTTTGGTATAAAATCAAAGATGAAAACTTGGTTTTGACACGGGCAAGTTATTTATAAAATCTATGTAGTGCATGGACTTGCATCTAGTGTAGGGGGAGTTCCCACTAGTCTATTAAGGACCGAATGCAACATTGTATAATCCAAGACATTTCGTTCAACCACAAGTACTATTTATAGAGTGGTTCTAACCTACTAAGTTATCTAGGACTAGCTTTGCACATTGAAAGGCCAAAGTAGTACATGCATTTCAAGTAGGTTTGCTTGTTGGGGTGCCCTCACCAAGGTGTTGGGAATAATGCTTGCAATACAATGCTACATGCCTTGCTATGGACGGAAATGGTTACAATAGGGCATAAACTTTCATTGGTAGTATGTGTATGGGTTTTCTTTCCACTACCGTAGTGAGGGTCAAACATCACTAGGCTGGTGCAAAGTTAGGTCCGGGTAATGTAACAGTTTTATCATGATCCCTTTGCCGTACATTAAAGGAAGTATGCTAATAGCTTGCCAATAAGGGTTGGTCATAACTTGTGGGTAAATCTTTACGCCTCTATAGAGTGTAAATCTTTTCGAAAAGCCATGTTTTCAATCATGAGAGACTTGATGCTTTTGTAACACCCCGGCATCTAGTATGCCTGAATGCTACCAAACATGAGCAAAACAACATCTAAATACCCTGAATTAAGGTAAATTACATCAAAGGAGTAAATGCTAAAACCCGAAATTTCGGCAGCATCTCCTTTGTTTTAACATGATTTGAAGGAGCAACAACAGTATAGCAATATATGGAATATGAGAGACAACTAAAAACAGCAGTAATTAACGACTTAGCAACAATATAAGTCTAGTTTCAAACATGTAATGTCTCCAAGAGTCAAACGAACAATAAGACTCTCATTTAGCAAAGCAAAACCTTAAAGCAATAATCATCACACGCAATTTATTATAAAAAACTAATTGAATGACTTGTGGAATCAAATGAGTGAAGCTACGTGCGGAAGTGTGACTATTTCCCTTCCCTGCATGCCGGTCTCAAGGTACCTAAAACAACAAGAAAACACAAGCGTGAGTTCGAAACTCAGTAAGCATATTGCAATGGTACAACAAGAACAATTACATAGCAATAATATCTCACATCATGTGAACCATCTCATTCATGATCACATATCATTATCATCATCATTATGTATGCAATGCAATGCTATGCTCATGTCTCCTTGGAAACTCATACCGGTATGGTTGAGTACACACCCGTCGATGTGCACCCTCTCCCCCCTTCCATCCCGAAGATGGAGGGTGCCTACTCCTCGCTTCCGTTCACCACGGTGAAATGAATCATGATGTAGGACTTACTAATTGGCTCTCCAGAATAGTCATAACATTCTCACCGACCTTCCCCGGACTAGTTATGACTTTCTCACCGCCCGGGCCATGTAACATGCCATGTATGCAATTATGCCAACATCATATTTAACTTGTACATTAACACATGGCATCATAACATAATAAACATGCTCATCATATCATTGGCAATCATTAAAGCATGGCAAGTGATCATATCATATAGTCAATTTCATCTATTCTCAACGAACAACCTACAAATCGCTATCCATTACAATACACTTGCCTCAACCACGAGCAACGGATTGGCGGGAAGTAGAAGGCACTCCCGGGGTCACACCACCTGCACATAGGTACCACACACTCACAATCATGTCCACAAAATAGTACGCAAACCCTCATCTACCCCGACATTGCCAACTACTCGCAACACCCAAAAACAGAGGTTCTGTCCCGTCGGGACAGCAGCCTTCCAAAAGGCATAACTTGAGTTTTGGGACTCCGAATCAATTAAACGAATACATCCTCACATAGCTTAGGAAATTTTCCAACTTTTTCTAAGTATAAGGAAAGACTGATTCGGACTCTAAAGTGGTTTAATCTACAGAATACCGTGATCTGTTCCAATCACGTCACAGATTTTAACACGCTCGGTAAAACAGCCATAACTTTCAAACGGCTGATCGGAATTGGACGTTCTTTATACCCACAGAAAGATATTGAAATTATATACAACCTCTTCAACAGGTAGACGACCAAATTCGGACTCTTAATTGGCGAAAAACTAAACCCTAGGTCGACTGCTCATGCTGTCCAAACAGAGAACGTGGCAACTTCTAGATCTAATCCAATCTACTCAATTCCAGCACCACCAATTGATATAAAAACATGATATTGTTCATTAGAACAGTACCTAGCCCAACCCCAAGGAGTCCCATGGCCATACCTTCGCCCGACGCACGAAAACCCAATAGATCTTCTCCCGGATCGCTCCTCGCTCCAATGGATGGATCCTCGAGGTGCAGGGGTGGGGAGGCTACCCTAGGGCAGCAAGGGGGGTGGAGGAGAGGTGGTGGAGAGGTGGGGAGCAAAGGGGCAAGGGGAAGGGGGCACACGGCCAAAGGGGGGGAAAGAGGGGGGTGGCGGCTAGGGCTCAAGGGGGGGGATGTGGGCGCACAAGGGGAGGGGTGGGGCGCATAAGGGGGAGGGGGAGCCCCTTTTACCAGCCCCAAACAGGTTTCCTAGTCCTAAATGGACTCATACTCCATCCCACCAAAGCCCACAACCCCTTCTTTTAGGCCCAAACTCCCCCGGAAAGGCCCAAATCCCCGGAAACGCGATTAAACCTCACAGCTTATGGTTTTAACCTCCAATACCATATTTCATAATGTTTTTGACCTTATCAAGCACATTAAATAAGGTTACGACACTCCGTGGTGTCATATTCTCCCCCCCTTCAACAGGATTTGACCTCGAATCGAAGACATGCCACTACGCCAAACCAACAACACACAGAGACCTAATCTTCATGGTTCAAACCTGAAGAAAAAAGCTTTGGGTAAAGCTCACCCCCGCGAGACTTCCACTCCCAGGTCGCTTCTCTAAATAAAACCACTGGAATTTACACTGATCGAGACTCAATGACAGGACGCCTAGGCTCTAATGATCACTCGCAATCAAAGCTTGCGAGAACTTTACTCAACATTGAAACACAAAGTACTCCTTTATGGCCTCAGCATGACCCCAAGCGATAGGTTAAAAAACCCAAACAGACCACGAAAGGAAACGGCCTCACACTTCTCCTTTGATACATCCCTTGGCACTAAAGTGCCCGATCCCTTTAACCAAAGCCACTCTCCAGAAGGACATGGTACCAACTTCTAGATCCATCTGCCGCTCCTACGCACAACAGTGATTCATGTCTCAACTTCTCAACTGTGGTTCGTCGTATTCGAGACGACGCAAACCAAGTGAGACACAACACTCTAAGATTACTAACTGCTTGAACCATCGGGGTTACATTCTGATCTTTTACAACAAGACCAACATCCACCCCACTACCACCGAAAGGAGAAGCCTACTTTATGGCCAGGGTTCTGAAAACCCGCAAAAACACTGTCAACCGAGCAATCCACATCGGTCGACACAACTCGCTCAGAGATCGGCAACAAAAGATCCAATACACTTCGAAAGAATAAAGCAATTACTTGCAACCACCAAGTGGTCCACTAATAGTTTAATCAACCCTACCGTGGAACACATCAACGACCCGATTCTCTAAGAAGGTTTGTATTGGGTGAACTCAACCATAAACCATGAACCCCAAATTGATCCACACAACAACTCGAACCCCAAAAGCTGTCGGGACCCCGAATTTGCAAATCCGGACCCTCTGTGTATTCAGCACTAGTCCAGGAACGCGCTAGTGCACACAGTCTTAACATTGGTAAATATCACAATCATACCACTCGATACCAATAAAGTACTTTATTTAAATAACCAAACTGGTTACTCGACCTTAGGGTCAAGTTACAAATGTATGCCTCGCAAGGCGAAACCTATTCAGAGAAAAATAATAGCAGCCAAAAATAAGATAACTTCGTGGCGCCATCCAGTATACCACAGGCAACTGACTGGGCTCGCTTCCCTAAGTAGACGGATCCTCTTGGAGTTCCTCCTCCAAAGCTGGTGCAGTCTCTTCTTCAACTGATATTGTGTTGAGGCAAGGGTGAGTACTTGGTACTCAGCAAGTCATGCACAGAATGCAAGCTAATATACTACATGCATGGCTTGGTACAAAGGAATAGCTCAAGGTATATTTGCAAAGAAACAAAGATTTGACAAATAATATAAGTAGATTCGAAAGCGGAGAAATAAGTAAAGCATAAATAACTTTTCAAGAAGTTTAATAAACATTTTCCCCATCCTAAACCATATTTCCATCATCTTCATTACTAAACCAAACCAACCTTTCAAATCCAAATTATTTTCAAAAAATCTAACCCTTGACTGTAATTCCCGAGCATTGTCCAGTACCGTGGACTCGGCTATTTAAATAGATTCTACACTCTGCAGAGGTTATGCACTTTACCCACAAGATACAGTCAAACACCACAAAGGCGAGTTCCCGTAACAAAGCCTTTCTAAGCCTCAAACAACACAGTGGTCCTCTCCTGTTCGTGCTCTACACCATCCCTTCCCGTAGCCAAGGCGAAGTATGGGACCAACACACCGTTAGATGGGTATCTGGCCACACCCACCATACGCTCCCCCCTACAAAAACACCAACCGTGTAAATTACACCCTGAGGCTCCACAAGTGAGTCCATAGCGACTTAGTCAACTAGGGCCGCCCCATTCCAGCCATGTGGTTGCAAGTATGACCCAGTTCAAAGGCTTGCAAGGTTAAGTCCTTAGAGTGACCAGGGCAAGACTACCCAAGAACCAAATCAACATCCCCAATGCCACAACTGCCCACCTGATTACTCTTGCCACATGCCCTGGCCGAAATCGTTTATCAAACCCCGCTTGATTACCATGCACCACGTGCCATCAACATCACATGATACTTTTCCCAAAACAGGTTCAATATATCATTAAGTCAATATTAACATTTGATTGTCCAAAACCATGTCATGAGCACGTGTGTGTCTAAGCGATACTACAACGGTCTAAACCCAGGTTGGCAATTTAATAATGTCCAACTAGTAAACCACAACTAGGGTGACAAGGGTCATGGCACATACTTAAATAATCAAGGTGTCATACAAAGAAATTAGTACTTATCTAACCCCATGTTTAAACAAAGTATCTTTCTAATTGAACTAGCATGCAATAGTTTAAATCAAAATAGATTTCGAAATAGGATCAACATGGTCAAAGCACAACTTGCCTTCAAAAAGTACTCGTTCTTGGTCTTGAGTTGGATCCTGAGTCAACACTTCTCCTTCGAATCCTTCCAGCACTTCAACGTCTACTCGTAAAGCGTGCAAATAGCAAATACGCAAATAAACAATAGGCAAAAACATCCCAAAACTCCAAATAAAATCCATAAACAGAGAGAACATAATTTTCTGGATTTTTAGGAACTGGAATCGTTCAAATCGGAGTTAAAATGCAAAAGTTATGATTTATTAAAGTTTAAATAATCAATTAAATAATATTACAGAGAAAAACTTTAGTCCAAAAATTAAATAAAATTCATATTTAGGTAGATCTCAATTTTATACAAATTTAGAAATTTGAATCACTCAAATCGGAGTTGAAACGCAAAAGTTATAAGCGTTTGAAGTTTGAAACAAAATCAAATCATTATTTCGAATTAATAAATCATTTCCTTTTCGAAATTAATTATTGCGTCAGCATAGACACGTGGCAGCCTCTGATTGGTTGGCTGACGTCAGCCGGTCCATGGACTCGGTCCACGCTCGGCTTGGGTCCACCGTGGACTCGGTCCACGACTCTACGTGTCGCTGACATGTGGGCCCACTCGGGTGACGTCATTCGGCGTCGTGAGGACTCACCACGGTCTTTGAGTGGGACCCAGCTGGCGTCATGGGTGACGTCAGCGCTTGGCTGGATTAGCCACTGACATGCGGGCCCTCTGACACGCGGGCCCCGCGTGTCAGCGTCACGCACGCTGCGCGTGGGCCGGCTGGCCGACCGCGACGGTCAGGCTTCCCGACACGTGGCGCAATCCCGGCCGTTGATTTGAAATTCAACGGTCGCGATTAGATCCAGGGTTAACGCGTTGAATCTACTCGATGATCGTGGCCGCTCGATCTAGATCGGACGGTCGAGATCTAATCCTATAATAATCACTACTACGGCGCGTGGCGATTGTGAACCGTTGGATCTTGATCCAACGGTCCAGATCTAACCGGGTTTGGAACACGTGAACTCACCTCAACCGCACGATCAAGATCGGACGGTCCACAGAGCTCGCGAGGGTGATGGCGACGCGGCGGGGCTGCAGCCACCGGAGACGGAGACGACGAGCCCGACGGCCGGCGCTCGGGTCGTTCGGCGAAGTGGGTGGTCTCTTCGGTGCGTCTCGGCGGGGACTCGGATCTGGGCTCCTTCTCGGAAGACGACGGACGGCGGCGAGACGGGGCAAAACCCGCGGCGGAGTGGCGCTCAACTACGGCGAGCTCGCACGGGCAAACGGCGACGGCTCAGGCGAGATGGCTCGGGGAAACGGGTGCGCAAGGATGAGGGCAACCTCGGGCGTGACCAGGGCTTTAAATAGCCTCGGCGTTCGTGCGAGACGGAAACCTAATTCTACACGGGCGGCGCGGCGGAGTCCGGCTCGGACTCGGCGGAGACGATGACGCTCGGCCGCCCACGTGGCACGATCAACGGCCCACGATCGACGGGCGCGATCGGATCCGGGCCGGATACGGCTCGAACTGCAGGCGGATCTCACCGTTGGATCTTGATCCAACGGTTGGGATTGATTAGGTTTTGAGCTGGTTTGATCGAGTCAATCGCTCGGTCGGACTTCGAGTCCGACTCGGTTCCGACTTCGGTCGGATGAACGATACTCGACCGAGTTGGATTTCCAGCGATTTAATATTTAAAATAATTCCCAGTAATTCATTTAATTCATTAAAAATAGCAAAAGACTCAGAAAAATTCCAGAAAAATTCTGGAAAATACTTTGGATCATTTTGGACTCAAATAAAATATTTCCAACAAAATTTTATTTGCAAAATTAAATTCTTTAATTATTTCAAAATGGAATAAATTCAAATAAATTCCAAATAAATCCAAATAAATTCCAGAAAATTCCAAAAATTCACCAAAGTGCCAAATCACACATGAATTCAAGAAAAGCAAAATTTTGGGGTGTTACAAAAACGCTAAAAGCCACTGTGGGAAGAATTTGGTAACAACAAAGGAGTACTCATTTTAATTTCCTACGTCAAGACGCGAAGGAAGCACAAATGTCCTACACCACAACCAACATACCAGAAATTCTTCATTGTTTTCTTTTCATACCAGACAGAAATAGAAATCTCGATTTATGACATGCATGCACACTTTTCAAGAGCACTCCGGATTAGTCATATATCCATGTATGACTTTCTCACCGACCTGGCTCACCGACTTTTTCATCATTAAACATCTATAAACAATGTCATGCTTCCTTTTCACCATTCATTCTTCATGTAACAACAATATCGAATAATCATTCACCAACCGACTACTTCCTCGGTATCACATGTTTGAAACACACATAACATTGACGGTTGCGCTAAATCATATAACTATGACTGTAACACCCCGGCATTTAATATGCCTGAATGCTACCAAACATAAGCTAAACAACATCTAAATACCACATTTAACATAAAATTCCAGCAAAGGCGCATATGCTAAAAACCGAGATTTCGGCAGCATCTCCTTTGTTTTAACATGAATTAAAGGAGCAACAACAGTATAGCAATAAGGCAATATGAGAGACATCTAAAACAGCAATAATTAGAGTCTTAACGACAATATAAGACTATCATCAAGCACTTAATGTCTCCAAGTGTCAAACGAACAATAAAACTCTCATAAAGCAAAGCTAAGCCTTAAATCAATGAGCATCACACGCAATTTATTATCAAACTAATAGAATGACTTGTGGAATCAATATGGTGAAGCTACGTGTGGGCGTGTGACTATTTCCCTTCCCCGCATGCCATTCTCATGGTACCTAAAACAACAAGAAAACACAAGCGTGAGTTCGAAACTCAGCAAGCATATTGAAATGGACAACAAGAACAATATCACAGCAATAACATCTCCCATCATGTATATCATCTCATTCATGAACACTTAACAATATCATCCTCATTGTGTATGCAATGTAATGCAATGCTCATGTCTCCTTGGAAACTCATACCGGTATGGTTGAGTACACACTCGTCGGTGTGCACCCTCTCCCCCCTTCCATCCCGAAGATGGAGGGTGCCTACTCCTCGCTTCCGTTCACCGCGGTGAATAAAATCACGATGTAGGGCTTACTCATTGGCTCTCCGGATTAGTCATATCTTTTTCACCGACCTTCCCGGATTAGTTATGACTTTCTCACCGCCCGGGCCATGTAACATGTCATGTATGCAATTATGCCAACATCATGTTTAACTCACATATTAACACATGGCATCATAACATAATAAACATGCTCATCATATCATTGGCAATCATAAAAGCATGGCAAGTGATCATATATCATGTAGTCAATTCCATCTATTCTCAACAAGCAACCTACAAATCGCTATCCATCACAACACACTTGCCTCAACCACGGGCAACGGATTGGCGGGAAGTAGAAGGCACTCCCGGGGTCGCACCACCTGCACATAGGTACCACACGCTCACAATCATGTCCACAAAACAGTACGCAAACCCTCATCTACCCCGACATTGCCAACTACTCGCAAAACCTAAAAACAGAGGTTCTGTCCCGTCGGGACAGCAGCCTTGCAAAAGGCATAACTTGAGTTCTGGGACTCCGAATCAACTAAACGAGTACATCCTCGCGTAGCTTAGGAAACTTCCCAACTTTCTCTAGGTATAGGGATAGACTGATTCGGACTCTAAAGTTGTTTAATCTACAGATTACCGTGATCTGTTCCAATTACGTCACAGATTTTAACACGCTCGGTAAAACAGCCATAACGTTCAAACGGCTGGGCGGAATTTAACGTTCTTTATACCCACTGAAAGATAATGAAATTATCTACAACTTCTTCAACATCCGTACAGACATATTCAGATTCTAAATTGACGAAACCGCAAACCCTAGGTCGACTGCTCATGCTGTCCCAAAATAGAAACGTGGCAACTTCTAGATCTAATCCAATATACTCAAATCCAGCACCACCAATTGATCTAAAAACTTGATAAACACCCTTAGAACAGTACCTAGATCAATCCCAAGGTTTCCCATGATCATACCTTTGCCCGACGCACGAAAACTCCAATAGATCTCCTCGCTCCTCGCTCCTCGGATGGATCCATGAGGATGCAGGGGTGGGGAGGCCACCCTAGGGCAGCAAGGGGGTGGAGGAGAGGTGGTGGAGAGGTGGAGAGCAATGGGGGCAAAGGGGGCGCAAGGAAGAGGAGGAGGTGGGGAGGTGTGGGAGGCAGCTAGGGCACTTGGGGGCGCAAGGGGCAGGGGGAGGATGCCCAAAAGGGCAGGAGGAGGCCCCCCAAACAGGACTCCTACCCTAAATGGACTCGAACACCATCCCACCAAAGCCCACGGACCTTTCCCTTAGGCCCAAACTCCCCCGGAAAGGCCCAAAACCCCGAACGGCCCTAAACGCTTATTAACCTCCATACCTTATGGTTTTAACCTCCCATACCATATTTCATAAAGTTTTTGACCTTAACATGCACCATTTAAAAGGTTACGACACTCCGTGGTGACACATCACTTCAAAAGGCCCAAAAACGCGAGTAAACCTCAAGCCGAAAGATTTTAATCTCTAATTTCACATTCTATAATGTCACACCATACCGTAGTGTCACATTCTTCCCGCCTTCAACAGGATTCGACCTCGAATCCAAAGGACGCCAAAATCAACAACAAAGTCCCTAAGGGACAAAGGCTTCTCAGCAGCACAAAACATTCGCATAACGACAAAACAAAAAAAACCGGAACAAACGACAAACGAGTTCCCAAAACCAACACTTAGCGAAAAAGTGTTGGTCTAGCTCAACTAAGGGCAACCACTCACAGTTTAACCTTCACTTCAATTCCCAAACAGAATCTGCGTTTTAACCACAAAGGGCTTCATCAACCCAAAACGCTCGAAACCTCATGACAAACACTTCACACTACTATCACAACCAACCTGACTACCACACTTCATTAAACTCAACATGACATAATCAAAGCAAGTTACAATTCCTTTAACGACCTCTCTACATTCCCGAAAATTTCCATCGAGGGGAATAACTCATTAAGGCACACTTGCCCTTCCGGTACACGATCATGCTAACATTTCATTCTATCTTCTCCCAGGCAAGACTCAAATCCAAAAACAACTAGTGACGACAATTGCTCACGGCAGGACAAATATCACCGAACTACCGTCAACTTCACTTCCACCCATTGCTACTCTTAGTAAAGGTTAAACCCATACATCATCAACCTCCATCACAAACCATCCTTATACCACTAAGGTTCGACACCTAGCCCCAAGCTAGGATCGTAAAACCTTACCAAACCACAATTGGTTCCTTTCTTAAGAGGGTCTGGCCCTCACACAAAAACACTTAGCTATCAAGCCCAAGTGTACACACAACAACTCAAACCCAAAGCGTTAACAACCATTTTGGAAAGAATTCGGCAACATCCAAGCCAAATCACAAAGGAAGCATAAATCCCCTACATCTCAACCAACATACCAGAAATTCTTCATTGCTTCCTTTCATACTAGAAAGCAAGGGAAATCTCGTTTCATGACATAAATGCACACTCTTCAGGAGCACTCCGGATTAGTCATATCTCCATATATGACTTTCTCACCGACCTGGCTCAACGACTCTTTTATCATTTAACATGTAAAAACGATGTCATGTTTACTTTTCACCATTCCTTCATCATGTAACCACACTACCGAAAAGTCATTCACATGACGACTTCTTCCTCGGTATCACATGAATAAATCTCGAATAACATCGAGAGTTGCGCTAATTCATATAAACTATGACGGCAGCATAGTTAACAGTAAGGCACCACATCAAATCAGAACCCACCAACGATAGATAGCTAAACTTTGCAAAACATCGTATTTTAACCAAAATCAACGTTTTGGAAAAGAACATTGACTCCAAAGTTAGACATCAGCACAAACAACTGCCATAAATTTTATCAAAAGAGAGGGAAACTCAATCCCAAAAGAAAACTCTTCTCTAGCCAAATTCACTTATGAAACATTCATAAAAATCCAGACTTGTGAAACACCCGCACACCAGACACATTTTCCAAATGACTCCAACTCTAGCCAAATAGAGTTACACATCAAGGGCATAACTCAAAAGTTTTCAACACAACCCTTTATGACCATCTGTTTCCTTTTAAAATTATTTCCAAAGATAATTTAGTGCGAACGCGAAAGGGCGCGATCGACTCAAAAACTTTTGGATGTAAATCCAAACTCACAACACGAAATAAACAAATTCGCCAAAACCAAAGGTCGACACCAAACATTACGAGTTTTGGGGAAACTCTGAAACACAGCATAAGGAACACCTTGACCGAAAACCCTTCAACCAGAATGGCAAACAACCAAACCAGTCCAAAAGCTTTTAAACACATGCTCAGCATAAAAAGAACCATCTCTAGAACTCCACTACGCTTTCCATTAAAAAACTTTAATAATCACTTTTTACTCCCTGAGGAGCCCCAACACAATTCAACCAAAAGCTTCACAACAAATTCTTCCTCTAGTTACCATTCCCAACACTTTTAATAAGGGTTTATGATGCTTATCAAGAAGGCACCCAACCAAGACTACATTGACATGATCCACACGGATCACCGAATCATAATATTCCTTATTCTAAATTTGAAACATAATACTTCAACAGCTACTTGAGCATGGTCAACCTACCTTTTTTATAGTTTCCATACGTCAAAATCTTGACAATTGAAACTTGTTCAATCAATAAAATGACTTCAACAAATCTTTCAAAGAAAATCAACATATAAATTTCATACCTCCTATATATTCACGTCTCGACAACCGAACCTTATTCAGTTAGACAACGACTTCAACAAGTACATATTATCTCCGCAGGGAAGAATTCGTAAGGGAGAGTCTAATTTATACTTTCATTAAGGATAACATCATTCATCATGTTAATTATCCAAAGCTCACTCCATCGCAACATGTTAAAAATTTCCTCTATTTTAACCATGGTTTTCCAACGAGTAATCTAAACAGCTTACCACTACTACTTAGTCATCAAAATCAACAAATGGGCATAACCATCAACCAACAACATTACTTTTAGCTACTCCTATACATAGGCGATAACAAAATTACCACCACACAACATACTCCAACTATTTAAAATAGATTGAATACTAGCATTAACACTGCCTTTAACAACATCATTAACAATAAGTCTTATGTCTTCTCAATTGATATCAGTACTAGCATTGTAGAGACACAACTGCATACCTCCAAATATACTAGTAGTTTGCAACAACGTAAATAGCAACTCTAATCAACATCCAAATTAAAGTCGCTAGGCAACACGATTAAATTTCTCTATTAATTCATTAGATTAGAACATCTTTAAACAACCAGCAAGGTTTCTTTATCAATAACAGCAGTCTACATCATCTTAAAGTTTTAACTATGCATCAGGGTTTAAAACTTTAAACATTAACAAGGATCATAAGCACTTTTAAAGCAAGGCAACAGATTCTAAGCATGTACATCAACCCATTTAATCATTCCCGCTACAGAGTAAACTACAACACCAGTAGTCTATTTATTCTCAAGCTAGAGATGATAATCACATTGAATTGTTTCAACTCACAAATTAACTTAACAATGTATCATCCCATAAATCACATTGGTGAATGCTGAATGCTACATAACATGCTAAACAACAATTCTTACTAGGGACAAACGATTTCAGTCAAAAGACTACTCACTTGTTTGCAGCATTTTAGTTTTAAAACTTAGCCCAAATTCATAAGGAAACTTGACTCTCAAAATTGCAATGACACAAACCCAAACTTGGTCATGCAAAAGGAATTCTCCAAAACACTTTTAAATCCAAAAGACTCCCATAGTGGAAATTGGTTGAAAGACAATTTTCTCGAAAGGGAACCAAGCGCTCAATTAAACCTTTGCAATTAAAACCTTAACACCAAACCCCAAACTTTCACGAAACAAGAAGGGTTCTTCAAAGATGATTTCTTAAACCAGCAAAATAACGAAATCAAACACCACTTACTCCTACAAAGCCACAGAACTTCAGTCCTAACAGCCAGGTATGGCACAACTCCGCAATAACTCCTTTATCCTCGGAGAAAGACAAACACAGAAATAAATTTGAATGCTTCTTCCCCATAAAGCAATCAACAAACTAGGCATCAAAACTGGGAAGACGCCCAAAAGAAGCGCAACACTAGACTCCTCTTCTTTGTCTTCAACCAAGGAAGACAAAAACCACACACCGCATACGGAACGATCCGCGAAAATCCAATACCAAACACTTTTCTTTTGGTTTCCATCAACTAAAACCAAGAAAACCAACCAAGACCGACCACAGAACGATAAAGAACATCCGAAGGAAACCACCATCAACTCTTCTATTTGACTCCAGTCAACTACCCGATCAAGGGCAGAAAGGATAAGCACTCTTCTCGTACAAGGGTTAATAGTTCTTCGGTGATGGCGCTAACCGGCCATACCGTCAAACCTCACCCTTACTATGAACAAAAAGAGGTGACCGAAACCCTTCGGCACCAAAACCCCACTTTTATCACCACAACAGGAACAATTCAATCATTTATATCATTGACATATCATCATGCATTGTCAAATGAAGCATTCAACAACAAAGCTTCAATACAACATTTAAGCGTAAGGAAATGATACCCATACCCTTTCCTACTGTGCATCCAAGTGTGTCAAATTTTAGATTAGTTATACCACTTTTGTAACACCCCGACATTTAATATGCCTGAATGCTACCAAACATAAGCTAAACAACATCTAAATACCACAATTAAACATAAATTCCAGCAAAGGCGCACATGCTAAAAACCGAGATTTCGGCAGCATCTCCTTTGTTTTAACATGAATTGAAGTAGCAACAACAGTACACAAGTTATATCATAATGGAAAGCATCTAAAACAGCAATAATTAACGACTTAGCAACAATGTAAGTCTAGTTCCAAACATATAATGTCTCCAAGAGTCAAACGAACGAAAAGATTCTCATTTAGCAAAGCTAAGCCTTAAAGCAATGATCATCACACGCAATTTATTATCAACACTAATTGAATGACTTGTGACATCAAAAGAGTGAAGCTACGTGTGGAAGTGTGACTATTTCCCTTCCCCGCATGCCGGATTCATGGTACCTAAAAGAAAACAACATAAACACAAGCGTGAGTTCATCACTCAGAAAGCATATTGCAATGGACAACAAGAACAATAACATGGTAATAATGTCTCACATCATGTATATCATCTCATTCATGAACACATAACATTATCATCATCATTACGTATGCAATGCAATGCAATGCTCATGTCTCCTTGGAAACTCATACCGGTATGGTTGAGTACACACCCGTCGGTGTGCACCCTCTCCCCCCTTCCATCCCGAAGATGGAGGGTGCCTACTCCTCGCTTCCAAACACCACGTGGATGGAATCACGATGTAGGACTTACTCAATGGCTCTCCGGATTAGTCATAACTTTCTCACCGACCTTCCCCGGACTAGTTATGACTTTCTCACCGCCCGGGCCATGTAACATGCCATGTATGCAATCATGCCAACATCATATTTAACTCGTACATTAACACATGGCATCATAACATAATAAACATGCTCATCATATCATTGGCAATCATTAAATCATGGCAAGTGATCATATATCATGTAGTCAATTCCATCTATTCTCAACAAGCAACCTACAAATCGGTATCCATTACAACACACTTGCCTCAACCACGGGCGATGGATTGGCGGGAAGTAGAAGGCACTCCCGGGGTCGCACCACCTGCACATAGGTATCACACACTCACAATCATGTCCACAAAACAGTACGCAAACCCTCATCTAC
Organism: Rhipidocladum racemiflorum; assembly: GCA_036346355.1. NCBI lineage: Eukaryota > Viridiplantae > Streptophyta > Magnoliopsida > Poales > Poaceae > Rhipidocladum > Rhipidocladum racemiflorum. Next base: position 35,345,807 of record CM070577.1, on the reverse strand, counting down.
CCCGACATTGCCAACTACTCGCAAAACCTAAAAACAGAGGTTCTGTCCCGTCGGGACAGCAGCCTTCCAAAAGGCATAACTCGGGTTCTAAGACCCCAAATCAATTAAACGATTACATCTTCGCATAGCTTAGGAAATTTCCCAACTTTTTCTAGGTATAGGGAAAGACTGATTCGGACTCAAAAGTTGTTTAATCTATAAAATACCGTGATCTGTCCCAATCACGTCACAGATTGTAACACGCTCGGTAAAACAGCCATAACTTTCAAACGGCTGGGCGGAATATAACGTTCTTTATATCCACGGAAAGATAACGAAATTATCTACAACTTCTTCAACGTCCGTACGACCATATTCTGAATCTAATTTGGCAAAAAACCGAACCCTAGGTCGACTGCTCATGCTGCCCAAAACAGAGAACGTGGCAACTTCTAGATCTAATCCAATCTACTCAATTCCAGTACCACCAATTGATCTAAAAACTTGATAAACACCCTTATAACAGTACTTAGACCAACCCCAAGGATTCCCATGGCCATACATTTGCCCAACGCACGAAAACCCAATAGATCTCCTCCCGGTTCGCGCGATCTCCTTCCTCGCTCCAATCCCGCCGGATCTCCTCGTCGCGGAGCGCTCCAACGGATGGATCTTTGATGTGTGGAGGTGGAGAACTCCCCTAGGGGCAGCAAGGGAGGAGGAGAGGTGGTGGAGAGGTGGTGGAGCAATGGGGAGCAATGGGGGAGGTGGAGGCGCCACAAGGAGGAGGTGGGGAGGTGTGTGGGGGCGGCTAGGACTTGTGGGGGCGCAAGGGCATGGGGTGAAAGCCTAAAGGGGCTGGGGGAGGCCCCCAACCAGGTCTCCTACTCCTATTAGGACTCAAACTCCATCCCACCAAAGCCCACGACCCTTTCCTTTAGGCCCAAACTCCCCCGGAAATGCCCAAAAGCCCGGAAACGGCCCGAAAACGCTATTAAGCCTCCTATCATATGGTTTTAACCTCCAATACCATATTTCATAAAGTTTTTGACCTTAACATTCACATTAAATAATCTCACACCATTCCGTAGTGTCACATTCTCCCCCCTTCAACAGGATTCGACCCCGAATCCGAGACACGCCACTTCGCAAACAACCAAATCAGAGGGAGTTATGGTTCACGCCTCAGAACCCGCTTAGAAGCCCCTATGACTTGCACCAGCCAGCACTCAGAGGCAAGGATCTAAGGATCAAAGACTAACAGCTCTAAAGATAACTCACAATCAAAAACTTGCGAGAACTTTACTCAACATTGAAACACAAAGCACTCAAACAAGGCCTCGGCATGACCCAAGCGATAGGATAAAATCCCAAACAGACCACGCAGGAAAATGGTCTCATACTCCTCGTTCTAAACATTCTTTGGCACTGAAGTGCCCGATCCCTTTAACTCAGGCTACTCTCCAGAAAAACACGGTACCAACCTCCCTTCTGTGGTTCCTTGTACTCAAGACGACGGGAAGCAAGAGAGACACAACGCTCTAAGATTACCACAGAACGAACAACCTACTTTAACCAGGATCCGTAAGACTCGCGTAACAGAAACGACCGAACTTTCCCCTACGGTTTGACACAACTCGCTTCTTGCCCAACGACAAAAGCACCAATACACTTCAAAAGGAAAAACGATCACTAGCAACCACCAAGTGGTCCACTCAAACTGTAATCAACCCTACCGAGGAACACCTCAACGACACAATTCTCCACGAAGGTTTGCATTGAGTCATACACAACCTTCCACTCAAAGGACCACGATAAAGAGCACAATCATTGAGTGAGCTCAACCATAACATGAACCCAAGTGGCCCTCATCCAACAACTCAAACCCCAAAGCGTTAAAACCACTTTGGAAAGGATTCGACAACAACCAGAGAGTATTCATTTTATTTCCTAAGCCAAAACGCAAAGGAAACACACATCCCTTCACCACAATCAACACCAGAAATTATTTATTCTTTTCTTTTCATACTAGAAAGCAAAGGAAATCTCGTTTCATGACATGAATGCACATACTTCAAGAGCACTCCGGAATAGTCATATCTCCATATATGACTTTCTCACCGACCTGGCTCAACGACTCTTTTATCATTTAACATCTATACACGATGTCTTGTTTACTTTTCACCATTCATTCATCAGATAACAACAATACCGAAAAGTCATTCACAAAAAGACTTCTTCCTCGGTATCACATGATTGAAATACACATAACACTGACAGTTGCGCTAAATCATATAGACTATGACGGCAATAACGTTAACAACAAAACACCACATCGTGTGAAAACCCATCATCCATTTAAAACTAACCTTGCAACACCTCGCAAAAACAAACTCAACCTTTTGGAACAGAACATCGACTCCAAAGTCAAACATCTGCACACACAACCGCCATAAATTTTATCAAAAGAGAGGGAAACTCAATCTCAAAAGAAAACTCCTCACTAACCAAATTCACTTATGAAACTTTCATAAAAACCAGACTTGTGAAACATCCGCACACCAGACACATTTTCCAAATGACTCCAACTCTAGCCAAACAGAGTTACACATCAAGGGCTTATCTCAAAAGTTTCCAACACAACCCTTTATGACCATTTGCTTCCTTTTAAAATTAATTCCAAAGATAATTCAGTCTGACGCGAAGGGCGCGATCGACTCAAAAACTTTTGGGGTGTAAATCCATACTCATAGCACCAACTAAACAAATTAGCCAAAACCAAATATTTGCACCAATTTCTACGAGTTTTAGGAAACTCAAACACAAGATATGGAACATCTTGACCGAAAACCCTTCAACCAAAAGGGCAAACAACCGACCAGTCCAAAAGCTTTTGAACACAAGCTCAAGATAAAAGAACCATCTCTAGTACTCCACTACGCTTTCCATTAAAGACTTCAATAATCACTATTTACTCCCTGAGAAGCCCCAACACAATTAAACCAAAAGCTTCACAACGAATTCTTCCTCTAGTTACCATTCCTAACACTTTTAATTAGGGTTTATGATGCTTGTCAAAAATGCACCCAACCAATACTATATTGACATGATCCCCACAGATCACTGAATCATAATACGTCTTATTCTCTATTGGAGCATAGTACTTCAACAAATCTTTCAGCAAGATCAACATATAAATTTCATACTTCCTATATATTCACGTCTCGACAACCGAACCTTATTCAGTTAAACAACGACTTCAACATGTAAATATTATCTCCATAGGGAAGAATTCGTAAGTGAGACTCTAAGTTATACTTCCATTAAGGATAAGACCATTTATCATATTAATTATCCAAAGCTCACTCCATCGCAACATGTTAACATTTTCCTCTATTTAACCATGATTTTCCAACGAGTAATCTAAACAGTTACCACAACTACTTAGTCATCAATAACAACAAATGGGCATGTTCATCAACCAACAACATTTCTTTTAGCTACTCTATTCAAAGGTGATAACAAAAACTACCACCACACAACATACTCCAACTATTTAAAATATATTGAATACTAACATTAACACTGCCCTTAACAACATCATTAACAAAAAGTCTTATGTCTTCTCAATTGATATCAATACTAGCATTGTAGAGACACAACTGCATACTTCCAAATATACTAGTATTTTGCAACCACGTAAATAGCAACTCTAATCAACTTCCAAATTAAAGTCACTAGGCAACACGATTAAATTTCTCTATTAATCCATTAGATTAGAGCATCTTTAAACAACCAGCAAAGTTTCTTTAACAATAACAGCAGTCTACATCATCTTAATGTTTCAACTATGCAACAGGGTTTAAAACTTTAAACATTAATAAGGATCATAAGCACTTTTAAAGCAAGGCAACAGATTCTAAGCATGTACTTTAGCACATTCAATCATTCTCGCTAAGAGTAAACTACAACACTAGTAGTCTAGTTATTTTCAAGCTAGAGGTAACAACCGCATTGAATTGATTCAACTCAAAAATTAACTTAACAATACGTCATCCCATAAACCACATTGGTACATGCAACATAATATGCTAAACAGCAATTCTTACTAGGGACAAACGATTTCGGTCAAAAGATTACTTACTTTGTTTGCAACATTTTAGTTTTAAAGCTCATCCCGAGTTCATAAGGAAACTTGACTCTCAAAATTGCAATGAGACAAACCCAAACTTGGTCATGCAAAAGGAATTCTCCAAAACACTTTTTATTCTCAAAGACTCCCATAAAGGAAAATGGTTGAAAGACAATTTTCTTAACGGAAACCAAGCGACCAAGTAATCCATTTCAAATAAAACCTTAATCTCAAACCCCAAACTTTCACGAAACAAGAAGGATTTTTCAAAGATGATTTCTCAAACCAGTAAAATGACGAAATCAAACACCACTTACTCCTACAAAGCCACAGAACTTCAGTCCTGACAGCCAGGTCTGGCACAACTCCGCAAAAACTCTTTTAACCTCGAAGAAAGACAAACACAGGAATAAATTGAATGCTTCTTCCCTATAAAACAATCAACAAACTAGGCATTAAACTGAAAGGCGCCCAAAAGAAGCGCAACACTAGACTCCTCTTCTTCGTCTTCAACCAAGGAAGACAAACCCACACACCACATACGGAACAATCCGCGAAAATCCAATACCAAACACTTTTCTTTTGGTTTCCATCAACTAAAACCAAGAAAACCAACCAAGAACAACCATAGAACGATAAAGAACATACGAAGGAATCCACCACCAAACTCTTCTATTTGACTCAGTCAACTACCCGATCTACGACGTAAAGGGTAAGCACTCTTCTCCTACAGGGGTTAATAGTTCTTCGGTGATTGGCGCTTAACCGCCACACCGTCAAACCTCACCCTTACTATGAACAAAAGAGGTGATCGCCGGGACCCGAATTTGCAAATCCGACCCTTCTGTGTATTCGGCACTAGTCCAGAACGCGCTTAGTGCACACAGTCTTAACATTGGTAAATATCACAATCATACCAATCGATATTATCAAAGTACTTTATTTAAATAACTAAATCGTTACTCGACCTTATGGTCAAGTTACAAATGTATGCCTCGCAAGGCGAAACTTATTAAAAGAGAAATAATAGCAATGAAAATCAAATAGCTTCGTGGCGCCATCCAAGATACCACAGCAACCGATCGGGCTCGCTTCCTAAGTAGACGGGTCCTCTTGGAGTTCCTCCTCCAAAGTGGCGTAATCTCCTCTTCAACCGATATTGTGTTGAGGCAAGGGTGAGTACTTGGTACTCGGCAAGTCATGCATGAGAATGCAAGCTAAGATACTATATGCATGGCTTGGTACAAAGGAATAGCTCAAGGTATATTTGCAGAAACAGCATTTGACAAATAATATAAGTAGATTCGAAGCAAGAAATAAGTAAAGCATAAATAACTTTTCAAGAAGTTTAATAAACATTTTCCCCATCCTAAACCACATTTCCATCATCTTCATTATTAAACCATCCCAACTTTCCAAATCCAAGTTATTTTTGAGAAAATCTAACCCTTGACTGTAATTCCGAGCGATGTCCAATACCGCGGACACGGCTATTCGAATAGATTCTAAACTCTGCAGAGGTTATGCACTTTACCCACAAGATACAATCAAACACCACAAAGGCGAGTTCCGTAACAAAGTCTTTCGGAAACCTCTAACAATACAAGTGGTCCTCCCGGTTATTAAGACTAACCCTTCCCTTCGCTAAGGCGAAGTCTAGGCCAATCAACTGCTAGATGGGTACTGGCCTCACCCGACGCTCCCCGCATAACTTACACAAAGGGTGTAGTTGACCTCCGAGGTCCCACAGGTACGTTATTAGCAACTTAGTCAACTAGGTCCGTCCCATTCCGGACATGTGGTTGCACGTTAGACCCAGTTCAAAGGCTTGCAAGGTTAAGTCCTTAGGGTGACCAGGGCAAGACTACCCGAAGAACCAAATCAACATTCCCAACGCCACAACTGGCCCACCTGATTACTCTTGCCACATGCCCTGGCCGAAAATCGTTTATCGACTCCCGCTTGATTACCATGCACCACGTGCCATCAACATCACATGATACTTTTCCAAAACAGGTTCAATATATCATTAAGTCAATATTAGCATTTGATTATCCAAAATCATGTTATGAGCACGAAAGCGTGTCTAAGCAAAGATACTACAACGGTCTATAACCCATGTTGGCAATTTAATAATGTCCAACTAGTAATCCACAACTAGGGTGACAAGGGTCATGGCACATACTTAAATAATCAAGGTGTCATACAAAGAAATTGGTACTTATCTAACCCCCATGTTTAAACCAAGTATTTTTCTAATTGAACTAGCATGCAATAGTTTAAATCAAAATAGGTTTCGAAATAAGATCAACATGGTCAAAGCACAACTTGCCTTCAAAAAGTACTTGTTCTTGGTCTTGAGTTGGATCCTGAGTTAATACTTCTCCTTCGAATCCTTCCGGCACTTCAACGTCTACTCGTAAAGCGTGCAAATAGCAAATACACGAATAAACAATAGGCAAAAAGTGTCCAAACATCCAAATAAAATCCATAAACAGAAAGAACATAATTTTACAAATTTTTAGAAACTGGAATCGTCAAATTTGGAGTTAAGACGCAAAAGTTATGATTATTTAAAGTTTAAATAATCAATTAAATAATTTTGCAGAGAAAAACTTTAGTCCAAAAATTAAATAAAATTTATATTTAGGTAGATCTCATTTTTATACAAATTTAGAAATTTGAATCACTCAAATCGGAGTTGAAACGCAAAAGTTATAAGCGTTTGAAGTTTGAATCCAAATTTGAATCAATATTTCGAATTAATAAATCATTTTCTTTTTCGGAAATTAATTATTGCGTCAAGATGGACACGTGTCATCCTGTGATTGGTCCACAGTGACCTGCTGACGCCAAGACCGAACGGGTCCGTGATGACGCCAAAGATGACGTCATCATGCCACGTGGCATGTCCCGTGCCGCCACGTGTCTCGGTCCATGGATCGAGTCCACGGTGACACCGGCCCACGGCTTGGATGAGGCGGCGGGTGGGACCACTGTCGGTCGCGGGTCTCACGCAAACATGGCCGACGTGGGCCCTCGACTTCGGGGCCCGCGTGTCGAGGACACGCGCCACACGCTGGAGTGCGGCTAGGCACACGTGTCGTAATCCGATCCGTCGGATTTCGATCTAACGGTCCTAAAGAATTTGGCTATGGTGCAGTGGAGCGGCTACGTGGCTCAAGCAGGGACACACGATTAAGATCCGACGGCTAAGGACAGATCTACCCTGATAACACTCGATCCAATCTAACCCGTACGATCTAAAACCAACGGCGGAGATTGAATCTAAAACCGCAACGTGGAATTACACGGGAGGTGACGTGGGCTAACCTGGACCGTTGATCGGGATCGAACGGCTGAGGACCTTCGCGGGGCTTGACGGCGTGCGGCGGTGCTAGCTCGGCCGGAGAGGAGGAAGACGATGCGTAGCGCGGCGCTCCCGTGGGTTTCCGGCGAGGAGAGAACGTCCCGCGGGTGCGTCTCGCTTCGGGGGTCTCGGATCCGATCTCCAATGCCCCGGGGAAGTGGCGGACAGCGGCGGAGCGAGGCAAAGACCCAAGCAACCCTAGGTCCAACTCCGGCGAGCAATTGCGCGAGCGTGGTTGCGGCTCGAGCGAAACGGATCGAGGCAATCGGTGCGCAAGGGCAAGGTGATTACGGCGGTGGGGTCGTCTCCTTAAATAAGGCCTCGACGTCCGCGATATGCGCGGAACCCTAGCGAACTCGGGCGGCGGCGAGCTCTCCGGCTGGGACTCGGACGGGGAAGACGGCACGAGAACCGTCCACGTGTCCAGATCAGCGGCCCCGATCGGATCGGCGCGAACGGGTTCGGGTCGGACACGGCTCGACCGGTACGGGCGATTCTCGGCCGTTGGATCTTGATCCAACGGTCGGAGAATTAGGGTTCGGTTTGGGTTCGGTGACTTGGTTTGATCGAAACGGTTGGCTCGGTCGGGTTCGGGTCGGACTCGAGTCTGACTCGGACCCGAGGAACAGTACTAAACCCGAAGCGATTTTAATATTCAAAATAATTCCCAGTAATTCATTTAATTCATTAAAAATAGCAAATAACTCAGAAAAATTCCAGAAAAATTCTGGAAAATATTTTGGATCATTTTGGACTCAAGTAAAATATTTCCAACAAAATTTTATGTGCAAAATTAAATTCTTTAATTATTTCAAAATGGAATAAATTCAAATAAATTCCAAATAAATCCAAATAAATTCCAGAAAATTCCAAAAATCCACCAAAGTGCCAAATCACACATGAATTTAAGAAAAGCAAAATTTTGGGGTGTTACAAACCTCCCCCCTTAATAGAATCTCGTCCCCGAGATTCGTGGCTCACTACTGAGAATAGGTTTGGAAACTCTTTCTTCAAATCCTCTTCAAGGCTCCCAAGTCGCTTCGCTTTCTTCATGGTTGCTCCACTGAACTCTACAGAAACGGGTCGACTTATTTCTGGTCTCTCGATCCATTGTGTCTAGAATCCTCACGGGATGCTCCTTATAAGTCAAATCCTCTTGCAACTCAATTGACTCTAGCGGTGTCTGTTCCTCAGGAACTCGGAGACACTTCTTCAATTGGGACACATGGAATACATCATGCACTCCTGCCAACGACTGTGGCAACTCCAGCTGGTAAGCAACTTCGCCTCTGCGACTCAAAATCTTAAATGGTCCAACATAGCAGGGTGCGAGTTTCCCTTTAGCATGGAACCTCTTAACTCCCGAGAGGCGTAACTCTGAGGTAAACAAAGTCTTCTGGTTCAAAACTCAAGTCTCGGCGACGATTGTCAGCATAACTCTTCTGTCGAGATTGGGCTATCTTCAACCTTTCCCTAATCATAGCGATCTGCTCTTCAGCCTCTTGAAGAATATCAGGCCCAAAGACTCGGCGCTCGCCGGTCTCGTTCCAATTCAATGGCGTCCGACAGGGTCGACCATACAGTGCCTCAAAAGGTGACATCTGTGAACTAGCTCGATAACTATTGTTGTAATCGAACTCGGCATACGGTAAACTCTTATCCCAAGAAGTAGCATAAGCTAATGCACAAGCTCTCAACATATCCTCCAATCTGGTTGACTCTTTCGGTCTGTCCATCCGTCTGCATGGATGATAAGTCAGATCTTGAAGTTCAAACGGGTTCCCATGGCTTCATGCAACTTATTCCGAACCTTGAGGTAAATTGGGTACCTGTCCGATACAATCCTCTTTGGCACTCCGTGCAAACAGACAATCTGATCATGTACAATTACGCTAATTTATCTCCCGAGTAAGTGGTCTTCACGGGGATAAAATGGGCTACTTTAGTCAAGCGATCCACTATAACCCATATGGAGTCATAACCTCCTTGAGTCTTCGGCAAACCGGTAATGAAATCCATCCCGATTTCCTCCCACTTCCACTCGTGTATTTTCAGCGGTTGTAGCAATCCTGCTGGTCTCTCGATGCATTGCCTTGACTCTCCGGCATACGTCGCACAATGCAACATGCTCGGCAACTTCACGTTTCATACTCGGCCACCGAATCTCTCCTTCAGATCCTGATACATCTTGGCGCTTCGGGATGAATTGAGTACTTGAGTCATGGGCTTCTTCCAGTAATCAGTTGCTTTAACTCCTTCTTGTTAGGCACACAAATGCGATCCTTCATCCGCATAGCGTGCCTTGCTCATCCAACTCGAAATCCTTTGCCTTGCCTTCCTCCTTGATGGACTTAATCCTGCGGATCTTGTCATCATCCTTCTGTCCTTCTCGGATCTGATCCTCTAGGGTAGGCTTTACTTCTAATGCGGCCAAGAATCCGCTAGGTACTACCTCAATCTTCATTTTCTGAAAATCCTGGCGTAGCTCATCCTGACTTGTGGCTAGCAACATGCTCACAAGATGGCTTTTCCGACTCGGGGCATCGGCTACTCGTTGGCCTTCCCGGATGGTAATGGATTCCAACATTATAGTCTTTGATCAACTCTAACCATCTCCTCTGCCTCATATTCAGATCCGACTGGGTGAATATGTACTTAAGGCTCTTATGATCCGTATACACTTCACATCTGTTCCCGATCAGATAGTGACGCCATATCTTCAAGGCATGCACTACGGCAGCTAACTCTAGGTCACGTGTCGGATAATTTTCCTCATGCGGCCTCAACTGCCTTGATGCATAAGCGACGACCTTTCCATTCTGCATCAGCACACATCCAAGTCCTTGGCGCGATGCGTCACAATAAATATCGAAGCTTTGAGCAACATCCGGTAGAACTAACACCGGTGCTGATGTCAATCGCTTCTTCAGTTCCTGAAATCCTTTCTCACATTCCGGCGTCCATGCAAACTTCCTTTCCTTCTTCAGCAATTGCGTAAGAGGTTTCGCAATTGTCGAGAAGCCTTCAATGAAACGGCGGTAGTATCCTGCCATTCCAAGGAAACTCCGAATGCTGGTCACGCCTTCTACGCTCCCAATGTAACACGCCTTCTACTTTGCTTGGATCTACGGCGACTCCTTCTGCGGTCATTACATGTCCAAGAAACTCCACCTTGTCCTTCCAAAAATCACACTTGCTGAACTTGGCGAAAAGTTGCTGTTCCTCGGCTTTTCCAAAACTCGCCTTAAGTGTTCGGCATGTTCATCCTCTGTCTTGGAGTAGATTAGGATATCGTCTATGAACACGACGACAAACTTGTCCAAATATTCCATGAACACCTTATTCATCATATTCATGAAATAAGCCGGCGATTCGTTAAATTTCAAAGGACATAACCGTAAACTCGTAATGTCCATATCTTGACGAGAATGCGATCTTGAATATCTTCTCGATCGGATCTTCAATCGATGGTATCCCGATCTCAGATCAATCTTGGAGAAAACTCCGGCTCCTCTCAACCGATCAAACAAATCATCAATCCTGGGTAGCGGATACTTATTCTTCACGGTGACTTCATTGAGTGCACGGTAGTCAATGCACATCCTGAAACTCCCGTCCTTCTTCTTGACAAACAAAGCGGTGCTCCCCACGGCGACGAACTTGGTCTCGATAAATCCTTTCTCCATTAACTCTTCTAGCTGTTTCTTCATCTCTACCAACTCCTCGGTGGACATCCGATAGGGTCTCTTTGCTATCGGTGTGCATCTTGTACAAGCTCTATCACAAACTCTATGTCCCTGTCTGGCGGCATACCGGGTAGATCTTCGGGAAAAACATCGGGTACTCATTCACTCTTTGGGACATCCTCTATGCTGATTGCCTTGGTACCGTTAACCGTCAATCAGCCCATCTCTAATCAGCAGTGGCTTGAAATTCTACTTTCTTCCCACACGGGCTCTCAAGCGAGATAGTCCTCCGTCCACAATCCAATACGGCCTTGTGCTTGGATAACCAATCCATTCCCAATATGACGTCTAAGGTGCAGGTCTCTAAAATTATAAGGTTTGCTAGGAACTCTATTCCACCTATCAAGATTCTCACCCGGAACATCCTACTTTCGTTCGGAGTTCGGAACCGAGGGTTTGAACTAAAAGCATGCACTTAAGTCTTGCAATTCTCAAATCATTTCTAGTAGCAAAGCCTTGCGAAACAAACGAATCTGAAGCTCGAGTCAAACAAAATCAAGCATTGCAGTCGAGTTAACAAGTAACTTACCCGATGACGTCCGTAGCATTTTGCAAAGTGCATCTGCGGTGACATGGTTGACTCGGCCTCTCACCACGATGCAGGGTGTGGCTCTTGGTCTTTGGCGTCCTAGCTGGGTGGTTCCTAGATTGAAGCCAGCCAGGGTCACTCTGCTGTCTTCTTTGGACAACTGTTGGCAAAGTGTCACGGCTCGTTCTTGATTGTAGCAGCGTCTCACTGTTCCTTCTTTGCACGCTCGAGTAAGCGTTTCTAGCGAATGGGGTTTGGTAGTTCGATTGACAGTCTTGGTGCTTTGAGGATGGTGTCCTTGTTGCATTCGTGGTTGGAATCAAGAATTGATTTGGTGCAACTCTCAAGCGTTTGTTGCGTTCCACTGGCGTGATCCTTCTTTGTTGCATCCTGCGCTTCTGTTCTCATCCAGTTCCTTGCGCTTGTCCTCAAGAATAAGTGCCTTATTCACCAACTCTTGGAAATCTGGAAAGGTGTGGGTGATCAATCCTACTTGCAATCCCGAGTTAAGTCCCTTCATAAAGCGAGGTATGCGGATTTATCTGTCGCTACATCCTCGGTGCGTAGCGTGCTAGCTGTGTGAACTTGTTCAGTAGTCGACCACCGGTGATTACCTTGTTTGATGCTCTGAACTCCTCCTTCTTAAGGTCCATGATTCCTTCAGGCACGTGATACTGTCGGAATGCAGCTGTGAACTCTTCCCAAGTGATATCTTGAGGGTTCTCTTGCGTGGCACAGAAGTTCTCCCACCATTCGGCGGCTGTCCCTTCCAGCTGATGAGAAGCGTAGAGTACCTTCTCATTTCCTATGCATTGAGCTATGTGTAGCTTCCTCTCGATTGATCTTAACCAATCATCGGCCTCCAATGGATTGGCATTCCCAGAGAAAGTGGGTGGGTGAGTTCTCATGAACTCTGACAGTCTTGTATTCTGGCGTGGTCCCTGATTAACTTGATTAGCAGTGGCCTGAGCGGTGACGTGTTGCATTTGTTGCATCATAGCATGCATTAACTGAGTCTGGGCAGCAAGAAAAGCTCCGAAATTCTGCATATCCAGTGGCGGTGCTGGTGCTCCATCATTGGGGTTTTCTGCTGGGCGAGAACCACTCCCATTGCTTCCAAAGTTTCCACGGGTGTTCACCATCTGTCGATTTGCTCTAGGTTTAGAGATGAGAGGGAAAATAGACAAGTAATATGGAACTTATGCGGGGCGAAAGGGGTAACTTTAAGGTCCAACTTTATTATTTAATAACTTGGTATGGCTGCTTACAATGCCTAAGGGCCTTGCAACACATACTGCACACTCAGCAAACAAAGCAAATCCAAATCGAACTAACTCTGGAGTCTAACGCCTAAAGGGTGACTCTTTATTCTATGACGCGACTCGGCGAAGGAGTCTCACTATAGAACCTATGCTCACTCATCGAGAAAACCTCCACGGCCTGGGTACGGGTCTTTGTGGCATAGGCGTAACGATCGCCATGTCCAAATGATCGTGTCCTCTGTGGTAGTCGAAGAAGCAGTGTCCTCATCGAGATCTGACTCCTCTGGATCTGGCTCGTGTAGCTCGAGTACTGGCTCTGGGTCTGGTCCGTACAAGGTCATCTCCAACTCGTCAATCCTTCGTAGAAGGTGTGCCACATACTCTTGAGCTTCCCGCCATCTGTTCTTCTCTGTCGTGATTTCCTTGCGGGCCTTCTGTAGCTCCTTGCTTGTATTATCTAGTACATCCTCCTGGGCGACGACAAATCGTGCCAACTGTGTAACCGTGGCATCCTCATCCTGAATCGCCTTCGGGTCAAGAAGGTTATCGCTGCGCGGATGATAACGGAACACCGTGCTCTCCAATTCTCTGGCGTAGATACGGGTAATGTGCCGCATTGCTCGTCGTGATACTTCTTGGATACCCATCTGCATTGTAGATCTCCTGGCAGTGCAGTGTATCGGGCGATTGCCTGGGCCCTTTTTCCTAGCAGGTACCTCAATCTTTACGTCACAAGCCTTGATCAATCCCGCTTGTCTGATCACTTCTACTTGGTATTGGGGCTTCTCAAAACCTCCGAGAATTTGTAGCATATGCCAAAGTTCCGCGGCGTGACCAACTCCCAAATCAACGTAGTTGAACTCTTCCTCCATCTGTCACAAGAGTGCTTTACGTAAGAACTCGGAATTTTTTAATTGTGACAAGGTAAGGGAAAATTTCAGCAAGAGACAAGAAAAGAGAGAAGGGGATAAGTCGAGATGTCATTTCTTGTCTTCACAAATTTTTAGCTTTAGAAAATAGGTTTTATCCTCACTACGACCATTCTAGCTAGGGTTGAGCCTACAGTCAAGTATGGCTCTGATACCACCTCTGTCGGGACCCCGAATTTGCAAATCCGGACCCTCTGTGTATTCAGCACTAGTCCAGGAACGCGCTAGTGCACACAGTCTTAACATTGGTAAATATCACAATCATACCATTCGATATTATCAAAGTACTTTATTTAAATAACCAAACTGGTTACTCGACCTTATGGTCAAGTTACAAATGTATGCCTCGCAAGGCGAAACTTATTAAAAGAGAAATAATAGCAGCGGAAAATCAAATAGCTTCGTGGCGCCATCCAGTATACCACAGGCAACCGATCGGGCTCGCTTCCTAAGTAGACGGGTCCTCTTGGAGTTCCTCCTCCAAAGTGGCGTAATCTCCTCTTCAAGCGATATTGTGTTGAGGCAAGGGTGAGTACTTGGTACTCAGCAAGTCATGCAATGTAATGCAAGCTAAGATACTATATGCATGGCTTGGTACAAAGGAATAGCTCAAGGTATATTTGCAGTAAACAGCATTTGACAAATAATATAAGTAGATTCGAAAGCAGTAGAAATAAGTAAAGCATAAATAACTTTTCAAGAAGTTTAATAAACATTTTCCCCATCCTAAACCACATTTCCATCATCTTCATTATTAAACCATCCCAACTTTCCAAATCCAAGTTATTTTTGAGAAAATCTAACCCTTGACTGTAATTCCCGAGCGATGTCCAATACCGCGGACACGGCTATTCGAATAGATTCTAAACTCTGCAGAGGTTATGCACTTTACCCACAAGATACAGTCAAACACCACAAAGGCGAGTTCCCGTAACAAAGTCTTTCGGAAACCTCTAACAATACAAGTGGTCCTCCCCGGTTATTGCGCACTAACCCTTCCCTTCGCTAAGGCGAAGTCTAGGCCAATCAACCGTTAGATGGGTACCTGGCCTCAGCCCCGGTACGCTCCCCCGTACAACTTACACAAAGGGTGTAGTTGACCTCCTGAGGTCCCACAGGTACGTTATTAGCAACTTAGTCAACTAGGTCCGTCCCATTACAGACATGTGGTTGCACGTTAGACCCAGTTCAAAGGCTTGCAAGGTTAAGTCCTTAGGGTGACCAGGGCAAGACTACCCGAAGAACCAAATCAACATTCCCAACGCCACAACCGCCCACCGATTACTCTTGCCACATGCCCCTGGCCGAAATCATTTATCGACCCGCTTGATTACCATGCACCACGTGCCATCAACATCACATGATACTTTTCCAAAACAGGTTCAATATATCATTAAGTCAATATTAGCATTTGATTATCCAAAATCATGTTATGAGCACGTAGCAGGTCTAAGCAGTATACTACAACGGTCTATAACCCATGTTGGCAATTTAATAATGTCCAACTAGTAATCCACAACTAGGGTGACAAGGGTCATGGCACATACTTAAATAATCAAGGTGTCATACAAAGAAATTGGTACTTATCTAACCCCATGTTTAAACCAAGTATTTTTCTAATTGAACTAGCATGCAATAGTTTAAATCAAAATAGGTTTCGAAATAAGATCAACATGGTCAAAGCACAACTTGCCTTCAAAAAGTACTTGTTCTTGGTCTTGAGTTGGATCCTGAGTTAATACTTCTCCTTCAATCCTTAGGCACTTCAACGTCTACTCGTAAAGCGTGCAAATAGCAAATACACGAATAAACAATAGGCAAAAAGTGTCCAAACATCCAAATAAAATCCATAAACAGAAAGAACATAATTTTACAAATTTTTAGAAACTGGAATCGTCAAATTTGGAGTTAAGGCATAAAAGTTATGATTATTTAAAGTTTAAATAATCAATTAAATAATTTTGCAGAGAAAAACTTTAGTCCAAAAATTAAATAAAATTTATATTTAGGTAGATCTCATTTTTATACAAATTTAGAAATTTGAATCACTCAAATCGGAGTTGAAACGCAAAAGTTATAAGCGTTTGAAGTTTGAATCCAAATTTGAATCAATATTTCGAATTAATAAATCATTTTCTTTTTCGGAAATTAATTATTGCGTCAGCATGGACACGTGTCATCCTGTGATTGGTCCACAGTGACCTGCTGACGTCAGCACCGAACGGGTCCCGTGATGACGTCAGCATGACGTCATCATGCCACGTGGCATGTCCCGGGTGCTGCCACGTGTCTCGGTCCATGGACTGAGTCCACGGTGACACCCGGCCCACGGCTTGGATGAGACTGACAGGTGGGACCACCTGTCAGTGCGGGGTCTCACGCAAACGTGGCTGACGCGTGGGCCCTCTGACTTGCGGGGCCCGCGTGTCAGGGACACGCGCCCACACGCGTGGGTGCGGCTAGGCACACGTGTCGTAATCCGATCCGTCGGATTTCGATCTAACGGTCCTAAAGAATTTGGCTACGGTGCAGTGGAGCGGCTACGTGGCTCAGCGAGGACACACGATTAAGATCCGACGGCTGGGACAGATCTACCCGATAACACTCGATCCAATCTAACCCAGACGATCTAAAACCAGCGGCGGAGATTGAATCTAAAACCGCAACGTGGAATTACACGGAGGTGACGTGGGCTAACCTGGACCGTTGATCGGGATCGAGCGGTGAGGACCTTCGCGGGGCTTGGACGGCGTGCGGCGGTGCTAGCTCGGTCGGAGAGGAGGAAGACGATGCGTAGCGCGGCGCTCCGTGGGTTTCCGGCGAGAGAGAACGTCCGCGGAGTGCGTCTCGCCGGGGTCTCGGATCCGATCTCCAATGCCCGGGAAGTGGCGGATGCGGCGGAGCGAGGCAAAGACCCAAGCAACCCTAGGTCCAACTCCGGCGAGCAATTGCGCGAGCGTGGTTGCGGCTCGAGCGAAAGCGGATCGAGGCAATCGGTGCGCAAGGGCAAGGTGATTACGGCGGGGTCGTCTCCTTAAATAAGGCCTCGACGTCCGCGATATGCGCGGAACCCTAGCGAACTTCGGGGCGGCGGCGGAGCTCTCGGCTCGGACTTCGGACGAGGAAGACGGCACGAGAACCGTCCACGTGTCCCGATCAGCGCCCCGATCGGATCGGCGCGAACGGGTTCGGTCGGACACGGCTCGGCCGGTGCAGGCGATTCTCGGCCGTTGGATCTTGATCCAACTGGTCGGAGAATTAGGTTCGGTTTGGGTTCGGTGACTTGGTTTGATCGAAGCGGTTGGCTCGGTCGGGTTCGGTCGGACTCGAGTCCGACTCGGACCGAGGAACAAGATTAAACCCGGCGATTTTAATATTCAAAATAATTCCCAGTAATTCATTTAATTCATTAAAAATAGCAAATAACTCAGAAAAATTCCAGAAAAATTCTGGAAAATATTTTGGATCATTTTGGACTCAAGTAAAATATTTCCAACAAAATTTTATGTGCAAAATTAAATTCTTTAATTATTTCAAAATGGAATAAATTCAAATAAATTCCAAATAAATCCAAATAAATTCCAGAAAATTCCAAAAATCCACCAAAGTGCCAAATCACACATGAATTTAAGAAAAGCAAAATTTTGGGGTGTTACAGTGACCGAAATCCTTCGGCACCACAACCCACTATATCACAAATAACAAGAACAATTCAATCATTTATCTCATAGACATAGCAACATGCTTTATCAAATGAAGCATTCAACATTATAGCTTAAATACAACATTTAAGCGTAAAGGAACGATACCCATACCCTTTCCTACTGTGCATCCAGTGTGTGTCAAATTTTAGATTAGTTATACCACTTTTGCAAGTTTTAATGTTGCTATCCTATGACAAAATTTTAATTAAGACCTAAGCCATGTTTCTAAGTTATTCCACATCACATTTTAGTTGTACCCTATAGCATGACGCTAAAAAAAATACGCATTCCAAGAACCTACAGCCCGCTCTGATACCAACTGTAACACCCCGACATTTAATATGCCTGAATGCTACCAAACATAAGCTAAACAACATCTAAATACCACAATTAAACATAAATTCCAGCAAAGGCGCACATGCTAAAAACCGAGATTTCGACAGCATCTCCTTTGTTTTAACATGAATTGAAGGAGCAACAACAGTACACAAGTTATATCATAATGGAAAGCATCTAAAGCAGCAATAATTAACGACTTAGCAACAATGTAAGTCTAGTTCCAAACATATGTCTCCAAGAGTCAAACGAACGAAAAGATTCTCATTTAGCAAAGCTAAGCCTTAAAGCAATGATCATCACACGCAATTTATTATCAACACTAATTGAATGACTTGTGAAATCAAAAGAGTGAAGCTACGTGTGGAAGTGTGACTATTTCCCTTCCCCGCATGCCGGATTCATGGTACCTAAAAGAAAACAACATAAACACAAGCGTGAGTTCATCACTCAGCAAGCATATTGCAATGGACAACAAGAACAATAACATGGCAATAATGTCTCACATCATGTATATCATCTCATTCATGAACACATAACATTATCATCATCATTACGTATGCAATGCAATGCAATGCTCATGTCTCTTTGGAAACTCATACCGGTATGGTTGAGTACACACCCGTCGGTGTGCACCCTCTCCCCCCTTCCATCCCGAAGATGGAGGGTGCCTACTCCTCGCTTCCAAACACCACGTGGATGGAATCACGATGTAGGACTTACTCAATAGCTCTCCGGATTAGTCATAACTTTCTCACCGACCTTCCCCGGACTAGTTATGACTTTCTCACCGCCCGGGCCATGTAACATGCCATGTATGCAATCATGCCAACATCATATTTAACTCGTACATTAACACATGGCATCATAACATAATAAACATGCTCATCATATCATTGGCAATCATTAAATCATGGCAAGTGATCATATATCATGTAGTCAATTCCATCTATTCTCAACAAGCAACCTACAAATCGGTATCCATTACAACACACTTGCCTCAACCACGGGCGACGGATTGGCGGGAAGTAGAAGGCACTCCTGGGGTCGCACCACCTGCACATAGGTATCACACACTCACAATCATGACCACAAAACAGTACGCAAACCCTCATCTACCCCGACATTGCCAACTACTCGCAAAACCTAAAAACAGAGGTTCTGTCCCGTCGGGACAGCAGCCTTCCAAAAGGCATAACTCGGGTTCTAAAACTCCGAATCAATTAAACGATTACATCTTCGCATATCTTAGGAAATTTCACAACTTTTTCTAGGTATAGGGAAAGACTTATTCGGACTCTAAAGTTGTTTAATCTATAAAATACTGTGATCTGTCCCAATCACGTCACAGATTGTAACACGCTCGGTAAAACAGCCATAACTTTCAAACGGCTGGGCGGAATTTAACGTTCTTTATATCCACGGAAAGATAACGAAATTATCTACAACTTCTTCAACGTCTGTACGACCATATTCTGAATGTAATTTGGCGAAAAACCGAACCCTAGGTCGACTGCTCATGCTGCCCGAAACAGAGAACGTGGCAACTTCTAGATCTAATCCAATCTACTCAATTCCAGTACCACCAATTGATCTAAAAACTTGATAAACACCTTTAGAACAGTACTTAGACCAACCCCAAGGATTCCCATGGCCATACCTTTGCCCAACGCACAAAAACCCAATAGATCTCCTCCCGGTTCGCGCGGTCTCCTTCCTCGCTCCAATCCCGCCGGATCTCCTCGTCGCGGAGCGCTCCAACGGATGGATCTTTGAGGTGTGGAGGTGGAGAACTCCCGTAGGGGCAGCAAGGGAGGAGGAGAGGTGGTGGAGAGGTGGTGGAGCAATGGGGAGCAATGGGGGAGGTGGAGGCGCCACAAGGAGGAGGTGGGGAGGTGTGTGGGGGCGGCTAGGACTTGTGGGGGCGCAAGGGCAGGGGTGAACGCCTAAAGGGGCTGGGGGAGGCCCCCAACCAGGTCTCCTACTCCTATTAGGACTCAAACTCCATCCCACCAAAGCCCACGACCCTTTCCTTTAGGCCCAAACTCCCACGGAAAGGCCCAAAAGCCCGGAAACGGCCCGGAAACACTATTAAGCCTCCTATCATATGGTTTTAACCTCCAATACCATATTTCATAAAGTTTTTGACCTTAACATTCACATTAAATAATCTCACACCATTCCGTAGTGTCACAACTTTAGCAAGTTTTAATGTTGCTATCCTATAACAAAATTTTAGTTAAGACCTAAGCCATGTTTCTAAGTTATTCCACATCATATTTTAGTTGCAACCTAAGGTATGACACTAAAAATACATATTCCATGGACCTACAGCCCGCTCTGATACCAACTGTAACACCCCGGCATTTAATATGCCTGAATGCTACCAAACATAAGCTAAACAACATCTAAATACCACATTTAACATAAAATTCCAGCAAAGACGCATATGCTAAAAACCGAGATTTCGGCAGCATCTCCTTTGTTTTAACATGAATTAAAGGAGCAACAACAGTATAGCAATAAGGCAATATGAGAGACATCTAAAACAGCAATAATTAGAGTCTTAACGACAATATAAGACTATCATCAAGCACTTAATGTCTCCAAGTGTCAAACGAACAATAAAACTCTCATAAAGCAAAGCTAAGCCTTAAATCAATGAGCATCACACGCAATTTATTATCAAACTAATAAAATGACTTGTGGAATCAATATGGTGAAGCTACGTGTGGGCGTGTGACTATGTCCCTTCCCCGCATGCCGTTCTCATGGTACCTAAAACAACAAGAAAACACAAGCGTGAGTTCGAAACTCAGCAAGCATATTGCAATGGACAACAAGAACAATATCACGGTAATAACATCTCCCATCATGTATATCATCTCATTCATGAACACTTAACAATATCATCCTCATTATGTATGCAATGTAATGCAATGCTCATGTCTCCTTGGAAACTCATACCGGTATGGTTGAGTACACACCCGTCGGTGTGCACCCTCTCCCCCCTTCCATCCCGAAGATGGAGGGTGCCTACTCCTCGCTTCCTTTCACCGCGGTGAATGGAATCACGATGTAGGGCTTACTCATTGGCTCTCCGGATTAGTCATATCTTTTTCACCGACCTTCCAGATTAGTTATGACTTTCTCACCGCCCGGGCCATGTAACATGTCATGTATGCAATTATGCCAACATCATGTTTAACTCACATAATAACACATGGCATCATAACATAATAAACATGCTCATCATATCATTGGCAATCATAAAGCATGGCAAGTGATCATATATCATGTAGTCAATTCCATCTATTTTCAACAAGCAACCTACAAATCGCTATCCATCACAACACACTTGCCTCAACCACGGGCAACGGATTGGCGGGAAGTAGAAGGCACTCCCGGGGTCGCACCACCTGCACATAGGTACCACACGCTCACAATCATGTACACAAAACAGTACGCAAACCCTCATCTACCCCGACATTGCCAACTACTCGCAAAACCTAAAAACAGAGGTTCTGTCCCGTCGGGACAGCAGCCTTGCAAAAGGCATAACTTGAGTTCTGGGACTCCGAATCAACTAAACGAGTACATCCTCGCGTAGCTTAGGAAATTTCCCAACTTTCTCTAGGTATAGGGAAAGACTGATTCGGACTCTAAAGTTGTTTAATCTACAGATTACCGTGATCTGTTCCAATTACATCACAGATTTTAACACGCTCGGTAAAACAGCCATAACGTTCAAACGGCTGGGCGGAATTTAACGTTCTTTATACCCACTGAAAGATAATGAAATTATCTACAACTTCTTCAACATCCGTACAGACACATTCAGATTCTAAATTGACGAAAACGCAAACCCTAGGTCAACTACTCATGCTGTCCCAAAACTGAAACGTGGCAACTTCTAGATCTAATCCAATATACTCAAATCTAGCACCACCAATTGATCTAAAAACTTTATAAACACCCTTAGAACAGTACCTAGATCAATCTCAAGGTTTCCCATGATCATACCTTTGCCCTACGCACGAAAACTCCAATAGATCTCCTCGCTCCTCGGATGGATCCATGAGGATGCAGGGGTGGGGAGGCCACCCTAGGGCAGCAATGGGGTGGAGGAGAGGTGGTGGAGAGGTGGAGAGCAATGGGGGCAAAGGGGGCGCAAGGAAGAGGAGGAGGTGGGGAGGTGTGGGAGGCAGCTAGGGCACTTAGGGCGCAAGGGGCAGGGGGAGGACGCCCAAAAGGGCAGGAGGAGGCCCCCCAAACAGGACTCCTACCCTAAATGGACTCGAACACCATCCCACCAAAGCCCACGGACCTTTCCCTTAGGCCCAAACTCCCCCGGAAAGGCCCAAAACCCCTGAAACGGCCCGGAAACGGCCCGGAAATGCTATTAACCTCCATACCTTATGGTTTTAACCTCCCATACCATATTTCATAAAGTTTTTGACCTTAACATGCACCATTTAAAAGGTTACGACACTCCGTGGTGACACATCACTTCAAAAGGCCCAAAAACGCGAGTAAACCTCAAGCCGAAAGATTTTAATCTCTAATTTCACATTCTATAATGTCACACCATGCCGTAGTGTCACAATGACGGCAACACCGATAACAGCAAAACACCACATCGTAAAAGAACCCACATCAATTGAAAACTGAACTTGCAAAACATTGCATTTCAACCAAATTCAACATTTTGGAAGAGAACATCAAAATTTCAAGTCAAGCATCTGCTCCCACAACCGTCACAAATTTTCTCAAGGAGAGGGAAATTCATTTCCAAAAGGGAACACCTCACTAACAAAATCATTTTATAAAGCATTTATAAAATCCACCTTTTTGAAGCACTCGCACACATCACACACATTATGCAAATAAATCCATCTCCCGTCAAAAAGAGTTACAAATTAAGTCTCAAGAGTTTCCAACACAACCCACTATGTCCATCTGCTTCCGTTAAAATTTATTCCAAAGATATTTCGGTCACGACATAAAGGAGCGCGATCCACTCAAAAACTTTTGGGTGTAAATCCATACTCATAACACAAATTAAACAAAATAGCCAAAACCAAAGATTGGCACCAATAGCTACGGGTTTTAGGGAAACTCGAAAACACAACACATGGAATAGCTTGACCGAAGGCATTCAACCAAAATGGCAAACAACCACACCAGTTGCAAGGGTTTTAAACACCAGCTCAACAAGAATCCCACCATAACTTGTATTCCACTACACTTACCATTTAAGCATTCAAAAAATCACTATTTACTCATCAAGAGAGTCCAACCAGATTTAACAAAATTTACATAACAATTTCTTTCTCTAGTTACCATTCCCAACACTTATAAATAAAGTTTACAATGCTTATCAAAAAGGCAACTAACCAATAATACCTCATAAAGATCCCCACAGACCAACACATCATATAACAACGTATTCTCTATTTCAAACATAGTACTTCAACAGATACTTGAGCATGATCAACCTACCAATTTTATACAATCCATACGTAAATTTCTCGACAACAAAACTTACTCAATCAATAAATGACTTCAATACGTAAATGTTATCTCTACAAGACAAAATTCGTGAGTATGATTCTAGGATATACATTCATCAAGAATAAAATCCTACATCGTGTTAATTCTCCATGGTCCACTCCATCACAACATGTTACAATAACCTCCATTTTTAACAAGGATTTTTCAACAATTAATCTAAGCAATTACTACCACTACTAAATCGTCAATATCAATAATTTGCATAATCATCAATCAACAACATTACCTTTAGCTACCTTATACATCGGTTATAACAAAATTTCCACCACACAACATACCCAACTATTTAAAAAAATAGATTGAATACTAGCATTAACACAGCCTTTAACAACATTATTAACCATATGTCTTATGTCTTCTCAATTGATATCAATACTAGCATTGTATAGATACAACTGCATACTTCCAAATATACTAGTAGTTTGCAACAACATAAATGGCAACTCTAATCAACTTCCGAGTTAAAGTCACTAGTCAATACGATTAAATTTCTCTATTAACATGTAAAATTAGAGCATCTTTAACAACCAGCAAAGTTTCTTTAACAATATCAGTAATTCACATCATCTTAATGTTCTAACTATGCATCAGGGTTTAAACTTTAAACATTATCGGGGGTCATAAGCACTTTTATAACAAAGCAACAGATTCTAAGCACGTACATTAATACCTTTAATCATTCTCGCTATAGAGTAATCTAAAACACTAGAAGTTCATTTAATCTTAAGCTAAACACCAATATTACATTTAACTAATTCAACTCACCAATTAACTTCAGAACAAATCATTTCCATAAACCACATTGTTACATACTACATGACATTCTAAACAACCATTTTCACTTTCGATAAACAGGATGCAACTCCACTTTTAAAGATAACCACAACTCAAGAACCAAAACGAACACCGATAGACAATTTCTCCTTTTCCAGGCAAGGAAGAAAAACAAAACTTCAACAGAATGCAAGAGATCTCAACTCTCCAATTCCCAAATTTGCCCACAAAACTCTTCAAGAAATCTCAAGATCTATACTTCCAAGAAGGAAGAAGGATGCACTAGGGAAAACCAAATGTTCAACCAAACCTTTTTCGATAAAGATTCAAAACTTAGCTCCACCCAACCTAAGGTCGGCACTAGGAGAACTTCAACTCTTTTCTTAGATAGGGAGGACAACAACCACATGTTTCCTCCCTAAGACAATCCACAATAACCTGCAAAACCGGGTGTCAAAGCAAAAATTAATAGCGACCAACAGAAGCGCAACACTAGACTCTTCTTCTTCGTCTTCAACCAAGGAAGACAAAACCACATACCGCATACGGAACAATCCGCGAAAATCTAAGACCAACACTTTTCTTTTGATTTCAATCGACTAAAAAAAAACAAGAAGACCAACCAAAACCGACCGTCGGAACGGTGGAAAGCATCCGAAGGATACCACCGTCAACTCTTCTATTTGTCTCCAGCCAACTACCCGACCTACGACAGAAAGGGGTAAGCACTCTTCTCCTACAGGGGTTAATAGTTCTTCGGTGATGGCGCTAACCGGCCACACCGTCAAACCTCACCCTTACTATGAACAAAAGTGGTGGCCGAAACCCTTCGGCACCACAACCCCACTTTATCACCACCACAAGAACAATTCAATCATTTATCTCATAGACATAGCAACATGCTTTATCAAATGAAGCATTCAACATCAAAGCTTAAATACAACATTTAAGCGTAAAGAAACGATACCCATACCCTTTCCTACTGTGCATCCATTGTGTGTCAGATTTTAGATTAGTTATACCACTTTTGCAAGTTTTAATGTTGCTATCCTATGACAAAATTTTAGTTAAAACCTAAGCCATGTTTCTAAGTTATTCCACATCACATTTTAGTTGTACCCTATAGCATGACACTAAAAATACACATTCCAAGGACCTCTGACCGCTCACGATACCAATCAGTAACACCCCGGCATCTAGTATGCCTGAATGCTACCAAACATGAGCTAAACAACATCTAAATACCCTGAATTAAGGTAAATTATAGCAAAGGAGTAAATGCTAAAACCCGAAATTTCGGCAGCATCTCCATTGTTTTAACATGATTTGAAGGAGCAACAACAGTATAGCAATATATAGAATATGACAGACAACTAAAAACAGCAGTAATTAACGACTTAGCAACAATATAAGTCTAGTTTCAAACATGTAATGTCACCAAGAGTCAAACGAACAATAAGACTCTCATTTAGTAAAGCTAAACCTTAAAGTAAAAATCATCACACGCAATTTATTATAAAAAAAACTAATTGAATGACTTGTGGAATCAAATGAGTGAAGCTACGTGCGGAAGTGTGACTATTTCCCTTCCCCGCATGCCGGTCTCAATGTACCTAAAACAACAAGAAAACACAAGCGTGAGTTCGAAACTCAGCAAGCATATTGCAATGGTACAACAAGAACAATTACATAGCAATAATATCTCACATCATGTGAACCATCTCATTCATGATCACATATCATTATCATCATCATTATGTATGCAATGCAATGCTATGCTCATGTCTCCTTGGAAACTCATACCGGTATGGTTGAGTACACACCCGTCGGTGTGCAACCTCTCCCCCCTTTCATCCCGAAGATGGAGGGTGCCTATTCCTCACTTCCGTTCACCGCGGTGAATGGAATCACGATGTAGGACTTACTCATTGGCTCTCCGGAATAGTCATAACTTTCTTATCGACCTTCCCCGGACTAGTTATGACTTTCTCACCGCCCGGGCCATGTAACATGCCATGTATGCAATTATGCCAACATCATATTTAACTTGTACATTAACACATGGAATCATAACATAATAAACATGCTCATCATATCATTGGCAATCATTAAAGAATGGCAAGTGATCATATCATATAGTCAATTTCATCTATTCGCAACGAGCAACCTTCAAATCGCTATCCATTACAATACACTTGCCTCAACCACGAGCAACGGATTGGCGGGAAGTAGAAGGCACTCCCGGGGTCACACCACCTGTACATAGGTACCACACATTCACAATCATGTCCACAAAATAGTACGCAAACCCTCATCTACCCCGACATTGCCAACTACTCGTAACACCCAAAAACAGAGGTTCTGTCCCGTCGGGACAGCAGCATTCCAAAAGGCATAACTTGAGTTCTGGGACTCCGAATCAATTAAAAGAATACATCCTCGCGTATCTTGGGAAATTTCCCAACTTTTTCTAAGTATAAGGAAAGACTGATTTGGAATCTAAAGTGGTTTAATCTACAGAATACCGTGATCTGTTCCAATCACGTCACAGATTTTAACACGCTCGTTAAAACAGCCATAACTTTCAAACGGCTAATCGGAATTGGACGTTCTTTATACCCATAGAAAGATATTGAAATTATCTACAACTTCTTCAACAGGAAGACGACCAAATTCGGAATCTAAATTGGCGAAAAACTAAACCCTAGGTCGACTGCTCCTGCTGTCCAAAACAGAGAACGTGGCAACTTCTAGATCTAATCCAATCTACTCAATTCCAGCACCACCAATTGATCTAAAAACATGATATTGATACTTAGAACAGTACCTATCCTAACCCCAAGGAGTCCCATGGCCATACCTTTGCCCGACGCACGAAAACCCAATAGATCTTCTCCTGGATCCCTCCTCACTCCTCGCTCCAACGGATGGATCCTCGAGGTGCAGGGGTGGGGAGGCTACCCTAGGGAAGCAAGGGGGTGGAGGAGAGGTGGTGGAGAGGTGGGGAGAAAAGGGGCAAGGGGAAGTGGCCGCACGGCCAAAGGGGGGGGGAAGAGGAGGGTGGCGGCTAGGGCTCAAGGGGGGGAAATGTGGGTGCACAAGGGGAGGGGTGGGGCGCATTAGGGGCATGGGGAGACCCTTTTACCAGCCCCAAACAGGTTTCCTAGTCCTAAATGGACTCATACTCCATCCCACCAAAGCCCACAACCCCTTCTTTTAGGCCCAAACTCCCCCGGAAAGGCCCAAATCCCTGGAAACGGCCCGAAAACGCGATTAAACCTCACAACGTATGGTTTTAACCTCCAATACCATATTTCATAATGTTTTTGACCTTATCAAGCACATTAAATAAGGTTACGACACTCCGTGGTGTCATAGCTTTGACACTAGTTAGTTTTGAATTTTAGTCAAAGTTTTGAATGTAAAAATTGTGGGTAGCCATGTTGTAAATATTGTACTAGGTATGGTAGGAAGTGGATCGTTGATCACAATCATGGAGGATTGTGATTTGGTCATATTTATGTTACATAATTGTTATTTATATACTTGTCAACTGCTCTTTAAAAATTCCATTTGCAGTCTACTACTTGTTATTGCTGAATAAATCTCGCTTTATGCCAAATTTGAGAATATGGTAGGATAGCCATTCCTTTTACATAGCTAAACATATACTTATAATTGTGATGCATATACTTATAACTAGTAAGGTGCCCGTGCGTTGCAATGGTATCTACATTTTGAACGGCTGTCCTGCTATTACGATAACATTAAACAAGAAAAAAAAATGTTGTGCAAATAATACCTTAATGGTCTACATTCTACAATTAAAGAGGTTAATTAAAGAATGGCAGAACTGTGTGTTGTCTTCCATCCACGCCTGAAGTGGTTAATTAAAGAGGTGGGTAATTAAAGAATGGCAGAACTGGTAATTTTAATGAAATGACGTGGGAAGAAACTCTCACTTTATAGTAGAGATTATGATACACTACAAGTCTTGCTCGGTACAAATATGCTCACCCTTGCTTGTTGATAATCAGAGAGCAAAGAGACCATAGTCCCCAATGATGTCATCGCAGTTTACGGAGAATACAATGAAGAGCATTTGTAGGACTTAATCTAGTCAATTGTCTATGGATATTTTGGGCTAAGACATACCACTGAATATTAATATTTTATTAATCTTTTCTGCTACATTTTATTTGGCCAATGGCCCTCTTACTGTAAGAATAATGTACCCTTTTATCTATGTATAATATCTATGCCATATTGTATAACAATGTTGTGAATGTGTGTACTAGCCACTGATCATGGGACTAGTACATTATCACATGAGGTCCTCGAGTATTCCACACTCGGTCGATGATCTCGACAAAAGGGTCTATCGCCATTTGAAATGGTGACATATCCTCTACCATTAATTCCATTCACGACAGAAGTTTTGTCGCCCTTTCATTTGGTGACATAGACCTAGGTGGGATACCATGTAGGACTGCCACCATTTTGATAGGCGACAAGTTATATTTTATACTTTTTATCATTTATTTATGTAATATTAATTAAAAATTGTATTATTTGAAAAAATCCAGACTACTTCTAGGTGAGTGAGTGAACATGTGTGTCGAATGACAATGATGTGAGTTAGAGGTGGGCACTTGGGCCGGGCTTGTTCGGGACGGCTCGAGGCACGGCACGGCATGTAGTGAGCCATGCCATGCTGGCCGAGCATTATAACTTGGGCTGTGCTAGGCTCAGGACATGGTGTCACGGTCCTAGTCTTTTTCCAGGTGTATGGGCATGGGGGCATTTGGGTAATTGTCTTGGAATTTTTTTTCCCACCTTTTTCCTCTCTTTCTCCACCGGTTCCTTCCCCTCACCCCACTTCTTCTTTTCTGGTTCCACCGCCCGAGCTCCACCTGGCGGCCACGGCGCCCCTGCTCTGCGCTCGGCCGGCCGGCGCCTCCTCCACCCAGCTCCTCCACCCGGCCGTCCCCTTCCTCTCCCTGGAGCCAGCCGCGCCCCCTACTGCTGCCTCCTCGCCGCCTGCGCCGCCGGCCCTGCCTCCTCGCCGCCATCGCCTCCAGCCGGCTCCCTCCACCTCCTGTGCGGCCAGGTGACCCCCCCTCGCTCTTGTACTCCCTCCATCCCTCTACCTCTCCATGGCCGAGCCCTAGCTCCAACCGAACATGGCTAGGGTTAGTGTTGCATTTGGGGATTTTTGCCCCAATTGATGCTAGTGTGTACTTGGAGAACGCATGAATGTTGGTATGGGTGTATGAGTTGTTGTCGTCGTTCTGAAATTTCGTGGGCAGATTGGATGTTGACTTGAGAACTATGCCTTGTTGTGCTTGGATCGGTTGAGGATGAGAATGATTGAATTGAAATTTTAGTGCACTGGCTTATGGTGTGAATGATTTAGTAGGTGGAAAGGGTACTGTTAATGGTTGGTCTTCCTTTCTTCTTCCTCCTGGTTCGAAATCCTTGTCCCTTGTGCCGTCTCTCGGAGCTCCTGGAGCTGGCTGTGTCATCGCCCTCCGGATGGTGATACGTTGGGGGTTTGCTTGGGGTTCGGTTCTGGCGTGTAGTTTGTAACTCTTGTCCTAGGTTGCTACTAGGCTTCGATGAATAACCTATAGCTGCGTGAGTTGAGCATGCTGGCAATGGCATTGTCAAGGTTCAGTGCATGGTAGATAGTTTTTGGTTGATGCTAAGCGATATCGAGGATTCGGAATAATTGCGAATTAGTACCCTGCTAGTTGTGGCCAATGAATTCCTTACATAGAAAATGTGAAGTTTGATACTATGATCTAAGGGTGAGTTATTGTTCCTTGGTTTGTATCGCGAAGGTTCTACTACATTGTCATGCAAGCGGGTGGTGGAGCTTATTGAATGACTTCAATTGGCACACACAACATTACCCTGCTATTGATCGACTATTCCATAGCCTCTTAGGCAGCCTTGCATGGCCTTGAGCTCTTCACTTGACTTCCATCTCCTCTTATGGAGCAAAAGCCCCCAAGTGACTTAAATGGAGAGTGATTGACCTCCCTCCCACGCCCATCAAGCAAGCATGAGCTGGAACGCTATTAAGCCATTGGTACAGATACCTCAAACGCAAAGGTCTATAACCTACACTGAATAGGAGCCGGTCATGTGTTCCCAATTTCAGTGCATTAGGGAGTTTAGAGGGTGGCGAACGATTAAATCACTAGCTTGAGAATTTTAGTCGAAATAGTGTTGAGCCGGTCCTAGGGTTGTTTAGCCTCGGTTGTGGAGTTTCGCAATTGTATTTCACTTTGGTTTGGTGAATGCTTGCGTTATTGTTTTCAATTCTCATTCCATGCTCATATGCATAGCATGCATCTCATTTGGCATACATTGTACTCGTGTAGGGAACGAAACCGCGGAGGGTGACGTGGCTGTGGTCGAGGGTGATCACGGTGAGCAGGTTGTTGTTGAGGATCCGGCAGAAGCATCAGGCAAGCACCTAAGCATGTTCAACCCTTTATATACGTTTATTTTGGTGAATAAAACGCTTATTGAATGATTAGGTTCTGCATTAGGAGTCAAATGGTGGTAAGGGTAGTAGAACCTAATTGCTGCACACTCACTTCTTGACACTTGTTGAACCTTTCCTTTGGAGCTAGCTTATGGGTAAATACAATGTGTCTATGCTTAGTTTGCTTAGAGGTCGGGTTTGGGCCAAGTGGTGGACGGTTCCATCACTTGAGAGTACTCAATACTACACATGTGAACTATATTGGAAATGGGTTCAGTCATGTTACTTGGATGGATATTAATAATTGGCGACCGGGCGGGAGAGTAGGATCAATTGGGTATGGAGACTCAATTGACGTAGTCCCGCCTGTGTCAATTAAGGACCGATCCGTTTGTGTGCCATGTTGATCGAGCACCATTAGGTTGATCGCATGCCTGATTATGGTTGGGTAAGCCACTCTTTCATCACATGCCGTTCGATGGATCATGCCCTCATGCGGTTGGACGTGGTTGAGGGCGAGGCTTAGGCCGACCCTCGAGGGCCAAGTCGGGCTTGGGCAGCTCGAGGGGGTGCTAGGTGCTCGAACCGCATGAAGATGGTTCAACGATTGGGTATGGATGGGAGGGGGGTTGACATGAGGTACTTTGTGGCACATGTCGTGCGATCAATGCTTCCCTGCAGGGTTAATTAAGCGATTCGAATTGCCGCGCTCTCGGATATGAGCACGCTCGCGTCATCCGACACTCAACGTAGTAATAACTTAAATTCCTGGCTCGTCGTTGTACTTGAGCTTTAAAATGGTTGTAATTGCTTTACTTTAGTGTTGTTACCTTTCAACTTCATGTTAGAAGTAGGTGCGGTCAATAACTGCTTTAAATTTGTAATTGGTTTAGCTGTCATACTCATACTACAAATGTTAATGCTTTTCCGCACTATTACCTTCAGCTTTATTCCTTTCTGTACCCAAATGCATAACCCTTTGGAGTCGGTCATATATGGACCACGGGTAAGTCTTGCGAGTACATTCGTACTCATGCTTCTGCTTTGTGGTTTTCAGGTGAGGATCAGGAGGGCTGCGAGTTCTGTCCCTACTGCCTCTCGGTGCCTGGGCGGGACACCGAGTAGAGGTTGCTTGCGATGCCACACACGCCCGGAAGTGTTCAGGGGCAGAACACTTCCGGAGATGCCGTATTTTGCTAATATGTTGGTTAACTCGCTTTTGTTGTATAGCTAGCTGTGTATTCCCTGTCATGTGAGGCTTAAAGATTTGGTATTCCTCTTGTGGATCGTGGTTGTGTTGTGATGTCCTTATCATGCTTGTTTGTTGCTTTTATCCCTTCCATATTATCATGCTATATCAACTGCTCTTTTGTCTGCTGAGTGGATGTCCTAGAATCTAGGAAGGTCATGCCGAAATTTCGAATTTTTGTGCTACCTTAGTTTAGGTTGCATCTTCTTAAATTCTAGTATGTTAGTTGAGTTGTTTTAGTTGTGTGGTTGTCGGGTTTGTCTTTGTGCTTTGGTTTAGTCGTCTTGTTGTGCTTCCGCGTTGCGTGTCCGGTTGTGGGGTTTTGAGTTCGTTGCCCCCTTTATGCAAATTGAGTTGTGATAACGGTGGAAACCGGTATGCGGGGCGATCCTGGGCGAGTTCGGGTCGCATACCGGGGGAATACCGGGGCTGTTGTCGAGTTATTCGAAGGGTTCCACTGTTATCTCATTTGGGCTTGGATGCTAGCATCGCGAGCGCCATCGGCGAATCGTTGCTAGCCTCCAAATCCAATGAGGTCAACTGGGTGTTCCAATAGCTCGAGGACAGTCTGGGCGGCTCCTCACACATGGCCACGATGGGTGGCATGGCCCAACATGCCATCGACCTGTGACACGGGCAGCACGGCGGCGCTACCACGCCCGTAGTAGGGCACATGCCACTACTGCAGGCCCACGGTAGGGCTCGGCGACTCGCGGCAGGGAGGTGGCCACAGAGCAGAGTCTTGCCGTCGCCTCGCCGTGCCTTCTCTGCCGCCGTGCTACGGCCTAGCCTCATCGTGTCTCCTCAGCCGTCGTGCCTCACCGCATTGCCGCTGCACCATGCCCTACTACGTGCTCGAGCCACTGTAGCCTGCCTGCGCTACACCGGGGGGAGGGGAAGGGAGGCGTGGCGGCGGTGTGGTGGGTAGGAGGCGGCGACGCAGTGGAGGCTAGAGGGGAAGGTGGAGGGGGCCTTACCTGGCCGCGTTGCCGTGGTTGCCATGCCAAGGGGGGAGGTGGCGGTGGTCATGCAAAGGAGCGAGGTGGCTATGGCCATGCCACACTGTTGGCTCCGGCGCGAGCCGCGACCGCTTGCCCCGCGCTGGCTGCTCGCCTGAGGTCGATCGTGCCCGCCCGCACCCACACATAGTTGACACTTGCCTACTCATGAAACCGCTCGCCCTGCATCGGCCGGCTCACCCGAGGTCGCTTGGGATTCGACGAGGCGAGGCTGAGAGGGGCAGCAGGACGAGGGAAACTGAAGGGGGAGAGGGAGGCAGCCACGTGGACAGAGGGAGCGAGGGGGGCCGTGTCGGTGGGGTGAGGGAGGCAACTGAGGCTTGGAGGGAGATGAAGGGGCGGCGGAGGGAGGCACCAGGCTCGGAGGTAGATGAGGGGGCTACGGAGGGAGGCGGTAGGCTCGAAGGGAGAGGAGGGAGGCGACGGGCTCGGAGGGAGACAAGGGGGCAAAGGAGGGAGGTGCAAGGCTCGGAGGGAGACGAGGGGGTGATGGAGGGCGGCATCGGGATCGAAGGGCGACGAGGGGGCAATGGAGGGCGATGATGGGCTTGGAGGGAGACAAGGGGGCGGTGGGGACGCCAAGGGTTGCCATGTCGCCATGCTAGGAGGGAGAAAAGAGGGGGGAGATAGGTGCGGGTGGGAGAGTGAAAAAAGGGGGAACCGGGGAAGGGGTAGAATTAAAATTACTTATTTTTTTGTACTTTTGGTAAACTGTAAATATCTGCTGAAAAGTATAAATAGTGTGTATCAATGTTTAATAAATGTTTAAATATTAATGGAAAATGGGCACATATAGTAGTTTATCTAGACTATCTATACCACTACATCATACAACACAATCAAATTTAGTAGATCATCAGTTTCAAGAGAATAGAATCTAGGGGACTAGGCTTCCACAACCAGACCCTCCGAACTAGACCGTCCGGAAACATGTATATTTCATATGACACAAACAATTAAGAGATGATTAGTTTCAAGAGAATAGAATCTTGGGGAGCAGGCATCCACAACAATACGAGCTGAGAGAGATTGAGAGAGAGCGACAGGTGAGAGTATGCTGAGAGAGATTGAGAAAGACAAGAGAGAGAGAGATAGAGAGAGAGAGAGAGAGAGCGTTGGGAGACTCTCTCAATCTCTCTCGACTCTCTCTCTCGCCCGTCTCTCTCAATCTCTCTCAGCTCTCTGTCCCCCCTCTTGCCCGTCTCTCTCAGCTCTCCCTCTCTCTCTCTCTCTCTCTCTCGTCTGTCTTTCTCAATCTCTCCTAGCACTCTCTCTCTCCCCCCATCTTTCTCAATCTCTCTCAGCTCTCTCTCACATGTCTCTCTCAATCTCTCCCCCTCACCCGTTTCTCTCAATCGCTCTCACCCGTTTCTCTCAATCGCTCTCACCTATCTCCCTCACTCTCTTTATTCCCCATTGCCCCCTCTCTCGCCCGTGTTCAGCACATCCCTCTCGCTCTCTATAACGGTTCAAGAATAAATAAAATTTAGTTCTTTTTTCCATAATATTTTTGTCTACTGCCTCAACTCCATGCGTCTCCGACTCCTTTTCTCTTATTGTAATAGTGCAAATAGGCCGGGCCTAGTCCAACATGGCACGAAGCGCAAATAGTCCATGCCTGGACTCGCCAAAGGTGAGCCGAGTCAGCACGGCACAGCACGGTGAGCACAACAGACCATCACAGCCCGGCACGGCACGACACCCACCTCTACTGTGAATGACAAAAATGGGCGTTGTGGACCAAACACTACAGGAATCCGTATTATTTTCGTCGGCCAGAAACTGACGAAAATATGGGGAAAACCGATGAAAATATCTATTTTCGTCAGCTTGCCGATGAAACTAAGCCGACGAAACAAATCCGACGAAAATACACATATTTTCGTCGGTAACCGACGAAAATAGATTTATTTTCGTCGGCCCAGTTTAGCCGACGAAAATAGGGCCCGTTATCCAGTGCCCTCGTCGACTGGTTATTTTCGTCAGTATTGGCCGACGAAAATAAGTCTGCGACGTCAGTAGAGGTATTTTCGTCGGTCTATTTTCGTCGGTTTTGGCCGACGAAAATAATATTGGAATTTGTAAAA
This sequence comes from Rhipidocladum racemiflorum, assembly GCA_036346355.1. NCBI lineage: Eukaryota > Viridiplantae > Streptophyta > Magnoliopsida > Poales > Poaceae > Rhipidocladum > Rhipidocladum racemiflorum. The sequence goes on along the minus strand of CM070577.1, from coordinate 35,310,621 downwards.
AAAAATACAGAAAATTATAAAACACCCAGGTTTGCAGATTTGTTGGAAAATAACATATGTATTATCAGAAGTACTTCCTCAAAAAAGTATAATTTATTCAGTTTACGATATTTTGCAAAATATTATGAAAAAAGAATGGTCATTGGTCAAACCTGCATCTCTAAGACCATAAAAAATCGATGATGACATATAATATAAAACAGATAGAGTAATAACTAACTAGCAATGCTAACAAACATTCAGATGCAACCAGTGCACTCGAGTGCTGCAGCAATTTTTTCAGTGTCTTTCTTACCTCCTACACAAGGTGTACAACAAGTATTTCCCCTTGATCAAAGCACATATCATTAAGCGCCACAGTTACATTGATCAAAGCACATATCAGGCAGCGGGTATCTATAAGAGAAAATGAATGGTGCAAAAAAATCATACCATATGCCATCACAAGCTAAAACAATGAATTCATCATCCTCAGAAAGTTTAACCTGACCAACAACCAAATCAATCCTGAGTTCAAATAATATTGTTCAAGGTAAAAACACTAACAGAAAAGAGGCAGTAAAACCCACTGTGTTGTGTGTTCAATTCAGGTTCAGCGGTGACAATCTGTCTCTCGGCTGGCAAATGCTCATTTTGCTTCAATTCCATATCCCCTAGAGGAAAATCACAAAAATAATAGATACATAAAAGACTACTACATGCTAAGGGATGTTGGACATTCTTTCTAGTTATTTGTACGAAAGGATTTTGGATGAGGTATTTCACCAAATGGCCTTTTGATCACTACATGTTTTTGCCATGCTTGAAATCCAGACAGGACATTATCTGCTGATATCTAGCATACACCTAAGGTTCAGAAGCAATAATATTAGGCAATGACTCAGAGTCGTTCTAATATTTTTCAAGGTACCTAATTACCTACTAGAGAAAGGTATTCCAATATCCCATTAGTTGGAGGTAGGGTATGAAGGAATCTGCGATCTGTTTATGATTGTTGAGTATTAGGATATTACTACCCCGACAGTTAGCCCACCAGTCCAACCCCTCCTTGCAGAAACCCCACTAGCTCCCCAATCCATCCCCGAGCAGGACCCTAGACCCCCTATACAATCCACTTGCTTAAAAACAGCACCACTTTTAAGAAAACCCCTTCTTAAATATGAATTCATAATTGCCAACACCCAAGCACCTTTCATCCCATGAAATGTGTCTTCTAATAAGAAATACTCCAAAGCTTCATGCCATAAAGATAAGACTTAAATTTCATACTCCAGCAAACATGTTTGGTAAGGGAAAAAGAGATGAGCAGCTTTACCTCCTCAAGATCCCAACCGTCCCCAAGTTTATCGTAATTAATCTCCACTTTTGGGGGACCATATTATGCCCTCAAACATGCAAGAAAGCTTCTGGCCCTTTTCTCCCAGCTCAGCCAGTTCTCTCCACCCTCTTTGCCCCTTCATCATCTCATCCATTCTAAAAGAGCAAAACATTGTCAGATCCATCGAACCATCAAAAATATGTCAGTTTCACCAAATAAAAATCATGCTCAAAATATAAAACGTGGTATGTACCTGAAAAATGCTTTCTGAACAGAAGTGGCAAGAAAGAAATTTATAGCACAACTTAGGAGTTATCACCAAACCCATATGCTTACTTCTTGTAACACATCCACAAATGATCTTGCTGCCCTCTTCTCCAAAGCTTTTCCTTGCCTAGTCTTGCATTTCATGTTGACATAAAAAGCAAAAGGAATATTAATCCTTTCAACAGAAACTCAGAAGCAAATATTTTCGATACTACAATCACCATTGAAGGGGACATATGCTCGATACTTTAAGAACAATTATTATACTCACAATTCCTTTAGGCACAACAAATTTAGAGCAACAACATATCAGGAGTTTGAACCTACAGACAGAAAATAATAGAAGGCACAATAATGTGTTAGTCATCTTGCATTTTTTTGAAAAAAAAAAGATAAAGACGGAAGCATCCAACTATTCTAGTACAGTTTAGAGCAATATTACCTTGAGTGGTTGTTGGCCCAAGAATTTTGTTGAACTGGAAGATCATATGTGTAGATGGTTGGCTAATTCCTCAAAAATTATTGAAAATTCTAACAACCACACAATCTCCATCACAAGTTCATTACAGACATCCATGTTATAAATTCACCACAATAGTATCTGTCGACGATTGGGGAGCAGGCCCCCGTCGAGCTTACTTGTTGGTGGAGGGACCAACTGCGACCCCTTCTTACGTGATGGGATACTCAGAGGGGTGACTCACTGGGCTTCAACAGGCAGGGACACTATAGTTTACCCTGGTTCGGGCCTCTCAAGAAGGAGATAATAGCCCTACTCTAGCTCGTGTATATCTTTGTGCAGAAAAAGTTATATCTCTCTCTCCCCTTCATGGTGGGGATGCTTTTATAGCTTACAAAGGGGCGTGCTTGTTCAAACCCACTAACTCCACGTCCGACCAGGTCCAACGTGGTAACTAACGGATCCTACACTCCTGTCACGTCCCCGCGAGGATCGCAACGAACTAGCGGAGGTTACGCAGCGGGTGGTTACCGACCTCGGGATCACGTCAGGTCGGCTAACGTCTAACTCCGAACTCGGCCACTTCGGCCTGAGCACGAGCTATCGGTCCACCCGGTCATGCGACCTCCTAAAAAGGTCCCGGCTAGACCGTCCCTTGGAACAACTCCTCGCGACCAGGACAGGAACGACCTCGTGCTGCTCGTGGCGCCCGGCTAGGTCGTCCAGGGGAACGGCCTTCCGGTGGTCGAGCGGCGATGAGCCGCGCCCCTCGTGGCACCCGAGGTAATTCTGTGGGGTCTACCCGACTCCCCGACAGCTAGCCCCCGAGGTTCGAGTGGAAGAAGGCTTTAGGAAAAGACCTTCCTCTCGGGCCTACCGTCTCCCGAGCCAGCCAGGTTGGTCGCGACGAACAGCTGCCCCGACCTCCGAGCTATTAGTCCGCCCCGAGAGACGAGCTCGGTCCCGCCGTGCCTTGGGCGTGCGAACTAGTTCCCATCCTACCGACGGTTCCTTCCCTTGGAAGCTTCATTTGGTTAGTACGAACCGCTCCCCCTCGGGAACCGTCGCCCGGCAAGACAGCCTTGGTTTGCGTGTCCACGCATCGCTCCCCGTGTGGTGGACGTCTCAACTGCACGCTCAAGGACTCCGTGTCGGGGTGGGCCGACTCTTGGTTCTATCTGAGGAAGGCCGAGGGCGGTTCGCTTTCCTACTCCGGAGCCAGGGGTCGTGCCGTCGAGACCCCCCGGCCGACGGTGCAGCCGGAGGAGGAGAAGGTGTTGCTGCTGATCAGCGAGCTCACTTGCTCAGGGCTGACCGGACGGGATGTCGCTCGGGACTACATCAGAGCCCGGGTGTCGCCCCTCAGGAGGAGGGTGCATCCCTTCTTCAAGGTTGAGGGGTGGCAGGACATCACACGGGAGTCACGCTCAGGTATACCATCGACCTCGGCCTTCTCTCCTATGCAGAGGACATTCGTTCTTACCACTTCCTCTTGCTCGGTACGCAGCTCCACCGGAGGATCAGGGTGGTCGCGAGGGTGTCCGATTTGTTCGGCACCCCCTAGGGCAAGGAAATCCTAGAGGGTCGTTAGATCCCGAATAACGTCCTCAACCGGACCGAGGCGGTAAGTTTTCGATTTGGCCCTCCTTTCTTGATGTCCTACTTGGTCCGAGTCTCTCCAGGGTGCCCCGACCTCATAAAACTCTCTCTGGCAGAGAAGGTCGCCTCGAGGTCGCCGTGGATCAAGCGGCATCGCAGGTGGGGGCGAGGTCGTAAGACCAAAAATTGGCGGGCCGCATAGCGCGCGACCGATCTCCTTCGGCCACGCCGTCTCCGCCTCGGCGTTAGCGCAGCGTCCTGGATTCAGACGACCGCTCACCCGCCAAAGATTTGGAGTATGCTGATCGGCGGGAGGTGAGCGAACTAAAACTTTGGATGGACGAACATACGAGAAAAAACCCGAGCCGATGGCTCGTTTACGTCGACTTCTTTGTCGCGGGCGAAGAAGGAGGCTGCGGTGGTCGGTAGCGAAAGGAGGCACTGGAGAGCCAGATCGCGGTTCTTCAGGCAGAGCTCGCGCGGGTGAGCTCGAGCTCGGCCCCTCTGGATGACGAGGAGGAGAAGGACGAGCTGGACCCCGTCCCCCTGGTCCCGAGGTCCCGCAGGTCGTCCGCTGCGTCCCAACCACGCCCAACGCCGACCATCACCGAGGCCGACTTGGGAGAGGTCGACCCTTCCGTCGCCAGGGCCGACAAGGCACGTGAGGACATGGCTGCCCTCCTCGATCGCGCTCGAGGCCAGCTGAAAGATGCCGAACGAGGTCAGCCTCTTAGCCCCATCTCGTTTGTCTCACTCCCCCTCCGGCACCACACTAACCCCACATCGTCTGTAGTGGGTGTGGCAGCTGGTGTGGAGTTATGGGATTTTGGAGCAATGGCTGACGATGTTCTTGACCTCGTGCTAGAGAGGGAGCTTGCCCGGGCTGCCGAGGCCGTCGTGGGCGATGAGGTCAAGGTGGGAACTGAGGCCGCGGAGGCCCAGTCCCCACGAGCCGCTGACGGTGACGGCGTCGGGGCGGAGGAGCCAGCTGTCGCGGAGATCCGGCCCTCAGAGGTCGTGTCTCCTGAAGAGGAGACAAGGAGAAAGATTGCGGCTGCCGATGCCCGAGCGGCGAGGGAGGGCATCCCCCATATCATAATTGACGAGGACGACGATATGGGGGAGCCTGGTGGTGATGACGACGCGGGGGAGCCCGGTGGTGGCAAGCATGTCGCTAAATTTTCCCGCGAGGACTCCGCCGAAGCCAGCGACATTATTGCCGAGACGCTTCAGGAGATCGCGGAGGCTTCTCCCCGAGCTCACGACGCCCCGGCGGACATCAATGCCAGCCCGGCGTCAGGGGACCTCAGCCCGAACGGGGGCCCGCCCGACGAGGAAGAGCCGTTGTGCGCCGAGGCCGCCTCGGTCGACGCCGTCCTTCCGGTTGCCGACCCGGTGCCCTGAGTCGACAACCTCGCGCCTGTGGATGCCGTGCCTACCGGGGAGGAAGTTCCTCCGGCTGCAGACGCCGCGCCCCGGGCGGAGTACCCCGCGGACCCGGATGCCGAAGGGGAGAAGCCCCCGAGCGCAACTCCTGCCCGGGAGGAAGAAGAGCGGGAGGAGCCCCCGAGCGCAACTCCTGCCCGGGAGGAAGAAGAGTGGGAGGTGATCCTCGCTCTTGAGGCCATCTCCGTTCAAGAGATGGAAGTCGATGCCCAGGGCCAAGACCCTCCGCTCCCAGGGGACGAGGGAGCTCGGACTCAAGCCCCTGTGCCCGACGAAGGAGAAGGGATTGGGGCGAAGGATCCCCTGCCCGCCCAGGGAGAACAAATCGGGGCAGAGGACCCCGCCAAGTCATTCCAGGAGGGGCTGGAGGCTCGGCTCTTTTGGGTAAGTTTTCCTTGCGCTCGTGCTTTTGTCCTAAAAAATCGATCGTAACCCAAGATACCCTGTCGCGCAGGTGCTGGAGACCACTATGAAGGACTTCCACGCCGCGACTGTGCCACCAGAAGTCGTCGCGAGGCACCAGGCCGAGCAAGACGCTAGGATCGCGGAGCTGGAGCGCCTGGTCGCCGAGCTAAAGTCTTCTGAGGCCGAGATCCGGCAGAAGATGGAGGAGTCCGCGCACTTTCTTAAGGAGCGCCTCGAACAGAGTGAGCAGGCGAGGTCGGGGCTCGAGGCGACGGTGGCGTCCCTGCGTGACTCCGCACGAAGCGCCGAACGGACGATCGACCAGCAACGGGAGGAGTCCAAACGGCTTCGTCAAGCGGCAAGCGAGGGTCGTGAAGCTCGTCGGCGGGTGCTTGACCTCGAGTCCGAGCTTGAGTCCATGCGGGACGAGCTCGTCGCTCTGCAGGACGAGAAGCGTGCCGGCCTCCTGTAACTCGTTCCTTCTGTAACTCATTCCTGCAAAAAACTTTAGCGAAAAAGCTGCCAAGTTGGGCACAATATGATCGTGTTTAATAGATGTCTTTTATTTTTCTCTGTTTTGTCTCCCTCGGAACGACAACGATATGCCCTATCCCGTTGCTCCCTATTCGACGGAGCTCGACAGTCACGCGATCTAGCGATAGTCACGCGATCTAGCGAACGATCGTACTAGGGAGTGACTACCTCGTGCGAAAGATCCTCTAGGTCGTAGCCACGCGGTATCCCTATAGCCCCCGCCGCCAACGGAGGTCGTGGGGGTAGGCTGCAAACACGACCTTGTTGACGGAATAGAGCCCTGCGGGGACCGTGTGACTTTATACGGTGCGTCTACGCCGCTCACCGGCCGACCTGAGCTGGGAACCGTCCGAGGGGTGCTCATGCGACCCTTTGTCTGCGGCGGAGGCCTGCCGTGAAAAGATGGTCGTCTTACGGAGAAGGAAACCCTCGGGGTCGAGCTCTGGTGGTCCGATGTCAGGCGGTAGGATGCTTGTCCGTTTGCGCCCTGAGGTCCGAGCCCGCTCTTTGATACCGGATCGAGTTTGATCACGGCACTTCGCGGGAGGTTTAAAGAGAGAAAGAGAAAGCGAGAGAGAACGAGGGAGACCGAGAGGCCAAGTGTCGAATTTTTATTTAAAGGAGTAAGGTTGGTTTGGTTAGATATGGAACTTACGCAGTTGGTCGATGTTCCAAGTACTAGCTAGTTCTCGACCATCTTCCATTGTGAGGCGGACAGCCCCCGGGCATGCTGTTGAGACGACCGTGTAAGGACCTTCCCATCTTGGCGTTAGCTTGTTGGCTTTTGACAGGTCTTGGACCCGTCGCAGAACGAGATCGCCGACGTGCAAGGTCCATGGTCGTACCGATTTAGCGGCGTGCCTGCGGAGAGCTTGCAGGTAAACCGCGGATCGCAACAGAACCCGTTCACGAGTTGCTTCCGCGAGGTCGAGGTCGAGAAGGCGCTCGCCTTCTGCGTCGATGCTATCGGCTAGGTTCACCCTTGGGGATCCTAGGACAACCTCGGCGGGTAGGACGGCTTCCGCGCCATATACGAGCTGAAAAGGGGTCTCACCCGTAGCTCGGCTCGTCGTGGTGCGGACCGACCAGAGGACGGGAGGTAGCTCGTCCACCCAGGCCTGACCATGCTGATCGAGGCTCTTGAAGACTCTCTTCTTGATTCCCTGGACGATCTGCCCATTCGCGCGCTCGGCCGCCCCATTACTCTGCCGGTGGGCCACGGATGCGAAGCATATCTTGGTCCCGACCTCCTCGCAATAAGCCTGAAACACCTCGCTTGTGAACTGAGTGCCGTTGTCCGTGATGAGGCGACTCGGAACGCCAAAGCGGGTTACTACATTATTGCGGAAGAACCTTTTAGCCGCCTGTGCCGAGATGGTTGATATAGGCTCAGCCTCGATCCATTTAGTGAAGGTGTCGATTGCGACGAACAGGTATTTACAACCCCTCCTTCCCCTGGGAAATGGACCGAGTATGTCGATGCCCCAAACCGAGAACGGCCAGGTTAGCGGCATGGTCTGCAGTGCGTATGCCGGCTGATGGACTTTCCGGGCATGGAACCGCAAGGTCGGCAAGCGGTCACTATTGAGCGCTGTCGGCCAGGGCCGTCGGCCAATAGTAACCCAACCGGAAGGCTTTGCTCACCAAGGTCCTAAAGGACGAGTGAGCTCCACACATCCCGTCATGGATATCTTTGAGGAGATATTTGCCTTCCTCTTGGGTGATGCACTTGGAGAGGACGCCAAGCGCGCCTTTGCGGTATAAGAGGCCCTCGACCATTTTATAGGTCGAGGAGCGTCTCACTAGCCGGGATTTCTCGGCTTCCTCCTCGGGCAGTGTCCCGTGCACGAGGTATTGGATGAATGGCGTCATCCAACTCGCACCCTGCTCGAGGAAGGAGACGGTACCACCCGTCTCGGTTGCCTCCTCTCCGGGGGGTATGGAGGGCTTATAGAGGTGCTCGATGAGCACCCCCGCCGGAGCGGGAAACTGGGCGGAACCGACCTTCGATAGATGGTCGGCCAGGGCATTGTCCTTCCTGGGGATGTATAGTACTTCGAAGTTTCTGAAGTACTTTTCCATCTTCCTTACTTCAACCAGGTAAAGCGCCATTGAGTCATCGGAGCACTGATACTCCTTGTTAACCTGGTTGACAACCAGCTGCGAGTCGCCCTTCGCAGTTAGTCGTTGGACTCCGAGCGTCCTGCACGCCCGAAGTCCGGCTAGCAGACCCTCATATTCTGCCGCGTTGTTCGTTGCGCCGAAATGTAGTTGGAGGGCGTACTGGATCCGCTCCCCCTGGGGGGATTCGAGGACCACTCCAGCCCCCGAGCAATTGTAAGCTCGGGATCCGTCGAAGTGCATGACCCAGCGACCGTGCTCGGTCTGGTCGGGTTCGGACTCAAATGGGGTAGGATTTGTCCATTCGGCTAGGAAGTCCGCTAGAACCTGGGACTTAATCGCCGTCCTGGCCGAGAATTCGATCTCAAATTCGGCGAGCTCCATGGCCCACTTCGCGATCTGTCCGCTTGCGTCCTGATTCCCTAGAATCTCTCTAAGCGGGAAGTTGGTCGGGACTCGAATTTTGTAGGCCTGGAAGTAGTGTCTTAATTTCTTCGAGGCCACGAGGAGCGCATAAAGGAGCTTCTGGACCTCGGGGTAACGCTCCTTTGGTCCGTGTAAGACTTCGCTGATGTAGTAGATCGGGCGCTGCACCCTGTCCCGTTCTACCGTTATGACGGCGCTTACCGCCTGGGGTGTGGCGGCCAGGTAGAGCAAGAGAACCTCTCCCATTCTCGGCGTGGTCAAGACCGGGGGTCTTGACAAATATAGCTTTAATTCTTTGAAAGAGCGGTTCCGCTTCCTCTGTCCAAGCGAAACCGTCGTGCTTCCGGAGCGCCTTGAAGAAAGGCAGGCCGCGTTCCCCGAGCCGCGAGATGAAGCGACTTAGGGCCGCCATCCTTCCGGTCAGGGATTGAACCTCTCGCGTACAAGCGGGTGGCCGCATGTTCTCGATGGCCTCTATCTTCTCAGGGTTGGCCCCGATTCCTTGTGGACCGATCATGTAGCCGAGTACTTTGCCAGCCTTGACCCCGAACACACATTTTTCAGGGTTCAACTTTATTCGATGCTTATTGAGGTTATGAAAAGTCTCCTCTAGATCGGGTACATGACCCGAGGCCATCTTGCTCTTGACGACTATGTCGTCTACATATACTTCCAGGTTCCGACCTATTTGGTCCGAGAAGGTCTTCTGCATGAGGCGCTGGAAGGTCGCTCGGCGTTCCTTAGACCGAAGGACATGGTCGTAGCGAATGTGCCAAGCGGCGTGATGAAGGAAGTTTTCTCCTCGTCGTCGGGCGATATGCCGATCTGGTGATAGCCTGAGTAGGCGTCGAAGCTCATCGCCTCGGGCCGGCCGTTGCGTCGACCAACCGGTCTATCCGAGGTAGCGGAAATTGTCTTTTGGGCATGCGGCATTCAGATCTGTGTGATCGACACACATGCGCCACTTGCCCCCTTTTTCTTCCACGATAATCGGGTTGGCCAACCAATCGTAATGGTCGACCTCCCGTATGAAATCGGCTTTGAGGAGCTTGTCCAGCTTCCTCTCGATGATGGCTTGCTTCTCGGGAGAAGCGCTGAGCTTCTGCCGCAAAGGCTTTTGTCGAGCCGAATGCTAGCTTTGTGCTCGACGACCTCCCTTGGGACTCGGGCATGTCGGACGGTTCCCGAGCGAACGTGTCCGCGCTTCTCCGGAGGAAGGTCACGAGCTCGAGTTCCTATTTAGGGTCCAGAAGCCCCACATGTACGACCTTGCCTGGCTCTGCCGCAAATGTGGGATGGCCTTAGTTTCTCCCCGGCCTGGAGGGTAGCCTGGGCCGAACTCCTCGGCTCTTGGTCGGGTCCGCGCTGGGGCAGCTGCCCGACCATGTCTAAAGCCTTCTCGTCGCAGTTTAGGGCCGCCTTCGGACTTCCCTTCACTGAGATCACGCCACGGCCGCCGGAACCTTCGTGCATTGGTACCCGTGATGCGTGGCGGCCATGAATTTGGCGGCGCTGGTCGGCCCAGATGGCGATGTAGGACGACTCGAAATCGACCACCTCGAAGGTGACTAATTCCGTTCGGAAGTTGCTCGGGCTTCCGAAGGTTACCGGCAGGACGATCTGCCCGAGCGGCTTGGCCGAGGTGCCGGGGACTATCCCGTAGAAAGGGACTACGACGCTCTTGATTTTGGACCGAGGAATTTGCATCTCGTCCAGGACCCTGGCCGATATCAGGTCCAGGGAACTCCCGCAATCCACAAGCACTCGTCCTACCGCGGTATTGCAGATCGTCGGGCTAACGACCATCGGGAGCCTCTGGGGTTTCGTCATCCCCAGGGGGCAGTCGTCTTTGGAGAAGGTAATGGGCAGCTCGGACCACTTGAGCTGTTGAACGGGAGGCTTCCCCTGGGTGACACGGAGTACCTCGCGTGCGGCCTCCTTCAGCTCTCGTCGAGACCCATAGGCGGCGGAGCCCCCGAATATCACGGCGATGTGGTTTCTCGGCTCTTGGTACTCCATGTCCGTATCTTCCTCCTCGGTGGGCTTCTTGCCCTTGACGTCTCCTTCTTGCTCTGGGAGCGTGGGCATGGGACCCTTGCCACTGTAGAATTGCTCCAGGCGGGAGGCCCATGTTCTGCAATTCCGTAGGTCGTGCCCGTGCGCCTGGTGGAGCGGGCAAAAATAGGCGCTAGCCCGTCCGCGTTGGTCGCCGCGGTCTTGGTCGTCCCGGTTTTGCTCGCTGCTCCGCTGAACCGGTCGGCCTTTCCCTTTCGCGGCTCCTCCTTTATACGATTGCGAGGTCGGCCGTTGTCGTTGTCGTTCGATGGCCGCCACCATGCTCGGAGACGAGGGTTTTTTCTTCTTTTGATTTTTTCTCGATCGAGCTCACGCTCTTTCGGCTTGACGCCCTTCGAGTCCGGCCGAGGGGCAGCTTTCCTCGGCCCGGCTTCTTCCATTGGATGGCCTCGTCGCGTTGGCATAACGGTCACCATGCGAACGGCTCGTTGGCTGTGATGTCCGGTGAATTTCGAGGTCCCGAGTAAAGCGTCGCCTCGGACCCCGAACTTGAAATCCCGGACGACCGCCTCATCCGAGATGCTTGGGATGGAATTGCGCACTTGCATGAAGCGCTGGACGAACTGGCGCAAGGTCTCGCCCTCCATCTGTATCAGACGCTCAAGGTCGCGCTCCTTCCCGGGGCGGACGTAGCAGCTCTGGAAGTTAGCTCGGAGAGTGCCGCCACCGGGCCTGTGGACCGGATCGAAGTTTTCCTTCTCGTTGAATAGCCACGTCCGAGCCGCCCGGCCCAAAGATCAGGCGTAAAGTTAGCCATGACCCTTTCATCACCCCCGGCGGCTAGAATGGCCGTGGTGTAGATCGAGAGAAACTCGTCGGGGTTCTGAGTCCCATCGAATCTCTCGATGTGACCCGGCTTGAACCTTATTGGCCAGGTCACACGTCGTAGCGACGTCGCGAACGCCCTGCACCCGAAAACGGGACTGTCGGGACGGTCATTACGAGCGCGGCGGTCGGGGCGATCCCCACCAGCCGAGCCCGAGGTTAGTGGGCCCAGGCGAGAGAATATCTCCCTACGCCTGTAGGATGGAGAGTGGCCCGAAGAGGAATGTTCGGCCCGGTTCTGCCCGTGGCTCGCATTCCGCTGGTCCCGAGGGAGCCCCCGGGAATTGCTCCGGGTGCCCTCCCGAGCCCGGTCGCGTTCGCGCCGGTCACTCTGGGTACGGCTGCGTGAGTCGTCGGGGTGGAGGCGCTCGGACGCCCGGCGGCGGCGTTCCCAGGAATTGCTCTGGGCGTCCCTTTCTCGGGAGGCTTCCGCCGCTTTTATGTCTGTGGCAATTTCCTCGAGGTCGTCGGCCACAGCCGCACCCATGGCTTCTAGGTCGACCTGCTCAGGAAACTCTCTGAGGTTGCGTACCACCGTGGCCAAGGCTTGAAGGCGTTCCCTGCTCGGGGGAACGCGGGGTGACGAGCTCGTTCGTCGTCGCACGGGCTCCGGAGTCCCGTATGCGTGGAAATTCTCACTAACTTCGGCCCTGGTCTTATCGGCCGGGCCACCTCGGACTTGCCGGCGTAAGCTGGCCAGTGTCCGATTCAGAGATGCCTGTAGGTGCTCCTTGGCCGCCTCGTAGCGGTGAAGACGCGTTTCGGCCGGGGATTTGCTCCCGATGTTTCCATCCTCCTCCGCAACGAAGACGTTACGGGATTGGACGGATCGCGAGGGGGACATCACGGTGTCTCCCCGTGACGCGGTCCCCTGGTCGAGCTCGAAAAGGTCGGGGATGTCCAGACCATCGTAGAGCCCGTCATACTCGTCGTCCGAGAGGGTGTCGAGCTGGGAGCGAAAGAACTGCTCCGGTGCGGCGGTTTCCACGGAGAAGCTCCAGGAACCGTCGTGATTCCCAAGGCCAGCGACATTGGCGGTCCCATTGTCGAAGAACTGCTTGTCTTCTTCCTCAATTCCAGGGGCGCCGAGGCCCTGGCGATCTTGGGAATTTGTCATCCTCCGGGATTCCTCACGAAAGGGAAAGTCGGTCCCCACGGACGGCGCCAGCTGTCGACGATTGGGGAGCAGGCCCCCGCCGAGCTTACTTGTTGGTGGAGGGACCAACTGCGACCCCTTCTTACGTGATGGGATACTCAGAGGAGTGACTCACTGGGCTTCAACAGGCAGGACACATCAGAAGTTTACCCTGGTTCGGGCCTCTCAAGAAGGAGATAATAGCCCTACTCCAGCTCGTGTATATCTTTGTGCAGAAAAAGTTATATCTCTCTCTCCCCTTCATGGTGGGGATGCTTTTATAGCTTACAAAGGGGCGTGCTTGTTCAAACCCACTAACTCCACGTCCGACCAGGTCCAACGTGGTAACTAACGGATCCTACACTCCTGTCACATCCCCGCGAGGATCGCAACGAACTAGCGGAGGTTACGCAGCGGGTGGTTACCGACCTCGGGATCACGTCAGGTCGGCTAACGTCTAACTCCGAACTCGGCCACTTCGTCCTGAGCACGAGCTATCGGTCCACCCGGTCATGCGACCTCCTAAAAAGGTCCCGGCTAGACCGTCCCTTGGAACAACTCCTCGCGACCAGGACGGGAACGACCTCGTGCTGCTCGTGGCGCCCGGCTAGGTCGTCCAGGGGAACGGCCTTCCGGTAGTTCGGGCAGCAGTGAGCCCGCGCCCCTCGTGGCACCCGAGGTAATTCTGTGGGGTCTACCCGACTCCCCGACAGTATCCAAGTTCACAAATCCACATCACACAACCACACAACCATAGTCTCCATCACAAATTCACAAAATTCACATGACACAACCATAGTCTCCATCACAAATTCACAAAATCCACATCACGACAAAACAAGTACATCATATCACAATCGCACACACATGCCACAAGTTTACTTCACAAATTCAAATTTAACATCGTGAAGTGGGGAAGTTGTGGCCGCTACCTGCATCGCCGCCTGAGTTGACATATTCACCCACTGATGGTGACCCTGAATTGCTACCAATATCACCTCTGGCTTCACGAGGCGGTGGCGGCCCCTGTATGATGTATCTCAAAGTTTGTAAAAGAATTGTCACTATTAATGTACATAACCAAACATTTGGAATGAAACATACCATATTTGCAGGTGGGAAGAAATAGGCAGGAGGTGAAGGAGGTTGAAATGGTGGAAGTGACACAGCCGATCCCAAGTGAGCAGATAAAATATCCTGAAAAGTACGAACATCAATTTCATGTGCAAATTTCAAATGAATTAGATTGAAAGACTAATGAAGTAACTAGTTAGCATATAGGAACCATGTATTTACAGCTTGGTGTACTTACTTGAATGTGTTGCTGTTGTGACCTCTGCCATTCAATCATGTACTGGTCACGTTGCTTCATCCTTTCCTCTGCTTGTCTCAATAGTTCTTCTTGTTGCCTTATTGATGCCTGCTGTCGCCTCAACATCTCTTCCTCCTGCCTAACATCACGAGAACTTCGTGAGCTACTCTGAGAAGAAGACGACCTCGCCTCGGCTAAGGCTTCATTGGAATCGATGATCCCATTGAACATGGGAAGATCTGTTGGAACCTCACTGATCAGGTTAGACCCTCTAAACCTAAACACAGGTGCAGCACCTTCTCCATCCCCTTCATCTTCCCCATCCCCATCATCCCCCGTCTCCTGGCCAGCTCCATCCACATCATCCCCCGTCTCCTGGCCAGCTCCATCCACATCATCCCCCGTCTCCTGGCCAGCTCCATCCCCATCATCTCGTACATCCTGGCGAGCTCCATCCCCATCATTCCTTGCCTTGTTATCCATAGCAAAGAAATAAGATGCGACTTTCATGTTATATATGAGCGTAATATTAGAAAAAATATTACCTCCTCTATTCGAGCCTCTACTAGTGGAACAACCTCATTTTGAGCCTCCTCAAGGCATCTCTCAAGCGCACTTCGCCGGCTCTGCTGAGAGCTACAACCTCTAAAGATAGAACCTCCTGCTGAAACTTGGCCTTTCGAAGATGAAGAGTCATCTATCTTCTTTCCTTTTGAAAGGAACTTACTGCCGATGTGAGTAAACGACCTCATCCTACATGAAAAATATATCAAGATATTATTAGCAAAAGAAAATTAAATATTTCGAAATTGAAATAATAAATGAAGGATATATAATACAATATGTAGGCATACTTATTAGAAGTCCTCGTCCTGAGGAGGTTCAATGGAAATATTTTGTGCACTACCACGACGAGGTATGGATCTATGACGATTTTGTGAGCCATTTGAACCACGACGAGAGCGTTTCTTGCTTCGAACATTTTCAACAATAACATCTGTTGTATCGCCAACTATTTCATCAATTCCCAACCCAGTATCAACCTGAAAGGACCTTGGCAAACCATCTGCTTGATATGCTTCGTGAACAGTGTTGTCAACTTCAGTTTCAACATAGTCGTCGCCTCTAGGAGTGGGCAAACGACCAGGGGGATTAACCTTTTGAACAACCCACCAAGATGACAAATTTTCCAAGGTACATGGATATGACAAATAATAAACCTGTTCAACTTGGTGAGCGAGAACAAATGGATCATAACCAGTGAGACGTGATTGATGATTAACTTCAACCAGACCAATTTTGTTGTTACGCTTTATCCCTACCCCTAGTACTGTACTAAACCAGTCGCAATAAAAGAAGACCATTCTCAGGTCTTTAGCTCCCCCGAACTTGAATTCTACTATGTTTTGAATCACACCATAGTACTCAGTTTCGCGCCCATTCACATCATAGGCTTTGGTGACAACTCCACTATTTGTTGTTGCTAATTGCGGATGTGTTGCTTCAAATTTTGCAGAGCGAAAGCGAAATCCATTTACATCGTAGCGTCTAAAGCTCTTCGCTGTAATGCTTCCGTGGGGTAGCTGTGCTAGGTCTTCATGAACGGTGTTGTCACTCATACACTGCAAGAGGTAGAGCGTTCGTTCAACCACAAACTTAACTAAATGAATTATTTGTATGTGTTGAAAGAAATTTACATGTTGTCGAAACCACATGACAAAATTAGGGCCTCCTCGTAAACCTTCACATCGTAATTTGTCTAGTTGTTTAGGGGTAGGTTGTTGGGTTGATCTCCAATAGCGTTGATCAAACAACCTATCAAAAATTTATTGAAGTTAGAATATTGATCAAGAAAGAAAGTATTCAAACAAAATGCTAATACTTACTTGAAATACTTGTCCATTTCCTTGATGTTCGCATACATATACAACAATGTGGCATTCCATTCCTCTGAAGGTAGGGCGTGATTCGAACTTCCACCAACAACCTTGCCTTTCCACTGGAATATTGTCAGATTACTGGCAGGAATGTCTTGAGAGGTGTGATACCGTGGTACATGAATATTGATGTTGTGTTCATCAGCGAAATATGTACTTGTGTAGTACGATATCTCCTTAAGATAAAATGCTTCTGCGATACATCCTTCAACTCGTGCCTTGTTACGGATGGTTGCCCGAATTAATTTAAGATTTCGTTCTATTGGGTACATCCATCGGTATTGCACAGGACCGCCAACCTCCACTTCATATGGCAAATGAACCAACAGATGTTGCATCGCATTCATAAAGCCCGGTGGGAATACCTTCTCCATCTTGCATACAAGCACCGTGATATCTTTCTTCAATTTTCTCATCATTGTAGTGGATACTTCCTTAGCACATAACTGCCTATAGAAAAAACTAAGTTCTGCTAATATTGTCCAAACTTCTTCTTTAAACTAACCACGGAACATTACAGGGAGTAGCCTTTCTATCATAATATGGTAATCATGACTCTTCAGGCCATTTAACTTTCCAGTTACAATGCTCACCGCACGCCTCAGGTTTGATGCATAACCATCAGGAAATTTGATATTCTTCAACCACACAAGTATCTCTTTCTTTTCTGCCGGTTTAAGGCAATATGGAGCTCGTGGTTTCCCTCTACGTCCTTCTTTATCTTCTCTCACCTCTAGGGCTGGGCGGTCACATATCTCGGCCATATCTTTACGTGCCTTCATATTGCCTTTTGTCTTATCTTTGAAGTCAAAACAAATGCTGACGATGCTCTCCGCAACATTTCATTCTTGGTGCATAACATCAATATTATGCAAGAGAATTAGAGATTTAGAATATGGAAGATTCCAAATGGAAGATATGTGAGTCCAATTGTGTGTTTCTTTAACCCCTTCAAACCCATCATCGCTTCGGACTAGTTGATTATGCCAAGCAACGATCTCATGGCCGGTACGACGCTTCGGTGGACCCTTCGTAATGATTGTGTCTTTACGAAATGCATTTCTCTGCGTTCTAAATGGGTGATCACGAGGCGTGAAACGCCTATGGCAATCAAAGAAGCAGAACTTGCCACCATTTTTCAAACGAAATGCATCACTATCATCCATGCATATTGGACAACATAATCGACCGTGTGTGCTCCATCCCGAGAACATGCCGTATGCAGGAAAATCATGTATGGACCAAAGATATGCGGCACGCATGGTAAAATACTCTTTTCTTCTATTGTCATATGTCCTCACCCCATTCCACAATTGCTTCAGCTCATCAACCAAAGGCTGCATGAACATATCTAAGTACTTTCCAGGATGATCAGGCCCTGGTATGACAAGGGTTAGAAATACAAACTCACCCTTCATGCATAGCGAGGGAGGAAGATTGTATGGAATTTCAAAGACAGGCCAGCAAGAGTATGAGGCAGCACTTGTGTTGAAAGGTGTGAAACCGTCAGTGGCTAAGCCAATCCGCACGTTCCGAGGTTCTTTGGCGAAATCTGGGTCATATCTATCTAATGCCTTCTATGCCTCTCCATCCGATGGATGACCCATAGAACCCTTGTTGACACGTATTCCTTCCTTATGCCACCTCATATGCTGAGCAGTCGACTTTGATAAGTACGATCGTTGGAGCCTTGGTGTGAGAGGTAGGTATCGCAACACCTTGACAGGTACTCTTGTTGGCAACACAATTCCCTCTCCGTTCAGTAGCTCCACATACCTAGATTTCTTGCAAGATGTACAGCGATTTGCATTTGCATTTTCTTTCCAAAACAACATACAATTATTAATGCACACATCAATCTTCTGGTAAGGCATTCCAAGGCCGGACAGAAGTATTTTGGAGTTGTAGAAGTCCTTCGGCATCTTATGAGGTTTTGGTAGAATTTCATATATAAAATCGATCAGATCATTGTAACAGCCTATAGAGAAGTTGTACTTTGATCTGATTGCCATTAGTCGTGTCACGGCAGCAAGTTGTGTAACACTCGTGGACTCATGCAAAGGTCCTTCTGAAGCTGAAAGAAGACTAAAGAATTCCTTAACCTCCGGCCCGGGTTGATCCTCAAACTGCCGAACAAAATCACCCATCATTTCATCCACCCGATCCTCTGGGTCATCGAAAGCATCGACTTGATTGGACATATGTCTTTGTGGGGCCTCACCATGCTCATACCATGTCTGATAATCTGGCATGAAACCATATTTGCAAAGGTGGCGCTCCATATCAGACTTGACATGCTGAGCATAATTCTGACACCTAGAGCACGAGCACTTTGCCAAATCGCCACTTGGAGATGAGGAGTACACAAGATCCACGAAAGCTTGTGTATTCACCATCCATTCTTTTGTGGGCATCTGATTACTTCTCCAACCACCGTACATCCACGCACGGTCATCTCCCATTTTTCACGCACTGGGTTATGCTAAGTTTATTTCACTCAGATGCTATGACATGTCATAAAACCCATGCTTCGCCGTTCATCCCCAAACTATCCAAAAACATGGACAATTCAGGACCTACACAATTCGAGAACCATACGACATGATAGCACCATCAAGTTTCAACTAGAGAATTACTAGAGGATATTCTAATTGATGAAATTACAATTTAGATACGTAGTGTCGATTCCAATATAGAACATAGCATCGTTCATTAGATAATTTACGAACCGAACCAACTAATTAATGCTCAGAACAAAGCAAATGAGCACACAAATTTCAGTAGCTGATTATGGTCTATTTTGGTAGTTGGAACTCGATGTTATGCATAAATGTAACTTTTTAAAGTAAAATGAAACTGAAATTTGGGATGGATTATGTTTGATGTTTGAAATTGAGCATGACCTAGAGGATATCTACAGTATGTTGGCTTGAATAATTGTTGTACAGAAAATCTTGCTATGGATTAATAGCATGTTCTAGTCTTCTAGTCACAGAAAAATTGTTTCTTTCACACACAATACATCATTTAATCTAACATGTACCTCCTTTGTATTGCACCTATTTTTTCGATTCAGTTGTACCCTGGACAATAATCTAATTAATCATCATTATGATCGTTACCTGGCTAGTTGGTCCTATCCTTTGCGGTTCAGCACGTTGCCAACTCTCCTTCCTAGCAGGCCTATTCGATAAAAATATATTCAACAACAAACTATAGAAATGAAATCAGGAAATGTGTAACCAAAATCAATTTGTAACACAATATGCATGTTCCATGGTTCATATATTACTCACGCAAGTCGCAAGCACTAGAAAATATATGTTAATTAACTAGCTGGTACCTTACATTGTCAAGGGGGAAAAACTAAATTAAGGAAGAAAAGAACAATATTAAGATATATATAATTATTTTCATATAGGCTACTTGCTAGGAAAGCATAAACAGATGTTCTTTTGCTGTTGCTTACAAGTAAGTATTTCATGTAGAGTGAAAACTAGATTGTATTTTAGTTCTACATGTACAATTAGCAGAAATTGAGAAGGCATCTTGAATTTAATGTGTAGTGGCAATATTAGGGCAAAAGAAAGGGAGAAGTTAGGAGCATTTTTCTTCAAGAAACAACATCGTATAAAATCTTTATCAATATATATGTACAGGTTGAAATCTTGTACTGAATATGTTGCAAGTGATCTGATGTTTCTTGTTAACAAAGCAACTTGGATATACTATCCTTTAAGCAAAGGGTCACGATGTACACAAAGTCACGTTGTTTACCAGTAAAAGCAACATGAAACTTGACCACCAACGATGGAACTGACTATTAGAAACAGTATAAGAATGTATAATGCTCAACCTTCTTCAAATGACAATGTCAGTAGCTGATTATGGTCTATTTTGGTAGTTGGAACTCGATGTTATGCATAAATGTAAGTTTTGAAAGTAATATGAAACTGAAATTTGGGTTGGATTATGTTTGATTATGGTCTATTTTGGTAGTAATGTGATTAATAGATATATTATCAGCTCAGGCCATGATTACACACACAAGATGGATGGAGTATGGCCATTGATTGGGAAAGCAGGAAGCTTTTATTTTGTTAGCTCGGCCTGTTGGATGGCAGCAACATGAATATATACTTCCATCCCAACCTATACCAAATAACAAAAATTGAATGCACACTTGACAAAAGGTGTTTGGGTGTGTTGTTCTCAATTTCATACGACACGTAGTCATCTGCTGTAGGCTTCTCTATCTCTAGTGATCCATTAATGCACGTAGACAGTGGAAAAATTGCTACCATGATGTTGCCCCACAGAAATCCCACTACCACATGTAACATT
Organism: Rhipidocladum racemiflorum; assembly: GCA_036346355.1. Lineage (NCBI taxonomy): Eukaryota > Viridiplantae > Streptophyta > Magnoliopsida > Poales > Poaceae > Rhipidocladum > Rhipidocladum racemiflorum. The sequence goes on along the minus strand of CM070577.1, from coordinate 35,290,416 downwards.
GGAGCTAAACTACAACTCTAGCTATAGAATATACAGGATTCGAACTGTGAAAATTTCACACTTTCTACCAAAAAGCATTAACTTAGATGCCAGCAAAAATAAAGATAATCTTAAAAGAAAAAATGCAGAAAAGACTTTATAAACAAATAACAGAGCATTAAATAGCAGAAAACCAGAAAGTGCAGCACTGTATGTCACATTTTCAACTCAAAAACTGTATAAAAACTTTGTTAACAACATCATAATTTCACATTTTATTAGACTGCATAGCCTAAGACAATCTCTCTTAGGAAACTTGTAGCAATCTCAAGAAAAAAAAAGTACCTAAACATGGATATGTAATGTAAGCATCATGAGTAATTACAAGTACTTGAGACAAAAAAATGCTGTAAAGCCTAACCGGGTTCGGGGCGTTCTGCGACGGCGCGCCGGTGGGACGGAGGCGGCGGGCCGGCAGCGGCGGGAGGTGGGCGCGAAGCGGCGCTCGCGAAGGCGAGGCGGGGCGGCGCGGTGCAGGCCGGGGGCGGGCAGCGGAGGGCGGGGCAGCGAAGAGGCGGAGTGCTGCGGGCAGGCGGGGCGGCGGACCAGCGGCGGTGTGAGGGCCGGGCGGCGTGAGGGCCGCGCGGTGACGAATTGGGGCGGTGCGCGTGAGGGGAATGGAGATTGTGACGAATTGTGTAGCCCCGCGGGTAGGGTTTATTTCCTATGATCGTCGGCCTCAATGCCAGCCGACGAAAATATCCGGATATTTGCGTCGGCCCCACCTGGCCGACGAATATAGAGAGATATATGTGTCGGCCTAGCCTTAGCCGACGAAAATAGAGTAATATTTGTGTCGGCCCAACCTTAGCCGACGAAAATATTAATATGTTCGTCGGCTTGGGTATAGCCGACGAAAATAATTTGGGCCGACGAAAATAATACGGATTCCTGTAGTGAAAGCAGGCAAGCAGGCAGGTTGCTGCCTCTCTGCGATTGGCAGTGGCATCGGCAGCAAGCGATTATCACCAACAACGATCACCAAATTCACCAACATGCTGAATGGAATGGAACGGATGTATGCATGAGTGCACGATGGACGCATCAATCAGGAGATAAAGTGGCTGCCTCGGTAATCACTCTCTCTGAGTTGTGACCTATCTATCTATCTATCTATCTATCTTCCTGTCCTCTCTGCTCTGCTGTTGTTGTAAGTTGGGTGCGCCCAGTTGGACTGATGCGTCGTCCATGATCCATCCAGCGGCAGTGTGTTTGGCCAGGCAGCTCTTCGTCTGTATGCAGACTCGAATGATTGCAAGGCCCTTTCTTGGTTAAAAAATTGACGCACAGCAGAGAGGTTAATCGGTTTGGAGCCGAGTCAGGGTATATATGCAGGATTTGGTTTGTTATGAGATCCATCGATCGAGGTATCCAATGGCAAATGATTTGATGGTCAGTAGCTAAATAACATTTTGCTGTCTTTATTCCATTTTAATTCTTGATGGAATAATTGCAATTCTTTCATTGTTAATTGCAGCTCATAAGTTATTGTTTCAAGAATATACATGTTCAGTTGTCTAGTCATGCATACAACTGATGATTTCATATCAAGCAACATATGTAAGCAAAAAAAAAAACCCTGCCTCATCAAGATTTTTCGTACCAGTAGATACACGTGTTTATCTCGATCCAATATCTTGCAGGCCGATACGGTTGTAATAGGATGGCAGTTGATCCAATACCCGAAAACTTAACAGGAGATTTATGACTTCCACTTTCATGGAAAATTCCTATTTAATATAACTTTTGACTCGTATTTACGAAACGATATAATAGTTTCGCATATTTACAAAAAATCTAGTGCTGTCCGGTACCTGAAAAACTGAAATAGCATATTCGGTTAACAAAAAACCGGACATAACGTATTCGGTGTACCAAAAACCGGACAAGAGTATTTTCAAATTTTAAATTCCCATATCCGGTTTACGGTAAACTGTACATGTTTTTTTTATTGCTTTTTTCTTATTTTTCAATCTGAGCTGATTCAAATGCAAATAACTTCCGCTATACAACTCTAAATTTAATGAGATAACTTTCTAAATTTGTGTAAAATCATTTAGATTATGAATATGCAAAAATATTTTAGTTTTGATTATTGTGCAGCAAACGATGTCCAATTCACGGTAAATTCCGATTTTTCATAACTGGTTATTGCGTATTCGGATTTTCAAAAACCGGTTATTGCATATTTACGAAATTAAATTTCATACCTGGTTTGGTTATTTTGGTTATTTGCATTTGAATTAGCCCGGGTTGAAAAATCAGAAAAAAGAAAAAAAAACATGTCTGGTTTACCATAAACCGGACATGGGAATTTAAAATTCGAAAATACTCTTGTCCGGTTTTTGGTACACCGAATACACCATGTCCGGTTTTTGGTGAACGAGACATGCAATTTCGGTTTTTTAGGCACCGGACATCCTTGGTTTTTTTGTAAATATCCGAAACTATTGTATCGTTTCGTAAATACGAGTCAAAAGTTGTATTAAATACAAAATTTTCCCCACTTTCTGTGACAGCGTCTGGTCCAGTACAAGTATGAACTTAGAATTCAGTGAATACTAGTTACATGCCCGTGCGTTGCTACGAAAAACAAAATTGATAACGAAAAAAAAAATATTATTTCACAAGATCAAACATCTATCTTTAACGCTTCGTTTCTTACGAAAACTGGCTAATTAAAGCAACGCTTCGTTTCTTGTGTAGGGCAATTAAACAGGGCAATTAAGTAGGGCAATTAAACGGCAATTAATGACGTGGGAAGAACGGACCACTGCCACCAAGTGCTGCTTTAGAATAGTAGAGATACCATCTGAAAATTCCAAAGGCGTATTTGAACATGCAATTTGCAGAAGGATCCGGCTAAATGGTAGCTAGCTAGATGTGTCCACTAGCTAGACTGCTACAGTGGTGAAGAAATGAGTCAACCAACTAGTGTGGTTCTACCAGACCAGCCCACCAGCAGCAGATATGCGCTCGCTCACCACAATTTCTCCCCAGACGGCGCCAACATTCTTCACCTTTCTGACGTTGCATCTGTCCTTTGTGTTTTTCAAGGTCATGTCATGGACCCCAACTAACCCCAACTTGCCCTTTTCATATCCAAATTAATGTACCCTCACCCCCGGTGTAACATGATGTTGCATCTATGCTACTGCTAGTATTCTTTTGCATTATTCATTTGCTTGCATCAAAAGTTTAGTTTCTTTGCCCGGTCATTTTTCCTTTTTTTTAGTAACAATTAGTGCGTATTAGACTATTAGTTGCTTGTAACATGATGCATCTATGCTACTGAACAAAACTGAACTGCACTAGTTTTGTAGGTAATGCGTGATTACAAATCAAACCCGCAATTTGCTTTAAAAGTACTTATGTCTATCATTTTTTTTTTTGTGTTCCATGTAAATTAGCAAGTTGTCCATGTGTGCCTCGGACTCTGGGATCTTCCACATGCATAGCCCTGAAGACTTTTACAGCCAATGGGCGCACTGAGCCTCTCATATGAACTGGAACCAACAACAACCACCGGTAAATTTATGGAGTGGAGTCATGTGTACAATGCACTAAGGATCTGCAATATTGGACGTCACTATATCTGAACCGTCTCTATGACATTGTATCAGTATATGCTATATGGATTGGGACCAACCAGTGTGTTAGAAGAAGTAGCACTTCACTGTCCTGCTCTAGCTAGGATCATATCGAGATAAAAAGATTGACGCAGGTGTCACTTACTTGGCATTAGCCTGACAGGTTCACACTTCACTCTCTCGTCACCTTTAGTTACATGCTTACAGCTAGAGGTGGGCATCGTGCCGTGCCGGCCCATCCCGGCATGGGTCCATTGTACTTCGTGCTTGAACCGTGACAGGCCATAACGGCCCGTCGTGCCTACCGTGTGCCGTGCCGGCCCGGCCCGGCTCGCCTTCGGTGAGCCCAAGCACAGCCCATTTGTGCTTCGTGCCTGCTTCGTGCCGTGCCGGCCAAGGCCCAGCCCATTTACACTATTACGATGAGAGAAAAGGAGACGGTGACCACATTGCTCAATCTCTTTAAGTTCTCTCTCGCCCGCTGCTCCCTCTCTCTCTCTCTCTCTTGTCCATCTCTCTCAATCTCTCTCGCCCATTGCTCCCTCTCTCGGCTCTCTCCCTCTCTCTCGACTGTCCCTCTCAATCTCGCTCTTGTCTGTTGCCTCCCTCTCTCTCGCTCATTGGCCAACGAAAGAACGAGATATGGTCATCTGTAGAAAGCTCAACAGTATTTTTTTCTCTCAAAAAAGATCATCAGACTCATAACCTCGACAATAATAGAAATCTAGTGAAACAAAACCATTGTAGATAAGTGACATAATATAGCCATTAACAACAATGAAGTTGTGGCAGTAGATATGTGCCCGTGCCTCCGCCGTGCTGTCTGTGCCACCGCCATGCTGTGACGGGCCGTGCCGCCTATCGTGCCCTAATCTCAGGCCCGGCACGGCCCGTGCTATAGTGTCATGCCAGCACGGCACGGCCCACTCCCGTGCTGTGCCGGGTTTTGAACCGGGCTGGACCACCATGCTTCGAGCAGGCCCAAGTGCCCACCTCTACTTACAGCAAGTTGATCGAAATGTCCAAAATAGATGTAAGTTTCTCAACTTGTTTGTTTTTCTTGCTCCTAATGATATATAGATAGAGCACATACTACTACAAAACAGCACATAGGTGACATCCTATTTGTGACGGTTTTTATGGAACATCACAAATAGAATTATCAGAGATGATTTTAAAATTTAAAATGATATGAAGACTATTTGTGTCGGTTTTTGCTTGAAATCGCCACAAATAATGAATTTTTTGTGGCGGTTTTTCTGTGGAACTGCCACAAATACTTTTAGAACTATTTGTGACGTTTCATATAAAAATCGCTACAAATAGTCCAATTATTTGTGACGGTTTTTAGCTGAAGCCGCCACTGATGATTAGTATGTGTGACGGTTTTAGCTAAAAAATCACCACTGATAAAGAAATATCTGTGATGAATTTTAAGAAAAATCGTCACCGATAATATTATCTGTGGCGATTTTTCCTAAAAACCGCCACAATTACCCAGGTGCCCAGTAGCAGCCACTGCCTGCCTAATCCCAGTGTCACCCTAGCCACACACCTCATCATGCACGTGGTCACGGCATCACGCCCTAGCCGCTCGCTTCCTCGTCACGCCGCCCCCACCCGTTGGCCACCACCGTCGCCACATACTTAGAGCCTGAAGGCTGGTGCCCTTGTAGCCGCTGCGCCTAGAAGCTAAACTGCTAGTAGCCGTTGCCCCCGCCAGCCGTTGCCGCGTCCTGATAATCCTTGATTATCAGTAGCACTTAATCTGTAACGGTTTGAAAATCGTCACTGATGTTAGTTAAAAACCGTCACTAATAACGATTATTGTACTAGTGACATGGTTGTCTTTGCTAGTTTTATTGGTACGATGATATGGACGTGTCTTTTCTTCGATCGATTACGTGGCGAAGTCCCCATCAGTATATACTAGTTATATGTCCGTGCGTTGCTACGAAAAACAAAATTGTAACGAAAAATAAAGATTAAAAAATAAAAAAAATTATTTCACAAAATCAAACATCTATCTTTAACGCTTCGTTTCTTGCGAAAGCTGGCTAATTAAAGCGAACCGTTTTCTTGCGTAGGCGATTAAGCGAGGCAATTAATGGCGTGGGAAGAGCGGATCATCTTGCCAAGTCTTTGCTTTTAGAATAGTAGAGATATAGGCCAAAGTGGAATGTGTTTTACTTCGTCATTGCGCATTAATTACCTGAAGCGACCTGCAAATTATACGTCAAAAACCATGCACGGTCATTCGGCGGAAGAAGAAGAGGAGGAGATCTTCGTGCGCGCATATGAAATTTAATTCCATCCAAGTTTGGGTACGTAAAGACTATTTTCTCTCTTCATCTGAGTATACGTACAAGAAAAAAAATTGCTAAGCATGGTAGCGCACCAATGGTTATATACAAAAAATGCGCGGATTTGTAGCATACTCTATGGTTAGATAATGTGCTTCGTGACTCGCACATGAATCAGTGACGCATCCAGAAAATTGGCACCGAGGTGCAAGTATACGAGGAAACCGTTACCTGTGCATGCATCTCGTGTCGTTGCACTATCATGCATCTGGATATGTAGGCCATGCGTGACATGAGGGCACGGCTTGGCTTGGTCGCATGTGTGGTTGGGTCCAACCGTACGTACCTGTGGGCCGGCAACAAACACTGTGGCACCAAAATGAATTGTGGTATCAACCTAACCAATGAAGAAAAGGCAGAACAAATTTCTCTCGAAAGCAACATCGCAAGAAAGTAACAGAACCCGTCAGAGATTTCGTACAGCACATTATTGTGGGGGAGGTGCTTGTACATGTATCACACCCTACCGCCTATCACATGCGCGATTGAAACGTTGTACTACGTTCGAGTGTAGAGTAGTTATTCTACTCATCGGTTAGACGAATACGTTCAAACCACTCTACATACGCTCACTTTGTGCATTGACTAAGCTAATTAATTACATAGTCAACCAACTAATAAATATTATTTTTTTATTTATGTTATAATCTTTTTTCTTTGATTTAGCCATAACTTTTTATTGGTATTTTTGATTTACGAATGACTTTTATCGGTAGCTTACCGACGAATAGAGGAATATAATGATATAAGTCTCTCCAATAAATACCAGATAAATATAATTTCACAACTAATTTATTGAACATGTTGTTAGATTTTTACTGCCAGTAAGAAATGCATTCCAATTTACTGGATACGTTGTTAGATTTTATTGCTGAACCTCACTGTGACGCATGATGGCTGATGAGACCACCCAGTCGTGGAATACCCGAGTGCTTAATGTGTATACCGTACAAGTCTCATGATCAGTGGCTAGTACACACATTCATAGGGATGGCAAAATTACCCGTGGGTTCGGGTATCCATGGGTACCCGACCCGATGGGTTCGGGTATGGGTTTGATTTGAGACCCGCGGGTTTCAAATTTCGGGTTCGGGTTCGGTTTCGGGTTCGGGTTCGGGTTTGGTTTTACACCCGTGGGTACCCATGGGTACCCGAATTAATTAATATAAATTAAAAATAATGGAAAGTTGATTAAAGATTTTCAAGCATCGTTCGAGATGTAAGACGCGGTAACTTTCATGATTATATACACCATATATTTTTCCTTTAAACATAGAAATTACAAATGAATTGATTGATAATTGATGGTTGAAAATTTAATTGCGAGGTGAATTTAATTTCGGGTTCTGCCGTTAGTTCGGGTACCCATCGGGTTCGGGTATGGGCGTGGGTATGTGCCCGTGAAAGATTTCGGGTTCGGGTTCGGGTATGAATTTCGGGTTTCGGGTTCGGGTCTGCGGGAGCTCTACCCGCCCGTACCCGCCCGATTGCCATCCCTACACATTCACAATATTGTTATCATATCCATACATAGCATAATATAGATATTAAAACATAATGGCCTTGCATACAATCGGTACATAGTATTTACAATAAAAGGACCGTTGGGCTAAATGGAATAAACATGAGTAAAGAACAACGAAAAGTAATAGAATAAAACACTGAAGTCCAGTGGTATGCCTCAACTCAAATCCACAAGCAGCCGACTAGATTATGCCTTAGAAAGGATCATCATCGTATTCCCCGAAACCTGCGAAAAAAGTATGCATCATCGGGGCAACGGTTCCTTCATCCTTTGAGTATCAACAAGCAAGAGTGAGTACATTTGTACTTAGCGAGACTTTTAGTATATCACAAATATAAGTATAAGTATGGCTTATCAACAGGATAGCTCTATACTTACAAATCAATTTCAGCATAAGGCAAATTTAGCTTGAATACCAATAAATAATATTTTGCAATGAAATTTCTCAAGAGCAGTTGTCAAGTATGTAAATAACGAGTATATAATATAAATATGAGTATATCACAATCTTCCATCACTTTCCAATTCAAATTTTTGCAAAAAGAATTCAACACTAACTTAGTATTGGTACACCAAGTCACTCATGACCGCGAGCATGACTTTTCAAAAAGTTTTACATTCTGCATATTTGTGCAGCTTTACCCATAAGATATGATCAACTCAGACTATAACATCCCAAAATTCACCAAATTGAAATAATAGCAACTAATCATAAGACTAGTACCAAAATGGTGATCATAGGGGGGTGCGTGATCAACAAATCAATCTTCTCATAGAAAAACATACTAAAACTTCTCTTGATCAAGGAGACAGAAAAAATTTAGAGAAATTCAACACTGGGGCGGTAGTATCATAATGAATTGCAATCACGGTACTATCGGCCACGTAGGGGTGCTACTACTGGATGAACAGTGAAATCAAACATATGAACAGTGAAATCAGCACGATTTCAGAAACAAAAATCGATGGATCTTTTGATCGGCATATCAAAAACCAGCAGAACTTTGTATCCACCTTCCCAAAGATATAAGGAACCTATTACAACCTTCAATCATAAGGATTGATGTTAAAGTTTTGACCTTTTTCAGTTTTAAAGAAAGGTGCACCAAAACCAGGTCAAATGCCCAACTTTCACCCTGAGCTTACTCGTGGGGATTTCATTATCAAGATAACCTTACATGGTATCGCACAAATCACAGCAAGCTAGAACCCCAAAAAAATTTCCATCAAACTTGCAAGATCAAGATCTACCTCAAATCCTTCCTTCTCAAGTCAAAACCACCTGATTTCATAAGAAATCTCTTGATCATATGAGAGCGTGCCTAGATGATTGGTTAATGATCTTTAGAGGATACATTCATCAATCACTCATCCTTGGCAACATAAGATCAAGAGAAGAAGAAACCAACAAGAAAGATCAAGAATCAAGAAGAAAGAAGGACAAAGACAAAAGCCAAATCTTGAACATGAATTTGATCTTTATTTTGGAGATAGAATGTGGGGACCCGTCCACGGGACTCCATTGATTCACTCGGTGGCATCACACAGCCCAAGTAAATCAAGGGAATCTCGAGCGGCCCGCATATATGCCCGTGTTGGTCCCAAGAAAGTTCACCAACACGAGCGATAATGCATAACGGTTTGGATCATATCTCACACACAATAACGGGAATTTAAACATTTATATTACATACCAAAAGTGATACAGTAATTCACAACGACATACATAGAGTTCTACATTAACAAGCAGCGGAAATAAACATAAACGACAAAAGTGTTATCCAGCGTAGTATGCCCCAACCCTCAGGCAACCGGCTGGGGGTTAAGAACGACCCTCTAAGCGTTATCATCGGAGGCGTCGGCCCGATAAGGATCCACGGGCGACGTCTCAACCTCACCTGCAGCAATGGACAATCTGGTTGAGTACAAAAGGTGTACTCGCACAATAGGATAGACTATACATTGAACCCTACTTATATGAGGCTGATTCACCAAGGAAGGCAATAGGTAATTTCAGCATAAAGCAACATTTGAGTAAAATCATAGACACTTGTAGATTGAAATTTGCTGTTTGATAAACATTTGCAAAATCTTAATACATAAAGTAATTGCAATCATTCCATGTCCTTTTTCATGCCTCCAAGCATTTCCGAGACACAAGTCCGACGCTCACACTCATCACACCCACGGATACTCCAATACCCGTGGGTCTCCTTCCACGAGTACTCCGATACTCGTGAAGTTCCTCGCATGAGTACTCCAATACTCACGAGACTTTTCCCACACCATCCATCTTACCCGGTCCTTAATACTCGCCCAGTGACTGACAAATTAAGCATCGTCCTTGACCATGGACGCGGCTATTCGAATAGTAATTCTACAGAGGTACGACTTTACCCACACGACACGCCACACTCGTAAGCCAAGCTATGAGCACAATTCCTTTGATGTGCCAGCCGAGGTAAACGTGACAAACCATTTTCCAGTATGCATGGTAGTGTATTTAAGCCACCCGGGTGACTGTGACCCTTGATCCCGCGTGCTCGGTGACCTGTGTGTGTGTGGATCAAGGAGTACACCAGTTACTGAACATCCTTGACGCCACAACGTTGAGGGATTTCGAAGGACATTCCCTGACACTCCGCAAAGTTCGAGGAATTCCCGCGGACCTTCCTTGACGCTCACAATGCTCAAGGAACTCCGAGTGCACGTGGTTTAAACACCCCTAGTCATACACAAGTACTTGGCTAAGCTGGCCCCATAAACGGCGTGTGGTTCGCACGATAGTTACTTAAAGAGACGTCACCAGGATTCAATCCTTAAGGCCCTTAGCCAACCTTTCTACTCATTATCCACAATTCAAACCAACATCATCATAATCATTCTTGATCATTGCGACCGATGAACTAAGTCCATCTATCACGGTTTCTAACAATCATTCTAAGCATGGCTAAGCAATCTATGCGAACCCATAAGTAATAATTAACCCAACCACCTAAGGTGATAATGGAAATTCGAAGGAACATGGCAAGGTGGATATCACATCCATAAGGCATTAACTAGCCATTCTACCCAACATAGGGATAATTTGAAAGTAAGCATGCCACTTGTAAAAGTATTCGCAAAACATAATTGCAAATAATGGGAACGATATGTTCAATGATTAAGGTATAGATTTAGTGCCTTGTTGGTCGTCCGGGGCGTCGAAGATGATATCGTACTCTGGGGTGACCTCCGAAGCGTCGACACCTAACGAGAAAACCCAAATCCAAATGAACACCAAATAATAACCAAACAATAAGCCATGCGAACATATGCTAAATCATGCATGAAATGCATCCTGGTTATACCCCTAATCCTAACATGCACACAAGAAGCATCTTATCAGATCAGGTTCGGAGTATCTGAGTTCAACTCGGAATGTCCGAGCAGACCCTCTCGGTTACTCAAGTTAATTCCTATTCGGACTATGCGGGATTTACCCCGGAGTATCCGAACACTTCGGACTGTCCAAACAAATCTTCGGACTATCCGGGCTAGGCCTCTCGGTTACATAATTCCAACCCATTCGGAGTATCCGAATGAAACCTCGGAGTATCCGGGGTATTCGGACTGTCCAAATTAAATCTCGGACTATCCAAGCTGGGTTTTTTGGTTCCAATTATTTGTTTAAATCTTGACACATCCGAATTTGTCGGCCCAGGGTCGGGACTATCCGAACCGACTGTGCTGTCCGAAAATTGCTATTGTACTAGGGACTCCTACATTCCAAAAAGGTGACTTAGGGTGGAACCTTACCACTTCTAGAGTGTTTTCGCGCTTCGTGGAAGTCGACTCGTCGAGAGGATGAGGAATGGCGTCTCCACGTTGGTCCTTGCAGTCCATCTCCTCCTTTGCGCTCGTGCTTCGTTCGTGCCGCAATGCCGTCGCTCCTTATGCTTGTAGTAGCTTCTACTCCTCCCTTTCGAGCTCCAAACTTGACATGCACGTCCCGGTTCTCAGCTTGGAGATGATTTTCATGGACAGAATTGGAATGAGCTCAATGTTACCAGAATTTCAGAAAATGGGTGAACGAAGGATGGATTGGAACTCACCCAAAACTTGGTGCCTCAAGAATCCAATTGGATGGATTTGAAGCTCTTGATCTTGGCTTTGAGATGGTGTAGCATGCACAAGCCAAAACTGAATTTTGGAAGGATTTTATGGGGATGAAATGGAGGTGGTGGAAGGAGTTGTTCTTGCTCTCTTTGGACAAAGGTGAGCAGCCAAATGAGGTAAGTGGGAGGAGAAAAAGAGGTGGGAACCCCTTTTATATGGCTGCTCATCCATGCTTACATGTGGGGCTAGGTCCCACTTTGTAACACCCCAAAATTTTGCTTTTCTTAAATTCATGTGTGAATTGGCACTTTGGTGAATTTTTGGAATTTTCTGGAATTTATTTGGATTTATTTGGAATTTATTTGAATTTATTCCATTTTGAAATAATTAAATAATTTAACTTTGCAAATAAAATTTTGTTGGAAATATTTTATTTGAGTCCAAAATGTTCCAAAATATTTTCCAGAATTTTTCTGGATTTTTTCTGAGTCTTTTGCTATTTTTAATGAATTAAATGAATTTCTGGAAATTAATTGGATTATTTAATCGCTGGAAAATGCGAGTTGGTTTGTACTGTTCATCCGACCGAGCCCGAGCCGGACTCGAGTTCGAGTCCGACTCGAACCCATACCGCGCCGCGTCCGAGCCGGACCCGGTCCGCCGAGCCCTAAGCCGTGGACCGTTGGATCAGGATCCAACGGCCCACATTGATCCACGAAGCCACGTGCGCCGCACCGCACTAACCCAGAGACCCGCCAATCCCAGTCGTTGGATTTGGATCCAACGGTCAGGATCAACCCGTACCGGTTCGAGCCGTATCCGGTCCGGATCCGGTTCCGTCCGCGCGATCGTAGCCGTTGGTTGCGCCACGTGTACGGCCCGGATTGCATCTTCCCCGTCTGAATCGCCGCCGGACTCTGCCGCCGTGTGGGCCTAGGGTTCCGCCTTTTGCGGGAACGCCGAGGGTATTTAATGCTCGGGACATGCCCCGAGGATCGCCTTGACCTCACGCGCGTTTTGCCCTAGCCGTCGTCGCCCGTAGCGCCCTGCCGTGGCCATGATTGCTCGCCGTAGTTGCGTGAAGCACCGCCACGGTTTTTGCTTCGCCCCGCCGTCGTCCGCCGTCCTCCGCCGCGTTGGAGCCCAGTTTCGGAACCCCCAAGTCGAGCCGCGTCCATGGAGATATCTCACCTCGCCGGAGAAGCCCTCAAACGCCGTCGCCGGTGTCGCCTTCACCAGCTCCGATCTGCCAACGCCGCCGCGTCACCATCGCCGTCCGCGAGCTCCGTCAGCCGTTCGATCCCGATCGCACGCACGAGGTGAGGCCACGTAACCCACTTACTGTTTCAACGCTAGATCTATTAGCAGCCGTTAGATCTAGATCTAACGGTTTAGATCTCGCCACGTAGCCATAGCAGTAACGAACCAGATTAGATCTAGACCGTTGGATCAAGGCCCACATTAGCCCACATCACCGCAACGAAATCCACGTTGCGGCATCCAGATACAATCTCAGCCGTTGGATTTAGATTCAACGCACGAGATCGTGCCACGTAGCCCAGCCGCCGCACCGTGCGCATGTGAGCACGCCACTAACATGCGGGGCCCGCATGTCAGCGACTGTGGCGTGCGCCGAGCGCACCATAGACCGTCGGGCCCATAGACTGGGTCCATGGACCGGGACACGTGGCAGCACCCGGGTGGTGCCACGTGGCATGATGACGTCATGCTGATGTCATCGTGGGGTTCGGCCGGTGCTGACGTCAGCAGTGCTGACGTGGACCAATCAGGAGCTGACACGTGTCACGCTGATGCAATAAAAGAATTTCCGAAAAAGAAAATGATTTATTAATTCGAATTATTGATTTCAGAATTGATTCAAACTTCAAACGCTTATAACTTTTGCATTTTAACTCCGATTTGAGTGATTCAAATTTCTAAATTTGTATAAAATTGTGATCTACCTAATGTTGAATTTTATTTAATTTTTAGACTAAAGTTTTTCTCTGTAATATTATTTAATTGATTATTTAAACTTCAAAATGCTATAACTTTTGCGTTTCAACTCCGAATTTGACGATTCCAGTTTCTAAAAATTCATAAAATTATGCTCTCTCTGTTTATGAACTTTATTTGGATGTTTGGACACTTTTTTCTACTGTTCATTTATTTATTGCTATTTGCACGCTTTACGAGTAGACGTTGAAGTGCCCGAAGGCTTCGAAGGAGAAGTGTTGACTCAGGAGCCAGCTCAGGACCAAGAACAAGTACTCTTTGAAGGCAAGTTATGCTTTGACCATGTTGATCCCATTTTGAAACCTATTTTGATTCAATTTATTGCATGCTAGTTTAATTAGAAGATACTTTATTTAATTCCGGGGAAATAGATAATTGCCATTTGCTATATGACACCTTGGTTAATTAAATATGTGCCATGACCTTTGTCACCCTAGTTGAGGATTACTAGTTGGACACTATTAGATCGCCAACATGGGAATTTAGATCGCTGTAGTACATTGCTTAGACCTGCTACGTGCTTTCGACATGATTTTGGACAATCAAAACGTTAATATTGACGTAATGATATATTGAACCTGTTTTGGAAAAGTATCATGTGTTGTGATGTTGATGGCACGTGGTGCATGGTAATCAACTGGGGTTTGATAAATAGTTTTCGACCGGGGCATGTGGCAAGAATGATCGTGTGGGCCAGTTGTGGCACCGGGAACGATGGTTTGGTTCTTCGGGTAGTCTTACCCGGGTCACCCTAAGGACTTAACCTTGCAAGCCTTTGAACTGAGTCAATCTTGCAACCACATGTCTGTAATGGGACGGACCTAGTTGATTAAGTTGCTAATAACGTACCTGTGGGACCTCTGGGTGTCAATTATATCTTTTGTGTAGTTGTACGGGGGAGCGTACCGGGGCTGCGGCCAGGTACCCATCTAACGGTGGTTTGACCTAAACTTCGCCTTCGCTAAGGGAAGGGTTAGTGTGCAACACCGGAGAGGACCACTTGTGCTGTTAGAAGTTTCCGAAAGACTTTGTTACGGAAACTCGCCTTTGTGGTGTTTGGCTGTATCCTGTGGGTAAAGTGCATAACCTCTGCAGAGTGTAAAATCTATTCGAATAGCCGTGTCCGCGGTATTGGACATCGCTCGGGAATTACAGTTAAGGGTTAGACTTTCTCAAAAATAACTTGGACTTGAAAGGTTGGGTTTGGTTTAATAATGATGTTGATGGAAATATGGATTAAGATTGGGAAAGATGTTTAACTCTTGGAAAAGTTATTAATGATATACTTGTTTCTACTGCTTTCGAATCTACTTATATTATTTGTTAAATGCTCTTTACTGCAAATATACCTTGAGCTATTCCTTTGTATCAAGCCATGCATATAGTATATTAGCTTGCATTCTGTGCATGACTTGCTGAGTACCAAGTACTCACCCTTGCCGCAATACAACACCAGTTGAAGAGGAGTCGACACCAGCTTTGGAGGAGGAGCTTCCAGAGGAATCGTCTAACTAGGGAGCGAGCCCAGTCAGTTGCCTGTGGTATACTGGATGGTGCCATGATGTTATCTTATTTTCCACTGCTATTATTTCTCTTTTAATAAGTTTCGCCCTGCGAGGCGTATATTTGTAACTTGACCCTAAGGTCAAGCAACCAGTTTGTTTATCTAATTAAAGTACTTTATTAGTATCGAGTGGTATGATTGTGATATTTACCAATGTTGAGACTGTGTGCACTAGCGCGTTCCTGGACTAGTGCTGAATACACAGAGGGTCCGGATTTGCAGATTCGGGTCCCGACACACTTGTCATAGGGAGGTAAGAGAATGGGTATGGAATAGGTAAGGTGAAAAAAGGTATATTAGGTATGCAGAATTCCTTCCTCTCTCTTACTAGTGGGGTCCATGTGTCATTGACTATAGGTGAGTGAAGTATGGTATAAATGAGTAGCAGTTTTGGGGTTTCATGCATAGTGTAATTTTATACTCATCTAACTAAAATGATGCTAATATTTATAAAGTCTTGATTAAATGTTAACCGTACCACTAATATGAATGATATGAGCACGCCAAGCACAATTTAATTAGTAATTAAATTTGGGCTGTTACATAGAAGGAGGATTACAAAACCTCTCACCTGAGGGCAAAGCTTCCAAGGAGCACTCACGCACACAAGAAAACCAAAATCTTGTGTAAGCTCTAATCTAGAGTCTAGAGACTTGCCTCCTTCTATGCCTCTCAAGGTCTTATATAGAGGAACCCTAACCCTAAACCTGGACATAACAAGTGGATGCCATCCACTCTTACATGAGCTAAGCCAAAACTCAACAACCTTAACTGGTTTTCAACATACAATCACGCTTTTCAAAGCGACCATTGCATTGGCGCCAAATCCGTTCCATGAGCCTGGATTTGCGTCCACAACCCACATTGGCATGACCTAAGCCACTTAGGCCACTGCCGTGGTTTTCAAAACTGCTCAGACATCAGTATTGATCCAAATGACCATTTTGCCCCCAATGACCGATCTTCCTTGTAACACCCCGACATCTAGTATGCCCGAATGCTACCAAACATAGACTAAACAACACCTAAATACCACTAATAAAGACAAAATACAGCAAAGGAGCAAATGCTAAAACCGAAAATTTCGGCAGCATCTCCTTTGTTTTATCATGATTTGAGACAATAGTAATAACAGGCAAGTAATATCATATCATAAGACATTTAAAGAAGCAATGTAAATGGATATAACAACAACATAAGGCAATAATATCAAGTCCAACCACTCCATAAACTATAACGAAGCAAATAAGGGACACGACCACACAATTTAATCCATACACCAAGATTCATGGCACTATTATTATGATCATGACTCAAATTGGTAAATGTGACTGGAACTACGTGAAGATGTGTAGCTATTGCCCCTTCCCACATGCCGGTGTCATGGTACCTAAATAACATAAAACACAAGCGTGAGTTCATCACTCAGCAAGTATATTGCAATGGATCATACAGAACAATTCAATATTATCATCACTACATAACAAACTTAACATCTTGATCAAGTCATACTTCATATGCAACATCATATTCATGTCTCAACCTCATTGAGATCATTTCATCATCATCATCATGTATGCAATGCACATATCTCCTCGACGAAAATACCGGTATTGCCGAGTGCACACCCGTCGGCGTGCACCCACGTCCCCCTTCCATCCCGTAGATGGAGGGTGCCTACTCCTCGCTTCCACTCACAGCGTGGGTGGAATCACGATGTAGGTCTTACATCCATGGCGCTCCGGATTAGTTATAACTTTCTCATCGACCTTACCGGAATAGTTATGACGTTCTCACCGACCGGGCCAAGTTTCATACCATGTATGCAACATATGCCATAATCATTAACCATAAACCATTGCATAACATCTTAACATACCATTTTTATCATATCATGGCAAACACTAACCATGGCAAGATAGCATAACAGGGAAACAATTGCATCTAGTCAAGACAAGCAAATAAACCACATGCTACCCATTCCAATACACTTGCCTTAACCTCGGGCGACGGAATGGCGGGATGAGGAGGGCACTCCCGGGGTCACACCACCTGCACATAGATGCCACACAATCACAACATGCCCACAAAATAGTACGCCATTGCCCATCTACCCCGATATCGCAAACTACTCCCAGAAATGAAAAACAGAGAATCTGTCCCCCCCCCCGGGAAAGCAGACTTAAAACTATCATAGCTTTAGATCTAGGACTCCGAATGTGACACTACGGAATGGTGTGACATTATAAAATGTGAATGTTGAGGTTAAAAACAATAAGGAATGTGGAATTTGAGGTTGAAACCATATGGTATGAGGTTTATTCGCGTTTCCGGGCCGATTCCGGGAGTTTGGGCCTTTCCAGGGGAGTTTGGGCCTAAGGGAAGGGGTCGTGGGCTTTGGTGGGATGGAGTTTGAGTCCAAATAGGAGTAGGAGACCTGGTTGGGGGCTTCCCCCAGCCCTTATTGCGCCCCACCCTGCTGCCTTGTGCCCCCATGGAAGCCCTAGCCGCCCCCCCACTCTCCCCTCCACCCCTTGCCTCCACCTCTCCTAGCCGCCACCTCCCTAGCCCTTGCGCCCCTCTCCTCCCCTCTCCACCTCCCTTGCTGCCCCTAGGGAAGTTCTCCACCTCAACACCTCGAAGATCCATCCATTGCAGCGCTCCGCGACGAGGAGATCCGGTGGATTTGGAGCGAGGAAGGAGATCGTGCGAACCGTGAGGAGATCTATTGGTTTTTCGTTCGTCGGGCCAAGGTATGGCCATGGGGATCCTTGGGGTTGGTCTAGGATCTGTTCTAAGGGTTAATATCATGTTTTTAGATCAATTGGTGGTGCTGTAATTGGTTAGATTAGATGAAATCTAGAGTTTGCCACGTTCTCTGTTTCGGGCAGCATGAGTAGTCGACCTAGGGTTTGGGTTTTCGCCAATTTAGAGTCGGAATTTGGTCATCCGCCTGTTGAGGAAGTTGTAGGTAACTTCAATACCTTTCAGTAGGTATAAAGAACGTCCAATTCCGCCCAGCCATTTGAAAGTACGCTCGTTTTACTGAACGTATTAAAATCTGTGACGTGATTGGAACAGATCACGATATTCTGTAGATTAAACCACTTTAGATTCTGAATTAGTCTTTCCATATACTTAGAAAAAGTTAGGAAATTTCCTAAGATACGCGAGGATGTACTCGTTTATTCGATTCGGAGTCTTAGAACCCGAGTTATGCCTTTTGGAAGGCTGTTGTCCCGATGGGATAGAACCTCTGTTTTTGGGTTTTGCGAGTAGTTTGCGATGTCGGGGTAGAAGAGGGTTTGCGTACTGTTTTGTGGACATGATTGTGAGTGTGTGGTACCTATGTGTAGGTGGTGTGACCCCGGGAGTGCCTTCTACTTCTCGCCAATCCGTCGCCCGTGGTTGAGGCAAGTATATTGGAATGGGTAGCGAGTTGTAGTTTGCTAGATTGGTTGAGATTGAAATTGAATATATGATATGTTCACATGCATGCTTTAATGATTGCCATTGATATGATGAATATGCTTATTATGTTATGATGCCATGTGTTTATGTACAAGTTAATTATGATGTTGGCATGTTTGCATACATGGCATGATACATGGCCCGGGCGGTGAGAAAGTCATAACTAGTCCGGGGAAGGTCGGTGAGAAAGTTATGACTATTCCGAAGAGCCAATGAGTAAGTCCTACATCGTGATTCCATCCACCGCGGTGTATGGAAGCGAGGAGTAGGCACCCTCCATCTTCGGGATGGAAGGGGGGAGAGGGTGCACACCGACGGGTGTGTACTCTACCATACCGGTATGAGTTTCCAGGAGATATGTGCATTGCATTGCATTATATGAGGATGTTATATGATGATGTCAATAATCTGCTTATGCTATGAATATGAGATGTGTATGATGTCGTATGTGAAAAGTGGTGATGAAGGTATTAGAATGTATATTCTTGTTCCATTGCAATATACTTGCTGAGTGATGAACTCACGCTTGTGTTTATGTTGTTTTTCTTAGGTACCATGAAACCGACATGCGGGAAAGGGAGCTAGTCACACGTCATCACTTAGCATCACACATATAAACAATGACATGTTCCTTCCTGTAATTGTGATGGTTAATTTGTGTGCTTGGTTTCCTCATTTACCTCGTTTGGCTCATGAGATGGTTGGAATCTTTATTCTAGGCTTAAACTGCTGCTAGAATCCTTATTATTGATGATTTAGATGTCATTCTTTATACTATATCCTGTGATCATATTGTTGTTGCTTCAATTTATGGAAAAACAAAGGAGATGCTGCCGAAATTTTCGGTTCTAGCATTTACTCCTTTGCTGTAATTTATCTTAATTTATGGTATTTAGATGTTGTTTAGCCTATGTTTGGTAGCATTCAGGCATGCTAGATGCCGGGGTGTTACAGTTGGTATCAGAGCGGGCTGTAGGTCCTTGGAATGTGTATTTTTAGTGTCATGCTATAGGGTACTACTAAAATGTGATGTGGAATAACTTAGAAACATGGCTTAGGTTTCAACTAAAATTTTATCATAGGATAGCAACATTAAAACTTGCAAAAGTGGTATAACTAAATCTAAAATTTGACACACAATGGATGCACAGTAGGAAAGGGTATGGGTATCGTTTCTTTACGCTTAAATGTTGTATTTAAGCTATGATGTTGAATGCTTCATTTGATAATGCATGTTGCTATGTCTATGAGATAAATGATTGAATTGTTCTTGTTGTTGTGATAAAGTGGGGTTTTGGTGCCGAAGGGTTTCGGCCACCTCTCTTATTTCATAGTAAGGGTGAGGTTTGACGGTGTGGCCGGTTAGCGCCATCACCGAAGAACTATTAACCCCTGTAGGAGAAGAGTGCTTATCCTTTCTGTCGTAGTTCGGGTAGTTGACTGGAGTCAAATAGAAGAGTTTGGTGGTGGATTCCTTCGTATGTTCTTTACCGTTCTGACGGTCGGTTTTGGTTGTTTTTCTTGACTTTAGTTGATTGAAATCAAAAGAAAAGTGTTTGGGATTGGATTTTTTCGCGGAGAGTCCCTTCGGTGTTCCTTGGTTTTGTCCTCCTTGGTTGAAGACGAAGAAGAGGAATTTAGCGTTGCGCCTTTTTAGTCGCCTTTTGGCTTGGACACCGGTTTTGTGGGTTGCCTTGCAAAGAAAAGTATAGTTTTGATTCTTGTGTGTCTTACTCTGAGTTTAAAAGAAGATATTGAAGCGTGTGCAAAAAGTTAAGTTGTGTCGATTTATGTTTTGTGCCTTTGTCCGTAATGGTTTATTTGATCGCTTGGTTCCCTCCTGTGGGAGTTTTTGAGATTGAAAAGTGTTTTGGAGACTTCCTTTTGCATGACCAAGTTTGGGTTTGTCTCATTGCAATTTTGAGAGTCAAGTTTCCTTATGAATTTGGGATGAGTTTTAAAACTAAAATGCTGCAAACAAAGTAAGTAGTCTTTTGACTGAAATCGTTTGTCCCTAGTAAGAATTGTTGTTTAGCATGTTATGTAGCATGTACCAATGTGGTTTATGAGATGACGTATTGTTAAGTTAATTTGTGAGTTTAAACAATTCAATGCGGTTGTTGTCTCTAGCTTGAGAATAAATAGACTACTAGTGTTGTAGTTTACTTTGTAGCGAGAATGATTAAATGGGTTAATGTACATGCTTAGAATCTGTTGCCTTGCTTTAAAAGTGCTTATGATCCTTGTTAATGTTAAAAGTTTAAACCTTGATGCATAGTTAGAACATTAAGATAATGTAAATTAATGATACTGTTAAAGAAACCTTGCCGATTATTTAAAGATGTTCTAATCTAACGGGTTAATAGAGAAATTTAATCATGTTGACTAGTGGCTTTAATTTGGAAGTTGATTAGAGTTGCTATTTATGTTGTTGCAACCTACTAGTATATTTGGAAGTATGCAGTGGTGTCTCTACAATACTGGTATTAATATCAATTGAGAAGACATAAGACTTATTGTTAATGATGTTGTTAAGGGCAGTGTTAATGCTAGTATTCAATCTATTTTTAAATAGTTGGAGTATGTTGTGTGGTGGTAATTTTGTTATAACCGATGTATAGGGTAGCTAAAGGTAATGTTGTCGATTGATTATGCAAATTATTGATATTGACGACTTAGTAGTGGTGGTAATTGCTTAGATTAATTGTTGAAAAATCCTTGTTAAAAATGTAGGTTATTGTAACATGTTGTGATGGAGTGGACCAAGGATAATTAACATGATGTAAGATTTTAATCTTAATGAATGCATATCTTAGAATCCTATTTACGAATTTTATCTTGTAGAGATATTACTTATTTGTTGAAGTCATTTTATTGATTGAACAAGTTTCAATTGTCAAGATTTTGACGTATGGATAGTATAAAATTTATAGGTTGACCATGCTCAAGTAGCTGTTGAAGTACTATGTTTGAAATATAGAATATGTTGTTATATGATTTGGTGATCCGTGGGGATTATGTCAATATAGTCTTGGTTGGGTGCCTTTGTGATAAGCATCTTAAACCTTAATTAAAAGTGTTGGGAATGGTAACTAGAGAAAGAAATTGTTATGTAAATTTTGTTAAATCCGGTTGGACTCTCTTGATGAGTAAATAGTGATTTTTGAATGCTTAAATGGTAAGTGTAGTGGAATACAAGTTGTGACACTATGGTTTGGTGTGACGTTATAGAAGGTGAAACTAGAGAATAAAACCTTTCGGCTTAGGGTTTTCTCGCGTTTTTGGGCCGGTTGAAGTGTTATGTCGCCACGGAGTGTCGTAACCTTATTTAACGTGCATGATAAGGTTAATAATATTATGAGATGTGGAATTAAGGTTAAAACTATAGGATATGGAGGTTAATAGCTTTTCCAGGGCGTTTCCGGGCCGTTTCCGGGGTTTTGGGCCTTCCCGGGGGAGTTTGGGCCTTGGTGGGCTTTGGTGGGATGGAGTAGGTCTCCGTAACGGACTAGGATTGGGTGTGGGGGCTGGTAAAAGGGCTACCCACCAGCCTTTTGGGCGTGCTCCCCCTGCCCTTGGGCGCCCCCACCTCCCCCTCCTAAGCCCTAGCCGCCACCCCCTCTCCCTCTCCCTCTTGTGCGCCTCCACCTCCCCCTTTGCCCCATTGCTCCCCACCTCTTCACCACCTCTCCTCCACCCCCTTTCTGCCCTAGGGTGGTCTCCACACCTCTGCACCTTGTGGATCCATCCGTTGGAGCGAGGAGCGAGGAGCGAGGAGCGATCCGCGAGGAGATCTATTGGAGATTCGTTCGTTGGGCAAAGGTATGATCATGGGGATCCTTGGAATTGATCTAGGTACTGTTCTTAGGGTGGTTATCAAGTTTTTAGATCAATTGGTGGTGCTGGATTGGAGTTCTTTGGGTTAGATCTAGACGTTGCCACGTTTTTGTTTTCGGGCAGATTGAGCAGTCGGGCTAGGGTTCGAGTTATCGTCGATTTAGAATCCGAATCTGTCCGTACGGACTTAAAATAAGTTTTAGATAATTTAATTATCTTTCCGTGGACATAAAGCACGTTAAAATCTGATAAGCCGTTTGAAAGTTATGGCCGTTTTACCGAGCGTGTTAAAATCTGTGACGCGATTGGAACAGATCGTAGTAATCTGTAGATTAAACAATTTTAGAGTCCGAATCAGTCTTTCCGTATAACTAGAAAAAGGTAGGAAATTTCCTAAGCTTCGCGATGGTGTACTCGTTTAATCTATTTGGAGTCCAAGAACTCAAGTTATGGCCTTTGCAAGACTGCTGTCCCGCCGGGACAGAACCTCTGTTTTTAGGTTTGCAAGTAGTGGGCAATGTCGGGTTAGATGGGGATTTGTGTACTGTTTTGTGGGCATTATTGTGAGTGTGTGATGCCTATGTGCAGGTGGTGTGACACCGGGAGTGCCCTCTACGTCCCACAAATCCGTCGCCCGCGGTTGAGGCAAGTGTGTTGTAATGTATAGCGGATTGTAGGTTGTTTGTTGATATTGGGTGAAAGATTGAACACTTGCTATGCTCACTTGCCATGCTTGCTGTTTTCCAATGAAATATTGAGTATGATTATCATGGTTCGATGCCATGTGTTTATATTTGTCATGATGAGTTGCCATATGTTTATGTACATGTGAAATATGATAATTGGCATAGTTGCATGCATGACATGTTACATGGCCCGGGCGGTGAGAAAGTCATTAACTAATCCGGGAAGGTCGGTGAGAAAGTTATGACTAATCCGGAGAGCCATTAGAGTAAGTCCTACATCGTGATTCCATCTACCGTGGGTTGTGGAAGCGAGGAGTAAGCACCCTCCATCTTCGGGATGGAAGGGGAGAGGGTGCACACCGACGGTGTGTACTCAACCATACCGGTATGAGTTTCCATGGAGATATGAGCATAACATTGCATTGCATTGCATTGCAATACATTTTTTTTAATGATGATGATGTTGTTATGTGCTCAAGTATGAGATGTTATATGTGATGTGAGGTATTATTGTGTTGTAAATGATCTTGTTGTCCATTACAATATGCTTGCTGAGTTTTCGAACTCACGCTTGTGTTTTATGTTGTTTTTAGGTACTTTGAGATCGGCATGCGGGAAAAAGGGATCTAGCTACACTTCTACACGTAGCTCCACCATCATAGTCCATAATTAACCACTTGGAGACATGATATTAAGAGTTGTGCCCTCAACTTAATGTATGGTTTAATCTAGCATGCTTGTGAATCCTTATTTGCTTCGTTATAGTTTATGAAGTGGTTAAGCGTGGTATTATTGGCGTAACTTGATGTTATGTCCATTTATGTTGTTGTTTTAGATGTCATGTGCTATGATATATATCTTGCCATGATATTGAGATTGTGTTAATTCATGGAAAAACAAAGGAGATGCTGCCGAAATATCGGTTTTTAGCATATGAACCTTTGCTGGAATTTATGTTTAATTGTGGTACTTAGATGTTGTTTAGCTTATGTTTGGTAGCATTCGGGCATATTAAATGCCGGGGTGTTACAGTTGGTATCAGAGCGGGCTGTAGGTCCTTCGAATGTGTATTTTTAGTGTCATGCTATAGGGTACAACTAAAATGTGATGTGGAATAACTTAGAAACATGGCTTAGTTTTTTACTAAAATTTTGTCATAGGATAGCAACATTAAAACTTGCAAAAGTGGTATAACTAATCTAAAATTTGACACACATGGATGCACAGTAGGAAGGGTATGGGTATCGTTGTTTACGCTTAAATGTTGTACTTAAGCCTTGTTGCTAAATGCTATATTTGATATAGTACGTTGCTATGTCTATGAGATAAATGATTGAATTATTCCTGTTGTGGTGGTAAAAGTGGGGTTTTGGTGCCGAAGGGTTTCGGCCACCTCTCTTATTTCATAGTAAGGGTGAGGTTTGACGGTGTGGCCGGTTAGCGCCACCACCGAAGAACTATTGACCCTGTAGGAGAAGAGTGCTTATCCTTTCTGTCGTTGATCGGGTAGTTGACTCGAAGTCAAATAGAAGAGTTAATGGTGGTTTCCTTCGTATGTTCTTTGCCGTTCGACGGTCGGTGTTCTTTGCTTTTCTTGGCTTTAGTAGATTTGAATCAAATGAAAAGTGTTGGGTTTTCGCGGATCGTTCCGTATGCGGTGTTTGGTTTTCTCTTCCTTGGTTGAAGACGAAGAAGAGGAGACTAGTGTTGCGCTTCTTTTGGGCGCCTTTCCAGTTTTGATGCCTGTTGATTGCATTATGGGGAACAAGCATTCAATTTATCCCTGTGTTTGTCTTTCTCTGAGGTTAAAGGAGTTATTGCGGAGTTGTGCCGGACACTGGCCGTCGAGGCTGAAGTTCTGTGGCTTTGTAGTAGTACGTGGTGTTTGATTTCGTTATTTTATTGGTTTAAGAAATCATCTTTGAAAAACCCTTCTTATTTCGTGAAAGATTGGGGCTTGGTGCTAAGGTTTTATTTGCAAAGGTTTATTTGATCGATTGGTTCCCTCCAGTGGGAGTCTTGGAGACTAAAAAGTGTTTTGGAGAATTCCTTTGCATGACCAAGTTTGGGTTTGTCTCATCGCAATTTTGAGAGTCAAATTTTCCTTATTAACTTAGGATGAGTTTTAAAACTAAAATGCTGTAAACAAAGTAGTCTTTTGACTGAAATCGTTTGTCCCTAGTAAGAATTGATGTTTAGCATGTTATGTAGTAGGTAACAATGTGGTTTATGGATTGATGTGTTGCTAAGTTAAATTTTGAGTTGAATCAATTCAATGTGATTAATATCTCTAGCTTGAGAATAAATAGACTACTAGTGTTGCAGTTTACTCTTAGCGAGAATGATTAAATGTGTTAATGTACATGCTTAGAATCTGTTGCCTTGCTTTAAAAGTGCTTATGATCCTTGTTAATGTTAAAAGTTTAAACTTTGATGCATAGTTAAAACATTAAGATGATGTAGACTTTGTTATTGTAAAAGAAACTTTCTTTGGTTGTTAAAGATGTTCTAATCTAATGGATTAATAGAGAAATTTAATCGTGTTGACTAGTGACTTTAATTTGGATGTTGATTAGAGTTGCTATTTATGTTGTTGCAAACTACTAGTATCTTTGGAAGTATGCGGTTATTGTCGCTACAATGCTAGTATTGATATCAATGGAGAAGACATAAGACTTATTGTTAATGATGTTGTTAATGGTAGTGTTAATGCTAGTATTTAGTCTATTTTAAATAGTGGGAGTATGTTGTGTGGTGGTAATTTTGTTATCACCTATGTATAGGAGTAGCTAAAAGTAATGTTGTTGGTTGATGATTATGCCCATTTGTTGTTATTGATGACTAAGTAGTTGTGGTAACTGTTTAGATTATTCGTTGGAAAACCATGGTTAAAATAGAGGAAAATTTTAACATGTTGCGATGGAGTGAGCTTTGGATAATTAACATGATGTACAATTTCATCCTTAATGAATGTATGCCTTGGAATCCTAGTTATGAACTTTGTCTTGTAGAGATAATATTTACATGTTGAAGTCGTTGTTTAACGAATAAGGTTCGGTTGTCGAGACGTGAATATATAGGTGGTATGAAATTTATAGGTTGATCTTGCTGAAAGATTTGTGGAAGTACTATGTTTCAAATTTAGAATAAGATGTATTATGATTTGGTGAGCCGTGGGGATCATGTCATTATAGTCTTGGTTGGGTGCCTTTTTGATAAGCATCATAAACCCTCATTAAAAAAATGTTGGGAATGGTAACTAGAGGAAGAATTTGTTGTGAAACTTTCGGTTGAATTGTGTTGGGGCTCCTCAGATAGTAAATAGTGATTATTGAAGTCTTTAATGGAAAGCGTAGTGGAGTACTAGAGATGGTTCCTTTCATGCTGAGCTGTTGTCTAAAAACCTTTTAAACTGGTTTGGTTGTTTGCCATCTCGGTTGAATGCTTTCGGTTGAGGTGTTCCTTATGTTGAGTTTCAGAGTTTCCCCAAAACTCGTAGTGGTTGGTGTCGACCTTTGGTTTTGGCGAATTTGTTTAGTTCATGTTGTGAGTTTGAGTTTACATCCAAAAGTTTTAGAGTGGATCGCGCCCTTTCGCGTTCGCACTGATTTATCTTTGGAATTAATTTTAAAAGGAAGCAAATGGTCATTAAGGGTTGTGTTGGAAACTTTTGAGTTAAGCCCTTGATGTGTAACTCTATTTGACTAGAGTTGGTGTCATTTGGAAAATGTGTCTGGTGTGCGGGTGTTTTACAAGTTTGGATTTTTATGAATGTTTCATAAGTGAATTTGGTTAGTGAAGAGTTTTCTTTTTGGATTGAGTTTCCCTCTCTTTTGATAAAAATTTATGGCGCTTGTGTCTGCAGATGTTTGATTTTGGAGTCGATGTTCTGTTCCAAAGGGTTGAGTTTGATTTTGCGAGGTGTTGCAAAGCTAGTGTTAAATCGAAGATGGGTTTTCACACGATGTGGTGTTTTGTTGATTAACGATGTTGCCGTCATAGTTTATATGAATTAGCGCAACTCTCAATGTTATTCGAGATTTATTCATATGATACCGAGGCAAAAGTCATCATGTGAATGACTATTCGGTAGTGTGGTTACATGATGAGGGAATGGTGAAAAGTAAACATGACATCGTTTTTACATGTTAAATGATAAAAGAGTCGTTGAGCCAGGTCGGTGAGAAAGTCATATATGGAGATATGACTAATCCGGAGTGCTCCTGAAGAGTGTGCATTTATGTCATGAAACGAGATTTCCCTTGCTTTCTAGTATGAAAAGAAGTAATGAACAATTTCTGGTATGTTGGTTGTGATGTAGGGGATTTATGCTTCCTTTGTGTTTTGGCTTGGATGTTGCCGAATTCTTTCTAAAATGGTTGTTAACACTTTGGGTTTGAGTTGTTGTGTGTACACTTGGGCTTCATAGCTAAGTGTTTTTGTGTGAGGGCGAGACCCTCTTAAGAAAGGAACCAATTGTGGCTTGGTAAGGTTTTCGATCCTAGCTTGGGCTAGGTGTCGAACCTTAGTGGTATAAGGGTGGTTTGTGATGGAGGTTGATGATGTATGGGTTTAACCTTTACTAAGAGTAGCGATGGGTGGAAGTGAAGTTGACGGTAGATCGGTGATAATTGCCCTGCCGTGAGCAGTTGTCTTCACTAGTTGTTTTTGGGTTTGAGTCTTGCCTGGGAAAGGATGGAATAAAATGTTAGTATGATCGTGTATCGGAAGGGCTAGTGTGCCTTAATGAGTTATTCCCCTCGATGGAAACTTTCGGGAATGAAGAGAGGTCGTTAAAGGAATTGTGACTTCCTTTTACTTTGTCATGTTGAGTTTATTGCAGTGTGTAGTCAGGTAGGTTGTGATAGAAGGGTGAGGTGTTTGTCGTGAGGATTCGAGCGTTTTGGGTTGTTGAAGCCCTTCGAGGTTGAAACGCAGATTCTGTTTGGGATTTGAATTGAAAGTTGAACTATGAGCGGTTGCCCTTAGTTGAGCTAGATCAACACTTTTTCTTTAAGTGTTGGTTTTGGGAACTCGTTTGTCGTTTGTTTCCGGTTCTAGTCGTTGTGCGAATGTTTTGTGCTGCAGAGAAGCCTTTTGTCCCTTGGGGACTTTGTTGTTGTTTTTGGCGTCCTTCGGATTCGAGGTCAAATCCTATTGAAGGGGGGAAGAATGTGACACTACAGTTTGGTGTGACGTTATAGAAGGTGAAACTAGAGAATAAAACCTTTCGGCTTAGGGTTTTCTCGCGTTTTTGGGCCGGTTGAAGTGTTATGTCACCACGGAGTGTCGTAACCTTATTTAACGTGCATGATAGGGTTAATAACATTATGAGATGTGGAATTAAGGTTAAAACTATAGGATATGGAGGTTAATAGCTTTTAAGGCGTTTAGGGCCGTTCCGGGTTTTGGGCCTTCCCGGGGGAGTTTGGGCCTTGGTGGGCTTTGGTGGGATGGAGTAGGTCTCCGTAACGGACTAGGATTGGGTGTGGAGGCTGGTAAAAGGGCTCCCCACCAGCCTTTTGGGCATGCTCCCCCTGCCCTTGGGCGCCCCCACCTCCCCCTCCTAAGCCCTAGCCGCCACCCCCTCTCCCTCTCCCTCTTGTGCGCCTCCACCTCCCCCTTTGCCCCATTGCTCCCCACCTCTCCACCACCTCTCCTCCACCCCCTTGCTGCCCTAGGGTGTTCTCCACACCTCTGCACCTTGTGGATCCATCCGTTGGAGCGAGGAGCGAGGAGCGTGGAGCGAGGAGCGATCCGCGAGGAGATCTATTGGAGATTCGTTCGTTGGGCAAAGGTATGATCATGAGGATCCATGGAATTGATCTAGGTACTGTTCTTAGGGTGATTATCAAGTTTTTAGATCAATTGGTGGTGCTGGATTGGAGTTCTTTGGGTTAGATCTAGACGTTGCCACGTTTCTGTTTTCGGGCAGATTGAGCAGTCGGGCTAGGGTTTGAGTTTTCGTCGATTTAGAATCCGAATCTGTCCGTACGGACTTAAAAGAAGTTGTATATAATTTAATTATCTTTCCGTGGACATAAAGCACGTTAAAATCCGATCAGCCGTTTGAAAGTTATGGCCGTTTTACCGAGCGTGTTAAAATCTGTGACGCGATTGGAACAGATCGTAGTAATTTGTAGATTAAACAATTTTAGATTCCGAATCAGTCTTTCCGTATAACTAGAAAAAGGTAGGAAATTTCCTAAGCTTCGCGATGGTGTACTCGTTTAATCGATTTGGAGTCCCAGAACTCAAGTTATGGCCTTTGCAAGACTGCTGTCCCGCCGGGACAGAACCTCTGTTTTTAGGTTTGCAAGTAGTGGGCAATGTCGGGTTAGATGGGGATTTGTGTACTGTTTTGCGGGCATTATTGTGAGTGTGTGATGCCTATGTGCAGGTGGTGTGACACCGGGAGTGCCCTCTACGTCCCATAAATCCGTCGCCCGCGGTTGAGGCAAGTGTGTTGTGATGTATAGCGGATTGTAGGTTGTTTGTTGATATTGGGTGAAAGATTGAACACTTGCTATGCTCACTTGCCATGCTTGCTGTTTTCCAATGAAATATTGAGTATGATTATCATGGTTCGATGCCATGTGTTTATATTTGTCATGATGAGTTGCCATATGTTTATGTACATGTGAAATATGATAATTGGCATAGTTAAATGCATGACATGTTACATGGCCCGGGCGGTGAGAAAGTCATTAACTAATCCGGGAAGGTCGGTGAGAAAGTTATGACTAATCCGGAGAGCCATTAGAGTAAGTCCTACATCGTGATTCCATCTACCGTGGGTTGTGGAAGCAAGGAGTAGGCACCCTCCATCTTTGGGATGGAAGGGGGGAGACGGTGCACACCGACGGGTGTGTACTCAACCATACCGGTATGAGTTTCCATGGAGATATGAACAACTAAAAAACACATTTAAACATAAATTACAGCAAAGGTACATATGCTAAAAACCGATATTTCGGCAGCATCTCCTTTGTTTTTTCATGAATTAACACAATATAAATATCATGGCAAGATATATCATAGCACACGACATCTAAAACATCAACATAAATGGATTTATCATCAAACTACGCCAATAATACCACGCTCAACCACTTCATAAACTATAACGAAGCAAATAAGGGATCACAAGCATGCTAGATTAAACCATACATTAACTTTATGGCACAACTCTTAAAATCATGTCTCCAAGTGATTAATCATAGACTATGATGGTGGAGCTACGTGTAGAAGTGTAGCTAAACCCCTTTTTCCCGCATGCCGATCTCAAAGTACCTAAAAACAACATAAAACACAAGCGTGAGTTCGAAACTCAGCAAGCATATTGTAATGGACAACAATAACAATATCATAGAAAATAACATCTCACATCATGTATATCATCTCAATCATGAACACTTTAACAAAATCATCATCATTGTGTATGCAATGCAATGCAATGCTCATATCTCCTTGGAAACTCATACCGGTATGGTTGAGTACACACCTGTCGGTGTGCACCCTCTCCCCCCTTCCATCCCGAAGATGGAGGGTGCCTACTCCTCGCTTCCACAACCCACGGTAGATGGAATCACGATGTAGGACTTACTCTATTGGCTCTCCGGATTAGTCATAACTTTCTCACCGACCTTCCCGGATTAGCTAATGACTTTCTCACCGCCCGGGCCATGTAACATGTCATGTATGCAAGCATGCCAACATCATATAAAACTCATATTTTAACACATGGCGTCATAACATCTTAAACATGCTCATCATATCATAGCAATCATTAACACATGGCAAGTGGACATATATCATGTAAACAATTCCATCTAATCTCAACATGCAACCTACAACTCGCTATCCATCACAACACACTTGCCTCAACCACGTGCAACGGATTGGCGGGAAGTAGAAGGCACTCCCGGGGTCACACCTCCTGCACAGGGGTATCACACAATCACAATCATAACCACAAAACAGTACGCAAACCCCCATCTAACCCGACATTGCTCCCTACTCGCAAAACCTAAAACAGAGGTTCTGTCCCGTCGGGACAGCAGCCTTGCAAAAGGCATAACTTGAGTTCTGGGACTCCGAATGAATTAAACGAGTACACCCTCGCGTATCTTAGGAAATTTCCCAACTTTCTCTAGGTATATGGAAAGACTGATTCGGATTCTAAAGTCGTCTAATCTACAGATTACCGAGATCTGTTCCAATCTCGTCACAAATTTTAACACGCTCGGTAAAACGGCCATAACTTTCAAACGGCTGATCGGATTTTAATGTGCTTTATGTCCACGGAAAGATAATTAACTTATCTACAACTTATTTTAAGTCCGTATGGATAGATTCGGATTCTAAATCGACGAAAACTCGAACCCTAGCCCGACTGCTCAATCTGCCCGAAAACAGAAACGTGGCAACGTCTAGATCTAACCCAAAGAACTCCAATCCAGCACCACCAATTGATCTAAAAACTTGATAATCACCCTAAGAACAGTACCTTGATCAATTCCAAGGATCCCCATGATCATACCTCTGCCCAACGAACGAATCTCCAATAGATCTCCTCGCGGATCGCTCCTCGCTCCTCGCTCCTCGCTCCTCGCTCCTCGCTCCAACGGATGGATCCACAAGGTGCAGAGGTGTGGAGACCACCCTAGGGCAGCAAGGGGGTGGAGGAGAGGTGGTGGAGAGGCTGGGCAATGGAGGAGAGCAAGGGGGAGGCGCAAGGCTCAAAGGGAAGGGGCGGCTAGGGCTTGGCAAGTGGGGGGAGGTGAGGGGGGCGCACCAAGGCCTCAAGGGGCGCAAAGGCAGCAGGGTGGACGCCCCAAAGGGGCAGGAAACCCCTTTACCAGCCCCACACCCAATTCTAGTCCGTTACGGAGACCTAATCCATCCCACCAAAGCCCACCAAGGCCCAAAAATCCCCCGGGAAGGCCCAAAACCACGAAAACGGCCTAAGCGGCCGGAAAAGCTATTAACCTCCATAACCTATAGTTTTAACCTTAATTCCACATTTCATACTGTTTTTAACCATATCAAGCACGTAAAATAAAGTTATGACACTCCGTGGCGACATAACACTTCAACCGGCCCAAAAGCGAGAAAACCTAAGCGAAAGGTTTTTATTCTCTAGTTTCACCTTCTATAACGTCACACCAAACCATAGTGTCACATTCTTCCCCCCTTCAACAGGATTCGACCTCGAATCCGAAGGACGCCAAAAACAACAACAAAGTCCCCAAGGGACAAAAGGCTTCTCTGCGGCACAAAACATTCGCTGCTTGACTAGAACAGGAAACAAGCGACAAACGAGTTCCCAAAACCAACACTTAAAGAAAAAGTGTTGATCTAGCTCAACTAAGGGCAACCGCTCACAGTTCAACTTTCAATTCAAATCCCAAAGCAGAATCTGCGTTTCAACCTCGAAGGGCTTCAACAACCCAAAGCGCTCGAATCCTCACGACAAACACCTCACCCTTCTATCACAACCTACCTGACTACACATTGCAATAAACTCAACATGACAAAGTCAAAGGAAGTCACAATTCCTTTAACGACCTCTCTTCATTCCGAAAGTTTCCATCGAGGGAATAACTCATTAAGGCACACTAGCCCTTCCGATACACGATCATACTAACATTTTATTCCATCCTTTCCCAGGCAAGACTCAAACCCAAAAACAACTAGTGAAGACAATCGCTCACGGCGAGTGCAATTATCACCGATCTACCGTCAACTTCACTTCCACCCATCGCTACTCTTAGTAAAGGTTAAACCCATACATCATCAACCTCCATCACAAACCACCCTTATACCACTAAGGTTCGACACCTAGCCCAAGCTAGGATCAAAAACCTTACCAAGCCACAATTGGTTCCTTTCTTAAGAGGGTCTCGCCCTCACACAAAAACACTTAGCTATCAAGCCCAAGTGTACACACAACAACTCAAACCCAAAGCGTTAACAACCATTTTGGAAAGAATTCGGCAACATCCAAGCCAAAACACAAAGGAAGCATAAGTCCCCTACATCACAACCAACATACCAGAAATTGTTCATTGCTTCTTTTCATACTAGAAAGCAAGGGAAATCTCGTTTCATGACATAAATGCACACTCTTCAGGAGCACTCCGGATTAGTCATATCTCCATATATGACTTTCTCACCGACCTGGCTCAACGACTCTTTTATCATTTAACATGTAAAAACGATGTCATGTTTACTTTTCAACATTCCCTCATCATGTAACCACACTACCGAATAGTCATTCACATGATGACTTCTGCCTCGGTATCATATGAATAAATCTCGAATAACATCGAGAGTTGCGCTAATTAATATAAAATATTTCGGCAACATCGTTAATAAACAAAACACAACATCGTGTGAAAACTCTTCTTCGATTTAAAACTAGATTTTAAACACATCTCAAAATCAAACTCAACCCTTTGGAACAGAAAATCGACTCCAAAATCAAACATCTGCAGACACAAGCGCCATAAATTTTTATCAAAAGAGAGGAAACTCAATCCAAAAGAAAACTCTTCACTAACCAAATTCACTTATGAAACATTCATAAAAATCCGGACTTGTAAAACACCCGCACACCGCACACATTTTCCAAATGACTCCAACTCTAGTCAAATAGAGTTACACATCAAGGGCTTAACTCAAAAGTTTCCAACACAACCCTTTATGACCATCTGCTTCCTTTTAAAATTAATTCCAAAGATAAATCGGTCTGAACGCGAAGGGCGCGATCCACTCAAAAACTTTTGGATGTAAACTCAAACTCACAACACGAACTAAACAAATTCGCCAAAACCAAAGGTCGACACCAACCACTACGAGTTTTGGGGAAACTCTGAAAACTCAACATAAGGAACACCTCAACCGAAAGCATTCAACCGAGATGGCAAACAACCAAACCGGTTTAAAAGGTTTTTAGACAACATTTCGACATGAAAGGAACCATCTCTAGTACTCCACTCGCTTTCCATTAAAGACTTCAATAATCACTATTTACTATCTGAGGAGCCCCAACACAATTCAACCGAAAGTTTCACAACAAATTCTTCCTCTAGTTACCATTCCCAACATTTTTTTAATGAGGGTTTATGATGCTTATCAAAAAGGCACCCAACCAAGACTATAATGACATGATCCCCACGGCTCACCGAATCATAATACATCTTATTCTAAATTTGAAACATAGTACTTCCACAAATCTTTCAGCAAGATCAACCTATAAATTTCATACCACCTATATATTCACGTCTCGACAACCGAACCTTATTCAGTTAAACAACGACTTCAACATGTAAATATTATCTCTACAAGACAAAGTTCATAACTAGGATTCCAAGGCATACATTCATTAAGGATGAAATTGTACATCATGTTAATTATCCAAAGCTCACTCCATCGCAACATGTTAAAATTTTCCTCTATTTTAACCATGGTTTTCCAACAAATAATCTAAACAGTTACCACAACTACTTAGTCATCAATAACAACAAATGGGCATAATCATCAACCAACAACATTACTTTTAGCTACCCTATACATAGGTGATAACAAAATTACCACCACACAACATACTCCCACTATTTAAAATAGACTGAATACTAGCATTAACACTACCATTAACAACATCATTAACAATAAGTCTTATGTCTTCTCCATTGATATCAATACTAGCATTGTAGCGACACAACTGCATACTTCCAAAGATACTAGTAGTTTGCAACAACATAAATAGCAACTCTAATCAACATCCAAATTAAAGTCACTAGTCAACACGATTAAATTTCTCTATTAATCCATTAGATTAGAACATCGTTAACAACCAGCAAAGTTTCTTTTACAATAACAGCAGTCTACATCATCTTAATGTTTTAACTATGCATCAAAGTTTAAACTTTTAACATTAACAAGGATCATAAGCACTTTTAAAACAAGGCAATAGATTCTAAGCATGTACATTAACACATTTAATCATTCTCGCTAAGAGTAAACTGCAACACTAGTAGTCTATTTATTCTCAAGCTAGAGATATTAATCACATTGAATTGATTCAACTCAAAATTTAACTTAGCAACACATCAATCCATAAACCACATTGTTACCTACTACATAACATGCTAAACATCAATTCTTACTAGGGACAAACGATTTCAGTCAAAAGACTACTTTGTTTACAGCATTTTAGTTTTAAAACTCATCCCAAGTTCATAAGGAAAATTTGACTCTCAAAATTGCGATGAGACAAACCCAAACTTGGTCATGCAAAGGAATTCTCCAAAACACTTTTTAAATCTCAAAGACTCCTCTTTGGAGGGAACCAATCGATCAAATATACCTTTGCAAATAAACCCTAACTCCAAACTTTCACAAAATAGGAAGGGTTCTTCAAAGAGGATTTTCTTAAACCAGCAAAATAACGAATCAAACACCACTTACTTCTACAAAGACACAGAACTTCAGCCCTGACAGCCAGGTCTGGCATAACTCCGCAATAACTCCGTTAACCTCGGAGAAAGACAAACACAGGGATAAATTTGAATGCTTCTTCCCCATAAAGCCATCAACAAACTAATCATTAAAACTGGAAAGGCGCCCAAAAGAAGCGCAACACTAGACTCCTCTTCTTCGTCTTACACCAAGGAAGACAAAACCACACACCGCATACGGAACGATCCGCAAAAACCCAACATTTTTCATTTGATTCAAATCAACAAAAGCCAAGAAAAGCAACGAAAATCGACTGTCAGAACGGCAAAGAACGTACGAAGGAATCCACCACCAAACTCTTCTATTTGACTCCAGTCAACTACCCGATCTACAACAGAGAGGGTAAGCACTCTTCTCCTACAGGGGTTAATAGTTCTTCGGTGATGGCGCTAACCGGCCATACCGTCAAACCTCGCCCTTACTATGAACAAAAAGAGGTGACCGAAACCCTTCGGTACCACAATTCCACTCTATCACAACAACAAGAGCAATTCAGTCATTTATCTCATAGACATAGCAACATGCTTTATCAAAGGAAGCATTCAACATCATAACTTAAATACAACATTTAAGCATAAAGAAACGATACCCATACCCTTTCCTACTGTGCATCCATTGTGTGTCAAATTTTAGATTAGTTATACCACTTTTGCAAGTTTTAATGTTGCTATCCTATAACAAAATTTTAGTTAAGACCTAAGCCATGTTTCTAAGTTATTCTACATCATATTTTAGTTTTTCCCTATAGCATGACACTAAAAATTCACATTCCAAGGACCTATAGCCCGCTCTGATACCAACTGTAACACCCCGGCATTTAATATGCCCGAATCCTATCAAACATAAGCTAAACAACAACTAAAAAACACATTTAAACATAAATTCCAGCAAAGGTACATATGCTAAAAACCGATATTTCGGCAGCATCTCCTTTGTTTTTTCATGAATTAACACAATATAAATATCATGGAAAGATATATCATAGCACACGACATCTAGAACATCAACATAAATGGATGTATCATCAAACTACGCCAATAATACCACGCTCAACCACTTCATAAACTATAACGAAGCAAATAAGGGATCACAAGCATGCTAGATTAAACCATACATTAACTTTATGGCACAACTCTTAAAATCATGTCTCCAAGTGATTAATCATAGACTATGATGGTGGAGCTACGTGTAGAAGTGTAGCTAAACCCCTTTTTCCCGCATGCCGATCTCAAAGTACCTAAAAACAACATAAAACACAAGCGTAAGTTCGAAACTCAGCAAGCATATTGTAATGGACAACAATAACAATATCATAGAAAATAACATCTCACATCATGTATATCATCTCAATCATGAACACTTTAACAAAATCATCATCATTGTGTATGCAATGCAATGCAATGCTCATATCTCCTTGGAAACTCATACCGGTATGGTTGAGTACACACCCGTCGGTGTGCACCCTCTCCCCCCTTCCATCCCGAAGATGGAGGGTGCCTACTCCTCGCTTCCACAATCCACGGTAGATGGAATCACGATGTAGGACTTACTCTATTGGCTCTCCGGATTAGTCATAACTTTCTCACCGACCTTCCCGGATTAGTTAATGACTTTCTCACCGCCCGGGCCATGTAACATGTCATGTATGCAAGCATGCCAACATCATATAAAACTCATATTTTAACACATGGCGTCATAACATCTTAAACATGCTCATCATATCATAGCAATCATTAACACATGGCAAGTGGACATATATCATGTAAACAATTCCATCTAATCTCAACATGCAACCTACAACTCGCTATCCATCACAACACACTTGCCTCAACCACGTGCAACGGATTGGCGGGAAGTAGAAGGCACTCCCGGGGTCACACCTCCTGCACAGGGGTATCACACAATCACAATCATAACCACAAAACAGTACGCAAACCCCCATCTAACCCGACATTGCTCCCTACTCGCAAAACCTAAAACAGAGGTTCTGTCCCGTCGGGACAGCAGCCTTGCAAAAGGCATAACTTGAGTTCTGGGACTCCGAATGAATTAAACGAGTACACCCTCGCGTATCTTAGGAAGTTTCCCAACTTTCTCTAGGTATATGGAAAGACTGATTCGGACTCTAAAGTCGTCTAATCTACAGATTACCGAGATCTGTTCCAATCGCGTCACAGATTTTAACACGCTCGGTAAAACGGCCATAATTTTCAAACGGCTGATCGGATTTTAACGTGCTTTATGTACACGGAAAGATAATTAAATTATCTACAACTTCTTTTAAGTCCGTACGGACAGATTCGGATACTAAATCGACGAAAACTCGAACCCTAGCCCGACTGCTCAATCTGCCCGAAAACAGAAACGTGGTAACGTCTAGATCTAACCCAAAGAACTCCAATCCAGCACCACCAATTGATCTAAAAACTTGATAATCACCCTAAGAACAGTACCTAGATCAATTCCAAGGATCCCCATGATCATACCTTTGCCCAACGAACGAATCTCCAATAGATCTCCTCGTGGATCGCTCCTCGCTCCTCGCTCCAACGGATGGATCCACAAGGTGCAGAGGTGTGGAGACCACCCTAGGGCAGCAAGGGGGTGGAGGAGAGGTGGTGGAGAGGTGGGGCAATGGAGGAGAGCAAGGGGGAGGCGCAAGGCTCAAATGGAAGGGGCGGCTAGGGCTTGGCAAGTGGGGGGAGGTGAGGGGGGCGCACCAAGGCCTCAAGGGGCGCAAAGGCAGCAGGGTGGACGCCCCAAAGGGGCAGGGAAACCCCTTTTACCAGCCCCCACACCCAGTTCTAGTCCGTTACGGAGACCTAATCCATCCCACCAAAGCCCACCAAGGCCCAAAACTCCCCCGGGAAGGCCCAAAACCCTGAAAACGGCCCGGAAACGGCCCGGAAAAGCTATTAACCTCCATAACCTATAGTTTTAACCTTAATTCCACATTTCATACTGTTTTTAACCATATCAAGCACGTAAAATAAAGTTATGACACTCCGTGGCGACATAACACTTCAACCGGCCCAAAAACGCGAGAAAACCCTAAGCCGAAAGGTTTTTATTCTCTAGTTTCACCTTCTATAACGTCACACCAAACCATAGTGTCACATTCGGAGTCTTAGAACCCGAGTTATGCCTTTTGGAAGGCTGCTGTCCCGATGGGACAGAACCTCTGTTTTTGGGTTTTGCGAGTAGTTTGCAATGTCGGGGTAGAAGAGGGTTTGCGTACTGTTTTGTGGACATGATAGTGAGTGTGTGGTACCTATGTGCAGGTGGTGTGATCCCGGGAGTGCCTTCTACTTCTCGCCAATCCGTCGCCCGTGGTTGAGGCAAGTGTATTGGAATGGGTAGCGGGTTGTAGTTTGCTAGATTGGTTGAGATTGAAATTGAATATATGGTATATTCACATGCCATGCTTTAATGATTGCCATTGATATGATGAATATGCTTATTATGTTATGATGCCATGTGTTTATGTACAAGTTAATTATGATGTTGGCATGTTTGCATACATGGCATGATACATGGCCTGGGCGGTGAGAAAGTCATAACTAGTCCGGGGAAGGTCGGTGAGAAAGTTATGACTATTCCGGAGAGCCAATGAGTAAGTCCTACATCGTGATTCCATCCACCGCGGTGTATGGAAGCGAGGAGTAGGCACCCTCCATCTTCGGGATGGAAGAGGGGAGAGGGTGCACACCGACGGGTGTGTACACAACATACCGGTATGAGTTTACAGGAGATATGTGCATCGCATTGCATTGCATTATATGAGGATGTTATATGATGATGA
Source organism: Rhipidocladum racemiflorum (assembly GCA_036346355.1). Lineage (NCBI taxonomy): Eukaryota > Viridiplantae > Streptophyta > Magnoliopsida > Poales > Poaceae > Rhipidocladum > Rhipidocladum racemiflorum. The sequence continues at coordinate 35,250,900 of CM070577.1, read as the reverse complement.
TATATGATGATGGCAATAATCTGCTTACGCTATGAATATGAGATGTGTATGATGTCGTATGTGAAAAGTGGTGATGAAGGTATTAGAATGTATTTTCTTGTTCCATTGTAATATACTTGCTGAGTGATGAACTCACGCTTGTGTTTATGTTGTTTTTCTTAGGTACCATGAAACTGGCATGCGGGAAAGGGAGCTAGTCACACGTCATCACTTAGCATCACACATATAAACAATGACATGTTCCTTCCTTTAATTGTGATGGTTAATTTGTGTGCTTGGTTTCCTCATTTACCTCGTTTGGCTCATGAGATGGTTGGAATCTTTATTCTAGGCTTAAACTGCTGCTAGAATCCTTATTATTGATGATTTAGATGTCATTCTTTATACTATATCTTGTGATCATATTGTTGTTGCTTCAATTCATGGAAAAACAAAGGAGATGCTGCCGAAATTTTCGGTTCTAGCATTTACTCCTTTGCTGTAGTTTATCTTAATTTATGGTATTTTGATGTTGTTTAGCCTATGTTTGGTAGCATTCAGGCATGCTAGATGCCGGGGTGTTACACTGAATCGATTAAACGAGTACATGCTCGCGTAGCTTAGGAAATTTCCTAACTTTTTCTAAGTATATGGAAAAGCTGGTTCAGAATCTAAAGTGGTTTAATCTACAGAATACCGTGATCTGTTCCAATGTCGTCACAGTTTTGAACACGTTCGGTAAAATGAGCATAACTTTCAAATGGCTGATCGTAATTAAGCATTATTTACGTCCAATCAAAGGTATTTGAATTACCTACAACTTCTTCAACAGGCGGATGACCAAATTCCGACTCTAAGTTGGCGAAAACTCAAACCCTTGGTCGACTGCACAATCTGCCCGAAACAGAGAACGTGGCAACTCTAGTTTTCTCCCAAATCTACCCAATGGCAGCACCACAACTTGATCTAAAAACATGATATCAACCCCTAGAATAGTACCTAGACCAACCCCAAGGATTCCCCTGGCCATACCTTCGCCCGACGAAAGAAGATCCGACGAATCTCCTGCCGGTTCACGCGATCTCCTTCCTCTCTCCAAATCCACCGGATCTCCTCGTCGCGGAGCGCTCCAATGGACGGATCAGCGGGGTGGTGAGGTGGAGAACTCCCCTAGGGGCAGCAAGGATGGTGGAGAGGAGAGGAGAGGGGTGGTGCGCAAGGGGGGCGGCTAGGGGTGGCAGCTAGGGAGGAGTGGAGGCAAGGAGAGGAGAGGCAAGGGAGGCGGCTAGGGTTTCCATGGTGGGGGCGCACACAAGGATAGGGGGGTGGCGCCCAATGTTGCCTCCCACTCCCACATGGGCCCAAACATCATCCCACTAAAGCCCACGACTCTTTCCCTTGGGCCCAATCTTCCTCGGAAAGGCCCAAAACTCCCGAAATCGGCCCGGAACGCGATTAAACTTCATAGCGTAAAGTTTAAATCTCCAAATTCACATTTTATAATGTCACAATCTCTAATTTCACATTTTATAAAGTCTCGACATTCCGTAGTGTCATATTCTCCCCCCCTTAAACAGGATTCGACGTCGAATCCAAAGAACACCAAAATCAACAAGTTCCCCAAGGGACAAAAGACTTCTTTGCAACAGAAAACATTCACACAGAGACTAAAACCGGAACAAACGACAAACCAGTTCTCAAAACCAACACTTAGCGAGAAAGTGTTGATTTAGCTCAACAAAGTGCAACCTCTCACGGTTCCACCTTCACTTCAATTCCCAAATAGACCACGAAAGAAAATGGTCTCACACTCCTCATTCCATACATTCCTTGGCACTAACGTGCCCGATCCCTTTAATCGAAACTACTCTCCAGAAGAGCACGGTACCAGCCTCTAGAACCCTCTTCATCTCCCATGCACAAACATGTTTTCACACCTCAACCTCTCTACTGTGGTTCGCCATATTCAAGACGACGACGAACCAGGTGAGACGTACGCTCCAAGACCACCAACTATTTGAACAAACAAGGTTAAGACCTTGCAAAAGATTGATCTTTTACAAAAGACCAATACCCAACACTACCACCGAAAGGAAAAGGCCTACTTTACAACCAGGGTCCTTAAACCCGCAAGAAACCGTAACAACCGAACAAAATCGCTACGGTTGACACAACCTCGCTCAACCTCAGCTACAAAAAGATCTAATACACTCTGAAAAGGAAAAACAATTACTAGCAACCACCCAGTGGTCCACTAATAATTTAATCAACCCCACCTAGGAACACATCAATGACACAATTCTCCAAGAAGGTTTGGATTGAGTCATACACATCCTTCCTTTACTCTTCACTTTTAAATTGTTTACGATCAACTACTAGCAACATCTAATAGCTTAGGTCATTAACAACCCGCGCTAGATTCCTCTTTCTAAGAAGGCCTCACCCTTACAATCTTCCACTCCAAGGACCAAAACAAGAGCAATATCCTTGAGTGAGCTCAACTACGAACCATGAACCCCGTTGATCCACATACAACAACTCGAACCCCAAAGCGCTGAACCACTTGGGCAAGGATTCGGCAACATCCAAAGAGCACTCATTTTTTTTTCAAATCTCAAATCAATGCGTTACATTTCGCATCGGGGAGCGCTCAAACAAAAGAGAGACTCCACACAATTCTTTGACAGAAGTTCTCAACAACCAAAACATCTCAACTCGCTTTAACCAAAGCCAAATTTCTCATTTTCACCAAAATCAACATTTTGAAAGGGAACCGTTCCTCAAATCACACACAAGAATACACAACCATCACAGTATCTCTCAAAGAGAGAGGGAAACTCAAATCTGTAACATAACCAAAATTCCAGCATTTATCCATTCTTCATTTTCATGCTAGAAAGCACAGGAAATTTCGACGCCTGACATGAAGGCAATCTTTTCAAAAGCACTCCGTATAACACCCCGGCATTTAATATGCCCGAATGCTACCAAACATATACTAAGCAACCTCTAACTACCACAATTACAAGTAAATTACAGCAAAGGAGCAAATGCTAATACCGAAAATTTCGGCAGCATCTCCTTTGTTTTTCCATGAATTAAAGCAACAATAATATTAACATGTCAAGATAGCATAATGAACGATAGCAATAACATGACCAATCGGAAATTCAACCTCCATACAACTAAAGATATAAGTCTATCCGTCACATGTCAAATATGGCCTAATCATTTACTCATGACAACCAACGAAGCATCAAAACCACAATTTAGTTCAGTGAATTAACCATCACAACTAAAGGAGAGAACATGTCATTGTTTATATGTGTGATGCTAAGTGATGACGTATGACTAGCTCCCTTTCTCGCATGCCGGTTTCATGGTACCTAAGAAAAACACATAAACACAAGCATGAGTTCATCACTTAGCAAGTATATTGCAATGGAACAAGAAAATACATTCCAATACCTTCATCACCACTTTTCACACACGACATCATACACATCTCATATTCATAGTGTAAGCATATCATTGACATCATCATATATCATCATCATTTAACATCCTCATATAATGCAATGCAATGCAATGGGATGCACATATCTCCTGGAAACTCATACCGGTATGGGTGAGTACACACCCGTCGGTGTGCACCCTCTCCCCCCTTCCATCCCGAAGATGGACGGTGCCTACTCCTCGCTTCCATACACCACGGTGGATGGAATCACGATGTAGGACTTACTCATTGGCTCTCTGGAATAGTCATAACTTTCTCACCGACCTTCCCCAGACTAGTTATGACTTTCTCACCGCCCGGGACATGTATCATGCCATGTATGCAAATATGCCAACATCATAAATAACTTTGTACATTAACACATGGCATTATAACATAATAAGCATATTCATCATATCAATGGCAAACATTAAAGCATGGCATGTGAACATATCATATATTCAATTTCAACTCAACAAAACTAGCAAACTACAACCCGCTACCCATTCCAATACACTTGCCTCAACCATGGGCGACTGTCGGGACCCGAATTTGCAAATCCGGACCCTCTGTGTATTCAGCACTAGTCCAGGAACGCGCTAGTGCACACAGTCTCAACATTGGCAAATATCACAATCATACTCAACGAATAATAGGGTACTTTAATTAGTTAACCAAACTGGTTGCTTGACCTTATGGTCAAGTTACAAATATACGCCTCGCAGGGCGGAACTTATTAAAAGAGAAATAACTGCAGCGGAAAATAAGATAACTTCGTGGCACCATCCAAAGATACCACGAGGCAATCGACCGGCTCGCTCCCTAGTTAGACGGTTCCTCTGGGAGCTCCTCCTCCAAAGCTGGTGTAGACTCCTCTTCAACTGGTGTTGTATTGCGGCAACGGTGAGTACTTGGTACTCAGCAAGTCATGCACAGAATGCAGCTAATATACTACATGCATGGCTTAATACAATGGAGTGGCTCAAGGTATATTTGCAGTAAAGAGCATTTAACAAGTATCATAAGTAGTTTTGAAAGCAGTAAAAACAAGTATAGCATCAATAACTTTTCCAGGAGTTACATAAACATCTTTTCCATTCCTAAACCACATTTCCATCAATGTCATTATTAAACCAAACCCAACCTTTCAAGACCAAGTTATTTTCAAGAAAGTCTAACCCTTAACTGTAATTCTCGAGCGATGTCCAATACCGCGGACACGGCTATTCGAATAGATTTTACACTCTACAGAGGTTATGCACTTTACCCACAAGATACAGTCAAACACCACAAAGGCGAGTGTCCGTAACAGAGTCTTTCGGAAACTTCTAACAGTACAAGTGGTCCTCCCCGGTGATTGCACACTAACCCTTCCCTTAGCGAAGGTGAAGTTTAGGCCAATCCACCGTTAGATGGGTACCTGGCCGCAGCCCCGGTACGCTCCCCCATACAACTACACAAAGGGTGTAGTTGACATCCTGAGGTCCCACAGGTACGTTATTAGCAACTTAATCAACTAGGTCTATCCCATTACAGACATGTGGTTGAACGTTTGACTCAGTTCAAAGGCTTGCAAGGTTAAGTCCTTAGGGTGACCAGGGCAAGACTACCCGAAGAACCAAAACAACGTTCCCGGTGCCACAACTGGCCCACCCGATCATTCTTGCCACATGCCCCGGTCGAAAACTATTTATCAAGCCCCAGTTGATTACCATGCACCACGTGCCATCAACATCACATGATACCTTTCCAAAACAGGTTCAATATATCATTAAGTCAATATTAACATTTGATTCTCCAAAAATCATGTCATGAGCACGTAGCAGGTCTAAGCAATATACTACAACGATCTAATTTCCCATGTTGGCAATTTAGTAATGTCCAACTAGTAATCCACAACTAGGGTAACAAGGGATCATGGCACATATATAATTAACCAAGGTGTCATACAGCAATTTGGCATTTATCTAATTTCCCATAATTTAAATAAAGTATTTTTTAATTAAACTAGCATGCAATAGTTTAAACCAATTTTATTTGAAAATGGGATCAACATGGTCAAAGCACAACTTGCCTTCAAAGAGTACTTGTTCTTGGTCCTGAGCTGGCTCCTGGGTCAACACTTCTCCTTCGAAGCCTTCGGGCACTTCAACGTCTACTCGTAAAGCGTGCAAATAGCAATAAATAAATGAACAGTAGACAAAAAGTGTCCAAACATCCAAATAAAGTTCACAAACAGAGAGAGCATAATTTTATGAATTTTTTAGAAACTAGAATCGTCAAATTCGGAGTTCAAATGCAAAAGTTACAAGCATTTAAAGTTTTAAATAATCAATTAAATAATAATACAGAGGAAAACTTTAGTCCAAAAATTAAATAAAATTCATCATTAGGTAGATCTCAATTTTATACAAATTTAGAAATTTGAATCACTCAAATCGGAGTTGAAACGCGAAAGTTATAAGCGTTTGAAGTTTGAATCAAAATCTGAAATCATTATTTCGAATTAATAAATCATTTTCTTTTTCGGGAATTAATTATTGCGTCAGCAAGGACACGTGTCGGCCTGCGATTGGTCCACAGTGACCTGCTGACGTCAGCACCGAATGGCCTCCATGATGACGTCAGCATGACGTCATCATGCCACGTGGCATGCCCCGGGTGCTGCCACGTGTCTCGGTCCATGGACTGGGTCCACGGTGACGCCCGGCCCACGGTGGACACGGCCTACGGCTACAGAGGCTGACACGCGGGTCCCACCCGTCAGTGGGTCACTGTAATATCTCGAGTATTTCTATACTCAAGCCACTGTACATTTAGATTCAAACGCTGTTCAATAATACACTGTGCTTGTGTATTTCCGTGTCTTGAGTGAACATACTTGCTTGGGATCAGAAAGAACCCTTCAACTTAAGTAATTTCGCTCATAAGTAAATTCGAATTAGGTTGGGCAAGTGCCTGTGACCCTATTAACTTCCAAAATACTTTGGGACAATTAGTAATCAACCCTGGAAGCTTTAGCCGTCAAGGCCCAAGTTCAAAAGTTCTGGGATGTCCGGAGTATCCGGATCCACACTCGGAGTATCCGGATCCAACCCGGAATGTCCGGACAAAGTCCGGAGTATCCGGATTGGGCTGGCCGAGTGCTCCAACCCGGAGTGTCCGGACCAATGTCCGGAGTGTCCGGGTTAGTGTTACCGGAGACCCCAACCCGGAGTCTCCGGGTTGAGTCCGGAGAGTCCGGTGTTGGCGTGGGGTTTTGTATAAAAGTCCCATTTCGTGGCTCCCTTCCATTCTTTCTTCTTCTACTTTGGTTTCCCCACTTCCTTGGTGTTCTCTCCACCACCCCGAGCTCCTCTCCGGCGAGCCACCGGCCGGTAACCCTCCCCGGTGACTCCTCCGTCTCGGTGTGCTCCTCCCCAAGCCGTCATTCCCCATCCTCCACCCGGCGTTGCTCCTCCTCCATCTTCCTTGGAGGTAAGCTTTTCTCTTAGGGTTTGATTCGCGGGATTTTTGGGTTCTAGAGTCGTTCATGGTGGGATTAGGACTTAGGTTTGGATTTGGGAGGCTAGGGTTGAACTTGGATTCTAGGGTTTTGGGTGTAGTGGTTCTAGGGTTGAAAATGGGATTTGGATTAGTGAATGTGGTATGCTAGAGTGGTAGATCGGGTAGTAGTAATGTCGATTTAAGGAGTTGTTAGTGTGAGTTAGAGGTTTGGCGGGTTAGCGACGTTTTCTCGTAGAATCGGCTAGTTCGAACTCCTTCCGGTTCGCTTAGGTGTCACGAAAGTCGTAGATCGGGTCGCGGTGAAGTTGTAGGAAGTGGTAAGGTCTCCGTCTCCTCGTCGAGTTGGACCAAATGCCCTAGGACCGAGTATCCGACGAAGCGGTCGGAGTGTCCGGCCTATCCGGATCGTCCGGATGCAAAACCCGATCGTCCGGGTTAGGCCGTCTGTCCGGCCGTGATGTGTTGTCCGAGTCGTCGTTTCTTGAGGGTTTCTTGGTTGTACTTCATTCTTGTGTATTGCATGCACTTCATGGTGCATTTAAAACTTTCTTTTGCTAAGTTGTATTTCTTTCGCTGCGTTTTTGTTGCTTTGACCGATTAGAGGCTAGCGAGTCGGGCTTCGCCTCGAACAACCCGAGCATCATCCGGACATCACCGAAGTGCAACAACAAGGCAAGCACCTCCTTTGACCATCTTGAAACCTATATTTCACGATGTCTACTTTGATTTCTCAAACTATATGCATTGTTTATATTCGAAAAATTGCTAGTTTGTGGGAATGGTAGATATACCCTGATTTGGTGGTTTCCCTCAATTTAATTCCACGAGATCATTGATAACCTTAGTAGGGTTAGACAATTTAATAAAATGTCACTTGGGTATAAAGCGATTTAGTAATTGCATACGCTTAGACACTGCAATAGAGGTGAGCAAAGTCAGTCCTTACCAAATGCTCAAAATTATGATAAATGTAATTGGTTTTGGAAAAGTTTTGGAAATGTGAATCGTAAAGGTATATTGGTAAAAATGTGAAGCGTCTAGTTGGTAATTAGACTTGGCGGGAGGTATAATATGTGCTAGTTAAACATGGTGGCGATTGGTTGGCGAGTTAAGTGGAGTTCCCCGCTTGAGTCACTAGGCAAAAATATAAGGACCGAACTTGTGACGGATTTGAATTGAACACCGTGCAACCGCGCAATGCTGGGATGGGGCAGCCTATTCTAGTACTTGAAGTGTGAGGGGATAGCCATGCCTGTTGGTAGGCGAAGAGTGGACCTTTTCCCTGTGTTGAGCAATCAAGCGCGGTGTGTGTGTCCTCACGACCCGCCGTATGCGCCTTCGTGTGTGCGCTTGTACTTTTGCAGCGAGGAATCGCTCCGATTCATGTTTGTTGATACAACGGTGTACGCCTTGCTATGGGGTAATGCCGCGGCCAACAATTCGCCGTCGTCACGATGAGTATTCCGTGGCGCCTGAGTGGTGGTTGGCCTCTTATCGCCATAGTAGTGGATTTGTCGTCACCGGTCTTTGGGGTGTGGCTATAACCTCAACGATGGGAAAGAATAGATCATTCTTGTATATCGGATACCTCGTGTATCGCGTGTACCCTGGATGACAGGATGCAAGTCTGAGTTGTGTTTGGGTAAAGTGCGCAAACTCTGCGAGTATCAAATAATTCTAATCGATTAGCCGTGCTCACGGTTATGAGCAATCTTCTCTAATCATATCAAGTATAGAGATTTGGTTTGGTTTTGAAAACGAAAATCTATTTCGAGTCGGTATAAAGTATGTGGTGGAATGGTACTTGATGGGATTGTGGATATGTGTATATGATTCTCGATGGGATTATGTATGGATGTCGATTCGTATCGATTGCGACCATGGATGGTGGCATTTGTGGAGCTCGATTGTTACATACCTTTGTAAATATGTTTTATTCAAACTGCTGTCTTTCAAATTATGTATTACTTTTCGATGAACTGCTTTTAAATCCAGCTTTACGCAATTAACTTGATGTAGAAGCTTTATCCCGATGAATCAGCCTGCATTTATTTATATTTCCATACACTAAAGTCTTGCGAGTACATACGTGTACTCATCGTTGTCGCTAACCCTTTTCCACAGAGGAAGGTAATGATGATGTCCGGATGATGGCGAGCCCCTTTTCGTGAGTGTTGCGGCCGTAGTCCCTCCCTCCGCCGGAGCTTTGTGGGGTGGTCGGGCCAGCTGCGCTGGTTGTCTTTCTTTTGTTTCATTGCCGCTTTACTTCTTTTGGTTTCGTAATACTCTTGTTCAAGGTTTACACCCAGTTATGTAATTACCTTAGTTTATCTTTTCGTGCATTGATACTCGGGTTGTGGAGTACGCGATCTTGGGCTCTTGATCCAGGGATCGATGTCGGATGCGTCTGAGGCACCGGTCCGGTTAAGGGTTCGATCCCGTCGATCGAATTTTTAGGTTCAGATCTTGATGTCGAGGCTTCCTGTTGCTATACGGTGCTATACGCTCTGATGACGGCGTCTGATGCGGTATAGGAAGAGGGTCCTCACGATCCACGTGCGGTGAGGCTCTCTCGGGCGAGACACTGACATGCGGGCCCCGCATGTCAGTGACACGCAGTCACGCCCAGGCTCGGCCGCTGGCACGCGGGCCTGGCCTGTCAGTGACTCAACGCACGGCGCTACGGCGGTTACGTGGCATGACCCGGCGTGCAACACGTGGGTGCATCGCAGCCGTCCACCACGGATCTAACGGTCCAGATCTATCTAAACGCGTGACAAAAGAAACTACGATGCTCAATCTCCACCGTTGGATCTAGATCCAACGGTCCTTAATAGATCCAACTGTTTGAGCTAAATATAATCCACACCGCCCGATTTAGATCTAACGGCCGGGATTAGATCCGGCACTAGGAACAGTAAAGGCGATGTGGCCTCACCTCGCATTTACGGATGGAGATCGAATCTGCCGAGGAAGCTCCCGGCGTTGATGGAGGCGGCGGCAATGGCTGACTGGGCGAGGAAGATGACCACGGCAGCGGCGTTTCTACGTGTTCTCCGACGAGGTGAGTGATCCTGGCAGATGCGTCGTCGCAGTTGGCTCCGAACCGCCTCGACGCGCGGCGGAGAAGCTCCGGTGGCGGCGGCACAGAGAAAACACCGCGGCGGCACCCTCTCCAACTTCGGCGAGCAATCTAGGGTGGAAGGCGGTGGCTAGGGTTTCGGGAGGTGGGGAAAAAGGTGCGCACGGTTGAAGCGAACCTCGGAGGCGGCTCGGGGGTTTAAATAGCCTTGGCATGCGGGCCCAATCCGGAACCCTAACGAGCTCCCGAGCATTGCGGCGGCGCAGTCCGTTTCGGACTCGGCGAGGACGACGACTCCCAGCCGTCCACGCGTCCTTGATCCGACGGCCCGCTGCAGCGGCGGTCAAGATCTGACCGTTGGATCTCGATCCAACGGTCGGGCGAGTTATGACCCGACGCGGTCGAGTCGAGTCACGTGGCTCGGTCGGGTTCAGGTTGGACTCGAGTCCGACTCGGGTTCCGACTCGGTCGGATGAACAGTACTCGATTCGATTCGATTTTCCAGCGATTTAATATTCAAAATAATTTCCAGAAATTCATTTAATTCATTAAAAATAGCAAAAGACTCAGAAAAATTCCATAAAAATTCTAGAAAATATTTTGGGACATTTTGGACTCAAATAAAATATTTCCAACAAAATTTTATTTGCAAAGTTAAATTCTTTAATTATTTCAAAAGGGAATAAATTCAAATAAATTCCAAATAAATCCAAATAAATTCCAGAAAATTCCCAAAATTCACCAAAGTGCCAAATCACACAAGATTTTAAGAAAAGCAAAATTTTAGGGTGTTACAAACCTCCCCCCTTAATAGAATCTCGTCCCCGAGATTAAGGGCTTACTACAGAATAGGTCCGAAAACTCTTTCTTCAAATCCTCTTCGCGCTCCCAAGTTGCTTCACTCTCTGCATGGTTGCTCCATTGAACTCTGCAGAAACGGGTTGACTTGTTTCTCGTTTCTCGGTACATTGTGTCCAGAATCTTCACGTGGTGTTCCTTGTAAGTCAGATCTTCTTGTAGCTCAATTGACTCTAGCGGTGTCTGCTCATATGGTACTCGAAGACACTTCTTCAACTGGGACACGTGGAACACGTCATGCACTCCTGCTAGTGATTGCGGTAACTCTAACTGATAAGCAACTTCACCTCTGCGGCTGAGAACCTTGAATGGTCCGACATATCTCGACGCGAGTTTTCCTTTGGCATGGAATCTCTTAACTCCTCTGAGCGGTGTGACTCTGAGATACACGAAATCTTCTGGTTTGAAACTCAGGTCTCGGCAACGGTTGTCAGCATAACTCTTCTGTCGCGATTGGGCAATATTTAATCTCTCCCTGATCATGGCAATCTGTTCTTCGGCTTCTTGAAGAATATCTGGTCCAAAGACACGGCGTTCACCTGTCTCATTCCAGTTCAACGGTGTCCGACAGGGTCGACCATACAATGCCTCAAAAGGTGAAATTTGCAAACTTGCTTGATAACTGTTATTGTAGCTGAACTCAGCGTACGGCAGACTCTTATCCCAAGAGGTAGAATAAGCCAGTGCATAGGCTCGTAGCATGTCCTCTAGAATCTGATTAACTCTTTCTGTTTGCCCATCCGTCTGCGGATGATAAGCTGTACTGAAATTCAAACGGGTTCCCATGGCTTCATGCAGTTTATTCCAGAACCTCGAGGTAAACTGGGTACCTCTGTCCGATACAATCCTCTTCGGCACTCCATGCAAACAAACAATCTTGGTCATATACAATTCTGCTAACTTATCTCCTGAGTAGGTGGTCTTTACGGGAATAAAGTGGGCTACCTTAGTCAAGCGATCCACTATAACCCATATGGAGTCATATCCACCTTGAGTCTTGGGTAAACCGGTAATGAAATCCATTCCGATTTCCTCCCACTTCCACTCAGGTATCTTTAACGGCTGTAGCAGTCCTGCTGGCCTCTGATGCATTGCCTTGACTCTCTGGCAGATGTCGCACAACGCAACATGCTCGGCAACTTCACGCTTCATGCTCGGCCACCAGAATCTTTCCTTCAAATCCTGATACATCTTGGCGCTTCCAGGATGAATGGAATACTTTGAGTCATGAGCTTCTTCTAAAATCAACTGCTTCAGCTCCTTCTTGCTCGGTACACAAATGCGACCCTTCATCCATAACGTGCCTTGCTCATCCAACTTGAAGTCCTCTGCCTTGCCTTCATCCATGTTGGACTTAATCTTGCGGATCTTGTCATCATCCTCTTGTCCTTCTCAGATTTGATCCTCCAGGGTAGGCTTCACTTCCAATGCGGCCAAGAATCCTTCTGGTACGACTCCAATCTGCATTCTCTGAAAATCCTCACATAGTTCATCCTGACTTGTGGCCAGCAACATGTTCACGGTATGGCTTTTCCGACTCAGAGCATCGGCAACTACGTTGGCCTTTCCGGGATGGTAATGGATTCCAACATTGTAGTCCTTGATCAACTCCAACCATCTCCTTTGTCTCATATTCAAGTCCGATTGGGTGAAGATGTACTTAAGACTCTTATGGTCCATGTATACTTCACATCTGTTTCCAATTAAATAGTGGCGCCATAATTTCAAGGCATGCACTACGGCAGCTAGCTCTAGGTCATGTGTCGGATAATTCTCCTCATGTGGCCTAAACTGCCTAGATGCATAAGCGACGACCTTTCCATTCTCAGACAAGACACATCCAAGTCCTTGACGCGATGCATCACAATAAATATCGAAGTTCTGATTGACGTCCGGTAAAACCAACACCGGGGTTGATGTCAATCGCTTCTTAAGTTCTTGAAAACCTTTCTCGCACTCTGGCGTCCATGCAAACTTCTTCTCCTTTTTCAGCAATTGCGTAAGAGGTTTCGCAATTGTCGAAAAGCCTTCAATGAAACGGCGGTAGTAACCTGCCATTCCAAGGAAACTCCGGATCTAGGTCACGGTCTTCGGCTGCTCCCAATGTAACACAACTTCTACTTTGCTTGGATCCACGGCGACTCCCTCTGCGGTCACTACATGTCCGAGGAATTCCACCTTGTCCTTCCAAAAGTCACACTTGCTGAACTTGGCGAAGAGTTGCTGTCCCCTCAGCTTTTCCAAAACTCGCCTCAAGTGCTCTGCATGTTCATCCTCTGTCTTGGAGTAGATTAGAATATCATCTATGAACACAACAACAAACTTGTCCAAATACTCCATGAACACCTTGTTCATCATATTCATGAAATATGCTGGCGCATTTGTTAGACCAATGGACATAACAGTAAACTCGTAATGTCCGTATCTTGACAAGAATGCGGTCTTCGGAATATCCTCTGATCGGATCTTCAACTGATGGTATCCCGATCTTAGATCAATCTTGGAGAAAACTCCGGCTCCTCTCAGCTGATCAAACAGATCATCGATCCTGGGTAGCGGGTACTTATTCTTCACGGTGACTTCATTGAGTGCACGGTAGTCAATGCACATCCTAAAACTCCCATCCTTCTTCTTGACAAACAGAACTGACGCTCCCCACGGCGACGAACTCGGTCTGATAAATCCTTTCTCCATTAACTCTTCAAGCTGCTTCTTCATCTCTACCAATTCCTCGGTGGACATCTGATAATGTCTCTTTGCTATCGGTGTTGTACCAGGTACAAGTTCTATCACAAACTCTATGTCCCTGTCTGGCGGCATACCAGGTAGATCTTCAGGAAAAACATCTGGGTACTCATTCACTACTGAGACATCTTCTATGCTGATTGCCTTGGTGCTGTTAACCATCAACTGTCCATCTCTAACAGCGGTGGCTTGAAATTCCACTTTCCTTCCACACGGGCTTTCAACTGAGATAGTCCTTCGTCCACAATCCAATACGGCCTTGTGCTTGGATAACCAATCCATTCCCAAAATAACATCTAAGGTTTGGGTCTCCAAAATAATAAGGTTCGCTAGGAACTCTATCCCATCTATTAGTATTCTCACCCCAGAACATCCTACTTTCGTTCGGAGTTCGGAACCAGGGGTTTGAACTAAAAGCATGCATTTAAGTCTTGCAATCTCCAAATCATTTTTAGCAGCAAAGCCTTGTGAAACAAACGAATGCGAAGCTCCAGAATCAAACAAAACTGTTGCAGGTACTGAGTTGACAAGTAACTTACCCAGTACGACATCCGTGGCATTCTGAAGTGCATCTGCGGTGACATGGTTGACTCGGCCTCTCACCACAGTCTGGGATGTGGCCCCTGGCTGTGCTGTCCCTCGGTTTGCTCCTGGCGCTGGCGTCCTGGCTGGTGTGGATCCCAGATTGAAGCGGACTGGGGTCACTCCTGCTGTCTTCTTAGGACAACTGTTGGCAAAGTGTCCTGGCTCGTTGCAGTTGTAGCAGCGTCTCACTGTCTGTAGGATCGAAGTATACGAATATAGCAATCAGAGGGGGGGTGAATGATTGTGCGGAAGCTAAAACCAAATTCTTGATCTACTAAAAGTTCACCCCAAAACAGAACCAAATAATTGCCTCGTATTCGACAAAAACAGAATGATAGAGGTTCGGTAAAACGCGAATTCCCGAAGATCCAACTGTCGGAAAAATATGACATTTGGACACAAGAAACTAGATTCCAATACGAATCTAACTCAAAAAGAATCAGCTCGATCGGACTTACGGATCAAAAGTTATAAGCTTCGCAAGCTTGCTGTTCCAAAACTTGACGAAAATTAATCTAATCGAAACTTGTAGATTGATCAAGAATAACAAAAGATTTATCAACAAGACTTTGAGGAACACTAGATCGATACCCTAGAGAGGTTTTTGATGGATCAAATCAAGATGAAACTCAAAGAACAAAAACCAATCTAGAACTAGAACAAGTATGCAAACAAGAACCAAAAGAGAATATTGTAGCACACAAGGAACTATAAGAATTGATCTTTATTTCTTGTCTAAAGTACTCTCATCAAAAGAGTACAAACCCTAAAACTGAGCTTGAGGATCTCAATGCGCTCAGCTCCAATTTATTCGATTGATGCCCTTCAACAGGAGACACCCCTCCTATTTAAAGGAGCAAAACACAAGGAGTTCTGAATACAATTCCTAATCTAGAAGGAGTATGTATACAACTCCTCTTGGCCCAACCTGGCCGAGTACAACTCTTGCACGCGTATGGCAACCCTACCATACTCACGTGACTAACACTTTGCACGCGTATGGCCACCTGCCATACTCACGTGACTAACACTTTGCACGCGAATGACCTCCTGCCATTCTCACGTGACTAACCATTCTTCATGTGCACCATTCTCTTAGCCCGAACGTCCCGCATGACATCCTTGACCACCAAGACCTCAGTTCCTCCCTGAACCTAGTCCCAAACCTCAGCTCCTCCATGAACCTAGTTCCGGTCCCGTCATCGACCACGTTCGTCTTCGAGCAATACCTGCACATGAACAAACCACAAAACAATTCCGAGCACAAGTCCACGACTTGACTCACATCAATCCATGCAAATACTCACACGAGCATTGCATAAAGTCCACTTCAAGCATCATGAAATTCTCACAAATTTCATAATCTCAAAAACAAATCAAACACAATTCCAATTTTGCTCAAAACCCTAATCGAGCAAAAACGCATTCACGACGGACCAAAAAATATGGTCCGGTGTACACATGAAAAAGTCACTCAAAAAACCATTCACAACGGACCAACAAAATCGGTCCGGTGTACAAGTGAAAGTCTCGGTTTCAAGAAGAAATCATTCCGGCGAAAACACGTTCACGACAGACTAAAAGAAATCAGTCCGTCGTACATGCGAAATCAATCCTCAAAAATCAGCTCATGACTGACCAAAGAAATTGGTTCGACGTACATGCGAAACTTACTGGTTTCTTGGAAAATTGAGTTCGGCTCATGATCTCAAAAACATGTCCACGACAGACCCAAAAACTTGGTCCGTCGTACATGCGCTGACTGCTATTTTCTTGGAAAATTGAGTTTGGCACAAGAGCTCAAAAACATGTGCACGACAGACCCAAAAACTTGGTCCGTCGTACACAAAAACGGTTCAGCGCAAAAGGACTCAGATTCATGTTTACAATAGACCAAAAAAAAACTTGGTTTGTCGTACATGGGAAAATGAGGTTGCCAAAGCATGTTTACGACAGACAAACAAATTTGGTCCGTTGTAGATGAGAAACTTACTGTTTTCTTTAAGTTTGGTCCGGCGCCAAAGCTAAACTTACTGTTTCTTGTCAAATTGTCAAAACACATGAACAAACACATTTTGCAAATTCAATTCTAAGCCAATTTTTCAGCACATGATTTCACAATCTCCCCCTTGATGAAAACATTGGCAACACCACTTAGAATTGAACATTTGGCATTCACTTTACAAAAGATTTTGAAATCCAAAGGATCAAAGACCAAAGTAAGAAAACACAGAATTCCCCCTTTGACCAAAAAGCAAAACAAAAACTCCCCCTGAGAAGGAAAATGTGTGTGAATGTGCAATGTGCCCAAAAATTTCAAAATTCTCCAAACTTCTCCCAAAATTCTCAAATTTCCAAACACAACTCCCCCTTTTTCTTCTCCCCCTTTTTCCTTAAACTTTTCAATGATTCCCAAATTTCTCCCCCTTTGACAATGGATTCATCAAGAGTACAAAAGAGAGAATTTGTTCAAAATTTTTCTTGTAGCAATGATTTCACAAGAAGAAACAAGGGAGTGCCAAGATAGGAAAAGATGAGCTCATTCGATCATATAACCTTATATATCACATAATATGCAAAATACATGATCTTGATGTGATTTTAGCAAGTTAGGGAATGACATGCATCTCAACCTCAATTCAGTCAACTATAGCCAAGTACTAAGCAAAACCTTTAGTAGAAAAACAAAGGCTCAAAGTTGAAGCAAATAACAAATCAGGGCGAGCAAGTAGTTTCAACTCCAATCTAGTGGACCAATTTAATCTTTCAACAAGAAATGCATGTGGCATGCTTGAAGCATACTTCTTTTATTTCCTTGGAGTGGCATGCTTGAAGCATACATCTTGTCTTTTGAGGGAATGGCATGCTTGAAGCATACATCTTATCTTTTAGGGAAAGCATCCTGAAGCTCATAACTTGAGGCTTTTGCTTTTAACAACCCTTTTTTATTGATTCCCTTTTCTTTTCATTTTTCTTTGATTATAAACATGCAAAAGTGATTAAAAGGTCTTATGAAAGAGAAAAGTTGAAACCACACTTGTTTCATAGCCCAAATTTGTCAAGAGGATTCAATATCAAGCCTAGAAGAGTGAGATATCACAGAGTATTTAGCTATAGGAAATCAGTCCATGGAATTCCACAATGTCATTTTTAGTTCAAGTGAGACAATTATATTATCATATATTAGCTCAATTACATAACATATAAAGAAATATGATAAAGCGAGCTTATCAAGTGAAAGAATTTGGCAAGGAAACTCCCCCTCAAAACAAACCCATTGGATGAACAATCCCAAGTTCTCCCCGAATAAAAGCAAAACGAGAAGAAGACAAAGGTTTTGTGAAAATGTCTGCCAATTGATGTTCAGTATCCACATGATGAAGTACAATGTTTTCTTTTTCAACATGATCTCTAAGAAAGTGAAATCCAGTATCAATATACTCAAGAAAGGGGATTACTCAAGAGGTGGCACAAACCAAATCAATTCAACATCCTTCAAAGTCAACATCAGAATAAGCTCTTAAACTAATGCATAAGGAAGCAGAAAGCCAAATGCCAAAATCTTGAGTACCATGGAGATACCTGAAAGTTCACTTGAACGCTTGTCGATGTGAAGCATGTGGGAAGCTTGAAAACAAGCACACACAAGCACGTGGGAAGAGTCTCTCATGTAAACCTCCAATTATCTCATCCTCAACAGCATCATCATCATCTTTTATGAACAAAGACACTCTCCCCCTGAACATATGCACCTGTACTTGCATCATTTGGACTAGTGCCTTTTGCGAAAACAGAGGGGGAAGAAGCATCTTGAAAAATAACACTTTTAGCACGAGATGCACGAGTGAAGGAGGAGAACCAATTCTTATCATCGGACATGTGGCGTGAGCATCCGGAATCCACTAGCCATATGTTCTCCTTCCTCGCGTGAGAAGCCTACATAGAAGCAGAAAGTGTCGAGGTCTCGGTACTGGGGTTAGAAATAAGATGTTTAGGAATCCAGTACTGAGACACACGATGCACACCAGTAGGCACAACACGAGTATTCTTATGTACAAAAATAGATTTGCCTTTTTCCGTGTTTTTAGAAACAAAAGGTGTTTGTTTCACCCTAGGCACATAATGAGAAGTAGAGTGTGCCTTTCTGAAATTAGACCTAGCATTAAACCTTTCTCTCTTTTGTTGTTTAGCTAGTCTAAAGCAAAAGTCTACTAAATGTCCATCTCTACAACAATGAGTGCAAGTGTACTTAACATGATGTTTTGCTTTAACAGTAGAAGCACATTTTGCATTCATCATAGTAGAAGATAAAAGACCAGCAGATTTAAAGACAGTTTTCTTAGGCTCATTGATAATTTCAAATTTTCCACTTTCAAGTGTTTTGACAACAGTGGGAGCATGTGATTTATGATGAGCATAAGAATCAAAACCTAAACCTTTGTTATGAGTGCTGACTTTTGATTGATCCAAGATCATGGTTAGGTTTTTCTTTCCTTTAGTGAAACGTTCTAATGACTTTTCCAAGTAATCAATTTTTCGAGAAAGAGTTAAACAATTATTACAGGGAACGTCCACTTTTCCTTTTTGCTTGCGACAAGTTGAGCATGAAAGAACCTCATGTGTAAGCAAATCTTCTGTCATTTGAGAAACCCTAGCATTTGCATCATGCAACTTCAATTCTAGTATGGAGCATATAGAACATGGAGTTGTATCATGTAAATCAATGGTAGAACAACTAGCATGTTTAACAAGTTTCTCATTTTTCTCATTTTCAGCATTGATTTGCTCTAACAAGGTAACATGTTCTTTCCTAAGCAAAGTAAGCTCATTGTAAATTAAGTCACATGATTTGCAAGCATCATCATCAGGAATCAAGGTTTTAAGTCTAGCAATTTCAGCATTCAATGACTCAACAACAAAATCATGTTTCTTAATTTTCTTGTCACGTTTATCAAGCAATTTACCAAGTCGAGCAACAGCAATAGCTAATTCATCGTAAGAAGGATCTACCTCATTGAAGTCGCTGTCGTGTTTGTAACACTCCAAAATTTTGCTTTTCTTAAATTCATGTGTGATTTGGTACTTTGGTGAATTTTTGGAATTTTCTGGAATTTATTTGGATTTATTTGGAATTTATTCCATTTTGAAATAATTAAAGAATTAAACTTTGCAAATAAAATTTTGTTGGAAATATTTTATTTGAGTCCCAAATACCCTAAAATATTTTCCAGAATTTTTCTGAGTATTTTGCTATTTTTAATGAATTAAATGAATTACTGGAAATTATTTTAAATATTAATTCGCTGGAAAATCGAGTCGGGTCAAGTACTGTTCATCCGACCGAGTCGGAACCCGAGTCGGACTCGAGTCCAACCCGAGCCAGTCAACTCCACCAAACCCACTCCGAACCCCAATCGATCCCGACCGTTGGATCGGGATCCAACGGTCCGGATTGGACCGCACCGGCTCGAGCCCGAGTCCGGTCGGACCCGTTCGCGCGTGAGCAATCGTAGCCGCTCATCGCGACACGTGGACGGTCCCCAGCCATCGTCTCCGTTCCGAATCCAAGCCGGAGAGCTCCGCCGTGACCGAGCGGGACACGGTTAGGGTTCCGATTTGCGCGCACGTCGAGGCAGTATTTAAGGCGTGAACCCGTCCCCGAGAATCGTCGTTTGACGCCGCACCTTTTGCCCCAAGCCACACCGCCCGAGCCGCCGTCTTTGCTGAGGAATTGCTCGCCGTAGTAGGGTTAGGGCTTTGCTCCGGGTTCGTGCGCACGCCGCCGCCGTCAAGCCGTCTCCGCCGTGTTGGAGCCCGGATCTGGAACCGCACGAGCAAGGCGCGTCGGACTGCACCATCCACCTCGCCGGAGACCCTCGAAAATGCCGCACGGAAGGTCGCCGTCCTCGTCTCCGGTAGCCCGAGCCCCGCCGCGCCGCCATCACCAGTGCGAAGCTTCTGGACCGTCCGATCCCGATCGAACGGCAGCGGTGAGTCACGTGTTTCCAAACCCGATTAGATCTGGACCGTTGGATCAAGATCCAACGGCCCACGATCACCTCAGGCCATAGCAGCGTTAACGTAGGGTTAGATCTGGACCGTCCGATCTAGATCGAACGGCCCACGATCACCGTGTAGTTTTCAACGTGTTAACCCTGGATCTAATCGCGGCCGTTGATTTTCAAATCAACGGACACGATCGTGCCACGTAGCCTAGGCGCGCGCCGCGCAAGCGCCGTGGGCCGCCGACATGCGGGCCCACATGTCGCCGCACCAAGCCGTCGCCACCCACCGTGGGCCGTCGCCTGCGTGAACCCAGTCCATGGACCGGACACGTGGCAGCACCTGAGTGATGCCACGTGGCATGATGACGTCATGCTGACGTCATCATGGAGGCCATTCGGTGCTGACGTCAGCAGGTCACTGTGGACCAATCACAGGATGACACGTGTCCAGGCTGACGCAATAATTAATTTCCGAAAAAGAAAATGATCTATTAATTCGAAATAATGATTTCAGATTTTGTTTCGAACTTCAAACGCTTATAACTTTTGCGTTTCAACTCCGATTTGAGTAATTCAAATTTCTAAATTTGTATAAAATTGAGATCTACCTAATTATGAATTTTATTTAATTTTTGGACTAAAGTTTTTCTCTGTAAAATTATTTAATTGATTATTTAGACTTTAAATAATCATAACTTTTGCGTTTTAACTCCAAATTTGACGATTCCAGTTTCTAAAAATTCATCAAATTATGTTCTCTCTGTTTATGGATTTTATTTGGATGATTGGATACTTTTTGCCTATTGTTTATTCGTGTATTTGCTATTTGCACGCTTTACGAGTAGACGTTGAAGTGCCGGAAGGATTTGAAGGAGAAGTATTGACTCAGGATCCAACTCAAGACCAAGAACAAGTACTTTTTGAAGGCAAGTTGTGCTTTGACCATGTTGATCCTATTTCGAAATCTATTTTGATTTAACCTATTGCATGCTAGTTTAATTAGAAAATACTTTATTTAAATTTGGGGAATTAGATAAATAACAATTTGTTGTATGTCACCTTGATTACTTAAATATGTGCCATGACCCCTTGTCACCCTAGTTGTGGTTTACTAGTTGGACATTATTAAATTGCCAACATGGGTTTTAGACCGTTGTAGTATATTACTTAGACCTGCTACGTGCTCATGACATGATTTTGGACAATCAAATGTTAATATTGACTTAATGATATATTGAACCTGTTTTGGAAAGGTATCATGTGATGTTGATGGCACGTGGTGCATGGTAATCAACTGGGGTTTGATAAATAGTTTTTCGACCGGGGCATGTGGCAAGAATAATCAGGTGGGCCAGTTGTGGCATTGGGGATGTTGATTTGGTTCTTCGGGTAGTCTTGCCCTGGTCACCCTAAGGAATTAACCTTGCAAGCCTTTGAACTAGGTCTAACGTGCAACCACATGTCTGTAATGGGACGGACCTAGTTGACTAAGTTGCTAATAACGCACTGTGGGACCTCGTGAGGTCAACTACACCCTTTGTGTAAGTTGTATGCGGGGAGCGTCTGCAGGCCGAGGCCAGTACCCATCTAACGGTTGATTGGCCTAAACTTCGCCTTAGCTAAGGGAAGGGTTAGTGTGCAATAACTGGGAGGACCACTTGTATTGTTAGAAGTTTCCGAAAGACTTTGTTACGGAACTCGCCTTTGTGGTGTTTGACTCATATCTTGTGGGTAAAGTGCATAACCTCTGCAGAGTGTAGAATCTATTCGAATAGCCGTGTCATGTATTGGACATCGCTCGGGAATTACAGTCAAGGGTTAGATTTTCTCAAAAATAACTTGGATTTGAAAGGTTGGGTTGGATTAATAATGATGTTGATGGAAATGTGGATTAGGATGGGAAAGATGTTTATTAAACTCCTTGAAAAGTTATTTATGCTATACTTGTTTCTCCGCTTTGAATCTACTTATGTTACTTGTCAAATCTTGTTTCTTTGCAAATATACCTTGAGCCATTCCTTTGTATCAAGCCATGCATGTAGTATATTAGCTTGCATTCTGTGCATGACTTGCTGAGTACCAAGTACTCACCCTTGCCACAATACAACACCAGTTGAAGAGGAGACTACACCAGCTTTGGAGGAGGAGCTCCAAGAGGAACCGTCTACTTAGGGAAGCGAGCCCAGTCAGTTGCCTGTGGTATACTAGATGGCGCCACGAAGTTATTTGATTTTCCGCTGCTACTATTTCTCTCTATAAGTTTCGCCCTGCGAGGCATACATTTGTAACTTGACCATAGGGTCGAGTAACCAGTTTGACTATTTAAAGTAATTTATTAGTATCGAGTGGTATGATTGTGATATTTACCGATGTTAAGACTGTGTGCACTAGCGCGTTCCTAGACTAGTGCTGAATACACAGAGGGTCCGGATTTGCAAATTCGGGGTCCCGACAGTGGTCGTCCTCAGTAAAGCTGTTGCTGCTTTTAGCCATGAGACACAACCCCGTCAACTCATGCTTGCTTGGAGTTGCATCGTCCTCACTGCTCCCTGAATCCACATCGTTCAAATTGACTTGTTCAAGAGCGGAAAGAACTCGGTGGACAACTTTGCTGTTGATGAAGCTCTTCTTCTTTCTATTACTTGAAGAGAACTTCTTCTCTTTTCTTCTGTCGTTGTCCTTCTCCTCCCTTGATGCTTTACCTGCAAGTTTAGAACAGTTTGGACGAATATGGTCGAGATCACCACACTCATAGCATCTTGGAGGGCCACCACCACCTCTCTTTCTCATTCTCACATTTTGTAAAGCTTTGTTAAAGCGAGAAGAGAGTAGTGACAAGTCTTCTTCTGGGAATTGCTCAATCTGTTCATCGGTTAGTGAAGACAAGAAAGATAGAGCAAAGCTTGAAGCAGCACCATTATGAGATATGCTAGAGTGAGATGTGAAAGCAATTGATTTATGATCATTCTTTCTAGCAAGAATATCTAATTCATGAGTTTTCAACTTGGAATAAAGAACATCTAAGGTAAGTGTACTCATGACAGTAGATTCTCTAATGGATGTAACTTTCATCTCCCAAATAGACATGTCTAAAGCACCAAGCAATTGTCTAGCATTAGCGCAGCATCAAAGCTAACTCCAACAGCGAAGATTACTAAGAATTTTATTGAAACGTGCAAAAGTCATCTAGCGACTCACCGGTTTCATCTCAAATCGCATGTATTCTTTTTGTAAAGATCTTGACGAACCTCTTTAATAGTGTTAGAACCCTCATGGTAATCACAAAGAGATTTCCATACCTCATATCTTGGATCAAATATGAATCACACGATCGAAGTCGCTCGTCCCAAGCCTTGGATGATCAAGTTGCGCGCCATCTTTGTTTGCTTCAACATGTGTGCGATTGGTGTCGTTGACGTTGTCGTTTGCAGGGACTTCATATGGCTTGTAGACCTTCTCCCAAATTGCGAATCCCTGAGCTTGGATGAACGCCTCCATCTTGGCCTTCCAAAACTGAAAATCAACACCATTGAACACACAAGGTTTTGTCGAATAATGATCCATTCATCTAATCACCGATTAAGATAGATTAGAAAAACCTTGCTCTGATACCACTTGTAGGATCGAAGTATACGAATATAGCAATCAGAGGGGGGGTGAATGATTGTGCGGAAGCTAAAACCAAATTCTTGATCTACTAAAAGTTCACCCCAAAACAGAACAAAATAATTGCCTCGTATTCGACAAAAACAGAATGATAGAGGTTTGGTAAAACGCGAATTCCCGAAGATCCAACTGTCGGAACAATCTGAAATTTGGACACAAGAAACTATATTCCAATACGAATCTAACTCAAAAAGAATCAGCTCGATCGGACTTACGAATCAAAAGTTATAAGCTTCGCAAGCTTGTTGTTCCAAAACTTGACGAAAATCAATCTAATCGAAACTTGTAGATTGATCAAGAATAACAAAAGATTTATCAACAAGACTTTGAGGAACACTACATCGATACCCTAGAGAGGTTTTTTATGGATCAAATCAAGATGAAACTCAAAGAACAAAAACCAATCTAGAACTAGAACAAGTATGCAAACAAGAACCAAAAGAGAATATTGTAGCACACAAGGAACTAGAAGAATTGATCTTTATTTCTTTTGTCTAAAGTACTCTCATCAAAAGAGTACAAACCCTAAAACTGAGCTTGAGGCTCTCAATGCGCTCAGCTCCAATTGATTCGATTGATGCCCTTCAACAGGAGACACCCCTCCTATTTAAAGGAGCAAAACACAAGGAGTTCTGAATACAATTTCTAATCTAGAAGGAGTATGTATACAACTCCTCTTGGCCCAACCTGGCCGAGTACAACTCTTGCACGCGTATGGCAACCCTACCATACTCACGTGACTAACACTTTGCACGCGTATGGCCACCTGCCATACTCACGTGACTAACACTTTGCACGCGAATGACCTCCTGCCATTCTCACGTGACTAACCATTCTTCATGTGCACCATTCTCTTAGCCCGAACGTCCCGCATGACATCCTTGACCACCAAGACCTCAGTTCCTCCCTGAACCTAGTACCGAACCTCAGCTCCTCCATGAACCTAGTTCCGGTCCCGTCATCGACCACGTTCGTCTTTGAGCAATACCTGCACATGAACAAACCATAAAATAATTCCGAGCACAAGTCCACGACTTGACTCACATCAATCCATGCAAATACTCACACGAGCATTGCATAAAGTCCACTTCAAGCATCATGAAATTCTCACAAATTTCATAATCTCAAAAACAAATCAAACACAATTCCAATTTTGCTCAAAACCCTAATCGAGCAAAAACGCATTCACGACGGACCAAAAAATATGGTCCGGCGTACACATGAAAAAGTCACTCAAAAAACCATTCACGACGGACCAACAAAATCGGTCCGATGTACAAGTGAAAGTCTCGGTTTCAAGAAGAAATCATTCCGGCGAAAACACGTTCACGACAGACTAAAAGAAATCAGTCCGTCGTACATGCGAAATCAATCCTCAAAAATCAGTTCATGACTGACCAAAGAAATTGGTCCGACGTACATGCGAAACTTACTGGTTTCTTGGAAAATTAAGTTCGGCTCATGATCTCGAAAACACGTCCACGACAGACCCAAAAACTTGGTCCGTCGTACATGCGCTGACTGCTATTTTCTTGGAAAATTGAGTTTGGCACAAGAGCTCAAAAACATGTGCACGATGCACCCAAAAACTTGGTCCGTCGTACACAAAACGATTCGGCGCAAAGGACTCAGATTCATGTTTACAATGCACCAAAAAAACTTGGTTTGTCGTACATGGGAAAATGAGGTTGCCAAAGCATGTTTACGACAGACAAACAAATTTGGTCCGTTGTAGATGAGAAACTTACTGTTTTCTTTAAGTTTGGTCCGACGCCAAAGCTAAACTTACTGTTTCTTGTCAAATTGTCAAAACACATGAACAAACACATTTTGCAAATTCAATTCTAAGCCAATTTTTCAGCACATGATTTCACACTGTCCCTTGTTGACTACCTGAAGCGACGTTTCTGGCTGGGGCTGGGGTCTGATAGTTCTGATTGACGGGTCTTGGTGCTGGTGACGGTGTCCTTGTTGTATTCTATGGCTGGAATCTGAAAAACTGATTTGGCGCAACCCTCAAACGTTGCTGCGCTCCCTGATGCGATACCTGATGCTGCATCCTGCGCTTCCTGTTCTCATCCAGTTCCTTGCGCTTGTCCTCAAGAATAAGCGCCTTATTCACCAGCTCCTGGAAATCTGGAAAGGTGTGGGTGATCAGTCCCACCTGTAGTCCTGAGTTAAGTCCCTTCATGAAGCGAGACTGTCTGGCTTTATCTGTCGCTACGTCTTCAGGTGCGTAACGTGCAAGCTGTGTGAACTTGTTCAGGTATTCGGCCACAGGCTGATTGCCTTGCTTCAGTGCTCTGAATTCCTCCTTCTTGAGGTCCATAATTCCTTCTGGCACATGATACTGGCGAAATGGAGCTGTAAACTCCTCCCAGGTGATGTCCTGAGGGTTCTCCTGCGTGGCACAGAAGTTCTCCCACCATTCGGCGGCTGTTCCTTCCAACTGATGAGAAGCGTAGAGTACCTTCTCATTTCCCATGCATTTAGCAATGTGTAGCTTCCTCTCAATTGACCTTAACCAGTCATCGGCTTCCAACGGGTTAGCATTCCCGGAGAAAGTGGGTGGATGAGTCCTCATGAACTCTAACAGTCTTGTATTCTGGCGTTGTCCCTGATTGACTTGATTAGCAGTGGCCTGAGCGGTGACGTGCTGCATCTGTTGCATCATGGCATGCATCAACTGAGTCTGAGCAGCGAGAAAAAGCTCCGAAATTCTGCATATCAATCAAGGCGGTCTTTGGTGCTCCATCATTGGGGTTTTCTGCTGGGCGAGAACCACTTCCATTGCCTCCAAGGTTTCCGCGGGTGTTCACCATCTGTCGATTGCTCCAAGGTTTTAGAGATGAGAGGGAACAAGAATAGACAAGTAATAGGAAAAATTATGCGGGGGAAAAGTGTAACTCAAAATCCAACTTTATTATTAATAATAGTAATAACTTGGTATGGTCGCTTACAATGCCTAGGGTCCTTGCAACACATACTGCACACTCAGCAAGCAATGAAAATCCAAATCAAACTAACACTGGAGTTTAACGCCTAAAGGGTGACTCTTTATTCTATGACGCGACTCAACGAAGGAGTCTCACTACAACACCTATGCTCACTGATCGAGAAAACCTCCACGGCTTGGGTACAAATGCTTCGGCATAGGCGCGAAACAATCGCCATGCCCTGCAACTATGTCAACTGTGGTAGTCGAAGAAGCGGTGTCCTCCTCAAGCTCTGGCTCTTCCGGATCTGGCTCGTGTAGCTCGAGTACTGGCTCCAGCTCTGGTGCGTACAACGCCGTCTCTAACTCTCCAATCCTGTGCAGAAGATGTGACACATACTCCTGAGTCTCCCGCCATCTGTTCTTCTCTGCAGTGATCTCCTTGCGGGCCTTCTGTAGCTCCTTGCTCGTATCTCAAGTACATCCTCCTGGGCGACAACAAGTCGTGCCAATTGTGTGATCACGGCGTTCTCATCCTGAATCATCTTCGGGTCGAGAAGGTTATTGCTACGCGGATGATAACGGAACACCGTGCCCTCTAACTCTCTGGCGTAGATGCGGGCAATGTGCCGCATTGCTCGTCGCGACACCTCCTGGATACCCATCTGCATTGTAGACCTCCTGGCAGTGCAATGTATCGGGCGATTGCCCGGGCCCTTCTTCCTGGCAGGTACCACAATCTTAACGTCACAAGCCTTGATCAATCCTGCTTGTCTGATTACGTCCACTTGGTACTTCGGCTTCTCAAAACCTCCGAGAGTCTACAGCATGCACCAAAGTTCTGCGGCATGACCAACCTCAAGATCGACGTAGTTGATCTCTCCTTCCATCTATTAAAGGATACTTACGTAAGATCGCAGCACTTTAAAACCAATGTGGAAGACAAAAAGAACTCAGCAAGGGGTATGAACAAGAAAGAAAAGGGGTAAGTCGAGAATTCATTCATTATCTTGACAACTTTTAGCTTTAGATAATAGGTTTTATCCTCACTACGACCATTCTAGCTATGAGTTGAGCCTACGGTCAGTATGGCTCTGATACCACCTCTGTCGGGACCCGAATTTGCAAATCCGGACCCTCTGTGTATTCAGCACTAGTCCAGGAACGCGCTAGTGCACACAGTCTCAACATTGGCAAATATCACAATCATACTCAACGAATAATAGGGTACTTTAATAAGTTAACCAAACTAGTTGCTTGACCTTATGGTCAAGTTACAAATATACGCCTCGCAGGGAGAAACATATTAAAAGAGAAATAACTGCAGCGGAAAATAAGATAACTTCGTGGCGCCATCCAGTATACCACAGTAATCGACCGGGCTCGCTCCCTAGTTAGACGGTTCCTCTGGGAGCTCCTCCTCCAAAGCTGGTGTAGACTCCTCTTCAACTGGTGTTGTATTGCGGCAAGGGTGAGTACTTGGTACTCAGCAAGTCATGCACAGAATGCAGCTAATATACTACATGCATGGCTTAATACAATGGAGTGGCTCAAGGTATATTTGCAGTAAAGAGCATTTAACAAGTATCATAAGTAGTTTTGAAAGTAGTAAAAACAAGTATAGCATCAATAACTTTTCCAGGAGTTACATAAACATATTTTCCATTCCTAAACCACATTTCCATCAATGTCATTATTAAACCAAACCCAACCTTTCAAGACCAAGTTATTTTCAAGAAAGTCTAACCCTTAACTGTAATTCCCGAGCGATGTCCAATACCGCGGACACGGTTATTCGAATAGATTTTACACTCTGCAGAGGTTATCCACTTTACCCACAAGATACAGTCAAACACCACAAAGGCGAGTGTCCGTAACAGAGTCTTTCGGAAACTTCTAACAGTACAAGCGGTCCTCCCCGGTGATTGCACACTAACCCTTCCCTTAGCGAAGGCAAAGTTTAGGCCAATCCACCGTTAGATGGGTACTGGCAGCCCCCGATGCGCTCCCATTACAACTACACAAAGGGTGTAGTTGACATCCGAGGTCCCACAGTGCGTTATTAGCAACTTAATCAACTAGGTCTATCCCATTATAGACATGTGGTTGCACGCTTGACTCGGTTCAAAGGCTTGCAAGGTTAAGTCCTTAGGGTGACCAGGCAAGACTACCCAAGAACCAAAACAACGTTCGGTGCCACAACCGCCCACCCGATCATTCTTGCCACATGCCCCGGTCGAAAACTATTTATCAAGCCCCAGTTGATTACCATGCACCACGTGCCATCAACATCACATGATACCTTTCCAAAACAGGTTCAATATATCATTAAGTCAATATTAACATTTGATTGTCCAAAAATCATGTCATGAGCACGTAAGCGTGTCTAAGCAATATACTACAACGATCTAATTTCCCATGTTGGCAATTTAGTAATGTCCAACTAGTAATCCACAACTAGGGTGACAAGGGATCATGGCACATATATAATTAACCAAGGTGTCATACAGCAATTTGGCATTTATCTAATTTCCCATAATTTAATTAAAGTATTTTTTAATTAAACTAGCATGCAATAGTTTAAACCAATTTAATTTGAAAATGGGATCAACATGGTCAAAGCACAACTTGCCTTCAAAGAGTGCTTGTTCTTGGTCCTGAGCTGGCTCCTGGGTCAACACTTCTGCCTCGAAGCCTACGGGCACTTCAACGTCTACTCGTAAAGCGTGCAAATAGCAATAAATAAATGAACAGTAGACAAAAAGTGTCCAAACATCCAAATAAAGTTCACAAATAGAGAGAGCATAATTTTATGAATTTTTTAGAAACTAGAATCGTCAAATTCGGAGTTCAAATGCAAAAGTTACAAGCATTTAAAGTTTTAAATAATCAATTAAATAATAATATAGAGGAAAACTTTAGTCCAAAAATTAAATAAAATTCATCATTAGGTAGATCTCAATTTTATACAAATTTAGAAATTTGAATCACTCAAATCGGAGTTGAAACGCCAAAGTTATAAGCGTTTGAAATTTGAATCAAAATCTGAAATCATTATTTTGAATTAATAAATCATTTTCTTTTTCGGAAATTAATTATTGCGTCAGCAAGGACACGTGTCGGCCTGTGATTGGTCCACAGTGACCTGCTGACGTCAGCACCGAACGGCCTCCACGATGACGTCAGCATGACGTCATCATGCCACGTGGCATGCCCCGGGTGCTGCCACGTGTCTCGGTCCATGGACTGGGTCCACGGTGACGCCCGGCCCACGGTGGACGCGGCCTACGGCTACAGAGGCTGACACGCGGGTCCCACCCGTCAGTGGGTCACGTGCACGGTGAGGCTCTCTCGGGCGAGACACTGACATGCGGGCCCCGCATATCGCTGTGATCACGCCACGCCAGGCGGCCGGCACGCGGCCTGGCCTGTCGATGACTCAACGCCTGCAGCGCTGCGGCGGTTACGTGGCATGACCCGGCGTGCAACACGTGGGTGCATCGCAGCCGTCCACCACGGATCTAACGGTCCAGATCTATCTAAACGCGTGACAGAAGAAACTACGAGGCTCAATCTCCACCGTTGGATCTAGATCCAACGG
Organism: Rhipidocladum racemiflorum; assembly: GCA_036346355.1. Taxonomy (NCBI): domain Eukaryota; kingdom Viridiplantae; phylum Streptophyta; class Magnoliopsida; order Poales; family Poaceae; genus Rhipidocladum; species Rhipidocladum racemiflorum. The sequence continues at coordinate 35,220,441 of CM070577.1, read as the reverse complement.
TCCTTAATAGATCCAACTGTTTGAGCTAAATATAATCCACACCGCCCGATTTAGATCTAACGGCCGGGATTAGATTCGGCACTAGGAACAGTAACGGCGACGTGGCCTCACCTCAGACGACGGATGGAGATCGAACGGCGAGGAAGCTCCCGAGCGTTGATGGAGAGGCGGCGGCAATGGCTGACCGGGGCCGAGGAAGATGACCACGGCAACGGCGTTCTACGTGTTCTCCGGCGAATTAGATTCTGAATCTGGTCGTACGGACATTGAAGAAGTTGTAGATAATTTCATTATATTTCCGTGGGTATAAAGAACTTTAAATTCCGCCCAGCCGTTTGAAAGTTATGGTTGTTTTACCGAGCGTGTTAAAATCTGTGACGTGATTGGAACAGATCAAGGTATTTTGTAGATTAAACAACTTTAGATTCCGAATCAGTCTTTCCCTATACCTAGAAAAAGTTGGAAAATTTCCTAAGCTACGCGAGGATGTACTCGTTTAATTGATTCGGAGTCTTAGAACCCGAGTTATGCCTTTTGGAAGGCTGCTGTCCCGACGGGACAGAACCTCTGTTTTTAGGTTTTGCGAGTAATTGGCAATGTCGGGGTAGATGAGGGTTTGCGTACTGTTTTGTGGACATGATTGTGAGTGTGTGATACCTATGTGCAGGTGGTGCGACCCCGGGAGTGCCTTCTACTTCCCGCCAATCCGTTGCCCGTGGTTGAGGCAAGTGTGTTGTAATGGATAGCGATTTGTAGGTTGCTTGTTGAGAATAGATGAGATTGACTACATGATATATGATCACTTTCCATGTTTTAATGATTGCCAAGGATATGATGAGCATGTTTATTATGTTATGATGCCATGTGTTAATGTACGAGTTAAATATGATGTTGGCATAATTGCATACATGGCATGTTACATGGCCCGGGCGGTGAGAAAGTCATAACTAGTCCGGGGAAGGTCGGTGAGAAAGTTATGACTAATCCGGAGAGCCATTGAGTAAGTCCTACATCGTGATTCCATCCACGTGGTGTTTGGAAGCGAGGAGTAGGCACCCTCCATCTTCGGGATGGAAGGGGGGAGAGGGTGCACACCGACGGGTGTGTACTCAACCATACCGGTATGAGTTTCCAAGGAGACATGAGCATCGCATTGCACTGCATACATATTGATGATGATGATGATATGTGACCATGAATGAGATGGTTTACATGATGTGAGATATTATTGCTATGTAATTGTTTATGTTTGTACCCTTGCAATATACTTGCTGAGTGATGAACTCACGCTTGTGTTTATGTTGTTTTCTTTTAGGTACCATGAATCCGACATGCGGGGAAGGGAAATAGTCACACTTCCACACGTAGCTTCACTCTTTTGATTTCACAAGTCATTCAATTAGTGTTGATAATAAATTGCGTGTGATGATCATTGCTTTAAGGCTTAGCTTTGCTAAATGAGAATCTTTTCGTTCGTTTGACTCTTGGAGACATTATATGTTTGGAACTAGACTTACATTGTTGCTAAGTCGTTAATTATTGCTGTTATAGATGCTTTCCATTATGATATAACTTGTGATACTGTTGTTGCTCCTTCAATTCATGTTAAAACAAAGGAGATGCTGCCGAAATCTCGGTTTTTAGCATGTGCGCCTTTGCTGGAATTTATGTTTAAATGCGGTATTTAGATGTTGTTTAGCTTATGTTTGGTAGCATTCAGGCATATTAAATGCCGGGGTGTTACAGAACCGGCCTCGGACGCGGCGGAGCAGCTCCGGTGGCGGCAGCACAGAGAAAACACCGCGGCGGCACCCTCTCCAACTTCGGCGAGCAATCTAGGGTGGAAGGCGGCGGCTAGGGTTTCGGGAGGTGGGGCAAAAGGTGCGCACGGTTGAAGCGAACCTCGGAGGCGGCTCGGGGGTTTAAATAGCCTTGGCATGCGGGCCCAATCCGGAACCCTAACGAGCTCCCGAGCATTGCGGCGACGCAGTCCGTTTCGGACTCGGCAAGGACGACAACTCCCAGCCGTCCACGCGTCCTTGATCCAACGGCCCCGCACACGCGCGACGCGGTCAAGATCTGACCGTTGGATCTCGATCCAACGGTCGGGCGAGTTATGACCCGACGCGGTCGAGTCGAGTCACGTGGCTCGGTCGGGTTCAGGTTGGACTCGAGTCCGACTCGGGTTCCGACTCGGTCGGATGAACAGTACTCGACCCGATTCGATTTTCCAGCGATTTAATATTCAAAATAATTTTTCAGAAATTCATTTAATTCACTAAAAATAGCAAAAGGCTCAGAAAAATTCCATAAAAATTCTAGAAAATATTTTGGGACATTTTGGACTCAAATAAAATATTTCCAACAAAATTTTATTTGCAAAGTTAAATTCTTTAATTATTTCAAAAGGGAATAAATTCAAATACATTCCAAATAAATTCCAGAAAATTCCAAAAATTCACCAAAGTGCCAAATCACACAAGATTTTAAGAAAAGCAAAATTTTAGGGTGTTACAGCGACGGATTGGCGAGACGTAGAGGGCACCCCCGGGGTCACAACACCTGCACATAGGCACCACACACTCAAAATCATGCACACAAAATAATACGCAAACACTCTTCTACCCTGACTTCGCAAACTACCCGAACAACCCAAAAACAGAGGTTCTATCCCGTCGGGACAGCAGACTTGCAACGAGCATAACTCGGGTTCTACGACTCCGAATCGATTAAACGAGTACATCCTCGCGTAGCTTAAGAAATTTCCTAACTTTTTTATAAGTGTATGGAAAAGCTGATTTGGCTCTAAAGTTGTTTAATCTACAAAATACCGTGATCTGTTCCAATCACGTCACAGTTTTTAACACGTTCGGTAAAACGAGCATAACTTTCAAATGGCTGGGCGGAATTGGACGTTCTTTATACCCACTGAAAGGTATTGAAATTACCTACAACTTCTTCAACAGGCGGCCGACCAAATTCCGAAACTAAAATGGCGAAAACCCAAACCCTAGGTCGACTTCTCAATCTGCCCGAAACAGAGAACGTGGCAACTCTAGTTTTCTCCCAAATCTAGCCATGGACAGCACCTCCACTTGATCTAAAAACATGAAATCGACCTCTAGAACAGCACCTAGACCCAACCCATAGATCACCCATGCCATACCTTCGCCCGACGAACGAAAACCCAACGGATCTCCTCCCGGTTCGCGCGATCTCCTTCCTTGCTTCCAAATCCATCGGATCTCCTCATCGCGGAGCGCTCCAATGGACGGATCTGCGGGGTGGTGAGGTGGAGAACTCCCCTAGGGGCAGCAAGGGAGGTGGAGAGGGGAGGAGAGGGGTGGTGGCGCCATGGGGGAAGATGGAGAGGAAGGGGAAGGGTGGAGACGCATGGGGGGCTAGGGGGTGGCGGCTAGGGTTGGGAGAGGGAGTGGGGGGCGCACCAAGGGGTGGGGGCCAGATTTGGCTGCCCAAAAGTCCCCCGTAGGGCCCAAACCCTTCCACCGGAGGCCCAACTCAACCCCCAAGGCCCAAAGTCCCCCGAAGAGGCCCAAACACCCGAAAACGGCCCAAAAACACGCTATAAACGGCATAACTTAAAGTTTTAACCTCCATTTTCACATTTTATAAAGTTTTTGACCTCAACATTCATATTTTATAAGATACGACACTCTGTGGTGTCACACTCCGGATTAGTCATATATTCATATATGACTTTCTCACCGACCTGGCTCATCAACTCTTTTATGATAAACATCGCACTTTACCCAAAAGCAAAATTTTGGAAGAGAACATCGACTCCAAAGTTAAACATCTGCACACGCAACCGCCACAAATTTTCTCAAAGAGGAAGGGAAACTCATTTCAAAAGGGAACACTTCCCTAACAACACCACTTATAAAACATTCATAAAATCCACCTTGTGAAACACTTGCAAACACCACACACAATTTCAAAAATAACTCCAACTCTAGCCAAATAGAGGTGCAAATTAAATCTCAAGAATCTCCAATACAACCCGCTATGTTCATCTACTTCCTTTACAACTTATTCCAAAGATAATTCAGAGCGAACGCGAAGGGGTGCGATTTACTCAAAGACTTTTGGGTGTAAAACCATACTCATAGCATAAACTAAGCAAATTAGCCCAAAACCCAAAACCAAATATTGGCACCACTCACTACGAGTTTAGGGAAACTCTGAAACACAACAGAAGGAACACTTTGACCGAAAACATTCAACCAAAATAGAAACCAACCAAACCAGTCCAAAAGGTTTTAGACACAAACTCAGCATGAAACCCACCATATCTAGCATTCCACTATACTTACTATTTAAGTATTCAATATACACTATTTACTCATCGAGAAGCCTCATCATAACTCAACCAAAAGTTACATAACCAATTTTTTCTCTAGTTACCTTTCCCAACATTTATAAATAAAGTTTATGATGATTAACAAAAAGACTTCCATCCTATACTACCTCATCATGATCCCCACAGACCAACACATCATATAACAATGTATTCTATATTTCAAACATAGTACTTCAACAGATACTTAAGCATGATCAACGTATCAATTTTATATCATCCATACTTCAACATCTTGACAATTAAAACTTGTTCAATCAATAAAATGATTTCAACAAATAAATATTATCTCTACAAGATAAAATTCGAGAGTATGATTCTAGGATATACATTCATCAAGAATAAAATCCTACATCATGTTAATTATCCATGGTCCACTCCATCACAACATGTTACAATAACCTCCATTTTTAACAAGGATTTTCAATAATTAATCTAAGCAATTACCACCACTACTAAGTCGTCAATATCAATAAATGAGCCAAATCATAAGAACAGCTGCATTGTTTTTAATTACTTTATTCATATGTCATAACAAATTGTCACTACACAACATACTCCAACCATTAAAATAAATTTTAATAAGTTAGACCATCACGATGCTTTTACAACATCATCAAACAACAAAACCTATTATCTTCCAATTGACATCAACACTAGCATTTCAAGAACACAGCTGCATACTTCCAATTATGCTATTAGTTTGCAACAACATAAATAACAACCCTAATCAACTTTCAAGTTAAGGTCACAAACCTACACTATTAAATTTCTGTACTAACATATTAAATTAGAACATCTTTAAACAATCAATCCAGTTTCTTTAACAACATCAGCAGTCTACATCATCTTAATGTTCTAACTATGCTTCAGGGTTTAATACTTTAAACATTATCAGGGGTCATAAGCACTTTTAAAGTAAACAACAGAATCTAAGCATGTACATTAACACCTTTAATCATTCTCGCTATAGAGTAATCTACAACACTAGAAGTTCATTTAATCTTAAGCTAAAGATAAATATTACATTTAACTAATTCAACTCACCAATTAACTTGGGAGTACATCATTTCCATAAACCACATTGTTACATACTACATAATATGCTAAACAACCATTTTTCACTTTTGACAAACAGGATGCAACTCAACTTTAAAGATAACCACACCTCAAGAACAAGAACGAACATCGATAAACAATTTCTCCTTTCCAGGCAAGGAAGAAAAAAAAAACAAAACTCCAATAGAAATGCAGGAGAGCCCAACTCTCAAATTCCCAACTTAGATAGCCCAAAACTCTTCAAGAAATCTCAAGATCTATACTTCCAAGAAGGAAGAAGGATGCACTAGGGAAAACCAAATGTTCAACTAAATCTTTTCCGATAAAAGATTCAAACTTAGCTCCACCAACTCAAGGTCTGCACAAGGGGAAACTCCAACACTTTTTCTTAATCAGGGAGAACACCAACCACATAAGTTTCCTCCCCAAGACAGCCCACAATAACCAATAAAACTGGGTGTCAAAGCAAAAATTACGACCAAAAGACGCGCAACTCAAAACTCTTCTTCTTCGTCTTGAACCAAGGAAGACAAAACCACAAACCGCCTATGGATCAATCCGCGAAAATCCAAAACCAAACACTTTTCTTTTGATTTCAATCGACTAAAAACCAAGAAGACCAACCAAAACCTACCGTCAGAACGGTGAAAAGCAACCGAAGGAAACCACCATCAACTCTTCTATTTGTCTCCAGTCAAATACCCGATCTACGATAGAAAAGGTAAGCACTCTTTCCCCACAAGGGGTTAATAGTTCTTCGGTGATGGCTTTAACCGGCCACACCGTCAAACCACACCCATACTATGAATAAAAGTGGTGACCGAAACCCTTCGGCACCACAACCCCACTTTATCACCACAACAAGCATAATTCAATCATTTATCTCATAGACATAGCAACATGCATTATCAAATGAAGCATTCAACATCAAAGCTTAAATACAACATTTAAGCGTAAAGAAACGATACCCATACCCTTTCCTACTGTGCATCCATGTGTGTCAAATTTTAGATTAGTTATTCCACTTTTGCAAGTTTTAATGTTGCTATCCTATAACAAAATTTTAGTTAAAACCTAAGCCATGTTTCTAATTTATTCCACATCACATTTTAGTTGTACCCTATAGCATGACATAAAAATACACATTACAAGGACCTACAGCCCGCTCTGATACCAACTGTAACACCCCGGCATCTAGTATGCCCGAATGCTACCAAACATAGACTAAACAACACCTAAATACCACTAATAAAGACAAAATACAGCAAAGGAGCAAATGCTAAAACCGAAAATTTCGGCAGCATCTCCTTTGTTTTATCATGATTTGAGACAATAGCAATAACAGGCAAGTAATATCATATCATAAGACATTTAAAGAAGCAATGTAAATGGATATAACAACAACATAAGGCAATAATATCAAGTCCAACCACTCCATAAACTATAACGAAGCAAATAAGGGACACGACCACACAATTTAATCCATACACCAAGATTCATGGCACTATTATTATGATCATGACTCAAATTGGAAAATGTGACTAGAACTACTTGAAGATGTGTAGCTATTGCCCCTTCCCACATGCCGGTGTCATGGTACCTAAAACAACATAAAACACAAGCGTGAGTTCATCACTCAGCAAGTATATTGCAATGGATCATATAGAACAATTCAATATTATCATCACTACATAACAAACTTAACATCTTGATCAAGTCATACATCCTATGCAACATCATATTCATGTCTCAACCTCATTGAGATCATTTCATCATCATCATCATGTATGCAATGCAATGCAATGCACATGTCTCCTCAACGCAAATACCGGTATTGCCGAGTGCACACCCGTCGGCGTGCACCCACGTCCCCCTTCCATCCCGTAGATGGAGGGTGCCTACTCCTCGCTTCCACTCACCGCGTGGGTGGAAGCACGAGGTAGGTCTTACATCCATGGCGCTCCGGATTAGTCATAACTTTCTCACCGACCTTACCGGAATAATTATGACGTTCTCACCGACCGGGCCAAGTTTCATGCCATGTATGCAACATATGCCATAATCATTAACCATAAACCATTGCATAACATCTTAACATACCCTTTTTATCATATCATGGCAAACACTAAGCATGGCAAGATAGCATAACAGGGAAACAATTGCATCTAGTCAAGACAAGCAAATAAACCACATGCTACCCATCCCAATACACTTGCCTTAACCTCGGGCGACGGATTGGCGGGATGAGGAGGGCACTCCCGGGGTCACACCACCTGCACATAGATGCCACACAATCACAACGTGCCCACAAAACAGTACACCATTGCCCATCTACCCCGATATCGCAAAGTACTCCCGGAAACGAAAAACAGAGAATCTGTCCCCCTCCCCCCGGGACAGCAGACTTCAAACTATCATAACTTTAGATCTAGGACTCCGAATCGATTAAACGAGTACATCCTCACGTAGCTTAGGAAAGTTCCTAACTTTTTCAAAGTATATGGAAAAGTTGGTTCGGACTCTAAAGTGGTTTAATCTACAGAATACCGTGATCTGTTCCAATCTCGTCACAGTTTTCAACACGTTCGGTAAAACGAGCATAACTTTCAAACGGCTGATCGTAATTAAGCATTATTTACGTCCAATTAAAGGTATTTCAATTACCTACAACTTCTTCAATAGCGGATGACCAAATTCCGACTCTAAATAGGCGAAAACTCAAATCCTAGGTCGACTACACAATCTGCCCGAAACAGAGAACGTGGCAACTCTAGTTTTCTCCCAAATCTACCCAATGGCAGCACCACCACTTGATCTAAAAACATGATATCAACCCCTAGAACAGTACCTAGACCAATTCCAAGGATTCCCCTAGCCATTCCTTCGCCCGACGAACGAAGATCCGATGAATCTCCTCCTGGTTCACGCGATCTCCTTCCTCGCTCCAAATCCACCGGATCTCCTCGTCGCGGAGCGCTCCAATGGACGGATCAGTGGCGTGGTGAGGTGGAGAACTCCCCTAGGGGCAGCAAGGATGGTGGAGAGGAGAGGAGAGGGGTAGTGCGCAAGGGGGGCGGCTAGGGGTGGCGGCTAGGGAGGAGTGGAGGCAAGGAGAGGAGAGGCAAGGGAGGCGGCTAGGGTTTCCAAGGTGGGGGCGCACACAAGGGCAGGTGGGTGGCGCCCAACCTGGCCTCCCACTCCCACATGGGCCCAAACATCATCCCACTAAAGCCCACGACTCTTTCCCTTGGGCCCAATCTTCCCCGAAAAGGCCCAAAACTCCCGAAATCGGCCCGGAACGCGATTAAACTTCATAGCGTAAAGTTTAAATCTCCAAATTCACATTTTATAATGTCACAATCTCTAATTTCACATTTTATAAAGTCTCAACATTCTGTAGTGTCACATTCCTTCCTCTTGAAGCATTGCGATGCTTTGTGCTTTCCACGTGGCCCAAATGACTTGCCGTGAAGACTCTCATGCATTCGGACTCCCCCGAACCGTCCTCACTTGCAAGCAGGTTCAAGTCACTTCAACATGGCGGCATCGGTTTCTTTGACCATTCTAGACCTCGACTGCTCCTTGAGCGTAGTCTCGGTCCATGCCATTGCACGCCATGTCCATCACAAGTGCTTCATGCTCAGTTTCCTTGTCTTCTTGGCTCGTAACCACCTCCAACCTCGATCATCTTCCAGCGTCCCTCAACTGTTCTGGACCTTAGCTCTCCTTGCCTAGTTCGGTCTTGCCTTCGCCTCACCATGACTCTAAAGTTCTTCAACCAAATAGACAAGAAAAACATCACATAGCACTGTTCATAATAAATGCAATTAAATTAACAAGATTTTAACATTTAACCTCAACTTTGAAGTAAAGTTGGTACTACTACCCATCTGAGGCTGGTAGTACCGCACCATCGGCACTACCGCTCCTAGGTAGCCGGTAGTACCCCTACCTTTGAAATTCCCAAGAGAGTGTAACACCCCCCAAAAATTTGTTTTTATTCAATTTATTGAGTTTAGTGAATTTTTGGAATTTTCTGGGATTTATTTGGATTTAATTTGAATTAATCCCTTCTTGAGATATTTAAGTATTTAAAAGTTTCAAATAAATTTTTGTTGAAAATATTTTATTTGAGTCCAAAATGTTTCAAAGTATTTTGCAGAATTTTTCTAGAATTTTTCTGAGCATTTTGCTATTTTCTTAATTTATTTGAATTTTTGGGAATTATTTTAAAGAATAAAAACGAAAAAGAAAATCGGAAACCCTAATGGGTCGCGCTGTGGATCGGACCCGTGAACCCGTTAGCCACGCCGAACCCGACCCAAACCCATGCGCACTGGCTATCGGATCCAAATCCCACAGCTGGGATTTGTCCACGTGTGCGCGTGCGGTTAACCGCTGGATCGGGATCTGATGGCTGAGTTTTGTCCACGTGTGCGCATGAGGGTGACCGTTGGATCGAGCCATATGGACGCCCAGGATGGCGCCATGTCACCCTATCAGTGTCCGCGCCGGACTCCGCTGCCTGTACCGGCCCGGCCGCGAAACCAGCGCCTATCTCGACATCCGAGCCGGCATTTAAAGCCCGGGTGCGTGCCCGAGGTTCGCCCTTCCCTCGTGCACCCATTGCCCTAGCCGCCGCCACCCATGGAACCCTGCCATGGCCACAATTGCTCGTCGGAGTGGGAGAAGAAGCCGCTGCGGTTCTCGCGTTTTCCGTCGTTCTCCGCCACGCTCCACCGCGACTGAGGCCAGATCCAGAACCGTCGTGTCGAGGCGCACCTAGGAATACCATTCACTTCGTCAGGAATGCGTCAAAATGCTGCGCGGGTGGTCATCATCCCAACTCTGTCCGCCATGCCATCGCGGACCTCGCGAGCTCCGTGGACCGTCCGATCAGCATCCAAGGGCCCAGGTTCGTCCACGTAGTCGTCTCAGTTCATTCCTCGGATTAGATCGTGACCGTTAGATATAAATCGTACGGTTCGGATTAGATCTAGTGTTACTATGTAGATCTGTTTACAACCGTTGGATTTAGATCGTATGGGCGAGAGTAAGCCACGTAGACTCGTACTGCACCATGCTAGATTAGATCTCAGCTGTTAGATCTAGATCGTACGGTTGAATTCGGTTCATGCATTAGCACTAGATGGGATCATAGCCGTCCGATCTGCGGTATACGGCTTAGATCGTGCCATGCGTCGAACGCTGGGTCATGCCACGTCAAACCCCGAGTGACGCGACGAACCAAATCCAATCTCAACCGTCCGATCCAAATCGAATGGACCGGATTGGATCGCGTGGATCCAATACGTGTGGGATTAGATCTAATCGTGACCATCAGATTTCAAATCAACGACCCGGATAATGCCACGTCGTGCGAAAGCCGAAGCGGCGCGGTCAGTGCCAAGTCATCGCTGACGTCACCCATGACGACAGCGTCAGGCCCGCGTGTCAGCCGCTGCACCCGCGCATGATGGCGTAAGTCGTGACGTCACGTTGATGTCATGGTGGGGTCCAGCTATCAGTTCCGTTCGACCGAGTAGCGATGACGTCATCCAGTGGGTCCCATGTGTCAGAGACACATGTACCCGTGCACCGGGTCCACGGTGGACCCGAACCGAGCCATGGACCGGCCGACGCAAGCATGACGCAATAAATCGATTTTCCTTTAGAAAAATAATTCATCCAAAATATAAAATAAGCGTTGATGTCATGCTGACGTCATATTTCCGAATTTTCAATAGAAAAATAAATCGGATAATTCGGTTTATTCTTTTTAATGTATTTTTCAAACTTCAAACGGCTATAACTTTTGTGTTTTAACTCTGATTGAGGTGATTCTAGTTTCTTCATTTTTGTAAAATTGAGCTCTATTTAATGGTGAATTTTATTTAATTTTTGGATATGAGTTTTTCTCTGTTTGTATTTATTTGTTGTTTAATTATTCGATACGCGTAGACGTTGAACTGCCCGAAGGCTTCGAAGGAGAGGTCTTGACCCAGGAACAAGTCCAAGAGAAGGAACAAAACCTTTTCCAAGGCAAGTTATGCTTTGATCATATTGATCCCACTTTTGAAATTATGTTGATTTGAATTATTGCATGCTAATTTAATTAGAAATGCTTTCAATTAATTTGGGGAATTAGATAAATGACCTACTTGATGTATGCCACCTTGTCTATAATAATTGTATGCCATGAATCATTTGTCACCTTAGATTATGGAATATTAGTTGGACATTAATAATTCACCAACATGGGTTATATAGATTGTATGTAGTATGCTTAGCCCTACAACGTGTCAATGACATCATTTTGGAATGTTAAATGTCAATCTTGACTTAATGAGAGATGGAATATGTTTTTGGAATTGCGACATGTGCTATTGCTGATGATGACGGCACGTGGTGCATGGTAATTAACTGGGTGATAAAATGATTTAGACTGAGGCAAGTGGCAAGATTGTTTCTAGTGGGCCAGAAGTGGCACATGGGAGGTCGTATTTGGTTTTTGCTGATTTGGACACTTGTGAATTCTTGGGTAGTCTTGCCTTGGTCAATCTAAGAACTTAACCTTGCAAGAATTTGAATTGAGTCCATCATACAACCACAAGTCTGGAATGGGACAGACCTGGCCGAGTAAACCGTGATGTCTAGATTTTGGTGCTGTCATGGTGGCGTGAGCCCCAGCTTAACGGGTGGACTCACGGCCACAAGAGGGGGCCCTGAGTGTGGTAACCAGTCCCTTCAGCGTTGAAACCTTAGCGAGCAGTACCGGGTCTAGAAGTAGCTTTGGAAAGGCTTTGTTACGGTCACTCGCCTTTGTGGTGTTTGATTGTATCTTGTGGGTAAAGTGTATAACCTCTGCAGAGTCTACAACCTATTCGAATAGCCGAGTCAGAACTGCATTCTGTGCATAACTTGCTAAGTGCTGTGTGTACTCACCCCTTGCCATCAAACAAATCACCAGTTGAAGAGTCTACACTAGCTTGGGAGGAGGAGCCAGAGAATTAGGGTGTGAGCCTTATCAGTTGCCTGTGGCAAAGTGATGGGTTCATACAAGTCTTCAATTTCGCTGCTGTTTAATTTACTTTCTGAACTTTTAAGCCCTGCGTGGCAAACTATTACTGTAAGGTGACCATAAGGTCGTGTAACAAGTTATATTAATTGATTGAAAGTACTTTATTATTATTTCCATTGTGTATGATGGCAAAATATCTAGTGCAATTAAAGTTTTCGTGCAAACCACCGTGCAACCCTACTAAAAAAAGTTTCAAAAAATTTTAAAAAAATCATAGATGTACATCTCAACTTACCCCATCTACGTATAAAATTTCATGATTAAATACGTACTATGCAAGAATTTACAAAAAAAAAACAAATTTTTGCTTGGAATCTTTCTACAGTAGACAGCACAAAATTTGTCTTTTTTTAACTTCTAGGATAGTACGTATTTGATCATGAAATTTTATACGTAGATTGGGTAAGTTGAGATGTACATCCATGATTTTTTTTCAGAATTTTTTGAAACTTTTTTTAGTAGGGTTGCACGGTGGTTGCACGAAAACTTTAATTGCACTGAATATTTTGCCCTGTATGATTGTGGTACTTCATCCCTGTTAAGACTGTGTGCACTAGCGTGATCCTGGACTAGTGTGGAATACACTGAGGGTCCGAATTTGTAGATTCGGGTCCCGACAGTCATGGGGATGCACTAACAGACCATGTTCAAGGTGGAGACTCATCAAAGATGAAGCTATGCACTAGTGAAGGCAGCTACCAGAGATGGAGAAGACACGAATCTGGCACTACACTGCACAATCAACCAAATCGATTGATGGCTTTTTCAAAAGGAGGGAAAAAGGTGCAATGTGGTGTGCCAAGGCTAGAGCTCAGTGGGAAGGGGCACAGTCTCAGTGAAGCATACCAGGGAAGGCTCACCAGATCTTGGGACAAGGATGGCATTCTAGGGTTCTTGGTGATGGAGAGAGACCGCAACCGAGCAAAATGGAAACAATGTGGAATTGCGAAGGTAAGGGCAAGGCCAGCTAGGCTTTTATGGTGAGATGAGGGTGAAATGCTCATTGATAACTAGCGGCTATGCAGAGAGAAGGTGTGATATCTCAGGCAGTGATGGCTTCGGGCAAACGCTATCTCCAATGCATGGAAGAGGATGTCTGAGCGCGATGATTTCTTGTGGGTGCATGGCAAAACAGCGGGTGGTGAAGTTAGAGACCACGGGCACTATAGGAGCTCAGAGCTCTATCCATGGCAGTCATGCAGCATGTGGAAGAAGAAGACTAATGCGCAGGCCCGGGCTATCAACAATGGAGAGAAGCACAGAGAGAGAAGGTGTGTTTGGCATGGGCATCTTCGCGCAGAGAAAGCGTAAAGGGCAAGGCGGCTGGGCCCAGGATGGCGAACGGGCCAAAGAAGGGTTGAAATAGGATTGGGCCAGGCCAAGGGTAAGAAATTTGGTCCACGTACAGGAAATGAATTTTTAAATCATTGCTATTGTTATAATTGCATAAACCAAGTTTGAATGTTTAAAATTAGCAAACCAGCTCCGAAAATTATGGAACTTTTTTATGAGGTACTTTCGATTATTTAGAATTTAAATAAATTATTTATAGACTCTTTTCAATTTTTTGTTAAATTTGAAAATTCAAATATTGGGGCGAAAAATTAGGAAAAATAATTTTCTTTTCCACAGAAAAGTTTGAAAATAGCTCAAAATTTCATAATGCATAATTGGAAATAATAAGTAGAATTTTGGGATGTTACAATGGCTATGATAGCGGCAATATGAAAAAACCAAAGCTACTGCCAAATGCACTCTAATTTATTGGCCATGTCTTTAGATTTTGTTGTCGAACCTCACCGTGGTGCATTATAGCCATGTTATAGTGGAAATACAAAGCGGACCAAAGTTACTACCAAATGCACTCCAATTTACTAGACCTGTTATTAGATTTTAAGATACTACAATTTAGCCTTTTTAACATAAAAAGGAGGATATACACAAATTATACTATAAAGAATGGATTTTGATAAAAAAATATATATTCATGGAAATCACTTTGAAATATCTTGTAATCAATATTAGAGTATACTTGAAATGATAAAGAGGTATAACAACATCATTTAGGTGGTATATTAAATGTGGGAGTACAAACTCCTAGAGTATGGAACCATATACATACATACATACATACATACATACATACATACATACATACATACATACATGCATGTGCATATATGTACATGTATGTATGTATGTATGTATGTATGTATTATTGTATATGTATATAAACCAAAGTCTTTTTTCATTTTGGACCATAATCTATCCTCCCATCCTTGAGCCTTAATATGTACTTTCCTTAGCAACAATATGTAGTGATATCATCCACCGAAGCTAGCCATGTAACAAACCTAAATAAAGATACACAGGGGCAGAGCTGGGCCTCGGGCCAGTGGGGCCTTGGCCCGAGGCCTAGCCTAAATAGTAGTATAAAATACCGGTTTATTTTTAATTGGGCTCGAGGCCACTTCCAATCTCCATCCCACTAGCCCAATCGGCTTCATAACGTCTTGCCAGGCGGCCAGACAACCCTAGCCAATAGCCACTCGGGCATTTAGCGCCGACGCGCTGTCTTGGCCAGTCCCCACTCTCTTGTCGCCCAAACCGACCGAAGTCATAATGCCGCAGCGCCGCCGATGGCTGCTCTCGCCCGATGCCCACCCCCACCCGACCCGACTCCCTCTCCCGCCTCCGCCCGACGCCCGTTGGCCACCGCCTGCTTGGCGTCCTTCGATCGCCACCCCTACCCGCCGACCGCCACCCCTGCGCCCCACTCCCGCTAGCCGGCCGTCATCACCTCACCCCGCTCCTGGAGGCTGGACCGTCGGGCATCGCCGTCACCGCGCCCCCGCGGCTAGAGGCTCTACCCCGTGCGACTCAGGGAGACTGAGGAGACACACTACTGCCGCAAGGGCCAAGGAGGGAGTGGATGAACTATGAGGTCAAGGATCTCCTCTACATCTTCGCCGGGTACGAGAGCCTTGAGCCCTCGACAATGTGAGCTTCGTTCCAACGTTCTTTTCATTTCCTCTGTGCTTTTCAGCTCTTTCTGAGCGTTTCAGTCAGCCAAATGTTCAACTTTCATTACAGAAATCCAACCTCTTGTGATAATGTTCAGTATCCATGTACGGGTTAACTCAAGTACACTATGCAGCGGAACAATATCGTAGTATCATATAAGGTAAATTTGCTTAGTCATTACATGCTATGCAGTTGTCGTACTAGGGATGAAATTATAGCACAGATTAGTGCATGTCATCAATGGTGAAAATTATGAAATCACTCGGCCAAATTAATAATGTAGGCCCAATTCAGGCTTTTGCTGGTTACCGTTTCTGGTGTTTGGGTATGATTGTGATGCTGGATGCCTGGAAGTTTCCGCAAAACCAATTCTGCACATTTCTTACCTTATCATCAGGATAGGGTATGCCCTTTTTGACATCCTAGTTTTCTTCACCTTGTTTCAGGTTCACTCTCATGTGGATGTGTACAATTTTACTTCAAACACATGGATAGGAAGGTTTGACATGCCCAAGAAGATGATCCTAGTTTTCTTCACCTTGTTTCAGGTTCACTCTCATGTGGATGTGTACAATTTTACTTCAAACACATGGACAGGAAGGTTTGACATGCCCAAGAAGATGGCAAATTCACATTCACATTTAGGGATGGCATCAGATGGAAGATTCATTTACACGTTGACTGGCCAATTTGGTATCAATACCCCCTTTGCCAGTTCCTAGGTATGTATAGTGGAGTCTCGTATGAGTTATGCCCTATTTGGAGATATACCATAGGTGCTTATGTGTTGCTTTGTTAGCTTTCACAGGCTGGTATCACTTCTCACTTTCTCCATATGTGGTTATGCGCACATTCCTTCTGCACTTTCTTTTCAGCTGTCACCGTTACCAATTCATGTTACTATTCAAAAAAGCGCTCATAGAACCAATTCATAGTCATAGATATGTAGTTTTTTTCCCTATCATTTGTATCATTGCTACTAAAATTACTATAGATATTTTCTTTCCACTATATGTCATAAGTAAATTTAAAATGCTACCCTATTTAGATGAATTTACTTAATAGTTCGATCACACCTATTGTTTTATAAGGCTAATCAATATCCCGTTATCTGGCTCTTATGACTAAACCTGTAATGAAGAAATGTATGACAGTTAAACACTTGAGATGCCTAAGCATCGAATTGTAGTATTGCGTTAAGGATCATCTTTTAGTATTACAAATAGTAAAATTAACCCTAATATATGACCAACATGAGGCCATGAGAGCATAGCATTTGTCCATCTAAAACAAGCAACCTATCTACCGTCATGTTTAAGATGGTGGTGCATGCTCATATTGCGTATTGCTCTAATTATTCATGCCTTAATGCCACATAGGCAGGCAATACGATCTCATGTTATAGTGACATCTTTTAGGTATGCTTTGTTCCATGTCTTGCTTTTTATTCTACTTTAGTGTGGATAGTATTTGGTGTTAGTTATTACTGCTTAGTTTTCGACCCGAGGTTTATTAGAATCCTTGCTCCATCACTGAAGATACATATTGGAGACTCCTAGGGTTGGCGTATGAGATAGATCTCATTCCATTTTTCCCAAACCCAAATTGTGAAATGAGATTTGGATTAATTCTCTAAAATGGCATAACCAATGTGGTATATATAGTTTGAGAATTGAATCTAAAATGGACGCGTAGATCGTGAAACACAAAACTTGCGGTACACACAGAGCCGGCCATGCACCCATGATTATGTAGTAGCATCCGACAAAAAAGCTCATAAAAACTCGAATCAAAATTGCTTTGATTATAATAGTTAATGGGTTCAAAATTAAAATAAGTCCATTTTAGACCAACAAATGGTTAATGAGACTCAGCTCAATAGTGACTCGTTAGCTTGAATTTGAAATAACCATTTAAATGATAAATAAAATAATTTTATGTTGTACTATGTTAATTTCAAAATAAGCTCGATAATACTCACTCTATCTAAGTTTATAAGGCTTATTTTTTTAATAGTCTTGTTTATAAATATAGAGTGTATTTCATATTTCAATATAAAATTAGTGTGATATTCCCTCTCTACCGCTAATAAATATTTACCTTTATTTTATATTTTCCACATGCATGTATTAAGTATAGTGCATAATGATAATAAGTAAGAGTAATATAGTTATTTTTAATATCTTCTTAATCTATATATTAAAAAATATATCTTATAAACTTTAAGATGAGGAGAAACTGGTTAAACTCTAAGGCAAGCCCGAGGAAAAGCAAGATGACATGAATCCACGACAACACGTGTGAGCCCCCTCTACCGTTGATTCAGATCCTCTGCCTTTGCTACTCAAAATGCACGGTGCATTTTGACCTGATAGAATAAAAAAATCTGAGGAAAAGAAACAAATTGCTACAGTATTCAAGATTTTGGTAAATTTTATTGAAATTTCGGATATTTTGATTGAAATTCATATTTTTAAACTAGATTTTATTAAATCTCACAGATATTTTTGAAAATACTATAGCAATTTGAATTTTTTTTCTAAAAAAATATTCTACCAGGTTAAAATGCACCGTGCATTTTGAGTAGTAAAGGCAGAGGATCCGAATCCCTCTACCGTGGGAGTGCATGTACTGAGAATGACGACAGGAAAAGACGAGTAACCGAAGCCAATGAGTATGGATGTGATAGCAATGGGTCCAGATCAACTGTGTTGTATGCCTAATCAGATCTGGCCTATGATCGGAGTATGACACCACGGAGTGTCGTAACCTTATATAATGTGAATGTTGAGGTCAAACACATTATGAAATATGGAATTAGAGGTTGAAACCATACGGTATGGGGTTTATTTGCGTTTCCGGGCCATTTCCGGGAATTTGGGCCTTTCCGGGGGAGTTTGGGCCTAGGGGAAAGGGTCGTGGGCCATGGTGGGGAAGAGTTTGAGTCCTTTTGGGAGTAGGAGACCAGGTTGGGGGCCTTCCCCAGCCCCTATTGCGCCCCCCTCCCTGCTGGTTGCGCCCCCCCCCCTCAATGCCCTAGCCGCCACCCCTACCTACCCCTCTCCCTTGCTTGCGCCCCACCTTCCCCTTGCTCCCCATTGCGCCACCACCTCTCCACCACCTCTCCACCTCCCTTTCTACCCCTAGGGGAGTTCTCCACCTCACCAACCCAAAGATCCATCCGTTGGAGCACTCCGCGACGAGGAGATCCGGTGGATTTGGAGCGAGGAAGGAGATCGCGCGAACCGGGAGGAGATCCGTGGGGTTTTCGTGCATCGGGCGAAAGTATGGCCATGGGAATCCTTGGGGTTGGTCTAGGATCTGTTCTAAGGGTTATTATCATGTTTTTAGATCAATTGGTGGTGCTGTAGTTGGGTAGATTAGATGGAATCTTGAGTTTGCCACGTTCTCTGTTTCGGGCAGCCTGAGCAGTCGATCTAGGGTTTGGGTTTTCACCAATTTAGATTCGGAATTTGGTCCGCCAGCTGTTGAAGAAATTATAGGTAATTTCAATACCTTTCAGTGGGTATAAATAATGTCCAATTCCGCCCAGCCATTTGAAAGTTATGCTCATTTTACCGAACATGTTAAAAATTGTGATGTGATTGGAACAGATCACGGTATTCTGTAGATTAAACCAATTTAGAGTCCGAACCAGTCTTTCCATATACTTAGAAAAAGTTAGGAAATTTCCTAAGCTACGCGAGGATGTACTCATTTAATTGATTAGGAGTTTTAGAACCTGAGTTATGCCTTTTGGAAGGCTGCTGTCCCGACGGGACAAAACCTCTGTTTTTGGGTTTTACGAGTAGTTTACAATGTCGGGGTAGAAGAGTGTTTGCGTACTATTTTGTGGACATGATTGTGAGTTTGTGGTAGCTATGTGCAGGAGGTGTGACCCCGGGAGTGCCTTCTACTTGTCGCCAATCCGTCGCCCGTGGTTGAGGCAAGTGTATTGGAATGGGTAGCGGGTTGTAATTTTCTAGATTGGTTGAGATTGAAGTTGAATATATGATATGTTCACATGCCATGCTTTAATGTTTGCCATTGATATGATGAATATGCTTATTATGTTATGATGACATGTGTTAATGTACAAAGTTATTTATGATGTTGGCATGTTTGCATACATGGCATGATACATGGCCCGGGCGGTGAGAAAGTCATAACTAGTCCGGGGAAGGTCGGTGAGAAAGTTATGACTATTACGGAGAGCCAATGAGTAAGTCCTACATCGTGATTCCATCCACCGCGGTGTATGGAAGCGAGGAGTAGGCACCCTCCATCTTCGGGATGGAAGGGGGGAGAGGGTGCACACCGACGGGTGTGTACTCAACCATACCGGTATTAGTTTCTAGGAGATATGTGCATCGCATTGCATTGCATTATATGAGGATGTTATATGATGATGATATATGATGATGTCAATGATATGCTTACGCTATGAATATGAGATGAGTATGATGTCGTATGTGAAAAGTGGTGATGAAGGTATTAGAATGTATTTTCTTGTTCCATTGCAATATACTTGCTGAGTGATGAACTCACGCTTGTGTTTATGTTGTTTTTCTTAGGTACCATGAAACCGGCATGCGGGAAAGGGAGCTAGTCACACGTCATCACTTAGCATCACACATATAAACAATGACATGTTCCTTCCTTTAAATTGTGATGGTTAATTTGTGTGCTTGGTTTCCTCATTTACTTCGTTTGGCTCATGAGATGGTTGGAAACTTTATTCTAGGATTATTCTGCTGCTAGAACCCTTGTTATTGTTGATGTAGATGTCATTCTTTATACTATATCCTGTGATCATATTGTTGTTGCTTCAATTCATGGAAAAACAAAGGAGATGCTGCCGAAATTTTCGGTTTTAGCATTTACTCCTTTGTTGTAATTTATCTTAATTTTTGGTATTTAGATGTTGTTAAGCCTATGTTTGGTAGCATTCGGGCATACTAGATGCCGGGGTGTTATAGTTGGTATCAGAGCGGGCTGTAGGTCCCTAGAATGTGTATTTTTAGTGTCATGCTATAGGGTACAACTAAAATGTGATGTGGAATAACTTAGAAACATGGCTTAGGTTTTAACTAAGATTTTGTCATAAGATAGCAACATTAAAACTTGCAAAAGTGGTATAACTAACCTAAAATTTGACACACATGGATGCACAGTAGGAAGGGTATGGGTATCGTTGTTTACGCTTAAATATTGTATTTAAGCTTTGACGTTGAATGCTTCATTTGATAATGCATGTTGCTATGTCTATGAGATAAATGATTGAATTGTTCTTGTTGTTGTGATAAAGTGGGGTTTTGGTGCCGAAGGGTTTCGGCCACCTCTCTTTATTCATATTAAGGGTGAGGTTTGACAGTGTGGCCGGTTAGCGCCATCACCGAAGAACTATTAACCCCTGTAGGAGAAGAGTGCTTACCCTTTCTGTCGTAGATCGGGTAGTTGACTGGAGTTAAATAGAAGAGTTTGGCGGTGGATTCCTTCGGATGTTCTTTATCGTTCTGTGGTCAGTTTTGGTTGGTTTCCTTTGTTTTAGTCGATCGAAATCAAAAGAAAATTGTTTGGTATTTGATTTATCGCGGATTGTTCCGTATGTCATTCGTGGTTTTGTCTTCCTTGGTTGAAGACGTAGAAGAAAGGTTTTGTGTTGCGCATCTGTTGGTCGCTATTTTTGCGTTGACACCGGTTTTGTTGGTCATTACAGACTGTCTTGAGGAGGAAACTTTTGTGGTTGTTGTTCTCCCTATCTAAGAAAAGTGTTGGAGTTTCCCCTTGTGCAGGCCTTGAGTTGGTGGAGCTAAGTTTGAATCTTTTATCGAAAAAGATTTAATGAACATTTGATTTCCCTAGCGCATCCTTCTTCCTTCTTGGAAGTATAGATCTTGAGATTTCTTGAAGAGTTTTGTGGGCAAATTTGGGAATTTGAGAGTTGAGCCCTCCTGCATTTCTGTTGGAGTTTTGTTTTTCTTCCTTGCTTGGAAAGGAAAAAATTTTCTATCGGTGTTCGTTCTGGTTCTTGAGTTGTGGTTGTAGGATCGAAGTATACGAATATAGCAATCAGAGGGGGGGTGAATGATTGTGCGGAAGCTAAAACCAAATTCTTGACCTATTAAAAGTTCACCCCAAAACAGAACCAAATAATTGCCTCGTTTTCACAAAACAGAATGACAGAGGTTTGGTAAAACAAGAATTCTCCCGGAGATCCAACTGTCTAAAACGATCTTGAAATTTGGACACAAGAAACTAGATTCCAATACGAATCGAACCCAAAAGAATCAGCTCGATCGGACTTTCGGATCAAAGTTATGAGCTTCAAGCTTGCTGATCCAGAACTTTGACGAGAATCAATCTAATCAAAACTTCAAGATTAAACAAGAACGACAAAAGATTGATCAACTAGACTTTGAGAAACACTAGATCAATATTCTAGAGAGGTTTTGATGGATCAAATCAAGATAAAACTTGGAGAACAAAAACCAATCTAGAACTAGAACAAGCATGCAAACAAGAACCAAAACAGAAAATACCTGTAGCGACGTTGGTTACCAGAGCACGCAAAAATCTTGGAAGAATTGATCTTTATTTCTTGTCTAAAATACTCTCATCAAAAGAGTACAAACTCCTAAAACCAAGCTCAAAGCTTGATGCGCTCAGCTCTCCTTGGTGCCTTTCAACAGGAGACCCCCACCTATTTAAAGCACCAACCCACAAAGAGTTCTCGACTACGATTCCTATTCCCTAGAAGGAATCCGTATCCAACTCAACTCTACTTGGCCCAACCAGGCCGAGTATAACTTCTTGCACTGCGTATGGCAACCCTACCATACTCACGTGATTCAACACTTTTGCACGCCGTATGGCCACCCGGGCCATACTCACGTGATTAACACTTTGCACGCCGAATGACCTCCTGCCATTCTCACGTGATCTAACCATTCTTCATGTGCACCATTCTCTTAGCCCGACGTCCCGCATGACATCCTTGACCACCAAGACCTCAGCCTCCGAACCTAGTCCCGAACCTCAGCCTCCATGAACCTAGTTCCGGTCCCATCATCGACCACATTCGTCTTCGAGCAATACGCACATGAACAAACCACAAAACAAACTGAAAGCACAAGTCCACGACTTGACTCAATGTCAATCCATGCAACTACTCACATGAGCATTGCATAAAGTCCACTTCAAAACACACATCATGAAATCATCACAAATTTCATAATCTCAAGATCAAACCATTTCAATTCTTGCAAAACATCCTAAAGTCGAGCAAAACACGCTCACAACGGACAAGAAATAAAACCCTAGAAAAGTCCATTCACGACGGACAAGAAATCTCTGTCCTGGCGTGACATGTGAAACTCAGTTCCAAGAAGAAAACATTCCCGTGAAAAACACGCTCACAACGGACTCCAAAAACTTTGTCCGCTGTACATGCGAAATCAATCCTCAAAAGCCGCTCACTATTGCACTCCAAAAACTTTGTCCGTCGTACATGCGTAGCTTTCATCGATTCTTGGAAAATAGGTTTGGCTCATGCGCTCAAAATCATGTTCACTGACGGACACAAAACTTTGTCCGTTGTACATAGAGAAAGAGGTTGTCAAAAGCATGTTTACAAAGGACCAAGAAAGTTTGTCCGGTCGTAGATGGGAAACTTTGCTTTTTAGGATTGGTCCGCCAAGGCAAACTTACTGCTTTCTTGTCAATTGTCAAAACCCATGAACAAACATATTTTACAAATTCAAATCTAAGTTAATTTATCAGTTCAAAGCCAATTTTTCAGACATGATTTCACAATCTCCTTGATGAAAACATTGGCAACACTACTTAGAATTGATCATTTGGCATTCACTTTACCAAAGATTTTGAAATCCAAAGGATCAAAGACCAAAGTAAGAAAAACACAAATCCCTCTTTGACCAAAATGCAAAACAAAATCTCCCCTGAGAAGGAAAATGTGTGTGAATGTGCAATGTGTCCAAAATTCCAAAATTCTCCAAACTTCTCCCAAAATTCTCAAATTTCCAAAACAACTCCCCAACAACTCCCCTTTTCTTCTCCCCTTTTCCTTAAACTTTTCAATGATTCCCAAATTTCTCCCCTTTGACAATGGATTCATCAAGAGTAAAAGAGAGAATGTGTTCAAAATTTTCCCTGAAACAATGATTTGACAAAGAGAAACAAGGAGTGCCAAGATAGGAAAAGATTAGCTCATTCGATCATATAACCTTATATATCACATAACATGCCAAATACACGATCTTGATGTGATTTTAACAAGTTAGGGAATGACATGCATCTCAACCTCAATTCAGTCAACTATAGCCAAGTACTAAGCAAAACCTTTAGAAGAAAAACAAAGGCTCAAAGTTGAAGCAAATAACAAATCGTGAGCAAGTAGTTTCAACTCCAATCTAGTGGACTAATTTAATCTTTAAACAAGAATCGCATGTGGCATGCTTGAAGCATACTTCTTTTATTTCCTTGGAGTGGGCATGCTTGAAGCTTATACATCTTGTCTTTTGAGGGAATGGCATGCTTGAAGCATACATCTTATGTTTTTAGGAAAAGCACCTGAAGCACATAACTTGAGGTTTTTGCTTTTAACAACCCTTTTATTGATTCCTTTTCTTTTCATTTTTCTTTGATTATAAACATGCAAAAGTGATTAAAAGGTCTTATGAAAGAGTAAAGTTGAAACCACACTTGCTTCATAGCCCAAATTTGTCAAGAGGATTCAATATCAAGCCTAGAAGAGTAAGATATCACAGTAGTATTTAGCTATAGGTAATCACCAGTGGAATTCCACAATGTCATTTTTTAGTTCAAGTGAGACAATTAGATTATCATATATTAGCTCAATTACATAACATATAAAGAAATATGATAAAGTGAGCTCATCAAGTGAAAGAACTTGGCAAAGAAACTCCCTCAAAACAATCCCATTGGATGAACAATTCCAAGTTCTCCTCGAATAAAAGCAAACGAAGAAGACAAAGGTTTTGAAAATGTCTCGCTAATTGATGTTCAAGATTCACATGGTGAAGCACAATATTTTCTTTTCAACATGATCTCTAAGAAAGTGAAATCCAATATCAAATGCTCAAGAAAGAGGATTACTCAAGAGGTGGCACGAACCAAATCAATTCAACATCTTCCAAAGTCAACATCGAATAAGCTCTTAAACTAATGCATAAGGAAACAAAAAGCCAAATGCCAAAATCTTGAGTACCATGGAGATACCTGAAAATTCACTTGACTGCTTGTTGATGTGAAGCACGTGGGAAGAGTCTCTCATGTAAACCTCTAATTATCTCGTCCTCAACAAAGATTATCATAATCTTTATGAACAAAGACACTCTCCTGAACATATGCACCAGACTGCACTATTTGGACTAGTGCCTTTGCAGAAAACAATGTATGGAAGAAGTATCTTCAAAGGCAACACTTTTAGCATGAGATGCACGATGAAGAAGAACCAAAACTTATCACCTAACACATGAAGTGAGCATCCTAAATTCACTAGCCACATGTTCTCCTTCCTCTGAGAGGCCTACATAGAAGGTAAATTGTCGAGGCCTCTCTGCATCAAGGTTAGAAATAAGATGTTTAGGAATCCAGATCGGAGACACACACGCACATCAAATGAGGCACAACACGAGTATTCTTATGTACAAAAACAGATTTGCCTTTTTCCGTGTTTTTGAAACAAAAGGTGTTTGTTTCACCCTAGGCACATAATGAGAAGTAGAGTGTGCCTTTCAAATTAGACCTAGCATTAAACCTTTCTCTCTTTGTTGTTTAGCTAGTCTAAAGCAAAAGTCTACTAAATGTCCATCTCTACCACAATGAGTGCAAGTGTACTTAATATGATGTTTTGCTTTAACAATAGAAGCACATTTTGCATTCATCATAGTAGAAGATAAAAGACCAGCAGATTTAAAGACGCTTTCTTAGGCTCATTGACAATTTCAAATTTTCCACTTTCAAGTGTTTTGACAACAAGATGGGAGCATGTGATTTATGATGAGCATAAGAATCAAAACCTAAACCTTGTTTTGAGTGCTGACTTTTGATTGATCCAAAATCATGTTTAGGTTTTTCTTGCCATCAAGTGAAACGTCTAAAGAATTTTGCAAGTAATCAACTTTCTTAGCAAGAGTTAAACAATTATCACAAGGAGTGTCAATTTTAGCTTTCTGTTTCTGGCAATTTGAACACGGGTTAAGTTCATGAGTGAACATGTCATTTGTTAATTGGGTAACTCTACAATTTGCATCTTTTAATTTCAACTCAAGAATAGAACATTTAGAGCAAGCAATTTGATCGAGGTAAACTATCAAAGAGCAACCAATATTTTTCACAAGTTTTTCATTTTTCAATTGTCTGTATAAACTTGTTCTAGTTTAATCACATGTTCCTCTTTTAGTGACTTAATTTCAAATTTGAGATCTAAGCAAGTATCGCAAATATTTTCAGAATTTGAATTTCTAAGATCAAAGTTTTCAGATTTTAGCATGGATAGATCTTTTCTAAGCTTTTATTTTTGAGTGAAGATTTTCTTAAAGATTTTCTCAATATGACTAAAACTTCACAAAGCTCATCATACGAAGGCATTACCTCATCACCGTCACTGGAGGTGTCAATCGTTGTTACTAGAATCACTAGTGTTCCTTTGCCATGAAGCATAGTCCGTGAGATCCTTCTCATTCAAATTCTTGTTTCGCTTCCTTCTCATCTTCTTCAGTTGAGTCATCAATGTCGCTTAAGTCTAAGCGACCAATTGCCTCAAGACTTTGTTGAGCATCTTCTTTGTTCGTTGTTTATTTTTATCCTTGCTCTCTCTTGGTCGAAGGACTTGGAGGAGTTGCTTTGGCTCCTCTCTCTCTATCTTTGTTCTTGAAACAGTTAGCACGATGTGCCCCCGCTTTGTCAGCTTGTAGCAGTGGATGGAGGCTCCTCTTCTCCTTGATCTCATGTACTGCATTGACACGCTTTGGAAAGAAGAGCAAGTGTATCTTCTCGGTATTTGATCTAGCTGTTCATCACTAAGAGCACTCAAGGCAAGAATGGAATATGATGATGAAGAACTAGTAGCATTATCATATGAAGAATTAGCATTAAGAGCCATAGAGTTATCATTGGAAGTTCTTGAAACAATGTCTATTTCAAAAGTCTTGAGACTAGAATAAAGTTTATCCAAAGTCATTTCACTCATCTTGTGAGCTTCCTAAAAGCAAATTCACTTTCATTTGCCAAATTTTAAGATCAAGAGATGATAGGAAATGTCTAGCATTTTCAGAGTGAGTCGCGTACTTATACATCTATGCAGCTCTAAGATTGTTTAAGATTCTCATTAGCGAGCAAAACAATCATCTAGAGATTCTCCGAGTTCATTTCAAATCTAGTATATTCCTTTTAAATTGATCTTGCCTAGCTTCTTTTACAGATCAAGACTCCTCATGATAATCTTGAAGAGATTTCCAAATTTCATGAGCAAGGAGTAAATGACAGACTCTATCGAATTCTTTTCTAGCAAGTCCTTGAAGCAATATGTTTCTAGCTCTATTATTGTTTTCAACATCTTTTTCAAACTCGATTTTATCAATATCATCATTAGAAGGAAGCTCGTATTTAAATTTTTACCTTGCGCCAAATCGCGTTACCTTGAGCTTGAAGATATGCAAACATCCGGATCCGCCACTGGGGAAGTCTCCGTGCCATCGAAGATTGGCGGGTTGTTCGAGTATTTCTCTGTTGCCATAACTTACCGTTTACTAATCACCTGTTAAGATGGATTAGTAGAGCCTTGCTCTGATACCACTTGTAGGATCAAATATAGCAATCAGAGGGGGGGTGAATGATTGTGCGGAAGCTAAAACCAAATTCTTGACCTATTAAAAGTTCACCCCAAAACAGAACCAAATAATTGCCTCGTTTTCGACAAAACAGAATGACAGAGGTTTGGTAAAACGAGAATTCCTGGAGATCCAACCGTCGAAACGATCTGAAATTTGGACACAAGAAACTAGATTCCAATACGAATCGAACCCAAAAGAATCAGCCTCGATCGGACTTTCGGATCAAAGTTATGAGCTTCGCAAGCTTGCTGATCCAGAACTTGACGAGAATCAATCTAATCAAAACTTCAAGATTAAACAACAAGAACGACAAAAGATTGATCAACTAGACTTTGAGAAACACTAGATCAATAATTCCTAGAGAGGTTTTTGATGGATCAAATCAAGATAAAACTTGGAGAACAAAAACCAATCTTAGAACTAGAACAAGCATGCAAACAAGAACCAAAACAGAGAAAATACCAGTAGCGACGTAGTTATCAGAGCACGCAAAAATCTTGGAAGAATTGATCTTTATTTCTTGTCTAAAATACTCTCATCAAAAAGAGTACAAACCCTAAAACCAAGCTCAAAGCTTGATGCGCTCAGCTCTCCTTGGTGCCTTTCAACAGGAGACCCCCCACCTATTTAAAGCACCAACCCACAAAGAGTTCAATACGATTCCTATTCCCTAGAAGGAATCCGTGTCCAACTCAACTCTACTTGGCCCAACCAGGCCGAGTATAACTCTTGCATGCGTATGGCAACCCTACCATACTCACGTGACTAACACTTTGCACGCCAGTATGGCCACCTGCCATACTCACGTGACTAACACTTTGCACGCCGAATGACCTCCTCGCCATTCTCACGTGACTAACCATTCTTCATGTGCACCATTCTCTTAGCCCGAACGCCCCGCATGACATCCTTGACCACCAAGACCTCAGTTCCTCCTCGAACCTAGTCCCGAACTCTCGCCTCCATGAACCTAGTTCCGGTCCCATCATCGACCACATTCGCTCTCGAGCAATACCGCACATGAACAAACCACAAACAAATCCGAGCACAAGTCCACGACTTGACTCAATGTCAATCCATGCAACTACTCACATGAGCATTGCATAAAGTCCACTTCAAAACACACATCATGAAATCATCACAAATTTTCATAATCTCAAGATCAAACCATTTCAATTCTTGCAAAACATCCTAAATCGAGCAAAACACGCTCACAACGGACAAGAAATAAAAACCTAGAAAAAGTCCATTCACTGACTTGGACAAGAAATCTCCTGTCCGCGCATGTGAAACTCTCAGTTCCAAGAAGAAAACATTCGTGAAAACACGCTCACAACGGACTCCAAAACTTTGTCCGCTGTACATGCTAAATCAATCCTCAAAAGCCGTCACAGCATCCAAAAACTTTGTCCGTCGCACATGCGTAGCTTTCATCGGATTCTTGGAAAATAGGGTTTGGCTCATGCGCTCAAAATCATGTTCACGACGGACACAAAAACTTTGTCCGTTGTACATAGGAGAAAGAGGTTGTCAAAAAGCATGTTTACAAAGGACCAAGAAAGTTTGTCCGTCGTAGATGGGAAACTTACTGTTTTCTTTAGGATTGGTCCGGCGCCAAGGCAAAACTTACTGTTTCTTGTCAATTGTCAAAACCCATGAACAAACACATTTTACAAATTCAAATCTAAGTTAATTTATCAGTTCAAAGCCAATTTTTCAGCACATGATTTCACAGTGGTTATCTTTAAAAGTTGAGTTGCATCCTGTTTGTCAAGAGTTCGTGCCCCATGAAGGTGTTTAGAAAAGTTTATGTCCGTGCTATGTAGTAGGTAACAATGTGGTTTATGGAATGATGTGTTGCTCAGTTAAATTTTGAGTTGAATCAATTCAATGTGATTATCATCTCTAGCTGGAGAATAAATAGACTACTAGTGTTGTAGTTTACTCTGTAGCGAGAATGATTAAATGGATGAATGTACATGCTTAGAATCTGTTGCCTTGCTTTAAAAGTGCTTATGATCCTCGTTAATGTTAAAAGTTTAAACCTTGATGCATAGTTAGAACATTAAGATGATGTAAATTAATGATATTGTTAAAGAAACCTTGCCGGATGTTTAAAGATGTTCTAATCTAACGGGTTAATAGAGAAATTTAATCATGTTGACTAGTGGCTTTAATTTGGAAGTTGATTAGAGTTGCCATTTATGTTGTTGCAAACTACTAGTATATTCGGAAGTATGCAGTTGTGTCTCTACAATGCTAGTATTGATATCAATTGAGAAGACATAAGACTTATTGTTAATGATGTTGTCAAGAACATTGTGCTGATCTAACTTATTAAATCTAATTTAATAGTTGGAGTATGTTGTGTAGTGACAATTTTGTTGCAACCTATGTGTAAGGTAGCTAAAAACAGGAATTTCAGCCATCATACAGCTAAGGATATAATCCTATCCATCTCATGTCAAATATGGACTAATCATTTACTCATGGCAACCAACAAAGCATCAAAACAACAGTTTAGTTCAGTGAATTAACCATCACAATTAAAGGAAGGAACATGTCATTGATTAAATGTGTGATGCTAAGTGATGACGTGTGACTAGCCCCTCTTTCCCGCATGCCGGTTTCATGGTACCTAAGAAAAACAACACAAACACAAGCGTGAGTTCATCACTCAGCATGTATATTGCAATGGAACAAGAAAATACATTCCAATACCTTCACACCACTTTTCACATACGACATCATACACATCTCATATTCATAGCGTAAGCATATCATTGACATCATCATATATCATCATCATATAACATCCTCATATAATGCAATGCAATGCGATGCACATATCTCCTAGAAACTCATACCGGTATAGTTGAGTACACACCCGTCGGTGTGCACCCTCTCCCCCCTTCCATCCCGAAGATGGAGGGTGCCTACTCCTCGCTTCCATACACCGCGGTGGATGGAATCATGATGTAGGACTTACTCATTGGCTCTCCGGAATAGTCATAACTTTCTCACCGACCTTCCCCAGACTAGTTATGACTTTCTCACCGCCCGGGCCATGTATGCAATCATGCCAACATCATAAATAATTTGTACTATAACACATGGCATCATAACATAATAAGCATATTCATCATATCAATGGCAATCATTAAAGCATGGCATATGAACATATCATATATTCAATTTCAATCTCAACCAATCTAGCAAACTACAACCCGCTTCCCATTCCAATACACTTGCCTCAACCACCGGCGACGGATTGGCGAGAAGTAGAAGGCACTCTCAGGGTCACACCACCTGCACATAGGTACCACACACTCACAATCATGTCCACAAAACAGTACGCAAACCCTCTTCTACCCCGACATCGCAAACTACTCGCAAAACCCAAAAACAGAGGTTCTGTCCCGTCGGGACAGCAGCCTTCCAAAAGTCATAACTCGGGTTCTAAGATTCCGAATCAATTAAACGAGTACATCCTCGCGTACCTTAGGAAATTTCCTAACTTTTTCTACGTATACAGAAAGACTGATTCGGACTCTAAAGTGGTTTCATCTACAGAATACCGTGATCTGTTCCAATCATGTCACAGTTTTTAACACGTTAGGTAAATTGAGCATAAATTTCAAACGGCTGAGCGGAATTGGACGTTCTTTATACCCACTGAAAGGTATTGAAATTACCTACAACTTCCTCAACAGGCGGCTGACCAAAATCCGAATCTAAATTGGCAAAAACCCAAACCCTAGGTCGAATGCTCATGCGGCCCGAAACAGAGAACGTGGCAAACTCTAGATTCCATCTAATCTACCCAATTACAGCACCACCAATTGATCTAAAAACATGATATTAACCCTTAGAACATAACCTAGACCAACCCCAAGGATCCCCGTGGCCATACCTTCGCCCAACGAACGAAAACCCAACGGATCTCCTCCCGGTTCGCACGATCTCCTTCCTTGCTCCAAATCCACTGGATCTACTCGTCGCGGAGCGCTCCAATGGACAGATCTGCAGGGTGGTGAGGTGGAGAACTCCCCTAGGGGCAGCAAGGGAGGTGGAGAGGGGAGGAGAGGGGTGGTGGCGCCATGGGGGAAGATGGAGACGAAGGGGAAGGGTGGAGGCGCCTGGGGGGGGCTAGGGTGTGGCGGCTAGGGTTGGGAGAGGGAGTGGGGGGCGCACCAAGGGGTGGGGGCCAGATTTGGCTGCCCAAAAGTCCCCCCTTGGGCCCAAACCTTTCCACTGGAGGCCCAACTCAACCCCCAAGGCCCAAAGTCCCCCGTAGAGGCCCAAACACCCGAAAACGGCCCAAAAACACGCTATAAACGGCATAACGTAAAGTTTTAACCTCCATTTTCACATTATATAAAGTTTTTGACCTCAACATTCACATTTTATAAGATATGACACTCCGTGGTGTCACATTCTCCCCCCTTCAACAGGATTCGACCTCGAATCCAAGACACACCAATACGCAACCCTACAAAGCAAAAGATAGCTAGGTTTCACATCTCATACCTGAGGCGAAAAGCTCGGGGTACTTCTCGCGCATGCGAGACTCCAGTTCCCAAACCACTTCTCTCTCTGACTAAAGCCACTGGAACTACACTGATCGAGACCCGATGGTAAGATGCTTAGGCTCGAAGACCCACAGTTCTAACGATAACCCACGATCAACCTCTTGCAAGAACTTTACTCAACATTAAAACCCAAAGCACCGATACAAGGCCTTGGCATGACCCAAGCGATAGGATAAAATCCCAAACAGACCACGAAAGGAAACGGTCTCACACTCCTCCTTCGATACATCCCTTGGCACTAAAGTGCCCGATCCCTTTAACCAAAGCCACTCTCCAGAAGGACATGGTACCAACTTCTAGATCCATCTTCCGCTCCCACGCACAACATTGATTCACGTCTCAACCTCTCCACTGTGGTTCGTCGTATTCACGACGACGCAAACCAAGTGAGACACAACACTCTAATGTTACTATCTGCTTGAACCATCGGGGTTATATTCTGATCTTTTACAACAAGACCAACACCCACCCCACTACCACCGAAAGGAGAAGCCTACTTTATGGCCAGGGTTCTGAAAACCCGCAAAATCAATAACAACCGAACATTCCACTTTGGTTGGCACAACACGCTCAATAGCCCGGCGACAAAAAGATCCAATACTCTTCGAAAACCAAAAGCAATTACTAGCAACCACCAAGTGGTCCACTAATAATTTGATCAACCCTACCGAGGGACACATAAACGGAAACAATTCTCCAAGAAGGTTTGAATTGGGACATAGACAACCTTCCTTTACTCTTCACTTCTACACCATTTACGATCAACTACTAGCCACACCAGATTTCTCTTACTAAGAAAGCCTCGCCCTCACATCCTTCCACTTAAAGGACCAGGACAAACATTACCATTGATGAGTCATTACCGTAACATGAACCCAATTGGTCCACATACAACAACTCGAACTCCAAAGCGCTAAAAGCCACATTGGAAAGAGTTCGGCAACAACCAAAGAGTACTCATTTTATTTTTCCTAAGCCAAGATGCAAAGAAAGCTCAGATCTCTTACACCACAACCAACATACCAGAAGATATTCATTCTTACTTCTCGTACTAGAAGGTAATTGAAATCTCGATTCAGGACATGCATGCAGCTTTCCAAGAGCACTTCGGATTAGTCATATATCCATATATGACTTTATCACCGACCTGGCTCAACGACTCTTTTATCATTTAACATCTATAAACGATGTCATGATTACTTTTCACCATTCATTCATCATGTAACAACACTACCGAATAGTCATTCACAAGATGACTTCTTCCTCTGTATCACATGAATAAAACTCGAATAACATCGAGGATTGCGCTAATTCATATAAACTATGACGACAGCATAGTTAACAGCAAAACACCATGTCATGTCAAAACCCACCATCCATTTAAAGCTAACCTTGCAAAACCTCGCATTCTAACCAAAATCAACATTTTGGAACAGAACATCAACTCCAAAGTCAAACGTCTGCACACACAACCACCGCAATTTTTTTTCAAAGAGAAAGAGAAATTCATTTCAAAAGGGAACACTTTACTAACAAAATCACTTATGAACCATTCATAAAATCCACCTTGTGAAGTATTTTCAAACACCGCACACATTTTCAAATAACTCCAACTCTAGCCAAATGGAGTTACAAATTGAATCTCAAGAATCTCAAGAATCTCCAACACAACCCACTAAGACCTTCTGCTTCCTTTAAAATTTACTCCAAATATGATGTAGCGCGAACGCGAAGGAGCGCGATCTGCTCATAGACTTTTGGGTGTAAAACCATACTCATAGCATAAACTGAACAAATTAGCCAAATCCAAAAATAGGCACTAAATTCTACGAGTTTTAGGGAAACTCTGAAACACAGCATAAGGAATACTTTGACCAAAAGCATTCAACCAAGATAGCAAACAACCAAACCAGTCCAGAAGGTTTTAAACACCAGCTTAGCATAAATACAATCATCTCTAGTGTTCCACTACGCTTTCCATTAAAGACTTCAAAATTCACTACTTACTCATTGAGAAACTCCAACCGGATTTAACAAAATTTACATAGCAATTTCTTTCTCTAGTTACCATTCCCAACACTTTTAAATAAAGTTTACGATGCTTATCAAAAAGGCATCCAACCAATACTACCTCATCCTGTTCCCCAAAGACAAACACATCATACAACATCCTATTCTCATTCTAAAACATAATACTTCAACAAATACTTTAGCATAATTAACCTATCAATTTTATACCATCCATACGTCAACATCTTGATAATTGAAACTTGTCCAATCAATAAATGACTTCAACAGGTAGATATTATCTCCATAAGACAAAGTTCGTAAATTTGACTCTAAGACATACATTCATTAAGGATAAAATTCTACATCATGATTATTATCCATTGTTCATCCCATCACAACATGCACTCGACAATAATACCACCGTTTTACACTTTTCTCTATTGGATCAATGGTTTCCAACAATTAACAACACTACCAAGTCATCAATATCAATAATTTGCATAATCATCAATCAACAACATTGCCTTTAGCTACCCTATACATAGGTTACAACAAAATTGTCACTACACAACATACTCCAACTATTAAAATAGATTGAATACTAGCATTAACACTGCCCTTAACAACATCATTAACAATAAGTCTTATGTCTTCTCAATTGATATCAATACTAACATTGTAGAGACACAACTGCATACTTCCAAATATACTAGTAGTTTGCAACAACATAAATAGCAACTCTAATCAACTTCCAAATTAAAGTCACTAGGCAACACGATTAAATTTCTCTATTAATCCATTAGATTAGAACATCTTTAAACAACCAGCAAAGTTTCTTTAACAATAACAGCAGTCTACATCATCTTAATGTTTTAACTATGCATCAGGGTTTAAAACTTTAAACATAATCGAGGGGTCATAAGCACTTTTAAAGCAAAGCAACCGATTCTAAGCATGTACATTAATACCTTTAATCATTCTCGCTATAGAGTAATCTACAACACTAGAAGTTCATTTAATCTTAAGCTAAACACAAATATTACATTTAACTAATTCAACTCACCAATTAACTTAAGAACAAATCATTTCCATAAACCACATTGTTACATACTACATGACATGCTAAACAACTATTTTCACTTTTGACAAACAGGATGCAACTCCACTTTTAAAGATAACCACAACTCAAGAACCAGAACGAACACCGATAGACAATTTCTCCTTTTCCAGGCAAGGAAGAAAAACAAAACTCCAACAGAAATGCAGGAGAGCTCCACTCTCAAATTCCCAAATTTGCCCACAAAACTCTTCAAGAAATCTCAAGATCTATACTTCCAAGAAGGAAGAAGGATGCACTAGGGAAAACCAAATGTTCAACCAAACCTTTTCCGATAAAGATTCAAAACTTAGCTCCACCCAACCTAAGGTCGGCACTAGGAGAACTTCAACTCTTTTCTTAGATAGGGAGGACAACAACCACATATGTTTCCTCCCTAAGACAATCCTCAATAACCAGCAAAACCGGGTGTCAAAGCAAAAATTATGACCAACAGACGTGCAACTCAAAACTCTTCTTCTTCGTCTTCAACCAAGGAAGACAAAACCACAAACCGCCTACGGAACAATCCGCGAAAATCCAATACCAAACACTTTTCTTTTGATTTCAGTCAACTCAAGCCAAGAAAACCAACCAAAACCGACCGCCTACGGAACATACGAAGGAATCCACCACCAAACTCTTCTATTTGACTCCAGTCAACTACCCGATCTACGATAGAAAGGGTAAGCACTCTTCTCCTACAGGGGTTAATAGTTCTTCGGTGATGGCGCTAACCGGCCACACCATCAAACCTCACCCTTACTATGAACAAAAGTGGTGATCGAAACACTTCGGCACCGCAACCCCACTTTATCACCACAACAAGCACAATTCAATCATTTATCTCATAGACATAGCAACATGCATTATCAAATGAAGCATTCAACATAAAAGCTTATATACAACATTTTAAGCGTAAACAACGATACCCATACCCTTCCTACTGTGCATCCATGTGTGTCAAATTTTAGATTAGTTATACCACTTTTGCATGTTTTAATGTTGCTATCCTATGACAAAATTTTAGTTAAAACCTAAGCCATGTTTCTAAGTTATTCTACATCACATTTTAGTTGTACCCTATAGCATGACACTAAAAATACACATTCCAAGGACATACAGCCCGCTCTGATACCAACTGTAACACCCCGGCATTTAATATGCCCGAATGCTACCAAACATAGACTAAGCAACCTCTAAATACCACAATTACAAGTAAATTACAGCAAAGGAGCAAATGCTAATACCGAAAAATTTCGGCAGCATCTCCTTTGTTTTTCCAGGAATTGAAGTAACAACAATCTTAACATATCAAGATAGCATTAAGAACGATAGCAATAACGTGAGAAAACAGGAATTTCAGCCATCATACAGCTAAGGATATAATCCAATCCATCTCATGTCAAATATGGACTAGTCATTTACTCATGGCAACCAACAAAGCATCAAAACCACAGTTTAGTTCAGTGAATTAACCATCACAATTAAAGGAAGGAACATGTCATTGATTAAATGTGTGATGCTAAGTGATGACGTGTGACTAGCCCCTCTTACCCGCATGCCGGTTTCATGGTACCTAAGAAAAACAACATAAACATAAGCGTGAGTTCATCACTCAGCAAGTATATTGCAATGGAACAAGAAAATACATTCCAATACCTTCATCACCACTTTTCACATACGACATCATACACATCTCATATTCATAGTGTAAGCATATCATTAACATCATCATATATCATCATCATATAACATCCTCATATAATGCAATGCAATGCAATGCGATGCACATATCTCCTGGAAACTCATATCGGTATGGTTGAGTACACACCCGTCGGTGTGCACCCTCTCCCCCCTTCCATCCCGAAGATGGAGGGTGCCTACTCCTCGCTTCCATACACCGCGGTGGATGGAATCACGATGTAGGACTTACTCATTGGCTCTCCAGAATAGTCATAACTTTCTCACCGACCTTCCCCGGACTAGTTATGACTTTCTCACCGCCCGGGCCATGTATCATGCCATGTATGCAATCATGCCAACATCATAAATAACTTGTACATTAACACATGGCATCATAACATAATAAGAATATTCATCATATCAATGGCAATCATTAAGCATGGCATGTGAACATATCATATATTCAATTTCAATCTCAACCAATCTAGCAAACTACAACCCGCTTCTCATTCCAATACACTTGCCTCAACCACGGGCGACGGATTGGCGAGAAGTAGAAGGCACTCCCAGGGTCACACCACCTGCACATAGGTAGCACACACTCACAATCATGTCCACAAAATAGTACGCAAACCCTGTTCTACCCCGACATCGCAAACTACTCGCAAAACCCAAAAACAGAGGTTCTGTACCGTCGGGACAGCAGCCTTCCAAAAGGCATAACTCGGGTTCTAAGATTCCGAATCAATTAAACGAGTACATCCTCGCGTAGCTTAGGAAATTTCCTAACTTTTTCTAAGTATACAGAAAGACTGATTCAGAATCTAAAGTGGTTTCCTCTACAGAATACCGTGATCTGTTCCAATCACGTCACAGTTTTTAACACGTTCGGTAAAATGAGCATAACTTTCAAACTACTGGGCAGAATTGGACGTTCTTTATACCCACTGAAAGGTATTTAAATTACCTACAACTTCCTCAACAGGCGGCCGACCAAAATCCGAATCTAAATTGGCGAAAACCCAAACCCTAGGTCGACTCCTCATGTTGCCCGAAACAGAGAACGTGGCAAACTCTAGATTTCATCTAATCTACCCAATTACAGCACCACCTATTGATTTAAAAACATGATATTAACCCTTAGAACAGAACCTAAACCAACCCCAAGGATCCTCGTGGCCATACCTTCGCCCGACGAACGAAAACCCAACGGATCTCCTCCCGGTTCGCGCGATCTCCTTCCTTGCTCCAAATCCACCGGATCTCCTCGTCGCGGAGCACTGCAATGGATGGATCTGTGGGGTGGTGAGGTGGAGAACTCCCCTAGGGGCAGCAAGGGAGGTGGAGAGGGGAGGAGAGGGGTGGTGGCGCCATGGGGGAAGATGGAGAGGAAGGGGAAGGGTGGAGGGCATGGGGGGGCTAGGGTTGGCGGCTAGGGTTGGGAGACGGAGTGGGGGGGCGCACCAAGGGGTGTGGGCCAGATTTGGCTGCCCAAAAGTCCCCCCTTGGGCCCAAACCCTTCCACCGGAGGCCCAACTCAACCCCCAAGGCCCAAAGTCCCCCGGAGAGGCCCAAACACCCGAAAACGGTCCAAAAACACGCTATAAACGGCATAACGTAAAGTTTTGACCTCCATTTTCATATTTTATAAAGTTTTTGACCTCAACATTCACATTTTATAAGATACGACACTCCGTGGTGTCACAGATCCAATAGAAGAAAAGTGTAAAACTGTGGTATTATGTCGAGTACATGTTGTGATGGGATGAACAATGGTTAATAATCATGATGCAAGATTTTAACCTTAATGAATGCATATCTTATAATCCTTTTTACGAATTTTATCTTGTAGAGATATTACTTATTTGTTCAAGTCATTTTATTGATCTAACAAGTTTCATTTGTCATGATTTTGACGTATGGATAATATAAAATTGATAGGTTGACCATGCTCAAGTAGCTGTTGAAGTACTATGTTTGAAATATAGAGTACGTTGTTATATGATTTGGTGATCTGTGGGGATCATATCAATGTAGTCTTGGTTGGGTGCCTTTGTGATAAGCATCTTAAACCTTAATTAAAAGTGTTGGGAATGGTAACTAGAGAAAGAAATTGTTATGTAAATTTTGTTAAATCCGGTTGGACTCTCTTGATGAGTAAATAGTGATTATTGAATGCTTAAATGGTAAGTGTAGTGGAATACAAGTTATGGTGGGATTCATGCTGAGCTGGTGTTAAAAACCTTTTGAACTGGTGTGGTTATTTGCCATTTTAGTTGAATGCCTTCGGTCAAGGTATTCCTTGCATTGTGTTTTCGAGTTTCCCTAAAACCCGTAGCTATTGGTGCCAATCTTTGGTTTTGGCTATTTTGTTTAATTTGTGTTATGAGTATGGATTTACACCCAAAAGTTTTTGAGTGGATCGCGCTCCTTCGCGTTCACCCTGAATTATCTTTGGAATAAATTTTAACGGAAACAGATGGACATAGTGGGTTGTGTTGGAAACTCTTGAGATTTAATTTGTAACTCTTTTTGACTG
Organism: Rhipidocladum racemiflorum; assembly: GCA_036346355.1. Taxonomy (NCBI): domain Eukaryota; kingdom Viridiplantae; phylum Streptophyta; class Magnoliopsida; order Poales; family Poaceae; genus Rhipidocladum; species Rhipidocladum racemiflorum. Next base: position 35,181,097 of record CM070577.1, on the reverse strand, counting down.
GAGTTGGATTTATTTGCATAATGTGTGTGATGTTTGCGAGTGCTTCAAAAAAGGTGGATTTTATGAATGTTTTATAAAGTGATTTTGTTAGTGATGTGTTCCCTTTTGGAAATGAGTTTCCCTCTCCTTGAGAAAATTGGTGACGGTTGTGGGAGCAGATGCTCGACTTGAAATTTTGATGTTCTCTTCCAAAATGTTGAATTTGGATGAACTGCAATGTTTTGCAAGTTCAGTTTTCAATTGATGCGGGATGTGATGCGACGTGGTGTTTTACTATCAACTATGCTACCGTCATAGTCTATATGAATTTCCGCAACCTTCGATGTTAATTGTGTTTCCATTATTTGATACCGAGGAAGAAGTTATTTGGTGAATGACTATTCGGTACCGTTGTTACATGATGAATGAATGGTGAAAAAGGAAAACGAGACATTGTTTATGCATAATTAATCATAAAGGAGTCAATGAGCCAGGTCGGTGAGAAAGTCATATATGGATATATGACTAATCCGGAGTGCTCTTGAAAAGTGTGCATGCATGTCATGAATCGAGATGTCCATTTCTTTCTAGTATGAAAAGAAAGAATGAAGAATTTCTGGTATTTTGGTTGTGGTGTAGGGGATTTATGCTTCCTTTGTGATTTGGCTTGAATGTTGCCGAATTCATTCCAAAATGGTTGTTAACGCTTTGGGTTTGAGTTGTCGTGTGTGGTCCACTTGGGTTCAAAAGAATTGTACTTCTCTTGCTCTATAGATGGGAGTGAGGATATAAATGTTCTTGGTTTATGGTTGAATATGCGAAATATGTGTACACTTGGGCTTGATAACTAAGTGTTTTTGTGTGAGGGCGAGACCCTCTTAAGAAAGGAACCAATTGTGGTTTGGTAAGGTTTTACGATCCTAGCTTGGGGCTAGGTGTCGAACCTTAGTGGTATAAGGGTGGTTTGTGATGGAGGTTGATGACGTATGGGTTTAACCTTTATTAAGAGTAGCGATGGGTGGAAGTGAAGTTGACGGTAGTTCGGTGATAATTGTCCTGCCATGAGCAATTGTCTTAATTAGTTGTTTTTGGGTTTGAGTCTTGCCTGGGAGAGGATGGAATGAAATGTTAGCATGATCGTGTATCGGAAGGGCAAGTGTGCCTTAATGAGTTATTCCCCTCGATGGAAATTTTCGAGACTGTAGAGAGGTCGTTAAAGGAATTGTGACTCGCTTTGATTGTGTCATGTTGAGTTTAATGAAGTGTGGTAGTCAGGTTGGTTGTGATAGTAGTGTGAAGTGTTTGTCGTGAGGTTTCAGGCGTTTTGGGTTGATGGAGCCCTTTGTGGTTGAAACACAGTTTCTGATTGGGAATTGAAGTGAAGATGTAACCGTGAGAGGTTGCACTCTGTTGAGCTAAATCGATATTTTCTCGCTAGTGTTGGTTTTGAGAACTCGCTTGTCGTTTGTTCCGGTTTTAGTCTCTGTGTGAATGTTTTGGTGCTGCAAAGAAGTCTTTTGTCCCTTGGGGACTTTGTTGTTAATTTTGGCGTTCTTCGGATTCGAGGTCGAATCCTGTTTAAGGGGGGAGAATGTGACACCACGGAGTGTCGTAACCTTATATAATGTGAATGTTGAGGTCAAACACATTATGAAATATGGAATTAGAGGTTGAAACCATACGGTATGGGGTTTATTTGCGTTTCCGGGGATTTGGGCCTTTCCGGGGGAGTTTGGGCCTTGGGGAAAGGGTCGTGGGCCTTGGTGGGGAAGAGTTTGAGTCCTTTTGGGAGTAGGAGACCAGGTTGGGGGCCTTCCCCAGCCCCTATTGCGCCCCCCTCCCTGCTGGTTGCGCCCCCCCCCCTCAATGCCCTAGCTGCCACCCCCATCTCCCCCTCTCCCTTGCTTGCGCCCCACCTCCCCCTTGCTCCCCATTGCGCCACCACCTCTCCACCTCCCTTTCTGCCCCTAGGGGAGTTCTCCACCGCACCAACCCGAAGATCCATCCGTTGGAGCGCTCCGCGACGAGGAGATCCGGTGGATTTGGAGCGAGGAAGGAGATCGCGAACCGGGAGGAGATCCGTTGGGTTTTCATGCGTCGGGCGAAGGTATGGCCATGGGAATCCTTGGGGTTGGTCTAGGATCTGTTCTAAGGGTTATTATCATGTTTTTAGATCAATTGGTGGTGCTGTAGTTGGGTAGATTAGATGGAATCTTGAGTTTGCCACTTTCTCTGTTTCGGGCAGCCTGAGCAATCGATCTAGGGTTTGGGTTTTCGCCAATTTAGAGTCGTAATTTGGTCGGCCGCCTGTTGAAGAAATTGTAGGTAATTTCAATACCTTTCAGTGGGTATAAAGAACGTCCAATTCCGCCCAGCCGTTTGAAAGTTATGCTTGTTTTACCGAACGTGTTAAAAATTGTGACGTGATTGGAACAGATCACGGTATTCTGTAGATTAAACCACTTTAGATTCCGAACTAGTCTTTCCATATACTTAGAAAAAGTTAGGAAATTTCCTAAGCTACGCGAGGATGTACTCGTTTAATTGATTCGGAGTCTTAGAACCTGAGTTATGCCTTTTGGAAGACTGCTGTCCCGACGGGACAGAACCTCTGTTTTTGGGTTTTGCGAGTAGTTTACAATGTCAGGGTAGAAGAGTGTTTGCGTACTGTTTTGTGGACATGATTGTGAGTGTGTCGCCAATCCATCGCCCGTGGTTGAGGCAAGTGTATTGGAATGGGTAGCGGGTTGTAATTTTCTAGATTGGTTGAGATTGAAGTTGAATATATGATATGTTCACATGCTATGCTTTAATGTTTGCCATTGATATGATAAATATGCTTATTATGTTATGATGCCATGTGTTAATGTACAAAGTTATTTATGATGTTGGCATGTTTGCATACATGGCATGATACATGGCCCGGGCGGTGAGAAAGTCATAACTAGTCCGGGGAAGGTCGGTGAGAAAGTTATGACTATTCCGGAAAGCCAATGAGTAAGTCCTACATCGTGATTCCATCCACCGCGGTGTATAGAAGCGAGGAGTAGGCACCCTCCATCTTCGGGATGGAAGGGGGGAGAGGGTGCACACCGACGGGTGTGTACTCAACCATACCGGTATGAGTTTCCAGGAGATATGTGCATCGCATTGCATTGCATTATATGAGGATGTTATATGATGATGATATATGATGATGTCAATGATATGCTTACACTATGAATATGAGATGTGTATGATGTCGTATGTGAAAAGTGGTGATGAAGGTATTAGAATGTATTTTCTTGTTCCATTGCAATATACTTGCTGAGTGATGAACTCACGCTTGTGTTTATGTTGTTTTTCTTAGGTACCATGAAACCGGCATGCGGGAAAGGGAGCTAGTCACACGTCATCACTTAGCATCACACATATAAACAATGACATGTTCCTTCCTTTAAATTGTGATGGTTAATTTGTGTGCTTGGTTTCCTCATTTACTTCGTTTGGCTCATGAGATGGTTGGAAACTTTATTCTAGGATTGTTCTACTGCTAGAACCCTTGTTATTGTTGATTTAGATGTCATTCTTTATACTATATCCTGTGATCATATTGTTGTTTCTTCAATTCATGGAAAAACAAAGGAAATGCTGCCGAAATTTTCGGTTTTAGCATTTACTCCTTTGCTGTAATTTATCTTAATTTTTTGTATTTAGATGTTGTTAAGCCTATGTTTGGTAGCATTCGGGCATACTAGATGCCGGGGTGTTACACGGAGTGTAGATTAGGGTCCCAGTTAGTGGTTGCTAATATTATATAGGGCATGGAATGGAGGTGACACATTCTAGACATTTTGTGGTACATAAATTATTATGGCCTATATGTGTAGCTTTTGATTTGAGAAGTTTTATGTGTGATCTAGAGTTGGGAAGTTGAGTTTATTATACCATATTATGATTGTTCTAGTTGTGAGAAGGGTTAACAAAATCGTTTCGTCCATATCGCCGCAGTCCGATATCAAATACCGGTCGATAAACTGGTCCAATTCAAAAAAAAATCAAAAAAATTCAAAAATTCAAAAAAAAATTACGCGTCACAAATCGGTCGAAAATCAGTGGAAATCGCTCGATTTTCGTCAAAAATCGATGAAAATCGCTCCAAAAATTGACCGCCAAAAAAGTTCACCAAGTTTGTCAAATTTCCATGATAATGGATGATTTTTTATTTTTTATTCAAAAATTTTTTGTATTTTGAGTTCGCGCGATTTTTAGCGATTTTCACTCGAAAATCGACGATTTTTTGTGCCGACGCAGTAGTAAACTTCGTGGTCTAAACGGTAAGGTGAACCCTGGTTGTGAGTGTACCTGAAGTGTAGATTTTGGCCAAAGCTACTTATGAACTTTCCAAGGAGGATTCTGTGCCTAGGAATAGGATGCCTCCGGAACACCTCTTAGATTAGGTGGCCAGGTTGTGTTTTCATAAATTTAAACTGAATTACATCCGGAGGATGGAATATGTATGTTCAGGGCCTTTCCCAAGATGTGCCTTTTAATTTCTTAGCCGTTTTTGTCAGTTTGGATCTTAGATCCAACGGTTGACATTCCCTCCTCGGCCACTACATCTCCGCCACCCCAAATTCCATCGCTCCATGCCGATCCCACCTCCTACGCCGCATCTCATCTCCTGCCTCCCCTACCGACACCTACGAGGACCACTACCGAGAGCATCCCCTGCATTGCCTCTCCTCTTCTCGCGCCATTCTTCCTCATCCGACACGCCTTCTTCTTCACCTCCGAAGTCCTCCCCCATGCCTTATCCCCTTCCTTATTGTCGCCAGAGAGGCGATGGGACACGACGCCTCTAGTACACACCTTAATATAAGGAAAAGAAAGGGACAAACGGTAGATCAAACACTCATTGAAGGGTGGTACGTGGCACTGAGGGCATCTGGCGGTGATGACGCTCGAGCGGCCTTGACGGCAGTGCTAGCAGGTGTGCTCCGCCGTGATGTTAGCACATGGGCTATTTCGCTGGAGTGGAAGAAGAAGAAATGTGCCCCACGAATCTATGAGCATATCTTAATGAGGTGAGAAAATTGACTAATTTACCAAAAAAAAAATCATTCGATTGAGATATAGCATTTTCAAAACTTCAATCCAGCTTGATTGCACGATATATGAACAATGTTCGTAGAAGTTGCGCTTAACTATCTTCCTCCTCCAAATTTCCGAACGCTACACTCAGGTGTGTGTCTCGCTGTAGTAACCGTGTTCGTTTCGGCCACTTTATAACGGCGAAAAGGATTCTACAACCGTGTTCCTTTCTAACCACTCTCCTCTTTTGTGTAGGGTCATGGTTGATGCGTCATGCATGCATGACGTTGCTGACAGTGATCATATCCCATGTTACTTAAGCAACGATTGATAAATTAGGGCTGGGGGATTTGGTGGTTTGCGTCACGAAGCAACAAAGTCACTTGGAGTTCGTGCTGGAGGGTATGTAGCCGACTGGCCCAGATCATCCGACGCGATCGAAGCGCTGGAGTGGTTGCAGCTTCGAGAGACCACCGAGTATTCTCTGCGAAACCATGGGCGAAACATGGCCAATGGCACTGATTACACAGGTAGGATACGGGCTACAGAAAAGGTTGTAGACTTGTAGTAAAAGAGAGAGAGAGAGAGAGAGAGAGAGAGAGAGAGAGAGAGAGAGAGAGAGAGACTTTGGCTTTTTGATATTACCATATTACCAGTCTCTGACGTACAGATGCAAATGATGCAGTGAGTACTGTTGGAGAGGTAAATTAAGGAGGCCTTCTGTTCGACAAATATCTTCATTCATCACATCTTTTGACAGCCACACATAAATTCAAGATAATAATTATTCACCCTTTTTTGGCTTCAAAAATTCCAATACTTACATATGCAAACTTTCATTGTACATAAAAGCATCAGTCTTAGAAGCATAGAACGCAAAAAGTTAAAAGGTTAAAAAGACAATATTTCCGGAGGCATTGGCAGTACATACATTGTCCGGCCAACAAACAGAACGTGTCAAATGACTTATTTTAGTTGTAAACATGTACAGTGTACATGTACAGAGACAGCTTGGAAGAAGAAACATATTCTTTGTGTTGGGAAAGAGTGAACTGAAACAGGGGTGTTTCCTGCCTAAATGGAAAAAAAAAAGTACTGTCGAACGAACTAACTATACTCCTATATTCTTTGCTTTCAAAAAGAATAAATTGAGCAGGGGTAATTCATACCCAAAAAGAAAGAAGAATTTGTCAAGTGAATAAACAATACTCCTAACCTTTCTATCATGGTCTGATATTTTCTTCATTTCCTTCAGTTTCCTATATGAAAAAACATGTAAAACATCTACACTGCAATATGTACAGCTAAGGCAGTAGGGGATGAAAGTTTCCATGAAAGAGAACCTAATGGAAAACTTGCGGAGAAGTGTAATACTCGCTTTCACTGAAATATGGTCTCAAGTCCTCTTGGCACATGAAATCCAGAGGGAAAGAAACAAGGTGGCCCCTGACCAACTGTAACCTTTCCATAGGGTTGGTACATTTGAGATCGCCGTCCTGGTAGGCTTCTAGCTTCTCTTGGGAAACGCCCAAATCGATTGTGGTGTGGCCAATTTTGTCCCTCCAGTGAGCAAAGCTTTGCCGAAATTGGGCCCTGCATGGTCATGTTTCAGAGACCACAGCAATTCATGAGAAATGACAACTTGAATGGAATGCTCAATTCATACCTTGAATGGATGAGATCATTGGGAACACAAGAGAATACATCTTGGTAAATCATGGTATTTGTCTGCCAAACATGACAAATTAATTAACTTATAAGACGAGATCAACATGATCAAAGGCATCCAAAAAATATGTAAATATCATGTACTTTAAAATTTGATGGACAATTGAAGGCAACATCTTGATATAAAATGAGGTGCCAAATTAGTCATTTTAAAATGGTTTCTACGAAGAATGTAGTAGCGGTATTGAGTGTTATTGCTTAAACATAAATGAACTATGACTACCAGAAAACCGGATTTCTATTTCTCCCACCTTAGCAGTGGCCATCCAGATATTTTTGAACGTTGAATCATCCATAGGATCCATAATGTGGCTAACCTGTGAAAATTATATTTTGTGAACAACTTGAATAATGCACATGATATTCTTGTCTGCTACAATAAATAGAACAAAACCTGATCAAGAATATTTGTGATATACTGAATTCCTTATCTCATGTCAAACAATTAATAATGTCTTCCATAAAGCATATTTACCATAAACACGGTTCGTCGGAGTCACGGTACAGGATTCGGGTTCACGGTTCACCACTTTTTCTTCCAATTACCACTGCGAACACGAACCCTGTACCTTAAACCGGTTCGGGTTCGATAAATCCGATTCGCGGGGATTTACAGCGAATCCGGTAACTATATCATAAAGCATTACTCTAAACAGAAATACACAGTGAAATTAATGTAGAACCTTGACATGGAGTGAGTAATTGGACAACAACATGAAATATTTTTTCTCATATCACCACTCTTCCTGAGGCCCTGATTTTTGTCCAAGCATTCAAAAGGAGCTGGGATGTGTGCCATAAACTCAACCACGCCACTCACATGGGACTCTCCAGAGATCTTGGGCAAGACCTCATGCCGAGACCCTTCAGTCTTCATTACAGCTAGATGCATAGATAAATGCATATGCTATTTCTTCTTTTTTTGTGTTAAAAAATATAATTTTGGCACATTGAGCATAAGAGCTGAATGCAAATAATTTATTCTCCATGAAACACTAAAGAGAAAACGAGCGTAGCTATACTAAGAAAGTGTTTGTTCGAGGACATGCACACACCAAATTAGACATTAGTAAGGCAGGAATCATCATCACATGAAACATTCATATCAGCGATGACTATTGAAAGATTCTATCAGTGATTACCATTATTGCCTGCTAGACATTTTGGAAAGATAAGAGTGATAGACAGTAGTAGACTGTCAGTCATGGAATGGAGACAAATTTAAGGAGTTTGCTCTGGTCATCCATCGAACAAAGATGATAACTCCAGACTCAATGAAATCCTGGCTGGCTAATCTTTGATAGTTTTGGCCCTAATTAAGGGCTTGTAAATTATTTATTCTGCTTCTTGTACATAAACTCCATATTATTTGTTAGATATCAATATATATACTGTATCGTTCTCCTTTGCTGTTTTCCATCAAAAAAACATACACACTTGCGCGCGCACACAGAGTCAAATGGACATGCCCTTCGAAGTAGTGGAAATACAAGCTCGTAACTAAAAACGAGTGCTAGAAGAAAATAAAGTTAAATATGCTTCTTTCCCTTGTGATGTAGATAGACGCGATACTAGGAGGCATGGCAAGCTATAAATTGCAATAGGACAAATGCACATCCTCATTCCATCACTTCTACATAAGATTATTACTTTCAACCTAACATCAGTATATCATTGTTCCCTCCGTTCCTAAATAGATGTTATTTAAGAATTTGTGCAGTCAAAGTTTAAAACTTTGATAAATAATATACACAAATGTATTAAGATCTGTCTTGTGGAAATGATAATAGTATATTTGCAATCAAGAAAACTTCCATATCATTATATCTTGTTAAATTTTCACTAACATATAGTTACAAAGAAAGAATGATAAAAGCTGTGTTGGAGACTGTGTCGATGTCCAGAAGGAGTAAATAACCATAAGAGCAAAAAACATAGTCCAAACCTCTCCTGGATGAAGGCCAAGGTGCTCTGCCCACAGAGAAAGACGTAGGCTAAGAGAAAATTTCCCAGCTTCCCAAGGTCTTCCATTCATTTTGGAATTAACAACTTCTTTATCTTCAATGACCACAGCAATCTAAAAGGTCACAGGAAAAAAAAAAGACATCATATAGTCAACTTCCAGCACCAACACATTACCTAATTACAAGCGATTTTCTGTTGATTTACGTACAATTAACAGTAAATAAAATACTTCTCGTGAAAGTAAAAATAATACTCAAGTTAGAGCTACTTTCAAAGTAACCGGAAGCTGAAACGAAGTATAATTTCAAATAAAGGATCTGTTCTAAACTGAAGAACCAGGATTGGACTACATTTGACCTTATAAAACAGGAGCAGCATACCAACATACAGTGGACCACAGAAAAAGAATGAGGAACTCGATACCTCGGAATCCCTTGATCCAAGCAAGCTTCTATCATTTATGTTAGCTGAGCCAATCAATGTGATGCGGTCATCAATTATCATCAACTTGCTGTGTACATAAATCTGCAACGCAGATGTTGTTAGAGGGGTGTCCCAAATATTTATTAGATGCTAGTTCTGCGAAAGATCAGTAAGAAAGCATCATAGCAACCAGCATTACAGCAACATAAGTCTTTTATAACCTAAATTTATGACAATCAAATGGCCAAGAGTCAGGTCCCTGGAGGGAAACAAAACATGCCCCAAAACTGGGAAGGCTCACTTTACCTGATTAGTGACCAAGGGACCTCCATCACATAGTGTACCATGTGCTCTAAGACCATAAAAGGAGATATAATCGTGTGCTTTAGGACCAATCGCATCATATAGATTCTGAAGTATCGAATTAGGGCCTCTATAGATAGTTCGGTATTGCCAGTGCATAATTGCTCTCACAGATGCGGCTCCACCGTCATCAATGCCTCCCTGTGATAAGATTATGTAAGTAACCAAGCATCACAATATTCTGAATTGCTATAGCAAACTTAGCGGCAAATTACTTGAAAACCAGGGAAAAGAGGTATGATGATGATAGCCTTAAAGCGCTTTCTCTCTCTCTCTGCTTGAAGTATACGCCTGTACAATGCTTCCAACACACGGTTTTTAATCGTGTCATCTCCTGAAAGGCCTGATATGAAAAATTGATTCTGCAAAAGGCCACCCAAAAGGATGTTTAGACAATTTGCTGGTGTAGTCTCATACTCTCATTGATAGTTAATTACACGCTTAAAATGCATGTGAAAAATGTGATAATTTGTTATGCATAAGAAACTGAAACATCTAATTCGTTCTGAAATAAATGACCAGAAATGCTGCAAAATAACAAAATGACAGGAACATATGGTGAACATAACTTTCAGATCATTATATAGTAAAGCTTACTAACATTTAGAAATTGAATTTAGATGTTCAAACAAAGAATGCAAACCTCAATGTATACAAAGTGTTCTGCTTTTTCAATTAGAGAAAAGTAGGCATTATGGATGCTTCCTTCAATTTGAGTGGTTCCAGCAGACCACTGACCAACACTTCTAATAACCTGAGCCAAAAGAAAGTTCATTAATTACTTGGAAATATTTAATGCAATATATATACATGTATGCTAATGTCGATATACAAGTTTGTCTGAAACTACAACAACACTGTATCTTCTCACTTGTGTAAGCCCTTCTCAATAAAATGGTAAGCAAGTAGAGATAAAGACTTCTCATACGAGAGGTGCTTCTATGCTCTTCCTTTTTAAAGTTGCATAAATATTAAAGCATGAATGAAGGGTGGATGAGGATTACTTACCCCTTCGTTTGCTTCAAGATTTGTGCAACTTGTACTAGCAGGAAAAGCATAGAAGCACCTCTCTTCTCATATTCAAGTTTATCTAGCAACTTTACTAAATTGAAGGAAATATGTGCCATGCCGATATATACTGATATTCTATTTGGATACAAGTTAAATATGCAAATAACCACTTTATACTTTATTACACAATGAACAGCCGACACTACCAAGAAATGAAGAAACAGCTATAAGTTTCTCCATAAGCCTCAACTCATCTAGCCAAAACTAGATAAGAATTACACATTTTGTTGTGTGCTAAACTAGTAAATTGAGAGTTGAGACAAAACAGCATTGAGAAATTGCCTAAGAAGCTAAGACAGACAGCCCTGACTCAGATACACGTACAAAAGTAGTATTATTTCAGATTCTTTTTTCTCGTCTTTTTCAATCAGATTCCGCTACATTCAGTTTTGTATCGCTGTCCCCTTTTGAAAGGGGTCACAGCCCTTTTTGAGTTTTGAGTTGCAGATTCCGCTAACTACACTAACAACTGGGCGGCAGGATGGTATATTGGGAGATGCTCTGTCATGGCATCCATAAGGGGTTTTGCTGTCCTTTGAGATCAAGCAAAGAAAGAATTATCTCCCTTGCCTAAGTATCTCTCTACTTCCCTGTCAAGTTGTTAGAATATATCTTTTAGATTACATCATTACTGGCCGTGATCCCTCAAATCAGGCCTGGTCAATCCTTTATTAATGTAATTGATCAGGATTGGCTCTTGTGCCATATATAGTGATAGCTGTCCATATTTAGAGATAGGTTACCTTTTCAGCTTTTGGCTTGTACTGTATATATGCACTACTTGTCTATCAATGAGAATCATCTAATTCTCTCCAATCCTATCTTCCAACATGGTATCAGACGCCTAGGTCTGTTCCTGCCTGCACCACCCCAGCCACCTTCTCTCCCATGGCTGATCTTCCCCCTGCCGCCAAAGGCGCCCCTGCTGCTGCCGCTGCTCCCCCTGCCGTCGGCGTTCCTACCCCCAATAACGCCGCTGCTACTTTCCTCCCTACCGCCAGCAACCTACTGACCTACAATCCTGCTTCCGCTCTTCCAACCATCAACGTGCGCTCGCACATTCCCTTTTCCCTCGAACTCAATCCACCTAACTACACTCGATGGCGCGAGCTTTTCGAGATCCTCGTCGGCAAATTCGGAGCCACCAACCATCTCTTCCAGGAGGCTCCGGCCGCCCCTGACGCCATTTGGACATCCACAGATATGGCGGTTAAATCTTTTCATTGTGATTTGTGGACATCACCAATTCTTAGCATTTCTGGCTTCAAGTACTATCTTGTTTGTCTCGATGATTTTACACTTCCTTTGGGTTTTCCCCCTTAAACTCAAGTCTGACACATTTCCCACTCTTCGCAATTTTCATACCTACGTTGCCACTCAATTCTCTTACAAAATCCAAAGTTTTCAGTCTGACAATGGCGGTGAATTCCTTAACACTAACACTCGCAATTTCTTCCTACAAACAGGTATTAACCTTCGTCTTTCTTGTCCACACACATCTCCACAAAATGGCAAGGCCGAGCGCATCATCCGCTCCACTAATAACATTGTTCGCACTCTCCTCTTCCAAGCATCCATGCCTCCACCCTACTGGGTCGAAGCACTAAAAACCGCCACATATCTTATAAATCGCCTACCCACGAAAACTCTCCACAACATCACCCCATACCAAGCTCTTCTTGGTTCCCCTCCTTACACCAATCTTCAGGTTTTCGGTTGTCGTTGTTACCCAAATCTTTCCACCACTATGCCACACAAACTTGCTCCTCGCTCCTCTGAATGCGTTTTTCTTGGTTATCCCGACAATCATAAAGGCTTCCGCTGTCTGGACTTAACCACGAATCGCATCATTCACTCACGTCATGTTGTCTTCGACGAACTCACCTTCCCCTTCGCACGTAGCTGCACTCCTTCCTCCACTAGCTATTCTTTCTTGGATGCAGATGAAGGCAACGTTCCACATTCGCTGCAGCCCACGCCCCATACTACAGTACCGGTTGCTGCAGCTCTAGATCCTGTCATTCCTGCTGCAGTACCTCCTGCTGCTCCGGCGCCTGTTACTACCCCCTACTCCCACAAGCCAGCCGTGCAGCAGGTGTACACTCGACGTCCCCAACCTACCCCGACTTGTCTCCCACCTCCCGCTGCAGCTTCACCAGCCCCGGACGCTCCCACAGCACCACCTGCATCCTCGAGGCATCGACATCGGCACCGGTGGGAACACCTCACCCCATGGTCACGCGGAGCAAGGATGGCACGCTGCCGCCACCCCTATTCCAGTTGACCGCCACAACCATTGGCGGTCTCTCCCCGGAGCCAAAGACCTACAGGGGTGCACTCAATGATCCGCACTGGAAAGCGGCAATGGTTGATGAGTTCACTGCCCTCGTTAGCAACAATACATGGGATCTGGTGCCACCTCCACCCCGCGCGAACATCGTCTCCGGCAAATGGATCTACAAGCACAAGTTCAACTCCGACGGTTCTCTCTCCCGCTACAAAGCCCGTTGGGTCCTGCGGGGTTTTTCACAACAGCCCGGCATTGACTACGACGAGACCTTCAGCCCGGTGGTGAAGCCAACCACCATTCGGATTGTCCTCTCCATCGCTGTTGACTCCGGTTGGCCCATCCGTCAACTCGATGTCAAGAATGCTTTTCTCAACGGCACTCTTGCTGAGACGGTCTACGCTCAACAACCGTCGGGCTTCGTTGACCCTGATAAGCCTAACCACGTGTGTCGCCTCAACAAATCGTTGTACAAACTCAAGCAAGCTCCCCGTGCCTGGTACAGTCGGTTTCACAACTTCATCACCTCCGCTAGCTTCTCCAACTCCAAATCGGATTCCTCTTTGTTCGTCTACTCCAAGGGAACCGACAGCGCCTTCCTACTGCTATACGTCGACGACATTGTGCTCACAGCATCGACTACAACTCTCCTCGCCCACATCGTCGCCATGCTGCAGCGTGAGTTCGCCATGACCGACCTCGGCTCCCTCAACTACTTTCTCGGCATCACTGCTACCCGCTCCTCTCAGGGGCTCTTCTTGTCACAAGACAAGTATGTCGCCAAGATTCTTCAGCGCGCTGGCATGACGAATTGCAACCCCTGCGCCACTCCCATCGAGGCTCGCTCCAAACTCTCGGCTGATGGCGGGGAACCAGTTCCCAATCCGACCCTGTATCGGAGTCTCGCCGGCGCCCTGCAATACCTGACCTTCACCCGTCCCGACATCTCCCATGCAGTTCAGCAGATTTGCCTTCATATGCATGACCCGCGCGACCACCACTTCCAACTAGTCAAACAGGTCCTGCGCTATATCAAGGGTACCCTCCACTACGGTCTTCAACTCTCTCGCACAGGGTCTCACGACCTTGTTGTCTACACCGATGCCGACAGGGCCGGCTGCCCCGACACGCGCAAGTCTACCTCCGGCTACTGCACCTTCCTCGGCAACAACCTCATCTCTTGGTCCTCAAAGCGGCAACACACTGTGTCCCGCTCGAGTGCCAGAGCTGAGTATTGTGGGGTCGCCAACGGTGTGGCCGAGGCATGCTGGCTTCGTCAACTCCTACTTGATCTTCATCGTCCCCTACGAAAGGCAACGGTTGTCTACTACGACAACGTCAGCACGGTGTATTTTCCACCAATCCAATTCAACACCAGCGCACCAAACATGTCGAGATCGACCTCCACTTCGTGCGAGAACATGTTGCCCTTGGCGATGTTCGAGTTCTCCATGTTCCAACGGATCAGCAATACGCCGACATCTTCACCAAGGGGCTCCCGACCTCCGTTTTGCGAAGATTCCGCTCCAGTCTCAACGTCCGTGACGCTCCCGGCTGAGACTGCGGGGGGCTGTTAGAATATATCTTTTAGATTACATCATTACTGGCCGTGATCCCTCAAATCAGGCCTGGCCGATCCTTTATTAATGTAATTGATCAGGATTGGCTCTTGTGCCATATATAGTGATAGCTGTCCATATTTAGAGATAGGTTACCTTTTCAGCTTTTGGCTCGTACTGTATATATGCACTACTTGTCTATCAATGAGAATCATCTAATTCTCTCCAATCCTATCTTCCAACACAAGTCTTTCTCCCTCCTTCATTGCCACTCTTTGTGCCATCTCTTCTTCTTCTCCACAATGGCACCAACCTGTAGAGGTCCTGGACCTTGCCCTCCAACCAATCACAACTACCTGTTGTGTTCCCTCTCCCAGCAACATGACATGCTCACAAATTCACAATGCACTGAAATGGTTACCAAAATGCAAATACCACAGCTAAGGGGAGAAATCAATTATAATGATCTTACTTTATAGCCATTTTGTCTACTTAGAACGTGTGTCCAAACATCCTTGCTTTTAGGGATGAAGACGGATCAAATACGGACGGATAATGGCTCTACCATATTTGTTTTCATGTTTTTTCCCGGAGAAGGAAATGAATACAGATAACCCAGATACGAAGATGAATAATATCAAATACAAATGCGGAGCGGATACGAATCGAAATGAATACGGTCATGAATAACCCTTTAAATTGTATACACAAAATGAACGAAAAAAACATAACTAGTTTATTTGATCCAAACATTCATGAAGAACATGTAATGACCCAAGATTTGTATTCTTTGCTGAATTATGTTTAAAATAATACATTATGTATTTCTGAGTTTTTATGCATTTTTAGGTACATATTTCAAATATTTTCCTATTAAGGACAAATGTATTTGAATTTTAGAGATCATTTAAAAGGTGAGAAAATCTTGAAAATAATTTTGTTAAATGATAGATTGTGTCATGAATGTCTTAAAAAAAATTCATAATTTTTGGAGCTGGTCTGCCAATTTTAATAATTGAACTTGATTTCTAGATTAATTAAATTAGAAAACGATTTTGAAATTCAGAAACCTTTTTGGCCAAAAGAGTAGCCTTTGCCTAGCCCACGCGTCTGTATATCTGAATAATCCAGCCCCTGAATATCTGGATAATCCGCATCCGTATTCGACGGATAGTGAGCTACCGAATCCATATTCGTTTCCGATCTGATACTATTCGACAAATATCCGAGCCGACAGAATCCGTATTCGAAAATTATCCGGATCGATCAGAAACTATCCGATCCATTTTAATCTCTACTTGCGTTAGTATGTCACCTGTTGGTAAGACTGTTACGTGCAAGATCCGCCTTGGCCTTTTCGTACGCCCTGGTTCCCAGACAGAGCCCTGGACGATCGGAAGTGGAGGACGAGATCGCCGACGTTGCGCGCGGCTTGGATACAACGGCTGTTGTCGGAGCCACCGCCTTAGACTTGGTTTTGTGGCATCAAAATCAGGCATGCCTTTTCTCTGTTTATTTCTCTCTATATATAAGGTTATCAATGCTATAACAAACTTTCCTAAAGATAGAGATCTGAAGGATCTCTACCAGGAAACCCACACACACGGAAACTAAAGACCGAATCCAACAAGGAAGGAAATAGTATTCTAAATCAAAGCTTTCCTAATTACCCTTCTTCCTATAATAAATCTGATCAAAGGTATTGCGCATAACATCACTCCCCCCTGAAAAACAAGCTTGTCCTCAAGCTTAAGGTCCGGAAAAGAGCGACGAAGAACTGTAGCGTCTGCCCAGGTGGCTTCATCTTGCGATTCACCGGCCCAGTGGACTAGAAATTGCCGCTTGCCTTGAAAGAAACGTTGGGCCAACAATTGATAAGGTTCCCGTGGAGCGTCGGGCGGAATGGCTGACCCGACGTCCGGAAGTGCTGGGACATCGCTTGGAGGATCGCGGTTGAACTGCTTCAAAAGGGAGACATGAAAGACATTGTGGATGCGAGTATCCTGGGGCAAATGCAAGCGGTAGGCGACAGGACCAATCCAAGCAGCTATTTGGTATGGTCCAAAATAACGTGCGGCCAGCTTGTGGGAAGATGTATCACGGGCTGACAGCTGTCGGTGCTGCTGCAGGCGAAGCCACACCCGAGCACCTGGCTAAAACCACTTCTTGATGTTTGGCATCATAGCGTTGCTTCATGCGATTCTGTGCTGTGGAAAGATGAGCTCGGGCTTGATCCAAGAGAGCATCACGACCCACCAACTGACAATCCACCGCGTCAATGGCTGTCATGCCTTGTTGATATGGCAGTAAGGCAGGGGGTTTACGACCATATACCAACTCAAAGGGCGACATCCGGTGAGCAGAATGAAAGGATGTGTTGAAGCAGAATTCGGCCCAGGGAAGCCATTTTGCCCACGAAGAAGGATTATCCGTTGCAAGACATCTGAGATACATTTCTATGGTCCGGTTGACCACCTCGGTTTGACCGTCCGTTTGCGGATGGTAAGCTGTGGAGAAAAGGAGGACAATCCCGCTGCGCTTGAATAAGTCCTGCCAAAATGCACTGAGAAAAATAGGATCGCGGTCGGAGACGATAGAGTCCAGAATGCCGTGTAAGCGTACCACTTGATCAAAGAAAATGGACGCTACTGCTGCTGCTGTGGTTGGCCTGGTAAGAGCCATAAAATGGGAATACTTGGAGAGCCTGTCGACCACCACCAAAATTGTTGTCTTGCCACCTGACTTGGGAAGGGCGGTTATAAAATCCATGGAAATGTCGGCCCAAACCTGCTATGGAATAGCAAGGGGTTGCAGAAGACCGGCCGGAGACAAGGAGCTTGATTTATTCCGTTGGCAGACAAGGCATTGCGCCACATAGGATACCACTGTCTTGCGTTGAGCAACCCAATAAAAGTCTGCCTGAATACGATGTAGTGTTTTCTGCACCCCTTCGTGAGTAAGATCATGAACAGAAGCAATGATCAAGGTTACCAATGGGGAGCTGGCTGGTACAAAGAGACGTTTGCCGCGATAAACCAAGCCATCCACTACCCGCCATGGTGCGCGTTGGTGACTAGATTGGTCGGCCTCCTTGCTATCAGAAGAATTCTCGACGAAGGCGCCCACTGATGAGGTCTGGGCTGAACTAGCAGGTGTGTGGTCCGCTGCAACCTGTGTCGCGCCGGAGGAAACGAACTTCTCATGTAGTTGCCGAACCTCATGGATGTTGACGTAGCTCTTGAAGCCACTCAGTTCTAGTGAGTGCTACTGGAAGAGATAGTGCTGCGCAGGTGGGTTCGGCCGGATGGATGCGGGAAAGGGCGTCTGCCACCACATTTGTTTTGCCTGGCTTGTATTCAACACGGAAATCAAATCCCATAAGTTTGCTCAACAAATGCTGTTGTGGTGGGGTGACAAGGGCCTGTTCCAGTAAATATTTGAGACTGCCATGATCAGTGCGAACGATGAAGGATTGCCCCCATAGATAGGGTCTCCAATGACGCACAACCTTAGATTAACCCAATGAGCTCACGCTCATAGGCGGCGAGCTTGGTATGCCGAGCAGCCAATTGTCGGCTAAAATACGCAATAGGATGACCATGTTGCTGCAGAACGGCTCCAATGCCGGTACCCGAAGCATCGCACTCGACCACGAACGGTGAAGCGAAGTTGGGCATTTGCAAGACCGGGGCGGACATCAAGACGTGTTGTAATTGAGCAAAGGCCGCATCAGCCCCAGGAGTCCATTTGAAGTTTTGGTGGCGCAATAATGCCGTTAGAGGCGCGGCTAAGGATGCATAATCCTGAATGAATCTCTGGTAATAACCCGTGAGGCCTAAAACTCCTCGTAAGGCAGTTACTGACAATGGTGTTGGCCAGGATGCAATAGCCTGTAGCTTGGTTGGATCGGCGGCCACTCCATTGCCGGATATGATGTGTCCCAAGTAACCAATGGACTCTTGCGCAAAGGCGCATTTGGACTTCTTCAAAAAGAGTTGGTGATAGCGGAGACGGTCCAGAACCAAACGGAGATGGATGCAATGGTCTTCTTCCGTGCGGCTATAAATCAGGATATCGTCGAAAAAGACTAGAACAAATTTGCGAAGGAACTCCTGTAGAATCTCATTCATGAGTGCTTGAAACGTGGACGGGGCATTAGATAGCCCAAATGGCATGACAAGAAACTCATAATGGCCATGATGTGTGCGGAATGCCGTCTTCTCAATATCAGTCTCATGCATGCGGACTGGATGGTAACCCAAACGGAGATCAAGCTTGGAGAAGAAGGTAGCATGTCGGAGTTCATCAAGCAGTTCTTCAACCACCGGAATAGGAAACCGATCCTTAACGGTCTTGGCATTGAGTTCGCGATAGTCCACACAAAATCGCCAGGACCCATCAGCCTTCTTGACAAGCAAAACCGGGGAGGAAAAGGGGGACCGACTAACTCGAATGATGCCCTGTTGTAGCATGGTGGTACATTGGCGCTCAATCTCATCCTTCTGGCGGTACGGGTAACGATAGGGTCGAACCACTACAGGGTCTGTGCCGGCTGTCAACCGGATGCGATGGTCACATGGCCTTGCCGGTGGAAGCCCTTGAGGTTCAGCAAAGATGTCTTCAAACTGGGACAAAATATCCTGCACAGGGGCTGACTTGGTCTCGACCGATTGAAGCATGTGGGACTGTCGCTGGTCTTGAATACCCTGAAGCCGTATCTGCTATTCTTGGAATGTATAAGTCATAGTGAGTGTGTCAAAATTCCATTGAATGTCGCCGAGTGTGCGTAGCCATTGGACGCCTAGGACCACCTCAAAGCCATCCAGGGGAATGATGAGGAAAGGAGCAGTAAATGTGGTAGACTGGATGGTGAATTGAGTCTCTGGAATCACCCCAAGGCAAGGGAGATGGTTGCCACCGGCCACGAGGACCTGTTGCAGCGGCCCGGACACAGGCGTCCACGATCCCGGAAGAGCCACTGTCCCACTAATGAAGTTGTGGGTACTTCCACTGTCAATGAGAGTGAGTAGGCTACAGCCCTGTAGGTGGAGCTACACTTGCATTGTGACGCCGTGCTTCGGAGCGCGAACGGCCATGAGTGACAGTGAAGGTTCTTCCTCGTCCAAGACCGTATCAGGCGTGATTTGGCCCACATCCTCATCATCCTGAAGTTCTAGATGAAAAAGGCGTTTGCAGCGATGACCCCTCGTGTAAACCTCGTCACAATTGTAACGAAGGCCTTTGGCACGACGATCGGCTAGCTGATCCGCACTGAGACGCAGGCGAAATGGAGAGGAGCTGTGCTCTTGCTGTTGGAGCAGTCGGTTGTCCCGATCGGCCAGGAGTGCTGGAAGCCGAGCTCGCTGGAGCAGAGATGGTGCTCTTGTTCTCTCCCGTGTGTCCCCCGGATGCAGTTGTTGTTGGATTGAAAGTCGTGCCCGTAGAGGAAAACATAGGCCGACTGTTGGTCGGCCGAAAACGACCGGTGGAGTTCATCCCCAACTGAGCTGCTTCGGCGAGCCAGGCGTCTTTCCGGTTCTTGGCCTCCCTGGCAAACCCAATGGCTTCGGCTAAGTCTCGTGGTCTGTCCCGTCGTACATCCCCAACCAAGGCGACGGAGAGCCCCGCGGTGAATGTTTCAATCTGATCTTGGCGACGCATACTCGGAGTGCGCGCGAGCAGGCGTTGAAATTCTTTCGCATATGCATCCACGCGCGAACTACCCTGCTTCTAGTTAACCAAATCGCCAAGAGGGCCCATACTCGAGGAGCGAGTGAACCGGCGGGCGAAGGTCTCGTGGAAATCGTCCCAATGGAGGGATCGCTCCTCCAATTGCCAGTTATCGAGTACCTCGAGAGCTTCACCCCGTAAGTGGATGCCAGCGACTGCCACCCATTCCTCAGATGGAATGCGATGGAAACGGAAGAAGCGCTCACATTGCCGCAGCCATCCTAGAGGGTCGTCCGTCCCGTCGTACTCGGCGAGATCAAAGCGAGGTGGACGAGGAATCCAGCGCCGATCAGCCTCCTCAAAACGGCCGATCCCCCGCTGACTCCGATGAAAACCCTCGTGGCCACGAAGACCTAAGTAGCGATGCCATTGAAGCCGGCGGGCGGCTGCTCCCCTGAGTCCGCTTGTCCCGTTTTGTGGGTCCCGCTGGGCAAGACGGAGTGGCCGGTTTCTCTGTTGGCTTGGATGTTGCTCAGAATTTCCTCCAGGAGGCGGTGGGTTTCTTTCCCGGCGAGTTCCAGTGCCACGACCCGCTCTTCCAGCGATGGTGTGGAGGTCATCGTCTGGCACGCAAGTGGAGAAGAATCGCCGGAAGGAGCTTGCGTCGCCACAGGCGCAGGATGAAAGTCTGATACCAAGTTGTTGCGTGCAAGATCCGCCTTGGCCTTTTCGTACGCCCTGGTTCCCAGACAGAGCCCTGGACGATCGGAAGTGGAGGACGAGATCGCCGGCGCTGCGCGCGGCTTGGATACAACGGCTGTTGTCGGAGCCACCGCCTTAGACTTGGTTTTGTGGCATCAAAATCAGGCATGCCTTTTCTCTGTTTATCTCTCTATATATAAGGTTATCAATGCTATAACAAACTTTCCTAAAGATAGAGATATGAAGGATCTCTACCAGGAAACCCACACACACGGAAACTAAAGAACGAATCCAACAAGGAAGGAAATAGTATTCTAAATCAAAGCTTTCCTAATTACCCTTCTTCCTATAATAAATCTGATCAAAGGTATTGCGCATAACAAAGACCCTGATGCCTAATAGCACTGTGGTTGAACTCATAATTGGAATAAAATCATTCAGTGACTTGTCAAGTTTGCCCCTTTCTACAGCATTCGTTACATCTGTTACAATATGTTGTCAATTTATTTGTTTCTTAATGGATTACTGTTTTATCAACAATGTAATTGTGAATGACTCCAAACTACACATAAAACATAATCTTTAGACAGCAAAACGTGTGATTTCTGAAGCACATGTATACCACTAAATAGCAAGGTTGGCATCAGATAATTCATTGTCCAAGGATCCTCATTCCTCAGCATCAATAAATTAATTCGAAATGTACTGCATAGTACCAAAATACTGACCTGACAACGACAAGTTGCCCTTGGACCAACTTGTCCAATGTCAAGTACTGAAGAAACTTGGTCTCCTCGCTCCTGCATCTCCCACCATTTCTTATCCACGTGATGCCTATCTTCTTTCGATGAATCAAAACATCTTATAGGCGCAGACACAAGGGAACTGACATTGTCTACAAAACCTCTCATAGGTAAATCCTGACGAGAAGCATCCAACTTTGCCTTTCGGTTGAGCAAAGGTTGATTAAAGCTTGTTTTATTTAGGTGATCTTCACGGTTAATGTCTAAACCAGCCAGCATTAAATCTCCATCGGGCAATGCTTGAGGTTCAAGCTCTTGAGGTAAAAGCAATGGAACGTCCTGACATGATGCCCGCGATGCCAAGGAGGCTGGCTTTTTAACATCAACATCCTTATCATGATTTTGTTTACCCTCAGCCTCACCATTTGTTTCTTTGCTTCTGCCCTTGTAATGAGGAATTACCATGTGGTGATGAGGCATCAGTAAGGGAATTGCTTGCTCATTTGGAGCTTTATTCCTCTGGGGGAAAAAACGACAGTAAATTTATGATAATGAAGGGAGAAACACCTCTATGATGAGTATACCAAATTACCAATAGAGCAAACTAACCTTTGCATAATTCCAGCGCTGAACAAAATGCCTTGCTACATCACGACAAGGTGGACCATAGAGAGCACACTGAACATCATGCCAGGGCATACGAGGATATTTAGTGCGGTCTAGCTCATCTTTCATTGTGTCCTCCCAAGAATTTGGCTCAGATTCCCTTATAAGCAGATAAAATTTAGGTAAACTTACAAACTGAAGTCACTTGGGAACTTTGTCCCACATATCTAAAGCTATGATAAGGATGAAAAATAATATCATAGTTACCTCGGGTTGTAATAGTCTTTCCCTGGCCATATAACAGATGGAAAATCTGCAACTTTGTGCTCAGGACTATCGTAACGACCAAAGCACAGATCAAGACCTCCAATATAGCATACTTGATTATCGACGATCACAATTTTCTCATGGTGTGACCTTAAAGTCAATATAAAGAGTTAAATTGCAAGAATTAAATAATCTTTTGATGAACATGGGGAAAAACAAAAAAAGATCCTTCATACCACAAGTATACACCACTTGAGAAATGATCCGGGTAACGCAGAACTTTGACATTCTCATGAATGTTAAGTAGCCTTTGTTTAGTGTACAAGCTATTGATTTTCAATGCAAGAGCAACTTCCTTGTACAAAAGAATGTAAATCTGCAATAAAGACACAGTTCAAAGTTAAACGTTAGTAACTATCGATCTCTATCAACAATCTCATATTAATTCACGCTATTCTTTTACTTCCTATAGTCAGTTTAAGAGCTTAAATAGTATAGGAAAATGTAAATATGCAAAGAAAAAAATTGACACAATTCACATTTTCTGAGATTTAACTCTCAACTGAAGTGCATAAGTTAAAATAAAGACTGCTGTGTCATGACAGAAAACCTATGCTCCATGTCTTGAAAAGGATATACTCCATCTCTAAATATGTCTTTTTTTTACTTTTCACAGTCCCCAATAAGTATTTGACTATGTTTTTGTTTCATAAAGTAATGGTAAAAATAATTAAAAATATATATTATGAAAGCATTTTTCAAGTCAAATCTAATAGCATTATTTTTATGTGGTCAATCCATATACTTTTGTATATATTAGTGGTCAAAGTTTCAGAATATTGACCACACAGATCCCACAGTGACCTGACAAAGGAAGTAATAAAATCAGCACCATACACAGATCTGTCATCTATTATTGGGAAAAATTATAAAAACAAGGGAGTTTTCAAATAAATCTCCCCTAAAAAACACAAAAAAAAGTTATTTTTCATCATAATTCATAAGCACCCCAAGCATGGTATGACTTCAAAAACACCCCTACTGTTAGTTTCATGTTAAATTCGACAGGCACACATTAAGCAAATTTTCAATGTTCAATAACTAAAAACATCCATCATTGACATATGGCCATATGGGAACTGTACAAGAATGGTTACTAATATCTAATATAGGCAGCAACAGTCAAATCATGTTTTGCAAAATCCTATTATCCTATGGATCGTGAAATCCTCTTCTATGGTCTCAACCTCAAAGGCATCGAGCACCTCATCACTTGCAGCATATGCAAAGGAAGTGAGGATGAGAACATGTGGAAGTGAAGAGGCTGAATGCAGGGGTGATTTGAAACACTGGCTAGCTTGTTTGGGGTGGGGAAGGGGGTTGTATTTTTCCTCTTTAATGTTTGACCGTGTGTGGTCATACTTAAACCCTTAAAACACTAGAAAAGCAAGCCATCTTTGGATGCTTGGAGAACATGTGAAGCAGCATATCTGCAAAAGGGGTGTGATGCAAACATCTACAACTCAAAACTTGAAGTGGGCCAAGTGACAAGGGTTGCTTGAAAGTTCAAACACCACACACTTCATATAACAGGTTCTTGGCTTTTTCTTTTTTATTAGCAATTACAATACCTGCACACCCTGCTTAGCTCTTTCTTTCAGTAGAGCATCAAGCCTGGATGACCCGTGATGCTGGAATGGGCGTCGGAGATACAATTCTGGGCACAGCCACCAGTCAGTAATAAATATCTGCATCAAACTTCCAAGTATTTTAGACTTACGCAATCTGAGAGATATTTTAACCTCCAGAACTGTTTAAAAAACTACAAAAGCTAACCTCTGAAGTAGCATGCTCAATGGAGGAAGCAATTGCTTCGAATACAGCTTGCCCGTCGATAAACCATTGTACCATACTCCCATCTTCCAACAGGCCCCTTGGTGGTGCAAATGAACCAAAACGATGAGGGTAACACCAGCCCTCTGGAGGTTGTCGAGCAGCATTTATTGCAGTAACCCAATCCTTAACCTTAGAAGAACTTCTTGCTCGTAACTTTATCGTCCGGCCACCAGAAGACACCTTTCGCCGATGAATAGCACTAAGAGATTCAGACTCAACAGAAGAAAAAGAAAAAGGCTAATGCTGTATCAAAATTGTACTACCAAGTTGATTGGCTCAAAGAGAAATCAAGGTGTACTGCCCGGAGGATGGCCAGGTGGCTGCGGTTTGATTGGGATGAGAGGGAATATAGGTGAGGGAGAAGACTTAGATGAGAAAAGAATATTTCATTCTTCTTGCTTAAATTAATTCCAAATGAACAGCCGAATGCCACATATAGATCTGTGGCCAGCCCCTAACAACCAAATCACTAAGAATATTAAGCCTAACAACCGAGCCTTATCTCCTAATTGAAAGGAACAAACCTCACAAGTAACAACCCGAATTAACCTAAACTAACTTGATAACTGCATCACGGCTGCTTGGCCTGATCCCACGCCTCCTGATCATGCGCTTACTGCTGCAGAACACCAGCTCCTTGGGCCCATAGGACCGGCCCGCCATAACCATGTGCAAAGGTCAACAGCCATTAACAGTTTGTGTACTTTTCAGATGGTTACTCTCAGACTTCATGGTACAGGAATCTTGATAAACTATCAGTGCCAGTTGTATGAATTGTGGTGGCTTTTCAGAAATCAGAAGCACTAATATTGTTCTAGAGTAAGAAGTATCCATTGCAGAGCCTTTTCAGAAGCACTTACATTTTTCTACTTTTGGATAAAATAATTATTTGATAGCACCTTTTTCAGAGCCATAAAGAGAAAAATCTTACTACAATCTATTAAAGATTCCTTTAGCTAACTTAGATTTCTCAATGCAGCAGAGTACAACCACCACCAGAAACTGGCCCTAACTCAACATTATCACATGATAACTTCTTCAACTCTTTGTAAATTTTAGCACCAGCTTCTATGGTACTAGAAGATGTCTAGACAGGCTTGAGATTATAGAATGAATAAAACTTAATGGGTCTGAGACCAGTTTCCTTTTGGACTTACCCTAGTAAAGTTGCTTCAGGTCTAAGCTTAGAGAGGTAGAATAGAAAAATGCAGTGATTTAAAGTACAATAAACTTTGTAACATTTGTGAGTCTTACATGTCAAAAAAGATGCAAACAGAACACAGTAAATTTTAAAATGGAAAAGGTACCTGGAATCCAAAATGCAATGGGTTGCGTTCTTTGATCTCTTTTGCTAGACAGATTTGGCCTTCTCCATTTATATCCATATGTGGCAATGCATCAAAAATAATGACATCTAAAAGCTTTGGGTCAAAAGGATCTTTGAGTAAAGCCAAGAATCCTGGCTTCAGAACAATCCAAACCTATTGAAAAAATATTCAATTGAACAGCTCCAATACAATGACAACAAAATAGCAAAACACAAAACTGAACTACAAAAATCTTCTCGATACCTTTTGCCAGCTGCTCTTGCAACAGCTAAACAGTCCACATGAACAACATTTGTCTTTATTGTCCTTCTGAATTTTTGGCAAGTGCCCAACTGAAACATAGTCTTCTTTTAGCTTAGGCCCGTACTCAGGTAAAAATGACAAACATGATACCTCCAAAAATTTGCAAACCTGTATTTTTGAAAGATGGTTCACTCTCAGATATAAAACTAAGCAGATGCCAAACGGGTTATTCTAATTGACATTTTAATGCTTGATTACTGGTGGAACTATTATAACAAAATGTACAAAGCCTTTGGTACCTCCCGTGAATTCACAATATCCAAGTTCCCAAAAAAATGGTTCAGATATTCTTGCATGGCCACTTTTGCTCGATCAGAAATAGAGTGTTGTCGTCCAATAGCTGGTCGAATGACGGGCAAAACAGCACTTGAAGGAACATTTCTGCCACAACAGGTTCAATGTCTTGCTTACTGCATGCATGGGATAACATATGGAGACTCAACTGCTCTAAATCAACATTTGTGATGCGATAAAGCATAACTATGCCTATACATCACTCACTAACTCATCATTAATATATAAACATGTTTACCTATTTCTGATAGAGTTTTCGTCAGATTGTGAAGGAACATTCACATCATCTGCTTCATCTTCATCATGTACAACTGGCATATGATCCCCAATTCCCAAATTTTGGAGCCATTCTTTGACCTTCAATAACAGTATATAGAAGTCAGCTCAGTACTCTAGGCTTAAAATAGATTATTTCGATTTCGATGCGTGGGACAGGCAAATAAAAGCTTCAGTCTCTGAAGAGAAACTAACGGCTGGGGTCGATTAAGCCAATCATACTGACATTTATCTAAGTGTTAATTGATTAATAATTACAGAATTCCATAAAAGAGAGAAAGATTAAGGTGCGTGAATCCAAAATAAAATGTGTCTCAAGAGTTAATAACTAGAACCTCCTTATTTGGGGTATTATATTAGACAACTTGACAGCACAAAACCCGATTAACTGTTACAAAAAACTGATTAAATGAAAAAAAAAGGCCTATATGGGTCACCAAGTCAGCTATGAGTCGTAGAAAGTAAACCCATTTTTCATCTGTTATCTACTACAGTAAAAAAATGCCAAATTCAAATCGTTTCCTCTTTTTCATAGCTGACAGACCTGACCTCAACCCTTTGTTCTCTTGATGAAAGATCAGGAACTGTGCAATAATCCAAACACACGAATCCATTTGACTGGATATAATGGCTCTCCTTCTATATTCCCTCCTATTTTGACGCATATGTTTATTCTTCCTCCACTTATTACCACTTATTTCATATTAATGCTATTATCACTTGTACAAACTTTAATGGGCAGTATATATTGAAATCTAGTTTTAAAAAGTTTTCATGAATCATGATGGTATAACCAACCTGTTCCTGCTTCTCATGGAATTCTTCAAGAAATTCACGTCTCTTCAATGCAAAGTGTAGATAGAGAACCTGCGAAGCTTTCTTGTATAGACGCCACCTAAACTGATAGAAGTAGTGAACATTATTCAGTGCACATACAACACATTTGTATTTAATGGAAATAATAACACCACAAAAGGCAAAAGGAGGAGATAGGCACTGTTAGAAGTATATTTGTATAGGGTGTTTTCTGTTATTTGTACATGTCATATATATGGCCTTGAGACCCATGGAATATATATGCCCATTCCAACATGTTATCAGAACCATGGGCTCCTAACCTTAGCTTAGGCACTGTTTCCACCGTCATCTAAGCCTCCCCCGGTCCTCTCTCGCCCACGCGAGCACGCCACCCTTGCCGCTCTCTTGCGCCTACCTCCCGTGATCCTCTCTCGCGCACACACCATCGCTCCATCCTCCGCTGGATCCAGCGTCGCCATGCCCGAATCCGAGATTTACGGTCCCAACGACGCCACTACCGCCCCAATCTCCGCCGCCGCCGACATTGGTTCCTCCAAATCCTCTCGCAAGCCCGGATTTGCTCCGAGTTGATGGCCGCTGCCAACTCCTCTATCTCCGTTCCACTCATGAAAGTCGTGTTCAATGGCACAAACTTCGAGTTGTGGTATGTGCATCTGTGGATCTGCCTCAACAGTCAGTGTCTCTGGGAACACCTCATTGGTGAGCGGCGCCGTCCACCTCTACTAACTCCACCGGCTAGGCCACCTATCGGTGTGGGTGCTGCTTCGACTGATGCAAAAGTCGTCATTGCATTTGAGGATGCTGTGGAGATGTATCATTCTAACCTTAATGCCTATGAGAGGTGGCAGGGTGATGAAGCACGTGCCATCACCATCCTCATTGGGGCATGACAGCCAACATCTCTATGGACTTCGCTGAGCTACCATTGTCACAGCTGATGTAGGAGCATGTCACTGTATCAGCCGAGCAGTAATGCCATCCACCTCTATGTGGTACACCAGGCGCACTCTCTCTGGTAGCTTGAAGCCACTATTGACAACTTCTATTAGCATATCACTAGAGTATGGCGTTAGCTAGACTCTTTGGGAGTCTGTTGGACTTGCTCCTGCGATGAAGACCTATGCTCACCATGAGACTCATCATCTACAACTTCCTGACATGTCTTACACCAGAGTTCGAGCCGGTTCGTGCTCACCTTCTGGCCTGCTCACTGTTCGCTCTGAGGAGACTCATATTCGCAACATGACTCAGCAACCATCTCCTGTTGTCCAGGCTGCTTGTATGCTCACTACTCCTACAGCTCCTGTGGCGGTAGCTTCTACTCTTGCTCCTTCCACACCGGTGGGAGCAACGGTGGCTGCTACGAGTGCCTTTACTAGTGGCCTTCACTGTACCTGGGGTCAACGTGATGGCCACACCTGCTAGACCTGCTACGCCATAAGGCAAAGCCAGGGCTGCAGAGGTTGTCATCCCCAACATGGCTCTACTCAGTCAGGAGGTGCCGGTACTCCTCACCAACCAGACACCGCGCAGCAACTTGTCTCCCTCCTTCAGCGTCTGATCGTCAGCCCAACCTCAGGCTCTTTGGGTGCTGCCGGTCTTACCACTTAGTCTTCCACTTCTGGTATATCATGTCCTTGGATTTTGGACTCTAGTGCTTCCTTCAACATGACACCAGATACCACTCACCTCACCTCTTTCAGTCCCTATGTTCTTTCTGTTACTAATCAAGGCACTCTTGCCACTCCTTATTTCCATGTTTCTGCAGTTTCTCATGTTCCTAAGCTTGCTATGCAGCTTATGTCTGCAGGTTAGATTACTGATCATGATTGTCGTATCATTCTTGCTACGCCATGATGAGACTTTTGCTAATCAGCACATGGTGGGCACTCCTACTTAGTTCAGTGTGTCCTTAAATCTAAATTTATTTATATCTTCTAAAAAGAAAAGTTCCGTGTGACCTGTCTGAAATTGATCATCTAAGAATTCCAAGTACCAATAGACCAGAATGACTATATTTGTCCAAGAACTTGACACCAAAAACCTGTCGCTTACATGAAACATCAGAACTTAATAGGTGAACAAAGCAGCTTGTCTATACAAACTTGGCTCATCTTGCATCATGAGTCATTTTTAATCACAAGGATGAAAACACCCAATTCAACAAAATTTATCTAAAACAAAGCCAATTCAAGAAATAAATGTGCTGCTAATTTTTTGTAACTAAATGAAAACCATGTACTTTCAGTAAATTTTAAGTAAGGGAAACACCAAAGTTTAGTGAGTATTTTTTTTTTTAACTTCAAAGTTCTAGTAAGTAGTTTGTGAGGAAGTAGTGGTACATTGTTGCACTTGCACCTGGATGGGGCAATTGCTCAACATCCAAATTTCATATACACATCTGATTAGAAAGCACAGAACATTCAGTTCAAGGAACTTGCTGAACCGGAACCCACCATTGCTGATTTGCCTGGAACAGTAATTTAAGAGCAGACCTGCCCACCAGAAGGAACTGAAACTATGCTGATCAGCATCGTATTTAAGCATAATCACCAAACAATCTTCCATACATGAAGGCCTCGTATATCCAACACCGAACAATGAAACCAACCACCCCGTAATGCCATAGCCACACTTTACTGTTTGACATTGTCATACCATAAATTGGAGAAAATAGATCCCTCAATTCAAATGCTCGCGTCCCATTTGGTATGCTGACATGCTGGATTGGTAGCCACTAAAATCAACCAGAGCGCATGACAGCCTAGAACCAAACGGCGTATTTCACGTAGCAACTAAAGTCTTTAGCTACAATCATTGCCACCATCCAATCGAGCTAGAACGTCTAACCTAATCATGGATTCCACCCATCAAAAGTATGCGAATCAGAGTAATCAGCATCGTATCGCATCGAGCCCACATGATTTTCCCAGGATTCAGGGCTGAGTTCGACATCCACCCATTAAAAAAAAGTCCCGAAACATTTGGAATCGTAAAGCGAAGTAGGAGGGAGGCAGGAGGATCCGCGGACCTGCTTGTGGTTGACCTCGATGGTGTAGGAGAGCAGCATGGGGGTGATGTCGCCGGCGTCGGGGCGCGAGACGGCGACGATGGCCGCGCGCGGGAGCTCCTCGAATACCCGCGCCGCCTCGGGCAGCCGGAACGACGCCGACGCCGCCAGGACCTCCGGCGCCGTCGAGGACGCCTCCCCCTCGGGCTCCGGCGGCATCCGCGCGTAGCGGTGGCCGTGGTGCTCCGCCGGCAGCCGCTCCACGTTCATGGAAGGAAGCTTCGCGGGGAACATCCACTTGGACGGGTTCGATCTGATTTGACCGAGGAATTCCGCGAGTTATTTTATTCGCCCGATCGATCGATCGATCTAGGTCGTCGCGGTGCGGGAAATGCGAGGAGGAAGGGGGTGGAGAGGAAAGAGAAGGCAAGGACGGAAGAACCACCAGTAGACAGGAGAGGAGTTTTTGGTCTCGGGAATGGCGTGTGGGCTCACAGCTTGGCCGAAGGGGACTACCCAGTACCGACCGCGTCAACATTAGACGTCCGCCTGTTTGACAAGTGACGGAGGGCAGCCAAACATTTTGGGGCGAGTGTCCGGCAATTATATAAAGTTAAGTATTCTTTTGTTGTTTTTATAAGAACTATTTGGTTTGTTTTTTTTTTGTTGGAAATTATCGGCCGTGTATGAATCTTTCATACAATTTTTTGTGTCTCTATTTACTTCCTTCTGTTTTTCTAAGTATTATGCATAATTTATCACGCAAACTAGTCTACCTTATAGTAATAATTTCAAAGACATTAACGGAAGGAACTAGTCTATCTTATAGTTTCAAAGCCATTAATGAAAGGGTATTTAATCATTTTCTTTGTGATTTTCTCAATCTTAAAACTTCTTTAATATATATATATATGCCTAGTCAAAATACGTTCTATAAAAATTAACGGAGGGAGTATTATATGTGGGTTAAATATAGAGTTTCAATTTTTTGTGGGTTACTTATCCAAAATTTCTTGAGCTTCTCGGCAGATACTTCCTCCGTTTACATTTATTTGTCAATTTTGATTTTGCATCGTCAAGCTTTGACCAACGGTAATTTCTAAAACATCTAGTCATGTTATGTAAAAGTGATATTGGGCAGCTTCTGATTGTGCACAATCTGGATTATGAGAGAAACTGCTTCTGATTGTGGGACAATTGGGCCAGGTTGGCTACGCGTGGATGAATTGGATCAGGCCAGTGGGAATCAGTGAGAATCAGTTGGCACCCGGATTCTGATTTTATGTAGAGGGTTGCTTCTGATTGAGGGGAAAGCTATCTAAAATCCTCTCATTGGGCAAATAATCAGTTTTTCTTTTAAACAAAAGCCATGCAAAAGATGTTCGAACGGGGCTACTATTAGATTTGTAGCCAAAAGTATTTTACTAATATACTACATTTATAGCTATTTAATTTTGTAATGTTCAAAAAATAATGATCAAAGATCAATCTATAAAAGTCAAAACTAGCAAGTAAATATGAATAGAGGAAATATTCACTATTGGTTGTTTTGTAAAAAAACATGGGATCTATTGTAAAACGTAGTCATTCACCCGCATCAATCGACGTCATGCCAACGTAATCACATGAACAAGAACATGAGGACACACAAAAGAAGGCGGCAAAGTTATCTCTTTATTAGATTGATTTTTCTGTACAAGGCAGCCCAATATATAGTAGAAAACCCTTGAAGATAAATTCGAATTCACCGACCAATAGATAGAGTCATTTCATACTGGAACAAGGATTCTATCTATATCATAACACTCCTCCTTGGGCGAATACCGCGTAATGCACATGTCTCATTAAAAACTCCTCCCAAAACTCAGTGGGAAAAAAGGATGGAGAAAAGAGTACATTGCACTCGCACTCCGTATTATACAAGTTGCCTCATTAAAAATCTTCATGTGAGAAACTTCAGGAAAACTCACTAAGGAAAAAGAGTACAACTTATTATTTTCAGGATATAAAGTAAGATCTTCATAATCATGTAAAGGGTCATGGTTCAGGGTTTTACTCCATCTAAACTCTGCATATCTCTAAGTCATCTCATTCCAATGCCATTAACACATCTTTGAAAAATGGATTTTGACAAGGACTTAGTGAACAAATCTGCTAGATTTTCACATGACTTACTCTGTAATATCTTTACCTCACTATTCTTCTGGAATTCGTGAGGATAGAAAAATTTAGGGGCAATATGCTTCGTGATATTGCTCTTTACATAACCCATTTACATTTGTGTAACACAAGTAGTATTATCTTCATTGATAATCGTAGGGGTTTTGACGATATTAAGACCACATAATTGTTGGATATGGTTAATCACACATCTCAGCCAAACACACTCAAGTGAAGCTTCATATAAAGCTATAATTTCTGAGTGGTTGGTAGACGTAGCTACCAAGGTCTTATATTTGGCATTATGGGAATCAGACAGATAACCAACATCCATATATCCTGCCATGCTTAAGTCTTGGTTCTTCTCAAAAAATAATCCAAGATCTTAAGTACCTTAGAGGTATATGAGTAAAGTCTTGACACTAGCCCAATGTATTTTGGTTGGGACTACACTGTCTTTGTGAAATCATGTGCTGAAAAATTTGCTTAAGAATTGAATTTGCAAAATATGCATGTGCATGTGTTTCTCTTCTGTGCCGGACCAAATTTCCAAACCAGTAAGTTTCGCATTGGTGCCAGACCATTTTTATGTTTGCGCCGGACCAAACTTTTTGGTCCGCCGTGAACATGCATTTGGGGTCATTTGCGCCGAACCAAAGTTTTCAAAAAACAGTAAGTCTGTACATTGACGTCGGACCAAATTTCCTTCTGCGTCGGACCAAAATTTTGGTCTGTGGTGAACAAGATTTTGCATTGTGAAATTCGCATGTACGCCGGACCGATTTTCTTTGGTCCGTCTTGAACATGAATTTGATGTTTTTGTGCCAAACAAAATTTCTCAAAAACAGTAAGTTTTGCATGTACGTCGGACCGAGTTTTTTGGTCCGTTGTGAGTTGCACCGGACCGATGTTTGGTTCGGCATGAATGGATTTTCTAGGGTTTTGCTCTCTGTGTGCGCCGGACCAATGTTTGGTCCGTCGTGAACGTGTTTTTTCTCAGGTTGAGTTGTTTTGTATGCAATGCTCGTGTGAGTGATTGCATGGATTGACTTTGAGTCAAGTCGTGGACTTGTGCTCGGAAGTGTGTTTTGTTTGTTCATGTGCAGGTGTTGCTCGAGGGCGGACGTGGTCGATGACGGGACCGGAACTAGGTTCATGAAGGAACTATGGTTCGGGACTAGGTTCAGGGAGGAACCGAGGTCTTGGTGGTCAAGGATGTCATGCGGGACATTCAGGCTAGAGGACGGTGCACATGAAGAATGGTTAGTCACGTGAGTATGGCATGGTGGCCGTACGCGTGCAAGAGTTGTTAGTCACGTGAGTATGGCTGGGTTGCCATACGCGTGCAAGAGCTGTATTTGGCCAGGTTAGGCCAAGTAGAGTTGTGTTGAATACAGACTCCTTCTAGGATTAAGAGTGGGACTCCTTCTAGGATTAAGAGTAGGAATTGTATTCAGGATTATATGTGTTTGCTCTGTATAAATAGGGGGAGGTGCCTCCTGTTTATGCATCAAGTTTTGGGCAGGTTTTAAGGTTGTACTCTTTTGTTTGGAGTACTTTAGACAAAAAGAAATAAAGATCAATTCTTCCAGATCCTTTTGTGCTACAGTAACCACGTTGCTACAGTGTTCTCTGTTTTGTTCTTGTTTGCATGCTTGTTCTGGTTCTAGATTGGTTTTTGTTCCTTGAGTTTCATCTCGATTTGATTCATCAAAAACCTTTCTAGGGTATTGATTTAGGGTTCCTCAAAGTTTAGTTGATTAATCTTTTGTTGTTCTTGTTTAATCTTGAAGTTTTGGTTAGATTAATTCTCGTCATCTTCTGTCACAGCAAGCTTGCGAGATTCATAACTTTAATCCGTAAGTCCGATCGAGCTAATTCTTTTTGGGTTCGATTTGTATTGGAATATACTTTCTTGTGTCCAAATTTAAGATCAATCCGACGGTTGGATCTCCTGAAATTCATGTTTTACCAAACGTTTGTCAATATATTTTTGTCGAATACGAGGCAATTGTTTGGTTTTGGTTTGGGGTGAACTTTTAATAGATCAAAGATTTGGTTTTAGCTTCCACACAATCACTTACCTCCCCTCTGATTGCTATATCCGTGTATATCGATCCTACAAGTGGTATCAGAGCAAGGTTTTTCTAATCTATCTTAACCGGTGATTAGATTAATGGATCGTTATTCGACAAAACCGTGTGTGTTTGATGGTGTTGATTTTTAGTTTTGGAATGCCAAGATGGGGGCGTTCATCCAAGCTCAAGGCTTCGCAATTTGGGAGAAGGTTTACAAGCCATATGAAGTCCCTAAAAACGACAACGTCAACGACGCCAATCGTGCACATGTTGAAACAAACAGCAAGGCGCGCAACTTGATCATCCAAGGTTTGGGACGCAGTGACTTTGATCGAGTGGTTCATCTTAGATCTGCATATGAGGTATGAAAATCTCTTTGTGATTATCATGAGGGTTCTAGCACTGTCAAAGAGGTTCGTCAAGATATTTACAAAAAGGAGTATATGTGATTTGAGATGAAACCTGGTGAATCTGTAGATGACCTTTTTGCACGCTTCAATAAAATTCTTAGCAATCTACGTGCTGTAAGAGTTTAGCTACACTGATGCTGCAAATGCTCGACAATTGCTTAGTGCTTTAGACATGTCAATTTGGGAGATGAAAGTTACATCCATTAGAGAATCAACTGTCATGATTACACTCACGTTAGATGTTTTGTATTCTAAGTTGAAAACTCATGAATTGGATGTTCTTGCTAGTTAGAATGATCACAAGTCAATTGCTTTGACTTCACAATCTAGCATGTCTCATAATAATGCTTCTTCAAGTTTTGCCTTGTCTTTCTTGTGTTCACTAACCAATGAACAGATTGAGGAATTTCCGGAAGAAGACTTGGCATCACTCTCTTCTCGCTTTAACAAAGCTTTGCAGAATGTGAGAATGATGAAGAGAATTAGTGATGGTCCTCCAAGATGCTATGAGTGTGGTAATCTCGACCATATTCGTTCAAATTGTCCTAAACGTGCAGGTAAAGCATCAAGGGAGGAGAAGGACAATGACAAAAGAAAAAAAGAAGAAGAACTTCATCAACCGCAAAGTTGTCCACCGAGTTCTTTCCGCTCTTGAACAAGTCAATTTGAGCGATGTGGATTCGGAGAGCAGCGAGGATGATGCAACTCCAAGTAAGCATGAGTTGACGGGGTTGTGTCTCATGGCCAAAAGCAGCGATAGCTTCACCGAGGACGATTATGACAGCGACTTCAATGAGGTAGATCCTTCATATGATGAATTAGCTATTGTTGTTGCTCGTCTTGGTAAATTGCTTGATAAACGTGACAAGAAAATTAAGAAACATGATATTATTGTGGAATCATTAAATGCTGAAATTGTTAGACTTAAATCTTTGATTCCAGATGACGATACTTGCAAATCATGTGACTTAATTTTGGAGTGAGCTTACTTCACTTAGGAAAGAACATGCTTCCTTGTTAGAGCAAATAAATGCTGAAAATGAGAAAAATGAGAAACTTGTTAAACATGCTAGCTGTTCTACCATTGATTTGCATGATACAACTTCTTGTTCTAAATGCTCAACTCTTGAATTGAAATTGAAAGATGCAAATGCTAGGGTTTCTCAATTGATTGATGATTGCTTACACATGAGGTTCTTTCATGCTCAACTTGTCATAAGCAAAAAGGGAAGGTTGACACTCCATGCAATAATTGTCTAACTCTTGCTAAGAAAGTTGATTACTTGCAAAATTCTTTGGAATGTTTCACTAATGGCAAGAAAAACCTAAACATGATTTTGAATCAATCAAAAGTCAGCACTCAAAACAAAGGTTTAGGTTTTGATTCTTATGCTCATCATAAATCACATGCTCCCACTGTTGTTAAAACACTTGAAAGTGAAAATTTTGAAATTGTCAATGAGCCTAAGAAAACTGTTTTTAAGTCTGCTGGAGTTTTATCTTCTACTATGATGAATGCAAAATATGCTTCTACTGTTAAAGCAAAACATCATGTTAAGTACACTAGCACTCATTGTGGTAGAGATGGACATTTAGTAGATTTCTGCTTTAGGCTAGCTAGCCAAACAACAAAAGAAAGAAATGACTAAGGCTAGGTCTAATTTCAAACAGGCACGTTTCACTTCTCATTATGTGCCTAGGGTGAAGCAAACACCTTTTGTTGCTAAGAACACGGGAAAAGACAAATCTGTTTTTGTGCATAAGAATGCTCGTGTTGTGCCTACTATTGTGCGTTGTGTGTCTCAGTACTGGATTCCTAAACATCTTATTTCTAACCCCAGTACCGAGACCTCGACACTTTCTACTTCTATGTAGGCTTCTCACGCGAGGAAGGAGAACATATGGCTAGTGAATTTTGGATGCTCACGTCACATGTTCGGTGATAAGATTTGGTTCTCCTTCACTCGTGCATCTCGTGTTGAAAGTGTTATTTTTGAAGATGCTTCTTCCACCTCTGTTTTCGCAAAAGGCACTAGTCCAAATAGTGTAGGTACAGGTGCATATGTTCAAGGGGAGAGTATTTTTGTTCATGAAGATGATGATGATGATGTTGTTGAGGATGAGATAATTGGAGTTTGCTGTGTGCTTGTGTGCTCGTTTTCAAGCTTCCCCGCGTGCTTCACATCGACAAGCTATCAAGCGAATTTTCAGGTATCTCCATGGTACTCAAGATTTTGGTATTTGGCTTTTTGCCTCCTCATGCATTAGTTTAAGAGCTTTTTTTGATGCGGAATTTGGAGGATGTAGAATTGATAGAAAAAGTACATCTGGCTCATGCCACTTCTTGAGTAATTCCCTTTCTTGGGCATATTGACATTAGATTTCACTTTCTTAGAGATCATATAGAAAAAGGAAATAGTGTGCTTCACCATGTGGATACTGAACATCAATTGGCATACATTTTCACAAAACCTTTGTCTTCTTCTTGTTTTGCTTTTATTCGGGGAGAACTTGGGATTGTTCATCCAATGGGTTTATTTTGAGGGGGAGTTTCCCTGCCAAGTTTTTTTTACTTGATGAGCTTGCTTTATCATATTTCTTGATATATTATGTAATTGAGCTAATATGTGATAATCTAAATTGTTCCACTTGAACTAAAAATGACATTGCAGAATTCCTTGGTCTGACTGCATATAGCTAAATACTCTGTGATATCTTACTCTTCTAGGCTTGGTATTGAATTTTCTTGACAAATTTGGGCTATGGAGCAAGTGTGTTTTCAGCTTTACTCTTTCATAAGACCTTTTAATCACTTTTGCATGTTTACAATCAAAGAAAATGCAAAGAAAAGGGAATCAGTTAAAAAAAGGGGATGTTAAAAGCAAAAGCTTCAAGTTGTGTGCTTCATGCATGCTTTCCCTAAAAAGATAAGATGTATGCTTCAAGCATGCCATTCCCTAAAAAGATAAGATGTATGCTTCAAGCATGCCACTCCAAGGAAATAAAAGAAGTATGCTTCAAGCATGCCACATGCAGTTTATTATTTAAAGATTAAATTGGTTCACTAGATTGGAGTTGAAACTACTTGCTCGCCCTAAATTGTTAGTTGCTTCAATTTTGAGCCTTGCTTTTCTACTGAGGTTTGGAGAAGTTTGGGGAGAAGTTTGAAGAAGCTGGGAGAATTTTGGAATTTTGGCACATTGCACATTCACACACATTTTTCTTCTTAGGGGGGAGATCTTTTTCTTATTTTCACCTAGGGGGAGCTTTTCACTTTGCATATTGGTCAAAGGGGGAGTTTTTGTGTTTTTCACTTTGATCTGTTCAAAAACCTTCTTGTGAAGTGAATGCCAATGTTCAATTCTAAGTGGTGTTGCCAATGTTTTCATCAAGGGGGAGATTGTGGAATCTTGTGCTGAAAAATTGGCTTAAGAATTGAATTTGCAAAATGTGCATGTGCATGTGTTTCTCTTCTGTGCCGAACCAAATTTCCAAACCAGTAAGTTTCGCATTGGCACCGGACCGTTTTTATGTTTGCGCCGGACCAAACTTTTTGGTCCACCGTGAACTAGCATCAATAGGAATGACATCAGAAGAACTAGAACTAGCCTTCATTGACCTAAGACCATCAAGTTCAGAAAGCACACTATCATGCAAGGTCCTTAGGTTCTCCATCTCCACAAGCAAAGCATCACAGAGAGTACAGCTATCAGAGTCTCGGGAAGAACATGATTTAAGTGAAGCTAACTCCCGAGATAAGGTAC
Source organism: Rhipidocladum racemiflorum (assembly GCA_036346355.1). NCBI lineage: Eukaryota > Viridiplantae > Streptophyta > Magnoliopsida > Poales > Poaceae > Rhipidocladum > Rhipidocladum racemiflorum. Next base: position 35,142,323 of record CM070577.1, on the reverse strand, counting down.
CTACTTCCTTCACTAACTCCATACACCTAGCTCTAGATCTAGCATGATTTTTTTCTAGCTTGTAGAAGGCATCATTGAGCTGGTCATAGGAGGGTACCTCATCTGTGTCGCTGTACAGCTCAGAGTCACTAACGCCGTTGGCGTCTGCCATGAAGCACATGCCGGAGAAGTCATCGCCGCCCTTCTTCTTCTCTTGCTGTTCATTCTCGCCCTCGTCGCTCCATGTCTCTGTGTCAGAGAAGTCGATGTCGTTGAGAGCGGCGAGCACGCGTGTAACATCCCAAATTTGTGCTTTTGTTCAATTTATTGAGTTATTTGAAATTTTGGATTTTTTTGGAATTTATTTGGATTTAATTTGAATTAATCCCTTTATTGAATTTTTTAAATATTTAAAATTTCAAATAATTTTTTTGGAAATATTTTATTTGAGTCCAAAATGTCTCAAAGTATTTTCTAGAATTTTTCTGAGCAATTTACTATTTTTCTCGATTTAAATGAATTTCTGGGAATTATTTTAAGTAATAAAATAAAAAAGGAATTTCAGAAAACCCTAACGGGTCCAGTCGCGCGGATCAGACCTGTTAACCCGTGCGCCCGATCCGTTACCGCGCCGAACCCAACCCGCGCCGAAACCTAACCCTAGGATCGCGACCGTTGGATTTCGATCCAACGGCCATGATCTCACCGCGTGTGCGCGCGCACGATCGTCGGATCAGCTCCGCGCGGAGGGCCACGATTGTGCCATGTAGCCTCTCTGTGTTGCGGCCGAACTCCACCGTCCGAACCGTTTGTGCCGCGAAATCTGCGCCGAACCCGGTCGTCGAGGCCGGTATTTACTGACCGGGACCCCATGCGAGGATCGCCGTTTCCCGCCGCATCCTTTGCCCTAATCCACGCGCACTAGGGTGCCTCGTGTTGCCCTAGATTGCTCACCATAGTTCATTAGGGTTCGCTTCGGGTTTTGGTGAGTTTCCACCGCCGTTGGCCGTTGGCCGCCGTGTTCAAGGGCAGATCCAGGCTCCCCGTGGTGAGGCTCACCAGCGAGGAACTTTCACTCCACCGGAGATCACCCGTAGCAACGTTCTGTGTGTTATCGTCCCCAGCCCTGCCACGCCATCGCTGGATTTGCGAACTCCCTCAGCTGTTGGATCTTCATCGCACGGCCTTGGTGAGTCCACGTAGCGTGTCTCTCTATTTCGGCCAGATTAGATCCAAGCCGTTAGATCTAGATCGTACGGTTCGTATTAGATTCCGTGTTACCGTTTAGATCTATTAGCAGCCGTTAGATCTAGATCCCACGGTCGAGATTTAGCCATGTCGATTCGTACCGCACTGTGCTAGATTGGATCGTGACCGTTAGATCTAGATCCAACGGTTGGTTTCGGTTCACGTGTTAGCACTAGAGTTGATCCCAGCCGTCCGATCCGCAGTGTACGGCCTAGATAGTGCCACGTGGAAAGCGCCGGGTCATGCCACGTCGCCCCCACGATGCGGCAAAGTCGATCGGATCTCAGCCGTCCAATCCAAATCGAACGGCCCAGATCAAACCTCGTAGATCCACTGTGGTGGGATTAGATCTAATCGTGACCGTTGGATTTCAAATCAACGGCCCGGATTGTGCCACGTCGTGGGGAGCTGAACCAGCCCGATCAGCCCCGGTCGTCGCTGACGTCACCCCCGATGTCAGCAACGGGCCCACGCGTCAGCGTCCGTGCCCGAGCGCACGATGACATCATCCGTGACGTCATGCTGACATCACGGTGGGGCCTGCATGTCAAAGTCGTTCGGCAGAGCCGTGCTGACGTCATCGTGGGTCCCACGTGTCAGTGGCACACGGTCCCGTGGACCGGGTCCATGGTGGGCCCGAACCGAGCCATGGACCGGGTCCATGGACCGGGTCCATGGACCGGGTCCATGGACCGGCTGACGCAAGCGTGACGCAATAAATCGATTTTCGTTTAGAAAAATAATTCGGCCTAAATTCAAAATGCACGCTGGCGTCATGCTGACGTCATATTTACAGTTTTTCAATAGAAAAATAAATGAATTAATTTGGTTTATTCTTTTTAATTGATTTTTCAAACTTCAAACGGCTATAACTTTTGCGTTTTAACTCCGATTGAGGTGATTCCAGTTTCTAATTTTTTATAAAATTGAGCTCTATTTAATGGAGAATTTATTTAATTTTTGGATATGAGTTATTCTCTATTTTTAATTATTTGTTGTTTATTTATCCGATTCGCGTAGACGTTGAACTGCCCGAAGGGTACGAAGGGGAGGTTTTGACCCAGGAACAAGTTCAAGACCAGGAACAGGACCTTTTCCAAGGCAAGTTATTCTACCATATTGATCCCACTTTTGAAACAATGTTTATTGAAATTATTGCACGCTAATTTAATTAGAAATGCTTTCAATTAATTTGGGGAATTAGATAAATGACCTACTTGTTGTATGCCACCTTGTCGATAATAATTGTATGCCATGAATCATTTGTCACCCTAGATTATGGAATATTAGTTAGACATTAATATTTTGCCAGCATGGGTTAATTAGATCGTAATTAGCCTGCTTAGCCATGCAATTGTGTTATTGATATAATTTTAAATGTTAGAAATTAATCTTGATTTAATGAGAGATAGAACATGTTTTCAGAATTGCGACATGTGTTATTGATGATGTTGATGGCACGTGGTGCATGGTAATCAATTGGGTGATAAAATGATTTAGACTGAGGCAAGTGGCAAGATCGTTTCTGGTGGGCCAGAAGTGGCACATGGGAGGTCATACTTGGTTTTTTGCTGGTTTTGGAAACTTGTGAATTCATTTGGGTAGTCTTGCCTTGGTCAACCTAAGGACTTAACCTTGCAAGAATTTGAACTGAGTCCAACATACAGCCACAAGTCTGGAATGGGACATACCTGGCCGAGTAAACTGTGATGTCTAGATTTCGGTGCTGTTATGGTGGTGTGAGCCCCGGGTTAACGGGTGGACTCATAGGCGCAATAGGGGGCCTTGAGTGTGGTAACCAATCCCTTCAGTGTTGAAATCTTAGCGGGCAGTACCAGGACTAGAAGTAGCTTTGGAAAGGCTTTGTTGCGGTCACTCGCCTTTGTGGTGTTTGATTGTATCTTGTGGGTAAAGTGTATAACCTCTGCAGAGTGTACAACCTATTCGAATAGCCGAGTCCACGGTATTGGACATTGCTCGGTGATTACAGTCAAGGGTTAGACTTTTGTGAAAATGAACTTGGTTTATGGATACTTGGTGTTGGAAACGATGAACTTGTTTAGGTTGATAAATGTTGTACTTGAGAAATTGTTTATGAAGTTATTATTGTTATTACTGTTTACCGCTTTCCAATCTATTACGGTTATTTAAGAATGATGATTATTGCAAAAGAACCCCTTAGCCTATTGTTGGAATAAGCCATGCTTGTAGCTATTAGACTGCATTTCTGTGTATGACTTGCTAAGTGCTTTTAAGTACTCACCCTTGCCACAATACAAACATTAGTTGAAGAAGAATCGACACTAGCATTGGAGGAGGAGTTCCAGGAGGTGCCGACGAACTAGGGACGAGCCCAGTCAGTTGCCTGTGGCATATTGGTTGGCGCCACGCGTTTCTTTATTTTCTGCTGCAAGTTTATTTGAGTAAGACTTAAGCCCTGCGAGGCGTACTTTTGTAACTTGACCATAAGGTCGAGCAACCGGTTATATTTCCCTTTGAATAAAGTACTTTACTATTTCATTGAGTATGGTTGTGATATTTACCAATGTTGAGACTGTGTGCTCTAGCGGGATCCTGGACTAGTGCTGAATACACAGAGGGTCCGGATTTGCATATTCGGGTCCCGATAACGCGATGGAAGAGCTTCTTGTTCTTGGTGAAGTTGCGGTGCTTCTTCTCTCGCGCCGGCTCATGAACTGGAGGCTTCTTATTATGGTTCTTGTTGGTATAGTCGTTCTTGCTCGTACTGCCTTGCTCGTTCTTGCCCTTCTCTAACTTGGGACAGTTTGCTCGAATGTGGTTAGGGACACCACACTCGAAGCAAGTCATGGTACCACCTCTCTTCCTCTCTCACTCTTTTGTAGATGTTGGGAAATTTGTGTGCGACAAAAGCAAGCTCATTTTCTGGAAATCGTTCGAGAACTTCATCGCTTACGTCGCAAAGAGCGGAGAGAGAAAAACCTGAAGAGAAATCAAGAGAAGGTCCAGAGGAAGACTTGATGGGATCCGTGACCAAGGTCATTGACTGAGATTTTGTTCGATGAGAGACGACGCCAATCTCATGAGTCTTGAGTCAGGAATAAAGCCCGTTATGAGTCAAAGTCGACAAATCAGTGGAGTCCTTGATGGTGGTCACCTTCATCTCCCAAACCCTCAAATCAAGTGTTGTTAGAAAGTGCCTAGCGTTCTCCGAGTCAGGGTATGTGCAACCAACTGATTGGAGATTGCTAAGGATCTTGGAGAAGCGAGCAAAGCACTCGTCAAGGCTCGCACTAGCGTGCTGTTCAAACTTGTTGTAGTCACGCTTCTTGATCTGAGTGGTACCCTCATGGTAAGCATCGAGGGTCACCCAGATCTGATGAGCAGATCGTAGGTGAGAGACCTATTCATACTCACTTCAGCTAAGTCCCTGTATGAGGATGTTCCTAGCCTTAGCGTTTGCCTCAACGTCAGCCATGTTCGCAGCATTGACGTTCTCATCGGCAGGAACCTCATACGAGAGTTTCACCTTCTGCCATATCGGGAAGCCCTGGGTAGTGATGTATGACTCCGTCCATATTTTTCAAAATGGATAATCAACTCCAGCAAACATTGGAGGCTTCGTTGAGTACTTGTCCGTCGCCATGGCTCTCGAGACCGGTCAAAATCTAAAGAGAGAAGAACCGCCTCTGATACTAATTGAAGGATCGAGATGGCAATTAGAGGGGGGGGTGAATGATCCCAAATAAAATTTTTCCCCACTTAAGGTACTCCAAACTATCCCACAATGAAAATTCGAAACACCTAAAGATTTTCCTTCAAACTAGTGCTCCTCAGATTCGCAAAACCCGCAAAAACCGGAACGACTAGACAACTATGTGTACCCCTAGATTGCATGGATGAGAGCCATGAAACATATGAGGGATTTTTCAATCACAATCCTGGTTGTCAAGTGTCCAAACAATAAGGAATCAATTCAAATACTTCTTTTTTAAAAGAGATCAAGCCAAATTACAAAAGTATCTTTTAGAAAAGCAAAAACAGAGTTTTCAGGAATTGTCCTCACTTAGAGTAGGTGGTTGGTGGATTTATGTTGCTCTAAAATTTTTGGAAAATTTTCTCCCTATGAGAAAATGAGCAGTGAAACACTCCACGAAAAATCTCCTAAAAAAGTCATGTAAAAAAATCAGTAAAAGACCAAGAACTACAGATAGTCAGGAACTTCGATAAAAAAGTTTGGGGCTCAGTTTTCACCTCATAGCGTCCAAACGGTGCAACCAGTGGACTCTAAAATTTTTCCATAAATGGATTTATGAGTCATGCACCTTCTCCAAGAAGAATCATCCAAAAAGAAATTTTCTAGATTTTTCTAAAAATCAAAGACTGATTGATGCGCGAAGAAAAAGTTCAGGACAGATTTGAAATCTTGATATAAATTTGATCTGTAGTCTATCCTATGGTTCAAGAGAGATGTAAAACCAAATGAGCACCCTCAAGACATCCTTGATAAACAATATTTAGAAGGAGAGGAGGCAAATCCAAATTACGAGAAAGTAAATTGCGGGAATTTAAGTACGGGAAAGTAAATGCTGAATTTAAATTACGTAAAGTAAAGACATAATGTAAATACATAATTTAAGTACGGGAAAGTAAAGACATTTGTTACAGATATCTTGTAAGCTATAAGTACCCCTCCGGGTAAATTGATAACGGGGGGCGAGGACACGCACGATAAGTAGAAAGCGAAGACACACATACACGGACTTTTTGGTACGAGTTCGACAGCAATAGTAAAACCACTGGAGTAGGGTTATTATCTCTGCTATGGGAGGCCTGAACCAGTATATACCACTATCCATTCTCTAAGTATCCTGTATCTTTCGAGCATTCTCCAGATGCAAACCCTTCACCGAAAAAGGGGCATGTGCTTATCCCTCATTCAACAAGTAAGCTCGACGGGGACCTGTTTCCCAAACATCGACAGCTGGTGCCGTCCGTGGGAATATCTGCTAGTCCTTTTGTGAAGAATCCCTGAAGATGCCCAATTCTCATGATACTCAAGACCTCTGCGCCTTCGATGGTGCTGAGGATGATGACATGTACTATGCTATTGAAGGCGTAACCGATGTTGCTGACCCAAAGGGTCACACCGAACCCGGGAGTCTTTCCCCAGTGGCTGCAACGCGAGAGCAGTACCTTTGCTCTCAGCGTGATACCCTCACGGATGATGAGGAGTATGACAAACTCTACGATGGTCTAGGTATTCCCGACCTTTTCGAGCCCGATCATGAAATTACATCACGAGGAGACACCATGATGTCACCTTCGTGATCCTCTCATTCCTGCGATGTCAACATGGCAGGAGGAAAAGGAGACCCCAAGGTTGAACACTTGGGGGTTACCCATCATTGCCATTACGAAGTGTGAAATCATGTGCTGAAAAATTGGCTTTGAACTGAAAAATTAACTTAGAATTGGTTTTGCAAAATGTGCTTGTGCATGTGTTTGACAATTTGACAAGAAACAGTAAGTTTCGTTTTTACGCGCGGGACCAAGTTCTTAAAAGACAGTAAGTTTTACATGTACGCCAGACCAAATTTTTGGTCCGTCGTGAATGGCTTTTTGCTCGATTAGGGTTTGTGCAAATTTGGACTTTGAATTTTGATTTGTTTTTGAGATTATGAAATTTGTGAGAATTTCATGATGCTTGAAGTGGACTTTATGCAATGCTCATGTGAGTAGTAGCATGGATTGACATTGAGTCAAGTCGTGGACTTGTGCTCGGGTTTGTTTTGTGGTTTGTTCATGTGCAGGTATTGCTCGAAGACGAATGTGGTCGATGACGGGACCGGAACTAGGTTCATGGAGGAACTGAGGTTCGGGACTAGGTTCAGGAGGAACTGAGGTCTTGGTGGTCAAGGATGTCATGCGGGACGTTCGGGCTAAGAGAATGGTGCACATGAAGAATGGTTAGTCACGTGAGAATGGCAAGAGGTCATTCGCGTGCAAAGTGTTAGTCACGTGAGTATGGCAGGTGGCCATACGCATGCAAAGTGTTAGTCACGTGAGTATGGTAGGGTTGCCATACGCGTGCAAGAGTTGTACTCGGCCAGGTTGGGCCAAGTAGAGTTGTGTTGGATACAGATTCCTTCTAGGGAATAGGAATCGTATTCAGAACTCCTTGTGGGTTGGTGCTTTAAATAGGAGGGGTTGTCTCCTGTTGAAGAGCATCGAATTGAGGAGAGCTAGGCGCATAGAGCCTTGGGCTCAAAGTTTAGGGTTTGTACTCTTTTGATGGGAGTACTTTAGACAAAAGAAATAAAGATCAATTCTTCTAGTTCCCGCATTGCTTCAACGTTCTCTTTTTTGTTCTTGTTTGCATGCTTGTTCTAGTTCTAGATTGGTTTTTGTTCTTTAAGTTTTATCTTGATTTGATCCATCAAAAACCTCTCTAGGGTATTGATCTAGTGTTTCTCAAAGTCTAGTTGATCAATCTTTTGTCGTTCTTGTTTAATCTTGAAGTTTTGATTAGATTGATTCTCGTCAAGTTCTGGATCAGCAAGCTTGCGAAGCTCATAACTTTTGATCCGTAAGTCCGATCGAGCTAATTCTTTTTGGGTTTGATTCGTATTGGAATCTAGTTTCTTGTGTCGAAATTTCAGATCGTTCCGACGGTTGGATCTCCAGGAATTCGCATTTTACCGAACCTCTGTCATTCTGTTTTTGTCGAAAATGAGACAATTATTTGGTTCTGTTTTGGGGTGAACTTTTAATAGATCAAGAATTTGGTTTTAGATTCCGCACAATCATTCACCCCCTCTGATTGCTATATTCGTATACTTCGATCCTACAAGTGGTATCAGAGCAAGGTTTTTCTAATCTATCTTAATCGGTGATTAGATCAATGGATCATTATTCAAAACCTTGTGTGTTCAATGGTGTTGATTTTCAGTTTTGGAAGGCCAAGATGGAGGCGTTCATCCAAGCTCAGGGATTCGCAATTTGGGAGAAGGTCTACAAGCCATATGAAGTCCCTACAAACGATAACGTCAACGACACCAATCGCACACATGTTGAAGCAAACATCAAGGCGCGCAACTTGATCATCCAAGGTTTGAGACGCAGCGACTTTGACCGTGTGATCCATCTCAAGTCCGCATATGAGGTATGAAAATCTCTTTGTGATTACCATGAGGGTTCTAACACTGTTAAAGAGGTTCGTCAAGATCTTTACAAAAAAGAATACATGTGATTTGAGATGAAACCCGGTGAGTCGCTAGATGACTTCTTTGCACGTTTCAATAAAATTCTTAGTAATCTTCGTGCTGTTGGAGTTAGCTTTGATGATGCTGCTAATGCTAGACAATTGCTTGGTGCTTTAGACATGTCTATTTGGGAGATGAAAGTTACATCCATTAGAGAATCTACTATCATGAGTACACTTACATTAGATGTTCTCAGATTCTAAATTGAAAACTCATGAGTTGGATGTTCTTGCAAGGAAAGGTAATATTAAATCAATTGCTTTGATCTCTAACCCTAACATGTCAAATGCAAATTCTTCTTCTAGCTTTGCCTTGTCTTCCATGTCTTCTTTAATGTGATGAGCAACTTGAAGAGTTTCCTGAAGAAGATCTGCACTACTCTCTTCTCTCGCTTTAACACGCCTTTGCGAGAATGTGAGAATGAGAAAGAGAGGTGGTCCTCCAAGATGCTATGAGTGTGGTGACCTCAACCATATTCGCACAAATTGTCCTAAGCTTGCAGGAAAAACATCAAAGGAGGAGAAGGACAACGACAGAAGGAATGAGAAGAAAAGGTTCTCGTCAAATGATAGGAAGAAGAAGAGCTTCATCAACCGCAAGGTGGTTCACCGAGTTCTTTCCGCTCTTGAACAAGTCAATTTGAGCGATGTGGACTCGGAGAGCAACGAAGATGATGCAACTCCAAGCAAGCATGATTTGATGGGATTGTGTCTCATGGCAAGCGACAAGGATAGCTTCACCGAGGACGATCATGACAAATGACTTCAATGAGGTAGATCCTTCTTACGATGAATTAGCTATTGCTGTTACTCGACTTGGTAAATTGCTTGATAAACGTGACAAGAAAATTAAGAAACATGATTTTGTTGTTGAGTCATTGAATGCTGAAATTGCTAGACTTAAAACCTTGATTCCTGATGATGATGCTTGCAAATCATGTGACTTAATTTACAATGAGCTTACTTTGCTTAGGAAAGAACATGTTACCTTGTTAGAGCAAATCAATGCTGAAAATGAGAAAAATGAGAAACTTGTTAAACATGCTAGTTGTTCTACCATTGATTTACATGATACAACTCCATGTTCTATATGCTCCATACTAGAATTGAAGTTGCATGATGCAAATGCTAGGGTTTCTCAAATGACAGAAGATTTGCTTACACATAAGGTTCTTTCATGCTCAACTTGTTGCAAGCAAAAAGGAAAAGTGAACGTTCCCTGTAATAATTGTTTAACTCTTTCTCGAAAAATTGATTACTTGGAAAAGTCATTAGAACGTTTCACTAAAGGAAAGAAAAACCTAAACATGATCTTGGATCAATCAAAAGTCAGCACTCATAACAAAGGTTTAGGTTTTGATTCTTATGCTCATCATAAATCACATGCTCCCACTGTTGTCAAAACACTTGAAAGTGGAAAATTTGAAATTATCAATGAGCCTAAGAAAACTGTCTTTAAATCTATTTGGTCTTTTATCTTCTACTATGATGAATGCAAAATGTGCTTCTACTGTTAAAGCAAAACATCATGTTAAGTACACTTGCACTCATTGTGGTAGAGATGGACATTTAGTAGACTTTTGCTTTAGACTAGCCAAACAACAAAAGAAAGAAAGAATTAATGCTAGGTCTAATTTCAGAAAGGCACACTCTACTTCTCATTATGTGCCTAGGGTGAAACAAACACCTTTTGATGCTAAAAACACGGGAAAAGGCAAATCTGATTTTGTGCATAAGAATACTCGTGTTGTGCCCTCACAGTTGTCGTCGGGTGCCTCAAGATCGATTCCTAAACATCTTATTTCTAACCCCAGTACCGAGACCTCGACACTTTCTGCTTCTATGTAGGCTTCTCACGCGAGGAGGGAGAACATGTGGCTAGTGAATTTCGGATGCTCACTTCATATGTTTAGTGATAAGATTTGGTGCATATGTTCAGGGGGAGAGTGTCTTTGTTCATAAAAGATGATGATGATGCTGTTGAGGATGAGATAATTGGAGGTTTACATGAGAGACTCTTCCCACGTGCTTCACATCAACAAACGGTCAAGTGAATTTTCAGGTATCTCCATGGTACTCAAGATTTTGGCATTTGGCTTTTTGCTTCCTTATGCATTAGTTTAAGAGCTTATTCTGATGTTGACTTTGGAAGATGTTGAATTGATTTGGTTCGTGCCACCTCTTGAGTAATCCTCTTTCTTGAGCACATTAACATCAGATTTCACTTTCTTAGAGATCATGTTGAAAAAGGCAACATTGTGCTTCATCATGTGGATACTGAACATCAATTGGCAGACATTTTCAAAACCCTTGTCTTCTTCTCGTTTTGCTTTTATTCGGGGAGAACTTGGGATTGTTCTTCCAATGGGTTTGTTTTGAGGGGGAGTTTCTTTGCCAAGTTTTTTCATTTAATGAGCTCACTTTATCATATTTCTTTATATGTTATGTAATTGAGCTAATATATGATAATCTAATTGTCTCACTTGAACTAAAAATGACATTGCGGAATTCCCTGGACTGATTGCCTATAGCTAAATACTCTGTGATATCTCACTCTTCTAGGCTTGATATTGAATCTTCTTGACAAATTTGGGCTATGAAGCAAGTGTGTTTTCAACTTTACTCTTTCATAAGACCTTTAATCACTTTTGCATGTTTACAATCAAAGAAAATGGAAAAAGAAAAGGGAATCAATATAAAAGGGGGTAATTAAAAGCAAAAGCTTCAAGTTATGTGCTTGTGTTTGCTTTCCCTAAAAAGATAAGATGTATGCTTCAAGCATGCCATTCCCTCAAAGATAAGATGTATGCTTCAAGCATGCCACTCCTAGAAAATAAAAGAAGTATGCTTCAAGCATGCCACATGCAACTTATTGTTTAAAGATTAAATTGGTCTACTAGATTGGAGTTGAAACTACTTGCTCGCCCTAAGTTGTTAGTTGCTTCAATTTTTAAAGCCTTGCTTTTTCTGCTAAGATCTTGCTTAGTACTTGGCTATAGTTGACTAAATTGAGGTTGGGATGCATGTCATTCCCTAACTTGTTAAAATCACATCAAGATCATGTATTTTGCATATTATGTGATATATAAGGTTATATGATCGAATGAGCTCATCTTTTCCTATCTTGGCACTCCCTTGTTTCCCTTTGTGAAATCATTGTTTCAGAAAAATTTTGAACATGTTCTCTCTTTTGTACTCTTGATGAATCCATTGTCAAAGGGGGAGAAATTTGGGAATCGTTGAAAAGTTTAAGAAAAAGGGGGATTTGTTTCTAGAATTTTGGGAGAAGTTTGGAGAATTTTGAAATTCTTGGGCACATTGCACATTCACACACATTTTCCTTCTCAGGGGGAGATTTTGTTTTGCATTTTGGTCAAAGGGGGAATTCTGTGTTTTCTCTTTTTGGTCCTTGATCCTTTGGATTTCAAAATCTTTTGTAAAGTGAATGCCAAATGTTCATTTCTTAGTGGTGTTGCCAATGTTTTCATCAAGGGGGAGATTGTGAAATCATGTCTTTGAAAAATTGGCTTTGAACCGAAAAATTAACTTAGAATTGGTTTTGCAAAATGTGCTTGTGCATGTGTTTGACAATTTGACAAGAAACAAGAAGTTTCGTTTTCTGTACGGACCAAGTTCTTAAAAGACAAGAAGTTTTACATGTACGCTGCACCAAATTTTTTGGTCCGTCGTGAATGGCTTTTTGCTCGATTAGGGTTTGTGTAAATTTGGACTTTGAATTTTGATTTGTTTTTGAGATTATGAAATTTGTGAGAATTTCATGATGCTTGAAGTGGACTTTATGCAATGCTCATGTGAGTAGTTGCATGGATTGACATTGAGTCAAGTCGTGGACTTGTGCTCGGATTTGTTTTGTGGTTTGTTCATGTGCAGGTATTGCTCGAAGACGAATGTGGTCGATGACGGGACCGGAATTAGGTTCATGGAGGAACTGAGGTTCGGGACTAGGTTCAGGAGGAACTGAGGTCTTGGTGGTCAAGGATGTCATGCGGGACGTTCGGGCTAAGAGAATGGTGCACATGAAGAATGGTTAGTCACGTGAGAATGGTAGGAGGTCATTCGCGTGCAAAGTGTTAGTCACGTGAGTATGGCAGGTGGCCATACGCGTGCAAAGTGTTAGTCACGTGAGTATGGTAGGGTTGCCATACGCGTGCAAGAGTTGTACTAGGCCAGGTTGGGTCAAGTAGAGTTGTGTTGGATACAGATTCCTTCTAGGGAATAGGAATCGTATTCAGAACTCCTTGTGGGTCGGTGCTTTAAATAGGAGGGGTTGTCTCCTGTTGAAGAGCATCGAATTGAGGAGAGCTAGGCGCATAGAGCCTTGGGCTCAAAGTTTAGGGTTTGTACTCTTTTGATGGGAGTACTTTAGACAAAAGAAATAAAGATCAATTCTTCTAGTTCCCGCATTGCTTCAACGTTCTCTTTTTAGTTCTTGTTTGCATGCTTGTTCTAGTTCTAGATTGGTTTTTGTTCTTTAAGTTTTATCTTGATTTGATCCATCAAAAACCTCTCTAGGGTATTGATCTAGTGTTTCTCAAAGTCTAGTTGATCAATCTTTTGTCGTTCTTGTTTAATCTTGAAGTTTTGATTAGATTGATTCTCGTCAAGTTCTGGATCAGCAAGCTTGTGAAGCTCATAACTTTTGATCCGTAAGTCCGATCGAGCTGATTCTTTTTGGGTTTGATTCTTATTGGAATCTAGTTTCTTGTGTCGAAATTTCAGATCGTTCCGACGGTTGGATCTCCGGGAATTCGCGTTTTACCGAACCTCTATCATTCTGTTTTTGTCGAAAACGAGGCAATTATTTGGTTCTGTTTTGGGGTGAACTTTTAATAGATCAAGAATTTGGTTTTAGCTTCCGCACAATCATTCACCCCCCCTCTGATTGCTATATTCGTATACTTCGATCCTACACGAAGTGGCAAGAAACCACTTGGAAGCGTCCTTGAACAAGTCCTTGGCGAGCATCCATCGTTAAGCTCATGAAAAACTGAGTGCCTGGAATGAAACCCCAACTCATGAGATTTCTTGTAGGTGTCGCACACCGGAGCATGTGCGCGATCATCGACCAAACTCACCTCCTCTCGTTCCCAGAGTGGGGAGCGGTTGCAAGCTCTGGCGGTGGTCGTGTGTGACCTTCGGAATTTCCCCAAACAGTTGGATCTGGAAGTGATGGGCGTGGTCATAGCTGAAAACTTGGAAAAGCTTGCCACCGAAATGAAGGTTTCAAGGTCATCTTGTGACAAAGAAGCTCAGAGTGCTTCTTGGGAATATCGACATCACACCTCAGTTCGCTCCCAACACGGCGATTCCCGAAGCCTTGCTAGGGAAAGCCATGGGAGGCATGATCGGTACCACAAGGACTATCGGAGTGATTCCTGAGCAACCTCAAGGGCTCAAGGTATGCTCATCACGGTCATGGGCACACCGAGCATTCTGCCTCAGATTGACCCCCATCGCGCTGACATCGAAAAGTTTTCTCTCGCCTTGGCCCACGCGTCGGAAGTCAATATAGCGATGATCACCGTGATCACCGCGACCGAAGAGACCATAGCGATGCCCCAGCTCTTGGATGTCGGGCTTTTGCGGCTCCTCTTCATAATGTCTCGTGGTCGAGCAAGTTCAAGCCTGGCCACATTGAGAGGTTGAACGGAACCCAGAATCCGGATGAATACCTCTCCATTTATAACACTGCTATTTTAACAGCTAGAGGTGACGAGGGAGTTATGGCGAACTTCCTACCTACAGTGCTTGACGGAGCTTCTCGGACTTGGCTCTTCAATCATAAAGAAGGGTCAATTTGCTCCTGGAGGCAGCTCAGCAGTGAGCTCAGAGAAAATTTCCAAAGCTGCTACATCCGTCCGGGCAAAGAGCGCGACCTCGAGCGCTTAATCCAGACGGAAGGTGAGTCTTTGCGACAGTTTATCCAAAGATTAATTCAGGTGCGGAACTCAATCCTGAATGTCTCGGATGAGGCAGTCGTCCGCTCTTTCAAGTTCGGGGTTCGAGACATCCGCTTCACGCAAGATCTGGAGATTCATCCTGATCTAACAGCCAGCGAGCTATTCCGCATGACCGACCGGTACGTGAACGCCAATGAGGCAGTCTAATGGAAGAAAATGCTGGACACGGGCAAGCTCCCTCCTTAACCCAAATTAGAAGGCTCCACGAGTAAGAAGAATGCAGGCTCCATGGAGAAAAAGGTCAAGAAAAAGAAAAAAGGCTACTTGCACCAAACATGGTCGCGGCTGTTGAGCAGCATTAGCTGCAAGCTTCACAGCCACAGCAGCCTAAGAGTTTCGGTGGAAGAGGCAAGGGTCGACCACCCTAGCGCTGCAACGACCAAGGTCACAACGACCAAGGTGCTCCGCCAAGCAAGCATTTCTGCCCACTCCATCAGGCGTACAGGCACGACCTCCGCAGTTTCTGGACCTAGACGTTCCACTTGGAACAGTTCTACAATGGCAAAAGTCTCATGCCTACGCTCCTAGAGCAAGGCGAGAACAGTAAGGGCAAAAAGCCCACTGACGACGAAGAGGATATGGACTACCGGGAGCCCCACAATCATATTGCGGTAATATTCGAGGGCTCCTCAGCCTACAAATCTCGTCGAGACCTAAAGGAAGTGGCATGGGAGGTGCATCATGTCACTCAGGGCAAGCCCCCTGTGCATCAGCTCAGGTGGTTCGAGCTACCCATTACCTTCTCCAAGGATGATTGCCCCTTGGATTAACCAAACCCTAGAGGCTTCCTATGGTCGTAAACCCGAGCATCAGTAACACAACGGTGGGACGGGTGCTCTTCGATTGCGGAAGCTCCTTAGATCTCATATGCGCCAAAGTCTTGAATGAGATGCAAGTCCCTCGGTCGAAGATCAAGAGCATAGTGGTCCCCTTTTACGGGATCGTCCCGGGCACCTCAGGCAAACCTCTCGGCCAAGTCATTTTGCCCATTACGTTCGGGAGTCCGAGCAATTCCCAAACAGAGATGATCACCTTTGAAGTGGTCGATTTTGAGTCGACCTATAACGCTATCCTCGGCAGACCGGCTCTCACCAAGTTCATGGCTACTACTCATCATGGGTACCAGTGCTTGAAGATTCCCAGTCCAGGTGGAGTAATAACCATAAGAGGGAACCAAAAAGCAGCCTTGAACTATGACGAGAAGGCATTAGACATGGTCGGGCAATTGCCTCATCGTGGCCCCGATCAAGAGTCGAAGAATTCCTAGTCAAAAGTTGCCCTCCAGCCTGGGGAAGAGACCAAGACGGTTCCACTGAGTGACGCAGAGCTGACCAAGGTCATGCATTTAGGATCTTCCTTAGATCCTAAATAGGAACTCGAGCTCATGACTTTCCTCCGGAAAAATGCGGATGTGTTCGCTTGGAAACCATCTGACATGCTCGGAGTCCCAAGGGAAGTCATTGAGCACAGGCTAGTGGTTCGACTTGACAAGAAACCAGTGCGGCAAAAGCTTAGACATTTCTCCCCGAAGAAACAAGTTATCATCCGAAAAGAACTCAACAAGCTCCTTAAAGTCGGCTTCATTCGAGAAGTCGAGCATTCGGAATGGCTAGCGAATTCGGTAATTGTCAAGAAAAAGGGGGGCAAATGGTGCATGTGTGTTAACCATACGGGCTTGAATGCGCCTGTCCCAAGGATAATTTCTCGCTACCCCACATAGACCAATTGGTCGATACGACAGTGGAGTCCCAGGTGATGAGCTTTTTAGATGCCTACTCAGGCTACCACCAGATCGGCATATCACCTGAAGATGAAGAGAAGACTTCCTTCATTACCCTGTTCGGCACGTTCTGTTACATGACCATGTCTTTCGGTCTCAGGAATGCCGGGGCAACCTTCCAACGTCTTATGCAGAAAACTTTCTCAGACTAAATAGGTCGCAATCTTGAAGTTTACGTGGACGATATATTGGTTAAAAGTAAGCCTGCCTCGAGTCATGCCTTCGACCTTGAGGAAACATTTTGTAACCTCAACTGACATCGAATAAAGCTTAATCTATAAAAATGTGTCTTCGGTGTGAGGGCGGGCAAAGTGCTTGGCTACAAGGTCGGTCCACAGGGCATCGGGGCAAACCCGAAAAAGATTGAAGTCATCGAAAACATGCGACCACCTAGTTGTGTAAAGGAGGTCCAAGCCTTGACTGGATGAATGGTGGCTCTGAGTAACTTCATTTCTCGGTTAGGCAAGCGTGGGTTACCTTTCTTCAAGGCACTCCACAAGCATGATGGTTTCAACTGGACAGAAGAAGCAAACCACTCTTTCGAAGAGCTGAAGCAGTACCTGTCCAGTCCGCCCATCCTAACCACGCCAAAATTAGGGGAGACCTTGCTATTATATTTGGCGGCAACCATGCAGGTTGTAAGCGCAGTCTTAACAGTGGAAAGGGATGGAGCGCAACGGCCGATCTACTACATCAGTGAAATCTTCCATGGACCAAAGGAGCGTTACCTTGAGATCCAGAAGCTCTTGTACTCACTGCTCGTGACCTCCAGGAAGCTGCGACATTATTTTCAAGCCCACAAGATTGTGGTTTCGACCAACTTTCTGCTTAGGGAGATCCTAAGAAATCAAGACACCAGTGGTCCAATAGCGAAGTGGGCCATGGAGCTCGCCGAGTTCGAGATCCAATTCTTAACTCACACAGCGATCAAGTCCCAGGTTTTGGCAGACTTTGTAGCAGAGTGGATGAATCCAGCACCACCTACTGTCGAGCTCGACAGGTCTAAAGAAGATAATTGGACCATGTACTTTGATGGGTCTCGTGCCTATGAACGCTCAGGGGTTGGAGTTGTGCTAGTCTCCCCCAGGGAGAGCAACTCAGTATGCCATTCAATTGTACTGCCGCCACGAACAAGGCGACAGAATACGAAGGCCTCTTGGCTGGGCTATGAGCATATAAAGTGCTGGAGTCCAACGACTCACTGTGAAAGGAGATTCACAGTTGGTCGTCAATTAGGTCAATAAGGAGTATTAGTGTTCCGATAACTCAATGGCGCTTTACCTGGTTGATGTGAGGAAGATGGAGAAGTACTTCAAGAATTTTGAGGTACTCTTCATCCCCAGGAAGGATAATTCCCTGGCCGACCAACTCTCAAAGCTCGATTCCTCCCAAGATTTCGCTCCGGCAGGAGTGCTCGTCAAGTACTTATACAAGCCCTCCATTCCCTCTATAGAGGAGACATCAGAGGCGCGCGGTAACGTCTCTCTTCTCGAGCATGGTGCGAATTGGATGACGCCATTCATTCAATACCTTGCACATGGGACACTGCCCGAGGAAGAAGCTGAGCGTTCCTGGCTTATAAGGCGATCCTCTCCTTACAAACTGATCGAAGGTGCCTTATACCACAAAGGAGCATTAGGAGTCCTCTCCAAGTGCATCTCACAAGAAGAGGGCAAATACTTTCTTAGAGATATCCATGAAGAAATGTGCGGAGCTCACTCGTCCTTCAGAATGCTAGTGAGCAAAGCATTCCGATTGGGTTACTCTTGGCCAACGGCCTTAGCCGATGCTCGCTCGATCGTGATGACCTATAGAGCATGTCAGTTTCATGCTCGTAGGGTCCATCAGCTGGCATATGTGCTTCAAACCATTCCTTTATCATGGCCATTCTTGGTTTGGGGGTTGATATACTCGGGCCTTTTCCCCGAAGTCAAAAAGCTGCAAGTATTTGCTCATGGCTATCGACACTTTCACTAAGTGGATCGAAGCCAAACCCGTGTCGACCATTTTAGCCCAGTCGGTAAGGAAATTTTTTCGCAATAACGTAGTGACGCGCTTTGGTATTCCCAATTGCCTTATCACAGACAACGACACTCAGTTCACTAGTGAGTTGTTTTAGGCCTATTGTGAGGACATCGGGACGAAGGTCTGCTTCGTCTCTGTAGCACATCTGCAGAGCAATGGAGTGGCCGAGCGAGCTAATGGACAAATAATCCAAAGAATCAAAAAGAGAGTTTTCAAAAACCTCAATCAGCATGGATAAGCTTGGGTGGACGAGCTTCCTTCCATCCTTTGGTTGGTTCGCACTACAATAAGTTGAGCTACGGGTGAAACCCCTTTCCAGCTCGTCTACGGTGCAGAGGCCAATTTGCCCACTGAAATCGTGCTGGGTTCTCCAAGTGTGCACCTGATCGACAACATCGACCAGGAAGGTGAGCATTCCTAGACCTAGACCTCACTGAAATGACACGCGAATGGGCTTTACTGCGATCCGCGGTTTACCTACAGGCTCTTCATAGGCACGCAGCTAAATCTGTTCGACCAAGGACCTGGCAAGTTGGCGATCTCGTCCTACGTCGAGTTTAGGATTTGTCAAGGCTAACAAGCTGACCCCTAGGTGGGAAGGTTCGTATACGGTCATCTCAACAACATGCCCGAGGGCTATTCACCTAGCGATGGAGAATGGTCGGGTGCTCGCCAGCACCTGGAACATCGACCAATTACGTAAGATCTTTGTCCAGTCTTTCATTATTGTTTGTTCTACGCAAGATCAACGAGTTCTTTTTTCTACAAAATTTGGTTATTTCGCCCCCGTGATTTCCATTCTTCCCAAGATTTTGTGAATGTCTTTGAAGTCCTTGCCCGTTGGTAAGCCGACTCAGCCTCGCACAAGGGCACACTCTCCTCCTCACAATCTTGATGATGGGATGAGCACGTGTGGGCAAGAACATTCGCTCCATGCGCATTATCCTAAGGTTTGTCTAGCGTGCGCAAGAACGACAAAAGTGCAAAAACCAGCGCTGGTCACTAGACTCGCCTCTAAAGGTTTCAGTCTGCATAAGACAATTATTATTTGCAGTAGTACTCCGTTGCAAGTTACAATCGCATATAGACACCCTCTCGGTTGGTCCAGAGTTCTAGTTCGATTCACGCATGCTTGATCATTATGGGTTGTCGAACAACCACAAGACTTTCCCGTCCTCGTCGAAACTTAGCTCGCAATTTAGGGGCATGGGTCAAGACGTTGGGGGGGTGAAGCCGCACGCGTATTTCTTTCTCTCGACCTAACCCATGCTCGCAACTCGGAGAAAGACATGCGCGATATTTTCTAACTCTCCTATGAACGAGCTCGTGCTCGCAACTTAGGCACACGACATTCATTCACAGCGGTGGCTTAGTAGGGATGAACTACCAAGTTTTTCTTAAAGAACGTGTGCTCGTGTCTTCATCCTTTACTATCTGTATACTATCTTTTTCGTTCTGCTCATTTTGCTTTGTCTGTTTTTGCAGGCCGTCCATTGGCAATGGGCAAGAAACGATACAAGCAAAACAAAAAAGAAGACAAGTCATTTTCAATTTGAAGCATTCCTTTATACATTCAATTCAGTTACATATGAGGTATTTTACAATGGGAGCTACACTCTGCAGAGTTCGCCCCTTTGATGGATTAGAGTTCTTCCCTCGCCTCATCAAGCTCGTTCTCGAGCTTGAGGACCCGCCACTGGGCATCGCGTCCCTCGTGTGCTTCTTGGCGGAGTCGCTTTGCTTCTTCTCTGAGCTGGGCGACCAACTCAGTGGCCTCCCACGCAGATCAGCTCAGTTCCACCACCTTCTCCCCTAGGGCTGTCTTGGCCAGCTCGCCCTGGAAGATCCGCTCTTTGCAGTCCATGGCAAACTCTTCGGCTTTGCGCCGTGTCTCCTCATCCGAAGCACTTAACTCGTCCAGTTCTTGCTTGAGCTCCGCTATCTTGGCATCTTGCTCGGCGCTATGCTTTGCCACGGCCTCAGGAGGTATGGTCGCTACCTCGAAGTCCCCTATGGTCACGTCTAGCACCTGCAAGGCAGAAAGCTTTAGTTCTTGCTCGTTGCAAAATAAAAAGACATTAGAAGATAAGAAGTCTTACCCAGTGGAAACGATCATGCAAGTTGTCCCAAACTTGCTGGATAATCTGCTCCGACCGAAGGTTAGTGAGATCTTCCACGGCAACCTTCAGCGGGGAGAACTCACCTTCCTCCCGAGCAGGTGCTTCGTTCAGAGGAACCTTGCCTCCTTCTTGGCCCCAAGCATCTGCCATACTCGGGGGCTCAAGGGACTGCCCTGGCAAAGCAGGTGTCGCTGGGGTAGGTTCCTCCTGGAGACGCACTTCCTTTGAGATAGGGGCATCAGGACTCAGCTCGTGAGCAGCCTTCATGCTCGGTGATCGGTCCTGGCCCTCAGCCATGCTCGACTTCAAAGCCTTGAGCTGCTGCTCTTCCTGGGGAGCTTGTTCCCTGAGGGCATGAGTCACCACCTCCATGATTTGATGGTCGCAAGGGGCCTCAGCGGCGATCTCCTCAGCCACCACAAGGTCGACAAGGTGGGCAAGCTCCTTTTCTATTTCAAAATTGAGGATTTCATCAGCCATCCCCTCAAAGTCCATAGCTCCCCTACTAGCTATTTCGCCCACGACAACAATGTGGGGTTAGCCCGATACTCAAAAGTGTGGGAAATGGAAAGGAAGAAACAGTAGAATTACCTTCACTGAGCTTCTTGCCGTCATCCTCGGTGCCTACAACCTCTATAGCGGAGGTCTTGCTCGTGGAAGCTTGGGCCCCGACCATAAGCTTGGACATCTCCGCAGCTGCGTGGCTGGCCCTCGCTATCGAGGGGTCGACCTCGTCCAGGTCAACTGCCTCCAAAGACAATGCTAGGTGCATCGACGTTACGCCTGGTGACCTTTGGCGCCTCAAGACCAAGGGCGTCAGGTCTTCCTCCTCTTCCTCGGGCTCTTCTGCCGTAGAACACGAGGTCACCCGCGCCAGCTCGGCCTGGAGGGCGGCGATCCTCTCCTCCAGCCGCTCCTTGTGCGCGGAGCCCCCTGCTGTCACCTTTGTCCGCTTCACCTCCTCCGCGAGTTGGTACAGGCGAGCCATCAAGTCTGGATTGTTCTTGGTGTACTCCTTCAACCACGATTTCAACTCCCTTACCTTCACCCTATCAGCATATTCTAAATGCTATCGGGGAGGGCTCCTACTCAGAGCCGCCCGCCTCTTGAGGCGCTTGGCAGGGGACAACGGGGGTGGTGGCGCTTGTCGCTTGCACGTCACCTTCTTGATCCTCCGGGGGGGACGACTTCCCCTTGGTCGCACGTTAGTGGCTTGATCTCGGCCACCGCGGCTGCAAGGGCGGTCTTCTCCTGGCCAAAGAACATAGTTTATCAGAGATGCTTGGGATGTTCTTCCTCGAGCATGGTTCACTAGTTTACTTACCGCATCGCCCCGCTCGAGCATGTTGCTCAGAACTTGACGCCCGACATCGAGCTCCTTGCCTTTAGGGGTGCCGAACATCATGGCAGCCCACTTTTCGACCCAAGCCTTGCTCAGGGCTGTAACCCGACCAACGCAGACATCATTACAAGCAAACTAATTATAAAGGAGTAAAGGACCAAAAATAATTTGTGCAATTTCGGAGACTTACCCGAATCAGCTTCACGACCGAGGTCTTGCCATCCCGTGATCTCAAAGAAGGGATGCTCCCTCCTCCTTAGTGGTGCCACCCGATTCCTGAGGAAGTCCCAGGCAAGGTCACAACCAGTGAGCTCCAGGTTCATGAGCTCGCTAATTGTCATCAGTGCTCGCTCCTCCTCGGCTTGCACAGGGGGGCACGGGATTTCAAGCTCCGGAGCCGCCACTCCGGTGTAGCGAAGAGTGCTTTCCTCCACCATCTTCAGGTAAAACCAATGGTCGGCCCAGCCCGACACTGAGTCCTTGAGTGTGAATCTAGGATACTCGTATGGTCGGTTGGACCAAAGTAAAAAATAAACGCAGCCGACAGGAGTGGTCCCTCTGGTGGGAAATAAGGAGTAAAAGTGAAAAAAGACTTGCCATGGGCACAGTACACATGTATCCCTCGCAAAGATGCGAGTAGATCGCCAAGATAAGAATAGAGTTAGGGTTGAGATTGGAAATCTCGCACTCGCATTGAGCGAGTACGGATTCAAGGAACTCACTCTCAGGCATCCGCAGCTCATTGATGGAGTAGAGCTCGCAGGAGACGATCTCTCCTTCCCACTGCGCTGGAGCTTCCTCGTCGTCGGGAACACGCCATGACTCCACGTCAAGGTAGCCGAGTTCCATGAGCACTCGGAGCCTCTCCTTACTGATCTTGCTCGCTCCGAACTTCACCATGGATTCAGTGGAAGAGGAAGATGCAAGCGCACGAAAGCACGGGACTTGAGAATTTCTAAGGGCTCAGACGCGAAATGTAGGTGAAGAGTTTCTCACCGCCGCTCGGCTCAGATATAAAAAGCAGGTGAAAAGTTCCTCACCGCCACTTCTGCCCACTCGTGAATCGATGCATGGAAGCGTAACTTACGAAACCGTCCAATAAAGGCGTGGTTCCCAAAAAATTGTCCAGACTATTACTATGAGGCTTCGCAGAGAAGGAACCAGTGCAACTTTTTGATCCTCTCTTACCCGAGCTTCTTTTGATCGGAGGCCGAGCCAGTATCTTGACTCCTATCAACCATGCTCGTCCGCGGGCAGGACATGCTCAGATGCTGTAGTAGTACTTCGCTACAAGATTCCAATCCCTCTATTGAGTCTGTAGGCTCAAGGGGAAGGCCCCACCAAGTAGTTTTCCACTTGAGCCTCATGGGCTAGCTGTCGGGAATTGGATAATCTCTATAAAGATTGCTATACCCTGGTAGCTACTTGTGACCGACCATGCATGCCCTTGGATGAATTCCCCAAGGAGGACCCTCGGATAGTCTAGCCGGCTGGTCCACCCAACCAGACTAGACCCAGTGGTCGCCCACGAGCATGTATGCTCATCCTCGAGTGTGCAAGCTCGTTCACGAGCACCCAAGCTCACCCATGAGCAAACGAGCTCGGGAATGTGCCAGGATCGATCAGAGCTGTGGAAATCCTTGAGTATGATCAGAATATCGTGCTCACCCCACAACGTTTAAGTAGCGATAATGATCTGGGCTTGTTACACCAACAACGGGAACGTTGTGAGAATTAAGGCTTTAGTTGCAACCACTGTTAATGCAGTAAAGTACGCATTATTCGGTTGCAGTTATTACAGATATCTTGTAAGCTATAAGTACCTCCCAGGTATATTGATAACGGGGGGCGAGGACACGCACGATAAGTAGAAAGCAAAGACACACATACACGGACTTTTCGGTAAGAGTTCGACAGCAATAGTAAAACCACTGGAGTAGGGTTATTATCTCTGCTGTGGCATGCCCGAACCAGTAGAAACCACTGTAACACCCTAGTTTTCGCTTTCTGGAGAAAAACCTAATTTAAATAAAGTAAATTCAAAAGTTGGAGTTTGTTTGGTGTTTATATTAACCTGGCATCCATTCCCCTCTAAAATCGGGATTTAATTCCCCTCCGGTCGAAAAATCGGATTTTCCAGTTCCTACCGGTACCCGAAATTTCACCTGAATCCAAAAATGCTCCAAAAATCCCCAAACCACTTCAAATGTGTTCCAAATATTCCAAAATGATTTTAGAAATCATTCCCCGGATTTTTGGACCTCCGTTCCTATTTTATCTTGCGCGGCTTTTGTTTAATGCATGCAATCCGCGCCCGAATATTCAATTCCACAAATTTCATCCAAATTCAGCGAAACCAATTTTATTGGGTCCCAAATATTCTAAAATGGTTCTAGGAATTTTTCCGGAATTTTTAGACCATTTTTCCTAATTTTTTCTCTAGGACGGTTTGTTTGCGTAAAGGAGGACCAATGGTGGCTTGCCACGTGTCATGTGAATAGTAGCTTTCTTCAACCTCCAGCCAACCCCAAAGTAACAGAGAGCTCTCAAGTGCAACAATGGCTAGGGTTGCATTCATGGGCTCCTAACTCCCTCATTTCAACTCCAAATCACGAAGCGCCGGTTCCGTTGAATTCGTAGCGGCGTCCTCTTCCAATTCCTCACCATCTTTAATCCCAAAGCTCGCCGGAAGTTGAACAACCGAGCAAAAACCGAAATTGACTTAAACGTCATTATCTCGGCCGTTGCAACTCCAAACGGCGCACCACCACCTCCATTCACTCCGTATAAGTATTGCCGTTCCGGGAGTGTGCTCCCCTTTCCCTCTACTCCACGCATTTGCCCGTGAGATCAAGAAAACCGAGGTGGGGTCATCCTTTTTCGGTGTTCTTCGTGTTCTTGCTCATAGCTTCTTCTCCGGTGAGCCATTCTTCATGCCACTTGGTTCTTTGTGACCGTGGATGAGTCTAGCTTCTAACCCAATCATCAATTTTAGGATTTCTCAACCGTGGGCGACGAATTTGGAGCTTTTGTCGTTTCGGCCGAACCTCCGTTCTTCGTCGATTTCTCCGATTTCGGTGAGGTTTGGCTCAATTCCTTCCTCCTAGATGTCGCTAAGGATGTCATCTATTGATTCTAGGCTTTTGTTTGGATCAATTCCATGCGAAAATGGAGAAAAAATCCGTTTTTTTGGAAGAAGAGGGGGGCTCTGTAGCTTTGGGTCTGTTCTGGAACAAAATTCTCGCAAGTTACTGTAGCAAATAGTAACTTTTCTCTTTTTCTTGATTTTCCAGCAATTTCCAACTTCGAACGCTTATAACTTTTGCGTCCGAACTCCGATTGACTCCATTCAAATTTCTAAATTCATCTAAAATCAAGATCTTCCTGCCAGTACTAATTTTGTAATTTTTGGATTTTATTTATTTTCTTTTATTTATTTATTGCCTCGTTTTGCGCGTAGTCAGCGATTCCGCCGAGTCCGCCGACCCCGCCGCCGGACTTCGAAGAGTTCAACCTTCTCGCTGTGACCGAGGCAAGTCTCCTTAACGCACGTTGATCCCATGATTTATAAATGCTTTCCAATGTTTTATAAACTGCATTGCTATTTACCTAAAATGATGATGTTAACGTTAGACTATTAGTTATACCTGTTGTCCCTACCTCCTTGATATTGTTATCCCTGACCCTTTGTCGCCCTAGTATAAGTACTCCACCAATATAAATTTTTTTGGAAAGGTATTCTTTAATTAAGGGAAAAGACTATTTGATAGACATTTTAGATAAATCAAATGGGATGGAATGCAAATTGGAGTTAGATGACTATTAGTGATGATGTGGTAATAGTCGTTATGAAAGTAACCTGGGAATGGTGGTAGTTTCAATATTGCGGAGTTGGAGTGTGGTAGCAAATCGCAGTATGATTAGTATGAACTGGGGAAGAGTGGGAAGAGGTATGATATGAAGAATAATGGTCGGTAAAGTTAAATAAATAATATTGGGAGGCATACTTGTGGATCAAATAGAATAAGTGGTGAATTATATTTTGGTGGATTTTAAAAAGAATATTATATGATAATCATTTATGGAGATTGTGAATGATCCAGAATGTTTGGTGGTTTATTGAATGATAATATTACGTATTCTTGGTGGATTAAAGTAGATGATTTAGAGGTGATAATGTGAAGGATTAAATACATGACGTTATGAAGTGCTATCGGTGGATTGTAGCCTAAATGATTAGAGTCGATATCGTGAAGTATTCTCGATGATTCAGTCAATGATATGATCAAATATACTCAATGGATTCAGTGAATAATATTGAGAATCGTACTCGGTGGTTTAGTAGATGATTTCGTGATGTATGGTGTTGCGATAATCATCTAGGTGGGATTATGAATAATGAGGATTGTATGTGATTTGTTTAGCCAACTTGGTGTCATTGTTTAGGGAAACAGCTATAGGCAATGAATCAATGAAATCTTGGATTTGTAGAATCTTTCATGAAATATGCTCGGAGATGAGATTATGAATTATTCTCGGTGGATCAAGTAGATTACAAGATTTAGCGATGTATAGATGATGGGTAACCCCTAAGAAGACTTATATTTTGAGGAGATTGTTTCATATACAATGATGTCAGTAGCTTAGCATGATTTTGGAGTTATGATGGCACATGGTATAGATTTTACTTGTTGGAGTACTAAATTGGATTGGATTATATAGTGCCATGATAATAATGGGGAGTCTTGGTGGTCTCATGAATTTTGGAGATGATAGAACGGATTATCATAATTTTTATCAAACACCGAGTTTTGTATTTTATAAAATAAACTATTGGTGGAATAGAATAGTACGGTAGAAATGCTTAGCCTCGCCATCGGTCAATATTCACCTATGGGTGGGACTTTCAATTATCTCTTGAAAACTTGTATTGGAAGTTATAGGCAAGGAGTATTGCCAATGGTTTACAAAATAAAAATAAAATGAAAAATGATTTCGACTTGGGCGGCATGGAATGTCGGGTGGAAGCGGACCAAGCCTTGGTTCTTTTGTGCAAGTACCGCCCCAAGTCAATTAAGGACCGACGCTTATGACTGTCTCCATTCTAAGCATTACCGTACAACCACATGTCAAAGTGGGCACGACCTGGCTGAATAATTTGTAGAAACCTAACTTAGACTCACCACTCGGTTGTTGTGTGAGAGTCGGAAAGAGGCATTGTTGTTGTTGTTGTTGTTGTTGTTGTTGTTTTTCTCACACGGCGCAAGAGGGGGCTTCTGTACTGGGTGGAAAGAACCCTAACAGTAGTGAAACCTCAGCGGGTGGGTCGGGTTAGGCATATACATTGTAAAGGCCTTGTCATGATATCCCTGCCGGCACACCTAAGGAAGTGTGCTAATTGCATGGCATCAAGGGAATATCATGTCTTGTGGGTAAAGTTGTACACCTCTACAGAGTTAAAACTATTCGAATAGTCGTGCCTACGGTCAAAGGCAAAGCTTGCTGAATGCTTTCATACTGGTAGACTTTGGTTTTTGGTTTTAAACTAAACAATGTTTCGTTTTGGGATTCGGGAGCGGTTAGAAATCTCGGGTGTGCTTCTGGCGGTTAAAGCCAGGTAGGTGGAAAGAACCTGATTTTTGTGAACCATGGCGGACAGAGCCATGTGATTGGATTGAACCCTGATTTTGTTGAGATGTGGCGGATAGAGCCTGTATATTAGTGAGTGGTGGTTAGAACCTTCACTACAATATTACATAATTCAATTATTAAAAAGAATTGCTCAATTATGCTTTGTGAAAATTATTATCAAGTATGTTTTGTTGAAACTTGGCTTTATGCAAAAGAACCATATTAAGCCATCTTTGAATAGCCTACAAGGTGCATAATTTCCCAGACTTGCTGAGTACTTTATGTACTCACGTGCTACATTCTAATCCTCTCTCAGAAGACAAAGAAGCTGTTCAAGATTTCCAACAACTAGGGTGCGTTCTCCACTCGATTGCCTGTGGGCATTTGGATGTGTCGCTTTGGTGTTTTCGTCTTCCGCTGCGGTTGTTCAAGTTGTTCAGCCTGTTCAGGCCGTAATGGTAAACCTTGACCATAAGGTCTTTGATTTTATTTGGTATTATTCTTATTTAGTTATTTGTATTCGTGATATGGTTGTTGATTCATCACTTTTGATTGTGTGTACTAGCTACTGATCTGGGACTAGTACAGAAATACACAGAGGACTCCGGATAGCCGATCCGGGGGCCTACAACCACTGTCCATTCTCTGAGTATCCTGTGTCTTTCTAGCATTCTCCAGACGCAAACCCTTCACTGAAAAAGGGGCCTCTGTTGATTCAACAAGTAAACTCGACGGGGACCTGTTTCCCAAACATCGACAATAATCTTTTACATTTTTACAACCTCGAATCTTTTTACTTCAAGATGCTAAATTTACGTATTTTAGTGTTTATAATTTTGAATTCAAGAAGCTAAGATTGTATGGATTAATAGAATTAAGACTTTAGTAAAGGTGTTCGCATGAATAGTACTTGGCCTTAGGTATAATTTGTACAAATGTTGACTTTAATAGGTTGGGTTTATGGAATGGGGCTAGTGGCTTTATTTACATGATTCTATAGTGATTTTAGCGACACGAACATTTAGAGTCAATATGCTAGTAGGATTCAGATGAAAAGAAAGATGTTAATTAAATATTTTTCCATATCATGGTTGTCTAGATACTATATAGTGATTTCAAGCCATTCACCCGAAAATTTGCATTAGACAAGATATTCTACGGGCGACCAAAAAGGCTTAAGTGTTTCAAATTCTCATATGATGACGGTTTGGTTTTTGTCTTACGATTGTTGCACCTCAATAGATTATTTAATCATTCTTTAGGAGTTGTTAGGGGATGTCTCTAAGAGTGTTTCAAAGTTGGTTTCGCTACATTTCATTTTTGTTTGCGATGTTTTTCATATAAAAAGGATTAGGGCCTTTAATAGATTAAGTTCCACATTGTGTGTGCATGTGACTTATTTTTATATAAATATAATGGGTACCACTTTTCAAAGTCCTAGGATTTGGTTTCTTCCAATTTCGAGTTCGTTTGAAAAAGTTACGACTATTTAAACTCCTATCTTAAGAGACGCGACTCTCACACATGAGTCTCAACTTACTACTAAGCACTGGTTCTTCAAGCTTCTGGAACACTTCATCGATCCACTTCTCTTCGAGCTCGATGATTTCTTACTTCACGATCTTCAGGGTTGACGGCGACATCCAGTACTTTCTCCTTAAGTGTGAAACATCGTTAACTATTCGGAACAACTCAGGTAAGATTTCTATTTAAATCGAAGTGAAGGATAGAACTTTCAGCAAAGAGGAAAGAATGGAAGAATAAGATAAGTCAAGAATGTATTATTCTTTCAAGTTATATTTTCTCTTTAGGAAATAATTTTGAAGCTCCTAAAGACGGCCAATCTATCTAGTGTCAAGACCTACAGTCAGTATGGCTCTGATACCACCTCCGTCGGGACCCGAATGTGCAAATCCGGACCCTCTGTGTATTCAGCACTAGTCCAGGATCACGCTAGTGCACACAGTCTCAACATAGATGAATATCACAATCATACACAGCGGAAACGAGAAATAACACAAATATAGAATATAAACTATTGAACGACCTTAAGGTCAACCTTACATTTGTGAGGCCTTGACGGCTTCAACTCCAAATAAGCAGTAGCGGAACAAAGAACATCGGTGACTCCCATCGATACGCCACAGGCAACTGACAGGGTTCGACTCCTAGATAATCGCCTTCTCACGGAACTTCTTCTTCTTCGACGATGTAGATTTTTGCTCACTGGTGATTGTTTGTTTGCAAGGGGTGAGTACATAAAGCACTCAACAAGTCATGCACAGAATGCAAGTCTAATAACTGTATGCATGGCTTATTCCAAGTAACAGGCTGAATGGTTATTTTGCAGAAAAGCAACAATCATAAATAAACATAATAGATTGTAAAGCAGTAAAACAAATAACAATAGTAATAATTTCACAGTTGTTTCACAAGTAAACCATTCCACATCCTTAAACAATTATCACTTTTCCACAGGCAAACTGCCTCCAAGCCCAAATTCATTTTCATGAAAAGCTAACCCTTGACTGTAATCCCCGAGCAATGTCCAGTACCGCGGACACGGCTATTCGAATAGATTTTACACTCTACAGAGGTTATACACTTTACCCACAAGATACAATCAACTCACCACGTCAGCCGTGAATCACCATACAAGGGTATGCGAATGAGTGATCATAACAAAGTCTTTCGGAAACCTCTAACTACACAAGTGAACCTCTTCGGTTTTTGCCATACACCATCCCTTCCCTTAGCAAAGGCGAAGTATGGGACCGACATACCGTTGGATGGGTACCATGCCGCAGCCCTGGTACGCTCCCCCTTCAAGCTACACAAACGGTGTAGTTGACACCCCGAGGTATCATAAGCAAGTTATTAGCGACTTAATCAATTAGGTCCATCCCATTCCGGACATGTGGTTGCATGATTGACTCAGTTCAAAGGCTTGCAAGGTTAAGTCCTTAGGCGACCAGGGCAAGACTACCCGAAGAACCAAATCAACCTTTCCGGTGCCACACCTGGCCCACCTGATCATAATCTTGCCACTTGCCCCGGTCTAAATCATTTTATCACCCCAGTTGATTATTGCGCAACACAATGCCAACAACAACTCAACATCATTGAAGAAGTACAAATACCTCCACATATCAACTTCATCGTGTCGGCAACACGTCGCACCGTTCCAAAATACATTGCATATTCTATTAGTCAATATTGAGCTTTTGTATTTCCAAAATGATGTCAAAGGTACGTTGCAAGACTAAGCAGCTACTGACGGTCTAACTAACCCATGTCGGCAAAGTATTTAGCTACCAACTATTAATCAACAAACCTAGGGTGACAAATGAATCATGGCATACAACTATTATAGACAAGGTGGCAATAACAAGTAGGTTAAATATCTAATCCCAAATTAATTGAAATCAGTTTATATCCAACTAGCATGCAATAATTTGAAACAACATAATTTTCAAAAAGGGGATCAACATGGTCAAAGCACAACTTGCCTGGCCCTTGCAAACTTTACTGTCCTTTACTCTTTAT
Source organism: Rhipidocladum racemiflorum (assembly GCA_036346355.1). Lineage (NCBI taxonomy): Eukaryota > Viridiplantae > Streptophyta > Magnoliopsida > Poales > Poaceae > Rhipidocladum > Rhipidocladum racemiflorum. The sequence continues at coordinate 35,111,428 of CM070577.1, read as the reverse complement.
CCTTGATCCTTGATCCTCGAGCTTCAACTTCCATTTTCTCGATCCTCAGCTCGTTCGAACGACTTCCGGACGACACGTCTAACGATAAAGAAACACAAATACAACAAAACTCAAAAGACAATTCAAATAAACTCCAAATTAAGAACAAACAGCATTGGCACAACGGCTTGGATGAATTTAGGAACTTGAATGGATTAGATCGAAGATTAGACAAAAGATAACGGCTTTCGGAAAAACACCGAAAAGGGAAAGATTAATAACTAGGAAAGAAAGAATATTATTTCGAAGAACATTTCTTCTGAAGCTATTGTCTTGATTGGACAAATGATGACATATGGGCTCTCGATCTATAGATCGGGCCCATAAGGATATGTTAGTTCACAATAAACTAAACTGATTCTCGAAGTTGACTTTTGTTGACCGAACGGACACAGTCAAACAAAAGAGAAGAAGACTGATAGACTAGATCGGGCACAAGGGTATGACAGATGGCCAATGGTCTATCGACCAAGTCCACGAAGGAATTCTCGATTAATGGCAGATTAGGTTTTCAGGGATAAGACAAGACAAGTGTCTTACCACGATTGAAACAACGGAAAAGATTGCAAAGATAACAACGCGGCTCACGATGAACTTAGTGCATCGAACCGGTCTTAGGTTAGGGTTTTGATTCGGCTTTGAAGATGATATGACGATGAGACTAGGCTCACGTCATGATGATAGAGGAGATAAGGACATCGCACTAGGGCTCTTGCATGAATGCACGCATGCGATGACAACGAAGCGAAGAGAGCCAAGCGTTAACGATGAAACGTTAACGATGGAACGTTAAAGGCGAAACGTTAACGATAGAGCGTTAACGATGGAGCATTAACGACGGAGCGTTAACGGTGAAACGTTAACGGAGGAACGTTAACGACGAAATGTTAACGGCGGAGCGTTAACGACGGAGCGTTAACGGTGAAACGTTAACGGCAACAGGTAACGGAGGAACGTTAATGGCGGAGCATTAACGACGGAGATAAAACAATGATAGGATACTCATGAAACAAGGTAGCGACCGTCGGTGCAACGATATGGCCGTGATAAAATGCTACCAAGGATGGCTAACCGATACGCGAACCTGCGGCAACGGCTAGGTCAAAGATGACGGTTTTAGGTCGGAATCGGGCTCCGACGGCAAACGGAGACAAACGGAATTCTAAGGATGGTCCAAAACAGTACATGATAATCCACCGGACACGACAACACGATCGGAGTGAACTAAAATAGCCGGCGTCAAAAGGCGGCACTCGGCGACGGCTAAACGGTGGCCTAAATATATAAAAATTTTCGGAGGATGGGATGGCAAAGGGGGAATGTCTACCACGTAGAACGTGACGAGACGAACTCAACGATATAGGCGGATTTTGCGGCGCCCTTCCGGATTAATCACAAACTGCCGATTAACGGGTTTCGGATATAAACTTTGAACGGCCATAACTTCTAGAATAATGATAGGAACTTAACGAAATTTGACCGAGAGCTATATGGGACCAAGAGGCACACCGTGACGTAGGTGGCTCGAAGAATTACCTTCTGGAACAGCGGGGAACGCGCGAGGATGATTGTCGCTGTTTAAAACGCTGTCTGATCGCAGTCTGATCGGAGAAAAGAATTTTCTGCGCAAAATCCAGAGGGCAAAACCGTGAGGCAAGATGTGCATCATGTAGAGGACATCCCCAGGAGTCCACACAAAAAATGTTAGCACCTAACTCGAAAAATTGAGGGAGATACGGCCTCGGTAAGATTCGAGATTGAAATGGCCGTAACTTTTGATTCCCTTGGCCAAATTGGCTGAATTTTGGACAGCAAGCAGATGGTACCTTGTGGCACACCATGGCGAAGATGGATCTTGAAAATAGTCGACGAGCTGCCTGGGACGCGGCTCCAAAGTTCGGCCATCGTCGGGCGACATCCGGGCTTCTCGCGGCGGTTTTGGAATTTTAGAAAATTGATATGAGGTCTAGGGGACGTGTGGGAGGTCTACAAAGGTTAGGGGTGGCGGCTAGGTTAAGCAAAAAAAATTTGGACACGTTTCGAGCAAAAACGGGCCTTGTAGGCATTTAAACGAGCACCTTCCGTGCATGAATCGGATTAGGGCTGACGTGGCGCGCTGTGGTGGCGACACGTGGCATTTTCGAATAAAAACTATTCCGAAAATTCAAATAAATCATTTAGGGCAATGAAAATACCTGAAAAATTCTAGAAAAATTCTACAAAATATTTTGAGATATTTTAAATTCAAATAAAATATTTGAAACAAAACTTTATATAAACTTTTCCAGATAATTAATTAATTTCAATAAAAGGGCTTAATATAAATCGATCCCGAATAAATCCAATAAATAGCAAACGAGCTCCGAAAAATTCTAGAAAAATTCTAGAAAATATTTTGAGATATTTTGAACTCAAATTAAATATTTTCAACAAAACTTTATATAAACTTTTCAAAATAATTCATTAATTTCAATAAAAGGGCTTAATACAAATCGATCCCGAATAAATCTAATAAATAGCAAACGAGCTCCGAAAAATCTCAACAATTACAGAAAAATTTCTTGAAACACGAGGAATCCAAATAAAATAAAATTTATTTTATTTGAGGTTTAGAATAATCAAATTAAATTCTTTTAGCTTTTAGAAAATTCAAATCAAGCTTTATAAACGCGAGAAAATCTACGAAAATTTTTGGGAAGCTAAACTAAAACAAAAATTTTTGAAAACCCAAATTTTGGGATGTTACACATGCCCCGGTCGAAAACTATTTATCAAACCCCTGTTGATTTCCATGCACCACGTGCCATCAACAATCACAACACATGATACTTCTTCAAAACAAGTCATGGCAATTTAATTGTTAAGTCAATATTAGCATTTGATTGTCCAAAGCATTTCACGTGGCAAGGCTAAGCATACTACATCGGTCTAACTACCCATGTTGGCAATTTAATAATGTCCAACTAATAATCCACAACTAGGGTGACAAGGGGTCATGGCACATATTTAATTAACCAAGGTGTCATACAGCAATTTGGCATTTATCTAATTTCCCATAATTAAGTAAAGCATTTTCTAATTTAAATTAGCATGCAATAATTTAAATCAAATTAATTTCAAAAATGGGATCAATATGGTTAAAGCATAACTTGCCTTCAAAGAGTACTTGTTCTTGGTCTTGGGCTGGCTCTTGGGTCAACACTTCACCTTCGAAGCCCTCGGGCACTTCAACGTCTACTCGTAACGCGTGCAAATAGCAATAAATAAATAAACAGTAAACAAAAAGTGTCCAAACATCCAAATGAAGTCTATAAACAGAGAGAGCATAATTTTATGAGTTTTTAGGAATTTGAACCGGCAAAATCGGAGTTGAAACGCAAAAGTTACAAGCGTTTAAAGTTTAAATAATCAATTAAATAATATTACAGAGAAAAACTTTGGTCCAAAAATTAAATAAAATTCACCATTAGGTTTATCTCAATTTTATAAAAATTTAGAAATTTGAATCACTCAAATCGGAGTTAAATTGCAAAAGTTATAAGCGTTTGAAGTTTCAAAATTCAATTAAATCAATAATCCGAATTAATCCATTTATTTTTATACTGAAAAACCGAATAATGACGTCAGCGTGGATTTTGGTTTTCCACCGAATTATTTTTCTATTGAAAAATCGATTTATTGCGTCAGCCGGTCCATGGATGTGGTCCACGGTTCGGTTTGGGTCCACGGTGGACCGGTCCGCAGCTGTCTGAGCCGGCGAGTGGGACCCCTCGGTGGCGTCGGCGACGTCACCGCCGCAGTTCGGCCGAGAACTCGGCGGTGGGCCCCACCGTGACATCATCGAGCCGTTGGAACGGCCGCTGACACGCGACCTGGCCCGGCGTCACGCAGCGTGGCGTCGGTATGTCGGCGGCGGCGTCTTTGGCCGATGACGGTCAGCCTACCGACCACGTGGCTAGATCTCGGCCGTTGATTTGAAAATCAACGGCCCAGGTCAGATCTGGGTTTCACGCGCTGGAAACAGCTCGGTCCATCTGGACCGTTCGATCTTGATCGGACGGTCAAGATCCAATCTAAAGTTACAACGTGGCTAACCCTAGTCGTACAATCTAGATCTAACGTCTGAGATCTATCCAAGCACGGTGCAGTTTTGGCTACGTGGCACGATCTAAACCGTTGGATCTAGATCCAACGGTTGAAAACAGATCTAAAAACTAAAATGTGAGATTTTACCCGAGGATGACGTGGACGAATCTGAGCCCTCGGATCTTGATCGGACGGTGGAGAGAGCTCGAGGACGGCGATGGCTTCACGGCGGAGCTGGTTCACTGGAGACGAAGACGACGACACGCCCGACGGCATTTGAGTGCGATTCCGGCGAAGTGGATGGTACCTCCCGACGCGTCTTATCCTTGCGGTTCCGAATCTGGGCACCAACACAGCGGAGAACGGGGGACGGCGGCGAAAACGACGGAAAACCGCGGCGGAACCCTAAATCCACTACGGCGAGCGATTGCGGTGCAACCACGGCGGCTTGAGCTCGGTGAGTTAGGGCTACGGGTGCGCAAGGAAACGGAGAACACGATGGCGGCGGTGGCGCATTAAATAGGGGCCCCGGCTTCCGTGAAAACCGCAGAAACCAAGGTCCACACGGCTGGGGCGGCGGAATACGAAATGGATTCGGATTGGGTGACATGGCGCAACGGCAACCGTTGGATCAAAATCCAACGGTCGAGGGTTTGGGCTCGGGTCCAGCTCGGTGGTCTGGTTGGCTCGGTCGGAGCCTGGCTCGGGTCACGCGCGTTAGGGTTAGGGTTGGGATTGGTGATGTGGTTCGACCGAGACGGCTGGCGTCGTCGGGGCCGGGTCGGACTCGGGTTCGGTCGGTTGAACAGTAAAACCCGGTTTGGTTTTTTCCAGCGATTAAATATTCAAATTAATTCATAAAAATTCATTTAATTCATTAAAAATAGCAAAACACTCAGAAAAATTCTGGAAAATATTTTGGAACATTTTGGACTCAAATAAAATATTTCCAACAAAATTTTATTTGCAAAATTAAATCCTTTAATTATTTGAAAAGGAAATAAATTCAAATAAATTCCAAATAAAACCAAGTAAATCCCAGAAAACTCCAAAAATTCACAAAAGTGCCAAATCTTATTTAAATTCATGAAAAGCAAAAATTGGGGTGTTACAAACCTCCCCCTTAACAGAATCTCGTCCCCGAGATTCAGGGCTAACTAAGGAATAGGTTTGGAAACTTTTTCTTCAAGTCCTCCTCGCACTCCCAAGTTGCTTCACTATCTGCATGGTTGCTCCATTGCACTCTGCAGAAACGGGTTGACTTATTCCTTGTCTCTCGATCCATGCTGTCCAAAACCTTAACTGGGTGCTCCTTATAAGTCAGATCCTCTCGCAGCTCTATCGACTCCAGCGGTTTTTGCTCATCAGGTACTCGGAGACACTTCTTCAGCTGGGACACATGGAATACATCATGCACTCCTGCTAGTGATTGCGGTAACTCCAGTTGGTACGCAACTTCCCCTCTACGACTGAGAACCTTGAATGGTCCAACATATCATGGCGTGAGTTTCCCTTTGGCATGGAATCTCTTAACCCCCTTGAGTGGCGTAACTCTGAGATACACGAAATCTTCTGGTTCAAAACTCAGGTCTCGGCGACGGTTATCGGCGTAGCTTTTCTGTCTTGACTGTGCTATCTTCAGACTTTCCCGGATCATGGCAATCTGCTCTTCAGCTTCTTGAAGAATGTCCGGCCAAAAGACACGGTGTTCACCCGTCTCATTCCAGTTCAACGGTGTTCGACAAGGTCGACCATATAATGCCTCAAATGGTGACATTTGCAAACTTGCTTGATAGCTATTGTTGTAGCTAAACTCAGCATACGGCAGACTTTTATCCCAAGAGGTAGCATAAGCCAATGCACACGCTCTTAACATATCCTCCAATATCTGATTAACTCTTTCAGTCTGTCCATCCGTCTGCGGATGATATGATGTACTAAAGTTCAAACAGGTGCCCATGGCTTCATGCAGCTTATTCCAGAATCTCGAGGTAAACTGGGTACCTCTGTCCGATACAATTTTCTTCGGCACTCCATGCAAACAGACGATCCTGGTCATATACAATTCTACTAACTTATCTCCCGAGTAAGTGGTCTTTACCGGGATAAAATGGGCGACCTTAGTCAAGCGGTCCACTATAACCCATATGGAGTCATATCCACCCTGGGTTTTCGGCAAACCGGTAATGAAGTCCATTCCGATTTCCTCCCACTTCCACTCAGGTATCCTTAACGGCTGCAGCAGTCCCGCTGGTCTCTGATGCATTGCCTTCACTCTCTGGCATATGTCGCACAACGCAACATGCTCAGCAACTTCACGCTTCATACTCGGCCACCAGAATCTTTCCTTCAAATCCTGGTACATCTTGGCACTTCCTGGATGAATTGAATACTTGGAGTCATGGGCTTCTTCTAGGATCGGCTGCTTCAGCTCCTTCTTGTTTGGCACACAAATTCGATTCTCCATCCACAACGTGCCTTGCTCATCCAGTTTGAAGTCTTTTGCCTTGCCCTCATCCATCTTGGACTTAATCCTGCGGATCTTGTCATCATCCTTCTGTCCTTCACAGATCTGATCCTCCAGGGTAGGCTTCACTTCTAATGCAGCCAAGAATCCTTCTGGTACCACTTCAATATGCATTCTCTGGAAATCCTTGCATAGCTATTCCTGACTCGTGTCTATCAACATGTTTACGGTATGGCTTTTCCGACTCAGGGCATCGGCCACCACGTTGGCCTTTCCGGGATGGTAATGGATTCTAACATTATAATCCTTGATCAGCTCTAGCCATCTCCTCTGCCTCATGTTCAGATCTGATTGGGTGAAAATATACTTAAGGCTCTTATGGTCCGTATACACTTCACATCTGTTCCCAATCAAATAGTGACGCCACAACTTCAAAGCATGCACTACGGCAGCTAACTCTAGGTCATGCGTTGGATAATTCTCCTCATGCGGTCTCAACTGCCTCGAGGCATAAGCGATGACCTTTCCGTTCTGTATCAACACACATCCCAGTCCTTGGCGCGATGCATCACAATAAATATCAAAGATTTGATTAACATCCGGTAGAACTAACACCGGCGCTGATGTTAATCACCTCTTCCGCTCTTGGAAACCTTTCTCGCACTCCGGCGTCCATGCAAACTTCTTCTCCTTTTTCAATAATTGCATGAGAGGTCTCACAATTGTCGAGAAGCCTTCAATGAAACGGTGGTAGTAACCTGCCATACCAAGGAAACTACGAATCTGGGTCACGGTCTTCGGCTGCTCCCAGTGTAACACAGCTTCTACCTTGCTTGGATCAACGGCGACTCCTTCTGCGGTCATTATATGTCCGAGGAACTCCACCTTGTCCTTCCAAAAGTCACACTTGCTGAACTTGGCGAAGAGTTGTTGTTCCCTCAGCTTCTCCAAAACTCGCCTCAAGTGCTCTGCATGTTCATCCTTTGTCTTGGAGTAGACTATGATGTCATCTATGAACACAACAACAAACTTGTCCAAATATTCCATGAACACCTTATTCATCATATTCATGAAATATGCTAGCGCATTCGTCAGACCGAATGACATAACTGTAAACTCGTAATGTCCGTATCTGGACGAAAATGCAGTCTTCGGAATATCCTCTGATCGGATCTTCAACTGGTGGTATCCCGATCTCAGATCAATCTTGGAGAAGACTCCGGCTCCTCTCAGTTGGTCAAACAGATCATCGATCCTGGGTAGCGGGTACTTATTCTTCACGGTGACTTCATTGAGTGCACGGTAGTCAATGCACATCCTGAAGCTCCCGTCCTTCTTCTTGACGAACAGAACTGGCGCTCCCCATGGTGACGAACTTGGTCTGATGAATCCTTTCTCCATCAGCTCTTCAAGCTGCTTCTTCATCTCTACCAATTCTTCGGTGGACATCCGATAGGGTCTCTTTGCTATCGGTGCTGTACCAGGTATAAGCTCTATTACAAACTCTATGTCTCTGTCTGGCGGCATACCAGGTAGATCTTCAGGAAAGACATCCGGATACTCGTTCACCACTGAGACATCCTCTATGCTGATTGCCTTTGCGTTGTTAACCATCAACTGTCCATCTCTAACGGCGGTGGCTTGAAATTCCACTTTCCTTCCACACGGGCTTTCAACTGAGATAATCCTTCGTCCACAATCCAGCATAGCCTTGTGCTTGGATAACCAATCCATTCCCAAAATAACATCTAAGGTCTGGGTTTCTAATATAATAAGGTTCGCTAGGAATTCTACCCCATCTATTAATATTCTCACCCCAGAACATCCTACTTTAGTTCGGAGTTCGGAACCAGGGGTTTGAACTAAAAGCATGCATTTAAGTCTTGCAATCTCCAAATCATTTTTAGTAGCAAAGCCTTGAGAAACAAACGAATGCGAAGTTCCAGAGTCAAACAAAACTGTTGCAGGTACTGAGTTGACAAGTAACTGACCCAGCACGACGTCCGTGGAATTCTAGAGTGCCTCTGCGGTGACATGGTTGACTCGACCTCTCACCACGGTTTGGGGCGTGGCTCCTGGCTATGCTGTCCCGCGGTTTGCTCCGGGTGCAGGCGTCCTAGCTGGTGTGGATCCCAGATTGAAGCAGACCGGGGTCACTCCTGCTATCTTCTTGGGGCAACTGTTGGAGAAGTGCCCTGGCTCATTGCATGTGTAGCAGCATCTCACTGTTCCCTGTTGACTGCCTGAAGCGGCGTTTCTGGCTGGAGCTGGGGTCTGAAAATTCTGGTTGACGGGTCTCGATGCTGGTGACGGTGTCCTTGTTGTATTCTGCGGCTGGAATCTGAAAAACTGATTTGGCGCAACCCTCAAGCGTTGCTGCGCACCCTGACGCAATCCCTGTTGTTGCATCCTTCGCTTCCGGTTCTCATCCAGTTCCTTGCGCTTATCTTCAAGAATGAGCGCCTTGTTCACAAGCTCCTGGAAATCTGGAAAGGTGTGGGTGATCAGTCCCACCTGCAGTCCTGAGTTAAGTCCCTTCATGAAGCGAGGCTATGCGGCCTTATCTGTCGCTACGTCTTGGTGCGTAACGTGCAAGCCGTGTGAACTTATTCGAGATAATCGACACCGGTTGATTACCTTGCTTGATGCCACTGAATTCTTCCTTCTTTAAGTCCATTATTCCCTCGTGCACGTGATCTTGTGAAATGCGGCGGTAAACTCCTCCCAAGTGATGTCCTGAGGGTTCTCCCGCTTGGCGCAGAAGTTCTCCCACCATTCTGCGGCGGTCCCTTCCAACTGATGAGAAGCGTAGAGTACCTTCTCATTTCCCATGCATTGGGCAATGTGTAGCTTCCTTTCTATTGACCTTAGCCAATCATCGGCCTCCAACGGATTGGCATTCCCAGAGAAAGTGGGTGGATGAGTCCTCATGAACTCTGACAGTCTTGAATTCTTGCGTTGTCCCTGATTGACTTGATTATTCTGATTAGCAGTGGCATGGGCGGTAATCTGTTGCATCTGCTGCATCATTGCATGCATCACTGGGTCTGTGCGGCAAGAAAAGCCCCAAAATTCTGCATGTCAACTGGCGGTGCTAGCTGGGGTGCAGGTGCTCCCTCGTTGGGGTTCCCAGCTGGGCGAGAACCACTTCCATTGCCTCCAAGGTTTTCGCGGGTGTTCACCATCTGTCGATTACTCCAAGGTTTTAGAGATGAGAGGGAACGAGAATAAACAAGAGAGTAGGGAAACTTATGTGGGGAAAAGTGTAACTCAAAAAAGATCCAACTTTATTATTTAATAGTAATAACTTGGTATGGTTGCTCACAATGCCTAAGGGCCTTGCAACACATACTGCACACTCAGCAAGCAATGAAAACCCAAATCGACTCTTACTGAAGTCTAACGCCTAAAGGGGTGACTCTTATTCTATAACGCGACTCGACGAAGGAGTCTCAACCTCAACGCCTACGCTCACTCGTCGAGAAAACCTCCACTACCTCCTCGGGGCGGGTGCGGTGGCATAGGCGCGAAACAATTGCCATGCCACTGCAGTGCCATTTGTGGTTGACGACGCGCGTCCTCCTGCAGTTTGGGATCCGCCTTTGTGGGCTGCGGCGCGGTGCAGTGGCGCCTCTTACGGGTCCTCCTCTAGCTCAAGGCGTCCAACTCCAACCATGGATCGGGGCCTGTCCATACAAAGGCGGTCTCCACTCTGCGATCCTTTCTGCAAAGCATAGGCGACGTACTCACGGGCATTCTCTAAATGCTTTTTCTCCTCCTGAACACCTTTCGCAAGCCTTCTTCAACTCCTGAATCTGTGTCATCGATAAGCTCCTCTGGCGGCGAATCTGGCTAAGTGAGTGATCAGTAGCATCCTCATCTTCTATCGACTTTCGCGAGCTCTGGCCTCTCGGCGTGGGTGGTGACAGAATCAGTGCCTTCGGCTCCACAGGTAGGTGCGAGCAATCTGCTGCATTGCTCGACGCGACACCTCCTGGATTCCCATCTCAAAGGTAGACCTCTTGGCGGTGAAGTGGAATGGGCGGCTGAACTTCGTCTTCTCTCGGGCATACACCGTGATCCTGACGTCCCATCCTATGACCTATCCAGCCTGCACGAGTGTAGTCCCTCGGTAGAGCGGTCTCTCAAAACCTCCAAGAAACTGAAGCATACGCCACAATTCGGCAGCGTAGCCTCCCTCACGCTCGGCATAGTTGTTCTTCATCATTATCTGTCAGAAGACACTCGCGTAAGAACGCAACATTTTAAAATCAAAGTGGAAGACAAAAAGAACTCAGCAAGGGGTATGAACAAGAAAGAAAGGGGTAAGTCGAGAATTCATTCATTATCTTGACAAATTTTATGTTTAGAAAATAGGTTTTATCTTCACTACGACCAATCTAACTATGGGTGAGCCTACAGTCAGTATGGCTTTGATACCACCTCTGTCGGGACCCAAATTTGCAAATCCGGACACTCTGTGTATTCAGCACTAGTCCAGAAACACGCTAGTGCACATAGTCTCAACATTGGTAAATATCACAATCATACTCAACGAAATAATAAGGTACTTTAATTAGTTAACAAGCTGGTTGCTCGACCTTAAGGTCAAGTTACAAATATACACCACGCAGGGCGAAAACTTAATGAAAGAGAAATAACAGTAGCGGAAAATAAGATAACTTTGTGGTGCCATCCAGTATACCACAGGCAACTGACTGGGCTCGCTCCCTAGATAGACGGTTCCTCTTGGAGCTCCTCCTCCAAAGCTGGTGTAGACTCTTCTTCAACTGATGTTGTATTGTGGCAAGGGTGAGTACTTGGTACTCAGCAAGTCATGCACAGAATGCAGCTAATATACTACATGCATGGTCTATTACAAAGGAATAACTCAAGGTATAGTTGCAGTGAAACAGCATTTGACAAGTAACATAAGTAGATTCGAAAGCAGTAGAAACAAGTTTAAGATCAATAACTTTTCTATGAGTTAAATAAACATCTTTCACATTCCTAATACACATTTCCATCAACATCATTATTAAACCAAACCAATCATGTCAAGCTCAAGTTATTTTCAAGAAAGTCTAACCCTTGACTGTAATTCCCGAGCGATGTCCAATGCCGCGGACACGGCTATTCGAATAGATTTTACACTCTGCAGAGGTTATGCACTTTACCCACAAGATACAGCCAAACGCCACAAAGGCGAGTGTCCGTAACAAAGTCTTTCAGAAACTTCTAACAGCACAGTGGTCCTCCCCGGTGATTGCACACTAATCCTTCCCTTAGCGAAGGCGAAGTTTAGGCCAATCCACCGTTAGATGGGTATAGTTGACACCTCGAGGTCCCACAGGTACGTTATTAGCAACTTAATCAACTAGGTCCGTCCCATTACAGACATGTGGTTGCACGTTTGACTCAGTTCAAAGGCTTGCAAGGTTAAGTCCTTAGGGTGACCAGGGCAAGACTACCCGAAGAACCAAATCAACGCTCCTGGTGCCACAACTGGCCCACCCGATCATTCTTGCCACATGCTCTGGTCGAAAACTATTTATCAAACCCCAGTTGATTACCATGCACCACGTGCCATCAACAATCACAACACAAGATACTTCTTCAAAACAAGTTCAATATCTCGTTAAGTCATTATTAGCATTTGATTGTCCAAAGCATTTCACGTGGCAAGGCTAAGCATACTACATCGGTCTAACTACCCATGTTGGCAATTTAATAATGTCCAACTAATAATCCACAACTAGGGTGACAAGGTGTCATGGCACATATTTAATTAACCAAGGTGTCATACAGCAATTTGGCATTTATCTAATTTCCCATAATTAAGTAAAGCATTTTCTAATTTAAATTAGCATGCAATAATTTAAATCAAATTAATTTCAAAAATGGGATCAATATGGTTAAAGCATAACTTGCCTTCAAAGAGTACTTGTTCTTGGTCTTGGGCTGGCTCCTGGGTCAACACTTCACCTTCGAAGCCCTCGGGCACTTCAACGTTTACTCGTAACGCGTGTAAATAGCAATAAATAAATAAACAGTAAACAAAAAGTGACCAAACATCCAAATGAAGTCCATAAACAGAGAGAGCATAATTTTATGAGTTTTTAGGAATTTGTACTGGCAAAATCGGAGTTGAAACGCAAAAGTTACAAGCGTTTAAAGTTTAAATAATCAATTAAATAATATTACAGACAAAAACTTTGGTCCAAAAATTAAATAAAATTCACCATTAGGTTTATCTCAATTTTATAAAAATTTAGAAATTTGAATCACTCAAATCGGAGTTAAATTGCAAAAGTTATAAGCGTTTGAAGTTTCAAAATTCAATTAAATCAATAATCCGAATTAATCCATTTATTTTTATACTGAAAAACCGAATAATGACGTCAGCATGACGTCAGCGTGGATTTTGATTTTCCACCGAATTATTTTTTTATTGAAAAATCGATTTATTGCGTCAGCCGGTCCATGGATGTGGTCCACGGTTCGGTTTGGGTCCACCGTGGACCCGGTCCACGGCTGTACGAGCCGTTGACAGGTGGGACCCCTCGGTGACGTCAACGCTGACGTCACCGCACGGTTCGGCCGAGAGCTCTGACAGCTGGGCCCCACCGTGACATCATCGAGCTGTTGGAACGGCCGCTGACACGCGGGCCCCACGCTGACGTCACGCGTGACGTCAGTTGTGTCCGGGCGGCGACCGCGCTGACCGCGACGGTCAGCCTATCGGCCACGTGGCTAGATCTCGGCCGTTGATTTGAAAATCAACGGCCCAGACCAGATCTGGGTTTCACGCGCTGGAAACAACTCGGTCCATCTGGACCGTTCGATCTTGATCGGACGGTCAAGATCCAATCTAAAGTTACAACGTGGCTAAGCCTAGCCGTACAATCTAGATCTAACGTCTGAGATCTATCCAAGCACGGTGCAGTTATGGCTACGTGGCACGATCTAAACCGTTGGATATAGATCCAACGGTTGAAAACAGATCTAAAAACTAAAACGTGAGATTTTACCCGAGGATGACATGGACGAATATGAGCCCTCGGATCTTGGTCGAACGGTGGAGAGAGCTCGATGACGGCGATGGCTTCGCGGCGGAGCTGGTTCGCCAGAGACGAAGACGACGAGACGCCCGACGGCGTTCGAGTGCGATTCTGGCGAAGTGGATGGTACCTCCCGACGCGTCTTATCCTTGCGGTTCCGAATCTGGGCACCAACACGGCGGAGAACGGCGGACAGCGGCGGAAACGACGGAGAACCGCGGCGGAACCCTAAATCCACTACGGCGAGCGATTGCGGCGCAACCACGGCGGCTTGAGCTCGGTGAGTTAGGGCTACGGGTGCGCAAGGAAACGGAGAACACGATGGCGGCGGCGGCGCATTAAATAGGGGCCTCGGCTTTCGTGAAAACCGCGGAAACCGAGGTCCACACAGCTGCGGCGGCGGAATCCGAAATGGATTCAGATTGGGTGACGTGGCGCAACGACAGCCGTTGGATTAAATCCAACGATCGGGGGTTTGGGCTCGGGTCTGGCTCGGTGGTCTGGTTGGCTCGGTCGGAGCCTGGCTCGGGTGGCGTTGGCGCGTTTGTGGCCGTTGGATCTCGATCCAACGGTCACGCGCGTTAGGGTTAGGGTTGGGTTTGGTGACGTGGTTCGACCGAGACGGCTGGCGCGGTCGGGTCCGGGTCGGACTCGAGTCTGACTCGGACTCGGGTCCGGTCGGATGAACAGTAAAACCCGGTTTGGTTTTTTCCCAGCGATTAAATATTCAAATTAATTCCTAGAAATTTATTTAATTCATTAAAAATAGCAAAACACTCAGAGAAATTTCAGAAAAATTCTGGAAAATATTTTGGAACATTTTGGACTCAAATAAAATATTTCCAACAAAATTTTATTTGCAAAATTAAATTCTTTAATTATTTGAAAAGGAAATAAATTCAAATAAATTCCAAATAAATCCAAATAAATCCCAGAAAATTCCAAAATTTCACAAAAGTGCCAAATCTTATTTAAATTCATGAAAAGCAAAAATTGGGGTGTTACAGTTGCTCCATTGAACCATGCAAAAACTGATCACTCAGCTTCTGGTTCGACGTTCAGCTTCATCCAAAATTTTGACTAGATACTCTGGATACAAGAGATCTTCCTTTAATTCCATCTCGTCATATAGCATCTGATAGCTGCGAAGGAAGTTCCAACTTATAGGCGACTTCTCCTCTTCTGGCTACCACGGGAAAGGGACCAATATAGCGGGGTGCTAACTCCCCACTAACTCTGAATCGACGCATTCCCTTGAGAGGTGAAATCTTTAGGTACACAAGATCACCAGGTGAAAAACTTAATTCCCACGGCGATTATCAGCATAGCTTTTCTGCCTTGATTGGGCGATTTTTAAATTCTCACGGATTGCTCTGACTTGCTCTTCGGTTTCCTTCAGAATATCATGTCCAATGATCTATCCACCCACTGTCTCTTTCCAATATAACGGTGTGCGGCATTTTCTTCCGTACAGAGATTCGAAAGGCGCCATCTTCAAACTTGATTGATAACTGTTGTTGTAGGAGAATTCTGCATATGGCAAATTCTGATCCCAAGAACCTCTATAAGTCAAAGCACAAGCTCTCAACATATCTTCTAGAATTTGATTTATTCTCTCTGTTTGACCATCTGTCTGAGGATGGTAAGCAGTACTGAAGTTCAGGTTTGTGCCCAGTACCTCATGCAACTTCTACCAAAACCTCAAGGTAAACTGAGAACCTCGATCTGACACGATCTTCTTTGGCACACCATGCAAACACACAATTTTAGCCATGTAAAGCTCTGCAAGTTTATCACCAGAATAGGTTGTCTTCACAGGAATGAAGTGTGCAACTTTAGTTAATGTATCCACAATAACCCAAACAGAATCATATCCGGACTTAGTTCTAGGAAGGCCAGTTATGAAATCCATTCCTATTTCTTCCCATTTCCAAACAGGAACCTGCAACAGTTGTAACAACCCGGCTGGTCTCTGATGTTCTGCTTTTACAAGTTGACAAATATCACAACGAGCCACAAAATCAGCAACTTCTCTTTTCATATTGGACCACCAATATTTTTCCTTCAAGTTCGAGTACATCTTTGTAGTTCCCGGGTGAATGGAATAAATAGAATCATGGGCCTCCTTCAAAATTACATCCATGATCTTTTTTTGGTTAGGGACTACTATTCTTTTTCCAAACCAAATGGTACCTTTCTCATCCTCAGAAAATCCAGGGAATTTTCCTTTCTTCATGTCATTCTTTAGATCTGCAATACCACTATCATTCTTTTGAGCCTCTCTGATATGATCTTCTAGGGTTGAATGCACTTCAACATTGAAAATGCAACCTTCATTTACCAATTCCAAATTGAGGCGTTGTAATTTTTCATGAAGTGTTAGCAGACTTTCCTGTACCATAACATTGTTGCAGTAACTTTTCCTGCTCAAAACATCCGCAACAACATTAGCTTTTTCGGGATGGTAATGAATACCGATATCATAATCTTTAACTAATTCCAACCATCTTCTCTGCCTCAAATTGAAATCTGACTTAGTGAAAATATACTTTAATGTGGTGATTATCTCCCCCTAATGCTGAAAAATTATCCTCATCAAAAATAAAATCAGTGTATCGAGCTGTGAACAAATCCCCTATCCTAGACTCAAGGTATTTAATTATCGATGGAGATTCATAACCTATATAGATTCCCAACTTCCGGTGAGAGCCCATGGTGGTACACTATGGTGGATAGATTGGCACATATACAGCATAGCCAAATTTTCACAAATAAAAAATACTTGGTTCTTTCCCACGCACTATCTGCAAAGGGAAAATTTCATGATATACAGTTGGTCTGAGTTGAATTAATGCCTCAGCGTGCAGCACTACGTGGCCCCAACAGCTGGTGGGTAACCTACTATTATGCAAAAGTGGCATAGCAATAAGTTTTATTCTATTAATTAATGACTTTGCAAGGCTATTTTAAGTGTGGACATGGGGTACAAAATGCTCTACATTAATGCTCAGAGCCATACAATAATCATTAAATACTTTTGAGGTAAACTCACCTGCATTGTCCATTCGAATAAACTTAATCCTTTCTCCTAGAAAGGAGGCTCTTAACTTAATAATTTGGGTAATTAATTTTGCAAAAGCATGGTTAATAGTAGATAAGAGACATATATGGGACCATCTAATAGAAGCATATATTGGTACCATAAAATATCTGAATGGGCCCAACAAGGGGCTGAATAGGTCCATAGATATCACCCTAAATTCTCAAGGTCAATATTGAGCAATGGGTAGACCTACCGGGAATTCGGAGAAGATGGACGATTGGGCTCTCGACCCGACATCCTCCTACTCGATCCCCGTAGTCCAATCCGACTCGATGCAGTCGACCACAAACATGTATGGCATTATCAGTTCAAGTCAAGGCTTGACGATAATCGACCTAACGCTTAATACCGACCCATCACTAAAAAGAGTTCAGGGGCTACTGTCGAATATCTAAATATGGGATATGCACTTGTACTGGAAAGACGGAAATTATACCGTATACCCCGGACGCAAAGAGCCCCATATCTACGGGAGACACGGTTAACGGAAAAGGTATATCTATGTTAGGAAGGACTCGATCCTACTCCCACCACGAGGAGACCAGATCAAGCATGTCAAACAGATAAGGAAAAATAGTTTCCTACGAGGATCTCGGAACGAAGATCCTCGATCGGGAACGATACGGAGTCCTCACCCATCGACATCTCGAAGAAGATGGGGTACCCAGCTACAAATACAGAAGGAGATGCACGGAGAAGAAGGACCAGACCCCCCGAGCACTGGAGAAAGGGCCATCAGGAGTACACATGCAAGAAGGACCAGAGAAGAGCGCCTACTAGACCTTAGCAACCAGATTAGATCTAGTCGTAGTCTTCATGTCTTCATTGTAACCAGAGATTAGACACCCCCCCCGATTTGTACTCCGCATTCAGCGATCCAATAGTGCAAAACAACAGTAGTAGGGTATTACTCTTCTCAGAGGCCCGAACCTATCTAAATCTTGCTCGTCTATGCCTGTTGATCCTGCGAACCTCGAAGGTACCCGTTACAAATTTATCATCGATTTCTAAACCTTCGACAGTTGGCGCGCCAGGTAGGGGCCTTCAACTGATTTTGCAGATCAATCACAACAATGGCAAACATGTTCCGTGGAGTCGACAACAATGTCAGTAGCGCCACTGACTCCAACATCTTCATCGACCAAGTTCCCACCATCGGGTCCCAGATTGCGTTCGGAACAATACTTTATCAGTGGGGACCCGGAGGCACGCTCGAGCATCTTGGCTTCATTGAGTCCCGATCTTGGGATCCAAGCCGAGTAGTGTCCTTTCTCAATTTCAATCGTATGGGAGACAATCTCCTAAAGTGTATCGAAACAGATAGCGATATCTCTAGTAGCGGCGAGGATGGTAACAGCCACGGTAGTAGCAGTCAAGTCGACTGCCATGTGTACGTGGCCAGGAACGACAACACCACCTCTACTGAAAACTCCCAAGAAAAGACTACCCAAGCAGAGGCTGTGGGCAATCTAGGGCTCCAAGCTTCTTTGGAAATACCCATAGGCCCACTAGCAGCCTTCACGGCTAACATCATCGCCCCAGGCATGACGGACCATCGATGAGACACCAACACCATAACTGCGGCCAGAATGACGGCCAATCTGACAAATCATTTTGATCAGGTCAATTTAGCGACACCTCGCCCAGGGGTGATAGTTGCCAACAGGGTACAGGACCTACAAGAACGCAACCATCCTAATGGGTCCGATCGTGTCGCAGGGTCAACCTCTCAACAACATCGCGGCAATGACGTCTTCAGCACCCCTAAAGCGAACATCAAGTGTGCCCACATGCTGTTAAAAACACTCCCTCCGTCAGGCCCAGAGAAACCGATGACCCCCGTGCTTGATCAGATGAGAGCACTCCTTGGTGCTACGCAGGCCCAGACCGCTCGAGTAACCAACTCGAGGCCAGGGTGCACCCATCAGCAGGGTGCATCGAGTCGTATGCCGCGACCCTCATACCGCAGTCGCCCAGACTCGAGAACGGCGGCAACTGCCTCGAGCCACCATACTTCCAGGACGCTCCAACATAACAACTACCCCAAAGTGCCTGGAAGATCTTCGAGATCGCATTCCCCACAACCGGCGAGACTTGTGCCTCGTACTACTCGATCGACGGGAAGAACGATCTCGCGAAGAATGAGAGAGAGGAAGTTTTTCTCCTCAAAGACGTCCAAGTGAGTCCTTCCAACTGGCCAACCGATCACTGGTCAGAGCCAGAAGTCCTCGGCCAGGGAGAAGATATCACCAATGGCAGGCATTGTCTGATGATATCGACGAAGGATGCCAGGCTTTTGCTCCCGAGCTCCGAGCCGTCAGATGGCCGAACAAGTTTAAGCCATTGCCTGTCGAGAAGTACTTCGGTAAGATTAACCCGGTTGAATGGCTGCAGCTCTACACTACTGCCGTGAGGGCGGTTGGTGGGAACGAGAAGGTGACGGCCAATTACCTGCTCACTACCCTCGATGGTGCAGCAAGATCCTGGTTACTCAACCTCCCTCCTCAGTCCATATCCTCATGGGCCGAGCTGCGAGCACAATTCATCGCCAACCTCCAGGGCACGTACGAACGTCATGGGACCTGCAGCGACTTGAATCGTGTAATCCAAGAACCCACCGAGTCATTGCGCGACTTCATCGGACGCTTAAGCTGCAAGCGCAACATGATCCCTGACATCTCCGATGAAGCCGTAATTATGACCTTCGAAAACAGAGTCAAGGACTGCGAGCTTAAGGGAAAGCTCGCCACCTGAAAAATTCGAACCACTCGTGAGTTGTTCGAGTTAGCTAACAAGTGCGCCATCCGTGCCGAGGCCCACGACTTCCTCGACAACCCCAAATCTGAGCACGATAAGCCTGAGTCATCCAAGCAAGGGGCCAAGAAGAGCAAGAACCACGGAGAAAAGCGGGAAGGTGATTAAACCGTGGTCACGGTCGATAGGAGCAAAACACGGAATGTCGATGACAACAAATGCCGGAGCCACGGTGGCAAGAAGTACTGCCCCGTTCATCATACAGATAAACATGACTTTGACGAATGCTAAGTTATTGGCAAGAAGGTCGAAGAGAAACTAAAGGCAGCCCTAGCCGAACGCGACCTTGAGCAAACCAAGGAAAAGGCTAACGAAGATGAGCCCAAGTATCACGAAGCTGAACAAAAAGTGACCCATATCTTTGGAGGATCTACCATGTATGAGTCCAAACGACAATACAAGGCAGTTAAAAGAGAGGTTAATCTAATAACCCCACCTTTTCCTCAGTTCCTCAAATGGTCAAAGGCACCAGTCACCTTCGACCAACGAGATCACCCAGCTGTGATCCCCAAACCTGGTCGATACCCTGTGGTGGTCGAGCCCACCATACTTAACATCCGAGTGGCGCGAGCTCTGGTCGATGGAGGAAGTTCTTTGAACCTCATCTTTCGCCAAAACATTGGATAAGATGGGTGTTTCCTGAACAAAGGTCAAAGCCGGAGAAGTGCCTTTCCACGGCATAACTCCGTACTCATCGTTAATACCACATGGGCAGATCGAGCTACCAGTTCCGTACCGAAGAGCTCCTCTTTGACGTTGCAGACTTTGAAACCGTGTACAACGTGATCTTGGATCGCCCCATGTTGGCAAAATTCATGGCAGTGGTACATTACGCTTAACAAATCATAAAAATGCCAGCACCCAAGGGAACCTCACCATAAAAGGTGACGCACGCTCTGTGGTAAGGTGCGACAAGAAGAGCTTAGAGATGATCAAAGCGGTTCGTCCCAGCAACCCCGTCGGTCCGGACAAGTGCCAGAAGCACCAGAGCACCGCTAATGCTCCATCGATCAACAGCATCGACAGTGAGCCCAGCAGAAAAGATGGTAGGAAAATCAAGGCTGTTCCTTTGGACACGTCAGAACCCTCCAAGACGGTCAAGATGAGCACCAACCTCAGCCCCAAATACGAACTCGAGCTCTTCACCTTCCTCCAGGCAAACCGCGACGTCTTTGCCTCGCAACCGTCCGACATGCCTGGAGTCCCCAGGGAGGTGATTGAGCATCGACTGACAGTGGACCCCAGCATCAAGTCGATGGTCCAAAAGCATTGCCGCTTCGCAGAAGACTGAAAGCAGGCCATACAGGAGGAGATCGGCAAGCTCCTCAAAGACGACTTCATCCAGGAAGTTCAACATCCTACGTGGCTGGCTAATCCAGTCTTCGTCAAGAAACCCAATGGCAAGTGGAGGATGTGCGTCGACTACACCAACCTCAATAAAGCATGTCTCAAGGATCCTTTTCCCCTCCCCTACATCGATCAGATTGTAGATTCGATGGCAGGATGTGAATTGTTAAGTTTCCTAGATGCCTATTCGGGGTATCACCAAATTAGCATGTCCATAGAGGATGAGGAGAAGACCTCTTTTATCACCTCGTTGGGTGTCTTCTGTTATGTAAAAATGCCCTTCGGGCTTAAATGAGCCGGGGCAACATATCAGCGATGTATACAAAATTGTTTGAAACCCTAGATCGGGCGCAATGTTGAAGCTTACGTCGACAACATTGTAGTCAAGCCTAGAACCAAAGATTCGCTAGTAGAAGACCTCCGAGAAACATTCGATAATCTCAGGAAGTATCGAATGATGCTAAATCCCGAAAAGTGCACGTTCGGCGTCCCGTCCAGAAAACTTCTCGGGTTCCTGGTATCTAGTCGAGGCATCGAGGCCAACCCGCGCAAGATCAAGGCCATCGACCAGATGCGCTCGCCACGGACACTAAGAGAAGTGCAAAAGCTCACAGGATGCATTGCGGCTCTCAGTCGGTTCATCTCTCGGATGGGTGAACGAGGGCTCCCTTTCTTCTAGTTGCTCAAAAAATAGGAAAAGTTCGAGTGGACTAAAGAGGCCTAGGAAGCATTCCAAGAGCTAAAAAGGTACTTATCCTCTCTCTCTGTTTTGGTATCCCCTAACAAAGGAGAAGATCTTTTCTTGTATGTCGCAACAACTCCCCAAGTAGTAAGCACTATCTTAGTAGTCGAGCGGGATGACCCCGACAAAAAGATGAAAGTACAGAGGCCAGTCTACTATGTGAGCGAAGTCCTGCACGACGCAAAGCTCCGATATCCCCAGATCCAGAAGATGCTTTATGCAGTCTTGATGATGTCCAGAAAGTTGTGGCACTAGTTCCAAGCGCACAAAGTCACCGTGATGACAACTTTTCCGCTCAAGGAAGTGATTCAGAATCGGGAAGACATGGGACGAGTAGGCCAATGGGCCATCGAGCTCAATGAGTTTAGGGTCAACTTCACCCCAAGAACCATCATCAAATCAGGAATACTAGTGGACTTCATGGCAGAATGGACGCACATCAAGGAGAAAAAGCCCGAAACCTCCGACGACTACTGGACGATGTTCTTTGATGGCTCGCTCAGCCTGCAAGGCGCGGGCTCTAGCATCTTGTTCAAATATCCAATAGGTGAGGAACATAGGTATGTCATCCAACTCGATTTTCAAACTTCGAATAATGTTGCAGAATACGAGGGACTGGTCAACAGGCTTCGGATAGCCGCTTCGCTTGGA
Source organism: Rhipidocladum racemiflorum (assembly GCA_036346355.1). Taxonomy (NCBI): domain Eukaryota; kingdom Viridiplantae; phylum Streptophyta; class Magnoliopsida; order Poales; family Poaceae; genus Rhipidocladum; species Rhipidocladum racemiflorum. The sequence continues at coordinate 35,089,118 of CM070577.1, read as the reverse complement.
ATAAAATGACTGCTCGTGAAAGGGGACTCACAGCTAGTTGTAAACCAAGTGCAAAAAGATTACCAGTGTGTGGATGACAACATGGCAGCATACCTAAATGAAGTTCGCAAGCTAGAGCACAAGTTCGAAGGCTTGGAAGTAAAACACATCCGACGGGGTGATAACTACATAGCCGATGAACTTGCCAGGCTCGCTTCGTCCCGATCACCTGCTCCATTAGGGGTATTCATAGAGAAGCTCCTCAAACCTTCCGCCTCCCCCAAATAGGAGACGGAAGCTGCACTACTCGAAGCAGCACTACTCGAACGCGAGCCGACTTGGATGATCCCATTCCAAGCCTATCTCCAAGGTCGAGAGGTCCCTAACGATGATGCCTCAGCTGAGAAAATTTCCCGTAAGTCCAGGCTGTACACATTGGTAAACGGCAAGCTCTACCGAAAGGGCAGCAATGGAATCTTAATGAAGTGCATCACTCAGGAAGAGGGCAATAAAATATTGCTTTATATCCATGGAGGCTTTTGTGGCAACCACGCATCCTATCGCACCCTGGTCGAAAAAGCCTTCCGGTAGGGGTTCTATTGGCCAACTGCCCTCCAAGATGCTTGCAAGCTAGTGAAAAAGTGCGAAAGCTACCAATTTTTCGACAAGCAAACCACCAGACCAGCCCAGGCACTGCAAACTATTCCTCTATCTTGGCCTTTCTCCGCCTAGGGCTTGGACATCTTGGGACCTTTTCCTAGAGCCCAAGGAGGTTACAAATTCCTGTCTGTGGCCATCGACACATTCACTAAGTGGATCAAAGCCAAACTCGTCAGGAACATCACCTCGGAAGCGGCTAAGAAATTCTAGACACAATGGACCGAGAAACTAGAAACAAGTCAACCCGTTTCTGCATAGTTCAATGGAGCAACCATGCAGAGAGTGAAGCAACTTGGGAGCGCGAAGAGGATTTGAAGAAAGAGTTTCCGGACCTATTCTGTAGTAAGCCCTGAATCTCGGGGACGAGATTCTGTTAAGGGGGGAGGTTTGTAACACCCTAAAATTTTGCTTTTCTTAAAATCTTGTGTGATTTGGCACTTTGGTGAATTTTTGGAATTTTCTGGAATTTATTTGGATTTATTTGGAATTTATTTGAATTTATTCCCTTTTGAAATAATTAAAGAATTTAACTTTGCAAATAAAATTTTGTTGGAAATATTTTATTTGAGTCCAAAATGTCCCAAAATATTTTCTAGAATTTTTATGGAATTTTTCTGAGTCTTTTGCTATTTTTAATGAATTAAATGAATTTCTGGAAATTATTTTGAATATTAAATCGCTGGAAAATCGAATCGGGTCGAGTACTGTTCATCCAACCGAGTCGGAACCCGAGTCGGACTCGAGTCCAACCTGAACCCGACCGAGCCACGTGACTCGACTCGACCGCGTCGGGTCATAACTCACCCGACCGTTGGATAGAGATCTAACGGTCAGATCTTGACCGCGTCGCGCGTGTGCGGGGCCGTCGGATCAAGGACGCGTGGACGGCTGGGAGTCGTCGTCCTCGTCGAGTCCGAAACGGACTGCGCCGCCGCAATGCTCGGGAGCTCGTTAGGGTTCCGGATTGGGCCCGCATGCCAAGGCTATTTAAACCCCCGAGCAGCCTCCGAGGTTCGCTTCAATTGTGCGCACCTTTTGCCCCACCTCCCGAAACCCTAGCCGCCGCCTTCCACCCTAGATTGCTCGCCGAAGTTAGAGAGGGTGCCGCCGCGGTGTTTTCTCTGTGCCGCCGCCACCGGAGCTGCTCCGCCGCGTCCGAGGCCGGTTCTGGAGCCACTGCGATGAGACGCATCTGCCAGGATCACTCACCTCGCCGGAGAACACGTAGAACGCCGTTGCCGTGGTCATCTTCCTCGGCCCCGGTCAGCCATTGCCGCCGCCTCGCCATCAACGCTCGGGAGCTTCCTCACCGTTCGATCTCCATCCGTCGTCTTAGGTGAGGCCACGTCGCCGTTACTGTTCCTAGTGCCGGATCTAATCCCGACCGTTAGATCTAAATCGGGCGGTGTGGATTAGATTTAGCTCAAACAGTTGGATCTATTAAGGACCGTTGGATCTAGATCCAACGGTGGAGATTGAGCCTCGTAGTTTCTTCTGTCACGCGTTTAGATAGATCTGGACCGTTAGATCCGTGGTGGACGGCTGCGATGCACCCACGTGTTGCACGCCGGGTCATGCCATGTAACCGCCGCAGCGCCGTGCGTTGAGTCACTGACAGGCCAGGCCCGCGTGCCAGCGGCCGAGCCTGGGCGTGACTGCGTGTCACTGACATGCGGGGCCCGCATGTTAGTGTCTCGCCCGAGAGAACCTCACCGTGCACGTGACCCACTGACGGGTGGGACCCGCGTGTCAGCCTCTGTAGCCGTAGGCCGCGTCCACCGTGGGCCGGGCGTCACCGTGGACCCAGTCCATGGACCGAGACACATGGCAGCACCGTGGGCTTGCCACGTGGCATGATGACGTCATGCTGACGTCATCATGGAGGCCGTTCTTGACGCCGAGAGTCACTGTGGACCAATCACAGGCCGACACGTGTCCTTGCTGACGCAATAATTAATTTCCGAAAAAGAAAATGATTTATTAATTCGAAATAATGATTTCAGATTTTGATTCAAACTTCAAACGCTTATAACTTTCGCGTTTCAACTCCGATTTGAGTGATCCAAATTTCTAAATTTGTATAAAATTGAGATCTACCTAATGATGAATTTTTATTTAATTTTTGGACTAAAGTTTTCCTCTGTATTATTATTTAATTGATTATTTAAAACTTTAAATGCTTGTAACTTTTGCATTTGAACTCCGAATTTGACGATTATAGTTTCTAAAAAATTCATAAAATTATGCTCTCTCTGTTTGTGAACTTTATTTGGATGTTTGGATACTTTTTGTTTACTGTTCATTTATTTATTGCTATTTACACGCTTTACGAGTAGACGTTGAAGTGCCCGAAGGCTTCGAAGGAGAAGTGTTGACCCAGAGCTACCAGACCAAGAACAAGTACTCTTTGAAGGCAACTTGTGCTTTGACCATGTTGAACCCATTTTCAAATTAAATTGGTTTAAACTATTGCATGCTAGTTTAATTAGAAAATACTTTATTTAAATTATGGGAAATTAGATAAATGCCAAATTGCTGTATGACACCTTGGTTAATTATATATGTGCCATGATCCCTTGTCACCCTAGTTGTGGATTACTAGTTGGACATTACTAAATTGCCAACATGGGAAATTAGATCGTTGTAGTATATTGCTTAGACCTGCTACGTGCTCATGACATGATTTTTGGACAATCAAATGTTAATATTGACTTAATGATATATTGTGCATGGTAATCAACTGGGGCTTGATAAATAATTTTCGACCGGGGCATGTGGCAAGAATGATCGGGTGGGCCAGTTGTGGCACCGGGAACATTGTTTTGGTTATTCGGGTAGTCTTGCCCTGGTCACCCTAAGGACTTAACCTTGCAAGCCTTTGAACTGAGTCAAGCGTGCAACCACATGTCTGTAATGGGACAGACCTAGTTGATTAAGTTGCTAATAACGTACTTGTGGGACCTCAGGATGTCAACTACACCCTTTGTGTAGTTGTACGGGGGAGCGTACCGGGGCTGCGGCCAAGTACCCATCTAACGGTGGATTGGCCTAAACTTCGCCTTCGCTAAGGGAAGGGTTAGTGTGCAATCACCGGGGAGGACCACTTGTACTGTTAGAAGTTTCCGAAAGACTCTGTTACGGACACTCGCCTTTGTGGTGTTTGACTGTATCTTGTGGGTAAAGTGCATAACCTCTGCAGAGTGTAAAATCTATTCGAATAGCCGTGTCCGCGGTATTGGACATCGCTCGGGAATTACAGTTAAGGGTTAGACTTTCTTGAAAATAACTTGGTCTTGAAAGGTTGGGTTTGGTTTAATAATGACATTGATGGAAATGTGGTTTAGGAATGGAAAAGATGTTTATGTAACTCCTGGAAAAGTTATTGATGCTATACTTGTTTTTACTGCTTTCAAAACTACTTATGATACTTGTTAAATGCTCTTTACTGCAAATATACCTTGAGCCACTACATTGTATTAAGCCATGCATGTAGTATATTAGCTGCATTCTGTGCATGACTTGCTGAGTACCAAGTACTCACCCTTGCCGCAATACAACACCAGTTGAAGAGGAGTCTACACCAGCTTTGGAGGAGGAGCTCCCAGAGGAACCTTCTAACTAGGGAGCGAGCCCAGTTAGTTGCCTGTGGTATACTGGATGGCGTCACGAAGTTATCTTATTTTCCGCTGCAGTTATTTCTCTTTTAATAAGTTCCGCCTTGCGAGGCGTATATTTGTAACTTGACCATAAGGTCAAGCAACCAGTTTGGTTAACTAATTAAAGTACCCTATTATTCATTGAGTATGATTGTGATATTTGCCAATGTTGAGACTGTGTGCACTAGCGCGTTCCTGGACTAGTGCTGAATACACAGAGGGTCCGGATTTGCAAATTCGGGTCCCGACAAATACCTTCATTTTCATAATTTAATTTACATTAACAAAATTTTTTTTTCTTAAGTACAGGAAGATAACCTACGAGCTCTTGCTCCGATTTGGGTCATCATCATGCTTGTCCTTCACTCGCGGGGACTCGAAGGAGGACGAGATCTTCCCCAGGATCTTCCTTCGCCTTTGGGAGGGGCCAGCGAAAACTAGATCATGCGCGGATGATGAGAATGGCAGCTTGATCGGCCCAGGCCTCGAGGCGCCAGTGGACTCCAAGCTGCCGACGAGGGAAGGAACTATGTCGCCCTCCCGGGCATCGCCACTGTCCGTCGGCCCATCGGCGGTAGCCCCAGTGCCCTCCCACTGGGCGAGAGAAAAAGGCCCTGGGCGAGGGGTGGTGTCAAGCCTCCTCATCTTCTCCGGCGGCGGCAAAGCCATCTCTCCCGTGGAGGTCCTCGAGTTGCTAGGGACCTGTCGCCCACCAGCGATCTCTTCTTCCGCCTTCACCCCCCTCTCCTCCTCCATGGCCTCCTCCTCCGCCTCTCGTTCAAGGGCCTCCCAGCCGATCTCGTCGTCATCATCCGATGAAATATCAATCAGGGGAGGAGAACAAGGTGGAGGAGAAGTCATGAGTGCGCCAAGTACTACGAACGCCGAAGTAAGAGAGTTCAGTTGTAGAGGAAGACTGATGGCAAAAAGTACAATGAGTCACGTTTACTTATAAGCCTGCAACCATGTCATATCAAGCCATTCCAAATTTCCAGGAAGAATAGGAAATAGTGCAAGGCGCGAACATCGAAGCGACGCCCAAGTTGTCATAAAGTCTTACAGTCACACAAAAGTCGAAGCGGCATTCACGCTCAAGTCTCGACCTGATAGCAGCATCAGGTCGAGACCCGGGGGCTACATCGCGCGCTTTTGGTGCTTACGCTCAAGTCTTGACCCGATAGCAGCATCAGGTTGAGACCCGGGGGCTACATCGCACGCTTTTGGTGCTTACTCTCAAGTCCTTACCCGATGCGTCCATCAGATCGAGACCTGGGGACTACATCGCGTGCTTTTGGTGCTTACACTTAAGTCCGGACCCGATGCGTCCGTCAAGTCGAGACTCGGGGGCTACATCGCGCGTTTTTGAGGTGCTTACGCTCAAGTCCCAACCCAATGCCAACATCAGGTCGAGACTCGAGGGCTACGTCGTGCATTTTTGGTGCTTACGCTCAAGTCCTGATCCGATGCCAACATCAAGTCGAGACTCGGTGGCTACATCACGCATTTTCGCGGTGCTTACACTCAAGTCCTGACCCAATGCCAACAACAGGTGAAGACTCAGGGGCTACATCGCGCGTTTTTGCTGTGCTTACACTCAAGTCCTGACTCGATGCCAACATTAGGTTGAGACTCGAGGGCTACGTCGCGTGATTTTGACACTTATGCTCAAGTCTCGACCTGATGCGTCCATCAGGTCGAGACTCGGGGGCTGTGTCTCAAGAGAACAGAACAACAAATCAAGAAAAGTATGTAATGTCCAGGTAAGCACAAAATTTTCATTCAAATTATCAAAACACAAAAAAAATTACATTGTAGGTAACTACTATTGCTGCCCGGAGTCAGCACTCCGCAGTGGCGACGAGGGATCTCCGGCAGGGCTCCGTTGAGCCTCCCCTTTATCTCCCTCTACTCCCACAGTGGCAGCACGGGGAGCATGAGCGAGAGATGAAGCTTCAAGAGAAGCTTCATCCTCTCCCCTCGCGCCATCGGCCATAGAGTAAGAAGGATAAACACCCGCCTCGTCGACGATGATCCACAATGCGCTAGTAACCTCCTCTTCCTGTCAATCCCACTGTCCGCATTCGCGGAAGTGGCGGATTGGGCGGGAAAAACCATAGCCAGGGGCATAGGATCTAACATTTAAGAGGAGAGCGAGGAATGCGCGTCGAAAGCCATGAAAAACCTCAAGGCCGAAGGTCTTCACACTAGCGTAGCCGAAGCTGGGAAATAAGGAAGATGAATGAAGCAAAAACCCTCAACACGAGTCCAGTCTATTTATAGCACCAGGAATGGTTGAGGCGCGATGCTTGGGATATCGAAACACCCGCTCGCATTTCGCGACAAAAATAAACAAGCTACAGATAAAGAGGAGTCATGCGAAAAAAGAAGTGTTACCAGAACAAGCTGCCCAGCGAGCAGTAGAGATGAAAAAAACCACAACAATGCATGGCTCGACCCGGTCGCCCGATCGGCCACATCGTGCGTTTTTGACACTTATGCTCAAGTCCTGAACCAATGAGTCCATTAGGTCGAGACTCGGGGGCTACATCGTGCGCTTTTGATGCTTATGCTAAAGTCCCAACCTAATGCCAACCTCAGGTCAAGATTCGGGGGCTACATCGAACGCTTTTGATGCCTATGCTCAAGTCCCGACCCGATGCGTCCATCAGGTCGAGACTCAGGGGCTACATCGCGCGTTTTTGATGCTTATGCTCAAGTCCCGACACGATGCGTCCATCAGGTCGAGACCCGGGGGCTACGTTGCGCATTTTTGACACTTATGCTCAAGTCCTGACCCGATAAGTCCATTAGGTCGAGACTCGAGGGCTACATGGCGTGTTTTTGACATTTATGCTCAAGTCCCGACCAGAAGCGTCCATCAGGTCGAGACTCGGGGGCTACATCATAGAATCGCTATGCTAAGCTCAACCCTCTACTAGATGCGGCCATCGAGTAGAGGGTCGGGGGCTACACTCTAGTTACACCATCAAAGAAATACAAGGATAAAACATTGCAAACAAAACAAAGTTGCAAAAATCAGATGCATACATTTCCATTTCAGTTAAAGCCATCAAAGATGGCCGTTACACAGAGATAATTACAATTACTATTCTCTTTCAGAATCGTTACTTCGCTTCGACAAGAAAGTAGACCTTTCAGCAAAGCTCGATTAAGCCTCCCCTTTACTCTCCCTCGCTCTTACGGCAGCAATCCTTAGAGCATGGTGAAGAGATGAAATCCCAGAAGCGAAAACTTCACCTTCTCTAGATCGCCCCGCGTCAAGCTCACAGAAGATGATATTTCACCTTCTTCTCCTCTTGTGCCTTTACCAGCTCAGGAGCAAGAAGGGGAAGAGGCGCCTCGTCTCCAGGATCACGCGCAAGAGATGAAGTTCCAAGAAAAAGAACTTTGCCCGGTTCTCCTCACGTGCCCTGGATGGAGAGAGGGCAGGAAGTGCTTTCTTTCTCCAAAAGCACGCGCAGGAGATGAAGATTCCAGGAGATGGAACTCCGCCCGGGTCTCCTCACGTGCCCCTAAGAGAGAAGGGGAGAAGCACCTTATGTCCCTCGCCAATAACCCACAAACATTTCCCTCACATGGAACAGTTTCTTTCTCCGCTCATTGATCTTTCTCCCCTGCCTCCTGGGCGGTAGACATCCCAATCGGTCCCATCTTCCAGGGGGGAGTAGGAACCCAAACAAGGATAACCACGACCAGAGGAGCAGGGGCTGGGTGGACTCGAGTCTTTGTTCTTCAGAGGGAGGAGGAGGATGCGCCGAAAGCCATGGAAACCTTACTTCTCTAGCTAAGCAAATAGGGCCCTCGCACCCTAAGCATTGAGAGAATGAGGAAGGGAAGTGAGCTAGAAGAACTTCATCACAAGTCCCATCTATTTATAGCATGAGGAATGGATAAGACGCGATGTTTGGAATACCAAAGCGCCCGCTCGCATTCTGTGCTAATTGAGGTACACAAGGAGACACCAAGTTAATGCAATTCCGACGGTCAGCGTGCCACACGAGAGTACCGCCTAGGTCCAACTCTCAACTCAGCGTAGCCGCTATTGGATACTGCCCGAATGCTCCACTCAAAAGGAGTTGAAAATTGACCTCCAAGGTTATCGAGTCTTGGAGTACAGGTAACCCGATAAAACCTCAAGTACTGTTTCCTTTTTGAAATTCTGTTTTCCTCTGGCCTGGCCCTGGGCCTACGGTTCTTTGCCTACATTTATTTGAGCATATACTGAGTATGTAAGCAAACCAGACCAGAGCACCGCCGTGTTTAAGCCTGACCACGAGCAAAATCTATCTCGCGCGCATACAGGTAACAGATCGTCAGGCATCTAACGCCCTGCGGCCAGCGGGAGACGAGATCTCTAATCAGCTTCTCACACGTGGTCTGATGGGTTCGAGTATACTACGCAGCTTAAGTAAAAGGCGTCGATGAAGGTGTGCAAAAACCATAGGCTTTGGGTTAGTGCATAATTTTTCTGTCCGACACCTCGAGTCTTTACTCGAAGGCGTCTCGACCTAACAAAAAGTTTCTAGAAAGTATGCAGGTACAAGTCCCAATGCAGTGACCAAAGGATAGCCCGAAAAGAGTTATAAATGTGTTAAAAGCAAATTTGCGCCTAAGATGTGTAACCTTTTCTCATCGATAAGGAGAAAGTAGGACAAAAACACATTAGGCAAGCAAGTATATTTACCATTGATAAGCATGCAACATTACAAAAAAAAGCACGTTATGGATCCGGAAGTGTGTCATCCCCATCCTCGAATGACATACTCATCATGTCCACTAATGTTGCATCTAAGCCTCTGAAGGATTCTACGTGGTCAGCAGCATCGGCCGGATCGCCTGCGAAACCATCGTTCAAGCAGTGGTAATCAAGGCCCGGATGATGACTCTTCACCAGGCCAAGCGCGAATGCAACAGCCTCCCGAGCCGCGTCCGCCGTATATTGGCTAGGGTCCGACTGCAATTGAGCACGTAGGGTCTCCACCTGGGCTTCAGCCTGTCCCTTCTCGACCATCGCCTTCTCCACCTCGACATGCGCCATCTTTGCCTGGGCTTTGGCCTGTCCCTTCCGATTGACTGCCCTCTTTGCCTCGGCTCGAGCCACTTCCAGTTGAACCCGGAGAGTCGCTAGCTCAGCACTCACGTCGGAAGCTTCCTGGCGAGCAGTCGCGAGCTGCTGATAGGACCGTTCAAAGAAGGCCCCGAGCCCAAGCAAAGCATCTTTCGCCTTGGGCCAGTCCCGGGCAAGTGCTGGGAGCAAGGAGAGGTTTGAGGTTGAAGATGAAGGAGCTGGGGAGGCTGTGGCACCAGTCACGATGCTAGTGGGAGCAGGAGTTGTTCCTGACAAACCCCCGTCCGTCATCCCCCTACAAGATGATTTCGGTCGTCAGAGTGGCAGAAGAATGCCAAGAAAGCGAAAGAAGATGGGAACTCACCTGGCCATGGGATATCGAACTCGTATTCTCTTCCTTGGAGGTTTCTGTGCCAACGGTCAAGTTGGGGAAACGACCGCAGCAGGAGGTGGCAAGGTATCCTCCTGTTCGACCTGCAAGTCGAGCAGGTAACCAACCAACTACGACTAAATGATAAGCAATTGCGCACGGCATTAGAGATACCTGCGCGCTAGCCGAAGGAAGCTCTGATCGAGGCGACAATGGTGGGGTCATAATCGACCTCTGAAGATCATCCCTCAGGGCACCCCGCTGTTCATCCACCAGTTATCGAATGAAATCGGGTCTAAACTCGTAACATCCAAGTAAGGAATTGAAGATCACCTGAGCGGGCGACCGTGTTCAAGTCCATTTAGGGGGCCGAGGGAGCTTAGGGAGAAAAGACTCCTCATTTTGAGGAGGGATCTCGGGCTCTTGGCCTTCAGCATCTTCTCCACCGGAGGTGACTGGAGGTGGCCCATGCTTGGGCGCAAGAACGACCAACGGAGCCTCCAGAGTGGCTTCGTCCTTTTCGGAAGTGACGACTGCGGGGTTCGGATCATCACCTTCAAGGATGATGGTTCCCTCTGGTAAGTCACCCTCGTCTCCAAGCATCGGCTCCTACAAGTGATGTCAATTAGTAGCAGGCAACATATGCACGAACGATGCATTGCACAGCCCAAAAGCAGCACTCACTTGTGGTCGAGGCAGGGCTTTGGAAAAATCCACTATGCCGCTGCGGCTCGGGTGGGAACCATGAAACAGTTTGCTCAGATGGGCACCTATGCCTGCAGGCAGCAAAACTGTGAGAAAAAATCAAGTATCAGTACAATGTCACCCGGAACAAAAATAGATGATGTATCACCAATCCTTACTGGCAGGGGAGTCCCTAGTGGTATCTTTGACCCCCTCATAGTCCCAAGCTAGGTGATCACGACTCTTCAGGGGACTGATCCGCCGGGTGATGAAGTCGTACGCTACATCCCCGCCTGTCAGAGCCCGCTTCGCCAGCTTCGCAATCTCCTGAACGTAATGTACATTGCAGGCGGTCAAAGGAGGAGTTTGGGACCAGAGCTCGGTGGGATAGATCAAAAGGCTGCGGTAGGAAATTGTACAATTGACGGTGTCCAGGGAAGTGAGGTAAAACCACTTCTTCTTCCAATCAGATTGCCAAGAAGAGATGACAGTAACCGAGATGTAGGATCTGCCAGATCGAAGGTGAAATCTGGCACCTCCCACCACCTCTTGCTTTACTCTTGTCAAAATATAAAAATGACGGAAAAGATTGAGGCTAGGTGCGATGCCCAGGTACGCCTCGCACAGATGTACAAACACGCTTAACATGGTAAACGAGTTGGGCATCAAATTGAAAAGTTAGACCGAGTAAAAGTTCAGGACGGATAGAAGAAAAGCAGAAGGCAGAAAATTCAATCCACAGTAAAAGAAAGATGCAAAGACCATAGTTTCATCTTGATTCTATGGGGTAGGGTATGGCTCACCCGCAGACGGACGCCAGTTGACTAGAGCGTGAGGGGGAATAAGGCCCTCCTTCTCCATGTCGACTAGGCGCTCCTCAGACATGATCGAGGTCTGCCAGCATTTCTTAAGCCCTTCGTCCTCGAACACCATCTCGCTGGTCTCCACCTCTTTCGACAAGGCATCGCCTCCAGTAGTCCTCGCATGGGACCTGACCGCCATTGCAAAGGGGAAAGGTTTTCTTGTGGACAGAGGAGGCAAGGAAATGGCAGAAAAAATGAAGTTTTGAAAATGCAAGTAACGACCACCTGCTCGAAGAATGGAATATATACAGTTTCCTTAGCTAGTAGTGGGCGGTTCCGTCCCCATTACATGGTGCATCTAACGGAGGAACAGTTGGAAAGCTGAGCGAGCGCGCGAAACGTCGCTGCTTTTGCAGGCCAAAGCATTTAATGCCGTGCATATTCCCAACACGGCGATACTTTGAACCGAGTCACAACTCTGTTCAGCATCGAGTTCTCAAGGTCGATATCGAGCAATGGGCAGACCTACCGGGAATTTGGAGAAGATGGACGATTGGGCTCTCGACCGGACATCCTCATACTCGATCCCCGCAGTCCAATCCTACTCGATGCAGTCGACCACAAGCATGTATGGCATTATCCGTTCAAGTCAAGGCTTGACGATAATTGACCTAACGCTTAATACGGACCCATCACTGAATAGAGTTCAGGGGCTACTGTCGAATATCTAAATATGGGATATGCACGTGTACCGAAAAGATGAAAATTATACCGTATACCCCGGACGCAAAGAGCCCCATCTCTACGGGAGACACAGTTAACAGAAAAGGGTATATCTATGTTAGGAAGGACTCGATCCTGCTCCCGCCACGAGGAGACCAGATCGAGCACATCAAACAGATAAGGAAACATAGTTTCCTACGAGGATCTCGGAATGAAGATCCCCAATCGGGAACGATACGGAGTCCTCACCTAGCGACATCTCAAAGAAGATGGGGTACCCATCTATAAATACAAAAGGAGATGCACGGAGAAGTAGGACCAGACCCCCCGAGCACTGGAGAAAGGGCCATCAGGAGTACACATGCAAGAAGGACCAGAGAAGAGCGCCTACTAGACATTAGCAACCAGATTAGATCTAGTCATAGTCTTCCTGTCTTCATTGTAACCAGAGATTAGACACCCCCCAGATTTGTACTCCGCATTCGGCGATACAATAGTGCAAAACAACAGGAGTAGGGTATTACTCTTCTCAGAGGCCCGAACCTGTCTAAATCTTGCCTCGTCTGTGCCTGTTGATCCTACGAACCCCGAAGGTACCTGTTACAAATTTTCCATCGATTTCTAAACCTTCGACAAGTGCCAACTATGAGTGCATCGCTTCTAGCGATGGTCATAATATTTTCAGTTTTCTTAGTCAAAGTTTGAAAATATTTAGTCTTCCTAATAATATAATTTGTGGTGCAACTGTCTACAAGACAGATTTCCTCATCCGCCATTGGATTATATAATTGTTCTATATTAAAGAAATAAATTCAATCGATTCAATTGTTGCAACAGGAACAAATTGAAAATATAGAACAAACATAGTATAAATGAGCAAATATTCTAGGAAATGACACTTTATTGAGTTATAACTTATAATCGCTCAACAGGAGCGTAGACCAAATGTTCATGCAGGAATATAAATACTTAACTGATAAAATGTGGCTCTCAACTAGACTCAACTAAGGAAAAAAGATATCAATTTAATAAAACTAAAAAAGGAGTAACAGGGAGACTATTGCATGTCTCCATAGAAATCATGTTCCTCCTCCTGGGGAACAACGATATTCTTCTAGAATTCCTCAAGTTTGGCACCAAGAAGGTCATATTCATCCATGAGCGAGTTTTCATATCCGAGAAGGTTCTCTTTGAACTCGGCCGTAGGATCAAAGACAATATCATCCTTTTTCTCATCTTCTTGCCCAACAACTGGTTGAGCTGTGAAGTGTGTATCAACCTTATTTACTTGATTCTTTTGGAGTATCCTAGTGAATTTCATATAAAGTTACACCAAATGCTTTGGGGGTGCGATAAGTGCGCGATCAATGACCGACACATCCACACTTAAAGCATAGCTGAGGAGGGTTAGCAGCCTTATTGGCCTGACCTTGCTTCTAGAAGGTTCCTTGACCCATTCTTTTACCTTTCCACTAGGGTTTACCCTTTCCCTTAATGTTTCTGGCATTCTTCCATTTCCCCCTTTATTCATTTGGCCCTTTCTACGGCTTCGGCTATTGCTAGCTAGTTGAGCATTAGCATGTGTTTCAGTCAATGCTTAACTTCTATTAGAATGTGCTTGATGATTCTTTATTAGAAGTTCATCATGTTTTTCTGCTTTTAGCAGAACATAAATAAGCTCAGAGTACTTTTGGTATTTTGCATGACGGTATTGTTGCTGCAGTATCCCCATATTGGGGTGGAAGGTGCACAACGTTTTGTCAATCATTTCAGTATCAGCGACTTTTTGGTTACAAAATGTTAGTTTTGCGACTAGTTTGTGCATAGCAGAATTATATGCTGCCATAGTTTTGAAGTCCTAAAAGCGCAGAAGGGTCCATTCGTGTAGTGCTTCTAGCAACAGCATGAATCTTTGCTGGTTGTATCGTTCCTTTAGGGAATTCCACAATGCTAGTGGGTCCTCCTCCATCATGTATTCGGCCTTCAGGTCCGGATGGAAATGATGCCTCAGCATATTTTGCGGGTTCAGGAACAGCTGGGGCACCAGCTTCATGATAGGTAAGCAGCTCCAAGTACATGAGCTGTCACGTTGATCTTGGTATCCATTGCCCAAGTGAGGTAATTGCTGCCATCTAGGGCAAGCTTAGCAAACTCCCTGTTTGCGATGTCCGACGTATCCCGTGTGCAATATTGAATTTTACTACTGATAAAATATTATATTGCATGCATCTCATTAAATCAGTAAAGTTTGTTCTATATTGTTAGTGTTATTCCCTTGAGACAATCATATTGATGATTGTAGCATGACTATGTTTATGAATAATAATATGATTATTGGTCCAATGAATGTATATCCTTATATTGAAATAGAAAGTAAGTTTCTTGCTTATGAAACTCTTTACTTATTGATATAATTCTATAAATATCTTGAATCGGATATCGACGTAGTGGACAACGATGAATAGATCAACACATGTACTGATAGATGATCATGTTTCATAGATCATGGGATATGGAGATATCATCAATACATTGTGAACGTATGCTGAAGAACATGGGTTAGATAGACCCGCAATGGGACTGTCAGCATACTTTAGTTGGGGGGTACCCTCTCCACCGTGGCCAAGACAAGATAGCTCGGCGATCTGGCCCCTCTTGCTGAGCACCGGCCCACGTGGCGCTCGGGCGACTAGGCTGGTGACCAGGCGGGCGACCAGGCTGGTGACCAGGTGGGTGACCGACCGGGTGACCAGCTGGGCGACTAGGCTGGCGACTAGGGCCTTCCTGCCAGGTGTCAGCACACATGACGACTGGGCAAAAAGGCAGGTGACCAAGAAGCGGAAGACCGAGGCTTTGCCTCGAAACCTCCTCCTCCCTGACATGCTATGTCACGACCATTAATTGTGAGGGCGGCCTGTCCCACTGGTGCCTCGCGCCTTCCTCGGACAAAGATGGGTGGTCGCACAAAGAGTAAGGCGGGGAGATAAGACTAAAGAAACAAGTGTAATAATGATCTATGTATCAGCGTGACGTCACCTTCTCACCTGCTCGAGCCATCCCTGTCTATATAAGGGAGCCTGAGTGCATGGTGAGAGAGGGGAGATAAAGCTCGATAGCCATACGCCTTGTAACCATTTCCACATATAGCAAACAACAACCTGGCAGGACGTAGGGCTGTTACCCGCATTGGGGGCACGAACCTGGGTACATCGGTGCATGGTTCTTTCTTCTCCTCACTGGCGCCGTTCGCTTCTCCTTCCCCTCGCCGACCGGCGCTAAGTGCGAGCTCCTCGGTCTGTGACCATCGGGATACTCTGGAAGGGACTTCAGGGAGTTCCGCTCGCAAAAGCACCCCTATCGAACTAACTATCTCCCTCCGAGAGATAGCCTGCCGGTCAAAAACACCAGCCCGAAGAGGGAGAGCGCAACGGTGTGGGCGTCGAGGCCTCTGGTTCAGGCTACGGGGACGGTCTGTCTGTCCCTTCCCCCAGCTCCAGGGGGAAGGATGGCGTGTCAGCCTCTGCCCCTGCTCCGAGATGGACGACGCTGGTGCCGCCTAGGCCGTGCCAGGGGAAACGCCTGGCCAAACGGAGTACCCGGGCCATCACCATGTGATCGTCACCCTCGGCCGGGAAGAGCAGTGGATGGACCCCATCCGCGCCTTCCTGCTAGACCAAGTGTTCCCCGATGATGATGCCTCAGTTGAGAGACTTGCACGAAAGGCCAAGTACTATACTCTGGTAGGTGGGGACCTATATCACCAGAGTAGAAATGGAGTCCTCCTGAAGTGCATCACTCAGGAAGAGGGGAGCACCCTGCTCTCTGATATCCATGGAGGCATGTGCGGGAGCCATATGTCAGGCCGGACGCTCGTCGGCAAAGCGTTCCACCAAGGATTTTATTGACCTACTACCCTCTAGGATGCCGGCGAACTGGTGAAGCGATGCGAGGCATGCCAATTTCACGCCAAGCAGATCCACTGAATCGCCCAGGCCTTACAAACCATCCCGCTCTCCTGGCCGTTCGCAGTCTAGGGGCTGCATATCATGGGCCCATTCTCGCGGGCCACAGGGGGCTTCACGCACTTATTCATCACCATTGACAAGTTTACTAAGTAGGTCGCAGCCGATGCGGTGCGTGCCATCACGGCCTCTACCGCTATCAAATTTATGCATGGAATCTTCACCCACTTTGGAGTCGCCAATCGCATCATCATTGACAACAGCACTCAGCTCACCAGCGCGGCCTTCCTCGAGTTTTGAGATGAAATGGGGACCAAGGTGTGCTTCGCTTCGGTGGCCCATCCGAGGAGCAATGGCCAAGCAGAGCTCACCAACGCGCTGGTACTGAAGGGCCTCAAGACCAGAGCCTTCGACCGACTCCATAAGCGGGGGGCGCGATGGACAGAAGAACTCCCGGCGGTATTGTGGTTGCTCAGGACCACACCCAACTGGGCAACGGGAGAAATGCCCTTCTTCCTGGTCTACGGAGTGGAAGTTGTCCTCCCGTCCGAGCTATCGCTCGGTTCTCCACGCATCTCGGCGTTTGTGGAGGAAGGCCAGGAGGACCATCGCAGGGACAACGTCAACCTTTTGGAAGAGGTGCGCGACCGAGCAGCCCTGCACGCTTCTCGGTACCAGCAGAGTCTCAAGCGGTACCGCACCGCCCGGGTCCAGCCAAGAACACTGGTGGTGGGTGACTTGGTCTTGCGTAGGATCTAGACGCACGCCAGCCTCAACAAGCTATCCCCCCGGTGGGAGGGCCCCTTCAAGGTGGCTTCAACCTAACGACCTGGGGCGGTCCGATTGGTCACTGAGGATGGTCAAGAGGTGCCGAACTCCCAGAACCTGGAATTGCTCCGAAAGTTCTACCCCTAGATCCCTTTGGGGTTTAGCGGGTTCTGCGCTCTCTCATTGACCAGGGAAGCTGTTTGCCTCATAGGCCTTTTTTAATCGACATTTTCTGATATCCCTTTCTTGCACCCCGAAGGGCAGCAATTCTAAAGTGGATGTTCTTGGTACCATCCGTGCGACAGCTTCTTGTTGATGAGTGATAACACCCGGCGTTTGCGTTGAATAAGGACGGCTGACCAGGAGCGCGAGTGTGGTACGGTGGTTCAAATACGGTGAGCACGCTACGAGTCGTCCCCGTGAACACCGTTGGCCCAATACCCCTCCTGGGAACCTGCTACCTTATCCTGCAACGATGCCGGTTAATCCTCAAAAACACGAGAACCTAAGTCCCGAGAAAGGAGGGAACCGAGACATTCCCCTTGGCGGGAGTTTGTGTTCATTTGGCCTTCTCTCCATGCGTAAAATGGTTACTTGTGTTTGCAGCAGCTATGTATACAAGCAACGGTGCAGTGCCGGAACATCGGCCAAACTCGTTGACGCACCACAACCAACCCAAAGGCGGATCGTCCGATGATCGGGTCGAAATAACACAAGCAAAATATGGCCAAGCAAGCATTCAGGTAAAAGTCCAAAAGCATCGACTTCATTGGGCTTACTAAGATAAGTTTGTTACATGCAAGAAAAAGGGGAAAGAAACAGGGAAAAGCAAAAAAAGGAGCGCGGCCCGGGCGATCACTCATCACCGGCAACTTCAATGTGCCCGGCTGGGTCTTGGGCCTCCGCTGCTGCCACGGCAGCGTCGAGCTCAGGGTCCGCCACCTCCATCAACCCGGCCACCTGCACCGCCGCCTCGTGCACGCGCCTAAGCTTCATTCCCATCAATGCTGTCCATGACGGTCAGTAGATCGAAGGAGGCGTCACGGCTAGCGCAGCACACTAGCACAAATGTGGCGGTAGCCACCGCCACTTCCCGCCCTTCTTGGGTGGAGCGAGCAGCCAAAGCACTTGGCAAGCCGCCAAGGGCCTCGGCAACCCGAGTGATGTTGTGGGCATATTGCAGGGCCGTGGACTCGATGGGGTCACGGAGGACCACCCCCAGTGGTCCCAAACTCCTTGCCATGCACTTGAAGGCTGGGCAGAGCATGACTGTGAGGTTGTGCAAGGTGCGGCATAGCTCGTACCGCGCCTGCTCCAGTCCCGCCTCCGCCTCTTGCACCCGGGCGAGAAGGGCCGCCCCTATAGCCCTCTCCTGGGATAACAGTTTCGCCCCTTGTTGCCTCTCCTAGGATAGCTCCTCGCGCAGCACCGCCATCTGCTGCGATAGCTCTGCTTCGCGCTGGATGGCTGCCATGAAGAGGTTGCTCAAGGACACCTACGCCATGCTGAGTTCAGACAGCAGCGCAGCCAGGCTGGAGGATGGAGGGGCAAGTACGACCACAGCAGAGGTGCCTAGCAAGCCATGGGTAGAAGTCCCCGTCACGACGTCTGGCACCGCGGGCGTCGGTTCGACAGGGGCGCTTGAAGCGTCCACCCTTAGAGGCGACCAGAAGGCGAAGGAGGCCGCCGGAAGGGCTAGCCCGCCCTGATGGACGGCCATGGTGATCCTCGGCGCTGGGGGCATCAGCGCAACTAGAGAGGGCATCGACGAGGCCGACGTCGGCAAAATCGGTGCCACCTCCAGGGCGGTAGTGCCCGCTGCCCCAGACGAAGCTCCCGTCGCCCCGAGCGCGCTCACAGTTGCGGTGGGGTCAGCAGCAGCCGAAGTCTAGCCCCCGGTGCGAGGCCTCTTGGGGTATGCACATGGGGGGTCGGGAGATGCAGGCCTCTTGCCTGCACTCCGGTCATCCGCAGGGGCCGGGTCCCTGATCCTCAACGGACCACAGGCCAGCAACGTGGATGGCCCGATGGGGTCCATGGCGGGAAAGCGACTCACGATGTGGAGCCTCTCCGCGGACCCCAAGTCGCAGAGTGGTCTAGCCCCATCAGGGAAATCCAGACTGCCCTGCACCGACGGGAGTAGGATGGTCAGCCATCTAGAGATGGCGGGATCACCCAGGTTCCCTGCGCCTGAGAGACAAAGAAGAAAGGCAGGCACTGTCAAAGCAGCAGCAACTGTGTAAGAAGATGCGAATGTTTGAAGAATGAAGATTTACTGCCCGGGTACTGACGAGTACCCATGCCATGGGTACCCCCATCAGCCCGGAAGCGCGAACGGGCTGACCAACCACGGCGAAGGCCCAGCACCGCCGAAAGGTACTTGGGCTGCGGGGAGCGAGCCCCGACCTGTGCAGGGCCGACCCCGAATGGTCGGCGGGCTCCGGCCGCCTAATATTGAAGCTCAAGCTCCACCTGCGCCGCAGGCGGCGCCAGCTCACGCCCGATGTCGACGATCTGCCTTGTGCGCGACATCTCAGCGTCCGTCTGGGGTAAGGCGGCCCTCTCCCAAGATCGCCGAAGAGCCACCGAAGGAGTAAAGCCCCCGTCCCATCGCCTGGCACACCGCAGAGGAGTGCGCCCACTCCCGAGGCCAAGGTAAAAGTCAAGCGCCATTAAAGCCGCCGAGGCAGACAGGAGCACCACGCGAGGCGTCATCCAGACATCATCACGCAAGACCACACATCGCAGAGCCACCAACCCTGCCTCGGGACGGGCGGGGGCGGTCGAAAAGACAGGAGCAGGACTCAGAGACACGACGCCCCTTTCTAGTGGATTTCCCAAACACCGTGTAACTTTGCCTCCTCCGTCTATATAAGGAGAGGCGGGGCCCAAAGGGAAAGGGGACAGAGAGAAAAGGCCCTCCAGGAAGCCCACGACTCCTAGCCAAAGCACGAAGGGGATCGGACACCGACTCCCGCCTCTTGTACACCCCTTGTTCATCGCCCAAAGATCAATACATCCACACCGAGCAATCGAGTAGGGACATTCAGCCCGAACCGGTATACATCATCGACTCCTTGAGTCGACCATTCGAGAGAGGAGCGCGCGACCCATCCAACCATAAATTCGTATTGCGGTGCATGAAACACCGGTTGGCGCGCTGTAGGGGGCCCTCGCGGCGTCTTCACCGACATCCTCATCCTCGGGTTCCCATTTCTCCTCCCTGATGGCCTCCTCCCACCACGATTCGCCCGATGTCGAGGGCTGGATCCGCTTTGGCGCCCTCGATTTAAATCGTCACCGCCGAGAGCTTGTTCTCATTCCGCTGCCGTCCGGGACCGGTGCCCTCGCTAACTCGATACGATTCTTTGGCGTCCTCGGCAACCTCAGCCTCGAGGCCCCACGCAGGCCGCGGGCGGGCCGTCGCCGGCGCTGCCCGGCGACATCGCTTACGGATCGCGGCGGCGGCGGAGCCGCTCCACGAGCTCGCGGCTTCGTGGCCATGGCCACTGCGTCGCGGCTTCCTCCACGACCTCTTGGCGGATTCCTCCAGCCATGGCTCTAGCTCAGGCAAGGAGTGTCCCCTCGTAGGGCCTACTCCGCGAGTGCAACATGATGGTGCGGCGGAGCCATCCTCCACCCCGTTACCCTCGGGACCCTCCTCCCGCGACGAAGCGCGGCGGGAGGAATCCGGCGGAAGACGACGTCTGACACCTAACGCTTCACTGACCTTCGCGACGGCGAGGAGTTAGAAGCTTCGAAAGGCCAAGCTCGATAAGCTCCAGGCGAATCGAGCGCCGTCGGCCTAACCCACCACCCTCTCTTCGCCTGCAGCGCCCGTCGCGCGTCAGTGCATCGGCCCGATTGGGTGAGAGACGAACGGCCTTCCATTCTTCCCTCACGCCAACGAGAACATTCTTTGCGGCGGCAATCTTGCTCAGAGGCTCGCTGAGCCAGCGGGCGAAGCCAAGGCCACCTATCAGAACCTCCGAGGACTGGTAGAGCGTGCTGTCGTTCAGCACGCCCAAGGTTCCGGCTCCCGACGGACGGGCGCCACCTCGGGCCGCCTGGGCCACTCCCCCTCACAGGGCCGACGGAGCCCAGCCAAGACGGCTCCGCTCCACGAGCTCCCTCAGGCATCATACACCCGGTGCGCCATCGCCTGGGGATAAGTATGATCTTCGCACCAACCTCGAGGCGCGAAGGAGAGCTACCGATGCAGCGGCGCCCTGCGCAAGTCGCCGATAGCGGGCGGCGCAACCATCCCGACCAGGATTCGGCGATCCTGGGCGCTGCGTTCACCGCCGCGCATCCGCAACGCCGATTTCCCGACGGATTACGGGCGCCAACCAACATAGCCAAGTACACGGGGGCCACTAACCCCAGTGTCTGGCTAGAAGACTACCGGCTCGCTGCCGGCGGGGAAGCGACGGGCGACTCCTTCATCATCCAGTACCTCCCCATCTACCTTGCGGACTCAGCTCGAGCCTGGCTCGAGTACCTGCCCGCGGACACCATCGGCAGCTGGGCCGACCTGACGAACCTCTTCGTCGGGAATTTCGAGAACGCGTACAAGCATGGCAACTCCTGGGACTTGAAGAGCTGCAAGCGGCGGGAAACCCTCGGGACTACATCCGCCGCTTCTCCCGGTGCAACGAGCTCCCCGACATCCGCGACGCCCGACGTCGTCGGGGCGTTCATCTACGGCACCACATGCGAGGCCCTGGTCCACAAGTTGGGCTGTGCGAAGCCCCGGACCACCAAGGAGCTCCTCGACATCGCCACCAACCACGCCTCCGGCGAGGAGGCCGTGGGGGCCATCTTCGAAAGGAAGACGGCCCACAAGACAGCCGACCTCGGGCAGCGCCCCCTCCGCCATACGACAAAAGGAAGCGGAAGGGGAAGCGAACGCGAAAGGCGAATAGTCGCCGCCGACCGACTGCCAAACAAGCGAGGCTTGGCAACCGCCCGACCGATTCGAGAAGTTGATGGATAGTCCGTGCCCGAACCACGACTATCCCGTCAAACACAAGTATCGGGACTGCGAAGTCCTGAAGCGGTTCCTCTCCGAAAACCCCACGACATCACGGGGCAAGGGGAAGAAGCGCGACCCGACACCCGACGCCGGGGCAAAGGCGATGAGCGGCCGACGAGTTCCCACAGCTCAGCGGTGCCTCATGATCTTCGGAGGGGCCAGTGCTACGCCGACAAGCGACGGCTGAAACTTCGCCACCGAGAGGTACACCACGGCGACCCGGCCGTGCCTTCCTACTGAAGTGGTCGGAATGCCCGATCGCCTTCGATCGGACCGACCACCCGACCACATCCGCACCGGGCGCTACTGCTCGTCGTCGACCCCATCGTGGGACGGCGCTGACCAAGGTGCTCATGGGCGGCGGCGGCGGCTCAACATCATGTATGTTGAGACCCTCGATGCCACTGAGGGTCCCCGCTCCGCCCTCCTCGAGCAGGGCGCCCTTCCACGGCGTCGTACCAGGCCAACAGGCCCATCCCCTCGGGCAGGTCGGCCTGTCCGTCACCTTCGGGAGCCCGGACAACTTTCGCACCGAGAGCCTCACTTTCGAGGTGTTGGACTTTCCCGGCTCCTACCATGCCATCCTGGGACGACCTTGCTACGCGAAGTTCATGGCAGTCCCCAACTACACCTATCTCAAGCTGAAGATGCCAGGGCCACAAGGTGTCATCACCGTGGCCGCGTCCTTCCAGCTCGCTAACAACTATGAGCAAAGCAGCTGTGAATTGGCCTCGGCGGTCGTCGCTTCCGCCGAGCTCGCCCAGCTCAGGGAGAAGGTCTCCGGATCCGCCCCCGACTCCAGCAAGTCGGGGCCTAGCTCTTTCAAGTCCGCGGAGGACACGAAGGAGGTCATTTGTTGATCCCGAAGATCCCGCCAAGACCGTGCGGATCGGGGCCGCCCTCACCACCAAATAGGAAGGCGCGCTCGTCGACTTCCTCCAAGCAAACCGAGACGTCTTCGCTTGGAGACCCTCGGACATGCCAGGAGTCCCGAAGGAGGTCGCCGAGCACTCCCTGAGCATTCGACCGGGATCTAGACCGGTCGCCCAGCGCCTGCGCCGTTTCGACGAAGAAAAGCGTCGGGCCATTGGGGAAGAAATCGCCAAACTTTTGGCCGGCTTTGTAAGGGAGGTGCGTCACCCCGAGTGGCTCGCCAATCCCGTCCTTGTAAAGAAAAAGTCGGGGCAATGGAGAATGTGTGTTGACTACACGAGCCTCAACAAGGCCTGTCCGAAAGATCCATTCCCATTACCTCGCATCGACCAGGTCGTAGACTCCACCGCCGGGTGCGAGTCCCTTTCTTTTTTGGATGCCTACTCAGGCTACCACCAGATAGCGATGAAGGAGTCCGATCAGCTTGCGACTTCCTTCATCACCCCGTACGGCTCGTACTGTTACGTCACGATGCCTTTTGGTCTGAAAAACGCAGGCGCCACGTACCAGCGATGTATGCAGGCGTGTTTTTCGGACCAAATTGGCCGTAACATCGAAGCCTACGTCGACGACATCGTTGTCAAAACCAGGAAGGCCGACGACCTCATCACCGACCTGGAGGAGACTTTTGCGAACCTCCGACGGTTTCGCATAAAGCTCAACCCCGAGAAATGCGTCTTCGGGGTCCCCAAGGGCAAGTTGCTGGGATTCATTGTCTCCGAGCGCGGCATCGAAGCCAACCACGACAAGATCTCCGCTATCGCGAGGATGGGGCCAATCAATGATCTGAAGGGAGTTCAAAGGCTGATGGGGTGCATCGCGGCGCTAAGTCGCTTCGTATCCCGCTTCGGTGAACGCGGTGTAGGATCGAAGTATACGAATATAGCAATCAGAGGGGGGGTGAATGATTGTGCGGAAGCTAAAACCAAATTCTTGATCTATTAAAAGTTCACCCCAAAATAGAAACAAATAATTGCCTCGTTTTCGACAAAAACAGAATGACAGAGGTTCGGTAAAACGCGAATTCCCGGAGATCCAACCGTCGAAACGATCTGAAATTTGGACACAAGAAACTAGATTCCAATACGAATCGAACCCAAAAAGAATCAGCTCGATCGGACTTACGGATCAAAAGTTATGAGCTTCGCAAGCTTGCTGATCCAGAACTTGACGAGAATCAATCTAATCAAAACTTCAAGATTAAACAAGAACGACAAAAGATTGATCAACTAGACTTTGAGAAACACTAGATCAATACCTAGAGAGGTTTTGATGGATCAAATCAAGATAAAACTTGAAGAACAAAAACCAATCTAGAACTAGAACAAGCATGCAAACAAGAACCAAAACAGAAAATCTTGTAGCGGCGTGGTTCTTGTATGCACGCAAAAATCTTGGAAGAATTGATCTTTATTTCTTGTCTAAAATACTCTCATCAAAAGAGTACAAACCCTAAAACCAAGCTCAAAGCTTGATGCGCTCAGCTCTACTTGGTGCCTTTCAACAGAGACCCCCACCTATTTAAAGCACCAACCCACAAGGAGTTACGAATACGATTCCTATTCCTAGAAGGAATCCGTATCCAACTCAACTCTACTTGGCCCAACCAGGCCGAGTACAACTCTTGCACGCGTATGGCAACCCTACCATACTCACGTGACTAACACTTTGCACGCCGTATGGCCACCGCCATACTCACGTGACTAACACTTTGCACGCCGAATGACCTCCTGCCATTCTCACGTGACTAACCATTCTTCATGTGCACCATTCTCTTAGCCCGAGCGTCCGCATGACATCCTTGACCACCAAGACCTCGGTTCCTCCTGAACCTAGTCCCGAACCTCGGTTCCTCCATGAACCTAGTTCCGGTCCCGTCATCGACCACATTCGTCTTCGCGCAATACGCACATGAACAAACCACAAAACAAATCCGAGCACAAGTCCACGACTTGACTCAATGTCAATCCATGCAACTACTCACATGAGCATTGCATAAAGTCCACTTCAAAAGAAGCATCATGAAATCATCACAAATTTCATAATCTCAAATTCAAATTATTTCAATTCTGCTCAAAACCCTAATTCAGCAAAAACGCATTCACGACGGACAAGGAAATATGGTCCGGCGTACACATGAAAAATCACTCAAAAAACCATTCACAACGGACAGACAAAATCGGTCCGTTGTACAAATGAAAGTTTCGGTTCCAAGAAGAAAACCAAGCGGACAAAAACACGTTCACAACGGACAAAGAAAATCGGTCCGTAGTACATGCAAAATGACTTCGGTCATGAGCTCAAAACAAGTTCACAACGGACCAAGAAAAACTGTCCGTTGTACATGCAAAGGTTTCTGAAATCTTGGAGAAAGAGTTAGATTCAAGCGCTCAAAAGCAAGTCCACGACGGACAAAAAACATTATCCGTCGTACAAGCGAAACTGACTGGTTTTGAGGAAAAAAGAGTTTGGCTCAAAGAGTTCAAAACACGTCCACGACGGACCCAAAGACATTGTCCGTCGCAGATGGGGAACTTACTGTTTCTTGAGAGCTAGGTCCGGCGCAAAAGTGAAACTTACTGTTTCTTGTCAAATTATCAAACACATGCACAAGCACATTTTGCAAATCCAATTCTAAGTTTAATTTTTCATTTCAAAGCCAATTTTTCAGCACATGATTTCACACGCGGGATGCCACTCTACAAACTGATGAAGAAGTCCGACCACTTTTCCTGGACCCACGGCTCGGGAAGCCTTTAGTCGACTAAAGGCCTTTCGACCTCACCTCCGGTCTGGTCGCCACAGAGCCACAGGAACCCTTACTCCTCTACATCGCCGCCCACGACTCGGGTCGTCGGTAGCGGCACTTGTTGTGGAGCGAGCGAGAGGAAGGCCGCGTTTTCAAGGTGCAGAGACCGGTCTACTTTGTCGGCGAGGTGCTCTCCGAACGAAGGTCCGATATCCTCGAATCTGAAGCTACTCTACTCGGTACTCATCACCAAGAGGAAGCTTGCCCATTACTTCGATCGACACCCCATCTCCGTGGTAACCTCCACGCCGCTCGGAGAAGTCGTCGCAATCGCGACGCCGGAAGAATCGCCAAGTGGGCTCTCGAACTCGGTGGCCTCGACATATCGTGACGTCCCGGGGCGGCGATCAAGTCCCAAGTCTTGGCGGACTTCGTCGCCGAAAGTGGACCGCGCAAGTCCTGCGGTGGTCGAAGACCGAGATCTTGGACGATGTACTTTGATGGGTCTTACACCAAGAATGGGGCGCGCGAGGATCGTCATCATCTCCCCACTCGGCAACAAGCTCCGGTATGCAATCCGTCTACTCTTTGACGCTACCAACAATGTCGCCGTCTGAAGCCCTCGTCAACGGCCTTGAATCGCCCGCCGACCTAGGCGCATCGACGGCTCTACGTTCACGGCGACTCCAAGCTGGTTGTCGACCAAGTGATGAAAGCCACCGAGCCCGTGGCGCTCGGATGGCCGCCATCGCTGGAGGTCCGCAAGCTCGAGGAGAAGTTCAAGGGTTTGAGCTCCATCACGATTCACGACGCTACAACAGTGAAGCCGACTCCTCGCCAACCTCGCCTCGGAAAAGGGCCGGTTCCCCAGGGATCTTCGTTTCCGACCTCGGCGACCCATCAATCCGCTTGGACCCAAGTCTTTGGCGCTACCGACCCAAAGCGGGCGCTCCGCCGATCTTCGCCGATGCTCGGTCTGCAGGTCGATTTAGGCGTCTGGACCGTCGAAACCGACGAGGCAACCGCTTGTCGATCGATTGACAAGCGGGTCGCTCCGCCCGATACCACCGAGGCTCGGCGCCTCGCCGGCGGGCTAAGTCTTTCGTCCTGGTCGAAGGTGCCCTCTACAAGAGGAGCCCGTCAGGAATCCTTCGAAGTGCGTTCAGGCCGACCAAGGAAGCACCTCTGCCGGACATCCACGGCGGGGTGTGTGGACACCATCCATGCCCGCGGTCCACAGTAGGAAAGGCCTTCCGACAAGGTTTCTCTTGGCGGCCGACCGTGGCGGATGCAACCCAAATCGTCCGCACATGCGAAGGATGCCAATTCTTCGCCGGACAAACGCATCTTCTGCGCAAGCTCTGCAGACGATCCCCATCACGTGGCCCTTCGCGGTTTGGGGCTCGACCTGGTCGGACCCTTCAAAAGGCGCCGGGGCTTCACTCACTTGCTTGTCGCCGTGGACAAGTTCACAAAGTGGATCGAAGCCAAGCCGTTGACAAAGATCACGTCGGCCCAGCGGCAGGCTTCTTCCGCGATATTGTCTACGGTTCGGTGCCCAACTCCATCATCACCGACAACGGGGCGCGATTCACGGGAAAGGAGTTCCTCGAGTTCTGCGACAACTTCAATATCCGAGTCGATCAAGCGGCGGTGGCACACCCCGGAGCCAACGGCCAGGCCGAAGCGAGCCAGCGGCATGATCCTCCAAGGACTCAAGCGCGAATCTTCACCGATCAAGAAATTCGCGGAGACGGTGGGCGAGCTACCACCCGTGCTTTGGAGTCTGCGAACCATGCCCGACCGGTCGGCCGGGTTCACTCCTTTCTTCTTGGTGTTTGGAGGCGGTGTCCTCCCGACCGACCTTGAGTACTGGCGCGCCAAGGGTACAGAACTACAACGCCGCACGGGCAATCGAGGAACGACAAGATGACCTCGACCGACTCGTGGCTTCGAGGCGTCGCGATCTTACGATCGACAAAATACCGGCGACTGCGCCGCTACCACGGCCAAACGAGTTCGCGGTCGCTCATTCGAAGTCGGCGACTTGGTACTACGTCAAGTCCAATCCGCGAAGGACAGGCACAAGCTCTCCCCGCCTTGGGAGGGCCCTTTCACCGTCGCGGAAGTCCTCCGGCCCGGCACCTTCCGTCTCAAGGACACCGAAGGAAATCTCCTTACAAACGCGTGGAATATAGAGAAGTTGAGAAGGTTCTATCCCTAATCACCGCCCCTTCTCTGCATCGCGATAAGTTTCCAAACAAAGAAGTCGCTCAAGCCGAAAGATCGACCGAGTGCTCTCTCTCTCTCTCTCACCCTTGATCTACCACAAGTACTATGACCTCCGCCCCGAAAGCAGAGGTCCCAAAATAGTACTCTACCCATGTCGAAGACCACGAATAACCGACCTACGGTTGGTCGGACCAACCCATTCCGGTGACAAGCACAGCCTGCGCCGGACCCGTTGCGGTCCCAAAAGACTACGGATGTGGGCGATCGCAAAAGTGGAAAATCCTCGAGGAAAAAAAAAAGAGAAAGGAGCAGAGGGCAAAAGAAACACTTTATTCATTCACGGAGGCGCATCACCCCAACCAAGAACAAACCGCCCGCCGTTGTCTTGGTGTGCGCCCGCCCAATGGACAGCGCACGGCGCCTCTCAACCAGCACCTGCACCAGCGGCGCCCTCACTTCCCGCAGCCGAGGAACGCCCACGACAAGGACGCCAACTCGCCGTATGTCCTCGCGAACAGCCTCGGCCTCGACCTCCGCCACCTCCTGCAGCCAAGCCTGATGAGCGCCTACTTCCTCGTGGAGCTGAGCATAACGGTCCGCCATGGCGCGCGAAGGAAGTGTTGTGGAAGCTTTGGCAGAGTAACGAACGCACCAGCGTTCTCTCCTTTTATAACCTACAGTGTGGGAGGCACGGAAGACGAAGCGCCTCAAGAGCGCGCAGCGGAGCGGAAGCCAAAGCGTCCCAGTTCCAAAGACGACGCGACCTCCAAGGCGAGTTAATCCGCCCTTATCCCTAAGGAAAAACATAAATCTCCCCCTGAGAATGAAAATGTGTGTGAATGTGCAATGCGCCCAAAAATTTCAAAAATTCTCCAAACTTCTCCCAAAATTCTCAAATTTAACAACTCTCCCTTTTTCTTTAAACTTTTCAACAATTCCCAATTTTCTCCCCCTTTGACAATGGATTTATCAAGAGTAAAAGAGAGAACAGGTTCAAAATTTTTCCTGAAACAATGATTTCACAAAGAGAAACAAGGGAGTGCCAAGATAGGAAAAGATGAGCTCATTCGATCATATAACCTTATATATCACATAATATGTAAAATACATGATCTTGATGTGATTTTAACAAGTTAGGGAATGACATGCATCTCAACCTCAATTTAGTCAACTATAGCCAAGTACTAAGCAAGATCTTAGCAGAAAAAGCAAGGCTTTAAAAATTGAAGCAACTAACAACTTAGGGCGAGCAAGTAGTTTCAACTCCAATCTAGTAGACCAATTTAATCTTTAAACAATAAGTTGCATGTGGCATGCTTGAAGCATACTTCTTTTATTTTCTAGGAGTGGCATGCTTGAAGCATACATCTTATCTTTGAGGGAATGGCATGCTTGAAGCATACATCTTATCTTTTTAGGGAAAGCACCCTGAAGCACATAACTTGAGGTTTTTTGCTTTTAACAACCCCTTTTTATTGATTCCCTTTTCTTTTCATTTTTCTTTGATTATAAACATGCAAAAATGATTAAAAGGTCTTATGAAAGAGTAAAGCTGAAAACACACTTGCTTCATAGCCCAAATTTGTCAAGAAGATTCAATAACAAGCCTAGAAGAGTAAGATATCACAGAGTATTTAGCTATAGGCAATCAAACCAAGGAATTCCGCAATATCATTTTTAGTTCAAGTGGAACAATTTAGATTATCATATATTAGCAAAATTACATAATATATAAAGAAATATGATAAAGTGAGCTCATTAAGTGAAAGAACTTGGCAAAGAAACTCCCCCTCAAAACAATCCCATTGGATGAACAATTCCAAGTTCTCCCCGAATAAAAGCAAAACGAGAAGAAGACAAAGGTTTTGTGAAAATGTCTGCCAATTGATGTTCAGTATCCACATGATGAAGCACAATGTTGCCTTTTTCAACATGATCTCTAAGAAAGTGAAATCCAATATCAATATGCTCAAGAAAAGGGATTACTCAAGAGGTGGCACGAACCAAATCAAATCAACATCCTCGAAAGTCAACATCGAATAGCTCTTAAACTAATACATGAGGAAGCAGAAAGCCTAATGCCAAAATCTTGAGTTCCATGAAGATACCTGAAAATCCTTTTGATAGCTTGTCGATGTGAAGCACGTGGGAAGCTTGAAAACAAGCACACACAAGCACGTGAGAAGAGTCTCTCATGTAAACCTCTAATTATCTCGTCCTCAACAAAGATTATCATCATCTTTATGAACAAAGACACTCTCCCCCTGAACATATGCACGTGTACTGCATCATTTGAACTAGTGCCTTTTGCGAAAGCAGTGGAAGAAGCATCTCCAAAGGCAACACTTTCAACATGAGATGCACGAGTGAAGGAGAACCAAATCTTATCATGAACATATGAAGTGAGCATCCAAATTCACTAGCCACATGTTCTCCTCCTCGCGTGAGAAGCCTACATAGAAGCAGAAAGTGTCGAGGTCTCGATGCTGGGGTTAGAAATAAGATGTTTAGGAATCCGATCTTGAGACACACGACGGACAACGATAGGCACAACACGAAGCGATCTTATGCACAAAATCAATTTTGCCTGTTCCGTGTTTCTAGCAACAAAAGGTGCTTGCATCACCCTAGGCACGTAGTGAGAAGCAAAGCGTGCCTTTACGAAATTAGACCTAGCCTTAGCTCTTTCTTTCTTTTGTTGTTTGGCTAGTCTAAAGCAAAAATCTACTAAATGTCCATCTCTACCACAATGAGTGCAAGTGTATTTAACAGGATGTTTGGCTTTAGAAGTAGAAGCAACATTTGCATTCATCATAGTAGAAGATAACACTCCAGTAGACTTAAAGACAGTTTTCTTAGGCTCATTGACAATTTCAAATTTTCCTCCGTCAAGTGTTTTAACAACAGTGGGAGCATGTGATTTATGATGAGCATAAGAATCAAAACCTAAACCTTTGTTATGAGTGCTGACTTTTGATTGATCCAAAATCATGTTTAGGTTCTTCTTTCCTTTAGTGAAACGTTCTAATGATTTTTCCAAGTAATCAACTTTTCGAGAAAGAGTTAAACAATTATTGCAAGGAACATTCACTTTTCCTTTTTGCTTACGACAAGTTGAGCATGAAAGAACCTCATGTGTAAGCAGATCATCAGTCAATTGAGAAACCCTAGCATTTGCATCTTTTAATTTTAATTCAAGAGTTGAGCATTTAGAACAAGAAATTAAACCATGCAAATCATCAGTGAAACAGCTAGCATGTTTAACATGTTTCTCATTTTTCTCACTTTCAGCATTAATTTTCTCAATCAAGGAAGCATGTTCTTTCCTAAGCGAAGTAAGCTCATTCCAAATTAAGTCACATGATTTGCAAGCATCATCATCAGGAATCAAAGTTTTAAGTCTAGCAATTTCAGCATTCAATGATTCAACAACAAAATCATGTTTCTTAATTTTCTTGTCACGTTTATCAAGCAATTTACCAAGACGAGCAACAATGAATAGCTAATTCATCGTAAGAAGGATCTACCTCATTGAAGTCATTTGTCATGATCGCCCTCGGTGAAGGCTATCGCTTTTGGCCATGAGACACAACCCCGTCAACTCATGCTTGCTTGGAGTTGCATCATCCTCGCTGCTCTCCGAATCCACATCGCTCAAATTAACTTGTTCAAGAGCGGAAAGAACTCGATGGACAACTTTACGGTTGATGAAGTTCTTCTTCTTTCTATCACTTGGAGAGAACTTCTTCTTCTCTTTTCTTCTGTCGTTGTCCTTCTCCTCCCTTGATGCTTTACTTGCAAGTTTTGGACAGTTTGGACGAATATGGTCGAGATCACCACACTCATAGCATCTTGGAGGAACACCACCACCTCTCTTTCTCTTTATCACATTTTGCAAGGCTTTGTTAAAGCGAGAAGAGAGTAGTGACAAGTCTTCTTCTGGGAATTTGCTCAATCTGTTCATCGGTTAGTGAAGACAAAAAGATAGAGCAAAACTTGAAGCAGCACCATTATGAGATATGCTAGATTGAGATGTCAAAGCAATTGATTTATGATCATTCTTTCTAGCAAGAACATCTAATTCATGAGTTTTCAACTTGGAATAAAGAACATCTAAGGTAAGTGTACTCATGACAGTAGATTCTCTAATGGATGTAACTTTCATCTCCCAAATAGACATGTCTAAAGCACCAAGCAATTGTCTAGCATTAGCAGCATCATCAAAGCTAACTCCAACAGCACGCAAATTGCTAAGAATTTTATTAAAGCGTGCAAAGAAATCATCTAGTGACTCACCATGCTTCATCTCAAATCGCATGTATTCCTTTTTGTAAAGATCTTGACGAACCTCTTTAATAGTGTTAGAACCCTCATGGTAATCACAAAGAGATTTCCATACCTCATATCTTGGATTTGAGATGGATCACACGGTCAAAGTCGGCTGCGTCCCAAACCTTGGATGATCAAGTTGCGCGCCTTCTTTGTTTGCTTCAACATGTGTGCGATTGGTGTCGTTGACGTTGTCGTTTGCAGGGACTTCATATGGCTTGTAGACCTTCTCCCAAATTGTGAAGCCTTGTGCTTGGATGAACGCCTCCATCTTGGCCTTCCAAAACTGAAAATCAACACCATCGAACACACATGGTTTTGTCGAATAACGATCCATTGATCTAATCACCAGTTAAGATAGATTAGAGAAACCTTGCTCTGATACCACTTGTAGGATCGAAGTATATGAATATAGCAATCAGAGGGGGGGTGAATGATTGTGCGGAAGCTAAAACCAAATTCTTGATCTATTAAAAGTTCACCCCAAAACAGAACCAAATAATTGCCTCGTTTTCGACAAAAACAGAATGATAGAGGTTTGGTAAAACGCGAATTCCCGGAGATCCAACCGTCGAAACGATCTGAAATTTGGACACAAGAAACTAGATTCCAATACGAATCGAACCCAAAAAGAATCAGCTCGATCGGACTTACGGATCAAAAGTTATGAGCTTCGCAAGCTTGCTGATCCAGAACTTGACGAGAATCAATCTAATCAAAACTTCAAGATTAAACAAGAACGACAAAAGATTGATCAACTAGACTTTGAGAAACACTAGATCAATACCCTAGAGAGGTTTTTGATGGATCAAATCAAGATAAAACTTGAAGAACAAAAACCAATCTAGAACTAGAACAAGCATGCAAACAAGAACCAAAACAGAAAATCTTGTAGCGGCGTGGTTATCTTGTAGCACGCAAAATCTTGGAAGAATTGATCTTTATTTCTTGTCTAAAATACTCTCATCAAAAGAGTACAAACCCTAAAACCAAGCTCAAAGCTTGATGCGCTCAGCTCTACTTGGTGCCTTTCAACAGGAGACCCCACCTATTTAAAGCACCAACCCACAAGGAGTTACGAATACGATTCCTATTCCCTAGAAGGAATCCGTATCCAACTCAACTCTACTTGGCCCAACCAGGCCGAGTACAACTCTTGCACGCGCGTATGGCAACCCTACCATACTCACGTGACTAACACTTTGCACGCGTATGGCCACCGCCATACTCACGTGACTAACACTTTGCACGCGAATGACCTCCTGCCATTCTCACGTGACTAACCATTCTTCATGTGCACCATTCTCTTAGCCCGAGCGTCCGCGCATGACATCCTTGACCACCAAGACCTCGGTTCCTCCTGAACCTAGTCCCGAACCTCGGTTCCTCCATGAACCTAGTTCCGGTCCGTCATCGACCACATTCGTCTTCGCGCAATACCGCACATGAACAAACCACAAAACAAATCCGAGCACAAGTCCACGACTTGACTCAATGTCAATCCATGCAACTACTCACATGAGCATTGCATAAAGTCCACTTCAAAAGAAGCATCATGAAATCATCACAAATTTCATAATCTCAAATTCAAATTATTTCAATTCTGCTCAAAACCCTAATTCAGCAAAAACGCATTCACGACGGACAAGGAAATATGGTCCGGCGTACACATGAAAAATCACTCAAAAAAACATTCACAACGGACAGACAAAATCGGTCCGTTGTACAAGTGAAAGTTTCGGTTCCAAGAAGAAAACCAAACGGACAAAAACACGTTCACAACGGACAAAGAAAATCGGTCCGTTGTACATGCAAAAATGACTTCGGTCATGAGCTCAAAACAAGTTCACAACGGACCAAGAAAAACTGTCCGTTGTACATGCAAAGGTTTCTGAAATCTTGGAGAAAGAGTTAGATTCAAGCGCTCAAAAGCAAGTCCACGACGGACAAAAAACATTATCCGTCGTACAAAGCGGCCAGTGG
Organism: Rhipidocladum racemiflorum; assembly: GCA_036346355.1. Lineage (NCBI taxonomy): Eukaryota > Viridiplantae > Streptophyta > Magnoliopsida > Poales > Poaceae > Rhipidocladum > Rhipidocladum racemiflorum. Next base: position 35,055,163 of record CM070577.1, on the reverse strand, counting down.
TTTTGAGGAAAAAAGAGTTTGGCTCAAAGAGTTCAAAACACGTCCACGACGGACCCAAAGACATTGTCCGTCGCAGATGGGGAACTTACTGTTTCTTGAGAGCTAGGTCCGGCGCAAAAGTGAAACTTACTGTTTCTTGTCAAATTATCAAACACATGCACAAGCACATTTTGCAAATCCAATTCTAAGTTTAATTTTTCAGTTCAAAGCCAATTTTTCAGCACATGATTTCACACGCGGGATGCCACTCTACAAACTGATGAAGAAGTCCGACCACTTTTCCTGGACCCACGAAGCTCAGGAAGCCTTTAGTCGACTAAAGGCCTTTCTGACCTCACCTCCGGTCCTGGTCGCCCTGGAGCCACAGGAACCCTTACTCCTCTACATCGCCGCCACGACTCAGGTCGTCAGCGCGGCACTTGTTGTGGAGCGAGCAGAGGAAGGCCGCGTTTTCAAGGTGCAGAGACCGGTCTACTTTGTCAGCGAGGTGCTCTCCGAAACGAAGGTCCGATATCCTCAGATACAGAAGCTACTCTACTCGGTACTCATCACCAAGAGGAAGCTTGCCCATTACTTCGATCGACACCCCATCTCCGTGGTAACCTCCACGCCGCTCGGAGAAGTCGTCCGCAACCGCGACGCCACCGGAAGAATCGCCAAGTGGGCTCTCGAACTCGATGGCCTCGACATATCGTGCGTCCCGTGACGGCGATCAAGTCCCAAGTCTTGGCGGACTTAGTCGCCGAGTGGACCGGCGCAAGTCCTGCGGTGGTCGAAGACCCGAGTCTTGGGCGATGTACTTTGATGGGTCTTACACCAAGAATGGGGCCGGCGCGGGGATCGTCATCATCTCCCCACTCGGCAACAAGCTCCGGTATGCAATCCGTCTACTCTTTGACGCTACCAACAATGTCGCCGAAATCTGAAGCCCTCGTCAACGGCCTTCGAATCGCCGCCGACCTAGGCGCACGACGGCTCTACGTTCACGGCGACTCCAAGCTGGTTGTCGACCAAGTGATGAAAGCCACCGAGCCCCGTGACGCTCGGATGGCCGCCTACTGCCTGGAGGTCCGCAAGCTCGAGGAGAAGTTCAAGGGTTTCGAGCTCCATCACAGTTACCGACGCTACAACGGTGAAGCCGACTCCCTCGCCAACCTCGCCTCCGGAAAAGGGCCGGTTCCCCCGGGGATCTTCGTTTCCGACCTCAGCAGCCCATCAATCCGCTTGGACCCAAGTGCTGAGGGCGCTACCGACCCCCCAAAGGCGGGCGCTCCCGCCGATCTTCGGCCAGATGCTCAGCCGTCTGGGTCAGATTTGGGCGTCCTGACCGTCGAAACCGACTGGAGGCAACCGTTTGTCGATCGATTGACAAACGGGTCGCTCCCCGCCGATACCACCGAGGCTCGGCGCCTCGCCCGGCGGGCTAAGTCTTTCGTCCTGGTCGAAGGTGCCCTCTACAAGAGGAGCCCGTCCGGAATCCTTCAGAAGTGCGTTTCGACCGACCAAGGGAAGCACCTTCTGCTGGACATCCACGGCGGGGTGTGTGGACACCATCCCGCGCCGCGGTCCCTGGTAGGAAAGGCCTTCCGACAAGGTTTCTACTGGCCGACCGCCGTAGCAGATGCAACCCAAATCGTCCGCACCTGCGAAGGATGCCAATTCTTCGCCAGACAAACGCATCTTCCTGCGCAAGCTCTGCAGACGATCCCCATCACGTGGCCCTTCGCGGTTTGGGGGCTCGACCTGGTCGGACCCTTCAAAAAGGCGCCCGGGGGCTTCACTCACTTGCTTGTCGCCGTGGACAAGTTCACAAAGTGGATCGAAGCCAAGCCGTTGACAAAGATCACGTCGGCCCAGGCGGCAGGCTTCTTCCGCGATATTGTCTACGGTTCGGTGCCCAACTCCATCATCACCGACAACGGGGCGATTCACGGAAAGGAGTTCCTCGAGTTCTGCGACAACTTCAATATCCGAGTCGGCGGCGGCGTGGCACACCCGAGCCAGCGGCCAGGCCGAAGCGAGCCAGCGGCATGATCCTCCAAGGACTCAAGCGCGAATCTTCACCGATCAAGAAATTCGCGGGGACGGTGGGCAGCCGAGCTACCACCCGTGCTTTGGAGTCTGCGAACCATGCCGACCGGTCGGCCGGGTTCACTCCTTTCTTCTTGGTGTTTGGAGCAGAGGTGTCCTCCCGACCGACCTTGAGTACTGGCGCCAAGGGTACAGAACTACAACGCCCGCACGGCAATCGAGAACGACAAGATGACCTCGACCGACTCGACGAAGCTCGAGACGTCGCGGTCTTACGGTCGGCAAAATACCAGCAGGCGCTGCGCCGCTACCACAGCCGACGAGTTCGCGGTCGCTCATTCGAAGTCGGCGACTTGGTACTACGTCAAGTCCAATCCGCGAAGGACAGGCACAAGCTCTCCCCGCCTTGGGAGGGCCCTTTCACCGTCGCGGAAGTCCTCCGGCCCGGCACCTTCCGTCTCAAGGACACCGAAGGAAATCTCCTTACAAACGCGTGGAATATAGAGAAGTTGAGAAGGTTCTATCCCTAATCAGCCTGCCCCTTCTCTGTACCGCGCGATAAGTTTCCAAACAAAAGAAGTCGCAACTGTCGAAAGATCGACCGAGTGCTCTCTCTCTCTCTCTCACCCTTGATCTACCACAAGTACTATGACCTCCGCCCCGAAAGCAGAGGTCCCAAAATAGTACTCTACCCATGTCGAAGACCACGAATAACCGACCTACGGTTGGTCGGACCAACCCATTCCGGTGACAAGCACAGCTGCCTTGGCGGACCCGTTCTTGTCCCAAAAGACTACGGATGTGGGCGATCGCAAAAGTGGAAAATCCTCGAGGAAAAAAAAGAAAGGAGCAGAGGGCAAAAGAAACACTTTATTCATTCACGGAGGCGCATCACCCCAACCAAGAACAAACCGCGCCCGTTGTCTTGGTGTGCGCCCAGCCGGGACAGCCTGGCGCCTCTCAACCACTGCACCGGTAGCGCCCTCACTTCCGCGGCGAGAGCGCCCACGACAAGGACGCCAACTCGCCGTATGTCCTCGCGAACAGCCTCGGCCTCGACCTCCGCCACCTCCTGCAGCCAAGCCTGATGAGCGCCTACTTCCTCGTGGAGCTGAGCATAACGGTCCGCCATGGCGCGCGAAGGAAGTGTTGTGGAAGCTTTGGCAGAGTAACGAACGCACCAGCGTTCTCTCCTTTTATAACCTACAGTGTGGGAGGCACGGAAGACGAAGCGCCTCAAGAGCGCGCAGCGGAGCGGAAGCCAAAGCGTCCCAGTTCCAAAGACGACGCGACCTCCAAGGCGAGTTAATCCGCCCTTATCCCTAAGGAAAAACATAAATCTCCCCCTGAGAATGAAAATGTGTGTGAATGTGCAATGCGCCCAAAAATTTCAAAAATTCTCCAAACTTCTCCCAAAATTCTCAAATTTAACAACTCTCCCTTTTTCTTTAAACTTTTCAACAATTCCCAATTTTCTCCCCCTTTGACAATGGATTTATCTAGAGTAAAAGAGAACAGAGTTCAAAATTTTCTGAAACAATGATTTCACAAAGAGAAACAAGGGAGTGCCAAGATAGGAAAAGATGAGCTCATTCGATCATATAACCTTATATATCACATAATATGTAAAATACATGATCTTGATGTGATTTTAACAAGTTAGGGAATGACATGCATCTCAACCTCAATTTAGTCAACTATAGCCAAGTACTAAGCAAGATCTTAGCAGAAAAAGCAAGGCTTTAAAAATTGAAGCAACTAACAACTTAGGGCGAGCAAGTAGTTTCAACTCCAATCTAGTAGACCAATTTAATCTTTAAACAATAAGTTGCATGTGGCATGCTTGAAGCATACTTCTTTTATTTTCTAGGAGTGGCATGCTTGAAGCATACATCTTATCTTTGAGGGAATGGCATGCTTGAAGCATACATCTTATCTTTTAGGAAAGCACCTGAAGCACATAACTTGAGGTTTTTGCTTTTAACAACCCCTTTTTATTGATTCCCTTTTCTTTTCATTTTTCTTTGATTATAAACATGCAAAAATGATTAAAAGGTCTTATGAAAGAGTAAAGCTGAAAACACACTTGCTTCATAGCCCAAATTTGTCAAGAAGATTCAATAACAAGCCTAGAAGAGTAAGATATCACAGAGTATTTAGCTATAGGCAATCAAACCAAGGAATTCCGCCAATATCATTTTTAGTTCAAGTGGAACAATTTAGATTATCATATATTAGCAAAATTACATAATATATAAAGAAATATGATAAAGTGAGCTCATTAAGTGAAAGAACTTGGCAAAGAAACTCCCCTCAAAACAATCCCATTGGATGAACAATTCCAAGTTCTCCCGAATAAAAGCAAAAGCGAGAAGAAGACAAAGGTTTTGTGAAAATGTCTCGCCAATTGATGTTCAAGATCCACATGATGAAGCACAATGTTGCCTTTTTCAACATGATCTCTAAGAAAGTGAAATCCAATATCAATATGCTCAAGAAAAGGGATTACTCAAGAGGTGGCACGAACCAAATCAAATCAACATCCTCGAAAGTCAACATCAGAATAGCTCTTAAACTAATCCATGAGGAAGCAGAAAGCCTAATGCCAAAATCTTGAGTTCCATGAAGATACCTGAAAATCCTTTTGATAGCTTGTCGATGTGAAGCACGTGGGAAGCTTGAAAACAAGCACACACAAGCACGTGAGAAGAGTCTCTCATGTAAACCTCTAATTATCTCGTCCTCAACAGCATTATCATCATCTTTATGAACAAAGACACTCTCCCTCTCCGCCACCCGCTTGTCCACAAGGGCTGAGTCACGTGACTCGACCGCCGCATCCTGCTTCTCCACCGCCACCCTTCGCGACTCCAGCGCGTCGCTAAGGCTTTTTGCGAACTGCAGGAACAAAAGCGATGTCGAGAAAGGCGCGTCGCAGTGGCTCCCAAGGGATTGAACAACTCACCAGCCACGGAGGCTTCTTTGGCACAAAGTTCCTCCTTGACCTTGGCAAGCGCCTCTCGATCGGAAGCGGCGCGAGCGGCAAGCTCCCTCGCCGTCGCGAGCTCCCCCCAAGCAAGATCCGCTCGCCCATGGCCGGTCGGCCTCCTGCGGGCCGACTCGTTTTCCTCTCGAGGCGGGTGGCCTCGCCCGGCGGCCGTTCTGCGCGGACGCGAAGCCTTGGCGCCGGCTATCCGCCAGGGGACGACTGGCCGCTCTCCCTCGGCGGTCGGGGACTCCGCAAGTCGCTGAGCCTCCCGCAAGGCTTGATGACTTCCCGGCCCGTGACCCGGTAGCGGCGACCCTCCTTGCTCGGCAACAAGCGCCCTCCGGGCGTCGAGCAGCTCTCCCCCTATAGCACTCCCCCGACTGTGCAAACGCCGGAGGAACAACGACTTGTCTACCGCCCGGGATGTCAAGCGCTGCAAATTCCTGCCGGTCGATCTCCGCTTCCGGTCAAAAGATGCACAAAAGACAAAACCCGTCAAACTCACCGATCGACCAAGCGGGACTCCTGAGCAATGGACTTCCTCGCCCTGGGCGCGTCAGCAGCGCGAGTGAGGTCGGCGTGGACCCTCTCCATCTCCTCCTCCAAAGCGTTCCTAATCGCGGCATCTTGCCTCGTCGTCGAGAACGAGCGGGCCCCGGCCGGGTCGGGGCGGGCCAAAACGACCGCGGTGGTCGGCGGCCACTGTCTCGACTTCCCCGCTTTGCGCGGCGTTGCGGCGGCCGGTTCTGCGCCCTCCGCAACACTTGGACCCGGCCAAGCGGCGGTGGCCCAGCCGAAGCGGCGAGACTCGCCCGACGGTGTCGCAAGCGCCGCAGATCCAGTACTTCTCCGGCGGCGAGTCGCGACCCCACGATCGGCGGTGCGAAAAAGCGAGGATAGCGGCGGTGGCGGTCCCAGCGCCCCGGCGGCGGGACCGCACCGGCCTCACCAGACAACGCAGGCGGAGGCACGTCGTGAAAGCTTCTTCTGCTTGTCGCAACCGGTAGTGCTCCTGCGCATCCCCCCTCGGCGTCCTCGCCGACAGACCGGCTCCACCACGGAGCGCATCCGAAGAAGCCCCGCTCCCAACAACCGCCGCCGCACGCCCCGCGGATGGGACCGGAAGGGTGCGACTCCTCACCGCCGAGGTAGGACTCAGCGCTCTCCCAGCGCTGGTATGCCCCCTGCACACAGCGGCCCATCAGGAGTTACGAAGAAAAAAGCACCAGAGAGGACCAAACTGGGAGCACGTAAAGTCACTTACCGAGAGGAGCGAACAACCGGCACCTGGCGTGCCCTTTTTGCCGGGCCCCCACGAGGGGGCGTGAGGGGTCTGCGCATCTTCAGGATGTACCCTGCGCCCGAGGTTTCTTCTGAGGAACCACGGTCGCCGGCCCCGCGGCTGGAACCCGCGTCGCAGCCGCCGGAGTCGCCTCCGCCAACCGCTCCCCCCTCGCTCGACGACGGCTCTTCGTCGCCGTCACTCTCAGTCTCATCAGAGACCTCCTCGCCACGCGCGGACCGCTCCGCGCGCTCTTTCCTCTTCCGATCCCTCGTCGCCTCCTTCTTCGCCAGGAGGGCGGCGTCACGCTGCTCCGCTTCCGTGCGCGCGGCCGCCCTCGCCTCTTTTTCCCCCGGAAGCAAGGGGCGGGAGATCAGGCCACCGAGCCCCTGCACGAACACGCTCGGGTAAGGGGGCGAAGGAGCAGAGCAAAGCGAAAGCAAACAGGAGCCGTCAGACGTACCAAGTTCTGCGGATTCTGCGCCGAGAACGGCGCAGGCACCGCGCCCGCTGGCTCGGTATCTCCCTCGATGGAAACTGCGGCCACACGTGCGAGGACCTCCGACGCAGGAAGCTCCCGCTCCGACGACCTCGCAGGGTCGGTCGGCCCCGTGTACTCGAACATGGGACGCGCCCGATCCTTGAGGGGTTGAATGCGCCTCTCCACGAACGTACGGAGGACCACCTTGCCCGTCAGACCCCGCCGCTTCAGGTCTGCGAGCTTTTCGAGAATCTCATCAACCTTCGCCCGGTCCCTCGCATCGGGACCCCAGGTCCAGCAAGGATGCGGCGTCGGTAGATTCCCACTGAAGGCCGGGGCACTGCTGTCGATGTTCCGGACATAGAACCACTCGCTATGCCACCCCCGGTTGGACGTCGGCAGCTTTACATCGGTGTAAAGCGACTTGCGGCGGGGGCGCAGTTGGATCGTGTAGGATCGAAGTATACGAATATAGCAATCAGAGGGGGGGTGAATGATTGTGCGGAAGCTAAAACCAAATTCTTGACCTATTAAAAGATCACCCCAAAACAAAACCAAATAATTGCCTCGTTTTCGACAAAAACAGAATGACAGAGGTTTGGTAAAATGAGAATTCCCGGCGATCCAACCGTCGAAACGATCTGAAATTTGGACACAAGAAACTAGATTCCAATACGAATCGAACCCAAAAAGAATCAGCTCGATCGGACTTACGGATCAAAAGTTATGAGCTTCGCAAGCTTGCTGTTCCAGAACTTGACGAAAACTAATCTAATCAAAACTTCAAGAATAAACAAGAACGACAAAAGATTGATCAACTAGACTTTGAGAAACACTAGATCAATACCCTAGAGAGGTTTTTGATGGATCAAATCAAGATAAAACTCAACGATCAAAAACCAATCTAGAATTAGAACAAGCATGCAAACAAGAACCAAAACAGAAAATACTGTAGCGACGTGGTTACTGTAGCACGCAAAAATCTTGGAAGAATTGATCTTTATTTCTTGTCTAAAATACTCTCATCAAAAGAGTACAATCCCTAAAACCAAGCTCAAAGCTTGATGCGCTCAGCTCTACTTGATGCCTTTCAACAGGAGACCCCCCACCTATTTAAAGCACCAACCCACAAGAGTTACGAATACGATTCCTATTCCCTAGAAGGAATCCGTATCCAACTCAACTCTACTTGGCCCAACCAGGCCGAGTACAACTCTTGCACGCGTATGGCAACCCTACCATACTCACGTGACTAACACTTTGCACGCGTATGGCCACCTGCCATACTCACGTGACTAACACTTTGCACGCGAATGACCTCCTGCCATTCTCACGTGACTAACCATTCTTCATGTGCACCATTCTCTTAGCCCGAACGTCCCGCATGACATCCTTGACCACCAAGACCTCGGTTCCTCCTGAACCTAGTCCCGAACCTCAGTTCCTCCATGAACCTAGTTCCGGTCCCGTCATCGACCACATTCGTCTTCGAGCAATACCTGCACATGAACAAACCACAAAACAAATCCGAGCACAAGTCCACGACTTGACTCAAAGTCAATCCATGCAACTACTCACATGAGCATTGCATAAAGTCCACTTCAAAACAAGTATCATGAAATCATCACAAATTTCATAATCTCAAATTCAAACCATTTCAAATCTTGCAAAACATCCAAACCGAGCAAAACACGTTTACAACGGACCAAAAATAAAAACCCTAGAAAAAGTCCATTCACGACGGACCAACAAAATCTCTGTCCGGCGTACATGTGAAACTCTCAGTTCCAAGAAGAAAACATTCCGGTGAAAACACGTTCACAACGGACCCAAAAACTTTGTCCGTTGTACATGCGAAATCAATCTTCAAAAAGCCGTTCACGACAGACCCAAAAACTTTGTCCGTTGTACATGCGAAACTTACTGGATTCTTGGAAAATAGGGTTTGGCTCATGCGCTCAAAATCATGTTCACTACGGACACAAAGACTTTGTCCGTTGTACATAGGAGAAAAGAGTTTGTCAAAAAGCATGTTTACAAAGGACCAAGAAAGTTTGTCCGTCGTAGATGGGAAACTTCTTGTTTTCTTTAGGATTGATGCAGCGCCAAAGCAAAACTACTTGTTTCTTGTCAATTGTCAAAACACATGAACAAACACATTTTGCAAATTCAAATCTAAGTTAATTTTTCAGCTCAAAGCCAATTTTTCAAAGACATGATTTCACAATCTCCCCCTTGATGAAAACATTGGCAACACCACTTAGAATTGAACATTTGGCATTCACTTTACAAAAGATTTTGAAATCCAAAGGATCAAAGACCAAAGTAAGAAAACACAGAAATCCCCTTTGACCAAAATGCAAAACAAAATCTCCCCTGAGAATGAAAATGTGTGTGAATGTGCAATGCGCCCAAAATTTCAAAAATCTCCAAACTTCTCCCAAAATTCTCAAATTTAACAACTCTCCCTTTTTCTTTAAACTTTTCAAAGATTTCCAAATTTCTCCCCCTTTGACAATGGATTCATCAAGAGTAAAAGAGAGAACAGGTTCAAAATTTTTCCTGAAACAATGATTTCACAAAGAGAAACAAGGGAGTGCCAAGATAGGAAAAGATGAGCTCATTCGATCATATAACCTTATATATCACATAATATGCAAAATACATGATCTTGATGTGATTTTAGCATGTTAGGGAATGACATGTATCTCAACCTCAATTCAGTCAACTATAGCCAAGTACTAAGCAAAACCTTTAGTAGAAAAACAAAGGCTCAAAGTTGAAGCAAATAACAAATCAGGGCGAGCAAATAGTTTCAACTCCAATCTAGTGGACCAATTTAATCTTTAAACAATAAATCGCATGTGGCATGCTTGAAGCATACTTCTTTTATTTTCTAGGAGTGGCATGCTTGAAGCATACATCTTATCTTTGAGGGAATGGCATGCTTGAAGCATACATCTTAACCATTTTAAGGAAAGCATGCTTGAAGCAAATAACTTGAAGCTTTAGCCCTTTTTTATTCCCTTTTCTTTTTTTTTATTGTAAAACATGCAAGAGTGATTAAGAGGTCTTATGAAAGAATAAAGTTGAAACCACACTTGCTTCATAGCCCAAATTTGTCAAGAGGATTCAATATCAAGCCTAGAAGAGTAAGATATCACAGAGTATTTAGCTATAGGTAATCAGTCCAGGGAATTCCACAATGTCATTTTTAGTTCAAGTGAGACAATTAGATTATCATATATTAGCTCAATTACATAACATATAAAAAAATATGATAAAGTGAGCTCATCAAGTGAAAGAACTTGGCAAAGAAACTCCCCCTCAAAACAATCCCATTGGATGAACAATTCCAAGTTCTCCCCGAATAAAAGCAAAACGAGAAGAAGACAAAGGTTTTGAGAAAATGTCTGCCAATTGATGTTCAGTATCCACATGATGAAGCACAATGTTGCCTTTTTCAACATGATCTCTAAGAAAGTGAAATCTGATGTCAATGTGTTTTGTTCTAGAGTGTTGCACGGGGTTCTTAGCAATGCAAATTGCACTAGTGTTATCACACAAAAGAGGAACACTATCCAAATTAACCCCATAATCTTTAAGTGTAGCTACTATCCAAAGAATTTGAGAACAACAACTAGCAGCGGCCACATATTCAGATTCAGCAGTTGATTGTGCAACAGAAGATTGCTTTCTAGATGACCATGCAATGAGAGAATTTCCCAAGAAGTGACATGAACCAGAAGTGCTCTTCCTATCAATTCTACATCCTCCAAAATCAGCATCAGAAAAAGATCTCAAACTAATGCATGAGGAAGCAGAAAGCCAAATGCCAAAATCTTGAGTTCCATGAAGATACCTGAAAATCCTTTTGACAACTTGTCGATGTGAAGCACGTGGGGAAGCTTGAAAACGAGCACACAAGCATACAGCAAATTGTATATCCAGCCTTGATGCAGTGAGGTACAAAAGTGAACCTATCATACTTCTATATTCCTTTTGATCAACCGGCTCACCATCTTCATCGAGTCAAGTGCGCAAGTGCTCTCCATGGGTGTCATGATCGGCTTGTCGCTTTCCATCCCAAAACGATGTAGCAAGTCTCTTGTATATTTGCTTTGATGCACAAAAGTACCATCCTTTGTTTGCTTGATTTGAAATCCCAAAAGTATGTCAACTCACCCATCATACTCATCTCAAACTCCTTCCTCATTGTTTCAAAACTTCGGACACTAAAACATGAGATGAACCACCAAAGATAATATCATCAACATAAATCTGAGCGAATAGTTGATCATTGCCTTGCTTGAGTAAAAAGAGAGTTTTGTCAACCTTTCCCATTAAAAACCCTTTTCAAGTAAAAGGTTTTTAGCCTATCATACCATGCTCTAGGAGCTTGTTTCAAACCATACAAAGCTTTTGATAGTTTGAACACATGATTTGGAAACTTTGGATTTTCAAAACCAGGTGGTTGCTTGACAAAAACTTCCTCATTTATGTAGCCATTAAGAAAAGCACTTTTCACATCCATTTGATACAATTTGAAACCTTTGGATGCAGCAAAAGCTAAAAGGATTCTAATGGCTTCAATTCTAGCAACAGGAGCAAAGGTTTCATCAAAATCTAAGCCTTCAATTTGAGTGTAACCTTGAGCAACCAATCTAGCCTTGTTTCTAACAACAACACCATCCTCACTTTGTTTATTTTTGAAAACCCATCTAGTTCCAATAACATTAAAATCTGGAGGTGGTGAGACAAGTTTCCAAACTTTATTTCGTTCAAAATTCTCTAATTCTTCATGCATGGCATTGATCCAAGATTCGTCAGATAATGCATGAGATATATCTTTGGGTTCAAAAGAAGCAACTAAAGCAGAATGAGTATGAGTGTCAGAATGAATAAACCTGGATCGAGTGACTCTCTCATTTAGGTCTCCAATCATTTGTTCAGATGGATGCATTTTCTGAATGTGCAAGGGAGCATTGGCTTTTGAGACTTCTCCTTCTCCTTCTTCATTTTCAGCATGTACAAATGTTGTAGCTTGAGGATGGTTAGCTGTAGGTGATGTAGTAGTAGGTGCCAAAGGTGCTACAGCTTGTTGTGCATTAGAAAGAGTCAAGACCTCATCTTCAACATCATCATTATCTTCAAAGATTTTCTCCCCCTGAACATATGCTTTGCACTGCATTGCTTGGACTAGTGCTTGGACTAGCCTCATCAAAAGTAACTTCACAAGTTTCCACAATTTTGTTAGTCTCCAAAACAAGCACCACGATAGCCACGAGTATGAGCAGGATATCCAAGAAAATGCCATCAGTTGATCTAGCTTCAAATTTATCAAGATTTCCAGATTTCAAGACAAAACATTTGCATCCAAAAACTCGAAAGTGAGAAACAGAAGGTCTATGTCCAAACCGAAGCTCATATGGAGTCTTACCCAATTTTGATCTCAAAAACACACGGTTTGAAACATAACATGCAGTTGAAATCGCTTCAGCCCAAAAGTTCCTAGGAGTGTGATGTTCATCTAACATGGTTCTAGCCATCTCAACCAATGTTCTGTTTTTCCTTTCAACTACACCATTCTGTTGAGGCACTCTAGGTGATGAAAATTGATGATCAATTCCTTTTTCAGTACAAAAGTGATTAAAAGAAGCATTTTTGAATTCAGTTCCATTATCACTTCTAATAGCTTTGAGAGCTCCTGGATGATCAATAGAAAGCCTAAGAACAAGACTTCTAAAATGACTAAAAGCCTCATCCTTAGATGCCATAAAGTATACCCAAGAGTATCTAGAAAAATCATCAACAATCACAAGCACATACCATTTGCCTCCAAAGGATTGAACTCGAGATGGTCCAATCAGATCAAGATGTAGAAGCTGTCTGGAGCGTTTGTCATCACCATGGTAAGAGGTGGATGTGAACCTGCAATCATCTTACCATGTCTACAAGAAGAACATACTAGATTGCTATCACCCTTAAGCTTAGGCAGGCCACGTATAAGATCTAAACCACTTACACGAGTAAGATGATCAAAACCAACATGACCAAGTCTACGATGCCAAAAGAATAAATCTTTAGAAACATTGGCAATTAGACACCTATGCTTAGAAGAAGGTGATGCATCAAAATCAGCTTTAAAGACTCTTCCAAAACGAGAAATTTTGAACACAAGATCACCTGAAGCATCTAGCACTTTGCATTCATTTTTCTTAAAGCTTATCTCAAGATCTTCATCAAGCATTTGTGAGACAGAAAGCAAGTTATATTTCAAATTTTCAACAAGAGCCACATCCTTGAACATAAACTTGTCACTTACCTTTATTGTACCTTTTGCCACAACAGAAGAGGAAGAAGCATCTCCAAAAGTAACACTTTCAAAGACGAGATGCACGAGTGAGGAGGAGAACCAATTCTTATTACGGACATGTGGCGTGAGCATCCGGAATCCACTAGCCATATGTTCTCCTTCCTCGCGAGAAGCCTACATAGCAACAAAACATGTCGAGGTCTCGATCTGGGGTTAGGAATGAGATTTTTTGGAATCCAAGATCTTGAGACACCACGACGCACAACACGATAATTTTTATGCACAAAATCAGATTTGCCTTTTCCCATGTTTGTAGGAGCAGAAGGTGTTTTCATCACTCTAGGCGCATAAAAATGTGCTTTGCTGAAATTTGACCTAGCCTTAGTTCTTTCCTTCTTTTCTTTGTTTGGCTAGTCTAAAGCAAAAATCTACTAAGTGTCCATCTCTACCACAATGAGTGCAAGTGTACTTGACATGATGTTTAGCTTTAACAGAAAGCACATTTTGCATTCATCATAGTAGAAGATAAAAACCAGATTGAAAAGCAATTTTCTTAGGCTCATTAGATAACTCAATTTTGCAAGGAGCTGAACAATAGTGCGAGGTTTAGTTTCATATGTGGCATAAGGATCAAAACCTAAACCTCTCTTGTTTGTGCTAATCTTAGATTGATCCAAAATCATGTTCAACTTCTTCTTGCCATTAGTGAAAGCGTTCCAAAGAATTTTGCAAGTAATCAACTTTCTTAGCAAGAGTTAAACAATTATTGCAGGAACATCTACTTTTCCTTTTGCTTGCGACAAGTTGAGCATGAGAGAATTTCATGTGAAAGCAAATTATCGATTAATTGAGAAACCCTAGCATTTGCATCTTTCAATTTTAATTCAAGAGTTGAGCATTTAGAACAAGAAGTTGAACTATGCAAATCATCGATTGGAACAGCTAGCATGTACAACATGTTTCTCATTTTCTCATTTAGATGCAACAAAGAGCATGTTCTTTCCTAAGCAAGGTGAGCTCATTGTAAATTAAGTCACATGATTTGCAAGTATCATCACTAGGAATCAAAGTCTTAAGTCTAGCAATTTCAGCGTTCAATGATTCAATAATGAAATCATGTTTCTTAATTTTCTTATCACGTTTGTCAAGCAATTTTCCAAGACGAGCAACAAAGAATAGCTAATTCATCATAAGAGGATCTACCTCATTGCGATTCTTTGTCATGGTCGTCCTCGGTGAAGCTATCCTTGCTGCTTGCCATGAGACATAATCCTATCAAATCATGCTTGCTTGGAGTTGCATCATCTTCGCTGCTCTCCGAGTCCACATCGCTCAAATTGACTTGTTCAAGAGCGGAAAGAACTCAGTGAACCACCTTGCGGTTGATGAAGCTCTTCTTCTTCCTATCATTTGTGAGAACCTTTTCTTCTCATTCCTTCATGCGTTGTCCTTCTCCTCCTTTGATGTTTTTCCTGCAAGCTTAGGACAATTTGTGCGAATATGGTTGAGGTCACCACACTCATAGCATCTTGGAGGACCACCTCTCTTTCTCATTCTCACATTCTCGCAAAGCTTTGTTAAAGCGAGAAGAGAGTAGTGCCAGATCTTCTTCAGAAACTCTTCAAGTTGCTCATCTGTTAAAGAAGACATGGAAGACAAGGCAAAGCTAGAAGAAGATTTTGCATTTGACATGTTAGGGTTAGAGATCAAAGCAATTGATTTAATGTTACCCTTCCTGGCAAGAACATCCAACTCATGAGTTTTCAACTTAGAGTAAAGAACATCTAATGTGAGTGTGCTCATGGTAGTAGATTCTTGTATAGATGTTACTTTCATCTCCCACACGACATGTCCAAAGCACTAAGCAATTGTCGAGCATTTTCAGCATCGGTGTAGCTAACTCCAACAGCACGTAGATTGCTAAGAATTTTATTGAAACGTGCAAAGAAGTCATCTGATTCACTAGGTTTCATCTCAAAACGCATGTATTCCTTTTTTGTAAATATCTTGGCGAACCTCTTTGACAAGTTAGAACCTTCATGGTAATCACAAAGAGATTTCCATACCTCATATGCAGATCGAAGATGAACCACACGATCAAAGTCGCTGCGTCCCAAGCCTTGGATGATCAAGTTGCGCGCCTTGCTATTTGCTTCAACATGTGTGCGATTGGTGTCGTTGGCGTTGTCGTTTGCGAGGACTTCATATGGCTTGTAGACCTTCTCCCAAATTGTGAAGCCCTGTGCTTGGATGAACGCCTCCATCTTGGCCTTCCAAAACTGAAAATCAACACCATCGAACACACATGGTTTTGTCGAATAACGATCCATTGATCTAATCACCGGTTAAGACAGATTAGAGAAACCTTGCTCTGATACCACTTGTAGGATCGAAGTATACGAATATAGCAATCAGAGGGGGGGTGAATGATTGTGCGGAAGCTAAAACCAAATTCTTGACCTATTAAAAGATCACCCCAAAACAAAACCAAATAATTGCCTCGTTTTCGACAAAAACAGAATGATAGAGGTTTGGTAAAACGAGAATTCCCGGCGATCCAACCGTCAAAACGATCTGAAATTTGGACACAAGAAACTAGATTCCAATACGAATCGAACCCAAAAAGAATCAGCTCGATCGGACTTACGGATCAAAAGTTATGAGCTTCGCAAGCTTGCTGTTCCAGAACTTGACGAAAACTAATCTAATCAAAACTTCAAGAATAAACAAGAACGACAAAAGATTGATCAACTAGACTTTGAGAAACACTAGATCAATACCCTAGAGAGGTTTTTGATGGATCAAATCAAGATAAAACTCAACGATCAAAAACCAATCTAGAATTAGAACAAGCATGCAAACAAGAACCAAAGCGAGAAAATCTTTGTAGCGGCGTGATTCTTGTAGCACGCAAAAATCTTGGAAGAATTGATCTTTATTTCTTGTCTAAAATACTCTCATCAAAAGAGTACAATCCCTAAAACCAAGCTCAAAGCTTGATGCGCTCAGCTCTACTTGATGCATTTCAACAGGAGACCCCCCACCTATTTAAAGCACCAACCCACAAAGAGTTCTGAATACGATTCCTATTCCCTAGAAGGAATCCGTATCCAACTCAACTCTACTTGGCCCAACCAGGCCGAGTACAACTCTTGCACGCGTATGGCAACCCTACCATACTCACGTGACTAACACTTTGCACGCGTATGGCCACCTGCCATACTCACGTGACTAACACTTTGCACGCGAATGACCTCCTGCCATTCTCACGTGACTAACCATTCTTCATGTGCACCATTCTCTTAGCCCGAGCGTCCGCATGACATCCTTGACCACCAAGACCTCGGTTCCTCCTGAACCTAGTCCCGAACCTCAGTTCCTCCATGAACCTAGTTCCGGTCCCGTCATCGACCACATTCGTCTTCGAGCAATACCTGCACATGAACAAACCACAAAACAAATCCGAGCACAAGTCCACGACTTGACTCAAAGTCAATCCATGCAACTACTCACATGAGCATTGCATAAAGTCCACTTCAAAACAAGTATCATGAAATCATCACAAATTTCATAATTTCAAATTCAAACCATTTCAAATCTTGCAAAACATCCAAACCGAGCAAAACACGTTTACAACGGACCAAAAATAAAAACCCTAGAAAAAGTCCATTCACGACGGACCAACAAAATCTCTGTCCGGCGTACATGTGAAACTCTCAGTTCCAAGAAGAAAACATTCCGGTGAAAACACGTTCACAACGGACCCAAAAACTTTGTCCGTTGTACATGCGAAATCAATCTTCAAAAAGCCGTTCACGACAGACCCAAAAACTTTGTCCGTTGTACATGCGAAACTTACTGGATTCTTGGAAAATAGGGTTTGGCTCATGCGCTCAAAATCATGTTCACTACGGACACAAAGACTTTGTCCGTTGTACATAGGAGAAAAGAGTTTGTCAAAAAGCATGTTTACAAAGGACCAAGAAAGTTTGTCCGTCGTAGATGGGAAACTTACTGTTTTCTTTAGGATTGGTCCGGCGCCAAAGCAAAACTTACTGTTTCTTGTCAATTGTCAAAACACATGAACAAACACATTTTGCAAATTCAAATCTAAGTTAATTTTTCAGCTCAAAGCCAATTTTTCAGCACATGATTTCACAGATCGCCAGAGCGCCAAGAAGGTCGGCGGCGCCCGACGGCGGCCTCGCGAAGAAGAAGTGGCGCCAGAGTCCCCAGTGGGGTTCGATCCCCAGAAAAGCCTCGCACAGCGTCATGAAGACCGCAATGTGGAGGACTCCATTCGGATTCAGGTGGTGAACTTCCCCCCCCGTAGTAGTGAAGCAGCCCCCGGACGAACGGGTGGAGTGGGAGGCCGAAGCCCCGCTCGTAGAAGGCCGCCAGCGAGACTATCTCGCCGTCTTCCAGTTCGGGGACCTCGGTCCCGGCCGGCGGCACCCGCCCGGCCGAGGTCAGCGGAGGAAGGAGCTCCTTCCTCTCCAAGCCGAGGTAGCGACCCGCCGCGGCCAAATGCGGGGTCAGCGACATCCTCGAAAGTGCGTGGGGAAGCGGGGGACGGCGCGACGAAGCAGGAAGCTTTTTTTTTCTCCCATTGCGTTTTCTCTCTTTTCCTTTTTTGCAGAAGGCACGAACGGAAGGTTTTGCTCCCCCCACGCCGCCCTCCCCGTCCTTTATAGGCGCCTGGCGGGAACGGGCGGGCCCCATGGCCAGCGCCTCCTCGCGTGAGCAAGCGCGATCGCCGAACCATCAGCCTGTCACCTCGCCCGGTAACGTGCCGTAGCCCATTTAAATCCCACTAGGCATTAACTGCTCCGACAGAGCGAACGCCTCGCAAGACGCCACGCAAAGACCGCACCTCGCCGGCTACATCGGGCCGGGGTGCCCCACGCCGAGAAAGGTAAGAAAACGGCCCACTGGGCCGCCCGGCCTCGGGAAAGCAAGCGGCCTGCGGGCTCGCGCCCGAGGCCCGGCACCGTGCTGAGGGTTACGAAGGCCGAATCCAGCCAGCTGGAATGAAAGCCGCCCCAACACGTAAAAGAGAGAGCGAGGGGCGGGTCGCAGTGAGCCCCCAGAGGGCCCCTAGTTAGGGTCGGCGGACGACCCAATCACTGTGGCCCGCGTCCGAGACCATACCTCACACTCTCCCGCGGAGCTCATCGATGAGTGGCGGCGGCCAGCGCTCGGGTTGGCGGACGACCGGTAGCCCGATGCGGGGCGAGTAAGGAAAGGTTTTATGGAACGCCCGGCGGGTCGGACGCCACGCAGGAGCTACGTCGGCTGGAAACGATCCCCCTCGAGGGAGATCGCCAAGGTTCCACTCGGATTACCCGATAGTAGCTCGCACGAGCACGACGTTCAAGCCGACGAAGGCAAACGTGCGTTCGCTCACCCGACTCGAAAAAACCCACGAACGGCGTGGCTTGCCATGGTCCGGCCAAGGCTAAACCCCGGCCGGCTCTCCGACCGCTCGGGGCTCGAAGAACTACACCAGGTGCTTCGCCTTGCCGGGCTCTTTCTAGGATGGCGCGGCTCCCAAGCAGTCGCGCCGACCTAAGCGCCGCCAACCTCCGGGTCGACGACTACCACTACCGGGCTAAACCCCCGACCGGCTCTCCGACCCTTCGAGGGCTTAGGGTTACACCCACGGGTGCGCTCGCCTTGCCGGGCCCTTTCTCGGCTGGCGCGGCTCCCAGGCCTCCACGCCGACCTAGCGTCGCCGACCTCCGGGCCGGCCGCTACCACCGCCACGTTAAACCCCCGAGCAGCTCTCCGACCCGCTCAGGGGCTCGGGGCTCTTGGCGAGTACCCATGCCATGGGTACCCCATCGGCCGAAGCGCGAGCGGGTGACCAACCACGGCGAAGGCCCAGCACCGCCGAAAGGTACTTGGGCTGCGGGGCGAGCCCGACTGTCTTGAGGCCGACCCGAGCAGTCGGCGGGCTCGGCCGCCTAATATTGAAGCTCAAGCTCCACTGCGCCGCGGGCCAAGATGGCCCACGCCCGATGTCGACGAGCGCCTTGTGCGCAATCTCTGGCGTCCGTCAGACGGGTAGGCGGCCCTCTCCCAAGACTGTCAGAAGAGCCACCGGCGAGTCAAGCCCCGCCCCATCGCCTGGCACACCGCAGAGGAGTGCGCCCACTCGAGGCCAAGGTAAAAGTCAAGCGCCATTAAAGCCGCCGAGGCAGCAGAGCACCACGCGAGGCGTCATCCGAGACATCATCACGCAAGACCACACATCGCAGAGCCACCAACCTGCCTCGGGGCGGGCGGGGGCGGTCGAAAAAAGCGAGAGCAGGACTCGAGACACGCACGCCCCCTTTCTAGTGGATTTCCCAAACACCCGTGTAACCTGCCTCCTCCGTCTATATAAGGAGAGGCGGGGCCCGAAAGGGAAAGGGGACAGAGAGAAAAAGGCCCTCCAGGAAGCCACGACTCCCTAGCCAAAGCACGAAGGGGATCGGACAGCCGACTCCCCGCCTCGCTTGTACACCCCTTGTTCATCGCCCAAAGATCAATACATCCACACCGAGCATCGAGTAGGGACATTCAGCCCGAACCAGTATACATCATCTGACTCCTTGAGTCGACCATTCGGGGAGAGGGAGCGCGCGACCCCATCCGACCATAAATTCGTATTGCCGGTGCACGAAACACCGACAGGTACGTGCGGGTCATGTAATCGTCCCGAGTATACTGCCACGTTGGGCCAGCACGCATACGGAGGGGGCTGATCCTCTGGAAAACAGAGTCTCGGAATACCATCGCCCCGGTTAACCCGGCGTCCCGCAGGTGGCGGATGCGGGCCGCCATAGCTTGGAGCTCCTCCGTCTCCTCGACGGGCGAGCCCCAGTTTTCACCACCTCTTGCCGGTGCGGAGGGCACCACCAGGGCGTCGATCCCATTGTCATCAATGGCGTACAGCCAGTTGCTCCGCCACGTCTTCCAGTTGGATCTTGCCTGGAAAGGGATGTAGCACAGGGCCAGTCCATCGCGGAGGCGAATGTGGCAACTCCCCGAAACCTCGCTGTCAGTGACGCCGCGGAGAGTGAAGAAGTACCGGAAGAGGGGAAGATTCGGCATCACCCCCACGAACATCTCGCACAGGTGCGCAAAGATGGCAAGGGTGACAATGGAGTTGGGGGTGAGATGAAGGTGGTGGATGTCGTAGAAGTGAAGGATGGTGAGGAAGAACTTGGAGAAGGGTGGCACCAAGCCCGCAAGCATACTCCCCAGGCAAAGATGATGATCTCCCTGGGCTCGCACCGTGGCATGACGGTCCCGCGGCGGAAATGCAAGGCACCATCGGGTGCGAGCTGGGAGAGCACCCTCATCCTATCCTGGTCGGCGGTGGAAGAAGGGAGAGCTTGCGCCATCGAAGAAGAAGGAAGTTGCCAAGGCAGAAGACGAAAAAAGGGGGGAAGCGGTAAGCGCAAGGGTCGTAGGTAGCATGAAGTCACTGGGCATGAAGATGTGGGTGTCTTTATACCCTGCGCATCGATGGTTCCCGAAAAAACAGCTAAGGGGACGCGACGCTTCGGGACCCGAGGAAAAACGGCCGAAGTTGAGAAGGCTGAGGCGGTTGGGGTACCCTGAGGATCTGGCTCTATCCTGGAACGTGGCGGCATTTAATACGACCTGAAGTGTAGGCGAGGAGTTCCGCCCGCAAAAGCACCCCCATCGAACTAACTATCTCCCTCCGAGAGATAGCCTGCCGGCCGAAATGCCGACAGGGACACTGCGAGAATGTTACATTATTATGTGTCATTAGTGTATCTCATACATAGTAGATGTATGATCTTTAGACCTGAGATTGTCACATTCCCTACATGTGTAATAGTTTACCTTAGGGTTACCAAACACTATTTTTTAACCGAATGGTTATAAAGGTTGTTTTCATGTTTACTATAAAACATGAAGAGGGAAGTGAGTAGTCAAGATGGAATTTGCCACTCCAGTGTAATGGAGATATATATCTAGGCCACTCGTGTGATATGATTAAGGAAGTGCATGACCATGCCGTGATTGAGGAGTCAATCACAACTTATTAACATATCACGAATACGAGAGATGGATGAATTGTCAAATGATGACATGCTTCTCACATTGAGTTTAATCTTCATATAGTTTGGCAAAAGGATTATTACATGAGTACTTTTGATAGGTTCTGTCCGATTTGATCATATGCGTTTGGGAGTTGGTATGCCTTGCAACGAGCCGCTACCAACTATTGGATTGGAAAAGAGTTTTTCGAATCCATGTCCGAATGTACATGAACCTACATGGTGACACACTTAACGGGTTGGGATGCATTAATCCGGATTGGATCCGTAAATAATGGACCTTGTGGGCTTAATGCGCTGATGGGCCCTGACTTAGGGTTTTATCGCGTGGCTATATAAGGAGAGGATATGGGTGGGCATGCATAAGAGTTTTTCGTCTAGAACCCTAGCCTCCACCTCTCGTTGCCCCTGCCAAGCGACATGGTGTTTGCACACCGACGCACAGTGTTCCATCCCCGAACGTGTGGACTGCTATGGTAACGGTGCTGCGACTGCGGCGCGGAGAGGACAAACTACTTCATCGATGCGAGGGTTGCGGCAAGGGAAGGGCGATCCACTTCATCGACGTGAGGGCTGCGGTGAGGGAAGGACGATCCACTTCATCGACGCGACGACTGCGACGTGAAGAGGACGATCCATTACATCAACGCGCGAAGGATTCCGCAACTGCGCGTCTAGTGGTAATGTGATCCATGATCCCCTTCTTGCGAATAGTTTTCTGGTTATGCAGTGGAAAATTTTTTAATTTGTGCTAGTGTAGCATATTGTGTATCTCAACATATATCTATTCGGTAAATAATCATCTAAAATTTTTCAGAATTTTCATAGCATTTTCATAATTTTATGTTAATTATTTATCAATTTTCTAACATTACTTAATAATAGAAAAGTAAATTACAACATAAATTAAACATGGAATAATGCTAAAAAAATTAATCCAGAGACATGATGCTCATAATATGCTATCTGAAATTTTCTAAATTTTTTATAACATTTTCATAATTTTATTTTAATTACTACGCAATTTTCAGACTTACTTAACAACAGAAAATAAATTGTAACATATATAAACATGAAATAATGCTAAGAAAAATAAAACCAGGGTCATGACAATCAATGTATCATACAAAAATTTTAAGAATTTTCTAGCATGGGAAAATAAAACCAGGGACACGACATAAAACCAGGCGACGTAGAGGTCGGAGGCTACTGCGGGCCGTATGCGCGGGAGGCCGTATGCGCGGAGGCAAGCGGCGTCTATGGGCCATGCGCGGGGTAGATCTGCAGCGCGGTAGGCTGACGTGGTGCGGAGATCGGCAATGGTTGCGGGCCGCGCGCATGGGAGGCCGGCGATGGCGGTTGCTACGGGCCGCACACGGGGAGGCCAGCGGTGGTGGCGGTCTACCGCGAAGGCACGGAAAGCGAGGTGGTGCGCCGGCCATGCTCGCGTCAGGCATTTCCGGTGATGGAGCATGCTCTCCCTTTTTTTGTTTTGTGATGAACAGTAAACCACAAAGCACAATAATTAGTGTATACTGCTGATTTAGATTAGACCATTTAAACTACAACTACGATGTGATAATTTACAGGATTAAAACATATATTGATGTGATTTGTCTTGCGCAGATCGAACTTACGTAGGGCTTGCAGCGTGTGATCGCATGTCGCAAGATGAATTCGTTGTAGTGTCGATCGATACAGGTAGACGATGTAGTATAGATGATCATGATCGGCCACGGTAGAACGTCAATGCAATGTAGATTAATGCCGTTTAGACGATGCAGTGTAGACGATCCCGATCGGTCTCGTGTAGAACGATCGTGCTGATAATGTGTTGTGAAACGTAGTCGTTCACCCGCACTAATCAACAGCACGCCCACACGAACACATGGTCTAAAGTAGAAGTACAAGTAGAAATACATACAAAAATATGAAGCAATGATCTCTCTTTTTATTAAATTAATTTTTTCTGTATAAGATAATACCCAATATATAAAAGAAACACTATGAAGATAAGTTCGTAGAATTCTTATAAATATGAACCAGAATATCTATTTCATAGCACTGTGTACCACCCGCACCCGTACAGGTTCAACTTCAACATATCCCCAGAAACATCACTAAAAAAACCGTGATTTAATTTTCACACCTCCGCTGGCTTATGCGATCCGAATAAGTAGCTCCGCGCAACAGGTAGCAAAGGGCAGAGCAGTCATGGGTCTGCGAGGACATGGCTCTAGACAGGGCAGAGGCGCATAGCAGGATGGAGCACAGCTTGAAAGAAAAAAAATAGTGGGGAAAGTGGTGGTGAGAATGAATGATTGGGATCGTGGGAATGCCATTGAGTCGTTGAGAGCGATGGGGATATGCTAGTGAAGTTTGTAGTGTTGTTTTATAAGAGCTCGATGCCACAGAAAGAGGAAAGGATCACATGCAAGCAAGCATCATTGCGGAGTCTAGGCATGGGAGCAGAGCTTGGACATGGGAGCTCGCCGGGGCGTGCCTGCGGCGGAGCGGGACGGGAAGAAGCAGGTGGTGCAGCGCGAGGTTTCGCCAAGGATGTGAGTGGTGACAGTTGTTGGCGTAGACGAAACCATCTTATTGCTCCATCTCGTGCGATTGTGTGGCGTAGCTGTTAGCAGATGGACAAGAGTACAAGACTGACTATCAAGTATTCATTCATGGGTGATTTGTAGTTGGTTTGGGCCGTGAAAGGGAATGGAGTGGGCTGGCAGAGCCGTTGTAATTCCCAAAGAAAAAAAAATTCGACGACTAGTCTCAGTCATCGCCAGCCGCCGGAAACACTCGCTGATATGTGGTCCACGGTTCTCAGAAAGGAGCCTAAAAAGGAGAGAGAAAATGTTAAAGGCCGCCACGTGGCCCACCCATGTTGAGGTAGCCAGAGTCGCCGAGCGGCCGGAGAGCGTCATGTCACGAGGTAGATGGGCATCGCTCGAGCAGCTCCTCCTCCAGCGCTGACGCCAAGCTTGGCGTCTCTGAGGCTGACGTAAGGAACCACAGCCAAGGCAACGCCGAGCTCGACGGCCGCCAGGTGGTCGGACCGCATGGCCGGCGCCCAATATGTGCACGCCGGTCGTCGCCTCCGCCGCTGTCGTCGGCAACGTATAGTGGCCGCGGAACGGACGCAGCAGTAGTGCTGTCGGAGGGAAATGAGGCGGTGTTGGTGGTGGCGGTGGGGTTGGATGAGGGGCGCTTGAAGAAGAGCGCAGCGGAGGCGGTGGAGCTCCACCACCGGCGGCGCTGCTGCTGCTACTTGTTGCGCTGCTTGTGGTGATGTTTCTTGGAGATGGGCCTCTCGGGCTTCAACCGCGCGGACTCCAGCGGAGGCGGCGGCTGGTGCTGGCACCTAGCTGCTGCCGGCCGCTTCGCTTCGGACTGAGAAAGCACACGTTGCAAGAATTAAGACAGATTGAGTGAGATCAGAGATCGATGTGGACGGAAGAGGAAGACCCCAACCTGAGAGAAGCAGAGGAGCTGGGGGTCGAAGCCGTAGTCGCTAAAGTGGAGCGGCGTCCGCTTTATCTCGTCGGCGGCTGCCGGGAAGAGGAACACGGGCCTCTTCTTCCCCATCGTTAACCCCCCTAAAGAACCAGCCAATTCGATGGATCGAGGACAACAGAAAAGAAACGGAGTGACGGTGTTATGTGCCGGACAGTGAACAGAGTTCGTAGGGGAAAATGCTAGAGTTGGTGTGAGTTTGACAGAGCGGCGTGAGTTGTGTTCTGTGGGTTATTCTGGTGTGAGTGGTAGGACCCAGTTGTAAGTGAGCTGAGGACATTAGTATATATAGAGAAAGGATGGCTTGAGAGAGGGGTATGTAACAGAATAGCCATTTTTCCTTGAATCAAATTGATTCTGCTCTCTTCTTCTTGTGTTCTTTCTCTATTCTTCTCCAGATTCTTCCTTCTATGTCCTTTATCATAACATTTGGTATCATAGGCAGTCTCCATGCTGGCGCTCAAGAAGAAGCAATCACAGTTCGAGATTCGGATGACTACAGCCATGGCGTCGGTGGAGAACCAGTTTGAAGGGGTAAATGCCATGCTCAAACAGATTTTAGATGTTGTTCATGGGGGAAGTCTGAGATTGGAGATGTGCGAGCAGTGGTTGATGTGGTTCGTGGAAGGGTAGAGCTGCTGGAGGCATGCCCGGACTCAACTCCTTGGCGGCTGAACAGGGAGCAACAATTCCAGAAGCGATGAATCAATCAAGGGGATCGACTTCCAGGGTTTCATCTGGAGATGAAATCAGATCAGGAAAGGGGTATCGAGTGCCGAACAAGAATCGGGAGCAGCAAAGGGAATTTTGGGATCGCTTGTGTTGACCTCATCCAGTAACAGGCAAGATTGGCTGAACACTTTGCAAGTGTTTGATCAGACGACGGGTGGAGGCCAGGGAAATTACACGCAATGGCAAAGTCGATAGTCCCTTCCCAAACTCGATTTCCCTAAGTTTGATGGAGAAAATCCCAGATTGTGGAAGGATCGATGTGAGACCTATTGAGGTAATGGGAATACATCCAAGGCTCTATACCAGATTGGCATCTTTGAATTTCACTGGAAATGCAGCTTTATGGTTACAGAAGATGGAGGCTAAAGGGCGATTTGAGGATTGGGACATTCTCTGTGAGGCAGTGGATAAGAGATTTGGAAGAAATTTGTATAGGCGGCAAATGAATCAGTTGATCAACCTCAGGCAAACAAGCTCGGTGGCAGAATATGTGGAGAGGTTTGAAGGGCTGCAACACCATCTGTTACTGCACAATCCTTCACAGGATGAGGTATTTTTTGTGACTCATCTTCTGGGAGGGTTAAAAGAGGAGATACATGTTCCAATTATTCTGCATAATCCCTGAGACATGGAGACAACGGTTTTTATTGCTTTGTTACAAGAAGAAGAAATGGAAAATAGTAACAAGAGGAACCATCATAGAACAGAGAGTAAGGATTTCCATAAGGGAGGAAACAAAATTGGAGACAAATACAAGTCCCCTAGTAAGGTGGAGGACTGAGTGCGTACTGAAGAAATGAAGAAACCGAGTTTG
Source organism: Rhipidocladum racemiflorum (assembly GCA_036346355.1). Classification (NCBI taxonomy): domain Eukaryota; kingdom Viridiplantae; phylum Streptophyta; class Magnoliopsida; order Poales; family Poaceae; genus Rhipidocladum; species Rhipidocladum racemiflorum. The sequence continues at coordinate 35,028,921 of CM070577.1, read as the reverse complement.
AATCGATGGGACGATAAGTTGGAGGCATTGAAATCGTACCGGAAGGCAAATGGGCTTTGTTTCACTTGTGGTGAGAAATGGAACAGGAACCATAAGTGCCCAGACAGAGTTCCCTTGCATATCATTGAAGAGTTGATGGAAGTTTTGCAGATTCCAGTAAGCTCTGAAGGGGACGATGAGAAAGAAGTAGCAGTAGAAGAGTTATTATCGGTTATAGAGCAACCTAACAATCTGAAGGTTCAACGTCGGACGTTGAGACTTCAAGGGTTGATAGGCAAACAGGAGGTACTGATTTTAGTAGATTTAGGAGCACATATTCCTTCATCAGTGACAAAATTGCTAAGAAGTTGCAAAACTCTACCACGGACATACCACCATTACAACTGTCGATTGTAGATGGCAGGTCTATGTTGTGTGATCAGATGATTCAATCACTAGAATGGTGGGTTCAAGGACACTCATTCACTCAAGACATGCGGATCCTAGCGTTGGGTTGTTATGACATGATCTTGGGGGTGGATTGGTTAGAAGAACATAGTCCCATGTGGGTTCATTGGAAGCAAAAATGTATAAGGTTCACTCATCAAGGGCGACGAATCATGTTACAAGGGGTACAAGATCGCCAAATGCTTGACAAGAGTGTCAGTGCCAAAGAGCTCCAAGGATTGTTAAAAAGAGGAGCAATAACTCATTTGATACAGCTACATCAGAGTAGCTAGGATGAAGAGGAGACAGGGAAGGGTGAAAAAGGGGAACTCATTCCGGAAGAGGTAGCACAAGTCATACAGAAATTTCAGCATCTATTCAAGGACCCGACTCAATTACCGGCACGGCGCAAGTATGATCATTCCATTCCCTTAGTATCTGGAGCACAGCCAGTATCTGCTCGGGCCTACCGTCATTCCCCACAACAGATGGATGAAGTGGAGAAGCAAGTCGCTGAAATGCTGGCAAAAGGAATTATTCAACAGAGTACTAGTCCTTTTTCATCCCCGGTGATTTTGGTGAAAAAGAAGGATGGCTCATGGCACTTTTGTGTAGACTATAGAAGACTCAATGCCATCACTGTAAGGAACAAACAACCTTTGCCCATCATTGATGAGTTATTGGATGAACTAGAAGGGTCCAAATGGTTCACCAAATTGGATTTGCGCTCGGGATATCATCAGATCTGAGTAGCAAAAGGGGAAGAACATAAAATGGCTTTTTGTACTCATCATGGGCTTTATGAATTTCTTGTCATGCCATTTGGGCTAACAAATGCACCGGCCACCTTTCAAAATGCCATGAATCAAATTTTTCATACATTGTTGCGCCGGTTTGTGTTGGTGTTTATGGATGACATTTTGATTTATAGTCATACCTTGAAGGAACATGTGAACTATCTCAGGGAGGTGTTAGAGATTTTGGAACAGCATCAGTTGTACATTAAAAGAGAGAAATGTTCATTTGGACAACATAAGCTTGAGTATTTAGGGCATACCATAACTCCTGAAGGTGTTTCTACTGACCAAAACAAGATTAAGCCAGTTACAGCATGGCCAATACCCAAGAATTTGAAGGAGTTGAGAGGCTTCCTAGGATTGATGGGCTATTACAGGAAGTTCATTAAAAACTACGGCACCATATGCTGACCTCTTACTTCATTGCTCAAAAGGGGGTACCCTATCAATGGACACCTAGTACAGATGAAGCTTTTCGAACATTGAAGGATGTTTTGGTTCTAGTTCTGGTGTTAGACCTACCCAACTTCTCGAAACAATTTGTGTTGGAAACAGATGCTAGTAATGGTGAAATTGGGGCAGTGCTCTTGCAAGAAGGACATCCAATAGCTTTCTTGAGTAAGTCTTTGAGCAGTCAGAACCAAGCTCTCTCAACTAATGAAAAAGAGTGCCTTGCAATACTAATGGCGATCACCAAATGGCGTTCCTATTTGCAACATCAAGAGTTTATCATCAAACTAGATCAGAAGGCTCTCATACACCTTATAGATCAAAGGTTGACAACAGCTATACAGCATAAGGCATTTGTCAAGTTATTGGGACTTCAATTCCAGATACAGTATAAGAAGGGTGTCAATAATGCTGCAGCAGATGCTTTGTCATGAGTACCAGCTACTAAGGAGATACACTCGATCTCCATGAGTACTCCGGTCTGGATGGACAATTTAATAGCCGGATATCAAGAAGATGAAGAAGCTAAGAAGCTATTGGAGGAACTGTGTGTAGTTGATTCAAATGAGCAAGGATATTCCCTGCAAAACGGAGTCATCCGTTTTAAGGGACGCATTTGGGTGGGAAACAATTCTTTGCATAGGGGCATATATTGTACTCAACAATATATTTTGCAAGCACTTCATAGCAGTGGCATAGGGTGGGAAACAATTCTTTGCATATATTGTACTCAACAATATATTTTGCAAGCACTTCATAGCAGTGGCATAGGGGGACACTCGAGGATTGGTGCGACTTATCAGAGGGTTCGGGCTCTCTTTGAATGGCCTAAACTGAAGAATACAGTTGAACGATATGTGAAGGAATGTGGAACCTACCAACAGGCTAAGGTAGAGCATGTAAAACTGCCTGGTTTATTACAGCCACTTCCGGTTCTGACTCAATCATGGAAAGTGATCAGTATGGATTTCATTGAAGGGTTGCCTTTATCTCATAAGTACACCACGATATTGGTGATCATTGATAAGTTCTCGAAGTACGCCCATTTTCTGCCATTGATCCATCCCTTTACAGCTTCACAAGTAGCTCAGCTCTTTTGTGATCACATTTACAAGTTACATGGCTTGCTGAGCACTATAATCTCTGACAGAGACCGAGTGTTCACTTGTAGTTTTTGGCAAGAGCTATTTAAGCTATCAGACACGCAACTAAATATGAGCTCGGCATACCATCCACAAATAGATGGTCAAACGGAGCGCTCAATCAATGTTTGGAGACATATTTGAGATGCTTTGTGCATGCATGTCCAAGGAAGTGGTCACAATGGTTGCCCTTGGTGGAATATTGGTACAATACTTCATATCAAACAGCTATTGGTAAGACTCCTTTTGAAGTGCTCTATGGTCATCCACTAAGGCATTTAGTATCCCTGGTCAGAATATGGAGACAGGGATAGACGTTCAGGACTGGCTGAATCACAGAGAGCTAATGAACAAATTGTTGAAGCAACATCTGGAACGGGCAAAGTTGAGAATGAAGGCCCAAGCTGACAAACACAGGTCTGAGCGGATTTTTCAGGTTGGTGACATGGTGCACCTTAAGTTGCAGCCATATGTGCAGACCTCTATTGCTTCGCGTAGCAATCAGAATCTTTGCTTCAGATTTTATGGGCCATACAAGATATTGGAAAGGATTGGACAAGTAGCATATAAATTGGATTTACTGGAGGGCAGTAAAATACACTCAGTGGTCCATGTTTCGCAGCTGAAACACTATATATATCCTTCAAATCAAGTTCAGTCAGTATCAGAAGTACATTGTTTGGAAGAAGCGGAACAGCAGGTGCCCGTCGGAATTTTGAAAAGGAAATTAATCAAAAAGGAGAATCGGGCTATGCCAATGGTGTTGGTGCAGTGGTCGGGATGGCCGTCAACTCTGGCGACATGGGAGAATGCAGCAACACTGCGATGTCAATTTCCATCTACACGGCTTGGGGTCAAGCCACGCCTTAAGGAGGGGAGAATGTTACGTGACGGACGGTGAACAAAGTTCGCAGGGGGAAATGCTGGAGTTGGTGTGAGTTTGACAGAGCGGCGTGAGTTGTGTTCTGTGGGTTATTCTGGTGTGAGTGGTAGGACCCAGTTGTAAGTGAGCTGAGGACATTAGTATATATAGAGAAAGGATGACTTGAGAGAGGGGTATGTAACAGAACAACCATTTTTCCTTGAATCGAATTGATTCTGCTCTCTTCTTCTCATGTTCTTCCTCTATTCTTCTCCAGATTCTTCCTTCTATGTCCTTTATCATAACAGATGGATAGAAACAAAAACAAAACGAATCAGAGTTTGTTTCTTTGGGATGAGAAGCAGACGGAGAAGAAGCCCGTGGAAGATCTGCTTTGGTTTCAGCGAATATCTTTCTTGTTACGTTTCTTGGGAGAACTGAGCACATCACATGAGATTATTTTTGCTGAGCTGATGAGTGAGCGAGCAGAGCGAGTGTATTCCACAGTTCAAAATTTCGCTTTAGGGTAAAATCTTGTCACTCACCGAAATTCGATATTTCGCTGAGATCTCGTTATTTCAGATGAAATACGAACGAAATTCAAAAAGCAAAATTTGAATCCAGTTTTTTTTAACCAAAATTACCGAGATTTTGGTTCAAAAAGCCGAAATTTTGCCACAAATAGCCGATATCTCGGCCAAATTAAAATGATGTAAAAAGTGTGCAAAATTCGTTAATTTTTTTAAATTTTTATGTATGCTTTTGACATATCATTAATATTACCATGAAATTTATAGATAATGATCAAGCTTGAGGAATTTGTAAAAATTTATAGAGTGAAAAATACTACAAAATTGTATCCCGTGGCTAGAAAAAAATAGGAAAATTTTTGAAAATGATCATGAAAGAATTTAGTGACATTTCTATCTGTTTGAATGAAATTTACTAAGTTTTTGCACATAAAATACCGTACACAACCAAATTTCGGCAGCATTTCGCCTGATTTTTGGATTTGAACACTTTAACTAGGCAACGTAATAAAAGCATTACATAATATGATCACAAATGATAAATATTTGAATTACATTCACATACATCATGTGTTCTATCCATCACATTTTTTTTCACAAATACCATACACAACCAAATTTCGGCAGCATTTCGTCTGATTTTTGGATTTGAACACTTTAACTATGTAACATAATAAAAGTATTACATTATATGATCATAAATGATAAACATTTAAATTACATTCACAAACATCATGCGTTCCATCTATCACAATTTATTTCACAAATACATACATGAGACAAATACATGTTGAAGGCTTGAAGCATGAATAACATCGCAACCCACCGATAGCATATGTTGTAGCGAATACTGCATCTAAGCACTGAAGCATTGATCTGAACAGTTGATTCTTATGACCCGACGGTGTTAGCCATTGGCGACCACCAAAGTTGCGGTCGCTATTCTATCGGCACCGGATCCCTTTCCACTTGGAGAATACACCGCACTGGACTGACTGAGATCCGTGTGTCCGGTAAAACGGAGACAGGCCAGGAGCGGCGGAGTGATTGGGTTGCGCGGCTGGGCGTCGTGATTCGAGCGCGCTGATGGGCTACAGGGTATGTTCAGGGACGGCAAGTTGTGCAGGATCGGTTTCTTGTCTGACACTGAGTTGGGCTAGATCTTGGGCTCTTCTTTAGTTTCTCCCACACATTCACAGGCTATTACAACTTACAAGCAAGCGAAAGTTCGGCCGGGCGACTCTGGGAGTAGCTAAGCCTGGGATCATTCTTCATTTCTTTTTTTTAGATCAATAGGACATCTAAAATCATTCTTCATTTCTGAATTGGGATTTGGGAGAGGGTCTCTAAAACAGGGTCCCTATTTTGGATTTAGGGACTCCCTTTATTTTTTGGGGTCTTGTTTTCAGAGCACAGGTCGAGCAACAACCCCTAAATCTCAGCCCCTATTTTACTTTTTCTCCTATTTTAACATATCTACTATGTATAATCTTCATTTGACACTACTAAAATTCAATCAAAAATATTTGTAATACATAAAATATAAGCATATTAACATTTACAATTTAAAAACATGATATTTCAAATTTAAATTTAAAATTTTCAAAACATGATAAAATTTTCGAAGCCTCTCATGTATTTTCCTATCTTCAATAATAGAGGTTGTACTTGTGTCCCTGGGAATTGGGGCTGAGAAAGCAAATTTAAGGGCCTCATAATTTTAGGGGCTGGAGTTGGGGCTCCCTGGGAATTGAGGCTGAGGAGGCAAATTTAGGGGCCTCCTAATTTTAGGGGCTTGAGTTGGGACCATGCTGGATTTGTTTTTTTTACTACACCCCCTATTTTAAAGTTTAGGGGCTGGTTTAGGGGCTCTGCTGGAGATGCTCTTACCAATAATCCTTCTGTTCCCCAAGTTGGCCCGCGCTGGGAGGTTCACAGGCAACAACATTAAGCTCTAGAATTGCGGAGACACAGGCTAAATCTATGATCTCGTGGATAGGTGCTTTCCGCTGAGGCGCACTTGTGCGGTTGTGCCTGTGTAAAGCTTTGGCATTCGGGATTTGAACTGTACGGTGACGGCGTAGCACTAGAACGTCTCCACCGGCTTTCAAATACTCCTGTAACTTCGGTTTTGAAACTCCAGCAAGGGAGACAGAGAAATCTAGTGTATTCGTCAGCTCAAAGAACTTGACAGTAATAAATTGTTCTCCCATTCCCATATCCTACAGTGTAAAAGTCATATACTCATGTACTTTGCCCATTTGTTTAACAAAAAGTTATAGAAACTTTCTAAAAAGAAAGCAACTATGTTTTAAAATAACTGTACACATGAAACTAAAATCCCTCTCTCAAAAGAAAAAAAAAACTGAAATTCTATGTGTTCTCTCTAGGTTCAGACTACACCATTATAAATTACTTGCAGTATGCGCGCTGATATCGCGCACACACATATACACACACAAATTGACGTTAATTTCTGCTCCTAAAAACCAAATATATGCACATTGACTTGCCCTTTCGTCGATCCATTTTATTCCTCTCACTGCCCTCCCTGCCTAGCTACCTAGCTAAATGCGAAGCCCTTCAAGAAAAGCACGCACTAGTTTCCAAGAATATGGACGCCACAAATAAATAAATGCTGCTTATTTGCCTGCGGCGCCAATGGATCGATTCGTCACCCAACTGGTTGCTTAGTTAATTTTAATCCTTCCAAACCACATTGTTAATTCGCCCAACAAATTTTTAACATTTCTTCAACAATGGTCTAGGGCTTTCTCCTCCTTCTACCGAGAGTTTACTAATAAATTAACCTGTCATTGCTCATTAGCGCAGATGCATCATCACATGCAGCGCCTTGTGAGTATTTTTCTTTTTAATCCTGGAGGAGGAGATAAAATAGTTCGTAAACAAATGCAGGCGAGATCTCTTTCTCCATCCCCATTTGCTCCATCCCTGGTCGACCAGTGATGTATAGACACGTCGGCAGTCGGATCTGATGATTCGGATGCCACGTCGGCGGCGCACGGTGCAATGGAAAGTTGTATATGGCAAGTGGCAGTCAAGTGGCTTGTAGTTTAGAGAGAGAGAGAGAGTACTTAAAGGAGAAGACATGAGGGGATGATTTGACCTGTGATTATTCTAATTATGACAAGTTGCCAGTTCTAGTTCAACAGTGTGAATGTTCGTCGTCAACTTTCCTCGTTGGCAGGACAATGCCGTAGCAATGAAAAAAATTTCTTGCAAAATTCCGTGGCATCTACTAATGATAAATGAAATTCCTGATGCAATTCATAAATCGTAACGATTAGTATTAGAAAAATGCACACATGAAAAAAAAGAGTATTGCACATTTAGCCCTTAAAGTTGAACTTGTATGACTTGGCTCCTTACCTGTAAATTGAATTCCCACCTCGCTAAATTTCTAAGCTTATCACTTGACCCACTGAAATTTCTGATTGTGAGGTGTTTGGAACAAATAAATTTTAGAGGAACTTTGTAGGATTGGAACACTAGTTTGTTTTATTTTTCTACAATGGTGTCTGCTTCGTAGGAATGGCTTAAAAAAAATCTATCGGAAAATCCTCTTTCTTACATATTTTTGTGGAAAACAAATGTGTTCAAACCTCATGGAAATTTTCCTTCGAGAATTCCAAGGCAATATCTCTTTCTCTCTGCCCCCTCTCCCTTCAAAGTGATGTTTACCTCCAAAATTCATATATTTTTTTTTCCTATGAAGCATCCAAACACCTGTTTCTACTCATTCGTGAAAAAGATATAAGTCCAACTAGGCAGGTATGGTTACATGTGGTATAGGGCTACTCCCGCTTGGTGTTGAGGGATCTAAAATTGATCCCCCACATACGTATTCCTTAAGAAGGTTAGCTCGCTAAATGATACAATCATCACTTTTCAATTCCTATGGGAATTCACTATGCACATCTTACTCCTACATTTTTCCTTTTTGAACGGGGCAAATTGTGAGCCCCTAAATTTTTTGTTGCACCTGTTTGGTCATTTGTGATGCATAAAAGACATTTTTTAAATTTTATATGAAAAATAAAGAATTTGAATATAATCATGTTTCTTATTTTTAATAATTTATAATGTATATTTATGAATTCGATCAGTTCAACTATGTAGGATCGAGATCGGCAATTGGGGGCAGGGGGTGAATGACTTTGACACTTTTTCTCCCTCGGTATTCAACAATCTTTCACTTCAGTAGTTATATAGAGGTAAGAAGATCAAAATTGACCTTGCAAGCCATGGAAACGAACACGAGCAACCAAAAACCAGCAAGAATAGCAACTTCCCTGCCTGGCAGTCTGAATGCCAGCCAATGTGCGGTTTGACTGGCAAGGGAATTGCGGTCTAACCGCTCTCTTGCAGACATACCTGAACAATCACAATTTCAAAACCAAGAAGTTATCCAACTTTTGATTTACTGAATCAAACCCAACAAAATTAGAAACCTAGCTTCCTTTGGATGTCAGGAATCTATTCCAACCAACAATCTCATGGGTCGTTGTTAAAGTTCTAACCTTTATCTATTTCAAAGAAGAGAGGTCAAGAATTGGGCAAAAAGGAGAAAAGAGTTTGATCTTCTATTACCACATGAAGATGTATGATTACGGCCATTCCTCTTGGAGGACAAAACCATAAGGACAGCACTGATTCACCCTAATTTCTATCTTGGAGGCTCAAGCGCAAATCTTAACTTCTGTCTCTAATGCCCCCTTATATAATGGTGGCTCACATGAAACCCTAAAATCTGGATACAAAGTGGATTCCATCCACTAACTCATTGGCAAACCCGATAACCCAACACATAATAGATTTCTCTCACACATATGCACCCTTCTCAAAGCAATGTCTTCAACCTTGGCTCCAATAAGCCCAAATCCATCTTCTTGTCCTTTCTGAAGTATCCTTGATCCAAGCCACTTAGGTTTCCACTGTGATTTTGCAAACTAGTCACTTTCCAGGTTTAAGGCAAATGACCACTTTACCCCTCAACCGAAGTTTCCCAATTCCTTCGCCTCACTCATGCATTGTCATCCTCCATGTAACCCCAACGATTTCCCACCAAGCCTCTCACACGTTCGAATCATCGAACTGTCCTCAATTGCAAATAGGTCAAAGTCACTTGATGCTCCACATGACGCGCTCGACGTTGATCAGTTGTGCCTTCCATGGTCCCTATCCTTGGTTGAGTCTAGCTATCTCACCTGACTTCTGTGAACACACTGACCTGTTCTCCTGTAACGAATTCCTGATCCTTCTCATCATTGATCATAGTTGACTCCAAGCCACCTACACAACAATAAACCAAACAAACTAGTTCCGGGCACAAGCTCCATCCAACCTTAGTCCATAAAATACATCAAGCAACCCATATGCAACCTTAACCTCCAGCATCAAAATCGTGGAAGCTGGTCCAACCGCCATTGATGCACCAGTCAGAAGGCTGGTCTGACTGTCTGACCGCCAAGCAATTTTTGATCAAACCGGTCCTCATACCCCGAAACAACCTAAAAAAAACACTCGTTCTAGAATTTCACTTCAAAACCTATCTTCTTTCGGCTCGATGCTCAAATTGCTATGGGACTTGTACCAAAATATTTAAAATACCTCAGGGAGTGAGTGACATATTCCTTGCTTTTCATACTCTTTCCTTGGCTGGTTTGACTGCACCCAAAAGGCTGGTCAGACTGCCCCTGTCTGTCTGACCGCTTACCCTATGCCAGTTTGACCGATAAAAACTGAACCCAAATCTCATTTTCTAACCTTGCCTTTTGGCAACATAACCTTTTTCAAACTGCTTGAATACTATGATGTACTCAGCACAACATTGGACGGACCTCCAGATCTCCACATGGTCTCACGAGCTATAAATTCATCATGTGGGGTAGGCACGTGCTCTCACTTTGTTGATGTAAGCCATGTCATCTCTATCTCCGCCTTGTTGATGTACGCCATGTCATCTCCACCTTGATGGTATGCCCATATAGTAAAAATGTAAAACATATATGCTGATGACCAACTATCTAGTAAAAAAAGAAACATGTACGGGTCTGGGAATCTAATCTGAAATTAAAGTTCAAGTTTAACGTGGTAGGCATCCAATTTACAAGGTGGGTTAAATGATAAAGTTTCCATGTCAAATGTGCAATTTTCTCAATTTATATACTCGCAAGAAGAAAGAAGAAACAAAACAAGACAACGAAACAGCGAACGCTGAAGACCATGAGGGACGTTGCAATCGCGAAGTCCGGAGGCTCCTCCTGCAGAGCACCTGCAACTGTGGTGCATTTCTCGAGAGTCAAAAGGAGTCTGTAAAAATCTCTGAGAAAAGAAGAAAAAGGTGTGCATAGCCTGCTGAATCGCTGCACTCTCCACAGCTCCAGTACTCACCTTTGTTGCACGTACACGATGCGTGTGCCCACTGAAGACAAATAAACTAGTATAAAATAATTAAGAGAGAGTGGCCGGCCGGGAATCACTCCCAATCTCGGAGTTGAATTCTATCCCCGTGTGCGGGCGCATCGTGGTTTCCGTTTGCTCGCATTGCAGAGCCAAAAAGCCGAAACGTACGGCTGAATCGAGGCCGCTTGCGCCGCCGGCCAGCCAGCCCGCAGATTTCCCCCACGTCTTGCATGATTTCGTCCGTCCTACGTCGCCAAGACATGCTATGAGGCTGAGAGACCGTGCGATGATCTACCTATTTTTGTGATGAATAATTAACTGTGTTTGAGCTTTTGGTATTTAGGTTTGAGTTTGATTTGAGCTCATTTTGTTTTTTAAGCGATTTGAGATCTTGTCAGTTGCGGGCGGTACTACCGGCTTGAGGATGGAGGTAGTTATTTTTCAGTGAGGGGTTTTTCTGTAGGTTGAGTGGATGCGGTACAACCGGTGTGTTAACAGCGGTAGAATTGAGGTGCAATACTACTGGTCCCTAGTTGGTGGTAGTGCCAATTCTACCAGTAAATTTTGTATTGTTTTGAGATTATGTAGTGATTATTGCATATCTTTACGAATAGTGCTACATGACGGTTTGTTTGTCTATGTTGGTTTCAGGACTTTAGAACTAGGTCTTGGTAAGATGAAGGAGATCGGGACTAAGCTAGGAGAGCTAAGGTCTAGGCAGTCAGGGTGACGTCGAAGATGATTGAGACCGAGGAGTTGTTGCAAGCCGAGAAGACATGGAGCTAAAGCGTGAGCTACTTGTGATGGACATGGCAGGCAATGGTTGAGGAATATGGAGCCATCATGGACAAGGACATGTTGTGCGCTAGATGACTTGGGTACGTTTGCAAGCAAGGACGATTCGGGGAGTCTAGACGCGTGAGAGGCTTGACGGAAAGTCATTGGGGCTACATGGAAGGTGACGAAGCATAGGCGATGCTTCGAGACGAAGGAAAAGATCGGTCATAGGGAAAATTAATAATTTGTTCATTACCGAAGACGGCGACAGTTTGGAAAATTGCGATGCTGGCCTAAGTGGTTTAGGTCAAGCCAAAGAGGACATGGACATGAATTCGAGCTTGTGGAGCCGTTTGGAATGTCATGGAGAAGGCCGCTTGGAAAAGCGTGCATGTGAATGTAAAACCCGTTATGTGTTGGGTTAGCGGGTTAGCCCATGTGAATGTGGATGGTGTCATCTTGTGTAACCAGGTTAGGGTTGCCTCTTCTATATAAGGGCTTGAGATGTAGAGAGAGAGAGAGAGAGAGAGAGAGAGAGAGGTAACACTAAGGAGAAGAGGTTGGGGTTTGCACAAGATTTTGATTTTCTTGTGTGTGCGTGCGCGCTCTCCTTGGGAGTTTTACCCTCTTTGGAGAGGCTTTGCAATCATCCCTCTTGATCTAAAATGAAAATCAATTTCATGCTCAAGATTTAGCTCTTATTTTGATTCTTTGTCTTCTTGAGTTCTTGCTCTCTATTTGGTTTTTCTCTCTCTATTGCTGTTGTGTTGTTAAGGATTATTGATTGGTGAATGAATCCTCTGTAGATCATATCCCAATCATTTAGGCAAGTTTCAACAAGATCTCCAAAGTTTCTCTCAAGAATCGATTTTTGGCTTAGAAAGGAAGGATTCTTGGTAGATTAGGTTCTTCCACATTTGATGGGTGTTTCTTTGGTGTTATTGCTTGCTATGACATGTGAGAGGTCATCTAAGATTATCTTGATCATAAAATCCCCACGAGCAAGCTTAGGATGAAGTTTTTGCATTTGACTCGATTTTGGTGCAACCTTTGATAAATTTGCGAAAAGGTTGGAACTTTGACATAAATCATTATAATTGATGGTTGGAATAAGTTCTTAACATCCATAGGAAGGTGCATACAAAGTTTCATAAATTTTGGATCAGGAGCCAAATAAAATTGTCTCCCACAAAAATCTCTTCTAGAACACTAATGCAATAGAGCAAACACTAGGCTCAAGAACACGCAAAGCAGAATAAATGGAGCAGAAATTTCAGCAACTCGAATGAGCAAAAATATCATACTTGATAGTCAATAAATATTAATAACTTTATTTCTACTCATCCAAATTTAATAGAATTTGAAACACAGCAATATAAGGTACTCAGGGTCGTGATTCCAAAGGTAATCTCAAAACAAAGCCCAAATGAGTGACATATCTAACTAAACATCCATGCTGCTCTAAACAGAGGTTTCAGAAACTTGACCGCAGAGAAACCTCAATATCTTTTCATCTACTTAGCCAAAATGGATGAAATTTCAAACATAGAAATATAAGGTTCTCAGGGTCATGATTCCAAAGGGAATCTCAAAATAAAGCCTAAATGAGTGACCTATCTAGTTCAACATCCACGCCGCACAAAAACAGAGATTTTAGAAACTTGATCTCAAAGAAACCTCAATAACTTTTGATCTATCCAATCAAACTTGATGAAACTTGAACCATAACTAGGAAATGATCTTAGGACTATGATTTCAGAAGGAATTATAAGGAGAAGCCCAAGGTCTCAATTTTTCATGTAAATGGTTCAAGCTATACCAAAAACAATGATTTCAACTTAAAACACGATGTTCTATATGCAACTTAAGCAAGAATGAGTTCTAATGGATCTTGTTGGGTTGGTACATGATGTAGATAGGTTCCTCAACCTCTTACACATCCTAGATCCAATAGAACTATAGCAATTAGAAGGAGGGGATGAAAAACTCAAGTTGCATGAAAGAACCAAGCAAAAATGCAAGAATTGAAATACATTTTAGAACATGAGAGGAAATATAACTTGCATTGCTTTGATAAGAAAGTTTACAAAGACTCACAACTAGGTAAACAAAGCTCAAAGGAGCATAAGGAAACCAAAATCCTTCTCATAAGCTTGGTGTGGAGGCATCCCTCTACCCCTCTATTTATAGCACACTAGGAGCAACCTCCACCCTTGAATGACCTTCTTCGCCCTCAAGAAACCTCATCAAGGGTTGAGATTCACTCCCTCACTTGGAGCAATCTCCATCCTTAGATGACTTCCTTCATCCAAAAGGAATCTTATCAAGGGCTGGGATTGACTCACTCACTCATACATAGGTTAACCCGTAACCCAACAACATAACAAATTTTATCAATAACCACTAACTTAACCACTACTCCATTCACAAATCAGTGATCCAACAATCCTCCTTTGCTTGAGTATGCCTTAAACTAGCATCATTACCCTACACTTGTCTTCTCGGCTTGTAGCGGCTCCTCAGCCTCAGTCATCTTCGTCGACACCTTGACCGTCTGGACCTCATCTCTCAAAGCCTAGTCTCGGTCTCCTCCACCTCACCATGACCGAGCTACGAAGTCCTGCAACCATCACAGACAAGCAAACCGTCATATAGCATTGCTCAACAAAATATTATTCAATAGTGGTATCAAATATTTCATTCTAGAAAATAACTACTACTTCACAAAAACTAGTAGTCTTGTCTATACTGACAGCAAACCAAATTGCTTCAAATTTAAATCAAATTCAAACTTGAGCACCACAATCTCAAATATAGTCAATTACTCATCACATACATGGGTAGACCTTCATATGGTCATGCAGAACTCGTGCTGATTTTCCTGTTCACCATGTTTTTACTGTTTATTTGGTACTACACTACTGTAGCGTGGTAGTATCGTTCATCTAGTACTATCATTACTGTAGCACAGTAGTACCGCCCTAGAGCTGAATTTCTCTAAAAATTTTTTCTTCTGCTCCTCTTTGATTGAGTGAGGTTTTGGTTGGTTCTTTTGGGGGGAAATTGTTGCTGATCAATCATGTAACATCCCAATTTTTGTTTTTCTTGAGTTAATATGCTATTTGTATTTTTTTAAAATTTTTGGAATTCATTTGGATTCATTTGAAATTTATTTGAATTGAGCCTTTTGTTGAAAGCATTTAAATATTTGAAAATTTCAAATAAATTTTGGTTGAAAATATTTTATTTGAGTTTCAAATGTCTCAAAATATTTCTAGAATTTTTTTGATACTTTAATTATTTATTTTGACTAAAAACTATTTATTAGAATTATTTTAAATAAGAAAATCAGGAAAATGTTCTTAAGGCCTTTGGGCCAAAACCCTATTTTGGCTCGGCCAGCCTAGCCCAGCTCAGTCGGCCCATTAAGCGCATTGCCAGCGCACCCACGTGAAACCCTAACCCTAGTTTGCAAGATTGTGGACCTTTGGATTTCGATCCAATAGCACGGATTCATCCACGTCGTGTGCGTGTTGCGAAGCATTCGATCTGAGCCGCATGGATGGCCACGATCGCGCCACATCCCTTCTCTGTGTCACCACCGGACTCTGCCACCTCTAAGGCAACCGTGCTGTGAAATTTGCATGGATTATGCCTTCCGAGTTGGTATTTAATCCGCCACCCCCGTGCATTGATTAGCCCACCTTGTGTCGCTTCATTTGCCTTGCTCCTTGACGTCAGTGCTGTAGGGTCGAGGATGCGACTAAAGGGGGGGTGAATAGGCATTTATAAAATTTTTCTCTAACGAGATACACTCTAATTACCCCTATGTTAGAACGTAGCAAATATGCGGAAGCAAATAGCTATGGTTTTGACAATTAAGGCCTAAAATAACTAGGCTCACTAGCGCACTAACTAATTATGTCTTTAAACAATAATTACAATTCTAGATACAAGCAAGCAAAAATATGAATAAGAATTGTAAGAAGGCAAAAAGGACAAGAGACACAATACTTTTTTTCCGTAGTTTTGAAGACTTGCCGGTCTCCGTGGACCAGCTCTGCACTTGAGCACCCGCCTCAAATCCACTAGTGGTAGCAACTTTACCGCTCCGGGTAGGTGCGCTCCGGCCATCACAAACTTCGGTGGGCTTTTCACAACCTCTGTTTAGAGCTCCGCACACGACGCTCCTATGTCGTCTAGGAGGCGGCAACTTCCAAGAGTAACAAGTCGAGTTTCTCACTCGAGCTTCACCTAGCTCAATACATGTGTTGCCGGTGACCACGTAAGTGTAACACAGGCACTTATGATTCTCCTCAAGTGCAACACATGCACAATGATGTCTTGAGAAGGAAGGATTCTTGGTAGATTGGGTTCTTACATGTTTGAGGGGCGTTTCTTTAGTGTTCTTACTTACTGTGACATGTGGGAGGTCATCTAAGATCATCTCGATCATTAAATCCCAATGAGAATGTTGGATATATGCTCTAGAGGCAATCATAGAGATGATTATATTTTGTTATGTTCATGATTAATTATCTTGTTCATTGAATATTGTCATTATTATTTATTAGCAAGTATGTGACTTGTTTGTGAAACTCTATATGTGACTTTGTGATGATTACTCTAAAGTGATCCCTACTTGATAAATATATGAGGACACATATGAATAGACCCACCTTGAGACATTGCGAGAACGTTGTAATTTTCTTGTTATCAGTTAGTGTATGCTATATCCTTATACTTGAATAAGGGCAAGGTTAAAGCTTTGGATAAGATCCCCAACAGCAAGCCTAAGCCTACTTCCAAGTCTGGACCTAATTCAGAGAGTGAATGCTTCTACTACAAAGAATCAGGCCATTGGAAGAGAATTGCAAAAGGTACCTGGCAGATGTGAAAAGGAATGGTGGAACTAATCCATCAAGTTTAGGTATTAATGTTATAGATGTATATCTTGCCAATTCTCCTCATAACTCTTGGGTATTTGATATTGGATCGGTTGCTCATATTTGCAATTCGATACAGGGTTTAGGCGAGGTTGATCTCCGTGTTGGGAATAAAGCAGGGGTTGCTGCATTGGCCATCGAGACCTTGCTACTACATTTACCTTCAGGATTTATTATGGAATTAAATAATTGTTATTATGTTCCAGCATTAAGTAGAAACATTATTTCTACCTCATGTTTGTTGGTAGAAGGTTATAAATTCAATATTGAGGACAATGGTTGTTCTATAATTTTGAATAAGATGTTTTATGGCTATGCTCCCATTGTGAATGGGTTATTTATTTTAAATCTTGATGATGCACCTGTCTATAATATTGATGCTAAGAGGCTTCAGCCAAATGATTTGAATCCCACTTACTTTTGGCATTGTCGCTTGGGTCATATTAGTAAGAAATGCATGATGAAGCTCCATAGAGATGGTCTTCTAAAATCATTTGATTTTGAATAATTTGAAATATGTGAGTCTTGTCTACTTGGTAAGATGACCAAGACACCTTTCATTGGGCATTGTGAGAGGGCATCTGACTTATTGGAACTCGTACATACTGATGCATGTGGACTAATTAGCACGACAGCTAGAGGTGGTTTTCATTACTTCATTACTTTTGCCGATGACTATAGTAGATATGGTTATGTCTACTTAATGAGGTACAAGTCGGAAACTTTTGAAAAGTTCAAGGAGTTCTAGAATGAAGTACAAAATCAACATGTCAAGAAAATTAAGTTTCTATGATCTGATCGTGGAGGTGAATATTTGAGCTATGAGTTTAACAATCATCTAAAGAGTTCCAGAATTGTTCCACAACTTACACCCCTGGCGCGCCTCAAAGGAATGGGGTGTCCGAGTAGCATAATTGGACCATATTAGACATCGTTTGGTCAATGATGAGTTAATCAGATGTACCACTATCCCTTTGGGGTTGCACTCAAGAAACTACAGCTTTCACACTAAACAGGATACCATCTAAATCTATAGATAAGACACCATATGAGATGTGGACAGAGAAGAGTCCCAGTTTGTCTTTTCTAAAAATTTGGAGTTGTGATATTTATGTTAAATATCAGACGTCTGACAAATTCACACCCAAATTGGATAAATGCTTTTTTGTGGGATATCCTAGGGAGACGTTAGGGTATTACTTCTACAACCAAGAAGGGGGCGAAGTGTTTGTTGCTTGGAATGGTATGTTTCTAGAGAAAGAGTTTCTCTCGCCAAAGGCAAGTGGAAGAGCAGTGCAACTCGAAGAGGTTTGAGTTACTCCACTTGGAGAGGACTTGGTCGGAGACACCCTGTCGGGAAGAATATAATTGAGGAACCCGTGATCGAGAAAACTCTAACCAGAGAGACCCTGATTGAGGAGGCACTAATGCCACATGGGCCGAATAGGCTACAAAAAGTACTTGCTCAGTATTTGCATTATATATTATTGTTGGACAGCGATGAGCCTATGACTTATAAGGAAACAATGATGACCCCAGACTCTGAGAAATGGCTTGGAGCCATGAGATCCGAGATAAAATCCATGGAAGACAATCAGGTTTGGAACCTGGTTGATTTGCCTGATGGTGTAAAAACCAATGAATGCAAATGGGTCTGTAAGAAGAAGATTGATATGGATGGAAATGTTCACATCTATAAAGCTCGACTTGTCCCAAAGGGTTTTCGATAAGTTCAAGGAGTTGACTACGATGAGACTTTCTCGCTGGCAGCGATGGTTAAATCTGTACAGATCATTCTAGCTATTGCTGCATATTTTGATTATGAAATATGGCAAATGGATGTCAAAACAACTTTCCTTAATAGAAACCTAAGTGAGGATGTGTACATGACACAACCTAAGGGTTTTGTCAATCCAAAGAATGCTAGTAAAATATGCAAACTTCAAAACCCATTTATGGGCTAATGCTAGCATCTCGGAGTTAGAATATTCGTTTTGATGAGTTAGTCAAAGGGTTTGGCTTCTTCAAGAACATAGAAGAACCTTGTGTTTACAAGATGATTAGTGGGAGCACACTTGTAATTCTAATCTTGTATGTGGATGACATATTATTGATTGGGAATGACATTCCTATGCTGGAATCTGTGAAGATCTCACTGAAAAATAGTTTTTCTATGGAAGATATAGGAGAAGCAGCATGTATCTTGGGCATAAAGATCTAGAGATAGAGAGAAAAGGCTAATTAGAGTAAGCCAGAGTACTTACATCAATAAGGTGTTGAACCAGTTCAACATGTAGAATGCTAAGAAGGGGTTCTTGCATATGTCGCATGGAATAAGTCTCAGCAAGACTCAATGTCCTTTGACTACTGATGAGCGAGATCGTATGAGTAAGATTCTATATGCTTCGGCCATTGGGTCTATCATGTACACCATGTTATGTACTCGACTAGATGTATCATATGCTCTAAGTGTTATGAGTATATACTAGTCTGATCCAGTAAAGGTCATTGGACAGTGGTTAAAAACATTGTTAAGTACTTGAGAAGGACTAAGAATATGTTACTAGTTTATGGAGGTGATGAAGAGCTCGTTGTAAATAGTTACACCGATGCAAGCTTCCAAACCAACAAGGATGATTGTCATTCGCAATCTGGATTTGTATACATTTTAAATGGAGTGGTAGTGAGTTGGAAAAGTTCGAAACAAGATACGGTTGCTGATTCTACGATGGAGGCCGAGTACATTGCTGCTTCTGAAGCTGCAAAGGAGTGTGTTTGGATAAAGAAATTTATTTTTGAATTGGGTGTGGTCCTTAGTGCCTCTAGCCCAATGAATATCTATTGTGATAATAGTGGAGCCATTGCGCAGGCTAAGGAGCCAATGTCCCATCAAAAGTCAAAACACATACTCAGGCGATTTCATCTTGTTCGCGAGATTATGGATAGAGGAGATGTAAAGATATGCAAAGTACACACATATTCAAATGTTGCTGATCCATTGACAAAGCCTCTCACACAGCCAAAGCATGAGGCGCATACAAGAGCTATGGGTACTAGATACTTAAATAATTGACTCTAGTGTAAGTGGGAGACTGTTGGAGATATGCCCTAGAGGCAATCATAGAGATGATTACATTTCCTTATGTTCATGATTAATTATCTTGCTCCTTGAATATTGTCATTATTGTTTATTAGCAAGTATGTGACTTGTTTGTAAAACTCTATATATGATTTTGTGATGATTATTCTAAGTGATTCCTAGTCGATAAACATATGAGGACACATATGAATAGACTAGCATATGTATTGGTTGATGGCTATGTTTCATGGGTCATAGATATGGAGATATCGAACTAATAATATGGGCACATGTTAGAGAACATGGAGTTGGACCGACCCACCTTGAGATACTGTGAGAACGTTGTAATTTTCTTGTCATCAGTTGGTCTCATATACAATGTGTATGTTATATCCTTAGATTTGAGGTTGGCGCATGTACTCGAGATGTGTAATGACTTACTTAGGGGTTGCTAAACGCTACTCCGTAATTGGGTAGTTATAAATGTGGCTTTGGGGTTTGTCATGCCATGCTACTTGTGGTTAAAGAGTTAACCGTAGTTGAAGATTCCAAGTCACATGATCGAGAAAGAGTGGTCTAGCTATTTAAACAAGGATGGCATGTACTCGCCTTGAGTTTGACCGATATCATGAGGCAAAGAGAAATGCATATAACTAAGCATTGTTTTAGGTTCACCCAATGTGATCTTTATATATACTTAGGAGTCGGCATGTCCTTCTAGGGACCCCTACTGATTAGTGGCCGAGTAAGAGTACGCGAGCCATGTTTAGGTATTAGTGAACCTATAGGGTCACACGTTTAAAGGGCAGTGATGTAATTTGGATGGTGATCCGAATTCTAATGGGTTTTAAGTTCCTAATAGGCCTCTAATGCAGAGCCCATTATGGGGCGTCTATTTAAAGGGAGGGGGTGCTGGTTTTAGGGTTAAGAGACACAGTAGGAATTCAAAATTTCTGAAATCCTAGCCGCCACCCCTGCTTCGTCTAGAACTGCACAACCGGCACTAGCACTCCGGCATGTGGTGTTCCTGCCTCGTATGTGTGGATACCTTGGAGGCATTACTGTGAGGCTTCAATGCTAGGATGATACGCAACCTGCGACAGTCACAAGGAGCTGCTGGAGAAGGCGCGGGGATAGTACGACTACATCTGCATCACCGCGTTACATCGACTCTACTTCCGCTACGAGTCTGCATGTCTAGTGGTAATTTTGTGATCTTTAACTTGCAGTGGTTCCTTGGTTACAAGGTAGAAAGTTTTGATTTTATGCTAGAGTAGCCTACCCATTCCCCAACAAAGAAAGCTTAGGGTGAAGTTTTTGAATTTGACTTGGTTTTTTTAATGCAACCTTTGATAAATTTGAGAAAGGTCAAAACTTTGATGTCAATCGTTGCAATTAACGGTTAGAATTTGTTTTCAAAATCCATAGAAAAGTGTATACAAAGTTTCATAAGTTTTGCATAACTCAATTTGAACTCACGCTGGTTTCCTATTCACTATGTTTTTACAATTTATCTCGTAATACCCCTACTGTAGCATGATAGTACTACTCATCTGGTACTACCGCTATTGTAAAACGGTAGTACCATGCTAGAGCTGAATTTCTCTGAAAATTTATTCTTTTGCTCCTTTTTGATCGAGTGAGGTTTTGGTTGGTTTTTTGGGAAAAATTATTGTTGATCATTCACACTCCTCTAATCGCCATTTCGGTCCTTCAAAGGCCAAAACGGCTCTCCCGTCTTGCCAGTCGCCGCAGAGCCTAAGGGCGAAGCTATTACCGGATACGAACACGAATATGAATTATCTAGTGTGACGGATGGCCAAATATGGTATGCATCGTCCAAGGTCACTGTCAGGTTACGTTACTCCAAATTTTTTTCATCCTTTTGGATCAATTAGCCCTTTAATTTCGTAGTTATTTTCTTACAAAAATAATATGCACTTGGCTGTCATGTGCTGGACATTGAACAGGATAATCAGCAAATGTTCTCAGCAAGACTGAAAAGAGGAATAGATGATGTGTAGCGTGCATGAGTTTATATTTGTAATCAGTGCCTGAAGGAAGTCACCGGGGATACTGGAGGCATGACCTGAAGGAAGTCACCGGGGATTAGTAGCCGAGGACGTGCATCCATCTACAGTATCAGCGACGGGATCTCCACCAGGTGAGGAATCTCATCCACATAGAGGGTCTCGTGTGTATGAAAGAGGACGAGACACAACAAAAGGGATTCTGGGAACTCCAGTGCTACCATCGAACCCTGGGAGGCAGGAGTGGGGCAACACCCTACAGGTGTTCAATTAGAGGTTTGTCCCTAGACAAAATTGTAGTGCACAGTGGCATACCAGACACTCACTTCCAAAGATTGAGTTTCCAAAGTTTGATGGTGAAAATCCAAAATTATGGAGAGAAAGGAGTGATACATACTTTGAGATCATGGGAATAGGTTCGGGACTCTATACTAGATTGGCGTCATTGCATTTTACTGGAATCGCAGCACTCTGGTTGCAGAAAATGGATGCTAGGGGGCGATTTGAGAGCTGGGAGATACTTTGTGAAGCGGTGGAGAGAAGATTTGGAAAGAATCTGTACAAAAAGCAAATGAGTCAGTTGATTAACTTGAGGCAAACTCACTCAGTGAAGGAGTATGTGGAGAGGTTTGAGAGCTTGCAACATCATATACTGTTGTATAACCCTTCACAGGATGATGTGTTCTTTGTTACGCATTTCTTGGGTGGCTTGCATGAAGAAATCCGTGCCCCGGTCGTGTTGCATAACCCCGAGGATATGGAGTCGGCAATACACCTTGCTTACTTACAGGAAGAGGAGTTGGAACACAAGAAAAGGGGGTTGAATCACAGGATGGAGACTAGAGAAATTGGAAAAGGAAGTGGAAGGTTTTCTGACAAATTCAAACCAGCGAACAAACAAGATGATGGAAAGAATACTGAAGAGTTGAGGAAGGCCAACAAATGGGATGAAAAATTGGAGGCCCTGAAAGCCTACCGGAAAACAAACGGTTTGTGTTTCACCTGTGGAGAAAAATGGAGTAGGCATCACAAATGTTCGGACAGAGTTCCTCTC
Organism: Rhipidocladum racemiflorum; assembly: GCA_036346355.1. NCBI lineage: Eukaryota > Viridiplantae > Streptophyta > Magnoliopsida > Poales > Poaceae > Rhipidocladum > Rhipidocladum racemiflorum. The sequence continues at coordinate 35,006,402 of CM070577.1, read as the reverse complement.
CATGTCATTGAAGAGCTGATGGAGGTGCTTCAGGTGCAAGCATAGTCGGATGATGAAGAAGAGACATAAGTGAAGGAAGAGCTGTTGTCAGTAACAAACCAGAACTCATTGTCCAGAGTAAAGAGAAGGACATTGAGACTTCAGGGTTGGATTGGCAAACAAGAGGTGTTAATTCTGGTGGACTCTAGTAGCACATATTCGTTCATCAGTGAGGGGGTAGTGAAAAAGTTACAGTGTCAGACAAAAGAGATTGATCCAGTTCGTTTGTCCATTGCAGATGGAAGTGAAATATAGTGTTGTCAGATAGTTCCATCTCTTGAGTGGTGGATACAAGGGCACTCCTTTGTCCAGGACATGCGAGTATTGGCCCTAGGTTGGTATGATATGATTTTAGGAGCGGATTGGTTGGAAGATTATAGTCCTATGTGGGTGCATTGGGGTCACAAGTGTATAAAATTCACTCATCAAGGGCGCCGTGTGAAATTACAAGGGATCGGTAATGAGCTGACAATGGGAGGACAGATAGGTGCAAGGTAGTTGCAGGGTCTATTAAAAAGAGAAGCAGTCACACATCTGGTGCAACTCCATCAAAGTCATTCTGTAAGCGAGGAGTCAGGGGATCAGAACAAAAGCATCACAGTTCCCAGAAAGTTGAATGAGCTGGTACAAGAGTTCAATCACTTGTTTCAGGAGACAATGCAGCTGCCCCCAAGGCGCTTGTATGATCACTCAATTCCCCTTATTGAAGGAGCACAACCAGTGCATTCTAGAGCGTATAGATACACTCCTCAGCAAAAAGATGAGATAGAAAGGCAGGTGTCGGAGATGCTAGATAAAGAAATCATACAACAAAGCGCTAGTCCGTTTGCCTCACCGGTGATACTAGTTAAGAAGAAAGATGGTTCTTGGTGCTTTTGTGTGGATTACCGAAAGTTGAATGCTATCACAGTTAAAAACAAACAACCACTGCTGATAATTGACGAGTTGTTAGATAAGTTGGCAGGAGCATAATGGTTCACTAATCTAGACTTGCGTTCCGGTTACCATCAAATCAGGGTGAAGGAGGGTGAGGAGTATAAGACTGCTTTTTGCACTCATCATGGGTTATACGAGTTCTTGGTTATGCCGTTATGTCTCACAAATGCCCCTGCAACATTCCAGAGTGTGATGAACCAAATTTTCGGCAAATTGCTGCGTCGGTGTGTACTTGTGTTTATGGATGACATCTTGGTTTATAGCAGGCACTTGGCTAAGCATGTTGAGCACTTGAGAGAGGTATTACAGATCCTAGAGCATCATTAACTTTTTGTCAAGAAGGAGAAGTGTACATTTGGACAGCAGAGGTTGGAATATTTGGGTCATGTCATTAGTCCAGGAGGGGTATCCACAGAACCAAGCAAGGTTAAAGCTGTATTGGATTGGCCAGTTCCAAAAAACTTAAAGGAGTTAAGAGGGTTCCTCGGGTTAACTGGTTATTATAGGAAGTTCATCAAAAATTATGGCATTTTGTGCAAACCATTGACATCAATGCTTAAGAAAGGAGTGCAATTCCAGTGGACACCAAGTACTGAAAAAACTTTTCGTGTATTGCAGAATGCATTGGTGCAGGCTCCTGTCTTTGCGCTACCAAGTTTCTCAAAGCAATTTTTATTGGAGATGGATGCAAGTAATGGTGGAATAGGAGCAGACTTGATGCAAGGAGATCATCCGATAGCCTTTCTCAGCAAATCATTATGTTCTCAAAATCAGGCTTTGTCTACTTATGAGAAAGAGTGTCTAGCAATTTTGATGGCAGTCAGTAAATGGCGAGCATATCTACAACATCGAGAATTCGTAATTAGAACAGATCAGAAAGCATTGATACACTTAGCTGATCAAAGGATATCAACGCCAATCCAACATAAAGCTTTTGTGAAGTTGTTAGGGCTCCAATACCAGATAGAGTACAAGAAAGGGAAGAGTAATGCTGCAGCTAATGCTCTGTCCAGGAGGCCCGAAGGGGAAGAAATTTTGGCAATATCAGTGAGTACTCCAAAGTGGATAGAGAACTTGGTGGCTGGGTATTTGGAGGATGAAGGAACCAAAGCAATATGGGAAGAATTATGTGTGGCTGGCACAAATGAACAAGGATACAGTCTGTACAATGGGGTCATTCGTTTCAAGGGAAGAATTTGGGTTGGATACAATGCTCTGGCTCAAAGACACATACTACAGGCACTGCACGACAGTGGGATAGGTGGCCATTTGGGTATAAGTGCAACACTTCGGAAGGTTCGGGCATTATTTGCTTGGACAAGGATGAAACGCACTGTGGAGCAATATGTGAAGGAGTGCTCAATCTGTCAGCAGGCAAAAATAGAGCATGTGAAACTCCCTAGCTTGCTGTAGCCACTGCCAATACCCACACAGTCTTGGTCGATGATTGGTATGGATTTCATCGAAGGATTGCCCTTATCACATAAGTATACAACCATCTTGGTGGTCATTGATAAATTCTCGAAGTATGCTCATTTTTTACCCCTAGCTCACCCCTTTACTGCTCCACAAATAGCTCAAGTTTTCTGTGATCATGTGTACAAGTTACATGGGTTGCCTCATACCATAATCTCTGACCAGGACAAAGTATTCACAAGCATGTTTTGGCAAGAGCTCTTCAAGTTGTCAGATACACAGTTAAACATGAGTTCATCCTACCATCCGCAAACTGATGGACAAACGGAGAGGCTCAACCAATGCTTAGAGACTTATTTGAGATGCTTTGTTCATGCTTGTCCAAAAAAATGGTCAGAATGGTTGTCGTTGGCAGAGTATTGGTACAACACGACATACCACACTGCAATTGGTAAAACCCCATTTGAGGTGCTCTATGGTTATCCTCCACGACATTTTGGTATCACTGACTCCAACATAGGCACGGGAACAGATGTACGAGATTGGCTGACTCAGAGGGAACAAATGAACAATCTGCTGAAGTTACACTTGGAGCGGGCAAGTGCACGGATGAAAATTCAGGCCGACAAGAACAAGTCGGATCGGGAGTACAATGTGGGTGACATGGTGTATTTAAAATTGCAGCCTTATGTCCAGACATCAGTGGCTTCTCGCAGCAACCAAAAACTATGTTTCAAGTTTTATGGACCTTACAAAATATTGGCGAAGGTTGGTCGGGTGGCTTACAAATTGGAATTACCGAAGGGAAGTAATATCCATTCTGTCATCCATGTCTCACAACTCAAGAGTCACATTCCTCCTTCACATCAGGTTGGCTCAGTGTTGGCAATACACGAAGATAATGTTGGAGAAACACAGGTTCCGGTATCCATCCTATAGAGGAAGTTGATCAAGAAGGGCGACCATGTGGTGCCAGTTGCTCTTGTTCAATGGTCTGGATTGCCACTCTCCCTAGGAACATGGGAGAACGTGTCTGCTCTTTGCTCTCAGTTTCTAGGCGCACCGGCTTGGGACAAGCCATGTCTTAAGGGGGGGAAATGTCATGTGCTGGATATTGAATAGGATAATCAGCAAATGTTCTCAGCAAGAATGAAATGAGGAATAGATGATGTGTAGCGTGCGTGAGTTTATATTTGTAATCAGTGCCTTTACAGCTGTATTCTGTTGGAGATAGGGTCTCATGGCCCACTTGTAAGCTTCGGAGAACCGGAGTATCTAATCGGGAAAACCAATTCTGAACAGAGGATCGAAAGAGATAGAAAGCAAAATCCTCCATTGCAGACAACTCTCTCCTCCTTTCTGAAAATCTATTCTCTTCCAAACCTCATTCCTGTGAATGTTCATAACATTGGCATTTTGCGTTGGGTGTATATGTGATTGTGGGAGCTAGCTGTAAAATGCACAAACTGCGTGATCTAGATTGCAACTTTTTCCTCTTCTTTGAGAACTAATTTGAAACTTCCGTCAAATACTCGAACAAGCAAATTAATCACATGAAGCAGTTCTGATCTAGTAGACTATGTTAGAAATTGGCCCATTTCCTTTAATTCAATAGCATGCATGATTTAGTATCATATTGCCTAGCCAAGTGGAGGAAGAGCAATTTAAAAGGTGGAGTCCTTGCCACCTCTTAATTAATGTGACACTTGGCATGAGGATGACATAGGGTGAATACTGGCTAAACACACACACACGCACGCGCGCACGTATTCGCATATTTTCGCGTGAAAATCCGCGTGACTAGTAACTTGTAGTGTGTCTCCTGGCACTTTGAATTCACCTTTTATTTTGTTGAATCTTGCAATCATCTCTCTATTTGTTCTGTTTAAATGCGATTTAAACATTTTAGTAACTGCCGATATTACGCAGTCAGTTACTAGTAACTGCCGACATTACGCAGTCAGTTACTAGTCACATTACTCTATCAGTTACTGGTGCGTGTGTATATAAACACCTGGAGACGTTCAGGCTTGATACACTGAATTTCTCCTCCATTCTTCCTGCTCCTCTCTGAACTCTGTACTGGTGTGTTGAGCTGTTGAACCACGTCAGCCTTCCTCCTCAGCGTGCATCATAAAGGAAGGTGAGCGTTATTTCCGAACCATTGCTGCAGAGTTCACCTGCACGGGCGGCAATAAGGTTTCTGGGTAGCGCATCTGCGCGACTGCGCGCGACTGCTCCTGCGCTGCTTCTTCGACTTCGACTTCTTCCACGACCTCTTCTGCGCATCGTTCTGTTATAAATCAAGCCCAACTGTAAGTCGTTCGTGATAGTTCGACTCAATCATATTCAGTTTCTTGAGTATATATATGTTTGGAAGTACAATGGGTAGCCTGCTGTAAGATTTACTGTATGCATCACTATTTATCTGTAGTATTTGCCTCAATGTAAAATCTGGAATAAAAATATTGCGCATGGTTCCAACAGACTACCCAGTTTTCTTGGCAGTAGATTAATAAGGTCTTGTTTGGGGGAGCTGTGCTTCAGCTTTGGGCCTAAAGCTCCCCCAAACAGCCAGTACAAAGCATTTGCAGCAATAAGCCACGGTGAAGCACCCCTAAAAGCCACAGCTGGTAGGGAGGTGCTTTTCAGCTGTGGCTTCGCTCGACCGCCTCCTTGCTCGCTCCGCCTCCCTTCTCACCCCATCGGCTCCCCTCCCGGTCACCTCCTCCACTATCTTCGTCTCAGGCGCCGCCTCCTTGACTCCTTCCTCACTTGGGCCCGCATGGTTGCCCCCTAAAAGCTACAGCTGCAGCAGGCAGTTTGCCAAACGACATATCAAGAAACGCCACAGCCGCCAGCTACAGCTGCTTTACAGCCCGACAAACCAAAAACAGCTTTTCAGCCCAACCGCAACCCCCAAACAGGCCCTAAAACAGCAGCAGTTCATTTGTATACGGCCTGGTCAGCAACTGAAAGCTAGCGCGTTGAAGCAGGACTCGAGTTGGAGGATAATTACCGGTGCTTAACCTGTCACGCGTGCACCACACGGGAAGCCCAATGGTAAATGGTAGTAGCCTGTAGGCTTTCCTTAATTTTTCCACATATTCACGGTTCTTAATCATCCAGGCAGGAAATCTGGTTGGTTATTTGCACCGTCCTTTACACTGTATTTTGATATACTCCCTCGTCCAAGTTTATAAAAAATATTTCTTCTTTGTACATAGACAAAAAAATATTAAAAATAATTAGATTATCCTCAATTATTATCACTAAACACTAGATTGGATGCATGCATGTAAAAAATATAAAGTAAATATGAATATTTATTAGGTGTATAGAGGGAACATCATAATAAATTTTCATTACAATATAAAATACTATTATATTTATTATTTAAAAAATACATCTTATAAAATTGTACGGATGAACGGATGAAGTACTTTGCAGCAACTGTACGTTCGAATGTGTTAAGAAGAGGGTGAGCATCCGGGGTAGGGGTGGCAATGGGGACCCGTTCCCCGATCCCCGGCGGGGAATTCCTCTATTAGGGGACGGGTATGGGAAGAAATCGTCCCCCGCGGGGATAGAAACGGGGAAAATGATTCCCCCATCGGGGATGGCGGGGACGGGGACGGGAAATTTCTTTCCCCGCGGCGACCCGGTTGGGGACCCGAATTTAGTTTAGTCCAATTTAATTGTTAGATTGCAAACATATTCTCTAGCCCATCATAATCACATTTTTATAAACGGGACAACATAATTTTCAATGAATGCATGCATTCTTTTTTTCCTTGCCTGTTGATATAATTTTAGAGTTAAAATGGCTATAAGAGCTCTTCTCTTGTGTGAACTTTTCGCGGGGATGGATCCCCGACGGGGCCCCGATACCCGACGGGGCCCCGATACCCGAGACGGGGATGGGGAAAATTTCATGTCGCGGGGACGGGGATGGGGAGGCACTCCCCGGCGGGGAATGCCCCCGTTGCCACCCCTAATCCGGGGCCGTTCCTAGGTCTGGAACCCGGGTAAACGAAAACGAAGAGGTTAAATTGCCTCCCCAGTCTCCACCATCCATGCACATGCCGGATCACAGATGTGCAGATTTCTGAACGAAAGCATCTCTGTTGCATCAGTCTCGATGATGGTCCAACTTGTGTAGTTGTGTTTCTATGAGATCTGCAGTGTTGCCGTGTGGAGGAGGCAAACCACTATGAACCGATTCGTACAGCGCACTTGCCAGTCAATAACACGTACACCAGTGCGGCACGCCTTGATGGTAGTCTAACTTCTCCTTATCATGGACAGACCTGGAGCATGCAAACAGACAGAGAAACAACAATCAAGGCAACCAGGGGATAAGATATTTTTTATTATCTTTGGGAGTATCAAAATTTATATTAAGATAGTAAGTACCATGAGGTACCAAAATTTATATTAAGACAGTATCAAGAGATATCAAAATCTATAATGGAAATCTATAGCGTCTCATTACACTATTCAGAGCCAAACAGTTGTGACTGTTTCGATCCTTCATCTTATGCTTGATCCCTGAAAGTGACACACTTGCCTCTCCTGTATATATGAACGTATGGTATGGTCACGGACTCATGGAATTAATCCATTCTTCAGCCAACCATGAAACTGCTGTCGTCCTTCATTGCAGCACCCTGTTTCATGGTCCTACCTCACCAAAATATCACAGCACAACCTTTGGATCAGTATAGAACACAGCAATCTAGTAGCTAAGAATTAGTTAAGTTTCTACATGGATCTAGGACAATTCCCCGCGTTTACACACGAGGTCTTAATCTGCAGGCTGCTGTTTTGTGACAAGTTTTTGCGTTCAGCTCTACATGTTCCAGTGAACACTTCGCACCACCAGGCACCAGCTTCTGCCGTGCATGCCCTGCCTGATGCGATCCGCAAATCCAGCACCATCTCTAACCAAATCTCCAACTTGTCGGTTCCAGTGGATATATATATCTTATTCGCTTCACATGTGCCTTCCTCAGATCGTACCATTTCGTACATCGACCGCGACAAGCTTTAAGAAAGCGCTCCCAAGATTTTTCTAACCCGGCACGGCATCACCATCTACGTACCTATCCGGAACGAGACGAACGTACGCCGCAGGTAAAGAAAACAACAGCTTCCTCTGGTCGCTATCGCTGGCTGCAGAAGCCGGCATGCACTTGCAATTTTGCATCGCCAGTGGTGAGTGGTGACAAGACGGAAGAAGAAGAAGCGAGAACGCCCCCGTACACTGCATGTTCGGTCTGGCCATCGAACGGGTCTTTTTTGTTGCGATTTTCATCGGCCGCAATTTGGGAGAATCTGATGCCTTTCGTTCTGCACTTCCGCTCTTTGTTTTTTTGCTTGCGATGGAGGCCGGAGAGGCCGGTCGCGTTCGCGTATATATGCTTGGAGAGGTCGGACAGGGATATATATGGATGTCACTTGGAGAGATTGGAGGCCGTCCCCGTCCAGGATATTATATTGCTGCAATGAAAAGCTTCACTAAAATATGCACGACAAGCTCCCATTGCTAATTCTGCTTGTCTGGAGCGTGATCCATGGGGAAAAGGATAGTATGATATTGTGAATTGTGATGTGGGCTATTCAGAGTAGAAAAACATCTTAAAGTTTTCCCCCCTTCAGAAGTGTTGTTGGTTGTGATTATGTCTGGTTTGTTGTTTCAGTTTGTAACTTTGTATGATTACCATTCCTCCTCTTCTTCTTGGAGGATGGTTGTCCCGTAATCTGCGATATACCAAATCAGAAAGTTAGAGAATTTATTTGCACATCTATAACCAACGAAGGATCTCGATTTTCAGGAAAAAAAATTGTCTTCCTTCTGCCAACTTGAAGGTACACTCTGTAAGATCACATACCTAAAGCTATCCATGTGTGTATTAAAAAAGAAGTTTTCTACGTAGCAAATAAGATTTGGAGGGGGAGTCTCCAATGATGCCCCAATACTTTTTAGTTGTATCCTAGAACGCTAGAATAAAACTGCCTATACTATATGGACTTTGCACTACATACCATTGTTAAATATTGCTTGCATATGTTGCTAAGTGTGATTGCCGTCTCTATGGTCCCTGGTCATTGCAATCTAAAAAACAGATTTAAGAGGGGGCGAGTAGGGGTGTTGAATTATGAACACGCCAATTAGGATTGGGAATTTGAGATGAATAAACTTTGGGGCAGGATATTATAGTATATTTTGTATTGATTTGTTATTCAATTACAGGATGCGTACGTGCATATTGATATTAGCCTTCACCTTGCAGGGCATGCTCGTTATAATCAATGTATATACATGCACCTTGTATTTTCTTCCATTCCTTGTTACACAATCATTACCTTAGAAAATATCATCACAAACGGTTCTAAAAAAATCAACACAAACGGTTTTGTAAATCATATGTAAGCATGTATCAGTGATAATAGCGACGCATTACAGACGGATCAGTGATAATAGCGACGCATTACAGACGGTTTCTGAACCGTCTGTGAAACACTTATCACATACGGTTCTTACAAAGAACTGTCTGTGATATACAATTATGAGATGTATCACAAACAATTTTATGTAAGGAACTGTCTGTGATATAATTTGTATTGCTAAAGCTTTTCTATTTACTAAATGCTAGCCATGCCATCTGAAACAAGCAGATTACAATTACACATCCACAAGTAAATCAACTCAAATTATAGATTACACCACAACACATCCATTTCAGAAATCAACTCACATAAATTAACCAATTGAATGCATAAGTACACATGCTACTACAATTCACAAATCCATAGCAAAAGTACACATGCGACTACAATTCACATCTCATCAGGTTAACCATACTGGAACTCACCTTCTAGCTTTATGATCTCACGCAACAAGAAAGAAGCGAGTTGTCCCCGAAATTTGAGTAGATCGTCCTGTTCCAATGTAGTTGTAGCAATTTTCGCAACCTATCAATGTGAAGATTAAAGACGTGCATATATATATATATATATATATATATATATATATATATATATATATATATATATATATATATAGGATGACGGAATGGGACACCATGGTGCCCAGGCACCATGATTTTAAATGTGTTAATTCAAGCCAAATTCGGATATATTTTTTAAAATTTTCAGTTTTAGGGTATATACCCATCTATAAAAATTCAAATGAAACACATACCTTTGAAAAAATATACTCGAATTTTAAGATTTGAATGAATTTAGATTACATACTTTGCTGATTTATATGTATGATCAACACATACCTACAATCAAACTATCATCAAAAAAAGGAAACTTTAGTTTGAATTTCAGTTCAAACTTGTTTGAACTAGTTAGTAAACTGGTTGAACTCAACATCCAAAAAATTTCAAAAATTTTCGCATACAAATACATATGAAAAATACCCGTTTTGGATCATGGTGCCCAGGCACCATGGTGTCCTAGGTAATTGTACTATATATGTATATATATATATATATATATATATTGATAAGTAATTGTCAAAAGATTGACAAACCTCGCGTTCATTTGTCCTCGTTGTACCGATGATAGCAATTTTCGCAACCTGTTAATGTGGAGATTAAAGACGTGCATATATATAAATTGGTAAGTAATTGTCGGAAGATTGACAAACCTCCAGTTCATTTGTCCTCGTTATACCAATGATGAGTTGCATGTTGTGGCAAACGTAGAATCCACATAGGTTTGTTCCCTTTGGCTGCTAGTGGTAGTGCAAAAATAGAATTGGTTAGTTTGAAAGGTATTATTACGAAGTGTGATATATGATTATTGTGTACTAGTGGATACTGAAAACTTATAATCGTGCTTCAGCTGCGACCCTCCCTTGGATGGCCCTTTACGAGCTTTGTACAATTTGAACGACCTACGTGATTAGCCTCAGCCATTCCATAAGCAACATCTTGAATAACTTACTACAGACTTATCTATGGAGAGAATATGATTACCTGTTTAGTAATGTGCAATAGGCTTCAAGTCGTGGCTGCCAACCTGTAAGAAATCTACATGAAAACCCGAATTCTTTCTTGGTACAATTACAATAAGAACCCAGTGAAACCTACACAAGTATGTCGCTATAGTCATTCAACTTAACTTTGAATTGTGTATAAAGTACAAATCAACAAGTATTGCAACTAGTGCAGCACTTAGCCGGGGTTGTGTGGGAGAAGTATGTATTCTTTATCATGTTGAGCCAGCAACACACCTCACGTAATCCTCGATCACTTGTAGATTACCGTTCAAGTTTTGCTTGGAAACCATATGTGAATCGAGGAAACCTACTGGTTCATGTTTATCTTTGTTTTTGGCTTCAAGGATCATGTATCTATATGTACAAAAGCAAGGTGTTATACACACACACATATGTTGGAATCCGAACCCTCTATGTATTTAGCACCAGTCTAGGATTACGTTAGTGCACACAGTCTCAACATAGATGAAATATCACAATCATACATAACGGAGATACTATAAAGTACTTCATCTGTTAATATAAGCTGTTTGGACAACCTTATGGTCAATTTACAATAATATGCCATGAAGGGCAAGACTAAGAAACAAACAAATATGCAAAAGAAAAGAAAACTCGTAGTAACCCATCAATTTGCCACAGACAACTGACAAGGCTCGCACTCCAATTAACCGTCTCCTCCTGGAACTCCTCGAGAGCTTGTGTAGACTCCTTCTCAACTGGTGAGTTGGGTGTTGAAAGGGGGTGAGTACATAAAACACTCCATAAGCTGTGCACAGAATGCAATTCTATTAACTTCATGCATGGCTTATTCCAAGTGAATGGCTGACATGGTTATTTTGCGCAAAGCAACATTTATGAAGGATTAACATATATAGATTAAAATGGTTGTAAAACAAATATTATTACTAAGTAAATTCCTCATTTATTTTCTCAAGGTAACCTGGCACATAGCCTAAACCAATTTGATTATTTCCAATAGCACACAACCTCCCTTCCCAAGTTTTATTTTTCAAGATCTAATCGTTGATTGTAATTCCAAAGCATTGTCCAATACCGCGGATATGGCTATTCGAATATGTTCAACACTCTGCCAAGGTTATACGCTTTACCCATAAGATATAATTAACTCAACACGTCTGCCATAACAAAACCTTTCAGAAACTTCTATCCTAACATATAAATCTCTTGGTAATGCCATACACTATCCATTCCCTCACACAAAGCCGAACTATAGGACCGACATACCATTGGACCGACATGAGACCACAGTAAACCACATCCTCCCCCATAACCACACCCTCCTGTGACTATCAACCTGAGGTATCACATGCTAAGACAAAGGTGACTTACTTAGTTTGGTCCGTCTCATTCCAAAAATGTGGTTGTATGTTTGGCCCAGTTGAAAGGCTTGTAAGGTTAAGTCCTTAATTGACCAATGTAAGACTATCAAACACTCAAATGGCACATAGCCCTCACTTACACTCATCAAACCATTGAGGCCCACCATGGCACAAAGCCTCTTTCCACTTGCCTCCTTCTAAATTATTTCTCACTCCAGTTGATCAATGTGCAACACATGCCATCAAAAGTCCACATCCATGTAGAATAACACATGTCTCTGCATATCAACATTATCGTGTGGCAACACATAGCACACCATTTCAGAAACACATTCCATATTTCATTAATCACATTAAATTTGCATTTCCAAAATGATATTAATGACTCGTTGAATGTCTAAGCACACTATCACGTTCTGGCAACCCATGTTGGCGATTAATAGCATCCAACTAACATTAAAATAACTTAGGGCGACAACTGAATATGGCATACAAATGACAAGGTAGACATAATTCAAATGGGTTGATTAACTATTCTTAAATTAATTGAAATCTTTTTAATTTAAATTAACATGCATAATTTTAAACAATTTAACTTTTAAAACATGGGATCGATATGGTCAAAGTACAAATTGCCTTGGAAAAGTCCTTCTCCTGCTCTGGACCTCGTTCTTATAGTAGTAACTCATCCTCGAATCCCTTAGGCACTTTAACGTCTACGCGTAACAAATAAATAAACAATAAATATCAAAAACAAAGAGCAAATAAGACTCCAAAAATTAAATAAAATTCATCATTAAATAGAGCTTGATTTTACAAATTTTTAGGCTCTGTAATCATCTTGATCGGAATTCATATGAGGGACAATGTGCTCTCAAAAGTTTAAAAATAAAAGAAAATAAATAAACATAAATAATTGAGTTATTTTTGTACTAAAAATATGAATTATGATGTCACTGTGATGTCAGCATCGAATAAGATTTTAGCTGAATAATTTTTCTAAGGAAAATCCTAATTATGATGTCACTGCTGACATCATAAATCTAATTAACTAAATAAAATCAATTTAGAAAATATGTATTACACTAACATGTGGGCTCGCGGTCCATAGACCGGGTCAACGAACCTATATGAGTCCACGGTGGACTCGGTCCATGGCACATAGCCACTGACAGGTGGGATCGACCGCTGTTGACGTCATTGTCGACATCACAGCTGACGTTAGTGGTGACCCAGTGTGGTGACTACTCGGTTTCTGTGCCTAACACATGGCTACACGTGATTGGGTATCTATGCGGTGCAATCTGGGGACTCATTTGAAAACTAATGGCTGTAATTGCATGGATTAGCAACAATGGTGACGACACATGGTAGAGTAACACCATAGTCACATGGCTAGATCTGGGGCATTGGCTAAGATCTAACGGTTAGAATTAGCATGCATCTACGGCTGAACAATGGCAACGCTATAGCTCAGATGGTGACACGAGGCTTGCATCTGCCAGCTTTCCTTAGATATGATGGCTGGGGACACTCTTGGAGGATGGTGGCGCTCGACGGCGAAGTCCTGATGGCAGTAAGGACAACGACTTGGTTCGCAGCTCTTCAGTGATCAAACATTGTTGACCATGGGTAGAGCAGATCGATCCCATCGCGAGGCCCTCGGATCTGCACTCAACCGCGGTGAAGGGCGATGGTCAGTGATGGGAACAAAGTAATGTAGACAGTGGCGCAAAGCAATCACCGATGAGCAATCAAGTGCTAGTGATGGTGGCTTAGACGTCAGGATCTAGGGCTTCATGCTTAGCATGGGATAGCAAATTAAATGCATATGGCAACACGTTAAATAGTGGCTCAAAAGTCGTGATCCGCACGGAGAATCCCAATGGATGCGGCGATGACGCGACGAAGGAGTCCACTCTGGATACAACAAAATAAGAAGCAATCCGGCCATCCACATGGCAATAATCAGGCGATATACATCGTAGAGGTGACGTGGACGAACCACATCCGTTGGATCAAAATCCAATGATTCAGTTCGTAGGGTTGCAATGGCGGGTTGGGATGGGCTGGTGCGGTGACTGGACTAGGCTAGACCATTAGGGTTTTGGCCTGATTAGGTTTAATTATTCACTAATTTTCTTATTTAAAATAATTCTAGAAAATAGATCCAGCCAAAATAAATAGTAATTCTAGAAAAATTTTGAAAAATATTTTGAGGCATTTGGGACTTAAATAAAATATTTCCAATAAAACTTTATTAAAATTTTTAAATATTTAAATAATTTAACAAAAAGGTTTAATTCAAATAAATTCCAAATAATTCCAGAAAAATCACAAAAATTCAAAAGCCACAATAAATTCAAGAAATTCAAAAATCAGAATGTTACAATATATATATATGACATTTATCATTATTGCACAGATGCAGATCGTGGAGGCACATACTTACAATGTCTAATCTAAAAAACAAGTCGTCGAGGGTGTCGAGATTGTAGAGATCGAACAAGTTGCTGAAGTCAACCTTGAAGAAGGCTCCCGATGGGTAGTTCAATAGATGCTTCTCCTAGAAGCTGACTGGGATACTCGATATTCGTTATATCACCTACTTGTTGCCTTGTTCAATGTGCCAATAATGCAATCTAGTGCAAGCCAATGAAATTTTTTGTAAACACTCTCCATTTATGAAAGGCTCTCATAGCTTGAATCTTTGGGCTAACGGGGCAAAGGGATAGTCAGGGGCCTCTGTGATCTGTTTTGATTTACCCTTGTCTCGCTTTCTACCATAGATCGTGTTCATGGGAGACGAGTGGGCATGAAGTGATGTACCGATGATGCATAGGGCACGCTAGCTGATTTGGTGGCCTACATCGGTGCAATGGTGGCTTCGGTAGTACGGGTACCTCTAGTGCTACAGGATGGGTGTCCAGGAATGGTGCACGAGGCACGATGGTCGATTTGGTGAAATGCTTCGATGCAGCAGGTGGCTCTGGTAGTGCAGGTACCTCCGGTGCTGAAGGTTGGGCATCCAAGAAGATGTTGCTACTAGACCATTGGATGAATGTGCCAATGGCATCCCGTAGTGTCATGATCTCATTGTTTGGAGGCATTTGCAGTGTGACAGCCTTGAAACTGTCATGTACACTATCCATATTGACCTTCGAGAAACCGAGCACTGCCAGACTACTGTGCACCAGCGCCCCTGGATTGGATGGATACGTAAGCCCTCAAGCAACCTGAAGAGGAGCGGAGCAATTGGCAAGCCTCAGTTGGACATTGCACTGTGTGCCACCTACATAGGTACATAATTAGCTAAGGTGCCCAACAAGTCTATCTATCGAGTATTCAAGATATATATTACCTTGATTTCATCGACAGGAAATTTTTTGTTGACTTTGTCTAAGGGGCAGACGCATGGCTGCTCCGACGGTTAGTGGGCTAAATTGCGTAGATATGTTAGGGGATTGCGTGGGCCTACTTTGCTAATTATTGAACCTTTCCTCGAGGCTTCTTAGCTAATTATTGAATTCATCTCTCAGACTATCCTCAATCTTTTGTACTAGCCATTCCTCACGCTCGGCTTTGGCTCTCTTCCTACTCCAGTATGTGTTAGAGTCGTTTGGGAATCCCGTTTTCCAGGGAATGAAAACCCCTTAGCCTCGTGTGTGACCAAGGTGATCCTTATTTCCCAAGGCCATGAAGAGTACATCTGTCTCCTTATCTAGCAAAAAGAACTTTCGGAAGATTATGTACTCAACGCTACCTACAAGATCCTGACATGTTTTTTTTACTTATGATGTTATGGAGCAATTACAAATTAGATAGTTCAAGGCAATTACTAGGCGTTTGGACACTTCCACATCCCTGGGGTTTGTGAATGACATGGCGCTGCAAGACATGGCACATGAGCTCCCTTTTAGCCAGCTTCAGGTGTGCTGGTCAACGAACGAGGCAAATGGCAGGGAGGCCTTCTCGTCGTCCCTCCTCCATTGCGTAGTTTTACCCATGTAATCGGTGGTGCCGAGTTTGTGGGGGTTGGTGTTTCTTGACTGGAGGGCCTTGTGCGCTTCACTTTGATGGTCAAATTCTTTCGTCATCATCATCTTCATAATTGTTCTCGTACATCTTTATCAATGAACCCATACTTAGAGAAGGGAGTCATTTTTTTATTGACGTAATTTTTGACAAGCGTGCTCTTGATGTTCTTTCATGCCTTTGTCACCACTAGCAACATATACAGTTGCACTGTGCGCTCGTTGTCCCTTGGGATCTCGAACGATGCAAGAATTTTCATCACCAAGTTGTTGTGCTCCTCATCGGTTATCAACTTCCAGGATGGACAGGTGATAGGGACCCGTTCCCATCCAACTATCCCGCACAATGTCCAAAATGCTGCCACTGCCTTCAGAGGTTGGGTAGAGGCCTATCATGCGGATCGACCACCATGATGGTATATCGGCTCTGGATTTTTTATTTACTCCTATTGGACTGTACCTCGGTTTTTCTATCTTCGGCTCATCAGTTCTATTCGGCGATGAGGAATGAGGGGACGTCATCTTCTAATATCAAAGCAAAAGAGATTCAATTATGAGCCACTAGCCATAGAAAGAAACAAGTAGTATCATAAACAAATTGTCTTTTACTTAGGCTATCTCTAGTCAACACTAAAATACTATTATTAAGAAGACATACTGTTATAAGATATAAGAAAACAAATAAAGAAGAAAGTAAGAATAATGATAAAAGAAGCTTAGTGTCCTAGCACCAAGAACTCCTCGAGACTATGCACTCGAGCCATGCTTGGATCCATGCGTCCAAGCAAGCCACGGACCATGCATCTAGGAGAACTTCCTAACCGTAAGCCCTATTTCTATTTGCTATACTCAGCTATTTACGCACATACACACACATCATGTTTTGTAATATGAACTCTACACTACATCCAGTCTCTAAAAGACTATTTAAAGAAACATAATGTTTGAAATAATGCGGTATTGCAAAATTTATATTTACTTTAATTCCAAACATAATTAATAACTAGAGGATAACAAAGCCATAACTGAATATATCAAATATAATTGATACAGAAACATGATATTATCTAATATCAAAGGATAAGAGTAGCTCATATTCAAGTATCTAAGCATGTATATGACAATGAACAAGTAATAGTGGATTTCAAGTAGGTACAAAAGCTCAAGTTGATTAATGTTTGCTCTCAGATGTCGAGCTGACTTAATTAAAAGACCTCACTATACTAATTTGTGATAACCTTTCTATAGTCTTATCAATCATATTTTAATACTTGAGGATTAATTACAATAAAATCAATTGATTTCACTAATTGAACAAATATATATAATGGTTCCATACTCTTGGGAGCATGTACTCCCACTTTCAATATACCACTTAAATGATGTTGGTATACCTCTTTATCATTTTGAGTATACTTTAATATTAATTATAAGATACACTTCAAAGTGATTTCCATAAAAAATTTCATCAAAATCCACTCTTTATAGCATAATTTGTGCACATCCTCATTTTTTATATGGAAAAGGCTATATAACAAAAAAAAAATAAAGGGTTTCAATGAAAATTTTCAACCAAATCACATTGGAATATCTTAAAATTACTAATAAATTATACTGAAAGTGATAAATGAGTATAACATGTTCGTTTAAGTGGTATATTAGAAGTGGGAGCATGTACTCCTGTGAGTATAGAAAAGACTTCTTATATATATAATAACCAGATTTAAAAGACCTACTAATCATGCTTCATCAATTAATGGCAATAGCAAAGGACAAGTAAACAATTGAACTCATCATGCATTTTGACATGTGTCTTAGTTTTAGAAAACTGAATATATGTTGTCACAAGTTATCTCTCCACACCCCAATCCTCATAGAGCAAATGCCACCCCAACAAGCAAGGTCCCCAAGATAATCAATGTCTGGCTCCTTTGCAAGCAAACAGTAAAGTACATAATTGAAAGGCCATTAGCATGAATGAATTCTAAATTAATGCAACCCCTTACTAGTACCGTGAAATCCATGTTTCTTTGAAAAGGACCTGCTAAGTATGAGTTGGTCAATCTAGAAAATGTCGAGTGTGACACTACGAAAGGTCAAAACTTTATAAAATGTGAAAATGGAGGTTAAAACTTTACGTTATGCCGTTTATAGTGTGTTTTTGGGCCGTTTTTGGGTGTTTGGGCCTCTCTAGGGGACTTTGGGCCTTGGGGGTTGAGTTGGGCCTCCGGTGGAAGGGTTTGGGCCCAAGGGGGGGACTTTTGGGCAGCCAAATCTGGCCCCCACCCCTTGGTGCGCCCCCCACTCCCTTTCCCAACCCTAGCCGCCACCCCCTAGCACCCCCCATGCGCCTCCACCCTTCCCCTTCCTCTCCATCTTCCCCCATGGCGCCACAACCCCTCTCCTCACCTCTCCACCACCCCTTGCTGCCCTAGGGGAGTTATCCACCTCACCATCCCGCAGATCCGCCCATTGGAGCACTCCGCGACGAGGAGATCCGGTGGATTTGGAGCGAGGAAGGAGATCGCGCGAACCGGGAGGAGATCCGTTGGGTTTTCGTTCGTCGGGCAAAGGTATGGCCACGGGGATCCTTGGGGTTTGTCTAGGATCTGTTATAAGGGTTAATATAATGTTTTTAGATCAATTGGTGGTGCTGTAATTGGGTATATTAGATGAAATCTAGAGTTTGCCACGTTCTCTGTTGCGGGCAGCATGAGCAGTCGACCTAGGGTTTGGGTTTTCGCCAATTTAGAATCGAAATTTGGTCGTCCGCCTGTTGAAGAAGTTGTAGGTAACTTCAATACCTTTCAGTGGGTATAAAGAACTTCCAATTCCGCTCAGCCGTTTGAAAGTTATGCTCGTTTTACTGAACGTATTAAAAACTGTGACGTGATTGGAACAGATCACGGTATTCTGTAGATTAAACCACTTTAGAGTCCGAATCAGTCTTTTCATATACTTATAAAAAGTTAGGAAATTTCCTAAGCTATGCGAGGATGTACTCGTTTATTTGATTCGGAGTCTTAGAACTCGAGTTATGCCTTTTGGAATGCTGCTGTCCCGACGGGACAGAACCTTTGTTTTTGGGTTTTGCGAGTAGTTTGCGATGTCGGGGTAGAAGAGTGTTTGCGTACTGTTTTATGGACATGATTGTGAGTGTGTGGTACCTATGTGCAGGTGGTGTGACCCCGGGAGTGCCTTCTACTTCTAGCCAATCCGTCGCCCGTGGTTGAGGCAAGTGTATTGGAATGGGTAGCGGATTGTAGTTTGCTAGATTGGTTGAGATTGAAATTGAATATATGATATGTTCACATGCCATGCTTTAATGATTGCCATTGATATGATGAATATGCTTATTATATTATGATGCCATGTGTTAATGTACAAGTTATTTATGATGTTGGCATGTTTTTGCATACATGGCATGATACATGGCCCGGGCGGTGAGAAAGTCATAACTAGTCCGGGGAAGGTCGGTGAGAAAGTTATGACTATTCCGGAGAGCCAATGAGTAAGTCCTACATCGTGATTCCATCCACCGCGGTGTATGGAAGCGAGGAGTAGGCACCCTCCATCTTCGGGATGGAAGGGGGGAGAGGGTGCACATCGACGGGTGTGTACTCAACCATACCGGTATGAGTTTCCAGGAGATATGTGCATCGCATTGCATTGCATTATATGAGGATGTTATATGATGATGATATATGATGATGTCAATGATATGCTTACACTATGAATATGAGATGTGTATGATGTCGTATGTGAAAAGTGGTGATGAAGGTATTGGAATGTATTTTCTTGTTCCATTGCAATATACTTGCTGAGTGATGAACTCACGCTTGTGTTTTTGTTGTTTTTCTTAGGTACCATGAAACTGGCATGCGGGAAAGGGAGCTAGTCACACGTCATCACTTAGCATCCCACATATAAATAATGACATGTTCTCTCCTTTAGTTGTGATGGTTAATTCACTTAACTAATTTGTGGTTTTGATGTTTCGTTGGTTGTCATGAGTAAATGATTAGTCCATAATTGACATGTGACGGATAGGCTTATATCCTTAGTTGTATGATGGCTGAAATTCCCATTTTTCTCAAGTTATTGCTATCGTTTTTTATGCTATCTTGATATGTTAAGATTGTTGTTGCTTCAATTCATGGAAAAACAAAGGAAATGCTGTCGAAATTTTCGGTATTAGCATTTGCTCCTTTGCTATAATTTACTTGTAATTGTGGTATTTAGAGGTTGCTTAGTCTATGTTTGGTAGCATTCGGGCATATTAAATGCCGGGATGTTACATCGAGTTCTGGATTCATAGATAGTAAAAGTACTTGTTGGGCAATGCCTCTCTATCCATGTTTTGTGCTACAGTGCTTGTAAATCAAGTCCACATTATACTATGATGATTTTTCATGTTAGCACAAGTCTGGATCATGGCAAATGTGTGAGTAAGTATAAATTTAGGCATCAACTAGTCCATGACCTTGTTGGTCTCATCACTGTATCATCCGATCTATTCCCAATCATTCACAATAGCACATCACATGCAAAACCATTCAATAGAAGAGAAGTGAGGAATTGGATTTACCGATGGGGTTGGCGATGGAAGGTGCGGTGGTGCGGCTGCCGACCTTTGGTCATTGGAGGACGGCAGCACATGGTTCAGGGAGGATGGCGATGCAAGGGCTCGAGGGGAGGACGGTGGTGCAACGGATCAAGGGGAGGATGGCAGGGCATGCTTGAGGGGAGGATGGTGGCGCACGGGCTCAAGGGGAGGCACTAGGGCATGGGCTTGGGGGGAGGTGCAATGGCGTTTGAGGAGTGTAGCGCAAACCTTAGGAAAATATATACTAATGTTATCTCAGATGTTCTATATTAGAACAGTCTGTGATATCAATTTATCATAGATGGTTCTAATATAGTGACAAGGACATCACTCCTTTGGATACATGCAGCACAACTCCTCAAGATATACCCTCAAGATATACAAGGACCAATTACAAGAACTCGTGCGTGCTAATTAAACCACTAGGTGAACTCGTTCCTCGCTGTTCATGCTTTCTTAGATGGGTTTGTGACATCATGGGATGTAACATTATTGAAAGTGACATTTTAAAATGTGAAAATATAGAATACGGCTTTCGGTACGACTTTATAGCATGTTTTTGGGCCGTTTCAGGGTGTTTGGGCCTTTCCGGGGGACTTTGGGCCTTGGGGGTTGAGTTGGGCCTCCGGTGGAAGGGTTTGGGCCCAATGGGGGAGCTTTTGGACAGCCAACCCCAGCTCCCACCCCTTGGTGCATCCCCCTCCCCCTCCACTTCCTAGCCGCCGCCCCCAAGCCGCCCCTTCCCCATGCGCCACCCCTTCCCCATGCGCCACCCCTCCCTCCACCTTCCTCCCCACCTCCCCTAGCCGGCCCTAGGCGAGTTCCACCCCCACCCCTTGCTGCCACGCCCTTCCCCTCCGATGATTTCGCCATTGGGAAGCTCCGCAACCGGGAGGAACCGGTGGATCCGGCGTGAGGAAGGAGATCGGGGGAACCGGGAGGAGAAGAGTCGCCGTTCGTCGGTTCATCGTTTGTCGGGCGAAGGTATGACTAGGGGTAATCCTTGGGGATGGTCTAGGTGCTGTGCTAGAGGATGTTTTGGTGTTGTTAGATCGAAATGTGGTGCTGCGATTTGATAGATTTGATGAAAACTAGAGATTGCATAATGTTCTGCTTCGGGCAGATTGGGCACACGAGGTAGGGTTTGAGTTTTCGTAATTTTAGATTCAGAATTTGGTCCACCGCCTGTTGAGAAAGTTGTATATAACTTCCATACCTTTAATTGAACACCAAGAACGTCCAATTCCGCCCAGCCGTTTGAAAGTTATGTCTATTTTACCGAACGTATTCAAAACTGTGACGTAATTGGGACAAAACGTAAGGTTTTGTAGATTAAACAATTTTAGAGGCCGAATCAGCTTTTCCAAATACTTAGATAAAGCTAGGAAATTTCCTAAGATTCGCGATGATGTACTCGTTTACTTAATTTGGAGACCTAGAACTCAAGTTATCCTAGTTTGAAGCCTACTGTCCCGGGGGACAGATTCTCTGTTTTTCGGCTTTGGGAGTAGTTTGCGATGTCGGGGCAGATGAGCGTGTGTACTATTTTGTGAGCACGTTTTGAGTGTGTGGTATCCATGTACAGGTGGTGTGACCCTAGGGGTGCCCCCATCTTCTCGCTAATCTGTCGCCCGCGGTTAAGGCAAGTGTATTGGAATGGGTAGTGTGTTGAATGTTGCTAGTCTTGATTAGATGCAAATTGATTACATGATATGCTATCTTGCCATGTTTAGTGTTTGCCCATGATATGATGAAAATGCCTTATTATGATGCTATGCAATGATTAGTTGAGTTATGTGCAAGTTGTTTATGTTTATGGCATAATTGCATACATGGCATGAGAACTGGCCAGGTCGGTGAGAATGTCATAACTAGTCCGGTAAGGTCGGTGAGAAAGTTATGACTAATCCGGAGCGCCATTGAGTAAGACCTACCTCGTGATTCCATCCACCGTGGTGAGTGGAAGCGAGGAGTAGGCACCCTCCATCTATGGGATGGAAGGGGAAAGAGGGTGCACGCCGACGGGTGTGCACTCGGCAATACCGGTATGTGCTTCGAGGAGACATGTGCATTGCATTGCATTGCATTGCATACATAATGATGATAATGAAATATGTACAATGAGATTGGGACATGGTTATGATGTTGTATATGAAATTATGACTTGATCATGATGTTAAGTATGGTATGAATCGATATTGGCATTGATTTGTTCTTTATGATCCATTGCAATATACTTGCTGAGTGATGAACTCACGCTTGTGTTTTATGTGGTTTTTAGGTACCATGACATCGGCATGCGGGAAAGGGACTTAGCGGCACTTCACCACATAATTTCTGCACAATTAGACAATCTTTACCTTTCAGAGTTGTGATAATAAATCTAGTGTGATGGGACTAGGTTTATGTTTTGCTCATGTGCTTGTTTACGTCCATTAGTTCGTTTGAGTTCATGGTGTGGCTAAATTCGATATGCTAGACTTAAATTGCTGCTATGTCATCTGTTATTGCTGTTTTAGATGCTTCCCGTTATGATATATCTTGTGATTTTATTACTGATGCTCCGTACCATGGAAAAACAAAGGAGATGCTGCCGAAATTTTCGGTTTTAGCATTTACTCCTTTGCTGTAATTTACATTTATTTATGGTATTTAGATATTGTTTAGTCTATGTTTGGTAACATTCAGGCATACTAGATGCCGGGGTGTTACAGGGTTGCTACTAAATTCTTGTAATTTCTTGTTGCTTAGGAATATGAGAGAAGCATCACGAGCTACTTGGACATCATCCCACGAAGTCCAAGTCTACTTGGACAAAGTCGAGCTCAAGTCGGAGTCCAAATTCAGTTCGGAGTCTCAGGACAACACATCAATAAAATGACCTTATCTAGGTCATATCAAGTCCGGTTGAGGTGTTCTTGGACTCTATGGACAAGTCCACGATGAAAGCTTTCTAACGGAAGTGGTTTCACGTTCAAACTCTTTCTAGATCGACGGGAATCATCAAAACTATATGATGAACAGAATCTCCAGGGTGTTGCGACACCTCCACCTGGGCCCAAAGGACTTGTACGACTTAGGGTTGCATGGCTATCCCCTTGGCCACCTCCCTTGCCTTCATTCTCATATATATTCAGTAGTTGTCGCTAGAATAGATGGGGGGTTGCTTAGATTACAACTAAACACTCTGTCAGCATTTCGCTGAACATCGGTTTATGGAACCCCAGCTCGTGTGCTCAATATAATTTGCAATTTCATATTGCATCTTCTACGCTCTTGCTTGTGTTCTTGATTCGCATGCAAGGATAAGCCTTGTTGCCTAGGTCAACCGTGTTTATGCGTGGTTGATAACCGATGGAGCTGTGTTGTAGCGATTGTAGGGTTCTATCTCAGATGGTTCTATATTAGAACCGTCTGTGATAAATTGTTGGAACTTGGAAGAAATATTTAGTCATAAAGCATGCAAGGATAAGCCTTGTTGGCAAGGTCAACCATGTTTGTGCGTGGTTGATAACCGACAGAGCTGTGGTGTAGCGATTGCAGGGTTCTATCTCAGATGGTTCTATATTAGAACTGTCTGTGATAAAATTGTTGGAACTTGGAAGAAATATTTCGTCATAAAAGAAGTGCTACAAGAACCTTCATCATGTTTGAGTGCTACAAGAATCGACATTGGCTTATAACAAATAAACATTTTTGTTAGTTAAGGAATTTTAGATATTAAGAACCAACATTAGCTTACAACAAATAAACATTTTTATTAGTCAAGGAATTGTAGATATTAAGAACTTGAACAATGTATGAAAGATCAATTAAGATGGTTAGGTTCATATGGTTGCCATGCAGTCACTGAGTGAAATGCAACATAAACACTCCTTTACCAGGCATGTACTATTTTTTCACAAGCATGATGCTACAAACAACAATTGAATTATATTTGCATATATAAAGAATGGTATCCTGTATGAGTGTTGATTAGACAAAAAAAATGTCCCTTACAACTTAGCCCTTCACGATGATCGACTGTAAGACATGAAAAATAAACATGACGACCTCTTCATAACTCTACTTGCTTATTCTTTTGTATAAAAATTGTTACATAGAAGGCTTGAACAACTTAGTTAGTGAGCACGAATAGTTTGTCTTTATATCCGGCACATTCGAGGTCCATAGTAGTGATGCCGTACAGTCAACCTTGACATGCTGGAGGTGAACCTAATGGCATCGAAAAATGGGGATCTTGAAAAGTACGTAGTCGAGCTCATAAATCTCCTCTATGAACCCATAGTAGGAGCTCCTTGTTGACCCAGCGGTATTGAGCGCATCTATATGGAGGTCACTATTATGGCTTGTACTCTTCATATTATGATCTCTCATATAAAATGTATACCCATTTAAGTCATATCCTTTCCATATCACAAATGTAAATGTTGGCCCTTTTGCCAACCATGTTAGCGTATCACCTGACGAGATCCAAGTGATGGGTTACTCCTTCAACCATTTGTTGAACTGAAAGTTGTGTTGTCTCATGATCCAAGACTCCTGTCATGCAGATTCTCCTGCTGTAGCTAATGATCATCGATATACGGAGACGCTACAATCATCTGTTGCAAAACAATGAAATGGGCTTGAGTATACGCAACTAGATCAAGCGTGATTGCTTTCCTTTTTGATTTTTCTAATACCCTTGAGCCTCCCCTCCTAGTGAGATCGAGGCACAACTATTGGTTCGACCTGAGCCATATAATCGACGCAGAATTTGATGACCTCTTTAGTAGCATAACGTTCGACAATGCTACCATCCGGCTGAGATCAATTTTGTACGTAGGACTTGAGAATTCCCATGTACCTCTCGGATGGGTACATGCTACGTAGGAAGACGGTCTTGTACATCTTTATCTCTTTGACAAGGTGAACAACGAGATAGACCATGATATCAAAAAACAACAAAGGGAAATACGTCTCAAGATTACAATGAGTCATCACCACCTCAACGTACAGAGCATCTAGTCCTTCGGGATCGATGACCTTCTGAGCAATTGTGCTAAAGAAATAACACAGCCTCGTGATTGTCTCCCAGACTTTGATCGACAAAATACTCCTAATTGCAACAGGGTGCATCTGTGTCATCAGCACATGACAATCATGAGACTCCATGCCAATTAATTTCAATTCTTGCATCGAAACAAGTCTCTTTATTTTGGAGGAGTAACCGAAAGAAACTTACACACCATGCAATTACTAACACAATTAAATTCTCTTATCATTGGACAGAGTGTAACAAGCCAATTCATAGTACATTCGCCCTTTATCGGTCTCTTTCGATGCTAACTCAGGTCTGATGTCTATATCGACCAAGTCAAGCTGTGCATTGATACAATCCTTTGTTTTTGCCCTTAATGTTCAGTACGAGACCAATCAAGCTATCACATACATTCTTCTCTACGTATAAGATGTCAATGCAGTGGCAAACTTCTAGGTGCTCACAATAAGATGGTACCAAAAATTGATCTCTCCTTCCATATGCTCATCTCACGGGTCCTCAATTTACATCTCTTTCCAAGCCCAACATCTAAATTCTTAACCATATCA
Organism: Rhipidocladum racemiflorum; assembly: GCA_036346355.1. Taxonomy (NCBI): domain Eukaryota; kingdom Viridiplantae; phylum Streptophyta; class Magnoliopsida; order Poales; family Poaceae; genus Rhipidocladum; species Rhipidocladum racemiflorum. The sequence continues at coordinate 34,980,419 of CM070577.1, read as the reverse complement.
TAAACATCTCTCTCACTTAAAAACCTTGTTCCTTATGTCGAATTATTTCTTCATCTGGTGGTATGGGTGATTCCTCTGAAAAACCTACGGTGACGCATGTACACGATTTTGCATGAGTGATTCAGCCACACACTCTCGGTATCATCTAAGCAGTTAGTGCAGACTTTGGCTCCTTTTGTACTCTGGCCCGATAGGTTAGCAAGGGTAGGATAATCATTTATGGTGCAAAACAACAAGTAGCGCAAAGTGAAATTCTCTCATTTGTACGCATCCCATACATATACCCCACGAACCCACATTGTTTTCAGATCTTCCAACAATGGTGCTAGGTATACATCAATATCATTCCCAGGTAGCTTTGGGCCTTGGATAAGTATAGACAATAAAATGCATTTATGCTTCATAGATAACCAAGGCGGAAGGTTGTAGATATAGAGATTCACAAGCTAAGTGCAATATCGGCTGCTCATGTTACTAAAAGGATTCATTCCATCTGTACTCAATCCAAACCTTATATTCCTCAGTTCTGCACCGAATTCTTCAAACCTCCTATTGATGTTCCTCCAATGAGTGCCAACGCACCAGGGTGCCTTAGCGTTCCATCATTCTTACACTCCTCTAAATGCCAACACAGCAGTTTTGCCTTCTTTGAGTTTGCAAATAAACGCTTCAAATGGGGATTACAGTCAGATACTATGCCACCTTAGTATGAGGTCCTTTCTTCACCTAGATGCCCTTGCCATCATTATTTGATTGATTCTTATGCTTGTACCGAGATGTGTTGCACATTGGACACAAGTGCAAGTTTGTGTACTCTTTACGGTAGAGTATACAATCATTCGGACATGCATGTATTCATTCTACTTCCATTCCCAAGGGACAAAAAACCATGTTAGCTTTTTAGGTGGTCATCGACAACTCATTTCCTTCCAGTAGCATGTCCACTAATAGACCTACTAGCACCGTGAAACTCTTATCGAACCAACTGTTGCTTGCCTTCAATTTTAGCAGTTCAAGCACGGATAACAATCTTGTGTATTTCGACTTGCAACCTGGGAACAAAGATTTCTCTGAGTCATCCATCAACCGTCGAAATTTACCATACTCTCTCTCATCATGGTTTCCTTCTTCATGGTGCAGCATCTGATCTAGATTTTCATCGTGCATCCTATCCTCATCGAAAATACAATCGATATCATCTGGCATATCATTGACTTCGTCGGTGATGTTAATATTACTTGCTTCCTATATAATTTGCTCTTCACCTGACTGGTCCAACATGTATACCCCTTTTGAAACCCCTTATAATCAATTGTGTTTCGATCTGCACTGAGTTTTAAAACATTATCATATTCTCGTAGTCAATGCCTAGACAAGATATAAATTACATCCCCTTATTAAAAATATCCTCCTCTACATCTTTTCTAAAAGTAGAGACACCATTACTGTACTCGGCATTCGCACGGTTCTCAGCGTACATCCAACTTTTGTCCATCTACGCTACGCATATAACAATTAGTGTTAAATATTGAAGTACACTAGGAGTGTACATGCACACATTCTTAAAATTGGAGCACAAATTAACTAGTTAAATCCTACCCTAAACCATAATTGTGAGATATCCATAAAATATTCTCTCTGTACTAAGCTAGCTACATATAAACCAAGCATCTTCAATTCTCTCTTTACCAAACTAGCTGCACTTCAATATAATGCAATTATAACCAATTACTTCCATAGATCATAAAGAATAAATGGATCTGCAATCTAGATCTAAGTAATCTTCAAATTCTCTCTTTACCAAATTATCTACATCTTAAATATAATGTAATTATAATCAATTAGTAGCATAGATCACAAATAACAAATGGATCTACAAGCTAAATCTAAACGATTAGTTGGTTGGCGATGCATCGAGGGTCCCTCTATAGATGTTCTATGCTATTTCTATAACATGAGTTAGTCCAATTTTTATCCTATCCGGACTATCCAATGCCTCGATCGAACGATTCCTGATTGTGCGAACTACTTAAGTTGTAGTCCCCATAGGAACTGCACCTCCCCCTGTTCGTCTACGAGCCATTTTGCCGAGCCCTACCAGGAAGGTTTTATATTTTTTGCTATGTACGACTAGTTTGATGTTATTCTCAAATTAAAAAAAATTAAGCACATTTTTTTTAGAATATCATGTGTCATCTTCTCTATTCACCTCCACCTTTCATCTTTTCCTTTTCCTCTCTAGCGGAAAACTTTAAAACTAGAAAGTTTTAACTTTGAAAATTTTAAATAGGAATATTCAACTTGAAAAAAATTCAACTCAAATTCTCAACTCGCAAAATTTTAAATTGAAAATTTTCAACTTGGAAAGGTTCAACTCGAAAATTTTTAAATTAGAAAGCTTCAACTTAAAACATTTCAAATAAAAAAGTTTTAGCTTGAAAAATTTTAAAATAAAAAATTTAATCTAGAAAGTTTTAACTCGAAAAGTTTGAAATAAAAAATTGAAAATTGAAAATTATCAAATTAGAAAGTTTCAACTCGAAAAATTTCAAATCGAAAAGTTTCAATTCTGAAAACGTTCAAATCCAAAAACTTTTGGTTTCAAAACTTTTGATTAAAAAAACTTTTGGTTTGAAAAGTTTCAAGTAAAAAACCTTCGGTTCGAAAAGTTTCAATTAAAAACTTTCAAAAGTGGTTGAAAAATACTTCTTATTAAAAAACTTAGAGGAAACTTTTAAAAACAAAACTATTTTTATTGTGAGAGGAAGGGAATAAGAGATGAAAGGTGGATGAATTGGATGGTGTCAAATGTCACTACGAGAGAGTTTTTGAGTGGAAAGCAAAGAAGTGCCATCACTTATCATAACGAGATGGTATCCCACCAAAATTTTGATGAGGACACCCTTGAATTTAACTCCGAACTATTTGGAGGCTGACTTGGACAAAACAAGTTACGGTCGGCCTTAGGCCTGTTGGTGCTTGTGTTTCTGGCTATATAGCTGAGGGTTAAGCCCCTGAGGTAGACCACCTTTAATTTTAGATTGAATCTAATAAAATCTCTTGTGCTCTTCGTTTTAGGAGCTTGTGTGATCTTGTGTTTTATTCTTCCTGAAATTTCTCCTGGACTACTTGGATTGATCCATGGTCGTCCAATTTATGTGCTTGCCACCATGCTGATTGTGTGGATTGGTTTATTCGTAAGAGTTGTGGTGCCATTTCTGTGTGTGGATTCATTTATTTGTGAGAGTTATGAAACGATTGCTGTTGTTGTAGTCATGTATACGACGCAAGACTGTTACAATTTTAGATCATGTTGCTACCCTTGAGTTATTCTTGTTGTTTATGTGTTCATCGTCATTGCAAGATTGGGCCACCATGTATGACACTTAAATGGTTCATAATTTTCTACAGCTTGCCATTCAAAATGTGAAAAATTATGGGCGACAACTATTGGGAGAAAAATAGTTGCAGGAAGTTAGAAGAAAAAAAATAAAAGGGACCCGATAACAATCTTGGAAGCCTTAGCAAGCACGTCATGTATGTCACGAACCGAAGGCAACCTCTTATGCACGAGCAGAAGGCCCATATGTTTTCCATAGCACTTATCCTCTTTTTTTAGCTTTAAATTACAAAGTAATATATATCTCTAAATACTACTCCTTCCTTTCAAGTATATGAGACGTATTTCTTGGCATATAGATCAAGAAGACATTGAAAATAACTAGATTACCCGTAATTATTATTACTAAGCACTTTATTCAATGCATGTATGTAGATAATATAATGTAAAGATGGATATTTATTCGGGGTATAGAGGGAATATCACACTAATTTTGTATTGGAATATAAAATACACACTATATTTATGGAAAAACCATTAAAAAAATACATGTTATAAACTTGGATGGAGGGAGTAACATCCAAAATTGCCGCTATATATAGTTCAACTTTAATTAAGGTCCACTAGATCAAAGATCAGATACTATTTTGTTGATAATTTCTAGGATATTTTTTTTAAATAACATCCAATAGTCGCTATAGTCATCTTTGATTAGGACCCACTAGATTGAGGGCAGGATGCATTTTTTTTATAATTTTTAGCATATATTTTTTCTTAGTAGTTCTAAGGCTCTCGTCGTTGACTTTTCTTATATAATATATATAATAGATTGTAAATTGGTTGCATTACATGTTGGTGCTAGTGTGGTTATAGTTATGTTATATTTGTATATGCATTAGAATTGTTTCTGTCATGATGGTTTGAACTTGATTTTGATAAGTTTGATTAATTATTTGAGAGACTTTTCGTTTTTGGAAGGGAGAATGATTTCCTTTTAACAACATTTGACAAATGACAAGTATTTTTCAGATGTGCAATGGTTCATGGCGGGGCCATGTTAAAAAAGCTAGCTAAAAAGACAATTACTCGACAAGAACATGTGAACACACAGTTTCACCTTGGCAACACGACATGAGAGTTTAGACCATAGTTACAAAAAAAATGCGGTTCGTCTGAATCATGGTACGAGATTCAGGTTCATGGTCCGACATATTTTCTTCGAATTTCTACGGCGGACATGAACCGTATACCCTAAACTGATTTGAGTTTGACGAATCTGATTCACGATTTGTGAAGTTTCTAGCAAACACGCTAAATATGGTTTGGACAATTTGGTGAAATAAACAGTGATTATTTATTTCTACACTTTCATAAAGCGTCTTGAGAGTTTGGACTACTTGGCGAATTAATCAGAGTATTTTTACACTTTCATATGCTAACAGAGATATTAATTTCCTTATGATTGCCTATCGATAACTCGTGCAGATTCTCTTATATCCCTAATTTGTGAATATGTAAGCGAGTATTTTATCTACCTTATTTTCGAGTCACAATTTGGAGCCCTCTTTTTTATTATAGATTTTTTTTTCTTACATTATTTTGGTGGAAAGTGGAAACTACATTTTATCCACTCTCCCTATGTTGTAACTCTCACATTGATCACTATCCAGAGAACTGTTCCAGCATACATTTTGGAAGTGATGGGGTCGAAAATCCGGTGGACAGTTCTGGCAATCGACTAGTATTGAATAAGCTAGTTGATTGACTTAGATTTGTATAGCCACATGCATGCATACTTAATGACAGTGCAACAGTATTGCTTTGTTAATATACAGAGTGTACTTTTTTTTCATCATTGAAGGGGACCATGTTGCTAGAATCTTGTGAATATTTTCTCTCTCTTGAGAAACAAATAAGAAACTTGATAAATTATTCACACAAGATCCAATTCTCAAATCCTATTGGAAGCTATATTGCTCGTCCACTAATATATTGACACATCAGCAGTACGTGTGATGAGTTGGATTGTTCAAAAGTGGTCAGACCTTAAGTCAACCAATAAACCATTGACACATCAGCAATGTCACTGACAGGTCAGGCTACTCAAAAGAAAAGTAGATGAATTCCTTTTAAGGAAGGTTAAAGACCTGTTTTCACTATCCTAACTTGGAAGATTCCATCTTTAACAGGTCGTACGACTGTTTCATTATTATTTAGTATATAAAATATAAATGAGATCAAAATGAAGTTTAAAATATATAACATCCTTTAAAGAATAGTATGATCTAACGTGGCTGTTGTTTACGGTGTTGAATGGATACAACATCCTAATAATCTCGTTAACTAGTTGCTCTGTTGCCCGCGCGTTGTTGCGGTGGTAGAAAGTACGAGACAAGCAAATATTTTAACATAAGAAGAAAATATTTTAAAAAAAACCTAAAAAACAAAAAGTACTGATTTTTAAAATTTTTTATAAATACGTCTCTTAAATTTTTTATAAAATTATTCCTTTATAAAATTTTAAAAATAAAAATATATTTAAAAAGTACTTTAGCACGGTAGCTTTGGTATTGAAGAATTTTTTTTTAAAAAATATTCCTTTAGAAAATTTTAAAAATTAAAAAGTAAATTTAAAAAAAGACTTTAGCACTGTAACTATGGTACTATAGGAACCACAGTGCCGATTTTTTTTTAAAAAAAAATTGTTTTTTTAAAAATAAATGAAAATAGTGTAGCTTAGCACTGTAGAAACTATAGTGTTCGATGCCACATGGCGGGGTGGGCGGTAGGCTGCACGTACTTCTCCAAGATTATATATAGTTAAATGTTGTCTTTGCTGTGCAAGAACCATTGGTGCCAAGTTCAAGCCCACCATATGCATGTACCCAGGGATTCAAATTTCGGTCCGAAATCTGAAATCTCGGCCAAGATTTCGGATTTCGGACCCCCCCCGATATTCAAAATTCTATCCGGATAAAAAAAATTCAAAAAAAAAATTCAAATTTCGGATTTCTCGGCGATTTCCGCCGAAATCTCGGTGATTTTGGCCAAAATTCATGATTTTTTTGCCAGATTTTAAATTTTGTGCATTGGATTTGATTGGATTTAGGGTTAAGATCATCCATAAAAAATTCAAAATTTTTTAACATGTTTTTTACCATTTTTTGGTCGGTTCAATTTGTCGGTTAGGACTCTCCAAATTTTTAAAAAAATTTCAAGATTGATTATCATCTGAAAATTTTATGGGAATATTATGCATGTATGAGGACCATTCACAAAAATTTTCAAAATTTTCTAAAGTGATTTGTACTATTTTTCATTTAGGTGAATTTTGTTGGTTTGTCTTTAGTAGCACTATTTGACTTTTTTAAAATTCCTAAAGCTTGATCATCATCTAAAAATTTTATGAGAATATTATGAATATGTTAGGACCATTCACAAAAATTTTCAGAAGTTTCTAATATGGTTTGCACCATTTTCCATTCGGTTGAAATTTGGTGGTCAACCCTTTTGATAAGGACAATGGCACTGTTAGATTTTTTAAAAATTCGTCATGCTTGATTATCATCTAAAAACAATTTCAAAAATTTTTGATGTGTTTTGGACCATTTTTGGGTCGGTTCAATGTGAACCGAGATCTCGGTGATTTCGATCGAGATCTCGAATTTCCCGTTGAAAAAAAAAACGGATTTGAAATTTGGTTTTTGTAATTCGTCCGAATTTTGTCCAAAATTTCCGAATCTCGCTGAAATTTCGGATTTCGAGCACCTTCGAGATTTCACTCAAAACGAGATTTGGAACCTTGCACGTACCAAGTGCGCATTAAATGAAAGAAAAAAATTAATATTATTGAACCATAGGTCCCCATATTAAATAATGTACGATAACTACGCATTTACTTTTTTCTTCATTAAAGAAAGGTAATAAGCCAAAATATTGTAATAACTACACTTTGATTCCTTTAGTGGACTTATTCTGTAGGACATCGCTTCTTAAGAAAATGGACTTACATTGCAAGATGGAGGGATTACCTTGTTTTGCCCATTTAGTTTCTTAAGAATAGGGTTAAGTTAATTTTATCTCTCTGGTTTAGTTAAGAGCTACTTCTACAAATTGATAATTCATAAAAATGCCTTACATAAAAAAGAATAAATTTCACTTTGCACCGAATAATCTTACCATTGTTTCACAAACCACCACCTTTGCATATCTTTTTCACTTCACATTGTTGAGTAATAGATAGTTATTGTAGATTAATTCCAATAACAATCGAGAATACCGTAGAATAATCACAATTTATAAACATAAGATATAGGAGATCTGAACTGTGACACTACGGAATGGTGTGACATTATTTAACGTGAATGTTAAGGTCAAAAAACTTTATGAAATATGGTATTAGAGGTTAAAACTATATGATAGGAGGCTTAATAGCGTTTCCGGGCCGTTTCCGGGGTTTTGGGCCTTTCCAGGGGAGTTTGGGCCTAAAGGAAAGGGTCGTGGGCTTTGGTGGGATGGAGTTTGAGTGCTAATAGGAGTAGGAGACCTGGTTGGGGGCATCCCCCAGCCCCTTTAGGCATTCACCCCCTACCGTTGAACCCCCACAAGTCCTAGCCGCCCCCCCACACCTCCCCACCTCCTCCTTGTGGCGCCTCCACCTCCCCCATTGCTCCCCATTGCTCCACCACCTCTCCACTACCTCTCCTCCTCCCTTGCTGCCCCTAGGGGAGTTCTCCACCTCCACACCTCAAAGATCCATCCGTTGGAGCGCTCCGCGACGAGGAGATCCGGCGGGATTGCAGCGAGGAAGGAGATCGCGCGAACCGGGAGGAGATCTATTGGGTTTTCGTGCGTTGGGCAAAGGTATGGCCATGGTAATCCTTGGGGTTGGTATAGGTACTGTTCTAAGGGTGTTTATTAAGTTTTTAGATCAATTGGTGGTACTGGAATTGAGTAGATTGGATTAGATCTAGAAGTTGCCACGTTCTCTGTTTCGGGCAGCATGAGCAGTCGACCTAGGGTTCGGTTTTTCGCCAAATTAGACTCGGAATCTGGTCGTACGGACGTTGAAGAAGTTGTATATAATTTCGTTATCTTTCCGTGGATATAAAGAACGTTAAATTCCGCCCAGCCGTTTGAAAGTTATGGCTGTTTTTCCGAGCGTGTTAAAATCTGTGACGTGATTGGAATAGATCACGGTATTTTGTAGATTAAACAACTTTAGAGTCCGAATCAGTCTTTACCTATACCTAGAAAAAGTTGGGAAATTTCCTAAGCTACGCGAGGATGTACTCGTTTAATTGATTCGGAGTATTAGAACCTGAGTTATGCTTTTTGGAAGGCTGCTGTCCCGACGGGACAGAACCTCTGTTTTTAGGTTTTGCGAGTAGTTGGCAATGTCGGGGTAGATGAGGGTTTGCGTACTGTTTTGTGGACATGATTGTGAGTGTGTGATACCTATGTGCAGGTGGTGCGATCCCGGGAGTGTCTTCTACTTCCCGCCAATCCGTTGCCCGTGGTTGAGGCAAGTGTGTTGTAATGGATACCGATTTGTAGGTTGCTTGTTGAGAATAGATGGAATTGACTACATGATATATGATCACTTGCCATGCTTTAATGATTGCCAATGATATGATGAGCATGTTTATTATGTTATGATGCCATGTGTTAATGTACGAGTTAAATATGATGTTGGCATAATTGCATACATGGCATGTTACATGGCCCGGGCGGTGAGAAAGTCATAACTAGTCCGGAAGGTCGGTGAAAGTTATGACTAATCCGGAGAGCCATTGAGTAAGTCCTACATCGTGATTCCATCCACGTGGTGTTTGGAAGCGAGGAGTAGGCACCCTCCATCTTCGGGATGGAAGGGGGGAGAGGGTGCACACCGACGGGTGTGTACTCAACCATACCGGTATGAGTTTCCAAGGAGACATGAGCATTGCATTGCATTGCATACGTAATGACGATGATAATGTTATGTGTTCATGAATGAGATGATATACATGATGTGAGACATTATTGCCATGTTATTGTTCTTGTTGTCCATTGCAATATGCTTGCTGAGTGATGAACTCACGCTTGTGTTTATGTTGTTTTCTTTTAGGTACCATGAATCCGGCATGCGGGGAAGGGAAATAGTCACACTTCCACACGTAGCTTCACTCTTTTGATTTCACAAGTTATTCAATTAGTGTTGATAATAAATTGCGTGTGATGATCATTGCTTTAAGGCTTAGCTTTGCTAAATGAGAATCTTTTCGTTCGTTTGACTCTTGGAGACATTATATGTTTGGAACTGGACTTACATTGTTGCTAAGTCGTTAATTATTGCTGTTTAGATGCTTTCCATTATGATATAACTTGTGTTAGTGTTGTTGCTCCTTCAATTCATGTTAAAACAAAGGAGATGCTGCCGAAATCTCGGTTTTTAGCATGTGCGCCTTTGCTGGAATTTATGTTTAATTGTGGTATTTCGATGTTGTTTAGCTTATGTTTGGTAGCATTCAGGCATATTAAATGTCGGGGTGTTACATGAACTCTTTTTTTTGATTGATTTCTGTTGTATAATGGAGGCTATATTTGTAGCCTAAGCCCCTTAGGGGCAGTTTCGAGATTCACCCACAAAACCCTAGAGGTTAGTTATATCTTAGCATTCTTCCTTGGGTGAACACCGTGTCATGCATTTGCCTCATCAAGACTCTAAAAAACCAATGGAAAAAATAGAGATGAAGAAAACGTACACTACATCAGCATATTGTGTCACACTTGTTGCCTCATTAAAAACCTTCATGTGAGAAAACTTCAAATAATTTGTATTCGTCAGGATTAGGGTAGCATCTTCAGGGCCATACTAAGGTTTATGGTATAAGGATTTATTACCCCTGAACTATGCATTTCTCTAAGTCATCTCATTCTAATACCACGAACACATATTTGTAAACTGGATGTCAACAAAACCTTAGTGAATAAATTAGCTAGATTTTCACATGAGTTAGTTTGCAGGATCTTTAATTCACCATTCTTCTGGAGTTCATGAGGATAGAAAAGTTTAGAGGTAGTATGCTTTGTGATATTGCTCTTAACATAACCCATTTTATTTGTGCAATACAAGCAGCATTATGTTCATAGATAATTGTGGCTTAGCCAAACACATTCACGTGGGGCTTTATATGGTGCTCTAATATCTGAGTAGTTGGTAGAGGTAGCTACTTAGCTCTACTTAAAGGACCGCCAAGAAATGGCTGTACCACCACAGAGAAACACAAACCCAATCTAAGGCACTATGGGGATCAAACATATAGCCAGGATCTGTATATCCCACCATATTTCAGTCTCGGTCCTTCCAGTAAAATAAACCAAGATCTTGTCTACCTTTGAGGTTTCTAAGTAAAGTATTGACACCAGCTAAATGCCTTATAGTTGGAGCTACACTGTGTCTATCTAATAATTTTACTGTGGATGAAAATCATGCCTAGTGCAATGTGCAAGATACATATGTACTCGTATGGCATGTAATTATGGAACTTCAAGTCCTAACACTACTATGGAGAGGGACATCAGTGGCGGTTCGGAAGAGACATCAGTGGCGGTTTTTGAACCGCCACTGATTAAGCGCCACTGATAATCGGAGATTTTTAGTGGCGGTTTGAAAACCGCCACTGATAATACTCATTAGTGGCGGTTGGCAATAAAAACCGCCACAGATAATGATAATATCAGTGGCGGTTCCAACTAAAAACCGCCACTGATAATGATAATATCAGTGGCGGTTCCAACTAAAAACAGCCACTGATAATGCCATATCAGTGGCGATTCGAACTAAAAACCGCCAAGGATATTATCATTATCAGTGACGGTTTTTAGTTGGAACCGCCACTGGTATGGCATTATCAGTGGCGGTTTTTAGTTGGAACCGCCACTGATAACCCCGTCCGACAATAAAAAAAAACCCGCATTTCAACATACTCAGGAAAGTGCTAGCCATGCCCTCTAAAACAGCACACGAATAACATAGCCAGAAATCTATGGGTATCAAGTAGATTTACAGAGTAAAAAATCTATGCGAGCAAGGCAGGATCAACACACTCATTTTAAAATGAACTACAGATATAGTATTGACAATATGGAGGTAATACCACGAATCATGTCTAGTTACTGGCTTACCTAAACTACCTGTCAGTCATTCTAGTTTGTACAACCTGTGAACTTTATGAATTGACAATATGGAGGTAATACCACGAATCATGTCTAGTTACTGGCTTACCTATTTTTTTGTTTGAAACAGGACGTTGGTTTTCAGTTGCTTGTTAAGTTCCCCAAGATGGAGCTCCTGCAAGCAGCCCAAAGCTAGTGTGATATAGTGAATATCAGATGCTTAGTCAAATAATCAATCAACTAGTACTAGAAGATTTAAATTATACTAGAATCAATTTTCAGGACGATGTGATTCAATGATATGTGTGAATCTATTGATATCGCATGTGCATCAATTCAGTCTCATGCATACTATGTTTTGCTTAAGCTTGAAAGTCCATATATACGTATAATGTGATATATGTTACACAAACTAGCGATATTAATGAACTTTACTGCTAAAATTAAACCAGAAAAACTTGCAAACTACGTCAATCTTAATTATTTGCAACCAAAGTACTGTTTCCAAAAGGGAATCGAATGATGCAATAGTACAGTGTTGTATTAATGATTTAACAATTTGCTTTTTGAATCAGGATGAAATTGTCTTAAAATGCAAGATCGATGTAGTTATCATTTGAAATAACAATACTATCGCATTAACTCAATATACTGCCACTTTCTTAGAACAAGCTAGCTCAACTAAGATATACCTTCCGGCGAAGCTCATCCACCTGTTCCATCATGATTTGTGTCTGAAATAAAGGTAAAGAATTCATCTAGTAATGTTTTATATGGAGGAACAAGAAAATTAAATCAAGTATCTGAATTAGTAATACGCAGATGTATATGAACACACAATTAACCAAATCAAGTACTGTTAATAACATGCAAGCATTTCACTTCCCTATAAATCAAGTACTGTTAATAACATGTGGTTATCAGATAAAGGTAATCATTATCCACTTACTTGAATATGTGGTGCCTGAAAGACTTCTAGAATAGCAGCTTCTATATCACCCATGCAAACAACACCATTTCCTACAAATATTGGATCAAAGTTTAATGGGCTATATAAAATTTTGGATCGAGTTTAAAAAAATGGAGGGATAAAATTTTACAACCAAAGTACATGGCAAATTGGTACTAACAGCAAAGTTGAATATAAGCATCCTCTCCAAGGGCAACTCCATTTTTTTCAATCCTCTCACTCGCTCTCTCTCTCTCTCCATCCTTTTCAATCCTCATCTCAAACACCCTTTGCAAATCAAGAACCCCCAGATCCAAAATCCCATGGAAATCATCTCGACCGAGAACCCAAAGTCCCTCTGGAAATCAAGTACAATTACCTTGAAGCCTACTGCTCCTACACCATACATGTTGTACATGCAGTTTCAGTATAGAGAGAGAAAGGGTGAGTGAGAGGAGCAGGGGACTCACCTTCACAGCATCCTCTCCAAGGGCAACTCCAATGGCCAGCGGCTCCCTCCTCTCCCAATCTTTGCACCTCAGCGACTTCTCACAAGCAGCAACTGCCTCCTCTCCTTCCTCAAAACAGGTATGAGAAAAAGGGGGTTAGATGTAGATCACCAGCGGGAGGAGGAGGAATCTTTACCGGTGAGGCGCCGCTGCCGGAGAGGGAGGAGGAAGCGCTTAGTAGTGGAGGGAGGGAGGCACACGATGGCACTAATGCGAGGAGTTCATGATGCGATGATGCAGGTGAAGGAGGAGTTCACGATGAGACGAGAGAATAATTATATCACAAAAACCAATCAGCATTACAACATTCCGGTGTAATAGATCGATAATTATATCACAAGCAAAACTATTATATCACACACATTGTAATAGATCGATAATAAATAAGATTAGTCATATTGACCAGTAGAGTATCTTCTCGTTTCTAAAGTTTGTCATGCTCTCGTTTACAATTTACAAGTCCACATCCAAGACCTAGTATCTTCTCACACAATCTTAAGCCTACGAGCCTTTAGGGTTCTTTGGAGGCGAATGACGTTTAACAACAGCATGGAGCAATTGATCATTGTTGTCTTCATCATAAAACTCGCCCTTTTTGTTGATGACTTCCTTCATGATGAAGTAAGCGAGCTGTCCCTGAATGGCTTGGATGTCAAGAGGATGTAGTCCTATCGTAGGCAATTTGAGGCGCTACAAGTACGAAAAATAAATCTAAGAGTATATATAGAAATTGAGTGGTGCGAATAAATGTGTAATGTTAGCATGACAAACCTCTACGTCATTGTCTATTATTGTAGAAGATAAGATTTCGCGCATGTATTGGCACACGAAGTACCCACATAAATTTGTGCCTTGCGACTGCTTGTGACACTACAAAAATTGAATAAACTAAAATGTCATGGAAGGAGTTATTTACTATGAAATGCGATATAAGAATATTTCTTGCGTGCGTCTGAAATTTAGTTCGACTGAAAGGGATTTACGGAATGGGCGGTATCTCAAGCTCTTTGTACAATATCTTTTGAACGCCGCATTCATTACACTTAGCAGCTCTTCGTAATCTTTTTTATCTTTGTCCATCGAATCCATGACCAAAGAACTTGCTCTTTCTCGAGTCACTACTAGAAGAATCGATGGAACCTACATATACATGTATGATGCTATAGTCATTAGCCCTAAGATAAGAGAAATGAGCGAATTCAACAAGTGATTTAACTAGCCGGAGAAACTTACTTAAAATTGTATGGAACAAGTATGAATTCCTTGTCTTGTAGTTTTAGCAACGCCTGTATATGTATTCCTCAACCTCATTTGGTGCTCTTAAGATTTCGATCCGCACACCGTTCTGAGTCGAGGAATCCCACCGGGCCCTTGGTTCTTCTCAATTCAATAGTCTCGTATCTAGATAAGGAAAAAGTTAGACAAGACATTTATCGGTATTACATGAATGTAAACCATGATTTATATAGTAGACACTTACAAAGGTCCAAAGATCACAAAAGACACGTCGAGGGCGTCGTGATAAAACAAGTTGTGCAAGTTATCGAATTCTATCATGAAGTAGCCAACCCCTCATGGTGAAAATGTTCCTCTCCGTAAATGGCGGTGATCATCTTCTGAGTATATGTTGATTGGATCGCATCATGTACCGATCATGTAATCGCTGCATCATGAGTGTTAGGCTCTTCAACTTCGATTCGGTGACTAATGGCTTTCCAAGCTCAGATTTCAGCCTTTCGTGATTATCTTGTACTTGAGATTTCGCTTTGCCCTTTCCTTTTCCTCCGATGACATCATACTGCTCGCTTCGCTGATCTAACCGATATGGCTTGTCTAACGGGCCATTTCTTCGGATCAGTGTTGTACCTTCGTCTTTTGAAGTGGTCACACTAAGCTTTTGATGTTGAGGCGCTGGTGACGAATGGGCTCCTAGAGCAGGCTCCTTTATAGTGGGCGCACTAGCCATTTGACGCCAGTGTTGGTGATGAATGGGCGAGTTGTACTGCAGGAGAGGTGGCGGTTGTACTGCAGAGAGGTGGCGGTTCATGATCCAAGGCGATGTCACGCTTACGCCATCGATGAAAGTGTGAACGGCACTTCCCGCAGTTGTG
Source organism: Rhipidocladum racemiflorum (assembly GCA_036346355.1). Lineage (NCBI taxonomy): Eukaryota > Viridiplantae > Streptophyta > Magnoliopsida > Poales > Poaceae > Rhipidocladum > Rhipidocladum racemiflorum. Next base: position 34,965,350 of record CM070577.1, on the reverse strand, counting down.
ACCTCATCATTGCAAGGCATTTCGGTCCAACCTCAGAAATCAGAGAAGCACCGTGTCCACCTGGACCTTTGCATAACCTGGAGCTATCGGAGAGTTGTGCAAAACATCCCCTTGTTGGTATGGATAAGCTATCCTGTAGCGACTGTAAAAATATGTTCATGACAGGCACATTGAGCCGGGCAGGTGTGGGGTCTTGTATGTCGCCCACAGGATAATGCGTGTTATCCGGTTGTACCAATGGTGTGGACGCACAACCGCTACTGGCGATTCGTAGGGTCAAGCGAGAACAGTGTTGTGTCCTTGCGACTGGCTCATGGCTTCTTGTACTTTTTGTTGAACTTGTTGTTCTATGGTGCTTTGTAATTCTTGAAGCATCTTTTGCTTCATCTCTTCCATAGCCCGTTCCGCACGCTCTTCTTTCGCTCTCTTGCGACTCCTATACGAGTCTCCGTGCTCTGGGAAACCAATCTTCCATGGAACCTTGACCCCTACGCCTCGTGTCCGACCAGGATGCTCTTTATTTCCCAAGGCTGCTGTTAGTTCGTCCTTCTCCCTATCTGCGTGATAATTTCCTTGGGTGGACTCGGCGTGCAGCTCCTGAATTCGTTGGGAGATTGCTTCATCATCGTTGCTTTTGAATGATAAGCCCCCACTAGGCATGACAGATGCCCTTGCTAGCACATAATGCTTAACTCGGTCCGGTAGTCCGGCCAAGGGACTTGTGCCAGTCGATCGGATTGCATCCAATTCTTGCCTCTCCCAGTGAGGAATCTTACCCGCGTACCCACTCGTGCCTAGTCTGTGGGGGTGAGTGTTCTTCCTTGCGATCTGACAATGGTCCTCACTGGATTTTATTGCTGCTTCGTCTTGCTTCATCGCAATAAATTCATCCCAATATGGCTCTACTTTAGGATAATCTCTGGTGGCTGACCGATTTTTCATCACATATTGCGTATTCAGCTTGGACTTGAAGTTCCTCCATGCGACATCCATTGACATCAATGCATTGCGACGCACGAGCTCTTCAGCTCCTTCAGGGAATTCGAAAGTTTCTTTCAGCTCTGTCCATAGATCCATTTTGATGGCGTCGGGCACTTTGTGCCAATCCAAATAGGTGATTGGCACTTTATCCCTTGCGATGTACCCGCATGTTAACCTATATTTTGTCTTCTTTGTTTTTGCCGGTTTAACCGACTCCGACATCTGAGACCTCTCGAGATGGTATGCCGGCCTTCAGGCTTCTTAGTTTTCCTCGGCCTCGACGTCTTGCAACGGGAGCATCGGCATCTCTGGCAGCGATGGAGGCCTCGGCACCTTCGGTGGTTGGATGGTCCAACAGTATCTGCTCGGGCTTGAGTTCGGGATGGGTTGGAAGCATCCTCCAACCCAGCCGGGCCTCGTGCTCCATAAGAACTACATTTCAAAGTAAACATAGTCATTTCAAGATAATGTGAACAAGAGGTCTTATTGTGTAGAGAGATCAACCGATGAGATAAATAATGTTGAGAAATCCTAACCGACGGGTAAAACTACTCTGGCAGCTCTAGAAGGCAACTAAGACCGGACTAGGTAGGTTTACACGTCGCGTAGCGTCGGATAAAACTCTGAAGTTAAAAGCAAGGCGGCTAAGACCAGAATAGGTACATCCTTAAGAACAGCAATTTGATTAAAAGAGAAGAAGTCTTGTAATAATTAGGTCTTATGGCCAAGTTCTTAAGCAATGAGGTAAGAAACAAGAATCTTGGTGTCCGAGCACCAAGAACTCCTCGAGGTCTACGCGCCTCGAGTCGCACCTATTGCTACTGAAGAACATGAACACCATAAGATGCAAATAAGAGAACAATAAAAACCCTAGTGTCCGAGCACTAGGAACTCCCCGAGATTAACGCACTCGGGCCGCCCTACTAAAGACTACTTTAATATCGCTGTCTACTGGTTGCAACGCACGGGCACCTTACTAGTATATACTAATACTTGAGTAAAACTTAGATAGGTTCAAATTATTCATGTTTCAAGAAAGGTTAAACTAGTACGCATAGTTAACTCGAATCTTTATTCAAAAGATAGAACTTAACTTAATCATCGGGTTTGGGAATTATGATCAAAAGACTAACCTACCCGTGTCTGATGTTAAGACCTTATGTGGTATTCAAGTAGATTTGAACAATCCTTATATTGTAAATATCCATGTGTCAAAATACAGTGCTATGCTGACACCTTAACCAGATAAAAGATGAACAATGAGTTGTGAATATGAAACTCAGATGAACTGAATTGCCTTGTGGATATACAACTTAATCATTTAAGGGTGACGTTCCTGACAAAGTTTTTTGAGTTGAAATTGAATGCCACAAAACTGAGGGTAAAAGCAAACAATTCATTATAGTCCCACGGGAGAGAATACAGGGCAGTGTTGTTTAGGAACTTGGATCAATTCGATTTGTCAGATAAGAAGTAAAACCGATAGTTGTTTATAGGATGTCCTATTAGATTTCATATGCTATAATATAATCACAGTAAAAGAAATCGCACTTTCAAAAATTGAGTGTTGTTTACCATTCTTAGCTTGTCAGACGACTTTCTTTAAGTAAAGCACATGTATAAGCGAAGTGTCTCATCAGTAGTTTAAAACAAAATAGTACAATGTTAAGAGATTTGAGCTAGACACATTTCGATCGGGGTTACCCGACAAAGCATTCACTGAGACTTCCAATTTCAAGAACAATGTACAGGTGTAGATTTTATTGTGACGTTATTACAAGATGACAATATCTGGCCTCTTTGCAGCTTCCTTGAATTCGCATGTCAGACATGAAATGCATGAGATGGGCAACTGTTCCAACTATAGTTCAGACTCCAAAAGACCAAAAAAAACTCGCAATAATACTGTTCACTCGAGAATATGTGTTTCTTTAGGCTAGCAATATCATACAAAAAGCATAAAGAGCTTCAATAAAAGTCACATTTCATAATTCCTAATTGTCTTTGGCTGTCGTCTCTTCTAACTGTGTCTTTGGCTTTCTTGATATTAAAAAAAGGCCTAAACCTTAGCAATCCAACAGATGTATTGACAAATAATAAACTGGTCACAAGATTAACTGGAAACAAATACAAATAAGTTAAGCAAATGTTCCAAAATTGGCATATTATTCTAGTCACCACGCAACAAGCAAAGAAAAATGAGACCATTTTCTTGCACAGTGTGCTTTCAATAACTAGAATGAACTAGAAACAACACAGATACCAGAAAAGCTCAACTAATTGATTTCTTATGCATCCATTCGCAAAGATGCTTTAACAAGAATCAATCAGAACATCAAATATGCATATAATCTGAATGCTACTTCATCCCAAAATATGCAAGATCTGAATGCTACTTCATAATCAAAATATGCATATAATCTAAATTCCATCATCAGCATTAGCTTTAGCATCAAATCTGAATGCTACTTCATCCCAAAATACAAAATCAAACAGCGAACGATTCAAACCTGGATGAAAGGAGATCTCAAACCCTAGTGCCGGGTGGGGGCGCCAGGCGGGGACGGGCCGGACGAGGTCGCCGGGCGCGGGAGGGAGGCGGCGGGGTCGCCGGCGCGGGAGGGAGGCGGCGGGGACGGGCCGGACGAGGTCGTCGGGCGCGGGAGGGAGGCGGCGGGGTCACCGGGCGCGGGAGGGAGGCGGCGGGGTAGGGTTCAAAGGTAGTGGTGAGGACTGACCACTGTGGCGTGGTTTATATTGGGGGACATATCAGTGGCGGTTGTAATTAAAAACCGCCACAGATAAGGTTTATCAGTGGCGGTTGTAATTAAAAACCGCCACAGATAAGCATTATCAGTGGCGGTTGTAATTAAAAACCGCCATCGATAAAATTATCTGTGGCGCTTTAATTAACAACCGCCACTAATACTATTTTTCAGATTTCCTTCTATTATAAAGCTATGAATTAATGTATTAGTGAACCTATCATATATATTAACTACTAATTATTCATAATTAATTTATCTATGATATATAAATTTATATTCTTATGAAATTTGAATCCCTAATTGATATAAATTAATATAAAGCATATTTTCCAGATTTCCTTCTATTATAAAGCTATGAATTAATGTATTAGTGAACCTATCATATATATTAACTACTAATTATTCATAATTAATTTATCTATGATATATAAATTTATATTCTTATAAATTTGAATCCCTGATTAATATAAATTAATATAAAGCATATTTTTCCATTACTCCACATAAATGCATTTATAACACTATATATTAACGTACCTATCATATATATTAATATAAAGCCATGAATTAATATAAAGCATATTTTTTAACAAAAAATGCCATTACTCCACATAAATGCATATTTCTGACATTACATTTCCATTACCCCACATAAATACACACATTTTGCCATTACTCCTAGCTAATTATTTTCTTTCACAATTTGGCCTTCTTCATGATCATCACGATGATAGGTGGCTTCCTGAGTGGTTGCTTCCTCGAGCCTGATGCTGCCATCTAGGCAACTCATCAAACTGGTTGTACTCTTTCTCATCCACGACATTCTCAACTCCGACGATCCTTTGTTTTCCTTGAAGAACTACATGACGCTTCTTATCTGCCGGGTCGATTACATAGAAGACCTGTGCAACTTGCTTCGCAAGTACGAATGGTTCGTCTCTATATCCGACTTGCTCGATGTCCACAGTAGTGAAGCCATATTTGTCCACCTTGACACCCTTTGGGAGTTGGACCCAATGACACCGAAACATTGGGATCTTGAAAATGCAGTAGTCGAGCTCCCAAATCTCCTCTATAAACCCATAGAAGTTGCTCTTTTTACTGCCTGTATTGTCGTAGGCATCTATACGGACACCACTGTTTTGGTAAGTACTTTTGCTATCCTGAGCTCTCGTGTAAAATGTATATCCATTTATGTCGTATCCTTGCCATGTCATGATTGTACCTGATGGCCCTTTTGCCAACCACCTCAACGTAACACTCGTTTCTTCACCAGACATGTGCTCCTTGAACCAATGATTGAACACACGATTGTGCTCTTTTGTTATCCAAACCTCTGATCGTCCACGATTTTCCCTCTGTAGCTTTTCCTTGTGCATGTCCATAAACGGGGATACCTGGACTGACTGCTGCAAGATTGTGAAATGAGCTTCTTCGAACAAAAAATGATCGTAAGAATTTGTGGATTTCTTTCCGATTACTCCTTTGCCAGCTAGCCTCCCCTCATGGCGTGATACAGGCACTCCTACCGGTTCAACCTCGTCCATGTAATCGGCCAGAACTCAATAACCTCCTCGCTTGCATAACCTTCTACAATGGAACCTTCCGGCCGCAATCGATTACGTACATATTTCTTCGTAACACCCATGTACCTTTCGAACGGATACATCCGATGCGTGAATACCGCCCACAAATATTTATCTCATTCACAAGGTGAACAATGAGATGAACCATGATATCGAAAAATGATGGAGGAAAATACATCTCTAGCTGACACAGAGTGTTGACCACATCAGCCTGCAGTTCATAAAGTCCAACGGGATCGATGACCTTCTGTGAAATCGCGTTAAAGAAGAAACACAACCTCATGATTTCCTCTCGAACCTTGTCAGGCAAAATACCTCTAATTGCAATAGGGAGCATTTGTGTCATCATCACATGACAATCATGAGACTTCATACCAGTTAACTTCAAATCTTTCATCGATACCAGTTTCTTGATGTTTGCGGAGTAACCAGACGGAACTTTCACACTACGCAAGCACTTGCAGAGGTCTGTTTTCTCTTTCTTGGACAGAGTATAGCAAGCTGGGGGAAGGTAAAGTCGGCCTTTCCCGGTGTCTTGAGGATGTAGCTCGGCTCTGATCTTCATATCTTCCAAGTCCCTTCGTGCCTTCAGTCCATCCTTTGTTTTGCTAGGAATATTCAGTAAAAGACCAAGCACGCTATCACATACATTCTTTTCTACATGCATGACGTCGATGCAATGTCGAACTTCTAAGTCCTTCCAATAGGGCAAATCCCAAAATAAGGATCGCTTCTTCCACGTGGTTTTCTCAGTACGGGACCTCGAGGTATCCCCCTTTCCAAGTACAACATTAATATCCTTAACCATATCATATACCTCTTCCCCAGTAAGAGGCCTTGGAGCTGAACCGTCCTCCTTTGTACCGTCAAATTGTTTTTTCATATTATGGTACGGATGATTCTTTCGAAGGAACCGACGGTGACACATGTAGACTGTTTTCCTCGAGTTGTTAAGCCACACGCTACTAGTTTCATCCAGGCATTGGGGGCAAGCTTTAGCTCCTTTTATAGTACGGCCGGACAGGTTACCTAGGGCTGGTAAATCATTGATGGTGCAGAACAACATTGCGCGTAGAGTGAAGTACTCCCGCTTGTACTCATCCCATACCTATACACCTTCATTCCACAGTAGCACAAGATCTTCCACCAATGGTTGTAGGTATATATCAATATCGTTTCCAGGTTGTCTCGGCCCTTGGATAAGCAGCGACATCATAATGTATTTTCGCTTCATACATAGCCAAGGAGGAAGGTTGTAGATACAAAGAGTCACGGGCCAAGTGCTATGAATACTGCTCATGTTACCGAAAGGATTCATTCCATCCGTACTCAACCCAAACCTTATATTCCTTGGCTCATTTCCGAAGTTCTCCCTAAAGAGCCTATCGATGGTTCTCCACTAGGCGTAATCGGCAGGTGCCTCGACTTTCCATCCCTCTTTCGCTTCTTCCGAGTGCCATCGCATCGACTTGGCATGCTTTTTATTTGCAAATAAACGCTTTAGACGAGGTATTACTGGCAAATACCACACCACTTTAGCGGGAGCTCCATTCTTCACTTCTATGCCTTCGTTTTCCTCGCCCTTACGCTTGTATCGCGATGCTTTGCACACCGGACATACATGCGTGTCTGCATAGTCTTTGCGATAGAGTATACAGTCGTTTGGACACGCGTGTATTCTTTCTACCTCCAATCCCAAGGGACATACAACCTTCTTGGCAAAATATGTGGTCTTAGGCAACAGGTTGCCCTCTGGAAGCATGTCCGCTAAGAGACGTAGCAACTCCGTGAAACTCTTGTCAGACCAACCATTGCTTGCCTTCAATTTCAGTAGTGAAAGCACAGTGTGCAACTTTGTGTATTCCTCCTTGCAACCCGGGAACAAAGGTTTCTCCGAGTCCTCTATCAAACCCTTGAACTGATTAAACTCTCTCTCATCTTTGTAGTTTCATACGCATCGCGCAACATTTGAGCCAGATTATTGTCATCGTCAACGACCAACCTATCCTCATTGGTTCCATACCCGATGTCAGCTGCCATATTGGCGGCTTCGTCGTCGTTGACATTATCACATTGAAGTATGATCTCCTCTTCACCGTGCCTTGTCCAACAGGTATAGCTAGGTACAAAGCCCCTCCGAATCAAGTGCAAGTGGATTTGGTCTTTGTCCGAAAACATCTTCTCATTCTTGCAATCAATGCATGGACAATGTATGTACTCCGTCTTCTTTTGCAATCTGTTCTCCTCGGCTGCTCGTAGAAAAGCAGATATGCCGTCGATGTATTCTCGGCTGCAACGGTTCGCATTGTACATCCATCTCTGGTCCATCTACAATTAATTAATGTAACAATTAATAATATGCAATAATCTTAATTACATAAATCATTAATCCATTATTTGTTACTATCCAATAACCTTCATTAAATAAATTTAATATATGCTCAATCATAATTTATCATCCAAAGAAGGTAGACAACTTAATCTAATAGAGCAAGGTAGTAAATTCATCATCTCACTAACAGTAAGAAAATTAATGGTAATTAGAAACAAATCTTAAGTACTATGCATAGCCAAAATTAAATTTATCCTCTCAAAGAGGTAGATAATTCATCATCTCAAAATGCAAGGCAACTTCATGATCACCTCTATACCATATACATTAAATTTAATGTGTATTAATATCCAACAATCTTAATTAAATAAATTTAATATATGCTTGCCATATTTTGTCATCTAAAAAAGGTAGACAACAAATAATCTAATGGAGCAAGGTAATAAATTCATCATCTAGATATAAATTAATCTAAAAAATGCTAGGTAAATAAAAAAAATTGAATCTAAGCTTTGCCATTGAAGAAAGGAAAATCTTAAATAAACTAGATCTAGCCATTAAATTGCAACTACATCACCACAAATGAAGAGAGGAGAACAAATTACTCACCTTGGAACAACCCTACGAAGTAAAAACTCAAGTTTCTTTGCAAACAAAATCTTAGATCTGAAATTTTGCTTTTCTTCTCGGGGAGGAAGATGACCATGAGCTCCTGTAGAGTGCTGTAGCGACTAGTATATATAGGGGGTTTTATTTGTGGCGGTTCTAAACAAAAACCGCCACAGATAACTGTATTTGTGGCGGTTTTTGTTTAGAACCGCCACAAATAAGCTAATTATCAGTGATGGTTTTGTCCTCCAACCGGCACTGATAATACCTACCTATCAGTGGCGGTTTTTTTTTCCGAACCGCCACAGATAGCGCACTATCAGTGGCAGTTTAGGGTTAAAACCGCCACTGATAGTTGTCGCAGTATTTGTGGCGGTTATAACCACAAACCGCCACTGATAGTCCACTATCTGTGGCGGTTCGGAACAAAAACCGTAACTAATGATCCTGGCACGGTTTGCACTCAAGAACCGCCACTGATACTCCTATTAGTGGCGGTTCCAAACAAACCGCCACTAATAGGGTGTCTCCTATTTGCAGTTTTGTAGTAGTGTAAGACTTTGTTATTTTTCATCATTGGCCTAAATAGGTCTTTATCCACATCAAGGAATCTAACTACCAAGCGTGACTATAAAGGATGAGATTTATCCATGTTGATTTTTTGTCCAATACCTTCATGGTATAGGTAGACTAGTGTACAAAACTTCCTTAGGGAAATGATCTAGCTGCAGGCTTAAACAATATTTTTGTTTTGCCCAAATCTTTCATCTCCAACTCCGTCATGTGGTAGGAACTTGCATCCTTTATGTCCTCTATGGTTCCCATGATATTTAGATCATTGATGTAAACTGAGATGATACATAATCCATCATAGGACTTCTTTATGAACACATAGGGATAATCATCATTATTGGAGTAACCTTTCTTTAGAAGGAACTCACTGTCATTTTTACTACATTCTCCCCGATTGTTTTAACTCGTACAACGACCTCTGCTGTATGATGCTATACATGTTGGGATTGGTTTTATTAGGATTTGGAATTGAGTCCTTTAGGGACTCTTATATAAATATTCATATCTAGTGATCATATAAATATACAGTAACTACACCCATCTACTGCATTGATAAGTTCATAATAGCTGGCATTGATATCAAATATCGAAATGTTATTTCACTTATTGCTGGAGAGTAGGTTTCATCGCAATCGATGCCGGGTCTTTGCGTGAACCCTTGTTCTACAAACCTCTCTTTGTATCTCAATACCTGGTTGTTCTCATTTATCTTCTAGATAAAAATCCATTTGTATACTATAGGGAACACTTTAGAAGGTGTTCGGGTAATCTGACCGAATAATTTCCTTTTGTTAAGTGAGTACAATTCTACATCAATTGCATCTTTCTATTTGACCTAATCTAAGCGCTTCTGACACTATTCCATATATTTTCGTTCAGGATCCAGATCAAGAGTTTTTCAAATTTTTGAGGCAAAATATATGTCTATAATTGTAGTCTTTCTTTTATATAACTCTCTCGAATCCACATAATTAGTGGATATTTCTTTATTAATTCCTTCCAGCTCTTCGTACTTTCCCATAGTGATGGACTTTGGGTGTTCCAGCCTCCTAGCATTAGTTCGTGCTTACAAATATTTACTGAGGTTACCATCGTTAGGATGGCTCGCTTTAGGGATTTTGGCAACGTCCGTATGAGCATCTTCCGCTGTCTTGGGGAGTGATTCGACTTCTTCAGTTCTCTGGTTCTACAGACGTCTTCGCAGAATTGAGTACCATGCACTTGAAGTTCTCTCCCTTTGCTTCTTATGGGGGGTAAGAGTGGATTCAATATCCATTTGGGTATTTCCACTATCTGCAGTGCCATGTTTACTGCAAGTATTTGAGTTTTTATCACTCCCTTTATGATTAGTGAAGGCATATGGCAGATGAAGGATCGTTATTTTTGATCCAGTTGATTTTGATGATGAGTATTTGAAAAAGATTTGAAACCAGTTTGATATTTCGACAAGATTTATTTTTTGGTTTCTTTATTTGAAAAGATCTGAAATCAGTTTGATTATTTGAAAAGCTTTTTGATTTTTGCAAAGGTTTTTGTTCGTGTTTTGAAATCGTTTTCTTAGAATATTTAATGCAATGCACTCCTGTGAGTGGTTGCATGGTTTAATGTGAGTCAAGTCGCGGACTTGTGCTCGGAATCGTTTTGTGGTTTGTTCATGTGCAGGTATTGCTCGAGGGCGAATGTGGTCGATGACGGGACTGGAACTAGGTTCATGGAGGAACTGAGGTTCGGGACTAGGTTCAGGGGGAACTGAGGTCTTGGTGGTCAAGGATGTCATGCGGGACGTTCGGGCTAAGAGAATGGTGCACATGAAGAATGGTTAGTCACGTGAGAATGGCATGAGGTCATTCGCGTGCAAAGTGTTAATCACGTGAGTATGGTAGGGTTGCCACACGCGTGCAAGAGTTGTACTCGGCCAGGTTGGGCCAAGTGGAGTTGTGTTGAATACATGCTCTTTCGAGGATTAGGAGTGGGAATCCTTCTAGGATTAGGAATCCTTCTAGGATTAGGACTCCTTATAGGATTAGGTGTGTTTGCCTTCTTTAAATAGAGGGGTTGCCTCCTGTTGAAGGCAATCAAGCTTTGAGCAAGCTTTAGGGTTGTACTCTTTTGTTTGGAGTATTTTAGACAAAAGAAAGGAGAAATAAAGATCAAGTTCATCAAATCTTTCAAGAGCTACAATTCTAGTTAGATTTATTCTCGCCATCTTCTGGAATAGTAAGCTTGCAAAGGTCATAACTTTTGATCCGTAAGTCCGATTGAGCTGATTCTTTTTGGGTTTGATTCGTATTGGAATCTAGTTTCTTGTGTCCAAATTTCAGATCGATCGGACGGTTGGATCTCTGGGAATTCGCGTTTTACCAAACCTCTATCATTCTGTTTTTTTCGAAAACGAGGCAATTATTTGGTTCTATTTTGGGGTAAACTTTTAATAGATCAAGAATTTGGTTTTAGCTTCCGCACAATCATTCATCCCCCCCTTTGATTGCTATATTCGGTCCTACAAGTGGTATCAGAGCCAGGTTCTACTAATCCATCTTAACAGGTGATTAGTAAACGGTAAGTTATGGCAACAGAGATATACTCGAACAAGCCGCCAATCTTCAATGGCACAGACTTTCCCCACTGGCCGATTCGGATGACTGCATACCTTCAAGCTCAAGGTAACGCTATTTGGCGCAAGGTAAAGATTCCATACGAGCTTCCTTCAAATGATGATATTGATAAAATCGAGTTTGAAAAAGATGTTGAAAACAATAATAGAGCTAGAAACATATTGCTTCAAGGACTTGCTAGAAAAGAATTCGATAGAGTCTGTCATTTACTCACTGCTCATGAAATTTGGAAATCTCTTCAAGATTATCATGAGGGCAATCGACTCTGTAAAAGAAGCTAGGCAAGATCAATTTAAAAGGAATACACTAGATTTGAAATGAACTCGGAGAATCTCTAGATGATTGTTTTGCTCGCTTTATGTAATCTTAAACAATCTTAGAGTCGTAGATGTAAAGTACACTAACTCTGAAAATGCTAGACATTTCCTATCATCTCTTGATCTTAAAATCGGCAAATGAAAGTGATCGCTTTTAGGGAAGCTCACAAGATGAGTGAAATGACTTTGGATAAACTATATTCTAGTCTCAAGACTTTTGAGATAGACATTGTTTCAAGAACATCCAATGATAACTCTATGGCTCTTAATGCTAATTCCTCTTCATATGATAATGCTACTAGTTCTTCATCATCATATTCTATTACTGCTTTGAGTGCTCTTAGTGATGAACAGCTAGATCAAATACTAGAAGATACACTTGCTCTTCTTTCCAAGCGTGTCAATGCAGCTTACATGAGATCAAGGGAAAGAAAAGGAGCCTCCATCCACTGCTACAACTGCGGCAAGGCAGGGCACATCCGTGCTAAATGTTTCAAGAACAAAGATAGAGAGGAGAAGGAGCAAAGCAACTCCTCCAAGTCCTTCCGGCCAAGAGAGAGCAAGGATAAAAATAAGCAACGGACAAAGAAGATGCTCAACAAAGTCTTCGAGGCAATTGGTCGCTTAGACTTAAGCGACATTGATGACTCAACTAAAGATGAGAAGGAAGCGAAGCAAACGAAGCTGAAAGAGAATGATTTGACCGGACTGTGCTTCATGGCAAAAGGGAACACTAGTGATTCTAGTGACAACGACAGCACCTCCAGCGACGGTGATGAGGTAATGCCTTCGTATGATGAGCTTTGTGAAGTTTTAGTCATATTGAGAAAATCTTTAAGAAAATCTTCACTCAAAAATAAAAACTTAGAAAAAGATCTATCCATGCTAAAATCTGAAAACTTTGATCTTAGAAATTCAAATTCTGAAAATATTTGTGATACTTGCTTAGATCTCAAATTTGAAATTAAGTCTCTAAAAGAGGAACATGTCATTAAACTAGAACAAGTTTATGCAGAACAATTGAAAAATGAAAAACTTGTGAAAAATATTGGTTGCTCTACTGATAGTTTACATGATCAAATTGCTTGCTCTAAATGTTCAATTCTTGAGTTGAAATTAAAAGATGCAAATTGTAGAGTTACGCAATTAACAAATGACATGTTCACTCATGAAATTAACTCGTGTTCAAATTGCCAGAAACAGAAAGCTAAAATTGACACTCCTTGTGATAATTGTTTAACTCTTGCTAAGAAAGTTGATTACTTGCAAAATTCTTTGGAACGTTTCACTGATGGCAAGAAAAACCTAAACATGATTTTGGATCAATCAAAAGTCAGCACTCAGAACAAAGGTTTAGGTTTTGATTCTTATGCTCATCATAAATCACATGCTCCCACTGTTGTCAAAACACTTGGAAGTGGAACATTTGAAATTGTCAATGAGCCTAAGAAAAATGTCTTTAAATCTGGTGGTCTTTTATCTTCTACTATGATGAATGCGAAATGTGCTTCTACTGTTAAAGCAAAACATCATGTTAAGTTCATCAAATCTTTCAGCGAACTACAATTCTAGTTAGATTTATTCTCGCCATCTTCTGGAACAGTAAGCTTGCGAAGGTCATAACTTTTGATCTGTAAGTCCGATTGAGCTGATTCTTTTTGGGTTTGATTCGTATTGGAATCTAGTTTCTTGTGTCCAAATTTTAGATCGATCGGACGGTTGGATCTCCAGGAATTCGCGTTTTACCAAACCTCTATCATTCTGTTTTTTTCGAAAACGAGGCAATTATTTGGTTCTATTTTGGGGTAAACTTTTAATAGATCAAGAATTTGGTTTTAGCTTCCGCACAATCATTCACCCCCCCTCTGATTGCTATATTCGGTCCTACAGCAGATTATTAGATGTTTTTTGCTGATTTATTATCCTTTAAACTTCAAGTTCAGAATTGAGTCATGAGCGCTAGGAGGTCTCCCCTTCCTCTTATCATGAGGGGTAAGAGTGGATTCAATATCCTTCTGGGGTATTTTCACTCTTTTTGGTATGTTTACTGCAGGTATTTGAGATTTTGTCACTCCCTTATGATCAATAAGGGCATAAGGCAGATTATTAGGTATTTGTTAAAGATTTATAATCCTTCTAACATTAAATTCAGATTTTTTTAGTGTGTGGGTCAAAGGACGAAATGCGTGACATTCCAATCTATATCTTGATATTCTTTAGTGTGATACTTTTCCTGATGAGAACGTACTCCCTACATCATTTACTTCACCAATAATTGATGAAGCAAAGGAACAACTCGAAATGTAGAACCATTGCAATAACCAATGATGATTAGGCTAGTAGGTGAATTCTTTCCTTAGCTAAATTAACTATGTTATTACTGAGAATATGTTGCTACTTAAGAATTATTCTTTGTTGATTATTACACGTATGGATTTGGAAGAAAATAGCTACTGGACAATGATGGTTTTAGCGCCACATAGGACACACCAAGTGCTAGGATTAATTTGGGAGAAGGAAAGGCTTACTAACAATTAAAGAAGGTCAAAAACAAGTTAGAGATTTTAAGAAATTCGAGCCAATTTATGAGAGAAATCAAAGGAGAATTTAGATTGAACTTCTAGTCCGAAATAGAGGAGGATGGGACTCAATAAAAGGCCCATAACTTTCACAAACGGAGTACAAATGAGAAAATAAGTCCTCATTCAAAAGCTCATCTCATGCCTAATCCAATGGATGCATAGCCAACAGCAGATTCTAAATATACCGGTTGCAACAAGTGAAACACTATGAGTCCACCATTGAGTCCTTTAGGGCTAATCCCCACCCCTATATATTTCATAGTTGACCCTAGTTTTTAGTTTTAGGCTTGATTTTATTGTCATCTTGTAAGCTTTTGTAGCTATTGCATAAACTTAAGTGTCAATTGAATCCCTCATTGTTTAGCAAGTTCATTTGCTATTACTTTGACTCTTCTTTGTGAATAGGTCAATCGTGTTTTAACACGATTGATAATCAATTGAGGAGGGTTTAGCAATTGCGATGTTGTTGGTCCTATTTTTGGATCATGATTAGCCTCCCCTTCGTCAAGGTCACAAGTTGTTCGATTTCTCCTACAACAGAAGATTGGGACCAACTTGCATGCACGCATTTTACGTCAAGGCGTGGGCATATCATTTTTGTAACAACCCCAAAAAAATTATAAATAGAAATACCAGTATTAATATGGGAATAATTTGGTCTGAGTTAGAATTTTACCTTGGACGTATTTTAGGTTTCAAACTGGAATTTGAGCAAACATAAAAATCTAGGGGAGAATTTGATTAGGTTCTAAACCACCCTTGGAACCACCCAAGAATTGCATCCAAAATTTTTTGGACTAATATGATCCCAACCAATTTAACGAGTTCTTGAGCCAAAAGTTCAAAATTTGAATTTTATTCCCATTTTCTCTCCTTCCTTTCCTGCCTTTTGGGCCCTCATTGCTATGGACTCGCCTGGCATTCCCCCTTCCTTGGCCATTGCAAGTGGCCCCTTCTCCCCTTTTGGCTCTCTTGCCAGCTGTAACATCACAATTTTATGCTTTTCTTGCATTTATTATGCCTTTTGAATTTTTGGAAATTTTTTGGAATTTATTTGGAATTAATTTGAATTAAGCCTTTTATTCTATTATTTAAATATTTGAAAATTTTATATAAATTTTTGTTGAAAATATTTTATTTGAGTTCAAAATGTTTCAATATATTTTTTAGAATTTTTCTGGGTTTTTTTTTGCTATTTTTATTGATTTAATTAAATTGCTAGAATTACTTTAAATAGAAAATCTAGAAAAACCTAAACCCTAAATGGGCCAAGCCCGTTAGACCTGAACCACATCGGCCTGGCCCAACCCGCGCTGCAACGCACCAAACCCTAACCCTAGATCACTGCTGTTGGATATTGATCGTGAGGCTGAGGCTTGTCCGTGTATACGCGCGTTGTGATTCGTCGGATGTACTCTACATGGACGCACATGATGCCACCACATCACCAAGCCGTGAGCTCACCAGATTACGCTGTTCAAGTAGAACCGCTGTGGTTTCCACGTTCTACACGACAGCATAGGGCACTATTTAATGCCCCGACTCGCGCATCATGAAGAGCACCTCGAGCCACATCTTTTCCCTAAAGCACTGCTGCCTGGTTTGCTGCTGTTCAACAGCAATAGCTCGCCATATTTGGAAAACAACTAATTTAGCCATTCACTTGGAATAAGCCATGCATGTAGATAATAGACTTCCATTCTATGTATGACTTGTTGAGTGCTTTATGTACTCACCACCTTGCAACAATTCAAATACCAGTTGAGGAGGAATCTACACCTGTTCTTGAGGAGAAGTACCATGAGAAGTTGAACAATTAGGGTACGAGCTTAATGAATTGCCTATGGCATATTGATGGGCTACTATGAGTTTTACTTTTCCGCTACAGTTTTCTTAATATTCGAGTCTTTGCCATGCATGGCGTAATATTGTAAGTTGACCATAAGGTTGACCAAATAGGTTATAATAATTGATGAAGTCTTTATTTACTAATCTACTTGTATGATTGTGATACTTCATCTATGTTGAGACTATGTGCACTAGCTTGATCCTGGACTAGTGCTGAAAACATAGAGGGTCTGGATTTGCAATTTCAGTCCCGACACCAGCCGGCGTGGCGCTCGTGCGCGCACTGCCACCGCCAAGCCTCGCCGTGTGCACTCTCCAAGTGCACGTCCCGATAACCTGGCACCCTGACCGCGCCCCACCATGGACGTCATGTTAGGCAGTTGCATGCGCACGACACCCCGACCCCAACCTGCATTGCTTGGATGTTGCCTTGCTGTGCTCTGTAAGACACGCACCACGCCTAGCTCCATCGTGTCCCATCGCACCCTTGTTTGGTCAGCGCCACTTCCGCACGCTCCATCCATGCCGACTTGACGCGCGCCCTCATTCCAGCAGCGTCGGCCCCGCTCTTCATGCGCGCAGCGTTGAGCGCCATCGCGGGCCCCTACCTTGTCGACCGTGCCATGCCCTGGCGACCAGCACCGTGCCACAACCAACCTGGTCCCCCGCTTACCGATGCACTGTTGTGCTTTATGCCCATCGCCAGGCCACGTTGTATTCACGCATCCGCACCTGTGCCCACAACACCACTATTAATCCTATGTGCACTTCATTGCTCCATGCCGTGCCAATCCCTACGTGGCTATAAAACGGGCTGCCTAACTTCCCTTGCATCGCACCCCTTAGCCTCTCCCTCTAGAGCCTAAAACATTAGCATCCTTCATGCTCAATTTCGATCATCCCCTACCGCAGCCGCTTGATGCAATGTCCGCTGTCCTCACACCATTTTCTAATTCGCGCAGGTTGGACCACCCCTCCTACACCCCAAACCAGACGCCTACCTCCATTGGAGCTCCCCCACTTCTATTAAGCCTCCCCGGCTTCCTTTCCTCTTCGTCATCACCAATGCCCATGCCGCCCCTGTCTGGCCCACCTTTGATGACGCCGGCCAGTGCACTCTCTTCCCCACGGCTCCCTCGTGCCCCCCCGCACCCACTACTACAGAAGGGTTTATCACAGACGGTTTTGTGAACCGTCTGTATCAAACTGTCAGTGATGACTTATAGTCATCACAGATAGTTTCCAACCGTCTATGAAAAAGTCATCACAGACGGTACCCCAGTTGAGCTGTGCGCCCTCACCTTTGTCGCCGATGAGCGCCACTGCACCTTGCTTTGCTTTGGCCGACTACCGATTTGCTGAGATTTTGATAAAAATAAAACTATGATTTGATGTGGGTGAGTTATGGCAATAGCCGGATGTGCATGGGTTGGACTTGCACGTAGTGTAGAGGGAGTGTTCTCACCCGTGTCGGATTAAGGACAGAACATAGTGTTGCATAATCCCAGATAATCAGTATAACCATAAGTGCTATTAGGGTGGTAGCCTTAACTAATTAAGGTGTCCAGTTGTACTTTGCACATTGGAAGGCTGTAGTAGTACGAGCTTTCGGATAGAGATTGCTCAAAGGGGCGTCCACATATCGAGGTGATGGAACAAACATCTACTGATACAACGGTGTACACCTTACTATGGGGAGAAGTGTGGCTTCACAGGAGTGAACTATGTGAGAAGTGCAAGTATACGGATATCTTCATGGTCATAGTAAGGGTTTGTCATCACCGGGCTGGTGTAAAGTTAGGCTAGTTAATGTAAATGTTTTGTCACAAGCTCTTGGCCACACACCAAAGGAAGCATGAAATAGCGGCAAAAGGATATTGGTGAAGGACCATGTGGAGGTCCATCCATATTTGTGATGAGTATTTGAGTTTATTTGAGCAAGGTGTGCTCATGTTTGAGTTTGATTTGAATCAGAATTCAAAAGAAAGCAATTTGGGTTGTGTTGGTCTCTTGTGGTACTACCGGCCTTTGGCTGGCGGTAGAACCAACAAATGAATGAGACATGATTAATTGTGAGCATTTGTGATGTTTATTGCATATTATTGAACAATTCTATGTGATGGTTTTCCTTTTCTTTGATGGTTGCAGGACGACGGTGTTAGGTCATGGTGAGGCGGATGATGGCCGGGACTAGGCGAGGTGCGTCAGAGGTCCAAACGGTTGGAGATCTCTAGAAGCTGATCGGAGACAGAGTCCGGGCAAGTCAAAGAGGATAAGAAAAGGGGATGATACTAGCTAGATATCGCGAGGATCGATGAGGGCCGTTGGATCGCGGTCTAGTTGATAGGATAGCGGGTCTAGTAGTATGCTTTGAGAACCGTGCAAAGAAAACCCATTATGTGTGTAGGGTTTTGGGTGTCCCTTGCATAGTGGAGTGAGTGGGTTAATCCTAGTCCTTGGTGGAGTGCTCTAGGGTTTGGGACTCATCCAAGGGTAGTAGGTGGCCCAAGAGTAGTATAAATAGAGGGGTGGAGGGAGGCCTCCATGCCCATTCATTCTTGGAGTTGTTGTGTTGCTCATTTGAGCTTTGCCCACATAAAGTGAGGCTTTGTAATCACACATCTCTGAATGAAATAGAATTTCCAAGAGCCAAATTTATTTTCTCGCAATTTAATTCTTGCAATTTACATTATGTCTTTACTTTCGGCATTTACTTTCATGTATTAAATTTAGCATTTACATTCCTGTATTTACATTTATGATTGCTGGATTTTGTTCTTGACTTGAGTGATTCGCATTCACCTCCTTCTATATTCTATTTGGATCTTCGCTCAAGATCGAGTCCATTTGCCAAAGTTTGTATGCCGCAAGAGTTTATTTGTCATGTTTCTATCAAGATCGCAAATCTGTCCTGAACTTGTTCTTCGCGAAGCAGTCAGTCTTTGATTTTTTAGAAAAATCCTTTTTGAGTGTTTCTTGTTGGAGAATGTGTGTGACTCATATATCCATCTGTGGAAAAATTTTGGAGTCCATTGATTGCACCATTTGGGAGCTATGAGGTGAAAACCGAGCCCCAAATTTTCTGATCGAAGTTCTTGACTGTCTGGAGTCCGTGATTTTTATTATTTTTTCTGTAAGGCTTTTGGGGGTGATTTTTGGTGGAGTACTCACCTGCTCACAGGGTGAAAAATTCCCAAAAATTTTGGAGTAACATAATTCCACCAACCACCTGCTCCAAGTGGGGACCATTCCTGAAAAATCTGCTTTTGCTTTTCTAAAAGAGGCTTTTTGGTGATTATGCTTGATCTCTTTTAGAAAAGAAGTCTTTGAATTAATTCATATTTATTTTGGACACTTAACAACCAGGATTGTGATTTACAAATCCCTCACATGATGCATGGTTCTCATCCATGCAAACTAGGGATACACATAATTGTTGAGTCGTTCCGGTTTTTGCGGGTTTCGCGAATTTGAGGAGCACCGGTTTCCTTGCGGGATTGTTTTGAGTACTTTGAGTGGGGAAAATTTTATTTGGGATCATTCACCCCCCGTCTGATTGCCATCTCAGTCTTTCAATTGGTATTAGAGCCAGTTTTGCTCTTTTATAGATCTTGAGCGGTCTCAAGAGCCATGGCGACGGACAAGTACTCCACTAAGCCTCCAATTTTTGCTGGAGTTGATTATCCCTTCTGGAAGGTTCGGATGGAGACATACATCAATGCCCAAGGCTTTTCTATATGGCAGAAGGTGAAGCTCCCTTATGAGGTTCCAGCCAATGAGAACGTCAACTCCGCAAACATGGCTGACGTTGAGGCAAACACTAAGGCCAAGGTCCTCCTCATACAGGGACTTAGCAGCAGTGAGTATGATCGCGTCTCTCACCTACGATCGGCTCACGAGATCTGGGTGACCCTCAATGCTTACCATGAGGGCACCACTCAGATCAAGTCCGTGAGACAGGATCAATTCAAGCGTGAATACAACAAGTTTGAGCAGCATGCTGGTGAGAGTCTCGACGAGTGCTTTGCTCATTTTGCAAAGATTCTCAGCAATCTTCGATCAGTTGGTTGCTCATACACTGATTTGAAGAATGCGAGGCATTTTCTTAGAGCACTCGATCTGAGGATTTGGGAGATGAAGGTAACCACCATCACCGACCACACGGATTTGTCAACCTTGACTCTTGATGGGTTGTATTCCCATCTCAAGACTCATGAGCTCGACATCGTCGCTCGTAGGACGAAATCCCAATCGATGGCTTTGGTTACTGATCCCATTGGGTATTCCTCTTCTGAACCCTCTCTTGACTTCTCTTCCGGTTTCACTCGTTCCGCTCTTTGCGACGTAAGCGATGATGTTCTGGAACAATTTCCTAAGAACTAGCTTACTCTTGTCGCTCGCAAGTGTAACACCCCGGCATTTAATATGCCCGAATGCTACCAAACATAGACTAATCAGCCTCTAAATAGCATAAATTAAGATAAATTACAGCAAAGGAGTAAATGCCACCGAAAATTTCGGCAGCATCTCCTTTGTTTTTCCATGAATTGAAGCAACAACAATAAGATCACAGGATATAGTATAAAGAATGACATCTAAATCATCAATAATAAGGGTTCTAGCAGCAGTATAAGCCTTGAATAGAGACTCCAACCATCTCATGAGCCAAACGAAGTAAATGAGGAAACCAAGCACACAAATTAACCATCACAATTTAAAGGAAGGAACATGTCATTGTTTATAAGTGTGATGCTAAGTGATGACATGTGACTAGCTCCCTTTCCCGCATGCCGGTTTCATGGTACCTAAGAAAAACAACATAAACACAAGCGTGAGTTCATCACTCAGCAAGTATATTGCAATGGAACAAGAAAATACATTCTAACACCTTCATCACCACTTTTCACATACGACATCATACACATCTCATATTCATAGCGTAAGCATATCATTGACATCATCATATATCATCATCATATAACATCCTCATATAATGCAATGCAATGCGATGCACATATCTCCTAGAACCTCATACCGGTATGGTTGAGTACACACCCGTCGGTGTGCACCCTCTCCCCGCTTCCATCCTGAAGATGGAGGGTGCCTACTCCTCGCTTCCATATACCGCGGTGGATGGAATCACGATGTAGGACTTACTCATTGGCTCTCCGGAATAGTCATAACTTTCTCACCGACCTTGCCCGGATTAGTTATGACTTTCTCACCACCCGGGCCATGTAACATGCCATGTATGCAAACATGCCAACATCATAAATAACTTGTACACTAACACATGGCATCATAACATAATCAACATATTCATCATATCATTAGTAATCATAACATAATCAACATATTCATCATATCATTGGCAATCATAACATAATCAACATATTCATCATATCATTGGCAATCATAACATAATCAACATATTCATCATATCATTGGCAATCATTAAGGCATGGCATGTGAACATATCATATATTCAGTCTCAATCTCAACCAATCTAGCAACTACAACCCGCTACCCAGTCCAATACACTTGCCTCAACCACGGCGACGGATTGGCGAGACATAGTGGGCACTCCCGGGGTCACACCACCTGCACAAAAGTACCACACACTCACAATCATGACCACAAAACAGTACGCAAACCCTCTTCTACCCCGACATCGCAAACTTCTCGCAAAACCCAAAAACAGAGGTTCTGTCCCGTCAGGACAACAGCCTTCCAAAAGGCATAACTCGGGTTCTAAGACTCCGAATCGAATAAACGAGTATACGAAAATTTCCTAACTTTTTCTAAGTATACGGAAAGACTGATTCGGAATCTAAAGTTGTTTAATCTACAAAATACCATGATCTGTTCCAATCACATCACAGATTTTAATACGTTCGGTAAAACAAGCATAACTTTCAAACGGCTGGGCGGAATTGGACGTTCTTTATACCCACTGAAAGGTATTGAAATTACCTACAACTTCTTCAACAGACGTACAACCAAATGACGACTCTAAATTGGCAAAAACCGAAACACTAGGTCGACTGCTCATGCTGCCCGAAACAGAGAACGTGGCAAACTCAAGATTCCATCTAATCTACCCAACTACAGCACCACCAATTGATCTAAAAACATGATATTAACCCTTAGAACATATCCTAGACCAACCCCAAGGATTCCCATGGCCATACCTTTGCCCGACGCACGAAAACCCAATGGATCTCCTCCCGGTTCGCGCGATCTCCTTCCTCGCTCCAAATCCACCGGATCTCCTCGTCGTGGAGCGCTCCAATGGACGGATCTTCGAGTTGTTGAGGTGGAGAACTCCCCTAGGGGCAGCAAGGGTGGTGGAGTGGTGAGGAGAGGGGTGGAGGAGCAATGGGGAGCAAGGGGGCGCAAGCAAGGGGAAAAAGGGTGTGTGGAGGCTATGGGAGGGAGAGGAGGTGGTGGAGGCTGCTAGGGCAGCAGGGGGGCGGCCTGTGATGCCTTAGAGCGTCAGAGCGATTCTAGGGTTCCTTTTCCTGGTTTTGTTTCGGGAGAGGAATGAAGGATTTGTCGGGGGATGAAATAATTGAAGTTTATCCGGCGTATTAATATTAAATTTGGAGTTGTCGGGCTAGAAACAGTGGGCCGAGGAAAACCTGGGCCTGGGCTGCGAATCCCCTCCCCACCTCTCTCTCTTTTCCCCTAGTGGGCCGGCCCACCATATAAAAGGGGTGTCACCCCCCCAAAAGCCCGAGGGCGCCCCCCGTCCGCCCCGAGCAGCCACACCACCCCACCGCGTCCTCCCCGTGCGGGGTGGCTCAAGATCCACCGCGAAACGCGAAGGAGCAAGCGAGAAGAGGATCCGTGGAGGCGTGGAGGACGAGCAGATTTCCGTTTCGGGAATCGTCGCGCGTTTTTCGTGGGTTCTCAAGGGAGAACTCAAGGTAAAATTCCCAATCTTTTACCCCTGTTCTACCTAGGGATTAGGAGTGTATTAGATCTGGTGGTGAGTGATTTAGATGGATCTTGATGGGGGAGAAGGGTAGATGTTCACGTGGTGCTGTTTTTGGAAGGGGAGATTGTGCAGCGCGGATTGTTTCGCATTTTACGTGGCATAGACTATTTTTCCTGCAAAAATCTATAACTAGAAAGTTGTAGATAACGTCGAGATCTAGCTTCTGTAATTTTTTCAGAATTTTTGGGGCGTGGTTCTGAGAGTTATCGCTGTTTCAAGATGACGGACAGAATCTGGAAACAGATTTTATCCACTGTGTTGGACGTTTGTTTAGACATATTTAACAGTGGAATTGAAATTTGTGATCTTCATGAAAGTTGTAGATCTAGTCAATATCTAGCTACTGTAATTTTTTTGTATTTTTATGATCTGTATAAAAAAAGATACGAAATTGTGAAGAGAGGGTGATGCTGTTTGACCCGGACAGATTGGGGTTTTTGGCGCTTAAGAAGGGAACGGGGATTAGGAAGCGTGTGTTTGAGTTGTGTGATCATTTGTGATGTCGCTATGTACTGAAATAATACTTGTACAGGTGGTGCCCCTTCTGGACGCAACTAGGTTCGTCATCCACGTTGGTAAAGGCAAGTGGAAGTAGCGGTCTTGCTAAACTATAACTCGCTATTTGTTTCGTCTTCAATATAAACCTTAATTGCAGAACACCTACATGGTTTAACTACTTGTTTATGAGATTACAATATCCTATCCTGCATTGTGATGTGGTTGTTTGGCTTTTGAATCATGAGTAAGAATGAAGAAAGATGTTGTTTGCAAGATGAATTGTGGAGATATTCGATCTCAATGATGATCGCATTCTATCCATGTTATTTGATGGTATGCAAGCATGTGAATTCAGAGTGGGAAGTTATGAATGTATTTATGCATGAAGCATTAACTGCATAATCATGCATTGGAAGTTTGTCGACGCCACGTCTTGCGCGATCAAGAGTCACAACACCGTGTGTTCCTGAGAAAGGGCACGGTGAGGAGGATCATGGCATAAGCATGTGCACAATCATATGCATTTTACTGAGGTTGTGTGGACTCTATAATGTGGTATTGGACATGAGGAATTTGGTATGCTAGTTTTCTTGTGGCTGTGTTATTCGTTAGAAGTTGTTCCGCTTCTTTGAGATTATCCAATCTCACCCCTTGTTATTTTGTTGTTTTCGTAGTTCTCATGAGTCGTAAGCTTGAAGGGTGGGCTTAGTAGCACAATCAACCCTCCGGGGTCATCACGAATCACATGGACTAGTGCATTTAATAATTCATTAGCTTGCTGAAATTTTATTAATCATAGACCTGTTGATGTCCTCTTTGGAGCTGTTTTACGTTTATGTTTGTTTTCTGGTTGATTTAGACTTGTTATCTCTAGTATTGATGCTTTTATGTTATTCCTGTTTATAATGGTTATTATGAATCTTGTTGTCACTTCCGTTTTGTCCTAATTTTAGGAGAGATGCTGTCGAAATTTTCTTGTACGACAGTTTAGATTTGTAGGGTGTTACACGGCCCAAGGGTAACATGCTGCCCCCCTCTCCCCTCATGGGCCAGAGAGCCCCAGTTTTTGTAACACCCCAAAATTTTGCTTTTCTTAAATTCATGTGTGATTTGGCACTTTGGTGAATTTTTGGAATTTTCTGTAATTTATTTGGATTTATTTGGATTTATTTGGAATTTATTTGAATTTATTCCATTTTGAATTAATTAAAGAATTAAACTTTGCAAATAAAATTTTGTTGGAAATATTTTATTTGAGTCCCAAATGCCCTAAAATATTTTCCAGAATTTTTCTCGAATTTTTCTGAGTCTTTTGCTATTTTTAATGAATTAATTGAATTTTTGGAAATTAATTTGAATATTAAATCGCTGGAAAATCAATCCGGTTCGGTTACTGTTCAAGCGACCGAGCCCGAGTCAGACTTGAGTTTGAGTCAGGCCGAGACCCGCAGTCGGGCGAACCAAGTCGCCTGAGTCCTAACCCCTCGACCATTGGATCAAGATCCAACGATCGAGATCCGGCCACGTCACTCGAGCCGTGCGCCCCCGAGCCCGCACGCGACCGTTGGATCTCGATCCAATGGCCCGCGTTGCGCCACGTCATCGTCGTCTCCGTCCGACCGCCACGGATTCCGCCGTAGTGTGGGACTAGGGCTCGCCCCGTCGCGCGCATGCCGAGGGCATTTAAGTGCGGGTGGTACCCGAGGTCCGCCAGTAACCTCGTGCACTTTTGCCCTAACCCACCGAGCTCTAGCGGCGTAGGTTCGCCGGAATCGCTCGCCGTAGTTGCGTGAAGCGCCGCCACGATTTTGTCTCGCCTACGCCACCGTCAGCCCTCCTCGCTGCGTCGAGCCGGTTCCGAACCGTCAGCCAAAGGCGCACTCCGAGAGCCTTTCACTTCGGAGAAGCCGGCGCGCCGCTGCCGTGGTCATCGTCCTCGGCACCGGTGAACCAGCGCCGCCGCGAAGCCATCGCCGTCCCGAGCTCGGTGAACCGTCGGATCTAGATCGAACGGCTGAGGTGAGCCCACGTTCTCTCCGAACCCTAGATTCCCAGACTAGATCCGGACCGTTGGATCAAGATCCAACGGCCCACGATCACCACGTGCCGTAGCTGCGTTAACGTAGGGGTAGATCTGGACCGTCCGATCTAGATCGAACGGCCCATGATCATCGGATAGATTATAACGGAGTTAACCTAGGAAAGATCTAGACCGTTGGATCTAGATCCAACGGCCGTGATCATGCCACGTAGTCGCCGCCGCGCCGTGCGTTGAGTCACTGACAGGCTGGGCCCGCGTGCCAGCGGCCGAGCCTGGGCGTGACTGCGTGTCACTGACATGCGGGGCCCGCATGTTAGTGTCTCGCCCGAGAGAGCCTCACCGTGCACGTGACCCACTGACGGGTGGGACCCGCGTGTCGACCCTCTGTAGCCGTGAGGCGCGTCCCACCGTGGGCCAGGAGTCACCGTGGACCCGATCCATGGGCCGAGACACGTGGCGACACGGGGCATGCCACGTGGCATGATGACGTCATCTTTGGCGTCATCGCGAGACTGTTCGATCTTGGCGTCGGCCAGTCACCGTGGACCAATCACAGGATGACACGTGTCCAGGCTGACGCCAATAATTAATTTCCAAAAGAAAATGATTTATTAATTCGAAATAATGATTTTGATTTTGTTTCAAACTTCAAACGCTTATAACTTTTATGCGTTTCAACTCCGATTTGAGTGATTCAAATTTCTAAATTTGTATAAAATTGAGATCTACCTAAATATAAATTTTATTTAATTTTTGGACTAAAGTTTTTCTCTGTAAAATTATTTAATTGATTATTTAAACTTTAAATAATCATAACTTTTGCATTTTAACTCCAAATTTGACGATTCCAGTTTCTAAAAATTCATAAAATTATGTTCTCTCTGTTTATGGATTTTATTTGGATGATTGGATACTTTTTGCCTATTGTTTATTCGTGTATTTGCTATTTGCACGCTTTACGAGTAGACGTTGAAGTGCCGGAAGGATTTGAAGGAGAAGTATTGACTCAGGATCCAACTCAAGACCAAGAACAAGTACTTTTTGAAGGCAAGTTGTGCTTTGACCATGTTGATCCTATTTTGAAAATCTATTTTGATTTAACTTATTGCATGCTAGTTCAGTTAGAAAATACTTTATTTAAATATGCCGGAAGGAATCATGGACCTTAAGAAGGAGGAGTTCAGAGCACTGAAGCAAGGTAATCAGCAAGTGGCCGACTACCTGAACAAGTTCACACAGCTAGCACGCTACGCACCTGAGGATGTAGCGACAGATAAAGCCAGACAGTCTGGTTTCATGAAGGGACTTAACTCAGGATTGCAGGTGGGATTGATCACCCACACCTTTCCAGATTTCCAAGAATTGGTGAATAAGGCGCTTATTCTTGAGGACAAGCGCAAGGAACTGGATGAGAACAGGAAGCGCAGAATGCAATAGCAGGGATCATGCTAGGGAACGCAACAGCGTCTGAGAGTTGCACCAAATCAATTTTTCAGATTCCAGCCACAGAATGCTACAAGGACACCGTCACCAGCACCAAGACCCGTCAATCAGAACTACGGACCCACCGCTAGAAACGCTGCTCGAGCAACAAAGAAGGAACGATGAGACGCTGCTACAACTGCAACGAGCCAGGACACTTTGCCAATAGCTGCCCAAAGAAGACAGCAGGAGTGACCCCCGTTCGCTTTAACTTGGGAACCACCCTAGCTAGGACGCCAGCACCAGGAACCACATCCCAGACCGTGGTGAGAGGCCGAGTCAACCATGTCACCGCAGATGCACTGCAGAATGCTACGAACGTCGTACTGGGTAAGTTACTTGTTAACTCGATTACACCTGCTTGATTTTGTTTGACTCTGGAGCTTCGCATTCGTTTGTTTCGCAAGGCTTTGCTGCTAGAAACGATTTGGGGATTGCAAGACTTAAGTGCATGCTTTTAGTTCAAACCCCTGGTTCCAGAACTCCGAACGAAAGTAGGATGTTCCGGTGAGAATACTAATAGATGGAATAGAGTTCCTAGCGAACCTTATAATTTTGGAGACCAGGACCTTAGACGTTATTTTGGGAATGGGTGGTTATCCAAGCACAAGGCCGTATTGGATTGTGGACGAAGGACTATCTCGATTGAGAGCCCATGTGGAAAGAAAGTGGAATTTCAAGCTCTGCCGTTAGAGAAGGGCAGTTGATGGTTAACAGCACCAAGGCAATCGGCATAGAGGATGTCTCAAGAGTGAATGAGTACCGGATGTTATTCCGAAGATCTACTCCGTATGCCGCCGACGAGGGACATAGAGTTTGTGATAGAGCTTGTACAGTACAGCCGATAGCAAAGAGACCTTATCGGATGTCCACCGAGGAGTTGGTAGAGATGAAGAAACAGCTAGAGGAGTTAATGGAGAAAGGATTTATCGAGGCCAGAGTTAAATGCCGTGGGGAGCACCGGTTTTGTTTGTCAAGAAGAAGGGCGGGAGTTTCGGGATGTGCATTGACTACCGTGCACTCAATGAAGTCACCGTGAAGAATAAGTATCCGCTACCCAGATTGATGATTTGTTCGATCAGGTGAGAGGAGCCGGAGTTTTCTCCAAGATTGATCTGAGATCGGGATACCATCAGTTGAAGATCCGATCAGAAGATATCCCGAAGACTGCATTCTCGTCAAGATATGGACATTACGAGTTTACAGTTATGTCTTTTGGATTGACGAATGCGCCAGCATATTTCATGAATATGATGAATAAGGTGTTCATGGAATATTTGGACAAGTTTGTTGTCGTGTTCATAGATGATATCCTAATCCACTCCAAGGCAGGAGGATGAACATGCCGAACACTTGAGGCGAGTTTTGGAAAAGGCGAGGAACAAAGCAACTCTTCGCCAAGTTCGATAAGTGTGATTTTTGGAAGGACAAGGTGGAGTTTCTTGGACATGTAATGACCGCAAGGAGTCACCGTTGATCCAAGCAAAGTAGAAGCCGTGTTACATTGGGAGCGGTAGAAGATCGTGACCCGATCCGAGTTTCCTTGGAATGGCAGGATACTACCGCCGTTTCATTGAAGGCTTTTCGACAATTGCGAAACCTCTTACGCAATTGCTGAAAAAGGAGAAGAAGTTTGCATGGGCGCGAGAATGTGAGAAAGGATTTCAGAGCTGAAGAAGCGATTGACATCGGCACGATGTTAGTTCTCTGGGATGTTAATCAAAGCTTTGATATTTATTGTGATGTGTCTTTGTCTGAGAATGGAAAGGTCGCCGCTTATGCATCAAGGCGATTGAGGCCGCATGAGGAGAATTATCCGACGCATGACCTAGAGTTAGGCTGCCGTAGTGCATGCCTTGAAGATATGGCGTCACTATCTGATCGGAGAGCAGATGTGAAGTGTATACGGATCATAAGAGCCTTAAATACATATTCACCCAGTCGGATCTTAATATGAGGCAAATTAGATGTTTAGAGTTGATCAAGGAATACAATGTTGGAATCCATTACCATCCCGGGAAGGCCAATGTAGTTGCCGATGCCTTGAGTCGGAAAAGCCATCTTGTGAGCATGTTGCTAGCCACAAGTCGAGGATGAGCTATGTGAGGATTTCCAGAGAATGAAGATTGAGGTGGTACCTAGCGGATTCTTGGCCGCATTGGAAGTAAAGCCTACTCTAGAGGACCAGATCCGAGAAGGACGGAAGGATGATGACAAGATCCGCAGGATTAAGTCCATCAAGGAGGAAGGCAAGGCGAGAGGACTTCAAGTTGGATGAGCAAGGCACGTTATGGATGAAGGATCGCATTTGTGTGCCGAACAAAAGGAGCTAAGGCAACTGATTTTGGAAGAAGCCCATGACTCCAAGTACTCAATTCATCTGGAAGCGCCAAAATGTATCGAGGATTTGAAGGAAAGATTCTCGTGGCCGAGCATGAAGCGTGAAGTTGCCGAGCATGTTGCATTGTGCGGCGTATGCCGAGAGTCAAGGCCATGCATCGAGACCAGCGGGATTACTACCACGTGAAAATACCTGAGTGGAAGTGGGAGAAAATCGGAATGGATTTCATTACCGGTTTGCCTAAGACTCAAGGAGGTTATGACTCCATATGGGTTATAGTGGATCGTTTGACCAAAGTAGCCCATTTTATCCCCGTGAAGACCACCTACTCGGGATATAGGTTAGCGAGTTGTACATGATCGAGGATCGTCTGTTTGCCGCGAGTGCCAAAGAGGATTGTATCGGACGAGAGGTACCCAATTTACCTCAAGGTTTTGGAATAAGTTGCACGAAGCCATGGGAACCCGTTTAAACTTCAAGATGACCTATCATCCACAGACGGATGGACAGGTGAAAGAGTCAACCAAATTACGGAGGATATGTTAAGAACATGTGCATTGGCTTATGCTACCTCTTGGGATAAGAGTTTGCCGTATGCCGAGTTCGATTACAACAATAGTTACCAAGCTAGTTTACTGAGATGTCACCTTTTGAGGCCTTTGTATGGTCGACCCTATCGGACGCCATTGAATTGGAATGAGACCGTGGCGCCGTGTCTTGAACTGATATTCTTCAAGAAGCTGAAGAGCAGATTGCCATGATTAGGGAAAGGTTGAAGATCGCCCAATCACGACAGAAGAGTTATGCTGACAATCGTCGCCGGGATTTGAGTTTTGAACTAGAAGACTTTGTATACCTCAGAGTTACGCCTCTCAGGGGAGTTAAGAGGTTCCATGCCAAAGGGAAACTCGCACCCCGTTATGTTGGACCATTTAAGATTTTGAGTCGCAGAGGCGAAGTTGCTTATCAGCTGGAGTTGCCGCAGTCGTTAGCAGGAGTACATGACGTATTCCATGTGTCCCAGTTGAAGGAGTGTCTCCGAGTACATGAGGAACAGACACCGCTAGAGTCAATTGAGTTGCAAGAAGATTTGACTTACAAGGAGCATCCCGTAAAGATTTTGGACACCATGGATCGAGAGACCAGAAATAAGTCAGCCCGTTTCTGTAGAGTACAGTGGAGCAACCACACGGAGAGTGAAGCAACTTGGGAACGTGAAGAGGATTTGAGGAAAGAGTTTCCAAACCTATTCCTTTAGTAAGCCTTGAATCTCGGGGACGAGATTCTATTAAGGGGGGAGGTTTGTAACACCCCAAAATTTTGCTTTTCTTAAATTCATGTGTGATTTGGCACTTTGGTGAATTTTTGGAATTTTCTGGAATTTATTTGGATTTATTTGGAATTTATTTGAATTTATTCCATTTTGAATTAATTAAAGAATTAAACTTTGCAAATAAAATTTTGTTGGAAATATTTTATTTGAGTCCCAAATACCCTAAAATATTTTCCAGAATTTTTCTGGAATTTTTCTGAGTCTTTTGCTATTTTTAATGAATTAATTGAATTTCTGGAAATTAATTTGAATATTAAATCGCTGGAAAATCAATCCGGGTCGGTTACTGTTCAAGCGACCGAGCCCGAGTCAGACTTGAGTTTGAGTCCGACCCGGGCCACGGTCGGGCCGAACCAAGTCGCCTGAGTCCTAACCCCTCGACCATTGGATCAAGATCCAACGATCGAGATCCGGCCACGTCACTCGAGCCGTGCGCCCCCGAGCCCGCACGCGACCGTTGGATCTCGATCCAATGGCCCGCGTTGCGCCACGTCATCGTCGTCTCCGTCCGAATCGCCGCCGGATTCCGCCGCCGTGTGGGACTAGGGCTCCGTCCCGTGCGCGCATGCCGAGGGCATTTAAGTACCGGGTGGTACCCCGAGGTCCGCCGTAACCTCGTGCACTTTTTGCCCTAACCCACCGAGCTCTAGCCGCTGTAGGTTCGCCGGAATCGCTCGCCGTAGTTGCGTGAAGCGCCGCCACAGTTTTTGTCTCGCCTCGCCACCGTCCGCCGTCCTCGCTGCGTCGAGCCGGTTCGAGAACCGTCGACCAAGGCGCACCGAGGAGCCTTTCACTTCACCGGAGAAGCCCGAGCGCCGCTGCCGTGGTCATCGTCCTCGGCCGGTGAACCAGCCGCCGCTGAAGCCATCGCCGTCCGAGCTCGGTGAGCGTCGGATCTAGATCGAGCGGTGAGGTGAGCCCACGTTCTCTCCGAACCCTAGATTCCCAGACTAGATCCGGACCGTTGGATCAAGATCCAACGGCCCACGATCACCACGTGCCGTAGCTGCGTTAACGTAGGGGTAGATCTGGACCGTCCGATCTAGATCGAACGGCCCATGATCATCGGATAGATTATAACGGAGTCAACCTAGGAAAGATCTAGACCGTTGGATCTAGATCCAACGGCCGTGATCATGCCACGTAGCCGCCGCCGCGCCGTGCGTTGAGTCACTGACAGGCCGGGCCCGCGTGCGGCGGCGAGCCTGGCGTGATGCGTGTCAGCGACATGCGGGGCCCGCGTGTCATCGTCTCGCCCGAAACCTCACCGTGCACGTGACCCATTGGCGGGTGGGACCCGCGTGTCAGCCTCTGTAGCCGTAGGCGCGTCCACCGTGGGCGAAGTCACCGTGGACCCGATCCATGGGGCCGAGACACGTGGCGACACCGGGGCATGCCACGTGGCATGATGACGTCATCTTGGCGTCATCGCGAGAGATTGGTGCTGGCGTCGCCAGGTCACTATGGACCAATCACAGGATGACACGTGTCCAGGCTGACGCAATAATTAATTTCCGAAAAAGAAAATGATTTATTAATTCGAAGTAATGATTTCAGATTTTGTTTCAAACTTCAAACGCTTATAACTTTTGCGTTTCAACTCCGATTTGAGTAATTCAAATTTCTAAATTTGTATAAAATTGAGATCTACCTAAATATAAATTTTATTTAATTTTTGGACTAAAGTTTTTCTCTGTAAAATTATTTAATTGATTATTTAAACTTTAAATAATCATAACTTTTGCATTTTAACTCCAAATTTGACGATTCCAGTTTCTAAAAATTCATAAAATTATGTTCTCTCTGTTTATGGATTTTATTTGGATGATTGGATACTTTTTGCCTATTGTTTATTCGTGTATTTGCTATTTGCACGCTTTTTAGTAGACGTTGAAGTGCTTAGGAAGGATTTGAAGGAGAAGTATTGACTCAGGATCCAACTCAAGACCAAGAACAAGTACTTTTTGAAGGCAAGTTGTGCTTTGACCATGTTGATCCTATTTTGAAAATCTATTTTGATTTAACTTATTGCATGCTAGTTCAGTTAGAAAATACTTTATTTAAATATGGGGAATTAGATAAATACCAATTTGCTGTATGACCCCTTGATTATTTAAATATGTGCCATGACCCGTTGTCACCTTAGTTGTGGTTTACTAGTTGGACATTATTAAATTGCCAACATGGGTTTTAGACCGTTGTAGTATATTGCTTAGACCTGCTACGTGCTCATGACATGATTTTGGACAATCAAATGTTAATATTGACTTAATGATATATTGAACCTGTTTTGGAAAGGTATCATGTGATGTTGATGGCACGTGGTGCATGGTAATCAACTGGGGTTTGATAAATAGTTTTTCGACCGGGGCATGTGGCAAGAATAATCATGTGGGCCAGTTGTGGCATTGGGGATGTTGATTTGGTTCTTCGGGTAGTCTTGCCCTGGTCACCCTAAGGACTTAACCTTGCAAGCCTTTGAACTGGGTCTAACGTGCAACCACATGTCTGTAATGGGACGGAACTAGTTGACTAAGTTGCTAATAACGTACCTGTGGGACCTCAGGAGGTCAACTACACCCTTTGTGTAAGTTGTACGGGGGCGTCTGGGGCCGAGGCCAGTACCCATCTAACGGTTGATTGGCCTAAACTTCGCCTTAGCTAAGGGAAGGGTTAGTGTGCAATAACCGGGGAGGACCACTTGTATTGTTAGAAGTTTCCGAAAGACTTTGTTACGGGAACTCGCCTTTGTGGTGTTTGACTGTATCTTGTGGGTAAAGTGCATAACCTCTGCAGAGTGTAGAATCTATTCGAATAGCCATGTCCGCGGTATTGGACATCGCTCGGGAATTACAGTCAAGGGTTAGATTTTCTCAAAAATAACTTGGATTTGAAAGGTTGGGTTGGATTAATAATGATGTTGATGAAAGATGTGGATTAGGATGGGAAAGATGTTTATTAAACTCCTTGAAAAGTTATCTATGCTTTACTTATTTCTACTTCTTTCGAATCTATTTATGATACTTGTTAAATGCTGTTTACTGCAAATATACCTTGAGCTATTCCTTTGTACCAAGCCATGCATATAGTATATTAGCCTGCATTCTGTGCATGACTTGCTGAGTACCAAGTACTCACCCTTGCCACAATACAACACCAGTTGAAGAGGAGACTACACCAGCTTTGGAGGAGGAGCTCCAAGAGGAACCGTCTACTTAGGGAGCGAGCCCAGTCAGTTGCCTGTGGTATACTGGACGGCGCCACGAAGTTATTTGATTTTCTGTTGCTACTATTTCTCTCTTAAGTTTCGCCCTGCGAGGCATACATTTGTAACTTGACCATAAGGTCGAGTAACCAGTTTGACTACTTAAATAAAAGTACTTTATTAGTATCGAGTGGTATGATTGTGATATTTACCGATGTTAAGACTGTGTGCACTAGCGTGTTCCTGGACTAGTGCTGAATACACAGAGGGTCCGGATTTGCAAATTCGGGGTCCCGACAGTTTTGGCCCACGAGGGGTTCCCCTAAGGCCCAACACGCCCCGGGAAGGCCCAAACTCCCGAAAACGCTATTAACCTCCATACCATAAGGTTTCAACCTCCCATTCCATAATTCATAATGTTTTTGACCTCAACATTCACATTAAATAAGGTTACGACACTCTGTGGTGTCACATTCTCCCCCTCTTAAACATGATTCGACCTCGAATCCGAAGAACGCCAAAGTCAACAACAAGTTCCCCAAGGGACAAAAGACTTCTTTGCAACACAAAACATTCACACAGAGACTAAAACCGGAACAAACGACAAGCGAGTTCTCAAAACCAACACTAACGAGAAAATGTTGATTTAGCTCAACAGAGTGCAACCTCTCACGGTTCCATCTTCACTTCAATTCCCAAACAGAAACTGCGTTTCAACCACAAAGGGCTCCATCAACCCAAAACGCCTGAAACCTCACGACAAACACTTCACACTACTATCACAACCAACCTGAATACCACACTTCATTAAACTCAACATGACACAATCAAAGCGAGTCACAATTCCTTTAACGACCTCTCTACAATCTCGAAAATTTCCATCGAGGGGAATAACTCATTAAGGCACACTTGCCCTTCCGATACACGATCATGCTAACATTTCATTCCATCCTCTCCCAGGCAAGACTCAAACCCAAAAACAACTAGTTAAGACAATTGCTCACGGCAGGACAATTATCACCGAACTACCGTCAACTTAACTTCCGCCCATCGCTACTCTTAATAAAGGTTAAACCCATACGTCATCAACCTCCATCACAAACCACCCTTATACCACTAAGGTTCGACACCTAGCCCCAAGCAAGGATCGTAAAACCTTGCCAAACCATAATTGGTTCCTTTCTTAAGAGGGTCTCGCCCTCACACAAAAACACTTAGTTAACAAGCCCAAGTGTACACATATTTCGCATATTCAATCATAAACCAAGAACATTTATATCCTCACTCCCATCTATAGAGCAAGAGAAGTACAATTCTTTTGAACCCAAGTGGACCACACACGACAACTCAAACCCAAAGCGTTAACAACCATTTTGGAACGAATTCGGCAACATCCAAGCCAAATCACAAAGGAAGCATAAATCCCCTACACCACAACCAAAATACCAGAAATTCTTCATTCTTTCTTTTCATACTAGAAAGAAATGGACATCTCGATTCATGACATGCATGCACACTTTTCAAGAGCACTCCGGATTAGTCATATATCCTTATATGACTTTCTCACCGACCTGGCTCATCGACTCCTTTATGATAATTATGCATAAACAATGTCTCGTTTTCCTTTTCACCATTCATTCATCGTGTAACAACGGTACCGCAATAGTCATTCACCAAATGACTTCTTCCTCGGTATCAAATAATGGAAACACAATTAACATCGAAGGTTGCGGAAATTCATATGGACTATGACGGCAGCATAGTTGATAGTAAAACACCACATCGCATCACATCCCACATCAATTGAAAACTGAACTTGCAAAACATTGCATTTCATCCAAATTCAACATTTTGGAAGAGAACATTAAAATTTCAAGTCGAGCATCTGTTCCCACAACCGTCACAAATTTTCTCAAGGAGAGGGAAACTCATTTCAAAAAGGGAACACCTCACTAACAAAATCACTTTATAAAACATTCATAAAATCCACATTTTTGAAGCACTCGCAAACATCACACACATTATGCAAATAAATCCATCTCCAGTCAAAAAGAGTTACAAATTAAATCTCAAGAGTTTCCAACACAGCCCACTATGTCCATCTGCTTCCTTTAAAATAATGATTTCAAAGATAATTCAGTGCAAACGCGAAGAAGCGCGATCCACTCAACAACTTTTGGGTGTAAAAATCCATACTCATAGCACAAACTAAACAAATTTGCCAAAACCAGAGATTGGCACCAATTTCTACGAGTTTTAGGGAAAACTCTGAAACTCAACATAAGGAACACTTTGACCAAAAGCATTCAACCAAGGTAGCAAACAACCAAACCAGCCCAGAAGGTTTTTTAAACACCAGCTTAGCATAAATGCAATCATCTCTAGTATTCCACTACGCTTTCCATTAAAGACTTCAAAATTCACTACTTACTCATTGAGAAAGTCCAACCGGATTTAACAAAATTTACATAACCATTTCTTTCTCTAGTTACCGTTCCCAACACCTTTAATTAAGGTTTATGATGCTTATTAAAAAGGCACCCAACCAAGACTACATTGACATGATCCCCACGGATCACCAACTCATAATACATCTTATTCAAAGTTTGAAGCATAGTATTTCAACAAATCTTTCAGCATGATCAACCTATAATTTTTTTTATACCATCCATTCATCAACTTTTCGACAATCGGAACTGATTCAATTAATCATTGACTTTCAACATGTAAATATTATCTCTACAAGACAGAGTTCATAACTATGATTCTAAGACATACATTCATTAAGGATAAAATTCTACATCATGTTAATTATCCATGGTTCACTCCATCACAACATGTTACAATAATCTCCATTTTAACGATGGTTTCCAACAAGTAATCTACACAATTACCACCACTACTAAGTCATCAATATCAATAAACGGCATAATTATAAACAACAACATTGCTTTAAGCTACCCCATACATAGTTTATAACAAGTTGCTGCTACTCAACATACTCCAACTATTAAAATGAATTTAATAAGTTAGACCATCACGACGCTCTTAAAGCAACAATAAAACCTATATCTTTCCAATTGACATCGATACTAGCAATATAGGAACACCACTGCATACTTCCAAATATACTAATAGTTTGCAACATAACAATAACGACTCTAATCAACTTCCAAATTAAGGTCACAAACCGACATGATTAAATTTCTCTACTAACACGTTAAATTAAAACGTCTTTAATTAACCCACAAGGTTTCCTTAACAATATCAGTAGTTTAAAATTTTAAACATTAACAATGTTCAGCTACACATTTAATAAATAGGGCGTACTACCTCACTTCAAAATAAAGCAACAAACTCTAAGCATGTTCATTAACACATTTGATCATTACTCGCTATAGAAATAAATCTACGGCACTAGAAGTTCATTTAATCTTAAGCTAAAGATAAAAAATTTACATTGATTCAACTCGCAAAATTAGCTTAGGAGTACAATATTTCCATAAACCACACTGTTACATACTTCATAATATGCTAAACAACAGTTTTCACTTTTGACAACTACTTTTAGTCAAATGACTACTTACTTTATTTGCAGCATTTTCTTTTTATCACTCAACCAAAAATTCACAAAGAAACTTGACTCTCAAATTTACAATGAGATAAACCCAAACTTGGTCATGCAAAAGGAAATTCTCCAAAACACTTTTCATTCTCAAGACTCCCATGGAGGAAAATGGTTGAAAGACAATTTTCTTAAAAGGGAACCAAGCGATCCAGTAATTCTTTGCAAATAAAACATTAACACCAAACCCCAAACTTTCACGAAACAAGAGGGGTTTTCAAAGATGATTTCTCAAACCAGTAAAATGACAAAATCAAACACCACTTACTCCTACAAAGCCACAGAACTTCAGCCCTGACAACCAGGTCTGACAAAACGCCGCAATAACTCTTTTGACCTTGGAGAAAGAAAAACACAGGAATATATTGAATACTTCTCCCCCATAAAGCAAACAGCAAACTAAGCATCAAAGCTGGAAAGACGACCAAAAGAAGCGCAACACTAGACTCTTCTTCTTCGTCTTCAACCAAGGAAGACAAAACCACACATCGCATACGGAACGATCCGCGAAAATCCAATACCAAACACTTTATCAACTAAAACCAAGAAAACCAACCAAGATCGACCACAGAACGATAAGGAAGCTCCGAAGGAATCCACCACCAATCTCTTCTATTCGACTCCAGTCAACTACCCAATCTACGACAGAAAGGGTAAGCATTCTTCTCCTACAGGGGTTAATAATTCTTCGGTGATGGCGTTAACCGGCCATACCGTCAAACCACATCCTAATTATGAACAAAAAGAGGTGACCGAAACCCTTCGGCACCACAACCCCACTCTATCACAACAACAAGAACAATTCAATCATTTATCTCATTGACGTAGCAACATGCATTATCAAATGAAGCATTCAACATCAAAGCTTAAATACAACATTTAAGTGTAAAGAAATGATACCCATACCCTTTCCTACTGTGCATCCATGCGTGTCAAATTTTAGATTAGTTATACCACTTTTGCAAGTTTTAATGTTGCTATCCTATGGCAAAATTTTAGTTAGAACCTAAGCCATGTTTCTAAGTTATTCCACACCACATTTTAGTTGTACCCTATAGCATGAAACTAAAAATACACATTCCAGGGACCTACAACCTGGCTCTGATACCAACTGTAACACCCCGGCATTTCATATGCCCGAATGCTACCAAACATAAACTAATCAACCTCTAAATAGCATAAATTAAGATAAATTACAACAAAGGAGTAAATGCTAAAACCGAAAATTTCGGCAGCATCTCCTTTGTTTTTCCAAGAATTGAAGCAACAACAATAAGATCACAGGATATAGTATAAATAATGATATCTAAATCATCAATAATAAGGGTTCTAGCAGCAGTATAAGCCTTGAATAGAGATTCCAACCATCTCATGAGCCAAACAAAGTAAATGAGGAAACCAAGC
The DNA here is from genome assembly GCA_036346355.1 of Rhipidocladum racemiflorum. Classification (NCBI taxonomy): domain Eukaryota; kingdom Viridiplantae; phylum Streptophyta; class Magnoliopsida; order Poales; family Poaceae; genus Rhipidocladum; species Rhipidocladum racemiflorum. The sequence continues at coordinate 34,926,210 of CM070577.1, read as the reverse complement.
ACACAAATAAACCATCACAATTTAAAGGAAGGAACATGTCATTGTTTATAAGTGTGATGCTAAGTGATGACGTGTGACTAGCTACCTTTCCCTATTGCCGATTTCATGGTACCTAAGAAAAACAACATAAACACAAGCGTGAGTTCATCACTCAGCAAGTATATTGCAATGGAACAAGAAAATACATTCTAACACCTTCATCACCACTTTTCACATACGACATCATACACATCTCATATTCATAGCGTAAGCATATCATTGACATCATCATATATCATCATCATATAACATCCTCATATAATGCAATGCAATGCAATGCAATGCGATGCACATATCTCCTGGAAACTCATACCGGTATGGTTGAGTACACACCCGTCGATGTGTACCCTCTCCCCCCTTCCATCCCGAAGATGGAGGGTGCCTACTCCTCGCTTCCATATACCGCGGTGGATGGAATCACGATGTAGGACTTACTCATTGGCTCTCCGGAATAGTCATAACTTTCTCACCGACCTTCCCCGGATTAGTTATGACTTTCTCACCACCCGGGCCATGTAACATGCCATGTATGCAAACATGCCAACATCATAAATAACTTGTACACTAACTGTAGGATCGAAGTATACGAATATAGCAATCAGAGGGGGGTGAATGATTGTGCGGAAGCTAAAACCAAATTCTTGACCTATTAAAAGTTCACCCCAAAATAGAACCAAATAATTGCCTTGTTTTCGACAAAAACAGAATGACAGAGGTTTGGTAAAACGAGAATTCCCAGAGATCCAACCGTCGAAACGATCTGAAATTTGGACACAAGAAACTAGATTCCAATACGAATCGAACCCAAAAAGAATCAGCTCGATCGGACTTACGGATCAAAAGTTATGAGCTTCGCAAGCTTGCTGATCCAGAACTTGACGAGAATCAATCTAATCAAAACTTCAAGATTAAATAAGAACGACAAAAGATTGATCAACTAGACTTTGAGAAACACTAGATCAATACCCTAGAGAGGTTTTTGATGGATCAAATCAAGATAAAACTTGAAGAACAAAAACCAATCTAGAACTAGAACAAGCATGCAAACAAGAACCAAAACAGAAAATATCAGAGCGACGTGGTTACTGTAGCACGCAAAAATCTTGGAAGAATTGATCTTTATTTCTTGTCTAAAATACTCTCATCAAAAGAGTACAAACCCTAAAACCAAGCTCAAAGCTTGATGCGCTCAGCTCTACTTGGTGCCTTTCAACAGGAGACCCCCCACCTATTTAAAGCACCAACCCACAAGGAGTTCTGAATACGATTCCTATTCCCTAGAAGGAATCCGTATCCAACACAACTCTACTTGGCCCAACCAGGCCGAGTACAACTCTTGCACGCGTATGGTAACCCTTCCATACTCACGTGACTAACACTTTGCACGCGAATGACCACCGCCATACTCACGTGACTAACACTTTGCACGCGAATGACCTCCCGCCATTCTCACGTGACTAACCATTCTTCATGTGCACCATTCTCTTAGCCCGAGCGTCCGCATGACATCCTTGACCACCAAGACCTCAGTTCCTCCTGAACCTAGTCCCGAACCTTAGTTCCTCCATGAACCTAGTTCCGGTCCCGTCATCGACCACATTCGTCTTCGAGCAATACCTGCACATGAACAAACCACAAAATAATTCCGAGCACAAGTCCACGACTTGACTCACATCAATCCATGCAACTACTCACATGAGCATTGCATAAAGTCCACTTCAAAACACACATCATGAAATCATCACAAATTTCATAATCTCAAGGTCAAACCATTTCAATTCTTGCAAAACATCCAAACTGAGCAAAACACGTTCACAACGGACAAGAAATAAAAACCCTAGAAAAAGTCCATTCACGACGGACAAGAAATCTCTGTCCGGCGTACATGTGAAACTCTCAGTTCCAAGAAGAAAACATTCCGGTGAAAACACGTTCACAACGGACCCAAAAAACACTGTCCGTCGCAGATGGGAAACTTACTGTTTCTTGAGAACTTTGTCCGGCGCTAATGCGTAACTTACTGTTTCTTGTCAAATGTCAAAACACATGAACAAACACATTAATTTTTCAGTTCAAAGCCAATTTTTCAGCACATGATTTCACACTAACACATGGCATCATAACATAATCAACATATTCATCATATCATTGGCAATCATAACATAATCAACATATTCATCATATCATTGGCAATCATAACATAATCAACATATTCATCATATCATTGGCAATCATTAAGGCATGGCATGTGAACATATCATATATTCAATCTCAATCTCAACCAATCTAGCAACTACAACTCGCTACCCATTCCAATACACTTTGCCTCAACCACGGCGACGGATTGGCGAGACGTAGAGGGCACTCCCGGGGTCACACCACCTGCACAAAAGTACCACATACTCACAATCATGACCACAAAATAGTATGCAAACCCTCTTCTACCCCGACATCGCAAACTACTCGCAAAACCCAAAAACAGAGGTTATGTCCCGTTGGGACAGCAGCCTTCCAAATGGCATAACTCGGGTTCTAAGACTCCGAATCGAATAAACGAGTACATCCTCGCGTAGCTTAGGAAATTTCCTAACTTTTTCTAAGTATACGGAAAGACTGATTAGGAATCTAAAGTTGTTTAATCTACAAAATACCATGATCTGTTCCAATCACGTCACAGATTTTAATACGTTCGGTAAAACAAGCATAACTTTCAAACGGTTGGGCAGAATTGGACGTTCTTTATACCCACTGAAAGGTATTGAAATTAACTACAACTTCTTCAACAGTCGTACGACCAAATTCCGAATCTAAATTGGCGAAAACCCAAACACTAGGTCGACTGCTCATGCTGCCCGAAACAGAGAACGTGGCAAACTCAAGATTCCATCTAATCTACCCAACTACAGCACCACCAATTGATCTAAAAACATGATATTAACCCTTAGAACATATCCTAGACCAACCCCAAGGATTCCCATGGCCATACCTTCGCCCGACGCACGAAAACCCAATGGATCTCCTCACGGTTCGCGCGATCTCCTTCCTCGCTCCAAATCCACCGGATCTCCTCGTCGTGGAGCGCTCCAATGGACGGATCTTCGAGGTGTTGAGGTGGAGAACTCCCCTAGGGGCAGCAAGGGTGGTGGAGAGGTGAGGAGAGGGGTGGAGGAGCAATGGGGAGCAAGAGGGCGCAAGCAAGGGGCAAAAGGGTGTGTGGCGGCTATGGGAGGGAGAGGAGGAGGTGGAGGCTGCTAGGGCAGTTGGGGGCGCCCCAAGGGCAACATGCTGCCCCCCTCTCCCCTCATGGGCCAGAGAGCCCCACTTTTGGCCCACGAGGGGTCCCCCCTAAGGCCCCACACGCCCCGGGAAGGCCCAAACTCCCGAAAACGGCCCGGAAACGCTATTAACCTCCATACCGTAAGGTTTCAACCTCCCATTCCATAATTCATAATGTTTTTGACCTCAACATTCACATTAATTAAGGTTACGACACTCCATGGTGTCACAGCAAGTTTTCAAACATTTACTAGAGAGTGAGAGATAAGAAGAGAGGTGGCAAGATCACCTGCTTTGAGTGTGGTGGCCCCAACCACATTCGGGCAAACTGCCCAAAGCTGGAGAAGGGCAAAAACGAATAAGGCGGTCCAAGCAAGATCGACTACATCAACAAGAACCGCAACAAGAAGCCTCCAGCTCGCGAGCCGGCACGAGAGAAGAAGCACCGCAAGTTCACCAAGAGCAAGAAGCTCTTTCACCGCGTGCTCGCCACTCTGGACGATCTGGACCTCTCCGACACGGAGACATGGAGCGATGAGGATGAGGATGAACCGCGAGAGAAGGCGAAGGGCAGCGATGGCTTCTCCGGCATGTGCTTCATGCCCTCCAATGCCATGGAAGTACCAAACACCGAGCTGTACAGCGACACGGAGGAGGTACCTTCTTATGACCAGCTCAATGATGCTTTGTCAAACTAGCTAGGAAAATTTTATTCCAAGTCTAGAGTTAGGTGTTTGGATCTAGAGAAGGAAGTAAGTACCTTATCTCGGGAGTTAGCTTCACTTAGATCTTGTTCCTCCTGAGACTCTAATAGCTGTACTCTTTGCGATGCTTTGCTTGTGGAGTTGGAGAACCTAAGGACCCTACATGATAGTGTGGTTTCTGATCTTGAGGCTCTTAGGTCGAAGGATGCTAGCACATGTTCTGTTGATCCTATTCCTGCTGATGCTAGTTTTCCTCATGCTCACACCACTGCATCTTGTGATAATTGCCCTAAATTGCTTGATGAAATTGATGGCATGAGCTCACACCTTAGGAAGCTTTCTGCTAGAAATGATGAACTTAAATCATATGCTTCTAAGGACCCAGTCAGCTCATGTTAGGGCTGTAAGCAACTAAAACTTGACAATGATGCTTTGACAGTCAAGTGTGCTAAATTTGCTAAGGACTTACTAGTTAAGTCACCAACTACTGCTTGTTGTGTGTTGGGGTTAAGGAGGACGTGGTCAAAGTCCACGAAGAGCTAAAGAAGAAATTAGAAGCCCAGATTGGTAGAATTAGATATGCTCCTTGTGTTTCTTGCGAGTCCCTCAACATTGAGGCAGCTTTTATAGGGAGAAATGTTCACGCATTGCTCGTTCTTCTCCATCTGGCTCTTCTTCTTCTACTCCTTCCCCCTGCTCTTCTTGTGCCTCACTTTTTGAGAGTGCCAGTACCTTATGAGCACTCTTGAGAAATTTGTAGGAGGCAAAAAGAAGCTCAATCTCATCTTAGACCAATCCAAAATTAGCAGATTCAGTCAAGGTCTAGGATTTGATTCCTTGGAGCATGCACGGGCTCATCCGCCTACTGTTGTGCGTGCCTCCAAGAGTGGAGAGATCATGGTTACTCCACAGATGAGAATCACTATTTTTAGGTCAGCAGGTCTGGTCCACGGGATCTCTGACGAGAAGGATGCTTCTCCTGCTACTTCGGCCTCCAAGGTGAAGTATACATGCACCTTCTGTCAAATGGATGGACACCTGATTGACTTCTGTTTCAGATGCACCAAGATCACTCGGCGTGAGCGTGTTAGTGCCCTTAGGGGTATTCAGGGTCATCCCCAGACTCTGAGTGCTTCTAAGGCACACACAGCTTCTAGGCAGGTTTTACAATCGCCTGTTTTTGGACAGCGTATGGGGCTTGGTTTTCAGGCTTCTTCTTCTGGTTTTCACCCCAGAGCTGTTCCGAGTCAGACTTTTCACCGTCTTTATGATATTCCTCGTTTTCCCCATCGAGGTGGATATCAGCAGCGTGAGCTTGCTTCCTCCACCAGGAGGTCTGAGCAGCATGTTGTGGATGGTCTGGCCTTTGCACATCGGCGGACCAACCCTACACCTGCTCCCAGACGTCCTACAGGGGTTGTCTCTGAGCTTTTGAGAGTAGAGTCACAGAGAGATACTAGAGTCCAGTCTTCTGCCTTTGTGACTGGTACTTCTACTCGTCATGTCACTCAGTATTGGGTTCCCAAATTGGCTCTTATCTGATCCAATACTGAGTCTTTGAACTCTCGATCTCACTAGTTCTTGAGCTTGATCAGCTTCCTTCTGTAACTCATAGTGATCCATATGGCATATCTTGAGGGGGAGCTGACTTGTACTATATGTTTATATTCAACATTTCCTCTTTCTTCTTTCTTGGTATCTTTGGGATGGTTTTCATTTGGTTGAGTCCACTTCACCTAGACTTTTGGCATGCTTTGGCATGGACCTTTCATCTTATGCTTTAGGATGCTATTCTCTTCCTCTTCTCGGTTGAGCTCATTCACAGTCTTGTAGGTCTAGCAGGTGTTGGGCCCCCTGGGTAGACAGGGTCTGTGTTTGCTCCTGAGCTGGAGTTTTAGAGTTAGTTTTCCTTTGTATGTCATATGGGGAAGGTGAGAGCGAGTCTGAGCTTAGTGGTCTCTACCATCTTTTCTATGCTCTTAGATCACCCAGTTGTTAGTTTCTCCTTTTCCTCTTCTCATTTTTTGTCTTTATGATTTCGATTGAGTTCTTTTTATTTTTTGGAATCAAAATTGCTAATAACTCAACTTGAATCAGATTTGTGCTTAAAATTGACTCACATGTTGAGGGGGAGTTCTTGAAACTGGTTTTCTTGCATTGCATATAGACTTGTTTTCATTTTCTGAGCTTTGACTTTTATGCAATTGATAAAATTTAAGATATGTTGCACCTAGATACTTTCATGAAGATCCTTGCTAGTCTAGGTCATATCTAATCTGGTGTATCATGTTTAAACTAGCCATCATTTAAATCCAGCTTTCTTGAAACTTGATGAATCTTAGCTTTTACTTGCTATATTTCTTTACTAGATGCTTATGCTATGATTAGTGAAATAGTGGGTTTCTACTAGAGTCCCTAGAGTAACTTGGGTTAGCTATATTGTTCCATTCTAGCATCCTCACAATGCTCATGAATCTATGTGCTACAATGCTAAAAATTGACTTGTTTTCACTAAAATTGATCTCAACACTCTACATTCTCGAGACTGCTTCCCATTGCACTTGTGATGAACTTGGAGTGTATCGTGTATGACCAAGACCACTCTTTTAAGCCTCGTGCTTGAGATGGTCGAATAGGGCTTGAGTCAATAAATTGAAAAATGCAAAATAAACTAGAGGAAGAGAGTGACGCCTAGGAGACCTATGTCGATGGCTCCTAGTCGAGGTTGTGTTTCACTAGGATAAGCTCTCTACACCTCAAAGGTTGGCGAAGGAGAGTGATGCTTAGGAAGCCTTTGTCGATGGCTCCTAGTCGAGGATGTGCTTCACTACGCCTAACTCTTTGAACCGCTTTGTGAGCATTAATCTAAAAATTTGCATTTGAAGAGATGGTTGAGCATGAGGGTTCTCTAATGGTCTTGTAGCTTCCCAAAGTGTTGACTAGGTTGAACTCTAGTATATCCATTTGCTCCTTACTTTGGCTTTGCTTCTAGTCTTGAAGTTATGCTAAGTGTTGCTATTGTTGAAATCATGCAAAATTAGTATATTTTCTTTTGAGCTAGTTAGTAAAAATAAATTAAAATATGCCTTTGGATATGACTTAGAATGACATATTCTGAACTTCAGTAGCTTGGTGTCATACTTTGTCTAAATGGTCACTTGCATAATCCTTAAAGCTCTTCTAGGGTGCATTTCATTTAAAAAAATTGCTCTCTTGATGCCTATATTGCCAAAAGGGGGAGAAAACGTAGAAAAGGCGTCCTAGAAAATGCTTTCTCATGATCATGTTGAACAATTGTTCTTGCATTTGGATCATGAACAATATTAAGCTTTTTGGAGGATTTCTTAGTTTTTGGAGCTTTTATCGAAAAATTGTTCTTTCTTGTGTTGAGCTCTGAAAATCTTCTGATATATTTGGTCATGAGCTTGCTTTCTCTTTTAGTTGGACCAAATATGATTTTTGCAATCAAATTGCTTTTCTTCTTTTATTTTCAAACTCAAATTATACCTTTTGTGTGGTTTGTCAATATACTCATCAAGGGGGGAGATTGAAGGACCATGTGGAGGTCCATCCATATTTGTGATGAGTATTTGACTTTATTTGATTAAGGTGTGCTCATGTTTGGAATTCAAAAGGAAGCAATTTGGGTTGTGTTGGTCTCTTGTGGTACTACCGGCCTTTGGCTGGCGGTAGAACCAACTTATGAATGAGACATAATTAATTGTGAGCATTTGTGATGTTTATTGCATATTATTGGACAATGCTATGTGATGGTTTTCCTTGTCTTTGATGGTTGCAGGACGACGGTGCGAGCTCATGGTGAGGCGGATGATGAGCGGGACTAAGCGAGGTGCGTCAGAGGTCCAGACGGTTGGAGATCGTGAGAAGATGATCGGAGACAGAGTCCGGGCAAGTCAAAGAGGATAAGGAAAGGGGATGATACTAGCTAGATGCCACGAGGATCGATGAGAGCCGTTGGATCGCAGTCTAGTTGATAGGATAGCTAGTCTAGTAGTATGCTTTGAGAACCGTGCAAAGAAACCCCATTATGTGTGTAGGGTTTTGGGTGTCCCTTGCATAGGGGAGTGAGTGGGTTAATCCTAGCCCTTGGTGGAGTGCTCTAGGGTTTGGTACTCGTCCAAGGGTAGTAGGTGGCCCAAGAGTAGTATAAATAGAGGGGTGGAGGGAGGCCTCCATGCCCATTCATTCTTGGAGTTGTTGTGTTGCTCATTTGAGCTTTGCCCACATGAAGTGAGGCTTTGTAATCACACATCTCTGAATGAAATAGAAGTTCCAAGAGCCAAATTTATTTTCTCGCAATTTAATTCTTGTAATTTACATTATGTCTATACTTTTGGCATTTACTTTCATGTATTAAATTCAGTATTTACATTCCCGTATTTACATTTATGATTGCTGGATTTTGTTCTTGACTTGAGCGATTCACATTCACCTCCTTCTATATTCTATTTGGATCATCGCTCAAGATCGAGTCCATTTGCCAAAGTTTGTATGCCGCAAGAGTTTATTTGTCAAGTTTCTATCAAGATCGCAAATCTGTCCTGAACTTGTTCTTCGCGAAGCAGTCAGTCTTTGATTTTTTAGAAAAATCCTTTTTGAGTGTTTCTTGTTGGAGAATGTGCGTGACGCATATATCCATCTGTTGAAAATTTTTGGAGTTCATTGATTGCACCGTTTGGGAGCTATGAGGTGAAAACCGAGCCCCAAATTTTTTGATCGAAGTTCCTGACTGTCTGTAGTCCGTGATTTTTCCTATTTTTTCTGTAAGGCTTTTGGGGGTGATTTTTGGTGGAGTGCTCACCTGCTCACAGGGTGAGAAATTCCCAAAAATTTTGTAACATAAGTCCACCAACCACCTGCTCCAAGTGGGGACCATTCCTGAAAAATCTGCTTTTGCTTTTCTAAAAGAGGCTTTTTGGTGATTATGCTTGATCTCTTTTAGAAAGAAGTCTTTGAATTAATTCCTCTTTATTTTGGACATTTAACAACCAGGATTGTAATTTACAAATCCCTCACATGATGCATGGTTCTCATCCATGCAAACTAGGGATACACATAGTTGTCGAGTCGTTCCGATTTTTGTGGGTTTCGCGAATTTGAGGAGCACCGGTTTTGTGACACCACGGAGTGTTGTATCATTATTTATTGAGCATGATGAGGTAAAAAACATTATGAGATGTGGAATTAAGGTTAAAACCATAGGGTATGGAGGTTATTAGCGTTTCCGGGCCGTTTCCGGGAGTTTGGGCCTTTCCGGGGAGTTTTGGGCCTTTCTGGGGAGTTTTGGGCCTAGGGGAAAGGGTTGTGGGCTTTGGTGGGATGGAGTATGAGTCCATTTAGGATTAGGACTCCAGTTTTGGGCTGGTAAAAGGGGCTTCCCCTGCCCCTTGTGCGCCCCAAGCATGCCTTGTGCGCCCCCCACTTCCCCCTTGTGCCCTAGCCCCACCTCCTATCCTCCCCCTTGTGGCCGTGCGCCCCCTCCCCTTGCCCCCATTGCTCCCCACCTCTCCACCACCTCTCCTCAACCCCTTACTGCCCTAGGGTAGCCTCCCCACCCCTGCACCTCGAAGATCCGCCCATTGGAGCGAGGAGCGAACCGGGAGGAGATCCATTCAGTTTTCGTGCGTTGGGCAAAGGTATGGCCATGGGAATCCTTGGGGTTGGTCTAGGTACTGTTCTAAGGGCGATTATCAAGTTTTTAGATCAATTGGTGGTGCTGGAATTGAGTAGATTAGATGAAATCTAGAAGTTGCCACGTCCTCTGTTTCGGGCAGCATGAGCAGTCGACCTAGGGTGTAGGTTTTCGCCAATTTAGATTCGGAATCTGGTCGTACGGATGTTGAAGAAGTTGTAGATAATTTCATTATCTTTCAGTGGATATAAAGAACGTCCAATTCTGCCCAGCCGTTTGAAAGTTATGGCTGTTTTATCGAGCGTGTTAAAATCTGTGACGTGATTGGAACAGATCATGGTATTTTGTAGATTAAACAACTTTAGAGTCCGAATCAGTCTTTCCCTATACCTAGAAAAAGTTGGGAAATTTCCTAAGCTACGCGAGGATGTACTCGTTTAATTGATTTGGAGTCTTAGAACCCGAGTTATGCCTTTTGGAAGGCTGCTGTCCCGACGGGACAGAACCGCTGTTTTTGGGTTTTGCGAGTAGTTGGCAATGTCGGAGTAGATGAGGGTTTGCCTACTATTTTGTGGGCATGATTGTGAGTGTGTGGTCCCTATGTGCAGGTGGTGTGACCCCGGGAGGGCCTTCTACTTCTCGCCAATCCGTCGCCCGTGGTTGAGGCAAGTGTATTGTAATGGATAGCGGTTTGTAGGTTGCTAGTTGAGACTAGATGAAGATTGAATATATGATATGAACACTTGCCATGCTTTAATGATTGCCAATGATATGATGAGTATGCTTACTATGTTATGATGCCATGTGTTAATGTACAAGTTAACTATGTTGTTGGCATATTTGCATACATGGCATGTTACATGGCCCGGGCGGTGAGAAAGTCATAACTAGTCCGGGGAAGGTCGGTGAGAAAGTTATGACTAATCCGGAGAGCCAATGAGTAAGTCCTACATCGTGATTCCATTCACCGCGGTGAACGAAAGCGAGGAGTAGGCACCCTCCATCTTCGGGATGGAAGGGGGGCGAGGGTGCACACCAACGGGTGTGTACTCAACCATACCGGTATGAGTTTCCAAGGAGACATGAGCATAGCATCGCATTGCATACATAATGAGGATGATATTGATATGTGATCATGAATGAGATGGTTTACATGATGTGGGATGTTATTGCCATGTAATTGTTCGTGTTGTACCATTGCAATATGCTTGCTGAGTTTTGAACTCACGCTTGTGTTTTCTTGTTGTTTTAGGTACCATGAGACCGGCATGCGGGGAAGGGAATTAGCCACACTTCCACACATAGCTTCACTCATTTGATTCCACAAGTCATTCAATTAGTTTTTGATAATAAACTGCGTGTGATGATTATTGCTTTAAGGTTTAGCTTTGCTTTATGAGAGTCTTATTGTTCGTTTGGCGCATGGAGACATTAAATACTTGAAAATAGACTTATATTGTGGTTAAGTATTGAATTGTTTCTATTTTAGCTGTCTCCCATATTGCCTTATTGCTATACTGTTGTTGCTCCTTCAAATCATGTTAAAACAAAGGAGATGCTGCCGAAATCTCGGGTTTTAGCATTTACTCCTTTGCTGTAATTTACCTTAATTCATGGTATTTAGATGTTGTTTAGCTTATGTTTGGTAGCATTCAGGCATATTAAATGCCGGGGTGTTACAGGTTTTCTTGCGGAATTGTTTTGAGTACTTTGAGTGGGGCAAATTTTATTTGGGATCATTCACCCCCCCTCTGATCGCCATCTCGGTCTTTCAATTGGTCATGTCTTGTAGATAAAGATGTACACCTCTACAAAGTGTAAAACTTTTCGAAAAGTCGTACCCACGGTTATAGGAAATTTGGTGCACCAACACTAGTTAGATGACTTTAATGTTTTCATAAAATGGGTTGATCTAGAAATGTTTCTTGGAAAAGTCTTTATTCCATATCTTATGGTTTGGGAAATGGTAGTTTTGATTCTCACATTCATGATGGCTTGTGAGTCATCATTTATGTTGTTCTTTCAAGAAGACAACTCAAAGGATGAAGTCAGCGGTGCAAGAAGAATTGGCCAAGAGTTTGCCAAATACTTCTACGGTCGGCAGGGTAAGTATTTTAACTTTGTTTTCTTAACCAAAAACTAAACTGACAACCCAATCGGTCTAACAAATCCTCTTTACACTTGCAACGTGCTTCTTTGCCTCCTGCATTTTCCGCACCAGCCATTATCAGCTAGCCAAAAGGCACGACCAGTGACTTGCCTCCTAATCCTTCTCAACCGATGCCGTAGACTCAACTTGCCATGGGTGCAGCTCTTCCTCATGCCATGCTGACATCTTTCGTCGCTGACATGCTCAGGTTTGATTTGTTGGACATCGAGAGTGACGAAGAAGAGCGCGTCCCTACCATTATCGACACCATCCTTGCTAAGGCTGAAGGCGCATCAGTGTGGGTCATGTCTACCCCAGGTGTCGAGGAGGAGCTTAGGCATCTTTATAAAGTTCTACTGAGCCCACAAACTGACCTGCTTAACAATGCTCAGCTGATCCATGATACAGTTGATGCTGTTAAGCTCGACCTCGCTGAGCATGCCATGACTGCATGGCTTGATGCCTGCTTCATAGATGAGAAGAAAAAAGAAGTTAATAAAGCAAACCAGAGGCTCGAACGTCAACTTGCACAAAGGGAGGATCAAAAACTCCTAGATCAGCTCATGGCCGACACAAAGGCAAAGAAGGCCCGATTCGATGCGGAGACACAGAATTCAAGGAAACCAAAGTGCTTGTATCAGCTCTAGAAGTTTCCAACAAGTCCTTAGAAGAAGAACTGGCAAAAGTAAATGCTCCATAGACGATGTTGCTCCCAAGATGACTAGTTTTTCTTCTTCGCTGAAAGAGCAAAAAGTTTCTCTGGCCAAGGGTATAGCGGCAGTTCGAGCCCAATCGGCCAAGATTGTCCCCGTGTCTAGCACCACTGCAGAGGATCTGTTGGCACTGAAAACTTGACGACGGGTTGATCGTAGCTAACACACATTAACACCGGGTTCAATTCTGGGGTGTGAGCGTGCCAGCCAATTTGATGCTGCAATTGACAATTTGCAAGCGTTAGAAAACTGGCTATAAAGCTGATCTAAGATATTGTTAACAACTAAGCTCTATCGACCTATTCAAGCTGATGCAACTATAATATCAGATAGGTCAAATCAACCAGATGAGTTGATTAGATGGGGATAAAGATCGTTGTTCTTGAAAAAGGCGATGCGCGACAAGATCGGAGAAGAAGTAGACCTGGTTTGGTGCAAATCGATGATGATCAATAATTGGCGATGCACAACTTTATTGATCAAGACGAATTACAAAGGAAAGATTACAGAACTAAAGACTACTCCTATGCAATGAAAAGTGAAGAAAATAATAGAATAGATTGTGTTGGTTGATTTGTGTGTCCAAGATTCACCCATCATTCTCTCTTATAGCCTTTGGCCTGATCATATTCTTCCTAATCTCTTCAACCGCCCGTATCAGCCTTGATCTCTTCTTACCATATCAAACCTGATCATTTCCTCCTCAATCTATTGCATTGCCTGTATCAAACTCAATCTCCTTTGGTAAACACAATACCAAGTTATATTCTGCCGAAAACGTATCGACCAATGACTCTAGCTTGCTGGAAATATCACATGCCAAATTTGGGTGTAAACATATGCCCCCAAATTTTGGGGATATGTTTAAACATGCCCCAAAATTTCATTCCACACGTGCTTTCCAATCATGACAGCAATCTGCCGCTTCATCTTCAATCTCAGAAACCACCACGGCTATTCAGCTTCTTGAAACCACCACTTCAAAATAATGTACCTCATTAATTATTCGATTGTTCACATGCAGAATCACTTCGTCTTCTTCTGCGCTTTTACTCAAAAACGCTTCATCTTCCAATAATGGCATTTCAGCTACCTGATTTACCCTATAAATACCAAGTAAATTATCAGTTTATTACTCAATCCTGTGGTAAATCTTCATCCCTCACATCATCATGCCTTCATCATCTTATTCCTCCTTTTCCAATTATTCCCCTCTGTCCGAGTCGTCCGTAGAGAATGACCTAGCCATTACCGCCGTTCTTCAGGAGGAATTATTGGCTGAAGTGCGCGCAGAAGAAGTGGCTAATGATGAGGCCATCACTCATGTGCTACAAGAGGAGCTCCAAGCTGACGCGACTACCACTCCTACGGAAGGCGCAGTTGCTGCTCCTGCGGAAGACACTGCCAATCCTCCTCCAGCCGATGCTGCAGAAGCAGCAGCAGTAGAATCAGTTGGTAGCGCCGCCACCACCGATGGGACTGTGGCCATCATTATCAGCTCCGCCGATGATTCGGTGCCTCGACCGGCCCCTCCTGCAGACGCTGCCCCCCAGGTGTCATCAAGCTCCAGCAGCAACAATGGAAGTGGCGCCATTACCATCAGCATGAACACTAGTGGGAAGCGCTGTCGACTTCTTTATATTTTTTCACCTTTTTTTCTCTTTTTTCTCCTTAGTGTTGCACCGTAACCTAAAATCCTCCTACTTAGCGTCCTTTTCTCACTTCAGGCCTCTAGCCGACAATGTAATTGATTCCCAATTAATGCAAATGTTGACATTTCTTACAATATCCTGTTGCAACTGTCAATTTCAAATTCTGCCAAAATCGCTGTTGCTAGCTTAAATCAATGTTAACGGCATATTAACCATCACCGCGATTTACCCGCTTCAACTCCCAAGTGATTTTTGTGCCCACCATGATTTTTTCTCGTGCAAACACACAAGCGTATATTCCCTTTCATTAATTGCATCAAAAATTGGTAAAAATTACCCGCCTTTGCCACTTGATTTATTGTATTATAAATAGGTGGTCCATTCACCCATCATTTTCACATACACCTCTTTTTACTTCTCCGCTATTGGCTTTTCGATTCCCATCAATTCTCCTCCCTCTGTCGGCTTCTAGCTTCTTCCATCAATCGACCATAGCCTGACCCAATGGATTCTCACCAGGTATTCTTCCCTGTTCCTCGCTACGATTCTCTATACTACCTAGGTCCGACAGGTAATACTTATCCCTCAACGATGATAGATCAGGAATTCCCCAAACTTCCTCTAAACGCCTGAGGATTTAACCTAGACTGGTGGAACAAAAGCTTTAAGGCTTGGCCGACTGCGCTAGCAGGGTGGCGCAGTTGGTACCAGCGGATAGCGGCCAAAAAATTGCCAATTTGGGAGCAAATGGGAATTGCCGAGTGTCTCCCACTCTCCTTAGCCATCTCTTCCCCTAACGAGCCCCTCATAGCCATGTCTTTCTAACTTTGGCCCGATACTTTTAACGCCTATCTCTTCAGAACTGGTCCCATCAGCCTAACCCTTCTTGACATGACTTAACTCTACTTCTTAAGGCCTGATGGCAACTAGCTATCGGCTTTCAGTACAAAACCCTCAAACAAGTTAATATCGGCTAAAGGCGAAGGCTAGGGTAAATATATCGAGAATAACGTAGGAACTGGTCCTGCATCTAACAAAGAACATGTTGCTAATCTGAACATGTGGTTGGACTGATTTCTCTTCTATGAAGCTTCACTCGGCCTAACCTAGACCTACCAAGAAATATCTTAACATCTTGTGAGGAAGCATCGACTAGCATTGGGCAAATTATTCCTCAGGGCAATTTATCAAATGATGCATGAAATAAGGTGCCGGCTTTTCACAGCTATGGGATCATTTACAGTAGGAAACATTGGCGGACCTCTATGGTTCATCCAAATATTCCTTACTGTATTTTGAACCAATCTCTTAAGATCGATTTGTCCGAGATGACTCCCTTCACTCTCAAGGAAAGTCCCGAGGACCAACCCATGCTCTTTCGCAATAGCTGATCATTTGGTGAACAACTGCTGCTTATTTTGGGCAATGGAATAAAATTGACTCCACCTGAAGCCAAAAGCTACATGGAGTTCTTCTACCATTTAGATTCCAAATTCCTCTCTAATGTTGATTTCTTCTGTTATCGAGAGTCAACCAACTATCCTTGCCCCTTTTTTCCACATAGCAGTCGATAGCGAAGACATGCTGGAGGGGACCCTTAAACTTTTCAAATATTTCCTGTCCCCTTGCATACTTTTAGTCGATCTGCACACCAGAAACCACACTTTCCCACCTTCTTATGAATTATACAACCCCTCCGTTTATGCCTTACAACTTGGGTTTGGGCAATTAATCCCCAAACTCATTCTTCTCGACTGGCTCCAACCACACGAGCAACTCCATCATGCTACTTCAACCGATATAGTCCTCCACATAGCCGATGACCTTTTCCTTCATGAGCTTCCACATTTCCTCTTGCATTGCATGAGAGCAAATGGCTACAAAACATGGTGGTCGGCCATCTCTTCAGCAATGTTGCCAATCGATTGACCACCATCGCTGATATTAATCGCGTTTTTCCCTGACGCAATACCGAAGCTGACAGCTAGAACCGCCTCAAACAGCTTATCATTGAGCAGTTCTAGTTCATTTGGCCATACTAACTCAAGCTTGATAGATATTACAGGCAAGGTATTTCACTCGATTAATCTTACTGCAATTTGCTGGATAGGTTAACTCTTTTACTCATTCACCCTTTTTCAGACAACAACTGGGAAGAAGCCTGTCGATCCGTCAGATGATACACCAACGAGGAAGAGGCTAGTCACATTATCAGGGCACTCTTCCAGCATGTTGGGGGGCACAACCTCCCTCATTATCAAATCTAGAGTGTCAGCACCAGCAACCTAGTAAGTTCCTTATCACAAACTTTCAAAATTTTTGAATCTTTACATATTCAACCAGCTTTTGCTTTCTTGTAGAAAAAAGAAAAAGTAAAACTACCAAGAAATAGGCTCAGCAAAAGAAATCCTTCACACATGAGGAATTGGCTGAAAGTTTGCCAAAAAAATATGTGGCTATCCGGGTGATCACGACTCCATATTTCTGCCGATAATAATTTTAACCATCTTAATAACTTTCCGTGCATCAACAACACGTATCATCACTGCTTCCCCTTCCCCACCGGTCAACATCGACATACCAGAGGGCGGAATAAGCGACTTGCCTCTACCACCACGTCAGCCGACACCATCAACACCAGCAACTTCCAGAGCCATTGTAAAACTGGCATGAAGCGTCTATGATATGCTCGGCTTCGACATGTCTAATATCGACAGTGCTATGGAGGAGGAGGAATGCCACCCAACAATCATTGATACTATCCTTTGGGAAGCTGAAGGTGCATCGGGGCCCATCTTATCAGCACCAGATGCCATGGCGAACCTCCGCCATCTCTTGGAAGTCCTGTTGACCCCTAAAGCTGATCTTTTGAGAAATTCTCAACCGATCTGGAACGTTGTTGACGCAATCAAGACAGAACTCCCAGAGCACGCCACTACTGCCCTCCTTGAAGCCTGCTTTATTGATGACAAAAAACAAGCAGTTGACGAAGCAGAGCAGCAGCTACAGCTAAGGATCGCTTAGAAAAGGACCAGGAGTTGTTGGACTGGGTGGTGACCGACACAAAAGCCCAGAAAGCAAGATGCGATGAAGACAACAAGAGTCTCAAAAAGGTCAAGGAACACGCGTTGGCTCTGGAAACCTCAAAGAGATCCCTGGAAGCCGAACTCGCCAAGGTTAACGCTCCACTGGCCGATGTGGCTCCCAAATTCACCAGAATCTCAACTTCACTTAAAGAATAGAGGGCTGCTTTGGCCGAGAATGTTGCTGCCATTTGGACGCAATTGACCAAAGTGACCCCAATAATGGGTATTGCCGATGAAGACCACATGATTATCAATGAAATCGACAAGATCCTTGTAGTGCTCTAGCTGTGTTGTCTGGCATAGGCGTTAACCCCTAAACCTTCACGTTGATTCCTGGTCTATTCCAAATTTTGGACTGTACCTTCTGCACATTAAGTTATGAATCGGCCTTTTAAGCTTCCGCCTTTATTTACTCATCGCTTTATTTATTGAAATATTTACCCAGTAAGGACGATGTTCCCCATCGGCCATAGAACTGAAATTAACATCAACGAGTTAATTCGGTCTGATCTTTGACTGGTTATATAAAATCCTTTGTCTTAACGAATTTAACCTTAGAAACTTTCCAACTAGTCAAGATCCAACCCAGACACTATGGTAGTATTTCTTCAGATATTTCCCATTCATAGCTTTAGGAAACACTTCTCCTTCCAAAGTTTCCAATATATAAGAATTCCCTCGAACTAGCCGACTAATCCTATATGGCCCTTCCCACGTTGGTGACCACTTCCCATACCAGCTATCTTTCGAACCTACGGGCAAAATCGTTTTCCAAACCAATTCGGCTTCATCAAACGATTTGGGCACTACCTTCTTATTATAGGCTCTCGCGGCCCTGGCTTTATTCTTCTAATATTCTCCATCGTCCGCAATCTCAATTCAACTAAGTCATCCAAATTATCAATCAATAAATCTTTGTAATCCTGAGCCAATACCTCATCTTGTTTAGCAACTCTTAATGATTTTATACCGATTTCTATTGGCCATACTGCTGATATGGTGAAACTTTAGTGACCCCATGACATGCAAACCGATACGACCACAACACATCGGCTAACGTCATATGCCAACTTCGAGGCTTATCATCAATTTTCCGTTTAATCAACTTGAACAAAATTTTATTTGATGACTTCGCTTGTCCATTAGCTTGTGCATAGTAAGGTGATGAGTTTAATAATCTAATTCCAAAACTCTTAGCAAAACCTTGAAATGCTTCAGACATGAATACAATACCCCGATCGGTTGTTATCATATGAGGAATTTCAAACCGATAGATAATATGTTCTTGCACAAATGCTATCACCTCAATAACAGTCACCTTTTTCAACAGGATAGGCTCAACCCATTTAGAGAAATAATCGATCGTAGCTAATATGAATTTGTGTCCTTTGGATGACGCAGGATATATCTAACCAATTATATCAATACCCATCCCCTAAACAGCCAAGGATTCACAATTAGGTGTAGACTCACAGCAGGCGCAGTCTGCACATTCCCAAACTTTTGACAATCCTGACATCCCTTGTTGTACTTGAAACAATCTTTCAACATCGTCGGCCAATAATAACCAGTACGACTTAGCAACCATTTCATTTTATAAGCCGACTGATGTGTCCCATAGATACCTTCATGGACCTCTCCCATTTCAGTTTTGGCTTCCTTAATACCAAGACATCTCAAAAACAATCCCTCCAACGTTTGAGCGCTAATCAAAGAAATGATATTATGCATGGAAATAGTAAGGTGATAAGAAGACTATTTCGATGCATAATATCATTTCTTCGATTGTTTCACAATCAATTAGCTGATCAAACACCATGTACCCACCTGTTGTGCCAATGAATTAGCCCTTTCATTCTGCTCATGTGGGATATGATCTATTGAGAAAATACTAAAATTAATGATGAGCTCTTGACACTATCCCAGGTACTTAACCAAAATCTCATCATAACAATTGTACTCGTTTCACTTGTTGCACCACCAACTGAGAATCTCCATATGCTTCTACAGAGTCGATTCCAAGGTTACTAAGCATATGTAGACCCCTAAGCAAGGCATCGTACTTTGCTGGATTATTTGAGCATCGATGACTGAGTCTAAATGCGAACTCAAAATTAGACCCCTACTGTGACACTACGGAATGTCAAAACTTTATAAATTGTGAAATTTGATAATAAAACTTTACAGTATGGTGTTTTATTGTGTTTTGGGCCGTTTCCGGGTGTTTGGGCTTTTCCGGGGAAGTTTGGTGTAACATCCCAAAATTTTCTTTTAATGTATTCAGTGTGTTTCTGGGATTATTTGTAATTTTCCAGAATCTGCTTGGAAGCCTCGCGAGTAAATTGGATTCACGTTTATTGAACTAATCGTATTAAATAAAGATCACGCATTTTTTTGCATAAGCATAAAATCTAAAATTTTGTTTAAAATTAAGATAACGGGTAGACAAGAGTGTTCTCTTCGAATATTTTCGGAAAACATGTTATATAACTCAATTCGTTGATTTTACAAAAGTCTGTACAAGTGTCTGATTTCACTAAAAGAATTTTTGTGAAAAATCTAGGCGTCGAAAAATCGCGAAACCAACTTTGTTAAGTTCCAAATAATTCCTAGTATTTTAGGGCAGTTTTCTAGATTTTTAGAACCTCTCCGTTATTTTTTTTAACACGTTTTCTTTTGAATGTATATGCGTATGTATCAAAATGCAACAGTATTGGCTTGGGTGGGATTCGAACATGAGATCGTCCACTTCAAGTAACAGGAGCTGCCACCAAATTACGGTGGGACTTTTTGTGTACCTACACACATGAAGCATTCCGAGCGTTTTCTCTGCATGAAGCATTTCTAGCAATCCATGTCATTGCCGTTTCCAACTTCGGCCGTTTTCACGTGTTGTTGCCACGGTAGTTTCCATGCGATAGCTGCCAACCGCTTCTTTTTCTCCACCGCCTCCCATTTTACGGACGTTTGCATTACGGCCGTTACCCATTTCCTTGCATGCACACGTTTATAACAGCGGTGCATGTGTGATTAATGGCATGAACGTTTCTTTTCTCTAGCCATGCGCACACAACGGCATTTCCTTTCGCTAGCGACGTTTTCATTTCCTTTGCAAGATACACGCTTCCATTTCTCCGCAACTTCCAAACTTCCAGCCATTTCCATCCTCCACCGTGTCCCTCATTCCGCCATTTCTCCCGCAACATTCCTTCACTCTTCTACCAATCACATTTTTCCCCGCCGTTGGCGTCGCCGACTCGCGCTCCTCTCGCCGTTGTTGCCATCACCTCGTCGCCGGCCGTTGTCGCTCTTGCCGTTGGAGCCGTCGCCGCCGCCATTGACATCGCCATTGTTGTCGCCGGCGTAGTCCTTGCCACCACTACCGTCACGTAAATGCGCCCGTTGGGCGTCGTTCGCCCGCCGTCACCGTCACGCCCGCCCGTTGGCGTCGCCGCGCCCGTTAGCGTCGCCGCGCCGTTGGTGCCGCCGCCGCCGCTTACCGCGCCGTCGACGCACTCTCCGATCTCACGTTCTCTGTATCGACGGTCTGCGCTACTGCCTGCGCCGAACGGTATTCCTTTTATCTCCTTCCTTTCGCACGCGCTCTATCTCTGTTGATCGGTGGATCTCGTCGTGTATTTACGCGTGTATATATATATTAGTATGTAAGCATGCCCACGTATATGTTAGGCCGCACGCCGGTATATATATATATTTGTACTAGAGGTTAAAACGTATATATATGTATATATACGCTGTGTTGTACGTATATATTAGGCAACCACATGCATGTATACAAAAATATATTAGGCAGTAAATGTGAATACTTATATTTTGCAATATGTTGTATTCGGTTTCTCCTCACGTCGCCAGCCAGCCGAACAAGAGTATACTTGTATACGGCAGGAACAGTACCATACTGAGGAAACCAAAAAAAAAATAGTTTGTACGTATTAATTTCCAGGATTTGTGAATTTTCTCTTTTTCGCTAGAAATTCGTTTTAAGTCCGAATCGCTGGCAACAAATTTTATTAATTAGTAAATATTGATACCTAGCTACGCTAATTTTACTGGAATTTTATAATCAAATCTACACTGTTAAATTATTCACTGAAAGTCCAAACTTACGAGTTTTGTAGCTGTTAAACTATACGTCCAAAAATTCCGAAATAAATTTTATAAATCATAGAAAATGATAAACTAGTTATATGGAAATTTTCATGAAATTATGAATTAGTTTTATTTGCGGCATTTCTTTGAATGTGTGTTTGTACATTGTTTTGTGTGTTTATTTGGTTCTTTATCTATTACGCGTAGACGTCGAGTTGTGTGACGTTGTCGGAAGCGAAGGTTAGGACCAAGATCAAGATCCAGACCAAGACTCGCTGCTTTACGAAGGCAAGTTGTGCTTTGACCATATTGCTCCTAGTTTTTCAAACATATCTCGATTTAAATTATGCATGCTATGTTGATTAAAATGAGTAATTTAGTTTGGGTTAAGTAGATAATAAACCTAATTGTTAATTCCACCCTTGATGATTAATATTCGTATGCCATGTATTCCATTGTCAACTTAGGTTGGGTTAAAATAGTTGGATGATATGATTGTGCCAACACGGGAGGCTAGACTGTGAATAGTTGCTTAGCCATGCTTACGTGAAATGTGTTTCAAATGGCAAAATAATATTGACTAATGATATACGGAATGAATTTTGGAATCAGTGTAATCTTGCCACGTGATGATGTGAAGTGTAGGTACCTTTTTGGTTCTACATGGTAACTGGTATTATTGTTGGCATGTATTGCACAATAATCAAACCGGGTGGGAAAATGGTTTAGACTGTGGCAAGTGGCAAGTGATGAATGGCGGACCCGATGTGGCACATGGGAGAGATGTTGATTGAATTTGGTTTTGTGAACTTTGGGTAGTTTTGCCACGGTCACCCTAAGGACTTAACCTTGCAAGCCTTTGAACTGGGCCAATCATGCAACCACATGTCTGTAATGGGGCGGACCTAGTTGAGTATGATTCTGAAATCTTAGCATGTGAGATCTCAGGTGGTTCTTGTAGCTATGAATGTGGAAAGAAGGGTGTAGTGTTTACCGTAATGGTCTTACATCTCTTCAACGGTATACGTTGGCCCTGTACTTCCGCTCCGCAAAAGGGAAGGGACAGTGGGAACAATATCGGGAGGTACGCATGCGAGGATGGAAGTTTCGGAAAGGCTTTGTTTGGTGTTTGACTGTATCGTGTGGGTAAAGTGCATAACCTCTGCAGAGTGTGTAAAAATCTATTCGAATAGCCGAGTCCACGGAACTGGACAACGCTCGGGGATTACAGTTAAGGGTTAGATCTTTTAAAATAAAATGTGGAATGGGTGGCTGTATGCCAGAGATAATTGCTAAAGTGATTTAAGGCTTTGTGCCAAACTATTTGAAAAGAGATTGATGACTTATTATATAATAAGGTTTTACAGCTTTTGAATCTATTAAGATTATTTAATCAAAGCAAAACGCTGTTTGATGCAAATTAACCACTTAATCCCTTCCTTTGGAAGAAGCCATGCATATAGTAATAGGATTGCATCTCTGTGCATGACTTGCTGAGTATGTTGTATACTCACCCTTGCTTTCAACACAATCATCAGTTGAGGAGAAGACTACAACTTCGAAGAAGGAGAAGTTCCACGAGGAGGCAGTTATCTAGGAATTGAACCTTGTCAGTTGCCTGTGGCATACTGATGGGAGTCACCAACGTTCTTCATTCCGCTGCTGTTTATTTACTTTTGTTATTGTAAGCCCTGCGTATGCACTATTTGTAAGTTGACCTTAAGGTCTTGTAACCATTTATTTAATGTTTGAAGTACTTTATTATTAATTCCGCTGTGTATGATTGTGGTACTTCATCCCTGTTTAACTGTGTGTACTAGCGTGATCCTGGACTAGTACAGAATACACAGAGGGTCCGGATTTGCAGATTCGGGTCCCGACATTTGGGCCTTGGGGGAACTAATTTGGGCTTTGGGGGGATGATTTGGGCCATTGGTGGAGGGGTTTTTGGCCCATTTGGGGGAGCAACCAGCCAGCCCTAACCCTAGGACGCCCCCCACCACCTCCTCCTCCCACTTCTAGCCGCCACCCCTCCATGGCCTTGCGCCCCTCCTCCCTCCTCCCCATTACACCACCACCCCTCCCCTCTCCAACACCCTCGCTGCCATAGGGAAGCCTCTCCACCTCACCACCCCGCAGATCCGTCCATTAGAGCGCTCCGCGACGAGGAGATCCAGTGGATTTGGAGCGAGGAAGGAGATCGCGCGAACCGGGAGGAGATCCGTTGGTTCTTCGTTCGTCGGGCGAAGGTATGGCCACGGGAATCCTTGGGGTTGGTCTAGGTACTATTCTAGGGGTTGATATCATGTTTTTAGATCAATTAGTGGTGCTGTAATTGGGTAGATTAGATGGAATCTAGAGTTTGCCACGTTCTCTGTTTCAAGCAGCATGAGCAGTCGACCTAGGGTTTGGGTTTTTGCCAATTTAGAGTTGGAATTTGGTCGGCCGCCTGTTGAGGAAGTTGTAGGTAATTTCAATACCTTTCAGTGGACATAAAGAACATCCAATTCCGCCCAACCGTTTGAATGTTATGCTCGTTTTACCGAGCGTGTTAAAAACTGTGACGAGATTGGAACAGATCATGGTATTTTGTAGATTAAACCACTTTAGATGCCGAATAAGTTTTTCCATATACTTAGAAAAAGTTAGGAAATTTCCTAAGCTATGCGAGGATGTACTCTTTTAATCAATTTGGAGTCTTAGAACTCAAGTTATGCTCGTTGGAAGTCTGCTGTCCCGACGGGACAGAACCTCTGTTTTTGGGTTTTGCGAGTAGTTTGCGAAGTCGGGGTAGAAGAGTGATGCATACTGTTTTGGGGCACGTTTTGAGTGTGTGGTATGTATGTGCAGATGGTGTGACCCCGGGAGTGCCCTCATCCTCTCGCCAATCCGTCGCCCGAGGTTAAGGCAAGTGTATTGGAATGGGTATCGTTTAGATTGTTGCTAAACTTGATTGGATACAACTTGCTTTATGATATGATGCTAAGAATGATGTTTGCCTATGACATGATGAACATGATTTCATATTGATTATGATTGTGTGGTATTTAATGTTTATGCCAATATTTACATGTTTATGTCATATGTGCATTCATAATGGAAGAGGCGTCCCATGCTGATGCGGGCCTCTGTGTTCACACGTAGTGAACACGAAAGACCTACCTCGTAGTCCCATCCACGTGTGTACATGGGAGCGAGTCAGTAAGAGTAGGCACCCTCCATCTACGGGATGGAAGGGGAAGGGGGTGTACGCCGACGGGTGTGCACTCGGCAATACCGGTATGTGCTTCGAGGAGATATGAGCATTTGCATCGCGTTGCATACATGATGATGATGATGATGATGAAATGAGTACAATGATATTGAGACATGAGAATGATGTGGTATATGAAATTATGGCTTGTACGTGATGTTGAGCATGGTAGTGATGTTTACGTTGAATTGTTCTTTATGGTCCATTGCAATATACTTACTGAGTGATGAACTCACGCTTGTGTTTTATATTTTTCTTAGGTACCGTGAAACCGACATGTGGGAAGGGGCTTTAGCTACACATCTTCACGTAGCTACACATTTATAGTCAGAATTATCTACTTGAGTCATGATCATAATAATAGCGCCATGAAACTTGGTGTATGGATTAAATTGTGTGCTTGTGTTCCTTATTTGTCTCGTTATAGATTATGGAGCGGTTGGACTTGATAATATTGATTTTTTTTGTTGGTGCTATATTCTTTTACATTGCTGCTTTAGATGCTTTATGTTATGATATGAATTGCCTTGTTATTGCTATTGCTTCAATTCATGATAAAACAAAGGAGATGCTGCCGAAATTTTCGGTTTTAGCATTTACACCTTTGCTGTAATTTATCTTTATTTGTAGTATTTAGATGTTGTATAGTATATGTTTGGTAGCATTCGGGCATACTAGATGTCGGGGTGTTACACCTACAGAGAGATATCAATAATATCCCGATGCCATTACCCTCTCTACAGACTGATCCATCGAAATATAGCCGCCAAGGGGCAACAGTCACAAACCCACAAGTGGTCCTATACTCTGTTATAAAAGCAGCTATTACTTGTCCTCTACCCACTTTGGAGGCTGCGTATCGGCTATCGCTTTAACCCAGTCTTGGTTCACTTCAATCCCCCTTTCATGAACCATGAACCCAAGAAATTGCCCAACTGATACCCCAAAAGCATATTTCAAAGGATTCATCTTTAAATTATGTATCCTAGTCCTTCTGAATACTTCATTTAGGTTGAGCAAATGTTGAGAATCACTTGTAGATTTTACAACAACATCGTTTATATATATCTTTACAATATGACCGATCAACTTATGAAAAATCAGATTCATAGCCCGTTGATATGTGGCACCTGCGTTCTTCAAACCAAAAGTCATTATGACCCATTCAAATAACCCCAACGCTCCAGGGCACCTGAAAGCCATTATGAATACCGGCCTTAGCCATGAATATCTGATTGTAACTGGTGTTACCATCAAGGAAACTGATAACCTTGTTTCCTAATGCATCATCGATAAGCATATCGGCTATAGGCATTGGATACTCATATTTAGGTATAGCCTTATTTATATCCCTAAAATCAACACACACCCTAATTTTACCACTTTTCTTCATTACAGGAAGGATATTAGAAACCCACTCAACATATTGGCAAGGCCTAATAAATTTGGCTGCTAGTAATCGCTCTATCTTTTCTTTTATTTTATCATACATTGCTGGATTAAACCGTCTAGGCGACTGTTTAAACGATCGATAACCTGGCTTTATCAGTAGCCGATGTTCCACAAGTTGTTGGCTTAAACCCGACATCTCATGATACTCCCAAGCGAAACAATATTTATAATTCATCGGCAAATTGACCGACTCCTTTTTATATTCCGCCGTTAATGCAGAATTAATAAAAGTTGGTCGTTTTCGATCACCATCACCTATATCTACTTCTTCCAATGGGTCGGCAGACGTGAAGCTTTGTCCAAGTCTTTTGACATCTTCAAAATCTCCAATGGCCTCATAACTATCTGTAGTTTGTTGATAACCCTGTATCTTGTTTTGTAGCACTCTTATAGCCTATTTGGATGTAACACCCCAGCATTTAATATGCCCGAATGCTACCAAACATAAGCTAAACAACATCTAAATACCACATTTAAACATAAATTCCAGCAAAGGTACATATGCTAAAAACCGATATTTCGGCAGCATCTCCTTTGTTTTTCCATGAATTAACACAATATCAATATCATGGCAAGATATAACATAGCACACGACATCTAAAACATCAACATAAATGGATATATCATCAAATTACGCCAACAATACCACTTCATAAACTAAAACGAAGCAAATAAGGAATCACAAGCATGCTAAATTAAACCATACATTAACGTTATGGCACAACTCTTAATATCATGTCTCCAAGTGATTAATAATAGACTATGATGGTGGAGCTACGTGTAGAAGTGTAGCTAAAACCCCTTTTTCCCGCATGCCGATCTCAAAGTACCTAAAAACAACATAAAACACAAGCGTGAGTTCGAAACTCAGCAAGCATATTGTAATGGACAACAATAACAATATCATAGAAAATAACATCTCACATCATGTATATCATCTCAATCATGAACACTTTAACAAAATCATCATCATTGTGTATGCAATGCAATGCAATGCTCATATCTCCTTGGAAACTCATACCGGTATGGTTGAGTACACACCCGTCGGTGTGCACCCTCTCCCCCCTTCCATCCCGAAGATGGAGGGTGCCTACTCCTCGCTTCCACAACCCACGGTAGATGGAATCACGATGTAGGACTTACTCTAATGGCTCTCCGGATTAGTCATAACTTTCTCACCGACCTTCCCGGATTAGTTAATGACTTTCTCACCGCCCAGGCCATGTAACATGTCATGTATGCAAGCATGCCAACAATATATAAAACTCATAGATTAACACATGGCATCGTAACATCTTAAACATGCTCATCATATCATAGCAATCATTAAGACATGGCAAGTGGGCATATATCATGTAGACAATTCCATCTAATTTCAACATGCAACCTACAACTTGCTATCCATCACAACACACTTGCCTCAACCACGTGCAACGGATTGGCGGGAAGTAGAAGGCACTCCCGGGGTCACACCTCCTGCACATGGGTATCACACAATCACAATCATAACCACAAAACAATACGCAAACCCCCATCTAACCCGACATTGCTCCCTACTCGCAAAACCTAAAACAGAGGTTCTGTCCCGTCGGGACAGCAGCCTTGCAAAAGGCATAACTTGAGTTCTGGGACTCCGAATGAATTAAACGAGTACACTCTCGCGTAGCTTAGGAAATTTCCCAACTTTCTCTAGGTATATGGAAAGACTGATTCGGCCTCTAAAGTTGTTTAATCTACATATTACCGAGATCTGTTCCAATCGCATCACAGATTTTAACACGCTCGGTAAAACAGTCATAACTTTCAAACGGCTAGGCGGAATTTCAATTTCTTTATATGCACTGAAAGTTATTGAAATTATATACAACTTCCTAGAAGTCCGTACGGTCAGATTCGAACTCTAAATTGGCGAAAACTGGAACCCTGGGTCGACTGCTCATGCTGTCCCAAAACAGAAACGTGGACACGTCTAGATCTAACCCAAATTACTTCAATCCAGCACCACCAATTGATCTAAAAACTTGAAAATCACCTTAAGAACAGTACCAAGAGCAATCCCATGGAACCCCATTGTAACACCCCGGCATTTACTATGCCTGAATGTTACCAAACATAAGCTAAACAACATCTAAATACCACATTTAACATCAAATTCCAGCAAAGGTGCATAGACTAAAAACCGAGATTTCGGCAGCACCTCCTTTGTTTTATCATGAATTTAAGAAACAGCAACAATATAGCATTATATGGCAATAAGAGAAACATCTAAAACAGCAATAAATAAAGTCTTAACGACAATAAGAGACTAACATTAAGCTCTTAAGGTTCCAAGTGTCAATCAAACAATAGAACTTTCAATAACCAAGCTAAGACTTAATTTTAAAGACCATCACACGCAATTTATTATCCAACTAAATGAATTGACTTGGGGAAACATTAAGGTGAAGCAACGTGTGAGCGTGTGACTATTCCCCTTTCCCGCATGCCGTTCTCATGGTACCTAAAACAACAAGAAAACACAAGGGTGAGTTCAGAAAACTCAAAGAAGCATCTTGCAATGGACAACAAAGCATAACAACAAGTCAATAACATCTTTCATCATGTATAACATCTCATTCATGAATACTTATCAATATCATCATCAATTTGTATGCGATGTAATGCATTGCTCTGACCCTCCGAACCTCATAGGTATGGGAAGTACACACCCGTCGGTGTGCACCCTTTCCCCTTCCATCCAGAAGATGGAGGGTGCCTACTCGCTTCCAAACACCACGTGGATGGAATCGACATAGGACTTACTCAATGGCGTTCGGACTAGTCATAACTTTTCACCCGACCTTGCGGACTAGCTATGACTTTCTCACCGCCTAGCCCTATCTCATGACATGCATGCAACCATGCCAAATATCATATTCAATTCACATATTAACACATGGCATCATAATATGTTAAACATGCTCATCATATCATATCAATCATTAAAACATGGCAAGTGGACATATATCATGTAGGCAATTCCATCTAATTTCAACATGCAACCTACAACTTGCTATCCATCACAACACACTTGCCTCAACCACGCGTGCAGCAGTTGGCGGGAAGAAGAGGGCTCTCCCGGGCACACCACCTGCACATAGGCATCACACACTCACAATCATAGCCTCCAAACAGTACACAAACCCCCATCTAACCCGACATTGCCAACTACTCGCAAAACCTAAAAACAGAGGTTCTGTCCCGGTGACAGCAGCCTTACAAAAGGCATAACTTGAGTTCTGGGACTCCAAATCGAATAAAGCGAGTACACCGTCATGAAGCTTAGGAAATTTCCCAACTTTTTCTAGTTATAGGAAAGACCCCAGATTCGGACTCTAAAATTGTTTAATCTACAGATTACCACAATCTGTTCCAGTTACGTCACAGATTTTTAGGCGCTCGGTAAAACAGCCATAACTTTCAAAGCGGCTGATCGGAAATTAACGTGCTTTACGTCCACGGAAAGATAATTAAATTATCTACAACTTCCTAGAAGTCTGTACGGTCTGATTCGGATTCTAAATCGACGGAAACTCGAACCCTAGTTCGACTGCTCAATCTGCCCGAAAACAGAAACGTGGACAAGTTTAGATCTAACCCAAATTACTTCAAACCAGCGCCTCCAATTGATCTAAAAACTTGATAAACACCCTAATAACAGTACCTAGATCATCCCCAAGGATCCCCAAGATCATACCTTTGCCCGATGCACAAAACTCCAATGAATCTCCTCGCCGAATCGCTCCTCGCCTCCCGTTACTCGCTCCTCGCTCCTCCTGCTCCTCGCTCCACGGGATGACTCCACAAGGTGCAGGGGTGGGGAGACCACCCTAGGGCAGCAAGGGTGGAGGGGAGGTGGTGTGGAGGTGGAGGAAAGGGAGGGGTGCGCGGTTTGGGGCTAGGGCTTAGGGAGGGGAGGGGAGGAGAGGGGCGCAAGAGGGAGGTGAGGGGGCGCAATATGGGAGGTGGGGCGCTGAGAGGCTGGGAAGCCCCTTTTACCAGCCCTCAACCCAATCCTAGTCCGTTCTGAGTCCTAATCCATCCCACCAAAGCCCACCAAGGCCCAAAACTCCTCGGGAAGGCCCAAAACCAGCGGCGGAAGCGGCCCGGAAGCGTTAATAACCTCCGATTCTTATGATTTTAACCTTATTTCCACATCTCATACTGTATTTAACCTTATCATGTTCAAAATTAAGGATACGACACTCAGGAGTGTCACATTCTTCCCCTTCAACAGGATTAGGCCTCGAATCTAAGCACTCAATCATGAAACCGGCAAAACCAAAGACGGCTTGATTTTCCATCACATACCTGAGGTGAAAAGCTCGGGATACTTCTCGCGCATGCGAGATTCCGGCTCCCAAGTCGCCTCTCTCGGTCTGATGTGACCACAAGACCTTGACAAACTTAAGCGTCCCTGCTCTTCATCACTCGCTCCTGAAGTCCCCGAATTTCCACGGGGCGGGACTCAAAGTGAGGTCTGCTCAAGCACTAATGGTTCCAATGGAACCACCAACTCCGGATAGTGCAAGTATTTCTTCAACATCGAGACATGGAACACATCATGCACACCTTGCATGGATTCCAGGTAGCTCTAGGCGATAGGCCAACCTGCCAACTCGGGCGAGGATAGAAAAGGCCCAACATACCTTGGTGAGCTTTCCTTTGGTGCCAAACGCACCACACCCTTGGTGGGAGATACTACGCAAGTAGTGCGCTATCACCCACCTCAAACTCCAAGTCTGCGCCTCACATCGCATAGCTCTTCCATGCGCTGCGTGCTGCGAGAAGGTTTCTGCCGAACCTCCGACACGCGATCAACGATCTGGGCAATCCGGCCCAAGAATAGCTCTCTGCGCCCACATCCCAACAAAGTGGCGATCTACACTTCACCATCTGATTACCTCATAAGGAGCGGCCGGGATCTTTGGAATGGTAGCTGTTATTGTAAGCAAACTCTGCAAGGGGCAAATGGTCTTCCAGCTACCCTTCCAAGCCATCACACAGGCCCTGAGCATGTCCTCCAAAGTTTGGATGGTGCAGCTTTCGCCCGCTCGCCCATCATGCGAGGGTGAAAGCGGTACTAAGGCAAAGTGCGTGCCAAAGCACTCTGCCAAACTCTCCCGAACTTGGAGGCAGAACTTCCATCCCGATCAGAGATAATGGTCTTGGGTACACCATGCAATCTCACAATCTCCGCACATAGATGGGAGCCAACTCGCTCGCTGAATTGGTGCGGATGGGGATGAAATGCGCACTTGTGACTTCTTGAGACGGTCCACCACAACCCAAACAGCATCCTTCCTCGTGGGAGAACGAGGTAAACCAACCACAAAATCCATGGAGATGTCATCCCATGGCCACACAGAACCTCCAATGGCTGATGCGGCGTGGGGCGCTTATGCTCGACTTTGATCTTCGGCAAATCCCACAAGGCGCCACATACTTGGCAATATCCACTCTCATCCTTTTCCACCGAGAGAATTCTTCTTCAAGTCCCCTGCCATCTTGGTCTCTCCGGGATGGACCGTGTACTGGTGCGATGAGCTTCTCTCAGGATGTCTTCTTTCACTTGAGATTTCGCACGCCTGACGCCCTGAAACCTCAAAACTCCGCATCATCAACGGTAAAGTCTCTCGAGCTTGCCATCCTCAAAGCGTTCCTCCTGTGGAGCAACGATCATCTTCTTTGTGCCTCCACGCACGCTCGGGAATCGGCCGACTCAAGAATCAATTGAGTTTCAGCTTGCACGGTCCCTCGCAGCAAGAGGGAGACTCCCAAACGCTCAAAATCAGCAACAAGACAATCAACAACAGGGGCATTGTCTTGCGATCGAGAGCGTCGGCCACCACATTTGCCTTCCCGGATGATCTTTGGATAGTGAGGTCATAATCCTTTATCAATTCTAGCCACCTCCTCTGCCTCAAGTTCAAATCTTTACGAGTAAAGATGTACTTGAGGCTCTTGTGATCGATAAAAATATCACAAGGTTCGCCAGACAAATAATGCCTCCATATCTTCAATGCAAACACCACGGCGCTAGCTCAAGATCATGGGTGGGATAGTTCTCGCTCATGCTTTTTCAGCTGCCTCAAGCATAAGCAATCACCTTGCCATTTTGCATGAGCACACAACCAAGTCCCAACCGAGAAGCATCGAATAAACAAGTGAAGCGCTTCCCTGGTTCGAAGGGTAAGAACGAGGAGCGATCACTAACTTCTCCTTCAAAGTGCGTAAGCTGTGCTCACACTCTGCAGTCCACCTGAACTTCATCCCCTTCTCGAGTCGGTTGTGAAAGTGGCTTGGCAATGATAGAGAAATCTCGCACAAAACGCCGATAGTATCCAGCCAACCCAAGGAAACTACGCACCTCTTTGACATTGGAAGGCCTCTTCCAATCCAAAATCAAGAGACCTTGCTAGGATCTACCGATATGCCCTCTGGATTGATGATGTGGCCAAGAAAACCCACTTCAAATCCGTAACTCGCACTTTTTCAGCTTAGCAAAGAATTGATTCTCCTCGTGGTACTCAAAGACAAGCCTCAAGTGTCGCTCATGCTCCTCTTCCGATTTAGAGTAAATCGTAATGTCATCGATGAACACTACCACAAACTCATCAAGGTACTTGTGTAGCATAATCGTTCATCGCCTCCATAAAGACAAAGGAGCATTAGTTAGTCCAAAAGACATAACTTTAAATTCATAATGCCCATACCTAGTGGAGAAAGCGGTCTTCTCAATGTCCTGCTCCCTCACACGGATCTGATTATACCCCGATCGAAGATCAATTTTGGAGAACACCTTTGCTCCTTCAGCTTGGTCAAACAGATCCTCGATGCGAGGCAAAGGATACTTGTTTTTGACTCACACTTGGTTAAGAGCACGATAATCAATGAACATACGCCAACTTCCATCCATCTTCGAGACTAAGAGGACCGGTGCTCCCCATGGCGATAAGCTAAGCCGAATGAAGCCTTTGGCCAACAGATACTCCAACTCCTTCTACAACACGTCTTGAAAAGGTCGAGCCAAGCGGTATGGAGAGATAGACATCGGTCGAGTGCCCGGAGCAAGGTCAATACGAACCTCCACTTTCCTCACAGGAGGTAGACCTGGCAACTCGTCAGGAACACATCAACGAACTCCTTCACTACAGAAATCTCCTCAATGGGAATCGAGGAAGATGGTTTCTCGAGACAAAGTCATGAGGAAACCCAACAGCCTCAAACGCCGACCAGAAAACAAACTAGTCAAAGCAAAGACGGAATCGAGGGTATACCACCCTGAAAGGTCAACTCTTCCGGACGGGCCTGCAAGGCAACTGTCTTCCGTAAACAACAGATCTTAGCACGGCATCGATGCAGCCACCCATGCCCAAAATGACATCAAAAGGAGCCAATCGATCACCATGAGATTGGCAAAGAAAACCTCATCATCAATGGCAATGGTGCAACCAGGGCAAACCAAAGAACTAGCAATCAAACCCCGAGGGAATCGACTAACACGGACTCGTAAATCCTGAACTCCCAACTTAGCTCTACTAGCAAACTCCGACGACACAAAAGAATAGGATGCTCCTAATCAAATAGAACAAAGGCATCAACGGAATCCACGAGCAGAGTACCAAACCACCTCTGGATGCCCTACCGACTCGGCGGCCGGCAAAGCGTGACACTCCTGGTGGCGCCGACGTATGAGCCCCGACTCAGCCGATGCCCCATCAAGGCTGGGGCGGAGGAGGCAACCGAGGAGGAAGCAGACGGCCGCGGGCACCAAGATGCGCCCGGTGGCGCCCACGCAAAGGGTGGATGAGAAAGCGAGCAGCCATCATGTGCACCGATCCTCTAGAAGACGCTACCGAGTGGGAGGAGAAGGCACCGTCTCCCACTTGATGATGCTACCGGGTTCATCCGGCAGACTTCGCCCCATATGGCCGGGCTTGCCACAGTGGTTGTAACTCCCGGTCCAACCACACTCTGAAGCACGGTGCTCACCACCGCACTTGAAGCACTTCATGCCCTGCCCGGGCACAAGACGAACAGCCGCTCGCGAAGAAGACGATCAAGCGACCCCATCTTAGCCCCGAGGAGGAGCCACCCTCCCTTGAACTTCTTGAAGGTGGGACGCCGAGAGGACCCACCTCCTCCACCAAAGGTCCTCTTCGCCCCGCCGGGGCCGCAGGAACCCTGAACCTCCCGGGTTACGCTTGTCCCGGAGAGCTCCAACTCGAGCTCCATGCCCTTCGCTTGCTCCACCACAGAGCGAAGTCACGAGGACAATCGCCCCATGACAACTCAACTCCTGGTTGAGGCCCCTACGAACCTCCTAGCTTTCTCCCGATCGTCGGCCGCCACAGTCGGTGCAAGCGCACCACGCCGTTGAACTCCTTCTCATACTCTGCCGACCTCTTTCCTCGGGAAAGAGTGGTCGAGTAAGCTCCATCCTCTCAAGGAAAGACTCAGGTGGAACTTGGCTCGGAAGCGAGCCACAAAGTCCTCCCCTGTGTGATCGAACCAGATCGGGGTTCTAGCAGCCTAACCCCTCCCACCAGATATCAGCTTGGCCCTTCAAATTAAAAGCCACAAAGCGAGTCCTCTGAACCGAGGTCAACTCTAGGACCTCAAACCGCCTCTCCATGTACCGCAGCCAATCTGCGATCGATCGGCGTGCTCGCTCCGTCGAAAGTGTCAAGACGGAGGGACATCCACTCCGGAGACTCATCCTCGGCTCCGGTGCAGCGGGGGCAACAACAGGGCCATCGCAGGGGAGGCACAACAGCGAGGGCTGCCCGCACCGCCGGGCGCAGCTCTGAATCTCCTCTGCAGAGCCTGGACTAAATCTTCATTGGCGGCGGGCACCCCGCCCCGACCGCACAGCTGGAAGCTCCTCCCGAGCCGGCCCACGAGCATTAAGCGAAACGCTACCCTCAGCAACAGACTCCTCAACTCCCTGGGAGCCTCGCCCCTGGCCTCCACGGCCACGGCGTCCACGGCCTCTACCCCTCGGCATGGCTGCTTAGACAGACAACCACCCAAACACCAAAGCACACAATCAAGATCATAGATCAAACATTATCATAAGCATATTCCTTATCACATAATCAAGCGCGATGCATTGATGAACCAAAACCCATCCTACTGTGCAACCAAGTGTGTCAGATTTTAGATTAGTTATACCACTTTTACAAGTTTTAACGTTGCTATCCTATAACAAGGTTTTAGTTAGAACCTAAGCCATGTTTCTAAGTTATTCCACATCACATTTTAGTTGTACCCTATAGCATGACACTGAAAATTCACATTCCAAGGACCTACAAATTTCGCTCGATACTAATCAGAATAACACCGGCATTTACTATGCCTGAATGTTACCAAACATAAGCTAAACAACATCTAAATACCACATTTAACATCAAATTCCAGCAAAGGTGCATAGACTAAAAACCGAGATTTCGGCAGCACCTCCTTTGTTTTATCATGAATTTAAGAAACAGCAACAATATAGCATTATATGGCAATAAGAGAAACATCTAAAACAGCAATAAATAAAGTCTTAACGACAATAAGAGACTAACATTAAGCTCTTAAGGTTCCAAGTGTCAATCAAACAATAGAACTTTCAATAACCAAGCTAAGACTTAATTTTAAAGACCATCACACGCAATTTATTATCCAACTAAATGAATTGACTTGGGGAAACATTAAGGTGAAGCAACGTGTGAGCGTGTGACTATTCCCCTTTCCCGCATGCCGTTCTCATGGTACCTAAAACAACAAGAAAACACAAGGGTGAGTTCGAAAACTCAGCAAGCATACTGCAATGGACAACAAGCATAACAACAAGTCAATAACATCTTTCATCATGTATAACATCTCATTCATGAATACTTATCAATATCATCATCAATTTGTATGCGATGTAATGCATTGCTCCTGACCCTCTGGAACCTCATACCGGTATGGGAAGTACACACCCGTCGGTGTGCACCCTTTCCCCCTTCCATCCCGAAGATGGAGGGTGCCTACTCGCTTCCAAACACCACGTGGATGGAATCACGACATAGGACTTACTCAATGGCGTTCCGGACTAGTCATAACTTTCTCACCGACCTTGCCGGACTAGCTATGACTTTCTCACCGCCCTCGCCCTATCTCATGACATGCATGCAACCATGCCAAATATCATATTCAATTCACATATTAACACATGGCATCATAATATGTTAAACATGCTCATCATATCATATCAATCATTAAAACATGGCAAGTGGACATATATCATGTAGGCAATTCCATCTAATTTCAACATGCAACCTACAACTTGCTATCCATCACAACACACTTGCCTCAACCACGTGCAACGGATTGGCGGGAAGAAGAGGGCTCTCCCGGGGGCACACCACCTGCACATAGGCATCACACACTCACAATCATAGCCTCCAAACAGTACACAAACCCCCATCTAACCCGACATTGCCAACTACTCGCAAAACCTAAAAACAGAGGTTCTGTCCCGGCGGGACAGCAGCCTTGCAAAAGGCATAACTTGAGTTCTGGGACTCCAAATCGAATAAACGAGTACACCGTCGCGAAGCTTAGGAAATTTCCCAACTTTTTCTAGTTATAGGGAAAGACTGATTCGGACTCTAAAATTGTTTAATCTACAGATTACCACAATCTGTTCCAGTTACGTCACAGATTTTTAGGCGCTCGGTAAAACAGCCATAACTTTCAAACGGCTGATCGGAAATTAACGTGCTTTACGTCCACGGAAAGATAATTAAATTATCTACAACTTCCTAGAAGTCTGTACGGTCTGATTCGGATTCTAAATCGACGGAAACTCGAACCCTAGTTCGACTGCTCAATCTGCCCGAAAACAGAAACGTGGACAAGTTTAGATCTAACCCAAATTACTTCAAACCAGCGCCTCCAATTGATCTAAAAACTTGATAAACACCCTAATAACAGTACCTAGATCATCCCCAAGGATCCCCAAGATCATACCTTTGCCCGATGCACAAAACTCCAATGAATCTCCTCGCGAATCGCTCCTCGCTCCACGTTACTCGCTCCTCGCTCCTCGCTCCTCGCTCCTCGCTCCACGGGATGACTCCACAAGGTGCAGGGGTGGGGAGACCACCCTAGGGCAGCAAGGGGTGGAGGGGAGGTGGTGTGGAGGTGGAGGAAAGGGAGGGGGTGCGCACGGTTTTGGGGGGGCTAGGGCTTAGGGGAGGGGGAGGGAGGAGAGGCGCAAGAGGGAGGTGGGGCGCAATATGGGGAGGTGGGGCGCAAGGGGCTGGGGAAGCCCTTTTACCAGCCCTCAACCCAATCCTAGTCCGTTACGGAGTCCTAATCCATCCCACCAAAGCCCACCAAGGCCCAAAACTCCTCCGGGAAGGCCCAAAACCCCGAAAACGGCCCGGAAACGGCCCGGAAACGTTAATAACCTCCGATTCTTATGATTTTAACCTTATTTCCACATCTCATACTGTATTTAACCTTATCATGTTCAAAAATTAAGGATACGACACTCCGAGGTGTCACACCCATGGTCATACCTTTGCCCGACGAACGAAAACCCCAATCAATCTCCTCGCGGATCGCTCCCTGCTCCACGCTCCTCGCTCCTCGCTCCACGGGATGAATCCACGAGGTGCAGGGGTGGGGTGGCCACCCTAGGGCAGAAAGGGGTGGAGGAGAGGTGGTGGGGAGGTGGAGAGCAAAGGGGCAAGGGGAGGGGAGGCGCACGGCCAAGTGGGGGAGGGAGAGAGGGGTGGCGGCTAGGGCACTTGGGGGGGTGGGGAGGGGGCGCACAAGGGGCAGCAAGGGGTGGACGTCCCAAGGCTGGTGGGGAGCCCTTTTACCAGCCCCCACACCCAATCCTAGTCCTAAATGGATTCCCACACCATCCCACCAAAGCCCACTTAAGGCCCAAACTCCCCGGGAAGGCCCAAAACCCCGAAAACGGCCCGGAAACGGCCCAGAAACATTATTAACCTCCAATTCCTATGGTTTTAACCTTATTTCCACATCTCATAATGTTTATAGCCTCTTAATGCTCAATAATTAAGGATACGACACTCCGTGGCGACATAACACTTCAACCGGCCCAAAAACACGAGTAAACCTCAGCCGAAGGGTTTTAACCTAAATTCCACATTCCATAAAGTTTTTGTCCTCAACATTCACATTGTATAAGATTACGACACTCCGTGGTGTCACATTGAACTCCATCAGCGTAAAATCTCACTTTTCCGATCGAGCGTGCTCGGTTTGATGCTTATCGGACTCACCCCTGACTAGTTGATGCATATGAAAGCACAATCTTGGAGGGCTTTGCCTGATATGCACTTGGCTCCTTCATGCTGCCAATTAGCCTCTATGCATAGTAGACAGATACAACAATTGGCATTCCATTGTATTATCTTTGACCACTTCAACTTGGTTGCCATTAGTGTGACCACTCAGCATATCGGCAAGGCCCGGATGAACTTTGCTTCTAATAATCGTTCAATTTCTTCTTTTATTTTATCCTACATAACTAGATTAAATCGTCTAGGAGAATGTTTAAATGGCCTATAACCTGGTTTTATTGGTGACCAATGTTCAACAAGTTGTCGGCTTAAACCATGCATCTCATGATACTCACAAGTGAAGCAATCTTTATAATTTTTTAACAAACCGACCAACCTTTCTCTATACTCATGCATCAGTTTTGAGCTAACAAAAGTTGATCTTTTTCTATTGCTTTCACCTATATCTACTTCTTTTAATGGATCTGAAGATGTAAAATCATGTTCAAATCTTTTGATGTCTTCAAAATATTCAATGGCTTCATAGCTATCCGTTATTTGCTGATAGTGTTGCATTTTGTCTTATCGAACTTTTACTACCTCTTAGGACTCCATCAGCGTAAAATCTCATTTGTCCGATCAAAGTTACTTGGCTTCACACTAAAAAGTTTTACACTTGTCTGGCTGATGCATATAAAATTGTAGTCTTCAAGCACTTTACCTGATATGCATTCAGCCCAGTCATGCTGCCAATTAGCGTCTAGACTCGCCATGGCTATGTGAGCCATTGTATCAGCTTCGATTACCTCAACCTCATCATCATTCCACTGTATCAACTTTTGGTGCATAGTTGACAAAGTGCAACAGTTGGCATGTATCCAATCTCTGCCAAGCAACACATTATAACTTTCTTTGGCATCAACTACAAAGAAATCTATTAGTAAAATCTTGTTGCCGATTATGAGCTTGGTCACCATGATGCCTTTAGCCTCTATGGGATCTTCAGTGAAGTCATTTAACACCATTTTAGTTTTAATGAGGTCTTCATCGGACTTACACAATTTTAGCAAGTTGAGTAAGACATCAGATTAACAATTGCCCATATCCACTAACATCCTTGATATCGGCTTGCTGTTAATATGGCCTTTTTAATACAATGCTTCAGATGCCGATGATCATCTTAAGGCTTCTCAAAGATGGCTTCCTGTGAATCAAAGCATAACTGCACAAATGATTCTTTAGCCGATGGTGCACATACTTTGAGCTCTACAAGCAAGGTGACACCATGTTGATGTCAATCGGTGGTGGTAAATCATTACGAACAATGGGGGGGGAATCCAAATCATCGGCCGAATCAAATTCCTCTCGAGTGACCTTTTTCTTTCTCCATTCCTTTTTAATGAGCTTGGTCAGATGAAGTTTTCAAAATCCTCATCCCTCTTCTTTTATTGATTGGCTTCCCTTAATTTCTGGGTTCTCAACCATTGAATCCTTCTTCTCTGGGATTTTGTTGATCTTGAAGGATACCACCGCTGCATGGGCTCTATTGGCTTACGTATTTTGCTGATTAACTCCACTTCCATTTAACATCTGAAGGATCGAGATGGCGATCAGAGAGGGGGTGAATGATCCCAAATAAAATTTTCCCCACTCAAAGTACTCCAAACATTCCTGCAATGAAAATCCGAAACACCCAAAGATTTTGCTTCAAACTAGTGCTCCTCAGATTCGCAAACCCGCAAAAACCAGAACACTTAGACAACTATGTGTACCCCTAGCTTTCATGGATGAGAGCCATGAAACCTGTGAGGGATTTTTCAATCACAATCCTGGTAGTCAAGTGTCCAAACAAAAAGGAAACAATTCAAATACTTGTTTCTAAAAGAGATCAAGCCAAATCATGAAAGTCTCTTTTAGAAAAGCAAAAGCAG
The DNA here is from genome assembly GCA_036346355.1 of Rhipidocladum racemiflorum. NCBI lineage: Eukaryota > Viridiplantae > Streptophyta > Magnoliopsida > Poales > Poaceae > Rhipidocladum > Rhipidocladum racemiflorum. The sequence continues at coordinate 34,885,857 of CM070577.1, read as the reverse complement.
ATTTTTTTAGGAATTATCTTCAGTTAGAGTAGGTGGTTGGTGGATTTCTATTGCTCTAAAATTTTTGGGAATTTTTCTCCCTATGAGCAAATGAGTCATGAAACACTCCACCAAAAACCACCTAAAAAGCGTTGTAAAAAAATAAAAAAAATCAAGAACTACAGACAGTTAGGAACTTCGATCAGGAAAGTAAATGCTGAATTTAAATTGCATAAAGTAAAGACATAGTAAATGCACAATTTAAATTCACAAGAATAGTAAATAAAATCTTTGTATTTTCTGGATGGAAGGTTTACAAAGCCTCACTTCATGTGGCTAAAGCTCAAAGAAGCAACTCAAACCTTCAAGTAAGGGAGGGCACCCCTCCCCCTCTATTTATACTACTCTTGGGCCACCTACCACCCTTGGATGAGTCCCTCAACCCTAGAGCACTCCACCAAGGGCTAGGATTAACCCTCTCACACAACCATGCAAGGGTAACCCAAAACCTTACACACATAATGGGTTTTGTTGCACGGTTTTCAAAGCATACTTCCTAGACTCGCTAACCTATCAACTAGACCACATTCCAATGGCCCTCATCGATCCTCGCGGCATCTGGCTAGTATCATCACCTTTTCTTGTCTTCTTGACTTGCCTGGACTCCGTCTCCGATCATCTTCCGGCGATCTTCGACCGTCTAGACCTCCGACGCACCTCGCCTAGTCCCGGTCATCCTTCGCCTCACCATGACCTAGCACCGTCGTCCTGCAACCATCAAAGACAAGGAAAACCCATCACATAGCATTGTCCAATAATCATCACAAATGATCACAATTAGTCATGTCTCATTCATAATGTCGGTACTACCGCCAGCCATAGGCCGGTAGTACTGCAAGAAGCTAACACAACTCAAATTGCTTCATTTTGAATTCCAATTCAAATCAAACTCAAACCTGAGTACACCTTTCTCAAATAAAGTCAAATACTCATCACAAGCATGGATGGACCTCCACATGGTCCTTCAATCTCCACCTTGATGAGTATATTGACAAATCACAGAAAAGGCACAATTTGAGTTTTAAAATAAAAGAAGCAAAGCAATTTGATTACGAAAATCATACTTGGTCCAATTAAAAGAGAAAGCAAGATCATGACCAAATAAATGAGAAGATTTTTAGAGCTCAACACAAGAAAGAACAATTTTTCGACAAGAGCTCCAAAAACCAAGAAATCTATCAAAAAGCTCAATATTACTCATGATCCAAGTGCAAGGACAATTGTTCAAAATGATCATGAGAAAGCATTTTTTTTCTTCCCTCTAAGATGTCTTTTCTATGTTTTCTCCCCCTTTTGGCAATATACGCATCAACAGAGCATTTTTAACAATGAAATGCAACCTAGAAGACCTTTGAAGATTATGCAAGTGACTACTTAGACAAATTATGACACCAAGCTACTCAAGTTCAGATTATGTCAAGACTAGAAGCAAAGCCAACCTAAAGAGCAAATGGATATACTTTAATTCAACCTAGTCAACACTTTGGGAAGCTACAAGACCATTAGAGAACCATCATGCTCAAACATCTCTTTAAATGCAAATTTTTGAGATTAACGCGCTCAAAATGGTATAGAGAGTTAGACCTAGTGAAGCACATCCTCGACTAGGAGCCATCGACAAAGGCTTCATAAGCTTCACTCTCCTCCGCAAACCTTTGGGGTGTAGAGAGTTTATCCTAGTGAAACACAACCTCGACTAGGAGCGTCACTCTCTTCGTATAGTCTATTTTGCATTTTTCAATTTTATTGACTCAAGCCATATTCAACCATCTCAAGCAAGAAGCTTAAAAGAGTGGTTTTGGTCATACACAATTCATTCCAAGTTCATTCCAATTTCATCCCAAGTACAATGGGAAGCAGTCTCGAGAATAGAAAGTGTTGAGTTCAGTTTTAGCACAAATAAGTCAATTTTTATCATTTTAGCACTTAGATTCATGAGCATGTTGAGGATTCTAGAATGAAACAGTATAGCTAGCCCAAGTTGCTCTAGGGACTCTAGTAGAAACCCACTATTTCACTAAATATGGCATAAGCATCTAGTGAAGAAATATAGCAAGTAAAGCTAAGTTTCATCAAGTTTTTCAAGAATGATTAATTTTAAATGATGGCTAGTTTAAACATGATACACCAGATTAGATATGATCTAGACTAGCAAGGATCTTCATGAAAGTAGATAGGTGAACATATCATAAATTTATCAATTGCATAAAAGACAAAGCTCGGAAATAAAAACAAGTCTATATGCAACATATCAAATAAAGTCGGAATTAGCTCCTATAGGGCGTCTTGGAATAGGTATCGGGTTGGTCTGCCAATGTGCAAAGGTCGGACCATCCCTGTGCTGCTGCACAAACCTCCTGCTGGAGGGAGCAAACTCGTGCCACTGATATCCACCTTGATGGGAAGAACGAGGAATATCAAGGGGATGGCGGAAGGACTGACTCAGGACAACTCTGGGGTGAAAACCAGAAGTAGAAGCCTGAAAACCAAGCCCCATACGTTGTCCAAAAATAGGCAACTCTCTAACCTATCAAGAAGTAGTGGGTGCCTTAGGAGCACTCAGAATCTGCCGATAACCCTGAATACCCCTAAGGGCATGAACACACTCACACCGAGTGATCTTGGTGCGTCTAAAACAGAAATCAGCAAGGTGTCCATCCTTCTGATAAAATGTATAAGTATACTTTGCCTTAGAGGCTGAAGTAGTAGGTGGTGTCACCTTCTCGTCAGAGATCCTGTGGACCATTCCAGCTGACCTAAACACGGTGGTGTTCATCTGTGGAGCAACCACGATCTCTCCAATCTTGGAGGCGCGCACAACAGTAGGCAGATGCGCCCGTGCATACTCCAAGTGATCAAACCCTAGACCTTGATTAAATCTACTAATCTTAGACTAGTCTAGGATAAGATTGAGCTTCTTTTTTCCTCCAACAAACATCTCGAGAGTGGTCATAAGATACTAACACTCCCGAAAAAGTGAGGCACAAGAAGAACAAGAGGAAGGAGTAGAAGAAGAGCCAAAAGAAGAGGATCGAACAACGCGTGCATATCTCTCACTATACACGGCTGCCTCAATTTTGAGAAACTCATAGGAAACACAATGAGCATCTCTAATTCTACCAACCCAGGCCTCTAACTTCTTCCTAAGCTCCGCTTGGACCTTATCCACGTCATCCTTAACCCCAATACATAGCAAGCAACCATTTGGTGACTTAACTAGTAAGTCCTTAGCAAATTGAGCACACTTGACATTCAAAGCATCATTACCAAGTTTTAGTTGCTTACAGCCCTCACATGAGCTGACTGGGTCCTTAGAAGCATGCAATTCAAGTTCATCATTACTAGCAGAAAGCTTACTAAGGTGTGAGCTCATGGCATCAATCTCAGCAAGAAGTTAGGGAAATTATTACAAGATGCAGTTGTGTGAGCATGAAGAAAACTAGCATCAGTAAGAATGATATCAGAAGAACTAAAGCTAGCCTTCATTGACCTAAGACCATCAAGTTCAGAAAGCACACTATCTTGCAAGGTCCTTAGGTTCTCCAACTCCACAAGCAAAGCATCACAGAGAGTACAACTATTAGAGTCTCAGGATGAACATGATTTAAGTGAAGCTAACTCCCGATACAAGGTACCTACTTCCTTCACTAACTCCGTACACCTAGCTCTAGATTTAGCATGAATTTTTCCTAGCTTGCGAAGGCATCATTGAGCTGGTCATAGGAGGGTACCTCATTCGTGTCGCTGTACAGCTCGGAGTCGCTGATGCCGTTAGCATCTACCATGAAGCACATGCTAGAGAAGTTGCCGCCGCCCTTCATCTTCTCTTGTGGTTCATCCTCGCCCTTATCGCTCCATGTCTTCGTGTCGGAGAAGTCGAGGTCGGCGAGCACGCGGTGGAAGAGCTTCTTGTTCTTGGCGAAGTTGTGGGACTTCTTCTCTCGCACCAACTCGCGAGCTGGAGGCTTCTTGTTGCGGTTCTTGTCAGTGTAGTCATTCTTGCTCGAACCGCTAGAGTCATTCTTGCCCTTCTCCAGCTTGGGGCAGTTTGCTCGAATGTGGTTGGGGCCACCACACTCAAAGCAAGTCATGATGCCACCTCTCTTCCTCTCTCTCTCTCTCACTCTCTTGTAGATGTTGAAAAATTTGTGAGCGACAAGAGCAAGCAGAGAGAGAAAAACCAGAGGCAAAGTCAAGAGAAGGTCCAGAGAAAGATCCAATGGGATCGGTGACCAAGGGCATCGACTGAGATTTCGTGCTTCGAGAGACGACGTCGATCTCATGAGTCTTGAGATGGGAATAAAACTCATCAAGAGTCAAGGTCAATAGATCAGTGGAGTCCTTGATGGTGGTCACCTTCATCTCCCACACTCTCAAATCGAGTGCTATCAAGAAGTGCCTAGCAGCAACCTATTGTTTGGAGAAAGGGCACCGTTCATGAGCTCTCTTAGTAGCAGTTGGCCGATACATATTCATCAGCTGTTGAGGTAGTCTTTGCTGTGACATTTGTCCCCTCCTTTCGTATGTAGCCAATAACTAAGAGAACGTTGGCTTAAACCCCTGTATCGACTTTCTTGGTGGTATGGGCCTTTCAGCTTTATATCATTTACCAACTTGAAGCACACCTCTACGTTTTATTGTTCTTGATTTTTTACCTTCATGGTCGGGCTCAATCTAAATGAACCTGACTATGATCTTTATAGTTTCTTTCCCTTATGACGTTATCTGTAAATCGGCCTATCGAGATGGTTTAGCCGATGTTGCTAGCAAACGGATTTGGTCATCTCATGCCAACTCTTCTCCTTTCATCGAATAGCTCACCATGTTGACTAGAAAAGGGTTGGCATCCAGCTGCATTACCGGTTCCTCAGTGAATTTTAGTCGGCTATCTTCAATAGCCGATTGAATCTGTTGACAAAAGATATTGCAGTCGTTAGTATTATGTGAAAAAGAATGATGCCACTTACAATACCTTCATTTCTTAACTTCTTCAGCCGACGGTAGTGTGTGACCCTCAGGCAATCGTATAACTTTCTCTTGCAATAATAAGTTAAAAATACGATCACATTTTGTAACATTAAAATCATATTTAATTTTCAATTTAGCCTTAGTCGGTTTGAACCAACAACATACCTGCGACTTCTTATTTTCCTTAACCCAGTTGGCTTTATTTTTCTTTGCTTCATCCTCCTCGGATGAACTACTGGACTCATATTCAATAAGATTGACTTTAGGCTACTCTTTTTCCTTATTATTTTTGAATTTATCTTTGAAACCGTTGTTTTCAAAGAATTGGCTTTCTTGAGCTGATACCCTATGCAGACAGTGGCTTAAATCAATAAACTCCTGGCCACCAAACTCTTCCTTTAAGGGCAGGATTAGTCCTTGAAAAGCTAAATCGGCCAGTTGGTTATCAGACAATGTAACACTTAAACACCAATTTCTTACTTCCCTAAATGTCCTAATGTAATTTGTCACCGATTCCCTAAACTTTTGCCTAACTGAGCTCAAATATGATATCCTTAGCTCTAAACGCCAGGAGAAAAAGTACTCATGGAATTGGCTTTTTAAATCGATCCAAGTATTGATCGAATTTGGGGGTAATGTGGTAATCCAAGTAAAAGTTGTCCCAGATAGTGATAATGGGAACAATTTCACTTTTAACCCATCGGATTGAGCAGCTTCACCACACTGTGCAATAAAGCGTCCGATGTGTTCTAATATCATCGTGGAGTCATCCCCCGAGAACTTTGCGAAATCATGGACTCTATACCCATTGGGGTACAGAATCGGATCGATGTAATCGAGATACGGCTTTCTATAGCTGATCGTTCATCCCTTTGGCTGGATACCAAATTGATCTCTTAGCATAGCGCTAATTGCTTCAGCCCAATCGGTCTCCTTAGCTGATGCTACACGTGCTTGAGGGTTGTGCCAATTTGGTGTGAAAGTAGCATTCTTCCCCCTGAGTGCAAACTTGGGCTAGCGTTGTAACGAGGGTTGTATGTGCGTGTGTGGTGGCTCAGGACCGACACTTTGGTGCCGAAATGTCGACTCAAGAAGTGGAACAAATGGTGTATCAATTGTGCTAACCGAATAGTATCCCTCATCAACTCTGTTGGAACTTCAGTTGAATTCTCATCCCTCAATGGCACACTAGTTCAGCAACCCTCCCTTAATTCCATCTCAATCATGGGGCTTCAACAAGTACCAATGGTATGTGAATATCCGGATGTGTTTTCGGAAGAATTGCCAAGAATGCCTACAAATCGTGATATGGATTTTGTTATTGACCTTCTGCCATGGAAGGCACCTATATCTAAGCATCCCTATCGAATGCCGCCCGATGAGTTGGTAGAATTGAAGAAGCAACTTGATGAGCAATTGAGCAAGGGATTCATTCGTCTCAGCTCATCACCTTAGGGAAGTCTTGTGTTGTTTATCAAGAAGAAGGATGGTAGCCTATGCATATGCATTGACTATCGCTCCCTGAATAAGGTCACCATTAAGAATAAATATCCAATTCTGTGGATTAATTATATGTTTGATCAAATGAATGGTACCCGAGTCTTCTCAAAGATCGACTTGAGACTTCGGTTATTTCTACCTGAAGATCAAGCCCGAGGACATTCCAAAGACTGCTTTCACCACTCGTTATAGTTTATATGAATGCACTGTAATGTCCTTTGGACTTACCAATGCCCCTGTAAGTTTCATGAACATTATGAATAAAGTGTACATGGAGCATTTGGATAAGTTTGTAGTGGTTTTCAATGATGATATCCTCATCTATTCTAAAAATGAAGAGGAGCATGTGCATCATTTACGCATAGTACATGACAATCTTCGAGAGCATCGACGTTACGCCAAATATGAAAAATGTGATTTTTGTCTAAAGGAGATCACCTTCCTTGGACATGTCCCGTATGAAGGAGGATTCGTATTGGAACCAAGAAAGATCCACAATATAATAGCCTAGGATCAACCCCCATCTGTCCCTCAAATCCGAAGCTTCCTTGGTTCGACTGGATATTACTGCCGATTTATCAAGAACTTCTCCAAGATTGCTAGATCAATGACTCAACTTCTGAAGAAGGAAAAGAAGTTTGAGTGGTCTTCTGATTGTGAGGCTAGTTTTCAAGAATTGTTGAAAAGGCTAACCATTGCCCAATGCTCGTGTTGCCTAATATTCGCAAAAGCTTCGATGTTTACTACAATGCATCTCGCCATGACCTTGGCTGTGTATTAATGCAAGGAGGCAAAGTCGTGGCTTATGCTTCTCACTAATTGCTACCTCATGAAGTAAATTACCCTACACATGATTTGGAATTGGCAGCCGTGGTTCACGCCCTTAAGATATGGCGTCACTACCTTATTGGCAACCGGGGTGATATCTACACCGATCATAAGAGTTTGAAGTACTTCTTCACTCAGCCAGATTTGAACCTAAGGCAAAGAATATGGCTCAAGCTAATTAAGGACTACGACCTTGGCATCCATACATCCAGGTAAGGCTAATGTTGTAGCTAATGCGCTCAGCCATAAGCTCCATTGAGCTCTCACCTCAACTCGCATTAATCAACCATTGTTGCTTGAAGAGTTTTGGAAGCTCAACCTAGGCATGGTTGAGGAAGGGTATGTTGCTGCCCATGAGCTACAACCGACCCTCAAAACCCAAATAAATGCTGCTCAACTCAAGAATGGGGCCATCGCTGAAATCCACAAGAAGTTTCGGACGTCATAATCACTTTGACCCAAAAGGAGTGGCCCTCCTTTTCAAATTCAAAAAAACTAGAACTAAAGTAACTTATTCAATATGACCTAAAAATTTGCGAGTTGAACTTCTGGGTCTTGGTAAGTTGATATTATTGCTATTGTTTTATTTGCTTCTTATTACTGCTTTGCACTTCGTGTATATACCGACATCGTAGAGACCGCACCTGCCAACCTCGACTCCGTTCAAGAACACTCCGAGCAAGGCAAGCATCCCCTTCAACCATGTCGATCCCATTATTTTACTTAGGATATGTTGTTTTGAACAAATCTATGTATGCATGCATTAATTTCAGTAGACATGCTTGTATTGGGTACTTGGTACATACAACCCTCATTTCATGGAACTCTGTTAATAAATATTGACATGACATCCTTGACAACCAGCTAGGGTTAGACATCTAGTAATGTCAAAATAGGTATACTCGGTTATATGTGCAATTGCTTAGTCGTGCCTTAGCATCGGGTTAATTGACAAGTAAACAGGTTATTTTTGTAAATAAAAATGTTAATTATACTTAAAGGTTGCTGAGATTTTGATAAAAATAAAAACAAACTATGATTTGATGTGGGTGAGTTATGGCAATAGCCAGATGTGCGAGGGTTGGACTTACACGTGGTGTAGAGGGGGTGTTCTCGCCCGTGTCGGATTAAGGACCGAACGTAGTGTTGCATAATCCAAGATAATCAGAACAACCACATCTGCTATTATGGGAGTAACCTTAACCAATTAAGTTATCTAGTTGTACTTTGCACATTGGAAGGTTGTATTAGTATGAGCTTTCGGATAGAGATTGCTCGAAGGGGCGTCCACACTGAGGTGATGGAACAAACGTCTACCGATACAACGGTGTACGCCTTACTATGGGGAGAAGTGGGACTCCACAAGAGTGAACTATGTGCGAAGTACAGAGTATACGAATATCTTCTATCGCCATAGTAAGGGTTTGTTGTCACCGGACTAGTGTAAAGTTAGGCTAGTTAATGTAAAGGTTTTGTCATGACCTCCTAGCCACATGCCAAAAGAAGCGTGAAATAGCCGCAAAAGGATGTTGGTTATGTCTTGTGGGTAAAGATGTAAACCTCTATAGAGTATAAAACTTTTCGAAAAGCCGTGACCACGGTTATGGGAAACTTAGTGCACCAACACTAGTTAGATGAATTTAATGTTTTCATAAAAAGGGTTGATCTAGACATGTTTCTTGGAAAAGTCTTTGTTCCATATCTTATGGTTTGGGAAATGGTAGTTTGGATACTCACATTCATGAAGGCTTGATTCATCATTTTATGCTGATTATGCAAGTTATTTACTTATCAATTAAAATGGCTCTTAAAAATTCCGTTTACAATCTATTACGATATATTTATGCTCTAATTCGCTTCATGCAAATAAACCTGTTAGCTTCCCTTTATTACAGCTTGCATGTATCTATAACCTTGCAAACACTACAAGTCCTGCTGAGTACGAAAGTACTCAATCTTGCCATTGTTGTCTTTTAGTAGGTGAAAAAACAGAGAACCTCGATGATACATTTTATACCACAGGACTCAGGGACTTTACTTATGACTTTTTTTTCCAGGATCTATCCTGGTCGGTTGCCATAGGGTTGGATATGGGCATATTACTAGATAGCTGTGACATTACGGAAGGTGACTTTATATATTACGGCTTTACGGTACGACTTAATGCCGTGTTTTGGGCTTTTTCCAGGTGTTTGGGCCTCTCCGAAGGAGTTTGGGCCTAGCGGGAGCTAGTTTGGGCCTTAGGAGGATGAAGTGGGCCGTTTGTGGGGGAGTTTTTGGGCCCATGGGGGAAAGATTTCTGCCAAAAACCCATCCCATGCACCAGCCCCACCCCTTGGTGCGCCCCCCACCCTTTCCCCTAACCCTAGCCGCCCCTTGGCCCTCCTTGCGCCTCCACCCCCTCCCCCTTGCTCCTCCACCTCCCCACCTCCCCTAGCCAGCCCTATGAGGGATCCATCCCCATCCCTTGCTTCCACACCCCTCCATTCCATTGTCCTCACCGTTAGGAAGCTTCGCGATGAGAGGATCCGGCGGATTTGGCGCGTGGAAGGAGATCGGGGGATCGGGAGGAGAAGGTTTCATCGTTCGAACGGTTCTTCGAGGGAGGTAAGTATTGGTAGATACTTTTGTAGGGTTATGATGCTGGTTAGAAGGGAGATTCCATTCCTAAGATCCATGATTAGGTGCTGTTCCTAGATGAGATTAGGAAGATTGCAATGCTGTCCCACGTTCTGTCCTCGGGCAGATTTGCACCCTAACCTAGGGCTTGCGTTTTGGCAATTTTAGAGGCATTTCCTGATCGGCCAGCTGTTATGAAAGTTGTAGATAATTTAATTATATTTCAGTGGACACCAAGAATGCGAAATTCTGTTTAGCCGTTTAACAGTTATGGCCGTTTTACCAAGCGCTGTCAAATCTATGACGAGATTGGGACAGATCGTGTTCAATTGTAGATTAGACAACTTTAGAGGCCGAATCAGTCTTCTCAAATACTTAAGAAAAGATGGGAAATTTCCTAAGCTTCGAGAAAATATACTCGTTTACTTGATTTGGAGTTTTAGAACTCAACTATGCTAGTTGGAAGCCCGCTGTCCCGATGGGACAGATTCGCTGTTTTCAGGTTTTAGGAGGGGGTTGCGAAGTCGGGGTAGATGATCGCTCTTGTACTGTTTTGTTGGCAAGTTTTGAGTGTATTGTACCTATGTGCAGGTGATGTGACCCTGGGAGTGCCCTCAACCTCTCGCCACTCCGTCGCTCACGGTTGAAGGCAAGTGTATTGGGATGGGTTTAGGTATTGGATGGTTATTAGACTTGCATATGTGCAAAATGGGTATATGATGTGTTAACTTGCCATCTTGTTATTTGCTTATGATATGATGATCATGTTTACATATTGGCTATGAAATTGTCGTATTAAATATTTATGCAAGTTCATACATGTTTATGTCATATGTGCATTCATAATGGAAGAGGCATCCCATTCTGATGCGGGCCTCTGTGTTCACACGTAGTGAACACAAAAGACCTACCTCGTAGTCCCATCCACGGTTGTGTATGGGAGCGAATCAGTAAGAGTAGGCACCCTCCATCTACGGGATGGAAGGGGAAAGACGGTGCACTCCGACGGGTGTGCACTCGGCAATACCGGTATGTGCTTCAAAGAGACATGTGCATTGCATTGCATGAATGAAGTTGTTTTATGAGATGCATATGATCTTCTATGAGATGCATATGAAGATGTTTTATTGAGATGTTTATGACGATGTTATATGAGAGCATAAGTGAAGAAGGTTATGAGTTGATCCTCATGATGTGTGAATGGCATAAAGTATGTATGTGAATTGTTATCATTTTTGTACCATTGCAATACACTTTGCTGAGTGATGAACTCACGCTTGTTGTTTATGTTTTTTTTACGTACCTTGAATCCGGCGTTTGGGAAAGGGAGTTAGAATCATGTCATCACTTAGCATCACAAAAATAGACAATGTCAAACCCTTTCCAAAGTTATGATGGTTATCTTATGGAACTAAGTTGGTTTTATTGCTTTGTTGGTTGTCATGAGTAAATGTTTAAATTCCCTATCAGTGTGCGGCATTTAAGTTATGTTTTGGACTTGAATTGTTGTTGAAATCTGTAGTTGCCATTTTAGAGTTGTATTGAATTATGATATCTTGTTATGCTTCTATTGTTGTTGCTTAAAACCATAGAAAAACAAAGGATATGCTGCCAAATTTTTATTTAAGTTACTAGCGTAGTTGCTGTAATTTAATGTTAAATATGTGATTTGGTTGTTGCTAGTATCGTTTGTGGTGACATTCGCGGCATACTAGGTGCCGGGGTGTTACAGTTGGTATCAGAGCGGGTTTTAGGTCCGTGGAATGTGAATGTAGAAAATTACTCTAGAGTAAACTAAAATGTTGACATGAAAAAGTAGAAACATCGCATAGGTCTACTCGTTAAATTTGGCCTTAGGGCAATAACTTTAAAATATGAAATAGTTTGGTTAACTAATTTAAAACTTGACACACTCTGATGCACAATAGGAAGGGTATGGGTATCGTTGCTATCCGCTTAAATATTGTATCTAAGCTTTGATGTTGAATGCTACTTTTGATGAGGTATAATGCTATATTTATGAAAGATTTGATTGAGTTGCTATATTTATGATAAAGTGAGGTTGTGGTGCCGAAGGGTTTCGGTCACCTTCTTTTGTTCGTAGTAAAGTTGTGTGGAGTATCGGTGTGGTCGGTGAGAGCCATCACCGAAGGACTATTAACCTCTCGTGGGGAGAGTGCTTATCCTTTCTATCGTAGATCGGGTAGTTGGTTGGAGTCAAATGGAAGAATTGATGGTGGATCCTTTTGGATTTCTTTTACCGTTCTGAAGGTCGGTTTGGTTGGTTTCCTTGGTCTTAGTTGGTTGGAATCAAAGGAAAAGTGTTTGGTATTGAGTCTTCGCTGATTTGTTCTTTCGGCGGTTGCTTGGTTTTGTCTTCTTTGGTTGAAGACAAAGAAGAAGAGTCTAGTGTTGCGCCTCTTTTGGTCGCCTTTCCAGCTTTGATGCCTGGTTTGTTGGTTGCTTTACGGGGAAAAGAATTTAATTTATTCCTGTGTTTGTCTTTCTCCGAGGTTAAAAGAGTTATTGCGGTGTTATGCCAGACCTTGTTGTCAGGGCTGAAGTTCTGTGACTTTGTAAGAATAAGTGGTGTTTGAGTTCGTCGTTTTACTGGTTTGGGAGATCATCTTTGAAAAACCTTTTTGTTTCGTAGAAGTTTGGAGTTTGGTGTTAAAGCTTTTATTTGAAAAGGATTTGGTTGATCGCTTGGTTTTCCCTCTTGCATCCATCTTCCTTCGTGGAAGTTGTTGATCTCAAGATTTGTGGAGTAGTTGCGTGTCGGCATTTCGAAATTTAAGAGTTGACCTCTCTTGCGGTTTTTGATTGGGTTTTTTTTTTTTTGGAAAGAATGCTATTTTTCTTGTTGTTGTTTAAGCTTAGGAGTTGTGGCTTACTTGAAGGTTGGGTTCGTGACCCGCGAGGGTGTTCAAGACGTTAAGTCTGTGATGGGTAGTTGGGAAATTGAGATGAAGTAAAAAACTGATCTAGTTAAAGTGAAGTTGTTGGTTGTTTAAAGACAACCTAAATGATTGTGTTGATAGAGAAAGATTAATCGAGATGATAAGTGATCCAAAGTGAAAGTCGATTAATGTTTTATGCAAAGTGTTGTGAGTTATGAGAGTTATTGGAAGTTCGAGATTAGTAAGTATTGATTCCGGTTGAGAAGGTCTAGACTTTTTTGAGTGACAAACTAGTATAGCAAGGTTATAGTGTAAAGCACCGGAGTAGGATGGTGTAAAGCCTTGAGGATTGTTGGATTTTGTTGTTTAGGGATCGAGTAAACTGTGAATCGGCAATTGAAATTTACTCTAAAAAAAATCCGTAACCTTCTTGGTTAATATGCCACCAATTGAGATCTACTTCCCATTGTTTCACATACTACACATTTTGTATGCCACGTATTTTAAAAATATTTTTTATTAGAAATTTTAAAACAATTATTTCATTTCTATATTTAGATGCATGGATATGTTTTCATGTTACGGGTTGATAAATCTTGGTCTTCAAGGAATTTATGTACATTTATGTTTATTACTTTTTCACTATTTACAGAAAAGGGTACAGATGATTTTAATGAAATTTCTCATTTTCTTTCCTACATATTTTTTTATTGTTGCATAGTTTGAATTTATTTTGTGGTTGATGTACATAACCCTGTAGAGCTATGAATGCTATCCAAGCTTAGTTTTATAGCCCCCATGGGAAATCTCATATCCCTACGATACTGTGGCGAGGGAAAATTCCGTCCCCCATGGGAATTTTAATGAAATTCCGTCCTACGATCCTTGTCTTTTACTAAAGAACATTTTTATGTTTTCTTGCTTTGAACAATGTATCTTTTCAAGCTTCCTTTCTTAATTATTTGAATTCAATAATTATGACAACATCAATTGTAGACTCTTGTTAGGCCAAGTCAACAAATGTCTTAAAAATCCCCATAATTTTCACCTTTTACTCGCCGAAATGTGATCCGTTTGATCATATATTGGTATCTACTTTTGACAAAAGAGATAGATTGCGTTCTGTTTCTTCTAAACCCAAAGTATATATAGAAATCAGTTGGTCGGATGATAAAAGTATTTAAGGTACTAATGTTTTGGTAATTATACTAGTAAATACCTGTAAAATACTAGTTGAAGACTCGCACATTGTCTCGCACTACCACTCATAACAGTTCTTGGAAGATAAAGAAATTTCGGTAAAATACTCACACTTGAAAGAGTGGGGGGAGGGAATCAAAAGATGAGGTGGTTTTGTTGCATTTGAGTATTTAGGTGCTTTTTTTTTTTTTACATTTCTTACGGATTTACTTGAAGTTTTGACGTGGATAAACTCAAGAGTACTGAGAAAGGAGGAAGTGGCCCATCTGCCATCACTAAATTTAAGTAGCAAAGAAAGAAGAAGGAATTAACATATATGGTTTGCTATTTATAATAGTGGATGTATATAAATCTGTAGGATATACCCCAAATCTAGGATGGTCCTAGGTGCTTTCTAAAAATATATAATCTCCAGGTTCGATCCAAACATAGCTCTTAACAACAGACAAAGAATTAGACTGATATTATCGCCTCTTATTCATGACCAGCTATTTTATTACTGTTACTGACTTTCGACAGTAGATCCTACAGCCTTAGACGTACGATGGGTGGAGATTGAAACCGAGGTGACGAACGGCACCCCAATAAGGAGAAGTAGCATTTTCTCCTGTGGTGGATGAAGAATAAAAGAACAGAAACAAATGCACCAAGGTCTATCATGCATGATTCATCCAGCATCACACAACAATACAATGAACATCAAGAGCCGACCTAGCTCACAACCGCAACCAAGCCACACCCCAGTCAAACCATTTCGAAATTAAATAAAAAAGTCATCACCATTGTACCCCCCAAACCCCAAAGAGCCAATGCAACCTCCCCCTTGCACCTTTTATAAACCCCTCATCTGTTCCACTTTCCTCCTACACCACCTTCCTCCTCCCTCTTTTGTTATTCTTTCTCGTTCTTACTTGCTATCTTTCCCTGGTCATTGCATCTCCGTTGCATTCTTTATTTTCAAGGATCCTTCCAATCTCGTGTTTGTTTTTTTGAGATCGATTTCCAAACTTGCTCATCTTCTCAATTTGGAAGACGCCTTGATTTCTAAAAAAAGTCTTGTCTTGTGGTTTATGCACAACATTGGCAACCACCACCTGCTGTTCGTCGTGTCGAAAGCCATCTTCTTGGATCAGAAACCATGTCCGCGGCCCAGAGCGGCAGCCCGAGCCCGGCCGCGGCGGCGGCGGCGGCGGCGGAGGCTAGCAATCACTGGGCGCCACACGGCCCGCTGCTGACGGCCTGCCTCGTCGGCCTCAACGTGCTCGTGATCCTCCTCGTCTTCTTCTACTTCTGGCGGTTCTTCTCCGGGAAGCGAGGGCCGTCCTCCCCCGCCGGCGCCGACGAGGCGGCCTCGTCCGCCGACACGTCGCCGGAGACCTCCCCGAGAGCGTCCAGGAGGCTGCGCGACCCCTACCAGCCGGGCATCGCGTCCTCCCTGCCCCTGTCCGTGTACTCTATCAGCAGCGACGGCGGCGGGAAGGCAGCGGACTGCGCTGTGTGCATCGTGGAGTTCCGCGACGGCGACCAGGTGCGCCTCCTCCCGCTGTGCGGGCACCGGTTCCACGCCGCGTGCGTGGACGCGTGGCTGCAGCTCCACGCCACGTGCCCGCTCTGCCGCGCCAGCGTCGTCGCCCCCGCCCCCGCCGCCGCTGAGCCCAAGAACGACGCCAAAGACGACGGCGCGGAGGAGTGCCCGGTGTGAGCAAGCAAGCAAGGCTGGAGGAGCACGTAACGATGGGAAGGCGACAAGCATCTTTCGGCGTCGTCATCGTCGTCGTCGTCCCTTAGCCGACTAGCTAGCTTCTCCAGCAGGTTGGTGAGGCGAGGCGAGGTACGGTCGCTTCGTCCTGTCTTGTTGTCTTCTTGTCATATATATATCTGGTTTTAGGGACTAGTGTCGTACAAATATATATCCTGATTATAGTTGCGGAAAGCCGAACAATGGAGTAATGGTATGGGATTTGGGTTCTTTCATTACGAACACAAATCTCGTATCTTAAATAGCTTCGGATTTAAGGAATCTGATTCGTTATTCGCAGAAATTTACTGTGAATCCGATCACTATGTTTTAGATTACACAGTCCTGTTCTCTATGGTGTGTATATATCTAAGTGGAATTTCAAGACAGCAGTAAGATATATAGAATTGCATGTGTGTTGTAAAGGTTGTGTGGAAAACTAATAGTACAGTTTGGAACCTTTTTGTTGTGTGAATCTCGTGTATTTTCATGGGCATGACCCCGGTGGCGAGGGAATAACCCTTTGTAATTAAATCGTTCGAGTTTGAAAACATATTTTCGCTGGGCTTTTGTTTAGATGCGTTCGAAAGCGGATTAACTCCAACGTAATCGTAACACATGAATCTTAGCTCCCACGTCGATTTGGACTAGGATGATCCCATCCACCCTGAATTCATCCGGATGATGGCTATAGCTGTCAGCTACTCAGCTGCCACGTCTGTCATCATGAGCTGGATGCATGCATCTGGATCAGATTTTTCCTGACGGCGAAAAGCACTTGGCGATCGGCAGAGCGCTAGAGTCTGGCTACCTTATAAAGGCAGGAAAAAGAATAATAGCTGGGGAAATTAGTGGAGGAAAATCATTTGGCTAGCTGAAAGAGCGGCGACTGGTTATGCGCTTGTTCTAGTTTGGTTCGAGAAATGCAAATAATGACATGGAACGAGAAGATGCTTGCCTTTTTAGATGAGATCGAAGGGGCTTTTCTACCCGTACGTGTATATATGTGTCCAATTGAGGCGCCTATATATGCCAGTGTGTTTGTGTGATGTCCTCAAATTATCGGAATTAGGAAGACTTAACATGTATGCAACGTATGGTAGCAACTTAGCAAGTATATTTATAGCAGCGCGAGTTATTTTCTTGTTCCATGGGATGGGAAGCACTAAACAAATGTGCACTGGCTCATATGATTTACATGAGGACTTGCTTCAGTACACTTCTTTTAGAAAAGTTTACAAATCTTAAAGAAAAATGGTTAATAATAACGGGGTAAATTTGAACCAGTAAAAAATAAATTAAATCAAAGATTAGACATGGATATATATTTTAATATTAAATGGGGGCACGTCTTTGATTTTGATATCATTTTAGGTTAATGCATATTTCCCCATCAAATATTAACTACTGTATAATGCAGTGTGTGTGCTTGATTTTCTATGCTGTGTGCGAGATGAGGTAGTTTTGACTATATTATTTAGGGCATGTAAACTCTCGAACGTACTTAAACACTTACCATGGCAAACATGAATTTTGCAGTGCGATGTAAATAATTCAAAATTCTTATATGATTCCTCTATGTTCCAAACAGAGGCCTACAAATTCTACAATCATGAGTAGGGGCTTAGAATTCATTACGAAAGCCAAAGCAGACTCGATCCATCCATGTCTTCTGCTTGTTTTGGAATTAATTGATGCAGGGGATGAATATGAATGTTTTTGAAGAATCTAGCTATTTCCTGTAAACTTTTCAGTGAAATTACGTGCTACATCAGGGAGCTAGCTCAGTTCTTCTGGAACTCTAAGAATTCGAGAGTATATGGGTATGAAAAATATAAAATTCCTGATCTAGCGGGAAAAGGAAGGGAACATGATCTTTTCCCCCACAGGCATACAGCTGGAGCCACTGCGTTCAACAGTAACAGCACTAGCTAGGAACAAGCACAGTTCTGCACATGCATGTCACTTAGAATCACATCACATCGATCATACAGTTCGGCAGCAGGTTTGTTTGGGTTGAGTGATGCAGAATTGCAGATAGAGGATTGTGTGGTTGATTGTATGTGGCTGTATGCACTGAGAACTGAGAAGAGATGTTATTTGGATTGTATACATGTATGATCCACGCTGATGTAGAAAAAAAATGTTTCCAAAGCTACTAATATCACTCCTATTATGTGGGGGGAAGGATTGGAGCCCAACCATGCCCCCCACGTGGCAAGGGTTTTTTTGCGAAAAGCCCCTCCGGTTTTCTCGAAATTACGTTCAGATCCTTGCGCGATTTTATGTGAGAGGAGAATGTTTTTCCCGGTTCGCGTTTAGGTCCCTGGTTTTTCGTTTTGCATGGAGGCCCTCCCGTTAAGTGCGAATCACGAGCGAGCCCTTTCCTAATTTTTCAAAATAGCGAACAGGTCCAAAATTATAACAAATAGGTCCTCGCGTTTTACGTTCGGGTCCTTTCTCCTTTTGTCTCAAAAAAATATTTTTGGGGTCTGTTTTACCCGAAAAAATTATTTTTGTGATCCGTTTTTCCTCCGGAGCATAGGAAAAATGTTTTCGGTGGCTATTTCGCCCCCCCAAAAAATGAGAGATCGTTTCCTTTCTCCGTTTTACCCGAAAAAAATGTTTTCGTGATCCGTTTTTCCTCCGGAGCATGGGAAAAATGTTTTCGTTGACCGTTTATCCAAAAAAAATAGAAAGCCGTTTCCTTTCTCCGTTTTGCCCGGAAAAAAATATTTTCGTGAGCCGTTTTCCCTCCGGAGCATAGGGAAAATGTTTTCGGTGGCTATTTCCTCCCAAAAAAATGGGAGGCCGTTTCCTTTCTCCGTTTTGCCTGAAAAAAAAATATTTTCGTGATCCATTTTCTCTCCGGAGCATGGAAAAAATGTTTTCGTTGGCTGTCCCCCCCCCCCCCAAATGGGAATTCGGTTTTCGTCCGTCGTTTCTCCGTTTTTACCCGTTTTCCCTCATTTTTCACGGGAAAATAGGCGCATAGGATGTTAAACTCGGCATCTAAAATTTCTTTTGCCGCTCGATCTATAATATTTTTAAGGACATGTATTATTGCCCATTGACCGCATAGGGTGTTAAACTCGGCGTCTATAATTTTTTTTTTTTGGATCTAATGTTTCTCGGAACATGTGTTATTTTTTCCCCCCAAAAAAAACGCCGTTGTTTCGCTGGTTCGTCGACGGTTCTTACTTAGCGTCTTTTTTCCAAGAAATACCCAAGCGAACAAAAAAAACTCGGATATTCCTGCCTTTTTTTAGAGATAAAAATTTGGATCAAATTTCGCACGGCGCGGCGGAGCGCGCAGCTCTGACTAGTATATCTAAAAGCGTGAGGTTGGAAAGATCAATCACGCAATAATATACCAAAAGACAAGCCTGGTACAAATAGCCAATGAGGCAACAAAAAAGGCAACAACCAATCCTAGGATTACATGCAGCAACAGATAGAAACAAGATTAATCCCTGGGTTGTTGCCGTAACAAACCAAGCCAGCCAATGCACCTGGACGCTAGACTGCATGGTGCTGTGGCGTACGCTAGTGCGAAGAGCCAGAGTACCGTATGTGTGAACAATCTGTCTAACACGCTCCCGTAGTCTGAGCGGGAGTAGACCGGACGTTCAGACTAGTTCGAAACTCGGTGAAGACGGAAGTAGGAAGCCCCTTGGTGAAGATGTTCGCAAACTGTGAAGTGGTTGGCACGTGGAGAACGCGAATGTCGCCAAGAGCAACTCGTTCACGAACAAAGTGCAAATCAATCTCCACGTGCTTGGTCCGCTGGTGATTAACGGGGTTGCTGGAGAGGTAAACGGCGCTCACATTGTCACAATAGACAATGGCAGCTCGACGAAGTGGGCAGTGAAGTTCGAGTAAGAGTTGACGCAGCCACGTAGCTTCGGCCACCCCATTAGCGACGGTGCGATACTCAGCTTCAGCACTGGAACGAGAGACGGTGTGCAGTCGCTTGGAAGACCAGGACACCAAGTTGTCGCCGAGGAAAATAGCGTATCCAGATGTGGACCTGCGCGTATCTGGACAGCCAGCCCAATCAGCATCAGAATAAACAATTAACTCGGCCGGAGAAGTCCGGTGCAGCAGAAGACCATAGTCAAGAGTGCCCTGAAGATAGCGAAGAATGCGTTTGACGAGTGCGAGATGGGGCTCGCGAGGGTCATGCATAAAGAGGCACACTTGCTGAACAGCATAAGCAATATCCGGACGAGTGAAGGTCAAGTACTGAAGTGCCCCAGCGAGACTGCGATAATGTGTCGGATCATCCACAGGATCGCCATCGCTAGACAGCTTGGAGTGGGTATCGGTGGGCGTGCTGCAAGGATTGCAATCAGACATTCTGGCACGCTCCAAAATATCTAGAACATAATGCCGCTGAGAAAGAAATAGAGAACCTTGCTGACGAGTCACAGAAAGTCCCAGAAAGTGATGAAGGGGGCCAAGATCCTTCATGGAGGATTCATTTTGGAGAGCGGCAATGATCTGTCGAAGGAGGGTATCGGAGGAGGCTGTCAATATAATATCATCCACGTAGAGCAGTAGGTAGGCCGTGGCGGAGCCTCGTCGAAAAATAAACAAGGACGTGTCGGACTTAGCTTCCACAAAACCGAGAGAAGTAATGTGAGAAGCGAAGCGACTGTACCACGCGCGAGGAGCTTGCTTCAGACCGTAGAGGGACTTATTTAGCCGGCAGACATGATCGGGATGAGCAGGATCCACAAAGCCTGATGGTTGGACGCAATATACGAGCTTAGAGAGAGTGCCATGAACGAAAGCATTCTTCACATCCAGTTGGTGAATAGGCCAATCATGGGAGAGCGCCAAGGTGAGAACTGTCCGGATGGTCGCAGGCTTTACAACTGGGCTGAAGGTCTCGTCGAAATCAACACCAGGTCGCTGTGTAAATCCACGAAGAACCCAACAAGCCTTGTAGCGGTCTAGAGAACCATCGGGATGAAACTTGTGGCAGAAGACCCATTTGCCAGTGACCACATTGACACCCGGAGGGCGAGGAACAAGATCCCAGGTGTGGTTATCTTGAAGGGCAGTAAATTCATCAGACATGGCGGCTCGCCAATTGGGATCCGCGAGGCCACTACGGAATGACTTCGGAATGGCGGAGATGGCGGTGGCGTGGAGGGTCAGGCGATCTTGTGGAACACGAAAACCAGATTTCCCACGGGTAGCCATGTGGTGAGAGTTGGCTACCGGCGGGATTTGGGCGACGGCGCGTGAACCGGTGCGGGTGGCAACAACCTACGGAGCAGGGACACCCGCGTGGGACGATCCCGGCATAGAAGGAGCAAGGGACATGGCGCCAGGGAGCGACACTGGAGAACATGAACCTGGCGGAGTGCCGGATGATCTTGTATCTTTGGGCCCAGTGAAGCCACTCCAGGCAACGCAGCAGCGCCCGATAGAGGTGGCAACCGCGAGGAAGCGAGGAGTCCCACGAGGAGGCTCGGCAGGCTGAGGCGTGTCTAGCTGCGGGGGCACATCCGTTGCGGTGCCGCTGGCAACAACCTGGGGAAGTGGGACCCGAGGGGCAGCGACACCATGCGGACGGACGGGACCTGCAACAAAAGATGGCCTAATGGGCAACTGCACAAAATCTTCTTCATTAGTGAGAAAATCAAGGTCAGTTGATGAGGAGTTGTGGACAGCTGCAAAGGGGAAGGAAGATTCGTCAAAGGTGACGTGCCGAGAAATAATCATGCGGTTTGTGAAGAGATCTAAACAACGATATCCCTTATGTTCCGAATGATAACTGAGGAACACACAAAGGGTGGATCGAGGAGAAAGTTTATGGTCCACTGTGGCGGAGAGGTTTGGATAGCAACGACATCCAAAGACACGCAAGTGGGAATAGGAGGGATGAAGACCATAAAGAGCAAAGTGAGGTGTAAGGAATTTAAGTGTTTTTGTGGGGTGACGATTGAGGAGATAAGTGGCGGTGTGGAGAGCTTCGACCCAATAGGATGGCGGAAAATGAGCTTGGAAAAGAAGGGAGCGCATAATATTGTTTGTGGAACGAATGATGCGTTCGGCTTTACCATTTTGTTGAGAGGTGTGTGGACATGACATGCGGAGTGCAATGCCATGGGTGAGAAAGAAGTTACGTGCGGATGAGTTGTCAAACTCCCGACCATTATCACATTGGACACATTTGATTATAACGTTGAACTGAGTGCGAACGTAGGCAAAAAAGTGTGACAATGTGGAAAACGTGGCCGACTTCAGACGCAAAGGAAATGTCCAAGTATAGTGTGAGCAATCATCTAGAATAATGAGGTAATACTTGTAACCATAAACACTGACAACTGGAGATGTCCATAGGTCACAATGAATTAAATCAAAATTCGAACTAGCACGAGAATTGGAAGAGCGAAAAGGCGAACGTATGTGGCGACTGAGCTGACAGGCGTGACAGACTGACTCGGTGGCATTGTTATTACATAAAATAGCCGAAGAGTGAGCTAATTTAGAAAGGGCTTCAGCACCGAGGTGACCCAAGCAACGATGCCAAATGGTGGTCGGGGCGGTGGCGACGAGAGCATGCGGCTGAGGGGCGCCCGGCAGCAATGGATACAGAGGACCGGAGCTATTGCACCTGGCTATCACGCTCTGAGTGTGAAGATCCTTCACAGAGAGACCAAAAGGATCAAATTCTACGGAACAGTTATTGTCAATTGTAAACTGACGAACGGAAATCAAATTTTTAATGATTTTAGGAGTAACAAGGATGTCCCGTAAAGAAAAGTGACTGTGAGGAGCAGGAACGGTGGTGTTACCAACAGAGGTGACAGGTAAAGAAGAGCCATTGCCGACAGTGATAGAGGAAGAGGAGGGGGGTGGGTGGGAGTCAAAAAGTATACCGGCATCCGAGGCCATGTGATTTGTGGCACCAGAGTCCATGTACCATTCGCCGGAGGGGGGCTGTGTTAGAGACAGCGTGCTGAAGTTATTCAACAGGGCTGCTTGGTCCCACAGTCCGGCGCCAGACACCGGTGTCCACGGCGGCTGCTGCTGCAGTGGTGGATACTGGGGCAACCCACCAACTGGACTGTAACACCCCAAAATTTTGCTTTCCTTAAATTCATGTGTGGTTTGGCACTTTGGTGAATTTTTGGAATTTTCTGGAATTTATTTGGATTTATTTGGAATTTATTTGAATTTATTCCATTTTGAAATAATTAAAGAATTTAATTTTGCAAATAAAATTTTGTTGGAAATATTTTATTTGAGTCCAAAATGTTCCAAAATATTTTCCAGAATTTTTCTGGAATTTTTCCGAGTCTTTTGCTATTTTTAATGAATTAAATGAATTACTGGGAATTATTTTAAATATTAAATCGCTGGAAATTCAACTCGGGTCAAGTACTATTCCTCCGACCGAGTCAGAACCCGAGTCGGACTCGAGTCCGACCGAGCCAGACTTCGACCGAACCACGTTGAACCTTAACCCACGTGGGCCAGTCGGATCGAGATCCAACGGTCATGATCGGCCGACCCGACCAGCCGTGTCGGGCGGACCGTTCGCGCCAAGCCATCGTGGCCGTTGATCGCGCCACGTGGGCGGCCGCGATTCGTCGTCTCCGCCGAATCGGCCGAGTCCTCCGCCGCCGTCAGTGTCAACCTCGGTTTCGCGCTCTACGAGGCCGAGGCCCCCTTTAAATCTGCCGCCGCCGCCATCGGAAGCGCACAACCGTCTGCACCGAGCCCCCTTCTCACCTCGCTGAGCCGCCGCCGCCCGCTATTGCTCGCCGGAGTAGAGGAAGTCTTCCGCCGCGGTTTCGTTGATCCCTCCGCCTCGCCGTTCTCCGGCGACACCAAGCCCAGGCCCGAGATCGCCGTGTCGCGCCGCGCTAAGTGTCGGCCTTCACGCCGGAGTTGCGGAAGCGCCCGCGGGAGGTCGTCGTCTTAAATCTCGGTCAAGCCAACACCGCCCATGTCGCCATCAACCTCTCGACCTCGGACAGCCGTCCGATCAAGATCTGGCGGTCACTTTGAGATCACTTTTAGATCTTTGGTTTTAATCCCAGCCGTTTGATCTTGTTCCAACGGTCCAGATTGGCCACGTTCACCCCAGAACGTGCGTCACCCTATCCAATCTGGGGCGTTGATTTTCGAATCAACGGACGAGATTGTGCCACTCGTCTTGGAAGTTGGACCGACGCGGTCGGCCGCCGCCCACGTGCGTGTAGACGCCGACACGCCGGGGCCAGCGTGTCGAGGGCCCGCATGTCGATGGCTAATCCAGCCAGCGCCGACGTCACCCATGGCGTCACGAAGGTCCCACATGTCGACACCGTGGTGAGTCCCGCCGACGTCGGCCGATGACGCTACCCGAGTGGGCCCACATGTCGGCGACACGTGAAGTCGTGGGCCAGGAGTCCACGCAGTGGACCCAAGCCGGCGTGGACCGAGTCCATGGACCAGGTGACGTCGACCAACCAATCGAGGCTGCCACGTGTCTATCTTTGGCGCAATAATTAATTTCCGAAAAAGAAAATTATTTATTAATTCGAAATAATGATTTAAGATTTTTTTTCAAACTTCAAAAGCTTATAACTTTTGCGTTTCAACTCCGATTTGAGTGATTCAAATTTCTAAATTTGTATAAAATTGAGATCTACCTAAATATAAATTTTATTTAATTTTTGGACTAAAGTTTTTCTCTGCAAAATTATTTAAATGATTATTTAAACTTTAAATAATCATAACTTTTAATCTTAACTCCAAATTTGTGATTCCATTCCTAAAAATCCAGAAAATTATGTTCTTTCTGTTTATGGATTTTATTTGGAGTTTTGGGATGTTTTTGCCTATTGTTTATTTGTGTATTGCTATTTGCACGCTTTACGAGTAGACGTTGAAGTGCTGGAAGGATTCGAAGGAGAAGTGTTGACTCAGGATCCAACTCAAGACCAAGAGCAAGTACTTTTTGAAGGCAAGTTGTGCTTTGACCATGTTGATCCTATTTCGAAATCTATTTTGATTTAAACTATTGCATGCTAGTTCAATTAGAAAGATACTTTGTTTAAACATGGGGGATAGATAAGTACCAATTTCTTTGTCGACACCTTGATTATTAAGTATGTGCCATGACCCTTGTCACCCTAGTTGTGGTTTACTAGTTGGACATAATCAAATTGCCAACATGGGTTTTAGACCGTTGTAGTATCTTTGCTTAGACACACTTTCGTGCTCATAACATGATTTTGGACAATCAAATGTTAATATTGACTTAATGATATGTTGAACCTGTTTTGGAAAAGTATCATGTGATGTTGATGGCACGTGGTGCATGGTAATCAAGCGGGGTTTGATAAACGATTTCGGCCAGGGCATGTGGCAAAGAATAATCAGGTGGGCCATTGTGGCATTGGGAGTGTTGTTTTGGTTCTTGGGTAGTCTTGCCCTGGTCACTCTAAGGACTTAACCTTGCAAGCCTTTGAACTGGGTCATACTTGCAACCACATGGCTGGAATGGGACGGCCCTAGTTGACTAAGTCGCTAAGGACTCATTTGTGGAGCCTCAGGTGTCAATTACACCGTTTGTGTGATTGTGCAGGGGAGCGTATCGTGGTCGTGGCCAGATACCCATCTAACGGTGTGTTGGTCCCATACTTCGCCTTGGCTAAGGGAAGGGATGGTGTAGAGCACGAACCGGAGAGGACCACCTGTGTTGTTTGAGGCTTCCGAAAGGCTTTGTTACGGGAACTCGCCTTTGTGGTGTTTGACTGTATCTTGTGGGTAAAGTGCATAACCTCTGCAGAGTGTAGAATCTATTTAAATAGCCGAGTCCACGGTACTGGACAATGCTCGGGAATTACAGTCAAGGGTTAGATTTTCTCAAAAATAACTTTGGTTTGAAAGGTTGGTTTGGTTTAGTAATGAAGATGATGGAAATGTGGTTTAGGATGGGGAAAGTGTTTATTAAACTTCTTGAAAAGTTATTTATGCTTTACTTATTTCTACTGCTCTCGAATCTACTTATATTACTTGTCAAAAGCTGTTTACTGCAAATATACCTTGAGCTATTCCTTTGTACCAAGCCATGCATATAGTATATTAGCCTGCATTCTGTGCATGACTTGCTGAGTACCAAGTACTCACCCTTGCCTCAACACAATATCAGTTGAAGAAGAGACTGCACCAGCTTTGGAGGAGGAACTCCAAGAGGATCCGTCTACTTAGGGAAGCGAGCCCAGTCAGTTGCCTGTGGTATACTGGATGGCGCCACGATGTTACCTTATTTGATTTTCCGCTGCTATTATTTCTCTTTAATAAGTTTTGCCTTGCGAGGCATATATTTGTAGCTTGACCATAAGGTCGAGTAACTTGATTTAGTTATTTAAATAAAGTACTTTGATAATATCGAATGGTATGATTGTGATATTTACCGATGTTAAGACTGTGTGCACTAGCGCGTTCCTGGACTAGTGCTGAATACACAGAGGGTCCGGATTTGCAAATTCGGGGTCCCGACAGAGGTGGTATCAGAGCCAGGTTGACTGTAGGCTCAACCCTAGCTAGAATGGTCGTAGTGAGGATAAAACCTATTTTCTAAAGCTAAAAATTTGTCAAGATAAGAAATGACCTCTCAACTTATCCCCTTCTCTCTTTTCTTGTCTCTTGCTGAATTTTCCTTACCTTGTCACGATTTAAAAATTCCGAGTTCTTACGTAAAGCACTCTTGTGACAGATGGAGGAAGAGTTCAACTACGTTGATCTGGGAGTTGGTCACGCCGCAGAACTTTGGCATATGCTACTGACTCTCGGAGATTTTGAGAAGCCCCAATACCAAGTGGAAGTGATCAGACAAGCGGTGATTGATCAAGGCTTGTGACGTGAGGATTGAGGTACCGCTAGGAAAAAGGGCCCGTGCAATCGCCCGATACATCACCTTTGCCAGGAGATCTACAATGCGAGATGGGTATCCAAGAAGTATCACGACGAGCAATGCGGCACATTACCCGATTCTCGCCAGAGAATTGAGAGCACGGTGTTCGCTACCATCCGCGCAGCGATAACCTTCTTGACCCGAAGGCGATTCAGATGAGGATGCCACGGTTACACAGTTGGCACGATTTGTCGCCGCCAGGAGGATGTACTAGATAATACAAGCAAGGAGCTACAGAAGGCCCGCAAGGAGATCACGACAGAGAAGAACAGATGGCGGGAAGCTCAAGAGTATGTGGCACACCTTCTACGAAGGATTGACGAGTTGGAGATGACCTTGTACGGACCTGGACTCCAGAGCCAAGATTGAGTTACACGAGCCAGATCCAGAGGAGTCGATCTCGATGAGGATATCGCTTCTTCGACTACCATAGAGGACACAGATTGTGGACATGGCAATCGTTTCGCGCCTATGCCACAGCACCCGTACCCAGGCCGGGGAGGTTTTCTCGATGAGTGAGCATAGGTTCTTTAGTGAGACTCCTTCGCCGAGTCGCGTCATAGAATAAAGAGTCACCCTTTAGGCGTTAGACTCCAGAGTTAATTCGATTTGGATTTGCTTTGTTTGCTGAGTGTGCAGTATGTGTTGCAAGGCCCTTAGGCATTGTAAGCAGCCATACCAAGTTATTAAATAATAAAGTTGGACCTTAAAGTTACACCTTTCGCCCCGAATAAGTTCCATATTACTTGTCTATTCTTGTTTCCCTCTCATCTCTAAACCTAGAGCAAATCGACAGATGGTGAATACCCGTGGAAACTTTGGAAGCAATGGGAGTGGTTCTCGCCCAGCAGAAAACCCCAATGATGGAGCACCAGCACCGCCAGTTGATATGCAGAATTTTGGAGCATTTCTTGCTGCTCAGACTCAGTTGATGCATGCTATGATGCAACAAATGCAGCACGTCCTTTGCTCAGTGCTTTGCTAATCAAGTTAATCGGGGACAACGCCGAATACAAGGTCGTCGAGTTCATGAGAACTCACCCACCCACTTTCTCTGGGAATGCCAATCCATTAGAGGCCGATGATTGGTTAAGATCAATTGAGAGGAAGCTACACATAGCTCAATGCATAGGAAATGAGAAGGTACTCTACGCTTCTCATCACCGGAAGGAACAAACGCCGAATGGTGGGAGAACTTCTCCACGCAGAGAACCCTCAAGATATCACTTGGGAAGAGTTCACAACCGCATTCCGACAAGATCACGCGGCCTGAAGGAATCATGGACCTTAAGAAGGAAGAGTTGAGCACTCAAGCAAGGTAATCAGCCGGTGGTCGACTACCTGAACAAGTTCACACAGCCTAGCACGCTACGCACTGAGGATGTAGCGACGGATAAATCCGCATACCTCGTTTTATGAAGGGACTTAACTCAGGATTGCAAGTAGGGTTGATCACCCACACCTTTCCAGATTTCCAAGAGTTGGTGAATAAGGCGCTTATTCTTGAGGACAAGCGCAAGGAACCGGATGAGAACAGAAGCGCAGGATGCAACAAAGAAGGATCACGCCAGGAACGCAATAACGTCGAGAGTTGCACCAAATCAATTCTTGATTCCAACCACGAATGCAACAAGGACACCATCCTCAAGCACCAAGACACATCAATCGAACTACTGCACCCAGCCCCGCTTAGAAACGCTTACTCGAGCGATCGGAAGGAATGAGACGCCGCTACAATCGCAACGAGCCGGACACTTTGCCAACAGATTGTCCAAAGAAGACAGCAGGAGTGACCCCGATTCGCTTCAATCTAGGAACCACCCCAGCTAGGACGCCAAAGACAGAGCCACACCCTGCACCGTGGTGAGAGGCCGAGTCAACCATGTCACCGCAGATGCACCTGCAGAATGCTACGGACGTCGTCTTGGGTAAGTTACTTGTTAACTTCGATTACACCTGCTTGATTTTGTTTGACTCGAGCTTCAGATTCGTTTGTTTCGCAAGGCTTTGCTACTAGAAACGATTTGAGGATTGCAAGACTTAAGTGCATGCTTTTAGTTCAAACCCCTGGTTCGAACTCCGAACGAAAGTAGGATGTTCCGGGTGAGAATACTTGATAGGTGGAATAGAGTTCCTAGCAAACCTTATAATTTTGGAGACCCGGACCTTAGACGTCATATTGGGAATGGATTGGTTATCCAAGCACAAGGCCGTATTGGATTGTGGACGAAGGACTATCTCGATTGAGAGCCCGTGTGGGAAGAAAGTGGAATTTCAAGCCACCGCAGGTGAGAGATGGGCGATTGATGGTTAACAGTACCAAGGCAATCAGCATAGAGGATGTCCCAAGAGTGAATGAGTACCCGATGTTTTCCCGAAGATCTACGGTATGCCGCGCACAGGGACATAGAGTTTGTGATAGAGCTTGTACCGGCAGAAGACCGATAGCAAAGAGACCCTATCGGATGTCCACCGAGGAGTTGGTAGAGATGAAGAAACAGCTAGAAGAGTTAATGGAGAAAGGATTTATCGTGCCAAGCTCGTCGCCGTGGGGAGCACCGATTTTATTTGTCAAGAAGAAGGACGGAGTTTCAGGATGTGCATTGACTACCGTGCACTCAACGAAGTCACCGTGAAGAATAAGTATCCGCTACCAGGATTGATGATTTGTTTGATCGATTAAGAGGAGCCGGAGTTTTCTCCAAGATTGATCTGAGATCGGGATACCATCGATTGAAGATCCGATCGGAAGATATTCAAGATCGCATTCTCGTCAAGATATGGACATTACGAGTTTCTGATTATGTCCTTTGAAATTTGACGAATCGCGCCGACTTATTTCATGAATATGATGAATAAGGTGTTCATGGAATATTTGGACAAGTTTGTCGTCGTGTTCATAGACGATATCCTAATCTACTCCAAGACCGAGGATGAACATGCCGAACACTTAAGGCGAGTTTTGGAAAAGCGAGGAACAAAGAACTTTTCGCCAAGTTCGGCAAGTGTGATTTTTGGAGGGACAAGGTGGAGTTTCTTGGACATGTAATGACCGCGAAGGAGTCGCCGTAGATCCAAGCAAGGTAGAAGGCTGTGTTACATTGGGAGCGTACCAAGACTGTGACCCATTCGGAGTTTCCTTGGAATGGCAGGATACTACCGCCGTGTCATCGAAGGCTTTTCGATAATTGCGAAACCTCTTACGCAATCGCTGAAGAAGGAAAAGAAGTTTGCATGGGCGCTTGAATGTGAGAATGGATTGCTGGAGCTGAAGAAGCGATTGACGTCAGCCGCGGTGTTAGTTCTACCTGATGTGGATCAAGGCTTCGATCTTTCTTGTGACGCATCGCGCCAAGGACTTGGATGTGTACCGATGCGTAATGGAAAGGTCGCCGCTTATGCATCAAGGCAGTTGAGGCCGCATGAGGAAAATTATCCGACACATGACCTAGAGTTAGCTGCCGTAGTGCATGCCTTGAAGATATGGCGTCACTATCTGATTGGAAACAGATGTGAAGTGTATACGGATCATAAGAGCCTTAAGTACATATTCACCCAGTCGGATCTGAATATGAGGCAGAGAAGATGGTTAGAGTTGATCAAAGACTATAATGTTGGAATCCATTACCATCCCGGGAAGGCCAACGTAGTAGCCGATGCTCTGAGTCGGAAAAGCCATACCGTGAGAACGTTGCTAGCCACAAGTCAGGATGAGTTATGTGAGGATTTTCAGAAAATGGAGATTGAGGTAGTACCTAGCGGATTCTTGGCCGCATTAGAAGTAAAGCCTACCCTAGAGGATCAGATCCGAGAAGGATGTAGGATGATGACAAGATCCGCAGGATTAAGTTCATCAAGGAGGAAGGCAAGGCAGGACTTCAAGTTGGATGAAGCAAGGCACGTTGTGGATGAAGGATCGCATTTGAGTGCCTAACAAAAGGAGTTAAAGCAATCGATTTTGGAAGAAGCCCACGACTCTAAGTACTCAATTCATCCTGGAAGCGCCAAGATGTATTAGGATCTGAAGGAGAGATTCTGGTGGCCGAGTATGAAACGTGAAGTTGCCGAGCATGTTGCATTGTGCGACGTATGCCAGAGAGTCAAGGCAATGCATCATAGACCAGCAGGATTGCTACAACCGCTGAAAATACCCGAGTGGAAGTGGGAGGAAATCGGAATGGATTTCATTACCGGTTTGCCGAAGACTCAAGGAGGTTATGACTCCATATGGGTTATAGTGGATCGCTTGACTAAAGTAGCCCATTTTATCCCGTGAAGACCACTTACTCGGAGATAAATTAGCGTAATTATACATGATCGAGATTGTCTGCTTGCACGGAGTGCCCAAGAGGATCGTATCGGACAGAGGTACCCAATTTACCTCAAGGTTACGGAATAAGTTGCATGAAGCCATGGGAACCCGTTTGAACTTCAAGATGACTTATCATCCACAGACGGATGGACAGACCGAAAGAGTCAACCAGATTCTGGAAGATATGTTGAGAGCTTGTGCATTAGCTTATGCTACTTCTTGGGATAAGAGTTTACCGTATGCCGAGTTCAGTTACAACAATAGTTATCAGGCTAGTTTACAGATGTCACCTTTTGAGGCCCTGTATGGTCGACCATGTCGGACGCCATTGAATTGGAATGAGACCGGCGAGCGCCGTGTCTTTGGGCCTGATATTCTTCAAGAGGCTGAAGAGCAGATCGCCATGATTAGGGAAAGGTTGAAGATAGCCCAATCACGACAAAAGAGTTATGCTGACAATCGTCGTAGGGACTTGAGTTTGGAACCAGAAGACTTTGTATACCTCAGAGTTACGCCTCTCAAGGGAGTTAAGAGGTTCCATGCCAAAGGGAAACTCACACCCCGTTATGTTGGACCATTTAAGGTTTTGAGTCGCAGAGGCGAAGTTGCTTACCAGCTAGAGTTGCCACAGTCGTTGGCAGGAGTGCATGATGTATTCCATGTGTCCCAGTTGAAGAAGTGTCTCCGAGTTCCTGAGGAACAGACACCGCTAGAGTCAATTGAGTTGCAAGAGGATTTGACTTATAAGGAGCATCCCGTTAGGATTCTAGACACAATGGATCGAGAAACTAGAAACAAGTCAACCCGTTTCTGTAGAGTTCAGTGGAGCAACCATGAAGAGAGCGAAGCGACTTGGGAGCGCGAAGAGGATTTGAAGAAAGAGTTTCCAAACCTATTTCTTTAGTAAGCCCTGAATCTCGGGGACGAGATTCCAATAAGGGGGGGAGGTTTGTAACACCCCAAAATTTTGCTTTCCTTAAATTCATGTGTGGTTTGGCACTTTGGTGAATTTTTGGAATTTTCTGGAATTTATTTGGATTTATTTGGAATTTATTTGAATTTATTCCATTTTGAAATAATTAAAGAATTTAATTTTGCAAATAAAATTTTGTTGGAAATATTTTATTTGAGTCCAAAATGTTCCAAAATATTTTCCAGAATTTTTCTGGAATTTTTCCGAGTCTTTTGCTATTTTTAATGAATTAAATGAATTACTGGGAATTATTTTAAATATTAAATCGCTGGAAATTCAACTCGGGTCAAGTACTATTCCTCCGACCGAGTCAGAACCCGAGTCGGACTCGAGTCCGACCCGAGCCAGCCGACTCGACCGAACCACGTTGAACCTTAACCCACGTGGACCGTCGGATCGAGATCCAACGGTCATGATCGATCGACCGACCCGAGCCGTGTCCGCCGGACCGTTCGCGCCAAGCCATCGTGGCCGTTGATCGCGCCACGTGGACGGGCCGCGATTTCGTCTCCGCCGAATCCGGCCGGAGTCCTCCGCCGCCGTCACCGTGTCAACCTCGGTTTCCGCGCTCTACACGGAAGCCGAGGCCCCCTTTAAATACGCCGCCGCCGCCATCGGGAAGCGCACAACCGTACGCACCCGAGCCCCCTTCTCACCTCGCCTGAGCCGCCGCCGTCGCCCCGCTATTGCTCGCCGGAGTAGAGGAAGTCTTCCGCCGCGGTTTTCGTTGATCCCCTCCGCCTCCGCCGTTCTCCGACGACACCAAGCCCAGAACTGAGATCGCCGTGTCGCGCCGCGCCTGGGAGTGTCAGCCTTCACGCCGGAGTTGCACGGAAACGCCGCACGGGAGGTCGTCGTCTTCGTCTCCGGTCAAGCCAACACCGCCGCGTCGCCATCAACCTCGCGAACTCGGACAGCCGTCCGATCAAGATCTGGCCGTCACGGTGAGATCACGTTTAGATCCTTGGATCTAATCCCAGCCGTTGGATATAGATCCAACGGTCCAGATTGGCCACGTTCACCCCAGAACGTGCGTCACCCCATCCAATATGGGCCGTTGATTTTCGAATCAAAGGCCGAGATTGTGCCACGCGTCTTGGAAGTTGGACCGACGCGGCCAACGCCCGCACGCGCGTGCGTGTAGGACGCCGACACGCGGCCCGCGCGTGTCGAGGGCCCGCATGTCGCTGGCTAATCCAGCCAAGCGCCGGCGTCACCCATGACGTCCAGGTCCCACATGTCGCCGACTGCGTGAGTCCCTCGCCGACGTCGGCCGATGACGTCACCCGAGTGGGCCCACATGTCGGGCCGACACGTAGAAAGTCGTGGGACCGAGTCCACGCAGTGGACCCAAGCCGGCGTGGACCGAGTCCATGGACCAGCCGACGTCAGCCAACCAATCGAGGCTGCCACGTGTCCATGCCGACGCAATAATTAATTTCCAAAAGAAAATGATTTATTAATTCGAAATAATGATTTGATTTTGTTTCAAACTTCAAACGCTTATAACTTTTATGCGTTTCAACTCCGATTTGAGTGATTCAAATTTCTAAATTTGTATAAAATTGAGATCTACCTAAATATAAATTTTATTTAATTTTTGGACTAAAGTTTTTCTCTGCAAAATTATTTAAATGATTATTTAAACTTTAAATAATCATAACTTTTAACGCCTTAACTCCAAATTTGTGATTCTAGTTCCTAAAAATCCAGAAAATTATGTTCTTTCTGTTTATGGATTTTATTTGGAGTTTTGGGATGTTTTTGCCTATTGTTTATTTGTGTATTGCTATTTGCACGCTTTACGAGTAGACGTTGAAGTGCCGGAAGGATTCGAAGGAGAAGTGTTGACTCAGGATCCAACTCAAGACCAAGAGCAAGTACTTTTTGAAGGCAAGTTGTGCTTTGACCATGTTGATCCTATTTCGAAATCTATTTTGATTTAAACTATTGCATGCTAGTTCAATTAGAAAGATACTTTGTTTAAACATGGGGTTAGATAAGTACCAATTTCTTTGTCACGACACCTTGATTATTAAGTATGTGCCATGACCCTTGTCACCCTAGTTGTGGTTTACTAGTTGGACATAATCAAATTGCCAACATGGGTTTTAGACCGTTGTAGTATACTGCTTAGACCTGCTACGTGCTCATAACATGATTTTGGACAATCAAATGTTAATATTGACTTAATGATATGTTGAACCTGTTTTGGAAAAGTATCATGTGATGTTGATGGCACGTGGTGCATGGTAATCAACTGGGGTTTGATAAACAGTTTTCGACCGGGGCATGTGGCAAAGAATAATCAGGTGGGCCAGTTGTGGCATTGGGAGTGTTGTTTTGGTTCTTCGGGTAGTCTTGCCCTGGTCACTCTAAGGACTTAACCTTGCAAGCCTTTGAACTGGGTCATACTTGCAACCACATGGCTGGAATGGGACGGCCCTAGTTGACTAAGTCGCTAAGGACTCATTTGTGGAGCCTCAGGGTGTCAATTACACCGTTTGTGTGATTGTACGGGGGAGCGTATCGTGGCTGTGGCCAGATACCCATCTAACGGTGTGTTGGTCCCATACTTCGCCTTGGCTAAGGGAAGGGATGGTGTAGAGCACGAACCGGAGAGGACCACCTGTGTTGTTTGAGGCTTCCGAAAGGCTTTGTTACGGGAACTCGCCTTTGTGGTGTTTTGACTGTATCTTGTGGGTAAAGTGCATAACCTCTGCAGAGTGTAGAATCTATTTAAATAGCCGAGTCCACGGTACTGGACAATGCTCGGGAATTACAGTCAAGGGTTAGATTTTCTCAAAAATAACTTTGGTTTGAAAGGTTGGTTTGGTTTAGTAATGAAGATGATGGAAATGTGGTTTAGGATGGGGAAAGTGTTTATTAAACTTCTTGAAAAGTTATTTATGCTTTACTTATTTCTACTGCTCTCAAATCTACTTATATTACTTGTCAAAAGTCAAGCATCGCAAATATACCTTGAGCTATTCCTTTGTACCAAGCCATGCATATAGTATATTAGCTTTGCATTCTGCATGACTTGCAGAGTACCAAGTACTCACCCTTGCCTCAACACAATATCAGTTGAAGAAGAGATCGCACGGCTTTGGAGGAGGAACTCCAAGAGGATCCGTCTACTTAGGGAAGCGAGCCCGCCGGTTGCCTGTGGTATACTGGATGGCGCCACGATGTTACCTTATTTGATTTTCCGCTGCTATTATTTCTCTTTAATAAGTTTTGCCTTGCGAGGCATATATTTGTAGCTTGACCATAAGGTCGAGTAACCAGTTTGGTTATTTAAATAAAGTACTTTGATAATATCGAATGGTATGATTGTGATATTTACCGATGTTAAGACTGTGTGCACTAGCGCGTTCCTGGACTAGTGCTGAATACACAGAGGGTCCGGATTTGCAAATTCGGGGTCCCGACAACCGCTCACTCCGTGTGGGTTGAAGCCAGTAGGGCCGGTGTAGCCGGCCGCGTAGAGGGCGCCAGACGGGGCCGCTTGTGGTGCGGCGATCGGCGGGCCAACGCGAGGAGGCTGAGGCGCTGGAGTGGGCCGCGGCCCGAGGAGTGAAGACGAGCCAGTGTGCGGCCAGATTTGGACTGTACCGGTCCATGGGTTCCAGAAGCTAGGAAGAGAGGCCTGTGGAGGTCCCTGGTTGGCGCTAGGGCCAGGAACCTGACCCTGGTAGCTGCCGGAGCTGTTCTGGCCGCCGCCGGTGCGGCCACTGGAGCGGCCATTGCCGCGGCCCTTCTTCCCGTTGCTGCGACTATTGTTGGAGGAGCCATGGGAGCCACCGTTTGGAGATCGTGATGAACCCCCAAAAGCTGAGTTCGAGGCTAGGAAGGCCATGGAGGAGGAAGAGCTGTTCTTGTGGCGCATGGTGAGTTCCTCGATCATCAAGTCAGAGCGGACTTCGACGAAAGAAGGGAACGGCTTCGCGCGCTTGATCATCGGCACCATATACGAGAACTTGTCATTCAGACCACGCAAGATGTTGAGGACGAGCGTGCGGTCGTGAACGGTCTCGCCCAAATCATCAAGAGCATCGGCCATGCTTTTCATCTTGCGACAGAAATCTGCAATAGAAAGATCGCCTTGATTGAAGTTGCGGAATTCTGCATCGAGGTACAGTGCACGAGTTTCCTTGTTGCCGAGAAACTGCTCTTCAAGGGCAAGCCAGACACGGCGCGCCGAGGTGTCATGCCGCATGACGACTTCGATGAGATGAGCGGAGATGGTGCCGTACAACCATCCGAGGACGGTGCACTCCATGCGGACCCAAGACGGATTGTCAGGGTAGGCAGCATCGGCGAGGACGTGGTCGGAGAGCTCGTACTTGCCGAGGACGAGGAGGAAGTGGCCACGCCACTTGGTGTAGTTCGGCGTTTCAGAGTCGAGGACAACAGGAACAAGGGAGCGGATGTTGATGACGGTCACGGCTTGTGCATGCAATGAGGCGATGGTGGTGGCCTCGAGTGCATTGCGTTGATCGTCAAGGGCGTGCTGGGCGTCGACAACACGCTTGAGCTCGGTGTCAAGCCGCGCGCGTTCGCCTTCGAGGCGAGTCCGCTCGGCCTCCAGGAGGGTGCGCTCCTCTGCCCTGGCGAGGCGCTCGGCCTCATCGGTGGAGCGATCATCCTCAGAGGAAGTCCCAGGCATGGAGAAGAAAATGGGAAGATTAGGTAGAGGTGTCGAAGCAGCGGGCGGCGCAGGGGAGCAGCGACGGCCGGCGGCTAGGACGATGCGGAAGCTATGGCCGCAGGACGCGAACCATCTGATACCATGAAAGCGTGAGGTTGGAAAGATCAATCACGCAATAATATTCCAAAAGACGAGCCTGGTACAAATAGCCAATGAGGCAACAGAAAAGGCAACAACCAATCCTAGGATTACATGCAGCAACAGATAGAAACAAGACTAATCCCTGGGTTGTTGCCGTAACAAACCAAGCCAGCCAATGCACCTGGACGCTAGATTGCATGGCGCTGTGGCGTACGCTAGTGCGAAGAGCCGGAGTACCGTATGTGTGAACAATCCGTCTAACAATATCTTCTTCCACCATAATATACACTGAGAAATGCTTAATGTATGTTAATCACTCATATATTCACGTCGATAGAAGAATCCACTCGTTCGCTCGTTAGAGAGCCAGTTTTGCATTCTATTATCTATCTTTCTTTACCCCTTTATAATTCACCAGTTATTTCTTTTCTACATGCACACACTGTTCTGCCCCCACAGAGGGTACTTTGCTTTGTTCACCCTAACACGTGCACACAAAAATCCTATTTCCTCATAATCAAGCGCTCAGATGTCCTGAAACATCACTTCATCAAATCTGATGGACGCAATCATCCGGTTCATCCCCCTCAAACTTTCCTCCCGCCCCGTCCCCCCAATCGCGCCTATCGCAATTAACCCAGCTCCCAATCCCATCGCTCTGCACCTGTGGCCTACTCGCCCTACTCCCGTGCGCCTCCCTCCCGACGCCTTCCTCCCTCCCTCCCTGCGGCCGGCTCACCCGTGGCCGCCGCACCTCCTTGCACACTGCCTCGCTCGCCTCGGCCTTGACCGCAGCGTCGACGCCGAGGAGGAGGAGCTCCGCGTCTGGGCGGTGGGGAACAAGGGGGCGCCCGGTGGGGAACAAGGGGGAGGCCGATGTCTTCGGGCTTGCTTCCATTAATAGGTATCGACGAGTGCTTGCTTCATTTCGATCCCTCTTGTTATTGAAGAAATCAGCGTCTCGGAACACCTCGTTCGATCATTTGGTGCTACCCTGTCGGGCTCATTGCTACGACGTCATTTGTTGGAGGGTTCTTTTGGAGTTGCAGGAATGCGTCGATACCTATGAAATCCAGCTGCGGATCAATCCGATGCACGGCGATCTTGACGAGGAGATCGCTGGGCTGCACTCAAGGGCTCGCCTATTGAAAGGC
Source organism: Rhipidocladum racemiflorum (assembly GCA_036346355.1). NCBI lineage: Eukaryota > Viridiplantae > Streptophyta > Magnoliopsida > Poales > Poaceae > Rhipidocladum > Rhipidocladum racemiflorum. The sequence goes on along the minus strand of CM070577.1, from coordinate 34,847,904 downwards.
GTAAGATTTCTATTGCCCTCTCTTCTTGTTTCTGTCTGGTTCTTGATATCTGTTATGTATGCTCAGTTAAGGCCTTGTTGCCTCAATTTGCAAGTTAGAAACCTCTGGATTGTGTATACATTAAACATGCACTGTAAATGTTATGGGTTGGCGTTCCAAGATTTTTTTTTTAGGAGAACATGTTCCAAACTATAGCTGAAATTGGCAATGGTATATGCTTACTCCATTCGTTTATTAACCCCAAACAAAAGTTTGATGAAGTAGTATCCGTCACAGATTGTAGGTTGCATTCTGACCAAAAAGAACATGTCATTCTCTTAATCAGCAGCTAATTCATTCTATAAAGGTTGAACAATTGAAGGAAATCGCTGGGCATGGAACGCCTTACTCATTTTCATGTGATCTAAGGTATACCAAACAATTAATGAGTCCCTCTATCAGTAGATTTGTCTTGCCCAAACAATTAATGAGACCCTTTATCAGTAGGCTTGTTTGAGGAGGTGCTGTGAAGTATTTGATACTGAGGGTTACTCATGACCCATTCATTGACAACAATGGTTGAATCAGTAAAATGAGAACTACGTCCCTCACCATCGGAAGGAAATGGCACCAAAACATCAGCCGATCTTTGTGTCGTCGGACAGGTCTGCTACTTAACAGAGACGGAAAATCATTGGTGGTATTTTGTTTATGAAACAATATTATCTAAATAGCTCATACATAGAACATCCTATAATGAAGCTTACAAAGGCAAAGTCAATTTTATTATTCAGGTTAAAGAAGCTGTGTACATAGACATTGTTCACCCTGAAAGAAATCCTCTGAAGATTCTTCTTTGTGGATAGTGACGGGATTTAGATGATATGATTGTGGTAAGCCCTTTTGTTGAATCTCCTAATCTCTTTTCTCTGTAAAATTATGCAGGTTAGAAGAGGTTATCTGCCTAAAGATTTTGTTGTTCCAAAGTCTCCAAAAAGAATATTGTTTTGTGGTTGGCGGCGTGATATGGAAGATATGATAATGGTAACTTGATGATGGATCCAAAATGAAATTCTCACCCTCTACTGGAATATTCATGTGGCTATAATGTAGTCATTTGTAGCAAAATGATGAGGCAAAATCTGTCTCTGTCAAAACTATACTTCCTCCGTTGAAAATTATAGGGCGCCCGAGAGTCAAAGTTTGTAAATTTTGATCAACATCTGGTCCAACAACATATTATTATATGACACAAAAGTGATACCGTTGGATTCATATTTAAAAGTACTTTCTTATGATTATGATTTTGTAGCTATGAACAAAGTATTGTAAAAGACTCTAATGGTCAAAGCGTAATTTTGGAGACTGTAGAAAGTCAAACGGTGCCTTACAATTTTCTATGGAGGGAGTAAAAATTAGAGCACTTCTTCCTGTTATGAACTTTGCTTATGGCTAATTAATGCCACAACAGCATAGTTGATGGAATGAGAGGTAATGAGCCTTTACTGTCTTATTGTCTTCTTTATAGATGTACTCTTGCTGTTGCTTTTGGAAAATAGAACCTGGCATTTCCTATTTTATACTGTATTTCTAACTTTCAATGTCCATGGATAACTCTAATTTTGGAGAAATTCCCACGTATTTTGCATCATTTTCACATGAGATACACTCTATTTTGAGTTTTTAACATATATGCATATTGCACATTTTGCAAACAGTGTGTACATTTCATTTAACTTTTCAAGTCTGGATTGAACAAAATTGAACATAAGGAAAGTAAAGTTTGCTAAATTTAGAACTTTGTCGTACTAACTGTATGACCTACCTGCTTGTACTGAATGTGCAACTCAAAGCTGTAAGTACAGTAAGAAGTTAACACACCAACATAGCATTATCAAACTATGTATGCATATGCAAGTTGCAACACATGATCTTTTTTTTTTTCAATTCCTGGCATAGTGCGTTTAGTTTTTGTCTAGAACAACATATTGTAACTTGGTTTTAGATATTCAGGTACTGGATGCTTTCCTAGCGCCAGGGCCAGAGTTGTGGATGTTCAATGATGTCCCTGAGACGGACAGAGAAAGAAAGCTAATTGACGGAGGCCTTGACTTTGGTCGTCTAGAAAATATTACTTTGGTTCATCGTGAAGGAAATGTTGTTATTCGCTGTCACTTGGAAAGCCTCCCTTTAGAATCGTTTGATTTTGTAAGTTCTGCGAAAATAAGATTGTCATTCCGGGAGAAAACATGTACTGTTGAACTTCCTGTGAATACAATTGTTTGTTTCTTTCATAGGACTGATGCTTGAAAGCAAAAATGCAGATCTTGATTTTGGCAGATGAATCTGTGGAAGATTCAGCAATCCAAGTTGATTCGAGGTCCCTTGCTACACTACTGCTGATCAGAGACATTCAGGTTCTCTCTAGGAAGTAGGAACAGAAAATCATTTAATCTGTTCTTTTGATTTTAGATTTAACTCATTATTGCTTTCGAGGGTGTCATCTTCTGATCACATGTGATTGTCTTTCTTTATGTGTTATTGCTCTCTCAGAGTCCGAAGTGCAATGAGGATGAGGATGCTCCGAAGTAGGTCATGAAGAGGATATTTCTCTGGTAATATTTGTGCGCAAGGTTCTCTCTGTCTCTCTCTCACACACACCATTCCTCTGCACCGGTGCGCGATTAAGAAAGTAAGAAAGATAGAAAGAGAGGCATGATTGATTCTTTCCAACAGATGCTGATTGGAAAGAAGGCTGAAAGTAGAATCGGATTGTAGGCAAAGGAAAAATAGTAAAATAATTGAGAGTTGATGTAGAGGACATTTATAGCTGTCATTACTTAACAGGGCCATTTTGGGAATGAGTTACATATCAAGTGCAATACGGCAAGTAGTTGTGCACCAAATCTCGTTTGCTAAAAAAAAATGTAATTTGGACCCGAAGTAGTAGTATCAACTGCAAAGTAGCCTTTAGACAGATGCTTTGTATTTTGTCAGACACCATGTCTATTTAAAACTATCACATATGAAGCCAAGCTTAACAAGTGTATGACTTTCACAGGTCTATATTTATAAGTATAATATTGGCAGTGAGTTATCGTATTGATGGTTGCTGATTATTCATATACTTTTGCATTTACTGGACTTACAGAAGAAAGTGCGATGCGATATCGATCTGAGAATACTGGTTACACAAGAAATGTGCATATCCTGAGAAACAAGTGTTTGACTTGGGGGATGATGGAGTTCAGGTATGGGTTGATGTGTATTTTTATTTTGAAATTAGATAACAAGATGCTCAAGGCACCGCTTATTTTTGTATCTTCTGTGGGGACATTAGCTCACATTATATTGGATCAGTTATTCTTTTGTTTTGAAAACTAGGCTACACTGATACTTCTATTGTACCTTGTGACGATGTCGAAACGTGTTAGATGGTTTTTAATGATAAACAGCTGCTTGTGTAATCAACGATATAATAGCTCTCTTTATCTTTCTTTTGTGCACATCTTACGACACTTGATTACCAAAACATATAACACATTTTGCTTATTTGAATTGTATTACCAAATATCGCTGTAGCGTTAGCACGGACAATATACTAGTTTTATATATAAAAGAAGAAGAAGCCGATGAAAAATGTTTCACGACTACTAATAAAAAAGAGAAGCATCTTAAAAATTCTCACAATTAATAAGAATATCAGAATATGAATTTGGTGGACCCTAATTATTTTTTATTATTTGGGAAAACCAGCAATTGCCGAGGCAGACATTAGGGTGGACCCTAATAATGACCTAAATGTAGGGCATGAGATGCCCAATGCATTGTAGATTAAAAACTAGATGAGAAGATACGCTCACTACTAATGTTGGGTTGGGACTTGGGACAGACTGGAGGGATGCAAGAGGTGGTGGAAAAAAAATGTTAGCATGGCTTTATTGTTTGCCTAATATATTCTAAAAGCCCTTATTTTACCTTAATCCACTTTGATACACTCTAATACTATATAATATGCACCAATCACCGCTTAATAATATCATTAGTAGATGCGGAGAAATGAAGAAATTAGGCGTTTCGGCGGAGTCTGACCCGAAGGCATCTTTTGCATTAGCTCAGCCAGGTTGCTTTAAGCATGCAAGCATCCAAACAAGCGAAAAAGAATTGATTCTCCATCTGTGCAGCGTTGTTCAAGGTGATGCATCCAACCAATCACATACATGCTTCTTTTGGTGCATACATACAAGATGCTAGATAGAGTTGTGCGCTAAATTTTGTTAGATGAATTTTGATAGAGTGCTAAAATGGCAAAATCAATCTTTGCAGTGGATATCATTTTTTTTACTTTGGCAAAACCTCCACTGATATACAAAACTGAAATAACCACAATTTCAGAATTTATAGGGCCTTTTTGTAGAAACGGTGAATCAGAAAAAGATTTCAAAAGATTTATGGGTTTTTTCACAAAAAACAGGGATCCAAGACCTAAGAGAAATTTGCAGAACTGTGAGGATTTTTAAAAGAGCTAGCGGGAACCTAAGAGGAATTTCTAGAATCAGGAGGGTTGTTTTTGCAAAAAAGCTGACGCAGGGTCCCAATGCAATTTCAAAATTGGCAGAGTACCTTTTCACAAAGATGTTAACGTGGATGCTCCCAAGATTGGACGATTCCGTCCGCTTTAATGGTTAAAATTTGGTGGACCCTAATAATGACCCAACTATAGCCATGAGATGCCAATGCATTGTAGATTAAAACTAAATGAGAAGATAGTTTACTACGGGCGTCTTTGGTTGGCTTGGTTGTTTTGAACCTCGTTGCTTTACGGTATGTTTGGTTATTTATATCAAGTGATATATGTATTAAATGGTTTAAAAAAAACTATCAATGTGTTTATTTGCTTGAATGGAATTATCTTATCCTGAACCAAGTAATACAAATTTAAAAAATATTATCTATAGATACTGAATCATTTCATTCATCAAAAATAATATAACCAAATGGTATATGACTATCCCATCCCATTCAACCGCACCCTATCAATCAAACACACCCTTAAAGACACGGATACAAGAGGTGGTGAAAAAGATGTTAGCATGGCTTTAATGTTTGCCTAATATATTCTAATAGCCCTTATCTTACCTTAATCTACTTTGATACACTCTAATACTATATAATATGCACCAATCACCTTTTAATAATATAATTAGTAGATGCGGAGAAATGGAAAAATTGGGCGTTTCGACGGAATCTAACCCGAAGGCACCTTTTGCATTAGCTCAGCCAGGTTGCTTTAAGCATGCAAGCATCCAAACATGCGAAAAAGAAATTATTCTGCGTCTGTGCAGCGTTGTTCAAGGTGATGCATCCAACCAATCACACATGTACTTCATTCGATGCATACATACAAGATGCTGAATAGAGCTGCGCGCTACATTGCGTTAGATGAATTTTGATAGTGTTAAGGTGGCAAAATTAATCTTCACGGTGAATGTCATTTTTTACTTTGGCAAAACCTATACAGATATAAAAAACTGAAATAATCACAATTTCTGAATTTATAGAGAATTTTCACAGAAACGTTGAATTAGAACAAGATTTCGGAAGATTTATGAGTTTTTTTACAAAAAAAAACAGGGATCTAGAACACGAGAGAAATTTGCAGAACTATAGGGATTTTTTAAAAGAGCCAACCGCGATTTGAGAGGAATTTCTAGAACTATAGGAATATTTTTGCAAAAGAGCCGGCAGAGGGTCCTGATGCAATTTCAAAATTCACATAGTACTTTCACAAAAACGTTGACGTGATGCTAGTGCTCCCATGATCGGGCGATTCCGTCCGCTTTAAGGGTAAGAATAAGAATATTAAGACATAAGCGTGACGGCCTAAACAGAGGACACATGGTACAATTGTACTTGGGTATATATGTGAGAATGCAGTCACCTTCCAGGTTAAAAGCAATCCTCTATGAGCATTATGTAAACAAAATTTACTTTGAGATAAGCTTGTACTGCTATTCGGCACCTCACCTTAGCTAAGGAAGCATGAAATAACCTTGAGAAAAAAGAGAGAAAAGTGATGTACAATGGGCTTTAATTAGATTTTTTTTTGTTTACCAATGAGCTTTCCAAAGGTGGTGTAATAGTTTTCTTTCAAAAGTTTTATGTGTGTTCTACTGCTACGTCGCATAGTCAATGAAAGAAAAAATCAGGTTTATTTTGTACAGTAATACTACTATATATACTGTGTTTTCTGCAACAAAAAGACCTTACTCAAAAGTTTAGTTTTACTTATATGTTACAAAAACTAGGCCTTATTTGGATGCAAGGGGGGATAATCCCAGAGAAGTAAATCCCCTGTGGGGATTTTGCCAGGCACATGGAATCCCAGGGGAAATAGTCCTTTTAGGGAAATATTCCTTGTTGCCATTTGGAAACAATAGGGATAGAAATCCCGGCCATTCAAAAAAAATTTAAAAATTCATAAAACAGCACCACAGTAGAACAAATCACACATATGCAACCATAATATCATTGTCACACCTGTTGTCCTAAAATCTTATCAGAAACAGTTCATGCAACACTTGCACATTTCTACAATATGCTACCATACAAAGAGAATAGACTGCCAAAAAATAACTGAAGATCGATACAGTCAACTGGTATATTAAAAGCATGCATGCACACATAGCCGATAATAAATTCTTGGTAGCAAGTGAGCTACTTTCAAAAGATCCCAAAAAAATGTACAGATCTGATATGATAGCAAGCTGGATGGATGGCTCAACTAAATAGTACATCATATTCTAATAATTGAACATTTGCTATCAAAGTAAAACCAAATAGTACATCACGTCTCAGTAATTAAACATTTGTTGTCGATGAAAAAGATGGATCTCATGACTTCAATGAGTTTACTAGAAACAGCATCCGAACAAAAATCTAAAGCATACAAAACAAGCTCTAAGCCCCTAGCTGCTAAGACGTGGCCTAGCTAGAAATGACGTTTGGATTAATGCAGGTACGATTCCTTCAGCAGTACTGCCATAAAGAAAAACACAAGTCGTTGAGAGTCTTTTCAATTGGATAAAAAATAAAAAAATAGCTTGAGTTGGCATTGACATACATACTTAAATGACCTCATAGCATACTAACCATCAGGATGACCTCATAGCATACCTCAATCCAATCTACAAAAGGAAACAATCAAGTAATTAAATGACTGAATGGAATTAGTGCTAACTAAAAATTTAAACCTAATAAATTTAACATTTCACAATGAGCACTTGAGCTGAATGGAAAATAGTTTATCCACTTGCTCGAGCACTTGAGCTGCCATAAGAAGCTAAACCTTATCAACCATGATCCAGTGGGCAACACTTCAATTCCTACGCATTCCCTTTGTTCTGCAAACACTTCAATTCTCCAATACAGCATGTAGTAGTGGTAGTATGATCCTTCATTGATTTTATCTAGTCTCGTTTTAGTTTCAACTTTCATTTTAAAAGCTTAAAATGTAATTGAAGATGATGGGTTGTTAATAAAAAGAGCACAAATTTGAACCATCAGGTTTGGTCATGCACATGAATAATTAAACTATACTCCAACCATTGCAACAGGAAAAGGCAGCAGGAATTGTGTACAAAAAGTACCTAAAAGATTAAGTGCTATCAGTTTAATTCATATCATTCAACCAAAAATTAGTTAAAGGTGTCTCATGAGTCATCATGACTACTATTACAAATTATTGACCTTTATATTTAGTACATCTTATACCAACTGATGATCTAAACTTAATTCTCATGGTCTGAACTTACAGAAATTACTACTCTGGTCCTAATTTCAAAACTTCAATATTATATTCAAGCAATTAACAGCATTTGAATAGAATATAGTTTAAAGAAGCAATACCAAGAATTAAATTCATAACTTACTTATGGAGATATTTCGCTCTTAATCCAAAGCAACCGAACACTTGGGTTTTTAGTGTTGATAAAAATTTCTCTATTCAGCTCACATTTGAAGAGTCGTAGTGCCTTTGCCTTCTCCATATCCGTTAGGTCTTCCATTGATTCCAAAGCAGCAACACACTTCCCAATAGAAAACTCATCATTCTGACTTTGGCTTTTTATTTCATTTAGTTCTTCAACAAATTTGTTGATTTGTTGCTTCTTGAATTCTAGGTAGCTCTCAAGAACCCCGGCAATCTGATTTTGCTTGCGCTTTTTCCCATTACCATTTCCTTTTGGTGTAGATGAGGCGGAAGCATCACGCTCCATTTCATCAGCTACCATGTGTGCACTAGATGTCTCTTGCCCCTCCATATTTGCAGCAAAAGGATTTAATCCAACATCATGGGTACCATTTTCATGAGGTATAACTTCATCAATTGGAGGCTCCATTTGCTCAGTTGATACAAAATTCAAATCCCTAGTGACTGTACTTCCTAATGTATGTAATGGAGTTAATTTAGGTCATGACATTCTATAACAAAGTCAGTTATGTTTTCTGTAGCACTTATTTCAAATGTTTCTTTGCAGGAACATTTGTTGATAGTCTGTGAACTTCTAAAGGCAAATTTGTATGAGTTTCAAAAGTTTAACAGAGAATCAGGAGGTGAGGTTTACTTCACAATGCCAAGGCTTCAGGTATTTGAATTAACTACAATAGTACAGCATCATCCAACATAACTAATAAAGCTACTTGATGGTAATAGAGAAGGAATCACCTTCATACAATGCTGCCAAATAGTTGAAGAGAAGGAATGGTTTATTACGGAACTTTTTCACCTTTGAATGATCCTGTTGAATGCAAGAAAAGAATATAGTTATTATCAAAATGCAGCACAAAAATACTATTAGTTAAAGGGAGCATAGGATCTTACACGAATAATCTTATTCCAAATACTTGTTCAGCAACAATCATGCATAAAGAATCATTCCAACCCGTACCACTTTGTTTCCGTGCATCTCGTATTGCCTTGTAATTCCCTTTCAATTCCTTTTCCTTCTCTTGGATCTGTTGCTTTGTGAGGTGGATAGTTGGAAACTTTTCATTGAACTTACTGACTATGCTTCTCCAGCCTTCAGATACCCACCCATTTTGACCTCTAAACTTTGGATTGTTATGGTCATGTAGTATATCGACAAGGGCTTTTTCATATGAGAAGTTCCAAGAGGCCCTTGATCCTTCTTTAGACAAGGCTACACTAACTACAACATATTGAAATGTTACAAGAATGCATGAGCAACCACATACTAAAGTAAATAACTCGCAAGGCCACATCTTACAACCACATACTAAAGTAAATACTCAATATGAAAACAAGTCATAAATCTTACAACCACAAGTTTAAGAGAAATAGATGATCTACTTTATGACACAAAATACCTATACTACTTTGTGACAAGTCATGTCTGATTAACGGTTGTAGTCATCCCACATTTGCATTGCAATTTGATCTCTAAGACTACCTCCATCGTTTGACTCAATGTCATTTTGGTAATTATTGTCACCCTCGGGTACATCAACAAAATCATCTGATTGAATATAGGTAGGTTGCTGATCCAACCACCCCTCTTGACCATTCTGACCTCTAATGATATTGTGGAATGCAACAGTTGCAGCTAGGATCTTAATTTGAGTTTTAATGGGATGAAATGTGCCAACTTTCAGTATTGGGAATTGCTTCTTCAAAACACCAATAGCCCTTTCAATATGGTTGCGAAGGAGAGCGTGGCGATGGTTGAATAATTCTTTGTAGTCTGCATAATCATATCTTTGAGATGAGCGCCGCCTCCTAAATTCACTAATATGGTATCTGACTACTCGATATGGGGCAAGAAAAGAAGGTGTGTTTGCGTATCCACCATCCACAAGATAGAATTTACCCTCTGGAACATGAAACCCCTTGCTAAGAGCAGATCGAAGGACTCCTGCATCTGATGCTGACCCTTCCCATCGACATGAAATAAATGTGAAGTTCAGGTCAAAGTCACAAGCTAGCATCACATTCTGTGACAATGTTCCTTTCCTATTCCTATAAGGAGTTGCTTTCTCTTCAGCAATAGTGATAGGATATGTGTGCCATCAATAGCACCAATGCAGTTCTGCACATAAACGTAGGAAATTAATATAGGCTAACCTTGGGAAAAGTTAGGTGTCTATGGTGTATTAGTTTACCTGAAAATAAGGCCAAAACCGTGGATCCGATATAATTTATGTGAGTTTGATTCGAACATGGGAGCTTGACAAATCTATGAGTTAGAGCAGGAATTATCTCAAAGATTTTCTTTATTTTCCTATGAATTGTTTCAGCGCTATGTTGGAATGCTTTTTGAAGCTTTTGGTTGCTAGCATTGTGAGAAACCATGTACATAAACATCCCTAGCTGCTCCTCGACAGTAACTCCCCTTGTGTCATGTAACAAACCCTCCCTTCTAAGAAATTCTGATGTAGCCCTGAATATCTCCGGCTCCATCCGGAACTCAACCCTACACCAACTCTCATGGCCTTCTAAGATCTCCTTAACTTTTTTAGCACCGGTTAGTGATGATGTGGGAACTGGTCTTTTCTCATCATAAAGGCATGAAAGTAATGTAGGAACCAACACAAGAAACAACTCATCATCGTCCTCTTCTTCCGCAAGCATAAATTTCCTAATGAGCTCATTTCTAGTGCCCATTTGCTAATACATACAAATATAACATATTGTGAATTAGTATATTGTTAAAGCATTCTCGTGCAAGATGCTAACTTCATATACTATATGCTATATGCACAGTTATGAATGATCATTAGTATAAATAATAGCATATTAATTGATAAGCACATTGAAAAACTTTTCCAATCAAGGAAACTATCTATATGATCATTAGCATAAATAATATTTGTGGAAACACAAGTAAGCTATCCGAGAGCCTCTGGCCTGAGCAGAGCAACCATTATTTTAGCGCTAACCGTTTCATTTGAATCTAGACTCCAGAGTAATTAATTTTATATGCTTGTTGTTACCTATTCATAAATAAAAAAAAGTTGCATCACACTTTCACGATGGTGGTCCATGCTTCATTTTGTCATGCTCACATGTCAAACATGCATGAACATCAATTAATTGATGTTTGATTAAGGCATTTCAAAGCAGCTCCAGTTTTGGGAATCAGCCTGAGGATCATAGCATGCTAGTATGGAAAGATGTCTACATAGAAACATAAACTATTGGTGGACTACTCGAGTTCAGGAAAATCTTGCTAAGATCACAAGTCTCCCTAGCATGTGTCAGTGAGGATGAATGGGCATTCGCATGCCATAGCAGAATCATATATCAGATACCATAACAGAATCATATATCATATCAAATATATTATGCCATAGCAGAATCATATATGCAGATCAAATAAATAAACTAGTAGGAATCATATGAGTAGGAATTATCAGATCGAGTTGCACTAGCATCAAATCTCAATACTAATTCATGCCAAAACACAAAATCAAAGAGAGAAGAGGATTGGTATGATTTGAACCTGGTAGATGAGATGAGATGAGGAAATCAAAACACAAATCTCAAACCCTAGCTCCACCTTCACCTCCAGATGAGATCTGCAAGAAACAAGATGAGATGAGGAGCCCTAGTGGGAGAAGGAGACAAAGAAGAGGACTTCACCTGTGAGTTTCGTCACCGGAGTGGGAGGAGCAAGGGCGCGGTGGAGGCAGCGGTCGGAAGGGAGGCGTGGTCGAGAGGGAGACGCCGAGCGACGCGAGCGGAGGCGCCAAGCAATGAGAGCAGAGGTGCGCCGTCGCGAGCGGAGGTGACGCGAGCGGAGGCGTCGCGAGAGTAGTCGCGAGCGGAGGCCACGGGGAAGGATTGCCCGACGAGAGGAGGTGCGGAATTTTTCCCTGTGGAAACCAGATGGGTTGGGCCGATAAATCCCTGCTTCAGGGGCATCCAAATGCATTTTTTATCAAGCCATGGAAAACTAGCCCAGTGAGCATTCAACCCCGGGAAAAGGCCAGGATACCGGCCGGAATATGGGCGCTCCCAAACAAGCCCCTAATGAAATTTTAGATATATGTACAAATCCAATTTTAGAAAGAAAACAGTAGCCACACAATTATGCAGGCAACCCAACTAGTTTCAACAAAAATTGCAGCATGCGTGTTTGAGTTTGGTTGCAACTCTCATACAGGACCTGAGTGATCCATGTCACAGCTACCCTTGCGCGATAACTTGCAGGGCCGCTGTCTTCATCAGAACTACATATACAGGACAAGGTAGGTTCCAAAGATCAGCTCATAGATAAGGCATGCACAGTAAAAGCTTTTAATTTTTTTTTGTTAATAACTTTTTATCTAACTTATTTTCAAATTCGATCCTTTCAGCTACGGCAACATTCGTGGCATTACAAACGACACTGCCATGGTAGAAATGGTGGCATGGCGAGTTTTTGTCACGTAAGGGGTCAGTGAGATTTTGGAATATGTTGGACGATATGATAATAATAAAAACAAACTAAAAAGTTTAAATAATAATAAAAAAAATAGCTTAGCTAATCTAACCTAGCTAGCATGCAGAAGCGCGCAGTGCCCGAAATTCCTGGGCAAGTCCCGCACGCTTCCAAGATAGCACCCAAATTCCTTCAGAAGGAGAAGGCTCAGCAGTCAACATCTCTTTTACGTCGTCGTCGTGTCAGTTGTACCGTCCTCAGATCGTACCACTTTCGTACGTCGATGGCGACATGATCGGAAGCAAAAAAAAGCAAAGGAAGAAACGATCTCATCGCCTCCGTTTTTCCAACGGAGCACGACAACCGCGACGAGATCGGCCGCGCGCGGTGGCACGAAAGCTATACGTCCACGTACACACTCCTCTTGACCGCCGCTGCAGATGAAGCAGACGTGCATGCCTGGCGATTAGCTAGCTAGTGCCATGCCGTGCATATAAGATTATTAGTCTCTGTGCATATTTTTTTAATTAATTACGGTCTCAGACACGTGACTTTAACTGTTAAAGCTTAATTACCCTGTGGAATGGTGTCAGTAAGATGCCACCACTCTAGCTGGTTCTGCGACTTCTCCTCGATCGTGGTGGTGGTAACACTGGTAAGTAGAGCACTGGAGCCAGGTGCTCGGTTTCTCTTACTCTTGTCTTGGCCTCATTTGGGAGGGACGAGAAGTGAGCCGGAATTGGGCGTTGGGGTTTAATGGAGACTAGTTATATGCCCGTGCGTTGCTACGAAAAACAAAATTGATAACGAAAAATAAAGATTAAAAAATAAAAAAATACTATTTCATAAGGGCATGTCCAATGGTAGAGCCAACTACTGGCTATAAGAAAGCTCCATGTCACTTATAGTATTTTAAAGACAAGCTCTCCAATGGGTTGGCTATAACATATTCTCCAACATTAAATGTGGGTCCACATGTAATTGTCTTTTATTTTTCTTGGAAAACACTATAGCCTGGCTCTTAGTTAAGAGCCAGCTCTTGTCTCTCTCCTCTACTTCTCTCCTCCACATAAGCAAAAAGATGAGACGGACTCCTTATAGCCTGCTGACATGTCTCCATTGGGGATGCTCTAAGATCAAACATATATCTTTAACGCTTCGTTTCTTGCAAAAGCTGGCTAATTAAAGCAACGCTTCGTTTCTTGCGTAGGGCAATTAAGCAGGGCAATTAAGTAAGGCAATTAAGCAGGGCAATTAATGCGACGTGGGAAGAAACTCTCGCTTTATATAGTAGAGATAGTGGCAGGATATAGACAGAGAATTGAGCTGCTGTTTATCCCGATGTCCCGAACTGGTGCGATGCATATCATCGTGCTAATTAAGCATCCGTTCCTGCAGGTAGAGACTTGTTCTAAGTGCTGAAAATTGTGATCGATGCATAATGCTTTACTGGAAAATTTGCTAATTTCTGCTAGCTTGGATCGTTTCTTAGTCGGATAGCCCCCGTTCCCACGGACGCCCGTCCCATAGCCGTTCCCAAGTGGCCGCGTGGGTCAGGTTCGATTCTTTTTCCCCACTTGTACGTAGCAACGAGGTTGGCGAACTATTCCTATCGACCTTTTTGCCCATGGGCTCGACACCGGTGCTGGATAGGCCGTGCCGTACAGGTACGGGCCGACATGCCATTTGGCATTATGTGCTGCAAAATCCATCTGTGGTGGCGTGGAACCACCGGGTCTCTTTTCCTCTTCTTCTTCGTGGGACTGTTTCTTGTTTTTCGGGGAACCTCCTCCTCCACTATCTTCTTCCCCCCTTTATAGGGCAGGCCTGGGAACATGCACGTATTGATTGGCCTTCTCTTTCTTTCTTGTTTCTTGCCAAGGGCTAACCTGAATTTTTTATTGAATCACGTCTCTCATGCATTGGGTTTTTTGCCCTCTGTTCGTACACCTTTTATAGGGGTTCGACGGGGATTTCACTTATGTTGGGGTCTCAGATTGACCAGACACGTCATTGCGTACTCGGGAGGAGTTGTTGGGGGGTGTCAGACCTTGGAGATTTGCATTAGGTTCACGTTAGAGGGAGACATGGCTGGGAGTAATTTCCTCCGTTTTCCTCCCTCGCCACGGAAGGGGACTTCCCCTCGTTGCGGAGGGGGGAAGGGGCGATCTTTATCCATTACCCCTTTTTACCGGGGGATGGTCTCCTAGGGTATAAACTCATTGCTTTATCGAAGGAAGAGGTTAACGATTATAGACCCATTCACGTGGGCCATCAGATACGGGGGCTTCGTTTAGCTGGCCGAGGGAGGGTGAGCCTGGTCGGTCCACCACACTAGCCCCTCATGTCAGCGGGTAGACGTCGTTCTGCCCGCTGGGATGTAATAGTAAATATCCAAGTTTTTTTGTTGTTGTTATGCATATCCTGTGGAGATAGGGCTTTCCGACGGTGGGGAGGTTCTTTTTCTTTTGCTCCGCATTTCTTCCGTTTTCTTTCCTCATTCGTGTTCTCCTCTGGCGTCTGTCTTCCTGATCTTCCACCAATCTAGATCTCCATGGGACCTAGACGCCCTCCTAAGATAAAGCCGGTTTTGAGTAAGGAGGATGCCGCGGGATTATCCCCCATTTTGGGGCGGTCGACGTTGAGCTCTGCCGATCTCGACGCATTAGCGGCTGATTTCGGGGTGATGCGCCCTTCCATGCGCCTCCCTGGTGATGAGGAAACCCCTCAGCCTCAAGCGAATGAAGCAGTGGTATTCGCGGCGTTTCTCGAAGCGGGCCTTCGTTTCCCGTCCGCCCCTCTGTTGGCATCAGTACTCCGGGTTTTCCATGCAGAGCTTTCACAGCTTACCCCTAACGCTATTGTGCGATTGGCAGTGCTGGAATGGGCGTTCCGTTCAGCTGGGAACCACTTGACGGGGCGCTTGTTTTCTCTCATAGAAGATGCGTTTTGGCAACCAAAACAACAGAAGACAGGGAACGAAGGCCGCAAGTCGTGTTTCGGTTCTCTGAATTTTCAGACGAAGAGGTCCCTCGTAAAGGAAATCCCAGTAGCGGCCGCCAAGGGGAAATGGGATTCGGGATGGATGTCACGGTGGTATTACCAAATCCTCGTGGGTCCAGACTCTTCCCTTCATACTTCGATGGGTCCAGTCCGCGCGATTCGGTCCCCTAATTGGAGCGCGGCTGCGGAAGAAATTGGATATCTTGATTATCTGAAGGCTCTTCGTGCCCAGAGTACGATGCGGGACCTGGTGGAAGAATATTGTCTGTGTCGTATCGACCCCTTAGCCAGGAGCTCCGCCGTTACTCTGGAGCGGTCGTCGGGAGGCACGGTGTCTGTGGTTCGGCCAGAGGGGGTACAAGATCTGGGGCGCGGGGCGGCCGAGAAATTGGCTCGCAAGCTTCTGGGTCCTTGCCAAGCAATTGAGTATGAGGCCGCTATGAGTGCTATTGGGATCACCCGATGCTCTCGTTTTACTGACTGGGGACGCCGCGCGCCCCCTCATCCCAGAGGGTCAGTCGGTTCTCCTCGTCCGACCAAACGGGCGAGGTTAGCCCGCGTGGCTCTGCCCCAGGTTGCTGCCACTTCTGGCGGGAGCTAGGATTTGGGGGATGACGACGACGAGGATGCGGATTGGGGTGAGGAGGAATCCAGCGACGAAGGTGATTCCTCCGGCTCTGTTGCGGTTACATCTCTCCTGCCGCCGCCCCCTTCGGATTCTGTATTTGTGGGGCCCTCCGAACGCTACCCTTGGCTGTGCAGACGAGCCCTCGAATAGGCCGACCGTCCGGATCACGAAGTTTTCGAGACCACATCAGGCCCAATTGCTATGGGGGGGGGTTCCCTCGGCCCTCATACTTGATTCTTCCGTTGACGTGCATGTTGGCGGGGGTCAATCCCCCGGGTACTCGTTTTTAGGAATCCCCGGAGTGGAGACTATCGATTTGGGTGATGAGGACGATGATGATTTTCTGGCTTCAGAGTGCGCACGGGAGCAGCCTAAAGGTATGGCCGTCCCCGCGACAGGGGAGACTCGGGGTTTGCGGCTAAACGTTTCCACTCCTGACACCCCCACCGGGGGAGAAGGTCGTACTCCTGACACTTTTCCCGCCAGCTCGTTTGGGTGCGATGTCCTTTCAGGTTTTGACGAAGTCGATGCAGGAGGTGATAATGCGGAGGCGGCGGGGGCATTAAAACCGTTGGAGCATGTCCAAAGCAAGCGCCGCCACTCCTTGGTGTCGCGGAGGAAGAGGGTCCGGAACCTCCGATTCCAACTTCTCAAGACGTCCCCCTTCCGGGTGGAGGAACTTTACCTTCGAACCAACCAACCCCCGCGGGTGGTGTTGGTTCCTCTTTTGTCCGCTTTGACTTGTCAGATTTTTCGGCCTCAGATTTTGAGAGGGGGGCCGCTGCATCTCCGTCTTTAAGAAAGATGAGCGCGGCTTTTTCTCCCTACAGTAAATCTGTGGCCTTATTTGAGGAAATCAATGACCTTTCTCTTTGTGAGATCTCGATGGATCATCATTTAAAGGTATTTTCCCTTTTGAGTTTATATTACTGGTCTCTGTGTCTTTCAACATCCTTCTTCTTCATTTTTAGGGGGCTGTCATCGCTTCAGAGATATCGCGCCGATTTCGGACGTACTTGGGCAAGTTTAACAAGGGGATCCAGGATTGTGATGCAGCGAAGGAACGGGTGGCGGAATTAGAAGCAGAGAAAGCTAGTCTTTCAATGGCGCTTCAGGACTCCAAGGACTCATTAGCTAAGGTGCAGGCCGAAGCATCTCAAAGTCGAGATTTGGCAGCAAAGAACGCAGAGCTCGAGGGGGTAGTTTCCCTGATGCGGGACCGTCTCGTCGAAGAGGAGCGAGCTCGCATGGCGGCGGAGCGGAACGAGAAGAAGAAAGATGACCGAATAGAAGAATTGAAGAACCTGTTGGCGGTTGCAGAAGAGGGCAAGAACATGTTGAAGAAGCAAGTGGAAGAATTCCCCTCTCAAATCGCAACGGCGCGAAGC
Source organism: Rhipidocladum racemiflorum (assembly GCA_036346355.1). NCBI lineage: Eukaryota > Viridiplantae > Streptophyta > Magnoliopsida > Poales > Poaceae > Rhipidocladum > Rhipidocladum racemiflorum. The sequence continues at coordinate 34,830,466 of CM070577.1, read as the reverse complement.
GAGGTTCAAGCGCATCTTCGTAACGCACAACGAGCGGAAGAGCGTCACGACATGATCCGGAAGGAATTGGAATCCATTGTCTCGGGGATTCATGGGGCTACGAAGACCTTTCTGCAGCAGCTCCCTCGGTTCGGCATTGATGCAGCTCCGAGTCGTATCCCTTCCTCCAGCCTGGAAGCTGTCTCCTTCCTCGAGAAATCAACTAAGATTTTTGGGGATTCAGCGCTGACCTTCGGCGATTACTGCGCCAGGCTGGGCTCCGTCAAAACTGCTCAGTTATTGGAGGCGAAGGGATGTACACATATCCGTGAGCACTTCGGTTTTTCTTCTGTTGCTCCATTGTCACTAGGGTTCGGAGATATCCCTTCGTCTGGGAAACCTTCCTCCGCCGCATCTCGGCTATCGTCAAGCTTTATGTCGGATTTCTGGAAGCAGCACGGGGAGCCCACTGCGAGGGAGTCGGTACGTCGAGCTCGTGCTGTAATGCGCGACTCAGGGAAAAGCAAAGAGAAGCCGCCTTCTCCTTAGTTTGGACATTTTTGTATGATGGAGTCCTTGTGGACACTTGAATTAAATTATCCATTTTATCAAATGACTATGCATGTTCGTTCGTTCCACGGGTCCCCTCGTCTGAAAAGTGTTCATTTTCTCCCGACGAGAACCAGGTGTCAGTGATGAGTGTTAGAAGGACTTAATGACTCGGTAAACTTCTCGAGGGACGCGGGGACGCCTTGGCTTCCCGCGTTCTTATTTAACTCTGGCCTTTTTGCCTTCCTTGCTCTGGCCAACCTTGTTAGTTTCGGAGTAGACGATCGCTCTCTACCCCTGTTTTCCCTTGCTTTTTCAATGGCTGACATCCCCGGGGAAGTCTTGGAGGAAGACCCCATTTTTGCCAACCTGGATGAGGGGCCGCCTGTGGCGGAGATCCCGCCACTGCTGGGGGAGGAGGGAGCCCCTATCATGGTTCTTGATTTCCCGGGTGACGCTCTCGCTCCCGGGGATCTTCCAGTCGCCGGCGATCTCGAGGCCTTCATCGGAGGGCTATGGGCGGATTTCGACATGGTCATGGCCGTAGAGGAGGCCCTTGCCCGAGACCTCGCCAACCTCGACATATTGATCGGGATGGTGCCGCGGTTGCTGGAAGCCAAGGATGCCCTCGCAGAAGCCGTGGCGCGTGCTCATCGCGTTTAAGTCCGCTTCATTTCGTATAGAAGCTTCTGTTGGATTACCATATTATGTATGATTGGGATGATATTATGTAACTCTCTATAGGGGGTTCCTGCCCATGTCTATTCTTCATCCTTCTTGCTTGAATTCTTTTTGGTCATGCATCTTAGCTTCCTATCGAACCTTGATCAGCAGCGTAAAACGGTCTCGATTCTTCGCTCAGCCCAGTACCGGGTTAGGATATGGGAATAGGTATGGCCACATGACGCGTAAGCACCCTCTCCTTCCCTGCCGAAGGAAAAATAGGGTACTGGCTTGGGCGTATTTTCTCAATTACTTAGCTAGTGTAACGCGGTGTGTTCTCCGGGCTGCGGGGAGGGTAACCGAGATTTTGTTAGCTTCCATATACTTCTTGCTAAATTCCGTACGAAGCAGGACTCCCACCCTTCGGAGCGAGGGGGGGTTGGCGCGTTAACCCGACCGGTTGTTTCGCAAAAAGGCGAACCGGGGCAACGAATGAATGGTAGTGTCGGTGCGACTAGATATCCATGAATCCCACGAACTCCTACCGGCGTGGAGCAACGGGTCCCCGGAACGAGGGATGGGTGGGACGTTTGCCCGACCAAGCATCCGCGAAGTCCTATCCGGCGCGAGGCAACGGGTCCCCGGAGTGAGGGATGGGTGGGATGTTTGCCCGACCAAGCATCCGCGAACTCCTACCCGGCGCGGAGCAACGGGTCCCCGGAGCGAGGGATGGGTGGGAAGTTTGCCCGACCAAGCATCCGCGAACTCCTACCCGGCGCGAAGCAACGGGTCCCCAGAGCGAGGGATGGGTGGGACATTTGCCCGACCAAGCATCCGCGAACTCCTACCCGGCGCGAGGCAACAGGTCCCCGGAGCGAGGGATGGGTGGGACGTTTGCCCGACCAAGCATCCGCGAACTCCTACCCGGCGCGAGGCAACGGGTCTCCCGATTTAAGTCCTGGAGAATATGGAGATGGCCTGGGTTCGCAATGCCTTCCCATTATTTTATTGATAAGGATCGGTACATTTCTTTCCTTCGTATTCCATCACCTACGGGTAAAATTTCTTGAGCGCGTCGGTATTCCATGTCCGTGGTATTTCCTCGCCATCGGGGGTAATGAGCTTGTGCGCGCCCTTCGCGGTTGACTCTTGGATAATGTATGGTCTTTCCCACGTCATTTCCAGCTTCGCGAAGGCCGGGGCAGCCCTCTTGAGCACCATGTCCCCGGGGTGTATTTCGCGTTTCTTCACCTTCTTGTTGAAGCTTCGAGTTGATGCCTCTGCATAGGCTTTCATGGTCTTCAAGGCTTGAAGCTTGCGTTCTTCCTCTAGATCACACGTGATGTTGACTGCCTCATGGGTCGGAGTTTTGATCACTCGCAAGGATTTTGCGCGGATCTCTGCCGGTGAAACGGCTTCTTCCCCGAAGAGGAGCCGGAAGGGGGAGAACCTGGTCGCTCTTGAGGCCGAAGTGCGGGTTGCCCATAAAACGTGGTCCAGCTCGTCGGGCCAAAGCACCTTTTTAGATTCGTAAAGCCTTTTTTTTATGCCATCAAGAAGCAACCCGTTCGCCCGTTCCACCGCCCTGTTCGACTGAGGGTGACCCACTGAGGCGAAGCAGATGTTTGTCCCGATATTGTCACAGTAATCGCGGAATTTCCAGGAGTCGAATTGGGACCCATTGTCGGTCACGATCTGGAAAGGGACCCCATATCTACAAATAATCGTTTTCCATAGAAATTTGACGGCGGCCTCTGCGGTTATCTTTGCAACCGGCTCTGCCTCGATCCAGCGGGAGAAGTAATCGATGGCGACAATTACGAACTGAAGGTTTGCTCGAGCTTTAGGAAGCGCCCCAACGATATCCATTCCCCACTTGGCGAAGGGCCAAACCGGGGGTACCGCATGCAGTTCGTTGGGCGGGGCCCTTGTTTGCTTGGTCATCCATTGGCACGCGTGACAGTGACGGACCATTTGCTCCGCATCTTGCAACGCCGAAGGCCAGTAGAGCCCCATTCGGAATATCTTTCTCACAAGATTCCTAGGGGCCTGGTGTGCCCATAATCTCCTGGTGTGCTTCAAGCAAAGCCTGCGCCCCTTCTTCTCGCGAAATGCAGCGTAGCCATGGAGCGCAGAGGCCGCTGCGGAATAGGAAGCCGTTAATGATGGCATACTTCTTTGCTCGCCTTTCGAGGCGCCTCGCTTGTGCCTCATCGTCTGGCAAGACTCCCTCCAGGAGATAGTTGTATATCTCATTCCTCCAGTCCTCACTGGCTGCTCGAGCAATGAGATTTATCTGGGAAGGAATGGAGGGGGTGCGAACTGTCTCAAAGAAGATTGTCGAAGGTAGACTTCCTCCGGTGGCTGCGATCTTGGCTAGCTCGTCGGCGCGTTCGTTCTGGGACCTGGGTATTGCATTAATGGTGAACCCGATGAAACCCTTCTCCATGGTTCGGACCACCTCGACATATTTCTGGAGCTGTTCATCCTTCACTTGATATTCTTTGGTGATATGCCCCTGAATAAGTTTCGAGTCGGTGTACAATATCGCCCTTCTCGCTCCCATGATCTTCGCTTTCCTGAGACCCAATAAGAGCGCTTCGTACTCGGCTATATTGTTGGTTGAGGGAAATTCCAGCCTTGCTACGAACTCAACTTTTTCTCCACTGGGCGTATGTATCACATGACTATTCCCGCTCCATCCGCCCCCCAAGATCCGTCGGAGTTGATGGACCACATCGCTGGGGTTTTGTTGTCCTCCGGGACTGGGGAAGTCCATTCCACCATAAAATCGGCGAGGGCTTGGCTTTTGATTCCCGTGCGAGGTATTATAGTTAACTCAAAGGGAGCTAGCTCGACCGCCCACTTGTCGATAAGCCTGCTTTCCCTGTTGGAAAGCATAGATCCTAGAGGATAGGTAGTTGGCACTTTGATGTGGTTGGCCTGAAAATAATGCCGGAGCTTTCGAGATGCCATTAACAAAGCATATGCCAGCTTTTCCATTTCCGAGTATCGTAGCTTCGCTCCTTGGAGGGCTTCAGAGACGAAGTAGACCGGCTGTTGTTTGACACCTTGGGGTCGCACTAGCACAGCACTGACGGCCAAGGGGCTAGCTGCTAGATATAACAGAATCTCCTCACCTTGCTTTGGGCTTTGCAGGATAGGGATCTCATAAGGCTTTGCTTCAAGTCATCGTAGGCGCGTTGGCACTCCTCTGTCCAGATGAAACTATCGTTTGAGCGTAAGGCTTTAAAGACCGGCAAACTTCGCTCTGCGGATTTTGGCAAGAATCGACTGAGCGCTGCTATCCGCCCTGCCAACCGTTGTACTTCTTTCAGGTTTCTTGGTGGATCAATGTCTTGGATAGCTCTTATCTTTTCTGGATTCGCTTCTATGCCCCGTTGAGAGACCAGGAAGCCTAGCAACTTTCCTGCGTCCACGCCGAAAACACATTTGGACGGGTTGAGCTTCACCTTTCCTTTTATCAAATTTCTGAAGGTTTCCCGGAGGTCCCCGATATGATCTTCTTTCTTTTCACTTTTGACAATGATATCGTCAACATAGGCTTCCACGTTTCTTCCTAACTGATCGGCGAAGATCTTCGTGATGAGCCGTGCGAAGGTAGCACCCGCGTTTTTGAGCCCGAAGGGCATCCGCACGAAGCAGTAGGTACCGAAGGGAGTAACAAATGCCGTCTTATCTTCGTCTCCTTTCTGCATATATACTTGGTGATAACCAGAGTATGCGTCAAGGAAGCTCATCCTTTCTGACCCGGAGGTTGCGTCGACCAGCTGGTCGATGTGGGGCAGGGGGAAGTCATCTTTTGGGCATGCTTTGTTTAAGTCAGTGAAGTCGATGCACATCCCCCATGCCCCGCTGGCCTTCCTGATTCCTGACTAGGACGATGTTGGCCAACCACTCCGGGTATCGGGCTTCGCGGATGATTCCCGCCTGGAGCAGTTTAGTCACCTCCACCTTCGCGGCTTCTTGTCTTTCTACTGCAAGTTTTCTCAATTTTTGCTTCTTAGGCTTCACGCTTGGGTTAATAGAGAGGACATGTTTGATAGTTTCTCTCGGCACGCCCGGAAGGTCTTCGGGCCCCCATGCGAACACGGATTCATATTCCTGGAGGAGCAGCATCAAGTGTTTTTCCTCCTCGGGAGACAACATGGTGCCGAGGATCACCGCCTTGCTTTGCTTCTGGCACAGTGGTATCCGTTGGGTTTCTCCCTGGGGTTGTGGTTTAGGGAGCCACTGGCTACGGTTTGCAGGTACAACGGGGTCTAGCTCCGTAATGCAGACGTGTTTAATTTGAGGTGGGTTCTCCATGTCTATCTTCCTTGCCAAGGCTTGGTCTCCTCGCACCGTGATGACACCATCTGCGGAGGGAATTTTCATGCATAAGAACCCGTGATGAATTATGGCCCCCATGGTCGTCAACAAGCCCCTGCCTAGGATCGTATTGTATTGGAACGGCATGTCTACCACGTCGAATGTGACATGACTCGTGACGCTGGCTTGTGGCGTCGCGAATGTGACTTCAAGCTCCAATTGCCCCAGGGTGCTGACCATGCTTCCTCCAAAACCCATCAGCGGCACTTCCGATTTTTTCAACCGATCTTGTGGAATCATCATTTGTTGGAAAGCCTTCATGGACAGTATGTCCGCAGCACTCCCCCCATCTACCAATATTCAACGTACTTCGCAGTCGGCGATAATGGCGGTTACTACCAAGGAATCTTGATGCGGGAAGTGTACCCCCGTGGTGTCCTCCTGTGTGAAGGTGATTGGCTCGCATTTTACCGGAGGAAGGGTGGCGGGGGTAATTGCAATGTGGTTAATTTGCCGGGCGTAAGCCTTCCTCTGTCTTTTTGACGAGGGATGTGACGAGGAGCCCCCCGCAATGACGTTGATAATGCGACGGAGATGATTCATCCCTACTCGAGGAAGGGGGTGCTGTCGTCCAACAGGAGGTGCTTCCGGCGGTGCAGGATGCGTCTCGACTTCTCTCTGTTTTACCTCGAACCGCCGATATCCGTTGATCACTTTGCATTGGGTGGTGTCATGAGTGATATTTTCCCCGTGATATTCACAAAAGTATCGCCGGGGCTCTGTCCCTTCCCTCTTGTTAACTCGGCTTCCCTCGTCTTGTTTTCCTCGGCTCGGGGGTGGCCCTCGTCTCTGCTGCTCCGCGGGCCTGTCGCCCGTGGCTTGCCGATTTCTTGGTTTTTCAATGTGGTGGATTCTCCTCCTTTCGTCTCTTCTTCCAGGCTCTTGGTATCGTTCCCTCGTTTTGGCGTTGGGAGGGGGGGTCCTTCCCTCGCCCTCTCTTGCGCGGGGCGAATTCTTGATTCTCTTGTTGGGGCCCGTCTTCCCTTCGGAGGTTGTCTTCCTCCGCCCGCGCGTATTCCCTCATCTTCGCAAAGAGTTCTTCCACCGTACGTACCTCTTTACGAGTGAGCCTTTCTGCCAACGGTCCCCTGCGCAAGCCGCAACGTGCCGCATTGATGATAGTGGTGTCGCTTACTCCTCGTACTTGGCACTTAATCCGGGAGAAATGTTGGAAGTAACTCTTAAGGGTTTCTCCTTCGCGTTGTCTGACCGCAAATAGGTCACTTTCCTCTTTCATTCCGTCGAAGTTACCCTGGAAGTTGCCTTCAAGCTTGCAGCGGAGTTGCGACCAGCAGGTGATCGACCGGGGCTCCAACGAAGAGTACCAGGACAGGGCTATGCCTTCAAGTGCTAGAAGGAGCCCCTTCGCCTTGATATCATCATCTCCTCCCGCGGCTTCAATCGCCGTATCGTAAACGCGGAGGAACTCCCTTGGGTCCGTCCGACCGTCATATGGCTTAATGGTGGGAAATTTGAAGCTTCCCGGGGAGGGCCATTTTTTGGCCCGTAGGCGGGTGCTGAGGGGGTTTGGATCGTGGTCTTCCCTGTGTACCATCGCAATCGCTGGGGATAGCACCTCGCGGCTCGGGCTTCCATCTTGTGATTCGTATTGTCCCCCGTCTGATCGTCCTTGCAGACGCTTCAACTCCGCCATGAGTTGCTCGTTGGCTTCCATCAGCGCCCGCACGTTGGGGTCAAGAGTTCCGGTTCCTTCTCCATGGGTTTCTTCGTTTCCGTGGGTCTCTTGGCGACGAGTCGGATGTGTCGACGCTTCTGCCACATCTCCTCCTGGTGTCGAAACCGTTCGACCTGTCGTCGGAGGCCGTCGTTTGGGGGCTCGCTTGCGCACGGCCACCGGAGTCTATGGAGGTAAAGTTCCCACCATGTTTTGGGCTTCTGTTGCGGCTGGCATCCGCGTCTCGTCATCCAGAAGTCGAGGTGGATCTCCAGATTGGCTCCTCGCACGCCGTCTTGATTCTTCTGCTCCTGCCGTCGTTGCCGCCCCCTTAGATATTGCCTCCTTTCCCTTCTTTGGTGGCATGGCTGCAAGAAACTTACCCTTGGGCTTGATCGGCAGGCGGTGGTTTCACCTTGCGGTTAGGGTTCCCCACGGACGGCGCCAGTGTGGTGGCGTGGAACCACCGGGTCTCTTTTCCTCTTCTTCTTCATGGGACTGTTTCTTGTTTTTCGGGGAACCTCCTCCTCCACTATCTTCTTCCCCCCTTTATAGGGCAGGCCTGGGAACATGCACGTATTGATTGGCCTTCTCTTTCTTTCTTGTTTCTTGCCAAGGGCTAACCTGAATTTTTTATTGAATCACGTCTCTCATGCATTGGGTTTTTTGCCCTCTGTTCGTACACCTTTTATAGGGGTTCGACAGGGATTTCACTTATGTTGGGGTCTCAGATTGACCAGACACGTCATTGCGTACTCGGGAGGAGTTGTTGGGGGGTGTCAGACCTTGGAGATTTGCACTAGGTTCACGTCAGAGGGAGACATGGCTGGGAGTAATTTCCTCCGTTTTCCTCCCTCGCCACGGAAGGGGACTTCCCCTCGTTGCGGAGGGGGGAAGGGGCGATCTTTATCCATTACCCCTTTTTACCGGGGGATGGCCTCCTAGGGTATGAACTCATTGCTTTATCGAAGGAAGAGGTTAACGATTATAGACCCGTTCACGTGGGCCATCAGATACGGGGGCTTCGTTTAGCTGGCCGTGGGAGGGTGAGCCTGGTCGGTCCACCACACCATCCTGTTGGGATTTGGGCATTTGGCTCACTGCACAACAATTGTCTCTCCCATGAAAGTAAAGATATTTTTTTACCGCGGCCGAGCGAGCAGCTCGGTTGGCTTGCTGCGCCTGGGAGCGAGCAGCCCGCCCGGGTTCGAGCGTTGGTCTCGCCCGGGCGCGCGTGAGTCGGGGCAGCGCGTGTGTGTGTGCGTGCGTGGAGTGTGTGTGCGTTTGTAGCCCGGCTGTTGTTGTTCTTCTTCTATAGTGATTGCCAGAGCTTCTGGCCAGAAAATTCGAAAAAAAAGATATTTTTTACCATCTTTTCTTTTTTTTTAAAAAAAAATGGTCAGCATTCATTTAAAAAGAAGAAACCAAATTAAACACGTGCACACATCACATATACATCTCCACACATATACGTTTGTACATAGCCCCATAAGAGCCCAAATCGAGCGGCGCTCGAACCCGGGCCAGCCGCTCACGCCTCCTGCACGCTAATCAACGGGCCAGCCCTTTTTTTTAACGTATACCATCTTCTCTGAAATGTGGAAGAGTGTACATCACCTGATATCTTCTCCAGTTGTCACATCTTATCGAGCTATGAGCATAACCTGCAGCAAACGCGGTGAAAACTACGATGAATGGCAGGTAAAATGACAATTCAGCAACCTCTTCTTAAGTTATCATGTTTAATGCATCGAAGCAGGGAAAGTATAGGTTTGGAAAAAAATTACCATAGGTGCATGGTTACTGTCTGTTGACACAGATTTTACACTAATATTTGTGCCTATTGCTCAATGATTTATCACATAATAATTGATTATTAGAGCTATTTGGCTACTAAACCTAATTAATTTTGGACATGTTTGCAAATGAGTCGGTGATGCAGTACTACATGGAAACTCGTCATATTTGGCTACAAAGAGCAGATAAAGAGTTTCCTTGGGAATCGTGGCAAAATCAACTTCATCAAATCACAGATTTGAGGACAGCATGACGTTCCCCTACTCCCTTGTCAACCCCAATTGAAGCTCCAATCCAAGGCGCAGCCCGACACCACCCTGGCACCGTCTTGTTCTGGAATGTTTGGCAGCCAATTTCAAGTCAGTGGACACCCTGGCGGCGCCGTCCGGCCGGGGCCAACCGCCTCTCCAAGCTGTTTTCGATTGGGACTCCTCCCCTCGGATCCCTATATAAGAAAAAGGCATAAGCCGGCACTCAGATCATCAATTCCATAGAAAAAAATTAGGGTTCTAACCAAGTTCTCGCGGAGATCAAGAAGTCGAGGCCACCGCCTATGCAAAGCCGTGTTGTCTCGGTTTTCATCCCACGTCTTCTTTCTTGACTCCCCTTCATTGGTAACCATGTGTAACTCTGATCCTAGCATGAATAGACTCGGTTCTTCCCCCGGTGCGGTATCATGCTATAATTTAGATGTGGTTATGATTTAATAATATTTTCAATACTTGTGTTTGTTGTGGTTGATTGATATTGTGATTATTCCAATATTGATAATAAGTTGTGCATAATTATCAATTACTCGGTTCTAGGATTAGACATGGTGTCTAGATCTAGATTGTTGATCTATATCAATTGTTGCAAGTTTGATAAGAGGATAAGGATCCGATGTATGGTAAAAACATGAAGGGTATGAAGCTCTATAGTATTGTATTTGCTAAATTGAATTATTATCTCTGCCATGCTGGAATTTCAGCAGGTGAACCAAAACCTAGGGAAGATCTTTGTTTATTTGTTGATCTAGTTTTTCCTTGCTTATTCTCATAGGTTGATTTATATTCCCATCTTTTAATCATCATTTTCTAGTTAGTAGTAGATTTGTTTAGATAGTTTATCTTAGACTTGAAACTCCATGTGGATGCGATAATCTGGAATGCTCTAGGTGAAAGCTACAACGGTCTCGTGCGCTTGCGAGTAATTTTAGGTGTACAGTGACATCACACTACTACAGATATGGCTTTTAGTACCGGTTAACAACGGTCATCAGTACCGGTTTTTGAACCAGTACAGGCCAGCCGGGACTGATGCCCATTGGGCATCAGTACCGGTTCCACTAACCGGTACTAATAGACTATCAGTACCGGTTGGAGGCTCCAACCGGTACTGATAAGCTACACGAAGATTTCTATTTCCTAGTCCTATCAGTACTGGTTGGAGGCTCCAACCGATACTGATAAGCTACACGAATATTTTTATTTTCCAGGAGATGGGTCACTCATCTCTACCAACTCTCGCCCAAGCATGTACCATGAGAACTTCGCACTTCCCAAGTGGTCACCCATCATAGTACTATTCTCGCCTAAGCACGCTTAACTTCAGAGTTTTTATGTGATCTACGACTGTGGTGTTGGCATGAACGTATTTGATTTATAACGCATCCCTCTTCCCATAACCTCATAGAGCACCCGAACACTGATTTAGTATTCTCCTACTCCGAAGTTAAATTTTCATACATCCAAGTCATAGTAAATTTGAAGACTCAGTTAAATTTCATGCATCCAAGTCATGGTAAATTAGATGACTTCGTTAAATTTTCATGCATCCAAGTCATGGTAAATTTGATGACTTATCACGAACCGGTACTAACGTGAGGGCGTCAGTACCGGTTCGTGTTATGAACCGATACTGAAAGCCCACTACGGCCATATAGCCAATGAACCGGGACTGATATAACTGCCAGTCCCGGTTCATGCGTAACCGGTACTGATGGGCCGGTATGGAAGGCTAGTTTTCTAGTAGTGTCAACACCACCCAAAATTGTTTGAAAATCAATTATCATATTTCATGAATTTTTTTTATTTCTCGTGAAAAGGTTATGAAAAATGGCTAGGATGAATCGGACTACATATTGCAATATACATTAAAATAGACATGAAAATGTAGATGACAAGTGCACAAGTATTCAAATTTGAACTCAAATGTAGGTGCAATCCCTCCTTAATTTTCGAATTTTTCTGGCCGGTTTATATTTTCATCGAGACCCACCACTAAAACTGGTGATTACCAGCCCATACGTTTCCTTGCCTCCTTAATTGTGTTCTCGTTGTCACAATTTAATGTAGAGCTCTTTTACAGTACATTAAAATTTCTTTTCGATCCAATGGATCGAATTAATTAAAGTTTACTTATACTTTATCTGGTAGTAGAGTAGTAGAAATATCATTAACAAATCAATAATTAGATTTGATTTCTACTGCTCACTATATACTATTGTTCACGCTAGAAACATGAAGCAGGGTTCCCAGCCTCGAACATACGAGACAAACGCCGGGTTTGCAGAGCGTGCCAATCAATTTGACATGTAATTGACAAGGTGGAAATCTTAAATCAATCAGAGCCGATAAACAAACGATTATCGGCTTTAACATGCTCTTTGTCCGATACTAGCCCTGTCACTTTGTTCTCATTCAAGTACTGACTCCATTCTTCTCCTTTAGTGGAAATCAGCTTGTATTCTGTTTTGGCACTAAAGGCTGATAACTGTGCTCCGTTAGGCCTGAGATAGACTAGCATGGCCACATTCAGTAGGGTTGGGCCAATAGGACTTGGTCTTAGCAAAAATGCATTGAAAGTGCTGATCAGAAGTAGCACGCTATGGCTATCATCGACTCGTTGGCTTGAGGGTCAGCTAGGGAAAGTGGGAGACACTCAGCAATTCCGATTTGCTCCCACAAAGGCATTTTCTCAGCAACGACTCTAATATACCAATCCTTCCACCCTTTGAGTGCTGTCGGTCAAGACTGGAAACTTTTACTCCATCCATCTATATTGTACTCAGCAGCTAACAAGGCAAGTCTAGGGATTTCTTCGTTTATGATAACTGTCGGTTCTAAACTACCGATTAGGCCTAGGATATACTGATAATCCCTACCGGGTTCGGGGACAAGTACCTGACTGGGATCCATCAAAGCTAAGTTGACGAAGAAGGAAGCTGATGAACATTGGAAGAAGAATACTTGAAACCGATTGCAAATTGGAAGAGATCTTAGAAGTGTAATATCACTTAGTGTTGGTTCCAAGTTTTGAGCTTGCTCGTCTGAGATATCAGTAAACCACCTGCTGTTCTACAGGATAGTCATTTCATCTGTGTGTGGGAGGCAAGCCCCTAGAACTTTTCCCCACTCCACCTAGTACCTTTTTCTTTCCCCCCATTCTTTTTTTAGCCGGCTTCATCCCATCCCCACCCGATAGCTTGGAGGCTCCCATTCTCTTCGGTTTCTCCACCCCCTTTGCTCCCCACGCCTCTAGCAGCAGCAGGGAGACCTCCCGTGGTCTCCTCCTCCCAATCTTGGTGGTGAAGCCCCTGCAGCCCTGTGGCCGGCGCCTTGCTCCTCCATTCCTTCTCCCCCACCTGGCGCCCTGCAGTCCTCTCCTAGCTGCCTTCCTCTCTTTCTCCTTCCATGGTAAGTGCTTGCTCCCCCATGGATGGTTGTTGTGAGCTCAGATCTGGAGGTACTAGGCTGGGTGGTAGGGTTCTAGGGTCCCTAGGGTCGAAATTTGTGGAGGGAAAACTAGTTTTGGAGGAAACTTTAGATTATGTTTTCGAGCAGATCTGTGACTATTTTTGTAACTAATTTTTGAGATATCTAGAGAGGTCAAATGCTCAGCCGGCTGTAGAGGATGTTGTAGAGCTCGTTCTTACGTTTGAATAGAGTACAAGAACTCGAAAATCCATGAAGCTAATTAAAAGTTATTCCATTTTTATTGTTTGCTGTCCCGAGTAGATTGTTTTGTGAGCTGAAATGTTCAACTGGGTTTTCAACCTAGCTTCAGACCGATTCATCTCTTCCACTTGTGTAACACCCCAAAATTTTGCTTTTCTTAAAGTCATGTCTGATTTGGCACTTTGCTGAATTTTTGGAATTTTCTGGAATGTATTTGGATTTATTTGGAATTTATTTGAATTTATTCTATTTTGAAATAATTAAAGAATTTAACTTTGCAAATAAAATTTTGTTGGAAATATTTTATTTGAGTACAAAATGTTCCAAAATATTTTCTAGAATTTTTCTGGAATTTTTCTGAGTCTTATGCTGTTTTTCTTGAATTAAATGAATTTCTGGGAATTAATCGAATTATTTAATTGCTGGAAAAATGCGAACCGGTTTGTATCTTGTTCCAAGCCAGGGCCCGAGTCAGACTCGAGTCCGAGTCCGACCCGGACCCAACCGCGCCACCCGTTCCGGTCGGACCGCTTCCGAACCCTAATCCGTGGACCCTTGGATCAAGATCCAACGGCCTACATTAGCCCGCATTATACCGCACCCAACCCCGATCGATCCCAACCGTTGGATCAAGATCCAACGGTCGAGATCAATCCGCGCACAGCACAGCCGCGCCCGAGCCATCTCCGCCGTTGATCGCGCCACGTGGACGGCTCACGTGCGCCCACGTCACCTAGTCCGAGTCCCCGCCGGACTCCGCCGCCGCAGCCGTGTCAACCTCGGTTTCCGCGTGATTCACGGAAGCCGAGGCCTCTATTTAATGCGCCGCCGCCACCTTCGTGGAGCTCTCTCCCGTGCGCACCCGTTGGCCCTAGTCTTCAAGCCCGAGCCGCCGCCGTTCGCCCGTAATCGCTCGCCGTAGTTGGTTTAGGTCTCCGCCGCGCCTCCTTGCCGTTTGCCGCCGTCTCCGTCGTCCTCAGCCGCCGTCAAGCCTAGATCCGAGTTCCCCGCGTCGAGACGCGTTCGGGAGTGCAAGCCTTCACGCTGGAGGAGCCCCGCAGCGCCGTTGCCCGTGTCGCCGTCTCCAGCTCCAGCCAGCCAGCGCCGCCGCAAGCCATCGCTGGATCTCGAAGCTTCTCAGCCGTCGGATCTCCATCGCACGGTCCAGATCGTGCCACGTCGCCACCGGTGAGATTCCGATCCAAAACCCCAGATCTAATCTTGACCGTTGGATCTAGATCCAATGGTCCGAATCAAATGCTTTAACCCAAACGCGTGAAAACCAGATCTAATCTGGGCCGTTGATTTTCAAATCAACGGCCGAGATCGTACACGCTGCCCAGAAGGCCGACCGCCATGGCCAAGACGGCCAACACCACGCAGCGTGTCATCGACACGCCGGGCCCGCGTGTTAGCGGCTCAGCCGCAATCGCACCGTGACGTCAGCACGGGCCCGCTTGTCAGCGGCCACACCAGCCGTCTTGATGACGTCGGCCACGACGTCACCAAGGCCCACCTGTCGGTCGGCGCTGTGGACCGAGCCCACGGTGGACTCCGAGCCAAACCATGGACCACGCCCATGGATCGGCCGACGCCACCGACCAATCGAAGGCTGCCACGTGTGATGCTGACGCAATAAATGAATTTCCGAAAAAGAAAATGATTTATTAATTCGAATTATTGATTTCAGATTTTGATTCAAACTTCAAACGCTTATAACTTTTGCATTTTAACTCCGATTTGAGTGATTCAAATTTCTAAATTTGTATAAAATTGAGATCTACCTAATGATGAATTTTATTTAATTTTTTGGACCAAAGTTTTTCTCTGTATAAATATTTAATTGATTATTTAAACTTCAAAATGCTATAACTTCTACATTTAAACTCCGAATTTGACGATTCCAGTTTCTAAAAATTTATAAAATTATGCTCTCTCTGTTTGTGAACTTTATTTGGATGTTTCGACACTTTTTGTCTACTGTTTATTTATTATTTGCTATTTGCACGCTTTACGAGTAGACGTCGAAGTGCCCGAAGGATTCGAAGGAGAAGTGTTGACCCAGGAGCCAGCTCAGGACCAAGAACAAGTACTTTTTGAAGGCAAGTTGTGCTTTGACCATGTTGATCCCATTTTGAAACCTATTTTGATTCAATTTATTGCATGCTAGTTTAATTAGAAAATACTTTATTTAATCCCGGGAAATTAGATAAATGCCAATTTGCTGTATGACACCTTGATTAATTAAATATGTGCCATGACCCCTTGTCACCCTAGTTGTGGATTACTAGTTGGACACTACTAAATTGCCAGCATGGGTTTGTAAATCGTTGTAGTATATTGCTTAGACCTGCTACGTGCTCATGACATGATTTTTGGACAATCAAATGTTAATATTGACTTAATGATATATTGAACCTGTTTTGGAAAGGTATCATGTGTTGTGATGTTGATGGCACGTGGTGCATGGTAATCAACTGGGGTTTGATAAATAGCTTTTGACCGGGGCATGTGGCAAGAATGATCAGGTGGGCCAGTTGTGGCACCAGAGAATGTTGGTTTGGTTCTTCGGGTAGTCTTGCCCTGGTCACCCTAAGGACTTAACCTTGCAAGCCTTTGAACTGAGTCAAGCGTGCAACCACATGTCTGTAATGGGACGGACCTAGTTGACTAAGTTGCTAATAACGTACCTGTGGGACCTCTGGGTGTCAACTACACCCTTTGTGTATGTTGTACGGGGGAGCGTACCGGGGCTGCGGCCAGGTACCCATCTAACGGTGGATTGACCTAAACTTCGCCTTTGCTAAGGGAAGGGTTAGTGTGCAACACCGGAGAGGACCACTTGTGCTGTTAAAAGTTTCCGAAAGTCTTTGTTACGGGAACTCGCCTTTGTGGTGTTTGACTGTATCTTGTGGGTAAAGTGCATAACCTCTGCAGAGTGTAAAATCTATTCGAATAGCCGTGTCCGCGGTATTGGACATCGCTCGGGAATTACAGTCAAGGGTTAGACTTTCTCAAAAATAACTTGGACTTGAAAGGTTGGGTTTGGTTTAATAATGTTGTTGTTGGAAATGTGGATTAGGTTTGGGAACAATGTTTACTAAACTCCTTGAAAAGTTATTGATCTTATACTTGTTTCTACTGCTTTCGAATCTACTTATATTATTTGTTAAATGCTGTTTACTGCAAATATACCTTGAGCTATTCCTTTGTATCAAGCCATGCATGTAGTATATTAGCTTGCATTCTGTACATGACTTGCTGAGTACCAAGTACTCACCCTTGCCGCAATACAACACCGGTTGAAGAGGAGACTACACCAGCTTTGGAGGAGGAGCTCCAAGAGGAACCGTCTACTTAGGGAGCGAGCCCAGTCAGTTGCCTGTGGTATACTGGATGGCACCACGAAGTTATCTTATTTTCTGCTGCAGTTATTTCTCTTTTAATAAGCTTTCGCCCTGCGTGGCATATATTTGTAACTTGACCCTAAGGTTAAGCAACCAGTTTGTTTTACTAATTAAAGTACTTTAATAGTATCGAGTGGTATGATTGTGATATTTACCAATGTTGAGACTGTGTGCACTAGCGTGTTCCTGGACTAGTGCTGAATACACAGAGGGTCCAGATTTGCAGATTCGGGTCCCGACAACTTGCCTAGAGAAATGTAGAAATTTCCTGTAGTTTCAGAAAATGTACTTGTTTTCTTGATTTGGAGTTAGGAATCAAAAGTTATGTTGAATCAAACTTGCTGTCCAGAAATCTGTTATTCTGGAAGTCCAGATTTTGGGTCTGAGGTTTGGAGGGCTATTTGAGGGCTCTATCTTCAGTTCCTATTTGAGGGACTACGGGGTATGAATAGATTGGTCTCCTATGGTTATTTAGAGTCCAAGAACATGAACTTTGACTTAGCCAACTAAAAGTTATGCTAATTGTAGTGCTTGCTGTCTAGAAATGACACTTTTGCATGTAGCTTGTGCTCATTTTAATTCTAGGATTGCTTGAGACAATTCCAACCTTAATGGCTTTGTGATCATCCTAGGTTACCCTCTTGCGGTCGTTTACAGTATGAGAACGTGAATTTTGGTCTAGCCATTTGAAAGTTGTGATCGTTTTAGTGAATGCTGTCCGAACTTCGTCTAGTTAGGTTGAGTTTGGGTTTTTTGGTTGGGTTTGGAGCGTAGAAGTGCTTTGTGATGTTGGAAATTATTTAGTCCGGAGTGTGAGAAATGCAATGTGATTCCTTTTCAGGTGGAGTAGCCTCGAGTGCGGCTTCCTCCTCGCGTCACCCCGCTCCTCGTGGGTAGAGGCAAGTGTGGAGTGGCATTCCCGGTTTATTGTCGGTTGTCACCGCTTCTTTTACCCTTCGATTTGGTTTGAATGAGCATATGCAATGAGTATGAATAAGTTTATGCAATGAGTATGAATAAGTTTATGCCATGGGTAAGGCTATTGTTGTTGAATGCAATTTATTTATATTAGTTGCATCTGTGCATATGTAAAGGAAGAGGTGTCCCATTTTGATGTGGACCTCTATGTTCACACGTAGTGAACACAAAAGACCTACCTCGTAGTACCATACCATTAGAGTATGGGAGCGAGTTAGTAAGCGTAGGCACCCTCCACGGGATGGATGGGATGAGGGTGCACACCGACGGGTGTGCACTCGGCAATACCGGTATGAGCTCCATAAAAAGGCATGTATGTGCATATCAATGGCATTGTATGAGAAAGATGTGTATGAAATGAGTTAAAACGATGAATTATTAAGTTCATTACTTGTATGTTCAAATTGCTTATGGTAGGGATGCAAATTTAACTATTTTGCTTTTTTTCCTTGTCACTTTACACTTTGCTGAGTGATGAACTCACGCTTGTTGTTTGTTGTTTATTTTAGGTTCCTCCCGAGCAGCATCGTGGGGTTTGGGCTAGCACTTCACACACATCATCTCCTTGTAGCTCAAACATTTGTGTTATCATTCTTTTGGTTATGTGTTAGTGGTAGAAACTTGCTTTTGAGTAGTTAGATTGTAAGTAGATGTTGATGGCATGTTGTCCTAATGTTTAAATCCCTGAATTGTGATGTTGGTACTTTTAGCTTCCCTTTTAAATGGTGCCATGGTTACCCCTTTGAATATTGTTGTTTCTCTTGAATTTATGCTTAAGTTGCTTATGCTTATTTGGGTCATGATGGTTGATTGATGCCATGACCCTATGTTGATCTTACTTGATATTGTCATTAGATTATTTATCGTGGTCTTTTGTCTGCTGTGTGGATGTCCTAGAATTAGGAAATGTTCTGCCGAAATTTTTAATTTGTTTGGCAACCTATTAGCTTGAACAGGTTGTTTTGCCTTTTCTAGTTTCATCTTTGTGTTGTTGTAGCTTGTCTCCTGTGTCTTGGTGATAGATGTTGTGTTGAAGGTGTAGCACTCGGGGCACGAGGTGTGACGTGGTATTATAGGAAGCGTGATAATGACAGGTGAATGGGGCCCATATTTATAGCCAGGTAAAGGAAGGTGAAAAGGCGAGAAGATTTTTTTTTGGCAGGATGCGAACAGTTCGTGGAAAAGATACAGTTATAAGAAATTTATGGCGCCATAAAAGTGGTAGTTGCTTACAAAAATATATGTCAAGACGATGACCTAATGTTGATAAAGAAGAATTTTAGAAAGATAACGTTATTTTCAAAAAATGGGAGGTATATGTTGACACCAAAATTTGGCACGTAGCCGATTTGGTATGAATCGGTTTGGTATGATTAGTTTGTTAAGGAATGTATATTAGATTTGAGAGTCGTAAGCCGATACGTATTTGTCGGATTATAACCGATGTTGATCTTAAAGGAAGATATCGCGAAGATAGCTGAAGCCGATACGAATGGCACGAGAAGGGACTGTGAAGGACACGATCAGATCTGATGCTATAAAAGAAGATAATGGGCAACCTCAGAGGATATCAGCCAATCAATCAACCGAAATTGTTCTACTTTTACTTTACTTTCCGTCGACTAAGTGTAATTTTCATCATTGTAATCTGTTCTTTGTAATTCGTTCGATCAATAAAGTTGTGCATCGCCGATTATGCCGATTATTGATTCTATTGACTTACATCAACTCAGGTCCGCTTTTTCTACAATTTTGTTGTGCATCACCATCTTTGGAAAAACAACCTTTACCTCTATCTAATCAACTCAATCAAGTGGATTAGATCTATCGGTTACTTTGGTCTAAATTGGCTTGAATAAGATGATTAGATCGAACCTCTATCAAGATTTTAGATCAGTTTTATAGCTGACTGAATCATATATTATCTTTTTGCGACTACAGGATCAAAATGACTGGTACACCCGCACCCAAAACTAAACCCGCTATTTAGTGTAATAACTGTGCTCAATTCTTCATCATGTTTTTGACAGCAACAACCCTTATATTTTCTCTCGTTTGGAGGCCTATTTGTAAATTGAGGGTGGCGATAGATCGACGGTACTAGCTGAGCGATAAATGCCAGGAAATGACAAGCAAACGCGAAACTGATCGAATTGCGATTTTTTTTAAATATTACTAATTAAAATCGAAATTGCAAAACTATACATTGGAACAACGAAATTACAGAAATGTATGTCTGTCGCCTGTTTGTTGGGCAACAGAATGGTATCGTCTAACCAACGGGTGACAGAAGAAAATATCGCCGAACAAATGGGCGACATTTAAATGTCGCCAGTTTAATAGGCGACAGTATGAAAATCGCCGAACAAATGGGCGACATTTAAACGTCGTCTGATGAATGGGCGAGATAGACCATTTTTTACCTTTTTGTTAGTTTTTATGCTCCAAATAGAACCAAATAAATTTCTAAATTTATATTAAGCAAGTAAATAGGGAATCGCAATAACCGTAAGTATTATTGTCAACGATAACTTCTAACCCTTTTCGGTAGCCCGTAAAATATCTAATTTGGATGTAATTTTTGGCAACAGTACAGCATGTTGGCGGTTTGCTATATGGAGTACCATATTCTGGAGAAATATGTTATTTACACCTTTCTTTGATACGCAAATAGACTGTCGTAATAACCCTAAGTATTATTGTCAACGATAACTTCTAACCCTTTTCGGCAGCCCGTAAAATATCTGGTTCGGATGTAATTTTTGGCAACAGTCCAGCATGTTGGCGGTTTGCTATATGGAGTACCATATTTTGGAGAAATATGTTATTTACACCTTTCTTTGATACGCAAATAGACTGTCGTAATAACCCTAAGTATTATTGTCAACGATAACTTCTAATCCTTTTCGGATGTAATTTAGCCATTATATGAATAGTACAGCATAAGAAAACTTTAGCCAAAGTGTCTAAATCATTGCAAACATTGAGAAAAGCATGTTGATGTAGCCAGTGACTTTTCTACGCAAACTCAACCTTAGTAGGGCAGATACAACGGTAGTTCAGATGATATTACAAGGATATTACAGCAGTGACGACATTGCTAGAAAAAGTGCGGATTACACTAATTGTCATGGTGGAACAAGTGATCGTTCCGCCTATGTTCGTAAAGTGGGAAGGACGCGCAACATTTTCTACATATTACATCACCCGTCAATCTTGTGCGATTTGTTCTTGGACACCGCTCAATCTCTCTTATGAAAGAGCTCCATGGCCGTGCGCAGTGCTCTGTAACACCCCAAAATTTTGCTTTTCTTAAATTCATGTGTGATTTGGCACTTTGGTGAAATTTTGGAATTTTCTGGAATTTATTTGGATTTATTTGGAGTTTATTTGAATTTATTCCATTTTGAAATAATTAAAGAATTTAATTTTGCAAATAAAATTTTGTTGGAAATATTTTATTTGAGTCCAAAATGATCCAAAGTATTTTCCAGAATTTTTTCCGAATTTTTCGAGTCATTTGCTATTTTTAATGAATTAAATGAATTATCGAATTATTTTAAATATTAAAAGCTGGAAAATCAAACCGAAGTCGATTCTTGTTCATCCGATCGAGCACGAGTCGGACTCGAGTTCGAGTCCGACCGGACCGGCCAGCGTCGGCTCGGCCGAGCAGATTCGCCTGCGAGCCGTTGGATCGAGATCCAACGGTGCGCGTCATCGTTCCGATCCGACCGAGACGGACTGCTCCGCCGTGGGCGCCCGTGTGCGTTAGGGTTTCGTGTGTTCTTGGCGCCGCGTCGAGGCACTATTTAAAGCCCCAAGGCCGCCCGTTGAAGCTCTTTACCAGGCGCACCTTTTCCCTCAAGTTTTGAGCCCTAGCCGCCGTCTAGCCGCAAAGCTCGCCGTAGTTGCCTCTCTCTTCCACCGTTCCTCGACGATTCCCGCCGGCAAGCCGTTTCGCCGCAACCAAGACCGGATCCGAACCCCGGCCAGGCGCACTGTTGAGTGCACTCACTTGGCCGGAGACGCCCGCGCCGCCGCTGCGTGGTCGCTCATCCTCGGCCGGTGAGCCAGCGCCCGCCGAAGCCATCGCCGTCGAGCTCGGTGAACCATCAGATCCAAATCGGACGGTTGAGGTGAGCCCACGTTCTATCCCAACCCTAAGATCCCAGATTAGATCGGGGCCGTTGGATCAAGATCCCACGGCCCACAAACGGCCCCGTTGCTCGTAAAGTGGGTGACGTTACGGGTTTGGGTTAATTTCAAACGGTGGATCAAGATCCAACCGCTCAGATCCGCCGTTAATCCAACACGTGAAACCGAGACCCAATCCATACCGTCGGATTTCAAATCGACGGCCGAGATTGCGCCACGCGTCAGGAAGCTTGACCGCCGCGGTCAGCACACCCGCGCGTGAGACGCTGACACGGGCCAGCGCTCGGCCGGGACAGCGAACCGCACCATGACGTCATCGGCCGACGTCACGGTGGGGCCGCTTGTCGGCCACCGTCCCAAAGCAGGCCGACGCCGAATGACGTCATCTGTAGGCCCCACCTGTCAGCGACCGTGAGCCGTGGACCGAGTCCACGGTGGACCGAGCCGAGCGTGGACCAAGTCCATGGACCGGCTGACGTCAGCCGCCCAATCAGAGGCTGCCACGTGTCACCGATGACGCAATAATTAATTTCCGAAAAAGAAAATGATTTATTAATTCGAAATATTGATTCAAATTTAGATTCAAACTTCAAACGCTTATAACTTTTGCGTTTCAACTCCGATTTGAGTGATTCAAATTTCTAAATTTGTATAAAATTAATATCTACCTAAATATAAATTTTATTTAATTTTTGGACTAAAGTTTTTCTCTGCAAAATTATTTAATTGATTATTTAAACTTTAAATAATCATAACTTTTGCGTTTTAACCCCAAATTTGACGATTCCAGTTTCTAAAAATCCAGAAAATTATGTTCTCTCTGTTTATGGATTTTATTTGGAGTTTTGGGATGTTTTTGCCTAGTGTTTATTTGTGTATTTGCTATTTGCACGCTTTACGAGTAGACGTTGAAGTGCCGGAAGGATTCGAAGGAGAAGTGTTGACTCAGGATCCAACTCAAGACCAAGAGCAAGTACTTTTTGAAGGCAAGTTGTGCTTTGACCATGTTGATCCTATTTCGAAACCTATTTTGATTTAAACTATTGCATGCTAGTTTACTTAGAAAGATACTTTGTTTAAACATGGGGGTTAGATAAATACCAATCTGCTATACGACACCTTGATTACTTAAGTATGTGCCATGACCCTTGTCACCCTAGTTGTGGTTTACTAGTTGGACATTATTAAATTGCCAACATGGGTTTAGATCGTTGTAGTATCTTTGCTTAGACACCTTTCGTGCTCATGACATGATTTTGGACAATCAAATGCTAATATGGACTTAATGATATATTGAACCTGTTTTGGAAAAGTATCATGTGATGTTGATGGCACGTGGTGCATGGTAATCAATCGGGGTTTGATAAACGATTTTCGGCCGGGGCATGTGGCAAGAGTAATCAGGTGGGCGATGTGGCATGGATGATGATTTGGTTTTTGGGTAGTCTTGCCCTGGTCACTCTAAGGACTTAACCTTGCAAGCCTTTGAACTGGGTCATACTTGCAACCACATGGCTGGAATGGGACGGCCCTAGTTGATTAAGTCGCTAAGGACTCACTTGTGGAGCCTCAGGGTGTTAGTTACACCGTTTGTGTGATTGTACGGGGGAGCGTATCGTGGTGTGGCCAGTACCCATCTAACGGTGTGTTGGTCCCATACTTCGCCTTGGCTAAGGGAAGGGATGGTGTAGAGCACGCGTCTAAGAGGACCACCTGTGTTGTTTGAGGCTTCCGAAGGCTTCGTTATGATCGCTCATTCGCATACTCTTGTATGGCGATTCACTACCGACGTGGTGAGTGGATTGTATCTTGTGGGTAAAGTGCATAACCTCTGCAGAGTGTAGAATCTATTTGAATAGCCGAGTCCACGTGATCTTTGGACAATGCTCTGAATTACAATCAAGGGTTAGATTTTACGAAAATAACTTGGATTTGAAAAGTTGGGTTGGTTTAACAAAGAAGATGATGGAAATATGGTTTAGGATGGGAAAAATGTTTGTTAAACTTCTTGAAAAGTTATTTATGCTTTACTTATTTCTACCGCTTTGAATCTACTTTTATTACTTGTCAAAAGTCAAGCATCGCAAATATACCTTGAGCTATTCCTTTGTACCAAGCCATGCATATAGTATATTAGCTTGCATTCTCAGTGCATGACTTGTGAGTACCAAGTACTCACCCTTGCCTCAACACAATACCAGTTGAAGAGGAGACTACGCCCGGTTCGGAGGAGGATTTCCAAGAAGACCCGTCTACTTAGGGATGCGAGCCCGATCGATTGCACTGTGGTATCTTGGATGGCGCCACGAAGTTTATTTGATTTTCATTGTGTTATTTCTCTTTTAATAAGTTTTAGCCTCGCGAGGCATATATTTGTAACTTGACCATAAGGTCGAGTAACCCTTTGATTATTTAAATAAAGTACTGATAGTATCGTTTGGTATGATTGTGATATATACCGATGTTAAGACTGTGTGCACTAAGCGCGTTCTGGACTAGTGCTGAATACACGGAGGGTCCGGATTTGCAAATTCGGGTCCCGACAGAGGTGGTATCGAGCCATACTTGACTGTAGGCTCAACCCTAAGCTAGAATGGTCGTAGTGAGGATAAAACCTATTTTCTAAAGCTAAAAATTTGTGAAGACAAGAAATGACATCTCGACTTATCCCCTTCTCTCTTTTCTTGTCTCTTGCTGAAATTTTCCCTTACCTTGTCACAATTTAAAAATTCCGAGTTCTTACGTAAAGCACTCTTGTGACAGATGGAGGAAGAGTTCAACTACGTTGATCTGGGAGTTGGTCACGCTGCGGAACTTTGGCATATGCTACAGACTCTCGGAGATTTTGAGAAGCCCCAATACCAAGTGGAAGTGATCAGACAAGCAGGATTAATCAAAGCTTGTGATGTGAAGATTGAGGTACCTGCTAGGAAAAAGGGCCCAGGCAATCGCCCGATACACTGCACTGCCAGGAGATCTACAATGCAGATGGGTATCCAAGAAGTATCACGACGAGCAATGCGGCACATTACCCGTATCTACGCCAGAGAATTGGAGAGTACGGTGTTCCGTTACCATCCGCGCAGCGATAACCTTCTCGACCCGAAGGCGATTCAGGATGAGGATGCCACGGTTACACAGTTGGCACGATTTGTCGTCGCCCAGGAGGATGTACTAGATAATACAGGCAAGGAGCTACAGAAGGCCCGCAAGGAGATCACGACAGAGAAGAACAGATGGCGGGAAGCTCAAGAGTATGTGGCACACCTTCTACGAAGGATTGACGAGTTGGAGATGACTTTGTATGCGGACTGCACCAGAGCGATTACTCGAGCTACACGAGCCGGATCCGGAGGAGTCGATCTCGATGAGGACACCGCTTCTTCGACTACCACGAGAGGACACGATTCTTTGGACATGGCAATCGTTTCGGCGCCTATGCCACAAAGACCCGCACTGTGCCGTGGAGGTTTTCTCGATGAGTGAGCATAGGTTCTATAGTGAGACTCCTTCGACTAGTCGAGTCATAGAATAAAGAGTCACAATTTATGCTTTAGAATCCAGAGTTAGTTCGATTTGGATTTGCTTTGTTTCTTTGAGTGTGCAAGATGTGTTGCAAGGCCCTTAGGCATTGTAAGCAGCCATACCAAGTTATTAATAATAAAGTTGGACCTTAAAGTTACCCCTTTCGCCCCGCATAAGTTCCATATTACTTGTCTATTCTTGTTTCCCTCTCATCTCTAAACCTAGAGCAAATCGACAGATGGTGAACACCCGTGGGAACTTTGGAAGCAATGGGAGTGGATCTCGCCCAGCAGAAAACCCCAATGATGGAGCACCAGCACCGCCACTGGATATGCAGAATTTCGGAGCATTTCTTGCTGCCCAGACTCAGTTGATGCATGCTATGATGCAACAAATGCAGCACGTCACTGCTCAGGCCACTGCTAATCAAGTTAATCAGGGACCACGCCAGAATACAAGGCTGTCAGAGTTCATGAGGACTCACCCACCCACTTTCTCTGGGAATGCCAATCCATTGGAGGCCGACGATTGGTTAAGATCAATTGAGAGGAAGCTACACATAGCTCAATGCATAGGGAATGAGAAGGTACTTTACGCTTCTCATCAGTTGGAAGGAACAATTACGAATGGTGGGAGAATTTCGTACACGCAGAGAACCCTCAAGAAATCACTTGGGAAGAGTTCACAATGCATTCGACAAGATCACGTGCCTGAAGGAATCATGGACCTTAAGAAGGAGGAGTTCAGAGCATCAAGCAAGGTAATCGGCCGGTGGCCGACTACGAACAAGTTCACACAGCCTAGCACGCTACGCACTGAGGATGTAGCGACGGATAAATCCAGGCAGTCTGTTTTATGAAGGGACTTAACTCAGGATTGCAAGTAGGGTTGATCACCCAAACCTTTCCAGATTTCCAAGAGTTGGTGAATAAGGCACTTATTCATGAGGACAAGCGCAAGGAACTGGATGAGAACAGGAAGCGCAGGATGCAACAAAGAAGGATCACGCCCGAACGCATAGCGGCGCTTGAGAGTTGCACCAAATCAATTCTTGATTCCAACCGCAGAGTGCGACAAGGACACCATCCTCAAAGACCAAGACCTGGTCGAGAACTACTGCACCCCAACCCCGCTTAGAAACGCTTACCCCAGCAAATCGAAGGAACAAGTGAGACGCCATTACATCAAGCAACGAGCCAGGACACTTTGCCAACAGCTTGTCCAAAGAAGACAGAGAGCGACCCGATTCGCTTCAACCTAGGAACCACCCAGCTAGGACGCCCGACCAGAGCCACACCCTGCATCGTGGTGAGAGGCCGAGTCAACCATGTCACCGCAGATGCACCGCAGAATGCTACTGACGTCAGATCGGGTAAGTTACTTGTTAACTCAAGACTGTGATTTTGTTTGACTCGAGCTTCGCTTTCTTTTGGTTCTCTAGGCTTTGCATCTAGTAATGACTTGAGAATTGCAAGAATTATTTGCATGCTTTTAGTTCAAACCCCTGGTTCCGATCTCAGAAGGGAAGTAGGATTTTCCGGTGTTAGAATACTAATAGATGGAATAGAGTTCCTAGCAAACCTTATGATTTTGGAGACCCGGACCTTAGATGTTATCTTGGGAATGGATTGGTTATCCAAGCACAAGGTCAGTATTGGATTGTGGACGAAGGACTATCTCGATCGAGAGCCCGTGTGGGAAGAAAGTGGAATTTCAAGCCACTGCAGCTTAGAGATGGACAGCTTGATGGTTAACAGTACCAAGGCAATCAGCATAGAGGATGTCCCAAAGAGTGAATGAGTACCCGACGCGTTTTCCCCGAGGATCTACCGGTATGCCGCCAGACAGGGACATAGAGTTTGTGATAGAGCTTGTACCGGTACAAAGACCGATAGCAAAGAGACCCTATCGGATGTCTACCGAGGAGTTGGTAGAGATGAAGAAACAGCTAGAAGAGTTAATGGAGAAAGGATTTATCAGGCCAGGAGTTCGTCGCCGTGGGAGCACCAGTTTTGTTTGTCAAGAAAAAGGACGGAAGTTTCAGGATGTGCATTGACTACCGTGCACTCAATGAAGTCACCGTGAAGAATAAGTATCCGCTACCCAGGATTGATGATTTGTTTGATCGATTAAGAGGAGCCGGAGTTTTCTCCAAGATTGATCTCGAGATCGGGATACCATCGATTGAAGATCCGATCGTAAGATATTCAAGATCGCATTCTCGTCAAGATATGGACATTACGAGTTCTGATTATGTCCTTTGGTCTCGATTTAATGCGCCAAATTATTTCATGAATATGATGAATAAGGTGTTCATGGAATATTTGGACAAGTTTGTAAATGCGTGTTCATAGACGATATCCTAATCTACTCCAAGATAGAGGATGAGCATGCCGAACACTTAAGGCGAGTTTTGGAAAAGCCGAGGAACAAAGAACTTTTCGCCAAGTTCAGCAAGTGTGATTTTTGGAAGGACAAGGTGGAGTTTCTTGGACATGTAATGACTGCAGAAGGAGTCGCCGTAGATCCAAGCAAAGTAGAAGGCGTGTTACATTGGGAGCACCAAGATCGTGACCCATTCGAGTTTCCTTGGAATGGCAGGATACTACCGCCGTTTCATCGAAGGCTTTTCGACAATCGCGAAACCTCTTACGCAGCTTGCTAAAGAAGGAAAAGAAGTTTGCATGGACGCCGGAATGTGAGAAAGGATTTCAGAGTGAAGAAGCGATTGACATCGACCGGTGTTAGTTCTACCGGATGTTGCTCAAAGCTTCGATATTTATTGTGACGCATCGCGCCAAGGACTTGGATGTGTCTTGTCACGATGAATGGAAAGGTCGCCGCTTATGCATCAAGGCGCTTGAGGCCGCATGAGGAAAATTATCCGACACATGACCTAGAGTTAGGCCGTAGTGCATGCTTTGAAGATATGGCGTCACTATCGATTGGAAACAGATGTGAAGTATATACGGATCATAAGAGCCTTAAGTACATATTCACCCAGTCGGATCTGAATATGAGGCAAAGGAGATGGCTAGAGTTGATCAAGGACTATAATGTTGGAATCCATTACCATCCGGGAAGGCCAACGTAGTAGCCGATGCCCTGAGTCGGAAAAGCCATACCGTGAGTACGTTGCTAGCCACAAGTCGAGGATGAGTTGTGTGAGGATTTCCAAAATGAAGATTGAGGTTGTACCTAGCGGATTCTTGGCGCATTGGAAGTAAAGCCTACCTTAGAGGACCGGATCCGAGAAGGGCGGAAGGATGATGACAGGATCCGTAGGATTAAGTCCAAAAGGAGGAAGGCAAGGCGAGAGGACTTCAAGTTGGATGAAGCGAGGCACGTTGTGGATGAAGGATCGCATTTGTGTGCCTAACAAAAAGGAGTTAAAGCAACTGATTCGAAGAAGCCCATGACTCAAGTACTCGATTCATCTGGAAGCGCCAAGATGTATCAGGATCGAAGGAGAGATTCGGTGGCCGAGTATGAAACGTGAAGTTGCCGAGCATGTTGCATTGTGCGACGTATGCCGTAGAGTCAAGGCAATGCATCGAGACCAGCAGGATTGCTACACCCGAAGATACCTGAGTGGAAGTGGGAGGAAATCGGAATGGATTTCATTACCGGTTTGTCAAGACTCAAGGAGGTTATGACTCCATATGGGTTATAGTGGATCGCTTGACTAAAGTAGCCCATTTTATCCCCGTGAAGACCACCTACTCGGGAGATAAGTTAGCGAGTTGTACTTGATCAGATTGTCTGTTTGCACGGAGTGCCAAAGAGGATTGTATCGGACGAGGTACCCAATTTACCTCAAGGTTAGAATAAGTTGCATGAAGCCATGGGAACCCGCTTGAACTTCAAGATGCCTTATCATCCATGACGGATGGGACAGACCGAAAGAGTCAACCAGATTCGGAGGATATGTTGAGAGCTTGTGCATTGGCTTATGCTACCTCTTGGGATAAGAGTTTGCCGTATGCCGAGTTCGATTACAACAATAGTTATCGAGGCTAGTTTACGATGTCACCTTTTGAGGCCTTTGTATGGTCGACTTCGCGGACGCCATTGAATTGGAATGAGACCGCGAGCCGTGTCTTTGGGCCTGATATTCTTCAAGAGGTCAAGAAACGGTCGCCATGATTAGGGAAAGGTTGAAGATAGCCCAATCTCGACAAAAGAGTTATCTTGACAATCGTCGCGAGATTTGAGTTTTGAACCGTAAGACTATGTATACCTCGAGTTACGCCTCTCGGGGAGTTAAGAGGTTCCATGCCAAAGGGAAACTTGCACCCTGCTATGTTGGACCATTTAAGGTTTTGAGCCGCAGAGGCGGTTGCTTACCACCGGAGTTGCCACAGTCGTTAGCAGGAGTGCACGACGTATTCCATGTGTCCCAGTTGAAGAAGTGTCTCCGAGTTCCTGAGGAACAGACATCGCTAGAGTCAATCGAGTTGCAAGAGGATTTGACTTATAAGGAGCATCCCGTGAGGATTCTAGACACAATGGATCGAGAAACTAGAAACAAGTCAACCCGATTCTGTAGAGTTCAGTGGAGCAACCATGAAGAAAGTGAAGCGACTTGGGAGCGCGAGGAGGATTTGAAGAAAGAATTTCCAAACCTATTCCTTTAGTGAGCCCTGAATCTCGGGGACGAGATTCTATTAAGGGGGGGAGGTTTGTAACACCCCAAAATTTTGCTTTTCTTAAATTCATGTGTGATTTGGCACTTTGGTGAAATTTTGGAACCTGGAATTTATTTGGATTTATTTGGAGTTTATTTGAATTTATTCCATTTTGAAATAATTAAAGAATTTAATTTTGCAAATAAAATTTTGTTGGAAATATTTTATTTGAGTCCAAAATGATCCAAAGTATTTTCGCAATTTTTCTCGAATTTTTCTCGAGTCATTTGCTATTTTTAATGAATTAAATGAATTATCGGGAATTATTTTAAATATTAAAACGCTCTAAAATCAAACCGAAGTCGATTCTTGTTCATCCGATCGAGCCCGAGTCGACTCGAGTTCGAGTCCGACCGGACCACGGCCGTCGGCTCGGACCGAGCAGATTCGCCTGAGCCGTTGGATCGAGATCCAACGGCTGCGCGTCATCGTTCCGATCCGACCCGGAGACGGACTGCTCCGCCGTGGGCCGCCGTGTGCGTTAGGGTTTCGTGTGTTGCGCGCACGTCGAGGCACTATTTAAAGCCCCAAGGCCGCCCCGTTGAAGCTCTGTACCGTGCGCACCTTTTCCCTCAAGTTTCAGAGCCCTAGCCGCCGCCGTCTAGCCGCAAAAGCTCGCCGTAGTTGCCTCTCTCTTCCACCGCGTTCCTCTGACGATTCCGCCGCCGGCAAGCCGTTTCCGCCGCAACCAAGACCGGATCCGGAACCCCCGAAGCCAGGCGCACCTGTTGAGTGCACTCACTTGGCCGAAGACGCCCGCGCCGCCGCGTGGTCGTCATCCTCAGCGCCGGTGAGCCCGCGCCGCCGCGAAGCCATCGCCGTCCCGAGCTCGGTGAACCGTCAGATCCAAATCGGACGGTTGAGGTGAGCCCACGTTCTATCCCAACCCTAAGATCCCAGATTAGATCGGGACCGTTGGATCAAGATCCAACGGCCCACAATCGGCCACGTTGCTCGTAACATGGGTAACGTTACGGGTTAGGGTTAATTTCAACCGTTGGATCAAGATCCAACGGCTCAGATCCGCCGCGTTAATCCAACACGTGAAACCGAGACCCAATCCATACCGTCGGATTTCAAATCGACGGCCGAGATTGCGCCACGCGTCGGGAAGCTTGACCGCCGCGGTCAGCACACCCGCGCGTGAGACGCTGACACGGCGGGCCCGCGCGTCAGCGGGACAGCGGAACCGCACCATGACGTCATCGCTGACGTCACGGTGGGGGCCCGCTTGTCGGCCGGCTGTCCCAAGTCTTGGCGTCGGCCAAAGAATGACGTCATCTCAGAGGCCCCACCTGTCAGCGACCGTGAGCCGTGGACCGAGTCCACGGTGGACCGAGCCGAGCGTGGACCAAGTCCATGGACCGGCTGACGTCAGCCGCCCAATCAGAGGCTGCCACGTGTCACCGATGACGCAATAATTAATTTCCGAAAAAGAAAATGATTTATTAATTCGAAATATTGATTCAAATTTAGATTCAAACTTCAAACGCTTATAACTTTTGCGTTTCAACTCCGATTTGAGTGATTCAAATTTCTAAATTTGTATAAAATTAATATCTACCTAAATATAAATTTTATTTAATTTTTGGACTAAAGTTTTTCTCTGCAAAATTATTTAATTGATTATTTAAACTTTAAATAATCATAACTTTTGCGGTTTAACTCCAAATTTGACGATTCCAGTTTCTAAAAATCCAGAAAATTATGTTCTCTCTGTTTATGGATTTTATTTGGAGTTTTGGGATGTTTTTGCCTAGTGTTTATTTGTGTATTTGCTATTTGCACGCTTTACGAGTAGACGTTGAAGTGCCGGAAGGATTCGAAGGAGAAGTGTTGACTCAGGATCCAACTCAAGACCAAGAGCAAGTACTTTTTGAAGGCAAGTTGTGCTTTGACCATGTTGATCCTATTTCGAAATCTATTTTGATTTAAACTATTGCATGCTAGTTTAATTAGAAAGATACTTTGTTTAAACATGGGGGTTAGATAAATACCAATTTGCTATATGACACCTTGATTACTTAAGTATGTGCCATGACCTTTTGTCACCCTAGTTGTGGTTTACTAGTTGGACATTATTAAATTGCCAACATGGGTTTAGATCGTTGTAGTATCTTTGCTTAGACACGCTACGTGCTCATGACATGATTTTGGACAATCAAATGCTAATATGGACTTAATGATATATTGAACCTGTTTTGGAAAAGTATCATGTGATGTTGATGGCACGTGGTGCATGGTAATCAAGCGGGGTTTGATAAGCTTGATTTCGGCCGGGGCATGTGGCAAGAGTAATCAGTGGGCCGATGTGGCAATCGGGATGATGATTTGGTTTTTGGGTAGTCTTGCCCTGGTCACTCTAAGGACTTAACCTTGCAAGCCTTTGAACTGGTCATACTTGCAACCACATGGGTGGAATGGGACGGCCCTAGTTGATTAAGTCGCTAAGGACTCACTTGTGGAGCCTCAGGGTGTCGATTACACCGTTTGTGTGATTGTGCGGGGCGTATCGTGGGTGTGGCCAGTACCCATCTAACGGTGTGTTGGTCCCATACTTCGCCTTGGCTAAGGGAAGGGATGGTGTAGAGCACGTCTGGAGAGGACCACCTGTGTTGTTTGAGGCTTCCGAAGGCTTCGTTATGATCGCTCATTCGCATACTCTTGTATGGCGATTCACTACCGACGTGGTGAGTGGATTGTATCTTGTGGGTAAAGTGCATAACCTCTGCAGAGTGTAGAATCTATTTGAATAGCCGAGTCCACTGATCGACAATGCTCTGAATTACAATCAAGGGTTAGATTTTACGAAAATAACTTGGATTTGAAAAGTTGGGTTGGTTTAACAAAGAAGATGATGGAAATATGGTTTAGGATGGGAAAAATGTTTGTTAAACTTCTTGAAAAGTTATTTATGCTTTACTTATTTCTCGCTTTCGAATCTACTTTTATTACTTGTCAAAAGTCAAGCATCTTGCAAATATACCTTGAGCTATTCCTTTGTACCAAGCCATGCATATAGTATATTAGCTTGCATTCTGCATGACTTGTCGAGTACCAAGTACTCACCCTTGCCTCAACACAATACCAGTTGAAGAGGAGACTACGCCAGTTTCGGAGGAGGATTTCCAAGAAGACCCGTCTACTTAGGGATGCGAGCCCAGTCAGTTGCCTGTGGTATACTGGATGGCGCCACGAAGTTTATTTGATTTTCCGCTGCTGTTATTTCTCTTTTAATAAGTTTCGCCTCGCGAGGCATATATTTGTAACTTGACCATAAGGTCGAGTAACCCTTTGATTATTTAAATAAAGTACTCTGATAGTATCGTTTGGTATGATTGTGATATATACCGATGTTAAGACTGTGTGCACTAGCGCGTTCCTGGACTAGTGCTGAATACACAGAGGGTCCGGATTTGCAAATTCGGGGTCCCGACATGCTCCCAGCTGCTGCCGAATGGGTAGCCTATGCCATACGTCTCTGGGGTATAAAAAGTAACTTGTTTGTGTACATTCTGTGGAGTTCTGCCCTCCCATATGGGCATGCCATCCCGATTTCCGGCACCCCCTATGTTAATACCACCTGGGTTCCCGGATGGTCTTCGTAATGCATCAATGATTTGTTGCGTACTACGGACCTCGGCCGGCTGCTTCCCCTTATCCCTTTCTCTTCGAGAGGATGAACCTTCTTGCCCTTCGGGAGACTTGCCGAGACGCCTCCTCTGTTTCGGCTCGCACTCCACTATATGGTGCAGGAGGTGTGTGTTGGGCTTCTTGTTGTACAATCGAAAGCGTACCCTGTAGTCAATGCAGTATGCCCGCTGTGGTGGTTGAAGAACACCGTGTGCGTACTCGGGGTCCGGCTTTTCTAGGAGGTAGTAGCACCACGGCGAGGGTTACTCTCCCCAGTTATCCCGGACGGGAAGTTTGAGATGTGGGTGGTACGTCTCCGGATCCACCCAATTGAAGTAGCAACACCATTCATCCTCGGGCAAAGGGCACCGGTAGAATCTTCGGTCCGCTAGATCCTCGTGGTAGGTGTCAACCACTGCCTGCAGGCCGTGGTCGCATAGTTCGGGGCTTTGGGGTGGCCCTTCAGGAGGATGTTCCTGCCTGGACTTGAGCAATTTCGCATGCTTCTTTTTAAAGTCCTGTATGCGATGAACTGGTTTGGAATGACTACTTTGTGACTGAAACATGAGCATGTCGCATGAAACTGACCGATTGGTTCGTCCCTTGCCCACCGACCCTGAACTCCGGTCGATCCATATAGGGGACATATCCCGGCGGCCTCTCCCACCGAATGAAGTTCTCGGGTGATGTGGGGTAGGTGTCGTGGCAATTGTAGACAAATTCGTAGTCACATCATTCCGGCCCGTCGATCCATTGGAAGAAGCAACACCGGCCCTTGTGCTAAAGAAACAAAGAACAATGCATGAATTGGTAGTGTTACCCTAATTTGTATTGACACCAATTGGTTTACCTCGTAGCCGTGGCCACAACAATAGTGAGTGCGGGCCGCCGTATTTGTGTGCGTAGACTGCATCATCTTCGCTGGAAGGTTGCAGTCGCATTTCGGCCGGGGCAACTCCGGCAGCACTGGGGCGTCAACGCTACTCTCATCTGAGTATTTGGGGGGGGGGCTTAGTTTTCGCTTGCTGAAGAGGCGATGGTAGAACGACATCGTGGCCTAATGTGTGTAAAGTCGGCTAATGTTTATTGTAGTTTTGGCAGTGTGATGCACATATCCGTCCCTCGGTCGGTTTTTATAGTGGTAGTGAGGGGCCAGCCAAAGGAGAGAGTGGCGGACTTAAGAGAAGTTCAAATCCGCGAGCATTGGATGCTTCTGCAGCTTTGCATGTGAAGGGACATGAGCCTGGCTATGGCGACAGCTTTACACCGGGAATCTCTCCCATAGTCGGCTACAAGGCTAGGTCATGCAGCTTTAGGCAGCTGAAAAAGATGATATGACAAAAGCTGGAAAAGATGATATGACAAAGCTGGAAAAGATGATATGACAAAGCTGGAAAAGATGATATGACAAAGCTGGAAAAGCTAACAGAAATATATAATGAAGCACGTAATATGAGAAAGTACACAAAATAGATGGTAAAACATAACATAGTACCAACAATGACCGCCATGATCGAAACTGCCAACCAAAATAAAAAAAATACGAACACTGAAACATAAAAGGAACTAGTGCCGGCCCCTCTTTGGGGCGCCTCCTCGCTGCTGTGTAGTCCTCCTCCGAATCTGACTCCGGGAGTACGTCAGCTGCATCGGCAGGCAGTGGGCCCTCTGTGGCCTCGCTGGAGGTGTGGCGTACACAGGCTGGTCAGCTTACACCGCTGGTGGTGGGGGTGTCCGCTGCTGCGTCGGTCCAACCTGCGTCGGTGGGGGTGGCGGCGCCCACTGCGACGACCCAGGCTGGGTCGGTGGTGGTGGCGGTGTCGTGTGCCACTGCGTCGGTCGTGGCGCCCACTGCTGCTGTGCGGTACCAAGCTGAACTGGGGGTGGATCAACGAGGTACCTCGACACGGTGTCGTCCTCGTAGTCCTCATGATCATCATCCCGCCCGTCGTAGTCATCAGCAGCAGGCGGCAACCACGGTGCACTGACAACTCCAGTACCTCCAGCACCTGTACGAAGAGAAGAAATGTTAAGACTAGTGAGTTGGTGAGTGCAAAGCATGAAAAGTGAATGCAAAACATGAAACAGCACACACCTGCAACACCTCTAGCGTGGAAGGTTACACCGTGGTGCGAAGAAGAAGCACCTCCGGTGTCGAAGGCTGCTGTACCACCCCGGCATCTAGTATGCCCGAATGCTACCAAACATAAGCTGAACAACATATAAATACCAAAAATTAAGGTAAATTACAGCAAGGAGTAAATGCTAAAACCCAAAATTTCGGCAGCATCTCCTTTGTTTCAACATGAATAGAAGGAAACACAATAGCATAGCAATATAAGGCAATATGAGAGACATCTAAAAAATAGCAATAATTAAAGGTACGACGACCAAATAAGTCTAAATCCAAACATTCAATGCCTCCATGAGCCAAACGAACAAAAGCTAAACCATTAAGCACTAAACATCACACTAGTTTAT
The DNA here is from genome assembly GCA_036346355.1 of Rhipidocladum racemiflorum. Lineage (NCBI taxonomy): Eukaryota > Viridiplantae > Streptophyta > Magnoliopsida > Poales > Poaceae > Rhipidocladum > Rhipidocladum racemiflorum. Next base: position 34,794,603 of record CM070577.1, on the reverse strand, counting down.
TGTCAAAACCCAAATGAACGACTTGTGGGACAATTGAGTGAAGCTACGTGTACAAGTGTGACTATTTCCCTTCCCCGCATGCCGATCTCAAGGTACCTAAAACAACAAGAAAGCACAAGCGTGAGTTCAACACTCAACAAGCATATTGTAATGGTACACAAGAACAAATATATGGCTACAACATCTCATATCATGACTTTCATCTCATTCATGATCCCATATCATTATCATAATCATTATGTATGCAATGCGATGCGATGCTCATGTCTCCTTGGAAACTCATACCGGTATGGTTGAGTACACACCCGTCGGTGTGCACCCTCTCCCCCCTTCCATCCCGAAGATGGAGGGTGCCTACTCCTCGCTTCCAAACACCGCGGTGGATGGAATCACGATGTAGGACTTACTCATTGGCTCTCCGGAATAGTCATAACTTTCTCACCGACCTTCCCCGGACTAGTTATGACTTTCTCACCGCCTGGCCATGTAACATGCCATGTATGCAAATATGCCAACATCATAATTAACTTGTACATTAACACATGGCATCATAACATAATAAGCATACTCATCATATCATAGGCAATCATTAAAGCATGGCAAGTGATCATATCATATAAAACAATTCCATCTAGTCTCAACTAGCAACCTACAAACCGCTATCCATTACAATACACTTGCCTCAACCACGGGCAACGGATTGGCGGGAAGTAGAAGGCACTCCCGGGGTCGCACCACCTGCACATAGGTACCACACACTCACAAGCATGTCCACAAAACAGTACGCAAACCCTCATCAACCCCAACATTGCCAACTACTCGCAAAACCTAAAAACAGAGGTTCTGTCCCGTCGGGACAGCAGCCTTGCAAAAGGCATAAATTGAGTTCTGGGACTCTGAATCAATTAAATGAGTACATCCTCGCGTAGCTTAGAAAATTTCCCAACTTTTTCTAGTTATAGGGAAAGACTGATTCGGAATCTAAAGTTGTTTAATCTATAAAATACCGTGATCTGTTCCAATCACGTCACAGATTTTAACACGCTCAGTAAAACAGCCATAACTCCTGGTGCTGGCGTCCTAGCTGGGGTGGTTCCTGGTGCTGGCGTGTGGGGTGTGGCTCCTGGTGCTGGCGTCCTAGCTGGGGTGGTTCCTAGATTGAAGCGAACTGGGGTCGCTCCTGCTGTCTTCTTCGGACAACTGTTGGCAAAGTGTCCTGGCTCGTTGCAGTTGTAACAGCGTCTCACTGTTCCTTGCTGGCTGCCTGGGGTAGCGTTTCTAGCGAAGTGGGGTCTGAAGTAGTTCTGATTGATGTGTCTTGGTGCCGGGAGGGTGTCCTTGTTGTGATTCTCGTGGTTGGAATCTGAAGAATTGATTTGGTGCAACTCTCAAGCGCTGCTATGCGTTCCTCGACGTGATCCTTCTTTGTTGCATCCTGCGCTTCTGTTCTCATCCAGTTCCTTGCGCTTGTCCTCAAGAATAAGCGCCTTATTCACCAACTCTTGGAAATCTGGAAAGGTGTGGGTGATCAACCCTACTTGCAATCCCGAAGTTAAGTCCCTTCATGAAACGAGGCTGCCTGGATTTATCCGTCGCTACATCCTCAGTGCGTAGCGTGCTAGTCTGTGTGAACTTGTTCGTAGTCGACCATCGGGTGATTACCTTGCTTCGATGCTCTGAACTCCTCCTTCTTAAGGTCCATGATTCCTTCAGGCACGTGATCTTGTCGGAATGCAATTGTGAACTCTTCCCAAGTGATATCTTGAGGGTTCTCCTGCGTGGCACGAAGTTCTCCCACCATTCGCCAATTTGTTCCTTCCAACTGATGAGAAGCGTAAAGTACCTTCTCATTTCCTATGCATTGAGCTATGTGTAGCTTCCTCTCAATTGATCTTAACCAATCATCGGCCTCCAATGGATTGGCATTTCCAGAGAAAGTGGGTGGGTGAGTCCTCGTGAACTCTGACAGCCTTGTATTCTGGCGTGGTCCCTGATTAACTTGATTAGCCGTGGCCTGAGCAGTGACGTGCTGCATTTGTTGCATCATAGCATGCATCAACTGGGTCTGAGCAGCAAGAAATGCTCCAAAATTCTGCACATCCAGTGGCGGTGCTGGTGCTCTATCATTGGGGTTTTCTGTTGGGCGAGATCCACTCCCATTGTTTCCAAAGTTTCCACGGGTGTTCACCATCTGTCGATTTGCTCTAGGTTTAGAGATGAGAGGGAAGCAAGAATAGGCAAGTAGTATAGAACTTATGCGGGGCGAAAGGTGTAGCCTTAAGGTCCAACTTTATTATTAGTAACTTGGTATGGCTGCTTACAATGCCTAAGGGCCTTGCAACACATACTGCACACTCAGCAAACAATGAAAATCCAAATCGAACTAACTCTGGAGTCTAACGCCTAAAGGGTGACTCTTTATTCTATGACGCGACTCGGCGAAGGAGTCTCACTATAGAACCTATGCTCACTCATCGAGAAAACCTCCATCTGTCACAAGAGTGCTTTACGTAAGAATTCGAAATTTTTAAATTGTGACAAGGTAAGGGAAAATTTCAGCAAGAGACAAGAAAAGAGAGAAGGGGATAAGTCGAGATGTCATTTCTTGTCTTCAAAAATTTTTAGATTTAGAAAATAGGTTTTATCCTCACTACGACCATTCTAGCTTAGGGTTGAGCCTACAGTCAAGTATGGCTCTGATACCACCTCTGTCGGGACCCCGAATTTGCAAATCCGGACCCTCTGTGTATTCAGCACTAGTCCAGGAAGCAGCTAGTGCACACAGTCTTAACATCGGTATATATCACAATCATACCAAAGCGATACTATCAAAGTACTTTATTTAAATAATCAAAGGGTTACTCGACCTTTATGGCCAAGTTACAAATATATGCCTTGCAAGGCGAAACTTATTAAAAGAGAAATAACAAGAATGAAAATCAAATAAACTGTGGCGCCATCCAAGATACCACAGGCAACCGACCGGGCTCGCATCCCTAAGTAGACGGGTCCTCTTGGAGTTCCTCCTCCAAAGTGGCGTAATCTCCTCTTCAACTGATATTGTGTTGGGGCAAGGGTGAGTACTTGGTACTCGGCAAGTCATGCACGCAGAATGCAAGCTAATATACTATATGCATGGCTTGGTACAAAGGAATAGCTTAAGGTATATTTATGTGAAACAGCATTTGACAAGTAATATAAGTAGATTCGAAGCAAGAAAAACAAGTAAAGCATAAATAACTTTTCAAGAAGTTTAAATAACATTTTTCCCCATCCTAAACCATATTTCCATCATCTTCTTTGTTAAACCAACCCAACTTTTCAAATCCAAGTTATTTTCGTAAAATCTAACCCTTGATCAGTAATTCGAGCATTGTCCAAAGATCTGAAGTGGACTCGGCTATTCAAATAGATTCTACACTCTGCAGAGGTTATGCACTTTACCCACAAGATACAATCCACTCACCACGTCGGTAGTGAATCGCCATACAAGAGTATGCGAATGAGCGATCATAACAAAGCCTTTCTAAGCCTCAAACAACACAGGTGGTCCTCTCCCAGTCGTGCTCTACACCATCCCTTCCCTTAGCCAAGGCGAAGTATGGGACCAACACACCGTTAGATGGGTACCTGGCCACGACCACGATACGCTCCCCGCACAATCACACAAAAGGTGTAATCGACACCCTGAGGCTCCACAAGTGAGTCCTTAGCGACTTAGTCAACTAGGGCCGTCCCATTCCAGCCATGTGGTTGCAAGTATGACCAGTTCAAAGGCTTGCAAGGTTAAGTCCTTAGAGTGACCAGGCAAGACTACCGAAAAACCAAATCAACACTCCCAATGCCACACTGCCCACCTGATTACTCTTGCCACATGCCCCTGGCCGAAATCAGTTTATCAAACCCAGTTGATTACCATGCACCACGTGCCATCAACATCACATGATACTTTTCCAAAACAGGTTCAATATATCATTAAGTCCATATTATCATTTGATTGTCCAAAATCATGTCATGAGCACGTAAGCGTGTCTAAGCAAAGATACTACAACGGTCTAAACCCATGTTGGCAATTTAATAATGTCCAACTAGTAAACCACAACTAGGGTGACAAAGGGTCATGGCACATACTTAAGTAATCAAGGTGTCATATAGCAAATTGGTATTTATCTAACCCCATGTTTAAACAAAGTATCTTTCTAATTGAACTAGCATGCAATAGTTTAAATCAAAATAGATTTTCAAATAGGATCAACATGGTCAAAGCACAACTTGCCTTCAAAAGCACTTGCTCTTGGTCTTGAGTTGGATCCTGAGTCAATACTTCTCCTTCGAATCCCTCCCAAGCACTTCAACGTCTACTGTAAAGCGTGCAAATAGCAAATACACAAATAAACACTATGCAAAGATCCCAAAACTCCAAATAAAATCCATAAACAGAGAGAACATAATTTTCTGGATTTTTAGAAAGCTGAATAAATCAAATTTGGAGTTAAAGCACAAAAAGTTATGATTATTTAAAGTTTAAATAATCAATTAAATAATTTTACAGAGAAAACTTTAGTCCAAAAATTAAATAAAATTCATATTTAGGTAGATCTTAATTTTATACAAATTTAGAAATTTGAATCGCTCAAATCGGAGTTGAAACGCAAAAGTTATAAGCGTTTGAAGTTTGAATCTAAATTTGAAATCATTATTTGAATTAATAAATCATTTTCTTTTCGAAATTAATTATTGCGTCAAAGCATGGACCACGTGGCAGCTCTGATTGGCCTGGCGACGCCAGCCGATCATGGGCTCGGTCCACGCTCGGCTCGGGTCCACGGTGGACTCGGTCCACGGCCACGTGAGATCGACATGTGGGCCCCACGCGGTATTTGGGTTTCACGCGCAGCGTGATTGCGGTGACCACGTGGGCCCTCTGTCTCGCCCAGGTCCCGCGTGTCGAGAGACACGCTCCCCGCAGCGCAGCGTGCGGCCGGTGCACCGCGTGGCACAATCTCGCCGTTGATTTGAAAATCAACGGTCGGATTGAATCTAGACCTCACGTTCAAAACTACACGGTTGATCCGGGCCGTTCGATCTAGATCGGACGGTCGAGATCTAACCCTATCGCTACTAACGCAACTAACCACAACCGCACGATCTAAATCTAACGGTTGAAACCTATCAAGAACGCGAAACAAAGATAGCAGACGGCGTGGCCTCACCTCGTCGTTGGATCTTGATCCAACGGTGCACCGAGCTCGCGGCGGCGATGGCTTCTTGGCGGCGTTGCGGCTGCCGTGGCGAGGACGGCGACCACCCTAACGCGGCGCTTGGGCGTCTCGGCCAAGTGAGTGCACCACAGTGCGCCTCGACGCAAGGTTCTCGAATCCGGGCTTGGCGGCGGAGGATGACGAACGGCGCCGAAGCGAAGAAAACCCGTGGCGGCACTCCCCAAACTTGGCGAGAAATCGCGAGGCGACGGCGGCAGGCGTTGGAAACTAGGGCAATAGCGCGCCACACTAACGGCGCGATCCTCGCCGATAACCCACGCTTTAAATAGCCTCGGCGGCGTGCACGGCGGAAACCTAATCGGACGCGGCGACGCCACGGCGGAGTCCACTTCGATTCACGGAAGACGACGAATCGTGGCGTCCCACGTGTCGCGCTCAACGGCCACGATCGCCACGCGATCGGTCCGTCCTGACACGGCCGGCTTGGTCGGCGGATCTCACCGTTGGATCTTGATCCAACGGTTGGGATCGATTAGGGTTAGGAGTGGGTTTGGTCGAGTCAACTGCTCGGTCGGACTCGAGTCCGACTCGGTGGATGAACGATTTTGACCCGAGTTGGATTTTCCAGCGAATTAATATTTAAAATAATTCCCGAATTCATTTAATTCATTAAAAATAGCAAAAGACTCAGAAAAATTCCAGAAAAATTCTGGAAAATATTTTGGAACATTTTGGACTCAAATGAAATATTTCCAACAAAATTTTATTTGCAAAATTAAATTCTTTAATTATTTCAAAATGGAATAAATTCAAATAAATTCCAAATAAATCCAAATAAATTCCAGAAAATTCCAAAAATTCACCAAAGTGCCAAATCACACATGAATTTAAGAAAAGCAAAATTTTGGGGTGTTACAAACCTCCCCCCCTTAATAGAATCTCGTCCCCGAGATTCAGGGCTCACTAAAAGAATAGGTTTGGAAATTCTTTCTTCAAATCCTCTTCGCGCTCCCAAGTCGCTTCACTTTCTTCATGGTTGCTCCACTGAACTCTACAGAAACGGGTTGACTTGTTTCTAGTTTCTCGATCCATTGTGTCTAGAATCCTCACAGGGTGCTCCTTATAAGTCAAGTCCTCATGCAACTCAATTGACTCTAGCGGTGTCTGTTCCTCAGGAACTCGGAGACACTTCTTTAACTGGGACACATGGAATACGTCATGTACTCCACGCTAACGATCGTGTGGCAACTCCGGTGATAAGCAACTTCGCCTCTGCGACTCAAAATCTTAAATGGTCCAACATAACGGGTGCGAGTTTCCCTTTGGCATGGAACCTCTTAACTCCCCCGAGGCGTAACTCGAGGTATACAAAGTCTTCTCGGTTCAAAACTCAAATCTCGGCGACGATTGTCAAGATAACTCTTCTCGTCGAGATTGGGCTATCTTCAACCTTTCCCTAATTATGGCGATCTGCTCTTCACCTCTTGAAGAATATCAGCCCAAAGACACGGCGCTCGCCACGGTCTCATTCCAATTCAATGGCGTCCGACGAGGTCGACCATACAAAGGCCTCAAAAGGTGACATCTGTAAACTAGCCTGATAACTATTGTTGTAACTAAACTCGGCATACGGTAAACTCTTATCCCAAGAGGTAGCATAAGCTAATGCACAAGCTCTCAACATATCCTCCAGAATCTGGTTGACTCTTTCGGTCTGTCCATCCGTCTGTGGATGATAAGTCGCATCAAGTTCAAACGGGTCCCCATGGCTTCATGCAACTTATTCCAGAACCTTGAGGTAAATTGGGTACCTCGGTCCGATACAATCCTCTTTGGCACTCCGTGCAAACAGACAATCCTGATCATGTACAATTCCGCTAATTTATCTCCCGAGTAGGTGGTCTTTACGGGGATAAAATGGGCTACTTTAGTCAAGCGATCCACTATAACCCATATGGAGTCATAACCTCCTTGAGTCTTGACAAACCGGTAATGAAATCCATTCCGATTTCCTCCCACTTCCACTCGTGTATTTTCAGCGTGTAGCAATCCTGGCTGGTCTCGATGCATTGCCTTGACTCTCTGGCATACGTCGCACAATGCAACATGCTCGGCAACTTCACGTTTCATACTCGGCCACCGAATCTCTCCTTGAGATCCTGATACATCTTGGCGCTTCGAGGGTGAATCAGTACTTAGAGTCATGGGCTTCTTCCAAAATCGCTTGCTTTAACTCCTTTTTGTTAGGCACACAAATGCGATCCTTCATCCACAACGTGCCTTGTTCATCCAATTTGAAGTCCTGCGCCTCGCTTCCTCCTTGATGGACTTAATCCTGCGGATCCTGTCATCATCCTTCATCCTTCTCGGATCTCGATCCTCTAGGGTAGGCTTTACTTCCAATGCGGCCAAGAATCCGCTAGGTACAACCTCAATCTTCATCTTTGAAAATCCTCACATAACTCATCGACTTGTGGCTAGCAACGCACTCACGGTATGGCTCTTCCGACTCGAGCATCGGCAACTACGTTGGCCTTCCCGGATGGTAATGGATTCCAACATTGTAGTCCTTGATCAACTCTAGCCATCTCCTTTGCCTCATATTCGAATCCGATTGGTGAATATGTACTTAAGGCTCTTATGATCCGTATATACTTCACATCTGTTTCCAATCGAGATAGTGACGCCATATCTTCAAAGCATGCACTACTGGCGGCTAACTCTAGGTCATGTGTCGGATAATTTTCCTCATGCGGCCTCAATCGCCTTGATGCATAAGCGGCGACCTTTCCATTCTGCATCGGACACATCCAAGTCCTTGGCGCGATGCGTCACAATAAATATCGAAGCTTTGAGCAACATCCGGTAGAACTAACACCGTGCTGATGTCAATCGCTTCTTCAGCTCTGAAATCCTTCCTCACATTAGGCGTCCATGCAAACTTCTTTTCCTTCTTGACAATTGCGTAGAGGTTTCGCAATTGTCGAAAAGCCTTCGATGAAACGCGGTAATATCCTGCCATTCCAAGGAAACTCCGAATCTGGTCACAGCCTTCTTGGTGCTCCCAATGTAACACAGCTTCTACTTTGCTTGGATCCACGGTGACTCATGCGGTCATTACATGTCCAAGAAACTCCACCTTGTCCTTCCAAAAATCACACTTGCTGAACTTGGCGAAAAGTTGCTGTTCCTCGGCTTTTCCAAAACTCGCCTTAAGTGTTCGGCATGTTCATCCTCTGTCTTGGAGTAGATTAGGATATCGTCTATGAACACGACGACAAACTTGTCCAAATATTCCATGAACACCTTATTCATCATATTCATGAAATAAGTGGCGCATTAAATCGAGTCAAAGGACATAATCAGAAACTTCGTAATGTCCATATCGTGGCGAGAATGCGATCTTGAATATCTTACGATCGGATCTTCAAGCGATGGTATCCGATCTCAGATCAATCTTGGAGAAAACTCCGGCTCCTCTTAAGCGATCAAACAAATCATCAATCACGGGTAGCGGATACTTATTTTTCACGGTGACTTCATTGAGTGCCACGGTAGTCAATGCACATCCTGAAACTCCCGCCCTTCTTCTTGACAAACAAAACCGGTGCTCCCCACGGTGACGAACTTGGTCCGATAAATCCTTTATCCATCAACTCTTCCAAATTGTTTCTTCATCTCTACCAACTCCTCGGTAGACATCCGATAGGGTCTCTTTGCTATCGGTCTTTGTACCCGGTACAAGTTCTATCACAAACTCTATGTCCCTGTCTGGCGGCATACCAGGTAGATCCTCGGGAAAGACATCGGGGTACTCATTCACTACCGGAACATCCTCTATGCTGATTGCCTTGGTACTGTTAACCATCAAGCTGTCCATCTCTAAGCTGCGGTGGCTTGAAATTCCACTTTCTTCCCACACTGCTCTCAATCGAGATAGTCCTTCGTCCACAATCCAATACAGCCTTGTGCTTGGATAACCAATCCATTCCCAATATAACATCTAAGGTGCAGGTCTCCAAAATTATAAGGTTTGCTAGGAACTCTATTCCATCTATTAGTATTCTCACCCGGAACATCCTACTTCCGTTCGGAGTTCGGAACCAGGGGTTTGAACTAAAAGCATGCACTTAAGTCTTGCAATTCTCAAGTCATTTCTAGCAGCAAAGCCTTGCGAAACAAGCGAATCTGAAGCTCGAGTCAAACAAAAGCATTGCAGTGCGAGTTAACAAGTAACTTACCCAAGTCTGACGTCAGTAGCATTTTGCAAAGGTGCATCTGCGGTGACATGGTTGACTCGGCCTCTCACCACGGTGCAGGGTGTGGCTCCTGCTTTGGCGTCCTAGCTGGGTGGTTCCTAGATTGAAGCGGCCCGGGAGTCGCTCTGCTGTCTTCTTCGGACAATTGTTGGCAAAGTGTCCTGGCTCGTTGCGGTTAACAGCGTCTCACTGTTCCTTCTTTGGCTGCCTGGGGTAGCGTTTCTAGCGGGGCCGGGTCCGTAGTTCTGATTGACATGTGTCTTGGTGTCGGGAGGGTGTCCTTGTTGTATTCTCGTGGTTGGAATGCAAGAATTGATTTGGTGCAACTCTCAAGCGCCGCTATGCTCCTCGACGTGATCCTTGCTTTGTTGCATCCTGCGCTTCTGTTCTCATCCGGGTTCCTTGCGCTTGTCCTCAAGAATAAGCGCCTTATTCACCAACTCTTGGAAATCTGGAAAGGTGTGGGTGATCAACCCTACTTGCAATCCCGAGTTAAGTCCTTCATGAAACGAGACTGCCTGGATTTATCTGTCGCTACATCCTCGAGTGCGTAGCGTGCTAGCTGTGTGAACTTGTTCAGGTAGTCGGCCACTGGCCGATTACCTTGCTTGATGCTCTGAACTCCTCCTTCTTAAGGTCCATGATTCCTTCAGGCACGTAATCTTGTCGGAATCACGGTGTGAACTCTTCCCAAGTGATATCTTGAGGTTCTCTGCGTGCACGAAGTTCTCCCACCATTCGGCAATTGTTCCTTCCAAGCGATGAGAAGCGTAAAGTACCTTCTCATTTCCTATGCATTGAGCTATGTGTAGCTTCCTCTCAATTGATCTTAACCAATCATCGGCCTCCAATGGATTGGCATTTCCAGAGAAAGTGGGTGGGTGAGTCCTCGTGAACTCTGACACCTTGTATTCTCAAGCGTGGTCCCCGATTAACTTGATTAGCCGTGGCCTGGCAAAGGACGTGCTGCATTTGTTGCATCATAGCATGCATCAACTGGTCTGAGCAGCAAGAAATGCTCCAAAATTCTGCACATCCAGTGGCGGTGCTGGTGCTCTATCATTGGGGTTTTCTGTTGGGCGAGATCCACTCCCATTGTTTCCAAAGTTTCCACGGGTGTTCACCATCTGTCGATTTGCTCTAGGTTTAGAGATGAGAGGGAAGCAAGAATAGGCAAGTAGTATAGAACTTATGCGGGGCGAAAGGTGTAGCCTTAAGGTCCAACTTTATTATTAGTAACTTGGTATGGCTGCTTACAATGCCTAAGGGCCTTGCAACACATACTGCACACTCAGCAAACAATGAAAATCCAAATCGAACTAACTCTGGAGTCTAACGCCTAAAGGGTGACTCTTTATTCTATGACGCGACTGTGAAGGAGTCTCACTATAGAACCTATGCTCACTCATCGAGAAAACCTCCATCTGTCACAAGAGTGCTTTACGTAAGAATTCGAAATTTTTAAATTGTGACAAGGTAAGGGAAAATTTCAGCAAGAGACAAGAAAAGAGAGAAGGGGATAAGTCGAGATGTCATTTCTTGTCTTCAAAAATTTTTAGATTTAGAAAATAGGTTTTATCCTCACTACGACCATTCTAGCTTAGGGTTGAGCCTACAGTCAAGTATGGCTCTGATACCACCTCTGTCGGGACCCCGAATTTGCAAATCCGGACCCTCTGTGTATTCAGCACTAGTCCAGGAACGCGCTAGTGCACACAGTCTTAACATCGGTATATATCACAATCATACCAAACGATACTATCAAAGTACTTTATTTAAATAATCAAAGGGTTACTCGACCTTTATGGCCAAGTTACAAATATATGCCTTGCAAGGCGAAACTTATTAAAAGAGAAATAACAGCAGCGGAAAATCAAATAAACTTCGTGGCGCCATCCAGTATACCACGAACTGATCGGGCTCGCATCCCCTAAGTAGACGGGTCCTCTTGGAGTTCCTCCTCCAAAGTCTGGCGTAATCTCCTCTTCTACTGATTTTGTGTTGGGGCTTGGGTGAGTACTTGGTACTCAGCAAGTCATGCCGCAGAATGCAAGCTAATATACTATATGCATGGCTTGGTACAAAGGAATAGCTTAAGGTATATTTATGTAAACAAGATTTGACAAGTAATATAAGTAGATTCAAAGCGATAAAAACAAGTAAAGCATAAATAACTTTTCAAGAAGTTTAAATAACATTTTTCCCCATCCTAAACCATATTTCCATCATCTTCTTTGTTAAACCAACCCAACTTTTCAAATCCAAGTTATTTTCGTAAAATCTAACCCTTGTTGTAATTCAGAGCATTGTCCAAAGACCGTGGACTCGGCTATTCAAATAGATTCTACACTCTGCAGAGGTTATGCACTTTACCCACAAGATACAATCCACTCACCACGTCGGTACCGTGAATCGCCATACAAGAGTATGCGAATGAGCGATCATAACAAAGCCTTTCTAAGCCTCAAACAACACAGGTGGTCCTCTCCCAGACGTGCTCTACACCATCCCTTCCCTTAGCCAAGGCGAAGTATGGGACCAACACACCGTTAGATGGGTACCTGGCCACAGCCACAATACGCTCCCCGCACAATCACACAAAAGGTGTAATCGACACCCTGAGGCTCCACAAGTGAGTCCTTAGCGACTTAGTCAACTAGGGCCGTCCCATTCCAGCCATGTGGTTGCAAGTATGACCCAGTTCAAAGGCTTGCAAGGTTAAGTCCTTAGAGTGACCAGGGCAAGACTACCCGAAAAACCAAATCAACACTCCCAATGCCACACCTGGCCCACCTGATTACTCTTGCCACATGCCCCGGCCGAAATCAAGCTTATCAAACCCCGCTTGATTACCATGCACCACGTGCCATCAACATCACATGATACTTTTCCAAAACAGGTTCAATATATCATTAAGTCCATATTATCATTTGATTGTCCAAAATCATGTCATGAGCACGAAGCGTGTCTAAGCGACATACTACAACGGTCTAAACCCATGTTGGCAATTTACTAATGTCCAACGAGTAAACCACAACGAGGGTGACAAAGGGTCATGGCACATCCTTAAGTAATCAAGGTGTCATACAGCAACTTGGTATGTATCTAACCCCCATGTTTAAACAAAGTATCTTTCTAGTTGAACTAGCATGCAATAGTTTAAATCAAAATAGATTTTCAAATAGGATCAACATGGTCAAAGCACAACTTGCCTTCAAAAAGCACTTGCTCTTGGTCTTGAGTTGGATCCTGAGTCAATACTTCTCCTTGAATCCCTCAGGCACTTCAACGCGTCTACTCGTAAAAGCGTGCAAATAGCAAATACACAAATAAACACTATGCAAAAAGATCCCAAAACTCCAAATAAAATCCATAAACAGAGAGAACATAATTTTCTGGATTTTTAGAAACTGGAATAAATCAAATTTGGAGTTAAAACGCATAAAAGTTATGATTATTTAAAGTTTAAATAATCAATTAAATAATTTTACAGAGAAAAACTTTAGTCCAAAAATTAAATAAAATTCATATTTAGGTAGATCTTAATTTTATACAAATTTAGAAATTTGAATCGCTCAAATCGGAGTTGAAGCATAAAAGTTATAAGCGTTTGAAGTTTGAATCTAAATTTGAAATCATTATTTGAATTAATAAATCATTTTCTTTTCTGAAATTAATTATTGCGTCGGCATGGACACGTGGCAGCTCCTGATTGGCCTTGGCGTCAGTAGATCCATGGGCTCGGTCCACGCTCGGCTCGGGTCCACGGTGGACTCGGTCCACGGCTCACGTGAGATCGACATGTGGGCCCCACTCGCCAGGCCCGGGTTTCACGCCGCAGCGTGGCTGCGGTGACACGTGGGCCCTCGTCTCGCGGGTCCCGCGTGTCGAAGACACGCTCCCACGCTGCGGCGCGGTGAGCACACGTGGCACAATCTCGGCCGTTGATTTGAAAATCAACGGTCGGATGGATCTAGACCTCACGTTCAAAACTACACGGTTGATCCGGCCGTTCGATCTAGATCGGACGGTCGAGATCTAACCCTATCGCTACAACGCAACTAACCACAACCGCACGATCTAAATCTAACGGTTGAAACCTAATCAAGAACGGAAAGCGATAGGACGACGTGGCTCACCTCGCGCGTTGGATCTTGATCCAACGGTGCACCGAGCTCGCGAGCGGCGATGGCTTGCGGCGGCGTTGCGGCTGCCGTGGCCGAGGACGGCGACCACCCTAACGGCGGCGCTTGGGCGTCTCCGGCCAAGTGAGTGCACCCCACAAAGTGCGCCTCGGCGCAAGGTTCTCGGGATCCGGGCTTGAAGGCGGCGGAGGATGACGAATCGGCGCCGAAACGAAGAAAACCGTGGCGGCACTCCCCAAACTTGGCGAAATCGCGAGGCGGCGGCGGCTTGGGCGTTGGAAACTAGGGCAATAGGCGCCACGACACTAATCGGCGATCCTCGGCGATAACCACGCCTTAAATAGCCTCGGCGGCGTGCACACGGCGGAAACCTAATCGGACGCAGCGGCTACGCGGCTTGAGTCCAGCTTCGATTCTGGGAAGACGACGAAATCGTGGCCGTCACGCGTGTCGCGCTCAGCGCCCACGATCGCGCAGCGCGATCGGTCCGGTCCCGACACTGGCTTCGGTCGGGTCGAGGCGGATCTCGGCCGTTGGATCTTGATCCAACGGTTGGGATCGATTAGGGTTAGGAGTGGGTTTGGTCGAGTCAACTGGCTCGGGTCGGACTCGAGTCCGACTCGGTCGGATGAACAGTACTTGACCCGAGTTGGATTTTCCAGCGAATTAATATTTAAAATAATTCCCGATAATTCATTTAATTCATTAAAAATAGCAAAAGACTCGTAAAATTCGGAAAAATTCTGGAAAATATTTTGGAACATTTTGGACTCAAATGAAATATTTCCAACAAAATTTTATTTGCAAAATTAAATTCTTTAATTATTTCAAAATGGAATAAATTCAAATAAATTCCAAATAAATCCAAATAAATTCCAGAAAATTCCAAAAATTCACCAAAGTGCCAAATCACACATGAATTTAAGAAAAGCAAAATTTTGGGGTGTTACACACGATCAAGCGACTCACAATTCCTTTAACGACCTCTCTACATTCCCGAAAATTTCCATCGAGGGGAATAACTCATTAAGGCACACTTGCCTTTCCGATACACGATCATGCTAACATTCATTCCATCCTCTCCCAGGCAAGACTCAAACCCAGAAACAACTAGTTAAGACAATAGCTCACGACAAGACAAATATCACCGAACTACCATCAACTTCACTTCCACCCATCGCTACTCTTAAGAATGGTTAAACCCATACATCATCAACCTCCATCACAAACCACCCTTATACCACTAAGGTTCGACACCTAGCCCCAAGCTAGGATCGAAAAACCTTACCAAACCACAATTGGTTCCTTTCTTAAGAGGGTCTCGCCCTCACACAAAAACACTTAGCTATCAAGCCCCAGAGTACACACGACAACTCAAACTCAAAGCGTTAACAACCATTTTGGAAAGAATTCGGCAACATCCAAGCCAGATCACAAAGGAAGCATAAATCCCCTACACCACAACCCAAAATACAAGAATTTCTTCATTCTTTCTTTTCATACTAGAAAGAAATGGACATCTCGATTCATGACATGCATGCACACTTTTCAAGAGCACCTCGGATTAGTCATATATCCATATATGACTTTCTCACCGTCCTGGCTCATCGACTCCTTTATGATTAATTATGCATAAGCAATGTCTCGTTTTCCTTTTTCACCATTCATTCATCATGTAACAACGGTACCGAATAGTCATTCACCAAATGACTTCTTCCTCGGTATCAAATAATGGAAACACAAATAACATCGAAGGTTGCGGTAACTCATATAGACTATGACGGCAACATAGTTAACAGTAAAACACCACGTCGCATCCCATCCCACATCAATTGAAAACTGAACTTGCAAAAATATTGCATTTCAACCAAATTCAACATTTTGGAAGAGAACATCAAAATTTCAAGTCAGGCATCTGCTCCCACAACCGTCACAAATTTTCTCAAGGAGAGGGAAATTCATTTCCAAAAGGGAACAACTCACTAACAAAATCACTTTATAAAATATTTATAAAATCCACATTTTTGAAGCACTCGCAAACATCACACACAATATGCAAATAAATCCAACTCTAATAAAAAAGAGTTACAAATTAAATCTCAAGAGTTTCCAACACAACCCAATATATCCATCTGCTTCCGTTAAAATTTATTCCAAAGATAATTCAGGGTGAACGCGAAAGAGCGCGATCCACTCAAAATCTTTTGGGTGTAAATCCATACTCATAACACAAATTAAACAAAATAACCAAAACCAAAGATTGGCAGCAATAGCTACGGGTTTTAGAGAAACTCAGAAACACAACACAAGGAATACCTTGACCGAAGGCATTCAACCAAAGTGGCAAACAACCACACTAGTTCAAATGGTTTTAAAATACTCATTTCGACATGAATCCCACCATAACGTGTATTCCACTACACTTACCATTTGAGCATTCAATAATCACTATTTACTCATCAAGAGAGTCCAACCGGATTTAACAAAATTTACATAACAATTTCTTTCTCTAGTTACCATTCCCAACACTTTTAATTAAGGTTTTAAGATGCTTATCGCAAAGGCACCCAACCAAGACTATATTGACATGATCCCCACGGATCACCAAATCATATAACAACGTATTCTATATTTCAAACATAGTACTTCAACAGCTACTTGAGCATGGTCAACCTATCAATTTTATACCATCCATACGCCAACAACTTGACAATTAAAACTTGTTCAATCAATAAAATGACTTCAACAAAATCTTACATCATGTTAATTATCCATGGTCCACTCCATCACAACATGTTACAATAACCTCCATTTTTAACAAGGATTTTTCAACAATTAATCTAAGCAATTACCACCACTACTAAGTCGTCAATATCAATAATTTGCATAATCATCAATCAACAACATTACCTTTAGCTACCCTATACATCGGTTATAACAAAATTACCACCACACAACATACTCCAACTATTTAAAATAGATTGAATACTAGCATTAACACTGCCCTTAACAACATCATTAACAATAAGTCTTATGTCTTCTCAATTGATATCAATACCAGCATGGTAGAGACACAACTACATACTTCCAAATATACTAGTAGGTTGCAACAACATAAATAGCAACTCTAATCAACTTCCAAATTAAAGCCACTAGTCAACATGATTAAATTTCTCTATTAACCCGTGAGATTAGAACATCTTTAAACAACCGGCAAAGTTTCTTTAACAAAAATCATTAATTTACATCATCTTAATGTTCTAACTATGCAGCAAGATTTAAACTTTTAACATTTAACGAGGATCATAAGCACTTTTAAAGCAAGGCAACAGATTCTAAGTATGTACATTAACCCATTTAATCATTCTCTCGCTACAGAGTAAACTACAACACTAGTAGTCTATTTATTCCCTAGCTAGAGATGTTAATCACATTGAATTGATTCAACTCAAAAATTAACTTAGCACACATCATTCCATAAACCACATTGTTACCTACTACATAGCAAGGACATAAACTTTTCTAAACACACTCATGGGGCACAAACTCTTGACAAACTGAATGCAACTCAACTTTTAAAGATAACCACAACTCAAGAACCAGAACGAACACCGATAGAAACTTTCTTCTTTCCAGGCAAGGAAGAAAAACAAAACTCCAACAGAAATGCAGGAGAGCTTAATTCTCAATTTGTCAAATTTGCCCACAAAACTCTTCAAGAAATCTCAAAATCTATACTTCCAAGAAGGAAGAAGGACGCACCAGGGAAAATCAAATGTTCAATAAATCTTTTCCGATAAAAGATTCAAACTTAGCTCCAACAACTCAAGGCATGCACAAGGGGAAACTCCAACACTTTTTCTTAGATAGGGAGAACAACAACCACAAAAGTTTTCTCCTCAAGACAGCCCGTAATGACCAAAAAAACCGGTGTCAAAGCAAAAATAGCGACCAACAGAAGCGCAACACTAGACTCTTCTTCTTCGTCTTCAACAAAGGAAGACAAAACCACATACCGCATACGAAACAATCCGCGAAAATCCAAGACTAAACACTTTTCTTTTGATTTCAATCGACTAAAAAAACAAGAAGACCAACCAAAACCGACCATCGGAACGGTGAAAAGCATCCGAAGGATACCACCATCAACTCTTCTATTTGTCTCCAGCCAACTACCCGATCTACGATAGAAAAGGTAAGCACTCTTTCCCCACAAGGGATTCATAGTTCTTCGGTGATGGCTTTAACCGGCCATACCGTCAAACCACACCCTTACTATGAAATAAGAGAGGTGGCCGAAACCCTTCGGCACCAAAACCCCACTTTATCACAACAACAAGAACAATTCAATCATTTATCTCATAGACATAGCAACATGCATTATCAATTGAAGCATTCAACATCATAGCTTAAATGCAACATTTAAGCATAAAGAAACCATACCCAAACCCTTTCCTACAGTGCATCCATTGTGTGTCAAATTTTAGATTAGTTAGACCACTTTTGCAAGTTTTAATGTTGCTATCCTATGAAAAAATTTTAGTAAAAACCTAAGCCATGTTTCTAAGTTATTCTACATCACATTTTAGTTGTACCCTATAGCATGACACTAAAAATACATATTCCAAGGACCTACAGCCCGCTCTGATACCAACTGTAACACCCCGGCATCTAGTATGCCCGAATGCTACCAAACATAAGCTGAACATCTAAATACCAAAAATTAAGGTAAATTACAGCAAGGAGTAAATGCTAAAACCCGAAATTTCGGCAGCATCTCCTTTGTTTCAACATGAATAGAAGGAAACACAATAGCATAGCAATATAAGGCAATATGAGAGACATCTAAAAAATAGCAATAATTAAAGGTACGACGACCAAATAAGTCTAAATCCAAACATTCAATGCCTCCATGAGCCAAACGAACAAAAGCTAAACCATTAAGCATTAAACATCACACTAGTTTATTGTCAAAACCCAAATGAACGACTTGTGGGACAATTGAGTGAAGCTACGTGTAGAAGTGTGACTATTTCCCTTCCCCGCATGCCGATCTCAAGGTACCTAAAACAACAAGAAAGCACAAGCGTGAGTTCAACACTCAGCAAGCATATTGTAATGGTACACAAGAACAAATATATGGCTACAACATCTCATATCATGACTTTCATCTCATTCATGATCCCATATCATTATCATAATCATTATGTATGCAATGCGATGCGATGCTCATGTCTCCTTGGAAACTCATACCGGTATGGTTGAGTACACACCCGTCGGTGTGCACCCTCTCCCCCCTTCCATCCCGAAGATGGAGGGTGCCTACTCCTCGCTTCCAAACACCGCGGTGGATGGAATCACGATGTAGGACTTACTCATTGGCTCTCCAGAATAGTCATAACTTTCTCACCGACCTTCCCCGGACTAGTTATGACTTCATCACCGCCCGGGCCATGTAACATGCCATGTATGCAAATATGCCAACATCATAATTAACTTGTACATTAACACATGGCATCATAACATAATAAGCATACTCATCATATCATAGGCAATCATTAAAGCATGGCAAGTGATCATATCATATAAAACAATTCCATCTAGTCTCAACTAGCAACCTACAAACCGCTATCCATTACAATACACTTGCCTCAACCACGGGCAACGGATTGGCGGGAAGTAGAAGGCACTCCCGGGGTCGCACCACCTGCACATAGGTACCACACACTCACAAGCATGTCCACAAAACAGTACGCAAACCCTCATCAACCCCAACATTGCCAACTACTCGCAAAACCTAAAAACAGAGGTTCTGTCCCGTCGGGACAGCAGCCTTGCAAAAGGCATAAATTGAGTTCTGGGACTCTGAATCAATTAAATGAGTACATCCTCGCGTAGCTTAGAAAATTTCCCAACTTTTTCTAGTTATAGGGAAAGACTGATTCGGAATCTAAAGTTGTTTAATCTATAAAATACCGTGATCTGTTCCAATCACGTCACAGATTTTAACACGCTCAGTAAAACAGCCATAACTTTCAAACGGCTGGGCGGAATTTAATGTTCTTTATATCCACGGAAAGATAATGAAATTATCTACAACTTCTTCAACATCCGTACGGACAGATTCTGTGACACTACGGAATGGTGTGACATTATTTAATGTGAATGTTAAGGTCAAAAAACTTTATGAAATATGGTATTGGAGGTTAAAACCATATGATAGGAGGCTTAATAGCGTTTCTGGGCCGTTTTCGGGCCGTTTCCGGGGTTTTGGGCCTTTCCGGGGGAGTTTGGGCCTAAAGGAAAGGGTCGTGGGCTTTGGTGGGATGGAGTTTGAGTCCTAATAGGAGTAGGAGACCTGGTTGGGGGCCTCCCCCAGCCCCTTTAGGCATTCACCCCCTGCCCTTGCGCCCCCACAAGTCCTAGCCGCCCCCCACACCTCCCCACCTCCTCCTTGTGGCGCCTCCACCTCCCCCATTGCTCCCCAATGCTCCACCACCTCTCCACCACCTCTCCTCCTCCCTTGCTGCCCCTAGGGGAGTTCTCCACCTCCACACCGCAAAGATCCATCCGTTGGAGCGCTCCGCGACGAGGAGATCCGGCGGGATTGGAGCGGGGAAGGAGATCGCGCGAACCGGGAGGAGATCTATTGGGTTTTCGTGCGTTGGGCAAAGGTATGGCCATAGGAATCCTTGGGGTTGGTCTAGGTACTGTTATAAGGGTGTTTATCAAGTTTTTAGATCAATTGGTGGTACTGGAATTGAGTAGATTGGATTAGATATAGAAGTTGCCACGTTCTCGGTTTCGGGCAGCATGAGCAGTCAACATAGGGTTCGGTTTTTCGCCAAATTAGGTTCGGAATCTGGTCATATGGACGTTTAAGAAGTTGTAGATAATTTCGTTATCTTTCCGTGGATATAAAGAACGTTAAATTCCGCCCAGCCATTTGAAAGTTATGGCTGTTTTACCGAGCGTGTTAAAATCTGTGACGTGATTGGAACAGATCACGGTATTTTGTAGATTAAACAACTTTAGTGTCCGAATCAGTCTTTCCCTATACCTAGAAAAAGTTGGGAAATTTCCTAAGCTACGCGATGATGTACTCGTTTAATTGATTCGGAGTTTTAGAACCCGAGTTATGCCTTTTGGAAGGCTGCTGTCCCGACAGGACAGAACATCTGTTTTTAGGTTTTGCGAGTAGTTGGCAATGTCGGGGTAGATGAGGGTTTGCGTACTGTTTTGTGGACATGATTGTGAGTGTGTGATACCTATGTGCAGGTGGTGCGACCCCGGGAGTGCCTTCTACTTCCCGCCAATCCGTTGCCCGTGGTTGAGGCAAGTGTGTTGTGATGGATAGCGATTTGTAGGTTGCTTGTTGAGAATAGATGGAATTGACTACATGATATATGATCACTTGCCATGCTTTTATGATTGCCAATGATATGATGAGCATGTTTATTATGTTATGATGCCATGTGTTAATATGTGAGTTAAACATGATGTTGGCATAATTGCATACATGACATGTTACATGGCCCGGGCGGTGAGGAAGTCATATCTAATCCGGGAAGGTCGGTGAGAAAGATATGACTAATCCGGAGAGCCAATGAGTAAGTCCTACATCGTGATTCCATTCACCGCGGTGAACGGAAGCGAGGAGTAGGCACCCTCCATCTTCGGGATGGAAGGGGGGAGAGGGTGCACACCGACGGGTGTGTACTCAACCATACCGGTATGAGTTTCGAAGGAGACATGAGCATTGCATTGCATTGCATACGTAATGATGATGATAATGTTATGTGTTCATGAATGAGATGATATACATGATGTGAGACATTATTGCCATGTTATTGTTCTTGTTGTCCATTGCAATATGCTTGCTGAGTGATGAACTCACGCTTGTGTTTATGTTGTTTTCTTTTAGGTAACATGAATCCGGCATGCGGGGAAGGGAAATAGTCACACTTCCACACGTAGCTTCACTCTTTTGATTTCACAAGTCATTCAATTAGTGTTGATAATAAATTGTGTGTGATGATCATTGCTTTAAGGCTTAGCTTTGCTAAATGAGAATCTTTTCGTTCGTTTGACTCTTGGAGACATTATATGTTTGGAACTAGACTTACATTGTTGCTAAGTCGTTAATTATTGCTGTTTTAGATGCTTTCCATTATGATATAACTTGTGTTACTGTTGTTGCTCCTTCAATTCATGTTAAAACAAAGGAGATGCTGCCGAAATCTCGGTTTTTAGCATGTGCGCCTTTGCTGTAATTTATGTTTAATTGTGGTATTTAGATGTTGTTTAGCTTATGTTTGGTAGCATTCAGGCATATTAAATGTCGGGGTGTTACAGTTGGTATCAGAGCGGGCTGTAGGTCCTTGGAATGCGTATTTTTTTTAGTGTCATGCTATAGGGTACAACTAAAATGTGATGTGGAATAACTTAGAAACATGGCTTAGGTCTTAACTAAAATTTTGTCATAGGATAGCAACATTAAAACTTGCAAAAGTGGTATAACTAATCTAAAATTTGACACACACTGGATGCACAGTAGGAAAGGGTATGGGTATCGTTGCTTTACGCTTAAATGTTGTATTTAAGCTATAATGTTGAATGCTTCATTTGATAAAGCATGTTGCTATGTCTATGAGATAAATGATTGAATTGTTCTTGTTATTTGTGATATAGTGGGTTGTGGTGCCGAAGGATTTCGGTCACCTCTTTTTGTTCATAGTAAGGGTGAGGTTTGACGGTGTGGCCGGTTAGCGCCATCACCGAAGAACTATTAACCCCTGTAGGAGAAGAGTGCTTACCCTTTCTGTCGTAGATCGGGTAGTTGACTGGAGTCAAATAGATGAGTTTGGTGGTGGATTCCTTCGTATGTTCTTTATCGTTCTATGGTCGTTCTTGGTTGGTTTTCTTGGTTTTAGTTGATGGAAACCAAAAGAAAAGTGTTTGGTATTGGATTTTCGCGGATTGTTCCGTATGTGGTGTGTGGGTTTGTCTTCCTTGGTTGAAGACGAAGAAGAGGAGTCTAGTGTTGCGCTTCTTTTGGGTGCCTTTCCAGTTTTAATGCCTAATTTGTTGATTGTTTTATAGGGAAGAAGCATTCAATTTATTCATGTGTTTGTCTTTCTCCGAGGTTAAAAGAGTTTTTGCGGAGTTGGGACAGACCTGGCTGTCAGGGCTGAAGTTCTGTGGCTTTGTAGGAGTAAGTGGTGTTTGATTTCGTCATTTTACTGGTTTGAGAAATCATCTTTGAAAAAATCCTTCTTGTTTCGTGAAAGTTTGGGGTTTGAGATTAAGGTTTTATTTGAAATGGATTACTTGGTCGCTTGGTTTTCGTTAAGAAAATTGTCTTTCAACCATTTTCCTTTATGGGAGTCTTTGAGAATGAAAAGTGTTTTGGAGAATTCCTTTTGCATGACCAAGTTTGGGTTTGTCTCATTGCAATTTTGAGAGTCAAGTTTCCTTATGAACTCGGGATGAGCTTTAAAACTAAAATGTTGCAAACAAAGTAAGTAATCTTTTGACCGAAATCGTTTGTCCCTAGTAAGAATTGCTGTTTAGCATATTATGTAGCATGTACCAATGTGGTTTATGGGATGATGCATTGTTAAGTTAATTTTTGAGTTGAAACAATTCAATGCGGTTGTTATCTCTAGCTTGAGAATAAATAGACTACTAGTGTTGTAGTTTACTCTTAGCGAGAATGATTGAATGTGCTAAAGTACATGCTTAGAATCTTTTGCTTTGCTTTAAAAGTGCTTATGACCCTTGATAATGTTTAAAGTTTTAAACTCTGTTGCATAGTTGAAACATTAAGATGATGTAGACTGCAGCTATTGTTAAAGAAACTTTGCTGGTTGTTTAAAGATGCTCTAATCTAATGGATTAATAGAGAAATTTAATCGTGTTGCCTAGTGACTTTAATTTGGAAGTTGATTAGAGTTGCTATTTACGTTGTTGCAAAATACTAGTATATTTGGAAGTATGCAGTTGTGTCTCTACAATGCTAGTATTGATATCAATTGAGAAGACATAAGACTTTTTGTTAATGATGTTGTTAAGTGCAGTGTTAATGTTAGTATTCAATCTATTTTAAATAGTTGGAGTATGTTGTGTGGTCGTAGTTTTTGTTATCACCTTTGAATAGAGTAGCTAAAAGAAATGTTGTTAGTTGATGAACATGCCCATTTGTTGTTATTGATGACTAAGTAGTGGTGGTAACTGTTTAGATTACTCGTTGGAAAATCATGGTTAAATAGAGGAAAATGTTAACATGTTGCGATGGAGTGAGCTTTGGATAATTAATATGATAAATGGTCTTATCCTTAATGAAAGTATAACTTAGAGTCTCACTTACGAATTCTTCCCTGTGGAGATAATATTTACATGTTGAAGTCGTTGTTTAACTGAATAAGGTTCGGTTGTCGAGACGTGAATATATAGGAAGTATGAAATTTATATGTTGATCTTGCTGAAAGATTTGTTGAAGTACTATGCTCCATTAGAGAATAAGAAGTATTATGATTCAGTGATCTGTGGGGATCATGTAAATATACTATTGGTTGGGTGCATTTTTGATAAGCATCATAAACCCTAATTAAAAGTGTTTAACTAGAGGAAGAATTCGTTGTGAAGCTTTTGGTTTAATTGTGTTGGGGCTTCTCAGGGAGTAAATAGTGATTATTGAAGTCTTTAATGGAAAGCGTAGTGGAGTACTAGAGATGGTTCTTTTTATGCTGAGCTTGTGTTCAAAAGCTTTTGGACTGGGTCGGTTGTTTGCCCTTTTGGTTGAAGGGTTTTCGATCAAGATGTTCCATATGCTGTGTTTCAGAGTTTCCCTAAAACTCGTAGAAATTGGTGCAAATATTTGGTTTTGGCTAATTTGTTTAGTTGGTGCTATGAGTATGGATTTACACCCCAAAAGTTTTTGAGTTGATCGCGCCCTTTCGCGTTTGCACTGAATTATCTTTGGAATTAATTTTAAAAGGAAGCAGATGGTCATAAAGGGTTGTGTTGGAAACTTTTGAGTTAAGCCCTTGATGTGTAACTCTGTTTGGCTAGAGTTGGAGTCATTTGGAAAATGTGTCTGGTGTGCGGATGTTTCACAAGTCTGGTTTTTATGAAAGTTTCATAAGTGAATTTGGTTAGTGAGGAGTTTTCTTTTGGGATTGAGTTTCCCTCTCTTTTGATAAAATTTATTGCGGTTGTGTGTGCAGATGTTTGACTTTGGAGTCGATGTTCGTGTCCAAAAGGTTGAGTTTGTTTTTGCGAGGTGTTGCAAGGTTAGTTTTAAATGGATGATGGGTTTTCACACTATGTGGTGTTTTGTTGTTAACGTTGTTGCCGTCATAGTCTATATGATTTAGCGCAACTGTCAGTGTTATGTGTATTTCAATCATGTGATACCGAGGAAGAAGTCTTTTTGTGAATGACTTTTCAGTATTGATGTAATATGATGAATGAATGGTGAAAAGTAAACAAGACATCGTGTATAGATGTTAAATGATACAAGAGTCGTTGAGCTGTGTCGGTGAGAAAGTCATATATGGAGATATGACTATTCCTGAGTGCTCTTGAAGTATGTGCATTCATGTCATGAAACGAGATTTCCTTTGCTTTCTAGTATGAAAAGAAAAGAATGAATAATTTACTCGTGTTGATTGTGGTGAAGGGATGTGTGTTTCCTTTGCGTTTTGGCTTAGGAAATTAAAATGAATACTCTCTGGTTGTTGTCGAATCCTTTCCAAAGTGGTTTTAACGCTTTGGGGTTTGAGTTGTTGGATGAGGGCCACTTGGGTTCATGTTATGGTTGAGCTCACTCAATGATTGTGCTCTTTATCGTGGTCCTTTGAGTGGAAGGTTGTGTATGACTCAATGCAAACCTTCGTGGAGAATTGTGTCGTTGAGGTGTTCCTCAATAGGGTTGATTACATTTTGAGTGGACCACTTGGTGGTTGCTAGTGATCGTTTTTCCTTTTGAAGTGTATTGGTGCTTTTGTCGTTGGGCAAGAAGCGAGTTGTGTCAAACCGCAGGGGAAAGTTCGGTCGTTTACATTACGCGAGTCTTACGGATCCTGGTTAAAGTAGGTTGTTAGATTGTGGTAATCTTAGGCGTTGTGTCTCTCTGCCAGCGTCGTCTTGAGTACAAGGAACCATAGAAGGGAGGTTGGTACCGTGTTTTTCTGGAGAGTAGCCTGAGTTAAAGGGATCGGGCACTTCAGTGCCAAGGAATGCTTAGAACGAGGAGTATGAGACCGTTTTCCTGCGTGGTCTGTTTGGGATTTTATCCTATCGCTTGGGACATGCCGAGGCCTTGTTTGAGTGCTTTGTGTTTCAATGTTGAGTAAAGTTCTCGCAAGTTTTTGACTGTGAGTTATCTTTAGAGCTATCAGTCTTTGATCCCTAGCTCCTTGCCTCTGAGTGCTGGCTGGTGCAAGTCGTAGGGGCTTCTAAGCGGGTTCTGAGGTGTGGACCATAACTCCCTTTGATTTGATAGTTTGCGAAGTGGCGTGTCTCGGATTCGGGGTCGAATCCTGTTGAGGGGGGGGGAGAATGTGACACTACGGAATGGTGTGACATTATTTAATGTGAATGTTAAGGTCAAAAAACTTTATGAAATATGGTATTGGAGGTTAAAACCATATGATAGGAGGCTTAATAGCGTTTCCGGGCCGTTTTCGGGCCGTTTCCGGGGTTTTGGGCCTTTCCAGGGGAGTTTGGGCCTAAAGGAAAGGGTTGTGGGCTTTGGTGGGATGGAGTTTGAGTCCTAATAGGAGTAGGAGACCTGGTTGGGGGCCTCCCCCAGCCCCTTTAGGCGTTCACCCCCTGCCCTTGCGCCCCCACAAGTCCTAGCCGCCCCCCCACACCTCCCCACCTCCTCCTTGTGGCGCCTCCAACTCCCCCATTGCTCCCCATTGCTCCACCACCTCTCCACCACCTATACTCCTCCCTTGCTGCCCCTAGGGGAGTTCTCCACCTCCACACCTCAAAGATCCATCCGTTGGAGCGCTCCGCGATGAGGAGATCCGGTGGGATTGGAGCGAGGAAGGAGATCGCGCGAACCGGGAGGAGATCTATTGGGTTTTCGTGCGTTGGGCAAAGATATGGCCATGGGAATCCTTGGGGTTGGTTTAGGTACTGTTCTAAGGGTGTTTATCAAGTTTTTAGATCAATTGGTGGTACTGGAATTGAGTAGATTGGATTAGATCTAGAAGTTGCCACGTTCTCGGTTTCGGGCAGCATGAGCAGCCGACCTATGGTTCGGTTTTTCGCCAAATTAGAGTCCGAATCTGGTCGTACGGATGTTTAAGAAGTTGTAGATAATTTCGTTATCTTTCCGTGGATATAAAGAACGTTAAATTCCGCCCAGCCCTTTGAAGGTTATGGCTGTTTTACCGAGCGTGTTAAAATCTGTGACGTGATTGGAACAGATCACGGTATTTTGTAGATTAAACAACTTTAGTGTCCGAATCAGTCTTTCCCTATACCTAGAAAAAGTTGGGAAATTTCCTAAGCTACACGAGGATGTACTCGTTTAATTGATTCGGAGTCTTAGAACCCGAGTTATGCCTTTTGGAAGGCTGCTGTCCCAATGGGACAGAACCTCTGTTTTTAGGTTTTGCGTGTAGTTGGCAATGTCGGGGTAGATGAGGGTTTGCGTACTATTTTGTGGACATGATTGTGAGTGTGTGATACCTATGTGCAGTTGGTGCGACCCCGGGAGTGCCTTCTACTTCCCGCCAATCCGTTGCCCGTGGTTGAGGTAAGTGTGTTGTGATGGATAGCGATTTGTAGGTTGCTTGTTGAGAATAGATGGAATTGACTACATGATATATGATCACTTGCCATGCTTTTATGATTGCCAATGATATGACGAGCATGTTTATTATGTTATGATGCCATGTGTTAATATGTGAGTTAAACATGATGTTGGCATAATTGCATACATGACATGTTACATGGCCCGGGCGGTGAGGAAGTCATATCTAATCCGGGAAGGTCGGTGAGAAAGATATGACTAATCCGGAGAGCCAATGAGTAAGTCCTACATCGTGATTCCATTCACCGCGGTGAACGGAAGCGAGGAGTAGGCACCCTCCATCTTCGGGATGGAAGGGGGGAGAGGGTGCACACCGACGGGTGTGTACTCAACCATACCGGTATGAGTTTCCAAGGAGACATGAGCATTGCATTGCATTGCATACACAATGATGATGATAATGTTAAGTGTTCATGAATGAGATGATACACATGATGTGAGATTTTATTGCCATGTTATTGTTCTTGTTGTCCATTGCAATATGCTTGCTGAGTGATGAACTCACGCTTGTGTTTATGTTGTTTTCTTTTAGGTACCATGAATCCGGCATGCGGGGAAGGGAAATAGTGACACTTCCACACGTAGCTTCACTCTTTTGATTTGACATGTCATTCAATTAGTGTTGATAATAAATTGCGTGTGATGATCATTGCTTTAAGGCTTAGCTTTGCTAAATGAGAATCTTTTCGTTCGTTTGACTCTTGGAGACATTATATGTTTGGAACTAGACTTACATTGTTGCTAAGTCGTTAATTATTGCTGTTTTAGATGCTTTCCATTATGATATAACTTTTGTTACTGTTGTTGCTCCTTCAATTCATGTTAAAACAAAGGAGATGCTGCCGAAATCTCGGTTTTTAGCATGTGTGCCTTTGCTGGAATTTATGTTTAATTGTGGTATTTAGATGTTGTTTAGCTTATGTTTGGTAGCATTCAGGCATATTAAATGTCGGGGTGTTATAGATTCGGATTCTAAATTGACGAAAACTCAAACCCTAGGTCGACTGCTCATGCTGTCCCAAAACAGAAACGTGGCAACATCTAGATCTAATCCAATTTCCTCAATTCCAGCACCACCAATTGATCTAAAAACTTGATAAACACCATTAGAACAGTACCTAGATCAACCCCAAGGATTTCCATGGCCATACCTTCGCCCGACGCAAGAAAACTCAATAGATCTCCTCCCGGTTCGCGCGATCTCCTTCCTCGCTCCAATCCCGCCGGATCTCCTCGTCGCGGAGCGCTCCAACGGATGGATCTTCGAGGTGTGGAGGTGGAGAACTCCCCTAGGGGAAGAAAGGGAGGTGGAGAGGTGGTGGAGAGGTGGTGGAGCAATGGGGAACAATGGGGGAGGTGGAGGCGCCACAAGGAGGAGGTGGGGAGGTGTGGGGGGGCGCAAGGGCAGGGGGCGCAAGGGCAGGGGGCGGACGCCTAAAGGAACTGGGGGAGGCCCCCAACCAGGTCTCCTACTCCTATTAGGACTCAAACTCCATCCCACCAAAGCCCACGACCCTTTCCTTTAGGCCCAAACTCCCCCGGAAAGGCCCAAACTCCTGAAAACGGCCCGGAAACGCAAATAAACCTCAAACCGTATGGTTTTAACCTCCAATTCCATATTTCATAATGTTTTTGACCTCAATATTCACATTTTATAAGGTCTCGGCATCCCGTAGTGTCACAGCTACACCAGCCGCAGGTCCCCTCCCTAGCGCGAGCGGCGCGTCAGGGACCACACCACGAGGCAGGGGTGATCCAGCCAACTCGAGGGCGCATGCGGAGCCGTCCCGGAACCTATCGAGCAAGCTGGCAACATCCTCTCTGCTCACCCGCAGGCCGCCGGTCAATCGCGAGAGCATCCTCGATGACTCCTCGTAGAACTGGCCTAGCATGTTAGTCTGGAAAAAACATCGCAAATTAGATAGCATAGATATCAAATGGTTAAACGTATATCGGATACAACGTACCGCAGCGTGCAGAGCCACGTCCATATGCGCGGGATACGTGTCTCTCAGGCCGGGGACGTGCCTGGGAGGATCCAGGTCGACGCGTACCAAGCGCACACGTGTGCGAGAGGTGAACCACTGTCGGTACGCCTGGTACGTCTCCAGATCATATGGCGCATCGTCAGCATGGACGTCCTCGAGGGCTCCGGCCCACTCCTCGATCCATGGCGCCATCCGTACGTGCCAGGGGGTGGCCCCATGCACCCCCTTCCTAGTCTGGCTGTGGATCAGAAATGAATGTACAAATATTAGATGGCAACACACGATAGTAATTATGGAACATCGATCGAGGGAACTTACGTGTGGGCGGCGTGTGGGAGCAAACGGCCGGCCGGCACTGCGAACTCCTGTCGTAGGCCGAACTGCCTCATCACTCGATGGACAGCGTAGGCCTCGACCTGGACGTCGAACACCAGGAACCACCGTGTGCGCTAGTACGCCGCGTCTTGTGTGCACAGGGTCGACAGGGCGCCGCCGGTCACACAAAGCAGTACCTGCGCCTGAGTGTACGGCATCCAGCGCACGTGGTCATCCATGAGGTGGTCGAACGCCGCGATGAACTGCGGGTAGCCTTGGCGCCCCGTCCGGTGTGCCCACGTAGGCTGTAGTGACAACAGAACGTTACCGTTAGTATTCAGAAATGCTGAAGCAATAGTACCAAACTTTCAGTTGAAATATCTTACCCGTCGGTGGCACCAGATGGTGCCCATGGTCGGACCGTCGACGTCGCCATCGCCTGTAGGCTCAACCGACGCCAGGCTGATGGCGGGGCGCCCGATATGGAACCTCTCGTATGCCCACAGCTGTACCAGCAGCGGGCATCCACTGAAGGTCGACTCGTCACTAATCCGGGTACACCCGTCGTAGAGGGCCCGATACGTGCTGTAGAGGACAGCGGACCCCCAGGAGTACTGCGGCACGTCGTCGAGGGGTGCGTCCGCTATCTCCCTTGTGAATTGGACAAGGTGCCTGTCCACGCTATCCCCATGGGAGCTCATGAACAAGCACCAGACGAACATCCACAGCAGGTATGCCTCCAAGTGGCGGCTGACCCTGTACTCGTCCACCGGCTCGACGATCTGCAAAGGCTGCAAAATAGAAGATCACATATTACATGTTATTCTAAGCTGTAATTGAAGAGCACTTGTTTTTTTATAGTCTAGTTGCGTACCACGAACTGTCGAAGCCACCGTAGCGTAGGACCGTGTGTGCCGGTGAAGCCCCGGTAGTCTGGTGGTGGTAGCACACCATCGAACCGCTGAAGTAGCTGCGTGCGCCACGCAGGGTCGACGTCATGTGGCACCACAGCGTCGCCGGTGATTGGGAGGCCGAGCAGGTACGACACGTCCTGCAAAGTGATCGCCATCTCCCCGACGGGTAGGTGGAAGGTGTGGATCTCCGGCCTCCACCGATCCACCAGAGCGGAGATCAGGGACCTGTCGAACGGGAACCGGCGACCCACATCCCGTACCATCCCGGCGAAAGGCAGCAATCCTGAAGTTCGAAGCCTACGAAAGGAAAAACATGTAATTTATATCAGTACAACACCAGTAACTACACTACCACAAACATATTAAGAAATCTGAATTGTAATATGTTACCTGGGGATCCAACGAGGATCGATCTCCCAGCCGTACTGCGGTGTCCTCGGTCGAAGGACGCCGAGCCGTACAGGCTCGCCTCCCTCCTTTGGAAAAGCGATGGCGATGTGGGCACGGTGACTACCATCAACGACCGGATCCAGCAACTCGAAGGGCCACTCGTCATCTCCGGGCTGGTCAGCCATACCTGTAAATAACAAATTTTGAGTTACATTTGAAAAAGATATCGAAAGAAAAGCGTCCGAATACTATAGGTGTCTCTCAACAATGTGTTCAAACAAACACGCACGTAAAATTGTTCAAGCATCATAAATATTCAGAAACAGTTACAATAATTTTTCAATGCACAACACTCACGACCACATGCAACAAAGCTTACACAGGGTTCACACAACACACAAGACATCGATTAAATTGCGATTAAATTGCTTCTCATGTGGTACGTTGGGGTCGTGCAAAGACTAAATCGCCGCAGGATGATCCACCCGCCACCGTCGGATTGCCATCTCCTCCTTCATCTCCTTCGTTTTGTGCGTGGCAATTCTAGAACGTATGTCCTGTTTCCTTGCACAATGAACATTTCTTCACGCGCTTGCCAGCTTCTGACTCATCCATGTCATTTCTGATACGTCTTGTCTTCCGACGCCTTGCTTTCCATCTACCTGCATTAAAATCTGGGACCCAGAACCTTTCATCAGCACTAGGAGTTGTGGTGAAAGAACCCACAACACCGTAACCATAAACCTCCTCGCTCCAAGTTGCCATCACCCTTTCCTTCCTGAAATATTCAGATAGATAGGTACCAGGTTGCATTCCAAATAAAGCACATGCGGCTATCACATGAGAACACGGCCTGTGCAAAAGGTCGGGCTTGTTACACGAGCATTTGCAAATATCCTGTAATATGCACTCCGGAATGACAACCCGCTGGTTGGTTCCACGCCGTCCTTTATCCTTACAGATCACCTCGAAGCGCAGTGTTCGTGCACCAACTTTTATAGCTCTATGCTTGGCCGCCTTCTGACTCTTCTCTTCCATGTATTTACTGATCATGGAGGAGTACAGGAGCTTCTCATCTCTCGAGACTATCTGGTGCAGCTTGATGTCTGTCGGCGAAGTACTTGGTTGTGCCCGCAAACACTCCCTCAACAATTCCCACCAATGGGAGACACCTCATCCCTCTCATTACCCGATTGTAAACTTCTCGCAAAGTTATCGTCATCACACCGTATCTGGCACCATGTGTGTCATGTAACAGTGCCCACTTTTCCTTCGGTTCGTGCTTGATCCAGTCCGAGAAACATTTGATTGGCATTTGCCTTCGACGACGATTAGTCGCGTCATCTTCTGTTGGCAGGGGGGAAGAGGCTCCGCCTCATCGTGTCCTTCGCTGGCAGTACTCTTGTTCGCCATCTCCTCTTTGTGTTTTCTTGTCAGCTCATCGATATTTTTCCACAGATTCCGAAACTTGCTCTCCTGGTTCTGCTTACATAGTCTTTTGAACATGTTCATGAGTTCCTTGTTCTTGAATTGCTTGTAGAAATTTGCACCCAAATGCCTCATGCACCATCGGCTCTGCAAGTCAGGCCATGGAAATGGCTCCTCTGCCCCTGTTTGCAACTGGTTGATCGCACTAAGCAAACCAGCATGCCTGTCGTGCAGCACGCACACATCCTGACAAGTTTTGATCACCCCAATCTTCAAGTTCCGCAGGAACCATAGCCAACTCTCATAGTTCTCACTTTCTACAAATGCGAATGCAACAGGCAGAATCTGGTTGTTTTCATCAACACCCACAGTTGTCAAAATTTGCCCTTTGTATTTCCCGGTCAAGAATGTGCCGTCCACGCACAACAATGGACGACAGTGATAGAATGCCTTAATGCAAGCTCCGAATGCGAAGAACACTCTCCTCAGATGCCTTTTAGTTGGCCACTTGATTAACGACAATCTTGATAATCATAGTAAGTGCCGGGATTTCTTCCCTGAATGCAACTGAGCAGTGCGGGCAGATTGTGGTACGAGTCTTCAAACTTCCCAAACCTCGTTTCTAAGGCCTTTTGTTTCGCCCTCCAAGCCTTCCCATAGTTAATTGTGTACTGATATCTGTTCTCGATAGCTCGGATAATAGCACAGGGCTCATAAGTCAGGTTCTCCACGATCTCTGAGTACATGATATTCGCGACAAACCCAGATGACAGGTTCTTGTGAGCCATCATTGTTTCCTCAATCATACAGCTGTGCTGCTCAACCTTCGAGCATAACCAATGGGTGCCCCACTTCGGCTTGTACGCGTGCACTCTCCACGGACAGCCATGGATCTCACACACCACGTTGTAGTAGGTCGGGGTGGATTTCTTAACCCTGAAAGTCCTTCTTAATGATAAGGCCCAATCTTTCACAGCATCCTGCACAGCCTCCTTTGTCGCGTACATACTGTCAGGCCTAACCTTGTTGTCACTGTACTGCCAACGTATGTCGTTGTTTTCATTAACAACCAACCTCTCAAATTGATGCGTGCTCCACTCGGCTGGCACAGGCAGCTCCGTACCTCCATCTTCCTCATTCGACTCATTGTCGTCTTCCACTTCTGCTATGCCGTACTCACGGTCTTCCTCTTCCATCCTAACTGTTATTTCATCAATTTGCTCACCTTCGTCTACTAGTCCCCGCGCTACTTGTCCAACATTTGCTTTGTCCTCCCCAAATTCAGATTGTTCGCCACTTTGGCAAATAATGTCCTCGTTGCGTGTCTGGATGTACTGCTCACGGCTAGATCCCCCAATTTCGGTGTCACCAAAACTTAACTCATTTTGAGCCTGACTACACTCACCACCGTCCGGCTGCTGCTGGGGGGCAACATCCCGGCCATAGGCTTGCACTAAAAGCACCCGGTTCCATCCCCGTTGCTCTGTCCCCCTCACATATGATCTCCACGATGCGGTTCCTTTCAACTCAACTAGCTCCCAACAAAATGGATTGTTCTGCATACTACAGAGGCAAAATACCTTCAGCTGCCACTTCTCTTCTTCCATCCGAAATGTATAATACGACCACTTCAACACTGAAGAAAATGTGCGCTCTTCAACCCTACTCAAACTTCTGTCCACATACTGGAAGTTACTTAGATTTGCACCCTTCGAACCATACATTACAACCCCTTCGCCATAATATATTCTAAATAGAACTCGTTCTGCCATATCTGCAAATCCATTCATTCACCCACGAATTAATTATTTTCCGTAAAAAATATTATGACTCCCAACTTTGGTACATCTATATGCTACAAAAATACATATTTATTCGTACAAAAATTTGCTACATTTCTAACAATACATATCTGGGTTCGTAACAATCGCTATCTCTGCCGTACTACATTCGTAAGAATTGAATATGTGTATGGATGTATTCGTATCGGTATACAATATCTACATTCACTAGATCTACTACTACAGAATTAAACAACTACTCTAACTACATTCTCTATGATTAATTTCTACTCGACGTACATCAAACTACTTAAACAACTACTCTAACTACATTCTCTACGATTAATTTCTACTCGATGTACATCAAACTACTTTCGCTATATGTACCCAACTACATTCCTAAGAAATGAATACTTCTATCCGTTCAAAGTATCTACATTCGATATATCAACGCACACAAACCTAGATCTAAAATCATTTCTACTAAATCATAACTTACTGCTAAAAAAATTAAAACGAGTAGTGCATACCTACATCAAACTAGATTTGCTAGATCTACCTACACCTAACTAGATTTGCTATATTTGCTATGTCTGTAGTACATCTAACTAGATGAACTACATCTAACTAGAAACTAGGTTTGCTAAATCTTTCTACGTCTAACTAAATTTTCTAGATCTACAAATACAAAAACTAAAGAACGAGAAATTACCTGAATATGAAATGCAGTGACTCAAAAATCGCGCTCTCATTTTCTTCCCTCCTCTCTTCTCTTGTTTTCTCTCCTTTCTCTTTTTGCTTTTGCTGCTTCTGCCGGCCGGCCGAGCGCGCGCGGCGGTTATAAAATAATCCTGTCGCCCGTTCATCGGGCGACATATAGCCCGCATCCTTTATGTTGCCCGATGATCGGGGGATTTTTATACACTCGCCTGTTCATCGAGCGATATAAGCCTATCGCCCGTCTAACAGGCGACATAAAACACGAAAGGTCTCCTGTCGTCCGATTGACTGGCGATAGCCTTATATCGCTCGTTGGACCGGCGATAGACGTATAAAACTGAAATTTCTTGCGGCAGACATTTACTTTTGCAATTTCGAATAAAATATAGTTTATTAAAAAAAAATTCATCGAATTGCTTATTCAATTGTACTATGACTTGCAGGAGTAGTGTACTCATGTACCACTACAGCAGTACTGACTGACTAATCAGCAGGAAGGATTTGACATGCAGTCGCTCTGCGCTGTAGTGGTACACCCGGCCGGTAGCTATCTGGTCGGTTCAAAATTACGTCGTAATTCGGCGAAATTTCGGATTTCGGGCCCCTCTGAATTTCATAATCCCGGCAAAATTAAAAAAATCCTAAAAAAACTTGAAGTGCTACAGTGCATTAATATCTTACCGAGATTTTGATGATTTGGACCGAAATTTGTATAAAAGTTGACCGGATTTGACCGGATTGGGTTCTTCACGTCATTCCCCATGTGGGACAGTCGGTAGATCATAATTTCCGCAAAGTTGAAAAAACCCTAAAAAATTGAAAGTGTGATAGTATCGGGAAATTTCGCCGAGATTTCAGAATTTTGGACGAAATTTTGTCTTTTTAGCGAAATTTCGGATTTCTCGGTTAAAAAAAAACGGATTTGAATTTTGGTTTTTGAATTTCGTCCGAATTTTGTCCGAAATTTCCGAATCTCATTGAAATTTCGGATTTCGGCCAGGCCCGAGATGGAGTCCGAAAACAAAATTTGAATCCTTGGTCCTACTCCAGATGTCTTCCATGCTATAGAAAAATTTCATATTTAATACAAGATTTGATCTGTATTCATAAAATAATACAACATTTTTATGTATTTACAGAAAAATTAGTCATATCTGAAACTTAAAATACCATTTTTGAATATCCGTTTTTTGAAAATTCGGTTTTGGCGTATTTGGAATTTCAAAAACGGGTAATGCCCATAGCCGATTTTTATACTCGGTTTTTAGAAAATCGGTTAAGCCAAAAACAGGGTATGGATTTTTTTTTGCTTTTTTCTATTGGTTTTTTTTAATGCGGATCCCGTCCGCTGAAAATGCTATGCGTTTTATTCGGCCAAAAAAATTTTAAAATTTTTTTCGTTTTGATTGTGTTTCTCTCGCTAAAATGCATGCACAGATCGATCAGGCTCGACCAGGGCATGTGTTGTGTCCACTCATGCTCCCGTGTCGGCTCGATGAGCGTCGTCAGTGACCTCCAGCTGAACTTGTAACACCCAGCAATATTTTAATGTGGAGATCTATATGATTCATAGAGAACGGTTTTACACGGTGTGTTGTTATATTACTTGTGTAAAATGAGTTACAGTAGTATATAATGCATACTTTAAATGTGCTATTTTCGCGTAGATATATCGCTTGATAGATACAGCTCAAAGTGAAACGACTGGCCAGCAGCATCTTGTTTTGGACGATCCATGCATGGGAATGGGAGGCCAGCCTGATGGATGTGTTCCTATCTATCTTTGTATCTTTGTATGCATGGGCGGAACTACTGTATCAACACCCTAAAAATCGAGAAAATTTGTAAGGATTTGTTCTTCAGTTGGTAAAATTAAACTAATTAAAATATTTATATTCACGACCTTATTAGAATACTTCTTCTATGCATAGAACATATTATTTGAACTATTAATTTGTATTATATCTTTTAAAAAAATTGAACTTAATTATGCGTTGGATTCATGATGTTATAAGACTGTTAATTGTACAAAATGCATTTTAGCGAAAGAAACATAACCAAAATGTAAAAAATTTACAAAAAAATTCGTTCAAATAAAACGGGGGAGATTGAAAGTGCATCTAGGCCCCTAAAATAATTTTGGTGATTAATGGTGACACAATTAAAGAGATCTAATAGTTTGACTAGAATTGATGCAGATATCGAGAACTTATTGGATTCGAAATAAGATTGGACATCCCTACAACTATTCAAATTCGAAAAGACGGCATCAAGAACATGAATTGTAATTTCTATTTTCATTTGAGTCTTAAGGATAGCCGTAATATTAAGAGGATACGCCGGGAAATCGCTTTTAAGATGTGCATGTGCTCAAAGTCATCTCTTGCATTTAAACTAGCACTCAAACTCTTGCTTTTTGCAAAAACAGTGTTTTCCAACCGAGCTGCTTAACCCGGAGTATCCGGACTCAGCCCGGAGTATCCAGACAAATAGTCCGGAGTGTCTGGGTTAACCCACTTGGGCAAAATCATGCTTTAAGCCAACCCGGAGTCTCCGGGTTAAATGTCCGGAGTCTCCGGATTTTTTCGAAAAAGAGGGTAACGGCTAGTTTTCCAAAAGAGTATTTAAAGCCTCCTCCCTCACCCAACGGCTAGGATCTCTATTGAGCTCATTCATTTCAGCATTCAAGCCATTTCTAACACACTCAAAGCATTCAATAGAGCCCCAACTTCCTCCCTCCATTGATTTGGTTGTTAATCCAATTTTTGGTGAGGAGAGGAAGAAGACAAATGCTAGGTGCATTCATTCCAAGTCTTGAGCACTAGTTCATCCTCCAAGCGATCTTCCGTGGTGTTATTGCTCTTGGAGGTTGAAGGTCTCCTAGACGGCTAGGAGTCACCGGGAGTAACCAAAGCTTGTGGTGTGCTCCGGTCGTTTGTGAAGGCAAGTCTCGCCTCCGAAAGTTAAGATACAAGAAGTGAAGCCGGCGAGTGCATTTGTGCAACACCGGGAGGAAAGCGGGTTGAAAGAGACCCCGGCTCAAGTGTGACCGAGCCACCTCAACGGAGACGTAGGATTCCCTTCAAGAATCCAAACTTCGGTGAAAAATCGTGTCTCTCTCTCCTTCTTTCTATTCTAGTTTCACTTGTGTTGATTTGATCTTGTGGAGCCTCGATCTACCTTGTTATATTGCTTTGCTCTAGATCTGCGTTTGCTTATAGTACTTGATTGCTTTGGCTACCTTTTCATTCAAGTACCTTGTTGCTAAATAGAGTAGACTTAGTTTCCTACTCGAGCTGCTTCATCCGGAGTATCCGGATAAATACCCCAGATAATCTGGACTATCCGGACTTGGAAGTAGTTGATGGTGTTGGTGAATCAAGCTAAGGGACTTGGAAGTACCGAGCTCACCGACAAGGCGGTTGTGAAGATCATACTCCGAGTGATCACTCCAACCAACCGCAATCTAGTTCAACTAATCCGAGACCGGCCAAACTTCGATACTCTCACGCCTCATGATGTGATTGGCCGTTTGATGATGGATGAGATGATGATCAAGGAGGCCGAAGTAGTTGAGGAGCTCAAATCCGGCAAAGAAGAGAGGAGTGGCTTTGAAAGCCGTCAAGATAGTACAAGAAGCCGAAGAGAGCTCAAGTGATGAAGAGTCAAGTGGCCCCTTGACAAATGAAGATATGGCATTGCTTGTAAGAAGATTCAACAAATTCTTGAAGAAGAAGGGCTACAAGCCGGGAAGTCATTCCAAGAGCTATGGAAACAAATCAAGAGGAAGACACTTAACCCGAAAGTGCTATGAGTGTGGAGAACCCGGCCACTTTATTGCTGAGTGTCCACACAAAGAAAAGAAGGAAGACAAGCCCCCCTACAAGAAGGACAAGTTCCGGAAGAAGGACAAGGATAAGAGCAAGAAGTACAAGGGCAAGGGCCATGCTTATATTGGAAAGGAGTGGAACTCCGACTCCGACTCCGAGTCCGAGTCCGAGTCCAACTCCGACAATGAAGAAGGACTTGCCTCCGTCGCCATTGCTACTCCACCGACAAAGTCGAAGAGCCTCTTCGACAACTTAAGCGACGAAGATGAAGATGCTCCAATGTGCCTTATGGAAAAGGGGCATAAGGTATCATCTAAAAGTCCCATCCCTTCCATTGTTGATTATGGTTTAGATGATTGTGATGATGCTAGTGATGATGATGAAGTAGCATTCAAGTCGATGAACGATTTCGATATTAAGAAATTAGACTTGCTACTTAAAGATATTAAAAGATTGGAGGAGGTTGTTGAACAAAAGGAGGCTACTCTCGAAGCTCAAGAGGATCTCCTTATCTTTGAAAAGGAGAAAAATCTTAAGCTAGAGAAGAGCCTAGCTTTTGAAAGAAAGAAAAATGAGGAATTGGTCAAAAGCTCAAATTTGACCAAGAAGGAAGTAATTAGTCTTGAGATCACCAATGCTTCACTCGTAGAGCAACTTGCTCAAGCGAAGGATGCTTGCAAGGCTCTTGAAGTGAAGCTTGTTGATCTCTCAAATAATCCTCCTACCTCGATTGACAACTCCAATACTTCAATACCCTCAACAAGCAACGGATGCGCTAGATGCTATAATATTGATATTGTTACTTGTGCTACTAACCGTGAGACTTTGAAAGTCTTGGCCCATGAGAATGAGAAGCTCAAGGGGATGCTTGAAGATGGACTTCAAAAGTCCTACAAAGCTAGTAAGGGTTTAGAGGAGTTTCTCGGTAAGCGCCAAGGTAATCCTAAGAAGCAAGGGCTTGGGTATGTTCCGCCAAAGGGCAAAAAGAGCAACATCGTGGTTGCTCCTTTAAGCAAGCCTATCCACTTTGTAAAAGGCGAAGGAACATCCAAGTACAAGGATCATTCCGAGTTCTTCTCTTCTTATGTTCTTAAAAAGACTAACCTTGGTCGTGTAGTTGCTTATCATGTTGGGCGTAAGCCTAAAGATGCTTCTCTTGTTCGCTCCATTTGGGTCCCTAAATCTCTTGTCACTAACGTGCGTGGACCTAACCAAATTTGGGTACCAAAGGGCAAAATCTAAATGTCTTTTTGTAGACTTATATCTCCGTTGGAACAAGTTAGATTTTGGATAGTGGATGTACGCATCACATGACCAGAGAGAAAGCTATGTTCGCACAGTTGGACGTTAATGGATCAAATAGCGAAAGCATTGTCTTTGGAGACAATGGAAAAGGAGAAGTAATTGGATTGGGTAAAATTTCTATCTCAAATGATTTCCATTTGAATAATGTGTTGCTTGTTGAATCATTAAGCTACAATTTGTTGTCCGTTGCACAATTGTGTGAAGCGGGCTACAATTGTTTGTTTAATGAAAAAGGTGTGGATGTCATTAAGAGGGTTGATGATTCAATAGCCTTTAAAGGGCGTTTGAAGGGTAAGCTCTATCTCGTAGACTTCAATACGGATAGGCTTAATCTTGAAACATGCTTAATGGCTAAATCTAGCATGGGTTGGCTATAGCATCGCCGACTAGCCCATGTTGGTATGAGGAATCTTCACAAACTCGTTAAAGGCAACCACATTCTTGGACTAACCAATGTTGTCTTTGAGAAAAATAGGGTTTGTAGTGCGTGTCAAGCGGGAAAGCAAGTCGGTGCCCCTCATCCTGCCAAGAATGTAATGACGACCTCAAGACCGTTGAAAATGCTTCATATGAATCTTTTTGGTCCGGTCGCCTACATAAGCATCGGGGGAAGTAAGTATGGTTTAGTTATTGTTGATGATTTTTTTGCTTCACTTGGGTGTTTTTCTTGCATGATAAAGGAGAAGTCCAAGTGACACTGAAGAAGTTCATGAGAAGAGCTCAAAATGAGTTTGAAGTGAAGATCAAGAGAATTCGAAGCGACAACGGCACCGAGTTCAAGAATATTGGTGTTGAGGAATTTCTCGATGAAGAAGGAATCAAGCCTGAATTCTCGGCCCCCTACTCCCCTCAACAAAATGGGGTGGCCGAAAGGAAGAATCGAACCCTCATCGAGATGGCGCGGACGTTGCTTGATGAATACAAGGTCTCCGACAGCTTTTGGGCGGAAGCCATCAATACCACGTGCCACAGCACCAAATGTCTTTACCTCCACAAGATCTTGAAGAAGACGGCATACGAGTTGCTCACCGGAAAGAAACTGAATGTGTTATACTTTCGAGTCTTTGGAAGCAAATGTTATATCCTCAACAAAAGAGCTAAGTCATCTAAATTTGCTTCTAAAATAGATGAAGGTTTCTTACTTAGTTATGGGACTACTGCTTATGCATACCGAGTCTTCAACAACACCACCGGTGTGGTTGAAATCTCGCGTGACATAACTTTTGATGAGACTAATGGTTCTCAAGTAGAACAAGTTGATCATGCCGTTATTGACAGGGAAGAACCACCATGTGAAGCTATCAAGAAATTGGCAATTGGGGAGGTGAGACCTCAAAATTTGGAACCAAACCCGAGCACTCCAACCCGGAGTATCCGGACTGAAACCCGGAGTATCCGGACTGGTCCGGAGTCTCCGGGTCCAATACCGGATACTCCGGATGTGGATGGCTCAGGTGACGTTCCCTCTTTGTCCAAGCAAGCTCAAGATGGTTCGAATGCTTCTCAAGATGAGGAACCCATTCAAGCCTCAAATTCAACTGTACCTCACCCAAGAGTTCATCAAAGTATTCAATGAGATCACCCGGTCGACAACATACTCGGAGACATTAACAAGGGAGTATCTACTAGATCTCGAGTTGCAAACTTTTGTGAATTTTACTCGTTTGTGTCTTCTCTTGAGCCTCTAGAGGTAGATGAAGCACTTGAAGATCCGGATTGGGTGATGGTTATGCAAGAGGAGCTAAACAACTTCAAGCGCAATCAAGTCTGGGAGCTTGTCGAAAGACCCAAACAAAATGTTATCGATACAAAATGGGTCTTCCGGAACAAGCAAGACGAAAATGGAATTGTGACAAGGAATAAAGCTCGATTGGTTGCTCAAGGGTACACACAAATTGAAGGTTTGGATTTCGATGAAACATATGCTCCAATAGCTAGGCTCGAATCTATTAGAATATTACTTGCATTTGCTACTCACCATGATTTTAAGTTGTATCAAATGGACGTGAAAAGCGCCTTCCTAAATGGACCACTCTCCGAGATGGTCTATGTCGAGCAACCACCTAGCTTTGAAGATCCAAAACACCCAGATCATGTCTACTTCCTACACAAAGCGCTATATGGACTAAAACAAGCACCAAGAGCATGGTTCGAGTGTCATGAGACTTTCTCCTAGAACAAGGTTTTGTAGTCGGAAAGGCCGACCCTACTCTCTTTACTAAGCACATTGATAATGATTTATTTGTGTGTCAAATATATGTCGATGACATCATATTTGGATCCACTAATGAACTTTTGTGTAAAGAGTTTAGCAAGATAATGACTAAAAGATTCGAGATGTCCATGATGGGAGAGTTGAAGTTCTTCCTCGGCTTTGAAGTCAAACAACTCAAGGAAGGAACTTTCATTTGCCAAACCAAGTACATCAAGGACATGCTCAGGAAGTTCGAAATGGAGGACGCCAAGCCCATAAAGATACCCATGCAAGCCAACGGGCATCTAGACCTCGAAAAAGAAGGTAAACTGGTCATCCAAAAGGTATATCGTTCGATGATCTATTCTCTCCTTTACCTTTGTGCATCTAGGCCCGATATCATGCTTAGCATTTGTATGTGTGCACGTTTTCAAGCCGCTCCTAAAGAGTGCCACATGGTGGCCGTTAAGAGAATCTTAAGATACTTAGTGCACACTCCTCATTTTGGAATTTGGTATCCGAAAGGATCATCCTTTGAATTAGTTGTCTATTCCGATGTGAATTATGCCGGTTGCAAAGTAGATAGGAAGAGTACCTCGGGGACTTGCCAATTCTTGGGTAGGTCTCTAGTTTCGTGGTCTTCCAAGAAACAAAATTCCGTAGCCCTATCCATAGCCGAAGCTGAGTATATAGCCGCCGGGAGTTGTTATGCCCAATTACTTTGTATGAGACAAACCTTGAGTGATTATGGCCTAACCTACAAGAGTGTCCCACTGTTGTGTGACAATGAGAATGCCATAAAAATTGCCAACAATCCTATCCAACACTCCCGTACAAAACATATCGATATTCGCCATCATTTTCTAAGAGACCACGCAACCAAAGGCGAGATTGATATCCAACATGTGAGCACAAATGATCAATTAGCCGATATTTTTACCAAGCCCCTTGACGAGAAAAGGTTCTAAGAGTTGAGAAGTGGTCTAAATATTTTAGATTCTCGTAACGTGGCTTGAGGAGTGCTCACATATTGTATGTTGAATGGAAAATGAGTTTCAAAATCTTGTTTATCTTTTTCTTTGAATTTATCCTGTGTTTTTGGTTCTTGATCCTCGGATCACGTCATTGCTATGTGACTATAGCCTGATTGTTTGATTGTTCGCTAGTCATATAGCAAATGGATGCTCTAGGGCCTCTCATCCTATTTTCTCTCCGCGTTTTTCCGAAGCTTTCCCTGAAAATCCTTAATTCTTCCCGATCTGGGGAACCCGGGCTTCCGGGGTTTTGATCCGGAGTTTCCGGATCATCCAGAGTATCCGTGTCGATCCGGAGACTTCGGACTAATTGTCCGGACTCTCCGGGTTGGGGGGTTCGGGTATAACCCAACCCCCCCTCGCGGCTACTCCTCTCTCTCCATTCACTGCGCCTCTCTCTCTCCCGTGCATTTCTTGGGCTAGGGAGGTTCGATTTCTTGCCCTCTCCATCTCCAAGACGCTTGGAACTCCTCCTCTTCCTCGGTTTTGGAGATCTCGGTGAGAATCCCTTGCCCTAACCTTCTCCATTTCGGGATTGATTTCATTTCTCCTCATCTTAGGGCATCTTCTTCCTCTCCTATCCTTTTGGGAGACGTGGTTACCTCTTTTGGCCCTCAAGATCGGAGGATCATCTTCAATCACTCACCCGTGTTCTTCGTGTTTGATTCCTTGAGGTGAGTTGATGTTCTTCATCCAATCTCGCAAAATTTCTCGCTAGTTTGTGCTCCTTTATACTCTTTGGTCATCCTTGTGGTAATCTAGATCCAATGCATGTCATTTTTATGTTGGATTTCTCGATTTCCATCTTTGTGCGTGCGCGTTCTGGCACATCCGGAATTTTCGGATATTTTATCCGGAGTCTCCGGTTGTAATCCGGAGTCTCCGGATGTAACCCGGAGTACCCGGGTAAAAGATCCGGACTCTCCGGGTTATGTGCTTCGGC
This sequence comes from Rhipidocladum racemiflorum, assembly GCA_036346355.1. NCBI lineage: Eukaryota > Viridiplantae > Streptophyta > Magnoliopsida > Poales > Poaceae > Rhipidocladum > Rhipidocladum racemiflorum. Next base: position 34,750,304 of record CM070577.1, on the reverse strand, counting down.
CAGAATTTGGATCTTTCTGTTTTTCGAGTCGCCTCGTAGCTAACCTCTTCTGTTCATTTTGTCTGGTCAGATGGATCCTTCTCAGGGGACATCGGGTGGTGGTGATCTTCCTCAGGGCTCACCTCCTCAGGACCCTCCTCCTTAGGGCTCTCCTCCTCACTCTTTGCCTCCTAAGAGATAGAGGGTTGCAGTGGCAAAATAGCGAGCAGGTAGAGGTGCTGGCCTTGCTATTGGTGCCTCTCCTGCTCCTCATCCGCAGCCGCAGCCCGATCCAGATGAGCATCCTGCGGATACACATGCTAGACTGCGCGATCAGAAGAGGAGAGAATTTCGTGACTCTGGACTCTACATTGGACCCTTGGTCAAGGCCAAGCCTGTCTGGAACTATCCCGGGTCAGTAAACCCGATGCACATAATTGACTACAGGACCGGCTCAGGCAAGGGCAAAGCGATTGTTGAGCACAGAAAGAAGGATCCCCTAGAGTTCCATCAGGATGAGTATGTGGATCGTCGGTTCTGGAACAGATTTCAGTCTGATTACTATGAGACGGTCCTATATCCTCTTGAGCACCCCGTAGTCAGAATGAAAACCATTGACTGGGATTACATGGCTGGTGCTGAGAACGCTATATTTGATCAGATCATTCAGATTTGTGAGCTGCACCAAATCAAGAACCTCATGTCTTTCAAGTATGATTGGAACAATGAAGTGATCATGCAGTTCCATGCCACCCTCTACTTTGATAAAAATGAGGAAGCTATCTGGTGGATGACAGATAGAGTGTGGTATGTGGCTAACAAGAAGAGGTTCGCTAGAGTGCTCAGCCTCAGATATGATGGGAGTCCTAAGCTTCATGCAAAGAAGGTCATGACTCCTGAGCAGATAGAGGCACTTTATGACACCTCTTAGCGCTTTACAGTTGGAACTATTAAAGGACTAAAGGAGGTGCCAGCAGTGCTTTACAGAATGTTGAGGGTCACTCTTTGGCCTAAGGAGGGAGACACATCTGCTATCAGTTCCTATGGTAGGAACTTGCTTTACCACCTCGTTGAGCGCTCCCACCCGTTCAATATTGTTGACTTCTCGTGGGAGACTATGAGGCAGAATGCGCAGAGCAACATGAGCAGTTGCAGCTATGCCCCCTTTGTGATGGCTCTGATTTCTCATATCAGTGGGCTTAAGTTTGTGCGAGATGTGGAGCATCTGTCCTACAAGGTTCGACCTCCTTCCGCTCCTTCAACTCCACCTATCCCAGGTCCTACTCCTAGGCCTCCCAGAGGTCGTAGGCCACTCCATCTAGGAGCTAGCCCTTCCTCAGCTCCTGCTTCTTCCTCTGTTGCACCCTCCACCCCTCCAGACACCTCCAGCAGCACGCTCCAAAAGATGTTGAAGTACATCTTTTGTCTTTGTCGCGATATCTCCACTCAGCAAAAGGAGATTCGCCGGGAGGTCAAGAAAAATGGCAAGGGGATTAGAGACATTCATCGTCATCTTGGTGAAGCCATCTCTCCTAGTGACTCTTCTGGTTCTTCTGAGGAGGGCGGTGAGGAGTCGTCTGCTGACAGGTTGTTCGGGATTGTGTCCTCTCCACCTTCGGCGACTGGGAGTGGCGACGGCAGCGGTGGATCTGAGTACGAATACTCTGGCGATGTCGAAGGCGACGATGAGTGATCTCCTGTATCCTCCTCCTTTTTGGTGTTTTGATGCCAAAGGGGGAGTGATGTTTCTTTAGTCGTCGTGTAGTCGTCGTATCGTAGTAGTTGTCGTGTCATCGTGTCGTCGTTCTGTTCGTTGTCTTGTTGTCTTACTTGCTTTGTGGTTCTAATTGTGGACTTGTTATTTCTTTTGAATGTTGCTTTTATTATGTCATGAACCTTGTTATCCATGTTATGACAATGTGTTTATCCATTATGCATGGTTTATGTCCTGTTATTCGTGCTATATATGATTCCTCGAATGCAAAGATATAGGGGGAGCTCTTGCAAATTTCTTGCTAAATATGTGCATTTGATTCCACTCAATACACTCTAATGCACACATTTAGGGGGAGCTCCACTATATAATTGATATTCAATATGCTAAGCCAATCTCTTATAATATCTTATTTGCTTTTAATTGTGTTGTCATCAATTCACCAAAAAGGGGGAGATTGAAAGTGCATCTAGGCCCCTAAAATAATTTTGGTGATTAATGATGACACAATTAAAGAGATCTAATGGTTTGACTTGAATTGATGCAGATATCGAGAACTTATTGGATTCGAAATAAGATTGGACGCCCTTACAACTATTCAAATTCGAAAAGACGGCATCAAGAACATGAATTGTAATTTCTATTTTCATTTGAGTCTTAAGGATAGCCATACTATTAAGAGGATACGATGGGACATAAACTCTTGCTCAAAGTCTTAAGATGTGCATGTGCTCAAAGTCATCTCTTGCATTTAAACTAGCACTCAAACTCTTACTTTTTGCAAAAACAGTGTTTTCCAACCAAGCTGCTTAACCCGGAGTATCCGGACTCAACCCGGAGTATCCAGACAAATAGTCTGGAGTGTCCGGGTTAACCCACTCGGGCAAAATCGTGCTTTAAGCCAACCCGGAGTCTCCGGGTTAAATGTCCGTAGTCTCCGGATTTTTTCGAAAAAGAGGGTAACGGCTAGTTTTCCAAAAGAGTATTTAAAGCCTCCTCCCTCTCCCAACGGCTAGGTTCTCTATTGAGCTCATTCATTGCAGCATTCAAGCCATTTCTAACACACTCAAAGCATTCAATAGAGCCCCTACTTCCTCCCTCCATTGATTTGGTTGTTAATCCAATTTTTGGTGAGGAGAGGAAGAAGACAAGTGCTAGGTGCATTCATTCCAAGTCTTGAGCACTAGTTCATCCTCCAAGCGATCTTCCGTGGTGTTATTGCTCTTGGAGGTTGAAGGTCTCCTAGACGGCTAGGAGTCACCGGGAGCAACCAAAGCTTGTGGTGTGCCCCGGTTGTTTGTGAAGGCAAGTCTCGCCTCCGAAAGTTAAGATACAAGAAGTGAAGCCAGCGAGTGCATTTGTGCAACACCGGGAGGAAAGCGGGTTGAAAGAGACCCCGGCTCAATTGTGATCGAGCCACCTCAACGGAGACGTAGGATTCCCTTCAAGAATCCGAACTTCGGTGAAAAATCGTGTCTCTCTCTCCTTCTTTATATTCTAGTTTCACTTGTGTTGATTTGATCTTGTCACTACTACAAAACATATCTTTTGTAACACATTTCTGTAACACATTGAACAATGTGTTACAAAGAGATATTGCAGTAACACATAATTTGCGTTACAAAGGCATGTTGTAACACATACTTCATAAGATGCGAAAAGTGTTACAGTGAACTATAACAGCAACACATAATATATGTTACAGAGGAACATTGTAACACATAGTTGTAAGGTGTGAATAATAATACTGCAGTAACATATTTAGAGACAGATTGTAACACATAACTTAATTACAATAAATTAAAACATATATATATATATAAACCAACAACCTCTCTATACATAACCAAATTTGTTTGACACTACATTATGCATCACATCTTAAAAAAAGTAAATATATGTATACTAGTTGCTGGAATAGAATGACATATATGAATTTATTGTCATATATTTTAAACTATCCGTTCGGATATACATCAATTGCTGCCTTGGATAGTTGGGACTCGATCGGTACTGATCACTCAGCTTGTGTCTCCAGCTGCCAGCTGCAGCCACACACTCGCACCCGGCCGGCCGCCAGTCGTCCAGTCGGTCCCAGATCGATGTCATCGATCCTGCGCTCGCCACCGCCGCCACCACCACCACCACCACCGATTGAGCGACTTCACCCCCAGTCGGAGCGCCTCCCCCGCCTCACCCAGCTCCTCGCTGCAGCCATAGTCTTTCATGGCCCAGCCGAGACCCCAACCTTTGCGCCTTGCCACCCCAAATCCACCTCACATCTTCTCTTCTCACTAGCTTTCTCCCAAGCGTGTCCCGATTGGAAGACTCAGCTCCACCTCCTCATGACCTCCATGGCTCCACTCCTCCAGATCCACATCGATCGGGGTCGGGCGTTGGCGTCGGCAGCGCCAGCTCGGCCTCCAGATCCGTGGTCGCCGCTCCAAATCACCGGTTGGAGGGCAATAAGGCCGGAGCTGTGCTGCCATGGAGGCACAGAGAGCTGACGGGTCGAGTGGCTCACGGGCGGAGCGCCGGAGTAGTGGGTCGGTGAAGGGCAAAATGAGGCGGCACCGGGCATCAGCCACTAGGGTCCTTCGATCCCTGCTCCATGGTCGATAATCCCTCGATCCTTGACCTTAACACATTGAAAATTTCTCGCTCGATCCCCTGCTCCATGGCGATAAGCCGATCACCGACCCTCCTCTAGTCCTTATCTTCCCCACGATCTCTCCTCTCCACCGAGACAATCGGACAAGTGTTTGTAATTGTAAATTTTAATCTAGTGACTAGTGTTAAATCTGTTATAAACTTAGGGATTGTACTGTTGAAAACCCCCATCTATGATAACTAAATGAAAACCCCCAACTATACTGCAAATGAATTAGGCTTGCAAATTTCTTGTAACACTAATAGATCTGCAACCAGAAGAATAATGAATCAAAAAATTCAGACGTTAGCTGTATCTAGAAAAAGAAATGTAGTCTCACAGAAGCATGATCCAAACGATGGAAAACTTGAGAGATTTAAATTTTGTTGTTCTAGTTCAAATCAAAGAGAATTAAGCTTTTCTATTCTAGTTCAAATCAAAGATCCTATATTAATCGAATAGAAGATCATAAATCGCCTAATGTAACATAATTTCAGCAGACCATTGGGTTGGAATTGTCCTAAACGTGAGGAACTATGGCGATTGGTGTCGCATAGTTTATCTTATAGTTTTTGTTTGAAACTTTGAATTAATGTTTGTAGATGCAACTTGTGGAGTAATATGACTACTTGTATCAGGAGATGCTGATGATCTTTGTGGTATTTTTTTATTGTATGTTGTTACCTTCTAGATTATATGTTGTTAGGTTATCGAAAGAACATAACTTTTACTTAAACATAAATTTTGATCATTTGTTCTAACATAATTAGATCAGCAATTCTACATCCAAATGGATGCAGCTATAATGTATTAATGTGGGTTCTTTTTTGGTTCAATGGTGTGATTTTTCTTCAGCAATTAATGTGGGTTCTTTTTTGGTTCAATGGTGTGATTTTTCTTCAGCAATCGCTTATGTATGCAGGCATTCTTCCAAAGATGGTGGATGCAGCAAAATGACATGATTAAGGGTACAGTCAAGGGCCTCATCAACTCTAGATGGTTGGAATTAATGTATGTTCTTTCGTGTTCTAAAGTTGTCACTTTGTAGGTTGCATTGTCAGTCATGTCTCTATTGTATAGTGGATGACATATTGCTTCTTGTGATGCCGAAGAAATGGGGGCATGTGCATGCATGATGAGGCAGCTGTACACTACATCGACATGATAGATTGGACTACACTTGGGCAAAAGTTCATCATGGAGGAGTTCAGTCAGATTCCAAGAATTGGTTGGCAGATTGATCCATTTGGGCACTCTGCAGTTCAGGCTTACCTCCTTATTGGTGCACAAGTAATTCACTCTACCCATTTATGTCATGCTTTCAAATTTCATGTGTTTTAAAGCTTTCTTATGCAGAAACTAAGTCAATTTTTTAATATGGTGCAGTACTACTTTCCTATGCTTTCCATTTGCATCACAAGAGCAAATTATATGTACACAAACATCCTTCACAGTTCAAATCAAATTTCCACTGGCACCATGAGTATTCATTTACCACGTCAAAACATATGAGAATATGGGGAAGAAAATACATTATACGTAGCCCTGAGTTTGCTCATAATATACATATGACTTGTAACTTAGTTGGCAAATGAACCCAACATTTACATTACATTGCAAAGGTTATTGGAATCACGAAAGTTTTGTAAAATAGAGCTATTTCAAATATCAGAAGCATCATATCATTAGTACATATTTTTAGAATAAATTTAACCAAGGGAATCCTCATACATATCCTTATTGCAAGTGTTCTGCAATGCTTGCTACAAGTTGAGGTTGTTTTCTTCCTGTTACCGAAATTTGAACACATATTAGCCATTTATACGAATTTAAACTAATATTTTCACTGATAGAGCACACAAAAGACCAAAAACACTTGCACAAGTGCTACATATCAATAGATATAGCTTCTGATAGCATTTTCTCAAACAAGTTGCGCTTTCAGATTTTTATCTCCTTGTCTTTGAAGTATCTCGAGCTGGCTTTTATCCTACTTACAGTTAATTATATTCCATACCTGATAAGAGAGAGTTAAAGGTAAAGAATAAGATTATTTTATATAGATGATAAAATCATCCAGGAGAAGGTATAAGATCAAATTGAACACTACAGGGGTAGTGTTATTAACCAAAAATAATTCAAGAATAAGGTTTGAGATGGCATAAATGAAATTTTCTTGTACTGTTGTAGTGGAAAATGCACACACCTTGAAGTAACCAAATTAGACTTGAAAGTATTTCCCTCCAGGCCTCCACTAAGCCTCATTGTTCAAAGCATTATTATTAGCATCCATCGTTGTTCCCTCAACATCCATTACGACCCATTGTTTATTATTCTTTGCATTGGTGAACATCTCCCTAAGGTGTGAAACATGGAATGGCTCATTTTCTATGTCGTCTGTCCCTTCCTCATTTCCCGTGTCATATATATCCCTTGGTTTCATCTTCATTACAACAGACCACCCTGGGTTAGTTGGATCTTCCACATAAAACACTTGGTCAGCCTGGTTAGGAAAAATAAATGGCTCAAGCTCAACATTTGATCCCGAGTGTATCAAATGAGAGAAGTTCACAAGCGTGTAGCCATATTTGTCTGTTTTAATTCCTTTTCCAGAAATAACATCAATCCATTCACATTTAAAAAGAACAACGGAAAATTTTCCAGAGTAGTTCAGCTCAATAATATCGATCACTCTCCCATAGTAAGTCACATCACCTAAAACCGGACTTGCATCACTTGCTCGAGCATAACTAGATGTTTTTGCTGTTAGCACTACTCCACTGTTTTGTGTCACTCTGTCCAAACGTTTAGGCCTAAAACGAAAGCCTCGGGTGTTGAAAGCACGATATCTTTTGTCGCTTCAATCGGCCACGAGCTAGCCATCTAATATCTTCTTTAACACTTTGGATGCCATTTTCCCTCTCCAAATGCATTATCTCAGATAGTTGGAATTAATTTAGTTGGTGGCTTGAGTAGTACATGTGAAGGATGCAAAATATAGAACTTACATGAGCTCTAAACCATTCATGGAATTTCTCATTTTGCTTACGCTCAATGATTTTTGGGTTGACATGGCGTCTGGGATATGTTCTAGTGATCTCATCAGCATGCACTCTGCAAAGTAATTTATAATAAATTGTCATGTCAATAAAAGGATAACTAAATTGTCTTTGAGCTTGAGATATTACCGTAGGTACGCATTAACATCTGAACAATTAAACAGCACATATCTATGTGCCTGTACTTTAGCCAAACCCCTTATAACATAATTACTGGGCTTGCCAAGTGGCTTTCCAATATGAGGAAATAGAGTTAGTACTTGTTCAACAACAGGATATCCAACTGACTCATCGTTATCATCGTCGTTCCTTGAAGGCCGGTTATGCTTGGTCTCAAAACCTTCAAGATATCTTGAACAAAATGTCATGCACTCATTTGCCAAGTATGCTTCAGCGATAGATCCCTCAGGATGAGCCTTATTACGCACATATGACTTCAACACACACAGGTACCTAAATAAATCAAAAGGAAAAAAATTGTTAAACATTCTAGAAGTGCAATAGATGGGAAATGCAACTAACTTTTTAAGTTAAACATACCTTTCCACAAAGTACAAAGACCGGTAAGACACAGGACCGCCTATTTTTGCCTCTGTTGCTAAGTGAATAACCAAATGCACCATAACAGTAAAAAATCCAGGCGGAAATATCATCTCCATATGACATAATGTGATTCTAATTCGCTGCTCCAACTTCTTAAGCTCATCTACATAGAGGACTGTAACACCCCGGCATTTAATATGCCCGAATGCTACCAAACATAAGCTAACCAACATCTAAATACCACCATTTATCATAAATTCCAGCAAGGATACATATGCTAAAAACCGACATTTCGGCAGCATCTCCTTTGTTTTAACATGCTACGAAGAATCAACAATATTATAGCAATGTAAGGCAATATGTCGGGACCCCGAATTTGCAAATCCGGACCCTCTGTGTATTCAGCACTAGTCCAGGAACACGCTAGTGCACACAGTCTTAACATCGGTAAATATCACAATCATACCACTCGATACTAATAAAGTACTTTATTTAAATAGTCAAACTAGTTACTCGACCGTATGGTCAAGTTACAAATGTATGATTTCAGGGCTAAACTTATTAAGAGAGAAATAGTAGCAAATGAAAATCAAATAACCCGTGGCGCCATCCAAGATACCACAGGCAACTGGTGGGCTCGCTTCCCTAAGTAGACGGTTCCTCTTGGAGCTCCTCCTCCAAAGCTGGTGTAGTCTCCTCTTCAACTGGTGTTGTATTGTGGCAAGGGTGAGTACTTGGTACTCAGCAAGTCATGCACAGAATGCAAGCTAATATACTATATGCATGGCTTGGTACAAAGGAATAGCTCAAGGTATTTTTGCAGTAAACAGCATTTAACAAGTATCATAAGTAGATTCGAGCAGTAGAAACAAGTAAAGCATAAATAACTTTTCAAGGAGTTTAATAAACATCTTTGCCATCCTAATCCACATTTCCATCAACATCATTATTAATCCAACCCAACCTTTCAGATCCAAGTTATTTTTGAGAAAATCTAACCCTTGACTGTAATTCCCGAGCGATGTCCAATACCGCGGACACGGCTATTCGAATAGATTCTACACTCTGTAGAGGTTATGCACTTTACCCACAAGATACAGTCAAACACCACAAAGGCGAGTTCCCGTAACAAAGTCTTTCGGAAACTTCTAACAATACAAGTGGTCCTCCCCGGTTATTGCACACTAACCCTTCCCTTAGCTAAGGCGAAGTTTAGGCCAATCAACCGTTAGATGGGTACCCGGCCTCAGCCCCGGTACGCTCCCCCGTACAACTTACACAAAGGGTGTAGTTGACCTCATGAGGTCCCACAGGTACGTTATTAGCAACTTAGTCAACTAGGTCCGTCCCATTACAGACATGTGGTTGCACGTTAGACCCAGTTCAAAGGCTTGCAAGGTTAAGTCCTTAGGGTGACCAGGGCAAGACTACCCGAAGAACCAAATCAACATCCCCAATGCCACAACTGGCCCACCTGATTATTCTTGCCATATGCCCCGGTCGAAAAACTATTTATCAAACCCCAGTTGATTACCATGCACCACGTGCCATCAACATCACATGATATCTTTCCAAAACAGGTTCAATATATCATTAAGTCAATATTAACATTTGTTTGTCCAAAATCATGTCATGAGCACGTAGCAGGTCTAAGCAGTTTACTACAACGGTCTAAAACCCATGTTGGCAAGTTAATAATGTCCAACTAGTAAACCACAACTAGGGTGACAAGGGGCCATGGCACATATTTAAGTAATCAAGGTGTCATACAGCAAATTGGTATTTATCTAATTCCCCAAATTTAAATAAAGTATTTTCTAATTGAACTAGCATGCAATAGGTTAAATCAAAATAGATTTCGAAATAGGATCAACATGGTCAAAGCACAACTTGCCTTCAAAAAGTACTTGTTCTTGGTCTTGAGTTGGATCCTGAGTCAATACTTCTCCTTCAAATCCTTCCGGCACTTCAACTTCTACTCGTAAAGCGTGCAAATAGCAAATACATGAATAAACAATAGGCAAAAAAGTATCCAATCATCCAAATAAAATCCATAAACAGAGAGAACATAATTTTATGAATTTTTAGAAACTGGAATCGTCAAATTTGGAGTTAAAACGCAAAAGTTATGATTATTTAAAGTTTAAATAATCAATTAAATAATTTTACAGAGAAAAACTTTAGTCCAAAAATTAAATAAAATTCATATTTAGGTAGGTCTCAATTTTATACAAATTTAGAAATTTGAATCACTCAAATCGGAGTTGAAACGCAAAAGTTATAAGCGTTTGAAGTTTGAAACAAAATCTGAAATCATTATTTCGAATTAATAAATCATTTTCTTTTTCGGAAATTAATTATTGCGTCAGCTTGGACACGTGGCAACCGCTGATTGGTTGGCTGACGTCAGCCGGTCCATGGACTTGGTCCACGCTCGGCTCGGGTCTACCGTGGACTCGGTCCACGGCTCCTTGTGTCACTGACAGGTGGGTCCCCCTCGGGTGACGTCACTTCTTGGCGTCAGCAGGCTCGGCCACAGCGCGAGTGGGACCCGCTGGCGTCATTCTTTGGCGTCGGCGCTCGGCTGGGACGGCCGGCGACATGGGGCCGCGTGTCGGCGTCCTGCCACTGCCGGCGTGGGCCAGCGGCCCGGCCGCGGCGATCGACCTTCCAGGCAGCGTGGCGCAATCTCGGCCCGTTGATTTGAAAATCAACGGCCCCGGTCGATCTGGCTCTCACGCGTTTGGGTTAACGCGTTTGATCTGAACCGTTGGATCTAGATCCTACTACGGTCGAGATTGATCTGAGGATTTGGATTGGGATCTCACCGTGAGATGACGTGGCGTGATCTCGGGATGTTGGATCTTTTTCGGACTACCGAGAAGCTTCGAGCAACGGCGATGGCGTCTTGGCGGAGCTGGTGGCCGGGGCTGGGACGGCGACACGCAACGGCGTTTGCGGGCTCCTCCGGCGAGGTGAGTGGTCCTTCGTGCGTCTCGTCGCGGTGAGTCCGGTCAGGGTCAACGGCGACGGCGCGGCAAGCAAAACCGCGGCGAGAAGTGCTACAACTCCGGCGGCGATTGTGGCGTCGAGCACCGCTGCGGCGACGGCTAGAACAACGGCTGCGCAAGGTCAAGGTGGTCCTCGGGTGTGATCCGGGCATTAAATAGCCTCGGCTTCCGCGCGAAAACGGAAACCTAATCCTCACGGCGGCGGCGCGGCGGCGAGTCCGGCTCGGACTCGGCGGAGAGCAGCGACGGAGGACCGTCCACATGGCGCGATCAACGGCCCACGATTGGCTCGGCGCGCGGATCCGGATCGGATCCGATCGAGCAATCTTGCGCGGATCCTGGCCGTTGGATCTTGATCCGACGGTCCCACAATGGTTAGGAGTTTGGGCCTTGGTTCGGCCGAATCACGTGGCTCGGAGTCGGACTCGAGTCCGACTTCGGGTTCGACTTCGGTCGGATGAACGATACTTGACCCGACTCGATTTTCCAGCGAATTAATATTTAAAATAATTTCCGATAATTCATTTAATTCATTAAAAATAGCAAAATACTCGAAAAATTCGGAGAAAAATTCTGGAAAATATTTTAGGGTATTTGGGACTCAAATAAAATATTTCCAACAAAATTTTATTTGCAAAATTAAATTCTTTAATTATTTTAAAATGGAATAAATTCCAATAAATTCCAAATAAATCCAAATAAATTCCAGAAAATTCCAATTCAATGGCGTCCGACAGGGTCGACCATACAGTGCCTCAAAAGGTGACATCTGTAAACTAGCTTGGTAACTATTGTTGTAACTGAACTCGGCATACGGCAAACTCTTATCCCAAGAGGTAGCATAAGCCAATGCACATGCTCTTAACATATCCTCCAGAATCTGATTGACTCTTTCTGGCCTGCATCCATCCGTCTGTGGATGATAGGTCATCTTGAAGTTTAAACGGGTTCCCATGGCTTCGTGCAACTTATTCCAGAACCTTGAGGTAAATTGGGTACCTCTGTCCGATACAATCCTCCTTGGCACTCCGTGCAAACAGACGATCCTGATCATGTACAACTCTGCTAACTTATCTCCCGAGTAGGTGGCCTTCACGGGGATAAATTGGGCTACTTTGGTCAAACGATCCACTATAACCCATATGGAGTCATAACCTCCTTGAGTCTTAGGCAAACCGGTAATGAAATCCATTCCGATTTCCTCCCACTTCCACTTAGGTATTTTCAGCGGCTGTAGCAATCCTGCTGGTCTCTGATGCATTGCCTTGACTCTCTGGCATATGTCGCACAATGCAACATGCTCGGCAATTTCACGCTTCATGCTCGGCCACCAGAATCTTTCCTTCAAATCCTGATACATTTTGGCACTTCCAGGATGAATTGAGTACTTGGAGTCATGGGCTTCTTCTAAAATCAGTTGCTTTAATTCCTTCTTGTTGGGCACACAAATGCGATCCTTCATCCATAACGTGCCTTGCTCATCCAACTTGAAGTCCTCTGCCTTGCCTTCTTCCTTGATGGACTTAATCCTGCGGATCTTGTCATCATCCTTCTGTCCTTCCCGGATCTGATCCTCTAGGGTAGGCTTCACTTCCAATGCGGCCAAGAATCCGCTAGGTACCACCTCAATCTTCATTCTCAGGAAATCCTCACATAGCTCATCCTGACTTGTGGCTAGCAACATGCTCACAGTATGGCTTTTCCGACTCAAGGCATCGGCAACTACGTTGGCCTTCCCGGGATGGTAATGGATTCCCACATTGTAGTCCTTGATCAACTCTAACCATCTCCTTTGCCTCATATTCAGATCCGACTGGGTGAATATGTATTTAAGGCTCTTATGATCCGTATACACTTCACATCTGTTCCCGATCAGATAGTGACGCCATATCTTCAAGGCATGCACTACGGCAGCTAACTCTAGGTCATGCGTCAGATAATTCTCCTCATGCGGCCTCAACTGCCTTGATGCATAAGCGACGACCTTTCCATTCTGCATCAGCACACATCCAAGTCCTTGGCGCGATGCGTCACAATAAATATCAAAGCCTTGAGCAACATCCGGTAGAACTAACACCGGTGCCGATGTCAATCGCTTCTTCAGCTCCTGAAATCCTTTCTCACATTCTGGCGTCCATGCAAACTTCTTTTCCTTCTTCAGCAATTGCGTAAGAGGTTTCGCAATTGTCGAAAAGCCTTCGATGAAACGGCGGTAGTATCCTGCCATTCCAAGGAAACTCGGATCTGGGTCACGGTCTTGGTTGCTCCCCAATGTAACACGGCTTCTACTTTGCTTGGATCAACGGCGACTCCTTCTTCGGTCATTACATGTCCAAGAAACTCCACCTTTTCCTTACAAAAATCACACTTACTGAACTTGTATAAGAGTTGCTGTTACCTCAGCTTTTCCATAACTAGCCTCAAGTGTTCGTCATGTTCATCCTCCTGTCTTGGAGTAGATTAGGATATCATCTATGAACACGACAACAAACTTGTCCAAATATTCCATGAACACCTTATTCATCATATTCATGAAATATCTTTGGCGCATTAAATCGATCCAAAAGACATAAATCAGAACTCGTAATGTCCATATCTTGATGAGAATGCACTCTTGGGATATCTTACGATCGGATCTTCAAGCGATGGTATCCCGATCTCAGATCAATCTTGGAGAAAACTCCGGCTCCTCTCAGCTGATCGAACAAATCATCAATCCTGGGTAGCGGATACTTATTCTTCACGGTGACTTCATTGAGTGCACGGTAGTCGATGCACATCCTGAAACTCCCGTCCTTCTTCTTGACAAACAAAACTGGTGCTCCCCACGGCGACGAACTCGGTCTGATAAATCCTTTCTCCATTAACTCCTCTAGCTGTTTCTTCATCTCTACCAACTCCTCGGTGGACATCCGATAAGGTCTCTTTGCTATCGGTGCTGTACCAGGTACAAGCTCTATCACAAACTCTATGTCCCTGTCTGGCGGCATACCAGGTAGATCTTCAGGAAAAACATCTGGGTACTCATTCACTACTGAGACATCCTCTATGCTGATTGCCTTGGTGCTGTTAACCATCAACTGTCCATCTTTAACGGCAGTAGCTTGAAATTCCACTTTCTTCCCACACGGGCTCTCAACTGAGATAGTTCTTCGTCCACAATCCAATACGGCCTTGTGCTTGGACAACCAATCCATTCCCAAAATGACATCTAAGGTCTGGGTCTCCAAAATAATAAGGTTCGCTAGGAACTCTATTCCATCTATTAGTATTCTCACCCCGGAACATCCTACTTTCGTTCGGAGTTCGGAACCAGGGGTTTGAACTAAAAGCATGCATTTAAGCCTTGCAATCCCCAAATCATTTCTAGCAGCAAAGCCTTGTGAAACAAACGAATGCGAAGCTCCAGAATCAAACAAAACTGTTGCAGGTACTGAGTTGACTAGCAACTTACCCAGTACGACGTTCGTAGCATTCTGCAGTGCATCTGCGGTGACATGGTTGACCCGGCCTCTCACCACAGTCTGGGGTGTGGCTCCTGGTGCTAGCGTCCTAGCTGGGGTGGTTCCTAGATTGAAGCGAACTGGGGTCACTCCTGCTGTCTTCTTTGGGCAGCTGTTGGCAAAGTGTCCTGGCTCGTTGCAGTTGTAGCAGCGTCTCACTGTTCCTTCTTTGCACTGAGCGGCGTTTCTAGCGGGGCTAGGGTCTCGATAGTTTTGATTGACGGGTCTTGGTGCTGGTGACGGTGTCCTTGTTGCATTTGTGGCTGGAATCGGAAATCGATTTGGTGCAACTCTCGAGGCGGTGTTGCGTTCCTGGCGTGATCCTGTTTGTTGCATCCTGCGCTTCCTGTTCTCATCCAGTTCCTTGCGCTTGTCCTCAAGAATAAGCGCCTTATTCACCAACTCTTGGAAATCATGAAAGGTGTGGGTGATCAGTCCCACCTGCAATCCTGAGTTAAGTCCCTTCATGAAAGCAGGTATGCGGCTTTATCTGTCGCTACATCCTCAGTGCGTAGCGAGCAAGGCCGTGAACTTGTTCGGGTAGTCGACCATCGGTGATTACCTTTGTTCGATGCTCGAACTCCTCCTTCTTGAGATCCATGATTCCTTGAGCACGTGATCTTGACGAATGCGGTATGAACTCTTCCCAAGTGATGTCCTGAGGGTTCACTTGCGTGGCGCAGAAGTTCTCCCACCATTCGGCGGCTGTTCCTTCCAACTGATGAGAAGCGTAGAGTACCTTCTCATTTCCCATGCATTGAGCAATGTGTAGCTTCCTCTCTATTGACCTTAACCAATCATCAGCCTCCAATGGATTGGCATTCCCAGAGAAAGTGGGTGGGTGAGTTCTCATAAACTCTGACAGTCTTGTATTCTGGCGTTGTCCCTGATTGACTTGATTAGCTATGGCCTGAGCAGTGACGTTTTGCATCTGTTGCATCATAGCATGCATCAACTGAGTCTGAGCAGCGAGAAAAGCTCCGAAATTCTGCATATCCAGTGGCGGTGCTGGTGCTCCATCATTGGGGTTTTCTGCTGGGCGAGAACCACTTCCATTGCCTCCAAAGTTTCCGCGGGTGTTCACCATCTGTCGATTTACTCTAGGTTTTAGAGATGAGAGGGAACAAGAATAGACAAGTAATATGGAACTTATGCGGGGCGAAAGGTGTAACTTTAAGGTCCAACTTTATTAACTAATCAATAGTAACTTGGTATGGTTGCTTACAATGCCTAAGGGCCTTGCAACACATACTGCACACTCAGCAAACAATGAAAATCCAAATCGAACTAACACTGGAGTCTAACGTCTAAAGGGTGACTCTTTATTCTAAGACGCGACTCGGCGAAGGAGTCTCTCTATAAAACCTACGCTCACTCATCGAGAAAACCTCCATGGCCTGGGTACGGATGCTGCGGCATAGGCGCGAACGATTGCCATGTCCAAAGAATCGTGTCATCTGTGGTAGTCGAAGAAGCGGTGTCCTCATCGAGATCGACTCCTCGGATCGGCTCATGTAGCTCAATCGCTCTGCAGTTACGAGTCCGTATAAAGCCATCTCCAACTCGTCAATCCTTCGCAGAAGGTGTGACACATACTCTTGAGCTTCCCGCCATCTGTTCTTCTCTGTCGTGATCTCCTTGCGGGCCTTCTGTAGCTCTTTGCTTGTATCATCGAGTACATCCTCCTGGGCGACAACAAGTCGTGCCAACTGTGTAACCATAGCATCCTCATCCTGAATCGCCTTCGGGTCAAGAAGGTTATTGCTGCGCGGGTGATAACGGAACACCGTGCTCTCCAACTCTCTAGCGTCGATACGGATAATGTGCCGCATTGCTCGTCGTGATACTTCTTGGATACCCATCTGCATTGTAGACCTCCTGGCAGTGCAGTGTATCGGGCGATTGCCTGGGCCCTTCTTCCTAGCAGGCACCTCAATCTTCACGTCACAAGCCTTGATCAATCCTGCTTGTCTGATCACTTCCACTTGGTATTGCGGCTTCTCAAAATCTCCGAGAGTCTAAAGCATATGCCAAAGTTCCGCGGCCTGACCAACCTCCAGATCGACGTAGTTGAACTCTCCCTCCATCTGTCACAAGAGTGCTCACGTAAGAACTCGAAATTTTAAATCGTGACAAGGTAAGGGAATATTCAGCAAGAGACAAGGAAAGAGAGAAGGGGGTAAGTCGAGATGTCATTTCTTACCTTGACAAATTTTTTTATCTTTAGAAAATAGGTTTTATCCTCACTACGACCATTCTAGCTTAGGGTTGAGCCTACGGTCAGCCTGGCTCTGATACCACCTCTGTCGGGACCCCGAATTTGCAAATCCGGACCCTCTGTGTATTCAGCGCTAGTCCAGGAACACGCTAGTGCACACAGTCTTAACATCGGTAAATATCACAATCATACCACTCGATACTAATAAAGTACTTTATTTAAATAGTCAAACTGGTTACTCGACCTTATGGTCAAGTTACAAATGTATGCCTCGCAAGGCGAAACTTATTAAGAGAGAAATAGTAGCAATGAAAATCAAATAACCCGTGGCGCCATCCAAAGATACCATAGGCAACTGATTGGGCTCGCTTCCCTAAGTAGACGGTTCCTCTTGGAGCTCCTCCTCCAAAGTGGTGTAGTCTCCTCTTCAACTGTGTTGTATTGTGGCAAGGGTGAGTACTTGGTACTCGGCAAGTCATGCAATGTAATGCAAGCTAATATACTATATGCATGGCTTGGTACAAAGGAATAGCTCAAGGTATTTTTGCGATGCTTGACATTTAACAAGTATCATAAGTAGATTCGAGCAAGAGAAACAAGTAAAGCATAAATAACTTTTCAAGGAGTTTAATAAACATCTTTGCCATCCTAATCCACATTTCCATCAACATCATTATTAATCCAACCCAACCTTTCGGATCCAAGTTATTTTTGAGAAAATCTAACCCTTGATGTAATTCCCGGCGATGTCCAATACCGCGGACACGGCTATTCGAATAGATTCTACACTCTGCAGAGGTTATGCACTTTACCCACAAGATACAGTCAAACACCACAAAGGCGAGTTCAGTAACAAAGTCTTTCGGAAACTTCTAACAATACAAGTGGTCCTCCTGGTTATTGCACACTAACCCTTCCCTTAGCTAAGGCGAAGTTTAGGCCAATCAACCGTTAGATGGGTACCCGGCCTCTCGGCCAGACGCTCCCCGTACAACTTACACAAAGGGTGTAGTTGACCTCCTAAGGTCCCACAGGTACGTTATTAGCAACTTAGTCAACTAGGTCCGTCCCATTACAGACATGTGGTTGCACGTTAGACCCAGTTCAAAGGCTGGCAAGGTTAAGTCCTTAGGGTAACCAGGGCAAGACTACCCGAAGAACCAAATCAACATCCCCAATGCCACAACTGGCCCACCTGATTATTCTTGCCACATGCCCCGGTCGAAAAACTATTTATCAAACCCCAGTTGATTACCATGCACCACGTGCCATCAACATTACATGATATCTTTCCAAAACATGTTCAATATATCATTAAGTCAATATTAACATTTGTTTGTCCAAAATCATGTCATGAGCACGTAGCAGGTCTAAGCAGTTTACTACAACGGTCTAAAACCCATGTTGGCAAGTTAATAATGTCCAACTAGTAAACCACAACTAGGGTGACAAGGGGCCATGGCACATATTTAAGTAATCAAGGTGTCATACAGCAAATTGGTATTTATCTAATTCCCCAAATTTAAATAAAGTATTTTCTAATTGAACTAGCATGCAATAGGTTAAATCAAAATAGATTTCGAAATAGGATCAACATGGTCAAAGCACAACTTGCCTTCAAAAAGTAATTGTTCTTGGTCTTGAGTTGGATCCTGAGTCAATACTTCTCATTCAATTCCTTCCGGCACTTCAACGTCTACTCGTAAAGCGTGCAAATAGCAAATACACGAATAAACAATAGGCAAAAAAGTATCCAATCATCCAAATAAAATCCATAAATAGAGAGAACATAATTTTATGAATTTTTAGAAACTGGAATCGTCAAATTTGGAGTTAAAACGCAAAAGTTATGATTATTTAAAGTTTAAATAATCAATTAAATAATTTTACAGAGAAAAACTTTAGTCCAAAAATTAAATAAAATTCATATTTAGGTAGGTCTCAATTTTATACAAATTTAGAAATTTGAATCACTCAAATCGGAGTTGAAACGCAAAAGTTATAAGCGTTTGAAGTTTGAAACAAAATCTGAAATCATTATTTCGAATTAATAAATCATTTTCTTTTCGAAATTAATTATTGCGTCGGCTGGACACGTGGCAACCGCTGATTGGTTGGGTGACGTCGGCCGGTCCATGGACTTGGTCCACGCCGGCTCGGGTCTACCGTGGACTCGGTCCACGGCTCCTTGTGTCATCGACAGTGGGTCCTCGGGTGACGTCGCTGGCGACGTCAGCGGGCTCGGCCACGCCGACAGTGGGACCAGCCGGACGTCATTCTTTGACGTCAGCGCTCGGCTGGGACAGCCGCTGACATGCGGGCCCCGCGTGTCAGCGTCACACGCACGCGCGCGTGGACGGCGCTGACCGCGGCGGTCAGCCTTCCCGGACGCGTGGCGCAATCTCGGCCGTTGATTTGAAAATCAACGGCCCAGATTAGATCTGGCTCTCACGCGTTTGGGTTAACGCGTTTGATCTGGACCGTTGGATCTAGATCCTACGGTCGAGATTGGATCTGGGGATTTGGATTGGGATCTCACCGTGAGATGACGTGGCGTGATCTGGGACGTTGGATCTTGATCGGACGGCTGAGAAGCTTCGAGCGACGGCGATGGCGTGCGGCGGAGCTGGGGACGGCGACACGGGCAACGGCGTTTGCGGGCTCCTCCGGCGAGGTGAGTGGTCCCTTCGGGTGCGTCTCGTCGCGGTGAGTCCGGGTCTGGGGTCAACGGCGGCGGGGGACGGCGGACGGCGGCGGAACGAAGCAAAAACCGCGGCGGAGAAGTGCTACAACTCCGGCGAGCGATTGCGGGCGCGTCAGGGGCACTGCGGCGGCGACGGCTAGGGCAACGGCTGCGCAAGGACGACGGAGGACCGTCCACGTGGCGCGATCAACGGCCACGATTGGCTCGGGCCCGCACGGATCCGGATCGGATCCGATCGAACGGTGCGGCGCGGATCCTGACCGTTGGATCTTGATCCGACGGTCCACAATGGTTAGGGTTTGGACGCGGTTCGACCGAATCACGTGGCTCGGGTCGGACTCGAGTCCGACTCGGGTTCCGACTAGGTCGGATGAACAACGATGACCCGACTCGATTTTCCAAATGAATTAATATTTAAAATAATTTCCGATGCCACCCGACTGTGGATGATAAGTCAGTACTTGATCGGCAGTCTTGTATTCAAGCGTTGTCCTCGATTGACTTGACTCACGCAGACGGACAGACCGAAAAGAGTCAACCAGATTCGGAGGATATGTTGAGAGCTTGTGCATTAGCTTATGCTACTTCTTGGGATAAGAGTTTACCGTATGCCGAGTTCGATTACAACAATAGTTATCGTGCTAGTTTACAGATGTCACCTTTTGAGGCCTTTGTATGGTCGACCTGTCGGGACGCCATTGAATTGGAATGAGACCGTGGCGCCGTGTCTTTGGGCCTGATATTCTTCAAGAGGTCAAGAAACGGTCGCCATGATTAGGAAAGGTTGAAGATAGCCCAATCACGACAAAAGAGTTATCTTGACAATCGTCGCCGAGATTTGAGTTTTGAACCGTAAGACTTTGTTTACCTCGAGTTACGCCTCTCGGGAGTTAAGAGGTTCCATGCCAAAGGGAAACTTCGCACCCGATTATGTTGGACCATTTAAGATTTTGAGTCGCAGAGGCGGTTGCTTACTACCGGAGTTGCCCACAATCGTTGGCGGGTGCATGATGTATTCCATGTGTCCCGATTGAAGAAGTGTCTCCGAGTTCCCGAGAGCAGACACCGCTAGAGTCGATTGAGTTGCAAGAGGATTTGACTTATAAGGAGCATCCCGTGAGGATTCTAGACACTATGGATCGAGAGACCATAAATAAGTCAACCCGTTTCTGTAGAGTTCAGTGGAGCAACCATGAAGAAAGCGAAGCGACTTGGGAGCGTGAAGAGGATTTGAGGAAGGAATTTCCAAACCTATTCTGTAGTGAGCCCTGAATCTCGGGGACGAGATTCTATTAAGGGGGGGAGGTTTGTAACACCCCAAAATTTTGCTTTTCTTAAATTCATGTGTGATTTGGCACTTTGGTGAATTTTTGGAATTTTCTGGAATTTATTTGGATTTATTTGGAATTTATTTGAATTTATTCCATTTTGAAATAATTAAAGAATTTAATATTGCAAATAAAATTTTGTTGGAAATATTTTATTTGAGTCCCAAATACCCTAAAATATTTTCCAGAATTTTTCTGGAATTTTTCTGAGTATTTTGCTATTTTTAATGAATTAATTGAATTTCTGGGAATTATTTTAAATATTAAATCGCTGGAAAATCAAACCGAGTCGGTTACTGTTCATCCGACCGAGCCCGAGTCGACTCGAGTTCGAGTCCGACCGAACCCGACCGAGCCGCTTGACTCGATCAAACCAGCTCCCAACCCTAATCAATCCCAACCGTTGGATCAAGATCCAACGGCTGAGATCCGCCCGTACCGGTTCGAGCCGTATCCGGCCCGGATCCGATCGCACGGGTGCGATCGTGGCCGTTGATCGTGCCACGCGTGGGCCAGGCGTCGTCGTCTCCGCCGAGTCCGAGCCGGACTTGCCGCCGCGCCGCCGTAGTGTGGAATTAGGTTTCCGCCTCGCACGCAGACGCCGAGGCTATTTAAAGCCCTGGTCACGCCCGAGGTTGCCCTCATCCTTGCGCACCGTTCCCAGAGCCATCTACTTTGAGCCGTATCGTTTGCCGTCGCGAGCTCGCCGTAGCCGGAGGAGGTGACCGCCATGATTTCTTGGATTTTCCGCCGACGTCCGTCGTCTTCCGCCGAGAAGGAGCCCAGATCCGGAGTCCCCGCTTCGAGACGCACCCGAAGAGACCACCCACTTCGCCGGAGCAACCCCGAAACGCCGTCGGGCTCGTCGTCGTTCTCGTCTTCGGTGGCTGCAGCTCCGCCGCGTCGCCGTCGACCTCGCGAGCTCTGTGGACCGTCCGATCTTGATCGTGCGGTTGAGGTGAGTTCACGTGTTCCAAACCCGATTAGATCTGGACCGTTGGATCAAGATCCAACGGTTCACAATCGCCACGTGCCGTAGTAGTGATTATTATAGGATTAGATCTGGACCGTCCGATCTAGATCGAACGGCCCACGATCATCGAGTAGATTCAACGCGTTAACCCTGGATCTAATCGCGACCGTTGAATTTCAAATCAACGGCCGGGATTGCGCCACGTGTCGGAAGCCTGAAGTCGCGGTCGGCGCCGGCCCACGCGTGCAGTGTGGCCCGACACGCGAGGCGCGTGTCGAGGGCGCATGTCGCTGGCTAATCCAGCCAAGCACCGTCACCCATGACGTCATCAGTGGGTCCCACATGTCAGCACCGTGGGCTGAGTCCCCGCTGACGTCAGCGATGACGTCACCCGAGTGGTCCCACATGTCAGCGACACGTAGAGTCGTGGACCGAGTCCACGGTGGACCCAAGCCGAGCGTGGACCAAGCCCATGGACCGGCTGACGTCAGCCAACCAATCAGAGGCTGCCACGTGTCCATCTTTGGCGCAATAATTAATTTCCGAAAAAGAAAATGATTTATTAAATCGAAATAATGATTTCAGATTTTGTCTCAAATTTCAAACGCTTATAACTTTTGCGTTTCAACTCCGATTTGAGTGATTCAAATTTCTAAATTTGTATAAAATTAAGATCTACCTAAATATAAATTTTATTTAATTTTTGGACTAAAGTTTTTCTCTGCAAAATTATTTAATTGATTATTTAAACTTTAAATAATCATAACTTTTGCGTCTTAACTCCAAATTTGACGATTCCAGTTTCTAAAAATCCATAAAATTATGTTCTCTCTGTTTATGGATTTTATTTGGGTGTTTGGGCACTTTTTGCCTATTGTTTATTTGTGTATTTGCTATTTGCACGCTTTACGAGTAGACGTTGAAGTGCCGGAAGGATTCGAAGGAGAAGTGTTGACTCAGGATCCAACTCAAGACCAAGAACAAGTACTCTTTGAAGGCAAGTTATGCTTTGATCATGTTGATCCCATTTTGAAATCTATTTTGGTTCAAATTATTGCATGCTAGTTCAATTAGAAAATACTTTACTTAAATATGGGAGATTAGATAAATACCAAATTGCTGTATGACACCTTGATTAATTAAATATGTGCCATGACCCCTTGTCACCCTAGTTGTGGTTTATTAGTTGGACATAATCAAATTGCCAACATGGGTATTAGACCGTTGTAGTGTATTGCTTAGACCTACTACGTGCTCATGACATGAATTTGGACAATCAAATGTTAATATTGACTTAATGATATATTGAACCTGTTTTGGAAAGGTATCATGTGATGTTGATAGCACGTGGTGCATGGTAATCAACTGGGGTTTGATAAACAGTTTTCGACCGGGGCATGTGGCAAGAATGATCAGGTGGGCCAGTGTGGCACTGGGGATGTTGATTTGGTTCTTCGGGTAGTCTTGCCCTGGTCACCCTAAGGACTTAACCTTGCAAGCCTTTGAACTGGGTCTAACATGCAACCACATGTCTGTAATGGGACGGACCTAGTTGACTAAGTTGCTAATAACGTACCTGTGGGACCTCAGGAGGTCAACTACACCCTTTGTGTAAGTTGTACGGGGGAGCGTACCGGGGCTGAGGCCAGGTACCCATCTAACGGTTGATTGGCCTAGACTTCGCCTTAGCGAAGGGAAGGGTTAGTCTTGCAATAACCGGGAGGACCACTTGTATTGTTAGAGGTTTAGAAAGACTTTGTTACTGAACTCGCCTTTGTGGTGTTTGACTGTATCTTGTGGGTAAAGTGCATAACCTCTGCAGAGTTTGGAATCTATTCAAATAGCCGTGTCCGCGGTATTGGACATCGCTCGGGAATTACAGTCAAGGGTTAGATTTTCTCAAAAATAACTTTGGTTTGAAAAGTTGGGTTGGTTTAATAATGAAGATGATGGAAATGTGTTTTAGGATGGGGAAAAATGTTTATTAAACTTCTTGAAAAGTTATTTACGCTTTACTTATTTCTACTGCTTTCGAATCTACTTATATTACTTGTCAAATGTCAAGCATCGCAAATATACCTTGTGCTATTCCTTTGTAGCAAGCCATGCATATAGTATATTAGCTTGCATTACGTGCATGACTTCTTTGGGTACCAAGTACTCACCCTTGCCTCAACACAACACCGCTTGAAGAGGAGACTACGCCCGGCCGGAGGAGGAATTCCAAGAGGATCCGTCTACTTAGGGATGCGAGCCCGATCAGTTGCACTGTGGTATCTTTGGATGGCGCCACGAAGCTATTTGATTTTCCGCTGCTATTATTTTTCTCTGAATAAGTTTCGCCTTGCGAGGCATACATTTTGTAACTTGGCCATAAGGTCGAGTAACCACTTTGGTTATTTAAATAAAGTACTTTGATAATATCGAATGGTATGATTGTGATATTTACCAATGTTAAGACTGTGTGCACTAGCGCGTTCCTGGACTAGTGCTGAATACACAGAGGGTCCGGATTTGCAAATTCGGGGTCCCGACAGAAGCGAGCCACAAAGTCCTCCCAGGTGACTGGACCAAGATCGGGGGCTCTAGCAGCCAGAACCCCTTCCCACCAGATATCAGCTTGGCCTTTCAGCTGAAAGGCCACAAAGCGAGCCCTCTGGACCGAGGTCAACTCTAGGACCTCAAACTGCCTCTCCATGTACCGCAGCCAATCTGCGGACTGGATCGGCGTGCCCGCTCCGTCAAAAGTGTCAAGACGGAGGGACATCCACTCCCGGAGACTCATCCTCGACTCCGACGCAGCGGGGGCAACAATTGGGGCCACTGCAGGGGGAGGCACAACAGCAGGGGCTGCCCGCACCGGCCGGGCGCAGCCTCTGAATCTCCTCTGCAGAGCCTGAACTAAATCATCATTGGCGGCGGGCACCCCGCCCGATCTTGTTGGAAGCTCCTCCCGAAGCCGCCCACGAGCATTGAGCGAAATGCTACCCTCAGCAACAGACTCCGCCACTCCCTGGGAGCCTCGCCCCTGACCTCCACGGCCACGGCGTCCACGGCGTCTACCCCTCGGCATGGCTGCTTCAGATAGACAACCATCCAAACACAAAAACATAAACACAACATCACACAACCAAGAACATAGATCAAACATCATCATAGACATATTCTTTATCTTATAATCAAGCGCGATGCAATGATGAACCAAAACCCCATTGTAACGCCCGTGTTTGTAATTAAGCTTAATTAGGCTAACTAAGTGTGGATTAGTGCTCTGTAAAGTTTCCAGTTTGAATTTGGAGTTATTTGCCCTTGAATTCGTTTTGTCGTTTCATTTGATCATTTTCCCCGATTGGAGTCTCAGAATCCGAAATCGGGTGAAAGTTAAAATCGTGAGAGCTAGATCCCAAACCTAAGTTTTAAAACCTTATTAGGACCCCTTGAACCTATTCCAATAGTCCTCAAGTTAGTTGATTGGAGAACCATCGCAAAAACTATAAAAATCCCCAAGTTTTTTCTGCTTGGGCGGCGATCTGCTATTTTACTGCGGTACTACTGGCCGGCAGCGGCTCTGCCGCTTCCGAGCGATGCTGGGCGAGCGGCGAGTTTTGTCCTGTGCACGTATTTATCTCTTTGCCTCGGTATGCGTGCACGTCTCAGCCTCTAAAAGCACCAGGGAGCACCTCCTCTCCCTCACCTTTCTCATTTCTCCTCCTCACCTCCTCCTTCTTCCTCTCTTCTCCTTCCTCTCTCTCCATTGGAGCTTTCTCCTCCTCCTCGCCATCTCCAGCCAGTTGAAGCTCCAGGAGGCTGTGTGGGAGTAGGAGCAAGGGTGGAGAAGCGTCTCTAAGCTGTCAAGGAGCTCCACAAGAGGTAGTGCTTGAAGCTAAACCTAAACCCTAGGTGCAGATGCAAACCCTAGCTCTTCCTTGACTTGTAATCGTTCTTTACGTCCTAGTTAAACTCTAGAAACCCTAGTTCTTGTGGTGCATAGTCATTTTCCGAGTAGTTAAACCTAGGTCAAGGGTAGAAGAATCCTTCCGCGTGATCGAGTAGTTTCTGTAACCCTGATCTACGCTTCGTTGGACTCATTCGCTGCAAGAAGCCATTTCTCGAATTCTCGAAGCCCTTTCCTTTCGAAACCCTAACTCCGGGAAGTCGGGGAAATGACCTGCGGATGTTTTCTTAGAGCCTCGTAAGTCGTTTCTTGTGGGAGAATCGAGTTTGAACTCGATTCGGGACGAAAGTTGGTTTCAGAAAGTATATTTGGGTTTTCGGGTATTAGAAGTCTAATAGTGTCTTTCGAAGGTTCCAGTCAGTATTTAGATCTCGAAGGACCCTAGTGTTCTATTGGGCCTAGTGCGCGTGTTGCGAAATCCATTTTCGCGCCGGTATCAGGAGAGAAAGGATCCGAAAGGTGAGATTTTGAGCAAACGAGCTCGAAACTTGACGAAACCTGCGTGAATAAGTCCCATGGGTCCTCAGGAACCTATCCATGCACTTACGTCGAAGTTCCGGGGGCTAGTGTGCAAAATCTCAATTTTTTGGATTTTGGTCTCGAAGTGGCCAAGCACTACCGTGGGTGAGGCGATCGCCGGAGAAGTCCGGCACTACCGGGTTTAGAACGCCGGTAGTTATTTTCCAGAGCAACCCCTTTCGATCCCGGACAGCGGCACTCTAGGGCAATTCAGCCGTCTTGCCGGAGTTACCTGCGGCAATCTTAAGACTCTGATGGCACGCTTCGGCCTCTGGGAGAAAGTTTAGAATCTCTTTTTTGTCTAGGTTCGTTTTCGTTTTCGCTTCTTTTTGGATTTTGATTGCTTCTTCGCCTATTTTGATCGATGATTTTGGTCTCGTTGCTTTTCGTGTAGACGTAAACACTTGACGTCGCCGACGATCCCGACTACGTCCCGAGACCGATTTCACCGAAGAGCGCAGTGCAAGCACCTCCTTGACCATTTTGAATCCCATATTTGCAAATTCTTATTTTTGATTGCCAAAACTATTATGCATGCTCATAAGTTTATTAAAAGTGATAATTTGTGGGAAGCGATAGTTAAACGAGAAATTGTTGGATTACCTCAATGCAATCCGAATATGCAATCCTTGATAGACTTAGGAATAATTTAGACACGTTAGTAAGTGTCAGAGGGTATTAAAGAATAATAGTCGCATGTGCTTAGTTCAGCAGTAGAACTGGTTGCAGGAGATCATGACGATCTTATTCATAAACTCCTGGAACTATTAGGATAGGTGATTGGTGTCAGGTTGGAATCAGTGGATATGGGGTTTTGTTTGAAAAAAAGGAAATGGTTGCGTGAGTAAAATGGAAAAACTTGGAGAGTTTAGACCGGGCGAGATGTTTGGTGGTTCGGAGTTGGTGGTATTTGGCCGGGTAGTGGTTCCGGTTGGTAGGCTGGTTTCAGGTTCGGATTGGTTGTCAGGCCGTTGGCTAGTTTGGAGTGGTTTGGTCTCAGTTGGTCCCTTGCTATGGGGAGGTTGAAGGCTAGTGTGTGCTCGGTGGGGCCGCTAGTGTCGATCCTCTGTGGCCATAGCAAGTGGGTTTGGAAGATCTCGCCTGAGTCACCCTAAGGACCGAACTTGGTGCTATTTACTGGGTGTAATACGTGCAACCACATGTGCCAGTGTGGGATGGCCTCAGCCTAGTACGGGGAAAAGGGATCTGACCCTGCATTATTGGAGGGCAAAGAGGATTGGATGCACTTGTGGTGTCGGTGCATTCTAGGGACTTTCTTGTCGAGGCATCGAAGGAAAGTTTACCCAATACAACGGTAATGCCTACTACAGGGAGGTCGTGGGCTAGTGGGTGCCTATGGGAACCACTGGCGGCCTCTGTGGCTGTAGTTAGGAATGCACGTTACCGGGCCGGTGCAGGATTAGAACTCCAATCTCTCGAAAGGTTCCGTCACTGTCTAGCAAATCGGGTACTTCGGTATCGCGAGGCATGGAGGACATGATTGCTAGAACGTGTCATGTGGGTACAGTGTACAGTCTCTGCAGAGATAAATTAACTAATCGATTAGCCGTGCTCACGGTCATGAGCAGCTTGGAAAGTATTATCAAGTATAGATTTTGGGTCTGGGTTGACTTCTGGGAAAATGGGTTTCGAGGTTAGATTGTGTTGGTCGGATGTGTGTTTGGATCTTGGGTTCGGATAAGGTGCGGGTGGTTGGTTGTTTTGGTGAAAGGAATGGTTGGATGGTTGATTTGGTGAATGGTTTATCTATTATTAATTGTTTGAAATGTTTTCTTCAGCTTCTTTTGTAAAAATGCGAATGTGAATCTATTATCATATTGCAAGCAAAATCTGCTTTGTGCTCAAAAGACTAGTGTAGTAACCTATTATTCATTGATTTAACCTACATTTTATATGTATACATTCCATACACTAAAGTCTTGCGAGTACATACGTGTACTCACCGTTTGCTCTAACGGACTTTGGTCAGAAGGAGAAGAAGCAGGTATTGATGCAGATGTTCCAGACGAGTCGCAGTTCGCTGATGACGCTGACGATTCCGCTAGGGCTTAGCTGGGTTTCCTTCCAGTCAGTTGCCTGAGGGTGGAGGCACACTGCGTGTTTTTCTTTTGGAGTTTCCGCTGGCGTTGGATGATTCTTTTGGACTTGTGCCGGCTGTAAGCCAAGACTTGTAAAGTTAAACTATTGTAATAACGTTACCTTACATGTGTAATATATTTACTCTTGCATAGTTGAGACCTGTCTTGTATGACAACGCGTGGGTACTGGGCTACTGATCCAGGGAACCAGTACAATGCACGCGGTTGCGGGAAGCTCGAGTTGGGATCAATCAGTTGGCATGTACACTCCTCACGAGTTTTGCCGATTAATTGGCCCCAATCCGAGTACGGAGTTGGTTTAGCGGTCAGGAGACGTTACGGGTTGCATTAATCTTCTGACCGATGCGACAGTAATGACCTGCATCGCTAATTTGATTCCGAAGCCCCCACACCCATCCTACTGTGCAACCAAGTGTGTCAAATTTTAGATTAGTTATACCACTTTTGCAAGTTTTAATGTTGCTATCCTATAACAAAGTTTTAGTTAGAACCTAAGCCATGTTTCTAAGTTATTCCACATCATATTTTAGTTGCAACTCAAGGTATGACACTAAAAATACATATTCCAAGGACCTACAGCCCGCTCTGATACTAACTGTAACACCCCGGCATTTAATATGCCCGAATGCTACCAAACATAAGCTAACCAACATCTAAATACCACCATTTATCATAAATTCCAGCAAGGATACATATGCTAAAAACCGACATTTCGGCAGCATCTCCTTTGTTTTAACATGCTACGAAGAATCAACAATATTATAGCAATGTAAGGCAATATAAGAAACATCTAAAACAGCAATTATTAAAGACTTAACGGCAAAATAAGTCTAACATCAAGCACTTAATGTCTCCAAGTGTCAAATGAACAAATAAACTCTCAAATAGTAAAGCTAAACATTAAAGCAATGATCATCACACGCAATTTATTATCAAACTAATAGAATGACTTGTGGAATAATTATGGTGAAGCTACGTGTGGGCGTGTGACTATTTCCCTTCCCCGCATGCCGATCTCATGGTACCTAAAACAACAAGAAAACACAAGCGTGAGTTCGAAACTCAGCAAGCATATTGCAATGGACAACAAGAACATCAACATGGCAATAACATCTCCCATCATGTAAATCATCTTATTCGTAAACACTTAACATTGTCATCATCAATATGTATGCGATGTAATGCAATGCTCATGTCTCCTTGGAAACTCATACCGGTATGGTTGAGTACACACCCGTCGGTGTGCACCCTCTCCCCTTTCCATCCCGAAGATGGAGGGTGCCTACTCCTCGCTTCCACAACCCACGGTAGATGGAATCACGATGTAGGACTTACTCTATTGGCTCTCCGGATTAGTCATAACTTTCTCACCGACCTTCCCGGATTAGTTAATGACTTTCTCACCGCCCGGGCCATGTAACATGTCATGTATGCAAGCATGCCAACATCATATAAAACTCATATATTAACACATGGCATCATAACATCTTAAACATGCTCATCATATCATAGCAATCATTAAAACATGGCAAGTGGACATATATCATGTAGACAATTCCATCTAATCTCAACATGCAACCTACAACTCGCTATCCATCACAACACACTTGCCTCAACCACGTGCAACGGATTGGCGGGAAGTAGAGGGCACTCCCGGGGTCGCACCACCTGCACATAGGTATCACACACTCACAATCATGTCCACAGAACAGTACGCAAACCCTCATCTACCCCGACATTGCCAACAACTCGCAAAACCTAAAAACAGAGGTTCTGTCCCGACGGGACAGCAGCCTTGCAAAAGGCATAACTTGGGCTCTGGGACTCCGAATCAATTAAACGAGTACATCCTCGCATAGCTTAGGAAATTTCCCAACTTTCTCTCGTTATAAGGAAAGACTGATTCGGCCTCTAAAGTTGTTTAATCTACAGATTACCGAGATCTGTTCCAATCGCGTCACAAATTTTAATATGCTCGGTAAAACAGTCATAACTTTCAAACGGCTGGGCGGAATTTAACGTTCTTTATATGCACGGAAATATAATGAAATTATCTACAACTTCTTAAAAGTCTGTACAGTCAGATTCGAACTCTAAATTGGCGAAAATAGGAACCCTAGGTCAACTGCTCATGCTGTCCCAAAACAGAAACGTGGCAACGTCTAGATCTAACCCAAATTACTCCAATCCAGCACCACCAATTGATCTAAAAACTTGATAATCACCCTAAGAACAGTACCTAGATCAACCCCATGGAACCCCATGATCAAACCTTTGCCCGACGAACGAAAACTCCAATCGATCTTCTCTCCAATCGATCTCCTCGCTCCTCGCTCCTCGCTCCTCGCTCCTCGGATGGATCCACGAGGATGCAGGGGTGGGGAGGCCACCCTAGGGCAGCAAGGGGGTGGAGGAGAGGTGGTGGGGAGGTGGAGAGGTGGAGAGGGCAAGGGCAAGGGGGCGCACGGCTAGAGGGGTGAGGGGGGGAGGAGGCTAGGGCTAGGGGGATTGGTGGGGGCGCTCCAATGGGGCTATGGGGCGCAAGGGGGCAGGGAGGGAGCCCTTTTACCAGCCCCCACTCTGAATCCTAGTCCTACAAGGAGTCCTAATCCATCCCACTAAAGCCCACAACCCCCCCTTTAAGGCCCAAAATCCCCCGGGAAGGCCCAAAATCCCGGAAACGGCCCGGAAACGTTATAAACCTCCAAATCCTATGGTTTTAACCTTATTTCCACATCCCATACTATTTTTGACCAAATCATGCACATTAAATCAGGTTACGACACTCCGTGGTGTCACAAGGACTTTTGCACTTAGTTCTCTAAAATATCCACATAGATCAAATAAGACAGATGTAACATTATCTGGAAGTACACCTCGCAAAGCAATAGGCAAAAGTTGCTGCATTAGAATATGGCAGTCATGACTTTTAAGGCCTGAAATTCTCCCTTGATCAACATTTACACATCTCAAAATGTTTCCAGAATAGCCATCTGGAACCTTGATATCATGAAGAACTTTACAGAATTGTTGCTTCTCTCTTTTAGACATGGTACAGGAAGCAGGAGGCAAGTAATACTTATTATTTGCTCTTTTTTGCGGATGCAACTCTGGTATGATATTCATTTCTTGCAGGTCTTGTCGTGCTTGTAAATTGTCCTTCGACTTGCCCTCTAAACCTAAGTGTCCCATATATATTATCACAAACATTCTTGTCAATATGCATAACATCAAGATTGTGACGGAGTAAATTGAAGTCCCAATAAGGCAACGAAAAGAGGCCACTAACACACTTCCAGATTTTTGACTTTTCAAAATTATTAATTGCTTTTATCTTTCGTAGAATCAAAATTTCAGAATAAGCGATAGGCTCTGATCTATGTTCTTCAGTTCCATCAAAAGAATTATCATCATATCGAAACTCGTGATTTGGAGGTAGAAATCGACGATGTCCCATGAAACAATACTTGTGCCCATGTGTCAACCGTTTAGAGCATGTTTCTTCATGACATTTCACACAAGCATACTCACCATTAACGCTAAATCCTGCAAAGATCCCAATCCCAGGATAGTCACTCACGGTAGACAATACAACAGCACGAAGTTGAAACATCTCATCTCAAGATGCATCATATGTAGGTGTTCCAACCCCAAATAACTCAATTAGTTCTTCATAAACAAGCTCCATAAATACATGGAAATACTTTCCTGGGTAAGATGGACCAGGAATTATTAGAGTTAGCATGAGAGAAGAAGCCTTCATGCATAACCACGGAGGAAGATTGTAGGGAACTAAGACGACAGGCCAGCAACTATAAGTCGAACTCATCATCCCAAATGGATTGAACCCATCACTGGCAAGTCCGAATCTAATGTTCCGAGAATCTGATGCAAAGTCTGGATACCTTGAATCAATGGCCTTCCAAGCCTCTGAATCAGCTGGATGACGTAATGCCCCATCCTTTGTACGTCCCTCATCATGCCATCTTAATGTTGTAGGTAATTCTTTGTTCATAAAGAACCGCTTAAGCTTTGGTTTAATTGGAAAATACCGTAGCACCTTCCTTGGTGTTGCCTTCTTTCTTTCCTTCTTGGTTAAAGTAGTTTTATCGGCTTTGTTTTTCCACCTTAAAGTTCCACATTTTGAACAGAAGTCATCATGCGCCTTGTCTTTTTGATAAAGCTGACAATTATTTGGACAAACATGAATTTTCTCATAATTAAGCCCAAGCTTTCCAATTATCTTCTTGGCCTCTGCAAATGTACTTGGTATGTTCTTACCATTTGGAATTGCTTGTTGCAGAATTGCTAGCAAATCATTTAAAGATTTATTGCTCCACTTGTTAATGGATTTGATGTGGAACAAAAGTACAAGAAATGAAAGTTTCGATAGCTCACACCCTGCCCATAAAGGTTCATCAGCATCCTTAACTAAATCATAGAAAGCTTGGGTTTCAAAATCTGGTCCAATTTTAGAAGAATTTTGCACATCGGGTTCATTCATTGGAGGTCCATTGTCTAGGTTGCCAATAGCATCCTGTACTAACTGGCGCATATTAGTGTTTATTATCCGAGATTGTGACTGTGAATCTTTGTTTGCGGAGATATACGCCGCAGTTTCACCATGACAGCCCCAAATAGTATATCCAAGTAGCATTCCATCACACACTAAATGATCATATACTTCATCCCGTTGCAATAACCACTTATTGACACATTTGCGACATGGGCATCTGATCTTGGCTTTAGGACTTTTTCCCTTGAATGCAAATTCAAGAAAACCCTTTATCCCATCCTCGTGGTCATCACTTCGTTCAGGGGAAAGCAATATCTTTTTAATAGCTTTCAAATCCATTGAAGAACTGTCTTAGAATAACAAATAAAGATATTAGTGTTATTCAAATGCCAAGCACTTTAAATAGTATTGAAAATTGTAAGTGTGTGATTCAAACAAACTGATAAGTGACAAAAAAACATTATGGAAGGGAAAAAAATCATCAACTACTTACTAACACAAAACAATTGAAGATGCTTGTTTATTTTATCTTCTACGGTCTATTTTGTGAAATGAATATGAATCGACCTGAAGAGGATGACCTGAAGAGGATGCCCAACATTCAGATTGCAAACATCAAAATTTCTATCAACAAACCATTCAACCAGACTTGCATTTTTACAAGCATATGTAGTACTAACCTGATTGATCTTGCCACTTAGCCTTATATTTGGAGATATAGTGTTTGGTCTCACCGCAGAAATAACACTTCTTACTGGAAGAGGCCAATAGATGGTAATCTGAAAATCTAGAAAAGGCACATAAATAGATTAGAAGATATGTTCAACTGCAACGTACTATATGTCATAGCTTGATTGTTTTGCTTGATTAGAAGATATGTGAATTATGTTGCCATAAGTGATAGCTTGATTGTTTTGCTTGATACATGTGTAAGAAAAAAAATTGATGTTCCTTGTATGCTTTGATATGGTTTAATGATATTACATTCTTTTTGGATAAAAGCTACTAACTCAATTAAAGAGACTTTTATTTCATCTAAATTGTAAATTCCATTAATTTTTTATTAAAAAATCTCTAAGACATACTCTTTAGCTGTGGTGTTGTACTACAGGTAATTATATAAGCATGAGCATCGAAGTGCATAAATTGCATATAGTGGCCGAACTATATGGCCCAAGAGTTACAGTTTAGTGCAGATTTTGTAGTTGCAGTAACAGAAGAATTTTATTAAATGTCGTGCTTTCAGAAATTGAGAAATCATATTGTGTCAAGCTTTTGATGTATTTCTATCTGTAACTAATACTGCACATGGTACATGTAGTTTGAATGTATCAATTGCGCTTTCCTCCAAAAGATAGCTTTCTACCTGCCTATCTGAACAGCTTTTGTTAAGTCATTCATTTTCATGAGAATAAGCTCCCTTGCAAAACATGCCTTCAAGAAATCCTACTTGGATAATGAGTATATACTATTTTTCAGAACAAGGCATTATTATGTCCTTTTGATTTGTCATATGGCTTTGAAAGCTCATCAGCATGATTCGGACTAACTTGAGATGCTTGGAACTTATCACAGAATTAAAGCAAGTAGAAAACACAAGTCCATTGCAGCAAGGAATAGAAGGGAAGAAAGAAGCAGGGAAGAAAGAAGCAAGCATGAAATACCAGGGCCCACGGCGGCGGCTGTGCCGTGGGGGGCGAGTTGCAACGCCAAACGAGCAGGGCAACCCCGCAACGGATGTGGACCGGGGAGAGAGCGCCTGCGGATTGGAATTTGGAAGGAATCCGTTGAGAGAGAGCACCTACGCAGGCTTCACCAACTTAGATCGAGAGCTCCATCCTATGCGTGAGAAGGAACCTGAGAGAAATAGAGGAGGTTGAAGAACAGGCATGTTATGGGAGGTATGGGAATTGGGTTAGAATCGGGTCATATCCAAGCGAAATTTTCCCTCGGAAAAGCAGGAAGAAATTTTGCATGAGCGGTGAAATAAAATTTTTAGGAACTGCTGTAGACTAAATATCTGACAGTAAAGCCCATAGTCATGTAAATTTAATTCTTTTAATTTTGGTTTATACATTATGCATGTTAAGGATGTATACGAGGATTCAAATCCTACGAGAGTGCGTATTGGTGTTTGCTCTCGCCCAATAAGCGCATTGTTAACTCTATCAGATATAATCATATTAATTGAGGGTCTCTTAGAAGCCCCTATGTTAATTCTAGAGGGTGAAAAAGCTAGAAATTACTATGTTAATGGCAGAAAAAGAAAAAAATAAATTCTCACATAATCGTATAAAATAATAGATCTAATTATACCTATATTACAATCCAGAGGTTTCCAGCGTCCGGAGAGTGTCCACGTCGACGCTTGCTTCCCGTCCGTCCGATCGCGTCCTCTGACTGTTGAGATTGCCAAAAAATCTTGGTCTATTTTTTCATCTCGGTTCATTTTTTTCTAAAAAAACATTTTCCCAAAAAAAATGCACTCCGAAAGACCTCTCAAAATTTAGAAAATATATCTTCATCCGTTTTTTCTTCGAAAATTTCATATGATCAATTCAAATTTGTTTTTCGTTTAAGCGCGCCGCGCTTATTGTCTTAGTCCATTCATATTATATTATATAAATTTGACTTATGAACTAAATCAAATGAGTAACACTTCATATAACA
The DNA here is from genome assembly GCA_036346355.1 of Rhipidocladum racemiflorum. Taxonomy (NCBI): domain Eukaryota; kingdom Viridiplantae; phylum Streptophyta; class Magnoliopsida; order Poales; family Poaceae; genus Rhipidocladum; species Rhipidocladum racemiflorum. The sequence goes on along the minus strand of CM070577.1, from coordinate 34,714,842 downwards.
ATGTTTGGAGGTTTTTGGCACTCTCACGATGGCCACGTTGCTCTGTGCTTCTTGGCCATCTGATCGCACCTTCCAACAGTCCAAATCAGCTCTCCTGATCGATAGCTTAAATGGATTTCCGATCCTCTACAGTGGACCACACGGGCCATGTGACGCAGCAAGAGAAGCACTCCCTCTCATGCACATGACGCGGGTTCGAGCCCCACGTCAGGCGATGAGGCGAAAGGCGAATGAGGTGACCGGTGAGCGTTTCATCGGATATTAACCAGATAGATCTGAATAAAATTAAGGATACTTCTGAATTCAAATAAAATTATGGATAGATCAGAATAATTACGAACGGAAGGTCGATCGAGAATTATTTGCTCCATTTGCACCCCTGTGTACGAGGGTTCAAATGATAATGTGTGTGAGATCCTCTCTTTTATGATATAGTGTATCTTATAGAATATGGAATTTATTAGTAATTTTCGGTTTATTTTATCTTCAGCAAGCTATTATTACGGTACCAAAAAGCAATATGGACTATTACTAATTCTCGTGTTTGCTAAAACACACTTTGTCCATTATAATAATTGTTGTAAGTTCGCAAGTTCGAGAGAATCGTCTTTGGAGCTACTAGGGCGTCTTTGAGGAACAGATCATCGAGGGCTCACTAGTTTGAATGTGCTTTTTAATTGCTCAAGAGAGTTCAAGTTCCAACAAGGTTACATGGGTATTTATAGGCTTTGGACATGTACGCAAGACTATTTGTCCCTTCTGCAAAGAACAAAGATCCATGTGCAAGTAAGGACTCGTGGTTCCGCAAAATCACGAACGGATCCTCCACCTATCTTTACAAAAAGGACATGTGGTTATATAAATTCGATGATGATCGACTCCTACATAGCATATTTTTTTTAAAAAAACCACCTAACAGGTACTTCCACTGATTTTAAAAAAGGACTTTTAAAGAAAGGGCTTGTAGTTACACAAATTCATTAACGGCTCCTAGCACGTTTTTAAACACCCTTCGAGAAAATCAAAATTATGTTGAGGTTTCATTTTTTTTCAAAAAAGGACCCGTTGTTAAATAAATTCATCGATGACTCGTATGCATCATATTTAAAAAAAAAACATCTGAGAAAACATTTTTTTACAAAAATGACCCGTGATTACGCAAATTATTAACTCTCATATGCGCAGAAGATTTCAAGTGAAAGGAAGCAAGCACATAACTCTCTTATGCGTGGAAGATTTCAAGTGCAAGGAAGCAGGCGCATCAACTTTTTTTAAAAAAAAATCCCTGAAACTTTCAAAATCATCAATAGGTCCTTTAGGTGGTTTTTTAAGAACACACAAAAGGAAAATTTGGTGTAGGGTTCCTAAAAATGTTAGATTTGAATTTTGTTTTTTAAACTTCGATCGAAATTTACGGATGCCCTAGATATGATCCAAAAAAAATTTGAAACCTTGGACATTACACTAAAAAGAAAGACTTTATTACAACGTAGTGTAGATTATGCCATATGTTAAATTAGAAACAGAACAAACAATAATATAGAAAAAAGAAAATAACCATAAATAAACTACCACAGCAAATAGTGCAACCTAGCGCTCTCGCGAATTAATTCGCTCGCTATTTCCCGCACAGATCACCCTCCAAAAAACTTTCACGCAACTCTCTCTACGCTAGCTATACCCCCCCACAACTCTACGCCGTCACAACCAAACCGCTATTCCCCATCTATTCCAATAGCTCACGGCAGGCAAGATTCATCCACAACTAGCCAGCTCTAGATCCTTGCCCACGGTCACCCACCTGGCATCGAGGTGCAAGACGATCGAGGAGGACGTCGCGAAGGCAAGACGATCGGCACGCCCACGCCTCGGTCCAGTTCATCCATCTCTACCCAGTTTTTTTAATTACCGGCCGGCCACACGTACGCCTCGTTCCAGGTATCTCCATCTCCCCAGATATTCAACCTCCTCCATCTCTCCATCTTTCCATCGATCGATCTCCCCGATGCCTTCTCCCTGCACAGGTTCTCTTGCGAGCGTTGAGACTCCAGGCATCGCCGGCGGCCTCCTGCTGCAGGCTCCAGGGAGCACCTCGCGGGGGATCCAGGAGCCGAATCGCGTCCTCCAGACGCCGACGCGCGTGATCCAGGCGGCGAAGGAGGCGACCCGTGGCTCTCGGCAATGGTGGCGGCTCATGCGACAGGCGACCAAAAGGTAGAACATCTTCCAAGCGCGCAGCCGACAGTCCTCCCTTGCAGCTGATCGACCTCGCTCCAATAGAAGGTAAACCTGATCCCTAATTTTTCTTCATGTGCAGTATCTTGCTAACACAACTAGAAGTTCCCCCTCTTACTCTATTCGTCGAGAGGTGCTTCTATGCTCTTCCTCTTAATACAAGTTGCACAAATCTTGAAGCAAACGAAGGGGTAAGTAATCCTCATCTACCCTTCATTCATGCTTTAATATTTGTGCAACTTTAAAAAGGAAGAGCATAGAAGCACCTCTCCTATTCGTCAGTTATTCTAAATTCCTTCGGTGCCAATCTGCTCTAGTAGAAGTAACCTCATACCTTCCTCTCTCTGCAGAGGCAAGATTAATTTTAATGGATTTTCTCTCTTTGCGGTGCTACTTTGAGTTCCATATGGGCTACTCCCTCTCATAGATCCTAAAGTCACCAAGAGAAAAGCGAATACAATGATAATCACAGTTCGAATCTTCACTAGTGTATTTGATGTCAACATAAAAATGCTGAGATGATGTACATAAAGGAAACTGAGATGATGTACATAAAGGAAAAATAGAGCACTACTAATTGTTAGGAATATGTCTCAAATCCTAACCTATCATGTCTCGTAGTCCTGCCTTCTACGATTCAGACTATTTGGCTATATAAACAACCTTTATGTACATGTAATCCTTGAACATTGTAGTGGATTGTCTCCCGTGGTTTTTCCCGACAAAATTAAAGAACTGAATAAACATGAAATAAATTACAGTTTTGTGTATGTTCACGGTATATCCCTGTACTTCTGTTTAGGAAATAATATGGTAAACAGAGTATTTACTTCTTGTCTTTTGACTTTTGATATCTTCGTGATCCATGTACTTCAGTGACTGTACACACACTTGGTTCCTACACTAGCTCTTTATGGCGTAGTGGTAGAGAAATTACAGTCACTGAATCTTCTACAATTTTGTGTAATTTTAATGTGAAATCGTTTACATGTTTTATGGCTATCTAGCCAATCCTTAAAGTAGTCTTGTGAAACACTGCTAATTGGAATCAATCCTGTATATTGTAAGATGGGTATTTTCTGACATTGCAAAAATAGGTATACTACACGTTGTACTCAATTGGAATGGGACCTGTTCCTTGGGTTATCATGTCTGAGGTATTAAAATAATGGGACCTGTATATTGTAACAACTTTTATTTTTCTATTTCTATCATACTCAGTGGACCTACTGGTTGATACAAGAATGAATGAATAGTTAATGGAGTTTTTGGAAGTGCTACTTTAATTTCCTACTAAAGACTACTTTAATATCGCTATCTACACAAAGGCCTTCCTCGCAAAGACAAACATTTGTTATTCGTGTAAAAGATTCGTTGCAACGCACGGGCACCTTACTAGTTTGTATTAATATTCTTTGCAAAAATTTGTTTCAGTTTGCAGGAAAATGGGTAGAAAGAAACGGTTGAATGTAGTACAATGTGGTGCTCAATATGTTGATGGAGAGAGTGGTAGCAGTGAGCATTCTTTACCACCAACTGAGCCCGTGCTTGAATCACAAGCATTGGAAGATGATGGCATCCAAGTTGAGCAGCAAGCTGATGACCTTCTGAATATGACAGGTACAACTGTAATTAGATAAAGCTACGACTAGCTAGAATAATTGAATGAGTATAAGGTGATCATGGAGTTAATGAGTAATATTCTCACTAATTTTACAGGTTATGATGAAGAAGTGAAGAAGCGTGGGGGGGACTGCTTTACCACATGTTTGGAACCTTCCAGCTGGGAAACGCATAGTGGTAAAATGCAACAAACTTGGTCAACCCATTGGGATGGAAGGTGGAGTGTTAAGTCAATTTCTAGGGACACTAGCAAGAAATGGAGGTTATTGTCCATTAGACATAGAGGACTGGAAAAGCTCAAAGATGATGGTGGAGACTTAATACTTCAATGTGTAGAGGTTTGTAGAATATGATAAGATCATAAATACTCTGTTATGATTATGCTTGCTTCTACTTTATGTACAATGGCAACATAGATTTTTACCTTCCTTTATTTCTTATTTTAGACAAAGTTCATGTACCCTCGGACATGTGACAAATGGATATTGAAGACAACTGGAAGAGATTGGAGGCGATACAAGGCAACATTGAAGAAAAAACTTTTTAATCCGAAGAAGAAAAGATCCTTTTTGTATAGGTTGTGCCCAGATGATGTTGATGAAGATCAATGGGTTGCACTTGTCAATTATTGGAAGTCAAAAAAAGGAAAGGTAATAAAAGTGCAAACATTATTTATACTATTGCTTCATTTAAATTTGTATAGTCATGCCAATGTTAAATAATACATCAATGGTGTTATTTAATTAGTAGTACATTGCTTTAATAATAGGCCCTTAGTGAGATGAACAAACAAAGTCGTGCTATGTTGAGGAATCCCCATTCAGCAGGGACAAAGAGTTATGCCCGTTGGGCTGAGGACTTGGTGAGTCATTTTGTTTTGTACTTCTGCTAAATATTCTTATTCATGTTTACCTTTATGTTATTGTACCCCTTGTTATTTTTAGAGACAAGATGATCCTGAAAAGAAGCAATGACCATAGAGCAAATGTTTACTTAGCAACTCACAAAAGAAAGATGGGCAAAGATAAAGATGAGCAAGTGGTATGCTATATACATAATTCTTTCCCAAATATCAAGTTCTTATTTCCTCTAACATATAGAGTAACCATGCATTATTCATTTATAGGCTGCATTGGAAAACCTCATTGATGAACAACCAATGTTGGCACAAAATGACCAAGGAAAGGTTGCATGGAAAGGTGATGCATTACATCAAGTATTAGGCGAAGAAAAACCTGGGCAAGTTCATGGCATGGGATTGCTTCCTGTGCCTAAAAAAGTCTATGGCCATACACCACATCAGCTTAAGAACATAAATATTACTACAATAGATAGCTCATCATCCGAGGATGGGATGCATGTTGTGGAAGAAGTAGAAGAGTTGAGGGAACAAGTGAAGAAACAAGGTTTACTTATTCAAGAATTGCTAAACAAGCAGGCAAGCCTTGGGAACAAGGAACCAGTTATGACACTACGGTATGGTGTGATATTATAAAATGTGAAATTAGAGAATAAAACCTTTCGGCTTGAGGTTTACTCGCGTTTTTGGGCCTTTTGAAGTGTTGTGACACCACGGAGCGTCGTAACCTTATAAAAGGTGCATGATGAGGTCAAAAACATATTGAAATATGATATGGGAGGTTAAAACCATAAGGTATGGATGTTAATAGCGTTGTCGGGCCGTTTCCGGGGTTTTGGGCCTTCCCGGGGGAGTTTGGGCCTTAAAGAGGGGGTTGTGGGCTTTGGTGGGATGGAGTGGGAATCCATTTAGGATTAGGAAAGGGGCTTAGGGCTGGTTAAAGGGGGGTTTCCCTGCCCTTTTGGGCGTCCTCCCCTTGCCCTTTGCGCCCCCAAGTGCCCTAGCTGCCTCCCACACCTCCCCACCTCCTCCTTGGGCGCCTCCACCTCCCCCAAGCCTCTCCCCTTGCGCCACCACCCTCTCTGTGATACTACAGAATGACGGTATGAGTCATTTTCGATCTCGGCCATAAGGTACGACTCTTGTAACATGTTTTTGCGCCGTTTCTTCAAGTGTGGGCCTTTCCGGGGGATTTTGGGCCTTTCCGGAGGGGAATTGGGCCTTCCGGGGGAGTTCGGGCCTTGGGGGGTCCATATGGGCCGAAGGTGGGACATATTTGGGCCTTTTGGAGGTGGTCTAGGACAGCAAAACTGCTGCCCTAGCCCTACCTGCGCCCCAAACAAGTCCCCTCCCTAGCCCTAGCCCCCACTTGTTTCCCCTCCACCCCATTGCCTCCTCCTCCCTAGCCGCCACCCCTCCTCACCCTTGCGCCTCCCTTGCTCCACCACGTGCCCTTGCTGCGTCCCCTCGCTGCCATGCCACGCCATGGTGCTGCCCTCGCCGGTAGGAGGATCCACGACGAGAGAACCAGGTGGCCACGACGCGTGGGAGCGAGATCGAGGCGATCGAGAGGCATTCTTCATGTTAAATCGCTCGTCGGACTAAGGTATGTCCATGGGGAAACCTTGGGGAAGGTCTAGGTGCTGTTCTCATGGTAGATTTGGAGTTGTTAGATCAAGAGGACGTGCTGCCATGGAGTAGATCTGAAAAGAACTAGAGTTCGTATTGTACTCAGTTTCGGGCAGATTTGGAGTCCGTTTTAGGGGGTGCGATTTCGCAATTTTAGAGTCAGAATTTGGCCGACCTCCTGTTGAAGAAGTTGTAGGTATCGTCAAGAACTATTTTTTGTATTTTTTTGAGAATTTTTGGAGTTACGTTCTGAAAGTTATGGCCGTTTTCGTGGGCGCTGTCCAATCTGTGTCGAGGTTGGGACAGTCTGTGTTCAACATTAGATTAAACTAATTTAGAGTTCGAATCTGACCGTACAGACTTCTAGGAAGTTGTAGATAATTTCAATATCTTTCAGTGCATATAAAGAAATTGAAATTCCACCCAGCCGTTTGGAAGTTATGCCTGTTTTACCGAGCGCTGTCAAATCTGTGACGTGATTGAGACAGTTCGTGTTCAACGTTAGATTAAACAACATTATAGTCCGAATCAGTCTTTACCTATAACTAGAAAAAGTTGGGAAATTTCCTAAGCTATGCGAGGATGTACTCGTTTATTCAATTTGGAGTTCTAGAACTCAAGTTATAATTTTTCGAAGCCGCTGTCCAGAACGGGGCAAAATCTGTGATTTCGAGGTTTTGGAGTATTTAGCGTATTAGGTGTAGTGGGTACTGTTTTGAGGAGTCGAATTAAGTGTGTGGCACGTGTTTGCAGGTGGTGTGCCTTTGGGAGTGCCCTCAACCTCTCGTCACTCCGTTGCCCGCGGTTGAAGGCAAGTGTGTTGTGTGGATTGAACATTATACGTGTTGCTAGAATTGCTTGATAGTGTTTGGGATAGATAACATGCTGTCTTGCCATGAACTACATGTTATAATTGATATGATGTCCTTATGCCATGTTTTAAATATTGTCGATGATATGATGTCTTCATGCCATGATTAAAATGCTTGATGATGATAAGTGATTTACATGCTATGTTGTGAATGGGCACCGTCGATGGTTGAATACGGTCCTACATGTTGAGATGCCATGTGTTGATATGCAATATTTCTATTTGTGTATACATTGCTGTCCATTTTGCATGCATGGCATATTTTCATGGCCGGCCGGTGAGATAAGTCATAACTATTCCGGTAGGGTCGGTGAGAACTATTAACACTAGTACCGTGCAAAACTTTTCAGTAAGACCTACATCGTGATTCCATCCACCGCGGTGAATGGAAGCGAGTGATAGGCACCCTCCATCTTCGGGATGGAAGGGGGAAAAGGGTGCATGCCGACGGGTGTGCACTCAACCATACCGGTATGAGAATTCCAGGAGACATGTGCATTGCATTGCATGAATGATATACATGAATGAAGAAGTTTATGAATTAATGATGAGAGTACTCATGAGGTGTTCATAAAATGATTATCATGTTGTTTTAAAGAGTGTGTATAATGTCAAGTATGATGTGTTGTGGTATAAATGTGAAGAATGGTATTATGGTGTGTTGTTTTGATCCTTGTCGATTCATTATATTACACCTTCTTTGAGTTTTGAACTCACGCTTGTGTTTTTCGTTGTTTGTTTCTTTAGGTACCATGAAATTGGCGCGCGGGAAAGGGATTTAGCTACACTCCTCCACGTAGCATCATAATCTAGCTATTTCACCTGTTTTGGAGACATTGCAATAATCATTAGTTTATGGTCTTAATGTTTGGTTGTTTCCCCCATGTGTATCATGTGGGGCTATGGAGTGAATCGTTATATCTTCCTAGATTTAAATTGATGCTTATTCTTTTGCTAGCGATGCCTATTGATGTTTTAATTGATGATTGGTTATCATTATCGCTGCGTGTGAAGGTCTTGTTTATCCTACTTATTGATATGATGATTATGTTGTTAAGTTTCATGCAAAAATAAAGGAGATGCTGTCAAAATTTTCAATTATTCTAAATGATTACTTGCTGTAATTTACTTTAAATTATGGTATTAAATGTGTTATGGTCTATGTTTGGTGACATTCTGGGCTTAATAGAAGCTGGGGTGTTACACTCTCCACCACCTCTCCACCTCCCTTGCTGTGCCTAGGTGAGTTCTTGACCTCACCACCTCAAAGATCCATCCGTTGGAGCGCTCCGCGACGAGGAGATCCGGCGGGATTGGAGCGAGGAAGGAGATCGCGCGAACCGGGAGGAGATCTATTGGGTTTTCGTGCGTCGGGCAAAGGTATGTCCATGGAAATCCTTGGGGTTGATCTAGGTACTGTTCTAAGTGTGTTTATCAAGTTTTTAGATCAATTGGTGGTGTTGGAATTGAGTAATTTGGATTAGATCTAGATGTTGCCACGTTCTGTTTTTGGGATAGCATGAGCAGTCAACCTAGGGTTTGCGTTTTCGTCAATTTAGAATCCGAATCTGGTCGTACAGACATTGAAGAAGTTGTAGATAATTTCTTTATCTTTCCGTGGATATAAAGAACGTTAAATTCCGCCCAGCCGTTTGAAAGTTATGTCTATTTTACCGAGCATGATAAAATCTGTGACGTAATTGGAACAGATCACGGTAATCTGTAGATTAAACAACTTTAGAGTCCGAATCAGTCTTTCCATATACCTAGAGAAAGTTGGGAAATTTCCTAAGCTACGCGAGGATGTACTCGTTTAATTGATTCGGAGTACCAGAACTCAAGTTATGCCTTTTGCAAGGCTGCTGTCCCGACGGGACAGAACCTCTGTTTTTAGGTTTTGCGAGTAGTTGGCAATGTCGGGGTAGATGAGGGTTTGCGTACTGTTTTGTGGACATGATTGTGAGCGTGTGGTACCTATGTGCAGGTGGTGTGACCCCGGGAGTGCCCTCTACTTCCCGCCAATCCGTTGCCCGTGGTTGAGGCAAGTGTGTTGTGATGGATAGCGATTTGTAGGTTGCTTGTTGAGAATAGATGGAATTGACTACATGATATATGATCACTTGCCATGCTTTTATGATTGCCAATGATATGATGAGCATGTTTAATATGTTATGATGCCATGTGTTAATATGTGAGTTAAATATGATGTTGGCATAAATGCATACATGGCATGTCACATGGCTCTAAGCGGTGAGAAAGTCATAACTAGTCCGGGAAGGTCGGTGAGAAAGTTATGACTAATCCGGAAAGCCAATGAGTAAGTCCTACATCATGATTCCATTCACCGCGGTGAACGGAAGCGAGGAGTAGGCACCCTCCATCTTCGGGATGGAAGGGGGGAGAGGGTGCACACCGACGGGTGTGTACTCAACCATACCGGTATGAGTTTCCAAGGAGACATGAGCATTGCATTACATTGCATACATAATGATGATGATATTGTTAAGTGTTCATGAATGAGATGATATATATGATGGGAGATGTTATTGCCATGATATTGTTCTTGTTGTCCATTGCAATATGATTGCTGAGTTTCGAACTCACGCTTGTGTTTTCTTGTTATTTTAGGTACCATGAGAACGGCATGCGGGGAAGGGAAATAGTCACACGCCCACACGTAGCTTCACCATATTGATTCCACAAGTCATTCTATTAGTTTGATAATAAATTGCGTGTGATGATTATTGCTTTAAGGTTTAGCTTTGCTATATGAGAGTTTTATTGTTCGTTTGACCCTTGGAGACATTATGTGTTTGAAACTAGACTTATATTGTTGCTAAGTCGTTAATTATTGCTGTTTTTAGTTGTCTCTCATAATCCATACATTGCTATACTGTTGTTGCTCCTTTAATTCATGTTAAAACAAAGGAGATGCTGCCGAAATTTCGGTTTTTAGCATATGTACCTTTGCTGGAATTTATGGTAACTTGTGGTATTTAGATGTTGTTTAGCTTATGTCTGGTAGCATTCAGGCATAGTAAATGCCGGGGTGTTACACCAGTAGCGGTAATTATGATATTATTTTTGACCAGTAGTGGTAATTATGATTTTATTTTTTACTTTCATATATAAATTTAACTCATACTTGATATACTTGTTTGTAGTTGAATTTCCAAACAACTAATCTTGATAATGTTCAACAAGAAGCGGTGCATTCTAAAAGAAAGGTATTTGTCAAAATTCTAATCCAATCTTGGCTCTCTTCAATTTCACTTGAGCATATATCTAAATATGCAGAGAGTTCAGTGCGATGTACCAGACCTAGAAAACTCAATGAGTGGGCAAAGAGATACATTAATGGTAATTGCCAAATTATTACATTTTTCCCTTTCTACATTCATACTCGTACATAATAATTATTGTTTGTCTATTGGACTATAGAATAAAGAAAGATACATGGGCCAACAGATCATACATGAGGATAATCATCTATTATTTTCTAGTAAAAAGGTAAGGACATTGTTATTACTCATTTTGTAAAGACATTACAAATAGTTAATTTACATGGTTGTACGATGGAATAGTTACCATGCCAAGAAAGATCATCATCGCCACCATGCATTGCTCTTGATTTGCGACAAGAAGAGGTAATTCTTATGTGTTGAGAAAGCTGCTAGTTAGCTAGTGTTAAATCCATTTGACTGTGACATTGTTCTAATTTGTTGTGTATTGTCTTACCAATCTTTTTCTCATTTTTAGTTTGATATGCAAAGAACAAATTCTATTGAAGGTAGAAAAATGATGTTAGCGCAGGTAAGATTATCTATCCCATATGTTTGTTTGTAGAGAAAACGCAATGTGAATCTTAAACACAAAAGTGCTAGTGTGTTACAAATTGTATCTTATCTCTCCATAGATGAATAAGAAGCGGCAAAATTTACAAGAGACTATAAACAGTACACAACAACAAGGCACTCAAAAAAAGACTCCACAAAACAAGTCTTCAAAGCAGATGCAGCCATCTCCAATGAAGGTACAAAAACATCACAAAAAAATTATCGAATTCTAATTGATACAACTGATTCATGTTTTTCATTATCTTATTTTGCTATATTAATGCTAATATAGGCTGGTACCGTGGTAATTCTCAAGACTGCGACATATCCAAATAAAGAATGTGTGGCATATGCTACGTTTTTTAGTAATGATCCACATGCAATAGTTGATGATGTTGAGATAGGTAACCAATTTATGAAAGTGGTTATCAATTATCCTGTTGTGGAAAAGGAGGAGTTAGTAAGGCCAATCAAGCGCTGCAAGACAATTGGCGATGCTCATGTGGAAGGAAAACCAATTGCTTGGCCTTCTTTTTGTGTATGTTAATTGTTTATTGCTTCAATTGCATGAAGTGCATATATTGTATTTTGTAATTGCAATCATAAAGGTTTATACTTTCTTTTGTGCAGGTTGAAATAATCAATGGTTGAAATTCAAACATTTGGTTGCTTACCACATGAAGGGATCTAGAAGCAAAGAGTTCTATGAAGATTAGGCAATACTAGATATATTTTATATTCTTTTTATTTAGAACAATGTATTTCAGATTCATAGACTAAAGACTTGTCTTCTCTGGAAATCAAATCGTTATGTATTCTATCGAATGGTGTGAAGTACTTAATATTTTATTTGTTTGATGCAATGCAATATGTTATGATTGTTGCATTTATGGTCATTTGTGTTTTGTATTGATGTACAGTGTGTTATATATGCTTATCAAAGGATATTCTATGAATCAATTTTAATTTGTACATCACAAAAAATAAGAAAATAATAAAGATATTTAAATATATTTTAGGAGCTTAACATTGTGTTGTTGTCGTTCAAAAAGGGTGTTACTAAGTTCAATTATTGTATCTAAAAATGTGTTACTAGGGTCTATGGAAACACATGCTACTATGTGGCTTTAGCTAAAATAAGGTGTTACTAGGGTCTATGGCAACACACGCTACTATGTTGCTCTTGCTAAAAAAGGTGTTACTGCAGTCTATAGCAACACATTTGATGCATGTTGCTGTAGCATGGTTGCAACATCTTTTTTATATACAAGAACACTTGTTACATGTTACAATAGACCCTTCTATAGCAACATAGGCTATAGTAACACTAAACAAATATGTTGCAATAGGACTTGGTAACACTTTTATTGAGCTACAGTAGCACATATGCGTGTTACTATAGGCCCATCCTGATGTAGTGTGTGGAGCCTCGATCTACCTTGTTATATTGCTTTGCTCTAGATCTGCGTTTGCTTATAGTACTTGATTGCTTTGGCTACCTTTTCATTCAAGTACCTTGTTGCTAAATAGACTAGACTTAGTTTCCTACTCGAGCTGCTTCATCCGGAGTATCCGGATAAATACCCCGGATAATCCGGACTATCCGGAGTATCCGGACAAAACATCCGGAGTCTCCGGGTTGACCTGCTCGGGCAGTTTTAATTCCGCTGCAAATTTTTAATTCGCCTATTCACCCCCCCCCTCTAGGCGACATCTCCGGTCCGTTCAGAAGCATTTACCTTTTTTAGTATTAGGTGAGAAATATTATTATTTTCTGCATGACCTTTTTACCAAACTTATCAATACTGTACTAGATGCAATACTAGTTTAACTCTTAAAATAGTACGTTTCACTAATCCATACTAGTGTACCATTTCTAATTTAGTATAATAATATATATTTGTAAGTACAAATTAAATGTGTTTAATTATATGTAAATCCAAGATCCCTTATAATATTACTCCAAATTAATACATAGTAGTACTATCAAATATAACGTATATTTTAATGGATCATGTTATCAATTTCACTAGCACAACTGGTATCAATGCCAGTATGGTCGGTATTGGTTGGCATTAGACCGGTATAATTGGTATTGATCAGTATCGGACCGGCATAACCGTTATTGACTGATGTCGAGACCGGTACAGTACATATGACTACTTTATGCTGGTTTAGGTATCAAAATAGTATACACCAGCAATACCGACCACTACATACCAGTACTGATAACTATGATTTTATGTCAATTATATACTAGTTTTACACTAATTAATTTATGTAAAAAATGTGATATTTGTAAAAAAAATTATTCTTTTTCTGTATGATTTTTGTACATCAATTATGTACTAGTTTTACACAAATTAAATTATGTAAGAATAATAATGTAATAATTTATATAAAAAAAGAGAAACAAAAAATAACAAGGACACAATAAACAAAAACATGGATCATAAAGTCAATATTCTCAAAATCAAAGTAATAAAACACAATATGAATCACAAACCAATATCTAATGGGCTATTCATTCATAAGTTGCCTGATTGTTTTTTAATTGTAGCCACTTTTACGAGCAATAGAATTTTTATCCGATGGCTATTATGTTTTACCCACCGATCATCTCCACAAAATACCAAAACACAAACCAAAAATTTCTAACCTGAAAAATAAAGTAAACTAGGTGAATTCCTATAAAATACAAAAAAAAATTCTAACATAAATAAAAAATAAAGTAAACTTAGGTGAACCCTATAAATACAATAATAAATAGAACTAAAAATTGTAGTAGAGTGATACTAAAATTGCATATTACTTAGCATTACAATTTTAGAAGATTGAGAGATCAGAAAATTTTAAATAATTAAAAATTAGTAATATGATATCTAATTCTCCATTCCCGAATACATGTTATTCTAGCTTTCAAATTTTATTCCTAAATAGTAAATACATATTATTATACAATTTTGATGATTTTTTACCATTTTTCCGTTTATATCCTCACATTTAGCTATTTTTAATATTATTTACTATATATAAATTAGAGTAAGGCATACCATATGCATATATACTCCTTCCGATCTTCAAAAAGTTGACCTTTAAGACAAGGTGATGGTGAAACTTCTGAAACTTTAACTATCGATATATTATTTAATATTTATATTGGATACATAGAAATTATATGTGTAGACATGTTTCGAGAGGTATTTTTATAATATTATAATTTTATTGAGTTTTATAAATATATTATAATAAAAATTAGAGATCAAAGTTGTGTTTTAAACACCATATCGATGTCTAAAACATCATCTTTTTTAAGTACAGAGGGAGCAATAAAGATTAGTAATACAATTTTTGTTTGTAAATTTGTCATTATGTAAATGCAAGAATCTAGAATTAATAGCATTGGTTCAGAAACTGAAATAAACAAAAAAAATTTGAATGCTAATAAACAAAAATATTCAAGTGTCATTTAGCACTTCCCAATAAGAAAAGTGAAAGGCAACAAAAAAAAAAGTAGTGTTTTTATTTTTTTTAAAATATAAATTATATAAATCTTGAAACAATTGAAGATGTAAGTTCTATTTTTTTATGTTTTAATATTTTTATAATTTTCAAAAAAAAATACACATCAACACTTTGAAAAAAGGCAAAATATCCGGTGCAACCGCTGTTTTCGTGCAACCACCGTGCAACCCTACTAAAAAAGTTCCAAAAAATTCTGAAAAAAATCATGGATGTACATCTCAACTTACCCCATCTACGTATAAAATTTCATGATCAAATACGTCTTATGCTAGAAGTTACAAAAAAGACAAATTTTCGCTTGGAATCTTGCTATAGTAGACAGGCACAAAATTTGTTTTTTTGTAACTTCTAGCATAGGACTATTTGATTATATGGAGGAAGTTGAGATGTACATCCAAGAATTTTTTCGGAATTTTTTGAAATTTTTTTAGTAGGGTTGCACTGTAATTGCACGAAAACGATGGTTACACCGGATATTTTGCCGTGAAAAAAAAACCTATGACGCAAATCGGCACACGGCGATCGAAACGCGGCTCGGCGCAGCCTCCGGCGAAACCAGGGTTCCGAACCCACCGTTTTCCGCAGAAAACCGAAGGCGGAGCGAGCAAGAAGAGAGAGAAAAAAGCTGAGGCAGGCGAGGAGATCCGTGCCACTTGTTGGCGAGGCCCGCCTCGTGATCCCAGCGGCGCATGCACGCAGCCACACACCGGCCTCTCCGTCTCGTTCGACGCCGCCCCGGCTTTGCACAGCCGTCGAGTACAGCTTTACTGACGCAGCGGTATCTCCAGTGCCATCAATCCATCACACGTGTCAGCCGGCTATATCTACATGGTTGCGCTACATTTTTATGGCGGGCACGTGAAGCGTACTGCTCCATTCCGTCCTTTAATTAACTCTAAAAGCTCTCTCTGCTTTTCCGGATTATAGGAAGGAACCTACTGTGACTGTGTACAGCTACAAGCGCTATATAGAGAAGGGGGCTATCAGCGGAGGCCCAGGCCACGAGACGGAAAGCACTTCACTTGATTGCGACTTGCTCACTGTCTAGCTGCTGCCAAGAGAGGCTTGCAGCCTCGGTCAGGAGAGAACGTAGTAGCCAGACAATGTGCGGCGGAGCGATCATCGCCGACGTCCTCCCGGCCGCCTCGTCCACCGACATCTCCGCCAACAGCCTCTCCGGTACATAGCTAGTTACCATCCTAGCCACGGACGTCGTAGCTTAATTTATGGTACATCAACTTGTCTGCTCGCGGCTTTCAGCTAGTCGCATGCATGCAACTTGTCTAGTTACTAGTCCTACTGATTCTCATATCCTATATGCATGGTTAGACTAGAATACAAGATAGATGATTTTGTAACGTAGCTAGCGTCCTCCTGTATATATATGGTCGAGCAAGAGCATGTGTTCTGAGTCTTCTGACTGCTAATACAACAACTGGTTTGTGCTTCTTGTAAGCGGAGGAGTTGACGACGGTGAAACAGCCGCCACCAGGGCGGAAGACAGCGTACCGCGGGATCCGGCGCCGGCCCTGGGGCCGCTGGGCGGCGGAGATCCGCGACCCCAGGAAGGGGGCCCGCGTCTGGCTGGGCACCTATGCCACCGCGGAGGAGGCTGCGCGCGCCTACGACGTCGCGGCGCGTGAGATCCGCGGCGCCAAGGCCAAGCTCAACTTCCCTCCCGCGGTGAGCGCGCAGCCGGCCGCGGCAGCGGCGGGGGCCAAGAAGCGCCGAAGGATCGCGGCCGAGGGGAGCTCGGGGTCTTCGGTTTCCCTTTCAGTGACGGCGTCGGCGGCGGCCGGTGGCGGCGGCGCGGAGAGGCTGCGGGAGTGCATGTCAGGGCTGGAGGCGTTCTTGGGCCTCGAGGGCGTCACCGCGGAGGGCGACGACGTGGAGCCCTGGGACGCCGTCGACCTCATGTTGGAGTAACCTATCGTCGTGACGGACGGCCGCGATCGATCGATGGGGTTCGCTGTTGTTTTGGAGTCGCTCTGCAATTCGTTCGCGCGGTGGTTACTTTTATTTAGAATGCGTAGTATGCATGTAGCGCGATAGACTTGTCGATAAATAAATAGATCAGTCCATTAGGAGCTCCTCCTGGGTTTTGCTACTTGGCATAGCCAAGTGTCGCATGGTAGTAGTAGTATTATTACGGCCAAGTGATGTATTATTACGGGTTTGTTAATTCTCAGTTGCGTGTATTTTTCATATTTCTCGATTACCTAAAATTACACCAGATTAATTCTAAAATTATAGTATGAGCAATATACAATTTTAGTATTATTTTACTGTAATTTTTAGCTCTATATGTTTTTTATTTGCTGGATTTAATAAGGTTTATTTATTTTTACAAATTTTCTATTTATTTATTTTGTATTTTGTGGATGCGAAAGGTGGATAAAATATAGTAGCTTTTGGATATAAATCCTATGACTAAAAAAATGACTTTAGATTAAAAAAAATCATAACTTATCAGTAGATATAACCCTTTATTATAATATTTGTAGTAGTAATTTTAGATCTTGTGGCACAAGCATTTGAACTTTAATTTTTATGATTACATGTGATAAGCGTTGCCTGCCTAGATAATCTAAGTGTGATCTACCTTAATTAATTATTGTCCAGACCATATTAAAGAAACGAGTGACTTGGTGCTGATCAGTACATGTACGTTACAGATGTAGAGGTGCCGGCCCGGCCCGGGTCCATCGTGCTTCGGGCCGAAACCGTGCCGTGCCACGACGGCCCATCGTGCCCACCGTGCCGGGCCGTGCCGGCCCGACTCACCTTTGGCGAGCCTAAGCCCAGCCCATTTGCGCTTCGTGCCTGCTTCGTGCCGTGCCGGCCCAAGCCCGACCCATTTTTACTATTGTGACGAACAAAGAAATAAAACAAATCACTACTACTAAACTACCTATTTTAATTACATAAGAGACTAATCACATCAACAAAATATCAAACATAAATGCAATGCTTAAAGATGCCCTGAATCAACAATATCTGCCAACTTTTAGGCCTTAATTCGTGATTTCGCGTTGGCCATGCCGTGCGCAAGACGAGCCCGACCTAAATCGCCGTGTTCGTCGCCCGTCGCGGCCCGATTCCCGTGCCCAAAGACGGCTCGCGGTTACGCTATTGCGTCGGCCGGCCTGGCACGGAACCGTGCCGTGCCGTGCTTTGCACCGTGCCATCCCATCGTGCTTTGGGCCGGCCCAAAAAAGCCCGGCCCAATGCCCACAGATGTGCTGCGCTATGCTTTGGTCTGACAGTATCGGAGCTACAGTATCCCAGCAGATTGTCTGCTATAATTTTCAATGCATGCACGGACGTAGACTAAAGCACCGACAAATGAATGAACGGATAGAGAATAAACATGTGCGCGTACGTATACTACTACAAAACTGCAAATAGGAGACGCCCTATTAGTGGCGGTTTGTTTGGAACCGCCACTAATAGGAGTATCAGTGGCGGTTCTTGAGTGGAAATCGGTGCCAGGATCATTAGTGACGGTTTTTGTTCCAAACCGCCACAGATAGTCGACTATCAGTGGCGGTTTGTGGTTATAACCGCCACAAATACTGCGACAACTATCAGGGGCGGTTTTAACCCTAAACCGCCACTGATAGTCCAC
Source organism: Rhipidocladum racemiflorum (assembly GCA_036346355.1). Taxonomy (NCBI): domain Eukaryota; kingdom Viridiplantae; phylum Streptophyta; class Magnoliopsida; order Poales; family Poaceae; genus Rhipidocladum; species Rhipidocladum racemiflorum. The sequence goes on along the minus strand of CM070577.1, from coordinate 34,696,636 downwards.
TATCTGTGGCGGTTTTTGTTTAGAACCGTCACAAATAAAACCCCCTATATATACTAGTCGATACAGCACTGTACAGGAGCTATATTGTCGGGACCCCGAATTTGCAAATCCGGACCCTCTGTGTATTCAGCACTAGTCCAGGAACGCGCTAGTGCACACAGTCTTAACATCGGTAAATATCACAATCATACCAATCGATATTATCAAAGTACTTTATTTAAATAACCAAAGTGGTTACTTGACCTTATGGCCAAGTTACAAATATATGCCTTGCAAGGCGGAACTTATTAAAAGAGAAATAACTGCAGCGGAAAAATCAAATAAACTTCGTGGCGCCATCCAGTATACCACAGGCAACTGACTGGGCTCGCATCCCTAAGTAGTCGGGTCCTCTTGGAGTTCCTCCTCCAAAGCTGGCGTAATCTCCTCTTCAACTGGTATTGTGTTGAGGCAAGGGTGAGTACTTGGTACTCAAAGAAGTCATGCACATGCAAGCTAATATACTATATGCATGGCTTGGTACAAAGGAATAGCTTAAGGTATATTTATGTAAACAAAGATTTGACAAGTAATATAAGTAGATTCGAAAGCAGTAAAAACAAGTAAAGCATAAATAACTTTTCAAGAAGTTTAAATAACATTTTTCCCCATCCTAAACCATATTTCCATCATCTTCCTTGTTAAACCAACCCAACTTTTCAAATCCAAGTTATTTTCAGAAAATCTAACCCTTGATGTAATTCCCGAGCATTGTCCAAAGATCGTGGACTCGGCTATTAAAATAGATTCTACACTCTGCAGAGTTTAAGCACTTTACCCACAAGATACAATCAACTCACCACGTCATCCGTGAATCGCCATACAAGAGTATGCGAATGATCGATCATAACAAAGCCTTACGGAAGCCTCAAAAAACACAGGTGTTCCTCTCCGCTAAGAGCTCTACACCATCCCTTCCCTTAGCCAAGGCGAAGTATGGGACCAACACACCGTTAGATGGGTACCTGGCCACAGCCACGATACGCTCCCCCGTACAATCACACAAACGGTGTAACTGACACCCTGAGGCTCCACAAGTGAGTCCTTAGCGACTTAGTCAACTAGGGCCGTCCCATTCCAGCCATGTGGTTGCAAGTATGACCCAGTTCAAAGGCTTGCAAGGTTAAGTCCTTAGAGTGACCAGGCAAGACTACCCGAAAAACCAAATCAACACTCCCAATGCCACACCGCCCACTGATTACTCTTGCCACATGCCCTGGCCGAAAATCGCTTATCAAACCCCGCTTGATTACCATGCACCACGTCTGTCAACATCACATGATACTTTTCCAAAACAGGTTCAATTTATCTTTAAGTCCATATTATCTTTTGATTGTCCAAAATCATGTCATGAGCACGAGGTGTCTAAGCAAAGATACTACAATCTGGTCTAAACCCATGTTGGCAATTTAATAATGTCCAACTAGTAAACCACAACTAGGGTGACAAAAGGGTCATGGCACATACTTAAGTAATCAAGGTGTCATATATCAAATTGGTATTTATCTAACCCCAGGTTTAAACAAAGTATCTTTCTAATTGAACTAGCATGCAATAGTTTAAATCAAAATAGATTTCAAATAGGATCAATATGGTCAAAGCACAACTTGCCTTCAAAAAGCACTTGCTCTTGGTCTTGAGTTGGATCCTGAGTCAATACTTCTCCTTCGAATCCCTCCTGCACTTCAACGCTCTACTCGTAAAGCCGTGCAAATAGCAAATACACAAATAAACACTATGCAAAAGATCCCAAAACTCCAAATAAAATCCATAAACAGAGAGAACATAATTTTCTGGATTTTAGAAACTGAATAAATCAAATTTGGAGTTAAAGCATAAAAGTTATGATTATTTAAAGTTTAAATAATCAATTAAATAATATTACAGAGAAAAACTTTAGTCCAAAAATTAAATAAAATTCATATTTAGGTAGATCTTAATTTTATACAAATTTAGAAATTTGAATCGCTCAAATCGGAGTTGAAACGCAAAAGTTATAAGCGTTTGAAGTTTGAATCTAAATTTGAAATCATTATTCGAATTAATAAATAAGTTTCTTTTTCTGAAATTAATTATTGCGTCGGCATGGACACGTGGCGGCTCGATTGGCCTGCGGCGTCGGCCACCGGTCCATGGGCTCGGTCCATGCTCACCGGGTCCACGGTGGACTCGGTCCACGGCTCACGTGGATCGACATGTGGGCTCACTCGGGTGACGCCATCGCCGACGTCGGCGAGGCTCTCGACGCGCCGAGTGGGACCCACTGTGATGTCATGGGTGACGTCAGCTCTTGGATGGGTTAGCCACTGACATGCGGGCCCTCTGACACGCGGGCCCCGCGTGTAAGCGTCACACGCACGCGCGCGTGGACGGCGCTGACCGCGTCGGTCCAACTTCCCGACACGTGGCGCAATCTCGTCCGTTGGTTTGAAAATCTTCGGCGCGGATTAGATCCAGGGTTAACACGTTGAATCTACTCGATGCTCGTGGCGCTCGATCTAGATCGGACGGTCAGATCTAATCCTATAATCGCGCATCAAGCATAAAGACGTGGCGATTGTGAACCGCTGGATCTTAATCCAACGGCCCGTGATCTAATCGGGTTTCTAGGGTTTGGGAAACACGTGAACTCACCGTTGCCGTCCGATCCGATCCAACGGTGCACGGCTCGTGGACGGCGATGGCACGCGGCGGCGCCGCTTGACCGAGACGGGATTTACGACCTTGCCGTCGGCGTTTCGCGCGCTCCGGCTGGCGAGGGGTACTCGAACGCTGCCTCGCCTTGGGGAATCCGGATCCGGGCTTGATGACGGCGGAGGGCGACAGACGGCAGCAATATCGGCGTTTAATCGCGGCGGAATGCATTTCCAACTCCGGCGAGCAATAACGGCGAGACGGTGGGGATCCTAGCGGCGCGAGCTAGGTTTCGGAACCGTGGGATGGCGATCCTCGGGGTATGCCCCGGGCATTAAATAGCCTCGGCGTCCGTGCAGAAAACGGAGACCTAGCTCTCCACGGCGGCGGAGTCCAGCTCGGACTCGGGCGGAGACGATGAAATCGTGGCCTTCCACGTGGCACAACCAACGGCCACGATTGCGCGGCGCGACCGGGTCCGGTCCGGACACGCCGTCTGGTCGGACGGATCTCACCGTTGGATCTTGATCCAACGGTTGGGATTGATTAGGAGTTAGAGTGGTTCTGGTCGAGTCAACTGCTCGGTCGACTCGAGTCCGACTTCGGTCGGATGAACAGTACTTGACCCGAGTTGGATTTTCCAATGATTTAATATTTAAAATAATTCCCGATAATTCATTTAATTCATTAAAAATAGCAAATGACTCAAAAATTCCAGAAAAATTCTTGAAAATATTTTGGATCATTTTGGACTCAAATAAAATATTTCCAACAAAAATTTATTTGCAAATTTAAATTCTTTAATTATTTCAAAATGGAATAAATTCAAATAAATTCCAAATAAATCCAAATAAATTCCAGAAAATTCCAAAATTCACCAAAGAGCCGAATCACACATGAATAAAAGAAAAGCAAAATTTTGGTGTGTTACAAACCTCCCTCCCTTAAAAGAATAACGTCCCCGAGAATCAGGTCTTACTAAAGGAATAGGTTTGGAAATTCTTTCTTCAAATCCTCTTCGCTCCCAAGTCGCTTCACTTTCTTCATGGTTGCTCCAATCGAACTCTACAGAACGGGTTGACTTGTTTCTAGTTTCTCGATCCATTGTGTCTAGAATCCTCACAGGGTGCTCCTTATAAGTCAAGTCCTCATGCAACTCAATTGACTCTAGCGGTGTCTGCTCCTCGGGAACTCTGAGACACTTCTTTAATCGGGACACATGGAATACGTCATGCACTCCTCGCCAACGATCGTGGCAACTCCACAGTAGGCAACTTCACCTCTGCGACTCAAAATCTTAAATGGTCCAACATAACGGGTGCGAAGTTTCCCTTTGGCATGGAACCTCTTAACTCCCCGAGGCGTAACTCGAGGTATACAAAGTCTTCGGTTCAAAACTCAAATCTCGGCGACGATTGTCGGATAACTCTTCTATCGAGATTGGGCTATCTTCAACCTTTCCCTAATTATGGCGACCGCTTCTTCACCTCTTGAAGAATATCAGGCCCAAAGACACGGCGCTCGCCGGTCTCATTCCAATTCAATGGCGTCCGACAGTCGACCATACAAAGGCCTCAAAAGGTGACATCTCAGAACTAGCCTGATAACTATTGTTGTAACTAAACTCGGCATACGGCAAACTCTTATCCCAAGAGGTAGCATAAGCTAATGCACAAGCTCTTAGCATATCCTCCGAATCTGGTTGACTCTTTCTGGCCTTCCCATCCGCCTGCATGGATGATAAGTCAGATCTTGAAGTTCAAACGGGTCCCCATGGCTTCATGCAACTTATTCCGTAACCTTGAGGTAAATTGGGTACCTCTGTCTGATACAATCCTCTTTGGCACTCCGTGCAAACAGACAATCTGATCATGTACAATTCCGCTAATTTATCTCCCGAGTAAGTGGTCTTTACGGGATAAAATGGGCTACTTTAGTCAAGCGATCCACTATAACCCATATGGAGTCATAACCTCCTTGAGTCTTCGGCAACCGGTAATGAAATCCATTCCGATTTCCTCCCACTTCCACTCGAGGTATTTTCACGTCAGAGCAATCCTGGCTGGTCTCTCGATGCATTGCCTTGACTCTCTGGCATACGTCGCACAATGCAACATGCTCGGCAACTTCTCGTTTCATACTCGCCACCGTAATCTCTCCTTCAGATCCTGATACATCTTGGCGCTTCCAGGGTGAATCGAGTACTTAGAGTCATGGGCTTCTTCCAAAATCAGTTGCTTTAACTCCCTTTTGTTAGGCACACAAATGCGATCCTTCATCCACAACGTGCCTTGTTCATCCAATTTGAAGTCCTCTGCCCTGCCTTCCTCCTTGATGGACTTAATCCTGCGGATCCTGTCATCATCCTTCTGCCCTTCTCGGATCTGATCCTCTAGGGTAGGCTTTACTTCCAAGGCGGCCAAGAATCCGCTAGGTACAACCTCAATCTTCATTTTCTGGAAATCCTCACATAACTCATCCTGTCTTGTGGCTAGCAACGTACTCACGGTATGGCTCTTCCGACTCAGAGCATCGGCTACTACGTTGGCCTTCCCGGGATGGTAATGGATTCCAACATTATAGTCCTTGATCAACTCTAGCCATCTCCTTTGCCTCATATTCAGATCCGACTGGGTGAATATGTACTTTAGGCTCTTATGATCCGTATATACTTCATCTGCTTTCCAATCAGATAGTGACGCCATATCTTCAAGGCATGCACTACGGCGGCTAACTCTAGGTCATGTGTCGGATAATTTTCCTCATGCGGCCTCAACTGCCTTGATGCATAAGCGACGACCTTTCCATTCTGCATCAGCACACACCCAAGTCCTTGGCGCGATGCGTCACAATAAATATCGAAGCTTTGAGCAACATCCGGTAGAACTAACACCGGTCGATGTCAATCGCTTCTTCAGCTCTGAAATCCTTCCTCACATTCTGGCGTCCATGCAAACTTCTTTTCCTTCTTCAAAGAATTGCGTAAGAGGTTTCGCAATTGTCGAAGCCTTCAATGAAAGCAGCGGTAGTATCCTCGCCATTCCAAGGAAACTCGAATGGGTCACGATCTACTGCTCCCAATGTAACACGACTTCTACTTTGCTTGGATCTACGGCGACTCCTTCTCATGGTCATTACATGTCCAAGAAACTCCACCTTGTCCTTCCAAAAATCACACTTGTCGAACTTGGCGAAAAGTTCTTTGTTCCTCGGCTTTTCCAAAACTCGCCTTAAGTGTTCGGCATGTTCATCCTCTGTCTTGGAGTAGACCAGGATATCGCCTATGAACACGACGACAAACTTGTCCAAATATTCCATGAACACCTTATTCATCATATTCATGAAATAATTTGGCGCGTTAAATCACCCCAAAGGACATAATCAGAACTCGTAATGTCCATATCTTGGCGAGAATGCGTCTTGAATATCTTACGATCGGATCTTCAATCGATGGTATCCCGATCTCGGATCAATCTTGGAGAAAACTCCGGCTCCTCTTAATCGATCAAACAAATCATCAATCCTGGGTAGCGGATACTTATTTTTCACGGTGACTTCATTGAGTGCACGGTAGTCAATGCACATCCTGAAACTCCCGTCCTTCTTCTTGACAAACAAAACCGGTGCTCCCCACGGCGAACTCGGTCCGATAAATCCTTTCTCCATTAACTCTTCCATTTGTTTCTTCATCTCTACCAACTCCTCGGTAGACATCCGATAGGTCTCTTTGCTATCGGTCTGTGCAGTACAAGTTCTATCACAAACTCTATGTCCTCGTCATGCGGCATACCAGGTAGATCTTCGGGAAAACATCGGGTACTCACTCACTACCGACATCCTCTATGCTGATTGCCTTGGTACTGTTAACCATCAATCTGTCCATCTCTAAGCAGGTGGCTTGAAATTCCACTTTCTTCCCACACGGGCTCTCAATCGAGATAGTCCTTCGTCCACAATCCAATACACCTTGTGCTTGGATAACCAATCCATTCCCAATATAACATCTAAGGTCAGGTCTCCAAAATTATAAGGTTTGCTAGGAACTCTATTCCATCTATTAGTATTCTCACCGGAACATCCTACTTCCGTTCGGAGTTCGGAACCAGGGGTTTGAACTAAAAGCATGCACTTAAGTCTTGCAATCCTTAAATCATTTCTAGTAGCAAAGCCTTGCGAAACAAACGAATGCGAAGCTCCAGTCAAACAAAATCAAGCAGTGCTTGAGTTAACAAGTAACTTACCCAAGACGACGTCCGTAGCATTCTGCGGTGCATCTGCGGTGACATGGTTGACTCGGCCTCTCACCACGCGATGCAGGGTGTGGCTCCTGCTGGCGTCCTAGCTGGGTGGTTCCTAGATTGAAGCGGCGGGGTCGCTCTGCTGTCTTCTTCGGACAATTTGTTGGCAAAGTGTCACTGGCTCGTTGCGATTAGCAACGTCTCACTGTTCCTTCTTGTTGCCGGGGTAGCGTTTCTAGCGGGGTTGGGGTCCGTAGTTTTGATTGGCGGGTCTTGGTCTTTGGGAGGGTGTCCTTGTTGCATTCTCGTGGTTGGAATCAAGAATTGATTTGGTGCAACTCTCAAGCGCTATGCGTTCCTCGACGTGATCCTTCTTTGTTGCATCCTGCGCTTCTGTTCTCATCCGGTTCCTTGCGCTTGTCCTCAAGAATAAGCGCCTTATTCACCAACTCTTGGAAATGGAAAGGTGTGGGTGATCAATCCTACTTGCAATCCCGAGTTAAGTCCCTTCATGAAACGAGGTATCGCGGATTTATCCGTCGCTACATCCTCGGTGCGTAGCGTGCTAATCTGTGTGAACTTGTTCAGTAGTCGCCACCGGGCTGATTACCTTGCTTGATGCTCTGAACTCCTCCTTCTTAAGGTCCATAATTCCTTCAGGCACGTGATATCGCTTTAATGCACCGTGAACTCTTCCCAAGTGATATCTTGAGGGTTCTCTGCGTAGCACGAAGTTCTCCCACCATTCGGCAATGTTCCTTCCAACCGATGAGAAGCGTAAAGTACCTTCTCATTCCCTATGCATTGAGCTATGTGTAGCTTCCTCTCAATTGATCTTAACCAATCGTCGGCCTCCAACGGATTGGCATTCCCGAAGAAAGTGGGTGGGTGAGTCCTCATGAACTCGGCGGCCTTGTATTCTCAGCGTGGTCACGATTAACTTGATTAGCTGGCCTGAGCAAAGGACGTGCTGCATTTGTTGCATCATAGCATGCATCAAGCGGGTCTCAGCGGCAAGAAATGCTCCAAAATTCTGCACATCCAAAGGGCGGTGCGGTGCTCCATCATTGGGGTTTTCTGTTGGCGAGATCCACTCCCATTGCTTCCAAAGTTCCACGGGTGTTCACCATCTGTTGATTTGCTCTAGGTTTAGAGATGAGAGGGAAACAAGAATAGACAAGTAATATGGAACTTATGCGGGCGAAAGGGGTAACTTTAAGGTCCATCTTTATTATTAATAACTTGGTATGGCTGCCACAATGCCTAAGGGCCTTGCAACACATCTTGCACACTCAAAGAAACAAAGCAAATCCAAATCGAACTAACTCTGAGTCTAACGCCTAAAGGGTGACTCTTTATTTTATGACGCGACTCGCGAAGGAGTCTCACTATAGAACCTAAGCTCACTCATCGAGAAAACCTCCACGGCACTGGTACGGGTCTTTGCGGCATAGGCGCCGAAACGATCGCCATGTCCAGCGACTATGTCATCTGTGGTAGTCGAAGAAGCGATGTCCTCATCGAGATCGACTCCTCTGGATCCGGCTCGTGTAGCTCGAGCATCGCTCGTCCTGGTCCGTACAAAGTCATTTCCAACTCGTCAATCCTTCGTAGAAGGTGTGCCACATACTCTTGAGCTTCCCGCCATCTGTTCTTCTCTGTCGTGATCTCCTTGCGGGCCTTCGTAGCTCCTTGCTTGTATTATCTAGTACATCCTCCTGGCGGCGACAAATCGTGCCAAGCCGTGTAACCGTGGCATCCTCATCCGAATCGCCGGTCGAGAAGGTTATCGCCTTGGATGGTAACGGAACACCGTACTCTCCAACTCTCTGGCGTGACACGGGTAATGTGCCGCATTGCTCGTCGTGATACTTCTTGGATACCCATCCGCATTGTAGATCTCCTGGCGGTCAGTGTATCGGACGATTGCCTGGCCCTTCTTCCTAGCAGTACCTCAATCCTCACGTCACAAGCCTTGATCAATCCTGCTTGTCCGATCACTTCCACTTGGTATTGGGGCTTCTCAAAATCTCCGAGAGTCTCAGCATATGCCAAAGTTCCATGGCGTGACCAACTCCCAGATCAACGTAGTTGAACTCTTCCTCCATCTGTCACAAGAGTGCTTGACGTAAGAACTCGGAATTTTCAAATTGTGACAAGGTAAGGGAAAATTTCAGCAAGAGAGAAAAGAGAGAAGGGGATAAGTCGAGATGTCATTTCTTGTCTTCACAAATTTTTAGCTTTAGAAAATAGGTTTTATCCTCACTACGACCATTCTAGCTTAGGGTTGAGCCTACAGTCAAGTATGGCTCGATACCACCTCTGTCGGGACCCGAATTTGCAAATCCGGACCCTCTGTGTATTCAGCACTAGTCCAGAACGCGCTAGTGCACACAAGTCTTAACATCGGTAAATATCACAATCATACCAATCGATATTATCAAAGTACTTTATTTAAATAACCAAAGAGGTTACTTGACCTTATGGCCAAGTTACAAATATATGCCTTGCAAGGCGGAACTTATTAAAAGAGAAATAAGCTGCAGCGGAAAAATCAAATAAACTTAGTGGCGCCATCCAAGATACCACAGGCAACTGGCGGCTCGCATCCCTAAGTAGTCGGGTCCTCTTGGAGTTCCTCCTCCAAAGTGGCGTAATCTCCTCTTCAACTGGTATTGTGTTGAGGCAAGGGTGAGTACTTGGTACTCAAAGCAAGTCATGCAGAATGCAAGCTAATATACTATATGCATGGCTTGGTACAAAGGAATAGCTTAAGGTATATTTGCGGTAAACAGCATTTGACAAGTAATATAAGTAGATTCGAAAGCAGTAAAAACAAGTAAAGCATAAATAACTTTTCAAGAAGTTTAAATAACATTTTTCCCCATCCTAAACCATATTTCCATCATCTTCCTTGTTAAACCAACCCAACTTTTCAAATCCAAGTTATTTTCAGAAAATCTAACCCTTGACTGTAATTCCCGAGCATTGTCCGATCAGTGGACTCGGCTATTCAAATAGATTCTACACTCTGCAGAGGTTATGCACTTTACCCACAAGATACAATCCACTCACCACGTCACCGTGAATCGCCATACAAGAGTATGCGAATGAGCGATCATAACAAAGCCTTCTAAGCCTCAAACAACACAGGTGGTCCTCTCCCAGACGTGCTCTACACCATCCCTTCCCTTAGCCAAGGCGAAGTATGGGACCAACACACCGTTAGATGGGTACTGGCCACAGCCACGATACGCTCCCCGCATAATCACACAAAGCGGTGTAATCGACACCCTGAGGCTCCACAAGTGAGTCCTTAGCGACTTAGTCAACTAGGGCCGTCCCATTCCAGCCATGTGGTTGCAAGTATGACCCAGTTCAAAGGCTTGCAAGGTTAAGTCCTTAGAGTGACCAGGGCAAGACTACGAAAAACCAAATCAACACTCCCAATGCCACACCGCCCACCTGATTACTCTTGCCACATGCCCTGGCCGAAATCGCTTATCAAACCCCAGCTTGATTACCATGCACCACGTCGTCAACATCACATGATACTTTTCCAAAACAGGTTCAATATATCATTAAGTCCATATTAGCATTTGATTGTCCAAAATCATGTCATGAGCACGTAGTGTGTCTAAGCGACATACTACAACGGTCTAAACCCATGTTGGCAATTTAATAATGTCCAACTAGTAAACCACAACTAGGGTGACAAAAGGGTCATGGCACATACTTAAGTAATCAAGGTGTCATATATCAAATTGGTATTTATCTAACCCCTGTGTTTAAACAAAGTATCTTTCTAATTGAACTAGCATGCAATAGTTTAAATCAAAATAGATTTCAAATAGGATCAATATGGTCAAAGCACAACTTGCCTTCAAAAAGCACTTGCTCTTGGTCTTGAGTTGGATCCTGAGTCAATACTTCTCCTTGAATCCCTCCCAGACTTCAACGTCTACTCGTAAAGCGTGCAAATAGCAAATACACAAATAAACACTATGCAAAAGATCCCAAAACTCCAAATAAAATCCATAAACAGAGAGAACATAATTTTCTGGATTTTTAGAAGCTGGAATCAATCAAATTTGGAGTTAAAACGAAAGTTATGATTATTTAAAGTTTAAATAATCAATTAAATAATATTACAGAGAAAAACTTTAGTCCAAAAATTAAATAAAATTCATATTTAGGTAGATCTTAATTTTATACAAATTTAGAAATTTGAATCGCTCAAATCGGAGTTGAAGCATAAAGTTATAAGCGTTTGAAGTTTGAATCTAAATTTGAAATCATTATTCGAATTAATAAATCATTTTCTTTTCGAAATTAATTATTGCGTCGGCATGGACACGTGGCGGCTCCTGATTGGCGGCGTCACGCCGATCCATGGGCTCGGTCCATGCTCGGCTTCGGAGTCCACGGTGGACTCGGTCCACGGCTCACGTGGTGACATGTGGGCCCTTCGGGTGACGCGTCATCGCCGACGTCGGCGAGGCTCACCACGGCAGTGGGACCCACTGACGTCATGGGTGACGTCGGCGCTTGGCTGAGCTAGCCAGCGACATGCGGGCCTCCGACACGCGCGGGCGCGTGTCGGCGTCCTACACGCCAGCGTGGGCCAGGCGGGCCGCGTCGGTCCAACTTCCCGACACGTGGCGCCAATCACGCGGCCGTTGATTTGAAAATCAACGCGCGGATTAGATCCAGGGTTAACACGTTGAAACTACTCGATGCTCGTGGGCCGTTCGATCTAGATCGGACGGTCGTATCTAATCCTATAATCGCCTTTGCTACGCGTGGCGATTGTGAACCGTTGGATCTTAATCCAACGGTCCGCATCTAATCGGGTTTCTAGGGTTTGGGAAACACGTGAACTCACCGCTGCCGTCCGATCTGGATCCAACGGCACGGCTCGAGGGACGGCGATGGCACGCGGCGGCGCAGCTTGACCGGAGACGGACGACGACCTTGCCGTCGGCGTTTACAGCGCGCCCGCTGGCGAGGGGTACTCGAACGCCGTCTCGCCTTGGGGAATCCGGATACGGGCTTGATGACGGAGGAGGCCACGGCGGGCAAAGAATATCGGCGTTTAATCGCGGCGAGCAGACTTCCAACTCCGCGAGCAATAACGGCGAGACGGTGGGATCCTAAGCGGCGCGAGCTAGGTTTCGAACCGGCGTGGGATGGCGATCCTCGGTATGCCCCGGGCATTAAATAGCCTCGGCGTCCGCGGCAAAACGGAGACCTAGCTCTCCACTGGCGGCGGACACGGCGCGGAGTCCGGACTCGGGCGGAGACGATGAAATCGTGGCCGCCCACGTGCACAACCAACGGCCCACGATCGCGCTGGCGACGGTCCGGCCCGACACGCCGTCTGGTCTGACGGATCTCACCGTTGGATCTTGATCCAACGGTTGGGATTGATTAGGGTTAGGAGTGGGTTGGTCGAGTCAACTGGCTCGGTCGGACTCGAGTCCGACTTCGATCGGATGAACAGATTTTGACCGAGTTGGATTTTCCAGCGATTTAATATTTAAAATAATTCCCAAGAATTCATTTAATTCATTAAAAATAGCAAATGACTCGAGAAAAATTCGGAAAAATTCTGGAAAATATTTTGGATCATTTTGGACTCAAATAAAATATTTCCAACAAAAATTTATTTGCAAATTTAAATTCTTTAATTATTTCAAAATGGAATAAATTCAAATAAATTCCAAATAAATCCAAATAAATTCCAGAAAATTCCAAAAATTCACCAAAGTGCCAAATCACACATGAATTTAAGAAAAGCAAAATTTTGGGGTGTTACATATATGGTCATCTTCCTCCCCGAGAAGAAAAGCAAAATCTCAGATCTGAGATTTTGTTTGCAAAGAAACTTGAGTTTTTACTTCGTAGGGTTGTTCTAAGGTGAGTAATTTGTTCTCCTCTCTTCATTTGTGGTGATGTAGTTGCAATTTAATGGCTAGATCTAGTTTATTTAAGATTTTCCTTTCTTCAATAGCAAAGCTTAGATTCAAATTTTTTTTATTTACCTAGCATTTTTTAGATTAATTTATATTTAGATGATGAATTTATTACCTTGCTCCATTAGATTATTTGTTGTCTACCTTTTTTAGATGACAAAATATGGCAAGCATATATTAAATTTATTTAATTAAGATTGTTGGATATTAATACACATTAAATTTAATGTATATGGTATAGAGGTGATCATGAAGTTGCCTTGCATTTTGAGATGATGAATTATCTACCTCTTTGAGAGGATAAATTTAATTTTGACTATGCATAGTACTTAAGATTTGTTTCTAATTACCATTAATTTTCTTACCGTTAGTGAGATGATGAATTTACTACCTTGCTCTATTAGATTAAGTTGTCTACCTTTTTTGGATGATAAATTATGATTGAGAGCATATATTAAATTTATTTAATTAAGGTTATTGGATAGTAAGAAATAATGGATTAATGATTTATGTAATTAAGATTATTGCATATTATTAATTGTTACATTAATTAATTGTAGATGGATCGGAGATGGATGTACAATGCGAACCGTTGCAGCGGAGAATACATCGACGGCGTATCTGCTTTTCTACGAGCAGCCGAGGAGAACAGATTGCAAAAGAAGACGGAGTACATACATTGTCCATGCATTGATTGCAAGAATGAGAAGATGTTTTCGGACAAAGACCAAATCCACTTGCACTTGATTCGGAGGGGCTTTGTACCTAGCTATACCTGTTGGACAAGGCACGGTGAAGAGGAGATCATACTTCAATGTGATAATGTCGACGACGACGAAGCCGCCAATACGGCAGCTGACATCGGGTATGGAACCGATGAGGATAGGTTGGTCGTTGACGATGACAATAATCTGGCTCAAATGTTGCGCGATGCAGAAGGAAACTGCAGTAGTGAGAGAGAGTTTAATCAGTTCAAGGGTTTGATAGAGGACTCGGAGAAACCTTTGTTCCCGGGTTGCAAGGAGGAATACACAAAGTTGCACACTGTGCTTTCACTACTGAAATTGAAGGCAAGCAATGGTTGGTCCGACAAGAGTTTCACGGAGTTGCTACGTCTCTTAGCGGACATGCTTCCATAGGGCAACCTGTTGCCTAAGACCACGTATTTTGCCAAGAAGGTTGTATGTCCCTTGGGATTGGAGGTAGAAAGAATACACACGTGTCCAAACGACTGTATACTCTATCGCAAAGACTATGCAGACACGCATGTATGTCCGGTGTGCAAAGCATCGCGATACAAGCGTAAGGGCGAGGAAAACGAAGGCATAGAAGTGAAGTGTGACACCTCGGAGTGTCGTATCCTTAATTTTTGAACATGATAAGGTTAAATACAGTATGAGATGTGGAAATAAGGTTAAAATCATAAGGATCGGGGGTTAATAACGTTTCCGGGCCGCTTTCGGCCGTTTTAGGGTTTTGGGCCTTCCGAGGAGTTTTGGGCCTTGGTGGGCTTTGGTGGGATGGATTAGGACTCCGTAACGGACTAGGATTGGGTTGAGGGCTGGTAAAGGGGCTTCCCCAGCCCCTTGCGCCCCACCTCCCCATATTGCGCCCCCACCTCCCCCTCTTGCGCCCCTCTCCTCCCTCCCCCTCCCCTAAGCCCTAGCCCCCCCCCCCAAACCGTGCGCATCCCCCTTCTTTTCCTCCACCTCCACACCACCTCCCCTCCACCCCTTGCTGCCCTAGGGTGGCCTCCCCACCCCTGCACCTCGTGGAGTCATCCCGTGGAGCGAGGAGCGAGGAGCGAGGAGCGAGGAGCGAGTAACGTGGAGCGAGGAGCGATTCGCGAGGAGATTCATTGGAGTTTTGTGCATCGGGCAAAGGTATGATCTTGGGGATCCTTGGGGATGATCTAGGTACTGTTATTAGGGTGTTTATCAAGTTTTTAGATCAATTGGAGGCGCTGGTTTGAAGTAATTTGGGTTAGATCTAAACTTGTCCACGTTTCTGTTTTCGGGCAGATTGAGCAGTCGAGCTAGGGTTCGAGTTTCCGTCGATTTAGAATCCGAATATGTCCGTACAGACTTCTAGGAAGTTGTAGATAATTTAATTATCTTTCCGTGGACGTAAAGCACGTTAATTTCCGATCAGCCGTTTGAAAGTTATGGCTGTTTTACCGAGCGCCTAAAAATCTGTGACGTAACTGGATCAGATTGTGGTAATCTGTAGATTAAACAATTTTAGAGTACGAATCAGTCTTTCCCTATAACTAGAAAAAGTTGGGAAATTTCCTAAGCTTCGCGACGGTGTACTCGTTTATTCGATTTGGAGTCGCAGAACTCAAGTTATGCCTTTTGCAAGGCTGCTGTCCCGCCGGGACAGAACCTCTGTTTTTAGGTTTTGCGAGTAGTTGGCAATGTCGGGTTAGATGGGGGTTTGTGTACTGCTTGGAGGCTATGATTGTGAGTGTGTGATGCCTATGTGCAGGTGGTGTGACCCCGGGAGAGCCCTCTTCTTCCCGCCAATCCGTTGCACGTGTTTGAGGCAAGTGTGTTGTGATGGATAGCGAGTTGTAGGTTGCATGTTGTGATTAGATGGAATTGTTTACATGATATATGTCCACTTGCCATGTTTTAATGATTGATATGATATGATGAGCATGTTTAACATATTATGATGCCATGTGTTAATATGTGAATTGAATATGATATTTGGCATGGTTGCATGCATGTCATGAGATAGGGCGAGGGCGGTGAGAAAGTCATAGCTAGTCCGGCAAGGTCGGTGAGAAAGTTATAACTAGTCCGGAACGCCATTGAGTAAGTCCTATGTCGTGATTCCATCCACGTGGTGTTTGGAAGCGAGTAGGCACCCTCCATCTTCGGGATGGAAGGGGGAAAGGGTGCACACCGACGGGTGTGTACTTCCCATACCGGTATGAGGTTCCGGAGGGTCGAGCAATGCATTACATCGCATACAAATTGATGATGATATTGATAAGTATTCATGAATGAGATGTTATACATGATGAAAGATGTTATTGACTTGTTGTTATGCTTGTTGTCCATTGCAGTATGCTTGCTGAGTTTTCGAACTCACCCTTGTGTTTTCTTGTTGTTTTAGGTACCATGAGAACGGCATGCGGGAAAGGGAAATAGTCACACGCTCACACGTTGCTTCACCTTAATGTTTCCCCAAGTCAATTCATTTAGTTGGATAATAAATTGCGTGTGATGGCCTTTAAATTAAGTCTTAGCTTGGTTAATGAGAGTTCTATTGTTTGTTTGACACTTGGAACTTTAAGAGCTTGATGTTAGTCTTTTATTGTCGTTAAGACTCTATTTATTGCTGTTTTAGATGTTTCTTTTATTGCCATATAATGCCATATTATTGCTGCTCCTTAAATTCATGATAAAACAAAGGAGGTGCTGCCGAAATCTCGGTTTTTAGCCTATGCACCTTTGCTGAAATTTTATGTTAAATATGGTATTTAGTTGTTGTTTAGCTTATGTTTGGTAGCATTCGGGCATATTAAATGCCGGGTGTTATTCTGATTGGTATCGAGCGGTCAGAGGTCCTTGGAATATGTATTTTTAGTGTCATACCTTAAGTTGCAACTAAAATATGATGTGGAATAACTTAGAAACATGGCTTAGGTTCTAACTAAAACCTTGTTATAGGATAGCAACGTTAAAACTTGTAAAAGTGGTATAACTAATCTAAAATCTGACACACTTGGATGCACAGTAGGATGGGTTTTGGTTCGTCATTGCATCGCGCTTGATTATGTGATAAGGAATATGCTTATGATGATGTTTGATCTATGATCTTGATTGTGTGATTTTGTGTTTATGTTTTTGTGTTTGGATGGTTGTCTGTCTAAGCAGCCATGCCGAGGGGTAGAGGCCGTGGACGCCGTGGCCGTGGAGGCCAGGGGCGAGGCTCCCAGAGAGTTGCGGAGTCGGTCAGTATAACGGAGTGGATTGTTCCTGTTGTGGTGATAAAAGTGGGGTTGTGGTGCCGAAGGGTTTCGGTCACCTCTTTTTGGTTCATAGTAACGGTGAGGTTTGACGGTGTGGCCGGTTAGCGCCATCACCGAAGAACTATTAACCCCTGTAGGAGAAGAATGCTTATCCTTTCTGTCCTTGATCGGGTAGTTGACTGGAGTCAAATAGAAGAGTTGATGGTGGTTCCCTTCGGATGTTCTCTGCCGTTACGACGATCGGTTTATTTGTTTTTCTTGGCTTTAGTTGAGCTGAACCAAAAGAAAAGTGTTTTGTATTGGATTTTCGCGGATCGTTCGAGTGCGGTGGTGAGCACCGTGCTTCAGAGTGTGGTTGGACCGGAGTTGCAACCACCGTGGCAAGCCCGCCATATGGGGCGAGTCTGCCGGATGAACCCGGTAGCATCATCAAGTGGGAGACGGTGTCTTCTCCTCCCACTCCAAGCGTCTTCCGTGAGGATCGGTGCACATGATGGCTGCCCCTGTTTCTCGGCCGCCCTTTGCGTGGACGCCACCGGCCGTCTTGGTGCCCGCGGCCGTCTGCTCCTCCTCGATTGCCTCCTCCGCCCCAGCCTTGTTGGGGCATGAGCAGCCTGGAGTCGGGCTCCTTCTGTCGGCGCCACCAGAGTGTGCGCTTTGCCGACCGCCGAGTCACCGGCATCCAGAGGTGGTTTCGTACTCTGCTCGTGGATTCCGTTGATGCCTTTGTTCTATTTGATTCCGGAGCATCCTATTCTTTTGCGTCGTCGAAGTTTGCTAGTAGAGCTAAGTTGGGAGTTCAGCGGATTTCTGAGTCTGTGTTAGTCAGTTCTCCTGGGGGGTTGATTGCTAGTTCTTTGGTTTGCCCTGGTTGCACCATTGCCATTGATGATGAGGTTTTCTTTGCCAATCCCATGGTGATCCAGTTGGCTCCTTTTGATGTCATTTTGGGCATGGGTGGCTGCATCGATCCGTGCTAAGATCTGTTGTTTCGGAAGACAGTTGCCTTGCAGGCCCGTCCGGAAGAGTTGACCTTTCAGGGTGGTATACCCTCGATTCCGTCTTTGCTTTGACTAGTTTGTTTTCCGTCGGCGTTTGAGGCTGTTGGGTTTCCTCATGACTTTGTCTGAGAAACCATCTTCCTCGATTCCCATTGAGGAGATTTCTGTAGTGAAGGAGTTCGTTGATGTGTTCCCGACGAGTTGCCTGGTCTACCTCCTGTGAGGAATGTGGAGTTTCGTATTGATCTTGCTCGGGCACTCGACCTATTTCTATCTCTCCATACCGCTTAGCTCGACCTTTTCAAGACGAGTTGAAGAAGCGATTGGAGGATCTGTTGGCCAAAGGCTTCATTCGGCGTAGCGTATCGCCATGGGGAGCACCCGTCCTCTTCGTCTCGAAGAAGGATGGAAGTTGGCGTATGTGCATTGATTATCGTGCTCTTAACCAAGTGACAGTCAAAAACAAGTATCCTTTGCCTCGCATCGAGGATCTGTTTGACCAAGCGAAGGAGCAAAGGTGTTCTCCAAGATTGATCTTGATCGAGGTACAATCAGATCCGTGTGAGGGAGCAGACATTGAGAAGACTGCTTTCTCCACTAGGTATGGGCATTATGAATTTAAAGTTATGTCTTTTGGACTAACTAATGCTCTATTTGTCTTTATGGAGGCGATGAACAGTATGCTACACAAGTACCTTGATGAGTTTGTGGTAGTGTTCATCGATGACATTCTCGATTTACTCTAAATCGGAAGAGGAGCATGAGCGACACTTGAGGCTTGTCTTTGAGTACCACGAGGGAATCAATTCTTTGCTAAGCTGAAAAAGTGCGAGTTTTGGATTTCAAGTGGGTTTTCTTGGCCACATCATCAATCCAGAGGGCATATCTGTAGATCCTAGCAAAGTCTCGTGATTTTGGATTGGAAGAGGCCTTCCAATGTCAAAGAGGTGCGTAGTTTCCTTGGGTTGGCTGGCTACTATCGGCGTTTTGTGCAGGATTTCTCTATCCTTGCCAAGCCACTTTCACAAATTGACTCGTAAAGGGATGAAGTTCCAGTGGATCACAGAGTGTGAGCACGGCTTACGCACTTTGAAGGAGAAGTTAGTGATCGCTCTCGTTCTTACCCTTCCCGAGTGAGGAAGCGCTTCACTGCTTATTCTAATGCTTCTCGGTTGGGACTTGGGTGTGTGCTCATGCAAGAGGGCAAGGTGATTGCTTATGCTTCGAGGCGCTTGAAAAAGCATGAGCGAATTATCCCACGCATGATCTTGAGCTAGCCGCCGTGGTGTTTGCATTGAAGATATGGAGGCATTACATGCGGTGAGTCTTGTGATATTTTCACTGATCACAAGAGCCTCAAGTACATCTTTACTCAGAAAGATTTGAACTTGAGGCGAGAGGAGGTGGCTAGAGTTGATAAAGGATTATGACCTCACTATCCAAAGTATCATCCGGGAAGGCAAATGTGGTGGCCGACGCTCTCGATCGCAAGACAATGCCCCTGTTGTTGATTGTCTTGTTGCTGATTTTGAGCGTTTGGGAGTCTCCTCTTGCTGCGGGGACCGTGCAAGCTGAAACTCAATTGATTCTTGAGTCAGCGATTCCCGAGCGTGTGCGGGAGGCACAGCAGCATGATCGTTTGCTCCAGCAGGTGAGGAAACGCCTTGAGGATGGCAAGTTGGGAGACTTTACCGTTGATGATGCGGGAGTTTTGAGGTTTCAGGGCCGTCTGTGCGTGCCCCAGAAATCTCAAGTGAAAGAAGACATCCTGAGAGAAGCTCATCGCACCCCGTACACGGTCCATCCTGGAGAGACCAAGATGTACAGGGACTTGAAGAAGAATTTCTGGTGGAAAAGGATGAGAGTAGATATTGCCAAGTATGTGGCGTCTTGTGGGATTTGCCAGAAGATCAAAGCTGAGCATAAGCGTCCCGCTGGCCTGTTGCAGCCCTTGGAGATTCCTGTATGGCCATGGGATGACATCTCCATGGATTTTGTGGTTGGTTTACCTCGTTCTCCACGAGGGAAGGATGCTGTTTGGGTTGTGGTGGACCGTCTCAGCAAGTCTGCGCATTTCATTCCCATCCGCACGACCAATTCAGCGAGCGAGTTGGCTCCCATCTATGTGCGGGAGATCGTGAGATTGCATGGTGTACCCAAGACCATTATCTCTGATCGGGATGCGAAGTTCGTCTCCAAGTTAGGAGAGTTTGCAGAGTGCTTTGTGTAAGCAGCTTCGACTTAGTACCGCTTTTCACCCTCTGACAGATTGTCAGTCTGAGCGTTGCCTCCAAACTTTGGTGGAGATGCTGAGGGCCTGTCTGATGGCTTGGAAGGGTAGCCGAGAAGACCATTTGCCCCTTGCGAGTTTGCTTACAATAACAGCTATCATTCCAAAGATCCGATGCTCCTTATGAGGTCTTTGTATGGCGGAAGTGCAGATCGCCACTTTGTTGGGATGCTGTGGCGAGAGAGCTATTCTTGGGCGGTTTGGGTTCAGCAGATCGTTGATCGCGTGTCGGAGGTTCGGCGAGAACCTTCTCGCAAAGACAAGCGCATGAGAAAAGCTATGCTGATGTGAGACGGCGAGATTTGGAGTTTGAGGTGGGCGATAGCGTACTCTTGCGAGTATCTCCCACCAAGGGTGTGGTGCGTTTTGGCACGAAAGGAAAGCTCAGTCCAAGGTATGTTGGGCCTTTTCCTATGCTCGCCCGAGTTGGCAGGTTGGCCTATCGCCTAGAGCTACCGGAATCCATGCAAGGTGTGCATGATGTGTTCCATGTCTCGATGTTGAGGAAATACTTGCATGATCCGGAGTTGGTGGTTCCATTGGAACCATTAGTGCTTCAGCAGGACCTCACCTTCGAGTCCCGTCCTGTGTAAATTCTGGGGACTTCAGAGCGAGTGATGAAGAACAGGACGCTTAAGTTTGTCAAGGTCCTGTGGTCACATCAGACCGAGAGAGAAGCGACTTGGGAGCTGGAATCTCGCATGCGCGAGAAGTATCCCGAGCTGTTCGCCTCAGGTATGTGATGTGAAAATTCGACCTTTTGGTTTTGCTGGGTTTTCGTGTTGGTGCGTTTAGATTCGAGGTCGAATCCTGTTGAAGGGGGGAAGAATGTGACACCTCGGAGTGTCGTATCCTTAATTTTTGAACATGATAAGGTTAAATACAGTATGAGATGTGGAAATAAGGTTAAAATCATAAGGATCGGGGGTTAATAACGTTTCCGGGCCGCTTTCGGCCGTTTTGAGGGTTTTGGGCCTTCCTGAGGAGTTTTGGGCCTTGGTGGGCTTTGGTGGGATGGATTAGGACTCCGTGAACGGACTAGGATTGGGTTGAGGGCTGGTAAAAGGGGCTTCCCCAGCCCCTTGCGCCCCACCTCCCCATATTGCGCCCCACCTCCCCTCTTGCGCCCTCTCCTCCCTCCCCTCCCCTAAGCCCCTAGCCCCCCAAACCGTCGCATCCCCTTCTTTTCCTCCACCTCCACACCACCTCCCCTCCACCCCTTGCTGCCCTAGGGTGGCCTCCCCACCCTGCACCTCGTGGAGTCATCCCGTGGAGCGAGAGCGAGGAGCGAGTAACGTGGAGCGAGGCGAGAGCGAGTAACGTGGAGCGAGGAGCGATTCGCGAGGAGATTCATTGGAGTTTTGTGCATCGGGCAAAGGTATGATCTTGGGGATCCTTGGGGATGATCTAGGTACTGTTATTAGGGTGTTTATCAAGTTTTTAGATCAATTGGAGGCGCTGGTTTGAAGTAATTTGGGTTAGATCTAAACTTGTCCACGTTTCTGTTTTCGGGCAGATTGAGCAGTCGAGCTAGGGTTCGAGTTTCCGTCGATTTAGAATCTGAATCTGTCCGTACGGACTTCTAGGAAGTTGTAGATAATTTAATTATCTTTCCGTGGACGTAAAGCACGTTAATTTCCGATCAGCCGTTTGAAAGTTATGGCTGTTTTACCGAGCGCCTAAAAATCTGTGACGTAACTGGATCAGATTGTGGTAATCTGTAGATTAAACAATTTTAGAGTCCGAATCAGTCTTTCCCTATAACTAGAAAAAGTTGGGAAATTTCCTAAGCTTCGTGACGGTGTACTCGTTTATTCGATTTGGAGTCCCAGAACTCAAGTTATGCCTTTTGCAAGGCTGCTGTCCCGCCGGGACAGAACCTCTGTTTTTAGGTTTTGCGAGTAGTTGGCAATGTCGGGTTAGATGGGGGTTTGTGTACTGCTTGGAGGCTATGATTGTGAGTGTGTGATGCCTATGTGCAGGTGGTGTGACCCCGGGAGAGCCCTCTTCTTCCCGCCAATCCGTTGCACGTGTTTGAGGCAAGTGTGTTGTGATGGATAGCGAGTTGTAGGTTGCATGTTGTGATTAGATGGAATTGTTTACATGATATATGTCCACTTGCCATGTTTTAATGATTGATATGATATGATGAGCATGTTTAACATATTATGATGCCATGTGTTAATATGTGAATTGAATATGATATTTGGCATGGTTGCATGCATGTCATGAGATAGGGCGAGGGCGGTGAGAAAGTCATAGCTAGTCCGGCAAGGTCGGTGAGAAAGTTATGACTAGTCCGGAACGCCATTGAGTAAGTCCTATGTCGTGATTCCATCCACGTGGTGTTTGGAAGCGAGTAGGCACCCTCCATCTTCGGGATGGAAGGGGGAAAGGGTGCACACCGACGGGTGTGTACTTCCCATACCGGTATGAGGTTCCAGAGGGTCAGGAGCAATGCATTACATCGCATACAAATTGATGATGATATTGATAAGTATTCATGAATGAGATGTTATACATGATGAAAGATGTTATTGACTTGTTGTTATGCTTGTTGTCCATTGCAGTATGCTTGCTGAGTTTTCGAACTCACCCTTGTGTTTTCTTGTTGTTTTAGGTACCATGAGAACGGCATGCGGGAAAGGGAAATAGTCACACGCTCACACGTTGCTTCACCTTAATGTTTCCCCAAGTCAATTCATTTAGTTGGATAATAAATTGCGTGTGATGGCCTTTAAATTAAGTCTTAGCTTGGTTAATGAGAGTTCTATTGTTTGTTTGACACTTGGAACTTTAAGAGCTTGATGTTAGTCTTTTATTGTCGTTAAGACTCTATTTATTGCTGTTTTAGATGTTTCTTTTATTGCCATATAATGCCATATTATTGCTGCTCCTTAAATTCATGATAAAACAAAGGAGGTGCTGCCGAAATCTCGGTTTTTAGCCTATGCACCTTTGCTGAAATTTTATGTTAAATATGGTATTTAGTTGTTGTTTAGCTTATGTTTGGTAGCATTCGGGCATATTAAATGCCGGGGTGTTACATGAAGAATGGAGCTCCCGCTAAAGTGGTGTGGTATTTGCCAGTAATACCTCGTCTAAAGCGTTTATTTGCAAATAAAAAACATGCCAAGCTGATGCGATGGCACTCAGAAGAGCGAAAGAGGGATGGAAAGCTGAGGCACCCTGCTGATTCTGCCCAGTGGAGAACCATCGATAGGCTCTTTAGGGAGAACTTCGGAAATGAGCCAAGGAATATAAGGTTTGGGTTGAGTACGGATGGAATGAATCCGTTCGGTAACATGAGCAGTATTCATAGCACTTGGCCCGTGACTCTCTGTATCTACAACCTTCCTCCTTGGCTGTGTATGAAGCGAAAATACATTATGATGTCGCTGCTTATCCAAGGACCGAGACAACCTGGAAACGATATTGATGTATACCTACAACCATTGGTGGAAGATCTTGTGCTACTGTGGAATGAAGGTGTACAGGTATGGGATGAGTACAAGCGGGAGTACTTCACTCTACGCGCAATGTTGTTCTGCACCATCAATGATTTTCCAGCCCTAGGTAACCTGTCTGGCCGTACTATAAAAGGAGCTAAAGCTTGCCCCCAATGCTTGGATGAAACTAGTAGCGTGTGGCTTAACAACTCGAGGAAAACAGTCTACATGCGTCACCGTCAGTTCCTTCGAAAGAATCATCCGTACCGTAATATGAAAAAACAATTTGACGGTACAAAGGAGGACGGTTTAGCTCCAAGGCCTCTTACTGGGGAAGAGGTATATGATATGGTTAAGGATATTAATGTTGTACTTGGAAAGGGGGATACCTCGAGGTCCCGTACTGAGAAAACCACGTGGAAGAAGAGATCCTTATTTTGGGATTTGCCCTATTGGAAGGATTTAGAAGTTCGACATTGCATCGACGTCATGCATGTAGAAAAGAATGTATGTGACAGCGTGCTTGGTCTTTTACTGAATATTCCTAGCAAAACAAAGGATGGACTGAAGGCACGAAGGGACCTGGAAGATATGAAGATCGAGCCGAGCTACATCCTCAAGACAAGGAAAGGCCGACTTTACCTTCCCCGACTTGCTATACTCTGTCAAGAAAGAGAAAACAGACCTCTGCAAGTGCTTGCGTAGTGTGAAAGTTCCGTCAGGTTACTCCATAAACATCAAGAAACCGTATCGATGAAAGATTTGAAGTTAAGCGGTATGAAGTCTCATGATTGTCATGTGATGATGACACAAATGCTACCTATTGCAATTAGAGGTATTTTGCCTGACAAGGTTCGAGAGGCAATCATGAGGTTGTGTTTCTTCTTTAACGCGATTTCACAGAAGGTCATCGATCCCGTTGGACTTTATGAACTGCAGGCTGATGTGGTCAACACTCTGTGTCAGCTAGAGATGTATTTTCCTCCATCATTTTTCGATATCATGGTTCATCTCATTGTTAACCTTGTGAATGAGATAAATATTTGTGGGCCAGTATTCCTACATCAGATGTACCCGTTCGAAAGGTACATGGGTGTTCTGAAGAAATATGTACGTAATCGATCGCGACCGGAAGGTTCCATTGTAGAAGGTTATGCAACTGAGGAGGTTATTGAGTTCTGCGTCGATTACATGGACGAGGTTGAACGGTAGGAGTGCTCGTATCACGCCATGAGGGAGGCTAGGCGGCAAAGGAGTAATCGGAAAGAAATCCACAAATTCTTACGATCATTTTTGTTCGAACAAGCTCATTTCACAGTCTTGCAGCGATCGATCGAGGTATCCTCGTTTATGGACATGCACAAGGAAAATCTACAGAGTGAAAATAGTGGACGATCAGAGGTTTGGATAACAAAAGAGCACAATCGTGTGTTCAATCATTGGTTCAAGGAGCACATGTCTGGTGAAGAAACGAGTGTTACGTTGAGGTGGTTGGCAAAAGGGCCATCAGGTACAATCGTGACATGGCAAGGATACGACATAAATGGATATACATTTTACACGAGAGCTCAGGATAGCAAAAGTACTTACCAAAACAGTGGTGTCCGTATAGATGCCTAACACAATACAGGCAGTAAGAAGAGCAGCTTCTATGGGTTTATAGAGGAGATTTGGGAGCTTGACTACTGCATTTTCAAGATCCCGGTGTTTCGGTGTCGTTGGGTCCAACTCCCAAAGGGTGTCAAGGTGGACAAATATGGCTTCACTACTGTGGACATCGAGCAAGTCGGATATAGAGACGAACCATTCGTACTTGCGAAGCAAGTTGCACAGGTCTTCTATGTAATCGACCCGGCAGATAAGAAGCGTCATGTAGTTCTTCAAGGAAAACAAAGGATCGTCGGAGTTGAGAATGTCGTGGATGAGGAAGAGAACAACCAGTTTGATGAGTTGCCTCCTTTTGTAGATGGCAGCATCAGGCTCGAGGAAGCAACCACTCAGGAAGCCACCTATCATCGTGATGATCATGAAGAAGGCCAAATTGTGAAAGAAAATAATTAGCTAGGAGTAATGGCATTGAGTAATGTGTGTATTTATGTGGGGTAATAGAAATGTAATGTTAGAAATATGCATTTATGTGGAGTAATGGCATTTTTTTGTTAAAAATATGCTTTATATTAATTCATGGCTTTATATTAATCAGGGATTCAAATTTATAAGAATATAAATTTATATATCATAGATAAATTAATTATGAATAATTAGTAGTTAATATATATGATAGGTTCACTAATACATTAATTCATAGCTTTATAATAGAAGGAAATCTGGAAAATATGCTTTATATTAATTTATATCAATCGTGATTCAAATTTATCAGAATATAAATTTATATATAATAGATAAATTAATTATGAATAATTAGTAGTTAATATATATGATAGGTTCACTAATACATTAATTCATAGCTTTAAAATAGAAGGAAATCTGAAAAATAGTATTAGTGGCGGTTTTAATTAACAACCGCCACTGATAAGTCTTATCAGTGGCGGTTTTTTAATTACAACCGCCATCGATAATATTATACGTGGCGGTTTTAATAAACAACCGCCATCGATAAATCTTATCGATGGCGGTTTTAATTAACAACCGCCACCGATATGTCCCCAATATATACCACGCCACGGTGGTCGATCCTCCCCACTAGCTTCTCTTGAACCCTAATCCTCGCCACGGTGGTGAGACCCGCCGCCTCCCTCCCGCGCCCGACGTCGTCCCGCCCCGTCGGCCACCCCCGCCGGCGCCCTCGTCTGCCGTCCCGCCCGGCACAAGCTCTCCTAGCGTCGTCCCGCCCCGTCGGCCACCCCGCCGGCGCCCTCATCCGGCACGCCCTCGCCGGCACAAGCTCTCCTGGCGTCGTCCCCGCCCCCGTCGGCCACCCCCGCCCTTCCCTGCTCCGGCCCCGTCCAGGTCGTCCCCGCCATTGAAGGTGAGGCCCCGACCCGACTTGGTATGCTTAATGCTTGTTTGACTGAGTGAAAGTAACAATCTTGTGTCATTTGCTCAATGCGCAGTTGGTTTTTATCTAGTTCCTATGAACTGAGATTGAGCATACTATTGTGATCTGTGATGTATGGGGGTTTTGGTGGAGAGAAAGTAATGAGGTTATAATGTATTAACAAATGTTTATACTGAAATTGTTGTGGAAAGAGTATGCTTAGTACTTGATGACTGATACTAGGCTACGCTTTTGATGATCTAAATGCTTAGCCATGAAATGGTATTAACAGTGGCTCTGGTATAGATTAATTTGCATAGCAGATGATGAAATTGATGCTATGCTCTGCTATGATGTTCTCAAGTATTCAGTTATGGCATGATAATCATGGTTTCGGTACTGGTTGGGGTTACATGGTATATGATGACTTGATATTATGCTCTGAAAATATTTGCTGGGTATTTTGTAGTGCTTGACTCATGGATAATGGCTTTAGTATCAATGGATTTACATGGTAGATGATAGACTGATACCATGTCGGCTATTTCTCATGGGTCTATGATGATTCATGTATTTTCATATTTACGGGTTGGATGGCGTCATAGCGAAACCTTGATTGCAATACGCCGGGGGAGTACTTGCAACTTAAAGGGGACACATGACGCAACCCTCGTAACTTTGATTTGCATAAAGTTTGAGGCCACCGATTCTACTACTAATTTAAATCTCTTACTACCCATCTTTATTTCTGGTTCATATTTATTTATTTCTATTGGGTAAGATATGAGGATTCTAATAGAATCAAATTTTGGAAAACTTACTTGGATGAATGGATATATATATATTGAACTTGATTTCTCCTTCTTGCTTCTGGGATTTGGCTCTATCTTTTGAATAAAGATTCGAGTTAACTATGCGTACTAGTTTAACCTTTCCTGAAACATGAATCATTTGAACCTATCTAAGTTTTACTCAAGTATTAGTATATACTAGTAAGGTGCCCGTGCGTTGCAACTTGATGAAGCAGCGATATTAAAGTAGTCTTTACTCTTTAGTAGGGCGGCCCGAGTGCGTTAATCTCGGGGAGTTCCTAGTGCTCGGACACTAGGGTTTTTATTGTTCTCTTATTTGCATCTTATGGTGTTCATGTTCTTCAGTAGCAATAGGTGCGACTCGAGGCGCGTAGACCTCGATACGTTCTTGGTGCTCGGACACCAAGATTCTTGTTTCTTACCTCATTGCTTAAGAACTTGGCTATAAGACCTAATTATTACAAGACTTCTTCTATTTTAATCAAATTGCTGTTATTAAGGATGTACCTATTCTGGTCTTAGCCGCCTTGCTTTTAACTACATATTTTTATCCGACGCAACGCAACTTGTAAACCTACCTAGTCCGGTCTTAGTTGCCTTCTATAGCTACCAGAGTAGTTTTACCTGTCGGTTAGGACTTCTCGACATTATTTATCACATCGGTTGATCTCTCTACACAATAAGACCTCTTGTTCACATTATCTTCGAAATGACTATGTTTACTTTCGAAATGTAGTTCTTATGGAGCCTGAGGCCCAGCCTGGGTTGGAGGATGCTTCCAACCCGTCCCCGAACTCAAGCCCGAGCAGATACCTGTTGGACCATCCAACCACCGAAGGTGCCGAGGCCTCCATCGATGCCGGAGATGCTGATGCTCCCGTTGCAAGACGTCGAGGCCGAGGGAAAACTAAGAAGCCTGAAGGCCGGCATACCATCTCAGAGGTCTCAGATGCTGGAGTCCCGGTTAAACCGCCAAAAATAGCAGCAAAATATAGGTCAACATGCGGGTACATCGCAAGGGATAAAGTGCCAATCACCTATTTGGATTGGTACAAAGTGCCCGATGCCATCAAAATGGATCTATGGACAGAGCTGAAAGAAACTTTCGAATTCCCTGAAGGAGCTGAAGAGCTCGTGCGTCGCAATGCATTGATGTCAATGGATGTCGCATGGAGGAACTTCAAGTCCAAGCTGAATACGCAATATGTGATGAAAAATCGGTCAGCCATCAGAGATTATCCTAAAGTAGAGCCATATTGGGATGAATTTATTGCGATGAAGCAAGACGAAGCAGCAATAAAATCCAGTGAGGACCACCGCCAGATCGCAAGGATGAACACTCACCCCCACAGACTAGGCACGAGTGGAGTGCAGCTGTAAGATTCCTCCTTTGGGAGAGGCAAGAATTGGATGCAATCCGATCGGCTGGCACAAGTCCCTTGGCCGGACTACCGGACCGAGTTAAGCATTATGTGCTAGCAAGGGCATCTGTCATGCCTAGTGGGGGCTTATCATTCAAAAGCAACGATGATGAAGCAATCTCCCAACGAATTCAAGAGCTGCACGCCGAGTCCACCCAAGGAAATTTTCACGCAGATAGGGAGAAGGACGAACTAACAGCAGCCTTGGGAAATAAAGAGCATCCTGGTCGGACACGAGGCGTAGGGGTCAAGGTTCCCTGGAAGATTGGTTTCCCAGAGCACGGAGACTCGTACAGGAGTCGCAAGAGAGCGAAAGAAGAGCGTGCGGACCGGGCTATGGAGGAGATGAAGCACAAGATGCTTCCAGAATTACAAAGCACCATAGAACAACAAGTTCAACAAAAGTACAAGAAGCCATGAGCGATCGCAAGGACACAACATCGTTCTCGCCACCCTCTACGAATCGCCGTAGCGATTGCGCGTCCACACCATTGGTACAACCGGATAACACGCATTATCCTGTGGGCGACATACAAGACCCCACACCTGCCCGACTCAATGTGCCTGTCATGAACATATTTTTACAGGTACTACGAGGATAGCTTATCCATACCAACAAGGGGATGTTTTGCACAACTCTCCGATAGCTCCAGGTTATGCAAAGGTCCAGGTGGACACGGTGCTTCCACAGCTTTGAGGTTGGACTGAAATGCCTTGCAATGATGAGGTCACAACTCTAGGAAGTGCCGTTCACACTTTCATCGATGGCGTAAAGCGTGACATCGTCTTGGATCATGAACCGCCAGCCTCTCTCGGCGATACAACCGCCAGCCTCTCCTGCAGTACAACTCGCCCATTCATCACCAACACCTGAGCGTCAAATGGCTAGTGCGCCCACTATAAAGGAGCCTGCTCTAGGAGCCCATTCGTCACCAGCGCCTCAACATCAAAAGCTTAGTGTGACCACTTCAAAAGACGAAGGTACAACACCTGATCCGAAGAAATGGCACATTAGACAAGCCATATCGGTTAGATCAGCGGCCGCAATGCAGTATGATGTCATCAGAGTACAAGGAAAGGGAAAAGCTAAATCTCAAGTACAAGCTAATCACGAAAGGTGAAATCTGAGCTTGGAAAGCCATTAGTCACCGAATCGAAGTTGAAGAGCCTAACACTCATGATGCAGCGATTACATGACTGGTACATGACGCGATCCAATCAACATTTACTCCCGAAGATGATCACTGCCATTTACGGAGAAGAACATTTTCACCATGAGGGGTTGGCTACTTCATGATAGAATTCGATAACTTGCACAACTTGTTCTATCACGACGCCCTCGGCGTGTCTTTTTGCGATCTTTGAATCTGTAAGTGTCTACTATATAAATCATGGTTTACATTCACGTAATACCGATAAATGTCTTATCTAACTTTTTCCTTATCTAGATACGAGACTATTGAATTGAGAAGAACCAAGGGCCCAGTGGGATTCCTCGACCCGAGGCAGTGTGCCAGGCCAGAAATCTTAAGAGCACCAAATGAGGTTGAGGAATACATATACAGGGCGTTGCTAAAATTACAAGACAAGGAATTCATACTTGTTCCATACAATTTTAAGTAAGTTTCTCACTGGCTAGTTAAATCACTTGTTGAATTCGCTCATTTCTCTTATCATAGGGCTAATGACTATAGCATCATACATGTATATGTAGGTTCCACTGGATTCTTGTAGTAGTGACTCCAGAAAAGATCAAGTTGCTGGTCATGGATTCGATGGACAAAGATAAAAAAGACTATGAAGAGCTGCTAAGAGTAATGAATGCGGCGTTCAAAAGATATTGTACAAAGAGCTTGAGATACCGCCCATTCCAGAAATCCCTTTCAGTCCGAACTAAATTTCCGATACGCACGCAAGAAATATTCTTATATCGCATTTCATAGTAAATAACTCCTTCCATGACAATTTAGTTTATTCAATTTTTGTAGTGTCACAAGCGATGCAAGGCACAAATTTATGTGGGTACTTCGTGTGCCAATACATGCGCGAAATCTTATCTTCTACAATAATAGACAATGACGTAGAGGTTTGTCATGCTAACATTGCACATTTATTCGCACCACTCAATTTCTATATATACTCTTAGATTTATTTTCCATACTTGTAGCGCCTCAAATTGCCTACGACAGGACTACATCCTCTTGACATCCAAGCCATTCAGGGACAGCTAAACTTACTTCATCATGAAGGAAGTCATCAACAAAAGGGCGAGTTTTATGATGAAGACAACAATGATCAATTGCTCCATGCTGCTGTTAAATGTCATTCGCCTCCAAAGAATCCCTAAAGGCTCGTAGGCTTAAGATTGTGTCAGAAGATACTAGGTCTTGGATGTGGACTTGTAAATTGTAAACGAGAGCATGACAAACTTTAGAAACGAGAAGATACTCTACTGGTCAATATGACTAATCTTATTTATTATCGATCTATTACAATGTGTGTGATATAATAGTTTTGCTTGTGATATAATTATCGATCTATTACACCTGAATGTTGTAATGCTGATTGGTTTTGTGATATAATTATTCTCTCGTCTCATCGTGAACTCCTCCTTCACCATTGTTAACCTGTTCTCACAATGTTGGCCTATGTTTGCATGTGCTTTTGGCCATATTTCTTTTTTGAGTTACTTAATTGGTGAATTAATGTGTTCTCTATTAGCATATGAAAGATACAGGTGAAGTGCTTGTTGGGCGTCACATTAGATTGTGGTCAGCACTTAATATGTGGTAAAGTTACTTGCGAATTATCATATTCTCAAACTATAATCACTTGGTTAGTGTAATTTTGACATGTTTTGACTCAATGTAGTTATAACTATGGAACTGTTGAGGCATATGATCAGCAAAATCGCTTTCACAAGGTACTGTTATTACTTTCTCTTGTGCAATGTCATATTAGTACAATTATTTTTATTTGTTGTTTTATTGCAATACTAAAAAAATCATAAAGTTTATATTAAAAAAAATCATAAAGTTTGTCCTGCTTTGTTGTTTTATTGCCCAATATTAATAACATGGAAGTTTATATCATACAAAAAATGCTTATAAAGTAAAATGTAGTGTCAATAGCTTCATAGCTTCATATGTATCTCCTGCAGTGCAGGAATGGGGATCATCGACCTTATAAGCGGTCGTAGACCTGTAATATGGTACTTCTAGTTTCAAGATGTCCAAATGGTTATTGGAGCAAAACCTTTTAGCTGCAGCATTTTTGCATTAATGTTATTGTGTTTCTCAAATTCGACTATAAATTTGGAACTTACAATTATTTTATCCCTTATGGATCCTACTTCAAGATATGAAAATAATAGATGTGTTTGATGTCATTGGTTCATTGTTGATGAAAATTCATTTGGCAATACTTGTCGAAAATGCTTGAAATCTCTCTGATTGTCACCATTCCTCATATTGTTGTGCTGAATCACAAAATAAGAATTTTCTTTGATCAATCAGGTTTCCATCTGTCCTAATGCTTCTCTTGAATTATCATGTTCTCATCGGTACAAGTTGTTACAGATTAGTACATGTCATGTTTGATAGTTGTCTAACGGCCTTTTCCTTTTGTATCTCTACTTTCTCACAGCTTGTTGAACCTAACACCTCGGTAGCTCGAAGGATGTCGGATACAAAGGTAATAAACCGAATTGAGATGTTAGCTGCACCTATAATCGTGCTCATCACATGATCATTGCTCATGGAAATGGGATGATTACGCCTTAAGTCTTCATATTTGTTATACTTTTTTAGTACCATAGTTTTCTTTTCTGCAAAATGATGTGTTTTAGGTGATCTCTTGGTGTATTTTCATGTTAATTGCTTTAGCATATATTCCATATTTGCCATATTCCTTCTTATTGAGTATTGTCTACTAGGGAAACAGTAATCCAAATAGAAATTCAATGCAGTAAGAACATTTGCTTGATACACGCTGTACTCACTTGCTGAAGTAAGACAAAGCTCAATATTACATCTATTTGATTTCTCGCACAATTTTTACTGCCATTCTCATGTTTCTAATTTTATCTTATTTATCTTTGTGTCCTTACTACACATTTGCTATGCTAATTACTTCTGAGATGTATATGTTCTTCATTGTAGTAGTGACCTTCCACTATAGTGAGACATGTGAATGGATTCTTGTTTGTTGTAGGATGTTAGTTAAAGGAAACACATTTGCATTAAAAGATTACCTGGCTAATCTATTTTGTGAATGGATTCTTGTTTGCTGTACTCATTTGCATTATGTCTTACAGCTAAAATTAATCTAGACTGCAAGGGACCAGTGAATGAAAGAAGACACTGATCATTTTTATTTTCTACTGAGGTACTTCTTATTATATCATAGACAGTGCCCTGTGATAAGCCATTTTACTTTCACAATTATGCTTCTAAATGACAACTTTGCCTCGATGACAGTTTAGTCTAGCAACTTTCCTTGATTGTACTTTGCAAAATCTGAATAATATTTGCCGGCTGTAGTCTGTGCGGCCTGTGGAGAAATTCTGAAGTGTTGCTGTCTAATTTGTTGCCAATAGTCTTTGCACATGATCATATCTATTTTTGTTATCCTTTTGGTTCAAAATCTAGTATTATACTCTTATTGTCAATTAAGTTGTTACTTGTTACTATATCTGTACTTCATTTGTGTGCTGTTTTAGAGGGCATGGCTAGCAGTTTCCTGAGGCTAGCCAGAAATGCAGGTTTTTTTTATTGTCGGACGGGATTATCAGTGGCGGTTCCAGCTAAAAACCGCCACTGATAGTGCATACCAGTGGCGGTGCCAATTAAAAACCGCCACTGATGGTATGCACTATCAGTGGCGGTTTTTAGCTGGAACCGCCATGGATATGGAATTATCAGTGGCTGTTTTTAGCTGGAACCGCCACTGATATTATCATTATCAGTGGCGGTTTTTCTCTCCAACCGCCACTAATTAGTATTATCAGTGGCGGTTTTCAAACCGCCTCTGAAAATCTCCGATTATCACTGGCGCTTAATCTGTGGCGGTTCAAAAACCGCCACTGATGTCTCTTACGAGCCGCCACTGATGTCCCTCTCCATAGTAGTGGTAGGACGTAGCCATCTGAATGTGTAGTTGTGAGCTTCCAAATGTCTCATATGTAGAGGTGGGCGTCGTCTTAGTGCGTGCCCGCAGTGGGCGCGCCGTCTTGCCGTCTTGGCCGGCCGGCCCATCGTGCTTCAGGTCGAAACCGTGCCGTGCCACGATGGCTCATCGTGCCCACCGTCTTGGCCGTCTTGGCTCGACTCACTTTGGCGAGCCCAAGCCCGGCCCATTTAACCGTGCACGCCGTGCCGTGCGGCCAAGCCCGATCCATTTTTACTATTGTGACGAACAAAGAAATAAAACAAATCACTACTACTAAACTACCTATTTTAATTACATAAGAGACTAATCACATCAACAAAATGTCAAACATAAATGCAATGCTTGAAGATGCCCTGAATCAACAATATCTGCCAACTTTTAAGCCTTAATCCGTGATTTCGTGCCCGTTCGTGCCGTGCCGGCACGGGCCCGGCCCAAACTGTCGTGCCGTGCCGTGCCGTGCCGCCCGTCGTGCCTGGTTCCCGGGCTGCACGGCGTGCTCTGATTGCGTCTTGGCCCGGCCCGGCCGAATCTTGCGTCAGTGCTTTGCACCGTGCCATACCATCGTGCTTCGGGCCGGCCCAAAAAAGCCCGGCCCAATGCCCACCTCTACTCATATGTACTAAACTTGTCTCGAAAAATACACAAGTTTGCAACGTTGATATTGGCAGGCTGTTAGGGTTAGTATGCCATTCGAAAACTAAAGATTAGATTTAACATGAAAAAATCTTTCAGAAAAAACCATAAGAGATAATGCACTATAATGATTCAAGGATTACAAGTATATGAGATGGTTTTATATAGCCAAATAGAATACGAGTTGTAGATGGTAAGGACTGTTGGAAATATGCGCAATATTTTAATTCCAGATTTTACCAGGAGACAAATATCACAGATAAATAGTGATGCACACAGTAAATTTAACAGCAGGCTACACATTGTACTTCCCAACATATATATACTCATGAAACAGAATATGACCAAGTTGAATGAACACCAACGACTTACAGTCGAGCTTGATGAAGAACTGAACGATGCGCAGAAGATGTCGTTGAGGAAGCAGCGCAGGAGCGGTCGCGCAGATGCGCTGCCCAGAAACCTTATTGCCGCCCCGTGCAGGTGAACTCTGCGGCAACGGCTCGGAGATACCGCTCACCCTCCTTCACGGTGCACGCCGAGTAGGAAGGCTGGCGTGGTCCAACTGCTCAACACCTCAGTACAGCTCTCGCAGGATGAATAAGAAAGTGTGGAATTGGAAAAACTCAGTTACTTAGCTTGGACGTCTCCAGGTCTTATATAGCCTCTCACCAGTAACTGCCTCCATTACTCACTAGTAACTGACAGCGTTAAGCACTGGTAACTGATTGAATTAAACAGACTTAATGCACTGGTAACTGCCAATTCAAACACAAATAATGGTCATTATGCGCTCTCGACCAAGTCTGAGAAAGTTAAGCAATTACATGATTAAGCAAAATAAAAGGTGAATTCGTAGTGCCGGGAGACACACTACGACGCGGCGCGGTCGCTCGTCGCAAGTCACAAGTCACGCGGATTTTCACGCCGAAAATCTGTGAATACATGTGGCGCCAGCGTGCGTCTTGTGGCGTGTGTGTTTCTCCAAAGTCCTTCTCATACCATCCCTATGTCATGCTCCTCATAACTCAAAGAGTGGCAAGGACTCCACCTTATAAATT
The DNA here is from genome assembly GCA_036346355.1 of Rhipidocladum racemiflorum. Lineage (NCBI taxonomy): Eukaryota > Viridiplantae > Streptophyta > Magnoliopsida > Poales > Poaceae > Rhipidocladum > Rhipidocladum racemiflorum. Next base: position 34,660,931 of record CM070577.1, on the reverse strand, counting down.
GCCTTCCTTCCACTTGCCTAAGCAATATGGTATTAACCATGCAATCTTTGGAATTAAAGGAAGTGGGCCAGACTCATGGGCCAATTCTAACAATCCCCCACCAATTCCAAATCAAACACTAAAACAATATCAAACATCGTTGTACTGAAATGTTGTTTATATACCAGTCATTTAGTATAAGTCCCGTACGGGTTGAACTTACACCTAGATTAGCAAGATTCATCTTCTCACAGCTGCTGAATGGACTATGCCTTGAATTCATAGCTTTTTGTGATCAGATTTCACTTTCAATCACAATTGATACAAGGCTGTCAATGAACCACGCCTATACGGAGCGTTATATGGTCATGCTCCCTTATCTGCTCATGAGTTTTCTAGAGAATGCCCCATCCTCGTGAACTGCGACCACACGGTTATGCTCAAGTAGGTATATTCATTATAGGTATCTGTAACACCCCAAAATTTTGCTTTTCTTAAATTCATGTGTGATTTGGCACTTTGGTGAATTTTTGGAATTTTCTGGAATTTATTTGGATTTATTTGGATTTAATTTGAATTTATTCCACATTGAAATAATTAAAGAAATTAAATTTTCAAATAAAGTTTTGTTGGAAATATTTTATTTGAGTCCCAAATGCCCTAAAATATTTTCCAGAATTTTTCTGGAATTTTTCTGAGTATTTTGCTATTTTTCTTGAATTAAATGAATTACTGGAAATTATTTTAATTATTAAATCGCTGGAAAATCGAACCGGGTCGGTTACTGTTCATCTGACCGAGCCCGAGTCAGACTCGAGTTCGAGTCCGACCCGAGCCATGCGACTCGGTCGAACCCGGTCGCCGCGCCGAAACTCAACCGTTGGATCAAGATCCAACGACTGAGATCAACCGCAATAGCCACCGAACCCTAGCCCGTGACCGTTGGATTGAGATCCAACGGCTCACGTTGATCCACGTCACCCAATCCGAATGGGATTCGGACTCCGCCGCCGCAGCCGTGTCGACCTCGGTCTCCGCGCGATACACGGAAGCCGAGGCCCCTATTTATTGCGCCGTCGCCGCCATCGTGAAGCCCGCTTCATTGCGCACCCGTAGCCCTAACTCACCTCGCCTGAGCCGCCGTGGTTGCGCCGCTAGAGCTCGCCGGAGTTAGGAGAAGGTGCCGCCGCGGTTTTTCGCCGATAGCCGCCGTCTCCGTCGTCCTCCGTCGCCGTTGACCCCAGATCCGGAACCGTGAGAGCAAGTCGCGTCGGTGAGCACCACCCACGTCGCCGGAGCGCGTCCGAAACGCCGTCGGCTAGGTCATCGTCCCATGCGCCGGTGACCCAGCGCCACCGCTCGCCATCGCCGAACTTCGAGCTCCCTCAGCCGCCCGATCCAGATCCAACGTCCTAGATCACGCCACGTCATCTCACGGTGAGATCCCGTCCAAAATCCCAGATCCAATCTCGACCGTTGGATCTAGATCCAACAGTCCAGATCAAACGCGTTCACCCCAAACGCGTGAGTCCAGATCCAATCTGGGCCGTTGATTTTCAAATCAACGGCCGAGATCAAGCCACATGTGCGGGAGACTGACCGCCGCGGTCAGCGCCGTCCACGCGCGCGTGCGTGTGACGTTGACACGCGGGGCCCGCATGTCAGCGGCCCAGCCACACTGCACCATGACGTCACGCTGACGTCATGGCGGGCCCGCATGTCAGCGACCACCCCAACCGTGCAGTGACGTCACCCATGACGTCACAGTGGGTCCCACATCGGCCAGTGGTCGAGCCCGCCGACGTCGGCGAATGACGTCACCCGAGTGGTCCCACTGCCGATCTCACGTGGCCGTGGGCCGGGTCCACGTGAGACTGAAGCCAAACCATGGACCACGCCCATGAACCGGTGACGCCGCCAGACCAATCGAGGCTGCCACGTGTCTTATTTGACGCAATAATTAATTTCTGAAAAAGAAAATGATTTATTAATTCGAAATAATGATTTCAGATTTTGATTCAAACTTCAAACGCTTATAACTTTTGCGTTTCAACTCCGATTTGAGTGATTCAAATTTCTAAATTTGTATAAAATTGAGATCTACCTAATTATGAATTTTATTTAATTTCTGGACTAAAGTTTTCCTCAGTAATATTATTTAATTGAATATTTAAACTTCAAAATGCTATAACTTTTGCATTTTAACTCCGAATTTGACGATTCCAGTTTCTAAAAATTCATAAAATTATGCTCTCTCTGTTTATGGACTTTATTTGGATGTTTGGATACTTTTGTCTACTGTTTTATTCATTGGCTGCTATTTGCACGCTTTACGAGTAGACGTTGAAGTGCCAGAAGGATTCGAAGGAGAAGTATTGACTCAGGATCCAACTCAAGACTAAGAACAAGTACTTTTTGAAGGCAAGTTGTGCTTTGACCATATTGATCCCATTTTTGAAAACTATTTTGATTTAATGTATTGCATGCTAGTTCAAATAGAAAATACTTTATTTAAATACGGGGAATTAGATAAATGCCAAATTGTTGTATGACACCTTGATTACTTAGATATGTGTCGTGACCTTTGTCGCCCTAGTTGTGGTTTACTAGTTGGATACTATTAAAATGCCAACATGGGAATTTAGACCGTTGTAGTATATGGCTTAGACCTGCTACGTACTCATGACATGATTTTGGACAATCAAATGTTAATATTGACTTAATGATATATTGAACCTGTTTTGGAAAGGTATCATGTGATGTTGATGGCACGTGGTGCATGGTAATCAACTGGGATTTGATAAATAGCTTTTGACCGGGGCATGTGGCAAGAGTGATCAGGTGGGCCAGTTGTGGCACCGGGAACGTTGGTTTGGTTCTTCAAGTAGTCTTGCCCTGGTCACCCTAAGGACTTAACCTTGCAAGCCTTTGAACTGAGTCAATCGTGCAACCACATGTCTATAATGGGACAGACCTAGTTGATTAAGTTGCTAATAACGTACCTGTGGGACCTCAGGAGGTCAACTACACCCTTTGTGTAAGTTGTACGGGGGAGTGTACTGGTCGCGACCAGTACCCATCTAACGGTTGGTTGGCCTAAACTTCGCCTTAGCTAAGGGAAGGGTTAGTGTGCAACAACCGGGGAGGACCACTTGTATTGTTAGAAGTTTCCGAAAGACTTTGTTACGGGAACTCGCCTTTGTGGTGTTTGACTGTATCTTGTGGGTAAAGTGCATAACCTCTGCATAGTGTATAATCTATTCGAATAGCCGTGTCCGCGGTATTGGACATCGCTCGGGAATTACAGTCAAGGGTTAGACTTTCTTGAAAATAACTTGGACTTGAAAGGTTGGGTTTGGTTAAAATAATGTTGACAATGGAATTGTGGATTAGGAATGGGAAAGATGTTGATTAAACTCCTGGAAAAGTTATTAATGTTACACTTGTTTCTACTGCTTTCGAATCTACTTATGCTACTTGTCAAATGCTGTTTACTGCAAATATACCTTGAGCTATTCCTTTGTATCAAGCCATGCATATAGTATATTAGCTTGCATTCTGTGCATGACTTGCTGAGTACCAAGTACTCACCCTTGCCGCAATACAACACCAGTTGAAGAAGAGACTACACCAGCTTTGGAGGAGGAGCTCCAAGAGGAACCGTCTACTTAGGGAGCGAGCCCAGTCAGTTGCCTGTGGTATACTGGATGGCGCCACGATGTTATCTTATTTTCCGCTGCTATTATTTCTCTCTTAATAAGTTTCGCCCTGCGAGGCGTATATTTGTAACTTGACCATAAGGTCGAGCAACCAGTTTGACTATTTAATTAAAGTACTTTATTAGTATCGAGTGGTATGATTGTGATATTTACCGATGTTAAGACTGTGTGCACTAGCGCGTTCCTGGACTAGTGCTGAATACACAGAGGGTCCGGATTTGCAAATTCGGGTCCCGACAGAGGTGGTATCAGAGCCATACTGACTGTAGGCTCACCCATAGTTAGAATGGTCGTAGTGAGGATAAAACCTATTTTCTAAAAGAATAAAAATTTGTCAAGATAAGAAATGACATCTCGACTTATTCCCTTCTCTCTTTTCTTATCTCTTGCTGAATTTTTCCTTACCTTGTCACGATTTAAAAATTTCGAATTCTTACGTGAGCACTCTTGTGACAGATGGAGGGAGAGTTCAACTACGTCGATCTGGAGGTTGGCCACGCCATGAACTTTGGCGTATGCTACGACTCTCTCGAGATTTTGAGAAGCCACAATACCAAGTGGACGTGATCGGACAAGCGAGATTGATCAAGGCTTGTGACGTGAAGATTGTGGTACCTGCTAGGAAGAAGGGCCAGGCAATCGCTCGATACACCGTGACCGCCAGGAGGTCTACAATGCAGATGGGTATCCAAGAGGCGTCACGACCAGCAATGCGACACATTACCCGCATCTACGCCAGAGAGTTGGAGAGCACGGTGTTCCGTTATCATCCGCGCAGCAATAACCTTCTTGACCCAAAGGCGATTCAGGATGAGAATGCCATGGTTACACAGTTGGCACGACTTGTTGTCGCCTAGGAGGATGTACTCGATGATACAAGCAAGGAGCTACAGAAGGCCCGCAAGGAGATCGCAACAGAGAAGAACAGATGGCGGGAAGCTCAAGAGTATGTGTCACACCTTCTGCAAAGGATTGGAGAGTTAGAGACGGCATTGTACGCACCAGAGCCGGAGCCAATGCTCGAGTTGCACGAGCCAGACCCGGAGGAGCCGGAGCTTGAGGAGGACACTGCTTCTTCGACTACCACAGATGACACAGTTGCTGGACATGGCAATCGTTTCGCGCCTATGCCGCAGCGTCCGTACCCAGGCCGTGGAGGTTTTCTCGATGAGTGAGCGTAGGTTCTATAGTGAGACTCCTTCGCCGAGTCGCGTCATAGAAAAAAGAGTCACCCTTTAGGCGTTAGACTCCAGTGTTAGTTCGATTTGGATTTTCATTGCTTGCTGAGTGTGCAGTATGTGTTGCAAGGCCCCTAGGCATTGTAAGCAACCATACCAAGTTACTATTGATTAAAATAATAAAGTTGGACCTTAAGTTACACCTTTCGCCCCGCATAAGTTCCATATTACTTGCCTATTCTTGTTTCCCTCTCATCTCTAAAACCTAGAGCAAACCACAGATGGTGAACACTCGTGGAAACCTTGGAGGCAATGGAAGTGGTTCTCGCCCAGCAGAAAACCCCAATGATGGAGCACCAGCACCGCCAGTTGATATGCAGAATTTCGGAGCTTTTCTTGCTGCTCAGACTCAGTTGATGCATGCCATGATGCAACAGATGCAACACGTCACTGCTCAGGCCACTGTTAATCAAGTTAATTAGGGACAACGCCAGAATACAAGACTGTCAGAGTTCATGAGGACTCATCCACCCACTTTCTCTGGGAATGCTAACCCGTTGGAAGCCGATGACTGGTTAAGGTCAATTGAGAGGAAGTTACACATCGCTCAATGCATGGGAAATGAGAAGGTACTCTACGCTTCTCATCAGTTGGAAGGAACATTACCGAATGGTGGGAGAACTTCGTGCCACGCAAGAGAACCCTCGTGACATCACTTGGGAAGAATTCACACCGCATTCCATCAAGATCACGCGGCCTGAAGGAATCATGGATCTTAAGAAGGAGGAGTTCAGAGCATCAAGTAAGGTAATCACCGGTGGTCGAATACCGAACAAGTTCACACAGCTTGCACGCTACGCACTGAGGATGTAGCGACAGATAAAGCCGCATACCTCGTTTCATGAAGGGACTTAACTCAGGATTGCAGGTGGGATTGATCACCCACACCTTTCCAGATTTCCAAGAGTTGGTGAATAAGGCGCTTATTCTTGAGGACAAGCGCAAGGAACTGGATGAGAACAGAAGCGCGAGGATGCAACAAACAGGATCACGCCAGGAACGCAATGGCCTCGAGAGTTGCACCAAATCAATTTTTCGATTCCAGCCACGAATGCAACCAGGACACCGCCACCGGCACCAAGACCCGTCAATCGTAACTATCGACCCAGCCTAGAAACGCCGCTCGAGCAGCAAGAAGGAAGGAACAGTGAGACGCTGCTACAACTGCAACGAGCCAGGACACTTTGCCAACAGTTGTCAAAAGAAGACAGCAGGAGTAACCCCAGTCCGCTTAAATCTGGGATCCACACCAACCAGGACGCCAGCACAAGGAGCCACACCCCAGACTGTGGTGAGAGGCCGAGTCAACCATGTCACCGCAGATGCACTGCAGAATGCTACGGACGTCGTACTGGGTAAGTTACTTGTTAACTCAGTACCTGCGACAGTTTTGTTTGATTCTGGAGCTTCGCATTCGTTTGTTTCACAAGGCTTTGCTGCTAAAAATGATCTGGAGATTGCAAGGCTTAAATGCATGCTTGTAGTTCAAACCCCTGGTTCCGAACTCCGAACGAAAGTAGGATGTTCTGGGGTGAGAATACTAATAGATGGGATAGAGTTCCTAGCGAACCTTATTATTTTGGAAACCCAGACCTTAGATGTTATTTTGGGAATAGATTGGTTATCCAAGCACGGAGCCGTGTTGGATTGTGGACGAAGGACTATCTCAGTTGAGAGCCCGTGTGGAAAGAAAGTAGAATTTCAAGCTACTGCCGTTAGAGATGGACAGTTGATGGTTAACAGTACCCAGGCAATCAGCATAGAAGATGTCTCGGTGGTGAATGAGTACCCAGATGTTTTTCCTGAAGATCTACCTGGTATGCCACCGGACAGGGATATAGAGTTTGTGATAGAGCTTATACCTGGTACAGCACCGATAGCAAAGAGACCTTATCGGATGTCCACCGAAGAATTGGTAGAGATGAAAAAGCAACTTGAAGAGTTAATGGAGAAAGGATTTATCAGACCGAGTTCGTCGCCATGGGGAGCACCAGTTTTGTTCGTCAAGAAGAAGGACGGGAGCTTCAGGATGTGCATTGATTACCGTGCATTCAATGAAGTTACTATGAAGAACAAATACCCGCTACCTAGGATCGATGATTTGTTTGATCAGCTGAGAGGAGCCGGAGTTTTCTCCAAGATTGATCTAAGATCGGGATACCATCAGTTGAAGATCCGATCAGAAGATATCCCGAAGACCGCATTCTCGTCAAGATATGGACATTACGAGTTTACAGTTATGTCCTTTGGTCTGACGAATGCGCCAGCATATTTCATGAATATGATGAATAAGGTGTTCATGGAATATTTGGACAAGTTTTTGTTGTGTTCATAGATGATATCCTAATCTACTCCAAGACAGAGGATGAGCATGCCGAACACTTGAGGCGAGTATTGGAAAAGCTGAGGGAACAGCAACTCTTCGCCAAGTTCAGCAAGTGTGATTTTTGGAAGGACAAGGTGGAGTTCCTCGGACATGTAATGACCGCAGAAGGAGTCGCCGTTGATCCAAGCAAGGTAGAAGCTGTGTTACATTGGGAGCAGCCAAAGACCGTGACCCAGATCAGAAGTTTCCTTGGAATGGCAGGTTACTACCGCCGTTTCATTGAAGGCTTTTCGACAATTGCGAGACCTCTTACGCAATTGCTGAAAAAGGAGAAGAAGTTTGCATGGACGCCAGAATGTGAGAAAGGTTTTCAGGAGCTGAAGAAGCGATTGACATCAGCGCCGGTGTTAGTTCTACCAGATGTTAATCAAAGCTTTGATATCTATTGTGATGCATCGCGTCAAGGACTTGGATGTGTCTTGTCACGAGCGAAAGGTTGTTGCCTATGCATCAAGGCAGTTGAGACCGCATGAGGAGAACTATCCGACGCATGACCTAGAGCTAGCTGCCGTAGTGCATGCTTTGAAGTTATGGCGTCACTACTTAATTGGAAACAGATGTGAAGTATACACGGACCATAAGAGTCTTAAGTACATCTTCACCCAATCAGACCTGAACATGAGGCATAGGAGATGGTTAGAGTTGATCAAGGACTACAATGTTGGAATCCATTACCATCCAGGAAAGGCAAACGTAGTTGCCGATGCTCTGAGTCGGAAAAGCCATACCGTGAGTATGTTGCTGGCCACAAGTCAAGATGAGCTATGTGAGGATTTCCAGAGAATGCAGATTGAAGTCGTACCAGAAGGATTCATGGCAGCATTGGAAGTGAAGCCCACCCTGGAAGATCAGATTCGAGAAGGACAGAAAGATGATGACAAGATCCGCAGGATTAAGTCCATCATGGAGGAAGGCAAGGCAGAGGACTTCAAGCTAAATGAGCAAGGCACGTTATGGATGAAGGGTCGGATTTGTGTGCCCAACAAGAAGGAATTAAAACAGCTGATTTTGGAGGAAGCCCATGATTCCAAGTATTCAATCCACCCAGGAAGTGCCAAGATGTATCAGGATTTGAAGGAGAGATTCTGGTGGCCAAGCATGAAGCGTGAAGTCGCCGAGCATGTTGCATTGTGCGACGTATGCCAGAGAGTCAAGGCAATGCATCAGAGGCCAGCAGGATTGCTACAGCCGTTGAAAATACCAGAGTGGAAATGGGAAGAAATCGGAATGGAATTCATTAGTGGTTTGCCGAAAACTCAAGGAGGTTATGACTCCATATGGGTTATAGTGGATCGCTTGACCAAGGTCGCCCATTTTATTCCTGTGAAGACAACCTACTCGGGGGATAAGTTAGCGAAGTTGTATATGGTCAGGATCGTCTGTTTGCACGGAGTGCCAAAGAGGATTGTATCGGACAGAGGTACCCAATTTACCTCAAGGTTCTGGAATAAGTTGCATGAAGGCATGGGAACCCGTTTGAACTTCAGTACAACCCAAAATTTTGCTTTTCTTAAATTCATGTGTGATTTGGCACTTTGGTGAATTTTTGGAATTTTCTGGAATTTATTTGGATTTATTTGGATTTAATTTGAATTTATTCCACATTGAAATAATTAAAGAAATTAAATTTTCAAATAAATTTTTGTTGGAAATATTTTATTTGAGTCCCAAATGCCCTAAAATATTTTCCAGAATTTTTCTGAGTATTTTGCTATTTTTCTTGAATTAAATGAATTACTGGAAATTATTTTAATTATTAAATCGCTGGAAAATCGAACCGGGTCGGTTACTGTTCATCTAACCGAGCCCGAGTCAGACTCGAGTTCGAGTCCGACCCGAGCCATGCGACTCGGTCGAACCCGGTCGCCGCGCCGAAACTCAACCGTTGGATCAAGATCCAACGGCTGAGATCAACCGCAATAGCCACCGAACCCTAGCCCGTGACCGTTGGATTGAGATCCAACGGCTCACGTTGATCCATGTCACCCAATCCGAATGGGATTCGGACTCGCCACGCCCGCGTGTCGACCTCGGTCTCCGCGATACACGAGCCGAGGCCCCTATTTATTGCGCCGTCGCCGCCATCGTGAAGCCCGCTTCATTGCGCACTGTAGCTCCTAACTCACCTCGCCCGAGCCGCCGTGGTTGCGCCGCTAGAGCTCGCCGGAGTTAGGAGAAGGTGCCGCCGCGGTTTCGCCGATAGCCGCCGTCTCCGCTGCCCTCCGTCGCCGTTGACCCAGATCCGGAACCGTGAGAGCAAGCCGCGTCGGTGAGCACCACCCACGCCGCCGGAGCGCGTCAAACGCCGCTCGGCTAGGTCATCGCCCCATGCGCCGGTGACCCAGCGCCGCTTCGCCATCGCCGGACTTCGAGCTCCTCACCGTCCGATCCAGATCCAACGCCCCAGATCACGCCCACGCCATCTCACGGTGAGATCCCGTCAAAATCCCAGATCAATCTCGACCGTTGGATCTAGATCCAACGATCGAGATCAAACGCGTTCACCCCAAACGCGTGAGTCGAGATCAATACGGGCCGTTGATTTTCAAATCAACGGACGAGATCAAGCCACATGTGCGGGAGATCGACCGTGGTCGGGCCGCCCACGCCGCTGGCGCAGGACGCCGACACGCTGGGCCCGCATGTCGGCCCGCCACACAATGCACCATGACGCCACGCGACGCCATGGCGGCCCGCATGTCGGCGACCACCCCAACCGTGTAGTGACGCCACCCATGACGCCACAGGTCCCACTGCCGACCGTGGCCGAGCCTCACGCCGACGTTAGCAATGACGCCACCCGAGTGGTCCCACCGTCGGCCTCACGTGAGCCGTGGGCGGGTCCACGGTGACCGAAGCCAAACCATGGACCACGCCCATGAACCGGTGACGTCGCCAGACCATTCAGAGGCTGCCACGTGTCTTATTGACGCAATAATTAATTTCCGAAAAAGAAAATGATTTATTAATTCGAAATAATGATTTCAGATTTTGATTCAAACTTCAAACGCTTATAACTTTTGCGTTTCAACTCCGATTTGAGTGATTCAAATTTCTAAATTTGTATAAAATTGAGATCTACCTAATTATGAATTTTATTTAATTTTTGGACTAAAGTTTTCCTCAGTAATATTATTTAATTGATTATTTAAACTTCAAAATGCTATACCTTTTGCATTTTAACTCGAATTGTGATTCCAGTTTCTAAAAATACATAAAATTATGCTCTCTCTGTTTATGGACTTTATTTGGATGTTTGGATACTTTTGTCTACTGTTTTATTCATTGGTTGCTATTTGCACGCTGTACGAGTAGACGTTGAAGTGCCGTATGATTCAAGGAGAAGTGTTGACTCAGGATCCAACTCAAGACCAAGAACAAGTACTTTTTGAAGGCAAGTTGTGCTTTGACCATATTGATCCCATTTTTGAAACCTATTTTGATTTAATGTATTGCATGCTAGTTCAAATAGAAAATACTTTATTTAAATACGGGGAATTAGATAAATGCCAAATTGTTGTATGACACCTTGATTACTTAGATATGTGCCGTGACCTTTGTCACCCTAGTTGTGGTTTACTAGTTGGATACTATTAAAATGCCAACATGGGAATTTAGACCGTTGTAGTATATGGCTTAGACCTGCTACATACTCATGACATGATTTTGGACAATCAAATGTTAATATTGACTTAATGATATATTGAACCTGTTTTGGAAAGGTATCATGTGATGTTGATGGCACGTGGTGCATGGTAATCAACTGGGATTTGATAAATAGCTTTTGACCGGGGCATGTGGCAAGAGTGATCAGGTGGGCCAGTTGTGGCACCGGGAACATTGGTTTGGTTCTTCGGGTAGTCTTGCCCTGGTCACCCTAAGGACTTAACCTTGCAAGCCTTTGAACTGAGTCAATCGTGCAACCACATGTCTGTAATGGGACGGACCTAGTTGATTAAGTTGCTAATAACGTACCTGTGGGACCTCACGAGGTCAACTACACCCTTTGTGTAAGTTGTACGGGGGCGTCTGGGGCTGCGCCAGTACCCATCTAACGGTTGGTTGCCCTAAACTTCGCCTTAGCTAAGGGAAGGGTTAGTGTGCAACAACCGGGGAGGACCACTTGTATTGTTAGAAGTTTCCGAAAGACTTTGTTATGGGAACTCGCCTTTGTGGTGTTTGACTGTATCTTGTGGGTAAAGTGCATAACCTCTGCAGAGTGTATAATCTATTCGAATAGCCGTGTCCGCGGTATTGGACATCACTCGGGAATTACAGTCAAGGGTTAGACTTTCTTGAAAATAACTTGGACTTGAAAGGTTGGGTTTGGTTAAAATAATGTTGACAATGGAATTGTGGATTAGGAATGGGAAAGATGTTGATTAAACTCCTGGAAAAGTTATTAATGTTACACTTGTTTCTACTGCTTTCGAATCTACTTATGCTACTTGTCAAATGCTGTTTACTGCAAATATACCTTGAGCTATTCCTTTGTATCAAGCCATGCATATAGTATATTAGCTTGCATTACTGCATGACTTGCTGAGTACCAAGTACTCACCCTTGCCGCAATACAACACCAGTTGAAGAAGAGACTACACCAGCTTTGGAGGAGGAGCTCCAAGAGGAACCGTCTACTTAGGGAGCGAGCCTAGTCAGTTGCCTGTGGTATACTGGATGGCGCCACGATGTTATCTTATTTTCCGCTGCTATTATTTCTCTCTTAATAAGTTTCGCCCTGCGAGGCGTATATTTGTAACTTGACCATAAGGTCGAGCAACCAGTTTGACTATTTAATTAAAGTACTTTATTAGTATCGAGTGGTATGATTGTGATATTTACCGATGTAAAGACTGTGTGCACTAGCGCGTTCCTGGACTAGTGCTGAATACACAGAGGGTCCGGATTTGCAAATTCGGGTCCCGACAGTATCCTGTAGGCCAATACCTTTTTCTCTCATTTTTGACACTAGAATACATTAAGGCTTTAAGCCAACCTTCCATACAGTCGAGAGTACTTTGTCTATTAGGACACAGGTACAATTTAATAATATGTACTCTCTTGTTACAACATCAACTTGTTTTTCCCATTACCTAATTCACGGGATCTCCGATCAGGAAGGAATGGGTTACCATTGTGTTGTAACTCAAATGGGCCTCATACCCATGTCCATAGACGCAACGGAAATCGTTTTCCTTGCAAGTCCTTTTGTAAAAGGATCTGCCAGATTTTTCTCAGTGCGAATATAATTCACAGCAATTACTCCGGAGTTTCTCAATTTTCTGACAGATTTAAGCCTGCGCTTCACATGTCTGGAGGACTTCATGTTATCCTTAGTACTCATAACCTTAATCAACACTGTTTGGTTATCGCAGTACATTAGGATCGGCGGTACTGGTTTCTCAACCAATGGCAAGTCCAACAAAAGCTCTCTAAGCCATTCAGCCTCAACGATTGGTCAGTATCAAGTGCTACAAGTTCAGCTTCCATGGTTGACCTTGTTAATATGGTCTGCTTGCAAGACCTCCATGAAAGCTATGACACCGGCTAATGTAAAAACATAACCACTTGTAGCTTTGATCTCATCCGCATCGTAGATCCAATTGGAATCACTATATCCTTCTAATACAGATGGATATCCAAAGATAGTGAATTCGTAAGATGTTGTGCCTCTCAAGTAGCGCAACACTCTTTCAAGTGCCTCCCAATGATCATCTCCCGGGTTAGATGTAAACCGGCTTAATTTGCTCATAGCAAATGAGATATCAGGTCTTGTGGCACCAGAAAGATACATAAGAGACCCAATAATTTGTGAATATCTCAATTGATCTTTCCCTAACCCTTGATTTTTCCGAAGTTTAACACTCGGATCATATGGTGTTGGGGAAATTTTGCGATTCTCAAAGCCGTACATGCTCAAAATTTTCCCAGCATAATGGGATTGATGTAAAATGATTCCATCCTCATTCTTGATCAATTTAATATTCAGAATAACATCTGCCTCACCCAAGTCTTTCATATCAAAGCAACGAGACAAGAAAGTTTTGACCTCGTCAATTACAGCAATGTTAGTCCCAAATATAAGTATGTCATCAACATACAAACACAAAATCACACCTTGACCCCCACCATAACGATAATATACACACCTATCTGCCTAATTAACAGCAAAACCAGCAGATGTTAAAGTTTTATCAAACTTTTCGTGCCATTGCTTAGGTGCTTGCTTTAGTCCATATAAGGATTTTAATAATTTGCACACTTTATTTTCCTGTCCAGTAATCACATAACCATCTGGTTGCTCCATATAGATTTCTTCCTCCAACTCTCCATTAAGGAAAGCTGTCTTTACATCCATTTGATGGACGTGTAGACCATGGGAAGCAGCTAAAGCAATGAGCACTCTAATGGTGGTTAATCTGGCAACAGGAGAATAAGTATCAAAATAATCCTCTCCTTCTTTCTGGGTGTAACCCTTGGCTACAAGTCTTGCCTTGTACTTATCAACAGTACCATCAGGCCTCATTTTCTTTTTGAAAACCCACTTGCATCCAACAGGTTTGCACCCGATGGGACGATCGCTGATCTCCCAAGTGCCATTAGCCATGATGGAATCCATCTCGCTACGGACTGCCTCTTTCCAATACTCAGCATCAGGTAATGCATAAGCCTCTGAAAGAGTTTTTGGCACATCATCTACGAGGTATACAATGAAGTCATCGCCAAAGATTTTCTCAACCCTTTGTCTCTTGCTCCTACGAGGAGCCTCTGCGACTAAATTGTTATCCTCCTTAGTAATATCTTCTACTGGTAGTGTATCACTCATTGGTTCAAAAATAGTGGTAGGTTCAACGTTAATATTTTCAGTTTGTGAGGTACTACCTGCTGGTCTCATAGGATAAACATCCTCAAAGAATGAAGCATCTCTGGACTCCATTATTGTGTTAGCAACAATATCGGGAGTTTCTGATTTTACTACTAAAAATCTATAGGCCGTACTGTTATGTGCATATCCCAGAAAAATGCAATCGACTGTTTTAGGTCCAAGCTTTCTCTTTTTCTGCAATGGTATATTGACTTTTGCCAAACACCCCCATGTTCGCAGAAAATTGACATTGGGCTTTCTCCCATTCCATCCCTCATATGGAGTAATATCAAGCTTTTTAGTGATTACTCTATTTAAGACAAAAGTTGCTGTCAATATAGCTTCCCCCCACCACATCTTAGGCATACCGGCACTCTCTAACATGGCATTCACCAAGTCTGTGAGTGTTCGGTTTTTCCTCTCAGCTACCCCATTTGATTGGGGAGAATATGGTGGTGTAACTTCATGGATAATACCATGCTCAGAACAGAACTGGGAGAATTCATGAGAGATATACTCTCCTCCACGATCAGACCTTAGTTTTTTAATTTTCTTTTCTAGTTGGTTCTCAACCTCGGCCTTATAGATTTTGAAGTAGTTTAAAACTTCATCCTTTGTTTTCAGCAAATACACATAACAATAATGTGTTGCATCATCTATAAGAGTTAGAAAGTATCTTTTGCCTCCTTTGTCAACAATCCATTCATTTCACATCGGTCAGAATGGACAAGATCTAATGGTGCCAAGTTCTTTTCTTCCTCTAATCCTTTAAAGGGTTTTCTAGGTTGTTTTGCTTGCACACAAGATTGACACTTTGATCCTTTGACAATATCACATTTTGGAATTAACTCTAATCTGGACATTCGAGCAATGCTATCAAAACCAATACGACAGAATCGAGAATGCCAAATATCGGCATCACATTTATTCAAACCAGTTGCAATATTCATATTATAGCAAGACTCTAGAGTACTTAAGCGGAACAAGCCTCCGCTCTCATAGCCTTTACCAACAAAGTTCCCAAACTTAGATAATACAACTTTATTTGACTCAAATACTAGCTTATAACCATCCCTGCATAAAAGAGAACCACTAACAAGGTTCTTTTTTATTGTTGGCGCATGCTGCACGTTCTTCAAGTGGACAATCTTCCCTGAAGTAAGCTTCAGATCTACCATGCCAACACCAAGAACAGAAGCATGCGACCCGTTCCCCATTAGGACGGAGGAAGCCCCGGCTGCCTGGTAAGAAGAAAACAAGGAAACATCAGAACACACGTGAACATTAGCCCCAGTATCAACCCACCAATCAGTGGTTTGACATGCTGAAAAAACAACAGGAGAATTACCGTACCCTCCTGAAGTCGAGGCCTCGCCTATGGTCACGTTGGCATTTTTCTTGCCTTGTTCATTTGTCCTGTTTTTGCGATAGCGACAGTCTTTTGCCATATGACCGTCCTTTCCGCACACGAAACAGGTGATGTTCTTCATGTCCTTTTTCTCAATTTTCTTCTTTTTAAAGCTAGTTGTCTTGTTTGGTTTAGGAACTTTGAAGTTCTTGCCATATGATTTCTTCTCGACGATATTGGCATTATTCTGATTAGTTATGCTTGGTGTATCTTTTGCTCTTGCCTTTTCTTCCACATCAAGGGCTGCAATGAGATCCTCAACAGAAATCTCTTCCCTCTTGTGCTTTAAGCTAGTGGCAAAATCCCGCCAAGATGGGGGAAGTTTGGCAACAATGCCTGCTGCCACAAACTTAGGAGGCAATGCACAACCCAAGTGCGCAATCTCGCCAACCAGTAGCTGGAGGTCGTGTGCTTGTGCAACAATCGATTTAGCGCCATCCATGCTAAAATCGAAGAATTGCTCGCACACGTACAGCCAGCGACCGGCTTCAGCCTCTGCGTACTTTTGGTCAAGTGCATCCCACAACTCAGTGGCAGATGTGTAGTTCATATACACATCATAGAGCTGATCTGCCAAAATGGTCAGAAGACAGCCTAGTGCAGTGTTGTTCGCACTATCAAATTGCATGTACTGCTCAACCGTAAATGGATACTGCGGGTGGATCACCCACCATAGCCCCAAGGACATGAGCCAAAACTTAGCTCTTGTCTGCCATCTACGGAAATTTGCACCAGAAAACCTCTCAGGTTTCATAGCATCCGAAGGATTAGCCATTGCTGAATCACAAAAATATCGCCAATAAGGTTTCTGGATTGTTGGAAATATGCGCAATATTTTAATTCCAGATTTTACCAGGAGACAAATATCACAGATAAATAGTGATGCACACAGTTAATTTAACAGCAGGCTACACATTGTACTTCCCAACATATATATACTCATGAAACAGAATATGACCAAGTTGAATGAACACCAACGACTTACAGTCGAGCTTGATGAAGAACTGAACGATGCGCAGAAGATGTCGTTGAGGAAGCAGCGCAGGAGCGGTCGCGCAGATGCGCTGCCCAGAAACCTTATTGCCGCCCCGTGCAGGTGAACTCTGCGGCAACGGCTCGGAGATACCGCTCACCCACCTTCACGGTGCACGCCGAGTAGGAAGGCTGGCGTGGTCCAACTGCTCAACACCTCAGTACAGCTCTCGCAGGATGAATAAGAAAGTGTGGAATTGGAAAAACTCAGTTACTTAGCCTGGACGTCTCCAGGTCTTATATAGCCTCTCACCAGTAACTGCCTCCATTACTCACTGGTAACTGACAGCGTTAAGCACTGGTAACTGATTGAATTAAACAGACTTAATGCACTGGTAACTGCCAATTCAAACACAAATAATGGTCATTATGCGCTCTCGACCCGATGCAAAGTTAAGCAATTACATGATTAAGCAAAATAAAAGGTGAATTCGTAGTGCCGGAGACACACTACGACGCGCGCGATCGCCGTCGCAAGTCACAAGTCACGCTGGATTTTCACGCGAAAATCTGCGCGAATCTGTGCAGCGGCGTCTTGTCGTCTTGTGGCGTGTGTGTTTCTCCAAAGTCCTTCTCGTACCATCCCTATGTCATGCTCCTCATAACTCAAGGAGTGGCAAGGACTCCACCTTATAAATTGCCTTCCTTCCACTTGCCTAAGCAATATGGTATTAACCATGCAATCTTTGGAATTAAAGGAAGTGGGCCAGACTCATGGGCCAATTCCAACAAGGACTCCAAAGATATTGTAAGTTAGGATATTGAGTCATCGTGAATATCTCCTAATAAACCTCCTCTTAACTCAAAATCTATAATAAAAATTGTCACCATAAAACCTAGAAGGACAATTAAGCATTGGAAGTCTAAAGACAGTGCGAATATAAAAGACTAGAACAGTCAATTGAAACACTTCTTACAAAGCAAAATTGAGCAAACCACCAGTAAGTTGAGAAAGACTGGAATAGTCAATCCAAACACATAGCTATAACAAAGTAGACAAAAAATCTAGGTTTTCAACAATTCATAACCCAGAAAAGTTTGAGTCAGTGCAACTAACCTCGTGAAACAAATGCCCAATCATCAAACGACATAAACCAAAACATCACATATGGTGCTTGATAAATAGCGAAGAACTCATATCATAGATATTTGGTATGCTTTATCTGAAACAATAAATTCGGCGAACAATGCTCATTGAAAGTGCAAATTGCACGTGTAACACCACGTACGACAAATTGCCTACTGAAATTTCATGATATAGTTGAAATTGTTCCTGCAAAACTGTTAAGATGAAAATAAGTGTCGTACTATCAATGAAGTAAATTGTAGTAGACCCCATATATTCAGCTCAGATAACAAGACAACGTTATAGTATCGACTAAGAAGCAAAACTTCTTCTTGCACTTCAATCTTTCAACTCAAATTGAAATAGAAGCAAAACATTCACTAGTAAAAACTTTGAAGAGTATAATGCTACCAGAATCTAGAAGTCGTAGCCGACTCGGTCCGATTCTCCCATAATCCACTACTACAAGAATGTACATTAGGATCGGTTCTTTTTCGTCATTACAATCGGTTTTGGTGGCGATAGAAAGTACAACGATTGTAATGAGGAAGCGCTATTACAGTCGGTTTTTTCCCCAATTGTGATAAACGATCATTACAATCGGTTCTAGCAAAGAACCGATTGTGATGAGCCCATTTCACTATTTTTGATTGTTTTATGGTATGAATATCATTCATAATATATATTGAACACAAACATTTTACAGTACATATATCACATTCGTTTACATGAATATAGAGCATAAACATACTTAACAGTCAATATACATGCATCATCTACCTGTTCATCCAATTAAAAGACGGTGATACACTTGACAAAATATTGTGCACGTGTTTATGGAATATACATGACAACAGTTTATAGAGCTAGTGATACTCCATGTTCGCATTGTACTTGGTCTACACCACCTCCTCATCTTTGTAGCCATGCCCATTTGCCATTACTATGAATATGAAAATGACCAAAAAACTAGTACATGATATAATGGGAAAATAAAGAAATACATTTAATTTGGACAAGAACGAATCACAATAAATCAAAGTTTAGTTCCTTACCATTACCGAAGTGCTCCATGCAGTGATTTCTTCCAAAACCAAGAAATGCAAAACCAAGATCAACATCCTAGTGCAGTCGCATTTCACCTTGGCTCCTATCTCTCTCTCTCACTCTCTCTCTCTCTCTCTCTATATCTATCTGTCTATGCATCTATCTACAGAGCGAGAGGGAGAGCAGGAGAGGGAGAGGAGCAAGTGGAGGAGATGAGTGGTGAGCACAACGGTGTGTATAAATATATAGGCCAGTGGTTCTCCCAGCAAAATTATTTTGAAATTGGAATCCGCTCGACACCCAAATTTCACTTTGGCGCCCAATTTTCACTTTGGCGGGACTGAGCACATCACAATCGGTTCTGAGCTAGAACCGATTGTGATGACACCCCTCATCACAATCGGTTCTGAGTAGGAACCAATTGTGATAACCACCCTCATCACAATCGGTTCTGAGCTACCCTCATCACAATCGGTTCTAGCTCAGAACCGATTGTAATGAGGGGCCCCCCTTATCACAATCGGTTCTGAGTAAGAACCGATTGTGATGACCACCCTCATCACAATCGGTTCTAAGCTAGAACCAATTGTGATGTGGTGTCCATCACACCTTTAATTCTATTTGCCATCTAATTTAAGTTCAAGCCGAGTCGGTCTCCACTTTACTGAACTTTCTGTATATATGCTATTGAAATGCATTCCTTTCATTGCCTTCACAAAAAGCAATACGTTTGATTAGTAGTGTCGATTTTAACTAAAATCGACTGCAATATGAAAGGACAAGTAGTGTCGGTATTGTTCTAGGTATTGTTTTAATAATTGTTTGGGATTATGTGGTGTGCTTGGATGGAGTGAAAAGAATGTGCAAGTAATTACTAATAATTTTGAGTTGAGTGGAAAAATTCTTCCCTTTCCTTCCTTATGAAAGTATTGTCCTGTATATTTTAAACTAAAACAAGTTCAACAACAAGTTATAGAGAACAAGTTGGCAAGTTTGTACTTTTACTTTGCTGGTACTTTACCCTTGAAATGGCATTAGCTTGTCTCAATTAGACCTGGCAAACTTATAACTTTATTTACAATACAACCATTCTTGATGATCTACACGCATGTAATTTGTTCCATGTGTGTCGTCATCACCACTAAGTGCTTGCATAAAAATATGCTGAAAACCTCAAATGAGGGAAAATAGAGAGGAAATTTCCTCAAGCTGGGGCTTCAACTTACCCTCTTAACACACATCCTCAAGGATTTCAGATTTTCTCCCCCAAGTCTAAGTTTCAACAAGAGTATATTCTGTTTTTTGGGGTGGCGACGGTTTTTTTTGCTCTAGAACACCAACAGAGGAGAGTTCATCCCGAGAGGATATAAAACCTAGCAAGGCTCATCACAATCGGTTCTGAGAAAGGACCGATTGTGATAAGGGGTCCCTCATCACAATCGGTTCTTTCTCAGAACCTATTGTGATAAGTGGTCCATCATCACAATCGGTCCTTTCTCAGAACCGATTGTGATAACTTGTTACCAAAATTTACAAATGACATACACGTATCATAATCGTTTTTTAGTCAAAAGTTTGGAACCGACACAGATGAAGCGATAGTGATGTATCATTCTGTAGTAGTGATCAGAAGTAGTTTCTCCTGTAATTCAGAATTCATAATCTAGAAATTGAAATGAACTGAACCCTTATCTCTAATTTTTGTATGTCGTGCTAACCCTAACACCTATGCTGTATTACATACATACATATATACATACATATACATATGTATATCTACATTATATATATGTATATCTACATATATATGTATATATGTATACATATACATATGTATATATATGTATATATATATATACCGCTGGACTGGAGCCTGTCATGGAGGCTACTACGAAAGGTACTGCAACTTCAGTGTTTAATTAATCGTATGCTTGCCACAACAAAGTTTGTATTTTGGCCCGATTGCTTAACCCATGTTTGCAACTCTACTAAGGAGAACCACAACAAAGTACAGTTCACCCACCCAATTTTGCCTAATTATTTTTTTATAATATCCTTTTTAAAAATTTTTACAGAAATAATATGCTGAATCAAAAAGTTACAAAAATACCAACCTATAGTCGTTTGAATTGACGACAGAGATTTGCATCCGTTGGCGACAAACCTTTGTAACCATCCGTTTGAAATGGCGACAGAGTCTTTGTCGCCATTTCAATTGGTAACATAGACCTGTCGCCAATTCAAATAACTATAGGTAAATAATTTTGTAATTTTTTGATTCGGTATATTGTTTTTGTAAATTATTTTTAAAAAATTCCCAATTTTGCCACCTTAGAAATGCCAAACACACTTCAATTGCTCAGCGTACGCAGCATAAAAATAAAAAGGGTGCTGGTACAAAATTATTATTAAGATGAGCATAAAAAAACACATTTAAATGTAATGTGTATTTCAAATTAATACATAAATCGATAGCAACAAAGTTAAAATTGCAAATAATGAAATATAATATTTTAATAATGAGTGATGCATTGAAAAACTCAAAAATATGTACATGCAGTAATCTTAAAAATAAAATTAACTAAATTAGTAATATATATAATAATATAATAGTAAAAAGATACCAAAGATGTGATGAGTGAAGCCGGTGCTTCAACCCCCTCGCATCCCGTGCAGATCTGCCACTGCTGCGCAGCTAGCTAATTTGCAACAACAGTTTTTTTCTTTATAAAAGAACCGGCTAATTGTCAACATAAGTTGGCACATGAGTATTTCTTAAACATAGTTAAAATTTAATTAATTAATTAACAACAAACGTTGTTAATTGTTTTTTGGATTTGCGGCAGTGGAGAGGCAAAAGTAGAAAATTCGACTTAAAACCAAAGATGTCAGGGAATACTGGAAGATTTATATATTTTATCTTCATTTTCGTAGGTCTCATGAAAAATCCACCCATGCAATACAGATGTATAACGTGGCACAATACTAGACCATTGTGCACGTAGCACGTGGATCTGGCGGCAGCGGACCTCGATCCGGTGGTGACGGGACTTGATCCATGGTGCGGCAGCTTCGGGCGAGCACCTGAGTAGCAACCTCCATGCTGTGACTTCTAATAATAAGTACCATGTTAAAAGAGCATATAACTTATAATTTATTATCTATATCTTTCGATTCTTGTTTTATCTTATAAATCTGTTAACTTAGACTTACCTTTCAGTTGTTCGATCGATCTTCACCTCAAAATTTTGTTTAGCTTCTAATATCTTTTCCATATCGTATATTTTACCAAATCAGATTTTAAATAATTTAGATCAGATACATATAGGAATAAAGAGACCATACTTATATAACAAAGATTGGGTTTGGATGCTGTTTCCATGGCCTTATGTTCGTTTCATTATAATTTATCGGTTTGTTGATGTTAGGTTTCACAGATTTATAATGCATTAATTCACAAATTCTTGGCAAGGTCATTTGAATTGATTTACAGATTCTCAGAGAGCATGCTTATATAACTACAAAGAAACCAAATGGCAGTAAGCAAGTAAAGCTTTCGTATCTGGAATTTTGGTTGGTCCCCTGGATAGGAAATTGACAGTTCTATCAAGATTCTCAGTGTGGTTACTTCAAAAGAAATTTACTGATCCATGCATCAATGTACAAGTATTCATTAAAAATGACAAATAATTAATGTTCCATTGATTTTCATTTCGATTCTTATAATTCAAACCATTTAATAATAGTGTTGATTAGTGGTTTAATACTTTAACACCTAAAGGGTACATAAGTATTAGGAAGGGTAGGTGCCAAAAAGACATAGCTCACTGACTTATTGGTTTGCCGTATTTTTAAGAACTTTATGCTAAATGCATTTATCTTTTGCTAAGAAGCTTATGGCTATAGAGTTCAAATGACATTTTGAGAGTTACAACATCCAAACACTCACAAAGGTTGTCAACGGGGAGGCCGCTGCAGGTGAGGATGCTGAGGACGAGGTCGTCGACGGGGAGGCCGTCGCGAGGGAGGATGCCGAGGGGTGAGGCCGAACGGGCTTGGAAGGAGGCGAACAATTTTCTATTTTGTTTGGCTGAATGTGGCGAGCATAAAACCTAAAACGATATATATATATATATATATAGAGAGAGAGAGAGAGAGAGAGAGGATTGCTAGTGTACTATCGATAGTACAGATCCTCCGTGCTATAGCGTTGTGTTTGCAAAATTCGAAAATGAAATTGTTGATCCAAACCGTGCATTATGTTCATCTCATTGAAATCTCACTACCCACCAAATTTTATATTTTTTGAATTTTTTCTCCTATTTATTTTGTATTTAACAAAATCCATGATCTAATTAGTTGTGGGGCGTCCAATGAAGCTGGTTTTGAAAAATACAAAATAAATAGGAGAAAAAATTCAAAAAATATAAAATTTGGTGGGTAGTGAGATTTCAATGAGATGAACATAATGCACAGTTTGGATCAACAACTTCGTCTTCGAATTTTGCAAACACAGCGCTATAGCACGGAAGATCTGTACTATCGATAGTACACTAGCAATCCCCTCTCTCTCTCTCTCTCTATATATATATATATATTAACAGAGTGTCATCACATACTGTTCTATTAAAAAACTATTTATGATAAGCTAATATCACAGACGATTCTAACTAAAAACCGTCTATGATATTCACAAACGGTTTTATTTTGTTTGGCTGAATGTGGCGAGCATAAAACCTAGAACGATATATATATATATATATATATATATATATATATATATAGAGAGAGAGAGAGAGAGAGAGAGAGGATTGCTAGTGTACTATCGATAGTACAGATCCTCCGTGCTATAGCGTTGTGTTTGCAAAATTCGAAAATGAAATTGTTGATCCAAACCGTGCATTATGTTCATCTCATTGAAATCTCACTACCCACCAAATTTTATATTTTTTGAATTTTTTCTCCTATTTATTTTGTATTTAACAAAATCCATGATCTAATTAGTTGTGGGGCGTCCAATGAAGCTGGTTTTGAAAAATACAAAATAAATAGGAGAAAAAATTCAAAAAATATAAAATTTGGTGGGTAGTGAGATTTCAATGAGATGAACATAATGCACGGTTTGGATCAACAACTTCGTCTTCGAATTTTGCAAACACAAATATATAGCACGGAAGATCTCAGACTATCGATAGTACACTAGCAATCCCCTCTCTCTCTCTCTCTATCTATCTAGATATATATATATATATATATATATATATATATATATATATATATATATATATTAACAGAGTGTCATCACATACTGTTCTATTAAAAAACCATTTATGATAAGCTAATATCACAGACGATTCTAACTAAAAACCGTCTATGATATTCACAAACGGTTTTTAGTTAGAATCGTATGTGATATTGGTTTATTATATACGGTTCTTAGCACATCATTTGTAGTTTCTAACAGCCGTGGTGTAAAACCGTCTGTGATTAATTTTAATACAGATAGTTTTTAAAAACTGTTTATGATGACACGTTTTACCTAGGTTTTTCCGTAGGAGGGACGGTCCCTTCCGATCGCTAGCACGGGTGCCAGCTTCCTCTTCTAGCATCGGTTGCACACTGTGGAATGTGGATAACCTAAATCATACCCGGTATCAAATTAAAACAACAAACCTGACACTATTCCAACCACAACAGCACAAACTATTCAAAACTATGGGAGCCTATTTTTATATTAGCTAGAATCTATATCTCGTTCAACACACGCTTGTCTGTCAGTAGTTGATCGATATGGAAAAGCACAGGACTAGCTGCTAGTTGATGTCAACGTACTATGTTTTCCGCTAATCTAACAACTAAGCTAGTTTACTTGGACAAATCAGACAAAGTTGCACACTCCGATGCTGCGTCGTCTAAGTCTCCGAGATTACACCAAACCCTATAAACGCACCAGTGGCCTGGAGCGGACCAGCGACACCACCAAATCACTGGCACTCTTTGACGACTTTTTCTCGGTGTTTTCGGCTGAGCAGGCGTGCGATTCTTTAGTGCGTGTCGCGCGAGATCTCTCGATCGAGTCCAAGTTTTTTATGCTACTTTTGTTTTTTTTTCATACTTGTTTTTTTTTTTGTCCTAATAAAATTACAAATATGACTCTTCTTGAGGTCCTTACTAGAGGTGGGCACTTGGGCCGGCCCGAAGCACGATGGGATGGCACGGTGCAAAGCACGGCACGGCACGCAACTGTAGCACGGGCCGTGCCAGGCCCGAAAATCAGGCACGACGGGCGGCACGGCACGGCACGGCACGAACGGGAACGAAATCACGGATTAAGGCCTAAAAGTTAGCAGATATTGTTGATTCAGAGCATCTTCAAGCATTGCATTTATGTTTGACATTTTGTTGATGTGATTAGTCTCTTATGTAATTAAAATAGGTAGTTTAGTAGTAGTGATTTGTTTTATTTCTTTGTTCGTCACAATAGTAAAAATGGGTCGGGTTTGGGCCGGCACGGCACGAAGCAGGCACGAAACGCAAATGGGCTGGGCTTGGGCTCACCAAAGGTGAGTCGGGCCGGCACGGCCCGGTACGGTGGGCACGATGGGCCGTCGTGGCACGGCACGGTTTCAGCCCGAAGCACGATGGGCCCGGGCCGGTCCGGCACGGCACGGCACGACGCCCACCTCTAGTCCTTACCATAGAGCGGGATCCGTAGTGTTCCCGTAGCACGACAAGTAGGCTACTATTTTTTTATACTGTGAACTTCTACGGTAAAAAAAATAGATTTATAATTCTTTTCGGATATAAACAAAAAAAAGACTAAAAGAAAATAAAAATAAAAAACTCGTCTCGATCCCCGCGGTCGAAACCGCCGGCGCGGCACACCGGTTTGCGGCTGCTTGCACCGTTGCACGTGACGGAAAACGACCTCCATACTGTACTGTGCACTCTCCGGTCTCCACTCGTTGCGTCGTGTTTCCGCAGCCCACTGCTGATGCTAGCTACTAGCTAGTAAGTAGGCCTTGTACTGATGATTTGTTTGTTTTTGTTTTTGATTTTAGATTTTAACTTTAAAGATTGAATAAAAAACGTATGATTGTAGTAATTATTTGTTATTATCGAATCAATCCATATATAGTAGATTTCATAATTTATGTAGATTCTAGTTTTTACAGAATAAACTTCTATACAACGTCTAGAATCAGTTTTTAGAGAATTCAAACAAAAAACAAACAGACCTAAGTTGTGATGAGTTTTAATTCTCCTGCCAAGTATTTGGTTAGAACGAGCGTTCATAAAAGTCGATTTTGTGAAATTTTGGAGAATTTCTTGTTTTTGTTCGAAATGACAATCTTAATATATAGCCGACCGTAGTTCCCATTTTAAATATTCTCCAAGTGGCCACCATCTTGTTGTATTTCACTTTGTTAGCAATATTTTGGCGCTAATTCGGTTATGCTAGAAACGCCATCAGTTGTAATGTTGTATGAGAAAAATACTAACAAGCATAGCCAATCCGCAAATACCGTAAGGAAAAACTGTAAATTTAGGAGTGTTATAATATATATATGGGACTTTCACTGTACCACGCTTGAACTTTGGCATCTCGGCCTTGGGCCCAAACTCTTCTATCCAGCCCATAACATTTTTTTTTTTCTGCGAGGTGCCCATAACATTTCTTGTCACGAAACAAAAATGGATGTTATCTAGCACACTACGAGTGACTAATTCCAGTGATGGGGGTTTTCTCAGGTCAGGGAGAGCCGCCGTCGCGGGCAACTCCTGCCGTTCCTTGTTGGCGTCTCTCTCTTCCACTCGCGCGTTCTCGAAGGTGTCGAGTGGGTGGGGTCTTATTGATTTTCAGAAATAATTTGTTTTCTATAAAGAATAGATGAATACTAGATGCAATTCGCACCGTGCGTGGCTGCGGTGGAAAAATTTAATGAAACACGTAGATATTTTAACAGAGAGAAAATCTCTTTGAAAACAAATCAATCTATATATAGTTTAGATTTTGTTAAAAATATTTATAAAAAAAATTAAAATACAAAAAAATTAATTTTGTGAATACCTAAAAAAGAAACAAAAATTGTTGATTTTATTTTAAAAAATCTTAAAATATTGAAATAAAAATATTTATGTAAAAAAGTTATAAAAGATTCAAAAAATCTGAAAAACTTTTTTAAGAAATAAAAATGAAAACATTTTTCTCTAAAAGGAAAAACAAAAAACATATATATATATATTTTTAAAAATATTTATTAATTTTTTTAAAAAAATTAAAATAATATTGTGGCAATACTGTTCCTGTTCACTACAGTTCTACAGTGACAGGGGACACGTGTTGGGGTGGTCAGCTAGCTACCGTAGCTCCCCAAGATTAGTAGTATATATAGATACGTACATTATTACAGATAAAAAAACACATATTACTGGAGCACATCCAGCCACCATCGTTGAGCTTGAGCTGTGCCATACCATCAACTCCATCAGAGCTAAGCTTATACACGAGCCGAGTTCGAGCAAATCTGGCCTCCTAGCTTGGTAAAAACTCGAGCCGAGTTCAAACTAACTTGAGTTGAGGTCTGAGTCTGGATCTAGGCTCGAGCTCAACTCGGCCCAAACTCAAGTGGCCTCGACCTCGGTTTGTGTAAGCTTGATAACAATAGATCAATAGTTGATAGTTAAATGACCTAATCAATTGAGTATGAACCAAATGCTCAAAGAAGCTATGGGTACTAGCCTACTAAAAAGAATGACAAAAGCTAACAGCAGCAAGCATATCGGGACGATAATAGTAAATACTAACGATCAAAGATAGTAGCTGACTGAACAAGCTAAGCATCAACACATATATATCATCAACAAACAAAATATAATCAATCGAACTAATCAAATATTGCAGGTTAAAGGAGCTAATTGTTGTTGTCACAAATAACCTAACTTAACCCAAATCCTCATAGAACAATGTCTTCCCATATGCAAATTCTCCAAGTTAAATTTGGCTTTATGTTAGCACCCACGGGGAGATTTGGTTGTACAACCAGATTTCAATTTTGCACTACAGTAGTTAGCTAGTACTACCACTTGAAACAATTAAGGGTTAATTTCTTATATATGTGGGTTAATTGATTATAGATACACTATTCTTCAGAGTTAGGTTTGCATTTATCTACATACGGTAGCTAGCCCATCTGCAAGCCGGACCAATATGCTGTAGTATGCATGATAATAAAACCCCTGCAACAACTAAAACATTGATGTAGCTCGCCCTATTAAGTGCATGCGTGCGTGCTCACATACGGAGTATATATAGATTGTTTTGTTCACTTAGTATGCACTAAACATTTTTCGTTAAATTGTCAAGTAAGTATAGAATATACTAACAATGAATCAACAAAATTCAAGCTTACTGGAACAACAAGAATATACTAACAGAGCTATGTCCTAGCTGGCTTGTGCACAACAATTAACAGGAACACCCGGAAAACAGAGAATAGGAAGTATAACAGTAAGCTAAACATTCACAGAATGAGCATATAAGACAAGATAAAAATTTTACTAAACAAGTATGTAAGAGAATGTAAACTGAGAACTGTTTCAGAGATACAAAGCCGTAGCCACCAAGCGCAGCAATTCAACTGATGTTAAAAGATGTAGCCGAAGCAGATCAAAGCAACTGAACAAGAGGCAGCACAAGGCCCCTCCGAATCCACCACATTAGAGCCTCAATAATCAACAACAAGCATAGTCGGCAAACAAGTACAGCACGGTCGGCACACAAGCACAAGGCCCTAGGGTTCCACACAACTCAGGCGGGGGAGGATGAGGGTGAGGGTGGCACGGGGGAGCAAGGATGACGCAGGGGAGCGAGGGTGGCGCCGGGGAGCGAGGATAGCATGGGGGAGCGAGGACAGTGCGGGGGAACGAGGGCGGCCCGGGGAAGCGAGAGTGGCGCTGGGGAGTTAGGACGGCCGGGGGGATGCGGAGTCAAGGGTGGCTGGGGAGTGAGGACTAAAGTAGGAGAGCTCGATAGGGCCAGTGAGTGTGAGTTGAGGAATAATATATATGGACTGATACACATTCATCCCAATCAGTTTTCATAAGAACCAATACAAATGGATAATTATTAGAATGGGTTTTTACATATAAACCCATACAAATGTTGATGAGAGGTAGAATCGGTTCTACATACGAACCGATACAAATGATATACTTATTAGAATCGGTTTTACATGCTGTGGAATACACAAACCCTGGGCATCTTCAGAGTTAGGCCCAAGAGGCCCACGAAGGCATAACGGGCCGAGCAGAGTGGGCAATAGCCAGAAATCACATAGCCAGCCGCCGGCTTGAGCATCAAGAAAGCATCAGGAGGAAGGCAAGGAATCCTGGTTAGGTGAGATACGGCAGGGCTAGTCTGTAGCTTTAGCCGACATAAGCATCAGTGCCAAAACCCTAGCCTGGAACCTACTGTAACATGCTTTTGTAACTGCTCCCCTACGCTATATAAAGGGGTGCAGAAAGAACATAGAGGGACTCTCTCGCACTCTTGGCAGGATTACTTAGCCACCGGAGGAAGAGGGAGACCACTCGGGCAACCCCCGTTCTATTGATACACACATAATACCTGGAACGCAGGACTAGGGTATTATCTCTCCTACGAGAGCCCAAACCTGTCTAAAAACCTCTCCCTGTGTTCACCATCAAGCTCAGATCTCGCGCTCAACCCTGTTTTCTTTATTGTCGGCAACTAACGTCGACAGTTGGCGCGCCAGGTAGGGGAATAGCACGAAGATCATCTCCCTTGAGCTTGATGGCCACCATCAACGGAGCCTCCAACTTCTTCACTCCAGGCCAGGGCTTTCGGTTTGGAAGCCTGGACTTCCTCGCCGATGACCTTGGTGTGTTGGCCCCCTCAGGCCGCGAAGCGACCACATCCCGACCCGGTCACGGCGAGAAGGTGCCCGGCGATGAGTTCCGGGTGGTCGGCGTCATTAGCCGTGCACCACTCGGCCTCGAGGACCCTGTCCGCGCCCAAGAGCCCGAGCCGCGATCAGCACAGATGACTCCTTCGGCTTTCACAGTGTCTACATGGTGGAAGACATGAGGACTGAAGCCCAGCACCAGCAGGAGATTGAGGAGTCTGCGGGGGTAGACCGCCGCCACCAAGAGGTCCTGGAAGCTCGAGCGCGGAGCTTGCAGGATCGTGCTCGCAATTTCAACCATGACATTCTGCAGATGAGGATCGGCGACCAAGCCGCCTTCCACACACCCCTGTAGAACATCGTCGCTTGCAAGACTCTGCTCGACACCCTGGGCCCGATGCTGGGTGAGAGCCCTGCTGCCCCGATCGTGGCGCAAGTACAGGCCATGGTGACGGCGGCAGCGGTTTAGCAGAATAAAGAAGATCCGGCGGGGAGGCCACACTCCCAAACTCGGGCGGTCACGCAGACTGCCAGCATTCGGACCAATCGCAGTCGGGCGACGCACAGCTGGCATGACCCGCCCCAGGAAGAGGATGCCTGCCGAGGCCTCACCCGCGACCTCCACCCCAGGAAGAGGAGCGCGAGGACACGAGCGGCGCCAGCGTCAGGATGAGCTCGAGTGCTTTGGCATCACCCACAATGGCCGGCATGACCGTGCCAACCGAAGGGGACGCGACCATTGCACCCGACTAGACGACGCCGATGCTCGAGATGGTTCTCCGCCATGCTAGTCTACCCCTCGACGCCACAGCCGATCCATTGAGGGGATTCGAGCATTCACCACTCGCCTTTGCCGAGTAGTGTGGCCTGACGGATTCAACCCCAAGGGTATCACCAAGTTCGATGGGGAAAGGGACCCGGAGGCTTGGCTGCAGGTTTATGCCCTTGCAGTCAAAGTTGCGGGGGGGGATCACAACGTGATGGCTAGCTATTTGGCTATCACGTTGGCTCCGTCAGCTCAACCCTGGTTAATGGGACTTCTAGAGAATTCCATAGATTCCTGGAGAGATCTTTGCGACCAGTTTATCGCCAACTTCCAGGGCACTTACGAGAGGCCTGGAACCCCGTGGGACCTATATCAGCTTCATCAGAAGAAGAATGAGTCCCTTCGGGAGTTCATCCGGCTGTTCATGCAGAAGAAGAACACCATTCGAGACATTTCAAAGGCAGTTGTCATAGCAGCCTTCCAAAAGGGAGTCTCCGACCCCGATCTAATCAAGAATATGTCCTGGAAGCTGCCAACCACGGTGAAGGAGATGTTCGCTCTCGCAGACCACTATGCCATGGCCTCGGATGCCCTGGCCGAATGGCAGGACGACCGTTCACGCCCGAAAGAAAAGAAGGACCACGCTGAGTCCTCCAAAAAGAAGGACAAGATGTGGAGGGGCAAAGATCTTGTCGCGGTCGCCGAAGGTGGTCGAGCCCGATCACCTCGGCCGATGGACTATGACAAGATGATGGAGGCCCAATGTCCCTTTCATCCAAAGGGGAGACATGCCGCCAAAGATTGCTTTACCTTGAAAATGTTTGCCCGCGAATGCAACAAGCAGGCGGGCAAAGACCAAGGTAGAGCGGTTGAGAAGCAGGACACCCTCGATGCTGAGGACTACCAAGCGGTTGAGTATGAGCTCAATTACATCTACGGGGGCTTGGCTGCATATGAGTCCAAGCGAAAGCAAAAGCTTACTGCTCGGGAGCTCAATGTAGTCTTGCCAGCGACCCCTCAGTACACGAGGTGGTCTGAAGTCCCGATCACATTCGACCGATCGGATCATCCCGACTACATCCCGTACCCAGGAAGATATCCCCTGGTGCTGGATCCGGTCATCCGTGGCGCAAAGCTCAAGAGGGTGTTGATCGACGGAGGGAGCGGACTCGATGTCCTTTTCTCAAAGACCTTTGACGACATCGGGACCCCTCGTTCTAAGCTCAAGCGTGGATCGTCTCCGTTTCATGGGGTAATCCCCAGGACCTCAACGGTGCCGCTCAGGCAAATCACCCTATCGGTGACATTTGGGACTAGGGAGAACTACCAGACCGAGTGCCTCAACTTCGAGGTGGCCAATTTCGAGACGGCGTAAGGCCGAGACTGGCCAGATTCATGGCAGTGCCCCACAATGCATATCTGGCACTAAAGATGCCAGGCCCCATGTCGGGACCCGAATCTGCAAATCCGGACCCTTTGTGTTTTCAGCACTAGTCTAGGATCACGCTAGTGCACATAGTCTCAACATCGGTAAATACCACAATCATACTCAACGAGATAGTAAAGTACTTTATTGAAAGGGAAACATAACCGGCAAGCTACAAAAGTACGCCTCGCAGGGCTTAAGTCTTATTCAAATAAACTTGCAGTAGAAAATAAAGAAACGCGTGGCGCCAACCAATATGCCACAAGCAACTGACTGGGCTCACTCCCCTAGTTCGTCGGTTTCTCCTGGAACTCCTCCTCCAAAGCAGGCATTGATTATTCTTCAAATGATGTTTTGTTGTTGCAAGGGTTGAGTACTTGGTACTCAGCAACTCATGCACAGAATGCAAAGCTAATATTCTACATGCATGGCTTAATACAAAGAATAGGCTCATGGTTCATTTGCAGTAAAACATCATTCATAAATACAGTAATAGATTGCAAAGCAGTAAAAAAATAGTAAAGATAATAACTTTCACAATCATTGCACAAGTAAAGCATTTCACAACCTAAGTCCAATTCTCAGTCCCAACTCAACCATTTACCAAAGTCAAGTTATTTTCCTGAAAGTCTAACCCTTAACTGTAATCCCCGAGCAGTATCCAATACTATAGACTCGGCTATTCGAATAGATTTTACACTCTGCAGAGGTTATGCACTTTACCCACAAGATACAGTCAAACACCACAAAGGCGAGTGCCCGTAACAAAACATTTCCAATGCCTATCTAAACCCAGTACTACTCTCTAAGGTTTCAACACTGGTGGGACTGGTTACCACATCTAGGGCCCCCCTCTTGCGCTATGTGAGCCACCCGTGCGAGGACTGGTTACCACTACCCAGGCCTCATACCACCACAATAGTACTAAAGTTTAGAATCAACAAAGTAATCAGCCTGGTCCGTCCCATTCCAAACTTGTGGTTGCACGATTGACTCAATTCAAAGGCTTGCAAGGTTAAGTCCTTAGGGTGACCAAGGCAAGACTACTCGAAGAACCAAAACATCTTTCCCCTGAACCAACCATGGCCCACCTGACTACTCTTACCACTTGCCCCGATCTAAAGCATTTATCAAACCCCCAGTTGATTACCATGCACCACGTGCCATCAACATCATCATCAATAACACATGACACTTCTCCAAAATAGGTTCCATATCTCATTAGTTCAACATTAGCATTTAATTATCCAAAATCATGTCATGTCTACGTGGCAGGTCTAAGCATACTACAATGATCTAATTAACCCATGTTGGCCAATTAATAACATCCAACTAAATAATCCACAACTAGGGTGACAAGGGTTCATGGCATACATTTATAATAACAAGGTGGCATACAACAACTAGGCTTTTAACTAATTCCCAGAATTAATTGAAATCAATTCTAATTAAATTAGCATGCAATAATTTGAAATAACATAACTTTCAAAAATGGGATCAATATGGTCAAAGCACAACTTACCTTCAAAAAGCACTTGTTCTTGGTGTTGAGCTGGCTCCTAGGTCAAAACTTCACCTTCGAAGCCTTCGGGTACTTCAACGTCTACTCGTAACGGAGAAAAACTCATGTCCAAAAATTAAATAAAATTCACCATTAAATAGATCTTGATTTTATAAAAATTTAAAAATTGGAATCGCTCAAATTGGAGTTAAAACGCAAAAGTTATAGGCGTTTGAAGTTTGAAAATCAAATAAAAAGAATACACCGAATTAACTCATTTATTTTTGAATTGATAATTCGAAATATGACGCCAGCCTGACGTTAGCGCCGATTTCTATTTCGGCCAGATTATTGTTCCATTGAAAAATCCATATTATGACGTCAGCAACGAAACGATAAAAATAAAAATATATTTTTCGGAAAATAATGTGTCGTTGTGTTATTTTTCGGAAAATAATGTGGAGTGTTATTTCCACGCACGGGACGTGCTATTTAATCCCGACCGTTGATTCTAAATCCAACGGTCTAGATCTAATCGATACCAGACCGGTCCGAACTTAACTGGTATATGTGGCCTAATCCGAATCGTACAATCTCAATCCTACGGTTATAATTCTACCGAGTTCGGAGCGATCCGAACTCAACAGGCATACGTGGCTCAATCTACGGCATTCAATCTAGGTCCAACAGCTATGGTTTCACCGAGTTCGGAGCGGTCCGAACTCAACGCTAGATCTGAGCCGTTCGATCTAAATCCGATGGCCCAACGGCAATGTGCTAAGGCGTGCTATTCACGTGCTATTGGCGTGCTATAGCGACGTGGCCCAATCTATGCCATCCATTCTAGATCCGACGGATGGTAATAGATCTAATCTCGTGAAATAACACAACTACGTGATTCAATCTAACCGTACGATCTTGATCCGACGGTCAAAACAAACGTGCTACGGCGTGCTATTTTGCTAGCCGCGGCATGCTATTCCATCCACACCGTTCAATTTAGATCCAACGGTCTATATCTAATCTAGTTAAATTAATGGGATGGCTACGTGGGCTTACCTCGTGCGCTGGATCTTGATCGGACGGTGGATAGAGCTCGAAGACCTTGGCGATGTCGCGGTGGCGCTGTGTTGCCGGAGATGAAGACGACGACCACTAGCTCGGCGTTTTCGTGGCTCTCCGGCGATGTGAGTAGTCCTCTCCAAAGCGCCTTGTCACGAGGATCCCAGATCTGGGCACCAACACGGTGGCGAACGATGGACGGCGACGGAAAATGGCAAAACCCGCGGCGGTGCTATCCTCCAACTTCGGCGAGCTATTGCGGCGGCTTTACTGCAATCTAAGTGGCTGTGCCTTAGGGTTCTGGTGCGGCTTGGAGAGCTCTTCACGTTACGCATAACGGGGCATTAAATACCGGCCTCGACGTCCGTATCCAACGAGAATTTCGCGGAGCACTCTGTTCGGTCGGCGGAGTCCGGCGGCGATACGGAGAGGGTGACGTGGCGCATTATCGGCCGTTGGATCAAGATCCAACGGTCGCAGGATTAGGGTTTAGGTCTGGCTCAGGTCTGGCTCGAACGCGGCTCGGTCGGACTCGAGTCTAACTCGGGTCGGATGAACAATGAAACCCATTAGGGTTTTTCAGCGTTTTAATATTTAAAATAATTCTAGAAATTGAAATAAGTCGAAAAAATAGCAAAATGCTCAGAAAAATTCCAGAAAAAATTCTGGAAAATACTTTGAGACATTTTGGACTTAAATAAAATATTTCCAGCAAAACTTTATTTAAAAATAGCACCGGAATTTTTGTAACACCCCAAAATTTTACTTTTCCTAAATTCATGTGTGATT
Source organism: Rhipidocladum racemiflorum (assembly GCA_036346355.1). NCBI lineage: Eukaryota > Viridiplantae > Streptophyta > Magnoliopsida > Poales > Poaceae > Rhipidocladum > Rhipidocladum racemiflorum. The sequence goes on along the minus strand of CM070577.1, from coordinate 34,625,719 downwards.
TGGCACTTTGGTGAATTTTTGGAATTTTCTGGAATTTATTTGGATTTATTTGGAATTTATTTGAATTTATTCCATTTTGAAATAATTGAAGAATTTAATTTTGCAAATAAATTTTTGTTGGAAATATTTTATTTGAGTCCAAAATGATCCAAAGTAATTTCCAGAATTTTTCTGGAATTTTTCTGAGTCATTTGCTATTTTTAATGGATTAAATGAATTACTGGGAATTATTTTAAATATTAAATCGCTGGAAAATCAAACTCGGGTCAAGTATCGTTTCATCCGATCGAGCCCGAAGTCGACTCGAGTTCGAGTCCGACCCGAGCCACGTGACTCGACCGAACCCACTCCTAACCCTAATCAATCCCAACCGTTGGATCAAGATCCAACGGCTGAGATCCGCCCGTACCGGTTCGAGCCGTATCCGGCCCGGATCCGATCGCGCCGTGCGATCGTGGCCGTTGATCGTGCCACGTGGACGGCTGAGAGTCGTCGTCTTCGCCGAGACCGAGCCGGACTCCGCCGCCGCGCCCGCCGCCGTGTAGGATTAGGTTTCCGTCTAGGGCACGAACGCCGAGGCTATTTAAAGCGTGAGACGTCCCCCGAGGTTGCCCTCATCCTTGCGCACCCGTTCCCCCGAGCCATCTCGCCTGAGCCGCCGCCGTTGAGCCGCAATCGCTCGCCGGAGTTGTCTCTTTCCTCCGCCAAGGTTTGCGCCGTTTTCCGTCGTCGTCCGTCGTCTTCCGCCGAGAAGGAGCTCAGATCTGGGATCCCCGCGACGAGACGCACCCGAAGGGACCCTTCATCTCGCCGGAGCAACCCCGGAACGCCGTCGGGCTCGTCGTCGTTCTCGTCTCCGGTGCCCAAGCTTCGCCGTGCCATCGCCGGACTCCGCGAGCTCAGAGGACCGTCAGATCCAGATCGGACGGTTGAGGTGAGTTCACGTGTTCCAAACCCGATTAGATCTGGACCGTTGGATCAAGATCCAACGGTTCACAATCGCCACGTGCCGTAGCAGTGCTATTATAGGATTAGATCTGGACCGTCCGATCTAGATCGAACGGCCCACGATCATCGAGTAGTTTAACGTGTTAACCCTGGATCTAATCCGCGCCGTTGATTTTCAAACCAACGGTCGCGATTGCGCCACGTGTCGAGGAGATGGACCGACGCGGTCAGCGCCGTACGCGTGTAAGCGCGTGTCCCTGACACGCGGGCCCCGCATGTCAGAGGGCCCACACGTCAGCCGCGTTTGCGTGAGACCTCAGCGACCGAGTGGGTCCCACATGTCAGTCTCACGTGGAGCTGTGGACCGGGTCCACCGTGGACCGAACCGCGCCGTGAGCTGAGCCCATGAGCCGGCTGACGTCAGCCAGCCAATCAGGAGCTGACACGTGTCCATGCTGACGCAATAATTAATTTCCGAAAAAGAAAATGATTTATTAATTCGAAATATTGATTCAAATTTAGATTCAAACTTCAAACGCTTATAACTTTTATGCTTCAACTCCGATTTGAGTGGTTCAAATTTCTAAATTTGTATAAAATTGAGATCTACCTAAATATAAATTTTATTTAATTTTTGGACTAAAGTTTTTCTCTGCAAAATTATTTAATTGATTATTTAAACTTTAAATAATCATAACTTTTATGCTTTAACTCCAAATTTGATTTATTCCAGTTTCTAAAAATCCAGAAAATTATGTTCTCTCTGTTTATGGATTTTATTTGGAGTTTTGGGATCTTTTGCATAGTGTTTATTTGTGTATTTGCTATTTGCACGCTTTACGAGTAGACGTTGAAGTGCCTAAGGATTCGAAGGAGAAGTGTTGACTCAGGATCCAACTCAAGACCAAGAACAAGTACTTTTTGAAGGCAAGTTGTGCTTTGACCATGTTGATCCTATTTCGAAATCTATTTTGATTTAAACTATTGTATGCTAGTTCAATTAGAAAGATACTTTGTTTAAACATGGGGGTTAGATAAATACCAATTTGCTGTATGACACCTTGATTACTTAAGTATGTGCCATGACCCTTTGTCACCCTAGTTGTGGTTTACTAGTTGGACATTATTAAATTGCCAACATGGGTTTAGATCGTTGTAGTATCGCTTAGACACACACGTGCTCATAACATGATTTTGGATAATCAAATGCTAATATTGACTTAATGATATATTGAACCTGTTTTGGAAAAGTATCATGTGATGTTGATGGCACGTGGTGCATGGTAATCAACTAGGGTTTGATAAACGGTTTTCGACCGGGGCATGTGGCAAGAGTAATCAGGTGGGCCAGTTGTGGCGTTGGGAATGTTGATTTGGTTCTTCGGGTAGTCTTGCCCTGGTCACTCTAAGGACTTAACCTTGCAAGCCTTTGAACTGGGTCATACTTGCAACCACATGGCTGGAATGGGACGGCCCTAGTTGACTAAGTCGCTAAGGACTCACTTGTGGAGCCTCAGTGGTGTCGATTACACCGCTTGTGTGATTGTGCGGGGAGCGTATCGTGGCTGTGGCCAGATACCCATCTAACGGTGTGTTGGTCCCATACTTCGCCTTGGCTAAGGGAAGGGATGGTGTAGAGCACGAACCGGAGAGGACCACCTGTGTTGTTTAAGGCTTCCGAAAGGCTTTGTTACGGGAACTCGCCTTTGTGGTGTTTGACTGTATCTTGTGGGTAAAGTGCATAACCTCTGCAGAGTTGAGAATCTATTTAAATAGCCGAGTCCACGATCGACAATGCTCTGAATTACAGTCAAGGGTTAGATTTTCTGAAAATAACTTGGATTTGAAAAGTTGGGTTGGTTTAACAAGGAAGATGATGGAAATATGGTTTAGGATGGGAAAAATGTTTGTTAAACTTCTTGAAAAGTTATTTATGCTTTACTTATTTCTACTGCTTTCGAATCTACTTTTATTACTTGTCAAAAGTCAAGCATTTCGCAAATATACCTGAGCTATTCCTTTGTACCAAGCCATGCATATAGTATATTAGCTTGCATTCTCAGGCATGACTTGCTGAGTACCAAGTACTCACCCTTGCCTCAACACAATACCAGTTGAAGAGGAGACTACGCCAGTTTCGGAGGAGGAGTTCCAAGAGGACCCGTCTACTTAGGGATGCGAGCCCAGTCAGTTGCCTGTGGTATACTGGATGGCGCCACGAAGTTTATTTGATTTTCCGCTGCTGTTATTTCTCTTTTAATAAGTTTCGCCTTGCAAGGCATATATTTGTAACTTGGCCATAAGGTCGAGTAACCACTTTGGTTATTTAAATAAAGTACTTCGATAATATCGATTGGTATGATTGTGATATTTACCGATGTTAAGACTGTGTGCACTAGCGCGTTCCTGGACTAGTGCTGAATACACAGAGGGTCCGGATTTGCAAATTCGGGGTCCCGACAATTTTTAAATAAAGTTTTGCTGGAAATCTTCCGGTTCAAAGCTCAAGTCTCAGCGACGATTATCGGCGTAACTCTTTTGTCTTGACTGAGCTATCTTTAATCTTTTCCGGATCGTGGTGATCTGCTCTTCGGCTTCCTGAAGGATGTCTGGTCCGAAGACATGGTGCTCACCCGTCTCATTCCAATTCAATGGAGTTCGACAGGGTCGACCATACAATGCCTCAAAGGGTGACATTTGCAGATTGGCTTGATTACTATTATTGTAGCTAAACTCGGCATATGGCAAACATTTGTCCCATAAAGTAGCATATAGAGCACAAGCCCGCAACATGTCCTCTAAGATTTGATTAACTCTTTCAGTCTGTCCATCCGTCTGTGGATGATAAGCTGTACTGAAGTTCAGACAGGTTCTCATAGCTTTGTGCAACTTATTCCAGAATCTTGAGGTAAATTGAGTACCTCTGTCCGACACAATTTTCTTCGGCACTCCATGCAAGCAGACAATCCTTGACATGTACAACTCTGCCAATTTATCCCCCCGAGTAGGTTGTCTTCACAGGGATGAAATGAGCGACCTTTGTCAATCGGTCTACTATAACCCATATGGAATCGTATCCACCCTGAGTTCTTGGCAAACCGGTGATGAAATCCATACCGATTTCCTCCCACTTCCACTCAGGTATCTTCAACGGTTGTAGCAATCCTGCTGGCCTATGATGCATTGTCTTGACTCTCTAGCATATATCGCACAACGCAACATGTTCGACAACTTCACGCTTCATGCTTGGCCACCAGAATCTTTCCTTCAGATCTTGATACATCTTGGCACTGCCCGGGTGAATAGAATAATTGGAGTCATGAGCTTCTTCCAGAATCAACTGCTTCAGTTCCTTCTTGTTCGGCACACAGATACGATCCTTAATCCACATCGTGCCTTGCTCATCCAGTCTGAAATCCTTTGCCTTGCCTTCATCCATCTTGGACTTGATCCTGAGAATCTTGTCATCATCCTTTTGTCCTTCTTGAATCTAGTCCTCAAGGGTAGGCTTCACTTCCAAAGCGGCTAAAAATCCTTCTGGTGCTACTTCAAGCTGCATCTTCTGAAACTCTTGGCATAACTCAACCTGACTTTCATCCACCAACATGTTGACGGTGTGGCTCTTCCGACTCAAGGCATCGGTTACTACGTTGGCCTTACCGGGTGTGAGCCCCCGGATCGGCTATCCGAAGTCCTCTATGTATTTCTGTACTAGTCCCAGATCAGTAGCTAGTACACACAGTCAAAAGTGATGAATCAACAACCATATCACGAATACATATAATTAAATAAGAATAATACCGAATAAAAGCAAAGACCTTATGGTCAAGGTTTACCATTATGGCCTAGACAGGCTGAACAACTTGAACAACTGCAGCGGAAGACGAAAGCGCCAATGCGACCCATCCAAATGCCCACAGGCAATCGAGTGGAGAACGCACCCTAGTCGTTGGAAAACTTGAACAGCTTCTTTCACTTCTGAGAGAGGATTAGAGTGCAGCACGTGAGTACATAAAGTACTCAGCAAGTCTGGGAAATTATGCATAATGTAGGCTATCCAAAGATGGCTTAATATGGTTCTTTTGCATAAAGCCAAGTTTCATCAAATCATACTTGTTAATAATTTTCACAAAGCATATTTGAGCAATTCTTTTTAATAATTGAATTATGTAATATTGTAGTGAAGGTTCTAACCACCACTCACTAATATACAGGCTCTATCCGCCACATCTCAACAAAATCAAGGTTCAATCCAATCACATGGCTCTGTCCGCCATGGTTCACAAAATCAGGTTCTTTCCACCTACCTGGTTTTAGCCGCCAGAAGCACACCCGAGAGTTCTAACCGCTCTCGGATCCCAAAACAAACCAATTTTAGTTTGAAACCAAAAACCAAAGTCTACCAGTATGAAAGCATTCTTCGCTTTGCCTTTGACCGTAGGCACGGCTATTCGAATAGTTTTAACTCTGCAGAGGTGTACAACTTTACCCACAAGACACGATCATCTCTTAATGCCAAGCTATTAGCACACTTCCTTTGGTGTGCCAGCAGAGAGATCGTGACAAGGCCGTTACAATGCATCTACCTAGCTAGACCCACCCGCTGAGGTTTCACCGCTGTTAGGGTTCTCTCCACCCAGTACAGAAGCCCCCTCTTGCGCCGTGTGAGAAAAACAACAACAACAACAATAACAACAACAACAATAACAACAACAACAATGCCTCCTTCCGGCTCTCACACAACAACCGAGTGTTGAGTCTAAACTAGGCTTCTACAAATTAGTGGGCCAGGTCGTACCATTATAGACATGTGGTAGTACGGTTATGCTTAAAATGGCAATCATAAGCGTCGGTCCTTATATGACTTAGGGCGGTACTTGCACAATAGGACCAAGGCTTGATCCGCTCCCACCCGACATTCCATGCCGCCCAAGTCAAAACCATTTTTTTCCTTTTATTTTTATTTTGCAAACCAACGGCAATACCTTTTTGCCTAATAATTTCCATCACAAGTTTTCAAGAGTTAAAAGGAATTCCCACCCATAGGTGAATATTGACCATTTGCGAGTCTAAGCATTTCTACCGAACTATTCTATTCCACCAATAGTTTATTTTATAAAATATAAAGCTCAGGGTTTGATGACAATCCCTATAATTAATTCGGTAATCTCCAATAATCATTAAATTGCCCTAGTGGTACAATCATATGAACAATCTGATTCAATATCGTATCCATCAAGTATTGAGTATATCCTGGTAATATTCTAACTCTCAAAATCATATTAAACCCCAATTAGGGGTGTCTATTTCCCTTGAACTATGACTATTATTGTTGATTTATCCACCACTCATAGGGCGATCAATCTTATCATCCACGAAGAATATCACAAAGTCATCTATTAAACCACCGGGAATACTTCACAATATCAACTCTAATCATCTAAAATACAATCCACCGATAATACCTCATAATATCGTATATTTAATCCTTCACATTACCACCTTTAAATCATCTACTAAACCATTGAAAATACCTATTATTATCATTTACTCAACCACCAAATATTATTCCATTTAACCCATCGAGTATGTTAGATGACCTCATTTACTAATTCACCAAGCATCATTCTCAACATCATCTAACTACCCTTTAATTGACATCTCTAGATCACATAGTATACTGGTTAAAATCTCCCGAATATGTTTCCCCAATTACTCGGTTTGATCCACAAGTAGGACTCTCAATATTATTGATTTAATTTACCGACTACTATTCGTAATATCATACATCTTCCAATACTCCCGCAATCCATACAAATTATATTGCGAACTGCTATCACAATCCAACCCCTCAATATTACAACTATCATTAATCATAGATTCATTGCATACGGACTAATCCCCATCAACACTATTATTTAGGTCATCTCCAATCAAGTGGGGTTCTAGCTCCAATCTACGTGCTATACTAATATGTTCCAACCGACATATCTTCCAAATAGTCATCCCCTTAATGAAATAATATTTTCTCAAAATTATTTATTATGGTGGATCACTGTCCTAGGGCGACAAAGGGTCACGGATAGCAATTTCAAGGAGGTATAAACAACATGTATAACTAACAACCTAACGTTTAACATCATCATTTTATGTAAATAGCAATGCAATTGGTAAAACATGGTAAAACATTGATAAAACATGGGATCAACATGCGTCAAGGAGACTTGCCTCGGTCACAGCGAGAAGGTTGAACTCTTTGAAGCTCGTCGGCGGGGTTGGCGGACTCGGCGGGATCGTCGACTACGCGCAAAACGAGGCAATAAATAAATAAAAGAAAATAAATAAAATCCAAAAATTACAAAAATTATACTGGCAAGTAGATCTTGATTTTAGATGAATTTAAAAATTTGAATGGAGTCAAACGGAGTTCGGATGAGAAAGTTATGAGCTTCCGAAGTTTGAATTTCGAATAAATCGAAAAACCGGGAATATTCCCAGAATATTCCTTCTCTGGTTTGACTGGTCAAAGTGGACTTTGACTGAGTTTGACTGGGTCTTGGCTAGGCTTTGTGTCTATGGCATGAGGGCCCCATGTGTCATAGAGTGGAGGCTTTCTTCAAGCTTGGTCTCATGGCCACCATGAATGGGAGAGGGAGCTTGAAAGGAGAGCAAGGGGGGGCTTGCCGGAGGGGTGGCGGCGGGCGGGCCGAGCTGGCGCGGTGGGCGCTGGCGGCGAGCAAGGCGGGCGCTGGCGAAGGGCGGCCAAGACGGGCGGGCGCGGCGGCGACGGTGGGGCGCGGGCGCCGTGCACAGCTGGCGGCCGCCCGGCCAGCCGGCGGCGGGCGCAAGCATGGGCACGGTTCAACCAACAGAGCAACCCAAAACAAGAAAAAGAAAAGACAGAGGACTTAACTTCATCCAAAATTCGATTTCTTTCTCATTTTTGCATGGAATTAATCCAAACAAAAACCTAGAACCTCTAGATTACATTCTTAGGGACATCTAGGAGAAAGGAATTGAACCAAACCTCACCGGATTTGGAGAAATCGACGACGAACGACGTTTCGGCCGGAAGCACCAAAACTCGAAATTCGTCGCCCACGGTTGATGGAACCTAAAATCGATGGATGAGTTAGAATCTCAACAACCCCACGAACACGAGGAATCACACGGAATAAAGAATGGATCTCCGAGGAGAAAGATATTGTGATGCCCTAGGTCTGAGAGCGATCCTAGTTCTTTTCCGTCGTGGTTGTTTCGAAAAGAGAGAAGTTTGGTCGGGAATTGATTAACTAAAGTTCATGCGACGTTTTAATTTTTTTTTTTGAGCGTCGGGCTAGAATAAGTGGGCCGAGGACAACCTGGGCCGAGGCCGGGATTTTCCTTCCCACCTCTCCCTCCCCCTTCCCCTAAGTGGGCCGGCCCACTAGCCAAGGGGGGCGCCACCCCTTTTCCCCCTAACCCTAGGCGCCTCCTCCCTCTCCCTCCCCTAGCAGCCACCTCTCCCTCCCCTTCCTTCCCCTACGTGGTGGCTCAAGATCCGCCGCGAATCGCGAAGGAGAAGGCGAGGAACGACTCCGTGGAGGCGTGGAGGACGAGCAGATCGCCGATTCGGGGTTCATCGCGTGTTCTTCGTGGGTTCGCAAGGGAGAACACTAGGTAAAATTCCCAAACTTTTACCTCTGTTTTACCTAGGGATTAGGAGTGTATTAGATCTGGTGGTGAGGGTTTTGGATGGATCTTGTTGGGAGAGAAGGGTAGATGTTCACGTGGTGCTGTTTCTGGAAGGGGGGATTGTGCAGCGCGGATTGTTTCGCGTTTTACGTGGCATAGATGATTTTTCCTGCCAAAACTTATAACTAGAAAGTTGTAGATAACGTCGAGAACTAGATTATGTAATTTTTTCAGAATTTTTGGGGAAGTTTTCTGAGAGTTATCGCTGTTGCAAACCGACGAACAGAATCTGGGAACAGATTTCATCCACTGTGTTGGACGACTGTTTAGGCATATTTAACTGAGGAATTAGAATTTATGATCTTCTGGAAAGTTGTAGATCTCGTCAATATCTAGCTCCTGTAATTTTTTCATATTTTTATGTTTTGTAGAAAAAAAGATACGAAAAAGAGAATGGGGGTTGCTGCTGTTCGATCCGGACAGATCGGGGTTTCGGTGTTGGAAAAGGGGAACGGGTTGTAGGAATTGCGTGTTTGATTTGTGTGATCAATTGTGGTGTTATTACATACTGAAAATATGCTTGTACAGGTGGTGCCCCTTCTGGACGCAACTAGATCCGCTGCCTCGTCGGTAAAGGCAAGTGGAAGTAGTGTTATGGTTGAGCTATACATCGTTGTTTGCATTGCCTTCGTTATATTTCCCGATGACATTAATCATACATGGTTTGATCATTTGCTAGGAAGATTGCAATAATTAGATTAGCAATGTGATGATGTGCTTTGGCTTTGAACCATGAGTAAAGAGAAGAATGATGTTGCCTATTGGTTGAATTGTCTAAATAGTTCATCTCAATGTTATTTGTTTTCTATCCATGTTATATGATGGCATGCAAATATGTGCACTCAATGTGGAAAATTATGAATGAATTCATGCATGAAGCATTAACTGCATAATCATGCATTGGAAGTTTGTCGACGCCTTGGCGCGATCAAGACGTACAACACCGTGTGTTCCCGAGATAGGGCACGGTGAAGAGGATCATGGCATAAGCATATGCACAAGCATGAGCATTTTACTGAGGTTGTGGTAATCGATGTTGTGGTGTTGAATGTAAAGCATGTGGTGTGTTAAATTCTTGATGGATGTGATTATGTGTTAATTGTTCCGCTTGCTGAGATTACCCAATCTCACCGCTTGTGTTTTGTTGTTTTCGTGTAGCGTGCAAGAGACATAAGCATGAGGGGTGGGCTAGCAACACAATAAACCTTCGAATGTCTTCACAACTCACATGAACTAGTGTTTATTTAATACATTAGCTTGCTGAATTTTATTTACACTTAGACTATTTGTTGTTATGACTAAACTTATTCTTGTTTGGTTGGTTTAGACTTGTTGTCGCTAGTATTGTTGAATTGCTTATATTCCTGTTTGAATTGCTTATCATGAAATGCTTCCGTAATGTCCTGTTTTTAGGGGAGATGTTGTCGAAATTTTCTTGTTCGATAGTTTAGTTTTAAGGGGTGTTACAGTTGGTATCAGAGCGGGCTTTAGGTCCTTGGTGTATGAATTTAGGAGAGATATTCTAACATGAACTAAAACTTTGCTGTGTGAAATTAGTAACATTGCTTAGGTATAACTCTTAAAATTGCCATGGGGTAATAAACTTTTAATACTGCATAGGATTGTTAATCAACTTTAAAATTGACACACTTGCACTATTAGGATGGGATGGGCTGCATTGCATGGCATGCGTATGTTCGACTATATTTATTGTTTGATTGTGGGTGATTTTTGTTATGCTTTTGTTGTTGTTGTGATTGTTTGCTTGCGGCTTGTTGGGTGCAGTATGCCACCAAAGACGCGTGCGGTAGGCCGTTCGGGGGGCCTCGCTCCCGAGCCGTCGGAGGCAGCTGAACCTACCCAGGCTGAGGGTGGGGTTTCGGCAGAGATAGTGGCCGCCATGAGGGCGATGCAGGAGGAGTTATGGTGCCGAGGAGGCGCACAGCCGCCCCGTGGGCGCGGCCGAAGCGCTGTGCCGGCCATGGCGCGGGCGGTGGCATCAAGCCGAGGAGTGGGTTGGATGCGGTGGATAGCTTTGATGGGGTGGGCAATCCGATCCAGCGGCGGATTGGTTGTCCTATGTGGAGATGCAGCTGGACGCTTTTGAGGTGGCGGCGCAGGAGCGTGTCCGCTTCGTGGCGCAGCTCTTGAAGGGGGAAGCCCAGATCTGGTGGAGGGGTGCGCTAGCCTCGAGGGGCACGCCGGGTGACTCCTCTTGGGAGGAGTTTGTCCGGCAATTTGAGAGGAGGTTCTACCCCGCCACCTTCCTCGACAAGATGCAAATTGACTTGGGACAGTATGCCCAAGACAAGAAGACTGTGGCGGAGTACGAGGTTGGCTTCAACCAGATCGTACGTTTTGTGCCCCATGTGGCACGTGACGAGGTGGAGAAGGCAAGGCGGTTCCGGCAGGGACTCCGTCCTGCCATTCGCCATATGTTGGGCGCTTTCCCCATTGTCGATTTCCGGACAATGGTGGAGCAAGCTCTGGGTGTAGAGCTGTAGCTGAACTACACCGAAGAGCATCGCAAACCTGCCACAGGAGAGCAGGTTAAGGGCCCTCCAGAGAAGAAGGGCCAATCCTCTGGTACTTGGAATAAGAAGGGGAAGAATTTTCGTCACCAGCCCTATGGTGGCCGTCCTACTCGAAGACACCTCGAGGGAGGTGCGCCAAGATCTGATGCCATAGTCACTCCTGGCATGGGGATGGTATGCTTCCGTTGTGGCGATTCCCATCGCCGCGGCCGAGTGCTCGTGGAAGGAAGGTGCACCATCTGTGGTCGGGAGGATCACAAGGATGTGGTGTGTCAGAAGAACCCCAACGGCAAGCTGCGTTGGGAGCCGGTGACATCCTCTCCAGGTGGACAGCGTCGGGCGTGATGCATATGTTGCCATCGGCTCCTACTCTGCAGCACCTCCCGGCGCCTACTCCGACTCCCTCGTTCTACCCGGCGCCACTCTCGGGGACTTACTAGATGCCCCAGCCTTCCACCGCCACCTTCCTCCCGGACATCGCCGTGGGTCCCTGGCCGACATATCCAGATGCGAGGGTCGCACCATCTCGATCTACCCCGGAGTCCACGCTTTGCCCTCTTCGGGATGCGGATCGTGGCAATGTGGTGACAGTACTATTTCGCATTCTGTGGTTGCCATTGTGTTGTTCGACTCGCGCTAGCTACTCGTTTGTCTCTGTGGATTTTGTTGTTCGGGCTGGTCTGTCTGCATGCAGAGTTTGGGTGATGCCGTGGTGGTTAGTGCACCGCAAGGCTTGATTTCTAGTTCGAGAGTCCGTCGAGTGTCACTTTCTGTTAGGCGATGAGGAGTTCATGGCGAATCTGGTGGTGATTTCCTTGGAGCCATTTGATGTTATCCTTGGCATGGGTGGCTATCCTAGCACCGGCGATGATTGATCAGCGCTTGGAGGGCGATCACCTTGCATGCTCCGTCTGGGCAAGAAATAACTTTCCAGGGAGTGCTATGCGATACTCCCTCTCCTTTTGTGTAAGCTGTTCCCAAACTCCCGGATGTTGAAATCGGGGTCCTCTCAGTCCATGGTTGAGGGTCGAGAGGAGGAGAAGAGTTTGGAGGGCATTCTTGTAGTTTGCCGATATCCGGATGTGTTTCCCGGTGAGCTTCGGGATTGCCTCCTGAGCGGGAGACTATCTTCCGCATTGATCTTGTTCCTGCATGCGAGGCCGATTTATAAAACCTCAGACCGGATGGCTCCGATAGAGCAAGTTGAGTTGAAGAGGCAATTGGACGAACTCCTAGCTAAGGGGTTTATTAGAGTGAGCTCATCTCCTTGGGCGGCTCCGGTCTTGTTTGTGGGGAAGAAAGATGGCACCAAGCGGCTATGTGTGGACTACCGGGCGCTTAATCAAGTTACCATCAAGAACAAGTATCCATTGCCTCGCATTGATGACCTTTGATCAATTGAGGGTGCCAAAGTATTCTCCAAGATCGATTTGCAATCTGGGTATCATCGATTCTGCGGATTAAGGAGGAGGATATTGAAAAGACGGCTTTCAACACGAGGTATGGGCATTTTGAGTTTGTAGTCATGTCTTTTGGACTAACGAATGCTCCTCGGCCTTTATGGAAGCCATGAACAGGATGCTCCATGAATATCTTGATGTCTTTATTGTCGTCTTCATTGACGACATTCTTGTCTACTCAAGTCCGAGGAGGAGCACGCCGTGCATCTCGGTCTAGTTTTGGAGGCTCTTCAGAGAAATCAATTCTATGCCAAACTCAAGAAGTGCGCCTTACAGTTTGTCGGAGGTGAGTTTCCTTGGGCATGTCATCAACCAAAGTGGTATCACAGTTGACCCAAAGAATGTTGTCTTTGTGGTTGGATGGCGAAGGCCGTCTAGTGTGACGGAAATCAGGAGTTTTCTTGGGTTGGCAGGTTATTACCGGCGCTTCGTGCATAATTTCTCTATCATAGCTAAGCCGATGACAAGGCTCACTCAGAAAGGGGTTCCTTTCATTTGGACAGAGGAGTGTGAGACTAGTTTCCAGACGCTAAAGAACAAACTGGTCAATGCACCTATTCTATCTTTACCTGTGAGTGGCAAGCGATATACAGTGTATGCAGATGCCTCCAGGATTGGTTTGGGTTGTGTGCTCATGCAAGAAGGCTGTGTCATTGCTTATGCTTCAAGACAGCTGAAGACTCATGAACAGAATTATCCCACCCATGATCTCGAGTTAGCCGCTGTGGTTTTTGCCTTGAAATTGTGGAGGCACTATCTTTATGGGGAATCTTGTGATATTTTCACTGATTATAAGAGCCTCAAATATATATTCACCCAGCGAGAGCTGAACCTGCGACAGCGTAGATGGTTGGAATTGATAAAGGACTTTGATGTGTCGATCCAGTATCATCCCGGCAAGGCTAATGTCGTGGCGGATGCCTTGAGTAGAACGGGTGTCCCCAAGACCGCTATGCCCTTGGTTGCGGAGTTGGAAAGGTATCGCCGCTATGGACTCAACGGATCTGGCTTTGATTGATTTGGATGATTATTGCAAGAGTTATGAAGGGTTGAATGGGTGGAGGTGTGTATGGAACAATAAACTCCAATGCTCTGGTTCTCCCACTCGTGCATGACCAGAGGTTGATGATGAGTACTGTAGCACTACCACGTGGCACTCCGAGATTGGCCGAGGATAAGTGGAACTTTAGCGCGCGAGAAAAATTAGGAAAAATGGTCTAAAAATTCCGGAAAAATTCCTAAAACCATTTTGGAATATTTGGAACACAATGGAATTGGTTTGGTTGAATTTGGATGATTTTTGTGGAATTGGATATTCGGGCGCGGATCGTAGGCATTAAACCAAAGCCGCGCGAGATAAAATAGGAACGGAGGTCCAAAAATCCGGGGAATAATTCCTAAAATCATTTTGGAATATTTGGAACATTTTAGAAGTGGTTTGGGGATTTTTGGAGCATTTTTGGACTTGGGTGAAATTTCGGGTACCGGCGGAAACCGAAAATCCGATTTTTCGACCGGAGGGGAATTAACTCCCGATTTTGGAGGGGAACGGATGCCAGGTTAACATAAACACCAAGTAAACTCCAAATTTTGAATTTACTTTATTTAAGTTAGGTTTTTCTCCAGAAAGCGAAAACTAGGGCGTTACACCGGGATGGTAATGGATTCCGACGTTGTAATCCTTGATCAATTCCAACCGTCTCCTCTGCCTCATATTCAGGTCGGATTGGGTGAAAATGTACTTAAGACTCTTATGGTCCGTATACACTTCACATATGTTCCCGATCAGATAGTGACGCCACAACTTCAGGGCATGCACTACAGCTGCTAACTCCAGATCATGCGTCAGGTAATTCTCCTCATGCGGCCTCAACTGTCTTGATGCATATGCAATGACCTTCCGGTTCTGCATCAACACGCATCCAAGTCCTTGGCGCGATGCATCACAGTATATATCGAAGCTTTGATTCACATCTGATAGAACTAACACCGGTGCTGACGTCAAATGCTTCTTCAGTTCTTGAAAGCCTTCCTCGCACTCCGACGTCCATGTAAACTTCTTCTCCCTTTTCAACAATTGCGTAAGAGGTCTCGCAATCGTTGAAAATCCTTCAATGAAGTGGCGGTAATAACCTGCCATTCCCAGAAAACTACGGATCTGAGTCACCGTGTTCGGCTGCTCCAAATGTAACACAGCTTCTACTTTTCTTGGATCAAGGGCGACTCCTTCAGTGGTTATTACATGTCCAAGGAACTCCACCTTGTCCTTCCAGAAATCGCATTTGCTGAACTTGGCGACGAGCTGTTGTTCTCTCAGCTCTTCCAGAACTAACCTCAGATATTCTGTATGCTCTTCCCTCATCTTGGAGTAGAACAAAACATCATCTATAAACACCACCACGAACTTGTCCAAGTATTCCATGAAAACTTTATTCATCAGGTTCATGAAATATACTGGTCCATTCGTCAGACCAAAGGACATAACCATAAACTCGCAATGTCCATATCTTGACGAAAATGCGGTCTTCGGAATATCCTCCGATCGAATCTTCAGCTGATGATATCCTGACCTTAGGTCAATCTTGGAGAAAACTCCGGCTCCTCTCAGCTGGTCGAACAAATCATCGATCCTGGGTAGCAGATACTTGTTCTTTATTATCACATCATGGAGTGCACGGTAATCTATGCACATCCTGAAACTCCCGTCTTTCTTCTTGACAAACAGAACTGGTGCCCCCCATGGTGATTAACTGGGTCTGATGAATCCTTTTTCCATCAACTCCTTAATTTGTTTCTTCATCTCTACCAACTCTTTAGTAGACATCCGATAAGGTCTCTTTGCTATCGGTGCTGTTCCAGGTACCAACTCTATTACAAACTCTATATCTCTGTCCAGCGGCATACCAGGTAGATCTTCTGGAAAAACATCTGGGTGCTCATTCACCACCGGAACATCTTCAATACTGACTGCCTCTACGCTGTTGGCTATCAGTTGTCCATCACGAACGGCGGTCGCTTGAAACTCCACTTTCCTTCCACAAGGGCTCTCAACTGATATGACTCTTCATCCACAGTCTAACACGGCCTTGTGTTTGGTCAACCAATCCATCCCCAGGATAACATCTAAAGTCTGGGTTTCCAATATAATGAGGTTCGCTAGGAATTCTTCCCCACCTATTAATATTCTTACCCCGGAACATCCTACTTTAGTTCGGAGTTCTGAACCAAGGGTTTGAACTAAAAGCGTGAATTTTAGAAACATAGTCCCCAAATCATTTTTACCAGCAAAACTTTGGGAAACGAACGAATGCAAAGCTCTGGAGTCAAACAAAACTGTTGCAGGTCCTGTGTTAACCAGTAACTTACCCAGTACGACGTTCGAAACATTCTACAGTGCATCTGCGGTGACATGGTTGACTCTGCCTCTCACCACAGTCTGAGATGCGGCTCCTGGTGGTGCAGTTCCACGTCTACTCCTGGTGCGGCTATCTTGGCTGGAGTCGTCCCAAGGTTGAAGCGAACTGGCATCACTCCTGCTGCCTTCTTGGGACAAACGCTGGTGAAGTGTCCTGGCTCGTTGCAGTGGTAGTAGCGTCTCACTGTACCCGGCTGACTCCCTACGGCTATGTTCCCTGCGGGTGCTGGAGTCTGGAAATTCTGATTCGCAGGCCTTGGTGCTGGTGATGGTGTCCTTGCCACATTCTTTGGCTAAAACCTAAAGAACTGGTTCGGTGCAACTCTCAAATGTTGCGCTCCTTGGTGTGCTCCCTGCTGTGCCATCCTGCGCTTCCTGTTGTCCTCTAGCTCCTTGCGCTTGTCCTCCAGAATAAGTGCCTTGTTCACCAATTCTTGGAAATTAGGAAATGTGTGGGTAATCAGCCCCACCTGCAGTCCTGAGTTCAATCCCTTCATGAAGCGAGACTGTCTGGACTTATCTATCGCCACATCTTCAGGTGCGTAGTGAGCAAGCTGGGTGAACTGATTGAGATAATCAGCCACTAACTGGCTGCCCTGCTTTAAAGCTTCGAACTCTTCCTTCTTGAGGTCTATGATTCCTTTTGGCTCGTGATACCGACGAAATGCAGCTGTAAACTCCTCCCAGGTGATCTCCTGTGGGTTTTCCTGTGTAGCATAGTAATTCTCCCACCATTCAGCTGCAGTTCCCTCTAGCTGGTGAGATGCGTAAAGCACTCTCTCATTCCCCACACACTAGGTGATATGCAACTTCCTCTCAATTGACCTTAGCCAGTCATCTGCCTCCAATGGGTTGGCATTCCCGAAGAACATGGGTGGATGGATCCTCATGAATTCTGACAGCCTTGAGTTCTGTCGTTGTCCCTGATTAGCTTGGTTGGCAGCGGCTTAAGCAGTGACTTGCTGCATCTGCAGCATCATGGCATGCATCAGCTGGGTCTGTGCAGCAAGGAAGGCTCCAAAGTTCTGCATGTCAACTAGCGGTGCTGGCTGGGGTGCAGGTGCTCCATCATTGGGGTTTCTTGTGGGGCGAGAACTACTTCCGTTGCCTCCAAGGTTTCCGCGAGTGTTCACTATTTGTCGATTGCTCCAAGGTTTAGGGACGAGACGGAAGCAAGAATAGGCAAGTAATAGAGAACTTATGCGGGGTGAAAGGTGTAACTCAAACTCCAACTTTATTAATTATTTAATAGTAGATTGGTATGGTTGCTTACAATGCCTAAGGGCCTTGCAACACATACTGCACACTCAGCAATCAATGAAAAATCCAAATTTCCTAAGCGCACAATACTCTAGCATCTAAAAGGATAACACTCCTATCTTTAAGAGACACGACTCGCACACATGAGTCTCAACTTCGTACTAAGCACTGGTTCTTCAAGCTTCTGGAACACTTCATCGATCCACTTCTCTTCGAGCTCGATGATTCCTCACTTCACGATCTTCAAGGTTGACAGCGACATCCAGTACTTTCTCCTTAAGTGTGAAACATCGTTAACTATTCAGAACGACTTAGGTAAGATTTCCATTTAAATCGAAGAGAAGGATAGAAGTTTCAGAAAAAGAGGAAAGAATAGAAGAATAACATAAGTCAAGAACTTATTATTCTTTCAAGTTAAATTTTTCTCTTTAGACAATAATTTCAAAGCTCCTAAAGACGGATAATCTATCAGGGTCAAGTCCTACAGTCAATATGGCTCTGATACCACCTCTGTCGGGACCTGAATCTACAAATTCGGACCCTTTGTGTTTTCAGCACTAGTCCAGGATCACGCTAGTGCACACAGTCTCAAAATCGGTAAATACCACAATCATACTCAACGAGATAGTAAAGTACTTTATTGAAACGAAAATATAACCGATTGCTCGACCTTATGGTCAAGCTACAAAAGTACGCATCGCAGGGCTTAAGTCTTATTCAAATAAACTTGCAGCGGAAAATAAAGAAACACGTGGTGCCAACCAATATGCCACAAGCAACTGACTGGGCTCGCTCCCCTAGTTCGTCGGCTCCTCCTGGAACTCCTCCTCCAAAGTAGGCGTTGATTCTTCTTCAACTGATGTTTTGTTGTTGCAAGGGTTGAGTACTTGGTACTCAGCAAGTCATGCACAGAATGCAAAGCTAATATTCTACATGCATAGCTTAATACAAAGAACAGGCTCATGGTTCATTTGCAGTAAAACAGCATTCATAAATACAGTAATAGATTGCAAAGCAGTAAAAGAATAGTAATGGTAATAACTTTCACAATCATTGCACAAGTAAAGCATTTCACAACCTAAATCCAATTCTCAGTCCCAACTCAACCATTTACCAAAGCCAAGTTATTTTCATGAAAATCTAACCCTTGACTGTAATCCCCGAGCAATATCCAATATCGCGGACTCGGCTATTCGAATAAATTTTACATTCTGCAAAGGTTATGCACTTTACCCACAAGATACAGTCAAACACCACAAAGGCGAGTGTCCGTAACAAAGCCTTTCCAATGCCTATCTAAACCCAGTACTACTCGCTAAGGTTTCAGCACTGGTGGGACTGGTTACCACATCCAGGTCCCCCCTCTTGCGCCATGTGAGCCACCCGTGCGAGGACTGGTTACCACTACCTGGGCCTCACACCACCACAATAGTACTAAAGTTTAGAATCAACAAAGTAATCAGCTAGGTCTGTCCCATTCCAGACTTGTGGTTGCACAATTGACTCAGTTCAAGGCTTGCAAGGTGAAGTCCTTATGGTAACCAAGGCAAGACTACCCGAAGAACCAAAACATCTTTCCCCTGAACCAACCATGGCCCACCTGACCATTATTGCCACTTGCCCCGGTCTAAAGCATTTATCAAACCCCCAGTTGATTACCATGCATATATCCAAGGTGAGGAAGCCGAAAGGCCTTGAGTAAATGCTGGCGCGAGAAGCCAAAGCAGCCCTTGCGTCAGCAGAAGAAGCCAACCAATTAAAGATAGTTCGGGGATAACAAGGTCATTAAGGTCGAGTTGACCTCGGGAGACAGGGTGATGAAACTACAGTCAGGAAAGTTAAAATATTACATCAAGCTGGATCCAAGTTTAAGTCTTCCACCAGGGAGGCCGATACTTCCTTAACTTCATCAAAGAGAGCCGCAACCTGATCTTCATCAACGATGCTGGCGAAGACCTCTTTAATAGCCGCAAGGTCCACTCGGGGATAGAGCAATTTCACGACAGCCAGGGCCTGGTTGAAGCTAGTGATCTCCATCTCCCGAATGTGCGCTTTGAGCTTCTCGGGTCCTTTGGCCAGCTGAGCGGTGGCCTCCTCGGCATCCTTCGGCTCAACCTCAGGGTTCAGGAATGCCAACATTGCCCCCGAAGCCTTCTGGTTCTGGGCTCGTAATGCCTCTGTGGACTTGATTTTCTCATTTAAAATGCCGAATGCCTGCGCCTTCGTCTGGTATTCTACAAGCGAGTCAGGTCGATATCATGGACTCAGCTAACATCGAAAGAGCAAAGCCAGACCAAACATACCTTTGATCTCCCGCTCCAGCCTTTTCGAGTTTGTACGGGCTTGGTACTCAGAATCCTGCAGTCTTTTCAGCTGCTCCCGGGCCATTCCAAGCTCCTCTTGGAGGCCAACAATCGTCGACTCCCGAGCTGGACGAGGGACTGGCGAAAATCAGCATACAAGCAAACCAGTCAGAGAATGAAACACATAAGGAGACACTTACCGAGGAGGGAGCCGGCCAGCTCCAACTTCTCCTGCTGTAGGGACTGGACCTGAGCGCATTGCTTCTGCGACTCGGCATTGCTTTCGGCCCGGACCCGCTCAAGGTCAGCCTCATACTCCTGGCGCTCCTTAATCTTCGAAAGCAACTCCTGAAGGAGGGCGTCCCTTTTCTCAGAATGGTCGCGTAGTTTCTGAAGACAGTTAGATGAAAGTAAGAACAAGCGCCACATCGCAAGAGAAGGTGGCCGACCGACTACCTGAATCAGTTGAGCACCTTTGACTACGTGCTCATAAAGACACCGCCTCTCGCGCGCTTCCTCCTCCCAGCCACCAAGCTCCAACCACTCACCTTGATCAGTGCGCCACCTAAGGCGAGAGGTGACCTTGGGCGAGGTAGTGGGCCCCGCAGCACCTCCTCCACTGGAGGAGGAGTGATGGTGGGGTCTGGGGTGAGGACAAGCCCCGGCGCGACCTCGGTCGCTCCCGGAGAAGGGATACTGCCGACTGGGGGGAGTTCCGCGCTTCCCCCGAGCACGGCGGCAATCGGGGGGACCTCATCACCTAAACCCGGAGCAGCAGCATCAACTCCCGATGCCGGCGCGGATGGTGAGGCCACCCCCACTGGACTGGGAACACCTCCACCTTCGGCCGGAGGCACCGCCCCGGCTGGGACGTCCACGAGGATCTCAACAGACGGCACCCTGCTAGGAAATAAATGAATCAAGATACGGTCTGGAGAATTAGAATTAGAGTTGATAGGAATGCTGTAACACCCCAATTTTTGCTTTTCATGAAATTAAATCATATTTTTCACTATTGAGAATTTTTGGGATTTATTTGGATTTAATTTGAATTTATTCCCTTTCAAGACAATTAAATAAATGAAAGTTATAAATAAAATTTTGTTAGAAATATTTTATTTGAGTCCAAAATATCTCAAAGTATTTTCTAGAATTTTTTTGAGTATTTTACTATTTTTCTCGATTTATTTGAATTTCTAGAAATTATTTAAATATTAAATCGTTGGAAAACCCGAGTGGGTTGCACTGTTCATCCGACCCATGTCAGACTCGAGTCCGACCGAGCCGGACCCAAGCCTGGCTCGAGCTGGACTTGAGCCCGACTAAACCCTAACCTCTGCGACCGTTGGATCGAGATCCAACAGCTGTGATAGCGCCACGTCGCCCGAGCCCGTGCCATGCGAACCCGCTCGCTCCCGGAGCGATCTCAGCCGTCGATCGTGAACGCGTGTGCGGCTGAGATTGAGCCACGTCACCCTCTCCGAGTCATCGCCGGATTCCGCCGTCGCGCCCGAGTGGACCCTGTTCTTCGAGGATTTCCCGGACGTCGAGTCCTTATTTAATGCGCCGCCACACGCATCGTGCGGCCCGCTTTGCCCCGCACCAGGCGCCCTACGTTTCCGCACTTGGGCCGCCGCCGTTTGCCTGCAACAGCTCGCCGAAATTAAAGAAGAGCGTCGCCGCGGTTTCCCGCCGCGTCCGCCGTTCTCCGCCGTCACCGAGCTCAGATACGAACTCCCCAGGTCAAGACGCGTCGGGCGCGACCACGCACCTCGCCGGAGATGCACGGAAACATTGTTGGCTAGGTCATCGTCCCCAACTCCGGTGAATCAGCTCCGCTGCGCCATCGCCAGGGTTCGCGAGCTTCGTCAGCCGTCCGATCCAGATTCGACCGCTACGGTGAGTCCACGTCACCCTAATCCCGTAGAGAACCAGATTAGACCTAGACTGTTGGATATAGATCCTAGCGTCCAGATGCGTCCACATCACCCGTACGTGAAATCCACATTACGGTTTTAGATCTAATATCAACCGTTGGATCTAGATCCAACGCACGGGATTGAGCCATGTAGCCTTTGACCGCACTGTCTTAGATCCAATCGCAGCCTGTTGGATCGAAGTATACGAATATAGCAATCAGAGGGGGGTGAATGATTGTACGGAAGCTAAAACCAAAATTTTGATTTATTAAAAAATCACCCCAAAATGGAACCAAATAATTGCCTCGTATTCGACAAAAATAGATTGACAGAGGTTTGGTAAAACATAAATTCCTGGAGATCCAACTGTTGGATCGATATGAAATTTGGACACAAGAAACTAGATTACAATATGAATCGAACCCAAAAAGAATCAGCTCGGTCGGACTTACGGATAAAAAGTTATAAACCTCGCAAGCTTGTTGTGATAGAACTCGACGAAAACCAATCTAATCAAAACTTGTAGATTAATCAAGAACGACAAAAGATTAATCAAATAAACTTTGAGGAACCCTAAATCAATACCATAGAAAGGTTTTTGATAGATCAAATCAAGATGAAACTCAAAGAATGAAAACCAATCTAGAACCAGAACAAGCATGCAAACAACAACCAAACAGAGAACACTGTAGCAACGCGTGCACTATAGCTTCGCGATTACTGTAGCACGCATAGGATCTGGAAGAATTGATCTTTATTTCTTTTTGTCTAAAGTACTCTAAACAAAAGAGTACAAACCCTAAAGCTCTAACTGATGCCCTTCAACAGGAGACAACCCCTCCTATTTAAAGGAGCAAAACACAAGGAGTCCTGAATACAATTCCTACTCCTAATCCTAGGAGTCCCACTCCTAATCCTAGAAAGTGTATGTATTCAACACAACTCCTCTTGGCCCAACCTGGCCGAGTACAACTCTTGCACGCGTATGGCAACCCTGCCATACTCACGTGACTTATAACTCTGCATGCATATGGCCCACCTGCCATAGTCACGTGACTAACCATTCTTCATGTGCACCATTCTCTTAGCCCGAACGTCCCGCATGATATCCTTGACCACGAAGACCTCAGTTCCTCCTGAACCTAGTCCCGAACCTCAGTTCCTCCTTGAACCTAGTTATGGTCCCGTCATCGACCACGTTCGCCCTCGAGCAATACCTGCACATGAGCAAACAAGAAACGAATCCGAGCACAAATCCACGACTTGACTCAAAGTCAATCCATGCAACTACTCACACGAGCATTGCATAAAGTCCACTTCAAAACAAGCATCATGAAATTATCATTAATTTCATAATCTCAAATTCAAACCAAAATTCAATTACAAAATTGCTTAAAACCCTGATCGAGCAAAAGACCATTCACGCCGGACCAAACACCGGTCCGGCGCAACTCACGATGGACCGAACTTTTGGTCCGGCGTACATGCGAATGTTACTTGTTTTGGAAAATTGAGTCCGACACAAAAACGTTTGAAAACACGTTCACGGTGGACCAAAAGAAATTTGGTCCGGTGTAAATAGAAAACTTACTATTTTTAGTCCAGCGCATATACAAAAAACAGACCTCAAAAACCTGTTCACGACGGATCAAAAATTTGGTCCAGCGTGCATGTAAAAACAGGTCTTCAAAATGCGTTCACGGCGGACCACGGAATTTGTCCGGTGCTAATGCAACAAGATGGTCTGGCGCAATTGCTTTGGAACTTTGGTCCGGCGCCAAAAGGGAAATTTGGTCCGGCAAAAAAAGTCCAAATGCACGTTCACGGCGGACCACAAATTTTGTCCGGCGTAAACACGAAAAACGGTCCGGCGCAGATGAGAAACTTTACTGCCTTTCCAGGTTTGGTCCGGCGCTAATGCGAAACTTACTGTTTTTGAGAATTTGGTCCGGTGCATGAAGAAAAACACTGTTTCTTGTCAATTTGTCAAACACATGCAAAAACACATTTTGCAAATTCAATTCTTAAGCCAATTTTTCAGCACATGACTTCACAATCTCCCCCTTGATGAAAACATTGGCAACACCACTTAGAATTGAACATTTGGCATTCACTTCACAAGAAGGTTTTTGAACAGACCAAAGTGAAAGACACAAAACCTCCCCCTTTGAACAATATGCAAAAGTGAAAAATCTCCCCCAAAGAAAATATGTGTGCGAATGTGCAATGTGCCCAAAAATTCCAAAATTCTCCAAACTTCTCCCAAAATTCTCAAAATTCCAAAAACTTATCCCCCTTTTTCTCTTTTTCCTTAAAGTTTCCCCCTTTGACAATGGATTCATCAAGAATACAAAAGACAGAACAACATCATGTTCAAAATTTTTCCTGTAGCAATGATTTCACAACGAGAAACAAAAGAGAGCCAAGATAGGAAAAGATGAGCTCATTTGATCATATAACCTTATATATCACATAATACGCAAAATACATGAATTTGATGTGATTTTAACAAGTTAGGGAATAACATGCATCTCAACCTCAAGTCAGTCAACTATAGTCAAGTACTAAGCAAGACCTTAGTAGAAAAGCAAAGGCTCAAAACTGAAGCAACTAACAACTCAGGGCGAGCAAGTAGTTTCAACTCCAATCTAGTAGACCATTTTAATCTTTGAACAATAAACTGCATGTGGCATGCTTGAAGCATACTTCTTTTATTTTCTAAGAGTGGCATGCTTGAAGCATACATCTTATCTTGATGGCATGGCATGAGTACAACTCTTGCACGCGTATGGCAACCCTGCCATACTCACGTGACTAACAACTCTGCACGCATATGGCCCACCTGCCATAGTCACGTGACTAACAATTCTTCATGTGCACCATTCTCTTAGCCCGAACGTCCTGCATGACATCCTTGACCACCAAGACCTCAGTTCCTCTTGAACCTAGTCCTGAACCTCAGTTCCTACATGAACCTAGTTCCGGTCCCATCATCAACCACGTTCGCGTTCGAGCAATACCTGCACATGAGCAAACAAGAAACGAATCCGAGCACAAGTCCACGACTTAACTCAAAGTTGATCCATGCAACTACTCACACGAGCATTGCATAAGTCCACTTCAAAACAAGCATCATGAAATTCTCACGAATTTATAATCTCAAATTCAAACCAAAATTCAATTCCAAAATTGTTCAAAACCTTGATCGAGCAAAAAACCATTCACGCCGAACCAAACACTAATCCGGCGCAACTCACGACGGACCAAACTTTTGGTCCGGCATACATGCGAAAGTTACTGGTTTTGGAAAATTGTGTCCGGCACAAAAACGTTTGAAAACACGTTCACGATGGACCAAAAGAAATTTGGTCCGGCGTAAATAGAAAACTTACTGTTTTTAGTCCAGCGCATATACAAAAAACAGACCTCAAAAACCTGTTCACGATGGACCAAAAATTTGGTCTGGCGTGCATGTAAAAATAGGCCTTCGAAATGCATTCACGGCGGACCACGGAATTGGTCCGGTGCTAATGCAACACGATGGTCCAGCGCAATTGCTTTGGAACTTTGGTCCGGTGCCAAAAGGGAAATTTGTTTGGCGCAAAAAAGTCCAAACGCACGTTCACGGCGGACCACAAATTTGGTCCGTCATAAACACAAAAAACGGTCCAGCGCAGATGAGAAACTTTGCTGTCTTTCTAGGTTTGGTCCGGCGCTAAAGCGAAACTTACTGTTTTTGAGACTTTGGTTCGGCGCATGAAGAAAAACATTGTTTCTTGTCAATTTGTCAAACACATGCACAAACACATTTTGCAAATTCAATTCTTAAGCCAATTTTTCAGCACATGATTTCACAATCTCCCCCTTGATGAAAACATTGGCAACACCACTTAGAATTGAACATTTGGCATTCACGTCACAAGAAGGTTTTTGAACAAACCAAAGTGAAAGACACAAAAACTCCCCCTTTGAACAATATGCAAAAGTGAAAAATCTCCCCCAAAGAAAAAATGTGTGTGAATTTGCAATGTGCCCAAAAATTCCAAAATTCTCCAAACTTCTCCCAAAATTCTCAAAATTCCAAAAACTTCTCCCCCTTTTTCTCCTTTTCCTTAAAGTTCCCCCCCCTTTGACAATGGATTCATTAAGAATACAAAAGACAGAACAACATCATGTTCAAAATTTTTCCTGTAGCAATGATTTCATAAGGAGAAACAAAAGAGTGCCAAGATAGGAAAAGATGAGCTCATTTGATCATATAACCTTATATATCACATAATACGCAAAATACATGAACTTGATGTGATTTTAACAAGTTAGGGAATAACATGCATCTCAACCTCAAGTCAGTCAACTATAGCAAAGTACTACGCAAGACCTTAGTAGAAAAGCAAAGGCTCAAAACCGAAGCAACTAACAACTCAGGGCGAGCAAGTAGTTTCAACTCCAATCTTGCAGACCATTTTAATCTTTGAACAATAAACTGCATGTGGCATGCTTGAGGCATACTTCTTTTATTTTCTAGGAGTGGTATGGTTGAAGCATACATCTTATCTTGAGGGAATGGCATGCTTGAAGCATACATCTTATCTTTTTAGGGAAAGCATGCCTGAAGCACATAACTTGAGGCTTTTGCTTTTAACAACCCCTTTTTTTTTTACTGATTCCCTTTTCTTTTCTTTTTCTTTGATTGTAAACATGCAAAGAGATTAAAATGTCTTTTGAAAGAGTAAAGTTGAAAACACACTTGCTTCATAGCCCAAATTTGTCAAGAAGATTCAATATGAAGCCTAGAAGCATAAGCTATCACAGAGTATTTAGCTATAGGCAATCAGTCCAAGGAATTCCGCAATATCATTTTTAGTTCAAGTGAGACAATTTAGATTATCATATATTAGCTCAATTACATAATATATAAAGAAATATGATAATGTAAGCTCATCAAGTGAAACAACTTGGCAAGGAAACTCCCCCTCAAAATAAACCCATTGGATGAACAATCCCAAATTCTCCCCGACTAAAAGCAAAATGAGAAGAAGACAAAGGTTTTGTGAAAATGTCTACCAATTGATGTTCAGTATCCACATGGTGAAGCACAATATTTCCTTTTTCTACATGATCTCTAAGAAAGTGAAATCTGATATCAATGTGTTTTGTTCTAGAATGTTGCACAGGGTTCTTAGCAATGCAAATTGCACTAGTGTTATCACACAAAAGAGGAACACTATCCAAATTAACCTCATATTCTTTAAGTGTAGCTACTATCCAAAGAATTTAAGAGCAACAACTAGCAGTAACCACATATTCAGATTCAGTAGTTGATTGTCCAACAGAAGATTGTTTTCTAGAAGACCATGCTATAAGAGAATTGCCCAAGAAATGACATGTACCAGATGTACTTTTTCTATCAATTCTACATCCTACAAAATCAGCATCAGAGAAAGCTCTTAAACTAATGCATGAGGAAGCAAAAAGACAAATGCCAAAATCTTGAGTACCAAGGAGATACCTGAAAATTCACTTGACAGCTTGTCGATGTGAAGCACATGGGGAAGCTTGAAAACGAGCACACAAGCACACAGCAAATTGTATATCCGGCCTTGATGCAGTGAGGTACAAAAGTGAACCTATCATGCTTCTATATTACTTTTGATCAACCTGCTCACCATCTTCATCCGGATCAAGTGTACAAGTGCTTTCCATGGGTGTCATGATTGACTTGCTATTTTCCATCCCAAAACGATGTAGCAAGTCTTTTCTGTACTTGCTTTGATGCACAAAAGTACCTTCATTTGATTGTTTGATTTGAAATCCCAAGAAGTATGTCAACTCACCCATCATACTCATCTCAAATTTGTCCCTCATGGTTTCTGAAAACTTAGACACTAAAACATGAGAGGAACCACCAAAGATAATATCATCAACATAATTCTGAACGAACAATTGATCATTCCCTTACTTGAGTAAAAAGAGAGTTTTGTCAACTTTTCCCATTGAAAACCCCTTTTCAAGTAAACAGGTTTTTAGCCTATCATACCATGCTCTAGGGGCTTGTTTTCAAACCATACAAAGCTTTTGACAATTTGTACACATGATCTGGAAACTTTGGATTTTCAAAACCAGGTGGTTGCTTGACATAAACCTCCTCATTTATGTAGCCATTAAGAAAAGCACTTTTCACATCCATTTTATACAATCTAAAACCTTTAGATGCAACAAATGCTAAAAGGATTCTAATGGCTTCAATTCTAGCAACAGGAGCAAAGGTTTCATCAAAATCTAAGCCTTCAACTTGAGTAAAACCTTGAGCAACCAATCTAGCCTTGTTTCTAACAACACCATCCTCACTTTGTTTGTTTTTGAAAACCCATCTAGTTCCAATGACATTAAAATCAGGAGGTGGTGAAACTAGTTTTCAAACTTTATTTCATTCAAAATTCTCTAATTCTTCATGCATGGCATTGATCCAAGATTCGTAAGATAATGCATGAGATATATCTTTGGGTTCAAAAGAAGCAACTAAAGCAGAATGAGCATAAGTGTCAGATTGAATTAACCTGGATCGGTTGATTCTTTCATTTAGATCTCCAATCATTTGTTCAGATGGATGCATTTTCTGAATGTGCAAGAGGGCTTTGGCTTTTGAAACTTCTTCTTCTTCTTCTTCTTCTTCTTCATTTTCAGCATGTACAGATGATGTTGTAGCTTGAGGATGGTTAGTTATAGGTGATGTAGTATTAGGTGCCAAAGGTGCTACAGCTTGTTGTGCATTAGGAAGAGTCAAGACCTCATATTCAACATCATCATTATCTTCAAAGATTTTCTCCCCCTGATCATATGTGCCCGTACCTGCATCACTTAGACTAGTGCCTGGACTAGCCTCATCAAAAGTAACTTCACAGGTTTCTAGAATTTTGTTAGTTTCCAAAACAAGCACACGGTAGCCACGAGTATGAGCAGGATATCCAAGAAAAATGCCATCCATTGATCTAGCTTCAAATTTATCAAGATTTCCAGATTTTCAAGACAAAGCATTTGCATCCAAAAACTCTAAAGTGAGAAACAGTAAGCCTATGTCCAAACCGAAGCTCATATGGAGTCTTACCCAATTTTGATCTAAAAAACACATGATTTGAAACATAGCAAGCAGTTGAAATCGCTTCAGCCCAAAAATTCCTAGGAGTGTGATGTTCATCTAGCATAGTTCTAGCTATTTCAACTAATGTTCTATTTTTCCTTTCAACTACACCATTCTGTTGAGGCATTCTAGGTGAAGAAAATTGATGATTAATTCCTTTTTCAGCACAAAAGTGATTAAAAGAAGAATTTTTAAACTCAGTTCCATTATCACTTCTAATAGCTCTAAGAGCTCATGAATGATCAACAGAAATCCTAAGCACAAGACTTCTAAAATGACTAAAAGCCTCATCCTTAGATGCCATAAAGTATATCCAAGAGTATCTAGAGTAATCATCAACAATAACAAGAACATACCATTTGCCTCCAAAGGATTGAACTCGAGATGGTCCAACTGTATCAAGATGTAGTAGCTGTCCTGGAGCGTTTGTCATCACCATGGTAAGAGGTGGGTGCGAACCTGCAATCATTTTACTATGTCTACAAGAAGAGCATACTAGATTGCTATCACTCTTAAGCTTAAGCAAGCCACGTATGAGTTGTAAACCACTTACACGAGTAAGATGATCAAAACCAACATGACCAAGTCTACGATGCCAAAAGAATAAATCTTTAGAAACATTGGCAACTAGACACCTATGCTTAAAAGAAGGTGATGCATAAAAATCAGCTTTAAATACTCTTCCAAAGCGAGAAATCCTGAAAACAAGATCACCAGAAGCATCTAGCACTTTGCATTCATTTTTCTTAAAGCTTATTTCAAGATCTTCATCAATCATTTGTGAGACAGAAAGCAAGTTATATTTCAAGTTTTCAACCAAAGCCACATCCTTGAACATAAACTTGTCACTCACCTTTACTGTACCTTTCGCCACAATAGAAGAGGAAGAAGCATCTCCAAAGGTAACAAGACCTGAAGTAAAGATTTTGGTGGCCGAGCATGAAACGCGAGGTTGCCAAACATGTTGCGTTATGCAACATATGTCAGAGAGTCAAGGCAATGCATCAGAGACCAGCAGGATTGCTATAGCCACTGAAGATATCTGAGTGGAAGTGGGAAGAAATCAGCATGGACTTCATTACTGGGTTGCCGAGAACTCAGGGTGGATATGACTCCATATGGGTAATAGTGGATCGCCTGACTAAGGTCGCTCACTTCATCCCTGTGAAGACCACCTATTCAGGAGATAAGCTAGCAGAGTTGTATATGACCAGAATCGTCTGTTTACACGGAGTGCCGAAGAAGATTGCGTCGGACAGAGGTACCCAATTTACCTCAAGGTTTTGGAATAAGTTGCACGAAGCCATGGGGACCCGTTTGAACTTCAGTACAGCATATCATCCGCAGACGGATGGACAGACTGAAAGAGTCAACCAGATTCTAGAGGATATGCTAAGAGCTAGTGCAATGGCTTATGCTACCTCTTGGGATAAGAGTCTGCCATATGCTGAGTTCAGCTACAATAACGCTATCAGGCCTATCTACGGATGTCACCATTTGAAGCACTGTATGGTAGACCGTGTCGAACACCGTTGAACTGGAATGAGACTGGAGAGCGTCATTTCTTTGGGCCGGATATTCTTCAGGAAGCCGAAAAACAGATTGCCATGATCCGGGAAAGGCTGAAGATAGCTCAGTCGAGACAGAAGAGTTACGCCGATAATCATCGTAGAGATTTGAGCTTTGAGCCAGAAGATTTCGTATATCTCAGAGTTACACCTCTCAAGGGAGATAAAAGGTTCCAGGCCAAAGGGAAACTCGCATCGCGCTATGTTGGACCATTTAAGATTGTGAGCCGTAAAGGTGAAGTTGCTTACCAGTTGGAATTGCCGCAGTCGTTGGCAGGAGTGCATGATGTATTCCATGTGTCACAACTGAAGAAGTGTCTCAGAGTGCTAGATGAGTAGACTCCTTTAGGGTCGATCGAGCTGCAGGAAGACCTGACATACAAGGAGCACCCTGTAAAGATTCTGGACACCATGGATCGAGAAACAAGAAATAAGTCAACCTGTTTCTGCTGAGTCCAGTGGAGTAACCACTCCTAGAGTGAAGCGACTTGGGAGCACCAAGAGGAATTGAAGAAGGAGTTTCCAAACCTATTCCTTAGTCAGCCCTGAATCTCGGGGTCAAGATTCTGTTAAGGAGGGGAGGTTTATAACACCCCAATTTTTGCTTTTCATGAAATTAAATGATATGTTGCACTTTTGAGAATTTTTGGGATTTTCTGGGATTTATTTGGATTTAATTTGAATTTATTCCCTTTCGAGACAATTAAATAAATGAAAGTTATAAATAAAATTTTGTTGGAAATATTTTATTTGAGTCCAAAATGTCTCAAAGTATTTTCCAGAATTTTTTTGGAATGTTTCTGAGTATTTTGCTATTTTTCTTGATTTATTTGAATTTCTAGAAATTATTTAAGTATTAAATCATTGGAAAATCCGAGTGGGTTGCACTATTCATCCGACCCTTGTCAGACTCGAGTCCGACCGAGCTGGACCCATGCCTTTCTTGAGCCGGACCCGAGCCCGACTAAACCCTAACCCCTGCGACCGTTGGATCAAGATCCAACGGCTGTGATAGCGCCACGCTGCCCGAGCCCGTGCTGTGCGAACCCGCTCGCACCCGGAGCGATCTCAGCTGTCGATCGTGAACGCGTGTGTGTCTGAGATTGATCCACGTCACCCTCTCCGAGTCGTCGCCGTTTAATGCACCGCCATGCGCATCGTGCAGCCCGCTTCGCCCCGCACCAGATGCCTTAGGTTTCCACGCTTGGACCGCCGCCGTTTGCCCGCAATAGCTCGCCGAAGTTAGAGAAGAGCGCTGCCATAGTTTTTCGCCGTTTCCCGCCGTGTCCGCTGTTCTCTGTCGTCAGCGAGCTCAGATCCGGACTACCCAGGTCAAGACGCGTTGGGCGCGACCACGCACCTCGCCAGAGATGCACGGAAACGCTATTGGCTAGGTCGTCTACCCCAGCTCCGGTGAACCAGCTTCGCCGCTCCATCGCCATGGTTCGCAAGCTTCGTCAGCCGTCCGATCCAGATCTGACCGCTACGGTGAGTCCACGTCACCCTAATCCCGTAGAGAACCAGATTAGACCTAGATCGTTGGATCTAGATTCTAGCGTCCAGATGCGTCCACGTCACCCGTACGTGAAATCCACGGTACGGTTTTAGATCTAATATCAACCGTTGGATCTAGATCCAACGCACGGGATTGAGCCACGTAGCCTTTGACCGCACTGTGTTAGATCCAATCGCAACCGTTAGATCTAGATCGTATGGTTAGGTTTAACCCACGTTGTAGCGTTAGATGCGATCGTGACCGTCCGATCTAGATAGGATGGTATAGATCGAGCTGCGTGTCCCACGCTGGGACATTCCACGTCACCCCCAAGACGCGGTGAAAACCCGATCGGATCTCGACCGTTCGATCTAAATCATACGGTCCAGATCAACCCGATCAAACCACAACGTGCGGGATTAGATCTGATCTGGACCGTTGGATTTCAAACCAACGGCCCAGATTGCGCCACGTGTCTGAGAGCTGAACAGACGCGGTCAGCACGGGCGATGCCGGTCGTCGCTGACGTCAGCAATGGCGTCAGCACAGGCCCGCGTGTCAGCGGCCCAACCCCCCGCACCATGACGTCATCCGTGACGTCATGATGACGTCACGGTGGGGCCCGCGTGTCAGTACCGTTCGGCCGAGCGCGATGACGTCAGTGATGACCTCATCCGAGTGGGTCTCACGTGTCAGCGACACGTGTACCCATGGACCGGGTCCACGGTGCACCGAGCCGTAGCCGTGGACCGAGTCCATGGACCAGCTGACGTCATAATTTGATTTTTCATCTGAAAAATAATTCGGTGGAAATTCAAATCCGCCGTTGACGTCATGCTGACGTCATAATCAGATTTTTCAATAGAAAAATAAATGAATTAATTCGGTTTATTCTTTTATTTGATTTTTCAAACTTCAAATGCTTATAACTTTTGCGTTTTAACTCCGATTTGATTGATTCCAATTTCTAAATTTTTATAAAATTGAGATCTATTTAATGGTGAATTTTATTTAACTTTTGGACATGGGTTTTCTCAGTTTTTATTTATTTGGTGTTTATTTATCCGTTACGAGTAGACGTTGAAGTGCTCGAGGGATTCGAAGGTGAACTTTTGACCCAGGAGCCAGCTCAAGACTAAGAACAAGTACTTTTGAAGTTAATTTATGCTTTGACCATAATTGTTGAGACCCGAATTTGCAAATCCGGACCATCTGTGTATTCAGCACTAGTCCAGGATCACGCTAGTGCACACAGTCTCAACATCGGTATATATCACAATCATACTCAACGAAATAGTAAAGTGCTTTATTAAAAGGGAAATATAACTGGTTGCTCGACCTTATGGTCAAGTTACAAAAGTACGCCTCGCAGGGCTAAAGTCTTACTCGAATAAATTTGCAGTGGAATGTAAAGAAAACGCATGGCGCCAACCAATATGCCACAGGCAACTGACTGGGCTCGCCCATAGTTCGTAGGCTCCTCCTGGAACTCCTCCTCCAGAGCTGGCGTTGACTCTTCTTCAACTGGTGTTCGTATTGTGGCAAGGGTGAGTACTTGGTACTCAGCAAGTCATGCACAGAATGCAAGCTAATATTCTATATGCATGGCTTATTACAAAGGATAGGCTAACAGGTATATTTGCAGGAAAGCAGCATATGTAAATACAGTAATAGATTGCGAAGCAGTAAAACAATAATAAAAGATAATATCTTTCGTAAACATTGCACAAGTAAACCATTTCACAACCTAAGTCCAATTTTTAGTTCCAACCCAGCCATTTTCCAAACCAAGTTATTTTCATGATAGTCTAACCCTTGACTGTAATCCCCGAGCAGTGTCCAATACCGCGGACTCAGCTATTCTAATAGGTTGTACACTCTGCACAGGTTATGCACTTTACCCACAAGATACAGTCAAACACCACAAAGGTGAGTGTCCGTAACAAAGTCTTTCGGAAGCCTCTAACTACACAAGTGGACCTCCCAGGTGGTTGTGCGCTAACCCTTCCCTTAGCAAAGGTGAAGTCTAGGCAAACCAACCGTTAGATGGGTACCTAGCCATCGCCCCGGTATGCTCCCCCATACAACTACACAAAAGGTGCAGTTGACACCCTTAGGTTCCACAAGCAAGTTATTTGGCAACTTATTCAACTAGGTCCGTCCCATTACAGACATGTGGTTGCACGTTTGACTCAGATCAAAGGCTTGCAAGGTTAAGTCCTTAGGGTGACCAAGGAAAGACTGCTGAAGAACCAATATGACTTCCCACCAGATCATTCTTGCCACATGCCCCGGTCTAAAACCAATTATCAACCCCCAGTTGTTTACCATGCACCACGTGCCATCAACATCATCATTAATAACACATGACACTTCTCCAAAACAGGTTCCACATCTCATTAAGTCAATATTAACATGTGTAACATCCCAAAAATTTCTTTTAATATATTTAGTGTGTTTATGGGATTATTTGGAATTTTTCAAAATTTATTTGGAATCCTCGAGAGTAATTTGAATTCAAGTGTATCGAAATAATTACGTTAAATAAAGATAAGGTATTTTCGAGTAAGCATAAAATTTAAAATTTTGTTGATAATTAAGATAATTGGTAGACGAGAGTGTTCGCTTCAAAGATTTTCGAAAAACATGCTATATAACTTGAGTCGTTGATTTTACAAAAATCGGTACAGGTGTCTGATTCACGAAAAGAATTTTTACGAAAAATCTATACGTCGAAAAATCATGAAACCAACTTCGTTAGGTTCCAAATAGTTCCTAGTATTTTAGCGGAATTTTTTTCTGATTTTTAGAACCTCCCTGTTATTTTTTTTTCCGTACCGTGTTTTGAGAGTAGCTGTGCAGGTATACATGTATACATGGCTGCTTGTCTTCCCTTTTTCCATGTGTGGACGAGTGAGTCTCTAGCCGGTTCATCTTCTTTGGAAACGCCTCCACCCACATGCCATATTGCTCCAACCGTTTCCTATTGCCTGCATAGTGGACACTAGTAACTGACCTCATTAGTGGACGTACGTGAACAATAGTAGCTGTGGGGTTTCAACTAATCCTTTAAGTGATTTTGCACAGCACTTGCGTGAACTTCCTTCATTTTCCTGCCTGTTTCCTCTCCAGCCGTTTTTAGCCATAGCCTTGCATGCACGTTTCTAGTTTCCATTTCTCCAAGCCTTACTACGATAGACATACCTCTTTCATTTTCTCATTCCCACGTTCAAGTCACCACACCATTTCCATTGCTGGGCCTCCGTCTCGTCGTCGCCGCCGCCGTCTCGTCGCCGCAGCCGTCTCGTTGTCGTAAATCGCCGCCCGTTGACCTCGTCACCGCCGCTGCCGTCTTGCCACCGTTGAAGCCGCCGTCATTTGTCGTCTACATCGTCACCGCCGTCGTCTCACGCCGCCGTCACCATCATCATCGCCGTCGCCTTCGCTATCATCGCCTTTGCCGCCCGCCGGCGTCTCCGTTGTGTCTGCCCGCCCGCCGTCGCCGTCATCGTTGAAAAGCTGTCGCCACAGTTGGCGCCCGTTGCCCGCCCGGCGCCCTCTCCGGCCACGCCCCTTCTACTGTGCAAACGATGCACTCTTGCCCGCCCGGCCAGGTACTCCCTCATCTCTCTTGCGCGCGCTCTATCTATCTCGACCGGTTAATCTCGACACGTGTATTTATGCATGTTAGCGTATATATGTTAGTCTGTATACGTATATAAATACTCGCTAGGCGCATGCATATTTCTATATTAGTCGTAGCATGTATACATATATATATACACACTGTGTTGTACATATATATGTATACCTGCGGTTATATTCGGTTGATTTACATGTGTATATAGTCGACCGATTCGCTATTATAACCTTCCATATGTAGGTATACGTGTATTAGTCGGATGATCCACGTGTATAAAATTTGGAAGCATATGAGTATATGCGTGTATATGTGTATACCTGTATTCAAATGTCTATTCCGTCGTCCCAGTATGCATGCGTGAATGCCCAGCCAAAGGAAAAAGCAACACGGGTGAACAGTGCCATGCAGAAGAAGGGAAACAAGCTAGTTACATGTAGTAATTTCCAGGATTTACGAATTTTTTCTTTTTCGCTACAAATTCGTTCTAAGTCCGAATGGTATGCGACAAATTTTGTTAATTAGTAAAAATTGATACCTTTCTACAGTAATTTTTATGAAATTTTATAAACAAATTTATACTGTTAAATTATTTACGGAAAGTCTAAACTTACGAATTTTGTATCTCTTAAACTACGCGTCGAAAAATGTCAAAATAAATTTCATAAATCTTAGAAAATGCCAACGTAATTATCTGGAAGTTTTCGCGAAATTACGCATTAGTTTGATTTGCGGTATTTCCTGAATGTGTGTTTATTCGTTGTTTTTGGATGTTTTTACGCTGCGTGAGACGTTTAGGCGTCGAGGGTGTTGAAGAAGACCAATCTCAAGTGTTGGACCAAGAACATCAACTGTTTGAAGGCAAGTCATGCTTTGACCATTTTGCCACTAGCATTTTAAAAAGTATTTTGATTCAAAGTATGCATGATTATGTGACTAAATAATTAATTTAATTTTGGGAAAACTAGTTAAGTGCCATAATTGTTAATTCCAACCTTGTATTATGAATTGTATGCCATGTATCACCTTTGTCACCCTAAGTTTGGGAAATTTAAATTGTTGGATGATATGATTGTGCCAACACGGGAGGCTAGACCGTGACTAATTGCTTAGCCATGCTTACGTGAAATATATTTCAAATAGCAAAATAATATTGACTAATGACAAATGGAATGATTTTGGAAGTTAAGTGTGATCTTGTCACGTGATGATGTGAAGTGTAGGTACCTTTGTGGTTCTACATGGTAGCTGATATTATTGTTGGCATGTGTTGCACAATAATGGAACGAGGGATGGGAAAAGATTTAGGCTGGGGCAAGTGGCAAGGTGGCTTCGTGCCGAGGTGGGCCTTCGTGGCAACAGATGAGTGATGTGAGGGCTTTGTGTCAAAACTTGAGAGAAGGATGTCTTGCCCTGGGCGATTAAGGACTTCACCTTGCAAGCCTTTGAACTGGGCCTTTCGTGCAACCACATGGTCGAGTGGGACGGTCTTAGTTTAGTAGGATTCAAGTCTTACCTTTGATACCTCAGGGTGTGATTACACCGGGAGTAGCTGTGCGGGGAGCGTATTCGTGCTACGGCTTGGTACCCTATCCAACGGTGATTGTCGGTCCTACACTTTGTCCTTCGTGGGGAAAGTAGTAGTGAAGGCAAAACCGGCGAGGGTCATCGGTGTAGATGGAAGTTTCCGAAAAGCTTTGTTACGGTTGATCGCCTTTGTGGTGTGAGATCAGATCATGTGGGGAAAGTGTACAACCTCTGCAGAGTGTGTCAAAACTATTCGAATAGCCGAGTCCACTGATGATCGACAAAGCTCGGGATTACAACAAGGGTTAGATTTTCTAAAAATGAATTGTGGGAATGGGTGGCCGTAGGCCAGAGATAACTGCTAAACTGATTTAGGGCTTTGTGCAAACTGTTTGGAAAGAGATTGATAACTTATTATCTGATATGGTTTCACTGCTTTTGAATCTATTAAGATTATTTGGTAAAAGTAAAATGCTGCTTGATGCAAAATAACCACTTAAGCCATTCCTTTGGAAGAAGCCATGCATATAGTAATAGGGTTGCATCTCTGTGCATGACTTGCTGAGTATGTTGTATACTCACCCTTGCTTCCAACAAAATCATCAGCTGAGGAGAAGACTACAACCTCAAAGGAGGAGAAGTTCCGCGAGGAGGCAGTTATCTAGGAGTTGAACCTTGTCAGTTGCCTGTGGCATACTGATGGGTGTCACCGACGTTCTGTGTTCCGCTGCTGATTATTTACTTTTGTTATTGTAAGCCCTGCGTGGCAGACTATTTGTAAGTTGACCTTAAGGTCTTGTAATCAGTTTATTTAATGTTTGAAGTACTTTATTAATTATTTCCGTTGTGTATGATTGTGGTACTTCATCCCTGTTATTACTGTGTGCACTAGCGTGATCCTGGACTAGTGCAGAATACACAGAGGGTCCGGATTTGCAGATTCGGGTCCCGACAGAGGTGGTATCAGAGCCATACTGACTGTAGGTCTTGACCCTAGATAGATTGGTCGTCTTTAGGAGCTTCAAAATTATTTTCTAAAGAGAAAATTTAACTTGAAAGAATAATGAGTTCTTGACTTATCTTGTCTTATTCTTCTATTCTCTCCTCTTTGCTGAAACTTCTATCCTTCCCTTTGGTTTAAATGGAAATCTTACCTGAGTCGTTCCGAATAGTTAACGATGTTCCGCACTTAAGAAGAAAGTGCTGGATGCCGCTGTCAACCCTGAAGATCATGAAGCGAGGGATCCTCAAGCTCGAAGAGAAGTAGATCGATGAAGTGTTTCTGAAGCTTGAAGAACCAGTGCTTTAGTAGTCGGTTGAGACTCAGGTGTGAGAGTCGGATCTCTCAAGAAAAGGAGAGTTACCCTCTTAGCCGCTACATCATTGTGTGCTTAGGAATTTGGATCTTCCTTGATTGCTGAGTATGCAGTATGTGTTGCATAGCCATTAGGCTGGATAAGCAACCATACCAAGTTATTACTAATTTGTGTTTAAGTTTTTGGGTAAAGCCTGCTTCCCTGCACTAGTATTCTTAAACCTTACCTTTGCGCTTCCCTCGTATCTGAACCTTGGTGTGTCAACAGATGGAAAGGACAGATCCCACCGATGTTCTTGAAGCAGTTCAAGTCAATACAGTTGCCGCTACCGCTGATACCGCAGAGACAAACAAGCAGTTATCTACCATACCGGCAATAACTACTCAGTACTTGGATCATATTATCATCTCTCAAACCCGCTTCTGCAGAGTCCAATAGAGTAATCACTCAGAAAGCGAAGCGACATGGGAAAGCGAAAAAGATTTGAAGGAGTTTCCGAACCTATTCTCTAGTTAGCCTCGAATCTCGGGGACGAGATTCTGTTAAGGGGGGAGGTTTGTAACATCCCAAAAATTTCTTTTAATATATTTAGTGTGTTTATGGGATTATTTGGAATTTTTCAAAATTTATTTGGAATCCTCGAGAGTAATTTGAATTCAAGTGTATCGAAATAATTACGTTAAATAAAGATAAGGTATTTTCGAGTAAGCATAAAATTTAAAATTTTGTTGATAATTAAGATAATTGGTAGACGAGAGTGTTCGCTTCAAAGATTTTCGAAAAACATGCTATATAACTTGAGTCGTTGATTTTACAAAAATCGGTACAGGTGTCTGATTCACGAAAAGAATTTTTACGAAAAATCTATACGTCGAAAAATCATGAAACCAACTTCGTTAGGTTCCAAATAGTTCCTAGTATTTTAGCGGAATTTTTCTGATTTTTAGAACCTCCCTGTTATTTTTTTTCCGTACCGTGTTTTGAGAGTAGCTGTGCAGGTATACATGTATACATGGCTGCTTGTCTTCCCTTTTTCCATGTGTGGACGAGTGAGTCTCTAGCCGGTTCATCTTCTTTGGAAACGCCTCCACCCACATGCCATATTGCTCCAACCGTTTCCTATTGCCTGCATAGTGGACACTAGTAACTGACCTCATTAGTGGACGTACGTGAACAATAGTAGCTGTGGGGTTTCAACTAATCCTTTAAGTGATTTTGCACAGCACTTGCGTGAACTTCCTTCATTTTCCTGCCTGTTTCCTCTCCAGCCGTTTTTAGCCATAGCCTTGCATGCACGTTTCTAGTTTCCATTTCTCCAAGCCTTACTACGATAGACATACCTCTTTCATTTTCTCATTCCCACGTTCAAGTCACCACACCATTTCCATTGCTGGGCCTCCGTCTCGTCGTCGCCGCCGCCGTCTCGTCGCCGCTGCAGCCGTCTCGTTGTCGTCGTCGCCGCCGTTGACCTCGTCACCGCCGCTGCCGTCTTGCCACCGTTGAAGCCGCCGTCGCTGTCGTCTACATCGTCACCGCCGTCGTCTACGTCGCCGCCGTCACCATCATCATCGCCGTCGCCTTCGCTATCATCGCCTTTGCCGCCGCCGGCGTCTCCGTTGTGTGCCGCCGCCGCCGTCGCCGTCATCGTTGAAGCTGTCGCCACGGTTGACGCCGTTGCCGCCGGCGCCCTCTCCGGCCACGCCCCTTCCTGCGCCGACGATCTGCACTACTGCCGCCGCCGACCGGTACTCCCTCATCTCTCTTGCGCGCGCTCTATCTATCTCGACCGGTTAATCTCGACACGTGTATTTATGCATGTTAGCGTATATATGTTAGTCTGTATACGTATATAAATACTCGCTAGGCGCATGCATATTTCTATATTAGTCGTAGCATGTATACATATATATATACACACTGTGTTGTACATATATATGTATACCTGCGGTTATATTCGGTTGATTTACATGTGTATATAGTCGACCGATTCGCTATTATAACCTTCCATATGTAGGTATACGTGTATTAGTCGGATGATCCACGTGTATAAAATTTGGAAGCATATGAGTATATGCGTGTATATGTGTATACCTGTATTCAAATGTCTATTCCGTCGTCCCAGTATGCATGCGTGAATGCCCAGCCAAAGGAAAAAGCAACACGGGTGAACAGTGCCATGCAGAAGAAGGGAAACAAGCTAGTTACATGTAGTAATTTCCAGGATTTACGAATTTTTTCTTTTTCGCTACAAATTCGTTCTAAGTCCGAATGGTATGCGACAAATTTTGTTAATTAGTAAAAATTGATACCTTTCTACAGTAATTTTTATGAAATTTTATAAACAAATTTATACTGTTAAATTATTTACGGAAAGTCTAAACTTACGAATTTTGTATCTCTTAAACTACGCGTCGAAAAATGTCAAAATAAATTTCATAAATCTTAGAAAATGCCAACGTAATTATCTGGAAGTTTTCGCGAAATTACGCATTAGTTTGATTTGCGGTATTTCCTGAATGTGTGTTTATTCGTTGTTTTTGGATGTTTTTCTGCTACACGTAGACGTTTAGCTGTGCGAGGGTGTTGAAGAAGACCAATCTCAAGTGTTGGACCAAGAACATCAACTGTTTGAAGGCAAGTCATGCTTTGACCATTTTGCCACTAGCATTTTAAAAAGTATTTTGATTCAAAGTATGCATGATTATGTGACTAAATAATTAATTTAATTTTGGGAAAACTAGTTAAGTGCCATAATTGTTAATTCCAACCTTGTATTATGAATTGTATGCCATGTATCACCTTTGTCACCCTAAGTTTGGGAAATTTAAATTGTTGGATGATATGATTGTGCCAACACGGGAGGCTAGACCGTGACTAATTGCTTAGCCATGCTTACGTGAAATATATTTCAAATAGCAAAATAATATTGACTAATGACAAATGGAATGATTTTGGAAGTTAAGTGTGATCTTGTCACGTGATGATGTGAAGTGTAGGTACCTTTGTGGTTCTACATGGTAGCTGATATTATTGTTGGCATGTGTTGCACAATAATGGAACAGGGATGGGAAAAGATTTAGACTGGGGCAAGTGGCAAGGTGGCTTCGTGCCAGGTGGGCCTTCGTGGCAACGAGATGAGTGATGTGAGGGCTTTGTGTCAAAACTTGAGAGAAGGATGTCTTGCCCTGGACAGTTAAGGACTTCACCTTGCAAGCCTTTGAACTGGGCCTTTCGTGCAACCACATGGCTGGAGTGGGACGGTCTTAGTTTAGTAGGATTCTGAAGTCTTACCTTTGATACCTCAGGGTGACAGTTACACCGGGGTAACTGTGCGGGGGAGCGTATCTGTGCTACGGCTTGGTACCCTATCCAACGGTGATTGTCGGTCCTACACTTTGTCCTTCGTGGGGAAAGTAGTAGTGAAGGCAAAACCGGCGAGGGTCATCGGTGTAGATGGAAGTTTCCGAAAAGCTTCGTTACGGTTGATCGCCTTTGTGGTGTGAGATCAGATCATGTGGGGAAAGTGTACAACCTCTGCAGAGTGTGTCAAAACTATTCGAATAGCCGAGTCCACGGTACTGGACAAAGCTCGGGGATTACAGTCAAGGGTTAGATTTTCTAAAAATGAATTGTGGGAATGGGTGGCCGTAGGCCAGAGATAACTGCTAAACTGATTTAGGGCTTTGTGCAAACTGTTTGGAAAGAGATTGATAACTTATTATCTGATATGGTTTCACTGCTTTTGAATCTATTAAGATTATTTGGTAAAAGTAAAATGCTGCTTGATGCAAAATAACCACTTAAGCCATTCCTTTGGAAGAAGCCATGCATATAGTAATAGGGTTGCATCTCTGTGCATGACTTGCTGAGTATGTTGTATACTCACCCTTGCTTCCAACAAAATCATCAGCTGAGGAGAAGACTACAACCTCAAAGGAGGAGAAGTTCCGCGAGGAGGCAGTTATCTAGGAGTTGAACCTTGTCAGTTGCCTGTGGCATACTGATGGGTGTCACCGACGTTCTGTGTTCCGCTGCTGATTATTTACTTTTGTTATTGTAAGCCCTGCGTGGTAGACTATTTGTAAGTTGACCTTAAGGTCTTGTAATCAGTTTATTTAATGTTTGAAGTACTTTATTAATTATTTCCGTTGTGTATGATTGTGGTACTTCATCCCTGTTATTACTGTGTGCACTAGCGTGATCCTGGACTAGTGCAGAATACACAGAGGGTCCGGATTTGCAGATTCGGGTCCCGACAACATGTAATTATCCAAAATCATGTCATGACTACGCGACAGGGCTAAGCATTGTACTACAACGGTCTAATTACCCTCGTTGGCAGATTAATAATGTCCAACTACTTAAACCATACTAGGGTGACAAGGGGTCATGGCATTCAATTATTTATGTCCAGGTAGTATACAACAAATTGGCATTT
Source organism: Rhipidocladum racemiflorum (assembly GCA_036346355.1). Taxonomy (NCBI): domain Eukaryota; kingdom Viridiplantae; phylum Streptophyta; class Magnoliopsida; order Poales; family Poaceae; genus Rhipidocladum; species Rhipidocladum racemiflorum. Next base: position 34,583,024 of record CM070577.1, on the reverse strand, counting down.
AACTAATTTCCAGGATTAATTAAAGCATTTTCTAATTAAATTAACATGCAATAATTTGAATCAAAATAATTTCCAAATGTATGGTCGACCCTGTCGAATGCCATTGAACTGGAATGAGACAGGTGAACGCTGTGTCTTTGGGCCGGACATTCTTCAAGAAGCTGAAGAGCAGATTGCCATGATCCGAGAAACACTGAAAGTAGCCCAATCAAGACAGAAGAGTTATGCTGATAACCATCGTCGGGATCTTAGTTTTGAACCGGAAGATTTTGTATACCTCAGAGTTACACCTCTCAAGGGAGTTAAGAGGTTCCATGCCAAAGGGAAACTCGCACTGCGATATGTTAGACCATTTAAGATTTTGAGCCGCAGAGGTGAAGTTGCTTACCAGTTGGAGTTGCCACAATCATTAGCGGGAGTGCATGATGTGTTCCACATGTCCCAGCTGAAGAGGTGTCTCCGAATGCTAGACGAGCAGACACCCCTGGAATCGATCGAGTTGTTGGAAGATCTGACCTACAAGGAGCACCCCGTCAAGATTCTGGACACCATGGATCGAGAGACGAGAAATAAATCGACACGTTTCTGCAGAGTTTAGTGGAGCAACCATGCAGAGAGCGAAGCAACTTGGGAGCGCGAGGAGGATTTGAAGAAAGAGTTTCCGAACCTATTCTTTAGTAAGCCCTGAATCTAGGGGACGAAATTCTATTAAGGGGGAGGTTTGTAACACCTCAAATTTTTGCTTTTCATGAATTTAAATGTCATTTTGCACTTTGGTGAATTTTTGGAATTTTCTGGAATTTATTTGGATTTAATTTGAATTTATTCCCTTTTAAATTACTTACAGAATTAAAATTTATAAATAAAATTTTGTTGGGAATATTTTATTTGAATCCAAAATGTCTCAAAGTATTTTCCAGAATTTTTCTGGAATTTTTCTGATTATTTTGCTATTTTTCTCAAATTATTTGAATTTGTAGAAATTATTTTGAATATTTAATCGCTGAGTGGGTTTTACAGTTCATGTGACCGGGTCCAACTGCGTCGCACCGTGCGATCCCAGCCTTTGATTGTGCCACGTGTACGGCCGAGATTGCTTCGTCTCCGCCGAGTCCGATACGGACTGCGCCGTCGCGTTCTCCGCCGTGTTCGTTAGGGTTCCGGATTTATCGCGGAAGCCGAGGCTATTTAAGGTGTGGGTCATCGCCCAAGTACCGCCGTTTCCCCGCGCACATTTTGCCCTAGCTCCTCGTGCCCAAGCCGCCGCCAGCACCTCGCTTTCGCTCGCCGTAGTTGGTGGGGTTGCCGCTGCGGTTCTTCGCCGTTTGCCGCCGCGTCCGCCGTCCTCCGCCATCGTGGTGCCCAGATCCAGAATCCTCGAGGCGAACCGCATCCGCCGATACCATCCACCTCACCGGAGAAGCCCGCAAATGCCGTTGCGTTGGTCGTTGTCGACGATCGGTTTCGCCGGCAATGAGATTTGTGATTCTAGGGGATTTGTGCGGGATCTGAGCTTGATGGTAACACAGGATGCGAGGGCAATCTGTTTTTAGACAGGTTCGGGCTCTCTCGGAGGAGATAATACCCTAGTCCTGTGTTCTTGGATATCTTGTGAGCCTCTCCTTTTTTGTTTCTCCCTCCTCCCCTTATATATATACTGGGGGAAGGATACATAATAGATGGGCGCCACCGGGCCCTGAACATGGTGGCCTGGCCGACATGTGCTTTGTCCTCATCGGCCCTCGCGCTCTACGTCTTGGAGAGGTGGTTATGCTTTCCCCGACCCATGCCTGCCGCCCTGTCAGGTTCCAGCATCCGCAGGCTCTGGCAGTGTCAGGCTGCATGCTTCGTTCTTGGCGGGTTGTTCGGGCGTGGCGCGAAGCTTCCCCGAAGGATCAGGAGTTGCCTTGGGGAACAAGTCGAAAACCTCCTCCGGGCCCGTCGTGGTGCTTCTGGGCTTTGGGCTTTCTATTCCACCCGTCAAGCCCAGTCGGGTGTAGGCCCCTCTTGCGGGACCCCTGTCTCTAACATCCCACAGCAGCCCCCAAGTGCTTTAGGATCGGATTTCCGTCTCTTATCCTGTCATAAGGATTATGCGGGAAAAAGATCATAAAGAACTTGTAGTATGAAGCCACCGTGGTTGGTTAGCTCGTGGCCGAGTGGTACCCGCGCCCGCTTACGGTGCGCGGCAACCGGCTTGTCGCTCGGCTGGCCCTCATGGGGCGTACCGTAGTCTTTCGGCTCGTGGCCGAGTGGTACCCGCGCCCGCTTACGGTGCGCGGCAACCGGCTTGTCGCTCGGCTGGCCCTCATGGGGCGTACCGTAGTCTTTCGGCTCGTGGCCGAGTGGTACCCGCGCCCGCTTACGGTGCGCGGCAACCGGCTTGTCGCTCGGCTGGCCCTCATGGGGCGTACCGTAGTCTTTCGGCTCGTGGCCGAGTGGTACCCGCGCCCGCTTACGGTGCGCAGCAACCGGCTTGTCGCTCGGCTGGCCCTCATGGGGCGTACCGTAGTCTTTTTGGCTCGGGGCCGAGCGGTACCCGCACCCGTTTGCGGTGTGCGGCGATTGGCTTGTGAGACCCAACCGACCCTCATGGGGCATACCTTGGTCATCCAGAGTAATGCCTGTGCCCGCTTACGGCGCACTGCTTCAGACCCTCATGGGGCGCATTCTCAAGACCGATTTAGTGAAAATCCTCGCATGGCACCCAATCACGCTAAGAAGCAGTGACCAGCAATTGGCCCCAATTTATGGGGCATACCGCTTGAGGATGTTCGGAAAGTGCCCGACCCCAAACTTCCGTGGCGGCCGGCGTTCAGGCCCATCATGGGGTGCACTTTATCCCAAACTTCGAACCAGACTTGACACCTGGTCGCGTTTTGCGCAACCCAGCTATCGGCCCAACATGGGGCGTGCCCTAGATCCGCCCAGATCGAAAGTGGAGGCCGTTGCTTTCCCCGCCAGTAAGGCTTAAAATTAAGGCTTGCTCCTTATAAATGAGGGAAAACTTGCTAGGCGAAGGTACCTCTGCCCTTCCCCCACCACCGTTGAGAAACCTTTGAGCCTCTTTCGGCGGTTTGGGCGACTTAGGGTTTCTAATTTCGCGCCCAAGGCCCCCGACGGTTCCTCCCTCCAGGTCTCCTTCACAGAGATGTCTTCCTCTTCGGGATCCTCGTCAGCGTCGGGAGGTAGCACCGACCTGCGGTGCGGGTGGGAGACCTCCATCAACACGACGTCCCGCTTGGAGGGACTGGTCGCCGCCGGCGTCCTTCCTCCGTTGGAGTTGATCTCCGCCCGTCCCGCCGCAGGTGACCCTTACCCCACACCTCTGGAGAATGAGATTGTGGTGTTCGAGTCCTTCTTCTGGCGAGGATTTAGCATTCCTGGGAGCGCCTTCTTCCGGGGGCTCCTCCACTTTTACGAAATCGAGTTGATCAATTTGAACCCCAACTCGATTCTTCACATTGCTATCTTCGTTCAGCTTTGCGAGGCGTATCTTGGGATACGTCCTCATTTGGACTTGTTCCGCTCCTTCTTCTTGCTCAAGCCTCATCCGAACCGGGCCGCTCCCAGCGTCGTTGGGGGCGCCGCTCCATCTCATGGAGGGCTCGAAGAAGCAGTATTTTGTCGTTCCCCTCAAGACCTCCCTCAAAGGTTGGAGGCGGGAGTGGTTCTATTGTGCCAATGTTGACCCTTTCCTCGCCCCCTTCGCTGGCCGCGCTCCTAAAGCTTCCCGATGCTGGAGCGACGCCCCGGATGGAGGCGGTTTGGCCCAAATCCCCGAGCTTCTGGCATTGATTGACGATCTGAAGAACCGAGGGCTGACGGGTCCCGGGATCGCGATCAGCTTTGTGAAGCGCCGGGTGCAGCCCTTAAAGGAGAGAGTCCATTTGGGGTTCCAGTACAACGGGCCTCTGGACCCCACTCGGGAAACGGATGCGTCCTTGTCGATGGAGGCGCTGGCAGCACGGGTAGTTGATCTCTTCGTGCCTGGCACAGTGATCACCAACAGGGGCTGCCCTTATAAATTTTCGACGGCAAGGCCTCCCCCTCCTGTGAGTGCACTATTCTCTCGAAAAGCTGTTCCATGATTTCTTTGAAAGATGTGTGATTAGAACAGGGTGCGATCGTTCCTTATTTCAAGAACGCGCGTCCTTCCTCTCTGACGCTCCGGTCGTCGGCCTCTCTCGGCTGAAACATGCTCAGGCGAAGCGAGTGGCTGACACCTCGGTCGACGAGCTGCACCGGGAATCGGCGGAGGAGGTCGCCGGTCTTTCGTCAGCCGGGCCTTCGACCTCCGATGCACCCGGATCACGGCTACGAGCCACAGCCTTTCGGCCCCGAGGGCAGCCCCTGCCAGGCGCTAACTTCCCTCCGAGTGGTGCTGGGTCTCAGATGAGACCTGGGATGAAATTCAAGAAATCCAAAAGGTATTCTTTTGGGCGATCCTTGTCTTTTTGTTACTGCATGTGCTGAGGTATCTTCCCTTTTTGCTGATTCAGGACTCCTGCTATGGACGTCCTGGTGGAGGGGTCTCCTGAAAAGGAGCCCCAGGCGGAGGCTTCCCCAAGGGGAGCCCCCGCCGCGTCGGCTAGGTCACCCTCGCCGCCGACTGCCGGGGCGTCGCCACCGGGCGCCGGCAGCCCAACGGTCGAACCATCCGGTGGTCCGTCCGCCGACGAGATCGACCCGGCACCGTCTCCCGGAGTGGAGGAGGTGCCTCGAGAGCCACCGCCGCTCGGTCCTCTGCCGAAGCCTCCGAATCGGACCGTATGGTGGGAAGGGGGTTCCGACTGGAAAGGGATGGAAGAGGACGACGAGATGGAGAGAGCGGCTCGGACGGAGCTTTATGAGCTCACCGTCAGGTGTAGCACGCTCGTCAGGGTGAGTTTCTTGTCTTCAATTTGTTGCCTGCTGACTTCTCCCTGAGATTCTGCCCTGTTACCTAGGACATGGGGGAGCGCTCGGAGCAAAGGTCGCGGTTTTTCCGGAAGGTGCTCCCGAAGCTCAAGGAGCAGAAGCAGTACCAGGACAAGCTCAGCGAGATCAGCGCGGACAGATGGAAAGAGGTCCACGGGCTTCAGGGCGAGTGTATGACGATCCGGGAGGAGAAGACGAAGCTTGAGCATATGCTCGAAGGTGAGATTCTCCCCTAGATTCGGTTTGGATGCCTTTTTGGATGGTTGGAGAGGATGATGGCGCTCTCGTGTTTCAGAGCGCGACTCGACCGTTGCTGAGCTGAGGGCCCGACTGGAGGCTTCAGAGAACTCTGGCCTCGAAGCTCGAGTCAGCTTGGAGAGGATGCAGCGGGAGCTGAAGGGTAAATTTCTTTGACTTGGGTTGAACATACTTGGCGTCGGGTGTGCTCTTGATGGCCGTTTGACTTTGTTGCAGAATGCAAGGAGAAGATGGTCGCCGAACAGTGCAGGATCGAGCCGCTGGCCGCTGCGAGCCAGTTCTGCACCTTCTGCGTATTGAAGGAGTTGAGCCGGGCCAGGAGGACGACGCTGTTCCGCTTCTCTCTGGAGGAGCCGACAGGATCAGAGCTTACGCCAAGGAGTCCGCGACAATGAGTGCGAACCAGGCATTGGCGGTGGTCAAGTCTCATTATCCGAGAGTTGACCTCGAAGCTGTGAAAGAAGGTTTTGCCTGTGATGAAGACAAGACCAACGCGCTCCTCGAAGAGGTGTCCGGTGCATCGCAAGCCTTGTTAGAGAATCTAGATTTCTAACTTCGATGTGGACCTTGATGCCGAGTGCTCGCCCTCCTTGTTTGAAATATTGTGTCTTCTCACTTGAATATAATTTGTCTGTATTGTCCTCTGCTGAGTGGGCTTCAGACCTCTTTCACTCTTTCTCCTTTGTCTGAGTTGCTAGAATATAGGCCCACAGCCTTTTGGATCCTGTTGCGCCTTTCTGGGTGGGTTTCAGCCGACTGGTTTGGCTCCTAGGCGCCAGGGTCTTGGCCCGTGGCTTTCTTGCCCCAGACACGCTTTTCCGAGAGGCTGGCGTGCAGCTCTCGAGCGTCGGGACTTACGTTGTGGCCACCTGGCTGAGTGGTTTAGCCCCCAGGCTTGCGTCGTTTGCTAGCTCTCCAGCCCCCGGGCTTTTTCGCTTAATTTGGGCGAATTAAGCGGGAAGGCCGAATGAGCTTGAACTGCTCATGACACGTGTCTGGCGAAATGTCCCTTAATTTTGTTCAACGTGCTGATCTTCTTCGGTATTCGCGCAGCCGCTTTGTTTTTTGCGCTTCATTGATTGCGAGGTGGCGCATTTGATTGCCTTTGGAGACGCTTCGATTTCCGGGGCTGGGATGGCTTATAAATAGGGCGTCACCGCAAGTAAAGCGATCGCCCCCTTGTCAAACTTCTTCTTCTTCTTCGAGATTTCTACAGTACCGCTTCCAATGTCGGATAGCGATTCGGAGAACGCGGAGCTCTGGTTGGACCTCGACTTCTCCACGATGGAGTTGGCGGAGGAGAGGGCAGCGGTGAAAGACGCAGCCGCCGTCACCGCTCTCATTGAGGCTGTGCCGGCGCTTGCGGAGGTGGAGGACGTGCTGAAGGAGGTTCTCGGGCGGGAGCGTCGTGACGCCGCCGCCGTGGAGGCCCTTCTTCGTCTCGTGCCTTCACTATGGGTGGTTGCGGACTTGATCCGCGAAGCCCTGGGGCAATCGCATCGCGATTAGCCGCTTGCATCCCGTTCCGCGGCACCAGCAGCATCAGCACCACCAGCAGCACCACCAGCAGCAGCACCACCACCAGCAGGATTGGGGGCGAGAAAAACCGCCTCTCCCCCCCTCTCTTTTTTTTATCGCGAGAAAAAGAAAAAAAAGAAAGTTAGTAGTGTAAATTACTAATATTATGAATAAAATGTGGAATCTTGCCCAATCTATGCCGTCATGGTTATTCCGAGTTTAGGGTTCCGCCCGATCAACTGTTCTAGTCGGTTGCTCCAGTGCCAGCAACGAGGCGCTGGGGCACGAGCTTTTGACGGCTAGAAACTCTCGATCAGGCAAATCTCGGTTAGATTCTGGAGCTGTGAATTGTAGTCCTCGAGTGGTTAGTGCTTTCTACCCATTCCGTTATGCGCGTTGGTATAAACCGCCGGAGTTTTGTGCTCATCGCGGTTTTTATTTCCGTGCGTTTTGTACCAGCGCGTCCAGGATTAGGCGTTACACCAGTCGGGTAATAACCACACGGGACTACCATTACACAGTAGGGCTTCAGAAAATAAAAGGGGATCACCATTTTATTCAGTATGTGAGAGTCGGGTACATAACTTATGCGTAGAAGCGACGGAGCTGTTCGGCGTTCCAAGTATTCGCCAAAATTTCACCGTCTTCACGTCTAAGTCGATAAGCGCCCGGCCGAACCGTCTTCTCCACAATGTACGGACCTTCCCAAATTGGAGAGAGCTTGTGCTCGCTTTTCTGATTCCTCCTTAGGACCAGATCTCCTTCTGAAAAGGTTCTTCCTCTGACATTGCGAGAGTGGTAACGCCGAAGTCCCTGGAGGTACTTAGCCGACTGGATGGCTGCAACGTTCCAAGCCTCCTCGAGTTGATCAAGCTCCACCATTCGGCTTCCCTCGGACTCGGCTTCGTTGTAATTCCGAACCCTCGCGGATTCGAACCCTAGCTCGGTCGGTAGAACCGCCTCTGCGCCATAGACCAGAAAAAAGGGGGTTTGGCCAGTTGCTCGGCTGGGAGTGGTCCTGAGTCCCTAGAGTACCGACGGTAACTCCTTCACCCATCGGGCAGCGTATGGTTTGAGTCGGTCGAAGATCCTGGCCTTGAGGCCTTGGAGGACCAGACCGTTAGCTCGCTCAACCTGCCCATTGCTTCGTGGGTGAGCCACCGAGGCGAAGCAGATCTTGATCCCGACGCCTTCGCACCATTCATGGAATTCTTCACTCCTGAATTGGGTGCCGTTGTCCGTGATGATCCGGTTGGGCACTCCAAATCTGACCACAATATCCTGGAAGAACTCCTTGGCCTTAAGCTGCGGTGATAGTGGCAATCGGGTTTGGCTTCGATCCACTTGGTGAACTTGTCAATGGCCACGAAGAGGTAGGCGAAACCACCTTGAGCCTTCTTGAGCGGGCCCACTAAATTGAGCCCCTGCATCGCGAAGGGCCAAGAGATGGGGATAGTTTGTAGCTCTGCGCCAAAGAAGTGTGTCTGTCTTGCATAGAATCGGCAGCCCTCGCAGGTTCGAGCGATCTCCTTGGCATCCGTTACCGCCGTTGGCCAGAAGAAGCCCTGTCGGTAGGCTTTCCCAACCAAGGCGCTTGATGCCGCATGATGGCCACACATCCCCGAGTGGATTTCTTGGAGCAGCTCTCTTCCCACTTGTCCCGAAATACACCGCCTGAGGACACCTGAGGCACTCTTCCGGAAGAGCTCGTCGCCCACCACCACGTAGGACTTGGCTTGTCGGGAGACGCGCTCTGCCAGGGTGGTCGCTTCCGGGAGTTTGTCCTTCAGGAGATAATCAAGGTACGGGGTAGTCCAGTCGGGATCGATGAGCAGGACCCCGGTCCCAGGTTCATTATTCGGCTCTTGTCGTTTTGTAACGGTTGGCTCGTGAAGATCCTGTACGAAGATGCCACTCGGGATATCTGCCCGAGTGGCTCCCATTTTAGCCAACTCGTCAGCTGCCTCATTATTGCGGCGGAGGACATGAACCAGCTCCAGACCGTCAAACTTGCCTTCCAATTCTTGGACTTGCTGGCAGTATGCCATCATGGTCTTATCCACGCATGACCAGTCCTTCTGTACTTGGTTCATCACCAACTGGGAGTCGCCCCGAACCGCCAGCCGTCGGATTCCGAGTGATATGGCGATACGGAGCCCATGGACGAGAGCCTCGTACTCTGCGGCATTGTTCGAGGCCGGGAAGTGAATCCGAAGGACATACTTCAACCTGTCGCCTTTAGGCGAGACAAGGAGAATTCCCGCCCCGGCTCCTCCAAGCATGAGAGATCCATCGAAGTGCATGACCCAATATTCTGGCTCTTCTTCCGTGCGGGGAGCCTGGGATTCGGTCCACTCGGCCGTAAAGTCGGCCAAAGCCTGGGACTTGACGGCGGTGCGCGGCTTGAACGAGACGTCGAAAGCTCCAAGCTCGGCTGCCCACTTTGAAATTCTTCCAGTAGCTTCCCGATTACGGAGGACCTCTCCCACGGGGAAAGAAGTCACTACTGAAATCGAATGTCCTTGTAAATAATGCTTCACTTCCGTGACGAGATCGTAATGGCGTCTGCCAGCCTTAGGATTTGAGGATATCGCGTCTTGGATTCGCCCAGCACTTCGCTGACAAAATAAACCGGGCGTTGCACGCCGTAGCGGTGTCCAGATTCTTCCCGCTCCACAACTATCACGGCGCTGACTACATGAGTTGTCGCCGCTATGTAGAGCAGGAGAGGTTCACCTTGCACCGGCGAGACTAGAATTGGAGGGGTGGAGAGGAACACCTTGAGCTCTTCAAAGGCTTGCTGCGCCTCCGCTGTCCATTCAAAGCGGTCCTGCTTCTTGAGGAGCTTGAAGAAAGGCATTCCCCGAACTCCCAACCGTGAGATAAACCTGCCAAGCGCTACCATGCACCCAGTGAGCTTTTGGACCTCTTTTTGGCTGGTAGGCGGGGCCATCCTCATGATGGCCCCGATTTTCTCCGGGTTCGGCTCGATCCCGCGATGAGAGACAATGAACCCGAGTAGCTTCCCGGAGGAAACTCCGAAAACACACTTCTCGGGGTTTAGCCTCATCCGGAACGCCCTCAGACTTGTGAACGTCTCGGCCAGGTCAGAGGTGAGGCTGTCTTCTGCCTCGGTTTTGACCACTATATCATCCACATAAGCTTCCACGTTGCGTCCAAGCTGATGGTGAAAACACCGCTGTATCGCGCGCTGATAAGTCGCGCCAGCGTTCTTCAGCCCAAACGGCATGGTGATGTAGCAATATGCTCGAACGGGTGATAAACGAGGTCTTCTCGCAATCCTCCTCTCGGCCGGATTTGATGATAGCCTGAGTAGGCGCCCGTAAAACTAAGTAGTTGGGATCCGGCAGTGGAGTCTACCACCTGATCAATACGAGGGAGACCAAAGGGATCTTTCGGACAAGCCTTGTTGAGGTCGGTGTAATCAACACACATGCGCCAGCTTTTATTCTTCTTCTGGACAAGTACAGGGTTTGCCAACCAGTCGGGATGATACACTTCTTTGATGAAGCCTGCGGCTAGCAGCTTTGTAATCTCCTCCCTGATGGCCTGTCGGCGGTCTTGGGCGAATCGTTGCAGCCTTTGCTTGACTGGCCTGGCCGATTAGTCTATATTTAATGCGTGCTCGATCACCTCCCTGGGAACTCCGGGCATGTCCGACGGCTTCCAGGCGAAGACGTCTTTATTCGCCCGTAGGAAAGTGACGAGCACGTCCTCCTATTTGTCCCCGAGCCCTGTCCCGATCAAGGCGGTTCGCGACGGATCGGACGGGTCGAGGAGGATTCTTTTGGTACCTTCTTCGGCCAATCCGGGCCCGCTTTGCGGGTGGGGACGCCGCCTTCCAGCTTCTCGAATCCGCTTCGCCGGATCCTCCCGCCGCTTAGCGCCTCAGGACTCGGCCATCTCGCAGCCTTTCCTCGCCACAGGAAAAAGACTGCTTCATGTCACCGCGCAGAGCGATGATACCACTCGGCCCTGGCATCTTCAATGTCAAGTACGTGTAGTGGGGTACTGCCATGAACTTGGCCAGCGCTGGTCTCCCCAAGATGGCATGATATGCTGTTGCAAAATCTGCCACCTCGAAGCCAAGGTTCTCTGTCCGGTAATTCTCCCTTGCGCCGAAAGTGACCGGCAGGGTGATTTGTCCGAGTGGTGTCGCTGAAGTTCCAGGTATGACACCGTGGAAAGGCGACGATCCGCGCTTTAGCTCCGACCGTGGAATCCCCATATCATCAAGGGTTTTGACAAAGAGGACATTGAGCCCGCTCCCGCCGTCGATCAATACCCTCTTGAGCTTGATGCCGCGGACGACGGGCGCCAAGACGAGAGGATACCTGCCGGGGAACGGGACGTGATCCGGGTGATCCGAGCGGTCGTAGGTTATCGCGACCTCGGACCAGCGTACATATTGGGGCGTTTCCGGCTGCACCGCATAGATGTCCCGGCGGTGAGCTTTTGCTTTCGCTTGGACTCATATGCACCGAGCCCCGAATATGTAGTTGAGCTCGAGATCGGCTTCTGATAGTCCTCGGCCGGGAGGTGGCTTGTTGGCGGCGTGCCCTTTCGGACCTTGTCGGCTGCTTCTTGCTCTCTCGCGAGCGAACCTCTTTAGGGTGAAGCGCCTTGGCAAAGCATGCCTCCTTCGGATGGAAAGGGCAAAGCGAGTTCATAACCTTGTCATATCCATCCTCTTTGAGGGCGCGAGGGTGAGTTGGTGCCGCGACTGCCACCAGCTCTTCACCCTTGCGCTTCTTTTCTTTCCGCCGGGGGGGTTCAGCCTGATCCTTCCCCTCGTCACGCCGCTCCGCCAGAGCCTCGGAGGCTGAAGCGTAACGGTCCGCTAGGGCGAACAGCTCCCGGACCGACGTCGGTGGCTTCCGGGACATCTTCTTGATGAGGTCGGGGTCGCTGACTCCCTTCTGGAAGGCAGCTATCACAATCGCATCTGTGACATCCCGAACGGTGCTTTTCCTGTGCATGAAGCGCTTGACGAACTCCCGGAGGGGTTCGTTCCTCCTTTGGTGTAGCTGGTATAGGTCCCAAGGGGTGCCTGGACGCTCGTAAGTGCCTTGGAAATTTGAAATGAACTGCTCACACAGATCTCCCCAGGAATCTATAGAGTTCGCTGGAAGTCCGGTGAGCCATGCTTGGGCCAGGGGCGAGAGGGTAACCGGCAAGTAGTTTGCCATTACTTTCTGATCCCCCCCGGCGGCCCTGACTGCCAGAGCATATACTTGTAGCCAAGCCTCCGGGTCCCTCTCACCGTCGAACCTAGTGATGCCTTTAGGATTAAATCCATCAGGCCAAACCACTCGGCGTAGGTGAGGGGTAAACGCGCGAACCCCTTCGATGACCCCGCGACACCCCCCGGGTGGTGATCGACGCGGAGGGGATCGCGCTTGGCGTACTTCGCGATCTCGCGGAAGGATGCCGTAGCGTTCATATTCGTCGGCTTGACGGCGTTGTTCCTCCCTTTCTCGGTCGCGTCGCCTGGCGTCGAGGTCTGAACGGAGGTCGCGGTTGATGCTGTGTCGCAAGTCGTCTCCGCGGGGTAGAACATGATGTGTCTGGCGGGCTTCCCGACCTGACCGGCTGCTGGCCGTCTGGGTCCTCACCGGACCACGTGACAGCTCCTTCGCCGGCTGGTCGGTTTGGGCCTGCTGGATAGCTGCCGCCGTCACCATGGCCTTTACTTGGGCCATGATCGGGGCAACTGGATCACCCGCCCCCAGCATAGGGGTCAGGGTATCCAGGAGTGTCTTGGAGGCGACGATATTCTGCTGTGGGGTACGAAAAATAGCCTGGTCCCCCATCTTGGCTTGCAGAATGTCTTCATTGACAGCCCGGGCGCGGTCCCGGAGAGTACGCGCCCGCGCGTCAGGTTCAGTTGCTCGGCCACCTTCCAAATCGGCGGCGGCTGAGGTGTCGAGGCGCTGCTGCGAATCCGCCCGCGAGCCCTCGATTACGCAGACTCTACGGAAATTCCAGCAGCTCTCTAGGCTTTCTTCTGACTCGGCCGCTGAGCTGGGTGAGCCTGGAGAAGATAAATCCAGGCGCTCGGGGGTGCCGAGTGGCTTGGCGGCGAGAACCCCCACCATTCGCACCTCGGCGTCTTCGAGTCCGACTCCCAGGCCGGAATGGGCCTTCGGTTCCCCACTCGGCATTTTAGAGCACGAGACAGGGGGACCCTCCAATCGGCGCGGAAGTCGTGGTGATGGCTCGCCGGAAACCTCGCCGCGCTGCAGCACGGTTTCCTTAGAGAGGGAAAGGCTTCCGAGGTCGTTGGAGATGAAGGTCAGGCTTCCGAAACGGAAGACCTGGCCCGGGAAGAAGGCTGTGGAGGCTTCGCTCGTCGTAGCCATCAAGCTTGACGAAGATCTTGACACAAGCCCCTACCTGGCGCGCCAACTGTCGACGATCGGTTTCGCCGGCAATGAGATTTGTGATTCTAGGGGATTTGTGCGGGATCTGAGCTTGATGGTAACACAGGATGCGAGGGCAATCTGTTTTTAGACAGGTTCGGGCTCTCTCGGAGGAGATAATACCCTAGTCCTGTGTTCTTGGATATCTTGTGAGCCTCTCTTTTTTGTTTCTCCCTCCTCCCCTTATATATATACTGGGGGAAGGATACATAATAGATGGGCGCCACCGGGCCCTGAACATGGTGGCCTGGCCGACATGTGCTTTGTCCTCATCGGCCCTCGCGCTCTACGTCTTGGAGAGGTGGTTATGCTTTCCCCGACCCACGCCTGCCGCCCTGTCAGGTTCCAGCATCCGCAGGCTCTGGCAGTGTCAGGCTGCATGCTTCGTTCTTGGCGGGTTGTTCGGGCGTGGCGCGAAGCTTCCCCGAAGGATCAGGAGTTGCCTTGGGGAACAAGTCGAAAACCTCCTCCAGGCCCGTCGTGGTGCTTCTGGGCTTTGGGCTTTCTATTCCACCCGTCAAGCCCAGTCGGGTGTAGGCCCCTCTTGCGGGACCCCTGTCTCTAACATCCCACAGTCGTCTTCCCCAACCCCGGTGAACCAGCACCGCCGCGTCACCATCGCCGTCCCTGAGTTTCGTCAGCCGTAGGATCTTCATCGGACGGCTATGGTGAGACCACGTTTCCCCGAAACCCTTGAGAACCAGATTAGATCTGGACCATTGGATACAGATCCAATAATACACGTGCATCCACGTCACCGTGCGAATTCCACGTTACGGTGATTAGATTTATTTTCAGCCATTGGATCTAGATCCAACGCTCACGATTGAGCCATGTAACCGTGAACCGCACCGTGCTTGGATAGATCTCAGCCGTTAGATCGAGATCGAATGATCGAAACCAAGTCGCGTTAATCCAACGCGTGAACCCCAGATCCGATCCGCGCCGTTGATTTTCAAATCAACGGTCAAGATTAAGCCACATGTACCCTGGCCGCGTCGCACCGTGCGTGTCACTGACACGCAAGGCCCGCATGTCAGCGACCGGGTTGAACCGCACCATGATGTCACCGCTGACGTCACGGTGGGGGCTCGCGTGTCAGCCTGTTCGCCCGAGCGCGATGACGTAAGTGCTGACGTCATCCGGGTGGGTCTCGCATGTCAGTGTCACGTGCGCCCGTGGACCAGATCCACGGTGGACCAGGCCCGGGCCGTGGACCGAGTCCATGGACCAGCTGACGCAATATTTCAATTTTTCAATAGAAAAATAATTCGGTGGAAAAATCAAATCCCTTGCTGACATCATTAACCGGAATTTTCAATAGAAAAATAAATGAATTAATTCGGTTTAATGATTTATTTGAATTTTCAAACTTCAAATGCTTATAACTTTTGCATCTTAACTCCGATTTGAACGGTTCTAGTTTCTAAATTTTTATAAATTGATATCTACTTGAATACGAATTTTAATTAATTTTTGGACATGAATTTTTCTCTGTTTATATTTATTTAATATATTCTTTAAACTTTAAACAATTATAACTTTTGCATTTCAACTTTGATTTGGGTGATTCAAATTTCTAAAAATTTGTAAAATTATGCTCTCTCTATTTATGAATCTTATTTGGAGTTTTGAACACTTTTGTGAACTATTTTATTTATTTATTGCTATTTGCACGCGTTACGAGTAGACGTTGAAGTGCCCGAAGGCTTCGAAGGTGAAGTTTTGACCCAGGAGCCAGCTCAAGAGCAAGAACAAGTACTTTTTGAAGGCATGTTGTGCTTTGACCATGTTGAGCCCATTCTTTTGAAAATTATGTTGTTTCAAAGTATTGCATGCTAATTTAATTAGAATTTATGTTGATTACTTCTGGGATTAGTTAAATATCTAATTGTTGTATGACATCTTGATGTATATAATTGTATGCCATGAGTCCCTTGTCACCCTAGTTGTGGATTATTTAGTTGGACATTATTAAATTGCCAACATGGGTAATTACACCGTTGTAGTATATTGCTTAGACCTACCACGTAGTCACAACATGATTTTGGATAATTACATGTTAACATTGACTTAATGACATATGGAACATGTTTTCGAGAAGTGTCATGTGTTATTGATGTTGTTATCGATGGCACGTGGTGCATGGTAATCAACTGGTGTTCGATAAATAGATTTAGACTGGGGTATGTGGCAAGAATGATATGGTGGGCCATGATTGGCACCAGAGAGGTAGATTTGGTTCTTCGGGTAGTCTTGCCCTGTGGTATAGTGGATGGCGCCACGAAATCTATTTTATTCTGCTGCAGTTATTTCTCTTTTAATAAGTCTTCGCCCTGCGAGGCGTATCTTTGTATCTTGACCATAAGGTCGAGCAACCAGTTTGGTTACTATAATTAAAGTACTTCCTATCTCGTTGAGTATGATTGTGATATTACCGATGTTGAGACTGTGTGCACTAGCGTGATCCTGGACTAGTGCTGAATACACAAAGGGTCCGGATTTGCAAATTCGGGTCCCGACAGAGGTGGTATCAGAGCCATACTGACTGTAGGCTCACCCGTAGTTAGAATGGTCGTAGTGAGGATAAAACTTATTTTCTAAAGTTAAAAGTTGTCAAGATAATGAATGAATTCTCGACTTACCCATTTCTTTCTTGTTCATACCCCTTGCTGATTTCTTTTGTCTTCCACTTTGATTTTAAAATGTTGCGTTCTTACGCGAGTGTCTTCTGGCAGATGTTGATGAAGAACAACTACGCCGAGCGTGCAGGAGGCTATGCCATTGAGTTGTGGCGTATGCTGCAGGTACTTGGAGGTTTCGAGAGGCCACTTTACCAGGGGACCACCATAGTGCAGGCTGGATTGGTCACGGCATGGGATGTCAAGATCACAGTGTACGCTCGAGAAAAGACGAAGTTCAGTCACCCATGCTACTTCACAGCCAGGAGGTCTACATTTGAGATGGGAATCCAGGAGGTGTCACGCCGGGCTATGAGGCACATTGCTCGCACCTATTCTCGAGGGCTGGAAGGCACAGTGTTTCGTCACCACCCACGCCGAGACAACAGAATCGAGCGGGAGACGATTGAAGATGAAGATGTCACCATCACACACTTGGCGAGGTTCGTCATCACGCAAGAGGATGCACTTGATGATACGGTGCAGGAGCTGCAGAAGGCCCGTGAGGAGGTCCAGAAAGAGAAGAAAAGTTTGCAGGAAGTTTGAGAGTATATGTCTCATCTTCTGCGAAGGATCGACGAGCTAGAAATGGCATTGTACGGACAGGAGCCGAGCCGATCGAGCTACACGAGGCGCTTCTCGGGAGTCAGCAGCCGAGCCACGCCGAGCCTGAGCCTGAGGATGATGCCGTTTCTTCGACAACTGCCGCTGTGGGGCATGGTGATCGCTTCACACCTATGCCGCCACATCCACCAAAAGGACGTAGTGGAGGTTTTCTCGACGAGTGAGCGTAGGTTTTGCAGTTGAGACTCCTTCGCCGAGTCGCGTATTAGAATAAAGAATCACCCTTAGAGTCGTTAGACTCTTGTGTTAGTCGATTTGGATTTCCATTGCTTGCTGAGTGTGCGGTATGCGTTGCAAGGCCCCTAGGCATTGTAAGCAACCATACCTAGTTATTATTGATTAGTTAATAAATTTGGATTTTGAGTTTCACCTTTTCCCCGCATAAGTTTCCCTACTACTTGTCTATGCTTGTTTCCCTCTCATCTCTGAAACCTTGGAGTAATCGACAGATGGTGAACACCCGCGGAAACCTTGGAGGCAACGGGAGTGGTTCTCGCCCCGCAGTGAACCCCAATGATGGAGCACCTACACCACAACCAGCACCGCCAGTTGACATGCGGAACTTTGGAGCCTTTCTTGCTGTACAGACACAGCTGATGCATGCCATGATGCAGTAGATGCAGCACGTCACTGCTCAAGCCGTCGCTAATCAAGTCAATCAAGGACAGCGTCAGGGCTCAAGGTTGTCATAATTCATGAGGACTCATCCGCCCACCTTCTCTGGAAACGCCAATCCACTGGAGGCGGATGATTGGTTAAGATCAATTGAGAGGAAGTTTGTAACACCCCAAAATTTTGCTTTTCTTAAATTCATGTGTGATTTGGCACTTTGGTGAATTTTTGGAATTTTCTGGAATTTATTTGGATTTATTTGGAATTTATTTGAATTTATTCCATTTTGAAATAATTAAAGAATTTAATTTTGCAAATAAAATTTTGTTGGAAATATTTTATTTAAGTCTAAAATGATCCAAAGTATTTTCGTAATTTTTCCGAATTTGTCTGAGTCTTTTGCTATTTTTAATGAATTAAATGAATTACTGGAAATTATTTTAAATATTAAATCGCTGGAAATTCAACTCGGGTCGAGTACTGTTCATCCGACCGAGTCGGAACCCGAGTCGGACTCGAGTCCGACCCGAGCCGATTGACTCGATCAAACCAAATTAAAACCCTAATCAATCCCAACCGCTGGATCAAGATCCAACGGCCGAGATCCGCCTGGGGCTCGAGCCGTATCCGGCCGGATCCGATCGCGCCGTCGATCGTGGCCGTTGATCGTGCCACGTGGACGGCAGGCGTCGTCGTCTCCGCCGAGACCGAAAGCCGGACTACGCCGCCGCGCCGCCGCCGCTGGAAACTAGGTTTCGCCTCGCACGAACGCCGAGGCTATTTAAAGCCCTGGTCATGCCCGAGGTTGCCCTCATCCTTGCGCACCCGTTCTCGAGCCATCTCGCCGAGCCGCCCGCTTGCCGCGGCGAGCTCGCCAGAAGTTGAGCGCCACTCCGCCGCGTTTTTGCCTCGCTCGCCGCCGTCCGTCGTCTTCCGCCGAAGGAGCCGTAACCGAACCCCGGCCAGCGCACTGAAGAGACCACTCACTTCGCCGGAACGACCCCGGAGCGCCGTCGGGCTCGTCGTCGTCTCCGTCTCCGGTGGCTGCAGCACCGCCGCGTCGCCATCACCCTCGCGAGCTCTGTGGACCGTCCGATCTTGATCGTGCGGTTGAGGTGAGTTCACGTGTTCCAAACCCGGTAGATCTGGACCGTTGGATCAAGATCCAACGGTTCACAATCGCCACGTGCCGTAGTAGTGATTATTATAGGATTAGATCTGGACCGTCCGATCTAGATCGAACGGCCCACGATCATCGAGTAGATTCAACGCGTTAACCCTGGATCTAATCGCGACCGTTGAATTTCAAATCAACGGCCGAGATTGCGCCACGTGTCGGGAAGTTGGACCGACGCGGTCAGCGCCGTCCACGCGCGCTGGCAGGTAGGACGCCGACACGCGGCCCGCGTGTCGAGGGCCCGCATGTCGGGCCGACCCAGCCTAAGCGCCGACGCCACCCATGACGTCATCGATGGGGTCCCACCTGCCGCCGACTGCGGATGAGCCCGCCGACGCCGGGCCGATGACGCTACCCGAGTGGGCCCACATGTCGGCCGACACGTGAAGTCGTGGACCGAGTCCACGGTGGACCGAGCCAAACCGTGGACCACATCCATGGACCGGTGACGCCACCGCCCAATCGAAGGCTGCCACGTGTCTAGGTGACGCAATAATTAATTTCCAAAAGAAAATGATTTATTAATTCGAATAATGATTTCAGATTTTGTTCCAAATTTCAAACGCTTATAACTTTTGCGTTTCAACTCCGATTTGAGTGATTCAAATTTCTAAATTTGTATAAAATTCAGATCTACTCAAATATGAATTTTATTTAATTTTTGGACTAAAGTTTTGCTCTGTAATATTATTTAATTGATTATTTAAACTTTAATAAATCATAACTTTTGCATTTTAACTCCGATTTGAACGATTCCAGTTCCTAAAAATCCAGAAAATTATGTTCTCTCTGTTTATGGATTTTATTTGGAGTTTTGGGATGTTTTTGCCTATTGTTTATTTGTGTATTGCTATTTGCACGCTTTACGAGTAGACGTTGAAGTGCCGGAAGGATTCGAAGGAGAAGTGTTGACTCAGGATCCAACTCAAGACCAAGAACAAGTACTCTTTTAAGGCAAGTTATGCTTTGATCATGTTGATCCCATTTTGAAATCTATTTTGGTTCAAATTATTGCATGCTAGTTCAATTAGAAAATACTTTACTTAAATATGGGAGATTAGATAAATACCAAATTGCTGTACGACACCTTGATTAATTAAATATGTGCCATGACCCCTTGTCACCCTAGTTGTGGTTTACTAGTTGGACATAATCAAATTGCCAACATGGGTTTTAGACCGTTGTAGTGTATTGCTTAGACCTGCTACGTGCTCATGACATGAATTTGGACAATCAAATGTTAATATTGACTTAATGATATATTGAACCTGTTTTGGAAAGGTATCATGTGATGTTGATAGCACGTGGTGCTTGGTAATCAACTGGGGTTTTGATAAACAGTTTTCGACCGGGGCATGTGGCAAGAGTAATCAGGTGGGCCAGTTGTGGCGATGGGAATGTTGATTTGGTTCTTCGGGTAGTCTTGCCCTGGTCACCCTAAGGACTTAACCTTGCAAGCCTTTGAACTGGGTCTAACGTGCAACCACATGTCTGTAATGGGACGGACCTAGTTGACTAAGTTGCTAATAACGTACCTGTGGGACCTCAGGAGGTCAACTACACCCTTTGTGTAAGTTGTACGGGGAGCGTCTGGGCCGAGGCCAGGTACCCATCTAACGATTGATTGGCCTAGACTTCGCCTTAGCGAAGGAAGGGTTAGTGCGCAATAACCTGGGAGGACCACTTGTATTGTTAGAGGTTTCCGAAAGACTTTGTTACTGAACTCGCCTTTGTGGTGTTTGACTCAGTATCTTGTGGGTAAAGTGCATAACCTCTGCAGAGTTTAGAATCTATTCGAATAGCCGTGTCCGCGGTATTGACATCGCTCAAATTACAGTCAAGGGTTAGATTTTCTCAAAAATAACTTTGGTTTGAAAAGTTGGGTTGGTTTAATAATGAAGATGATGGAAATGTGGTTTAGGATGGGGAAAAATGTTTATTAAACTTCTTGAAAAGTTATTTACGCTTTACTTATTTCTACTGCTTTCGAATCTACTTATATTACTTGTCAAATGTCACATCGCAAATATACCTTGTGCTATTCCTTTGTACCAAGCCATGCATATAGTATATTAGCTTGCATTACGTGCATGACTTGTCGGGTACCAAGTACTCACCCTTGCCTCAACACAACACCGCTGAAGAGGAGACTACGCCACGGAGGAGGAGGAATTCCAAGAGGATCCGCTCTACTTAGGATGCGAGCCCGATCGATTGCCTGTGGTATACTGGATGGCGCCACGAAGCTATTTGATTTTCCGCTGCTATTATTTTTCTCTGAATAAGTTTCGCCTTGCGAGGCATACATTTTGTAACTTGGCCATAAGGTCGAGTAACCACTTTGGTTATTTAAATAAAGTACTTTGATAATATCGAATGGTATGATTGTGATATTTACCAATGTTAAGACTGTGTGCACTAGCGCGTTCCTGGACTAGTGCTGAATACACAGAGGGTCCGGATTTGCAAATTCGGGGTCCCGACAGAGGTGGTATCAGAGCCATACTTGACTGTAGGCTCAACCCTAAGCTAGAATGGTCGTAGTGAGGATAAAACCTATTTTCTAAGGATAAAAATTTGTCAAGATAAGAAATGACATCTCGACTTATCCCCTTCTCTCTTTTCTTGTCTCTTGCTGAAATTTTCCCTTACCTTGTCACAATTTAAAAATTCCGAGTTCTTACGTAAAGCACTCTTGTGACAGATGGAGGAAGAGTTCAACTACGTTGATCTAGGAGTTGGTCACGCTGCAGAACTTTGGCATATGCTACAGACTCTCGGAGATTTTGAGAAGCCCCAATACCAAGTGGAAGTGATCAGACAAGCGGGATTGATCAAGGCTTGTGACGTGAGGATTGAGGTACCTGCTAGGAAAGAGGGCCTGTGCAATCGCTCGATACACCGTGACCGCCAGAGATCTACAATGCAGATGGGTATCCAAGAAGTATCACGACGAGCAATGCGGCACATTACCCGTATCTACGCCAGAGAATTGGAGAGTACGGTGTTCCGTTACCATCCGCGCAGCGATAACCTTCTTGACCCGAAGGCGATTCAGGATGAGGATGCCACGGTTACACAGTTGGCACGATTTGTCGTCGCCCAGGAGGATGTACTAGATAATACAAGCAAGGAGCTACAGAAGGCCCGCAAGGAGATCACGACAGAGAAGAACAGATGGCGGGAAGCTCAAGAGTATGTGGCACACCTTCTACGAAGGATTGACGAGTTGGAGATGACCTTGTACGGACCAGACCCAGAGCCAGTACTCGAGCTACACGAGCCAGATCCGGAGGAGTCAGATCTCGATGAGGACACTGCTTCTTCGACTACCATAGAGGACACAGTTGCTGGACATGGCGATCGTTTCGCGCCTATGCCACAAAGACCCGCACTGTGCCGTGGAGGTTTTCTCGATGAGTGAGCATAGGTTCTATAGTGAGACTCCTTCGCCGAGTCGCGTCATAGAATAAAGAGTCACCCTTTAGGCGTTAGACTCCAGAGTTAGTTCGATTTGGATTTGCTTTGTTTGCTGAGTGTGCAGTATGTGTTGCAAGGCCCTTAGGCATTGTAAGCAGCCATACCAAGTTACTAATAATAAAGTTGGACCTTAAGGCTACACCTTTCGCCCCGCATAAGTTCCATACTACTTGTCTATTCTTGTTTCCCTCTCATCTCTAAACCTAGAGCAAATCAACAGATGGTGAATACCCGTGGAAACTTTGGAAGCAATGGGAGTGGTTCTCGCCCAGCAGAAAACCCCAATGATGGAGCACCAGCACCGCCACTGGATATGCAGAATTTCGGAGCTTTTCTTGCTGCCCAGACTCAGTTGATGCATGCTATGATGCAACAAATGCAGCACGTCACTGCTCAGGCCACTGCTAATCAAGTTAATCGTGACCACGCTTGAATACAAGGCCGTCGAGTTCATGAGAACTCACCCACCCACTTTCTCTCGGGAATGCCAATCCATTGGAGGCCGATGATTGGTTAAGATCAATCGAGAGGAAGCTACACATAGCTCAATGCATAGGAAATGAGAAGGTACTCTACGCTTCTCATCGCTTGGAAGGGACACCACGAATGGTGGGAGAACTTCGTGCCACGCAAGAGAACCCCAAGATATCACTTGGGAAGAGTTCACAACGCATTCCGACAAGATCACGTGCCTGAAGGAATTATGGACCTTAAGAAGGAGGAGTTCAGAGCAGAAGCAAGGTAATCACCAAAGGGCCGACTACCCGAACAAGTTCACACAGCCTAGCACGCTACGCACCGAGGATGTAGCGACAGATAAATCCAGGCAGCCTCGCTTTTATGAAGGGACTTAACTCAGATTGCAAGTAGGATTGATCACCCACACCTTTCCAGATTTCCAAGAGTTGGTGAATAAGGCGCTTATTCTTGAGGACAAGCGCAAGGAACTGGATGAGAACAGAAGCGCAGGATGCAACAAAGAAGGATCACGCCAGTGGAACGCAATACCGAGAGTTGCACCAAATCAATTCTTGATTTCAACCACGAGAATGCAACAAGGACACCATCCTCCGCACCAAGACCTGCCAATCGTAACTACTGCACCCAGCCCCCGCTAGAAACACTACTCCAGCGCAGCAAGAAGGAACAAGTGAGACGCCAAGCTACAATCGCAACGAGCCAGACACTTTGCCAACAGCTTGTCCAAAGAAGACACCAGGAGTGACCCGGTTCGCTTCAACCTAGGAACCACCCAGCTAGGACGCCAAAGACAGAGCCACACCCCTGCATCGTGGTGAGAGGCCGAGTCAACCATGTCACCGCAGACGACCGCAGAATGCTACTGACGTCGTCTTTGGGTAAGTTACTTGTTAACTCAAGACTGCAACAGTTTTGTTTGACTCGAGCTTCAGATTCGCTTGTTTCGCAAGGCTTTGCTACTAGAAATGATTTGAGGATTGCAAAACTTCAGAGCATGCTTTTAGTTCAAACCCCGGGCTCCGAACTCCGAACGAAAGTAGGATGTTCCCGGGTGAGAATACTAATAGATGGAATAGAGTTCCAAGCAACACTTATAATTTTGGAGACCCAGACCTTAGACGTCATATTGGGAATGGATTGGTTATCCAAGCACAAGGCCGTATTGGATTGTGGACGGAGGACTATCTCAGTTGAGAGCCCGTGTGGGAAGAAAGTAGAATTTCAAGCCACTGCAGTTAGAGATGGACAGTCGATGGTTAACAGTACCAAGGCAATCAGCATAGAGGATATCTCAGTAGTGAATGAGTACCCCGATGTTTTTCCCGAAGATCTACCTGGTATGCCGCCAGACATGGACATAGGGTTTGTGATAGAGCTTGTACTGCACAAAGACCGATAGCAAAGAGACCCTATCGGATGTCCACCGAGGAGTTGGTAGAAATGAAGAAACAGCTAGAAGAGTTAATGGAGAAAGGATTTATCGACCAAGTTCGTCGCCGTGGGGAGCACCGCTTTGTTTGTCAAGAAGAAGGACGGGAGTTTCGTGGATGTGCATTGACTACCGTGCACTCAATGAAGTCACCGTGAAGAATAAGTATCCGCTACCCAGGATTGATGATTTGTTTGATCAGTTGAGAGGAGCGGAGTTTTCTCCAAGATTGATCTCGAGATCGGGATACCATCGCTTGAAGATCCGATCGTAAGATATTCAAGACTGCATTCTCGTCAAGATATGGACATTACGAGTTTACGGTTATGTCCTTTGGGCCGATTTAATGCGCCAAATTTATTTCATGAATATGATGAATAAGGTATTCATGGAATATTTGGACAAGTTTGTCGTCGTGTTCATAGACGATATCCTAATCTACTCCAAGACAGAGGATGAACATGCCGAACACTTAAGGCGAGTTTTGGAAAAGCCGAGGGAACAGCAACTTTTCGCCAAGTTCAGCAAGTGTGATTTTTGGAAGGACAAGGTGGAGTTTCTTGGACATGTAATGACCGCAGAAGGAGTCGCCGTAGATCCAAGCAAACTAGAAGCTGTGTTACATTGGGAGCAGCCGAAGACCGTGACCCAGATTCGGAGTTTCCTTGGAATGGCAGGATACTACCGCCATTTCATTGAAGGCTTCTCGACAATTGCGAAACCTCTTACGCAATCGGGCTGAAGAAGGAAAAGAAGTTTGCATGGACGCTTGAGAATGTGAGAAAGGATTTCAGGAGTCAAGAAGCGATTGACGTCGGCACCGGTGTTAGTTCTACCTGATGTTTCTGTTATCTTCGATATTTTTTTTGACGCATCGCGCCAAGGACTTGGATGTGTGTTGATGCAGAATGGAAAGGTCATCGCTTATGCATCAAGGCGCTTGAGGCCGCATGAGGAAAATTATCCGACACATGACCTAGAGTTAGCCTGCCGTAGTGCATGCCTTGAAGATATGGCGTCACTATCGATTGGAAACAGATGTGAAGTGTATACGGATCATAAGAGCCTTAAGTACATATTCACCCGATCGGATCTGAATATGAGGCGAGGAGATGGTTAGAGTTAATCAAGGACTACAATGTTGGAATCCATTACCACCCGGGAAGGCCAACGTAGTAGCCGATGCCCGAGTCGGAAAAGCCATACCGTGAGTACGTTGCTAGCCACAAGTCGGGATGAGTTATGTGAGGATTTTCGTAAAATGAAGATTGAGGTAGTACCTAGGGATTCTTGGCGCATTAGAAGTAAAGCCTACCCTAGAGGATCAGATCCGAGAAGGATGAAGGATGATGACAAGATCCGCAGGATTAAGTCCATCAAGGAGGAAGGCAAGGCAGAGGACTTCAAGTTGGATGAGCAAGGCACGTTGTGGATGAAGGATCGCATTTGTGTGCCTAACAAAAAGGAGTTAAAGCAACTGATTCTGGAAGAAGCCCATGACTCTAAGTACTCAATTCATCCTGGAAGCGCCAAGATGTATCAGGATCTGAAGGAGAGATTCTGGTGGCCGAGTATGAAACGTGAAGTTGCCGAGCATGTTGCATTGTGCGACGTATGCCAGAGAGTCAAGGCAATGCATCAGAGACCAGCAGGATTGCTACAACCGCTGAAAATACCTGAGTGGAAGTGGGAGGAAATCGGAATGGATTTCATTACCGGTTTGCCAAAGACTCAAGGAGGTTATGACTCCATATGGGTTATAGTGGATCGCTTGACTAAAGTAGGCCACTTTATCCCCGTGAAGACCACTTACTCGGGAGCTAAATTAGGAGAATTATACATGATCAGGATTGTCTGTTTGCACGGAGTGCCAAAGAGGATTGTATCGGACAGAGGTACCCAATTTACCTCAAGGTTCTGGAATAAGTTGCATGAAGCCATGGGAACCCGTTTGAACTTCGATCTGACTTATCATCCACAGACGGACGGACAGACCGAAAGAGTCAACCAGATTCTGGAGGATATGTTGAGAGCTTGTGCATTAGCTTATGCTACTTCTTGGGATAAGAGTTTACCGTATGCCGAGTTCAGTTACAACAATAGTTATCAGGCTAGTTCTGAGATGTCACCTTTTGAGGCATTTGTATGGTCGACCTGTCGGACGCCACTGAATTGGAATGAGACCGAGCGCCGTGTCTTTGGGCCTGATATTCTTCAAGAGGCTGAAGAACAGATCGCCATGATTAGGGAAAGGTTGAAGATAGCCCAATCACGACAAAAGAGTTATGCTGACAATCGTCGCCGAGACTTGAGTTTTGAACCGTAAGACTTTGTATACCTCGAGTTACGCCTCTCGTGGAGTTAAGAGGTTCCATGCCAAAGGGAAACTCGCACCCGTTATGTTGGACCATTTAAGGTTTTGAGCCGCAGAGGCGAAGTTGCTTATCACCGGAGTTGCCGCAATGCGTTGGCGAGGAGTGCATGACGTATTCCATGTGTCCAGCTTGAAGAAGTGTCTCCGAAGTTCCCGAGGAACAGACACCGCTAGAGTCAATTGAGTTGCAAGAGGATTTGACTTATAAGGAGCATTCCGTGAGGATTCTAGACACAATGGATCGAGAAACTAGAAACAAGTCAACCCGTTTCTGTAGAGTTCAGTGGAGCAACCATGAAGAAAGCGGCGACTTGGGAGCCTTGAAGAGGATTTGAAGAAAGAGTTTCCAAACCTATTCCTTTAAGTAAGCCCTGAATCTCGGGGACGAGATTCTATTAAGGGGGGGAGGTTTGTAACACCCCAAAATTTTGCTTTTCTTAAATTCATGTGTGATTTGGCACTTTGGTGAATTTTTGGAATTTTCTGGAATTTATTTGGATTTATTTGGAATTTATTTGAATTTATTCCATTTTGAAATAATTAAAGAATTTAATTTTGCAAATAAAATTTTGTTGGAAATATTTTATTTAAGTCTAAAATGATCCAAAGTATTTTCCAGAATTTTTCTGGAATTTTTCTGAGTCTTTTGCTATTTTTAATGAATTAAATGAATTACTGGAAATTATTTTAAATATTAAATCGCTGGAAATTCAACTCGGGTCGAGTACTGTTCATCCGACCGAGTCGGAACCCGAGTCGGACTCGAGTCCGACCCGAGCCAGTTGACTCGATCAAACCAGCTCAAAACCCTAATCAATCCCAACCGTTGGATCAAGATCCAACGGCTGAGATCCGCCCGTACCGGTTCGAGCCGTATCCGGCCCGGATCCGATCGCGCCCGTGCGATCGTGGCCGTTGATCGTGCCACGTGGACGGCTGTGCGTCGTCGTCTCCGCCGAGACCGAGCCGGACTCCGCCGCCGCGCCCGCCGCCGTGGGAAACTAGGTTTCCGTCTCGGGCACGAACGCCGAGGCTATTTAAAGCCCTGGTCATGCCCCGAGGTTGCCCTCATCCTTGCGCACCCGTTCCCCGAGCCATCTCGCCGAAAGCGCGCCGCTTGCTCGTCGCGAGCTCGCCAGAAGTTGAGCGCCACTCCGCGCGGTTTTTGCCTCGTCTCGCCGCGTCCGTCGTCTTCCGCCGAAGGAGCCCGAACCGAACCCGGCAGGCGCACCCGAAGAGACCACTCACTTCGCCGGAACGACCCCGGAGCGCCGTCGGGCTCGTCGTCGTCTCCGTCTCCGGTGGCTGCAGCACCGCCGCGTCGCCATCACCCTCGCGAGCTCTGTGGACCGTCCGATCTTGATCGTGCGGTTGAGGTGAGTTCACGTGTTCCAAACCCGGTTAGATCTGGACCGTTGGATCAAGATCCAACGGTTCACAATCGCCACGTGCCGGAGTAGTGATTATTATAGGATTAGATCTGGACCGTCCGATCTAGATCGAACGGCCCACGATCATCGAGTAGATTCAACGCGTTAACCCTGGATCTAATCGCGACCGTTGAATTTCAAATCAACGGCCGAGATTGCGCCACGTGTCGGGAAGTTGGACCGACGCGGTCAACGCCGTCCACGCTGGCAGGCAGGACGCCGACACGCCGGCCCGCGTGTCGAGGGCCCGCATGTCGGCCGCCGACCAGCCAAGCGCCGACGTCACCCATGACGTCATCGGTGGGTCCCACTGCCGACTGCGGCTGAGCCTCGCCGACGCCGGCGATGACGCTACCCGAGGGCCCACATGTCGGGCCGACACGTAGAGTCGTGGACCGAGTCCACGCGGGACCGAGCCAAACCGTGGACCACGCCCATGGACCGGTGGCGTCGCCACCGCCCAATCAGAGGCTGCCACGTGTCTAGGCTGACGCAATAATTAATTTCCGAAAAAGAAAATGATTTATTAATTCGAATAATGATTTCAGATTTTGTTCCAAATTTCAAACGCTTATAACTTTTGCGTTTCAACTCCGATTTGAGTGATTCAAATTTCTAAATTTGTATAAAATTCAGATCTATTCAAATATGAATTTTATTTAATTTTTGGACTAAAGTTTTGCTCTGTAATATTATTTAATTGATTATTTAAACTTTAATAAATCATAACTTTTGCATTTTAACTCCGATTTGAACGATTCCAGTTCCTAAAAATCCAGAAAATTATGTTCTCTCTGTTTATGGATTTTATTTGGAGTTTTGGGATGTTTTTGCCTATTGTTTATTTGTGTATTGCTATTTGCACGCTTTACGAGTAGACGTTGAAGTGCCGGAAGGATTCGAAGGAGAAGTGTTGACTCAGGATCCAACTCAAGACCAAGAACAAGTACTCTTTGAAGGCAAGTTATGCTTTGATCATGTTGATCCCATTTTGAAATCTATTTTGGTTCAAATTATTGCATGCTAGTTCAATTAGAAAATACTTTACTTAAATATGGGAGATTAGATAAATACCAAATTGTCAGACGACACCTTGATTAATTAAATATGTGCCATGACCCCTTGTCACCCTAGTTGTGGTTTACTAGTTGGACATAATCAAATTGCCAACATGGGTTTTAGACCGTTGTAGTGTATTGCTTAGACACGCTACGTGCTCATGACATGAATTTGGACAATCAAATGTTAATATTGACTTAATGATATATTGAACCTGTTTTGGAAAGGTATCATGTGATGTTGATAGCACGTGGTGCTTGGTAATCAATCGGGTTTTGATAAACGATTTTCGGCCGGGCATGTGGCAAGAGTAATCAGTGGGCCGGTTGTGGCGATGGGAATGTTGATTTGGTTCTTGGGTAGTCTTGCCCTGGTCACCCTAAGGACTTAACCTTGCAAGCCTTTGAACTGGGTCTAACGTGCAACCACATGTCTCAGAATGGGACGGACCTAGTTGACTAAGTTGCTAATAACGTGCACTGTGGGACCTCGGAGGTCAACTACACCCTTTGTGTAAGTTGTGCGGGGGGCGTCTGCCGTGAGGCCAGTACCCATCTAACGGTTGATTGGCCTAGACTTCGCCTTAGCGAAGGGAAGGGTTAGTCTTGCAATAACCGGGAGGACCACTTGTATTGTTAGAGGTTTCCGAAAGACTTTGTTACGGGAACTCGCCTTTGTGGTGTTTGACTGTATCTTGTGGGTAAAGTGCATAACCTCTGCAGAGTTTAGAATCTATTCGAATAGCCGTGTCCGCGGTATTGGACATCGCTTCGAATTACAGTCAAGGGTTAGATTTTCTCAAAAATAACTTTGGTTTGAAAAGTTGGGTTGGTTTAATAATGAAGATGATGGAAATGTGGTTTAGGATGGGGAAAAATGTTTATTAAACTTCTTGAAAAGTTATTTACGCTTTACTTATTTCTCGCTTTGAATCTACTTATATTACTTGTCAAATGTCAATTTCTTTGCAAATATACCTTGTGCTATTCCTTTGTACCAAGCCATGCATATAGTATATTAGCTTGCATTACGTGCATGACTTGCTTTGGGTACCAAGTACTCACCCTTGCCTCAACACAACACCGCTTGAAGAGGAGACTACGCCCGGCGGAGGAGGAATTCCAAGAGGATCCGTCTACTTAGGGATGCGAGCCCGATCGATTGCCTGTGGTATACTGGATGGCGCCACGAAGCTATTTGATTTTCCGCTGCTATTATTTTTCTTTGAATAAGTTTCACCTTGCGAGGCATACATTTTGTAACTTGGCCATAAGGTCGAGTAACCACTTTGGTTATTTAAATAAAGTACTTTGATAATATCGAATGGTATGATTGTGATATTTACCAATGTTAAGACTGTGTGCACTAGCGCGTTCCTGGACTAGTGCTGAATACACAGAGGGTCCGGATTTGCAAATTCGGGGTCCCGACAAAGTTGCACATTACCCAATGTGTGGGAAATGAGAGGGTGCTCTACGCCTCTCATCAGTTGGAAGGGACTGCAGCTGAATCATGGGAGAACTTATGCGCCACACGGGAGAACCCACAGGACATCACTTGGGAGGAGTTCACAGCTGCTTTCCACCAGTATCATGTGCCGGAGGGAATAATGGACTTAAAGAAGGAAGAATAATTCAGGGCATTGAAGCAAGGTAATCAACTGGTGGCTGAATACCTGAACAAGTTCACACAGCTTGCACGCTACGCGTCAGAAGATGTAGCGACTGACAAGGCCAGACAGTCTTGTTTCTTGAAGGGAATGAACTCTGGACTGCAGGTGGGACTGATCACCCACACGTTTCCAAATTTCCAAGAGTTGGTGAACAAGGCGCTCATCCTTGAGGACAAGCGCAAGGAACTGGATGAGAACCGAAAGCGCAGGATGCAACAGCAGGGATCGCGTCATGGAGCGCAGCAACGTTTGAGGGTTGCGCCAAATTAGTTTTTCAGATTCCAGCCGCAGAATGCAGCAAGGACACCATCACCAGCACCGAGGCCTGCTAACCCGGGTTACCAGACACCAGCTCCAGCCAGAAACGCCGCTTCGGGCAGTCAACAGGGAGCAGTGAGACGATGCTACACATGCAACGAGCCAGGGCACTTCTCCAACAGTTACCCTAAGAAGATAGCAGGAGTGACCCCAGTCCGTTTCAATCTGGGATCCACACCAGCCAGGACGCCTGCACCAGGAGCAAACCGAGGGACAGCATAGCCAGGAGCCGCGCCTCAGACCGTGGTGAGAGGTCAAGTCAACCATGTCACCGCAGATGCACTTCAGAATGCCACGGACGTCGTACTGGGTAAGTTACTCGTTAACTCAGTACCTACAATAGTTTTGTTTGACTCTAGAGCTTCACATTCGTTTGTTTCTCAAGGCTTTGCTGTTAAGAATGATTTGGAGATTGCAAGACTTAAATGCATGCTTCTAGTTCAAACCCCTGGTTCCGAACTCCGAACTAAAGTAGGATGCTCCGAGGTAAGAATATTAATAGATGGGGTAGAGTTCGTAGCGAACCTTATTATACTAGAAATCCAAACCTTGGATGTTATCTTGGGAATGAATTGGTTATCCAAGCACAAGGCCGTGCTGGATTGTGGGCGAAGGATTATCTCAGTTGAGGGCCCATGCAGAAGGAAAGTGGAATCTCAAGCGACTGCCGTTCGTGATGGACAGTTGATGGTCAACAGTACAAAGGCAATCAGCCTAGAAGATATTTCAGTGGAGAATGAGTATGCTGATGTCTTTCCTGAAGATCTGCCGGGCATGCCGCCAGACAGAGACATAGAATTTGTGATTGAGTTAGTACCCGGAATAGCATCGATAGCCAAGAGGCCTTACCGGATGTCCACCGAAGAATTGGTAGAGATGAAGAAGCAGCTTGAAGAGTTGATGGAGAAAGGATTCATCAGACCAAGTTTGTCGCCGTGGGGAGCGCCAGTGCTATTCGTCAAGAAGAACGATGGGAGTTTCAGGATGTGCATTGATTACCGTGCACTCAATGAAGTCACCGCGAAGAACAAGTACCCGCTACCCAGGATCGATGATCTGTTTGACCAGTTGAGAGGAGCTGGAGTTTTCTCCAAGATTGATTTGAGGTCAGGATATCACCAGTTGAAGTTCCGCTCAAAGGATATTCCGAAGATCGCATTCTCGTCTAGATACGGACATTACGAGTTTATAGTTATGTCCTTTGGTCTGACGAATGCGCCAGCTTACTTCATGAATATGATGAATAAAGTCTTCATGGAATATTTGGACAAGTTTGTTGTTGTGTTCATAGATGACATCCTAGTCTACTCCAAGACAAAGGATGAACATGCAGAGCACTTGAGGCGGGTTTTGGAGAAGCTGAGAGAACAACTCTTCACCAAGTTCAGTAAGTGTGATTTTTGGAAAGACAAGGTGGAGTTTCTTGGACACGTGATGACCGCAGAAGGAGTCGCTATTGATCCAAGAAAAGTAGAAGCTGTGTTACATTGGGAACAGCCGAAGACGGTGACCTAGATTCGGAGTTTTTTTGGGATGGCAGGTTATTACCGTCGCTTCATCGAAGGCTTTTCAACGATTGCGAGATCCCTTACGCAATTGTTGAAGAAGGAGAAGAAGTTCACATGGACGCCGGAATGTGAGAAAGGTTTTCAGGAGCTGAAGAAATGATTGACATCAGCACGGGTGTTAGTTCTATCAGACGTCAATCAAAGCTTCGATATTTATTGTGATGTATCGTGCCAAGGACTTGGATGTGTGTTGATGCAGAACAGAAAGGTTGTTGCATATGCGTCGAGACAGTAGAGACCGCATGAGGAGAATTATCCGACGCATGACTTAGAGCTAGCAGCTGTAGTGCATGCCTTGAAGTTGTGGCGACACTACCTGATTGGAAATAGATGCGAAGTGTATACGGACCATACGAGTCTTAAATACATCTTCACCCAATCGGATCTGAATATGAGGCAGAGGAGATGGTTAGAATTGATCAAGGACTACAATGTTGGGATCCATTATCATCCCGGGAAGGCCAATGTGGTGGCTGATGCCTTGAGTCGGAAAAGCCATACCGTGAATATGTCGATAGCCACAATTCAGGACGAGCTATGCAAGGAGTTTCAGAAGATGCAGATTGAGGTGGTACACGAGGGATTCTTGGCCGCATTGGAAGTAAAGCCTATTCTGGAGGATCAGATCAGAGGATGACAGAAGGATGATGACAAGATCCGCAGGATTAAGTCCAAGATGGATGAAGGCAAGGCAAAAGGCTTTACGTTGGATGAGCAAGGCACATTATGGATGAAGGACCGCATCTGTGTGCCGAACAAAAAGGAGCTGAAGCAATTGATTCTTGAGGAAGCCCATGACTCCAAGTATTCCATTCACCCAGGAAGTGCCAAGATGTACCAAGACCTGAAGGAAAGATTCTGGTGGCCAAGCATGAAGCGGGAAGTCGCCGAGCATGTTGCATTGTGCGATATATGCCAAAGTCAAAGCAATGCATCAGAGGCTAGCAGGATTGCTGCAACCATTGAAGATACCTGAGTGGAAATGGGAGGAAATCGGAATGGACTTCATTACCGGTTTTCCTAAAACTCAAGGAGGTTTTGACTCCATATGGGTTATAGTGGATCGCTTGACTAAGGTCGCCCATTTCATCCCAGTAAAGACCACTTACTCGGGAGATAAATTAGCAGAGTTGTACATGACCAGGATCTTCTGTTTGCACGGAGTGCCGAAGAAGATTGTTTCGAACAGAGGTAGCTTGTGCATTGGCGTATGCTACCTCTTGGGATAAGAGTCTGCTGTATGCCGAGTTCAGCTACAATAACAGCTATCAGGCCAGTTTGCAGATGTCACCTTTTGAAGCACTGTATGGTCGACCATGTTGAACGCCACTGAACTAGAATGAGACAGGTGAACGCTGTGTCTTTGGGCCGGGCATTCTTCAAGAAGTTGAAGAGCAGATTGCCATGATTCGAGAAAGACTGAAAGTAGCCCAATCAAGACAGAAGAGTTATGCTGATAACCATCGCCGGGATCTGAGTTTTGAACCGGAAGATTTTGTATACCTTAGAGTTACACCTCTCAAGGGAGTTAAGAGGTTCCATTCCAAAGGGAAACTCGCACCGCGATATGTTGGACCATTTAAGATTTTGAGCCGCAGAGGTGAAGTTGCTTACCAGTTGGAGTTGCCACAATCATTAGCGGGAGTGCATGATGTGTTCCTCAT
This sequence comes from Rhipidocladum racemiflorum, assembly GCA_036346355.1. Lineage (NCBI taxonomy): Eukaryota > Viridiplantae > Streptophyta > Magnoliopsida > Poales > Poaceae > Rhipidocladum > Rhipidocladum racemiflorum. The sequence continues at coordinate 34,549,317 of CM070577.1, read as the reverse complement.
GTCCCAGCTGAAGAAGTGTCTCCGAGTGCCAGACGAGTAGATACCCTTGGAATCGATCGAGCAGCAGGAGGATCTGACCTACAAGGAGCACTCCATCAAGATTCTGGACACCATGGATCGAGAGACGAGAAATAAATCGACACATTTCTGCAGAGTTCAGTGGAGCAACCATGCAGAGAGCGAAGCAACTTGGGAGCGCGAGGAGGATTTGAAGAAAGAGTTTCCAAACCTATTCTTTAGTAAGCCCTAGCTCCTCGTGCCCAAGCCGTCGCCAGCACCTCGCTTTCGCTCGCCGTAGTTGGTGGGGTTGCCGCTGCGGTTCTTTGTCGTTTGCCGCCGCGTCCGCCGTCCTCCGCCGTCGTGGTGCCCAGATCCGGAATCCTCGAGGCGAACCGCATCCGCAGAGACCATCCACCTCGTCGGAGAAGCTCGCAAACGCCGTCGTGTTGGTCGTCTTCCCCAACCCCGGTGAACCAGCTCCGCCGCGTCGCCATCACCGTCCCCGAGTTTCGTCAGCCGTTGGATCTTCATCGGACGGCCACGGTGAGACCACGTTTCCCCGAAACCCTTGAGAACCAGATTAGATCTGGACCGTTGGATACAGATCCAACGATCCATGTGCATCCACGTCACCGTGCGAATTCCACGTTACAGTGATTAGATTTATTTTCAGCCGTTGGATCTAGATCCAACGTTCACGATTGAGCCATGTAACCGTGAACCGCACCGTGCTTGTATAGATCTCAGCCGTTAGATCGAGATTGAACGGTCAAAACCCAGCCGCGTTAATCCAACGTGTGAACCCCAGATCCGATCCGCGCCGTTGATTTTCAAATCAATGGTCAAGATTAAGCCACATGTACCCTAGCCGTGTCGCACCGTGCGCGCGTGCGTACGTTCGTGTCACTAACACGCCGGGCCCGCATGTTAGCGACCAGGTCGAACCGCACCATGATGTCACCGCTGACGTCACGGTGGGGGCCCGCTTGTCAGCCCGTTCGCCCGAGCGCGATGACGTCAGTGCTGACGTTATCCGGGTGGGTCCCGCATGTCAGTGTCACGTGCGCCCGTGGACCGGATCCACGGTGGACCAGGCCCGGGCCGTGGACCGAGTCCATGGACCGGCTGACGCAATAATTCGATTTTTCAATAGAAAAATAATTCGGTGGAAAAATCAAATCCCGTGCTGATGTCATTAACCGGAATTTTCAATAGAAAAATAAATGAATTAATTCGGTTTAATGATTTATTTGAATTTTCAAACTTCAAACGCTTATAACTTTTGCATCTTTACTCCGATTTGAACGATTATAGTTTCTAAATTTTTATAAAATTGATATCTACTTGAATATGAATTTTAATTAATTTTTGGACATGAATTTTTCTATGTTTATATTTATTTAATATATTCTTTAAACTTTAAACAATTATAACTTTTGCATTTCAACTCCGGGGAGGTTTATTTGGCTCTTCGGGTAGTCTTTCCCTGGTCAGCCTAAGGACCTAACCTTGCAAGCCTTTGAACTGAGTCAATCGTGCAACCACATGTCTGTAATGGGACGGACCTAGTTGATGAAGTTGCTAATAACGTACCTGTGGGACCTCGGGGTGTCAACTATATTGTAACATCCCAAAATTTTGCTTTTCTTAAATTCAAGTGTGATTTGGCACTTTGGTGAATTTTTGGAATTTTCTGGAATTTATTTGGATTTATTTGGAATTTATTTGAATCTATTCCATTTTGAAATAATTAAAGAATTTAACTTTGCAAATAAAATTTTGTTGGAAATATTTTATTTGAGTCCAAAATGTTCCAAAATATTTTCCAGAATTTTTCTGGAATTTTTCTGAGTCTTTGGCTATTTTTAATAAATTAAATGAATTTCTGGGAATTAATTGAATTATTTAATCACTGGAAATTAGCGAGTGGGTTTTACTGTTCATCCGACCGAGTCGGAACCTGAGTCAGACTCGAGTTCGACCCGAGCCAGCCGACTCGACCGAACCCAGTCCTAACCCTAATCGATCCCGACCGTTGGATCGGGATCCAACGGTCCGGATTGAACCGCACCGGTTCGAGCCGAGACCGGGCCGGCTCCGGTCCCGCCGAGCGATCGTGGCCGTCGATCACGCCACGTGGACGGCCACCCGTCATCGTCTCCACCGATTCCGAAACGGACTCCGCCGCCGTGTGGGCCTAGGGTTCCATTTTCCGGCCGGACGCCGAGGGCATTTAAAGCCCGGGATATGCCCCGAGGTTCGCCCCCACCCCGCACGCATTTTGCCCTAGCCACCGCCGCCCGTAGTGCACAGTAGCGCCCGCGATTGCTCGCCGTAGTTGGAAAAGCTCTCCGCCGCGGTTTTTGCTTGACCCCGCCGCCGTCCGCCGTCCTCCGCCGCCGACGACCCCAGATTCGAACTCCCCGCGACGAGGCGCACCCGAAGGGAGAACTCACCTCGCCGAAGGAGCCCGCAAACGCCGTTGCCCGTGTCGCCGTCCCCAGCTCCGGCCAGCCAGCACCGTCGCACGCCATCGCCGGGACTCGAGCTCCCTCAGCCATCGGATCGCAATCGCACAGCTAGGATTGCGCCACGTCACACGCCGGTGAGATCCCGTTCCAAACCCCAGATCTACTCCCAACCGTAGATTGGCCACGTTCACCCCAAACGTGCGTCACCAGATCCAATCTGGGCCGTTGATTTTCGAATCAACGGCCGAGATCGCGCCATGTGGCTGGAAGTCTGACCATCGCGGTCAGCACCGCGCGTGAGAGCGTGTCTCTGACACGCGGGGCCCGCGTGTCAGAGGGCCCACTTGTCATCCACGCCATGCGCGCGTGAACCCCAGCTGCTAACAAGGTGGGTGCACATGTCAGTGACCGCACCGTGACGTCACCCATGACGTCACCAGTGGGTCCCGCCTGTTAGCTGAGGGCGACGTCACCCCCGTGGGTCCCACCTATCAGTCACACGTGAGCCGTGGACCGGGTCCACGGTGGACCCGAGCCGAGCCGTGGGCTGAGCCCGTGGACCGGCTGACGTCAGCCGCCCAATCAGAGGCTGCCACGTGTCATGCTGACGCAATAAATGAATTTCCGAAAAAGAAAATGATTTATTAATTCGAATTATTGATTTCAGATTTTGATTCAAACTTCAAACGCTTATAACTTTTGCATTTTAACTCCGATTTGAGTGATTCAAATTTCTAAATTTGTATAAAATTGAGATCTACCTAATTATGAATTTCATTTAATTTTTGGGCCAAATTTTTTCTCTATAATATTATTTAATTGATTATTTAAACTTCAAAATGCTATAACTTTTGCATTTAAACTCCGAATTTGACGATTCCAGTTTCTAAAAATCCATAAAATTATGCTCTCTCTGTTTATGAACTTTATTTGGTTGTTTGGACACTTTTTGTCTACTGTTTATTTATTTATTTACTATTTGCACGCTTTACGAGTAGACGTCGAAGTGCCCGAAGGATTCGAAGGAGAAGTGTTGACCTAGGAGCCAGCTCAGGACCAAGAACAAGTACTTTTTGAAGGCAAGTTGTGCTTTGACCATGTTGATCCCATTTTGAAATTAATTTGATTTAAATTATTGCATGCTAGTTCAATTATAAAATGCTTTAATTAATTTTGGGAGATTAGTTAATTACCTAGTTGCTATATGCCACCTTGACATAGATAATTGAATGCCATGAACCCCTTGTCACCCTAGTTGAGAATTAAATAGTTGGACATTATTAAATTGCCAACATGGGAATTTAGATCGTTGTAGCATATTGCTTAGACCTGCTACGTGCTCATGACATGATTTTGGACAATCAAACGTTAATATTGACTTAATGATATATTGAACCTGTTTTGGAAAGGTATCATGTGATGATGATGGCACGTGGTGCATGGTAATCAACTGGGGTTTGATAAATAGTTTTCGACCGGGGCATGTGGCAAGAATGATCGGGTGGGCCAGTTGTGGCACCGGGAACGTTGTGTTGGTTCTTCGGGTAGTCTTGCCCTGGTCACCCTAAGGACTTAACCTTGCAAGCCTTTGAACTGAGTCAAACGTGCAACCACATGTCTGTAATGGGACGGACCTAGTTGATTAAGTTGCTAATAACATACCTGTGGGACCTCAGGATGTCAACTACACCCATTGTGTAGTTGTATGGGGGAGCGTACCGGGGCTGCGGCCAGGTACCCATCTAACGGTTGATTGGCCTAAACTTCGCCTTCGCTAAGGGAAGGGTTAGTGTGCAATAACCGGGGAGGCTCACTTGTGCTGTTAGAAGTTTCCGAAAGACTTTGTTATGGACACTCGCCTTTGTGGTGTTTGGTTGTATCTTGTGGGTAAAGTGCATAACCTCTGCAGAGTGTAAAATCTATTCGAATAGCCGTGTCCGCGGTATTGGACATCGCTCGGGAAGTACAGTCAAGGGTTAGACTTTCTCAAAAATAACTTGGACTTGAAAGGTTGGGTTGGATTAATAATGATGATTGATGGAAATGTGGATTAGGTTTGGGAACAATGTTTACTAAACTCCTTGAAAAGTTATTGATCTTATACTTGTTTCTATTGCTTTCGAATATACTTATGCTACTTGTCAAATGCTGTTTACTGCAAATAAACCTTGAGCTATTTCTTTGTATCAAGCCATGCATATAGTATATTAGCTTGAATTCTGTGCATGACTTGCTGAGTACCAAGTACTCACCCTTGCCGCAATACAACACCAGTCGAAGAGGAGACTACACTAGCTTTGGAGGAGGAGCTCCAAGAGGAACCGTCTACTTAGGGAGCGAGCCCAGTCAGTTGCCTGTGGTATACTGGATGGCGCCACGAAGTTATCTTATTTTCCGCTGCTATTATTTCTCTTTTAATAAGTTTCGTCCTGCGAGGCGTATATTTGTAACTTGACCATAAGGTCGAGCAACCTGTTTGATTATTTAATTAAAGTACTTTATTAGTATCGAGTGGTATGATTGTGATATTTGCCGATGTTGAGACTGTGTGCACTAGCGCGTTCCTGGACTAGTGCTGAATACACAGAGGGTCCGAATTTGTAGATTCGGGTCCCGACATATACCTTTTGTGTAATTGTACGGGGGAGCATACCGGGGCTACGGCCAGGTACCCATCTAACGGTTGATTGGCCTAGACTTCGCCTTTGCTAAGAGAAGGGTTAGTTTGCAATGACTGGGGAGGCCCACTTGTGCTGTTAGAAGTTTCCGAAAGACTTTGTTATGGACACTCGCCTTTGTGGTGTTTGGCTGTATCTTGTGGGTAAAGTGCATAACCTCTACAGAGTGTAAAATCTATTCGAATAGCCATGTCCGCGGCATTGGACATTCCTCAGGAATTACAGTCAAGGGTTATATTTTCATGAAAATGACTCAATTTGGAAGAATGGTTGGTTGGAACGATGAATTGGACCTAGGATTGGGAATTGCTTTATTTGTGAGATCTTTGTGAAAAGTACTCTATTCATTGTCGTTTTACCACTTTGCAGTCTATTATTGTATTTACTCATGCTACTTTACTGCAAATGAACCTGTTAGCCTATTCTTTGTATTAAGCCATGCATGTAGAATATTAGCTTGCATTCTGTGCATAACTTGCTGAGTACCAAGTAATCACCCTTGCCACAATACATCATCAGTTGAAGAAGAGTCGACACCAGCTTTGGAGGAAGAGTACCAGGAGGAGCCGTCTAATTAGGGAGCGAGCCCAGTCAGTTGCCTGTGGTATACTGGATGGTGCCATGAAATCTATTTTATTCCACTGCAGTTATTTCTCTTTTAATAACTCTTCGCCCTGCGAGGCGTATCTTTGTAACTTGACCATAAGGTCGAGCAACCAGTTTGGTTACTATAATTAAAGTACTTCCTATCTCGTTGAGTATGATTGTGATATTACCGATGTTGAGACTGTGTGCACTAGCGTGATCCTGGACTAGTGCTGAATAAACAGAGGGTCCGGATTTGCAAATTCGGGTCCCGACACGGCCGGATCTTGATCGGACGGTGGAGAAGCTTCGCGAGGGCTCGATGGCGTGCAGCGGCGCTGGTTGCCGGAGCTGGGGACGAAGGCCTCACGAACGGTGTTTCTGTGCTCCTCCGGTGAGGTGAAGGACTCCCACGGGTGCGCCTCGCTTCGACGATCCCGGATCTGGGACTCACGCGGTGGAAAACCGCACGACGGCGGCGGAACACGCATGGAGAAGATGGCGACGCCCTCCTGGACTTCGGCGAGAAATCGGCAGTGGACGACGGCGGCTCGAGCTTGGGCAACTAGGGAAAACGACGCGCACGGGAAAGAAGTACACGGTGACGGGGTCAATCATTAAATAGGCCTCGGCTTTCGCGCTTAATCCGGAAACCTAACGAATACGGCGGAGAACGCGGCGGCGCAGTCCGGCGGCGGCTCGGATTGATGACGTGGCTACATCACGCGCATATGCATGTCCCCGATCCAACGCTTCACGCACGCGCGTGACGTGGACGATTCTCGGCCGTTGGATCCGAATCCAACGGTGGTGGCTTAGGGTTTGCATTCGGGTTGGGCTCGGGTGCGGCCCGGTCGACTCGGTCGGACTCGAGTCAGACTCGAGTCTGACTCGGGTCCGGTTCGGTCGAAGGAATAGTGAAACCCATTAGATTCTTTTCCAGCTTTAATATTTAAATTATTTTCCAGAAATTCAAATAATTCAAGAAAAATAGCAAAATAATCAGAAAAATTCTAGAAAATATGTTGAGACATTTTGAACTCAAATAAAATATTTCCAACAAAATTTTATTAAAAAATTTAATTATTTGATTATCTCAAAAGGAAATAAATTCAAATTAAATCCAAATAAATCTAATTAACTCCCAGAAAATTACAAAAATTCTCAAAAATGCCAAATATCATTTAATTTCGTGAAAAGCAAAAATTGGGGTGTTACAAACCTCCCCCTTAACAGAATCTCGACCCCGAGATTCAGGGCTGACTTAGGAATAGGTTCGGAAATTCTTTTCTCAAATCCACCTCGCGGTCCCAAATCACTTCACTTTCGGCATGGTTGCTTCACTGGACTCTGCAGAAGCGGGTTGACTTATTCCTAGTCTCTCGATCCAACATGTCCAAAATCTTCACCGAGTGTTCCTTGTAAGTCAAATCTTCCTGCAGCTCAATTGACTCTAGCTGTGTTTGTTCATCTGGTACTCGGAGACACTTCTTTAGTTGGGACACGTGGAACACATCATGCACTCCCGCTAAAGACTGCGGCAACTCCAGTTGATAAGCAACTTCTCCTCGGCGACTCAGGATCTTGAACGGGCCAACATATCTTGGTGCAATCTTCCCTTTGGCGTGGAACCTCTTAACTCCCTTGAGAGGTGTAAATCTGAGATATACGAAATCTTCTGGTTCAAAACTTAGATCTCGGCGACAGTTATCGACATAGCTCTTTTGTCTCGACTGAGCTATCTTCAGTCTTTCCCGGATCATGGCAATCTGCTCTTTGGCTTCTTGAAGAATATCTGGTCCAATGAGACGTCGTTCACCCGTCTCATTCCAGTTCAACGGTGTTGGACATGGTCGACCATACAGTGCCTCAAAAGGTGACATCTGTAAACTGGCTTGAAAGTTGTTATTGTAGCTGAACTCAGCATACGGCAAACTCTTATCCCAAGAGGTAGCATAAGCTAAGGCATAAGCTCTTAACATATCCTCTAAAATCTGGTTAACTCTTTCGGTCTGTCCATCCTTATGCGGATGATATGCTGTACTAAAGTTCAAACGGGTCCACATGGCTTCATGCAGCTTATTCTAGAATCTCGAGGTAAATTGAGTACCTCTGTCCAATACAATCTTCTTTGGCACTCCATGCAAACAGACGATCCTGGTCATATATAGTTATGCTAATTTATCTCCCAAGTAAGTGGTCTTTACAGGGATAAAATGAGCGACCTTAGTCAAGCGATCCACTATAACCCAAATTGAGTCATACCCTCCTTGAGTTTTAGGTAAACCGATAATGAAATCCATTCCGATTTATTCCCACTTCCACTCAGGTATCCTTAGCGGTTGCAGCAATCCTGCTGGCCTCTGATGCATTGCCTTGACTCTCTGGCATATGTCACACAATGCGACGTGCTCGGCGACCTCGCGCTTCATACTTGGCCACCAGAATCTCTCCTTCAGGTCCTGGTACATCTTGGCACTTCCCGGATGTATGGAATACTTGGAATCATGAGTTTCCTCCAGAATCAACATCTTTAGCTCCTTCTTGTTCGGCACACAGATGACGTCCTTAATCCACAACGTACCCTACTCATCCAGCTTGAAGTCCTTAGCCTTGCCTTCATCCATTTTAGACTTGATCCTCTAGATCTTGGCATCATCCTTTTGTCCTTCTTGGATTTGGTCCTCTAAGGTTGGCTTTACTTCCAATGCGGCTAGGAAACCTTCCGGTATCACTTCTAATTTTAGCTTCTGAAACTCCTCGCACAGTTCATCCTGACTCCCTGCTATCATCATATTCACTATGTGGCTCTTCCGACTCAAGGCGTCGGCTACCACATTGGCCTTCCCGAGATGGTAATGGAGTCCGACGTTGTAGTCCTTGATCAACTCTAACCATCTCCTTTGCCTCATGTTCAGATCTGATTGGGTGAATATGTACTTAAGACTTTTATGGTCTGTATACACTTCACATCTGTTTCCGATCAGATAGTGACACCACAACTTCAAGGCATGCACTACGACTGCTAACTCTAGGTCATGCGTCGGATAGTTCTCCTCATGCGGCCACAACTGCCTTGATGCATACGCAACGACCTTTCTGTTTTGCATCAGCACGCATCCAAGTCCCTAGCGTGAGGTGTCACAATATATCGAAACTTTGATTAACATCTGGTAGAACTAACACCGGTGCTGATGTCAATCGCTTCTTCAACTCCAGGAAGCCCTTCTCGCACTCTAGCATCCATGTAAATTTCTTCTCCTTTTTCACAATTGCATAAGGGGTCTCGCAATCGTTGAAAAGCCTTCAATGAAACGGCGGTAGTAGCCAGCCATCCCCAGAAAACTAAGGATCTGGGTAACTGTCTTCAGCTGTTCGCAATGTAACACGGCTTCCACCTTGCTTGGGTCTACTGCAACTCCTTCTGCGGTCATGACATGTCCAAGGAACTTGTTGGGACCCCGAATTTGCAAATCCGGACCCTCTGTGTATTCAGCACTAGTCCAGGAACGCGCTAGTGCACACAGTCTTAACATCGGTAAATATCACAATCATACCACTCGATACTAATAGAGTACTTTATTTAAATAGTCAAACTGGTTACTTGACCTTATGGTCAAGTCACAAATGTACGCCTCGCAGGGCGAAACTTATTAAGAGAGAAATAGTAGCAGCGGAAAATCAAATAACTTCGTGGCGCCATCCAGTATACCACAGGCAACTGACTGGGCTCGCTTCCTAAGTAGACGGATCCTCTTGGAGCTCCTCCTCCAAAGCTTGTGCAGTCTCCTCTTCAACTGGTGTTGTATTGTGGCAAGGGTGAGTACTTGGTACTCAGCAAGTCATGCACAGAATGCAAGCTAATATACTATATGCATGGCTTGGTACAAAGGAATAGCTCAAGGTATATTTGCAGTAAACAGCATTTGACAAGTAGCATAAATAGATTCGAAAGCAGTAGAAGCAAGTATAGCATAGATAACTTTTCAAGGAATTTAATAAACATATTTCCCATCCTAATCCATATTCCCATCAACCTCATTATTAATCCAACCCAACCTTTCAGATCCAAGTTATTTTTGAGAAAATCTAACCCTTGACTGTAATTCCCGAGCGATGTCCAATACCGCGGACACGGCTATCCGAATAGATTCTACACTCTGCAGAGGTTATGCACTTTACCCACAAGATACAGTCAAACACCACAAAGGCGAGTTCCCGTAACAAAGTCTTTCGGAAACCTCTAACAATACAAGTGGTCCTCCCCGGTTATTGCACACTAACCCTTCCCTTAGCTAAGGCGAAGTTTAGGCCAATCAACCGTTAGATGGGTACTGGCCTCGGCCCGATGCGCTCCCCGCATAACTTACACAAAGGGTGTAGTTGACCTCCCGAGGTCCCACAGTGCGTTATTAGCAACTTAGTCAACTAGGTACGCCCCATTACGAGACATGTGGTTGCACGTTAGACCCAGTTCAAAGGCTTGCAAGGTTAAGTCCTTAGGGTGACCAGGGCAAGACTACCCGAAGAACCAAATCAACATCCCCAATGCCACAACCGCCCACTGATTATTCTTGCCACATGCCCGGTCGAAAAACTATTTATCAAACCCGCTTGATTACCATGCACCACGTGCCATCAACATCACATGATACCTTTCCAAAACAGGTTCAATATATCATTAAGTCAATATTAACATTTGTTTGTCCAAAATCATGTCATGAGCACGTAGTGTGTCTAAGCGATTTACTACAACGGTCTAAACCCATGTTGGCAAGTTAATAATGTCCAACTAGTAAACCACAACTAGGGTGACAAGGGTCATGGCACATACTTAAGTAATCAAGGTGTCATACAGCAAATTGGTATTTATCTAACCCCCATATTTAAATAAAGTATTTTTCTAATTGAACTAGCATGCAATAGTTTAAATCAAAATAGATTTCGAAATAGGATCAACATGGTCAAAGCACAACTTGCCTTCAAAAAGTACTTGTTCTTGGTCTTGAGTTGGATCCTGAGTCAATACTTCTCCTTCGAATCCTTCCGGCACTTCAACGTCTACTCGTAAAGCGTGCAAATAGCAGATACACAAATAAACAATAGGCAAAAAGTGTCCAAACATCCAAATAAAATCCATAAACAGAGAGAACATAATTTTATGAATTTTTAGAAACTGGAATCGTCAAATTTGGAGTTAAAACGCAAAAGTTATGATTATTTAAAGTTTAAATAATCAATTAAATAATTTTACAGAGAAAAAATTTAGTCCAAAAATTAAATAAAATTCATATTTAGGTAGATCTCAATTTTATACAAATTTAGAAATTTGAATCACTCAAATCGGAGTTGAAACGCAAAAGTTATAAACGTTTGAAGTTTGAATCAAATCTGAAATCATTATTTCGAATTAATAAATCATTTTCTTTTTCGGAAATTAATTATTGCGTCAGCAAGGACACGTGTCAGCCTCTGATTGGCCTGCTGACGTCAGCCGGTCCATGGACGTGGTCCACGCTCGGCTCGGGTCCACCGTGGACTCGGTCCACGAATCCACGTGTCGCTGACATGTGGGTCCGCCTCGGGTGACGTCACTGCTGACGTCAGCGGGGCTCAGCCCATGGTGCTGACAGGTGGGACCCACTGTGACGTCATTGCTGACGTCAGCGCTTGGCTGGGACAACCGCTGACATGCGGGCCCGCCATGACGTCAGCGTGACGTCATGGTGCAGTTTGGCCGGGCCACTGACATGCGGGCCCCGCGTGTCAGCGTCACATGCACGCGCGCGTGGGCTGCGCTGACCGCGACGGTCAGCCTCCCCGGACGCGTGGCGCAATCTCGGCCGTTGATTTGAAATTCAACGGTCCAGATTAGATCTGAGTCTCACGCGTTTGGGTTAACGCGTTTGATCTGGACCGTTGGATCTAGATCCGACGGTCAAGATTGGATCTGGGAATCGCACGTGGTTCTCACCGGGGATGACGTGGCGCAATCTGGGCCCTTGGATGAAGATCCGACGGCTGGTGGAGCTCGAACGACGGCGATGGCTTGCGGCGGCGCTGGCTCACCGGCGCGGGGGACGACGACCTAGCCGACGGCGTTTCGGGCGCGCTCCGGCGGAGTGAGGGGTAGCTCCGGGTGCGCCTCGACGCGAGGAGTCCGGATCTGGGCACAACGGCGGCGGAGGACGACAGAGATGGCCGCAATCGGCAAAGAACCACGGCGGAGGGAAGAGGCAACTCCGGCGAGCGATTGCGGCTCAACGGCGGCGGCTCCGGCGACGTTGTCTAGAGCTACGGGTGCGTAATGAAGCGGCGATCCCGACACGGGTGGCGGCGCAATAAATAGGGCCCTCGGCGTCAGGTAACGCGCTGAATCAGGTCCTCTCGTTGGCGGGCGAGTCCGGCGACACGGTTAGGAGTGACGTGGCACGCCGCGACCATTGGATCGAGATCCAACGGTGCGCGAAGTTTGGTTCCGGTCGGACTCGGCGGCCCTGGCTCGGTCGGGCTCGGGCTCGGTGGCGTGGCTCAATCGTGGCCGTTGGATCTGAATCCAACGGCCACGCGGTTAAACTTCGGCCTGTCGGTTCGATCGAGTCACGTGGCTCGGGTCGGACTCGAACTCGAGTCTGACTCGGGCTCGGTCGGATGAACAGTACAAACCCACTCGCATTTTCCAGCGATTTAATAATTAAAATAATTCCCAGTAATTCATTTAATTCATTAAAAATAGCAAATGACTCTGAAAAATTCCAGAAAAATTCTGGAAAATATCTTGGATCATTTTGGACTCAAATAAAATATTTCCAACAAAATTTTATTTGCAAAATTAAATTCTTTAATTATTTCAAAATGGAATAAATTCAAATAAATTCCAAATAAATCCAAATAAATTCCAGAAAATTCCAAAAATTCACCAAAGTGCCAAATCACACATGAATTTAAGAAAAGAAAAATTTTGGGGTGTTACAGAACTCCACCTTGTCTTTTCAGAAATCACACTTGCTGAATTTGGCGAAGAGTTGCTGTTCCCTCAGTTTCTCCAAAAACTAGCCTTATGTGTTCTGCATGCTTTTCTCTGGTCTTGGAGTAGACCAAAATGTCATCTATGAACACGACTACAAACTTGTCCAAATATTCCATGAAAACCTTGTTCATCATATTCATAAAATAAGCTGGCGCATTCGTCAGACCAAAGGACATAACGGTGAACTCGTAATGTCCGTATCTCGACGAGAATGCGTTCTTCGGAATATCTTCTGACCGGATCTTCAGCTGATGATACCCCGATCTCAAGTCAATCTTAGAGAAAACTCCGGCTCCTCTCAATTGATCAAACAGATCATCAATCCTGGGTAGCGGGTACTTGTTCTTCATGGTGACTTCATTGAGTGCACGGTAATCAATGCACATCCTGAAACTCCCATCCTTCTTCTTGACGAACAAAACAGGTGCTCCCCACAGCGACGAACTAGGTCTGATATATCCTTTTGCCATCAACTCCTCAAGCTGCTTCTTCATCTCTACCAATTCTTCGGTTGACAACCGGTAGGGTATCTTTGCTATCGGTGCAGTTCTGGGTACTAACTCGATCACAAACTCTATGTCTCTGTCCGGCGGCATACCCGATAAATCTTCAGGAAAGACATCAGGGTACTCATTCACCACTAGAACATCCTCTATGCTGACCGTCTTCGCACTGTTGACCATCAACTGTCCATCTCGTACGGCGGTCGCCTGGATCTCCACTTTTCTTCCACAAGGGCTCTCAATTGTTATGACTCGTAGTCCACAGTCCAACACAGCCTTGTGTTGGATAACCAATCCATTCCCCAGATAACATCTAAGGTCTGGGTTTCCAATATTATAAGGTTCGCTAGGAATTATACCCCATCTACTATTATTCTTACCCCGGAACTGTAACACCCCGGCATTTACTATGCCTGAATGCTACCAAACATAAGCTAAACAACATCTAAATACCACAAGTTACCATAAATTCCAGCAAAGGTACATATGCTAAAAACCGAAATTTCAGCAGCATATCCTTTGTTTTAACATGAATTAAAGGAGCAACAACAGTATATCAATGTATGGATTATGAGAGACAACTAAAAACAGCAATAATTAACGACTTAGCAACAATATAAGTCTAGTTTCAAACACATAATGTCTCCAAGGGTCAAACGAACAATAAAACTCTCATATAGCAAAGCTAAACCTTAAAGCAATAATCATCACACGCAATTTATTATCAAACTAATAGAATGACTTGTGGAATCAATATGGTGAAGCTACGTGTGGACGTGTGACTATTTCCCTTCCCCGCATGCCGTTCTCATGGTACCTAAAATAACAAGAAAACACAAGCGTGAGTTCGAAACTCAGCAAGCATATTGCAATGGACAACAAGAACAATATCATGGCAATAACATCTCCCATCATATATATCATCTCATTCATGAACACTTAACAATATCATCATCATTATGTATGCAATGTAATGCAATGCTCATGTCTCCTTGGAAACTCATACCGGTATGGTTGAGTACACACCCGTCGGTGTGCACCCTCTCCCCCCTTCCATCCCGAAGATGGAGGGTGCCTACTCCTCACTTCCGTTCACCGCGGTGAATGGAATCACGATGTAGGACTTACTCATTGGCTTTCCGGATTAGTCATAACTTTCTCACCGACCTTCCCGGACTAGTTATGACTTTCTCACCGCCCGAGCCATGTAACATGCCATGTATGCATTTATGCCAACATCATATTTAACTCACATATTAACACATGGCATCATAACATATTAATGTCGGTACCCCGAATTTGGAAATCCGGACCCTTTGTGTATTCAGCACTAGTCCAGGAACGCGCTAGTGCACACAGTCTTAACATCGGTAAATATCACAATCATACCACTCGATAATAGTAAAGTACTTTAATTAAATAGTCAAACTGGTTACTCAACCTTATGGTCAAGTTACAAATGTATGCCTCGCAGGGCGAAACTTATTAAGAGAGAAATAGTAGCAGCGGAAAAATAAGATAACTTCGTGGCGCCATCCAGTATATCACAGGCAACTGACTGGGCTCGCTCCCTATGTAGACGGTTCCTCTTGGAGCTCCTCCTCCAAAGCTGGTGTAGTCTCCTCTTCAACTGGTGTTGTATTGTGGCAAGGGTGAGTACTTGGTACTCAGCAAGTCATGCACAGAATGCAGGCTAATATACTATATGCATGGCTTGGTACAAAGGAATAGCTCAAGGTATATTTGCAGAAAACAGCATTTAACAAGTATCATAAATAGATTCGAAAGCAGTAGAAATAAGTAAAGCATAGATAACTTTTCAAGGAGTTTTAATAAACATCTTTCCCAGCCTAATCCACATTTCCATCAACATCATTATTAATCCAACCCAACCTTTCAAATCCAAGTTATTTTTGAGAAAATCTAACCCTTGACTGTAATTCCCGAGCGATGTCCAATACCGCGGACACGGCTATTCGAATAGATTCTACACTCTGCAGAGGTTATGCACTTTACCCACAAGATACAGTCAAACACCACAAAGGCGAGTTCCCGTAACAAAGTCTTTCGGAAATTTCTAACAATACAAGTGGTCCTCCCCGGTTATTGCACACTAACCCTTCCCTTAGCTAAGGCGAAGTTTAGGCTAATCAACCGTTAGATGGGTACCTGGCCTCAGCCCCGGTACGCTCCCCCGTACAACTTACACAAAGGGTGTAGTTGACCTCCTGAGGTCCCACAGGTACGTTATTAGCAACTTAGTCAACTAGGTCCGTCCCATTACAGACATGTGGTTGCACATTAGACCCAGTTCAAAGGCTTGCAAGGTGAAGTCCTTAGGGTGACCAGGGCAAGACTACCCGAAGAACCAAATCAACATCCCCAGTGCCACAACTGGCCCACCTGATCATTCTTGCCACATGCCCCGGTCAAAAACTATTTATCAAACCCCAGTTGATTACCATGCACCACGTGCCATCAACATCACATGATACCTTTCCAAAACAGGTTCAATATATCATTAAGTCAATATTAACATTTGATTGTCCAAAATCATGTCATGAGCACGTAGTAGGTCTAAGCAGTATACTACAACAATCTAATTTCCCATGTTGGCAATTTAATAATGTCCAACTAGTAAACCACAACTAGGGTGACAAGCGGTCATGGCACATATTTAAGTAATCAAGGTGTCATACAGCAAATTGGTATTTATCTAATTCCCCATATTTAAATAAAGTATTTTTCTAATTGAACTAGCATGCAATAGGTTAAATCAAAATAGATTTCAAAATAGGATCAACATGGTCAAAGCACAACTTGCCTTCAAAAAGTACTTGCTCTTGGTCTTGAGTTGGATCCTGAGTCAATACTTCTCCTTGAATCCTTCCGGCACTTTAACGTCTACTCGTAAAGCGTGCAAATAGCAAATACACCAATAAACAATAGGTAAAAAGTATCCAAACATCCAAATAAAATCCATAAACAGAGAGAACATAATTTTATGAATTTTTAGAAACTGAAATCGTCAAATTTGGAGTTAAAACACAAAAGTTATGATTATTTAATGTTTAAATAATCAATTAAATAATTTTACAGAGAAAAATTTTAGTCCAAAAATTAAATAAAATTCATATTTAGGTAGGTCTCAACTTTATACAAATTTAGAAATTTGAATCACTCAAATCGGAGTTGAAACGCAAAAGTTATAAGCGTTTGAAGTTTGAAACAAAATCTGAAATCATTATTTCGAATTAATAAATCATTTTCTTTTTTCGGAAATTAATTATTGTCGGCTGGACACGTGTCAGCCTCGATTGGTCTGCGGCGTCGGCCCGATCCATGGACTCGGTCCACGCTCGGCTCGGGTCTACCGTGGACTCGGTCCACGACTCCACGTGTCGCTGACAGGTGGGTCCCCTCGGGTGACGTCATTGCTGACGTTAGCGGGGCTCGGCTATTCTTGGACAGGCGAGCCCGCCACTGTCGATGCTTCGGGCTCACGCCGTGGCGCGGTGACACGGGGCCCCACATGTCGATGGCGTGCTCCCACGCCGCGGTCGCGGCGGCTAGAGCTACGTGGCATGATCCGCCGTTGATTTGAAATCAACGGTCCTGATCGGACCTAATGACGCCGCGTTTGGGGCGAGCGTGGTCAATCCGGGCCGTTGGATCTAGATCCAACGGTTGAGATTGAATCTGGGAATCACACGTGGTTCTCACCGTAGGATGACGTGGCGCAATCCGGGGCGTCGGATCTTGATCGGACGGTTCCACGGAGCTCACGGGCGGCGATGGCGCGCGGTGGAGCGGGGTGTACCGAGACGGGCGGCGACCAAGGGCGCGGCGCTTCTGAGGCTCCTCCGCGACGTCGCGTGGTCACGTTCGAATCGCCTGGCTCGGGGTCCGGATCGGCCTCCTTCTTCTCGAGGCGGCGTCGGATGGCGGCGGAAGGTGAAAAAACCAACACAAGGCCCTAAGCTACTACGGCGAGCAATCCCGCAAGCGGCGGCTGCTAGGGTTTAGCGAGCTAGGGCAAAAGTAGCGCGAAGTCACGGCGGTCCTCGAGGCAGACCGGGCTTTAAATAGCCTCGGCTTCGCGCTCAATCCGTAACCCTAATGGATGCGGCGGAGGGCCAGCGGCGCGATCCGATCCGGACTTCGGGCGGAAAGCGACGACCCGCGGCCGTGCGTGTCCGATCAACGGCCACGATTGCCAGCGCGCCGCGGGTCGGCGGACTCGGTCGAATCGGTGCGGCCCAATCCTGGCCGTTGGATCTCGATCCAACGGTCGGGATCAATTAGGATTTAGGCTGGTTCGGTCGAGTCACGTGGCTCGGTCGGACTCGAGTCCGACTTCGGGTTCCGACTTCGATCGGATGAATAGTACAAACCCACTCGCATTTTCCAGCGATTTAATATTTAAAATAATTCCCGATAATTCATTTAATTCATTAAAAATATCAAAAGACTCGAGAAAAATTCGGAAAAATTACGGAAAATACTTTGGATCATTTTGGACTCAAATAAAATATTTCCAACAAAATTTTATTTGCAAAGTTTAATTCTTTAATTATTTCAAAATGGAATAAATTCAAATAAATTCCAAATAAATCCAAATAAATTCCAGAAAATTCCAAAAATTCAACAAAGTGCCAAATCACACATGAATTTAAGACAGGCAAAATTTTGGGGTGTTACAAACCTCCCTCCCTTAACAGAATCTCGTCCCCAAGATTCAGGGCTTACTATAGAATAGGCTTGGAAACTCTTTCTTCAAATCCTCTTCACGCTCCCAAGTTGCTTCACTTTCCGCGTGGTTGCTCCACTGAACTCTACAGAAGCGGGTTGACTTATTTCTGGTCTCTCGATCCATAGTGTCCAGAATCTTCACGGGATGCTCCTTGTAAGTCAAATCTTCTTGCAACTCAATTGACTCTAGCGGTGTCTGTTCCTCAGGTACTCGGAGACACTTCTTCAACTGGGACACATGGAATACATCATGTACTCCTGCTAACGACTGTGGCAACTCTAGCTGATAAGCAACTTCGCCTCTGCGGCTCAAAATCTTAAATGGTCCTACATAACGGGGTGCGAGTTTCCCTTTGGCATGGAACCTCTTAACTCCTCTGAGCGGCGTGACTCTGAGATACACGAAATCTTCTGGTTCAAAATTCAGGTCTCGCGGCGGTTGTCGACATAACTCTTACATGCGTGATTGGGCGATCTTCAACCTTTCCCTAATCATGGCAATATGCTCTTCACCTCTTGAAGAATATCAGGCCGAAGACACGGCGCTCGCCGGTCTCATTCCAATTCAATGGCGTCCGCGAGTCGTCCATACTGATGCCTCAAATGGTGACATCGTAAACTAGCACAGTAACTATTATTGTAATCGAACTTCGGCATACGGCAAACTCTTATCCCAAGAGGTAGCATAAGCCAATGCACACGCTCTTAACATATCCTCCAGAATTTGATTGACTCTTTCGGTCTGTCCATCCGTCTATGGATGATAGGTCAGATCTTGAAGTTCAAGCGGGTTCCCATGGCCTCATGCAACTTATTCCGTAACCTTGAGGTAAATTGGGTACCTGCATGCGATACAATCCTCTTTGGCACTCCGTGCAAACAGACGATCCTGATCATGTACAATTCTGCTAATTTATCTCCCGAGTAAGTGGTCTTCACGAGGATAAAATGGGCTACTTTGGTCAAGCGATCCACTATAACTGTAACACCCCAAAATTTTGCTTTTCTTAAATTCATGTGTGATTTGGCACTTTGGTGAATTTTTGGGAATTTCTGGAATTTATTTGGATTTATTTGGAATTTATTTGAATTTATTCCATTTTGAAATAATTAAAGAATTTAATTTTGCAAATAAAATTTTGTTGGAAATATTTTATTTGAGTCCAAAATGTTCCAAAATATTTTCCAGAATTTTTCTGAGTCTTTTGCTATTTTTAATGAATTAAATGAATTACTGGGAATTATTTTAAATATTAAATCATTAAATCAACTCGGTCAAATCTTGTTCATCAGATCGAGTCGAACCTAGGACTCGAACCCACCAGCCTCTCTGCCGGGACCCGAATTTGCAAATCAGGACCCTCTATTCAGTATTCGGTCCAGAAGCGAGCGCTAGTGCACCGATCTTAACATCGGTATATATCACAATCATACCATACGATACTATCAAAGTACTTTATTTAAATAATCAAAGGGTTACTCGACCTTATGGCCAAGTTACAAATATATGCCTTGCAAGGCGAAACTTATTAAAAGAGAAATAGCGGCCCGGAAAATCAAATAAACCGTGGCGCCATCCAGGTATACCAGCAGCAACTGGCCAGGCTCGCATCCCTAAGTAGACGGGTCTTCTTGGAGTTCCTCCTCCAAAGCTGGCGTAATCTCCTCTTCAACTGATATTGTGTTGAGGCAAGAGTAATCAGGTGGGCCAGTTGTGGCATTGGGTGTGATGATTTGGTTTTTCGGGTAGTCTTGCCCTGGTCACTCTAAGGACTTAACCTTGCAAGCCTTTGAACTGGGTCATACTTGCAAACTACATGGCGGAATGGGGCGGCCCTAGTTGACTAAGTCGCTAAGGACTCACTTGTGGAGCCTCGGGTGTCGATTACACCTTTTGTGTGATTGTGCAGGGGGGCGTATCGTGGCGTGGCGGTACCCATCTAGCAGTGTGTTGGTCCCATACTTAGCCTTTGGCTAAGGAAGGGATGGTGTAGAGCACGTCTTGGAGAGGACCACCCTGTGTTGTTTTGAGGTTTCCAAAGGCTTTATTCTGAACTTCGCCTTTGTGGTGTTGTTGTATCTTGTGGGTAAAGTGCATAACCTCTGCAGAGTGTAGAATCTATTTGAATAAGCCGAGTCCACGCAGTCTTGGACAATGCTGGAATTACAGTCAAGGGTAGACTTTCTGAAAATAACTTGGTTTTTGAAAAGATGGGTTGGTTTAACAAGGAAGATGATGGAAATATGGTTTTAGGATGGGAAAAATGTTTATTAAACTTCTTGAAAAGTTATTTATGCTTTACTTATTTCTCGCTTTTGAATCTACTTATATTACTTGTCAAAAGCTGGTTAACGCAAATATACCACGAGCTATTCTTTGTACTAAGCCATGCATATAGTATATTAGCTTGCGTGCATTTTAGAATTTTTACGGAGTCTTTTGCTATTTTTAATGAATTAAATGAATTCAGAATTATTTTAAATATTAAATGTGAAATCCAACTCGGGTCCAAGTACTGTTCATCAGGCGAAGTCGGAACCGAGTCGGACTCGAACCCGACCAAGGCAGTTGACTCGACCAGAACCCACTCCTAAACCTAATCAATCCCACCGTTGGATCAGATCCAGCGGTAGATCCGCCCGTACCGGTTCGAGCCAGGGCGGATCGATCGCGCCCGTGCGATCGTGGCGTTGTCGCGCCACGTGGAGCGGCCACGATTCGTCGTCTTCGCCCGAGTCGAGCCGGACTTCGCCGCCGCGCCAGCGTAGCGAACTAGGTTTCCGTCTAGGGCACTGACGAGGCTATTTAAAGCGTGAGGCGTCCCCGAGGTTGCCCTCATCCTTGCGCACCCGTTCCCAGCCATCTCGCCGGGCCGCCAGTTGAGCCGCACCGCTCGCCGGAGTTGTCTCTTCCCTCCGGCTGCGGTTTGCGGCCAGGTTTCCGCCGTCGTCCGTCGTCTTCCGCCGAAGGAGGCCAGATCCAGGAGTCCCCAGACGAGAGCGCGAAGGAGAGCTTCATCTCGCCGAACCACGCCCCAAACGCCGTCGGGCTCGTCGTCGTCCTCGTCTCGATCCAAGCGCCCGCTGGTAAACCATCGCCGTCGCGAGCTCGGAGGGACCGTCGGATCGGTCGGACGGTTGAGGTGAGCTCCGTGTTCCCAAACGCATTAGATCCTGGATCGTTGGATCAAGATCAGCGGTTCCACAATTGCCACACGTCTTTGTGCGTGCGAATATAGATTAGATCTGGGACCGTCCGATCTAGATCGAGCGGCCCACGAGCAACGCAGTAGTTTCAACGCAGTGTTAACCCTGGATCTAATCAGGCCGTTGATTTTCAAACCAACCCGGCGAGATTGCGCCATCGTGTCGGGAAGATGGACCGCCGCGGTCGCGAATCCAGCGTCGTGTGATGACCACGGGCCAGCGTGTCGGAAGGGGCCAGCGATGTCGTGACCCAGCTGAGCACCGCGTCACCATGACGTCACAATGGGTCCCACCGGCCGTAAAGACTGAGCGGCCTTCGACGTCGGCGATAGCGTCACCGAGAGAGGCCCACATGTCGGCGACCGCGTGAGTCGTGGGCCAGGAGTCCACTGATAGACCAATGCGTGGCGTGGACCAAGACCATGGACTCAGGCGTCGGCCAATGTCGGCTGCCGTGTCCATCTTTGGCACAATAATTAATTTCCAGAAAAAGAAAATGATTTATTAATTCGAAATATTGATTCAAATTTAGATTCAAACTTCAAACGCTTATAACTTTTGCGTTTCAACTCCGATTTGAAGCGATTCAAATTTCTAAATTTGTATAAAATTGCGATCTACCTAAAATATGAATTTTATTTAATTTTGGACTAAAGTTTTTCTCTGTAAAATTATTTAATTGATTATTTAAACTTTAAATAATCACATAACTTTTGCTTTTAACTCCAAATTTGTGATTCAGTTTCTAAAAATCCAGAAAATTATGTTCTCTCTGTTTATGGATTTTATTTGGAGTTTTGGATCTTTTGCATAGTGTTCATTTGTGTATTTGCTATTTGCACGAGTAGGCGTTGAAGTGCAGGAAGGATTCGAGGAGAAGTGTTGACTCAGATCCAACTCAAGACCAGAGCAAGTACTTTTGAAGGCAAGTTATTGCTTTGACCATATTGATCCCATTTCGAAATCTATTTTTTTTAAACTATTGCATGCTAGTTTAATTAGAAAGATACTTTGTTTAAACACAGGGTTAGATAAATACCAATTTGCTATATGACACCTTGATTACTTAAGTATGTGCCATGACCTTTTGTCACCCTAGTTGTAGTTTACTAGTTGGACATTACTAAATTGCCAACATGGGTTTAGATCGTTGTAGTATCTGCTTAGACTCGTGCTCATGACATGATTTTGGACAATCAAACGCTAATATGGACTTAATGATATATTGAACCTTTGTTTTGGAAAAGTATCATGTGATGTTGACGGTACGTGGTGCATGGTAATCAAGCTGGGGTTTGATAAACAGATTTCGATTTGGGGCATGTAAGCAGAAATGTCAATTGGGCGTTAATGGCATTGGGTGTGATGATTTGGTTTTCGGGTAGTCTTGCCTGGTCACTCTAAGGACTTAACCTTGCAAGCCTTTGAACTGGGTCATACTTGCAACCACATGGTGGAATGGGACGGCCCTAGTTGACTAAGTCGCTAAGGACTCACTTGTGGAGCCTCGAGTGTCAGTTACACCTTTTGTGTGATTGTGCGGGGCGTATCGTAGGTGGCCAGGTACCCATCTAACGTGTGTTGGTCCCATACTTAGCCTTGGCTAAGGAAGGGATGGTGTAGAGCACGTCTGGGAGAGGACCACTGTGTTGTTTGAGGTTTCAGAAAGGCTTTATTCTGAGAACTCGCCTTTGTGGTGTTTATTGTATCTTGTGGGTAAAGTGCATAACCTCTGTGAGTGTAGAATCTATTTGAATAGCCGAGTCCACGGTACTGGACAATGCTCGGGAATTACAGTCAAGGGGTAGACTTTCTGAAAATAACTTGGTTTTGAAAGATGGGTTGGTTTAACAAGGAAGATGATGGAAATATGGTTTAGGATGGAAAAATGTTTATTAAACTTCTTGAAAAATTATTTATGCTTTACTTATTTCTCTTTGCTTCGAATCTACTTATATTACTTGTCAAAAATTTGGATTCTTGCAAATATACCCTGAGCTATTCCTTTGTACTAAGCCATGCATATAGTATATTAGCTTGCATTGCAATGCATGACTTCTTGAGTACCAAGTACTCACCCTTGCCTCAACACAATATCGATTGAAGAGGAATTCATGACTTTGGAGGAGGAACTCCAAGAAGACCCGTCTACTTTAGGGATGCGAGCCCAGTCAGTTACTGTGGTATCTTTGGATGGCGCCACGAAGTTTATTTGATTTTCATTTCTTCTTATTTCTCTTTTAATAAGTTTCGCCTTGCAAGGCATATATTTGTAACTTGGCCATAAGGTCGAGTAACCCTTTGATTATTTAAATAAAGTACTTTGATAGTATCGTATGGTATGATTGTGATATATACCGATGTTAAGACTGTGTGCACTAGCGCGTTCCTGGACTAGTGCTGAATACACAGAGGGTCCGGATTTGCAAATTCGGGGTCCCGACAATAACCCATATGGAGTCATAACCTCCTTGAGTCTTAGGCAAACCGGTAATGAAATCCATTCCAATTTCCTCCCACTTCCACTCAGGTATTTTCAGCGGCTGCAACAATCCTGCTGGTCTCTGATGCATTGCCTTGACTCTCTGGCATACGTCGCACAATGCAACATGCTCGGCAACTTCATGCTTCATGCTCGGCCACCAGAATCTTCCCTTCAAATCCTGATACATTTTGGCACTTCCTGGGTGAATTGAATACTTGGAGTCATGGGCTTCTTCTAGAATCAACTGCTTCAGCTCCTTTTTGTTCGGCACACAAATGCGATCCTTCATCCATAACGTGCCTTGCTCATCCAACTTGAAGTCCTCTGCCTTGCCTTCCTCCTTGATGGACTTAATCCTGCGGATCTTGTCATCATCCTTCTGTCCTTCCCGGATCTGGTCCTCTAGGGTAGGCTTTACTTCTAATGCGGCCAAGAATCTGCTGGGTACCACCTCAATCTTCATTCTCTGAAAATCCTCACATAACTCATCCTGACTTGTGGCTAGCAACTTACTCACGGTATGGCTTTTCCGACTCAAGGCATCGGCAACTACGTTGGCCTTTCCGGGATGGTAATGGATTCCAACATTGTAGTCCTTGATCAACTCTAACCATCTCCTCTGCCTCATGTTCAGATCCGACTGGGTGAATATGTATTTAAGGCTCTTATGATCCGTATACACTTCACATCTGTTCCCGATCAGATAGTGACGCCATATCTTCAAGGCATGCACTACGGCAGCTAACTCTAGGTCATGCGTCGGATAATTTTCCTCATGCGGCCTCAACTGCCTTGATGCATAAGCGACGACCTTTCCATTCTGCATCAGCACACATCCAAGTCCTTGGCGCGATGCGTCACAATAAATATCAAAGCTCTGATTAACATCCGGTAGAACTAACACCGGTGCTGATGTCAATCGCTTCTTCAGCTCCTGAAATCCTGTCTCACATTCTGACGTCCATGCAAACTTCTTCTCCTTTTTCAGCAATTGCGTAAGAGGTTTCGCAATTGTCGAAAAGCCTTCAATGAAATGGCGATAGTATCCAGCCATTCCAAGGAAACTCCGGATCTGGGTTACGGTCTTCGGCTGCTCCCAGTGTAACACAGCTTCTACTTTACTTGGATCAACGGCAACTCCTTCTGCGGTCATTACATGTCCAAGGAATTCTACCTTGTCCTTCCAAAAATCACACTTACTGAACTTGGCAAAGAGTTGCTGTTCCCTCAGCTTTTCCAAAACTCGCCTCAAGTGTTCGGCATGTTCATCCTCTGTCTTGCAGTAGATTAGGATATCATCTATGAACACAACAACAAACTTGTCCAAATACTCCATGAACACCTTATTCATCATATTCATGAAATATCTTTGGCGCATTAAATCAATCCAAAGGACATAACTGTAAACTCGTAATGTCCATATCTTGACGAGAATGCGGTCTTCGGAATATCCTCTGATCTGATCTTCAACTGATGGTATCCCGATCTTAGGTCAATCTTGGAGAAAACTCCGGCTCCTCTCAGCTGATCAAACAAATCATCAATCCTGGGTAACGGGTACTTATTCTTCACGGTGACTTCATTGAGTGCACGGTAGTCAATGCACATCCTGAAACTCCCGTCCTTTTTCTTGACAAACAACACTGGTGCCCCCCACGACGACGAGCTCGGTCTGATAAATCCTTTCTCCATTAACTCTTCTAGCTGTTTCTTCATCTCTACCAACTCTTCGGTGGACACCCGATAGGGTCTCTTTGCTATCGGTGCTGTACCAGGTACAAGCTCTATCACAAACTCTATGTCCCTGTCTGGCGGCATACCAGGTAGATCCTCAGGAAAAATGTCGGGACCCCGAATTTGCAAATCCGGACCCTCTGTGTATTCAGCACTAGTCCAGGAACGCGCTAGTGCACACAGTCTTAACATCGGTATATATCACAATCATACCAAACGATACTATCAAAGTACTTTATTTAAATAATCAAAGGGTTACTCGACCTTATGGTCAAGTTACAAATATATGCCTCGCAAGGCGAAACTTATTAAAAGAGAAATAACAAAGAATGAAAATCAAATAAACTTCGTGGCGCCATCCAAGATACCACAGCAACCGACCGGCTCGCATCCCTAAGTAGACGGGTCCTCTTGGAAATCCTCCTCCAAGCTGGCGTAGTCTCCTCTTCAAGCGGTATTGTGTTGAGGCAAGGGTGAGTACTTGGTACTCGACAAGTCATGCACGTAATGCAAGCTAATATACTATATGCATGGCTTGGTACAAAGGAATAGCTCAGGTATATTTGCGATGAAATGACTTTTGACAAGTAATAAAAGTAGATTCGAAAGCGGTAGAAATAAGTAAAGCATAAATAACTTTTCAAGAAGTTTAACAAACATTTTTCCCATCCTAAACCACATTTCCATCATCTTCATTGTTAAACCAACCCAACTTTTCAAATCCAAGTTATTTTCGTAAAATCTAACCCTTGACTCAGTAATTCCCGAGCATTGTCCGATCACGTGGACTCGGCTATTCAAATAGATTCTACACTCTGCAGAGGTTATGCACTTTACCCACAAGATACAATCCACTCACCACGTCGGTAGTGAATCGCCATACAAGAGTATGCGAATGAGCGATCATAACAAAGCCTTTCTAAGCCTCAAACAACACAGTGGTCCTCTCCTAAGACGTGCTCTACACCATCCCTTCCCTTAGCCAAGGCGAAGTATGGGACCAACACACCGTTAGATGGGTACCTGGCCACACGACCACGATACGCTCCCCGCATAATCACACAAGCGGTGTAAGCCCGACACCCTGAGGCTCCACAAGTGAGTCCTTAGCGACTTAATCAACTAGGGCCGTCCCATTCCAGCCATGTGGTTGCAAGTATGACCCA
Source organism: Rhipidocladum racemiflorum (assembly GCA_036346355.1). Classification (NCBI taxonomy): domain Eukaryota; kingdom Viridiplantae; phylum Streptophyta; class Magnoliopsida; order Poales; family Poaceae; genus Rhipidocladum; species Rhipidocladum racemiflorum. The sequence continues at coordinate 34,522,706 of CM070577.1, read as the reverse complement.
GTTCAAAGGCTTGCAAGGTTAAGTCCTTAGAGTGACCAGGGCAAGACTACCCGAAAAACCAAATCATCATCCCCAGTGCCACCTTGGCCCCACTGATTACTCTTGCCACATGCCCCGATCAGCGTTTATCAAACCCCAGTTGATTACCATGCACCACGTGCCATCAACATCACATGATACTTTTCCAAAACAGGTTCAATATATCATCAAGTCCATATTAGCATTTGATTGTCCAAAATCATGTCATGAGCACGAAAGTGTGTCTAAGCAGCATACTACAACGATCTAAACCCATGTTGGCAATTTAATAATGTCCAACTAGTAAACCACAACTAGGGTGACAAAAGGTCATGGCACATACTTAAGTAATCAAGGTGTCATATAGCAAATTGGTATTTATCTAACCCCCATGTTTAAACAAAGTATCTTTCTAATTAAACTAGCATGCAGTAGTTTAAATCAAAATAGATTTCGAAATAGGATCAACATGGTCAAAGCACAACTTGCCTTCAAAAAGCACTTGCTCTTGGTCTTGAGTTGGATCCTGAGTCAACACTTCTCCCTCGAATCCTTCCGGCACTTCAACGTCTACTCGTAAAGCGTGCAAATAGCAAATACACAAATAAACACTATGCAAAAAGATCCCAAAACTCCAAATAAAATCCATAAACAGAGAGAACATAATTTTCTGGATTTTTAGAAACTGGAATCGTCAAATTTGGGGTTAAAACGCAAAAGTTATGATTATTTAAGGTTTAAATAATCAATTAAATAATTTTGCAGAGAAAAACTTTAGTCCAAAAATTAAATAAAATTTATATTTAGGTAGATATTAATTTTATACAAATTTAGAAATTTGAATCACTCAAATCGGAGTTGAAACGCAAAAGTTATAAGCGTTTGAAGTTTGAATCTAAATTTGAATCAATATTTCGAATTAATAAATCATTTTCTTTTTCGGAAATTAATTATTGCGTCATCGGTGACACGTGGCAGCCTCTGATTGGGCGGCTGACGTCAGCCGGTCCATGGACTTGGTCCACGCTCGGCTCGGTCCACCGTGGACTCGGTCCACGGCTCACGGTCGCTGACAGGTGGGGCCTACAGATGACGTCATTGCTGACGTCAGCACACTGCTGGGACAGCTGCTGACAAGCGGGCCCCCACCGTGACGTCAGCGATGACGTCATGGTGCGGTTCCGCTGTCCCGCTGACGCGCGGGCCCGCCGTGTCAGCGTCTCACGCGCGGGTGCGCTGACCGCGGCGGTCAAGCTTCCCGACGCGTGGCGCAATCTCGGCCGTCGATTTGAAATCCGACGGTATGGATTGGGTCTCGGTTTCACGTGTTGGATTAACGCGGCGGATCTGAGCCGTTGGATCTTGATCCAACGGTTGAAATTAACCCTAACCCGTAACGTTACCCATGTTACGAGCAACGTGGCCGATTGTGGGCCGTTGGATCTTGATCCAACGGTCCCGATCTAATCTGGGATCTTAGGGTTGGGATAGAACGTGGGCTCACCTCAACCGTCCGATTTGGATCTGACGGTTCACCGAGCTCGGGACGGCGATGGCTTCGCGGCGGCGCGGGCTCACCGGCGCCGAGATGACGACCACGCGCAGGCGCCGGGCGTCTCCGGCCAAGTGAGTGCACTCAACAGTGCGCTGGCCGGGGTTCGGATGCGGTCTTGGTTGCGGCGGAAATGGGTTGCCGTCGGCGTAATCGTCAGAGGAACGCGGTGGAAGAGAGAGGCAACTACGGCGAGCTTTTGCGGCTAGACGGCGCGCTAGGGCTCAAACTTCGAGGAAAAGGTGCGCACGGTAAAGAGCTTCAACGGGGCGGCCTTGGGGCTTTAAATAGTGCCTCGACGTGCGCGCAACACACGAAACCCTAACGCACACGGCGGCCCACGGCGGAGCAGTCCGTCTCCGGGTCGGATCGGGAACGATGACGCGCAGCCGTTGGATCTCGATCCAACGGCTCGCGTGCGAACGGGCTCGGTCGAGCGGTAACGCTTGGCCGGTCGGTCGGACTCGAACTCGAGTCGACTCGGGCTCGATCGGATGAACATAGAATCGACTCGGTTTGATTTTCCAGCGTTTTAATATTTAAAATAATTCCCAGTAATTCATTTAATTCATTAAAAATAGCAAATGACTCAGAAAAATTCCAGAAAAATTCTGGAAAATACTTTGGATCATTTTGGACTCAAATAAAATATTTCCAACAAAATTTTATTTGCAAAATTAAATTCTTTAATTATTTCAAAATGGAATAAATTCAAATAAATTCCAAATAAATCCAAATAAATTCCAGAAAATTCCAAAATTTCACCAAAGTGCCAAATCACACATGAATTTAAGAAAAGCAAAATTTTGGGGTGTTACAAAAAACATCTGGGTACTCATTCACTACTGAGACATCCTCTATGCTGATTGTCTTGGTACTGTTAACCATCATCTGTCCATCTCTAACTGCAGTGGCTTGAAATTCCACTTTCCTTCCACACGGGCTCTCAACTGAGATAATCCTTCGTCCACAATCCAATACGGCCTTGTGCTTGGATAACCAATCCATTCCCAAAATAACATCTAAGGTCTGGGTCTCCAAAATAATAAGGTTCGCTAGGAACTCTATTCCATTTATTAGTATTCTCACCCCGGAACATCCTACTTTCGTTCGGAGTTCGGAACCAGGGGTTTGAACTAAAAGCATGCATTTAAGTCTTGCAATCCCCAAATCGTTTTTAGCAGCAAAGCCTTGCGAAACAAACGAATGCGAGGCTCCAGAGTCAAACAAAACTGTTGCAGGTACTGAGTTAACAAGTAACTTACCCAGTACGACGTCCGTAGCATTCTGCAGTGCATCTGCGGTGACATGGTTGACTCGACCTCTCACCACGGTCTGGGATGTGGCTCTTGGTGCTGGCGTCCTAGCTGGGGTGGATCCTAGATTGAAGTGAACTGGGGTCACTCCTGCTGTCTTCTTTGGGCAACTGTTGGCAAAGTGTCCTGGCTCGTTGCAGTTGTAGCAGCGTCTCACTGTTCCTTCTTGCCGCACTCGAGCGGCGTTTCTAACGAGCTGGGTCAGTAGTTCGATTGACGGGTCTTGGTGCTGGTGACGGTGTCCTTGTAGCATTCTCGTGGTGGAATCAAAACTGATTTGGTGCGACTCTCGACGCCATTGCGTTCCTGGCGTGATCCTGTTTGTTGCATCCTGCGCTTCCTATTCTCATCCAGTTCCTTGCACTTGTCCTCAAGAATAAGCGCCTTATTCACCAACTCTTGAAAATCTGGAAAGGGGTGGGTGATCCGTCCTACTTGTCGTCCGGAGGTCAGTCCCGTCATGCAGCGAGACTGTCGGGCTTGATCTGTCGCTACATCCTCAGTGCGTAGCGTGCTAGGCTGTGTGAACTTGTTCGTAGTCGGCCACCGGTGATTACCTTGCTTGATGCTCTGAACTCCTCCTTCTTAAGATCCATGATTCCTTCAGGTACGTGATACTGACGGAATGCAGCTGTGAACTCTTCCCAAGTGATGTCCTGAGGGTTCACTTGCGTGGCACAGAAGTTCTCCCACCATTCGGCGGCTGTTCCTTCCAACTGATGAGAAGCGTAAAGTACCTTCTCATTTCCTATGCATTGAGCTATGTGTAGCTTCCTCTCAATTGACCTTAACCAATCATCGGCCTCCAATGGATTGGCATTCCCAGAGAAAGTGGGTGGGTGAGTCCTCATGAACTCGGCGGTCTTGTATTACGGCGTTGTCCACGATTGACTTTGTTAGCGATGGCCTGGCAAAGGACGTGTTGCATTTGTTGCATCATAGCATGCATCAACCGAGTCCGAGCAAATGAAAAGCTCAAATTCTGCATATCCAAAGGCGATCTTTGGTGCTCCATCATTGGGGTTTTCTGCTGGCGAGAACCACTTCCATTGCTTCCAAAGTTTCATGGTGTTCACCATCTGTCGATTTGCTCTAGGTTTTAGAGATGAGGGGGAAACAAGAATAGACAAGTAATATGGAACTTATGCGGGGCGAAAGGTGTAACTTTAAGGTCCAACTTTATTATTTTAATCAATAGTAACTTGGTATGGTTGCTTACAATGCCTAGGGGCCTTGCAACACATACTGCACACTCAGCAAACAATGAAAATCCAAATCGAACTAACACTGGAGTCTAACGCCTAAAGGTGACTCTTTATTCTATGACGCGACTCGGCGAAGGAGTCTCACTATAGAACCTACGCTCACTCATCGAGAAAACCTCCACGGCCTGGGTACGGATGTTGCGGCATAGGCACGAAACGATTGCCATGTCCACCAACTGTGTCATCTGTGGTAGTCGAAGAAGCAGTGTCCTCATCGAGATCTGACTCCTCCGGATCTGGCTCGTGTAGCTCGAGTACTGGCTCTGGTTCTGGTCCGTACAAAGCCATCTCCAACTCGTCAATCCTTCGCAGAAGGTGTGACACATACTCTTGAGCTTCCCGCCATCTGTTCTTCTCTGTCGTGATCTCCTTGCGGGCCTTCTGTAGCTCCTTGCTTGTATCATCGAGTACATCCTCCTGGGCGACAACAAGTTGTGCCAACTGTGTAACCATGGCATCCTCATCCTGAATCGCCTTCGGGTCAAGAAGGTTATCGCTGCGTGGATGATAACGGAACACCGTGCTCTCCAACTCTCTGGCGTAGATACGGGTAATGTGCCGCATCGCTCGTCGTGATACTTCTTGGATACCCATCTGCATTGTAGACCTCCTGGCAGTGCAGTGTATCGGGCGATTGCCTGGGCCCTTTTCCCTAGCAGGTACCTCAATCTTCACGTCACAAGCCTTGATCAATCCAGCTTGTCTGATCACTTCCACTTGGTATTGTGGCTTCTCAAAGTCTCCGAGAGTCTGTAGCATACGCCAAAGTTCCGCGGCGTGACCAACCTCCAGGTCGACGTAGTTGAACTCTCCCTCCATCTGTCACAAGAGTGCTCACGTAAGAACTCGAAATTTTTAAATCGTGACAAGGTATGGAAAAATTCAGCAAGAGACAAGGAAAGAGAGAAGGGGATGAGTCGAGATGTCATTTCTTGTCTTGACAAACTTTTAGCTTTAGAAAATAGGTTTTATCCTCACTATGACCAATCTAGCTAGGGTTGAGCCTACGGTCAACCTGGCTCTGATACCACCTCTGTCGGGACCCCGAATTTGCAAATCCGGACCCTCTGTGTATTCAGCACTAGTCCAGGAACGCGCTAGTGCACACAGTCTTAACATCGGTAAATATCACAATCATACCACTCGATAATAGTAAAGTACTTTAATTAAATAGTCAAACTGGTTACTCAACCTTATGGTCAAGTTACAAATGTATGCTTCGCAGGGCGAAACTTATTAAGAGAGAAATAGTAGCAGCGGAAAAATAAGATAACTTCGTGGCGCCATCCAGTATACCACAGGCAACTGACTGGGCTCGCTCCCTATGTAGACGGTTCCTCTTGGAGCTCCTCCTCCAAAGCTGGTGTAGTCTCCTCTTCAACTGGTGTTGTATTGTGGCAAGGGTGAGTACTTGGTACTCAGCAAGTCATGCACAGAATGCAGGCTAATATACTATATGCATGGCTTGGTACAAAGGAATAGCTCAAGGTATATTTGCAAAAAACAGCATTGAACAAGTATCATAAATAGATTCGAAAGCAGTAGAAATAAGTAAAGCATAGATAACTTTTCAAGGAGTTTTAATAAACATCTTTCCCAGCCTAATCCACATTTCCATCAACATCATTATTAATCCAACCCAACCTTTCAAATCCAAGTTATTTTTGAGAAAATCTAACCCTTGATCAGTAATTCCCGGCGATGTCCAATACCACGGACACGGCTATTCGAATAGATTCTACACTCTGCAGAGGTTATGCACTTTACCCACAAGATACAGTCAAACACCACAAAGGCGAGTTCCCGTAACAAAGTCTTTCGGAAACTTCTAACAATACAAGTGGTCCTCCCCGGTTATTGCACACTAACCCTTCCCTTAGCTAAGGTGAAGTTTAGGCCAATGAACCGTTAGATGGGTACCTGGCCTCGGCCGATGCGCTCCCCGCACAACTTACACAAAGGGTGTAATTGACCTCCCGAGGTCCCAGTGCACGTTATTAGCAACTTAGTCAACTAGGTCCGTCCCATTACTGGACATGTGGTTGCACGTTAGACCCAGTTCAAAGGCTTGCAAGGTGAAGTCCTTAGGGTGACCAGGGCAAGACTACCCAAGAACCAAATCAACATCCCGATTGCCACAACCGCCCACTGATCATTCTTGCCACATGCCCGGTCAAAAACTATTTATCAAACCCGCTTGATTACCATGCACCACGTGCCATCAACATCACATGATACCTTTCCAAAACAGGTTCAATATATCATTAAGTCAATATTAACATTTGATTGTCCAAAATCATGTCATGAGCACGTAGCAGGTCTAAGCAGTATACTACAACGATCTAATTTCCCATGTTGGCAATTTAATAATGTCCAACTAGTAAACCACAACTAGGGTGACAAGGGGTCATGGCACATATTTAAGTAATCAAGGTGTCATACAGCAAATTGGTATTTATCTAATTCCCCATATTTAAATAAAGTATTTTTCTAATTGAACTAGCATGCAATAGGTTAAATCAAAATAGATTTCAAAATAGGATCAACATGGTCAAAGCACAACTTGCCTTCAAAAAGTACTTGCTCTTGGTCTTGAGTTGGATCCTGAGTCAATACTTCTCCTTCGAATCCTTCCGGCACTTTAACGTCTACTCGTAAAGCGTGCAAATAGCAAATACACCAATAAACAATAGGCAAAAAGTATCCAAACATCCAAATAAAATCCATAAACAGAGAGAACATAATTTTATGAATTTTTAGAAACTGAAATCGTCAAATTTGGAGTTAAAACACAAAAGTTATGATTATTTAATGTTTAAATAATCAATTAAATAATTTTACAGAGAAAAACTTTAGTCCAAAAATTAAATAAAATTCATATTTAGGTAGGTCTCAACTTTATACAAATTTAGAAATTTGAATCACTCAAATCGGAGTTGAAACGCAAAAGTTATAAGCGTTTGAAGTTTGAAACAAAATCTGAAATCATTATTTCAAATTAATAAATCATTTTCTTTTTTCGGAAATTAATTATTGCGTCGGCTGGACACGTGTCGACCTCTGATTGGTCTGCGGCGTCGGCCGGTCCATGGACTCGGTCCACGCTCGGCTCGGGTCTCACTGTGGACTCGGTCCACGACTCCACGTGTCGGCCGTGGGTCCCCTCGGGTGGCGTCATTCTTGGCGTTAGCGGGGCTCGGCTATTCTTGGCCGGCCAGCGCCCTGTCGCTGGCTTCCGGGCTCACGCCGTGGCGCGCGGTGACACGGGGCCCCACATGTCGCTGGCGTGCTCCCACGCCGCAGTCTGGCGGCTAGAGCTACGTGGCATGATCCGGCCGTTGATTTGGAAATCAACGGTCCCGATCGGACCTAATGACGCACGCGTTTGGGGCGAACGTGGTCAATCCGGGCTGTTGGATCTAGATCCAACGGTTGAGATTGGATCTGGGAATCACACGTGGTTCTCACCGTGGGATGACGTGGCGCAATCCGGGACGTCGGATCTTGATCGGACGGTTCACGGAGCTCGCGGGGCGGCGATGGCGCGCGGTGGAGCGGGGTGTACCGGAGACGGGGACGACGACCAAGGGCGCGGCGCTACGGGGCTCCTCCGGCGACGTGCGTGGTCACGTTCGAATCGCCCTGGCTCGGGGATCCCGGATCTGGCCTCCTTCTTCTCGGGCGACGGCGGACGGCGGCGGAAGGTGAGAAAAACCAACACAAGGCCCTAAGCTACTACGGCGAGCAATCCCGGGCAAGCGGCGGCTGCTAGGGTTTAGCGAGCTAGGGCAAAAGTAGCGCGGGGTCACGGCGGTCCTCGGGGCAGGACCCGGGCTTTAAATAGCCTCGGCTTCCGCGCTCAATCCGTAACCCTAACGGATGCGGCGGAGGACGCGGCGGCGCAGTCCGATCCGGACTCGGGCGGAGACGACGACCCGCGGCCGTACACGTGTCCGATCAACGGCCACGATTGCCAGGCGCGCACGGGTCCGAGCCGGACCCGGTCGAATCGGTGCGGCCCAATCCTGACCGTTGGATCTCGATCCAACGGTCGGGATCAATTAGGTTTAGGGCTGGTTCGGTCGAGTCACGTGGCTCGGGTCGGACTCGAGTCCGACTCGGGTTCCGACTCGGTCGGATGAATAGTTATTTATTTATTTATTTATTGCTATTTGCACACATTATGAGTAGACGTTGAAGTGCCCGAAGGTTTCGAAGGTGAAGTTTTGACCCAGGAGCCAGCTCAATACCAAGAACAAGTACTTTTTGAAGGCAAGTTATGCTTTGACCATATTGATCCCACTTTGAAAATTATTTTGATTCAAATTATTGCATGTTAATTTAATTAGAAAATGCTTTAATTAATTTTGGAAATTAGTTAAATGCTAATTTGCTGTATACCACCTGGACATAAATAATTGTATGCCATGACCGAGTCCATGGAGAAGTGTCATGTGTTATTAATGATGATGTTGATGGCACGTGGTGCATGGAAACAACTGGGGGTTGATAATTGGTTTTAGACCGGGGCAAGTGGCAAGAATGATCTAGTGGGCCATGAGTGGCACCGGGAAAGTCGTATTGGTTCTTCGGCAGTCTTGCCTTGGTCACCCTAAGGACTTAACCTTGCAAGCCTTTGATCTGAGTCGAACGTGCACCCACATGTTTGTAATGGGACAAACCTTGTTGAATAAGTTGCCAAATAACTTTCTTGTGGAACCTCAGGGTGTCAACTACACCTTTTGTGTAGTTGTATGGGGGAGCGTACCGGGGCGATGGCTAGGTACCCATCTAATGGTTGGTTGGCCTAGACTTCGCCTTTGCTAAGTGAAGGGTTAGTGCGCAACAACCGGGGAGGTCCACTTGTATTGTTAGATGCTTCCGAAAGACTTTGTTACGGACACTCGCCTTTGTGGTGTTTGACTGTATCTTGTGGGTAAAGTGCATAACCTATGCAGAGTGTACAACCTATTCGAATAGCTGAGTCCGCAGTATTGGACACTGCTCGGGGATTACAGTCAAGGGTTAGACTATCATGAAAATAACTTGGTTTGGAAAATGTTTGGGTTGGAACTGAAAATTGGACTTAGGTTGTGAAATGGTTTACTTGTGCAATGTTTACGAAAGAAATTATCTTTTATTATTGTTTTACTGCTTTGCAATCTATTACTGTATTTACATATGCTGCTTTCCTGCAAATATACCTGTTAGCCTATCCTTTGTAATAAGCCATGCATATAGAATATTAGCTTGCATTCTGTGCATGACTTGCTGAGTACCAAGTACTCACCCTTGCCACAATACGAACACCTGTTGAAGAAGAGTCGACGCCAGCTCTGGAGGAGGAGTTCCAGGAGGAGCCTACGAACTAGGGGCGAGCCCAGTCAGTTGCCTGTGGCATATTGGTTGGCGCCACATGTTTTCTTTACATTTCGCTGCAAATTTATTCAACTAAGACTTCAGCCCTGCGAGGCTTACTTTTGTAACTTGACCATAAGGTCGAGCAACCAGTTATATTTCCCTTTTAATAAAGCACTTTACTATTTCGTTGAGTATGATTGTGATATATACCGATGTTGAGACTGTGTGCACTAGCGTGATCCTGGACTAGTGCGGAATACACAGAGGGTCCGGATTTGCAAATTCGGGTCCCGACAGAGGTGGTATCAGAGCCATACTGACTGTAGGACTACCCCTTAGTTAGAATGGTCGCAGTGATGATAAAATCTATTTTCTAAAATTAAAATTTGACAAGATGATGAATGAAATCTCGCCTTATCCCCTTCTCTCGTTTCATACCCCATTTTGCTGAATACTTCTTGATCTCATTTTGATTTTTAAAATGTTATGTTCTTACGCTAGTATCTTTCACGGCGGAGTTGCGGCTGCCGGCGCTGAGGACGGTGACCACACGAACGGCGTTTGGAGCGTGCTCCGGCGAGGTGAAAGGTCCTCACCGACGCGGCTTGACCTGGCTATTCCGGAACTGGGCTCAACGGCGGCGGAGAACGGCGGACGGCGGCGAAATCGGCGTTTAACCGCGGCGGAACGGAATTCCAACTCCGGCGAGCTCGTACGGGCAAACGGCGACGGCTCAGGCGTGATGGCTTGGGGGCACGGGTGCGCACGGAAGAGGGCAACCTCGGGCGATGTCTCACGCATTAAATAACCCTAGGATGCGCACACAAATCGGAACCCTAACGAGACACGGCGGCTACGCGGCGGAGGAATCCGGCTCGGACTCGGCGGGGACGACGACGGAGAACCGTCCACGTGGCGCGATCGACGGTCACGATCGCGCGGGCACGATCGGACCCGACCCGATTTCGGCTCGAACCGATACGGTCCAATCCGGACCGTTGGATTCCGATCCAACGGTCGGGATCGAGTAGGGTTAGGACTGGGTTTGGTCGAGTCAGTTGGGTCGGGTCGGACTCGAGTCCGACTCGGGTTCCGACTCGGTTGGATGAACAGTACTCGACCCGAGTTGATTTTCCAGCGATTTAATATTTAAAATAATTCCCAGAAATTCATTTAATTCATTAAAAATAGCAAAATACTCAGAAAAATTCCAGAAAAATTCTGGAAAATATTTTAGGGTATTTGGGACTCAAATAAAATATTTCCAACAAAATTTTATTTGCAAAATTTAATTCTTTAATTATTTCAAAATGGAATAAATTCAACTAAATTCCAAATAAATCCAAATAAATCCAAATAAATTCCAGAAAATTCCAAAAATTCACCAAAGTGCCAAATCACACATGAATTTAAGAAAAGCAAAATTTTGGGGTGTTACAGGCAATCGACACACGAGGCAAAGGCGAACCTCGGGCGCAGGTCCAGGCATTAAATACCGGCACGGACGCCGAGATCCCCGCAGAATCCACGGCGAAGCCGGTACGGGCGGCGGAGTCCGTCCTGGACACGGTGAGGTGACGTGGACGCACGTGAGCCGTCCACGTGGCACGATCAACGGCGGAGATCGGCTCGGCGCGGCCGTGCAAAGCGCGGGTTGATCCTGACCGTTGGATCTCGATCCGACGATCCGGATTGATCCCAGGTTAGGGGTAAGTGCGGTTCACGCACGTGGCTACGTGGGCCAACGTGGGCCGTTGGATCTCGATCCGATGGTCCACGGGGGTTAGGGTTTGGACGCGGTTTGACCGAGTCGCGTGGCGTGGTCGGGTCCGGGTCGGACTCGGACTCGAGTCTGACTTGGGCTCGGTTGGAGGAACAGTAAAACCCACTCGATTAAATAATCCAATTAAATTCTCAGAAATTCATTTAATTCATTAAAAATAGCAAAAGACTCAGAAAAATTCCAGAAAAATTCTGGAAAATATTTTGGAACATTTTGGTTTCAAATAAAATATTTCCAACAAAATTTTATTTGCAAAGTTAAATTCTTTAATTATTTCAAAATGGAAAAAATTCAAATAAATTCCAAATAAATCCAAATAAATCCAAATAAATCCCAAAAAATTCCAAAAATTCACCAAAGTGCCAAATCACACATGAATTTAAGAAAAGCAAAATTTTGGGGTGTTACAATCATGTTCATCATGTCATAGGAAAACATCATTCTTAGCATCATATCATAAAGCAAGTTGTATCCAATCAAGTCTAGCAACAATCTAAACGATACCCATTCCAATACACTTGCCTTAACCTCGGGCGACGGATTGGCGAGAGGATGAGGGCACTCCCGGGGTCACACCACCTGCACATACATACCACACACTCAAAACGTGCCCCCAAAACAGTACGCAAACACTCTTCTGCCCTGACTTCGCAAACTACTCGCAAAACCCAAAAATAGAGGTTCTGTCCCGTCGGGACAGCAGACTTCCAACGAGCATAACTTGAGTTCTAAGACTCCAAACTGATTAAACGAGTACATACTCACGTAGCTTAGGAAATTTCCTAACTTTTTCTAAGTATATGGAAAAACTGATTCAGCTCCTAAAGTGGTTTAATCTACAGAATACCGTGATCTGTTCCAATCTCGTCACAGTTTTGAAATCGCTCGGTAAAATGAGCGTAACTTTCAAACGGATGATCGGAATTATGTATTCTTTACGTCCAATTAAAGGTATTTCAATTACCTACAACTTCTTCAACAGGCGGACGACCAAATTCCGAATCTAAATTGGCAAAAACCCAAACCCTAGGTCGACTGCACAATCTACCCGAAACAGAGAACGTGGCAAACTCTAGATTTCATCTAATCTACCCAATTACAGCACCACCAATAGATCTAAAAACATGATATCAACCCCTAGAACAATACCTAGACCAACCCCAAGGATTCCCGTGGCCATACCTTCGCCCGACAAATGAAGAACCAACGGATCTCCCGGTTCGCGCGATCTCCTTCCTCGCTCCAAATCCACCAGATCTCCTCATCGCGGAACACTCCAAAGAACGGATCTGCGGCGTGGTGAGGTGGAGAAGCTTCCCTAGGGCAGCAAGGGTGCTGGAGAGGGGAGGGGAGGGGTGGTGGTGCAATGGGGAGGAGGGAGGAGGGGCGCACGGCCATGGAGGGGTGGCGGCTAGATTGGGGAGAGGGGGAGGCGCCCCATGGGGGAGAGGTATGTGGGGGGAGGCTAGGGTAGGGAGGGGGCGCACCAAGCCCCCTCAACCTGGTCTCCCTCCCCTCATGGGCCCATACCCCCTCCACAAAAGCCCACAATTCATCCCCCTTGGGCCCAAACATCCCCGGAAAGGCCCGAACTCCCGAAATCGGCCCGAAAACGCGATTAAACTTCATACCGTACAGTTTTAACCTCAAATTTCACAATTTATAAAGTTTTTACATTCCGTAGTGTCACAAACAGACCAGAGATCGCTTAGGATCTTAGAAAATCGAGCAAAACACTCGTCAAGACTCTCACCAGTGTGCTACTCAAACTTGTTGTAGTTACGTTTGAACTGGTCCTGCCTCACCGACTTAATTTGAGTGGTACCCTCATGGTAAGCATTGAGGGTCACCCATATTTGGTGAGAGGACCGAAGGTGAGAAACCCGATCGTACTCACTGCGGCTAAGAGTATTTCAGCTATTGTATTTCAGCTATTGTACTGCCAGAGAAAATATATATAAATACTAACTAATCTGATATATTGAATCGAAAAGAATGAATAATTTATATTAATTTTGGTGTACCGTAAGAGTGCTCATATAATAGATAGTGGAAATCTCCCCCGTTTGCATACTGAAAATAATGGCTTCATATTTTTGCACTGCCTGTTTGGGTAGGACTTGCGAGTGAGGAGCATCCATGTGGAGCGGTTGGAGCGGTTGGTACTGTTGGTTGCGACGAATTGGCCACATTCTGGGCTCTGGCGACGGCGTCACGTCGGTCGGCAGCTGGCGGGCTGACGGGGCCTCTCGGCGCGGTGCGGTCACGTTGGGCAGAAAGGTCGATGAAGCTAGCTAGCTAGTAGATGCGTACAAGTGCATCGAATCCAATCTACAATTTGCCGTCTGCCTTACCTGACTGCCTCGTGCCTGTGAGGACGCCGGCGCGCGCGAGGAGGCGACGCGGTTCGTTCGATAGATCGACGCAGGCGCCGGGCGGCCGATGGCAACATGGCCTAGATCGAAGCGGTTTCACAGTTCATGTTGCGGACGACGTACCTGGTTGGCGCGATTTGCCGACCCATCCAAAATAGTACCGGGTTCGCTCTAAATCTTCACGGATTTATTAAATTCTAACCGATTTTAAATGCGAGATCGTGTTTATAGCAGAAATTAAGCAAAAGAGATTAATACAAAATCCGTACGACTCGGACGTCCGATAGCTATGAACTCAACAGCTCCCGATCTATATCATGTATCCATCAACCAGGCGGGACTACCAACTGCTCCACATGGATGCTCCTCACTCGCAAGTCCTACCCAAACAGGCAGTGCAAAAATATGAAGCCATTATTTTCAGTATGCAAACGGGGGAGATTTTCACTATCTATTATATGAGCACTCATACGGTACACCAAAATTAATATAAATTATTCATTCTTTTCTATTCAATAAATCAGATTAGTTAGTATTTATTTATATTTTCTCTGGTAGCACTACAGCTCTTTAGGGGCGGTACTACTGTGGGATGTCTGAGATAGGGGCCCCGCAAGTAGGGTCTACACCCGACTGGGCCGAAGGCGGAATAGCAGGCCCAGAGCCCGGAAGCGCCACGATGGGCCCGGGGGATGTCTCGAATTGTTCCCCAAGGCAGCTCGTCGATCCTTCAGCGAAGCTTCGTGCCATGCCCAGACAACCTGTCGAAAGCGAAGCATGCGGCCGAAACTCCTGGCAAAGCCTGGCAGCGCGAACCTGACGGCGTGTCAGGCGCGGGTCGGGGAAAGCACAACTACCTCACCAAGGCGTAGTGGGGCCAAGCCGATAAGAGACAAAATATGTACTCATGAAGCCACCATGTTCAGGGCCAGGTGGCGCCCGCTCGGTGGTATATCCTTCCCCTAGTATAAAAGGGGAAGGGAAAAAAGAAAAGAAGACAAGGCTCATATATCCAAGAACACAGGACTAGGGTATTATCTCCACCATGAGAGCCCGAACCTGTCTAAAAGACAGAGATCGCCCTTGCCTCCTGTGTTACCATCTAGCTAAGGTCCCGCACGAATCCCCTAGAATCACAAATCTCATTGCCGGCGAAATCGATCGTCGACAGTTGGCGCGCCAGGTAGGGGGTTGTGCCAAGATCTTCCTCAAGCTTGATGGCTGCGACGAGTGAAGTCTCCACAGTCTTCTCCCCGGGTCAGGTTTTCCATTTCGGAAGCCTGACCTTCATCTCCGACGGCGTCGGGAACCTTTCCCTCTCTGAGGGGACCGCGCTGCAGCGCGGTGAGGTTTCCGACGAGCCAGCGTCGCGACTTCCGCGCCGATCGGAGGGTCCCCCTGTCTCGTGCTCTAAAGCGCCGAGTAGGGGACCGAAGGTCCGGTCCGGCCAGGGAGTCGGACCCATGGGCGCCGAGGCGCGGATGGTAGGGGTTCTCACCGCCAAACCACTCGGCACCTCCGAGTGCCTGGAGCTATCTTCTTCAGGCTCGCCCACCTCACCGGCCGAGTCAGAAGAAAGCCTAGAGAGTTGCTGGAATTTCCGTAGAGTCTGCGTAATCGAGGGCTCGCGGGCGGATTCGCAGTAGCTCCTCGACACTTCGGCCGCCGGCGACCTGGAAGGTGGCCGAGCAGCAGAACCGGACGCGCGGGCGCGTGCTCTGCGGGACCGCTCCCGTGTTGTCAACGAAGACATTCTGCAAGCCAAGATGGGGGACCAAGCGGTCTTCCATACTCCACAACAGAATATCGTCGCCTCCAAGACACTCCTGGATACCTTGAGCCCTATGCTGGGGGCGGGTGATCCAGTAGACCCGATCGTGGCCCAAATAAAGGCCATGGTGACGGCGGCAACTATTCAGCAGGCTCAGACCGACCAGCCGGCAAAGGAGCCGTCACGCGGTCTGGCGAGGACCCAAACGGCCAGCAGCCGGTCAGGTCGGGAAGCTCCCCGCCAGACACATCATGTCCCACCCCGCGGAGACGACTTGCGACACAGCATCAACCGCGATCTCCGTTCCGACCTCGACGCCAGGCGCCGCGATCGAGAAAGAGAGGAGCAACGTCGCCATGCCGACGAGTATGAACGTTACGGCATCCTTCCATAAGATCGCGAAGCACGCCAAGCGCGATCCCCTCCACGTCAATCACCGCCTGGAGGTGGCCGCAGAGTCATAGAAGGGGTTCGCGCGTTTACCCCTCACCTACGCCGAGTGGTTTGGCCTGATGGGTTTAATCCCAAAGGCATCACTAGGTTTGATGGTGAGAGGGACCCGGAGGCTTGGCTACAGGTCTACGCTCAGCGGTCGAGTGCCGGGGATCAGAAGGTAATGGCAAATTACTTACCGGTTACCCTCTCGCCCCTGGGCCAAGCCTGGCTCACTGGACTCCCAGCGAACTCTATAGATTCCTGGGGAGATCTGTGTGAGCAATACATTTCAAACTTCCAAGGCACGTACGAGCGCCCGGGCACCCCCTGGGACCTCTATCAGCTGCACCAAAAAAGAAACGAGTCCCTCCGGGACTTCATCAAGCGCTTCATGCATAGGAAAAGCACTGTTCGGGATGTCACGGATGCGGTTGTGATAGCTGCCTTCCAAAAGGGAGTCAGCGACCCTGATCTCATCAAGAAGATGTCTCGGAAGCCACCAACGTCGGTTCGTGAGCTCTTCACCCTGGCGGACCGCTACGCTTCAGCCTCCGAGGCCTTGGCGGAACGGCATGACGAGCGGAAGGATCAGCCCGAGCCCCCCCGGCGGAAGGAAAAGAAGCGCAAGGGCGAAGAGCTAGTGGCAGTCGCTGAACCTACCCCCCCTCGCACCCTCAAAGAGGACGGGTATGACAAGGTGATGAACTCGCTTTGCCCCTTCCATCCAAAGGGGAGACATTCCGCCAAGGACTGCTTCACTTTGAAGAGATTTGCCCGGGAAAGCAAGAAGCAGGCCGGGCAAGGTCCGAGTGGTCATGCCGCCAAGCCGCCTCCTCCTGAAGCCGAGGAGGACTATCAGGAAGTCGATCTCGAGCTCAACTACATATTCGGGGGTTCGGCTGCGTACGAGTCCAAGCGGAAGCAAGACGTCAACGCGATAGAGCCGGAGACCCCCAGTATGTACGCTGGTCCGAGGTCGCGATAACTTACGACCGTTCGGATCACCCAGATCGAGTCCCATTCCCCGGCAGATATCCGCTAGTCTTGGCGCCCGTTGTCCGCGGCATCAAGCTCAAGAGGGTATTGATTGACGGTGGGAGCGGGCTCAATGTCCTCTTTATCAAAACCCTTGACGATATGGGGATTTCGCGGTCGGAGCTAAAGCGCGGATCGTCGCCTTTCCACGGTGTCATACCCAGAACTTCTGCGACACCACTCGGACAAATCACTCTGCCAATCACTTTCGGTGCGAGGGAAAATTACCGGACAGAGAACCTTGGCTTCGAGGTGGTTGATTTCGCAACAGCGTATCATGCCATCTTGGGGAGATCGGCGCTGGCCAAGTTCATGGTAGTGCCCCACTACGCGTACCTGACATTGAAAATGCCAGGGCCGAGTGGTATTATCACTTTACGCGGTGACATAAGGCAGTCTTTTTCCTGTGACAAGGAGAGCTGCGAGATGGCTGAGTCGCTGGAGACGCGAGCGGGTCGGGAGAGGATTCGGCGAGAGGCGGATTCTGACAAGCCGGAAGGAAGCGTCCCTGCTCGCAAGACGCCGAACCCTGGGATGGGTCCCAGGGAAGATACCAAGAGGATTACCCTCGACCCGTCCGATTTAGCTCAAACGGCCTTGATCGGGACAGGGCTCGGGGAGAAATAGGAGGACGCGCTCGTCACCTTTCTGCAGGCAAACAATGACGTCTTCGCCTGGAAGCCGTCGGACATGCCCGGAGTCCCCAGGGAGGTGATCGAGCACGCGCTGAATGTAAACGAATCGGCCAGGCCGGTCAAGCAAAGGTTACGATGGTTTGCCCAAGACCGCCAAGAAGCCATTAGGGAGGAGATCACAAAGCTGCTAGCCGCAGGCTTCATCAAAGAAGTGTATCATCCCGACTGGTTGGCAAACCCTGTACTCGTTCAAAAGAAGAATAAAAGTTGGCGCATGTGTGTTGACTATACCGACCTCAACAAGGCTTGCCCGAAGGATCCCTTTGGTCTGCCCCGCATCGATCAAGTGGTGGACTCCACCGCTGGGTCCCAACTACTCAGTTTCCTGGACGCCTATTCAGGCTATCATCAAATCCGGCTTCAAGAGGAGGATTGTGAGAAGACTTCGTTTATCACCCCATTCGGAGCATATTGCTACGTCACCATGCTGTTCGGGCTGAAGAATCTTTGGCGCAACTTATCGTAGCGATACAGCGGTGCTTTCACCATCAGCTTGGATGCAACGTAGAAGCATATGTGGATGATGTAGTGGTGAAAACGCAGACCAAGGATACCCTCACCTCCGATCTGGCCGAGACGTTTGCAAGTCTAAGGGCGTTCCAGATGAGGCTAAACCCGGAGAAGTGCGTTTTCGGAGTTTCTTCCGGGAAGCTACTCGGGTTCATTGTCTCTCATCGCGGGATCGAGCCAAACCCGGAGAAAATCGGGGCCATCATGAGGATGGCCCCACCTACCAGCCAGAAAGATGTTCAAAAGCTTACTGGCTGCATGGTAGCACTTGGCAGGTTTATCTCCCGGTTGGGGGTTCGGGGGATGCCTTTCTTCAAGCTCCTCAAGAGGCAGGACCATTTTGAATGGACGGCAGAGGCACAGCAAGCCTTCGAAGAACTCAAGGTGTTCCTCTCCACCCCTCCAATTCTAGTCTCGCCAGTGCCAGGGGAACTTCTCCTGCTTTACATAGCGGCAACAACTCATGTAGTCAGTGCCGCGATAGTTGTGGAGCGGGAAGAATCTGGACACCGCTACGGCGTACAACGCCCGGTTTATTTTGTCAGCGAAGTATTGGGCGAATCCAAGACGCGATATCCTCAAGTTCAGAAGCTGCTGTACACAATTTTGATCTCGTCGCGGAAGCTGAAGCATTACTTCCAAGGGCACTCAATTTCAGTCATGACTTCTTTCCCCGTGGGAGAGGTCCTCCATAATCGAGAAGCCACCGGAAGAATTTCAAAGTGGGCGGCCGAGCTTGGAGCCTTCGACATCTCGTTCAAGCCGCGCACCACCGTCAAGTCCCAGGCTTTGGCCGACTTTACGGCCGAGTGGACTGAATCCCAAGTTCCCCGCATGGAAGAAGAGCCGGAGTATTGGACCATGCATTTCGATGGATCTCTCATGCTTGGTGGAGCCGGGGCGGGAATTCTCCTCGTCTCGCCGAAGGGCGACAGGTTGAAGTACGTCCTTCGGATTCACTTCCCGGCCTCGAACAATGCCGCAGAGTACGAGGCGCTCATCCATGGGCTCCGCATCGCCACATCGCTCGGAATCCGATGACTAGCGGTTCGCGGTGACTCCCAGTTGGTGGTGAGCCAAGTACAGAAGGATTGGTCATGCGTCGATCAGACTATGATGGCATATTGCCAGCAAGTCCGAGAATTGGAAGGCAAGTTTGACGGTCTGGAGCTGGTCCATGTCCTCCGCCGCAATAATGAGGCAGCCGACGAGTTGGCTAAAATGGGAGCCACTCGGGTCGAGGTCCCGAGTGGTATCTTCGTCCAGGATCTTTACGAACCAACCGTTGCAAAACGACGGGAGCCAAGTAAAGACCCTGAGGCCGGAGTCCTGCTCATTAACCCCGACTGGACGGCCCCATACCTTGATTATCTCCTGAAGGACGAACTTCCAGAAGCAAACGCTCTGGCCGAGCGCATCTCCCGACAAGCCAAATCCTATGTGGTGGTTGGCGAGGAGCTCTTTCGCAAGAGCACCTCAGGTATCCTCAGGCGGTGCATTTCGGAACAAGTGGGAAGAGACTTGCTCAAAGAAATCCACTCGGGGATGTGCGGCCATCACACGGCTTCAAGCGCCTTTGTCGGGAAAGCCTACCTCCAGGGCTTCTTTTGGCCCACCGCGGTGATGGATGCTAAGGAGATCGTTCGAACTTGCGAAGGCTGCAAGTTCTACGCAAGGCAGACACACTTGCCAGCACAAGAGCTGCAAACTATCCCCATCTCTTGGCCCTTTGCGGTCTGGGGGCTCGACTTAGTCGGCCCACTCAAGAAGGCGCAAGGCGGATTCGCATACCTCTTCGTAGCCATCGACAAGTTCACCAAGTGGATCGAAGCTAAACCAGTCGCCACGATCATCAAGCGGTCAAGGCCAAGGAGTTCTTCCAGGATATCGTGGTCGATTCGGAGTTCCCAACAGATCATTACGCATAATGGTACCCAATTCAGGAGTGAAGAATTTCAAGAATGGTGTGAAGGCGTCGGGATCAAGATTTGCTTCGCCTCGGTAGCTCATCCACGGCAGCAGGCAGGTGGAGCGGGCTAATGGCCTAGTTCTCCAGGGCCTTAAGGCCAGGATCTTCGATCGCCTCAAACCATATGCTGCCCGATGGGTGAAAGAATTACCATCGGTGCTCTGGGGACTCAGAACCACTCCCAGCCGGGCAACTGGCCAAACCCCCTTTTTCCTAATTTACGGTGCAGAGGCGGTTCTGCCGACCGAACTAGGATTCGAATCCACGAGGGTTCGGAATTACAAGGAAGCCGAGTCCGAGGGGAGCCGAATGGTGGAGCTTGATCAACTCGAGGAGGCTCAGAACGTTGCAGCCATCCAGTCGGCTAAGTACCTCCAGGGACTTCGGCATTACCATTCTCGCAATGTCAGAAGTAGAGTCTTCTCAAATGGAGATCTGGTCCTCAGGAGGAACCAGAAAAGTGAGCACAAGCTCTCTCCAATTTGGGAAGGCCCGTACATTGTGGAGGAGACGGTCCGGCCGGGTGCCTATCGACTCAGGCGGGAAGATGGCGAGGTCCTAGCGAATACTTGGAACGCCGAACAGCTACGTCGCTTCTACGCATAAGTTATGTATCTTGCTCCCATGCATTAAATAAAGCTCCTGATTATCTAGTACTTTGATGAGTTTCGACTAGTGACCCACGACCCGATTAATCCCGAGTGGTTATTACCCTACTAGCGTATCGTCTGAGCCGTGCCGATGCAGAATGCACGAAAGTGCATGTTCAATACGATATCGCATCGATCGGCAATATCTGAACGCCTGTACTAGTGCACAAGTTAGAAAAAACTAAGCTAAAAGAGGCTACCAACCACTCGGGAATAGCGATCGGTACTCCAGGGAGTTCGTTGAACAGAAATCGGGGTCACTAGACTATAGTCGATGAAAATTCAGCCCTCCAGCACCTCGCTGCAGGAGCTGGGGCTATCGACTGGTGTAAACTACTCAAAGGAAAACAGTCAAACTCAGAAGAGTTAAAGCGTACTGATTTATATTCCATAATAACAGTAATTCACATTGCTGATCTTCTTTTTTTTTCATTTTTCTCTCGCAAAAAAAAAAGAAGAGGAGACGATCTTTATTCTTCTTCTTAGTCTTCTTTCTTCTTTCTTCTTCTTCTTGTCTTCTTGCTTGGGAGGGCCGGGCGGGTCGTCAAGGTCAGACGCGACGCGCGCAACCCAGCGCCGCCAGGACCTCGTCCTCAACCACCCAAAGGGGTGGTATAAGGCGGACAAGAGCCCTAACGGCTAGGTCGTCGCGGCGCTCGCGCCCGATCATCTCCGTGATGATCTCGGCCACCTCGTGGAGCCCCGGAGCCACCTCCAGCAAGGCGGCCACTGCGGCGGCGGCGCTGGCGGCTCCCTCCTCCTCCGCCTCCAGATTGGCGAAGTCGAGCTCCTCCCAGGACTCCGCCTCCTCCCAGCGGTGGAGCAGTCCGAAGAACCGCTGGCGAAAAAAACGCCGCGTAGGGGCCAACGAACCTCCTCATATTAGACATGGAGGAAGGCTGGGGGGGAAAAGAGGAAGAAGAGGAAGAAGAAAGGGACGATCGCTCAAGGGCGGTGACGTCCCATTTATAAGCTGTGCGTGGCTCCGGAGCCAAGGCGACACCATTTATAAACGTAGAAGACGAAGTGACGTCGCAAAGCTACCAATTTACTCGAAGTACGAAGAAGATCAACTTGTGTCAAGCCCCGTTCCGATGTAATCTGAATGGAACGAAGAGACGACGCCGGTAGCGGGTCGTAGGCGGTTCAAGTTAAGTGGGCCTTCCCACGGATTAGGCCCAGCTAAGCGAAAGGAGACCACATGAGCTTGGGGTCTAAACTACTCGGCCAATAAGCCGCAGTGTGGGTCCCGACGCTCGAGAATGAGGACGTTTCGGACACCAGCCACTCGGAAAAGCGTGCCTGGGGCAAGAAGGCTACGAACTAAGTCCCGACGCTCGAGGGCTGAACCACTCGGCCAGAAGAGTAGCAAATGCTATCCCGAGTGCTGCTTAAAGTCCCAACGTTCCAAGGCCAAACCACTCAGCCAGATGGGCAACAAGCGCAATCCAACCAAACGAAGTGCAAATGAGGCTAGTCATGTAAAAACTTGGGCAATGCCTCGCATAAAGGTCACATCAAACTCAGAATTCAAGATTCTCCGCAAGGATCGCGATGCACCGAGACCTCTTCGAGCAACAAGCGTTAGCCACTGTCTTTCGCCGCAGTAAAACCCTCTTTGACGGCTTCAAGGTCAACTCTCGGATAGTGAGTCTTGACCACCGCCAAAGCCTGGTTCGCACTCATGGTCGCGGACTCCTTGGCGTAAGCCCTGATCCTGTCGGCTCCTCACGAGAGAAGCGGAACGGCGTCGTCTCCCTGGCCTGGTTCAGTTCCTTCAATACGCAGAAGGTGCAGAACTGGCAAGCAGGCGATGCTCAGCTCGGCGCGACTCCCTTCGGCAGCGGTCATCTTCTCTTTGCACTCTGCACCAACGCTAAATTGACATCGGAAAACATACCCGGTGCCAAGCACGTTCAATCCAAGTCAAAGGAATTTACCCTCCAGCTCCCGCTGTGTCCTCTCCAAGCCAGCCCGAGTTTCGAGGTTAGAGCGCTCCGAAGCCTCCAGTCGCGCCCTCAGCTCAGCGATGGTCAAGTCGCGTTCTGAGACACGAGGTCGCTGTCATCTTTCTCAGCTACTTAAGAAAATGTCCACGAAAAGCCCAGGAAGGGATCTCACCTTCGAGCGTATGCTCAAGCCCCGCCTTTGCCTCTCGGAGCGTCATACACTGGGTCTCTAGCCCGTGGACCTCTTTCCATCTGTCGCTGCTGATTTCGTCGACCTTGTCCCGATACTTCTGGTGCTCCTTGAGCTTAGGGAGCACCTTTCGAAAAAACTGCGACCTCTGCTCCGAGCGCTCCCCCATGTCCTAGGCAGCAGGGCAGAGTCTTAGGTGGAAGCCAGCATTCCCTAATGATAACAGACTGAAGAAAGACAAGAAACTCACACTGACGAGTGTGCTACACCTGACGGTGAGCTCGTAAAGCTCCATCCGAGCGGCTACCTCCGCTTCCTCGTCCTCCTCCATCCCTTTCCAGTCGGAACCCCCCTCGCTCCACACGGTCCGATTCGGGGGCTTCGGCAGAGGACCGAGTGGCGGTGGCTCTCGATGCACCTCCTCCACTTCGGGAGGCGGAGCCGGGTCAAGCTCGTCGACTGCCGGGCCACTCGACGGCTCGGTGGTCGGGCCGGCAGCACGAGGTGGCGACGCCCCAGCTGCCGAGGGAGACGGTGGCTTAGCCGACGAGGGGGAGGCCCCCCTTGGGGAAGCCGGTTCCGGGGGCTCCTTTTCAGGAGACCCTTCCACTGGGACATCCATGGTAGGAGTCCTGAATCGGCCAAAAAGGAAAACATCTCAGCACAGGTAATAACAAAAGGACCAGGATTGCCCGAAAGAATACCTCCTGGACTTTTTAAACTTCATCCCAGGCTTCATCCGAGTCCCAGCACCACTCGGAGAGGAGCCTGACCCGGCACCGGCAGTCGGGGCTGCCCCTGAGACAGGAGGATGCGGCTCTGCGCCTTGTGACCCAGGGACACTGGAAGTCGAAGGCCCGACCGGCGAGGGATCAGCAACCTCCTCCACCGATTGCTGGCGCAGCTCATCGGCCGAGGTGTCAGCCCCTCATTTGGCATGAACATTCCTTAGCCGAGAGAGGCCGACGACCGGAGTGTCAGAAACGAAGGACCCACGCTCCTGAAAGAGGAACGATCACACGTTGTCGGAATCACACATCAGGCAAAAGTCATGAGACAGCTTCTCGAGAGTGGGACACTCACAGGAGGAGGAGGGTTCACCGCCGAAAACTTGTGAGGGCAGCCCCTGTTGCTAATCACAGTGCCAGGCACGAAGAGGTCAACCACCCGCGCCGCCAACTCATCTTTCGATAGGGACGTGCCTGTCTCCCGAGTGGGATCCCGAGACCCGCCGTACTGGAACCCCAAGTGGATTCTCTCCTTTAAGGGTTGCACCCAGCGCTGCACAAAGCTGATCGCGATCCCGGGGCCCGACAGCCCCCGGTTCTTCAGATCGTTAATCCAGGCTAGAAGCTCGGTAACTTGATTCAAACCGCCGTCATCCGGGGCATCGCTCCAGCATCGGGAAGCTTTAGGGGCGCGGCCAGCGAAAGGGGCGAGAAAAGGGTCAACATTGGCACAATAGAACCACTCCCACCTCCAACCTTTGAGGGAGGTCTTGAGGGGGATGGCGAAGTAATGGTTCTTCAAGCCCTCTCGCAGCTGCAGTCCGGCGCCCCCAACGACGCTGGGAGCAGCCCGATTCGGATGAGGCTTGAGCAAGAAGAGGGAGCGGAACAAGTAAAAATGAGGACGTATCCCAAGATACGCTTCGCAAAGTTGAACGAAGAGAGCAATGTGAAGGATGGAGTTGGGATTCAGATTGATCAGCTCGATCTCGTAGAAGTTAAGGAGCCCTCGGAAAAAGGCGCTCCCAGGAACGCTGAATCCTCGCCAAAAGAAGGACTCGAAGACCATGATTTCATTCTCCAGGGGAAGGGGATAAGGATCACCTGCGGCAGGACGGGCAGAGATCAACTCCAGCGGAGGGATAACGCCCGTGCGACCATCTCCGCCCAGGCGGGGCCGTAATGGAGGTCTCCCACCTGCGTCAGCCGGTAGCGCTATCCCCCGACGATGACGAAGAAGAGGAAGATGAAGACATCTCGACGAAGGAGACCCTGCGGAAGCAACCGCCGAGAATCTTGGGCGCGAAACTGGAAACCCTAGGTCGCCCAGATCGCCAAAGGAGATTTGAAGATTTCTCAGCCGTGGTGGGGGAGGGGCAAAGATGTCTTTACCACAGCAAGGTTTCCCCCATTTATAAGAAATGAGTCTCAATATTCGCCTGGCGGCGGGAAAAGCAAGGGCTTCCATGCTCGATTCTGGGCCAGATCTAGGGCACGTCCCATGTTGGGCCAGGAGCTGTGTCGCGCAAAACGCGGCCAGGTGTCAAATCTGGTTCGAGGTTCGGGACAAAGTGCACCCCATGACGGGCCTGAACGCCGGCCGCCACGGAAGATTGGGGCCGGGCACTTTCCGAACATCCTCCAGCGGTATGCCCCATAATTTGGGGTCAATTGCCGGTCGCTGCTGTACAGCAGGATCGGGTATCGTGGGAGGAATTTTACTAACACGGTCTTGAGAATGCATATCTTCACATCACCTCTCTCAATGATCTCTCGGATCAGGTGGTACCGCCTGAGTATATGTTTGGATTTTTGGTGAGACCTAGGCTCCTTTGCTTGTGCAATGGCACCACTATTGTCACAATAATGGTCCACTTGACAAGATGCACTAGCGACCACGCCCAACTTAGAAACAAATTTCCTGATCCAAACTGCTTCTTGTGCTGCTTCAGAAGCTGCAATGTACTCGGCCTCCGTTGTGGAATCAGCTAATGTCTCTTGCTTGGAACTTTTCCAGCTTACTGCCCCACCATTGAGACAGAATACAAACCCGGATTGCAATTGCGAATCATCTTTATCGGTTTGGAAGCTAGCATCGGCGTAACTGTAACACCTCGGCATCTAGTATGCCCGAATGCTACCAAACATTGTCGGGACCCCGAATTTGCAAATCCGGACCCTCTGTGTATTCAGCACTAGTCCAGGAACGCGCTAGTGCACACAGTCTTAACATCGGTAAATATCACAATCATACCACTCGATACTAGTAAAGTACTTTAATTAAATAGTCAAACTGGTTACTTGACCTTATGGTCAAGTTACAAATGCACGCCTCGCAGGGCGAAACTTATTAAGAGAGAAATAGTAGCAGCGGAAAATCAAATAACTTCGTGGCGCCATCCAGTATACCACAGGCAACCGGTGGGCTCGCTCCCTAAGTAGACAGATCCTCTTGGAGCTCCTCCTCCGAAGCTGGTGTAGTCTCCTCTTCAACTGGTGTTGTATTGAGGCAAGGGTGAGTACTTGGTACTCAAAGAAGTCATGCACGTAATGCAGGCTAATATACTATATGCATGGCTTGGTACAAAGGAATAGCTCAAGGTGTATTTGCGATGCTTGACATTTGACAAATAACATAAGTAGATTCGAAAGCAGTAGAAACAAGTATAGCATAGGTAACTTTTCAAGGAATTTAATAAACATCTTTCCCATCCTAATCCACATTCCCATCAACATCATTATTAATCCAACCCAACCTTTCAAATCCAAGTTATTTTTGAGAAAATCTAACCCTTGACAGTAATTCCCGAGCGATGTCCAATACCGCGGACACGGCTATTCGAATAGATTCTACACTCTGCAGAGGTTATGCACTTTACCCACAAGATACAGTCAAACACCACAAAGGCGAGTTCCCGTAACAAAGTCTTTCGGAAACTTCTAACAATACAAGTGAGCCTCCCCGGTTATTGCACACTAACCCTTCCCTTAGCTAAGGCGAAGTTTAGGCCAATCAACTGATTAGATGGGTACTGCCTCACTTCCCAGACGCCTCCCCGCATAACTTACACAAAGGGTGTAGTTGACCTCCCGAGGTCCCACAGTAATGCGTTATTAGCAACTTAATCAACTAGGTCCGTCCCATTACAGACATGTGGTTGCACGTTAGACCCAGTTCAAAGGCTTGCAAGGTGAAGTCCTTAGGGTGACCAGGGCAAGACTACCCGAAGAACCAAATCAACATCCCCAGTGCCACAACTGGCCCACCTGATCATTCTTGCCACATGCCCCGGTCGAAAACTATTTATCAAACCCCAGTTGATTACCATGCACCACGTGCCATCAACATCACATGATAACTTTCCAAAACAGGTTCAATATATCATTAAGTCAATATTAACATTTGATTGTCCAAAATCATGTCATGAGCACGTAGCAGGTCTAAGCAGTATACTACAACGATCTAAAACCCATGTTGGCAATTTAATAATGTCCAACTAGTAATCCACAACTAGGGTGACAAGGGTCATGGCACATATTTAAATAATCAAGGTGTCATACAACAAATTGGTATTTATCTAACCCCCATATTTAAATAAAGTATTTTTCTAATTGAACTAGCATGCAATAGGTTAAATCAAAATAGATTTCAAAATAGGATCAACATGGTCAAAGCACAACTTGCCTTCAAAAAGTACTTGTTCTTGGTCTTGAGTTGGATCCTGAGTCAATACTTCTCCTTCGAATCCTTCCGGCACTTCAACGTCTACTCGTAAAGCGTGCAAATAGCAATACACGAATAAACAATAGGCAAAAAGTGTCCAAACATTCAAATAAAATCCATAAACATAGAGAACATAATTTTATGAATTTTTAGAAACTGGAATCGTCAAATTTGGAGTTAAAATGCAAAAGTTATGATTATTTAAAGTTTAAATAATCAATTAAATAATTTTACAGAGAAAAACTTTAGTCCAAAAATTAAATAAAATTCATATTTAGGTAGGTCTCAATTTTATACAAATTTAGAAATTTGAATCACTCAAATCGGAGTTGAAACGCAAAAGTTATAAGCGTTTGAAATTTGAATCAAATCTGAAATCATTATTTTGAATTAATAAATCATTTTTTTTTTCGGAAAATTAATTATTGCGTCAGCCTGGACACGTGTCAGCCTCTGATTGGGCGGCTGACGTCAGCCGGTCCATGGACTTGGTCCACGCTCGGCTCGGGTCTACCGTGGACTCGGTCCACGACTCCACGTGTCGCTGACATGTGGGCCCCACATGTCAGTGTCACGCACGCAATGAACCCGTGCGTCCAACTCGCTGACATGCGGGCCCCACCGTGACGTCAGCGGTGACGTCATGGTGCGGTTCGGTTGTCCCGCTGACACGCGGGCCCCGCGTGTCAGAGACACGCGCTCACGCGCGCATGGCGTGGCTTGGGTACACGTGGCACAATCTCGGCCGTTGATTTGAAAATCAACGGCCCAGATTGGATCTATGCTTCACGCGTTTGGGGTGAACGCGGTCAATCTGAGCCGTTGGATCTTGATCCAACGGTTGAAACGATCCTAACCTGTAACGTTATCCAAAGTACGGGCGCGACGTGGCCGATCGTGGGCCGTTGGATCTTGATCCAACGGTCCAGATCTAATCTGGATTCTAGGGTTTGGGGGAAAACGTGGGCTCACCGTGACGGTCGGATCTTGATCCAACGGTTGTGCGAGCTCGGGGCGGCGATGGCAACGCGGCGGCGCGGGCTCACCGGACGCGAGGACGGTGACCAAGCCGACGGCGCTGCGGGGCCTCTCCGGCGAGATGAGTCCTCCCTTCGGGTGCGCCTTGGCCTGAGGGTCTCGGAACTGGGCTCCAACTCGGCGGAAGACGGCGGACGGCGGCGGGACGAGGCAACAACCGCGGCGGGGAGAGAGAGGACTTCGGCGAGCAATTGCAAGGTGACGACGGTGGATAGGGCTCCGGGAGTTGGGGAAAACGATGCGCACGGGTCAGGCGAACCTCGGGCAACAATTCCACGCCTTAAATACCGGCGCGGACGTCGAGATTCGCTCGTTTTCCGCGGCGGAGCCGGTACGGGCGGCGGA
Organism: Rhipidocladum racemiflorum; assembly: GCA_036346355.1. Taxonomy (NCBI): domain Eukaryota; kingdom Viridiplantae; phylum Streptophyta; class Magnoliopsida; order Poales; family Poaceae; genus Rhipidocladum; species Rhipidocladum racemiflorum. The sequence goes on along the minus strand of CM070577.1, from coordinate 34,493,997 downwards.
GTCCGTTCCGAACACGGTGAGATGACGTGGACGCACGATGGCCGTCCACGTGGCGTGATCGACGGCCGAGATTGGCTCGGGCGCGGCCGTGACTAGCGCGGATTGATCCTGACCGTTGGATCTTGATCCAACGGTTCGGATCTGATCTGAGTCAGGGTTGGTTCGATCGAGTCAACTGGCTCGGGTCGGACTCGAGTCCGACTCGGGTTCCGACTCGGTCGGATGAACAGTACTCGACCCGAATGATTTTCCAGCAATTTAATAATTAAAATAATTTCCAGAAATTCATTTAATTCATTAAAAATAGCAAAAGACTCAGAAAAATTCCAGAAAAATTCTGGAAAATATTTTGGATCATTTTGGACTCAAATAAAATATTTCCGGCAAAATTTTATTTGCAAAGTTTAATTCTTTAATTATTTCAAAATGGAATAAATTCAAATAAATTCCAAATAAATCCAAATAAATTCCAGAAAATTCCAAAAATTCACCAAAGTGCCAAATCACACATAGATTTAAGAAAACAAAATTTTGGGGTGTTACAAACCTCCCCCCCTTAATAGAATCTCGTCCCCGAGATTCAGGGCTTACTACAGAATAGGCTTGGAAACTCTTTCTTCAAATCCTCTTCGCGCTCCCAAGTCACTTCGCTTTCTTCATGATTGCTCCACTGAACTCTACAGAAACGGGTTGACTTATTTCTGGTCTCTCGATCCATAGTGTCCAAAATATTCACGGGATGCTCCTTGTAAGTCAAATCTTCTTGCAACTCAATTGACTCTAGCGGTGTCTGTTCCTCAGGTACTCGGAGACACTTCTTCAACTGGGACACATGGAATACGTCATGTACTCCTGCTAACGACTGCGGTAGCTCTAGCTGGTAAGCAACTTCGCCTTTGCGGCTCAAAATCTTAAATGGTCCAACATAACGGGGTGCGAGTTTCCCTTTGGCATGGAACCTCTTAACTCCTCTGAGCGGCGTAACTCTGAGGTATACAAAGTCTTCTGGTTCAAAACTCAAATCCGTGACGATTGTCGAGATAACTCTTCTGCCGTGATTGGGCGATCTTCAACCTTTCCTTAATCATGGCAATCGCTCTTGACTTCTTGAAGAATATCGGCCCAAAGACACGGCGCTCGCCGGTCTCATTCCAATTCAATGGCGTCAGCGAGTCGACCATACAAAGGCCTCGAAAGGTGACATCTGTAAACTAGCTTGGTAACTATTATTGTAATCGAACTCGGCATACGGCAAACTCTTATCCCAAGAGGTAGCATAAGCCAATGCACATGCTCTTAACATATCCTCCGAATCTGGTTGACTCTTCTGGCCTGGCTCCATCCGTCTGTGGATGATAGGTTGTACTGAAGTTTAAACGGGTTCCCATGGCTTCGTGCAACTTATTCCAGAACCTTGAGGTAAATTGGGTACCTCTGTCCGATACAATCCTCTTTGGCACTCCGTGCAAACAGACGATCCTGATCATATACAACTCTGCTAACTTATCCCCCGAGTACATGGTCTTCACGGGGATAAAATGGGCTACTTTGGTCAAGCGATCCACTATAACCCATATGGAGTCATAACCTCCTTGAGTCTTAGGCAAACCGGTAATGAAATCCATTCCGATTTCCTCGCACTTCCACTCAGGTATTTTCAGTGGCTGTAGTAATCCTGCTGGTCTCTGATGCATTGCCTTGACTCTCTGGCATACGTCGCACAATGCAACATGCTCGGCAACTTCACGCTTCATGCTCAGCCACCAGAATCTTTCCTTTAAATCCTGATACATTTTGGCGCTTCCAGGATGAATTGAGTACTTGGAGTCATGGGCTTCCTCCAAAATCAGTTGCTTTAATTCCTTCTTGTTGGGCACACAAATCCGATCCTTCATCCATAACGTGCCTTGCTCATCCAACTTGAAGTCCTCTGCCTTGCCTTCCTCCTTGATGGTCTTAATCCTGCGGATCTTGTCATCATCCTTCTGTCCTTCCCGGATCTGGTCCTCTAGGATAGGCTTTACTTCCAATGCGGCCAAGAATCCGCTAGGTACCACCTCAATCTTCATTCTATGGAAATCCTCACATAGCTCATCCTGACTTGTGGCTAGCAACGTGCTCACAGTATGGCTTTTCCGACTCAAGGCATCGGCAACTACGTTGGCCTTTCCAGCATGGTAATGGATTCCAACATTGTAGTCCTTGATCAACTCTAACCATCTCCTCTGCCTCATGTTCAGATCCGACTGGGTGAATATGTATTTAAGGCTCTTATGATCCGTATACACTTCACATCTGTTCCCGATCAGATAGTGACGCCATATCTTCAAGGCATGCACTACGGCAGCTAACTCTAGGTCATGCGTCGGATAATTTTCCTCATGCGGCCTCAACTGCCTTGATGCATAAGCGACGACCTTTCCATTCTGCATCAGCACACATCCAAGTCCATGGCGTGATGCGTCACAATAAATATCAAAGCTTTGATTAACATCCGGGAGTACTAACACCGGCCGATGTCAATCGCTTCTTCACTCTGAAATCCTTTCTCACATTCTCAAGCGTCCATGCAAACTTCTTCTCCTTTTTCAGTAATTGCGTAAGAGGTTTCGCAATTGTCGAAAAGCCTTCAATGAAACGGCGGTAGTATCCTGCCATTCCAAGGAAACTCCAGATCTGGGTCTCAGTCTTCCGCTGCTCCCAGTGTAACACAGCTTCTACTTTGCTTGGATCTACGGCGACTCCTTCTGCGGTCATTACATGTCCAAGAAACTCCACCTTGTCCTTCCAAAAATCGCACTTACTGAACTTGGCGAAGAGTTGCTGTTCCCTCAGCTTTTCCAAAACTCGCCTCAAGTGTTCGGCATGTTCATCCTCTGTCTTGGAGTAGATTAGGATATCATCTATGAACACGATGACAAACTTGTCCAAATATTCCATGAACACCTTATTCATAATATTCATGAAATATCTTTGGCGCATTAAATCGATCCAAAGGACATAATCAGAACTCGTAATGTCCATATCTTGACGAGAATGCGCCTTGGGATATCTTCTGATCGGATCTTCAACTGATGGTATCCCGATCTCAGATCAATCTTGGAGAAAACTCCGGCTCCTCTCAGCTGATCAAACAAATCATCAATCCTGGGTAACGGGTAATTATTCTTCACGGTGACTTCATTGAGTGCACGGTAGTCAATGCACATCCTGAAACTCCCATCCTTCTTCTTGACAAACAAAACTGGCGCTCCCCACGGCGACGAACTCGGTCTGATAAATCCTTTCTCCATTAACTCCTCAAGCTGTTTCTTCATCTCTACCAATTCTTCGGTAGACATCCGATAGGGTCTTTTTGCTATCGGTGTTGTACTGTACAAGCTCTATCACAAACTCTATGTCCTCGTCTCAAGCGGCATACCAGGTAGATCTTCGGGAAAAACGTCTGGGTACTCATTCACTTCTGAGACATCCTCTATGCTGATTGTCTTGGTACTGTTAACCATCATCTGTCCATCTCTAACTGCAGTGGCTTGAAATTCCACTTTCTTTCCACACGAGCTCTCAACTGAGATAGTCCTTCGTCCACAATCCAATACGGCCTTGTGCTTGGATAACCACCCATTCCCAAAATAACGTCTAAGGTCCGGTCTCCAAAATTATAAGGTTCGCTAGGAACTCTATTCCATCTATTAGTATTCTCACCCGGAACATCCTACTTTCGTTCGGAGTTCGAACCGTGGGTTTGAACTAAAAGCATGCACTTAAGTCTTGCAATCCCCAAATCGTTTCTAGCAGCAAAGCCTTGCGAAACAAACGAATCTGAAGCTCGAGAATCAAACAAAATCGCTACAGTGCCGAGTTAACAAGTAACTTACCCAAGACGACGTCAGTAGCATTCTCGCAGTGCATCTGCGGTGACATGGTTGACTCGGCCTCTAACCACGATGCAGGGTGTGGCTCCTGTCTTTGGCGTCCTAGTTGGGGTGGTTCCTAGATTGAAGCGAATCGGGTCACTCTGCTGTCTTCTTTGGGCAGTTGGCAAAGTGTCCTGGCTCGTTGCGCTTGTAGCGTCTCACTGTTCCTTCTTTGTTGCACGGAGCAGCGTTTCTAGCGAAGTGGGTGCAGTAGTTTTGATTGACGGTTCTTGGTGCTGGTGACGGTGTCCTTGTTGCATTTTGTGGCTGGAATCTGAAAAGCTGATTTGGTGCAACTCTCAGGCGCTGTTGCGTTCCCTGACGTGATCCCTGATGTTGCATCCTGCGCTTCCTGTTCTCATCCAGTTCCTTGCGCTTGTCCTCAAGAATAAGCGCCTTATTCACCAACTCTTGGAAATCCGGAAAGGTGTGGGTGATCAGTCCTACTTGTAGTCCTGAGTTAAGTCCCTTCATGAAGCGAGATTGTCTGGCTTTATCTGTTGCTACATCCTCAGGTGCGTAGCGTGCTAGCTGTGTGAACTTGTTCAGGTAGTCGGCCACTGGCTGATTACCTTGCTTCAGTGCTCTGAACTCCTCCTTCTTGAGATCCATGATTCCTTCAGGCACGTGATACTGACGGAATGCAGCTGTGAACTCTTCCCAAGTGATGTCCTGAGGGTTCACTTGCGTGGCACAGAAGTTCTCCCACCATTCGGCGGCTATCCCTTCCAACTGATGAGAAGCGTAGAGTACCTTCTCATTTCCTATGCATTGAGCTATGTGTAGCTTCCTCTCAATTGACCTTAACCAATCATCGGCCTCCAATGGATTGGCATTCCCAGAGAAAGTGGGTGGGTGAGTTCTCATGAACTCTGACAATCTTGTATTCTGGCGTTGTCCCTGATTAACTTGATTAGCAGTGGCCTGAGCAGTGACGTGTTGCATCTGTTGCATCATAGCATGCATCAACTGAGTCTGAGCAGCAAGAAATGCTCCAAAATTCTGCATGTCTAGTGGCGGTGCTGGTGCTCCATCATTAGGGTTTTCTGCTGGGCGAGAATCACTTCCATTGCCTCCAAAGTTTCCGCGGGTGTTTACCATCTGTCGATTGCTCCAAGGTTTCAGAGATGAGAGGGAACAAGAATAGACAAGTAGTAGAGAAACTATGCGGGGCGAAAGGTGTAACTTTAAGGTCCAACTCTATTATTGTAATCAATAGTAACTTGGTATGGTTGCTTACAATGCCTAGGGGCCTTGCAACACATACTGCACACTCAGCAAACAATGAAAATCCAAATCGAACTAACACTGGAGTCTAACGCCTAAAGGGTGACCCTTTATTCTATGACGCGACTCAGTGAAGGAGTCTCACTATAGAACCTACGCTCACTCATCGAAAAAAAACCTCCACGGCCTGGGTACGGATGCTACGGCATAGGCGCAAAACGATTGCCATGTCCAGCAACTGTGTCATCTGTGGTAGTCGAAGAAGCAGTGTCCTCATCGAGATCTGACTCCTCAGGATCTGGTTCGTGTAGCTCGAGCATCGCTCGCTCCGTCCGCATAAAGCCATCTCCAACTCGTCAATCCTTTGCGTAAGGTGTGACACATACTCTTGAGCTTCCCGCCATCTGTTCTTCTCTGTCGTGATCTCCTTGCGGGCCTTCAGTAGCTCCTCGCTTGTATCATCGAGTACATCCTCCTGGCGACAACAAGTCGTGCCAATCTGTGTAACCATGGCATCCTCATCCTGAATCGCCTTCGGTCAAGAAGGTTATTGCTTTGCGGGTGATAACGGAACACCGTGCTCTCCATTCTCTGGCGTAGATACGGGTAATGTGCCGCATTGCTCGTCGTGATACTTCTTGGATACCCATCTGCATTGTAGACCTCCTGGCAAAGGTCTGGTATCGGGCGATTGCCTGGGCCCTTCTTCCTAGCAGGTACCTCAATCTTCACGTCACAAGCCTTGATCAATCCTGCTTGTCTGATCACTTCTACTTGGTATTGCGGCTTCTCAAAATCTCCGAGAGTCTATAGCATATGCCAAAGCTCTGCGGCGTGACCAACCTCCAGATCGACGTAGTTGAACTCTCCCTCCATCTGTCACAAGAGTGCTCACGTAAGAACTCGAAAATTTTAAATCGTGACAAGGTAAGGAAAAATTCAGCAAGAGACAAGAAAAGAGAGAAGGGGATAAGTCGAGATGTCATTTCTTATCTTGACAAATTTTATTCTTTTAGAAAATAGGTTTTATCCTCACTACGACCATTCTAGCTAAGGGTTGAGCCTACGGTCAACCTGGCTCTGATACCACCTCTGTCGGGACCCCGAATTTGCAAATCCGGACCCTCTGTGTATTCAGCACTAGTCCAGGAACGCGCTAGTGCACACAGTCTTAACATCGGTAAATATCACAATCATACCACTCGATACTAGTAAAGTACTTTAATTAAATAGTCAAACTGGTTACTTGACCTTATGGTCAAGTTACAAATCTGCGCCTCGCAGGTGAAACTGATTAAGAGAGAAATAGTAGCACCGGAAAATCAAATAACTACTTGGCGCCATCCAGAATACCACAGGCAACTGACTCCGCTCGCTCCCTAAGTAGACGGATCATCGTGGAGCTCCTCCTCCAAAGCCGTGTAGTCTCCTCTTCAACTGGTGTTGTATTGAGGCAAGGGTGAGTACTTGGTACTCGAGAAGTCATGCACAGTATGCAAGCTTATATACTATTTGCATGTCTTGATACATAGGAATATCTCAAGGTGTATTTGCGATGCTTGACATTTGACAAATAACATAAGTAGATTCGAAAGCAGTAGAAACAAGTATAGCATATGTAACTTTTCAAGGAATTTAATAAACATCTTTCCCATCCTAATCCACATTCCCATCAACATCATTATTAATCCAACCCAACCTTTCAAATCCAAGTTATTTTTGAGAAAATCTAACCCTTGACTGTAATTCCCGGCGATGTCCAATACCGCGGACACGGCAATTCGAATACAATCTACACTCAGCAGAGGTTATGCACTTTACCCACAAGATACAACAAACACCACAAAGGTGAGTTCCGTAACAAAGTCTTTCGTAAACTTCTAACAATACAAGTGAGCCTCCCATGTTATTGCACACTAACCCTTCCCTTAGCTAATGCGAAGTTTAGTCCAATCAACCGTTAGATGGGTACTGGCCTCGGCCCAGACGCTCCCCGCATAACTTACACAAAGGGTGTAGTTGACCTCCGAGGTCCCACAGTGCGTTATTAGCAACTTAATCAACTAGGTCCGTCCCATTACAGACATGTGGTTGCACGTTAGACCCAGTTCAAAGGCTTGCAAGGTGAAGTCCTTAGGGTGACCAGGCAAGACTACCCAAGTACCAAATCAACATCCCGATTGCCACAACTGGCCCCACTGATCATTCTTGCCACATGTCCCGGCCGAAAACTATTTATCAAACCCCGCTTGATTACCATGCACCACGTGCCATCAACATCACATGATACCTTTCCAAAACAGGTTCAATATATCATTAAGTCAATATTAACATTTGATTGTCTAAAATCATGTCATGAGCACGTAGCGTGCTCTAAGCGATACTACAACGATCTAAAACCCATGTTGGCAATTTAATAATGTCCAACTAGTAATCCACAACTAGGGTGACAAGGGTCATGGCACATATTTAAATAATCAAGGTGTCATACAAAGAAATTGGTATTTATCTAACCCCATATTTAAATAAAGTATTTTTCTAATTGAACTAGCATGCAATAGGTTAAATCAAAATAGATTTCAAAATAGGATCAACATGGTCAAAGCACAACTTGCCTTCAAAAAGTACTTGTTCTTGGTCTTGAGTTGGATCCTGAGTCAATACTTCTCCTTCGAATCCTTAGGCACTTCAACGTCTACTCGTAAAAGCGTGCAAATAGCAATACACGAATAAACAATAGGCAAAAAGTGTCCAAACATTCAAATAAAATCCATAAACAGAGAGAACATAATTTTATGAATTTTTAGAAACTGGAATCGTCAAATTTGGAGTTAAAATGCAAAAGTTATGATTATTTAAAGTTTAAATAATCAATTAAATAATTTTACAGAGAAAAACTTTAGTCCAAAAATTCAATAAAATTCATATTTAGGTAGGTCTCAATTTTATACAAATTTAGAAATTTGAATCACTCAAATCGGAGTTGAAACGCAAAAGTTATAAGCGTTTGAAATTTGAATCAAATCTGAAATCATTATTTCGAATTAATAAATCATTTTCTTTTTCGGAAAATTAATTATTGCGTCAGCCTAGACACGTGTCAGCCTCTGATTGGGCGGCTGACGTCAGCCGGTCCATGGACTTGGTCCACGCTCGGCTCGGGTCTACCGTGGACTCGGTCCACGACTCCACGTGTCGCTGACATGTGGGCCCCACATGTCAGTGTCACGCACGCAATGAACCCGTGCGGTCCAACTCGCTGACATGCGGTTCGGTGGTCCGACTCGGGTGCTGACTCGGTCGGATGAACAGTACTCGACCCGAATGATTTTCCAGCGATTTAATAATTAAAATAATTTCCAGAAATTCATTTAATTCATTAAAAATAGCAAAAGACTCAGAAAAATTCCAGAAAAATTCTGGAAAATATTTTGGATCATTTTGGACTCAAATAAAATATTTCCAGCAAAATTTTATTTGCAAAGTTTAATTCTTTAATTATTTCAAAATGGAATAAATTCAAATAAATTCCAAATAAATCCAAATAAATTCCAGAAAATTCCAAAAATTCACCAAAGTGCCAAATCACACATAGATTTAAGAAAACAAAATTTTGGGGTGTTACAAACATAGACTAAACAACATCTAAATACCACAAATAAAGATAAATTACAGCAAAGGAGTAAATGCTAAAACCGAAAATTTTGGCAGCATCTCCTTTGTTTTTCCATGAATTGGAGCAACAACAATATGATCACAGGATATAGCATAAAGAATGACATCTAAATCATCAATAACGAGGATTCTAGCAATAGTATAAGTCTAGAATAACGAATTCAACCATCTTATGAGCTAAACGAAGCAAATGAGGGAAACAAGCACACAATTTAACCATGCACCAAGTTTCATGGCACTATTCTTATTATCATGACTCAAGCTGATAAATCTGACTAAAGGTGTGGAGCTACGTGAAGATGTGTAGCTAATGCCCCTTCCCACATGCCGGTGTCATGGTACCTAAAACAACATAAAACACAAGCGTGAGTTCGTCACTCAGCAAGTATATTGCAATGGACCATAAAGAACAACTCAACGTTAACATCACTACCATGCTCAACATCATGTACAAGCCATAATTTCATATACCACATCATTCTCATGTCTCAATATCATTGTACTCATTTCATCATCATCATCAACATCATGTATGCAATGCGATGCAATGCAAATGCTCATATCTCCTCGAAGCACATACCGGTATTGCCGAGTGCACACCCATCAGTGTGCACCCCCTTCCCCTTCCATCCCGTAGATGGAGGGTGCCTACTCTTACTGACTCGCTCCCAAGCACACACGTGGATGGGACTACGAGGTAGGTCTTTCGTGTTCACTACGTGTGAACACAGAGGCCCGCATCAGCATGGGACTACGAGGTAGGTCTTTCGTGTTCACTACATGTGAACACAGAGGCCCGTGGCCATTCCTTCACCCGACGAACGAAGAACCAACGGATCTCCTCCCGGTTCGCGCGATCTCCTTCCTCGCTCCAAATCCACCGGATCTCCTCGTCGCGGGGCTTCCCGAAGGATGGATCAACGGGATGGCGAGGTGGGGATCTCCTCTAGGGCAGCAAGGGGGGTGGGGAGGGGAGGGGAGAGGTGGTGGCACCATGGGGGAAGATGGAGACGAAGGGGAAAGGTGGAGGCGCATGGGGGGGCTAGGAGGTGGTGGCTAGGGTTGGGAAAGGGAGTGGGGGCGCACCAAGGGGTGGGTGCCAGATTTGGCTGCCCAAAAGTCCCCCCTTGGGCCCAAACCCTTCCACCGGAGGCCCAACTCAACCCCAAGGCCCAAAGTCCCCCGGAGAGGCCCAAACACCCGAAAACGGCCCAAAAACACTCTATAAAGTCGTACCAAAATGCCGAATTCTAAAATGTCATATTCTGGGGTGTCACATTCTCTCCCCCTTCACAGGATTCGACCCCAAATCCGAGACACACCACTTCGACACCAACCAAATCGAAGGGAGCTAAGGTTCACTTCTCAGAACCCGCTCGGAAACCCCTACGATTTGCACTAGCCCGGACTCAAAAGCAAGGAGCTAAAGCTCGAAGATTGATGGCTCTAACGATAACTCACAATCAAAACTTTCCAGAATCTTACTCAACATTGAAACACAAAGCACTCACATACGGCCTCAGCACGACCCAAGCGATAAGATAAATCCTCAAACAGACCACAAAAGAAAACGATCTCACACTCCTCATTTCATGCATTCCTTAGTACTAAAGTGCCCAATCCCTTTAACCGATGCTACATCCAGAAGAGCACCGCACCAACCTCTGGAACCCTCTTCAGCTCCCACGCACAAAAGTGTCTTCACACCTCTACCTCTCTACTGTGGTTCGTCGTATTCAAGACGATGCAAACCAAGTGAGACACTACACTCCAAGACTACCAGCTGCTACCAATTACTTGAACAATTGGGGCTAAAACCTTGCAAAAGATTGATCTTTTTACAAAAGACCAATACCCACAACTACCACCGAAGGAAAAGCCTAATTTAAAACCAGGGTCTTTAAAACCCGCAAAAACAAAAGCAACCGGGCAATCCACTTCGGTTGACACAACTCGCTCAAAGATCGGTGACAAAATGATCCAATACACTCCGAAAAGGGAAAGCAATTACTAGCAACCACCAAGTGGTCCACTAATCATTTAATCAACCCCACCGAGGAACACATCAATGACACAATTTTCCAAGAAGGTTTGAATCAAATCATACACAACCTTCCTTTACTCCTCACTTTTAAACTATTTACGATCCACCACTAGCAACACCTAATAACTTATGTCATTAACAACCCACACTGGATTACTCTTTCTAAGAAGGTGTTTGCACCAAAATTCGATATGTATTGGAATCGGTCTAAGACGGAGAAGATATGGAAAAGAAATCGGTAAACGAATCAGGAAACCGTTTCTAAAAAGGAAAGGAAATCGGATAAGAGGCCGATACGGGTAAATGCACCGTATCCATGTGTAACTCGGATCGGCCAGGCGTGTTATAAAAGGGGGTGGGCGTCAAGCAAAGAAAAAAAATCAATTCCAACAACACTTACTTTTTACAGCCTTCTCTTTTACATTGCTTTAGCTTCGTATATTTCTTTGCAAGTCGACGGAATCAACATAGCTGCGCATCGCCGATTGTTGATATTAGCCGATTTTACCCAGGTTTGATTTGCTTCGTTTTGTTGCGCATCGCCTTCCCGAAGCCGATTTTACCTTATATCCGGATCAATCAGAATCGTTGATCTAGTTATCTCCTAATCGGTTTTTGCCGACTAGCGAAAAGCCGATAGATCTTTGTTTATCGGCTTTGATCGAATTACAAATTTTACCTTGTCGATTTCAGGTCAAATCGACTGGCACGCTCTGCAAACCCGGTGTTTGTCTTGTGTGTTCGAGGCCTAAAACCCCTTTCACGTTTTTCGCGCGAACATATTTTGGCACGCCCAGTGGGACCCAAAAAGAATGTCGTCAACCGACAAGCCCGCAGTCACCGCCGATATCAACACCGATGCCATAATCGCGCCTCAGATGGCCGATTTAACCCCTGAGCAACGGAAAGAAATCAAGATCGAAGGCAGCTCTGGAGGAAATGATGCTACGATGCTTCCAGAAAACACGCCGTGGCGTTACTCAAAAGATTGCACTCCCAAGCATCAATCCTATCGGAGATTCAACATCTGAATCGGTAAGCCGATACGCACCCGCTCAAGCTGATTTATCAAGTATGATCGAGCAATCTGTCCATCACGCATTGATTAACCAGTCATCGGCTCTAGTATCCACATTAAAGCCGATGATAGAAAATAGTGTGAAGACGATTGCCCAGGAATTAGCTGCGTTTGGAAACCTGCTAGATCCACCACAAACCATCCCTACGTACCCAGTATATTCCATAACGCCTAACACCAACACAGTAAACGTGTCGGCTCATACACCTATTATAATGCCAACTCAACCTACTGTTTTGAAACCAAGCATACAGAGAGATGGATTCACACATTACCATGGGCACACGGATGGGGCCAGAGTAAACGCATCAAATCAGTCAGATGGGCCCTCCAATAGCATCGGGATATCGGCTTATCAGCCGATCGAAACAGGTCAGGTTCCGCAGTCACGGGGAGCCACAACCATGAAACAAGCGCCATATAGAGTAGTGCCGTACGCACCCATACCCGATGCATTAGGTTTTAATCGTGATTATGACACAGTGCCAAGACCCCCTGAGGTGCGATTTGGACAAAGACCCGAGTTCGCACTCGGGGGGCAGGGCACGAATGAGAATTGGCAATGTCCGGCTGCACCACAAGCCGACAATGTTAATTGGGCAGAACAAATCGCCAATGTTTTAAGAGAACAGTTTGGCTTACAGCCCAGAGGAAGGGTGATCGGCTACAAGAAGCCGTATCCCGATTACATAGACCGAATGACATACCCCCACAACTTTAGGATACCAGACTTTGCTAAATTCTCAGGTGATGATTCTGTTACCACAATTGAGCATATCGGACGGTTCATGGCTCAATGTGGGGAGGCTGCACAGTCCGATGGGTTAAAAATTAGATTGTTCCCTTTATCATTGTCTGGCACTGCATTCACTTGGTTCACAAATCTACCACCTAATTCAGTTCATATATGGAACGATTTAGAAAGCCGATTCCATGAGTACTTCTTTTCGGGAACTATGGAGCTTAGGATTTCTGATCTTAGTTCAGTCCGACAGAAGTACGGCGAATCGGTCTCTGATTATATCAAGAGGTTTCGGGGCGTACGGAATAGGTGCTACAGTGTAACATTACCCGATGATCAATTGGCCGATCTAGCGTTCCAAGGGTTAATCCCTCCATTGAAAGAGAAATTATCGGGCCAAGAGTTCCCCGACTTAGGCCACTTACTCCATCGCGTATCGGCACATGAAAGCCGATATGCAGAGAATAAGGGATTTAAAGATAGATTTAAGCCAAACGGTAATGAAAAGGCCAAAGTAAACATGGTAGATTACAATTCAAGCGACACCTCCGAGGACGAAGCAGAAATAAACATAGCCGAGTGGGCCAAGGGTTCTAAAAAGCCACTCGTATGCTCTCTGCTCAAACCGACGAAAAATAGGGCGGAAATCAAGTATTCATATGATGTGTCAAAATGTGACAAAATATTTGATTTACTATTGCAAGAAAAACTCATAAAGTTGCCGGAGGGACACGTCATACCATCGACCGAAGAAATTAAGAAGCGAAGGTATTGCAAATGGCACCATTCATTTTCACATAATACTAACGATTGCAATATTTTCCGACAACAGATTCAATCGGCCATCGCCGATGGCAGGCTAAAATTTGCGGAAGAATCGGCTATGCAGATAGATATGAGCCCTTTTCAAGTCAACATGGTTCAATGTTCACGAAAAGAAAAGAGGCCTGCGGAAGAAGATAAGCCGACTAAGGGAATTGTATCACGAGACGAGACAGTGCAGATCACTATCGGTTCTATACAAATAGAAGCCGATAGGAATGGACAAAACTCGAGAATGGTAAAACCAAGAGGGGAGTTGGAGGTCAGTAAATGGTATCGGGCTGAGAGGGCTCCAAGAAAGGCCGATTTCAAACCAAAGCCGACCTTCTCACAACTCCTGGGGAAGTATGAAAGGATAAGTCGGAGGTGTGACCCTCAACGCCACCAGAATCTTCATCAACTAAGGCAAAAGAGGGACGATCGTTGGCGGCCAGATATGTCATGTCGGCCAACTACTGAAGAAGAAAAACATCGACAATGTCCCTTTTGGCAGTTTTGCTGGGAGAAAGGGATGGCCTTACCAACAGTTGCATCTTGTCCTATGCAACACTCATCTGTACATCGGCCAAACCGGTCTGTAAAAGATAGGTTGTCTAGACCGATATACAATCATCCAGATATGAGAAGCAGTAGGCCGATCCATGAAAGGTTGTCAACATCAGAGCAAGGCGAGTCCTCCCAAAATCAGGAACTATCGGCTAACACAGGTAGAATGGAATCGGCAATGAGATGAGCAATTTAGCCGGAAAAATACGAAGCCGATAGAACCTAAACCTAGGTGGTGCCCTCCGTGTCTCAAAGAAATCACAACGCAGAAGGCTTCAGCGATTGAAAACACAAGAAGAAAGGGAGGCCGAAAAGGAGAGCGAGAGGGATCGGATGTTCAATAAGTTAAGACCGGTACCAATTTTGAAGAAGGAGTGGAGAAAGAAGGAACAGATCGATAGTGATTCAGACCAATCGACCGAATCCAGTTCTCCAATGATACGGGATGATACGCCACCGGTGGATATAAACATGGTATTCGCTCTACCCGCCGAGTTCAAAACCGAAGAATCGGCTGAAGAAGTATTCGCCCAGTTGTGCCTCGGAGCACCAGACGCTGTGTTCGAAAAGCCACAAGACATGCATCGGCATCTGAAACCATTATATCTGAAAGGGTATATTAATGGCCGACCGATATCTCGTATGTTGGTCGATGGCGGGGCGACAGTCAATCTCATGCCATTAAGTACTTTCAGAAAATTGGGTAAAGCCGATGAAGATTTGATCAAAACCAATATGGTGCTAAATGACTTCACGGGAGACCCAACCGAGGCTAAAGGCGTAATGGTGTCGGAGCTGACAGTCGGTAATAAAACTTTGTCGACTGCATTTTTTGTTATTGAAGCCAAAGGTAATTACAGCGTGCTCCTTGGGCGGGACTGGATCCATGCCAATTGTTGTATACCATCAACTATGCACCAAAAATTGGTGCAGTGGAACGATGATACAGTAGAAGTCGTACCGGCCGACACATCGGCTCACATCGCCATGGCTAGCCCTGATACCAATTGGCCACACGAAGAAGCCGAGTGTATATCAGGAAAAGCCTTGGACAATTGCGATTTTATCTGCGTAGAGAAGTCAGGATTCAAGCCGATCAGCGTCAAACCCAACACGTTTGATCGGACAGACGAAGTAGTAAGAAGATGTATTGTACTTTCGGACTATGGAAGGTCTATTGTTAAGATGTCTGGGAACCGAGGAAGCCAAAGTAGCAATGGGAGAAGTCCATGAAGGCATTTGTGGATCACATCAATCGGCCTATAAGATGAAATGGGTACTGAGGCGAACAGGATATTTTTGGCCGACGATGTTGGAAGACTGCTTCAAATACTATAAAGGATGCCAAACGTGCCAAAAGTTTGGTAACATACAGTCAGCACCAGCATCGGCTTTGCATCCAATCATCAAGCCATGGCCATTTAGAGGATGGGGTATAGACATAATCGGCCAGATATTTCCATCATCCAGCAAAGGACATAAATTTATCCTTGCAGCCACAGATTATTTCTCAAAATGGGTTGAGGCTGTGCCACTCAAGAAAGTTACTAGCAAAGAGCTAATCGAGTTTGTAAATGAACACATCGTCCATCGGTTTGGAATTCCACATACAATAACTACTGATCAAGGGACTGTGTTCATGTCGAACGAGTTCAAAGGTTTTGCGGAAAGTCTTGGGATAAAATTACTTAACTCCTCCCCTTATTACGCTCAGGCCAATGGGCAAGCCGAGTCGTCGAACAAGACATTAATAAAACTAATAAAAAGAAGAATTGAGGAAGAACCAAGGAAATGGCACTCAATACTATCAGAAGCTTTATGGGCTTATCGGCTATCTCAGCACGGATCAACTAAATTGTCACCTTTTCAGTTGGTATACGGACAAGAAGCCGTTTTACCCGTGGAAATCAACATCGGTTCAGTAAGGCTATATGAACAAGATAAGGTATCAGCCGATGAATACAAACAGGCAATGTTTGACAATCTGGATGATTTGGTTGAACTAAGGCTGATCACACTAGATCGGCTTAAAAGGAATAAAGAGAGGGTTGCCAAGGTGTATAATAAGAGGGTGATTTTAAAATCATTCAACCAAGCCGATTTAGTATGGAAAACCGTGTTGCCGATTGGGTCTAAGGATAACCGATTCGGCAAATGGTCTCCAACATGGGAAGGGCCTTATAAGATCAATCGGCCGGTTGACGGGAATTCATATATACTGGAATCCTTAGAGGGGTTCGTCCTACCTAAAGCAATCAATGGAAAATATCTGAAGAGTTATCACCCTAGTGTTTGGGTCGGATCTTGATAAAGAAGCAGGATTAGTTGAGAAAAACGCAACTATTAAAAATAAAAGATCAAAGCTACAGCCGATCTGTGCACATCATCCAAAAGGTAGCCCAGACTTAGATCGGTTACACAGCCGATCTTAGTGTTTCACAAAGTTAAAATCAAGATTACAGCCCTGAGCCGGGCAAATGAGCTCCCAAGCCCGATAAAGCAGCAGCCGCTTTGCCAATTGTCTCTTGAACGCTATCCACTATACGCTTGTCCTCAGCAGCAGACCCAGGGATAACCTTTAATTTGGTTGATTGTGTCTTCACCTGGGCCACAACCTCACCCAAGGTTCGTTTCTGGCTGGCCAGAGCAGCAGCCGACGAAGTAGCACGGTTGTGACAGTCGGCCAGTTCACCGGAGATTTTAGCCAGTTGTTCTTCCAAGGATTTCTTGGCCAATTCAAGTTTCTGAGTCTGTTCCTTCAGTAGCTTGGCATTGGTCGCGTCTGTATCATACTGCTGTTTCTTGGATTTGGCATCGGCTACCAACTTGTCAAGGTGTTCTTGGTCGGCTTGCTGAGCAACTCTCTGGGCTATCCTGTCCGTCGCAGCTGCCACCACTTCCCTTTGACTGTCCAAATGACAAACCGCCAGCAAAGCACTCATAGTCGCCGGAGGTAGATCGGCTTCAACCGCGGCCATAGCAGTTCGCAGAGGTTGGGTATCGGCCAAGAGCTGCGCTTCGGGTTGCAGAACTTCATTCAGGAGGGAATTAAGTCGTTGTTGCATCCCTGGCATAGAAGTTACAGCAAATGATGCCTGGCAGATGCATCCGTAATCACCCGAACCTCGGTGGATAGTCGCCCATAACCATCACCTCAGGTCATCTAGATCATCCGGATCAAAGCCGAGAAGGTCTGCAGGATTTATCTCCGACGCCGAATTGGGTCACCACCGAAAGAACAATGGGTGTTGAGGCCGGTAGGATTGATGGAGAAACCACAGCGGACTTGGGAGTTGAGAAGCAATCAATCGGCTCACAGGATAGAAGCCGATAGGGAAATCATTGGTGTTTTATGCGTAACAGCAGCAGATGTCGGCAAGGGAGGGGTCTCCTGAAAGAAGAGTATCAAGACATCCATTTTGAAACTGATACGGATGCATACTTGGAATAAGACTTACCGCGGTAGCCGATCCGGTGGGAGATGTCGTTGCAACAGATCTAGATGGTCGTTTTATTACGACCCTGCGTCTCTTCTTTTCCTTCCCTAAAAGAATGATAAGATCAGGATTAGCCGACAGGAAAAAATAAAATCTGCACATATTTGAAAATACTCACTTTGGGTACGCTGCGTAGCAAGATCCGACAGTGAAGGGCTCTCAACGCCCAACGTCCCAGAAGATAAACCAGCAAGGGCAGTCGATGGACGCTGTTGCCTTGATCCTTCACAACCGATGCCACTGACGCAGGGTCGATCTTTTCTTTGATGCGAGAAAAAGGGGGATGGTCAAGCCAATGACAATTCTTTTAACAACAGAAAACACACCAAAAATAAAATACCTCTAAGGGCGAGTTAGTATGACCAGAACTTGAGTCAGATCCCGAAGAAACCTCCGACGGCTCTTCAAAGCCAGGAAGAAATTTAGAAACAACATCCTTTATGGACCGTCCCCGCAAGAGAAATTCCGCCACGGTGGCCCACCATGAGGTAAATTGGCCTGCCCGACGCGTGTTTAACACAAGGAAAGGCAGGTCCACTATGTGGAATTCATCGGCCAGTTCGATTATAAGTTCCGCGGCAGTGAGGTTAGTGACTTTGTTTCGAGGTTTTATCCGTCTGAGTAATTGGAAGCAAGGGATTGTTTGACCGAAACCTAACTGACGTGCATACACGGAAGGATGGTAGAACTCGTAAGTCGGCTGAAATGTTCTGTTACGGGTGCTTAAGCCGACATGAAGAATACAAGGGGAAATCAACAAAGGAAGGAGATCGAGAGTTGACTGAGGCATCGAGGAACTATCGGAATTCAAACGAAAGAAGGAGGGCCAAGGGAGACTAGATAATTGGTTATATGAAAAGAAATCCCGACGATTGAAAGAAGCCTGACTAAGGTTTAAGAAGAAAGACAGGTATTTATGGAAACCAGCCGAAGACATTTTTTGCTCATCAGAGGAATACATGATGAACTTTTCACCTGGGGATCGGCTAGCTTGAAACCTAGGGGTTGCATTCTCAGGATAATCCTCTGTAGGAAAGACCGATTCCTCTGAAGGATCAGGGATAATGAGACGGCCGAAGACACAGTAGAGCCAAATTTGAATGAACCATAGAGGGCCACCGATATTACCAACAACATAACGACCATTACCAGTAAAAAGCCGACAGCGAATGATATGCATCATATGATAGATAGCCCCCAACAATGACTTCCCTAAAGCTAGCCGATGACCTTCTACCAACTGCTCAGCCATATATTGGTAGATCTGAGTTGGGCCCAAGGAAGCACCACAAAAGAGGAATCGGTCTAACCATAGGTTGAGGAAGGCAACATGTTCCTCGTCCGATACGGGACCGGTTACCTTGTTGTTATTCTGAATATACTTGAACCAACCTTCCCCTTTCTTACGGGTCAACTTATGTCTGGGTTTCCCACTGATAGCCGATATCTGAACTCCATCGGGTCGTAGGCAGCATAATTCGGCCGTGTCTAAGAGAGTTGGGCCAATAGGACCAGTCGGAAAGAGGAAGGCATTGAAGGAATCCGACCAAAAATAGCAAGCCGCGGCCACCAAAGGTTCATTAGGCTCTGGGGCAGCTAAAGATAGGGGAAGGCTTTCGGCAATACCCATTCTCTCCCACTCTACCCTCTTCTGGGCCGACACTCTAATAAACCAAGATCTCCAACCCTTAAGAGCCGTCGGCCAGACTCTAAAACTTTTGCCCCATTCTTCTATATTGTGGTCAGGAGCCGACAATGGGAGTCTAGGGATCTCATCATCAATAACAGTATCGGTTTCTAAAGTTCCTATTGGGCCTAAGAAAAACTGATGGTCACTACCCGGGATTGGAATGAGTACCTGGGATGCGTCCATTCCAGCCGATGCAACAGGAATAGGAGGTTGACGCGAAGAAAAGCCGATTGCAAGATGAGCGAGAGCACGCGAGTATGAAAATGACCGTGGGGGGACCCCATATTTATACCGCGATGAAAGAAGGCGAGAAGGCGGGAACAGTTGTTGCATTAAAAATGCACCGAGGGCATTGCGGCGCCATTAATGGGGAAGTTACCGAGGTAAATCCTAAACGACAAGCCGATCACGGAAAAGACGAAGGGATTTTTGAAAGATAACAAGTTACCTTTCAAAAATGGGGGGCATATGTTTGCACCAAAATTTGATATGTATTGGAATCGGTCTAAGACGGAGAAGATATGGAAAAGAAATCGGTAAACGAATCAGGAAACCGTTTCTAAAAAGGAAAGGAAATCGGATAAGAGGCCGATACGGGTAAATGCACCGTATCCATGTGTAACTCGGATCGGCCAGGCGTGTTATAAAAGGGGGTGGGCGTCAAGCAAAGAAAAAAAATCAATTCCAACAACACTTACTTTTTACAGCCTTCTCTTTTACATTGCTTTAGCTTCGTAGATTTCTTTGCAAGTCGACGGAATCAACATAGCTGCGCATCGCCGATTGTTGATTTTAGCCGATTTTACCCAGGTTTGATTTGCTTCGTTTTGTTGCGCATCGCCTTCCCGAAGCCGATTTTACCTTATATCCGGATCAACTGTAACTGGTTGATCTAGTTATCTCCTAATCGGTTTTTGCCGACTAGCGAAAAGCCGATAGATCTTTGTTTATCGGCTTTGATCGAATTACAAATTTTACCTTGTCGATTTCAGGTCAAATCGACTGGCACGCTCTGCAAACCCGGTGTTTGTCTTGTGTGTTCGAGGCCTAAAACCCCTTTCACGTTTTTCGCGCGAACAGAAGGTCTCGCCCTCACATTCTTCCTTTCAAAGAATCAGAACAAAGGGTACAATCATTAAGTAAGCTCAACCATAACCCATGAACCCAAAATGATCCACATACAACAACTCGAACCCCAAAGCGCTAAAAGCCACTTTGGAAAGAAATTGGCAACAACCAAAGAGTACTCATTTTATTTTCCTAAACCAAATCGCAAAGGAAACACAAATCTCCTATACCACAGCCAAAAATACTAGAAGATATTCATTCTTTCTTTTCGTACTAGAAAGCAATTGAAATCTCGATTCATGACATGCATGCAGCTTTTCAAGAGCACTCCGGATTAGTCATATATCCATATATGACTTTCTCACCGACCTGGCTCAACGACTCCTTTATCATTAAACATCTATAAACGATGTCATGTCTTGTCGGGACCCGAATTTGCAAATCCGGACCCTCTGTGTATTCAGCACTAGTCCAGGATCACGCTAGTGCACACAGTCTCAACATTGGTAAATATCACAATCATACACATCGTTAACAATAAGGTACTTTAATTAAGATAACCAAACTGGTTGCTCGACCGTATGGTCAAGTTACAAAAGTACGCCTCGCAGGGCTAAGACTTATTCAAATAAAATCTGCAGCGGAATATATATAAGAAAACGCGTGGCGCCAACCAATATGCCACAGGCAACTGACTGGACTCGATCCCTAGTTAGACGGAACCTCTTGAAACTCCTCCTCCAAAGCTGGTGTAGACTCTTCTTCAACTGATGTTGTATTGCGGCAAGGGTGAGTACTTGGTACTCAGCAAGTCATGCACGGAATGCAAACTAATATACTACATGCATGGCTTATTACAAAGGAATGGCTCAAGGTATAATTGCAGTAAACAGCATTTGACAAGTATCATAAGTAGATTCGAAAGCAGTAAAAACAAGTATAGTATCAATAACTTATCCAAGAGTTAAATAAACATCTTCCCCATTCCTAATCCACATTTCCATCAACATCATCTATTAACCAAACCAAACCTTCCAAGTCCAAGTTGTTTTCACGAAAGTCTAACCCTTGACTATAATCCCCGAGCAATGTCCAATACCGCAGACACGGCTATTCGAATAGATTTTACACTCTGCAGAGGTTATGCACTTTACCCACAGGATAGAGCCAAACACCACAAAGGCGAGTGATTGTAACAAAGCCTTTCGGAAACGGCTAACTACGCAAGTGAACCTTTCCGGTTTTTGCCATACACCATCCCTTCCCTTAACAAAGGCGAAGTATGGGACCGACATACCGTTGGACGGGTACCATACCATCGCATCGGTACGCTCCCCTTTAAAGCTACACAGAGGGTGTAGTTGACACCCGAGGAATCACATGCAAGTTATTAGTATCTTACTCAACTAGGTCCGTCCCATTACGGACATGTGGTTGCACGAGTAACTCAGTTCAAAGGCTTGCAAGGTTAAGTCCTTAGGTTGACCAGGGCAAGACTACCCGAAGAATCAATACAATGCTTCCGAGGCCACAACTGGCCCACCCGATTATTTTTGCCACATGCCCCGGTCCAAATCTATTTCTCAAAACCCTAGTTGATTACCATGCACCACGTGCCATCAACATCACAACACATGGTACCTTTCCAAAACAGGTTCAATATATCATTAAGTCAATATTAACATTTGATTGTCCAAAATCATGTCATGAGCACGTAGCAGGTCTAAGCAATATACTACAACGATCTAAATTCCCATGTTGGCAATTTAATAATGTCCAACTATTTAATCCTCAACTAGGGTGACAAGGGGTTAGTGGCATTCAATTATCTATGTCAAGGTGGCATACAACAATTAGGTAATTAACTACTCTCCCAAAATCAATTAAAGCATTTTATAGTTGAACTAGCATGCAATAATTTAAATCAAATTAATTTCAAGATGGGATCAACATGGTCAAAGCACAACTTGCCTTCAAAAAAGCACTTGATCTGGGTCCTAAGCTGGCTCCTGGGTCAACACTTCACCTTCGAAGCCTTCGGGCACTTCAACATCTACTCGTAACGCGTGCAAATAGCAATAGATGAAAAAATAGTAGACAAAAACTATCCAAACATCCAAATGAAGTCCATAAACAGAGAGAGCATAATTTTATGAATTTTTAAGAATTTGCATCGGCGAAATCGGAGTTAAAACGCAAAATTTACAAGCGTTTAAAATTTAAATAATCAATTAAATAATATTACAGAGAAAAACTTTGGTCCAAAAATTAAATAAAATTTACCATTGGGTAGATCTCAATTTTATACAAATTTAGAAATTTGAATCACTCAAATCGGAGTTAAATTGCAAAAGTTATAAGCGTTTGAAGTTTGAAATCATATTTGAATTCATTAAACCGAATTAAATAAATTATTTCTTTTTCGGAAAATGATTTATTGCGTCAGCAGTGACACGTGTCAGCACCGGATTGGTCCGCGTGGACTTGCTGATGTCAACGCCGGCCGAACCCACCGATGACGTCAGCATGACGTCATCGGCCACGTGGCACCACCCGGGTGCTACCACGTGTCCCGGTCTATGGACGCGGTCTACGCGCATAGCCCCCACGGTGGCCCTGGTCCACCAGACCGGTGTCACTGACAGGCGAGCCCGCCCAGTCAGTGACCCATGTCTCAGCTCACGCGGACGCGCCGGTTCGGCTCCCGTACACGTGGCTAGATCTCGGCCGTTGATTTGAAAATCAATGGCCCAGATTGGATCTGGCTTAACGCAATAGAAAACTACTCGGCTGACCCAGACCGTTCGATCTTGATCGGACGGTCAAGATCTAATCTAACGCTATAACGTGGGTTAATGCTAGCCGTACGATCTAGATCTAACGGCTGAGATCTATCCTAGTACGGTGCAGCTACGGCTACGTGGCATGATCTAAACCGTTGGATCTAGATCCAACGGTTGGAAATAGATCTAGAGATTGCAACGTGGGATCTTACCGTGGTGACGTGGACGGATCTGGGCCC
The DNA here is from genome assembly GCA_036346355.1 of Rhipidocladum racemiflorum. Taxonomy (NCBI): domain Eukaryota; kingdom Viridiplantae; phylum Streptophyta; class Magnoliopsida; order Poales; family Poaceae; genus Rhipidocladum; species Rhipidocladum racemiflorum. The sequence goes on along the minus strand of CM070577.1, from coordinate 34,470,669 downwards.
TCGGATCTTGATCGGACGGTTGATGGAGTTCGCGAGGCGGCGATGGCACGCGGCGGAGCAGGGGCACCGGAGGCGAGGACGACGACCAAGGGCGCGGCGCTACGGGGCTCCTCCGGCGACGTGCGTGGTCACGTTCGAATCGCCCTAGCTCGGGGATCCCAGATCTGACCTCCTTCTCCTCGGGCGACGGCGGACGGCGGCAGAAGGTGAGGAAAACCAAAGCAAAGCCCTAGGCAACTACGGCGAGCAATAGCGGGCAGTCAGCGGCGGCTAGGGCTAGGGCTAGGGCAAGCGGGGCAAACGGCGCACGAGGGAAAGGAGAACCTCGGGCACGCACCCGGGCTTTAAATGCCGGCCCCAACGTCGAGATCGACGAGGAAATAGTGGCGGAGCCGGTACGGGCGGCGGAGTACACATCGGACACGGCCGAGTGATGTGGCGCGATCTCTGCCGTCCACGTGGCACGACCAACGGTCGGGATCGCACGGGCGTGACCGGGTCTGGCTCGGCCCGCACGTGGGCGACGTGGCGCGATCGTGGCCATTGGATCTTGATCCAATGGTCACGCGGTTTAGGTTAGGTTCGAACCGGGTTCGGCTCAAACACGGCTCGGGTCGGACTCGAGTCTGACTCGGGTTTGGGCTCGGTCAGATGAACAGTGCTAACCGATTCGATTTTCCAGCGATTTAAATATTCAATTTAACTCCTAGAAATTCATTTAATTCATTAAAAATAGCAAAACACTCAGAAAAATTCCAGAAAAATTCTAGAAAATATTTTGGAACATTTTGGACTCAAATAAATTATTTCCAACAAAATTTTATTTGCAAAATTAAATTCTTTAATTATTTCAATAGGGAATAAATTCAAATAAATTCCAAATAAATCCCAGAAAATTCCAAAAATTCACAAAAGTGCCAAATCTTATTTAAATTCATGAAAAGCAAAAATTGGGGTGTTACATGTTTCCTTTTCACCATTCATTCATCATGTAACAACAATACCGAATAGTCATTCACAAAAAAAACTTCTTCCTCGTTATCACCATATTGAAACACAAATAACATCTATGATTGCGCTAAATCATAAAACTATGACGGGAGCATCATTAATAGGAAAATACCACGTCATATCATAACCCATCAACAATTGGAAGCTAAATTTGTAAAGCATCGCGTTTTAACCAAAATCAACATTTTGGAAGAGAACATCAATTCTCAAGGAGAAAAGGGAGACTCATTTCCCAAAATGAGAACACTTCACCAACCCGAAACACTTATAAAACATTCATAAAATCCACCTTTTGAAACACTCGCAAACACCACACAAACTTTCCAAATAAGTCCAGCTCCAGTCAAATAGAGTTACAAATTAAATCTCAAGAATTTCCAACACAGCCCACTATGTCCATCGGCTTCCTTTTAAAATTTATTACAAAGATCATTCCGTATGAACGTGAAGGAGCGCGATCCACTCAAAAACTTTTGGGCGTGAATCCATACTCACAACGCAAACTAAACAAATGGGCCAAAACCAAAGATCGACACCAAACACTACGAGTTTTGGGGAAACTCTGAAACTCAACATAAAGAACACCTCAACCGAAAGCATTCAACCAAGATAGCAAACAACCAAACCAGTCCAGAAGGTTTTAAACACCAGCTTAGCATAAATTCAATCATCTCTAGTGTTCCACTACGCTTTCCATTAAAGACTTCGAAATTCACTACTTACTCATTGAGAAATTCCAACCGGTTTTAACAAAATTGACATAACAAATTCTTTCTCTAGTTACCATTCCCAACACTTTTAATTAAAGTTTATGATGCTTATCAAAAAGACACCCAACCTAGGCTACATCGACATGATCCGCACAGATCATCATATCATAATACATCTTATTCTAAATTTGAAACATAGTACTTCAACAGATACTTAAGCATGATCAACGTATCAATTTTATACCATCCATACATCAACATCTTGACAATTAAAACTTGTTCAATCAATAAAATGACTTCAACAAATAAGTATTATCTCTACAAGATAAAATTCGTAAATAGGATTCTAAGATATGCATTCATTATGGATAAAATTCTACATCGTAATTATTATCCATTGTTCATCCCATCACAACATGCCCTCGACAATAATGCCACAGTTTTACACTTTTCTCTATTGGATCAATGGTTTCCAACAATTAACAATAGTACTAATTCATCCATATCATTAATTTGCGTTAGCATACAAACAACACATTGTTTAGTTACCCTTTCCATAAATTATAACAGATTGCCACTACTCAACATACTCCGACTATTTAAAATTGCTTAGTGAGTTAGACCATCCCATAGCTCTTAACAACATCATCAAACAACAAGTCCTATGTCTTCTCAAATGACAACTGTATTAGCATTTCAAAAACACAACTGCGTGCTTCCAAATACTAATGGTTTGCAACAACAAAAATAGCACTCTAATCAACTTCCAAGTTAAGGTCACAAGCCATCATGATTAAATTTCCCTACTAACACGTTAATTTAAAACATCTTTAAACAACCAACCAAGTTTCTATAACAATGTTAATGGTTTACATCATCTTAATGTTCTCACTACGCACCAGGGTTTAAAAACTTTAAATGTTATCGAGGGTCATAAGCAATTTTTAAAGAAAAAGCGACAGATTCTAAACATATACATTAACACATTTAATCATTCTCGCTATAGAGTACTCTACAACACTACTAGCCTATTTGTTCTCAAGCTAAAGATAACAACCGCAATGAATTATTTCAACTCCCAAATTAACTTAACAATACATCATTCCATAAACCACATTGGTACATACTACATATCATGCTAAACAACAATTCTCATTAGTGACAAACGATTTCAGTCAAAAGACTACTTACTTTGTTTGCAGCATTTTAGTTTTAAAACTCATCCCAAATTCATAAGGAAACTTGACTCTCAAAATTGCAATGAGACAAACCCAAACTTGGTCATGCAAAAGGAATTCTCCAAAACACTTTTCAATCTCAAAGACTCCCATAGAGGAAAATGGTTGAAAGACAAATTTCTTAAAAGGGAACCAAGCGATCAAGTAATCCTTTTCAAATAAAACCTTAACACCAAACTCCAAACTTTCACGAAACACGAAGGGTTTTCAAAGATGATTTCTTAAACCAGTAGAATGACAAAATCAAACACCACTTACTCCTACAAGGCCACAGGACTTTAGTCCTGCCAACCAGGTCTGGCATAACGCCGCAATAACTCTTTTTGACCTCGGAGAAAGGCAAACATAGGAATAAATTGAATGCTTCTCCCCCATAAAGCAATCAACAAACTAAGCATCAAAGCTGGAAAGGCAACCAAAAGAAGCACAACACTAGACTCTTCTTCTTGGTCTTCACCCAAGGAAGACAAAACCACAAACCGCCTGCGGATCAATCCGCGAAAATCCAAGACCAAACACTTTTCTTTTGATTTCAATTGATTAAAAACCAAGAAGACCAACCAAAACCGACCGTCAGAATGGTGAAAAGCATCCGAAGAAAACCACCATCGACTCTTCTATTTGTCTCCAGTCAACTACCCGATCTACGATAGAAAAGGTAGGCACTCTTTCCCCACAAGGGGTTAATAGTTCTTGGGTGATGGCTTTAACCGGCCATACCGTCAAACCACACCCTTACTATGAACAAAAGTGGTGACCGAAACCCATCGGCACCACAACCCACTTTATCACCACAACAAGCACAATTCAATCGTTTATCTCATAGACATAGCAACATGCATTATCAAATGAAGCATTCAACATCAAAGCTTAAATACAATATTTAAGCGTAAAGAAATGATACCCATACCCTTTCCTATTGTGCATCCATGTGTGTCAAATTTTATATTAGTTATTCCACTTTTGCAAGTTTTAATGTTGCTATCCTATGACAAAATTTTAGTTAAAACGTAAGCCATGTTTCTAAGTTATTCCACATCACATTTTAGTTGTATCCTATAGCATGACACTAAAAATACACATTCCAAGGACCTACAGCCCGCTCTGATACCAACTGTAACACCCCGGCATCTAGTATGCCCGAATGCTACCAAACATAGACTAAACAACATCTAAATACCACAAATAAAGATAAATTACAACAAAGGAGTAAATGCTAAAACCGAAAATTTTGGCAGCATCTCCTTTGTTTTTCCATGAATTGGAGCAATAACAATATGATCACAGGATATAGCATAAAGAATGACATCTAAATCATCAATAACCAACACAACAAGAACACCCCTTTAACAACGGATACATAGCAACACATGATGTTATGCGTTGCAAGCAACAGGGTGGCAACGCTTACCTTTGTTTTCCGTATTAGATCCCTTTTGTTTTGTCCTCCCCCCAACCCCCCCTCTCCTGGGTCACCCCCCCACGACCGAAACCCTCGCTCTCTCCTGCGTCGCCCCCACCTCGCACACCCCGCCCGTCCTCTCACCCTCCACCTCGCCCCGCTCCCGTCGGTCATCTCCCCCTCTCCGCCGTCACCCCACCTGTCCCCTACCCTGCCAGCGCCGCCATCGCATCCTCCCCCGCCCGTCCCCCACCCCACCATCCGGGGTCCATGTCCCCACCCTGCCCGCAATCTTCGCTGAGCGCCGCCATCCCTGATCCACCTCTCGACCTGCCGCCGCCATGGCGACCCTCAAGCGAAAGTCCCTAGATGCCCCCTCCGCCGACCGCGCCTCCCCTCTCAAGGCCCCACGCGCCAGCACCGCGGAGCCGCCCGCCCCCAACCTAGTCGCCGCCGAGCCCGTCGCCTACGTGCATGACGTTTCCTACCCCGAAGGCTAAGACACGTCCTCCTCCTCCAGCCTGATCGCCGCCGGAGGCGAGGGCGCCGGGCCGTCAAAAACCTTCCCGTTCCAGCTCGACCCCTTCCAGGCCGAGGCCATCCGCTGCCTCGACAACGGCGAATCCATCATGGTAATTACGCTGCTTTGGCTCTCGGTACTCCTAGCGATTGAACTGTTACTTGCTCTGCATGTTGGATCACGCAATTTGTATTTCTGTGAGTAATATATATGCCGATTTCACCTCAACAGAAAAGCAATATGTAGCTTTTCCTTGTTTTATCTGTATTTTTTAACGCTCAGCTCCACACATTTAGTACATACTTTAGTCGTAGTACCCCATGGATTAGCCAACTTCCCGTATATTTCGGTTTGGTCTGACGATGAATTGTGCTACTTGCGCTCAAGAAAAATGTGTCTCATTAACTAAAAGTCCACTCCTTATCTTGTTGTATTCAGATCATCCTGCTAAATTCAGTGCCTTTTTTTTTCTTTAAAGCAATCTTAGTCTTATTTAACTTTCTACTGTGATTTTGTCCGATCAATATGCATGATTGCAATGCTCTTACAAGCTATATATTAGACTATACAATTCATAGACCATAGTAGAATGGTCTCCTTTTTTTCAATGTTGTTCTGTTATTTATATATTGGCAAACTATTTATAATTTCAATTTAGTTGTTTGTCTGTCATGCATAATTATATACTTTGTTTTGTTGGCGGTTTTCCAGGTTTCCGCTCACACATCAGCAGGAAAGGCAGTGGTTGCTTTGTATGCAATAGCAATGTCTTTGCGCAATCAGCAGCGAGTCATCTATACATCTCCAATCAAGGCTCTAAGCAACCAAAAGTACAGAGAATTCAAAGAAGAGTTCTCTGATGTTGGTCTCATGACCGGAGATGTGACAAGAAACATCACTACTAAATTGTGGACATCTTTTCCAATTTGATTTATTTACTACCTTGCAGATATATGGTTTGCTGGATGTGTATAATAGAAAACTAATGTGGTTGATATTGAGTCAACACTAACCCATGTATGCCAAGCAGTAAGTCTTTTTTTCTCTCCTAATTCTTGGCTCAAAGCTTGCATGTTACCATGCAATTATGCTCTTGTTTCATTTTATGCATATCCAAATAGAAAGAAATATGCCTTAAAAATGTAGATAGGGATAGAAGGATTACTTTAGTGCAAGAATCATGCTTTCTTGATCTCTCTGTTTCTTCTGGTCCTGAAAGATAACACAGTCTCAAAAAGATATTCTGAAGTTGTGAGCAAAAACATCGAAAAAGCTTGGGACGATATTCCAAGTAAGTTGCATTTTAGCCTTCTGCTTGCTTCTTCTAGCATGTTGAAGAGATAACAGAATGCTCATGGAAAGCCATAAGAGATAGCAGGTTCTACGGCCTGTCAAGTCCATCGTGAGATTTAATTTTTTATTAGTTTATTTGTTGCGTTCGATGGAGTTTGGGGGTGATTTTGGACTAATAACATGATTGTAGGCAGTTCTGATGTGGTTGCTCCACAAATTTGAGAAAAAAGTTGTTGTCTGAGTAAATTTTACAGTGTGGATCGGTAGATGTATAGTAGCGCGTACTCCTATGTTGTTCTGTAATCAATTTCTTGCCGGCCAATCGAGTTCATACTGATGGGATTAATCAGTGTAGTTTGATGAAATTGATTTGAGAGTAAAAATCAGATAAACAAGTGGCAAAATCCAATGGGCACTAATTATTTCAACTGGCTGCGAATGTGTGATGCGATAGAACTACACGGCTATTTGCAACATTTTTTTGACGGGTTTGCTATGTTCTTCTGCCTTGCAGGGTTATTCCTCACCGACGAAAGTCCTATAGCATGGCCTTGAACTTGTGTATGATTTTTTCCGATCTCCATAAGATTTATTTCTCCTTAACATTGCGTCATATTAAAGTATTCAATTTCATTTGTAGATTGAGAAGATAAATAGTTGAAAAAAATCAGTGACATGTTGGACTGAGATGGAGAATGGAGGCCTGCCACACGTTAGACTGAGATGGAGAATGACGACCTAGTGGCATTCCAAGATGGCTCCGATGTTTATATATATTTTTTCATTACAATCTTTGTTCTGAACAAAATTATGACTGCACTTATGAGGATATTACTCACTGTAATGCAACAATTTATTTATAATACACTACAATGTTTGCTTATTTGCCATGTGTGGGTCCATAATGGTCTTCAAATTTCCTATTCCATTGCATATGCGTTTTAACTATAATTGGCGTCAAATTATATTATTTAATAATATTTTTCATCGCTTGGTTTATTCCTTGCAATGCATATAAGCGTTGCCACAATTCAAATCTATATGTTGCAACGGGCTACAGAAGTCATTCGTCCATGGGTAGTACCAACATATGTAAGCGATGCCGTAACCACTCAATATCTGTTGCTGCTTAGCAACGGTTAATTCTAGGCCTTACCAACGGATATATAAGTGTTGCAATAGACACTAGCAACGGCAGCATAGGCAACGCATAATAATGCGTTGGTATAGACCCTAGCAACGCATATACGGACTTTTAGCAACGCATATATATGTTGCAAAAAGGGGTGTCTTTTTGTAGTGAACGAGGATTCTAGCAACAGTATAAGTCTAGAATAACGAATTCAACCATCTCATGAGCTAAACGAAGCAAATGAGGGAAACAAGCACACAATTTAACCATGCACCAAGTTTCATGGCACTATTCTTATTATCATGACTCAAGCTGATAAATCTGCCTAAAGGTGTGGAGCTACGTGAAGATGTGTAGCTAATGCCCCTTCCCACATGCCGGTGTCATGGTACCTAAAACAACATAAAACACAAGCGTGAGTTCGTCACTCAGCAAGTATATTGCAATGGACCATAAAGAACAATTCAACGTCAACATCACTACCATGCTCAACATCATGTACAAGCCATAATTTCATATACCACATCATTCTTATGTCTCAATATCATTGTACTCATTTCATCATCATGATCATTATGTATGCAATGCGATGCAATGCAAATGCTCATATCTCCTCGAAGCACATACCGGTATTGCCGAGTGCACACCCGTCGGCGTGCACCCCCTTCCCCTTCCATCCCGTAGATGGAGGTTGCCTACTCTTACTGACTCGCTCCCATGCACACACGTGGATGGGACTACGAGGTAGGTCTTTCGTGTTCACTACGTGTGAACACAGAGGCCCGCATCAGCATGGGGCGCCTCTTCCATTATGAATGCACATATGACATAAACATGTAAAGGTTGGCATAAACATTTAATACCACGCAATCATGATCAATATGAAATCATGTTCATCATGTCATAGGCAAACATCAATCTTAGCATCATATCATAAATCAATTTTCATCTACTCAAGTCTAACAACATTCACAACGATACCCATTCCAATACACTTGCCTTAACCTCGGGCGACGGATTGGCGGGATGAGGAGGGCACTCCCGAGGTCACAACACCTGCACATAGATGCCACACAATCACAACGCGCCCACAAAACAGTACGCCATTGCCTATCTACCCCGATATCGCAAACTACTCCCAAAAATAAAAAACAGAGAATCTGTCCCCCCCGGGACAGCAGACTTCAAACTATCATAACTTTAGATCTAGGACTCCGAATGTAACACCCTGGCATTTAATATGCCCGAATGCTACCAAACATAAGCTAAACAACATCTAAGTACCACAATTAAACATAAATTCCAGCAAAGGTTCATAAGCTAAAAACCGATATTTCGGCAGCATCTCCTTTGTTTTTCCATGAATTAACACAATCTCAATATCATGGCAAGATATATCATAGCACACGACATCTAAAACAGCAATAAATAGAGTCTTAACGACAATATAAGACTAACATCAAGCACTTAATGTCTCCAAGTGTCAAAAGAACAAATAAGCTCTCAAATAGTAAAGCTAAACACTAAAGCAATGATCATCACACGCAATTTATTATCAAACTAATAGAATGACTTGTGGAATCATTAAGGTGAAGCTACGTGTGGGCGTGTGACTATTTCCCTTCTCCGCATGCCGATCTCAAAGTACCTAAAAAAAACAACATAAAACACAAGCGTGAGTTCGAAACTCAGCAAGTATATTGTAATGGACAACAAGAACAATATCATGGCAATAACATCACCCATCATGTATATCATCTCATTCATGAACACTTAACAGTATCATCATCATTATGTATGCAATGTAATGCAATGCTCATGTCTCCTTGGAAACTCATACCGGTATGGTTGAGTACACACCCGTCGGTGTGCACCCTCTCCCCCCTTCCATCCCGAAGATGGAGGGTGCCTACTCCTCGCTTCCGTTCACCACGGTGAATGGAATCACGATGTAGGACTTACTCATTGGCTTTCCGGATTAGTCATAACTTTCTCACCGACCTTCCCGGACTAGTTATGACTTTCTCACCGCCCGAGCCATGTAACATGTCATGTATGCAAATATGCCATCATCATCATAAACTTGTATATTTAACACATGGCATCATAGCATACTCATCATATCATAGGAAAACATTAAAGCATGGCAATTGATCATATCATGAAATCCATCTTTCATCTAGTCTCAACAAGCAACATAACATTCGTTATTCATTACAACACACTTGCCTCAACCGTGGGCGACGGGATTGTGGGAAGTAGAGGGTACCCCCGGGGTCACACCACCTGCACAACGGCATCACATACTCTCAATAATGCCCACAAAACAGTACACAAATCCCCATCTCACCCAACATTGCCCGCTACTCGCAAAACCTAAAACAGAGGTTCTGTCCCGGCGGGACAGCAGCCTTGCAAAGGCCATAACTTGAGTTCTGGGACTCCAAATCGATTAAACGAGTACGCCATCGCGAAGCTTAGGATATTTCCTACCTTTTTCTAGTTATACGGAAAGACTGATTCGGAATCTAAAATTGTTTAATCTACAGATTACTACGATCTGTTCTAATTGCGTCACAGATTTTAACACGCTCGGTAAAACGGCCATAACTTTCAAACGGCTGATCGGATTTTAACGTGCTTTATGTCCACGGAAAGATAATTAAATTATCTACAACTTCTTTTAAGTCCGTACGGACAGATTCGGATTCTAAATCGACGAAAACTCGAACCCTAGCCCGACTGCTCAATCTGCCCGAAAACAGAAATGTGGCAACGTCTAGATCTAACCCAAAGAACTCCAATCCAGCACCACCAATTGATCTAAAAACTTGATAATCACCCTAAGAACAGTACCTAGATCAATTCCAAGGATCCCCATGATCATACCTTTGCCCAACGAACGAATCTCCAATAGATCTCCTCGCGGATCGCTCCTCGCTCCACGCTCCTCGCTCCAACGGATGGATCCACAAGGTGCAGAGGTGTGGAGACCACCCTAGGGCAGCAAGGGGGTGGAGGAGAGGTGGTGGAGAGGTGGGGCAATGGAGGAGAGCAAGGGGGAGGCGCAAGGCTCAAAGGGAAGGGAGGCTAGGGCTTGGCAAGTGGGGGGAGGTGAGGGGGGCACCAAGGCCTCAAGGGGCGCAAAGGCAGCAGGGTGGACGCCCCAAAGGGGTAGGGAAACCCCTTTTACCAGCCCCCACACCCAATTCTAGTCCGTTACGGAGACCTAATCCATCCCACCAAAGCCCACCAAGGCCCAAAACTCCCCCGGGAAGGCCCAAAACCCCGAAAACGGCCCGGAAAAGCTATTAACCTCCATAACCTATAGTTTTAACCTTAATTCCACATCTCATAATGTTATTAACCTTATCATACACGTTAAATAAGGTTACGACACTCCGTGGCGACATAACACTTCAACCGGCCCAAAAACGCGAGATTACCATAAGCCGAAAGGTTTTATTCTCTAGTTTCACCTTCTATAACGTCACACCAAACCATAGTGTCACATTCTTCCCCCCTTCAACAGGATTCGACCTCGAATCCGAAGGACGCCAAAAACAACAACAAAGTCCCCAAGGGACAAAAGGCTTCTCTGCAGCACAAAACATTCACACAACGACTAGAACCGGAAACAAACGACAAACGAGTTCTCAAAACCAACACTTAAAGAAAAAGTGTTGATCTAGCTCAACTAAGGGCAACCGCTCACAGTTCAACTTTCAATTCAAATTCCAAACAGAATCTGCGTTTCAACCTCGAAGGGCTTCAACAACCCAAAACGCTCGAATCCTCACGACAAACACCTCACCCTTCTATCACAACCTACCTGACTACACACTGCAGTAAACTCAACATGACAAAGTCAAAGGAAGTCACAATTCCTTTAACGAGCTCTTTTCATTCCCGAAAGTTTCCATCGAGGGGAATAACTTATTAAGGCACACTAGCCCTTCCGATACACGATCATACTAACATTTTATTCCATCCTTTCCCAGGCAAGACTCAAACCCAAAAACAACTAGTGAAGACAACTGCTCACGGCAGGGCAATTATCACCGATCTACCGTCAACTTCACTTCCACCCATCGCTACTCTTAGTAAAGGTTAAACCCATACATCATCAACCTCCATCACAAACCACCCTTATACCACTAAGGTTCGACACCTAGCCCAAGCTAGGATCGAAAACCTTACCAAACCACAATTGGTTCCTTTCTTAAGAGGGTCTCGCCCTCACACAAAAACACTTAGCTATCAAGCCCAAGTGTACACACAACAACTCAAACCCAAAGCGTTAACAACCATTTTGGAAAGAATTCGCAACATCCAAGCCAAAACACAAAGGAAGCATAAATCCCTACATCACAACCAACATACCGTAAATTGTTCATTGCTTCTTTTCATACTAGAAAGCAAGGGAAATCTCGCTTTCATGACATAAATGCACACTCTTCAGAGCACTCGGATTAGTCATATCTCCATATATGACTTTCTCACCGACCTGCTCAACGACTCTTTTATCATTTAACATGTAAAAACGATGTCATGTTTACTTTTCACCATTCCCTCATCATGTAACCACACTACCGAATAGTCATTCACATGATGACTTTTGCCTCGGTATCATATGAATAAATCTCGAATAACATCGAGAGTTGCACTAATTCATATAAACTATGACGGCAACATCGTTAATCAACAAAACACCACATCGTGTGAAAACCCATCTTCGATTTAACACTAGCTTTGCAACACCTCGCAAAATCAAACTCAACCCTTTGGAACAGAACATCGACTCCAAAATCAAACATCTGCAGACACAAGCGCCATAAATTTTTATCAAAAGAGAGGGAAACTCAATCCAAAAAGAAAACTCTTCACTAACCAAATTCACTTATGAAACATTCATAAAAATCCAGACTTGTAAAACACCCGCACACTAGACACATTTTCCAAATGACTCCAACTCTAGTCAAATAGAGTTACACATCAAGGGCTTAACTCAAAAGTTTCCAACACAACCCTTTATGACCATCTGCTTCCTTTTAAAATTAATTCCAAAGATAAATCGGTCTGACGCGAAAGGGCGCGATCCACTCAAAAACTTTTGGATGAAAACTCAAACTCACAACATGAACTAAACAAATTCGCCAAAACCAAAGGTCGACACCAACCACTACGAGTTTTGGGGAAACTCTGAAACTCAACATAAGGAACACCTCAACCGAAAGCATTCGACCGAGATGGCAAACAACCAAACCAGTTTCAAAGGTTTTGAGACAACAGCTCAGCATGAAAGGAACCATCTCTAGTACTCCACTACGCTTTCCATTAAAGACTTCAATAATCACTATTTACTATCTGAGGAGCCCCAACACAATTCAACCGAAAGTTTCACAACAAATTCTTCCTCTAGTTACCATTCCCAACATTTTTTTAATAAGGGTTTATGATGCTTATCAAAAAGGCACCCAACCAAGACTATAATGACATGATCCCCACGGCTCACCGAATCATAATACATCTTATTCTAAATTTGAAACATAGTACTTCCACAAATCTTTCAGAAGATCAACCTATAAATTTCATACCACCTATATATTCACGTCTCGACAACCGAACCTTATTCGGCTTAAACAACGACTTCAACATGTAAATATTATCTCTACAAGACAAAGTTCATAACTAGGATTCCAAGGCATACATTCATTAAGGATGAAATTGTACATCATGTTAATTATCCAAAGCTCACTCCATCGCAACATGTTAAAATTTTCCTCTATTTTAACCATGGTTTTCCAACGAATAATCTAAACAGTTACCACAACTACTTAGTCATCAATAACAACAAATGGGCATAATCATCAACCAACAACATTACTTTTAGCTACCCTATACATAGGTGATAACAAAATTTCCACCACACAACATACTCCCACTATTTAAAATAGACTGAATACTAGCATTAACACTACCATTAACAACATCATTAACAATAAGTCTTATGTCTTCTCCATTGATATCAATACTAGCATTGTAGTGACACAACTGCATACTTCCAAAGATACTAGTAGTTTGCAACAACATAAATAGCAACTCTAATCAACATCCAAATTAAAGTCACTAGTCAACACGATTAAATTTCTCTATTAATCCATTAGATTAGAACATCTTTAACAACCAAAGAAAGTTTCTTTTACAATAACAGCAGTCTACATCATCTTAATGTTTTAACTATGCATCAAAGTTTAAACTTTTAACATTAACACGGATCATAAGCACTTTTAAAGCAAGGCAACAGATTCTAAGCATGTACATTAACACATTTAATCATTCTCGCTAAGAGTAAACTGCAACACTAGTAGTCTATTTATTCTCAAGCTAGAGATATTAATCACATTGAATTGATTCAACTCAAAATTTAACTTAGCAACACATCAATCCATAAACCACATTGTTACCTACTACATAACATGTTAAACATCAATTCTTACTAGGGACAAACGATTTCAGTCAAAAGACTACTTTGTTTACAGCATTTTAGTTTTAAAACTCATCCTAAGTTCATAAGGAAAATTTGACTCTCAAAATTGCGATGAGACAAACCCAAACTTGGTCATGCAAAGGAATTCTCCAAAACACTTTTTAAATCTCAAAGACTCCTACTGGAGGGAACCAATCTGTAGGATCGATATATACTAGTATAGCAATCAGAGGGGGGGTGAATGATTGCGCGGAAGCTAAAATCAAATTTTTGGTCTACTAAAAATTCACCCCAATTCGGAATTAAATAATCACTTCGTAATCAACAAAACAGATTGATATGCGGTCGGTAAATCATGAATTCCCGGAGATCTAGCGGTCGGATTGATCTTAAATTTTAACACACGAAACTAGACTCCAATACGCATCTAACAAAAAAAGAATCAGCTCGATCGAACTTACGGATCAAAAGTTATAAGCTTCGCAATCTTGCTGTGATAGACTATACCGAAAATAGATCTAACATGGATTCCCGAAAATCTAGCCGTCGGATTGATGTGAAATTTTAACTGAAGAAACTAGATTCAATTTAGAAACTAACCCAACAAGAATCAACTCAATCGGATCTACGGATCAAAAGTTATAAGCTTTGCAAGTTGACTGTGCAGATTATGACGAAAATAGATTAAACCCTAATTTCGTGATTAAACAAAATCTACAAAGAATTAACCAATCAAACTTTGTAGAACAATAACTTGATGCTCTAAAAATATTCTGGATGAATCAAATCAAACTTACGATGCTAAAACAGTGAATCAATCTAGGATTAAAAGGAAGCATGCAAAGAGAGAGAAGGATAGGATCAGTGCATCGCTCATGCGGTACTCTAGCTACGATTACCTCACGAATCATCAGAGCACGAATCCTGTTTCCTTCGATTTGGCTGCCAACGCTCCTTCTTTGCTTGTGAACCGCCACCGGTTGCAATCTCCAAAACACGCAAAAGCAAACTAGCTAGGTATGCACGCACTGTGCAGGAACGTTGCAAACTAGATGGCTAAGGTGACGCCGTGACTTCTGCTTCTTCATGCGACCATGCAATCTTCAACAACAGACACGAGCAAACAAAAAGCCGCCGCCGAGACTGAAAAATTAATCTTTATTTATTTTGTCTAATCTGATTCTGATACTCCAAACAAAAGAGTACAAACCATAAATCCCTAGCACCCAATAAACAGGGGACACCTCCCCCTATTTATAAGAAAACCCTAGAAGAGTTCGCATGCATATCCACTTGGCCCAACATGGCCCAATTTAACACCCCAAAATTTTGCTTTTCTTAAATTCATGTGTGATTTGGCACTTTGGTGAATTTTTGGAATTTTCTGGAATTTATTTGGATTTATTTGGAATTTATTTGAATTTATTCCATTTTGAAATAATTAAAGAATTTAATTTTGCAAATAAAAATTTTGTTGGAAATATTTTATTTGAGTCCAAAATGTTCCAAAATATTTTCCAGAATTTTTCTGGAATTTTTCTGAGTCTTTTGCTATTTTTAATGAATTAAATGAATTCGGGAATTATTTTAAATATTAAATCATTGGAAATCCAACTCGGGTCAAGTATCGTTTCATCCGATCGCAGTCGAACTCGAGTCCGACCGAACCCGACCGGAGCAGTTATTTCGACCGAACCCACTCCTAAACCTAATCAATCCCAACCAGTTGGATCAAGATCCAACGGCCAGATCCGCCTGCATCGGCTAGTGAATCGGCCGGATCCGATCGCTTGCCCGTCGCGATCGTGGCCGTCGATCGTGCTACGTGGGACGGCCACGATTTCGTCGTTCTTCGCCGAGTCCGAAAGCCGGACTTCCGCCCGCGCCCGCCAGAATTTAACTAGGTTTCCGCCTAGGGCACGAACGCCGAGGCTATTTAAAGCATGAGACGCGTCCCGAGGTTGCCCTCATCCTTGCGCACCTGCTCTGCCATCTCGCCGGAGCCGCCACCGTTGAGCCGCAATCGCTCGCGGAGTTGTCTCTTCCCTCCGCCGCGGTTTTGCGCCAAGCTTTCGCCGTCGTCAGCCGTCTTCCGCCGAGAAGGAGCCTGTATCCGGAGTCCCCATGACGAGACGCACTCCGGGAGGTTTCATCTCGCCGGAAGCCCCGTGGCGCCTGGCGTGGTCATCGTCCCCCGTCAAGCCCGGGCCGCCGCCGTGAAACCATCGCCGTCCGCGAGCTTTCGGAGGGACCGTCGAGATCGGATCGGGACGGTTGAGGTGAGCTCACGTGTTCCCAAACCCGATTAGATCGGATCGTTGGATCAAGATCCAACGGTTCACAAATTGCCACGCGTCTTTATGTGCAGCGTGAATATAGGATTAGATCTCGACCGTCCGATCCTGATCGAACGCCCACCGAGCAACGCGAGTAGTTTCAACGCGTGTTAACCCTGGATCTAATCCGCGCCCGTTGATTTTCAAACCAAGCGGCGAGATTGCGCCACGCGCCTGTCGAAGATGGACCCAGCCGCGGTCAATCGCCCCACGCGTGCGTGTAACGACGCCAACGGCGTGTCGAGAGGGCCGCATGTCGATGGTGACCCGCCCAGGCGGCGACGCCACCCATGGACGTCACAATGGGTCCCACTGTCGCGACTGCAGCCACCGACGCCGGCCCGATGATGGCGTCACGAGAGGGCCCACATGTCAGCGACACGTAGAGTCGTGAACCGAGTCCACGGTAGACCCAAGCCGAGCGTGGACCAAGTCCATGGACCGGCTGACGTCAGCGAGCCAATCGAGGTCGCCACGTGTCCATCTTTGACGCAATAATTAATTTCCAGAAAAGAAAATGATTTATTAATTCGAAATATTGATTCAAATTTAGATTCAAACTTCAAACGCTTATAACTTTTGCGTTTCAACTCCGATTTGAGCGATTCAAATTTCTAAATTTGTATAAAATTGAGATCTACCTAAATATGAATTTTATTTAATTTTTGGACTAAAGTTTTCTCTGTAAAATTATTTAATTGATTATTTAAACTTTAAATAATCATAACTTTTAAGTTTTAACTCCAAATTTGTGATTCAGTTTAAAAATCCAGAAAATTATGTTCTCTCTGTTTATGGATTTTATTTGGAGTTTTAGGATCTTTTGCATAGTGTTCATTTGTGTATTTGCTATTTGCACGCTTTTACGAGTAGACGTTGAAGTGCAGGAAGGATTCGAGGGAGAAGTGTTGACTCGAGGATCCAACTCAAGACCAAGAGCAAGTACTTTTTGAAGGCAAGTTATTGCTTTGACCATATTGATCCCATTTCGAAATCTATTTTGATTTAAACTATTGCATGCTAGTTCAATTAGAAAGATACTTTGTTTAAACACAGGGGTTAGATAAATACCAATTTGATATATGACACCTTGAAAAATTAAGTAAGTGCCATGACCTTTTGACACCCTAGTTCTGGTTTACTATTTGGAAATTATTAAATTGCCAACATTGGTTTATACCTTTGTAGTATGCTGCTTAGACACCTTTGCGTGCTCATGACATGATTTTGGACAATCAACGCTAATATGGACTTAATGATATATTGAACCTGTTTTGGAAAAGTATCATGTGAGGTTGGACGGCACGTGGTGCATGGTAATCAAGCGGGGTTTGATAAGCAGTTCGGCCAGGGGCATGTGGCAAGAGTAATCCAGTGGGCCGCTTGTGGCATTGGGAGTGTTGATTTGGTTTTTCGGGTAGTCTTGCCCTGGTCACTCTAAGGACTTAACCTTGCAAGCCTTTGAACTGGTCATACTTGCAACCACATGGCCGGAATGGGCGGCCCTAGTTGACTAAGTCGCTAAGGACTCACTTGTGGAGCCTCAGGTGTCAGATTACACCTTTTGTGTGATTGTAACGGGGAGCGTGATCGTGGCCGTGGGCCAGTACCCATCTAACGGTGTGTTGGTCCCATACTTCGCCTTGGCTAAGGGAAGGGATGGTGTAGAGCACACGAGAGGACCACCTGTGTTGTTTGAGGCTTCCGGAAGGCTTTGTTACGGAACTCGCCTTTGTGGTGTTTTGTATCTTGTGGGTAAAGTGCATAACCTCTGAGAGAGTAGAATCTATTTGAATAGCCGAGTCCACTTGTGACCGACAATGCTAAAATTACAAATAAGGGGTAGACTTTCTCGAAAATAACTTGGTTTTGAAAAGATGGGTTGGTTTAACAGGAAGATGATGGAAATATGGTTTAGGATGGGAAAAAATGTTTATTAAACTTCTTGAAAAGTTATTTATGCTTTACTTATTTCTACCGCTTTGAATCTACTTATATTACTTGTCAAAAGTCACATCGCAAATATACCACAGCTATTCCTTTGTACTAAGCCATGCATATAGTATATTAGCTTGCATTCTCAGTGCATGACTTGCTGAGTACCAAGTACTCACCCTTGCCTCAACACAATATCGATTGAAGAGGAGATTACGCCACTTTGGAGGAGGAACTCCAAGAAGACCCGCTCTACTTGGGGATGAGCCCGGTCCTGCCTGTGGTATCTTTGGATGGCGCCACGGTTTATTTGATTTTCCTTCTTGCTATTTCTCTTTTAATAAGTTTCGCCTTGCAAGGCATATATTTGTAACTTGGCCATAAGGTCAGTAACCCTTTGATTATTTAAATAAAGTACTTTGATAGTATCGTATGGTATGATTGTGATATATACCGATGTTAAAGTGTGTGCACTAGCTGCGTTCTGGACTAGTGCTGAATACACACGAGGGTCCGGATTTGCAAATTCGGGGTCCCGGCAGAGGTGGTATCGTGAGCCATACTTGACCGTGGGCTCAACCCCTAGCTAGAATGGTCGTAGTGAGGATAAAACCTATTTCTAAAAGCTAAAAAGTTTGTCAAGATAAGAAATGACCTCTCGACTTATCCCCTCTCTTTTCTTGTCTCTTGCTGGAATTTTCCCTTACCTTGTCACAATTTAAAAATTCCGAAGTTCTTACGTAAAGCACTCTTGTGACAGATGGAGGAAGAGTTCAACTACGCTGATCTAGGAGTTGGTCACGCCCTTGAACTTTGGCACATGCTACAAACTCTCGGAGATTTTGAGAAGCCCCAATACCAAGTGGAAGTGATCGACAAGCGTGATTGATCAAGGCTTGTGACGTGAGGATTGAGGTACCGTAGGAAGAGGGGCCTGTGCAATCGCTCGATACACCGCATCGCTAGAAGATCTACAATGCGATGGGTATCCAAGAAGTTTCACGCGACGAGCAATGCGGCACATTTACCGATTCACGCCCAGAGAGTTGGAAAGCACGGTGTTCCGTTATCATCCGGCCGCAGCGATAACCTTCTTGACCCGAAGACGATTCGGGATGAGAATGCCACGGTTACACAGCTTGGCACGATTCGTGCGTCGCCCAGGAAGATGTACTAGATAATACAAGCAAGGAGCTACATGAAGGCCCGCAAGGAGATCACAGAGAAGAACAGGATGGCGGGAAGCTCAAGAGTATGTGGCACACCTTCTACGAAGGATTGACGAGTTGGAGATGACTTTTGCACGGACCAATTCGTAGCCAAGATTTAGCTACACGAGCCATCCGGAGAGTCGGATCTCGATGAGGACATCGCTTCTTCGACTACCACGGATGACATAGTCATTTGGACATGGCGATCGTTCGCTCTATGCGCGGCACCGTACCTGTGCCGTGGAGGTTTTCTCGATGAGTGAGCTTAGGGTCTATAGTGAGACTCCTTGTAAAGTCATAGAATAAAGAGTCACCCTTTAGGCGTTAGACTCGGAGTTAGTTCGATTTGGATTTGCTTTGTTTGTCGAAAGTGTGCAGATGTGTTGCAAGGCCCTTAGGCATTTGTAAAGCCATACCAAGTTATTAATAATAAAGTTGGACCTTAAGGCTACACCTTTTGCCCCGCATAAGTTCCATATTACTTGTCTATTCTTGTTTCTCCTCATCTCTAAACCTAGAGCAAATCGGACAGATGGTGAACACCCGTGGAAACTTGGGAAGCAATGGGAGTGGATCTCGCCAAATGAAACCCCAATGATGGAGCACCAAAGATCCGGCCACCGGATGTGCAGAATTTTGGAGCATTTCTTGCTGCTCAGACCCGATTGATGCATGCTATGATGCAACAAATGCAGCAAATCCTTTGCTCAGGCCACCTTTGCTAATCAAGTTAATCGGGGACCACGCGGAATACAAGGCTATCGAGTTCATGAGGACTCACCCACCCACTTTCTCTGGAAATGCCAATCCATTGAAGGCCGATGATTGGTTAAGATCAATCGAGAGGAAGCTACATATAGCTCAATCGCATAGGGAATGAGAAGGTACTTTACGCTTCTCATCGCTTGGAAGGAACAACATGAATGGTGGGAGAACTGTGCCACGCAGAGAACCCTTAAGATATCACTTGGGAAGAGTTCACAAATGCATTCGACAAGATCACGTGCCTGAAGGAATTATGGACCTTAAGAAGGAGGAGTTCGAGAAAGCATCAAGCAAGGTAATCACCCGATGGCCGACTACCTGAACAAGTTCACACAGCTAGCACGCTACGCTGAGGATGTAGCGGACGGATAAATCCGCATACCTCGCTTTTATGAAGGGACTTAACTCGTGGATTACCGTAGGGTTGATCACCCACACCTTTCCGATTTCCAGAGTTGGTGAATAAGGCACTTATTCTTGAGGACAAGCGCAAGGAACTGGATGAGAACAGGAAGCGCAGGATGCAACAAGAAGGATCACGTCAGAACGCAATACCTGAGTTGCACCAAATCAATTCTTCGTATTCCAACCACACAAGAATGCAACGAGGACACCATCCCCAGCACCAAGACACCGCCAATCGAACTACCAAACCCCACCCCGCTTAGAACGCTACCCAGGCGATCGGCAAGGAGCAGTGAGGCATTTGTTACAACTGCAACGAGCCAGGACACTTTGCCAATAGCTTGTCCAAGAAGACAGCAGGAGCGACCCGGTTCGCTTCAATCTAGGAACCACCCGGCTAGGGCGCCGGCGCGAGAGCCACACCCAGGCCAGTGGTGAGAGGCCGAGTCAACCATGTCACCGCAGATGCAACTGCAGGAATGCTACGGACGTGTGACTTTGGGTAAGTTACTTGTTAACTCGCACTGCAATGCTTTGTTTGACTCGAGCTTCGCGATTCGCTTGTTTCGCAAGGCTTTGCTGCTAGAAATGACTTGAGAATTGCAAGACTTAAGTGCATGCTTTTAGTTCAAACCCACAGTTCCAACTCCGAACGGAAGTAGGATGTTCGGGGTGAGAATACTAATAGATGGAATAGAGTTCCTAGCAAACCTTATAATTTTGGAGACCTGCAGGACCTTAGATGTTATATTGGGAATGGATTGGTTATCCAAGCACAAGGCCGTATTGGATTGTGGACTAAGGACTATCTCGCTTGAGAGCCCAGTGGGAAGAAAGTGGAATTTCAAGCCACATGCAGCTAGAGACGGACGCTGATGGTTAATAGTACCAAAGGCGATCGAGCATAGAGATGTTCCAAAGTAGTGAATGAGTACCCGATGTTTTTCCGAAGATCTACGGTATGCTTGTGACAGGACATAGAGTTTGTGATAGAGCTTGTACTGCACAAAGACCGATAGCAAAGAGACTCCTATCGGATGTCTACCGAGGAGTTGGTAGAAATGAAAGAAACAAATTTAGAGGAGTTAATGGAGAAAGGATTTATCGAGACCAAGTTAGTCGCCGTGGGGAGCACCAGATTTTGTTTGTCGAAGAAGAAGGACGGAGTTTCGTGAGATGTGCATCGACTACAGTGCACTCAATGAAGTCACCGTGAAGAATAAGTATCCGCTACCCAGGATTGATGATTTGTTTGATCAGCTAAGAGGAGCCGAGTTTTCTCCAAGATTGATCTCGAGATCGGGATACCATCGCTTGAAGATCCGATCGAGAAGATATTCAAGACCGCATTTCGTCAAGATATGGACATTACGAGTTTACGCTATGTCCTTTGGTGACGATTTAATGCGCCAGCTTATTTCATGAATATGATGAATAATGTGTTCATCGAATATTTGGACTAGTTTGTCGTCGTGTTCATAGACGATATCCTAATCTACTCCAAGACGGAGGATGAACATCATGCCGAACACTTAAAGGCGAGTTTTGGAAAGTCGAGGGAACAAGAACTTTTCGCCAAGTTCTAGCAAGTGTGACTTTTGGAAGGACAAAGTGGAGTTTCTTGGACATGTAATGATCGGCAGGAAGAGTCGCCGCCGTAGATCCAAGCAAAGTAGAAGGCATGTGTTACATTAGGAGCCGCGGTATGACCCATTCGAGTTTCCTTGGAATGGCGGGGATACTACCGCCGTTTCATTGAAGGCTTTCGACAATTGCGAAGCCTCTTACGCCCAATTGCTTGAAGAAGGAAAAGAAGTTTGTATGGACGCCTTGAGAATGTGAGAAAGGATTTTCGAGTCAAGAAGCGATTGACATCAAACTGTTAGTTCTACCTGGACGTTGCTCAAAGCTTTGATATTTATTGTGACGCATCGCCAAGGACTTGGATGTGTCGCGTCTGATGCAATGGAAAGGTAAGTAAGCTTATGCATCAAGCCGATTGAGGCCGCATGAGGAAAATTATCCGACACATGACACAGAGTTAAAGTTAGTAGTACATGCCTTGAAGATATGGCGCCACTATCTCGATTGGAAACAGATGTGGAAGTGTATACGGATCATAAGAGCCTTAAGTACATATTCACCCAAATCGGATCGAATATGAGGCAAAGGAGATGGCTAGAGTTAATCAAGGACTACAATGTTGGAATCCATTACTATCCGGGAAGGCCACGTGAAGTTGCCGATGCTCTGAGTCGGAAAAGCCATACCGTGAGTGCGTTGCTAGCCACAAGTCAGGATGAGTTATGTGAGGATTTTCGAAAGATGAGGATTGAGGTTGTACCTAGCGGATTCTTGGCCGCATTAGAAGTAAAACCGACCCTGGAGGATCAGATTCGAGAAGGACAAAAGGATGATGACAAGATCCGCAGGATTAAGTCCATCAAGGAGGAAGGCAAGG
This sequence comes from Rhipidocladum racemiflorum, assembly GCA_036346355.1. Classification (NCBI taxonomy): domain Eukaryota; kingdom Viridiplantae; phylum Streptophyta; class Magnoliopsida; order Poales; family Poaceae; genus Rhipidocladum; species Rhipidocladum racemiflorum. Next base: position 34,447,760 of record CM070577.1, on the reverse strand, counting down.
CAGAGGACTTCAAGTTGGATGAGCAAGGCACGTTGTGGATGAAGGATCGCATTTGTGTGCCTAACAAAAAGGAGTTAAAGCAACTGATTTTGGAAGAAGCCCATGACTCCAAGTACTCAATTCACCCTGGAAGCGCCAAGATGTATCAGGATATCAAAGAGAGATTCGTGGCCGAGTATGAAACGCGGAAGTTGCCGAGCATGTTGCATTGTGCGGCGTATGCCGTAGAGTCAAGGCAATGCATCGAGACCAGCGAGTTACTTGCTACAGTAAAATACCCGAGTGGAAGTGGGAGGAAATCGGAATGGATTTCATTACCGCTTGTCAAGACTCAAGGGGTTATGACTCCATATGGGTTATAGTGGATCGCTTGACTAAAGTAGCCCATTTATCCCGTGAAGACCACTTACTTCCTGGAGATAAATTAGCGAGAATTGTACATGATCGAGATTGCTGTTTGCCGCTAGTGCCAAGAGGATTGCATCAGACAGAGGTACCCAGTTTACCTCAAGGTTTTGGAATAAGTTGCATGAAGCCATGAGGACCCGTTTGAACTTGATGCGGCTTATCATCCATGAGACGGATGGACAAGAAAGAGTCAACCGTTCGAAGATATGCTAAGAGCTTGTGCATTGGCTTATGCTACCTCTTGGGATAAGAGTTTGCCGTATCTTGAGTTCGCAGTTACAACAATAGTTATCGAGGCTAGTTTACGATGTCACCTTTTGAGGCCTTGTATGGTCGACCATGCTCGGACGCATTGAATTGGAATGAGACCGCGGCGCCCGTGTCTTTGGACCGATATTCTTCAAGAGGCGAAGAGCGGTCGCTATGATTAGGGAAAGGTTGAAGATAGCCCAATCTCGACAAAGAGTTATCAGATAATCGTCAGCCAGGATTTGAGTTTTGAACCCGTAAGATTTTGTTTACCTCGAGTTACGCCTCTCGGGGAGTTAAGAGGTTCCATGCCAAAGGGAAACTCGCACCCTGTTATGTCGGACCATTTAAGATTTTGAGCATGAGGCTAAGTTGCTTATCACCGGAGTTGCCACGATCGTTGGCGGAGTACATGATGTATTCCATGTGTCCGATTAAAGAAGTGTCTCCAGTTCCCTGAGGAAATGCATACCGCTAGAGTCAATTGAGTTGCAAGAGGATTTGACTTATAAGGAACATCCTGTGAGGATTCTAGACACAATGGACTCGAGAAACTAGAAACAAGTCAACCCGTTTCGTAGAGAGTTCGGAGCAAACCATGAGGAAGCGAAGCGACTTGGGAGTCATGAAGAGGATTTGAAGAAAGAGTTTCCAAACCTATTCTTTAGTGAGCCCTGAATCTCTAGAGGACGAGATTCTATTAAGGGAGGTTTGAAACACCCCAAAATTATTCTTTTCTTAAATTCATGTGTGATTTGGCACTTTGGTGAATTTTTGGAATTTTCTGGAATTTATTTGGATTTATTTGGAATTTATTTGAATTTATTCCATTTTGAAATAATTAAAGAATTTAATTTTGCAAATAAAATTTTGTTGGAAATATTTTATTTGAGTCCAAAATGTTCAAAAATATTTTCCAGAATTTTTCTGGAATTTTTCTGAGTCTTTTGCTATTTTTAATGAATTAAATGAATTACTGGGAATTATTTTAAATATTAAATCGCTGGAAATCCAACTCGGGTCAAGTACTGTTCATCCGACCGAGTCGGAACTCGAGTCCGACCCGAACCCGAGCGCCGCTTGACTCGACCGAACCCACTCCTAAACCTAATCAATCCCAACCGTTGGATCAAGATCCAACGGCTGAGATCCGCCCGTACCGGTTCGAGCCGTAACCGGGCCGGATCCGATCGTGGCCGTCGATCGTGCCACGTGGACGGCCACGATTTCGTCGTCTTCGCCGAGTCCGAGCCGGACTTCGCCGCCGCGCCCGCCGCCGTAACGAACTAGGTTTCCGTCTAGAGCCGCGAATAACGCCGAGGCTATTTAAAGCATGAGACGTCCCCCCAGGTTGCCCTCATCCTTGCGCACTGCTCGTTCGAGCCATCTCGCCGGGCCGCCACCCGTTGAGCCGCAATCGCCGAGTTGTCTCTTCCCTCCGCTGGTTTGCTGCGTTTCGCCGTCGTCGCCGCGTCTTCCGCCGAGAAGGAGCCCGGTCCGAGTCCCGCGACGAGACGCACTGAAGGAGGTTTCATCTCACGGAGAAGCCCCGTGGCGCCGTAGCCTGTAGTCATCGCCCCGTCTCGGCCAAGCCAGCGCCGCCGTGAAACCATCGCCGTCCGCCAGCTCGGAGGACCGCGTCAGATCGGTCCGGCGGTTGAGGTGAGCTCACGTGTTCCCAAACCCGATTAGACTGATCGTTGGATCAAGATCCAACGGTTCACAAATTGCCACGCGTCGTAGCGGCGAATATAGATTAGATACTGGACCGTCCGATCTAGATCGAACGCCCACGAGCAGCGAGTAGTTTCAACGCGTGTTAACCCCTGGATCTAATCCGCGCGGGTGATTTTCAAACCAAGCGGTGAGATTGGCGCCACGTGTTCGAAGATGGACCGCCGCGTCAACGCGAATCCCACGCGCGCAGACGTGCGTGTACGACCCGGCCCGCGTGTCGAGGGGCCGCATGTCGGTCGACCCCACGGTACGCGTCACCCATGACGTCACAATGGGTCCCACCAGCCGCAAGTGGCTCGAGCCTACCGGCCGACGCCGATGACGTCACCCGAGAGGGCCCACATGTCGGGCCGACACGTGAGTCGTGGGACCGAGTCCACTGGACCCAAGCCGAGCGTGGACCAAGTCCATGGGACTGGTGACGCCGAGGCCAATGTAGGCTGCCACGTGTCCATGCCGACGCACATAATTAATTTCCTAAAAGAAAATGATTTATTAATTCGAAATATTGATTCAAATTTAGATTCAAACTTCAAACGCTTATAACTTTTGCGTTTCAACTCCGATTTGAGCGATTCAAATTTCTAAATTTGTATAAAATTGAGATCTACCTAAATATGAATTTTATTTAATTTTTGGACTAAAGTTTTTCTCTGTAAAATTATTTAATTGATTATTTAAACTTTAAATAATCATAACTTTTGCGTTTAACTCCAAATTTGATTTATTCTAGTTTCTAAAATCCGAGAAAATTATGTTCTCTCTGTTTATGGATTTTATTTGGAGTTTTGGGATCTTTTTGCATAGTGTTCATTTGTGTATTTGCTATTTGCACGCTTTACTAGTAGACGCGTTGAAGTGCCTGGGAAGGATTCGAGGAGAAGTGTTGACTCAGGATCCAACTCAAGACCAAAGCAAGTACTTTTTGAAGGCAAGTTGTGCTTTGACCATATTGATCCCATTTCGAAATCTATTTTGATTTAAACTATTGCATGCTAGTTCAATTAGAAAGATACTTTGTTTAAACCTGGGGGTTAGATAAATACCAATTTGATATATGACACCTTGATTACTTAAGTATGTGCCATGACCTTTGTCACCCTAGTTGTGGTTTACTAGTTGGACATTACTAAATTCGCTAACATGGGGTTTAGATCGTTGTAGTATCGCTTAGACTCGCTACGTGCTCATGACATGATTTTGGACAATCAAACGCCTAATATGGACTTAATGATATATTGAACCTGTTTTGGAAAAGTATCATGTGAGGTTGACAAGACGTGGTGCATGGTAATCAAGCGGGGTTTGATAAAGCATTTCGACCAAGGGGCATGTGGCAAGAGTAATCGTGGGCCATTTGTGGCATTGGGAGTGTTGATTTGGTTTTCGGGTAGTCTTGCCCTGGTCACTCTAAGGACTTAACCTTGCAAGCCTTTGAACTGGTCATACTTGCAACCACATGGGTGGAATGGGACGGCCCTAGTTGACTAAGTCGCTAAGGACTCACTTGTGGAGCCTCGGGTGTCGATTACACCTTTTGTGTGATTGTATCGGGGAGCGTATCGTATGGGCTGTGGCCAGTACCCATCTAACGGTGTGTTGGTCCCATGCTTCGCCTTGGCTAAGGGAAGGGATGGTGTAGAGCACGTCTAGAGAGGACCACTGTGTTGTTTGAGGCTTCGAAAGGCTTTGTTCACGGAACTCGCCTTTGTGGTGTTTGTTGTATCTTGTGGGTAAAGTGCATAACCTCTGCAGAGTAGAATCTATTTGAATAGCCGGAGTCCAGTCTTTGGACAATGCTCGGGAATTACAGTCAAGGGGTAGACTTTCTGAAAATAACTTGGTTTTGAAAAGATGGGTTGGTTTAACAGGGAAGATGATGGAAATATGGTTTAGGATGGGAAAAAATATTTATTAAACTTCTTGAAAAGTTATTTATGCTTTACTTATTTCTACTGCTTTCGAATCTACTTATATTACTTGTCAAAGTCAAGCATCTTGCAAATATACCACGAGCTATTCCTTTGTACTAAGCCATGCATATAGTATATTAGCTTGCATTCTGTGCATGACTTGCCCGAGTACCAAGTACTCACCCTGCCTCAACACAATATCAGTTGAAGAGGAGATTACGCCGACTTTGGAGGAGGAACTCAAGAAGACCCGTCTACTTAGGGATGCGAGCCCGGCCAGGTTGCCTGTGGTATACTTGGATGGCGCCACGAATTTATTTGATTTTCATTTCTGCTATTTCTCTTTTAATAAGTTTCGCCTTGCAAGGCATATATTTGTAACTTGGCCATAAGGTCGAGTAACCCTTTGATTATTTAAATAAAGTACTTTGATAGTATCGTATGGTATGATTGTGATATATACCGATGTTAAGACTGTGTGCACTAGCGCGTTCCTGGACTAGTGCTGAATACACAGAGGGTCCGGATTTGCAAATTCGGGGTCCCGACACCCAATACATGCAAACTACATCAAAATGAATACAACTGCACGCGTACGGCCCACCTGCCGTACTCACGTGACTCACTAGCAACCACGTGCACCGTTCTCTAGTCCGAACGCCCCGCATGACATCCTCGACCACCAAGACCTCGATTCCTCCCTGAACCTAGTCCCGAACCTCAGTTCCTCCATGAACCTAGTTCCGGTCCCGTCACCGACCACGTTCAACCTCAAGCAACACCTGCACATGAACAAACACATAACCGTGTACGAGCACAAGTCCACGACTTGACTCAAGATCAATCCATGCAACCACTCACACGAGCGCATTGCATCAAGAAAACAATTACCATGCTATGACAAGCATATCAAATAATCATCTGAAACAGCACATGCACATGCACCACACATGCCATGAGAACAACCACTTTGCAATACCAAATTCATCATTTAAGCAATTTTTCATCACATGATTTCACAATCTCCCCCTTGATGAAAACATTGACAACACCACTTAAGACTGAACATTGGCATTCACCTCACAAAATTTTTTTGAAATTTAAAAGTTTAAACCAAAAACCAAAGTGAAAAACACAAAATCTCCCCCATTGACAAATATGCAAAGTGAAAACTCCCCCTAAGTCAAGAAAAGAAAAACCTTCCCCTAAGAAGAAAAATGTGTATGTGAATGTGCAATGTGCTCAAAATTCTCCCCCTTTGACAATGGATTCATCAAGAATACAAAAGAGAGAACAAAATCTTTTTGTTGTTTTTTTTGTTTTGCCAATTTTTTTTTTGTAATGAGCATTATAAATCATCAACAAATGTAACATCTTCCAAGTCATGCTATCAAAAGTACTTGCACCCTCAAATCTACACATAAACAATGTAGAGTAAGCACAACTAGAAATCAAGTACTATTAACGATTTTTTTTTCATGGCATGATCTCCCTTTCTCAACTATCTCAAAACCTGAAAACATGAATTTTCGTGCACTTCTTTGGTGCTTGAAAAGCTGATTTATTTATGATTGCAACAAAATATAAAATTACAAGGAATTATATGCATCGTCAGCCTTACTTTTCAACCATGCCAAGCAATGAGCTTAAGGTTTCATGGTTTCGGTCATACACAACCTCTTCCAAGTTCATATCAAAGTGCAATGATAAGCAGTCTCATAAAGAGGAAGTGCGACAGTGCATAACCTTGATCTTGCATTTATCAAAAATCACTTTTTGAGCTTTTAGCTCTTTGACTTTGAAAACTTTCACATTTAGCATCTTTTTGAGCAGGATCAAGATAGTCAAGAAAGTTCAACCATGACAAGATTTAATTCAAGTTTTCATTCCATTTAAATACTAATGTCATAAACTACACCATATATGCATAAAGATGAAGTTACAAAGACTTTGTAGCATAGACATGGCTTCAAATCACATATGTGTATTAAATATAATGCTCAATACTTTTTTATTTTCCCTTTTTAATTTTTTTATTTAAGAAAAAGAAAGAAGAAAGTGTAAACAAAGAATCACAAAGTTTTCACAAACTCCCCCTCAAAACAAGCCTGTTAGGTGAACAACCCCAAGTTCTCCCCGAATAAAAGCAAAACAAGAAGAAGACAAATGTTTTGTGAAAATATCCGCCAATTGATGTTCAGTATCCACATGATGAAGCACAATATTTCCTTTTTCTACTTAATCTCTAAGAAAGTGAAATTTAATCTCAATATGCCCAAGAAAGAGAACTACCCAAGAAGTGGCATGAACCAGATTTACTTTTTCTATCAATTCTACATCCTCCAAAATCAGCATTAGAAATAAAACTCTTAAATTAATGCATGAGGAAGCAGAAAGCCAAATGCCAAAATCTTGAGTACCATGAAGATACCTGAAAATTCGCTTGACAGTCTGTCGATGTGAAGCACGGGGGAAAGCTTGAAAACGAGAACACAAGCACAAAGCAAATTCCAATTATCTCATCCTCAACAGCATCAGCATCTTCATGAACAAAAATACTCTCCCCCTGAACATGTGCACCTGTACCTGCACCATTTGGACTAGTGCCTTTTGCGAAAACAGAGGTGGAAGAAGCATCTTCAAAAATAACACTTTCAGCACGAGATGCACGAGTGAAGGAGAACCAAATTTTATCACCGAACATGTGACGTGAGCATCCGAAATTTACTAGTCATATGTTCTCCTTCCTCGCTTGAGAAGCCTACATAAAAGCAGAAAGTGTCGAGGTCTCGGTACTGGGGTTAGAAATAAGATGTTTAGGAATCCAGTACTGAGACACACGACGCACAACAGTAGGCACAACACGAGCATTCTTATGCACAAAAACATATTTATCTTTTCTCGTATTCTTAGCAACAAAAGGTGTTTGCATCACCCTAGGCACATAATGAGAAACAAAGCATGCATGTCTGAAATTAGACCTAGCCTTACCTTTTTCTTTCTTTTGTTGTTTGGCTAGTCTAAAGCAAAAATCTACTAAATGTCCATCTCTACCACAATGAGTGCAAGTGTACTTAACATGATGTTTGGCTTTAGAAGTAGAAGCAACATTTACATTCATCATAGTAGAAGATAGCACACCAGCAGACTTAAAGACAGTTTTCTTAGGCTCATTGTCAATTTCAAATTTTCCTCCTTCAAGTGCTTTAACAACAATGGGAACATGTGATTTATGATGAGCATAAGAATCAAAACCTAAACCTTTATTATGAGTGCTGACTTTTGATTGATCCAAAATCATGTTTAGGTTTTTCTTTCCTTTAGTGAAACGTTCTAATGACTTTTCCAAGTAATCAACCTTTTGAGAAAGAGTTAAACAGTTATTACAAAGAACGTCCACTTTTTCTTTTTGCTTGAGACAAGTTGAGCATGAAAGAACCTCATGTGTAAGCAGATCATCAGTCAATTGAGAAACCCTAGCATTTGCATCTTTCAATTTCAATTCACGAGTTGAGCATTTAGAACAAGTAGTCGAATCATGCAAATTATCAGTGGAACAGCTAGCATCTTTAACATGTTTCTCATTTTTCTCATTTAGATGTAACAGAAGAGCGTGTTCTTTCCTAAGCAAGGTGAGCTCATTGTAAATTAAGTCACATGATTTGCAATTATCATCATCAGGAATCAAAGTCTTAAGTCTAGTAATTTCAGCATTTAATGACTCCACAAGAATATCATGTTTCTTAATTTTTCTATCACGTTTGTCAAGTAATTTTCCAAGACGGGCAACAGCATTAGCTAATTCATCATAAGAAGGATCTACCTCATTGAAGTCGCTGTCGTTGCTGTCCTCCATGAAGCTGTCGCTGCTTTTGGCCATGAGACACAATCCCGTCAACTCATGCTTGCTTGGAGTTGCATTGTCCTCGCTGCTCTCTGAATCCACATCGCTCAAATTGACTTGTTCAAGAGCGGAAAGAACTCGGTGAACCACCTTGCGATTGATGAAGCTCTTTTTCTTTCTATCAAACTTTTTCTTTTCTTTTCTTTTGTCGTTGTCCTTCTCCTCCCATGATGCTTTACCTGCAAGTTTAGGACAATTTGTGCGAATATGGTTGAGGTCACCACACTCATAGCATCTTGGAGGACCACCACCACCTCTCTTCCTCATTCTCACATTCTGCAAAGCTTTGTAAAAGCGAGAAGAGAGTGATGCCAATTCTTCTTCCTAAATTCCTCAATCTGTTCATTGGTTAGTGAAGACAAGAAAGACAAGGCAAAGCTTGAAGAAGTATTGTTAGGAGACATGCTAGTTTGAGAGGATAAAGCAATTGATTTATGTCCATTCTTCCTAGCAAGGACATCCAACTCATGAGTCTTCAGCTTAGAGTAAAGAACATCTAATGTGAGTGTGCTCATGGTAGTAGATTCTTGTATAGATGTTACTTTCATCTCCCATACCGCCATGTCCAAAGCACTAAGCAATTGTCGAGCATTTTCAGCATCGGTGTAGCTAACTCCAACAAAGACGTAGATTGCTAAGAATTTTATTGAAACGTGCAAAGAAGTCATCTACAGATTCACTAGGTTTCATCTCAAAATGCATGTATTCTTTTTTGTAAATATCTTGGCGAACCTCTTTGACAGTGTTAGAACCCTCATGGTAATCACAAAGAGATTTCCATACCTCATATGCGGATCGAAGATGAACCACTCGATCAAAATCGCTGCGTCCCAAGCCTTGGATGATCAAGTTGCGCGCCTTACTATTTGCTTCAACATGTGCGCGATTGGTGTCGTTGATGTTATCGTTTGCAGGGACTTCATATGGCTTGTAAATCTTTTCCCAAATTGCGAAGCCCTGTGCCTGAATGAACGCCTCCATCTTTGCTTTCCAAAACTGAAAATCAACACCATCGAAAACACAAGGTTTTGTCGAATACCTATCCATCGCTACGGTTTCTAATCACCGGTTAAGATTAATTAGAAAAACCTTGCTCTGATACCACTTGTAGAATCGATATATACTAGTATAGCAATCAGAGGGGGGGTGAATGATTGCGCGGAAGCTAAAATCAAATTTTTGGTCTACTAAAAATTCACCCCAATTCGGAATTAAATAATCACTTCGTAATCAACAAAACAGATTGATATGCGGTCGGTAAATTGTGAATTCCCGGAGATCCAGCGGTCGGATTGATCTTAAATTTTAACACACGAAACTAGACTCCAATACGCATCTAACAAAAAAAGAATCAGCTCGATCGAACTTACGGATCAAAAGTTATAAGCTTCGCAATCTTGCTGTGATAGACTATACCGAAAATAGATCTAACATGGATTCCCGAAAATCTAGCCGTCGGATTGATGTGAAATTTTAACTGAAGAAACTAGATTCAATTTAGAAACTAACCCAACAAGAATCAACTCAATCGGATCTACGGATCAAAAGTTATAAGCTTTGCAAGTTGACTGTGAAGATTATGACGAAAATAGATTAAACCCTAATTTCGTGATTAAACAAAATCTACAAAGAATTAACCAATCAAACTTTGTAGAACAATAACTTGATGCTCTAAAAATATTCTGGATGAATCAAATCAAACTTACGATGCTAAAACAGTGAATCAATCTAGGATTAAAAGGAAGCATGCAAAGAGAGAGAAGGATAGGATCAGTGCATCGTTCATGCGGTACTCTAGCTACAAGATTCTCACGAATCAACCGTAGCACCGAATCCTGTTTCCTTCGATTTGGTCGCCAACGCTTCTTCTTTGCTTGTGAACCGCCACCGGTTGCAATCTCCAAAACACGCAAAAGCAAACTAGCTAGGTATGCACGCACTGTGCGGGAACGCGTTGCAAACTAGATGGCTAAGGTGACGCCGTGACTTCTGCTCTTCATGCAGCCATGCAATCTTCAACAATGCACACGAGCAAACAAAAAGCCGCCACGAGACTCAAAAATTAATCTTTATTTATTTTGTCTAATCTGATTCTGATACTCCAAACAAAAGAGTACAAACCATAAATCCCTAGCACCCAATAAACAGGGGACACCTCCCCCTATTTATAAGAAAACCCTAGAAGAGTTCGCATGCATATCCACTTGGCCCAACATGGCCCAATACATGCAAACTACATCAAAACGAATACAACTGCACGCGTACGGCCCACCTGCCGTACTCACGTGACTCACTAGCAACCACGTGCACCGTTCTCTAGTCCGAACGCCCCGCATGACATCCTCGACCACCAAGACCTCGATTCCTCCCTGAACCTAGTCCCGAACCTCAGTTCCTCCATGAACCTAGTTCCGGTCCCGTCACCGACCACGTTCGACCTCAAGCAACACCTGCACATGAACAAACACATAACCGTGTACGAGCACAAGTCCACGACTTGACTCAAGATCAATCCATGCAACCACTCACACGAGCGCATTGCATCAAGCAAAACAATTACCATGCTATGACAAGCATATCAAATAATCATCTGAAACAGCACATGCACATGCACCACACATGCCATGAGAACAACCACTTTGCAATACCAAATTCATCATTTAACCAATTTTTCATCACATGATTTCACACAATCGATCAAATATACCCTTGCAAATAAACACTAACTCCAAACTTTCACAAAATAGGAAGGGTTCCTCAAAGATGATTTTCTTAAACCAGCAAAATTACGAATCAAACAGCACTTACTTCTACAAAGACACAGAACTTCAGCCCTGACAGCCAGGTCTGGCACAACTCGGAACAAAACTCCTTTAGCCTCGGAGAAAGACAACCACAGGAATAAATCGAATGCTTCTTCCCATGAAGAAATCAACAAACTAAGCATTAAAACTTGGAAAGGCGCCCAAAAGAAGTGCAACACTAGACTCCTCTTCTTCGTCTTCACCCAAGGAAGACAAAACCACACACCGCATACGGAACGATCCGCGAAAGCCCATCACCTTTTCATTTGGTTCAAAACAGCTAAAGCCAAGAAAAGCAACAAACACCGACCGTCAGAACGACAAAGAACATCCGAAGGAAACCACCATTAACTCTTCCTTTTCGTCTCCAATCAACTACCCGATTTACGGCAGGAAGGGTAAGCGCTTTTCTCCTACAGGGGTTAACAGTTCTTCGGTGATGGCGCTAACCGCCACACCACAAACCTCACCCTAACTATAAACAACAAGAGGTGACCGAAACCCTTGGTACCACAACCCCACTCTTATCACCACAACATATATCATTGACATAGCAACATGCATTGTCAAAAGAAGCATTCAACATCAAAGCTTAAATACAACATTTAAGCGTAAAGAAACGATACCCATACCCTTTCCTCATTGCATCCAGTGTGTGTCAAATTTTAGATTAGTTATACCATTTTTTGCAAGTTTTAATGTTGCTATCCTATGACAAAGTTTTAGTTGAAACCTAAGCCATGTTTCTAGGTTATTCCACATCATATTTTAGTTGTACCCTATGGCATGACACTAAAATTCACATTTCAAGGACCTACAGCCCGCTCTGATACCAACTGTAACACCCCGGCATTTAATATGCCCGAATGCTACCAAACATAAGCTAAACAACATCTAAGTACCACAATTAAATATAAATTCCAGCAAAGGTTCATATGCTAAAAACCGATATTTCGGCAGCATCTCCTTTGTTTTTCCATGAATTAACACAATCTCAATATCATGGCAAGATATATCATAGCACACGACATCTAAAACAGCAATAAATAGAGTCTTAACGACAATATAAGACTAACATCAAGCACTTAATGTCTCCAAGTGTCAAAAGAACAAATAAGCTCTCAAATAGTAAAGCTAAACACTAAAGCAATGATCATCACACGCAATTTATTATCAAACTAATAGAATGACTTGTGGAATCATTAAGGTGAAGCTACGTGTGGGCGTGTGACTATTTCCCTTCCCCGCATGCCGATCTCAAAGTACCTAAAAAAAACAACATAAAACACAAGCGTGAGTTCGAAACTCAGCAAGTATATTGTAATGGACAACAAGAACAATATCATGGCAATAACATCACCCATCATGTATATCATCTCATTCATGAACACTTAATAGTATCATCATCATTATGTATGCAATGTAATGCAATGCTCATGTCTCCTTGGAAACTCATACCGGTATGGTTGAGTACACACCCGTCGGTGTGCACCCTCTCCCCCCTTCCATCCCGAAGATGGAGGGTGCCTACTCCTCGCTTCCGTTCACCACGGTGAATGGAATCATGATGTAGGACTTACTCATTGGCTTTCCGGATTAGTCATAACTTTCTCACCGACCTTCCCGGACTAGTTATGACTTTCTCACCGCCCGAGCCATGTAACATGTCATGTATGCAAATATGCCATCATCATCATAAACTTGTATATTTAACACATGGCATCATAGCATACTCATCATATCATAGGAAAACATTAAAGCATGGCAATTGATCATATCATGAAATCCATCTTTCATCTAGTCTCAACAAGCAACATAACATTCGTTATTCATTACAACACACTTGCCTCAACCGTGGGCGACGGGATTGTGGGAAGTAGAGGGCACCCCCGGGGTCACACCACCTGCACAACGGCATCACATACTCTCAATAATGCCCACAAAACAGTACACAAATCCCCATCTCACCCGACATTGCCCGCTACTCGCAAAACCTAAAACAGAGGTTCTGTCCCGGCGGGACAGCAGCTTTGCAAAGGCCATAACTTGAGTTCTGGGACTCCAAATCGATTAAACGAGTACACCATCGCGAAGCTTAGGAAATTTCCTACCTTTTTCTAGTTATACGGAAAGACTGATTCGGACTCTAAAATTGTTTAACCTACAGATTACTACGATCTGTTCTAATTGCGTCACAGATTTTAACACGCTCGGTAAAACGGCCATAACTTTCAAACGGCTGATCGGATTTTAACGTGCTTTATGTCCACGGAAAGATAATTAAATTATCTACAATTTCTTTTAAGTCCGTACGGACAGATTCGGATTCTAAATCGACGAAAACTCAAACCCTAGCCCGACTGCTCAATCTGCCCGAAAACAGAAACGTGGCAACGTCTAGATCTAACCCAAAGAACTCCAATCCAGCACCACCAATTGATCTAAAAACTTGATAATAACCCTAAGAACAGTACCTAGATCAATTCCAAGGATCCCCATGATCATACCTTTGCCCAACGAACGAATCTCCAATAGATCTCCTCGCGGATCGCTCCTCGCTCCACGCTCCTCGCTCCAACGGATGGATCCACAAGGTGCAGAGGTGTGGAGACCACCCTAGGGCAGCAAGGGGGTGGAGGAGAGGTGGTGGAGAGGTGGGGCAATGGAGGAGAGCAAGGGGGAGGCGCAAGGCTCAAAGGGAAGGGCGGCTAGGGCTTGGCAAGTGGGGGGAGGTGAGGGGGGGGCACCAAGGCCTCAAGGGGCGCAAAGGCAGCAGGGTGGACGCCCCAAAGGGGCAGGAAAACCCCTTTTACCAACCCCCACACCCAATTCTAGTCCGTTACGGAGACCTAATCCATCCCACCAAAGCCCACCAAGGCCCAAAACTCCCCCGGGAAGGCCCAAAACTCAAACGGCCCTAAACGGCCGGAAAAGCTATTAACCTCCATAACCTATAGTTTTAACCTTAATTCCACATCTCATAATGTTATTAACCTTATCATGCACGTTAAATAAGGTTACGACACTCCGTGGCGACATAACACTTCAACCGGCCCAAAAACGCGAGAAAACCCTAAGCCGGAAGGTTTTATTCTCTAGTTTCACCTTCTATAACGTCACACCAAACCATAGTGTCACACCGAATCAAATAAATGAGTACATCCTCGCGTAGCTTAGGAAATTTCCTAACTTTTTCTAAGTATATGGAAAAGCTGATTCGGAGTCTAAAGTGGTTTAATCTACAGAATACCGTGATCTGTTCCAATCTCGTCACAGATTTGAACACGTTCGGTAAATTGAGCATAACTTTCAAACGGCTGTGCGGAATTGGACGTTCTTTATGTCCACGGAAAGGTATTGAAGTTACATACAACTTTCTCAACAGGCGGACGACCAAATTCTGGCTCTAAATTGGCGAAATCTCAAACCCTAGGTCGACTGCACAATTTGCCCGAAACAAATAACGTGGCAAACTCTAGATTTCATCTAATCTACCCAATTACAGCACCACCAATGGATCTAAAAACATGATATCAACCCCTATAACAGTACCTAGACCAACCCCAAGGATTCCCGTGGCCATTCCTTCGCCCGACGAACGAAGAACCAACGGATCTCCTCCCGGTTCGCGCGATCTCCTTCCTCGCTCCAAATCCACCGGATCTCCTCGTCGCAGGGCTTCCCGAAGGATGGATCAACGGGATGGCGAGGTGGGGATCTCCTCTAGGGCAGCAAGGGGGGGTGGAGAGGGGAGGGGAGAGGTGGTGGCGCCATGGGGGAAGATGGATAGGAAGGGGAAGGGTGGAGGCGCATGGGGGGCTAGGAGGTGGCGGCTAGGGTTGGGAAAGGGAGTGGGGGGTGCACCAAGGGGTGGGGCCAGATTTGGCTGCCCAAAAGTCCCCCCCCTTGGGCCCAAACCCTTCCACCGGAGGCCCAACTCAACCCCAAGGCCCAAAGTCCCCCGGAGAGGCCCAAACACCCGAAAATGGCCCAAAAACACGCTATAAAGTCGTACCAAAATGCCGAATTCTAAAATGTCATATTCTGGGGTGTCATAGTAACCCTTTACGATGAGCTCCTCCTCTCCACCAAAGACCAAGGACATCTCCTTAGTCCTTCATAAGTATTTAAGGATGTTCTTTACAGCCACCTAGTGACTATCACCATGATTCGATTGGTACCTGCTCATGACACTCAGATCATATGACACATCTGGGCGCGTACATAGCATGACATACATGATGGATCCAATAGCCGAAGCATATGGAATCCGACTCATTCTCTCTTGCTCATCAGGTGTCGAAGCACACTAAGTCTTGCTAAGACTTACACCATGTGACATGGGCAAGAAACCTTTCTTGGAATCATGCATGTTGAACCGTTTCAGTATCTTGTCAATGTACGTACTTTGGCTCAATCCAATTAGCCTTTTTGATCTATTTCTATAGATCTTTACGCCCGAAATATAAGCTGCATCTCCCTAGTCTTTCATCGAGAAACTTTTTCCTAAATAAGTTTGTGCAGCATCTAACATTAGATTATCATTTCCGATCAATAGTATGTCATCCACATACAAGACCAGAAATACAAGTGCGCTCCCACTAGCCTTCTTGTAAATACAAGGCTCTTCCTCATTTTTGATGAAGCCAAACTGTTTTATCACTTCATCAAAGCGAAGGTTCCAACTCCGAGATGCTTGCTTCAGTCCATAAATGGACTTCCTAAGCTTGCATACCTTGCCAGCATTAGTAGGATCGACAAAACCCTCGGGCTATACCATGTACACATCCTCGCTTAGGTTTCCATTAAGGAAAGTCGTTTTGACATCCATTTGCCGAATCTCATATTCATGATATGCGGCAATTGCTAGCATGATCCGGATAGACCTCACCATAGCGACTGGCGAATAAGTTTCATCATAGTCCACACCATGAATCTGCTTATACCCTTTTGCCACCAATCGTGCTTTAAAAACGTGAACGTTTCCATCGGCGTCTATCTTCTTCTTAAAGACCCAATTGCACTCGATAGTTTTTACACCATCAGGCAGATCAACCAAGTTCCAAACTTGATTATCATACATGGACTTTAACTCGGATCTCATGGCCTCCAGCCATTTCTCATAGTCTAGGCCCACCATAGCTTCCTCATAGTCCTTGGGCTCGTCATTTTCCAATTATAACACATCGCGTTGCTCCGTCATGAGGAACATGAACCTCTCAGGAGCACGGCTTGCCCGTGAGGACCTCTGTGGGGCTGGCGCCACATCAATAGGTTCAACAACACGTTGCTCATCCTGCTAAGGACTAGCTGGAGCTGAAACATTTTTAGGTATTTCTCAAACTTCTTAAAGTTGCACCTTGCTCCCACTAGCTTTTTTGGAAAACTCATTCTCCAAAAAGACACCAGTCCGGGCGACAAACACTTTGCCTTTTTCCCGGTTATAAAAATAATACCCTTTGGTTTCCCTGGGTACCCCACAAAGAAGCATTTATCCGACTTGGCGTGGAGCTTATCAGATGTCATACGTTTTACATAAGCTTCACAGCCCCAAATTTTAAGATAAGACAAGTCGGGACGTTTCCCTTTCCATATCTCATACGGTGTCTTATCAATGGATTTAGATGGAACCCTGTTTAATGTGAATGCAGCTGTTTCTAGAGCGTGTCCCCAAAATGACAATGGAAGATCGACTTGACTCATCATAGACCGTACCATGTCCAACAAAGTCCGGTTCCTCCGTTCGGATACCCCATTCCACTGAGGCGTACCGGGTGAAGTCAATTGTGGAACAATTTCACAACTCTTTAGATCATCACTAAACTTTTGGCTCAAATATTCACCTCCATGGTCGGACCGTAGAAATTTAATTTTCTTGCCCAAATGATTTTGTACTTCATTCTGAAACTTTTTGAACTTTTCAAAATATTTAGACTTATGCCTCATTAGATAGATATAGCCATATCTACTAAGGTCATCGGAGAAAGTAATGAAGTAATGATAACCACCTTTGGCCATTGAGCTCATTGGTCCACATACATCAGTTTGCACGAGAGCCAACAAATCGTGCATTCTCTCACTTGTACTAGTGAAAGGTGCCTTTGTCATCTTGCCAAGTAAACAAGACTCGCATGATTCAAAAGATTCCAAATCTAATTATTCAAGAAGACCATCATTATGGAGCTTCTCCATGCGTCTTTTATTTATATGGCCCAAGCGACAATGCCATAAATAAGTGGAATTAGCATCACTTGTTTTGAGTTTCTTATTTATATTTTTTATAGAAGCATTACCAAGATCTAGCACATACAATCCATTCACCAATGGACAGTTACCATAGAGCAAGCCTTTGAAATAAATTGAACAATTTCTGTTCTTTATTACAAAATCATAACCATCTTCCTCTAAACAAGAAGAAGAGATAATGTTCTTACTCAAGGCAGGAATGTAATAACAATTATTCAATTCCAAAACTAAGCCAGAAGGTAATGACAAGGGATAGACGCCAACGGCTTTCGTAGGAACCATTGCTCCATTGCCCACGCGAATTTCCAACTCGCCAATCTTGCAATCTCTAGTCCTTCTTAACCCCTGCAATGATTTGCAAGTATGAATCATTGATCCGGTATCAAATACCCAAGACTCGGTAGGACAAGTTGCTAGATTAACTTCTATAACATTAATACCTGAAATAGAAGGAACCTTTCCTTTCTTTTTGTCTTCCAGGTACTTCGGACAGTTTCTCTTCCATTGCCCATTGCCCATTGCCCTTGCAATAGTGACATTTATCAGAAGCATTAGGGCCAACCTTTGGCCTTTCTTTACTCTTTAGTTTTGTGTCTTGGATCTTATCCTCACCATTACTTGTAGCCTTGTGCTTCCTTTTCTTATCCTTTTGAATCATCATCACATGATTTGTACCTTTCTTTATGCTCTCTTCCGCAGTTTTCAGCATCACATGCAGTTCGGTCAGATTCTTCTCCAGGCTATTCATATGAAAGTTCAGAATAAACGGCTCAAAGCTCGCAGGGAGCGACTGGATAATCACATCTGTAGCCAACTCATTTTGCAGGGGAAAATCGAGCTTCTCCAGGCTCTCAATGTAACCAATCAACTTAATTACATGAGGGCTAACAGGAGCACCCTCAGCCAGCTTGCACGCAAACAATGCCTTAGATATAGAATATCTTTCAGCCCTTGCTTGGTTCTCAAGCATGCCCTTGAGACCCACAATCATAGTGTAGGCATCGGCGTGCTCATATTGCTTTTGGAGCTCAGAGTTCATCGTGGCAAGCATGAGACAACTGACGTCTAGGGCATCGTTAGTGTGCTTCTCATAAGCACGCTTGTCAGCAGTAGTTGCATTTTCAGGCAATTCGTCAGGATATGGACCATCTAGAACATATTCCTTCTTTTTAGCCTTGAGAACAATTCTCAAGTTACGATACCAATCCATAAAATTCATCCCAGAGAGTTTTTCCCTCTCCATAATCGACAACAAGTTAAAACCAGTGTTTGCATTAACAGCGTTTGGTGACATCTACAATATAAATAAGCAAAGTTTTAGCACTATATTGATGTTAATCTTGTATTAAACAGTTTCAATAAAAGATGCTTCCATTAAGATCACTTTCCCTCTGGTGATCTCCATGGAACAAGATCCATGGTCACTGCGGTTCGGGTAAAGACTTGTCAATACCGCTGAAACCCGCGACATAGGTAGGCAATACCTTGCCAATCACATCGTATGTGATTCTTGCTAGTTGGGGTGGCATCATATGCCTCGGTGCCCAACTCTGATGCCCCGAAGTCCCAAATCCTATTTGGATGACTCCGTTAAGCAAACTAATACTATGCTTGTGAATGCACAGGTTAGGCTACATTCACTCTATTGTACAAGGAAGTTGGTGGCGTTCCTGACTTGTCAAGACCTTATCCACCAACGTACAAGACAATAGATGCAGCTATCGAAAAAGGGCATCTTACTCTTAATTTTTCGAGGGAAACTATTCAATCAGGTTAACATATTCACCACATATGACGTGAAAGAATAGCAATGCAAGGTAAAACATCACATGCAATCAAATTAGACTGTGAACTAGTATGACCCATGACATGGCGATCTCCATCTTCCACGACCAACCTTGCACAGCCGGGCCATCTGGATTGAAGCCTCCAAGAACATGTACTAAACTACTACATCTAGCAGCTAGTAGCAAAATTACATGAGGATTCAAGGCATCACATGCCGGCACGCAGGCCGTTATACAATAATAGGATAGCCCACGGCTGCAATTAACCATGACATGCAGGCCATGAAATATACAATCATGCATCACATACACAAAGGGTCCATACTGTTCACAACATACCCTGCAAAAACAAGTTAGGCGCTGGATCGAATTCTAGCGTGCGGGAAGTGAACAAATTTTAATTTATGGGTGCTATGTTGACTATCACGGCGGTCCCGCTAGCCAGTTAGCGGGTGGGTTCGAAGGGGCAGCGCCACTCACAGGTGCGGGCAGCGCCCGTAGAAAATTTTCGGGGAACATAGATCGCATATATGAAAACGCTATGGAAATTCAATCGGATTGATCTCATCAAGTCGATTCCGAGCCATCAGAATGCCTCAGTTTCTATAGGATCGATCTTCATCGATCCACCGCGCGAGGTCCCCTTGAGAGGGCAGCGACCACACCGATCTAGATCTGTTGGCTCGATCCGTTCGGCGCTTGCTACTACCCCGATGGTGTTACCAGCTGGTAGGGGTAATGCATGGCACGAATCTGGATGAGCACAAACTAATCTTTTGATTGTGCAGAGCTACCAACTCATACCTCATTCTTCCCCGATACCGATTGATCTAATCAACCCGTGATAAACACAATAGCACATCGACATGTGCGCGCGATCTAGATCCCAAACTACACATGATCGGCTCTGATACCACTGTTGGGATACGTGACACGCCGATGCAGCGGAAGCAGATGCACGTGCATAGAGGAAGTAGTCGTTCACGTCCTGATCAACTCCGAGTGGTTCCCGATCTGCCGATTGGTTCTTGATCCGATCAGCCGATTCGTTCTCGATTTGCCAATTATTTCTCGATCCGATATGCCGATTGGTTATCAATCTGCCGATTGGTTCTTGATCGGATCTGCCGATTGGTTCTCGATAGATCTAGTCAAGATTGAACACCAAAAGTCACCGGAGCTTCAACCGAACAGCGTGTTCGCGGACGGTAGCGCCTCTACCGGTATCCACACGTACCGAGCAGGAATGCCATGCGGGGTGTGCTAGCACCTCGCCACACGATTAGGGTTTCTGGGGAGCAGGTGGGGGTGCACGACGGCTGAACGTGGTGAGGGTTCTATCTCAGATAGTGCACTGTTCCTGGCCTCGCCTTTTATAGACACGCTAGTGGGCCGAAGCCCACCCGGGTTCCATCTCCAACGTGGATCTCATCCACGCACAAACCCATAAATCAATTCCAACTCGTTAAGTCTGTGACCCGTTAGGTTCATGTGAAATCATGTGCTGAAAAATTGGCTAAGATTTGAACTTGAAAAATGTGCATGTGCTTGTGTTTGACAATTTTACAAGAAACAGTAAGATTCGCATTAGCGCCAGACCAGAGTTTCAGAAAACAATAAATTTCCCTTTTGCGCTGGACCGGTTTTCGCTACTGCGCCGGACTAAACTTTTAGTCTTGCATGAACGTGTTCTCGAGGTACTTTATGCTGGACCAAATTTTCCTATTGGCGCCAGACCAAAAGTTCGAAAGCAAATTGCGCCGGATCATTCCTTTGCATCAGCGCCGAATCAAATTAGGGTTTCTTTCGCATCTACGCCGGATAAAATTTTTGAACCGTCGTGAATGGGTTTTCGAGTGACTTTTTCATGTGTACGTCGAACCATATTTTTTGTCCGTCATGAATGCATTTTGCTCGGTTAGGGTTTTTGCAAGAATTGGAATTGAACTTTTGTTTGAATTTGAGATTTGTGAGAATTTCATGATGTTTGTTTTTAAGTGGATTTTATGCAATGCTCGTGTGAGTACTTGCATGGACTAATATTGAGTCAAGTCGCAGACTTGTGCTCAGATTCGTTTTGTGGTTTGTTCATGTGCAGGTATTGCTCGAGGGCGAATGTGGTCGATGACGGGACCGGAACTAGGTTCATGGAGGAATTGAGGTTCGGGACTAGGTTCAGGAGGAACTGAGGTCTTGGTGGTCAAGGATGTCATGCGGGACATTCGGGCTAAGAGAATGGTGCATATGAAGAATGGTTAGTCACGTGAGAATGGCAGGTGGCCATGCGCGTGCAAAGGGTTAGTCACGTCAGTATGGTAGGGTTGCCATACGTGTGCAAGAGTTGTACTAGGCCAGGTTGGGCCAAGTGGAGTTGTGTTGAATACATACTCCTTCTAGGATTAGGAGTGGGACTCCTTCTAGGATTAGGAATTGTATTCTAGACTCCTTGTGGTTTGCTCCTTTAAATAGGAGGGGTTGTCTCCAATTGAAGGGCACCAATGTGAGCTAGGGCATTGAGAGCCTTGAGCTTAGTTTTAGGGTTTGTACTCTTTTGATGGGAGTACTTTATACAAAAGAAATAAAGATCAATTCTTCCAAGATTCTTGCGTGCTACAAGAACTGCTACATGTTGTTTTCTGTTTTGGTTCTTGTTTGCATGCTTGTTCTTGTTGTAGATTGGTTCTTGTTCTTTGTGTTTCATCTTGATTTGATCCATCAAAACCTTTCTAGGGTATTGATATAGAGTTCCTCAAAGTTTAGTTGATTAATCTTTTGAAGATCTTGTTCAATCTTGAAGTTTTGATTAGATCAATTCTCGTAAAGTTCTGGAACAACAAACTTGTGAAGCTCATAACTTGGATCTATAAGTCCGATCGAGCTGATTCTTTTTGGGTTCGATTCGTATTGGAATCTAGTTTCTTTTGTCCAAATTTCAGATCGATCTAACAGTTGGATCTCTGGGAATTTGAATTTTACCGAACCTCTGTCATTCTGTTTTTTTCGAATACAAGGCAATTATTTGGTTCCGTTTTGGGGTGAACTTTTAGTAGATCAAGAATTTGGTTTTAGATTCTGCACAATCATTCACCCCCCTCTGATTGCTATATTCATTTACTTCGATCCTACAAGTGGTATCAGAGCGAGGTTTTTCTAATCTATCTTAACCGGTGCTTAGATCAATGGATCGTTATTCGATAAAACCATGTGTGTTCGATGATGTTGATTTTCTGTTTTGGAAGGCCAAGATGGAGGCGTTCATCCAAGCACAGGGCTTCGCAATATGGGAGAAGGTCTACAAGCCATATAAGTTCTTACAAACGACAACGTCAACGACGCCAATCACACACATGTTGAAGCAAATAGCAAGGCACGCAACTTGATCATCCAAGGTTTGGGATGCAGCGACTTTGACCGTGTGATCCATCTCAAATCCGCATATGAGGTATGGAAATCTCTTTGTGATTACCATGAGGGTTCTAACACTGTGAAAGAGGTTCACCAAGACAGCTACAAGAAGAAGTACATGCGATTCGAGATGAAACTGGGTGAGTCGGTAGATGACTTCTTTGCACGCTTTAATAAGATTCTTAGAAATCTACGTGCTGTTGGAGTCAACTATACTAATGCGGACAATGCTAGACAATTGCTTAGTGCTTTGGACATGTCGGTGTGGGAGATGAAAGTAACATCTATACAAGAATCCACTGTCATGAGTACACTTACTTTAGATGTTCTTTATTCTAAGTTGAAAACTCATGAATTAGATGTTTTTGCTAGAAAGAATGATCATAAATCAATTGCTTTGACATCTCAATCTAGCATATCTCATAATGGTGCTGCTTCAAGTTTTGCTCTATCTTTCTTGTCTTCACTAACCGATGAACAGATTGAGCAATTCCCAGAAGAAGACTTATCACTATTCTCTTCTCACTTTAACAAAGCTTTGCCAAATGTGAGAAAGAGAAAGAGAGGTGGTGGTGATCCTCCAAGATGCTATGAGTGTGGTGATCTCGACCATATTCGTCCAAACTGTCCTAAACTTGCAGGTAAAGCATCAAGGGAGGAGAAGGACAACAACAGAAGAAACGAGAAGTTCTCTTCAAGTAATAGAAAGAAGAAGAGCTTCATCAGCAGCAAAGTTGTCCACCGAGTTCTTTCCGCTCTTGAACAAGTCAATTTGAGCGATGTGGATTCAGAAAGCAGCGAGGACGATGCAACTCCAAGCAAGCATGAGTTGACGGGGCTGTGTCTCATGGCTAAAAGCAAATAAATTTTCACCGAGGACGATCAAGACAGCGACTTCAATGAGGTAGATCCTTCTTATGATGAATTAGCTATTGCTGTTGCTCGTCTTGGAAAATTGCTTGACAAACGTGACAAGAAAATTAAGAAACATGATTTCATTATTGAATCATTGAATGCTGAAGTTTCTAGACTTAAGACTTTGATTCCTAATGATGATGCTTGCAAATCATGTGACTTAATTTACAATGAGTTCACCTTGCTTAGGAAAGAACATGCTCTTTTGTTACAACAAAATCAGGAAAATGAGAAACATGCTAAACATGCTAGTTGTTTCATTGATGATTTGCATGATTCAATTTCTTATTCTAAATGCTCAACTTTGGAATTGAAATTGAAAAATGCAAATGCTAGAGTTTCTAAATTGACTGATGATCTACTTACTCATGAAGTTCTTTCATGCTCAACTTGTCGCAAGCAAAAAGGAAATTTGGATGTTCCCTACAATAATTGTTTAACTCTTGCTAATAAAGTTGATTACTTGCAAAACTCTTTGGAACGATTCACTAATGGCAAGAAAAAGTTGAACATGATTTTGGATCAATCTAAGGTTAGCTCAAACAAGAAAGGTTTAGGTTTTGATCTTCATGCTTCATATGAAACTAAATCTTGCACTGTTGTTCATGCTCCTTGCAATGACAAAATTAAGATTCTTAATGAGCCTAAAAAGATTGCTTTTCAATCTGCTGGTTTTTTATCTTCTACTATGATGAATGCAAAATGTGCTTCTACTGTTAAAACAAAACCTCATGTTAAGTACACTTGCACTCATTGTGGTAGAGATGGACATATAGTAGATTTTTGCTTTAAACTGGCCAAACAACAAAAGAAAGAAAGACCTAAGGCTAGGTCTAATTTCAGACATGCATGCTTTGTTTCTCATTATGTGCCTAGGGTGATGCAAACACCTTTTGTTGCTAAGAACACGAGAAAAGACAAATTTGTTTTTATGCATCAGAATGCTCGTGTTGTGCCTACTGTTGTGCGTCGTGTGTCTCAGTACTGGATTCCTAAACATCTTATTTCTAACCGTAGTACCGAGACCTCGACACTTTCTGCTTCTATGTAGTCCTCTCACGCGAGGAAGGAGAACATATGGCTAGTGGATTTCGGATGCTCACGCCACATGTTCGGTGATAAGATTTGGTTCTCCTTCACTCGTGCGTCTCGTGCTGAAAGTGTTATTTTTGAAGATGCTTCTTCCACCTTTGTTTTCGCAAAAGGCACTAGTCCAAATGGTGCAGGTACAAGTGCATATGTTTAGGGGGAGAGTATCTTTGTTCATGAAGATGATGATGATGCTGTTGAGGATGAGATCATTGGAGTTTGCTGTGTGCTTGTGTGCTCATTTTCAAGCTTCCCCACGTGCTTCACATCGACAAGTCGTCAAGCGAATTTTCAGGTATCTCCATGGTACTCAAGATTTTGGCATTTGGCTTTCTGCTTCCTCATGCATTAGTTTAAGAGCTTTTTCTAATGCTGGTTTTGGAGGATGTAGAATTGATATAAAAAGCACATCTGGTACATACCATTTCTTGGGAAACTCTTTCATTGCATGGTCATCTACAAAGCAATCCTCTGTTGCACAATCAACTGCTGAATCTGAATATGTGGCTGCTGCAAGTTGTTGCTCTCAAATTCTTTGGATAGTAGCTACACTTAAAGATTATGGGGTTTATTTGGATAGTGTTCCTCTTTTGTATGATAACACTAGTGCAATTTGCATTGCTAAGAACCCCGTGCAACACTCTAGAACAAAACATATTGACATCAGATTTCAATTTCTTAGAGATCATGTTGAAAAAAGGCAACATTGTGCTTCATCATGTGGATACTGAACACCAATTGGCAAACATTTTCACAAAACATTTGTCCTCCTCTCGTTTTGCTTTCATTCGGGGAGAACTTGGAAATGTTCATCCAATGGGTTTGTTTTGAGGGGGAGTTTCCTTGCCAAGTTCTTTCACTTGATGAGCTTACTCTATCATATTTCTTTATATATTATGTAATTGCGCTGATATATGATAATCTAAATTATTCCACTTGAACTAAAAATGACAATGCAGAATCCCTTGGTCTGATTGCCTATAGCTAAATACTCTGTGATATCTCACTCTTCTAGGCTTGATATTGAATCCTCTTGAAAAATTTGGGCTATGAAGCAAGTGTGGTTTCAACTTTACTCTTTCATAAGACCTTTAATCACTTTTGCATGTTTTCAATCAAGAAAAATGAAAAGAAAAGGGAATCAATATAAAAGGGGTTGTTAAAAGCAAAAGCCTCAAGTTATGTGCTTCAGGCATGCTTTCCCTAAAAAGATAAGATGTATGCTTCAAGCATGCCATTCCCTCAAAAACAAGATGTATGCTTCAAGCATGCCACTCCAAGGAAATAAAAGAAGTATGCTTCAAGCATGCCACATGCAGTTTACTGTTTAAAGATTAAATTGGTCTACTAGATTGGAGTTGAAACTACTTGCTCGCCCTGATTTATTAGTTGCTTCAATTTTTGAGCCTTTGCTTTTCCACTAAGGTCTTGCTCAGTACTTGGCTATAGTTGACTGAATTAAGGTTGAGATGCATGTCATTGTCTAACTTTTTAAAATCACAGTAAGATCATGTATTTTGCATATTATGTGATATATAAGGTTATATGATCGAATGAGCTCATCTTTTTCTATCTTGGCACTCCCTTGTTTCTCCTTGTGAAATCTTTGCTACAGGAAAAATTTAAACATGTTCTCTCTTTTGTATTCTTGATGAATCCATTGTCAAAGGGGGAGAAGTTTGGGAATCTTTTGAAGTTCAAAGAAAAAGGGGGAGAAGTTTTAAGGGTAAAGTTTTTTGGAAATTTGAAAAAGTCTGGGAGAAGTTTGGAGAATTTTGGACTTTTGGGCACATTGCACATTCACACACATTTTCCTTCTTAAGGGGGAGTTCCCAGGAGAGTTTGTTATTTTGAATTTTGGTCAAAGGGGGAGTTTTTGTGTTTTTCTCTTTGGTTTGTTCAAAAAACCTTTTTTGTGATGTGAATGCCAAATGTTCAAATCTAATTGGTGTTGCCAATGTTTTCATCAAGGGGGAGATTGTGAAATCATGTGCTGAAAAATTGGCTAAGATTTGAACTTGAAAAATGTGTGTGTGCTTGTGTTTGACAATTTGACAACCAACAGTAAGATTCGCATTAGCGCCAGACCAGAGTATCAGAAAACAGTAAGTTTCCCTTTTGCGTCGGACCGGTTTTCGCTACTGCGCCGGACTAAACTTTTAGTCTGGCGTGAACGTGTTCTCGAGGTACTTTATGCCGGACCAAATTTTCCTATTGGCGCTAGACCAAAAGTTCCAAAGCAAATTGCGCCGGATCATTCCTTTGCATCAACACCGAATCAAATTAGGGTTTCCTTCGCATCTACGCCGGACCAAATTTTTGGTCCGTCGTGAATGGGTTTTCGAGTGACTTTTTCGTGTACGTCGGACCATATTTTTGGTCCGTCGTGAATGCATTTTGCTTGGTAAGGGTTTTTGCAAGAATTGGAATTGAACTTTGGTTTGAATTTGAGATTTGTGAGAATTTCATGATGTTTGTTTTTAAGTGGATTTTATGCAATGCTCGTGTGAGTATTTGCATGGACTAATATTGAGTCAAGTCGCGGACTTGTGCTCGGATTCGTTTTGTGGTGTGTTCATGTGCATGTATTGCTCGACGGCGAATGTGGTCGATGATGGGACCGGAACTAGGTTCATGAAGGAACTGAGGTTCGGGACTAGGTTCAGGAGGAACTGAGGTCTTGGTGGTCAAGGGATGTCATGCGGGACGTTCGGGCTAAGAGAATGGTGCATATGAAGAATGGTTAGTCACGTGAGAATGGCAAGTGGCCATGCGCGTGCAAAGGGTTAGTCACGTGAGTATGGTTTGCTCCTTGTGGTTTGCTCCTTTAAATAGGAGGGGTTGTCTCTTGTTGAAGGGCACCAATGTGAGCTAGGGCATTGAGAGCCTTGAGCTTAGTTTTAGGGTTTGTACTCTTTTGATGGGAGTACTTTAGACAAAAGAAATAAAGATCAATTCTTCCAAGATTCTTGCGTGCTACAGTAACCGCGTTGCTACAGTGTTTTCTGTTTTGGTTCTTGTTTGCATGCTTGTTCTTGTTGTAGATTGGTTCTTGTTCTTTGTGTTTCATCTTGATTTGATCCATCAAAACCTTTCTAGGGTATTGATATAGAGTTCCTCAAAGTTTAGTTGATTAATCTTTTGAAGATCTTGTTTAATCTTGAAGTTTTGATTAGATCAATTCTCGTCAAGTTCTGAAACAGCAAACTTGTGAAGCTCCTAACTTTTGATCCGTAAGTCCGATCGAGCTAATTATTTTTAGATTCGATTCATATTGGAATCTAGTTTCTTTTGTCCAAATTTCAGATCGATCTAACGGTTGGATCTCTGAGAATTCGAATTTTACCGAACCTCTATCATTCTATTTTTTGTCGAATACGAGGCAATTATTTGGTTTCGTTTTGGGGTGAACTTTTAGTAGATCAAGAATTTGGTTTTAGCTTCCGCACAATCATTCACCCCCCTCTGATTTCTATATTCATTTACTTCGATCCTACAGTTCAGTGCAAGTCGAACATGAATCTGGAAACTCATTTCCAATTCATTGGTCAACAGCGGCACCTAGCAGTATATATTGATCCCCGAATGCACAGAATCAGTATTCGGCTGAACCTTGATACACCCACATACCAATCTGTTTGCCTCATGATACCAGTCAAGCTCAAGGCGAGATGCGCACCACCCTTGTTGATAGCTCGACCACTTCACTCGACAGTGTGATGGATACAAACCATGACTAACTCCTTAGTCATATTGGCATGGCCGTGCGATTTCCCTATCCATCCACACGAGGGGCCCAGAGGTATCTCTCCCGTTATCTAGGAGGGGCAAATCCCATCTTGATCATCACACCCTTGGAGATGTGTCGTGGCATACCTAGTAGTCATCTTTATAACTACCCTGTTACGGTGTAGCGTTTGATGATACCAAAGCATACAAGTCTACATGCTAGGTATCCATGGCAATCTCAGGTCTAAGGGCCATATAGGCGTACCACTCGAGACTATACGCTGATGGCACTATAAGAGATAACAACTCACAGCGTCTCGGAGTAGGTCTTGTCCAACTACCCATGTTCTTCAACATATGTCCACATTATTGGTTCGATATCTCCATATCTATGGTATGTGAAACATTATCATCAACCAATAGATGTGCTGATGAAATCATCACCGCTTCTTGCAATGATATGGATCAGGGACCCGTTTAGAATAATGTCACTTGACAATGTGTTTCACAATTAGGTCATACCTAATGGACAAAATCGCAACATTTATTCAGGGAATCGATAAACAAAGTTATCATAATTACATGAACAAAGACGTGTTACAATCATCACCATGATTAGTCTAGGGCACATTCCCTTCAGATCCAACGTGCAGGATGTGGACACGTGTACGTAGCGAGGGCTCACCACATCATATTATTATCCCATGAACTTGATTAGATCTGTGTCGTTAGTTCGTTAGATGAACGGCCGCGATTGTGCCACGATGATGCGCGAATAGCTCGCCACTTAGCATTGTATCCACACGGGATTGATTCGATCTGAGACATAGATGTTTGAATGGATGGGTAAGATCTAACCGTGTACCTAGCCATATGCAGCACGCTGCATGGCAGCACGGAAGTTGAGGCATTGGCCGAGCTGCGCTGTTGCCGCTGACGTAAGTGATGATGTCAGTAGTGGGGGACCGCATGTCAGCATCTAAGTCTTTTGTGTGACGTCAGCGATGATGTCATCATTGCATCATCAATGATGTCATCCCTTGTCCACATGTCAGCATCATGGATTTTCAGAAAAATATATTTTATTTTATTTATTTAATTGCTAACATCAGCATGTCGTCATAAATCTGATTTTTCTTGAGAAAAATTAATCGGCTATAATTCAAATAGTTGCTGACATAAGCCTGATGTCATATTCCATAATTTCTAGTAGAAAAATAAATAAAGTAATTTGGATTATTATTTTTCTTTTATTTTTAAATTTCAAATTGCTCGTTCTTGCTCATACGAACTCTGATTGGGGTGATTCCAGAGCCTAAAAATTTGTAAAATTGTACTCTATTTAATGGTGAATTTTATTTTATTTTTGGAGGTTCATTGCTCTCTATTTTGGAATTTATGTGTTTATTTATTCGTTACGCGTAGACGTTGAAGTGCCAGAAGGTTACGAGGGAGAAATACTAAGTCAAGAAGCAAGTTCTCTAAATTGAGGAGGATGCTTCAAGTTTTGGGAGAATTTGACCGACCAAAATACAGGGCCAACAGTTGGATCATTAATGGAAAATGCAGATGCATGATTACCAAAGTCATATCTACGCCCAGGAGGACACGAAGGCCCACCATCCTACCAAAATCACTGTGAGGAGAGCTACCTTTGATGCTGGTATCCAGGAGTCTACCTACGTTGCACTACGGAGGATAGCCCATGACTACTTGGAAGAGCTGAGGGAGTTAGTGTTCCATATTCACCCCCGGGAGGGAGGTGCCACTAGTGCCCGGATTGACTTAAAGGGAGACGTCATGGTCATTCACCTTGCCAAGTTGCCACAGCGCATGAGAAGGTTATGGACAGCACAGTCCAAGAGCTGCAGGAGGTGTACAACGCCTTGGAGGCTGCCGAGTTAAGGCTGAAGGAAACTAGTGCCCTAGTTTCATAGAGGATTGGAGAGCTCGAGGAGGCCCTGTACATCAGGGAGCAAGAGGCTGAGTTGGAGCTTGAGGACAATGATCCTGAGGAGCCAGAATACAAGCTAGAGCTGGAGCCCGAGTAAGAGCCTAAGCAGGAGCAAGAGCCAAAGGCTGAGGGGCAGGGTTCATCGACCATAGCAGTTGGAGGCCATCAGGACTGGTTTGCACCGATGCCTGATCACCCAGCAATGTACCTCCCAGGAGGACCACAGCCGGGTTGGCTGGATGATTGATCAAATCTAGCATAGTGGTTGAGAATCAAGTGTTGAGTCGCATCTTTTAAGTTAGTAGAGTAGCCAATTAGGCGTTAGACTTTTGTGTGTTTAGCTTAAATTGGTTTCCATGATTGCTGAGTGTGCAGTATGAGTTGCAAGGCCCTTAGGCTTTGTAAGCAACCATACAAGTTATTAATAAAGATTAATTAGATTTGGATTTTAAGTTACACCTGTTACCCCCGCTTAAGTTTTCTATATACTTGCTTATTCTTGTTTCCCTCTGTTCCTTAAACATTAGAATGATTAGTAGGCGGTTAACACTTATGGAAACAACGGAAGCCAGCGGAAGTGGTTCTCGCCTAGTGGGAACACTATTGACAGGATGCCTTTTCCTCAGCCTGCACCCGAAGTTGATATGCAGAACTTTGGACCTTTTCTTGCTACTTAGACCCAGTTGATGCACACTATGATGCAGCAGATGCAATACATCACTAATCAAGCCACTACCAACCAAGCAAATGAAGCTAACCATGGATAGCGCTCTTACTCGAAGTTGTTGGAATTTATGAGGATCCATCCGCCTACTTTCTTTGGGAATGCTAATCCTTTGGAGGCAGACAATTGGCTTAGGTATATTGAGAGGAAGCTACACATCACACAGTGTACCAGGAATGAGAAGGTGCTCTATGCTTCTCATCAGCTAGAAGGGACTGCCGTAGAATGGTGGGAGTATTATTGTGCTTCGCATGAGAACCCACAGGAGATTACTTGGGAAGAATTTACTACTGCTTTCTACCAATACCATGTACCTGAAGGTATCATGGATTTAAAAAATGAGAGTTCAAAGCACTAAAGCAAGGAAGTCAGTCAGTGGCTAACTATCTTAACAAGTTCACATAGCTTGCTTTTTATGCCCTTGAAGATGTTGATACCGTTAAGGCAAGATAGTCTCGTTTCATGATGGGACTGAACTCAGGATTGCTAGTGGGACTGATCATCCATACCTTTCCTGATTTCCAAGAATTGGTGAATAAGCCCTTATCTTGGAAGATAAGCGCAAGGAGTGGGAAGATAACCGGAAGTGTAGAATGGCACAACAGGGAGCTCGCTAGGGAGCACAGAGACTGAGGATTGCACCTAACCAGTTCTTCAGGTTTCAACCAAAGAATGTTCCCAAGACGCCGTCACCTACACCGCGTCCAATCGGTTAGAATTTCCAAACACCAGCTCAAGCAAGTAATGCATCAGCAGGAAGCCAACATACAATAGTGAGATGTTGCTTCAGTTGCAATGAGCTAGAACACTTTACAAACAGCTGTCCTAGGAGAGGAGGTGTGACACCTATTTGTTTTAACCTTAGAACCACACCTGCCAAGGCACCTGCACCAGGATTGAACCATGGAACTACTCAAGCTGGAGCGACACTCCAAGAAAGTGTGAGAGGCCGAGTCAACCACATCACGGTTGATGGACTCCAGAATGCAACAGACGTTGTACTGGGTAAGTTCCTAGTTAACTCAGTATCTGCAACAATATTGTTTGATTCTGGAGCTTCGCATTCCTTTATTTCATGGGATTTTGCTGCTAGAAAGGGGTTAAACATGTTGAACCTTAGGCATATGTTGTTAGTCCAATCCCCTGGATCAGAACTCTGATCTAATATAGGATGTTTTGGGGTAAAATTACTTATAGATGGAATAGAGTTCCTAGCGAACCTTATAGTGTTGGATACCCAAACCTTAGATGTCATATTAGTAATGAATTGGTTGTCCAAACACAAGGCTGTGTTAGATTGTGGACGAAGAGTAGTATTCATTGAGAGCCCAAATGGTAGAAAAGTGGAGTTTCAAGCGACCGCAGTTCGTGATGGTCAATAGTGAGAAGGTTGTCAGTTAAGAAGAAGTACTAGTGGTTAGTGAGTATCTGGATGTGTTTCCAAAAGATTTACATGGTATGCCACCAGATAGAGATATTGAATTTGTGATTGAATTGGGGTCCGGTACAGCCCAATAGATAAGAGACCCTATCGGATGACTACCGATGAGTTGGTAGAGATGAAGAAACAGATTGAGGAGCAGTTGGAGAAAGGTTTTATAAGACCTAGCTCATCGCCATGGGTAGTGCCAGTTCTGTTTATCAATAAAAAGGATGGTAGTTTCAAGATGTGTATTAATTATCGTGCACTTAATGATGTGCTGATAAAGAATAAATATCCACTACCCAGGATCAATGATTTGTTTGATCAGTTAAGAGGAATTGGAGTTTTCTCCAAGATTGATCTTCGATCAGGATCTCATCAGTTAAAGATTTGAGCTGAGGACATACCGAAGACTGCGTTCTCATCAAGATATCGACATTATGAGTTCACAATTATGTCATTTGGATTGACCAATGCACCTTCATATTTCATGAACATGATGAACAAGGTTTTCATGGAGTACCTGGATAAGTTTGTTATCGTGATCATAAATTATATTCTTGCCTATTCTAAGACGAGAGAAGAGCATGCAGAGCATTTATGGTTAGTTCTGGACAAGTTACGAGAACATCAACTATTTGCCCTCGCTACGTAGGATCGAAGTACAAAAGACTCAAAGGATGCAAGAAATTCTGATTTTCTTCTTCTCTTTCTCTCCTTTTTGCTTCTCCTCTTTCTCTTCTCTCTGTTTTTTTTGCCGGTTTGGCTCTTTCTCTCCTCTTATTTTTTTTCACTTTTTTTTCTTCTATCACAAATATATACCTCTTAACTCAGAGGAGAAACAAAAATCTCACAATTTGGAGCAACAGACGATAGTAAACAAATGCCTGAAAGAATTAACAAAACAGGATAGCAAACTTCCGGGCACCAAAACTCAGTCTTAGAAGGTTTTTTTGAGGTTCTAAAAATGCACAGGTCTAAATATTGTGAAAATTTCATGTGTGCGTCGTCGTCCCCTTCGAAACAAAAAATAGTAGACCCAAATCGGAGTTCGTATGCAAAAGTTATGGTTGTTTTACTGAAAACTGCGCAGATTGGGTCTAACTAGGGTTTCACTTCTTCCGGTTCCAGTAAGGGCTAATCTACCAATAGGACTGTGGCTGAAGATTGGAGGCTAGCAGTGCAGGGCAAATAACACAAGGCGGCTCGCGTTCTATCTATCTAGGGTTTGCGATGCGGGACAGATAACACAAGGCGGCTCGCAAGGGCAAACTGAGCAGGACTCGGTTTGGTCTCGGATGTGGGATGTGGTGGGATGATCAAGGGCAGCGGAAATAGTGTCAACTATAAACTAGGTTCACGTGTTCAACCAGCAATAAGATGATTACTATGGACACAAATTCAACAAAGTAAATTGAAAACAAAAATTGCAATGGCAAAAGGGGTTGTAGGATAGTACGAACAGATCATGAACAATTTTTTTGTAGGGCTAATTTTCTGGTCTCTAGGTCGATGGAAACAGAAATAAGATGGGGAAAACTAGGGTTACCTATCGGTAAAACATGGCTCTGACACCACTTGATTCACACGGTGGCCGGATCTTCCGATAGGTGGAGGTAAGTCGATTGTTAGAGACTCGACGTTGACGATCCGACTTCCGATGTGAACCGATCTAAACCCTGCAATCGCTACACCACGGCTCCATTGGTTATCAACCACGCACAAACACGGTTGACCTCGCCAAGAAGGCTTATCCCTACATGCGAATCGACAACACAAGCAAGAATGTAGAAGAAGAAATTTGAAGTTGCGAATTGAATTGAGCACACGAAGTTGGGGTTCTACAAACCAAAGATCGGCGAAAGAAACTGACAATGTGTCTAGTTCAAAATCTAAGCAAAACCCGTGACCTAAAGCGACGGCTACAGGATATATGGCAAGAGGGGGGCATGAGGGGGAAACCCTAGGGTTGTGTGCGGCTGGTGGGGGGGCGTACACAACTTGGGCTTGGCCCCCACACGCTTACAAGGCCCAAAAACAGCCCAAAACATGAATTTTGTGCATTGTTTTGATGATTCCTTCCAACTCGTGATTAATATGGAGCTGATACTAGATCCACTGGAAAGATCTCGTCGTTATATTTTTAACACGCACAAGAACTCCTCAATCGGACTCCGTATGAGAAAGTTATGCCTGTTTCAATGAAGGGCTGTCCACTGACTCCGAACTGAACTCGGAGGCCGAATTGTGGATGACTTGGACTTCGAATTGACTTGGCGTGCTTCTCCCATCTTCCTAAGCAGTAAGACATTACAAATATTTAGTAGCATCCCATCCTCAATAATATTATTATGATGAATAGCGAGAAACAAGATCACCACATGATTTTATTGACGTGCACGAGCTCGTGTCATAGGACCATGATGTATGCGTGTATCCAAAGGAGTGATGTCCTCATCAGAAAGATGATGATAAGATTAAAAGGATCAAGTCCAAGATGGATGAAGACAAGGCCAGGGATTTCAATCGGGATGAGCAATGTACATTGTGGATTAAAGGTCGTATCTGTGTACCAAACAAGAAGGAGATGAAGCAGTTAATACTTGAAGAAGCTCATGACTCCAAGTACTCAATTCATCCTGGAAGTGCCAAGATGTATTAGGATCTTTAGGAGAGATTCTAGTGGCCGAGCATGAAATGTGAAGTTGCCGAGCATGTTGCCTTATGTGATATATGTTAGAGAGTAAAAGCAATGCATCAGAGGCTAGCTGGATTGTTGCAACCATTGAAGATACCTGAATGGAAGTGGGAGGAAATCAGTATGGACTTTATTACCGGTTTACCTAGGACTCAGAGTGGATGTGATTCCATATGGGTCATAGTGGACCATTTAACCAAAATTGCTCATTTCATACCAGTAAAGACTATCTATTCAGGAGACCATTTAGCAGAGCTATATATGTAAAGGATCATGTGTCTGCATGGAGTGCCAAAGAAGATAGTGTCAGACAGAGGTACCCAATTTACCTTGAGGTTCTGGAATAAGTTGCATGAAGCAATGGGAATCTGTCTGAATTTTAGCATAGCTTATCATCTGTAGACAGATAGTCATACTGAAAGAGCCAATCAGATTATGGAGGATATGTTGAGAGCTTGTGCATTAGCTTATGCTACTTCATGAGACAAGTGTTTGCCTTATGCTGAGTTCAGCTATAATAATAGTTATCAGGCAAGTTTGCAAATGTCACCATTTGAAGCATTGTATGGTCGTTCCTATCGTACACCATTGAATTGGAACGAGACAGGGGATCATCTTATCTTTGGATCTGAAATACTCAAAGAGGTTGAAGAGCAGATTGCTATGATCATAGAAAAATTGAGGATTACTCAGTCTAGACCGAAGAGCTATGCTAATAATCGTAGCTAAGAATTGAGTTGAGCCTGAAGATTTCGTTTATCTTAGAGTTACCCCTCTTATAGGAATAAAAAATATTTCACACTAAAGGAAAGATTGCACCTAGATATGTGAGTTTGTTCAAGATCTTGAGTCGCAGAGGTGAAGTTGCTTATCAGTTGGAGTTGTCGTCATCATTGGTAGGAGTACATGATGTATTCCATGTGTCTCAACTGAAGAAGTGTCTTTGGATACCAACTAAGCAGACACAGCTAGAGTCGATTGAGTTACAGGAAGATTTAACTTATAAAGAGTATCCAATCAAGATTTAGGACACAACTGAATGCTAGGCAAGGAACAAATTAATTCGCTTCTATAGAGTTCAGTGGAGTAATCATTCAGAGATTGAACCGACTTAGGAGCATGAGGAAGACCTGAAGTTTGAATTTCCTAACCTATTCTTTAGTGATCCCTAAATATCGGGGGTCTAGATTCTATTAAGGGGAAGGCCTATAACATCCCAATTTTTACTTTTATTGCATTTATTGAGTGATTTGAATTTTTTGGAACTAATTCGAATTAAGTCCTTTATTGAATTATTTAAATAATTAAAAGGTTTATATAAAATATGTTTGGAAATGTTTTATTTGAGTTCAAAATAATCTAAAATATTTTCTAGAATTTTGTGGATTTTTTTTTTGAAATTTTTGCTATTTTTCCCAAAATAATTGAATTACTAGAATTTTTTAAAATAGAAAACATTAGAAATTCAAAAAACCCTAGCGGGCCGAAAACTTATTGGGAAAAGCTTATGGACCCATATCACCGGCCTATTTGGCCCAAACCCACAGCGTAACCCATTAGGACGGAACCCAAGAATCGCAATCGTCCGATTTCGGATCAACAGCCAGCATTCGTCTGTGTGTATACGCACCATAGGCCATTAGATCTGCTCTGCATGATGCACCAGATGTTGTGTCGGGACCCGAATTTGCAAATCCGGACCCTCTGTGTATTCAGCACTAGTCCAGGAACGCGCTAGTGCACACAGTCTTAACATCGGTAAATATCACAATCATACCACGTGATACTAATAAAGTACTTTAATTAAATAGTCAAACTGGTTGCTCGACCTTATGGTCAAGTTACAAATATACGCCTCGCAGGGCGAAACTTATTAAGAGAGAAATAATAGCAGCGGAAAATAAGATAACATCGTGGCGCCATCTAGTATACCACAGGCAACTGACTGGGCTCGCTCCCTAAGTAGACGGTTCCTCTTGGAGCTCCTCCTCCAAAGCTGGTGTAGTCTCCTCTTCAACTGGTGTTGTATTGTGGCAAGGGTGAGTACTTGGTA
Organism: Rhipidocladum racemiflorum; assembly: GCA_036346355.1. NCBI lineage: Eukaryota > Viridiplantae > Streptophyta > Magnoliopsida > Poales > Poaceae > Rhipidocladum > Rhipidocladum racemiflorum. Next base: position 34,410,722 of record CM070577.1, on the reverse strand, counting down.
CTCAGCAAGTCATGCACAGAATGCAAGCTAATATACTACATGCATGGCTTGATACAAAGGAATAGCTCAAGGTATATTTGCAGAAATGACATTTGACAAGTAACATAAGTAGATTCGAAAGCAGTAGAAGCAAGTAAAGCATAACTAACTTTTCAAGGAGTTTAATAAACATCTTTCCCATCCTAATCCACATTTCCATCAACATCATTACTAATCCAACCCAACCTTTCAAGTCTAAGTTATTTTTGAGAAAGTCTAACCCTTGACTGTAATTCCCGAGCGATGTCCAATACCGCGGACACGGCTATCCGAATAGATTATACACTCTGCAGAGGTTATGCACTTTACCCACAAGATACAGTCAAACACCACAAAGGCGAGTTCCCGTAACAAAGTCTTTCGGAAACTTCTAACAATACAAGTGGTCCTCCCCGATTGTTGCACACTAACCCTTCCCTTAGCTAAGGCGAAGTTTAGGCCAACCAACCGTTAGATGGGTACCTGGCCTCAGCCCCGGTACGCTCCCCCGTACAACTTACACAAAGTGTGTAGTTGACCTCCTGAGGTCCCACAGGTACGTTATTAGCAACTTAATCAACTAGGTCCGTCCCATTACAGACATGTGGTTGCACGCTTGACTCAGTTCAAAGGCTTGCAAGGTTAAGTCCTTAGGGTGACCAGGGCAAGACTACCCGAAGAACCAAAACAACATTCCCAGTGCCACAACTGGCCCACCTGATCATTCTTGCCACATGCCCCGGTCGAAAACTATTTATCAAACCCTAGTTGATTACCATGCACCACGTGCCATCAACATCACATGATACCTTTCCAAAACAGGTTCAATATATCATTAAGTCAATATTAACGTTTGATTGACCAAAACCATGTCATGAGCATGTAGCAGGTCTAAGCTGTATACTACAACGATCTAAACCCATGTTGGCAATTTAGTAGTGTCCAACTAGTAATCCACAACTAGGGTGACAAGGGTCATGGCACATATTTAATTAATCAAGGTGTCATACGGCAATTAGGCATTTATCTAATTACCCATAATTAAGTAAAGCATTTTCTAATTTAAACTAGCATGCAATAATTTGAATCAAAATAGGTTTCAAAATGGGATCAACATGGTCAAAGCATAACTTTCCTTCAAAAAGTACTTGTTCTTGGTCTTGAGTTGGATCCTGAGTCAATACTTCTCCTTCGAATCCTTCCGGCACTTCAACGTCTACTCGTAAAGCGTGCAAATAGCAATACACAAATAAACAATAGGCAAAAAGTGTCCAAACATCCAAATAAAATCCATAAACAGAGAGAACATAATTTTATGAATTTTTAGAAACTGGAATCGTCAAATTCGGAGTTAAAACACAAAAGTTATGATTATTTAAAGTTTAAATAATCAATTAAATAATATTACAGAGGAAAACTTTAGTCCAAAAATTAAATAAAATTCATAATTAGGTAGATCTCAATTTTATACAAATTTAGAAATTTGAATCACTCAAATCGGAGTTGAAACGCAAAAGTTATAAGCGTTTGAAGTTTGAATCAAAATCTGAAATCATTATTTCAAATTAATAAATCATTTTCTTTTTCGGAAATTAATTATTGCGTCAGCGAGGACACGTGTCGGCTCCTGATTGGTCCGCTGACGTCAGCCGGTCCACGGACTCGGTCCACGCTCGGCTCGGGTTCACCGTGGACCCGGTCCACGGCTCTACGTGTCGCTGACAGGTGGGACCACTCGGGTGACGTCATTCTTGGCGTCGGCGAGGCTCGGCCACGGTCTTTGACAGGTGGGGCCCACCGATGACGTCATGGGTGACGTCACGGTGCGGTCGCTAACACGCGGGCCCGGCGTGTCAGTGACCCACGCGTACGCCCGCGTGGCGCGGCGGTTCGGCTCCCTGGACACGTGGCACGATCGTGGCTGTTGGTTTGAAATCCGACGGCTAGGATTGGGTTTGGGCCTCATGTGCTTGGGGCGCACGTGGTTGATCTGGGCCGTTGGATTTTGATCTAACGGTCCAGATCCAATCTAGCCTGGTGCAGTTCTTGCTACGTGGCGCAACCTAAGCCGTTGGATCTAGATCCAACGGTTGGGATTAGATCTAGGATTTTCAACGGGGAAACTCACCGAGGGTGACGTGGCGCGATCTGGGCCTTTGGATCTTGATCGGACGGTTGGTGGAGCTCGGGGTCGGCGATGGCTTCACGGCGGAGTTACGGCTGCCAGCGCTGAGGACGGCGACCACACGAACGGCTTTTGGGGCGTGCTCCGGCGAGGTGAAAGGTCCTCACCGACGCGGCTTGATCTGGCTGTTCCGGAACTGGGCTCAACGGCGGACGGCGGCGGAATCGGCGTTTAACCGCGGCGGAACGGAATTCCAACTCCGGCGAGCTCGTACGGGCAAACGGCGATGGCTCAGGCGAGATGGCTTGGGGGCACGGGTGCGCACGGAAGAGGGCAACCTCGGGCGATGTCTCACGCATTAAATAACCCCGGGATGCGCGCACAAATCGGAACCCTAACGACACCACGGCTCACGCGGAGGAATCCGGCTCGGACTCGGCGGGGACGACGATGGAGAACCGTCCACGTGGCGCGATCGACGGTCACGATCGCGCGGGCGCGATCGGACCCAGCCCGGTTTCGGCTCGAACCGATGCGGTCCAATCTGGACCGTTGGATCCCGATCCAACGGTCGGGATCGAGTAGGGTTAGGACTGGGTTTGGTCGAGTCAGTTGGCTCGGGTCGGACTCGAGTCCGACTCGGGTTCCGACTCGGTCGGATGAACAGTAACCGACTCGGTTTGATTTTCCAGCGATTTAATATTCAAATTAATTCCCAGAAATTCATTTAATTCATTAAAAATAGCAAAAGACTCAGAAAAATTCCAGAAAAATTATGGGAAATATTTTGGAACATTTTGGACTCAAATGAAATATTTCCAACAAATTTTTATTTGCAAAGTTTAATTCTTTAATTATTTCAAAATGGAATAAATTCAAATAAATTCCAAATAAATCCAAATAAATTCCAGAAAATTCCAAAAATTCACCAAAGTGCCAAATCACACATGAATTTAAGAAAAGCAAAATTTTGGGGTGTTACATGTTGCCACGTTGAGTTGCCATGCGAGGGATGGACTCTGCTACCGCAACGGTCTCACCGCGGATTCCGGCATGAAACACACGCCTAGGAGCTATAAATGCCATAGCTGGGTTCGCCACTCTGAGATCTACACGTTGCCCTAGTCCATCTCGCTTGAGCCACTGTCATCTGTTGCCGATTGCTGGCCGAAGCTACATGCACCACCGTGGCGTTTTCCAAATGATTCGTTGCCGTTGTGGCCGATCCATCACCACTGGACCCAAATCCGAGATCATCACGTCAAGGCGCATCTGTGCAGATATCTCATCACATTGGAGGACAACCAGAGCACCGTTGGGCTTGTCTTCGTCCCCAAGTCTGGCGAGATCCCGTCAACCAGCACTGCCACATCGCCACAAAGCTCGTCAACGTCTTGGATTCAGCCATGTAAGAGCATCTTACTGTTCAGTCCAGATTAGATCTACACCGTAGATCGACATCCAACGTGCAGGATGTGGACACGTGTAGTAGCGAGGGCACACCACGTCATATCGTTATCACATTAACTTGATTAGATTTGAGCCATTAGTTCATTAGATGAATGGATGTGATTGTGCCACGATGACATGTGAATAGTTCGCCACGTAGCGTTGTATCCACGCAGGTTTGATCGATCTGAGCCATAGATGTTTGAATGGACGAGTGAGATCTAATCATGTAGCCAGCCAATTGCAGCACGTCGCATGGTGGCACGGAAGCTGAGGCATTGGCCGAGCCACACAGTCGCCACTTACGTCAGCGATGATGTCAGTAGTGGTGCCTGTGTATCAGTCGATGAGTCTGATGTTTGTGACGTCAGTGTTGACGTCATCATTGCGTCATCAGTGATGTCATCCCCGATCCCAAATGTCGGTGTTATGAATTTTTAGAAAAATATGTTTTGTTTTATTTATTTAATTGCTGATGTCAGCATGATATCATAAATTCGATTTTTCTTTAGAAAAATAAATTCGCTAAAATTCAAATATTTGCTGATGTAAGCGTGATGTCATATTCCAGAATTTTTAGTAGAAAAATAAATAACGTAATTTGGTTTATTCTTTTGCTTTTATTTTTAAATTTTAAATTGCTTGTTCTTGCTCATACAAACTCCGATTGAGGTGATTCCAGAGCCTTAAAATTTGTAAAATTGTGATCTATTTAATGGTGATTTTTATTTGTTTTTTGGTGTTTCATTGCTATCTATTTTTGTATTTATATGTTTATTTATTCGTTACACGTGGACATTGAATTGCCTGATTATTGATTACTAGTTGGTTGCTATTACTTTGCTAATATGGATTATTATATCGTGACTAGCATGGTTAGCCATACAACGTATTATTGGTATTATTTTAGAATATCAAACTTAAACATGCTTAATGAGATATGGAACATGTGGCATGTGTTATTGATGAAGTTTATGGCATGTGGTGAATGGTAATCAACTGGGGTGGTAAAATGATTTAGACTAGAGCAAGTGGTAAGAGTGTTTATTGGTGGGCCAGCTGTGGTATTTGGGCGATCGCATTTGGCATTTGATTTTGCTGATATGTGAAAGATTGGTTTATAGAAGTCTTGCCTTGGTCAATTAAGAACTTAACCTTGCAAGCATTTGAACTGAGCTAAATATACACCCACATGTCTGGAATGGGACAGACCTAGCTGACTAATTTGTGATGTCTAGATTTTAGTACTGTCGTGATGGTGTAGGTTCCGGGGGTACGGGTAGACTCACATGGCGTAAGAGGGTGGCCCTGATTGTGGCAACCAGTCCCCTCAGTGTTGGAACCTCAGCGGGCAATACTAGACTTAGATGGAGCATTGTAAAGGCTTTGTTATGGTAATTTGCTTTTGCAGTGAATTGATTGTATCTTGTAGGTATAGCGTATAACCTCTGCAGAGTGTCAATCCTATTCGAATAGCCGTGTCCGTGGTATTGGACAATGCTTGGGGATTATAGTCAATGGTTAGATTTTTATAAAATGAACTTGGGTTTGGAGGAAGGTTGTCTTTGGAAAAGTGGAAATTGGTTTAAGGAGGAGAAATGGTTTATTTGAGAGACAACAGTGAAATTTATTATTGTTATTACTTGTTTTACTGCTTTATAATCTATTATGATTATTTGTGAACGCTGCTTCATGGCAAAATAACCACTTTAGCCATTCATTTGGAATAAACCATGCATATAGTTAATAGACTTGCATTCTGTGCACAACTTGTTAAGTAATTTATGTACTCACCCCCTTGCAACAACACAAACACCAGTTGAGAAAGAGTCTACACCAGCTTTGGAGGAGGAGTTCTAGGAAGAGCCGTCTAGTTAGGGTGCGAGCCCAATCAGTTGCCAATGGCGTATCGATTGGTCACTACGAGTCTTATTTCTTTTCTGTTGCAGTTTCTTTACATTTGAGTTTTTACCCTGCGAGGCGTATTACTGTAAGTTGACCATAAAGTTAACCAAACAAGTTATATTAATAGATGTAGTCTTTGTTTATTATTCCGATGTGTATGATTGTGATATTTCATCTATGTTGAGACTATTTGCACTAGCGTGATCCTAGACTAGTATGGAATACACATAATTTGCACAATCAGATTCTAACAACTATGCAAGGATCTGGTCTTTCATGGTCGGAACAAACACATTGAGATGCGTTACCATTTCATTCGGGAGAGTGTTAAGGACAGCAAGGCCAAGTGATGCATGGTAGTGGTTTGTTAATTCTCAATTGCCTGGATTTTTCATATCTCTCGGTTGCTTAAAATTACATAAGATTAAACCTAAAATTACAGTGTAAGTAATGCACAATTTTAGTATCATTTTACTATAATTTTTAGTTCAATTGCCTGGATTTTTCATATCTCTCGGTTGCTTAAAATTACATAAGATTAAACCTAAAATTACAGTGTAAGTAATGAACAATTTTAGTATCATTTTACTATAATTTTTAGTTCTAATTATTTTTTATTTGCAGGATTTACTAAGGTTTGTTTTATTTTTGTGTACGTTATAAATTTTTTATTTACATTTTTTATTTTGTAAGGGTGAAAGTTGGGTAAAATATAGTAGCTATCGGATATAAATTCTATAGAATTTTTTTTAAAATAATCTTATTTTTATATGTTAATTACATAAATATACCACGATATATATTTTTTTTTTGCAAAAGTAGCCGAAAGTCGCACCGTGACAGCACGACGGGCCACCAATCGCTGCCATGGCACGCGATCTACCGTCAATCGCTCCACGGCAGTGCGACAGAGCCCAATCGTGTTCTTTGTGGCGCGACACCTGTCGATCGTCTTTGCCGTGGCGTGATGACTCCCGCAATGATGCCGTGGAGCGACAGCCTCCCGACGCCATAGTGCAACAGTGCCGCGGCAAATGACACAGTGCGGCGGCAGCAAGAAAAATACGAAGTTTTTGAAATAATTACTTTTTATTCGTGAATTATAAAAATATACCACCATTTTTTATTTTTACAAAAATGGACATTACGCTAATCGCGCTGCCATACCGCGAATGTCGCTAATCGCGTTGTTGTACCGCAACAGCAGTTTTTTCACGTTTTCGTGCCACGATAGTCTTCGGCGTGCTATGGCAATAGAGAGATAGAGAAAGTCAGAGGAGCCGAGAAAAAAAATTACACTTGATTTATTTTTTTGCACATATAGCCGTCTGTCGGTCGCGCCAACTAAAATTCAGTCGCACCAGGCTAAAGCGAAAAAAAGCCGCGATAGGAAAAAAAATGAAAAAAAGCAATGGTGACAGCAAAAAAAGCAAAAAAATAATTTACTTTTGCCTAATTAGTTCAATCATTTAATTCAATAGTTTATATCTTTTGCTAGGAAGCTCCAAATCCAACGAAATAAATTTCTAAATTTGTATTAAGCTATAAGAAATCAGATTATATAATAAAAACTATTATGTTCTATGCAGATATAAATTGTTTGAATCAAGTTTACTTAAAAATACTTTTATGAATTATGAAGAAACTATGCAAACTATGGCTCTAAAAATTATGAAATAAATATGACTTATTCCTGGGATCTTAGGTGTCCCATTTTGCAAAAATAGTTTGGAATGAACTCATTTGAATAAACCAAATGACTATAACAAATCTCTCTTGCATGCAACATCAATTAGTTAAAATTTGGATCAAATTAATATGAAATTTGGTAAAACCAGTTTTGTTGTTTTCGGCAGCCCGTAAAATATCATGTTTAAATGTAATTTTTAGGAAGAATGCACCAGATTTGCTTTTTGATATATGGACTACCATATTCTAGAAAAATATTTAATTTACATCTTGCTTTGCATCTAAATTCTACTAGTGCAATAACCCTAAGTATTATATTCGACAATAACTCATGTTATGAATAGTTAAGCCTAGAAAAACTTTAGCTAAACTATTTAAGTCATAAGAATCATTGTGAAAACCATGTAGATGCAGCCGGTAACCTTAGTAAGCAAACCCAACATGTGTTAATCATCTCTTATGAAAATTGTACTTAGGGCATATACAACAAAAGTTCAGATGATGAAATAAGCAATATATTATATTACAAGGGTATTACAGTAGTGAAGAAATTGCTAGATGAACTAAATAAGGAAGGCACTGTTTGTCATAGTGGAACAAGTGATCGTTCCGCCTATCTGGGTAGAGTGAGAATGATGTCCAACATTTTCTGCACATTACCGTTCCCGTGTAAGTTTTGTGACTTGTTTTCAGACACCGCTCAATCCCTCTTATAAAAGAACTCCATGGGGATGCATAGTTCCCTCAGCTGTCACCGATTGGGTGGCCTATACCATATGTCTCAGGGTATAAGACCGAACTTTTTGCACTTTATGTGGATTTCTGCCCTCCTATATGGTCATGTCATCCCGATTCTCGGCGTTCCCTATGTTAATACCAACTGGGTTCCTGGATGGTCTGCGTAACCCATCAAGGATTTGCTGCGTAGTGCGGACCTCAGCCAACTGCTTCCCCCTGTCCCTTCCTCTTCGAGAGGAGGTACCCTCTTGCACTTCTGGTGCGTTGGTCGTTGTCGGAGACTTACCGAGATGACTGCTCTGTTATGACTCGCACTCCACCGTATGGTGTAGGAGGTGTGAGTTGGGCTTTTTCTTGTACAATCGAAAGCGTACCCTGCAGTCAATATATTATGCCCATTGTGGTCGTTGAATAGCATTGTAGGCGTACTTAGGGTTCGGCTTTTCTTGGCGGTAGTATCACCACGGAGACAGTTGCTCCCCCAGTTATCCCAAGCGGGAAGGGTGAGATGTGGATGGTATGTCTCTAGGTCCACCCAGTTGAAATAGCCGCAACATTCATCCTCAGCCAAGGGGCACCGGTAAAATCTCCAGCCCGCTAGATCATCGTGGCATGTATCAACCACTGCATGCAGGCAATGTTCACAAACTTCGGGGCTTTCAAGTGGCCCTTGAGGACGTTTCTCCTTTGACTTGAGCAATTTCGCAAGTTTCTTTTTGAAGTTCTGTATGCGACGAACTGGTTTAGAATTATTACTTTATGAGTGAAACATTAGCATGTCGCACGAAACTCACTGATTGGTTGGTCTCTTGCCCAACGGCCCTGAACTCTGGTCGATCTAGAATAGGGACATATCCCGGTGGCCTCTCCCACTAGGTCAAGTTCTCAGGTGAAGTGGGGTAGGCGTCTGTTCGCGCTAAAAACGTGAAGGAAGGTTTTCAGCCTCAAACACACAAGACAAACACCGGGTTTGTAGAGCGTGCCAGTCAATTTGACCTGAAATTGACAAGGTAGAGTTTGTAATTCGATCAAAGCCGATAAACAAGGATCTATCGGCTTTTCGCTAGTTGGCAAGAACCGATTAGGAGGTAACTTAATCAACTGGTTACAGTTGATCCGGATACAAGGTAAAATCGGCTTCGAGAAGGCGATGCGCAACAAAACGAAGCAAATCAAACCTAGGTGAAATCGGCTAAAATCAACAATCGGCGATGCGCAGCTATGTTGATTCCGTCGACTTGCAAAGAGATCTATGAGGCTAAAACAATGTAAAAGAAAAGCTTGTAAAAGTAGATGTGTGTGTTGTTGGATTGATTAATTTTCGCTTAACGTCTCCCCCCTTTTATAACACACCTGGCCGATCCGAGTTGTACATGGACACAGTCCGTATCGGCCTCTAATCTGATTTCCTTTCCTTTTTAGAGACGGATTCCTTTTCCGATTCGTTTACCGATTTCTTTCCATATGAATACCTTTCCGCTTCGTTTGCATCGATTTCAATACATGCCGAATTTTGGTGCAAACATATGCCCCCCTGTTTTTGGAAGATAATTTGTTATCTTTCAAAAAGAATATATCGGCTTTTCCATTTGTATCGGCCTGTACAGAAGAATCTTTTTTCGGGAACTACCCCATTAACTGTGCCGTGAAAATCTCGGTGCGTTTTAAATGCACAATTGTTCCCGCCTGTTCGCCTCCTTTTTACTGTCGTATAAATAGGGGGTCCCCCATGGTCATTTTCACGTCTTCGGGCTCTCGTATTGCAAGCGATCGGCCTTTCCCCCTTTTCTCATCAAGTCCCTTTCATCTCCGATCGGCTATTATGGACCCAACTCAGGTATTTATACCAATCCCTCAGAGTTCCGATCAGTTCTTCTTAGGACCGATAGGAACCGTAACGTCCGATTCTGTGATCAACGAAGAAATCCCTAGGCTTCCCTTGTCGGCCACGGGCTATAACCTAAAAGAATGGGACAAACGCTTCCGCGCTTGGCCCACGGCTCTCAAGGGATGGCGGTCATGGTATATCAGAGTCTCGGCCCAAAAACGAGCGGAGTGGGAGAGGTTGGGTATAGCCGAGTGTCTTCCCCTGAGTTTGGCCAACCCTGAAGCTAATGAGCCTTTGGTAGCATCGGCTTCTTATTTCTGGTCCGATTCTTTCAACGCTTTTCTTTTTAGGACCGGTCCAATCGGCCCAACCCTCCTTGACGTCGCCCAGCTATGCTGCCTTAGACCAGACGGAGCTCAGTTGTCGGCTTTTAGTGGCAAGCCCCACTATAAGCTAACCCATAAGAAAGGGGAGGGCTGGCGTAGATATATTCAAAATAACAACAAAGTTAATGGGCCTGTATCGGATGAAGAACACGTAGCCTTCCTCAACCTCTGGTTGGATCGGTTCTTTTTTTGTGGCGCTTCTCTCGGCCCGACCCAGACTTATCAGCTAGTGGCAGAACAACTGGTAGAGGGTCGCCACCTTGCATTAGGAAAGCTATTTCTAGGTGCCGTATTCCAAACGATGCATTTTATCAGAAGCCGATTGTTTTCTGGTTTTGCCGATTTTGTTGTTGGCAACATAGGGGGCCCCTTGTGGTTCATCCAAACTTGGTTGTACTGTATGTTCGGCCGATCCTTTCTTTCTCAACCTATGGATCAATCGGCTTTTCCTCGTGAAGATTACCCGGAGGATACAATCCCCACTTATACAGCTAGCCGATCCTACGGAGAGAACTTCATTATGTGTTCTGCTGACGATCAAAAAATTACTCCTGCAGCTATGCATAAATACCTCTCCTTCTTCCTGACCTTAGATCGGTCGTCTTTTGGCCAACATGACTTCTTTAGTTATCTTGACGCAGCCGATTATCCTTGGCCTTCTTTTCTTCATTTGGCCGCTGATAGTAGCCAGATGCCCCAGTCGACCCTGGATTTATACAAAATCTTTCTTTCCCCTTGTATCTTCCACGTTGGTTTGAACTCCAGGAATCGAACTTTCCAACCATCATATGAGTTCTACCATCCTTCTATTTATGCTCGCCAGTTGGGCTTTGGTCAAGCTATACCCAGCTTCTCTCTCCTTGAGCGTATCGAACCCCGCACCAGAGTGACCAATCTGTAGCGGCGGGTTGTTCTTGAACTTGCCGATGAATTCCAAATTGTCCATATGCCCCATTTCATCCTAAATAACCGTCGGTCAAGCGCATTTTCTAACTGGTGGTCTTCGATATCTGATGACCTTTTGATGGATAGGATACCATCGGCAATCCTTTCCCAATTCTTACCTAATTTTCATAGACCGATGGTAGCATCCACCAGCAGCTCAAGTGAAAGTTCAGGTTATACCAATTCATCAGTAGCCGAGGTACCGGAGTTTTATCCTTTTTTCATTCGTTTTTCGATTGGCTTCTACTAATCTCGTTCTTTTGCAGGAACGGACTGTTACGGATGTTGGTACAACAGTAGCCGATCCGACTGCACCTGCTGGAAGTAGTCGACAGAGGCGACCGGGGCAGTCGGTGGGTACCACCGGATATACTTCGGGTAACTTGGGCATCCGTGGTCAGCCCTTGTCGGACTTAGCAGGCCAGCGTCGCCCGAGTAATGTTTCTCCATATCGGCTCCCGTTTCCTTTTTCTTTACTGGCGCAACGCTAACTCTTGTTATTTTTAGAGAGGAGGAGGGGGTCTAATAGGCCATCTCCTAGATCCGCGAGACGCTCGGCCGATCACTCTCCGGAGCAATCGGCTACTGATGTAATCTTGATCCCTTCCCTTTTTAAAAGTGTTCTTATGACGAGTACTCTAAACATTTCATTTTATTTTTTCAGCAATCGCCTTCGGTGCAAGTAGCAGGGGTCATAGCCGATCTTCAAGGCACATCTTCGGCCCTTCCTTCTGCGCTGTCTCCGGTGCTTCCTGCTGTGCCATCACCTGCAGTTGTTGTGCCGATCTCCCCTGACTCTACCGATCCTGCTAACCTTCTCGGGTTTACTTTGGATGACCTGAGCGACCCTGAGGTGATAGTTACAGACGATTACCCGGCCGACGTTAGGCGAATCCTTGATGCTTCCATTATCGCGCTTACCGTCAGCATTTCGAGCCAGGCATGCAGAAAGACTTAACCGTCTTCTTCATGAGGTTATGCAACCCGAGGCAAGACTTTTGGAAAACACCCAATCGCCAGAATGCAATGGCAACCGTCAAGCCGATCTCCCTCAAGAAGCAATGAATGCTCTCTGGATGTCTGTCACCTGGATAGTAGAAGGGAAGCGGTGGAAGCGGCCAGATCCAGAATCGCCCGGAGGGAAGCACAAAAGGCCGATCAGAAGGTCTTGGATGATCTGGTGGTTAACGCGAAGCTTCTGAAAAGGGACTATGACCAAAGTACCGCCGTCTTAAAGCTGGGCAAAGGCAGAGCTCAAGAGTTGGAGACGGCCAAGGCCAAGTTGGAGGAGCAACTAGCCCTAGTGACCAAGGATCTAGCCGATTGCCAATCCAAGAATACTGAATCGGCTTCTTCTTTGATAGCCAAGAAAAAACAGATTGGCGAAGTCTTTGCTCAGGTGAAGACTCAATCGGCCAAAGTGATCCCGATTCCGTGACGAAGGTCGATGACAAGCTTGTTGACGATATCCGCACTACCATTGGGAAGGCGGCGGCGGCTTTGTCGGTCTAGGAGCCCGATTGCCGGATCGTAGAGTAATGTTTTTAACTTGCATGCTGGAACTGCTAATCATGTTGGCTTATGTGGCCGATTTTTGTGAACAATGTTTTAATTCGTGGTGGTCTGAATCTGTTTCGATCGGTCGTGTCACCGATTTTATATGCACGTGCTTTGGTATTGATTCTTGATGCTCTCTTTGTGGTTAAGACCCAACCCATATGCTGGGGTAATACGCCTTTAAATATTTTCCGTTGATTGCTTTAGGTAGTATGAATCCGTCTAATGACTCCAGTATATACGAATTCCCGTCAATCGGCCGATTGATCTTATAAGGCCCTTCCCATGTTGGAGACCATTTGCCAAATCGATTATCCTTAGACCCAATCGGCAACACGGTTTTCCATACCAAATCGGCTTGATTGAACGACTTTGAAATTACTTTTTTATTGTACGACCTGGCAACCCTCTCTTTATCCTTTTTAAGCCGATCTAGTGTGATCAGCCTTAGTTCAGCCAAATCATCTAGATTGTCAAGCATCGCCTGTTTGTATTCATCGGCTGATACCTTGTCTTGCTCGTGTAGCCTTATTGAGCCGATGTTGATTTCAACGGGCAAAACGGCTTCTTGTCCGTATACCAACTGAAAAGGGTGACAATTTAGTTGATCCGTGATGAGATAGCCGATAAGCCCATAAAGCTTCTGATAACGTTGAATGCCATTTCCTTGGCTCTTCCTCAATTTTTCTTTTATCGCTTTATCAATGTCTTGTTTGACGACTCGGCTTTGTCCGCTGGCCTGGCGTAATAAGGGAAGAGTTGAGTAATTTTATCCCAAGACTTTTCGCAAAACCTTTGAACTCGTTGGACATGAACACAGTCCCTTGATCAGTAGTAATCGTCTGTGGAATTCCAAACCGATGGATGATGTGTTCATTTACAAAATCGATCAGCTCTTTGCTAGTAACCTTCTTGAGTGGTACAGCCTCAACCCATTTTGAGAAATAATCTGTGGGTCGCAAGGATGAATTTATGTCCTTTCTTTGGATGACGGAAATATTTGGCCGATTACGTCTATACCCCATCCCCTAAATGGCCATGGCTTGATGATCGGATGCAAAGCCGATGTCGGTGTCGATCAGATGTTACCAAACTTTTGGCACGTTTGGCATCCTTTATAATATTTGAAGCAGTCTTCTAACATCGTCGGCCAAAAATATCCTGTTCGCCTCAATATCCATTTCATCTTATGGGCCGATTGATGTGACCCACAAATGCCTTCATGGACTTCACCCATCGCTACTTTGGCTTCCTCGGTTCCCAGACATCTTAATAACAAACCTTCCATAGTCCGAAAGTACAATACATCTTCTAGTAGAACATATTTGAGTGCTTTGCGCCTGACCTTCTGCTCGGTCGGCTTGGCTGGATTTGATAAATAATCCCTTATCTCTGTTCTCCAGTCGACAAGGTGAACACATAAAATCGGCCAACGTTTAGCTCGATCGGTCCCTGTCGACTTTCAATCTTGTATCCTGATGCACATTGTGCCAATCGGTTTGCTTTATTATTAGCTTCTCTGGGGATATGTTTTATAGAAAATGTAGTGAACATCTCGATGATCTGGAGGCATTGATGCAAGTACTGAGTTAGCGCATCATCATTGCATCGGTATTCTCCTTTGACTTGTCAGACAATTAACATCGAGTCTCCAAAAGCTTCGACATCTTTCACTCCGATGCTATCTAACAATTGTAGACCTCTTAGCAATGCTTCGTATTCTGCTTGATTATTTGAACATCGGCTATTTAGCCGATACATGAAGTCATACTCCTGTTTCCTAGGTGAAACTAGTATCACACCGATGCCTTCGCCTTCTTGGCAAACAGATCCATCAAAATACAGCTGCCAAGGAGTTACACTAGTTGTTCCTACTAATGTTTCACTTCATGTGATAAAATCGCCACACCGTCCTTTCACAGATTTAGCCGACTCATAGGTTAACTCGAACTCTGTTAAGGCGTATGCCCATTTACCAAGCCGACCCCGTAGGATTGGCGCCGATAATATGTACTTAACTACATCGGTTTTGCATATTATAACGCATTTGGAAGCCAGCATATAATGTCTTAACTTGGTGCAAGCAAAATACAATGATAAACATAATTTTTCTACAAGGGGATACCTGGCTTCCGCATCTAAAAGACGTCGGCTTAAGTAAAATATTGCTCGCTCCTTTTTATCGGCTTCTTGTGTTAAAACTGCCCCAATCGAATCACCTTCGGCCGATATATATAGTCTAAAAGGTATACCATGTTTTGGCGCAGTCAATACCGGTGGACTCATCAGATAACTTTTTATGTCGTCGAAGGCTTTTTGTTGATCAGCTTCCCATTTGAACTCTTGGTTGTCTTTATTCTTCAGTAGCGGTGTGAAGGCACGAATACGCCCTGACAAGTTTGAGATGAAACGTCGCAAGTAGTTGATTTTTCCAATCAATACCTGCAACTCCCTTTTGCTTGTCGGTGGTTTAGTATCGGCTATGGCTTTCACTTTGGCTTGGTTTACTTCAATTCCTCCTTCATGCACCGTAAACCCAAGAAATTGTCCAGCCGATACTCCGAAAGCACATTTGAGAGGGTTCATTTTTAACCCATGCAACCTTGTGTTTTCGAACATCTTTTCCAGATCGGCTAGATGTTGCCAGTCTTCTTTGGATTTTACCACTACGTCGTCAATGTATATTTCCACGGTATTGCCGATCAAATCATGGAAAATATGGTTCATGGCCCGTTGATAAGTAGCACCGCATTTTTAAACCGAAGGTCATAACTTTCCACTCATATAGCCCCAAAGCTCCCTGACATCCAAAGCCGTCTTGGGTATATCGGCTTCGCCATGAATATCTGATTGTATCCGGCGTTCCGTCCAAAAAGCTTATGATTTTATTCCCAGATGCAGATCGATAAGCATATCGGCTATAGGCATCGGGTACTCGTCTTTTGGTGTAGCTTTGTTTAAATCTCTAAAATCGACACATACCCTAAGTTTGCCATTTTTCTTTTTTACAGGGACGATGTTTGAGACCCATTCAGCAGACTGCAAGGCGGATAAACTTTGCTTCTAGCAATCGTCCTACTTCTTCCTTTATAGCGTCATACAATGTAGGATTAAATCGCCTAGGGTACTGTTTGAATGGTCGATACCCAGGTTTTACTGGTAGCCGATGCTCAACTAGTCATCGGCTTAAGCCTGGCATTTCGTAGTACTCCCATGCGAAGCAATCTCTATATTTCTTGAGTATTTCGACCAACTTTGCTTTATAACTGGGTTCTAGTTTGGCACTTACAAACGTTGGTCTTTTATTATCACCTTCATCACCTTCCCCAATGTTGACTTCTTCGAGCAAATCGGCAGAAGTAAATCCTAACCCTTTTCTTTCCTCTTCAAAATCCTCAACAGCTTCTTCGTATTCTTTTTGCCGATAGCTTCTTGCCTTTTCCTACAGCTTTGCTAGTGTCTTGTGCTCCATCTTCTTACTACTTCGTCTGTCCGATCAAACGTGTTGGGTTTAACGCTGATCGGCTTGAATCCTGACTTCTCAACGCAGATAAAATCGCATTGTCCAAGGCTTTCCGATATACATTCGGCTTCTTCGTGTGGCCAATTGGTGTCGTGGCTAGCCATGGCGATATGAGCCGATGTGTGTCGGCGATGCGACTTCTCTTGTATCATCGTTCCACCGCACCAATTTTTGGTGCATAGTTGATGGTATACAGCAATTGGCATGGATCCAAATCCTCCCGAGGAGCACGCTGTAATTGCCTTTGGCTTCAATCACAAAAATGCAGTTGGCAAAGTTTTATTACCGATCGCCGCTTCGACACCATTACGCCTTTAGCCTCGGTTGGGTCTCCGTGAAGTCGTTTAGCACCATATTGGTTTTGATCAAGTCTTCATTCGCTTTACCCAATTTTCTAAAGTACTTAACGGCATCAGTTGATCGTCGCCCCGCCATCGACCAACATACGAGATATCGGTCGGCCATTAATATACCCTTTCAGATATAATGGTTTCAGATGCCGATGCATGTCTTGTGGCTTTTCGAACACAGCGTCTAGTGCTCCGAGGCATAATTGGGCGAACACTTCTTCAGCCGATTCTTCGGTTTTGAACTCGGCAGGTAGAGCGAACACCATGTTTATATCCATCGGTGGCGTATCATCCCGGATCATCGGAGAACCGGATTCGATCGATTGGTCTGAATCACTATCGATCTGTTCCTTCTTTCTCCACTCCTTTTTCAAAATTGGTACCGGTCTTAACTTATTGAACATCCGATCCCTCTCGCTTTCCTTTTCGGCCTCCCTTTCTTCTTGTGTTTTCAATCATTTGAAGCCTTCTGCGTTGTGATTTCTTTGAGACACTGGGGCACCACCTAGGTTTAGGTTCTATCGGCCTTCGTATTTTTCCAGCTAAATTGCTCATCTCGCTGTCAGATTCCATTCTACTTGTGTTAGCCGATAGTTCCTGATTTCGGGAGGACTCGCCTTGCTCTGATGTTGACAACCTTTCATGGATCGGCCTACTGCTTCTTATATCTGGATGATTATATATCGGTCTAGACAACCTATCTTTTCTGAGGCCAGGTTTGGCCGATATACGCATGAGTGTTGCATAGGGCAAGACACAACTGTTGGTAAGGTCATCCCTTTCTCCCAAAGAAACCGCCAAAAGGGACATTGTCGATGTTTCTCTTCTTGATGGTTGGCCGACATGACATATCTGGCCGCCAACGCCGTCCCTCTTTGCCTTAGTCGATGAAGATTCTGGTGGTGTTGAGTGTCACACCTCCGACTTATCCTTTCATACTTCCCCAGGAGTTGTGAGAAGGTCGGCTTTGGTTTGAAATCGGCTTTTCTTGGAGCCCTCTCAGCCCGATACCATTTACCGACCTCCAAGTCCCCTCTTGGTTTTACCGTTCTTGAGTTTTGTCCATTCCTATCGGCTTCTATTTGTATAGAACCGATAGTAATCTGCACTGTCTCGTCTCGTGATACAATTCCTTTAGTCGGCTTATCTTCTTCCGCAGGCCTCTTTTCT
This sequence comes from Rhipidocladum racemiflorum, assembly GCA_036346355.1. Lineage (NCBI taxonomy): Eukaryota > Viridiplantae > Streptophyta > Magnoliopsida > Poales > Poaceae > Rhipidocladum > Rhipidocladum racemiflorum. The sequence continues at coordinate 34,393,039 of CM070577.1, read as the reverse complement.
TTTCGTGAACATTGAACCATGTTGACTTGAAAAGGGCTCATATCTATCTGCATAGCCGATTCTTCCGCAAATTTTAGCCTGCCATCAGTGATGGCTGATTGAATCTGTTGTCGAAAAATATTGCAGTCGTTAGTATTATGTGAAAACGAATGGTGCCATTTGCAATACCTTCGCTTCTTAATTTCCTCGGTCGATGGTATGACGTGTCCCTCCGGCAACTTTATGAGTTTTTCTTGCAGTAATAAATCAAATATCTTGTCACATTTTGACACGTCATATGAATACTTGATTTCCGCCCTATTTTTCGTCGGTTTGAGCAGAGAGCATACGAGTGGCTTTTTAGAACCCTTGGTCCACTCGGCTATGTTTATTTCTGCTTCGTCCTCGGAGGTGTCGCTTGAATTGTAATCTACCATGTTTACTTTGGCCTTTTCATTACCGTTTGGCTTAAATCTATCTTTAAATCCTTTATTTTCTGCATACCGGCTTTCATGGGCCGATACGCGATGGAGTAAGTGGCCTAAGTCGGGGAACTCTTGGCCCGATAATTTCTCTTTCAACGGAGGGATTAATCCTTGTCGGGACCCCGAATTTGCAAATCCGGACCCTCTGTGTATTCAGCACTAGTCCAGGAACGCGCTAGTGCACACAGTCTTAACATCGGTATATATCACAATCATACCAATCGATATTATCAAAGTACTTTATTTAAATAACCAAAGGGTTACTTGACCTTATGGCCAAGGTACAAATATATATGCCTTGCAAGGCGAAACTTAATCAGAGAAAAATAATAGCAGCGGAAAATCAAATAAACTTCGTGGCGCCATCCAGTATACCACAGTAATCGATCGGGCTCGCGTCCCTAAGTAGACGGGTCCTCTTGGAATTCCTCCTCCGAAACTGGCGTAGTCTCCTCTTCAACTGATATTGTGTTGAGGCAAGGGTGAGTACTTGGTACTCAGCAAGTCATGCACAGAATGCAAGCTAATATACTACATGCATGGCTTGGTACAAAGGAATAGCTTAAGGTATATTTGCAGTAAACAGCATTTGACAAGTAATATAAGTAGATTCAAAGCAAGAGAAATAAGTAAAGCATAAATAACTTTTCAAGAAGTTTAATAAACATTTTTCCCCATCCTAAACCACATTTCCATCATCTTCATTATTAAACCAACCCAACTTTTCAAATCCAAGTTATTTTCGTAAAATCTAACCCTTGATCAGTAATTCCCGAGCATTGTCCAAGATCGTGGACTCGGCTATTTAAATAGATTCTACACTCTGCAGAGGTTATGCACTTTACCCACAAGATACAAATAAACACCACAAAGGCGAGTTCCCTGTGAGCCTTTCTAAGCCTCAAACAACACAGTGGTCCTCTCAGGTTCGTGCTCTACACCATCCCTTCCCTTAGCCAAGGCGAAGTATGGGACCAACACACCGTTAGATGGGTATCTGGCCACAGCCACGATACGCTCCCCGCATAATCACACAAACGGTGTAATCGACACCCTGAGGCTCCACAAGTGAGTCCTTAGCGACTTAGTCAACTAGGGCCGTCCCATTCCAGCCATGTGGTTGCAAGTATGACCAGTTCAAAGGCTTGCAAGGTTAAGTCCTTAGAGTGACCAGGCAAGACTACCTAAAACCAAATCAACATCCCCAATGCCACAACCGCCCACCTGATTACTCTTGCCACATGCCCCGGTCGAAATCATTTATCAAACCCGCTTGAATACCATGCACCACGTGCCATCAACATCACATGATACTTTTCCAAAACAGGTTCAATATATCATTAAGTCAATATTAACATTTGATTGTCCAAAATCATGTCATGAGCACGAAGGCGTGTCTAAGCGAGGTACTACATCGGTCTAAACCCATGTTGGCAATTTAATAATGTCCAACTAGTAAACCACAACTAGGGTGACAAGGGATCATGGCACATACTTAGATAATCAAGGTGTCATACAAAGAATTTGGTATTTATCTAACCCCATGTTTAAACAAAGTATCTTTCTAATTGATCTAGCATGCAATAGTTTAAATCAAAATAGATTTCAAATAGGATCAACATGGTCAAAGCACAACTTGCCTTCAAAAAGTACTTGCTCTTGGTCTTGAGTTGGATCCTGAGTCAACACTTCTCCTTCGAATCCTTCCAGGCACTTCAACGCTCTACTCGTAAAGCGTGCAAATAGCAAATACCCAAATAAACAATAGGCAAAACATCCCAAAACTCCAAATAAAATCCATAAACAGAGAGAACATAATTTTCTGGATTTTTAGGAACTGGAATCACAAATTTGGAGTTAAAAGCATAAAAGTTATGATTATTTAAAGTTTAAATAATCAATTAAATAATATTACAGAGAAAAACTTTGGTCTAAAAATTAAATAAAATTCATATTTAGGTAGATCCCAATTTTATACAAATTTAGAAATTTGAATCACTCAAATCGGAGTTGAAACGCAAAAGTTATAAGCGTTTGAAGTTTGAATCTAAATTTGAAATCATTATTCGAATTAATAAATCATTTTCTTTTTTCGGAAATTAATTATTGCGTCAGCATGGACACGTGGCAGCCTCTGATTGGTCGGCTGACGTCAGCCGGTCCATGGACGTGGTCCACGCTCGGCTCGGGTCCACCGTGGACTCGGTCCACGACTCCACGTGAGACTGACATGTGGGCCCACTCGGGTGACGTCATGGGTGACGTCAGCGCTTGGCTGGATTAGCCACTGACATGCGGGCCCTCTGACACGCGGGCCCCGCGTGTCAGCGTCACACGCACGCGTGCGTGGACGGCGCTGACCGCGTCGGTCCAACTTCCCGACACGTGGCGCAATCTCGGCCGTTGGTTTGAAAATCAACGGCGCGGATTAGATCCAGGGTTAACACGTTGAACTACTCGTTGATCGTGGGCCGTTCGATTTAGATCGGACGGTCCAGATCTAATCCTATAATAACACTACTCCGGCACGTGGCAATTGTGAACCGTTGGATCTTGATCCAACGGTCCAGATCCAATCGGGTTGGGGACACGTGAACTCACCTCAACCGTCCGATCTAGATCCGACGGTTCACCGAGCTCGCGAAGTCCGGCGATGGTGCGGCGAGGCTTGGGCACCGGAGACGAGAACGATGACGAGCCCGACGGCGTTTCGGGGTTGCTCCGGCGAGATGAATCCTTCCTTCGGGTGCGTCTCGTCACGGTGGTTCCGGATCTGGGCTCCTTCTCGGCGGAAGACGACGGACGGCGGCGGAATCGAGCAAAGACCGCGGCGGTCACTTCCTCCAACTACGGCGAGCTCGCACGGGCAACTGGCGGCGGCTCAGGCGAGATGGCTCGGGGAAACGGGTGCACAAGGATGAGGGCAACCTCGGGGGACGTCTCACGCTTTAAATAGCCTCGGCGTTCGCCCCCGAGACGGAAACCTAGTTCTACACGGCGGCGGGTGCGGCGGCGGAGTCCGGCTCGGTCTCGGCGGAGACGACGACGCACAGCCGTCCACGTGGCGCGATCAACGGCCACGATCGCACGGGCGCGATCGGATCCGGGCCGGATACGGCTCGAACCGGTACGGGCGGATCTCAGCCGTTGGATCTTGATCCAACGGTTGGGATTGATTAGGGTTTTGAGCTGGTTTGATCGAGTCACGTGGCTCGGGTCGGACTCGAGTCCGACTCGGGTTCCGACTCGGTCGGATGAACAGTACTTGACCCGAGTTGAATTTCCAGCGATTTAATATTTAAAATAATTCCCAGTAATTCATTTAATTCATTAAAAATAGCAAATGACTCTAAAAATTCTAAAAATTCTGGAAAATACTTTGGATCATTTTGGACTCAAATAAAATATTTCCAACAAAATTTTATTTGCAAAATTAATTTCTTCAATTATTTCAAAATGGAATAAATTCAAATAAATTCCAAATAAATCCAAATAAATTCCAGAAAATTCCAAAATTCACCAAAGTGCCAAACCACACATGAATTTAAGAAAAGCAAAATTTTGGGGTGTTACAAACCTCCCCCTTAATAGAATCTCGTCCCGAGATTCGTGGCTCACTACGTAATAGGTTTGGAAATTCTTTCTTCAAATCCTCTTCAAGGCTCCCAAGTCGCTTCGCTTTCTTCATGGTTGCTCCAATCGAACTCTACAAAAGCGGGTTGACTTATTTCTAGTTTCTCGATCCATTGTGTCCGTAATCCTCACTGATACTCCTTATAAGTCAAATCTTCTTGCAACTCAATTGATTCTAACGGTGTGTTCCTCGTGAACTCGGAGACACTTCTTCAACTGGGATACATGGAATACGTCATGCACTCCTCGCCAACGATCGTGGCAACTCCGGTGATAAGCAACTTCGCCTCTGTGGCTCAAAATCTTAAATGGTCCAACATAACAGGTGCGAGTTTCCCTTTGGCATGGAACCTCTTAACTCCCGAGAGGCGTAACTCGAGGTATACAAAGTCTTCTCGTTCAAAACTCAAATCTCGGCGACGATTGTCGGCATAACTCTTCTGTCGAGATTGGGCTATCTTCAACCTTTCCCTAATCATAGCGATCTGCTTCTTCACCTCTTGAAGAATATCAGGCCCAGAGACACGGCGCTCGGTCTCATTCCAATTCAAAGGCGTCCGACAGGTCGACCATACAAAGGCCTCAAAAGGTGACATCTGTAAACTAGCCCTGATAACTATTGTTGTAACTAAACTCGGCATACGGCAAACTTTTATCCCAAGAGGTAGCATAAGCTAATGCACAAGCTCTCAACATATCCTCCGAATCTGGTTGACTCTTTCGGTGCCTCGTCCATTCGCCTCAGGATGATAAGTCAGATCTTGAAGTTCAAACGGGTTCCCATGGCTTCATGCAACTTATTCCAGAACCTTGAGGTAAATTGGGTACCTCTGTCCGATACAATCCTCTTTGGCACTCCGTGCAAACAGACAATCCTGATCATGTACAATTCTGCTAATTTATCTCCCGAGTAAGTGGTCTTCACGGGGATAAAATGGGCTACTTTAGTCAAGCGATCCACTATAACCCATATGGAGTCATAACCTCCTTGAGTCTTCGGCAAACCGGTAATGAAATCCATTCCGATTTCCTCCCACTTCCACTCAGGTATTTTTAGCGGCTGTAGCAATCCTGCTGGTCTCTGATGCATTGCCTTGACTCTCTGGCATACATCGCACAAGGCAACATGCTCGGCAACTTCACGTTTCATACTCGGCCACCAGAATCTCTCCTTCAGATCCTGATACATCTTGGCGCTTCCAGGATGAATCGAGTATTTGGAGTCATGGGCTTCCTCCAGAATCAGTTGCTTTAACTCCTTTTTGTTAGGCACACAAATGCGATCCTTCATCCACAACGTGCCTTGCTCATCCAACTTGAAGTCCTCTGCCTTGCCTTCCTCCTTGATAAACTTAATCCTGCGGATCTTGTCATCATCCTTCTGTCCTTCTCGGATCTGATCCTCTAGGGTAGGCTTTACTTCTAATGCGGCCAAGAATCCGCTAGGTACTACCTCAATCTTCATCTTTTGAAAATCCTCACATAACTCATCCTGACTTGTGGCTAGCAACGCACTCACGGTATGGCTTTTCCGGCTCAGAGCATCGGCTACTACGTTGGCCTTCCCGGGATGGTAATGGATTCCAACATTGTAGTCCTTGATTAACTCTAACCATCTCCTCTGCCTCATATTCAGATCCGACTGGGTGAATATGTACTTAAGGCTCTTATGATCCGTATATACTTCACATCTGTTTCCGATCAGATAGTGACGCCATATCTTCAAAGCATGCACTACGGCAGCTAACTCTAAGTCATGTGTCGGATAATTTTCCTCATGCGGCCTCAACTGCCTTGATGCATAAGCGACGACCTTTCCATCCTGCATCAGCACACATCCAAGTCCTTGGCGCGATGCGTCACAATAAATATCGAAGCTTTGAGCAACGTCCGGTAGAACTAACACCGGTGCTGATGTCAATCGCTTCTTCAGCTCCTGAAATCCTTTCTCACATTCTAGCGTCCATGCAAACTTCTTTTCCTTCTTCAGCTGCGTAAGAGGTTTCGCAATTGTCGAAGCCTTCAATGAAACGGCGGTAGTATCCTGCCATTCCAAGGAAACTCGAATCTGGGTCACGTCTTCGGCTGCTCCCAATGTAACACAGCTTCTACTTTGCTTGGATCTACGGTGACTCCTTCTGCAATCATTACATGTCCAAGAAACTCCACCTTGTCCTTCCAAAAATCACACTTGCTGAACTTGGCGAGCGATTCTTGTCCCTAAGCTTTTCCAAAACTTCGCCTTAAGTGTTCGGCATGTTCATCCTCTGTCTTGGAGTAGATTAGGATATCATCTATGAACACGACAACAAACTTGTCCAAATATTCCATGAACACCTTATTCATCATATTCATGAAATAAGTGGCGCGTTAAATCGACCCAAAGGACATAATCAGAACTCGTAATGTCCATATCTTGACGAGAATGCGATCTTGGAATATCCTCCGATCGGATCTTCAATCGATGGTATCCCGATCTCGCATCAATCTTGGAGAAAACTCCGGCTCCTCTTAATCGCTCAAACAAATCATCAATCCTGGGTAGCGGATACTTATTCTTCACGGTGACCTCATTGAGTGCACGGTAGTCAATGCACATCCTGAAACTCCCGTCCTTCTTCTTGACAAACAAAACTGGTGCTCCCCACGGCGCATTTAACTTGGTCTCGATAAATCCTTTCTCCATTAACTCTTCCAAATTGTTTCTTCATCTCTACCAACTCCTCGGTAGACATCCGATAGGGTCTCTTTGCTATCGGTCTTGTGCAGTACAAGCTCTATCACAAACTCTATGTCCTGTCCGTGGCATACCAAGTAGATCTTCGGGAAAAACATCTCGGGTACTCATTCACTACTTGGGACATCCTCTATGCTGATTGCCTTGGTAATGTTAACCATCAATCTGTCCATCTCTAATCGCAGTGGCTTGAAATTCCACTTTCTTCCCACACGGGCTCTCAACCGAGATAGTCCTTTGTCCACAATCCAATACAGCCTTGTGCTTGGGTAACCAATCCATTCCCAATATAACATCTAAGGTCCTGGTCTCCAAAATTATAAGGTTTGCTAGGAACTCTATTCCATCTATTAGTATTCTCACCGGAACATCCTACTTCCGTTCGGAGTTCTAACCAGGGGTTTGAACTAAAAGCATGCACTTAAGTCTTGCAATTCTCAAATCATTTCTAGTAGCAAAGCCTTGCGAAACAAACGAATGCGAAGCTCGAGTCAAACAAAATCAAGCAGTCTTGAGTTAACAAGTAACTTACCCAAGACGACGTCAGTAGCATTCTGCGGTGCATCTGCGGTGACATGGTTGACTCGGCCTCTCACCACGGCCTGCAGGGTGTGGCTCCTGATCTTTGGCGCCCTAGCTGGGTGGTTCCTAGGTTGAAGCGAATCGGGTCGCTCTGCTGTCTTCTTTGGACAATTGTTGGCAAAGTGTCCTGGCTCGTTGCGCTTGTAACGGCGTCTCACTTCCTTCTTTATCGCACGGAGTAGCGTTTCTAGCGGGGCTGGGGTCTGATAGTTTTGATTGACAGGTCTTGGTGCTGATGGTGCCCTTGTTGCATTCTCGTGGTTGGAATCAAGAATTGATTTGGTGCAACTCTCAGCGCCGCTATTGCGTTCCTGGCGTGATCCTTGCCGTTGCATCCTGCGCTTCTGTTCTCATCCAGTTCCTTGCGCTTGTCCTCAAGAATAAGCGCCTTATTCACCAACTCTTGGAAATCTGGAAAGGTGTGGGTGATCAACCCTACTTGCAATCCCGAGTTGAGTCCCTTCATAAAAGCGACTGCCTGGATTTATCTGTCGCTACATCCTCAAAGCGTAGCGTGCTAGCTGTGTGAACTTGTTCGTAGTCGCCACCGGTGATTACCTTGCTTCTGCTCAACTCCTCCTTCTTAAGGTCCATGATTCCTTCAGCACGTGATCGCCGGAATGCACCGTGAACTCTTCCCAAGTGATATCTTGAGGGTTCTCTGCGTGGCACGAAGTTCTCCCACCATTCGGCGGTATGTTCCTTCCAACCGATGAGAAGCGTAGAGTACCTTCTCATTTCCTATGCATTGAGCTATGTGTAGCTTCCTCTCGATTGATCTTAACCAATCATCGGCCTCCAATGGATTGGCATTCCCAGAGAAAGTGGGTGGGTGAGTCCTCATGAACTCGACACCTTGTATTACGGCGTGGCCTGATTAACTTGATTAGCAAGTGGCCTGAGCGAAGGACGTGCTGCATTTGTTGCATCATAGCATGCATCAATCGAGTCGAGCAGCAAGAAAGGCTCCAAAATTCTGCATATCAATCAAGCGGTCTTTGGTGCTCCATCATTGGGGTTTTCTGTGGCGAGAACCACTCCCATTGCCTCCAAAGTTTCCACGGGTGTTCACCATCCGCCGATTTGCTCTAGGTTTAGAGATGAGAGGGAAACAAGAATAGACAAGTAATATGGAACTTATGCGGGCGAAAGGTGTAGCCTTAAGGTCCAACTTTATTATTAATAACTTGGTATGGTCTGCTTACAATGCCTAAGGGCCTTGCAACACATAATGCACACTCAAAGAAACAAAGCAAATCCAAATTGAACTAACTCTGGAGTCTAACGCCTAAAGGGTGACTCTTTATTCTATGACTCGACTCGGCGAAGGAGTCTCACTATAGAACCTATGCTCACTCATCGAGAAAACCTCCACGGCCTGGGTACGGGTGCTATGGCATAGGCGCGAAACGATTGCCATGTCCAGCAACTGTGTCCTCTATGGTAGTCGAAGAAGCAGTGTCCTCATCGAGATCTGACTCCTCTGGATCTGGCTCGTGTAGTGTCGGGACCCCGAATTTGCAAATCCGGACCCTCTGTGTATTCAGCACTAGTCCAGGAACGCGCTAGTGCACACAGTCTTAACATTGGTAAATATCACAATCATACCACTCGATACCAAATAAGTACTTTATTTAAATAACCAAAGGTTACTTGACCTTATGGCCAAGTTACAAATATATGCCTTGCAAGGCGAAACTTATTAAAAGAGAAATAACAGCAGCGGAAAATCAAATAACCCGTGGCGCCATCCAAGATACCACAGTGCAACCGATCGGGCTCGCATCCCTAAGTAGACGGGTCCTCTTGGAACTCCTCCTCCGGCTGGCGTAGTCTCCTCTTCAACTGTATTGTGTTGAGGCAAGGGTGAGTACTTGGTACTCAACAAGTCATGCACGTAATGCAAGCTAATATACTATATGCATGGCTTGGTACAAAGGAATAGCTCAAGGTATATTTGCGATGCAGACTTTTGACAAGTAATAAAAGTAGATTCGAAGCGTGAGAAATAAGTAAAGCATAAATAACTTCTCAAGAAATTTAATAAACATTTTCCCCATCCTAAACCACATTTCCATCAACTTCATTACTAAACCAACCCAACCTTTCAAATCCAAGTTATTTTCGTAAAGTCTAACCCTTGATCAGTAATTCCCGAGCATTGTCCAAAGATCAGTGGACTCGGCTATTCAAATAGATTCTACACTCTGCAGAGGTTATGCACTTTACCCACAAGATACACAAACACCACAAAGGCGAGTTCAGTAACAAAGCCTTTCGGAAGCTTTAAACAACACAGTGGTCCTCTCCTGTCGTGCTCTACACCATCCCTTCCCTTAGCCAAGGCGAAGTATGGGACCAACACACCGTTAGATGGGTATCTGGCCACGACCACGATACGCTCCCCGCATAATCACACAAACGGTGTAACTGACACCCTGAGGCTCCACAAGTGAGTCCTTAGCGACTTAGTCAACTAGGGCCGTCCCATTCTAGCCATGTGGTTGCAAGTATGACCCAGTTCAAAGGCTTGCAAGGTTAAGTCCTTAGATTGACCAGGGCAAGACTACCCGAAAAACCAAATCAACACTCCCAATGCCACAACCGCCCACTGATTACTCTTGCCACATGCCCCGATCGAAATCTGCTTATCAAACCCCGCTTGATTACCATGCACCACGTGCCATCAACATCACATGATACTTTTCCAAAACAAGTTCAAGATATCATTAAGTCAATATTAACATTTGATTGTCCAAAATCATGTTATGAGCACGTAAAGGTGTCTAAGCAAAGATACTACAACGGTCTAAACCCATGTTGGCAATTTAATAATGTCCAACTAGTAAACCACAACTAGGGTGACAAGGGATCATGGCACATACTTAGATAATCAAGGTGTCATACAAAGCAATTTGGTATTTATCTAACCCCCATGTTTAAACAAAGTATCTTTCTAATTGATCTAGCATGCAATAGTTTAAATCAAAATAGATTTCGAAATAGGATCAACATGGTCAAAGCACAACTTGCCTTCAAAAAGTACTTGCTCTTGGTCTTGAGTTGGATCCTGAGTCAATACTTCCTTCGAATCCCTCCACTTCAACGTCTACTCGTAAAGCGTGCAAATAGCAAATACACAAATAAACAATAGGCAAAAACATCCCAAAACTCCAAATAAAATCCATAAACAGAGAGAACATAATTTTCTGGATTTTTAGAAACTGAATCACAAATTTGGAGTTAAAGCATAAAAGTTATGATTTATTAAAGTTTAAATAATCAATTAAATAATATTACAGAGAAAAACTTTAGTCCAAAAATTAAATAAAATTCATATTTAGGTAGATCTCAATTTTATACAAATTTAGAAATTTGAATCACTCAAATCGGAGTTGAAACGCAAAAGTTATAAGCGTTTGAAGTTTGAATCTAAATTTGAATCAATATTTCGAATTAATAAATCATTTTCTTTTTCGAAATTAATTATTGCGTCGGCATGGACACGTGGCAGCACTGGATTGGTCTGCTGACGCCACCGCTCATGGGCTCGGCTCACGGCGCGGTTTGGTCCACGGTGGACCGGTCCACGGCTTCGGGTGAGGTCGACAGTGGGACCCACCGGTCGCGGTCTCACGCCAACGCGGTGGCGTGTGGGCCCTCGACATGCGGGGCCGCGATGTCGAGACACGCGCCACACGCCAGACGCTGACCGCGCGTCGGTCCACCTTCCCAACACGTGGCGCAATCTCGGCGTTGGTTTGAAAATCAACGGCGCGGATTAGATCCAGGGTTTAACACGTTGAAACTACTCGTTGATCGTGGGCTGCTCGATTTAGATCGGACGGTCCAGATCTAATCCTATAATAGTATCGCTACGGCACGTGGCGATTGTGAACCGTTGGATCTTGATCCAACGGTCCGTATCTAATCGGGTTTGGAACACGTGAACTCACCTCAACCGTCCGATCTGGATCTCGACGGTCCACGAGCTCGCGAGTCCGGCGATGGCACGGCGGCTTGGGCACCGAGACGGAACGATGACGAGCCCGACGGGCGCTACGAGGCTCCTCCGCGACGTCGCGGGTCACGCTCGAGTCGCCTTGGCTCGGGGATCCTGCTCGACCTCCTTCTCCTCGAGCGGCGGGCGGCGGAAGGTGAGAAAAACCACCACGATACCCTAGCTACTACGGCGAGCAATCCCGAGCAAGCGGCGGCTGCTAGGGCTTAGCAAGCTAGGGCAAAAAGTAGCGCAAGGTCACGGCGATACTCGGGGTGCGATCCGGCCATTAAATAGCCCCGGGAGGCGTGCTCAGGGCGGAGCCCTAGTCGGTCACGGCCCAAGACTCGGCGGCGGAGTCCGGCTCGGTCTCAGCGAAGACGACGACTCTCACCGCCCATGTGGCGCGATCAACGGCCACGATCGCGGGCGCGATCGGATCCGGGCCGATACGGCTCAACCGGTACAGGCGGATCTCAGCCGTTGGATCTTGATCCAACGGTTGGGATTGATTAGGTTTAGGAGTGGGTTTGGTCGAGTCGCGTGGCTCGGGTCGGACTCGAGTCCGACTCGGGTTCCGACTTCGATCGGATGAACGATACTTGACCCGAGTTTGATTTTCCAATGATTTAATATTTAAAATAATTCCTAGTAATTCATTTAATTCATTAAAAATAGCAAATGACTCGAGTAAAATTCCAAAAATTCGAAATTACTTTGGATCATTTTGGACTCAAATAAAATATTTCCAACAAAATTTTATTTGCAAAATTAAATTCTTTAATTATTTCAAAATGGAATAAATTCAAATAAATTCCAAATAAATCCAAATAAATTCGAGAAAATTCCAAAATTCACCAAAGTGCCAAATCACACATGAATTTAGGACAAGTAAAATTTTGGGGTGTTACAAACCTCCCCCCCTTAATAGAATCTCGTCCCCGAGATTCAGGGCTTACTAAAGGAATAGGTTTGGAAATTCTTTCTTCAAATCCTCTTCGCGCTCCCAAGTCGCTTCGCTTTCTTCATGATTGCTCCATCGAACTCTACAAAAGCGAGTTGACTTGTTTCTATTTTCTAGATCCATTGTGTCCAGAAACATCACGGTATAATCCTTATAAGTCAAATCATCTTGCAACTCAATTGATTCTAACGGTGTCTGCTCTCGTGAACTCGGAGACACTTCTTTAATCGGGACACATGGAATACATCATGTACTCGCCTTAACAGGGTGGCAACTCCGGTGATAAGCAACTTCGCCTCTGTGGCTCAAAATCTTAAATGGTCCAACATAACGGGTGCAAGTTTCCCTTTGGCATGGAACCTCTTAACTCCCCCGAGGCGTAACTCTGAGGTATACAAAGTCTTCTGGTTCAAAACTCAAATCTCGGCGACGATTGTCAGCATAACTCTTCTGTCGAGATTGGGCTATCTTCAACCTTTCCCTAATCATGGCGATTTGCTCTTCAGCCTCTTGAAGAATATCAGGCCCAAAGACACGGCGCTCGCCGGTCTCATTCCAATTCAAAGGCGTCCGACAGGGTCGACCATACAGTGCCTCAAAAGGTGACATCTGTAAACTAGCCTGATAACTATTGTTGTAACTGAACTCGGCATACGGCAAACTCTTATCCCAAGAGGTAGCATAAGCTAATGCACAAGCTCTCAACATATCCTCCAGAATTTGGTTGACTCTTTCGGTCTGTCCATCCGTCTGTGGATGATAAGCTGTACTGAAGTTCAAACGGGTTCCCATGGCTTCATGCAACTTATTCCAGAACCTTGAGGTAAATTGGGTACCTCTGTCCGATACAATCCTCTTTGGCACTCCGTGCAAACAAACAATCCTGATCATGTACAATTCTGCTAATTTATCTCCCGAGTAGGTGGTCTTCACGGGGATAAAATGGGCTACTTTAGTCAAGCGATCCACTATAACCCATATGGAGTCATAACCTCCTTGAGTCTTCGGCAAACCGGTAATGAAATCCATTCCGATTTCCTCCCACTTCCACTCGGGTACTTTCAGCGGTTGTAGCAATCCTGTGGTCTCTCGATGCATTGCCTTAACTCTGGCATACGTCGCACAATGCAACATGCTCGGCAACTTCACGCTTCATACTCGGCCACCGTAATCTCTCCTTCAGATCCTCGATACATCTTGGCGCTTCCAAGATGAATCGAGTACTTGAGTCATGGGCTTCCTCCGTAATCGCTTGCTTTAACTCCTTCTTGTTAGGCACACAAATGCGATCCTTCATCCACAACGTGCCTTGCTCATCCAACTTGAAGTCCTCTGCCTTGCCTTCCTCCTTGATGGACTTAATCTCGCGGATCTTGTCATCATCCTTCCGCCCTTCTCGGATCTGATCCTCTAGGGTAGGCTTTACTTCCAATGCGCCAAGAATCCGCTAGGTACTACCTCAATCTTCATTTTCTGAAATCCTCACATAACTCATCCTCGACTTGTGGCTAGCAACGCACTCACTGTATGGCTTTTCCGACTCAGAGCATCGGCTACTACGTTGGCCTTCCCGGATGGTAATGGATTCCAACATTATAGTCCTTGATCAACTCTAACCATCTCCTCTCGCCTCATATTCAGATCCGATCGGGTGAATATGTACTTAAGGCTCTTATGATCCGTATATACTTCACATCTGCTTTCCAATCGATAATGACGCCATATCTTCAAAGCATGCACTACTAGCCTAACTCTAGGTCATGTGTCGGATAATTTTCCTCATGCGGCCTCAATCGCCTTGATGCATAGCGGCGACCCTTCCATTCTCGCATCGGCACACATCCAAGTCCTTGGCGCGATGCGTCACAATAAATATCGGCTTTGAGCAACATCCTGTAGAACTAACACCGGTGCCGATGTCAATCGCTTCTTCACTCCTGAAATCCTTTCTCACATTCCGGCGCCCATGCAAACTTCTTTTCCTTCTTTAGCAATCACGTAAGAGGTTTCGCGATTGTCGAAAAGCCTTCGATGAAACGGCGGTAGTATCCTGCCATTCCAAGGAAACTCCGACCGGGTCACGCCTTCTACTGCTCCCAATGTAACACAGCTTCTACTTTGCTTGGATCCACGGCGACTCCTTCCGCGGTCATTACATGTCCAAGAAACTCCACCTTGTCCTTCCAAAAATCACACTTGCTGAACTTGGCGAAAAGTTGCTGTTCCTCGCCTTTTCCAAAACTCGCCTTAAGTGTTCGGCATGTTCATCCTCCTGCCTTGGAGTAGATTAGGATATCGTCTATGAACACGACGACAAACTTGTCCAAATATTCCATGAACACCTTATTCATCATATTCATGAAATAAGCCGGCGCGATTCGTCACCCAAAGGACATAATCAGAACTCGTAATGTCCATATCTTGACGAGAATGCGATCTTGAATATCTTCTCGATCGGATCTTCAATCGATGGTATCCCGATCTCGGATCAATCTTGGAGAAAACTCCGCTCCTCTCAACCGATCAAACAAATCATCAATCCTGGGTAGCGGATACTTATTCTTCACGGTGACTTCATTGAGTGCACGGTAGTCAATGCACATCCTGAAACTCCCGCCCTTCTTCTTGACAAACAAAACTGTGCTCCCACGGCGACGAACTCGGTCTCGATAAATCCTTTCTCCATTAACTCTTCTAGTCAAGTTTCTTCATCTCTACCAACTCCTCGGTAGACATCCGATAGGGTCTTTTGCTATCGGTCTTTGTGCAGTACAAGCTCTATCACAAACTCTATGTCCTCGTCTCAAGCGGCATACCGTAGATCTTCTGGAAAAACATCGGGTACTCATTCACTACTGACATCCTCTATGCTGATTGCCTTGGTACTGTTAACCATCAACTGTCCATCTCTAATCGCAGTGGCTTGAAATTCCACTTTCTTCCCACACTGCTCTCAATCGAGATAGTCCTTCGTCCACAATCCAATACAGCCTTGTGCTTGGATAACCAATCCATTCCCAATATAACATCTAAGGTCTGGGTCTCCAAAATTATAAGGTTTGCTAGGAACTCTATTCCTCCTATTAGTATTCTCACCCTAACATCCTACTTTCGCTCGGAGTTCTAACCGTGGGTTTGAACTAAAAGCATGCACTTAAGTCTTGCAATCCTTAAATCATTTCTAGTAGCAAAGCCTTGCGAAACAAACGAATGCGAAGCTCCAGAGTCAAACAAAACTGCAGGTGTATCGAGTTAACAAGTAACTTACCCAAGACGACGTCCGTAGCATTCTCGCAGTTGCATCTGCGGTGACATGGTTGACTCGGCCTCTCACCACGGTCCGGGTTTGGCTCCTGGTGCGGGCGTCCTAGCTGGGTGGTTCCTAGGTTGAAGCGGATCGGGTCGCTTCGCTGTCTTCTTTGGACAATCATGTTGGCAAAGTGTCACGGCTCGTTGCGCTTGTAACAGCGTCTCACCGCTCCTTCTTGTCGCCTCGAGTAGTGTTTCGAGCGGGCTGGGTCCGTAGTTCTGATTGGCAGGTCTTGGTGCGGGGATGGTGTCCTTGTCGCACTCTGTGGTTGGAATCAAGAATTGATTTGGTGCAACTCTCAGCGCTGCTATGCCTCGACGTGATCCTTGCCGTTGCATCCTGCGCTTCTGTTCTCATCCAGTTCCTTGCGCTTTGTCCTCAAGAATAAGCGCCTTATTCACCAATTCTTGGAAATCTGAAAGGTGTGGGTGATCAACCCTACTTGCAATCCCGAGTTAAGTCCCTTCATAAAACGAGACTGCCTGGATTTATCTGTCGCTACATCCTCAAAGCGTAGCGTGCTAGCTGTGTGAACTTGTTCAGTAGTCGGCCACCGGCTGATTACCTTGCTTCATTGCTCAACTCCTCCTTCTTAAGGTCCATGATTCCTTCAGGCACATGATACTGTCGAATGCACCGTGAACTCTTCCCAAGTGATATCTTGAGGGTTCTCTTGCGTGGCACAAGTTCTCCCACCATTCGGCATTGTTCCTTCCAGGTGATGAGAAGCGTAGAGTACCTTCTCATTTCCTATGCATTGAGCTATGTGTAGCTTCCTCTCGATTGATCTTAACCAATCATCGGCCTCCAATGGATTGGCATTCCCGAGAGAAAGTGGGTGGGTGAGTCCTCATGAACTCCGGCAGCCTTGTATTCTCAAGCGTGGCCCTTGATTAACTTGATTAGCAAAGTGGCCTGAGCGAGGACGTGCTGCATTTGTTGCATCATAGCATGCATCAACTGAGTCCGAGCAGCAAGAAAGGCTCCAAAATTCTGCATATCAATCAAGCGTGCTGGTGCTCTATCATTGGGGTTTTCTGCTGGGCGAGAACCACTCCCATTGCTTCCAAAGTTTCCACGGGTGTTCACCATCTGTCGATTTGCTCTAGGTTTAGAGATGAGAGGGAAACAAGAATAGACAAGTAATATGGAACTTATGCGGGGCGAAAGGTGTAACTTAAGGTCCAACTTTATTATTTAATAACTTGGTATGGTCACATAATGCCTAAGGGCCTTGCAACACATAATGCACACTCAAAGAAACAAAGCAAATCCAAATCGAACTAACTCAAGTCTAACGCCTAAAGGGTGACTCTTTATTCTATGACTCGACTCGGCGAAGGAGTCTCACTATAGAACCTATGCTCACTCATCGAGAAAACCTCCACGGCACTGGTGCGGATGTCGCGGCATAGGCGCCGAAACGATTGCCATGTCCAAATGATCGTGTCCTCTATGGTAGTCGAAGAAGCGGTGTCCTCATCGAGATCCGACTCCTCTGGATCGGGCTCGTAGCTCGAGTAATCGCTGCGGTCTCAGTCCGCATAAAGTCATCTCCAACTCGCCAATCCTTCGTAGAAGGTGTGCCACATGCTCTTGAGCTTCCCGCCATCTGTTCTTCTCCGTCGTGATCTCCTTGCGGGCCTTCGTAGCTCCTTGCTTGTATTATCTAGTACATCCTCCTGGCGACGACACATCGTGCCAATCGTGTAACCGCGGGCATCCTCATCCTGAATCTCCTTTGGGTCAAGAAGGTTATCGCTGCGCGGATGATAACGGAACACCGTGCTCTCCACCTCTTGGCGTAGATACGGGTAATGTGCCGCATTGCTCGTCGTGATACTTCTTGGATACCCATCTCGCATTGTAGATCTCCTGGCAAAGGCAGTTGTATCGGGCGATTGCCTGGCCCTTTTTCCTAGCAGGTACCTCAATCCTCACGTCACAAGCCTTGATCAATCCCGCTTGTCTGATCACTTCCACTTGGTATTGGGGCTTCTCAAAATCTCCGAGAGTCTGAAGCATATGCCAAAGTTCCGCAGCGTGACCAACTCCTAGATCAACGTAGTTGAACTCTTCCTCCATCTGTCACAAGAGTGCTTTACGTAAGAACTCGGAATTTTTAAATTGTGACAAGGTAAGGGAAAATTTCAGCAAGAGACAAGAAAAGAGAGAAGGGGATAAGTCGAGATGTCATTTCTTGTCTTCACAAATTTTTAGCTTTAGAAAATAGGTTTTATCCTCACTACGACCATTCTAGCTAGGGTTGAGCCTACACTCAAGTATGGCTCGATACCACCTCTGTCGGGACCCGAATTTGCAAATCCGACCCTTCGTGTATTCAGCACTAGTCCAGAACGCGCTAGTGCACACAAGTCTTAACATTGGTAAATATCACAATCATACCACTCGATACCAAATAAGTACTTTATTTAAATAACTAAAGGTTACTTGACCTTATGGCCAAGTTACAAATATATGCCTTGCAAGGCGAAATTTATTTAAAGAGAAATATCAGCAGCTTAAAATGAAATAACTTCGTGGCGACATCCAAAGATACAACAGCAATCGATCGCTCGCATCCCTAAGTAGACGGGTCCTCTTGGAACTCCTCCTCCGAATCAGCGTAGTCTCCTCTTCAACTGGTATTGTGTTGAGGCAAGGGTGAGTACTTGGTACTCAAGAAGTCATGCATGTAATGCAAGCTAATATACTATATGCATGGCTTGGTACAAAGGAATAGCTCAAGGTATATTTGCAAAGAAATGACTTTTGACAAGTAATAAAAGTAGATTCGAAAGCAAAGAGAAATAAGTAAAGCATAAATAACTTCTCAAGAAATTTAATAAACATTTTCCCCATCCTAAACCGCATTTCCATCAACTTCATTACTAAACCAACCCAACCTTTCAAATCCAAGTTATTTTCGTAAAGTCTAACCCTTGATCAGTAATTCCCGAGCATTGTCCAAAGATCGTGGACTCGGCTATTCAAATAGATTCTACACTCTGCAGAGGTTATGCACTTTACCCACAAGATACAGTCAAACACCACAAAGGCGAGTTCCGTAACAAAGCCTTTCTAAGCTTTAAACAACACAGTGGTCCTCTCCTGCTCAGGTTTCACACCATCCCTTCCCTTAGCCAAGGCGAAGTATGGGACCAACACACCGTTAGATGGGTATCCGGCCACGACCACGATACGCTCCCCGCACAATCACACAAACGGTGTAATCGACACCTGAGGCTCCACAAGTGAGTCCTTAGCGACTTAGTCAACTAGGGCCGTCCCATTCCAGCCATGTGGTTGCAAGTATGACCCAGTTCAAAGGCTTGCAAGGTTAAGTCCTTAGATTGACCAGGCAAGACTACCCGAAAAACCAAATCAACACTCCCAATGCCACAACCTGCCCACCTGATTACTCTTGCCACATGCCCCGATCGAAATCATGTTTATCAAACCCCGCTTGATTACCATGCACCACGTGCCATCAACATCACATGATACTTTTCCAAAACAAGTTCAAGATATCATTAAGTCAATATTAACATTTGATTGTCCAAAATCATGTTATGAGCACGTAGCGTGTCTAAGCAAGATACTACAACGGTCTAAACCCATGTTGGCAATTTAATAATGTCCAACTAGTAAACCACAACTAGGGTGACAAGGGATCATGGCACATACTTAGATAATCAAGGTGTCATACAAAGAATTTGGTATTTATCTAACCCCATGTTTAAACAAAGTATCTTTCTAATTGATCTAGCATGCAATAGTTTAAATCAAAATAGATTTCGAAATAGGATCAACATGGTCAAAGCACAACTTGCCTTCAAAAAGTACTTGCTCTTGGTCTTGAGTTGGATCCTGAGTCAATACTTCCCCTTCGAATCCCTCCCAGACTTCAACGTCTACTCGTAAAGCGTGCAAATAGCAAATACACAAATAAACAATAGGCAAAACATCCCAAAACTCCAAATAAAATCCATAAACAGAGAGAACATAATTTTCTGGATTTTTAGAAACTGGAATCGTCAAATTTGGAGTTAAAACGCAAAAGTTATGATTTATTAAAGTTTAAATAATCAATTAAATAATATTACAGAGAAAAACTTTAGTCCAAAAATTAAATAAAATTCATATTTAGGTAGATCTCAATTTTATACAAATTTAGAAATTTGAATCACTCAAATCGGAGTTGAAACGCAAAAGTTATAAGCGTTTGAAGTTTGAATCTAAATTTGAATCAATATTTCGAATTAATAAATCATTTTCTTTTTTCGGAAATTAATTATTGCGTCAGCATGGACACGTGGCAGCACTGGATTGGTCTGCTGACGTCAGCCGGCTCATGGGCTCAGCTCACGGCGCGGTTTGGTCCACGGTGGACCCGGTCCACAGCTCGGGTGAGGCTGACATGTGGGACCCACTGTCGGTCGCGGGTCTCACGCCAACGCTACCGACGTGTGGCTCCTTCGACATGCGGGGCCCGTGTCGAGGACACGCGCCACACGCCGCACGACGCTGACCGTCGGTCCACCTTCCCAACACGTGGCGCAATCTCGGCCGTTGGTTTGAAAATCAACTGCGGATTAGATCCAGGGTTTAACACGTTGAAACTACTCGTTGATCGTGGGCCGCTCGATTTAGATCGGACGGTCCAGATCTAATCCTATAATAGTATCGCTACGGCGCGTGGCGATTGTGAACCGTTGGATCTTGATCCAACGGTCCGAATCTAATCGGGTTTGGAACACGTGAACTCACCTCAACCGTCCGATTCGATCTCGGCGGTCCACGAGCTCGCGAGTCCGCGATGGCACGGCGAAGCTTGGGCACCGAAGACGGAACGATGACGAGCCCGACGGCGCTACGGGCTCCTCCTCCGCGACGTCGGGTCACGCTCGAGTCGCCTTGGCTCGAGGATCCCGCTCGACCTCCTTCTCCTCGGCGACGGGCGACGGCGGCGGAAGGTGAGAAAAACCACCCACGATACCCTAGCTACTACGGCGAGCAATCCCGAGCAAGCGGCGGCTGCTAGGGCTTAGCAAGCTAGGGCAAAAAGTAGCGCAAGGTCACGGCGATACTCGGTGCGATCCGGCATTAAATAGCCCCGGAGGCGTGCTCAGGCGGAGCCCTAGTTTGGCCACGGCGCAAGACTTTGCGGGCGAGTCCGGCTCGGTCTCGGCGAAGACGACGACTCTCACCGCCCACGTGGCGCGATCAACGGCACGATCGCCGGGCGCGATCGGATCCGGGCCGATACGGCTCAACCGTGCAGGCGGATCTCGGTAGTTGGATCTTGATCCAACGGTTGGGATTGATTAGGTTTAGGAGTGGGTTTGGTCGAGTCGCGTGGCTCGGTCGGACTCGAGTCCGACTCGGGTTCCGACTTCGATCGGATGAACAAGATTTGACCCGAGTTTGATTTTCCAGCGATTTAATATTTAAAATAATTCCTAGTAATTCATTTAATTCATTAAAAATAGCAAATGACTCGAGAAAAATTCGAAAAATTCGAAAATACTTTGGATCATTTTGGACTCAAATAAAATATTTCCAACAAAATTTTATTTGCAAAATTAAATTCTTTAATTATTTCAAAATGGAATAAATTCAAATAAATTCCAAATAAATCCAAATAAATTCCAGAAAATTCCAAAAATTCACCAAAGTGCCAAATCACACATGAATTTAGGACAAGTAAAATTTTGGGGTGTTACATGTAGCTCGAGTACTGGCTCTGGGTCTGGTCCGTACAAAGTCATCTCCAACTCGTCAATCCTTCGTAGAAGGTGTGCCACATACTCTTGAGCTTCCCGCCATCTGTTCTTCTCTGTCGTGATCTCCTTGCGGGCCTTCTGTAGCTCCTTGCTTGTATTATCTAGTACATCCTCCTGGGCGACGACAAATCGTGCCAACTGTGTAATCGTGGCATCCTCATCCTGAATCTCCTTCGGGTCAAGAAGGTTATCGCTGTGCGGATGATAACGGAACACCGTACTCTCCAATTCTCTGGCGTAGATACGGGTAATGTGCCGCATTGCGCGTCGTGATACTTCTTGGATACCCATCTGCATTGTAGATCTCCTAGCAGTGCAGTGTATCGGGCGATTGCCTGGGCCCTTCTTCCTAGCAGGTACCTCAATCTTCACATCACAAGCCTTGATCAATCCCGCTTGCCTGATCACTTCCACTTGGTATTGGGGCTTCTCAAAATCTCCGAGAGTCTGTAGCATATGCCAAAGTTCCGCGGCGTGACCAACTCCCAGATCAACGTAGTTGAACTCTTCCTCCATCTGTCACAAGAGTGCTTTACGTAAGAACTCGGAATTTTTAAATTGTGACAAGGTAAGGGAAAATTTCAGCAAGAGACAAGAAAAGAGAGAAGGGGATAAGTCGAGATGTCATTTCTTGTCTTCACAAATTTTTAGCTTTAGAAAATAGGTTTTATCCTCACTACGACCACTCTAGCTTAGGGTTGAGCCTACGGTCAAGTATGGCTCTGATACCACCTCTGTCGGGACCCCGAATTTGCAAATCCGGACCCTCTGTGTATTCAGCACTAGTCCAGGAACGCGCTAGTGCACACAGTCTTAACATCGGTATATATCACAATCATACCAATCGATATTATCAAAGTACTTTATTTAAATAACCAAAGGGTTACTTGACCTTATGGCCAAGGTACAAATATATATGCCTTGCAAGGCGAAACTTAATCAGAGAAAAATAATAGCAGCGGAAAATCAAATAAACTTCGTGGCGCCATCCAAAGTATACCACAGTGCAATCGATCGGGCTCGCCCCTAAGTAGACGGGTCCTCTTGGAATTCCTCCTCCGAAATCAAGCGTAGTCTCCTCTTCAACTGATATTGTGTTGAGGCAAGGGTGAGTACTTGGTACTCAACAAGTCATGCATGTAATGCAAGCTAATATACTACATGCATGGCTTGGTACAAAGGAATAGCTTAAGGTATATTTGCGATAGAAACAGCTTTTGACAAGTAATATAAGTAGATTCGAAAGCAGTAGAAATAAGTAAAGCATAAATAACTTTTCAAAAAGTTTAATAAACATTTTTCCCCATCCTAAACCTCATTTCCATCATCTTCATTGTTAAGCCAACCCAACTTTTCAAATCCAAGTTATTTTCAGAAAATCTAACCCTTGACTGTAATTCCCGAGCATTGTCGATCGTGGACTCGGCTATTTAAATAGATTCTACACTCTGCAGAGGTTATGCACTTTACCCACAAGATACAACAAACACCACAAAGGCGAGTTCCTCAGAATGAGCCTTTCTAAGCCTCAAACAACACAGGTGGTCCTCTCCGGTTCGTGCTCTACACCATCCCTTCCCTTAGCCAAGGCGAAGTATGGGACCAACACACCGTTAGATGGGTATCTGGCCACAGCCACGATACGCTCCCCCGTACAATCACACAAACGGTGTAATCGACACCTGAGGCTCCACAAGTGAGTCCTTAGCGACTTAGTCAACTAGGGCCGCCCCATTCCAGCCATGTGGTTGCAAGTATGACCCAGTTCAAAGGCTTGCAAGGTTAAGTCCTTAGAGTGACCAGGGCAAGACTACCTAAAACCAAATCAACATCCCCAATGCCACAAGCTGCCCACCTGATTACTCTTGCCACATGCCCCGGTCGAAATCTGTTTATCAAACCCCAGTTGATTACCATGCACCACGTGCCATCAACATCACATGATACTTTTCCAAAACAGGTTCAATATATCATTAAGTCAATATTAACATTTGATTGTCCAAAATCATGTCATGAGCACGTAGCGAGTCTAAGCGATGTACTACATCGGTCTAAACCCATGTTGGCAATTTAATAATGTCCAACTAGTAAACCACAACTAGGGTGACAAGGGATCATGGCACATACTTAGATAATCAAGGTGTCATACAGCAATTTGGTATTTATCTAACCCCCATGTTTAAACAAAGTATCTTTCTAATTGATCTAGCATGCAATAGTTTAAATCAAAATAGATTTCGAAATAGGATCAACATGGTCAAAGCACAACTTGCCTTCAAAAAGTACTTGCTCTTGGTCTTGAGTTGGATCCTGAGTCAACACTTCTCCTTCGAATCCTTCCGGCACTTCAACGTCTACTCGTAAAGCGTGCAAATAGCAAATACCCAAATAAACAATAGGCAAAAACATCCCAAAACTCCAAATAAAATCCATAAACAGAGAGAACATAATTTTCTGGATTTTTAGGAACTGGAATCGTCAAATTTGGAGTTAAAACGCAAAAGTTATGATTATTTAAAGTTTAAATAATCAATTAAATAATATTACAGAGAAAAACTTTGGTCTAAAAATTAAATAAAATTCATATTTAGGTAGATCCCAATTTTATACAAATTTAGAAATTTGAATCACTCAAATCGGAGTTGAAACGCAAAAGTTATAAGCGTTTGAAGTTTGAATCTAAATTTGAAATCATTATTCGAATTAATAAATCATTTTCTTTTTTCGGAAATTAATTATTGCGTCAGCATGGACACGTGGCAGCCTCTGATTGGTCGGCTGACGTCAGCCGGTCCATGGACGTGGACCACGCTCGGCTCGGGTCCACCGTGGACTCGGTCCACGACTCCACGTGAGACTGACATGTGGGCCCATTCGGGTGACGTCATGGGTGACGTCAGCGCTTGGCTGGATTAGCCACTGACATGCGGGCCCTCTGACACGCGGGCCCCGCGTGTCAGCGTCACACGCACGCCAGCGTCGTGGGCCGCTGGCGCGTCGGTCCAACTTCCCGACACGTGGCGCAATCTCGGCCGTTGGTTTGAAAATCAACGGCGCGGATTAGATCCAGGGTTAACACGTTGAACTACTCGTTGATCGTGGGCCGTTCGATTTAGATCGGACGGTCCAGATCTAATCCTATAATAACACTACTCCGGCACGTGGCAATTGTGAACCGTTGGATCTTGATCCAACGGTCGAATCCAAGCGGGTTGGGGACACGTGAACTCACCTCAACCGTCCGATCTAGATCCGACGGTTCACCGAGCTCGCGAAGTCCGGCGATGGTGCGGCGAGGCTTGGGCACCGGAGACGAGAACGATGACGAGCCCGACGGCGTTTCGGGGTTGCTCCGGCGAGATGAATCCTTCCTTCGGTGCGTCTCGTCACGGTGGTTCCGGATCTGAGCTCCTTCTGGCGGAAGACGACGGACGGCGCGGAATCGAGCAAAGACCGCGCGGTCACTTCCTCCAACTACGGCGAGCTCGCACGGGCAATCAATGGCGGCTCAGCGAGATGGCTCGGGAAACGGGTGCACAAGGATGAGGGCAACCTCGGGGGCGTCTCACGCTTTAAATAGCCTCGGCGTTCGCCCGGCGAAACCTAGTTCTACGGCGGAGTGCGGCGGCGAGTCCGGCTTCGGTCTCGGAGACGGCGGACAGCCGCCGTCCACGTGGGCACGATCAGCGGCCACGATCGCTGGCGGCGCGATCGGTTCCGGGCCGGATACGGCTCGAATGGGTACGGGCGGATCTCAGCTGTTGGATCTTGATCCAAGGGTTGGGATTGATTAGGGTTTTTAGGTGGTTTGATCGAGTCACGTGGCTCGGGTCGGACTCGAGTCCGACTCGGGTTCCGACTCGGTCGGATGAACAGTACTCGACCCGAGTTGAATTTCCAGCGATTTAATATTTAAAATAATTCCCGATAATTCATTTAATTCATTAAAAATAGCAAATGACTTTAAAAATTCCAGAAAAATTCTGGAAAATACTTTGGATCATTTTGGACTCAAATAAAATATTTCCAACAAAATTTTATTTGCAAAATTAATTTCTTCAATTATTTCAAAATGGAATAAATTCAAATAAATTCCAAATAAATCCAAATAAATTCCAGAAAATTCCAAAAATTCACCAAAGTGCCAAACCACACATGAATTTAAGAAAAGCAAAATTTTGGGGTGTTACAATCCTTGGAACGCTAGATCGGCCAATTGATCATCGGGTAATGTTACACTGTAGCACCTATTCCGTACGCCCCGAAACCTCTTGATATAATCAGAGACCGATTCGCCGTACTTTTGTCGGACTGAACTAAGATCAGAAATCCTAAGCTCCATAGTTCCCGAAAAGAAGTACTCATGGAATCGGCTTTCTAAATCGTTCCATATATGAACTGAATTAGGTGGTAGATTTGTGAACCAAGTGAATGCAAAGGCTGCAGACAATGATAAAGGGAACAATCTAATTTTTAACCCATCGGATCAGGCAGCCTCCCACATTGAGCCATGAACCGTCCGATATGCTCAATTGTGGTGACAGAATCATCACCGAGAATTTAGCAAAGTCCGGTATCCTAAAGTTGTGGGGTACGGCATTCGGTCTATGTAATCGGGATACGGGTTTCAGAGCCGATTACCCTTCCTCCGGGTCAGAACCGAACTGTTCTCTTAAAACATTGGCGATTTGTTCTGCCCAATTAACATTGTCGGCTTGTGGTGCAGGACATTGCCAATTTTCATTGTTCGTGCCCTGCCCCCCGAGTGCAAACTCGGGTCTTTGTCCAAATCGCGCCTCAGGAGGTCTTGGCATTGTGTCATAATCATGATTAAAACCTAATACATCGGGTACGGGCGCGAAAGGTTCGACGCACGGCACCACCCTACATGGCGCTTGTTTCATGGTTGCGTTTCCTCGGATCATGAACTGTCCCTTTTCGATCGGCTGATAAGCCGATAATCCGATGCTATTGGAGGGCCCATTTGACTGATTTGATGCGCTTATCTTGGCCCCATCCATGTGCCCATGGTAGTGTGTGAATCCATCTCTCTGTATGCTTGGTTTCAAAACCGTAGGTTGAGTTGGTACCATAATAGGCGCTTGAGCCGACACGTTTACTGTGTTGGTGTTGGGTGTTATGGAATATATCGGGTACGTAGGGATGGTTTGTGGTGGATCTAGCAGGCTTCCAGACGCAGCTAATTCCTGAGCAATTGTTTTCACACTATTTTCTATCATCGGCTTTAATGTGGATACTAGAGCCGATGACTGATTAATCAATGCGTGATGGACAGATTGCTCGATCATACTTGATAAATCGGCTTGAGCGGGTGCGTATCGGCTTACCGACTCAAATGACGAATCTCCGATAGGGTTGATGCTTGGGAGTGCAATCTTTTGAGTAACGCCACGGCGTGTTTTCTGGAAGCACCGTAACATCATTTCCTCCAGAGCCGCCTTTCGGTCTTCGATTTCTTTCCGTTGCTCAGGGGTTAAATCGGCCATTTGAGGCGCGATTATAGCATCAGTGTTGATATCGGCGGTGACCGCGGGCTTGTCGGTTGACGACATTCTTTTTGTTGGTCCCACCGTCGTGCCCTAAAATATGTTCGCTTAAAAACGTGAAGGAAGGTTTTCAGCCTCAAACACACAAGACAAACACCGGTTTGTAGAGCGTGCCAGTCAATTTGACCTGAAATTGACAAGGTAGAGTTTGTAATTCGATCAAAGCCGATAAACAAGGATCTATCGGCTTTTCGCTAGTCGGCAAGAACCGATTAGGAGGTAACTAAATCAACTGGTTAAAGTTGATCCGGATACAAGGTAAAATCGGCTTCGAGAAGGCGATGCGCAACAAAACGAAGCAAATCAAACCTGGGTGAAATCGGCTAAAATCAACAATCGGCGATGCGCAGCTATGTTGATTCCGTCGACTTGCAAAGAGATCTATGAGGCTAAAACAATGTAAAAGAAAAGCTTGTAAAAGTAGATGTGTGTGTTGTTGGATTGATTGATTTTCACTTAACGTCTCCCCCCTTTTATAACACACCTGGCCGATCCGAGTTGTACATGGACACAGTCCGTATCGGCCTCTAATCTGATTTCCTTTCCTTTTTAGAGACGGATTCCTTTTTCGATTCGTTTACCGATTTCTTTCCATATGAATACCTTTCCGTTTTCGTTTCAGACCGATTTTAATACATGCCGAATTTTGGTGCAAACAGCGTCGTGGCAGTTGTAGATAAATTCATAGTCATGTCATTTCGGCCTGTCGATCCGTTGGAAGAAGCAACACCGGTCGTTGTGCTAAAAAAACAAAGAACGACGCATAAAATAGTAGTGTTACCCTGTATTGTATGTACACCAGTAGGTTTACCTCGTAGCGGCAGCCACAACAGTAGTGAGCGCGGGCAGCCGTATCTCCGTGTGTAGATTGCATCATCTTAGCCGAAAGGTTGCAATCGCATTTCGGCCGGGGCAACTCTGGCAGAACTAGGGCAATTCTGGCATCCGAGTATTCGGGGAGGGGGGTAAGTTTTGCTTCTTGAAGAATCAACGGTAGAATGACATTGTAACACCCCAATTTCTGCTATTCATGAATTTAAATGAAATTTTACACTTTTGAGAATTTTTGGAATTTTCTGGGATTTATTTGGATTTAATTTGAATTTATTCCCTTTTGAGATAGTCAAATAATTTAAATTCTTAAATAAAATTTTGTTGGAATTAATTTATTTGAGTTCCAAATGTCTCAAAGTATTTTTCTAAATGTTTCTAGAATTTTTCTGATTATTTTGCTATTTTTCTTGAATTATTTGAATTTCTAGAAATTAATTTAATTATTTAATCTCTGGAAAACCCTAACCGGTTTGCACTGTTCATCCGACCGAGCCAGATTCGAGTCCGACCAAACCACGTTTGAGCCGAACCCGATCCCAACCAAACCCTAAGACACGCGACCGTTGGATCGAGATCCAACGGCCGAGATTCTGCCACGTTGCCCGAGCCCAAGTCCCGTACGGACCCATTCGCGCCGACCAAATCTGGGCCGTTGATCATGCGCACATGGACAGCCCAGATGCGGCCACGTCACCTAGTTCGAGCCGCCGTCGGATTCCGTCGCCGCGCGCGTGTGGGCCTCGATTTCCGCGGGTTTCACGCATGCCGAGGGCGCTATTTAATGCGCCACCACTCATGTCATGACCGCCTTTTCTGTGCGCACCCATAGCCCTAGATCTTCGAGCTCCAGCCGCCGCCGTCAGGCCATAATCGCTCGTCGAAGTTGAAGCTGTGCACCACCGCGGTTTTTCGCCGTTTCCCGTCGATTCCGCCGTCCTCCGCCGCGTTGGTGCCCAGATCCGGAACCGTCGCGACGACACATGTCTCGGAGTACCACTCACTTCATCGGAGTCGCACCCAAACGCCGTTGGGCATGTCGTCATCCTTAGCTTCAGTGACCTAGCTTCGCCGTGCCACCATCACCGCCATCGAGCTCCATCAACCGTTTGATCTTCATCCAACGGCCACGGTGAGCCCACGTCACCCTAAACCCCGTAGAGCCCAGATGCACTATGGATCGTTAGATCTAGATCTAATGGTTTAGATCGCGCCGTATAGCCGTAAATGCACGTGCTAGATCCAATCTTAGCTGTTAGATCTAGATCATACGGTTAGATTCGTTCCGTGTTGTAGCGTTAGATACGATCTCAACCATTCGATCGAGATCGAACGGTGTAGAATGAGTCACGCGTCGCACGCCAGGACATGCCACGTCACCCCCATGACGCGGTGAGAACACGATCCGATCTAAATCGTGCGGTCCACATCAACCGCGTTACCCCGCATCGTGCGGGATTAGATGTGATCTGGACCATTGGATTTCAAACCAACGGCCCAGATTGCGCCACGTGTCTGGAAGCCGAGCCAACACGGTCCACGCGGGCATGCCCGGTCGTCGTTGACGTCAGTAGTGACGTCAGCATGGGCCCGCGTGTCAGCATTTGGCCCGACCGTGAGATGACTTCATCCGTGACGTCACGGTGGGGTACAGCTGTCAGAGCCGTTCGGCCGAGCGGTGATGACGTCAGCGATGATGTCATCTAGTG
Organism: Rhipidocladum racemiflorum; assembly: GCA_036346355.1. NCBI lineage: Eukaryota > Viridiplantae > Streptophyta > Magnoliopsida > Poales > Poaceae > Rhipidocladum > Rhipidocladum racemiflorum. The sequence continues at coordinate 34,363,456 of CM070577.1, read as the reverse complement.
GGTCCCACGTGTCAGTATCACGTGCACCCATAGGCTGGGTCCACGGTGGACCGGGACCAAACCGTGGACCGAGTCCATGGACCGGACGCAAGCATGACGTCATAATTCAATTTTTCTTTAGAAAAATAATTCGGTGGAAATTCAATTTCCACGCTGACGCAATGCTAACATCATAATCGGGTTTTTCGATAAAAAATAAATGAATTAATTCAGTTTATTCTTTTAATTGATTTTTTAAACTTCAAACGCTTATAACTTTTGCGTTTTAACTCCGATTTGGGTGATTCCAATTTCTAAATTTTTATAAATTTGAGCTCTACCTAATGGTGAATTTTATTTAATTTTTGGATATGAGTTTTCCGCTGTTTATAGTTATTTAATTCATTTTTCAAACTTTAAACGGTTATAACTTTTGCGTTTTAACTCCGATTTGGATGATTCAAATTCCTAAAAATTTATAAAATTATGCCCTTTCTGTTTAAGAATTTTATTTGAATGTTTGGATACTTTTTGTATATTATTTATTTATGTTATTGCTATTTTTACATGATATGAGTAGACGTTGAAGTGCCCGAAGGCTACGAAAGTGAAGTTTTGACCTAGGAGCCAGCTCAAGACCAAGAACAAATACTTTTTAAAGGCAAGTTAGAAATTGTTTTAATTATGTCTGGGAATTAGATAAATGCCAAATTGCAGTATGTCACCTTGACTATTTAATTATGTGCTATGAACCCTTGTCACCCTAGTTGGAGATCATATTAGTTGGTCATTATTAAATTGCCAACATTGGGCATTTAGACCGTTGTAGTATTTTAATTAGACCTGCTACGTGCATATGACATGATTTTGGACAATCAAATGTCAATATTGACTTAATGAGATATTGAACCTGTTTTGGAGAAGTATCATGTGTTGTGATGGTGATGATGGCACGTGGTGCATGGTAATCAACTGGGTTTGATAAATAGATTTAGACCGGGGCAAATGGCAAGGATGATATGGTGGGCCATGAGTGGCACCGGGGATGTCGTTTTGGTTCTTCGGGTAGTCTTGCCCTGGTCATCCTAAGGACTTAACCTTGCGAGCCTTTGATCTGAGTCAAACGTGCAACCACATGTCTGTAATGGGACGGACCTAGTTGAGTAAGTTACTAATAACTTACATGTGGAACCTCTGGGTGTCAACTACTCCTTTTGTGTAGCTTGAAGGGGGAGCGTACCAAGGCTATGGCATGGTACTTGTCCAACGGTATGTCGGTCCCATACTTCGCCTCCGCTGAGGGAAGGGATGGTGTATGGCAAAAACCGGGGAGGTTCACTTGTAAAGTTTGCGGTTTCTGAAAGGCTTTGTTACGATCACTCGCCTTTGTGGTGTTTTGACTGTATCTTGTGGGTAAAGTGCATAACCTCTGCAGAGTGTAAGAATCTATTTGAATAGCCGAATCTATTACAGTCAAGGGTTAGACTTTCATGAAAACAACTTGGACTTGAAAAGTTTGGTTGGGTTTATTGATAACGTTGACGGAAATGTGGATTACGAAAGGGAAAGTGTTTACTTAACTCCTAGAAAAGTTATTGACATTATATTGGCTTTTACCGCTTTCGAATCTACTTATGCTACTTGTTAATTGCTGTTTTACTGCAAATGAACCATGAAACATTCCTTGTACTAAGCCATGCATGTAGAATATTAGTTTGCATTCTGTGCATGACTTGCTGAGTACCAAGTACTCACCCCTTGCAACAATACAACACCAGTTGAAGAAGAAGCGACGCTAGCTTTGGAGGAAGAACTTCAGGAGCGGGGCCAGTCAGTTGCCTGTGGTATACTGGATGGCGCCACATTGATGCTTTTATTCTGCTGCAATTTATTTCCTTTAATGAGTCTTCGCCTTGCGAGGCGTATCTTTGTAACTTGACCATAAGGTCGAGCAACCAGTTTGGTTAATAAATTACAGTAGTTACTATTTCATTGAGTATGATTGTGATATATACCGATGTTGAGACTGTGTGCACTAGCGAGATCCTGGACTAGTGCTGCATACACAAAGGGTCCGGATTTGCAAATTCAGGTCCCGACAGACATCGTGGCCTAATTTGTGAAGATTAGGCTGACGTATATTGCTGGTCTGGCGGTAGTGGATGTGTATCCCTCGGCCAGTTTTATAGTGTTGGTGAGGGGCTTCTCCACAGAACTAAAGCACTTATCGCTTTATGAAAGCTGCAAGACATGGCCTGTCACCCCTTTGGCAAAGCTGCATGGCCTGTCACCCCTTTGGCAAAGCTGCATGGCATGTCACACTTTATGAAAGCTGCCTGACATCGACCTGTTAACCTCTGTGAAAGCTACACGAATTGTCACCCTTGATGAAGTCTGGTCATCCTGTCACTCTTTGTGAAATCTGCAAGACTTGTCATTCTATGTGAAAAGATGCACGACTTGTCACCCATTATGAAAGCTGCACGACCTGTCACCCTCTATCAAAGCAGGTCATCCTGTCACTCTTTATAAAAGCCACACGAGTTGCCACTGTCAATGAAAGTGGCATGACCTGTCGCCTATTGTGAATGATGCATGACTGGTCACCCTCTATGAAAGCTGCATGACTGGTCACCCTCAACCAAAGCTGCACGACATGTCGTCCTCTCTGAATGATGATCAGCTTGTGTAACATCCCAATTTTTGCTTTCATTGAATTTTATGAGTTGTTTGAAATTTTGAAATTTTCTATAATTTATTTGGATTTAATTTGAAAAAAAATCCTTTATTAGATTATTTAAATATTTAAAAGTTTCATATAAAGTTTTGTTGGAAATATTTTATTTGAGTCCAAAATGTCTCAAATTTTTTTCTAGAATTTTTCTGGAATTTGTGTGAGCATTTTACTATTTTTCTTTAATTATTTGAATTACCAGGATTATTATAAATGATAAAAGGAAAAAGGAAATTCTAGAAAACCTTAACGGGTCACGCTATGTGGACCAAATCCGTTACCTGCTAACTCGATCCGCACATAACCCTAAACCCTAATTCGCGTGACCGTTGGATCTCAATCCAACGGCTGTGAGTGCGCCACGTCGCTCATTTGATTTCGGTTTGGATCCTTTCGAGGCGAGTAATCGAGACTGTTGATCATGCCTACGTGCACTGGATTCCGCCGCCAGAACTGGCCTAGCCGCAATTTCCGCGCCGAACCTTGACGCCGAGGTCGGTATTTAAAGCAGGAACATTGCCCGAGGATCGCCTGCTGCTCGCGCGTATTTTGCCCTAGCTTTTTGCCGCTAACGAACCTAGGTTTGCCAGAATTTCTCACCGAAGTCCGTGAGAAGTCATCGCGGGTTTTCTTCTTTTCCTCCGCCGTCCGTCGCATTCGGCCATTGAGTGGCGCAGATTCGGGGGTGTCGCGAAGAGGCGAGTGCACCCATAGGTCTCATGTCATCGGAGGACACTCAAGCCGCCACTGGATTGGTTGTCTTCCCCAAGTCCGGCGTGGAGCTTGACTTCACGCACCGCCGCAGCCCCACAATCAACACCAGCTGTCCGATCTTCATCCAACCGCTGAGGTGAGCCCATGTATTCATTTCGTTGATCGCATTACATTAGATTTAGACTGTTGGATCTAGATTGTAGGGACAAGATTAGGCCATGTAGATCCGTTCTTTCATGAACTAGTTAGATCCTATCCGTCCGATTTAGATTGAGCGGTACAGATTAACTCGTGTAGCCCCGTATTGATCTATTTGCAGCCATTAGATCTAGATCCTATGTGTCGGGACCCGAATTTGCAAATCCAGACCCTCTGTGTATTCAGCACTAGTCTAGGATCACTCTAGTGCACACAGTTTCAACATTGGTAAATATCCCAATCATACACATCGATAATAATAAAGTACTTTAATTAAGATAACCAAACTGGTTGCTCGACCTTATGGTCAAGTTACAAAAGTACGCCTCGCAGGGCTAAGACTTATTCAAATAAAATATGCAGCAGAATATATAAAAAAATGAGTGGCGCCAACCAATATGCCACAGGCAACTGACTAGACTCGATCCCTAGTTAGACGGCTCCTCTTGAAACTCCTCCTCCAAAGCTGGTGTAGACTCTTCTTCAACTGATGTTGTATTGCGGCAAGGGTGAGTACTTGGTACTCAGTAAGTCATGCACAGAATGCAAACTAATATACTACATGCAGGGCTTAGTACAAGGGAATGGCTCATGGTATAATTGCAGTAAAACAACAATTGACAAGTATCATAAGTAGATTCGAAAGCAGTAAAGACAAGTATAATATCAATAACTTTTCCAGGAGTTAAATAAACATCTTTCCCATTCCTAGTCCCCATTTCCATCAACATCATCAATAAACCAAACCAAACCTTCCAAGTCCAAGTTGTTTTCACGAAAGTCTAACCCTTGACTGTAATCCCCGAGCAATGTCCAATACCGCGGACACGGCTATTCGAATAGATTTTACACTCTGCAGAGGTTATGCACTTTACCCATAAGATACAGCCAAACGCCACAAGGGCGAGTGATCATAACAAAGCCTTTCGGAAACGGCTAACTACGCAAGTGAACCTTTCCGGTTTTTGCCATACACTCCCTTATCAAAGGCGAAGTATGGGACCGACATACCTTTGGACGGGTACCATGCCATCGCACTGGTACGCTCCCCTTTCAAGCTACACAAAGGGTGTAGTTGACACCCGAGGAATCACATGCAAGTTATTAGTAACTTACTCAACTATGTCTGTCCCATTACGGACATGTGGTTGCACGATTAACTCAGTTCAAAGGCTTGCAAGGTTAAGTCCTTAGGTTGACCAGGGCAAGACTACCCGAAGAACCAAAATAACGCTCCCGATGCCACAACTGGCCCACTCGATCATTTCTTGCCACATGCCTCGGTCCAAATCTATTTATCAAACCCCTAGTTGATTACCATGCAGCACGTGCCATCAACATCACAACACATGATACCTTTCCAAAACAGGTTCAATATACCATTAAGTCAATATTAACATTTGATTATCCAAAATCATGTCATGAGCACGTAGCAGGTCTAAGCAATATACTACAACGATCTAAATTCCCATGTTGGCAATTTAATAATGTCCAACTATTTAATCCTCAACTAGGGTGACAAGGGGTTCATGGCATTCAATTATCTATGCCAAGGTGGCATACAGCAATTAGGTAATTAACTAATCTCCCAAAATCAATTAAAGCATTTTATAGTTGAACTAGCATGCAATAATTTAAATCAAATTAATTTTAAAATGGGATCAACATGGTCAAAGCACAACTTTCCTTTAAAGAATACTTGATCTTGGTCCTGAGGTGGCTCGTGGGTCAACACTTCACCTTTGAAGCCTTCGGGCACTTCAACGTCTACTTGTAACGCGTGCAATTAGCAATAAATGAATAAAAAAGTAGACAAGAAGTGTCCAAACATCCAAATGAAGTCCATAAACAGAGAGAGCATAATTTTATAAATTTTTAGGAGTTTGAATCGGCGAAATCGGAGTTAAAACGCAAAAGTTATAAGCGTTTAAAGTTTAATCAACCAATTAAATAATATTACAGAGGAAAAACTTTGGTCTAAAAATTAAATAAAATTCACCACTAGGTAGATCTCAATTTTATACAAATTTAAAAATTTGAATCACTCAAATCAGAGTTGAAACGCAAAAGTTATAAGCGTTTGAAGTTTGAATCTAAATTTGAAATCAATAAACCAAATTAAATAAATAATTTCTTTTTCGGAAAAAGATTTATTGCGTTAGCATGACACGTGGACCAATCAGAGGCCGCCACGTCGCCTCGGGTCCATGGACCCGGCGCATGGTTTGGCTCGGTCCACTGTGGATCCGGTCCACGGCGCACATGTCTCACTGACAGGTGGGCCCTTCGGATGACGTCAGCAGTGATGTCATCACGCACGGCTGAGGACAGCTGACAGCTGGGCCCCACCGTGATGTCACGGTGACGTCATGGTGCTCTTTGGCTGGGCCGATGACATGCGGGCCCCACACTGACGTCACGCGTGATGTCAGCGGTGACCGGGCGGCGACCGCGCTGACCGCGACGGTTAGCCTTCCGGCTACATGGTAGGATCTCGGCCATTGATTTGAAAATCAACGGCCCAGATTGGATCTGGCTTAACGCAATAGAAAACTACTCGGCTGACCCGGACCGTTCGATCTTGATCGGACGGTCAAGATCTAATCTAATGCTATAACGTGGGTTAACGCTAGCCGTACGATCTAGATCTAACAGCTGAGATCTCTCCTAGTACGGTGCGGTTACGGCTACGTGGTACGATCTAAACCATTGGATCTAGATCCAACGGTTGAAATCAGATCTAAAAACTAAAACGTGAATTCTCACCTGGGGATGACGTGGACGAATCTGAGCCCTCAGATCTGGATCGGACGGTGGAGAGAGCTCGATCGACGGCGATGGCGTGAGGCGGAGTTGGTTCACCGGAGACGGAGACGGCGACACGCCCGATGGCTCTTGGGCGAGATTCCGGCGAGGTGAAAGGTCCCCTCCGACGCGGCTTGTCCTTGCGGTTCCGGATCTGGACTCAACGGCGGCGGAAACGGCGAATAACCACGGCGGAGCGCAAGACCAACTACGGTGAGCTCACGCGGGCAAATGGCGGCGGCTCAGGTGACGTTGTCTAGGGCTACGGGTGCGCACGGAAGCCGGCAACACGTTGGCGGCGGCGGCGCCTTAAATAGGGGCCTCGGCTTCCGTGTATTGCGCGGAGACCAAGGTCCACCCGGTTACGACGGCGGAATCCGAATCCAATTCGGATTCGGTGACATGGCTCAACGTGAACCGTTGGATCAAGATCCAACGGCATGGGGCTTGGGCTCGGGTCCGGCTCGGGCGACTTGGTTGGCTCGGTCGGGCTCGGGTTCGGGCGACGCGGCTTAATCTCGGCCGTTCGATCTTGATCGGACGGTCGAGAGGGTTAGGGCTGGGTCGGGTTCGAGTCGGACTCGAGTCTGACTTGGACTCGGGTCCGGTCGGATTAACAGTAAAACCAACTCGGTTTTTCCAATGATTTAAATAACCAAATTAATTTCTAGAAATTCATTTAATTCAAGAAAAATAGCAAAATACTCAGAAAAATTCCAGAAAAATTCTAGAAAATATTTTAGGGCATTTGGAACTCAATTAAAATATTTCCAACAAAATTTTATTTGCAACTTTGAATTCTTTAATTATTTCAAAAGGGAATAAATTCAAATTAAATCCAAATAAATTCCAGAAAATTCCAGAAAATTCCAAAAATTCACTAGAGTGTGAAATAACATCTAAATTCATAAAAAGCAAAAATTGGGGTGTTACACTATGGTATGGATTTAACCACGTAGTTCGATCATTGCACGGGATTAGATCCATTCTTAGCCACCGGATCCAGAACGAACGGTTTAGATTGAACCAAGCATCACCGTTTAGATCTCCTCCTAGCCGCACGATCCAAATCGTACGGTCCAGATTCGCCCACGTGTCGCGGACCGGGACTATCCACATCACGGTACCGCTACGGGAATTCGAATCCGATCTTGGCCGTCCATTTTTGAATCAACGGTTAGATCTGGCGTGTTGCCAGCCAACCGCGTCTCGCCACATGTTGCATGGAATTCGAGGCGTCGCACCGAGCGGCCGCTCACCACTGACGTCACCCATGACGTCAGCAATCGTGCCCGCATGTCAGCCACCAAGCCACGCATGTGTGACGTCAGCGATGACGTCATGATGACATCATCGGTGGGTCCCGCGTGTCAGACAACACAGCCGAGTCATGCTGACGTCAGCGTGATGTCATCCTGTGAAATCATGTGCTGAAAAATTGGCTTAGAATTGAATTTGCAAAATGTGTTTGTTCATGTGTTTTGACAATTTGACAAGAAACAATAAGTTTAGCTTTGGCGCCGGACCAAACTTAAAGAAAACAGTAAGTTTCTCATCTACAACGGACCAAATTTGTTTGTCTGTCGTAAACATTCTTTGGCAACCTCATTTTCCCATGTACGACAAACCAAGTTTTTGGGTCTGTCGTGGACGTGCTTTTGAGATCATGAGCCGGACTCAATTTTCCAAGAAACAGTAAGTTTTGCATGTACGTCGAACCAATTTCTTTGGTCAGTCGTGAACGACCTTTTTGAGGATTAATTTCGCATGTACGACGGACTGATTTCTTTTAGTCCGTCGTGAACGTGTTTTCACCTAAATGTTTTCTTCTTGGAACAGAGACTTTCACGTGTACAACGGACCGATTTTGTTGGTCCGTCGTGAATGGTTTTTTGAGTGACTTTTTCTTGTGTACGCCGGACCATATTTTTTGCTCCGTCGTGAATGCGTTTTTGCTCGATTAGGGTTTTGAGCAAAATTGGAATTGTGTTTGATTTGTTTTTGAGATTATGAAATTTATGAGAATTTCATGATGCTTGAAGTGGACTTTATGCAATGCTCGTGTGAGTATTTGCATGGATTGATGTGAGTTAAGTCGTGGACTTGTGCTTGGAATTGTTTTGTGGTTTGTTCATGTGCTGGTATTGCTCGAAGACGAACGTGGTCGATGACGGGACCGGAACTAGGTTCATGGAGGAGCTGAGGTTCGGGACTAGGTTCAGGGAGGAACTGAGGTCTTGGTGGTCAAGGATGTCATGCGGGACGTTCGGGCTAAGAGAATGGTGCACATGAAGAATGGTTAGTCACGTGAGATTGGCAGGAGGTCATTCGCATGCAAAGTGTTAGTCACGTGAGTATGGCAGGTGGCCATACGCGTGCAAAGTGTTAGTCACGTGAGTATGGTAGGGTTGCCATACGCGTGCAAGAGTTGTACTTGGCCAGGTTGGGCCAAGAGGAGTTGTATACATACTCCTTCTTGATTAGGAATTGTATTCAGAACTCCTTGTGTTTTGCTCCTTTAAATAGGAGGGGTGTCTCCTGTTGAAGGGCATCAATCGCATCAATTGGAGCTGAGCGCATTGAGGGCCTCAAGCTCAGTTTTAGGGTTTTGTACTCTTTTGATGAGAGTACTTTAGACAAAATAAATAAAGATCAATTCTTCTAGATCCTTGCGTGCTACTGATCGCTTAGCGTTGCTCTGAGTGTTTCCTGTTTTGGTTCTTGTTTGCATGCTTGTTCTTTTCTAGATTGGTTTTTGTTCTTTTATTTTTTGATTTGATCCATCAAAACCTTTCTAGAGAATTGATTTAGGGTTTCTCTAAGTTTAGTTGATTAAACTTTTGTCGTTCTTGTTTAATCTTGAAGTTTTGGTTAGATTAATTCTCGTCATCTTCTGTCACAGCAAGCTTGCAAGGTTCATAACTTTTGATCCATAAGTCCGATCGAGCTGATTCTTTTTGGGTTCGATTCGTATTGGAATATAGTTTCTCGTGTCCAAATTTCAGATTAATCTAACGGTTGGATCTCCGGGAATTCTCGTTTTACCGAACCTCTATCATTCTATTTTTGTCGAAAACAAGACAATTATTTGGTTCTGTTTTGGGGTGAACTTTTAATAGATCAAGAATTTGGTTTTAGCTTCCACACAATCATTCACCCGCCCTCTGATTGCTATATTCGTATACTTCGATCCTACAAGTGGTATCAGAGCAAGGTTTTTCTAATCTATCTTAACCGGTGATTAGATCAATGGATCGTTATTCGACAAACCATGTGTGTTCGATGGTGTTGATTTTCAGTTTTGGAAGGCCAAGATGGAGGCGTTCATCCAAGCACAAGGCTTCACAATTTGGGAGAAGGTATACAAGCCATATGAAGTCCACAAACGCGACAACGTCAACGACACCAATCGCACACATGTTGAAGCAAACAGCAAGGCGCGCAACTTGATCATCCAAGGTTTGGGACGCAGCGACTTTGACCGTGTGATCCATCTTAAGTCCGCATATGAGGTATGGAAATGTCTTTGTGATTACCATGAGGGTTCTAACACTATTAAAGAGGTTCGTCAAGATCTTTACAAAAAAGAATGCATGCGATTTGAGATGAAACCCGGTGAGTCGCTAGATGACTTCTTTGTGCGTTTCAATAAAATTCTTAGTAATCTTCGTGCTGTTGGAGTTAGCTTTGATGATGCTGCTAATGCTAGACAATTGCTTGGTGCTTTAGACATGTCTATTTGGGAGATGAAAGTCACATCCATTAGAGAATCTACTGTCATGAGTACACTTACCTTAGATGTTCTTTATTCCAAGTTGAAAACTCATGAATTAGATGTTCTTGCTAGAAAGAATGATCATAAATCAATTGCTTTGACATCTCAATCTAGCATATCTCATAATAGTGCTGCTTCAAGTTTTGCTCTATCTTTCTTGTCTTCACTAACCGATGAACAGATTGAGCAATTCCCAGAAGAAGACTTGTCACTACTCTCTTCTCGCTTTAACAAAGCTTTACAAAATGTGAGAATGAGAAAGAGAGGTGGTGGTGGCCCTCCAAGATGCTATGAGTGTGGTGATCTCGACCATATTCGTCCAAACTGTCCTAAACTTGCGGAGTAAAGCATCAAGGGAGGAGAAGGACAACGACAGAAGAAAAGAGAAGAAGTTCTCTTCAAGTAATAGAAAGAAGAAGAGCTTCATCAACAGCAAAGTTGTCCACCGAGTTCTTTCCGCTCTTGAACAAGTAAATTTGAGTGATGTGGATTCAGGAGGCGGTGAGGGCGATGCAACTCCAAGCAAGCATGAGTTGGCGGGGTTGTGTCTCATGGCTAAAAGCGACAACGACTTTACTGAGGACGACCACGACAGCGACTTCAATGAGGTAGATCCTTCTTACGATGAATTAGCTATTGCTGTTGCTCGACTTGGTAAATTGCTTGATAAACGTGACAAGAAAATTAAGAAACATGATTTTGTTGTTGAGTCATTGAATGCTGAAATTGCTAGACTTAAAACCTTGATTCCTGATGATGATGCTTGCAAATCATGTGACTTAATTTACAATGAGCTTACTTTGCTTAGGAAAGAACATGTTACCTTATTAGAGCAAATCAATGCTGAAAATGAGAAAAATGAGAAACTTGTTAAACATGCTAGTTGTTCTACCATTGATTTACATGATACAACTCCATGTTCTATATGCTCCATACTAGAATTGAAGTTGCATGATGCAAATGCTAGGGTTTCTCAAATGACATAAGATTTGCTTACACATGAGGTTCTTTCATGCTCAACTTGTCGCAAGCAAAAAGGAAAAGTGGACGTTCCCTGTAATAATTGTTTAACTCTTTCTCGAAAAATTGATTACTTGGAAAAGTCATTAGAACGTTTCACTAAAGGAAAGAAAAACCTAAACATGATCTTGGATCAATCAAAAGTCAGCACTCATAACAAAGGTTTAGGTTTTGATTCTTATGCTCATCATAAATCACATGCTCCCACTGTTGTCAAAACACTTGAAAGTGGAAAATTTGAAATTGTCAATGAGCCTAAGAAAACTGTCTTTAAATCTGCTGATCTTTTATCTTCTACTATGATGAATGCAAAATGTGCTTCTACTGTTAAAGCAAAACATCATGTTAAGTACACTTGCACTCATTGTGGTAGAGATGGACATTTAGTAGACTTTTGCTTTAGACTAGCTAAACAACAAAAGAGAGAAAGGTTTAATGCTAGGTCTAATTTCAAAAAGGCACACTCTAGTTCTCATTATGTGCCTAGGGTGAAACAAACACCTTTTGATGCTAAAAACACGGGAAAAGGCAAATCTGTTTTTGTGCATAAGAATACTCGTGTTGTGCTTACTGTTGTGCGTCGTGTGTCTCAGTACTGGATTCCTAAACATCTTATTTCTAACCCCAGTACCGAGACCTCGACACTTTCTGCTTCTATGTAGGCTTCTCACGCGAGGAAGGAGAACATATGGCTAGTGGATTCCGGATGCTCACGCCACATGTCCGATGATAAGAATTGGTTCTCCTCCTTCACTCGCGCATCTCGTGCTAAAAGTGTTATTTTTCAAGATGCTTCTTCCACCTCTGTTTTCGCAAAAGGCACTAGTCCAAATAGTGCAGGTACAGGTGCATATGTGATGATGATGCTGTTAAGGATGAGATAATTGGAGTTTGTTGTGTGCTTGTGTGCTCGTTTTCAAACTTCCCCGCGTGCTTCACATCGACAAGCTATCAAGAGGATTTTAAGGTATCTCCGTGGTACTCAAGATTTTGGCATTTGACTTTCTGCTTCCTCATGCATTAGTTTAAGAGCTTTCTCTGATGCTGAATTTGGAGGATGTAGAATTGATAGAAAAAGTACATCTGGTTCATGCCACTTCTTGAGTAATTCTCTTTCTTGAACACATTGACATCAGATTTCACTTTCTTAGAGATCATGTTGAAAAAGGCAACATTGTGCTTCATCATGTGGATACTGAACATCAATTGGCAGACATTTTCACAAAACCTTTGTCTTCTTCTCGTTTTGCTTTTATTCGGGGAGAACTTGGGATTGTTCATCCAATGGGTTTGTTTTGAGGGGGAGTTTCCTTGCCAAGTTCTTTCACTTGATAAGCTCACTTTATCATATTTCTTTATATGTTATGTAATTGAGCTAATATATGATAATATAATTGTCTCACTTGAACTAAAAATGACATTGTGGAATTCCATGGACTGATTGCCTATAGCTAAATACTCTGTGATATCTCACTCTTCTAGGCTTGATATTGAATCCTCTTGACAAATTTGGGCTATGAAGCAAGTGTGGTTTCAACTTTACTCTTTCATAAGACCTTTTAACCACTTTTGCATGTTTATAATCAAAGAAAAATGAAAAGAAAAGGGAATCAATAAAAAAGGGTTGTTAAAAGCAAAAGCCTCAAGTTATGAGCTTCAGGATGCTTTCCCTAAAAGATAAGATGTATGCTTCAAGCATGCCATTCCCTCAAAAGACAAGATGTATGCTTCAAGCATGCCACTCCAAGGAAATAAAAGAAGTATGCTTCAAGCATGCCACATGCAGTTTACTGTTTAAAGATTAAATTGGTCCACTAGATTGGAGTTGAAACTACTTGCTTGACCTGATTTGTTATTTCCTTCAACTTTGAGCATTTGTTTTTCTACTAAAGGTTTTGCTTAGTACTTGGCTATAGTTGACTGAATTGAGGTTGAGATGCATGTCATTCCCTAACTTGTTAAAATCACATCAAGATCATGTATTTTGCATATTATGTGATATATAAGGTTATATGATCGAATGAGCTCATCTTTTCCTATCTTGGCACTCCCTTGTTTCTCTTTGTGAAATCATTGTTTCAGAAAAATTTTGAACATGTTCTCTCTTTTGTACTCTTGATGAATCCATTGTCAAAGGGGGAGAAATTTGGGAATCATTGAAAAGTTTAAGGAAAAAGGGGGAGAAGAAAAAGAGGGAGTTCTTTTCGGAAATTTGAGAATTTTGGGAGAAGTTTGGAGAATTTTGAAATTTTTGGGCACATTGCACATTCACACACATTTTCCTTCTCAGGGGGAGATTTTGTTTTGCTTTTTGGTCAAAGGGGGAATTCTGTGTTTTCTTACTTTGGTCTTTGATCCTTTGGATTTCAAAATCTTTTGTAAAGTGAATGCCAAATGTTCAATTCTAAGTGGTGTTGCCAATGTTTTCATCAAGGGGGAGATTGTGAAATCAAGTGCTGAAAAATTGGCTTAGAATTGAATTTGCAAAATGTGTTTGTTCATGTGTTTTGACAATTTGACAAGAAACAGTACGTTTAGCTTTGGCGCCGGACCAAACTTAAAGAAAACAGTAAGTTTCTCATCTACAACGGACCAAATTTGTTTGTCTATCGTAAACATGCTTTGGCAACCTCATTTTCCCATGTACGACAAACCAAGTTTTTGGGTCTGTCGTGGACGTGCTTTTGAGATCATGAGCCGGACTCAATTTTCCAAGAAACAGTAAGTTTTGCATGTTCGTGGGACCAATTTCTTTGGTCAGTCGTGAACGGCCTTTTTGAGGATTGATTTCGCATGTACGACGGACTGATTTCTTTTAGTCCGTCGTGAACGTGTTTTCACCGAAATGTTTTCTTCTTGGAACAGAGACTTTCACGTGTACAACGGACCGATTTTGTTGGTCCGTCGTGAATGGTTTTTTGAGTGACTTTTTCTTGTGTACGCCGGACCATATTTTTTGGTCCGTCGTGAATGCGTTTTTGCTCGATTAGGGTTTTGAGCAAAATTGGAATTGTGTTTGATTTGTTTTTGAGATTATGAAATTTGTGAGAATTTCATGATGCTTGAAGTGGACTTTATGCAATGCTCGTGTGAGTATTTGCATGGATTGATGTGAGTCAAGTCGTGGACTTGTGCTCGGAATTGTTTTATGGTTTGTTCATGTGTAGGTATTGCTCGAAGACGAACGTGGTCGATGACGGGACCGGAACTAGGTTCATGGAGGAGCTGAGGTTCGGGACTAGGTTCAGGGAGGAACTGAGGTCTTGGTGGTCAAGGATGTCATGCGGACGCGTTCGGGCTAAGAGAATGGTGCACATGAACAATGGTTAGTCACGTGAGAATGGCAGGAGGTCATTCGCGTGCAAAGTGTTAGTCACGTGAGTATGGCAGGTGGCCATACGCGTGCAAAGTGTTAGTCACGTGAGTATGGTAGGGTTGCCATACGCGTGCAAGAGTTGTACTTGGCCAGGTTGGGCCAAGAGGAGTTGTATACATACTCCTTCTAGATTAGGAATTGTATTCAGAACTCCTTGTGTTTTTCTCCTTTAAATAGGAGGGGTGTCTCCTGTTGAAGGGCATCAATCGCATCAATTGGAGCTGAGCTCATTGAGAGCCTCAAGCTCAGTTTTAGGGTTTTGTACTCTTTTGATGAGAGTACTTTGGACAAAAGAAATAAAGATCAATTCTTCTAGATCCTTGCGTGCTCTGATGCAAGCGTTGCTACAGTGTTTCCTGTTTTGGTTCTTGTTTGCATGCTTGTTCTTTTCTAGATTGGTTTTTGTTCTTTTAGTTTTTGATTTGATCCATCAAAACCTTTCCAGAGAATTGATTTAGGGTTTCTCTAAGTTTAGTTGATTAAACTTTTGTCGTTCTTGTTTAATCTTGAAGTTTTGGTTAGATTAATTCTCGTCATCTTCTTCCACAGCAAGCTTGCGAGGTTCATAACTTTTGATCCGTTAGTCCGATCGAGCTAATTCTTTTTGGGTTCGATTCGTATTGGAATCTAGTTTCTCGTGTCCAAATTTCAGATCAATCTAACGGTTGGATCTCCAGGACTTCTCGTTTTACCGAACCTCTATTATTCTGTTTTTGTCGAAAACGAGACAATTATTTGGTTCTGTTTTGGGGTGAACTTTTAAAAGATCAAGAATTTGGTTTTAGCTTCCGCACAATCATTCACCCCCCTCTGATTGCTATATTCGTATACTTCGATCCTACACATCCTGAGTGGGGCCCACATGTTAGTGACATGTGGTCTGGTGGCTCGGGTCCACCGTGGACCCGAGCGAGACCGTGGACCAGATCTATAGACCGGATGACGTAAGCGTGACGCAATAAATCGATTTTCCTTGAGAAAAATAATTTGAGCGAAAAAAATTTGGTGATGATGTCAGCTGATGTCATATTTTTGAATTTCCAATAGAAAAATAAATGAAGTAATTCGATTTATTCTTTTAAATGTATTTTCAATACTTCAAATAGCTATAACTTTTGCGTTTTAACTCCGATTGAGGTGATTCCAGTTTCTAAAATTTTGTAAAATTGAGATCTATTTAATGCTGAATTTTATTTAATTTTTGGGCTTGCTCTATGTTTTTATTTATTTGTTGTTTATTTATCCATTTCGCGTAGACGTTGAATTGCACGAAAGCTTCGAAGGAGAGGTCTTGACCCAAGAACAAGTCCAAGAGCAGGAATATGACCTTTTTTCAAGGCAAGTTGTGCTTTGATCATATTGATCCCACTTTGAAAAGCTATGTTGATTTAAATTGTTGCATGCTAGTTTAATTAAGATGCTATCAATTAATTCTGGGAATAGTTATGCAACCTAATTGATGTATGCCACCTTGTCTTAAATAATTGTATGACATGAATCATTTGTCACCCTAGATGATGGAATATTAGTTGGACGTCAATAATTTGCCAAAATGGGTTAAATAGATCGTATGTAGTATTCTTAGCCTGGCAACGTGCCGATATCATTGTTTTGGATTATTAAATGTTAACTTTGACTTAATGAGATATGGAACATGTTTACAAAAAAATGTGACATGTGTTATTGATGTTAATGATGGCATGTGGTGCATGGTAATCAACTAGGGTGATAAAATGATTTAGACTGAGACAAGTGGCAGGATTGTTTATGGTGGGCCAGGTGTGGCATTTGGGAGGTCGTATTTGGTTTTTGCATATTTGGATACTTGTGAATTCTTAGGTAGTCTTGCCTTGGTCACACTAAGGATTTAACCTTGCAAGAATTTGAACGGAGTCTATCATACAACCACAAGTCTGGAATGGGACAAACCTAGCTGATTAATTTGTAATGTCTAGATTTTGGTACTATCGTGGTGGTGTGAGTCCCAAGTGTACGAGTAGTCTCACATGGTGCAAGAGGGGTGGCCTGAGTGAGGTAACCAGTTGCTTCAGTGTTGAAACCTTAGCGGGCAGTACTGGGTCTAGAAGGAACATTGTAAAGGCTTTGTTATGGTCACTAGCCTTGGTGGTGTTTGATTGTATCTTGTGGGTAAAGTGTCTCACCTCTGCAGAGTGTACAACCTTTTCGAATAGCCGAGTCCACGGTATTGGACGTTGCTCGGGGATTACAGTCAAGATTTAGACTTTCATAAAAATAACTTTGGATACTTGGTTTGGAAATGATGAACTTGTTTAGGTTTGAGAAATGCTTTACTTGAGAAATACTTGTGAAAGTTATTATTGTTTTACTTCTTTCCAATCTACTATTATTATTTGTGAATGTTGCTTATCGCAAAAGAACTACTATAGCCTGTCTTTTGGAATAAGCCATGCATGTAGCTATTAGAATTGCATTTTGTGCATGACTTGTTGAGTGCTTTAAGTACTTACCCTTGCCACAACACAAACACCAGTTGAGGAGGAATCAACGCCAGCATTGGAAGAGGAGTTCCAAGAGGAGCCAGCGAACTAAGAAGCGAGCCCAGTCAGTTGCCTGTGGCATATTGATTGGCGACATGAGTTTATTACTTCTGTTGCAGTTTATTTGTTTAAAACTTTGCCCTACGAGGCGTAACTTTGTAAGTTAACCATAAGGTTGACTCAACCACTTTTGTTATTATAAAGACTTTATTTATTATTCCACTCTGTATGATTGTGATATACATCTTTGTTGAGATGGTGTGCACTAGCGTGATCCTGGACTAGTGTGGAAAACACCGAGGGTATGGATTTGCACATTCGGGTCCCGACAGACTGTCATCCTAAGATTTGTCATGAAGCGTTCATATATATGACATATACAGGGTGGAGTAAACAGGTCGGCATGCAACGAGAAATCATATTGAATATAGAACACGAAATGCGGATGCTATATGAGTAACAACATAACATTCCAATGTAGAAATACAAGATAGAAATACAACTCTCAATCGGTGGCCTGTGCACGAGGTCTGGTCCGCCTTGCTAGTCGACGTGTAGCAGTAGGTCGACGTCTGGGCCCTGAAGGGGTCCACTGGTCGGGTGCGTGGCATGTCTGGGGTCTAAGTGGCACGCCTGCTGCAGGAGTATAGCATGAAGAACTCAGGTCCATAGGGTCTGCAGGCATGGGGGCACTCGACTGCAACCCAAACAGGAGGTTTGGATGCGTCAGACCTACATATCCCGTGTCAAAGTTATCCGCTCTCGTGTACGACGGAGTGGGGCCCTCCGGACAGTAACCTGAAAGTAGTACAATATGACAGAATAAAGCATGTGTTTTAAAGTAATGTTTCACGCAATGTTAGTTTACGACGACTGTGCAACACACCTGGGGTCTGAACCATGATAGGAGTACCGATCCATGGCACGTCGGTGGGGTATCCGAATGGGTAGCCTATCATACATAGGTATTAGTTACCACGAAATGCAATGCATATATAAGTGAGCAAGTAAGTAAGTTACTTGGCCCGAAGTACGAAAGCTACTACCACGATGAGCTCCCTAGCTGCTCCTGTGGCGGTGCCGGAGGGTACGACAAGGTGGGAGGTCTGAACGGTTGAACAGTGGGGACGTCGGACGGTGGTGTTGGTGGCGGTGGTCGTGTACTAATCCAGATCCCCTATTGTCATAGGCCCATTGTATGCGAGGCCGCACCACCGGTGTCGAACCTATGCTGGCACGAAATGGCCTGCACAATCCTCCTCGTCTTCACGATCATCCGATCGATGAACGCCGTGAACTCCTCAAGGGAGATCTCCAAACCCTCGCACAAACGGGCTCTGATGGACCTCAAGTCCTACCCAACCTCTGTCCCCATGTCACTTTGAAAGTGTTAACATGCCGTAAGATATATGTATGTTTGCATTTCATTAAAAATTTAATTACACTATCTAGTAGACATACCATGAAGTACATCACCGATGCAACGTTACTGGGATATGTGTCATTAGTACTAGCTGGTAAGATATCTTCTTGGTAAGCAGTGGGGAAAAGGCGTACTCGTGTAAGTGGGGAGTACCATTGCAGGTATTCTTGGTATCCCTGTATGTCGTACGCGACCCCATCTGCAGCCACGTCCTATAGTGAATGACTCCACTGCTCCACCCAAGGGGCCATCTTCGGGGCCAAGTTAGTCCATCAGCCTTGCACATCCTTCCTCGAATGCTTGTGGAAGTTATCAACCTGTTAGCATGTGTAGTCACTTGCATTCAAAATGTAAGGAGAAGAAAAGTTACGTACATGTGTGCCCCTACGGGGACCGGCACACTACGCAGAACATTGACCTCCTGTCTGAGTCTGAACTGCCTCATTACCCGGTGAACCGAGTAATCCTCAACGTAGACATCGAACACAAGCTTTCGCCGTGTGATTGAGTACGAAAGATCTCGTGCACAAAGGATGGACAAACCATGTGGTGTGCTCTCCATGACATCCGGTAAGGTGTAAGGCTCCCACTGAACACACTCGACCCGCAAAAGGTCGAACGCCCCTTGAAGTGTGCACTCCGTACCTGCAGATTAGCCAACTGTGGCTACAGAAGGTATCGATAAAAAGTTAGTACAAAAGAGGCAGGAATGTGATATTACATAGTACAAAAAGGATTTATGTACCTGTCTACGGCACCAAAGGGAGCCCACCGTAGGGTGGCCCACCTTCGTGTCACCGTAGAACTCCGGGCCGTACACTCAGTCCTCAACCCATGGTCGTCCGATATGGAAGCGCTCAAATGACCAAAGCATGAGCAGGAGTGGACACCCGGTGAGGATGAAACCGAGGTGCATCGTGAGGCACGTGTCATACAGACCCCAGCAGGTGGCTCAAAGTACAGCTAACCCCCAGCTGTACTGAGGTACCTCGCCGGGGGTAACGTCAGTAATGGCCCGCGCGATCGAAATAAGCCTAGCGTCGATGCTGTCTCGATGGGTGGTTGTGAACATCACCCACCCGAGGTGTCGGCTCACCTGGTACTGCACATCGTCCCCAGCCATCCTAGTAACCTGTAAGAAGAAAAGTTTGTTGGTTACACCGATAAATTAATTCGTACCAATTTTGAACCACAACAACACATACCTCAAACTAGCGAACCTAACAAAAGGTCATCGTGCTTCTGTCGTGGGTGTAGCAGCGCATACTGCAGCTGGCCTCCATGTGCATGGGGAGGACTATTGCGAACCTAGCAAAAGGTCATCGCGCCAGTCGTCATCCACCTCCTTTGGCATAACCGCCAGACCAGTGATCTGGAGACCGGTCAGCATCGAAACATCCTGCAGAGTCGGCGCCATCTCTCCACAGGGCAAGTGGAAGGTATGCATCTCCGGCTGCTAGCGGTCCACGAGGGCAATAAGGAGGGATTGGTCGAAGGGAAAGCATCGGGATCTCTCCACAACCCTAACCTCACCATCCGGACCATCGACGATGTCCTCTTATGTGCCCTTCACCATCCGCGTAAGGGGAAGTAATCCCGCCGCCACCAACCTGTAACAATAAATTAGAAGTTAGGGCACAACGTGTTACGACCTACTAAGTACGATAAAATTTGGTACGCTTACATACCTAGGTAACCAGCGTCTTTCAAGACCCCAGGCACGTGTTGGAGTCCGTGTGGAGAAGACAACAGGATCCGCGTTTGCTCCAGTAGTAGCATGTAAGCATCCACAGTGGCATGCGTCCAAGTGGCGATCTAGAAGGCTGTACAACCAATCGCCACGGTCGACCACAAACGCCATACCTGCGCACAACAAACAATTTAATAATTTTTATTGGTGAGATAAAAGAGAGATATTATGTTAAATGAAGAAACAAGCAATACTAAACATACGACGGAAACAGAACATACAAAAAAACAAGTAATACGGTATGAGTAGTAACAAAAAAGCAAGCAATACCAATCATACGATGGAAATAGAACATACTTGTGAATGTAATTCTTCTCACAATACAATTAATCACTCTTCGAAGCATGACATACATGCATGCGTAAGTGTTTTGACAAAATGAAATCTGACCACTCATCTGAAAACCGTTAGAACTTAACATACACACGTAAGGGAACTGTACGATTATTACATTCTACATAAAGGAAAGGAACTACCGAACATGGCAACGTGCCTTATAGGAGTGTACGTTATGATCCTCCACCTGAAATGTTCTTCCCATGACATTTGTTCTTCCTGTGGCCATATTCTCCACATAGGACACACCTTCGGACAGGGCCTCACACCTCGGACTCGTCCATGTTGCTGCGGATGCGACGCATCTGTCAACGGCCTTTCCCACCCTTGACTCTGTTAATGTCAGAGACCCATCTGCATGTGCCATGATCAATATCAGTGAAGTTTCTAGCGACACGAAACCCATGTAGTTCACCAGACCATGTTTGAACACCATCTCCGATATGTAGTACGGAGAAACAAACTATACACTACTTAGCTGAATCTGCCCGCAGGCCACCAAGACATGCGAACATGGTTTATGCAGAAGGTATGGCTTTCAGAAAGTACAGGTGCGCATGTCGTCCATACCATACCCCAGGCTCACTTCATGGGTGATTCTTCCACTTGCCATTCCCAGCCTGTCCATATTCCTCAGTGTTACCTCAAATCGTAACTCTGTGGTACCCATGATGACGACCGAGTGTAGGAGGGCCTTCTGAACCTTCTTCGCCACCCAAGCCGTGATGACGCCGCAGTAGGGACTTCGAATTGTACTTGCATGCAACACTACCATGGCGTGCCATTTTCGGAAATACCTCACTATACCGTACAGTACACATTCGATGATAGCAACAAGGGGCATGCCACGAAGACCCCTTATTACCCAGTTGTATACCTCGGCTAGGTTGGTTGTCATCACCCCATACCTTGCCTCATTTGTGCCGTGCAACAGTGCCGACTTCTCAACTGGTTGAGACTCGATCCAGTGCGAGAAACACTTGATGTTTTTCCAAAGCCTCCTTTTGATGTTTGGTGGGTCAATATTTGGTAAGGGCTGCAAACGCTGCAGTGCCTCCGAACTACTATCCCCAGCTTGTCTATCACGTATCTGCTTGCTAGTGAGCTTGTCAAGCTTCTCCCAAATTGTGTCAAACTTTCTCTGCTGATTTTGCTTACACAACCTCTTGAATAGGTTCATGAGCTTCTAACTTTTGAAATATTTGAATAAGTTAGCCCCCATGTGTCGCATGCACCATCGGTTCTACAAATCTAGCCACCGAAAGGGTTTTTTCCACATCTTTTTGCATCTTCTTTATGGCTTTCATCAGCCTAGCATGGCGGTCATGTATTATGCATACATTCGGCCTATCCTTCACAACACCGATCTTCAGTTTCCTAAAGAACCACAACCAACTTTCATAACTTTCACACTCCACAAAAGCGAATGCTATGGGAAGTATTTGGTTATTTTTATCCACACCGATGGCCATCAGGATTTGACCCTTGTACTTGCCGATAAGGAAAGTTCCTTCCACGCACATGACCGGGCGACAATGTCTGAAAGCCTCCACACATGGCCCAAGTGCCATGAAAGCACACTCATAATTAGAAAATTAGGGGAGGTTCTGAGATTCTTTTTCATGTACAGCAGTATATGTCCCGGGGTTTCTTTCCTTCAGGACGGTCAATAGTCGGGGAAGGTTGTCATAAGATGCCTCAAAGGTCCCAAAGTGCTTCTCCAATGCCTTTTGCTTCGCCCTCCATGCTTTGGCATAGCTGATTTGGTATTTATATCTGTTCTTCATGGCAAGTGCTATGTGTTGTGCCTCCATGTCAATCTTCTCGACAATCTCTCCATATATCACGTTCATGATGAAAGAGGATGTAAGGTTATGATGTTTCGATGTTACATTGCTCAGAACACAACTGTGCTGTACCACCTTCGTGACAACCCAGTTCAACTCATACTTTGGCTTATGGGCATAAACACGCCAACCACATTCTGCATTTTCACACTTGACCGTGTAACAGTCTTTATTGGATTTAACAACTCTCACCGGCTGCTGCAAGCTCATCGCCCAGACCCTTATATCATCCTGCAAAACGGACTTATATCAGTTGGTCGGTACTCACATGTCGAGTCATGGGCATCGTCGACTATTAGGTCTTGCGCTTCGCCCCTATTCCATGCAGCTGTCACCTCTACGGATGTATTTCCATCATCAACCGAGGAAGATTCATCATGTTCCACCATCGCCAGTGCCTCTTCTTCCTCCGCCGCTCGCTCATTGTCTTGCTCTAGCACATCAACAAACCCTTCCAACTCCTCCCCTTCATTTGCTTGTCCCATCGGTGTAGCACATGACCGAATATTCTCATGGACTTCTGCCACACTTTCTGCGTGCACCGCGATAGGGGTTTCATCACTTGGTAAGTCTTTTTTGACCGTCGCCTGCACAAAGAGGATGAAACCCCAACCACGTTGTCTTGATGAATTGCCGTAGTTCCTCTAAGACTGAGACTGCTCCAACGGTCTAAGCACCCATACCGAGTCCTGTGTACATCTCGGCCACAAGCATTTAATGTTCAAGTCATGCACCACACGATTCAATGAAAGACTATGACAAAGCCACCCACACAAATCTTCAAAACTCATATCATTCGAATTCTGATGGTACAAAACACACTACTGAAAACAACTCAAATCAATTCCTTATGGCCCCTCCTGAACTTCTCCTTCACCGTAAAACACTTTGAATGCATCCATAGCAGACATACATACTTGTCAGCGTATGAGCTAACAGACCCCTTCCGAGAAGGGTGTGAGAAGTCCGAATGAGGGGCTTTCATGGAGATTGCTCAAGACACGGCGGAAAGAAGACAGACGAAGCTCACAACAAGAAGGCACATGGGATTACCCAGGTTCAGGCCCTCCTCACGAGTAATAGCCCTAGTCCTACTTGTGTTGCTCTTGATTACGTTCTTGGTCGAAATCGCTCAAACAATGGATCTGGCACTCAAAAGTCCTCATCCCCAAGGGGATGAACCGGTCTCAAGAGATGGGCTAGCCAAGAAGGAGAAGAACCAGCCGAACCCCCGCTCCCATGCACCCCAGCTACCTTTTATACCCGGGTTGGCTGGGACGCACAGGGCTCACAAAAAGGGAGTACATTGAATACACTGGGCAGGCTGCATTTAATACGCTCACATCGTTCTTGCAAAGACACTTAATGCCCTGGCACAGCCGTCCTCTCCCCTGCCTTGGGCCCCGCGCCTACCGGCGTCGCCCGCTCTGCTGGGGTGGGAAATTGCACCATGACGTCACTCGTAATTATGGCGCGCATTGGGAACACACGCCACCATGCTGTGGCCTTCATTAATGCCATTTAATGCGCACAATTCGCATTAAATGTCTTTGACCTTCTGTGCGGCTGCATAGGCCGCTAAGTGGCCTCAGGAACTGAGCGCCAGCGGTGTGGCCTGATTGCCACCTGCCTGCTGGTGACCACACAGCTGACCGCCAGCGGCGTGGCCTGGTCGCCACGTGTCTGCCCGGCGATCACACAGCTGCCCGCCAGCGGCGTGGCCTGGTCACCATCTGCCGCGGCGATCACGCGGTGACTGCCTACCGCCATCACATACCGACGGTATTTGCCCGGTAGCGTGGCTGGTCGCCACTTGCCCACTGGCGATCACATAGCTGACCTCCAGCGTCGTGGTCTGGGTACCACCTGTCCGCTGGACGGTATCCTTCCTGACCGCTAGCGGCGTGGTCTGGATGCCACGTATCCGCTAGCGGCTCTTACTAAAGTGTAGTGGGCACCCTGGTGTAGAATACACCGACAGTAGCCCCCAGACCCACCCTGGAGTGTCCTCTTCACCTTTTTTGAAGTACAAAAAAGCAGCCTAGTCTCCCGGGTGGGTCCATTATAAATGCCCACGTAACGCCGCGGCTTTAAATGCCGCTGCCGTTTCTGGGCATCGAGGTGGAACGTGCAGCCGCCCCCGCCTCGTAACCAGCGCGGGCTTGGGGAGCATACCCGCGCCTCTTCTGATTCCTTTGGGTTTCCCACCAGCGAACCGCCGCACCTCCTCGGGTCTCCTGCCATTCGAACCGCCACGCCCCCTCGGGTCCTCCGCCGAGGCGCCCCTTCATGCGCGCATATATAAATAGGTGGCCCGGGGGGAGGCGGTTTGTTCTTTCCTCGGCCTTTGGTTCCTGCGCACTGCTCTCTCGCCTTTGCCTCTTGCGAACTGCTCCTTCGCCTTGGCCTCTTGCAAACTGCTCCTTTGCTCGTATAGCACCGCCAGCACCTCTGTGTAACACCCTAAAATTTTGCTTTCTCTTAAATCTATGTGTGATTTGGCACTTTGATGAATTTTTGGAATTTTCTGGAATTTATTTGGATTTATTTGGAATTTATTTGAATTTATTCCATTTTGAAATAATTAAATAATTAAACTTTGCAAATAAAATTTTGTTGGAAATATTTTATTTGAGTCCAAAATGATCCAAAATATTTTCCAGAATTTTTCTGGAATTTTTCTGAGTCTTTTACTATTTTTAATGAATTAAATGAATTACTGGGAATTATGTTAAATATTAAATCGCTGGAAATTCAATTAGGGTTAGTACTATTCCTCCGACTCAAACCAGACCCGAGTCTGGCCCGAGTCGGACCCGCGCCACGCGACTTGGTTCAACCGCGTCCCCGAACCCAAACCCTAACCCTAATTGCGCACCGTCCGATCCCGATCGAACGAATGCCGTTCGGCCGCATCGCGCACGTGCTTGGGCCGTTGGATCCTGCCACGTGTGCGGTCGCTTATCGTCTCCCGACGAGTCCGAGCCGGACTCCTCCGCCGTGGGCCGCCGCGTCCGTTAGGGTTTCCGCGATTCGCACGGAAGCCGGGGGCAATAAATACCCCCACGTGATCGCTCGGGTCTGCTGAGCACGCACGTCTAGGTCCCAAGCCCTACGCCGCCACCCGTAGCGCGCAATCGCTCGCCGACGCTAAGAACCGCCGCCGAGGGCTTTGCGTTGTTTCCGCTGCCGCCGAGACTCCCCGCCGTGAGACCCGGATCCAAACTCCTCGCACCGAGCCGCGTCCGGGAAGTGCACTCACATCGCCGGAGCGTGCTCCAAACGCCGCTTCATAGGTCGTCATCCCCAACCCCGGCAGCCTGCACCACCGACCTCCATCGCCGGACTCGCGAGCTCCACGGACCGTTCGATCCCCATCCGACGATCACGGTGAGTCCACGTTTCCTTGAAACTTTAGAAAACCAGATTGGATCTGGACCGTTAGATCAAGATCCAACGGTCCAGATGTAGCCACGTAAGCCAGTCGCACCAAGCGCTGGATAAGGTTCAACCGTTCGATCAAGATCGAACGGCGTAGGTAGCGCCACGCGTCATCCGCCGGATCGTGCCACGCCACCCACGGTGAGGCAAAAATCCGATCCAATCTGGACCGTTCGATCTGAATCGAACGGCTCGGATCGTGCCCACGTAGCCTAGGGCGTGCCGCATCGCGGCGAAGACGTGGCCGCCGACATGCGGGCCCGCATGTCGGGCCGCACCAAGCCGCGGCGCCACCCACCGTGGACCCGTGCCGCCCGTGGACCCAGTCCATGGACCGGACACGTGGCAGCACCTGAGTGGTGCCACGTGTCATGCTGACGTCAGCATGACATCATCACGGGAGCCGTTCGGTGATGACGTCAGCCGACCAATCCAGTGCTGACACGTGTCCAGGATGACGCAATAATTAATTTCCGAAAAAGAAAATGATTTATTAATTCGAAATAATGATTTCAGATTTTGTTTCAAACTTCAAACGCTTATAACTTTTGCGTTTCAACTCTGATTTGAGTGATTCAAATTTCTAAATTTGTATAAAATTGAGACCTACCTAAATATGAATTTTATTTAATTTTTGGACTAAAGTTTTTCTCTGTAAAATTATTTAATTGATTATTTAAACTTTAAATAATCATAACTTTTGCATTTTAACTCCAAATTTGACGATTCCAGTTTCTAAAAATTCATAAAATTATGTTCTCTCTGTTTATGGATTTTATTGGGATGTTTGGATACTTTTTACCTATTGTTTATTTGTGTATTTGCTATTTGCACGCTTTACGAGTAGACGTTGAAGTGCCGGAAGGATTCGAAGGAGAAGTGTTGACTCAGGATCCAACCCAAGACCAAGAAAAAGTACTTTTTGAAGGCAAGTTGTGCTTTGACCATATTGATCCTATTTTGAAATCTATTTTGATTTAACCTATTGCATGCTAGTTCAATTAGAAAATACTTTATTTAAATATGGGGGTTAGATAAATACCAATTTGCTGTATGACACCTTGATTATTTAAATATGTGCCATGACCCTTGTCACCCTAGTTGTGGATTACTAGTTGGACATTATTAAATCGCCAACATGGGTTTTAGACCGTTGTAGTATACTGCTTAGACCTACTACGTGCTCATGACATGATTTTGGACAATCAAATGTTAATATTGACTTAATGATATATTGAACCTGTTTTGGAAAGGTATCATGTGATGTTGATGGCACGTGGTGCATGGTAATCAAGCGGGGTTTGATAAATAGTTTTTCGGCCGGGCATGTGGCAAGAATAATCAGTGGGCCAATTGTGGCATTGGGGATGTTGATTTGGTTCTTGGGTAGTCTTGCCTGGTCACCCTAAGGACTTAACCTTGCAAGCCTTTGAACTGGGTCTAAAGTGCAACCACATGTGCAGAATGGGACGGACCTAGTTGACTAAGTTGCTAATAACATACTGTGGGACCTCGGAGGTCAACTACACCCTTTGTGTAAGTTGTACGGGGAGCGTCTGGGCTGAGGCCAGTACCCATCTAACGGTTGATTGGCCTAGACTTCGCCTTAGCTAAGGGAAGGGTTAGTGTGCAATAACCGGGAGGACCACTTGTATTGTTAGAAGTCTCCGAAAGACTTTGTTACTGAACTTCGCCTTTGTGGTGTTTGACTGTATCTTGTGGGTAAAGTGCATAACCTCTGCAGAGTTTAGAATCTATTCGAATAGCCGTGTCCGCGGTATTGGACATCGCTCAGAATTACAGATCAAGGGTTAGATTTTCTCAAAAATAACTTTGGTTTGAAAGGTTGGGTTGGATTAATAATGAAGTTGATGGAAATGTGGATTAGGATGGGAAAGATGTTTATTAAACTCCTTGAAAAGTTATCTATGCTATACTTACTTCTACCGCTTTCGAATCTATTTATGCTACTTGTTAAATGTCATTTTTCTGCCAAATATACCTTGAGCTATTCCTTTGTACCAAGCCATGCATATAGTATATTAGCTTGCATTACATGCATGATTCTTTGAGTACCAAGTACTCACCCTTGCCACAATACAACACCAGTTGAAGAGGAGACAACACCAGCTTTGGAGGAGGAGCTCCACGAGGAACCGTCTACTTAGGAGCGAGCCGGTCGATTGCCTATGGTATACTTGGATGGCGCCACGGTTATTTGATTTTCATTTGCTACTATTTCTCTCTTAATAAGTTTCGCCCTGCGAGGCATACATTTGTAACTTGACCATAAGGTCGAGTAACCAGTTTGACTATTTAATTAAAGTACTTTATTAGTATCGAGTGGTATGATTGTGATATTTACCAATGTTAAGACTGTGGGCACTAGCGCGTTCCTGGACTAGTGCTGAATACACAGAGGGTCCGGATTTGCAAATTCGGGGTCCCGACACTCTGCTTCCTCCATCGACCGTCGAGGAGGTCGACGCAGAGAGGTTTTCCCTGTACGTCGCCGGCGGCTCCGTCCGTACTCGCACCAGGACCGCCGCGCCCAGCTGCCGTCCAGGAGAAGCAATCTTCTTCGGATGGGGGATGCTGGCGGGCCTCCTTCCACCGATTTTCGACTTCTACCTCGCTGTCCTCAACTTCTACTCCATCCACAACATTCACCTTCCTCCCAACTCCATCGTTCTCCTTGCTGTCTTTGCCCAATTATGCGAGATGTTTGTGGGAGTGGCCCCCAATCTGCCCCTCTTCCGCTTCTTCTACTCCTTGCGCACGTCCAAGGACCTTTCCACCACGGCGGGCTCCTACCACCTCTGCCTTCGGGACAGCGCGGCTTCCCGCTACATTCAGCTGGACCTCCGGTCCAACTGGAGGGCTTGGCGCAATGAGTGGCTCTATGCCGAGGACGACAGCAGCGTAGAAGTCTTGGAGTTGCCAACTAGGCCAGCGGTCAGCACTCCTACCTGGGGAGCTCACGTCGATGAGATGCCTGAGCTCCAGGTGATGCTGGCCCGTGTGGACCAGCTGCGAACAGCGGGCCTGACGGGGGCCATGGTTCTCCGAGATTACGTTTCCTGGAGAATTAGTCCCCTGCGCCACCGTGCCCGCCTTGCCTGGCATTACACGGGCCTCGATGACATGACCAGGACGGCTCCCGGAGGTAGATTACTTTTTGTTTTGCGCTCCCCTTCCTCTTCTTTTTTCTTTTTTCTTCTTTTTTCTTTTCAACTGCCGCCGAACTAATGGCGACTTCACTTCTTTTTCTCTTTTCTTTCAGCCGCGGGGGATTTATCCCCTGCAAAGATTGACGCATGGCTAGCACAGCTGGGCATCTTCGGCCCCGTCCTGCCTTTTCCAACGGGCGTGCTCCCGCTCTGCCAGGTGGAGCCCCGGGAGCGTGTGACGATCACCCGCGCCATGCCCACCATGGACGCCATAGGGCCGGTGAACACGCCCCGCCAAATGGCGTTGACAATCCGGGGCCCTCCTTCAGCTGGCGATAGGAGGGGCAAGCGCCCCACTGACGATGACGCCTCTGGTGCCAGCCCCAGGAGGGTCCGTGTCCCATCAGGGGGCGCGGCGACCACGACCGGAGCGGGGAGCTCTACGGCGGACACCGCTTCCCCTTCGGCTGGTGCCGCCTCAACAATAACTCCGCCGGCTCCGGTTCTGCCTTCGTCGGCGCTGGCGCCGATCGACCCTCCGCTGCCGCCGGTGCAGGTCAACCCACCCCTGCTACGCGCCCGGCCAGGTGATCCGCCTCGCCGCTAAGCGCCCGGTAGCAGAGTGATCCGCCTCGCCGGCGCATCGTCCTTCCACCTCCGCCGCCGTCGGCGCAGGTCGATCCGCCCCTGCTACCGCCGCCAGCGCAGGGTGATCCGCCTCCGCCGCTAGCACCAGCGCAGGGTGATCTGCCCCCGCCGCCAGCACCGGTCCTTCCTCCGCTGCTAGCACCGGCGCAGGTCGCTCTGCCAGTATTGGCGCCGCGTGGGGGAATAACACTCGCCTGGCTATGCCTCATTTCAGGAGGCCTTCCGTCGGGTATGCACACAGACATGTAGCAAACTGTCATGTTCCTTTAGTTTGAGAGGCTTACCTCTTTTTCATCTTCAGGGCGTCTACTTCGAGGGCTCCTACCGGGGTCTACCAGGACACCACGGCAGCCGTAGCAGCGCCGGCTGCGGCGGTTGAACACCAAGGCGGCCCTGGCGACCACCCGGTGGCCGCCGCAGGGGCGGCTGTCTTACTGCCCGGTGGTGGGATGGGCTTGCGAGCCACTCCGGAGGTCCCCGGTGCCCCAATCCCCTCGGTGGACACGGACGCTCTGCTGGCCGCCCTTGGTGAGCTGCACTCCCGCATGAGCGGCCGCCTCGCGACGAGCAGGGAGAGGTTGAGGGAGGCCGTTGCGGAGAACAATCGCCTTCGCGCGGAGGTGTAGGGCTGGCACGACTGAGCAGAGAGGTCGGAGCGAAACCTGTAGCAGGAGAGGGAGCAAGGAAACCTCTGCGTCGAGGCGATCACCCGAGAGCGTGATGAGTAGAAGGGCGAGCGGCTCCGCGCGGAAGTCGAGGCCACCTCCATGCTGCGCCCCGCTTTTGACCGATGGTGTCCAGCTTGGCGCCATTGGGGTTGGAGCAGCCGGGCCCGGTCGAGCAGACGGCCCGGCACTACGCCTTCTGCATGGGCCGGATCGCCGACTTCCTCACCTTCCTGCCCAGCGCCTTAGCCACCCGGTCCAGCCAAGAAGGGCGGGTAGTCGCGGCGGCCACGGCCTCGTACGTGCTTGCCTGCTGCGCCAGCCGGGATGCCAACTTCGACCCCCTGGTCACCATCCAGGGAGTGGAAGGAGACTGGGCCCGCGCCGAGGTGTAGGTCAGCAGCGTCACCGAGCGGGTCGCCGATCAGCTCGAAATGGTCAACCCGGTGCTGGAAGCAATGGCTGAGGATGTGGCACTCGAGCTGGATGTTGCCCCGGTGGAGGACCAGGAGGCCGCAGAGGCCGCGGTAGATGAAGATTGAAGACCTTTATTTTGTTGTTGTTTTGTCGTTCCTTGTAACGGACCTCTGCAAGTTAGCTTCTTATCTATGAATGCATATATTTCCCTCCGCATGTCTTATGTTTGGGTGCTTGTTCGTACCTCCACTGCGCTGGTTCTGGGCGAAAAAAAAGACAACGGTGTGCGTTAAGTGTCACTTGGAGTGCAGGGCCCGGATCCCTCGTGTCGGAACATCGCTATCTCAGGACCTTAGGGCCTTGTGAAATTAACTACTCTCGCGGTCTCTTGGGGCCGAACACTTCGTGAGGTGTGGCAGGGTAGTAGGCCTTCGGTAGTGGTGTTTGAGTCGCCGATTCTCACGGGGACACCCTGAGCGTCATGACCGTGTTGAAAACTGCGCCAAACCAGCCATCCGATCACCTATCCCTGCACGCCACGCTCACCCAGCGGGCCAACTTTTACCGTCGAGAGCTCAGAGAGCCTTAATGTACTGAGAGCGATTACACAGACATGGCCCTTCGGGGCGCAAACCAGAAAAAAGAGGACAAAGGTGACAACTGCTTTTGAATAGAAACTGAGCATTGGATTAAACAGAGGCTTCCTCCGACCAGCTTTGGAGAGGAAGGCTCAACTTGGCTGGTCGAGGTGCGCAGCTCTACACTTACAGCCTTCTCAGGGATAGAACTTGCGCAGAAGCTCTATGTTTTGGGAGTTCGCCAACTCCTCCCTGTCCTTAGTGGCCAACCTGACCGCCCCGGAGCGAGAGACTGAGACCACCTTAAAGGGGCCCTCCCACTGGGGAGATAGTTTGTGCAACCCGGCATGCGTCTGAACTCTGTGCAAGACCAGGTCGCCAACTGCCAGTGTTCTCTCGCTGACCCAGGCGGCGTGGTACCGCCTGAGGCTCTGCTGGTACCGGGCAGCGCGCAAGGCCGCGCGATCCCGCACTTCTTCCAGGAGGTTGACGTCCTCTCAACGCAGATCTTCCTGGGCTTCCTCAGCGAACGCCGCCACGCGTGGTGACCCTAAGGCCAGCTCCGATGGCAGGACCACCTGCGCACCATAGACTAAGAAAAGGGAGTTTCCCCGGTGGCCTGGCTGGGGGTGGTGCGAAGTGACCACAGCACTGTCGGGAGCTCTTCAGTCCACCGGGCTCCGCGCTTGTGGAGTCGATCAAACGCCCTGGTTTTGAGGCCCTTCAGCACCAGCGCATTGGCCCGCTCAACTTGACCATTACTCCTCGGGTGGGCTACTGAGGCAAAACAGACCTTGGTGCCCATTTCTTCATAGAAACCCAAGAAGGCAGCGCTGGTGAACTGCACGCCATTGTCGGTGATGATGCGGTTGGCGACCCCGAAGCGGGCGAAGATTCCTTGCATGAACTTGATCGCTGCGGCGGCGGTAATCGCTCTTACTGCTTCGGCTTCCACCCATTTGGTGAACGTGTAGATGGCGACGAACAGATGGGTGTAGCCCCCTGTGGCCCGCGGGAATGGGCCCAGGATATCCAGCCCCCAGACCGCGAAGGGCCATGAGAGCGGGATAGTTTGCAGAGCCTGGGCTAGTCGGTGGATCTGCTTGGCGTGGAACTGGCATGCCTCGCACTTCCTCACCATCTCGCAAGCATCCTGGAGGGCGGTTGGCCAATAGAACCCTTGACGGAAAGCTTTCCCAACCATCGTTCGACTTGACATGTGGCTCCCACTCACGCCTCCATGGATATCAGAGAGCAGACTGCTCCCCTCTTCCTGAGTGATGCACTTCAGAAGAACTCCGTTTCTACCCCGGCGGTAAAGGTCCCCGCCCACCAGGGTATAGCTGATAGTACCACCTTGCTTGTGGAGGGGAGATAATACCACCTTAAAAGGGAGAGCAACCCTCCCCTCATCAGACTAGTCTTACACTAGGGTGTGAAGGCCTGATGGACTATGGCCCTGAGGGACCGTCGGTGTACGGTGAAGTGGCGGTGAACGGCTGAGAGATACCAATGTGTGAAGGGGGGATTGTTAGAATAGTCCCATATTGGTTGTGGAAGGGCAAAGGACCTAACTTATAAGTGGGGGAGTCCCTCACCTCTTAAGCTAGCTTTTGGGGTTGAGAAGGCCCTTACGATCTAACAAATGGTATCAGAGCCCAGGTGCCCCAGGTGGTTCCTAGATAATCTCGGCCCAATGTGTGAGGGGGAGATTGTTGGGAATAGTCCCACATTGGTTGTGGAGAGGGTTTGAGCATGGTTTATAAGGGTGAGGGAGCACCCTCTCATTGAGCTAGCTTTTTGGGGGGAGATGGCCCAACAGACCTTGGCCCGCTGCTCGGGTTGGGCCTGCGAGTGTGTGCTGCAGCCCAACGACCTGGGATCCGGACGCGCTAGGGTGACGGTCCGGCTACCAACTGATGCATCCCTCCCGGGTGCGCACCGTGCCCTTCGCAGCCTAGCCATATGGCGCACGTGCCTCGCCCGACGAGCGGACTGCCCAACTGGCCCAGGGGTGTGGGCCTTGGACCACGAGAGAAATACACACCTTGGCTGCCATAGCTAGGCCATAAGAGTCCCATGTGGCCCCCAAAAGACTAGCCTGATGGGGGGAGGGTTGCTCTCCCTTTTAAGGTGGTATTCTCTCCCCTCCACAAGCAAGGTGGTACTATCAATAGCACCTGGCCTTTCGTGCTATCTTCTTTGCTGACGCATCATCGTCGGGGCACACTTAATCCCGCAGGTAGGCCAGGATCAGATCCATCCATGTGCCTTCCCGGTCAAGTGTGGCGACCACAGGGTGATCGCCCGGGTACTCCGCCCAGCCTGGCGTTTCCGTCGGTACTGATTTCCCTTCTAAAATGAGGGCTGAAGCAACATCACCATCGTCCCCCCAGAAACGGGGGCTGCGATGGACGGTCGCGGAAGCCTTTCTTCAAAGACTCCGACCGGAACAGGAGATATTGTCAAGGCGAGCTGCACGAGCTCGTCCGCCAAGCAGTTGTCATGCCGGGGGATATGGGTATACCCCAGCCCGTCGAAATGTCGCTCCATCCTTCTAACCTCCGCCAAGTACTCCGTCATGACGGGGTCAGAGCAGGAGAACTCCTTTCTCGCTTGATTAACGACCAGAAGTGAGTCACCCTTGACTTGTAGACGCCGAACACCGATGGCTTCGGCGACGCAAAGCCCCGCCATCAAGCCTTCGTACTCGGCAACATTGTTGGTGGCCTTGAAGTCCAGGATGACCACATACATGAGGAGGTCCCCGGTTGGGGAAACCAGGAGGACCCCAGCCCCCGCGCCTTCGAGCCTGAAGGAACCATTGAAGTAGAGTGTCCAGGGGGAGGGCGCGGGGGTTTCGTCGGCTTCAGACTCGGCAGGAGTCCACTCGACAACAAACTCTGCCAGCCTTTGACTCTTGATCGCCGTGCGGGGGGCAAACTTGAGACCGAACTCTCCCAGCTTCACAGTCCACTTAGCAATGCGGCCTTCAGCTTCGCGGTTGTGAAGAATCTCGCGCAAGGGATAGGCGGACACCACCGTGATCTCCCTTCCTTGGAAATAATGCCGCAACTTTCGGGACACCACCAGCACGGCGTATACCATCTTCTGAGCTTGCGGGTACCTTGTTTCTGCATCATGTAGCACATTGCTGACGTAGTAGACTGGCCGCTGGACCCCTTCACGCTCCTCCACCAGTGCCGTGCTCACAACAACCGGACTGGTTGCCACGTATAACAGTAGCGGCTCGCCCTGCTCGGGGGCGACCAGCACTGGAGGGGAGGAGAGGTATTGCTTCAATTCTTCAAGTGCTTGCTGTGCTTCAGTAGTCCACTCGAAGGAGTTGGTCTTCTTCAGCAGCTTGAAGAAGGGGAGGCTCTTTTCCCCCAGCCGGGCTATAAACCGGCCGAGAGAGGCCAGGCGACCAGCTAAGCACTAAACTTGCTTGAGCCTTGTGGGTGGTTGCATGCGCTCGATGGCCGCGATCTTCTCCGGGTTGACCTCGATTCCACGGTTGGGGACGAGGAACCCAAGCAGCTTTCCAGATGACACACCAAACACACACTTCTCGGGATTTTGCTTCAAACAATACTGCCGGAGGTGGGAGAAAGTTTCTTCTAAATCTTCGATAAGCCGAGCAGTCTTTTTGGTCTTTACTACCAAATCATCAACATATACTTCAAGATTTCTCCCAATTTGCGATCGAAATACAATGTGCATAGTGCGCTGGTAGGTTGAGCCAGTGTTCTTCAACCCAAAAGGCATTCGGATGTAGCAGTATACGCCTAGAGGGGTCACAAAAGCAGTATTCTCTTCGTCTTCCCGCGCCATGCTGATCTGGTGGTAGCCGGAGTAGGCGTCTAGGAAGCACAAGACCTCGCACCCTGCTGTGGAATCGACAACGATGTCTATCCGCGGCAGGGGATACGGGTCCTTGGGGTAGGCTTTGTTGAGGTCGGTGAAGTCGATGCACATCCGCCATGTCCCATTCGACTTCTTGGCAAGTACAGGGTTGGCCAGCCACTCGGGATAGGCTTCCTCCCGTACAATCCTCGCCTGCAGCAACTTCTCTACCTCATCCCGAATGGCATCCTGCCGCTCTGGTGCCTGCCTCCGGACCTTCTGCCGGACTGGGTGCACTCCAGGGAGCGTCGCCAATCAGTGCTCGATCACCTCCCTAGGGACCCCAGTCATTTTAGATGGTTCCCAGGCGAACACATCTAGGTTAGACTGGAGGAAGGTGACGAGCGCGTCTTCCTATTTGGTGCCGAGGTTGGCACCGATCTTCACAACCTTTCCGGAGCCGTCCTCGCCCACGGAGACCACCTTCACCTCACCCGAGGGACCAAGTGAGGCGTGGGCCCTGACCGGAGGGAGCTCCAGGCAATCGTCCTCATCTCGAGCCGAGCAGGTGGTGCCAGCCAGGTCCTGCACCTGCTTGCTGAGGTGTAGGGCTTCCAGCCGATCCACCTTCACGGTAATCGGGCCTCCAGATCCAGGGATCTTCATCATCATGTAGGCGTAATGCGTGGCCGCCATGAACTTGACCAGAGCTGGTCGGCCAAGCAACGCATTGTAGGGGAGGTCGAAGTCCGCAATCTCAAAGTTGATTTTCTCTGTTCGGAAGTTCTCCACACATTCGAACGTGACATGCAACTGGACCTGCCCTAGGGGTGTCAAGCCTACCCCAGGGGCAACTCCATAGAAGAGAGCGGCCGGACGCAACTCCTCATAAGGAATTTGGAGTGCCTTGAACGCCCCTACAGACATGAGGTTGATGGAGCTCCCTCCATCAACCAGCACCAGCCCGAGTTTCGCATTCCGGACCGTGGGGGAAACCACGATCGGGAGATGGCCCGGGCCTGCGGTGCTCTCTGGGTGGTCAGCCTGACTGAAGGTGATCAGCTCCTCCAACCATTTCAGTAGCCTGCTCGCCCCGGGAGTTGGTACGATGGCGCACACTTCTCTCACCTCTCGCTTGTACTACGAAACGCTACCGTGTGCTCTGCTTGCTGGAAGGCCAACGGAGCAGGGTCTTTGTCCGCGTCGTCGCGATCATCTTCGCGGCGCTCATTAAGCCGCTGCTCCACCAGCTTGGACATGACCTGGCAATCCGCCAGGTCATGCCCATTGGTCCTATGGATGGGGCAGTAAGCTCTACCTCCTTCATCTTCTCGGCGGGGGGATCGGCGATCCCCGCGATCTCCTCGCGGGCCTCGGCGATCGCCCCTCCTGTCCCGGCAGTCGCGCTTCTGGGGCTTGTTCTCCGGTTCGGCGACCAGGACCTCTCCGGCACCGATTTCCTTGCGCTTCTTCTTCTTGTTGTGCTCAGAAGCCTTCGAGGTTCCTACCTCGCTGTGGTCGGATGGCCCCGTTGTGCGGTCTCGGGCCTCCACTGCCCTGGCGCACTTATGTGCCAGGGAGAACAGCTCGGAGGTGGTCGAAATGGTGTGGGTAGCCATCTTCTCCCGCATCTTCTGATCTCGGACCCCCCTCCGAAAGGCGATAATCACCGATTGCTCGGAGATCCGAGGGATCGTGTTCCGGCAGTGGCTGAACTGCCGAATGAACTCCCTCAGGGATTCCCCTTAAATGCTCGGGCGTGAAGGTCATCCTCCACACCCGGCTGAGTGTAGGAGCCCTGAAAGTTGGCGACGAAGATGTCGCATAATTCCTCCCACGAGTGCACAGAGCCTCGAGGGAGGTTCAGCAGCCAGGAGCGGGCGGGGCCCGTCAGCGATGTCGGGAGGTAGTTGGCCATGATCTTCTCAGACCCTCCCGCGGCGTGCACCACCATGGTTTAGATCTGTAAGAACTCCTCCGGGTTGGTGGTGCCGTCGTACTTCTCGATGGACGCAGGGCGGAATCTCTCCGGCCACGCAGCTTGGCGTAGGCGGAGGGAAAACGCCTCTCATCCAACATTGTAGGGGGAGTAGCGCCACTCGCCCGCCCCTCGGCCCCGAGACGGAGTCGAGGGGTGCGAGTCTATGCTCTCCCTGGAGCCAGGGAGCGAGGTCTCCCCTCGACCGCTAGACATCGGGTGTCCCACGCGGTGCTGCACGCGTGCACGACGCCCCCTGAGGACGTCGCGCAAGTCACTACCACGTTGGGACATTCTTTCATCTAGGCGGGCCATGGGAAGAAGTGGGAGCACGTGCACGTCCCCTTGTGCCCGAGGGGGCTTCAACTAGTGCACCGTTTCCTTTGTCCCGGTGTAACACCCCAAAATTTTGCTTTTCTTAAATTCATGTGTGATTTGGCACTTTGGTGAATTTTTGGAATTTTCTGGAATTTATTTGGATTTATTTGGAATTTATTTGAATTTATTCCATTTTGAAATAATTAAAGAATTTAAATTTGCAAATAAATTTTTGTTGGAAATATTTTATTTGAGTCCAAAATGATCCAAAATATTTTCGGAATTTTTCGAATTTTTCTAAAGTCATTTGCTATTTTTAA
This sequence comes from Rhipidocladum racemiflorum, assembly GCA_036346355.1. Lineage (NCBI taxonomy): Eukaryota > Viridiplantae > Streptophyta > Magnoliopsida > Poales > Poaceae > Rhipidocladum > Rhipidocladum racemiflorum. Next base: position 34,325,599 of record CM070577.1, on the reverse strand, counting down.
TGAATTAATCGAATTCTGGGAATTATTTTAAATATTAAATCATTGGAAAATCCAACTCGGGTCGGCAATCTTTTCATCCATCGAGTCGGACTCGAGTCGACCGAGCGCTTGACTCGGACCGAACCCACTCCTAACCCTAATCAATCCCAACCGTTGGATCAAGATCCAACCTCTGAGATCCGTCCACCTGCACTGAGCCGTGTCGAGGACGGACCCGGACGCGCCGCTGATCGTGGCCGTTAGTTGTGCGATTGCGACGCATTTCATAAATCTACGCCCGAGTCCGAGCCGACTCCGCCCGTGTCATGCATTGTGGAGCTAGGTTCTCCGTTTACCGCAGACGCCGAGGCTATTTAATGCCCGAGCATACCCCGAGATCGCCATCCCACGCCTGAAAACCTAGCCGCGCCGCCTAGGATCCCCACCGCTCGCCGTTATTGCTTTCGCGGAGTTGGAAAGTCTGCTCGCCGCGATTAACGCCGATATTGCTGCCGTCAGTCGTCCTCCGCCGTCATCAAGCCCAGATCCGGATTCCCCAGGCGAGGCGCGTTCGGAGTACCCCTCACTTGCCGGAGCGCGCGAAGCGTAACGCCGACGCAAGGTCGTCCGTCTCGGTCAAGCCGCCGTGCGCTATCATGCCCGTCGAGCTGCGTGCACCGCTGGATCCGGTCGGACGGCAGCGGTGAGTTCACGTGTTTCCCAAACCTAGAAACCCGATTAGATCCGGACCGTTGGATCCAAGATCCAGCGGTTCACAATCGCCACGTCTTTAGCAGTGCGATTATAGATTAGATAGACCGCCCGTCTGGGTCGAAGCGCCACGAGCATCGGTAGTTTCAACATGTTAACCCTGGATCTAATCCGCCCGTTGATTTTCAAATCAATCTGGCCGATGCGTGATCATGCGTGTCGGAAGTTGGACCGACGCCGCTGGCCGTCGCAGCGCAGCGTGGCGTGTGGCCCGACGCGACGGGCCCGTGTCGGAAGGGCCCGCATGTCGCAGCTAACCCAGCTAAGCGCCGACGCTACCCATGACGTCACAGCTGGGTCCCACTGCCGCCGTGCGGCCGAGCCGACGTCGGGCCGATGACGTCACCGTCGGGCCCACATGTCGATCCACGTGAGTCGTGGGCCGAGTCCACTGGACCCGAAATGAGCATGGACCGAGCCCATGGATCACCTGACGTCGTGCCAGGCCAATCAGGAGCTGCCACGTGTCATCCATGCCGACGCATAATAATTAATTTCGAAAAGAAAATGATTTATTAATTCGAATAATGATTTCAAATTTAGATTCAAACTTCAAACGCTTATAACTTTTAGTTTCAACTCCGATTTGAAGCGATTCAAATTTCTAAATTTGTATAAAATTAAGATCTACCTAAATATGAATTTTATTTAATTTTGGACTAAAGTTTTCTCTGTAATATTATTTAATTGATTATTTAAACTTTAAATAATCATAACTTTTTGCGTTTAACTCCAAATTCGACGATTCCAGTTTCTAAAAATCCAGAAAATTATGTTCTCTCTGTTTATGGATTTTATTTGGAGTTTTGGGATCTTTTGCATAGTGTTTATTTGTGTATTTGCTATTTGCACGCTTTACTTAGCAGACGCGTTGAAGTGGGAGGGATTCGAAGGAGAAGTATTGACTCAGGATCCAACTCAAGACCAAGAGCAAGTGCTTTTTGAAGGCAAGTTGTGCTTTGACCATATTGATCCTATTTCGAAATCTATTTTGATTTAAACTATTGCATGCTAGTTCAATTAGGAAGATACTTTGTTTTAAACACAGGGGTTAGATAAATACCAATTTGATATATGACACCTTGATTACTTAAGTATGTGCCATGACCCTTTTGTCACCCTAGTTGTGGTTTACTAGTTGGACATTATTAAATTGCCAACATGGGTTTAGACCGTTGTAGTATCTTTGCTTAGACACACTACGTGCTCATGACATGATTTTGGACAATCAAATGCTAATATGGACTTAATGATATATTGAACTTTGTTTTGGAAAAGTATCATGTGATGTTGGCAGACGTGGTGCATGGTAATCAAGCGGGGTTTGATAAAGCAAGCTGGGGCATGTGGCAAGAGTAATCAGGTAGGCCGGTGTGGCATTGGGAATGTTGATTTGGTTTTTCGGGTAGTCTTGCCCTGGTCACTCTAAGGACTTAACCTTGCAAGCCTTTGAACTGGTCATACTTGCAACCACATGGTCGAATGACGGCCCTAGTTGACTAAGTCGCTAAGGACTCACTTGTGGAGCCTCAGGGTGTCGATTACACCGTTTGTGTGATTGTGCGGGGCGTATCGTGGTTTGTGGCAGGTACCCATCTAATCTGTGTTGGTCCCATACTTCGCCTTGGCTAAGGGAAGAGGATGGTGTAGGAAACGCACTTTAGGGAAGGACCACCTGTGTTGTTTGAGGCTTCCGAAAAGGCTTTGTTATGATCGCTCATTCGCATACTCTTGTATGGCGATTCACGGTACGACGTGGTGAGTGGATTGTATCTTGTGGGTAAAGTGCATAACCTCTGTGAGTGTAGAATCTATTTGAATAAGCGAGTCCACGGTCTTGGACAATGCTGAATTACATAAGGGTTAGATTTTACGAAAATAACTTGGATTTGAAAAGTTGGGTTGGTTTAACAAAGAAGATGATGGAAATATGGTTTAGGATGGGGAAAATGTTATTTAAACTTCTTGAAAAGTTATTTATGCTTTACTTGTTTTTACTTTGCTTTGAATCTACTTATATTACTTGTCAAATGTCTTTAATTTAAATATACCTTAAGCTATTCCTTTGTACCAAGCCATGCATATAGTATATTAGCTTGCATTCTCAGCATGACTTGTCGAGTACCAAGTACTCACCCTTGCCTCAACACAATACCCGGTTGAAGAGGAGACTACGCCCGGTTCGGAGGAGGAACTCCAAGAGGACCCGCTCTACTTAGGGATGCGAGCCCATCAGAGTTGCCTGTGGTATCTTTGGATGGCGCCACGCAAGTTTATTTGATTTTTCCGCTGCAGTTATTTCTCTTTTAATAAGTTCCGCCTTGCAAGTTATATATTTGTAACTTGGCCAAAAGGTCAAGTAACCACTTTGGTTATTCAAATAAATTACTTTGATAATATCGATTGGTATGATTGTGATATTTAAGATGTTAAGGCTGTGTGCACTAGCGCGTTCCTCGGACTAGTGCCGAATACACAGAGGGTCCTGATTTGCAAATTCTGGTCCCGAAGAGGTGGTATCGAGCCATACTTGACTGTAGGCTCAACCCTAAGCTAGAATGGTCGTAGTGAGGATAAAACCTATTTTCTAAATCTGAAAATTTGTGAGAAGACAAGAAATGACATCTCGACTTATCCCCTTCTCTCTTTTCTCGTCTCTTGCTGAAATTTTCCCTTACTCCGGTCACAATTTAAAAATTAGAGTTCTTACGTAAATCACTCTTGTGACGTGATGGAGGTTTCTCGATGAGTGAGCATAGGTTCTATAGTGAGACTCCTTCACGAGTCGCGTCATAAAATAAAGAGTCACCCTTTAGGCGTAAGACTCAGAGTTAGTTCGATTTGATTTGCTTTGTTTGTGAGTGTGCATTATGTGTTGCAAGGCCCTTAGGCATTGTAAGCACCATACCAAGTTATTAATAATAAAGATGGACCTTAAAGTTACCCCTTTACCCGCATAAGTTCCATATTACTTGTCTATTCTTGTTTCCCTCTCATCTCTAAACCTAGAGCAAATCAGCAGATGGTGAACACCCGTGGGAACTTTGAAGCAATGGGAGTGGATCTCGCCAACAGAAACCCCAATGATGGAGCACCAGCACCGCTAGCATCGATGTGCGTAATTTTGGAGCATTTCTTCTTTGCTCAGACCAGTTGATGCATGCTATGATGCAACAAATGCAGCACGTCCTTTGCCGTGCCACTTTGCTAATCAAGTTAATCAGGGGACCACGCTTGAGAATACAAGGTCATCGAGTTCATGAGGACTCACCCACCCACTTTCTCTCGGGAATGCCAATCCGTTGGAGGCCGACGTATCAAGTTAAGATCAATTGAGAGGAAGCTACACATAGCTCAATGCATAGGGAATGAGAAGGTACTTTACGCTTCTCATCGATTTGGAAGGAACAATTGGCCGTAATGGTGGGAGAACTTTCATGCCGCAGAGAACCTCAAGATATCACTTGGGAAGAGTTCACGTGATTCGACATTAAGCGATATCACGTGCCTCGAAGGAATTATGGACCTTAAGAAGGAGGAGTTCGTGAGCATCAGCAAGGTAATCACCAAAGGGCCGACCACCTGAATAAGTTCACACTGATTAGCACGCTACGCTGAGGATGTAGCGACGAGATAAATCTAGGCGTCTCAAGTTTCATGAAGGGACTTAACTTCCGGGATTGCAAGTAGGATTGATCACCCACACCTTTCCGATTTCCAAGAGTTGGTGAATAAAGGCGCTTATTCTTGAGGACAAAGCGCAAGGAACTGGATGAGAACAGAAGCGCAGGATGCAACAAGGCGAGATCACGTCGAAACGCAATGTCGCTTGAGAGTTGCACCAAATCAATTCTTCGATTCCAACCACGAGAATGCAACAAGGACACCCTCGGCACCAAGACACCTGCCAATCAAAACTACGGACCCAGGCCCCGCTAGAAACGCTACCCGGCAACAAGAAGCAGTGAGACGTGTTACAAGCAACGAGCCAGACACTTTTGCCAACAGTTGTCCGAAGAAGACAGCAGGAAGCGATTAGCCAGCTTCAATCTAGGAACCACCCCAGCTAGGCGCCAAAGATCAGGAGCCACACCCCCAGGCGTGGTGAGAGGCCGAGTCAACCATGTCACCAGATGCACCGCAGAATGCTACTGACGTCGTCTTGGGTAAGTTACTTGTTAACTCAAGACACAGCTTGAGTTTGTTTGACTCTGGGCTTCAGATTCGTTTGTTTCGCAAGGCTTTGCTACTAGAAATGATTTAAGGATTGCAAGACTTAAGTGCATGCTTTTAGTTCAAACCCACAGTTTCGAACTCCCGAAAGCAGTAGGATGTTCGGTGAGAATACTAATAGATGGAATAGAGTTCCTAGCAAACCTTATAATTTTGGAGACCTGCACCTTAGATGTTATATTGGGAATGGATTGGTTATCCAAGCACAAGGTCAGTGTATTGGATTGTGGGCGAGACTATCTCGATTGAGAGCCCGTGTGGGAAGAAAGTGGAATTTCAAGCCATGCGGTTAGAGATGGACAGTTGATGGTTAACAAGTACCAAGGCAATCAGCATAGAGGATGTCCCAAAAGAGTGAATGAGTACCTGATGTTTTCCCCGAAGATCTACGGTATGCCTTGAGACGAGGACATAGAGTTTGTGATAGAACTTGTACTCAGATGCACAAATATAGCAAAGAGACTTACTCGGATGTCTACCGAGGAGTTGGTAGAAATGAAGAAACAAATAGAAGAGTTAATGGAGAAAGGATTTATCGCACCAAGTTAGTCGCTGGAGAGCACCGGCTTTGTTTGTCAAGAAGAAGGGACGGGAGTTTTCAGGATGTGCATTGACTACCGTGCACTCAATGAAGTCACCGTGAAAAATAAGCATCCGCTACCCAGGATTGATGATTTGTTTGATCGGTTAAGAGGAGCCGAGTTTTCTCCAAGATTGATCTCGAGATCGGATACCATCGCTGAAGATCCGATCGATATTCGAAGACCGCATTCTCGCCAAGATATGGACATTACGAAGTTTGCTATGTCCTTTGACTGATTTAATGCGCCAGCTTATTTCATGAATATGATGAATAAGGTGTTCATGGAATATTTGGACAAAGTTTGTCGTCGTGTTCATAGACGATATCCTCGGTCTACTCCAAGACAGAGGATGAACATGCCGAACACTTAAGAGAGTTTTGGAAAAGGCGAGGAACAAGAACTTTTCGCCAAGTTCAGCCAAGTGTGATTTTTGGAAGGACAAGGTGGAGTTTCTTGGACATGTGATGACCGCATGAAGGAGTCGTGAGATCCAAGCAAAGTAGAAGGTTGTGTTACATTGGAGCAGTAGATCGTGACCTGCGGTGAGTTTCCTTGGAATGGCAGGATACTACCGCCGTTATCATTGAAGGCTTTCGACAATTGCGAAACCTCTTACGCAATTGAAGAAGGAAAAGAAGTTTGCATGGACGCCTGGAGATGAGGAAGGATTTTCAGGAGCTCAAGAAGCGATTGACATCAGCACCTGTTAGTTTCTGGATGTTGCTCAAAGCTTCGATATTTATTGTGACGACGCGCCAAGGACTTGGATGTGTCTTTGATGCAGAATGGAAAGGTCGTCGCTTATGCATCAAGGCGCTTGAGGCCGCATGAGGAAAATTATCCGACACATGACCTAGAGTTGGCCGTAGTGCATGCTTTGAAGATATGGCGTCACTATCTCGATTGGAAAGCGATGTGAAGTATATACGGATCATAAGAGCCTTAAGTACATATTCACCGATCGGATCTGAATATGAGGCAAAGGAGATGGCTAGAGAGTTGATCAAGGACTATAATGTTGGAATCCATTACCATCCCAGGAAGGCCAACGTAGCCAGTGCTCGAGTCGGAAGAGCCATACCGTGAGTACGCTGCGTTGCTAGCCACAAGTCGTGATGAGTTATGTGAGGATTTTCAGAAAATGAAGATTGAGGTTGTACCTAAGCAGATTCTTGGCCGCATTGGAAGTAAAGCCTACCCTAGAGGATCGATCCGAGAAGGAAGTATGATGATGACAGGATCCGCAGGATTAAGTCCATCAAGGAGAAGGCAGGTGGACTTCAAATTGATGAACAAGGCACGCAGGATGAAGGATCGCATTTTGTGTACCTAACAAAAAGGAGTTAAAGCAACTGATTTTGGAAGAAGCCCATGACTCTAAGTACTGATTCACCCGAAGCGCCAAGATGTATCGGGATCTCAAGGAGAGATTCGTGGCCGAGTATGAAGCGAAGTTGCGAGCATGTTGCATTGTGCGAGCGTATGCCGAGAGTCAAGGCATGCATCGAGACGCCAGGATTACTACAATGCTGAAAATACCTGAGTGGAAGTGGGAGGAAATCGGAATGGATTTCATTACCTGGTTGCCGAAGACTCAAGGAGGTTATGACTCCATATGGGGTTATAGTGGATCGCTTGACTAAAGTAGCCCATTTTATCCGTAAAGACCACTTACTCGGGAGATAAATTAAGCGGAATTGTACATGATCGAGATTATCTGTTTGCAGTGCCCAAGAGATTGTATCGAATGGAAGGACCAATTTACACTCAAGGTTACGGAATAAGTTGCATGAAGCCATGGGAACCCGTTTGAACTTGATGCGACTTATCATCCACAGAGCGGATGGGACACCGAAAAGCAGTCAACCAGACTTCGGAGGATATGCTAAGAGCTTGTGCATTAGCTTATGCTACCTCTTGGATAAGAGTTTGCCGATGCCGAGTTTAGTTACAACAATAGTTATCAGGCTAGTTTACGATGTCACCTTTGAGGCCTTGTATGGTCGATACATCAGGGACGCCATTGAATTGGAATGAGACCGTGGCCTTGTGTCTTTGGGCACGATATTCTTCAAGAGGTCAATTTGAAAGCAGACGCCATAATTAGGAAAGGTTGAAGATAGCCCAATCTCGACAGAAGAGTTATCTTTGACAATCGTCAGCGAGATTTGAGTTTTGAACCGGAAGACTTTGTATACCTCAGAAGTTACGCCTCTCGGGGAGTTAAGAGGTTCCATGCCAAAGGGAAACTCGCACCGCTATGTTGGACCATTTAAGATTTTGAGTCGCAGAGGTGAAGTTGCCTACCGGTGGAGTTGCCACAGTAAGGGAGTGCATGACTTATTCCATGTGTCCCTTGGCTTAAAGAAGTGTCTCCAGAGTTCTGAGGAGCGATACAGCTAGAGTCAATTGAGTTGCATGAGGACTTGACTTATAAGGAGCACCTGTGAGGATTCTAGACACAATGGATCAGAAACTAGAAACAAGTCAACCCGATTCAGAGTTCGGTGGAGCAACCATGAAGAAAGTGAAGCGACTTGGGGGCGAAGAGATTTGAAGAAAGAATTTCCAAACCTATTCCTTTAGTAAGCCCTGAATCTCTAGTGGACGAGATTCTATTAAGGGGGAGGTTTGTAACACCCCAAAATTTTGCTTTTCTTAAATTCATGTGTGATTTGGCACTTTGGTGAATTTTGGAATTTTCTCGAATTTATTTGGATTTATTTGGAATTTATTTGAATTTATTCCATTTTGAAATAATTAAAGAATTTAAATTTGCAAATAAATTTTTGTTGAAATATTTTATTTGAGTCCAAAATGATCCAAAATATTTTCCGGAATTTTCTGGAATTTTTCCGAGTCATTTGCTATTTTAATGAATTAAGCCGAATTCTTGGGAATTATTTTAAATATTAAATCGCCGAAAATCCAACTCGGTCAAGTGCATCTTGTTCATCACGGACCGAAGTCGGACTCGAGTCCTAACCGAGCGATTGACTCGACCGAACCCACTCCTAACCCTAATCAATCAGCTTACCGTTGATCAAGATCAACGGCCGAGATCCGTCCGACCTGCACTGAAGCCAGGTGGGGACCGGGACACGTCGCCACGTGGCGGCCGTTAGTTGTTACTGCTGGGCAGCCACGATTTCATAAATCGCTCCGCCGAGTCCGAAGCCGACTCCGCCGCCGGTCCGCCTTGCGTGAGAGCTAGGTCTCCGTTTTTGCCAGACCAGAGGTTATTTAATGCCCGGCATACCGAGGATCGCCATCCCACGGCCTGGATTCAAAAACCTAGCTTTCGCGCTAGGATCACCGTCTCGCCGTTATTGCCGCCGAGTTGGAAAGTCTGTTCCGCGACAACGCCGATATTAGCTGCCGTCCCTCCGCCATCAAGCTTTCCATCCGGATTCCCCAAGGCGAGACTGCGTTCGGGAGTACCCCTCGCCGGCGGAACGCTGAAGCAGCGCGACGGCAAGGTCGTTCCGTCTCGGTCAAGCCCGGCGCGCGCGTATCGCTGCCCTCGAGCTGCGTGCACCGCTGATCCAGACGGACGGCAACGGTGAAGTTCACGTGAGCCCTGCAAACCCTAGAAACCCGATTAGATCTGGACCGCGGATCAAGATCCAACGGCTCACAATCGCCACGTCTTTGTGCGGTGCGATTATAGGATTAGATCCGACCGTCCGATCTAGATCGAACGCCCCGCGAGCATCGATAGTTTCAACGCAGTTAACCCTGGATCTAATCCACGCCGCGATTTTCAAATCAGCTGGGCCGTGATTGCTTCACGCGTCATCGGGAAGTTGGACCGACGCCAGTCGGTAGCCCGACAGCGGCGTGCGTGTAGCGGCCGACACGCCAGGCCCGTGTCGCAGGGCCCGCGATGATAACTAACCCGACCGACGCGTCACCATGACGTCACATTAGATCCCTGGCGCCGGCCAGTGGCCGAGCCCGGCGCGTCAGCGATGACGTCACCCGAGTGAGCCCACATGTCGATCCACGTGGAGTGGGCCGAGTCCACCGTGGGACCATTCGAGCATGGACCGAGCCCATGGACGAAGCTGGCGCCAAGAAAGGCCAATCAGGAGGCTGCCACGTGTCCATGCCGACGCACAATTAATTTCCAGAAGAAAATGATTTATTAATTCGAATAATGATTTCAAATTTAGATTCAAACTTCAAACGCTTATAACTTTTGCGTTTCAACTCCGATTTGAGCGATTCAAATTTATAAATTTGTATAAACTTAAGATCTACCTAAATATGAATTTTATTTAATTTTTTGTACTAAAGTTTTTCTCTTTAATATTATTTAATTGATTATTTAAACTTTAAATAATCATAACTTTTGCGTTTTACCTCCAAATTCGATTTATTCCAGTTTCTAAAATCCAGAAAATTATGTTCTCTCTGTTTATGGATTTTATTTGGAGTTTTGGGATCTTTTGCATAGTGTTTATTTGTGTATTTGCTATTTGCACGCTTTTACGAGTAGACGTTGAAGTCTGGGAGAGGATTCGAAGGAGAAGTATTGACTCGAGGATCCAACTCAAGACCAAGAGCAAGTGCTTTTTGAAGGCAAGTTGTGCTTTGACCATATTGATCCTATTTCAAATCTATTTTGATTTAAACTATTGCATGCTAGTTCAATTAGGAAGATACTTTGTTTAAACACAGGGTTAGATAAATACCAATTTGATATATGACACCTTGATTACTTAAGTATGTGCCATGACCCTTTTGTCACCCTAGTTGTGGTTTACTAGTTGGACATTATTAAATTGCCAACATGGGTTTGAAGGCCAGATTTGTAGTATCTTTGCTTAGACACACGTGCTCATGACATGATTTTGGACAATCAAATGCTAATATGGACTTAATGATATATTGAACCTGTTTTGGAAAAGTATCATGTGATGTTGACAGACGTGGTGCATAGTAATCAACCGGGAGTTTGATAAAGCTGATTTCGGCCAGGAGCATGTGGCAAGAGTAATCAAAGGTGGGCGGTGTGGCATTGGGAATGTTGATTTGGTTTTCGGGTAGTCTTGCCCTGGTCACTCTAAGGACTTAACCTTGCAAGCCTTTGAACTGGTCATACTTGCAACCACATGGTCGGAATGGGGCGGCCCTAGTTGACTAAGTCGCTAAGGACTCACTTGTGGAGCCTCGAGGTGTCGATTACACCGTTTGTGTGATTATGCGGGGAGGCGTGGATCGTGGGCATGGCGGTACCCATCTAACGGTGTGTTGGTCCCATACTTCGCCTTGGCTAAGGGAAGGATGGTGTGAGCACGCATCGAGAGGACCACCTGTGTTGTTTGAGGCTTAGAAAGGCTTTGTTATGATAAACTCGCCATTCGCATACTCTTGTATGGCGATTCACGGGTACGACGTGGTGAGTGGATTGTATCTTGTGGGTAAAGTGCATAACCTCTGCAGTGTAGAATCTATTTGAATAAGCCCGAGTCCACAGATCTTTGGACAATGCTCTGAATTACAAATAAGGGTTAGATTTTCTGAAAATAACTTGGATTTGAAAAGTTGGGTTGGTTTAACAAAGAAGATGATGGAAATATGGTTTAGGATGGGGAAAAATGTTATTTAAACTTCTTGAAAAGTTATTTATGCTTTACTTGTTTTTTTTACTGCTTTCGAATCTACTTATATTACTTGTCAAATGCTGTTTACCGCAAATATACCTTAAGCTATTCCTTTGTACCAAGCCATGCATATAGTATATTAGCTTGCATTCTGCATGACTTGAGTACCAAGTACTCACCCTTGCCTCAACACAATACCCGGTTGAAGAGGAGACTACGCCTGGCCGGAGGAGGAACTCCAAGAGGACCCGTCTACTTAGGGATGCAAGCCCAGCCGATTCGTGGTATCTTGGATGGCGCCACGAAGTTTATTTGATTTTTCCGCTGCAGTTATTTCTCTTTTAATAAGTTCCGCCTTGCAAGGTATATATTTGTAACTTGGCCATAAGGTCAAGTAACCACTTTGGTTATTCAAATAAAGTACTTTGATAATATCGATTGGTATGATTGTGATATTTACCGATGTTAAGACTGTGTGCACTAGCGCGTTCCTGGACTAGTGCTGAATACACAGAGGGTCCGGATTTGCAAATTCGGGGTCCCGACACCCGGCCCTCGCGATCGGGAACAGTTGTGGCCGTGCGGCTAGAGGCTTACGCGTCGGTCGCGCGCATGCCCTGCCGCCCGACGCCCGAAGCCCCTGGCCGATTCGCCGCCTCAACTTGCTGTTGGGCGGCGTCCACTAGGTGGGCGATATCCCGCAGTCATGGGACGACCGGGGTTTCGCCCACTAGTGCAACCGGGGGGTGATCGAGGAGCAGCCGGGCCGCATGAAGATTCCGCGCCAGGGTGTCGTCTCCCATCAGGAGACGCCGCCGGACGGGTTGGCCTCCTTGCGCAGAAGCATCATGAGTTCCTCCTTGGACGGAGGGACCTGGGGGGGTCCGACGCCCTGGGCGAGTGCCGGGACCGGCCACGAGCGCTGCTCTCCTCATGTAGACCGTCGTGCTTGGAGCCAGAGGCCACCATGCTGATTTTCGTCAAGGCTTCTTGCAAACTTCGCAAGAAGGTGGAAGAAGAAAGAACAATCCAGCCACTGAGCCCCCTACCTGGCATGCCACTGTCAGTGTACGAGCTAACAGACCCCTTCCAAGACGGGGTGTGAGAAGTCCGAATGAGGGGCTTTCGTGGAGATTTCTCAAGACACGGCGGAAAGAAGATGGACGAAGCTCACAAGAAGAAGGCACACGGGATTACCCAGGTTCGGGCCCTCCTCACGAGTAATAGCCCTAGTCCTGCTTGTGTTGCTCTTGATTACGTTCTTGTTCGAAATCGCTCAAACAATGGATTTGGCACTCAAAAGTCCTCATCCCCAAGGGGATGAACTAGTCTCAAGAGATGGGCTAGCCAAGAAGAAGGAGAAGAACCAGCTGAACCCCCACTCCCATGCACCCCAGCTACCTTTTATACCCGGGTTGGCTGGGGCGCACGGGGCTCACAAAAAGGGAGTACGTTGAATACACTGGGCAGGCTGCATTTAATACGCCTGTCACTGTTCTTGTAGCACACTTAATGCCCTAGCACAGCCGTCCTCTCCCCCGCCTTGGGCCCTGCGCCTGCCGGCGTCGCCCGCTCTGCTGGGGTGGGAAATTGCACCATGATGTCACTCATAATTATGGCGCGCGTTGGGAACACACGCCACCATGCTCTGGCCTTCATTACCCCCATTTAATGCGCACAATTCGCATTAAATGTCTTTGACCTTCTTTGCGGCTGCACAGGCCGCTAAGTGGCCTCGGGAACTGAGCTCCAGCGGTGTGGCCTGATCGCCACCTGCCTGTTGGCGACCACACAGCCGACCGCCAGCGGCGTGGCCTTGTCGCCACGTGTCTGCCCGGCGATCACACAGCTGACCACCAGCGGCGTGGCCTGGTCGCCACTTGCCCGCTGGCGATCACATAGCTGACCTCCAGCGTCGTGGTCTGGGTACCACCTGTCCACTGGACGGCATCCTTCCTGACCGCTAGCGGCATGGTTTGGACGCCATGTATCCGCTAGCGGCTCTTACTAAAGTGTAGTGGGCACCCTGGTGTAGAATACACCGACAATACTCAAATACAAAAGTAATATTTTATAATATATGCAAGTATTATTTGACATACGAAATAATGGCCATAGTAATAGAGTTATTTACATTCGAGAACTTATGTCTACATGTAATTTTTTCTAACCATTGTTGCCACCTTGTTTATTCCTTACAACCAACAACTAACTATTTCGTTGGGGAAAATAATAGCTCAGTCGAAACAGAAAAGTTACGCTGATAACCGTCGCCGAGACTTGTGTTTTGAACTGGAAGATTCTGTATACCTCAGAGTTACACCACTCAAGGAGATTAAGAGATTCCTTGCCAAAGGGAAGCTTGCGCCAAGATATGTTGGTCCGTTCAAGGTCCTAAGTCGCCAAGGAGAAGTTGCTTACCAGTTGGAGTTGCCGCAGTTGTTGGCGGGAGTGCATGATGTGTTCCATGTATCCCAACTGAAGAAGTGTCTCCGAGTGCCGAATGAACAGACGCCACTACAGTCAATAGAGCTGCAGGAAGATCTGACATATAAGGAACACCCTGTGAAGATTCTGTTAGTGTTATGCCCTTGAGGCAAACATATGGATGATTGTAACATTACTATGTTTATGAATAATAATATGATTATTGGTCCAATGAATGTATATCATTGTTTTGATCAACAAGTGTGTGACTTGTTTATGAAGCTCTTTACTTATTGATATAATTCGATAAATATCTCTGATCAGATATCATCGTATAGGACAATGATGAATAGATCAGCACATGTATTGTTCGATGATCATGTTTCATAGATCATGGGATATGGAGATATCATCAATACATTGTGGACGCATGTTGAAGAACATGGGTTAGATAGACCCACAATGGGACACTGCGAGAATGTTACGTTCTTATGTGTCATCAGTGTATCTCATACATAGTAGATGTATGATCCTTAGACCTGAGATTGTCATATTCCCTACATGTGTAATAGTTTACCTTGGGGTTACCAAACACTATTTCCTAACCGGATAGTTATAAAGGTAGCTTTCATGTTTAGTATGAAACATGCAGAGGGAAGTGAGCAGTCGAGATGGAATTTGCCACTCCAATGTAACGGAGATATATGTCTAGGCCACTCGTGTGATATGATTAAGGAAGTGCATGGCCATGCCGTGATTGAGAAGTCAATCACAACTTATTAATATATCACGGATACGAGAGATGAATTGAACTATCAAAGGATGACATGCTTCTCGCCATGAGTTCGATCTTGATATAGTTTGGCAAAGGGATTATTACATCAGTACTTTAATCATATGCGTTTGGGAGTTGGCATGCTCTGCAAGGAGCCGCTACCGACTATTGGATTAGAAAAGGGTTTTCCGAATCCATGTCCAAATGCGCATGAACCTCTGAGGTCACACACTTAGCAGTGGGACGCATCAATTTGGATTGGATCCGTAATTAATGGACCTCGTGGGCTTAGCGCGTAGATGGGCCCTGACGCCTAGGGTTTCACCTCGTGGCTATATAAGGAGGAGGAGGTCGGGCGCAGATGCACTTTTCGTCTTTGTTAGAGGTGTTTCGCCAGAACCCTAACCACCTCCTCTCGTTGCCCTGCCGAGCGACCGGTGCTAGCACACGCGACGGCGTTCCATCCAGGCGTGTGGATCGGGCTGTGGTGACGCTGCTGCTACTGCGGCGTGGAGAGGACAATCCGCAGCGAGGACGATCCGTGGCGAGGACGATCTGCAGCGACGATCCGCAGCGAGGACAATCCACGGTGAGGACGATCCACGGCGAGGACGGATCACGGCGAGGACGATCCACGCCGAGAACGATCCACTACAACGACGTGTGAAGGATTCCGCAACTGCGCGTCTAGTGGTAATTGATCTATGATCCCCTTCTTGCGAGTAGCTTTTCTGGTTTGCGGTAGAAATTTTAATTTGTGTTAGAGTAGCATACCGCGTTCCCCAACAGGTTCTGGACACCATGG
This sequence comes from Rhipidocladum racemiflorum, assembly GCA_036346355.1. NCBI lineage: Eukaryota > Viridiplantae > Streptophyta > Magnoliopsida > Poales > Poaceae > Rhipidocladum > Rhipidocladum racemiflorum. Next base: position 34,310,416 of record CM070577.1, on the reverse strand, counting down.
ATCGAGAGACAAGAAATAATTCAACCCATTTCTGCAGAGTCTAGTGGAGCAACCACTCCGAGAGTGAAGCGACTTGGGAGCGCGAAGAGGATTTGACAAAAGAATTTCTGAACCTATTCCCTAATTAGCCCTGAATCTCGGGGTCAAGATTCTGTTAAGGGGGGAAGTTTGTAACAGCCTAAATTTTGCTTTTCATGAATTTAAATGAAATTTTGCACTTTTGAGAATTTTTGGAATTTTCTGTAATTTATTTGGATTTAATTTGAATTTATTCCCTGTTGAGATAATTAAATAATTAAAAGTTTTAAATAAAATTTTGTTGAAAATATTTCATGTGAGTCCAAAATGTCTCAAAGTATTTTTCAGAATTTTTTTGGAATTTTTCTGAGTATTTTGCTATTTTTCTCGATTTATTTTAATTTCTAGGAACTATTTTAATTATTAATCGCTGGAAATCCGAGTGGGTTTCACTGTTCATCCGATCGAGCCGGACCCGAGTCGGACTAGAGTCTGACTCGAATCGAACCAAATCCTAACCCACGCGACCGTTGGATCGAGATCCAACGGCCTGCGTTGCGCCACGTCACCCGATCCTGAGCCGGATCGGACCCGCTCGCGCCCGAATCGATCCCAGCCATTGGATGCGCGCACGTGGACAGCCAGGATGCGTGCACGTCACCAGTCCGAGCTGCCGCCGGATTACGCCGCCGCGCTCGTGTGGGCCTCGGGCGCTATTTAATGCGCTGCCACGAACGCCGAGGGCGCTATTTAATGCGCCGCCACCAGTGTCGTGACCGCCGTTTCTGTGCGCACGTTTTGCCCTAGGTCTTGGAGCTCCAGCCGCCGTAGCCACACCGCAATCGCTCACCATAGTTGGAAACGTGCGCCGCCGTCAGTTACCCATCGACTCCGCCGTCGGTTTCCCATCGACTCCGCCGTCCTCCGCCGCGTTGACGCACAGATCCGGAACCCTCGCGTCGAGCTGCGTCGGGGAGGACCATCCACTTCGCCGGATCGTACCCGAAGCGTCGTTGGCCAGGTTGTCGTCCTCTGCTCCGCCGCGCCATCGCCGGAACCACGAGCTCCCTCCGTCGTTGGATCCTCATCGAACAGCCCAGATTCGTCCACGTCACCCGTAAGTGTTTTCCATGTTACAGTTTTTAGATCTATTTTTAACCGTTGGATCTAGATCCAATGCTTTAGATTGAGCCACATAGCCATAGACTGCACCGTGTTAGATCTAATCTCAACCGTTTGATCAAGATCGAAAGGTGTAGATTGAGCCACACGTCGTACACCGGGACATGCCATGTCGTCCCATGACGCGGTGAAACACGATCCAATCTTAGCCGTCCGATTCGAATCGTGCGGTCCAGATTGAGCCACGTTACCCCAAATGTGCGAGATCTAGATCCAATCCCGACCGTTGATTTTCAAATCAACGCCCGAGATCGTGCCACGTGGATGGTAGCCGAGTGGTCGCGGTCCACGCGGGCGCGCCCGGTCGCCGTTTACATCATGCATGATGTTAGCACGGGGCCCCCGTGTCAGCGACTCAGCCCACCGTGCGGTGGCGTCATCCGTGATGTCGCGCTGACATCACAGTGGGGCCCGCGTGTTAGTACCTGGCGGCCGAGCGTGATGACGTTAGCAGTGATGTCATCCAGTGGGTCCCACGTGTCAGTGAAACGTGCACTCGTGGACCGGGTCCACGGTGGACCGGACCCGGCCGTGGACCGAGTCCATGGACCGGCTGACACATGCTGACGTCATAATTCGATTTTTCAATAGAAAAATAATTCAGTGGAAATTCGATTTCCATGCTGACGTCAGCTGACGCAATAAATCGATTTTTCAATAAAAAAAATAAATGAATTAATTCAGTTTATTCTTTTATTTGATTTTTCAAACTTCAAACGCTTATAACTTTTGAGTTTTAACTCCGATTTGAGTGTTTCCAATTTCTAAATTTTTGTAAAATTAAGCTCTACATGATGGTGAATTTTATTTATTTTTTGGACATAAGTTTTCTCTTTTTATATTTATTTAATTGATTTTTCAAACTTTAAGCGGGTATAACGTTTGCATTGTAACTCCGATTTGGATGCTTCAAATTTCTAAAAATTTATAAAAATGTGCTCTCTCTGTTTATGAAATTTTTTTAAATTTTTGGACACTTTTTGCCTTCTGTTTATTTATGTTATTGCTATTTGCACGCGTTACGAGTAGACGTTGAAGTGCCCGAAGGCTACGAAGGTGAAGTTTTGACCTAGGAGCCAGCTCAAGACCAAGAACAATTACTTTTTGAAGGCAAGTTATGCTTTGACCATATTGATTCCATTTTTAAAATTAATTTAACTTAAATTATTGCATGCTTATTTAATTAGAAATTGTTTAAATTATTTTTGGAAATTAGATAAATGCCAAATTGCATTATGACACCTTGATTAATTAAATTATGTGCCATGAACCCTTGTCACCCTGGATGTGGAATATTCAGTTGGACACTATTAAATTGCCAACATTGGGTAATTAGACCGTCGTAGTATATTGCTTAGACCTACTACGTGTACATGAAATGATTTTGGACAATCAAATGTTAATATTGACTTAATGAGATATTGAACCTATTTTGGGAAAAGTATCATGTGTTGTGATGTTGATGATGGCACGTGGTGCATGGTAATCAACCGGGTTTGATAAATAAATTTAGATCGGGGCAAGTGGCAAGAATGGTATGGCGGGCCATGAGTGGCATTGGGGATGTCGTTTTGGTTCTTCGGGTAGTCTTGCCCTGGTCACCCTAAGGACTTAACCTTGCAAGCCTTTGATCTGAGTCAAGCGTGCAACCACATGTCTGTAATGGGACAGACCTAGTTGAGTAAGTTACTAATAACTTGCTTGTGGGACCTCGGGGTGTCAACTACACCTTTTGTGTAGCTTGAATGGGGAGCGTACCAGGGCTACAGCATGGTACCCGTCCAACGGTATGTCGGTCCCATACTTCGCCTCTGTTAAGGGAAGGGATGGTGTATGGCAAAAACCGGAGAGGTTCACTTGTAAAGTTTGCGGTCTCTAAAATGCTTTGTTACGATCACTCGCCTTTGTAGTGTTTGACTGTATCTTGTGGGTAAAGTGCATAACCTCTGCAGAGTGTACAACCTATTCGAATAGCCGAGTCCACGGTATTGGACATTGCTCGGGGATTACAGTCAAGGGTTAGACTTTCATGAAAACAACTTGGACTTGAAAAGTTTGGTTGGGTTTATTGATGACGTTGATGGAAATGTGGATTAGGAAAGGGAAAGTGTTTACTTAACTCCTGGAAAAGTTATTGATATTATATTTGCTTTCACCGCTTTTGAATCTACTTATGCTACTTGTTAAATGATGTTTTACCACAAATGAACCATGAACCATTACTTTGTACGAAGCCATGCATGTAGAATATTAGTTTGCATTCTGTGCATGACTTGCTGAGTACCAAGTACTCACCCCTTGCAATAATGCAACACCAGTTGAAGGAGAAGCGACGCCAGCTTTGGAGGAAGAACTTCAGGAGGAACCGTCTATCTAGGGAGCGAGCCCAGTCAGTTGCTGTAACACCCCAAAATTTTGCTTGTCTTAAATTCATGTGTGATTTGGCACTTTGGTGAATTTTTTGGAATTTTCTGGAATTTATTTGGATTTATTTGAATTTATTCCATTTTGAAATAATTAAAGAATTAAACTTTGCAAATAAAATTTTGTTGGAAATATTTTATTTGAGTCCAAAATGATCCAAAGTATTTTCCAGAATTTTTCTGGAATTTTTCTGAGTCTTTTGATATTTTTAATGAATTAAATGAATTACTGGGAATTATTTTAAATATTAAATCGCTGGAAAATAGAAACCGGGTCGGTTACTGTTCCTCGGGTCCGAGTCGGACTCGAGTCTAACCCGAACCCGACCGAGCCACGTGACTCGACTCGACCGCGTCGGGTCATAACTCGCCCGACCGTTGGATCTAGATCCAACGGCCAGCCACCAGCCGCGTCGCGCGCGCGTGAAGGCCGCCCGATCGGGGCCACGTGGACGGCCACGATTGCATCGTCTACCCGAGTCACGCTCGGATTGCGCCGCCGCGGGGCTGCCGTGTCCGTTAGGGTTTCATGGAAAACCCGCACGCCGAGGCTCCATTTAAAGGGCCGACCCCGCCGCCACCTTCTCCTTGTCCCTGCGCGTTGTTTGCCCTAGACGCTGGTGCCTGAGCCGACGCCGAACCGTGCCAATTTCTCGCCGAAGTTGGAGCACCACCGCCACGGTTTTCCGCGTGTGACGCCGTCGTCGAGGCTTCTTCCGCCGCGTGGAGTGCAGATCCGGAGGGAGCACGTCGAGACGCGCTTGGGGCACCCCTTCGTTCCATCGGAGTCGCGCTGACACACCGCAGCCGTAGTCATCTTCTTCGCTACCGGCCGGAACTCGCCGCCGTGCCATTGCCAGAGCCGCAAAACTTGTCCGCCGTCCGATCCCCATCCGACGCTCGAGGTGAGGCCACGTATTCCTTTTTGCGTAGAGACTTAGATGCATTACGGGCCGTCAGATCTAGATCTTGCGGTGTAGATTGGATCGAGTAGTACCGTTTAGGGCTATTAGTCACCGTTCGATTTAGATCCAAAGGACGAGATGGAGCCATGTAGCGCTTAGCAGCAGTGCACCGGGTTAGATGTGGGACGTTAGATATAGAATCAAGGGTTGAGACGCACCCACGTGTCTCACGCCGGTTCTATCCACGTCGCTGTTAAACCGCGACGGATGGATGCGATCTGAGCCGTCCAATTTCGAATTTAGGGTTTAGATCTATCGCAGCCAGAACCAATCCGGACGTGACACGTGGCCGGGGGCTTGTCACACCGTGCGGGCGTGCACGTGCCACTGACCCGTGGGTCCCGCATGTCAGTGATAGCGGAGCCGCGTGAGCCGAGTCCACGGTAGACCCGAGCCGAGCGTGGACCAAGTCCATGGTCCGGATGACGTCCGCCGCCCAATCGGAGGCTAACACGTGTCCAGGCTGACGCAATAATTAATTTTCGAAAAAGAAAATGATTTATTAATTCGAAATAATGATTTCAGATTTTGTTTCAAACTTCAAACGCTTATAACTTTTGCGTTTCAACTCCGATTTGAGTGATTCAAATTTCTAAATTTGTATAAAATTGAGACCTACCTAAATATGAATTTTATTTAATTTTTGGACTAAAGTTTTTCTCTGTAAAATTATTTAATTGATTATTTAAACTTTAAATAATCATAACTTTTGTGTTTTAACTCCAAATTTGACGATTTCAGTTTCTAAAAATTCATAAAATTATGTTCTCTCTGTTTATGGATTTTATTTGGATGTTTGGATACTTTTGCCTATTGTTTATTGGTGTATTTGCTATTTGCAAGCTTTACGAGTAGACGTTGAAGTGCCGGAAGGATTCGAAGGAGAAGTATTGACTCAGGATCCAACTCAAGACCAAGAGCAAGTACTTTTTGAAGGCAAGTTGTGCTTTGACCATGTTGATCCTATTTTGAAATCTATTTTGATTTAACCTATTGCATGCTAGTTCAATTAGAAAATACTTTATTTAAATATGGGGAATTAGATAAATACCAATTTGCTGTATGACACCTTGATTACTTAAATATGTGCCATGACCCCTTGTCACCCTAGTTGTGGTTTACTAGTTGGACATTATTAAATTACCAACATGGGAAATTAGATCGTTGTAGTATACTGCTTAGACCTGCTACGTGCTCATGACATGATTTTGGACAATCAAATGTTAATATTGACTTAATGATATATTGAACCTGTTTTGGAAAGGTATCATGTGATGTTGATGGCACGTGGTGCATGGTAATCAAGCGGGGTTTGATAAATAGTTTTTCGGCCAGGGGCATGTGGTAAGAATGATCAGGTGGGCCAGTTGTGGCACTGGGGATGTTGATTTGGTTCTTCGGGTAGTCTTGCCCTGGTCACCCTAAGGACTTCACCTTGCAAGCCTTTGAACTGGGTCTAACGTGCAACCACATGTCCGTAATGGGACGGACCTAGTTGATTAAGTTGCTAATAACGTACCTGTGGGACCTCAGGAGGTCAACTACACCCTTTGTGTAAGTTGTATGCGGGAAGCGTCTGGCCGAGGCCGGGTACCCATCTAACGGTTGATTGGCCTAAACTTACGCCTTAGCTAAGGGAAGGGTTAGTGTGCAATAACCGGGAGGACCACTTGTATTGTTAGAAGTTTCCAAAGACTTTGTTACGGGAACTTCGCCTTTGTGGTGTTTGACTGTATCTTGTGGGTAAAGTGCATAACCTCTGCAGAGTGTAGAATCTATTCGAATAGCCGTGTCCGTGGTATTGGACATCGCTCGGGAATTACAAATCAAGGGTTAGATTTTCTCAAAAATAACTTGGATTTGAAAGGTTGGGTTGGATTAATAATGATGTTGATGGAAATGTGGATTAGGCTGGGAAAGATGTTTATTAAACTCCTTGAAAAGTTATCTATGCTTTACTTATTTCTACCGCTTTGAATCTATTTATGATACTTGTTAAATCTTTGTTTTCTGCAAATATACCTTGAGCTATTCCTTTGTACCAAGCCATGCATATAGAATATTAGCCTGCATTACATGCATCACTTGCCGAGTACCAAGTACTCACCCTTGCCACAATACAACACCGTTGAAGAGGAGACTACACCGGCTTTGGAGGAGGAGCTCCACGAGGAACCGTCTACTTAGGAGCGAGCCGGTCGGTTACTGTGGTATACTTTGGATGGCGCCACGAGTTATCTTATTTTTTCCGCCGCTACTATTTCTCTCTTAATAAGTTTAAGCCACTGCAGGCGCATTGCATTGTAACTTGACCATAAGGTTGAGTAACCAGTTTGACTATTTAATTAAAGTACTTTACTATTATCGAGTGGTATGATTGTGATATTTACCGATGTTAAGACTGTGTGCACTAGCGCGTTCCTGGACTAGTGCTGAATACACAGAGGGTCCGGATTTGCAAATTCGGGGTCCCGACAGTTGCCTGAGGTATACTGGATGGCACCACGTTGAAACTTTTATTCCGCTGCAAATTATTTCCTTTAATAAGTTTTCGCCCTGTGTGGCGTGCTCTTGTAACCTGACCATAAGGTCGAGCAACCAGTTTGGTTATTTTAATTAAAGTACTTTACTTCTATCGATGTGTATGATTGTGATATTTACCGATGTTAAGACTGTGTGCACAGTGTGATCCTGGACTAGTACTGAATACACATAGGGTCCAGATTTGCAAATTCGGGTCCCGACACTACAACTCCCATCCCAACATGCCGGCTTCAGGGTACCTACACGCATTAAATAACAAGCGTGAGTCGAAGACTCAACAAGTACATCAATGGAATAAAACAAAGCCAAATAGAATTTCTTAAGCAGTAACATACTCACAACTCTTAATTGAATTCAGCAAGTAGAAATGGAAAAGAACACTGGAAGTATCATGATCATTACACATCTTTAAGTGAGACCTCAATTCAACATCTTAACCCTTTTTCCACATTACCTAGTAGACTATCGTTAGCCATGCAATGAAATGATGAATGCAATCATGATCATGCACCCTTTTCATCAATTATACCGGTATAATGAGTGCGCCCCCATCGACGTGCACCCTCTCATTCCCTTCCATCCCGTGGAGGGGCCTACTCTTAATGACTCGCTCCCATCCCCCATGACGGTTGGGACTACGAGGTAGGACTTCCTAGTGGCGCTCCGGATTAGTCATAACTTTCTCACCGATCTTACCGGATTAGTTATGACTTTCTCACCGACCTGGCCTTTGTCTCATGCAGGATAGGAATTCAACCGATGCAATCGATTGACTATGAGATAGGACTTCTCAAGAGCTCTCCGGATTAGTCATATGTCCCCATATGACTTTCTCACCGTCCTGGCTCAAATATCTCATGCATGACATGAATGCAAAACATGCAACCTCTATTCTCAACTAAAGATTTCAATCAACAAACTCAATTCAGTGCGTGCCATCTAATCATTCACTAAAAAAACATCATAAAATAATCCCTTGTCATTTGCCATAATTCAACTTCCCAAGTTGAGGCATAAATAATGACAACACTTCTTCCTACTCATAGAAAATAACAAATCGCTAATTTGCCCACAGTCACCCTTCTCATTTCAACATGCTCAATGATACAATATGCTTACCGTTAATCCAAATTACCAACGACAACTCTCAATATAAATCCATTCTCATCATCACAAGAATATGCACCAACGGTACTAACAATTGCAATAATCCATATGAATTAGCATAAAACATTTATAACAAGAACACCTCATCCCCACACGCAAACCACCTTCAGAAGTTCGATGTTCTTGCCTTTAACCTTAGCGATAACCTGACAGCCCGTTTGCGGTATTAGAGACCTCCAACCCTAGAGAAATAAAATAATACTCAAAATTATTCTTCATGTGAATATTGCCACTAATTTAGCGATATAAACTCTAGTGATCTGAAACCCGACTTGCCGAAAACTAGCTAAAACATTTAAACCGTTGAACCCAACATGACAATTAAATTACAACTGGAGCATCTATAGAAAATTATCTACAACTTTTATGCTAAGTAAAAGCTCTAACTCTATTTCTATCACTCCCAGATTTCAGAAGAATAACTGCTGCAATTAGAAGAAATCTAGAATAATTTGAAAAAACAAAACGACAATATTTCCTCATGCACAAGTAAAACCAGCACTTCAAGATCATCAAAGCACTGCCTAGTATCAATTCATCAATTACTAAACCCATGCCACTGCAACAACCTAATTTTAAGAATTTCTCAATTAGATCATTCCAACACATCTCAAATCATGGCAGTGGGATATCAGGGCAACCTTTTTTAGCACAAATCTCACAAATCACTAATCACGAATAAGAGGAGTTGGCACACTCATCATTCAAGGTGCATAGGCTGACACTACCCAGCATCCACAAGTACCTTGGAGGGATCGTTTGCACCAAAACTAATTAAATATAAAATTTCAAACTAAAACCGAAATAACGGCAAAATGATGCTTAATCTTGACACACATTACAACTACTGGACAATCACGACACCCTCACAAATAGATGACTCACAGTTGGTTCATTACAACTGCCTCGGCGCGCCTTCAATTAGAAATTGATCGGAACTAGGTTATAATTGAACCATTCATGTCGTAGTAGATCAGTCATAGTTAGGGACTTACTAAGGCACATAGCATAACAAATGAACCAGTGCGTACACATACGGAGACAAAGTAGCAATATAAATCAAACCAAAGTAGATCCGAACAAAGACTAAAGCACGAGTGATTAAACATATAATGACGAATTGTTCATATCTCAAAATCCAAGGCACAACCACATCATAGGGATTCACATGTCCAAAACTCTCATCGACACATTTTAATTAAGGATAAAGACGGTGGCAGTTTTCAAGTAGGATGAACTAGCAGTGATACCATATACAATCTTTTGAAAGTTTCATGAATGCTAGCACTTAAGACATGGAGCAATCCCATATCTAAGACTAAACTAGCCATCACACTGTAGCTTGTTAATAAGAAGCAAACTATATGAGCAAATACTCCGATAAAAGAACCATAAATATGCAGGATTATATACATGAAAATGGATGCCTTCTCTAAATTCATATGCCAACACATCAAATCCTTTAAGCATTTCCACAAACACATGGCATGCACAATACAATCATACACCTCAATCTAATTTGTGTTTGGGTGCTCACCACAAGAAGGCAAGGGGGAGGGGCTGCCGGCTGGAGGAGCTCGCCAGGGACGATGCCGGGGCGACGCCGGCCGCAGGGAGGCGCTGGGGAGCTCGGTCGGCTGGGGGCGGCGCACGTGCGGTGCCAGGCCCGGGTGGCACGTAGGCCGAGCCGGGAGGAGGCGGTGCAGCGGGAAGCGCTACCGGTCGGAGGGGAGCAGGGGGAGATGTCACCGGCCGGAGGTGAGTAAGGGGGAGATGTCACTGGCCGAGGGGAGAAAGGGGAGGCACTGTGGGGTCTGAGGCTGGGGAGGGCGCTCGGTCCTTCGGCTGGAATGCCAGCCGAACAGATGGGGAGGGAGTGAGGAGAGAGAGATTAGATAGGTGAGGGGGGAAATTTTATAAGGAAAAGGAAGATATTTCCCCACCTACTCCTTGACTCCCCCAACCCAAAAGCAGAATAATCCAACGTCCGGACCAGAAAGCCCCACAGCTGGGATGATCACTCGCGATATTACAATAACTAAGCATAAAAACATGGAAGAGAAACTAATCGCCAAGTGTTTACATCCACATTGCAAGTTTACATCCACATTTCTTCAAATGAACACTACAATTAAAAGCTTGCTTCAGTTCCCCACATACATACATACATACATATTGTTTTCTCATGTTATCACCAAAATAAAGGATTACTGACGGCGATGGCTGGGAGGCTACTCAAACAGCAGATGCCAGTCTAAGATTCTTCACCTGAAATAAAATTTTTGACATAAATCATTGAAGTTTCAATTCTGGACATTGATATGGTCCCTAAAATTTGACTATGTTCAAAACAACAAACCCAAATGCCATAACATTATACATGTAGCAAACATAATATGATAAAAATATGACACAAACACGTCTCACTGAATCATCGCTGATGGGGTACGTGATCCAGGGATCGATAAAGAAAAAGATTGCGAACAAGTCTATGGATAGCGGCACGCCAAAGAAGACGGCGAGTACACCTAAGGAAGCAACCAAGGCTGGCACGCAGCACGTGGAAGAGGAGGAGACAGCAGCCACGGCCTACAGGGCTATCCATAGACTTGTTCACACTCCTTTTCTTCATCGATCCCAGGATCACGTACACCATCAACGATGATTCAGTCAGGCGTGTTGCATATAAAAGATTAATGAATAAAAGAGTATTTAATTTGCTCTCAGGTGTCGGGCTGCTTGAAGATTAAATCTTCAGCCTCCTCGCCACTCGATGTAGGGCTGCTAGAGACAAGCTCTTACCTCCTCTACACCTGGGTCGATTTATCACAATTGAGCTAAATAATTAACTAAGCAAATATGGCCTTGAACTCTTACCTTCCTAAATTATGCAACAATATTTAAAACAGTTGAAGCATATGCTATACAACAAAACAAGCTTAATAACCAAGTTACAAAGCAATCAGAGATGACCAAAACCATATACAATGAAGTATCAATCAATACTTTGTAGCATTTAACAGGAAGCTATAAAGTTTGTTCAAGGCCAGATTTACACTTTAATTATTTTAGCTCATAAACAGACCCAAAGCATCATTGAGAATTCACAGAGACACATGCATAGCCACTACAGTACAATACAACACAATCACACTACAACACATATAATTCATAGCCTCACTACCCATTGGATCAAATTGAAGCAAATCATCACACGATCATTATGGCAGTAGGAAATCTGCAAACATGTAATATTCATCACAACATCACAATATTCATCACAACATCACAACATTGTAAAGGGGAGGAGGACTGGGGGCAGCATCGGGCTCGGGGAGGCGACGGTGACGGCGGGAAGGGCGGCGCTGAGACGGTAGGAGGATGGGGGCGGCGCTAGGCTCGGGGGGCATGGTGCCGGGCTTGGGGAGGGCAGTGAGAGGACCTTGGGTGCGACGACGATGGCAGTGAGAGGAGGGGCAGGTTGGCACCGGGCTGGGCTCGGGGAGGGCAGTTAGAGGAGCTCAGGTGCCACGTCGATGGCAGTGAGAGGACGCACGGGTCTAGGTTAGGGTAAATGAGAGGAGAGCACGGCCTTCAAAATTATAGGGGAGGACTATCACTGCCAGTTCGTAATAGGAACCGGCAGTGATAATATATCACTACCGGTTAATAAGCATAACCGGCAGGGATAAGAATTATCACTGCCAGATCACTCCTCCAACCGGCAGTAATAATAAATATCACTGTCGGTTATACGTAGAACCGGCAGTGATAAGACTTGTAGCATTTCCTAATTTTCGGACAGCAAGCCCAAATTTGATTTAATAGAGCTATCAAAACTGGTTAGGAATTTTTGAAAATTTTTGTGAAGGATCCTGATGATGGATTAGATCTACCATAAAATGTCAGACAAAAATACCAAGTGATTAGTTTTATAAAAATCTGACAACACTGCTGTTAGGAAGTGCACTTTTTCAAAAAAGATTTTTCTAAGGTTGCAAAACAATTCCAATAATTTTGAGATTTTTACTGTACTGTCCTAAGGTCATTTCCAAACTAAGGTAAAAATTTTAGATCAAGGACACTCATATTTATTTTGATAAAATTCTGACATTGCTCCAGGTTTGAAGTTCTAATTGTTGTTTTTGATTTTCTAAAATTAGTAAATCAATTCCAAACTTAGTAAGATATTTGGTATTTCATTACTATAACTAAGCTACATTAATTGTTATATATGAGAAAATAAACATGTCGTTCGTACAAAAGAAAGCATACATTTCATTACTACAACTAAGCTACGATTCGACCTTCATTATGATCGCGCCGTATGTACGTAGCTTCGTCACTCTCTTCCATGATACTTAGGTCAACATCCTCTCCAAAAGGGGGAAGCTCATCGAATTGGTTGTACTCTTCCTCATCAACAACATTCTCAACTCCGATAATCCTTCTTTTTCCTTGAATAACTACGTGGCGCTGCTTGTTTGCCGGGTCAGTTACAAAGAAGATTTGTGTAACAGAATAGCAAGCACGAATGGTTCTTCTCTGTATCCGACGAGTTTGAGGTCCACGGTAGTGATACCGTATTTGTCGATATTCACGCCCCCTAGAAGTCTGACCCATTGGCATCGAAAGAGAGGGACCTTCAAAAGTCCGTAGTCAAGCTCCCAAATCTCTTCTATGAATCTGTAGTAGGTTTGCCTATTTCCATTACTATCATAAGCATCAATACGGATACCGCTATTTTGGTTGGTGCTCTTTTTATCTTGCGCTCTTGTATAAAATGTAAAACCATTTATATCGTATCCTTGGAATGTCCGAAATGTCGTTGACGGTCCCTGAGCCAACACTTTCAACTGAGTGCAGTCTGTCTCCGTATGCATCATGTGTCTACGCAACCAATCGTCGAAGTTATCTCTATGCTCTCTCGCGAGCCAAACCTCTGACCTCCCTGGGTTGATTCTGGATAGCATGTTCTTGTGCATGTTGACATACGGGGCCACCATAACTGATTGTCCCAAAACTGCAAAATGTGCTTGTGTAAATGCAGATAGATTTCTAGTACGTACAAATTTATCGCCTAGTGTCCCTTTCCCCTGTAGCCTCCCCTCATGCCGAGGTACATGCACACCAATCGGTTTGAGGTCCATATAATCGATGCAGAACTCAATGACCTCCTCGGTTCTCCAGCCATCGTCAATGCAGCTTTCGGTTGATGTTGGTTACTAACATATTTCTTTATAACCCCCATGATTATCTTGAAAGGGTTCATCTGATGTAGAAATACGGGACCAATGAGATGGACCATAATATCAAAAAAAGATGGAGGGAAACACATCTCAAGCCTGCATAAAGTTGTTGGCACCGAAAATCGTGGCGTCCGCCGCCAACACACGTGAACCGTTTGGGGGTTCAGGGGTTCTCTCGCGTGCCAGCCGATTTGATTGCGCAATCGGCAAGAGACGTATCTTCAAGCAATGATCGCTCTAAAAGAACAATCCGTGCCTTGTCGGTAAGGTGATCTCTGTTGGCTCAGGAGCGAACCAACTCGGATCGGATAACTGGGTCCATTCGACTCTCGTGAATCGATCGAAAAGGTAAAAGCTTGCTTCTTTGAAAAAGGCGATGCGCAGCAAGATCGGAAGAAACGAGAGCTTGGTAGGGTGTAATGCAGCAAAGATCAACAACCGGCGATGCACAACTCGTATTTATCAAAGTGTATTACAGAGGAAAGATTACAATGCTACGAAAAACTACTCCTAGTGCAGGAAAGATAAAGGTATTAGTAAATTGACTGGTTGTTGGATGTGTGTTTGATATCCTCGTTGTACGCAGCACGCCCTCTTTTATAGTCGATGTAGCGTAGATCGTGATCATCATGGACTCTTTAATCATATTGCCCTAGGTCTCGCCTTTCCATCCTGATCACAACCGTACCAAATCCAGATTATATCAGTTTCTGGTTTCTTTTTGTATGTGCCTTCTATACCCATGCTTTCTCCGATACAATTTCTATTCCGATTTTTGGCGCTAACCCGATTCGCACCAATTTGTCGGCCTGTGCTATGACCGTACGACTAGACCCATCTCGGTCGGTCAATTTTAGGTGCTAACACATGCCCCCCATTTTTGGGATATGTATGAGCATGTCCCAAAAATCATACGTTGATCACCTTAGTGGATAACCCTTTCCCACTGCTCCTCGTTCTTCAACGGTTCATCTCTTAATTCTTTGCGCCATAATAACATCAGCTTGCTCCGTATTCTGTTGGCATTTACTTGATCGACGCTTCGTCATCTGCATAGCAGCAACCCCGATGTGTATTTGGCTCTATAAATCTCCAAGAAATTACAATTTTTGTACTGCATTGCCGTTTGCAATCCTTCGGTATCAACACTATGTCTTCATCTTGTTCCTCTTTCGTTGTCTCCGATTCGGATTATTCTTCATCGGACGATGACTCCACGATCGCGGCTGCCCTCCAAGCGGAATGGTCGACCGAGGTCCGGGCCGAAGAAGAGGTGGCCAGCGACGAGGCCATAGCCCGCACGCTCCAAGAGGAGCTCGACACAGGCGCCACTGAAGCTCCAGCAGCCATCGATCCCCCTACCCCCGCAGCCGACGAGCCTGCGGGAGTAGTCCCCGAAGCCGCCAATCCCCCTCCTGCCGAAGCTGCAGGGGAATCGAGCAATAGTGTCTTGACAATGTCCATGGCCCTCGTTGTCGAGATCAGCTCCTGCGATGAAGCGGGGCCTTCTTCAGCTCCTCCCGCCAATGCCACTGCTCAGGAGTCATCGAGCTCCAGCAGTGGCTCTAGCGCTGAGAGTGCTTCAGGCAGGAAATGTCGTCGTCTTCATTAGACGTAGGTTCCCCCCTTTTTTGTTTCCTTTTTTCCTTAAGGTGCCACCATCCCCGAGCACCGTACTTGAGAGTCGTGGTACTTCTTCTCTTCCCAGCCCCTTTTTGTTCTTTTCCTTCTCTCTTTGTTCTCTACATCTGTCGCGAGACTTCTGTGCACCCCTTAGCCGATTATTGTAATCACTGTTTTTACTGTTTCAGCCGATCATGTAAACAACCTCTTTAATGAAATGTGTGAATATTTCGTATGCTTTTTGTACTAATCGGCCTTTTGCACACCTCTCGTGTGTTCCTGCGTTGCCTTGATATATATTGATATAATGTGCTCTCACAACGCATCAGCCACATGCCGCATCGACCGAATACGACTGTCCATCGGCGAGTAGAACTCTGAACTGACCAATATGGCCGTTCCTTCCATCGGTTGCATGAGCTCTTTTTGGCCAGGGACGCCGTTTAGTCAGCCCGGGAGCGACATCAGCGATGGGAGGAAGTTGAGAAGGAACGTGCGGAGCTTGTCCTTCAAGCAGCTGAGTGAAGAAGGAGAAGGCCGAATTCGACGTGGCGGTTGCCTCAGCCCAGGCTTTAGCGTCATCGAAGGCTAGGCTGGCTGATGAGATAACCCGCCTGAAGCAGGTGCTAGCTGAAGCTGAGGCTCGCTTCTCTGAAATGGACTGTGAGGCTGACTCGGCGGAGGCCGACGTACAATCAAGTTGAGCCCATCTGGCTGAATCCTTTTGGAAGGTTGATGCCAGAGTCAAAGCGATTGCGCCAGTCCCGGGCAATGCATCGAATGATGAAGCTTTAATCTTGAGCGTGGGCCAGGCCGCACAAGAAGCTGCTGGTAGTATTATTCACCTTCTTTAGATGATTCATTGAAACGTTCTTAGCCATGCATCGCCTTCTGTCTTTGTAATATTCTGACTCATGATCTTGTTCATACTGGCTTTGATTCGGCTATCGGTATTCCACTGTTTTCCTAAGCTCCGATCCATATACTAGGGTAGTACTTCTTCAGGTACTTCCCATTTATAGCTTTGATGTACGTCTCTCCTTCTAATGTTTCTAGTATGTATGAGTTTCCTGGTACTAGTCGATTGACTTTGTACGGCCCTTCCCACGTGGGTGACCATTTGCCGTATTTGCTGTCTCTTTGTAACACCCTACAAATCTAAACTGTCGTACAAGAAAATTTCGACAGCATCTCCCCTAAAATTAGGACAAAACGGAAGCGACAACAAGATTCATAATAAACATTACAAACAGGAATAACATAAAAGCATCAATACTAGAGATAACAAGTCTAAATCAACCAGAAAACAAACATAAACGTAAAACAGCTCCAAAGAGGACATCAACAGGTCTATGATTAATAAAATTTCAGCAAGCTAATGAATTATTAAATGCACTAGTCCATGTGATTCGTGATGACCCCGGAGGGTTGATTGTGCTACTAAGCCCACCCTTCAAGCTTACGACTCGCGAGAACTACCTGAAAACAACAAAATAACAAGGGGTGAGATTGGGTAATCTCAAGAAGTTTTAACAACTTCTAACAAATAACACAGCCACAGTAAAACTAGCATACCAAATTCCTCATGTCCAATACCACATTACAGAGTCCACACAACCTCAATAGAATGCATATGATTGTGCACATGCTTATGCCATGATCCTCCTCACCGTGCCCTTTCTCAGGAACACACGGTGTTGTATCTTGATCGCGCCAAGACAAGCGTCGACAAACTTCCAATGCATGATTATGCAGTTAAATACATTCATAACTTCCCACTCTGAATTCACATGCTTGCATACCATCAAATAACATGGATAAAATGCGAACATCATTGAGATAGAATATCTCAACAATTCATCTTGCAGACAACATCTTTCTTCATTCTTACTCATGATTCAAAAGCCAAACAACCACATCACAATGCAGGATAGGATATTGCAATCTCATACACAAGTAGTTAAACCATGTAGGTGTGCTGAAATTAAGGTTTATATTGAAGACGAAACAAATAGCGAGTTATAGTTTAGCAAGACCGCTACTTCCACTTGCCTTTACCAACGTGGATGACGAACCTAGTTGCGTCCAGAAGGGGCACCACCTGAACAAGCATTCTTTCAGTATATAATAACATCACAATTGATCACACAATTCAAACACGCGTTTCCTACAACCCGTTCCCCTTTTAAAACACCGAAACCCCGATCTGTCCGGATCAAACAGCAGCACCCTCTCTTCACAATTTCGTATCTTTTTTTATACAGATCATAAAAATATATAAAAAATTACAGGAGCTAGATATTGACGGGATCTACAACTTTCATGAAGATCATAAATTTTAATTCCATTGTTAATTATGCCTAAACAGACGTCCAACACAGTAGACGAAATCTGTTTCCAGATTCTTTTCGTCAACTTCCAACAGCTATAACTCTTAGACCGTCATCCCAAAAATTCTGAAAAAATTACAGAAGCTATATCTTGACGTTATATACAACTTTCTAGTTATAGGTTTTGGCAAGAAAAATCGTCTAGGTCATGTAAAACGTGAAACAATCCGCGCTGCACAATCTCCCCTTCCAAAAACAGCACCACGTGAACATCTACCCTTCTCCCCCATCAAGATCCATCCAAACCACTCACCACCAGATCTAATACACTCCTAATCCCTAGGTAGAACAGGGGTAAAATATTGGGAATTTTACCTTGAGTTCCCCCTTGCGAACCCACGAAGAACACGCGACGATCCCCGGAGCGGAAATCTGTTCGTCCTCCTCGCCTCCACGGATCCTCTTCTCGTTTTCTCCTTCGCGTTTTGCGGTGGATCTTGAGCCACCACGCAAGGGGAGGAAGAGGTGGAGTGGGGCGGCTGCTAGGGGGAGAGGGGGAGGTGCCCTAGGGTTTGGGGTGGGGTGGCCGGCCACATGGGGAGGCGCCACCCCTTTAGGGGGAGGTGGGCCGACCCACTTAGGGCGTGGGGAGGGGGAGGTGGGAGAAGAATTCCCGGCCCAGGCCCAAGTTTTCCTCGGCCCACTGTTTCTAGCCCGAATACTCCAAATTTAATATTAATACGCCGCATAAACTTCAATTATTTAATTCCCCAACAATTTCCCTCATTCCTCCCGAAACAAAACCAGGAAAAAGGAACCCTAGAATCGCTCTGACGCTCTAAGGCATCACACTCTTGTTCCGACCGGCAAAATCGTTTTCCACACCAGATCACCTTCCTCGAACGATTTAGGCACCACCTTTTTTGTAGGCTCTTGCCACCCTGGCTTTGTTTTTCTGAATATGCTCGAACGTTCTCAATCTTAACTCCGCCAGGTCTTCCAAATTATCAGCCAAAGCATTCTTGTAATCGTCGGCCGATAAAGTATTTTGCAGGGTGGTTCTGAGTGAACTTATGCCGATTTCTATTGGCAACACTGCTTCCTGCCCATACACCAGTTGGTATGGCATCACCTTGGTAACTCCGTGGTACGACACCCAGTACGCCCATAGTGAATCGGCTAATGTCGTATGCCATCCTCTGGGTTTGTCAGCTATTTTCCTTTTAATCAGTTTTATGAACGTCTTGTTTGATGACTCGGCCTGCCCATTGGCCTTAGCGTAGTATGTGTAACATCCCAAAATTTGGGTTTTTAAAAATTTTGGTTTAGTTTAGCTTCCCAAAAATTTTCGTTGATTTTCTCGCGTTTATAAAACTTGATTTGAATTTTTCTAAAAGCTAAAACAATTTAATTTAATTATTCTAAACATCAAATAAAATTTATTTAATTTTATTTGGATTCCTTGTGCTTCAAGAAGTTTTCCTGTAATTTTTGAGATTTTTCGGAGCTCGTTTGCTATTTATTGGATTTATTCGGAATCGATTTGTATTAAGCCCTTTTATGGAAATTAATTAATTATTTGAAAAAGTTTATATAAAGTTTTGTTGAAAATATTTTATTTGAGTTGGAAATATCTCAAAATATTTTCTGGAATTTTTCTAGAATTTTTCGGGTATTTTTATTGCCTCTAATGATTTAATTGGATTTATTGGAATTGTTTTATTGGGAAAATGCTGGAAAAATTTCGAAAATTGTTTGGGCCTCATCCTCTTCTCTCTCTCCCGCCGGCCCACCCCGCCAGCCGGGCCCGCCTGTGGCGCCCAGGCCGCCTCCCAGGGCCGGCCACTCATTTCGCCCCACTTTGGCGCCTCCCTGCGACGGCCCACGCGCCAGGCCGCCTCCCCGCGCCATGCCTCCGGCCCACTCAGCGACGCCCGCTGGCCGCAGCGCCAGCCCGGCTGGGCTAAGCCGTGCCGCACCAGGCAGCCCCGCCACGTGTCGCCCCAGCGAGGCCACGTCGCCGGATCCGATTCCAAAGACGGAGAGTGCTCGATAAAATGCCCAAACCGACCCAAACACCTCCAAACGCGTCCAAACTTGATTTTTCTTGATCTAGCCTCTTCCCCAAACCTATATAAGTGCCCCTAGACCTCTCCCACGGATATACAACCTCCGGATCATCTCCAAAACTCCGAGATCCATCCAATGTCGTCCGAACGTCGCCCAACGCCGGCCGAACTTTGGAGCCGCGTCCCGGGCAACTCGTCGACTCTTTTCGAGATCCGTCTTCTCCGTGGTGTGCCACCAGGTACCATCTACTTGCTGTCCAAAATTCAGCCAATTTGGTCCACGGGATCAAAAGTTACGGCCGTTTCAATCTCGAATCTTGCCGAGGCCATAACTCCCTCAATTTTTCGAGTTTGACGGTGAAATTTTTTGTGTAGACTCCTGGGGATGTCCTCTACAGGATGCACATCTTGCCCCAAGGTTTTGCCCTCTGGATTTGGCGCAGCAAATTAATTTCTCCGTTCAGACTGCGTTCCAGACAGCGGCAAACTTCCTCGCGCGTTCCCCGCTGTTCCAGAAGGTATTTCTTCGAGCCACCTGCGTCACGGTGTGCCTCTTGGTCCCATCTAGCTCTCGGTCAAATTTTGTTAAGTTCCGATCATTATTCTAGAAGTTATGGCCGTCCAAAGTTTTGATCCGAAACCCGTTAATCGCCAGTTTGTGATTAATCCGGAAGGGCGCCGCAAAATCCGCCTATACCGTTGAGATCGTCTCGCCACGCAGTAGACATTCTCCCTTTGCCATCCCATCCTCCGGAATTTTTTTTTATATATTTAGGCCACCGTTTGCCGTCGCCGCGCGTCGCCTTTTGACGCCGGTTATTTTGGTTCGCTCTGGCCGTGTTGTCGCGTCCGGAGGATCATCTTGTACTGTTTTGGTCCATCATTAAGGTTCTTTTGGTCTCCGTTTGCCGTCGGAGCCGATTCCGGCCTAAACCCGTCGTCTTTCAACCTAGCCCGTGCCGCCGGTTCGCGCACCGGTTAGCCGTCCTTGGTAGCGTTCTACCGCGGCCATGTCATTGCACCGACGGTCGCTACTTCGCTTCATGAAGTCTCCTATCATTGTTGACCTCCACCGTTAACGTTCGCCGTTAACGTTCCACCGTTAACGTTCTGCCGTTAACGTTCACCGTTAACGTTCGCCGTTAACGTTCCACCGTTAACGTTTCCCCGTTAACGTTTCCCCGTTAACGTTTTTCCGTTAACGTTCCGTTAACGTTCCTCCGCTAACGTTTTGCCGTCAATGTTTCACCGTTAACGCCTGCTGCACGCTCCGCTTGAACATCTTGCCGTTAACGTTTTGTCATTAACGCTCCGTTAATGTTCCTCCATTAACGCTCCGTCGTTAACGTTTCATCGTTAACGTTCCTCCGTTAACGTTTTGCCGTTAACGCTCCGTCGTTAACGTTCCACCGTTAACGTTTCGTCGTTAACGTTCCATCGTTAACGTTTCATCGTTAACAATTGGCTCTCTTCGCCTCGTTGTCATCGCATGCGTGTATTCTTGCACAAACCCTAGTGCGATGCCTTCACCTGTTCTATTATCATGACGTGAGCCTAGTCTCATCGTCATATCATCTTCAAGCCGAATCAAAACCTAACCTAAGACCGGTTCGATGAACTAAGTTTATCGTGAGCCGCGTTGTTATCTTTGCAATCTTTCCCGTTGTCTCAACCATGGTAAGACACTTGTCTTGTCTTATCCCTAAAGACCTAATCTGCCTTTAATCGAGAATTCCTTCGTGGACTTGGTCGATAGACCATTGGCCATCTGTCATACCCCTGTGCCCGATCTATCCGTCTCTCTTTTGTTTGACTGTGTCCGCTCGGTCAACAAAGTCAACTTCAAGAATCGCTTTAGTTCATCGCGAACTAACATATCCTTATGGACCCGATCTATAGATTGAGAGCCCATATGTCGCTAATCGTCTAATCAAGATAATAACTTCGGAAGAAATATTCTTCGAATATTATTCTTTCTTTCCCGATTATTAATCTTTCCCTTTTCGGTGTTTTGCCTAAGCCCGTTCTTTTTTGTCAACTCTTCGATCTAATCCGTTCGAGTTCCCAAATCTCTCCCAAGCCGTTGTGCCCAATGCTGTTCGTTCTTAATTTGGAGTTTACTTGATTTGTCTTTTGAATTGGTTTATATTTGCTTCTTCCTTAATCGTTAGACGTGTCGTCCTAAGTCGCTCGAGCAGTGAGGATCGGGAAAGTGGAAGTTGAAGCTCGAGGATCAAGGATCAAGGATAAAGAGTAAAAGACAGTAAAGTTTGCAAGGGCCAGGCAAGTTGTGCTTTGACCATGTTGATCCTATTTCGAAATCTATTTTGATTTAAACTATTGCATGCTAGTTCAATTAGAAAGATATTTTGTTTAAACCTGGGGGTTAGATAAATACCAATTTGCTGTATGACACCTTGATTATCTAAGTATGTGCCATGATCCCTTGTCACCCTAGTTGTGGATTACTAGTTGGGCATTATTAAATTGCCAACATGGGTTTAGATCGTTGTAGTATACTGCTTAGACCTGCTACGTGCTCATGACATGATTTTGGACAATCAAATGCTAATAGTGACTTAATGATATATTGAACCTGTTTTGGAAAAGTATCATGTGATGTTGATGGCACATGGTGCATGGTAATCAACTGGGGTTTGATAAACAGATTTCGACTGGGGCATGTGGCAAGAGTAATCAGGTGGGCCAGTTGTGGCATTGGGGATGTTGATTTGGTTTTTCGGGTAGTCTTGCCCTGGTCACCCTAAGGACTTAACCTTGCAAGCCTTTGAACTGAGTCAATCGTACAACCACATGGCTGGAATGGGACGGCCCTAGTTGACTAAGTCGCTAAGGACTCACTTGTGGAGCCTCAGGGTGTCAGTTACACCGTTTGTGTGATTGTACGGGGGAGCGTATCGTGGCTGTGGCCAGATACCCATCTAACGGTGTGTTGGTCCCATACTTCGCCTTGGCTAAGGGAAGGGATGGTGTAGAGCACGAACCGGAGAGGACCACCTGTGTTGTTTGAGGCTTCCGAAAGGCTTTGTTATGATCGCTCATTCGCATACTCTTGTATGGCGATCCACGGCTGACGTGGTGAGTGGATTGTATCTTGTGGGTAAAGTGTATAACCTCTGCAGAGTGTAAAACCTATTCGAATAGCCGAGTCCACTGTGATCGACAATGCTCGGGATTACAGTCAAGGGTTAGATTTTCTCAAAAATTGAACTTGGGTTTGGAGGCAGTTTGCCTGTGGAAAAGTGATAATTGGTTAAGGATGGGGAATGGTTTACTTCTGAAACAACTGTGAAAGTATTACTATTATTATCTGTTTTACCGCTTTACAATCTATTATGAATATTTGTGAAATGCTGTTTATTGCAAAATAACCCCTTCAGCCTGTCATTTGGAATAAGCCATGCATATAGCTATTAGACTTGCATTCTGTGCATGACTTGCTGAGTGCTTTATGTACTCACCCCTTGCAAACAAACAATCACCAGTGAGCAAAAGTCTACATCGTCGAAGAAGAAGAAGTTCCGTGAGAAGGCGATTATCTAGGAGTCGAACCCTGTCAGTTGCCTATGGCGTATTGATGGGATTCACCGATGTTCTTCGTTCCGCTGCTGCTTATTTGGAGTTGAAGCCGTCAAGGCTTTACAAATGTAAGGTTGACCTTAAGGTCGCTCAATAGTTTATATTCTATTATTGAGTTATTTTTACTATTCCGCTGTGTATGATTGTGATATTCATCTATGTTGAGACTGTGTGCACTAGCGTGATCCTGGACTAGTGCTGAATACACAGAGGGTCCGGATTTGCAAATTCGGGGTCCCGACAGTATGGCAAAGAGTTTAACATCTTGATCCCTAAACTTTGGGCAAAGTTTTGGAAAGCTTCTAACATGAACACAGAGCCTTGATCGGTTGTGATGGTTTGTGGGATCCCGAACCGATAGACGATATGCTCCTGTATGAACACTATTGCTTCTGCGATCGTGACCTTTCATAGTGGAATAGCCTCCACCCATTTGAAATGTAGTCTGTAGCGGCCAATATAAACTTGTGGCCTTTACTCGAGGCTGGGTAGATTTGCCCAATGATGTCAATGCCCCATCCGCGGAACGTCCAGGGCTTTATTTTTGGACAAAGAGTTGATGCGGGGGCGTTCTGTAGATTTCTGAATTTCTGGCAGTCCTGGCATCCCTTGTAGTATTGGAAACAATTCTGCAGCATTGACGGCCAATAATAACCAGTGCGCTTGAGCAACCATCTCATTTTGTGAGCCGATTGATGGGTTCCACAAATCCCTTCTTGGACCTCACCCATAGCTAATTTGGCTTCCTCAGTGCCGAGGTGTCGGGACCCCGAATTTGCAAATCCGGACCCTCTGTGTATTCAGCACTAGTCCAGGAACGCGCTAGTGCACACAGTCTTAACATCGGTAAATATCACAATCATACCAATCGATATTAACAAAGTACTTTATTTAAATAACCAAAGTGGTTACTCGACCTTATGGCCAAGTTACAAATATATGCCTTGCAAGGCAAAACTTATTCAGAGAAAAGTAGTAGCAGCGGAAAATCAAATAACTTCGTGGCGCCATCCAAGATACCACAGCAACCGATCGGGCTCGCATCCCTAAGCTGCACGGGTTCTCTTGGAATTCCTCCTCCGGCCGGGCGTAGTCTCCTCTTCAACTGGTATTGTGTTGAGGCAAGGGTGAGTACTTGGTACTCAGCAAGTCATGCACAGAATGCAAGCTAATATACTATATGCATGGCTTGGTACAAAGGAATAGCTCAAGGTATAGTTGCAGTAAACAGCATTTGACAAATAATGTAAGTAGATTCGAAAGCAGTAGAAATAAGTAAAGCATAAATAACTTTTCAAGAAGTTTAATAAACATTTTCCCCATCCTAAACCACATCTCCATCATCTTCATTATTAAACCAACCCAACCTTTCAAACCAAAGTTATTTTTGAGAAAATCTAACCCTTGACTGTAATTCCCGAGCGATGTCCAATACCGCGGACACGGCTATTCGAATAGATTCTAAACTCTGCAGAGGTTATGCACTTTACCCACAAGATACAGTCAAACACCACAAAGGCGAGTTTCCGTAACAAAGCCTTTCGGAAGCCTCAAACAACACAGGTGGTCCTCTCCGGTTCGTGCTCTACACCATCCCTTCCCTTAGCCAAGGCGAAGTATGGGACCAACACACCGTTAGATGGGTATCTGGCCACGCCCACGATACGCCCCCGCACAATCACACAAACGGTGTAATTGACACCCCGAGGCTCCACAAGTGAGTCCTTAGCGACTTAGTCAACTAGGGCCGCCCCATTCCACCATGTGGTTGCAAGTATGACCCAGTTCAAAGGCTTGCAAGGTTAAGTCCTTAGAGTGACCAGGGCAAGACTACCCGAAGAACCAAATCAACATCCCCATTGCCACAACCGCCCACCTGATTACTCTTGCCACATGCCCGGCCGAAAATCGTTTATCAAACCCCGCTTGATTACCATGCACCACGTGCCATCAACATCACATGATACCTTTCCAAAACAGGTTCAATATATCATTAAGTCAATATTAACATTTGATTGTCCAAAATCATGTCATGAGCACGTAGCAGGTCTAAGCAGTGTACTACAACGGTCTATAACCCATGTTGGCAATTTAATAATGTCCAACTAGTAATCCACAACTAGGGTGACAAAGGGTCATGGCACATACTTAAATAATCAAGGTGTCATACAGCAAATTTGTATTTAGCTAACCCCCATGTTTAAACAAAGTATCTTTCTAATTGATCTAGCATGCAATAGTTTAAATCAAAATAGATTTCGAAATAGGATCAACATGGTCAAAGCACAACTTGCCTTCAAAAAGTACTTGCTCCTGGTCTTGAGTTGGATCCTGAGTCAATACTTCTCCCTCGAATCCTTCCCAGACTTCAACGTCTACTCGTAAAGCGTGCAAATAGCAAAACACAAATAAACAATAGGCAAAAACATCCCAAAACTCCAAATAAAATCCATAAACAGAGAGAACATAATTTTCTGGATTTTTAGAAACTGGAATCGTCAAATTTGGAGTTAAAATGCAAAAGTTATGATTTATTAAAGTTTAAATAATCAATTAAATAATATTACAGAGAAAAACTTTAGTCCAAAAAAATTAAATAAAATTCATATTTAGGTAGATCTCAATTTTATACAAATTTAGAAATTTGAATCACTCAAATCGGAGTTGAAACGCAAAAGTTATAAGCGTTTGAAGTTTGAATCTAAATTTGAATCAATATTTCGAATTAATAAATCATTTTCTTTTTCGGAAATTAATTATTGCGTCAGCATGGATACGTGGCAGCACCGGATTGGTCTGCTGACGTCAGCCGGTCCATGGACTTGGTCCACGCTCGGCTCGGGTCCACCGTGGACTCGGTCCACGACTCCACGTGAGACTGACATGTGGGTCCCACCGATGACGTCATGGGTGACGTCACGGTACTGTCGCTGTCACGCGGGCCCCGCGTGTCAGTGACCACGCACGCGCGCGTGGGCGCGGCGGCTCGGCTTCCTGGACGCGTGGCACAATCGTGGCCGTTGGTTTGAAATCCGACGGCTAGGATTGAGTTTGGCCTCATGTGCTTGGGCGCACGTGACTGATCGTGGGCCGTTGGATCTTGATCCAACGGTCCAGATCCAATCTAACCTGGTGCAGTTCTTGATACGCGGCGCAACCTAAGCCGTTGGATCTAGATCCAACGGTTGGGATTAGATCTAGGATTTTCAACGGGGAAACTCACCGAGGTGACGTGGCACGATCTGGGCCTTTGGATCTTGATCGGACGGTTGGTGAAGCTCGGGGTCGGCGATGGCTTCACGGCGGAGTTGCGGCTGCCGGCGCTGAGGACGGCGACCACCCAAACGGCGGTTGGGGCGTGCTCCGGCGAGATGGATGGTGTCTTCGGGTGCGCCTGGCTTCGGGGGTTTCGAATCTGGGGTCAATGGCGGAGGACGGCGGACGGCGGCGAGGCGAGGCAAGGACCGTGGCGGCGCTTCACGCAACTACGGCGAGCGATTCCGGCGAACCTACGGCGGCTAGAGCTCGGCGGGTTAGGGCAAGAAGTGCGCGGGGTCACGGCGGTCCTCGAGTACGATCCGGCATTAAATAGCCTCGTCTGCGGCGAAGACGGAGACCTAGTTCCTCACGGCGGCGGCGCGGCGGCGAGTCCGGCTCGGACTCGGCGAAGACGACGACGCCACCGCCCACGTGGCGCGATCAACGGCCACGATCGCACGGCACGAACGGGATCGGGTCGGACAAGGCTCAACCGGAACGGGCGGATCTCAAACGTAGGATCTTGATCCAACGGTTGGGATTGATTAGGTTTAGGAGTGGGTTCGGTCGAGTCACGTGGCTCGGGTCGGACTCGAACTCGAGTCTGACTCGGGCTCGGTCGGATGAACAGTAACCGACCCGAGTTGATTTTCCAGCGATTTAATATTTAAAATAATTCCCAGTAATTCATTTAATTCATTAAAAATAGCAAATGACTCAGAAAAATTCCAGAAAAATTCTGGAAAATATTTTGGAACATTTTGGACTCAAATAAAATATTTCCAACAAAATTTTATTTGCAAAATTAAATTCTTTAATTATTTCAAAATGGAATAAATTCAAATAAATTCCAAATAAATCCAAATAAATTCCAGAAAATTCCAAAAATTCACCAAAGTGCCAAACCACACATGAATTTAAGGAAAGCAAAATTTTGGGGTGTTACAAACCTCCCCCCCTTAATAGAATCTCGTCCCCGAGATTCAGGGCTTACTAAAGGAATAGGTTTGGAAACTCTTTCTTCAATTCCTCTTCGCGCTCCCAAGTCGCTTCGCTTTCTTCATGGTTGCTCCACTGAACTCTACAGAAACGGGTTGACTTATTTCTGGTCTCTCGATCCATTGTGTCTAGAATCCTCACGGGATACTCCTTATAAGTCAAATCCTCTTGCAACTCAATTGACTCTAGCGGTGTCTGCTCTCGTGAACTCGGAGACACTTCTTCAACTGGGACACATGGAATACGTCATGCACTCCTCGCCAACGATCGTGGCAACTCCACCGGTAAGCAACTTCGCCTCTGCGACTCAAAACCTTAAATGGTCCAACATAACGGGTGCGAAGTTTCCCTTTGGCATGGAACCTCTTAACTCCCCGAGAGGCGTAACTCGAGGTATACAAAGTCTTCGTTCAAAACTCAAGTCTCGCGACGATTGTCAAGATAACTCTTTTGTCGTGATTGGGCTATCTTCAACCTTTCCCTAATCATGGCGACCGTTTCTTCACCTCTTGAAGAATATCAGGCCCAAAGACACGGCGCCACGGTCTCATTCCAATTCAATGGCGTTCGACAGTGGTCGACCATACAAAGGCCTCAAAAGGTGACATCTCAGAACTAGCCTCGATAACTATTGTTGTAATCGAACTCGGCATACGGCAAACTCTTATCCCAAGAGGTAGCATAAGCTAATGCACAAGCTCTCAACATATCTTCCGAATCTGGTTGACTCTTTCGGTGCCTGTCCATCCGTCTGTGGATGATAAGTCAGATCTTGAAGTTCAAACGGGTTCCCATGGCTTCATGCAACTTATTCCGTAACCTTGAGGTAAATTGGGTACCTCTCGTCTGATACAATCCTCTTTGGCACTCCGTGCAAACAGACAATCCTGATCATGTACAATTACGCTTAATTTATCTCCCGAGTAAGTGGTCTTCACGGGGATAAAATGGGCTACTTTAGTCAAGCGATCCACTATAACCCATATGGAGTCATAACCTCCTTGAGTCTTCGGCAAACCGGTAATGAAATCCATTCCGATTTCCTCCCACTTCCACTCAGGTATTTTCAGCGGTTGTAGCAATCCTGCTGGTCTCTGATGCATTGCCTTGACTCTCTGGCATACATCGCACAATGCAACATGCTCGGCAACTTCACGTTTCATACTCGGCCACCAGAATCTCTCCTTCAGATCCTGATACATTTTGGCACTCCCTGGGTGAATTGAATACTTGGAGTCATGGGCTTCCTCCGTAATCGCTTGCTTTAATTCCTTTTGTTAGGCACACAAATGCGATCCTTCATCCACAACGTGCCTTGCTCATCTAGCTTGAAATCCTTTGCCTTGCCTTCCTCCATTTTGGACTTAATCCTACGGATCTTGTCATCATCCTTCTGTCCTTCTCGGATTTGATCCTCTAGGGTAGGCTTTACTTCTAATGTGGCCAAGAATCCGCTAGGTACTACCTCAATCTTCATTTTCTGAAAATCCTCACATAACTCATCCTGACTTGTGGCTAGCAACGTACTCACGGTGTGGCTTTTCCGACTCGAGCATCGGCTACCACGTTGGCCTTCCCGGGATGGTAATGGATTCCAACATTATAGTCTTTGATCAACTCTAGCCATCTCCTTTGCCTCATATTCAGGTCCGACTGGGTGAATATGTACTTAAGGCTCTTATGATCCGTATACACTTCACATCTGTTTCCAATCAGATAGTGACGCCATCTCGTCATAGCATGCACTACGGCAGCCTAACTCTAAGTCATGTGTCGGATAATTTTCCTCATGCGGCCTCAATCGCCTTGACGCATAAGCGGCGACCTTTCCATTCTCGTGACAAGACACATCCAAGTCCTTGGCGCGATGCGTCACAATAAATATCGAAGCTTTGAGCAACATCCGGTAGAACTAACACCGGTCTTGATGTCAATCGCTTCTTTAGCTCCTGAAATCCTTTCTCACATTCTCAAGCGCCCATGCAAACTTCTTTTCCTTCTTCAGCAGTTGCGTAAGAGGTTTCGCAATTGTCGAAAAGCCTTCGATGAAACGGCGGTAGTATCCTGCCATTCCAAGGAAACTCCGAATCTGGGTCACCGTCTTCGGCTGCCCCCAATGCAACACAGCTTCTACTTTGCTTGGATCTACGGCGACTCCTTCTGCGGTCATTACATGTCCAAGAAACTCCACCTTGTCCTTCCAAAAATCACACTTGCTGAACTTGGCGAAAAGTTGTCGCTCCTCACTTTTCCAAAACTCGCCTTAAGTGTTCGGCATGTTCATCCTCTGTCTTGGAGTAGATTAGGATATCGTCTATGAACACGACGACAAACTTGTCCAAATATTCCATGAACACCTTATTCATCATATTCATGAAATAAGCTGGCGCATTCGTCAGCCCAAAGGACATAATCAGAACTCGTAATGTCCATATCTTGACGAGAATGCGCCTTGAATATCTTCTCGATCGGATCTTCAATCGATGGTATCCCGATCTCGCATCAATCTTGGAGAACACTCCGGCTCCCCTCACCCGATCAACCAACTCATCAATCCTGGGTAGCGGATACTTCTTCTTCACGGTGACTTCATTGAGTGCACGGTAGTCAATGCACATCCTGAAACTCCCGCCCTTCTTCTTGACAAACAAAACTGGTGCTCCCCACGGCGACTAACTCGGCCTGATAAATCCTTTCTCCATTAACTCTTCTAGTCTGTTTCTTCATCTCTACCAACTCCTCGGTAGACATCCCAGAGGGTCTCTTTGCTATCGGTCTTTGTGCAGGTACAAGCTCTATCACAAACTCTATGTCCCCTGTCTCAAGGCATACTGTAAATCTTCGGAAAAACATCGGGTACTCATTCACTACTCGACATCCTCTATGCTGATTGCCTTGGTACTGTTAACCATCAATCGCCCATCTCTAATCGGCAGTGGCTTGAAATTCCACTTTCTTCCCACACGGGCTCTCAACTGAGATAGTCCTTCGTCCACAATCCAATACAGCCTTGTGCTTGGATAACCAATCCATTCCCAATATGACGTCTAAGGTCTGGGTCTCCAAAATTATAAGGTTTGCTAGGAATTCTATTCCACCTATTAGTATTCTCACCCCAGAACATCCTACTTTCGCTCGGAGTTCTAACCAGGGTTTGAACTAAAAGCATGCACTTAAGTCTTGCAATTCTCAAATCATTTCTAGTAGCAAAGCCTTGCGAAACAAACGAATGCGAAGCTCCAGAGTCAAACAAAATCAAGGTGCAGTCGAGTTAACAAGTAACTTACCCAAGACGACGTCCGTAGCATTCTGCAGGTGCATCTGCGGTGACATGGTTGACTCGGCCTCTCACCACGGCCTGGGTGTGGCTCCCGGTCTTTGGCGTCCTAGCTGGGTGGTTCCTAGGTTGAAGCGAATCGGGTCACTCTCGCTGTCTTCTTTGGACAATGTTGGCAAAGTGTCCTGGCTCGTTGCGCTTGTAGCAGCGTCTCCTGTTCCTTTGCCGATCGCCTCGTAGCGTTTCTAGCGGGGCTGGGTCCGTAGTTCGATTGGCAGGTCTTGGCGCTGGGATAGTGTCCTTGTTGCATTCTCGTGGTTGGAATCAAGAATTGATTTGGTGCAACCCTCAAGCGCCGCTATGCGTTCTCGGGCGTGATCCTTGCTTTGTTGCATCCTGCGCTTCGTTCTCATCCAGCTTCCTTGCGCTTGTCCTCAAGAATAAGCGCCTTATTCACCAACTCTTGGAAATCTGGAAAGGTGTGGGTGATCAATCCTACTTGCAATCCTGAGTTGAGTCCCTTCATAAAACGAGACTGTCTGGATTTATCTGTCGCTACATCCTCAAAAAGGTGCGTGGCGTGCTAGCTGTGTGAACTTGTTCAGTAGTCGACTCTTGGTGATTACCTTGTTTCAGGCTCTGAACTCCTCCTTCTTAAGGTCCATGATCCCTTCAGGCACGTGATACTATCGAATGCACCGTGAACTCTTCCCAAGTGATATCTTGAGGGTTCTCTGCGTGGCACGAAGTTCTCCCACCATTCTGGCCAATGTTTCCTTCCGGTGATGAGAAGCGTAGAGTACCTTCTCATTCCCTATGCATTGAGCTATGTGTAGCTTCCTCTCAATTGATCTTAACCAATCATCGGCCTCCAATGGATTGGCATTCCCGAAGAAAGTGGGTGGGTGAGTCCTCATGAACTCGACACCTTGTATTCAAGCGTGGCCCCCGATTAACTTGATTAGCAAAGTGGCCTGAGCAAAGGACGTGCTGCATTTGTTGCATCATAGCATGCATCAATCGAGTCTGGGCAGCAAGAAAAGCTCCGAAATTCTGCATATCCAGTGGCGGTGCTGGTGCTCCATCATTGGGGTTTTCTGCTGGGCGAGAACCACTCCCATTGCTTCCAAAGTTTCCACGGGTGTTCACCATCTGTCGATTTGCTCTAGGTTTAGAGATGAGAGGGAAACAAGAATAGACAAGTAATATGGAACTTTATGCGGGGCGAAAGGGGTAACTTTAAGGTCCAACTTTATTATTAATAACTTGGTATGGCTGCTTACAATGCCTAAGGGCCTTGCAACACATACTGCACACTCAGCAAACAAAGCAAATCCAAATCGAACTAACTCTGGAGTCTAACGCCTAAAGGGTGACTCTTTATTCTATGGCGCGACTCGGCGAAGGAGTCTCACTATAGAACCTATGCTCACTCATCGAAAACCTCCACGGCACTGGTACAGTGTGTGGCATAGGCACGAAACGATCGCCATGTCCAAAGAATCGTGTCATCTGTGGTAGTCGAAGAAGCGATGTCCTCCTCGAGATCCGACTCCTCTGGATCGGCTCGTGTAGCTCAATCTTGGCTCGGGTGCAGTCCGTACAAAGTCATCTCCAACTCGCCAATCCTTCGCAGAAGGTGTGCCACATACTCTTGAGCTTCCCGCCATCTGTTCTTCTCTGTCGTGATCTCCTTGCGGGCCTTCGTAGCTCCTTGCTTGTATTATCCAAGTACATCCTCCTGGCGACAATAAATCGTGCCAACCGTGTAACCGTGGCATCCTCATCCTGAATCTCCTTCGGTCAAGAAGGTTATCGCTGCGCGGATGATAACGGAACACCGCATTTCCAACTCTCCTGGCGTAGATACGGGTAATGTGCCGCATTGCTCGTCGTGATACTTCTTGGATACCCATCCGCATTGTAGATCTCCTGGCAAAGGTCAGTTGTATCGGGCGATTGCCTGGGCCCTTTTTCCTAGCAGGTACCTCAATCCTCACGTCACAAGCCTTGATCAATCCCGCTTGTCTGATCACTTCCACTTGATATTGCGGCTTCTCAAAATCTCCGAGAGTCTGTAGCATATGCCAAAGTTCAGCGGCGTGACCAACTCCCAGATCAATGTAGTTGAACTCTTCCTCCATCTGTCACAAGAGTGCTTTACGTAAGAACTCGGAATTTTTGAATTGTGACAAGGTAAGAAAAATTTCAGCAAGAGGCAAGAAAAGAGAGAAGGGGATAAGTCGAGATGTCATTTCTTATCTTGACAATTTTTTTTTTTTTTAGCTTTTAGAAAATAGGTTTTATCCTCACTACGACCATTCTAGCTAGGGTTGAGCCTACAGTCAAGTATGGCTCTGATACCACCTCTGTCGGGACCCCGAATTTGCAAATCCGGACCCTCTGTGTATTCAGCACTAGTCCAGGAACGCGCTAGTGCACACAGTCTTAACATCGGTAAATATCACAATCATACCAATCGATATTAACAAAGTACTTTATTTAAATAACCAAAGTGGTTACTCGACCTTATGGCCAAGTTACAAATATATGCCTTGCAAGGCAAAACTTATTCAGAGAAAAGTAGTAGCAATGAAAATCAAATAACCGTGGCGCCATCCAAAGATACCACAGTAACCGATCGGGCTCGCATCCCTAAGCTGCACGGGTTCTCTTGGAATTCCTCCTCCGGCCGGGCGTAGTCTCCTCTTCAACTGTATTGTGTTGAGGCAAGGGTGAGTACTTGGTACTCAAGAAGTCATGCACGTAATGCAAGCTAATATACTATATGCATGGCTTGGTACAAAGGAATAGCTCAAGGTATAGTTGCAGAAACAAAGCATTTGACAAATAATGTAAGTAGATTCGAAAGCAAAGAGAAATAAGTAAAGCATAAATAACTTTTCAAGAAGTTTAATAAACATTTTCCCCATCCTAAACCACATCTCCATCATCTTCATTATTAAACCAACCCAACCTTTCAAACCAAAGTTATTTTTGAGAAAATCTAACCCTTGATCAGTAATTCCGGCGATGTCCAATACCGCGGACACGGCTATTCGAATAGATTCTAAACTCTGCAGAGGTTATGCACTTTACCCACAAGATACAACAAACACCACAAAGGCGAAGTTTCAGTAATAAAGCCTTTCTAAGCCTCAAACAACACAGGTGGTCCTCTCCGGTTCGTGCTCTACACCATCCCTTCCCTTAGCCAAGGCGAAGTATGGGACCAACACACCGTTAGATGGGTATCTGGCCACAGCCACGATACGCTCCCCCGTACAATCACACAAACGGTGTAATTGACACCCTGAGGCTCCACAAGTGAGTCTTTAGCGACTTAGTCAACTAGGGCCGTCCCATTCCAGCCATGTGGTTGCAAGTATGACCCAGTTCAAAGGCTTGCAAGGTTAAGTCCTTAGAGTGACCAGGGCAAGACTACCCGAAGAACCAAATCAACATCCCCATTGCCACAACTGGCCCACCTGATTACTCTTGCCACATGCCCCGGTCGAAAACTGTTTATCAAACCCCAGTTGATTACCATGCACCACGTGCCATCAACATCACATGATACCTTTCCAAAACAGGTTCAATATATCATTAAGTCAATATTAACATTTGATTGTCCAAAATCATGTCATGAGCACGAGCGTGTCTAAGCAAGGTACTACAACGGTCTATAACCCATGTTGGCAATTTAATAATGTCCAACTAGTAATCCACAACTAGGGTGACAAAGGGTCATGGCACATACTTAAATAATCAAGGTGTCATACAGCAAATTGGTATTTAGCTAACCCCCATGTTTAAACAAAGTATCTTTCTAATTGATCTAGCATGCAATAGTTTAAATCAAAATAGATTTCGAAATAGGATCAACATGGTCAAAGCACAACTTGCCTTCAAAAAGTACTTGCTCCTGGTCTTGAGTTGGATCCTGAGTCAATACTTCTCCCTCGAATCCTTCCCAAGACTTCAACGTCTACTCGTAAAGCGTGCAAATAGCAAAACACAAATAAACAATAGGCAAAACATCCCAAAACTCCAAATAAAATCCATAAACAGAGAGAACATAATTTTCTGGATTTTTAGAAACTGAATCACAAATTTGGAGTTAAAATGCAAAAGTTATGATTTATTAAAGTTTAAATAATCAATTAAATAATATTACAGAGAAAAACTTTAGTCCAAAAATTAAATAAAATTCATATTTAGGTAGATCTCAATTTTATACAAATTTAGAAATTTGAATCACTCAAATCGGAGTTGAAACGCAAAAGTTATAAGCGTTTGAAGTTTGAATCTAAATTTGAATCAATATTTCGAATTAATAAATCATTTTCTTTTTCGAAATTAATTATTAGCGTCAAAGATGGATACGTGGCAGCACCGGATTGGTCTGCTGACGTCAGCCGGTCCATGGACTTGGTCCACGCTCGGCTCGGGTCCACCGTGGACTCGGTCCACGACTCCACGTGAGACTGACATGTGGGTCCCACCGATGACGTCATGGGTGACGTCCGCGATCAGATCGCCGCCGCCACGCGGCCCCGCGTGTCAGTGACCACGCACGCGCGCGTGGGCGCGGCGGCTCGGCTTCCTGGACGCGTGGCACAATCGTGGCCGTTGGTTTGAAATCCGACGGCTAGGATTGAGTTTGGCCTCATGTGCTTGGGCGCACGTGACTGATCGTGGGCCGTTGGATCTTGATCCAACGGTCCAGATCCAATCTAACCTGGTGCAGTTCTTGATACGCGGCGCAACCTAAGCCGTTGGATCTAGATCCAACGGTTGGGATTAGATCTAGGATTTTCAACGGGGAAACTCACCGAGGTGACGTGGCACGATCTGGGCCTTTGGATCTTGATCGGACGGTTGGTGAAGCTCGGGGTCGGCGATGGCTTCACGGCGGAGTTGGCTGCGCCGGCCGAGGATCGCGACCACCCAAACGGCGGTTGGGGCGTGCTCGGCGAGATGGATGGTGTCTTCAGCGCTGGCCTCGGGGGTTTCGAATCTGGGGTCAATGGCGGCGGAGGACGGCGGACGGCGGCGAGGCGAGGCAAGGACCGTGGCGGCGCTTCACGCAACTACGGCGAGCGATTCCGGCGAACCTACGGCGGCTAGAGCTCGGCGGGTTAGGGCAAGAAGTGCGCGGGGTCACGGCGGTCCTCGGGGTACGATCCGGGCATTAAATAGCCTCGGCGTCCGTATGAAGACGGAGACCTAGTTCCTCACGGCGGCGGGTGCGGCGGCGGAGTCCGGCTCGGACTCGGCGAAGACGACGACGCTCAGCCGTCCACGTGGCGCGATCAACGGCCACGATCGCACGGCACGAACGGGTTCGGGTCGGACACGGCTCAACCGGTACGGGCGGATCTCAGCCGTTGGATCTTGATCCAACGGTTGGGATTGATTAGGTTTAGGAGTGGGTTCGGTCGAGTCACGTGGCTCGGGTCGGACTCGAACTCGAAGTCGACTTCGGGCTCGGTCGGATGAACAAGAATCGACCCGAGTTGATTTTCCAGCGATTTAATATTTAAAATAATTCCCGATAATTCATTTAATTCATTAAAAATAGCAAATGACTCGTAAAAATTCTAAAAATTCTGGAAAATATTTTGGAACATTTTGGACTCAAATAAAATATTTCCAACAAAATTTTATTTGCAAAATTAAATTCTTTAATTATTTCAAAATGGAATAAATTCAAATAAATTCCAAATAAATCCAAATAAATTCCAGAAAATTCCAAAAATTCACCAAAGTGCCAAACCACACATGAATTTAAGGAAAGCAAAATTTTGGGGTGTTACACGAGGCAATGTAGGAGCAATCCCTCTAGCATCCGATAATACAAGATATTATCGATCACCACATATTTTAGTGCTTGCTTCTTAATCTTCGTGTCCGTTTTGGCTGAAGGATCTGCGAGGTAGGCTATGATCTTTGTGCGCTAATCGGAGGTTGTCAAGCACAACACTGTCTTCTCGGTGGCTCCGTAGTCGATTGACTTCTCAAGGGATACATACCTTGATGCTTGTTGGGCCAAGGCATTAGCCCGGTCATTGTCCCTCCTGGGTATATGGCTGATGGTGACGGAACCGAATGTCTTTATTAGTTCATGGCAACATGCTAGGTACTAAATTAGGACCTCATCATAACAATTGAACTTCCCTTGCACTTGCTGTACCACCAGTAGGGAATCTCCGAACTCTTCGATGGAATCTGCCCCGATATTCTGCAGCATGATCAATCCTTTAATGAGGGCTCCGTACTTAGCCTGATTATTTGAGCATCGGCTGTTCAGCCTGAAGGCAAATTCATATTGGTGTCCCTTGGGAGACACCAATACAATTCCGATGTCGTTTCCTTCCTTGCACACCGATCCATTAAAGTATAGTTGCCATGGGGCAAGTCCTACTAACCCGCAAGTAGGGGTGTGGTCTGCA
Organism: Rhipidocladum racemiflorum; assembly: GCA_036346355.1. NCBI lineage: Eukaryota > Viridiplantae > Streptophyta > Magnoliopsida > Poales > Poaceae > Rhipidocladum > Rhipidocladum racemiflorum. Next base: position 34,273,257 of record CM070577.1, on the reverse strand, counting down.
ATGAAATCGGCTATTACTTGGCCCTTTATTGCTTTAGCCGATTCAAACGCGACGTCAAACTCTGTAAGCCTATAAGCCCATTTCCCGAGTCGCCCTTTCATTATGGGGGCTGATAACAGAAAGGACCGGAGATGTCGCCTAGAGGGGGGGTGAATAGGTGGATTAAAAAATCGCAGCGGAATAAAATTGGCCGAGCAGGTCAATCCGGAGTCTCCGGGTATTTTATCCGGATACTCTGGGTTAGCTGGCTCGGGAACGCAACTAAAGTTACTCTATCTAGTACAAGATACTACAACAAATATATAGCAAGAGCAACCTAGATCAAAAGCTAGTGTGGATTTAAATTAAAGCGTTGCAACAAGCTAGATCTAGGCTCAACAAAGTCAAATCCACACAAGCTAAGCTAGGAACTGAAAGAGAGAGTGGGAGATGCGATTTTTCACCGAAGATCGGATTTTTGAAGGGAATCCTACGTCTCCGTTGAGGCGGCTCGGTCACACTTGAGCCGGGGTCTCTTTCAACCCGCTTTCCTTCCGGTGTTGCACAAATGCACTCGCCGGCTTCACTCCTTGTCTCTTCCCTTTCGGAGGCGAGACTCGCCTTCACAAACGACCGGGGCGCACCACAAGCGTCGGTTGCTCCCGGTGACTCCTAGCTGTCTAGGAGACCTTCAACCTCCAAGATTAATAACACCACGGGAACTCGCTTGGAGGATGAACTAGTGCTCAAGGACTAGAATTGAATGCACCTAGCACTTCTCTTCTTCCCCACCACACCAAATGAGATCAAACAACAAATCAAGAGGTGGGGGGAAGTGTGAGCTCTATTGAATGCTTGGAAAGGGTTAAGAATGGCTTGAATGCTACTATGAATGAGCTCAATAGAGATTCTAGCCGTTGGAGGGGAGTGGTGGCTTTAAATACTTCTTTTGAAAACTAGCCGTTATTCCCTTTTTGAACTGTCCGAAGACTCCAGGTAATTTAACCCGGACACTCCGGATGGTTCGGACTCTCCGAACAAAATGTCCGGATACTCCGGACTCACTTGAATTCGATATTTGGCCGAAGGGGTTAACCCGGAGACTCCGGACAAATTGTCCGGATACTCCGGACTAAGTCCGGACACTCCGGGTTGGATGGCTCGGTTGGAAATACAGTTTTTTGGGAAATGCAAGTATTTGAGTGCTAGTTTGTATGCAAGTTTTGACCTTGAGCACATGCACATCCTAAAAACGATTTTCCGTCGTATCCTCTTAATAGTACGGCTATCCTTAAGACTCAAGATAAAATAGAAATTACAAGTCTTCGTCTTAATGCCGTTTTCTTGAATTTTAATGTACATAGGAGCGTCCAATCTCATTCCAAGCTTGATGTGATCTCGAGATCTGCATTATTCTTAGTTAAAACGTTAGATCTCTTTAATTGTGTCATCATTAATCACCAAAATAAAATGAGGGGCCTAGATGCACTTTCAATCTCCCCCTTTTTGGTGAATTGATGACAACACAATTAAAAGCAAATAGAGTATAATATGAAAGTGACTTAGCATATCAAATAAAAGATGGAGCTCCCCCTAAATGTGTGCATTAGAAGTATTGAGTGGAATCAAATGCACATATTTAACGAGAAATATCCAAGAGCTCCCCCTAGAACATTGCATCCGAGAAATTTCATCACAAATAACAGAATGTAAACCATGCATAAGATAAACATAATGTCATAACATGGATAACAGGGAAAACAAAGTTCACGACAACAATAATGAGCAACAGATAACATGTCCACAAATAAGCAACAAATAACAAAAAAAAACCAAGTCCACGACCACAACCACAAGTCACGACAACTAAACGACACGACACTAAACATCACTCCCCCTTTGGCATCAAGGCACCAAAAGGAGGAGGAGACGAAAAATCACTCGTCGTCGCCTTCGTCGTCGGACGCGGAGTACTGCGAGCCCTCACTGCCAGGGTCATCTCCAGGAGCAGGCGGTGCAGAGGAGGTTATGCCAAAGAGCTGATCAGCAGAAGTGCCATCACTACTCTCCTTGGAGGATCCGGAGGAATCACTGGGGGAGAGTGCCTCACCATTGTGGCGGCGGATGTCTCGAATGCCCTTTCCATTCTTCTTGATCTCCTTGCGCATCTCCTTCTGCTGAGTGGAGATGTCGCGGCAAAGGTAGAAGATGTGCTTCAACATCTTCTGAAGAGTACGCCAGATCTCACCGCCTGTAAGGAACAGAGGGAGGCATCACAGAGCGCATTTAAGAACTGGAAGGACTGGCTCAGGCGAGCTATAGTGGCAGGACCAGTGGGTGCTGGAGAAAGAGGAGCAGAAGGTGGTCGGACCTTGTAGGACAGGTGCTCCACATCCCTAACAAACTTCAGCCCACTGACATGAGTGATCACAGCCATCACAAAAGGGGCATAGCTGCAACTGCTCATGTTGCTCTACGCATTCTGCCTCATTGTCTCCCACATGAAGTCAACAATGTCAAAGGTGTGGGTGCGCTCAACAAGATGGTACAGCAGGTTCCTCCCATAGGAACTGATGGCAGAAGCATCTCCCTCCTTGGGCCAAAGTGTGACCCTGAGCATCCGGTAAAGCATTGCAGGCACATCCTTCAGACCCTTGATGGTCCCCACGGTGAAGTGCTGAGAAGTGTCATACAACGCCTCAATCTGCTCAGGAGTCATGACCTTCTTTGCATGAAGCTTCGGACTGTCATTGTATCGAAGGCTAAGCACTCTAGCAAACCTCTTCTTGTTTGCCACATAACAAACTCTATCAGTCATCCACTAGATAGCTTCCTGGTTCTTGTCAAAGTAGAGGGTGGCATAGAACTGCATGATCACTTCATTGTTCCAATCATACTTGAAAGACATGATATTCTTGATCTAATGCAGCTCACAAATCTGGAGACCTGATCAAACACAGGACTCTCAGCAGCTATCATGTAGTCCCAGTCAATGGTCTTCATCCTGACCACTGGATGCTCAAGCGGGTAGAGAACCGTCTCATAGTAGTTAGAATGGAATCTATTCCAGAAGCGTCGGTCCACGTACTCGTCCTGATGGAACTCAAGAGGATCCTTCTTCCTGTGCTCAACAATGGCCTTGCCCTTGCCAGAACTTGTCCGGTAGTCAATCACTCTCATCGGGTTCACAGACCCGGGATAGTTCCAGACGGGCTTGGCTTTGGCCAAGGGACCAATGAAGTAACCTGAGGCACGGAACTCTCTCCTCTTTTGATCTCTCAGCGTAGCATGAGTGTCTGCAGGGTGCTCATCTGGATCAGGCTGAGGCAGAGGAGGAGACTGAGCCTGATGCTGAGGAGGAGACTGAGCTTGAGCCTGAGGCTGCGGCTGCAGTTGAGAGCCCGAAGGAAGCCCAATCCTTGGCGGACCTTTTGAGGTAGGCTGCTTCATCACAACTCGTCTCTGCCTCTTGGGTGCCGGAGCAGCTGACGGAGAACCGGGAGGTGAGTCTGGAGGAGGAGAGTCCCGAGGAGGAACACCACTATCCGACGTCCCCTGAGAAGGATCCATCTGACCAGACAAAGAGAGAGAAACAGATTAGCCGCGAGGCGAGTTGAATTACAACGAGTAACGAAGTCTGGCTGAGGTACCCAACCCGGAGAGTCCAGACAAATTGTCCGGATACTCCAGACCAACCCAGAGACTTCAGACCCTTGATTTAGGGGGTTTAACCGACCACCCCAACCCGGAGAATCCGGACAATTAGTCAGGATACTCCGGCCCAACCCGGAGAGTCCGGACAATTAGTCCGGATACTCCGGGTGATCCGGAGACTCTGGATTAAATACCGGATACTCCGGGTTACCCAGCTCGGAAAGGAATGAAAGAATTCGCAAGATGATCCAAGGAATTTGGCGGCACGAGAGGGAGAAAGAGACCCTAAGATGTCAACTTGATATGTGACCAGCGAACAATAAAGCAAACAAGCCATGGTCACATAGCAATGACAAGATCAGAGGATCAAGAGCCAAAAACACAGGATAAATTCAAAGAAAAGAAATGAATAAGATTTTGAAATTCATTTTTCATTCAACAAACAATATGTGAGCACTCATCAAGCCACGTTACGAGAATCTAAGATATTCATACCACTTCTCAATTCACAGAACATTTTCTCGTCAAGGGGCTTGGTAAAAATATCGGCTAATTGATCATTTGTGCTCACATGTTGGATATCAATTTCGCCTTTGGTTGCGTGATCTCTTAGGAAATGATGGCAAATATCGATGTGTTTTGTACGGGAGTGTTGGACAGGATTGTTGGTAATTTTTATGGCACTCTCATTGTCACACAATAGTGGAACACTTTTGTAGGTTAGGCCATAATCACTCAAGGTTTGTCTCATCCAAAGTAATTGGGCACAACAACTCCTGGCGGCTATATATTCGGCTTCAAAAGTGGATAGGGCTACTGAATTTTGTTTCTTGGAAGACCACGAGAGTAGAGACCTACCCAAGAATTGGTAAGTCCCCGAGGTACTCTTCCTATCCACTTTACAACCGGCATAATGCGCATCGGAATAGACAACTAATTCAAAGGAAGATCCTTTCGGATACCAAAGTCCAAAATGAGGAGTGTGCACTAAGTATCTTAAGATTCTCTTAACGGCTACCATGTGGCACTCTTTAGGAGCGGCTTGAAACCGTGCACACATACAAACGCTAAGCATGATATCGGGCCTAGATGCACAAAAATAAAGGAGAGAACCGATCATCGAACGATATACCTTTTGGATGACCGGTTTACCTTCTTTGTCGAGGTCTAGATGCCCGTTGGCCTGCATGGGCGTCTTTATAGGCTTGGCGTCCTCCATTCCGAACTTCTTGAGCATGTCCTTGATGTACTTGATTTGGCAAATGAAGGTTCCTTCCTTGAGTTGTTTAACTTGAAATCCGAGGAAGAACTTCAACTCTCCCATCATGGACATCTCGAATCTTTTAGTCATTATTTTGCTAAACTCTTTACACAAATGTTCATTAGTAGATCCAAATATAATGCCATCGACATATATTTGGCACACAAATAAATCATTATCAATATGCTTAGTAAAGAGAGTAGGGTCGGCCTTTCCGACTACAAAACCTTGTTCTAGAAGAAAATCTCGTAGACATTCGAACCAAGCCCTTGGTGCTTGCTTAAGTCCGTAAAGCGCTTTGTGAAGGTAGTAGACATGATCCGGATGTCTTGGATCTTCAAACCCAGGTGGTTTCTCGACGTAGACCATCTCGGAGAGTGGTCCATTTAGGAAGGCGCTTTTCACGTCCATTTGGTACAACTTAAAATCATGGTGAGTAGCAAAGGCAATTAATATTCTAATAGATTCAAGCCGAGATACTGGAGCATATGTTTCATCGAAATCCAAACCTTCGATTTAAGTGTACCCTTGAGCAACCCATCGAGCTTTGTTCCTTGTCACGATCCCATTCTCATCTTGCTTGTTCCGGAAGACCCATTTTGTACCGATCACGTTTTGCTTGGGTCTTTTGACAAGCTCCCAGACTTGATTTCTCTTGAAGTTGTTGAGCTCCTCTTGCATAGCCATCACCCAATCCGGATCATCAAGTGCTTCCTCTACCTTAAGAGGCTCAAGACAAGACACAAACGAGTAAAATTCACAAAAAATTGCAACTCGAGATCTAGTAGATACTCCCTTGTGAATGTCTCCGAGTATGTTGTCGACCGGATGATCTCGTTGAATACTTTGATGAACTCTTGGGTGAGGTACAGTTGAATTTGAAGCTTCGATGGGTTCTTCATCTTGAGACGCGTTCGAACCATCTTGAGCTTGCTTGGACGAGGAGGGAACATCACCTAAGCCAACACCATCCGGAGACTCCGGTATTTGACCCGGAGACTCCGGACCAGTCCGGATACTCCGGGTTTCAGTCCGGAGACTCCGGGTTGGGGTGCTCGGGTGAGTTTCCAGATTTTGAGGTCTTACCTCCCCAATTGCCAATTTCTTGATAGCTTCACACGGTGGTTCTTCCCTGTCAATGACGGCACGATCAACTTGTTCTACTTGAGAACCATTAGTCTCATCAAAAGTTACATCACGCGAGATTTCAACCACACCGGTGGTGTTGTTGAAAACCCGGTACGCATAAGCATTAGTCCAATAACCAAGTAAGAAACCTTCATCTACTTTAGGAGCAAATTTAGAAGACTTAGCTCTTTTGTTGAGGATATAGCATTTACTCCCAAAGACTCGAAAGTAGGATACGTTGGGTTTCTTGCCGTTGAGCAACTTGTACGCCGTCTTCTTCAAGATCTTGTGGAGGTAGAGGTGGTTGGTGCTGTGGCATGCGGTATTGATGGCTTCCGCCCAAAAACTGTCGGAAACCTTGTACTAGTCAAGCATCGTCCGCGCCATCTCGATGAGGGTTCGATTCTTCCTTTCAGCCACCCCATTTTGCTGAGGGAAGTAGGGGGCCGAGAATTCATTCTTGATTCCTTCTTCATCGAGAAACTCCTCCACACCAATGTTCTTGAACTCGATACCGTTGTCGCTTTGGATTCTTTTGATCTTCACTTCAAACTCATTTTGAGCTCTTCTCATGAATTTCTTCAATGTCACTTGGACTTCTCCCTTGTCATGAAAGAAAAATACCCAAGTAAAACGAGAAAAATCATCTACAATTACTAGACCATACTTACTACCCCCGATGCTTATGTAGGCGATCGGACCGAAAAGATCCATATGAAGCATCTCCAACGGTCTTGAGGTCATCATCACGTTCTTTGCGGGATGAGAGGCACCGACTTGTTTTCCCGCTTGACAAGCGCTACAAACCCTATCTTTCTCAAAGACAACATTGGTTAGTCCAAGAATGTGGTTGCCTTTAATGATTTTGTGAAGGTTCCTCATACCGACATGGGCTAGTCGGCGATGCCATGGCCAACCCATGCTAGATTTAGCCATTAAGCACGTTTCAAGATTAAGTCTATCCGTATTGAAGTCTACGAGATAGAGCTTACCCTTCAAACGCCCTTTAAAGGCTATTGAACCATCAAGCCTCTTAATGACTTCCACACCCTTTTCATTAAACAAACAATTGTAGCCCGCTTCACATAATTGTGCAACGGACAACAAATTGTAGCTTAATGATTCAACAAGTAAAATATTACTTAAATGGAAATCATTTGAGATAGAGATTTTACCCAAACCAATTACTTCTCCTTTTCCATTGTCTCCAAAGACAATGCTTTCACTATTTAATCCGTTCACATCCAAGTGCGCAAACATTGCCTTTTCTCCGGTCATGTGATGCGTGCATCCGCTATCCAAAATCCAACTTGTTCCACCGGAGACATAGGCCTACAAAAAGACATTTAGTTTTTGCTCTTTGGTACCCAAACTTTGTTAGGTCCGCGCACGTTAGCAACAAGCGATTTTGGGACCCAAATAGAACGAACAAAAGAAGTATTTCTCGGCTTACGCCCAATATGATAAGCAGCTACACGACCAAGGTTAGTCTTTTTAAGAACATAAGAAGCAAAGAACTCGGAGTGAGCTTTGTGCTTGGATGTTCCATCACTTTTTACAAAGTGGATAGGCTCGCTTAAAGGAGCAACCACAATGTTGCTCTTTTTGCCCTTTGGCGGAACATACCCAAGCCCTTGCATCTTAGGATTACCTTGGCGCTTACCGAGAAACTCCTCTAAACCCTTGCTAGCCTTGTAGGACTTTTGAAGTCCATCTTCAAGCATCACCTTAAGCTTCTCATTTTCATGAGCCAACACTTTCAAAATCTCACGGTTAGTAGCACAAGTAGCAACATGAACATTATAGCATCTAGCGCAACCGTTGCTTGTTGAAGGTAATGAAATATTGGAGTTGTTGATTGAGGTAGAAGCGTTATTCGAGAGATCAACAAGCTTCACTTCAAGAGCCTTGCAAGCATCCTTTGCTTGAGCAAGTTGCTCTAAGAGTGAAGCATTGGTGATCTCAAGACTAATTACTTCATGCTTGGTCAAATTTGAGCTTTTGACCAAGTCCTCATTCTTTTTTCATTCAAAAGCTAAGCTCTTCTATAGCTCAAGTGTAACACCCCAAAATTTTGCTTTTCTTAAATTCATGTGTGATTTGGCACTTTGGTGAATTTTTGGAATTTTCTGGAATTTATTTGGATTTATTTGGAAGTTATTTGAATTTATTCCATTTTGAAATAATTAAAGAATTTAATTTTGCAAATAAAATTTTGTTGGAAATATTTTATTTGAGTCCCAAATACCCTAAAATATTTTCCAGAATTTTTCTGGAATTTTTCTGAGTATTTTGCTATTTTTAATGAATTAAATGAATTACTGGGAATTATTTTAATTATTTAATCGCTGGAAAATGCGAGTGGGTTTGTACTTGTTCATCCGATCGAGCCCGAGTCGACTCGAGTTCGAGTCCGACCAACCCGACCGAGCCGCTTGACTCAACCAAACCCGTTCTTAACCTAATCGATCCCGACCGCTGGATCGGATCCAACGGCCCGGATTGGATCGCCTCGACCCAAGCCGTGTCCGGCTCGACCTGCGGCGCTGGCGATCGTGGCCGTTGATCGGACACTTGTACGGCCGCGGGTTCGTCTTCGCCGAGTCCGGATCGGACCACGCCGCCGCCCTCCGCCAGATCCGTTAGGGTTACTGATTGAGCGCGAAGCCGAGGCTATTTAAAGCCCTGATCCTGCCCCAAGGACCGCTGCGTGACTCGCGCTACTTTTGCCCTAGCTCGCTAAACCCTAGCAGCCGCTTGCCCGGATTGCTCGCCGTAGTAGCTTAGGGTCTTGTGTTGGTTTTTTCACCTTCCGCCGCCGCCGCCGCCGCTCGAGAAGAAGGAGGCCGATCCGGATCCCCGAGCCAGGGCGATTCGAACGTGACCACGCACGCCGCCGGAGGAGCCTCGTAGCGCCGCGCTTCTTGGTCGCCGCCCCCGCCTCCGGCACTAAGCCCCGCCGCGACGCCATCGTCACCGCTGGAAAGGTCCTCACCGTCCGATCAAGATCCGACAATCCACGGTGAGCCCACGTGCAACCCAAACTCCTTAAACTAGATCGGATGCGGACCGTTGGATCAAGATCCAACGCCCACGATCGCCACGCGTCCGGAAACTGCGTTAACCTAGGGTGGATCTAGACCGCCGATCTAGATCCAACGGCCGTGATCGAGCCACGTAGCCGCCGCCGCGCCATATGTTGCGCCATCGACGGGTGGGACCCGCGTGTCGGCTCCAAGCCGTGGACCGGTCCACGGTGGACCGAGCCGCACCATGCGCCGAGTCCGTGAGTTACTGACGCCGCAGGCCAATCGAGGCTGACACGTGTCCTTGCCGACGCAATAATTAATTTCCAAAAGAAAATGATTTATTAATTCGTAATAATGATTTGATTTTGTTTCAAACTTCAAACGCTTATAACTTTTACGTTTCAACTAAGATTAGAGTGATTAAAATTTCTAAATTTGTATAAAAATGAGATCTACCTAAATATGAATTTTATTTAATTTTTGGACTAAAGTTTATCTCTGCAAAATTATTTAATTGATTATTTAAACTTTAAATAATCATAACTTTTATGCTTTAACTCCAAATTTGATTTATCTCCAGTTTCTAAAACTCATAAAATTATGTTCTCTCTGTTTATGGATTTTATTTGGATATTTGAACACTTTTTGCCTATTGTTTATTCGTGTATTTGCTATTTGCACGCTTTACGAGTAGACGTTGAAGTGCTAAGGATTCAAGGAGAAGTATTGACTCAGGATCCAACTCAAGACCAAGAACAAGTACTTTTTGAAGGCAAGTTGTGCTTTTACCATGTTGATCCTATTTCGAAATCTATTTTGATTTAAACTATTGCATGCTAGTTCAATTAGAAAGATACTTTGTTTAAACATGGGGTTAGATAAATACCAATTTGTCGTATGACACCTTGATTATTTAAGTATGTGCCATGACCCTTTGTCACCGTGAGTTGTGGATTACTAGTTGGACATTATTAAATTGCCAACATGGGTTTAGAACGTTGTAGTATACCGCTTAGACTCGCTACGTGCTCATGACATGATTTTGGACAATCAAATGTTAATATTGACTTAATGATATATTGAACCTGCTTTTGGAAAGGTATCATGTGATGTTGATGGCACGTGGTGCATGGTAATCAACCTGGGTTTGATAAAACGCTGACCGGCATGTGGCAAGAGTAATCAGTGGGCCAATGTGGCATTGGGGATGTTGATTTGGTTCTTCTGTAGTCTTGCCTGGTCACCCTAAGGACTTAACCTTGCAAGCCTTTGAATCGGGTCTAACGTGCAACCACATGTCCAGAATGGGACGGACCTAGTTGACTAAGTTGCTAATAACGCACTGTGGGACCTCAGGAGGTCAACTACACCCTTTGTGTAAGTTGTACGGGGAGCGCATCTGGCCGAGGCCAGGTACCCATCTAACGGTTGATTGGCATAGACTTCGCCTTAGCGAAGGGGGTTAGTGCGCAATAACCGGGGAGGACCACTTGTATTGTTAGAGGTTTCCGAAAGACTTTGTTACGGGAACTCGCCGTTGTGGTGTTTGACTGTATCTTGTGGGTAAAGTGCATAACCTCTGCAGAGTTTAGAATCTATTCGAATAGCCGTGTTCGCGGTATTGGACATCGCTCGAATTACAAATAAGGGTTAGATTTTCTCAAAACTAACTTGGATTTGAAAGGTTGGGTTGGATTAATAATGATGGTGATAGGAATATGGATTAGGATGGGAAAATTGTTTATTAAATTCCTTGAAAAGTTATCTATGCTATACTTGCTTCTACTGCTTTCGAATCTACTTATGCTACTTGTCAAATGTCAAGCATCGCAAATATACCTTGAGCTATTCCTTTGTACCAAGCCATGCATATAGTATATTAGCCTGCATTCTGTGCATGACTTGCTGAGTACCAAGTACTCACCCTTGCCTCAACACAACACCAGTTGAAGAGGAGACTGCACAAGCTTTGGAGGAGGAACTCCAAGAAGATCCGTCTAATTAGGGAAGCGAGCCCAGTCAGTTGCCTGTGGTATACTGGATGGCGCCACGAAGTTATTTGATTTTCCGCTGCTATTATTTTTCTCTGAATAAGTTTCGCCTTGCGAGGCATATATTTGTAATTTGACCATAAGGTCAAGTAACCAGTTTGACTATTTAAATAAAGTACTTTATTGGTATCGAGTGGTATGATTGTGATATTTACCGATGTTAAGACTGTGTGCACTAGCGCGTTCCTGGACTAGTGCTGAATACACAGAGGGTCCGGATTTGCAAATTCGGGGTCCCGACATCAAGGTTCTTCTCCTTTTCAAAAATGAGGAGATCTTCTTGAGCTTCGAGAATAGCTTCCTTTTGTTCGACAACCTCCTCCAATCTTTCAATATCTTTAAGTAGCAAGTCTAATTTCTCAATATCAAAATCATTTATAGACTTAAATGCTACTTCCTCATCATCACTAGCATCATCGCAATCATCTAAACCATAATCAACAATAGAAGGGACGGGACTCTTGGATGATACCTTGTGCCCCTTTGCCATAAGGTACATAGGAGCATCTTCATCTCCGTCGCTTAAGTTGTCGAAGAGGCTCTTCGACTTTGTCGGTGGAGTAGCAATGGAGACGGTGGCAAGTCCTCCTTCATTGTCGGAGTTGGACTCGGACTCGGACTCGGAGTCAGAGTCGGAGTTCCACTCCTTGCCGATGTAAGCGTGACCCTTGCCTTTGTACTTCTTGCTCTTGTCTTTGTCCTTCTTTCGGTACTTGTCTTTCTTGTACAGCTTTTCTTCCTTCTTCTCTTTGTGTGGACACTCGGCAATGAAATGACCGGGTTCACCACACTCATAGCACTTTCTTGTCGAGTGTCTCCCTCTTGTCTTATTGCCGAAGCTCTTGGAATGACTCCTCGGCTTGTAGCCTTTCTTCTTCAAGACCTTGTTGAATCTTCTCACTAGTAGGGCCATGTCTTCATTTGTGAGCAGCCCATTTGACTCTTCTTCATCATTTGAACTTTCTTCCACTTCTTGAGCTACTTTGACGGCCTTCAAAGCAATGCCCTTCTTCTTGCCGGACTTGAGCTCCTCTACCACCTCCGCTTCTTTGACCATCATCTCATCCATCATCAACCGGCCAATTACATCATGAGGAGTGAGTGCGTCGATGTTTGGCCGGTCGCGAATGAGTTGAACGAGATTGCAGTTGGTGGGGGTGATCACTCGAAGGATGATCTTGACTATTTCTTTGTCGGTGAGCTCGGTGCTTCCAAGTCCCTTAGATTGATTTACCAACACCATCAAGCGATCAAACATCTTTGTGTAAGATTCTCCTTCTTCCAATGTGAATCGGCTTAGTTCTCCAATAATAAGCTCAATATTGGATTCATGGACACTTGACACACCTTCATGAGTAACCATTAGCCTTTCCCAAATTTCTTTGGCGTTGTCAAGACCATCAACTCGGTTGAATTCCGAATCACTCAAGGCATTAAACAAGGCATTGACGGCCAAGTCGTTGAAGTGTTGAGCTTTGTTTTCTTCGGAAGTGAGATTGTTGGGATTTGCAGGCTTGAAACCTGTTTCAACAATCTTCCAAATACAAGGATGAAGTGATCTCAAATGCATCTTCATCTTATGTTTCCATGTCGCATAGCGAGTGCCATCGAAATGAGGCGCTCGGCCAGAGGAGACGGAAACATAGGATGAGGAGTTTGAGACTCTAAAAGAGGAATAATCTAACGAAATTGCAACCCCAATACCGGAACCCGTGGCCTTCTCTTGGGCATAGGTTTCGGTAACCTTCACTATTTCCGACATCTCTGATTCTCCAAGCGGTTAAGCTAAAATAATGGAGATTTGGCTCTGATACCAATTGAAAGGACCGAAGATGTCGCCTAGAGGGGGGTGAATAGGCAGATTAAAAAATTGCAGCGGAATAAAATTGGCTGAGCAGGTCAATCCGGAGTCTCCGGGTATTTGATCCGGATACTCCGGCTTGTCCGGAATGTCCGGTATTTTATCCGGATACTCCGGGTTAGCTGGCTCGGGAACGCAACTAAAGTTACTCTATCTAGTACAAGATACTACAACAAATAGATAGCAAGAGCAACCTAGGTCAAAAGCTAGTGTGGATTTAAATTAAAGCGTTGCGACAAGCTAGATCTAGGCTCAACAAAGTCAAATCCACACAGGCTAAGCTAGGAACTGAAAGAGAGAGTGGGAGACGCGATTTTTCACCGAAGATCGGATTTTTGAAGGGAATCCTACGTCTCCGTTGAGGCGGCTCGGTCACACTTGAGCCGGGGTCTCTTTCAACCCGCTTTCCTCCCGGTGTTGCACAAATGCACTCGCTGGCTTCACTCCTTGTCTCTTCCCTTTCGGAGGCGAGACTCGCCTTCACAAACGACCGGGGCGCACCACAAGCGTCGGTTGCTCCCGATGACTCCTAGCTGTCTAGGAGACCTTCAACCTCCAAGAGCAATAACACCACGGAAGATCGCTTGGAGGATGAACTAGTGCTCAAGACTTGGAATGAATGCACCTAGCACTTGTCTTCTTCCTCTCCTCACCAAAAATTGGATTAACAACCAAATCAATGGAGGGAGGAAGTTGGGGGTCTATTGAATGCTTTGAGTGTGTTAGAAATGGCTTGAATGCTGCAATGAATGAGCTCAATAGAGATCTGCGGTTTACCTACAGGCTCTTCGTAGGCACGCAGCCAAGACGGTCCGACCTAGGGTCCTACAAGTCCGCGACATGGTCTTACGAAGAGTTCAAGACCTGTCGAAAGCCAATAAGCTGACCCCAAGGTGGGAGGGACCCTACACGGTCGTGTCTACGGCACGCCCGGGGGCTGTTCGCCTCGCGATGCCAGATGGTCGGGAGCTCACCAGCACCTGGAACATCGATCAACTACGTAAGTTCTACATTTAGGCGCGTACCCCTGTCTCGCACCTCTTGCGTTTTTTCCTATAAAACATTTCCCTTCCTTCTCGTGTTTTGTCCTCGCTTTTTTCGAACGAGCATCGTCGTCTACCAACACTACAGGCGAGCTTATCCGACAAGTATGTGCGCACCATTTCCCTTGGCCCCCGGTCGGATGCTCGCCCAATCGTCCACTTTCCACAGTAGCTCTTCACTGTATGCATGGTCGGGCGCAGGCATCCACTCTAAGCCCGGTTCAGTGACCACTCGGGTATGGCGGCTCTACGTATTGTTGGTTTAAAGCTCGTCTACTCTGTGCTCATACTTCTCTCGACACAACCGACCTGCTTAAATCGTTCAAAAATCGTTACGACCAAAGCATCCCTTAACTTCCCCATGAACAAGCTCGTGCTCGCAACAGTGAAGGTACGACCTTTGTCCATGGTGAGGGCTCCGTACGATAGGAACGTTTTGTCCTTCCTTCCAAGGATTCTTTGCTCGTATATGTGTTATATGCTCTTATGCAGGGACTTGTTTTTCAGAACTAGGATCATGTAAGCATATATTGGAGGCGAACTCAAGAAAAAACAGGCAAGGACCAAAACATCTGTGACTTTGCTCATTTAACCCAAAAGATTGTTTTCTTTTCTACAGGATTTACACGAGCTAAAAAGAGAAAAAAAAGAAGGGATCTAAGTCCTACGCTCGGCCTGGAGGGCGGCGAGCTCGTCCTTAAGGGAGTCGACCTCTGCCTCCAGGTCCAGGACCTTCCGCCGGGCCGCGCGACCTTCGACCGCGCTTTCCCGGAGGTGCTGCGCCTCCTTGAGCTGGGCTTCCTCGCGCTCCCGAGCTCGCTGAAGGTCGGCGCGCTGGTCAGGAACCTCCTGCCGTAGCTTCACCAGCTCCTCCTCAAGCTCGGCACACTTCTGCTCTGAAGTGCTCTTCACCGCCTCGCTCCGGAAGAGCTGATCCCGAAGCTCGGAGATGAGGCTCTTCACTGACTCTAGCTGCTTCAGGTCGGCCTCACGCACCTCGGAGAACCGACGCTCGAGATCAGCGATCTTGGCGTCTTGCTCGCGATGGTACGCCCAGAACTCTTCTGCTGGAACTGCGGAGGCGTCGATGTCCTCCATAGACTTCGCAGCAAACTTCGAGCAAAAGAGGAAAGGAAGTCAAGAAAAACCACTAGAAGATTGCTCGCCTCAGGTAAAAAATGGGAGCGAAGGACTTACCAAAAGAGCCCGGCTGACCAACTTATCTTGAAGCCGCTGGCGGTCGGTAGCACCAGCTCGGAAGAAGGGGTTAACCCATGCAGGGTCATCCTGATCCCGAGCTGGCACGTCTGGATCTTGCCCCTCCTGGGCACCCGATGCTTCTAGGAGGGCAACAACGTTTCCTTCTTCGACCAACCCCAGGACGCCCTGAGGTTGGTCTTCCACGTCAACAGGCAGCTCGTGGCCGCCTTCCTCCTGCCCAGCCGCTGCGCTCGGGGGCTGGACGCCGATTGCGGGCGCTTCCGCCCCTTGCACCTCCGCGACCGGAAGCGATTGGAGCTCCACGCCCGGAGGCGATTGGTCGAGGACGACCACCTCCGACCCGTGGTCCGCGGCTGGGGGCAGCTGGTCGTCAACGACCACCTCCTCTCCGTTGTCCGCGGATGGAGGCAGCTGGTCGAGCTCGGCGACCACTTCCGCGGCTGGAAGTGGCTGGTCGATCACGACCGCATCTCCCCCTTGGTCCGCAGTTGGAGGTGGCTGGCCGGCAGCGACCGGCTCCTCTTCTTGGCTTGCGGCCAAGGGCGGTGGGTCGAAAGCCACCACCCCTTGACCATCAGAGCCCGTCGCCTGGGCCTCGCTTGCGCCCGCCCCTTCGCAGGGGACCAGGCCCAAGACTTCCGGGTCCTCGACCCCCTGCGGCTCTTGCTCCTCCGTGGCCGGAGAATGTTCCCCTTCCATCAAGGGAAGCTCGGCATCCGCCAAGGGAAGCTCGGCATCCGCCAAGGGAGGCTCGGACTCCGCTAAGGCCGCAGCTGGCACTGACTCCTCCCCCGTCTCGGCCATTACTTGGTCGACGACGCGGTCGAGCTCAGCGCCAACTGCAGAGTCGATAATCTCCTCAGCCATCTGACGAAAGTCCAAAAGCAACATCCGAGCTATCACGCCCACGCCAAACAGGGTGGGGTTAGCCCGAAGAAAATCGCAAGACAAGAACAGAACAAGAGAATGAAGTAGGAGCTTACCTTCTGCCCGGCGAGCAGCGTCATCCTCCTCGGCCTCCTCGCTTCGGGCCGCGGGCGACCTGCCCGCGGCGGCCTCGTAGGCCTCAGCCACGACCACGACGCGCTCCTCCGTGGCATCGCTGGCACGTGCCATCGCCGGGTCGACGTCGTCCATGTCGACCCCTTCCAGCGCCAAGATTGTTTGAGAGGTCGACCTCCTGCTCCTTCTGACCAGAGCATAGGTGGCCTCCTCTTCTTCCTCCTCCTCCTCGGGGTCATCGACCACCTGAGTAAGCTGGTCCTGGAGGGCCTTGATCTGCCTCTCCAGCCGCTCCTTGGTCGGGAGGGACCTAGCCTCCTCCTCGGCCTTCCTCGCCTGCTCGGCAAGCTGTTCCAAGCGGCCCATCAGCTCCGGCTTCCTCCGTTTGAAGTCATCAAACCAGGTTCGAAGCTTGCTTACCTCCCTCCTGTCGGCGTACTCAAGGTGACGTGTGGAGGGAGTCCTGGTCGAAGATCGACGCTTCGACCGCTTGGCGCGAGGAGGAGAGGTGGATGCTCGGCCACCTCGACCCGCCGTCCTCTTGCGGGAACTCCTGGCCGGGGTGTCAGCTCGAGGTGGCGGCGCGGCGCTCGCCACGGCGAGCTCGAGGGAGACCCTCTCCTGTAACCAAGAGTAGAAGGAGATGAGCACAAGAAGTTTTGACCTCGATCAGGAGCGAGCCAAAGTACTTACCTCTTCGCTTTGATCAAAAATATTTTTTGGGACCTGACGATTGGGCGTCAGCTCCTTCTCCTTTAGGGGGCCGAACATCTCGGCGACCCTCTCATCCACCCAGGCCTTCCTCGGGGCTGCGACACAACCAAAGGTTTAGAAGAAAAAAATAACAAGTCTAACGCCAAGAGAATGGCGGCGCCCAAGGAAGCAACCAAGAACGTACCTGTGTTGTCCTCGCGGGTGATGTCTTGCCACCCGGTCACCTCGAAGAAGGGGTGCTCGCGGCGCCGCAGGGGAGATACCCGGTTAAAGATAAAGTCCTGGGCAACGTCCCGACCAGTGAGCCCCATTTGGGTAAGCTCGCTGATCGTCCTGAGCACCCGCTCCTCCTCGGGCTGCACGGGCAGGCGCGCCATCTCATTAGGCGGAGCAGGTTCCCCAGTGTAGACCAACTGGGAGCCCTCCGCCTTCTTCTGGTAGAACCAGAGGTCGGCCCAACCCAACACCGAGTCCTTCAGAGCAACAAGGGGGTACTCGTATGGTCGGTTGGGCCGGAGGCGAAGATAAACGCAACCGGCGGAGCCATCCCGGCCGGTGCGGAAGGGGGAATAGAAGTGAAAGAAGAGGCTAGCCGTGGGCACTACACCCACGTAAGCCTCGCAAAGGTGGGAGAAGATTGCGAGAGAAAGGATAGAGTTGGGGTGGAGATGAGAGATCTCACACCCGCAGAAGGCAAGCACGGAGACGAGGAAGTCGCTCTCGGGCAGACAAAGCCCGTTGATGGCGTACAACTCACAGGAGACGATCTCCGTCTCCCGCGGTGCCGGCGCCGCATCATCCCCAGACGCCCGACCCGTGCTTGGGTCGAGGTAGCCCTCGTCCGTGAGCACTTGAATCCTCCTACGGGTCATGTGGCTGACTCCGAAGCGCGCCATGGCCAGGTGTGGGAGAAGGTCGAAGGACGTGCTTGGGCTCCAAAAGCTTTTTGGAAGTTTTTGGCCAAGGACGAGCAAAGAAAACGCGATGAAAGCTTCGTCCTCTCAAACGGGCGGAGTTAAAAAGACAGCGAAGAGGCAGGTTAAAAGCCGCACCTATCACAGAGGGACATCTGTCCGGCGCGGCAGGAAACTGCCCAAGAATGCGCTGCTTTTGAGAAACCGCTTTACTGCAGGAGGCTTCTCGAGGAAGGAATTGAAAAAACGATCGAACATGGCTCCAGCACGGAGCGAACGCGCGATAGAAGGTCGCGTCCCGACGTATGATGGTCGTGAGCACGACCAAAGAGGTATTTAACCCCTCCTTCAGGTCTTCTTAGGCTCAAGGGGGAGCCCGTCAGTTCCCCGCTTGAACCTCGGGAGCTAGCTGTCGGGGATTGGTTATTTGGCAAAAGACCATGGTACCCTCGAGTTGTTCTAAAGACCGCCGACCATGCAACGCCAACAAGAGATGCTCGGAACGCACAGCGGGCATAACACCACCCGAGCATATGTGCTCGGCCTTTCCCGCACGACCATTTCCACCGACCTCACACAAGCATGCTCGGGGAATCCACACCGCACCCAGGGATATGCTCGGTGGACTTGATCACGCGACAAGGATGGAAGGTCGCAACCAATCAGCCGAAGATCAGGGGAAATCCTACCCGATTTTCAAATTAGCACGCGGTATAAGCACCGCAGATCTCGGAAATAACTGTATAGCGTAAATTCAGGAGGTAGTTACCTTCTTTGTACCTCTAAGCCTGATATTTAAATCCCCCCCGTCTGTGGGGAGAAGGAGGGAGACGACAAAGAGATAAAACACAATACACTGGAGTAGGGCTGTTATCCCAGCGGAGGGAGGCCCGAACCAGGATAAACACCGTGTCCCCCTTTCTCCCGGCCTGGCATCGCTCGAACGACCTCCTCGGTCCGCACGACGGGGCTCTGTTGATCCCCCATTCAACAAGTAAGCTCGACGGGAGCCCGTTCTCCAATCGTCGACAAAGAGGTTCGCCAAGATATTTATAAAAAGGAATACATGCGTTTTGAGATGAAACCTAGTGAATCTGTAGATGACTTCTTTGCACGTTTTAATAAAATTCTTAGCAATCTACGTGCTGTTGGAGTTAGCTACACTGATGCTGCAAATGCTCGACAATTGCTTAGTGCTTTGGACATGTCGGTGTGGGAGATGAAAGTAACATCTATACAGGAATCTACTGTCATGAGCACACTTACATTAGATGTTCTTTATTCTAAACTGAAAACTCATGAATTAGATGTTCTTGCCAGGAAAGGGAATATTAAATCAATTGCTTTGATCTCTAACCCTAACATGTCAAATGCAAATTCTTCTTCTAGCTTTACCTTGTCTTCCATGACTTCTTTAACAGATGAGCAACTTGAAGAGTTTCCTGAAGAAGATCTGGCACTACTCTCTTCTCGCTTTAACAAAGCCTTACAGAACGTGAGAATGAGAAAGAGAGGTGGTCCTCCAAGATGCTATGAGTGTGGTGACCTCAACCATATTCGCACAAATTGTCCTAAGCTTGTAGGAAAAACATCAAAGGAGGAGAAGGACAACGACAGAAGGAATGAGAAGAAAAGGTTCTCGTCAAATGATAGGAAGAAGAAGAGCTTCATCAACCGCAAGGTGGTTCACCGAGTTCTTTCCGCTCTTGTACAAGTCAATTTGAGCGATGTGGACTCGGAGAGCAGCGAAGATGATGCAACTCCAAGCAAGCATGATTTGATGGGATTGTGTCTCATGGCAAGCAGCAAGGATAGCTTCACCGAGGATAGCAATGACAACGACTTCAATGAGGTAGATCCTTCTTATAATGAATTAGCCAATGCTGTTGCCCGTCTTGGAAAATTACTTGACAAACGTGATAGAAAAATTAAGAAACATGATATTCTTGTGGAGTCATTGAATGCTGAAATTGCTAGACTTAAGACATTGATTCTTGATGATGATACTTGTAAATCATGTGACTTAATTTACAATGAGCCCACCTTGCTTAGGAAAGAACACGCTCTTCTGTTGCATCTAAATGAGAAAAATGAGAAACATGTTAAACATGCTAGCTATTCCACTGATGATTTGCATGGTTCAACTTCTTGTTCTAAATGCTCAACTCTTGAATTAAAATTGAAAGATGCAAATGCTAGGGTTTCTCAATTGACTGATAATCTGCTTACTCATGAGGTTCTTTCATGCTCTACTTGTCGTAAACAGAAAGGGAAGGTCAATATTCCTTGCAATAATTGTTTAACTCTTGCTAAGAAAATTGATTACTTGCAAAATTCTTTGGAACGTTTCACTAATGGCAAGAAAAAGTTGAACATGATTTTGTATCAATCTAAGGTTAGCACAAATAAGAGAGGTTTAGGTTTTGATCCTTATGCCACATATGAAACTAAACCTCGCACTGTTGTTCAGGCTCCTTGCAAAATTGAGTTATCTAATGAGCCTAAGAAAATTGCTTTTCAATCTGTGGTTTTTATCTTCTACTATGATGAATGCAAAATGTGCCTTTCTTGTTAAAGCTGAACATCATGTCAAGTACACTTGCACTCATTGTGGTAGAGATGGACACTTAGTAGATTTTTGCTTTAGACTAGCCAAACAACAAAAGAAGGAAAGAACTAAGGCTAGGTCAAATTTCAGCAAAGCACATTTTTATGCGCCTAGAGTGATGAAAACACCTTCTGTTCCTAGAAACATGGGAAAAGGCAAATCTGATTGTGTGTATAAAAGTTATCGTGTTGTACCCTCTTGTTGTGCGTCCTGTGTCTCAAGATCGATTACCAAAAATCTCATTCCTAACCCCAAGATCGAGACCTCGACATGTTTTGCTATGTAGGCTTCTCGCGCGAGGAAGGAGAACATATGGCTAGTGGATTCCGGATGCTCACGCCACATGTCCGGTGATAAGAATTGGTTCTCCTCCCTCACTCGTGCATCTCAGATCTTGAAAGTGTTACTTTTGGAGATGCTTCTTCCTCTTCTGTTGTGGCAAAAGGTACAATAAAGGTAAGTGACAAGTTTATGTTCAAAGATGTGGCTCTTGTTGAAAATTTGAAATATAACTTGCTTTCTATCTCACAAATGCTTGATTAAGATATTGAGATAAGCTTTAAGAAAAATGAATGCAAAGTGCTAGATGCTTCAGGTGATCTTGTGTTCAAAATTTCTCGTTTTGGAAGAGTCTTTAAAGCTGATTTTGATGCATCACCTTCTTCTAAGCATAGGTGTCTAATTGCCAATGTTTCTAAAGATTTATTCTTTTGGCATCGTAGACTTGGTCATGTTGGTTTTGATCATCTTACTCGTGTAAGTGGTTTAGATCTTATACGTGGCTTGCCTAAGCTTAAGGGTGATAGCAATCTAGTATGTTCTTCTTGTAGACATGGTAAGATGATTGCAGGATCACATCCACCTCTTACCATGGTGATGACAAACGCTCTAGGACAGCTTCTACATCTTGATACAGTTGGACCATCTCGAGTTCAATCCTTTGGAGGCAAACGGTATGTGCTTGTGATTGTTGATGATTTTTCTAGATACTCTTGGGTGTATTTTATGGCATCTAAGGATGAGGCTTTTAGTCATTTTAGAAGTCTTGTTCTTAGGCTTTCTGTTGACTATCCAGGAGCTCTCAAAGCTATTAGAAGTGATAATGGAACTGAATTCAAAAATGCTTCCTTTGATCTCTTTTGTGCTGAAAAAGGAATTGATCATCAATTTTCTTCTCCAAGAGTGCCTCAACAAAATGGTGTAGTTGAAAGGAAAAATAGAACGTTAGTTGAAATGGCTAGAACTATGCTAGATGAGCATCACTCTCGAAATTTTTGGGCTGAAGCGATTTCAACTGCTTGTTATGTTTCAAACCGTGTGTTTCTGAGATCAAAATTGGGTAAGACTCCATATGAGCTTCGGTTTGGACATAGACCTTCTGTTTCTCACTTTCGAGTTTTTGGATGCAAATGTTTTGTCTTGAAATCTGGAAATCTTGATAAATTTGAAGCTAGATCAACTGATGGCATTTTTCTTGGATATCCTGCTCATACTCGTGGCTATCGTGTGCTTGTTTTGGAGACTAACAAAATTGTGGAAACTTGTGAAGTTACTTTTGATGAGGCTAGTCCAGGCACTAGTCCAAGCGATGCAGTGCACAAAGCATATGTTCAGGGGGAGAAAATCTTTGAAGATAATGATGATGTTGAAGATGAGGTCTTGACTCTTTCTAATGCACAACAAGCTGTAGCACCTTTGGCACCTACTACATCACCTACAGCTAACCATCCTCAAGCTACAACATCATCTGTACATGCTGAAAATGAAGAAGGAGAAGGAGAAGTCTCAAAAGCCAATGCTCCCTTGCACATTCAAAAAATGCATCCATCTGAACAAATGATTGGAGACCTAAATGAGAGTCACTCGATCCAGGTTTATTCATTCCGACACTCATGCTCATTCTGCTTTAGTTGCTTCTTTTGAACCCAAAGATATATCTCATGCATTATCTGACGAATCTTGGATCAATGCCATGCATGAAGAATTAGAGAATTTTGAACGAAATAAAGTTTGGAAACTTGTCTCACCTCCTCCAAATTTTAATGTTATTGGAACTAGATGGGTTTTCAAAAATAAACAAAGTGAGGATGGTGTTGTTGTTAGAAACAAGGCTAGATTGGTTGCTCAAGGTTACACTCAAATTGAAGGCTTAGATTTTGATGAAACCTTTGCTCCTGTTGCTAGAATTGAAGCCATTAGAATCCTTTTAGCCTTTGCTGCATCCAAAGGTTTCAAATTGTATCAAATGGATGTGAAAAGTGCTTTTCTTAATGGCTACATAAATGAGGAGGTTTATGTCAAGCAACCACCTGGTTTTGAAAATCCAAAGTTTCCAAATCATGTGTTCAAATTATCAAAAGCTTTGTATGGTTTGAAACAAGCCCCTAGAGCATGGTATGATAGGCTAAAAACATTTTTACTTGAAAGGGGGTTTTCAATGGGAAAGGTTGACAAAACTCTCTTTTTACTCAAGCAAGGCAATGATCAACTATTTGTTCATATTTATGTTGATGATATTATCTTTGGTGGTTCCTCTCATGTTTTAGTGTCTGAGTTTTCAGAAACAATGAGGAAGGAGTTTGAGATGAGTATGATGGGTGAGTTGACATACTTTTTGGGATTTCAAATCAAGCAAACGAAGGATGGTACTTTTGTGCATCAAAGCAAATACACAAGAGACTTGCTACATCGTTTTGGGATGGAAAACAGCAAACCAATCATGACACCTATGGAAAGCAATTGCACACTTGATCCGGATGAAGATTGTGAGCCGGTTGATCAAAAGGAATATAGAAGCATGATAGGTTCACTTTTGTACCTCACTGCATCAAGGCCGGATATACAATTCGCTGTGTGCTTGTGTGCTCGTTTTCAAGCTTCCCCACGTGCTTCACATCGACAAGCTGTCAAGCGAATTTTCAGGTATCTTCATGGAACTCAAGATTTTGGCATTTGGCTTTCTGCTTCCTCATGCATTAGTTTAAGAGCCTTTTCTGATGCTGATATTGGAGGATGTAGAATTGATAGAAAAAGTACATCTGGTACATGTCATTTCTTGGGCAATTCTCTTATTGCATGGTCATCTAGAAAACAATCTTCTGTTGCACAATCAACTGCTGAATCTAAATATGTGGCTGCTGCTAGTTGTTGTTCTCAAATTCTTTGGATAGTATCTACACTTAAAGATTATGGGGTTAATTTGGATAGTGTTCCTCTTTTGTGTGATAACACTAGTGCAATTTGCATTGCTAAGAACCCCGTGCAACACTCTAGAACAAAACACATTGACATTAGATTTCACTTTCTTAGAGATCATGTTGAAAATGGCAACATTGTGCTTCATCATGTGGATACTGAACATCAATTGGCAGACATTTTCACAAAACCTTTGTCTTCTTCTCGTTTTGCTTTTATTCGGGGAGAACTTGGGATTGTTCATCCAATGGGTTTGTTTTGAGGGGGAGTTTCCTTGCCAAGTTCTTTCACTTGATGAGCTCACTTTATCATATTTCTTTATATGTTATGTAATTGAGCTAATATATGATAATCTAATTGTCTCACTTGAACTAAAAATGACATTGCGGAATTCCCTGGACTGATTGCCTATAGTTAAATACTCTGTGATATCTCACTCTTCTAGGCTTGATATTGAATCTTCTTAACAAATTTGGGCTATGAAGCAAGTGTGTTTTCAGCTTTACTCTTTCATAAGACCTTTTAATCATTTTTGCATGTTTACAATCAAAGAAAAAGAAAAGAAAAAGGGAATCAATAAAAAAGGGTTGTTAAAAGCAAAAGCTTCAAGTTGTATGCTTCAGGCATGCTTTCCCTAAAAAAATAAGATGTATGCTTCAAGCATGCCATTCCCTCAAAGATAAGATGTATGCTTCAAGCATGCCACATGCAATTTATTGTTTAAAGATTAAATTGGTCTACTAGATTGGAGTTGAAACTACTTGCTCGCCCTAAGTTGTTAGTTGCTTCAATTTTTAAAGCCTTGCTTTTTCTGCTAAGATCTTGCTTAGTACTTGGCTATAGTTGACTAAATTGAGGTTGAGATGCATGTCATTCATTAACTTGTTAAAATCACATCAAGATCATGTATTTTACATATTATGTAATATATAAGGTTATATGATCGAATGAGCTCATCTTTTCCTATCTTGGCACTTCCTTGTTTCTCATTGTGAAATCATTGCTGCAGGAAAAATTTTGATCAAATTCTCTTTTGTACTCTTGATGAATCCATTGTCAAAGAGGGAGAAATTTTTGGAATATTTGAGAAGTTCAAAGAAAAAAGGGAAAAAGTTTTTTTTGGAAATTTGAGCTTTTTGGGAGAAGTTTGGAGGATTTTGGAATTCTTGGACACATTGCACATTCACACACATTTTCATTCTCAGGGGGAGATTTTGTTTTGCCTTTTTGTCAAAGGGGGAGGTTCTGTGTTTTGGTGTTAATCCTTAGGATCTCAAAATCTTTTGTAAAAGAGAATGCCAATGTTCAAATCTAAAGTGGTGTTGCCAATGTTTTCATCAAGGGGGAGATTGTGAATCATGTGATGAAAAATTGGCTTGATAATGTGCTGAAAAATTGATTAGGTTTAATCTTGCAAAATTGCTTGCATAAAGGACCAAACATTCAAACATCCAAAAACAGAGACTTTGCATTTGCGCCAGACCAAACATCCAAAAACAGTGAGTTTCGCATGTATGACGGACCAAACTTTTTGGTCTGTCATAAACGTGATTTTGATGCTTTTACGCTTGTACAAAAAATCGCGTTTTTCCCATGTATGACAAACCAAATTTTTTGGTCTGTCATACACATGCTTTTGGCGAACTCGTTTTTCCCATGTATGACAAACCAAATTTTTTGGTCTGTCATACACATGCTTTTGGCGAACTCGTTTTTCCCATGTATGACAAACCAAATTTTTTGGTCTGTCATACACATGCTTTTGGCGACCTCGTTTTTCCCATGTATGACAAACCAAATTTTTTGGTCTGTCATACACATGCTTTTGGCGACCTCGTTTTTCCCATGGATGACAAACCAAATTTTTTGGTCTGTCATACACATGCTTTTGACGAACTCGTTTTTCCCATGTATGACAAACCAAATTTTTTGGTCTGTCATACACATGCTTTTGGCGAACTCGTTTTTTTCCATGAACGACAGACCAAATTTTTTGGTATGTCGTAAATGTGCTTCTGAAGTTTTTGTGCGGGACCAAGTTCTTAAAAACAGTAAGTTCTACATGTACGCTGGACCAAATTTTTTGGTCCGTCGTGAATGCGTTTTTGCTCGATTAGGGTTTTGAGCAAAATTGGAATTGTGGTTGATTTGTTTTTGAGATTATGAAATTTGTGAGAATTTCATGATGCTTGAAGTGGACTTTATGCAATGCTCATGTGAGTAGTTGCATGGATTGACATTGAGTCAAGTCGTGGACTTGTGCTCGGATTTGTTTTGTGGTTTGTTCATGTGCAGGTATTGCTCGAAGATGAATGTGGTCGATGACGGGACCGGAACTAGGTTCATGGAGGAACTGAGGTTCGGGACTAGGTTCAGGAGGAACTGAGGTCTTGGTGGTCAAGGATGTCATGCGGGACGTTCGGGCTAAGAGAATGGTGCACATGAAGAATGGTTAGTCACGTGAGAATGGCAGGAGGTCATTCGCGTGCAAAGTGTTAGTCACGTGAGTATGGCAGGTGGCCATACGCGTGCAAAGTGTTAGTCACGTGAGTATGGTAGGGTTGCCATACGCGTGCAAGAGTTGTACTCGGCCAGGTTGGGCCAAGTAGAGTTGTGTTGGATACAGATTCCTTCTAGGGAATAGGAATTGTATTCAGAACTCCTTGTGGGTTGGTCCTTTAAATAGGAGGGGTTGTCTCCTGTTGAAGGGCATCAAGCCTTGAGCAAGTTTTAGGGTTTGTACTCTTTTGATGAGAGTACTTTAGACAAAAGAAATAAAGATCAATTCTTTCAAGATTTTTGCGTGCTACAGTAACCACGTTGCTACAGTGTTTTTCTGTCTTGGTTCTTGTTTGCATGCTTGCTCTAAATCTAGATTGGTTTTTGATCCTTGAGTGTCATCTTGATTTGATCCATCAAAAACCTTTCTAGGGTATTGATTTAGAGTTCCTCAAAGTCTAGTTGATTAAACTTTTGTCGGTTCTGTTAAAACTTTCAAGTTTACGTTAGATCAATTCCCGTCAAGTTCTGGATCAGCAAGCTTGCGAAGCTCATAACTTTTGATCCATAAGTCCGATCGAGCTGATTCTTTTTGGGTTTGATTAGTATTGGAATTCAGTTTCTTGTGTCCAAATTTTAGATCGTTTCGACGGTTGGATCTCCAGGAATTCTCATTTTTTCCAAGCGTCTGTCAATCTATTTTTGTTGATTACGAGGCAATCTTTTGAATCCGAGTTGGGGTGTTCTTCCAGTAGATCGAAAATTTGTTTTAGCTTCCACATAATCATTCACCCCCCCTCTGATTGCTATATTCGTATACTTCGATCCTACAGGACTGTCATTGTATCGAAGGCCAAGCACTCAAGCAAACCTCTTCTTATTTGCCACATACCAAACTCTGTCAGTCATCCACCAGATAGCTTCCTCGTTCTTGTCAAAGTAGAGTGTGATGCCTTAGAGCGTCAGAGCGATTCTAGGGTTCCTTTTCCTGGTTTTGTTTCGGGAGAGGAATGAAGGATTTGTCGGGGGATGAAATAATTGAAGTTTATCCGGCGTATTAATATTAAATTTGGAGTTGTCGGGCTAGAAACAGTGGGCCGAGGAAAACCTGGGCCTGGGCTGCGAATCCCCTCCCCACCTCTCTCTCTTTTCCCCTAGTGGGCCGGCCCACCAGATAAAAGGGGTGTCACCCCCAAAAGCCCTAGGGCACCCCCTTCCTCCCCTAGCAGCCACACCACCCCTCCTCTTCCTCCCCTTGCGTGGTGGCTCAAGATCCACCGCGAAACGCGAAGGAGCAAGCGAGAAGAGGATCCGTGGAGGCGTGGAGGACGAGCAGATTTCTGTTTCGGGAATCGTCGCGCGTTTTTCGTGGGTTCTCAAGGGAGAACTCAAGGTAAAATTCCCAATCTTTTACCCCTGTTCTACCTATGGATTAGGAGTGTATTAGATCTGGTGGTGAGTGATTTAGATGGATCTTGATGGGGGAGAAGGGTAGATGTTCACGTGGTGCTGTTTTTGGAAGGGGAGATTGTGCAGCACGGATTGTTTCGCCTTTTACGTGGCATAGACGATTTTTCCTGCAAAAACCTATAACTAGAAAGTTGTAGATAACGTCGAGATCTAGCGTCTGTAATGTTTTCAGAATTTTTGGGGCGTGGGTCTGAGAGTTATCGCAGTTGCAAGATGACGGACAGCATCTGGAAACAGATTTTGTCCACTGTGTTGGACGTTTGTTTAGGCATATTTAACAGTGGAATTGAAATTTGTGATCTTCATGAAAGTTGTAGATCTTGTCAATATCTAGCTACTGTAATTTTTTTGTATTTTTATGATATGTATAAAAAAAAGATACGAAATTGTGAAGAGAGGGTGATGCTGTTTGACCCGGACAGATTGGGGTTTTTGCCGCTTAAGAAGGGAACGGGGATTAGGAAGCGTGTGTTCGAGTTGTGTGATCATTTGTGATGTCGCTATGTACTAAAATAATACTTGTATAGGTGGTGCCCCTTCTGGACGCAACTAGGTTCGTCATCCACGTTGGTAAAGGCAAGTGGAAGTAGCGGTCTTGCTAAACTATAACTCGCTATTTGTTTCGTCTTCAATATAAACCTTAATTGCAGCACACCTACATGGTTTAACTACTTGTTTATGAGATTACAATATCCTATCCTGCATTGTGATGTGGTTGTTTGGCTTTTGAATCATGAGTAAGAATGAAGAAAGATGTTGTTTGCAAGATGAATTGTGGAGATATTCTATATCAATGATGTTCGCATTCTATCCATGTTATTTGATGGTATGCAAGCATGTGAATTCAGAGTGGGAAGTTATGAATGTATTTATGCATGAAGCATTAACTGCATAATCATGCATTGGAAGTTTGTCGACGCCTTGATGTCTTGTGGCCGTCTGCAGATACAACACCGTGTGTTCCCGAGAAAGGGCACGGTGAGGAGGATCATGGCATAAGCATGTGCACAATCATATGCATTTTAATGAGGCTGTGTGGACTCTATAATGTGGTATTGGACATGAGGAATTTGGTATGCTAGTTTTCTTGTGGGTGTGTTATTCGTTAGAAGTTGTTCCGCTTGAGAGATTACCCAATCTCACCCCTTGTTATTTTGTTGTTTTCGTGTAGTTCTCGTAGTCGTAAGCTTGAAGGGTGGGCTTAGTAGCACAATCAACTCCTCCGGGTCATCACGAATCACATGGACTAGTGCATTTAATAATTCATTAGCTTGCTGAAATTTTATTAATCATAGACCTGTTGATGTCCTCTTTGGAGCTGTTTTACGTTTATGTTTGTTTTCTGGTTGATTTAGACTTGTTATCTCTAGTATTGATGCTTTTATGTTATTCCTGTTTATAATGGTTATTATGAATCTTGTTGTCGCTTCCGTTTGTCCTAATTTTAGGAGAGATCTTTGTCGAAATTTTCTTGTCTGACAGTTTAGATTTGTAGGGTGTTACAGTTGGTATCGAGCGGGTCGTATGTCCTTGGAATGTCTATTTTTAGTGTCATACTATAGGATACAACTAAAATGTGATGTGGAATAACTTAGAAACATGGCCTAGGTTTTAACTAAAATTTTGTCATAGGATAGCAACATTTAAAACTTGTGTAAGTGGAATCACTAATTTAAAATTTGACACACATGGATGCACAGTAGGAAAGGGTATGGGTATCGTTGCCTTATGCTTAAAGGTTGAATTTAAGCTTTGTTGTTGAATGCTACTTTTGATGATGTATAATGCTATATTTATGATAGATTTGATTGAGTTGCTTCATTTGTGATAAAGTGTGGTTGTGGTGCCGAAGGGTTTCGGTCACCTTTTGTTTGTAGTGAGGCTGTGGTTTGACGGTGTGGCCGGGTAGAGTCACCACCGAAGAACTATTATACCCTCAGGGAAAGAGTACTTATCCGTGTCTGTCGTAGATCGGGTAGTGACTGGAGTCAAATAGAAGAGGTTGGTGATGGATTCCTTCGGATGTTCTTTACCGTCTTGACGGTCGGTTTTGGTTGGTTTTCCGGGTATGTGGTTGGTTCAAACCGAGGAAAATGCTTAGTTTTGAGCACTCGCTGATTTGTTCTTTTGGCGGTTTGTGGTTTTGTCTCCTTTGAGTGAAGACACAGAAGAAGAGTTCTACGTTATGGCGTCTTTTGGTCACAATTTTGCTTTGGCACTGATTTATTGTGATGGTATGTCGTTGGGAGGAAATTTACGTGGTTGTTGTTTCCCGATTTTTTTTTTAAAAAGAAGGGGTTGGAGTTTCTCTGTTGCAGATCAAAATTTGGATGGAGCTAAGTTTGAATCTTTATCGGAAAATTTTAGTTGGACATTTGGTCTTCCCTTTTGCATCTGTCTTTCTTTGTGGAAAGTGTTGGTTTTGGATTTCTTTAAGAGTTTTGGATAATATGATTTTACATTTGAGTGTCGAGCTCTCTTGGATTTATTTTTGGATTTTGCTTTTCTTCCTTTCCTGAAAAGAAGAATTTTTATCGGTGTTTGTTCTTGATCTAGAACTGTGTTTGTTTTTAATGTTTTGGATTGCCTCCTGTTTGTCAAGGGTAGGTGACCCATGACGGTGTTTAGAAATTTTATGTCTGTGTTACGTAGTATGTAACAATGTGGTTTATGGAATGATGTACTTCTAAGTTAATTTGTGAGTTGAATCAATTAAAATGTAATTGTTATCTTTAGCTTGAGATTAAATAAACTTCTAGTATTGTAGATTGCTCTATAGCGATAATGATTGAATGTGTTAATGTGCATGCTTAGGATTTATTGCATTATTTTAATGTGTCCTTGACCATGGACAATGTTTAAAGCTTTAAATCTTGATGCGTAGTTAGAACATTACGATGATGTAAACTCTTTGTGAAGGTAATAGAAAATTAGTGGGTTATTTAGAGACATTTTAATATAAGGTCAGAACAATTTAATTGTAATGGTGGACTACCGATATTGTTAAAGAAACCATCTTTGGTTGTTTAAAGATGTTCTAATTTAATCGTGTTGGCTAGTGACTTTAACTTGGAAATTGATTAGAGTTGATATTTATGATGTTGCAAACTATTAGTAGATTCGGAAGTATGCAGTTGCGTTCCAATAATGCTAGTATCGATATCAATTGGGAAGACATAAGTTTTTGCCATTGCCGTAAGAGCTTTGTGATGATTTCACCTATTCAGTTCACTTTAAAAAAAAGGCTGGAGTATGTCTTGGAGTGGCAATTTTGCTATAACCCGTGTATAGGGTAGCTAAAAAAAAATAAAAAAAAATAAATTTAAATTTAATTTAGCGTTGTTGTTATAAGAGCTTTGGATGGCTTAAATTATTCAATCTATTTTACATAGTTGGAGTATGTTGTGTAGTGACAGTTTGTCATAGCCTATGGATAGGGTAACTAAAAGCAATGTTGTTGTTTTACAATTATGCCAATTATTGATATTGATGACTTAGTAGTGGTGGTAACTGATTAGATTAATTGTTGAAAACCTTTGTTAAAATGGTGGAAATTGTAACATGTTGTGATGGAGTGAACCAGGGATAGTTAGCATGACGCGTGATTTTGTCCTTAATAAATGTATGTTTTAAACTTCTATTTATGATTGGTGCCTTCTTGAGATAATATTTACTTGTTGAGTCATCTTTTAGGTGAATAAATTTCCATTGTCGAGATGTTGACGCGTATGTGGTATGGAATTTATAGGTTCATCATCTTTGAAAGACTTGTTGAAGCACTGCCTTTCAAATTTAGAATATGATGATATAGGTTAGGCTGCTCCGTGGGGATCTTGATGAGGTAGTGTTGGTTGGATGTGTTTTTTATAAGCACTGTGAACTTTATTTATAATTGTGGAAAAGGTAATAAGAGTAAGAAGTTGTTGTGTAGTTGTTGTTAAATCCTGATGGGCCTTCTCAATGAGTAAATAGGGAATATTGAAATCTAAATGGTAAGGGTAGTGGAATGCTATAGATGGCGGGAGTTATCTTTGAACTTATGTTTAAAAATTCATATGGATTGGTTTGTTTGTTTGATATTTGGGTTGAATATTTTCGGTCAAAGTATTCTTTGTCTTTGTGTTTGAGTTTCCCTAAACTTAGAATGATTACGCCAAATGTGGGTTAATTTCGAGGCTTAAAACAAGGATAAAAGAATGATTAACCTTGAAGTAATTTGTGGAGATTTTGGAATGTTATTCTATTAAATATCGTCATTCATTCATCTTTGATAAGAAAACTAGCTTAAGTTATGAATGCGACATTTATGCTCAAGGATGTATGCTTTGACTTGTGTCCGTAGTTTTCAAGGTCGAGTTATCGGTTGCATTGTTGATCAAAAGAAGTAGCTAATCCAATGTAAGATTTGGAACTTCATGATCTGGAAATATTTGTATTTCTATTTTGGGCTAGAGTTGTGTTGTGGTGTGAGGTGTTTGACAGTTTTTGTTTAAGAGACGATTCTTCTGGTTGTGACATGAATGATATTCGTGGTTGAAACAATTTTTTCTGTTGGGAAGTGAGTTTGGTTCCTTTTTAAGGAAAAAGAGATGGTGGTTGTGTGGAAGCATTTAATTCCTTGATCGGTTTCTTTTTTCTGAATGGCTCGGCCTTGGATAAAAGTGAGATGATTTGTTTTGGTAAAAGTGAAATGCATTTGCAGAAGACTTTCGCGGTGTTTCTCTTTTGAATAGAGCTTCTCCCCGAAGAAATTTTTTTTTTGGTGGTTTTGGTTCTATGGAGTTCCTCTTCCAAGTTGAGTTCCCGTGTATGTGAATTTCAGCCCTTTGGTTTAAAGGTGGTGATTGTCGTTCGTTGTGTTAGTGAGAATTAAGATTTCTTTTACGTTCAAGCTTGGGGGTAAGAAAATGAATGTTTATGTTATGGTTGAGTTTATTCAAGGATTGTACTCCTTGCCCTGGTCTTTGGGTGGAAGAATGTGAAAGCGAAACCTTCTTACAAGGGAAAACTAGTGTGGGTCGCTGATCGTAAGTAGTTTAAAAGTGAAGAGTAAAGGAAGGTTGTGTATGACTCAATTCAAACCTTTTTTGGAGAATTGTTTTCATTGATGTGTTCCTCGGTGGGGTTGCTTAATTTAGTAGTGGACAACTTGGAAGTTGCAGGTAATTACATTAATTTTTTGGAACTTTTATCGCTGGGTTCGAGCGAGTTTGTGTCAACCGTAGTGATTGTGTTCGGTTGTTATTGTTTCTGCGGATTTATGGACCCTGGTTGTAAAGTAGGCTATCTCTGTCGTTGGTAAGGGTGGATATTGGTTCTTTTTGTAAAAGATCAATCACTTGTAGGAGATAGGAGTTTATGTTTGGGTTGATGTAGAGACTTACCTAGAGCATTGTGTCTCACATGGTTCGCGTCGTCCAGAATGCGACGAACTGTGGTAGAGGAGTTGAGATTGGAATGCGGAGTTTCGCGATCGGGTTGAAGAGAGAAGTGGGAGTTGAGATTCCAGATCGATACCAGATTCACCTAATAGGTGTCCTTTATTTAATAGGGGAATAGTTCGTGTTAGTGTCCAATGAAAGATTTGTGGACCAATTAGTATGAGCGGGATGCAACTTGGGAACTTGAGGACCAGATGTGGAAGAAGTATCCTACACTCTTTGAGGATGCTGAAGGTAAAGTGTTGATTACCATTTTGCCTTCCTTTTTTTTAGGTTCCGTAGCAAAGAGGAGTAGATTCGGGGACGAATCCTTTTAAGGAGGGGAGAATGTGATGCCTTAGAGCGTCAAAGCGATTCTAGGGTTCCTTTTCCTGGTTTTGTTTCGGGAGAGGAATGAAGGATTTGTCGGGGGATGAAATAATTGAAGTTTATCCGGCGTATTAATATTAAATTTGGAGTTGTCGGGCTAGAAACAGTGGGCCGAGGAAAACCTGGGCCTAGGCTGCGAATCCCCTCCCCACCTCTCTCTCTTTTCCCCTAGTGGGCCGGCCCACCATATAAAAGGGGTGTCACCCCCCAAAAGCCCTAGGGCACCCCCCTTCCTCCCCTAGCAGCCACACCACCCCTCCTCTTCCTCCCCTTGCGTGGTGGCTCAAGATCCACCGCGAAACGCGAAGGAGCAAGCGAGAAGAGGATCCGTGGAGGCGTGGAGGACGAGCAGATTTCCGTTTCGGGAATCGTAGCACGTTTTTCGTGGGTTCTCAAGGGAGAACTCAAGGTAAAATTCCCAATCTTTTACCCCTGTTCTACCTATGGATTAGGAGTGTATTAGATCTGGTGGTGAGTGATTTAGATGGATCCTGATGGGGGAGAAGGGTAGATGTTCACGTGGTGCTGTTTTTGGAAGGGGAGATTGTGCAGTGCGGATTGTTTCGCCTTTTACATGGCATAGACGATTTTTCCTGCAAAAACCTATAACTAGAAAGTTGTAGATAACGTCGAGATCTAGCTTCTGTAATTTTTTCAGAATTTTTGGGGCGTGGGTCTGAGAGTTATCGCTGTTTCAAGATGACGGACAGCATCTGGAAACAGATTTTGTCCACTGTGTTGGACGTTTGTTTAGGCATATTTAACGGTGGAATTGAAATTTATGATCTTCATGAAAGTTGTACATATCGTCAATATCTAGCTACTGTAATTTTTTTGTATTTTTATGATCTGTATAAAAAAAGATACGAAATTGTGAAGAGAGGGTGATGCTGTTTGACCCGGACAGATTGGGGTTTTTGCCGCTTAAGAAGGGAACGGGGATTAGGAAGCGTGTGTTCGAGTTGTGTGATCATTTGTGATGTCGCTATGTACTAAAATAATACTTGTATAGGTGGTGCCCCTTCTGGACGCAACTAGGTTCGTCATCCACGTTGGTAAAGGCAAGTGGAAGTAGCGGTCTTGCTAAACTATAACTCGCTATTTGTTTCGTCTTCAATATAAACCTTAATTGCAGCACACCTACATGGTTTAACTACTTGTTTATGAGATTACAATATCCTATCCTGCATTGTGATGTGGTTGTTTGGCTTTTGAATCATGAGTAAGAATGAAGAAAGATGTTGTTTGCAAGATGAATTGTGGAGATATTCTATATCAATGATGTTCGCATTCTATCCATGTTATTTGATGGT
Source organism: Rhipidocladum racemiflorum (assembly GCA_036346355.1). Classification (NCBI taxonomy): domain Eukaryota; kingdom Viridiplantae; phylum Streptophyta; class Magnoliopsida; order Poales; family Poaceae; genus Rhipidocladum; species Rhipidocladum racemiflorum. The sequence goes on along the minus strand of CM070577.1, from coordinate 34,238,505 downwards.
ATGCAAGCATGTGAATTCAGAGTGGGAAGTTATGAATGTATTTATGCATGAAGCATTAACTGCATAATCATGCATTGGAAGTTTGTCGACGTCGGTGTCTTGCGATCAGTGCAGTACAACACCGTGTGTTCCTGAGAAAGGGCACGGTGAGGAGGATCATGGCATAAGCATGTGCACAATCATATGCATTTTACTGAGGCTGTGTGGACTCTATAATGTGGTATTGGACATGAGGAATTTGGTATGCTAGTTTTGCTGTGGCTGTGTTATTCGTTAGAAGTTGTTCCGCTTGCTGAGATTACCCAATCTCACCCCTTGTTATTTTGTTGTTTTCAGGTAGTTCTCGCGAGTCGTAAGCTTGAAGGGTGGGCTTAGTAGCACAATCAACCCTCCGGGGTCATCACGAATCACATGGACTAGAGCATTTAATAATTCATTAGCTTGCTGAAATTTTATTAATCATAGACCTGTTGATGTCCTCTTTGGAGCTGTTTTACGTTTATGTTTGTTTTCTGGTTGATTCAGACTTGTTATCTCTAGTATTGATGCTTTTATGTTATTCCTGTTTATAATGGTTATTATGAATCTTGTTGTCGCTTCCGTTTTGTCCTAATTTTAGGAGAGATGCTGTCGAAATTTTCTTGTACGACAGTTTAGATTTGTAGGGTGTTACATAGAGGGTGGCATAGAACTGCATGATCACTTCATTGTTCCAATCATACTTGAAAGACATGATATTCTTGATCTGATGCAGCTCACAAATCTGGATGACCTGATCAAACACAGGACTCTCAGCAGCTATCATGTAGTCCCAGTCAATGGTCTTCATCCTGACCACTGGATGCTCAAGCAGGTAGAGAACTGTCTCATAGTAGTCAGACTGGATTCTGTTCCAGAAGCACCGGTCCACGTACTCGTCCTGATGGAACTCAAGAGGATCCTTCTTCCTGTGCTCAACAATGGCCTTGCCCTTGCCAGAGCCTGTCCGGTAGTCAATCACTCTCATCGGGTTCACAGACCCGGGATAGTTCCAGACGGGCTTGGCTTTGGCCAAGGGACCAATGAAATAACCTGAGGCACGAAACTCTCTCCTCTTTTGACCTCTCAGCGTAGCATGAGTGTCTGCAGGGTGCTCATCTGGATCAGGCTGAGGCAGAGGAGGAGACTGAGCCTGATGCTGAGGAGGAGACTGAGCTTGAGCCTGAGGCTGCGGCTGAGAGCCTGAAGGAAGCCCAATCCTTGGCGGACCTTTTGAGGTAGGCTGCTTCATCACAACTCGTCTCTGCCTCTTGGGTGCTGGAGCAGCTGACGGAGAACCGGGAGGTGAGTCTGGAGGAGGAGAGTCCCGAGGAGGAACACCACTACCCGACGTCTCCTGAGAAGGATCCATCTGACCAGACAAAGAGAGAGAAACAGATTAGCTGCGAGGCGACTTGAATTACAATGAGTAACGAAGTCTGGCCGAGGTACCCAACCCGGAGAGTCCGGACAAATTGTCCGGATACTCCGGACCAACCCAAAGACTCTGGACCAAAAGTCCGAATACTCCGGATGCGCCAGAAAACGCGCACGGGCGAGTGAAATTTGGGGAATCCAACCCGCGCAACAACAAGTATTGAATCTAGATTGCCTCAAGAATGAAAGAATGAAGACTAGGGCACAATCTAGCAAAAGATTTCGCAGGATTAGGGCACAAAAGAGTACTCACCTCAAGAGATTTGAAAACGAAGAACACAGGTGAGTGAGAGAGATTCCTCCGAAATTGAAGACCTAGAGGATGATGCACCGCACCCTAGACGAGATGAAGCACACAATATCCCCTAAGAAGCGGAGGAAAGAGTCCAAACCCGAAAAGAGAAAGATTAGGGCACGAGTTCCTTACCTTAGGGTCTTCCAATCAAGGAGAAGGAGGGCTCCAAAGATCCTTGAATAGAGGAGGAAGGGAGGAAGAGGAACCACCCTAACCAAAAGATGGGCACGGGAGAGGAAGAGGCACGGTGGGAATAGGAAAAGAATAGAAACCGCGCGGGATTTAGGGGGTTTAACTGACCTCCCCAACCCGGAGAGTCCGGACAATTAGTCCGGATACTCCGGCCCAACCCGGAGAGTCCAGACAATTAGTCCGGATACTCCGGGTGATCCGGAGACTCCGGATTAAACACCGAATACTCCGGGTTACCCAGCTCGGTAAGGAATGAAAGAATTCGCACGATGATCCAAGGAATTTGGCGGAACGAGAGGGAGAAAGAGACCATAAGATGTCAACTTGATATGTGACCAGCGAACAATAAAGCAAACAAGCCATGGTCTGTAACATCCCAATTTTTGCTTTTCATGAAACTAAATATTATTTTGCACATTTGGTGAATTTTTGGAATTTTCTGGAATTTATTTGGATTTATTTGGAATTTATTTGAATTTATTCCATTTTGAAATAATTAAAGAATTAAACTTTGCAAATAAAAATTTGTTGGAAATATTTCATTTGAGTCCAAAATGTTCCAAAATATTTTCCAGAATTTTTCTGGAATTTTTCTGAGTCTTTTGCTATTTTTAATGAATTAAATGAATTTCTGGGAATTAATTTGAATATTAAATCGCTGGAAAATCAAACCGAGTCGGTTACTGTTCATCCGACCGAGTCGGAACACGAGTCGGACTCGAGTCCGACCCGAGCCAACTGACACGACCAAACCCAGTCCTAACCCTACTCGATCCCGACCGTTGGATCGAGATCCAACGGTCCAGATTGGACCGCATCGGTTCGAGCCGAAACCGGGCTGGGTCCGATCGCGCCCGCGCGATCGTGACCGTCGATCGCGCCACGTGGACGGTTCTTCGTCGTCGTCCCCGCCGAGTCCGAGCCGGATTCCTCCGCCGCGTAGCTGCCGTGTCTCGTTAGGGTTTCGATTTGTGCGCGCATCCCGGGGTTATTTAATGCGTGAGACATCGCCTGAGGTTGCCCTCTTCCGTGCGCACCCGTGCCCCCAAGCCATCTCGCCTGAGCCGTCGCCGTTTGCCCGTACGAGCTCGCCGGAGTTGGAATTCCGTTCCGCCGCGGTTAAACGCCGATTCCGCCGCCGTCCGCCGTTCTCCGCCGCCGTTGAGCCCAGTTCCGGAACAGCCAGGTCAAGCCGCGTCGGTGAGGACCTTTCACCTCGCCGGAGCACGCCCCAAAAGCCGTTCGTGTGGTCGCCGTCCTCAGCGCCGGCAGCCGCAACTCCGCCGTGAAGCCATCGCCGACCCCGAGCTCCACCAACCGTCCGATCAAGATCCAAAGGCCCAGATCGCGCCACGTCACCCTCGGTGAGTTTCCCCGTTGAAAATCCTAGATCTAATCCCAACCGTTGGATCTAGATCCAACGGCTTAGGTTGCGCCACGTAGCAAGAACTGCACCAGGCTAGATTGGATCTGGACCGTTAGATCAAGATCCAACGGCCCAGATCAACCACGTGCGCCCCAAGCACATGAGGCCCAAACCCAATCCTAGCCGTCGGATTTCAAACCAACGGCCACGATCGTGCCACGTGTCCAGGGAGCCGAACCGCCGCGCCACGCGGGCGTCTGGCGTGGAGTCAGCGACACGCCGCCCATGTCGGCCGACCGCACCGTGACGTCACCCATGACGTCATCGGTGGGTCCCACCTGTCAGCACCGTGGGCTGAGCCCCGCTGACGTCAGCAATGACGTCACCCGAGTGGTCCCACCTGTCAGCGACACGTAGAGCCGTGGACCGGGTCCACGGTGAACCCGAGCCGAGCGTGGACCGAGTCCGTGAACCGGCTGACGTCAGCGGACCAATCAGAGACCGACACGTGTCCTCGCTGACGCAATAATTAATTTCCGAAAAAGAAAATGATTTATTAATTCGAAATAATGATTTCAGATTTTGATTCAAACTTCAAACGCTTATAACTTTTGCGTTTCAACTCCGATTTGAGTGATTCAAATTTCTAAATTTGTATAAAATTGAGATCTACCTAATTATGAATTTTATTTAATTTTTGGACTAAATTTTTCCTCTGTAATATTATTTAATTGATTATTTAAACTTTAAATAATCATAACTTTTGTGTTTTAACTCCGAATTGAGCGATTCTAGTTCCTAAAAATTCATAAAATTATGTTCTCTCTGTTTATGGATTTTATTTGGATGTTTGGACACTTTTTGCCTATTGTTTATTCGTGTATTGCTATTTGCACGCTTTACGAGTAGACGTTGAAGTCTTGGGAAGGATTCGAAGGAGAAGTATTGACTCAGGATCCAACTCAAGACCAAGAACAAGTACTTTTTGAAGGCAAGTTGTGCTTTGACCATGTTGATCCTATTTTGAAACTTATTTTGATTTAACTTATTGCATGCTAGTTCAATTAGAAAATACTTTATTTAAATATGGGGAATTAGATAAATACCAATTTCTTTGTATGACACCTTGATTACTTAAATATGTGCCATGACCCCTTGTCACCCTAGTTGTGGATTACTAGTTGGACATTACTAAAATTGCCAACATGGGTTTAGACCGTTGTAGTATATTGCTTAGACCTGCTACGTGCTCATGACATGATTTGGACAAACAAATGTTAATATTGACTTAATGATATATTGAACCTGTTTTGGAAAGGTATCATGTGATGTTGATGGCACGTGGTGCATGGTAATCAACTGGGGTTTGATAAATAGTTTTTGACCGGGGCATGTGGCAAGAATGATCAGGTGGGCCAGTTGTGGCACTGGGAATGTTGTTTTGGTTCTTCGGGTAGTCTTGCCTTGGTCACCCAAAGGACTTAACCTTGCAAGCCTTTGAACTGGGTCTAACATGCAACCACATGTCTGTAATGGGACGGACCTAGTTGATTAAGTTGCTAATAACGTACATGTGGGACCTCAGGAGGTCAACTACACCCTTTGTGTAAGTTGTACGGGGGAGCGTACCGGGGCTGAGGCCAGGTACCCATCTAACGGTTGGTTGGCCTAAACTTCGCCTTAGCTAAGTGAAGGGTTAGTGTGCAACAACCGGGGAGGACCACTTGTATTGTTAGAAGTTTCCGAAAGACTTTGTTACGGGAACTCGCCTTTGTGGTGTTTGACTGTATCTTGTGGGTAAAGTGCATAACCTCTACAGAGTGTATCATCTATTCGGATAGCCGTGTCCGCGGTATTGGACATCGCTCGGGAATTACAGTCAAGGGTTAGACTTTCTCAAAAAAATAACTTAGACTTGAAAGGTTGGGTTGGATTAGTAATGATGTTGATGGAAATGTGGATTAGGATGGGAAAGATGTTTATTAAACTCCTTGAAAAGTTAGTTATGCTTTACTGGCTTCTACTGCTTTCGAATCTACTTATGTTACTTGTCAAATGCTGTTTACTGCAAATATACCTTGAGCTATTCCTTTGTATCAAGCCATGCATGTAGTATATTAGCTTGCATTCTGTGCATGACTTGCTGAGTACCAAGTACTCACCCTTGCCACAATACAACACCAGTTGAAGAGGAGACTACACCAGCTTTGGAGGAGGAGCTCCAAGAGGAATCGTCTACGTAGGGAGCGAGCCCAGTCAGTTGCCTGTGGTATACTGGATGGCGCCACGAAGTTATCTTATTTTTCCGCTGCTATTATTTCTCTCTTAATAAGTTTCGCCCTGCGAGGCGTATATTTGTAACTTGACCATAAGGTCGAGCAACCAGTTTGACTACTTAATTAAAGTACTTTATTAGTATCGAGTGGTATGATTGTGATATTTACCGGTGTTAAGACTGTGTGCACTAGCGCGTTCCTGGACTAGTGCTGAATACACAGAGGGTCCGGATTTGCAAATTCGGGTCCCGATAGAGGTGGTATCAAAGCCATACTGACCGTAGGCTCAACCCTAGCTAGAAAGGTCGTAGAGAGGATAAAACCTATTTTCTAAAGCTAAAAGTTTGTCAAGACAAGAAATGACATCTCGACTTATCCCATTCTTTCTTTTCTTGTCTCTTGCTGAATTTTTCCTTACCTTGTCACGATTTAAAAAAATTTCGAGTTCTTACGTGAGCACTCTTGTGACAGATGGAGGGAGAGTTCAACTACGTCAACCTGGAGGTTGGTCATGCCGCAGAACTTTGGCGTATGCTACAGACTGTCGGAGATTTTGAGAAGCCACAATATCAAGTGGAAGTGATCAGACAAGCAGGATTGATCAAGGCTTGTGACGTGAAGATTGTGGTACCTGCTAGGAAGAAGGGCCCAGGCAATCGCCCGATACACTGCACTGCCAGGAGGTCTACAATGCATATGGGTATCCAAGAGGTGTCACGACGAGCAATGCGGCACATTACCCGTATCTACGCCAGAGAGTTGGAGAGCACGGCGTTCCGATATCATCCGCGCAGCAATAACCTTCTTGACCCGAAGGCGATTCAGGATGAGAATGCCATGGTTACACAGTTGGCACGACTTGTTGCCGCCCAGGAGGATGTACTCGATGATACAAGCAAGGAGCTACAGAAGGCCCGCAAGGAGATCACGACAGAGAAGAACAGATGGCGGGAAGCTCAAGAGTATGTTTCACACCTTATGCAAAGGATTGGAGAGTTAGAGAGATCAGACGCACTGAGCTGCGTGAGCCAATGCTCGAGCTGCACGAGCCAGACCCGGAGGAGCTGGAGCTTGAGGAGGACACTGCTTCTTCGACAACCACAGATGACACCGTTGCTGGACATGGCAATCGTTTCGCGCCTATGCCGCAACGTCCGTACCCAGGCCGTGGAGGTTTTCTCGATGAGTGAGCGTAGGTTCTATAGTGAGACTCCTTCGCCGAGTCGCGTCATAGAATAAAGAGTCACCCTATAGGCGTTAGACTCCAGTGTTAGTTCGATTTGGATTTTCATTGTTTGCTGAGTGTGCAGTATGTGTTGCAAAGCCCCTAGGCATTGTAAGCAACCATACCAAGTTACTATTGATTAAAATAATAAAGTTGGACCTTAAAGTTACACCTTTCGCCCCGCATAAGTTCCATATTACTTATCTATTCCTGTTTCCCTCTCATCTCTGAAACCTTGGAGCAATCGACAGATGGTAAACACCCGCGGAAACCTTGGAGGCAATGGAAGTGGTTCTCGCCCAACAGAAAACCCCAATGATGGAGCACCAGCACCGCTAGTTGATATGCAGAATTTCGGAGCTTTTCTTGCTGCTCAGACTCAGTTGATGCATGCCATGATGCAACAGATGCAACACATCACTGCTCAGGCCACGGCTAATCAAGTTAATCAGGGACAACGCCAGAATACAAGACTGTCAGAGTTCATGAGGACTCATCCACCCACTTTCTCTGGAAATGCCAATCCATTGGAGGCCGATGATTGGTTAAGGTCAATTGAGAGGAAGCTACACATTGCTCAATGCATGGGAAATGAGAAGGTACTCTACGCTTCTCATCAGTTGGAAGGAACAGCCGCCGAATGGTGGGAGAACTTCTGTGCCACGCAAGAGAACCCTCAAGATATCACTTGGGAGGAGTTCACAGCTGCGTTTCGTCAGTATCACATGCCTGAAGGAATCATGGATCTCAAGAAGGAGGAGTTCAGAGCACTGAGGCAAGGTAATCAGCCAGTGGCCGAATACCTGAATAAGTTCACACAGCTTGCTCGCTACGCATCTGAGGATGTAGCGACAGATAAAGCCAGACAGTCTCGTTTCATGAAGGGACTTAACTCAGGATTGCAGGTGGGATTGATCACCCACACCTTTCCAGATTTCCAGGAACTGGTGAATAAGGAGCTTATTCTTGAGGACAAGCGCAAGGAGCTGGATGAGAACAGGAAGCGCAGGATGCAGCATCAGGGATCGCATCAGGGAGCGCAGCAACGTTTGAGGGTTGCGCCAAATTAGTTTTTCAGATTCCAGCCGCAGAATGCAACCAGGACACCGTCACCAGCACCAAGACCCGTCAATCAGAACTATCAGACCCCAGCACCAACCAGAAACGCCGCTTCAGGCAGTCAACAAGGAATAGTGAGACATTGCTACAACTGCAACGAGCCAGGGCACTTTGCCAACAGTTGTCCAAAGAAGACAGCAGAAGTGACCCCAGTTCGCTTCAATCTGGGATCCACCCCAGCTAGGACGCCAGCACCAGGAGCCACAGCCCAGACTGTGGTGAGAGGCCGAGTCAACCATGTCACCGCAGATGCACTGCAGAATGCTACGGACGTCGTACTGGGTAAGTTACTTGTTAACTCAGTACCTACGACAGTTTTGTTTGATTCTGGAGCTTCGCATTCGTTTGTTTCACAAGGTTTTGCCGCTAAAAATGATTTGGAGATTGCAAGGCTTAAATGCATGCTTTTAGTTCAAACCCCTGGTTCCGAACTCCGAACGAAAGTAGGATGTTCTGGGGTGAGAATACTAATAGATGGGATAGAGTTCCTAGCGAACCTTATTATTTTGGAGACCCAGACCTTAGATGTTATTTTGGGAATGGATTGGTTATCCAAGCACAAGGCCGTATTGGATTGTGGACGAAGGACTATCTCAGTTGAGAACCCGTGTGGAAAGAAAGTGGAATTTCAAGCTACTGCCGTTAGAGATGGACAGTTGATGGTTAACAGTACCAAGGCAATCAGCATAGAAGATGTCTCAGTAGTGAATGAGTACCCAGATGTTTTTCCTGAAGATCTACCTGGTATGCCACCGGATAGGGACATAGAGTTTGTGATAGAGCTTGTACCTGGTACAGCACCGATAGTGTGAAATCATGTGCTGAAAAATTGGCTTTGAACTGAAAAATTAACTTAGATTTGAATTTGCAAAATGTGTTTGTTCATGTGTTTTGACAATTTGACTAGAAACAGTAAGTTACGCATTAGCGCCGGACAAAGTTCTCAAGAAACAGTAAGTTTCCCATCTGCGACGGACAGTGTTTTTGGGTCTCATAGAACATGTTTTTGAGCCCATGACCAAGTCATTTTTCACATGTACAACGGACAGTTTTCTTGGTCCGTTGTGAACAAGCTTTTTCGGTTTGGATAATTTCTTGGAACCAAGATTTTCACATGTACAACGGACTAATTCTTTTGTCCGTCGTGAATGGACTTTTTCTAGGGTTTTACTTTTGTGAAACCGGCGTATGCGTTCTTGCGGACAAGCTTCGGGGTCCGTTGTGAACTTGTTTTGAGCTCATGACCGGCCATTTTTGCATGTACAACGGACCAACTTTGTTTGTCCGCTGTGAACGTGTTTTTCAGCGTTGGGTTGGCTTCTTGGAACAGAAACTTTTCCTTATACAACGGACCAACTTTGTTTGTCCGTCGTGAATGCGTTTTCGCTCAATTAGGGTTTTGAGCGATTTGGATTTGAATTTTGAATGTGAATTTGAAATTTGTAATGATTTCATGATGCTTCTTTTGAAGTGGACTTTATGCAATACTCATGTGAGTAGTTGCATGGATTGACATTGAGTCAAGTCGTGGACTTGTGCTCGGATTTGTTTTGTGGTTTGTTCATGTGCGTGTATTGCTCGAAGACGAATGTGGTCGATGACGGACCGAACTAGGTTCATGGATGAACTGAGGTTCGACTAGGTTCAGGAGGAACCGAGGTCTTGGTGGTCAAGGATGTCATGCGGGACGTTCGGGCTAAGAGAATGGTGCACATGAAGAATGGTTAGTCACGTGAGAATGGCAGGAGGTCATTCGCGTGCAAAGTGTTAGTCACGTGAGTATGGCAGGTGGCCATACGCGTGCAAAGTGTTAGTCACGTGAGTATGGTAGGGTTACCATACGCGTGCAGTAAGAGTTGTACTCGGCCTGGTTGGGCCAAGTAGAGTTGAGTTGGATCACGGATTCCTTCTAGGAATAGGAATCGTATTCGTAACTCCTTGTGGGTTGGTGCTTTAAATAGGTGGGGTCTCCTGTTGAAAGGCACCAAGTAGAGCTGAGCGCATCAAGCTTTGAGCTTGGTTTTAGGGTTTGTACTCTTTTGATGAGAGTATTTTAGACAAGAAATAAAGATCAATTCTTCCAAGATTTTTGCGTGCTCTGAGAACCACGTCGCTCTGATATTTTCTGTTTTGGTTCTTGTTTGCATGCTTGTTCTAGTTCTAGATTGGTTTTTGTTATTCAAGTTTTATCTTGATTTGATCCATCAAAAACCTCTCTAGGGTATTGATCTAGTGTTTCTCAAAGTCTAGTTGATCAATCTTTTGTCGTTCTTGTTTAATCTTGAAGTTTTGATTAGATTGATTCTCGTCAAGTTCTGGATCAGCAAACTTGCGAAGCTCATAACGTTTGATCCGTAAGTCCGATCGAGCTGATTCTTTTTGGGTTCGATTCGTATTGGAATCTAGTTTCTTGTGTCCAAATTTCAGATCGTTTCGACGGTTGGATCTCCGGGAATTCTCGTTTTACCAAACCTCTATCTTTCTGTTTTGTCGAAAACGAGGCAATTTTTTTGGTTCTGTTTTGGGGTGAACTTTTAATAGGTCAAGAATTTGGTTTTAGCTTCCGCACAATCATTCACCCCCCCTCTGATTGCTATATTCGTATACTTCGATCCTACAAGTGGTATCAGAGCAAGGTTTTTCTAATCTATCTTAATCGGTGATTAGATCAATGGATCATTATTCGACAAAACCTTGTGTGTTCAATGGTGTTGATTTTCAGTTTTGGAAGGCCAAGATGGAGGCGTTCATCCAAGCTCAAGGATTCGCAATTTGGGAGAAGGTCTACAAACCATATGATGTCACTGCAAACGACAACGTCAACGACACCAATCGCGCACATGTTGAAGCAAATAGTAAGGCGCGCAACTTGATCATCCAAGGCTTGGGACGTAGCGACTTCGATCGTGTGATTCATCTTCGATCTGCATATGAGGTATGGAAATCTCTTTGTGATTACCATGAGGGTTCTAACACTATTAAAGAGGTTCGTCAAGATCTTTACAAAAAAGAATACATGCGATTTGAGATGAAACCGGTGAGTCGGTAGATGACTTCTTTGCACGCTTTAATAAGATTCTTAGCAATTTGCGTCTGTTGGAGTTAGCTTTGATGATGCCGCTAATGCTAGACAATTGCTTAGTGCTTTGGACATGTCGGTGTGGGAGATGAAAGTAACATCTATACAAGAATCTACTACCATGAGTACACTTACTTTAGATGTTCTTTATTCTAAGTTGAAAACTCATGAATTAGATGTTTTTGCTAGAAAGAATGATCATAAATCAATTGCTTTGACATCTCAATCTAGCATATCTCATAATGGTGCTGCTTCAAGTTTTGCTCTATCTTTCTTGTCTTCACTAACCGATGAACAAATTGAGCAATTCCCAGTAGAAGACTTGTCACTACTCTCTTCTCGCTTTAACAAAGCTTTGCAAAATGTGATAAAGAGAAAGAGAAGTGGTGGTGATCCTCCAAGATGCTATGAGTGTGGTGATCTCGACCATATTCGTCCAAACTGTCCAAAACTTGCAAGTAAAGCATCAAGGGAGGAGAAGGACGACGACAGAAGAAAAGAGAAGAAGAAGTTCTCTCCAAGTGATAGAAAGAAGAAGAACTTCATCAACCGCAAAGTTGTCCATCGAGTTCTTTCCGCTCTTGAACAAGTCAATTTGAGCGATGTGGATTCGGAGAGCAGCGAGGATGATGCAACTCCAAGCAAGCATGAGTTGACGGGGTTGTGTCTCATGGCCAAAAGCAGCGGCAGCTTCAGAAGCGATCATGACAGCGACTTCAATGAGGTAGATCCTTCTACGATGAATTAGCTATTGCTGTTGCTCGTCTTGGTAAATTGCTTGATAAACGTGACAAGAAAATTAAGAAACATGATTTTGTTGTTGAATCATTGAATGCTGAAATTGCTAGACTTAAAACTTTGATTCCTGATGATGATGCTTGCAAATCATGTGACTTAATTTGGAATGAGCTTACTTCGCTTAGGAAAGAACATGCTTCCTTGATTGAGAAAATTAATGCTGAAAGTGAGAAAAATGAGAAACATATTAAACATGCTAGCTGTTTCACTGATGATTTGCATAGTTCAACTTCTTGTTCTAAATGCTCAACTCTTGAATTAAAATTAAAAGGTGCAAATGCTAGGGTTTCTCAATTGACTGATGATCTGCTTACACATGAGGTTCTTTCATGCTCAACTTGTCGTAAGCAAAAAGGAAAAGTGAATGTTCCTTGCAATAATTGTTTAACTCTTTCTCGAAAAGTTGATTACTTGGACAAATCATTAGAACGTTTCACTAAAGGAAAGAAGAACCTAAACATGATTTTGGATCAATCAAAAGTCAGCACTCATAACAAAGGTTTAGGTTTTGATTCTTATGCTCATCATAAATCACATGCTCCCACTGTTGTTAAAACACTTGACGGAGGAAAATTTGAAATTGTCAATGAGCCTAAGAAAACTGCCTTTAAGTCTGCTGGAGTGTTATCTTCTACTATGATGAATGCAAATGTTGCTTCTACTTCTAAAGCCAAACATCCTGTTAAATACACTTGCACTCATTGTGGTAGAGATGGACATTTAGTAGATTTTTGCTTTAGACTAGCCAAACAACAAAAGAAAGAAAGAGCTAAGGCTAGGTCTAATTTCAGAAAGGCACGCTTTGCTTCTCACTACGTGCCTAGGGTGATGCAAGAACCTTTTGTTGCTAGAAACACGGGAACAGGCAAATTTGATTTTGTGCATAAGATCGCTTGTGTTGTGCCTCTGTTGTCCGTCGTGTGTCTCAAGATCGATTCCTAAACATCTTATTTCTAACCCCTTGATCTGAGACCTCGACACTTTCTCGCTTCTATGTAGGCTTCTCACGAGGAGGGAGAACATGTGGCTAGTGAATTTCGGATGCTCACTTCATATGTTCAAGTGATAAGATTTGGTTCTCCTTCACTCGTGCATCTCATGCTTTGAAAGTGTTGCCTTTGGAGATGCTTCTTCCACTTCTGTTTTAAAAGGCACTAGTTCAAATGATGCAGTACAAGTGCATATGTTCAGGGGGAGAGTGTCTTTGTTCATAAAGATGATGATAATGCTGTTGAGGACGAGATAATTAGAGGTTTACATGAGAGACTCTTCCCACGTGCTTGTGTGTGCTTGTTTTCAAGCTTCCCACGTCAAGGCCACATCGACAAGCTATCAAAAGGATTTTCAGGTATCTTCATAGAACTCAAGATTTTGGCATTTGGCTTTCTGCTTCCTCATGGATTAGTTTAAGAGCTTTTTCTGATGTTGACTTTGGAGGATGTTGATTTGATTTGGTTCGTGCCACCTCTTGAGTAATCCCTTTTCTTGAGCATATTGATATTGGATTTCACTTTCTTAAAGATCTTGTTGAAAAAGAAAAAATTGTGCTTCACCATGTGGATACTGAACATCAATTGGCGAGACATTTTCACAAAACCTTTGTCTTCTTCGCTTTTGCTTTTATTCGGGGAGAACTTGGAATTGTTCATCCAATGGGATTGTTTTGAGGGGGAGTTTCTTTGCCAAGTTCTTTCACTTGATGAGCTCACTTTATCATATTTCTTTATATGTTATGTAATTGAGCTAATATATGATAATCTAATTGTCTCACTTGAACTAAAAATGACATTGTGGAATTCCTGGACTAATTACCTATAGCTAAATACTGTGATATCTTACTCTTCTAGGCTTGATATTGAATCCTCTTGACAAATTTGGGCTATGAAGCAAGTGTGGTTTCAACTTTACTCTTTCATAAGACCTTTTAATCACTTTTGCATGTTTATAATCAAAGAAAAATGAAAAGAAAAGGGAATCAATAAAAAGGGGTTGTTAAAAGCAAAAAACCTCAAGTTATGTGCTTGTGGTGCTTTCCCTAAAAACATAAGATGTATGCTTCAAGCATGCCATTCCCTCAAAAATAAGATGTATGCTTCAAGCATGCCACTCCTAGAAAATAAAAGAAGTATGCTTCAAGCATGCCACATGCAACTTATTGTTTAAAGATTAAATTGGTCTACTAGATTGGAGTTGAAACTACTTGCTCACCCTAAGTTGTTAGTTGCTTCAATTTTTAAAGTCTTGCTTTTTCTACTAAGATTTTGCTTAGTACTTGGCTATAGTTGACTGAATTAAGGTTGAGATACATGTCATTCCCTAACATGCTAAAATCACATCAAGATCATGTATTTTGCATATTATGTGATATATAAGGTTATATGATCGAATGAGCTCATCTTTTCCTATCTTGGCACTCCCTTGTTTCTCTTTGTGAAATCATTGTTTCAGGAAAAATTTTGAACCTGTTCTCTCTTTTACTCTTGATGAATCCATTGTCAAAGGGGGAGAAATTTGGAAATCTTTCTTTGAAAAGTTTAAAGAAAAGGAGAGTTGTATTTGGAAATTTGAGAATTTTGGGAGAAGTTTGGAGATTTTTGAAATTTTTGGGCGCATTGCACATTCACACACATTTTCATTCTCAGGGGGAGATTTTGTTTTGCATTTTGGTCAAAGAGAGATTTCTGTGTTTTCTTACTTTGGTCTTTGATCCTTTGGATTTCAAAATCTTTTGAAAAGTGAATGCCAAATGTTCAATTCTAAGTGGTGTTGCCAATGTTTTCATCAAGGGGGAGATTGTGAAATCATGTGTTGAAAAATTGGCTTTGAACTGAAAAATTAACTTAGATTTGAATTTGCAAAATGTGTTTGTTCATGTGTTTTGACAATTTGACTAGAAAGCAAGAAGTTACGCATTAGCGCGGACAAAGTTCTCAAGAAAGCAAGAAGTTTCCCATCTGCGACAGACAGTGTTTTTGGGTCTCATTGTGAACATGTTTTTGAGCCCATGACCAAGTCATTTTCACATGTACAACGGACAGTTTTTCTTGGTCCGATGTGAACAAGCTGTTTCGGTATGGATAATTTCTTGGAACCAAGATTTTCACATGTACAACGGACTAATTCTTTTTGTCCGTCGTGAATGGACTTTTTCTAGGGTTTTACTTTTGTGAAACCGAGCGTGGCACGTTTGCGCCGGACAAGCTTCTGGGGTCCGTTGTGAACTTGTTTTGAGCTCATGGCCGAAGCCATTTTTGCATGTACAACGGACCAACTTTGTTTGTCCTTTGTGAACGTGTTTTTCCGCGTTTTGTTGGCTTCTTGGAACAGAAACTTTTCCTTATACAACGGACCAACTTTGTTTGTCCGTCGTGAATGCGTTTCGCTCAATTAGGGTTTTGAGCGATTTGGATTTGAATTTTGAATGTGAATTTGAAATTTGTAATGATTTCATGATGCTTCTTTTGAAGTGGACTTTATGCAATACTCATGTGAGTAGTTGCATGGATTGACATTGAGTCAAGTCGTGGACTTGTGCTCGGATTTGTTTTGTGGTTTGTTCATGTGCAGTATTGCTCGAAGACGAATGTGGTCGATGGCGGGACCGGAACTAGGTTCATGGAGGAACTGAGGTTCGGGACTAGGTTCAGGAGGAACCGAGGTCTTGGTGGTCAAGGATGTCATGCGGGACGTTCGGGCTAAGAGAATGGTGCACATGAAGAATGGTTAGTCACGTGAGAATGGCAGGAGGTCATTCGGCGTGCAAAGTGTTAGTCACGTGAGTATGGCAGGTGGCCATACGCGTGCAAAGTGTTAGTCACGTGAGTATGGTAGGGTTACCATACGCGTGCAAGAGTTGTACTCGGCCTGGTTGGGCCAAGTAGAGTTGAGTTGGATACGGATTCCTTCTAGGGAATAGGAATCGTATTCAGAACTCCTTGTGGGTTGGTGCTTTAAATAGGTGGGGGGTCTCCTGTTGAAAGGCACCAAGTAGAGCTGAGCGCATCAAGCTTTGAGCTTGGTTTTAGGGTTTGTACTCTTTTGATGAGAGTATTTTAGACAAGAAATAAAGATCAATTCTTCCAAGATTTTTGCGTGCTCTGATAACCACGTCGCTCTGATATTTTCTGTTTTGGTTCTTGTTTGCATGCTTGTTCTAGTTCTAGATTGGTTTTTGTTCTTCAAGTTTTATCTTGATTTGATCCATCAAAAACCTCTCTAGGGTATTGATCTAGTGTTTCTCAAAGTCTAGTTGATCAATCTTTTGTCGTTCTTGTTTAATCTTTAAGTTTTGATTAGATTGATTCTCGTCAAGTTCTGGATCAGCAAACTTGCGAAGCTCATAACTTTTGATCCGTAAGTCCGATCGAGATGATTCTTTTTGGGTTCGATTCGTATTGGAATCTAGTTTCTTGTGTCCAAATTTCAGATCGTTTCGACGGTTGGATCTCTGGGAATTCTCGTTTTACCAAACCTCTGTCTTTCTGTTTTGTCGAAAACGAGGCAATTTTTTTGGTTCTGTTTTGGGGTGAACTTTTAATAGGTCAAGAATTTGGTTTTAGCTTCCGCACAATCATTCACCCCCCCTCTGATTGCTATATTCGTATACTTCGATCCTACAGATAGCAAAGAGACCTTATCGGATGTCCACCGAGGAGTTGGTAGAGATGAAGAAACAGCTAGAAGAGTTAATGGAGAAAGGATTTATCAGACCGAGTTCGTCGCCGTGGGGAGCACCAGTTTTGTTTGTCAAGAAGAAGGACGGGAGTTTCAGGATGTGCATTGACTACCGTGCACTCAATGAAGTCACCGTGAAGAATAAGTACCCGCTACCGAGGATCGATAATTTGTTTGATCAGCTGAGAGGAGCCGGAGTTTTCTCCAAGATTGATCTAAGATCGGGATACCATCAGTTGAAGATCCGATCAGAAGATATCCCGAAGACCGCATTCTCGTCAAGATATGGACATTACGAGTTTACAGTTATGTCCTTTGGTCTGACGAATGCGCCAGCATATTTCATGAATATGATGAATAAGGTGTTCATGGAATATTTGGACAAGTTTGTTGTTGTGTTCATAGATGATATCCTAATCTACTCCAAGACAGAGGATGAACATGTCGAACACTTGAGGTGAGTTTTGGAAAAGCTGAGGGAACAGCAACTCTTCGCCAAGTTTAGTAAGTGTGATTTTTGGAAGGACAAGGTGGAGTTTCTTGGACATGTGATGACCGCAGAAGGAGTCGCCGTAAATCCAAGCAAGGTAGAAGCTGTGTTACATTGGGAGCAGCCGAAGACTGTGACCCAGATCCGGAGTTTCCTTGGAATGGCAGGATACTATCGCCGTTTCATTGAAGGCTTTTCGACAATTGCGAAACCTCTCACGCAATTGCTGAAAAAGGAGAAGAAGTTTGCATGGACGCCAGAGTGTGAGAAAGGTTTTCAAGGACTAAAGAAACGATTGACATCAGCGCCAGTGTTAGTTCTACCGGATGTTAATCAAAGCTTTGATATTTATTGTGATGCATCGCGTCAAGGACTTGGATGTGTGTTGATGCAGAGCGGAAAGGTCGTCGCTTATGCATCAAGGCAGTTGAGGCCGCATGAGGAGAATTATCCGACGCATGACCTAGAGTTAGCTGCCGTAGTGCATGCCTCGAAGATATGGCGTCACTATCTGATCGGGAACAGATGTGAAGTGTACACGGATCATAAGAGCCTTAAGTACATATTCACCCAGTCGGATCTGAATATGAGGCAAAGGAGATGGTTAGAGTTGATTAAGGATTACAATGTTGGAATCCATTATCATCCTGGAAAGGCCAACATAGTTGCCGATGCCTTGAGTCGGAAAAGCCATACTGTGAATATGTTGATAGCCACGAATCAGGATGAGCTATGCCAGGAATTTCAGAGAATGAAGATTGAGGTGGTACCTAGTGGATTCTTGGCCGCACTGGAAGTAAAGCCTACCCTAGAAGATCAGATTCGGGAAGGATGTAGGATGATGACAAGATCCGCAGGATTAAGTCCAAAATGGAGGAAGGCAAGGCAAAGGACTTCAAGCTAGATGAGCAGGGCACGTTATGGATGAAGGATCGGATTTGTGTGCCCAACAAGAAGGAACTAAAGCAACTGATGTTGGAGGAAGCCCATGACTCCAAGTATTCAATTCACCCAGGAAGTGCCAAGATGTATCAGGATTTGAAGGAAAGATTCTGGTGGCCGAGCATGAAGCGTGAAGTTGCCGAGCATGTTGCATTGTGCGACGTATGCCAGAGAGTCAAGGCAATGCATCAGAGACCAGCAGGATTGTTGCAGCCGCTGAAAATACCTGAGTGGAAGTGGGAGGAAATCGGAATGGATTTCATTACCGGTTTGCCTAAGACTCAAGGAGGTTATGACTCCATATGGGTTATAGTGGATCGCTTGACCAAAGTAGCCCTTTTTATCCCCGTGAAGACCACTTACTCGGGAGATAAGTTAGCAGAGTTGTATATGACCAGGATTGTCTGTTTGCACGGAGTGCCAAAGAGGATTGTATCGGACAGAGGTACCCAATTTACCTCAAGGTTCTGGAATAAGTTGCATGAAGCCATGGGAACCCGTTTGAACTTCAGTACAGCCTATCATCCACAGACGGATGAACAGACCGAAAGAGTCAATCAGATTCTGGAAGATATGCTAAGAGCATGTGCTCTGGCTTATGCTACCTCTTGGGATAAGAGCTTGCCGTATGCCGAGTTCAGTTACAATAACAGCTACCAAGCAAGTTTGCAAATGTCACCATTTGAAGCACTATATGGACGACCCTGTCGGACGCCATTGAACTGGAATGAGACAGGTGAACGCCGTGTCTTTGGGCCAGATATTCTTCAAAAAGCTGAAGAGCAGATTGCCATGATTAGGGAGAGGTTGAAGATAGCCCAATCACGACAGAAGAGTTATGCTGACAACCGTCGCCGAGACTTGAGTTTTGAACCAGAGGATTTCGTGTATCTCAGAGACACCGCACAGAGGAGTAAAGAGATTCCATGCCAAAGGGAAACTTGCACCCCGTTATGTTGGACCATTTAAGATTTTGAGCCGCAGAGGCGAAGTTGCTTACCAGCTGGAGTTGCCACAGTCGTTAGCAGGAGTACATGACGTGTTCCATGTGTCCCAGCTAAAGAAGTGTCTTCGAGTGCCAGATGAGCAAACGCCCTTGGAGTCGATTGAACTACAAGAGGATCTGACTTATAAGGAGCATCCCGTGAAGATTTTGGATACTATGGACCGAGAGACTAGAAATAAGTCAACCCGTTTCTGTAGAGTTCAGTGGAGCAACCATACTGAGAGCGAAGCAACTTGGGAGCGCGAAGAGGATTTGAAGAAAGAGTTTCCAAACCTATTCTGTAGTAGGCCCTGAATCTCGGGGACGAGATTCTATTAAGGAGGGAGGTTTGTAACATCCCAATTTTTGCTTTTCATGAAACTAAATATTATTTTGCACATTTGGTGAATTTTTGGAATTTTCTGGAATTTATTTAGATTTATTTGGAATTTATTTGAATTTATTCCATTTTGAAATAATTAAAGAATTAAACTTTGCAGATAAAAATTTGTTGGAAATATTTCATTTGAGTCCAAAATGTTCCAAAATATTTTCCAGAATTTTTCTGGAATTTTTCTGAGTCTTTTGCTATTTTTAATGAATTAAATGAATTTCTGGGAATTAATTTGAATATTAAATCGCTGGAAAATCAAACCGAAGTCGATTCGCTCATCCGACCGAAGTCGGAACTCCGAGTCGGACTCGAGTCCGACCGAGCCAACCGACTCGACCAAACCTACCCTAACCCTACTCGATCCCGACCGCTGGATCGGGATCCAACGGCCCGTATTGGACCGCGACGGCTCGAAATAAACCGGCCGGGTCCGATCGCGCGCCAGACGATCGTGACCATCGATCGCGCCACGTGGATCGGTTCTCCGCCGTCGTCCCCGCCGAGTCCGAGGCCGGATTCCTCCACCGCGAGTCGCTGCGGTCTCGTTAGGGTTCCGATTTGTGCGCGCATCCCGTGGTTATTTAATGCGTGAGACATCGCCCGAGGTTGCCCTCTTCCGTGCGCACCCGTGCCCCCAAGCCATCTCGCCTAAGCCATCGCCGTTTGCCCGTACGAGCTCGCCGGAGTTGGAATTCCGTTCCGCCGCGGTTAAACGCCGATTTCGCCGCCGTTGTGCCCAGTTCCGGAGCAGCCAGGTCAAGCCGCGTCGGTGAGGACCTTTCACCTCGCCGGAGCACGCCCCAAAAGCCGTTCGTGTGGTCGCCGTCCTCAGCGCCGGCAGCCGCAACTCCGCCGTGAAGCCATCGCCGACCCCGAGCTCCACCAACCGTCCGATCAAGATCCAAAGGCCCAGATCGCGCCACGTCACCCTCGGTGAGTTTCCCCATTGAAAATCCTAGATCTAATCCCAACCGTTGGATCTAGATCCAACGGCTTAGGTTGCGCCACGTAGCAAGAACTGCACCAGGCTAGATTGGATCTGGACCGTTAGATCAAGATCCAACGGCCCAGATCAACCACGTGCGCCCCAAGCACATGAGGCCCAAACCCAATCGTAGCCGTCGGATTTCAAACCAACGACCACGATCGTGCCATGTGTCCAGGGAGCCGAACCGCCGCGCCACGCGGGCGTACGCGTGGGTCACTAACACGCCGGGCCCGCGTGTCAGCGACCGCACCGTGACGTCACCCATGACGTCATCGGTGGGTCCCACCTGCCGCCGACTGCGGGCCGAGCCTCACGACGCCAAAGAATGACGTCACCCGAGTGGTCCCACCTGTCAGCGACACGTAGAGCCGTGGACCAGGTCCACGGTGAACCCGAGCTGAGCGTGGACCGAGTCCGTGAACCGGCTGACGTCAGCGGACCAATCAGAGACCGACACGTGTCCTCATTGACGCAATAATTAATTTCCGAAAAAGAAAATGATTTATTAATTCGAAATAATGATTTCAGATTTTGATTCAAACTTCAAACGCTTATAACTTTTGCGTTTCAACTCCGATTTGAGTGATTCAAATTTCTAAATTTGTATAAAATTGAGATCTACCTAATTATAAATTTTATTTAATTTTTGGACTAAAGTTTTCCTCTGTAATATTATTTAATTGTTTATTTAAACTTTAAATAATCATAACTTTTGTGTTTTAACTCCAAATTGAGCGATTCCAGTTCCTAAAAATTCATAAAATTATGTTCTATCTGTTTATGGATTTTATTTGGATGTTTGTACACTTTTTGCCTATTGTTTATTCGTGTATTGCTATTTGCACGCTTTACGAGTAGACGTTGAAGTGCCGGAAGGATTCGAAGGAGAAGTATTGACTCAGGATCCAACTCAAGACCAAGAACAAGTACTTTTTGAAGGCAAGTTGTGCTTTGACCATGTTGATCCTATTTTGAAACTTATTTTGATTTAACTTATTGCATGCTAGTTCAATTAGAAAATACTTTATTTAAATATGGGGAATTAGATAAATACCAATTTGTTGTATGACACCTTGATTACTTAAATATGTGCCATGACCCCTTGTCACCCTAGTTGTGGATTACTAGTTGGACATTACTAAAATTGCCAACATGGATTTAGACCGTTGTAGTATATTGCTTAGACACACTTTCGTGCTCATGACATGATTTGGACAAACAAATGTTAATATTGACTTAATGATATATTGAACCTGTTTTGGAAAGGTATCATGTGATGTTGATGGCACGTGGTGCATGGTAATCAACTGGGTTTGATAAATAGTTTTCGGCCGGCATGTGGCAAGAATGATCAGTGGGCCGCTTGTGGTAATCGGGAATGTTTTTTTGGTTCTTCGGGTAGTCTTGCCCTGGTCACCCTAAGGACTTAACCTTGCAAGCCTTTGAACTTGGTCTAACGTGCAACCACATGTCTGTAATGGGACGGACCTAGTTGATTAAGTTGCTAATAACGTACCTGTGGGACCTTAGGAGGTCAACTACACCCTTTGTGTAAGTTGTATGGGGGAGCGTACCGGGGTTGAGGCCAGGTACCCATCTAACGGTTGGTTGGCCTAAACTTCGCCTTAGCTAAGGGAAGGGTTAGTGTGCAACAACCGGGGAGGACCACTTGTATTGTTAGAAGTTTCCGAAAGACTTTGTTACGGGAACTCGCCTTTGTGGTGTTTGACTATATCTTGTGGGTAAAGTGCATAACCCCTGCAGAGTGTATAATCTATTCGGATAGCCGTGTCCGCGGTATTGGACATCGCTCGGGAATTACAGTCAAGGGTTAGACTTTCTCAAAAAAATAACTTAGACTTGAAAGGTTGGGTTGGATTAGTAATGATGTTGATGGAAATGTGGATTAGGATGGGAAAGATGTTTATTAAACTCCTTGAAAAGTTAGTTATGCTTTACTGGCTTCTACTGCTTTCGAATCTACTTATGTTACTTGTCAAATGTCAAGCATCGCAAATATACCTTGAGCTATTCCTTTGTATCAAGCCATGCATGTAGTATATTAGCTTGCATTCTGTGCATGACTTGCTGAGTACCAAGTACTCACCCTTGCCACAATACAACACCAGTTGAAGAGGAGACTACACCAGCTTTGGAGGAGGAGCTCCAAGAGGAACCGTCTACTTAGGGAGCGAGCCCAGTCAGTTGCCTGTGGTATACTGGATGGCGCCACGAAGTTATCTTGTTTTTCCGCTGCTATTATTTCTCTCTTAATAAGTTTCGCCCTGCGAGGCGTATATTTGTAACTTGACCATAAGGTCGAGCAACCAGTTTGACTACTTAATTAAAGTACTTTATTAGTATCGAGTGGTATGATTGTGATATTTACCGGTGTTAAGACTGTGTGCACTAGCGCGTTCCTGGACTAGTGCTGAATACACAGAGGGTCCGGATTTGCAAATCGGGTCCCGACATGGTCACACAGCAATGACAAGATCAGAGGATCAAGAGCCAAAAACACAGGATAAATTCAAAGAAAAGAAATGAATAAGATTTTGAAATTCATTTTTCATTCAACAAACAATATGTGAGCACTCATCAAGCCACGTTACGAGAATCTAAGATATTTAGACCACTTCTCAATTCACAGAACCTTTTCTCGTCAAGGGGCTTGGTAAAAATATCGGCTAATTGATCATTTGTGCTCACATGTTGGATATCAATTTCGCCTTTGGTTGCGTGATCTCTTAGGAAATGATGGCGAATATCGATGTGTTTTGTACGGGAGTGTTGGACAGGATTGTTAGTAATTTTTATGGCACTCTCATTGTCACACAATAGTGGAACACTTTTGTAGGTTAGGCCATAATCACTCAAGGTTTGTCTCATCCAAAGTAATTTGGCACAACAACTCCCGGCGACTATATATTCGGCTTCGGCAGTGGATAGGGCTACTGAATTTTGTTTCTTGGAAGACCACGAGACTAGAGACCTACCCAAGAATTGGCAAGTCCCCGAGGTACTCTTCCTATCCACTTTACAACTGGCATAATCCGCATCGGAATAGACAACTAATTCAAAGGAAGATCCTTTCGGATACCAAAGTCCAAAATGAGGAGTGTGCACTAAGTATCTTAAGATTCTCTTAACGGCCACCATGTGGCACTCTTTAGGAGTGGCTTGAAACCGTGCACACATACAAACGCTAAGCATGATATCGGGCCTAGATGCACAAAGATAAAGGAGAGAACCGATCATCGAACGATATACCTTTTGGATGGCCGGTTTACCTTCTTTGTCGAGGTCTAGATGCCCGTTGGCCTACATGGGCGTCTTTATAGGCTTGGCGTCCTCCATTCCGAACTTCTTGAGCATGTCCTTGATGTACTTGGTTTGGCAAATGAAGGTTCCTTCCTTGAGTTGTTTAACTTGAAATCCGAGGAAGAACTTCAACTCTCCCATCATGGACATCTCGAATCTTTTAGTCATTATTTTGCTAAACTCTTTACACAAATGTTCATTAGTAGATCCAAATATAATGCCATCGACATATATTTGGCACACAAATAAATCATTATCAATATGCTTAGTAAAGAGAGAAGGGTCGGCCTTTCTGACTACAAAACCTTGTTCTAGAAGAAAATCTCGTAGACATTCGAACCAAGCCCTTGGTGCTTGCTTAAGTCCGTAAAGCGCTTTGTCAAGGTAGTAGACATGATCCGGATGTCTTGGATCTTCAAACCCGGGTGGTTGCTTGACGTAGACCATCTCGGAGAGTGGTCCATTTAGGAAGGCGCTTTTCACGTCCATTTGGTACAACTTAAAATCATGGTGAGTAGCAAAGGCAATTAATATTCTAATAGATTCAAGCCGAGCTATTGGAGCATATGTTTTATCAAAATCCAAACCTTCGATTTGAGTGTACCCTTGAGCAACCAATCGAGCTTTGTTCCTTGTCACGATCCCATTCTCATCTTGCTTGTTCCGGAAGACCCATTTTGTACCGATCACGTTTTGCCTGGGTCTTTTGACAAGCTCCCAGACTTGATTTCTCTTGAAGTTGTTGAGCTCCTCTTGCATAGCCATCACCCAATCCGGATCATCAAGTGCTTCCTCTACCTTAAGAGGCTCAAGAGAAGACACAAACGAGTAAAATTCACAAGAATTTGCAACTCGAGATCTAGTAGATACTCCCTTGTGAATGTCTCCGAGTATGTTGTCGACCGGATGATCTCGTTGAATACTTTGATGAACTCTTGGGTGAGGTACAGTTGAATTTGAAGCTTCGATGGGTTCTTCATCTTGAGACGCGTTCGAACCATCTTGAGCTTGCTTGGACGAGGAGGGAACATCACCTGAGCCAACCCTATCCGGAGACTCCGATATTTGACCCGGAGACTCCGGACCAGTGCGGATACTCCGGGTTTCAGTCCGGAGACTCTGGGTTGGGGTGCTCGTGTGAGTTTCCAGATTTTGAGGTCTTACTTCCCCAATTGCAAATTTCTTGATAGCTTCACACGGTGGTTCTTCCCTGTCAATGACGGCACGATCAACTTGTTCTACTTGAGAACCGTTAGTCTCATCAAAAGTTACATCACGCGAGATTTCAACCACACCGGTGGTGTTGTTGAAAACCCGGTACGCATAAGCATTAGTCCCATAACCAAGTAAGAAACCTTCATCTACTTTAGGAGCAAATTTAGAAGACTTAGCTCTTTTGTTGAGGATATAACATTTACTCCCAAAGACTCGAAAGTAGGATACGTTGGGTATCTTGCCGGTGAGCAACTCGTACGCTGTCTTCTTCAAGATCTTGTGGAGGTAGAGGCGGTTGGTGCTGTGGCATGCGGTATTGATGGCTTCTGCCCAAAAACTGTCGGAAACCTTGTACTCGTCAAGCATCGTCCGCGCCATCTTGATGAGGGTTTGATTCTTCCTTTCGGCCACCCCATTTTGCTGAGGGGAGTAGGGGGCCGAGAATTCATGCTTGATTCTTTCTTCATCGAGAAACTCCTCCACACCAATGTTCTTGAACTCGGTACCAGTCGACGATCGGTTTCGCCGGCAATGAGATTTGTGATTCTAGGGGATTTGTGCGGGATCTGAGCTTGATGGTAACACAGGATGCGAGGGCAATCTATTTTTAGACAGGTTCGGGCTCTCTCGGAGGAGATAATACCCTAGTCCTGTGTTCTTGGATATCTTGTGAGCCTCTCTTTCTTGTTTCTCCCTCCTCCCCTTATATATATACTGGGGGAAGGATACATAATAGATGGGCGCCACCGGGCCCTGAACATGGTGGCCTGGCCGACATGTGCTTTGTCCTCATCGGCCCTCGCGCTCTACGTCTTGGAGAGGTGGTTATGCTTTCCCCGACCCACGCCTGCCGCCCTGTCAGGTTCCAGCATCCGCAGGCTCTGGCAAAGGTCGTGCATGCTTCGTTCTTGGCGGGTTGTTCGGGCGTGGCGCGAAGCTTCCCCGAAGGATCAGGAGTTGCCTTAGGGAACAAGTCGAAAACCTCCGCTGGGCCCGTCGTGGTGCTTCTGGCCTTTGGGCTTTCTATTCCACCCGTCAAGCCCAATCGGGTGTAGGCCCCTCTTGCGGGACCCCTGTCTCTAACATCCCACAGCAGCGTCAGAGAGGAAGGACGCGCGTTCCTGAAATAAGGAACGATCGCACCCTGTTTGAATCACACATCAGTCAAAGAAATCATGGAACAGCTTTTCGAGAGAATAGTGCACTCACAGGAGGGGGAGGCCTTGCCGTCAAAAATTTATGAGGGCAGCCCCTGTTGGTGATCACTGTGACAGGCACGAAGAGATCAACTACCTGTGCTGCCAGCGCCTCCATCGACAAGGACGCATCCGTTTCCCGAGTGGGGTTCAGAGGCCTGTTGTACTGGAACCCCAAAAGGACTCTCTCCTTTAAGGGCTGCACCCGGCGCTTCACAAAGCTGATCGCGATCCCGGGACCCGTCAGCCCTCGGTTCTTCAGATCGTCAATCAATGCCAGAAGCTCGAGGATTTGGGCCAAACCGCCTCCATCCGGGGCGTCGCTCCAGCATCGGGAAGCTTTAGGAGCGCGGCCAGCGAAGGGGGCGAGGAAAGGGTCAACATTGGCACAATAGAACCACTCCCGCCTCCAACCTTTGAGGGAGGTCT
Source organism: Rhipidocladum racemiflorum (assembly GCA_036346355.1). NCBI lineage: Eukaryota > Viridiplantae > Streptophyta > Magnoliopsida > Poales > Poaceae > Rhipidocladum > Rhipidocladum racemiflorum. The sequence continues at coordinate 34,212,066 of CM070577.1, read as the reverse complement.
TGAGGGGAACGACAAAATACTGCTTCTTCGAGCCCTCCCGCAGCTGGAGCTCGGCGCCCCCAACGACGCTGGGAGCGGCCCGGTTCGGTTGAGGCTTGAGCAAGAAGAAGGAGCGGAACAAGTCCAAATGAGGACGTATCCCAAGATACGCCTCGCAAAGCTGAACGAAGATAGCAATGTGAAGAATCGAGTTGGGGTTCAAATTGATCAACTCGATTTCGTAAAAGTGGAGGAGCCCCCGGAAGAAGGCGCTCCCAGGAATACTAAATCCTCGCCAGAAGAAGGACTCGAACACCACAATCTCATTCTCCAGAGGTGTGGGGTAAGGGTCACCTGCGGCGGGACGGGCGGAGATCAACTCCAGCGGAGGAAGGACGCCGGCGGCGACCAGTCCCTCCAAGCGGGACGTCGTGGTGATGGAGGTCTCCCACCCCGCAGTCGCAGGGTCGGTGCTACCTCCCGACGCTGACGAGGATCCCGAAGAGGAAGACATCTCTGTGAAGGAGACCTGGAGGGAGGAACCGTCGGGGGCCTTGGGCGCAAAAGTAGAAACCCTAAGTCGCCCAAACCGCCGAAAGAGGCTCAAAGGTTTCTCAACGGTGGTGGGGGAAGGGCAGAGGTACCTTCGTCTAGCAAGTTTTCCCTCATTTATAAGGAGCAAGCCTTAATTTTCGCCTTACGGCGGGGAAAGCAACGGCCTCCACTTTCGATCCTGGGCGGATCTAGGCACGCCCCATGTTGGGCCGATAGTGGGTTGCAAAAGCGCGACCAGTGTCAAGTCTGGTTCGAAGTTTGGGATAAAGTGCGCCCCATGATGGGCACGAGCCGCCGCCATGGAAGTTTGGGGCCGGGCACTTTCCGAACATCCCAAGCGGTATGCCCCATAATTTGGGGCCAATTGCTGGATCACTGCTTCTTAGCGTGATTGGGTGCCGTGCGAGGATTTTCACTAAAACGGTCTTGAGAATGCGCCCCATGAGGGTCTGAAGCAGTGCGCCATAAGCGGGCACAGGCATTACTCTGGATGACCAAGGTATGCCCCATGAGGGTCGGTTGGAGTCTCACAAGCCAATCGCCGCACACCGCAAACGGATGCGGTACCGCCGCCCCGAGCCAAAAGACTACGGTATGCCCCATGAGGGCCGGGCCGAGCGACAAGCGGTTCTTGCTGCGCACCGTAGCGGCGCGGTACCACTTGGCCACGAGCCGAAGACTACGATGCGCCCCATGAGGGCTAGCCGAGCGACAAGCCGCTGTCGCGGCACCGTAAGCGGCGCAGTACCACTCGCCACGCAGTCGAAGACTACTGATGCGCCCCATGAGGGCCACCGAGCGACAAGCGGTTGTCGCAAGACCGTAAGCGGGCGCGGGTACCACTCGGCCACGAGCTAACCAACCACGGTGGCTTCATACTACAAGTTCTTTATGATCTTTTTCCCGCATAATCCTTATGACAGGATAAGAGACGGAAATCCGATCCTAAAGCACTTGGGGGCTGCTGTGGGATGTTAGAGACAGGGGTCCCGCAAGAGGGGCCTACACCCGACTGGGCTTGACGGGTGGAATAGAAAGCCCAAAGCCCAGAAGCACCACGACGGGCCCGGAGGAGGTTTTCGACTTGTTCGCCAAGGCAACTCCTGATCCTTCGGGGAAGCTTCGCGCCACGCCCGAACAACCCGCCAAGAACGAAGCATGCAGCCTGACACTGCCAGAGCCTGCAGATGCTAGAACCTGACAGGGCGGCAGGCGTGGGTCGGGGAAAGCATAACCACCTCTCCAAGATGTAGAGCGCGAGGGCCGATGAGGACAAAGCACATGTCGGCCAGGCCACCATGTTCAGGGCCCGGTGGCGCCCATCTATTATGTATCCTTCCCCCAGTATATATATAAGGGGAGGAGGGAGAAACAAAAAAGGGAGGCTCACAAGATATCCAAGAACACAGGACTAGGGTATTATCTCCTCCGAGAGAGCCCGAACCTGTCTAAAAACAGATTGCCCTCGCATCCTGTGTTACCATCAAGCTCAGATCCCGCACAAATCCCCTAGAATCACAAATCTCATTGCCGGCGAAACCGATCGTCGACAGTTGGCGCGCCAGGTAGGGGCTTGTGTCAAGATCTTCGTCAAGCTTGATGGCTACGACGAGCGAAGCTTCCACAGCCTTATTCCCAGGCCAGGTCTTCCGTTTCGGAAGCCTGACCTTCATCTCCAACGACCTCGAAAGCCTTTCCCTCTCTAAGGAAACCGTGCTGCAGCGCGGCGAGGTTTCTGGCGAGCCATCACCACGACTTCCGCGCCGATTGGAGGGTCCCCCTGTCTCGTGCTCTAAAATGCCGAGTGGGGAACCGAAGGCCCATTCCGGCCTGGGAGTCGAACTCGAAGACGCCGAGGTGCGAATGGTGGGGGTTCTCGCCGCCAAGCCACTCGGCACCCCCGAGCGCCTAGATTTATCTTCTCTAGGCTCACCCAGCTCAGCGGCCGAGTCGGAAGAAAGCCTAGAGAGCTGCTGGAATTTCCGTAGAGTCTGCGTAATCGAGGGCTCGCGGGCGGATTCGCAGCAGCGCCTCGACACCTCAACCGCCGCCGATTTGGAAGGTGGCCGAGCAACTGAACCTGACGCGCGGGCGCGTACTCTCCGGGACCGCGCCCGGGCTGTCAATGAAGACATTCTGCAAGCCAAGATGGGGGACCAGGCTGTTTTTCGTACCCCACAGCAGAATATCGTCGCCTCCAAGACACTCCTGGATACCACGACCCTATGCTTTGGGGCGGGTGATCCAGCTTGCCCGATCATGGCCCAAGTAAAGGCCATGGTGACGGCGGCGGCTATCCAAAGAGCCCAAACCGACCAGCCGGCGAAGGAGCTGCCACGTGGTCCTGAGGACCCAGGCGGCCAGCGACCAGGTCGGGAAGCCCGCCAGACACATCATGTTCTACCTCGCAGAGACGACTTGCGACACAAAGATCAACCGCGACCTCCGTTCGAGACCTCGGCGCCAAAGCGACACGGCCAGAAAGGGAGGAACAACGCCGTCAAGCCGATTTAATATGAACGCTACGGCATCCTTCCGCGAGATCGCGGCACGCCAAGCGCGATCCTCTCGCGTCGATCACCACCCGGGGTGTCGCGGGTCATCGAAGGGGTTCGCGCGTTTACCTCACCTACGCCGAGTGGTTTGGCACGATGGATTTAATCCTAAAGGCATCACTAGGTTCGACGGTGAGAGGGACCCTGAGGCTTGGCTACAAGTATATGCTCTGCGCAAATGTGGCAGCCGGGGATCGAAGTAATGGCAAACTACTTGCCGGTTACCCTCTCGCCCCTGGCCCAAGCATGGCTCACCGGACTTCCAGCGAACTCCATAGATTCCTGGGGAGATCTGTGTGAGCAGTTCATTTCAAATTTCCAAGACACTTACGAGCGTCCAGGCACCCCTTGGGACCTATACCAGCTACACCAAAGGAGGAACGAACCCCTCCGGGAGTTCGTCAAGCGCTTCATGCACAGTAAAAGCACCGTTCGGGATGTCACAGATGCGATTGTGATAGCTGCCTTCCAGAAGGGAGTCAGCGACCCCGACCTCATCAAGAAGATGTCCCGGAAGCCACCGACGTCGGTCCGGGAGCTATTCGCCCTAGCGGACCGTTACGCTTCAGCCTCCGAGGCTCTGGCGGAGCGGCGTGACGAGGGGAAGGATCAGGCTGAACCCCCCCGGCGGAAAGAAAAGAAGCGCAAGGGTGAAGAGCTGGTGGCAGTCGCGGCACCAACTCACCCTCGCGCCCTCAAAGAGGATGGATATGACAAGGTTATGAACTCGCTTTGCCCTTTCCATCCGAAGGGGAGGCATGCTGCCAAGGACTGCTTCACCCTAAAGAGGTTCGCCCGCGAGAGCAAGAAGCAGGCTGGACAAGGTCCGAGTGGGCACGCCGCCAACAAGCCACCTCCCCCCGAAGCCGAGGACAATCAGGAAGCCGATCTCGAGCTCAACTACATATTCGGGGGCTCAGCTGCATATTAGTCCAAGCGAAAGCAAAAGCTCACCGCCCGGGACATCTATGCGGTGCAGCCGGAAACGCCCCAATATGTACGCTGGTCCGAGGTCGCGATAACCTACGACCGCTCGGATCACCCGGATCACGTCCCGTTCCCCGGCAGGTATCCTCTCGTCTTGGCGCCCGTCGTCCGCGGCATCAAGCTCAAGAGGGTATTGATCGACGGCGGGAGCGGGCTCAATGTCCTCTTTGTCAAAACCCTTGACGATATGGGGATTCCACGGTCGGAGCTAAAGCGCGGATCATCGCCTTTCCACGGTGTCATACCTGGAACTTCAGCGACACCACTCGGACAAATCACCCTGCCGGTCACTTTCGGCGCAAGGGAGAATTACCGGACAGAGAACCTTGGCTTCGAGGTGGCAGATTTTGCAACAGCATATCATGCCATCTTGGGGAGACCAGCGCTGGCCAAGTTCATGGCAGTACCCCACTACACGTACTTGACATTGAAGATGCCAGGGCCGAGTGGTATCATCGCTCTGCGCGGTGACATGAAGCAGTCTTTTTCCTGTGACAGGGAAAGCTGCGAGATGGCCGAGTCCCTGGAGGCGCTAGCGGGCCGGGAGGGGATCCGGCGAGAAGCGGATTCCGAGAAGCCGGAAGGCGGCGTCCCCACCCGCAAAGCGCGAAGCCCCGGGATTGGCCCCGAAGAAGGTACCAAAAGAATCCTCCTCGACCCGTCCGATCCGTCGCGAACCGCCTTGATCGGGACAGGGCTCGGGGACAAATAGGAGGACGTGCTCGTCACTTTCCTGCGGGCGAATAAAGACGTCTTCGCCTGGAAGCCGTCGGACATGCCCGGAGTTCCCAGGGATGTGACCGAGCACGCATTAAATATAGACCAATCGGCCAGGCCAGTCAAGCAAAGGCTGCGACGATTCGCCCAAGACCGCCGACAGGCCATCAGGGAGGAGATTACAAAGCTGCTAGCCGCAGGCTTCATCAAAGAAGTGTATCATCCCGACTGGTTGGCAAACCCTGTACTTGTCCAGAAGAAGAATAAAAGCTGGCGCATGTGTGTTGATTACACCGACCTCAACAAGGCTTGTCCGAAAGATCCCTTTGGTCTCCCTCGTATTGATCAGGTGGTAGACTCCACTGCCGGATCCCAACTACTTAGTTTTCTGGATGCCTACTCAGGCTATCATCAAATCCGGCTTCGAGAGGAGGATTGCGAGAAGACCTCGTTTATCACCCCGTTCGGAGCATATTGCTACATCACCATGCCGTTTGGGCTGAAGAACGCTGGCGCGACTTATCAGCGCGCGATACAGCGGTGTTTTCACCATCAGCTTGGACGCAACGTGGAAGCTTATGTGGATGATATAGTGGTCAAAACCGAGGCAGAAGACAGCCTCACCTCTGACCTGGCCGAGACGTTCACAAGTCTGAGGGCGTTCCAGATGAGGCTAAACCCCGAGAAGTGTGTTTTCGGAGTTTCCTCCGGGAAGCTACTCGGGTTCATTGTCTCTCATCGTGGGATCGAGCCGAACCCGGAGAAAATCGGGGCCATCATGAGGATGGCCCCGCCTACCAGCCAAAAAGAGGTCCAAAAGCTCACTGGGTGCATGGTAGCACTTGGCAGGTTTATCTCACGGTTGGGAGTTCGGGGAATGCCTTTCTTCAAGGTCTTCAAGAAGCAGGACCGCTTTGAATGGACAGCGGAGGCGCAGCAAGCCTTTGAAGAGCTCAAGGTGTTCCTCTCCACCCCTCCAATTCTAGTCTCGCCGGTGCAAGGTGAACCTCTCCTGCTCTACATAGCGGCAACAACTTATGTAGTCAGCGCCGTGATAGTTGTGGAGCGGGAAGAATCTGGACACCGCTACGGCGTGCAACGCCCAGTTTATTTTGTCAGCGAAGTGCTGGGCGAATCCAAGACGCGATATCCTCAAATCCGTAAGGCTGCAGACGCCATTCTGATCTCGTCACGGAAGCTGAAGCATTATTTCCAAGGACATTCGATTTCAGTAGTGACTTCTTTCCCCGTGGGAGAGGTCCTCCGTAATCGGGAAGCTACTGGAAGAATTTCAAAGTGGGCAGCCGAGCTTGGAGCTTTCGACGTCTCGTTCAAGCCGCGCACCGCCGTCAAGTCCCAGGCTTTGGCCGACTTTACGGCCGAGTGGACCGAATCCCAGGCTCCCCGCACGGAAGAAGAGCCAGAATATTGGGTCATGCACTTCGATGGATCTCTCATGCTTGGAGGAGCCGGGGCGGGAATTCTCCTTGTCTCGCCTAAAGGCGACAGGTTGAAGTATGTCCTTCGGATTCACTTCCCGGCCTCGAACAATGCCGCAGAGTACGAGGCTCTCGTCCATGGGCTCCGTATCGCCATATCACTCGGAATCCGACGGCTGGCGGTTCGGGGCGACTCCCAGTTGGTGGTGAACCAAGTACAGAAGGACTGGTCGTGCGTGGATAAGACCATGACGGCATACTGCCAGCAAGTCCGAGAATTGGAAGGCAAGTTTGACGGTCTGGAGCTGGTTCATGTCCTCCGCCGCAATAATGAGGCAGCTGACGAGTTGGCTAAAATGGGAGCCACTCGGGCAGATATCCCGAGTGGCATCTTCGTACAGGATCTTCACGAGCCAACCGTTACAAAACGACAAGAGCCGAATAATGAACCTGGGACCGGGGTCCTGCTCATCGATCCCGACTGGACTACCCCGTACCTTGATTATCTCCTGAAGGACAAACTCCCGGAAGCGACCACCCTGGCAGAGCGCGTCTCCCGACAAGCCAAGTCCTACGTGGTGGTGGGCGACGAGCTCTTCCGGAAGAGTGCCTCAGGTGTCCTCAGGCGGTGTATTTCGGGACAAGTGGGAAGAGAGCTGCTCCAAGAAATCCACTCGGGGATGTGTGGCCATCATGCGGCATCAAGCGCCTTGGTTGGGAAAGCCTACCGACAGGGCTTCTTCTGGCCAACGGCGGTAACGGATGCCAAGGAGATCGTTCGAACCTGCGAGGGCTGCCAGTTCTATGCAAGACAGAGACACTTGCCGGCGCAGGAGCTACAAACTATCCCCATCTCTTGGCCCTTCGCGATGCAGGGGCTCGATTTAGTGGGCCCGCTCAAGAAGGCTCAAGGTGGTTTCGCCTACCTCTTCGTGGCCATTGACAAGTTCACCAAGTGGATCGAAGCCAAACCAGTTGCCACTATCACTGCAGTTAAGGCCAAGGAGTTCTTCCAGGATATTGTGGTCAGATTTAGAGTGCCCAACTGGATCATCACGGACAACGGCACCCAATTCAGGAGTGAAGAATTCCAAGAATGGTGCGAAGGCGTCGGGATCAAGATCTGCTTCCAACGGATTGGCTGAAGTGAACCCTTGCCTGGGTCTTTCATCGTCTTCAAGTCCCCGATAGCTTCAGAACTATCGGCCATGTATTGACAGCTTCCTGTCTCCCCACGTGATACTCTCGTATTCAGGCGGGCTTCCATCGTCGTAGGATTTCACTTGTCCGATCGACTGTGCTAGGCCTTATGTTGATCGTTCTTATCCTCACTTCATTGATGCACACGATGTCGTAGCAATTTGCGTCGGGACTAGCCATAGCAATATGAGCCGATGTATCGGCTTCTACGATCTCGACTGCGTCCTCGTTCCATTGTACTAGTTTCTGATGCATAGTAGATGGACGCAGCAATTGGCATGGATCCAATCTCTTCCTAACAGCACACTGTAGCTTCCTTTGGCATCTACCACGAAGAAAGCAGTTGGCAAAGTTTTGCTGTCGACAGTCAATTCTGTGACTATGATGCCTCTGGCCTCCGTGGGATCTCTGGTGAAGTCATTAAGAACCATATTAGTCTTGATGAGGTCTTCATCAGATTTTCCCCGCTTCCTCCATGTCGAATATGGCATTAAGTTGATGGTTGCACCTCCATCTACCAGCATCCTAGAGATTGGTTTGCCGTTTATATACCCCCTTAGGTATAATGGTCTCAAATGCTGGTGATCTTCTTGTGGTTTCTCAAAAATTGCTTCCTGGGATCCTAGGCGCAACTGTGCGCATGATTCCAGGACCGTCGTGGCCTGAGCCCGGAACTCGGCCGGTAAGGCGAACACCATGTTGATGTTTACTGAAGGGGGAGTAACGTCCCGTGCTGCTGGTGCTTTCCCATCGCCTGCTGCACTATCATCTGTGTCATTGGCCACATGTATGCTTAAACCTCCAGCCACAGATGTCTCCGTCCCTTCTATCTCAGACTCTTCCTCGTATCTGGCTAGAAAAGCTCGCACGTCCTCGTCTAAGGGGGGTCTCTACATCCTCCTCCTTAGGCGTGTCCACCTCTTCAACTATAGACGGGCCTCCTAGACCGATCTCCTTCCTGCGCCACTCCCTCCTTTGTATTTTTATTGGGCGTAGTTTGTTGGAAGTGCCATCCCTCTATTTTTCTTCCTTGGCCTTCCTAGACTCTTGCGTCTTGAGGCACTGGAGTCGACGTTTCTGCAACTTTGTAAGGCCAGGGGGCACCACCATGGTTTTGGTTCCACGAGTTGGCGTATTTTCTCGGCCAACTCAGCTCTATGGTCTTTCCCTTGCGTAGTTGCCTCTTCAGGGTCCTCTGTTTTAGCCGATTCCATTTGATCGGCTATGCGTTTTTTCCCAGTGTCCGCTTGATTTTCTTTTGGCCACAAAATCCTTTCGTGGACTGACTTCCTCTAATCTCTTGGTTTGATCAGTTTTGACCCTTCGGCCTTGCCTTGCCCCGTGAACCGTTCGGGTGCTTCTTCTACTCAACTGACCCTTTCATGAACTGGCCTTCGATCGTTCCCTGAGCGCGGTTCGTATCTTGGTCCCAACCTCGCTCCTATCGGAGGATGGAGATGTTCTCATTTTTGCCCTGGGTAGTGTTGCATAGGACAAGCATGAGGGGATGGCAGAGCCAGCTTTCTTTCCCAGTAGAAACGCCAGAAAGGGCACTTCTCATGTGCTCTTTCGGCGGCGATCGGCCGATAGTTTCTTCTCGGTGCCTGTCGAGGTACGTTGGTCATTGTCCGTTTCTTCTTTCCGTATTTAGCCATTATCTATGGAAAGGTTGGTCATGCCTTCGCTTCTGACTTCTTTGGGGGTGTAGCCTTCTGCCATTTGTTGATTTTGGGCTTACCCCTTATCTTGACCGTCTTGGATCGTTTTCCTTCTGGGTCGGCTTCTATTTGGATTGAGCCGATAGTGATCTGCACTGTTCTCTCCTTGTTCAACGTCTTCTTATCAGCTTTTGTGGCTGATACTACCAGTGAGCAGGCTTCGTCTTTTTGTACCTCTTTTCCCTTAAGTGAGCAACTGACCATATTGACAGGGAAGGGGTCTTTATTGACCTGCAAATTGCGTTCCTCGGCGAACTTCAGTCATCCGTCTTCTATAGCCGACTGTATCTGTTGACGAAAGATATTGCAATCATTAGTGTTATGCGAGAAAGAATTATGCAATTTGCAATATCTTCATCTCCTTAGCTCTTCAGCCGATGGTATAGAGTGTCCTTCCGGGAGCCGCACCAATTTTTCTTGTAAGAGCAAATCAAAGATGCAGTCGCATTTGGTTATGTTAAATAAATATTTGATTTCCGACTTGGTATTAGTCGGCTTTAGCCATGAACATATCAATGGTTTCTTGTTACCTTTGACCCATTCGGCTATATTTACATCGGCTTCGTCACCATCCGATGATTCTTCCGACTCATACTCCACCAGATTGACTTTGGGTTTATCCTTTTCTTTATTATTCTTAAATTTATCTTTGAACCCCTTGTTCTCACAAAACCGGCCTTCTTGGGCCGATACTCGGTGTACAAGATGGCTCAGATCAGTAAACTCCTGCCCGCCGAATTTTTCCCGCAGAGGGGGAATCAGGCCCTAAAAAGCCAGATCGGCGAGTTTATTATCAGGCAGAGTGACGCTAAAGCATCGGTTCCGTACTTCTCTGAACCTTTTGATGTATTCAGTCACCGATTCCCCGAACTTCTGTCGCACGGAGCTCAGATCGACGATCCATAACTCCAAGTTCCCGTAGAAGAAGTATTCATGGAATCGGCTTTCCAAATCGGTCCATGTGTTGACCGAATTGGGTGGCAGAGTAGTGAACCATGTAAACGCCGCCCCGGATAGGGATAACGGGAACAATTTTATATTGAGCCCATCATAATGCGCCGCCTCTCCGCATTGCACTACGAAGCGGCCGATGTGTTCCATGGTGGTGGTCGCGTCATCCCCCGAGAACTTGGTAAAGTCAAGAATCCAGTATCCGTTAGGATATGGGATTCTGTCAATATTACCGGGGTAAGGTTTCCTATAGCCGAGGGTACGCCCTCTCGGCTGGATGCCGAACTGGTCTCGTAGGACGTTTGTGATCGCGTCACTCCCTGCAAATAAGATATCGTTTAAACCAACTATACAACAAAAGGGTACACATCTATTAAACTAGACCCAAAAGTAAAACATCTCCGGAAGTGTTCTGCCTCTGAACACCCCCGGGCGTGTACGACGGCGTAGGGAGCCTCTACTCGGTGCCCCGCCCGGTCACCGAGAGGCAGTACGGACAGAACTCACATCCGTTCGGATCCTCACCTGAAAATCCACAAAGCAAAGGCATGATTACGGAAGGTACTCGCAAGACTTACCCGTGGTCCATATATGATCGACTCGAAAGGAGTATGCATTTGGAAGTAGCAAGGAAATCAGCTGAAGTTAAAAGTGCGGAAAGCTTAACTTTGTTGATTATTTAGTATCGCTACTCAATTCATAATTTAAAGCAGTTGTAACGGCACCTACTTCTAAAGTGGAGTTCAACATTCAACAATAACAGAACAAGTGATCTCATAACATTTTCGAGCTCAAGCCCAAAGGTGAACTTCAGTTCAAGTTGTTACTACGTTGAAGTGTGCTAAGATCAAGCGTGCTCATATCCGAGAGCGCGGCAATTCAAATTGCTTAATTAACCCTGCAGGGAAACATTGACCGCACAACATGTGCCACAAGGAACCTCATGTCAACCCTCCTCCCATCCATACCAATCTGTTGGGGACATCTTCATGTGGCCCGAGCACCTAGCACCCCCTCGAGCGGCCCAAGCCCGGTTTGGCCCTCAAGAGTCCGCCTAAGCCTCGACCTTGACCACGCCCAATCGCATGAGGTGTATGCCCCATCGAACGGCATGCGATGAAAGAAAAGCTTTACCGGCCCATTTTCGGCATGCGATCAACAAAGTGGTGCTCGATCAAAGGGCAAACAACGGATTGGTCCTCAATCGACACAGACGAGACTACCACACTTGAGTCTCCACACCCAAGTGATCCAACTCTCTCGCCCGGTCCCATTTCACATTCCATTTATACTCACAACTATAACCGTTGCCATTGCAACCCAATGTTTGTAAAGTGGAACAATCTCAAGCGATGGAACCATCCATCACTTGGCCCATACCCGACATCTAAGCAAACTAAGCATGGACACAATATAATTACCCATACTAGCTCCAAGGAAGGTGTTCATCAAGTACAAAGGAGTGTATGTGCAACAATTAGGATCTAGTACTGTAATACCCCAAATTTTTGGTTTTCATGAATTTGAATGTTATTTTGCACTTTTGTGAATTTTTGGAATTTTCTGGAATTTATTTGGATTTATTTGAAATTTATTTGAATTTATTCCCTTTTGAAATAATTAAAGAATTAAAAGTTGCAAATAAAATTTTGTTAGAAATATTTTATTTGAGTCCCAAATGTCCTAAAATATTTTCTAGAATTTTTTTGGAATTATTCTGAGTATTTTGCTATTTTTCTTGAATTAAATGAATTTCTAGAAATTAATTTGACTATTTAATCGCTGGAAAATGTCGAACCGGTTTTACTGTTCATCCGACCGAGCCCGAGTCGGACTCGAGCCTGACCCGAGCCACGTTTGAGCCGGACCCGAGCCCAACCTAACCCTAACCGCGTGACCGTTGGATCAAAATCCAACGGCCACGATTAGGCCACGTCACCCGAACCCGAGCCCGACTGAGCCAGCCAGGTCGCCAAGCCGGACCCGAGCCCAAACCCCGTGCCCATTGGATCTTAATCCAACAGTCCATGTTGAGCTACGTCACCGAATCCGAATTGGATTCAGATTCCGCCGCCGCAGTCGGGTGGACCTCGGTCTCCGCGAGATTTACGGAAGCTGAGGCCCCTATTTAATGCACCGCCGCCGCCATCATGTTCTCCGTTTCTTTACGCACCCGTAGCCCTAGTACATCACGCCTGAGCCGCCGTGGTTGCGCCGCAATCGCTCGCCGTATTTGGGTTAGGCTTCCGCCGCGGTTCTCCATTATTTCCGCCGCCGTCCGCCGTCCTCCGCCGCCACCGAGCCCAAATCCGGAACCGTAAGGACGAGACGCGTCGGAGACTACCACTCACTCCGTCGGAGGAGCCCCGCAACGCCGTTGCCGTGGTCGTCGTCCCCAACTCCGGTCTGCTAGCGCCGCCGCACGCCATCACCGTCTCTCGAGCACTCTCCACCGTCCGATCAAGATCCGAGGGCCCAGGTTCGTCCACATCATCCTAGGGTAATTTTCACGTTTTAGTTTTTAGATCTGTTTTTAATCGTTGGATCTAGATCCAACGGTTTAGATCGCGCCACTGTAACACCCCAATTTTTGCTTTTCATGAATTTAAATAAGATTTGGCACTTTTGTGAATTTTTGGAATTTTTTGGGATTTATTTGGATTTATTTAGAATTTATTTGAATTTATTCCATTTTCAAATAATTAAAGAATTTAATTTTTCAAATAAAATTTTATTGGAAATATTTTATTTGAGTCCAAAATGTTCCAAAATATTTTCTAGAATTTTTCTGGAATTTTTCTGAGTATTTTGCTAATTTTAATGAATTAAATGAATTTACAGAATTAATTTGAATATTTAATCATTGGAAAAACCCAAACCGGGTTTCTTGTTCATCCGACAGGACCAGTGCGAGTCAGACGTAACCTAACTCTAACAGCTTGACCATTGGATCGAAATCCAACGGCCACGATTGAGCCACGTCGCCCGAACCCGAGCCGACCGAGCCAGCCAGGTCGCCCGACCGGACCCGAGCCCAAACCCCCATGCCGTTGGATCTTGATCCAACGGTCCAAGTTGAGCCACGTCACCGAATCCGAATTGGATTCAGATTCCGCCGCCGCAACCGGGTGGACCTCAGTCTCCGCGCAATAAACGGAAGCCGAGGCCCCTATTTAAGGCGGCACCGCCGCCACCGTGTAGCCGACTTCCGTGCACACCCGTAGCCCTAGACCCTGTCGCCTGAGCCGTCGCCGTCGCGTTCGCCCGCTAGAGCTCACCGTAGTTGAGTTAGGTTTCCGCCGCGGTTATTCGCCGTTTCCGCCGCCGTTGAGTCCAGATCCGGAACCGCAAGGACAAGCTGCGTCGGAGGGTACCTTTCACCTCGCCGGAATCGCGCCCAAACGCCGTCGGGCGCGTCATCGCCCCCGTCTTGGGTGAACCAGCTCCGCCGCACACCATCACCATCGCTCGAGCTCTCTCCACCATCCGATCCAGATCCGATGGGGCCCACATGTCAGTAAGACATGTACTCGTGGACCGGGTCCACGGTGGACCCAAGCCGAACCGTGGACCACGTCCATGGACCGGCTGATGCTATAAATCGATTTTTCAATAGAAAAATAATTCGGTGGAAAATCAAAATCCACGCTGACGTCATGCTGACGTCATTATTCAATTTTTCAGTATAAAAATAAATGGATTAATTCGGATTATTGATTTATTTGAATTTTGAAACTTCAAACGCTTATAACTTTTGCAATTTAACTCCGATTTGAGTGATTCAAATTTCTAAATTTTCATAAAATTGATATCTACCTATTAGTGGATTTTATTTAATTTTTGGACCAAAGTTTTTTAACTATAATATTATTTAATTAATTATTTAAACTTTAAACGCTTGTAACTTTTACATTTTAACTCCGATTTTGCCGATTCAAATTCCTAAAAATTCATAAAATTATGCTCTCTTTGTTTATGGACTTCATTTGGATGTTTAGACACTTTTTGTCTACTTTTTATTTATTTATTGCTATTTGCACGCTTTACGAGTAGACGTTGAAGTACCCTAGGGCTTCGAAGGTGAAGTGTTGACCCAGGAGCCAGCTCAAGACCAAGAACAAGTACTCTTTGAAGGCAAGTTGTGCTTTGACCATGTTGTTCCCATTTTAAAATTATTTTAATTCAATTTATAGCATGCTAGTTTAATTAGCAAATGCTTTGATTAAATTTGGGGAAATTAGTTAAATGCCAATTTTGCATTATGACACCTTGATTATTATCTATGTGCCATGACCCCTTGTCACCCTAGTTGTGAATTATTAGTTGGACATTATTAAATTGCCAACATGGGTAATTAGACCGATGTAGTATGCTTAGCCTTGCCACGTAACATGTTTTTGACAATTACATGATAATATTGACTTAATGAGATATGGAACCTGTTTTGAGAAGTGTCATGTGTTATTGATGATGATATTGATGGCACGTGGTGCATGGTAAACAACTGGGGGTTTGATAAATAGCTTTCGACCGGGGCATGTGGCAAGAATGATCGGTTGGGCCGATTGGCAATCGAGGCGTTGATTTGGTTCTTCGGGTAGTCTTGCCCTGGTCACCCTAAGGACTTAACCTTGCAATCCTTTGAACTGAGTCAAACGTGCAACCACACGTCTGTAATGGGATGGACCTAGTTTATTAAGCTGCTAATAATGTACCTATGGGACCTCGGGGTGTCAACTATACCTTTTGTGTAGTTATGCGGGAGCGTCTGCGGTCTTTGCGGCAGTACCCATCTAACGGTGGATTGGCCTAAACTTCGCCTTCGCTAAGGGAAGGGTTAGTGTGCAATCACCGGGGAGGACCACTTGTGCTGTTAGAAGTTTCCGAAAGACTTTGTTACGGACACTCGCCTTTGTGGTGTTTGACTGTATCTTGTGGGTAAAGTGCATAACCTCTGCAGAGTGTAAAATCTATTCGAATAGCTGTGTCCACGGCATTGGACATCGCTCGGGAATTACATTCAAGGGTTAGACTTGAAAGGTTTGGTTTGGTTAATAATGATGTTGATGGAAATGTGGATTAGGATTGGGAAAGATGTTTATTTAACTCCTGGAAAAGTTATTGATCTTAAACTTGTTTCTACTGCTTTCGAATCTACTTATGTTACTTGTCAAACGTTGTTTTACTGCAATTATACCCTGAGCTATTCCTTTGTACTAAGCCATGCATGTAGTATATTAGTTGCATTCTGTGCATGACTTGCTGAGTACCAAGTACTCACCCTTGCCATAATACAACACCAGTTGAAGAAGAGTCTACACCAGCTTCGGAGGAGGAACTCCAAGAGGAACCGTCTAACTAGGGAGCGAGCCCAGTCAGTTGCGTGTGGTATACTGGATGGCGCCACGAAGTTATCTTATTTTCCGCTGCAGTTATTTCTCTTTTAATAAGTTTCCGCCCTGCGTGGCGTATGTTTGTAACTTGACCTTAAGGTCGAGCAACCAGCTTGGTTAACTAATTAAGGTACCTTATTATTTCGCCGAGTATGATTGTGATATTTACCAATGTTGAGACTATGTGCACTAGCGCATTCCTGGACTAGTGCTGAATACACAGAGGGTCCGGATTTGCAAATTCGGGTCCGACAAGTACCATTCCCACAATTAAACTCCTAATGCATACTTAAACATCCAAAAAGCAATTCATTTACAAAAATAGAATTACAACTAGGGTTGAATATGCTTAGGTGCTTACCTTGTGCTTCTGTTTGCGAATCGACGACAAGTTGCTCGTCGGCAATCCCCTCAACCACGGTCACGTCAGTCACCGCGGTCTCGTTCTCTGCACGGATATAATGCACGAATAAGATGCATGCAATGCAAATGAAATGAAACACAATTGCAAACGCCACCGAACAGACCAGGTAAACCCGGACAGTCCGGATATTTAATCCGGATAGTCCGGATAACTCGGACAGTCCGGACCATTTGTCCGGACACTCCGGACATGGCGCATTTCGCCCAACTAACATGATGGATCTAAGTGCCGCCAAGCTCTACGACCCCGCGAGAACCCGATCTACAACTTTCCTACAAGCGGCTAAGTCGGAGAAGCTCCAAGCTAACCCAAACCACGACGAAACGAGGCACATTTGGGTAGCTCATGGCCAAAACTCAATCCGACGCTTAGAATGGCATCATCTAACCCCGATCTACAACCCTAACATCCAACATTGCCTAAACCATCCCAAAAGTCCAACCACCCACCAAAAACCCTAACATTCCCAAGTTAACCCTAAACCTCAAATCTACAAGACCAAGCCCCAAATCAAACCCTATGGACGCCCTAGAGCCCAAGAACCTCGAATGGACTCCAAGAAGAGGTCCCACCTTAAAGGGGGATGAACGGGAAGGAGGGGATGCCGGGTTGAACGAAGAGGACGCCGGCTTGAAGAGGATCTTGAGGACACCGAGGTGGAGGAGTCGCCGGGGAGGAGCACGGGAGGTCGCCGGAGTGGGGAGCTCACCGGAGACGAGGTTGGGGTGGAGGAGATGCACGGGAGAGGTGGAGAGCACAAGTGTGAAAATGGGGTGAGTGAAGAGCCACGAAATGGGATTTTTTATACCCAAGTCAAGCAAGGTTCGGACTCTCCGGACATTCAACCCGGAAACTCCGGGTTGGGGTCTTCGGTAGGATTAACCCGGACACTCCGGACAATTAGTCCGGATACTCCGGGTTTAGGTGTTCGGGCGAGCTAATCCGGATACTCCGGACAATTTATCCGGACATTCCGGGTTTTGTCCGGACATTCTGGATGTTTAATCCGGATACTCCGGATTTCCCAGAATTTTTGAAACTAGGGCTTTGACAAACCCTCCCCCCTTAAGGGAATCTCGCCCCGAGATTCAGAACCGACGCATAGGCAGGATTGAATGTGGATGGACAGTACGGTCGCGCACCAATCGATATGCCTTGAGTTGCGAAAAATCGCATTAATCGGTACTCACATAGCACGGAAGAACTCGGGATACTCGGTCTTCAAACGATCTTCGGGCTCCCAAGTGGCTTCATCTTCGGTGTGGTTGCTCCACTGAACTTTGTAGAACTTGAGAGTCTTCCGACGGGTCTTGCGTTCAGCTTCATCCAAAACCCGAATGGGATGCTCTTGGTAGGACAGATCAAGTTCAGGCTGAACTTCGAGTTCATCCACCTCCAGTGACTCGAAGGGAGTACAGAGGCACTTCTTCAATTGGGATATATGGAAAACATCATGGACCATTGCTAGAGAGGGAGGAAGCTCCAGCTGATACGCCACTTGACCACGCTTTGCAAGGATCTGGAAAGGTCCTATGTAGCGAGGTGCCAACTTTCCCTTAATTCCGAAACGACGGGTGCCCCGGAGAGGAGACACCTTTAGGTAGACATAATCACCAACTTCGAAGGAGAGGGGTCTCCTACGGCAGTCAGCATAGCTCTTCTGTCGTGATTATGCTACCTTCAAATTCTCTTGTATGGTCTTCACCTTCTCTTCTGCAGCTTTAACCATATCAGGCCCAAAGAATGGTCGTTCTCCACTCTCAGACCAGTTCAGGGGTGTCTGACAGCTACGACCATAGAGTGCTTCAAAAGGAGACATTCTGATGCTGGTCTGGTAGCTGTTGCTGTAAGCAAACTCAGCATAAGGAAGGCACTTGTCCCATTTCTTCGCATAAGACAAAACACAAGCCCTCAACATATCCTCGAGGACTTGATTGACCCACTCAGTTTGGCCGTCAGTTTGCGGATGATACGCTGAGCTATGGAGTAGCTTGGTGCCCAATGCCGCATGCAAACTTCTCCAGAATTGGGAGACAAACTGAGAGCCCCGATCTGAAACTATTCGCTTCGGCACTCCATGAAGGCACACAATCCGGGATATGTACAGCTCCGCATATTTGATGGCTCGGTAGGTGATGCGAACGGCTAGGAAATGCGCGGATTTCGTCAACCGGTCGACTATAACCCAGATCGAGTCATGACCCGAAGAAGTCATTGGCAGCCCGGTGATGATATCCATGCCTATGTCTTCCCACTTCCAACTCGAAATGGGCAGCGGCTGAAGAGTGCCAGCCAGCTTAAGATGTTCAGCCTTCACCCTTTTACAGACGTCGCATTCAGAAACATAGCGAACAATCTCATGTTTCATGCGAGTCCACCAAAACCGTCGCTTCAGGTCTTGGTACATTTTGTTGCTACCCGGATGGATTGTGAGCAAGGAGTTGTGGGCTTCATCAAGAACCTTTCTTCGCAATTCCTGGTTCTCGGGGACGACCAAGCGCTCACCAAACCACAAAGTCCCACGGTCATCAAGATGGAAGTCAGCGGCTTGGTCGGAACTCAGTCTGCTGCATATTTGGGCAACGTCACTGTCCCCCTTTTGTGCTTCCCTAATCTGATCCAACAGTGTGGAATTTAACTCCAGATTTGCCAAGGATCCTTCTTCAACCATCTTTAAGCGGAGTTTCTGAAATTCTGCACAGAGGGTAGTGCTTTGGGGTTGAAGAGTGATGCTATTGTATCAAGCCTTGCGACTCAACGCATCATCCACCACATTGGCTTTCCCTGGGTGGTAATGCACTTCCAGGCTATAATCCTTGATCAACTCAAGCCATCTTCGTTGCCTCATATTCAGATCTGCCTGAGTGAAGATGTACTTGAGACTCTTGTGATCGGTGTAGATATTGCACTTGTTCCCAAGGAGATAGTGGCGCCAGATTTTTAAGGCATGGACCACTGCTGCAAGCTCCAAGTCATACGTTGGGTAGTGCTCTTCATGATGCTTCAATTGTCGAGATGCATAGGCAACAACCTGGCCTTCTTGCATAAGCACGTAGCCAAGGCTGATACCTGACGCGTCGCAATAGACATCGAACGGCTTGTGGATATCCGGTTTGGTAAGGACAGGAGCTGTAGTCAGGCACTGCTTCAAAGTTTGAAATGCTAGCTCACAGCCCACTTACCATTTGAACTCCACACCTTTCTTCAGTAGCTCCGTCATAGGTTTGGCAATCCTTGAGAAGTCCTGAATGAATCGGGGATAATAGCCCGCAAGCCCAAGAAAATTGTGGACCTCTGTGACAGTGTTGGGCTACTCCCACTTGAGGACATCTTGTACCTTACTTGGGTCAACAGTGACACCTTGTTCAGAGAGGATGTGTCCTAAGAAAGACACCTCCTTTAGCCAAAATTCGCACTTGTTGAACTTGGCGTAAAGGCGATGTTCCCGATGTCTCCCGAGAACAATACGAAGATGTTTTGCATGCTCTTCCTTGCTTTTCGAGTAGATGAGGATGTCATCAATGAATATTACCATGAAAGAATCGAGCTCCTCCATGAAGATGAAGTTCATGAGGTACATGAAGTACGCCGGTGCATTCGTCAGACCGACTGACATGACGGTGTACTCATATAAGCCGTATCGGGTAGAGAAGGCTGTCTTTGGGATGTCCTCAGCTCGAATCTTGATCTGATGGTACCCGAGCCTCAAGTCAATCTTGGAGAACACCCGTGCACCAGCAAGCTGATCAAACAGGATGTCAATCCGAGGCAGAGGGTACTTATTCTTGACAGTGACGGCATTGAGCGGTCGATAATCAACACAGAGTCGAAGGGAGTCATCCTTCTTGGTCACGAAGAGAGCCGAGTAGCCCCAAGGTGAGGAGCTCGAGCGAATGAATCCCTTGCCCATCAGTTCCTTCAGCTGAGTCTTCAGTTCGGCCAATTCATTTGGTGGCATCCTATACGGCCGCTTGGACACGGGAGCAGTCCCGGGCTGAAGCTCCACTACAAACTCAATGTCCCGATCGGGCGGCATCCCTGGCAGTTACGCTGGGAACACATCCGGGTACTCTGAAACCACGGGAATGTATTCTAATTCCTCAACTTCGATGCCATTCAAGGAGTAAAGAGCGGTCTTGCCATCATCCAGGAGTAGAGTCAGCAAGTCGCCCTTCGGTCCCTTGAGTGAGATGGAACGATGAGAGCAATCGAGGATAGCCTGCTGCCGTGTGAGCCAATTCATGCCTAAAATGACGTCCATTCCACGAAGGTCAATGAGCAGCAGGTTGATAAGGAACGGAACCCCTTGGATTTGCATAGTGGCCTTCTAGACCACTTGATTTGCAACAATCTTGGAACCCGGTGCTTCAATTAGGAATGAGATACGGCCACAACTCACTTTCATCTGATGTTGCATGACAAACTCTTTGCTAATGAAGGAATGGGATGCCCCCGAGTCGAATAACACCCTAGCGAGATGTCCTCAATGCATAACGCACGTCAAAGACGTTGGCGCCCTCAGGAATCGCCTCAGCATCCACACAGTTGACGCGGCCACGGGTAGGTGCAGGAAGTGGAGGCGGTGCAGTCGCGCCTTGGGGTCTCGGGGCGTTAGAAGTGTTGCCCCTCCTTGGGAAGGGACAGTCGCGGACGAAATGCCCCGCACGCCCACAGTTGTAGCATGGGCCCGGTCCGGAGTTCGTCACCACCCGCACTCCCGGCTGTGGCGGCAGAGGCCGGGGAGCAGCGACAGGAGGCCGGGCCATTCCAGCCGACAGGGGAGGTGCAGGAACAGGGGCTCTCGGTGGTGGAAGAGGGACAGTCCGGGTCCGCTGTGAAATGCCACCCGCCGAGAACTGTGCTGTCCTCTTCCGCTTCTTCTCCTCCTGATGGTTCCTCATCTTGTGCTCTACAGTGATCGCCTGACTCACCAAGGCATTGAAATCGGCGAAGTCGCATACTGAAAGCTTGTCCTGCATCTTGGCGGATAGCCCATTCATGAACCGACTCTGCTTCTTCTGATCGGTGTCAACCTCCTCCGGCGCATATTGAGCCAAGTAGTTGAACTCCCATGAGTAATCCATCATTGACTTGCTCAACTGCTTGAGGGCAAGAAACTGCTGCTTCTTGATATCCATGAGTCCTTTCGGGATGTGGTACGCCCGAAAAGCCTCACAGAACTCCGCCCACGTCACCTGGTGACTGGCTGGCTGCATGACCATGAAGTTGGTCCACCACGCTCCAGCAGGACCTTGAAGCTGCTACGCTGCGAAGGGAGCCTTCTGCAGGTCCTCGCAGTGGATAAGAGCAAACTTCTGCTCTATCGTGAGCAGCCAATCATCAGCCTCCAATGGATCACTAGCCTGAGAGAAGGTCGGCGGCTGGGTGTGTAGGAAATCCAAATAGCCATTGGGTCGGCCTCGTCCTTCACCACGGCCACCCAGAGTGGCTTGGTTCTGGACAAGCATCTCTAAAATCCGGTTGGTGGTCTGCTGGTTCTGCTCTGATCGCAACAACACATCCAGCAGGTTGGGAGGAGGAGGCGGATCCCTACCACTAGGCTGCGATTGTCCAGCGCCATCGTCACCTCCCAAGCCACCGCGTGTCCTCATTCTGTCTTCAACCAAAGCCAGACAACAAGAGTCAGACCCACACAGAAGGGATAAGTCTTGAACCCGACAAGCCCGCGAGCTAAACCCAAGTTAGACTATAGCACTCCGCACTGGAGTCCAACAAGTCCAACGTACCCAAAACACAGTTCATGAAGCAAATGGCATGGCACATGCACGACATGACATGAAATGCACGATTCCAACGTATCCCACACTCACTATTTATATACATAGGGCGGGATATAAGCACTACCTTCTACCTAATGCATGATGACAGTCTTAATCATTTTCCTAAGTGGTCGTCAAGTTTCGGGTTCGTCTTTATGCAACTTGCTCTGATACCAGCGCTGTGGGGAGTCGCCCAGATCGTCCTCGGGTTATTTGAAGACTCGGCCGACCCCATCGGATTTGGAGGCTAACAACGGACCGCTGAGGGCGCTCGCAGTGTTAGCACCCAAGACCAACTAAGACGACAGTGAGACTCTTCGAATAATTCGACAACAATCTCGGTATTCCCCCGGTATGCAAGCCGAAACACGCCCAGGATCCCCGCATACCGGTTTACGACCTTGTATCACATCAATTTGCACAAAGGGGGCAACAAACTCGAAGACCCCAAAACCAGACACGCGCGGAAGCAAAACTAACCAAACCAACCAAACAAAACCCCGGCACAAAGACAGAACACCACGACCACTGCCAACTACAACAAGCACGAAGGCCGGCAAAGACAGGAGCGGAACACAAGATAAAGTGGTCAAAGACATACAACAGAAGTCAACTACAAAAGAAACCAAGTACTCCCTGCAAATAAGACATCATTTAAACCAACTATACAACAAAAGGGTACACATCTATTAAACTAGACCCAAAAGTAAAACATCTCGGGAAGTGTTCTGCCTCTGAACACCCCCGGGAGTGTACGACGGCGTAGGGAGCCTCTACTCGGTGCCCCGCCCGGTCACCGAGAGGCAGTACGGACAGAACTCACATCCGTTCGGATCCTTACCTGAAAATCCACAATGCAAAGGCATGAGTACGGAAGGTACTCGCAAGACTTACCCGTGGTCCATATATGACCGACTCGAAAGGAGTATGCATTTGGAAGTAGCAAGGAAATCAGCTGAAGTTAAAAGTGCGGAAAGCTTAACTTTGTTGATTATTTAGTATTGCTACTCAATTCACAATTTAAAGCAGTTGTAACGGCACCTACTTCTAGAGTGGAGTTCAACATTCGACAATAACAGAACAAGTGATCTCATAACATTTTCGAGCTCAAGCCCAAAGGCGAACTTCAGTTCAAGTTGTTACTATGTTGAAGTGTGCTAAGATCAAGCGTGCTCATATCCGAGAGCACGTTAATTCGAATCACTTAATTAACCCAGCAGGGAAACATTGACCGCACGACATGTGCCACAAGGAACCTCATGTCAACCCTCCTCCCATCCATACCAATCCATTGGGGACATCTTCATGCGGGCCGAGCACCTAGCACCCCCTCGAGTGGCCCAAGCCCGGCTTGGCCCTCGAGAATCCACCTAAGCCTCGCCCTCGACCACGCCCAACTGCATGAGGTGTATGCCCCATCGAACGGCATGCGATGAAAGAAAAGCTTTACCAGCCAATTTCCGGCATGCGATCCACAAAGTGGTGCTCGATCAAAGGGAAAACAACGGATCGGTCCTCAATCGACACAGGCGAGACTACCACACTTGAGTCTCCACACCCACGTGATCCAACTCTCTCGCCCTGTCCCATTTCACATTCCATTTATACTCACAACTATAACCGTTGCCATTGCAACCTAATGTTTGTAAAGTGGAACAATCTCAAGCGATGGAACCATCCATCACTTGGCCCATACCCGACATCTAAGCAAACTAAGCATGGACACAATATAATTACCCATACTAGCTCCAAGGAAGGTGTTCATCAAGTACAAAGGAGTGTATGTGCAACAATTAGGATCTAGTACCATTCCCACAATTAAACTCCTAATGCATACTTAAACATCCAATAAACAATTCATTAACAAAAATAAAATTACAACTAGGGTTGAATATGCTTAGGTGCTTGCCTTGTGCTTCTGCTTGCGGATCGACGACAAGTTGCTCATCGGCAATCCCCTCAACCACGGTCACGTCAGTCACTGTGGTCTCGTTCTCTACACGGATATAATGCACGAATAAGATGCATGCAATGCAAATGAAATGAAACACAATTGCAAACCCCACCGAACAGACTAGGTAAACCCGGACAGTCCGGATATTTAATCCGGATAGTCCGGATAACTCGGACAGTCCGGACCATTTGTCCGGACACTCTGGACATGGCGCATTTTGTCCAACTAACATGATGGATCGAAGTGCCGCCAACCTCTACGACCCCGTGAGAACCCGATCTACAACTTTCCTACAAGCGGCTAAGCCGGAGAAGCTCCAAGCTAACCCAAACCACGACTGAACGAGGCACATTTGGGTAGCTCATGGCCAAAACTCTATCCGACACTTAGAATGGCATCATCTAACCCCGATCTACAACCCTAACATCCAACATTGCCTAAACCACCCCAAAAGTCCAACCACCCACCAAAAACCCTAACATTCCCAAGTTAACCCCAAACCTCAAATCTACAAGACCAAGCCCCAAATCCAACCCTATGGACGCCCTAGAGCCCAAGAACCTCGAATGGACTCCAAGAAGAGGTCCCACCTTCAAGGGGCATGAAGGGGAAGGAGGGGAAGCCGGGTTGAACGAAGAGGACGCCGGCTTGAAAAGGATCTTGAGGACACCGGGGTGGAGGAGTCGCCGGGGAGGAGCACGGGAGGTCGCTGGAGTGGGGAGCTCACCGGAGACGAGGTTGGGGTGGAGGAGATGCACGGGAGAGGTGGAGAGCACAAGTGTGAAAATGGGGTGAGTGAAGAGCCACGAAATGGGATTTTTTATACCCAAGTCACGCAAGGTCCAGACTCTCCGAACATTCAACCCAGAGACTCCGGGTTGGGGTCTTCGGTAGGATTAACCCGGACACTCCGGACAATTAGTCCGGATACTCTGGTTGAGGTGTTCGGGCGAGCTAATCCGGATACTCCGGACAATTTATCCGGACATTCCGGGTTATGTCCGGACATTCCGGATGTTTAATCCGGATACTCTAGATTTCCCAGAATTTTTGAAACTAGGGCCTTGACATCCTCCTCGTGCTCCCAAGTCGCTTCGCTCTCTGCATGGTTGCTCCACTGGACTCTACAGAAATGGGTTGATTTATTTCTCGTCTCTCGATCCATGGTGTCTAGCACCTTCACGGGGTGCTCCATGTAGGTCAGATCCTCCTGCAGTTCTATTGACTCTAATGGTGTCTGCTCATTTGGTACTCGAAGACACTTCTTCAGTTGTGACACATGGAACACATTTTGCACACCTGCCAACGACTGCGGTAACTCCAACTAGTAAGCAAGTTCACCTCTGCAGCTGAAAATCTTAAATGGCCCAACATAATGTGGTGCAAGTTTCCCTTTGGCATGGAATCTCTTAACTCCCTTGAGAGGTGTAACCCTAAGGTACACGAAATCCTCCGGTTCAAAGCTCAAGTCTCGGCGACGGTTATCCGCGTAACTTTTCTGTCTTGACTAAGCTATCTTCAGTCTTTCCTGGATCATGGCAATTTGCTCTTCGGCTTCTTGAAGAATGTCCGGCCCAAAGACACGGCGTTCACTTGTCACATTCCAGTTCAATGGCGTCCGACAAGGTCGACCATACAGTGCCTCAAAAGGTGACATCTGTAGACTGGCCTGATAACTATTGTTGTAGCTGAACTCAGCATACGATGGACTTTTATCCCAAGAGGTAGCATAGGCCAATGTACAAGCTCGTAGCATATCCTCCAGAATCTGATTTACTCTTTCCGTCTGTCCATCTGTTTGCGGATGATATGCGGTACTGAAGTTCAAACTGGTCCCCATGGCTTCATGCAACTTATTCCAAAACCTAGAGGTAAATTGGGTACCTCTGTCTGATACAATCTTCTTCAGCACTCCGTGCAAATAGACGATCCTAGTCAAGTACAATTCTGCTAGTTTATCTCCTAAGTAAGTGGTCTTTACAGAGATAAAATGGGCGACCTTGGTTAATCGGTCCACTATAACCCATATGGAGTCATATCCACCTTGAGTCTTCGGCAATCCGATAATAAAGTCCATGCCGATTTCCTCCTACTTCCACTCAGGTATTCTTAGCGGCTGCAACAACCCTGCTGGTCTTTGGTGCATTGCTTTAACTCTTTGGCATACATCACACAACGCAAGATGCTCGGCAACCTCACGTTTCATGCTTGGCCACCAGAATCTCTCCTTTAGATCTTGGTACATCTTGGCACTTCCTGGATGAATGGAGTACTTGGAATCATGGGCTTCTTCCAGAGTCAACTGCTTTAGCTCCTTCTGTTAGTTTTATGCCCTTGAGGCAATCATATGGATGATTGTAACAAGACTATGTTTATGAATAATAATATGATTATTGGTCCAATGAATATATATCATTGTTTTGATCAACAAGTGCGTGACTTGTTTATGAAGCTCTTTACTTATTGATATAATTCGATAAATATCTCTGATCGGATATCATCGTATAGGACAACGATGAATAGATCAACACATGTATTGTTCAATGATCATATTTCATAGATCATGGGATATAGAGATATCATCAATACATTGTGGACGCATGTTGAAGAACATGGGTTAGATAGACCCACAATGGGACACTGCGAGAATGTTACATTCTTATGTGTCATCAGTGTATTTCATACATAGTAGATGTATGATCCTTAGACCTGAGATTGTCATATTCCCTACATGTGTAATAGTTTACCTTGGGGTTACCAAACACTATTTCCTTACCGGATAGTTATAAAGGTAGCTTTCATGTTTACTATGAAACATGCAGAGGGAAGTGAGCAGTCGAGATGGAATTTGCCACTCCAATGTAACGGAGATATATGTCTAGGCCACTCGTGTGATATGATTAAGGAGTGCTTGGCCATGCCGTGATTGAGAAGTCAATCACAACTTATTAATATATCACGGATACGAGAGATGGATTGAACTGTCAAAGGATGACATGCTTCTTGCCTTGAGTTCGATCTTCATATAGTTTGGCAAAGGGATTATTACATCAGAACTTTAATCATATGCATTTGGGAGTTGGCATGCTCTGCAAGGAACCGCTACCGACTATTGAATTAGAAAAGGGTTTTTCGAATCCATGTCCAAATGCGCATGAACCTACAGGGTCACACACTTAACGGGCTGGGACGCATTAATTCGGATTGGATCTGTAATTAGGACCTCTTGGGCTTAGCACGTAGATGGGCCCTGACTGCCTAGGGTTTCACTTTGTTGCTATATAAGGAGGGGAGGAGGCTGGACGCAGGACAGACTTTCATATGGTTTAGAGGTGTTTCGCCAGAAACCCTAGCCACCTCCTCTCGTTGCCCCTGCTGAGCGACCCGGTGCTTGCACACCGACGCACGGCGTTCTATCCCCGGACGTGTGGACTGCTGTGGTGACGCTGCTACTACTGCGGCGTGGAGAGGACGATCCGCAGCGAGGACGATCCGTGGCGAGGACGATCCACGCCGAGAACGATCCACTACAACGATGTGCGAAGGATTCCGCAACTGCGTGTCTAGTGGTAATAGATCTATGATCGCCTTCTCACGAGTAGCTTTTCTGGTTTGCGGTAGAAATTTTAATTTGTGCTATAGTAGCATACCACGTTCCTCAACAGTGGTATCAGAGCCATCTCGTGTAGATTCGTGATCTAGATGTTGCACACATGGTATGTGAGAATAGTAGATTGGATCTATTACATGTTCAACCGATTCATGTGATGAATTGGTGGAGGCAACCGTCGATGAAATCGATCGGTTTAGGGTTTGAGGAAAATGTAAACCGAATCAATCTTGATTTGGGTGAGTCCGTTCATGGTACGACGTTGCCCTTACCGGTCGGGTTACCGCCATCAGGGTTCACGAATCGTAACCATATGGGACCAAGCCAATCAGATTGAATCGGATTGGATCAATAGCCGCCAAGGGCGCTGCCCCTTGGACCCCGCCAAGGGCGCTACCCCTTGAACCCCACCTTGGGCACTGCCCCTGGACCCCGCCAGGGGTGCTGCCCCTTGGAACCCCGATGTTGTAGAATATATTTTGTTTAACTCATTTTTGTAGGATGTTGTGTGAAATAGTATGGCCTATGCGTATGTGATGCATGTAATATTTACATGGCCTGCGTGCCGTGTCAAGCCATAAGGCTATTTCATTATCAAAAGTTGTATAACGACCTGCCTGTCGACTTGTGGTGCTTGGAACCTTTATGTAAAATTCATTATCAAAAGTTGTAAGGAGTTGCATCTACAATAATGAAGATGGTGGCATCGAGCATGATGGATAGGTGGACAATCAAGCAAGATGGCTAAGTGAATAGACAACCATGATGATAGAGATCATAATGCTAAGGGCCATGCTATTTCACAGCTTAATTTGATTTTCTGTGGATGTGTGTTTAATCCTTGCTATTTTCTTTATGCTCATTGCATGTGATGCCATGTTCATAGTAGTATTGTTCATCACCATAATTATAAAAATTTTAAATCAAATATGTCCATCCAATTGTTGCACCCATCAAGAATTTAGATCATTATTGATATGACTGCCAAAGTAGTATATCAATGACTATCTTAATAGATGATAGGGATGTGTTGGACACATCGCGCATAACAATGGTTGATTTAATTGAGCTATCAAAACGGTTTTGGGCTTAAGGACATAAGTGGTTGGAATATGATTTTAGTAATGAAGGAATGGATACAAGACGATTGGTGTCTACGAAAACACACATGAGGCTAGGTTTCTTAATTGGCACCCGAAAATGGGAAGTGCTCCCTCCCTCATGTGAGCCCTAGGGGCAAGTTGACCTGGCCATGACTCAAGTTGACAGAGGCATTCATTACTTGTTTTCATGCTCAACCAACAAGAGTTACATAAGATGTAATTAGCAAAGATGTTGCTTACCTATGTCATTAGATTTCTAGCAGTGATGCCAAAGCTCACTAGTGTTTGATGAATATGGATCTTGAATACTTACCATGTGTCCATAAAGGGGGCACATGATAGGAGTTTCTTTTGTTAAAATGTTTAATAAAAGTATTACATAAACATAGTGCTTATAAACTTTGCATGTTTTTGTTGTAGTTCAATGGCACCTCCTGCTGCTCCTACTGTTGCACCTAGTTTTGCTTTGAGATCGGTTTTGGAAAGAGAAAAGCTGAATGGAACAAATTTTGTTGATTGGTATCGCAATTTGAGAATTGTTCTCAAACATGAAAAGAAGGACTGTGTTGTAGAGAATCCAATTCCTGATGAACTAGCCGAAAATGCTCCTCGGAATTTGAAAGCTGACTATGAAAAACATGTTAATGCCTCTGTAGAGGTCAGCTGTCTCATGCTTGTCACCATGGACTATGAGCTGCAAAAGCAATATGAGGACCACGATGCTTACAATATGATTGTGGGCTTGAAGGGCATGTTTGGGAATCAAGCAAGAGCTGAGAGGTATGGTATCTCAAAGCTTCTCTTTGCTTGTAAGCTGGCTGAAGGCAGTCCGGTCAGCCCACATGTAATCAAGATGATTGGCTACATTGGGAGATTGGAAAAACTTGAGTTTCCCCTTAGCATCGGTTTGGCTACAGATGTCATTCTCCAGTCTCTGCCGCAGAGCTTTGAGCCATTCATTATGAATTTTCATATGAATAGCATGGAGAAGAGCCTGACCGAACTGCATGGGATGCTCAAGGCTGCAGAAGAAGGCATTAAGAAAAAACCCAATCATGTGTTGGTGGTTCAGAAAACAACTGCATTCAAAAAGAGGAAGGCTAAGGCTATGGTTAAGGGAAAGGGCAAGGGCAAGGCTCAAGATGAGATTGCGTGCCTCAAGAATAAGCTTCAGAAGCTTAAAGTTGGTCCTCAGCCTGAAACCCAGTGCTTCTATTGCAAGAAGTCAGGACATTGGAAACGGAACTGCGAGAAGTACCTGGCAGATAAGAAGAATGGGAGTGTGACTTCCACTTTAGGTATTAATGTTATAGAAATTAATCTTGCTACTGCTTCTTCTTCCAGCTCTTGGGTATATGATACTGGATCGGTTGCTCACATTTGCAATTCGATGCAGGGGCTGATAAAGAGTAGTCTTGGCAAAAGGAGAAATGGATATTCGCGTGGGGAATAAAGCAAGAGTTGCTGGTCTTGCCGTTGGCACCTACCCATTGCATTTGCCTTCAGGATTAATTTTAGAACTTAATAATTGTTATTTTGTTCCATCTTTGAGTAGAAACATTATTTCATCTTCCTATTTGGAACATGAAGGTTATGAATTCAGAATAAAGAACTTTGTTTGTTCAATATTTTTGAATGATATGTATTATGGTCGTTGCCCCATGGTGGATGGGTTATACGTTTTTGAACTCAAAGAAAACATGTCTATAACATTAATGTCAAAAAGTCTCGACCAAATGATTTGAACCCTACATTTTTATGGCATTGTCGCTTGGGTCACATAAATGAGAAGCGCAGGAAGAAGCTCCATGGTGATGGACTTCTGACCTCATTTGATTTTGAATCATTTGAAACATGTGAGTCTTGTTTACTTGATAAGATGACAAAAACCCCTTTCACAGGTTTTAGTGAGAGGGCGAGTGAATTGTTGGCCCTAGTACATACAGATGTATGTGGACCAATGAGCTCGATTGCTAGATGTGGGTTTCAGTACTTTGTAACTTTTACTGATGACTTTAGTAGATATGGATATATCTATTTAATGAGGCATAAGTCTGAAACCTTTGAAAGGTTCAAAGAGTTTCAGAACGAAGTACAAAATCAACTTGGCAAATCAATAAAACACTTACGATTAGATCGTGGTGGCGAATACTTGAGCCAAGAATTTGGTGATCATCTAAAGCAATGTGGAATCGTTCCACAACTTACTCCGCCAGGAACGCCTCAATGGAATGGCGTATCCGAACGACGAAATCGAACTTTATTGGATATGGTTCGGTCAATGATGAGCCAAACAGATCTGCCATTATCCTTCTGGGGATTCGCTCTAGAGACAGCTGCGTTCACATTAAATAGGGTCCCATCAAAATCCGTTGAGAAGACACCATATGAGATATGGACCGGGAGAAGTCCCATATTGTCATTTCTCAAGATATGGGGATGCGAGGCTTATGTAAAACATTTGCAATCAGATAAACTCGCACCTAAATCAGAAAAATGCTTCTTTATGGGGTATCCTAAAGAAACAAAAGGATATTACTTTTATAAAAGAAACGAGAACAAAGTTTTTGTTGCTCGAAATGGTGTCTTTTTGGAGAAAGAGTTTCTTTCCAAAGAAATCAGTGGGAGTGATGTGCATCTCGATGAAATTCGAGAATCGCATGAATATGTTCAAGCTACCACTGAACCTTCACAAGATGTACAAAGTGTTGTACAACCTGTGGAAGAGACACCAGCCCTACGTAGGTCGGGGAAGCCGCATCATGAATCCATAAGATATGGACATGACATATTATTGTTGGACAAAGATGAACCCACGACTTACAAAGAAGCGATGATGGACCCAAACTCCGAAAAATGGCTTGGAGCCATGAGATCCGAAATTCAATCCATGCATGACAATCAAGTTTGGAACTTGGTCGATCCTCCTGATGGTGTAAAAACCATAGAATGCAAATGGATTTTAAAGAAAAAGATAGACGTAGATGGAAATGTTCAGATCTATAAGGCACGGTTGGTGGCAAAGGGTTTCAAACAAGTTCAAGGAATTGACTATGATGAAACTTTTTCACCGGTAGCCATGCTCAAGTCTGTCCGGATCATTTTAGCAATTGCTGCATATTTCGAGTATGAAATATGGCAAATGGACGTCAAAACAGCTTTCCTTAATGGGAATCTATCTGAGGATGTATACATGATACAACCTGAGGGTTTTGTTGATCCTAAAAATGCTAAAAAGATATGCAAGCTTCAGAGATCCATTTATGGGTTAAAGCAAGCATCTCGGAGTTGGAACATTCGTTTTGATGAACTGGTCAAAGGATTTGGCTTTATCAAAAATGAAGAAGAGCCTTGTGTTTACAAGAAGGCTAGTGGGAGCGCACTTGTGTTTCTGATCTTGTACGTGGATGACATATTATTGATCGGGAATGATATTCCTATGCTTGAAGACATTAAGACTTCGTTGAAAAGGAGTTTCTCAATGAAGGACTTGGGAGAAGCATGTTATATCTTGGGCATAAAGATCTATAGAGATAGATCAAAAAGGTTGATTGCATTAAGCCAGGAAACGTACATTGACAAAGTATTGAAAAGGTTCAATATGCATGAATCTAAGAGAGGTTTCATGCCAATGTCACATGGCATCAGTCTAAGCAAGAATCAGTGTCCTTCAACAACTGATGAGCGAGACAGGATGAGCAAGATTCCATATATTTCGGCTATTGAATCTATCATGTATGCCATGATCTGTACACGGCCAGATGTCTCATATGCTCTAAGTGTCACAAGTAGATACCAAGCGGATCCCGGTGATGGTCATTGGATAGCCGTGAAAAACATCCTATAGTACTTGAGAAGAACTAAGGGTATGTTCCTAGTCTTTGGAGGTGAGGAAGAATCAAGTTGTAAAGGTTACACCGATGCAAGCTTCCAAACCGACAAAGATGATTTTCGATCACAATCCAGTTTTGTGTTTACACTAAATGGAGGAGCAAGAGTGGAAGAGTTCCAAGCAAAGCATGGTGGTGATTCTCTGACGAGCGGAGTACATTGCGGCTTCGGATGCCACAAAAGAAGCTGTATGGATAAAGAAGTTTATCTCAGAGCTTGGTGTGGTTGCTAGTGCCTCTAGTCCAATGGACATCTATTGCGATAATAGTGGTGCCATTGCACAGCAAAAGAGCCAAGATCACATCAGAAGTCCAAACATATACTCCGACGCTTTCACCTTATTCACGAGATTGTGGATAGAGGTGACGTGAAGATATGCAAAGTACATACGGAAGCCAATGTGGCTGATCCATTGACAAAGCCACTGCCACTGCCTAAGCATGAGGCGCACACGAGGTCTATTGGTATTAGATACTTAATTGATTGACTCAAGTGCAAGTGGGAGATTGTAAGTGTTATGCCCTTGAGGCAATCATATGGATGATTGCAACATGACTATGTTTATGAATAATAATATGACTATTGGTCCAATGAATGTATATCATTGTTTTGATCAACAAGTTCGTGACTTGTTTATGAAGCTCTTTACTTATTGATATAATTCGATAAAAATCTCTGATCGGATATGATCGTATAGGACAACGATGAATAGATCAGCACATGTATTGTTCGATGATCATGTTCCATAGATCATGGGATATGGAGATATCATCAATACATTGTGGACGCATGTTGAAGAACATGGGTTAGATAGACCCACAATGGGACACTGCGAGAATGTTACATTCTTATGTGTCATCAGTGTATTTCATACATAGTAGATGTATGATCCTTAGACCTAAGATTGTCATATTCCCTACATGTGTAATAGTTTACCTTGGGGTTACCAAACACTATTTCCTAACCGGATAGTTATAAAGGTAGCTTTCATGTTTACTATGAAACATGCAGAGGGAAGTGAGCAGTCGAGATGGAATTTGCCACTCCAATGTAACGGAGATATATGTCTAGGCCACTCATGTGATATGATTAAGGAAGTGCATGGCCATGCCATGATTGAGAAGTCAATCCCAACTTATTAATATATCACGGATACGAGAGATGGATTGAACTGTCAAAGGATGACATGCTTCTCGCCTTGAGTTCGATCTTCATATAGTTTGGCAAAGGGATTATTACATCAGAACTTTAATCATATGCGTTTGGGAGTTGGCATGCTCTGTAAGGAGCCGCTACCGACTATTGGATTAGAAAAGGGTTTTCCGAATCCATGTCCAAATGCGCATGAACCTACAGGTTCACACACTTAATGGGCTGGGATGCATTAATTCGGATTGGATCCGTAATTAATGGACCTTGTGGGCTTAGCACGTAGATGGGCCCTGACTGCCTAGGGTTTCACCTCGTGGCTATATAAGGAGGGGAGGAGGCTTGACGCAGGACAGACTTTCATACGGTTTAGAGGTGTTTCGCCAAAAACCCTAGCCACCTCCTCTCGTTGCCCCTACCGAGCGACCCGGTGCTTGCACACCGACGCATGGCGTTCCATCCCCGGACGTGTGGACTGCTGTGGTGACGCTGCTACTACTGCGGCGTGGAGAGGACGATCCGCAGCGAGGACGATTCGTGGCGAGGACGATCCGCGGCGAGGACGATCCACTACAACGACGTGCGAAGGATTCCGCAACTGCGCGTCTAGTGGTAATAGATCTATGATCCCCTTCTCGCGAGTAGCTTTTCTGGTTTGCGGTAGAAATTTTAATTTGTGCTAGAGTAGCATACCGCGTTCCTCAACACCTTCTTGTTCGGCACACAGATGCGATCCTTAATCCACAACGTGCCTTGATCATCCAGTCTGAAGCCTTTTGCCTTGCCTTCCTCCATCTTGGATTTGATTCGCTGAACCTTGTCACCATCCTTCTGTCCTTCTCGGATCTGGTCTTCTAAGGTAGGCTTCACCTCCAATGCGGCGAAGAATCCTTCCGGTATCACTTCAATCTGCATCATCTGAAACTCCTTGCATAGCTCATCCGGACTTGTGGCTATCATCATATTCACGGTATGGCTTTTCCGACTCAAGGCATCAGCCACCACATTGGCCTTTCCGGGATGGTAATGGATTCGGACATTGTAATCCTTGATCAATTCTAACCATCTACTCTGCGTCATATTCAGATCCGATTGGGTGAAGATGTGTTTAAGACTCTTATGGTCCGTATACACTTCGCATCTATTCTCAATCAAGTAGTGTCGCCACAACTTCAAGGCATGCACTACAGCTGCTAACTCTAGGTCATGTGTCGGGTAATTCTCCTCATGCGGCCTCAGCTCCCTTGATACATATGCGACGACCTTCCGGTGCTGCATCAGCATGCATCCAAGTCGTTGGAGCGATGCATCACAATATATATCAAAGTTCTAATTAACATCTGGTAGGACTAACATCGTCGTTGATGTCAATCACTTTTTCAGCTCCTGGAAACCTTTCTCACATTCCAGCGTCCAGTTAAACTTCTTTTCTTTCTTCAACAGTTGCGTAAGAGATCTCGCAATTGTCGAAAAGCCTTCAATAAAACGGCGGTAGTAACCGGCCATCCCAAGGAAACTCCGAATTTGGGTCACTGTCTTCGGCTGTTCCCAATTAACACAGCTTCAACTTTGCTTGGATCAACAGCGACTCCTTCTACGGTCATCACATGTCCAAGAAACTCCACCTTGTCTTTCCAAAAATCACACTTGCTGAATTTGGCGAAGAGCTGTTGTTCTCTCAGCTTCTCCAAAACTAGCCTCAAGTGTTCTGCATGTTCATCCCTCGTCTTGGAGTAGACTAAGATATTGTCTATGAACACAACAACGAACTTGTCCAATTACTCCATAAAAACCTTATTCATCATATTCATGAAATAAGCTGGCGCATTCGTCAGACCAAAGGACATAACTGTAAACTCGTAGTGTCTGTATCTCGACGAGAATGCAGTCTTCGGGATATCTTCTGATCGGATCTTCAACTGGTGATATCCTGATCTCATATCTATCTTGGAGAAAACTTCGGCTCCTCTCAACTGGTCAAACAGATCATCAATCCTAGGTAGCAGGTACTTATTCTTCACGGTGACTTCATTGGGTGCACGGTAGTCAATGCACATCCTGAAACTCCCGTCCTTCTTCTTGACAAACAGAACTGGCGCTCCCCATGGAGATGAACTCGGTCTGATGAATCCTTTTTCCATCAGCTCCTCAAGCTGCTTCTTCATCTCTACTAACTCCTCAGTTGACATCTGATAAGGTCTCTTTGCTATCGGTGTTATTCCGTGTACTAGCTCTATTACAAACTCTGTCTCTGTCTGGTGGCATACCAGGTAAATCTTCAGGAAAAACATCAGGGTATTCATTCACCACTGAGACATCCTCTATGCTGGTTGCCTTCGCACTATTGACCATCAACGGTCCATCACGAACGGCAGTCGCCTGGAATTCCACATTCCTTCCACATGGGCTCTCAACTGATATGACTCTTCATCCACAGTCCAACACGGTCTTGTGCTTGGATAACCAGTCCATCCCTAAGATAACATCTAGGGTTTTGATTGTGATACTACGGAATGTCAAGACTTTATAATTTGTGATAATAGGTTATAAAATGTGGTAACATGTGATAGGTTGGGGTTTTTGCAACTAAAACCCTGAGATTTCATGTTTTAGCGCGTTTCGGGCTGTTTCCAGGCTTCCGGGCCTCTCCGGGGTCGATTTGGGCCTTGGGGGGAAATTCGTGGGCCGGAGGTGGGGCACTTGGGCCCATGTGGGAGTAGTGGGGGGGCAGCACACCATGCTGCCCTAGCCCCCCCACCACTCCATGCGCCGCCACCACCCCCTCATCTCCCCTCTCCTCCACATCTCCCCTCATCTCCCCTCTCCTTCCCCCAAACCGCCTCCTCCCTCCTCCTTTCCTCTCCCACTTGTGGGCGCACCCCAAGATCTCCTCCTCGCTGCCACAACTCGCCGCCGCTGCTGCCCTTGCCGTGGAGGAGCCCCGCGACGAGTGGATTTGGGAGGGATCGGCGCGGGAGGAAATCGGGAAAGAACGCGAGGTTTCGGCCGTCGGTTTGTGATTCTCCAAGAAGGTAATGGGGGAATCTTGTGGGGTAGATCTCTTGCTGCATTAGAGGGGGATTACCATGTTTTTTAGATCAAGGAAGATGCTTCCATGGGTTAGATCTAATGAAAACTAAAGATGTATTCACGTTCTGTTCGGGCAGATTGGGAACCCGAACTAGGGCAGGTGTTTTCGCCAATTTAGAGTTGGAATCTGACCGTACGGACTTTAAGGAAGTTGTAGATAATTTCATTATCTTTCCGTGCATATAAATAACGTTAAAATCCGCCGAGCCGTTTGGGAGATATGGCTGTTTTACCGAGTGCTGTCAAATCTGTGATGAGATTGGGACAGTTCGTGTTCAACGTTAGATTAAACAACATTAGATTCCGAATTAGTCTTTCTCTATAACTGGAAAAAGTTGGGAATTTCCCTAAGCTACGCGAGGATGTGCTTGTTTATTCAATTTGGAGTTCTAGAACAGAAGTTATGCCCTTTGGAAGGCTGCTGTCCCGAAGGGACAGATTAGCTATTTTCTGATTTTAGGAGTTGTATGCGAAGTCGGGTAGTGGGATTTATTTGTGTACTGTTTTGTGGACTCGTTTTGAGTGTGTGGCATGTGTTTGCAGGTGGTGTGCCTCCGGGAGTGCCCTCAACCTCTTGTCACTCCATTGCCCGTGGTTGAAGGCAAGTGTGTTGCGTGGATTGTATGCTATATGTGTTGCTAGAATGGATTGATAGCATTTGGAATAGATAACATGTTGTTTTTCCATGATTTACATGTTATAATTGATAGGAGGTCCTTAGGCCATGATTTAAATGTTATCGATGATATGGTGTCCTCATGCCATGATTAACAATGTTTGTTGTTGACAAATGATTCACATGCCATGTTTTGAACAAGAATCACAATTGTTGAATATGGTCCTACATGTGGAAATGCCATGTGTTGATATGCAATATGTCTATTTCTGTATACGTTGCTGTCCATTTTGCATACATGGCATATTTTCATGGCCGGCCGGTGAGATAAGTCATAACTATTCCGGTAGGGTCGGTGAGAACAGTTATGACTAGTCCGGGGCTATTCTTTTGAGTAAGTCCTACATCGTGATTCCATCACCGAGGTGAATGGAAGCGAGTGATAGGCACCCTCCATCTTCGGGATGGAAGGGGAAAAGGGTGCATGCCGACGGTGTGCACTAAACCATACCGGTATGAGTATTCCAGAGACATGTGCATTGCATTGCATGAATGATATACATAAATGAAGATGTTTATGAGATGATGATGAGAGTACTCATGAGATGCTCATGAGATGATTATCATGTTGTTTTAAAGGATGTATATAATGTTAAATATGATGTGTTGTGATATAACTGTGGAGACTGGGATGATGGTTTGTTGTCTTGATCCTTATTGTTCCATTACAATACACTTTGCTGAGTGATGAACTCACGCTTGTGTTTTATGTTGTTTGTTTATTTAGGTACAATGAAATCGGTGCGCGGGAAGGGAATTTAGCTACACTTCCTCACGTAGCACTCATAATCTAGATAATTCACCCATTTCAATGGAAACATGGCAATAAATTATGTTGATTTTAGTGTATGGAAATTATGTGTGTTGGTTTCCCTCATGTGTGTCATGTGGGTCTTTGGAGCGATTTGTTTTATCATCCTAGTCTTAGTTGATGCTCATCTATTGTTGTCGATGCTTATTGATATCTTGATTGATATACATATTGATATGATGTTATGTTTCAGGCATAAACAAAGGAGATGCTGTCAAAATTTTCAATTATGCTAAATGATTACTTGCTGAAATTTTACCTTAAACTATGGTATTAAACGTGTTATGGTCTATGTTTGGTGACATTCAAGTTAGTAAAAGCCGGGGTGTTACAGTTGGTATCAGAGCAGGCTGTAGGTCCCTGGAATGTGTATTTAGTGTCATACTATAGGTTCAACTAAAATATGAAGTGGGATAACCTAGAAACATGGCTTAGGTTTTACTTAAAACTTTGCCATAGGATAGCAACATTAAAACTTGTGTAAGTGGAATAATTAATTTAAAACTTGACACACTCTGTTGCACAGTAGGAATGGGTATGGGTACCGTTGCTTTACGCTTAAATGTTGTATTTAAGCTTTGATGTTGAATGTTACATTTGGTAATATATGTTGCTATGTTTATGAAAGAATTGATTGTGTTGATACATTTGAGATTATGTGGGTTGTGGTGCCGAAAGGGTTTCGGTCACCTTCTGTTGTTTGTAGTAATGTTGGGTTTGACGGTGTGGCCGGTTAGTGCCATCACCGATGGACTTTTAACCTCCTGTTGGGAGAGTGCTTATCCTATCTGTCGTAGATTGGGTAGTTGGTTGGAGTCGAGTAGTAGAGTTGTGGATTGACCCTCCAAATTTTATTTGCCGTTTTGACGAACGGTTTTGGTTGGTTTTTGGTTGGTTGAAATAAAAGAAAAAGTGTTCGGTTTTGGATACTCACCGATAGTTCTTTTGGTGGTTTTGGTTTTGTCTTCTTTGGTTGAAGACAAAAAAAAGAATTTAGGGTTGCGCCTCTTTTGGTCGTCTTGCCAGCTTTGACGCCCGATTTGTTGTTTGCCTTATAGAGAAATTTATAGATTGATTCTTGGGTTACCATTCTCCAATTTGAAAAGAAGTTATTGAAGTTTCGATGAAAAATCTAAGTCGCATGGATTTAGGTGTCAAGGTTTTGTCGGAAAGGATGTGGTTGATCGGTTGCTTTACGGAGAAAGTTTTCAATTTATTCTTGTGTTTGTCGTTCTCCGAGGTTTAAAAGAGTTATTGCGATGTTTTGCACGCATTGCGTGCAGTGGTTGTTGGGTTGTGATGCGATATGGTATTTTTCGGTTAACACCGTCGTAGTTTATGCGAATTTGAGCAACCATCGATGTTAATGGGTATCGTGGTTACATGACGAATAAATGGTGAAAAAGATTCATTACATCGTTTTATAAGCATAAAAGAGTTGTGGAGCCAGGACGGTGAGAAAGTCATATAGAGATATATGACTAATCCGGAGTGCTCTTGAAGAATTCGCATTCGTGTTATGAATCGAGATTTCCATTGCTCTCTAGCATGAAAAGGAATGAATGGATAAATGCTGGTATTTTGGTTATGTTATGCAAGGGATTTGAGTTTCCCTTTCTCTTCGAGAGTTTTTGTGGCAGTTCTCTTCCAAGTTGTTGATTTTGGTTAAAATGAAAAGTTTGGCTGTGGTGAAAGCGAGTCGAGTTGTCTTTAGTTGTTGAGAACTTCTGTCAAGAGAATTGTGTGGAGTCTCTATTTGTTTGAGTGCTCCCCGATGCGAATTGTATCGCGTTGATTGGAGATTTGAGTTTTCCTTTGCGGCTTGACTTAGGAAAAGCAAAAGGGTGGTCTTTCAATGTTATCGGGTTCTTTCCAAAGTGATTTGTGGCGCTTTGAGGCTCGAGTTGTTGTATGTGGTCTACTTGGATTCAAAAGAATCGTACTGCTTTTGCACTATTGATAGGAGCAAGAATAAGAAGGGCCTCGGGTTAGTGTTGAGTATAGTTTAAGAGCTATACTCGTGGGCTTCGTTGTTTGTATGAATTGTTTGTGAGGGCGACATCCTCTTGGGAAAAGTGCCAATTGAGATTTGGTAGTGAGTTACGGTCCTAGCTTGGGCTAGGTGCTGGACATTAGTAGTATGAGGGTGGCTGATGATGTAGGTTGTTGATGTCGTGGTTTGAATTTGGTTGAAAGTATCGTTGGGTGGAAGCAAATGTTATAGAAATTGTGATGTAAAATGCTTTGTTGTGGACATTGTCTTAGCTAGACGTCCCTGGGTGTGCGTTATGCCTGGGAGAGGATAGAATGAAAAGTGTAATGTGGTTGGCAGTCGAAAGGAAAGTATGGTCGATGTAGGCTATGAGCGAAGATGACATTAGTAAATTTTGATTCCTTGCGAAAAGGGGTCAAATAATTGGAAGAGATGGGGTTTTGCGTAAATGGTCTTTTTGGGGGGTTCAAGTTTGGAACCTCGGTTGACCATTTTAATACTAATGGTGAAAAAAAAGGGATGTGTTTCATGATGATTGTGTCATTCTGAGTTTATGAATCATGATAGAGATTGAAGTAAATGAGGAATCATGTCAAGTTGTGCTTAGTTAAGCTAAGTCAAGTCACTCTTGTTAATAGATGGATTTGGAGAATTGAGTTGTCGTTGCTACTGTTTGAGTCTTTGCGTGGGTGTGTTGAGTTCGCAAAGAAGATGAGTCCCTAGTGGACATTGTTTTAGAGTTGACGTGTAAGATTCGAGGTCGAATCCAGTTAAGGGGGGTAGAATGTGATACTACGGAATGTCAAGACTTTATAATTTGTGATAATAGGTTATAAAATGTGGTAACATGTGATAGGTTGGGGTTTTTGCAACTAAAACCCTGAGATTTCATGTTTCAGCTTGTTTCGGGCTGTTTCCAGGCTTCCGGGCCTCTCCGGGGTCGATTTGGGCCTTGGGGGGAAATTCGTGGGCCGGAGGTGGGGCACTTGGGCCCATGTGGGAGTAGTGGGGGGGCAGCACACCATGCTGCCCTAGCCCCCCCACCACTCCATGCGCCGCCCCCACCCCTTCATCTCCCCTCTCCTCCACATCTCCCCTCATCTCCCCTCTCCTTCCCCCAAACCGCCTCCTCCCTCCTCCTTTCCTCTCCCACTTGTGGGCGCACCCCAAGATCTCCTCCTCGTTGACACAACTCGCCGCCGCTGCTGCCCTTGCCGTGGAGGAGCCCCGCGACGAGTGGATTTGGGAGGGATCGGCGCGGGAGGAAATCGGGAAAGAACGCGAGGTTTCGGCCGTCGGTTTGTGATTCTCCAAGAAGGTAATGGGGGAATCTTGTGGGGTAGATCTCTTGCTGCTTTAGAGGGGGATTACCATGTTTTTTAGATCAAGGAAGGTGCTGCCATGGGTTAGATCTAATGAAAACTAGAGATGTATTCATGTTCTGTTCGGGCAGATTGGGAACCCAAACTAGGGCAGGTGTTTTCGCCAATTTAGATTTGGAATCTGACCGTACGGACTTTAAGGAAGTTGTAGATAATTTCATTATCTTTCCGTGCATATAAAGAACGTTAAAATCCGCCCAGCCGTTTGGGAGATATGGCCGTTTTACCGAGTGCTGTCAAATCTGTGATGAGATTGGGACAGTTCGTGTTCAACGTTAGATTAAACAACATTAG
Organism: Rhipidocladum racemiflorum; assembly: GCA_036346355.1. Classification (NCBI taxonomy): domain Eukaryota; kingdom Viridiplantae; phylum Streptophyta; class Magnoliopsida; order Poales; family Poaceae; genus Rhipidocladum; species Rhipidocladum racemiflorum. The sequence continues at coordinate 34,170,415 of CM070577.1, read as the reverse complement.
ATTCCGAATTAGTCTTTCTCTATAACTAGAAAAAGTTGGGAATTTCCCTAAGCTACGCGAGGATGTACTTGTTTATTCAATTTGGAGTCCTAGAATAGAAATTATGCCCTTTGGAAGGCTGCTGTCCCGAAGGGACATATTAGCTGTTTTCTGATTTTAGGAGTTGTATGCGAAGTCGGGTAGTGGGATTTATTTGTGTACTGTTTTGTGGACTCGTTTTGAGTGTGTGGCACGTGTTTGCTGGTGGTGTGCCTCCGGGAGTGCCCTCAACCTCTTGTCACTCCATTGCCTGTGGTTGAAGGCAAGTGTGTTGCGTGGATTGTATGCTATATGTGTTGCTAGAATGGATTGATAGCATTTGGAATAGATAACATGTTGTTTTTCCATGATTTACATGTTATAATTGATAGGAGGTCCTTAGGCCATGATTTAAATGTTATCGATGATATGGTGTCCTCATGCCATGATTAACAATGTTTGTTGTTGACAAATGATTCACATGCCATGTTTTGAACGGTAACCGTCAATTGTTGAATATGGTCCTACATGTGGAAATGCCATGTGTTGATATGCAATATGTCTATTTCTGTATACGTTGCTGTCCATTTTGCATACATGGCATATTTTCATGGCCGGCCGGTGAGATAAGTCATAACTATTCCGGTAGGGTCGGTGAGAACAGTTATGACTAGTCCGGGGCTATTCTTTTGAGTAAGTCCTACATCGTGATTCCATCACCGAGGTGAATGGAAGCGAGTGATAGGCACCCTCCATCTTCGGGATGGAAGGGGGAAAAGGGTGCATGCCGACGGGTGTGCACTCAACCATACCGGTATGAGTATTCCAGGAGACATGTGCATTGCATTGCATGAATGATATACATAAATGAAGATGTTTATGAGATGATGATGAGAGTACTCATGAGATGCTCATGAGATGATTATCATGTTGTTTTAAAGGATGTATATAATGTTAAATATGATGTGTTGTGATATAACTGTGGAGACTGGGATGATGGTTTGTTGTCTTGATCCTTGTTGTTCCATTACAATACACTTTGCTGAGTGATGAACTCACGCTTGTGTTTTATGTTGTTTGTTTATTTAGGTACAATGAAATCGGCGCGCGGGAAGGGAATTTAGCTACACTTCCTCACGTAGCACTCATAATCTAGATAATTCACCCATTTCAATGGAAACATGGCAATAAATTATGTTGATTTTGGTGTATGGAAATTATGTGTGTTGGTTTCCCTCATGTGTGTCATGTGGGTATTTGGAGCGATTTGTTTTATCATCCTAGTCTTAGTTGATGCTCATCTATTGTTGTCGATGCTTATTGATATCTTGATTGATATACATATTGATATGATGTTACGTTTCATGCATAAACAAAGGAGATGCTGTCAAAATTTTCAATTATGCTAAATGATTACTTGCTGAAATTTTACCTTAAACTATGGTATTAAACGTGTTATGGTCTATGTTTGGTGACATTCTGGGCTTAGTACAAGCTGGGGTGTTACATTGATTCCCAATATAATAAGGTTCGCTAAGAACTCTACCCCATCTATTAGTATTCTCACCCCAGAACATCCTACTTGAGATCGGAGTTCTGACCCAGGGGCTTGAACTAGAAGCATGCATTTAAGATTCACAATCTCCAAATCATTCTTAGGAACAAAATCTCGGGAAACAAATGAATGCGAAGCTCCAAAGTCAAACAAAACTGTTGCAGGTACTGAGTCGATAAGTATCTTACCTAGTATGACGTCCGTGGCATTCTGAAGTGCATATGCGGTCATGTGAGTGACTCTTTCTCTCACCACGGTCTAGGGCGCGGCTCCTGGCTGTGCTGCTCCGCGGTTCGCTCCTGGTGCGGGTGTCCTAGCTGGTGTGGAGCCCAAGTTGAAGCAAACTGGGGTCACTCCTGCTGTCTTCTTGGGGCAATTGTTAAAGAACTGCCCTGGCTCGTTACATGTATAGCAGCGCTTCACTGTACCCTGCTGGCTGCCCGTAGCGGCGTTTCTAGCTAGAGCTGGGGTCTGGAAATTTTGATTGACGGGTCTCAGTACTGGCGACGAAGTTCTTGCTGCATTCTGCGGCTGGAACCTGAAAAACTGATTCGGCGCAACCCTCAAACATTGCTGCGCTCGCTGACGTGATCCCTGCTGTTGCATCCTACGCTTCCGGTTTTCATCTAGCTCCTTGCGCTTGTCCTCAAGGATGAGTGCTTTGTTTACCAGCTCTTGAAAGTCGGGGAAGGTGTGGGTGATCAGTCCCACCTGCAGTCCGGAGTTCAATCCCTTCATGAAGCGAGACTGTCTAGCCTTATATGTTGCTACGTCTTCAGGTGCGTAGCGTGCAAGCTGCGTGAACTTGTTCAGATACTCAGACACCGATTGATTACCCTGCTTCAGCGCCCTGAATTCTTCCTTCTTTAAGTCCATTATTCCTTCTGGTACGTGATACTGGCGAAATGCAGTAGTAAATTCCTCCCAGGTGATATCCTGTGGGTTCTCCCGCGTGGTGCAGAAGTTCTCCCACTACTCTGCTGCGGTCCCTTCCAATTGATGAGATGCGTAGAGCACCCTCTCATTTCCTACACATTGGGTAATATTCAGCTTCCTCTCAATTGACCTTAGCTAGTGAAGGACCATGTGGAGGTCCATCCATATTTGTGATGAGTATTTGACTTTATTTGAGCAAGGTGTGCTCATGTTTGAGTTTGATTTGAATCAAAATTGAAAAGAAAGCAATTTGCGTTGTGTTGGTCTCTTGTGGTACTACTGGCTTTTGGCTAGCGGTAGAATCCACTGATGAATGAGACATGATTAATTTTGAGCATTTGTGATGTTTATTGCATATTATTGGACAATGCTATGTGATGGTTTTCCTTGTCTTTGATGGTTGCAGGACGACGGTGCTAGGTCATGGTGAGGCGGATGATGATCGGGACTAGGCGAAGTGCGTCGAAGGTCCAGACGGTTGGAGATCGCCGAAAGATGATCGAAGACGGAGTCCGTGCAAATCAAAGAAGATAAGTAAAGGGGATGATATTAGCTAGAGGGCCGTTGGATCGCGGTCCAGTTGATAGGATAGCGGGTCTAGTAGTATGCTTTGTGAACCGTGCAAAGAAAACCCATTATGTGTGTAGGGTTTTGGGTGTCCCTTGCATGGTAGAGTGAGTGGGTTAATCCTAACCCTTGGTGGAGTGCTCTAGGGTTTGGGACTCATCCAATGGTGGTAGGTGGCCCAAGAGTAGTATAAATAGAGGGGTGGAGGGAGGCCTCCATGCCCATTCATTCTTTGAGTTGTTGTGTTGCTCCTTTGAGCTTTGCCCACATGAAATGAGGCTTTGTAATCACACATCTCTGAATGAAATAGAAGTTCCAAGAGCCAAATTTATTTTCTCACAATTTAATTCTTGTAATTTACATTATGTCTTTACTTTCGGCATTTACTTTCATGTATTAAATTCAGCATTTACATTCCCGCATTTACATTTATGATTGCTGGATTTTGTTCTTGACTTGAGCGACTCACATTCACCTCATTCTACACTCTATTTGGATCTTCGCTCAAGATCGAGTTCATTTGCCAAAGTTTGTATACCGCAAGAGTTTATTTGTCAAGTTTCTATCAAGATCGCGAATCTGTCCAGAACTTGTTCTTCGCGTAGCAGTTAGTCTTTGATTTTTACAAAAATCTAGAAAAATCATGTTTGATTTATTCTTATTTGGGAATGTGCATGACTCATATATCCATCTGTGGAAAAATGTTGGAGTCCATTGATTGCACCGTTTGGGAGCTATGAGGTGAAAACCGAGCCCCAAATTTCCTGATCGAAGTTCCAGACTGTCTGTACTCCGTGATTTTTCATGATTTTTCTACAAGGCTTTTGGAGGTGATTTTTGGTGGAGTGCTTCACGACTCATCTGTTCATAATGTGAAAATTCCCAAAAATTTTGGAGCAACATAAATCCACTAACCACCTGCTCCAAGTGGGGACCACTCCTCAAAAATCTGCTTTTGCTTTTCTAAAGAGGCTTTTTGGTGATTATGCTTGATCTCTTTTAGAAAAGAAATCTTTGAATTAATTCCTCATTATTTTGGACACTTAACAACCAGGATTGTGATTTACAAATCCCTCACATGATTCATGGTCCTCATCCATGCAAACTCGGGATACACATAGTTGTCGAGTCGTGCTGATTTTTGCGGGTTTCGTGAATTTGAGGAGCACCGGTTTCCTTGGGGGATTGTTTTGAGTACTTTGAGTGGGGAAAATTTTATTTGGGATCATTCACCCCCCCTGATTGCCATCTCGGTCTTTCAGCCAGTCATCCGCCTCCAGTGAATTGGTGTTCCCAGAGAATGTGGGTGGATGAGTGTCGGGATCCCGAATTTGCAAATCCGGACCCTCTGTGTATTCAGCACTAGTCCAGGAACGCGCTAGTGCACACAGTCTTAACATCGGTAAATATCACAATCATACCACTCGATAATAGTAAAGTACTTTAATTAAATAGTCAAACTGGTTACTCAACCTTATGGTCAAGTTACAAATGTACGCCTCGCAGGGCGAAACTTATTAAGAGAGAAATAGTAGCAGCGGAAAAATAAGATAACTTCGTGGCGCCATCCAGTATACCACAGGCAACTGACTGGGCTCGCTCCCTAAGTAGACGGTTCCTCGTGGAGCTCCTTCTCCAAAGCTGGTGTAGTCTCCTCTTCAACTGGTGCTGTATTGTGGCAAGGGTGAGTACTTGGTACTCAGCAAGTCATGCACAGAATGCAGGCTAATATTCTATATGCATGGCTTGGTACAAAGGAATAGCTCAAGGTATATTTGCAGAAAACAGCATTTAACAAGTATCATAAATAGATTCGAAAGCAGTAGAAATAAGTAAAGCATAGATAACTTTTCAAGGAGTTTAATAAACATCTTTCCCAGCCTAATCCACATTTCCATCAACATCATTATTAATCCAACCCAACCTTTCAAATCCAAGTTATTTTTGAGAAAATCTAACCCTTGACTGTAATTCCCGAGCGATGTCCAATACCGCGGACACGGCTATTCGAATAGATTCTACACTCTGCAGAGGTTATGCACTTTACCCACAAGATACAATCAAACACCACAAAGGCGAAGTTCCGTGAACAAAGTCTTTCGGAAACTTCTAACAATACAAGTGGTCCTCCCGGTTATTGCACACTAACCCTTCCCTTAGCTAAGGCGAAGTTTAGGCCAATCAACCGTTAGATGGGTACCGGCCTCGGCCCGACGCTCCCCGCATAACTTACACAAAGGGTGTAGTTGACCTCCTGAGGTCCCACAGGTACGTTATTAGCAACTTAATCAACTAGGTCCGTCCCATTACAGACATGTGGTTGCACGTTAGACCCAGTTCAAAGGCTTGCAAGGTGAAGTCCTTAGGGTGACCAGGGCAAGACTACCCGAAGAACCAAATCAACATCCCCAATGCCACAACTGGCCCACCTGATTATTCTTACCACATGCCCCGGTCGAAAAACTATTTATCAAACCCCAGTTGATTACCATACACCACGTGCCATCAACATCACATGATACCTTTCCAAAACAGGTTCAATATATCATTAAGTCAATATTAACATTTGATTGTCCAAAATCATGTCATGAGCACGTAGCAGGTCTAAGCAGTATACTACAACGATCTAATTTCCCATGTTGGCAATTTAATAATGTCCAACTAGTAAACCACAACTAGGGTGACAAGGGTCATGGCACATATTTAAGTAAACAAGGTGTCATACAAAGAAATTGGTATTTATCTAATTCCCCATATTTAAAAAAAGTCTTTTCTAATTGAACTAGCATGCAATAGGTTAAATCAAAATAGATTTCAAAATAGGATCAACATGGTCAAAGCACAACTTGCCTTCAAAAAGTACTTGCTCTTGGTCTTGAGTTGGATCCTGAGTCAATACTTCTCCTTCGAATCCTTCCGGGACTTCAACGTCTACTCGTAAAGCGTGCAAATAGCAAATACACCAATAAACAATAGGCAAAAAGTATCCAAACATCCAAATAAAATCCATAAACAGAGAGAACATAATTTTATGAATTTTTAGAAACTGAAATCGTCAAATTTGGAGTTAAAACATAAAAGTTATGATTATTTAAAGTTTAAATAATCAATTAAATAATTTTACAGAGAAAAACTTTAGTCCAAAAATTAAATAAAATTCATATTTAGGTAGGTCTCAATTTTATACAAATTTAGAAATTTGAATCACTCAAATCGGAGTTGAAACGCAAAAGTTATAAGCGTTTGAAGTTTGAAACAAAATCAAATCATTATTTCGAATTAATAAATCATTTTCTTTTCGAAATTAATTATTGCGTCGGCTGGACACGTGTCAGCCTCGATTGGGCGGTGGCGTCATCCAGTCCATGGACTTGGTCCACGCCGGCTCGGGTCTACCGTGGACTCGGCCACGCGGCTCGCTTATCATCGACATGCGGGACCCACGGTCGCTTAACGCGTGCACGCCCGCACGGTGTGACAAGCCCCCGGCCACGTGTCACGTCCGAATTGGTTCTGGCTGTGATAGATCTAAACCCTAAATTCGAAATTGGACGGCTCAGATCGCATCCATCCGTCGCGGTTTAACAGCGACGTGGATAGACCCGGCGTGAGACACGTGGGTGCGTCTCAACCCTTGATTCTAGATCTAACGTCCCACATCTAACCCGGTGCACTGCTGCTAAGCGCTACGTGGCTCCATCTCGTCCTTTGGATCTAAATCGAACGGTGACTAATAGCCCTAAACGGTACTACTCGATCCAATCTACACCGCAAGATCTAGATCTGACGGCCCGTAATGCATCTAAGTCTCTACGCAAAAAGGAATACGTGGCCTCACCTCGAGCGTCGGATGGGGATCGGACGGCGGACAAGCTTTGCGGCTCCGGCAATGGCACGGCGGCGAGTTCCGGCCGGTAGCGAAGAAGATGACTACGGCTGCGGCGTGTCAGCGCGACTCCGATGGAACGAAGGGGTGCCCCAAGCGCGTCTCGACGTGCTCCCTCCGGATCTGCACTCCACGCGGCGGAAGAAGCCTCGACGACGGCGTCACACGCGGAAAACCGTGGCGGTGGTGCTCCAACTTCGGCGAGAAATTGGCACGGTTCGGCGTCGGCTCAGGCACCAGCGTCTAGGGCAAACAACGCCGTAGGGACAAGGAGAAGGTGGCGGCGGGTCGGCCCTTTAAATGGAGCCTCGGCGTCGCGGGTTTTCCATGAAACCCTAACGGACACGGCGGCCCGCTGGCGCGCAATCCGGCGTGACTCGGGTAGACGATGCAATCGTGGCCGCCCACGTGGCCCCGATCGGGCGGCCTTCACGCAGCGGCGGCTGGTAGCTGGCCGTTGGATCTAGATCCAACGGTCGGGCGAGTTATGACCCGACGCGGTCGAGTCGAGTCACGTGGCTCGGTCGGGTTCGGGTTAGACTCGAGTCCGACTCAGATCCGAGGAACAGTAACCGACCCGGTTTCTATTTTCCAGCGATTTAATATTTAAAATAATTCCCAGTAATTCATTTAATTCATTAAAAATATCAAAAGAGTCAGAAAAATTCCAGAAAAATTCTGGAAAATACTTTGGATCATTTTGGACTCAAACAAAATATTTCCAACAAAATTTTATTTGCAAAGTTTAATTCTTTAATTATTTCAAAATGGAATAAATTCAAATAAATCCAAATAAATTCCAGAAAATTCCAAAAATTCACCAAAGTGCCAAATCACACATGAATTTAAGACAAGCAAAATTTTGGGGTGTTACAATGAGTCCTCATGAACTCTGACAACCTTGAGCCCTAACGCTGTCCCTGATTGTCTTGATTAGCGGTGGCTCGAGCAAAGGACTGGCCGCATCATAGCATGCATCACCGAGTCTCAGGCAAAGAAGGAACGCTCCAAAGTTGTGCATGTCTATCAAGCGGTCTTTGGTTGGGGTGCAGGTGCTCAATCATTAGGGTTTCCAGCTGGGCGAGAACCACTTCCGTTGCCTCCAAGGTTTCCGCGGGTGTTCACCATCTGTCGATTGCTCCAAGGTTTAGAGATAAGGGGGAACCAAGCATAGACAAGTAGTAGAGTAACTTATGCGGGATGGAAGGTGTAACTCAAAATTCAACTTTATTATTTATTCAGTAATAACTTGGTATGGTTGCTTACAATGCCTAAGGGCCCTACAACACATACTGCACACTCAGCAAGCAATGAAAATCCAACTCAACTAACATTGGAGTCTAACGCCTCTAAGGGTGACTCTTTATTCTTAGACGCAACTCGACGAAGGAGTCTCAACTGCGAAACCTATGCTCACTCGTCGAGAAAACCTCCACTGCCTCCTCGCGGCGGGTGCGGCGGCATAGGCGCGAAGCGATCGCCATGCCCCACAACGGCAGTTGTCGAAGAAGCATCATCATCCTCAGGTTCAGGCTCCGGCTGTGGTGCTGGCTCCTCCGGGTCTGGGGCGTCCAACTCCAACACTGGCTCCGGCCCCTGCCCGTACAGTGCGGTCTCCAGCTCTGCGATCCTTTCCGTAGCATGGGCGACGTACTCACGAGCATTCTCCAGGTGCTTTTTCCCTTCCTCGACCTACTCGCGAGCCTTCATTAACTCCTGGACTGTGTCATCGATAAGCTCCTCCTAGGCGACGACGAATCTGGCCAAGTGTGTGACGGTAGCATCATCATCTTCTATCGGCTTCCGCTAAGCTCTGTTGTCTCGGCGTGGGTGGTGACGAAATAATGTGCCTTCTAGCTCCCTAGAGTAAGTGTGAGCAATCTGCTGCATCGCTCGACGTGACACCTCCTGGATTCCCATATCAAATGTTGACCTCCTAGCGGTGAAGTGAAATGGATGACTGAACTTCGTCTTCTCCCGAGCATACACCGTGATCTTAACGTCCTGTCCTATGACCAGTCCTGCCTGCACGATGGTGGTCCCTCGGTAGAGCGGTATCTCAAAACCTCCAAGCAACTGCAGCATACGCCACAACTCGGCAGCGTAGCCTCCCTCACGCTCGGCATAGTCGTTCTTCATCAACATCTGCCAAAAGACACTCACGTAAGAATTCAAAAGTTTGAAACCAAGGGATAGCAAGAGAAATTCAGCAAAAGGGGTATGAAAGGGGAGAAGGGGATAAGTCAAGATTTCATTCATTGTCTTGTCAAATTTTAACTTTAGAAAATAGGTCTTATCCTCACTACGACCATTCTAACTATGGGTGAGCCTACAGTCAGTATGGCTCTGATACCACCTCTGTCGGGACCCGAATTTGCAAATCCAGACCCTTTGTGTATTCAAAACTAGTCCAGGATCAAGCTAGTGCACACAGTCTCAACATCGTAAATATCACAATCATACACATCGATAGTAATAAAGTACTTTAATTAAGATAACCAAACGGGTTGCTCGACCTTATGGTCAAGTTACAAGAGTACGCTGCATAGGGCGAAAACTTATTAAGTGAAATAAATTGCAGCGGAATAAAAGCATCAACGTGGCACCATCCAGTATACCACAGGCAACTGACTGGGCTCGCTCCCTAGGTAGATGGCTCCTCCAGAAGTTCTTCCTCCAAAGATGGCGTCGCTTCTCCTTCAACTGATGTTTTATTGTAGCAAAGGTGAGTACCTAGTACTCAGCAAGTCATGCACAGAATGCAAACTAATATTCTACATGCATGGCTTAGTTCAAAGGAAAGGCTAACAGGTACATTTGCAGTAAAACAGCATTTAACAAGTAGCATAAGTAGATTTGAAAGCAGTAAAAGTAACGATAATATCAATAACTTTTCCAGGAGTTAAGTAAACACTTTTCCTTTCCTAATCCACATTTCCATCAACGTCATTATTTAACCCAACCAAACTTTCCAAGTCCAAGTTGTTTTCATTAAAGTCTAACCCTTGACTGTAATCCTCGAGCAATGTCCAGTGCCGCGGACACGGCTATTCGAATAGATTTTACACTCTACAGAGGCTATGCACTTTACCCACAAGATACGGTCAAACACCACAAAGGTGAGTGATTGTAACAAAGCATTTCAGAGACCGCAAACTATACAAGTGAACCTCTTTGGCTTTTGTCATACACCATCCCTTCCCTTAATGGAGGTGAAGTATGGGACCGACATACCGTTGGACGGGTACCATGCCATAGCACTAGTACGCTCCCCTTTCAAGCTACACAAAAGGTGTAGTTGACACCCTGAGGTACCACATGCAAGTTATTAGTAACTTACTCAACTAGGTCCGTCCCATTCCAGACATGTGGTTGCATGTTTGACTCAGATCAAAGGCTTGCAAGGTTAAGTCCTTAGGATGACCAGGGCAAAACTACCCGAAGAACCAAAATGACATCCCTGGTGCCACTCATGGCCCACCATAACATTCTTGCCACTTGCCCCGGTCCAAATCTATTTATCAAACCCAGTTGATTACCATGCACCACGTGCCATTATCACCATCACAACACATGATACTTCTCCAAAATAGGTTCAATATCTCATTAAGTCAAGATTCACATTTGATTGTCCAAAATCATGTCATGTGCATGTAGCAAGTCTAAGCAATATACTACACCGATCTAAATACCCAATGTTGGCAATTCACTAATGTCCAACTGTAGGTCCCCGGATCGGCTATCCGGAGCCCTCTGTGTATTTCTGTACTAGTCCCAGATCAGTAGCTAGTACACACAGTCAAAAGTGATGAATCAACAACCATATCACGAATACAAATAACCAAATAAGAATAATACCAAATGAAAGCAAAGACCTTAAGGTCAAAGTTTACCATTACGGCCTGAACAGGCTGAACAACTTGAAGAACTGCAGCGGAAGACGAAAACGCCAATGCGACCCATCCAATTGCCCACAGGCAATCGAGTGGAGAACGCACCCTAGTCGTTGGAAATCTTGAACAGCTTCTTTCACTTCTGAGATAGGATTAGAATGTAGCACGTGAGTACATAAAGTACTCAAAGAAGTCTGAGAAATTATGCATAATGTAGGCAATCCAAGGATGGCTTAATATGGTTCTTTTGCATAAAGCCAAGTTTCATCAAATCATACTTGTTAATAATTTTCACAATGCATCATTGAGCAATTCTTTTTAATAATTGAATTATGTAATATTGTAGTGAAGGTTCTAACCACCACTCACTAGTATACAGGCTCATTCGCCACATCCCAACAAGATCAGGGTTCAATCCAATCACATGGCTATGTCCGCCATGGTTCACAAAATCAGGTTCTTTCCACCTACCGGCTTTAGCCGCTGAGCACACCCGAGAGTTCTAACCGCTCCCGGATCCCAAAACAAAACATTGTTTAGTTTGAAACCAAAACCAAAGTCTACCAAAGATGAAAGCATTCTTCGCTTTGCCTTTGACCAGTAGGCACGGCTATTCGAATAGTTTTAACTCTGCAGAGGTGTACAACTTTACCCACAAGACACGATCATCTCCTAATGCCAAGCTATTAGCACACTTCCTTTGGTGTGCCTACAGAGAGATCGTGACAAGGCCGTTACGATGTATCTACCTAGCTAGACCCACCCACGAGGTTTCACCGCCGTTAGGGTTCTCTCCACCCAAGATAAGCCCCTCTTGCGCCGTGTGAGCAAAACAACAACCACAACAACAATGCCTCCTTAGGCTCTCACACAACAACCGAGTGGTGAGTCTAAACTAGGCTTCTACAAATTAGTGAGCCAGTCGTACCATTATAGACATGTGGTAGTACGGTTATGCTTAAAATGGCAATCATAAGCGTCGGTCCTTATATGACTTGGGGCGGTACTTGCACAAAAGGATCAGGGTTTGATCCGCTCCCACCCGACATTCCATGCCGCCCAAGTCGAAATCATTTTTCCTTTTATTTTTACTTTGCAAACCAACGGCAATACCTTTTTGCCTAATAATTTCCATCACAAGTTTTCAAGAGATAATTGAAATCCCACCCATAGGTGAATATTGACCGTTTGCGAGTCTAAGCATTTCTACCGTACTATTCTATTCCACCAATAGTTTATTTTTATAAAATACAAATCTCAGGGTTTAATGACAATCCTTATAATCAATTTTGTAATCTCCAATAATCATTAAATTGCCCCAACTCTACAATCGTAAGCATAATCCAATTCGATATAGTATCCACCAAGTAGGAAGTACAGCATTGTACTATTATAACTCCAAAATCTTATGGAACTACAATCATATTTGTATAGAAAATCTTTCCCTTGAACTCTAACTTGTATTATTGATTTATCCACCTATCATACGGCGATCAATCTTATCATCCACTAAGAATATTTCACAAGGTCATCTACTAAACCACCGAAAATACTTCACGATATCATACCTCTAAATATCTAGAATACAATCCACCGATATTACTTTATAATAGCATATGACTAATCCTTCACATCATCACCTCTAGATCATCGACTTGAATCCATCAAGAATACAGAATATTATCATTTACTAAACCACCAAATATTCTGAATCATTCACTATTCTCCATAAATGATTAGTACATATCTATATCTTCATAATCATCTGTTTCTTAATCAATCTGTTAAGAATAAACCCCAACAAACACTAATAATCCAACTAACTCTGATTCTCACCTCCTACTAGTTTATCAACCCAAGAATCCAAGTTGACATATTATTTACTTGCAATGATCTGTTTAATCCACCCTGAATACTTTACAATCCCATACATCTTCCAAAATCTCCCACGACTATATTGTTTAAATTGAGAACTACTATTCACCCATCTCCAATTACATTCCATGCTATGGGTTCTATTCAAACTATCCTCCAAATAGTCATTTTCCTAATCGAAGGGTATTTTATTAAAAATATTTATTATGGTGGATCACTGTTCTAGGGCGACAAAGGGGTTACGGATAGCAATTTCAAGGAGGTATAAACAATAGGTATAACTAACAACCTAACGTTTGACATCATCATTTTATATAAATAGCAATGCAATTTGGAAAACATGGTAAAGCATTGATAAAACATGGGATCAATATGCGTCAAGGAGACTTGCCTTGGTCACAGCGAAAAGGTTGAACTCTTTGAAGTCCGACGGCGGGGTCGGCGGTCTCGGCGGAATCGTCGACTACGCGCAAAACGAGACAACAAATAAATAAAAGAAAATAAATAAAATCCAAAAATTACAAAATTAGTACTGGCAGGTAGATCTTGATTTTAGATGAATTTAGAAATTTGAATGGAGTCAAACGGAGTTCGGACGGAAAAGTTATGAGCTTTCGAAGTTTGAATTTTGAATAAATCGAAGACCGAGAATATTCCCTGGAATATTCCTTTTCTATTTTCTTTTCCTTTTTTTTTTGAATTTTGGAAATGGCTTGTGTCCATGGCTTGTGGGGCCCCATGTCATCCACTCAAGCTTCTTCTTCAAGCTTTGCTCCTTGCCATGAAAACAGAGGAGAGAGAGCACAAGGCGCCGCGATGTGGGCGACGGCGGCGGCGGAGCGGCCGACGCACGGCGGCGCGCGAGAGCCGGCGGCAGCGGCGGCTTCGGCCGAGGCGGCGGGCGGCAGCCAGCGGCGGCAAGACGCACGGCGGCGCACCACGGCGTGGCGGCGGCGAGTGGCCGAGCGCGGCGGCGGTAAAGCCGGCTAGGGGCGCGGCCGGCGAGGGCGCCGAGACGGCGGGCGGCACGGCGGCGGGCGGCGGCGAGGCGTCGCGGCGCGCGTGGCGCCGGCCGGCGGCGCTGGCCGGAGGTCGCGGTGGCGGCGGCACGCCGGCCGGAGCGGCGGCGACGTCGGCGAGGCCGGGGCATGCGCCAGCATGGCAAGAACAGAGAGACTCCAAAATCCGAAATTGGAAATTTTGCAAGAATTTTTGAAGTAAACTTGAGAATGGATGATGGCAATAGTTAGAGCACATCTAACGTGAACTAGGAATGCCAGGAATTGGATTAAATCTTACCCAAACGGGAGGAATCGATGACGAACGAAGCGATGAACGACGATGAACAAACTCGAAATTCACGGTCAAGACTTCACGAAAACTGCAATTGTTTGAGGGGTTATGCTCGTGACATCCACACGCACCCAACGAAACAATCGGAATCGAGTTCGACTCACCGGAACGAAAGTTATGACCACACACGCGAAGAACGGCGTCCGTCGCTAACACTTGCGATCTCCCGAGCACTTGGTGAGGATTGGCCGAGAGTGAATGCAAACACAGGAAAGAGGACTTCAACACGAAGCCATTGGAAGTGGAAGCACGCGAAAAAGTGGAGAAACGAGGAAGTTATGTCCTACTAGATGTCCTTCGGTTTTTGTTTAATTGATCCGCTGCGACATTAAAGGCCGAGATCATGGGGGATGGAAACTCCTCCCCGAGATCTTCGCAACGAAAAAAACGGATCGCAATTTGGTGGAGGATTAAAGAAGTTACAGTGGATGGAAATCACGTTTGCAAGAATAGAGAGAGAGAGCTCCTCCTCTGGAATAAACAGATCGTGGGAGGTTGAAGATGTACAGTGCCTCGCCACGTGGCAACTTCCTATTGGCCGGGAGTTACGCGAACGCAACGCCCTAGAGAAAAATTAGGAAAAATGGTCTAAAAATTCCGGAAAAATTCCTAGAGCCATTTTAGAATATTTGGGACCCAGTAAAATTGGTTCCGCTGAATTTGGATGATTTTTGTGAAATTGAATATGCGGGCGCGGATCGCAGGCATTAAACAAACGCCGCGCGAGATAAAATAGGAACGGAGATCCAAAAATTCGGGGAATGATTCCTAAAATCATTTCGGGATATTTGGAACATTTTAGAAGTGGTTTGGAGATTTTTGGAGCATTTTTGGACTCGGGTGAATTTTCGGGTACCGGCGGGACTGGAAAATCCGATTTTTCGCCCGGGAGGGAATTAAATCCCGATTTTGGAGGGAAAAGGATGCCAGGTTAATATAAACACCAATGAAACTCCAAATTTTGAATTTACTTTATTTAAATTAGGTTTTTCTCCAGAAAGCGAAAACTAGGGCGTTACAAACCTACCCCCCTTAGAAAGAATCTCGTCCCCGAGATTCAGACGGAGAAAGAAAGAAGCTAGGAAACTCTGCTCGGAGATCTTCTTCTTGTTTCCGGGTAGCTTTCTTCTCAGGCTGACTGCTCTCCTGAATCCTCACAGAACTTGGTCACACGACATCGAGTTCGCGCTAGCTTCATCCAACATCTTTGGTCGGGATACGCCGGACATAACAGGTCTTTCAATTCCATCTCTTCCAATGGCCTCTGATGCTCGGGCACTGTGCTACACTTGATTCTTGACGGCGGTTATCAGCATAGCTCTTCTATCTCGATCGCGGTCTTGATTTACACGGATCTGACCTGCTCTTCGGCTCCTTTCAGAATATCAGGTCTACTGATTTGTCCATTATCGGTCTCTTTCCCATACAAGGGTATTCCGTCTTTTCTTGCATACAGAGCTTCAAAAGACGCCGTCTTCAGATTTAGATCGGAGCTGTTATTGTCGATCCCACGCACCTTGACTCACAGACGCGCTCAACGCATCTTCTAAGATCTGATTGATTCTTTCTGTCTGGCCACCGGTCTGGGGATGGTCAGCAACACTGGAATTCCCATTTGGACCCCAAAACTTTATACCACTTCTGTCAAAACCGCGAAGGAAACTGAGAACCTCGATTTGGCACATCCTCCTTAGGCGCACACTGAAAATGCACTGCTTTAGCCACGCATCGTTCCACAAGTTTATCACCAGATAGGGGTTATCCTCCACGGAACAAAGTGTGCAACTTTTGTCAATCTGTCCACACTACCCCCCTTAGAAAAAAAAATCATATCCTGACTTAGTTCCAAGGGGTTCAATGGTGTCATTTTTTTTTCCCGTGGTTCGAACGAGAACTATGGCTCCTCGACCATCCTTTACTTATCTCATGATGGGTGCCGAAACACAATTATGTTTCAATAACTATCAACAGAAATCCACTTCCACAATTATAATTCTGCCAAACCTTTATTGATAACAATACTGACGAGTAAATCTTACAATCTGATCACTACGCAACTCTTTTATTTATTCTTTAAAAGAGGTAGGGTACTGAAGGTACCATACATTATCATTTACTGACAACATCAAGTTTCAAGTGTCTCTTCTTCAACTTCCGATCATAGGCGGACTGATATTCTATATCGCAGAATCTGTGATAGAAGTTGCCGATTGCGCCTCCCACCTCGCTTCAAGTTATGGTCATAAGAAGAACAAAGATCCGGATGTGGGGATTTGAAGTAGATGCCTGATGTCCTTGCGCCACGGGTTGCACTTCTGATCCTGGGGTCTTGATTAAGGTCGCTTCTCCCGGTGCTTGGTTGAGTTGAAATTGGTCCACACGAAGCCGAGAATTACTGGCAACATACTGCTCCTGACTTACTCCCTTCCTTTTGCGAGAATCCGGTTGATGACAGCTTGTCTTCTAGGAGACTGCTTTGCCTTTGCCACCGGAGGAATCTTCGATACTTGGGGCAGCTTAGAAGGTACTTCTATACTGACTTCTGATGCTGGAACTGGTTGTGGTGATGAGAATTTTGGTTTTCCCAAGGGACATTGTTTCACATAATGCCTTTCCTCGCCACAAAAGTTGCAAACCTTGTACTGGATCTTCTTCCTTCGAGGGCACCATGAATTGGTGTCCATTTCTGCTGCAAAGTGCCTACAATAGGTATCTTCTTTGGTCTTACCCTTTTGGGGACATTCAGAGGCAACATGTCCTTTTTCACCACATCGATAATGATGACAAATTCTCCCGAGTGAAGGTCTCCCAGGGGTATTGCTAATGCCACCCTCTCCACATAATACGGCTGGAGAGTTGGTCTTCCGTAACTCATCAGAAGGGTGCTGCTGAGGAATTATAGGTGGAGTGACCATCGGGACTTGATTGTTCAGTTGTTGTATCATTAATTGCATGAGCTGAGTCTGAGTCATCAGGAACTGATTCATATTCTGAAGAAATGTGGTTATCACATCGGATGGTTGCTGGTGGAGCTCGGTAGTAGCACTGCCGTTGACACCCGGAACCTCACTGGTGCTACCATCACCATTAATGTTGACCAAAGGATTGGAATTGGATGCATCAGCTTCTTGGTTGAGGTTAGCACAGCCATTCTTCTCCATCTGACGGCAGAACACGGCTTCCAGGTGAGAGGGAACCGCACAGACGAGCGAGAAAGGGGAGGTTCTAACAGCACCAGAAACAAACTACCCCCGGCAAAGGACAACACCACACACGAAAATCAAAACATTTTTAACACCAAGCAAATCAACTCGTCTACTCGATCAAACTACGCACTCACGGACCAAGGCGGCTCCAACACAGAACGAAACTTGGCCACTTAACCTACAGGGTTACCCGAAGATCAACCTTGCTTCTTCTGTCTTCGACGATCAACGGTTGGATCCTCACCAGGAAGATGCACAGTTCAGTAACAACTTTTCCGACTAGCTCTTCTTTAGTCTTCAAGTCTTGAAATCAAAAGCGGGAACTCGATTACCTTAATACAGAAGGTTTAAGGGAGGGATAGTCCAATTTTCATTCCCAAAAAGGTGAAGAAGCAATTGATTCGAGGAAAATAGGAATAGAACGAGAGAGAAAAGACGAGACCAGCACTGTGTTTGATTTTTCTTTTTAGAAAATAAGTTTTGAAGCTTCCTAAAACGACCATTCTAACTAAGGGCACGTCCTACAGTCGACATGGCTCTGATACCACCTTTGTAGGCCCCCGGATCGGCTATCCGGAGTCCTCTCAGGTATTTCGTACTAGTCCCGGATCGAGCTAGTACACATACCAAAAGTGATGAATCAACAACCATATCACGAATACAAATAACCAAATAAGAATAATACCAAATGAAAGCAAAGACCTTAAGGTCAAAGTTTACCATTACGGCCTGAACAGGCTGAACAACTTGAAGAATCTGCGGAAGGAAGAACGCCAATGCGACCCATCCAATTGCCCACAGGCAATCGAGTGGAGAACGCACCCTAGTCGTTGGAAATCTTGAACAGCTTCTTTCACTTCTGAGATAGGATTAGAATGTAGCACGTGAGTACATAAAGTACTCAGCAAGTCTGAGAAATTATGCATAATGTAGGCAATCCAAGGATGGCTTAATATGGTTCTTTTGCATAAAGCCAAGTTTCATCAAATCATACTTGTTAATAATTTTCACAATGCATCATTGAGCAATTCTTTTAATAATTGAATTATGTAATATTGTAGTGAAGGTTCTAACCACCACTCACTAGTATACAGTGCTCATTCGCCACATCCCAACAAGATCGTGGTTCAATCCAATCACATGGCTATGTCCGCCATGGTTCACAAAATCGTTCTTTCCACCTACCTGGCTTTAGCCGTAAGCACACCCGAGAGTTCTAACCGCTCCCGGATCCCAAAACAAAACATTGTTTAGTTTGAAACCAAAACCAAAGTCTACCAAGATGAAAGCATTCTTCTTCGCTTTGCCTTTGACCGTAGGCACGGCTATTCGAATAGTTTTAACTCTGCAGAGGTGTACAACTTTACCCACAAGACACGATCATCTCCTAATGCCAAGCTATTAGCACACTTCCTTTGGTGTGCCGGCAGAGAGATCGTGACAAGGCCGTTACGATGTATCTACCTAGCTAGACCCACCCGAGGTTTCACCGCCGTTAGGGTTCTCTCCACCCAAGATCTGAAGCCCCTCTTGCGTGTGAGCAAAACAACAACCACAACAACAATGCCTCCTTCCGCTCTCACACAACAACCGAGTGGTGAGTCTAAACTAGGCTTCTACAAATTAGTGAGCCAGTCGTACCATTATAGACATGTGGTAGTACGGTTATGCTTAAAATGGCAATCATAAGCGTCGGTCCTTATATGACCTGGGGCGGTACTTGCACAAAAGGATCAGGGTTTGATCCGCTCCCACCCGACAGTCCATGCCGCCAAGTCGAAATCATTTTTCCTTTTATTTTTACTTTGCAAACCAACGGCAATACCTTTTGCCTAATAATTTCCATCACAAGTTTTCAAGAGATAATTGAAATCCCACCCATAGGTGAATATTGACCGCTTACAGTCTAAGCATTTCTACCGTACTATTCTATTCCACCAATAGTTTATTTTTATAAAATACAAATCTCGTGGTTTAATGACAATCCTTATAATCAATTTTGTAATCTCCAATAATCATTAAATTGCCCCAACTCTACAATCGTAAGCATAATCCAATTCGATATAGTATCCACCAAGTAGGAAGTACAAAGATTGTACTATTATAACTCCAAAATCTTATGGAACTACAATCATATTTGTATAGAAAATCTTTCCCTTGAACTCTAACTTGTATTATTGATTTATCCACCTATCATACGGCGATCAATCTTATCATCCACTAAGAATATTTCACAAGGTCATCTACTAAACCACCTAAAATACTTCACGATATCATACCTCTAAATATCTAGAATACAATCCACCGATATTACTTTATAATAGCATATGACTAATCCTTCACATCATCACCTCTAGATCATCGACTTGAATCCATCAAGAATACAGAATATTATCATTTACTAAACCACCAAATATTCTCGAATCATTCACTATTCTCCATAAATGATTAGTACATATCTATATCTTCATAATCATCTGTTTCTTAATCAATCATAAGAATAAACCCCAACAAACACTAATAATCCAACTAACTCTGATTCTCACCTCCTACTAGTTTATCAACCCAAGAATCCAAGTTGACATATTATTTACTTGCAATGATCTGTTTAATCCACCCTGAATACTTTACAATCCCATACATCTTCCAAAATCTCCTACGACTATATTGTTTAAATTGAGAACTACTATTCACCCATCTCCAATTACATTCCATGCTATGGGTTCTATTCAAACTATCCTCCAAATAGTCATTTTCCTAATCGAAGGGTATTTTATTAAAAATATTTATTATGGTGGATCACTGTTCTAGGGCGACAAAGGGGTTACGGATAGCAATTTCAAGGAGGTATAAACAATAGGTATAACTAACAACCTAACGTTTGACATCATCATTTTATATAAATAGCAATGCAATTTGGAAAACATGGTAAAGCATTGATAAAACATGGGATCAATATGCGTCAAGGAGACTTGCCTTGGTCACAGCGAAAAGGTTGAACTCTTTGAAGTCCGACGGCGGGGTCGGCGGTCTCGGCGGAATCGTCGACTACGCGCAAAACGAGACAACAAATAAATAAAAGAAAATAAATAAAATCCAAAAATTACAAAATTAGTACTGGCAGGTAGATCTTGATTTTAGATGAATTTAGAAATTTGAATGGAGTCAAACGGAGTTCGGACGGAAAAGTTATGAGCTTTCGAAGTTTGAATTTTGAATAAATCGAAGACCGAGAATATTCCCTGGAATATTCCTTTTCTATTTTCTTTTCCTTTTTTTTTTGAATTTTGGAAATGGCTTGTGTCCATGGCTTGTGGGGCCCCATGTCATCCACTCAAGCTTCTTCTTCAAGCTTTGCTCCTTGCCATGAAAACAGAGGAGAGAGAGAGCACAAGGGGCGCCGGCGATGTGGGCGACGGCGGGCGGCGGGGAGCGGCCGACCGCACGGCGCGGCGGCGCGAGCCGGCGGCGGCGGCTTTCGGCCGAGGCGGCGGGCGGCATCGGCGGCGCACGGGGAGCACTGGCGCGGCGCACCACGCAAGGCGCGGCGGCGAGTGGCCGGAGCGGCGGCGGCGGTGGCAAAGCGGCTAGGGGCGCGCCGGGCAGGGCGCCGAGACGGCGGGCGGCACGGCCCGGCGCGGCGGCGGGCGTCGCGGCGCGCTGGCGCGGCGGCGCCGGCCAAAGCGGGCGGCCGGAGGTCGCGGTGGCGGCACGCCGGAGCGGCGGCGACGGCGTCGGCGAGGCCGGGGGCACGCGCACAGGCATGGCAAGAAACAGAGAGACTCCAAAATCCGAAAATTGGAAATTTTGCAAGAATTTTTGAAGTAAACTTGAGAATGGATGATGGCAATAGTTAGAGCACATCTAACGTGAACTAGGAATGCCAGGAATTGGATTAAATCTTACCCAAACGGGAGGAATCGATGACGAACGAAGCGATGAACGACGATGAACAAACTCGAAATTCACGGTCAAGACTTCACGAAAACTGCAATTGTTTGAGGGGTTATGCTCGTGACATCCACACGCACCCAACGAAACAATCGGAATCGAGTTCGACTCACCGGAACGAAAGTTATGACCACACACGCGAAGAACGGCGTCCGTCGCTAACACTTGCGATCTCCCGAGCACTTGGTGAGGATTGGCCGAGAGTGAATGCAAACACAGGAAAGAGGACTTCAACACGAAGCCATTGGAAGTGGAAGCACGCGAAAAAGTGGAGAAACGAGGAAGTTATGTCCTACTAGATGTCCTTCGGTTTTTGTTTAATTGATCCGTTTTCGGCGACATTAAAGGCTGGAGATCATGGGGGATGGAAACTCCTCCCCGAGATCTTCGCAACGGAAAAAACGGATCGCAATTTGGTGGAGGATTAAAGAAGTTACAGTGGATGGAAATCACGTTTGCAAGAATAGAGAGAGAGAGCTCCTCCTCTGGAATAAACAGATCGTGGGAGGTTGAAGATGTACAGTGCCTCGCCACGTGGCAACTTCCTATTGGCCGGGAGTTACGCGAACGCAACGCCCTAGAGAAAAATTAGGAAAAATGGTCTAAAAATTCCGGAAAAATTCCTAGAGCCATTTTAGAATATTTGGGACCCAGTAAAATTGGTTCCGCTGAATTTGGATGATTTTTGTGAAATTGAATATGCGCGCGGATCGCAGTGCATTAAACAAACGCCGCGAGATAAAATAGGAACGGAGATCCAAAATTCGGGAATGATTCCTAAAATCATTTCGATATTTGGAACATTTTAGAAGTGGTTTGGAGATTTTTGGAGCATTTTTGGACTCGTGAATTTTCTGCACGGGATCGAAAATCCGATTTTTCGCCCGGGAGGGAATTAAATCCCGATTTTGGAGGGAAAAGGATGCCAGGTTAATATAAACACCAATGAAACTCCAAATTTTGAATTTACTTTATTTAAATTAGGTTTTTCTCCAGAAAGCGAAAACTAGGGCGTTACACCAACTATATATACTCCACAACTAGGGTGGCAAGGGTTCATGGCACATAATTAAATAGTCAAGGTGTCATACTGCAATTTGGCATTTATCTAATTCCCAGAAATAATTTAAACAATTTATAATTAAATTAGCATGCAATAATTTAAATTAAATTAATTTCAAAAATTGGATCAATATGGTCAAAGCATAACTTGCCTTCAAAAAGTACTTGTTCTTGGTCTTGAGCTGGCTCCTGGGTCAACACTTCACCTTCGAAGACCTCGTGTACTTCAACGTCTACTCATAACGCGTGCAAATGGCAATAAATAAATAATAAAACAGTACATGCACATTACTAAAAAATTCATGTAAAGTCCATAAACAGAAAGAGCATAATTTTACAAATTTTTAGAAATTTGAATCGTCCAAATCGGAGTTAAAATGCAAAAGTTATAATTGTTTAAAGTTTAAAGAATCTATTAATTAAATATAAACAGAGAAAATTTAATATTTAAAAATTAATAAAAAAAATCATATTTAAGTAGATCTCAATTTTATAAATATTTAGAAATTGGAATCGTTCAAATCGGAGTTAAAATGCAAAAGTTATAAGCGTTTGAAGTTTGAAAATTCAAATAAATCAATAAACCGAATTAACTCATTTATTTTTCTATTGAAAATCCGGATTTATGACGTCAGTTGACATCAGCACGGTATTTGAATTTCCACTGAATTATTTTTCCATTGAAAAATCGAATTATGACATCATCATTGCGTCAGCCGGCCCATGGACTTGGTCCACGGCACGGGCACGGTCCACCGTGGACCCGGTCCACGGGTTCACGTGTCACTGACACGTGGGACCCCTCGGATGACGCCGGGCCGACGCCACGGGCGCTCACCGAGCGGCTCTGACATGCGGGCCCCACCGTGATGTCAGTGGATAACGTCATGGTGCTGTTAGTTGTCCCGCTGACACGCGGGCCCGAGCTGACGTCGCGCGTGACATCAGCGACGGTCGTAGCTAACCCGGCCACGTGGCATGATCTGGGCTGTTGATTTGAAAATCAATGGTCCAGATCAGATCTACCCTCACACGTTTGGAAATTGACGCTGTCAACATGGACCGTTTGATCTTGATCTAACGGCTGCTATCGCACCCGAGCACGGTGTGGTTTACGGCTACGTGGCTCGATCTAAGCCGTTGGATCTAGATCCAACGGTTGAAAACGGATCTAATCACCATAACGTGAACTTCGCACGGTGACGTGGACGAACGTGGATCATTGGATGTGGATCTAACGGTCTAGATCTATCTGGTTTTCTACGGGTGCGGGATGACGTGAACTCACCGTGGCCGTTCGATCTTGATCGAATGGTTCACAAAGCTTGCGGGGTCGGTGATGTCCACGGTAGAACTTCCAGGTGCTGCCAATAAGGTAGGACCCAAAAGACTGATCTCTTTTTCCACAAATGAGCCTTATCCCGGGAACTCGGGATAGATGTACTACCAGCTCCCTTTCCGTGAATAATTGTAAGATCCTTTACAGCCGCAAATATCTGTTTCCCAGTGTGATTCTTTGGAGCTAAGGCAATCTCCTTTGCCCCGTCAAATGCTCTCTTATTATTGTGGTATGGGTGATCCTTGTGGAGGAACCTACGATGCTGCATGTAAACCATTTTTCAACAATTCTTCAGCCACCGGCTAGCTGTATCATCCAAGCACTGGATGCATCCATTGAAGCCTTTTGTCATCTGGACCGACAGGTTGCCAAGAGCAGGGTAATCATTGATGGTTATGAACAACAATGCCCATAGGATAAAGTTCTCTCTTTTATACTCATCCCATACTCGTACATCATCGTTCCACAATATTAGAAGATCTTAAACCAATGGTTTGAGGTACACATCGATATTATTGCCAGGTTGCCTGGGCCCTTGAATCAGTAGTGGCATCATAATGTACTTTTGCTTCATGCAAAGCCATGGAGGAAGGTTGTAGATGCATAAAGTCACCGGCCAAGTGCTGTGACGACTACTCATGTTGCCAAAAGAATTCATCCCATCCGTACTCAATCCGAACCTTATCTTCCTCACATCATGTGCAAAGTGCTTTTTATATTTTCTATCGATGTTCCTCCATTGCACAGAATCAGTAGGGTGTCTGAGCATTCCATCATTCTTACGCTCTTCGGCGTGCCATCATAGCAATTGGGCATGCCTTCTGTTCGCAAACAATCTCTTCAGACGGGGAATTATAGGGAAATACCATAGCACCTGACGGGGACACCTCTTATTCTTATGCTTCACCCCGACATCATCGTTCTCGATATCATCATTGTTGCCCTTGTACCGCTTTGCTTTGCAAACAACACAGGCATCCATGTCTGCAAACTCATTGCGATACAATATGCAATTGTTTGGACATGCGTGTATTCTTTGTAGTTTCAGTCCCAATGGGCAGACAACCTGCTTGGCCTGGTATATAGTTGTAGGAAACACATTACCCTCTAGAAGCAAGTCCCCCAAGAGACATAACAGCTCAGTAAAGCTCTTATCGGACCAACCATTGCTTGCCTTCAACTCCAGTAGTGAAAGCACAATATGCAGTTTTTTGTGCTCCTCCTTGCAGCCCAGGTACAATGGCGTTGTAGAGTCCTCTACCATACGCTGGAACTTTTGAAACTCCCTTTCACTCGTGAAGTCCCCCTCCCCATCACGCAACATTTGATCTAGATCATCTTCGTGGCTTTGAACGAACGTATCTTCCACCGTTGTCATATCGTTGTCTCTGCCATCTTCATCATTGTATGGCCCTTGATGTACAATATCATCTTCATCAATGTGTTGCCCTTCATGTACAATATCATCTTCACCATACTCAGTCCAATAGGTATAGCCAGCCTAGAAACCCCTTCGAAGTAAGTGTGCACATATCGACTCTATGTTAGAAAACATCTTCTCATTTTTGCAATCAATGCATGGACAACACATATAGTCTGCCATATTCCTCGACTTGTGTGCCGCAGCCTCATTTAGAAAACAATTGACACCATTAAAGAACTCTGGACCGCGACGGTCTATGTCATACATCCACCTTCGGTCCATCTACAAATAATTTATTGTTTATATTAGTTATGCAGTGCTAATTAATTCTAACAATAAACACATTATAAGCATATAACTGCAAATAACAATTGTAACACCCCGGCACCTAGTATGCCCAGAATGTCACCACAACAGCTAAAGACAATAACCATAAACACCGATTTAGCAATAAACAAAATTTAGGCAACATAATAGCAGGATAACAGATACTATGGGCATGATAACCAAGGTTGCATCAACAATTTATGCCAAGGATAGCTCTAGACATCTCAAGCAGAACTATGGTTAATCAAATAGTTAAAACAACCAACACGATATAGTCCACAATCTAGTTCAATGAGGTAACCATCACAACTAAAGGAAAGGTATGACATTGATTAAAGGAGTGATGGTAAGTGATGTCGTGTGTCTAGCTCCCTTTCCCACATGTCGGATTCAAGGTACCTAAAAAAACATTAAACAACAAGCGTGAGTTCATCACTCAGCAAAGTTTATTGCAATGGTAGAAAACAATAAAAATTCATATACATACGACATACAGATCAATAACCATGGAAAACAATCCATGAAGACTTCCTCAATCACATTCTCATAAACTTTCTCATTCACATTCTCATATACTGTCTCATTTATGCAAAGCAATGCATCATGCCTCTTTGCTTAGCACATACCGGTATTGCCGAGTGCACACCCGTCGGAGGGTGTCTACTCTTACTGACTCGCTCCCATTCACCACTGTGGATGGGACTACGAGGTAGGTCTTTCGTGTTCACTACGTGTGAACACAGAGGCCCGCATCAGAATGGGTCACGTCTTCCTTTATGCATGCACATATGCCATAAACATGAATAACTTGCATAAATACTCAAATTAACCATTGCATAGCCATTTAACAAACTATAATCATCATAACGCATGCAAGTACCAAACATGGCAACTTAACCTAACACATGGATAATCTACACATAGCAAGCAATATGTCCACCCAAGCCATAACCACCAGAACACACTTGCATAACCATAAGTAAACACATGATCATCATCTCACATGATTGTATCACAAAAATAAGCAAGCATAAGATCACCGAACCACATCCATCACAATACACTTGTCTTCAACCATGTGTGACGGAGTGGTGAGATGTTCAGGGCACTACCGGGGTCACACCACCTTCACATAGGTACATTACACTCAAAAACATGCCCACAAAACAATACAAAAACAGAGAATCTGTCCAACAGGACAGCATGCTTCCAACAAGCATAACTTGAGTTCTAAAACTCTGAATAAGGTAAACGAGTACATTTGCTCAAATCTTAGGAGATTTCCCATCTTTTTCTAAGTATTCACGAAAACTGAACCGGCCTCTAAAATCCTCTAATCTACAGTTGAACACAATCTATCCCAATCACGTCAAAGATTGAACAGCACTCGGTAAAACAGCCATAACTTTTAAACAGATAATAGAATTTAATTTTCTTGGTGTCCAAATAAAGGTAATTGAATTACCTACAACTTTCGTAACAGCCGGCCGACCAGAAAACGCCTCTAAAATTGCTAAATTCGCATCCGAAGACCCACAACCTAATCTGTCAGAGGACAGAACGCAGGACAGAGTTGCAATCACCCTAAAACCTTCTAATCACAGCACCTAAACACCAAATTTAACCCTAATCTCCCCATCTAACCAGCACCAAAACTCTACAACCAAGATCCCCAAGGCATACCTCTTCTTGGCGAATCACCCGGTCGACGAACAGGTCGTCCTTGCGGCCCGATCTCTCCTCCAATCGCCGAGAACGCTGAAATCGCCGGGAGCACCGGTTCTTCATTCATGGAGAGCTCTCGGACAGCGAGATCGGAGTGGCTACGAGGGGGAGGAGCTAGGGCTGGCTATGGGGGGAGGAGAGGGAGGGGTGGCGCAAGGGGGATGTGGGCCCTGGATCGGCTATCTTAAATCCCCTGTGTATTTCTGTACTAGTCCTAGATCAGCAGCTAGTACACACAGTCAAACAGTGATGAATCAACAACCATATCACGATTACATATAACCAAACAATAATAACACCAAATAAAAGCAAAGACCTTATAGTCGACGTTTACCATTACTGCCTTTACAGGCTGAACAACTTGAATAACTGCAGCGGAAGACGATAACACCAAGTAGTTACTGTTGGGACCCAAATTTGCAAATCCAGACCCTCTGTGTATTCAGCACAGGATCACGCTAGTGCACACAGTCTCAACATTGGTATATATCACAATCATACTCAATGAAATAGTAAAATGCTTTATTAAAAGGAAAATATAACTGGTTGCTCGACCTTATGGTCAAGTTACAAAAGTACGCCTCACAGGGCTAAAGTCTTACTCGAATAAAATTTCAGCGAAATGTGAAGAAAACGTGTGGCGCCATCCAATATGCCACAGGCAACTGACTGGGCTCGCCCCTAGTTCGTAGGCTCCTCTTGGAACTCCTCCAGAGCTGGCGTCGATTCTTCTTCAACTGATGTTTGTATTGTGGCAAGGGTGAGTACTTGGTACTCAGCAAGTCATGCACAGAATGCAAGCTATTATTCTATATGCATGGCTTATTACAAAGGATAGGCTAGCAGGTATATTTGCAGGAAAGCAGCATGTGTAAATATAGTAATAGATTGCAAAGGAGTAAAACGATAATAAAGGATAATATCTTTCGTAAACATTGCACAAGTAAACCATTTCACAAGCTAAGCCCAATTTTCAGTTCCAACCCAACCATTTTCCAAACCAAGTTATTTTCATGAAAGTCTAACCTTAACTGTAATACCCGAGCAGTGTCCAATACCGTAGACTCGGCTATTCGAATAGGTTGTACTCTCTGCAGAGGTTATGCACTTTACCCACAAGATACAGTCAAACACCACAAAGGCGAGTGTCCATAACAAAGTCTTCTGGAAACCTCTAAGTACACAAATGGACCTCACCGGTTGTTGCGCACTAACACTTCCCTTAGCAAAGGTGAAGTCTAAGCCAACCAACCGTTAGATGGGTACCTAGCCATCGCCCCAGTACGCTCCCCCATACAACTACACAAAAGGTGTAGTTGACACCCTGAGGGTCCATAAGCAAGTTATTAGCAACTTATTCAACTAGGTCAGTCCCATTACAGACATGTGGTTGCACGTTTGACTCAGATCAAAGGCTTGCAAGGTTAAGTCCTTAGGTTGACCAAGGCAAGACTACTGAAGAACCAAAACGACATTCCTGGTGCCACTCATGGCCCACCAGATCACTCTTGCCACTTGCCCCGGTCTAAAGCATTTATGAAACCAGTTGATTACCATGCACCATGTGCCATCAACATCATCACTAATAACCCATGACACTTCCCCAAAACAGGTTCCATATCTCATTAAGTCCATATTAACATGTAATTATCCAAAATCATGTCATGACTACGTGGCAGTGCTAAGCATTATACTACATCGGTCTAAATACCCAAGTTGGCGATTTTAATAATGCCCAACTACTTAAACCAGACTAGGGTGACAAGGGGTCATGGCATACAATTATTTATGTCAAGGTGGCATATAGCAAATTGGCATTTAACTAATTTCCAGAATTAGTCAAAGCACCTTCTAATTAAATTAGCATGCAATAATTTAAATCAAAATAATTTCCAAAGTGGGATCAATATGATCAAAGCATAACTTGCCTTCAAAAAGTACTTGTTCTTGCTCTTGAGCTGGCTCCTGGGTCAAAACTTCACCTTCGAAGCCTTCGGGTACTTCAACGTCTACTCGTAACGCATGCAAATAGCAATAAATAATTAAATAGTGGACAAAAATTGTCCAAAAATTCAAATAAAATTCATAGACAGAGAGAGCACATTTTTAAAAAAATTTAGAAATTGGAATCACCCAAATCGGAGTTAAAACACAAAAGTTATAAGCGTTTGAAGTTTAAAAAATCAAATAAAAGAATAAACCGAATTAATTCATTTATTTTTCTATTGAAAAATCAATTTATTGCGTCATCATGACACGTGGACCAATTAGAAGCCCCCATGTCGCCTCGGGTCCATGGACCCAGCGCACGGCTCGGCTCGGGTCCACCGTGGACCCTATCCACGAGTACACATCACACTAACACATGGGACCCACTGGATGACGTCATCGCTGATGTCATCAACGCTCGGCCGAACGGCTCTGACAGCTGGAACCCACCGTGATGTCACCATGACGTCACGGATGATGTCATCACACAGTCGGGCCAGACACTGACACGCGGGCCCTTGCTAACGTCAGCGACGACCGGGCGCGCCCGCGTGGACCGCGTCGGCTCGGCTTCCAGACATGTGGCGCAATCTGTGCCATCGGTTTGAAATTCGATGGTCAGGATTGGATCTGGATCTCGTAGGTTTGGGTTAACGTGGCTTGATCAGGACCACACGATTCAAATCAGACGGTTAGGATTAGATCGGGTTTCACCGCGTCATGGGGGCAACGTGGCATGTCCTGGCATGCGACA
Source organism: Rhipidocladum racemiflorum (assembly GCA_036346355.1). Taxonomy (NCBI): domain Eukaryota; kingdom Viridiplantae; phylum Streptophyta; class Magnoliopsida; order Poales; family Poaceae; genus Rhipidocladum; species Rhipidocladum racemiflorum. The sequence goes on along the minus strand of CM070577.1, from coordinate 34,140,556 downwards.
CGTGGCTCAATCTACACCGTTCGATCTCGATCGAACAGTGGAGAACGCATATAACGCTACAACGCGGGTTAACCCTAACTGTACGATCTAGATCTAACGGCTGAGATCTACCCCTAGCACTGTGTGGTTCAAGGCTACGTGGCCCAATCCCGTGCGTTGGATCTAGATCCAACGGTTGAGATTGGATCTAAAAACCGCAACGTGGAATTACATGGGGGTGACGTGGACGAACCTGAGCCCTCGGATGGAGATCAGACGGTTGCTGGAGCTCGGTGGCGTCGACGATGTCACGATGGAGCTAAGTCACCGGAGCTGGGGATGATGACGAGCCCAACGGCGTTCCCGCGCGTCTCCGGTGAGGTGAGTGGTACCCCTGGACGTGCCTTGATGCAACTGTCTCGGATCAGGCCACCAACACAGCGGAAACGGCGGACGGCGGTGGAAACGGCGGAAAACTGCGGCGACGCTCTTCTCTAACCCCGGCGAGCTATTGCGGGCAAACGGCGGTGGTTGGAGCACTATGGGTTTGGGTAACGTGCGTGCACGGAGAAGGGGGTCACGATGGCAGCGGTGGCGCATTAAATAGCCCCTCTCGACGTCCGTGAAAATCGCGGAGAACGAGGACTACACGCAGGCGGCTCAGATTGGATGACGTGGCCGCATCCTGGCCATCCACGCGTACGCGATCAACGGCCCGGATCCGGCCGGTGCGAGCGGGTTCGATCCAAACCCCCCATGGGGGACGTGGCTCAACGCTGGCTGTTGGATCTTGATACAACGGTCGTGTGGATTAGGGTTTGGTCCGGCTCGGGTCTGGATCGGACGGTTCGGTCAGACTCGAGTCTGGCTCAGGTCGAATGAACAGTGGAACCCATCAGGGTTTTCCAGCGATTAAATAATTAAATTAATTTCTAGAAATTGAAATAAATCGAGAAAAATAGCAAAATACTCAGGAAAATTCTAGAAAAATTCTGAAAAATACTTTGAGACATTTTGGACTCAAATAAAATATTTCCAAAAAAATTTTATTTAAAATTTTTAATTATTTAATTATTTCAAAAGGAATAAATTCAAATTAAATCCAATTAAATCCCAAAAAATTCAAAAAATTCTCAAAAATGCAAATATCATTTAAATTCTTGAAAAGCAAAAATTGGGGTGTTACAAACCTCCCCCTTAAAAGAATCTCGACCCCGAGATTCAGGGCTAACTAAGGAATAGGTTCAGAAACTCTTTCTTCAAATCCTCTCCGCGCTCCCAAGTCGCTTCACTTTTCGAATGGTTGCTCCACTGGACTCTGCAGAAGCGGGTCGACTTGTTCCTGGTCTCTCGATCCATCGTATCTAGAATCTTTACTGGGTGCTCTTTGTAAGTTAGATCTTCCTGCAGCTCTATAGACTCTAGCGGTGTTTGTTCATCTAGCACTCGGAGACACTTCTTCAGTTGGGACACATGGAACACATCATGTACTCCTCCCAATGACTGCGGCAACTCCAATTGGTAAGCAACTTCTCCTCGGCGACTCAGGACCTTGAACGGACAAACATATCTTAGCGCAAGGTTCTCTTTGGCGTGGAACCTCTTAACTCCCTTGAGAGGTGTAACCCTAAGATATACGAAATCTTCTAGTTCAAAACTCAAGTCTCGACGACGTTTGTCAGCGTAACTTTTCTGTCTCAACTAAGCTATCTTCAGTCTTTCCCTGATCATGGAGATCTGTTCCTCGGCCTCTTAGAGAATATCTGGTCCAAAGACATGGCGTTCACCTGTCCCATTCCAGTTCAATGGTGTTCGACATGGTCGACCATACAGTGCCTTAAAAGGTGACATCTGTAAACTAGCCTGATAACTGTTATTGTAGCTGAACTCAGCATACGGCATGCTCTTATCCCAAGAGGTAGCATAAGCCAAGGCACAAGCTCTTAACATATCCTCTAAAATCTTGTTAACTCTTTCGGTCTTTCCATCCGTCTGCAGATGATATGCTGTACTGAAGTTCAAACGGGTCCCCATGGCTTCATGCAGCTTATTTCAGAATCTCGAGGTAAATTGGGTACCTCTGTCCGATACAATCTTCTTCAGCACTCCATGCAAACAGACGATCCTGGTCATATATAGTTCTGCTAATTTATCTCCTGAGTAAGTGGTCTTTATAGGGATAAAATGAGCGACCTTAGTCAAGTAATCCACTATAACCCAGATGGAGTCATACCCTCCTTGAGTTTTAGGTAAACCGGTAATGAAATCCATTCTGATTTCTTCCCACTTCCACTCTGGTATCCTTAGTGGTTGTAGCAATCCTGCTGGCCTCTGATGCATTGCCTTGACTCTCTGGCATATGTCGCACAATGCGACGTGCTCGGCGACCTCACGCTTCATACTTGGCCACCAGAATCTCTCCTTCAGGTCTTGGTACATCTTGGCACTTCCCGGATGTATGGAATACTTGGAATCATGAGCTTCCTCCAGAATCAACTACTTCAGCTCCTTCTTGTTCGGCACACAGATGCGGTCCTTAATCCACAATGTACCCTGCTCATCCAGCTTGAAGTCCTTAGCCTTACCTTCATCCATTTTGGACTTGATCCTCTGGGTCTTGGCATCATCCTTTTGTCCTTCTCGGATTTGGTCCTCTAAGGTTGGCTTTACTTCCAATGCGGCTAGGAACCCTTCCGGTATCACTTCTAATTTCAGCTTCTGAAACTCCTTGCACAGTTCGTCCTAACTCCCTGCTATCATCATATTCACTATGTGGCTCTTCCGACTCAAGGCGTCGGCAACCACGTTGGCCTTACCGAGATGGTAATGGATCCCGACATTGTAGTCCTTAATCAACTCTAACCATCTCCTTTGCCTCATGTTCAGATCCGATTGGGTGAAGATGTATTTGAGACTCTTATGGTCCGTATACACTTCGCATCTATTCCCCATCAAATAATGATGCCACAACTTCAAGGCATGCACTACGGCTGCTAACTCGAAGTCATGCGTCAGATAATTCTCCTCATGCGGCCTCAACTTCCTTGATGCATACTCAATGACCTTCCGATTCTGCATCAACACGCATCCAAGTCCCTGGCGTGAGGCGTCACAGTATATGTCGAACCTCTGGTTCACCTCCGGTAGGACTAACACCGATGCTGATGTCAATCGCTTCTTCAGCTCCTGAAAACCCTTTTCGCACTCCGGCGTCAAAGTAAACTTATTTTCTTTCTTCAACAATTGCGTAAGGGGTCTCACAATCGTTGAAAAGCCTTCAATGAAACGGCGGTAGTAACCAGTCATCCCCACAAAACTACGGATCTGGGTTACTGTCTTCGGTTGTTCCCAATGTAACATGGCTTCCACCTTGCTTGGGTCTACTGCAATTCCTTCTGCGGTCATGACATGTCTAAGGAACTCTACCTTGTCTTTCCAGAAATCACACTTGCTGAATTTGGCGAAGAGTTGTTGTTCCCTCAGTTTCTCCAAAACTAGCCTCAGGTGTTCTGCATGCTCTTCTCTGGTCTTGGAGTAGACCAAATTGTCATCTATGAATACGACTACAAACTTGTCCAAATATTCCATGAAAACCTTGTTCATCATATTCATAAAATAAGCTGGCGCATTCGTCAGACCAAAGGACATAACAGTGAACTCGTAATGTCCGTATCTCGACGAGAATGCGGTCTTCAGAATATCTTCTGACCGGATCTTTATCTGATGATACCCCGATCTAAGATCAATCTTGGAGAAAACTCCGGCTCCTCTCAACTGGTCAAACAGGTCATCGATCCTGGGTAGCGGGTACTTGTTCTTCACGGTGATTTCATTGAGTGCACAGTAATCTATGCACATCCTGAAACTCCCGTCTTTCTTCTTGACAAACAGAACTGGTGCTCCCCATGGCGACGAACTCGGTCTGATGAATCCTTTTTCCATCAACTCCTCGAGCTGCTTCTTCATCTCTACCAACTCCTCAGTTGACATCCGATAAGATCTCTTTGCTATCGGTGCAGTTTCGGGTACTAACTCAATCACAAACTGTCAGCGTATGAGCTAACAGACCCCTTCCGAAATGGGGTGTGAGAAGTCCGAATGAGGGGCTTTCGTGGCGGATCGCTCGAAACGCATTGGGAAGAGAACGAACGGAGCTCACAAGAGGGAGACACTTGGTTTATCCAGGTTCGGGCCCTCCTTACGAGTAATGGCCCTAGTCCTGCTTGTGTTGCTCTTGACTATGTTCTTGGTTTAAATCACCCGAACAATGGATCTGGGACTCAAAAGCCCTCACCCAAAGGGGAATGAACCGGTCTCCAGAGATGGACTATCAGAGAAGAGGAGGAAGAACCAGCCGACCCCTTTTCCACACACCCCAGCTACCTTTTATACTCGGGTTGGCTGGGGCGTGCGGGGATTACAAGAGCGTAGTACATGAATATATTTGACATGCTGCATTTAATGCGCCTATCACTGTTCTTGCAGCACAGTTAATGCCCTGGCACAGCAGTCCCCTCCCCCATCTTGGGCCCCGCGCTTGCCGGTTCCGCCCGCCTGCTGGGGTGGGAAATTTCACCATGACGTCACTCGTCATTATGGCGCGCGTTGGGAACACACGCCGCCATAATGTGGCCTTCATTACCTCCATTTAATGCGCACGATACGCATTAAATGTCTTTGACCTTCTGTGCGGCTGCGCAAGCCGCTAGGTGGCCTCGGGAACTGAGCGCCCGTGGCGTGGACTGGGCACCACACGTCCACTGGGCGATCACACAGCTGACCGCCAACGGCGTGGTCGCGTCGCACCGCTCCGGGCGATCACACAGCTTACCGCTGGCCGCGCGTGGCTCGGTCGCCACTCGTCGCTGGCGATCACACACCGCTGGGCGCGTGGCTCGTCGCCACCTACCCATCGGGCGATCACATACCGACGCTGGCGTGGCTGGTCGCCACTGCTGGCCAAGCGATCACACACCACTTCCAAAGATCGTGGGCCTGGTTGCCACCGTCCGGACGGCATCTCTTCGACCGCTAGCGGCGTGGTCTGGACGCCACGTGTCTGCTAGCGGCTCTTACTAAAGTGTAGTGGGCACCCTGGTGTAGAATACACCGACAGTAGCCCTCGGACCCACCCTAGAGCGCCCTTTTTACCTTTTTTGAAGAACAAAAACAGCCTAGTCTCCCGGGTGGGTCCATTATAAATACCCACGTAACGCTGCGGCTTTAAATGCCGCCGCCGTTTTCGGGCATCGAGGTGGAACGTGCAGCCGCCCCCGCCTCATAACCGGCGTGGGCCTGGGGAGCGTACCCGCGCCTCTTCTAATTCTTTTGGGTTTCCCGCCAGTGAACCGCCGCGCCCCCTCGGGTCCCCACCATTCGAACCGCCATGCCCCTCGGGTCCCCCGCCGAAGCACTCCTTCATGCGCATATATATGGGTGGCTCAGGGGGAGGCGGTTCGTTCTTTCCTTAGCCTTTGCTTCCTGCGTACTGCTCCCTCGCCTTTGCCTCTTGCGAACTGCTTCTTCGCCTTTGCCTCTTGCGAACTGATCCTTCGCTCGCATGGCACCGCCAGCACCTCTGCTTCCTCCATCGACCGTTGAGGAGGTCGACGCCGAGAGGTTTGCCCTGTACGTCGCCGGCGGCACCGTCCGTACTCGCGCCGGGACCGCCGCGCCCGGCTGCCGTCCGGGAGAAGTAATCTTCTTCGGATGGGGGATGCTGGCGGGCCTCCATCCGCCGATCTCCGACTTCTACCTCACCGTCCTCAACTTTTACTCCATCCACAACATTCACCTTCCTCCCAACTCCATCGTTCTCCTTGCTGTCTTTGCCCACTTCTGCGAGATGTTCGTGGGAGTGGCTCCCAATCTGCCTCTCTTCCGCTTCTCTACTCCTTGCGTGCGGCGAAGGACCTTTCGACCATGGTGGGCTCCTGCCACCTCCGCCTTCGGGACGGCGCGGCTTCCTGCTACATTCCGTTGGACCTCCGCTCCAACTGGAGGGCTTGGCGCAATGAGTGGCTCTATGCCGAAGACGACAGCGGCGTAGAGGTCTTGGAGTTACCAACTGGGCCAGCGGTCAGCACCCCTACCTGGGGAGCTCACGTCGACGAGACGCATGAGCTCCAGGTGATGCTGGCCTGTGTGGAGCAGCTGCGAACAACGGGCCTGACGGGGGCCATGGTCCTCCGGGATTACGTCTCCTGGAGAATCAGTCCCCTGCGCCGCCGTGCCCGCCTTGCCTGGCAATACACGGGCCCCGACGACATGACCCGGACATCTCCCCGAGGTAAGTCACTTGTTTTGTTTTTGTTTGTTTGTTTTTTGAACTGCCACCGAACTAACGGTGACTTCAATCCTCTTTCTCTTTTCTTCCAGCTGCTGGGGATTTATCCCTTGCAAAGATTGAGGCATGGATGGGGCAGCTGGGCGACCTTGGCCTCATCCCGCCTTTTCCAACGGGGCGTGTTTCCCGCCTCGCCAGTGGAGCCCAGGGAGCGTGTGACATCACCCGTGCCATGCCCGCCATGGGTGCCATAGGGCTGGTGAACATGCCCCGCCAAGTGGCGTTGACGATTCGGGGCCCTCCTCAGCTGGCGATCCGAGGAGGGGCAAGCGCCCTGCTGACGACGACGCCTCCGGTGCCAGCCCCAGGAGGGTCCGCGTCACGCCAGGGGGCGCAGCGACCACGACCGGAGCGGGGAGTTCTACGGGGCCACTTCCACTTGGTGGCGCCGCCGACACTAACTCCACGGCTCTAGTTTCTCCCTCATGCCGCGCTGGCCAGCTGGCGGGCCTCGCCTTCGCTGCCGGCGTAGGGTGGTTCAACCCAGCTGCCGCTGCCGCAGGTGATCCGCCCTCCGCCGCGCAGGTGATCCACCGCCGCCGGCAGGTGATTCGCCTCGCCGGCTGGTGATTCGCCCGTGCCGGCACTGGTCCTTCCTCGCGCCGCAAGACAGGTAATCGCGCTCGCCACGGCACGGTCCTTCTTCCGCCGCCATTAGCGTAGTCGCTTTCCAGATCTTGGCGCCGTGGGGAATAACGCCGCTTCCGCCATGCCTCATTTCAGAGGCCTTCGCCGGCACGCATAACAGAACACGCAAAGAAATCGTCAAGCTCCTTTAATTTGAGAGGCTTACCTCTTTTTTACCTTCAGGGCGTCTACTTCGAGGGCCCCAGCCGGGGGCGACCAGGGCACCGCATCTGCTGCGGCAGTGCCAGCTGCGGCGGACGAGCACCAGGGCAACCCAGGCGACCATCAGGTGGGCGACCACCAGGTGGCCGCCGCAGGGGCGGCTGTCCTACCGCCCGGAGGCGGGATGGGCTTGCCGCCCACTCCGAAGGTCCCCAGCGCCCCAATCCCCTCGGTGGACGCGGACGCTCTGCTGGCCGCCCTAAGCGAACTGCACTCCAATGTGAGCGGCCGCCTCGCGACGAGTAGGGAGAGGCTGAGGGAGGCCATCGCGGAGAACAACCGCCTTCACGCGGAGGTGCAGGACTGGCGCGGCCGAGCGGAGAGGTCGGAGCAAGACCTACAACAGGAGAGGGAGCGAGGAGCCCTCCGCGTCGAGGCGATCACCCGAGAGCGCGACGAGGAGAAGGGCGAGAGGCTCCTCGCGGAAGCCGAGGCCACCTCCATGCTGCGCCCTGCTTTTGACCCGATGGTGGCCAGCTTGGCGCCATTGGGGTTGGAACAGCCACCCCGGTCGAGCGGACGGCCCGGCACTATGCCTTCTGCATGAGCCGGATCGCCGACTTCCTCACCTTCCTGCCCGGCGGCTTAGCCACCCGGTCCAGCCAAGAAGGGCGGGCAGTCGCGGCAGCCACTGCGTCGTACGTGCTCGCCTGCTGCGCTAGCTGGGATGCCAACTTAGACCCCCTGGTCGCCATCCAGGGGGTGGAAGGAGACTAGGCCCGTGCCGAGGCACACGTCAGCAGCGCCGCCGAGCGGGTCGCCGATCAGCTTGAGATGGTCAACCCGACGCTGGAAGCAATGGCCGGGGATGTGGAACTCGAGCTGGACGTTGCCCCAGTGGAGGACCAGGAGGCCACAGAAGCCGTGGCAGACGAAGAGTGAAGACCTTTCTTTTGTTGTTTCGTCATCCCTTGTATAGGACTTCTGCAACTTAGTTTTTTATTTATGAATGCATATACTTCCCTCCGCACGTCTTATGTTTGGGTGCCTGTTCATGCCTCCACTATGCTGGTTCTGAGCGAACAAAAAGACAACTGCGCGAGTTAAGTGTTAGTTGGAGTGCAGGGCCCAGATCCCTTGTGCCAGAATATCGCTATCTTAGGACCTTAGGGCCCTGTGAAATTAATTACTCTCGTGGTCTCCTGGGGCCAAACACTTGGTGAGGTGTGGTAGGGTAGTAGGCTTTCGGTAGTGGTGTTTGAGTCGCCGGTTCTCACGGGGACACCCTGAGCATCATGACCGTGTTGAAAACCGTGCCAAACCAGCCATCTGATCACCCATCCCTGTACGCCACGCTCACCCAGTGGGCCAACTTTTACCATCGAGAATTCAGAGAGCCTTAATGTACTGAGGGCGACTACGCGGACACAACCCATCGGGGCGCAAACCAAAAAAAAAACAAAAGGTGAAAACTACTTTGAATAGAAACTGGACACTGGATTAAACAGAGGCTTCCCCCGACTAGCTTTGGAGAGGAAGGCTCAACTCGGCTGGTTGAGGTGCGCAGCTCTGCACTTACAGCCTTCTCAGGGATAGAACTTGCGCAGAAGCTCTATGTTTTGGGAGTTCGCCAAATCCACCCCGTCCTCAATGGCCAACCTGACCGCCCCAGGGCGAGAGGCTGAGACCACCTTAAAGGGGCCCTCCCACTGGGGAGACAGTTTGTGCAACCTGGCATGCGTCTGAACTCTGCGCAAGACCAGGTCGCCAACTGCCAGTGTTCTCTCGCTGACCCGGGCGGTGTGGTATTGCTTGAGGCTCTGCTAGTACCGGGCAGCGCGCAAGGCCACGCGATCCCGCACTTCTTCCAGGAGGTTGACGTCCTCTCAACGCAGATCTTCCTGGGCTTCCTCAGTGAACGCCGCCACGTGCGGTGACCCTAAGGCCAGCTCCGAGGGTAGGACAGCTTCCTCGCCGTAGACCAGGAAAAAGGGAGTTTCCCCGGTGGCCCGGCTGGGGGTGGTACGAAGCGACCATAGCACCGCTGGGAGCTCCTCGGTCCACCGAGCTCCGCGCTTGTGGAGCCGATCAAATGCCCTACTCTTGAGGCCCTTCAGCACCAGCGCATTGGCCCGTTCAACTTGGCCATTACTCCTCGGGTGGGCCACCGAGGCAAAACAAACCTTGGTGCCCATTTCTTCACAAAAACCCAGGAAGGCAGCGCTGGTGAATTGCGTGCTATTGTCGGTGATGATGCGGTTGGCGACCCCAAAGCGGGCGAAGATTCCTTGCATGAACTTGATTGTAGCGGCGGCGGTAATCACCCTTACCGCTTCGGCTTCCACCCATTTGGTAAACTTGTCGATGGCAACAAACAGATGGGTGTAGCCCCCTGTGGCCCGCGGGAACGGGCCCATGATGTCCAGCCCCCAGACCGCGAAGGGCCAGGAGAGTGGGATGGTTTGCAGAGCCTGGGCCGGTCGGTGGATTTTCTTGGCGTGGAACTGGCACGCTTCGCACTTCCTCACCAGCTCGCAGGCATCCTAGAGGGCGGTTGGCCAATAGAACCCTTGGCGGAAAGCTTTCCCAACCATCGTTCGACTTGACATATGGCTCCCGGACACGCCTCCGTGGATATCAGAGAGCAGACTGCTCCCCTCTTCCCGAGTGATGCACTTAAGAAGAATTCCGTTTCTACCCCGGCGGTAAAGGTCCCCGCCCACCAGGGTATAGCACTTGGCCTTTCGTGTTATCTTCTCCGCTGATGCATCATCATCGGGGCACGCTTGATCCCGCAGGTAGGCTAGGATCGGATCCATCCATGTGCCTTCCCGGTCAAGTGTGGCGACCACAGGGTGATCGTGACGGTACTCACTTTGGCCGGACATTTCCGCCGGTGCTACCCTCCCTTCTGGGGTAAGGGCTTAAGCAGCATCACCATCGTCCCCACCAGAAATGGGGGCTATGATGGACGATCGCGGAAGCCTTTCTTCAAAGACCCCGACCAGGACAGGGGATCTTGTCGAAGCGAGCTGCGCGAGCTCATCCGCCAAGTAGTTGTGTCGCCGGGGGATGTGGGTATACCCCAGCCCATCGAAATGTCGCTCCATCCTTCTAACCTCCGCCATGTACTCCGTCATAACAGGATCAGAGCAGGAGAACTCCTTTCTCGCTTGATTGACGACCAGCAGCGAGTCGCCCTTGACTTGTAGACGCCGAACTCCGATGGCCGCGGCGGCGCGATGTCCCGCCAGCAAGCCTTCGTACTCGGCAACATTATTAGTGGCCTTGAAGTCCAGGACGACCACGTACTTGAGGAGGTCCCCGGTTGGGGAAACCAAGAGGACCTCGGCCCCCGCGCCCTCGAGCCTAAAGGAACCGTCGAAGTAGAGTGTCCAGGGGGAGGGTGCAGGGGTTTCCCCAATCTCGGACTCGGTAGGAGTCCACTCAACAACGAACTCTGCCAGCCTTTGACTTTTGATCGCCGTGCGGGGGGCAAACTTGAGACCGAACTCTCCCAGCTCCACAGACCACTTGGCAATGCGGCCTTCAGCTTCGCGGTTGTGAAGAATCTCGCGCAAGGGATAGGCAGACACCACCGTGATCTCCCTTCCTTGGAAATAATGCCACAACTTCCAAGACGCCACCAGCACGGCGTATACCATCTTCTGAGCCTGCGGGTACCTTGTTTCTGCATCATGTAGCACCTTGCTGACGTAGTAAACTGGCCGCTGGACCCCTTCACGCCTCGCCACCGCAGCCAAGACTCACAATCGCCGGATCGCCAAGACGTATAACAGTAGCGGCTCGCCCGACTCGGTGGCGACCAACACCGGAGGGTAGGAGAGGTATTGCTTCAATTCTTCAAGTCCTTGCTGCGCTTCTGTAGTCCACTCGAAGGAGTTGGTCTTCTTCAGTAGCTTGAAGAAGGGGAGGCTCTTTTCCCCAGCCGGGCTATAAACCGGCCGAGAGAGGCCAGGCGACCAGCTAAGCACTGAACTTGCTTGAGCCTTGTGGGTGGTTGCATGCGCTCGATGGCAGCGATCTTTTTCGGGTTGACCTCGATTCCACGGTTGGAAACGAGGAACCCAAGCAGCTTTCCAGACGACAGACCGAACACACACTTCTCAGCATTCAGCTTCAAACAATACTGCCGGAGGTGGGAGAAAGTTTATTCTAAATCTTCGACAAGCCCATCAATCTTTCTGGTCTTTACTACCAAATCATCAACATATACTTCAAGATTTCTCCCAATTTGTGATCGAAATACAGTGTGCATAGTGCACTGGTAGGTTGAGCCAGCGTTCTTCAACCCAAAAGGCATTCGGATATAGCAGTACACGCCTAGAGGGGTCACAAAAGCAGTCTTCTCTTCGTCTTCCCGCGCCATGCTGATCTGGTGGTAGCCGGAGTAGGCGTCTAGGAAGCACAAGACCTCGCACCCTGCTGTGGAATCGACGACGATGTCTATCCGCGGTAGGGGGTACGGGTCTTTGGGGCAGGCTTTGTTGAGGTCGGTGAAGTCGATGCACATCCGCCATGTCCCGTTTGACTTTTTGACCAGTACAGGGTTGGCCAGCCACTCGGGATAGGCGGCCTCCCATACAATCCTCGCCTGCAGCAATTTCTCTACCTCATCCCGAATGGCATCCTGCCGCTCTGGTGCCTGGCTCCGGACCTTCTGCCGGACTGGGTGCACTCCAAAGAGCATCGCCAATCGGTGCTCGATCACCTCCCTAGGGACCCCGGTCATTTCAGATGGTTCCCAGGCGAACACATCTAGGTTAGACCGGAGGAAGGTGACGAGCGCGTCTTCCTATTTGGTGCTGAGGTTGGCACCGATCTTCACAACCTTCCCAAAGCTGTCCTCGCCCACGGAGACCACCTTCACCTCACCCGAGAGACCAGGTGAGGCGCGGGCCCTGACCGGAGGGAGATCTGGGCAATCATCCTCGTCTCAAGCCGAGCAGGTGGTGCCGGCCAGGTCCTGCACCTGCTTGCTGAGGCGCAGGGCTTCCAGCCGATCCACCTTCGCGGTAATCGGGCCTCTAGGCCCAGGGATCTTCATCATCATGTAGGCGTAATGCGTGACCGCCATGAACTTGACCATAGCTGGTCGGCCAAGCAATGCATTGTAGGGAAGGTCGAAGTCCGCAATCTCAAAGTTGATTTTCTCTGTCCGGAAGTTCTCCACACTTCCGAACGTAACATGCAATCGGACCTGCCCCAGGGGCATCAAGCCCACTCCAGGGGCGACTCCGTAGAAGAGAGGTGCCGGACGCAACTCCTCATAAGGAATTTGGAGTGCCTTGAATGCCCCTACAGACATGAGGTTGATGGAGCTCCCTCCATCAACAAGCACTCGCCCGAGTCTCGCATTCCGGACCGTGGGAGAAACCACGATCGGGAGATGGCACGGACCTGAAGTGTTCTCCGGGTGGTCGGCCTGACTGAAGGTGATCGGCTCCTCCGACCATTTCCGTAGCCTGCTCGCCCCAGGAGTTGGTACGGTGGCGCACACTTCTCTCACCTCTCGCTTGTAATGTGAGTTTGAAGAGTAGGTGGCGGAGCCACCATGGATGAATGCCACCGTGTGCTCCGCTTGCTGGAAGGCCAGCGGAGCAGGGCCTTCATCTGCGTCATCGTGGTCATCTTTGCGGCGCTCCTTAAGCCGCTGCTTAATCAGCTTGGACACAACCTGGCAATCCGCCAGGTCATGCCCATTGGTCCTGTGGATGGGGCAGTAAGGTCTGCCTCCGTCTTCTTCTCGGCGGGGGGACCGGCGATCCCCATGATCACCTCGCGGGCCTCGGCGATCACCCCTCCTGTCCCAGCGGTCGCGCTTCTGGGCTTGTCCTCCGGCTCGGTGACTAGGACCTCTCTGGCACCGATTTCCTTGCGCTTCTTCTTCTTATTGTGCTCGGAAGCCTTCGAGGTTCCCGCCTCGCTGTGGCCGGACGGCCCCGTCGTGCGCTCTCGGGCCTCCGCTGCCCTTGCGCACTTATGTGCCAGGGAGAACAGCTTGGAGGTGGTCGAAATGGTGTGGGTAGCCATCTTCTCCCGCATCTTTTGATCTCGAACCCCCTTCCGAAAGGCGATAATCACCAATTGCTCGGAGATCCGGGGGATCGTGTTTCGGCAGTGGCCGAACCGCCAAATGAACTCCCTCAGGGACTCCCCCTTCGTCTGTTCCAGGGCGTGAAGGTCGTCCTCCACACCCGGCTGAGTGTAGGAGCCCTGAAAGTTGGCGACGAAGATGTCGCATAATTCCTCCCACGAGTGCATGGAACCTCGAGGGAGGTTCAACAGCCAGGAGCGGGCGGAGCCCGTCAGCGATGTCGGGAGGTAGTTGGCCATGATCTTCTCAGACCCTCCCACGGTGCGCACCACCGTGGTATAGATCTGCAGGAACTCCTCTGGGTTGGTGGTGCCGTCGTACTTCTCGATGGACACAGGGGCAGAATCTCTCTGGCCACGCAGCTTAGCGTAGGCGGAGGGAAAACGCCTAGTATCCAACATTATAGGGGGAGCAGCGCCGCTCGCCTGCCCCTCAGCCCCGAGATGGAGTCGAGGGGTGCGATTCTACGCTCTCCCTGGAGCTAGGGAGCGAGGTCTCCCCTCGACCGCTAGACATCGGGTGTCCCACGCGGTGCTGCACGCGTGCACGATGCCCCCTAAGGACGTCGCTGAAGTCACCACCGCGCTGGGACCTTTTTTCGTCTAGGCGGGCCCTCAAATCCCCATGGCTCCCCGCTGGCTCGGGGAAACCATGGGAAGAAGTGGGAGCATATGCACGTCCCCCTGTACCCGAGGGGGCTGCAACCTGTGCACCCTTTCCTTTGTCCCGGCCCTCGCGACCGGGAAAGGTTGTGGCCGTGCGGCTAGAGGCTTGCGCGTCGGTCGCGCGCATGCCCTACCGCCCGACGCCAGAAGCCCCCGGCTGATTTGCCGCCTCCACCTAGTGTTGGGCAGCGTCCACTAGGCGGGCGATGTCCCGCAGCCATGGGACGGCCGGGGTTTCGCCCCCTAGTGCAACCGGGGGGTGATCGAGGAGCAGCCGGGACGCATGAAGATTGCGCGCCGGGGTGTCGTCTCCCATCAGGAGACACCACCAGACGGGCTGGCCTCCTTGCGCAGAAGCACCACGCGTCTCTCCCCGGACGGAGGGACCCGAGGGGTCCGACGCCCTGGGCGAGTGCCGGGACCAGCTGCGAGCGCTGCTCTCCTCATGTAGACCGTCGTTCTTGGAGCGAGAGGCCGCCATGCTGATGATCGTCGAAGCTTCTTGCAAACTTCGCAAGAAGATGGAAGAAGGAAGAACAATCCAACCACTGAGCCCCCTACCTGGCGCGCCACTGTCAGCGTATGAGCTAACAGACCCCTTCCGAAATGGGGTGTGAGAAGTTCGAATGAGGGGCTTTCGTGGCGGATCGCTCAAAATGCAATGGGAAGAGAACGAACAGAGCTCACAAGGGGGAGACATTTGGTTTATCCAGGTTCGGGCCCTCCTTACAAGTAATGGCCCTAGTCCTGCTTGTGTTGCTCTTGATTATGTTCTTGGTGGAAATCACTCGAACAATGGATCTGGGACTCAAAATGCCTCACCCAAAGGGGAATGAACCGGTCTCCAGAGATGGACTATCAGAGAAGAGGAAGAAGAACTAGCCGACCCCATTTCCACACACCCCAGCTACCTTTTATACTCGGGTTGGTTGGGGCGTGCGGGGATTACAAGAGCGTAGTACATGAATGTACATGACATGCTGCATTTAATGCGCCTATCACTGTTCTTGTAGCACACTTAATGCCCTAGCACAGCAGTCCCCTCCCCCGTCTTGGGCCCCGCGCCTGCCGGCTCCGCCATCCTGCTGGGGTGGGAAATTGCACCATGACATCACTCATCATTATGGCACGCGTTGGGAACACACGCCGACATACTGTGGCCTTCATTACCTCCATTTAATGCGCACGATACGCATTAAATGTCTTTGACCTTTTGTGCGGCTGCGCATGCCGCTAGGTGGCCTCGGGAACTGAGCGCCCGTGGCGTGGACTGGGCGCCGCACGTCCACTGGTCGATCACACAGCTGACCGCCAGTGGCGTGGCCTGGTCACCACCTGTCCGCTGGGCGATCACACAGCTGACCGCCAGCGGCGTGGTCTGGTCGCCACCTGCCCACTGGCGATCACACAGCTGACCGCCAGCGGCGTGGCCTGGTCGCCACCTGCCTGCTGACGATCACACAGCTGACCTCCAGCGTCGTGGCCTGGTTGCCACCTGTCTGCTGGATGGCATCCTTTCTGACCACTAGCGGCGTGGTCTAGACGCCACGTGTCCACTAGCGGCTCTTACTAAAGTGTAGTGGGCACCTGTCGGGACCCCGAATTTGCAAATCCGGACCCTCTGTGTATTCAGCACTAGTCCAGGAACGCGCTAGTGCACACAGTCTTAACATCGGTAAATATCACAATCATACCAATCGATATTATCAAAGTACTTTATTTAAATAACCAAAGTGGTTACTTGACCCTATGGCCAAGTTACAAATATATGCCTTGCAAGGCGAAACTTATTAAAAGAGAAATAGCAGCAGCGGAAAATCAAATAAACTTCGTGGCGCCATCCAGTATACCACAGGCAACTGACTGGGCTCGCATCCCTAAGTAGACGGGTCCTCTTGGAGTTCCTCCTCCCGGCCGCGTAGTCTCCTCTTCAACCGATATTGTGTTGGGGCAAGGGTGAGTACTTGGTACTCAAGAAGTCATGCACGTAATGCAAGCTAATATACTATATGCATGGCTTGGTACAAAGGAATAGCTCAAGGTATATTTGCGATGCATGACTTTTGAAAAGTAATATAAGTAGATTCGGAAGCAAGAGAAACAAGTAAAACATAAATAACTTTTCAAAAAGTTTAACAAACATTTTCCCCATCCTAAACCATATTTCCATCATCTTCTTTGTTTAAACCAACCCAACTTCTCAAATCCAAGTTATTTTCAGAAAATCTAACCCTTGACTGTAATTCCCGAGCAATGTCCAGTACCGTGGACTCGGCTATTCAAATAGATTCTACACTCTGCAGAGGTTATGCACTTTACCCACAAGATACAATCCACTCACCACGTCAGCCGTGAATCGCCATACAAGAGTATGCGAATGAGCGATCATAACAAAGCCTTCTAAGCCTCAAACAACACAGGTGGTCCTCTCCGGTTCGTGCTCTACACCATCCCTTCCCTTAGCCAAGGCGAAGTATGGGACCAACACACCGTTAGATGGGTACCGCCACGACCACGATACGCTCCCCGCATAATCACACAAACGGTGTAACTGACACCCTGAGGCTCCACAAGTGAGTCCTTAGCGACTTAGTCAACTAGGGCCGTCCCATTCCAGCCATGTGGTTGCAAGTATGACCCAGTTCAAAGGCTTGCAAGGTTAAGTCCTTAGAGTGACCAGGGCAAGACTACCCGAAAAACCAAATCATCACTCCCAATGCCACAACTGGCCCACCTGATTACTCTTGCCACATGCCCCGATAAAATCGTTTATCAAACCCAGCTTGATTACCATGTACCACGTGCCATCAACATCACATGATACTTTTCCAAAACAGGTTCAATATATCATTAAGTCCACATTAGCATTTGGTTGTTCAAAATCATGTCATGAGCACGTATGTGTCTAAGCAGTATACTACAACGATCTAAACCCATGTTGGCAATTTAATAATGTCCAACTAATAAACCACAACTAGGGTGACAAAGGGTCATGGCACATACTTAAGTAATCAAGGTGTCATATAGCAAATTGGTATTTATCTAACCCCCATGTTTAAACAAAGTATCTTTCTAATTGAACTAGCATGCAATAGTTTAAATCAAAATAGATTTTCGAAATAGGATCAACATGGTCAAAGCACAACTTGCCTTCAAAAAGCACTTGCTCTTGGTCTTGAGTTGGATCCTGAGTCAACACTTCTCCTTCGAATCCCTCCGGCACTTCAACGTCTACTCGTAAAGCGTGCAAATAGCAAATACACAAATAAACACTATGCAAAAGATCCCAAAACTCCAAATAAAATCCATAAACAGAGAGAACATAATTTTCTGGATTTTTAGAAACTGGAATCACAAATTTGGAGTTAAAGCATAAAAGTTATGATTATTTAAAGTTTAAATAATCAATTAAATAATATTACAGAGAAAAACTTTAGTCCAAAAATTAAATAAAATTCATATTTAGGTAGATCTTAATTTTATACAAATTTAGAAATTTGAATCACTCAAATCGGAGTTGAAACGCAAAAGTTATAAGCGTTTGAAGTTTGAATCTAAATTTGAAATCATTATTCGAATTAATAAATCATTTTCTTTTTTCGAAATTAATTATTGCGTCGGCATGGACACGTGGCGACTCTGATTCAAACTGCTGGCGTGGCGGTCCATGGCCTTGGCCCACGCTTCCGGCTCGGGTCCACCGTGGACTCGGTCCACGACTCCACGTGAGACTGACATGTGGGACCACTCGGGTGACGTCATCGCTGACGTCAGCGGGGCTCAGCCCACGGTGCTGACAGGTGGGGTCCACTGTGACGTCATGGGTGACGTCAGCGCTTGGCTGGGTTAGCCACTGACATGCGGGCCCTCTGACACGCGGGCCTCAGCGGTCATGGCCACACGCACGCTGCGCGCGGATTCACAGCGACCGCGTCGGTCCAACTTCCCGACACGTGGCGCCAATCTCGGCCGTTGGTTTGAAAATCAACGGGCGCGGTTGGATCCAGGGTTCACGCCGTTGAAACTACTCGATGCTCATGGGCCGCTCGATCTAGATCGGACGGTCCAGATCTAATCCTATAATCGCCTTTGCTACGGCGCGTGGCGGTGTGAAACCGCTGGATCTTGATCCAACGGTCCAGATCTAATCGGGTTTGGAACACGTGATCTCACCTCAACCGCTCGATCTGGATCTGACGGTCCTCCGAGCTCGCTGACGGCGATGGTTTCACTTGGCGGCGCTTGGCTTGACGGAGCCGAGACGATGACCACGGCTACGGCGCCACGGGGCTTCTCGGCGAGATGAAACCTCCTTCGGTGCGCCTTCGTCGCGGGGACTCCGGATCTGGGCTCCTTCTCGCGGAAGACGACGGACGACGGCGAAAACGGCGCAAACGCAGCGGAGGGAAGAGACAACTCCGGCGAGCGATTGCGGCTCAACGCGCGGCCAGCGAGATGGCTCGGGGAAAGCGAGTGCGCAAGGATGAGGGCAACCTCGAGGACGTCTCACGCTTTAAATAGCCTCGGCGTTCGTGCTCCTAGACGGAAACCTAGTTCGTTACTTACGGCGCAAGCGCTGGGCGGCGAGTCCGCCGGACTCGGCGAAGACGACGAATCGTGGTCGCCCACGCGGCACGATCGACGCCACGATTGCATGGCGTGATCGGATCCGGCCGAATACGGCTCGAACCCAGACGGGCGGATCTCACCGTTGGATCTTGATCCAACGGTTGGGATCGATTAGGGTTAGGAGTGGGTTCGCCGAGTCAATCGCTTGGGTCGGACTCGAGTCCGACTTCGGTCGGATGAAATGATTTTGACCCGAGTTGGATTTTCAAGCGAAATAATATTTAAAATAATTCCCGATAATTCATTTAATTCATTAAAAATAGCAAATGACTCGGAAAAATTCAGAAAAATTCGAAAATATTTTGGATCATTTTGGACTCAAATAAAATATTTCCAACAAAATTTTATTTGCAAAATTAAATTCTTTAATTATTTCAAAATGGAATAAATTCAAATAAATTCCAAATAAATCCAAATAAATTCAGAAAATTCCAAAAATTCACCAAAGTGCCAAATCACACATGAATTTAAGAAAAGCAAAATTTTGGGATGTTACAAACCTCCCCTTAATAGAATCTCGTCCCAGAGATTCGGGGCTCACTAAAGGAATAGGTTTGGAAACTCTTTCTTCAAATCCTCTTCGCGCTCTCAAGTCGCCGCTTTCTTCATGGTTGCTCCAATCGAACTCTACAAAACGGGTTGACTTGTTTCTAGTTTCTCGATCCATTGTGTCTAGAATCCTCACGGGATGCTCCTTATAAGTCAAATCTTCTTGCAACTCAATTGACTCTAGCGGTGTCTGCTCCTCGTGAACTCGGAGACACTTCTTTAACCAGGACACATGGAATACATCATGCACTCCTCGCCAACGACCTGTGGCAACTCGGTGGTAAGCAACTTCGCCTCTGCGGCTCAAAATCTTAAATGGTCCAACATAACGGGTGCAAGTTTCCCTTTGGCATGGAACCTCTTAACTCCCCTGAGGCGTAACTCGAGGTATACAAAGTCTTACGGTTCAAAACTCAAATCTCGGCTGACGATTGTCAAGATAACTTTTTGTCGAGATTGGGCTATCTTCAACCTTTCCTAATTATAGCGATCTGCTCTCACCTCTTGAAGAATATCAGGCCCAAAGACACGCTCGCCACGGCCTCTCATTCCAATCTCAACGGCCCGATGGGTATTTCCACTATACAAAGGCCTCAAAAGGTGACATCTCAGAACTAGCCTGATAACTATTGTTGTAATCGAATCTCGGCATACGGCAAACTCTTATCCCAAGAGGTAGCATAAGCCAATGCACAAGCTCTCAACATATCTTCCGTAATCTGGTTGACTCTTTCTGGCCTCTGGCTCCATCCGCCTGTGGATGATAAGTCGTATCTTGAAGTTTAAACGGGTTCCCATGGCTGCATGCAACTTCTACCAACACCGTGAGGTAACTTGGGTACCTCGGCCCGATACAATCCTCTTTGGCACTCCGTGCAAACAAACAATCCCGATCATGTACAACTCGCTAACTTATCTCCGAGTAAATGGTCTTCACGGGGATAAAATGGGCTACTTTAGTCAAGCGATCCACTATAACCCATATGGAGTCATAACCTCCTTGGGTCTTCGGCACACCGGTAATGAAATCCATTCCGATTTCCTCCCACTTCCACTCAGGTATTTTAGGTAATTGTAGCAATCCTGTGGTCTCGATGCATTGCCTTGACTCTCGGCATACGTCGCACAATGCAACATGCTCGGCAACTTCACGCTTCATACTCGCCACTGTAATCTCTCCTTCGATCCTCGATACATCTTGGCGCTTCCAGGATGAATCGAGTACTTGAGTCATGGGCTTCTTCCAAAATCGCTGCTTTAACTCCTTTTGTTAGGCACACAAATGCGATCCTTCATCCACAACGTGCCTTGCTCATCCAACTTGAAGTCCTCTGCCTTGCCTTCCTCCTTGATGGACTTAATCCTGCGGATCTTGTCATCATCCTTCCGTCCTTCTCGGATCCGATCCTCTAAGGTAGGCTTTACTTCTAATGCGGCCAAGAATCCGCTTAGGTACAACCTCAATCTTCATCTTCTCGAAAATCCTCACATAACTCATCCTCGACTTGTGGCTAGCAACGCACTCACTGTGATAGCTTTTCCGACTCGGGGCATCGGCTACTACGTTGGCCTTCCCGGATGGTAATGGATTCCAACATTGTAGTCCTTGATCAACTCTAACCATCTCTCGCCTCATATTCAGATCCGACTGGGTGAATATGTACTTAAGGCTCTTATGATCCGTATACACTTCACATCTGTTTCCAATCGATAGTGACGCCATATCTTCAAGGCATGCACTACGGCAAATAACTCTAGGTCATGCGTCGGATAATTTTCCTCATGCGCCTCAATCGCCTTGATGCATAAGCGATTTACCTTTCCATTCTCTCGTGATCAAAGACACATCCAAGTCCTTGGCGCGATGCGTCACAATAAATATCGAAGCTTTGAGCAACATCCTAGTAGAACTAACACCGGTGCTGATGTCAATCGCTTCTTCAGCTCCTGAAATCCTTTCTCACATTCTCAAGCGCCCATGCAAACTTCTTCTCCTTCTTCAAGCAATTGCGTAAGGGGTTTCGCAATCGCCGAAAGCCTTCGATGAAACGGGCGGTAGTATCCCGCCATTCCAAGGAAACTCCAATCTGGTCACCGTCTTTGGTTGTTCCCAATGTAACACGGCTTCTACTTTGCTTGGATCTACTACGACTCCTTCCTCATATTACATGTCCAAGAAACTCCACTTTGTCCTTCCAAAAGTCACACTTGCTTAACTTGGCTAAAAGTTGTCGCTCCTCACTTTTCCAAAACTCGCCTTAAGTGTTCTAAGATGTTCATCCTCCTGCCTTGGAGTAGATTAGGATATCGCCTATGAACACGACGACAAACTTGTCCAAATATTCCATGAACACCTTATTCATCATATTCATGAAATAAGCCGCGCATTCGATCACCCAAAGGACATAATCAGAACTCGTAATGTCCATATCTTGACGAATGCGCCTTCTGAATATCTTCTCGATCGATCTTCAATCGATGGTATCCCGATCTCGGATCAATCTTGGAGAAAACTCCGGCTCCTCTTAATCGATCAAACAAATCATCAATCCTCGGTAGCGGATACTTATTCTTCACGGTGACTTCATTGAGTGCACGGTAGTCGATGCACATCCCGAAACTCCCGCCCTTCTTCTTGACAAACAAAACTGGTGCTCTACTTGGCGTAACTTGGTCCTGATAAATCCTTTCTCCATTAACTCTTCTAGCTGTTTCTTCATCTCTACCAACTCCTCGGTAGACATCCGATAGGGTCTCTTTGCTATCGGTCTTTGTACCAGGTACAAGCTCTATCACAAACTCTATGTCCCCTGTCTCAAGCGGCATACCGTAGATCTTCGGGAAAAACATCGGGTACTCATTCACTACCGAGACATCCCCTATGCCGATTGCCTTGGTACTGTTAACCATCAACTGTCCATCTCTAATCGCAGTGGCTTGAAATTCCACTTTCTTCCCACACGGGCTCTCAACTCGAGATAGTCCTTCGCCCACAATCCAATACAGCCTTGTGCTTGGATAACCAATCCATTCCCAATATAACATCTAAGGTCCGGGTCTCCAAAATTATAAGGTTTGCTAGGAACTCTATTCCATCTATTAGTATTCTCACCTAACATCCTACTTCCGCTCGGAGTTCTAACTGTGGGTTTGAACTAACAAAGATGCACTTAAGTCTTGCCATTCTCAAGTCATTTCTAGTAGCAAAGCCTTGCGAAACAAACGAATGCTAAGCTCCAGAGTCAAACAAAATCAAGCAGGTGTATCGAAGTTAACAAGTAACTTACCCAAGACGACGCCTGTAGCATTTTGCAAGTGCATCTGCGGTGACATGGTTGACTCGGCCTCTCACCACGGCCTGGGGTGTGGCTCCTGTCGGGCGCCCTAGCTGGGGTGGTTCCTAGATTGAAGCGAATCGGGTCGCCTCGCTGTCTTCTTTGGACAACTGTTGGCAAAGTGTCTCTGGCTCGTTGCGGCTTGTAGCGGCGTCTCACTGTTCCTTGCCGCCGCCTGGTAGCGTTTCTAGCGGGGCTGGGGTCCGTAGTTTTGATTGGCAGGTCTTGGTGCCGGGATGGTGCCCTTGTTGCATTCTCGTGGTTGGAATCAAGAATTGATTTGGTGCAACTCTCAAGCCGCTGCTGCGCCTCGACGTGATCCTTGCCGTTGCATCCTGCGCTCCTGTTCTCCTCCGGGCCTTTGCGCTTGTCCTCAAGAATAAGTGCCTTATTCACCAACTCTTGGAAATCCGGAAAGGTGTGGGTGATCAACCCTACTTGCAATCCTGAGTTAAGTCCCTTCATAAAACGAGACTGCCTGGATTTATCCTGTCGCTACATCCTCAAAGTGCGTAGCGTGCTAGCCGTGTGAACTTGTTCAGTAGCTCGGCCACTAGCTGATTACCTTGCTTCAAAGGTTTCAACTCCTCCTTCTTAAGGTCCATAATTCCTTCAGCACGTGATAATCGCTTAATGCACCGTGAACTCTTCCCAAGTGATATCTTGAGGGTTCTCTCATGCGTGGCAATGTAAGTTCTCCCACCATTCAAGCATTGTTCTTCCAACCGATGAGAAGCGAAAGTACCTTCTCATTCCCTATGCATTGAGCTATATGTAGCTTCCTCTCGATTGATCTTAACCAATCATCGGCCTCCAATGGATTGGCATTTCCAGAGAAAGTGGGTGGGTGAGTCCTCATGAACTCTCGGCTGACCTTGTATTCTCAAGCGTGGTCCTCGATTAACTTGATTAGCAAAGGCCTCGAGCAAAGGACGTGCTGCATTTGTTGCATCATAGCATGCATCAACTGGTCTGAGCAGCAAGAAATGCTCCAAAATTCTGCACATCCGATGGCGGTCTTTGGTGCTCCACCATTGGGGTTTTCTCTGTGGCGAGATCCACTCCCATTGCTTCCCAAGTTTCCACTGTGTTCACCATCTGCTGGTTTGCTCTAGGTTTAGAGATGAGAGGGAAACAAGAATAGACAAGTAATATGGAACTTATGCGGGCAAAAGGTGTAGCCTTAAGGTCCAACTTTATTATTAATAACTTGGTATGGTCACATAATGCCTAAGGGCCTTGCAACACATAATGCACACTCAAAGAAACAAAGCAAATCCAAATCGAACTAACTCGAGTCTAACGCCTAAAGGGTGACTCTTTATTCTATGACTCGGCTC
This sequence comes from Rhipidocladum racemiflorum, assembly GCA_036346355.1. Lineage (NCBI taxonomy): Eukaryota > Viridiplantae > Streptophyta > Magnoliopsida > Poales > Poaceae > Rhipidocladum > Rhipidocladum racemiflorum. The sequence continues at coordinate 34,116,806 of CM070577.1, read as the reverse complement.
TACAAGGAGTCTCACTATGGAACCTATGCTCACTCATCGAGAAAACCTCCATCTGTCACAAGAGTGCTTTACGTAAGAACTCGGAATTTTTCAATTGTGACAAGGTAAGGGAAAATTTCAGCAAGAGACAAGAAAAGAGAGAAGGGGATAAGTCGAGATGTCATTTCTTGTCTTCACAAATTTTTAGCTTTAGAAAATAGGTTTTATCCTCACTACGACCATTCTAGCTTAGGGTTGAGCCTCACAAATAAGTATGGCTCGATACCACCTCTGTCGGGACCCCGAATTTGCAAATCCGACCCTCTCAGGTATTCAGCACTAGTCCAGAACGCGCTAGTGCACACAGCCTTAACATCGGTAAATATCACAATCATACCAATCGATATTATCAAAGTACTTTATTTAAATAACCAAAGTGGTTACTTGACCCTATGGCCAAGTTACAAATATATGCCTTGCAAGGCGAAACTTATTAAAAGAGAAATAGCAAAGAAATGAAAATCAAATAAACTGTGGCGCCATCCAAGATACCATACGTGCAACCTGACCGGGCTCGCATCCCTAAGTAGACGGGTCCTCTTGGAGTTCCTCCTCCGAACCGGGCGTAGTCTCCTCTTCAACTGATATTGTGTTGGGGCAAGGGTGAGTACTTGGTACTCAAGAAGTCATGCACGTAATGCAAGCTAATATACTATATGCATGGCTTGGTACAAAGGAATAGCTCAAGGTATATTTGCAAGAAATGCCTTTTGAAAAGTAATATAAGTAGATTCGGAAGCAAAGAGAAACAAGTAAAACATAAATAACTTTTCAAAAGTTTAACAAACATTTTTCCCCATCCTATAGCATATTTACATCATCTTCTTTGTTTAAACCAACCCAACTTCTCAAATCCAAGTTATTTTCGTAAAATCTAACCCTTGATCGTAATTCCCGAGCAATGTCCAAGCATCTGGACTCGGCTATTCAAATAGATTCTACACTCTGCAGAGGTTATGCACTTTACCCACAAGATACAATCCACTCACCACGTCACCGTGAATCGCCATACAAGAGTATGCGAATGAGCTTATCATAACAAAGCCTTTCTAAGCCTCAAACAACACAGTGGTCCTCTCCGGTTCGTGTTTCTACACCATCCCTTCCCTTAGCCAAGGCGAAGTATGGGACCAACACACCGTTAGATGGGTACCTGGCCACAGCCCACGATACGCCTCCCGCATAATCACACAAACGGTGTAATCGACACCCCTGAGGCTCCACAAGTGAGTCCTTAGCGACTTAGTCAACTAGGGCCGCCCCATTCCAAATCATGTGGTTGCAAGTATGACCCAGTTCAAAGGCTTGCAAGGTTAAGTCCTTAGAGTGACCAGGGCAAGACTACCTCTAAAACCAAATCATCACTCCCAATGCCACAACCGCCCACCTGATTACTCTTGCCACATGCCCTGGCCTAAAATCATGTATCAAACCCCGCTTGATTACCATGTACCACGTGCCATCAACATCACATGATACTTTTCCAAAACAGGTTCAATATATCATTAAGTCCACATTAGCATTTGGTTGTTCAAAAATCATGTCATGAGCACGTAGTGTGTCTAAGCAAAGATACTACAACGATCTAAACCCATGTTGGCAATTTAATAATGTCCAACTAATAAACCACAACTAGGGTGACAAAGGGTCATGGCACATACTTAAGTAATCAAGGTGTCATATAGCAAATTGGTATTTATCTAACCCCATGTTTAAACAAAGTATCTTTCTAATTGAACTAGCATGCAATAGTTTAAATCAAAATAGATTTTCTAAATAGGATCAACATGGTCAAAGCACAACTTGCCTTCAAAAGCACTTGCTCTTGGTCTTGAGTTGGATCCTCGAGTCAACACTTCTCCTTCGAATCCTCCCAAGACTTCAACGCCTACTCGTAAAGCGTGCAAATAGCAAATACACAAATAAACACTATGCAAAAGATCCCAAAACTCCAAATAAAATCCATAAACAGAGAGAACATAATTTTCTCGATTTTTAGAAACTGGAATCAATCAAATTTGGAGTTAAAACGCAACAGTTATGATTATTTAAAGTTTAAATAATCAATTAAATAATATTACAGAGAAAAACTTTAGTCCAAAAATTAAATAAAATTCATATTTAGGTAGATCTTAATTTTATACAAATTTAGAAATTTGAATCACTCAAATCGGAGTTGAAACGCAAAAGTTATAAGCGTTTGAAGTTTGAATCTAAATTTGAAATCATTATTCGAATTAATAAATCATTTTCTTTTCGAAATTAATTATTGCGTCGGCATGGACACGTGGCAGCTCCTGATTGGCTTCTTGCCGACGCCACCGGTCCATGGGCTCGGTCCACGCTCAGCCGGGTCCACGGTGGACTCGGCCCACGGCTTCCACGTGAGATCGACATGTGGGCCCACTCGGTGACGCCATCGGCCCGACGTCACGGGCTCGGCCATGGTGCCGAGTGGGGTCCACGGTGACGTCATGGGTGACGTGACGCTTGGCTGGGTTAGCCAGCGACACGCTGGGCCTCGACACGGGCCAGCCTTCTGTCGGGCGGCTGCCACGACGCTGGCATTTGGGCCAGCTACGGCAATACCCGCCGCGTCCAACTTCCGGACACGCGTGGCGCAATCTCGGCCGTTGGTTTGAAAATCAACCGCGAATTGGATCCAGGGTTCACGCGTTGAAACTACTCGATGCTCATGGGCCGCTCGATCTAGATCGGACGGCCCGTATCTAATCCTATAATCGCGCACGCTACGGCGCGTGGCGATTGTGGAACCGTTGATCTTGATCCAACGGTCCCGAATCTAATCGGTTTGGAACACGTGATCTCACCTCAACCGCTCGATTCGATCTCGACGGTCCTCCGAGCTCATGACGGCGATGGTTTCACTAAGCGCGGCTGCTTGATGAGCTGGAGACGATGACCACAGCTACGGCGCCACGGGCTTCTCCCGGCGAGATGAAACCTCCTTCGGCGTGCCTCGTCGCATGGACTCCGGATCTGGGCTCCTTCTACGGAAGACGACTGACGACGGCGAAAACGGCGCAAACCGCAGCGAGGGAAGAGACAACTCCGGCGAGCGATTGCGGCTCAACGGGCGGCGGCTCAGCGTAGATGGCTCTCGGGAAACGAGTGCGCAAGGATGAGGGCAACCTCGGGACGCCTCACGCTTTAAATAGCCTCGCTGCTTCGCGGCCCTCAGGACGGAAACCTAGTTCGTTACGGCGGCGGGCGCGCGGCCGGAGTCCGGCTTCGGACTCGGCGAAGACGACGAATCGCGGGCCGCCCACGCAGCACGATCGACGGCCACGATTACAGACAGCGTGATCGGATCCGGGCGAATACGGCCGAATCGATGACGGGCGGATCTCACCGTTGGATCTTGATCCAACGGTTGGGATCGATTAGGTTAGGAGTGGGTTCTCGAGTCAATCGGCTTGGGTCGGACTCGAGTCCGACTCTGGCTGATGAACAAGATTTGACCCGAGTTGGATTTTCCAAATAAATAATATTTAAAATAATTCCCAGTAATTCATTTAATTCATTAAAAATAGCAAATGACTCAGAAAAATTCCAGAAAAATTCTGGAAAATATTTTGGATCATTTTGGACTCAAATAAAATATTTCCAACAAAATTTTATTTGCAAAATTAAATTCTTTAATTATTTCAAAATGGAATAAATTCAAATAAATTCCAAATAAATCCAAATAAATTCCAGAAAATTCCAAAAATTCACCAAAGTGCCAAATCACACATGAATTTAAGAAAAGCAAAATTTTGGGATGTTACAGCACCCTGGTGTAGAATACACCGACACAAACTCTATGTCTCTGTCCGGCAGCATACCCGGTAAATCTTTAGGAAAGACATCAGGGTACTCATTCACCACTGGAACATCCTCTATGCTGATCGTCTTCTCATTGTTGACCATCAACTATCCATCTCGAACGACGGTCGCCTGGATCTCCACTTTTCTTCCACAAGGGCTCTCAACTGATATGATTCGTCATCCATAGTCCAACACAACCTTGTGCTTGGATAACCAATCCATTCCCAAGATAACATCTAAGGTCTGGGTTTCCAGTATTATAAGGTTCGCTAGGAATTCTACCCCATCTACTATTATTCTTACCCCGGAACATCCTATTTTAGTTCGGAGTTCAGAACCAGGTGTTTGAACTAGAGGCATGCATTTTAAATCCACAGTCTCAAAATCATTTTCAGCAGCAAAACCTTGAGAAACGAACGAATGCGAAGCTCCAGAATTAAACAAAACTGTTGCAGGGACTGAGTTGACAAGTAACTTACCCAGTACGACGTCTGAAGCATTTTGAAGTGCATCTGTGGTGACGTGGTTGACTCTGCCTCTCACCACAATCTGAGTTGAGGCTCGGTACATGCTTGGCTCCGCAGTTCGCCCACAGTGCGGGTGTCCTCGCTGGCGTGGACCCCAGATTGATACGAACTAGCGTCACTCCTGCTGCCTTCTTTGGGCAATAGTTGGCAAAATGCCCTTGCTCGTGGCAGTGAAAGCAACGCTTCACGGTGCTCAGCTGATTCCCTGCCACTGCATTCCCTGCTGGCACTGGGGTCTGAAAATTCTGATTTGCAGGTCTCAGTGCTGGTGATGGTGCTCTTGCAGTGTTCTTCGGCTGGAATCTGAAGAACTGGTTGGGTACAACCCTCAGGCATTGCGCTCCCTGGCGTGCTCCCTACTGTGCCATTTTGTGCTTTTGGTTGTCTTCAAATTCTTTGCGCTTGTCCTCCAGGATGAGCGCCTTATTCACCAACTCCTAGAAATCAGGAAATGTGTGGGTAATCAGCCCCACCTGCAGTCCTGAGTTCAATCCCTTCATGAAATGAGACTGTCTTGCCTTGTCCGTCGCTACATCTTCAGGTGCGTAGCGAGCAAGCTGCATGAACTTATTGAGATAATCAGCCACTGACTGGCTGCCCTGCTTCAAAGCTCTGAATTCCTCCTTCTTGAGATCCATGATCCCTTCTGGCACATGGTACTGGAGACCCGCAGCAGTGAATTCTTCCCAAGTAATATCCTGGGGATTCTCATGTGCGGCACAAAAGTTCTCCCACCATTCAGTTGTTGTCCATTCTAGCTGGTGAGATGCATATAACACTCTCTCATTCCCCGCACACTGGGCAATGTGCAGCTTCCTCTCAATCGATCTCAGCCAATCATCTGCCTCCAGTGGATTGGCGTTTCCAGAGAATGTAGGTGGATGAGTCCTCATGAACTCTAACAGTCTTGAATTCTATCGCTGTCCCTGATTAGCTTGGTTGGCAGCGGCCTGAGCAGTGACTTGCTGCATCTGTTGCATCATAGCATGCATCAGCTGGGTTTGTGCAGCAAGGAAGGCTCCAAAGTTCTGCATGTCAACTAGAAGTGCTGGCTGGGGTGCAGGTGCTCCATCATTAGGGTTTCCAGCTGGGCGAGAACCACTTTCGTTGCCTCCAAGGTTTCCGCGAGTGTTCACCATCTGTTGATTGTTCCAAGGTTTAGGGACGAGAGGAAACAAGAATAGACAAGTAGTAGAGAGAACTTATGCGGGGTGGAAGGTGTAACTCAAAATCCAACTTTTTTAATTATTAATAATAACTTGGTATGGTTGCTTACAATGCCTAAGGGCCTTGCAACATATACTGCACACTCAGCAATCAATGAAAATCCAAATTAAACTATCACACTAAAGTCTAACGCTTCTACGGGTGACTCTTTATTCTCAGATGCGACTCAACGAAGGAGTCTCAACTTTTAATCCTAAACGCTCACTCCTCGACCCAACCTCCATGTGGCGGGTGCGGCGGCATAGGTGCAAAGCAGTCGCCATGCCCCACAACAATTGTAGTCGAAGAAACAGCATCCTCCTTGGGCTCTGGCGTGGGTTGTGGCTCCTCGGGATCTGGCTTGTGCAGCTCCAGTACTGGCTCCAGCCCCTATCCATACAATGCCATCTCCAACTCATCAATCCTTCGCAGAAGATGGGACATATACTCTCGAACCTCCTACAAACTTCTCTTCTCTTTCTTGACCTCCTCACGTGCCTCCTGCAGCTCCTGCACTGTATCATCGAGTGCATCCTCCTGCGCGACGACGAACCTCGCCAAGTGTGTGACAGTGACACCCTCATCCTCTATCGGCTCTCGCTCAACCCTGTTGTCTTGACGTGGGTGGTGGTGAAACACTGTGCCCTCTAGCTCTATTGAGTAGGTGCGAGCAATGGTCGCATCGCTCGGCGCGACACCTCCTGGATCCCCATCTGGAAGGTGGACCTCCTGGCCGTGAAGTAGCATGGGCGACTGAACTTCGTCTTCTCGCTAGCATACACGGTGATCTTGACGTCCCATGCCTTGACCAATCCTGCCTGTATTATGGTGTTCCCTTGGTAAAGCGGCCTTTCAAAACCTCCTAACACCTGTAGCATACGCCACAATTCGGCAGCGTAGCCCTGCTCACGCTCAGCGTACTTGTTGATCATCTTCATCTGCCAAAATACACTCACGTGAGAACGCAATATTTTAAAATCCAAGTGGAGACAAGAGAATTCAGCAAGGGGAATGAACAAGAGAGAAGGGGATAAGTTGAGAGTTCATTCATTATATTGGCAACTTTTATATTTAGAAAATAGTTTTATTCTCACTACGACCATTCTAACTAAGGGTAGTCCTACAGTTAGTATGGCTCTGATACCACCTTTGTTGGGACCCGAATTTGCATATCCGGACCCTCTGTGTATTCAGCACTAGTCCAGGACCACGCTAGTGCACACAGTCTCAACATCGGTATATATCACAATCATACTCAACGAAAAGTAAAGTGCTTTATTAAAAGGAAAATATAACTTGTTGCTCGACCTTATGGTCAAGGTACAAAAGTACGCCTCGTAGGGCTAATGTCTTACTCGAATAAAATTTCAGGGGGATGTAAAGAAAACGCGTGGCGCCAACCAATATGCCACAGGCAACTAACTGGGCTCGCCCCTAGTTTGTAGGCTCCTCCTGGAACTCCTCCTCCAGAGCTAGTGTCGATTCTTCTTCAACTAATGTTTGTATTGTGGCAAGGATGATGTAACACTCCAATTTTTGCTTTTCATGAATTTAGATGTTGTTTCACACTCTGGTGAATTTTTGGAATTTTCTGGAATTTATTTGGATTTAATTTGAATTTATTCCCTTTTGAAATAATTAAAGAATTCAAAGTTGCAAATAAAATTTTGTTGGAAATATTTTAATTGAGTTCCAAATGCCCTAAAATATTTTCTAGAATTTTTCTGGAATTTTTCTGAGTATTTTGCTATTTTTCTTGAATTAAATAAATTTCTAGAAATTAATTTGGTTATTTAAATCGCTGGAAAAACCGAGTTGGTTTTACTGTTCATCCGACCGGACCCAAGTCCAAGTTAAACTCGAGTCCGACTCGAACCCGACCCAGCCCTAACCCTCTCGACCATCCGATCAAGATTGAACGGCTGAGATTAAGCCGCGTCGCCCAAACCCGAGCCCGACCGAGCCAACCAAGTCGCCTGAGCCGGACCCGAGCCCAAGCCCCGTGCCGTTGGATCTTGATCCCATGGTTCACATTGAGAAACGTCACGAATCGGGTGGATTCGGATTCCGCCGTCGTAACCGGGTGAACCTCGGTCTCCGCGCAATACACGGAAGCCGAGGCCCCTATTTAAGGCTTCCGTGCGCACCCGTAGCCCTAGACAACGTCACCTGAGCTGCCGCCATTTGCCCGCGTGAGCTCGCCATAGTTGGTCTTGCGCTCCGCCGCCGTTGAGTCCAGATCCGGAACCGCAAGGACAAGCCGCGTCGGAGGGGACCTTTCACCTCGCCGGAATCGCGCCTAAGCGCCGTCGGGCGCGTCGCCGTCTCCGTCTCCGATGAACCAACTCCACCGCTCATCATCGTCGTCGATCGAGCTCTCTCCACCGTCCGATCCAGATCTGAGGGCTCAGATTTGTCCACGTCATCCCCAGGTGAGAATTCACGTTTTAGTTTTTAGATCTGATTTCAACCGTTGGATCTAGATCCAATGGTGACGAGTGCACATACCATGGGTACCCCCATCAGCCCGGGACCACGAACGGGCTGATCTCCTCGAAGGCCCAGTTCTAGCGAAAGGCCCGTAGGGCGTAAAGAGTGGGCCTGGCCCCTGTTCAGAACCAGCCCCTGGTGACCGGCAGAGTCCGACCTCTCAGGTTGGAGCGCGCGGTCGGCCAGCTCCACCAGCGCTCGAAGCAACAGGGCCCTTGAGCGGTGTCGAGCCAATCGCCTGTGCCGCACGCGACGTCTCCTCGACGTCGTCTGCAGGTAAGCGGTCCTTCCGAGAGTGTCGAGGATGTGTAGGAGTCAAGCCCTGGTCCCATCACATCGACACACCACGGAGGAGAGCGCTCCCTCCCGAGGCCAAGCTGAGGTCAAACACCATTAATCGCCGGAGCGGCGTTAAATGCGGAGCAAGGCGTCACTATGTCGGCCGAAGACCGCTCGCCGCAGGACTACCAACCCAGCATGGGGTTGGGCGGAGGTCGGTCGGACGACAAGACAGAAGACCAGACTCCAAGGCATACAGTACCCCTTCCTTTTTCTCTCCAAACTCCCATGTAACCTGCTGCCTCCGAGTATATAAGGAGAAGCAGGGCTCCGGGAGGGGGGACGGACAATCGAGCGAATAGAGGGGAGAACCGGGCGAACGAAAAAGAACAAGCAAGCAACCCATCGAGCACAAGTGAGATCGATCTATTTGAACCCCTATCTCGCCTGTAACCCTTGGTTCTTCCCACGAATACAAAACATCCCAACGGCACTAACTGGAGTAGGGACATTCAGCCCGAACCAGTATAAACCCCTGACTTCCTGAGTCAACCCTTCGAGGGGAGGGAGCGCGCGACCCCCACTAACCAAAAATTCGTATTGCCGGTGCACGAAACACCGACAGTTGGCGCGCCGGGAGGGGGGACTCTAGTTCCGACAGGGAGTATCCCTCGCGTAGGACATTCTCCCGCGAGTGCAACATGGTGGGTGCGACGGAGCCATCCGCCACCCCCGCAACTCCCGAAACCCTCCTCCCGTGCGGCGAAGTGCGGGGGATGGGTCCCGGCGGGAGGACGACACAGGCCTCCAGGCTCGCCTCGTCGACCTCCATTGTCAGCGCGAGGAGCTGGACGCCCGCAAGCCGAGCTTGACAAACTCCAGGCCGACACAGGCGACGTCGGCTGAGCCACCATCGCCTGCACGCGCGCGCGTGTCAGGTCCATCACTAGCTGGCCGAGGGGACGGACGATATCCCGTTCTTCCCCCACGCCAACCAAAACATCGCCGCGGCAGCAATGCTGCTCCGCGGGTTGCCTGACGGACCTGGACGCCAAGGCCACGTACCAGAACCTCCGGGGGCTGGTAGAACGTGCTGACGTCCAGCACGCCCAGGGTTCCAGCTCCCGACGCTCAGGTACGGCCTCGGGTCACCTGGGCCACTCCCCCTCGCGGGGTAATCAGACTCCGGCCGCGACGGCCCCGCATCACGAGCTTCCCCAGGCATCGCGCACCCCGGTGCGCCACCGCCTGGGGGACAACCGTGACCTTCGCGCCACCCTCAAGGCGCGGAGGAGAGTTGCCGACGTGGCAGCGTCGTCTCAAGTTGCGGATAGCGGGCGGCGCAACCACCCCGACCCGGGCCCCGACGGCCCCGGACCACGGGCGTTCACCCGCGCCATCCGCAATGCAAATTTCCTGGTTAGATTCCGGGCTCTGACCAACATAGCCAAATACACAGGGGCGACCAACCCGAGTGTCTGGCTGGAGGACTACTGGCTCGCCTACCGGGCGGGGGGAGCGACAGATGACTCCTTCGTCATCCAGTACCTCCCCATTTACCTCACGGATTCTGCCCGGGCCTGGCTCGAGTACCTGCCCGCGGACACCATCGGGAACTAGGCCGACCTGATGAACCTCTTCATCGGGAACTTCCAGGGCACGTATAAACGTCCTGGCAACTCCTGGGATTTGAAGAGCTGCAAGCAGCAACCGGGGGAGACCCTTCGGGACTACATTCGCCGCTTCTCCCAGCAGTGCAACGAGCTCCCCGACATCCATGACGCCGATGTCATCGGGGCATTCATCTACGGCACCACCTGCGAGGCTCTGGTCCACAAGTTGGGCTGCGCAAAGCCTCGGACCACCAAGGAGCTCCTCGACATTGCCACCAACCACGCCTCCGGTGAGGAGACTGTGGGGGTCATCTTCGAAAGTAAGGTGGCCCACAAAGCCTCCGGCTCTGAGGTCGGCATCCCTTCTGACCGTTCCGACAAGAAAAAATGGAAGGGGAAGCAAGGCCGCGAAGGTCGTATGGTCGCCGCTGCCGACCGCCCTGCCAAGCAGCAGGCTTGGCAAACGCCCGACCATTTCAAGAGGTTGATGGATAGTCCGTGCCCGAACCATGACTATCCCGTCAAACACAAGTACCGGGACTACGAAGTCCTGAAGCGGTTTCTCTCCGGGAACCCCACGACATCGCGGGGCAAGGGGAAGAAGCGCGACCCGGCGCCCGACGCCGGGGCAAACGGTGATGAGACGACCGACGAGTTTCCGCAACTCGACGGTTGCCTCATGATCTTCGGTGGGGCGGAGTGCTACGCCGACAAGCGTCGGTTGAAGCTCGCTCACCGTGAAGTCCACACGGTGACCCCCGCCGTGCCCAGCTACCTGAGGTGGTCGGAGTGCCCGATCGCCTTTGAACGGACCGATCACCCCGACCACGTCCCGCACCCGGGCGATACCCGCTTGTCGTCGACCCCATCATGGGGATGAAGCGCCTAACCAAGGTGCTTATGGACGGCGGCAGCAGTCTCAAATCATGTATGTTGAGACCCTCAACGCCCTGGGGGTCCCTCGCTCCGCCCTTCGGCCGAGCAAGGCGCCTTTCCACGGCGTCGTCCCCAGCCAACATGCCCATCCACTCGAGCAGGTCAACCTGCCCGTCACCTTTGGGAGCTCGGACAACTTTCGCACCGAAAGCCTCACTTTCGAGGTCGTGGATTTTCCTGGCTCCTACCACACCATTTTGGGGAGGCCGTGCTACGCGAAGTTCATGGCGGTCCCCAACTACACCTACCTCAAGCTAAAGATGCCGGGGCCACAGGGCGTCATCACCGTGGCCGCGTCCTTTCAGCTCGCTTACAACTGCGAGCGAAGTAGTTGTGAGCTAGCCTCGGCGGTCGTCGCTTCCGCCGAGCTCGTCCGTCTCCAAGAAAGGGCCCCCAAGTCCGCCCCCGATTCCAACAAGTCGGGGCCGAGTTCCTTCAAGTCTGCGGAGGACGCGAAGGAGGTCGCAGTCGATCTCGAGGATCCCACCAAGACCGTACGGATCGGGGCCACCCTCCCTGCCAAATAGGATAGCGCGCTCGTTGACTTCCTCCGAGCAAACCGAGACGTCTTCGCCTGGAGACCCTCGGACATGCCGGGAGTTCCGAAGGAAGCCACCGAGCACTTCCTCAATATCCGACCGGGCTCTAGACCGGTCGCCCAACGCCTGCGCCGCTTCGACAAAGAAAAGCGCCGGGCCATTGGGGAAGAAATCGCCAAACTTTTGGCCGCTGGCTTTGTATGGGAGGTACGTCACCCCGAGTGGCTCGCCAATCCCGTTCTTGTAAAGAAAAAGTCAGGGCAATGGAGAATGTGTGTTGACTATACGAGCCTCAACAAGGCCTGTCCGAAAGACCCATTCCCATTGCCTCGCATCGACCAAGTCGTGGATTCCACCGCCGGGTGTGAATCCCTCTGCTTTCTGGACGCCTACTCAGGCTACCACCAGATCGCGATGAAGGAGTCCGACCAGCTCGTGACCTCCTTCATCACTCCGTATGGCTCGTATTGTTACGTCACGATGCCCTTTGGTCTGAAGAACGTGAGCGCAACATACCAGCGATGTATGCAAGCGTGTTTTTCCGACCAAATAGGCCGTAACATCGAGGCCTACATCGATGACATCATTGTCAAGACTAGGAAGGCCGACGACCTTGTCACCGACCTAGAGGAAACTTTTGTGAACCTTCGGCGGTTTCGCATAAAGCTCAACCACGAGAAGTGCGTCTTCGGGGTCCCGAAGGGAAAGTTGCTCGGCTTCATCGTCTCCGAGCGCGGCATCGAAGCCAACCGCGACAAGATCTCTGCCATCATGAGGATGGGACCAATCAACGTTGTGAAGGGGGTTCAGAGGCTGATGGGGTGTCTCGCGGCTCTAAGCCGCTTTGTGTCCCACCTCGGCGAAGCGCGGGATGCCACTCTACAAGCTGATGAAGAAATCCGACCGCTTCTGCTGGACCCAAGAAGCTCAGGAAGCCCTCAACCGACTGAAGGCGTTCTCGACCGCCTCCCAGATTGGTCGCCTGTAACCGCAAGAGCCGTTTCTCCTATACATTGACGCCACGACCCGTGTCGCCGGGCCATGGCGCTTGTCGTGGAGCGAGCGGAAGAAGGCCGCGTCTTCAAGGTGCAGAGGCCGGTCTACTTCGTCAGTGAAGTACTCTCTGAAATGAAGGTTCGGTACCCTCAGGTACAGAAGCTGTTGTATTCGGTGCTCATCACCAAGAGGAAGCTGGCCCACTACTTTGACCAGCATCCCATCTCCGTGGTGACCTCGTCGCCTCTCGGAGAAATCGTCCACAACCGCGACGCCACCGGAAGGATGGCCAAATGGGCTCTCGAGCTCAATGGCCTCGACATATCGTACGTCCCTAGGACGGCGATCAAGTCGCAGGTCTTGGCCGACTACATCGCCGAGTGGACCGAAGCGCAAGTCCCGCCGATGGTCGAGGACCCCGAGTACTGGACAATGTACTTCGACGGGTCCTACACCAAAAACAGGGCTGGTGCAGGTGTCGTCATTGTCTCCCCTCTCGGCAACAAGTTTCTGTACACCATCCGACTACTTTTCGACGCCACCAACAATGTCACCGAATACGAGGCCCTCGTCAACGGCCTTCGGATCGCCGCCGACCTCGGCGCTCGGTGGCTCTACGTCCACGGTGACTCCAAGCTGGTCGTTGACCAAGTTATGAAGGCGATCGAGCCTCGCGACGCCCGTATGGCGGCCTACTGCTTGGAGGTCCACAAGCTCGAGGAGAGGTTCAAAGGATTCGAGCTTCACCATAGCTACCGACGCTACAATGGAGAAGCCGACTCCCTCGCCAACCTCGCCTCCAGCAAAGGGCCGATCCCTCCTGGAGTCTTCGTCTCCGACTTCCACAAGCCATCCATCCGGTTGAATTCGCCTACTGAGGACACAGCCGACCCCCTAAAAGCGGATGCTTCGACTGACCTTCGGTCGGACGCGCACCCGCCTGGGTCTGATCCTAGTGTGCTGAATGTCGAATCCGACTGGAGGCAACCCTTCATCGACCGGTTGACAGACGGTTCGCTCCCCGCCGATTCCGTTGAGGCTCGGCGCCTCGCTCGACGGGCCAAGTCCTTTGTCCTGGTCGACAACGCTCTCTACAAGAGGAGCCCCCCGGGATCCTCCAGAAGTGCATCCCGGTCGACCAAGGAAGACACCTGCTAGTCGACATCCACGGCGGATTTTGCAGACATCATGCCGCGCCACAGTCCCTGGTGGGGAAAGCCTTCCGACAAGGCTTCTACTGGCCGACCGCTGTGCCGGACGCAACGCAAATTGTCCGCACTTGCGAAGGATGCCAATTCTTCGCCAGGCAAACGCACCTCCCGGCACAAGTCCTGCAGACGATCCCCATCATGTGGCCCTTTGTGGTCTGGGGGCTCGATCTGGTCAGACCCTTCAGAAAGGCGCCCGGAGGCTTCACTCATTTGCTCGTCGCCGTGGACAAGTTCACGAAGTGGATAGAAGCCAAGCCGCTGGCGACCATTACTTCCGCACAAGCGGCAAGCTTCTTCCGCGACATTGTCTACCGCTTCGGAGTCCCGAACTCCATCATCACCGACAACGGAACGCAGTACACGGGGAAGGAGTTCCTTGAATTCTGCGATGACTTCAACATCCGGGTCGACTGGGCAGTGGTTGCACACCCCCGCGCCAACGGCCAGGCCGAACGGTCCAACGGCATGATTCTCCAAGGGATCAAGCCGCGAATCTTCAATCTACTGAAGAAATTCGCAGGACGGTGGGTGGCCGAGCTGCCTCCCACTCTCTGGAGCCTACGGACCACGCCAACACGGTCGACCGGATTCACGCCTTTTTTCCTGGTGTTCGGAGTGGAGGCCGTCCTCCCGACCGACCTCGAGTACGGCGCACCAAGAGTGCAAAACTACGATAGCGCGCGGGGGTCAGAGGCGCAACAGGACGACCTCGACCAACTCGACGAAGCACGAGACGTCATAGTACTGTGGTCGGCCAAGTACCCGGCAGCCTTTGGCAGGTACCTGATCGGCCCGGTTATGGCCGGTCGTTCGAAGTCGGCGACTTAGTGCTGCGCCAAGTCCAGTCCGCGAAGGACAGGCACAAGCTCTCCCCGCCCTGGGAGGGCCCTTTCACCATCGCGGAGGTCCTCCGACCCGACACCTTTCGCCTCAAGGACGCTGAAGGCAACCTCATCGCGAACGCGTGGAACATAGAGAAGTTGAGAAGGTTTTATCCTTAGCAGACCTCCCTTCTCTTTGTATCACTCAAGGAATTTCGGAAAAAATAAGAGATCATAGCGGTCGGTCGTCCGACCGAGTGACCGTTCTCTCTACTTTTGCGCCTTTTTTGCTGACCCCGAGCACTATGACCTCCGCCCCGGCAGCAGGGGTCCCGAAATAGTGCCCTACGGGTCGCAGAAACAACGTGTACAGAAACCGACCAACGGTTGGTCGGAGTAACCCTTTTTCCCACGCAAGCTCGCACCAACGCCGCCTCAGACCTACGCTTGACCCGTTGCGGTCCCTAAGAGCTACGGTCGTCGAAGCGTGCATTTCGTGAGAGCAAGCTCATGAAAAAGAGGAAAAAACTGGCAAGAAGAAGAGGGAAGCAACTGGCGAACAACTCTTTTATTTAATTTCATTTACATAAGAAGGGCGCCAGCCCCACCAGCGGAAACCGCCCACCCAGGTCGGAGTCTCCCGTCAGACGCGGTGGTACTCCTCCAGGTGTGTGTCGATCCAGCCGAACGACGCGTGGCGCCGCTCGGTCAGCTCCTCGATCAGCGGCGTCCTCACCTCTCGAAGGCGAGGGACACCCGCGATGAGGAAGTCGACCCGCCCCGCGTCCCCAGCAACGGCGTCGGCCTCGACTTCTGCCACCATCCTCTGCCAAGCCTCCTCGGCACAAGAGGATTGCCTGAGAAGCTGAGCAAGGCGATCCGACATTGTGGCGCAAGAGGAGCTTGGCAAAAGAAAAAAAAATTCTGGTGAAAGCTCACGAAGACACCGGCGCACCTCCTTTTATACCCCGTGGCACGGAAGGCGAAGTGCATCAAGTAATGGCGGGGAGCTGGAGCCGAAGCGCCCAGCACCGGTTCCAACCGCGACGCGGCCCTCCAAGAGAGTTAAGACGGCCTTATCCCGAAACTCTTTATTTCACACGTCTCCTCACCCCGAGCTCAAAGTGGTACGCAGCGGCTGCACCTCCAGTCCCTGCGCACCACTCGGGGGCTACTTATGACCACACAGGTTGGCGACCTAGGTCGATAACCTGACCGACCAAACGCCCTTCCTCGTGGTAAACTCTTCAACCCAAGTGCTGCGGCCTACGCCCCTGCGGCTATGGCTTCGAAGCAGCACTCCGCGGAAGAAAGAAATTACCCGAGCAAGGAAGGCTGAGGCCGACCGGAGGCATTTCGACTTAGGTCAGCGGCCCGACCGACCGAACAGACTTCCTCGCAGTGACCTCTTCGACCCAAGTGCTGCGGCCTACACCCCTGCGGCTACGGCTTCGAAGTAACACTTCGCGGAAGAAAGAAATCACCCAAGCGAGGATGGCCGAGGCCGGTCGGGAGCATTCCGACTCAGGTCAGTAATCCGACCGAACGATTGGGCACTTCGCGGGAGAAAGAAATTACCCGACCGAGCGACCGGTCGGAAGCACCCCTTCTCTGCGAAGTGAGCACTCTAAGTCCTAGTCTCATCCCGCGTTTCCCTCAGATGTGATTGACACAACACCCACGCTCTCGGGATGCCCCCGCGGGTCCTGTGGCCACGGTCGTAAAAATGTCCATCGCATAAAAGGAACACAAGATGAGCGAACGGAAACTTAAAGCGGCCCAGCAGGCCGGATTCATTAACGACGCATCGTTCATTACATCTACTTCAAACAAAAACAAAAAACTAATCATCTCCTTCTTCTCGGCGGAGGATACTCTACGGCGAGATCCGATCGGCAATCTCCCGGGCGTACGGGTTGACCTGGGCCACGAACGCGTCAACTTCTTCGTCGCTCCGGTTCGTGGCAACACCGCTCCCGACCGTCTCGAGGTCGATGCCGTCGTAATAGGAGACGGCATTAACCAGAGCCGAGGAAGCGCCGAGCATCGCCGCCTCCCACACCGAGGCTTCGACGTGCTCCAGAACCCCCTCCAGCAGGGCGGCGAGGGGACTTGGGCCCAGGAGAAGCCCCAGCAGCCATTCGCAGATGGCCCGGCCGGCCCTCCGAAGGGCCGACAGCTCGGCTGTCGCGTCGGCCGTCTGCCTCTCCGCTCTCTGTTGGGCCGACAAGGCGAAGTCCCGCGACGTGAGCGCCTCGTCCCGCTGCTCCGACGCCTGCCACTTCAACACCAGGATGCCGTCGAGGTTCCCCTGCAGCTCTGCAAGGAAAGAACCGCGTCAGAGGACGCCTACCCCAATGCCCACGAAAGGGTTGGCCGACTCACCAACCAAGGAAACCTCTCTGGCGCGGAGATCCTCTTCGGCCTTAACGCGCGCCTCCCAGTTGGACGCCGCCCAATCGGCGAGCACCCTCGCCGACGCAAGCTCCTCCCGAGTGAGGTCTCGCTCGGCATGCAATTGGTCGGCCTCCCTCCGAGCCGACTCACATGCGTCCCGGAAGCGGGCGGCCTCCGCTCGAGCTAACTGCTGAGGCCTTGGCTATCTCAGCCTCCGCTAGGGACGACCTGGCCTCCTCCACCTCGCCGGTCAACGACTCTGCTAGCCGCTGAGCCTCTCGCGAGGCTTCGATGACTTCCCCGGCCGACCGGCGGCGGTGGCCTTCTTCGCTAGGGCGATTTAGCGCCCCAAGGCGTCGCGCAGCTCTTCCTCCATGGCATCCCCCTGACTGTGCAGACATCGGAGGAGGCCTGACTTTCTCGACGCCCGGGATTGCAGACGCTGCAAGAAATCACCTCCCCGATCAGTTACAGCTCCGTTCAAGAAACAACAAGGATAAGCCTCTTTTAGCCTTACCGATCTGGCCGGGCGGGACTCCTCGAGGATAGAGTTCATCGCCTTAGAGGAAGACTCGAGAACAAGGACAAGACCCTTGCGGATCCGACCGATCTCGTTCTCGACCTTCCTCTCACTCTCCTCCAGAGCATTCCAGTCGCGGCACTCCGACTCATCGTCCAAGATGAACGACGGTTCCCCGAACGGGCCGCTGCCCGGCCAGGTCAGCACGGCGAGCCCCGGCGGTGGGAGCTCATGCGACAGTCGTCCTCCCCCAACCGGCAGTGGCCTCGGCGGTGGGGGCGGCAGGACTTCCACTAGAGCTCCTTCGGCTGGCGTCACGGTGGGCAGCAGACCCAGCAGGGCCCCCTCGACCGGCGTCACGGTAGGTGACGGGCCCGGCGGTCCCCCCGCCAGCGCCAACACCTCCTCTCCCGCAGCCCCCGTCGCAGGGACCGTACCGCTGGGCCCCGCTCGGACGATCGGCAGCCACGAGCCTCCCGGGTGGGGAAGAAACGCGGCTCCTCGCTCCTGAGATGGGGCTCAGCACCACCCCTGTGCTCGGGCGGCCCCTGCACACAACAACCAGTCGGGAACCGAGCAAGGAAACCTAAACAAGGGGCCGGTCGGAGGGCGGACGAGACACTTACCGCATCGAGCAGATGTGCAGCGCCTGACGCCCTTTTCGCCGGACCCCTGCGAGGGGGCGTAGGGGCCCTCTGTCTTCTCAGAAGGAACCCCAAACTTGAGGCGTCCTCCTGAGGCTCGAGCCCGCCGACCCCTTAGTGGGAACCTGTGTCAGAGCCTCCCGAGTCACCCCCGGCACTCTCGCTGCCCTCGCTCGAGGTCGACTCCTCATCGCTGTCTTCCACGGTTGTGTCGGAGACCTCCTCGCCTCGCGTGGCCCGGGCCGCGCGCTCCTCTTTTTTCCGCGCCGCCGCGGCTTGCTTCTCCTCCTTCCACGCACGGCGGGCGGCGGCGCGCTGTTCCGCAATGGCATGCGCCGCGGCTCTCGCCTCTTTTTCTCCCAGCAGAAGGGCCCGGGAGATCATGCCGCCGAGTCCATGCAAAACCACACTCGGGTAAGCGGGGAGAAGAGCAAGGGAAAAAGAGTCAAAGAGATAGAGACCGCCCGACCTACCAAGTTCGGTGGATTCTGCGCCGAGAACAGCGCGGGGACCTCGCCCACCGCTTCGGTGTCACCCATGCGGACGACCGCTGACACACGGGCAAAGAGCTCCGACCCCGGGAGCTCCGCCTCGGACGACCTCATGGGGTCAGACACTCTGGTGTACTCGAACATGGGGTGCACCCTGTCCTTGAAGGGTTGGACGCGCCTCTCCATGAACGCGCGGACGACCACCTCGCCCGTCAAGCCCCGCGCCTTCAGACGCTCGAGCCGCTCGAGGATCGCCTCCACCTTCCTTTTGTCTTTCGAATTGGGACCCCAAATCCAGTGGGGACCCAGCTCTGGCAGTCTGCCGGTGAAGGCTGGGGCGCTGTTGCCGAGGTTCTGAACATAGAACCATTCGGCATGCCACCCCCGGTTCGACGTCGGCAGCTTCACGTCGATGTAGCCCACCTTGCGGCCGCCGCGCAGTTGGACGGCAAGGCCGCCCAGGGGAGCGGCCACGTCCGATGGTGACCGCGCGAAGAAGAAGTGCCTCCAGAGCCCCCAGTAGGGTTCGATCCCCAGGAAGGCCTCGCACAGCGTGATGAAGATCGCGATGTGGAGGACATTGTTCGGGTTCAAGTGGTGCACTTCCCCCCGATAGAAGTGCAGCAGCCCGTGGACGAACGGGTGAAGGGGGAGGCCGAACCCGTGCTCGTAGAAGGAGGCAAGTACGATGATCTCCCCGGCGCCCGGCGCAGGAGTTGCGGCCCCCGCTGGCACCCTCCACCCCGACTCATCCCGCGGAGGAAGGAACCCCTTCCTCTCCAACCCAATGAAGCGGCCGGGGGGCGACGAGCACGGAGGCCACGACATCACCGAAACCGACAAGGAGGCGAGGCGAAACGCAAGGAAGCAGGGAGCTTTTCTCTTCTTCTCTTCTGGATCTCTCTTTTAGCAGAAAGAACGAGCAAGTGTCTCCCACCTCGCGCCTCCCTTTCTCTCTTTTATAGGCACCGGGCGGGAACGGACGCCTCTTCGCGCCAACCGGTGCCCCTTCATGCAAAGCGACGCTCGCCGACCACTCGCCGCCACCTCGGCCACTACCCCGGTAACGTGCCGCAATTCATTAAATTCCCACCGAGCACTAAATGCTTTGTGAGACATTTGCCTCGCCCTTGCCAGGCCGAGGCTCAGCCCGACCTCGGTCGGCCAGCCCCTCGGCCAGAGTAAACCCACAGGCCAGGCTCTCCAGAGCTCGAGGGCTCGGAAGGCTGCACCAAGGTGTGCTCATCGCCTTACCAGGCCCTTCGGCCGGTCACGACCCGGCAGTGACGGCCCGCCGACAAACTCCAGGCCTCCGCCGACCTCTGATCGGCCATTGCTCGGCCAGAGTAAACCCCCAGAGCCGGCTCTTCGACCGCTCGAGGGGCTACCTGCCGGGTCTTGCTCGCGCACCGGGCCTTCCAGCCAGGCCGCGGCCGTGCGGACAGGCCGCGCCCACCCGATCTCGCCGACCTCCCGCACGGCGGGCCGACTGCGACCGGACTAACCCCCCGACCGGCTCTTCGACCCGCTCGGGGGCTCGGGGGCTACACCCACCGGGTGCGCTCGCGCGCACCCGGTCCCTTCGGACGAAACGGTCTCCGGCAGGCTGCCCCAACCGGATCTCATCGATCAACCCCGACACTGCGCCGACCTCGTCAAACCCCCGACCGGCTCTCTGACCCGAACGGGTGCTCGGGGGCTACTGACGAGTGCACATACCATGGGTACCCCCATCAGCCCGGGACCACGAACGAGCTGATCTCCTCGAAGGCCCAGTTCTGGCGAAAGGCCCGCAGGCCGTAAAGAGTGGGCCTGGCCCCTATTCAAAACCAGCCCCTGGTGACCGGCAGAGTCCGACCTCTCAAGTCGGAGCGCGCGGTTGGCCAGCTCCACCAGCGCTCGAAGCAACAGGCTCGCCGCTGGTGTCGCCAATCGCTTCGTTTCACGCGACGTCTCCTGACGTCCGTACCGGGGTAGGCGGTCCCTTCCCGAGAGTGTCAGAGGATGTGCAGGGGAGTCAAGCCCCGGTCCCATCGCCACCGGACACCACGGCGAGAGCGCTCTCCTCAGAGGCCAAGCCGTGGTCAAACACCATTAATCGCCGGTGCTAACATTATTCGCACGGGCAAGGCGTCACTATGTCGGCCGCCAAGACCGCTCGCCGCAGGACTACCAACCCAGCATGGGGACGGGCGGAGGTCGGTCGGACGACAAGACAGAAGACCAGACTCCAAGGCATACAGTACCCCTTCCTTTTTCTCTCCAAACTCCCATGTAACCTGCTGCCTCCGAGTATATAAGCAGAAGCAGGGCTCCGGGAGGGGGGACGGACAATCGAGCGAACAGAGGGGAGAACCGGGCAAACGAAAAAGAACAAGCAAGCAACCCATCGAGCACAAGGGAGATCGATCCATTCGAACCCCTGTCTCGCCTGTAACCCTTGGTTCTTCCCACGAATACAAAACATCCCAACGGCCTGGCCCCGGAGTAGGGACATTCAGCCCGAACCAGTATAAACCCCTGACTTCCTGAGTCAACCATTCGAGGAGAGGGAGCGCGCGACCCCCACTAACCAAAAATTCGTATTGCCGGTGCACGAAACACCGACAAACGGTTTAGATCATGTCACGTAGCCGTAACCGTACCGTACTAGGAGAGATCTCAGCCGTTAGATCTAGATCGTACGGCTAGCGTTAACCCACATTATAGCGTTAGATTAGATCTTGACCGTCCGATCAAGATCGAACGGTCCGAGTCAACCGAGTAGTTTTCTATTGTGTTAAGCCAGATCCAATCTGGGCCGTTGATTTTCAAATCAACGGCCGAGATCCAGCCACGTGGCCGGAAGGCTAACCGTCGCGGTCAGTGCGGTCGCCGCCCGGTCACCGCTGACGTCACGCGTGACGTCAGTGTGGGGCCCGCGTGTCAGCGGCCCAGCCAAACCGCACCATGACATCACCGTGACGTCACGGTGGGGCCCAGCTGTTAGCTGTCCTCAGCCGTGCGTGATGACGTCACTGCTGACGTCATCCGAAGGGCCCACCTGTCAGTGAGACACGTGTGCCGTGGACCGGGTCCACGCTGGACCGAGCCAAACCGTGCGCTGGGTCCATGGACCCGAGGCGACGTGGTGGCCTTTGATTGGTGCACATGTCATGTTGACGCAATAAATCTTTTTCCGAAAAAGAAATTATTTATTTAATTCGGTTTATTGATTTCAAATTTAGATTCAAACTTCAAACGCTTATAACTTTTGCCTTTCAACTCCGATTTGAGTGATTCAAATTTCTAAATTTGTATAAAATTGAGATCTACCTAGTGGTGAATTTTATTTAATTTTTAGACCAAAGTTTTTCCTCTATAATATTATTTAATTGATTAATTAGACTTTAAACGCTTATAACTTTTGCGTTTTAACTCCGATTTCACCGATTCAAACTCCTAAAAATTTATAAAATTATGCTCTCTCTATTTATGGACTTCATTTGGATGTTTGGACACTTCTTGTCTACTGTTTTATTCATTTATTGCTAATTGCACGCGTTACAAGTAGACGTTGAAGTGCTCGAAGGCTTCAAAGGTGAAGTGTTGACCTAAGAGCCACCTTAGGACCAAGATCAAGTATTCTTTGAAGGCAAGTTGTGCTTTGACCATGTTGATCCCATTTTGAAATTAATTTGATTTAAATTATTGCATGCTAGTTCAACTATAAAATGCTTTAATTGATTTTGGGAGGTTAGTTAATTACCTAATTGCTGTATGCCACCTTGACATAGATAATTCAATGCCATGAACCCCTTGTCACCCTAGTTGAAGATTAAATATTTGGACATTATTAAATTGCCAACATGTGAATTTAGATCGTTGTAGTATATTGCTTAGACCTGCTACGTGCTCATGACATGATTTTGGACAATCAAATGTTAATATTGACTTAATGATATATTGAACCTGTTTTGGAAAGGTATCATGTGTTGTGATGTTGATGGCACGTGGTGCATGGTAATCAACTAGGGGTTTGATAAATAGATTTGGACCGGGGCATGTGGCAAGAAATGATCGGGTGGGCGGTTGTGGCATCGGAGCGTTGTTTTGGTTCTTCGGGTAGTCTTGCCCTGGTCAACCTAAGGACTTAACCTTGCAAGCCTTTGAACTGAGTTAATCGTGCAACCACATGTCCGTAATGGGACGGACCTAGTTGAGTAAGTTACTAATAACTTGCATGTGATTCCTCGGGTGTCAGCTACACCCTTTGTGTAGCTTGAAAGGGGAGCGTACCAGTGCGATGGCATGGTACCCGTCCAACGGTATGTTGGTCCCATACTTCGCCTTTGATAAGGGAAGGGATGGTGTATAGCAAAAACCGGAAAGGTTCACCTGCGTACTTAGCCGTTTCCGAAAGGCTTTGTTACGATCACTCGCCCTTGTGGCGTTTGGTCAGATCTTGTGGGTAAAGTGCATAACCTCTGCAGAGTATAAAATCTATTCGAATAGCTGTGTCCGCGGTATTGGACATTGCTCAGGGATTACAGTCAAGGGTTAGACTTTCGTGAAAACAACTTGGACTTGGAAGGTTTGGTTTGGTTAATTGATGATGTTGATGGAAATGTGGACTAGGAATGGGAAAGATGTTTATTTAACTCCTGGAAAAGTTATTGATATTATACTTGTCTTTACTGCTTTCGAATCTACTTATGATACTTGTCAATTGCTGTTTTACTGCAATTATACCATGAGCCATTCCCTTGTACTAAGCACTGCATGTAGTATATTAGTTCGCATTCTGTGCATGACTTGCTGAGTACCAAGTACTCACCCTTGCCGCAATACAACATCAGTTGAAGAAGAGTCTACACCAGTTTTTGAGGAGGAGTTTCAAGAGGAGCCGTCTAACTAGGGATCGAGTTCAGTCAGTTGCCTATGGCATATTGGTTGGTGCCACACGTTTTCTTTATATATTCCGCTGCAGATTTTATTTGAATAAGTCTTAGCCCTGCGAGGCGTACTTTTGTAACTTGACCATAAGGTCGAGCAACCAGTTTGGTTATCTTAATTAAAGTACTTTATTATTATCGATGTGTATGATTGGGATATTTACCAATGTTGAGACTGTGTGCACTAGCGTGATCCTGGACTAGTGCTGAATACACAGAGGGTCCGGATTTACAAATTCGGGTCC
The DNA here is from genome assembly GCA_036346355.1 of Rhipidocladum racemiflorum. Classification (NCBI taxonomy): domain Eukaryota; kingdom Viridiplantae; phylum Streptophyta; class Magnoliopsida; order Poales; family Poaceae; genus Rhipidocladum; species Rhipidocladum racemiflorum. Next base: position 34,093,087 of record CM070577.1, on the reverse strand, counting down.
CGACAGGTGAGTACTTGGTACTCAGCAAATCATGCACAAAATGCAAGCTATTATTCTGTATGCATGGCTTTTTACAAAGGATAGGCTAGCAGGTATATTTGCAGGAAAGCAGCATGTGTAAATACAGCAATAGATTACAAAGCAGTAAAACGATAATAAAAGATAATATCTTTCGTAAACATTGCACAAGTAAACCATTTCACAACCTAAGCCCAATTTTCAATTCCAACCCAACCATTTTCCAAACCAAGTTATTTTCATGAAAGTCTAACCCTTGATCAGTAATCCCGAGCAAAGGTCCAATACCACCACTGCACTCGGCTATTCGAATAGGTTGTACTCTCTGGAGAGGTTATCCACTTTACCCATAAGATACAGTCAAACACCACAAAGGCGAGTGTCTGTAACAAAGTCTTTCGGAAACCTCTAACTACATAAGTGGACCTCCTCGGTTGTTGCACACTAACCCTTCACTTAGCAAAGGTGAAGTCTAGGCCAACCAACCGTTAGATGGGTACCCAGCCATTACCCCGGTACGCTCCCCTATACAACTACACAAAAGGTGTAGTTGACACCCTGAGGGTCCACAAGCAAGTTATTAGCAACTTATTCAACTAGGTCCGTCCCATTACAGACATGTGGTTGCACGTTTGACTCAGATCAAAGGCTTGTAAGGTTAAGTCCTTAGGGTGACCAAGGCAAGACTACCGAAGAACCAAAACAATATTCCTGGTGCCACTCATGGCCCACCAGATCACTCTTGCCACTTGCCCCAGTCTAAAGCATTTATGAAACCCAGTTGATTACCATGCACCACGTGCCATCAACATCATCACTAATAACCCATGACACTTCTCCAAAACAGGTTCCATATCTCATTAAGTCCATATTAACATGTAATTATCCAAAATCATGTCATGACTACGTGGCAGGGCTAAGCATTATACTACATCACTCTAAATACCCAAGTTGGCGATTTTAATAATGTCCAACTACTTAAACCAAACTAGGGTGACAAGGGGTCATGGCATACAATTATTTATGTCAAGGTGGAATATAACAAATTGGCATTTAACTAATTTCCAGAATTAATCAAAGCATCTTCTAATTAAATTAGCATGCAATAATTTAAATCAAAATAATTTCCAAAGTGGGATCAATATGGTCAAAGCATAACTTGCCTTCAAAAAGTACTTGCTCTTCCTCTTGAGCTGGCTCCTAGGTCAAAACTTCATCTTCGAAGCCTTCGGGTACTTCAACGTCTACTCGTAACGTGTGCAAATAGTAATAAATAATTAAACAGTGGACAAAAAGTGTCTAAAAATTTAAATAAAATTCATAGACAGAGGGAGCACATTTTTATAAAAATTTAGAAATTGGAATCACCCAAATCGGAGTTAAAACACAAAAGTTATAAGCATTTGAAGTTTGAAAAATCAAATAAAAGAATAAACCGAATTAATTCATTTATTTTTCTATTGAAAAACCGATTTATTGCGTCATCATGACACGTGGACCAATCAGAAGCCCCCATGTCGCCTCGGGTACATGGACCCGGCGCACGGCTCGGCTCGGCTCGGGTCCACCATGGACCCTATCCACGGGTACACGTCACACTGACACGTGGGACCCACTGGATGACATCATCGCTGATGTCATCACCGCTCGGCCGAACGGCTCTGACAGCTAGAACCCACCGTGATGTCACCATGACATCACGGATGACGTCCTCGCACGGTCGGGCGGACAGCGACACGCGGGCGCTGGCGGCGTCACTCTTGGCGTCAGCAACGACCAGGCGCGCCCGCGTGGGCCACGTCGGCTCGGCTTTCAGACACGAGCGCAATCTGGCCGTTGGTTTGAAATCCTATGGTCGGGATTGGATCTGGATCTCGCACATTCGGGTTAACGTGGCTTGATCAAGACCGCACGATTCGAATCGGACAGTTAGGATTAGATCGGGTTTCACCGCGTCATGGGGGCGATGTGGCATGTCCTGGCGTGAGACACGTGGCTCGATCTACACCATTCGATCTCGATCGAACGATGGAGAATGCATCTAATGCTACAACGCGGATTAACCCTAATCATACGATCTAGATCTAACGGCTGAGATCTACCCCTAGCACGGTGCAGTTCAAGGCTACGTGGCCCAATCCCGTGCATTGGATCTAGATCCAACGGTTGAGATTGGATCTAAAAACCGCAATGTGGAATTACAAGGGGGTGACATGGACGAACCTGAGCCCTCGGATGGAGAACAGACGGTTGCTGGAGCTCGGTGGCGTCGACGATGTCGCGACGGAGCTAAGTCACCAGAGCTGGGGACGATGACGAGCCCAACGGCATTCCCGCGCGTCTCCGGCAAGGTGAGTGGTACCCCTCAACGCTCCTTCACGCAATGGTCTCGGATCTGGCCACCAACACGGCGGAGAACGGCGGACGGTGGTGTAAACGTCGAAAAACCGCGGCGGCGCTCTTCTCTTACCTCGGCGAGCTATTGCGGGCAAACGGCGGCGGCTGGAGCACTATGGCTTAGTGCAACGTGCGCGCATGGAGAAGGGGATCATGATGGCAGCGACGGCGCATTAAATAGCCCCCCACAACGTCCGTGAAATTAGCGTGGAACAAGGCCCACACGCAGGCGGTGGCGAATTCCGATGGCGGCTCGAATTGGGTAACGTGGCCGCATCCTAGCCGTCCACGCATACGTGATCAACGGCCCGGATCCGGCCGGTGCGTGCGTGTTCGATCCAAACCCCACGTGGGCGACGTGGCTCAAGGCTGGCCGTTGGATCTTGATCCAACGGTCGCGTGGATTAGGGTTTTGTCCTGCTCGGGTCTGGCTCGGACGGTTCGGTCTGACTCAAATCAGACTCGAATCTGGCTCAGGTCGGATGAACAGTGGAACCCATTAGGGTTTTCCAGTGATTAAATAATTAAATTAATTTCTGGAAATTCAAATAAATCGAGAAAAATAGCAAAATACTCAGAAAAATTCCAAAAAAATTTTGGAAAATACTTTGAGACATTTTGGACTGAAATAAAATACTTCCAACAAAATTTTATTTAAAACTTTTAATTATTTAATTATTTCAAAAGGGAATAAATTCAAATTAAATCCAAATAAATCTCAGAAAATTCCAAAAATTCTCAAAAATGCCAAATATCTTTTAAATTCTTGAAAAGCAAAAATTGAGGTGCTACAGTGACTCATCCATATGCCCACAAGCAATCGAGTGGGGTACGCATCCTAGTCCTTGGAATCTACTTTGACAGCTTCCTTTACTTCTGAGATATGTTTAGAATGTAGCATGTGAGTACATAAAGTACTCAGCAAGTCTGGGAAAAATGCATAATGCAGGGCTATCCAAGGATGGCTTATTATGGTTCTTTTGCACAAAGCAATACTTTCACAAACTTTACATGTAATATTTTTCACAAAGCCATTTTTAACAATTATTTGTACATTTGAAATTATTTATAACTCTAGTGAAGGTTCTAGCCACCAATCACTAGTATACAGTCTCTATCCGCCACAACTTAAAAAGATCAGGATTCAATCCATCCACATGGCTCTGTTTGCCATGGTTCACAAAAATAGGTTCAATCCACCTACCTGGCTCTAGCCGCCAAAAGCACACCCAAGAGTTCTAACCACTCCCGGATCCCAAATCATCAGTTTTTAAAACAAATAAATAGAGTCTACCAATATGAAAGCATTCTTCGCTTTGCCCTTGACCGTGGGCACGGCTATTCGAATAGTTTTAACTCTACAGAGGTGTACAGGTTTACCCACAAGACATGATATTCTCTTGATGCCAAGTTATTAACACACTTCCTTAGGTGTGCCGGCAAAGATATCATGACAAGGCCTTTACAATGTATATGCCTAACCTGACCCACCCGCTGAGGTTTCACCGCTGTTAGGGTTCTATCCACCTAGTACAGAAGCCCCCTCTTGCGCCTTGTGAGAAAAACAGTCTTGCCTCTATCCGACACTCACATTCCACCATCTGGTCAGTCTAAGTTAGGTTTCTACAAATTATTCAGCCAGGTTGTATCCATAATGGACATGTGGTTGTACGGTAATGCTTAGAATGGAGACAATCATAAGGGTCGGTCCTTAATTGACTTGGGGCGGTACTTGCACAAACCAGGACTAGTGCTCTATCCACACCCGCCAAACAAACCATTCTGCCCAAGACTAAAACATTTTATTTTGTTTTTATTTTGTAATCCAACGGCAATACTTTTTGCCATAATTTCCAACACAAATTTTCAAGAGTTATAAGAAATTCCCACCCATAGGTGCATACTGACCGATTGCGAGTTTAAGCATTTCTACCGAACTATTCTATCACACCAATAGTTTATTTTTTAAACTACAAATCTCAGGGTTTGATTACAATCCCTATAATCAATTTTGTAATCTCCAATAATCCTTAAATTGCCATAATTTTTCAATCATATGAATAATCCAATTCAATATAGTATCCAACAAGTAGCAAGTATATCATGGTACTATCATAACTCCAAAATCATATTAAACTACAATCATGTTTGTATATGAAATATTTCCCTTGAACTATAACTTGTATTATTGATTTATCCATCATTCGTACGGTGATCAATCTTATCATCTACTAAGAATATTTCACAAAATCATCTACTAAACCACCGAGAATACTTCACAATATCATCTCTAATCATCTAGAATACAATCCACTGATAATACTTCATAATATCATATATTTAATCCTTCACATTATCACCTCTACATCATATACTTTGATCCACCAAGAATACGTAATATTATAATTTACTAAACCACCAAATATTATTTCATAAATTATGATTTTATTAATTCATTGTCAATAGTAGTTTCCATTAACACCGAAACCAAGTTAACTAAATAGACCACTCATATTCTGCATTATTCACAATTCTCCATAAATGATTAGCACATCTCTATATTTCTGTAATTATCCATTTCTTAATTAGTCCATTAATAATAATCCCCAACAAACACTAATAATCCAACTAACTATGATTCTCATTTGATACTATTTTATCAACCCAAGGAATGCAATTCAACATATTATTTACTTGCAATGATCTATTTAATCCATCATGAATACTTCACAATACCATACATCTTCCAAAATTTTCCCCAATCCATTACAATGTGAACTACTATCACAATCCAAATTTTAACAATATTTCAATCATCAACGTTCATATATCAATTCATAATTTATAATCCCCATCAACACTAATATTCAAGTAATCTCCAATCAAGTTGGGTTCTAAACTCAAATTCACATTCCATACGATCTAATCCATTCAAAATGTCATCTAAAGAATTAATCTCCTAATCAGAGAATATTTACCAAAAGTGTTTACTATGGTGGATTACTGTGCTAGGGCGACAAAGGATCATGGATAAACCTATCAAGGAGGTCTAAGCAATAGGTATAGCTAACCACCTAACGGTAACATAATCCTTTTATATAAGTAGCAATGCAATTTTTAAAACATGGTAAAACATTTATAAATCATGGGATCAACATGCATCAAGGAGACTTGCCTTCTTTGATGAGGGGAGACGCGTCGCTCTACTGGACAAAACTTTCTTCGGCGGCGACAACGGCTTCTTTGACTACGCGTAAAACGGAGCAACAAATAAATAAATAAAATAAAATAAATCTAAAAATTATAAAATTAGTACTGGCAGATAGAGAATGATTTTAGATGAATTTAAGAATTTGAATGACTTGATTCAGATGTGACACTACGGTATGGTGTGACATTATAAAATGTGAAATTAGAGAATAAAACCTTTCGGCTTGAGGTTTACTCGCATTTTTTGGCTTTTTGAAGTGTTGTGACACCATGGAGCGTCGTAACCTTATAAAAGGTGCATGATGAGGTCAAAAACATATTGAAATATAATATGGGAGGTTAAAACCATAAGGTATGGAGGTTAATAGCGTTGTCGGGCCGTTTTCGAGGTTTTGGGCCTTCCCGGGGGAGTTTGGGCCTTAAAGAGGGGGTTGTGGCCTTTGGTGGGATGGAGTGGGAATCCATTTAGGATTAGGAAAGGGGCTTAGGTCTGGTTAAAGGGGGGTTTCCCTTCCCTTTTGGGCGTCCTCCCCCTGCCCCTTGCGCCCCCAAGTGCCCTAGCCGCCTCCCACACCTCCCCACCTCCTCCTTGGGCGCCTCCACCTCCCCCAAGCCTCTCCCCTTGCGCCACCACCCTCTCCACCACCTCTCCACCTCCCTTGCTGCGCCTAGGTGAGTTCTTGACCTCACCACCTCGAAGATCCATCCATTGGAGCGCTCCGCGACGAGGAGATCCGGTGGATTTGGAAGCGAGGAAGGGGATCGCGCAAACCGGGAGGAGATCTATTGGGTTTTCGTGCGTCGGGAAAAGGTATGTCCATGGAAATCCTTGGGGTTAATCTAGGTACTGTTCTAAGGGTGTTTATCAACTTTTTAGATCAATTGGTGGTGCTAGAATTGAGTAATTTGGATTAGATCTAGATGTTGCCACGTTCTATTTTTGGGACAGCATGAGATGTCGACCTAGGGTTTGTGTTTTCATCAATTTAGAATCCGAATATGTCCGTACGTATGTTGAAGAAGTTGTTGATAATTTCATTATCTTTCAGTGGGTATAAAGCACGTTAAATTCCGCCCATCCGTTTGAAAGTTATGGCTGTTTTACCGAGCGTGATAAAATCTGTGACGTAATTGGAACAGATCACGGTAATCTGTAGATTAAACAACTTTAGAATCCGAATCAGTCTTTCCATATACCTCTAGAAAGTTGGGAAATTTTTTAAGCTACGCGAGGATGTACTCTTTTAATTGATTCGGAGTCCCAGAACTCAAGTTATACCTTTTGCAAGGTTGCTGTCCCGACGGGACAGAACCTCTATTTTTAGGTTTTGCGAGTAGTTGGCAATGTCGGGGTAGATGAGGGTTTGCGTACTGTTTTGTGGACATGATTGTGAGCGTGTGGTACCTATGTGCAGGTGGTGCGACCCCGGGAGTGCTCTCTACTTCCCGCCAATCCGTTGCCCGTGGTTGAGGCAAGTGTGTTGTGATGGATAGCGATTTGTAGGTTGCTTGTTGAGAATAGATGGAATTGACTACATGATATATGATCACTTGCCATGCTTTTATGATTGCCAATGATATGATGAGCATGTTTAATATGTTATGATGCCATGTGTTAATATGTGAGTTAAATATGATGTTGGCATAAATGCATACGTGGCTCGGGCGGTGAGAAAGTCATAACTAGTCCGGGAAGGTCGGTGAGAAAGTTATGACTAATCCGGAAAGCCAATGATTAAGACCTACATCGTGATTCCATTCACCGCGGTGAACGGAAGCGAGGAGTAGGCACCCTCCATCTTCGGGATGGAAGGGGGGAGAGGGTGCACACCGACGGGTGTGTACTCAACCATACCGGTATGACTTTCCAAGGAGACATGAGCATTGCATTACATTGCATACATAATGATGATGATATTGTTAAGTGTTCATGAATGAGATTATATATATGATGGGAGATGTTATTGCCATGATGTTGTTCTCGTTGTCCATTGCAATATGCTTGCTGAGTTTCGAACTCACGCTTGTGTTTTCTTGTATTTTAGGTACCATGAGAACGGCATGCGGGGAAGGGAAATAGTCACATGTCCACACGTAGCTTCACATAATGATTCCACAAGTCATTCTATTAGTTTGATAATAAATTGCGTGTGACGATTATTGCTTTAAGGTTTAGCTTTGCTATATGAGAGTTTTATTGTTCGTTTGACCCTTGGAGACATTATGTGTTTGAAACTAGACTTATATTGTTGATAAGTCGTTAATTATTGCTGTTTTTAGTTGTCTCTCATAATCCATACATTGATATACTGTTGTTGCTCCTTTAATTCATGTTAAAACAAAGGAGATGCTGCCGAAATTTCAGTTTTTAGCATATGTACCTTTGCTGGAATTTATGGTAACTTGTGGTATTTAGATGTTGTTTAGCTCATGTTTGGTTGCATTCAGGCATAGTAAATGCCGGGGTGTTACAGTTGGTATCGAGCTGGTCAGAGGTCCTTGGAATATGTATTTTTAGTGTCATACCTTAGGTTACAACTAAAATGTGATGTGGAATAACTTAGAAACATGGCTTAGGTTTTTACTAAAATTTTGTTATAGGATAGCAACATTAAAACTTGCAAAAGTGGTATAACTAATCTAAAATTTGACACACAATGGATGCACAGTAGGAAAGGGTATGGGTATCGTTTCCTTACGCTTAAATGTTGTATTTAAGCTTCGATGTTGAATGCTTCATTTGATAATGCATGCTGCTATGTCTATGAGATAAATGATTGAATTGTGCTTGTTGTGGTGATAAAGTGGGGTTGTGGTGCCGAAGGGTTTCGGTCACCACTTTTGTTCATAGTAAGGGTGTGGTTTGACGGTATGGCCGATTAAAGCCATCACCGAAGAACTATTAACACCTGTAGGAGAAGAGTGCTTACCCTTTCTGTCGTAAATCGGGTAGTTGACTGGAGTCAAATAGAAAAGTTTGGTGGTGGATTCCTTCAGATGTTCTTTATCGTTCTGTGGTCGGTCTTGGTTGGTTTTATTGGTTTTAGTTGATGGAAACCAAAAGAAAAGTGTTTGGTATTGGATTTTCGCGGATCGTTCGTATGTGGTGTGTGGTTTTGTCTTCCTTGGTTGAAGACGAAGAAGAGGAGTCTAGGGTGGCTCTTCTTTCGGGCGCCTTTCCACTTTTAATGCTTAGTTTGTTGATTTCTTTATGGGGAAGAAGCATTCAATTTGATTCCTGTGTTTGTCTTTCTCCGAGGTTAAAGGAGTTATTATGGTTGTGCTGCACTTACTATCGTGGCTGAAGATCTGTGGCTTTGTAGGAGTAAGTGGTGTTTGATTTCGATATTTTACTGGTTTAAGAAATCAACGTTGAAAAACCCTTCTTGTTTCGTGAAAGTTTGGGGTTTGGTGTTAAGGTTTTAATTGCAAAGGTTTAATTGAGCGCTTGGTTCCCTTCGAGAAAATTGTCTTTCAACCATTTTCCTCTATGGGAGTCCTTGAGATTTAAAAGTGTTTTGGAAAATTCCTTTGCATGACCAAGTTTGGGTTTGTCTCATTGCAATTTTGAGAGTCAAGTTTCCTTGTGAATTCGGGATGAGCTTTAAAACTAAAATGTTGCAAACAAAGTAAGTAGTCTTTTGACTGAAATCGCTTGTCCCTAGTAAGAATTGTTGTTTAGCATGTTATGTAGCATGTACCAATGTGATTTATGGGATGATGCATTGTTAAGTTAATTTGTGAGTTGAAACAATTCCATGCGGTTGTTATCTCTAGCTTGAGAATAAATAGACTACTAGTGTTGTAGTTTACTCTTAGCGAGAATGATTTAATGTGCTAAAGTACATGCTTAGAATCTGTTGCTTTGCTTTAAAAGTGCTTATGACCCTTGATAATGTTTAAAGTTTTAAACCCTGTTGCATAGTTAGAACATTAAGATGATGTAAACTACTGATAGTGTTAAAGAAGCTTTGCTGGTTGTTTAAAGATGTTCTAATTTAAACATGTTAGTAGAGAAATTTGATCATGCTAGCTTGTGACCTTAACTTGGAAGTTGATTAGAGTTGCTATTCATGTTGTTACAAAATATTAGCATGATTGGAAGTATGCAATGTGTTCCTAAAATGCTAGTTTTGATATCAATTGAGAAGACATAAGACTATTTGTTAATGATGTTGTTAAAAACATTGTGCTAATCTAACTTATTAAATCCAATTTAATAGTTGGAGTATGTTGTGTGGTGGAAGTTTTGTTATAACCGATGTATAGGGTAGCTAAAAGCAATGTTGTTGATTGATGATTTTGCAAAGAATTGATATTGATGCTTTGGTAGTGTGGTTAATTGTTGGAAACCATTGATCCAATAGAAGAAAAAGTGTAAAACTGTGGTATTATGTCAAGTACATGTTGTGATGGGATGAACAATGGATAATAATCATGATGCAAGATTTTAATCTTAATGATTGCATATCTTAGAATCCTATTTACTTAATTTTATCTTGTAGAGATATTACTTATTTGTTGAAGTCATTTTATAGATTGAACAAGTTTCAATTGTCAAGATTTTGACGTATGGATGGTATAAATTGATAGGTTGACCATGCTCAAGTAGCTGTTGAAGTACTATGTTTCAAATTTAGAGTAAGAAGTATTATGATTTAGTGATCCGTGGGGATCATGTCAATGTAGTCTGGGTTGGGTGCCTTTGTGATAAGCATCTTAAACCTTAATTAAAAGTGTTGGGAATGGTAACTAGAGGAAGAATTTGTTGTGAAGCTTTTGGTTGATTTGTGTTGGGGCTCCTCAAGGAGTAAATAGTGATTATTAAAGTCTTTTAATGGAAAGCATAGTGGAGTTCTAGAGATGGTTCTTTTTATGCTGAGCTTGTGTTTAAAAGCTTTTGGACTGGTTTGGTTGTTTGCCATTTTGGTTGAAGGGTTTTCGGTCAAGGTGTTCCTTATGCTGTGTTTCAGAGTTTCCCCAAAACTCGTAGTGTTTGGTGTCGACCTTTGGTTTTGGCGAATTTGTCTAGTTCGTGTTGTGAGTTTGGATTTACATCCAAAAGTTTTTGAGTCGATCGCGCCTTTCGGCCGCAGACCGAATTATCTTTGGAAATAATTTTAAAAGGAAGCAGAAGGTCATAAAGGGTTGTGTTGGAAACTTTTGAGTTAAGCCCTTGATTTGTAACTCTATTTGGCTAGAGTTGGAGTCATTTGGAAAATGTGTCTGGTGTGCGGGTGTTTCACAAGTCTGGATTTTTATGAATGTTTCATAAGTGAATTTGGCTAGAGAAGAGTTTTCTTTTGGGATTGAGTTTCCCTCTCTTTTGATAAAATTTATGGCAGTTGTTTGTGCAGATGTCTAACTTTGGAGTCAATGTTCATTTCCAAAACGTTGATTTTGGTTAAAATGCGATGTTTTGCAAAGTTTAGCTATCTATCGTTGGTGGGTTCTGATTTGATGTGGTGCTCATCGTTAACTATGCTGCCGTCATAGTTTATATGAATTAGCGCAACTCTCGATGTTATTCGAGATTTATTCATGTGATACCGAGGAAGAAGTCGTCATGTGAATGACTTTTCGGTAGTGTGGTTACATGATGAAGGAATGGTGAAAAGTAAACATGACATCGTTTTTACATGTTAAATGATAAAAGAGTAGTTGAGTCAGGTCGGTGAGAAAGTCATATATGGAGATATGACTAATCCGGAGTGCTCCTGAAGAATGTGCATTTATGTCATGAAACGAGATTTCCCTTGCTTTCTAGTATGAAAAGAAAGAATGAAGAAATTATGGTATCTTGGTTGTGGTGTAGGGGATTTATGCTTCCTTTGTGTGCTCTTTGGATGTTGCCGAATTCTTTCCAAAATGGTTCTTAACGCTTTGGGTTTGAGTTGTCGTGAGTACACTTGGGTTTGATAGCTAAGTGTTTTTGTCTTAGGGCGAGACCCTCTTAAGAAAGGAACCAAAAGTGGTTTGGTAAAGTTTTACGATCCTAGCTTGGGGCTAGGTGTCGAACCTTAGTGGTATAAGGGTAGTTTGTGATGGAGGTTGATGATGTATGGGTTTAACCATTATTAAGAGTAGCGATGGGTGGAAGTGAAGTTGACGGTAGTTCGTGATATTTGTCTCGCTGTGAGCAATTGTCGTCACTAGTTGTTCTTGGATTTGAGTCTTGTCTGGGAAAGGATGGAATAAAATGTTAGTATGATCGTGTATCGGAAGGGCAAGTGTGCCTTAATGAGTTATTCCCCTCGATGGAAATTTTCGGGAATGTAGAGAGGTCGTTAAAGGAATTGTGACTTGCTTTGATTATGTCATGTTGAGTTTAATGAAGTGTGGTAGTCAGGTTGGTTGTGATAGTAGTGTGAAGTGTTTGTCGTGAGGTTTCGAGCGTTTTGGGTTGATGAAGCCCTTTGTGGTTGGTACGAAGATTATGTTTGGGAATGGAAGTGAAGGTCGACCTGTGAGAGGTTGCCCTTGGTTGAGCTAGATCATTAATTTTCTTGCCAAGTGTTGGTTTTGAGAACTCGTTTGTCGTTTGTTCCGGTTTTAGTCATTGTGCGAATGTTTTGAGCTGCAGAGAAGCCTTTTGTCCCTTGGGGACTTTGTTGTTGATTATGGCATCCTTCGGATTCGAGGTTGAATCCTGTTGAAGGGGGGAAGAATGTGACACTACGGTATGGTGTGACATTATAAAATGTGAAATTAGAGAATAAAACCTTTCGGCTTGAGGTTTACACGCGTTTTTGGGCTTTTTGAAGTGTTGTGACACACGGAGCGTCGTAACCTTATAAAAGGTGCATGATGAGGTCAAAAACATATTGAAATATGATATGGGAGGTTAAAACCATAAGGTATGGAGGTTAATAGCGTTGTCGGGCCGCTTTCCGGTTTTGGGCCTTCCTGGGAGTTTGGGCCTTAAAGAGGGGTTGTGGGCTTTGGTGGGATGGAGTGGGAATCCATTTAGGATTAGGAAAGGGGCTTAGGCTGGTTAAAGGGGGTTTCCTTCCTTTGGGCGTCCTCCCTCGCCTTGCGCCTCCAAGTGCCCTAGCCGCCCCACACCTCCCCACCTCCTCCTTGGGCGCCCACCTCCCCAAGCCTCTCCCTTGCGCCACTGTCGGACCCGACCGCAAATCCGACCCTCAGGTATTCAAAGCACTAGTCCAGAACGCGCTTAGTGCACACAGCCTAACATTGGTAAATATCACAATCATACCACTCGATACTAATAAAGTACTTTAATTAAATAGTCAAATCAAGTTGCCCGACCTTATGGTCAAGTCACAAATATACGCCACGCAGGCTTAAACTTATTAAGAGAGAAATAATAGCAATGAAAATAAGATAACATCGTGGCGCCATCTAGTATACCACAGTAACTGATTGGGCTCGCTTCCTAAGTAGACGGTTCCTCTTGGAGCTCCTCCTCCAAAGCCGGTGTAGATTCTTCTTCAACTGGTGTTGTATTGCAGCAAGGGTGAGTACTTGGTACTCAAAGCAAGTCATGCAATGTAATGCAAGCTAATAGACTATATGCATGGCTTGACACAAAGGAATAGCTCAAGGCATATTTGCAGAAGAGCGTTTAACAAGTATCATAAGTAGATTCAAAGCAAAGTGGAAACAAGTAAAGCATAAATAACTTTTCAAGGAGTTTAGTAAACATCTTTCCCATCCTAATCCACATTTCTATCAACATCATTATTAATCCAACCCAACCTTTCAAGTCCAAGTTATTTTTGAGAAAGTCTAACCCTTGATCAGTAATTCCGAGCGATGTCCAATACCGCGGACATGGCTATTCGAATAGATTATACACTCTGCAGAGGTTATGCACTTTACCCACAAGATACAATCAAACACCACAAAGGCGAAGTTCCGTGAATAAAGTCTTTCTAAACTTCTAACAATACAAGTGGTCCTCTCCTGATGCACACTAACCCTTCCCTTAGCAAAGGCGAAGTTTAGGCCAACCAACCATTAGATGGGTACTGCCGCAGCCCCAGACGCTCCCCGCATAACTTACACAAAGGGTGTAGTTGACAACCCGAGGTCCCACAGTAATGATATTAGCAACTTATTCAACTAGGTCCGGCCCCATACATACATGTGGTTGCACGATTGACTCAGCCTCAAAGGCTTACAAGGTTAAGTCCTTAGGGTGACCAGGGCAAGACTACCCGACTAACCAAAACAACATCCCCAAAGGCACAACCGCCCACCTGATCATTCTTGCCACATGCCCTGGCCAAAAGCTATTTATCGAACCCCGCTTGGTTACCATGCACCACGTGCCATCAACATCACATGATACCTTTCCAAAACAAGTTCAATATGTCATTAAGTCAATATTAACGCTTGATTGTCCAAAATCATGTCATGAGCACGCAGGTGTCTAAGCCATATACTACAACGATCTACCAACCCATGTTGGCAATTTAGTAATGTCCAACTAATAATCCGCAACTAGGGTGACAAGGGTCATGGCACATATTTAAGTAATCAAGGTGTCATACAAAGAATTAGGCATTTATCTAATTACCCATAATTAAGTAAAGCATTTTCTAATTTAAACTAGCATGCAATAATTTGAACCAAAATAGGTTTCAAAATGGGATCAACATGGTCAAAGCATAACTTGCCTTCAAGAAGTACTTGTTCTTGGTCCTAAGCTGGCTCCTGGGTCAACACTTCTCCTTCGAATCCTTCCGGCACTTCAACGTCTACTCGTAAAGCGTGCAAATAGCAATACACGAATAAACAATAGGCAAAAAGTGTCCAAACATCCAAATAAAATCCATGAACAGAGAGAACATAATTTTATGAATTTTTAGGAACTGGAATCGCTCAAATCGGAGTTAAAACACAAAAGTTATGATTATTTAAAGTTTAAATAATCAATTAAATAATTTTATAGAGAAAAACTTTAGTCCAAAAATTAAATAAAATTCATATTTGAGTAGATCTGAATTTTATGAATTTTTAGAAATTTGAATCGTTCAAATCGGAGTTGAAACGCAAAAGTTATAAGCATTTGAAGTTTTGAAATTCAAATCAATTATTAAACCGAATTATTAAATCATTTTCTTTTTCGGAAATTATTTATTGTGTCAGCAGTGACGCGCGGGCGCTCTCGATTGGCCGACGTCACCGGCTCATGGGCTCAAATTTCACGGCTTGGTTGGTCCACCGTGGACTGGTCCACGGCTCCATCGTGTCGACAGTGGCCCCCCGAGTGACGCCATTGTCGACGTCAACCGGGCTCACCACGGTGCCGACGGTGGGACCCATCGGTGACGCTATCGCCGACGCCACTACACTACCGGGTGCCCGGCCGACGCAGGTCCGCCATGACGCCGTCGTGACATCATGGTGCGGTTTGGTCGCTCGGCCGACATGCGGGCCCGGTCGCCACACGCACGGTGCGCCGATCGCGCGGCCAAGCTCCTCGTCACGTGGCGCAATCTCGGCCGCTCATTTGAAAATCAACGGCCCATTAGATCTGGACTCACGCTTGGGTTAACGCGCTTGATCTAGACCGTTGGATCTAGATCCAACGGCCGAGATTGATCTCGATTTTGGAACGGATCTCACCGACTGCATGCGTGGCGCATCTGACCGCTTGATGAAGATCCGACGGCCGCAGAGCTCAAGTCCGGCGATGGCGAAGCGGCGGCGCTGGTCACCGCCAGGGGACGACGACTCAGCCGACGGCGCTTTCGGCGCACTCGGCGAGGTGAGTTGGACTCGACGCTGCCTTGACCTCCCGGCCCCGGATCCGGGTCAACGGCAATGGAGGACGGCGACGGCGCGGATTCGATTTAAAACCGCGGCTCTTCTCCTTACTCCGGCGAGCTCGAGCGGCGCAACCACTACGCTCAAAGCGAGGTGAGTTAGGCTACGGGTGCGCAATGAAGTGGTGGTCCCGACACGGTGGCGGCGCACAATAAATAGGGCCTCGGCGCCTGGTGAAATGCACGGAACCGAGGCTCACTCCCATGGGCGCGAGTCCTGCCGGCGACTTCGGATTGGGTGACGTGGCTCATCCACACCGCTGGATCAATATCCAACGGTGCGGGGTTTGGGCTCGGTCTGCTCGGCGAGCCGGGCTGCTCTGGCCGGGCTCTGGCTTGGGTGACGTGGCTCAATCGTGGCCGTTGGATCTCAATCCAACTGGCCACACGGCTAGGGCTCGCCGAGCGGTTCTGGCCGAAGTCACGTGGCTCGGTCGGACTCGAGTCCGACTTCGGGTTCGACTTCTTCGGATGAACAAGATTTGACCCGACTCGATTTTCCAAATGATTAAATATTTAAAATAATTTCCAAGAATTCATTTAATTCAAGAAAATAGCAAAATACTCGTAAAAATTCCAGAAAAATTCTGGAAAATATTTTAGGCCATTTAGGACTCAAATAAAATATTTCCAACAAAACTTTATTTGAAAATTTAATTTCTTTAATTATTTCAATATGGAATAAATTCAAATTAAATCCAAATAAATCCAAATAAATTCCAGAAAATTCCAAAAATTCACAAATGTGCAAAATAGTATTTAATTTCATGAAAAGCAAAAATTGGGGTGTTACAAACCTCCCCCCTTAATAGAATCTCGTCCCCGAGATTTAAGGCTAACTAAGGAATAGGTTCAGAAACTCTTTCCTCAAATCCTCTTCGCGTTCCCAAGTCGCTTCGCTTTCTTCATGGTTGCTCCACTGAACTCTACAGAAACGAGTTGACTTGTTCCTCGTCTCTCGATCCATTGTGTCCAAAATCTTCACGGGATGCTCCTTGTAAGTCGATCCTCTTGCGCTCAATCGACTCCAAGGGCGTTTGCTCATCCGGGCACTCGAAGACACTTCTTTAGCCGGGACACATGGAACACGCCATGTACTCCTCGCTAACGATCGCGGGCAACTCCAATCGTAAGCAACTTCGCCTCTGCGGCTCAAAATCTTAAATGGTCCAACATAACGGGTGCAAGTTTCCGTTGGCATGGAACCTCTTAACCCCTAAGAGGCGAACTCGAGGTATACAAAGTCTTCTCGTTCAAAACTCAAATCCCGCGATGATTGTCAAGATAACTCTTCCTGTCGTGATTGGGCTATCTTCAACCTTTCCCTAATCATGGCACCGCTTCTTCACTTCTTGAAGAATATCAAAGCCTAAGACACGGCGCCACGGCCTCATTCCAGCTTAATGGCGCCTGGCGTGGTCGACTCATACAAAGGCCTCAAAAGGTGACATCTGTAAACTAGCCTGGTAACTATTATTGTAATCAACTCGGCATACGGCAAAATCTTATCCCAAGAGGTAGCATAAGCCAATGCACACGCCTAGCATATCTTCCGTAATCGATTGACTCTTTTCGGTCTGGCTCCATCCATTTGTGGATGATAGGTCAGATCAAGTTCAAACGGGTTCCCTTGGCTTTATGCAACTTATTCCGTAATCTTGAGGTAAATTGGGTACCTCTGTCTGATACAATCCTCTTTGGCACTGCAAATAGACGATCCCGATCATATACAACTCGCTAACTTATCCCCGAGTAAGTGGTCTTCACGGGATAAAATGGGCGACCTTGGTCAAGCGATCCACTATAACCCATATGGAGTCATAACCTCCTTGAGTCTTAGGCAAACCGGGTAATGAAATCCATTCCGATTTTCTCCCACTTCCACTCGTATTTTCAAAGGTCGCAGCAATCCCGCTGGCCTCGATGCATTGCCTTAACTCTCCTGGCATACGCCGCACAATGCAACATGCTCGGCAACTTCACGCTCATGTTCGCCAATGTAATCTTTCTTTTAAATCCTGATACATCTTGGCACTTCCAGATGAATGGAATACTTTGAGTCATGAGCTTCTTCTAAAATCAACTACTTCACTCCTTCTTGTTTGGTAGACAAATACGATCCTTCATCCACAACGTGCCTTGCTCATCCAATTTGAAGTCCTCGCCTTGCCTTCCTCCATGTTGGACTTAGTCCTCGCGAATCTTGTCATCATCCTTCGCCCTTCTCGGATCTGATCCTCCAGGGTGGGCTTCACTTCCAATGCCGCCATGAATCCTTCCTCGTACGACTTCAACTGCATTCTCTCGAAATCCTCACATAGCTCATCCCGACTTGTGGCTAGCAACATACTCACGGTATGGCTTTTCCGACTCAGAGCACTCGGCAACTACGCTTGCCTTTCCCGGATGGTAATGGATTCCAACATTGTAGTCCTTGATCAACTCTAACCATCTCCTCTCGCCTCATGTTCAGTCTGATTGGGTGAAGATGTACTTAAGACTCTTATGGTCCGTGTATACTTCACATCTGCTTCCAATCAAATAGTGATGCCACAATTTCAAAGCATGCACTATCGCAGCCTAGTTTCTAGGTCATGTGTCGGATAATTCTCCTCATGTGGCCTCAACTGCCTTGATGCATAAGCGATGACCTTTCCATTCTGCATCAACACACATCCAAGTCCTTGACGCGATGCATCACAATAAATATCAAAGCTTTGATTAACATCCTAGAGGACTAACACTGTGCCGATGTCAATCTCGCCTTCGCTTCTTGGAATCCTTTCTCGCACTCAAGGCCCATGTAAACTTCTTCTCCTTTTCAGCAATTGCGTAAGAGGTCTCGCGAATTGTCGAAAGCCTTCAATGAAACGGGCGGTAGTAACCTGCCATTCCAAGGAAACTCGGATCTGGGTCACGCCTTCTACCGCTCCCAATGTAACACGCTTTCTACCTTGCTTGGGCTCTACAAGAACTCCTTCATGTCATTACATGTCCGAGGAATTCCACCTTGTCCTTCCAAAATCACACTTATCGAACTTGGCGAAGAGTTGTCGTTTCCTCGCCTTTCCAAAACTCGCCTCAAGTGCTCAGCATGTTCATCCTCTGCCTTGGAGTAGATTAGGATATCATCTATGAACACAACAACAAACTTGTCCAAATATTCCATGAACACCTTATTCATCATATTCATGAAATATGTCGGGCGCATTCGTTGCACCAAAGGACATAATCAGAACTCGTAATGTCCATATCTTGACTAGAATGCGGTCTTCAAATATCCTCCGATCGGATCTTCAATCGATGGTATCCCGATCTCGATCAATCTTGAGAAAACTCCGGCTCCTCTCACCTGGTCAAACAAATCATCAATCCTGGTAGCGGTATTTGTTCTTCACAAGAACTTCATTGAGTGCACGGTAATCAATGCACATCCTCGAAACTCCCGCCCTTCTTCTTGACGAACAAAACTGGTGCTCCCCACGACGATTTAACTCGGTCCGATAAATCCTTTCTCCATTAACTCTTCAAGTTGCTTCTTCATCTCTACCAATTCTTCTGGACATCCGATAAGGTCTCTTTGCTATCGGTGCTATACTGTGTACAAGCTCTATCACAAACTCTATGTCCCCGTCTCCCAAGCATACTGTAGATCTTCAGAAAACATCTCGGGTACTCATTCACTACCGAGACATCTTCTATGCCGATTGCCTTGGTGTCATAACCATCAACTGTCCATCTCTAACGGTGGTAGCTTGAAATTCCACTTTCTTCCCACACGGGCTCTCAACTGAGATAGTCCTCCATCCACAATCCAATACGGCCTTGTGCTTGGATAACCAATCCATTCCCAAAATGACATCTAAGGTCTGGGTCTCCAAAATAATAAGGTTCGCTAGGAACTCTATCCCATCTATTAGTATTCTCACCCTAGAACATCCTACTTTCGCTCGGAGTTCTAACTGTGGGTTTGAACACAAGCATGCATTTAAGTCTTGCAATCTCCAAATCATTTTTAGCAGCAAAGCCTTGTGAAACAAACGAATGCGTAAGCTCCGTAATCAAACAAAATCGCCGCAGTATCGAAAGTTAACAAGTAACTTACCCAAGACGACGTCCGTAGCATTCTCGCAGGCATCCGTGGTGACATGGTTGACTCGGCCTCTCACCACCGCCTGGGTGTCTTGCTCCTGTCGGGCGCCCTAGCCGGTGTGGATCCCCTGGACAGCTTAACCGGGTCACTCGCGTCTTCTTAGGACAATCGCTGGGCAAAGTGTCCCGGCCAAGGTAATTGTAGCAGCTGCCTCACTGCCCCTCGTTGATCGCTAAAGCGGCGCTTTCGGGTCGGGCTGAGGTCTCGATAGTTCGATTGACGGGTCTTGGTGCCGTGACGGTGTCCTTGTTGCATTCTATGGCTGGAATCAAAACTGATTTGGCGCAACCTCAAACGCTGTCTGTGCACTCCTGGCGCGATCCTCGATCCGCATCTCGCGCTCTCGTTTCATCCAGGCCTTGCGCTTTGTCCTCAAGAATAAGCGCCTTATTCACTAGTTCCCGAAATCCGAAAGGTGTGGGTGATCAATCCCACCTGCAGTCCGAAGTTAAGTCCCTTCATGAAACGAGACCTGGCCTGGCTTTATCTATTGCTGCATCCTCAAAGCGTAGCGAGCAAGCCGTGGTGAACCTGCTTAGGTATTCGGCCACCGGTCGATTACCTTGCTTCAGTTGCTCAACTCCTCCTTCTTGAGATCCATGATTCCTTCAGCACGTGATACCGACGGAATGCGCTTGTGAACTCTTCCCAAGTGATGTCCTCGAGGGTTCTCTTTGCGTGGCATGTAAGTTCTCCCACCATTCAATGCATTGTTCTTCCAACTGATGAGAAGCGTAGAGTACCTTCTCATTTCCTATGCATTGAGCAATGTGTAGCTTCCTCTCAATTGACCTTAACCAGTCATCGGCTTCCAACGGGTTAGCATTCCCGGAGAAAGTGGGTGGATGAGTCCTCATAAACTCTTACAGTCTTGTATTCTAGCGTTGTCCCTGATTGACTTGATTAGCGGTGGCCTGAGTAGTGACGTGCTGCATCTGTTGCATCATAGCATGCATCAACTGAGTCTGAGCAGCAAGAAATGCTCCAAAATTCTGCATGTCCAGTGGCGGCCGGTGCTCCATCATTGGGGTTTTTCTCACGGGCGAACCACTTCCGCTGCCTCCAAGGTTTCGCTGGTGTTCACCATCTATCGATTGCTCCAAGGTTTCGTAGATGAGAGGGAAACAGGAATAGATAAGTAATATGGAACTTATGCGGGTGAAAGGTGTAACTTAAAGTCCAACTTTATTATTTTAATCATTAGTAACTTGGTATGGTTGCTTACAATGCCTAGGGCCTTGCAACACATACTGCACACTCAACAAGCAATGAAAATCCAAATCGAACTAACACTGGAGTCTAACGCCTAAAGGGTGACTCTTTATTTTATGACGCGACTCGGCGAAGGAGTCTCACTATAGAACCTACGCTCACTCATCGAGAAAACCTCCATGGCCTGGGTACGGATGCTGCGGCATAGGCGCGAAATGATCACCATGTCCAAAGAATCGTGTCATCTGTGGTAGTCGAAGAAGCGTGTCCTCCTCAAGCTCCGGCCTCCGGTCCGCTCAGGCAGCTCGAGCATCGGCTCCGACTCGTGCGCATAATGCCGTTGTAGGATCGAAGTATACGAATATAGCAATCAGAGGGGGGGTGAATGATTGTGCGGAAGCTAAAACCAAATTCTTGACCTATTAAAAGTTCACCCCAAAACAGAACCAAATAATTGCCTCGTTTTCGACAAAAACAGAATGACAGAGGTTTGGTAAAACGAGAATTACCGGAGATCCAACCGTCGGAACAATCTAAAATTTGGACACAAGAAACTAGATTCCAATACGAATCGAACCCAAAAAGAATCAGCTCGATCGGACTTACGGATCAAAAGTTATGAGCTTCGCAAGCTTGCTGATCCAGAACTTGACGAGAATCAATCTAATCAAAACTTCAAGATTAAACAAGAACGACAAAAGATTGATCAACTAGACTTTGAGAAACACTAGATCAATACCCTAGAGAGGTTTTTGATGGATCAAATCAAGATAAAACTTGAAGAACAAAACCAATCTAGAACTAGAACAAGCATGCAAACAAGAACTAAAACAGAAAATACCAGAGCAACGTGGTTATCAGAGCACGCAAAAATCTTGAAAGAATTGATCTTTATTTCTTGTCTAAAATACTCTCATCAAAAGAGTACAAACCCTAAAACCAAGCTCAAGGCTTGATGCGCTAGCTTCGCTTAGTGCCTTTCAACAGAGACCCCCACCTATTTAAAGCACCAACCCACAAGGAGTTCTCGAATACGATTCCTATTCCACGTAAGGAACTGTGATTCAACACAACTCTACTTGGCCCAACCTGGCCGAGTACAACTTCTTGCACGCTGCATGGTAACCCTACCATACTCACGTGACTAACACTTTGCACGCCGTATGGCCACCTGCCATACTCACGTGACTAACACTTTGCACGCCGAATGACCTCCCCGCCATTCTCACGTGACTAACCATTCTTCATGTGCACCATTCTCTTAGCCCGAACGTCCCGCATGACATCCTTGACCACCAAGACCTCAGTTCCTCCTGAACTTAGTCTCGAACCTCAGTTCCTCCATGAACCTAGTTCCGGTCCCATCATCGACCACATTCGCCCTCGAGCAATACCTGCACATGAACAAACCACAAAACAATTTCGAGCACAAGTCCGCGACTTGACTCAACATTAATTCATGCAAATACTCACACGAGCATTGCATAAAGTCCACTTCAAAACTTACATCATGAAATCATCACAAATTTCATAATCTCAAGGTCAAACCATTTCAATTCTTGCAAAAATCTTCAAACCGAGCAAAACATGTTCACAACGGACCAAAAATAAAAACCCTAGAAAAAGTCCATTCACGACGGACAAGAAATCTCTGTCCGGCGTACATGTGAAACTCTCAGTTCCAAGAAGAAAACATTCCGGTGAAAACATGTTCACAACGGACCCAAAAACTTTGTCCGTTGTACATGCGAAAACAATCCTCAAAAAGCCATTCACGATGCACTCCAAAACTTAGTCCGCTGTACATGTGAAACTTAATGGTTTCTTGGAAAATTGAGTTTGGCTCAGAATCTCAAAGATGTCCACGACAGCACTCCAAAACTTGGTCCGTCGTACATGGGAAAGTGTCAAACATGTTTACAAATGCACCAACAAAGTTTGTCCGTCAGAGATGGGAAACTTAATCGCTTCTTGAGATCTTGGTCCTATGCAAAGTGCGAAACTTATCGCTTCTTGTCAAATTGTCAAGCACATGCACCAAAGACATTTTGCAAATCCAATTCTAAGTTAATTTTTCAGTTCAAAGCCAATTTTTCAGCACATGATTTCACAATCTCCCCCTTGATGAAAACATTGGCAACACCACTTAGAATTGAACATTTGGCATTCACTTTACAAAAGATTTTGAAATCCAAAGGATCAAAGACCAAAGAGAAAACACAGAATTCCCCCTTTGACCAAAATGCAAAACAAAATCTCCCCCTGAGAAGGAAAATGTGTGTGAATGTGCAATGTGTCCAAAATTCCTAAAAATCTCCAAACTTCTCACAAAAAGCCAGAAACAAATCCCCCTTTTTCTTAAACTTTTCAACGATTCCCAAATTTCTCCCCCTTTGACAATGGAGTCATCAAGAGTACAAAAGAGAGAATTTGTTCAAAATTTTTCTTTTTGCAGCAATGATCTCACAATGAGAAACAAAGGAGTGCCAAAATAGAAAAGATGAGCTCATTCGATCATATAACCTTATATATCACATAATATGTAAAATACATGATCTTGATGTGATTTTAACAAGTTAGGAATGACATGCATCTCAACCTCAATTCAGTCAACTATAGCCAAGTACTAAGCAAGATCTCAAGAGAAGAACAAAAGCTCAAAAATTGAAACAACTAACAACTCAAGAGCAAGTGATTTCAACTCCAATCTAGTAGACCAAATTAATCTTTAAACAAGAATCGCATGTGGCATGCTTGAAGCATACTTCTTTTATTTCCTTGGATTGGCATGCTTGAAGCATACATCTTGTTTTTGAGGGAATGGTATGCTTGAAGCATACATCTTAACCATTTTAAGGGAAGCATGCTTGAAGCAAATAACTCGAAGCTTTAGCTTTTAACTACCCCTTTTATTCCCTTTTCTTTTCTTTTTCTTTGATTGTAAAACATGCAAGAGTGATTAAGAGGTCTTATGAAAGAATAAAGCTGAAAACACACTTGCTTCATAGCCCAAATTTGTCAAGAAGATTCAATAACAAGCCTAGAAGAGTAAGATATCACATAGTATTTAGCTATAGGCAATCACCCAGTGGAATTCCACAATGTCATTTTTAGTTCAAGTGAGACAATTAGATTATCATATATTAGCTCAATTACATAACATATAAAGAAATATGATAAAGTGAGCTCATCAAGTGAAAGAACTTGGCAAAGAAACTCCTCTCAAAACAAACCCATTGGATGAACAATCCCAAGTTCTCCCCGAATAAAAGCAAAACGAAGAAGACAAAGGTTTTGTGAAAATGTCTCGCCAATTGATGTTCAAGATCCACATGATGAAGCACAATGTTGCCTTTTTCAACATGATCTCTAAGAAAGTGAAATCTGATGTCAATGTGTTTTGTTCTAGAGTGTTGCACGGGGTTCTTAGCAATGCAAATTGCACTAGTGTTATCACACAAAAGAGGAACACTATCCAAATTAACCTCATAATCTTTAGTGTAGCTACTATCCAAAGAATTTGAGAACAACAACTAGCAGCAGCCACATATTCAGATTCAGCAGCTTGATTGTGCAAATGTGAAGATTGTTTTCTAGATGACCATGCAATGAGAGAATTTCCCAAGAAGTGACATGAACCAGAAGTGCTCTTCCTATCAATTCTACATCCTCCAAAATCAGCATCGTAAAAGATCTCAAACTAATGCATGAGGAAGCAGAAAGCCAAATGCCAAAATCTTGAGTTCCATGAAGATACCTGAAAATCCTTTTGACAATTGTCGATGTGAAGCACGTGGGGAAGCTTGAAAACGAGCACACAAGCACACAGCAAATTGTATATCCGGCCTTGATGCAGTGAGGTACAAAAGTGAACCTATCATGCTTCTATATTCCTTTTGATCAACCGGCTCACCATCTTCATCAGGGTCAAGTGCGCAAGTGCTCTCCATAGGTGTCATGATCGGCTTGCTGTTTTCCATCCCAAAACGATGTAGCAAGTCTCTTGTATATTTGCTTTGATGCACAAAAGTACCATCCTTTGTTAGCTTGATTTGAAATCCCAAAAAGTATGTCAACTCACCCATCATACTCATCTCAAACTCCTTCCTCATTGTTTCTGAAAACTTAGACACTAAAACATGAGAGGAACCACCAAAGATAATATCATCAACATAAATCTGAACGAATAGTTGATCATTGCCTTGCTTGAGTAAAAAGAGAGTTTTGTCAACCTTTCCCATTAAAAAGCCCTTTTCAAGGAAAAAGGTTTTTAGCCTATCATACCATGCTCTAGGGGCTTGTTTCAAACCATACAAAGCTTTTGTTAGTTTGAACACATGATTTGGAAACTTTGGATTTTCAAAACCAGGTGGTTGCTTGACATAAACCTCCTCATTTATGTAGCCATTCAGAAAAGCACTTTTCACATCCATTTGATACAATTTGAAACCTTTGGATGCAAAAGAAAAGCTAAAAGGATTCTAATGGCTTCAATTTAGCAACAGAGCAAAGGTTTCATCAAAATCTAAGCCTTCAATTTGAGTGTAACCTTGAGCAACCAATCTAGCCTTGTTTCTAACAACAACACCATCCTCACTTTGTTTATTTTTGAAAACCCATCTAGTTCCAATAACATTAAAATCTGGAGGTGGTGAGACAAGTTTCCAAACTTTATTTCTGCTCAAAATTCTCTAATTCTTCATGCATGGCATTGATCCAAGATTCGCCGATAATGCATGAGATATATCTTTGGGTTCAAAAGAAGCAACTAAAACAGAATGAGTATGAGTGTCAGAATGAATAAACCTGGATCGAGTGACTCTCTCATTTAGGTCTCCAATCATTTGTTCAGATGGATGCATTTTTTGAATGTACAAGGGAGCATTGGCTTTTGAGACTTCTCCTTCTCCTTCTTCATTTTCAGCATGTACAGATGATGTTGTAGCTTGAGGATGGTTAGCTGTAGGTGATGTAGTAGTAGGTGCCAAAGGTGCTACATCTTGTTGTGCATTAGGAAGAGTCAAGACCTCATCTTCAACATCATCATCATCTTCAAAGATTTTCTCCCCGAATGTATGCGTCAGACCTGCATCACTTGGACTAGTGCCTGACTAGCCTCATCAAAAGTAACTTCACAAGTTTCCACAATTTTGTTAGTCTCCAAAACAAGCACACGATAGCCACGAGTATGAGCAGATATCCAAGGAAAAAGCCATCCATTGATCTAGCTTCAAATTTATCAAGATTTCCAGATTTCAAGACAAAGCATTTGCATCCAAAACCCTAAAGTGAGAAACAGTAGGCCTGTGTCCAAACCGAAGCTCATATGGAGTCTTACCCAATTTTGATCTCAAAACACACTGGTTTGAAACATAACATGCAGCTTGAAATCGCTTCACTTCAAAAGTTTCTAGGAGTGTGATGTTCATCTAACATGGTTCTAGCCATCTCAACCAATGTTCTATTTTTCCTTTCAACTACACCATTTTGTTGAGGCACTCTAGGAGATGAAAATTGATGATCAATTCCTTTTCAAGACAAAAGTGATCAAAAGAAGCATTTTTGAATTCAGTTCCATTATCACTTCTAATAGCTTTGAGAGCTCCTGGATGATCAATAGAAAGCCTAAGAACAAGACTTCTAAAATGACTAAAGGCCTCATCCTTAGATGCCATAAAGTATACCCAAGAGTATCTAGAAAAATCATCAACAATCACAAGCACATACCATTTGCCTCCAAAGGATTGAACTCGAGATGGTCCAATCAGATCAAGATGTAGAAGCCGTCCCCGAGCGCTTGTCATCACCATGGTAAGAGGTGGATGTGAACCTGCAATCATCTTACCATGTCTACAAGAGGAACATACTAAATTGCTATCACCCTTAAGCTTAGGCAAGCCACGTATGAGATCTAAACTGCTTACACGAGTAAGATGATCAAAACCAACATAACCAAGTCTACGATGCCAAAAGAATAAATCTTTAGAAACATTGGCAATTAGACACCTATGCTTAGAAGAAGGTGATGCATCAAAATCAGCTTTAAAGACTCTTCCAAAATGAGAAATTTTGAACACAAGATCACTTGAAGCATCTAGCACTTTGCATTCATTTTTCTTAAAGCTTATCTCAAGATCTTCATCAAGCATTTGTGAGACAGAAAGCAAGTTATATTTCAAGTTTTCAACAAGAGCCACATCCTTGAACATAAACTTGTCACTTACCTTTACTCAGACTTTGCCACAACAGAAGAGGAAGAAGCATCTCCAAAAGTAACACTTTCAAAGACGAGATGCACGAGTGAGGAGGAGAACCAATTTATTACCGACATGTGGCGTGAGCATCCGAATCCACTAGCCATATGTTCACCTTCCTCGCGAGAAGCCTACATAGCAACAAAACATGTCGAGGTCTCAAGATCAAGTTAGGAATGAGATTTTTGGGAATCCAAGATCGAGACACACGACGCACAACAAGAGGGGCACAACACTAGAATTTTTATGCACAAAATCAGCTTTTCCTTTTCTCATGTCTATAGGAATGTAAGGTGTTTTCAACACTCTAGGCGATAGTGAGAAGCAAAGTGTGCTTTTCAAGTTAGACCTAGCCTTAGTCATTTCTTTCCTTTGTCAGTCTGGCTAGTCTAAAGCAAAATCTACTAAGTGTCCATCTCTACCACAATGAGTGCAAGTGTACTTGACATGATGTTTAGCTTTAACAAGAAAAGCACATTTTGCATTCATCATAGTAGAAGATAAAACCAGCAGATTGAAAAGCAATTTTCTTAGGCTCATTAGATAACTCAATTTTGCAAGGAGCCCGAACAACAAAGGCGAGGTTTAGTTTCATATGTGGCATAAGGATCAAAACCTAAACCTCTTGTTTGTGCTAACCTTAGATTGATCCAAAATCATGTTCAACTTCTTCTGCCATTAGTGAAACGCTCCAAAGAATTTTGCAAGTAATCAACTTTCTTAGCAAGAGTTAAACAATTATTGCAGGAACATCTACTTTTCCTTTTGTTTGCGATAAGTTGAGCATGAGAGAATTTCATGTGAAAGCAAATTATCAGTTAATTGAGAAACCCTAGCATTTGCATCTTTCAATTTTAATTCAAGAGTTGAGCATTTAGAACAAGAAGTTGAACTATGCAAATCATCGCTGGAACAGCTAGCATGTACAACATGTTTCTCATTTTTCTCATTTAGATGCAACAAAAGAGCATGTTCTTTCCTAAGCAAGGTGAGCTCATTGTAAATTAAGTCACATGATTTGCAAGTATCATCACTAGGAATCAAAGTCTTAAGTCTAGCAATTTCAGCATTCAATGATTCAATAATGAAATCATGTTTCTTAATTTTCTTATCACGCTTGTCAAGCAATTTTCCAAGACGAGCAACAAGAATAGCTAATTCATCATAAGAGGGATCTACCTCATTGAAGTCGCTGTCGTGGTCGCCCTCGGTGAAGCTATCCTTGCTGCTTGCCATGAGACATAATCCTATCAAATCATGCTTGCTTGGAGTTGCATCATCTTCGCTGCTCTCTCGAGTCCACATCGCTTCAAATTGACTTGTTCAAGAGCGAAAGAACTCGTGAACCACCTTGGCGTTGATGAAGCTCTTCTTCTTCCTATCATTTGACGAGAACCTTTTCTTCTCATTCCTTCCGTCGCTGTCCTTCTCCTCCTTTGATGTTTTTCCTGCAAGCTTAGGACAATTTGTGCGAATATGGTTGAGGTCACCACACTCATAGCATCTTGGAGGACCACCTCTCTTTCTCATTCTCACATTCGCAAAGCTTTGTTAAAGCGAGAAGAGAGTAGTGCCAGATCTTCTTCAGAAACTCTTCAAGTTGCTCATCTGTTAAAGAAGACATGGAAGACAAGGCAAAGCTAGAAGAAGAATTTGCATTTGACATGTTAGGTTTAGAGATCAAAGCAATTGATTTAATGTTACCCTTCCTGGCAAGAACATCCAACTCATGAGTTTTCAACTTAGAGTAAAGAACATCTAATGTGAGTGTGCTCATGGTAGTAGATTCTTGTATAGATGTTACTTTCATCTCCCACACCGAC
This sequence comes from Rhipidocladum racemiflorum, assembly GCA_036346355.1. Taxonomy (NCBI): domain Eukaryota; kingdom Viridiplantae; phylum Streptophyta; class Magnoliopsida; order Poales; family Poaceae; genus Rhipidocladum; species Rhipidocladum racemiflorum. Next base: position 34,064,223 of record CM070577.1, on the reverse strand, counting down.
ATGTCCAAAGCACTAAGCAATTGTCGAGCATTTTCAGCATTAGTGTAGCTAACTCCAACAGCACGTAGATTGCTAAGAATTTTATTGAAACGTGCAAAGAAGTCATCTACAGATTCACTAGGTTTCATCTCAAAACGCATGTATTCTTTTTTGTAAATATCTTGGCGAACCTCTTTGACAGTGTTAGAACCCTCATGGTAATCACAAAGAGATTTCCATACCTCATATGCGGATCGAAGATGAACCACACGATCAAAGTCGCCAAGGCCCCAAGCCTTGGATGATCAAGTTGCGCGCTTTGCTATTTGCTTCAACATGTGTGCGACAGGTCATTGACGTTGTCGCTTGCAGGACCTTCATATGGCTTGTAGACCTTCTCCCAAATTGTGAAGCCCTGTGCTTGGATGAACGCCTCCATCTTGGCCTTCCAAAACTGAAAATCAACACCATCGAACACACATGGTTTTGTCGAATAACGATCCATTGATCTAATCACCTGCTAAGATAGATTAGAGAAACCTTGCTCGATACCACTTGTAGGATCGAAGCATACGAATATAGCAATCAGAGGGGGTGAATGATTGTGCGGAAGCTAAAACCAAATTCTTGACCTATTAAAAGTTCACCCCAAAACAGAACCAAATAATTGCCTCGTTTTCGACAAAAACAGAATGACAGAGGTTTGGTAAAACGAGAATGCCCGGAGATCCAACCGTCGGAACGATCTGAAATTTGGACACAAGAAACTAGATTCCAATACGAATCGAACCCAAAGAGAATCAGCTCGATCGGACTTACGGATCAAAAGTTATGAGCTTCGCAAGCTTGCTGATCCAGAACTTGACGAGAATCAATCTAATCAAAACTTCAAGATTAAACAAGAACGACAAAAGATTGATCAACTAGACTTTGAGAAACACTAGATCAATACCCTAGAGAGGTTTTTGATGGATCAAATCAAGATAAAACTTGAAGAACAAAAACCAATCTAGAACTAGAACAAGCATGCAAACAAGAACCAAAACAGAAAATACCAGAGCAACGTGGGTTATCAGAGCACGCAAAAATCTTGAAAGAATTGATCTTTATTTCTTGTCTAAAATACTCTCATCAAAAGAGTACAAACTCCTAAAACCAAGCTCAAGGCTTGATAAGCGCCACCCGCTTAGTGCCTTTCAACAGAGACCCCACCTATTTAAAGCACCAACTCCACAAGGAGTTCTCGAATACGATTCCTATTCCACGTATGAACTGTGATTCAACACAACTCTACTTGGCCCAACCTGGCCGAGTACAACTCTTGCACGCGTATGGTAACCCTACCATACTCACGTGACTAACACTTTGCACGCGTATGGCCACCTGCCATACTCACGTGACTAACACTTTGCACGCGAATGACCTCCTGCCATTCTCACGTGACTAACCATTCTTCATGTGCACCATTCTCTTAGCCCGAACGTCCCGCATGACATCCTTGACCACCAAGACCTCAGTTCCTCCTGAACTTAGTCTCGAACCTCAGTTCCTCCATGAACCTAGTTCCGGTCCCGTCATCGACCACATTCGCCCTCGAGCAATACCTGCACATGAACAAACCACAAAACAATTTCGAGCACAAGTCCGCGACTTGACTCAACATTAATTCATGCAAATACTCACACGAGCATTGCATAAAGTCCACTTCAAAACTTACATCATGAAATCATCACAAATTTCATAATCTCAAGGTCAAACCATTTCAATTCTTGCAAAAATCTTCAAATCGAGCAAAACATGTTCACAACGGACCAAAAATAAAAACCCTAGAAAAAGTCCATTCACGACGGACAAGAAATCTCGTCCAGCGCATATGTGAAACTCTCAGGCCCAAGAAGAAAACATTCCGTGAAAACATGTTCACAACGGACTCCAAAACTTTGTCCGCTGTACATGCTAAAACAATCCTCAAAAAGCCATTCACGATGCACTCCAAAAACTTAGTCCGTTGTACATGTGAAACTTATCTGGTTTCTTGGAAAATTGAGTTTGGCTCAGAATCTCAAAAGATGTCCACGATGCACTCCAAAACTTGGTCCGTCAGACATGGGAAAGTGTCAAACATGTTTACAACAGACCAACAAAGTTTGTCCGTCAGAGATGGGAAACTTACTGCTTCTTGAGATCTTGGTCCGCCACAAAGCCGAAACTTATCGCTTCTTGTCAAATTGTCAAGCACATGCACCAAAGACATTTTGCAAATCCAATTCTAAGTTAATTTTTCAGTTCAAAGCCAATTTTTCAAAGCACATGATTTCACAAATTGCCTCTAACTCTCCAATCCTTTGCGTATGTGTGACACATACTCTTGAGCTTCCCGCCATCCGTTTCTTCTCTCGGCCGTGATTTCCTTGCGGCCTTCAGAGCTCCTTGCTTGTATCATCGAGTACATCCTCCTGGCGACAACAAGTCATGCCAATCGTGTAACCATGGCATTCTCATCCTGAATCGCCTTCGTCAAGAAGGTTATTGCTGCGCGGATGATATCTAACACCGTGTTTCCACCTTCTCTGGCGATACGTAATGTGCCGCATTGCTCGTCGTGACACCTCTTGGATACCCATCTCGCATTGTAGACCTCCGGCAAGCAGTAGGTATCGGCGATTGCCTGGGCCCTTCTTCCTAGCAGTACCACAATCTTCACGCCACAAGCCTTGATCAATCCTCGGCCTGCCTGATCACGCCCACTTGGTATTGCGGCTTCTCAAAATCTCCGAGAGTCTCAGAGCATACGCCAAAGTTCCACGGTGTGACCAACCTCCAGACGACGTAGTTGAACTCTCCCTCCATCTCGCCACAAGAGTGCTCACGTAAGAACTCAAATTTTTAAATCGTGACAAGGTAAGGAAAAATTCAGCAAGAGACAAGAAAAGAGAGAAGGGAATAAGTCGAGATGTCATTTCTTATCTTGACGAACTTTAACCTTTAGAAAATAGGTTTTAACCTCTCTATGACCATTCTAGCTAGGGTTGAGTTTACGGTCAAGATGGCTCGATATTACCTCTCGCTGACCCGACCGCAAATTCGACCTCTTCAGGTATTCAAAGCACTAGTCCAGAACGCCGCTTAGTGCACACAATCTTAACATCGGTAAATATCACAATCATACCACTCGATACTAATAAAGTACTTTAATTAAATAGTCAAACTAGTTGCTCGACCTTATGGTCAAGTCACAAATATACGCACGCAGGCTTAAACTTATTAAGAGAGAAATAATAGCAAATGAAAATAAGATAACATCGTGGCGCCTATCCAAAGATACCACAGTGCAACTAACTGGGCTCGCCTTCCCTAAGTAGACGGTTCCTCTTGGAGCTCCTCCTCCAAAGCCGGTGTAGATTCTTCTTCAACTGGTGTTGTATTGCAAAGCAAGGGTGAGTACTTGGTACTCAAAGAAGTCATGCACGTAATGCAAGCTAATAGACTATATGCATGGCTTGACACAAAGGAATAGCTCAAGGTATATTTGTAGTAAGAGCGCTTAACAAGTATCATAAGTAGATTCAAAGCAAAGGGAAACAAGTAAAGCATAAATAACTTTTCAAGGAGTTTAGTAAACATCTTTCCCATCCTAATCCACATTTCTATCAACATCATTATTAATCCAACCCAACCTTTCAAGTCCAAGTTATTTTTGAGAAAGTCTAACCCTTGACTGTAATTCCCGAGAGATGTCCAATACCACGGACATGGCTATTCGAATAGATTATACACTCTGCAGAGGTTATGCACTTTACCCACAAGATACAAATAAACACCACAAAGGCAAGTTCCCGTGAATAAAGTCTTTCGAAACTTCTAACAATACAAGTGGTCCTCTCCGTGATGCACACTAACCCTTCCCTTAGCAAAGGCGAAGTTTAGGACAACCAACTGCTAGATGGGTACTGCCGTCGCAGCCCCAGACGCTTCCCGCATAACTTACACAAAGGGTGTAGTTGACAACCCGAGGTCCCACAGTACGATATTAGCAACTTATTCAACTAGGTCCGGTCCCATAATGCATATGTGGTTGCACGATTGACTCGGGCTTCAAAGGCTTACAAGGTTAAGTCCTAAGGTTGACCAGGGCAAGACTACCCGAAGAACCAAAACAACATCCCCAAGGCTACAACCGCCCACCTGATCATTCTTGCCACATGCCCTGGCCAAAAGCTATTTATCGAACCCCGCTTGGTTACTATGCACCACATGCCATCAACATCACATGATACCTTTCCAAAACAAGTTCAATATGTCATTAAGTCAATATTAACGCTTGATTGTCCAAAATCATGTCATGAGCATGTAGCGTGTCTAAGCCATATACTACAACGATCTACCAACCCATGTTGGCAATTTAGTAATGTCCAACTAATAATCCGCAACTAGGGTGACAAGGGGTCATGGCACATATTTAAGTAATCAAGGTGTCATACAGCAATTAGGCATTTATCTAATTACCCATAATTAAGTAAAGCATTTTCTAATTTAAACTAGCATGTAATAATTTGAACCAAAAAAGGTTTCAAAATGGGATCAACATGGTCAAATCATAACTTGCCTTCAAAAAGTACTTGTTCTTTGTCCTGAGCTGGCTCCTGGGTCAACACTTCTCCTTCGAATCCTTCCGGCACTTCAACGTCTACTCGTAAAGCGTGCAAATAGAAATACACGAATAAACATTAGGCAAAAAGTGTCCAAACATCCAAATAAAATCCATGAACAGAGAGAACATAATTTTCTCAATTTTTAGGAACCGAATCGCCAAATCGGAGTTAAAACACAAAAGTTATGATTATTTAAAGTTTAAATAATCAATTAAATAATTTTACAGAGAAAACTTTAGTCCAAAATTAAATAAAATTCATATTTGAGTAGATCTGAATTTTATGAATTTTTAGAAATTTGAATCGCTCAAATCGGAAAGTTAAAACGCCAAAAGTTATAAGCGCTGAAGTTTTGAAATTCAAATCAATTATTAAACCGAATTATTAAATCATTTTCTTTTCGAAATTATTTATTAAGCGCCGCCAAAGGACGCCGCGGGCGCCTTCCTTGGCAGCGACATGGTACGCCAGGAACATGGCTCAAAATTTCACTTGGTTTGGTCCACCGTGGACTCGCCCACGGCTTCCACGTGTCGCCGACAGTGGCTCTCGTGACGCCATTACGACGTCACGGGCTCACCCACGGTCGACGGGTGGGACTCCACCGTGACGCTATCGCCGACGCCACTACACTACCGGGTGGCCGCCGACGCAGGGCCCGCCATGACGCTGCCGTGACGCCATGGTGCGGTTTGTCGCTGTCGGCCGACACGCTGGTTCGGCGGTCGGGCCGCCACACGCACGGGTAGCGCTTGACCGCGGCCAAGCTCCTCGCCATGTGGCGCAATCTCGCCGCTCATTTGAAAATCAACGCCCGTATTAGATTCGACTCACGCGCTTGGGTTAACGCGCTTGATCTCGACTGCTGGATCTAGATCCAACGGCCGAGATTGATCTCGATTTTGAACGGATTCACCGACGGTGACGTGGGCGCACTGACCGCTTTGATGAAGATCCGACGGCCGCAGAGCTCGAAGTCCGGCGATGGCGAAGCGGCGGCGCTGGGTCACCTGGCGTTAGGGATTTGACGACCAGCCGACAATAAGCCTGGCGCGCCTCCGCGAGGTGAGTTGGACTCCTGACGCTGCCTTGACCTCCCGGCCCCGATTCGGGGTCAATCTGCGACGGAGGATTCGCTGACGGCAAGTGATTCGACTTAAAACCGCGCGCTCCTTCTCCTTACTCCGGCGAGCTCTAAGCGGCGCAAATCCACGGCGCGCTCAGCGAGGTGAGTTAGGGCTACGGTGCGCAATGAAGTGGCGGTCCCGACATGGGTGGCGGCGCAATAAATAGGGCTCTCGCTGGCCCGCGGAACGCGACGGAAACCGAGGCCCACTCCGCTGGCGGGCGGCGAGTCCGGCCAAGTGACTTGATTGGTCGACGTGGCTCAACCACACCGCTGGATCAAGATCCAACTGGCAGCGGGGTTTAGGCTCTGTCCGCTCGCGAAATGGTTGGCTCCTGGCCGGGCTGCTCGTGTGACGTGGGCTCAATCGTGGTCGCTGGGATCTGAATCCAACGGTCACGCTGGTCAAGGGCTCTACTGATTGGGTTCTGGCTTGAGTCACGTGGCTCTGCCTGACTCGAGTCCCACTCGGTTTGACTCGGCCGGATGAACAAGACTTGACCCGACTTGATTTTCCAAGCGATTTAATATTTAAAATAATTTCTAGTAATTCATTTAATTCAAGAAAATAGCAAAATACTTAAAAATTCCGTAAAAATTCTCAGAAATATTTTAGGGCATTTGGGACTCAAATAAAATATTTCCAACAAAACTTAATTTCAAAACTTAATTTCTTTAATTATTTCAATATGGAATAAATTCAAATTAAATCCAAATAAATTCTAAAAATTCACAAATGTGCAAAATAATATTTAATTTAATGAAAAGCAAAAATTGGGGTGTTACAAACACCACCCTCTCCACCACCTCTCCACCTCCCTTGCTGCGCCTAGGTGAGTTCTTGACCGCACCACCTCAAGATCCATCCATTGAGGCCCGCGACGAGGAGATCCGGTGGATTTGGAAGCGAGGAAGGGATCACGCTTTAACCGAGGAGATCTATTGGGTTTTCGTAAGGCCGGGCAAAGGTATGTTCATGGAAATCCTTGGGGTTAATCTAGGTACTGTTCTAAGAGTGTTTATCAAGTTTTTAGATCAATTGGTGGTGCTGGAATTGAGTAATTTGGATTAGATCTAGATGTTGCCACGTTCTGTTTTTGGGACAGCATGAGCAGTCGACCTAGGGTTTGTGTTTTCGTCAATTTAGAATCCGAATATGTCCGTACAGATGTTGAAGAAGATGTAGATAATTTCATTATCTTTCAGTGGGTATAAAGCACGTTAAATTCCACCCATCCGTTTGAAAGTTATGGCTGTTTTACCGAGCGTGATAAAATCTATGACGTAATTGGAACAGATCACGGTAATCTGTAGATTAAGCAACTTTAGAGTCCGAATCAGTCTTTCCATATACCTAGAGAAAGTTGGGAAATTTCCTAAGCTACGCGAGGATGTACTCGTTTAATTGATTCGGAGTCCCAGAACTCAAGTTATGCCTTTTGCAAGGCTGCTGTCCCGACGGGACAGAACCTCTGTTTTTAGGTTTTGCGAGTAGTTGGCAAATGTCGGGTAGATGAGGGTTTGCGTATTGTTTTGTGGACATGATTGTGAGCGTGTGGTACCTATGTGCAGGTGGTGTGACCCCGAGTGCTCTCTACTTCCCGCCAACTGCTGTCCGTGGTTGAGGCAAGTGTGTTGTGATGGATAGCGATTTGTAGGTTGCTTGTTGAGAATAGATGGAATTGACTACATGATATATGATCACTTGCCATGCTTTTATGATTGCCAATGATATGATGAGCTTGTTTAATATGTTATGATGCCATGTGTTAATATGTGAGTTAAATATGATGTTGGCATAAATGCATACATGGCTCAAGGGTGAGAAAGTCATAACTAGTCCTGAAGGTCATGAGAAAGTTATGACTAATCCGAAAGCCAATGAGTAAGACTTACATCATGATTCCATTCACCGCGTGAACGGAAGCGAGGAGTAGGCACCCTCCATCTTCTGGATGGAAGGGGGAGAGGGTGCACACCGACGGTGTGTACTCAACCATACCGGTATGAGTTTCCAAGGAGACATGAGCATTGCATTACATTGCATACATAATGATGATGATATTGTTAAGTGTTCATGAATGAAATGATATATATGATGGGAGATGTTATTGCCATGATATTGTTCTTGTTGTCCATTGCAATATGCTTGCCGAAGTTTCGAACTCACGCTGTGTCTTCTTGTTATTTTAGGTACCATGAGAACGGCATGCGGGGAAGGGAAATAGTCACACGCCCACACGTAGCTTCACCATATTGATTCCACAAGTCATTCTATTAGTTTGATAATAAATTGCGTGTGATGATTATTGCTTTAAGGTTTAGCTTTGCTATATGAGAGTTTTATTGTTCGTTTGACCCTTGGAGAAATTATGTGTTTGAAACTAGACTTATATTGTTGCTAAGTCGTTAATTATTGCTGTTTTTAGTTGTCTCTCATAATCCATACATTGATATACTATTGTTGCTCCTTTAATTCATGTTAAAACAAAGGAGATGCTGCCGAAATTTCGGTTTTTAGCATATGTACCTTTGCTAGAATTTATGGTAACTTGTGGTATTTAGATGTTGTTTAGCTTATGTTTGGTAGCATTCAGGCATAGTAAATGCCGGGGTGTTACATCAGAGTTACGACGAAAGAGAACGAGCGTTTCGAAGTTGGATTGGAAAGAAAATCTACAAAAGAGAAATGGTACTGTAGCATTGCGGATCCGGTACTGTAGCAATATCGAAGCTACAGTGTTTTGGCCTCCAGAACGGAAAGAAACTAGTTCTAGGGTTAGGCATGGGGTGTTTCCATGGGAGGGTGGTGGGGTGGGGAAGATGATCAACGGAAAGATCTCAACGAGACAAATTCAACAAAGGTGGTCGGATTTGAGAGAAGCTCACCGGATTGAGAGTAATCGCTAAAACCGAGCTCCAAACGAAGATTTCAATCGGCAGAAAATTCGCTGTCGCCTACAAATCTAAAAGTGAAATTAGTTGAGGGCTTTTGCTCGGGACGTCGACACGAACACAATGATGCGATCGGAATTGAGTTTGGCTCACCGGAGCAAAATGTGATGCGGTGGTGTCGACGGAGGACAACCGGTGATGGTTCTTGCTTGATTTTGGTGAGATGGAGAGGAATGGATATGGGAGAGTGAGAGCACGGGATAGGGGGCTCTAAGACGAAGAGTTGAGAAGTGGTGGTGCTTCAATTGGAGGTGTATTGGCTGAGTTATTGCCATTTAGGTGGATTTCGGTTTTGGGTTGATTGATCTGTTTTTGGCATGATTGAAGGTGAATGATCATGGGGAATGAGATCTCCTCGTCTCCCTCTTTCAAACGCAACTGGTCGTTCGCGATTTGGAGGTTTAATGAGGGAGATATGGGTGTTTAAAGATTGCATGCCATGAATGGAGAGAGAGATTTCCTCTATATAACATGCCCAGCCAAAAGTTGAAGATGATGCTACAGTAACACCACGTGTCGCCGTCCCATTGGCCGGAGTAAGTTAAGAGTTACGCTACGAGATAAAATAGCAAAAATGGTCTAAAATCCCGAAGAATTCCTAAAAATATTAGGGGAATATTTGAAACCCAATAAGATTGGTTTCTTGAATTTGATGAAATTTGGAATTTAGAAAATTCTGACGAATAAAGGGCCGCTGACGAAGACCACAAAGATAAAATACCAAAGAGTTTCCAAAAATCTTTAGAAAATTTCAAAAATGTTTTTGGAATATTTGGAACCTAATGCAATAGGTTTCAGGATTTTTGGAGCATTTTGGAACTTGGGCGGAATTTCGGGTACAAACCGGAATTCAGAAAGAATTCAGAAATTTGATTTTTCGGACAATGAAGGATTGAACTCCAATTTGAATGATGAGGATGCCAAAGTTAATTAGAACAGTAAGGAAAATTTAAGTTTTGAATTTAATTAATTTAAATTAGTTTTTAGCAAAAGACCTAAATTGGGGATGTCACAGGGAGTGAGGTTAAGGCTGCCTTGGAGAGGAGGGCAGGGGGCGGCTAGTTGGGGGAATTGGGGAGGCACATAGGCTAGGGTTTGGGGCGATGGACAGGCTGTGCTGCCCCTCAATCCCCCACATGGGCCAAGAGCCCCACCTACAAATTTCAACTAGATCCCCTAGGCCCAAACAGATTCCCCCAAGGCCCAAACTCTCTGAAGGCCCACACACCTTAAATGGCCCAAAAAAGATATAAAGTCGCATCAAATGCCATAATCTATAAAGTCACATTCCATAATGTCACAATAATATAATTGTAAATGATTAGATTTACAAATACATCTAGCAATTTTATCTATATTAAGATACATCAAACCTTTTTCGCTATTTGAATATCCAAATTAGCATTTTTAATTATTTAGAAGATTTATTCGCTTCATTTTGTTATGTACCGCTTATTAAATTAAATTAATATACATCAAACAAGCATATAATTGAATAAAATGATATATTTCTAAATAATTATGTATCTTTCAACTTTCATTATTGGAAAATCCATCTACCATTTTTCATTATGTAAACATTCAACTAGCAATTCTAACTATTTATAATTCATGTAGCAATTTATACTATTTAAAAATCCATATAACAATTTTTCATTATTTACAATAATTACAATTATGCACAATTGTCCATCTAGCAATTTTCATTACTAAAATTTTTTACTACAAATATAACATAGACAATTTTTAAGCAATTTTACCGCTTATTAAGTAACCTCAAGAGAAATACGAGACAAATTTTTAAAACAATTTTAGCAAAGAACTCGCCAAGATAATAATTAGCCCGCAAAACAGAGCTCCTCTTTGTTCTCGCTTTAATCAAGAAGATGTCACCTCGAAAGAAATACGTAGAAAATATTAGCACAATTTTTCTACAAAGACTTCTAAGAAGAAAATGACAACCGAGCAAACAGAGCTCCTCTTGTCTCGCCACCGGGAAGGCGTCACGATGTAGAGAGTATAATATTTTATCACCGCCGCTCAATGCAGTAACCAGCAGTGATAAGTTTAGATTACGCTGGAAAATTCAGATAAAAGTGGAAAATACATATCACCGCTTCTAAAGAATAAACCGATAGTAAAAGTTCCAATATCACTGTCAATTCTATTTATAACTGGCAGTGATATGTCACTACCAGTTTTGAGTATAAACCGGTAGTGATAGTTTGTTATCACTGCCAGTTGGTTATAATAACCGGCAGTGATATGTTTCCTAAGCAGCGGATCTTATGAACCTAAAGAGTGATATTTTAGCACCGATGGCTCTAGCCCAACCAAAGAATGATATGGCGAAGCAGGATAGCCTATTCTCGTAGTAGTGCCCCTGGTCGAGGTATCCTTCTATTTCGCTGCCTCTCTTCAAGACCTCTAGTGCTAACCAATTAATACACGCTTCTCATTTATTGGCTAGTACTCCTCCTTGGGTTTACTCCTAAAAGAGCTTGGTTTCTCTCTTGGCGCAGGCTCCGACAACCGCCATAGCCCCACGACATCTCGCGGCCCATCACCATCTCAAGCTGAATTAGGACTTCCGCTTGTGCCCTCGCCAACAATGTGGGATGTGGATGTCTCGCTCAAGGATATTTAAGGACTTAATCTTGTGCACTGCTCAAATGGTTTTAAACATGCAACCACATGCCTAATATGATATAGACCTAGCTAAATAACATGTAGTATACTTTTGCTCCTCGCATGGTTGAACTAGAGGGGTACTGATGCATGTACGGTGATGATTGGAGGGTTACTCCATTCCTGTCTCATAGTATTTGTAACATCCCAAAATTTTGCTTTTATTCAATTTGTTGAGTTAATTGAATTTTTGGAATTTTTGGAATTTATTTGGAGTTAATTTGAATTAAGCCTCGTATTGAATTATTTGAACATTTAAAAGCTACATATAAAATTTTGTTGGGAATATTTTATTTGAGTCCAAAATGTCTCAAAGTAGTTTCCGTAATTTTTCCTCGAATTGTTTTGAGCATTTTGCTATTTTTCTTGAATTAAAATGAATTTTTGATTATTTTAAATGTTAACAAGGAAAAAGGAAAATCGAAACCCTAACGGGTTCAACCTCATGGACCTGACTCGTTAATCTCGCTGACCCGCCACCAAGTTAGCCTCATACTGCTAACCGTCGATGCAAAACTCCTAGGATTTGAACTGCCGATCGCGATCCAATGGTTGGCGTAAGGCCCACGCAGTACACGTGTGGGACATTGGATCCGAGCCACGTGGATGGAGGAGATTGAGATTGCTCATTGTAACACCCCAATATTTGCTTTTTTCATGAATTTAAATGTTATTTTGGCACTTTTGTGAATTTTTGGAATTTTCTCGAATTTATTTAGATTTATTTGGATTTAATTTGAATTTATTCTCTTGAAATAATTAAAGAATTAAAAGTTTCCAAATAAAATTTTATTGGAAATATTTTATTTAAGTCCAAAATGTCTCAAAGTATTTTCCAGAATTATTATGGAATTTTTGTGAGTATTTTGCTATTTTTCTTGAATTAACTGAATTTCTGGGAATTAATTTGAATATTTAATCGTTGGGAAATCCAACTTGGGTCTAGTACTGTTCCTCCGACCCTAGACGGACCCGAGTCCAACTCGAACCCGACCCGAGCCACGTTCGAGTCCAACCAGAATCCAACCTAACCCTAATCAAGCATGACCGCTGGATCGAGATCCAATGGCCACGATGGCGCCATCGCCACCCGAACCCGAAGTTCGACCGAAAGCCACCAAGTCACCCGAGTCCAAAACTCGCGCGATCGTTGATCTTGATCCAACGGGTCCACGCTTGAGCCACGCCACCCAATCCGAATTGATTCGATTCCGCCGCCGAAGAATAAGCGGACTCCTGTCTCTCGCGAGATTGACTCAAGCCGAGGCCCCTATTTATTGGCCGCCACGACTTCGGGTTGCCCATTCTCGCACACCGCAGCTCCCAGACCATCACGCCTCGAAAGCATCGCCTGCTCGCCCGCTTAGAGCTCGGGCCAGTAGTTGGCTGTGCGCTCACGCGCTTTCTGTAATTTCGCCGCCTCCGCCGCCACCGAGCCTAGATCCGCAGTCCTCGCTGAGGCGCACTGAGGTACCACTCACCTCGCCTGAGCACGCCCCAAACGCCATTCCTCGTCGCCTTCCTCGGCACCGCGAACCTCCGCTCAGCGCGCCATCGCCGGGAACTCCCGAGCTCTCACCGTCCGGATCTCATCGCGGCGGACTGCACTCGGCCACGCCGCCCAAAGGTAATCCCCATTGCAATTTCTAGATCTATTTCCAACCGTTGATCTAGATCCAACGGCTTAGCTTGAGCCCCGTGAGCACCGCTGCTGCACCATGCTAGATCCAACTGACCGCCCGATTCAATCGTGACGCCCAGATCCACAGCCATATTCCAACGCTGCGGAAACCCAGATCCAACCGACCGCTGATTTTCAAATCAACGCCTTCGTATAGGTGCCAACGTATTACAGTGAGTTTAACCGACGCGTCTGCGCGGCGCAAGGCACAGTGTCGCTAATAGGCCGCCCGCGTGTCGCCTAGGGATGGAACTAGTACTTTATATTTTTCAATCGATCGATCAATTGATTTGGATGATGATTTGATAATTTCACAGATATCCAGCTTGATTTCTCGATAAGGATATGTAACACTCCCAAAATTTTGCTTTTCTTAAATTCATGTGTGGTTTGGCACTTTGGTGAATTTTTGGAATTTTCTGGAATTTATTTGGATTTATTTTGGAATTTATTTGAATTTATTCCATTTTGAAATAATTGAAGAAATTAATTTTGCAAATAAAATTTTGTTGGAAATATTTTATTTGAGTCCAAAATGATCCAAAGTATTTTCCAGAATTTTTCTCGAATTTTTCTCGAGTCATTTGCTATTTTTAATGAATTAAAATGAATTGGTCGGGAATTATTTTAAATATTAAATCGGAAATTCAACTCGGGTCAAGTATCGTTTCATCCGATCGAAGTCGAACCCGAGTCGGACTCGAGTCCGACCGAGCCACGTGACTCATCAAACCAAATTAAAAACCCTAATCAATCCCAACCGCTTGATCAAGATCCAACTACCGAGATCCGCCTCGCACGGCTCGAAAGCCGTGATCCGCCCGGATCCGATCGCGCCTGCGGCGATCGTGGGTTGATCGCGCTTATCGTGACGGCCAGCGCTGCCGCCGTTTCCGCCGAGACCGAAAGCCGACTCGGGCCGCCGCACTCCGCCGCTGTAGAACTAGGTTTCCGCCTCGGGCGAACGCCGAGGCTATTTAAAGCGTGAGACGCCCCCCGCAGGTTGCCCTCATCCTTGTGCACCTGCTTCTCGGTGCCATCTCGGGCCTGAGCCACCGCCAGCTATTCGTGGCAGCTCGCCAGAGTTGGAGGAAGTGACCGCCGCGGTCTTTGCTCGATTCCGCCGCCGCCCGCCTTCCGCCGAAGGAGCCCAGATCTGGAAACCACCGCGACGCAGACGCACCAAGAGACCCTTCACTTTCGCCGAGAAGCCCCAAGCGCCGCTTGACTCGCTGCCGTTTTCATCTCCGGTGGCCTTCGCCCGCCGCTGCCGCTATCGCTGGCCGCGAGCTACGCTTAGTCGTCCGATCGTAATCCAAAGGCTTAGATCGCGCCACGCCACACCGCGTGAGATCTCACGCAACCTCTCGGATCTATTTTTCAAACCGCCGGATCTAGATCCAACGGCTTAGATTGTGCCAATGAGCTAGAATCGCATCAGATAGATTGATCTTTGACCGCCCGCATCAAGATCGAACGGTCCGATCGCGGAGTTGTTTTTCTAAAGCACTACGCCAGATTTAATCCGCCGCCGCTGATTTTCAAACCAACGGCCGAGATCGAGCCACGCCCAGTGAAGTTGGACCGACGCGTCGGGCCAGACGCTGCTGACGCCGACATCGGGCCCGCTGTCGGGTCGGCCTACGAACCACACCATGACGCCACGGACGCCATGGCGGCTCGATGTCACGGCCGTCCCAGCTCGAGTGCCGACGTCACCCATGACGCCACTGGTCCCACCTGTCAAAGACTGCGGGTCGAGTCCTCGCCGACGCCAAGAATGACGCTACCCGAAAGTGGGTCCCATGTCGGGCCTCACGTGGAGTCGTGGATCGAGTCCACGGTGGACCCGAGCCGAGCGTGGACCGAGTCCATGGATCTACCGACGCCACCAACCAATCGAGGCTGCCACGTGTCCATGCCGACGCAATAATTAATTTCCAAAAGAAAATGATTTATTAATTTGAAATATTGATTTGAATTTAGATTCAAACTTCAAACGCTTTATAACTTTTATGCTTCAACTCCGATTTGAGTGATTCAAATTTCTAAATTTGTATAAAATTGAGATCTACCTAAATATGAATTTTATTTAATTTTTGACTAAAAGTTTTTCTCTGTAATATTATTTAATTGATCATTTAAACTTTAATAAATCATAACTTTTATGCTTTAACTCCAAATTTGATTTATTCCAGCTTCTAAAAATCCGTAAAATTATGTTCTCTCTGCTTATGGATTTTATTTGGAGTTTTGGGATGTTTTTTGCCTATTGTTTATTTGTGTTTTGGCTATTTGCACGCTTTACGAGTAGATCGTTGAAGTGCCTAAGGATTCAAGGAGAAGTGTTGACTCAGATCCAACTCAAGACCAAGAGCAAGTACTTTTTGAAGGCAAGTTGTGCTTTGACCATGTTGATCCTATTTCAAATCTATTTTGCTTTAAACTATTGCATGCTAGATCAATTAGGAAAGATACTTTGTTTAAACAATGGGGTTAGATAAATACCAAATTGGTCAGATGACACCTTGATTATCTAAGTATGTGCCATGATCCCTTGTCACCCTAGTTGTGATTACTAGTTGGACATTATTAAATTGCCAACATGGGTTTAGATCGTTGTAGTATAACGCTTAGACTCGCTTACGTGCTCATGACATGCTTTTGGACAATCAAATGCTAATATTGACTTAATGATATATTGAACCTGTTTTGGAAAAGTATCATGTGATGTTGATGGCACGTGGTGCATGGTAATCAATCAGTTTGATAAACAGATTTCGATCGGGGCATGTGGCAAGAGTAATCGTGGGCCATTGTGGCATTGGGGATGTTGATTTGGTTTTTCTAGTCTTGCCCTGGTCAATCTAAGGACTTAACCTTGCAAGCCTTTGAACTGGGTCATACTTGCAACCACATGGTCGGGAATGGGACGGCCCTAGTTGACTAAGTTGCTAAGGACTCGCCAGGAGCCTCAGGGTGTCGCCATAATCGCTTGTGTGATTGTATGGGGAGCGATCGTGGTCGTGGCCAGATACTCCATCTAACGGTGTGTTGGTCCCATACTTCGCCTTGGCTAAGGGAAGGGATGGTGTAGAGCACGAACCGGAGAGGACCACCTGTGTTGTTTGAGGCTTCCAAAGGCTTTGTTACTGAACTCGCCTTTGTGGTGTTTGATCAGATCTTGTGGGTAAAGTGCATAACCTCTCGCAGAGTGTAGAAACTATTTAAATAGCCGAGTCCACTGCATCGACAATGCTCGGAATTACACTCAAGGGTTAGATTTTCAAAATAACTTGGATTTGAAAAGTTGGGTTGGTTTAATAAATGAAGATGATGGAAATGTGGTTTAGGATGGGGAAAATGTTTGTTAAACTTCTTGAAAAGTTATTTATGCTTTACTTATTTCTACCGCTTTCAATTTACTTATATTACCTTTCCAATGTTGTTTATCGCAAATATACCTTGAGCTATTCCTTTTGTACTCAAGCCATGCATGTAGTATATTAGTTTGCATTCTCAGGCATGACTTGTCGAGTACCAAGTACTCACCCTTGCCTCAACACAACACTAAATGAAGAGGAGACTACGCCACTTTCTCGAGGAGGAACTCCAAGAGGATCCGCCTACTTAGGGATGCGAGCCCACCACTGCCTGTGGTATACTGGATGGCGCCATCAAGTTTATTTGATTTTTCCGCTATTATTATTTTTTTCTCTGAATAAGTTTCGCTTTGCAAGGCATATATTTGTACCTTGGCCATAAGGTCAAGTAACCTTTGGTTATTTAAATAAAGTACTTTGATAATATCGATTGGTATGATTGTGATATTTACCGATGTTAAGACTATGTGCACTAGCCGCTCCTCGACTAGTGCTGAATACACAGAGGGTCCTGATTTGCAAATTCGGGTCCCGACAGAGGTGGTATCGAGCCATACTTGATCAGAGGCTCAACTCCTAGCTAGAATGGTCGAGTGAGGATAAAACCTATTTTCTAAAAGCTAAAATTTGTGAAGACAAGAAATGACATCTCGACTTATCCCCTTCTCTCTTTTCTTGTCTCTGCTGAAATTTTCCCTTACCTTGTCACAATTTAAAAATTCGAGTTCTTACGTAGAAGCACTCTTGTGACAGATGGAGGAAGAGTTCAACCACGTTGATCCGGGAGTTGGTCACGCCAGAACTTTGGCATATGCTACAGACTTCCTGAGATTTTGAGAAGCCCCAATACCAAGTGGAAGTAATCGACAAGCCGGGATTGATTAAGGCTTGTGACGTGAGGATTGAGGTACCTCGCTAGGAAGAAGGGCCTGTGCAATCGCCTCGATACATCAGACCGCCAGGAGATCTACAATGCATGGGTATCCAAGAAGTATCACGACGAGCAATGCGGCACATTACCCGTATCTACGCCCGAGAATTGAGAGCACTGTTCCGTTATCATCCGCCAAGCCGATAACCTTCTTGACCAAGGAGATTCAGATGAGGATGCCACGGTTACATACGCTTGGCACGATTTGTCGCCGCCAGGAGGATGTACTAGATAATACAAGAAAAGAGATACAGAAGACCCGCAATCAGATCAAGACCGAAAAGAACAGATGGCTGGAAGCTCAAGAGTATGTGGCACACCTTCTACGAAGGATTGACGAGTTGGAGATGACTTTGCACGGACTGCACTCCAGAGCCAAGATTGAGCCACACGGAGCCGCATCCGTGAGGAGTCGATCTCGATGAGGACATCGCTTCTTCGACTACCACAGATGACACAATGGTCGGACATGGCAATCGCTTTCGCGCCTATGCCGCAAAGACCTCGCACCTGTGCCGTGGAGGTTTTCTCGATGAGTGAGCATAGGTTCTATAGTGAGACTCCTTCACCGAGTCGCCATAGAATAAAGAGTCACCCTTTAGGCGTTAGACTCCAGAGTCGCTCTGATTTGGATTTTCTTTGTTTGTCGAGTGTGCAGATGTGTTGCAAGGCCCTTAGGCATTGTAAGCAACCATACCAAGTTATTAATAATAAAGTTGGACCTTAAAGTTACACCTTTCGCCCGCATAAGTTCCATATTACTTGTCTATTCTTGTTTCCCTCTCATCTCTAAACCTAGAGCAAATCGACAGATGGTGAACACCCGTGGAAACCTTGAAGCAATGGAAGTGGTTCTCGCCAGCCAGTAAAACCCCAATGAGGGAGCACCAAAGACCGCCATCGATGCGCAGAATTTTGGAGCATTTCTTGTCGCCAGACTCGCGAATGCATGCCATGATGCAACAAATGCAGCACGCCATCGCCACCCACCGCTAATCAAGTTAATCAGTGACCACGCCGTATCATACAAGATCGCCGAGTTCATGAGAACTCACCCACCCACTTTCCGGGAATGCCAATCCATTGGAGGCCGGCGATTGGTTAAGATCAATCGAGAGGAAGCTACACATAGCTCAATGCATAGGAAATGAGAAGGTACTCTACGCTTCTCATCGCTTGGAAGGAACAAACGAATGGTGGGAGAACTTCGTGCCACGCAAGAGAACCCTCAAGATATCACTTGGGAAGAGTTCACAAACACATTCCGACAAAGATCACGGCCTGAAGGAATCATGGACCTTAAGAAGGAGGAGTTCGTGAGCATCAAGCAAGGTAATCACCATATTTGGTCGGACTACCTGAACAAGTTCACACAGCCTAGCACGCTACGCACTGAGGATGTAGCGGCAGATAAATCCGCATAGCCTGCTTTATGAAGGGACTCAACTCAGATTGCAAGTAGGATTGATCACCCACACCTTTCCGTATTTCCAAGAGTTGGTGAATAAGGCACTTATTCTCGAGGACAAGCGCAAGGAACTGGATGAGAACAGAAGCGCAGGATGCAACAAAGCAAGGATCACGCCAGGAACGCAATCGCCGAGAGTTGCACCAAATCAATTCTTCAGATTCCAACCACAGAATGCAACGAGGACACCATCCTCAAAGCACCAAGACCGTCAATCAAAACTACTGCACCCACTTCGCTAGAAACGCTACCTCAGGCAGTCAAGAAGGAACAAAGGAGACGCTGCTATAACCGCAACGAGCCGTGACACTTTGCCAACAGCTTGTCCAAAGAAGACAGCAGGAGCGACTCCTGGGCCACTTCAATCTAGGAACCACCCCAGCTAGGACGCCAAAGACCAGGAGCCACACCCTGCATCGCGGTGAGAGGCCGAGTCAACCATGTCACCGCAGATGCACCTGCAGAATGCTACGGACGCCGTGATCGGGTAAGTTACTTGTTAACTCAAGACTCGCACAGCTTTGTTTGACTGAGCTGTCAGATTCGCTTGTCTCGCAAGGCTTTGCTACTAGAAATGACTTGAGAATTGCAAGACTTAAGTGCATGCTTTTAGTTCAAACTCCTGGTTCCGAACTCCGAACGGAAGTAGGATGTTCCGGTGAGAATACTAATAGATGGAATAGAGTTCCTAGCTAACCTTATAATTTTGGAGACCTGCACCTTAGACGTCATATTGGGAATGGATTGGTTATCCAAGCACAAGGTCAGATTGGATTGTGGACAAAGGACTATCTCGCTTGAGAGCCCGTGTGGGAAGAAAGTGGAATTTCAAGCCACCGCAGCTTAGAGATGGACAATGATGGTTAACAAAGTACCAAGGCACCAAGATAGAGGATGTCCCAAAGAGGAATGAGTACCCAGACGTTTTTCCCGAGGATCTACCTCGGGTATGCCGCGCAGACAGGGACATAGAGTTTGTGATAGAGCTTGTACTGTACAAAGACCGATAGCAAAGAGACTTCTATCGGATGTCCACCGAGGAGTTGGTAGAGATGAAGAAACAAACAGAGGAGTTAATGGAGAAAGGATTTATCGTACTCAAGTTCGTCGCCATGGGGAGCACCGCTTTGTTTGTCAAGAAGAAGGACGGAGTTTCAGGATGTGCATTGACTACCGTGGCACTCAATGAAGTCACCGTGAAGAATAAGTATCCGCTACCCAGATTGATGATTTGTTTGATCAATTGAGAGGAGCCGGAGTTTTCTCTAAGATTGATCTCGAGATCGATACCACGCTGAAGATCCGATCGTAAGATATTCAAGATCGCATTCTCGCCAAGATATGGACATTACGAGTTTACGGTTATGTCCTTTGGCCGATTTAATGCGCCAAATTATTTCATGAATATGATGAATAAGGTGTCTATGGAATATTTGGACAAGTTTGTTGTCGTGTTCATAGATGATATCCTAATCTACTCCAAGACAGAGGATGAACATGCCGAACACTTACAGGAGCTTTGGAAAAGCCGAGGACAAAGAACTTTTCGCCAAGTTCAAAGAAGTGTGATTTTTGGAAGGACAAGGTGGAGTTTCTTGGACATGTAATGACTCATAAGGAGTCAGAGATCCAAGCAAAGTAGAAGTCATGGTTACATTGGGAATGTACCAAGACTCAGACCTTGATCTCTGAGTTTCCTTGGAATGGCAGGATACTACCGCTTCATTGAAGGCTTTCGACAATTATAAAACCTCTTACGCAATCGCCAAGAAGGAAAAGAAGTTTGCATGGACGCCGTAATGTGAGAAAGGATTTCGAGCTCAAGAAGCGTTTATTGACGCCGACCGTGTGTTAGTTTCTACTCTGATGTTGCTCAAAGCTTCGATATTTATTGTGACGACGCGCCAAGGACTTGGATGTGGCCGATGCAGAATGGAAAGGTCGCCGCTGATGCATCAAGGCGCTTGAGGCCGCATGAGGAAAATTATCCGACACATGACTTAGAGTTAGCCGCCGTAGTGCATGCCTTGAAGATATGGCGCCACTATCTGATTGGAAACAGATGTGAAGTATATACGATCATAAGAGTTTTAAGTACATATTCACCCAATGCGATCCGGAATATGAGGCAAAGGAGATGGCTAGAGTTGATCAAGGACTACAATGTCGGAATCCATTACCATCCCGGGAAGGCCAACGAGTAGCCGATGCGCCCGAGCCTTAAAAGCCATACCGTGAGTACGCTGCTAGCCACAAGTCGATGAGTTATGTGAGGATTTTCAAAATGAAGATTGAGGTAGTACTCAGGGATTCTGGCCGTGATTAGAAGTAAAGCCTACCTCTAGAGGATCGATCCGAGAAGGATTGTATGATGATGACAAGATCCGCAGGATTAAGTCCATCAAGGAGGAAGGCAAGGCAGGACTTCAAGTTGGATGAGCAAGGGCACGCTGTGGATGAAGGATCGATTTGTGTGCCTAACAAAAAGGAGTTAAAGCAAATTGATTTTGGAAGAAGCCCATGACTCTAAGTACTCAATTCATCCTCGAAGCGCCAAGATGTATCAGATCTCAAGGAGAGATTCGTGGCCGAGTATGAAACGTGGAAGTTGCCGAGCATGTTGCATTGTGCGACGATGCCGTAGAGTCAAGGCAATGCATCGTAGACCACCGGATTGCTACAATCTTACCGTAAAATACCTCGAGTGGAAGTGGGAGGAAATCGAATGGATTTCATTACCGGCTTTTGCCAAAGACTCAAGGAGGTTATGACTCCATATGGGTTATAGTGGATCGCTTGACTAAAGTAGCTCATTTTATCCCCGTGAAGACCACTTACTCGGAGATAAATTAGCAGAATTGTACATGATCGTGATTGTTTGTTTGCACGGAGTGCCAAAGAGGATTGTATCGGATAGGTACCCAATTTACCTCGCTGTTCGAATAAGCCGTGATGAAGCCATGGGAACCCGCTTGAACTTCAAGATGCCTTATCATCCATGCATCTGGATGGACAGACCGGAAGAGTCAACCAGATTCTCGAGGATATGTTGAGAGCTTGTGCATTAGCTTATGCTACCTCTTGGGATAAGAGTTTGCCGTATGCCGAGTTCAAGCATAACAATAGTTATCGCTAGTTTACGATGTCACCTTTTGAGGCATCAGATGGTCGACTTCGCTGGACGCCATTGAATTGAAATGAGACCAAGTAGCGCCGTGTCTTTGGGCCTGATATTCTTCAAGAGGTCAAGAGCAGACGCCATGATTAGGGAAAGGTTGAAGATAGCCCAATCTCGATGCAGAAGAGTTATGCCGACAATCGCCGCCGTAGATTTGAGTTTTGAACCGTAAGACTTTGTATACCTCGTAGTTACGCCTCGTGGAGTTATGAGGTTCCATGCCAAAGGGAAACTTGCACCCTGCTATAAGTTGGACCATTTAAGATTTTGAGTCGCAGAGGCTAAGTTGCTTACCACCGGAGTTGCTACAAATAAGTAGCGTGGAGTACATGATGTATTCCATGTGTCCTGGCTTAAAGAAGTGTCTCCGAAGTTCCCCGAGAAACAGACACCGCTAGAGTCAATTGAGTTGCAAGAGGATTTGACTTATAAGGAGTATCCCGTGAGGATTCTAGACACGTTGGATCGAGAGACTGTAAATAAGTCAACCTGCTTCAGAGAGTTCAAAGTGGAGCAACCATGAAGAAAGTGAAGCGACTTGGGAGCTAAGAGGATTTGAGGAAAGAGTTTCCAAACCTATTCTCAGAGGAGTCCCTAATCTCTGTGACTAGATTCTATTAAGGGGGAGGTTTGTAACACCCCAAAATTTTGCTTTTCTTAAATTCTATGTGTGGTTTGGCACTTTGGTGAATTTTTGGAATTTTCTGGAATTTATTTGGATTTATTTGGAATTTATTTGAATTTATTCCATTTTGAAATAATTGAAGAAATTAATTTGCAAATAAAATTTTGTTGAAAATATTTTATTTGAGTCCAAAATGATCCAAAGTATTTTCCAGAATTTTTCTCGAATTTTTCTGAGTCATTTGCTATTTTTAATGAATTAAATGAATTGGTCAAATTATTTTAAATATTAAATCATTGAAATTCAACTCGGGTCAAGTATCGTTTCATCCGATCGAAGTCAAACCCTAGTCGGACTCGAGTCCCGAATTCAATCGTTTAATGGACTCGATCAAACCAGCTCAAAACTCCTAATCATTCCCAACCGCTGGATCAAGATCCAATCGGCCATGAGATCCGTCCAGATCGTTCGGCCGATCCGCCCGGATCCGATCGCGCTTCACGCGGCGATCGTGGCCGCTGATCGCGCTTATCGCGGACGGGTCAGGCGATTTCGCCGCTCGCCGAGACCGAAGCCGACTCCGCCGCACCCGCCGCCGTAGAACTAGGTTTCCGCCAGCGAACGCCGAGGCTATTTAAAGCGTGAGACGCCCCCGAGATTGCCCTCATCCTGCGGCACCTGCTTTCTCGAGCCATCTCGGCTCGAGCCACTGCTCGGCTTATTCGTGCGAGCTCGCCAGGTAGTTGGAGGAAGTGACCGCCGCGTCTTTGCTCGATCCGCCGCCCGCCAGTCTTCCGCCGAGAAGGAGCTCAGATCTCGAACCACCGCGACGAGACGCACTAAGAGACCCTTCACTTCGCCGGAGAAGCCCCGGCGCCGCTGGACTCGGTTGCCGTTTTCATTCTCCTGGTGGCCTCTCGCCCGCCAGTTGCCGCTATCGCTGGCCTGGCTGAGCTACGCTAGCCGTCCGATCGTAATCCAAAGGCTCGGACGCGCCACGCCACACCGCGTGAGATCTCACGGCAACCTCTCGGATCGACTTTCAACCGCCGGATCTAGATCCAACGCTTAGATTGTGCCACGAAGCTAGAATCGCATCAGGATAGATTGATCTTGACCGTCCGATCAAGATCGAACGCCTGGATCGCGAGTTGTTTTTCTAAAGCACTACGCCAGATTTAATCCGCCGCTGATTTTCAAAACCAACGGCCGAGATCGAGCCACGCTGGCCCAGTGAAGTTGGACCGACGCGTCGGGCCAGATGCCGCTGGCAGTGACGCCGACACGCCGCCCGTGGTGTCGCTCCTATTGAACCACACCATGACGCCACGACGCCATGGCGGGCTCAAGATGTCGCCGGGTCAGCCAAATAAGCGCCGACGCCACCCATGACGCCAGCCGGTCCCACCACAAGACTGCGGCCGAGTCCTCGCCGACGCCAAGCAATGACGCTACCCGAGTGGGTCCCACATGTCGGGCCTTCACGTGAGTCGCGGATCGAGTCCACTATGACCCGAGCCGAGCGTGACTCGAGTCCATGGACCGGCCGACGCCACCAACCAATCGTAGGCTGCCACGCGGTCCATGCCGACGCAATAATTAATTTCCGAAAGAAAATGATTTATTAATTTGAAATATTGATTTGAATTTAGATTCAAACTTCAAACGCTTTATAACTTTTATGCTTCAACTCCGATTTGAGTGATTCAAATTTCTAAATTTGTATAAAATTGAGATCTACCTAAATATGAATTTTTTATTTAATTTTTGGACTGTAAAGTTTTTCTCTGTAATATTATTTAATTGATCATTTAAACTTTAATAAATCATAACTTTTAAGTGCTTTTAACTCCAAATTTTTTTTTTTTTGATTTATCTCTGGGGCTTTCTAAAAATCCAGAAAATTATGTTCTCTCTTAAGCTTATGGATTTTATTTGGAGTTTTGGGATGTTTTATTGCCTATTGTTTATTTGTGTATTTGCTATTTGCACGCTTTACGCAGTAGACGCTTGTGCTTCTGAAGCCATGATCTGGCAAGGAGAAGTGTTGACTCAGATCCAACTCAAGACCAAGAGCAAGTACTTTTGAAGGCAAGTTGTGCTTTTGACCCATGGTTGATCCTATTTCAAATCTATTTTGCTTTTAAACTATTGGTGCATGCTAGATCAATTAGAAAGATACTTTTGTTTAAAAACAATGGGGTTAGATAAAATACCAAATTGTCGTATTTGACAATCCTTGATTATCTAAGTATGTGCTATGATCCCTTTGTCACCTCTAGTTGTGGGATTACCAAAGTTGACATTATTAAATTAAGCCAACACATGGGTTTAGATCAGCTTGTAGTATAACGCTTTAGACCTCGCTTACGTGCTCATGACATGCTTTTGGACAATCAAATGCTAATATTGACTTAATGATATATTGAACCTGCTTTTGGAAAAGTATCATGGTGGATGTTGATGGCACGTGGTGCGCATGGTAATCAACTCAGTTTGATAAAACGCTTTCATCGGGGCATGTGGCAAGAGAAATCGTGGGCCATTGTGGCATTGGGGAATATGTTGATTTGGTTTTTTCTGGTAGTCTTGCCCTCGGTCAATCTAAGGGACTTAACTCTTTGCAAGCCTTTGAACCTGGTCATACTTGCAAACTACATGGCCGTTTCGGAATGGGACGGCCCTAGTTGACTAAGTTGCTAAGGACTACGCCAGGAGCCTCAGGGTGTCAAGCTTACACCGCTTGTGTGATTGTATGGGGAGTCGATCGTGGCCGTGGGCCGTGATACCCATCTAACCCGTGTAAGTTGGTCCCATATCGCCTGGCTAAGGGAAGGGATGGTGTAGAGCACGAACCTGGAGAGGACCACCGCCAGAGTTGTTTGAGGCTTCCAAAGGCTTTGTTACGGAATCTCGCCTTTGTGGTGTTTGAACTGTAGATTCAGGGGTAAAGTGCATAACCTCTCGCAGAGTGTAGTAAACTATTTAAATAGGCCGAGTCCACGGTGACTGACAATGCTCGGGAATTACAAATAAGGGTTAGATTTTTTCTTCCAAAATAACGTGTTGATTTGGAAAGGTTGGATTGGTTTAATAATGAAGATGATGGAAATGTGGGTTTATGGATGGGGGAAAAATGCTTTGTTAAAAAACTTCTCTTGAAAAGTTATTTATGCTTTAATTTATTTCTACCGCTTCTCGAATTTACTTATATTACCTTTCCAATGTCGTTTGCATCGCAAATATACCTTGAGCTATCTCCTTTGTACCAAGCCATGCATGTAGTATATTAGCTTTGCATTCTGCAGGCATGACTCTGCCGAGTACCTGGCACTCACCCTTGCCTCAACACAACACTAGCTGGGGCTTGAAGAGGAGACTACGCTCAGCTTCGTGAGGAGGAACTCCAAGAGGATCCGCTCACTTAGGATGCTGAGGCTCACCAATGGCTGCCTGTTGCGTGAGTAGGATACCTGGATGGCGCCTACCAATCGCTTATTTGATTTTTCCATTACGGCTATTATTTTTTTTTCTCTCGAATCAAGTTTCGCTTTGCAAGGCATATATTTGTACCTCTGGCCATAAGGGCTCAAGTAAATCCAGCTTTGGTTATTTAAATAAAGTACTTTGATAATATCGATTGGTATGATTGTGATATTTACCGATGTTAAGACTCGTGGTGCACTGGGCCAAGCGCTGCTCCTCGACTAGTGCTGGAATACACAGAGGGTCCTGATTTGCAAATTCGGGTCCCACAATATGGATACGTGATAATTTACATGGATATGGATACGGATATGGGAAACATCTGATTATCCAATGGATACTTTAATATCCGAAGCGGTTCCTGACATAATATCCGAATATGACATACGGATATTATCCGAATAACGCTG
This sequence comes from Rhipidocladum racemiflorum, assembly GCA_036346355.1. Lineage (NCBI taxonomy): Eukaryota > Viridiplantae > Streptophyta > Magnoliopsida > Poales > Poaceae > Rhipidocladum > Rhipidocladum racemiflorum. The sequence goes on along the minus strand of CM070577.1, from coordinate 34,037,661 downwards.
CTTTGCAATAACACATTAACAATTCTAACATGTTTCACTGCTTCGCAGACTAGGTCCGCATTGGATGACAAGATATAATGTGTTCATGTGTGCTTAGATGCTAATTTGGGAGATATTTGGGTAAAGGTGGTACATTAAACTGGCAAGTGGCATTTCAGAGGGCTACTTAGGATTCAAAGAAGATATGCTAGCCGCGAAATCATTTGGTTCAATTATTGCAACGGGGTACATTGTTACTCACAGAGTCACATGTATGACAAGCAAGGGATAAAAGGCAAAAAAAGACATACAAATATATTTCTTTTGGAATTTTGAATTTAAATTTGGACCGATTTTGGAAAAAACTGAAATTGGATTTTAAAATATCCGACTAATGTTATTCAGATTCATGTTGATTCCCGGATCCTATTCGATTCCGTGATTCGTGAATCGATATTATCCTCGTATAGCATTCGTATTCGATTCGTCAGATTCGACACTCATTCGCATTTGATTCTATATTCGGATAAAAATATGGATACGGATATGAATAGACGATATTCGGACCGTGATTCCGATCCGATCACATCCCTAGTGTTTCCACGGGCTCAAATTAACCGCACTCATGACGCCACCGGCCGACTTCACTGGCGGCCTAAATTGTCAGCCGCCTCCGGGCCGATCGCTGATGATGTCGGGCCACTGACATCATCCGAGGGGTCCCACGACGTTGACGATATGCCCATGGGCCGGTCAAAGGTGGACCCGAAATGCCAACCGTGAGACCGAGTCCATGCGCCACCGACGCCATGCTGAGCAATAATTCAATTTTTCAACAGAAAATAATTCGTGGAAAATCAAATCCACATGCCGACGCTATGTCGACATCATTAATCGGATTTTTCAATATAAAAATAAATGGATAATTCGGTTTAATGTTTTATTTGAATTTTGGAAACTTTAAACGATTATAACTTTTGCATTTTAACCCTGATTTGGGTGATTCAAATTTCTAAATTTTTATAAAATTGAGATCTACCTAATGATGAATTTTGTATTAAATTTTTGGTCCAAAGTTTTTCTCTGTAATATTATTTAATTAATTATTTAAACTTTTAAAGCTGCTTGTAACTTTTTCATTTTAAACCTGATTTTGACGATTCAAATTCCTAAAAATTCATAAAATTATGTTCTATCTGTTTATTAATTTTAATTCGAACTTTTGAATAATTTTTGTTTACTGTTTCATTTATTATTTGTTATTTGCACGCATTACGAGTAGACGCTGAAGTACCCAAGGCTTCAAGGTGAAGATTTCACCTACAGAGCCAATTCAGGATCAAGAACAAGTACTGCTTGAAGGCAAGTTTTGCTTTTGACCATATTGATCCCACTTTGAAAATTAATTTAACTAAATTGCTGCACGCCTATGTTAATTAGAAAATGCTTTAATTAATTCCTCAAAATTAGATAAATGCCAAATTTGCACATATGCCTACCTTGGTTATTTAATTATGTGCCATGACCCTTTGTCACCTTAGATGTGGATTAAATAGTTGGGACATTACTAAATTCAAGCAACATGGGGTTTTTAATTCACTGTAGTTTAAATGCTTAGACCTCGCTAATGATTTATGGCGACATGATTTTAGATAACTACAAAAGAATAATATTGACTTAATGAGATATGGAACATATTTCGGAAAGTATCATGTGTTATTGATGTTGGAGTTGATAGCATCGGTGCATGGTAATCAATCGGGCTTGATAACTAGTTTTCTCGACCGGGCATGTGGCAAGAATGATCGGTGGGCTTAGTTGTGGTACCCGTAGTTGATTTGGTTCTTCTGCAATCTTTCCCTAGTCGACTTCTAAGGACTTAACCTTGCAAGCCCCTCGAACCTGAGTCAAACGTGCAACCACATGTCCGTAATGGGACTTTGACCTAGCTGATTAAGTTACTAACAATGTACTGTAGACCTCAAAAGCCAACTATACCTTTTGTGTAGTTGTATCGGGGAGCCGCACTGAAGTACATGTGCACACATCTAACGGTTGATTGGTCTAGACTTCTCCTTTGCTAAGAGAAGGGTTAGTGTGGCAAATAACCGGGAGCCCAATTGTGATGTTAGTAGCTCCTAAAGACTTTGCTATGGACACTCGCCTTTGTGGTGTTCGGTCAGATCTTTGGGGTAAAGTGCATAACCTTCCGCAGAGTGTAAAATCTATTTGAATAGCCGTGGTCTCAGTGCATTGACATTGCTCGAATTACAAACAATGGTTAGACTTTCATGAAAACAACTTGGACTTGGAAAGTTTCAGTGGGTTTGATGATGACATTGATGGAAATGTGGATTAGGAGAAGGGAAAGTGTTTATTTAACTCCTAGAAAAGTTATTGATAATATATTGTTTCTATTGCTTTCTAATCTACTTATGTTACTTGTTAAATGTTGTTTATTGCAAATGAACCTCAAACATCCCTTGTACTAAGCATCAGACATGGAACATTAGTTTGCATTCTTTGCGGCATGATTTTGCCGAGTGCACTGGAAGTACTCACCTAAGCCACAATACACCCTTGGGCTTGAGGGAAGAATCAACGCCAAATGGATCGATGAGTTCCGGTGAGGAGTCGACAAATTAGGGTAGAAGCCCATCTAGCTGCCTATCTATAATGGATGGCGCCACGGGTTATCTTATTTTTCCACTGGCCAAGTATTTCTCTTTTCAATAAGTTTCGCCTTCCGCGAGGCGAGATATTTGTAATCTGACCTTCCAAGGTCGTGCAACCGCTTAGTTAACTAATTGGGGTACTTTATTATTTCATTAAGTATGATTGTGATATTTATCGATGTTGAGACTGTGTGAAATTGAAGTGATCCTCGACTAGTGTCGAATACAATGAGGGTCCCATTTGTAAATTCGGGCTCCGCTGTAGGTGGTATCAAAGCCATACCGACTATAGGCCTACCCCATAGTTAGAATGGGTTTAGTAAGGATAAAACCTATTTTCTTAAAGTTAAAAAGTGTGTCAAGATATCGAATGAATTCTCGACTTGTCCCCTTCTCTCTTGATCATACCTCTTGCCGAAGTGTCACTCTATCCTCGGCTTCTGAATTTAAAATGTTGCGTTTCTTACACGAAAGGCTCTTTTAAGTGTATGATGATGAAGAACAACTACGCTGGAGTGAGGGGTGGCTATGCAAATGCGAGTTGTGGCGCATACAGAAGTTGCTTTTGGAGGCTTCGAGACCGCTCTACCGAGGACCACCATCGCAAGGTGCAGATTTGGTCCCTGGATGCGACGCGGAAGATCACAATGTATGCCCTGAGAATACACAGTTCAGCCGCTTCTTTTCACTTCACCGCCAGGAGGCTCTACGCTTGAGATGGGAATCCAGAAGTGTCACACGAGCCGATGCGCAGATTGCTCGCACCTACTCTAGAGAGTTGGATGGCACCGTGTTTCATCATCACCCGCTGGGCAGACAAATCACTCAATCGTAGAGAGCCGATAGAAGATGAGGATGCTACCACCACTCACTTCTGGCCAGATTCGCACTTCAAGAGAGCTCTCGATGACACAGCTTCAGAGTTGATGGAAGGCTCGCGAGCGTGTCGAGGGAAGGGAAAAAGCACCTCGAGATCGCCTGTGAGCACGCCGCCTGGCGCCGCTGGAGAGGATCGCGAATCGAGACCGCGATCAGATGGGCGTGGTCCGGAACCAAGAGCAGCATTGATGCCCTGCACTCCTCGGGAGAGGAAGACCCGGAGAGGCGCCGCGGTACTGCACTCATGCCACAAACAGAGCCGAGCTTTGAGCCTCGAGGATGATGCTTTCTCTTCGCTCGATCGACCATCAAGTAGCTTGTGGGGCATGTACATTGTCACGCGCCCATGCCGGCCGCACCTGGCACTATGAGGCAAAGTGGAGGTTTTCTCGATGAGTGAGCGCTTTAGGACATAGCAGCAGAGACTTCAGAGTCTCATCTTAGGATCAATAAGAGTCATCCTTTGGCGTTAGGACTCAAGTGTGTCGTTTGACCTCGGATTTTCATTGCTTGTTGAGTGTGCGTGATGTGTTGCAAGGCCTCTAGGCACAAGTGAGCAACCATACCAAGTTCTTATTATTAAGTTATTAAAGTTGGATTTTGAGTTACACTTTTCGCCCGCATAGTTTCTCTATTACTTGTTCATTCTTGTTTCCTTATCTCTAAAACCTTGGAGCAATCGGCATGATGGTGAATACCTCTTATGGGAACTCTTGAGGGCAATGGATGTGGTTCACGCCTACCGAACACCTCAATGATGGAGTTTCGACCTCAAATTAAAGACCGCAAGTGGACATGCGTAGTCTCTTGGGAGCCTTCCTTGCCGTCAGATTTCCGGCTGATGCATGGCGTAATGATGCAAAGAGATGCAATAGACATTACCCACGCTAACGCAATCGTAATAATCAAGTCAATCGCGGACAATGCCGAGAACCCAAGACCGCCAGAGTTCATGAGGACTCATCCATCACTTTCTCGGAAATGCCAATCCGCTGGAGGACGGCGACTAGTTAAGGCTCGATTGAAAGGAAGCTGCTACACATAACCTGCCAGGTGGGAAATGAGAAGGTGCTCTACACCTCTCATCATTGGAAGGAACCGCAATGCACGGTGGGAGAACTTCGTGGCTACACGGAGAACCTACAGGACATTACCTGGAGGAATTCATAGTTGCTTTCACAAAGATCACGTGGCCGAAGGAATAATGGACTTAAAGAAGGAAGAGTTCAGAGTAATCGGTTACGAAATCAAATTTGGCTGGCATCTCAACAAGTTCACATAGCTTGCACGCCACGGCGCTCGATGATTTATAAATGCATAAGGCCAGCAATTTCGCTTTGTGAAAGGAATGAACTATGGATCACGTGTGGGGACTGATTACCCACACCTTTCTAGATTTCGAAGAGTTAAAGTGAACAAGGCGCCATCCTCGAGGACAAGCGCAAGGAACCGGACATGAAAGTCGGAGCGCCAGTTGTGATACAACAGAGGGATCGCGTCAGGAGCGCAAGAACATTTGAGGGTTGCGCCAAATCGGGCTTTTTCAGATTCCACACAGCACGCAAGAAGGACACCATCGCCGAAGATCGAGGCCTGCGCTAATCCAGGGTTACCGACACCGGCCCCAAATAAACGCCACTTCGGGCAGTCATCAGGGGGCAATGAGATGTCATTATACATGCAACGAGCCAGTGGCACTTCACGTCAGCTGTTCTAAGAAGACAACAGCGGAGTGACCCCGGCTCGCTTCAACCTGGATCCAATTTATCAGTGACACCCGGTGACTCAGGAGCCAACCGCGATAGCACAACCAGGAGCCGTGCCTCCAAGACCGCAGAGAGGTCGGGTTAATCCATGTCACCACAGATGCACTTTAGAATGCCACTGACGCTTTGTAATCGGGTAAGTTGCTTGTTAACCTGCGACTGGTGAAGGCTTTGTTTGACTCTTCGGAGCTTCGATTCGCTTATTTCTCAAGGCTTTGGTTTGCTAAAAATGATTTGGAGATTGCAAGACTTAAATGCATGCTTCTAATTCAAACTCCCTGGTTCCTGAACTCCGAAATAAAGTAGGATGTTCAGTAAGAATATTAATAGACGGGTAGAGTTTCTAGCTTAACCTTATTATGTTGGAAACCTGTGACCCTGGATGCTATCTTAGGGATGGATTGGCTATCCCGAAGACAAGGCCGTGTTAGACTGTGGGACAAAGACTCATACCGCCTGAAAGCCCATGTGAAGGGAAGGTGGAATTTCAAGCTTGAGAACGCTGGCTCGTGATGGGCAGCTTGATGGTCAATGTTGCAAAGGCAACTGCAGACAGAGGATGTCCTTTCGGGTGCATCGAGTACCAGATGTTTTTTCTAAGATCTACCTCGTATGCCGCCGCATGCAGGACATAGAGTTTGTGGGGATAGAATTAGTACCTCGGTACAGCCTCGATAGCAAAGAGACCTTGTCGGATGTCAAATCAAGAATCGGTAGAGATGAAGAAACAACAGAAGAGTTGATGGAGAAAGGATTCATCCACCAAGTTCATCACTATGGGGAGCACCAGCCTTCTCTTTGTTAAGAAGAAGGACAGAGTTTTAGGATGTGCATTGACTACCATCCACTCAATGAAGTCATCGTGAAGAACAAGTACTCGCTACCCAGGATCGGCGACTCGCTCGATTAGTTGAGCAGGGTTTTGAGTTTTCTCCAAAATAGATCTGAGATTGGGATACCACCAAATGAAGATTCGATCGTAAGATATCCCGAAGACCGCGATTCTCGCCAAGATACGGACATTACGAGTTTACTGCTAATGTCCTTTGGTCTCGACGTATCGCGCCGCCTTTTTCATGAACATGATGAATAAGGTTTTCATGGAGTATTTGGACAAGTTCGTTGTTGTAGATGATATCCCCAGTCTACTCCAAGACAAAGGATGATCATGCGCAGCACCCGAGGCGTAGTTTTGGAGAAGTCTGAGAGAACAACAACTCTTGCCGGGTTCAGCTAGCGCGACTTTTGGAAGGATATAGTGGAGTTTCTGACATGTAATGACAATGTATGAGCCGCCGTTGATCCGAAAGCAAGGTAGAAGTCTGTGTTACATTGGGAGCAAATTAAGACCGTGACCCGGGATCAGTAGTTTTTGGTATGGCAGGTGTAACTACCAATGCTTCACTGAAGGCTTTTCACGACATTTAGACCTCTTATGCAATTGCTGAAAAAGGAGAAGGAGTTCAATCGACGTCGGAGTGCTAGAAAGGCTTTCAAGAGTCGGAAGAAGTGATTGATATCAAGACACTTGCTAGTTCTACCGGACGTCAATCAAAGCTTTGATATTTATTGGTATGCATCACGCCAAGGACTTGGGTGTGCGCCGATGCGCACAGGAAGGTCGCCAGATATGCATCAAGCGCGCTTGAGGTTTATGGAGGAGAATTATCCGACGCGATGACCTAGAGTTAGTCGTGAGTGCATGCTTTGAAGTTGTGGCATCATTATTTGATCTGAAATGGGTGATAAGTATACACGGATCATAAGAGTCTTAAGTACATCTTCACCCAATCGACGGTGGAATACGAGGCAAGAGGTGATGGTTAGAGTTGATCAAGGATTACAATGTTTCCGAATCCATTACCATCCCGGAAAAGCTAACGTGGTGGCCGATGCTTGAGTCGGAAAAGCCATACCGTGAACATGTTGATAGCCACGAGTCGTGATTTAACTATGCAAGGATTTTCGTAGAATGCAGATTGGAGTGGTACCTGCACGATTCTTGGTTGCAATCGAGATAAAGCCTACCCCGAAGACCGTATCCGAGAAGGACG